>CM060905.1:488104181-497766681 GCA_030737815.1 Allium fistulosum | reverse complement strand
GAACCACATAGACCGAGCGGCATCTATGTACCACCTAGACCGAGCCATGTATTCCGAACGACCCTATGCTGATCACCAAAGCCAAACCATGCACGCCGAACGGTGATTGACCGAACATCTTGCCTTTCCTTCCTCGGCCGAGCGATGCACTACTTAGCACCTGTAAGGCCGAACCATAATTGGCCGAACGACCAAGGCCGAACTATTCACACTGAACCATTAATTCCAAAACCACATCGACCGAACCGCTTTGTCTCAACGATTTTGGCCGAACCAACGTGTCCATACTTTAACGCTGAAACACTTCGGCCGAGCCTATGCTAAGCATAACGACCCATGTGTATAGGCCGATCCAAACAAAAGTTACACCGGACCCTTATACTTTCCATCTCTCATAGCTCGAGTCCCATCTAGATTCATCCATAAGCCCTACGAATATCGCCATGTAGCCGGGCCAAGGTGCCGGGTAACATTTGCCCCCCAAAGTTCGTCGTGTGAATCAACATGACGTACTTTGAATTAGCAATCAACCCTCTCTTTCAAGTGTTATTTCATTCAGAATGATAATTATCTGTCGTTCAGGTCTTGTTCTCAATTTTTCAAAAGCTGAATGGATACGATCTCTTGGAGGCTGAGTCGCACCGGGTCTTTCCAAACCACGCTTCTCTTTTAACAAGCAAAATCCATCATTCAATTGTATTGTCGTCCTCGATTAACACAGTAATATACATATACACGTTTCATTTTAATATTACTTTCGGCCCTACATGGGGGCACCATTTATTATTATTATTCTTCAAAAATCAAATTGGGTCAGCGTAAGGAGGCCAACCTATAGGTTCGGCTCATTTGGAAAAATGGTGGGCCGGCATACCAATATCAATTCACATAGTTGGAGCTTGCTTTACCGACCCAGCAACATGTACTGACCGGTTCTATCGGGTTTTGCCTGTTCTCCTTCCTCCCTCGTAATATAAATGCTTCATCCTTTGTTCCTTTCCCTTCTTCTGATTTTCACTTTACTCTCACAAGCCCGATACCTTCCTATTCTCGCAAATTTGCTAACCTGCCCCCATATAGCCCCGTACCTCTCCCCTTGTGACTTCAATTGCCCTCGACTTTGACTAACTCTTCAACCTAATATCTCGAAACTCCTGCAAGCTCCAAGTTTCTCCATAGGTACGAATTTCCTTTTACATTCGGAATCCTGTACTTAGTTCGAGTGCTCGAGTCGGTGGCTTCCCCTTTTCTTTGGTTATAGGAGTAGGTATAGGATAATTGGAAAGAGAGGAGAAGTTGAATCAAGAGGAGGGCTAGGCTTTAAGCTAGGGCTTCAACTGTCTTTGAAGTTTGTTGGAAATAGTTTTTTTTCGAGTAGTCATTGCCCTCATAGTTTGAAAGTTAGGACTTAGGAGGAGGAAGGAAGGTGTCGCTCGGTGAAGGACCCAAAAGGGATAGAACGGTGCAGAGGTGCGAGAGCGGATGCAAGTTGTTCACGCTGAGGGGAACGAGAGTGTGGTTTGGTAGTTACGTGCGATGTTGTGGTTCGGTCAGAATCCAGGGAAGTGGTTGGGTATCCCGAGCGAGGGTACCGTTCGATCTTGAGGGAAAGTATGGGTTCGTAGGAAATTAAGAAGGTGGGTCGGCTTAAACCTAGTGGACTGTTAAGCGATTAGAGAGTGAGCGAGGCGAACAAGTGTGGTGAGTGTGACCGAACCAATAGGGGATTTAGGTCGGTAATAGTTTAAGTGAGGCCGGTCGGTAGCTTATGGGAGATTGCGAGTGAATGGGTCGGCATTGGCAATCAGAAGTATTTCAACCCGAACATAAAACATATTTGAGTAACTTATCTCCACAATCAACCGTAGCACATTGGAAAAAGGATGACTGACAACAAAACATATAAGCCTAAGAACCTAATTTGAACCAACTCCCCTATAACTTGTATAATCTTAAATGCAAACTTAACTCAACAAACGCGAACAACGGCCGTCACACTCGATAATGCCAATGTCCGACTCCAAGACTACTTCTGTCAACCACACAACAGACTGCAGGAGACGGTCAGCGACAACGGTCTCCGAGAACAATAACTCAAAGTCCTATTACACCACACTTGTGTTTAGATCTTTAGTTTTTTCTATACTCACATTTGAGTAATTGCACTAGTCCACACATCACACGAGGGGAATATTTTTGTCGTTATATCTAATATCGATTGTCTTTCAATCATAGTTCAAACAGGTATCCATCCATACCTAACGCTCGTTGAAGATGTCCAAAAGATCGAGCTCTGCCTCAGTTTTAGACAAGCCTGGGGCAAGTTCTCAGCAGGAAGTAGTAAGAACTTCAAATCCATCAACAACTCCTACGCAAGGTATTCCTGATCCATCAACTGCAGCTATTGGTCCGGCTCCTAACGTTGTAGACGGGGCAATCATTCTGTACAATCCCATAGATTCACAAGCTTCAAAAATCGGGGAACCGCTCTTCGCCGGTTGTGTACAATTCACGGGATCCCTTTCTACGATGTTCTAGTTCCGTCGGGGCAAGATCGGCCTCACCTGCCCCTAGCTGGATATACAGTGTGTAATAAATTCATGTGCTGGGTTAGTAGCGTGCCACCTTTCAATTCCTTTCTTCGTGAAGTGTTACAGTATATCGGGATCGCCCCAGCACAGCTACATCCCAATAGTCATGCATTCATCCATGGCACTTGTATTCTTTTCATGAGCATTTTTTTCAGGCTCCCACTCCTGGCGATATCCGCTACATCTATCGTTTCAAAAGACGGTCTGATAGTCCATCCTTTGTATTTCTTGGGCCACACTCCAAGTGTCAGATCCTGACGGGGGCGTGGAGTAAATTCTCCCAATATAAGCAGGAATGGTTTTATGTACGCTGCCCCTCTGGCTTTGCGAGAAGATGGCTGGAAGGGAGTAAGTTCCATTTCCTAAACAATATTCGTTTAAGGCACGAAGTGTATTCTTTCTAAATTTCTTTCGACTTTTACAGGTATCAGCCCACGTCCCGAAGGTACTGGGTATTCTGAGGTCGTCGAGGCCATCCAAGCTATCCCTGTGGAAGACCGGGAGATCAAGTCTGTTATTTCCAATGAATCGCTTTCAAAGTTTGTATTGTTAGCGGAAGGTCATCGGACCAGTCTTCTAACAGGCGTCGCCACAACTGGACCCGCCACGGATAAGGGCAAAGTGCAAGCTGGGCCTTCGATGCCCTCTATAGGAGGAACTCCCAATATATCCGAGGAAGGTGAAATAAAAGAGGCCGAGGCGCCAAAAACGACCAATGAGAACTTAGGCTCCGACACAACACCAATAACGGACACGTCTGGCATCGCCAAATCGCTTCCCCCTTTGAAGAGGCAAAACATCTTAGCCTATAAAATGAAAAAGAAAACAGTAAGGGGAACTTCTAAAGTTACAATCACTCCGATTGAGAAAGAGTCGTCTCCTCAACATCTAGAGGGTTCATTGAAAGGTATTTCAGACCTGACCATCCCTGATGACCTACTGAATTATGGTTTCAATGACCCAGGGGATATGGGACTTAACTCGCCCGCGAGAAATGATGGAGGCGATCAAATTCATCATCAGGGAGAGAAAACTCCAATAAGTAAAGCAAAAGAAACTGGTCCGTCGAGGGGAATCATTAGGACACGCACGAACACTCACATTTCACCCTACACTTAAGTTTTAACCAACATGCAATCCTCGCTAACTTGTCTTTGCTTGGTTTTCGTGCAGGTGATATGGGACGCTCACATGGCTTTGACCGCCTTCGCAGGTCTTCTATCTTCCACCACTCCAGTCGAGATTCAGATTCTGGCAGGCGTCGAGGCAGAGATGGCAGCGGTGATAGAGACTATCGTCCTAGAGATTCATCGTCTTCTCGAAGGAAAACTTATAGCCACTCTTCATGTCCCAATGATCCTCCCTCTCACTTAGAGCACAACAAGGATAAATCCGCTCAAAAGGGATCTCAATCTGAAGCTCCCCGCGACCAACACTCCGGCTCGTCCAGCACAAAGCAATCTCGTGAGCCTCATAAAAAGTCGATGGCTCCGGCCAGGCATACTCCTCCAGCTTCTGCACATGACCCACCGATTGCCGAAAGATTAGCCGAGCTTAAATCCACATTTCCGAAGATATGCTTCGACGGACTAAAATTTCTTCCTGCGATTCACCCAATTCCAGGCCATGTCAAACAAAGCGCCATCGCCTGCAATAACGATGTCTATGTTCAACACGATGCGTTTGTCCATTTGGTAGAAAAAGTTTCATAAGTTTCTATGGAACGTCAGCATGAAATCGATCGCCTGAATCTTGAAGCCATTCATGATAAAGAGATTATCAAAGTCCAAGACGAAGAGCTCTCCTCGTACAAATCTCAACTTGAGGCCGCTCAACAAAATGCCAAAGATACAGCTGAGGCAGTCAGCCATCTGGAAGTCACTCATAAAAAGGAAATCGATGAGGCAGTTCAACGTAGCGGTGCTCTAGCCTTAGAAAAAGACTCCACCCAAAAAGAAAAGGATTCCCTCGCTCGGCAAGTCAAAGAACTGTAGGAGCTGCTGCTTAAAGAAAAAGAGGAGAAAACTGCTGCACAAGAAGAGTCGCAACGGTATCGCGAGGAAATCGTCACAACATGGTTCTTAAAAACAAAGCTAGATGAGGAACTTTCGAAAGCCGAAGCGTTAAAGGATGCGTCCCGTGAAGAGAGCAAAAGAAAGGCATTGGCAGAGATTAATTCTCGCCTCGAGGCAGCTGCTAAAGCCAGGAGGGAATAAATTAAATGCTCATTCGATCCGCTTATTGCTGAACACAACGCTCAAGTTCTCATGCATCGAGATTTATCATTTCTGGGTGAAGGCTACCTCGAATCGTTAGCTGAAGCATGGGATACTCTAGTAAAAATTAAGCGAGTGGAGCTGGGCACCAAAGAAATTAATGAGGAGTCTCTTGTGAAGGAAATGCTTCGAGAAAATGAGCCTTCCGACTTATCCGCAGCCAAAGCCCACTACGGAAGAGATTCCTCCTCATCAAAAGGGAAGGACGACGTTGTTGGATCATCTGGAACCAAGTCTCCAGTTCCTCCTTCCGCCCCGCCGACTGGTTGCTCATCACTCGATCCTTTCGAGCAGCATGTTGGATATGACCCAGAGAAACCCGGGCATGATGTTCATGTTATTTCTTCTATTCCCAAGGGTGAGACTCCTAAAACAGCTGAGAGTCAACCGGAAGCCGGTGTGTAATTTTTCTCTCTAGGGTTGAAAGGACCATTGCTTTTGATGAACAATAGATCTGTTCTAACACCTATCCTTTATGACTCCATGTAGGTCATTCTAATCCTAAACCAACTCCAAGGAGCGATGTCTCCATGGAGCAGGAAGAAAGAATAGTGGAAGAGCTTCACACTGGGGATGCTCCCGGACCCGATGCCCAAGTAATCAGAGCACTCGATGAGGACAAGGCTGAGGATCCCTCGCCCGTGGATGAGCATGACGAGGTTGAAATCACTGGCGCCTCCAACCTACTTCAAGACTTAGCATGGGGGAGCGAGTTGCAGAAGAGGAGAAAGCGAAGGTCAAAGTTAAAGTCGAACCCCAAGTGATGAAACTTGACGATCCTTTAAATAGGCCCTTGAAGATAATTCTTCCCGAGGGGATCACGCCACTGGAAGTTCCTCCTCCTTCCCCGGGCACCATCTCGCTAGGAAGCAAGGTGTCCAAGAGAAAGCGCTTGGGTGAGGAGCCTTCGGGGAAGTTGAAGAAGGAGAAAAAAAAATCAAAAAAGTAGCTATCCGGTCGTGCCACATCCAATTCGAATAGGTCTGAATTATGCAGTTATTTCTATTTATTTTCATAGTCATTGTAAATAGACTTTTTGCTCCAAACTCGAGGAAAGTTGTAATGGAACTTTATTTTGGATTAGTAAATAAAATTTTGTTTCTTTGCCTTCGATGATTTTCACTGTTTAGCTTACTGCCTAACTTGTAATCGAAATTTGGAGTCTTTCCACATGACTTGGAAATTTCTTGAATCGTGAATCTTCTGGTTCGCGCTCTGGGGATCTGGAAATTTTTGGCATCGCTTATACTCTAGCCTGCACTCCGGGGACTTAGAGATTTTTAAGTCGTTTATACTCTAGTCTGCACTCCGGGGACTTAGAGTACTCTAGCCCGCACTCTGGGGACTTAGAGATTTTTAAGTCGCTTATACTCTAGTCCGCACTCCGGGGACTCAGAGTACTCTAGTCTGCACTCCGGGGACTTAAAGATTTTAAAGTCGTTTATACTCTAGTCCGCACTCCTGGGACTCAGAGTACTCTAGTCCGCACTTCGGGGACTTAGAGATTATTAAGTTGATTATACTCTAGTCCGCACTCCGGGGACACAGAGTACTCTAGTCCGCACTCCGAGGACTTAGAGATTTCTAAGTCGTTTATACTCTAGTCCGCACTCCGGGGACTCGGAGTACTCTAGTCCGCACTCCGGGGACTTAGAGATTTTTAAGTCGCTTATACTCTAGTCCGCACTCCGGGAACTTAGAGATTTTTAAGTCGCTTCCGGGGACTTAGAGATTTTTAAGTCGTTTATACTCTAGTCCGCACTCCAGGGACTCAGAGTACTTTAGTCCGCACTCCGGAACTTAGAGATTTTTAAGTCGCTTATACTCTAGTCCGCACTCCGGGGACTCAGAGTACTCTAGTCCGCAGTCCGGGGACTTAGAGATTTCTAAGTCGCTTATACTCTAGTCCGCACTTCGGGGACTTAGAGATTTCTATTTTATCAATTGACTTTTAATTTTGTGTGCCCGTTCATACGCCGGATAGAATAAAGTGATTTAATTTTGCCATGGAATTATAAAACACGGAACATCAACAGTTCATAGAAAAGTGGCTTCAAGCCTTTATTGATCATAATAAATAGGAACAAACTGAACTATCTTATTACATGCCGAAGACAAAGAACAACAAAAGAAAAACATACTGGAGACAATTACTGCTAAAATGTGAAAGAAGTGGGCTAAGTGTAATAATGGTGCAAATGCTCACTATTCCATGCTCGGGGGAGCGTCACGCCATCGACGGTCGCTAGCTTGAAAGTTCCTTCTCCAAGCTTCCTTTCAATGATGTATGGACCTTCCCATGTGGGATTCATATGTGATGGGATCGGAAAAACTCGCTTCAAAATGAGATCGCCCACATCAAAGATTCTCGGTCGAACTTTTTCATTGTAATATCGAGCGACTCGGTGCCTATATGCAGCCGCTCTTAAATCAGCTTCATCACGTTTTTCGTCCACAAAGTCCAGCGATTCCAGTTAAAGATCCTGATTCGTCTTAGGATCATAGTGAGTCACCCGATGAGAAGGAACTTCAAGTTCTACGGGAATAACAGCTTCAGTGCCATATGCCAACATGAATGGAGTGTGGCCAGTCGTGGACTTGTGGGTGGTTCTATAAGCCCAGAGTGCTGTCGAAAGTTCATCCACCCACTTGCCTCTAGCCTTCTCCAAACGTTTTTTCATTATGGATTTGATTATTTTGTTTACGGCTTCAACTTGTCCATTGGCTTTTGGGTGAGCGACTGCCGCAAATCTTTTCTCAATGCAATATTTTTGGCAGAATTCTTTGAACTCCCTACTCTCAAACTGAGTTCCGTTGTTTGTAATGATAGTTCGTGAGAGGCCAAAACGGCATATGATGTTTCATACAACGAAATTAATGACCTTTTGGTGGTGATCGTAGCTAAGGGTTCTGCTTCTGCCCACTTGGTAAAGTAATCGACCGCAACAATTGCATAGCACCACCTTTGGAGATTGGCAAGGAGCCGATTATATCAATCCCCCATATTGCAAATGGCCAGAGGCTAATCATTTGTGTGAGTTCCGTCTGCGGAGCTCTCGGAACCTTCATGTAATTTTGACATTTGTCGCATCTTCTCATATAGTCTATGGCGTCTCGATTAACAATTGGCCAATAGTATCCATAGCGGAGGATCTTTTTGGCTAGGGCCTGCACCCCAGTATGGTCGCTACATTCTCCTTCATAAACTTCTTTCAAGACCCGCTTTATCTCATCGTGGGCGATGCACCGAAGTAAAGGAACCGAAAATCATTTCCGATACATTATTCGACCCTGCATTATATACCGCGAGGCTTTGCGAATGACTTGTCGTCTTTCGTTCTTTCTTTCGGGCAAAGTCCCGTGTAGCAGGTATTGCTTGAACGGGGTTATCCATGACTCCCTCTCAACTTCTGTTTCTGACACAGATTCTACCTCCATCTCATTTATACTCAGGGTATGTAAGATTTCAACGGGAACCAAACCCATCCACTGTGCATCACCAGTACTTGCGAATTTTGCCAATGAATCAGCTTCTCCATTTTGTTCACGCGGGATATGCGAAATATCGTAATATTCGAGGTTTGTCAACAGTTCTTGAACCCGAGCAAGGTACGAGGCAAGTCTCTGTCCCTTTGCTTGGTAGTCTCCCCGTACTTGATACACCACCAATTGTGAGTCACAAAAGATTTCAATCGATTTCACTCCGAGTTCCCTGGTAAGTTTTAAGCCAACAATCAATGCTTCATATTCGGCTTCGTTATTTATAGCTGGGAAATTGAGCTTAAAAGCATAACAAATGGATCGGTTTTCAGGAGTTACTAGGATAACACCAGCCCCAGAACAACGATCGTTCGATGCCGCATCGGTGTATAGTTTCCATCGAATGGGGGAAATGACATCAACACCACTTGGCTTGCCCGATATGGTGAATTCTGCGATGAAGTCTGCTAGCGCTTTCCCTTGGATAGCCCCCTGTAGCAAGTAAGTGATATCGAATTGACTTAACTCGATGTTCCACTTGAGTAACCTTCCAGAGGTCTCTGGTCGTTGGAGCACCTCTCACAAGGGTTGATCAGTATAAACACTGATCGGGTGTGCCTGAAAATACGGACGGAGCTTGCGTGATGCAATCACCAAGCAGTAAGCTAGCTTCTCAATCTTGGGATAATTTCTTTCTGCCCCCGTTAAACGTTTACTGACATAGTATACTGGTCTTTGAATTCGGTCCTCCTCGCGAACCAAGGCCGTACTGATGGCATGTTGAGACACGGCCAAGTACACATATAACACTTTATGGTCTACAGGTTTTGACAGAACTAAGGGACTTTCCAAGTGTCCTACCAGAGCTCGGAACGCATCCTCACAGTCGGGCGTCCATTTAAAATTTCTCCTCCCTTTCTTTATCACATCGAAGAAGGGAATACACTTGTCGGTCGAGCTAGATATGAATCGACTCAACACGGCGACTTTTCCATTCAGGCTTTGTACTTGCTTTATAGTTCTGGGTGCTTGTATGTCCCGAATAGCCTGAATCTTTTCTGGATTAGCTTCAATTACCCGTGCATTGACAATAAAACCCAAGAACTTTCCCAAAGCCACACCAAAGGAACACTTCAGTGGATTTATTTTCATTCCGTAGTATCTAAGTATATCAAACATCTCCGCCAAGTCTCGAATGTGGTCGTTTGACTGCCGTGACTTCACAAGCATGTCATCCACATAGACTTCCATTGTTATACCAATTTGGTCTTTAAACATTCGATTTACCAAGCGTTGATAAGTTGCTCCGGCGTTCTTTAACCCAAAAGGCATCACCACATAACAATACAATCCGACGTCCGTGACAAAACTAGTGTGCTCTCGATCTGGGATGTGCATCAGGGTTTGATTATATCCCGAATACACATCCATGAATGACAATAATTCGTGCCCTGCCGTCGAGTCAACCAGCTGGTCAATTCTAGGTAAAGGGAAACTATCCTTAGGGCATGCCTTGTTCAGGTCTGAATAATCAACACAAGTCCTCCATTTCCCATTCGCCTTTATCACTAGTATGAGGTTAGAAACCCATTCAGGGTAGAGGGCGTCGCAGACGAACCCATTGGCTTTGAGTTTGTTCACCTCCTCTCTGAGAGCAGCAGACCTCTCTGGGTCCATACCTCTCCTTTTCTGTTTTATTGGTACGTATTTTGGGTCAATGTTCAACATATGACTTGTGATGGCGGGAGAAATCCCGCACATATCAGAGTGGGTCCAAGCGAACACATCCAGGTTCGCTCGGAGGAAGTCAGTTAGATCCTCAATCATCGAGGGAGTGAGTTGTGATTCGATCTTAAGCACCCATGACGGGTCATCATGGCTGACCGAAATGTCAATCGTCAGTTCAGCCGATGCTGCTTTAGACTCCTTATGCTCTTCCTCTTCGTCTCTCGGATCTATGTCTCTGTAGATCCAACCCTGCTACCCGAGCCAAGGCTCGGGCACTATTTGTCAATTTTGTGCAACATGGATGCGGACGGAGTTGTCCGCAACCTTTCCCTTCTCTCTTCGCTGAGCCTCTCTCAGCTCAGCCACATAACATGCATGACCAGTCGCTTGATCGCCATGCACTACCCCAACTCCTTTATCCGTCGGAAACTTCAGAGTCAAACACTACGGGGCCAAAGCCGCCCTAAACTACGCCAGGGCCGGTCGGCACAGAAAAACGTTATACGGGGAATCAACATCCAAAACAATGAACGGTAGGATCCGTACCCTCCTACGTTCGCCTTCTCCTAACTCAACCGGTAATTCAACAAAACCTATCGCATCAGTTGCTGCACCATTTAAACCATGAATACGGGCTTTAGATGGTTTCAAATCCTTGGTCTCCATCTTCATTTGGTCGTACGCCTTTTTGAAAATAACACCGAACTCCCGCAATCAATCAATATCCTTCTGACAAACGCCGGCCCAATCGTGGCCGAGATGACCATCGGGTCTATGGTAGGTGCCTCCACCTTATCGGCATCTCTACTCCTGAACACTATATCATCCGTCATCATTCGCTGCTGTTTCGCTGGGGTCCCATCTTCTATGTTTGAACAACACTCAAAATCCGCGTGCTATAGGGAACTACCATAACGCTCCATTTCTTGCCAATTTTTGTCTGCCGAGTGGGGCCCACCAACTATCGTGTTTATGATCAGTCTGCCTACGGTCCGAGCGGGTTCCTCAGGTCGATGCGGAGCCTGCCAACGATTGGGGTTGGATGACCCCTGTCCGCCTTCCTGCGGATTCTTAACAAATTGCTATAACTTTTTATGCCGAATCAGTTTTTCTATAGCATCATGGAGGTGTCTATATTCCTCAGTGTTGTGACCGTAGGTCTCGTGGAACCAGCAGTACTTCCCGGTCCGTTTTTGCTCCTCAGTGGATTCCTTTGGGCGCGGCTTTCGATATTGAAATGTATTACAAGTTGATAAGTAAATATTCTCCAGAGATGCATTCCGAGGAGTGTATTCACTATATGTAGGGATCCTTGGTTTCCACTTTCTTGCCTCCCTCTTCTTACCGGAACTTCCTCCTCCGGATCCTTTAGACTGCCCGGGCTTGTTTTAACATTAACCTGGACCTTTCCAAAATTGTCGCCAGATTGCTTTACTGCAATATTACTCTACACCGTCTCCTTTCCAGGCCCTGACGCACTGCCTCGCCTCATCCACCTGGCTTCCTCCCGTCTCATAAATTAGTGTGCCTTTGAATAAAAACGCTCCAAGGTGGCCGGAGGTTTTCCTGCCAGCCAATCTCCAAATTCTGATTTCGGATCTACTCCTCGCATCACGGCCATGAGAATAGCGTGGTCATTCGGGTTGCTAACTTCAGTAGCAGCAACATGGAATCTCTGCAAATATTCCTTTAACGACTCCCATGGAGCCTAGATCGCACTGGATAAAGACATCACGTCCTTTGGGCGAGTTGTATGAATTCTGAACTGTTCCACAAATTTCGCCACTAACTCATCAAATCTGGAAATCGATCGCGGAGGAAGTCTGGTGAACCACATGGTGGCGATCCTGGATAAGGTTATTGGGAAACATCTACATTTAGTCGCATCATTTGCTCTAACCGAGTCCATCATCCACTCGTACCTCATTACATGCTATCGGCGATCGGACTTCCCCTCATAGGCTGGAATAGTCGGCATGCTGAACTTTCGGGGGTATTCAGCTTGTAGGATAGCATCCGTGAACGGAATATGACTCCTAGCTGTACCCCAATCGTCGTTAGATAAGCCCTGATTTTCTCTCATCAGTTGTCTAACCATAGCTGATAAATCCAGGGTCTGGATGGGAGGTGGAAAGTTAGACTCCGTCCTACGGGACCGTTCTGGCCGGTGCCTCCTTGGTAAGTGATCTCCCAAATGCACGTCCTGGGGGCCCGCTTCGTTACGATCCTGGTGAGTCGGTCGGCTTGCCTCCACTCGTGCTCCAGATCCTAAGTTTCCCATTCCAACTTGAGTGTGATTTTCCAAGTGCAAGCGAGGGGCCGCGGTTCCAGGTAAAGTGCCCGGACCATTTCTGTTGGATAGTTCTGCTGCGGCTGTTTGTGCAGCTTCGATCCTACGGCGTCTACGCTTGTGATGCTCATCTGACGAAGCGGAGCTGTCAGACAAGGAGTAGGAAGCGGGGCTCCCTCCAGCATTCTGATGTTGTTGCTGAGCAATCTGGGTCATGAGATTGGCGTTAGCTTGAATCTAGTCGTTAAGCTGTCTCCTGCTTTCCACGAGTTCTCTCATCAGCTCGTTAACTCTGTCCTGGTGACAACTTCTGCTTGGTTTAGGACAGCGGCAGTCGCTGCACCTGGGTTAGCTTGTTGATTGCTAGGTCCCACTTGTTGGACGTTGGCGGTCTCGTTGACATCCGCGTTGTGGGAGGCTGATCTAGTACGTGGTCTTCCCATTATAGAGTTATCGGTCTGAACTCTGAGTAGAATCTACGAACTTCTTGTAAATGAACTTTGATCTTCCTCGGGGGATTTCCTCAATCCAGTAGCAACAAAGGAGATCCTAACAGCCTGAGAATGACTCTCAATGAAAGCACCAAAATGTTAGCACCAAAATTGGTCACTAACACCCAAGAGTAGATTTATGTAGAGAGATTAATAAAGATAGTAAATTAAATGGAGGAATATATGCAACAGTAACTACAGAAACAAGAACACCAGAATTATAGTGGTTCGGCGTAACTGCCTACGTCCACTGTTAATGTAATCTTTATTCTTTTTCTCGAAGACTTGACTACATATTCAATCCGCAAACAAACAACTCGTATACAAGTTTGAACTAAAAGAAATGAGTATGAAAAATGGCAGAGTGTCCCCGGAGTTCTCGAAAAAAGGTCCCTTTTCACTGCACCCCTGCCCCTCTATTTATAGACGAAGATAGGCCAGACTCCCTACGCAGGCCCAAGAACAAGGTACTTCGGCCCACTACTGACGACTCCTGTACACCAGACCGAGCTAAGCTTGCCGAGCAACATTGGCCAAGCGATAAATGCCGAACCAGGGCGTCTTGATGATTAGCTCGAAGCAATCTCCCTAGGGGCTCGAAGTGAGCAACGATGTGACTCGAAGCAATGACATGCCGACCGCCTCGCTTTGGAGTGGAATTGATACCCACCAACTCCGATGGCACGCACCGAACGAGGTATATTAAGTTACCAAGGCCGAACTACAAGCACCGAAACAGGACTGAACTAAGCTCCTTAGCTGATCCATGCATGGCTTCATTTCCCTGACCGAGCGGCGCCTGCCGAAACATCTGGACCGATCGGCACATACCGAACTATCTAGACCGAACGAGGTGTGACGAACCACCTAGACCGAGCGGTATCTGCGTACCACCTAGACCGATCCATGTATGCCGAACGACCCTATGCTAATCACCAAAGCCGAACCATGCACGTCGAACGGTGATTGACAGAACCATCTTGCCTTTCCTTCCTCGGCCGAGCGATGTACTACTTAGCACCTGTAAGGCCAAACCATAATTGGTCGAATGACCAAGGCCGGACTATTCACATCGAACCATTAACTCCAAAACCACATCGACCGAACCACTTTGTCTCAACCATTTTAGCCGAACCAACGTGTCCATACTTTAACGCTGAAACACTTTGGCCGAGCCTGTGCTAAGCATAACGACCCATGTGTATAGGCCGATCCAAACAAAAGTTACACCGAACCCTTATACTTTCCATCCTCTCATAGCTCGAGTTCCATCTAGATTCATCCATAAGCCCTACGAATATCGCCATGTAGCCGGGCCAAGGTGCCGGGTAACAATATGCAACTCAAAAGTAAGTAGGCTATTACCTTAAAGCAATGGTTGAACTCAAGTCGACTTCAAATTCAAAATGAAATTCAAAAAATGGTAACCATATTTTAAACCAAATGCGTTTTCTAGTTTTTTTTTTAATATTTTCAAAACAAATACACCAAGCGCGTTTTAGGAATTATACAAATGTCTCAAAATAGAAAATTGAAAATGGACACGAAATCCCATTTGGTTTATTTTGTATTTTCTGTTTAAATTTTCAACATTAATTTTAAAATATGTGATGAGTCGGGGAACGATGGAGGGGATGGAATAACGACGGAAGGATTAATTGTTTTTTGACATTTCGTTGTTTTTCAAAACATGAAAACTAAAATAAAAATTGTTTGTTAATTTCGTTTTCTAAATTGATTGCTTTTCACAATATACATGCGTCGTGCGCATTTTTTGTATAGACGAAAACCCAAAACTAAAAAGGGTAAACTAACCGTATGTTAAAAATATAAGGCCCCGTTTGATTTGTTGTTTTTAGTTTTGCGTTTTCGTCTAAACAAAAATACGCACGTCATATGTATTGTTGGAAAACAAACGATTTTGAAAAATTAAATTAACATGTAAAGTAGAAAACAAATTTATTTTGTTTTCCGTATTTTCGAAGCTAACAAAAACAGGAAAAACAATTCAACTCTTCTTTGTCTGTATGTCGTCGGAGCGACTAAAAATTATAAATTATTTTCTTTGTTTCTTAGTATTTCAAAGTGAAAGTTAAAAACACAAAACCCAAAACCTAAAACGAAACCAAATGGAGCCTAAAACTCATAAAATAGAAATCAAACACCACATTAGGCTGTGATTTGTTTGTCATTTTTAGTTTTGGTTTTTCGTCCATACAAAAATACGCACGATGCATGTATATTATCGAAACGACCAATTTAGAAAACGAAGTTAACATACAAAATAGAAAATAATTTTTTTTTATTTTCCGTGTTTTGGAAAATAACGGAAGCACGATACACAATCCATCATTCCATCGTTTTTTCAACCCCTCCGTCGTCCCATCCGTCTTTCTTCCATCTACTCCATCGTTCCTCCATTCTTCTCATATTTGACATACACATTGAAAATCGACAACATAAACTTCGTTTTTAAACCAAACACTACCTTGGTTTTCCAACTCAAATCGCATTCCACCATCTCCGGACAAATTTTTGCAGAATATGTTATGCATACAACTCTTGGGCATCTACTTTGGCACATACTCATCTTAAAAACTGAAAACCATCTAAATATCAACCATCTCAAATACACTAAAACAAACGCTTACCAAACAAATGTTTACTCTTGCAATCCACGATTATATTAAGGACAAATTTTCAAAAGAGGCTGGTTTTTCAAACTATTGGCATAAATATGCTAGTTTACAAACTATTTGCAAGTTTAGGCTAGTTTTGGCCAGCTCAGCGATAAGCTGGCCAGTATTTAAAAAAAAATATTACGGGGCGCATCTGCGAAATGCGCCCATACAAAATTACACTGGCGCATCTGCCAAATGCGCCAGTGTAATTTTTTGTCCAAACCTGGACAGCAAGCAGCAGCATCCTTCACCAATTCCTTCATCGTCAAACAATCCAATTTATATCACACAATATTCCAATCTTAAATAATAGCAAACATTTATCCATATAAAGGCCGATAAATAAAATTACCATTAATCAATTTCAACCATAACATAGTTAGAATTCGATTACATTCGCATTAAAGTAGAAGTTCTAGTTCGATTACAAAAGCAAACTAATATTAAACTAAAAACAGTAATATTCATAGTGGAGTTGGATCGTCTTATGTACGTGGTGGTTGAGAAGATCCAGCGGCTTGCAATTAGTGTGTATCATGCTTTCCTTTAGTTCTTCGCTCTCTAGTCTGCATAGCTTGTTCGAAAGGGCTTGGTCGTGCTAATCGATTTTTAAAAAAGAGTGTATCAATAAGTTTCTTGAAATCAAGACATCGTGGTTGGACTTCTCGTTCGGGTACTCTACCATATCCGATATCGTCCAACCCTCTTCCTACCGTCTCTAATACATCGACCTACAAGTTGTAATTATTTATTCAAAATTAGAAACATAATTCAAGTGAACAAACAATTCAAGCCAACGAACTAAAAATATCATGATAATATGAAGATTTACCACATCTCGCTCAAGCGGTGCACGAGCGATGTATGCACGTTCGTGAGAAGTCCGATCTGCAACAATGAATCTTCGAGTAATCAACCAATACCAAGTCATGTATCTCGAAATAGGAATGGTAGGAAACTGTTGGTGTACGATACAGTTATGTCTATCATTCCACTGAACGATAGCAAACTCCAAATTTGACTTTGGTTCGCATTTCCATGTTTGGACAAAAAATTACACTGGCGCATTTGGCAAGTGCGCCAGTGTAATTTTGTATGGGCGCATTTCACAAATGCGCCCCGTAATATTTTTTTTCAAATACTGGCCAGCTCATCGCTGAGCTGGCCAAAACTAGCCTAAACTTGCAAATAGTTTGTAAACTAGCATATTTATGCCAATAGTTTAGAAAACCGGCCTATTTTGAAAATTTGTCCTTATATTAAAGCATACTTCGATAGATTCTCAGGAGAAATACAAACTTTAAAATCATCGACTATATGCACTCCAGTGGCATAGTCCAGAAAGCTATTTGGAAAGCTACTTGCGTCAGTTTTTTGTTTTTATTATTATTATGCAATTGTTTATCAGTCACCTGATTTCCATACTCTTGTTCATTAACAAAAACAAAGTCAAAATTAGCTCTCCAAATTCCCAATTATTAAAAAAAGTTTCCCAACTATAGATTCCGCTCCACATACCTCATCATTCAAACTAGGGTTAAACTTTCCATGGAAAGCCTCGCCGCCGCCCGCCGCTCCCTCCGAATAAACCTCGACCGCTCGCTCGCCATATCCTCCGCCCTAGAAGACTGCACGCCTCGCCTCACCGAAATAAATCGCCGCCTCCCCTCTCTCGCCGCCGCCGTCCGTCCGATCCGCGCCGACGATGCTTCCCTCTCCTCCGTTGGGGGCCACATCAATCGCGCCGTCGGCCCCTCCGCCGCCGTTCTCAAAGTCTTCGACGCCATCCACGGCCTAGAGCCCTCCCTCCTCTCCGACCCTCACAATGACCTCTCCGGCTATCTCTCTCTTCTACAACGCCTCCAAGAAGCCCTGAAGTTCCTCTCCGACAATTGCACACTCGCTATCCAATGGCTGGATGACATAGTCGACTATCTAGAGGACAATCAAATCGCAGATGCCAGCTTTCTCCAGAAATTAAAGAAATCACTTGAATCCCTAAAATCAAACACCAGCCCCCTTGATGGTGGCCTTCTAGAAGCTGCACTGAGTAAATTGGAGTCAGAATTCAGTCGCTTGTTGGAGGAACACACTGCTCTTCTGCCTATGGTGGTCCCTTCTGATGGCATCAGTACAATCACAGCCTCACCGCTGCCAGTTCATGTCATACACAAGCTCGGTTTAATTCTTGATCATATGATCGAAAACAACAGGCTCGATAAATGCATTACAATTTACATCAAGATCAGAGGGAAGAACGTGAGGGAGAGTTTGAAAGCTTTAGACTTGAACTACTTAGAAATTTCTGTTTCAGATTTTGATGATGTGCAGAGCATTGAACCTTACATCGATAAGTGGGGAAAGCACTTGGAGTTTGCAGTGAAGCATTTATTTGAGGCAGAGTACAATTTATGCAGCGAAGTATTTGAGAAGGCAGAGGTATGGACAGGTTGTTTCGCAGAGATAGCAGCACAAGCAGGGATCCTAGCCTTTTTCAGGTTTGGGAAAACAGTATGCGAAAGCAAGAAAGACCCGATAAAGCTGCTGAAATTGCTTGATATATTCACTTCTTTAAGCAAGTTAAGGGTTGATTTTAATCGGCTTTTTGGTGGAAAGGCATGTGCAGATATACAGAATGCGACCAGGGAGCTCATAAGGAAAGTAGTTGAAGGCTCATGTGAGATTTTCTGGGAGTTGTTAGTGCAAGTTGAGCTACAGAGGCAAACTCCACCTCCTTTTGATGGAGGGGTACCGAAATTAGTGGTGTTCATCACTGACTACTGTAACAGGCTTCTTAGTGATAAATATCGAACTGTACTTACACAAGTACTTAACATCCATAGAAGTTGGACGAAGCAGAAGTTTCATGATAGGCTTCTGCTTGATTCCGTGGCAAATATAGTTAAGGCGCTGGAAGCTAATTTGGAAAGTTGGAGTAAAGAGTATGATGATCAGATTCTTGGGTACCTTTTCTTGATGAACACGCATTGGCATTTCTTTAAGCATTTGAAGAACACGAAGGTTGGAGAGCTAATTGGTGATCCATGGCTGAGGGAGCAGGAACAGTATAAGGAGTACTGGGCAGCGTGTTATTTGAGAGAGAGTTGGACGAAACTGCCTTCTTTGTTGAGCAGAGAAGGTTTGATTATATTTTCAGGAGGTAGAGCTACAGCAAGGGACTTGGTGAAGAAGAGAGTGAAGGCTTTTAACGATTCGTTTGATGAGATGTATAAAAAGCATTCGCATTGGGTTATACCGGATAAGGAGTTGAGGGAGAAGACGTGTAGGTTGATTATTCAGGCGATTGTCCCTGTGTATAGAAGTTATATGCAGAGTTATGGTTCTTTAGTACAGCAAGAGGGAAGTGGTAGCAAGTATGTGAAGTACACGACCGAAGAGTTGGAGAAGATGATTGGGTCGCTTTTTCAGCAAAAGCTAAAGGCTGTTAGTTTTAAGCCGAGGCATATGAATGGAAGAGTTGATGTTGTAGTTGGTAGACCCTAACTTGAATGATGCTGAGCAAGAAGGATGTGTATAATGTGCATGTGATATTAGTGAAATTAAGGTACTGGTTAGATGCATGTTTGAAGAGGTGAAAATTGCATATGTGGAGATGGATTCTTCATGTGCAGTTTCATTGTGTGCATTGTGAAAACGCTAACTTCATGTTCTTGGACATTCATGGTAAAAATGCCATGTTAGTTATCATTTCATTTGTCTAGTTGGTTAGGGAATGAATAATCTTTGTACCTTGTTTAGACTGTATGTAATTATTTATTATACTTACAAAGATTGTATTGTCATCTCTATACCGTTTTATTATTATTTAGTAGAAATAATTGTTGCCTAGTGTCTCCATGACATAGTGATCACTTTAAAAAAAAAAAAAAACTAGGAGAACCCGGCGGACCGGTAACTTCTGAGAAGGATATAGTAAAGCCGTCCGCTGATCCAAGCTTCCATATTCCGGGTAAATTTATACAGGATAGAGAAGCACATGGTAGAAATCGAATCGAGGTCTTTTTACCAGAACCCAAGTCTCCTTTCCGCCGCACCGCACCCGCGGACACACAGTGATCACTTTAATCTTTGCTAGGTTGTCCAAAAAAAAAAAAAACTTTCCTTAGGACATGCGAACACTCCTTGTAAAGTCAAGGATTCAATATTGGTTACCTGCATGTCTTCGTGGGAATTGAACCAAGTTAAAAATAATAAATAAATAAATAAAGATTACATGGTGTTTAACTTGCATTCTTAAAGTATATAAAATGGAGAGTTTATTTGGAAATGTTTATGCTCTCAATTGTAAAGCTTTCTACATTGGCTAAAATTATCATACTTGTATATTTAAATATTACAAGTTATTTAGATAATTTTCTAAATTATTTATAGAGAACTTTTCTTAAATGCCCTTATTATGTTCCGAAAACCACAAAGCGGATTCACCCTTAATTCCGTGGAAATACTAAAACAAAATTAATAAATTAGCCTCAAACAGCCTAATGAAACAAAGGAAATGCCCACTTGGTTACTTAACACATAGCCTCTAAAAGGTTGAAGCAGACTCTACTTGGCACTTTGACCCCAGGACGAACCATCCTACTTTGGTATGTTCCCTTCACCTATATGCGAACGTATAATCCTATAGGTTCTATAATTGGTGTTGTCTCACATTAGTACAATATATACACAATCGCCGATAGCCTCTTTTGGAGTGCATACATCTGTTTTGCACACTACTGACCTCGTATCCTTACCCATACTAGTGGCTAAGTCATTTTAATTAATCTAAGTTATTGACTAGATTCAATAATTCACACCCGTCATAAACACATACATGAGGCTATATAAATTTTATTGAATTATATGCCTCCTATTCAACTGTTTGTATTCAGTTATTGTACACAACTTGTGTCTCGTTTCATCAATGTCAATTTAATGTCATTTGCCGTTTATTTCTAGTTTAATAGATTAAATATCTTATACTGCTTGTTTCCCTTTATATTATTAGATACATTTACTATTCCTTTTCAAATGTTACTATCTTCCTTTGATTACTAAACTTTCTTAATTACTCATTTCATTACTTTGCCTACATTTCATTACTTTGTCTACATTTCATCACTTCTTGTTTAATTTCTAGCTTGTCTTTATCGCATATATTAGATTTACAATTAAATTGTTATTATTATCTCTAGTTGCAATTCTTTGGTTTTGTTAACCCAGAAAATGGATCAACACCTAAAAATCAAATGAAAGCACCAGTTCTATTAAAAGTAAAGGAGAAGGTAGAAAAAGTAAAAGGAGACACAAGAATTTTAATAGTGGTTCGGCGTAACCTCTGACCTACATCCACTTCAATCATTTTATTAGTTGTCCTCTCTTTGGATTACAACTAGTTACCTCATATTTGACCACAATCTATGTAGGCATGATTTTCAAATTCATCACAAGTATACATGTAACGACCCGAAAATTTTAACTGTTTTAATAACGTAATTAAACTGAATTTTTATGAAATTTTACATAGTTGAAATTTGGAAATAAGATTTAATATTTGGAATACGTCTATTTAAATACAGCAACTGGTAAATTTTCACTAGATAATATTGAAGTTTATTTTATTGTATAATTTTATTCAAACTCAAATCAGTTAATAATTGTCGGTAATAAAATGTTTTCCAAACTTGAATAATTTTATACAGTAAATTTCTAAATCTTCTTCTGAGTGAGATGTCATCTTTCGTTTTTCCAAATTTGGACT
The DNA here is from genome assembly GCA_030737815.1 of Allium fistulosum. Classification (NCBI taxonomy): domain Eukaryota; kingdom Viridiplantae; phylum Streptophyta; class Magnoliopsida; order Asparagales; family Amaryllidaceae; genus Allium; species Allium fistulosum. Next base: position 497,745,380 of record CM060905.1, on the reverse strand, counting down.
TCTACTGCTCCGTTTATCTTAATTCTGGCAAAATAGCAGCATTTTCGGTACCGATCATCGACTTTTGATCGGATGATCGTGCCACTAATATCTGTGTACCGTTTTGATCGTCTCGTCGTACTGATCTCCACGGTATATTCAACTCTGCATTTTGAGACCCGGTACACGCCGAAAAGAATAAACTGTTCATTGTAACGGTACCTTTAATTGTGACCGTTAATTCTCCTTTGGTTTCAAAATTTGAAGCGTACTGTCCTATCAGGCAACAAAATTGCTTTAATTATCTGCCCGTCAATCAAGTGTCCTGCTGTTACTTTTGAAATGAATTGCACGTTTCTTTACAGCCTGGAACCTGCTCCAACCTTTATTATTCCAAACGTTCAAATTTATTTTTCTGTACTTCTTCAATTTGGCTACTTATATCATTTTAGATTCTGCTCACTTTTAAACTGCTGAAAATAATATCTATTTCATATTGATAGCCTATTCATCCCATGCGTTCATTACATGAAATGCTTGTCCGGGCTACTTCTTCTTTCTTTTGAAACCGCTGCTCATTTTCTTCTGGCTCGCGTCCCTTCATTTGCAAAAACCCATCGCCTCCCTAAATGAGAAAAATATCTATACACCAATAGATATTATATTTTGCAGTTTGGAATTAGCCAACACATTTTTCATAACCGAGGAAATTCTTCATCCTCTTCCTAAATGATGGCCATGGCCTTGCGTTAGCGCCTGCAACCCGACCCTCATCTTCCTCCCTCCATCACACGTTCGGCTACCTCCACCTGGCATGCTCCTCCTCGCTTGATGCCGCAAGCAGCTCGCCGTCGCCCTCACCCCCGCTTCCACGTCATCACCAACGAAATCTACCACCAACCAATTCGCTTGCAACTGCCTCCCACCCACTGCCATTTTACATTCGCCTGTACCTTTCCCTCAACAACAACGGAGTTCGGCCTCCAACAGCCGTCTCAACCTGCCTTCTCCCTGACCTCGTGCGGCCCCACCTGTAGCACCGTTCGCCTAAACCAAGAACCGAGCCTATAGCCCACCTGGCCTTACACGCGACAGCCCTCTCCATCCCATCTCCGTTCATCCCTCCACCTTGTTCCGCCGTGACCTGCCATCGTTCGGCTCCTCAGTCCACCAACCCCTGTCTGATCCGCCTTCCACCCAGATCCACGCGAACCGCTGCCGAAGCCAACATCCCATCACCTAAGCTCTGTCACCATTCTTCTCTACTCCTTTCCAGTCTCGGCTAGGTATATATACTTATACATATCGTTATCTATTCATATATATATATGCGATTTCATATAAAAGTATATTTATGTGAATATTTTATTGTTTTGGGGTATGTATATATATTTAGGTTTTGCTAGCTTTCGGTTTATGATGTTATGAGTTTAATTATTTTACTGTAAGCATATAGTTTATATAACATATCAGTTTATAAAACTTTTGTTTTATAGTTATTGTATAAGTTTTGATATTAGCAGTCATATATATTCTAGCATATGTACTTTCGCCTGGGAACTATTTTTTAGTTTATATAAGTAAACTATATTTAGTAAATGTTTTGTATACAGTGTATATGATATATATTACTTATATATTTATAATCTGAAAGTATATACATGTATGTAATAGTTGTTATGTTCTGTTTATATATGTACATGACTTAAACAGTGAGGTATTTCTATTTATAATTTATAAGATGGTAGTCTGTTGTTTAACGATTTTGTTTTATATATAAGTTTAGAGCATATAAATTGTAGACATGTTATAAAATATGTAGTATAAGTATTTATTTATAACTCGTAGGTATAATATGTTGGATAGTTTGTAACTTGTTTAAAGCTAGGTATATAATATTTTTGAAATATTCACTTATATTGGGTTAATATCTTTAAGTAGATTTTTGTGTAATAGCGTTAATATGTATATTGTGTTCTAGTATCCATTAGGAAATCTTTGAAAGTAATATGGGTTTTAGTAAATATCGCTGAATACCCGTTTTTCTAAAAAATATATTATATTCATATGTACCTTGCTTCGGCTTATTTCATTCCGGTTTTGATTGTTTTCATCGATTTCCAATTTATCAGCTTTGTTCGTCGTGCCTGTTTTCTTCATCAAATCGTGTCCATCTAGTGTTGCTTTGGAATTCGTGGCTCATTTCCTTGTCAAAATCTATCTAGCCTCGAAAGGTGAGCAATCACTCACGATTAACGTTCTTTTATTTATTAAATTTGATTTCAATTGAAACGACAATTGAAATATGTTGCTGTAGTTATTTAAATTGTTATATATGCTATTATCAGTAACTGTTCACCTGTGGGATATGACACCATATCCTGTTGTTTATATTTTATTGTTATTTATGATATATGCATGTTGTTGTATTTCATATTATCTGTTATCACTCTGCAAGTTCCCCGTTAGTATAGAATTCACTATGGGTTGAAATGATACATACCCGAACGGACTTTAGAATAGGAGAAAATCGTTATGGGTTGAAATGATAAACCCAAGCGATTTTCATTTGAATTGAAATTGGGATTACGGGTTGAAATGATATCTACCCGTATATATTTAAATTACGGATTGAAATGATAAATATTCGTATCACTTAACCATATGATAGATATATATACAGACACCGTTGGTCCATATATATAAATATTTGAAAATAAATTCTATGGATTTGGGAAGAAATATATGGGTTAAATAAATGTTGATTCTTAAATTTTTATATATAAATGGTAATGATATATATATATATATAGATTTAATTATAATATTAAATTTAATTAAGATTGATTGAATACATATAATATGGTTAAGTACTTATATCTATATTTCAAAATAGATTTTGGTAAAAAATTGAATAAGTTAAGGTTAGGAAGATAATTTGAATTTAGTTGAAATTGATTCAATAAAGAATTTTATTTAATTAAACCGATTAGAAACTTATTGAAATTGAGATGTAAGATATGATTTATAACTTGGGTTTGATTTATAAGAAATTTAATGAATATTTCTTGTTTAAATAAAGTTTAAGGAAATATTTAGTAAAATATGATTTAAGGCTAGTAAATGATATTGGATCTATTAAGTGAATATCCCCTGATTAAATAATAAATGAAATCAGACAAAGAACTTCATGAAACTGTTAAATTTAACTTTGAAATGGTTGAATATTAAAGCTTTGAAATAATATTGGAATTTAAATGGTTTATTTTGTGATTCAAATCTATATTTGAAATCAATATAATTTGAATTTGTTATTTAGAAACTGAATTGAATTAAAATGGAAAAATTTAGATTTAATTAAATTGGAATTTGAAATTTGAGTTGATTTGAATCGATTTGTGAGACTCGGGGAAATTATAAATACTTTACTTTATAAATTATTTAGGAAAATAGATATTTTTGAAATGACATGATATTTGGGTTGAAGAATAAATTAATTTGAAATGACCACGGTGTTATAGTGTATATTTCTACCTTGTAGATAGTTCCACGGATCCTTAGAGGATGGTTATCCCAAACATCCTTTAAGTTACTTGTATTTCAGTTGATATTTCACTTGAGTTAGATTTATTGATATAAGAATGTTAATCCTGACTCGAGTGTTTTGAGTTTTGCTTTACGCTCGGGTCAGACCGAGTGATACAGCATTTGAGACTCACCTTTGGAGTTTGGAGCTTCCTTTGGAGATCCAACTATCGCCTCAGCTTTCAGCTCTTCTAGTTGATTTGTTCAGAGAAGTCATCTGTTGTACTGGAGACTTCACTGCTTTTGAGATATTCTGTTGTATTTTATTTCTAACTCTGATGTTTATATAGTAGCTTCATGAACTACTATTTTATCTATTCCGCTGCGTATTATTGTATTACTCTGTGTCTGTGATTGATTTATTTACTGTATATGCTGAGTTTTGCCAAATTTTAAATTAACAATCTGATATTTTGAACTATTCAAGTCAGACATGTGTGAATTGTTGTCGATTTGAATGGTCCAAAATAGCGGGATGTTACAGTTGGTATCAGAGCATTGGCTCTATGCAAAACTTAGCATATATTGTAAATTCATTTACAGAATCACTTTCGTTTGAGTTTAATCTCTTCCTTTTGACTCGATTTCCTTGAACTTTGGAACGTTCCCTATGGTTCCAAAATTCATTCTTGTCTCTCTCTATTGGTATTCTTTTGATTCTGGAGTATCCCATAATTCCACTTCGAATGATCTCTATAAGAATAGGATCCCACCAATCTTTGAATGATTGTGAAGGGGGTGAAACTCCTTCACAATTGGCATTGATTCACCGAAGATTTCTATATCTTTGGTTTAGATGCCGCTATCTCTTGCGATCGAATGTTGATTTTTCTTGGAATTCTGCATCGATCTTGTTCCTGAAGTCACGGTTGACCCTAGGGTCATCCGCGATTTATATAAGTATATTCATCTTCTATTTTGAAATTTAATTATCTCATCTTCGTTCGAGCTTATCTTCGAATCACAATTCTATTTGATTAAGAGTTCCTTTAATTTGAATCTCTATATTTGTTGAAATCCATCCCTAAATCATCCTTTGAAAATCGGGTTTATTCGTATTTAGGAAATTGTTTTATATATCGAAATTTTTATAAGTATGATTATATTCTATATATAAAGGTGAAAATGTTTTCGATAAGGATTATATATACCTTTTAAAAAATAAGAATTTGAATTTTTGAAAGGATTTGAAATTTTGAAGTTATATAAGAAATTGATTTATATAAAAAAATGATTTATAACTAAAGGATTTTAAATTTGAAATTCGAGAATTGAACTCCGGTATTTTGAAATTGGTTTTAAGATTTTGAAATATATAATAATAGTATGATTTAAAAGTATTTTCCGAATAAGAAATGTTCCAATGATTTTAATGAGTTTCGAATGATTTCGAAGAAATTCCAAAAGAAGTTTGAGAAAATAGAAGTCCAGAACTCACTTATGTCGCTGGGAAATAATTTCGGTGATGAGTGCACGCATCATCGACATTGATTTTCGAGTTTCATAGTGGGGGAGAGGCCACTTTAGTAGCATTGCTACACGAGTGATTTTGCGAAACCAATTTTGATTTCAAATTTTGAAGTAAGATTTGATATTCGAAGGATATATGTATATATATATATATATTTGAAATGATTTGAAGTAAGCCGGTGTTCAGTCCTTGAGTTTCGGATTTGAAACCTATCTTTTGAAATTGATTTACTGATTGGTTGTTGATTTCCAACTCTTGAATTTGAAAATGATTTCTTCAACTATTTCGAAGGTTCGAGCACTTCCAAATCAAGGTTAACTTTTCAAAGCTAAGAAATTTTGAAAAGTATAAAGTATATAAGTTTGGTATGTATGTTAAAGTATGTAGTAATATGATTTAAATAAGTTGAAACTGTTTTGTTAAGTAAATGAATAAGGCAATTTTAAAATTTTCTAATATGAAATTTAGATTTGAAATGTTTTGAAAAGAATTTGGTCTTCAAAATATTTTGAATAAAATTTAGTTAAATGTTTTAATTTAGTAACATCTTTATGAAACTATATATTTAACAAGTTGGAATAAATATATATTTGTACGTATGCTGTTTTATTCGCATAATTAATTTGATCCAGGTTTGAGTACACGAGTTCGAGGTGAATTACACCATTTCGTGTTAGGATTTTTCATTCGGTTCTTGATGGCGAATATTTGATATGGATTTTGGGCTTGATTCTAGAATTCTCTATCGTAGTATATGGCTATGCAAGGAGACTGATGGCTTCTAGTCGAGAAACCATATCGAAATCCGCATTAGGGAAGTCGAATGGACAATACTAGTTCGAAAGCAAACTTGTGTGATCGAGCGAGCGATCAAATGTGATTTTGCGAAATGATGACGTATGTACATCTTATATTCTAGTATCATTGATATATTTTGATGCCGAAATTGAAAGCTGTCGAGTTAGAATATCTTTGCTTACTAAAAGAAAATTTCCAATTTAAATTACAAAGATATATAACCCATAAAAGCAAAGATATTCAATCCCATATGGCTCTTCATACAGCGAAATTTATTTTGTAAAATTTAATCCTTATATAAGATGGACCTTACGTAAGTATAAGAGGATTTTGAAAACATTTGATTTTGGAAATGAATTGGTTGACTTAAATTATATTGATTTGGAAATATGGATTTATTTTCTAAATCTATTATTTTGGAAACTTTGAAACTAAAGATATTTAATTAGAGAAGAAATAATTTGGTGAAATTGTATATGATTTTGAAATTGAACTGATATTGAAACAAATTGAAATTTGAGAACCTTGTGTTACTAAATACTTGATTTGGGAGTTGTCGAACTTATATAAAATTGATTTGTATGAGTATGAAATTGATTCGAAAACTATGGATTTGAAAAGGGTACTCAAATTTGAAAAGTGAAATCTTATATAATTAAAGTCTATATAAGTGTGATTTGATATACTTTTGATTTTGGAAAAGTATTTGATTTGAAAATTAAATCTTATATATAATGGATTTTATATAAGTACGATATTTGAAAGTGATTTGAAAAGGTACTATATGATACATATTTTCGAAGTAAAGATATGAAAAGTGCCTTCTGCTTGATATCCGATTTGTGGCCACATCTTGGATTCATTCTATCGATATTATTCTCTCTGATTTTTGGTTTTCCGGATATGATACTCGAGTGTCCTTCGAATTCCACGGCGTTACCCATGGTCTTACGAGCGCGGATGCATAGCGCAACTGCCTGGTTGAGTCTTGCCTAGGGGTACGGATTGTTTCTTGGGGGATCCAGGCGTAACCGTTGTGTATCCTGCAATCTGTGTAGGTCGCAAATAGTAGCGCAACTGCTTGGCTGAGTCTTGCCTGGGGGTACGGATTGTTTCCTGGGGGATCCAGGCGTAACCATTGTGTATCCTGCATTCTACTAGTCATCATGGCATAACTCACTGGGCTGAGAAAGCTTACGGATATGGATTGTTTCCTGGGGGATCCAGGCGTAATCATTGTGTATCTACGAACCATGGTTAGACAAAGGTTTTGTTTGTTTTTTTGTTTGGATTGTACTTTCCATATCTGTTTTTAAAAGTTTTTCCAGTATTTTCACTGGGTGTTGAAACAAGTCTACTAAGTACCTGGAGAATTCTAGTTTTGCGCCTGATCAACGCAGTACCAGAGTCTACAGGAACAAGGATAAACTTGTTGAAACATCGAGTTATAAAAGTATTTTATTATAAAGTATTTCCAACAAAGAAATTTTGTATTAATACTTGAAATTGAAATTCTTATGGTTTGAATTAATTATTCATGCTCGATACTATTCTTTTGAATCTACCTTATCTGCTCAGCTTTATTTATTCACCCATATTCTATTTTTCCAAATCCTTCTTCTTTTCCTTGTTGACTATATCCTTTTAAATATTGTTTATTCTTTTACTACATGGTCTAATAGAGAATTTTAGTGATTATAAATACTTTGGAAGTTATTAACTAAATAAAACATATTTAAAGTAAATGATTATTGATTTATTAATAATATTTGAAAAGTATCTTAAGAAAAAAATTTAATAAATTTATGAATTATGGATTGAATGTTTTCAAATAGCTTCTTTGTAAATATAAGTAATGATAAATAATTGTTTTCAAATAGTTTACATATATTTATAAAGGTGTTATTTAAACTTATAGATGGTACTTATAAAGGAAGCAAGAAATTTTACAAATGGGTTTTGAAAGGTATTAAAGAATTAAAGATAATTGAATTGAAAATGAAGTTTTCAAATGAATATTTAAAAAAAAATTATATAATTTCAAATTAATTGTTTAATCTTGACTTTCAATCTACTTTTATTTCTGGTTGTTCTATTCTCCTACCTCCTTCCTTTTCGGGGACGAAAAGTTTTGAGTGGGGGAGAATGTAACGACCCGAAAATTTTAACTGATTTAATAATGTAATTAAACTGAATTTTTATGAAATTTTACATAGTTGAAATTTGGAAATAAGATTTAATATTTGGAATACGTCTATTTAAATACAGCAACTGGTAAATTTTCACCAGATAATACTGAAGTTTATTTTATTGTATAATTTTATTCAAACTCAAATCAGTTAATAATTGTCGGTAATAAAATGTTTTCCAAACTTGAATAATTTTATACAATAAATTTCTAAATCTTCTTCTGAGTGAGATGTCATCTTTCGTTTTTCCAAATTTGGACTTCTACTGCTCCGTTTATCTTAATTCTGGCAAAATAGCAGCATTTTCGGTACCGATCATCGACTTTTGATCGGATGATCGTGCCACTAATATCTGTGTACCGTTTTGATCGTCTCGTCGTACTGATCTCCACGGTATATTCAACTCTGCATTTTGAGACCCGGTACACACCGAAAAGAATAAACTGTTCATTGTAACGGTACCTTTAATTGTGACCGTTAATTCTCCTTTGGTTTCAAAATTTGAAGCGTACTGTCCTATCAGGCAACAAAATTGCTTTAATTATCTGCCCGTCAATCAAGTGTCCTGCTGTTACTTTTGAAATGAATTGCACGTTTCTTTACAGCCTGGAACCTGCTCCAACCTTTATTATTCCAAACGTTCAAATTTTTTTTCTGTACTTCTTCAATTTGGCTACTTATATCATTTTAGATTCTGCTCACTTTTAAACTGCTGAAAATAATATCTATTTCATATTGATAGCCTATTCATCCCCATGCGTTCATTACATGAAATGCTTGTCCGGGCTACTTCTTCTTTCTTTTGAAACCGCTGCTCATTTTCTTCTGGCTTGCGTCCCTTCATTTGCAAAAACCCATCGCCTCCCTAAATGAGAAAAATATCTATACACCAATAGATATTATATTTTGAAGTTTGGAATTAGCTAACACATTTTTCATAACCGAGGAAATTCTTCATCCTCTTCCTAAATGATGGCCATGGCCTTGCGTTAGCTCCTGCAACCCGACCCTCATCTTCCTCCCTCCATCACACGTTCGGCTACCTCCACCTGGCATGCTCCTCCTCGCTTGATGCCGCAAGCAGCTCGCCGTCGCCCTCACCTCCGCTCCACGTCATCACCAACGAAATCTACCACCAACCAATTCGCTTGCAACTGCCTCCCACCCACTGCCATTTTACATTCGCTTGTACCTTTCCCTCAAGAGCAACGGAGTTCGGCCTCCAACAGCCGTCTCAACCTGCCTTCGCCCTGACCTCGTGCGGCCCCACCTGTAGCACCGTTCGCCTAAACCAAGAACCGAGCCTATAGCCCACCTGGCCTTACACGCGACAACCCTCTCCATCCCATCTCCGTTCATCCCTCCACCTTGTTCCGCCGTGACCTGCCATCGTTCGGCTCCTCAGTCCACCAACCCCTGTCTGATCCGCCTTCCACCCAGATCCACGCGAACCGCTGCCGAAGCCAACATCCCATCACCTAAGCTCTATCACCATTCTTCTCTGCTCCTTTCCAGTCTCGGCTAGGTATATATACTTATACATATCGTTATCTATTCATATATATATGCGATTTCATATAAAAGTATATTTATGTGAATATTTTATTGTTTTGGGGTATGTATATATATTTAGGTTTTGCTAGCTTTCGGTTTATGATGTTATGAGTTTAATTATTTTACTGTAAGCATATAGTTTATATAACCTATCAGTTTAATTATAATATTAAATTTATATAAATGGTAATGATATATATATATAGATTTAATTATAATATTAAATTTAATTAAGATTGATTGAATACATATAATATGGTTAAGTACTTATATCTATATTTCAAAATAGATTTTGGTAAAAATTTGAATAAGTTAAGGTTAGGAAGATAATTTGAATTTAGTTGAAATTGATTCAATAAAGAATTTTATTTAATTAAACCGATTAGAAACTTATTGAAATTGAGATGTAAGATATGATTTATAACTTGGGTTTGATTTATAAGAAATTTAATGAATATTTCTTGTTTAAATAAAGTTTAAGGAAATATTTAGTAAAATATGATTTAAGGCTAGTAAATGATATTGGATCTATTAAGTGAATATCCCCTGATTAAATAATAAATGAAATCAGACAAAGAACTTCATGAAACTGTTAAATTTAACTTTGAAATGGTTGAATATTAAAGCTTTGAAATAATATTGGAATTTAAATGGTTTATTTTGTGATTCAAATCTATATTTGAAATCAATATAATTTGAATTTGTTATTTAGAAACTGAATTGAATTAAAATGGAAAAATTTAGATTTAATTAAATTGGAATTTGAAATTTGAGTTGATTTGAATCGATTTGTGAGACTCGGGGAAATTATAAATACTTTACTTTATAAATTATTTAGGAAAATAGATATTTTTGAAATGACATGATATTTGGGTTGAAGAATAAATTAATTTGAAATGACCACGGTGTTATAGTGTATATTTCTACCTTGTAGATAGTTCCACGGATCCTTAGAGGATGGTTATCCCAAACATCCTTTAAGTTACTTGTATTTCAGTTGATATTTCACTTGAGTTAGATTTATTGATATAAGAATGTTAATCCTGACTCAAGTGTTTTGTGTTTTGCTTTACGCTCGGGTCAGACCGAGTGATATAGCATTTGAGACTCACCTTTGGAGTTTGGAGCTTCCTTTGGAGATCCAACTATCACCTCAGCTTTCAGCTCCTCTAGTTGATTTGTTCAGAGAAGTCATCTGTTGTACTGGAGACTTCACTGCTTTTGAGATATTCTGTTGTATTTTATTTCTAACTCTAATGTTTATATAGTAGCTTCATGAACTACTATTTTATCTATTCCGCTGCGTATTATTGTATTACTCTGTGTCTGTGATTCTGTGATTGATTTATTTACTGTATATGCTGAGTTTTGCTAAATTTTAAATTAACAATCTGATATTTTGATCCATTCAAGTCAGACATGTGTGGATTATTGTCGATTTGAATGGTCCAAAATAGCGGGATGTTACAATACATATAAGCCTTCAACTCCGAAATTATATTCAAGCATATAAGGAACATATTTACAATGATATAAATCCAATATTATATTAAAATATATAATTTCACACTTACCTTTAAGCTTCCAAATCTCCAGATCTAAATCATATAATTCCTGTTTGACTCCCTTTTCTTCCTACTGAAATAAGTATCGAAGTCATATACATATTCATTGGAAATTTAGATCTGAGAAGAGAGTTGAAATTAAATGTTGTAAGATTTTAGATTTAGAACTTACCTCTTCTTTGCAGTGTTAACAAGAAAACTTGTCAACATCCTAAAGTAGAAAGTGAGATTAACCTCTTTGAAAGCACCTCTCAAATCAATAAAAGTAGTTCAAAATTCTTTCGAAAGGACCTTTTAAAATGGTTCGGATGATTAGAACTCCTTTAAACTTTCTTTTGAACTAGTTGCGATGATTTAGGACCCCTTCGAAACCTCCTTTCGAAGTAGTTGAAGTGACCTAAGGTTGGGACCTATCGGATCTGAAGTTTTCTTTTAATTGGTTCAATAGGCCTTTATTCCTTAGTAAGATAACCTTTCAATTGACATTGATTCATGTAATCCATAACCAAAACCATACATAAGTAGCATACTGAAATCATTATATTTGAATATATCATGCACTTGCTTTATTAATAGTTTTTGTGAATACAAAAAGCTTTAGTACTACAAGAAAATGAAATCCCCAATTTGATTCAAAGATTAGGGTTCAAAAATTTAAGAAAAGCATGAGCATAGAATGAATGAGTTCGGATCCCCCCAAATAATACCTCTAGGGTCTTATTTATAGGCACGGGTTCGACCATTTCGAGTCAGTCCTTTCGACTTAGTCGAAAGGGTGCCTTGAAGACCTTTCATTGCTGTTAAATTCAGGGCACCCTTCTAACTTCACTTCTGAATGGAACTTGAGTGCTTTCGACTTCATCGAAAGGTATAGGTGCGCCCTCTACTTTGTTGTTGATGTGCTGTTGCAAGTGGGAAAGGATGCAGGATTTCGATACTGTCTAAAGGTGTATCTTCGGTGCTTCGAATGAGTTGGAGCATTGTAGAAGGCTTAAATGTGGAAAGTGGCTTTCGAATGCATTCTGGTAGATTGATGCGAGACCCCATCCTCTGGTGTTTGAGGAGGCCATATTGAACTCATGTAAGCTTTTCTTTATAATTGTGGATGGTTTCAACCGATTTGAAAGGCTAATCTATGCTTTCGAAGGGGTAGCTTTGGCCAAATGTTCTTCTGCGGAAGGTAAATGATGGAGAAACCTACAGTTTCGAAAGGTTTAGCACACATGTAGAAGCTTGTAATCTATTGCCTTCGAAAGGTACCTTTAACACATTCGAAACACCTTTATGCATGCAGAAGCTACCATTTCGAAAGGGATCAAAGGGTGTCCCTGTCCCCTTTCGACCTCTTCAAAAGTGCATTGCTCATCCATCCTTTTGCAGAAGCATCCCTTCGACTCTTTCGAAAAGTCTTTCTATTACTATCATTCTTTAAGGATCCTCCTTCTGTATTCTGTAGGGTTTCGATCAAGTTGGAGTGGTTTTTTATGATAACACCCTGAATTGATTCACCTCTTATTCTTCTTCTCTTTTATTTTACACTATTCTCCACATTTGTGTGTGTAATATGTGAATTAGCAGAATAAGGATCATAAGGCTAAATTAACACTAGAAGAGGGTGAATGGTGTTTTCTAATTTATATGAATCTTTTTGAAACCTTTTGAAATTATGCCTAGAATTATGCAACTATTAATCAAAGAAACAATCACAGAATCAAAACACAGATAAAACTTAATGTAGTAAAAGTAAAAGGAAAGAACACACCGGGATTTTATACTGGTTCGGAGTTACCCTACATCCAGTCCTGCATAATTCCTTGTACGGATTTCTTTTCAACTAGTAAATGCAAATACAATCTCGATTTCAAGACTACGAGATACACCCTCCAGAATCCCAACCTCTGGGCAGAGCCGCTCAATTTCCAAGCTACGAGCACACCCACTAGATTTAGGGGTTAATAAGCACACCTAATTGATTTAATCAGGCTACAATCACACCTACTTGGATTTTAGGGTTACCAAGCACACCACAAAGTATAAGAGTATGATTTGCTAGAGTTTACAGAATCAGATCTTCAATCTTGATTACAATTGATCCTATAACTCTTGAATAGCACTTTGATCTTGATTGGAGTGAGAGAGATGATAGAAATCAGAGAGCAAATGGTACAGAATCAAACTAATGGTGATTGAGTTTGATTCTGGTTGACACTTGGCATTATGCATGTATAAAATGAATTTTTTAAAGGATGTGTAACGACACTTGTCATTTTGCATGTTTGCTACTATTTATTTATATGACAAGTGTCATATGATGTGGCGCGTTCTTATTGATCAAAGAAATCTATAAATAGAGCCTTATTCTTACATTCTAAATTCATTCGGTTAATTTTCATAAAGCCATAAAATTAATATCTTACAATAAATAGAGTGAAAGAAGTAAAATCAATCATTAGAAAACTTGAAATCATGAATGAAAGTATGCTTTTCTATTTAGTATGGTCGTGATAAATTAGTTGTGAGATTTAATTTCAAAGGAAACACATTTTAAAAATTATTAGGAAAGAGATATGTCCAATTACGAAGAGTCACGATCGTTAAAAAAAGGATTAAAAATTTTAAATTACAACTTGGTAGTTGAAGTGTCTATCCGAATTTATCAAAATAAAAGAAAATGTTAAATTAATTTAAAATGGTCCGTATTTTTTATGCAATTATATATAATAATTATATTCTGGAAATTTTTTTATGGAAATAAAAGTTTGTATAAAGGACATAAAAATTCAAAATTATAATAGCCCGTGTCAAAAATATCGTTGTTGTAACTACCTAGTAACGATTTATTTGGAAATAATAAATAGTTGAATTTTGAATTTTGGTTTGAAACTATTAACATAAGTACATCAAAGTATATGTTATATAACATATAAAATAATTTCGTGAAAAGATATGCAATTTATAATTTTTGAGATTTTCTAGGAAATTACTATGTTTAACATGTCTGTATGTTATTTAAAAAGAGTAGTTGGTTTTGTACGAAAATCTAGAAAAAATTAAATTATTTGAAATGGTTCTAGATTTTTTATATTGTTAAATATATTAATTGTAATCTAAAATATATTGTTATTATTGGAATTTTTTTAATTTTAAGACCACTAAAATTCAAATTTTGGCTCCAAAATTTGAAAATATAGCCGTTGTAACCAACTAAATGTCTATTCATTCAAAAAAATAGTTAAAATTCAAATTTTGGTTCCAAACATTTTGCAGAAATGAATATATCCGTCTTCTATTTGTGTAAAAAAAATTCATTGAAATATTATTAATTTATAATTTATGAGAATTAAAAAACGTTACTACATTCAGTATTTTCTGTCTTGATTTCAAAGTGTATAATCGGTTTTGTAAAAATTCTACAAAATTTGAAATTCAATATTTTTTGCTTTGAAATCTTTTACAAACTTTTAATACATAATATTACTTATAATAAATATAATTTTTAAGAAATTATAATATTCTATATATAAAATCATAAGACATTTCAAAAACTAAAGTGTCTTTTCAATTTGAAAAACTAGCCGTTATTTTTGGAGGGGAATCTTGTTTTCTACTTATTTATACCATTTTGGTTATTTTAAAAACTAGAAGAAGATGTAAAATGACTTTCTACTTAGGGCATTCATAAAATAGTAAAAATAAAGTTTCAGGATTATCGATTTTGCTGCTGTTCTCTATTCCAATATTACTATTTCTCCATTCAAAGGTATGTCTTTAAGCATATATATCTTCATTGTTTCTCTTTCTTTCTCTTGATCTTTCATCATATCTTTTGAACATCCACTATCTAGAATCTATTTCTCCTTCTTGATTTGATTATCTGGTGTCTTTTCACCATCGGCCATATAGCAAATCTGTTCCTGTAATTCAAAATTATACCTTTCCAAGAAATCAAGTGGCTTTTCATAATGGTTATTTACTAATCCATTAAAAGATAACATATCAGTTTTAAAATTTGTTTTTCTCTAGAATTATTCAAAATAGAGTTAATAAATTTTCCATTTAAACATTTCAAAAATCAAAATTAAGAATTTTTTGAAAACTAATGCTCTGATACCAAATGTGAGTTAGCGAAATAGCGATCTTAAGGCTAAATTAACACTAAAGGGAGGTGAATAGTGTTTTCTAATTTACATGAATCTTTTTGAAATCTTTTGAAATTATACTTAGATTTATGCAATTATTAATCGCGAAAACAATCACAGAATCAAAACACAAATAAAAGTAAATGTAGTAAAAGTAAAAGGAAGGAACACATCCGGATTTTACACTGGTTAGGAGTTACCCTACATCCAGTCCCGTGTAATTTCTTGTACAAATTTCTTTTCAACTAGTAAATGCAAATACAATCTCGTTTCAAGGCTACGAGACACACTCCAGAATCCCGGCCTTTGGGTAAAGCCGCTTGATTTTCGGGCTACACACACCCACTAGATTTACGAGCTACTAAGCACACCCAATTGATTTATACAATCACATCTACTTGGATTTCAAGGATAGTAGCACACCACAGTATAAGGGTATGATCTGATAGAGTTTACAGACTCAGATATTCAATCTTGATTACAGTTGATCCTATAACTCTTGAATAGCACTTTGATCTTGATTGGAGTGAGAGAGATGATAGAAATCAGAGAGCAAATGGTACAGAATCAAACTAATGGTGATTGAGTTTGATTCTAGTTAAAATTCAGCAGGGTATGGCTATATTTTTGTTTAGAAAATGAAAGAGGATAAAGAGAAGAAGAATGAAAAATGATAATAGAATTCATTGGGAAGACTGGTATTTATAGAAGAATAACGGTTATTTCTGTTCGTGAAGAGATACGACGAATAGACACTTCTTTTGAAATTTGATTTTTGAAAACCACGGCTACTATGTCGACATACTCTTCATAAAATTTAAAAGCATTTTAAAACATTATTTTGAAAATCCGTCGCTTTGTAAAATAGTTTGATACTTTGTAAAATCATTTAATCATAGTTTATAAATATTTTAATCATAATAAAACTAAAGAAATTATTTTGAAATATTTGAATATAAAAGATTAAATAGTATATACAAGTGTATAAGTAAATATATGTATTCTAAAATCAAAGTAAAATATATAAACTATAAAACTCAAAACTAATACAAAGTAAACTTAATAAAACTAAATAATATAATTTTGAAAGCTTTAATACAAGTATTAAATATAATGTAATATATATATATATATATATATCTTTACTTCTAATAATGAAAACTCCCTGAACTGATTTCAACCGCGTCTTTTTGAATTACCGAAAATACCCTCCGTGTCAAATTTATCCCAGGGACCCTAAATCATTATCAGATTCAAACTCCGTCCATCTCTCATATATTTGAAATTTTCTTCCCCAAAATCAGTTTCTAAACCCTTCTCCCCAGCCCGACTCAACAATCCACCACCACCGCACCCGATTTAAAAAAACAACCGCTATCACCGCCCTCTTCAACTGCCTCCATCACCAACGCCGCCTGAGCTTCGCCCGATTTTTGCCAACACCGATCAACAGCAACAGGTATTTATAGTTTTTTTATATTGAGAGTATTTTGAGTTGTTATCTTTATTCCGAATTCATCCCATTGTTTATATGGTCGACTTCAAAAATAGAAAACTAAAATGAATGTTATTTCCAATGCCGAAGTATAATTTGCCTGTTACCTTGACTTGACTTACAGTTCAGTCCTATGGAGCAGGTCTTGCCTCATTTTGATATAGTGTTTAATGTCTTTCTATGCTATATCATATTTGATTAAGTCAGCAATATTCCTTTTAACCTCTTATATTATGAACTTGGTACATTTTATGAACTTCCTGTGCAATTTGTCTCATGCATTCAAAATAGCAAAGTTGACAGGATAATACACTTGAATTTGTTTAAATTGTCAATGTATTTCTGGTCGTACTGTTTGAATAATAAGCCAATAATTTATTTTAAACCAGATCAGCTGTAATGTTCAAGTAGTCATCATTTGAATAGTAGAGTTACCTATGGCTGAATGGATGTTATGGGTTTTATGAATAATAAGCCAATAATTTGTTTTCCTAAAACTAGATTAGATGTAATGTTCAAATAATCATTATTTGTATATTACAGTTGCCTATGGCTAAATGAATATTATGGGTTCTATAAATTAACCTGGGTAGATATTTGTATTTGAATCACCTATGAATCAGTTCAGGAAACATCCAAGTACCACTAGCAAAATTGCTCATGTTGCACATTCCACCATTGTATCATCAAAATATTTTCTTTCTCAATATATTTAAATTGCTAGAATTACTAATATTTATTTTACCATAGCTTTCTTATTTCTCATCTCTACTATTAATAATGTAAACTCCATCCATATGGTTTCAACCGTGTCGTTTTGAAATCCCCAAATTACCCTCCTCCGTTATGTTCGTATCTGTTCTCTTCGCATGGTTACCCTTTTTTCCATCTTGCTCCAGTCTCCTACGTATCCCACATCCGCCTTATTCAACCTCTTCCCAAAACTAATCAACCCTAATTCTCCTTCTTGCGTATCTAAGATCCGCATTTTCCAACCACTTCCCAAAACTAATCAACCCTAATTCTATCAGTTTATTTAAAAAAGATAGAATAAAGAAGAGTAGAATGCTGCTTTACCAGGTTTTGTTTGATTTGAGAGATGGAGTAGTATGGACCAAAGCTTGGAGAAGGGAAATGAAATGGGAGGGGTTGGAGAAGTTTCTAGAAGCGAAGAGGAAGGTATGGAAAGTCGATGGAGAAACGACCAAATATGTGTAGAGGGCAGGGACGTTGAGTCATGTTGTGGATTCTAGAGCGGACATTTGGTGCCTGGGTATCAAGGAAGGAGTTCGTAGGAAATGATCGAGGATTGGTAAAGGGATTTTTAGTGGTAAACTTAACTGAAACTTGATAGAGATGATTCTAGAATGCTAATACAATTGTAGTTAAGCAAAAAGTTGTAGTTCAACAACATATTTCATCTTATTTGTTTCCAACGTTTGAACCATGATAATCGTTTTTGATTTACTTCAAAATTTGTAGTTTCAACTTTCAAGTATTGATATTATTACATTTTTAGTATTTGATGCCTATACAGATTTCGTATACCTACTTCACAATTTGTGTATTGTGTTGATTTAATGATGAGCTATATATAAATCAGGTCCTCCACTTACAAAATTCACCGATTCAGTGATAAACCCACTAATTTCACCTGTTCCACATCTTCATAAAATGAGTCACTGATGGATACAGCCAAACCAACGCATAATTGTGCATCAGTTCAAGGCCTCATAGACTCATCAACCACCGGCACTATATAAAGACTAATACACTTAAAAGTATCTACAATAAGTTAGCTTAGAGCATGCTATCAGGTTTGGCACCTAACAAATTATTTGTACAAGAATTACCATGTAGAAGTGTTCATTAATTTTGAATAATAAAGTAATGCCTAAGTTAAGAAGGCAACATAAAATAATGATGATGATACGACTTTTAGAAATGCACCAACGCTCCCAATCGATTACATAAAAATAAAAATGAATGAAAAAATAAGATAAAAAAGAGAATCACTACACCAAAATGATCAATTTGAAATGGTAATTGGATGTTGCAATAAATTTTAGAAACACCTAACAAGTGTTACTGATATAGAGTTGAGCTTACATAGCAGGTATTAAATTGTTACATCTCCTGATTGTTTACTTTTTATGTGACATAACCATCTATATTTACTCTACACCTCATACAAATGTGTTGTTGAATTAACGTACAAACATTGTGATTAAAGCAAACCCAACTGGACGTGCATATACACTTGTGTTTATAAGATCCCTAACAACTATGCCATTTGAGTTGCAATAACATTAGGCGATTGGGTGGTTTAATCTATCCCAAACCAAAGACGGATGATGTTTACTTATTTTCAATGCAATAGTAAAGCGATGTTCATATATTTCAACATGTAAAGATAAGAGAATAGACACATTGAACAGGATATCTAATTAACTGTAAAAAGTATAATTTGAATTAAAATTTCAATGTGAAGGAGAGGGGGGTGTAAAGCAAATAACGGGACGGCAATAACCGGACCCTTTGTTCTGTACTGTAGAGATCCACAAACATTCAATGTCAGAACGAAGTAAAAAATATTTGTTACAAGTAAAAATCAATTCGTGGTATTCCATGGTATTTCAGACCTATTATATCACATTGCAAAATCTCGTGCCTTTGGACCAATAATAAAAAAAACAAACACCCTATCAAACCAAATTATGGACCATCAAGTAAACAATTTGCTGATGAAGTCCACAAATTATATGAGATAACTTTATTAATAAAGAAAGACGAATTCATTCTGTGGACCTATGGTTATGTTTATTAAATATAAAAGAAAAAATAATATTAGAATAAGGTAAATTTAATTGTCAATGTCAAACGCGCCGAATTTTATTCTCAACTGGGATGAAAATGCAAACCTTTTTTATTACAAAGCAATACCGATTTACCACTTGATGATTGACAATTACATCCAAATTCTCCATTCCAGGAGATGCGGTAGCATGTGCAAAGACAAGAATCACCAAAAGCCCAGTAAACATATTAGCCAACGTGCATCGAATAACTTGAAATGTCACCGGCTCACTTTATAAAATCATCATAGCAGTTGAAGAACACATTACAATTTCATCTATTAACGTGCTATTTGTTGTATACATTATCTCGTATGAAATAAATATACTTATAACTTATAAGTAAATGTCTAAAGTTAAAGTATAAATCAAAATTCAATATATATAAAATCTTAAAAACTCAAAATAATATCTTTGTAAATATAAGAGATTAAAAATCATTTTGAGGAACATTTTGAAAAAATCATTTTTTGAAAACCATGATACTTTGGAAAAAAAATTAAAACATTTAAAATAGAGAGAGAGAGAGAGATCAGGAAAAGTTCTATAAACATATAATCTAAGACTCTATAACTTATCTGGGAAAATATCTTGAACTCTTAAAATCTTCAATACTCATGAGTCTTCAATCTCTAACTCTTGAATTGGCATCTTGAATCTTCTCTTGATCTACACTCGATACTGTAAATTCTTCTTAATCAACACATGTCTAATATCTTGCACTATATACTATATATAAATTTATAAAAAACATTAGTATCTATATTTTATATAATATCTATAGTTGTTATCATCAAAACCAATACATGTGGTACTAACAATCTCTCCCTATTTGATGATGACAACTCTGTATATAAAATATGATATAACTCCCCTTTAGTTATAAAACCCCCCCTTAATCTATGCCTAAATTTTATATATTTCTCCCCCTTTGTAATCAACAGAAATAACTAACTAAAAACTCCTCCAAACTAAGGTACTAATTAGTGAGATATAAAAGGAATTAGAAAAGGCAAAAATAGTAATATAAGAATGAAAAATAAGAACCCCCTTGAATAAAATACTTATAAATTAAAGAGTTAAAATCAATAAATAAGATATAAATGCTATTTAATGAATCATAAATGATATATTGAATAATGGTATTTTAAAGATGTAATATGTGGTATATAATGAGAAACTATGACATATAAATGATGATTATTATATGATATGAATGACGATTAATATAAGAAATAAGTGATATAATATGACATATATTAAAATATATAATGGTAAAATAAGATAATATAAACTATATTAGAATGCTAAGTGATTATGGACTTAACTATATATATGATCAAATATGATTTTATAAACTTATTACCTCCTTATTTAATTTCTTTAAAATAATTCATTTTAACTTAAGTGTTTAAAAATCCAAACTTCCATTATTGCGTTTACAAAAAACCTATATATATTAAATTACCTTTTAAAATACATATAAATATATTAAAAAACTTTTAACTTTCTTAAAAATATATCATAAAAGAATATTATATAAATATAACAAAGATTGAAAAACTAAAATAAACATGTTGTGTATTAAAGGCCTCTTAGTTTAAAAAATGTTAATTAATTATTTGAAAAATGTATTTAAATATGAAATCAATTTTTAAATACTCTAATATAAGAAAATAAGTCTAAAAATATTAGAGAAAAATATTTAATTTAAATATCATTTTTACATGATTTAGTTTCAAATAGAAAAGACAACATTTACAGAATGCTGTAAAAAGTTTCTGTAGTTATATATATTCAAAACGATATAAACTAGGAACTGCAGTAATTATCAAGTGCTCCAAAATGTTTCTAAGAAACTTTATCTGTTTCAAAACACAAAAATGCCTCTAAACAATTAGCAGCAGATAAACAGTGTTACAGAAGCAGTGACAGCATTTCAAAAATGCTATCTAAAGTTCTGAACCTATTTTTAACATGATTTTTCACCAACTTTGCTACTAGATTTTGACACATATATAATTGACTTTTGGCCCAATTTTTCTACATTAGGTAGTTTACTTAAATTAATTAAAAACCATGAGAAAAGTAACGAAAGTACATGTGTATAGACTTGGCATTATGCATATATAAAATGAATTTTTTAAAGGACAAGTGTAACGACACTTGTCATTTTGCATGTTTGTTACTATTTATTTACTTGCGTGTAACCCATGTGTTGCACATGGTAATATTTAAAATTTAGTTATTGTTGTAAATTGAATTTTTTAAGCAGTATATGATAAATTTATTGAAATTAAGGAATTTATAGTTTAAATTGACGTGCAATGCTCAGATGTATGGTAGATGGTCGCTAACCACATATTCTTGTAGGAATTATTGTCCTAACTCGGTAATATCAAACAACACGCCATTACAATATATGTGAATAGTTGATACGTGTATTTTTTATATATATGGATGAAAAAATGAATTTTCCATTTCGATTAATATGAATATTGTATATATATTTTTAAGGATTTATAATGAAATAACGAGTATACATAATTGAATATATTTAAATATTTTAAATCTACTTGACTAATTAAATATGAATGTTAGAAAGTAGGAAAAAATGAGAAGAGTTTTATATGTAGTTATAGTTGAGAAGACCATCTTACGATCAACTTATCTGCACATGAACTTTTATTCATTATTTGAGATTTCAATTAGTAAACCTTTTTTTAACTTTGTAGTTAACTGTAAATTTCGCGTCATTTTAGAAGTGTCATGTTTACAACTTCAATATTTGCAAAAAAAATCTTTAACGTTAATTTGAGTTATGCATTGGGTAAGTTTTAATACCATGTTGAAAATGAAAATGTCTACAAAACTTAATTTTTATTAGAGTAATCCATGCTTCCACAACCCAATGTTGTAAAATATAAATTTATCCTTTAAAAGTTGTAAAAAAAAGAACTTTTGTAATGCAATGTATGCTATTTTTTTGAGATAAATGAATTATATATTAAAAAATATTATTGTTTACGTTTACATTGTATGTTATGCGATTCATATATCTTTATATATGAATAAAAGTAATAATTTTATCATCTTCACTTATATATATGAGTGCTGTGTGAAATTTTTTTGCAATGTAATGTATGCTATTTTTTGAGATAAATGAATTATAAATTAAAAAAATTATTTTTTATGTTTAAATTTTATGTTATTCGATCCATATATCTTTATATATGAATAAAAATAACAATTCTATCATCTTCACTGATATATATGAGTGTTATATACATACATAATCAGTATATTTTAAGATTTATTAGATGAATCAATAAATATTAGTTAATTGAATTTATTTGGATGATTTAAAATAAAAATGACATAATTAGTTAAATACATGGATATGAGTAAAAAAATATTAGGAGAGAGAATTAAGAAGGGTTTGTAAGTAACTATGGAAATGTAACATATTGGTGTTTAAAGCTAAAAATCTAATTTTTCAATGTAATGCATGATAACATCATTGAGATAAATGAATTATAAATTAAATTTGTTATTATTGTTGGTGTATATAATTTATGCTATGTCATTTACACATCTTTGTATGTAAATGAAAATTTTGTTTTACCTCTTTGTTGGTCTACTTGGTATACTATTGGAATTGTTCATATTTTAGAATTTACATGACATATCGAATATTAGTTAACTGTGTTTATCTAATAGTTTAAATTTTGAATTACGTAATTAATTTAAATTTATGTGCTTAAACATAAAATATTATAAGAGAAGTAAGAAGGCATTTGTGAATAATTATAGAAAATTTTAAAAGTTTGTATTTGATTATAAATTGGCATTAGAAGTTTATTAGAATAAAAGTGATAAGTTACAAAAATATAAAAGTGAAATGTCTAGAGAGAAAATTAAGGATAGTAGAGAAAGATCATACAATCAATAAGAGAGCTTGAATTTTTTCTGCTTTACTATTATTTAATAGATATGATAGGTGTCATACGATGTGGCGTTTTTTATTAATCGAAGAAATCTGTAAATAGAGCATTTTTCTTACATTCTAAATTCATTCAATTAATTTTCATAAAGCCATAAAGTTAGTATCTTAGAAGAAATAGAGTGAAAGAAGTAAAATCAGTCATTAGAAAAGTTGAATCACGAACGAAGGTATGCTTTTCTATTTAATATAATCATAATAAATTAGTACCAAGATTTCGTTGGAAAGGACACACATTTTAAAAATCATTAGGGAAGAGATATGTCCAATTATGAAGAGGCACGATCATTAAAAAAATGGATTAAAATTTAAAATTACAACTTGGTAGTTGAAGTGTCTTGTAACGACCCGTATTTTTACGGATCAAAACATTCTAAAATGATTGACCTTTGGTTGTATGGTTGCTAAGTCATTTCTGGTTTTGGCAGAATTTTGCTAAAGTCCTAAGTCGTAGCCGACTTAGGAGTTTGGACGAGTTAAGCAACAAGTCTGGGTCGAGTTGCCGACTCAAGGAACTCACCGAGTTAAGGGAGTGTGGTTGACCGACTTAAGGTAGTGACCGACCTAGGAGATAAGTCTTGACCGACTTAAGAGATTCAGGCGACCTTAGTATTCTGGGGTAGAGTTAGGTCGGCAACGACCTAAGGAAATGTTGTGAGCGACCTAAGAGTTTCGGTGAGCTAAGTGTTAGGTCGGCAGGGCGAGTTAGCGACCTAACGGTTACCGAGTTAGCGACCTAGTAGTTCCGTGTTAGCGACCTAAGGTGTTAGCTTGTTAGCGACCTAAGGTGTTAGCTTGTTAGCGACCTAAGGAGTTGCCGTGTTAGCGACCTAAGGAGATAGGTCGCATAAGTGTTAGGTCGTAGCACTGTTAGGTCGCGTAGGTTGCTAAGTTGTTAGGTCGCTAGGATAGTTAAGTGTTAGGTCGCGTAGATCTATCTGTTAGGTCGTATGTTGTGATAGGTCGCGTAGAAGTCTAAGTTGTTAGGTCGCAACCCAACTAGGTCGTAGGTCGAAGGAAAGCGCATTGCTTTAGGTCGTCAGGAGTTAGGTCGCTGAGTAGTTATGTCGTGCATCTGTTAGGTCGGAGAAGCTTAGGTCGGAGAGGCTTAGGTCGGCAGCGACTTAAGGAGATAGCCGAGTTACGACTTAAGGGCAGTTTTCAGCTATAAATAGGAGGGGTTGTTCTCACTTTTTGGGATCCGGATTTTGAAGCGACGAAGTGCTGCCATTTTGAGAGCTCGACTTCTACACTTCTTCACTTCTTTTCTCCACTCTAATCTAGTGCTTCCATCCATCCAAATCGAAGATCAAGATTGAAGATTCAAGAGCTTAGATTGAAGATCTTCATCTTTTCAAGAGAGATTTCTTCATTTGAAGCGGATTTGTGATAGATCTAGCTTAGTTCTTCGCTGTCCAGATCTGAAGTTGATATCTTTTGGATTGTTTAGGTGATTTGGTGAGTGGTGATTATCTCTCACACGGATCCAAAGGAGTATATCGGATTGTTGGCTCGATTTGGTGTTAAATTAGTGATTTCCATGCATTTTCTTCATCCTATGTGTAGATCCATATAGATCCATTGTTCATGATGATGTTGCATCCATTTTATCATATGTTAACCTACGCAAGTTCATTCATCAAGTTTGTAGAGATATAATCTATGTTTTCGTGCTTATTGGACTTTCAACTCTTTAATTACGAAAATGCCATTATTGTTATAATTGTCTACTTAGATCATATTTGAATGCTTGATTGCTTGGATTGATGTTTGATTTGATTGCTTGTTATGAATTAGATGATTGATGATTAGATTTAGATCGAAGATGATTCAAAAGCTAAGGGAAAGGCTCTTGAATTGGGAAAGCTGCTCGTGGCATATGTAGCGGGATGATGAAGCTCTTATGCATAGATTTGACGATGTGATGTTGAGATGAGGCTTTGCGAGGATGTAATGAAGCGAGGCAATCATGTGATGAAGACTTGGTCTAATCCAGACGGGATCATTCCAAGCATGTTGATAACTCGGTGATATGATTCGAGTTGAGGATAATGAATGGATATGAGAATAGTCGTCGAGGAGGATGACTAGGAGGCTTGGATAGCATCGTTGTTGAAGGTTCTAGCATGCTCTAAGCAAGAGTACGTTTGGGCAGATTCGATAGTCCCAACGGCCAACTGTTGATGGTCGAGTACTCTGGGCAGATTCGATAGTCCTAGGCACGGGCTGCGACGACGTGCGGGAGTTATGTCTAGAACCGGGGTTTCCATTAGCCCTTGACGGACGACTGAAAGAATGTGCCGGTCATTCAATTAACGGTGATATCGAAGCAATGATAACAGTGATAGCCAGAGTCATGGATGTTTGGTTGTATCGTCATTCGGACTCAAGAGCGGTATTTTCTGGGTGCTTATCTGATTTAGGCCTTGGTACTTAGAAAACATCGCCCTTGACTCGAGTGATAGTAGCTTTATTTTAAATTGTATGCTCTGCTATGTTTGCTCCTGCTTAGTGTGTGTCTGGGGGCTATCACTGTAGAATGAGGTTGGAGTGGGAGGGTTGTATTCCTATTCCTTTTCCTTTATGCTCTTTGGTATGTTGTTAGTTAATTTACTGCTCACTAAGACTGTTGTCTGACTCAAGGCTTTATGTTTTAATTCTTATTGCCTTGGGCTGTTCGTCCATTTTTGGGACGGGCAGACTAGGTAGCAGGTGACAGGTGCTGTTCTCTTCTCACGATGCTGATATCGAAGACGAGCTAGAGGGTTGCATATTATCTTCTTATTATATGTATTGGATATTCCGCTGTTTTGTATTCTCTGAGAGTTTTGTAGTGAGGCTGGATGTATTGACTATGTGGATGCTTGTATTCAACTATTATGGAGTTTTATATGATGTCATTTTGTTCTGTAAAGCTTCACTATACATATGTTCTATTGTATTTTGTCCATGCGCTGTGAGTAATACGATAGATTCTTTTGTTTTAGATCTTACCTTGACAATCGTCCATGGTCGCCTGGCACACTTTACAGCGCTTTACCTTTAGATTCGGTGCAGGGGTCATGGGCGGTCGTCACATGTCTATTCAAATTTAACAAAACAAAAGAAAATGTTAAATTTATTTAAAATGCTCATAATTTTTATGCAGTCATATATACTAATTATATTCTAGAAATTTTTTTTATGGAAATAAAAGTTTGTATAAAAGGACATAAAAATTCAAAATTATAACAGCCCATGTCAAAAATATGGTTGTTGTAACCACCAAGTAACGATTTGTTTGAAAATAATAAAATAGTTAAATTTTGAATTTTGGTTTGAATTTTTTAACATAAGTACGTCAAAGTATATGTTATCATATAAAATAACTTCGTGAAAAGATATGCTATTTATAATTTCGAGATTTTCTAGAAAATTACTATGTTTAACATGTCTGTTTGTTATTTAAAAAGAGTAGTCAGTTTTGTACGAAAATTTAGAAAAAATTAAATTATCTAAAATGGTTCTAGATTTTCTATATTGTTAAATATATTAATTGTAATCTGAAATATATTTTTATTATTGGAAAATTATTTAATTTTAAGACCATAAAATTAAAATTTTGGTTCCGAAATTTGAAAATATAGACGTTGTAACCAACTAAATGTCTATTTATTTAAAAGTAATAAAATAGTTAAAATTCGAATTTTGGTTCAAAATTTAAAAAAAATGAATATATCTATCTTCTATTTGTATAAAAAAATTCGTTGAAAAATTATTAATTTATAATTTATGAGAATTAAAATACTTTACTACATTCAATATTTTCTGTCCTTATTTCAAAGTGTATAATCGGTTTTGTAAAAATTCTACAAAATTTAAAATTCAATATTTTGCTTTGAAATCTTTTCTAAACTTTTAATACATAATATTAATTATAATAAAAATATATTTTTTAAGAAATTATAATATTCTATATATAAAATCATACGACGTTTCAAAAACTAAAGTGCCTTTTCAATTTGAAAAACTAGCCGTTATTTTTGGAGGGAAACCTTGTTTTCTACTTATTTATACCATTTTGGTTATTTTAAAAACTAGAAGAAGATGTAAAATGACTTTCTACTTTAGGCATTCATAAAATAGTAAAAATAACATTTCAGGATTACCGATTTTGCTGACTTTCTCTATTCCAATAATACTGTTTTTCCAATCAAAGGTACGTCTTTAAGCATATATATCTCCATTGTTTCTCTTCCGTTCTCTTGATCTTCCATCATGTCTCTTTTGAAAATCCACTATCTAGAATCTATTTCTCCTTCTTGATTTGATTATCTGGTGTCTTTTCACCATCAGCTATATAGCAAATATGTTCCTTCAATTCAAAATTATACACTTCTAAGAAATCAAGTGACTTTTCATAATGATTAGTTACTAATCCATTAAAAGATAACATATTGGTTTTACAAATTGTTTTTCTCTAGAATTATTCAAAATAGTGTTAATAATTTTGCCATTTAAACTTTTCAAAAATCAAACTACGAATCTTTTGAAAACCAATGCTCTGATATCAAATGTGAGTTAGGGAATAGGGATCTTAAGGCTATATTAACATTAGATGGAGGGGGTGAATAGTATTTTCTAATTTATATGAATCTTTTTGAAATCTTTTGAAATTATACTTAGAAATATGCAATTATTAATCACAGAAACAATCACAGAATCAAAATATAGATTAAAGTAATTGTAATAAAAGTAAAAGGAAAGAACATACCAGGATTTTATACTGGTTCGGAGTTACCCTACATAAAGTCCCGCACAATTCCTCATACAGATTTCTTTTCAACTAGTAAATGCAAATACAATCTCGATTTCAAGGATACAAGACACACCCTTCAAAATCCCGGCCTTTGGGTAGAGCCACTTGATTTTCGTGCTACAAGCACACCCACTAGATTTACTAGTTACTAAGCACACCCAATTGATTTAATCAGGCTACAATCACACCTACTTGGATTTCAAGGATACCAAGCACACCATAAAGTATAAGAGTATGATTTGATAGAATTTACAGACTTGGATCTTCAATCTTGATTACAATTGATCCTATAATTCTTGAATAGCACTTTAATCTTGATTTGTGTGAGAGAGATGATAAAAATCAAAGAGCAAATGATAGAGCATCAAACTAATGGCGATTGAGTTTGATTCTGGTTGAAATTCAGTAGAGTATGGTAATATTTCTCATAGAAAATGAAAGTGGATAAAGAGGAGAGAAGAAGAATGAATAATGATAACAAAATTCGTTGGGAAGATACATATTTATAGAAGAATAGTCCGTTCATGAAGAGATACGACGAATAAACACTTCTTTTGAAATTTGATTTTCGAAAATCACGGCTAGTATGTCTACATACATACATAGAGTATGTCGACATACTCTTCATAAAATTTAAAAACATTTTAAAACATAATTTTGAAAATCCATCGCTTTGTAAAATAGTTCGATACTTTGTAAAATCATTTAATCATAGTTTGTACATATTTTAATCATAATAAAACTAAAGAAATTATTTTGAAATATTAAAATATAATAGATTAAATAGTATATACAAGTATATAAGTAAATGTATATATATTTTAAAATCAATGTAAAATATATAAACTATAAAGCTCAAAACTAATACAAAGTAAAACTTAATAAAACTATATAATATAATTTTGAAAGCTTTAATATAAGTATTAAATATAATGTAAATAATATATATATATATATAAAACAATATAATTATAACTTACAAGTAAAGGTCTAAAATTAAAGTATAAATCACAATTCAATATATATAAAAACTTATAAACCCAAAATAATATCTTTGTAAATACAAGAGATTTAAAATCATTTTGAGAAATATTTTGAAAAGATTATTTTTTGAAAACCAAGGTATTTTGGAAAACATTTTAAAACATTTAAAATAGAGAGAGAGAGAGAGATCAGGAAAAGTTCTATTAGAGTTTTAACATATAATCTAAGACTCTATAACTTATCTGGGAAAATATCTTGAACTCTTGAAATCTTCAGTACTCATGAGTCTTCAATCTCTAACTCTTGAATCAGCATATTGAATCTTCTCTTGATCTACACTTGATACTGTACAGTCTTCTTAATCAACACATGTCTAATATCCTTCACTATATACTACATATAACTTGATAAAAAACATTAGTATCTATATTTTATATAATATCTATAGAAGTTATCATCAAAACCAGTACCTATGTTACTAACATAATATACTATTTTATAATTTCTATATTTCCTAGAATTTGTGGAGAAAAGAAAATGGCAGAGCTTCATTCTTTGATTCAGAAAATATGAGAAGAAAAGTTAGGGGTTAGGCCTATATTTATAGACACATGAATCAATTCCATCCGTTAGATTTTAATTCGTTAAATCTAGGTCGATTGGCCTAGGTTCGTTCTCGCCGCCATAGCAGCCATCGATTGGCCGTTACACACCTATTGGTCGACTGGCCCCAATAAGGGGTCAATCAGTCGGTTGTATATACGTTAAGTTTTTTTTTCAATTTGTTTCCCTCTGCGACTAATTTTATTCCATCAGAGATTAACGTTTACGTTAATTTTAACGTTACTTAGAGGTTAATGTATTTGTTTATCGTTAATTAATATATTCATTTTTTGATTTTCTTTCCTTCAATGTTAATGTTCTTATTTATTAATGTTTATTTTAACGTTGATTAATTCTCTTTTATTTCCTTCCGCATTCAATTTATTTATTTCCTTCTCCGCTTTCTTAGTTAGATTTGATTATATTAAATGCTATTAATTTACATGTATATTTAATGTTAACATTTATATTTAATGCTCATTTTAATGTTAAATTATTAATATTTACTTTTTTAATTAGTACTAAATTGTTTCCGGTCCAAACACTTCAAACATTAATAACTTTTTCATTCGAACTTCCACCGTGAAACTTTATGTATGAAAATTGATCGGAAAATTGTTACGAACACAATAGTTCAAGTTTCGTAGCCAGTTTTTGACATTTGTGCAAATTCTATTTCTGGCTTTAATAATTTTTCATTTAATTTATTTTTAATCGTTCAATTTACGGGGTGTTACATTCTTCCCCTTAAGAGAATTTCATCCCCAAAATTCCTCCAGGACTGAATCATATAATATAACGCGCAATCATGTAAGTTATTCAACCAATTAGTGTACAATCAATTTTACAGCCAATTATGTACAAGTGCATGGTGTATCACAATACATATGATATGTATGTTGAATAATACTACATCGACACTTTCTATATGAATGTATTCTTTAAAACAATTTTAAAAATATGGTGCAAACTACCTATACATACTGGCAGTTCTATATGTATGCAAATTTTGTAAATCAAAATCATTGGTTTTACACACAAAATTTCCCACACTTCTATGAATAGAAGTATAGTTTAACCAATTTTCATCCAATCCTTACTATCTAAAAATCCTAACACACAATTTCCTAACATCCAAAAATTTTAAAATCCAGTTTTCTTACCTTATCTTCTTATGGCAGAAAATGGTTTAGATGGAGAATTCCATATTTCCATTCTTCTCTTGTGTACCCATTCCACTATAACTTGGAACTTTCTCTTTTTCCCTCGGTTCTTTTTCAACTTTTCCAAGTACAGTCCACATAAGAAAATTTATTTTTATATGTTTAAATTCAAAAACATAATCATTTTTAAAAAATAATTTTGTCTATATTATCAATAAGATATGGAAACTGAAATTCCAAAGCTAAAACAGCTTTTCCCTTGTTACACTTTATATTTTACTTACTGCCACTTTTGTTGCACGGTAAAATTCATATTTTCTAACTCATCCACTTTTTTCCTATGCTATGGCATGTGGCACTTCAAAAATTAGAAATTACCTTGTTTTCATTTAAAATCTTTTTCAATTAAATTTTAGAAATATTTGAAAATTTTAAAAATAGAAACTCATTTTAAAAATAATGATTTTTGAACAAAAATTTCAAAATTATCCGTTTTTACTCCTCAAAAAACTTTTAGCCACATACTATGCAGTCGGGATTTTGTCAATTGGTTAACGCCTAGAGTAATCCTCACCTGTTAGGAAACTAATATTAAATTTCATAAACTCTTCTCTTATTTTAGAACAACAAACTACATACAAGCATGTTTATAAATTTCATCTTTTAAGGCATAGGGATAGTGACCCGCGGTTTTGCAACAACCATCCATGTCCTTCGTTTGCTAAAATTTATCTTCCCAAAATTTTAAGGCTTTGTGACTTATCTTTATTTGCTTTGTAGCTAATAAATTTCATAATTTATTGTATGAACTTCCAGTTTGACTTTGCATTACTTAAGTGTTTACTTGAGATTTCCTTATTTATTCTGCTTTCCAATGTATAGCGGTCCATCTAGAAAATCAAAACAGAAATAAAAAGGAACTTTTCTCACAAAATATCATATGCGTTTTTGTACAAACAGAGACAACTAATGCTTACAACCCAACTAACCTAAAAGAAATAATTGCTGGAAGCTGCCCTTCAACATCAACTGACATTAATGATGTTGTGGCCTTACGATTTCTTACTTAAATAAAATGGACCTTTCTACCATGCTTATAACGACCTAAAATTTTAGTCATTTGAAAGTGAAATATTTAACTGTTTTTAAATATTGAAAAGTTAATTTATAAGTTGAATAACTTGGATTTCAAATATAGCGATTTATTTGATAATTAAATTGTTGAATTTAATATTTGTAATTGTTTAAATAATTGAAACTTGAATTTAATGTGAATAAAAATGATTTCGAAAGTTGATTTAAATTCTATTTAAATAAGAATGAAGATAGTAAACTTTTAATTTAGATTTAAAAGTGATTAATTTGGTTTTTATAGTAATTCGTTTTAATTAACATATAAAAATAGCCTTCTGGGACACTATCTTGGATTTCGATGAAACTAGTGTCATTGGATCCATAATAGTGAGTCATTGTATGCCGTCGAATTTCATGATGATTGGACGTATCATTTGGGCGTGCGAGATCAAAATGCATAGAAATTTATTTTAGAAAATTTATATAATAATTGGATTGGAAAAGCTATCTTCTGTATATGATCGAATTAGGCCTCGAGACTAGTTCCGTTGCGTTGGGAATAAGGTATAACATATAGAATGTCAGGTGGCATGCCTCGTTTGGAGTTCGAGATTTTTGAGTGCGTCGAGTGGATATTTTTGAATATAAAAATATAAATAATATATATTCACCATGCTGCCATATCTTAGCCCATACTTTCCCCACGTAGACCATACCCTCCTTCCCCTTTTGCGGTCAAGGACAGAAATTAGGTTCGAAATTTCAATTTAAAACATAGCCAATCTGATGGTCCACATCCATCACAACCTCTCAAGGCCATTTCAGCCCGAACTTCCAACTAAGGAAACGTGGAGCACGACCTTACGAAGGTAATCACCGTCGAAATTTGCGCCATGATGATCGAATTTTGTCCGCGTTCGTAGAGGCATTTTTGTCGATTTTGGGGTGATGGCGGCGATTGGGGCGGCGCGCGTGGGAGGCGTCGCAACGGCGGTCGTAGGCGAGCTCGAGGGGGCGTGCACGATCAGGAGGCGGCGGCGACAAGTGTTGAAATGCGATCGCGTATTTTTCTGCTATGGCCTAGGTTCGAGCGTGAGTTCAGAGAGGGAAAGGGTATTAATTTTAAAAGTGAATTAATATAAAGTTAATTATAATTTAATTGTTTCTATCGTTCATTTATTCATAACTTTTCCATAAGAGGCCCAAATAGAATGCGGTGAGTTGCGTTAGGTTCGTATCATTGATATCCACACTATGGAGTTGGATTGGATGAATTCAGAGCTAGTAGGAATTTGGGTTAAAATTGAACGCCTATTCAATTTTAATCAAACTGGAACGTTTTAATGAAATTGAAATCAAGGTGAGTTAAACTCACCTTTTTGGTTAACCAGTTATGTTGTATAGTTGATAATAAATTGTTGATTAGATGTTTGGATGATTTGCTATATTTATTAGTTGGTTTGGATATATTTCCGCCCCTGGAGTGGATGAGACCCCATTACGTTCCCGTGTAAGAGCAGATGACTCTTCGTATACGATCCCGCCTGGAAGTGGTTGATTTATATTATTGATTATATATTGTATGTGATGCAGTGAGACAGGTTGGAGGGATCCAACAGTTTTTCTCACACTGTTGATTTTATTTTTCATATAATTTGATATATGATATGTTGGATGCCATAATTGATGCCATGGATGATTTTTCCCATTTAGTGCTTAGGTAGCACCGTGCCTTATTTTTGGTATTTTAAAGTACTATAAAATAATGACATTGATTTAAAAGGTATTTCAAGTGATTTTGAAAATTATATATGTTTTTAATAATTATTCTTAAATTATACAAATAAATAAAAAATAAAAGAAATTTATTTTTAAATAAAAATTATGATTTTTTAGGGATTATAAATTTATAGTTCTATAAAATATTTTAAATAGAGATTTTGAACTATGGATAATTATTTTTAAAATCTTAAAAATAAGTTCGTGTTTTATAATAAAGGAATACAGTTTTAAAAAGAAAATGGAAATATTTGGTATAAATATTTATTAGCCAGTTTATATAAAGTGATATGTATATACTATATACAAATATTAAGATTTATTTATAAATATGGAAATTTATAAAGGTGATAATGATAAAGTGACATTTTTACAAATAAGGTGAAGATTTGTAAAATCTAATTTTATTTATGAAGGGATAGAGTTATAAACGGGGTTTTATAAATTAAAAGTAAACTCCAATCACTTAATAGATTAGAGAAATAAATCAAACGGTGGATTTATTATAAGATGTGGAATGATGTTTTAGAAAATAGTTGATTCTATTTTGGAAATTGAAGGTGATCAGGGTAAATTTGGCAATGTTAAACAATAATTTATAAATAGAAAGGAGTTTATAAAGGAATTTATCCATTTGGGGGCAACGTTAAAAACAGATGGTGATTGATATTTTAAATGGGATTTATGAATAAGTGAGATCTATAAAGGAAATAGAGTTATAAATGGAGTTTATAAATAAAGGGGTTTTATGAAAGGAAGTTTTATAAAGTAAAAAGAGATTTTTAATATAGTTTTATAAATATGGGAATGATTATGTTGAAAATTTAAGTATGGATTTTTATCAAAGAAATGTATTTATGTTTTAAAAGTTGGTTATTTATATTAATATTGTTTTAAAGTTGTTAATAAATATTTTAATATTTTGAGAAGTTAATAATTTAAAATATTAATATGGTTTGAAATTAAAGATAATTATTTTTCAGTAAAGTTTTGGAAATTAATTATTAGTATTTATAAAAATGTTGAAGAAAATTATTATTGTTTTATTTAGGATGTTTTGGGACTTATTAATTATTATTTTAAAAAAATTTAAAGTTAATATTTATTTATTTATAATGTTTACTATTATATAATAGTGTTTTTAAGTAAATGATTGGGATATATTTATAAATGTTTTCGAGATTTATAAATAGGTTATATAAACAAATACGAGTTTTATAAGAGGAATCTTATAGCATAGTTTGGAGAACTTAAACGGAGATTGTAAAAGGTAAAAAGAGTTTTATAAATGGTCTCGGATATTTATAAAAGAATTTTAGAAATGGGTTTATAAACTTATAAAAGGAGTTTTATAAATGGTTTTATGGCATTATAAACAGTTTCAAAGATTTTTAAAATGGTTTTTATAAATGGTTTTGAGATTTATAAGGGATTTTTAATGATTTTTGAATTGTATAGAAAGGGAATCTTTCTCGGTTCTGTGGGTATACTTATAGCATTAAGATAAGTATATAGATATTTTTCTAAGTATCGAAAATATAAGATTGTAGATATATCTTTGTAAAGATATTTTTATACAAGTATTTACAAGTGATTTTAATTGATGAAAAGATTAATTAAAGAGATTAGTGGTTACTTATGTGTTTAAACAATGTTGGTTTTTCCCTATGGAAAATGTAATCCTTGATTGAATGTTTGTTATTCGATAGTTAAATAATTAACTATCGAATTTAGACCCCAAACGTAACTTTGGAAATATTTAGGAGAAACACGTGAGTTATATGACACAATTATCTCCTAATTATGCTATAGGTGCGTATAAATCTCGTTTCATTCTCGTAGGACAATGGTAAGGAAATCCGTCTACTAACGGTTAGGAGGTGATCTCCGCTCTTATCTTTGACTGCTTATTTCCTAAAGAACCGGGGTTAATTTTACTGGAAATTATCGAAAGTTGTTTCGAAGAGACCAGGATCGAATATGTTATCCAAAAACAACATCAATCCAACCCAAAGCATTTTGAAGTGAAGACATATTAAAGATGATGGAATTTTAAGACGGAGTTCTCAAGCGTTTCGTTCAGTCCCAGAATGAACTTGTATGGATGAATGCTGGCATTGCATTATTGCTTGGAAGGCAGTGTTAGCATTCCAAGTGGAAATTGCTATATAAAAGGTAAAACGTATCCTCAAGCCTCATCCACCAGGAATGACTAAAACAGGGGAGGTGCAGCAGGGCTAAGTGGGTCGCTCCCTAGTATGGTATGATCATCCCTATCTAAAGTCGATATTATCTCTCATTTATATGCTTCGAGGCCCATTAACAGAGCAATGATCATATTCGGTACTACTAGTCAACTGGTAAGCCGGTTCTATGTTGGCAGAGGATCCTGGCAAGGTCCTCGGTGTTATTTTATCTAGAGATGCACCCTGACGGACGGTATCCCGGTAGCCTAGTCATTGTATGGAATCCATCTCCACTAAGTGACGTACGGACTTAGTTGTGCCTAACTATGCTGAAATGTGAGATGCAAGCATTTTAGCAATATTCTATTTTACTTTGACCCCTAGATATTATTATAATATAAATGAATTTTTATAGATTGTTTTGGTTATCGTAAGGTAAAAACACGTTCATGTTTATGTGCGGCGTGGTCTTACGAGATACTTTTGACTTTCAAAGTTTTTTTATAACTTAAAAATCCAATTGGATGTGTTTTTCTCACACTGGTTTTCCAGACCGACTCAAATGTTATTCTATTATAATGCTCGGGTCAGACCGAGCATATTTACAGAGTGCTTTGGATGCATTGGAGCTCAACAGATGTGTGTCTTCAATTCGTATTCACGTATATGTTTATTTTTCACTGTTTGTTGAAATCATCAAAAATTGTGAGGATATGTTGTTATAACTGTCCAGGCTGATGATTGTGATTTGTTATTGTACTATGATGGATGTATGTATATAACGGTTTCTCTTTTGTAAAGATCATTGATATTATATTATATATTGTTCCGCTACGATTGTGAGATTCTGTGTTGTTTTTATTTTCTTTCTCTTCTTCTTCTCTTTTTCTTCTCTTCTTCTTCCTTCTCTTCTCGAGTTGTTACACTTGGTATCAGAGCGCAAGGTTAAGTGAGAACCTTGGCTTTGGTGGGCTAACATTAAGAGATAAGGTAATGGAATGCCTTATTATGAGTTTTGAGTGCATTATATATGTGAGAGCGTATTTGTTAGTGATTATAAAAATGTTTTATATTGTGTTGATTTATCTGTTAAGCGGTTTATGAATTCTGGTTAGTACGTGGGATGCCACGTAATCGATAGGGGCTTCTAAACACTTAAACAAGGAAAACCGACACAATATTGTTTTGAAATTGGTAAATGAAATAATTTTTCCAAAATTATATTTTATATATAAAAGGATAATTCTTCAGAATATATTATAGTTATATATGGTGTGTTTGGTTATTAGTGAATGATAATATTTGATTATTATCATTTGTTATTTGTTGATCTAATAAAAGTTGTGATTATTATAATCTAAACAAAGGTAAACATTTCTAAAATGATATTACATAAGAAGCGAGATTATTTAAATATGATTTATAAATGTGATTTATTAATGGAAAGGAAATGAAATTGTATAAGTGTATTTATAAATATGATTTGTTAATAAAAATGGATTTAAAACAAGAAATTTGATAATTTAAGTCCCGTTGATTTTGAAAATTGTTTTCAAAGGTTTTGGAAGAAATACTAATAATATTATTTGAAAAATAGTTTTGAATGGAAATATTTTAATTAGGATTTAAAAGAAATAGAAAGCATTGAACTCACTTATATCGTTGGAAAATAATTTCGATGATGACTGCAGCATCATCGGCATTCATTTTCGAGTTTCTAAGTGATGAATTGCTACCATTGAAGTTGTGTCTAGTAAAACAAGTTTTGATTTTAAAACCCAGAGTATAATTTTATATATATATATATATATATATGAAAATAAGTTTTTGAACTTATAATTTGAAAACGGTATAGAAAAGAAGAGAAAATTTGAAATTAAGATATGAAGTTAAAATTTAACTTAAGTAAAGTTAAATAAAATGAGTTAAATGAAATTAAATTGGATTTGAAAAGAAGTAGATGAATTAATAAAGCAAATTAATGAGATGAACTAATGAAATAAATTAATGAAAGGGATATGAACTTGAGATATAAAATGAAAGTTCAACTTAAGTTGTAAAATGAATTGAATATGTTTGGAACGGTTCATACATAATATTAGTATTAAATAAATATACTAAGTGATAATGAAATAAAATTGAACTTAGGAAAAGTTAAAATGAAAAGATTTTATGAGATAGTTCATAAACGAATTTGGTATGCAATGAAATGTTGTTAAACATAAATTGAATTTAAAGCGAATGTAAGTAAAGTGAATGAAAATAGATTTAATGTAAATAAATTGAAAACGAATCAATTGAATGTTAATAAGAAAAGTGTATAATATAAGGTTGACATTGGAAAATGCAAATTGATATGGTTATGAATTAATTGGATGGATATTATTTGTCTAATGGTTTCTCTTGTTGCACTTGCTAGCATATAGTTATTGTATATTCTATATTATATAGTGATGTTGCTTTCTATAAACATATTCTCATTGGTTGTTGAGTGATTAATAGGTGTGAATGGCGTACGTTTTGCATTAGGAACTCGCTTTCGCATTTTATTGGTTGTAGGTGCTTGCTAATACTAAAATAAGGTACACATCTCGGAATACATACCGTATTTTTATATTTTTCC
Source organism: Allium fistulosum (assembly GCA_030737815.1). Lineage (NCBI taxonomy): Eukaryota > Viridiplantae > Streptophyta > Magnoliopsida > Asparagales > Amaryllidaceae > Allium > Allium fistulosum. The sequence goes on along the minus strand of CM060905.1, from coordinate 497,706,537 downwards.
TACGGGATGCCTCATCCTCGAAGATGAGATGTATATTTGTAATTATATATATACACATTTAAATTTCTCCGATCGAGCCGTGCAAAGGAGACGATTACGAAATTTTCCTTGAATATAAGAGTTAGAAATTTTCTGAGAATATTGGAAAAAAATTTATAGGTAAAGTTTGATTTGAGTTATAACTTGAAATGAATGAATGGAAGGAAATTAGTTGGTATAAGTGGGTGAATTTAAAAGACATAGAAATTTTAGAATCTATTCAACTAATTGGTTTTGAAAAGCTAATGGGTTTGGGGCATTTTTCTTACCTTTGGAAATTTCGTGGACGAAATTCTTTTAAGGGAGTGAGAATGTAATGACCCAGAGTTTCAGTCATTTGAAGTTTAAATATTTAATTGATTTTAAATATTGAAAAGTTAATTTTATAAGTTAAATAACTTGGATTTCAAATATAGCGATTTATTTGATAATTAAATTGTTGAATTTAATATATGGAATTGTTTAAATAATTATCTTGAATTTAATGTAAATAAAAATGATTTTGAAAGTTAATTTAGATTCTATTTAAATAAGAATGAAGATAGTAAAATTTTAATTTAGATTTAAAAGTGATTAATTTGGTTTATATAATAATTCGTTTTAATTAACATACAAAAATAGCCTTTTCGGACACTGTCTCGGATTTCGACGAAACTAGTGCCATTGGATCTGTAATAGCGAGTTATTATACGCCGTCAAATTTCGTGACGATTGGACGTACCGTTTGAGCGTGCGAGATCGAAACGTGTAGAAATTTATTTTAGAAAATTTATATAATAATTGGGTTTGAAAAGCTATCTTCTGTATATGATCGAATTAGGCCTCGAGACTAGTTCCATTGCGTTCGAAATAGAGGTATAACATATAGAACGCCAGGCGGCACGCCTCGTTTGGAGTTCGAGATTTTTGAGTGCGTCGAGTGGATATTTTTTAATATAAATAATATACATTCACCATGCTGCCATATTTTAGCCTATGCTTTCCCCACGTAGACCGCTCCCTCTTTCCCCTTTAAATTTGTGGTCAAAGACATAAATTATGTTCGAAATTTCAATTTAAAACATAGCCAATCCGATGGTCCACGTCCATCGCAACCACTCAAGGCCATTTCAGGCCGAACTTCCAACTAGGGAAACGTGGAGCACGACCTTAAAAAGCTAATCAACAGTGGGATCATAGAAATTTTCACTGTAGTGACCGCATTTTGGCTGTGTTCGTGGCAGCATTTTGGTCAATTTTGGGGTGATGGTGGCGATTGGGGCGACGCGTGTGGGAGGCATAGCAGCGGCAGTCGAAGGCAAGCTCGAAGGGGGGTGCGCGTGCTCTGGAGGCGGCGGCGGCGAGTGTTGAAATGCGGTCGTGTTTTTTTATGCTACGACTTGGATTCGAGCATGAGTTGAGAGAGGGAAAGGGTATTAATTTTAAACGTTAATTAATATAAAGTTAATTATAATTTAATTGTTTCCATCGCTCATTTATTCATAACTTTTCCATACGAGGCCCAGATCGAACGTGGTCAGTCGCGTTAGGTTCGTATCATTGATATCTATGCTATGGAGTTGGATTGGATGAATTCGGAGCTAGTGGGAATTTAGGTTAAAATTGAACGCATTCAAACTGGAACGTTTTGACGAAATTGGAATCAAGGTGAGTTAAACTCACCTTTTTTGCTAACCGGTTATGCTATATAGTTGATAATAAATTGTTGGTTGGATGTTTGGATGATTTACTATATTTATTAGTTGGTTTGAATATATTTCCACCCCTGGAGCGGATGAGATCTTATTACGTTCCCGTGTAAGAGCGGATAACCTTTGTATACGATCCTGCCTCGAAGCGGATGATTTATGCTATTGATTATATACTGTATATGATGCAAGGAACGGGTTGGAGGGATCCAACGTGATTCCTCACATTATTGATTTTATTTTTCATATAATTTGATATATGATATGTTGGATGCCAAAATTGATGTCATGGATGATTTTTCTCATTTAGTGCTTAGGTAGCACTGTGCCTTACTTTTGGTATTTTAAAATACAATAAAATAATGATGTTGATTTAAAAGGGATTTCAAGTGATTTTGGAAATTATATATGTTTTAATAATTATTCTTGAAATATATAAATAAATAAAAAAGAAAAGAAAATTATTTTAAAATAAAAATTAAGATTTTTTTAAGAGATTATAAATTTATAGTTTTATAAAATATTTTAAATAGAGATTTTGAACTGTGAATAAAGATTTTTAAAATCTTAAAAATAAGTTCGTGTTTTATAATAAAGGAATACGGTTTTAAAAAGAAAATGGAAATTTTGGTATATATATTTATTAGTCATTTTATATAAAGTGATATGTATATAATATATACAAATATTAAGATTTATTTATAAATATGGAAATTTATAAAGGTGATAATGTATAAAGTGACATTTTAAAAATAAGGTGAAGATCTAGGAAATTTTATTTTATTTATGAAGGGATAAATTTATAAACGAGATTTTATAAATTAAAAGGAAACTAGTATCATTTAATAGATTGGAGAAATAAATCAAATGGTGGATTTATTATAAGATGTGGAATGATGTTTTAGAAAATAGTTGATTCTATTTTGGAAATTGACGGTGAGGGTAAATTTGGGAATGTTAAACGATATTTTATTAATACAAAGGAATTTACAAAGGAATTTATCCATATGGAGGCAACGTTAAAAACAGATGGTGATTGATGTTTTTAAATGGAATTTATGAATAAGTGAGATCTATAAAGGAAATAGAATTATAAATGGAGTTCACAAATAAATGAGTTTTATGAAAGGAAGTATTAAGAGATTTTTAAATATAGTTTTATAAATATGGGAATGATTATGTTGAAAATTTAAGTATGGATTTTTATCAAGGAAATATATTTATGTTTTAGAAGTTGGTTATTTATATTAATATTGTTTTAAAGTTATTTATAAATATTTTAATATTTTTAAAAGTTAATTGTATAAAATATTAATATGGTTTGAAATTAAAGATAATTATTTATCAATAAAGTTTTGGAAATTAATTATTAGTATTTATAAAAATGTTAAGATAAATTATTGTTGTTTTATTTAGGATGTTTTGGGATTTATTAATTATTATTTTAAAATGTTTTAAAGTTAATATTTATTTATTTATAATGTTTACTATAATATAATAGTGTTTTTAAGTAAATGATTAGGATATATTATAAATGTTTTCGAGATTTATAAATAGGGTTTATAAACAAATATGGGTTTTATAAGAGGAATCTTATAGCATGGTTTGGAAAACTTGAAGGAAGATTATAAAAGGGTAAAAAAAAAAGTTTTATAAATGGTCTTGGATATTTATAGAAGAATTTTAGAAATGGGTTTATAGATTTATAAAAGGAGTTTTATAAATGGTTTTATGGGGTTATAAACGGTTTCAGGGATTTATAAAATGGTTTTATAAATTGTTTTTGAGATTTATAAGGGATTTTTAAATGATTTTTGAGTTTATAGAAATGAATCTTTCTCGGTTTTGTGGGTATACTTATAGCATTAAGATAAGTATAAAGATATTTTTTAAGTATTAAAAATATAGGATTGTGGATATATCTTTGTAAAGATATTTTTATACAAGTATTTACAGATGCTTTTAATTAATGGAAAGATTAATTAATGAGGTTAGTGGTTACTTATGTGTTTAACCAATGTTGGTTTTTCCCTATTGAAAATGTAATCCCTGATTCAGTGTTTGTTATTCGATAGTTAAATAACCGACTATCGAATTTGGACCCAAACGTAACTTTGGAAATATTTAGGATAAACACGTGAGTTATATGGCACAGTCATCTCCTAATGATGCTGTACAGTGCATATAAATCTCATTTCGTTTTCCTAGAACAATGGTAAGGAAATCCGTCAACTAACGGTTAGGAGGTGATCATCGCTCTTATCTTTGACTATTTATTTCATAAAGAAACGAGGTTGAGTTTATTGAAAGTTGTTTCGAAGAGATCAAGATCGGATATGTTATCCGAAAACCACTTCGATCCAACTCAAAGTGTTTCGAAGTAAAGACATTTTAAAGATGATGGAATTTTAAGACAGAGTTCTCAAGTGTTTCGTTCAGCCTCAAAATGAACTTGTATGGATGAATGCCATTGCATTGTTGCTTGGATGGTAATGTTAGCATTCCATGTGGATATATAAAAGGAAAAACGTAGCCTTAAGCCTCATCAACCGGGAATGATTAAAACACATGAGGTGCTATAAGGCTAAGTGGGTCGCTCCTAAGTAGGGTATGATCATCCCTTTCTAGGGTCGATATTATCTCTCATTTGTATGCTTTGGGGCCCATTCATGGAGGGATGATCATATTCGATACTACTAGAGTCAACTGGTAGGCCGACCATGTGTTGGTATGGGATCCTGGCGAGGTCCTCGGTGTTATTTTATTTAGAGATGAACCCTGATGGGCGATACCCCAGTAGCCCAGCCATTATATGCAATCCATTCTCCAATAAGCACCGTATGGATTTAGTTGTGCCTAACTATGCTGAAACGTGGGATCCAAGCATTTCAGCTATATTCTTATTTTACTTTGACCCCTTGACATTATTATTATATAAATGATTTCTCTAGAAATTTTTTTGGTTATTGTAAAGTAAAACTCGTCCGTGTTTATATGGGGCGTTGTCTTACGAGATACTTTTGACTTTCAAAGGTTTTCTATGACTTAAAAATCCAATTGGATGCGTTTTTCTCACGCTGGGTTTCGAGACTGACTCAGGTGTTATTCTATTATAATGCTTGGGTCAGACCGAGCATATTTACAGATTGCTTTGGATGCATTGGAGCTCAGGAGATGAGTTGGAGGTCTTCAAGTCGTTTTCACGTATATGTTTATTTTCCACTGTTTTTTGTTGAAATCATCAGCAATTGTGAGGACAAGTTGTTATAATTGTTTAGACTGATGATTGTAATTTGTTGTTGTACTCTGATGGATGTATGTATATAATAGTTTCTTTTTTGTAAAGATCATTGATTCTATATTATATATTGTTCCGCTGTGATTGTGAGATTCTGTGTTGTTTTTAGTTTCTTTCTCTTCTTCCTCCTTATTTTCCCCTAACAATCGGATTTTTCGGCATTTGATTGCTCGGCACGAAATACAATGGACATATTAGTGTCGATTTCGAGGGTCGAAAATCTCGAGTTGTTACAATGCTAATCTATTGTAACCCACATATCTTAACTTTCTTTTTTGGCTTCTAATAAATAAGGTCCATCCATACTTCAAATGTTATTGCCAAATATTTCACTACCTTCTTTAATGCAAACCTCTTGATAGTATTCTCAAGTCTCAGTATGCACTTCCTTTAATTTTTTTCTTGTTGGTATACCATAGAATTCGTAGAGATGTACTTTAATAACATTTTCCATTTCTTTATGGGTTCTTCTTTATGGTCTTCACACTTGTTTAATGAAATATTCATAGGCTTATACCAATATTCCTTATATCCAATGAGGATTCATTACTACTATTCTACGAGCATTTATCGCCATTTTATTCATAGCCTTAACTTTCACCTCGTCTTACCAAGGCAGTCATCCCTATCTACTATATTAAAATTTTAGTTTGGTTTTCGCCACTTCCTAAAATTAAAACTTCAAAGTCATGAAGTACTTAATCCCATGATTTTTATTTTAAAATAATATAAACTTAGAAACTTTTTATTAAATTCAACAATAACTTTATGTCTTATCTTTTAAAACTATATTTTAGGAGTTTTAGTCAAATTTATTTATCAAATCCAAAAGGAAATGTTAGTGATTTAATTTTAAAAAGTTCTTTTCTTTTTTCGTTCAAATCAACTTTTCCATCAAAGCCTTTTAACATCAAAGATTTTACTTCTTAAAAAGTTGGATATAGCTCAAAAAATTTATTAATTTTTGCCTTTAAAACTCAATTGTTATACCAAACTCAATATGTATCCTAATTCTTATGATCGATTAACTTAAGCTCTAATACCAAATGTAACAACCTGCACCTTAGTAGGCTCGAATTTTCGATAAATCGAAAACCAAAGTCCACCAAAGTATAGATCATTGCTATTGGTATCCTGTAAATGACAAAAAATATCAGAGCACTATAGATATAAACTCACAATAGAATAGGAAAGTATAATAAACATATGATTACTGATCAAGATTGATACATCTAGTATCTAGTGCCCTTATCAGTGTTGAGCATGCATAAAGAATTTATCTTTTCACCATTTCCGTCTTATACCAACACATGTCCCTCTAAGTCTATCTTGTGGATTGTAATGAGGAAGGAGTCAGAACAATGTTCTGGTGATTGACAAATTGCATACATTATATATAACACTAGTTTATGCCGATTATCTTCCATTACATGTTATGTCTATAATTTTAACTTAGTCATCTTGACTTCATGTATGCATATGATGCACCTCATGTGTTCGAGGTATACGATAACTACATCTTCCATTCAAATGTTAGTATTAAGTTAATTTATACAACTTATTTCTTGTTTCATTAATGCCAATTTAATGTCATTTACCACGTACTTCTAATTTAATAGATTAAATATCTTCTACTACTTACTTCCCCTTATATTATTAGATATATTTATTGTTCCTTTTTAATTATTACTATCTTCCTTTGATTACTAAACTTTCTTTATTACTCATTTCATTGCTTTGCCTATATTTCGTCACTTCTTGTTTGATTTCTAGCTTATCTTTATAACATATATTAGATTTACAAATTAAATTGTTATTATCTCTATTTACAATTCTTTGGTTTGTACTTAGGGATTTTTGCATTTTAATATGCTGGAGTTACATCTTCCATAAAGAAAACGTTAACACTGTAAGTTTCCATAAATTATCTAAAAAAAGACTTGTGCTATGTTTGAAATTATAAGGAATTATCTTTTCTGTTATTATTGAAATGGTTCGTTCAAAATATGGTAAACGTTCCTATTTTATAAATCTGTTTCTTTTAGATATTCCTTGTTATTCCAAATGATATATTTTTATTCATATTTATAAATGTAGATAATTATAGAAATTTCTATTGCAACACATTTCATTCCAATGCACTAAAACACTATTTATATCCCAATCCAAATTGTAATTGCTTCCAATTCATATTTACTTGCATATATCATTCAACTAACAAAATTGGAATTATTAGACAATATTATGAATTTATTGACTACTTTGATCCTTACTTTCTAGATTCAAGTATATGCAATATTTAATCAAAGTTGAAAATTCACAGAATATGTTGGCATGGTTTTCAAACTCATTATACATTTAAGCCTACAACTCCAAAATTATATTAGGGCATACAAGGAACATATTTACAACGATACAAATTCAATATTGTATAAAAATATATAATTTCTTACTCACCTTTAAGCTTCCAAATCTCCAGATCTAAATCCTATTATTCCTACCGACTCCATTTTCTTCCTACGGAATATGTATCAAAATCATATACATATTCATTAGAAATTTGGTTCCGAGAAGAGATTTGAAATTAAATGTAGTTGTAAGATTTTAGATTTAGAACTTACCTCTTCTTCACAGAATTGATTCATCCCTTATTCTTCTTTTCTTTTATTTTCCACTATTCTTCACATATGTGTGTGTGTATAATATACTATTTTATAATTCTATATATCCTAAAATTTATGGAGAGAAAAAATGGTAGAGCTTCGCTCTTTGATTTAAAAATACGAGAAGAAAAGTGAGGGTTTAGGTCTGTATTTATAGGCGCACGAATCAATTCCTTCTGTTGGATTTTAATTCACTAAATCTGGGTCATTCGACCTATGTTCATTCTTGCTTCCATATCTGCCATCGGTAGATCGCTATACCCTTACCAGTCCCAATAAGGGGTCGATCGATCGCTTGTATACACGTTAAGTTTTATTTTTTTCCTTTCATTTACTTCCATGACTAATTTTATTCCATTAGAGATTAATGTTAATGTTAATTTTAATGTTACTTAAAGGTTAAGTATATGTTTACCATTAATTACTATATTTATTTCCTCATTTTCTTTCCTTCAATTCTAACGTTCTTATTTATTAACGATTATTTTACCGTTAATTAATTCTCATTATTTCCTTCCACGTTCAATTTATTTATTTCCTGCTCTACTTTCTTAATTAGATTTAATTATATTGAACACTATTAATTTACATGTATATTTACCGTTAACATTTATATTTAGTGCCTATTTTAATGCTAAGTTATTAATATTTACTTCCTTAATTGGTTCAGAATTGTTTCCGATCTGAGAACTTTATTCGCTAATAACTTCTTCGCTTAAACTCCGATCGTGAAACTTTATGTATAAAAATTGACCAGAAAATCATTATGAACACAACGGTGCAAGTTTCGTAGCCAAATTCTGATGTTTGTGAAAATTTAATTTCTGCCTTTAATAATATTTTAATTAATTTCTTTTTAATTAATTACGTTTACTTTACAGGACGTTACATTTGATCGGATGTTATCAGAGATTCATCAAGGATTTCTCTAGGATAGCAACACTATTTACTAGACTTAACCGAAAGAATGAAAAGTATGTTTGGACAAGGGAGTGTGAGGTAGCATTCCGAGAGTTGAAACTTCAACTGACGGAAGCTCTAGTTTTAGTGATGCCTGAAGAGAATGAGGACATGGTAGTAAACACACATGCTTCAGGATTAGGTTTTAGAGTAGTGTTGAGGCAGAAGGGCAAGGCTATAGCTTATGCATCTAGGTAGTTAATACCCTATGAGGTTCGATATCCAACTCATGATCCAGAGTTGGAGACAATTATTTTTGCACTAAAGATTTGAAGGCATTACTATAACAACCCGCCCTTTCGATTTTCGGAAGTCGACACCAATACATCCTTGGTATTCACAAACCGAACATCCAAGTACCAGAAAGATAGATCATTTGGGGTGAAAGAAAGAAAAGACAGGACAGAATCTCACAAAAGTGATGAGTAATATATAATATACCAATGATTTTTACAAAAGAAAAACTGAACTTAAATATAGATACATCAATTAGAGTACAATTACTGTATTATCAGCCCCCTGACAGTTATAACAACATGTCCTTACAACTTTTAGCAAATAAAATAAAAAAAATAGCGCAAGATAAAAGAAAATGGGAGTACATCTTGGAGGCATTCAGCTTGTCTCCTAAAGCTCCAAAGTATCCAGCTAAATCTAGAAAATATGCTCGGGCTAACCTAATCATTATGAGAAAAATAATGCCCTAATAGTCTGGTAAAATCAGCATGAGAAACACAATCAAATGGATTCTTAATGTTTTATAAAACCTTTCAAAATAAAGGTATCTCATAAGACGACGCCGCACATAAACACAGATGAGTTTTTACCTTACGATAACCAAACCATTTTTATTATAAAAATCCAGTGATATTATAATAATGTCTAGAGGAGAAAATAAATATATAAAATAGCTGAAATGCTTGCATCTCACATCTCAACATAGTTGGGCGCAACTAAGTCTGTAAAAGTGTGTATTGGAGATTAGATTTCCATTAATAACAAGGCTACTGGGGTACCCCCTGCTACAATACACTTCTAGAAAAAAATATACCAAGGGCCTCACATGGACCCCTGCCAATATAGCGCCAGTTGCCCTTTAACATGAAAAGCCAAATTACATCATTCCATAGGACCAAGGCTCCAAAACAATGTGCATCAATTATGTCCCCACTTCCGCACACATAGTAGATCCGTAAATATCGATTCGAGATCAAGGAATGACTGCTCCTAATGGTAGCAAACCACATAGCTCTGCTGCATATCCATTGTTTTAGTCATTATGTGTTGTGAGGCTTGTGATTTCATGATTACATTTTTCCTCTCTTAGAAAATCCCACTTGGAATGCTAACACCATCTTCCAAGCACAATGCAATGCCAACATTCGTCCATACAAGTTGTTCTGGATAAGAACAAATCGAAGGAACTACTTCTACTACATCCATTTTGGAATCACCCTCAGGATTAGTAGCAAATAGCCCTTGCACCTTAAAGAGCTCCATCTTTGATTCCATCATCTTCAAGATGTCTTCAATACGACGTTTGAGTTTGTTCGAAGTGGTTTTCAGATAATTCTTACTTATTCAATCTCAGTCTCTTCGAACCAACATTCGATAGTTTCAGTGAACTCAACTCCGGTTCTTTCAAAAATAATTAGACAACATAAGAGCGGAGATCACTTCCCAACCATTTTAGTGGACGGGTTTCCTTATCATTTGTCCTAAAAGAACAAAACGATATTTATACGTACAGTACAACATCATCAAAGATGACTGTACCATATAACCTTCGCGTTTCTCCTAGATATTTCCAGAGTTAGATTTGGTCAAGTTGATAATTGGTTATTTAACTATTAAATAATAAGCAATCAATAATAGATTTAATTCCATTTGGGATCCACTAAGCTTCTATAAATAAATCTTTTAATTATAAAATCTTCTTTCAATTATTTGATTCAAAGTACCTTCATGAAAGATATATTCACAAACCCCTTATACTCTTTTTAATACTTGGAAAAACATTCATATGCTTATCTCAGCGGTATAAGTATATTTCAAACCATTATATTTTCAATACTTAGAAAATATCTATATACTTATCTCAATGGTATAAGTATATTAATAAAACTTGAGGAGGTTTCCTTTTTTCCAAAATCATATTTAAATGGGCCAAAATAAATATTATTTAAAGTAGTTCTTACTATAAACCAAACCACTATCCTCAATGTTAAGTATGGAAATAATGTTTCCATACCACCATAATTTAGAAGGATTAATTATCAAAATCAAATCTCATTCCTTTTTATGAAATTCTCTTTTTGTAAGCCCATTCCATACTTAAAATCCTATTATAAATCTCCAAAATTAATTTATAAATCTACTTTTAGAAATCTCTTAAAATGATTTATAAACTCCTTATAAAACTCCTTTGCCAAATATCATTTATAATCTCCTTTACAAAATATCATTTGTAAATATCCTTAAATTAGTTCCTTTTTTACTAAGTACAATCCTTTTTATAAAGCATTTTATCATTTATAAACATCTTTATTCAATTAATTAATTACTTTTAAACATTATAAATAAATAATAATTTACTTTAAGCAACACTAATAAGATAAGTAATTAACTTTAAATACATCATCAATTAAATACTTAATTAACTTTAAACAAAACTAAACCAAATAACTAACAACATTACTAATATAATTAAATAACTTAAAATATCATTAATAATAATATAATTAGTAAACTTAAATATCTTTAATAAACACTTAATCTCAAACCGATAAAACTCCGAAGTTAATTTAAATCGATAACTTTACAAACTCGGAATGAGACTTAGCGACCACAATGGTACTAAATCAAGTTGCCATTTAATTTAATTTAACTTTCTAGTCATATTATTGGAATTTACATAAGCCAATATATAAGTAAATAAAATCCATAATTAACCATCAATAGCTTACACATTACTTTCTCAATATTAATTAACTGGCATATAATTCAATCTCCAAATTAATATAACAGCAGAATGGTGATTTATTCTTCTAAATAAATGCCAAAATAATCTACTCAATTTGATTTTAGCAGAACGGGGATTTATTCAGCTAAACTAATATTGTCGATAATCTGTTCTATTAAATTATAGCAGAACAGAGACTTATTCTACTAAACAGATATCAAAGGTCTAATATGACTAATTCATATTTGTTTGGCTACTTAATGGCACAGACAAAAGAGAATCCCTTGTTTTAAACTTATTTACTTATAAAAAGAAAGCTGCATTTTAAATAAACCGATCCTTGGAAATAGAGTTTAAAATTAAAACTTTTATCTAATAATAATTTTAATCTTGATTAAATCATAATCATATCTTAATTTAATCTTAATTTCATTTATAATTAATTAATAATTAAACTCTACCTAATTAGTAATTAATTAATAATTAAACCTTAATTAATCAATAATTAAACCATACTTGAAAATAGTTAATTAAATAATGTAAAAGCCGGGATTTTCGACCCTTGAAAATCGACATCCATACGTCCACTGTATTGTGCGTCGTGCAAATCGAATGCTGGAAAACCCGATTGTTAAGGGAAAAGGAAGAAGAAGAAAGAGAGAAAGAAGAAGAAGAGAAAAGAAACTAAAAACAACACAGAATCTCACAATCGCAGTGGAATGGTATATAATATAGTATCAATGATCTTTAGAAAATAGAACTGTTATGTACATACATCCACCAAAATAAAACAACAAATCATAATCATCCGCCTAGACAATTATAACAACCTATCCTCACAATTCTGATGATTTCAATAGCAAAGCAGCAAAAAATAAATATATACATGAATACGACTTGAAGACCTCCAATTCGTCTCCTGAGCTCCAATACATCCAAAGCAATCTGTAAATATGCTCGGTCTGACCCGAGTATTATAATAAAATAACACCCGAGTCAGTCTAGAAAACCAACGAGAGAAAACACACCCAATTGAAAAAGTTATGAATTTTTTTGAAAACAAAAGTATCTCGTAAGACCATGCCGCACATAAACACGGATGGGTTTTTACCTTACGATAACCAAAACATTTCATATGAAATTCTCTGATATTATAATAGTGTCTAAGATACAAATACTTATTAATCATAGCCAAAATTGTTACATTGATTAAATTCCAGCATAATAGGTATACAACTAAAACCGTAAAGGCACGTATTGGAGAATGAATTCCATACAATCTGGGCTACTGGGGTACCGCCTGTCACGGTGGATCTCTAGATAAAATAACACCGAGGACCTCGCCTGGATGCCCTGCCAACACAGAACCGGCCTACCCCTTACTGGATAGTACCAAATATGATCACCCCTCCATTAATGGATTCTGAAGCATACAAATGAGAGATAATATCGACTATAGATAAGGATGATCATACCCTACTTGGGAGCGACCCACTTAGCACTGCTGCATCTCCTATGTTTTAGTCATTTTCAGTTGATAAGGCTTGAGGCTATGTTTTAACTTTATATAGCACTTTCCACTTGGAATGCTAACACTGCCCTCTAGGCATCCATGCAAAACCATCATTCATCCATACAAGTTCGTTCTGGGACTGAATGAAATGCTTGAAAGCTCCGTCTTCAATTCCATTATCTTCAAGATGTCTTTACTTCGAAACGCTTGAGTTGGATCGAAGTGGTTTTCAGATAACATATCTAATCCCAGTCTCTTCGAAAACATATTTTCGATAATTCTCGGTAAACTCAACCCCAGTTCTTTAGGAAATAAATAGTCAAAGATAAGATCGAAGATCACCTCCTAACTAGTGGACGGATTTCCTTATCCTTGTCCAAGGAGAATGAAATGAGATTTATACGCACATGGCAGAATCATCGAAGACTACTGTGCCATATAACTCACATGTTTCTCCTAGATATTTCCAAAGTTGCGGTTTGGGTCTAATTTTGATAGTCGGTTATTTAACTATCAAATAACAAACATTCAATCAGGGATTTAATTCAGGGAAAACAAACATTGGTTAAGCACATAAGCAATCGCTAGCATCTATTAATAAATATTTCATTTATTAATTTCATTCTGTAAATATTATGGCAAAATTCCTTTTTAAAAAGATATATATATATATATATATGTATGTATGTATGTATGTATGTATGTATGTATGTATGTATGTATGTATCCATAATTCCCTATATTTCAATACTTGGATATGCATATACTTATCTCAACGACATAAGCATATTCACAAAACACTGAGGAAGATTTCCTTTTTATACAATTCTAAATCATTTATAAACTCCATTATAAATTAATAAAACCATTTATAAACTATTTTATAGATCTCAGGAAATTATTTATAATCTCCTTTATAAATCTCAAACATTTATTAATAAATAAATAATCCTTACTTCAAAACGCTATTATATGATAATATTTATTAATACTAACATTATAAATAATGATGGTTAATAATTCCAAAACATTTTTAAAGTTAATAATTAATAATTTCAACCATTATAAATAAACAAAAATAATTAATCTCTAACTTTATTATGAATAATATTAATTAATTTCCATAACACCATTAATAAATCATTGTTATTAATTTAAAAATATATTAATTATTTAAATAATTAACCTTCAAAATATTAAAAATATTGATAAGTAACTTTAAAACAATATTAAATATAAATAAGTTTTAAACAATATTATATTCCCTTAATAAAAATCCATACTTAAATTCCCACATAATCATCTCCATATTTATAAAACTACATTTATGAATCTCTTTCTATTTTATAAAATTCCTTTCATAAATTCCTTATATTATGAACTTCCTTCATAACCCCATCTCTTTATAAATCTTGCATATTTATAAAAATTCCATTTTGAACATCAATTACAATCTGTTTATAGCGTTGTTTCCTTGTTTATGAATTTCTTTTATAAATTCCTTCATAAAATATCATTAACATTTTCAATCTATTCCCATTTTCATTTTTTTCCAAAATGAATCAATTATTTTCTAACGCATTCCACATCTTATAATAAATCCACCATTTTATTTATCCCACCAATTTAATTAATGATAATAGTCTCCTTTAATTTGTAAACACCGTTTATAAACTCATACTTTTATTAACAAAATACAATTTTACAAATCTCCACTTCATTTGTAAAATATCACTTTAATAAATTATCACACTTATAAATCTCACATTTGTAATAAATTTTAATATATGTACCATATATATACATTACTTAATATAAAATGGTTAATAAATATTTATATCAAAATATTTCTATTTTCCTTTAAAACATATCCTTTATTATAAAAGACGGACTTATTTTAAGATTTTAAAAATCTCTACTTAAAATATTTTATAAAATTATTAATTTATAATGTCTAAAAATCATACCTTTTATTTTAAAATAAATTTCTTCCTTAATTAATTCAAGAAAAATTATTAAACATATATATATATATATATGATTTCCAAGGTCATTTTGAAATCCATTTTAAATCAAAACATTAGTTTATAATATTTTAAAAAACCAAAAATAAGGCCTGGTACTACTAAGGCACTAAATAAGCAAAATCATATCTATATCATCAAATATAGCATCCAACATATCATATATCAAATTATATGAAAATAAAATCAACAGTGTGGGGAATCCTGTTGGATCCCTCCAACATGTCCTCCTGCATCACATATAGTATATAATCATAAAATATAAATCAACCGCTTCGAGGCGGGATCGTTTACAAAGGGTCATCCGCTCTTACATGGGAATGTAATAGGGTCTTATCCGCTCCAAGGGCGGAAATATATCAAACTAACTAATAAATATAATAAATTATCCAAACAGTCAATAATAATCAATAATAAAATATCCATGCATCGAATAAATAATTATTATCGATTATATAATAATTCTAGTTAACCAAAAAGGTGATTTTAACTCACATTGATTCTAATTCATCGAAATGTTCCAGTTCGAATTAAAGTTGAACAGACGTTCAATTTTAACCCAAAATCCCACTAGCTCTAAATCCATCCAGTCCAACTCCAAAGCATAGAATCCGCTGATACGATCGCAACGCAACTTGTCGTGTTCGATTTGGACATCGTATGAATGAGTTATGAATTTATTAACTTTTGAAATCATTAAATTATAATTAACTTAAATTAAATAAACTTTAAACTTAATTACCCTTTCCTCCTTCTCCCTCTCGCTCATGCACGTTTCCAGGGTCGCGCATATATATATACACATACATATACATACATAGATATATATATATATATATATTCAATTGATCGCGATCCTTCGATTTTCCGCCACCGCCGCCTGCGCCTGCCATCGTGGCTCTGCCTCACCTCACGCGCCGCCACGGCGCCACTCAAAATCGCCCCAAACCAAGCCCCAAAACCAAACCCATCTACCCACAAATGCGGTCTATTCCTGGCCTCCATGCCTTGCCCAATGACGATGTAGCCATCCATCTCCTTCTATTCGTCGAGACGAACATTTTTGCAGTTAGGGTCGAAGGCTAAATCGTGACCAAGGGGTGTAGATGCATGTCAGTAGTTGAATGAGGCCTATTTTTTTGAATTTGAAAAGAAAAGGGAACGAACGAGGCTCTCTGATGTCACATGATAAAGTTGAAGGGGGAATGGGCTTAGACGTGGGCGATATGGGCTGAGCATGGTGATAGAAGAAAAAATATATATTAATATATTATTTTAATTATAAAAAATCTAGCTTTAAATGTTCGAAAATCTCGAACCCCAAACGAGGCGTGTCGTCTAGCATTCTATATGTTGTATCCCTATTCCGAATGCAATGGAACTAGTCTCGAGGCTTAATTCGATCTTATACAGAAGATAGCTTTTCCAAACGTAATTATTATATTAATTTCCGTTTCTATGCGTTTTGAATTCGCACGATGAAATGAGACGTCCAATCACCATGAAATTTGATGGCATATCATAACTTACTATTGCGGATCCAATGAAACTTGTTTCGTTGAAATCTGAGATAGTACCCCGGAAGGCTATTTTTACTTGTTAATTTAAGACAAGTTATTTTCAAATCACTTTATATTCAAACTTAAAAGTTTACTATCTTCATTTCTATCAAAATAGAATTTAAATCAACGTTTAAAATCATTCATTCATTTCAAATTCAAGATTCAGTTATTTTAAATATTACCAAATATTTATTTCAACAATTTAATTATCCAATGAATCGCTATATTCGAAATTCAAGTTACTTAACTTATAAAATTAACTTTTCAGTATTTAAAATCAATCAAATATTCCAAATTCAAATGACTAAAGTTCTAGGTCGTTACAAATAATTAACTCTTCACTTGATTAATAATTAAGTAAACCTCTCTTAATTAATTATTATAATTATCTTACTTAATTAATACTTAAATACTAATTACCTTTATTTAATTACTAATTATCTTTACTTAATTAATTAAATAATCATTAAGACTCATAGTTAATTAATAAGTAATAACTACCCTTTTGTACTTAAAATAAGTTTGAAATACTTTTCAAAAATATTTAGGATGAAAATCCCATTTTAGTTTAGAAAAAGTGTTCGATTTCACGAACTTCGTCCATGGCGACTATCGCTATGGATACCATAACTCCAAACTATTTTACATATCCAATACCTTCCAAGGCCTTAATATTTTTTGTTAACTTACTTTAAGACATGTATAAGAGTTTTAGAAACTAAAAACAAAGTTCAAAACTTGTAAACTTTTCTAGAGAACACTTAAGTATAACAAGGTTTAAACATGGGATCCCGATGTCAATACAACCACAAATCAGTGCTACTTTCTTTTTAGCTTACTACACTCATATGTAAGCTCATACATCCAAACATATGCCATAAGAAACATACATAAGCAAAAAAATCATAACTTGCAACTAAACTAAACTTTCAACTTATTTCTAAGTCTAAAACAACCATAACAAAATAAACGCAAGTATCTACGCACAAACTATACTTTTTTAAATCAACTAACCATTACATACTTTTACAAATTCAAAAGTTTAAAACTTTACATAAAAAGGTGAGCTTTACTCACCAAAAGCTCACGAAATAAAATCAAACTTCTACTATGCCTTATAAATCGACCAAGATCTAGGATTTTTTAAGCAAAAATTGAATTTTTGGTTAGGGAAGTGGAGTTTGGGCTCGGCCTAGAGGAGTGTGGGCTCGGCCTAGTGGTGTAGAGGGTGTTTAACTTTGGTTTTGAAGGAGGAGGTGATGTGGGTAGAAAAAGTGTTTTAAAAATGTTTAAAGGAGAAAAAGAAGAACTTTTATTCTGAAAACTATTAGGAAGCCATTAAAGAGCTTTTGGAATTAGAAAATGAAGATGAAGTTTTTGAAAATAAGAATTGAAATAAAATGAGAGTGAGAAAAGTTAGAAATTGTTTTTATATAAAATGGATTAAGAAAATTACCAAAATGTCCTTTAAGTACCCTCCATTCACTATGACACATCACCGTCCTCCTTCCTCTTACTTCTTCCACACGCAACAATTCAAGCTCCCCTCTTTTATTCAACATTTTTTCCTATTCCTTAGTACTGATATTATGTAATGTGACATTTCCCTTTTCACATCTTTTCACTTTTATTTCTAATTTTAGATTCTTTAGATAAATGTTACATCACTTATTATTTACTTTGGTAAATATATACTTACCATATTTACCTTAACCATATATATGTTAAGTAACATATATATGTGTATAAATATACTAAAGTGTTCACAACATTTTTGATAACTTAGACGATGAAAATTCAAAAATTCGAAAAACGATTCTGGTCACATTTTCTGTTTTCCATCGAACTACCTATTTTAGTAAACCATATTCAAAAATGAATTTTCTACCATTAGTTATTAATTTAAAGAGGGTGTTTTAATTATTAAAACCATTAATTGAATATTTAAAATAAACTAAATATTCACAAACCAAGGCGATAAAATTTTGGGTCGTTACATTCTCCTCCCTTAAAAGAATTTCGACTTCGAGATTTCTCCACATGAATACCCAATATTATTCATAAGTCTACATGATGTTCATGGACCATCCATATACAGAATCTGATTCAATCTCTACTTGAATACATAACTTCACTTCCCAACTAGTATCACTCACCCGATTCCCTAGTGCGGACTTTGATCAAGCTTCTTGATTAGAAATCTCCGTCCTCCTTACATAGCCATATACTATGATAGAAAATTTTATCTCCATATCAAGAACCCTTACCAAGTACTTGCCGTAAAAAATCGAGTAGATCCCTATTTATAACCGTGCGAAACACCTCAAAGTCATGTACTCGAATCTTGGATCAAAAACTATGTGAAAAGGAGAAATGATCTACGCCCAACTGATGTACTTATTTTATTGGTTCACACTGATACCACTTTTTTCTTCATTTAAATTTATTTAAGAAAACATTTCATAAAATAACACTATCTGGTTTAATCTTTTCATTTAGAATTTAACTTAAGAACTAAATACCTGGTTTTTATTTCAAAATTCTTTTGAAACGATACAATATATTTTAATCGAAGAATATACATATACATATACATACATACATATACATATACATATACATACATATATATATATACATATACATACATACATATACACACACACACACATAGCACGAGTAACCCCAAAATGATACTAAGGAATTGGGTAAGACCAAATAGTATCTTACATTCCCTTACTAAGAAGGGTAATACTTAAGAGACGTGCTTACCATCCAAACATATTTCTTTCCCATTTTTAGTTATTTTTAAGTCATTGGAACTAGTTAACTTAAAAATAATTCTTCTATTTCAAAAATCCCCTTTTAAAACAATACTTTACATATTTCTAAACAAAAAGTTTTAACAAAATATCTATTACCAACTTGCTTTGCGTTCGATCAGATTTGAACTCATTTTGATCGTATAATGATAAGGAAGATAATTTACTAAGTGCAGTATAACGTTCACCTAGGCAAACATTTGATCGTCACTTAGAAGATTATTCAGATCCTTACAAAACAAATTGAGACTCATTCCTAGAACCGACCAAAGAGAATGCATTTGCAAAAAAAAGTTCATTCCCAATTTTTTAATGCTTAAATAGAAACACTTTCAAGTATTTCTATAATTATTTCCCCAAAACCTTGAAAACAATTTCCAAAAATCCCGAGATTTAAGCCCTCAAAATTTTAATTTAAATCCTTTTTATTTATAAGCCACATTCTTATAACCCAATTTTATAAAATCAACTTCTTCTATAAAGTAATTTCTTAAATATTTATTCTAAAATATCCTAGCTTCCCCTTAATAAACATCCTTATTAAAATCTAATTTTTAACCAACATTATCATCTAATGCCTTATAGTCAAATTGTGAAACTTAATTCACAAGGTGTTCTTTTCAACGTTCCCCCGGGTTTCTATCTACCTAAACCACGCTTTAAAAAGGAAATTACTGATAAATAATAAAAAATAGTCAATGCCCAAACCGTATGAGCATGACCAATCAAATCCTAAATGATAATAATTGAATATTAGCACTAGCTAATAAACAAACACATCAAAAATAACTATTTTAATTTTTTGAAAAATTTTCTTTTATATACAAAATATATTCCTAGGTAAAATTATTTTATTTACCGATTTTCAAAATAATACTGTATCGGTTTGCCTTGTTCAAGTGTTTGGAATCCCTATCGATAACGTTGACCAGACGCATCGACCAGAATTTATAAGCCACTCAACAGACCAATCAACACAATATAAAACATTTTTTATAACACTAACAAGTACGTGTCCATATATATATATATATATATATATATATATAAACACAAACATACATACATAAACGCTCAAACTCATTCTAAGTTATCTCTTACCCTATCCTTATGGAGTTTACCCTACCAAGGCTAAGGTTCTCGCTTAACCTTCAGCTCTGATACCAATTGTAACGACCCGCCTTTTCGATTCTTAGAAGTCGACATTAATACATCCTCGGTATTCACATGCCGAGCATCCAAGTGCCGAAAAGACTGATCATTTAGGGTGAAAGAAAGAAAAGACAGAATCCGACAAACATGACGAGTAACATATAATATACTAATGATCTTTACAAAAGAAAAACTAAACTTTAATATAGATACATCAGTCAGAGTACAATTATCATATCATCAGCCTTGCACAGTTTTGGCAACCCATCCTTATAACTTCTGACAAATACAACAAGAACAAAACAACAGAAGATAAAAGAAAATACGGGAGTACGTCTTGGAGATATCCAGCTTGTCTCCTAAAGCTCCAAAATGTCTAGCTAAATCTGGAAAATATGCTTGGGTTGACCCGAGCATTATAAGAAAAATAATGCCCGGATCAGTCTGGTAAAATAGCATGAGAAACATAATCAATTGGGTTCATAATGTTTTATAAAACCTTTTAGAATAAAAGTATCTCGTAAGACCACGCCACACATAAACATGGATGAGTTTTTTGCTTACGATAACCAAACCATTTTTATTATAAAAATTCAGTGATCTAATGTTTAGTCGGGAAAATAAATATACAAAATAGCTGAAATGCTTGCATCTTACATTTTAACATAATTGGGCACAATAAGTCCATAAAGGCACATATTGGAGATTGGATTTTCATTAATGACAAGGCTACTAGGGTACCACTATTCACAGTACACCTCTAGAAAAAAATGTACCGAGGGCCTCACATAGACCTCCTGCCAACACAGAGCCATCTGCCCCTTTAACATAATAGGCCGGATTACATCATTCCCTAGGACAAGGGCTCCAAAACAATGTGCACCAGCCATGGCCCCACTTTCGCGTGCATACCAAATCCATAAATATCGATTCTTGATCGAGGAATGACTACTCCTAATGATAGAGAACCACATAGCTCTGCTGTATATCCCTTGTTGTAACGACCCAGAATTTTGACCAAATTAAATTGGAAATATTTAATTAATTTTAAATATTTGAACGATGATTTAATTTGGATCCCCGATATAACTTTGAATTTGGTGATTAAATTATAAATTTTAATCTATTGTAAATTGAATAAAAAAATTGAATCTTCAATTTTAAGTCGAGGAAAAATATTTCAAAAGCTTTTAGAATTCGTATTGACAATACTGAAGATAATTAAAACTTCAGAATCGAATTTGGGAGTGAATTGTTCAGTTTTGAAATTTATATCGTTTGAATCGATATTTAAAAATAGCGTTCCGAGGCGTAGTCTCGGAATTCGACGAAACCAATTCCATGGGATCCGTAATATTGTATTATTGTCGGATTTCAAATTTCGTAATAATTGGGATTGTGGTTTGAGCGTATGATATATAAACGCGTTGGACTTTGTTTGGAAACGAATTGAATCTAAATAAAATATGGTTGCTTTTCTCTTATCCGACCATAAGTACAATTCGCCTCCCTTTTGTCTCGTTCGTACCCATCTTCCTTTCCTCCCCATCTGATATCACGCAACATCATTTCCCCTTTATTTCAAATCACGCCTACTTCCATCTTCTCAGTTAAAATAAAAACAATGGCCGCGTTTGAAAGAAAAAAAATTTAAGTTGAATTGAATTCTCCTCCCAGTTCGAAACTGCCTTCCCCAAATCCCTTTCGTTCTTTACAAAAGAGGAAAAAACAACAAAAATGGTCGAACGCAATCAATCGCGAACTACTATTCCTTCTCCCCAAATTAAATATCGCGAGCGACCTATTCTCCTTCCTTTCTACTTCAATTTGATTCACGAAATCGAATCGTTGTCTTCGGTCAGGTCGCGATCTGGAAGAGTCTGCGAGGGTTGTTGGCGGCGATTTAGGCTTGGGATCGGAGGCGCAGTGTTCAAGGGGGGGCGGTGCAAGTGGTGTAGGGCTGCAGGTGGATGGGCTCGAGGCCGGCATCGCGACTTCGTGGGCGAGCGAACTGGCGCGCGCGTGGATTCTCGAGCGCGATAGGGTATGGCGGCGGCAAAGCGGAGGGAGGCGATCGAATTTCGGGGCCAGTCGTTCGGCAAGGCTTTGGGTTCGCGATGGTGAACGCGAGCAGACTGGAAGGCGACTCAGGCGATGGTGGCGACATTCGCAGTGAGGTATATTTCGTTTATTCTTTGCACTTTAAAAATTAAACTCAGTTTTATAAATATAAACAGGAAAATTTATTTATATATGTATAAATCTGGATAAAATATATAGATGTAATTTAAAGAGTATTAAAGAGTCTTAAAGTAAGAATATAGATATATATATATATGTAGAATTTTATATGCAGAAATTTAAATCCAAATTTTATTCTCTAAAAACAGTGAATATACCTATATATGATCTCATGAAAATAAAAATGATAATAGATGTATTATAAAGGTAGTTTTAAGTTTAATAAAACTTATTTGATTTTTTTTTTGTAAAGATATATTGGAAGATTTATAAATACGAAAATAGATAAGGTTTGAAATTACAGAGATTTTTGAATATTGAAAATTTGTATAAAATGAAAATAATTGACTAAGTTAATTCCTTTTGTTTAAGTAACTTATTTAAAATTTATATTAGCTACTAAAAATAATTTAAAGAAAGAGAACTTAGTTTTAAAATTTTAAATTGAAGATTAGTTAAATTATTAAAGGAGAAGTTGTTAATTAAAACTATCATAACGGAAATTCGATAGTTCGATTTAATTTGAATGTTAATAAATTTATATGATTGTTATACAAGGTATAAATCAAGAAAATCAATCTGGAATGGAAAATGGATGGCAAAATTAAAAGCTAAGGTGAGATCTTCTCACTCAAAATTGAAAAGTGGAATTTTCAGTTGTTGTTTGTTTGCTGTTTGAATGTGATATTAGATATAGTAGGATATATCTATATATATAGTAATATATACATATTGGCATATGTATATATTGGATTGATGATTTCCCGCCTCGTATAGCGGATGAGACCCTATTGCGCCGTTAGTAAGCGGATATTTATAAAAACCCATATACCGCGATATTCCACCTCGAAGTGGAATTGGTATTGTGCTAACGTCTATGGATGCAGGGAAACAGGTTGGAGGGATCCAACTGGATTCCTCACCAGTATTTATTTATTTACAGATATTGATGCATATTCTGTTATCATATTGATATATGATGTTTGATGTTGTGATTGACTAATTGGTGCTGTTGCATCATCGGATTCAAGTTTTGAAGTTTAAAAATAACGACTTTACTTTAAAAGGATTTTTATAGTGATTTTTTGAAAATAGACGTTTTATTGAATTTTTGAATTGATTTATTTCAAATAAATAAGCGTCTAAAATTTTAAAGTTATAAAAGTTAAGATTTTTGGTGAAATATAACCAAAGTGTCGTTTTTGAAATAAATAGTTGATTTATTTATAAAATGGTTTAAGTTGGGATTTTTGAATAACTATAAACGATTTGTATAAAAAGATTTATAAAATTGATATTTTATAAATCAAAATATTGGTCTTATAAAACGAATTTTTATAAGTGTTAAAAAGAAGTATAAATGGATTTCGTAAGTGAATGAAATTAATAGATTTATATTGTGAAGCTAAAAATGAATGAAGTTGTAGAATAAAGGATTTATAAGTAATTTACTTATAAATTGGATTTTTGCCTTTAAATGGAATATTGATCGAATTTGTTCATAAATGATTCTTTTTAAAGTTGAAATCGTTATAAAGTACAAATGCGATTTATAAACGTTGTTTATAAATCCGAAATCACTTATTTTTATAAGTGAATTATAGAAGTTAATAAAATGAGATTTATAAACCGGAGTTGTTATAGAAAATAGAAATAGAATTTATAAACGTTGTTTTATAAATTCGAAATCAATCAAATTTGATGAATTTAATATAGAAGTTATTAAGGGAATTTTATCCACGATTTTGGATAGTGGATAACTATTGAAATAAAATGTGTAGAAAATAGTGAGATGTAATTAGTGAATTATATTCACGATTTTGGACAGTGAATATATTGTTTAGTAAAATGGATTTATTTTTGAAGAAGTGATATTAAAAAATGAAGTTAAACATTTTAAAAATGTTTTAAAATGTATTATGAATCGAAAGCATAGATTTCAACACTTGTTATTGAAATAGACGTTTTCGAGAAATTTAAGGAAATGGTGGACTATAACACTGTTGTTATAGTAAATGATTTCCAAAAGGAAATGTTTTTATGTAGTATTGGGATTTATACATCTATCTAAAATTCTGAATCCCTATACTAGAGATTTTGAGTCGTCGTAACGATGTTTTACGTAACATTCGTTTTGACTCAAATAAATGTTGTTATAGTAATGTTTTCCTTAAAGAATGAATTTATACTTAAATTTTGATTTAAGTATATCGAATATTTTCAAATGTTGAAAATAAAATATTTGTGAAACACTTATTATTAAATAAGTAGGGAAATGTTTTTCCAAAATGAAATGAAACGTTTTGAGATTTTATCTTCTTAAAGATAAATCGAAAATGAATATTTGAAAACGATTGAAAATCGAATATTAGTAGATATTCAAAAAATGTAAATTCAATATGGAATTTATAAAGGAAATGGAAACTGTTTAGAAAAATAAATATTGATTTATGTTTGAAGTGTGGAAATTTTATATCTAGTAAAAGATATTTTTGAAGATGAAATAATTTGGAAAAACTTTTGGAATCTGATGATGTTGCGCATCTTTATTGATAGTTAAATAACCGACTATCAATAATTACCTTTATATAGGTATTTGTTGTGAATTGGATGAATTTGAATGCCACACTTATTTTTGAATAAGCGCTCACTATTCGGGTTAGCCGGGAAAGGACCATGGGGTCATATAACCCATTCCGAATATGTGATACGTCGTTATGAATTTGCATTCGAAGACCGGTGTTGAAGACTGGATATTTTTGAAAACGGAAGGATTACCGTCGAGTTACTCTACATCGGCTGATCTCCGATTTAGAGGTTTTATCACCCTTAGTGACGGGAAGTCCGGACGTGATTAGAAAATTATCCAGATATGCAAGGGCTTCGTGAGAAGTGCCTTCGGTTCTGTTCGATCCCGAAACAGACTTGTATGGATTGTGTGTCTGACGTTACAATTTGAGATATAAAGCTGATTTCTTTCAAATACATTTCTGTTGGTGGCGGAGAATTTATTCTCTTAGCTTAACACCCTTCTCTGAGATGCACGAGCTCAGAGGTTATGTAGTTGAAATTCATCAGCGATATATCCCAATTTGGTAACGTGGCATACTGAGTGTTGCTGTGAAATGATCAGTGTTTGATCATTTGCGATATGATCATTTGTTTGATCTTATATCTTTGTGATCATAGGTTGATCATTTTTGTTTGACCCGAAGCAGGGCTTTGTAGAAAGCGTAGCTTTGTGGACGAGACTTCGTCGAGCCTCACACCCCGGAAATGGTCGAAACAGGAAGGATGCAGCAAGGTTCTAAGGAGTAGCGCCCCTTAGTGTATGTCATTCCTTCTGGATAAAGGTGGTATCATGGTATGGAGCCCAGATACTTAACCTCTGTGGTTGCTACAAATTTATTACTTTGTGGTTGTTGCGAATCGGGGATCCTCGGGAAGATCGGTTACGATCGGGGGATGACATATGCGTGTCAGTAGTTACCTATTTTTGCAGAGGTAACCCGACCTTGTGTTGGCAGAGATCCGGTTAGGTTCTCGGGTCGTCTATTCCAGGGACGTACCCATCGTGGAAAAGGAAGTTCCTTAGCCTGACCATTTGTTGGAAATCCAAAGAAACAATACGAGCCTTTACGATTTCAATTGTATAACCTGTCTCCTCAGGAGGCAGCTATAGCAGGCATAATATAATGGTACCTATGCTGGCTAAGATTTATATTATACTTTCGAAATGTTTTCCACTATGCACTAATAATAATATCCAAAATGATTTGATTTTGCGTAGTAAGCATCTTTGACTAACATAAGAAGAAATCTCCTCCAAGTCTGCGTTTGCATTGTGTGTGTGGTGGGAGGTCTTATGGTAGTTTCATTTTCCAAAAGCATTGCGAATTGATTTTAAATTTTTTTTCTGTTGTTTAATTTAAAGAATAACTGTTTTACGATCTCACACCAGTCACCATGACTGACTCGGAGTTTATTGTTCCCTTCTAAACTCTGGGTGCCCACCAATTTCCACACGGGCAGTCTAGAGTTAGGTTATCAGGATATTCTGGATATTCTGGAGCTTTAGAGATAAGCTGGATGACGAGACGTAGTATTTGTATCTGATAGTATTTATTCCGCTGTGTATTATTCTGTATGAGGACAAGTTTACATAACTGTCCATTGTTGTATTGAGTTGTATATTGACTCTGATTGATGTATGTATAAACTGATATAGTTCTTTGTTTTAAAAGACTAGTAATTATCTAATATATATTGTTCCGCTGCGATGTGTAAGATTCTGATATTGTTTTCTGTTCTGATGTGTTATCTGTTGTTTCTTCTTCCTCTTTTCTTCTTTCTCTTCTTTTCTTTTCCTTCTATTTTCTTCTTCTTCTACTTTTTCTTTTTCTTAAACCCTCAGGGTTCGTATTTCCATGCCTCTTGAGTTAATCAATGGAGATTAGTGTTTAATCAAGGGTACGGATTTGCGGGTCTTGACAGCTGGTATCAGAGCATATGGTTAAGCGACAACCCTGCTCTGTTGGGTGTTACTCATTAGAGATAGAGTCAGTAGTACTCTAGAATGAGTTGAGTGTAATAATAGATATGAGCGCGTATTTGTTAGTGAATATAAAAATGTTTTATATTGTGTTTGCTTATCCGTTGAGATGTTTGTGAATTTTGGTCGGTATGTGGGACGCCATATTATCGATAGGGATTTCTGAACACTTAAACGAGGCAAGACGACACAGTATTGTTTTAAAATAGGGTGAATGAAATAATTTTTGGCCCAAAACTATTTTTGTATAGAAAAGAAATGGTTTTTTATGAATTATCATAGTATATGGATGCTTGGTTGTTAGGAAATAATAACAGTAACATATTATCATTGTTATATGGAAATTGAATAAGAAATAAAGTAATAACCAAAGATTTAAGAAGTAAAATTCATATACAAATGAAATTTAAGAATGTAAATTATAAATGTGAATTGTAATTTAAAACGGGATTCCAGAGAAGTTTTTGGAAATGTTTTGAAAAGAATTTGAAAATTTTGAGGATTCAAAAGTTTAAATTTTTTTTTTTAATTGAAAATGAATTTCAAAGGATTTGAAAAGTATTTTGGAAGAGATGAGAGCTCTAAACTCTTTTAGGTCGCTGGAAAATAATCCTGATGATGATGGCCACATCATTAGAATTCATTTTCGGATTTCCAGAAGAGGGATTGCTGCCAAATTGTTTTAAATGGAGGTTGTTTGGAAATTTGGGTTTTGTTTTGGAAATTCAAAGGATAATTTGAATTGTTTTCAAAATGATTTTGAAATGTTGGTAAACTCTGGAATACTATTTAAAATATTTATTGGAAATATTATTAAGTTGATAACTTATACAATTTGATTTTTGATAGAATAAATTTAACTTAAAGGATGGAGTTAAATAAAAGTAAGTACAAGTGAATCAATTAAATGAAAGTAAAATTGAAAGTTGTAATTCATTTAGAATTTGTGAGCAATAAATTGAATTGAATAATTGTAAATGAAAGATGAATTAAAATTCGTATGGAAATTGGAAATCCAGTTTAAAGATAAGTAGAATTAAAATAAATGGAATTGATATCAATTTGAATTAGTAATTGGAACTAATTTAAGATAGTGCAGTTGTAAATGACAGATAATTGATAAATTCAATATTCAGGAGATAAACCGAATCCAAATTAAATTGGAATTGTGAATTGAATTCAAATGAATTTGAAATGCAAAATTGAACGAAATTGAATATGTAACTTCAATAGTAAACTAAAAATGTATAAGCAGTTTATATTGGAAAATTTTGTAATAGAATTTGCAAAATGGTTTGAATATATGTAACTAGATATTATGGCTAGTAGGATATACAGGTGTAAATGAATTGGGATTTTGATTTCAAAGATAAATTTGAATTGCTCGACAAAAGGTAAGTATTTGAATTTCAATATGAATTTTGATGATTTCTTGTCTAGCCGCTTGGCTTTTTCTTTTCTTTTTGAAATTTGAGAGTCCGTAGGGACATTTTGTAGTCGTGCCGTATGAGCCGCGCAAAGGAGACGCTGGCGAAATTTTTCGAAAATTTAGAGTGTTAGAAAAATTTTGATAATTTTTGAAAGTTAAAATTTGAATTTAAGTTTAAATTTGAATTTTGAAGTAAAACAAAGTTGTTTGAAACTTATAATTGAAGCAAGAAAGTTAGTTGAATTAATAACGAATCTTTAGTAGAGAAATTTGTTTTGAAAATTTGATAAAATTATTAGATTGTGAAAAACAGTAGACAAGTTAAGGACATTTTTCCCTAACTTGTAATTTCGAGGACGAAATTCTTTTAAGGGGGGAAGTCTGTAACGACCCAGAATTTTGACCAAATTAAATTGGAAATATTTAATTAATTTTAAATATTTGAACGATGATTTAATTTGGATCCCCGATATAACTTTGAATTTGGTGATTAAATTATAAATTTTAATCTATTGTAAATTGAATAAAAAAATTGAATCTTCAATTTTAAGTCGAGGAAAAATATTTCAAAAGCTTTTAGAATTCGTATTGACAATACTGAAGATAATTAAAACTTCAGAATCGAATTTGGAAGTGAATTGTTCAGTTTTGAAATTTATATCGTTTGAATCGATATTTAAAAATAGCGTTCCGAGGCGCAGTCTCGGAATTCGACGAAACCAATTCCATGGGATCCGTAATATTGTATTATTGTCGGATTTCAAATTTCGTAATAATTGGGATTGTGGTTTGAGCGTATGATATATAAACGCGTTGGACTTTGTTTGGAAATGAATTGAATCTAAATAAAATATGGTTGCTTTTCTCTTATCCGACCATAAGTACAATTCGCCTCCCTTTTGTCTCGTTCGTACCCATCTTCCTTTCCTCCCCATCTGATATCACGCAACATCATTTCCCCTTTATTTCAAATCACGCCTACTTCCATCTTCTCAGTTAAAATAAAAACAATGGCCGCGTTTGAAAGAAAAAAAAATTAAGTTGAATTGAATTCTCCTCCCAGTTCGAAACTGCCTTCCCCAAATCCCTTTCGTTCTTTACAAAAGAGGAAAAAACAACAAAAATGGTCGAACGCAATCAATCGCGAACTACTATTCCTTCTCCCCAAATTAAATATCGCGAGCGACCTATTCTCCTTCCTTTCTACTTCAATTTGATTCACGAAATCGAATCGTTGTCTTCGGTCAGGTCGCGATCTGGAAGAGTCTGCGAGGGTTGTTGGCGGCGATTTAGGCTTGGGATCGGAGGCGCAGTGTTCAAGGGGGGCGGTGCAAGTGGTGTAGGGCTGCAGGTGGATGGGCTCGAGGCCGGCATCGCGACTTCGTGGGCGAGCGAACTGGCGCGCGCGTGAATTCTCGAGCGCGATAGGGTATGGCGGCGGCAAAGCGGAGGGAGGCGATCAAATTTCGGGGCCGGTCATTCGGCAAGGCTTTGGGTTCGCGATGGTGAGCGCGAGCAGACTGGAAGGCGACTCAGGCGATGGTGGCGACATTCGCAGTGAGGTATATTTCGTTTATTCTTTGCACTTTAAAAATTAAACTCAGTTTTATAAATATAAACAGGAAAATTTATTTATATATGTATAAATCTGGATAAAATATATAGATGTAATTTAAAGAGTATTAAAGAGTCTTAAAGTAAGAATATAGATATATATATATATATATATATATATATGTAGAATTTTATATGCAGAAATTTAAATCCAATTTTTATTCTCTAAAAACAGTGAATATACCTATATATGATCTCATGAAAATAAAAATGATAATAGATGTATTATAAAGGTAGTTTTAAGTTTAATAAAACTTATTTGATTTTTTTTTGTAAAGATATATTGGAAGATTTATAAATACGAAAATAGATAAGGTTTGAAATTACAGAGATTTTTGAATATTGAAAATTTGTATAAAATGAAAATAATTGACTAAGTTAATTCCTTTTGTTTAAGTAACTTATTTAAAATTTATATTAGCTACTAAAAATAATTTAAAGAAAGAGAACTTAGTTTTAAAATTTTAAATTGAAGATTAGTTAAATTATTAAAGGAGAAGTTGTTAATTAAAACTATCATAACGGAAATTCGATAGTTCGATTTAATTTGAATGTTAATAAATTTATATGATTGTTATACAAGGTATAAATCAAGAAAATCAATCTGGAATGGAAAATGGATGGCAAAATTAAAAGCTAAGGTGAGATCTTCTCACTCAAAATTGAAAAGTGGAATTTTCAGTTGTTGTTTGTTTGCTGTTTGAATGTGATATTAGATATAGTAGGATATATCTATATATATAGCAATATATACATATTGGCATATGTATATATTGGATTGATGATTTCCCGCCTCGTATAGCGGATGAGACCCTATTGCGCCGTTAGTAAGCGGATATTTATACAAACCCATATACCGCGATATTCCACCTTGAAGTGGAATTGGTATTGTGCTAACGTCTGTGGATGCAGGGAAACAGGTTGGAGGGATCCAACTGGATTCCTCACCAGTATTTATTTATTTACAGATATTGATGCATATTCTGTTATCATATTGATATATGATGTTTGATGTTGTGATTGACTAATTGGTGCTGTTGCATCATCGGATTCAAGTTTTGAAGTTTAAAAATAACGACTTTACTTTAAAAGGATTTTTAAAGTGATTTTTTGAAAATAGACGTTTTATTGAATTTTTGAATTGATTTATTTCAAATAAATAAGCGTCTAAAATTTTAAAGTTATAAAAGTTAAGATTTTTGGTGAAATATAACCAAAGTGTCGTTTTTGAAATAAATAGTTGATTTATTTATAAAATGGTTTAAGTTGGGATTTTTGAATAACTATAAATGATTTGTATAAAAAGATTTATAAAATTGATATTTTATAAATCAAAATATTGGTCTTATAAAACGAATTTTTATAAGTGTTAAAAAGAAGTATAAATGGATTTCGTAAGTGAATGAAATTAATAGATTTATATTGTGAAGTTAAAAATGAATGAAGTTGTAGAATAAAGAATTTATAAGTAATTTACTTATAAATTGGATTTTTGCCTTTAAATGGAATATTGATCGAATTTGTTCATAAATGATTCTTTTTAAAGTTGAAATCGTTATAATGTACAAATGCGATTTATAAACGTTGTTTATAAATCCGAAATCACTTATTTTTATAAGTGAATTATAGAAGTTAATAAAATGATATTTATAAACCGGAGTTGTTATAGAAAATAGAAATAGAATTTATAAACGTTGTTTTATAAATTCAAAATCAATCAAATTTGATGAATTTAATATAGAAGTTATTAAGGGAATTTTATCCACGATTTTGGATAGTGGATAACTATTGAAATAAAATGTGTAGAAAATAGTGAGATGTAATTAGTGAATTATATTCACGATTTTGGACAGTGAATATATTGTTTAGTAAAATGGATTTATTTTTGAAGAAGTGATATTAAAAAATGAAGTTAAACATTTTAAAAATGTTTTAAATGTATTATGAATCGAAAGCATAGATTTCAACACTTGTTATTGAAATAGACGTTTTCGAGAAATTTAAGGAAATGGTGGACTATAACACTGTTGTTATAGTAAATGATTTCCAAAAGGAAATGTTTTTATGTAGTATTGGGATTTATACATCTATCTAAAATTCTGAATCCCTATACTAGAGATTTTGATTCGTCGTAACGATGTTTTACGTAACATTCGTTTTGACTCAAATAAATGTTGTTATAGTAATGTTTTCCTTAAAGAATGAATTTATACTTAAATTTTGATTTAAGTATATCGAATATTTTCAAATGTTGAAAATAAAATATTTGTGAAACACTTATTATTAAATAAGTAGGGAAATGTTTTTCCAAAATGAAATGAAACGTTTTGAGATTTTATCTTCTTAAAGATAAATCGAAAATGAATATTTGAAAATGATTGAAAATCGAATATTAGTAGATATTCAAAAAATGTAAATTCAATATGGAATTTATAAAGGAAATGGAAACTGTTTAGAAAAATAAATATTGATTTATGTTTGAAGTGTGGAAATTTTATATCTAGTAAAAGATATTTTTGAAGATGAAATAATTTGGAAAAATTTTTGGAATCTGATGATGTTGCGCATCTTTATTGATAGTTAAATAACCGACTATCAATAATTACCTTTATATAGGTATTTGTTGTGAATTGGATGAATTTGAATGCCACTTATTTTTGAATAAGCGCTCACTATTCGGGTTAGCCGGGAAAGGACCATGGGGTCGTATAACCCATTCCGAATATGTGATACGTCGTTATGAATTTGCATTCGAAGACCGGTGTTGAAGACCGGATATTTTTGAAAACGGAAGGATTACCGTCGAGTTACTCTACATCGGCTGATCTCCGATTTAGAGGTTTTATCACCCTTAGTGACGGGAAGTCCGGACGTGATTAGAAAATTATCCGGATATGCAAGGGCTTCGTGAGAAGTGCCTTCGGTTCTGTTCGATCCCGGAACAGACTTGTATGGATTGTGTGTCTGACGTTACAATTTGAGATATAAAGCTGATTTCTTTCAAATACATTTCTGTTGGTGGCGGAGAATTTATTCTCTTAGCTTAACACCCTTCTCTGAGACGCACGAGCTCAGAGGTTATGTAGTTGAAATTCATCAGCGATATATCCCAATTTGGTAACGTGGCATACTGAGTGTTGCTGTGAAATGATCAGTGTTTGATCATTTGCGATATGATCATTTGTTTGATC
Source organism: Allium fistulosum (assembly GCA_030737815.1). Lineage (NCBI taxonomy): Eukaryota > Viridiplantae > Streptophyta > Magnoliopsida > Asparagales > Amaryllidaceae > Allium > Allium fistulosum. The sequence continues at coordinate 497,672,827 of CM060905.1, read as the reverse complement.
TTATATCTTTGTGATCATAGGTTGATCATTTTTGTTTGACCCGAAGCAGGGCTTTGTAGAAAGCGTAGCTTTGTGGACGAGACTTCGTCGAGCCTCACACCCCGGAAATGGGCGAAACAAGAAGGATGCAGCAAGGTTCTAGGGAGTAGCGCCCCTTAGTGTATGTCATTCCTTCTGGATAAAGGTGGTATCATGGTATGGAGCCCAGATACTTAACCTCTATGGTTGCTGCAAATTTATTACTTTGTGGTTGTTGCGAATCGGGGATCCTCGGGAAGATCGGTTACGATCGGGGGATGACATATGCGTGTCAGTAGTTACCTATTTTTGCAGAGGTAACCCGGCCTTGTGTTGGCAGAGATCCGGTTAGGTTCTCGGGTCGTCTATTCCAGGGACGTACCCATCGTGGAAAAGGAAGTTCCTTAGCCTGACCATTTGTTGGAAATCCAAAGAAACAATACGAGCCTTTACGATTTCAATTGTATAACCTGTCTCCTCAGGAGGCAGCTATAGCAGGCATAATATAATGGTACCTATGCTGGCTAAGATTTATATTATACTTTCAAAATGTTTTCCACTATGCACTAATAATAATATCCAAAATGATTTGATTTTGCGTAGTAAGCATCTTTGACTAACATAAGAAGAAATCTCCTCCAAGTCTGCGTTTGCATTGTGTGTGTGGTGGGAGGTCTTATGGTAGTTTCATTTTCCAAAAGCATTGCGAATTGATTTTAAATTTTTTTTCTGTTGTTTAATTTAAAGAATAACTGTTTTACGATCTCACACCAGTCACCATGACTGACTCGGAGTTTATTGTTCCCTTCTAAACTCTGGGTGCCCACCAATTTCCACACGGGCAGTCTAGAGTTAGGTTATCAGGATATTCTGGATATTCTGGAGCTTTAGAGATAAGCTGGATGACGAGACGTAGTATTTGTATCTGATAGTATTTATTCCGCTGTGTATTATTCTGTATGAGGACAAGTTTACATAACTATCCATTGTTGTATTGAGTTGTATATTGACTCTGATTGATGTATGTATAAACTGATATAGTTCTTTGTTTTAAAAGACTAGTAATTATCTAATATATATTGTTCCGCTGCGATGTGTAAGATTCTGATATTGTTTTCTGTTCTGATGTGTTATCTGTTGTTTCTTCTTCCTCTTTTCTTCTTTCTCTTCTTTTCTTTTCCTTCTATTTTCTTCTTCTTCTACTTTTTCTTTTTCTTAAACCCTCAGGGTTCGTATTTCCATGCCTCTTGAGTTAATCAATGGAGATTAGTGTTTAATCAAGGGTACGGATTTGCGGGTCTTGACACTTGTTATAGTCATTACCAGGTTGTGAGGCTTATGAGGTTACAATTACCATTTTCTACTCTTGTAAATCCTACTTGGAATGCTAATACTTCCTTCCAGGCATAATGCAATGCCAGCATTCATCCATACAAGTTGTTCAGGATAAGAACAAACCGAAGGCACTACTTCTGCTACATTCATTTTGGAATCATCCTCGGGATTAGAAGTAAGTAGCCCTTGCACTTCAAAGAGCTCCATCTTCGATTCCATCATCTTCAAGATGTGTTCAATACAACGCTTGAGTTGGTCCGTAGTGGTTTCCAAATAATTCATACTTATCCGATGCCGGTCTCTTCGCACCAACATTCGATAGTTTTCGGTAAACTCAACTCCAGTTCTTTTAGAAATAATCAGACGGTACATAAGAGTGGAGATCACTTTCTAACCATTTAAGTGGACAAATTTCCTTATCATTTGTCCTAGGAGAACAAAACGAGATTTATACGCACAATACAACATCATCGAAGATGACTGCACCATATAACCTCCATGTTTCTTGTAGATATTTCCATATTTAGATTTGGTCAAGATTTGAAAATTGGTTATTTAACTATCAATAACAAGAAATCAATCATAGATTTAATTCCATATGGGATCCACTACTCTATAAATAAAATTTTCAATTATTATCTCTTTCAATTATTTGATTCAAAATACCTTCACAAAAGACATATTCATAAACCTCTTATACTCTTTTTAATACTTGGGAAAAATTCATATACTTATCTTAGCGGTATAAGTATATTTCAAACTATTATATTTTCAATACTTAGAAAATATCCTTTACTTACCTCAACGGTATAAGTGTATTAACAAAACTTGAGGGAGGTTTTCTCTTTTACAAAATCATATTTTAATAGGCCAAAATAAATATTATTTAAAATATTTCTTACTATAAACCAAACCACTATCCTTCGGTGTTAATAATGGAAAGAATGTTTCCATACCACCATAATTAAGAAGGATTAATTATCAAAATCAAATTTCATTCCTTTTCATAAAATTCTCTTTTATAAGCCCATTCCATGCTTCAAATCCTTTTATAAATCTCCAAAATTAATTTATAAAATTTGTTTTAGAAATCACTTAAATGATTTATAAACTCCTTTACCAAATATCGTTTATAATCTCCTTTACAAAATACCATTTGTAAATCTCCTTAAATTAAATCCTTTTTGCCATGTACAATCCTTTTTTTATAAAATAGTTTATCATTATAAACACCTTTATTCAATTAGTTAATTACTTTTAAACATCATAAAAATTAATTAATTTACTTTAAACAACACTAATAAGATAAGTAATTAACTTTAAACACATCATAGCGGAACGGTGATTTATTCTGCTAAACAGATGTCAAAGGTCTAATATAACTTATTCATATTTGTTTGGCTACTTAATGGCATAGATAAAAAGATCCCTTGTTTTAAACTCATTTACTTATAAAAATAAAGATGGTTTTTAAATAAACCGATCCTTGAAAATAGATTTTAAAAATAAAACCTTTATTTATAATTTTAATCTTAATCAAATCATAATTATATCTTAATTTAATTTTCATTTAATCTTAATTAAAACTTAATTTCATTTATAATTAATTACTAATTAAACTCTACCCGATTAGTAATTAATTAATAATTAAACCTTAATTAATCAATAATTAAACCTTACTTAAATAAGAATTAATTAAATAATTAACCCTTCACTTGATTAATAATTAAGTAAACCTCTCTTAATTAATTAATTATAATTATCTTGCTTAATTAATACTTAAGTACTAATTATCTTTATTTAATTACTAATTAAATACTAATTATCTTTACTTAATTAACTAAATAATCATAAACTAGTTGATAAGTAATAATTACCCTTTTATACTTAAAATATGTTTGAAATACTTTAAAAAAATATTTAAGATGAAAACTCATTTTAGTTAGAAAAAGTGTTCGATTTCACGAATTGCATCCATAGTGACTACCGCTATGGATACCATAACTCCAAACTAGTTTACATATCCAATACTCTCCAAGACCATAATTTTTTTTGTTAACTTTAAGACTTGTAAAAGAGAAAAACAAAGTTTAAACTTGTAAACTTTTCTACAAACACTTAAGTAAAACAAGGTTTAAACAATGGGATCTTGATGTCAATACAACCACAAATTAAGTGCTACATTCATTTTAGCTTACTACACTCATACATAAGCTCACACTTCCAAACACATGCCGTATGTAACATACAAAAGCAAACAAATCATAACTTGCAACTAAACTGAACTTTCGACTTATTTTTGTCTGTTTTTCTTCCCGGAATAGTGCGAGCCCCCCTGGAGTCAGTATACAGGCTGTTGTCTAAGGAAAGCATACCTCACTTCGCTCGCCAATTAATATACTGGCGCCTTAGTTAGAGACCGGGACAGTGTTCATGGTGACCGAGGGTAGAAAAAAAACCATAACAAAATAAATACAAGTATGTAAGCACAAACTATACTATTTTAAATCAACTAACCATTGCATACTTTTACAAATTCAAAAGTTTACAAGTTTATATAAAAATGTGAGCTTTATTCACAAAAAGCTGACGAAATCAAATGAAGCTTCTACCACACTTTAAATCGACCTAGATCTTGGATTCTTTTAAGTAAAAATTGAATTTTTAGTTAGGGAAGTGGACTTTTGGGCTCGGTTTAGAGGAGTGTGGGCTTGACTTAGGGGTGCGGGGGGTTGGGGGGAGGGGGGTTTAGGCTTTAGTTTTGAAGGAGGAGGTGGTGTAGGGTAGAAAAGAGTGTTTTAAAAAGGGTTTTAAAAATGTTCAAAGGACAAAAAGAAGAACTTTTATTTTGAAAACTATTAGGAAGCCATTAAAGGGTTTTTGGAACTTAGAAAATACAGATGAAATTTTTGAAAATAAGAATTGAAAATGAGAGAGAGAGAGAGAGAGAAAAATAATTTTTTTTTATATAAGATGGATTTAGAAAATTATTAAAATATCCTTTAAGTACACACCCTTCATTCACTATGACACATCACCGCCCTCTTTTTTCTTACTTCTTCCACACACAAAAACCCAAGCTCCCCCCTTTTATCCAACATTTTTTCCCATTCCTTAGTACTATGATGTTCTATAATGTGAAATTTTCCTTTTCACATCTTTTCTCTTTTATTTTTAATTTTAAATTCTTTGGATAAATGTTACATCAATTATTAATTACTTTAGTAAATATATACGTACCATATTCTACCTTGACCACATATATGTTACTTGTATATGTGGGTATAAATATATTAAAGTATTCACAACATTTTTGACAACTTTTAGAGGATGAAAAGTCGAAAATTCGAAAAATGATTTCCGGTCACATTTTCTGTTTTTCATCGACTACTTTTTTAGTAAACCAAATTCAAAATTGATTTTCCTACCATTAGTTATTAATTAAAAGATGGTATTTTAATTATTAAAACCATTAATTAAATATTTAAAATAAACTAAATATTCACAAACTAAGGCGATAAAATTCTGGATCGTTACAATTACCTTCTCGAAGAAAGGTTTGAGTTGTTTACCGACCATAAGTCTTTGAGGTATTTGTTCTCTTAGAAGGAGATGAACACATGGCAACAAAGATGGTTAGAGTTCTTGGTATCGTATGATTTTGGGATAGATTATACCTTAGGGAAAAGAAATAAGGTTGCTAATATCTGAGCCAAAGCAGGGTGTTTTGGCTATGATCGATGAGTGGAAAGTTTTAGAGACACTAATTTTTTTGTAATGTATAGTTTCCTTCGAATGCTTATTCGAGCCGAAAGTATGACCCACTTTATCCCAAATGGATCAAAATGTCCTGAAGAGTGGTGCATCGACCGAGGGGTTGAAAATTTTGATATTGATACAAAGGGCTTCCTTTGGAAAAAGGGAAGATTGTATGTTCCGAACAGTGGATATGGTATTTAAAAATTCGTAGATAAACAGATAAAATAAAGTGCGGAAACGTAGATACAAAAAATAAATGACGCACAGATATACCCAACTTTGTCTCTAATCCGTTAGTGTCTACTGCTGGCTCCAAAGTTACTATTAGAATTATATATTCGAACGATAACAACATCTACAAACTAGCACTGCATGCTGATCTGAATATACTAAATCTATGCCTAGTAACCCGACCTCGACCTTATTCCTCAAGTTGAGAATCCCTGAACCACTGACAGTAGCACAATCCTAGATAAATTATAACTTTAAAGTTGATTGGAAAAATACAAAAAACAAAAACAATGCCCTTTGAACAATTAAATATGTATGTGTAAAAATCAAAGAGATAAGGGGCTTCTTAAAAATTCCATTTTTAAATTTATTCTTCACATGTACTCTCTTCTTTGACTGTACGCCATTCAGGACTTCTCCCTTAATAAAAATTTCGATTTTTTTTCTTCTGTCCAAAACAGAAAATCGTTTTGCTTCCACGAAAAACAATTAAGTCCTCCTTAACACCAAAGATTCGCGCTGTCTGTCGAGTTGGAAACGTGCTGTCATCAGGAGCTTGAACTACCATATGCCCTAGATCTCTGACTACCGCAAGATCTTCAACATATTTACTCGATGTCGCCTCCCGGTCTAGTGAAGTTGTTGCCGCCAGGGAAACCGTCGTCCGGATCTGGAAGCTACCGCCGATAATTCATGTTGCGTGGAAACTGCCGAGCCTGAGATACTTTGCTGTTTGTTGCCGAGTCCAAAAGTTGCTCGCCATGTATTTCAGACTTTGACGCCAAGTTAACCACCTCGATTGCTTAGATCTGAGATGATGAGATGCCAAGATGATAGAAGTCAAGTTGTTCGCCTAGGTTTTGAGTTAATGTCACAATGCTACAAATGGTCGCTGTTTTGATTACCAGATCTAGAACTTCGTTCTGTCATCGCCTAAATGCATGCTACCTAGAACTTCTACCTGAAAAGTCACAATCTTGATTCATCGCCTGAGTATTAATTCGGCCAAATTTGTTTGTTTTGACTTTCTGCAGTTTTGTTACTGAATTTAATGGCTAGTTGTATGAATTGATTGGTTACTTGTGATAGTGATATGGAATTGTTTGCAAATGCAATTTCTACTGAGTTGTGCTGCTACTGAGTGATGGTGTGATGCTACTGAGTGATGGAGGAGATGACTACTCTTGCTTGAGATGATGATGGTAGGATTGTTAAAAAGAGAAAAAAGAGAAGAATTATATATTTAGAGGAAGATGGACAATTTTTATAACTTGTTTTTTTTTGCTACAACTTTCACAACAAAATGACCATATACATACATATATATATATATATATATATATATATATATATATATATATATAGTGGTTTACAACCCTTACAAACGGACATAACCTTTTTGAATAGACATTCCTTTACTTCAATAGACATGACTTTTACTTAATAGACACGACTCTTTATTTCAATAGACACGACTTTTCAGTGAATGAACACGACTTTTTAGTGAACGGACACGACTTTTTAGTGAACGGACACGACTCTTTACTTTTGATTTACACCAACAATGCCTCCCCTAAACCAAAATTCCTTCGAACACCCAATGCAGCAACAATTCTTGAGAAAGCAGTCCCTCCAAGCGGCTTTGTGAAGATATCAGCAATTTGTTCTTCACTTCGACAATACTCAAGACTCACTTCTTCTTCACGAACGAGTTCTCGTAGGAAATGGAAACGTAGACGAATATGCTTTGTTCTTCCATGCAAAATAGGATCCTTTGAGATAGAGATAGTAGAACTATTGTCGCAATAAATGACCATGGGATCTTTTTGCTTGAAGCTTAGTTTTTCAAGAATTCCTCTTAGCCACAAAGTTTGACATCCTGCTAGAGATGCTGCGATGTACTCCGCTTCGGTGGTAGAAAGTGCAACAACTGGTTGTTTTTTCGAACACCAAGAAATAATTCCAACTTCCAAGGTTAAATGCATAACCCGAAGTACTCCTTGAATAATCGATGCTTCCACCTAGATCACTGTCCGTATATCCAACAAGCTTCACAGGTACACGAGCTTCATAGAAGATGCCATAGTCAATAGTTCCTTTGATGTATCGTAAAATTCTTTTTGCAGCTTCCCAATGGTTTGAGAAAGGCTTCTCCATGAATCTGCTAATCAAGCTTACTGCATACATGATGTCAGGTCCTGTAGCAGTGAGATACATCAAATTTCCAACTAGGCTTCGAAAAATAGTTGGATCCACAAACTTTCCTTCACCATTTTTGCACAATTTCAAACCTGCAACACAAGGAGTTGAAACTGGATTTGCATTCATCATATTGAACTTCTCCAACACTTGAGCAGCATATTTTTCTTGCGAGATAAAAATCCCACATTTTGATTGCTGAACACCTATCCCTAGAAAATGATGTAATTCTCCCAAATCCGTCATCTCGAACTCCTTCATCATTGAATTTTTGAATTCAGATAACATCTCCATATTATCGCCAGTAAAAATTAGATCATCCACGTATAAACTCATGATCATGAAACCTCCTTTTGAATGCTTCTTCATGTAAAGAGTGTGTTCAAAAGGACACCTTTCAAAGCCATTCTTCAAGAGGAAATTATTGATACGATCATACCATGCACGGGGGGATTGCTTCAGTCCGTATAAAGCTTTCCGTAGCTTATACACCTTTTCCTCTTCGCCCCTCTCATTGAAATCTTCCCCTTCCTTTTGCTTATACCCCTTCGAAACCAAACGTGCTTTGTACTTGTTGATGGAGCCATCAAGATTTGTTTTGGTTTTGAACACCCATTTCACACCAATGGCTGATTTGTGTGAAGGCAAAGTGGTAAGCTCCCACGTACCATTTTTCTCAACAGACTTGATTTCATCCTTCATTGCAGTCACCCATTTTTCTTCCTTTGATGCTTCTTCATAAGTGATTGGATCTTCTCCCGCAAAAAATGCAAAATATACATGATCCGTAGTGTTAACTTCTTCGGTTGCATCATAGATTTCTCTCAAGAATCGCATCTTTATTTCTACCGTTGGTGGTGAATTTTGCTCCTGCTCAGCCCCATTATTTTTAGGCTGTTGTTCTTCAATACCAACATCAACATCAACACCTTGTTCCAAAGAAGTTTCCTCTTCAAGATTTAGAGTTTGCCATCCAGGTAATTCCGTAAAATCTGAAAAATTATAACAGCCATTTTCATCAAAGCGAACATCTCTGCTGGTAATCATCTTCTTCGTCTTCGGATTGTAAAGCTTGTAAGCTTTAGTCCTTTGGCAACCGATGAAAATGCCTTTTTCAGATTTGTCATCGAGCTTTGATCTTAAAGCATTAGGAATATGAGAGTATGCAAGACAACCAAAAGTTTTAAAATGAGCAACATTTGGTTTCTTGCCATACCAGACTTCATTTGGAGTGGAATCCTTTAAGTTCTTCGTTGGTGATCGGTTGATTAAGTAAACGGCACAAGAGACCGCTTCAGCCCAAAAACACGCAGGCAAGTTCTTCTTCTTCAACATGCATCTGACCATATTCATTATTGTTCGATTTTTGCGCTCTGCAACTCCGTTTTGTTGAGGTGAGTGCCTAGCAGTTAACTCATGGCGGATTCCATTATTTTGGTAGAATTCTTCAAACTGAGAGGACATGTATTCTCCTCCACAGTCACTCCTTAGATTTTTTATTTGATGACCTGAATGCTTTTCAACTTGAATTTTGAACTCTTTGAAGCAAGAGAAGGCCTCTGATTTTTCTTTGACATAGTAAACCCAAATTTTTCTTGTGTAATCATCAACAAATAACAAGAAGTATCTGCTGCCTCCAAGCGATGGCACTTGCATTGGTCCACAGAGGTCGGTGTGAACAAGCTCCAGATATGATTAAGAAATCCACTTCGATTTGGATGGGAACGATTCACGATGTTGTTTTCCCAATTGGCATTCCTCGCATATTTCGTTTATCACTTCAAGTTTAGGCAGCCCTTGGACAATTTCTTTGGTAGACATCTCCTTCAAACTCTGAAAGTTTAAATGCCCAAACCTCTCATGCCATAACTTGGAAACTTCATCATTAGAAGCAGCAATCATGCACGTACTACTTACGATGTCAAGTTTGATCGGAAATAATTTGTTGGATCCCATCACAATATTTGCCACTTGTTGGTCGTTCTTCTTCATGCTACATTGATCTCCAACGAATCGAAAATCAAATCCTTTCTTTAGCAAGTGACCGACGCTAAGAAGATTGCTGCGTATGCCTGGTACATAAAGAACCTCCGACATTTTTTCAACTTTTCCAGCCTTGGTTTTGAAAGAAATTTCACCAACACCTTGAATTTTGTATAATTTTGCATCTCCAATAGTAACCTGACCATCATCAGTTTCCACAAGACTCGAAAATAGATTTTTATTTCCAGTCATATGCCTACTTGCACCACTATCCAAGTACCATACGTTTTCAACATTTCCATCTGAAGCGATCAACAAAGATTCAGATTTTTCTACTTCATTATGCATAAAACTAGCAACTGGCTTCTTTTCAGGATGTTTCTCCCAACAATCATTTGCTTTATGACCCGGCTTGTGACATAAATTGCATTCAAAATATCGTTTTTTGCCTTTGTATTTGCCTTGAGCTTTGTTATTTTGGAATGATGGTTTCTCCTCCTTCAATTCTTCATGTTTTCCACTATTCCTGCTGTTACTTTTGCCATGGGACGGGCCTTGACCTTTTGTGGATGTGAATTGAGATTTTAAGGCTTGATCTTGAGAAGAATTTGTTTGTTTACTTCTCATCAAGATTCTAGCCTCATGAGCTTCCAGCCTTCCTTGCAAACCTTCAAGAGAAAGTGAAGCAATATCATTTGATTCCTCAATTGCAACCACAATATGATCGAACTTGATTGGTAGGCTCCGTAGATTTTTTTCGACGGCTCTTTGGGTCTCCACGACTTCTCCGTTTGAAGCCATCTGATTTATGATGGAAGTGAGGCGAGTAAAATACTCTGAGATTTTCTCACTATCCTTCATTTCGAGCTTTTCGAATTCAGCTCGTAGCGACTGCAGACGAACCTTTTTTACTTGATCCTGGCCAGAATACGTTGTATTCAATATTCTCCAAGCCTCCTTAGCATTTGCAACTTTTGAAATTCTCTCATAAACTTGAATTTCAAGTGTTTGATAGATTTGGAAGAGAGCCTTCCGATCTTTCTGTTTTTTGCTTTTTAGAAGATCTCTTTGGGCAACTGTGAGTGGCGTCTCATCTTCCGGTGCACCAACACCTTCTCCAACAACTGTCCACAAGTCTTGAGATTCAAGACAGAGCCTCGTTAGATTGCTCCAATAATCAAACTTTTCACCGTTGAATCGGGGAACAAGGGAGACAAGATTGTTTGACATTTTTCAACCAAGCTCCGATACCAATTTGTTAAAAGAGAAAAAAGAGAAGAATTATATATTTAGAGGAAGATAGACAATTTTTATAACTTCCTTTTTTTCTTGCCTACAACTTTCACAACAAAATGACCACATATATATAGTGGTTTACAACCCTTACAAACGGACATAACCTTTTTGAATAGACATCCCTTCACTTCAATAGACATGACTTTGACTTAATAGACACGACTCTTTATTTCAATAGACATGACTTTTCAGTGAATGGACACGACTCTTTAGTGAATGAACACGACTCTTTAGTGAACGGACACGACTCTACTGAGTTGTGCTGCTACTGAGTGATGGTGTGATGCTACTGAGTGATGGAGGAGATGACTACTCTTGCTTGAGATGATGATGGTAGGATTTGATAGTGGCTGAACAATCTGAAATACCTTTGTGTTGCTGTAAGGAGAAGTTTGTTTCTCTGGGTTGTTCATGATGATGTTCTGCCTAAAACTTGTATTGCTGAGAAGGTTTCGGTGATGGCTATGAGCCGTGAGTTAGAGATGATTTGAATGGTTGAAGTTTGAAGGTATTTCCAACTTGATGATGATGATGATGATGATGATGCACCTGTTGTGATGATACAAGAAATATGCTTTGTCGATCTTTGTCTGTTCAAAAAGATGATCATATAATGTCTGTATGGATTGAAAATAAGAAATTTTTTTTTCATGAATGAGTCTGTAATCCAATAAAAGTAGTTGCAATGAACACTTCTCTTTATACAGGCTTGTACTTGCATAATATTTTTGCTCGAGATAGAAAGTTTCTATCATGTGATTTGCCTTTGATTTGAAAATATCTAAACTATAAAGCAAAACCTTGGTCAAAGCGGTCAAAGTGAAGCCTTTTATTCACTTTCCGTATTGCCCACCGTTCAGAAAAACAAGACATCTGTGTACAAGGTCAATTCAGTCTTTTTGCACTCCCATCCCACGTTGCCGACAGTATTACTCCCACATCTCCTTTCCACCATCTTTCTTTTCCTCTCCGTCTTCCACTTTCCTGTAAACCCACTTCCCCCTTTTGCGTAAAAAATGGCTGCCCCCCTCCTTCAACTGCCCACCCGCCCCTTCTTCATCGACCTATCTTTCCTTCGACCGGTCGTTTCCCTCCCACTCTACTGCTACATCCGCTGCCACCGCCAATACTCTTCGGCTTGTAGGAAAAAGATTGAAGAGAGGTTACAGGTTTTAAAGAAATGCAGGTTGAAGCTTGATTTTGGAAAATGAGTTACAGGTTATTTGAGATTATGGTTTGAGGATTTGTTTGAGAGGAAAGTAATTTTACTGATTGTCTTTGAGAGATTTAAATCAGATTTTGTTTTTGAGATATTTAGTTTAGGCTGAAGTTTTCTTGTCTTTGAAAAAGAGAAAAAGAAATGTAGATAAGAACATATGTTTATATAGAATAAAATGATTTAACAAATAAAAGAAAAACAAAATTACCTCATTTTGACATTTGTCATTATAGTGGTTAATTAGTTAACACTTGTTATAACAAAGCATTTGGAGAATTGCACATGTACTATTAGGCTTAATATGATGACATTTGTCCTTTAAGTAATTTATTCATATTTCTATTTATTTTAAAAGTAAATGAAAAGCCCTTTTCTTATTTATTTAAACTTAATTAAAATATATCTTAACCAATTAAAAGATTTTTTTAAAGTTATTTAAATAAATAACATTTTAGTTTTAAATATACTTTAGAAAAATCTTTTAATTGGTTAAGATATATTTTAATTAAGTTTAAATAAATAAGAAAAGGGCTTTTCATTTACTTTTAAAATAAATAGAAATATGAATAAATTACTTAAAGGACAAATGTCATCATATTAAGCCTAATAGTACATGTGTAATTCTCCAAATGCTTTGTTATAACAAGTGTTAACTAATTAACCACTATAATGACAAATGTCAAAATGAGGTAATTTTGTTTTTCTTTTATTTGTTAAATCATTTTATTCTATATAAACATATGTTCTTATCTACATTTCTTTTTCTCTTTTTCAAAGACAAGAAAACTTCAGCCTAAACTAAATATCTCAAAAACAAAATCTGATTTAAATCTCTCAAAGACAATCAGTAAAATTACTTTCCTCTCAAACAAATCCTCAAACCATAATCTCAAATAACCTGTAACTCATTTTCCAAAATCAAGCTTCAACCTGCATTTCTTTAAAACCTGTAACCTCTCTTCAATGTGATATCCCGGGTTTTTGAGCAATATAAATTTAATAATCAGTATTGATAATTTAATTGGATTGATAAATTTCCTTTATAATTTTAATTTAATTTGGTAATTTAATCTTTTAAAGGTTAATAAATATTTAATCTGGCAATATTGATAAGACTTGTTTGTTAAAGCTAATAAAATTTTATTCTATTTATAATATATATATTTGATATATATTGTGAATGGAAATATCTTTTGTTTTAAATTAAAGATTGTATTTTCAAATTGTAATATATATGTATGTATATGTTATAATTTGGATTGTTTTGAATTTAATTTAATCTATTGATAATTTATATATGTATGAAGTATGATTTAAAGCTTTGTTTTAAAATTAATATTTTTCAAAGTTTAGTTTAGATTAATTCATTGTTTTCAAAATATAAGATAATTGTTTGTTTTAAATATGATAGTTTTAAATAAAGTTTTATTTTGTATTCTTTAAAGTGTTTAAATTTAAAAGGTTATAAAAATACATGTATAAGATATATTTGAATTATAATTAGTTTTAGAATAATTTCTTTTAAAAGTAATTTATTTATACATAGGTAAATTTTATTTATTAAGAGAATTAAAGTATGTAAGTTTATCTTTACATTTAAATTAAATAAAAATTTATTAAAAAAAAATACTTAAGTAACATGTGTAACCATATTAGCCATCTTAACAACATTTGTAAGAAAATGAAACATGCATTAACATTTGTATATGCATGCAATTTAACAAGTGGCATTTTCTTTTTCTTTTATTTTTAATAAAAATTATGTAATCAAAAAGGATGGAGAAACCTGTATTCCATTCTCAGTTCAAAATATTTTCTATCCTAAACTCTTTCTTCTCTTTTCTTAACTAAAACCTACAAACAAAATCAAAACTTGAAACCAAAATCAAAAAGGATTTCAAACCTGGAATTCAAATCTGCAAACAAATAGAAGATCAAACAACTATTTTCAAATCTTCAACAAGCTTGCAATACAAAATAGCAGTTTCAATTGCCACTTCAACCTGCAACTAAAATGAAGATCAATTGAGATTCAACTCTGCTGCAATTCAAAGGGAAGTACAACAGCAGTTTCAACTTTTAAAACATCATATTGCAAGCATGCAAAGTATCACAACAAATTCAAATGCAAAGAATTCAAAATGAAATCAAACCTGGAACATACTCTGCCTTGTTCTCTACTAATGTCTGGTGAGTAAACAATTTGTTTTAAAAACAGTTTAAGTTATGAATGGTTTTAATAAATGTGTTGATCTGTTAATTGATATTGATGTTGCATAAAATCTTTCAGTTTTGTATAATTGAATTGGTATGTATGTATATGTGTGTAAGTATGTCTGTATATATATGTATACCCTGTTCTCTATTATTTCAGTCCCTGCTTTGCCTTTAAAATTTCAAATATCTAAATCAAATCAATATTAGACTGTGATATATAAATGAAAGTTGTTTGTTAGGATATGAAGATAATTTTAAAAATAGTTTCAGAGTTTTAAATTCAACAAATAAATTTAAAAATAGAAAGAACAGTGGAACTCGAATTTATGATAAAAATCAACAATCTAAATTTCTGGTTTGAATTACAGGAATGTATTCGTGATTGAAAATCACGAATTTTAAGATACATTTCCTGATTTTTAGTTTGGAAATCAAGGGGTTTTCTCGAGTTGAACGTTCGAACTTATTTGGTTAAATTCTGGTGATCGGCGAAATCGAGTGGGATGATATTTGGGATGAAGGTGGTCTGAAGCATAGAGATTGCAGGAAAAATAGTGGAGGATTTTTCTGATGGTCGTGGAGGCCGGAAATAGGTGAAGTAGGGTTTTCTTCCCAGTTTTGGTCGATAGCTTCTCCAGGCAATTGCGCCGCCGTGAAGGTGCCGGACTCGATCGCGAGGTGGTGAAGTGGCTCGTCAGAGTGAGGCGTAGTTTCGGGTAGGAGGGCAGATGATCTAGTGGTCGGAGACGTTGGTGGTTGGTGATTTTCCGATCAGATGGATTCCAAATTTTGGTTGTTGGGTTCGATTTTGATGACGAAGTGATATCGTCATTCTAGGTGGTCGTATGGGTAGTCGAGGTCAGCATGGATCGGTCGATGTTCGAGGAGATCGCCAGAGGTGGTCGGAGTGATGTGCAACGTGCACACGTGCACGTCGTATCTGGTTGGAGGTGTAGTTCGATGACGAGCTCGTGAGAAATGAAGTTCGACTCGAAGCAGCTTGGTACGCGAGTGACACGAGTTAGGGCTCGGGGGAAAGAGAGTTTGTCTCGGGTGATTGCTCGAGTTTTGAGAGAGTAGGCTCGGTTTGTTTTTAAGTAATCAAGTTAGACTCTTCAATAAGTTATTCAAAGCAAATGAAGGTCAAAGATTTTGAGGGTATTTTAATCTAATATATTTTCAAAAGTCTAAAATAATTGATTTTTAAATAATTGATTTTTAAAGGTATGTTCAAATTTAAATATCAGATCAATTTTAAGAAACTCAATCAAGTTTAAATAAGGATGTTGTATGTTGAAAGGATACATTCAAAGTAATGTTTAAACTATATTTCAAGTTTATATTTTTAAATAGATAAGATTTAAGAATATGATAATTGAGTTTCCAAAGATTAATATTGGTTTAATTCAATTAAATATGATTGAAAAGGGTTTTCAAAGGTTTTGAGTATATTAAAATTAAGTGTTTGAATTGTTTATTTTAAAGGTAAAAATCATATGGATTTTTTAAATTTATTTTAATAAAGTAAATGATTTGAGTAAATATTTAATATAGATGTAAGGTTTATTCTTAATTAGTTAAGTAGAGATTAATTAAGAACAATTAATTAATAAAATAAATCTAAGCTTAATTTCTATTTGTAACTAAGAATAAATACTTAATGAAGTAATTAGTGGATGGTAAATGGATTAATTAGGAATTAAGTAATGATTAATTGATTTATCAATTAAAGTAATTAATTTTAGGTTAATTAATTAGTCTAATTAATTAAAGATAAATTACTTATTGATTAGTTGAATATAATTACTTAGTAAAGTAATTAATGAATAATTACTGAATGTAATTAAGAAAAGAGAAATTAATTATGAAAATAATTAAATGGAAGTGATTAAGGGTTAATCACTTGATGTTATTAATTTAAGGATAAATTAATATAATTGAATTGAAGTTAATTAATTAAAGAGTAATTAATTGATTAAAGGATTAAGGTTAATTAATTAAGGTAATTAATTAAGGAAGTAATTAAGGATCATTAATTTATATAATAAATAATGTAATTAAGGATTGATTAATTAAGATTAATTAATCAATAATAATTGATAAAGAGTAGTTAATTAATGTAATTAAGAAGTTAATTAATTAAGGTAAGTAATTACAAGATGGTTAATTACTGTTTAAGATTTATTAAGGTTAATTAATGAATGTAGTTAATTAAAGATTAATTAATTAAAGGTTAATTAATTAATAAAGTTATTAGAGGATTATTAATATAATTAATGGAATTAATCAAGGTTGATTAATAAAAGTAATTAATTTAAGTATGATTAATTAATTGTAATTAATTAAGGATTAATATAATTAATTATAGTTAATTAATTAATGAAGGATCATTAATTATTGTAATTAATGATAGTAATTAAAAGTTAATTACTGAATATGGTTAAGGATAATTACTTGAATGTAATTAAAAATAATTAATCAAAGGAGATTAATTAAGGAAGATCATTTAGATGTTTAATTAATTAATTTGTAATTAATTAATGATAGTGAGCAGGATTAGGATAATCCAAGTAATTTAAGGATAGTAATTAATTTAATTAAAGGTTAATTAAATTGATTAAAGTAAATCAATTCTGTTTAGATAATTGATTAATACTGGATGTTTGATATTGGGTGATTGGTTGATATTGGATGATTTGGATATCTCTGATATATATATGATGTATGCTGCTTTGTGAGATGAATGTTGATATGAATTATCAATTGTGATAATATGATTTATCTATCTGTTTATATCATCCTGAATAAGTTTAAATGTTTAAACCTTTAAACAACTTGGCCTTAAAAGATACGTTTTGGATTTCGATGAGACCGGGATCGGGTTTCCGTATACCGGTATTCCAGGTCTGGAGACCCGAATACCACATCGATCCAAATTAACGATAGGTCGTGAATCTCAAGTGAAGATGAAGATTTAGAGTGCAAGGGTTATTGTCGTTAACTCTGAGGGTGATTCCAAAACGAGTGTAACGAGATAATGCCTTCGGTTTCGTTCGAGCCCGGAACGAACTTGTATGGATCGAATACTTTCAGAACATCGTCAGGCGGACGATGAGTATTCTAAGTGATATATGTTCTGATTAAAGGTAATCGTAAACCTCAAGCCTCATCAACCGGGAATGGCTAAAACAGGGGAGGTGCAGCAAGGCTTCGTGGGTAGCACCCACTGAGAGCAAGATAGATCCCTGTCTAGAGGTCCCTTTTCTTTTATTTGGCTTTGTGTGTGGTTGGTCGCGCCAACTACGGGATTGTCTTGTTCGGGATTATCCAGTAAGGGATGGTTCCGGCTTTGTGTTGCAGGGGAGCGGGCGTACTCCTCGGTACGGTGATCTAGGCCACGTACTGTGACGGGCGGTACCCCAGTAGCCCTGCCGTTGTATGGAATCCAAACTCCAATAAGTGCCGTACGTATTAGTTGTGCCCAACTATGTTGGAATGTGAGATGTAAGCATTTCAGCTATTTCCGTATTTTACTTGAAAACCCTAGACCCTATTATAATATAACTGGATTTCCTATCAAATGTTTTGGTTAGCGTAAGGTAAAAACTTTTCCATGTTTATGTGTGGGAAGTCTTACGTGATACCTTTGTTTTCAAAAGGTTTTGAAGTTAAACAATTTTAACCCGTTTACTCACACCAGACCCATGTCTGACCCAAGTGTTTATTTTCTGTTTTATTAAACCTTGGGTACTCAATTTTTACGAGTAGCCAAGGGATTCAGGTTAGCTTTGATGAATCTATGGAGGAGATATGGAGCAGGAGGCTTTAGCATTCGTAGATATATAGTATTCCGCTGTGTTGGTTTCTCTGAGTCGTTTGTTTGAGTTGTATCTTGTGTTGTATAATAGACAAGTTTTATAACTGTCTATTTTGTGATGTATAAGTTGTGTACTCTGATTATGTAAAGACTATGTAATAGTTATGTGATATATTATATTTGTTTCGTTCCGTTGTGAGATTCTGATGTGTTGTTATTCTTTCTTTCTCTTCTTTTCTCTTTTCTATCCCTTTCTTTCTTAATAATGATGCGACTTTCTATGGAGAGAAAGTCGTGGTCGTTACAGTGGTATCAGAGCTAGAGGTTGAGTGAATACCTAGGCTCTGAAGTGGTTTCTATCTTGAGAGCGCGTAATTGTTAGTTATATAAAAATGGTTTTATATTGTGTTAATTGATCGGTTGAGTGGTATATGGATTCTGGTCAATACGAGTAGCTAACGTTATTGATAGGGATCTCTAAACACTTGAACCAGGCCAACGGACACAATATTGTTTTAAAGAGGTAGATGAAATAATTTTACCCAGAAATAATTTCTATAAAAAAAAATATATATCATTTTAAATATATATATTTATGTATTTCTACCTATTTATTGGGTTACCTGTTCGGGTTTTCCAATATAAGTTATAAAGGTAGATAAGGTGGTAGTGTGTGTAACACAATTACCAATAGTTGGAGTTTGAATGTTTGAGGTTGGAAGTGTATCTGTCGAGACTGTAAACCTAATACCGTCTCGAGGAAGTTTGGCAGTATGGAGTAAGGATGTCTTGGATCTCTGAAGGAAATCTTTTTCAAGATTCGGAGTCCATTATTGGAGTGTAAGATTGGTTGATTTTGGGTGAGCAGATTTTCTAGAGTTGGATCTGTCGGTTGTGCAGAAGTAAGTGATGGTAGCTTGGCAACTTCAGGAAGGAGCAGCTGTGTGATAAGACGCAGTATCTATGGATGTTCCCGAAGGAGATTTTCTTTTTGGAACAAAATTAAGAAGTTATTGGAGGAACAGTTGATGTCTACCGTAGGAAAGACTCGACTGTATAGGAATTCTCTGATATCAAGTAAGAGAGTTTTGTCTATTTTGAAGTATGGGACTAAGGTCGATTAGTTGTTCTTCGGACATGGTCTCATTGTTCCCTTAAGAAGAGTAAGTTATTGGCGATTGGTTTGGAGCCCGAGTTTCTTTTGGATGTCTGCCATCTCGGAGGTTCGTTGAGAGGTTTGTTGATGGTTTTAGTTTTGAGAAGCCTTTGGATTAGAAGTTCTTGGTTAGCTGTGATAGCAGTGCAGCTCGGAGTGTTTGGTGTGCTGTCGAGATAGAGTTTGGAAGCAGCAGTGTGGTTCGTTTCTTCGATGGTTCCAGAATCTTTGTGGTTCTTCTATCAGCAGTCCGGGAAGATGGTGAATGTTTTCTTGAAGGGTTAACCTTGTTCGGAAAAGTTTAAGGCTGTTTTAATTAGTAAAGAGAGAACAGTTTCTTTGGAATTCGAACTAGGTAGGATCGCAAAAGTGACTTGCGATTAAATTGGGAATTCATCTTGGGTAATCTTTTGTTTGAGACTGAGATTTCTCATATGGAAGTAGGAGCTACTAAAGTAGTCAGAGATTTTTCCGTATGTATTCAAGGAAGTAGAAGTTTGTCTGCATTTGGAGTTTGAGTTCCGTATCGACTTGGATCCAGAAGTGATACCGGTGGTTAATCTGGTAGTAGGATGGTTCTTAGAAAAAGAAGAGTTGGTGTAGCAGCTCAGAAATTTTTGGAAATGGATTGGTCAGTTCTAGTTTTCAAGTTGGGTTTCAACGGATTTTGGAAGGATCATATTGTTGATAGGATCTAGAGATCATTTTGTTCTTAGTTCAGATTTGTTTCAAGAAGAATCAGCAAAGGTTAAGTTGATCAGGAAGAGATGAGGTAGCTCGGGATCGTCTGATGAGTTAGGCAGATATAAGACGGAGTTTGGAATTCGGAGTTGGAAATTGGAAGTTGTTTAAGTTTTTCTCTGATTAAAGAACTATAAGATTTGGTAAGTCTGGAAAGTTAGCTCCAAAAGTATTTTGGATTTTTCTGTGTTCTCGAGAGAAGTAGTTCTTTGTCTACAGGATTGAATGGCCAGTTTGGATATCTGGAAATTCGTTGTATTTCACGTATCTCTGAGGGAGTACGTGTATGATCTATTACTGATTGTAGAATCTGCAGTTCAGATGGATTTGGAAGTTGAGTTGGACTTGAGTGTGATCTGATATTTTGTTCAGAATTGGTGAATCTAGAGATGAGAGGAGCTCTGGATTGTGGTGTGTAGTTTATTTAGCTTCTGTAGAGCGAGTCTCCCGGTGATTTTTACTCGGGAAAACTCGAGATAGTATTATGAAGTCTATTCTGATTTATGTCAGAATAGTTAGTTAGATTAGATTGTTTGATTGGTTGCTTTGATTGATAGGAATTGGATGATAGGTATGCTTTGCTGTTAGAGATTGAAATCTTTGCTGGATTATTAAATTAACTTTGTTTTTAATTTCGGGGACGAAATTATTTTAAGGGGGGAGGAATGTGATATCCCGGGTTTTTGAGCAATATAAATTTAATAATCAGTATTGATAATTTAATTGGATTGATAAATTTCCTTTATAATTTTAATTTAATTTGGTAATTTAATCTTTTAAAGGTTAATAAATATTTAATCTGGCAATATTGATAAGACTTGTTTGTTAAAGCTAATAAAATTTTATTCTATTTATAATATATATATTTGATATATATTGTGAATGGAAATATCTTTTGTTTTAAATTAAAGATTGTATTTTCAAATTGTAATATATATGTATGTATATGTTATAATTTGGATTGTTTTGAATTTAATTTAATCTATTGATAATTTATATATGTATGAAGTATGATTTAAAGCTTTGTTTTAAAATTAATATTTTTCAAAGTTTAGTTTAGATTAATTCATTGTTTTCAAAATATAAGATAATTGTTTGTTTTAAATATGATAGTTTTAAATAAAGTTTTATTTTGTATTCTTTAAAGTGTTTAAATTTAAAAGGTTATAAAAATACATGTATAAGATATATTTGAATTATAATTAGTTTTAGAATAATTTCTTTTAAAAGTAATTTATTTATACATAGGTAAATTTTATTTATTAAGAGAATTAAAGTATGTAAGTTTATCTTTACATTTAAATTAAATAAAAATTTATTAAAAAAAAAATACTTAAGTAACATGTGTAACCATATTAGCCATCTTAACAACATTTGTAAGAAAATGAAACATGCATTAACATTTGTATATGCATGCAATTTAACAAGTGGCATTTTTTTTTTCTTTTATTTTTAATAAAAATTATGTAATCAAAAAGGATGGAGAAACCTGTATTCCATTCTCAGTTCAAAATATTTTCTATCCTAAACTCTTTCTTCTCTTTTCTTAACTAAAACCTACAAACAAAATCAAGACTTGAAACCAAAATCAAAAAGGATTTCATACCTGGAATTCAAATCTGCAAACAAATAGAAGATCAAACAACTATTTTCAAATCTTCAACAAGCTTGCAATACAAAATAGCAGTTTCAATTGCCACTTCAACCTGCAACTAAAATGAAGATCAATTGAGATTCAACTCTGCTGCAATTCAAAGGGAAGTACAACAGCAGTTTCAACTTTTAAAACATCATATTGCAAGCATGCAAAGTATCACAACAAATTCAAATGCAAAGAATTCAAAATGAAATCAAACCTGGAACATACTCTGCCTTGTTCTCTACTAATGTCTGGTGAGTAAACAATTTGTTTTAAAAACAGTTTAAGTTATGAATGGTTTTAATAAATGTGTTGATCTGTTAATTGATATTGATGTTGCATAAAATCTTTCAGTTTTGTATAATTGAATTGGTATGTATGTATATGTGTGTAAGTATGTCTGTATATATATGTATACCCTGTTCTCTATTATTTCAGTCCCTGCTTTGCCTTTAAAATTTCAAATATCTAAATCAAATCAATATTAGACTGTGATATATAAATGAAAGTTGTTTGTTAGGATATGAAGATAATTTTAAAAATAGTTTCAGAGTTTTAAATTCAACAAATAAATTTAAAAATAGAAAGAACAGTGGAACTCGAATTTATGATAAAAATCAACAATCTAAATTTCTG
Organism: Allium fistulosum; assembly: GCA_030737815.1. Taxonomy (NCBI): domain Eukaryota; kingdom Viridiplantae; phylum Streptophyta; class Magnoliopsida; order Asparagales; family Amaryllidaceae; genus Allium; species Allium fistulosum. Next base: position 497,650,581 of record CM060905.1, on the reverse strand, counting down.
GTTTGAATTACAGGAATGTATTCGTGATTGAAAATCACGAATTTTAAGATACATTTCCTGATTTTTAGTTTGGAAATCAAGGGGTTTTCTCGAGTTGAACGTTCGAACTTATTTGGTTAAATTCTGGTGATCGGCGAAATCGAGTGGGATGATATTTGGGATGAAGGTGGTCTGAAGCATAGAGATTGCAGGAAAAATAGTGGAGGATTTTTCTGATGGTCGTGGAGGCCGGAAATAGGTGAAGTAGGGTTTTCTTCCCAGTTTTGGTCGATAGCTTCTCCAGGCAATTGCGCCGCCGTGAAGGTGCCGGACTCGATCGCGAGGTGGTGAAGTGGCTCGTCAGAGTGAGGCGTAGTTTCGGGTAGGAGGGCAGATGATCTAGTGGTCGGAGACGTTGGTGGTTGGTGATTTTCCGATCAGATGGATTCCAGATTTTGGTTGTTGGGTTCGATTTTGATGACGAAGTGATATCGTCATTCTAGGTGGTCGTATGGGTAGTCGAGGTCAGCATGGATCGGTCGATGTTCGAGGAGATCGCCAGAGGTGGTCGGAGTGATGTGCAACGTGCACACGTGCACGTCGTATCTGGTTGGAGGTGTAGTTCGATGACGAGCTCGTGAGAAATGAAGTTCGACTCGAAGCAGCTTGGTACGCGAGTGACACGAGTTAGGGCTCGGGGGAAAGAGAGTTTGTCTCGGGTGATTGCTCGAGTTTTGAGAGAGTAGGCTCGGTTTGTTTTTAAGTAATCAAGTTAGACTCTTCAATAAGTTATTCAAAGCAAATGAAGGTCAAAGATTTTGAGGGTATTTTAATCTAATATATTTTCAAAAGTCTAAAATAATTGATTTCTAAATAATTGATTTTTAAAGGTATGTTCAAATTTAAATATCAGATCAATTTTAAGAAACTCAATCAAGTTTAAATAAGGATGTTGTATGTTGAAAGGATACATTCAAAGTAATGTTTAAACTATATTCAAGTTTATATTTTTAAATAGATAAGATTTAAGAATATGATAATTGAGTTTCCAAAGATTAATATTGGTTTAATTCAATTAAATATGATTGAAAAGGGTTTTCAAAGGTTTTGAGTATATTAAAATTAAGTGTTTGAATTGTTTATTTTAAAGGTAAAAATCATATGGATTTTTTTAAATTTATTTTAATAAAGTAAATGATTTGAGTAAATATTTAATATAGATGTAAGGTTTATTCTTAATTAGTTAAGTAAAGATTAATTAAGAAAAATTAATTAATAAAATAAATCTAAGCTTAATTTCTATTTGTAACTAAGAATAAATACTTAATGAAGTAATTAGTGGATGGTAAATGGATTAATTAGGAATTAAGTAATGATTAATTGATTTATCAATTAAAGTAATTAATTTTAGGTTAATTAATTAGTCTAATTAATTAAAGATAAATTACTTATTGATTAGTTGAATATAATTACTTAGTAAAGTAATTAATGAATAATTACTGAATGTAATTAAGAAAAGAGAAATTAATTATGAAAATAATTAAATGGAAGTGATTAAGGGTTAATCACTTGATGTTATTAATTTAAGGATAAATTAATATAATTGAATTGAAGTTAATTAATTAAAGAGTAATTAATTGATTAAAGGATTAAGGTTAATTAATTAAGGTAATTAATTAAGGAAGTAATTAAGGATCATTAATTTATATAATAAATAATGTAATTAAGGATTGATTAATTAAGATTAATTAATCAATAATAATTGATAAAGAGTAGTTAATTAATGTAATTAAGAAGTTAATTAATTAAGGTAAGTAATTACAAGATGGTTAATTACTGTTTAAGATTTATTAAGGTTAATTAATGAATGTAGTTAATTAAAGATTAATTAATTAAAGGTTAATTAATTAATAAAGTTATTAGAGGATTATTAATATAATTAATGGAATTAATCAAGGTTGATTAATAAAAGTAATTAATTTAAGTATGATTAATTAATTGTAATTAATTAAGGATTAATATAATTAATTATAGTTAATTAATTAATGAAGGATCATTAATTATTGTAATTAATGATAGTAATTAAAAGTTAATTACTGAATATGGTTAAGGATAATTACTTGAATGTAATTAAAAATAATTAATCAAAGGAGATTAATTAAGGAAGATCATTTAGATGTTTAATTAATTAATTTGTAATTAATTAATGATAGTGAGCAGGATTAGGATAATCCAAGTAATTTAAGGATAGTAATTAATTTAATTAAAGGTTAATTAAATTGATTAAAGTAAATCAATTCTGTTTAGATAATTGATTAATACTGGATGTTTGATATTGGGTGATTGGTTGATATTGGATGATTTGGATATCTCTGATATATATATGATGTATGCTGCTTTGTGAGATGAATGTTGATATGAATTATCAATTGTGATAATATGATTTATCTATCTGTTTATATCATCCTGAATAAGTTTAAGTGTTTAAACCTTTAAACAACTTGGCCTTAAAAGATACGTTTTGGATTTCGATGAGACCGGGATCGGGTTTCCGTATACCGGTATTCCAGGTCTGGAGACCCGAATACCACATCGATCCAAATTAACGATAGGTCGTGAATCTCAAGTGAAGATGAAGATTTAGAGTGCAAGGGTTATTGTCGTTAACTCTGAGGGTGATTCCAAAACGAGTGTAACGAGATAATGCCTTCGGTTTCGTTCGAACCCGGAACGAACTTGTATGGATCGAATACTTTCAGAACATCGTCAGGCGGACGATGAGTATTCTAAGTGATATATGTTCTGATTAAAGGTAATCGTAAACCTCAAGCCTCATCAACCGGGAATGGCTAAAACAGGGGAGGTGCAGCAAGGCTTCGTGGGTAGCACCCACTGAGAGCAAGATAGATCCCTGTCTAGAGGTCCCTTTTCTTTTATTCGGCTTTGTGTGTGGTTGGTCGCGCCAACTACGGGATTGTCTTGTTCGGGATTATCCAGTAAGGGATGGTTCCGGCTTTGTGTTGCAGGGGAGCGAGCGTACTCCTCGGTACGGTGATCTAGGCCACGTACTGTGACGGGCGGTACCCCAGTAGCCTTGCCATTGTATGGAATCCAAACTCCAATAAGTGCCGTACGTATTAGTTGTGCCCAACTATGTTGGAATGTGAGATGTAAGCATTTCAGCTATTTCCGTATTTTACTTGAAAACCCTAGACCCTATTATAATATAACTGGATTTCCTATCAAATGTTTTGGTTAGCGTAAGGTAAAAACTTTTCCATGTTTATGTGTGGGAAGTCTTACGTGATACCTTTGTTTTCAAAAGGTTTTGAAGTTAAACAATTTTAACCCGTTTACTCACACCAGACCCATGTCTTACCCAAGTGTTTATTTTCTGTTTTATTAAACCTTGGGTACTCAATTTTTACGAGTAGCCAAGGGATTCAGGTTAGCTTTGATGAATCTATGGAGGAGATATGGAGCAGGAGGCTTCAGCATTCGTAGATATATAGTATTCCGCTGTGTTGGTTTCTCTAAGTCGTTTGTTTGAGTTGTATCTTGTGTTGTATAATAGACAAGTTTTATAACTGTCTATTTTGTGATGTATAAGTTATGTACTCTGATTATGTAAAGACTATGTAATAGTTATGTGATATATTATATTTGTTTCGTTCCGTTGTGAGATTCTGATGTGTTGTTATTCTTTCTTTCTCTTCTTTTCTCTTTTCTATCCCTTTCTTTCTTAATAATGATGCGACTTTCTATGGAGAGAAAGTCGTGGTCGTTACAATCGACTGCCTCAATATTCGCCTTTCGTCTAAGCTTCCTCCAGGCAAAGTACTTTTTGGGCATTATTTCTTTTTTTTTTCAAATCGATAATTACGTGATCTTAGTTTCAGCAATGAAGATGTTCGCGGAAATTAAACGAGGAGATCGAAAATGGTTCTATAATACGAGATTTAGAAATTGCATGTCAAGACAAGAAGCCCTAATTGAAAAGTAGAAGACAATCAATCTGCATCGATCTATACTAAATATCAAGTGACTTATTTACCTTTGATTTTTGTATGTAATTTTTGTTTGTTATCAGTGACATCCCATGTCTTCTTTTCATTATATTTTTAGTAACTTATATTAGTTTATACCCATTTTTAATTAGTATTAATTTTAGGATAATAGTTTCAGGTTATTTGCCAACATCGTACTCAATTTATATACCTCACCACCCCAGTCCGTTCCAGATCTCAGTTTAGAAAGCTCGCTGACTGTCTGAAAATGAAGAAATCGCTTATTTCCTTAGCCATTTTGCTGTTAATTTATCTACATTCTCTTCCAATCAAGGTGAGATTTTGTTTTTCCAGTTGAATTTAGATATTCCTATTTTAAGTGTGCATTTTTTTGATAGAAGGATGTTTTAGAAATCTGATACAGGGAAGAAGATTCAGGCGGATGTGAATGGAGATGCTTATGAGTTGGTCGATCCTTCAAAAGTTGAGGAGAAGATTAGAGTTGTTCCAAGTGGTTTGTCGATTGATTCTGATGTTGTTAAGAGGTATATGTTTACTCTATTTACTGCCATTTCTTCTTTTCGATCACAAGATCACATCTATCTTTCAAGTGGAACCAAGTTCAAGTCGGATATTTAAAACTGCGAATACACTATTTAAAATCATTGATTGTAATTTGTATCTTTTTTAATCGAACAAAAAATGCATAATTTTATATTACGATTGAGACTCAACTCTCTATCACTAAAGTCGGAAGTGATGATGGACTTTTTGTTAAAGAAGGTACCCACTAATTTTTTTTGCATATTTTTACTGGGTTAATGACTTGATTACTTGAATGACTTAAATGAGATTATCACTTTTTCATCTTAAAACTAAAATTGATTATGATTCCAGTTTTGTAACTATTAACATATTTTATGTTACTATCTAAAATAGATGTTTATCATCGAGATAGTTGTTTCATCATCAAATGTATGTTAACCTTTAGTTAAACCTGAATGTGCTTTTCTATTATCATTTAATTGTGGATGGTTGATGATTGGATGCAGACAACTTTGATTCAATGTTGCTTCTACGGACTCTGTTTCCTATTCGATCAGGTTTCTAATAAACAATATATATATAAATATATCCAATACAAATCAGTGTATTATGAACATGATAAGAGTAATACGCCTATGACTATGTACATGCTAATTTTCCATTAATGTGCTTTTTATACTTTTATCTTTATTTTATGATGCTCTATTTTCTTTATTTAAACAACTAGGTGGCATAATGATTTTAATTTTCAGTTTGTGTTTACATGATCCCTTCATTCTTTTTGTTTTTCAATTTATCATAATTAAGAAATTTGAAGACAAAACAAAAATTATCAAAGATACAAGACAACTTTAAGAAACATTCATTTGAACCATCTTTTTTTCGTTTAGATCTTTAAATTCAAATTATAAAAATAAGTCAGTTTCCACTTATGACTGACTTTGAACAAGTATTACTGTCATTTTTGTTATATTGTATGTTTTGGATACTAAATATATGGTGTTTTCATTTGAACTTAAGTTCCATTTTTCTACCATTGGACTGCAAACTTTTGAATTTACATTATGATGGCATAGCATGCAAAAGGAATGAATGAATTTCTTTTGTTGCTAAATGTGCTACAACTTCTCATATTCTATAGTGTGAAAGCATTAATCTTTCAGGTTTATAGATATCGCTGACAAGTTTGTTCAAAAATCAAATCTTTTAAGTTTATCTTTTAAGTAGGCTACAAGAAGACAACTTAAGAGAGCTTGATGGGATGAACTGAAGCCCTAAGCTAAACTGGCGAGTATTTGGGTAGAGTTTTTCTTATGTGTGTCGTCGCTAAAGCTGTGGTTTTACAGCAAAGTCAGAAACTAAACCGAAGACATTTGATTGAAGAAACTGAGGATATGGAACTTGATTTAACCATGGAACTGAAGAAGGTAGTATCCACTGAGCAGTCCAATTACAGGCAACCATAAAGTTGAATTAAGCAGTATATATTGAATTGAAATGAAGGTTTAAAGGTGAACTGAAGAACAAAAGGTGCATTCCAATTGTAGTCAAAGATCCATTTTAGCCTTTAACAGGTTATAAGCATGTGGTTGAAATACTAAGCTTGAACTAAGAATGAATTGAACTTGAACTAGCGAGATAAAGTAGTCATGTTGAACTGATCTGAGAAGCTATGTGGTTTGAGTGGCACATTGATTAGTTATATCAGAGATGTTCAACCCAAACTGAAATAGACTAAAACGACAAAACAATGCAAATGCTTTGGGTAATAGAATTTGTAGCCGCAGTGATTGTCATGAAGTCGTGCATAATATCTTTGTATTTTCTTGATTTTGAGATTGTGTGATAATGAGGAAGCTAATAAAAGAATATTTTGCATTTGCTCTTTTCTTCTTTTCTGGATGTATTATGAATATAATGTAACATTCTATTGGTAATGGGATGTATTATAAATATCAGTTTGACTGCTCATTTGTATACATCATGATAAAAGTCCTTTTAACATTCATCTTATTACTACCCCATCACCGTCTCAAGTGCATGGCAGAAAATTATGTGTTTTATATGTTATGCTGAAATAAGATATGTTATCTCTATATTCACAATTTTTTGCATGCACCACTCTCTAGCCCAAAGCTGGGCCTTATGGCCTACTAAAGTAATACTAAAAAATAGGAGTACCGTGTCAGTTATTAACATGTTCCCATGGTTTCTTTTATTATAGTTGTTGGCCAATGACGTGCACAAAATAACTAACCACTAACACACTTTCACTTTTTTTTAAAATGAAATGAGTACAACAAACAGCGGTACGGTCTAAATCTGACAGTAGTAAACTGTTATATACTACAAAATGTACTACGATTATTGTCTATTTGTCACAAACATATTGTTCTCATGTTTTATAATGTTTGCTTTCTGTTTCCACATATGCTTTCTATTTTTATGATGTCTACAGGTTGAGTAAACCGACCTTCTAAATTCAGATGCGGTCATATGCTATGCAATTTTGTTTGTAACCTATTAAACTTTCTGTTCATATTTTGTCCTTAAACCATTTACGTATATGTCCAACTATGCAATGTAATATTTCCGATTTTAAAGGTCAAACATACCGTTAAAATAAGATCATTAGAACTGATTGTTCTATGTATTATTACAATTTTAATCTTTTACCAACCACAGGCTGGACATCTAATAAAGCCAGCACAAACGGTTCTACTTAGCTTTACATTTTAATTCTAGTTCTATAGATGGTGTATCTTTCACTGTTTAACACTGTATAACACATAAATCCATATTTACAGTCACCACTTCTCTAATTTTATGTCATAAAAGATTACTGCAAGCTGTTGTAATATTCTATTTTTCTGAGATATAGTGCTTGACGTTTACATTTTCAAATTGTAGAATTCATGTGATATTTAACATAAAATATTTGTCATTATTTCCGTACCTTTTACATCATAGTGACTTTTCAATAATATGTATGAATATTTTCTCTCCAGTAATTCAAAATTATATAGTTATCAGTCACTGATATATCTCATATACCCTATCTCGCTGTCTAACTCAAAAAATTAACATTGAATTTTATAATCCTAGAATCACAAAGATAAATCAAATAGATATGTATTCGAGAGAATTAGGAAGAAGGACAAACTTTTTAAAAATTTAGACTAAAGAAATCAAGTTTTATTTTTTAACTGAATAACGAAATGCAAGTTATAACTAACAAAATATTCAATTTTTTACACTACGCTTTATACATTAATATAGTGGTTTAATACTTTTTAAAAGAGAGATGATGCAAGTTTTCTACATTCCAAACTCTTGAAAGTGTTAACTTTAATATTTGTTACATTTCTCTAGATATTCATGTAATAGTTGATTACTTCCTTTACTTGTTTGATTATTTCCTAAAATAACTCGGTCTCATTCACATTTTGATAAACGATTGATTTATGCATGTACACGCATAAAAATGCAACATTACGTAGACGTCAAAGTCATTTTTTAAAATCCAATATGCCATACAAATAACATTTTTTAATATCAATTCCTTCTACGTACGTGCATCGCACGTGCCAAAGTACTCGTATTGTATAAAATATTTTTTCCTTTTTGTTTGAATGCTCAACTCCCTTTTGATTTGAATTGTTTCTTTTGATATCCCATGCATTAGTATGTATGTGTGTGTGTATATATATTTAGATATACAAGTGAACCAAATTAAATCTCATTTGCTCCAAATTGAATGATGGTAGAAATATGTTTTCACCTTTTCTTTTGCTAAAATTCGAGTTGACGTGTGTGTATCCTTTCTTTGCGCAAATACACGGAGTCAATATTCATTACTGAAATTATCATCAACCGTGTCATGTAAATACGTAATACTACACAAACAAATTAAATATAACATATGTTTATTAATATTATAAAGAAATTAATTGAAATATCTCACAATATTTATTTTCTGATAATAATAAACTCATATTATTTTACAAATAAAAATAGACGTGTTTGGTATGTTATGCGTTGACTGAAAAACAATATATAACAAGTTGATTGAAAACAAATCATGCTTTGATGATTTTTTTAACCGTAACAAACTCTAAAAAGATATATATATATATATATATATATATTTGTGTGTGTGTGTGTATGTATGTATATATATAATCAAACAAGACATATACTCCACAGCGGAGACCTTCGAAAGTTGGTTTTGGACAAATGCCATCGTTCAAAGTTTACTATTCATCCAGAGGCTACTAAGATGCATCGAGATATGAAGCAAAGCTTTCACTGGGCAGAAATGAAAAGAGATGTTAGAGAATGTGTGAAGAGATATCTCGCATGTCAACAGGTTAAGGGAAAACATTACAAGTCAATTGGACTTTTGTAGCCTTTAGAGGTTCTAGTGTAGAAGTGGGATTCAGTTTCGACGGATTTTGTAGATGGTTTTCCAAGGACGAGAGCAGGGAATGAAAATGTATGGGCGATAGTAGATAGATTGACTAAGAATGCAAACTTCGTTCTGGTAAAGTCCACAAGGACGACAGCCAAATTGGCCACGATATATGTTAAGACTATAGTGAGACCTCATGGAGTTCCAAGTACTATAGCTAGTGATTGAGACTCTTTTTTAGCAAATGATTTTTGGCGGACCCTACAGAGTGCTTTGGGTTCGTAGTTGTGTATGCATACTGCTTATCATCTAGAGACAAACGGTTAAACCGAAAAGATCAACCGAGTGCTGGGGGATTTGTTGAGAACATAGGTATTAGATTTTTGTAGATCTTGAGAAGATCATTTGCACTTAGTAGAATTTTCGTACAATAATAGTTACCAATCCAGGATTGGGATGGCATCTTTTGAGATTTTATATGGAAGACATTGTAGGTCGCCAGTAAGTTGGTGTGAAACAAGAGACAGACATGTTATAGGGTCAGATCTTGCAAGAGAAGATTCAGAGGGGGAAGGACAAAGGATGCTCAATCAAGGAAGAAGTGCTACAATGATAGGAGGTAGAAGGATTTAGAATTTGATCCAAGGGATTATGTATTGTTAAAGTGTCACCAATGCGGGGCACTATAAGATTTGGAAAGGTTAGAAAGTTGGCACCGAGACATGTTGGCCCGTTTCTCATACTATTGAGAATCGACAAAGTTGCTTATAGATTTGAATTGTCGACTGCTTTTGCTAAGGTCCATAATTTGTTTCATGTATCACATCAACGTAAGTGTGTCCAAGACCCTAAGGATGTCGTTCTCCCAAGAGCAATGGAAAACTTGGTTATTGAGCCAAATATGACCTATGTTAGGAAGCCCGTTCGGATTGTAAACTAAAATGAGAAAATGCTTTGAAATAAGAGGGTGAAGCTTGTACGGGACTAGTAGAGTGAGGACCAAGATGATTGTGCTTGGAAAACGGAGGATAAAGTCAAGAAAAATTATCCCGAGTTGTTTGTTTAGATAAGCATGAATGGCTGCAATGTTTGTTGTAAACCATATATGTATAAAATATTATGGTTGATTTTGTTATGTATTGGCAAATGCGCTAGTATATTTTGTTTGAGGAACATGGGTAAGGAACTTGTGTGTTTATGTTAGAGTAGGCATGAGATGGTTTGAGAATCACCATCGTGCCTTATCTAAATTTTGAGGAAGAAATTCCTATAAGGGGGATGTCTGTAACACCCCATAAAATTAATAAATAATTAATTATAGGATTAATAATGAGAATTAAGATTTAAAGGGTTAAATTAAGAAATAAAATAAAATAATATGATAAATGTTTGGGTGTGCATTTACTCATCAATGGTAGTGTTTAATAAAGCTTAACTTGAATGAATTAAATAAGATAGGGAAATGCTGGGCCGACGGCCCATAGTGGAGAATAATACAAATCTTTTCATCAGTCCTACATATCTCATTACTCATTAAAACTAAAAAGAAAAGCTCGAGCTCTTTAATGGTTGTTTCAGCCTGAAAAAAGAAAGAGAAAAGGAAGATTTAAAGGTAAGGGAACTAGAGACTTCAATAACTAAGAGATATACATGAGTAATATATTCTCTAATCTCATTTTCTCTCCTAAATTGCTCATGGATGAAATTGTGGTGAATGTTTCTCATGTTTCTTGTAATCTATTTGATTTAAAAAAATTAATGAACACATTACTATAAATAAGTTTTGATATATAGAATTTTCCCATAAGTAAATGGATGGATATGAATTATTTTAGAGCCGTATATTAAGGGAAATTGGTAAAAATAAAGGGTTTGGAAAATTTTGTAATAGAAAATACATATAAATATTTTCTATGATTTTGTAACGACCCGTCGTTTCAACCTCCAAATGTCGGCATTAATACATCAATGGTATTCTTATATCAAGCATCCAAGTGCTGAAAAGACAAATTGTTATGTTAAAATAAAAAGAAGAAAAGAAATAGGAAAAGAAAGAAGGGACACTATGTTTGAATCTCACAGCGAAACGATAACATATAATATCAAAAGGTAGTACAAAATCATCACTCTAAGATACAAAGCATTTCAAAGTTAAAATTCTAAATACTACTAACAGTCTGGATAGTTATGACAACATTCCCTTATAAATGTTGATATAAAGAATATAATAATGCAACGGAAATAAGAATACTACAATAAGTGAAACATCCAGCTCATCTCCTTGAGCTCCATAACATCCAAATAAAACCTGCCTTCTCAGAAAGCTCGAAAGAGCACACGAAGAATTTGGGAAAAACAAAAACCACGTGTCAGACCTAAGTCTGGTGTAAGAAACTCAAGAAATATGTGTACAACATATAATAGTACTTTTGAGACTGCATAGAATGCTGTAACGGTTATCCCCTCAAATGGACAACCATCTAATAAGTACATATGGTGATATAATAGATAATGTCTAGGATGTAGAATATAAATCAGAAAATAGTTATATCGCGTGTACACTACAATAATAATAGCTATAAAATCAATATCGCTATGGCACGTACGCCCTCGGTACAACGAGAACGGTCTCTCTGCAAAAGGATTAGAAATATCCTTCCAAGAAACATACATCTTTAGGGAATGTATAATGGGATATACATAGTCGATCCATGCCCAAATATGTGGCGCCGAATGCATCACTTCCGCATGTATATCCATAAGCAACACTAGATGGAGTCGCCTGCACCCTATGGGTTAGCTAAACCCGTTGGCTATGCATCCTACCTATAGTTTCTTTCATTACCCAATGGTGAAGTCACATTTAGCATCTCAACGTGCGAGCCATAACTCAATAGAATACGAATCCCCAAATGGATTCCAGCATCATGAAAAGATCACAAATCTTAACATGGATTCGAGCATCTCGAACAGATCACGAATCTCAACATAGATTCCAACATCTCGAACAGAACACGAATCTCTACATAGATCCAAGCATCTCAAACAAATCTCGTATCTCTATATAGATTCCATCCTAAGTCCTTCGACAAATGCTAATGCTATCCTCTCTCTTATAATACTCCCCAAGATAGACAATCGCACACGATAACATATTTCAAAATGTTAAAGCTGACCTCTACCTTGGACTCAACCTTAGGATAAATAGTGCAAGTCTATAATATTTCGCTTCACAACAACTCCCAGAACATAGATTGTGTATATGGTTTTGAGTGGTTATGGTTTCCCATCTCATATAAGTATACCCCCCGCTTACCGGACGCTCCAAAACCAATCGATAGATTTTCGGTTAACTTAACTCCGATTCTTTTAGAAATAAATAGAAAATACATAAGGGTGGAGATCATCCCCCATCCGAACATATTTCCTTATCATTTTCCCTAGAAGAACATGAAGAGTTTATACATATAGCATAGCATCTCCAAAGATAATTGTACCATATAACCCCCGTGTTTCTTATAGATATTTCTTAAGTTATTTTGGTCAATTTTGATAGTGGACTAATTGATTGTCACGTACAAGATAGACGATCGTAAATGGAAACAAAGTCTTATATACTTATCACATTTTCGATCTTTTCAACTCGCTCTATCCCTCGACTAAGAGCGAAGCTGGTAGGTTAGACCACTATTGCTTCTACAACTTACTTGAGCATCAGTGTTAACTCCCACAGACAAAACAAGCCTACTTTTTCAGCTTTTAGTGCTAAGTACACGACTAAATACTTCCATAGACAAGTAAACACATAAAGCACAAGTAATTCACACAAAGCACTATTGATTCACAAAAATCACAATTAAGTCACATAACGACTTCTAATCCCCTTTTTATTTAATTAATCCTTTATTAATTAAACCTCTTTTATTAGTAAAGCTCCTTTTATCTAATAAATCTATCATTTAATTAAACCTCCTTATTTAACTAAAACTTCATTTATTAGTTAATACTCCTTTATTAATTAAAACTTCCTTTATTAATTAAAAACTTTGCTTATTAATTAATACTCCTTTTTTACTTGTATATATATATATATATATTTAATTTCTCTTTACAAAAGATATATACTTGGATTCTAGCATTTCACTGTTTATTTATACTCTTTTCAATACTTCAAAAAGTATTCATATACGTCTCTAAAAGGTAAAGGTATATTCACAAGTCATTAACATGATCTCTTACATCAAACCTTTCCTTTCCTATCTTTTTTTCAAAAGATTCCATACTTGTTATTTCTTTTAAAATTTCCATTTAAAATGTCTAATTACATTCATAAATCTATTTCAAAGGACTTAAGACAAATGTTACTAACACATTGTCAAAAGAAACCCAAAACCACTTCTCTTATAATTATCTTTAAACATTCTTTTCAAAGATCTAATTATATTAATATAAGTATAATAAAAAAGGGTTAAAGACAAATATTGTTAACACATTGTCACAACAAACCCAAAACAATTCCATACTTGTTATTATCTTTAAAAAGTCCATTTGAAGGTCTAATTATGTCTTCATTTATTAAACAAGGTAATATACTCTTTAATAATTTCACAAACCATTTATTATAAATAAATGTTATAATCCAAAACTATCTCTTATTCCTTTTGTAAAATATACAACTTACTTTTTCCAAACTTATATAGATAGATAGAAATACTTATATATAGGTTTAAATATCTATGTAAAGTATTACTCAAAAATAAATAATTTATATTTTACTAAAACAATTAAAAGCATGTTTTAAAACCCTTTACTTTAAAAATTCATAAATAATTATCGAAAATATATTTCAACTTCAATATTTATCCAGCAATAAGTACACTTACAGTACTTATTGAAGCCCCTAGCATGTCATTCAAAGCTGACTTTTAAAATCGCCGAACACAAGGCATTTTCAATGGGCATCCATAACAACCTTTTTGCTTCTAACTTTTACAACTTTCATTCACAATTTCTATAGCTTCCAAAACTAATTCCTTGTTGCTCCTACACCAAATAATGTGCAGAGAACAACCAAAATATATTATAAAACAATATATTCATATTTGAACCAATTTAACATATATTAAATACAAGGGATTTCAAAGTGCGTTTAAAGCGACTATTTCGCTTCAACCATCCACAACACACTTTAACTTTTCACACAACATAATCAAACATGTAAACAACAATTCATGGCTACGTTATATGTATTAAAGGGTTATAAGAGAGCTTATACTATATATAATGTGGTCACTTGCTTTCTAAAGCAAGAAGGGGTATAGAAGTAATAACTTGCATTGCTATATATTTTAACTTATATTTTACACAACAAATATTATATACACTACATACAGTACAATGGTGAGTAAAATCATAAGAATCCAAACTAAACCAAGACATAGATAATCTCAATATGCGTGCAACGGCGAGGACGACATCTCGATTGGGCCTCGTATACAAAAGATACGAATTTTAATACGAAATGAGATTAATTATAATAATAATTAACTTAATTAATTGATCCATACCTTAATCCACCCCTAATTCTTCATCACCCTCAAATTACCATTCCTATACATGCACCAAAACCCATCACTGTGTGCACGTTATCCACCCTCACTCGAGCTACACTCCACTAAATCGCGCATTGTCAATTGCATCTGTTATACATCGCGTGCTTTCCGCAATGCACTACCTCATTGTCAAGCTTGACTTCCCCATACAAAATCCCCATACAAAATGCGACCTGCTCCTCCCTTTCACAACTCCAAAATTCATGATTCACTTAAGGTAGTCTGAGCTCCAATAGTCGCCACCATGTTCACCTCTTCGCGAGCCAAACCCGATAAATTTATTTGCAACAACCCTATCCCCTTCAATAGTAACGTGACACCGGGAACCCCTTCGACTTGACAACACCGCTATGTCGTACACACCACCGCACCACCTTCATTAGTCACCATCAACTCTCCTCCGCATGAGAAGCTCAATGCCACACTTAGTTTTGCCTAATGCCCTTCAATCGTCAATGATTTCAAACCTTAATCGATGACCAAAACTATCAACATTGGCCAAACATGATCATACCCTTCAAAGTTCACATAGATTTGAAGCCCTCCTCTATACGAGTCCAACAAATCCAACATCGTCGACTCTCGTCGCCCATAGCTCCTGAAATAATTCAATGATCGTGGAGGCTGTGTTTATTCTTTACAAGAGAAGAGGGAGAGAGTGAAAAGTGAGAGAGGGAAATATAGGTGAGGGGTTATTTATAATATAATATATATTATATATAATTTTATCAAATATATCGCAACACGTTTTGGACTCGCATGACCACACACATGTCCGATTGTCAAGAAGCTCTTTGGTGCACATCGCCTTATTATTTCAGTCCCGATGACACTAGTTTCATAAAAATCGAAAACAATGCACCAAGATGATAATTTCACGCATTTTAATGCCGTTTATCGATAAAATAATTTTCGATCACATTATGGATATTTCTTCGAACTATTTATTTTTGTAAACATTTTTTTAAAACAAATTTATTATTTTTAGTTATTATGTAAAAGGGGGTTAACAAAGTTATTAAATCAATTTAATCGCATTAAATCCAAGATTTTAATATTTAAATAATTCAGATATTTAAATACGAAGTGTCCGAAATTTCGGGTCGTTACGCTCCTCCCCACTCTGAATATTTTATCCTTGAAATTCCAACACAAGCAATAAAAGAAAAAATTACACATCAATACTTAATAGCATTCACAATTACTAGCAAACATAGCTCATGGTTAGTCCAGGTTTAGAAATCTTCTCATTGCACAAGGATGAATAAACTACTAGGCGTACCTTTCGCTCAATAGCCTCAGGTTTACTTAGTCGATTATTCATACTACCTTAGAACACTTCGAAGAGTCCTTTCCCAAACTCTCCATAAGCCAACAAATATAGTGTTCAATTATACCAAAGCTTGTATGATGTACATAAGTCATCCATACGCAATACCAAACCGATCACTTACTCGATCACATAAATTTCACTTCCAAACCAGTATAAATCACTCGACCTCTCTAGTGTGGACTCCAATATTGTTTCTTAATTAGTGACCTCTGTTCTCCTTATATAGCCATATACTATGATAGAAAACTTCAGAATCATATCAAGAATCCATATAAAGAGTTCGCCATCAAGAATCTAGTGAATAATCCTTGTTTGGACCGGTGTAAATCACCTCGGACACTCGAATCCTAGATCAAGAATTATCATGCGAATAAAACTATCTACGTTAAACTTATGTACTTTATTTCATTAGTTTCTTAACTACATCAATTACTTTTCATTTTTTAAATCCAATTCATTTATAGAAAAATCATTTCTCATTAATTCTAAGATCATTTATGAACCATTTCATAAAAACATAACTTCAAGTTTATAAACATTTTATAACTTAAGTTCATACTCATATAATGCTCCACTACATCCTAAGAGTATATAAGAAACATCAAATTTGTCTTACTTAACAAGTATGTTCAACAAATTAAAACTTTTTTCGCTTACTACCATCTCAATTTAAGAGTTACAAAAACTCATCTTTCATATTTTCAAAAAATTACTTACCTTTAAATTTCTATACCGATTCAGAAGTTTCCGACTGTCCAAAATCATCAAAAGTACCATTTATTTTGATAAATGAAAACTACCAACCAACACATTAAACATGATGAACATACCATACTGGCCTAATGCATAGGCTATAAGCATCCATAAAATAACTTAACAAGAAAATTTTAGAAATAAAAACCGGGTTTCATTTCAAATCATTTTGAAATAATAATATATACTTATAACTTTTGTATATCAAATCATACTTTCGAGATTGAATCAAAATTTGTTCTACCAAAACTTCTCTATAGCATCCCTCACTTTGAAACTTGAAAATGAATGCCAATGATGCTGCAGTCAACACCATAATTATTTTCAACCCTAAAAATGAGTTTAGCTCTTTCTATCTCCTTTAAAATCCCTTTTAAAATATTTCTATTCATAAATACTTTCAAATAATATATTATTATTTTCTCCAAAAACCTTGAAAATCAAATTTCCCAACATCGGGATTTAACTTCTCAAATTCTCCACTTAAATCTTTTTTAAAATATAAACTATATTTTATATACTATACTTATATAAAGTCACTTTCTTATATAAAATCATTTCACAAATATTTATTTACAAAAATATCTTATCTTTCCTTTAGATTATAATAAACATCTTTTAATAAAGTTAACTTCTAACCCAACATTTCCATCGAACACCTTATATTCAAACTGTGAAACTAAATTCATAAGGAGTTCATTCTAACGCACCCACAAATACTATCTACCCAACCCATGCAATGAAAAGATAAAATTGCTCATATACTAGACGAGCATAAATCAACACTTAACAAACAGTAGTCAATGCTCATAAAGTGGCCGAGCATAACTAATCTAATCAATGGGGGATAATCGATGAGCATCACTAATCCTTATATTTACTTAATTACGTTTTAACAATTCATACTCATATAAGTTACCTTATATAAGATCTTTAATTTTCGCAGTTAGAATTACATTTAAGGAATACATTTAAAACAAATAAAAATACGCTCATATAAGTATCAACTCTTTCTAGGGTTTTGTTTACCCTAACTCTAATGAATAGTGCCCAACCAAAGCCAAGGTTCTCGCTTCACCTTCAGCTCTGATACTAGCTGTAATAACTCGCCTTTTCGAACCCCAAATGTTGACACTAATGCATCCATGGTATTCTTGTGCCAAACATCTAAGTGCCGAAAAGGTAAATTGTTAGGTTAAAATAAAACGAACAAAAGAAATAGAACAAGAAAGAAGGAACACAATATCAAAATCTCATAGTGGAACGATAACATATAATATCAAAAGACAGTACAAAACTATCACTCTAAGATACAAAGCATTTAAGAGTTACAATTCCAAATACTATCATCGGCCTGGATAGTTATAAAAACATGTTCTCACAAATGCCAACATATACAATATAGTAATGCAGCAGAAATAAGAATACTATTGTAAGTGAAACATCTAGCTCGTCTCCTTGAGCTCTAGAACATCCAACTAAAACCTGTCTCTCTCAGACTACTGGAAAGAGCACACGAGGAATTTAGAAAAAATAGAAACCACATGTCGGACCTAAGTATGGTGTGAGAAACTTAAGAAATATGTATACAACATATAACAGTACTTTTAAGACTGCACAGAATGCCCTAAAGGTTATCCCCTCAAAAGAACCACCATCTAATAAGTACATATGGTGATAAAATAGATAATGTTTAAGGTGTAAAATATAAATCATAAAATAGTTGTGCCACATGTACACCATAACAATAATAGGTATACAATCAATACTACTAACACGCGCTCCCATAATTGTGTAGATTTTCTTTGAGGTTCCCTCGATACAGCAAGAATGGTCCTCCTTCATAAGGATCAAAGATATCCTTCTGAGCAATGTACATCTCTAAGCAGTGTACCATAGAAAATACATAATCAGTCCATGCCCCGAATACATCATGCATATCCGTATGCAACACTAGTTGAAGTTGCTTGCACCCTATAGGCTAGCTAAACCCCTTGGCTATGCATCCTACCTCTGGTATCTATTATTTCTGATGGTAAAGTTACGTTAAGCACCTCAACACACAAGCCACAACTCGAACATAACACGAATCCCCAAATGGATTCCAGCATCTCAAACAGATCACCAATCTCAACGTGGGTTCAACATCTTGAATAGATCGCAAATCTCAACATAGATTCCAACATCGAGAATAGAACATGAATCTCTACATGGATACGAGCATCTGGAATATATCTCGAATCTTCACATAGATTCCAGCTTAAGTCCGCCAATGAATTCTAACGATGTCCTCTCTCTAAGAATACTCCTTAAGATAGATAGTTCCACACGATAGCATCGTTTGAAATTTTATTGCTGACCACTCCCTTGGACTTAATCATAGGATAGATAGAGCAACTCTATAACATTTCACTTCACAACAGCTCCCAGAATATAGATCGCGTATATAGTTTTGAGTCATCTCATGTAAGCACAGTCCCTATCTTACCATACGCTCCAAAACCAATTGATAGATTTCTGATTAACTTAACTCAGGTTCTTTTAGAAATAAACAAACAATACATAAGGGTGGAGGTCATCTCCTGCCCGGATGGATTTCCTTATCATTTGTCCAAGAAGAGCAAGATGAGTTTATATGTACAGTATAACATCTCCGAAGATAACTGTACCATATAACCCTCGTGTTTCTTATAGAATTTCTTAAGTTATTTTGGTCAATTTTGATAGTCGACTAATCGATTGTCAAGTACAAGATAAATGATCGTAAATGGAAACCAAGTCTCGTATACTTATCACGTTTCCATTCTTTTCAACTTGCTATATCCCTCGGTCAAGAGCGGAGCCGGTAGGTTAGAGCACTATTGCTTCTACACCTTACTCGAACATCAGTCTTAACTCTCACAAACAGAACAAGCCTACTTTTTTGGTTTTTATTGAAAGTGCACGACAAAATACTTTCCATAGACAAGTAAACACACAAAGCATAATTAATTCACAGAAAGCACGACAAATTCACACAAAGCATGATTAAGTCGCATCAACAACTTCTAATCCCCTTTTTATTTAATTAGTCCTTTATTAATTTAACCTCTTTTATTATTAAAACTCCTTTTATCTAATAAATCTTCTTTCATTTAATTAAACTTCCTTATTTAATTAAAACTTCATTTATTAATTAATTCTCCTTTATTAATTAAAATTTCCTTTATTAATTAAAAACTTTGCTTATTAATTAATACTCTTTATTACTTATGTATATATATTTAATTTCTCTTTATAAAAGATATATACTTGCATTCTAATATTTCACCATTTATTTATACTCTTTTCAATACTTCAAAAAGTATTCATATAGTTATCTCAATGGTTCAAGCATATTCACAAGTCATTAACACTTTAATCCTTTCCTTTTCTATTTTTTTCTTCAAAAGATTCCATACTTGTTATTTCTTTTAAAATATCCATTTAAAAGGTCTAATTACATTCGCAAACCTATTTTCAAAGGCTTAAGACAAATATTACTAACACATTGTCACACCAAACCCAAAACCACATCTTTTATAATTATCTTTAAAACATTCTTTTCAAAGATCTAATTATATTCATAAGTATAATGAAAAAGGGTTAAAGATAAATATTGTTAACACATTATAACAACAAACCCAAAACCATTCCATACTTTTTATTATCTTTAAAACATTCTTTCGAATATAATTATTTCTTCATTTGTTAAACAAGGAAATGTACTCTTTAATAGCTTAACAAATCATTTATTATAACATAAGTGTTATAATCCAAAACTATCAGTTATTCCTTTTGTAAAATATTTAACTTACTTTTACCAAACTTATATATATACTTCAAAAATAATTATAAATAGGTTTCAAATATCTATGTAAAGTAGAACTCAAAAATAACTAATTTATAATACTAAAACAATGAAAAGCATGTTTTATAATTTAAAACCCTTTACTTTAAAAATTCATAAATAATTAGCAAAAGCATATTTAAGCTTCAATATCATTTCGGTAATAATTACACTTATAGTACTTATAAAATATACAAAGAAGCCCCTAGGATGTCTTTCAAAGTTGACTTTAAAAATCGTCGAACACAAAGCATTTCCAAAGTGCATCCATAACGATCTTTTCTCTTCTAACTTTCACAACTTTCATTCAAAATATCTATAACTTCCCAAAGCAATTCCTTATTGCTCCTACACCAAATTATGTGTAGAGAATAACTAAATTATATTATATAACAATATGTTCACATTTTAACCAATTTAATATATGTTAAATAGAAGGGATTTAAAAATGCGTTTATAACAACTATTTCGCTTCAACCGTTCACAATACACTTCAACTTTTCACACAAAATTATCAAACATGTAAACAATAAGTTATGGTCACGTTACATGTTTTAGAAAGTTATGAGATAGATTATACTACATATAATATTGTCACTTGCTTCCCAAAGCAAGGAGGAATCCAAAAGTAATAACTTGCATTGATATATATTTTTAACTTATATTTTACAGAACAAACTTTATATACACAACACATACAGTTCGGTGGTTAGTAAACACATCTAAGTCTAAGCCAAACTAAAATGTAGATAATCTCACTACAAGTGCAATGGTGAAAACAGCGTCTCGATTGGACCTCGCATGCAAAAATACTAATTTTAGTACAAAACGAGACTAGTTATAATAATTGATTAACTTACTTAATTAATCATACCTTAATATAACCTTAATTCTCCATCATTCTAAAATTACTATTCATGTATGTGCACAAGTGTACTGAAACCCCTCATTATGCGCACGTTTTCCACCTTCACTCGAGCTGCACTCCACTAAATCGCGCACCGTCAATTGCATTGCACCATACATCGCATGCTCTCCACAACGCACTACCTCTTATCAAGCTCGACTTCCCCATATGAAATGCCACTTACATATCCCTATCAGGGCTCCAAAAATAGTGATTCGCTTTGGGTGGTTAGAGCTGCAACAATCGCCACCATCGATCACCTCTTCACGAGCCTTAATCCACGGCCCTCAATAGTCAATTATTTTGAACCCTAATTGATGGCCAAGACTATCAACGTCATCCTAGCATGATCTCATTGTTCAAAGTATACATAGATTTGAAGCCTCTTCTATACGAGTCAAACGAATCCAATGTTGTCGATTCTCATCGCCCATAACTCCTGAAACTATTCAATGATGGCGACGGCTATGGTTATTCTGTACAAGAGAAGATGGAGAGAGTGAAAGTGAGAGAGAGAAAGATAAATGAGGGGTTATTTATAATATAATAAATATTATATTTAATTTTCTTAAATATATCGCAACACGTTTTGGACATGCACGACTACACATCACGTCTAATTGCCAGGAAACCCATCGGCGGACATCAACTTATTATTCCAGACCGGATGATATTAGTTTCATCAAAATCCAAGACAGTGTCCCATGATGATAATTTCACATGTTTTAAGGCTGTTTGTCGATAAAACGATTTTCGGTCACATTATGGATGTTTCTTTGAACTATTTATTTTTGTAAACATTTTTTAAAAACAAATTTCTTATCATTAGTTATTATTTAGAAAGGGGCTAAAAGTTATTAAATCAATTTATTCACATTAAATCTGAGATATAAATATTTAAATAATTAAGATATTTAAATACGAAGTGTTTGAAATTCCAGGTCGCTACAGATTTTCTAGAAATAAAGTAATTTCTGGAAGTAATTAGGCTTGGCCGAAGGGTTGAATTTGGTGCCCTAAAGAAAATGCATTGCTGTCGGGAGGTAATTTAAGCAAACTAAGTATTTAATAATATGTCAATAGAATAGATTCACATTTTGTACTGAACATGTCAATAAAGTACTAAATAATGGAAAGAAAGAACCAAGTAAGACAAATCAATAGTTGAAATGTATGAAGCTAGTGTCAGGTGTGTAGAAAAATGTTTTGAATATGTACTGAAGGGCCGTGCTGAAGGAGGTGGAGCCGAACCGAAAGGAAATGAACTAGAACCTTAGGTACAATGACTTGACTATAAGAAGCTAAGAATGTTAAGTGTAAAGCTAACATTAATAAACCAAAAGTTAATAGCAGATGGCTAAAGGAAGTAAAAGGCTAAGGAGGAACTTTGGGAAGAGGAAGGATTTTATAATTTAAAGATTTAAATATCATAAGTCATCAAAGTTAAAATAAGATTGACGTTCTAGACAAGATCGAATATAGTTATTTCTAAGGGTTGTTTAACTCTTGGTAGGGTGTTTGAAACCCAATTTGGTAGCTTTTGGAGGCTAAGTGCATGCTAAGGTATAAGATAGCCAAAGTTAGTACATAAACATTAATGTGAATGAAGTAAGTAGTAAATGTTGATTGAATATAGCATAATGTTTAGCTAATTATACATCCTAATAGTGAAAGGTTGGGTTCGATAGTAGATGTAAGGCCTATAATGGCAGTCAAGGGACTGAAAGATTGGGTGCAAGGCTTGACATGGAAACCTAGGATGAAGTAGAGTTAAGTAGGAGTGAAATCGGGTATGGAAACTGAAATCAAAACATAGGTGTAAGGCTTGGTGTTGAAATAGAAAGCAAAAGTGTGGTGTAAGGCTCGATGTGGCAATCGTCCGAACATGAAAGTAATTGGTGTAAGGCTTAGGGTGGCAACCATGGGAACAGTGGAAGATGTGAAGTCTAGTGAAGCAATCATGAAACCAAGAACGACGTAAGCGTAAGGCCTAGAGTTGCAACTGAAATACGAAAGTGTAAGGCCTGAAGTGGGAAACGAAAACGAAAGAGAAGTGGGCGTGAGGCTGGGTGTGGTAGCTGAATTACGAAAGAAACAACGTAAGGCTTATGTGGCAACCTAAATCGAAAATGAATTTAATAAAATTTTGGAAGAGGTTTAGGCATAAGGCCTTGGTGGCAGCCAGATGGTTAGATTAACATCTTTCATTTACTAAAGAAGACATAAGGCTTAGTGGCAGCCTAGAACCGAGTATTTTAGACTTTGGTTAGAATGTGTATGATAACTAATGGCGAATTGCGTAAAATTACTATTTAGCCTAACTAAGACAACCTTGACCTTATTAGTGTACTACATCATTTTTATTGGATGCTTTGTTATATTGAGAGGAAAACCCATTCCATGCAGTAACAGCGTGGTCTCACTGTCTTTCATGCTTAGGGTAATATAATGCTCTTATCAGACTTTATGTTTGACCCGTGTTTTATCATTGTTTTCCTATAAACTCATAGGTACTTGTTTGAGTAGGTTGAATTTATAGGCTCAAGTAGGTTGCTTTTGGGATGGTTGAATAAAAAATGCCGAAGACGAAGCAGGAGGCTTGTGTAATATATGTTACTTTGGTTCCACTATACTAAATGATCTTTTTAGCATCTTTACATGTTAGGCATAACACATTTGTTTATGTCTTTATGATATTTTTGACCCCCGCGTAGGCATGACAACGAAAACTAAATTGTTAACTTTAAATTGTAATGATGTGTTCCTTGATTAAGGTAGAACCGAACGTAGGACAACAACCCTAATCAATTAGAAATGAGATAGTTCATAGTAATATGAACAAAAACACTTTAGGACACCACAAATTTTATAGTGGTTCGACCAAATTTCGTGTCTACATTCACTTTAATAATATAAGATTCGGATTCATCATATGTACAAGAGATTTACAACCAATTTCAGATCTAGAAAGGTAAGAGTACAACCCTTAATTACAAAAATGAGGTAAAGAAGAGGACATGAAGAATATGGAGGCCAAAAAGTCCAAAAGTCCTCTCTATGTTTCTCTAGTGCTTCTATTTATAGTTGGAATCGTCCATCATAGTCGCCAAATCATAAAATAAAAGGTAAAACTTCATATATGAGAGAATAGAGAAGAAGAACATGTCTTTCCGAGGGAAAAGTCATGTAGGTACTGACCACAGTTGTCGACACCGACTGTAATGGCCTTC
Organism: Allium fistulosum; assembly: GCA_030737815.1. NCBI lineage: Eukaryota > Viridiplantae > Streptophyta > Magnoliopsida > Asparagales > Amaryllidaceae > Allium > Allium fistulosum. The sequence goes on along the minus strand of CM060905.1, from coordinate 497,625,935 downwards.
ACCATGAACCTATGCAAGTCTACCCTTATAAACATTGAAATTCCAAACTCTTTGAATGTGACCCCTTTGAAAAATTAGCATGATGTCGACCACAATTATGGTTGGTACCGACCATGTTAGTTTGGTCCCATTTGCTTTAAACTTTCATATTTTCTTCTTCTGGATATTCAAAGCATGCCTCCAAGCTCTTGATCTATTCCGTCTTTTTCTTGACGTCTAGATACACTTAGAAACTTCTTGGTTCAAACGCAGGATAACAATTTCCCCTCAAAGTATGCTTTCGTGAAATAAAGCATGCTTTGAATCAAGGAAAATAGTATAGCCTTTGTTGCCCAAGTGTATTCATGTAACCAATAGCCATCTTTGAAGCATCGTATCTATTCTGAAGATAATTGTTCATCACTTAAAATAGTCAGTGTACCATCACTTTCCTTAAAACCAAGTGGAAACTGTTATCATCCTGGAGATGATATCATATCTCGATTAGGTATGGCATCTCTTTCCTTTTCTCTTTTCTTTTCTCCTTTTTTAATAAAAAATCAACAATTGAATCATGTTAGTGCCGACTAAATCTTGCTGGTACTGACATGATTTCTTAATGTTTTATAACTTATATAAGTAAACCTGGGACTTAGCATAATTTTTACTCCCATTTGCCAGCCCTAAATTTCTTTACCTCTTGCAACTTCTTGCCTCCAGCCACCATCCAATCTTTTCCAACCTTATAGCTTAAATTTCGCCCCTCCTACCACTTTAACAACTGCCGTTGACATTGCCCTAGAAGATTTCACCACCATCTCCATTAACTTAGCTCTGAATTCATCAATTCTCGAAACAATTCCATTGTTGTTGTCTCTGGGATAACAAGTGTTATCTCGGCTTTTGGTCAGGCCGGGATACCACGAATTCAACTAAAACGGATGGTTATAAGGATTGGAGATTTGTTGTATTTGAAACTGTGGACGATAGTTGAGTGGATTCGGATGAACAACACTTAAAAATGGCTAAGTATGGAATTGGCACTTCACCTAGGCAATTGATTGGATCGGATCCCCAATTTCTGACCCAATCAAGGCGTGATTAGTAGGGAGTGACAAGGAAGGCCCCATAAGGCTACATTTCAAATTTCAAGTCGATTGGAGTTCGTATGCTCAAGTTATGGGAAAAAGAAGATGGATCGGTGGTAATTTGCTTGGAGTTGGACCCGGGAAAATTTGCTACTTGCTTGGAGTCAGATGCATGTTTGCTTGGAGATTTCTTGGAGAAAAATGATTGGCACTGATCATTTTAAATGCTTAGAGTTGGATACGTGTTTGCTTGGAGGTTGCTCGAAGAAAAACGATCGGTACAAATCATTTTTCATGCTTGGAGTTAGAATCACGTTTGCTTGGAGAATATTTGGATTTTACCCAAGTCTAACCCTAGGCCAGAATTTTCAGCACTTGCATCGAGTCAGAAATGTGATTGCTTTAGGTCAACCCTGAAGTGGGTTTTTCGAGGACCGTTTGGCGGTTTTTGATGATGATTGATCCATAAATCAAAATCTACAACTCCATTACATACGAAACATTGAAAGCATGGACTAGAGACAAGGAGGACCCACTACAACAATCGCACCTCAAAAAGAGCAAGTGGGAACGATCGGTATGTATCGTTCTAGAACGATCGACCATAATCGATCTTCAGCACAAACAATTCAACTCTACAGAAAATGAGATATCTCACGAACAGGTAAGTTGGAATGGCATGAAATTTAGAGAGCAAGTAGCAAACATCATAGGGGACCTACTAGAACGATCGCACCCCAAAAGGGGTTAATATGAACGATCGAAACCGATCGTTTTTTGATGAGTGATCAACCAAAATTTGTCGGTCGAGTCGTCTGGGCCTAGAGGTTCTTCTGGTGAAATTTTAGCCCGATCCATGCATGTCTTCACCTATAAATACAACGGACTTGACTCATTGCAAGGGATATTCTTCATCAGGATCTTCTTTTGGCTTTCCTTCATCACTTCTTATCTCTTCCTCCATTTATTTTCCGAGGCTAAAAACAACTATATTTGTAATTCTATAGTATAATAAAATAATTATTGGAGTGGATGTAGGCCGGAGTTTGCCGAACCACTATAAAACTTGCATATTCGTTTAAATTTTCTACAATCTATTCTACTACATGTGAATCTATATTTTTCTGTTTGGGTCTAAATATTGGATATTGGTGCTTTTACATACAATTGGGTGTTGATGACCATTTTTGACGCTAACTTTTTGGCGCTTTCACTGAGAAAGCTAGCCTCCGTGGATTTGGAGTTCATATTTAGGATAAATTAAAGAGCTTGGATTTGGAGAAATTGTGAAACCATCAACAAGGAGACAAGTAGCGGATCAGAGCCATCATGAAGGGAGTTAGGAGGCTTCCTTAGGAGCTGGAGCTAATCAAACCTCCGCCTACATTGCTAGGGAGGAGATGGAAACAATGGTGAACGTTATGCAGGAGCGGATGTTGAAGGGGCAAGAGGAGATGATGCAAAATCTACTCCAGCAGATCAGACAAGATGGAATACAAAACCAAGGGAATAAAGTAGTAGGAGATAATGGCAACTTGGATCAAGGGGTTGTGGCAGCAGGAACCGTTGGAAATCTGAACCAATCATGGAAACGAAGCTAATAGGCAGATGGATGGAGTGGAGCAACCGAGGTTAGTCCCCGACCAAAATAGAACGATCGACATTGATCCACCAGTATGGATCGACACCGATCGATCAAGACTTGGGGGCATCACCCCAGTCAGGCTTCATCGATCCCAGGTGGGGTGTTGGATAACGCTGAGCAGTTTGGTGTCAATCGGAATGCAAATGTGCGTAATAAGAACGTATACCAGGATTCCATCGTGGAATCGGGGGGCAATTTGGAAATGACGATCGAAGAAAACCTTCGGAAGACAATGACAGGTTTGTGGAAATGATTAGATGGACTGTGAGAGAAGGTTTAGTGAATAGAGGTCTGAAAGATGTAAATAGAAGTCCCTTTGCTCCTAATATTAGGAATGCTAGGAATCCTCCAGAATCAAACTACCAACACTGGAAGTTTATGACGGAAAGTCGGATCCAACTATGCATATAATGGTATATACGGTACATGGAAGTACTGGGTGCATCGGAAGAAGTCCTGGTAGTATGCTTCCCCTGTACTTAATGGATGCAGCTGCGCTATGGTTCAGACAGTTGGAAAGCGGTTCTATTAGCATATGGATGGAATTGGTCGAAAGATTTATGAAGCAGTTTCGAGTTCACATTACGAGACCCAAGAATGTGATGACATTAACATTAGTAAATTAGTAGGTAGGAGAATCACTTAAGAATTTCTTAATCAGGTTCAATGCGGCTGTTGTTTTGGTGGATTGACCAGATCCATTGATGGTTTTGATGGCGGTAGTGTCAAGAGTTGTAGATAATTCAGATTTTAAGATATCATTTATACGGGATCCACCGATGGATCTCAGGGAATTCTACCATGAAGTAGAAAGGTTTCCATGACAAAAAGATGCAACCGTTGATAGAGAGGCAACGGAAGTTAATACGGTACGGGTGGAGAACTGCCCGGTAAAAGCTTAGGAAAGGACAAGGGTAAACAAAACATGGACAATAGCTTCGATGGATCGAAGCAGCAGAGGGGAGAACCCAAATTCTCTTCTTACTCAGAATTGAATGAAACCCTAGAACATATATATTTGGATACTCGAGGACGCCCTCTATATCGAAGACTAGCAAGGAAGGAACCCTTCGAAAGCGAACAAACATTAGGAAAACGCTGCCTATTCCATGAGCTGGATAGGCACAATACAAATGACTGCAGGCATTTGAAGGATATCATTGAGAAACACGTGAGGAATGGTTAGTTTCAACAATATGTAAGAAATCGAGCTGCAGCGGTGGAACATGAGAAACCACCGTCCACCTCGAATGAAAATGGCACTGGATCAAGGTATCATCATCAGTTTGTCATCAATTGATCGGGATGGCATGGAATAAGTAACAAACTCCGCAGTAGGACAACTAAGTAACTTACACATGTACGGAATCGAGGACGGTCCTTAGGCATGCTCTGAGATGATGATAAACCATAGTGCTCGGGTTTGTGAAATTTCGTTTTTTCTTATTTGCTTCAAACTCTTATTTTTCTAGTTTTATTTGGACTTTGGTTTATTAGTTGTACGGAATCTTGTGGAAAATGGACTTAGGAATTCTTAAATTTGGATCAATGTAATAGATAACATAGGTTGCGGTTGTGGTCATGTCCGGATAGATGGTATAATAGCCGCAAGGTACGGGTCTTTTCGTCAGGCGAACATGACGAAATAGACTCATGCATCGTGGATTAAGTCCTCGACTAGGTATCAAGGCCGAAGAGTAAAACCCAATAGGTCGTGTAGTATGGACTATGCCTGGCAAGGGGTAGGTCGCTTTGCTCGAATGCGATGGATCGACCTACTAGGTCATCGAGCATGGATTGTGCTCGGTAAGGATTCGGAGAGATCTAAGTCATCAGGTATAGATTATGCCTAGCAAGGGGTAGGTCGCTTCGCTCGAACATGATGGATTAGCTTACTCAGGTCATCGAGTATGGATTATGCTCTGTAAGGATCCGGTGAGATCGAGGATTTGAATTAGGATAACAACCCAGAGAGATCATGGATTTGGATATCAGCATCGAACAACAATGGATTTGGCTTTGGATGGATGCAGATTCGGATAAAATGATCTGGAGATAATGTGGATTTTGATTGGATTCTTGGTTGAAAATACGGCTATTATAACATCCCCTACTTGGAGGCCCCAAACTAACGGCTACGGATGCTGCAGTCATCCATAGTTATTAATCCTCGGTGACTAAATACGGCGACATTAGATACATTGATACATAGAAACACAAGAATATGGAAAAAAATTAAACAGCAAACAAATTCGACATTCCATTTCAAAATATTCCAAATTGATTAAATAATCCCAATTCGCATACCATGTTCAAATAACATATAATTATTACAAAATATGCCAAGATCGATATGCGAAGATGTCCCTTTGGTAGATTAGAGTATATATATAGGCAAGAAAATAATTTGCCTTAACAAACAAAATACACAGCGGAAATAAAAGAACTCTAATAATAAGCTTGCCTCCTGCACGTCCTCGGAAGCTTTATTCATTAAAAAGAACACCTGGAAACCTTAACTCTCAACCTACTCAAAATCAATTGAGTACCCGAGAGTTTAAGGGGAAAACAAAAACTTCGAGTCAGACATAAAGCCTAGTATGAATAATAATTTACCATCTCAAACTATTTAGATATCTAGTGAGACCACGTTGCTTAGCGGAACGGGTTTTCCCTTTACTAGTATCCTAAAACATTTATAAAACTATATACTGTGCTCCTACATCCACAATGTTTAAAACATAGTACTTTAAAAACTTTATGATGATATGTAAAACAAGTAAATCAAATCTGGATTAACCATCCTCATTCATTCTAACTATCTGTCTCAATTATAGTTTCTAGGATTACTATTTACCTGTTAAATGTTTATGGACTATCTGTCCAATATTATAGTTTTCATGGGATCAATAAGAACCTATTGGTAACTCCAATATCTTATCTCTTATCCTAGTTTTCATGGGCTAATTAGGAACCTATTGACTGACTGTCAATATCTTAATCCGAATACAGTTTTCATGGGCTAACTATGAACCTATTGGCCCATGCCAATATCTTTACTTAAGATTTTAACATCTGTTAAGTTACATTCACTACTGGGTCAACCTAACTGGTTATTCTGCCATTTCCCCAAAATACAGTTATGGGTTAATAACAATGTGAATAATATTTCTAAAATCTTTATTTATGCCATGGATTTTCCTTTAAAAATGAGAATGGGTTATTTGTTTTTAAGACTTTAAAACATCACTTTCGAAACCACTGGATGACCTCCTTCGAAAGCATAGAAAACCTCTTTTCAAAACTCTAAGAATATACCTTTCGAAACCAATGATACCTTTCGATGGTATCAAGAAAACATTCTTTAAAACATAGCTTTGAAACAAATGGAGTACCCTTTTGAAAGCATTGGGTTTTCTCTTTAAAAACATCATTTGGGTCAAAATGGTTATATATGAAAGTACCTCTTTCGAAACCAACTAAAATTAATTTGGGGAAAATATGATGGTGTCAGAACCATCTAGTCTAAAGCAAAGACATTTAAAAATTAAAACTTCGAAGGACAGAGTCGAAACCTCCTTTCGACTCCATCACCTTCGAAACCCTCAACCCCTTTCGAAAGCAATTAGGAAGCGGCTTAACCTTGGTAAAAAAAGATAACCTTTTGAAGGTATTATTGACTTCAATACTTCGTAAGGAAAATAGCGATTAGGTTTCGACTTGTTCGGAACCAACCCTTTCGAAAGCTCTTATTTAAAGGAAAAAGGCACCCCTTCGAAAGATGATACTTTAACATAATATGACAACCTTCTTCGAAAGCTATTCATAAAACCCTTTAGAAAGCATATGTTTCGGCTACGTCGGAGGCTTTAAGTAAAAAAAGGCAAGACATTAACTTTTGAAAAAAAAGCAGGGTTTCGACCCCATCGGAAGCTTACCTTTCGACACCAAGGCTTCCGCCTTTCTTCCAATCCACTGCGTACCACTAGGTGATACCTTGTGTATTAGTTTCGACTATGTGGGTTTCGACTAAGTAGGTTTTGGCTAGGATGTAGTGGAATCATTGGAGTCGAAAGAGCTGCCTATCAAGGCAGAACACCTTTTTCTGAATTAAAGACTGAAATGTTGCTTCTTTTAGTAATTGCTTTATAACAACTTGCCTATTTGTAAACCACTGATTGGTTGCCATAAAACTTTTCAAATACTTTACAATTGAAACCGCCCATTTATACCAGATCTAAACCATAAAAATGTAGCGTTTAAGCCTATATAACAAAAGTAATATTTGCAGAATAGTCCCTCTTTTAAAATAATTTATTTTCCCTAGTAAATCAATTAGGAAAAATCCCCAAAAATCATATAAATTCAATTTCTTCATGTAATCAAACATAATAAAATTTCAGACCTAATTTCTACTTGAAATTATTGAAATAAATTTTTAAACCCAATTATATCATATTTTTTATTAGAAATTCATAATAAAATTTCCATAACCTGGAAAATTCTGAAAATTAAAACCCATCTCTAAAATCATGTTTTACTTAACATAAATTTTTCCATAGTATTTTAAAATCAATAACCCACGGTTTTTCCCCTAAAACCGTACGAATTTCATTTACAAATAAATTATTTAAATTAAACAATTCATAAATTAAGCATATCTATCTTAGAAATAAAATAAATACCCAAATTCGAAATCATATGATTATAAAACCAAAAGGAGATGGATCGAATAATTATTCACCTTAGATTTGATAAGGAATTCGATATTTGTTGTTTATTAATCCTTCCTAGCTTTGATCCTTATCTTTAGATTGAAATTTCTTCTTCTTCCTCCTTGTTTATGGCCGGCTCTATTTAGTTTTGATTTGCGTTTGTGAAAAGATGAAAATGGAATGTGAATGGGCAATTACAAAAGGTCATAGCCATGTATAATAGATTGGCAATTTTATTAATATGCCCATGTGTAAATTAATTATCTGATAAACTAATTTAAAGCCCATTAAATTATTATTATTAAGCATGGCCCATTATATAATTTATTCAAATCTCAATCCCCTTATCATCATTATTCTATTTAATTTATCTAATTAAATTTTTTGAATAATGTTATCAAAATTTAGGGATGTTACAGCTATCAATGGATTATGCATTTTGGATTTTGGATTTATAGCAATTCAAAACATGCCTTCCTACCACAAGGCATGTTTTGGGGGGAAAATGCTATCCCGTCTTTTGGTCAGGCCTGGATACAACGAATTTGGCTAAAATGGATGGTTATCAAGATTGGAGATCGGTTGTATTTGAAACTATGGACGATAGCTGAATGGAGTCGGATGAACAACACTCAAAAAATGGCTAAGTATAAAATTAGCACTTCAAATAGACAATGGATCGGATCCCCAATTTCTGACCCAATCAAGGCGCAATTAGTATGGGGCAACAAGGAAGGCCTCATAAGGTTACATTTCAAATTTCAAGTCGATCAGAGTTCGTATGCATGAGTGATGGGCGAAAGAAGATGGATCGGTGTTGATGGATCTATAGTAATTTGCTTGGAGTCGGACCCGGGAAATTTTGCTACTTGCTTGGAGTCGGATGCATGTTTGCTTGGAGATTGCTTGGAGAAAATAGATCAGCACCGATCATTTTTCGTGCTTGGAGTCGGGTATGTGTTTGCTTGGAGGTTGCTTGGAGAAAAACGATCGGCACCGGTCGTTTTTCGTGCATTGAGTCAGAATCACGTTTGCTGGGAAAAAATTTGGATTTTACCCAAGTATAACCCTGGCCCAGAATTTTCAGCGCCTACTTCTAGTCACATCGGGTCTCGCTTGGGGTCAACCCTGAAGTGGGTTTTTTAACGACCGTTTTGGCGATTTTTGACGATCATTGATCCATAACTCAAAATTTGCAACTCCATTACACAAGAAACTTTAGGAGAATGCACTAGAGGCAAGGAGGACCCACCACAATGATCTCAACTCAAAAGGAGCAAGTGGGAACGATCGGTACATATCATTCTAGAACGATCGGCCATGATCGATCTTCAGCACAAACTACTGAACTCAACTCCACGGAAAATGCGATATCTCACAAATGGTAAGTCGAAATGGCACGAAATTTGGAGAGCAAGTAGATAACATCATTTGGGACCTACTAGAAAAATCGAACCCCAAAAGGAGTTAATATAAATGATCAACACCGATCGTTGTTTAGTGAGCGATCGGCCCTAAATTTTGTGGGTCGGGTCGTGTGGGCCTAGAGGTTCTTCTGGCGAACTTTCAGCCCAATCCATGCACGTCTTCTCCTATAATGAAACAGACTTGGTTCATTGCAAAGGATCTTCTTCTTCTTGATCTTCTTTTGGCTCTCCTTTATCACTTCTTATCTCTTCCTCCATTAATTTTCTAAGGCTAAAAACAACTGTATTTGTAATCCTATAGTATAATAAAAAGATTATTGGAGTGGACGTAGGCTAGAGATTATCGAACCACTATAAAACTTGCATGTTTATTTACTTTTCTACAATATATTCTTTGATCTGTGAATCTGTATTTTTCTGTTTGGATCTAAATATTGGATATTGGTGCTTTCACATACAACCAGGTGTTGGTGACCATTTTTGGCACTAACAACAAGTAAGATCCAAAACATAGTTCCATCGTGTGGTGGATCTAGTTTGCTAGCATGAGCAGGAAATCGATAGAAAGTGGTTCATACACCATGCTTTGAACATCGGATACATACTATGTATACTGACACTTCACACTGCCCTGGTCGATGTTTAGAATCTGATTGGTCAACACACATTGATGTCCGCTAGATTCTACACATTAGCTATACGTGTTTTAAATAAAGTAAATTTCAAAAGAAAACATACTTGACAGCATTCTCTATCCAGCTTTTCAGTTCATATGACTCGATGATCTCCTCGCCTGAAAGTTAGTATTGATCCATGTATTCCCCTGAGGCCGGTTTTCTACAACTCGGGCTTTTATGTCTACTCCATTCAAAGCAAGATGTTCGAAAACAGCTAAACTCCATAGATAAATCGTTCTAGTGGCTCCTCTTTAAAATCAACCTCCTCCACTGAACGAGCAATATTCCCCAATAGTCTTGGACAACCCTTCGGACTAGACACTATCTATGCTAACTAAAAAATCACTCCAAACCATCTACTTTCATCACAGAATCCCAGAGAGTGATGTTCTATTACTAATGATTGACCAACAGGAACATAATCCACCTTGAGTTTATACTACTTACAATAAATATATGCACTTGGGTGGATCCGTTCTGCCCTTCTACAAGGGCTGGCTCCAACTCTAGTGCATTCCAATGGATATGCTTTGCTCAATTTCTTATACATCCTCCTCATGAGGAGATTGAATCATCCCCTAAATTTTGGGGAGCTTACCTATCTTCTAATCTTCAGAAAGAGAATGAGATCCACATCATTGCTGCTCATTGAAACCTATAATTGATGCAAAGTTATCGAGGCACTTTACAACAAGCATAGTTACTTCAAAAGTGAGTACTTCTTCATTCGCTGTCATTAATGCTTTAACCATCTCTGGTTGTCTCGGCGTGTAATGACCCGTACTTTTAACGATAAGATATTTAAATAATTGATTTAAATATTGAATCTTTAATTAACTGATGGTCCCAAAAATATGATTTTTTTGCATATGGCTGAATCAGGATTCGAGATCATTTCCATTGAGTCCAAATTGACGTTGCGAAGTAAAATTAGTATAAGCATCGTTATATTTGGAGATCGAGTGATCCGATGGCCGAAACGATCTTGAAATGCGCAAGATTATCATCCTAGAGCGCTGTCTCAGATAGCTACAAAATTATGCCATTGGGACTATAAAAATGAGATGACGTACACTGACGAGTTTCATTATGATCAGCGCATCATGTGATTGTACGAGCTCGAAACGTATATCGATTTATTTGAGAAATTCAAATAAATAAAATATAGTATTATTTAAATAAAAACCTAACCAATCCAACACTCTCTCTCATTTTCATAACTACTGTTACATTGCCAGGAGCCAAAATAAATGGTCGCCACTCTCAAATCCCTTCAAAAATCAAAATCCAAAGATCCGCTCAATGAAAAATTACGAAACTAAGACCGTTGAGCTCATATAAAAAAGAGCTTCGCATCCATATAGGATTTGAAAGGTGTGATCACCATTGGGGTAGTCCATGGCCGTTTGCTATGTGGGGTATAGATATTATTGGTTCCTTACCGATCTCTAAGGGTGGCACAAAGTACGCTATCGTCGCAGTTGATTACTTCACCAAATGGGCCGAAGCAGAACCTTTAGCCATGATCACGACCAAGAAAGTAATCAACTTTATTGTCTGAAACATCATATGTCACTTCAATCTTCCACAAACTATTGTAATAGATAATGGGACTCAATTCGATAGTTTTGAATTCAAAGACTTCTGTCGGAGGTATCGTATTGAAAAGAGATTTGCAGGGGTCGCTCACCCTCAGATAAATGGATAGGTTGAAGCTGTAAACAAAATCATTAAGTTCATTCTGAAGAAGTGTTTGGAGAAGGCTAGAGGCAGATGGGTGGATAAACTCCCTACAGCACTATGGGCTTACAGGACCACGCACAAGTCCACGACTAGCCATACTCCATTCACTTTTTGTTACGGTTCGCCATCATTCCGGTTGAGCTCGAAGTTCCTTCTCATCGAGTGACTTACTACGATCCTAAAATGAGTAAAGATCCTCTCTTGGAGTCTCTCAATTTTATAGATGAGAAGTGTGAGGAAGCCGATTTGAGGGCAGTTGTGCATCGACACCGAGTCCCCGGTATTACAACATTAAATTCCGACCTAGAACCTTTGAAATCGGTAATCTCGTCCTGAAACGGGTTTTTCCTACCCCATCGCACATGCATCCAATCTGGGAAGGACCAAATGTCATTAAACAGAGGCTTGGAGAGGGAACTTTCAAGCTAGCGACTGTCGATGGCATCACACTTTCGAGGGCGTGGAATAGCGAGCATCTACGACGCAATTTCATTTAGTTTATTTCTTTTTCATTTCGGTTGTATTTGCTTTCAGAATTTTGCTTTAGCATTTGGTTTTCCAGATATAATAAGACAGGTTATGTTATTCCTTTCCATTTAACAAATAAAGTTTCGGACTTCCTTTATATTTATGTTTGCTGTAGCATTATATATAAGTTACATGACGAAACTGATTGTTGTTGATATGTATGAACATGCTCCCAGAGTTTGAAATTAATCAATCACGCTAATTCCCAATGGGACTAAACAAGATAAGCTTGGTCCACTTGTTCATTTGATAACTCCCATTCATAATCCAACGGATGGGATATGCCATGAGGAATAAATGTGGCTCGACCATCTGATGATCGAATAAATCTTGCAAAACTATGGAACTGAGATAAAATGAGAGTGACCGTGACACGACCGACCACTCCTAAGTCAAACCCCAGACCCTGAGGGGAAATCAATTAATTAAGGAGAGTACGATCCGACTGCTCTTCAAAAAAACTCTAAGTCCCCAGAGTGCGGACCGGATTATAAACATAAGTCGGATGTGAATCGACCACCCGTAACATAACTCTAAGTCCCTAGAGTGCGGACCGAAGTATAAACATAAGTCGGGTGTGAATCGACCACCCGCAACATAACCCTAAGGCCCATAGTGCGGACCGAAGTATAAAAATAAGTCGAGTGTGAATCGACCACCCGCGACATAACCCTATGTCCCCAGAGTGCGGACCGAAGTATAAACGCAAATCGGGTGTGAATCGACCACCCGCGACATAACCCTATGTCCCCAGAGTGCGGACCGGAGTATAAACGCAAATCGGGTGTGAATCGACCACCCGAAAAATAACTCTAAGTCCCAGAGTGCGGACTAGAGTATAATCATAGATTAGGTGTGACTCAACCACCCATCAAATAACTCTTATCCTTGGAGTGCAGATATGAGCATAAACATATGGCTAAATGAGGTTCGACCATTCACTATTCCATGAACTCTGGCCTGAAACCGACAGAAGGAGTATAAACTCGCTAATGATGGAGTTCGACCATCCAACATCTAACCCCGCTAATCTAAGACTGGGGGCAGGAGCATAGTTACTCAAAAACCACTGAATTCGATGGCGTAACATTAAGGCTTGAGCCTAGCATTTGATTCGACTGAAGGCCATGACCGCATTGAGACCTTGGGACAGAACTAGTGGATTGTTACCAGAATTAATAAACAACGAATTACAAGTACATTGAATGGAAAGTAATAGTTCAACTACTTGAATAGAAATTCGCATGAAAGCTCAATAGAAAAGAAAAACTTTTATTCACATGATAGGTTTCAGGATTGTGGTACAAGTTATTTCAAAAAACTGGGAATCATATCTGAACAACCACAACTAACAAAATAAATGACGAACAAACAACTATGCAAACTATATACACATTAAGTCAAAGTGACGGCTATTTCTTCGACCTCCTCTCCATTTTTGATTTTTAGGAGCGGTACCACTTGAGCCCCTGATGCTTCTCTTCCTGGATCCTTCACCACCTTCCGCAAGAGAGCTTATAAAGGCAGAAGGGAGTTCACTGGGAATCTACCCGCCAGATGGATTAACTTGTAATGGCATAAGGTGTGAATCATCGATGTCCACCTCGACGGGCTCGGCTTTCGCCTTTTTCTTTAGCAACTCCTCCTTCTCGATATGCTCTTTCAAGCTAATCTCATCAGTGCGTTCGGAGGTGCCGGTAATCACAACATTGTCAAATTCATCCACTGGGATCAGATCTTCAACCTTATCATCATTAAGAGCTCCGATGACTTGAGCATTGGCTCCTGGTACATCAGTAGCCGTCAGAATTTCTGCTAGTTTCTCTTGTTGCTCCATAGTAGCATCGCTTTTAGGAGTTTGATCGGGACCCGAAAGACCTGCAAATTTCTTAAAACAGAGAGATAATCCTAAAACCATTGGGCATGAAGAACAAAATCTTTCAAAAATTGGAGGATAAAGTGGAATACCCGTATCCTGCTTGTTCTCGGTGTTAGCTGGAGTGCCCCCTTACAAAATAGGGGACAACACTTTGGATTGATAACCGGGCTTATCTGGATCATAGCCCAAGTCCTGCTATAGGCCAAAGGAAATCGATGCTCCAGCCGCTTGGGAAGAAGAGGGGCTCTTAGGATCGGCCTCCGAGGATCCGATAATATGCTCTCTTTTTTCAGAAGGCGCAGAAACATCAAAGTACTGGAGTCTCGCGGCAACAAGATCTTGGGGTTCGTTTCCATGGAGGATCTCCCGCACTAATTTTTCTTCATCAAGCTCAGCTGCACCCAATTCTCTATATTTCATCTCAATGATATGCTCCCAGGCTTCCACAAGTGATTTGAGATAACCTTCGCCAAGAATACTCAAGTCACGGTAGATGTGGACTTTGGCATTGTATTCGATGATCAATGGATCAAACAAGTTCTTGATTTCATTCTGAGAAGACTCTTTAGCATCTTCTACTCGGGTTTCAATTTCTTCCATCGTCTCCTTGTGACCTTCCTCTCGTGCCTCCTCTTTAAGAGCTTTCATCTTGGCAAACTGCTTATGGAGTTTAATTTTCAGGCTCTTGGCTTTAACAGCCTCTTCATAGTACCTTTGCTATTCTTCATGAGCCTCAATCTTCTCTTCCCTTTCTTTCTTAAGAAGCTCCTCAAATTCCTCGACGCGATGGGCCAAGACATCCTTTTCCTTTTGTAAGGAATCTTTTTCTAGAGCGAGTGCCCCGCTACGATTGAGGGCAACATCGAGTTCTTTTTTATGGGAAGCTTCTAAATGGTTCACTATCTCTGATATTTCCTTGGCACTTTTCTCCTCCACGGCAAGTTTTGTTGCCAATTCCGATAGTTCATCATCTTGGTGTTTGACTATGTCTTTGTCATGTATCGCCTTTAGCTTGAGACAATCTATTTCATATTGACGCTTAATTCACACTTCGGAGATTTTTTTCCACCAAGTATTGAAACGATTCATGCTACACGAACACGTCATTAACACATGTGAGAGAAGTTGCCTTAGCATGCCCTGGGATCATATGTACCATGGGAAGGAATTTAAGCCCATCGAAACAGATTTTAGGAAAAGTGGCCTTAAGCCTGTGCAGTTAATTCCCCGCTATTACCCCATTATAACCTTGGTATATCTCATAGTGGATTTCTACCGCTATGATTTTTCCATATAGCCCCAAATATAGCCTTTCCGCTTTAAGCCCCGCTATTTTCGCTATATCCCGTTATTCCCGCTATATTCCGCTATTTCTGTTATATCTTCTTTAAAAGAAATGAATTAAAAAATGACATTTATACATTATAAAAATTATAAAATTAGTTTATTTGATTGAATTTTTAATATATTTTCAGAAATTAAAATTCTCTGATATTCTACTAAATTCAATTATGTTATATGATAGTTTTATGTTTAATCATAGTATATTCACACATGTTTTTATTTAAAATTATTTATGTATTAATTGTAATTCAATTGAATGTTAATTTTTCATTTAATTACCATTTATATATTTGTAAAAACATTACATACGAGTTTTATATGCTATTTTAAAGTCATCCGCTATATCCCGCTATATCCTCGCTGTATCCCCGCCATGAATTTTTGCACCTCCACCGCATTGGATCTGCAGAGCGCTTTAACTGCACAGCCTTAAGCTCGGACAATTTCTCCGCTATAGAAATGTCAGAAGCAGCGGCCAACACAGATGGATCAGAAGTGGCAATTAGATGCTTGCTTGATCTACAGTCGCGAGACTGCTTAGACCTCGAAGAGCCAGAGTGTTGCTCATGTGATGTGACGATTTAAGGGCCACGATAGGGAGGTTGGTCTCCGCTATAAGTAGGAAAATTAAGTTGATCTCCATGAAGAGATATCTGAGATTGGGATTTGCGCTTGGAAGAGGAGGATTCCCTTGAATGATAGCTTCTTTCTCATTCATCATCTTTCTCCTTGCGCCTGCTAGACTCTGAGTCGCGACTAGATCGATAATACATCGAAGAACCTCTTAAGCGAACAAAGGCCTGGGACTGAGTCATCGCACCTGCAAAGACTAAATGAGAACATGTGAGTAACTATCGTGCAAAGGATTAATAAAGAGTGTGTAGTGAAGTGCACGTGCTTGTGAGTGTCCTAGTGTTCCCTCTGACAAATCGGTGGCTGTAGCCTTGCTTATGGGTGTTCTCTCTCCTTTATCAGTAGGATTAATGCCTTCACCGCTCTTAGTAGGAGAATTTAGCCCTGCGATGTTGATATTAGGAAAGTCGTAAGTTATAAAATCCCTTGGAATTTGGAGATTCGAAAATCCTTTTAGTGAACTTTCCAAGTGTTAGGAAGATGATTCTTCTTCAATAGAAGTATGACGAATTATGGATCTACGGCAGTTTTTCTTCTATGAATTTTGTATGCCAGCTTCTTCTTTCTCTTGGTGGGTGTTTGAGATTGCGCACCTTGCGACGGTTCGGCCATAGGATGCTTGCCTAGGCCTGCATCAGCATCGCTGGTTTTGTTGGTCTGGAAATCCCTAATCTCACCTTCTTCAATGTTATCCCATGTTCCCTCGGCAAGGGACGCGACATGATTGATGGCATCCCTTTCTTACTCTGTAATGTTTCTCGGCTATGCTACGCTTTTGGGGAGCCCAATGCTACGACCCTCTTCTACCAGCCCAAATAAAGATAGTAACTCGTCAGTAACAAGAAGTTTGATGTTCCTATCTTCGATAGGGGTAGCACGAATAGCGGTGTCCGCTCTTGAAAAACTAACGCCTTTAGGACATGGGCGGACACTTGCGAACATTTGTAGGACTTTGAGATGTTAATAGTTAAAAAGTACGACTTGGATTAAAGGACTTAAGAATGAAATGAAGGTAACACTTACGTCCTTCAAACCACCGCTTTGAGAAGACAGGTGGACATCGAACATATAACCATTCGTGCTTGAATAGAGAGAGTTTATTCAAAGTGCCTGCTAAGACTTGGCAGTTAGGCGAAGGTTCGAGAAAAACATAGGAAGGACTTCCTGACCGCCGTTTAAAGTTGTAGATGAATCTTATGTCCCTGGGAGTTGGCGGACGAAATAGAATGCTCATAAATAGCCGGAAGGTTCCATCTAGGAAGGCGTAACTGTTTGGATGGAGTTGAGTGGGAGCTATTCCAAGATATTTCAACATCTCTCGAATAAATGAAATAAAGGGCGGTACGCATCCGACCCAGCACATAAATTTGTTACACGCCGTTTACCCCTCTGGGGGCAATTGAGGTCCGTTGTTTATTGAAGGAACCAGGACATCTACAAACAAAATTCCATGAATGGAATACATCCAACGAAGGGCAACCTCGCCAATTTAAGAGGCTTGAGAATCTATTGGGAATTCTAGAAGAATGACACCCTCTACTGCATCGGGAGAAGGACTTATATCCTCCGCCGGAAGGACCAGAACATTTAAAAAAAGGTTGACCGATGGGCCAGAAACTTCTGTATGTTCTGCTTGATGGCTGGGAGAAAGCCTGCTGGATATTGTCGTGGAGCTTGATTTTGCTTCAGGATCGATGTGTTGCATGGCCAGTTCGGAAGACATACCAGCTAAACGCTCTTAGCATCTGGAATCCATACTAGCTATACTCAGTAGATAATCGAGGTTAGAAAAGTTTACCTGTCCCCCCTATGTTTAGTGCAAGCTAGTGTAGTGTAGTGAAGTGTATAGTAGAAATAAGCAGCTTAAAATCAGAAAACGAAGTAAAACGATGAGACTTTGGATTCCAGCCAGAGTGACCGTCATCCCTGACCGTCATCCCTGACCGTCTCAATTGGCGAAGAGACTGATCGGTCGTAAAAGATTTGGGATCGACTATCGGTATATCGAAGTGTGAAGTTTGTCGCTCAAGTCCATTTGTAAAGTTTTTAGCATATGTTGAAAATTCTAAGGATTTGATTGTTCAATCTCGAGTTCGGTAGTAAATATGCAAGTTTCAGTGTTCATCGTTATTAAACAAGTAAGCTTAGACTAGTTTATAAGTTCAAAGAACCCCTACAAGTTGCAAGTTTTAGTGCTCATCGTCATTAAATAAATAAGCTTAGACTAGTTTATAAGTTCAAAGAACCCCTACAAGTCCTTATGCTGATCTTTGAACACTGAGCCCTACCTATTGATCCCTATCCCAAAGCCTACCAACCAATCCCTATCCTAAAGCCTCTCTATTGATCCCTATCCCAAAGCCTCTCTACCGATCCCTCTCTTCACCCTAATCCTACCAATCCCTTTATTCCACAATTCTTTACCTTCCTTTCACCAAAATTCCACGCCAATCCCTTATGCATGCTCGACACGTCACATATAGCAATCATCATTGCTCTCAAGGTTTATGGCAATCATAATCAAAGGAGGGATTTGCATAACCACATCTTGCAACGAATCCTAACAAAACCCTCCTTTTCTCCTCCCTTCTTCCTTTTCCTTACTCACTCTGTCGAACCCTATCCTCTAATGATTCATCTCCTCTAGGTCGCTTTGATCGCTATGCCATCACGGCCTCGAACACTATCATAATCACTAACAACATGGAATCCAGTATATCATCGTATAATTGAAAGTTATAGTTCAGAAACTTACCTATGTGAATGTTTGAGTTAAAATGGGGCCGAGTGTTTGGGGATGTTCGAATTGGAAGGGAAGAAGAAGCGAGTTTATGGGGCAGGTTGGATCGTAGATGGATCTAAGACTTGAGGTTGGAAGTTTGGTTCAGTGGATTGAAAACGAGGGTTCGGTGCAAAGGCGGATGTCGAGAAAATGAAATAAGCGAGAGTGAAGGGATGGAGAGCTGCTATATATATAGACGAGGGTTTGGCCCAAGTCCTTAGCGCATGGCATGGAGAGAGAGGGATTGGCATGAAGGCTAGCCGATCCTTGTTAGCATGGACCTAAAAAAGGGGTCGACATACATATATACCGACCCTTACAAAAGCTTTAATAAAAATAAAAAAGAAAGAGAGAGAGAGATCAGCTAAACGCTTGCCAATCCCTATAAATAAAAAAACGATGATGATGAATGCATAATTTTTTTTAAAAAAAGAGAGAAGAGAAAAAAAGAATGAATGATAGGGATTGGCTATAGGTATGTATGCAAATAAATATAAGCATAAAAATTATTTAAAGCATGTACATACATAATGCTATGAAAATTGGCAACGACCCGTGAGTGTTCGAACACGTCCAAGAACCAAAAACAAAAACATGTATATGAACGTGCACGTGTATGACCCAAGAGTTCAACTTTTGAAATCGACAGTAATTAAAGTTGAAACTTGGAATCTTCTTGTTCGAGGTTGGACCAGATAAGAAAAGCTTATTAGCCTCACAGAACTGGACTTATATATATATATATATATCAATGGACAGAATATAGCACTGGATTTATATTATTGGAAATTGACCAAGAGTCATGATAATCATAAGGAATTCAACACCTTGGAATAACGATTCGATAATGAAATAGCAACTGTTCAAAAAGCTAGGTGGATCTCACTCTGGACGATTCAAAGCATGTCATGTTAATCACAAGACGTACTTTGAGGGGCATGTGTTACCCGACATTCTAGCTCGACTATATTGAATTAATTGCATGAGTTAGATCCAACTGCCATCAAGGCCGATGATTCTATAATGATAACTGTGGGGCTCGGAAGTCAAATACAGATGATTATATGAAGTCAAAACTGAATGGATTTGATGGATGTACGATGTAAGATGCTCAAAGCATGTAATATGACTCAACGAATGGAAGGGTTCGGCATAGCATGGCACATTGTGAGGGATCGACATACTTGATCAAGAGGGATCGGTCGGTTTCACTGAAGAGGGATCGACATCCATCAAGAATCAAGTGCATTCATGCATGCAATAATCAATATCTCAGGATCTACATTTCCAAAGCCAATGAAATTTGGAGGGCAAGTTTAATGGACTCTAAGGAACCTACCCTAGGGATCGCACGTCATAATAACAACTTTCGAGGGATCGACATACAACCCTATAGAGGGTTCGACTGCAAGTAGTGCATAAGTGATATCAAGTCATAGATCGAGAAATTACTCAAGTTCCATTGGTCCAAAAGACATGAGAATTGAAGGACAAACATATTTTAGCATGGAGAAGCCACCATAGGGATCGCTACCCAAAAATCGACCAATGAAGGGATCGGTATCGATCCCTCCTCATTAGGAATTGGGCCTAGCGATCCCTTTACTGGGCCCATGTGGATTAGAAGGTCCTTCAGTCGAAGTTTCAGAGAGATTGGTGGTCGTCTTCACCTATAAATACTGGCCTGATGGGTCATTTTGAGAATCTTTTCCCTGCTTGTTACTCTAGGCTCTATTGTAGTCAAGTGTTTGCTATTTATTACCGCTGTAATCAGATTTATAAGTGATTAATAAAGGATAATCTTCAAAGTGAATATAGGCATACAACACAAAACCACTATAAATCTTTGTGTCTCTGATTATTGCTTTTTATCTGTTATTAGTTTCATCATTTCCTTAGTTTAATTTAATTTTTCTTCACTTACTTCTCTACATAAATCTATTCTTGGCTGTTTGTGACCAATTTGGTTGCAAATACAAAGTATGCCCCAGATCACACGATGTTTCGATCTGTTTACCCTGGACCGTTATAGAGTATGCAGTCCAGTTCTTGGCCCACCGAGTGGCATGGATTCGAGTACCGAGAAACTAGGACGTTGAGTAGTCCTTGATTCTATGGAGGTGGTCATACAAGTATCATATATCCAACGCACTGAGTGAGTTAATGTCAGGATGGATGATGGATGCTATGTTTGCTTGATTGTTCATCACCTTAGGGACGTTACATGAAGCAGATATTATCAATGCAGATATCTAGACACCCTTAGTACTTCGGTGTATAGTACACCCATGATGACTATGATGTAAAGTAGCTTATATTCGATGTCATGTGCTAAGTCTTTGGATGCAGGGACATGTCAGGTATAAATCCCCATACCCTATGTGCCATATACTATATCGACTTTTATAGTACTTTGAGATTGTTTATCGCTCACATCTGACTGTTGTCTGACTTGAGGTTTTATGCTTTGCTTCATAATATTTCGGGTACTCTTAAATGAGTATACTAGAAAGTAGGTATAAACGGTGGATGGATTTTTGCAGATGGACCAGCATGATGTGACTCTTTCTCATACTTATATTTTGGGCTTATTATTGCATATTCCATCGTGTAACACTATGGAGCCTTGACAGTGTTGACTTACTATTATTAGAGGCAGTTTATTAGTTGAGTTTATTTATCAATTGTCTAAATTTTGTTATTGTTTTGTATAACTGTATGAGCCTATGTACTTTGATTTTGTGGTTAATGTAGTTATTACTATCTCGCCTATTTTTTATCTATGATGACTATTATATTTTATCTAATGCGCTGTGAGATTATGATAGGTTATGTGATTATATGATGTTTTCCTTCTCTTCTCTTATATTCTCTTCTATTCCCTTCTCTTCTTTTCTATTCATCTTCTTTACTTCTATTTCTTTCCCTTGATAATCGTCCGACATCAGCCGGATGCTCCAACCGTGCACTATTCAGTTATATGAGCGTCAGAGGTATAGGGCGGTTATTACATTTGGTATCAGAGCCAGGTTACTTGATTAACCTGAGTTGATACCATGATCCAGTAGAGATATGGTAGGAGTTGTCGCCTTAGGCTGGATTGAGAGAAGCTAGTTGTTGGTTGGTAAAAACAATACACAGAGCTATCTACTAATGCTATCAGAATCTCATAATGGAAAGGATAAAATATTATCAGAAGCAGTACCCATTTTATAAATATTCAATTTCCAAAATAAAATATAGCATCTCAATATCCATGGTACAATATCTCAAAATACAATAACATCATGTCTGAATGGGTACATCAAAATATAACAAAAACATAAGTAGATAAATAATTGCCACATGACTCTGCCTTTATCTCTTAGATCTACATTGGCTTCCCTACCATGTGTTGTAATGAGGAGGGAGTCAGAGTAACAATGTCTGCAGAATAAAATCTCGAGTCTTTCCATAATAGTAATTGGGCAATATAATTTAGATAAGAATATGTATTGTGTATCCTAACTTTTGTTCTTATAAATACCTTCAACTTAAGCCCGAAGGCTTTCTTAGTCCAATCCTATAACTCACACTTTTCTAACCGATATCTATATCTTACATTCTACTACATGCCTAAGGCCATTCCCAGTCCCATGCATTTACAGTCAATCATGTCCTAACAATGTGAGAGAAAGTACCTGGTTAATACCTTTAAATGGAAATTAGGCAAACTATGACCATATAATACCTGTATCTTAGGCAGGTCCCCGTCATTTAAAATTTAACCCAAGGTAGATCCCTCTCTGGTACAATCTAGTTGACATCGCATAGAATCTCAATAGGTCACTTAATACTTTTTTTCAGAAGAGGCGGACTCTACAATTGCCACTTAATACCTCAAAAAAGTGGACCTTTCCTGAGATTTCCATTTACCGTGCCTAAATGTTATTCCCGACTATTTAATAATTCCTAATTAAGGAGGGAGGCGGACCCTACAACAACCACTTACTACCCTCGATCCCCAAAGCAGGTACTACGTATTATGACCCATTACCAGGTGTGAGGTCTCATATTAGTCCGACAATTTGTAAGCATTGGTAGCCAGATTAACTGGACAAACTTACCTTATAGAATTGGGACTAACCTCGCATCATTCGTGGGTACTTATTATGGACGGTGTCTCACATCAGCCCCAAAGTCACACTACTGGTAGAGCTGGACAGACTTTCATGTGCTTTTGACTGACCTTGCATCTTTATAACTAGTCATAATTTACACTCCCCTAACCATACTACCACATACCTCACCCATTCTACTAAGGCTATAAGGAAAGATCCTTTATTCCCCCACTAACCACAATCATCCATAATTTCCATCCTATAGGGTTTTAATGCTAATCACTAACCTATTTATTACGCTATTAATAGGTTATTAATTATATGTTATTTATACGCTAGTATATATAAATACACAACTAATATATTCCTAGGCGTGCAAAGATTACACCATATACTAATCGTTAAATGTCGTAACTTCCAACTTATACATGTCTAATTCTATACCATGGCATACAAATCAACTAAAATCCTTAGACCAACAATAGACTTGTATAGGAAAATAGTAGAATCAACATCTATAGAATTTACAATGCAATCCTTTTACACTCTATTCAACTTCCACATAGAAAATGGAAAAGGGATTCATATTCAATTTATGAAAATAGGCAGTACAAACTACGAATAAGAGAATCTATATATTACACACCATTTCCTATCTTTTAGAGCCCTCAATCGTATCCTAAGAGAAAAATGAGAAGTGGAATAGAATGGAGAACATTAAAATTGCAATAACTATACAAATTCTACTATTCTAATATAGAATAATTGAGAATCAAATAACATAAAAATTAACATTTCACTTTGGGAGAATTTGAGGGTTTTAGATTTTGAAGCTTTCATGAACCAAAATTTCCCAAGACATATATCAAATCCAACCTATATTGTTTAATTACTAAACTGAGAGAAACTAAGATTTCCACTCACAGATAATTCTCAGCTTTCTCCTTTGGATTTGAACACGCTTGCTTTTTAATCTCTTCCCAGATCTCTTCCTTTTGAAATATAGAATAGTTGGATTGTATATTAATTAGATTCATAATTTTAGGGATTGGAGGAGAATAGAATTAGAAATTGAATATAAATATCTAAAATCTTTTATGTGAAGACCTTAAGAAATTTCTGAATCGTGTGGAAGAAAGAGACTGAAAGAACTCCGCTATGTTCCAAAATAATTTATGAATAAGGATGAAGGGGCTAGGCTCTTATTTATAGTGGTTAGAAGTCACCAAAATCATCGGATTTAAATCGGTTTAAAGTAATAAAATCTGGGCCATTCTTGGTGATAATAATTATAGCCACCACAATATGCATCGGTCGACTGGCCCTGGGTAGGCGGTCGATCGATTGCCTATAAAATGAAACATATTTATCCACCTGTTTAATTATTATTTAATTCCTTGTTTAATCTTTAACGTTAACGTTTCTTTTAATGTTTACGTAACCCTAAATTCGAATTACCGTTAATTTTAAAATGTCAATTTATTAACATTAATTATAAATTTGAATTTGAATTTCATTTGAATTATTTTGAATTCAAAAACTTCAAATGTCAATAACTATTCCATTTGAGCTCCGATCACAAAACTTTATATGAAAATTGATTAGAAAATTACCACGGACGCAATGGTGTAACTTCCATGGCCAAACTCCAACATCTTCAAAATTTCCACTTTTAGCTTTATTCCAAATTTATTAATTTCTTATTAATTTTTACGGGGTGTTACGGTAACCAGCAGGATCGCTCATCCTTTCTATCTGTGATTTAGAATTTATTAGCAACTTTTCCATGGATAGTATTGGCAAGAATAAGGTAAAGCATTTCTGTATTATATTTATTTATAAATGCTTTGAAAACTTTTTATCTATACATACATATACTTTTAAAAATCCATTTTGAAAGACTTTTTGGAAACCTTTTTGGAAAACTTTTTTTTCAAAACTTTTCATATACATTCTCTCAATACTCACCTTATCACTAAAGAAAATTAAACCTAGGCTCTGATACCAAGTATAACAACCATACCTCCCAACACACACCGATCCAAAGCCTAGGGTGACCTTCAAACTCTGGTCGGTGCCAAGAAGTATGAGCTATCAGAGTTTTTAAACATCACAAAGACAAAAAATATGCGATAAAATCTAAGATATTCTACACTTTCTGATCTCATAACGAAAGACAACAAAATATAAATACAAAAAATATCCATCTTAGAAAATATCTCATAAAACATAGTCTCAAAGAGTATGTAGTCATATCTAGAGTACACATAGATATGGCATAAATATGATGTTAACCCAAAAAATGGATAACACTTTGGATTGTGATTGTGAAAGCACCAGCCCATTAGAATGGAACAAATATAATAGAAAAGTAGAAGAAAATTAAAAAGTACAGAGAATTTTATAGTGGTTCGGCTGTTAACTAAGCCTACGTCCACTTTATAACTTTGATTATTGGTTGTATATGATTACAAGGTGTTTGAGGTGCTCGAGGTTGAACAAGTTACAAGTACAGATGTTAGACTAACTCTAAGTCCTAGAATTGCCTATAAGAACTGCCTCGGTGACTATTGAGTAGAGAGAGTTGAAGAATTGATGCAGATCACGTATAGTGTTAGCAGAATCCGGCCTTTATTTATTGCTCTATGGATTGTATTTATAGTTGTAGTGGTCGTATTGGGCCAAATGGAAGGTTGGAGCAGAGTCTAGAGGTCAGTCCAAAAGAGTGTGAGAAATCGCGGCCTCATATGGATTAACTAGAGATGTTGGTACCGACCTCTCATGTTGGCACCGACCTCTATGGTTAACTCCAGAGAGGTTGTACTCTTTTGCACCTGTTTACTACTTGATTTTGAGTTGTTCTATGTAGTTTTTTTTTGGATATTTGGTTGATATTGGTGATGGTTCCTGCATCACTTGGCTTATCCTGTCGTTCTGACTGCTAACTGTTTGTATTGATGTTTGGTTGATCAAATTCCTTTGATATTGCTTAGGCACACATGAAATAGGTAAAGAACAGCCTTTGCAAAGTTTGAGTGGGAGAAGATGAAGCATGTGAAGTTGTCAGCGACATGATGAACTCGGTATTGACTTCCCACCTTCGCTTCATCCATGTTGAATTTCCTCTGAGTTGTTTCTCTTTTTTACTTAGATGTGCCTAGAAGGTTTCAAGTAATTTTTTTCGTCTTGAGCTTCTATTAATTTCACTTGGATAATAACCCAGTTAACATTTACCCCCCAGAGTATGCTTTTGCTAGAAACAAAAGTCCCATATAGCAGTCTTGTAAATCATAGTTTAACTATTTAAGTGATGTCTTGAAATGCTGCTTTTATTTGGCTTCAATTAATCGATTTCTGTTCGTTATTGCTTCAACTTGGATTATAACTTTCATTCTCGACGTTGACCATATCATTTTGGTATGGAAATTTACATACAGCTTTACATTGTCGGATAAGTCCATTATAAGGAATTTGACATGCTTTAGGTGTAACACAGGATGTCGAACCGACTTCTGATATCGGTACCGACATCTGTGCTTGAGAAAAATTCTACATCCTTCCTTTATATGGCTATATGCCTTCAAAACCTCTTCACTTTATTCATTCGCATGCCAAGTTTACAAACCCTACATTCAACTTCCTAAACCGTCGACCTATCTTCATTCCTCACTCGAGTACTCCATCGGCCTGCTCCTACGTCTTCATCACCTACCACTGCTCCATCGATCTTCTCACCGTCACCTGGAACCACCACTGCCTCAAGGATCGTCGTTTGTAGTTCCCGGGTTCGATCCGCTTGAAACCCTAGGTGCCGAATTCAGTTTTGATTCGATTGCGATGTAGGTGATAGCGGATTCGAGGTGAAGGTGTATCACAAGGTGGTGATAGCGGTGATGGTATTATCTAGGCTT
This sequence comes from Allium fistulosum, assembly GCA_030737815.1. NCBI lineage: Eukaryota > Viridiplantae > Streptophyta > Magnoliopsida > Asparagales > Amaryllidaceae > Allium > Allium fistulosum. The sequence goes on along the minus strand of CM060905.1, from coordinate 497,599,484 downwards.
GGTCAATGTCAATCTTGATGGAAAACAATCAAACCCTTGCTTGTTTGATTGGGAATGTTCCATAATTTGGCCTAGTCAAGCACGAACTTCCTCTGTTTCGGTTGTTTTCTTTGTGAAATTGACCAAGTGTGATTATTGGATGGATTCTGGTATGATGATTTAACCTTCAGTTCAAGCATATTGGATGATTCCACCATTCCATCTTTTAACTTTTGCATATCCGGTGATCCTGAAAAGAAAGACTTTCCACGTCGCTTGGACAATAGATCTGTTATCAATCGTAGATCAATAATAGGTAAGTGTAAGAAAATCTCAACGATCGATGCAGACTGTTCTTCAAATGCAAGCAAGTAATCTACACCGGATGGTTCATTCGTAGTGTCCGGGACACTTAACTCATCTCATATAGATAACACATTGCATTTGTCCTAGCTAACACTTAATATTATATCGGTTAATACACGTCAATTTCTGCTAAATTCTAAGCACTGGTCACACAGGCATTTATATTTCAAGTTAGGTTCATCTGACCATGTTGGACGACAAGTTCTACTGTTTAGAATGACTCGCCAATCAGCACTCCGCAAGTCTAGTGAAGGACCATCAACTCCTTTTGAAGGTGCCTCTACTACTGCTCCAGTTTCACCTTCTATTCCAATTGGACCGAACCAACCCACGTCTTCGGGGTCTGAGAGCCAGATGGTGCTAGTAGATCCCACTATTCTGCCCTTGTTTCCACCAGAGCTAATTATAACTAACCCACCGATGTAGGCGCATACCATTGTGACTGAAAAGATGCTTCGCAATTTCTGCTTGCAGCATGGAATTCATGCCGAAGATGTTCGCTTACCGAAAAGAAATGAACTTGCACATTGTCCCCCTCCTGTTTCCACAACTTGCAGCCGGTACATGTGTCTTAGCAGCACCGTTCCACCCTTCAATTCTTTCTTTAGAGATTTCCTCGGAGAGATTGGACTTGTATCGTTTCAAGTTCATCCGAATAGGTTTACCTTATTAAGCTCACTATATGTCTTGTTTATGAACGATTTGAGTGCCCTCCACTCATCAGAGAGCTCATTTATTTGCTCAAATTCATTAGGTGAAAAGATTGCCCCTCCTTCATTATTATCGAAGCCTGGACTATGTGCAAGGTGATAGGAACCTTCATAATAAGCATTTGATGTTCAAAATCGAATATTTCTTCGTCCGCTGTCCGAAAGGATTCAATCGCTCGTGGTTAAAAGGAAGTGAGTTTTGTTCTATCAATCCCCTTATAGTGACACTTCTTTACTCTAAACTTAATTGATATCTCTCACAAGTTTCCCAACGAGAGACAAGAGATCAGAGCACAAGAAGATGCTTGGACATCTAAAGACCATTAGAGCGAGCGAACGCTCTGTCAGCTTCCTCTTGATGAATGAAAACTTGTTAGAGTATGGCTTGCTTGTCCTAGGAAGAGTAGCTAACACCAAGGTTCCTTCATAGAGCGGCTCTAGGTTGCATTCCCTTTCCACTACATCCACTCATAGCTCTAACGTAGGTCCTTAAGAGGAAGAGAAAACAAGGTGGATCAGATGATGGGCGTGATTTTGGCGATGATCATGGGGAGGAGTATTGTTATGGAGACCGACGAGCCTCTAGGAGATAAGGAAGAAGGAAAGGATGTTTAAACTGGGGCGAATAAGCCCGTGAAAGAGGATGCCCCCAATCGTGAGGGCGGTAGTGGGAGAATGCCCACCATCCCGAAGGAGGATGAGATGGTTAAAAGAAGAAAAAGAAAACATGCCATGGTTGTGGAGAAAGGAGAGATCTCCGACGATGAGAACAATAGCGACCTTCATGCCACTGAGGAAGGGGAAAGAAAATCCAGGGATGAATCACCGAGAATATGCCCTCGGACTTCCCGACCTTCCTTCTCCTGATATTTTGGCCAATGAAATATTAAGTCTAGATCTTGGTACGTCTCCTCCTTTCGAACGACCCTCCTTCCGAACGACCAGCTGTCGAGACCCCACTTTTTATAGGAGATCAAGTTGCAGGGACTTCTAATGAGCCTACATCAACTTTTGACTTCATGAAAGATGTTTTCATCTATGTAAAGAAGCACAGAGACATCTCAATTACTAAAACGATAGAAGAAATCGGCTTACAGATCGACATATCTTCCGAGGCATTTCTACGTGAAGACAGTAGCACTCCAACTCTAAAACCATGCCCAACTGGTTTTAAACTGTAAAGGGGGTTATTAGCATTATACACTTCACTCTAGGATCACGAACATTCATCTTCGCATACGTTTCGATTTGCGTAATTTTAATACTTATACATTTGTCTTTATTTCAAGTTCAATGGCGCACGACAGATATGGAGCACTTCACTATAGCTCCAACGACTATAGAAGGAGCACTCCTGACCCTCATTCTTGTTGCTACGTAATAGACGAAGAGAGGCAAAGGAGAAAAGAGTGCAAGTGTGATGAAGCTCACAGAGCTGAGAGAGAATGCCTCGATGCTGAAGAAGAAAGAGTGAAGAGAAAGAGGGATTTCGGGGGAGATTCCTTCCGTGAGACTCGCAAACACCCCTGAAGAGATTCCTCTAAGTGCCATAGAGCCACTACTTTCATTATTCTTCCGTGTTCTAAAGCTCAAACTGCTATTATCCAAGATACTCCTTCATCACAGACCATTACAACTGTTATTGCCTCCGCTCCTTCTCAAAGCACATCAACACTTACGCTTCCACCTAGTTTATCCCGCCTCCAAGCTGCTTATACTTATACTTACGTGGATTAAAATTCGATCACGGTATCAAAATCGTTACTAGTTATCTAGCCTTTTGACCAAGCAGAATTGGAACAGACTGGATGGATAGAACTTGAAGTTATCATGGCGAAAAGCCTGAAGAGATAGCCTAGGAGTCTAGAAACTAAGAACAGACAGAGTCACGAGACCAAGACCAAAACAACCCTAGTCAACAGAAATAAGAGATCCCCCAAGTTGGGGTTTGGCACTGACCCCTATATGGGGATTGGTACCGACTTCCAAACACAACTTGGGTGGGCCCCATCTTTTTCCTACATGCTTATCTTGGTGCTAATAACCTATTTTCGAAGTTGGTTTTCTGATTCAATACAATTTTCCATCGATCTCCATGAACATGGGAAACTATAACTTTGTTATCCTTCAACTCCAACATTTAGGCTCAGAAATAAGCTAATGTTGGTGCAAACAACCATGGAACCTTGAAACTAACCATAACACGATCTGAAGCAAGAAGTCATAGGCGCCAAAAATGGTGAACTTGGGGATCACTACTGACTCCCACTTGGGGATTGGTACCAATTCCCAGATATTGCTGAGGAGGCGCCTATTATTTTGGGAGAATTGGTCAAATTCATGCATAATAGTTTAGAGATATTTTAGACAAGATTTTAGGCCCCATACCTCTATAAATAGGGAGGTAGGGCTCATTTTTTAAGATATTATGGCTGGAGTTATATTATTTCTTATATTTTTGTAACTTTGAAATTCTAAGTGTTGGAGTTGTACCGAACCCCAAGAACTTCTGCCTCTAAATTAGAAATAAGCAATAAAATTTCAAAGTGGACGTAGGCCTTGCTTTGCCAAACCACTACAAATGATTGTGTCTTGTTTATTTCCTCATTTTCAGTTACTTTTCTTCATGTAATCTCTACTACATAAACTTCTGAGTGTCTGTGCCATTTTTGGTTCAAACATTTTGGTGCTTTCATTGAGAAAAACATATTCTTAGGCCATTTGGATCCATCATCTACTATTTGATTTCCCCATATCTAAGAGAGATCCAAATTATTTCTTTTTGATTTCTATAACTCAGATTTTCGATAAATCTATAAGAAGCTTTCTTCTATGGCCCCATCGAGGAAGGAACTCCAAATGTGAACCGCAACTACCAAAGCTACCACTAGTGATGCTGACAATCAGAATCCTCAACAAGGAGATAGAGTTGTCCAACCAACTCAACCCAAGATCTGGACTCCAACTGACGTTGGGACAAGAATGGAGATGGATATGATGATGAAGTAGATGGAAGACAGATTCAAAGCTTACCAACAGGAGATGAACAATATGATGCTATAGAGCTTGAGGCTGCTGAATGAGCTGACTCAAAACAGTCGCAGACAGAGTATAAGGGATTCTAGCTTAGAGTCAGCGAGTTCTTCTTCATCCGAGTGAAGATGGAGGGAACGAAGGCAGAAGAAAACTCAATATACTGCTGGAACATCTACACAAGGAAGAGGACGAGCCCTAGGCTCGAGTTCAGGGATCGGTACCGAACCCCACTTGGGACTCGGTACCGACCTCCAAAATGGTGGGCCCAGGGCCCATCCTTTGGAAGGCGGCGTGGATGTCATCCCTGGACGTGATGTTGAAGGTTTGAATCTGAAAAATCACAATATTGCTGATGATGCTGCTCACGGGAATCAAACAAGGAGGGATGCTAAACGAATGGATCCCTTGGAATTTTGGGGAGCCTAGGTATCAAGCACCTTCCTGAGAGCGTTCATCGGGCTGAACACTTGGGGCAGGACCCGATTACCACCGTTCAGTCGAACCCGTTGATTTGGACTATTTGGAGGATATGGTTAGGAGGTTGGTAAGTGAAAACAGATCCAGGACTAATAATGTTTGGGAAACTTATGCCAGTTAAAACTCGTTTACAAAGGGCATCATTTACACGATATACCCCTGGAGATTCAACATGCCAATGATGTTGTTGTATGGAGGAACGAAAGATCCTAGGCAACATTTATTGAGATATGAATGGAGCCAGGGATTCAGATGTTGTAAATTGCTGTTGTTTCCTAAATTTTTTTAAAAGAGGTAGCTACAATATGGTTCACTCGGCATTCGCCAAGGTCCATATCATATTTTGCTGAATTGTCAAGGAAATTCATGGAGAGTTTGCATGCACACCTCACATCCGAAACACATGATGTCATTGTCTAATGTATCAAGCTATGGAAGAGTCATTGTTGGACTATTTAAATCGATTCCATAGGGTTGTGACGGAAATAACGAATCCAAAGGAAGACATGGTGTTGATGGTGCTTTATAGAAGTGTTCATCCCGACTCAGATTTTAGGGATTGGATAGAAAGAAAGCAACCATCGACAATGGAAGCTTTTTGTAGGAAAGCTAATGAGTATTCATATTGGGAGGATGCATGCAAGCGTCCACGGAGGACTGATGTTGGAAACTTGAATGAGTCGATTCAATGTAATATTGCTGTAAAGCAATCTGGAGGAAGCTGTAGGAATGTTGATGTGAAAGTTGGTAAACAGAACAAAGGAGGAAAACAAAACAATGATGGGGCAAAGAAGGAAAAGCCAGAGAAAAAGAGTCGTTTTAGAGGTTCTAGGTATGACAATTACACTGAATTGAACAACTCGATAGAGAACATTAATTTGGCTACTCAGAACACCAAACCATATAGGAAGCGGGCTCCTAGGGAGATAACTGAGAAGGAGAGGAAGTCGGGCAAATCCTGAAGATTCCATCAGACTCACGATCATAATACTAATGAGTGCAGGCACTTCCATGACATGATTGAAGGTTTAATAAGGAAAAGTAAATTGCAACAATATGTGAAACCCCACATGATGGCAAGCAAGGATATTCTAGCACCCCTAGGTCGTCTTCCCAGTGGGGGCAAGCTGAGCCTAGTGCTGTTGCATTCAGGCGGATGAAAAAATGATTATTGATTAACACAATCATCGGTGGGCCTCATCCTACCGATAAGAGTTTTGCAGAAATGGATAGATACATTGGAGCCTTAAAGTATACTGATAATGAAAGCTACTATGTTGTTGAGGATGGAGCTTCAGCGAAACAATCTCGAACCATGATGGACGATGTTGTTTTCCAAAACAAGGATGCTACTGGAGTGGAGGCTCCGACAATTGACCCACTCATGATCTCAGCTGTGATTGGTCCTACTGTTGTATAAAAGATGCTTGTTGACTGTGGGAGTTCAGTCAATATTTTGTATGAAAAGCTTATGACCAAATGATGTTGGAGGAGAGAGATTTAAAGCTTATAGATCTTGTATACAGGGGTTCAACAGGATGGCTACTGATGCCATAGGGTTTGTTGAATTATTGATGGAACTTGGTGAGGGCGACCGCAGGCGAGTGCGGGTTGTGCCATTTTTAGTGTTGGATATTTTTTCTGCTTATAACGCGTTTTTGGGTCGACCAACCCTAGCAGAATTTAGAGCATCCATTGCTCGCTGGTGTTTAACTATGAAATTCCCTATAAACAATGGAGTAAGGATCGTGCACGGAGATCAAGTGGCTAGCCACGAGTGCAATGTCGCTGAACTAAAGCTAGCAAGGCATAAAGAGAAAGGAAAGAGTGTAGAGGCGGTCCTTTGCATAAAGGCTTTGGACGCATAGCAACTACCGTTTGAGCACCAGCTCGGGAAAACTAGTCGGCTCTATGATGACATGGACCAACAAAAAGAGTTGGAGGGCGGATGAGCAGCTCCTGTCGAATTGACAATCGGTGTTCAAGTCAGCAGGGATGACCCAAGTAAAATCCTGAAGGTTGGATCTCAGCTCGGTACTAGTGCGATGAGGGGGTTGGTTGGTTTCCTCTAAGCAAACTTGGATGTGTTTGTCTGGACACACTCAGATATGTGTGGGATCTCACCCAGGATAGTGAGCCACGAATTAAATATCAACCCCAAATGCATTCTTGTGAAACAGAAACGCCCCAGCCTGGGTCCGTACAGATCCACTGCACTCAAGGAGGAAGTGGATAAGCTGAAGGACAAATGCTTTATCCGTGATGCTATATAACTAGATTGGGTATCTAACCCTGTTTTGTTGAAGAAAGCAAACGAGAAGTAGAGGACATGCATCGACTATTCAGACTTGAATAAAGCGTGCCCGAAGGACAGCTTCTCGCTTCCAAGGATAGATCATCTAGTGGAATCAACTGTTTGACACAAACTACTTTCATTCGTGGACGCGTACTACGGATACAATCAAATCCTGATGCACATCATGAATCACAAACACACCAGCTTCATTACCGACCTTGGACTCTATTTCTATCTGGTCATGCCCTTCAGATTAAAGAATGTATGAACATCTTACCAAAGACTTGCAAATCGAATGTTGAAAGACTAGATTGGACGATCAATGGAAGTCTACGTGGAAGATGTGCACGTGGAGTCACGGCATTCTAGAAATCACGTTAATGATTTGGCAGAAATGTTTGATGTCCTCTAACAATATGGGATGAATCTCAATCCCTTGAAATGCTCTTCCGATGTTGCGTTAGGGATGTTCTTGGGTTTCACTATGAACTCTTGTGGAATTGAAGCTAATCCAAAGAAGATCAAGGATTTGAGAGAGATCAAAGCCCCAAATATGATCAAGGAGGTCCAAACCTTGAATGCGAAAGTGGCCACCCTGAATCGATTCATTTCTAGGGCTACTGAGAAATGCATCCCTTTCTTCGAGGTGATCAAGAAGGGAAAGTGAAACTTTGAATGGAACCAGGATTGTAAAGACACGTTCTAAGCTTTGTAAATTACTTGGGAAGACCTCCCATCTTTTCAAAGCCGGTGGATGATGAGGAATTTTTTATATACTTGGCAGTGTCGGTACATGCTCTGAGTATAGCACTTGTAAGTGAGGAATCTCGCTTCCAATGACCAGTCTACTATATTAGCAAGCGGTTGAGAAGAGCAGAAAGAAACTACCCAAGACTAGAAAAGCTCGCATACTGTCCATTGATTGCCTTGAGAAATCTCCGCTCTACTTCCAGGCTCATTCAATCAATGTCCTTACTGACCAGCCTTTATGACTAGTCTTACAACGACCTAAGACTTCTGAAAGGCTGCTAAAATGGACCATTGAATTGAGTCAATACGATATCACTTAACACCCTCTGAGAGCAATCCAGAGCCAAGTTTTGGCGGATTTCATAGCTGAATTCACTATATGAGATGATTCTCCAGAGAGTAGTGGAGGAAAGGAAGTTGGATGGAAGATGTACACGGATGGTGCATCCAATGATCAGTGTTTTGATGCTAGAGTTGTGCTTGTAACTCTCGAACAACAACTGATCTACATTGCCTTGAAACTCGATTTTCTGGCAACGAACAATGAAGCTAAATACGAGGTCTTGATTGCAGGACTCAAGATCACCGAGGAACTAGGAATAAAGACTTTACACATTTTCTGTGACTCCCAACTAGTGGTATGCCAAGTTTGGAAAGTGTATCAGACGAAAGGAGCAAGGCTAGCTCCCTATCTAAACCGGGTCCTTTAGTTGCTTGATTACTTTGAATATTACACGATCACTCATATTCCTATAGACGAAAATGGGAAAACCGACTCGCTTGCTAAGTTGGCTAGTTCCAAAGATGCGTAGCTCATGGGCCTAGTTCTAATGGAAGTACTTTCAGCTTCGAGCATCGACCAGATGGATGTTGATTGGATCTTGGAGACTGAGCCTGAACGAGAGTCATGGATGACTCGGATTCAAGATTATTTTTAAAGAGGGATTCTTCCAGAGAGAAGGAATGAATGACGAAAAATCCTTTGCCAAGTTTCAAGATACATCATACAAGAAGGATTACTGTACAGGAAGGGTTTCTCTGTCCACCATGCTTTAGTGTGTTGCTCACGACGAGGCCAAACAAGTCCTAAGAAAAGTCCACGAAGGGACTTGCGGCGACCACACTGGGGGGCAAAATTTAGCGAAGAAGATTCTTCGATACAGATACTTCTGTCTAACTATTAATTAAGACGTGTCTGCCTACACTCGATGATGTGACAAGTGCCAAATATTTTGTAAAATTCTAAGAGCCCCACCGTTGGAAATTACTCAAATGATTAGTCCTTGGTCGTTTGTAGTTTGCCTATTGATATCATCTGTGTATTGCGATATCTAAAGGTGGCGCAAAATACACCATCGTGACAGTTGATTACTTTACTAAATGGGCTGAGGCAGAGCCATTAGCCACCATTACCATGAAGAAAGTAATCAACTTTGTTGTTTGGAATATCATCTATCGTTTTTGGGTTCTGCAAGCAATCATTACCAATAATGGGACCCAATTCGATAGTACGAAGTTTAAGAATTTCTACTATTGCACTGCATGGAGAAGAGGTTCGTAACACGCCCTCAGGAGAATGACAGGTTGAACTAGTAAATAAAATTATCAAGTCCATTCTCAAGAAAAGATTAGAGAAAGCCAAAGGCAAGTGGGTCGACGAACTTCCATTAATGCTTTGGGCTTATTGAACTACCCATAAATCAGCGGCTAGCCATTCTCCATTCGCCTTGGCATATGTGTCAGAGGCTATGATTCTAGTCGAACTGGAAGTACCTTCTCATCGAGTTACCCACTATGATCATCACCCAAATGAGAAACTCCTTCTAAAGTCTCTTGATATGATCAATAATAAGCGGATGGAAGCTGAGTTGAGAGCAACTGCGCACAAACACCAAGTTGCATGATTTACAAAACCAGAGTTCGGAGTCGAACCTTTGAAATCAGTGATCTGGTCCTAAGAACTTAGGTTCGAGCTGGTATGGTCCATATGCAATAGAGGAAAAGCTTGGAGATGGCACTTCAAGCTGGCAACTATGGAGGGTATTTCGCTCCCAAGGGCGTGGAATAGCGAGCACCCACGACACAATTTCACTTAGAATAAACCTATAAATAATGGAATAGAGTCGTGCAATAAGACAGATTCTGTCATTTTTGTATTTTATGAAATAAACGACCTTTTCAGCCCAAAATTCTGTTTTCTCGTTTCTTAAGAGTTGTGACTTGATCAACTCGAATGAATTTGCATATGATTAATGCAGGTGCACAGATACCCCAAGATAGGTGCCAGTCAAACTGCTGTCGTCCATGATCGGGCCTATGAAGTCCCTTTTGATGTCCGAAGATTGACATCAGCTAGCTCTTGCCTTCGGATTGGGGGCAAGAGTATAAACATAAGTCGGACATGATACGATCGTCCGCACCCTAACTCTTGCTCTCGAAATAGGAGCAAGAGTATAAACATAAGACCAACAAGATATGACTATCTGCATCCTAACTCTTTCCTTTGGATTGAGGGCAGGAGTATAAACGCAAACCGAATGTGATACGAACATCCGTACCCTAACTCACGTTCCCAGAGTAGGAGCCAGAGTATAAACCTAAGCCGAATGAAACATTATCATCTGCAAACTGGCTCTTGCCTTTGGATTGGGGGCAAGAGCAAAACTTAAAACCAATATGACAAAACCTTTCATATGCCAACTCTTACCCTCATATGGAGTATAGAAGTATAAATCAAAAAGAGCGTAATACAACCGATCGCTTACTCAACTCTCATCCTCGGACTAGGGACAGAGGTATAAATGGAAACAGGTGTGGCAAGTCCATTTGATCCTTAACATCTTTCCCGGAGTAGGCAGAACAGAAGGTCCATGCTCAGAGTAAATCGAGATCCAATTTTTAAGCCTTCGATCAATACCCGAAGTTATGCATGGCGAATGCTAACATCCTAGATGAGGATATACAGACTATGATTTTAAGTAGTTAACTTAAGCTTGTGATCGGAGTTTGGTTCGGTTGGAACTTATTACCCTAGAAAAGGATACTCAAGCCACTATTTTAAGTGGTTTACCCCAAGGATTGCTTTACGTTCGATAGAACGATGCGAGTCGACAATTCACAAAATGGACTAAGGACTTGATCTGAAAATGATCACTAAAGAAATAAATCGCAAGTACATTGAATGGAAAGCGTATTTCTTAAGTACTTAGACAATTTGAACAAAGATTTTACAAAACAGGAAGTCTTTGTTATTTACAATAAACCAGGAAAGCTAAGTACAAATGGTTCACACCAAAAGCAAAAATGCAGTAACGGGGAGCCGAACCCAAACAAAGCCGGCAAATAAATAAAAGGAGTCTATCTATGGAGAAACAAAGTAGCAACTATTTCTTATTTAACTTACTTTCCTTCTAAGAACCAGGGAATACTTCGATCGAACTCTCTCCTTGCCTCTTTCCACCTCTTCCTCTACCGCTTTAGTCATTGAGAGGAGTGCTTTGTGAAGATCTGGTAGGCGCACTTTGGCTGCTCTCGGGTGGAGAATTGGAGGCTGGAATGCTTTGTGAAAACACTGTCGACGTACTTCGAGCAACCCCTGGTGGAGGAATGTAAACTGGAGTGAAAATGGTTTGCCCGGGCAAAGCGATCGACAACGGAGGAGGGAAAAGTTCTATTTGCTTCTGCTTGATTTGGCTGGCAAGGAGAATATCCGTCTCAATTTTTGCTTAAGCTCATGCACGGGGACCTAACAGGGACTGGGAGATCCCAGTAATAATAACAACCTCATCAACTTGGGTCCTCTGATTCTCATCGTTTCCTTCTTCCAACAAAGCGTCTATCATGCGCTCGTCAAGGCTTAGGATCTCTTCAACCGGGATGCTGGGAATTGTTGTCGATGTTGTGTCGCTTACGGGCTCCATTGCCGTTATTTGTAGTCCCGGTTAAGGATCCTTAGGAGGAAGTGGAGCGATTGCATTCTGACCTGTAGCTAAAGAAATACAAAGATAGAGATTAGTGACATTGATTGGCAATACATCAACTCTTTGGAAAACAGGAGAAGTCAATGAGATACCTTCTTCAGTTTGAACTTCCGCATGATCTAGAGTGATGTCGGGAGTTTCCTTTGGAATAGGGGAGATAAATGTGGATTTTTCGAGTGATGGCTTCTCTAGATCATAATCAGCGTCCATAGAGGAATCAACGATGGAACTAGGAGTAGCCTCGGTCCCGTGAGTTTGACCAGCTGTAGCATCATGATGTGCAGAGTCAAAACCTTCGCCTAATTCTTTTTCAGTGGTTACATCATGTTCCGAATGAATAAGATGCCAATTATCATAAAGAATTTTGGGCTCATTTCTCTTCAAAATCCCTTTTTCCAACTGCTCCATATCAATATTATCACTATTCTTTCTCTTCCTCAACAACCCATTCCTTGGCATGGGCAAGCATCAAAGGGTAATCTTCTCTAAACCACTCCAGATTCCAAAATTTGAGCACATTGGCATTGTACTGAGTGATCTGTGTCTCAAACTTCTTCGTTATCTACTCTTCTACCCAATCCTCGGCCTGTTTTACTGCAGCTTCAACTTCTCTCATGACAAGAGCATCAATGTCCCTAGTCTTTTCGAGCGCATTGTCCCTCTCTATCCTGATGGCGACTAGCTCGTCTCATGCATCCTAAGCAATTTTCTATGCCTCATCTTTTTCCTTGGTCTCACACTCGAGCTTGGTTTTCGATTCAACAGCGTTCCTCCTGGCAGCATACCATCTCGAACCATTTAGATACCTAGTGAGACCACGCCGCTTAGTCGAACGAGTTTTTCCCTCACTAGTATCTTGCCCAAAAATTTATAATAACCATAAACTGTGCTTCTGCATCCATAATGGTAAAAAACATAGCAATTTAAAATATCAGGATGATATGCAAACAAGCAAAATATCCTGGATTTCCCATCATCATTCATTTGACTATCTTAGCTATAGTTTCTAGGGTCACCATTAATCTATTAGTTTTCATGGGCTGAATAATAACCTGTTTAAAGTTTATGGACTATCTGTCTGGTTTCATAGTTTTCATGGGATAACTAAGAACCTATTGGTGTCTACTAATAATATCATCCAATCATTTCATGGGTTCTCCCTGAACCTATTGGTATCTCCAATAACTTCTTTCATATCATAGTTTCATGGGTTGACTGTGAACCTATTGATCTCTGTCAATAACTTTATACGGATATAGTTTCATGGGATCACTACAAACCTATTGGCCCCTACCAATAACTTTCTCCAAACATAGTTTTCATGGGTTTACTATGAACCTGTCTAAACCGACAACTTCTAGATCAGTCTTTGGGCATCCTATATTCTGGTCTACCTGACCTCTTAGTTGCAACTCTATTCATTCACGAGTTAACTTAATTTATATTCACTACTGGGTCAACCTAGCTGGTTATTCGGCCCTTACTCTCCAAAATGCGGTTATGGATCCATTATACAGTGAATATGTTTATAGAAGAAGTACATACAATAACATAATAATACCAACATTTATGGTTTAATATCCTTGAAATCATTTCCACATGAAACATGGTTAATGCCTTTAATCCATTATTTTTATCAAGGAAAGCTTCTTCAAAAACTCCAAAATTAAAAACCATTTCAAAGCTCTTTTATATTGCCATGGGTTTTTCTTTAAAAATGAGATTGAGTTCTTTGTTTTGATAACCATGGCTTTCGAAACCTTAGACCTTTACTTTCGAAACCATTAGAATATATCTTTCGAAAGCATTCAAATCTTCTTTTCAAAACACTTAAACGTATACCTTTCGAAACACTTTAAAATATCTCTTTCGAAAGCATCAAAACCTTCCTTTCGAAACCATCAAAACATTCCTTTAGAAAGTATTAAAGCATATCTTTCCAACTTATAGAAGCATAACTTCAAAACCATTTGAAAGTACCTCTTTCGAACCCATTGGGTTTAATCTTAAATATAACTTTTGAGTCAAAGTGAACATAAGTGAAAGTACCCCTTTTGAAACTATTAACCTTCAAGTAAAAGAGTTTGGGGAAAACGGATGGTTTTGGAGCCAACCTTTCGAAGTCTTTAATCTTTTAAGTAAAACAATTGGTGGGATAACTTCGAAACACCTTTCAAAGCCATTGCCTTCGAAACCTTTAGTTTAATTGGCTACTGGAGCCCTTCTGAAAGCATTGGGATGCGGCTTGTTATATTTATAAAACCAATGCTTACCTTTCGAACTCATTGAAAACTTTAACCTATTCGAAAGGCATGAAGGCGACAGCATGGTTTCGACTAGGTTCAAACTACACTTTCGAAAGCTCCATTTTAAAACATAAAACACATCAACTCATTCGAAAGCTATCCTTTCAAAACAAGAAGGCAACAACCTCTTGGAAAGCTATATTTAACCCCTTTCGAAAGCATCTCTTCGAAATCAAGCCAAGGGACATCCCTTTTTGAAAGCAAACAAAGTCCTCCGAAAGCTATTTAAAATGGCCCCGACCCCTTCGAAAGCACGGTTTCGACTCTATACCTTCTGCCTTTCTTCAATCCACCACTTACCAAATCATTGATGCGATGTGTATTGGTTTCGACTTGGTTGGGGGCGGAGATATAGGGTCGAAAGTTTGCTAATGGAAGTGGTGAAACAATAAATCTTTACAAAACTGTTTTGTTGTCTTTTTAAGCAAATGCTTTTCAATTAACTTGCCTATTTGTAAAAGTATAATTGGTTGCCATAACCTTTACAAAAATCTTTTCTAAAACACTGCCGAATTCATCCAGAATTAATTAAAAATAATTAGCAAAGAAGCCCTTCTCTTTAGCAAAAAAATTAAGACATTCTAGTCCTCCAACTAAATTAATTTACTTTCCATAGTAAATTACTTAGGAAAAATCCCCAAAAATCATTAAAATTCACTTCTAATATGTTATCTAACATATATAAATTTCAGACCCAAAATCCTTTATATAAAAGCCGAAATAAAATTTTAAACCCCGTTAAATATTTCTTCCTTTAAAAATTCACAATAAATTATTCAAAGCTTGGATAATTATATAAATTTAAACTCATCTCCAAAATAATGTTTTACATAATATATTAAATCCTCATGGCATTTGAAACCTAATATATACAATTTTAGTCTTAAAATCGAATAAAACATTTATCAAACATACTTGTTTGAATCAAACAAATCATGTAATCCAAGTATATCATCATTAAAATCATCATAAAGGTTTTAAACCTAAAACCCGAAATCAAATGCTCTTTAAAAACGAAAATGAGATGGTTTTGATTATTATTCACCTTGCTTTTGATAAGGAACTTGAGATTTGATCTTGCTTAATTCTCCTTGCTTGATTCCTTAGCTTTTAATTGATTTTTCTTCTCTTTTTCCCTTAGGTTATGGCCGGTTTGAGCTCCTCTTTTCTTATATTTTTACTTTGTGAATGCATGAAATGAAAAATGGGAATATGGGTTTAGGGGTTAAGAGTTATGGTGGATGGATTTCCCGTAATGCCCTTGCCTTATTCTCTTATTAATTAACTTATTAAACCATTTTCATAAACTCATTCTTTTAATTTTATTTAATGAAGCACGGCCTCTATTTATTTTTAAAATCACAATCCCCTTATCACTTTAATACTTACATTATTCTGTTAATTTATCTAATTGAATCTCTTGAATAATGTTATTTAAAATTAGGGGTGTTACAGGCTCCCCTCCTTAAAGAATTTCGTCCTTGAAATTTAGTAAGGACTAAATACTAAGCATATCAATCATCTGTACCAACTCCTAACTACCATACTAGCCTACCTGACTAGCAATAGTCTATATAAAGCAAATATAGAACATAACCTCACAGCAGACCAGGATAAGTATCTCTAATCTTGTCTTCTATCTCCCAAGTACAGTCCTTCTCGTTGTTGCTCCACTGAAATTTCACCAACTTGACTGTCTTGTTTCTTAACCTCTTCTCATCTCTCGCTACAACCCGAATTGGTTGTTTAACAAGAGTCAAATTCAGTTCTACTATCAAATCTTCCAACTATATTAGAGGAACAGTAGTCTTTGGAACATGCACATACTTACGAAGATGAGACACATGAAACACATTATGGACACCTGCAATATTGCTCGGCAACTCTACTCTGTACGCGAGCTTTCGATCCTCTCTATAACTAGGAACAAACCAACATATCTTGATGCCAGTTTCCCTGACTTTCCGAATCGTACCACACCCTTCATTGGTGATACCTTAATGAGGACTCTATCTCCAACTGAGAATTCTAGATCTTTACGGCTCTTATCTGCGTAACACTTTGTCTAGACTGAGCTTCCATCATCCTTTCTCAGATCAACTCAATCTTCTCTGTTTCCTCTCTAACCAGATCTAGACCCAAGACTAATCTATCTCCATTCTCCGACCAACATGCTGGTGATTTGCATGGCCTTCCATACAAAGCTTCAAAAGGTGCCATTCCTATACTAGTCTGATAATTGTTATTATAGGAAAACTCAACCAAGTGTAGGTGATCTTCCCAAGATCCACCAAAGTCTAGTACACAAGCTCTTAACAAATCCTCGAGTACCTTATTGAGTCTCTCTGTCTGCCCATCCGTCTAAGGGTGATACGCAGTACTCATCTTGAGCTTGGTACCTAACACCTCTTGTATACTTTTCTAGAATTCACTAGTAAACAAAGCATCTCTACCACTAACTATACTACTAGGAATTCCATGTAGTCTAACTATATTCTTCATAACAACTTAGCTAAAACAGGTGTCATCCTAGTCGACTTAACTGGAAACGAATGGGCACTCTTAGTCAACCTGTCCACTATGACTCATATACTTTCATTTCCTCTATTCGACCTTGGCAACCCATTTATAAAATCCATGGATATCAAATCCCATTTCCAAACTGGTATCTCCAAAGGCTGAAGCAATCCATTCGACTTCTGATGTTCGGCCTTCACTTGTTGACAGTTCGCACACTACCTAACCCATAAGCCAACATCCTTCTTCATACCTTCCCAATAGAAGCTCCTCTTCATATCCCGATACATCTTAGTTCCTCTAGGATGAATCGTAAATTTGGATCGATGACATTCTCTCAGAACTTCTTTCTTTAAGTCCTCAACATTCTGAACACACAACCATCCCTTCTTTCTCAACCATCCCCTCTGGTCAAGACTAAAGTCCTTTAGATCATCGATCTCCAACCCAATCTCAAGCCTTCTAATCTTCTCGGCTAATAATAGATCCTCTTTCTGCTTAGAAGCAATGCTTTCGATCAGCACCGGTCGAACTTCCAAACATGACAATATGGCGGTGCTCTGACTAGAACTGGTAGTTGATTTTAACTGCACACTACAAGTAGTCAAAGATTCAAAATCTTCCATTCTGCCAACATGGCTAACACCACATTCTGATGTTTTCTGCTAAGAGCATACGCAACTTTATTTCCTTTCCCAAGGGTATACTCTATACCAAAATCATAAGCTGCTAAAAACTCCAACCACCTCTACTGTCTCATATTCAACTCCTTCTGAGAGAATAAATATCTTAAGGACTTATGATCTTTGTACGACTCAAATCTCTCCCCTAAGAGATAATGTCTCCATATCTTCAATGCGAAGATCACCGTTGCCAACTCTAAATCATGAATGGGATATCTCATTTCATGCGGTCTAAGCTATCGTGAAGCGTAGGCAATGAATTTACCTTTTTGCATCAACACATCTTCTAATCCAGTTCCACATGCGTCGGTATACACCACCAACCCTTGGTTTCTATACGAAACCACTAACACAAGCGCGTTGGTCAACAAATGCTGTAACTTAAGGAATGCTTCCTCACATTTGTCAAACCAAGTAAACTTCACGTCCTTCCTGGTTAACTTCGTCAAAGGTCCGGTAATAGCCAGCAAGTCTAAGAAAACTTCTAATCTCAGTCACTGTATCTAGTTCTTCCAGTTATTAACAGGTTCGATCTTATCTGGATTAACTGACAAACACTTCTCTAAAACCACGTGACCAAGAAACTTAACCTCTTTCTTCCGAAATTGACACTTGGAAAACTTCGCTTTTAGCTGATGCTACCTTAGCGTCTCAAGCACTACTCTAAGATGATCTTTATGCTCTCTTTCATCCATAGAGTAAACTAAAATTTTATCCATAAATACCAATACGAACCTATCTAAGTAATCACGGAAAACTCGGTTCATCAAATCCACGAAGAAATCTGGTGCATTCATTAACCCGAATGGCATTACTAACCAATCGTACGAACCATACCTAGTCCGAAATGCTGTCAATGGAATACTGTCCTCTGCCACTCCTAATTGATGGAAACCCGTCGCCAAATCCAATCGAGAAAATATTCTGGCTCCACACAACTGATCAAGTAGATTATCGATTCTTGGCAAAGGATACTTATTCTTGATCGTCTTCTCATTCAACTTATGATAGTCGATACACATCCTTAACGACCCATCTGGTTTCTTCACGAACACCACGACCGTACCCTAAGGCAAACTACTTGGTCTAATAAAATTTCTCCCTTCTAGATCCACTAGCTGCACCTTCAACTCCTTTGTCTCGGTCGATATCATCTTGCTAAGTGGTCTACTTACAGGTTCTGTTCCTGGCACAAGATCTATCCGAAACTCAACGGCTCTTTTCGGTGGTAATCTAGTAACCGACTCAAAAACATATGCAAATTCTCTTACTACCCGAACCTGACGTAACTCTTCTTATATTTCCATAGCA
Source organism: Allium fistulosum (assembly GCA_030737815.1). NCBI lineage: Eukaryota > Viridiplantae > Streptophyta > Magnoliopsida > Asparagales > Amaryllidaceae > Allium > Allium fistulosum. The sequence continues at coordinate 497,581,073 of CM060905.1, read as the reverse complement.
ATCAACATAGTACAAGCTCTTTGGTCAGAATCCTCCATTGAGAATATAATTCGGTTATGACTATCAGGGTGTCTTAACGATATTTCCCCATCCTGGAAAAATATCCTAGCCTCATATCTACCCAACCAATCCATTCCTAAAATGATTTTGAATTCTACGAAATCAAAAACATACAGACTGCATGCAAACTTATGACCCAACAAATCAAGTTCTAACTAGTCACATCTCATTCCCAGAGTTGCATACCCTCCTATCGGATTAGCAACCCTTATGGAAGTAATAAGGTACGTGGGTTCTAAACATAACCTATCAACCAAACACTAAGATATAAATGAATACGATGCACCGCTATCAAATAGTACCCTAGCTGGTGTACTTCGAATCAAAAGCGTACCTTCCATCACAGTCTTTCCTTTCTCAGCAGTAGTTGGCCTAGCTGACAATGGTCCAATAGTAAAGACTTTTCTCTTGTCCGCCCTGACTGGTTCCTGACACTGATTCCTATAATGCCCAACATGGTCGTAGTTAAAGCACTTCACACCCTTCTTGTCTGCGGCCTTCTTCTCCTTGCTAGTTCGGCATTCATGAGCATTATGACCCTTCTTATCGCACTAAAAGCAAACTAGATTAGCCTTTGCCTTCTTGGAAGCTTCTTCCTTCTAGGTTCCCTTCTTCCTGAAGAACTTCCTCTTCTTGCCAAGAAAACTTTGGGTTTCAACCTGTTTCTCCTTCCCGTAAGTAGCAAGCATCTCCTCATGTCGGATTGCCATTTTCACAACAACATTACAAGGATCACGAAGATGTAGCAGGTTCGCCCTAGCAATCTTGGGTCTCAATCCCCGAATAAACTTCTCATTCCTCTTGATGACGGTGTCAATAGTAGCATGTCCATATTTGGATAACTCATCAAACTTCGTGGCATAAATCACTGACATCTCGCCTTGCACCAAGTCCATGAACTTCCTCAACAATGCTGACTTGGCAACTTCAGACAAAAACCTCTCCTCGAATCTTTTTTGAAATTCTAACCAAGTCAACTCTTCCTCAGGAACATTGGTAATGACACTATTCCACTAATGAAGCACTGCTCCTTGCAACTACCTAGAAGCAAGCCTCCTTTTCTGTTCATCGTTTAATCCCAAGTTAGCGAAGATTCTTTCATAGTGCAACATCCAATTCTCAACTTCTATAGCATCTTCCATTCCCAAAAACAACTTCCCACCAAGACTGGTATAATCCTTGCTCACCTTAGCATAGTTATTGCCAACTGGGGCCACAGGATTAGCTCCTCCAACATTCCCAGCATTACCCCTAGCTACTCCTGTGGCAACTCCTACTTGCACCAGATTGATGAAGAACTGATACATCATCCCAATATCTATTGGCGGGTTTCCAGCACCTACGATGGCATTTGCATTTAGATTAACATTTGCTTATTGACCCTGGTTTCTCCTGTTGGATCAAGCATTTCCATTTGTTGTGGTGATTTTTCCACCAACATTTCCTCTTCCGTTTCCTGCTTCCATATCTTCCTTTCTCGTAAATCGACATACGAGCCTTAGTAAGATACAAAAGAATGGTCTAAGAGAGAGGGGAATACGTGTGTGTGTATATATATGTTAGATACAAGTACGTTATTGATGCAGGCCAAGCTATAATTTTCCAAGGTTTAAGTCGTGACCGACTTAACAAAGTTGAAGGCTTAAGTCGTGACCGACTTAACAGAGTTGAAAGCCTAAATCGTGACCGACCCAATGTAGCTATAAGTCGTGACCAACTTAGCAAAGACCTTAAGTCGCCCCAACGACCTAGTGTAACTCGACAACGGCTTGGTGAAGACTTGCGAGTTAACGAGTCCCTTAAGTCGCCTGAACGACCTACCGAGTTACGCAATGAGAAAACAGAGCAAATTGGTGAAGTGTTAGGTTGTGAACGACCTAACGAGTCAAGAGATAAGTCGTTGAAGCCTGGAGCCGTGAATTCTTATGCCGCTTTAATCCAGACCATTGATTCTGCAAGCCGCTTGAGATAGATCGCTACTGGAGTATAAGTCATTTGTTTTAGGTCGCGTACGACCTAAGTTGAGTCGTGAGAAGTTGATAGGTCGGCAACGACCTAAGTGATGTATTTTCTGTTTGTTAAGTCGTAGGTCGCATTGGTTTTAAGTCGTCTGTTTGAGTCGCTACTGTTTAAGTCGAGAGTCGTTGAATGTAAGTGTTAAGTCGTCACCGACTTATGTTAAGTCATATCTTTTAGGTCGCGTGCTTTGTTGAGTCGTAGTCTTTATTAAGTCGAAGACGACCTAAGAGTTGTACAGATTTTTGTTTGATTGGTAACTTCTATAAATAGGCCGGTGGTGCCATTTGTAATAGTTTAGTTGATTTGAAATTAAAACTTTGTTTTGTTAGCTTTGTGCTTTCACCAAATTGGTAGTCGAGTGTAATCTCCTATCTCCACTCTCGGATAATCGAGTGCGCTCGATTCAACGACAGCTAAAGCCGATTCACGAAATCTAGTGCGCTAGATCAACGTGTGAAGAATCGCAGATCTTTGAACCCGGTATCGTGCGCGATCAACGAGTTCGGGATAGCTAGAATTCGGTATCTTCGGAACAACGAATTCGAGCATTTCAGTATTCATCAATCCATCGATTGCTACTTTCATCGATCTATATTGTTTTGATTAATCCGCTACGTCATTTTTGGCATCAGAGCTTGTTTAGCCAATCATAGCTAAATCGAGTCTTGGAACCAATTATTTTGAAGAAGTTCGAAGAGCTAACCGAGCTTGAAGTGTTGAGCCGTGCAATTTTGTTTGAAGTATTGAAGTGGTGTTCGTTGTGTTCATCATATTTTAGCAACAAGGTTGGAGATTTTGATCCATATCATTTTAGATCGAAAGTTGGAGAAGTGTTTGAATTAGGCCGTGGTTGTTTGCGCGCCAAAGAGGAGTTGAAATTTTGAAGTGGACGAGTTAGCATAAGTCGGAGCCGAGCTAAGGGAAGTTAGGCCGTACATCATTTGGTATCTTTTGCTTAGTCCAAGCGAGAATTGTAGAGTTTGTGAAGTTTTCAAGCATGCCGCCAAGAAGAGCTAATCGACATCAAAACGTTGAAGCATTGTATCGAAGAGAAGAAGCTGATGAGATGGAGCAAAGAATCAATGAAAACTTTAGTGAAAAGCTTAACGAAGGAATTGGTCGGTTAGAGAAGATGATGTTAGAGATGAATCAGAATCGGAGAAGGGTATCACCTGAATCTAATCATGGGGGAAGTAGAGTCTCGCCACATTCCAATCGAGACAGAAGTGTTGATGATGATCGAAGTCGAGATAGAAATGTGAATGATCGTAATCGGAGGAATGCAGATCGAAGGGATGTTGGTGGAAGAAATGGTGGTAGTAGAGATGCTGGTGGTCAGGATCGACATCGATATACATCGGATTGTGAAGAAGAGTATGATGGCGGTAGTGTTCATGGACGAGGACGAGGACAAGGAAGAAATTACTCTGAGTATGATCACAAGTGGGAGTCGGGGATGAAGACTGAAATTCCTGAATTCAAAGGTGGTATGCAAGCGGAGGAGTTTCTAGATTGGGTGGCTAATGTTGAGGAGATTTTTGACTTCAAGGAAGTTCCAGAACATCGTAGGGTGAAGTTGGTTGCTACAAGGTTGAGGGGTAGAGCTTTGGCATTGTGGCAGCAAACCAAACTTACACGTGAACGGATGGGGAAGTCAAAGGTTGAATCATGGGAAAAGATGAGGAAAATGATGAAAGCCACATTCTTACCTTATAACTATCAGTCACTTATGTATCAGAGGTTGCAAAACTTGAGACAAGGGACAAAATCTGTGAATGACTATGCTGACGAATTTTATCAACTGATTGCAAGGAATGATATTATGGAGACAGAAGAACAATTGACAGCTAGATTTGTTGGGGGGTTGCGAATGCAGATTCAGGATATGGTTAACATGTTTGATCCCAGATCTGTAGCGGAAGCACATCAGAAAGCGTTGGCTTGGGAGAAACAGGGAAGACGAGGAGGTGGTATGTTTACAAATTCCAACAATCCAGTGAAGGGTGTTAGTGGAAGTTCTAATGTTTCAAAAGCTGTTGCGAAACCAGTTGTGAATGAGGTTGGAAAGATGAAAGTCAGTAATGGTTTCAAGTGTTATAATTGCCAAGAAATGGGCCAAAAAAGTAGCGAATGTCCAAAGCCGAAGAAGAGAGCTATGATAGCGGAGGTTGAGGATGAGGATGAAGAAGCTGAATGTTCCAATTCACCACCTGATGAGGAGGAAGAAGAAGTGTCGGGAGACGAAGGTTATAATCTAATGATGAAGAGGTCCCGTTTAACACCAAAGCAAGAGGAGGATTGTAGTTGGTTGAGGAGCAATATTTTTCAGTCAACATGTACCATTTTGGGGAAGGTTTGCAAATTTGTTATTGATGCTGGAAGCTGTGATAATATAATTTCTTCAGAAGCTGTGAGGAAGTTGGCATTGAAGACTGAGAAACATCCGAAACCGTACAAGCTAGCTTGGTTGAGAAAAGGCGGGGAGGTGAAGGTTGGACGAAGGGCATGTGTGAATTTTTCAATTGGGAAGAAATATAAAGACGAAATCTGGTGCGATGTTGTGGACATGGACGTATGTCATTTGTTGCTGGGGAGACCGTGGCAGTATGATAGGGCGGTGCAACATGACGGGCGTACCAACAGTTATAGCTTTATGTTTGAAGGCACAAAGATCACGTTAGTTCCCAAGAAGAGACAACAAGGAGAAAGTAAGTCGGAAGAGATTGAAGAGCTGAAAACTTTATTATCTTTGAAGGAGTTTGTTAAGGAGGTTGAGGAAGAGCCTGAAGTGTACTTGTTGATTGGGCGAGAGAGTCAAGAAGTGGTTGAAATTCCAGAGAAAGTGAAACCAGTATTGAAAGAATTTGAGGATGTCTTTCCAGAGGAGTTACCGCCACTGAGAGACATTCAACATCAAATTGATCTTGTTCTAGGAGTTGTGTTACCTCACAGACCACACTACAGAATGAGTCCAAAAGAGCATGAGGAGTTGCAAAGGCAAGTGGAAGAATTGCTTGAACAGGGGCGTGTGCAGGAGAGTTTAAGTCCTTGTGCTGTACCAGCTTTATTGGTACCCAAAAGGGATGGAACGTGGAGGATGTGCACAGATAGTAGAGCATTGAATAAGATCACAGTCAGATACAGATTTTCGATGCCGAGGCTTGATGATCTGTTAGATCAAATTAGTGGGTCTGTAATATTTTCTAAGATTGACTTGAAGAGCGGTTATCATCAGATTCGCATTAGACCAGGGGACGAATGGAAGACAGCGTTCAAGACGAGGGAAGGATTGTATGAATGGCTGGTAATGCCGTTTGGTCTATCGAATGCACCAAGTACATTCATGAGGGTGATGAACCAAATTTTCAGGCCATACATTGGGAAATTTGTGGTGGTTTACTTTGATGATATTCTGATCTACAGTGCTAGTACAGAAGAGCATGTTCAGCATTTGAAGAAAGTGTTAATTATTCTTCGTGAAGAACAATTCTATGCTGCTACAAAGAAGTGCGTTTTTATGGCGAGGAGTGTTTTATTTCTGGGGTATGTTGTGTCGGAAGAAGGAATACAGGTTGACCAATGTAAAGTTGAAGCTATCAGAGATTGGCCGCAACCCAAGACGATAACGGAAGTTCGTAGTTTTCACGGGTTGGCTTCATTTTATCGAAGGTTTATTCCACACTTTAGTAGTGTGATGGCACCTGTGACTGATTGTATGAAGGGTAAACAGTTTGCATGGATGGAGGAAGCCGGGGTTGCTTTTGAACGAATCAAAGGACTCTTGACGTCTGCACCAATTCTAGTGCTACCAGATTTTCAGTTAGTGTTTGAACTACATACTGATGCGTCCAAAGTTGGGATTGGAGGGGTGTTGAGTCAGAAGGGGCGTCCTATTGCATACTTTAGTGAGAAATTATCAGGGGCGAAGATGAGATATAGTACTTATGATGTGGAATTTTATGCTATTGTGCAAGCTATTAAACACTGGAGACATTATCTATTTCAGAAGGAGTTTGTTCTTTACAGTGATCATGAGGCGTTAAAACATTTACAAGGGCAAGATAAGATTTCAGCGAGACATGCATCATGGATTGCATATCTGCAACAGTTTACGTTTGTTGTTAAACACAAATCAGGAGTGACGAATCGTGTGGCTGATGCTTTGAGTAGAAGGAATCATTTGTTAACAACAATGAAGATTGAAGTAACGGGATTCGATGTGTTACCAGATTTATTTGACGAAGATCCTTACTTTGCAAAGTTTGTTGATAAAGTCAAGAATGGGGAGACGAATGAGTTTTTGATGGTAGATGGATTTCTGTTCAAAGGAAATCGATTGTGCATACCTGATTGTAGTTTGAGAATGAAGATTGTAAAAGAGCTACATGAAGAAGGACATGTTGGGAGAGACCGTACATTACAGTTGATTTCACAGTCTTACTTTTAGCCATCGATGAGGAAAGAGGTGGAGAGGTTTGTGGAGCGATGTCATATCTGTCAGGTTTCGAAAGGAACTGCGACTAATGCTGGTTTATATATGTCGTTACCTGTACCAACTAAGCCTTGGGTTGATGTGAGTATGGACTTTGTGTTGGGTTTGCCAAGAACACAGCGTGGAAACGATTCCATTTATGTGGTGGTTGACCGATTTTCGAAAATGGCACATTTTATTGCTTGTAAGAAGACGGCGGATGCTGTAAATGTTGCTCAGTTATTCTTCAAAGAGATATATCGTTTACATGGTTTGCCCGAATCTATTGTGTCGGATAGGGATACTCGTTTTTTGAGTCATTTTTGGCTAAGTTTGTGGAAGATGGTCGGAACGAAGATGAATTTTAGTAGCGCTTACCATCCACAGACTGATGGGCAAACGGAAGTGGTTAACAGATCGCTGGGAAATTTATTGCGATGTCTGGTAAAAGACAATCTGAAAAGCTGGGATGTGAAGTTATGCCAAGCAGAGTTCGCTCATAATCATGCAGTGAATCGAAGTACGGGTTTCAGTCCATTTCAAATTGTATATTCGAGTATGCCAAAAGGACCGTTGGATTTAACGGTAATACCCCACTCGAAGGGGACAGTTAAGAAAGCTACTGATTTTGTTGATGGATTAGCGGAATGTCATAAAATCGTTCAGGAACGATTGGAGAAAGCAAATGAAAAGTATAAACGATCGGTAGATCTGAAGCGAAGAAATGTTGAGTTTAATGAAGGAGATATGGTATATGCTATGTTAACAAGAGATCGTTTTCCAGTGGGCACTTATAACAAGTTGAAAGCCAGGAAAATTGGTCCTGTAAAAGTCGTGAAATGAATTAATGAAAATGTTTATAAATTGAAGCTGCTGGAGGATGTGTACACGTCAGACGTATTCAATGTTAAGCATCTTGTACCTTATCATGGGGATGAGCGTATTGCAGAGGAGGAAAGTGCAAATTCGAGGACGAATTTCTTTCAACCCAGGGAGGATGATGCAGGCCAAGCTATAATTTTCCAAGGTTTAAGTCGTGACCGACTTAACAAAGTTGAAGGCTTAAGTCGTGACCGACTTAACAGAGTTGAAAGCCTAAATCATGACCGACCCAACGTAGCTATAAGTCGTGACCAACTTAGCAAAGACCTTAAGTCGCCCCAACGACCTAGTGTAACTCGGCAATGACTTGGTGAAGACTTGCGAGTTAACGAGTCCCTTAAGTCGCCTGAACGACCTACCGAGTTACGCAATGAGAAAACGGAAAAAATTGGTGAAGTGTTAGGTCGTGAACGACCTAACGAGTCAAGAGATAAGTCGTTGAAGCCTGGAGCCGTGAATTCTTATGCCGCTTTAATCCAGACCATTGATTCTGCAAGCCGCTTGAGATAGATCGCTACTGGAGTATAAGTCGTTTGTTTTAGGTCGCGTATGACCTAAGTTGAGTCGTGAGAAGTTGATAGGTCGGCAACGACCTAAGTGATGTATTTTCTGTTTGTTAAGTCGTAGGCCGCATTGGTTTTATGTCGTCTGTTTGAGTCGCTACTGTTTAAGTCGAGAGTCATTGAATGTAAGTGTTAAGTCGTCACCGATAAGTCGTATCTTTTAGGTCGCGTGCTTTGTTGAGTCGTGGTCTTTGTTAAGTCGGAGACGACCTAAGAGTTGTACAGATTTTTGTTTGATTTGTAACTTCTATAAATAGGCCGGTGGTGCCATTTGTAATAGTTTAGTTGATTTGAAATAAAAACTTTGTTTTGTTAGCTTTGTGCTTTCACCAAATTGGTAGTCGAGTGTAATCTCCTATCTCCACTCTTGGATAATCGAGTGCGCTCGATTCAACGACAGCTGAAGCCGATTCACGGAATCTAGTGCGCTAGATCAACGTGTGAAGAATCGCAGATCTTTGAACCCGGTATCGTGTGCGATCAACGAGTTCGGGATAGCTAGAATTCGGCATCTTCGGAACAACGAATTCAGGCATTTCAGTATTCATCAATCCATCGATTGCTACTTTCATCGATCTACATTGTTTTGATTAATCCGCTGCGTCAGTTATTATAGCGTTAATCCAAACCCCGAACTTATTTTTTTGATTCATTGGATTATGTTTTGAAAAATCCTTTTAAGTTTGATCTTTTTAAGTTTTCATAAACCTATGCTCTAATACCAACTTGTAACATCCCCCATTTGGAGGCCAAAAACTAATGGCTACGGATGCTATAGTCATCCATAGTTATTAATTCTCAGTGACCAAATGCAGTAACATTAGATACATTGATATAACATTAATAGATGGAGATGAAAGAATTTTAAAACCATTAAATATTTTTTTCATTCCATTTCAATCATATTTCAAATTCATTACATAGTCCTAAATTCGAGAACCACGTTCAGAGAAAATATAATTAATAAAAACTACGCCAAGAGCGACATATGAAGATGCCCTCTTGGATGATCATAGTCTAAACATAAGCAATTAAACAACTTTTCCTTTACATCAAAACACAGCGGAATCAAATAGAAAAGAACTCTTATTAGCAGCTTACCTCCTACACATCTCTGGAAGCTTATTCGTCTAAAGGAGAACCTGAAAACCTCAACCCTCAATCTACTCAAGCTCAATTGAGCACCTGAGAGTTTAAGGGGAAAACATAAACTTCGAGTTAGACATAAAGCCTGGTATGAATAATAACCTACCATCTCGAACTATTTGGATATCTAGTGAGACCACGCCGCTTAGCCGAACGTGTTTCCCCTTACTAGTATCTTGCCAAAAAATTTATAATAACCATATACTGTGCTCCTGCATCCACAATGGTTAAAAATATAGCAATCTAAAATATCGTGATGATATGCAAACATGCAAAATATCATGATTTACCATCACCATTCATTTGACAATATGTCTCAGTTATAATTTCTAAGGTCACCATTAACCTATTAGTTTTCATGGGCTGGCTAATATCCTGTTCAAAGCTTATGGACTATCTGTCTCATTTCATAGTTTTCATTGGATTACTAAGAACCTATTGGTGTCTACCAATATCATTTCATGGGTTCTCCCCGAACCTATTGGTATCTCCAATAACTTTGTTCATATCATAGTTTTCATGGGTGGACTATGAACCTATTGATCTCTGCCAATAACTTTATCCGGATATAGTTTTCATGGAATCACTACGAACCTATTGGCCCTTGCCAATAACTCTCTCCAAACATAGTTTTCACGGGTTTACTATGAACCAGTCTAAACTAACAACTTCTTGATCAATCTTTGGGCATCCTATGTTCTGGTCTACCCGACCTCCTCGATGCAACTCTATTCATTCATGAGTTAACTCAATTTATATTCACTACTGGGTCAATCTAGTTGGTTATTCTGCCCTTACTCCCCAAAATACAGTTATGGGTCCATTATACAGTGAATATGTTTATAGAAGAAGCTCATACAATAACATAATAATACCAACATTTATGGTTTAATATCCTTGAAATCATTTCCACATGAAACATGGTTAATGCCTTTAACCCATTATTTTTATGAAGGAAAGCTTCTTCAAAAACTACAAAATTAAAAACCATTTCAAAGCTCTTTTATATTGCTATAGGTTTTCCTTTAAAAATGAGATTGAGTTCTTTGTTTTGAAAACTAAGGCTTTCAAAACCTTAGACCTTTACTTTCGAAACCATTATAATATATCTTTCGAAAGCATTCAAATCTTCTTTTCAAAACACTTAAACATATGCCTTTCGAAACACTTTAAAATATCTCTTTCGAAAGCATCAAAATCTTCCTTTCGAAACCATCAAAACATTCCTTTAGAAAGTATTAAAGCATATCTTTCCAACTTATAGAAGCATAGCTTCAAAACCATTTGAAAGTATCTCTTTAGAACCCATTGGGTTTAATCTTAAATATAACTTTTGGGTCAAAGTGAACATAAGTGAAAGTACCCCTTTCGAAACCATTAACCTTCAAGTAAAAGAGTTTGGGGAAAACAAATGGTTTCGGAACCGTCCTTTCGAAAGCTTTAATCTTTTAAGTAAAAAAATTAGTGGGATAGCTTCAAAACACCTTTTGAAGCCATTTCCTTCGAAACCTTTAGTTTAAATGGCTATTGGAGCCCTTCCAAAAGCATTGGGTAGCGGCTTGTTATATTTACAAAACAAAAGCTTACCTTTCACACTCATTGAAAACTTCAACCTATTCGAAAGGCATGAAGACGGTAGCATGGTTTCGACTAGGTTCAAACTACCCTTTCGAAAGCTCCATTTTAAAACATAAAATGCGGCAACTCAATCGAAAGATATCCTTTCAAAACAAGAAGGCGGCAACTTCTTTGAAAGCTATATTTAACGCCTTTCAAAAGCATCTCTTCGAGATCAAGGCAAGCGGCATCTCTTTTTGAAAGCAAACAAAGTCCTTTGAAATCTATTTAAAATGGTCCCGACCCCTTCGAAAGCATGTTTTTAACTCTATACATTCTGACTTTCTTCAATCCACTACATAACAAAGCATTGGTACCATGTGTATTGGTTTCAACTTGGTTGGGGGTGGAGGTATGGCATCAAAAGGTTGCTACTAGAACTGGCAAAACAATAAATTTTTACAAAACTATTTTGTTGCCTTTTTAGGTAAATGCTTTTCAACTAACTTGTCTATTTGTAAAAATATAATTGATTGCCATAACCTTTACAAAAATCTTTTCTAAAAGACTGCCGAATTATCCAGAATTAATTAAAAATAATTAGCAAAGAAGCCCTTTCCTTTAGCAAAACAATTAAGACATTCAAGTCCTCCAACTATATTAATTTAATTTCCATAGTAAATTACTTAGGAAAAATCCTCAAAAATCATTAAAATTCACTTCTAATATGCTATCTAACATATATAATTTCAGACCCAAAATCCTTTATATAAAAGATGAAATAAAATTTTAAACCCAATTATTTATTTCTTCCTTCAAAAATTCACAATAAATAATTCAAAGCTTGGATAATTATGAAAATTTAAACCCATCTCCAAAATAATGTTTTACATAATATATTAAATCCTCATGGCATTCGAAACCTAATATATATGATTTTAGCCTTAAAATTGAATAAAACATTTATCAAACATACTTGTTTGAATCAAACAAATCATGTAATCCAAGTATGTCATTATTAAAATCATCATAAAGGTTTTAGTCTTAAATCCTGAAATCAAATGTTCTTTAAAAATGAAAATGAGATGGTTTTGATTATTATTCACTTTGCTTTGGATAAGGAACTTGAGATTTGATCATGCTTAATTCTCCTTGCTTGATTACTTAGCTTTTAATTGATTTTCCTCCTCTTTTTCCCTTCGGTTATGGCCAGCTTGAGTCCCCCTTTCTTATATTTTTACTTTGTGAATGTATGAAATGAAAAATAGGAATGAGGGTTTAGGGTTAAGGGTTATGGTGGATGGATTTCCGATAATGCCCTTGCCTTATTATCTTGTTAATTAAATTACAATACCATTTCCTTAAACTCATTCTTTTAATTTTATTTAATTAAGAGCGACCTCTATTTAGTTTTCAAATCTCAATCCCCTTATCACTCTAATATATATTATTCTGTTTAATTTATCTAATTAATCTCCTGAATAATGTTATTTAAAATTAGGGGTGTTACAGTTACTTTGATCGGTCTCGCCACCCTCTCCAATAATTTCGCCTTCCTCGATGCCTTCGTGTTTTTGTTTAATGTTTTATGTGGCTCTAGCCCCAGGACTTGAGGCTAGGGGTAATTCATGATCGACTTCATCTCCTAGAGCAGATTGTTATCATCATCATCCTCAATGTCGACAACTGAAACTATGTCGGTGCTGCAGCCTTCCTCTAATAAACCATAAACGAGAATATTCTTGTCTATCTATAGAGTTCTTATATACCTATTGTAACAACCCCAAATTTTCTATATATTTAAATTAATAATTAATTGTATTTTTGAATAAAAATAGTAAAATAATCGATAAGTGGAAGCGAGTTTTTCCGAATTAAAATAAATTTTGTATAAATCATTTTTGATAAAAAAAAAATAAAGTAAAAATATAAATACAATGTAAATACAAGATGATAAGTATTTAAGTTGAAAATTTATATGTAAGTTAAAATAACTATTGAAGTTGGAAATAAGTAAAGCCAATAAATAAATAAATGTTTATGTATAAGACATATGAAAGTGTAAGACAAAAGAAAAGAAACAAAAGTGTTTGAAAATAAGTTGAACAGAGAAGTATGCCAAGCAAATAAATGATAAGTACGTAGGCTGTAACTAGGAAAGCAATATATGCTTAAATATAAAACAAAACAAAATAAAATATGCAGCCTATAGAGTTAGAAAAGCAAAGGCAAGTAAATTATGTTATGTACATAAAGGACATGCATTTAATGTAACCAGTACTTTAGCACAAACCAAAGTAAATTCGCAATATACAAAGGAAGATTTATATCAGCCTAAGAAAAATCTCTGACCAAAACAAATAAAAATATACCAACCTGTACAAAGTGTATACCCTGTCACTCTCTTTTCTATATGTTATAATCAACTTCATCTCAGTTTTATTCCATTCTTAGCTATGAAAACTGAAAGTAAAATACCATTTAAATCTGAAACAAAGCTTCAACTTAAAAACAAATCAAACCAGAGAGCAAGGAGGTGAGTTTCTAGCTTTCAAATTCAAGCCTGTTTCAACATAGAGGAAACTCTGTTCTTTCTTTGGAAATATGTGAGTAACTTTTCTTTTAAACCCATAACATGTTTTAATATTTTGATTCCTGTGAGTATCCTTGATATTTGTTGAGAAATCAGCTGATAAGTTTATATGTACAAAGATTAAGGGGTGTGCTTGCCTGTATATGTGTGTATCAATGGCTCTGGTTAGTGACAGGTTTTCAAATTCAAGAAAAAGTTTCATATCTTCTTATTTTAACTCATTCAAGTTAGGATTCCTGAAAAGAAAATGTTTGGTTTTACATAAACTGAATATTAAAAATATATTTAAGCATGATAAAATGAAAACTATCTGGAAATTCAGAAAGAACAGTGGAAATGACAAACTTATTAAATCTTCAACTTGAATAATTCTTGATTCCAGGTTTATAATTTTTTCGTTACCTAAATTCATGATTTTTAAAAGTAAAATCAAAATCTTTAAGCAAGTATTCACTGAGCAATTGGGAATTGAACAATTTTGGGTTGATCGGCAAATTCTGATGGTCAGAGTAGAAGTGGGTCATGGGGTTTTGGCCATAGCTAGCTCAGAAGTCAAGGGTCATCAAAAAAATGGAGCTATATTTTTCCGATCATCGTGGTGTTTTGACGATGATGATGTAGGGTTTTAAAGTTATTTTACTCGTCTGGGTTTGAAGAGGAACCACGTCGTCTCTGTAGTGTCGAGTTGAACGATACCTTGGGGAATCGAAGTAGGAATGGTTGGCGAAGTTTTGGTCAAATTAGTGTGGATGATCGTGGACAGGTTGTCATTGGCGAGGCATTTTCTTCAGAGGTTGTGTTCCAGTTTTGGGTTGAAAAGCTCGATCTCGAATTTGGCTCGAGTTCATCGATCTGGGTTGTTGATTGGTTTGAGATGATCATGGATGACTTGCTGGTGGGTGCAGCGTTGATCGGAGCTGGTCGTGGTGTTGGTGCACGTGTACGTGCATATGTATATATCTGTGCTTTGAAGGATTTGGGAAGAAGAACGAGTCTCGGAGTCAAGCACGTGAAAACGAGAGTTTTTCTCGAAGCAGGTGTAAACGCAAGTTACTCGAAGCTGTGCTCGGGTATTCTTTGGTTTGTCTCAAGTATTTGATATTACAGTTTTAAACTTTAAACAAAACCAAGTTAAACAGTTCTTAACAAATTCCTTTAAAAATAACTATTTGTTTAAGTTGAAATTAGTTAAAGGTTTTAAAATGAATTATATTAAAGTAATTAAGTTTAAAGTGTTTAATATATATATAACCTTATTTTAAAGTTTATTTTAAATAAACTTAAATTTTTGGAATTAAGTGAATAATTGAGAAAAGGAAATGTTTTTAAATTAATCAATGTAAATGATGTTTATTTCCAAGGTTATTAAATAAGGATTAAATGATAATTAAAATGATAATGATAAATGGTTTATCTTTTAATTGACTAAAATCTTAAGTAATAAAAAAATTTGATTAATGAAAGTGATTAAGATAATTAATTAAATGGCAATTAATTGAGGGTTAATTTATTAATGTAATTAATTAATTAAAGAATAGTTAAATAATTAAAGGTTAATTATTTAAAGATTAAAGATGGATTGATTTATTAATTAAGGCCAATTAATTTATCATTAAAGGTTAATTAATGATTAAAGATTAGTTAATAATTAAGATTTGTAATTTATTAATGCTAATTAACCAGGATTAATAATTCATAAGAAATAAATCTGATTTGAATTAATTAGATAATTAACTGATCTTCCTTATGAATATTTGGATTTGATTGGATGATGGAATTTGTTTGATATTCCTGATCTATGATGTTATGTAATATATGCTGATTATGTGTGATCTGTACCGTAATTTATTTATCTGTGATATTTATATATCTGTGATCTGTGAATGAGAGATGAGCGTTATAGTTTATACCGTTTATCAAATATATTACTGTAATTGAATCTATGATGATTTGTGATGTTGCACTATTGTGTTAAACCCCTGGACTACACCTTTACACACACAAATATGGATTTCACAAGGAAATCGGTTAAGTCACAGATAATTTAAATTTAATGTTTTTGAAATTGAAATTTTAATTTCAATTGAAATTGGAAATAGATTTGGGTTAAATATTAAAACTTTTGAAAATGAGTTCAAATGTTTTAATGAAATTTGTAATCTAAATGATTTGATTTAGATTTGAATTCAATATTTGAAATTGAATTCAATAATTGGAAATTATGGTCTAAAAGACCATACCAATTATAAATGTGTTTTATATGAGTTTAAACCATTTAAAAGTATGATTTTGAGGATTTGGATTTAACCCAAGAACTTTAACTCGTATAAATGAATTAGATTTCCAAAATGAAAACTATTTGTTTTCAAATGATAAAAGCTTTCGTATAAGAAATGAAATTCCATTTTAATTAAAGGAATTTCAAGATTGAATTGAAAAAATGGTTTTTTAAGTTATGAATGAATTCTTTTAGAAAGCTATGAATTAAATCTGTTTATTTTTAACAGATTTAAAATGATGATTTGTTTAAACCATTTGAAATGGAATTGTTTTGAAAGCTATGAGTTAAATCTTGATTTAAAGATTTAACGAGTTAATCAAATTGAAATGGAAATTGATTGGGAAAATCTGTGAATGAATCTTTTGTTTAAAAGATTAAAGTGTGGAAATTGTTTAAACCGTTAAAGGTTGTTAAAATGAATCTTTTTGTTTAAAAGATTAGAAATGGTAATTTGTTAAACCATTTGAAAAGAAAGTTTGGGTTTAAGTTGTGACTTAATTGAAATCCCATTATCCATATGTTTTTAAATATCGCGCTCACTATTCGGTTTAGCCGGGAGAGGACCTTTGTGTCATATATCTCATTCCGAATAAGTGATACGTCGTATATGGATAGCATTTGAAGACCGGTGTTGAAGACCGGGTGTTTGCGAAAACGATAGGATAACCTATCGATTGTCTCTGCATTGGGTAGCTCCTGGTATAGAGATTCCCTAAGTGATGGGAAATCCGATCGGGATTGTGAATACCCGGATTTGCAAGGGCTTCTTCAGATATTACATTTTGAGATATAAAGCAGATTTCTTTCAAATACATTTCTGTTGGTGGCGGAGAATTTATTCTCTTAGCTTAACACCCTTCTCTGAGACGTATGAGCTTAGAGGTTATGTAGTTGAAGGTTATCAGCGATATATTCCCAATTTGGTAATGTGACATGCTGAGTGTTGCTGTGTGATGATCATCGTTTGATCATTTGTGATATGATCATTTGTTTGACCATTTATCTTTGTGATCATTACTTTGATCATCTGTTGACCCAAAGCATGGCTTTGTGACAAAGCGTAGCTTTGTGGACGAGACCTCTTCGGACCTCACAACCCGGAAATGGTCGAAACAGGAATATGCGGCAAGGTTATGAAGGTCGCGCCCTTTAGGGTATGTCATTTCCTTCTGGAAAAGGGTGGTATCAGGTATGGAGCCCTGGTATTTAACCTATGTGGATACTCCGATCTCATTTATTGTGATTGTGTGTTTGATCGAGGCGCCTCGGATAAAGGTCCCAAAGGACTGGCAGGTGGCATATTCGTGAGTTACCTAGTTACAGGGGTAACCCGGCCTTGTGTCGGCAGAGAGCAGTTTGTCTCTCGGGACGTCCAGCCAGAGGCGATCCCATTCGGCAGTAGGAAAGGAAGTTTCTTAGCCTGACCATTTGTTGGAAATCCAAAGAAACAATACGAACCTTTACGATTGCAATTGTAGAACCTGTCTCCTCAGGAGGTAGCTATAGTAGGCATAATATAATGGTACCTATGCTAGCTAAGATTAATATTGTATTTTCGAAATGATCTTGTACACTATGCACTAGTAATAATATCAAAAGAGTTTTCCTTTGCGTAGTAAGCATATTTGACTAACATAAGAAGCAATCTCCTCCAAGTCTGCGTTTGCATTGTGTGTGTGGTGGGAGGTCTTATGGTAGTTTCATTTTCCAAAAGCATTGCGGATTTCAATGTTTAAAATCCTTTGTTGTTGTTTAAAGATAAACTGTTTTTATTGCTTACACCAGTCCCACGACTGACTCAGAGTTTATTGTTCCTTTCCTAAACTCTGGGTGCTCATAATTTTCCACACGAGCAGTCTAGAGTTGGGTTTTTCAGATATTCAGGTTAGTAGATTATCTGGAGCTAGTTCAGTATTTGGAGTCCATTCATCGGAGTTGCTTATCCTGGAATTGTGGATTCATTCTTGTCTGAAGATCATTTTGGAGTTATCACTTCTATTGATATTGTTCCACTGCTGATGTTATCTTTTCTTTCCGCTGTTATTTCTTATATCTCTGATATTGTTGTATCATATTGATATCATTGTTGTATATCATACCGGATATTGTATTCATTGGATTGTATATGATATCATCTATTTTTATTCTGCTGTGTTGTTGTACTTAATGGTGTTATAAGCTTCGGAGAACCAGATTCGGCGTTTGAATCTACAGCATTTTGAGTACAAGTGAAGTACGAATGCCGATTTTCGAAGGTCGACTTTTGGGTCTTCACACCTATCCTCGACTAGGACTACCATAACAGTATTAACGGTATCCGAAAGTAAACCATCATTGCATCTCGCTGGAACATCTATACAACAATGATAGATAAATTAAGTATGCAGACTATAAGACAAATGCATGAATGACGTTTAAAATAAAACTTACGTCCGGATATCCATCTATGAGCGAACCAGGGTGGGCATCATACATAAAACCATTCAGCCTTAAAATAACTTAGCTTGTTCCAAGCCTTAGTAACTATTCTACAACCCCTTATTGCCTCCAAATAGATTAGATACTGGTTTTCTTTGTGGCTCTCGAAGCTATAGATGTATCAGATTTCTTTATCGCTAGGCACTCGATTCAAATGCTCAAAGAAAATTAGATAAGTGATAAGAAGAAAATCATAACTATTTGGTTGCAGCTATATGGAAGCCAATCTCATAAAGTTTAGGACTTGATGGACGAATTGATTAAATGGCAGGATGCAACCCGCCAGGCACGTATATCTGTTGCAAGCTCTATATCCTTTTGGAGGATTGTGAGCTCTTTGGTCACGAGATGGTGCTAGAACATCATTAAATGGAATTCCGTGCATACTACATATCCTTTGGAGAGACCCTTCATCGATATGGAGGGAACGGAATTGACCGGGTTATTCAGTATTACAGCATCCTTAAGAGTATCGGGTGCTGGATCTACTTGAGGCCCATCTACCGGTTCAATTAGATATTCATGGATCTTTTGCTCTTCTTCAGGATTCTCTAGGTTTTGTTGATCAATATGTGGAATTTTTGGTTGCTGCTCTTGTTGGATAGGAGTTTGTTGCGCTGTGAAGTCGTGGTTGAGCTTGATTCTGTGTCAGATTCAACATATTTTGAAGGCGAAGTATCTGTAGTCTGAGCAGCTAAACATTTGGAATGTATTTGGTCCATTTCTATAAAACAAAACTTGACAGATAATCAACATTAGAAGATTAACTACAAACCGCACCCCCCATGCTAAAGTGGATTCTATTGTTGTGTCGTGCAGTGTTGTGCAGTTTAGGGCATTTTTTAACTATTCATTTCTGCAGTTTGTTTTAAATTTGGAAGGTCACTCGACAAGACCATCATCGCTAACCGTCCTGACAAGTTTTATGTCACTAGCCATGTTTTGGGAAGAATTCAAGTACGAGAGGAGATCTCAAGTCATGTGAATGGAGAATGCATAGAAATTCCCCTAAGTGTTGGAGTTGTACAACTCCAAAACCAAGAAAATTTTCTTTTCTCTCTCTTTCTCTTCCACCTTCACTGATCCTTACACCACGGCCATTGTTGTTTGCTCCTCCACATCTGTGTTCCATCCCATCTATGTCCAAGTCCCATAGTTCCAATCCATGGCCTGAGTCTATTGTCCACTTACCTAAATTTATGCAAATCGAGATTTAGAGAAGGTAGGGCATGGGTAAGCGAGGTGGCTAGTTGGGTCTACAAAGGGAAGATGAGGTTACAATGGAGCATGACATCAGGCGCGAGCGATGGTGAACGGTTAGTCCAAGTCCCAGGTGGTAACGAGATTCGATGTGGAAATCAGAGATGTTAATGGCAGGAGCTAAGGAAGTTTGGGTCGGTGGAAACAAATGAGCAAGTGAGAGAAAGAAAGGAGAGAGGAAGGGTTATAAAACCTCTCAACCCTATATCAGGTTAAAACTTGGAAGATATTCCAAGTGCGGGGTCGCTACCAACTCCCAAATCAAGGATTAGTACCGAGTCCCAAGCATAAAAAAACAAATGTATACAAGCATACATATGGTATATGCATATGTGTGTGAATGCCTATGCACATATGATGAGCCATTTGTGTATATGCCAAATACTTGACGATTAAAGTTGAGGGAAAGTTAGACTTATACCTGGGGAATTCATGGATGGAATTAGTCTGAAATCATCAGACTTGGATTAGCAAACCACAGGATCATGTTCCAGATTTATAGTCCTAGAAGTTGGTAGAACATTGTAATGGATCATTATGGACATAAAAATTCATGAAATCGGTTCGCAAAAGGATCACAACCATTCATAGCCCAGAGTGGAGTCCTTCAAAGGAATCCGAACTTGTCTCGATTCAAAGCACATCACGTCGGAAATGAGATGTACTTTGGGGGGCAAGTGTTATCTAGCCTTTTGACCAGGCAGAATCCTAGTAGACTGGATAGATAGAACTTGAAGTTATCAAGGTGGAAAGCATGGAGAGATAGCCCAGGAGTCCAAAAACCAAGCACAGACAGAGTTAGGAGACCAAGACCAAAATAGCCCAAGTCTGTAGTACCAGAAGATCTCCCAAGTTGGGGATCAGTACCGACCACTATTTGGGGATCGGTACAGACTCCAAAATACAAATTGGGTGGACCCCATCTTTTTCCTATATGCTTATCTTGGTGCCAATAGCCTATTTTTGAAGTTGTTTTTCTGATTCGATACAATTTTCCATCGATCTCTATGAACACGGGAAACTGCAAATTTGTTCTCCTTTAACTCCATCATTTGGCTCAGAAACAAGCAAATATTGGTGCAAACAACCATGGAATATTGAAACTGACCATAAGACCATCCGAAGCAAGAAGTTGTAGGCACCGAAAAATGTGAAATTAGGGATCGATGCCTGTTCCCAGATATTGCCAGGAAGGCGCCAATTATTTTGGGAGAATTGGTCAAATTCGTGCATAATGGTTTGGAGGTATTTTAGACGATATTTTAGGGCCCCTACCTCTATAAATAGGGAGGTAGGGCTCATTTTTTATGATCTTTTGGTTGGAGTTCCATTATTTCTCATATTCTTGTAACTCTGAAATTCTAAGTGTTGGAGTTGTACCGACCCTCAAGAATTTCTGCCGCCAAATCAAAATAAGCAATAAAACTTCAAAGTGGACGTAGGCCTTCCTTTGTTGAACCACTCTACATGATTGTGTCTTATTTATTTCCTCATTTTCATTTACTTTTTCTTCATTTGATCTTTACTACATAAACTTTTGGGTGTTTGTGCCATTTTTAGTTCAAATATTACTAGATAAAGTGTGGCGAAAAACTTGGAGGACGTGCAAAGCGATGTTGACTCGATTTTCGGATGGCAACGACTATGTAAAGCTCTTTCTGAGATCAACAAGATCAACCTCACACAACTTGATTCACTCGAGAAAGAGAGTGTACAACATGAAGAGGAAATTTAAAGAACGGGATGCTGACTTGATTAAAGTTACATGGGAAAGAGATCCCACACTCGAACAGAAAGCGAGTGCAGACAGTTTAATGGAAGAGATGAAGCATGCCCATACCAACACAGAGAGAGTTATGTGGAATAATCTTAAGGCCGCTTATCTTGAAACTGAGATCTATAAGAAATAAGCCGAAGAGAAGGCTGAAATTATAAAAGCGAAAGACCAAGCCCTTTCCGGACAGGCGTCCAAACTCGAACTCCTCTGTGAAAAGTGCAGAAAATCCGTGAGGTAATCCAAGGGCTGGCGGGAAAGGTGGACACTCTATCATCCGATAAGCTTTCAAATGACATTAAGCTTACTGTGTGTTGGAGCGAGTTGACTGTTCTTGAAAAAACCTGGGATGCCGAGAACGAGAAGAGGGCCTAAGAGAGAGATGACTTCAACCAAGTTCTCTAACATTTCTACATGAGTGTGATTATGCACATGGATCTAAATGGTTAGGAAAAAATTATCCTACCACCCTTGTTGACGCGTGGGAAGAAGTGTTGCACCAAGCTGGAGGCAACCGCTCTGAGACCGAGCTATTAGTGCAGTACTTGAGTTCCGAAGAGATAAATGTGCTTGTCATAGAGAAGGGAACTCTCGTTGAGGAGGATGCCAAGGCTGCTACTACCCATGCTGGCCCGAGCTCTTCAGGTTAGTGTGAAGTGCATGTCTCGCAGTCTGGGGTGCTAGTGATGATCATCCCTTCTTCGGCCGCACTACACGAGCCTTATATCCCTGTTCTAGAGTTTGGGTAGTTCCTAGCAACCGGAGAGTATGAGATTTACGTCATACCAAGGAGTCCCACTTCAGGTATTTCTCTTGTTTCTCACATGCTCAAACAGGTCGATCTCACTCTTGAATCTATTACCGAGCTGTACCATTCTCTTTGTGAACTCATGGTCCACTCAACGTTCCATCTTTGCATCCTGCTTCTCAGAGTGCATGAACTAAAGAGATCTTCACTGCCTCCACTGTTGTTCCCACAAGTTCAACTGCTACACTCCAACCTTCCATCTCCGGGCCCGGATTCGATGCCCAACAGATCCCAGCATTGGAAGGGTTGGAGGACATTGCCATGTCGTAGAAGGAGGATGTTCAGATGGTTTGTGCTACTAATTCGACCAAGGATATCATGATGGCGGAGCAGATTCAAGAGGAAGAAAGAGAAGGCAAAGCTTAAAGCGGAGCCAGATGCTGTAAAGACAAATATCCTCCCATTCACCATCAAGACTAGCAAATCGAAGTCTGCGGGTGAGTCGGTCGGTGGGTCTGAGGAAACTGACTCAAGCAAGGTGGTGATGGAGAAGAAGCAGACCCTAACCTGACTGGGTAAGGGTGGCAAATGTGGCAGCGGGAATAAGTGATGGACTTGAGCATCAATGGAGCCGGGTTTTGGTGGTTCTTTTGGTTTGTGTCTTTTGATTTCTTGAGTCTTTTTGTATAAGTATAGAGTCTGTACATAGCATCTTTTCTTTTGCTGTTGCGTCAGTACAGTCTGTACTATTGCTTTTTGGTGTCCAAACAGGCCGACATCGTGTGGGAACGGCCCCCGCTGTCTGATATTGTACATAAAGTGATATAAGCAATGAAAAGATTAGTATTTCTACTTTAATATCTTCTATTTACTTCTCTACATTCTATGTACCATGCATATTTATATACCACTATATGTGTGCATAATACGATTGCTCATCTCGTAATTTCTATATTATACACTGATGTACTGTGTGATATATGATGTGTATATTTACCACAATGTTATGCATGTAAATGGTGTAAATAGTGTAACTTGCAATTATTTAGTTTTACTATTTTACTTAGCTCTCTTATAGCTGCCAAAATTTTTGTTTGGCATAATAGAACCGTGGAGTGACTTTTACTCTGACCAAGTGTTAGTATGTTGTGTGCCCTTTAATCCATGGAGTTGGTTACTCCAAACACTCGGTGCGAGACCAGGTGCTCTAGACTACTATCTGGTTTCCCCTAGTCAAGGATGTATTACAGCTCCTATCTTTAGGAACCTTCAGTCTGAATGCTCGATTCTGAGCACTGTGTACTTTGGTTATAGCCGATTTTCTCCAAGTTTGGTATTGAGGTTCTATCTATACATCAGCCTCTATTTCTTGAGACCTATAGACAACTCAATACCTTGGATTTTCGTTCAATGTTGTTGATATCTAGGCGATGTTGAGTTTTGAGTGGCCGCGATTGATTACTACCAATCCAATAACTGAATTTTTTTCCGATACTGTCGAAACGACACCGGTACTTAGGAGGTTTTGACAAACTGATGATATTACCGGGGTAATAGCAATGATTTAGAGTGCGCTTGAATGTGGTTCCGTTGGTTCAAGCGACAAGGGGTGGATGCTTGCTTGAACGTAGTTCCATTAGTCCAAGAAACGAAGGAGTTGGGCACACTTAAACGCAGTTCCATCTGTTCAAGTGGCTAAGGAATGGGTGCTTGCTAGGACGTGGTTACGTCGGTCCAAGAAGTGAGGCGCGACTTATAGATGCATGTGATGGTTTGGGTCTTCCCGATGTTGTCGGGGCAACATCAGTTTTTAGAGGGCATGGATCGATTTTCCTATCGATCCGCCAATTTGAGTCAATTTGCTTCCATCGACTCCTTGGGTTGCTTACTTGAACGCAATTCCATCAGTTCAAGAAGCATGTGGGGTAAAGCATACTTGGACGTGGTTCCACCGGTCCAACAAACAAGTGAATGGTTTTCGATTCGATCTGACCCCATCGATTCAATTGGTTGCTTACATGAACGTGGTTCCATTGGTTCAAGAAGCGAAATAACTTCATTGATAAAATAAAGAGAAAGGAAAATCCTACCTATTTACAATGCCCAGTGTCCCTGGGTGGCTTATTTGCGAAAATAGGCAATATATAGATAAAAGTTCAAACAAAATAGTGCCGTAGTGAATCGCTATTCCAAGCATGAGGAATCTGGATTCCATCGACCGTTATTAGCTTAAAAGTTCCGTCTCTAAGTTTCTGGCCGATAACGTAAGGTCCTTCCTAGTTTGGGCCAAGTGCCCCCGTACCTGGGTAGATTCGTTTTAGGATGAGATCTCCCACTTCGAAGGTGTAGTTGTGAACTTTGGCATTAAAGTGTCGTGCCACTCACTTTTAATGAGCAGCAGTCCTTAACTTAGCTTCTTCCCGCCTTTCATCGATTTGGTCAAGCAGTTCGAGTAGTAGTTGCTCATTCTCGCTTTGGTTGAAGTGTCATCTTCGATGAGAGGAAACTTCCAGTTCCACTGGAATCATTGCTTCTAAACCGTATGTCAAGGCGAAGGGTGAGTGCCCGGTCGCCGATTTATGAGTCGTTTTATAAGCCTGTAGTGCAAGCGGAAGTTCATCAACCCAATTTCCTTTATCTTTTGTCGGTCGTTTCTAGGATTTGATGATTTTTTTCACTGCCTCCACATGCCCGTTAGCTTAGGGGTGTGCCACCATGGGGAAGCTCTTCTCGATCTGGAAACAAAATGCTTGTATAAGTTCCTGAATTCGACACTCTCAAACTGAGTTCCATTGTCTGTGACGATTTTCTATGGTACTTCGAACCGACAAATAATATTTTTAGTAACGAAATTAATTACTTTCTTTGTAGTGATGGTGGCCAGCGGTTCCACTTTAGCTTATTTGGTGAAGTAACCAACTGCGACAATAGAATATTTGGCTCCCCCTTTAGCTATTGGTAATACGCCAATTAGATCGATTCCCCAGATTGCAAATGGCCATGGGCTGACCATTTGCGTTAGCTCTATGGATGGGGTTCTTGTAACTTTGGCAAATATTTGGCACTGATTGCAACGTTTAGTGTAGTCTGCTGCAACTCGGTTGATTGATGGCCAAAAATATTCATAACAGAGGATCTTCTTTGCTAGTGTTTGTCCCCTGATGCGGCCTCCGCAACTGCCTTCGTGAACTTCCTAGAGGATCCTCCTGGCTTTGCTACTGGTTACACATCTCAGTAAGGAGGTGGAGAATCCCCTGTTGTAGAGCACTTCATCTTGTAGTACGAATCGTGGCACCTTTCGAAGAAACTTATTCCGCTCATTCTGATCCCTAAGGAGTGTCCCTCTGAGCAGATAGCCTTTGATCGATGTCATCTACGATTCCTCTTCCTTTGTAGTTTCTATAATCCAATCGACGTCCATCTGATCTATGCTAGGAGCCATCAACATCTCAACTGGAACCGGCCCCATTGATTGTGCTTCTCCGAAATTTGCTAGTTTAGCTAGGCAATATGCTTTAATATTCTGTTCTCTCGGAATATGACTTATGGTATAGTGTTCGATGTCGTTCAGTAATTCCTAAGCCTTTGAAAGATAAGGAGCAAGATTTACCCCCTTAGCCTGATATTCCCCTTTCACTTGATAGACAACTAGCCGAGAGTCGTTGTAGATGTGTACAACCCTTATTACTAATTCCTTTGCCATTTTTAGTGAATGGAGTCCGACATGGTGTAGAACCCCAGTCGTCATCTTTTTTGCCCTTACTTTCTTCCATCAAGCATTTGATCGTGTCTGCTATGTACACCTTACTAGTCCAGCAGTCCATAGGTTGACTGTCAGGGGCTACACCAAGCATTTGGCTCTTCAAATGGCCGTGGTTTGCCAGCTGAAGCCTAAGCTCTCCATTCTTTGGGAGAACCACTCCTTTGGAATTCCGTTGGCGTTCGGTCGCAACGGTTAGGACTTCTTTTACGGCATTCTGTTTATTTAAATCAACATTTAATTCCAATCCCTTATCATCAAGTTATATGTCATCTTCAGAGTTAGGGATAAGCATTAGAACATTTTCGGTGGAGTATTCGCTCCAAGGTTTGGGTTTACTGCGAGTTGTGCTCCAGGAGGGGGAGTACTTCCATTTCCCTCAATAACAATTCCAGTTGCTCCACCAACAATCTCTTTTTTCTTTTGCTTGCCATTCCTCCTATGCAAGCCTGAGACGAAGGAATATTTTTGTTCTATAGAGACGTCAGCTTTCGGCCTAGTTCTTGGAGCAGTTAGTGGTTACAGCTAGCGAAGCATCTATCTTGTCCATAGGAGCCATTTGGCTATCAGTCATTTTTGGTTAAATTGATCAACCATCTGGTTAAATTCTCCTTTCGCCACAACTTCATGATGAGTTGAAGATTCTAGTGCTTGATTTCCAGTATTAACTCCTGTTGGTAAGTTGGCCGTGTTGTTGACTTCAATCTGCTGGCGGTTTGATCCATCACTACCAACTGTTGCATTAGTAGATCTCGCAGAATTTGTTCTCTTCCTTCCCGCCATTGATCTTCAATGGAACGTCTTCAAATTCTTTTGAAAGTAGGATTGGTGGATCTAACTTCTAAACCTATATGATCCAAAGTGGAGAGATAGATCTAAGCCTAGGTTCACAGGTTCTAGGTTAAAGCACCACAACGTCAACCCAAAAAATTGATCAACACCTCGGATTGTGATTATTAAAGCACTAGCCCTATTAGAATAGAGCAATATAATAGAAAACTAGCAAAAAATTAAATAGACATAGAGAATTTTATAGTTTTGATTATTGGTTGTATATAATTACAAGGTGTATGAGGTTAAACAAGTCACAAGTGCAAATGTTAGACTAATTCTAAGTCCTAGAATTTCCTATAGGAACTACCTTGGTGACTATTGAGTAAAGAGAGAGTTGAAGAATTGATGGAGATCCCGCGTAGTGTTAGAAGAATTCGGCCTTTATTAGTTGCTCTATGGATTGTATTTATAGTGGTAGCAGTCGCATTGGACCAAATGGAAGGTTGGAGTAGAGTCTAGAAGTCGGCCCAGAGGAGTGTGAGAAATCGCGGCCTCATCCAGATTGACCAGAGATGTCAGTACCGACCTCTTATGTCGGCATCGACCTCTGTGGTTAACTCTATAGAGGTCATACTCTTTTGCACCTATCTTGCTACTTGATTTTGAGTCGTTCTATGTAGTTTATTTGGATATATGGTTGATATTGGTGATGGTCCCTTCATCACTTGGTTTATCCTACCGTTTTGACTGCTAACCCTAGTCTTGATGTTTGGTTGATCAGAATCCTTTGATATTGCTTAGGCATACATGAAATAGGTAAAGAAGAGCCTCTGTAAAGTTTGAGTGGGAGAAGATGAAGCATGTGAAGTTGTCACCAACATGATGAACTCAGTACCGACTTCCCGCCTTTACTCCATTCATGTTGAATTTCCTTTGATTTGTTTCTCTAGCTTACTTAGGTGTGCCTAGAAGGTTTCATGTCATTTCATCTTCGTCTCGACGTTCTAGCTTCTATTGATTTCCACTTGGATAAAAACGTAGTTAACATCTGATAAGTACTAAGTATGATAAATAGTTACATAGAGAGTAATAGGAAATAAAAAGCAACTCCAATGCCAAGCTCACCTCACCACGTACTAATATCTGGGCCTATCACTTGCTACTATGTCCTTCTTTGGTGGGGAAAAGAAAGGAAAAGTGTAGGTTAGACAAAAGTATGGTGAATGAGTAACATCATTAATATATAGTAATCACATGCAATTGACTTCATTAATACTCTATATAACATAGGATGTCCTACAAGTGTTTGTGAATAACTCATTTCATTTATCTAAGGAGCATAGTTTTAAGCATGCCAACACTAACAACATGTGAAGAGTTATATTAGGGTCGAAAACTAATCAAACCCCAAAATAACTAAGGATCAGCCAAAAGCTACCGGAACTATCTCAACATAGGATTACCTACAATTTAAACCTTGGGACTATGTTTCCCAAATTATGACAACACGTATCATATTTATGCATTGAGAGGGAGCCCGCAATGCCGACTCGCACCGAAGTCATCTGCTGCATCTGTCTCCACCTCTCAATGGTAACGTAACACCTCTTATCGCACTGCGTCGAAATCCATCAACAACACAGTATCACGTTCCGTCCGTGAAGACCAAGAAACTCCCTTTAGTGTCGGGCCACACACTTCTTCAAGCATCATCGTCAATGTTGCGTGTCCATCATAGAACCTCATATGAGTGTAATTTATGATGGAATCGCACCAGTCAAATATGGACCTTGCTGAATAAATAGCATTTATCCAGTCTCATAATGTCCTTGCGTCGCCAACACAAAGAACTAATTTCCCCACTTATACTAACATCCACATACACACACATAATATATGCATAATAATTTAATTTATAACTTAGGCCATAGGCCGAGGTTTAGGCCGTGCCCAAAATTCGATAACCAGTCGACCATTGGTCACTAGAGAGGTCGATCGCTTGTTGTAGACCGGTTCCAGTGAACTTGTCAACCGTTTAGGGTGTTTATTGTGTTTTTATTTATGGATTATCATCATTTGTTTGTTGTTAATCATTGTCATTCCCATCTGATTATAGTAAACTTAATTATAATTTTGCATATAGTAAACCCTAATTACAGTAAGCCCAAATTTATAGATCTACAATTCATAATCGCCCAAAACTTCTATATATAATTTATTTCAGTAAATCCAATTAACCTAGGTGTAACGACCCATATTTTTAACTATTTTAAATTATTAATTTTAATATAATTATTGAACAAAATTGGTTAGAAATAAAATTTTAATGATTTATTAATGTATTTTATTTAATATGAACTTGAATAAAATTTTGAAATAACTAATTTCAAAGATTTAGGCAGTAACAAGTATTGAAATGAAGTTCTTTGTATTGAATGTGTTTATAATCAATAGCTGGAATTGAATAATAAATGTTAAATTATTGTAAAATGGAAGTGGTTTTTTTATCATTTGAATTCGTTTTAAAAGTTAAATTTGTAAGTTACATAACTTATATTTCAAGTATAATGATTTATTTGATAATTTAATTGTTTAAATTTAATATTGGAAATTATTTAAATAATTGAATCTTGAATTTAATATGAATGAAAATTATTTCAAAAGTTGATTTAAATTTTATTTAAACAAGAATGATGA
Source organism: Allium fistulosum (assembly GCA_030737815.1). Classification (NCBI taxonomy): domain Eukaryota; kingdom Viridiplantae; phylum Streptophyta; class Magnoliopsida; order Asparagales; family Amaryllidaceae; genus Allium; species Allium fistulosum. Next base: position 497,552,010 of record CM060905.1, on the reverse strand, counting down.
TAGTAAACTTTTAAAATTGAATTTAAAGTGATTAAATTGATTTTTGAAATTACTTGTCTTAATTAACGTGTAAAAATAGCCTTTTTGGCCACTGTCTTGGATTCCGACGAAACTAGTTCCATCGGATCTGTAATAGTGAATTATTATAAGATTTCAAGTTTCGTAGCGATCAGACTTATCTTTTGGCCGTGCGAACTTGAAACGAATAGAATTTATTTTCAGAATTTTAATTAAAACAAATTTATTTTGAAAAGCTATCTTCTGAATATGATGGAATTGGCTCCCAATATATGTTCCATTATGTTCAAAACAGGGGTATAACATATAGAACGCCAGGCGGCACACTTTGTTTGGAGTTCGGAAAATTTATGTGTGAATAGTGTCAGAACTTATATAATAAGGCCATACTTACGTTCATTTCTGCAAACCCTAACCCATAAAATATCGGCCGCTCTCTCTCTTAAACAATTAATGGCTGAAAATCGTCGACCATCTCCCCTTGATTTCTCTTCATCCACTCATCAAAATCAAACGACTCCAAAAGCAAAGTTGAAAATCTCGTCGAGCTCTACGTTATGGACTGGTGGATTGTCGTTTAGTGTTGCGTGGTGGTAGAGGGAAGCCCACGTTCGTCGTGGCAGTTTAGGGTTTTCTATGCTCGATTCGCGCACGAGGTGGCGCGGAGGAGGCACAAGCGGCGCGTTGGTCCTGGTCGGCGGTCTGAGGTGCTGGCGATCGTTCGATTATTAAAAAAAAGCAAAGTTCGCATGCGCAGGCTCGAGCCGAGGAAGAAGGAGAGAAGCAGGAACGATGTGCAGGTGATTAGGTTAAGTATATTTAATTAATTATTTTAGTTAAGTGGCTAATTAAATTTTTAATTATGTCATTATACTAATTAAATCATAACTTTCTCGTACGAGATCCGATTCGAGCGAAACGAGTCGTATTGGATTTGTATCGTCGTCATCTACGACATGGAATTGGATTAAAATTTATTTGAAGCTAGAAAATTTTTAGTTTCAAAGAAAGGTGAGTGTTTTATAAAGCTCACGAATTACTAAAATATTCTGATGTTAGTTAAATTGAAATCATGAAATGATTTAAGTTTATTGATTGTTGTTTGGTAATTTAACTGACATGGAAATCGACATAGAAATTTATATGTTATAAATTTTGAATTAACAGTTAAATTAAAATTGGAATTAATATATTAGTTAAAATTTTGATTTTTGATAACTGGTTAATTGTTGTGATATATTGAATGTTTTGGATGTTGATTGTGATGGATGGCTATTGGTTGATATGTTGGATGATTGGTTGTTATTTATTTTATATATATCCAGTTATCACCCTGTATATTATTGACAGTATATAAAACTTTTATCTAAATTATATTCGAATAAATTAAGAAATAAGTTGAAATGATATATACCTATGACTTTTATTTTGGATTGAAATGATATATATCCATCCCTGCAATTAAAATTGAAATAAATGATCACTTGACCATAGGATAGAAAATTATATACGGACACTGGATTGGTTAAATTCAATGGTTTTAAAATTCTTGATTTTGAATTATTTAAATGATATCGTTTTAAGGAATACAACAATTGATTTATGTAAATTGAAATTGGTTAAAATGAATTGTTTTAAGAATTAAATTTTAAATGTGAAGTAGAATCGACATACTACTTGAATTAAGAAAATTGAAACTATTTTAAAGTTTTGAACTTTTACTTGAACTTCAAAGTTATTTAAGTAAAAGTGATATAAATCGATATTTCAAATTTGGGCTCGGAACTGAATTATTTTAAAGATTTGAATCTAAAATTTGAACATTGAAGTCTAATTTGATTTAAGTAATTTAAATCGGTATTTTGAAATCGAACTCGAACTTTATATAAATTGAAATGGTTTAAAATAAGAATTGAATTGAAATTTAAACCACAGAATCGAATCATTGAATCGAATTTGAAGTTAATATGAAATGTTTTGGAATCAAAAGTGAAATTAAATTCGAATTGAATCGAAATCGAAATTAATTTGAAACTGAAATTGAAATTGATTTTCGAAATTAAGCCGATTTGAATTGTATTGAGATTGAAGATGATTTGAATTGAAAGATTTGGAATTGAAAGATTTGGAATTGAATCAGTTTGATTTAAACTATTTCAAAATAATTTATTTTAATATAAACTATTAAAAATCTGTCTTTTTAAATATTCAAATTATTTTGATTATCCAAACTATTTTACTATATAAACCATTTTCAATATCCAAGCCATTTTTTATCAAACTATTTTAACTTTTAAACTATTTAAAATTATTCAAACTATTTTCTAAAAAAATTTAAACTGTGCAAGGGTGGAATGTTTATATTTAAATCATGGATTTAAATGCGAATTGGGTTAAAATGAAGTTATAACCTAAATTGTAATTCGAATTGAATTTTGAAGTAAAAATGAAATATCGAACTGAATATGATATTTTAAGTAAATAATATTTTTGAAGCGAATATGATATTTTGATATCAAGTATGAATCATTTTTGAAATGTAAAAGAACCAACCGGCCTGTAAAACGACGTTTGGTTGTTAAAGGGACCGGGGCCTTTTATTGGCATACTCTCTGTCAATATTGGAACCACTTTAACAACTGCGTACGCAGAGGAGACTCCAAAATGAAGTGGTTGGATTTGGTGTATGTTTTCTGGATTGAAGAAAAGAACGATGATGGATAGACCCTGGCACTTGTACAAATTTGAAATGACTAAAACAGGACGACTTGACAGGGCAAAGTGGGCTAGCTACCCTTAGTGGACATCTGTTCTTTGGTTTTCTTCTTGGACTTGGTCCATACTATTACTTTTGATGTTGGTTTTGATTGGTGCACCTTGATTTGGGATAACCTCCCTTTGAGTCGATATGGGATGGATGGACGTGGTGGGCGGTCGTTGCTACGATGCGTTACCACCAGCCCTTCGACCCGAACTGGTAGTATCCTACCTTGGTCATTGCCTCACGTGCCTTATCATACACTTATCCTTATACGAGACCACTATGAGTTTGGTTTAGTGTTTTCATATCATGGCGCATCCCTATCCCCCGACGTGCTACTGGGGCGTTATATGCAAACTGTATGACAATGCTTAAAAATGCATTAAGGGGGATTAATGTAAAGCCTTAACGTTAAGAAAAATATTTATTTTACTGATTAAACATTATATATAGTGTATTCTACTATATATAGATATTTTGATGGATCCTTAAGAGATGGAAAATCCTGTAACATCTCTTGAGTTATTGCACGCACGTAATACACTAGATAGGAGATGCAAAACCCTGTAACATCTCTAATGCCATTACACTCATGTTATATGTGATATTGATTTGAATCACATAAGGATATTTTATTCCTGACTCGAGTGTTTTGTCTTTTCATTACGCTCGGGTTAGCCCTGAGTTTTTAGCGCATTGAAGATTATTTTTTGGAGGACGAAGATTGGTATATTATTACTAGTATTATTTCACCACATTCTATTATTTCGCTGCATTATTCTATTGTTCTGTTGTATATATAATTCTAATAGGTGTTGTAAACTTTTAATCAAATGTATAGTATAAATAGCTTCATGAACTATTTATTTGATTATTATATTTTGTCATTCCGCTGCGAGATTCTGTATTTTTTTTCTTCTTTTCTTATTTTTCTTAGTTATCCTATTAATTATCTGTGTTTCAGATTATTTGAGTTGGACATGTTCGTATAATTGATGATTTAAACCTTCCGAAATGTAGGTCATCACAGTTGGTATCAGAGCTTTGGTTTAGCGATAACCTTAGCTTTGTGGGGTTTGACTCATTAGAGATAGGGTAGTAATACTATAGAATGAGTTTATTTGAGTGTATATATATATGAGAGCACGTACTTGTTAGTATTATAAAATGTTTTGTATTGTGTTTACTTATCCGTTGAGTTGTTTATGAATTTGGTCGGTGCGTGGGATGCCATGTTATCGATAGGGGTTTCTAAACACTTAAACGAGGCAAGTCGACATAATATTGTTTTAAAAGAGGGTTAATGAAATAATTTTACCTAAATTATATCTTATATATGAAATGATAACTTTCATAAACCTGTATGATTTTTAATGAATGTTAGTTGTTGGAGATGATAATATTTAGTTATTATCCATTATTGGTTGAATTAAACTAAAAACGAATACTTTGTGAACTCTATTTCATGAAGCGTTCGATAATTAGATTGAATTGAAATCTAATTACAATAAGAATTGTTTGCAATAATAAAGATGTAAATTAATGAATTTTTTTCCTAATAAGGTAACGGAATTGTATAAGTATATTTATAATATAGCTTATAAGTAGAAAGGATTTAAAAGCTGAGAATTTGATAACTTAAATCCCGGTGCTTTTGAAATTGTTTTCTAAGATTGTGATATAATAATTAGTATTATTTAAAAATATCTATGAATAAAAGTGTTTCAAAAGGAATTAAAAGGAAATAAGTCATGTACTCCCTTCTTTTGTCGCTGAAAATAATTTCGGTGATGACGGCCGCATCCTCGACATTCATTTTCGAGTCTCAAAGTGAGGGAGGCCCTTAGTAGCTTTGCTGCGCATTTGGTTCGATAAACAGATTTTGATTTAAAATTTCTAAATATGATTTTATATATATAAAAGATATGAGTATATATATGATTTCAAAATGATTTGGAAATAAACTCGGTATTTGAATTCTTAAGTTCATATTAATTAATGATTTTCAGTTGTTGGAATAAAGTGATTTTTTTTGAATAGTTGGAAACTTCTAAATGAGAAATAAGAAATTGAAGCTAAGTATTTAAATGAAATATATGAAGTTAAATTATAACTCTTAAATTTCAAGATAATGGAAATTTAAACATGTGTAAATTATTGAACATTTTCATTAACTAAAATAAATAAGATAACTTTGTATAACACTCAATTACATTCTAAAAACATATATAAAACTTACCAGAAATGTTTAAAAGTTAAAATGTTAAATATGAATATGTAATTGAATATTATACAAGTATGAACTTAAGTAATAAAAATGTTTCAAATTGAAATTGTGTTTAAAGAATTGTTAAATGAATATTTGAGTAGTAAAAAGAGAAAATACTATTTAGATATGAACTTAAGAGAAGATAAACAAATAATAAATTAAATCATATCTTTGTAAACTGTTTGTAAAATAAAAATAAATTTGCACAGGATGTTTTAAGATTTAGTTATAGCTTTCTGAGATAATTATAATTTGAATAATATTGTGTAAAAGAAGATACATCTGTATAAAATGATTACAAACTTAAGTTAAATGGAATGGATTGATGAAATAAGTGAATGAAATGAACTATAAGATGAAAGTTAACTTAAGCAAAGTTAAATGAATTTGATTGTGGTAAAAAGAAATTATTAATATGAATTTGAGTTATAAAATAAAATTTACTTAAGTAAAGTTAATGATATGAATTAATGAAATGAACTAATGAAGTGAATCAATGAATTAATATAAGCTTAAGTTATGAAGTAATAATAAACATGAGTTGCGTTTTGTAAAATGTTTATAATAAACTTAAATGGTTTTATGAAATGGTTTATAAATGATATTAGTATTAAAGAGATTATATTAAGTGGTATTGAAATAAAATTTAACTTAAATAAGGTTAAATGAAATGATTTATAAAATGGACCATAAATGAATTTAGTATGAAATATGTTAAACAAAAAGTGAAATAATTGAAATTTGAATAAATTGAATGTAAATGAAATAGGTGTGAATAAATTGGAAGCAAATCAATTAAATGTTAATAAAGAATGAATGTTAATAATAAATGAAGTGTATAAATTAACTATGGACATTGGATAATGTAGATTGATTATAACGACCCGTAAATTTTCGATAATTTAATTTGGTAATTTAATAATCTTTTGATAACTTAATATAAAAAGAAATAAAAAATTTGTAATTTAATAATGAAGTGAATAAGGAAATGAAATGTAACAATGTTAATTAAAGTAAATTTTTGATAAATTGAATGAAATTCCAATTAATTGAAATAATAAAAATACTATACTTGGTTAAAAATTGAATATAAGTGAATAAATGAATTATTGGATTAACCAAGGAAATAATATATAGTTAATGGAAATTGAATGAAATTAGTATTATGAAAATAAATGTTAACATTGATTTGTAAGTAATAAAAGCTTATTGATGTGACTAAAGGTTAACAGTGGCAAACTATTGTATGTTATCTATCTATTTAGCCTGTTAATTTAAATTGGAATTAAATTTCAATAAATGTAATTAAATATTATGTTAATGTAAATGAAGTTAATATTTGGAAATAACGTTAATTTATTCATAATATGACAATTGGTTGAATAAAGAGAATGGAAATCAAGGCTTATTAATTTATTGGAATTTAAATTAGAGTAACTGGACTAATTGCAATCAAACGAAATTAATTACTGATGTGCACGTAAATGTGCATATTTTTACCACCATATTTAATCTATTTAAATTAAATAAGTGATCATATTGGGTATTTTAACTTGTTTAAACCAAAATTCAAATTATTTGAAATTGTCACATATTCATCTTCATATAGGGGCAAAATGGTCATTTTTATGCATTTATTAAATTGTGAAAATTTACTTGGAATTTTCTATGTTGTTTTGTAGGAAATTTGGTGAATTTTACAAGTGGTTACATGATGATATATGCATGGATAAGAGTGAAGAGAACAAATGAAGATGGAAATAATTCAAAGTGAAGATAATGGAGGACCCCACCTACTCACCTACCTTAATGTACAAATTAGAGGCTAATGCACATGCTTATGGAATTAATGGCTTCATGTACACTTAAATGAGGATTATTTGAAGCTAATGATTACTTGGCATCCACACTTCCTAAGAGGGTATTTTGGGCATTCCCCAAAAATATGAATTAGGGTTTAACACATGTATAAAATCCCCTTATGTTTCATGTAACCTTCCTCTCTTCCTTCTTAGTCTCTCTTAGTTTAGTTTAGGCTCAAAAATAAAACTCAAAGCTCTCTTTCTCTTTTCATGGCTACTTAGCCATATTTTTATTTCATGTAACTTTCATTTTTTTTAATGTTAATTAGTGCTCTCTTTTCTTTTACATGCTTCTTTTCCTTTCATGTTGTAGTGTAGATCTCTCTTATTTCATGCAAGTAGATTAGTTTTTCCTTTCTTTTTTCTCTCTTTTTCCTCTTGTTTGTTTAATGTTGCTTTCTACATTTGTTGATTTGATAACAAAAATGAGAGGCTAATCCCTTCAATTTAGAGGTAATGAAGCTCTCTTGAATCATGTAGATGCAACATAATTTCTTTTATATCTCTTTTGTGCTTAATGGATAGTAGATGGTTGTGTGGTTTTGTGTTTAATATTTAGTTTGATAGCTTATGTTGTTCAAAACAAATAGGTTATGCTTAGTCATATGAATCATTAATTACCTCTTCATCTACATATGATCATGATAATGGAAGTGGATTTAGAATCAAAATTTGATGGTTTATGTTTCTAATTCAATAGTTAATAAACCATGCTTAAAATAGATTCTACTTTTGATTTCATATCATTTTCATTGAAGTTAGTAAGTGGGTTAGAGGGTGCATTAAAGTTTGATGGTTTAAGTGTGTTAATTAATAACACAATTAGGCCATGTTTATGATAAATGCATCAACTAAACTCACACATGACCAAAAAGAGATCATAATGTCATTATGTTGATTTATATGATCATGAGAGGGGATTTGCCTCTAGATTGCTCTTTAATCTCATCTTTTTATTCTCCTTAGTTTTAGTTTGTTTTTACTTTCTTTTAGTTAGTTAACAATCACTCGACTTTGGTTTAATTTAATTGAATAGAATTTTAAAATCATCAATTCCCTGCGGATCGACCCGTATTCGCCACGTGCTACATTCATACACCACGCGCTTGCGGTTATATTTTAATCTAAATTCGTTCGGCAAATTTCTAAATCGATAGAAATCTTGTCGACGAACAATTACCTAAATATTACGTTAATGAAAATTAAGATGAAATTTGAGAATGTTAATGTAATAAACCATGAACCAATGTTAATTTCATCCATTTGATAAATATGGATTGAATAATAGGATGAAAGGTCAATTAAATGGAATTATTGAAAATTTAATTTATAATTTCTGAATTTAATGAAATTTAAATTAAACACCGAAATTGATGGATTAATCAACTTTAAATTGACATCCAGATTTGTTTAAATTATTATAAGTGATTAAGAAATCAAAAATGATAGAAGTTGTAAATTACTAAAATTTAAACTGAAAAGGTGATTTAATTTATTAATTTATTTAATTAACTGAAATATAGGCATTTTAACCACTGACTCGGATTTCGACGATACCAGTTTCATCGGATCCGTAACAGTGAATTATTGTAGGATTTCAAGTTTCATAACGATCGGACTTATCGTTTGGTCGTACGGGCTAGAAACGCCTCGAAATCAATTTAATTGAAATCAATTGAAATCAATTTGAAATAAGCTGATTTTATCATAACTTCTTCATATGATTGCATTAGGACTTGAAACCTATTCCACTGAGTTTAAAATATTTGAAAGCATCTATTTTGATATATGGGATGACCCATTTTCGTTCCGGAGGCAGAACGGGCTTTTCGGGTCGTTTATCGTTCAATTTCTAAATCGATCTGGTCCATTCTTTTCTATTTCAGCTATTCATATAAATAGCTCATTATAAACCCTTGTGTTCCTCAACTCAATTTGTCTGTACGTACAATTTCATTTGTTCCTCTCTTTCAAATGGCAGACAAACCCTAATTCCCAATTGCAAATTCAAAATCAAAACCAATTCCAAAAATTTCAAACTCCTCAATATATATCAAATTATATATCGATTTGAAGCTCTCAATGGGCGTAATCTTCTGCAACAATTCATTTTTCAATTCGATTCACCGTTTGCCCAGAATTCGCGAATCAATTCTAGTCGTTCATATTGGATTCTGGACGATCCAACGGCGGATCTGCAGCCAATCGACGATCGGGTAGTGCCGTTGCGGAGGTGGTGTGGAGCAGAGCATAGGGTAATGGTCGCTCGTCGTAACTTGGTCAAGATTCTCCAGAAATTGATGGGAAAGAGTGGATGATCGGCCTCGCCGTGGGGTTGGACGACGACACCGTGGTGACCGGTCTTGGGGCATTGGGGCGGCATGGTGTGGCCTTCAAGGCGGCGATGTCAGATCTCGGTTCTGGCGTGCGTGGCGGTGGCTGGAATTGGGTGAAGGTTGGCGGTTGCTTGTTGAAGCCCGCATTCGAGAGGGTTACGGTTCCTCATGTGACAGTAGATGATGACGTGTACGGTAATAATTTTTTTTTATTTCAATGTTCTAATCAGCGTGAATTTTACATACGAGGTCCGTTTTACGTGCGGTTTTCTCCACTAGGATCGTATCGAAATTCCGAACATTATGACGCAGGTTTGGAGGAATTCCGAGACAGTTCAAATTTTGGGCTTAAATGGAATTTAAATTCAATTTAAATTCAAAGGTGAGTGTTTTAACCCACTCACAACTTCTAAAATTTCTTATATTTGTTAAATTAAATTTATGATGTGAATAGAAATTTATTTATGATGTTTAGTATATTTTAAATCATCATCTCAGTTAATTTGAATTTATTTGAATTAAATCGTTATTTAATTTATTATTGAATATAAATTGCCAGTTAAATACCTGTTATTGATTATCAGTTCTATATTGATATTTATTGATTGATTTGGATGATGTTTGTAATGGATGTTGATTATTGATATTGGATGAATGGATGTTTTATTTTATATCGTTATAAACTGCAAGTTCACTATTGGTTGAAATGATACATACCCGAATGATCTATAGATTAAGGAAAAATCGTTATGGGTTGAAATGATAAACTTGAGCGATTTTATGGATTTTAATATTTTCGGTATTGCGGATTGAAATGATATATATCCGTAAATATAAAATTTTAAATTGCGGATTGAAATGATAAATATTCGTATCACTTGCCCTAGGGTAGAGAATTATATATGGACACTAGATTGGTTAAATTAAATGATTTTAAAGTTTTAAAATTTTGAATCCTTTTAAATGATATTTTGAAATAAAAATTGATTTATACGAATTGAATTATTATCGAAATTCAAGTTTATGATAAAATTGGAATTGGTTTAAAGGTATTGTTAAAAGGATTTAATTGAAATTTCAAAGTTTAATTTGGAATAAAAAGTGAAATTTGTCAGAATTGAATTATTTTAAGTTGTTTGAAATAGAACTTTGAAATATATTGAATTTGGAGTAATTTAAATTGATATTTCGAACATGGATTGGAGGCGATATTGAATTAAATATTTTATTGAGAATTGGAATTGGAAAATTTGAAATTGGGTTTTGGGATATTAAAATGGTCCAAATGTACTGGAATGGAATAAATAGTTCAAATTGATATAAATTTCAAATTCATATTTTTATATAAACTATTTTAAAAATATATTATTTTAAAGACTTTAATTATTAAGATTTTCAACTTTTAAACTAATTAAACCATTCGACTTATTTTAAATCTAATTAATCTATTTTAAAGCTATTTAATCTATTTTAATTTTATTTAATCTATTTTAAATCTATATTAACTATTGATAACTATTTATAACAATTTAAAACTATTTTCTTCTAAATTCCAAACTAAGTAAAATGGATGGGTTTATATTCAAATTCTCGATTTTTAAGTGAATATGGTTAATGATGTTATAACCTAGGTTGGGATTTAAATAACATATTTGGTTTAATATGGTATTTTGAAATGAGAGTTTAGCCTATTTTGAAAATATGACTTTTGAAAGGGAATATAATTTTGAACTATGATTTCAAATGTGATATGATTTCAAAGGTAAATATGAGTAATGATTTCGAAAATGATATGATTTGTATTGAATATGATATTTTGATATCAATTAGGAAATGATTTTGGAAATGTAAAAGAACCATCCGGTGTGTAATAAGAGATTGGTTGTTAAAGAGACCGGGATCAGATATTGTCATACTCTCTGTCGATACCGAAAACCACTTTGACAACTGTGTACGCGGTGGAGATTCCAGAATGAAGTAGGATGGTGGCGACGATCCTATAAGGTATATACGTGGACCTAACTCCCATGAGTTAGCATAAGGTGGCTAAAACAAGAGCAATCGACGGGCTAAGTGAGGTCATTCCTCCGATCGGGCACATTCCATCGATACTATATTCTGACTTTGCGATTTATTTGGTGACCACCCTTGATTTTTTGATTCGGGAGTGTGTTTCGAGTTGGGCGGTAGTTGCGGCTACGCGTAACCAATGGTCCGGAAGTGTAATCGGTATATCTACCCTGGCATTGCCTAGTTGTGTCGTGTCACCTACCCTAGCACGCCTTCTACGAGTTTGTTTTATGTCGTACCTATGGGGTATCCTCTGGCGGCCCTAGTTTATGGGGAGTTACTGTACTGTATAGACTATTGGCATACCTAAAAATGTGTTAAGGTGGAAAATGTAAAGCCTTAACGATATTTAATACTTTTACTTTACTGTAGACATATTATGATAGCGTATTGTACTACATAGTAGATAGTTTAACAGATCCTTAGAAGATGTGAATCCCGAACATCTCTTAAGTTACTACACTCACGTTAGACACTGGATAGGAGATGTCAGACCCCGTAAACATCTCTGATGTCGTTCCACTCATAGTTATTTACCGTTGATTTAACTCACATAAGATCTTTTAGTTCTGACTCGAGTGTTTTGTCTTTTCAATTCGCTCGGGTCAGCCTGAGCATTTCAGGATATGAAGACCGTATTTCGGGAGGACGAAGACGAAGATGTGTACTACTATTATTTACTATATTTATTCCACCGCATTCATACTGTTCCGCCGCATTATTTGTTTACCTCTGATATGTGTAACTCTGATTTTGTTTTGTATAACTATAATCAAATGTTTTGTATACAGCTTCATGAACTGTTATTTGATTATTATATTTTGTCATTCCGCTGCGAGATTCTATTTTGTTTTTTTTTCTTTCTTTGCGTTTTCTTATGCACCCCAATAACAATCCGCCCTTCTGTATGGTTTGAGTTGGCATGTGTGTCTGCTTAAAGCGTCCAAAAAGGCGGGATGTTACGGTTGGTATCGGAGCCAGGTTTAGCGATAAACTTAGCTTTGTGGGGTCTGACTCATATTAAATAGGGTAGTAATACCCTATGATGAGTTGCTGAGAGTATGAGAGCGCGTATTTGTTAGTGTTATAAAATGTTTTATATTGTGTTAATTTGTTCCGTTTTGTATTTATAAATTCTGGTTGATGCATAGGACGATATGATATCGATAGGGATTTCTAAACACCTAATAGGACAGACCGACACAATATTGTTTTGAATATAGGTGAATGAAATAATTTTGCCTATTGTATATTTTTATATAAAATAGTGATTTATAAACTATATATTTGGTTGTAATATATTGGTTGTGATGTAGTGAAATTTATAAATATTGGTGGGAAACAAGATTTGAAAATAAAATAAATGAAATTTCGAAATTTAGAACTTAAATTCCGGGATTTTGAAAATTTCTTTCGAATGATTTTGGGATATAATAATAATATTATTAGAAGTATTTTATGATATAAATATTTCAATATGATTTGAAAGAATTTTTTTTAGAAATTTTAGAAAGAAATAAGTTATGTACTCCCCTCTTAGTCGTTGGAAAATAATTTCGGTGATGAGTGCATGCATCATCGACATTCATTTTCAAGTTTCAAAGTGGGAAGGCCATTATAGTAGTTTTACTATAGATCTATTTTGATAAACAAATAAAGATTTTAAAGTTTAAATATGATTGGATATAAAAGTTATGAGTATATATATATGTATATATTATTTTAAATGATTTAAAAATGAAATCCAGCATTTAGTTCTTAAATTTCTATGAATTAGAGATTTCAATTATTGTAATGGAATAAATTTTTTAACTATTTAATAATTGAAACTTCTAAATGAAAATAAGAAATGATATGCTAAGTTATAACTAAAATATACAAGGAATTTGAAATTTGTAACTTGTAAATGAAGAGAATATGAAAATAAGGAATGATAACTATTGAACCTTAAGTTAATTAAAATAAGTAAGTCAAACTTGTGTAACTTTCAATTGCATTCTTAAGGACATATATATAACTTACCAATTATAAAAAGTTGAAATGTTAAAAGAATATGTAATGGAAATTTTTATAAGTAAAACTTATGTAATAGAAGTGTTCAATGAAATTTACTTTTATAAATAAGAAATTTGATATGAAAATAGTTACAAACTTGAGTTAAAATTATAATACTACTAATTAAATGAAATAGAAAATGAGTACTGTAAGTAAAGGATTTTGTACTTAAGTTAATATTGAAACTATTTATAATTAAAGTAAATAATAAAATGAATGTAATGCAATAAAAAGAAATTGACATGATATGAATAAATGAAAATGAATTTTTGTAAGTAATAAAGGGAAAGAAAAAAATGAAATAAAAACTGAATGAATGAATGGGAATATAATTTAGTAAGAGATAGATGTAAATTAAAGAAATAATCCTTGTATGAATGAAAATAAAAATAAAAATAGTAAATGTTGTGAAAGAAATTTAATAAGAATAACTCAAGTACATTGTAAATTATTGTTTGTTTTGGTTAATGGTTTGTTTAGGATAAGGTACTTCTAATTGTTTAAGATGTATGAATAATCTATTGAGTTCATTTAAGACTATTGATTAAATGGTGCACTCAGTAGTTTATTTGTTATTCTAGGCGGTTAAAAATTTCTGAACATGAACAAACCATTTGTTTGTTTGCTATGGATGGATAGTTGATTCTATTGATTTCAAATGATGATTGTATGCCGTGGTTGACAGTAATTGTTGTTTATATTGATTTGTTTGTTAGTGGTTGAAACAACTTTAAATATTTCATTTTATATAATTATTAACTCTTTTGGATTATATAAGTGAAATACAGGTTTTGGAAGCAATTGCTATTGCTTTTGGTTTTATAAATTAAGCGTTGTTTGACCGACAAATAGGTACATTCTCGGACTACGGTTTTATAACGGTATTATATTGTTTTTCCCGCTGTTGGGATACATTATTTTGAAATTTTTTTTGAAATATATTGTTATTATTTATATTATTATTTTCTCCCAGTCCTCTCCGTACAAAAGAGATTCTGCCAAAAAAATTCGAAAATTTTGGACTTAGGAAATTTTGAGAAATGTTTTCCAAATTTTAATAGTTTGAGTATAAAAGGATTTAATTGCTTATAAATTGATAAATTTTATTTAAATTATTTAATTTTGTAAAATTTATTTGTTTATAAGTATAATCATTTTGAATAAGATATTGATTTTCTTAATTCCTTCTTTTCCCTTCTTTTTCCTTTTCGGGGATGAAAAGTTTTTAGTGGGGGAGAGTGTAACGACCCGTAAATTTTCAATAATTTAATTTGGTAATTTAATAAGTTTTTAATAACTTAATATTGAAAGAAATAAAAAATTCGTAATTTAATAATGAAGTGAATACTGAAATGAAATATAACAATGTTAATTAAAGTAAATTTTTGATAAATTGAATGAAATTCCAATTAATTGAAATAATAAAAATGCTATACTTGGTTATAAATTGAATATAAGTGAATAAATGAAATATTGGATTAACCAAGGAAATAATAGTTAGTTAATGGAAATTTAATGAAACTAGTATTATGAAAATAAATGGTAACATTGATTGTAAGTAATAAAAGCTTATTAATGTGACTAAAGGTTAACTGTGGCAAACTATTGTATGTTACCTATCTATTTATCCTGTTAATTTAAATTGGAAATAAATTTCAATAAATGTAATTAAATATTACGTTAATGTAAATTAAGTTAATATTTGGAAATAACGTTAATTTTATTCATAATATGACAATTGGTTGAGTAAAGAGAATGGAAATCAAGATTTATTAATTTATTGGAATTTAAATTATAGTAATTGGACTAATTGCAATCAAATGAAATTAATTACCTAAATATTATGTTAATTAAAATTAAGATGAAATTTGAGAATGTTAATGTAATAAACCATGAACGAATTCTGAGATCGTTCAAATTTTGGGCTTAATTGGAATTTAAATTCAAAGGTGAGTGTTTTAACCCACTCACAACTTCTAAAATTTCTTATATTTGTTAAATTAAATTTATGATGTGAATAGAAATCTATTTATGACTGTTTGGTATATTTTAAATCATCATCTCAGTTAATTTGAATTTATTTGAATTAAATCTTTTTTTAATTTATTATTGAATATAAATTGCCAGTTAAATACCTGTTATTGATTATCAGTTCTATATTGATATTTATTGATTGATTTGGATGATGTTTGTAATGGATGTTGATTGTTGATATTGGATGAATGGATGTTTTATTTTATATCGTTATATATACTGCAAGTTCACTATGGGTTGAAATGATACATACCCGAATGAGCTATAGATTAAGGAAAAATCGTTATGGGTTGAAATGATAGACTCGAGTGATTTTATGGATTTTAATATTTTTGGGATTAGGGATTGAAATGATATATATCCGTAAATATAAAATTTTAAATTGCGGTTTGAAATGATAAATATCTGTATTACTTGACCCTAGGGTAGAGAATTATATAAGGACATCGGATTGGTTAAATTAAACGATTTTAAAGCTTTAAATTTTTGAATCCTTTTAAATGATATTTTGAAATAAAAATTGATTTATACGAATTGAATTATTATCCAAAATTCAAGTTTATGATAAAATTGGAATTGGTTTAAAGGTATTGTTAAAAGGATTTTTTTGAAATTTCAAAGTTGAATATGGAATAAAAAGTGAAATTTGTAAGAATTGAATTATTTTAAGTTGTTTGAAATATAACTTTGAAATATGTTGAGTTTGGAGTAATTTAAATTTATATTTCGAACATGGATTGGAGGCGATATTGAATTAAATATCTTATTGAGAATTGGAATTGGAAAATTTGAAATTGGGTTTTGGGATATTAAAATGGTCCAAATGTACTAGAATGGAATAAATAGTTTAAATTGATATAAATTTCAAATTCATATTTTTATATAAACTGTTTTAAAAATATATTATTTTAAAGACTTTAATTATTAAGATTTTCAACTTTTAAACTAATTAAACCATTTGACTTATTTTAAATCTAATTAATCTATTTTAAAGCTATTTAATCTATTTTAATTTTATTTAATCTATTTTAAATCTATATTAACTATTTATAACTATTTACAACTATTTTCTTCTAAATTCCAAACTAAGTAAAATGGATGGGTTTATATTCAAATTCTCGATTTTTAAGTGAATATGGTTAATGATGTTATAATCTAGGTTGGGATTTAAATAACATTTTTGGTTTAATATGATATTTTGAAGTTTATCCTATTTTGAAAATATGACTTTTGAAAGAGAATGTAATTTCGAACTATGATTTCAAATGTGATATGATTTCAAATGTGATATGATTTCAAAGGTAAATATGAGTAATGATTTCGAAAATGATATGATTTGTATTGAATATGATATTTTGATATCAATTAGGAAATGATTTTGGAAATGTAAAAGAACCATCCGGTGTGTAATAAGAGATTGGTTGTTAAAGAGACCGGGATCAGATATTGTCATACTCTCTGTCGATACCGAAAACCACTTTAACAACTGTGTACGCGGTGGAGATTCCAGAATGAAGTAGGATGGTGGCGACGATCCTATAAGGTATATACGTGGACCTAACTCCCGTGAGTTAGCATAAGCTGGCTAAAACAGGAGCAATCGACGGGCTAAGTGAGGCCATTCCTCCGGTCGGGCACATTCCATCGATACTATATTCTAACTTTGCGATTTGGTGGCCACCCTCGATTTTTTGATTCGGGAGTGTGTTTTGAGTTGGGCGGTAGTTGCGGCTATGCGTTATCAACAGTCCGGAAGTGTAATTGGTATATCTACCCTGACATTGCCTAGTTGTGCCGTGTCACCTACCTTAGCGCGCCTTCTACGAGTTTGTTTTATGTCGTACCTATGGGGTATCCTCTGGCGGCCCCAGTTTATGGGGAGTTACGGTACTGTATAAACTATTGGCATACCTAAAAATGTGTTAAGGTGGAAAATGTAAAGCCTTAACACTATTTTAATACTTTTACTTTACTGTAGACATATTATGATAGCATATTGTACTACATAGTAGATAGTTTAACAGATCCTTAGGAGATGTGAATCCCGAACATCTCTTAAGTTACTGCACTCACATTAGACACTGGATAGGAGATGTCAAACCCCTTAAACATCTCTGACGACGTTCCACTCATAGTTATTTACCGTTGATTTAACTCACATAAGATCTTTTAGTTCTGACTCGAGTGTTTTGTCTTTTCAACTCGCTCGGGTCAGCTTGAGCATTTCAGGATATGAAGACCTTATTTCTAGAGGACGAAGACGAAGATGTGTACTACTATTATTTACTATATTTCTTCCATTGCATTCATACTGTTCCACTGCATTATTTGTTTACCTCTGATATGTGTAACTCTAATTTTGTATTGTATAAGTATAATCAAATGTTTTGTATACAACTTCATGAACTGTTATTTGATTATTATATTTTGTTATTCCGCTGCGAGATTCTGTTTTGTTTTTTTCTTTCTCTGCTTTTTATTATTCACCCCAATAACAATCCACCCTTCTGTATGGTTTGAGTTGGCATGTGTGTCTGCTTAAAGCATCCATAAAGGAGGGATGTTACAGTTGGTATCGGAGCCAGGTTTAGCAATAACCTTAGCTTTGTGGGGTCTGACTCATATTAAATAGGGTAGTAATACCCTAGATGAGTCGCTGAGAGTATATATATGAGAGCGCGTATTTGTTAGTGTTATAAAATGCTTTATATTGTGTTAATTTGTTCCGTTTTGTATTTATAAATTCTGGTTGGTGCATAGGACGCTATGATATCGATAGGGATTTCTAAACACTTAATAGGACAGACCGACACAATATTGTTTTGAGTATAGGTGAATGAAATAATTTTGCCTATTGTATATTTTTATATAAAATAGTGATTTATAAACTATATATTTGGTTGTAATATATTGGTTGTTAGGTAGTGAAATTTATAAATATTGGTTGGAAATAAGATTTGAAAATAAAATAAATGAAATTTGGAAATTTAGAACTTAAATTTTGGGACTTTGAAAATTTCTTTCGAATGATTTTGGGATATAATAATAATATTATTAGAAGTATTTTCAGATATAAATATTTCAATATGATTTGAAAGAATTTTTTTTATAGAAATTTGGGAAAGAAATAAGTTCTATACTCCCCTCTCTGTCGCTTCGGTGACGAGTGCACGCATCATCGACATTCATTTTCGAGTTTCAAAGTGGGAAGGCCATTGTAGTTGTTTTACTACAGATCTATTTTGATAAACAAATAAAATTTTAAAAGTTTAAATATGATTGGATATAGAAGTTATGAGTGTATATATATATATGTATGTATATATTATTTTAAATGATTTAAAAATGGAATCCGACATTTAGTTCTTAAATTTCTATGAATTAGAGATTTCAATTATTGTAATGGAATAAAAAATTTAAATATTTAATAATTGAAACTTCTAATTGAAAATAAGAAATGATATGCTAATTTATAACTAAAATATATAAGGAATTTGAATTTTGTAACTTGTAACGAAGAGAATATGAAAATAAGGAATGATAACTATTGAACCTTAAGTTAATTAAAATAAGTAAGTCAAACTTGTGTAACTTTCAATTGCATTCTTAAAGACATATATATATATATATAACTTACCAATTATAAAAAGTTGAAATGTTAAAAGAATATGTAATGAAAATTTTTACAAGTAAAAACTTATGTAATGAAAGTGTTCAATGAAATTTACTTTTATAAATAAGAAATTTGATATGAAAATAGTTACAAACTTGAGTTAAAATTGTAATACTACTAATTAAATGAAATAGAAAATGAGTACTGTAAGTAAAGGATTTTGAACTTATGTTAATATTGAAACTATTTATAATTAAAGTAAATAATAAAATGAATGTAATGCAATAAAAAGAAATTGACATGATATGAATAAATGAAAATGAATTTTTGTAAGTAGTAAAGGAAAAAAAATAAATGAAATAAACACTGAATGAATGAATGGGAATATAATTTTGTAAGAGATAGATGTAAATTAAAGAAATAATCCTTGTATGAATGAAAAGAAAAATAAAAACTGTAAATGTAATGACCCGCCACTCATTCTACAGAATGACGTATCATTAATAAGAAAGAAAGGGGTAGAAAATAGAAAAGAAGAGAAGAAAGAAAGAAACAACAACAACGATCTCACAGCGGAACGAATAAATTATATTAATAACATAATCTATTACATAGAATACAACAATTTACAGAGTTACATAGCATATACATCACTTACTAGACAGTTATAAACATCTGTCTAAACATTTCAACTCAAATACAAGACAAGACACTATCACAGATATCAACACAGCGGAATACTATATCTACGAACGCCGAAGCCTCCTGCTCCATTGCTCCTCCAGAATATTCATCAAAGCTAAACCTGAATCCCTTGGCTACTCGTAAAAATTTGAGTACCCAAGAGTTTATAAAACAGAAATAAACACTTGGGTCAGACATGGGTCTGGTGTGAGTAACAGGTTAAACTTGCTTAACTTCAAAACCTTTAGAAAGAAAAGGTATCACGTAAGACTCCCCACAAATAAACATGGGTAAGTTTTTACCTTACGCTAACCAAAATATTTGATAGGAAATCCAGTTATATTATAATAGGGTCTAGGGTTTTCAAATAAATATGAAATAGCTGAAATTGTTACATTATTAAATTCCAGCATACTAGCCACAAAGTGGGTTATACAATCAAAACCGTAAGGGCACGTAGGAAGAATGGGTTTCCATACAATGGCAGGGCTACTGGGGTACCGCCCGTCACAGTACGTGGCCTAGATCACCGTACCGAGGAGTACGCCCGCTCCCCTGCAACACAAAGCCGGAACCATCCCTTACTGGATAATCCCGTAGTTGGCGCGACCAACCACACACTAAGCCGAATAAAAGAAAAGGGACCTCTAGACAGGGATCTATCTTGCTCTCAGTGGGTGCTACCCACGAAGCCTTGCTGCACCTCCCCTGTTTTAGCCATTCCCGGTTGATGAGGCTTGAGGTTACGATTACCTTTAATCAGAACATATCACTTAGAATGCTCATCGTCCGCCTGACGATGTGCTGAAAGCATTCAATCCATACAAGTTCGTTCCGGGTTCGAACGAAACCGAAGGCATTATCTCGTTACACTCGTTTTGGAATCACCCTCAGAGTTAACGACAATAACCCTTGCACTCTGAATCTTCATCTTCACTTAAGATTCACGACCTATCGTTAATTTGGATCGATGTGGTATTCGGGTCTCCAGACCTGGAATTCCGGTATACGGAAACCCGATCCCGGTCTCATCGAAATCCAAAACGTATCTTTTAAGGGCCAAGTTGTTTAAAGGTTTAAACAATTTAACTTATCTATATTCATACAGATAGATAATTCACAAATCACAATTGATAATCACATTATCAAATAAACAAATGATTCATAACAAAATAGGTAATCCATATCAACATCATAATAGTTAATCTATATTACCATCATAATGCAACCAAGCATTCATACTACACAACATTTCTTATCTCATTTCTGAGATTACATCCATTCAAGACAATCAATGTCATCCATTCTTATATAAGCAATGATTTACTTAATCACAACATAATTAATTTAAAATGAATTAAATTAACTATCTCTGTCTTTAATTAATCTAAAGTGAATTAAATTAATTACTTCATCTCTTAATTAATTTAAAGTGAATTAAATTAATTACTTCATCCTATAAATCCTGCTTAATTAATTATTAATTAAACCAATTAATTAATCATTACTCTAAGTATCCATCTACATTAATCATTCCTGATTAATTACCCTTTAATTACTTTAAGTAATTAATACTTAATTAATTTCACAAATTAATTATCTTAAATCATTCAGTAATTAATCTTTAATTACTTCATTAGTTAATTAACTATACTTGATTAGATTAATCCTTAATTAATTACAATTAATTAATTACTTTAATCACTAATTATTTATTAATTAATCTTAATTAACCAATCCTTAATTACATCATTTAAATTAATTATATTTAATAATTAATTCCTAATTAAACCACATTTATTAATCACCTTTGATTAATAACATTTAGTAATTAACTACCCTTAATTACTCTTCCATAAATTAATTTCTCTAAAATTAATTATCCTTTAATTAATCCCTTGATTAATTATACAAAAGTAATTAAACTAAAATTACTTTTATTATTAAATATCTTCTTTAGTTAATTACATCCTCTAATTAACTTTAATTACTTTCCTAAGTAATTACTCTTCACTAATTACATTTAAGTAATTATATTTATCACATCTCTTAAATGATTATCTTAAATTAATTTAATTAATTAATTTAACTTAATCAAATTTATTTAATTAATTACCTTAAGTAATTAATTCCTTTAATTACTTCCATTAAGTAATTCTACTTAACCAATTTCATATAAATTAATTAATCTAATTGATTATCAAAATTAATCATATTAATTAATTATTTAATAATCCTTAATTAATGATCCCTCATTAATTTTTATCAATTCTTTAATTATTTCTTTAGGTAATTAATCTTTAATCAATTATTTATTTAAAACAACTTGATAAACTCTTAATTACCAATTAATTAATTAAATTATCAATTATTCTTTAATTACCTTATTAATTTAATTACTCCTATATAGTTAAATCTTAATTACTTTCTGAACTAAAGTATTAACCTTTAACTACTTTAGTTATTATTAACAAAAGTCTTTAAAACATTTTACTTTAAAATCTTTCTTTTAATTCATTTTAAATTAAAAGATTTAAAATAGATTACAATTTAACTTTAACCAATATTTAAATCAAATATACAAAATCTTTTTAAATCAAATGTTAAGAACACTTAACATTTATAAAAGAAATTTACAAGATTTTTAAACCAATTTATTTAAAATCAAACCTTTAAAAAAAATATACTTTTAACATTTTAGATTTGTTTAAAACATTTACATTGTTATAAACTTATTTATTTCAAACTAGTGATACAAATTAAATTTGAATCCTTACTTTACAATTTGATTTAAACTTTGTTTTAAATCCTACTCTTCATTTTGAACTCAAATTTTAAATTTTAAACCCTGTCAGATTTAAAACTGCACTCACAAAGTTACCCGAGCCCAACATCAAATTTCCCGAGTAAAAACTGGAAATCCCTGAGTTCAACTTCGAGTTTCCCCCCCTCCCTTCCTTTTCCCTTCGAGTCACACTCGGCAACTACTCGAGATCAACCCAAGTTCAAGCTTTCTTCCCCAACTAGCATACTTCCAGATGCACAGGACGTACACCGTGCACGTGCACGTGACATCGGAGACATTCCAGCCACCATCGCCGACACCTCTGAGTCGCCGCCGACCCCTTCCAACCTTCCGATCACCCAAATCCAACAATAGGACAAAAATCAAAAATCGAGCATAGAGATTCGACTGAAACACAGACTCGACCAAACTGGAATCACCTCGTGCCGCCGCCAACGTTCATCTGAGACCACGCGATCCCACCCAGAGCAGCGCCACCGATTATAGCTTCGATCCCACCACCCTTTACTATTTCCGATGCACTCTCGACACCGCGATGACCATTTCCCGACCAAATCAAAACTAGGGTTATAATCTTTAATTCAAAATTTCCAATGCCACACTGCTTTGATTCACTTCTCACCATTTTTCCATGATTCTACCATCACCATTCCATCATCAGAGAAAACCATGGCCACCCCGACCTGCTAGGTTGACAGTTCCAACCCAAAACTCCAATTCTAGACAAACCAGAAATGCTCTTCTAATTCTAAACTAAAAATTCTAATTTTAGTTTTAAAATTTAAGTTCTTGTTTAAGTAATCGATTTATACTCCTAATTCACGAATTCAGGATTTTTAAAATTTTACTTATATAAAGTTCCTCTGTTATTTATTCCATCCCAAAGTCATTTACAAGTTTATTAACCTAAATAAAATTTTAGACTTTAATTTATGATACACTAACACGTTTTGTTTGCAATTTGCATCTAAACATGGATTAGATCATGAGTTCATGAAGTTTGAATCAGATCTTTAAGTTTGGAATCTAGAACAGGGAAGAATAAAGCAACAACAAACATGCATTCAAAACCCATACATATATACAAACTATTTCATCATATTCATCCACACACAAATCAAGGTTATCTCAGGAAACAATTCAAGCAACCATAATTACTTAAGTTTATTTTAAATAAAGATGTTACTCACCTAATTTTAAGAACAGAGAAATTTCCCAGGCTTTAAATTTTGATCTGGCAGTTGCTTTTGATTAAAAACTTGAATTGCCTTTTTCTCCTTCGATTTAAAACTTGAATTGCTTGCTAGAAAACTTGCATGCATGCCAAAATCTTGCTTTATTGAGATGTTGCTCAAATCTTGATTTTAAACTTGCTTTTGAACATGCTTCCAGATTTTGAAAAATGCAGGCTTTGTTTTCAGATTGAAGAGAGGTTACAGGCTTTCATTCCAGGTTTTAAACAAATGCAGATTGGAGTTCCAGATTTTTAAAAAATGTATTGCATACTTTTGTTTTGATTTGGAAAATGTTTTTACTGGTTTGAAGAAGAAGATTTTTAGAGGATTGATTACAGATTTTGGTTGAGAGGAATGTTTGATTACTAATTTGTTTATGGGGAGAATTTTGTTACAGATTTTGAAGAATGGTTACAGGCTGAAAGTTTCTTACTTCAGATTTTTATTTCCTCTTAGCTTTTAAATGTTGCCAAAGAATAGATAGAGAAAAGTATATGTATTTAGGCTGAAAATCATTTAATAAAAATAAAAGAAAATTTAATCTAAAAATGCCACTTGTTTTAGGATTCAACACTTGTCTTTATATGTGTTAATTAGTTTACACTTGTTATAACCAAGTCTTTAGAGAATTACACATGTCTTTTAAGTAATTTGTATTTATTTTAAATGTAAATAAAAGACTTTTCTTAATTTATTAAACACTTATTACTTATCTATTTATATAAAGATAACCTTTTAAAGAAATAACCAATTATACTTATAAATAAAAGCTTATACATATATTTTAAAGTCTAAAACTATTTAAATATTACCTCTTTTGAATTTCAATTTCAAATTCAAATTATATTCTTAAAATCCAATTTAAAGTAAATTTAAAACAACACATCCAATTTGAAAATAACAATTTTATTTTATTAAAGTCTATTTATATCTATAAATAAAACAATACACTATTAATATTGTATTTTAAACTTATCTATATATATATACTCTTAAATCTTATTTATTAAGCAATATTTCAAAAAGAAAATAAAATAATCCTTATTATTAATCTCATTTCAAAACCATATAGTTATTTTGTTTAAATAACTTTGAAAAGCTAATATTAAATAAATCATAATTTCTAATTATCAAAATATATATTAGAAATTTAAAATAAGACTTTATTCATTTATTAAATTTCAAACCAAAGCTTATCTATTTACAATATATACACACATATATATACACATTATAAATAGAAATCATTTTATTAGTAAAATTCACTAATTAAATATTTATTTAATTAGATTATTAAACCAATTCAAATTTTATTATCAAAGATTATCAAATCAATTTAATTATTTAAACAGATTATTAAATTGATATTGCCCCAAATTTCCGGGATATTACATTCCTCCCCCCTTAAAATAATTTCGTCCCCGAAATTTAAAACAAAGGTAATTTAATAATCTTTTTAAATCACAAGGATGTATTATCATCCATATGCTAACAATCATAGCAACCAATCATCCAAACAAACAATTCTAACTATCCAGCGAAAAATTCTGAATAGAATTTCCTCGAGTTTCCCCAAGTATATATATATATATATACCGGGATACTCGCTCTACAGAATCCAAACAATCAATACTACTAAGCTATAGAGCTTCTACTCATCTAGATCTATAGAACTAAACAAGATATCAGACTACAGACGAGTCTGACTCAACAACCAATACCTCCAGAACTGCTGGTTTCAAAACCAGAGATAGATCAAATACGTACTCCCTCAAAGATACGTAAAATACATTGAATTCCAGTTATCCAAACTGACAATTCAATCCAGTAGATCAAACTCTTATCCAAATCAGAACATAGAAAAGATCCAAAACACTCGGAGCTGACTTCCCAGACTTACCCAATCTTATAGCTCCCTTTTACCAGAGAAAACTTTAACAACAATGAAGTCTCCAACTTCGAATTCAAAATTCCTTCATCTCTTATCCACAAAATTCTTCAGACGATCCTGAGCTGTCTACATCCTTCCTGATCAGCTCAACCTTCGCTGATGCTTCTAGAAACAAACTAGACTAAAAATAACTCCACACAATGATCTCCTCAAGATCAACCCAATCCAAAACAAAACTCTACTCACAAACATCAAAAGATCGAACTAACTTCTCCTATCTGGAAAAGACAAACAGATGCACTCGCCAAACTACTTCCGCTGCACCATTCTGATCTGGAGTAGAATGAAAATGCTGATAAAGAACACAAGCACAAACTGGACAACACATCCCAGAAAATCTCAGATAACTCAAGAGAATACTCAATCTATCGCAAGTCACTTTTGCAATCAACCCAGCCTAATTCCAAAGAAACTGTTCTCCCTTTAACCAATCAGAACAGCTCATACTTAACTATCCAATCTATCGAAGAAATGGATCCACTCTGCTGCTTCTGAACTTCACCTTTAGAAAATTGCTCAGCCAGAAAACTTCCTGCTAAAACAGAACACTCCGAGCTGCACTGCTGCCACAGATGCCAAAGACTTCCTTTTCCAAAGCTCTTCGAGAAACTCGAACCCAAACCAAATAGAAACACCATGCTAAACTCAACCACAACACCGAAGCAGACACACTTCATTAACTTGTTCCAAAGAAAACATCTTCGGGAACATCCATAGTCACTCATCTCATCACGCAGCTACTATTACCTGAGATACCATCACTCGCTTCTGTTCTTCGACAGATCCAACTCTACTCATCCAACTCCTAAGATGAACTCCGAACCTTAACAGGTTTCCTTCAGAGATTGTGAAATCCTTACACAACTGTAAAGTTCACTCGAGACGGTATTAGGTTTACAGTCTCGACAGATACTCTTCCAACCTCAACACTCAGACTCCTAATCCTAGATGATAAATTATTATCATCTCAACCAATCATTACAAATACCATATACATTTAAAATGATACTTTTTTATATAGAAATTATATCTGGGTAAAATTATTTCATCTACCTTTTTAAAACAATATTGTGTCCGTTGGCCTGGTCCAAGTGTTTAGAGATCCCTATCAATAACGTTAGCTACTCGTATTGACCAGAATCCATATACCACTCAACCGATCAATTAACACAATATAAAATCATTTTATATAACTAACAAATACGCGCTCTCGTATATATATATACACTCAAATAGGTTGCTACAGATCCTATCTCTAATGAACAACCCTTCCGAACCTAGGTATTCACTCAACCTAGTGTTTTGATATTCACTTAACCAATAGCTTAGGTATTCGCTCAACCTATGCTCTGATACCACTGTAATGACCCGCCACTCATTCTACAGAATGACGTATCATTAATAAGAAAGAAAGGGGTAGAAAATAGAAAAGAAGAGAAGAAAGAAAGAAACAACAACAACGATCTCACAGCGGAACGAATAAATTATATTAATAACATAATCTATTACATAGAATACAACAATTTACAGAGTTACATAGCATATACATCACTTACTAGACAGTTATAAACATCTGTCTAAACATTTCAACTCAAATACAAGACAAGACACTATCACAGATATCAACACAGCGGAATACTATATCTACGAACGCCGAAGCCTCCTGCTCCATTGCTCCTCCAGAATATTCGTCAAAGCTAAACCTGAATCCCTTGGCTACTCGTAAAAATTTGAGTACCCAAGAGTTTATAAAACAGAAATAAACACTTGGGTCAGACATGGGTCTGGTGTGAGTAACAGGTTAAACTTGCTTAACTTCAAAACCTTTAGAAAGAAAAGGTATCACGTAAGACTCCCCACAAATAAACATGGGTAAGTTTTTACCTTACGCTAACCAAAACATTTGATAGGAAATCCAGTTATATTATAATAGGGTCTAGGGTTTTCAAATAAATATGAAATAGCTGAAATTGTTACATTATTAAATTCCAGCATACTAGCCACAAAGTGGGTTATACAATCAAAACCGTAAGGGCACGTAGGAAGAATGGGTTTCCATACAATGGCAGGGCTACTGGGGTACCGCCCGTCACAGTACGTGGCCTAGATCACCGTACCGAGGAGTACGCCCGCTCCCCTGCAACACAAAGCCGGAACCATCCCTTACTGGATAATCCCGTAGTTGGCGCGACCAACCACACACTAAGCCGAATAAAAGAAAAGGGACCTCTAGACAGGGATCTATCTTGCTCTCAGTGGGTGCTACCCACGAAGCCTTGCTGCACCTCCCCTGTTTTAGCCATTCCCGGTTGATGAGGCTTGAGGTTACGATTACCTTTAATCAGAACATATCACTTAGAATGCTCATCGTCCGCCTGACGATGTGCTGAAAGCATTCAATCCATACAAGTTCGTTCCGGGTTCGAACGAAACCGAAGGCATTATCTCGTTACACTCGTTTTGGAATCACCCTCAGAGTTAACGACAATAACCCTTGCACTCTGAATCTTCATCTTCACTTAAGATTCACGACCTATCGTTAATTTGGATCGATGTGGTATTCGGGTCTCCAGACCTGGAATTCCGGTATACGGAAACCCGATCCCGGTCTCATCGAAATCCAAAACGTATCTTTTAAGGGCCAAGTTGTTTAAAGGTTTAAACAATTTAACTTATCTATATTCATACAGATAGATAATTCACAAATCACAATTGATAATCACATTATCAAATAAACAAATGATTCATAACAAAATAGGTAATCCATATCAACATCATAATAGTTAATCTATATTACCATCATAATGCAACCAAGCATTCATACTACACAACATTTCTTATCTCATTTCTGAGATTACATCCATTCAAGACAATCAATGTCATCCATTCTTATATAAGCAATGATTTACTTAATCACAACATAATTAATTTAAAATGAATTAAATTAACTATCTCTGTCTTTAATTAATCTAAAGTGAATTAAATTAATTACTTCATCTCTTAATTAATTTAAAGTGAATTAAATTAATTACTTCATCCTATAAATCCTGCTTAATTAATTATTAATTAAACCAATTAATTAATCATTACTCTAAGTATCCATCTACATTAATCATTCCTGATTAATTACCCTTTAATTACTTTAAGTAATTAATACTTAATTAATTTCACAAATTAATTATCTTAAATCATTCAGTAATTAATCTTTAATTACTTCATTAGTTAATTAACTATACTTGATTACATTAATCCTTAATTAATTACAATTAATTAATTACTTTAATCACTAATTATTTATTAATTAATCTTAATTAACCAATCCTTAATTACATCATTTAAATTAATTATATTTAATAATTAATTCTTAATTAAACCACATTTATTAATCACCTTTGATTAATAACATTTAGTAATTAACTACCCTTAATTACTCTTCCATAAATTAATTTCTCTAAAATTAATTATCCTTTAATTAATCCCTTGATTAATTATACAAAAGTAATTAAACTAAAATTACTTTTATTATTAAATATCTTCTTTAGTTAATTACATCCTCTAATTAACTTTAATTACTTTCCTAAGTAATTACTCTTCACTAATTACATTTAAGTAATTATATTTATCACATCTCTTAAATGATTATCTTAAATTAATTTAATTAATTAATTTAACTTAATCAAATTTATTTAATTAATTACCTTAAGTAATTAATTCCTTTAATTACTTCCATTAAGTAATTCTACTTAACCAATTTCATATAAATTAATTAATCTAATTGATTATCAAAATTAATCATATTAATTAATTATTTAATAATCCTTAATTAATGATCCCTCATTAATTTTTATCAATTCTTTAATTATTTCTTTAGGTAATTAATCTTTAATCAATTATTTATTTAAAATAACTTGATAAACTCTTAATTACCAATTAATTAATTAAATTATCAATTATTCTTTAATTACCTTATTAATTTAATTACTCCTATATAGTTAAATCTTAATTACTTTCTGAACTAAAGTATTAACCTTTAACTACTTTAGTTATTATTAACAAAAGTCTTTAAAACATTTTACTTTAAAATCTTTCTTTTAATTCATTTTAAATTAAAAGATTTAAAATAGATTACAATTTAACTTTAACCAATATTTAAATCAAATATACAAAATCTTTTTAAATCAAATGTTAAGAACACTTAACATTTATAAAAGAAATTTACAAGATTTTTAAACCAATTTATTTAAAATCAAACCTTTAAAAAAAATATACTTTTAACATTTTAGATTTGTTTAAAACATTTACATTGTTATAAACTTATTTATTTCAAACTAGTGATACAAATTAAATTTGAATCCTTACTTTACAATTTGATTTAAACTTTGTTTTAAATCCTACTCTTCATTTTGAACTCAAATTTTAAATTTTAAACCCTGTCAGATTTAAAACTGCACTCACAAAGTTACCCGAGCCCAACATCAAATTTCCCGAGTAAAAACTGGAAATCCCTGAGTTCAACTTCGAGTTTCCCCCCCCCTTCCTTTTCCCTTCGAGTCACACTCGGCAACTACTCGAGATCAACCCAAGTTCAAGCTTTCTTCCCCAACTAGCATACTTCCAGATGCACAGGACGTACACCGTGCACGTGCACGTGACATCGGAGACATTCCAGCCACCATCGCCGACACCTCTGAGTCGCCGCCGACCCCTTCCAACCTTCCGATCACCCAAATCCAACAATAGGACAAAAATCAAAAATCGAGCATAGAGATTCGACTGAAACACAGACTCGACCAAACTGGAATCACCTCGTGCCGCCGCCAACGTTCATCTGAGACCACGCGATCCCACCCAGAGCAGCGCCACCGATTATAGCTTCGATCCCACCACCCTTTACTATTTCCGATGCACTCTTGACATCGCGATGACCATTTCCCGACCAAATCAAAACTAGGGTTATAATCTTTAATTCAAAATTTCCAATGCCACACTGCTTTGATTCACTTCTCACCATTTTTCCATGATTCTACCATCACCATTCCATCATCAGAGAAAACCATGGCCACCCCGACCTGCTAGGTTGATAGTTCCAACCCAAAACTCCAATTCTAGACAAACCAGAAATGCTCTTCTAATTCTAAACTAAAAATTCTAATTTTAGTTTTAAAATTTAAGTTCTTGTTTAAGTAATCGATTTATACTCCTAATTCACGAATTCAGGATTTTTAAAATTTTACTTATATAAAGTTCCTCTGTTATTTATTCCATCCCAAAGTCATTTACAAGTTTATTAACCTAAATAAAATTTTAGACTTTAATTTATGATACACTAACACGTTTTGTTTGCAATTTGCATCTAAACATGGATTAGATCATGAGTTCATGAAGTTTGAATCAGATCTTTAAGTTTGGAATCTAGAACAGGGAAGAATAAAGCAACAGCAAACATGCATTCAAAACCCATACATATATACAAACTATTTCATCATATTCATCCACACACAAATCAAGGTTATCTCAGGAAACAATTCAAGCAACCATAATTACTTAAGTTTATTTTAAATAAAGATGTTACTCACCTAATTTTAAGAACAGAGAAATTTCCCAGGCTTTAAATTTTGATCTGGCAGTTGCTTTTGATTAAAAACTTGAATTGCCTTTTTCTCCTTCGATTTAAAACTTGAATTGCTTGCTAGAAAACTTGCATGCATGCCAAAATCTTGCTTTATTGAGATGTTGCTCAAATCTTGATTTTAAACTTGCTTTTGAACATGCTTCCAGATTTTGAAAAATGCAGGCTTTGTTTTCAGATTGAAGAGAGGTTACAGGCTTTCATTCCAGGTTTTAAACAAATGCAGATTGGAGTTCCAGATTTTTAAAAAAAGTATTGCATACTTTTGTTTTGATTTGGAAAATGTTTTTACTGGTTTGAAGAAGAAGATTTTTAGAGGATTGATTACAGATTTTGGTTGAGAGGAATGTTTGATTACTAATTTGTTTATGAGGAGAATTTTGTTACAGATTTTGAAGAATGGTTACAGGCTGAAAGTTTCTTACTTCAGATTTTTATTTCCTCTTAGCTTTTAAATGTTGCCAAAGAATAGATAGAGAAAAGTATATGTATTTAGGCTGAAAATCATTTAATAAAAATAAAAGAAAATTTAATCTAAAAATGCCACTTGTTTTAGGATTCAACACTTGTCTTTATATGTGTTAATTAGTTTACACTTGTTATAACCAAGTCTTTAGAGAATTACACATGTCTTTTAAGTAATTTGTATTTATTTTAAATGTAAATAAAAGACTTTTCTTAATTTATTAAACACTTATTACTTATCTATTTATATAAAGATAACTTTTTAAAGAAATAACCAATTATACTTATAAATAAAAGCTTATACATATATTTTAAAGTCTAAAACTATTTAAATATTACCTCTTTTGAATTTCAATTTCAAATTCAAATTATATTCTTAAAATCCAATTTAAAGTAAATTTAAAACAACACATCCAATTTGAAAATAACAATTTTATTTTATTAAAGTCTATTTATATCTATAAATAAAACAATACACTATTAATATTGTATTTTAAACTTATCTATATATATATACTCTTAAATCTTATTTATTAAGCAATATTTCAAAAAGAAAATAAAATAATCCTTATTATTAATCTCATTTCAAAACCATATAGTTATTTTGTTTAAATAACTTTGAAAAGCAAATATTAAATAAATCATAATTTCTAATTATCAAAATATATATTAGAAATTTAAAATAAGACTTTATTCATTTATTAAATTTCAAACCAAAGCTTATCTATTTACAATATATACACACATATATATACACATTATAAATAGAAATCATTTTATTAGTAAAATTCACTAATTAAATATTTATTTAATTAGATTATTAAACCAATTCAAATTTTATTATCAAAGATTATCAAATCAATTTAATTATTTAAACAGATTATTAAATTGATATTGCCCCAAATTTCCGGGATATTACAGTAAATGTTGTGAAAGAAATTTAATAAGAATAACTCAAGTACATTGTAAATTATTGTTTGTTTTGGTTTATGGGTTGTTTAGGATAAGATACTTCTAATTGTTTAAGATGTATGAATAATCTATTGAGTTCATCTAAGACTGTTTAGTAAATGGTGCACTCAGTAGTTTATTTGTCATTCTAGGCGGTTAAAAATTTCTGAACCCGAACAAACCATTTGTTTGTTTGCTATGGATGGATAGTTGATTCTATTGATTTCATATGATGATTGTATGTCGTGGTTGCCAGTGATTGTTATTTATATTGATTTGTTTGTTAGTGGTTGAAACAACTTTAAATATTTCATTTTATATAATTATTAACTCTTTTGGATTATATAAGTGAAATACAGGTTATGGAAGCAATTGCTACTGCTTTTGGTTTCATAAATTAAGCGTTGTTTGCTCGACAAATAGGTACGTTCTCAGATTACGATTTTATAACGGTATTATATTGTTTTTACCGCTGTTGGG
Source organism: Allium fistulosum (assembly GCA_030737815.1). NCBI lineage: Eukaryota > Viridiplantae > Streptophyta > Magnoliopsida > Asparagales > Amaryllidaceae > Allium > Allium fistulosum. Next base: position 497,518,791 of record CM060905.1, on the reverse strand, counting down.
ATATATTATTTTGAATTTGTTTTGAAATATATTGTTATTATTGATATTATTTTTTCTCCCAGACCTCTCCGTACAAAAAAGACTGGCAAAATTTTTTGAAAAATTTTGGACTTAGGAAATTTTGAGAAATGTTTTCCATATTTTATTAGTTTGAGTATAAAAGGATTTAATTGCTTATAAATTGATAAATTTTATTTAAATTATTTAATTTTGTAAAATTTATTTGTTTATAATTATAAAATTTTTGAATAAGATATTGATTTTCTTAATTCCTTCTTTTCCCTTCTTTTTCCTTTTCGGGGACGAAAAGTTTTGAGTGGGGGAGAGTGTAACGACCCGTAAATTTTCGATAATTTAATTTGGTAATTTAATAAGCTTTGATAACTTAATATTGAAAGAAATAAAAAAATTGTAATTTAACAATGAAGTGAATACTGAAATGAAATGTAACAATTTTAATTAAAGTAAATTTTTGATAAATTGAATGAAATTCAAATTAATTGAAATAATAAAAATGCTATACTTGGTTATAAATTGAATATAAGTGAATAAATGAAATATTGGATTAACCAAGGAAATAATAGATAGTTAATGGAAACTGAATGAAATTAGTATTATGAAAATAAATGGTAACATTGATTTGTAAGTAATAAAAGCTTATTAATGTGACTAAAGGTTAACTTTGGCAAACTATTGTATGTTACCTATCTATTTAGCCTGTTAATTTAAATTGGAAATAAATTTCAATACATGTAATTAAATATTATGTTAATATAAATTAAGTTAATATTTGGAAATAATGTTAATTTTATTCATAATATGACAATTGGTTGAATAAAGAGAATGAAAATCAAGATTTATTAATTTATTAGAATTTAAATTATAGTAATTGGACTAATTGCAATCAAATGAAATTAATTACCTAAATATTACGTTAATGAAAATTAAGATGAAATTTGAGAATGTTAATGTAATAAACCATGAACCAATGTTAATTTCATCCATTTGATAAATATGGATTGAATAATAGGATGAAAGGTCAATTAAATGGAATTATTGAAAATTTAATTTATAATTTCTAAATTTAATGAAATTGAACTTAAACACCGAAATTGATGGATTAATCAACTTTAAATTGACATCTAAATTTGTTTAAATTATTGTAAGTGATTAAGAAATCAAAAATGATAGAAGTTGTAAATTATTAAAATTTAAACTGAAAAAGTGATTTAATTAATTAATTTATTAATTTATTTAATTAACTGAAATATAGCCATTTTGGCCACTGACTCGGATTTCGATGAAAAAAGTTTCATCGAATCCGTAACAGTAAATTATTGTAGGATTTCAAGTTTCGTAACGATCGGACTTATCGTTTGGTCGTACGGGCTAGAAACGCCTCGAAATCAATTTAATTAAATCAATTGAAATCATTTTGAAATAAGCTGATTTTATCATAACTTCTTCATACGATTGAATTAGGACTTGAAACCTGTTCCATTGAGTTTAAAATATTTGAAAGCATCTATTTTGATATATGGGACGACCCATTTTCGTTTCGTAGGAAGAACGGGTTTCGGGTTGTTTATCGTTCAATTTCTAAATCGATCTGGTCCATTCTTTTCTATTTTAGATATTCATATAAATAGCTCATTATAAACCCTATTGTTCGTCAACTCAGTTTGTCTATATGTACAATTTCATTTGTTCCTCTCTTTCTAATGGCAGACAAACCCTAATTCCCAATTGCAAATTCAAAATCAAAACCAATTCCAAAAATTTCAAACTCCTCAATATATATCAAATTATATATCGATTTGAAGCTCTCGACGGGCGTAATCTTCTGCAACAATTCGTTTTTCAATTTGATTCACCGTTTGCCCAGAATCCACGAATCAATTCTGTTCGTTCATATTGGATTCTGGACGATCCAACGGCGGATCTGCAACCAATCGACGATCGGGTAGTGCCGTTGCGGAGGTGGTGTGGAGCAGAGCATAGGGTAGTGGTCGCTCTTTGTAACTCGGTCAGGATTCGCCAGAAATTGATGGGGAAGAGAGGATGATCGGCCTCGCCCTGGGGTTGGATGGCGACACCGTGGTGGACCGGTCTTGGGGCGTTGGGGCGGCATGGTGTGGCCTTCAAGGTGGCGGTGTCAGATCTCGGTTCTGGCGTGCGAGGCTGGAATTGGGTGAAGGTTGGTGGCTGCTTGTTGAAGCCCGCGTTCGAGAGGGTCACGATTCCTCGTGTGACAGTAGATGATGACGTGTACGGTAATATATATATTTTTTATTTATTTAATTTTTTTTTCTGATTTCAATGTTCTAATCAGCGTAACTTTTACATACGAGGTCCGTTTTACGCGCGGTTTTCTCCGCTGGGATCGTATCGAAATTCAGGACATTTTGACATAGGTTAGGATGAATTCTAAGACCGTCCAAATTTTGGGCTTAAATTGAATTTAAATTCAAAGGTGAGTGTTTTAACCCACTCACAACTTCTAAAATTTCTTATGTTTGTTAAATTAAATTTATGTTGTGATTAGAAATTTATTTATGACTGTTTGGTATATTTTAAATCATCATCCCAGTTAATTTGAATTTATTTGAATTAAATCTTTTTTTAATTTATTATTGAATATAAATTGCCAGTGAAATACCTGTTATTGATTATCAGTTCTATATTGATATTTATTGATTGATTTGGATGATGTTTGTAATGGATGTTGATTGTTGATATTGGATGAATGGATGTTTTATTTTATATCGTTATAAACTGCAAGTTCACTATGGGTTGAAATGATACATACCCGAATGATCTATAGATTAAGAAAAAATCGTTATGGGTTGAAATGATAGACTCAAGCGATTTTATGGATTTTAATATTTTCGGGATTGTGGATTGAAATGATGTATATTCGTAAATATAAAATTTTAAATTGCGGATTGAAATGATAAATATCTGTATCACTTGACCCTAGGGTAGAGAATTATATACAAACACCGGATTAGTTAAATTAAATGATTTTAAAGCTTTAAATTTTTGAATCCTTTTAAATGATATTTTGAAATAAAAATTGATTTATACGAATTGAATTATTATCGAAATTCAGGTTTATGATAAAATTGGAATTTGTTTAAAGGTATTGTTAAAAGGATTTAATTGAAATTTCAAAGTTGAATTTGGAATAAAAAGTGAAATTTGTCAGAATTGAATTATTTTAAGTTGTTTGAAATATAACTTTGAAATATATTGAATTTGGAGTAATTTAAATTGATATTTCGAACATGGATTGGAGGCGATATTGAATTAAATATTTTATTGAGAATTGGAATTGGAAAATTTGAAATTGGGTTTTGGGATATTAAAATGGTCTAAATGTACTGGAATGGAATAAATAGTTTAAATTGATATAAATTTCAAATTCATATTTTTATATAAACTGTTTTAAAAATATATTATTTTAAAGACTTTAATTATTAAGATTTTCAACTTTTAAACTAATTAAACCATTTGGCTTATTTTAAATCTAATTAATCTATTTTAAACCTATTTAATCTATTTTAATTCTATTTAATCTATTTTAAATCTATATTAACTATTTATAACTATTTATAACTATTTAAACTATTTTCTTCTAAATTCCAAACTAAGTAAAATGTATGGGTTTATATTCAAATTCTCGATTTTTAAGTGAATATGGTTAATGATGTTATAACCTAGGTTGGGATTTAAATAACATATTTGGTTTAATATGGTATTTTGAAATGAGAGTTTAACCTATTTTGAAAATATGACTTTTGAAAGGGAATATAATTTCGAACTATGATTTCAAATGTGATATGATTTCAAAGGTAAATATGAGTAATGATTTCAAAAATGATATGATTTGTATTGAATATGATATTTTGATATCAATTGTGAAATGATTTTGGAAATGTAAAAGAACCATCCGGTGTGTAATAAGAGATTGGTTGTTAAAGAGACCGGGATTAGATATTGTCATACTCTCTGTCGATACCGAAAACCACTTTGACAACTGTGTACGCGGTGGAGATTCCAGAATGAAGTAGAATGGTGGCGACGATCCTATAAGGTATGTACGTGGACCTAACTCCTGTGAGTTAGCATAAGGTGGCTAAAACAGGAGCAATCGACGGGCTAAGTGAGGTCATTCCTCCGATCGGGCACATTCCATCGATACTATATTCTGACTTTGCGATTCATTTGGTGACCACCCTCGATTTTTTAATTCGGGAGTGTGTTTCGAGTTGGGCGGTAGTTGCGGCTACGCTTTACCAACGGTCCGGAAGTGTAGTCGGTATATCTACCCTGGCATTTCCTAGTTGTGCCGTGTCACCTACCCTAGCGCGCTTTCTACGAGTTTGTTTTATGTCGTACCTATGGGGTATCCTCTGTCGGCCCCAGTTTACGGGGAGTTACTGTACTGTATAGACTATTGGGATACCTAAAAATGTGATAAGGTGGAAAATGTAAAGCCTAACGCTATTTTAATACTTTTACTTTACTGTAGACATATTATGATAGCGTATTGTACTACATAGTAGATAGTTTAACGGATCCATAGGAGATGCGAATTCCGAACATCTCTTAAGTTACTACAATCACGTTAGACACTGGATAGGAGATGTCAAACCCCGTAAACATCTCTGACGCCGTTCCACTCATAGTTATTTACCGTTGATTTAACTCACATAATATCTTTTAGTTCCGACTCAAGTGTTTTGTCTTTTCAATTCGCTCGGGTCAGCCTGAGCATTTCAGGATATGAAGACTTTATTTTTGGAGGATGAAGACGAAGATGTGTACTACTATTATTTACTATATTTATTCCACTTCATTCATACTGTTCCGCTGCATTATTTGTTTGCCTCTGATATGTTGTATAAGTATAATCAAATGTTTCGTATACAGCTTCATGAACTGTTAGTTGATTATTATATTTTTTCATTCCGCTGTGAGATTCTGTTTTGTTTTTTTTTCTTTCTCTGCTTTTTATTATTCACGCCAATAACAATCCGCCTTTCTGTATGGTTTGAGTTGGCATGTGTGTCTGCTTAAAGCGTCCAAAAAGGCGGGATGTTACATTGATATAGTTATGGATTAATTGGATGAATATTAATTGTTGGATGGTTTCTTTGGTTGTAAATCATTGTTATAACTGTTTTGATTGCATATGATTGTTGTGTATTAGTGCTTATGTTTATGATTTGGATTCAAAATTCATGTTATATGGTTCTATTAAACTCATACATGTTTCTATATCTTTTTATAAGTGACTAATATTCAAATTTGAGTTAAGATAGGTACATACGAAGACAGTTTGGACGTATACGCGATTTGATTTGCTTTAGCTTGCTTAATATGAGCGAACTCGCTCGTATTAATAATAATAAGGTACATATCTCGGATTATATACCGTACTTTTTTATTTTTTCCCTACGGGATGCGTCATCATTGAGATGAGATGTATATTTGGTATATATATGTTATTGTAAATTTTTACGATCGAGCTGTGCAAAGGAGGCGCTGCCGAAATTTTCGTAAATCCGGGTGTTAGAAAAATTTTGAGACTTTAAAATTTTATAACTTGTTTTGTAAATAAGTTGTAATTTCCGTAAAGCCGGTATCGGAATGGCGTATTGGAAGCGTGTTAAAGGTTTTGTATTTTAATATTTTATAAGTTGGTTATTTTGAGCAAATATATCAAATGTTAGATTCTTACTTAACCCCTTTTTGAGGACGAAAAGTTTTGGGTGAGGGAGATTGTAACGACCCGTATTTTTAACTATTTTAAATTATTAAATTTAATATAATTATTGAACAAAATTGGTTAGAAATAAAAATTTAATGATTTATTAATGTGTTTTATTTAATATGAACTTGAATATTTGAAATAACCAATTTCGAAGATTTAGGCAATAACAAGTATTGAAATGAAATTCTATGTATTGAAGGTGTTTCTAACCAGTAGCTGTAATTGAATAATAAATGTTGAATTACTATAAAACAGAAGTGGTTGTTTTATTATTTGAATTCGTTTTAAAAGTTAAATTTTGTTAAATAACTTATATTTCAAGTATAATGATTTATTTGATAATTTAATTGTTTAAATTTAATATTGGAAATTATTCAAATAATTGACTCCTGAATTTAACATGAATGAAAATGATTTCAAAAGTTGATTTAAATTTTATTTAAACTAGAATTATGATAGTAAACTTTTAAAATTGAATTTAAAGTGATTAAATTGATTTTTGAAATTACTTGTCTTAATTAACGTGTAATAATAGCATTTTTGGGCACTGTCTCAGATTCCGATGAAACCAGTTTCATCGGATCCATAATAGTTAATTATTGTAGGATTTCAAGTTTCCTAACGGTCAGACTTATCGTTTGGCCGTGCGAGCTTGAAACACGTAGAATTTATTTTTAGAATTTTAATTAAAATAATTTGATTTTGAAAAGCTATCTTCTGAATATGATGGAATTTGCTCCCGGTATATGTTCCATTGTGCTCGGAATAGGGGTATAACATATAGAACACCAGGCGGCACGCTTCGTTTGGAGTTCAAAAAATTTATGTGTGAATTGTGTCGAAATTTATATAATAAGGACATCCTTACGTTCATTTCTGCAAACCCTAACCCATAATATATCGGCCGCTCTCTCTCTTATGAGATTAATGGCTGAAAATCATCGACCTTCTCCCCTCGATTTCTCTTCATCCACTCGTTGGAATCAAACGACTCCAAAAGCAAAGTTGTAGATCTCGTCGAGCTTTACATTATGGACAGGTGGATCATCGTTTAGTGTTGCATGGTGTTAGAGGGAAGCCCGCATTCGTCATGGAAGTTTAGAGTTTTCTATGCTCGATTCGCATGTGAGGTGGCTCGGAGGAGGTGCAGGCGGCGCGTTGGTCCTGGTCGGCGGTCTGAGGTGCTAGCGATCGTTCGATTATTAAAAAAAGAAAAAAAAAGAAAGCAAAGTTCTCGTGCACAAGCTTGAGCCTGGGAATAAGGAGAGAAGCGGGAACGATGTGCAGGTGATTAGGTTAGGTTTATTTAATTAATTATTTTAGTTAAGTGGCTAATTAAAATTTTAATTTTGTCATTATACTGATTAAATCGTAACTTTCTCATACGAGGTTCGATTCGAGCGAAACGAGTTGCATTGGATTCATATCGACGTCGTCTACGAAATGGAATTGGATTGGAATTTATTTGCAGTTGGAAAATCTTCAGTTTCAAATAAAGGTGAATGTTTTATAACGCTCATGAATTACTAAAATATTCTGATGTTAGTTAAATTGAAATCATGAAATGATTTAATTTTATTGATTTTTGTTTGGTAATTTAACTAACATGGAAATCGACATAGAAATTTATATGTTAGAAATTTTGAATTAAAAGTTAAATTGAAATTGGAATTAAACTGCTAGTTAAATTCTTGATTTTTGATAACTGGTTAATTGTTGTGATATATTGAATGTTTTGGATGTTGATTGTGATGGATGGCTATTGGTTGATATATTGGATGATTTGTTGTTTATTTATTTTATATATATCCTGTTATCACCCTGTATATTATTGATAGTATATAAAATTGTTATCCGAATTATATTTGAATAAGTTAAGAAATAGGTTGAAATGATATATACCTATGACATTTATTTTGGATTGAAATGATATATATCCATCCCTGCAATTAAAATTGAAATAAATGATCACTTGGCTATAGGATAGAAAATTATATACAGACACCGAATTTGTTAAATTAAATTGTTTAAAATTCTTTATTTGAATTATTTAAATGATATTGTTTTGAGGAATATGTTGATCCAAAAAATGGACCAACACCCTGCTTTGAGTTTGAAAGCACCAGCCCTATTCTGATAAAGCAATATCACAGATAACAGGTATAGAAATAGAGCAGTAAAAGAAAGAAGACAGAGAATTTTTATAGTGGTTCGGCTGTTAATGAAGCCTACGTCCACTTTATAGCTTTACTATAAACTGATTGCTGTTACAAGAGTTGTTTGATTATAAGGCTTTGATTATTTTCTACCTAGATTAAATCTCCAGAGTTGGAATCCGCTGGAGAAACACAGTGAATTCCTTTGGAGACTTTTGTGAGGAAGATAGAGAGTGAAGAATGTTTCCAGCAGAGCTTCTGGAGAAGATTCTCTTTATGTTGCAGGTAGGACACTATTTATAGAGATGGGGGAGCTTCTGGGCCAAGTCTGTCTTCATCAGCTTGCAGGTAGGTCACAGGCGACCTATGGGAGCTTTGGCTCGCAAGACAAGCCAAAACCATGGTTCGCTGACCCATAGTCTATGGGTTGCTAGCGACCCATAGACTTGGTTCGTTTTGCAGACCAAATCTTGCCTCTTCTTGATAGTGTTCCATATTTGGTTTATTTGATGGTTTGAGCAGAGGCATGAGTCGTTGATGATCTATGCACTTGGGATTTTTCTGGTGTCTGGACCCGGAGATGTTCCTATAGCCTTTTATCGTTGCTCTTACGTTTTGATGGCAATTCACTAGCTGTTTACGTTCAGCTACTGATTGGATTACAGGAATTCTGATCTCTTGGCTCCATTGATCTCAGTCGTTGTCTTAGTCATATCGCTTAGCCCTTGTTGATCCCTTGTCTTGGTTTTTCTGGTTAAGTCCTGAACCATCCCGTCCTTGCAAGATTGTTCCGTTCTCTATTGGTTTTTGTTGCGTTAAAAACCCGGATAACATTTGCCCCCCCCCAGAGTACGTCTTCGTTGTAAACAAGGCTTTCTTTGGAAGTTATCGTTTTCAATATCCATTTGTTGATTTCTAAGTGATTGCATTAGAGTTCTAGGAATACGTTAGCCCGACGTCATTGGTTGTCTTTCTTTGGTCCGACTGCTACTACTTGCCACGATGTATCACACTTCCGCTTGTAGCTTCCCTGCATGCCTTGGAATGACGAACAATTGCAATTGATCGAGTTTGAGATGGAAGGATGAAGCTTTTTTTTCTCCTTTTCCTTTGAATGTATTTATGGATCTTTTATCATCATCACCATATATTTTTTATAAGGCTAGGTCGGGTCACTGGCGACCCATGATGGGTCGGGTCGCTAGCGACCCGATTAGTTAGCAAAAAATTCAGGCATGCTCTCCTCGCCTACTTATACTCGAGCCGACCCCCTTTTCCTTCATTCGACCCGAGCGATTCCAACTCCTTTAAGCGACCAATTCATTTGGCGATTCGACCCAGGTAATCAACTCGATCTGCTACCCTATCTCGTTCGATCCACGCACCGCTAATTCATCCAAGCATCTGCCTTCCCCAAAAAATCCTAGCCATCCATCATCGTGCTCGAATCTGAACCCTAGTCTACTGTTGATCTGTAGCCGACCCATCCTTTAATGGATTGATTTGTTAATTGTTATGTTGGTACAATGATTGATGTCTGGTTTTTTCTTGTGACTTTGATTACAAGAAGTTCGTGTTGATTGTGGTTTAATGGAGGAAGATTAAATCGAGTCTCGAGTAGTTTCTTGGAATGACATTCCGGCTTTGGCCCAAGGCTTGACGTGTTTTGCTATCTTCGTCCATTAGACCAGAATTGACTTGTCTCTAGTTTTGCAGATGCTACTTGCGTGACATATTACCAGTCTATCCCGATTTTTCCATAGAACTTGGGCTTATCCTGCTTGATTATTCTGCATTTGGTGCTCCTTTAATGGGAAGAGTTTTCTGCATAGCTTCGGACGACGCATCTGTTATCGATCATTGATCGATAACGGGTAAGTGTACAAGAAGTAAACAAAAATTGACAAACGAACTTACACGCAAGTTCTTCTCTTCTTCCACTGTGAGCAAACTATCTACACAGGATATAGCGTTTGCAGTGCATCGAGCACCAATTTTATCCCATATAGACAGCACACTGCACTTGCACACTTGCCCCAGTTTGCAATTAAATTCAGACATGTCGATTACAAGTTAACGTTTCTTCGGAATTCAAGTGTGATTGAGGAAATTTATGAATTTAGGATAGAGTTACCTGACCATTTTCGGACGCGAGTTCTGTTATATAGAATGAAGCAGCCTTCTACACGTCGTAAATCAAGCAGGAAAAGCCCGGCGCTCTCCGAAGCTGAATTATCATCCACCTCACAAGCCCAGTATGGTCAATTAGTTCCGATCGGGCCCATTGTGGACCGTACGCCTCCCAACATTCAAGTCCTGCTCAATCCACCTGAACGAGCCTCGTTAGTGGTCTCTGCTAAGGTTCTTCATAATATATGTATGCAACATGGGATTCCCGAGGAAGATGTGCATCTGACTACGAATGACAAGTTTTCTCATATGCCTCCCCCAGGGTACACCGCTTGCCATATATACATGTGTTTGAACGAAGCCGTGCCTCCCTTCAACGATTTCCTGCGTGAAACGCTCTTGAACTTGGGAATTGCCCCATTCCAGCTTCATCTGAATGGTTACGCCATCCTTATTTCTTGCACGTCCTTGTCATGCGGACGTTCCACCGCGCTCTGAGTTTTGATGAGTTGTGGTATTTCCTGGCATTCAAGAGGAGAGATGACTGTCCCTCTTTGATCATAATCGAAGCCCAGAGGAACTGGAAGATCGTCTTGCGGTTGCAAAGCAATTTATCACAGTTTAAGATGCAGTACTTTGTCATTAGATGCCCCGAGGGGTTCAATCGTAGATGGACGATAGGGGGTAAGCTTCTTTTTTCTACTTGTCGAGCTCCAAAACGTCGTGGTGGAGTCTCTAACTAATTATAAGTTTCTTGTAGTTATCCTAAGGCCGAATAGAGATGTGACACTTAATGAAGTTTGTGATACTTTAAAAGCCATCGGTCCCGAGGAATGAAGCGTTAAAGTTCTTCTGACCGATGAGAACTTGTCTCATTACGGACTGTTAGCTCTGGGTAGATCCATCGCTCAGATTGAAGCTCCCTCTCCCGGTCGAACCAGAGTTCACACAAGATCCTCTTCTTCATCCCATGGTTCGAAGGAAGGTCAAGAGATAGTTGGCCCATCCAGAGGATCACTTGATAAAGATCATGAGAAGGAAGAAGCCGCTGCGGCTGGTCTAAGCAATTCAGCTAGAATGCCCCCAATTCTGGAGGAGGTAGAAGAAGAGTTTGTACATAGAGAAGGCAAGGACGCAGTTGATTCGGAAAAGGAAGAGGGAGATTTTGAAAGTAGCAGCGATGAAACCACTGTGAGTGATTACTTCTCGTCAGAATCTTATGGTGACGATTCAGAGTCCTGTGAGGAGACTCCAGAAATGAGTCCTGCTCCCCCGAGTCCATCTCTTCCTGATATAGGCGGTGAAGGCAAAATCCCTGAGACCGAAAGTCATCCAGACACTCCGAGTAAGAATGTCGAAGCGGAGCTTGGAGATTTCAGTGATGTTTTTGTTGATTTCGATGCACTCCTAAAGGAGATTTTAAATTCGACTCGACTCCTCCCTGCACAAGCAATATCGTGCCCTCAGTTAGCTTAGTCTCGCCAATAACGACCCAAGTCAGTCCGCTCCCACCTTCGACAGCCGTTTGTTCCGGTTCGTGACGACGCTTTAGGAAATATTATAAACACAGCACGTTGCACTAGGATTACACTTGTTTCCATTTTTTCTTTCCTTCATATATTTGCTTAACTTATGTTATGCTTCTAAAACTTTTCTTGTATGCCCTCTTCCAGGCATGACGAGAGGGCAATGCTTCTATGATGACTTCGAGGACTATACCGATTCGCAGCGTTACCCCAAGTGTTCCTACAACCGACATCAAGTCCGGGAAACAAAAGAAGAGTACCAGTGGAGGAAAGAACTCGAAGTCGAAACCCGTCGTCAAGAGGAAAGAGATAAAGCTCGTTCACACAAAGGCGGGTATGAGAAAAGGAGATCTCATGAGGACAGAGATGAGTCATCTAAGAAATCAAAGTTTGACTATTGCTCCCATTCTTCGGAGCTTGCTTCGAAACACACTTCCGTGGGCCAGGAATTTCCTATCACTTCTGCCGCGATTTTGCCCCCAACTCATGTTTCATCCTCTTCCGTTGTCCCTGCTGCCCCTGGCACATCTCATCCCCACCGAGGCCGGCCTATACTCTTCCTACGGGCTCTCCTAGGCTTGAGGCGGCTCTTCCGGGTTGGTTTTTAAGAGGAGTTAAGTTTGACATGGACCTTCATCCCGTTCGTAGGGATTCCTACGTGCCGCATCTCCAAGCTATCCAAAACAACCTAGAGCAGGCCGAGAAATGGGAGAAGCTCTGCAAGCAGCTAGCGGACACAAATAGGAATAATTACCAAGAGATCCTCTCCTTTGAAACCGAGAAAGATGATTTTGAAAGGGCATTGGCTGATTAGGACTCTAAGATTAAACAGTTAGAGGATGAGAAGGAAACCACACTTCGAGAGAGTAAGAGAACTGCTAGCCTTGTGAAGGAACTGAAGGAGGCACATTAGAAGGTTGAGATCGTCTGGAGAGATGAAATTAAAAAGACTCATGCGGAGGAGGCGAAATTGGAAGAGGAACTAATCGCTTGCAATGCTACCATTGAAGCTCAATGAAAGACAATCGCCCACCATGATCTAATTGTCGAGGGGCATAATAAGACAATCTCTGATCAAGTCGAGACCATTGCAAAGTTGCAGGCTCAGGTTACACAACTCAGTGCCAACAAAACTGCTGTTGAGATTGAGAAGGCTGCGGCGACGACTGATTATTTGGACCTTCAACACGCTTTTGATCGGAAAATGGAGAAGCTGGATGCAACGATCCTGAACTTTTATGTTAACTCCTTGTTGCACCAGGGGAGCCTCGGCTACCTTGGCTCGAAGTATCCGTGCACTTTGGCCCTTGTTTGGGAGGAAATTCTATCCCACTTTGCTGACAGTGGCTATGTTTATACAGATCAAGAGTTGCGAGATGCTTATCTCAATGATGACTCTAATAAGGCGCATCTTGAGAGCTAGGAGATCCTTCGGGTTGAGTGAGAGAAGGAGGCCATTGATGCTCCCCCGATGTTTGCTACTGACGTGTTTTCTAGGCCTTCTTCCTTTGAAAGGGGTGAACCATCAAAGCAACTCCACTACCAACCAATGAGCTCAGGACTTGATATTGTTTCTCATGTGGTGGAGCCCTCAAAAGAAGGCAACGATGATGAGTTTGAAGTTACCGTTTGTGATCCTTCCTCTGATGCAGGTAACGCCTATGCTTCTTCCAAATTCGGGATTCTCCATCTTACGCCACAGGAGCAAGAGGAGTTTAACGCTTTCCTTTTTGATCTTATAGGTCCATCCACTTTTCTTGTTGACGCACCAACTACTTCGGCGCCTGCGCCTGCTGTCATTTTCACATCTTCTGAGATTGTATCCGTTCCTGCTCCAGTTCTCACATCTACCTCTAGTTTACAGCTGGGGTCAGAGGCCGAGAAAATAGCAGCGTTACACGGCTTGGATGACCCCTCAGCGTCTTTGGAAGGTGATATAACTACGGCAGAGGGTAAGGAGCAGGAGACACAGACGGAGTAGCCGCAAGAGACTCAGCATGATTTGGTTGCTGTCACGAAGGAAAAGGTGGAGGCAGTCAAAGCTTCGAAGAGCTCCCAGAAGTCACGAAAACGCAAAGGAAAGGGAAGCTCTTCTGAAAAACATTCGGAGGAGGAGATTGCCACCGAATTGCATGTTGACATTACTGGCAGTGACACCTCTCCCGAAAAGAAGCAGAAGCTGCAAACCAGAGGCGGAAAGGGAAGCGGTGGCAAGAAGCATTGAGTAGATGGCGTGAGGATGGACTTGATTTTGGCCAATAACGTGCAAGAAGATTGACTTGTTTTGGTTTCTTTTTGAGTTATTTTGTTCAAGTGCAGAGTCTGCACCTTGCATCCGTACTGTAGAGTCTATATTTTCTCTTTGTTGGCCATTGGTGTGTAGGTACGACCCCCATATTTTGATCCTATGTATAGAAAATCACAAGCGATACAATGATGTTTTAACTGTACTGTTATTTATCTATTCATATATGCTCTATGTACTTGTGCTTGTTTCATTTCATACTTTGCTAGCTCTGTGATTATGGCCAAGGTCCTTCATTCGAAGTAACATAACTTAATAGATTTCAGAGACTGACAGCACTTAGAGGATTTCTTTTTAGAAATTCACAATGCTATAGAAAAACTTCTAAGTTTTAACAATTTTCGTTTGGAATTGGTTTTTGTTTAGAAACTTCTAAATTTTATAAGTTCACAAAACTTGTAAAAATTTATAAGTTTTAGAAATTTACTTTTACAAAACTTATAAAAATTTCTAGATTTTAGAACTCTACTTTTAGAAATTCGCAAAACTTATAAAAATTTCTAAATTTTAGAAATTTTTGTTTGGAAGTTGATAAAACTTTGGAAGTTCAAAATTTCGGGATAGGACTTGTGAACTTGTTATTGTTTGGAGTGAAAGAACCTGTGAGCTTATTGTATTTGTTTGGTTCTGTCATAGTACAGGTGTATGCCCCCCAGTTCATAGGGCTGTTCACTACAAAGAACTTTGAAGTAGCTGATAGCTTGGGGTTTAGATGATCTCTATTGAAAATCTAGCTAAGTCATGACCTGAGTTTCAATTCTTCGGAAGTTTTGCGACCTTAGCACATACTCTCAGTTTCTGGCAACACTCAAGTAAGTATGCAATTTATGCATGGGTATGTATTGTCAATCATTGAGTGCCTCCCTTCTAGCGCCAATTATTCATGATTGTATGCATGAGGGGTTATTATTTTGAGATCTGGCGCCCCGCTTGTGTAGTGTGTGCCTTTGGATGCTCCTCGGCGTTGCCTATCTCCGGCCAACGTGAGGAGTTTGTTTTTGGTGCTCCTCGACGTTGCCTATCTTCGGGCAATGCAAGGAGTTTAAATTTGGTGCTCCTCGGCGTTGCCTATCTCCGAGCAACGCGATGAGTTAGCTTTCGACATTCCTCGACATTGCCTATCTCCGGGCAACGTGAGGAAGTAAGCTTTCGATGCTCCTCAGCGTTGCCTATCTCCGGGCAATGCGAGTAGTTTGCTTTCGACGTTCCTCGGCATTGCCTATCTCCGGGCAACGCGAGGAAGTTAGTTCTCGATGCTCCTCGACGTTGCATATCTCCGGGCAACACGAGGAGTTGGTTTCGACATTACTCGGCGTTGCCTATCTCTGGGAAACGCGAGGAAGTTAGTTTTCGATGCTCCTCGGCGTTGCCTATCTCTGGGCCACGCGAGGAGTTGGTTTTCGACGTTCCTCGACGTTTCCTATCTCCAAGCAACGCGAGGAAGTTAGTTTTCGATGCTCCTCGACGTTGCCTATCTCCGGGCCACGCGAGGAGTTTGTTTTCGACGTTCCTCAGTGTTGCCTATCTCCAGGCAACACGAGGAAGTTAGTTTTCGATGCTCCTCGGTTTTGCCTATCTCCGGGCAGCGCGAGGAGTTGGTTTTTGACGTTCCTTGGCATTGCCTATCTCCGGGCAATGCGAGGAAGTTAGTTTTCGATGCTCCTCGGCGTTGCCTATCTCCTGGCAACATGAGGAGTTGTTTTTCGACGTTCCTCGATGGTGCCTATCTCCGGACAATGCGAGGAAGTTAGTTTTCGATGCCCCTCAGCGTTGCCTATCTCCAAGCAGCGCGAGGAATTGGTTTTCGACGTTCCTCGATGCTGCCTATCTTCGGGCAACGCGAGGAAGTTAGTTTTCGTTGCTCCTCGGCGTTGCCTATCTCCGGGCAATGCGAGGAGTTGGTATTCGACGTTCCTCGGTGTTTCATATCTCCGGGCAACGCGAGGAAGTTAGTTTTCGATGCTCCTCGGTGTTGCCTATCTCCAGGCAACACGAGTAGTTGGTTTTTGACGTTCCTCGACATTGCCTATCTCCGGGAAATGCGAGGAAGTTAGTTTTCCATGCTCCTCGGTGTTGCCTATCTCTGGGCAATGCAAGTAGTTGGTTTTTGACGTTCCTCGGCGTTGCCTATCTCCGGGCAACGCGAGGAAGTTAGTTTTCGATGCTCCTCGGCGTTGCCTACCTTTGGGTCATGCGAGGAGTTGCTTTTCGACGTTCCTCGGCGTTTCCTATCTCCGGGCAACGCGAGGAAGTTAGTTTTTTTATATACCTCTCGGGGTTGCCAGGACAACATTAGTTTTTCTTTTTCAAGAGGCAAGGATCGAGTTCCACCACTCCAATAGTTTGAGTCGATCCGCTTTCATCGACTCGGCGGGTAATCATTATGAACCTAGTTTGGTTGGTTCAAGAAGCAAACTTTATTAAGGAAAGCATGGCAGATTCAATGCCTATTTACAAAGCCACCTTCATTTTCGAGATGGCTTATTTGCTGAAAAATAGAAAATAGAAGATACGTAAAATAGTTTTTTAGATGAAATAACGGTGGAGGGATTCGCTATCCCAGGCTCTGGGATCTGCGACCCCGTCGACAGTTGTCAGCTTGAAAGTCCCATCGTTGAGCTTTTGATAAACAATATATGGTCCTTCCCAGTTTGGTCCGAAGGTTCCCGGTATAGGGTAAACTCGCTTGAGCACAAGATCTCCAACCTCGAAGGTATGACTATGGACTTTGGAGTTGAAGTACCAGCAATCCTTCTTTGGTGGGCGGCCGCTCTCAACTTCGCTTCTTCTCTTTTTTCATCGATCATGTCCAGCGATTCGAGTAGGAGTTGCTCATTTTGTGCTTGATTAAAATTCTGCCTTCAGTGCGAGGGGACCTTTAATTCAACAGGAATCATTACTTCTAAACCATATGCTAATGCGAACGAAGTGTGGCCAGTTGCCGCTTTGTATGTTGTCTTATATGCCCATAGTGCGAGTGAAAGTTCGTCAACCCAATTTCCTTTCGCCTTTGTTAATCGGTTTCTGATGGTGGATTTGATGACCTTGTTTATTGCTTCCACTTGCCTGTTTGCTTGTGGATGAGCCACTGCGGAAAATCTTTTCTCGATTCGGAAGCGCTTGTAGAAGTCTTTGAACTCGGCACTCTCGAATTGGGTTCCGTTGTCAGTGATGATTTTTTGCGGAACACCGAACCCGCAAATGATGTTTTTAGTGACAAAGTTAATAACTTTCTTTGTGGTTATGGTAGCCAGCGGTTCTGCTTCGGCCATTTTGTGAAATAATCTACAGCTACTATAGCATATTTGGCTCTTCCTTTAGCTAATGTAAGGACACTAATCAGATCGATCCTCCATATCGCAATGGCCATAGGCTAACCATTTGTGTTAGTTCCGTTGAATGAGTTCTCTTAATTTTGCTGAATCTTTGATAGTGATCGCATCTTCTGGTGTAATCTACGGCGTCGCGATTTATTGTTGGCCAAAAGTATTCATATCGAAGGACTTTCTTTGCTAGCGTCTGCCCCCAGTGTGGTCTTCGCATTCGCCTTCATGTACTTCCTTCAGGATTTTTCGTGCTTCATCATCGGTCACACACTTATGAAGAGGGGTCGAGAATCCCCTTCGATAGAGTATCCTGTCCTGTATCATGAACCTTGGCGCCTTACGGAGGAGCCTCTTCCGTTGATTTCGGTCAGTTGTTAGGGTTCCTGCAAGTAGATAGTCCTTTATCGGTGTCATCCATGTATCTGGCTCGATAGTGGTTTCTAGAATCCAGTGCACGTCCATTTCATATATACTCGGTGTTATCCCACTTTTTGGTCAAAGCCGGAATATCAAACAAATCGACAGGAAAGGATGGATATCAGGATTGGAAGTCGATTGGAAACAAGGCTGCGATGGATGTCGTCAAAATTTGACCGGGCTCCGATCAGGACGAAATCGATTGGAGATGATGATGAGGACTAGGAGAGGCTACATTTCAAATTTCAGGTTAATCGGAGTTCGTATGCTCAAAATATGGATGGGTCAAATTATGTGAAAACATGTTTGTATCGATGCACTTCGTATCGATAGATGTTGGTTCGAATCGATGGAACTTCGTATCGATTAGGGTGGAGTTGGCAACGTACTTCGAATCGATACCATTCGTATCGATCAGCACAGTTTCGACTCCAGCAAACTTCCCCTGCTTCGAATCCATTAGGCTCGACTCCATCAGGTTCGACTGCATCTACTTCGTACCCTTCGGTGAAAACTCTCTCGAATCCACATAGACTGGTCACTTCGTGTCCATGCAATTAAGGGTGCCTCGACTCCATAACCTTCGAATCCCCAGGATAAGACAACTCCGAATCGATCCACAGCAGCGCGTCTTGATCGATTCAAACCAGTGCCAGTTCCATCGATTCGAAGGAAGCGAACCTTCGAATCCAACGTCTCGAGTCCACCAGGTAAACGCGGCTAAAACCAAGGACTCGACCCAGTAAACTCGGAGAAAAAAGAGGATCAACTCGAAGATTGCGCGCCATGTCACTGTCTTCACGTGCAGAAGCATGGATTCGACCCTATGGATTCGAACCATATCGATTCGAACGAATCCATAAGGCGAAGAACGTCAACTTGAATCGATCATAACTTGAGATCTACAAGTCCAAATGCTATGAAATTTTCACGGTAGCTTGAGAACATGTTGAAGAATGTTCACACCAAATTTCAGCTCGATTGGACAATTTCTTGATCGATTCGAACATAGCTTCGAATCGATCCCAAAGTGGGCCCGGATTTCCAGAAAGCGGGCATGTGGGCCCCCTCACGTGCCAGAACTGGTCTCCCCTCAATTTAGGCGAAATATCAGCCTCCTATACCTATAAATAGAGCCCCTGGTCATTCAGAAAAGGGGTGGGACAATTTTGAGAGCTAAAGAGCGCCCAGACTCTGCCAGATTTACTCCAGATCACCATTGCTGCCTTAGATTCATACTTAGCTCAGAAAATCAGTTGTAATACAACACATGAAATTGTAATCTTCAAGCATCGATCAATAAAAGATAAAAACTTTGGAGTGGACGTAGGCCAGAGATAGCCGAACCACTATAAATCTCGTGTTTTTGTTCATTATTTCTGGATTGCTGTTTGTTGCTTGTTTAGATCTGAGATTTGTGTTTGAATATTGCTGATTTGTATTCATACACTGGTGCTTTCACAACATTCGGGGTTTGTGACCATTTTTGGTACAAAAACTTTGGTGCTTTCACTGAGAAGGAACTAGCACCCGCTACACCAGATTCAAAGTTTAGATTTGAAAGTTTGAAGGATTCAGATTGACTCGACAATGACTCGACAAACAAGACAAAGAGCTGAGAGAAGTCAACAAGGAGGAAGTCAAGAGGCATCCTCCGGAGCTGGAGAAGGACAAGCTTCGATTTACATTACCAGAGACGAAATGGAAGCTATGGCAAATTCATTACATGAGAGGTTGCTGAAGAGTCAACAGGATATGATGCAGACCTTCTTCGAGCAGATGAGAGCTGCAGGAACACAGAACCTTGGACCAACTATAGCGACGGCAAATGTGGAGCAGGGAACTAGGGTTGCGGAACCCAATGGAGGACAGAATACAGAACCGGAAGGCAATCAACAAGGGCTTGGGGGCAGGCCCACAGGATCCAACGTAGAAGGACCTTTGGAAGGAGTTCAGCAGGCTAGAGCCAATGTTGCGGCTAATGAGCCACATGAAGAATATGTGTCGGAGTTCCCTCGGGAGCATGGGGGGCAACACCTAACAGGCAACGCTGGATTAATGGAAATCATTAGGAAGACTATGCGTGGAGGTTCGACTAATAGAGACTTGGAAGGAGTGAACAGGAGTCCGTTCGCTCGGGAAATCAGGATAGCTCAGAATCCACCTAAGTTCAAGTTACCTAGCGTAGAAGTATATAATGGAAAGGCTAACCCGACTGATCACTTAATGAGATACACTAGGCACATGGAAGTGCTGGGGGCATCGGAGGAAGTGATGGCCAGATGTTTCCCTTTATACTTAACAGATCTAGCGGCAATGTGGTTTAGGCAGCTGGAAGAAGGATCTATCAGGACTTGGAGGGAATTGGTGGATAGGTTTTTGGGATAGTTTCGGGTTCATATCAAAAGACCTAAGAACGTGATGACGTTAACATCGGTAAAGCAAAGAACGGATGAATCGCTTAGAGCATTTTTAACTCGATTTAATGCGGCGGTTGCTTCGGTGGATCGGCCGGATCCATCGATGGTTTTGATGGCGGCAGTATCGGGAGTCAGAGAGGATTCAGATTTTAAGGTATCTTTAGTATGAGATCCACCACTGGATCTTGGGGAATTCTTCCATGAAGCTGAAAGGTTCCTTCGGCAAGAAGACGCATGTACTGATTTAAAGTTAAAGGAGGTGAATGTGACTGGGGGTGGAGGACCATCCAACGGAAGCTCGGATATAGACAAAGGAAAAAGGAAGCTAGACGATGATTCAGGAAAAGCCGGGAAGCGATGGAAGGATCCAAAGTTTTCCACATACACGAGATTAAATGAGACACAGGAGCGGATATACATGGAAACCCGAAATCGCCTTCCTTACCGGAGGCCAGCTAGGAGAGAACCTTCTGAACGAGAAAGGGCATCAGGAAAGCACTGTCTCTTCCATGATTTGGATGGACACGATACCAACAGCTGCAGGCACCTAAAGGACATAATTGAGGAGCATGTGAGGAATGGACAATTGACGCAGTATGTTGGGGCTCGGAATGCAGCGGTGGAGCAGGAGCAACCACCGCCCTTCTCAAGCCATGATGGCATGAGGCCCAGGAATGATGGTCGATTGGTTATCCATTGACTAGGATAATATGAAATAAGTAACAAACCATTGGCGAGCAACCAAGTCATTTACACATGTATGGGGACGGAGATAGCCCCTAGGCATGCTCTGAATGATGATAAACCGCAAAGCCATGGTTTGCGAAATCTGTCTTTTGTTTTTGATTGGACACTTGGTTTTCCGGTTTGGTTTTGGAGTTTGGATTGAACTCCTGGTTTTTGTTTGCTTTCTGTTTTGGATTTTCGTTCGGATGACTGGTTTTTGTTTTGGGTTTTCTGTTTTGGATGTTGGTTTGGATTTCTGATTTTCGGATTTGATTTGGATTTTGGATTGGATTTTGATTGGACTCTTTTTAGTTTTTGATAAACGATCGTCGAGTATGGACTATGCTCGGCAAGGGTCCGGAGAGACCAGGGTTCGGCCTAGGATTTAGGCCCTATATTATCGGTTATCATTTCAGGTCGTCGAGTATGGACTATGCTCGGCAAGGGTCCGGAGTGACCAGGATTCGGCCTAGGACTTAGGCCCCCTACTATCGATTATTGTTTCAGGTCGTTGAGTATGGACTATGCTCAACAAGGGTCCGGAGCGACCAGGATTCGGCTTAGGACTTAAGCCATGGCATTACTTACCTCCAAGGACACTGGACCACGGTCGTCAGGTGTGGATTGCGCTTGGCAAGAACCCGGAGAGGTCAGCTCAACGTCCAGGGACACTGGACCACGGTCGTCAGGTGTGGATTGCGCTCGGCAAAAGTCCAGAGAGGTTACGGATTTGGATATCGACCCGGAGAGGTCTTGGATTTGGTTGTTGGATAAGGATGGATTAATAACTCAGTCTTCGAGTACGGATGGACATGGAATTGGCTATGGACTTTGAATATCGGATACGGATTTATTCAAAACACGCCTTCTTATCACAAGGCATGTTTTGGGGGGCAAATGTTATCCCGCTATTTGGTCAAAGCCGGAATATCAAACAAATCGACAGGAAAGGATGGATATCAGGATTGGAAGTCGATTGGAAACAAGGCTGCGATGGATGTCGTCAAAATTTGACCGGGCTCCGATCAGGATGGAATCGATTGGAGATGATGATGAGGACTAGGAGAGGCTACATTTCAAATTTCAGGTTAATCGGAGTTCGTATGCTCAAAATATGGATGGGTCAAATTATGTGAAAACAGGTTTGTATCGATGCACTTCGTATCGATAGATGTTGGTACGAATCGATGGAACTTCGTATCGATTAGGGTGGAGTTGGCAACGTACTTCGAATTGATACCATTCGTATCGATCAGCACAGTTTCGACTCCAGCAAACTTCCCCTGCTTTGAATCCATTAGGCTCGACTCCATCAGGTTCGACTGCATCTACTTCGTACCCTTCGGTGAAAACTCTCTCGAATCCACATAGACTGGTCACTTCGTGTCCATGCAATTAAGGGTGCCTCGACTCCATAACCTTCGAATCCTCAGGATAAGACAACTCCGAATCGATCCACAGTAGCGCGTCTTGATCAATTCGAACCAGTGCCAGTTCCATCGATTCGAAGGAAGCGAACCTTCGAATCCAACGTCTCGAGTCCACCAGGTAAACGCGGCTAAAACCAAGGACTCGACCCAGTAAACTCGGAGAAAAAGGAGGATCAACTCGAAGATTGCGCGCCACATCACCGTCTTCACGTGCAGAAGCATGGATTCGACCCTATGGATTCGAACCATATCGATTCGAACGAATCCATAGGGCGAAGAACGTCAACTTGAATCGATCATAACTTGAGATCTACAAGTCCAAATGCTATGAAATTTTCACAGTAGCTTGAGCACATGTTGAAGAATGTTCACGCCAAATTTCAGCTCGATTGGACAATTTCTTGATCAATTCGAACATAGCTTCGAATCGATCCCAAAGTGGGCCCGGATTTCCAGAAAGCGGGCATGTGGGCCCCCTCACGTGCCAGAACTGGTCTCTCCTCAATTTAGGCAAAATATCAGCCTCCTACACCTATAAATAGAGCCCCTGGTCATTCAGAAAAGGGGTGGGACAATTTTGAGAGCTAAAGAGCGCCTAGAATCTGCCAGATTTACTCCAGATCACCATTGCTGCCTTAGATTCAGACTTAGCTCAGAAAATCAGTTGTAATACAACACATGAAATTGTAATCTTCAAGCATCGTTCAATAAAATATAAAAACTTTGGAGTGGACGTAGGCCGGAGATAGCCGAACCACTATAAATCTCGTGTTTTTGTTCATTATTTCTGGATTGTTGTTTGTTGCTTGTTTAGATTTGAGATTTGTGTTTGAATATTGCTGATTTGTATTCATACACTGGTGCTTTCACAACATTCGGGGTTTGTGACCATTTTTGGTACAAACACTCGGGTTGGTTAGCATTTCAACCGGAACCAATCCCAATTACTGGGCTTCCCCGGAGCTTGCTAGCTTGGCCAAATAGTCTGCTTTGGTGTTTTTGTCTCATGAGATGTGAGTTATGGTGTAGTGCTCGATATCACTTAACAACTCTTGTACTTTAGATAGGTACATGGCGAGATTTTCTCCATGCGCTTGGTATTCCCCTTTCACTTAACAGACGACCAGTTGGGAGTCGCTGTATATGTGAATAGATTTTATCCTAAGTTCCTTCACAACCTTTAGTCCAGCGATCAAAGCTTCATATTCTGCTTCGTTATTTGTTGCTGGGAATTCCAAGCGCAAAGCATAGCTAATGGCTCGCCCCTCGGAGGTTTCAAGCACTACCCCTGCTCTCGAACATAGATTGTTTGATGCACCATCGACGAAGAGCTTCCCTTGCGTGCCTGCTTCCAGCTGAATTTCCTCCCCCTCGTCCCTTATGGTAAATTCGGCTATGAAGTCGACCAACGCTTGCCCGTTGATTGCTTTCCTTGGATGGTATGTGATGTCATATTGGATCAACTCTATGTTCCACTTGAGTAATCGTCCGGAAGTTTCTGGCCGGTATAAAACTTGCTTCAGGGGTTGGTCAGTGAATACTTTAATCGGATGAGCCTGGAAGTATGGTTGTAATTTTCGGGGTGCGATCAAAAGGCAATACGCTAGCTTTTCCATCTTTGGGTAATTCTTCTCAGCTCCGGTGAATCGTTTGCTAATGTAGTACACAGGTCATTGGATTCTCGATTCTTCCCGCACGAGAGCCGTGCTCAGTGCGTGCCGGGAAACCACTAAATAAATGAATAGGTCTTCTCCATCCACCAGCTTTGATAAAATCAGAGGAGCTTCCATGTCTCGTAGCAGTTCCTCGAAATCTATATGGCAAGCTTCACTCCATTCGAAATTTTTCCTTCCTTTCTTCAGTCAATCGAAGAATGGTATGCACTTGTCTATAGCTTTACAAATGAACCGACTCAGTGTTACAACCTTTCCATTCAAGATCTGAAGTTCTCTCTTATTTTTAGGGGCTTGGACTTCCCGTAATGTTGTTATTTGCTCCGGATTTGCTTCGATGCCTCGGGCACTTACTATGAATCCCAGGAATTTCCTAGAGGCTACTCTGAAGTGACATTTAAGTGGGTTGAGCTTCATTCCGTGTTTGCAGAGTATTTCGAAAATTTCAGTGAGATTATCTAGATGGTTAGCAGCTATTCGGGATTTGACTAGCATACCATCCACGTAAACCTCCATAGTCTTCCTAATCTGGCATTTGAACATAGCATTCGCTAGCCTTTGGTATGTTGCCCCTGCATTTTTTAAGCCGAATGGCATTACTCTATAGACGTATAGTCCCAAATCGGTGATGAAGCTGGTGTTCTCTTGGTTTGGTTCATACATCAAGATCTAGTTATATCCCGAGTATGCATCGATAAATGACAACAGCTCATGTCCTGTTGTTCCATCCACCAGTTGATCAATCCTCGGGAGTGGGAAGCTATCCTTCGGACAGGCTTTGTTGAGGTCTGAGAAATTAATACAGGTTTGCCATTTTCCATTATACTTATTGACTAGGACCGGATTTGATACCCATTCAGGGTAAGTTGCATCTCAGATGAAGCCCTTGGCCATCAGTTTATCTACTTCCTTCCTCGGTGCTTTGGACTGCTTGAGGCCCAAGCTGCGCCTTTTCTGCTTTACTGGTGTGAATCTAGGGTCAATATTGAGCGCGTGGCAGGCAATTTTAGGTGACACCCCACACATATCAGAGTGCGTCCAAGCAAACACATCCAAATTGGCACGGAGGAATTTGGTTAACTCTGATCGCATCTTGTTTCCCAGGTGCGACCCAATTTTTAGGACCCATGATAGGTCATTCATACATACTGGGACAGACACTGTTAACTCTGTCGAATTGGCTATGGTCCCCAAGCCAGGGGCGGATCTGTAGTTGCTATTCGGAGGGCTCACGGATGTGGAGGGCCTTACCCACATCCTTTCCTTTTTCCTTTCTTCTTGACTCGCGCAACTCTGCGATGTAGCATCCCGGGCAACACTTTGGTCTCCCTCCACTATTCTGATTCTATGCTCAGTAGGGAACTTCATTGTAAGGCACCATTGGGCCAATGCTATTCTGAAGTCGGCTAATGCGGGCCGTCCCAAGAATGCATTATATGCTGACATTTCATCAACGATCACAAAAGTCTGAATGAGGGTGACTCGTCGCTCACCCTCTCCAAGCTCCATAGGTAGGTTGATTGTACCCACCGGTTTTTTGGGTTCTCCGGTAAACCCCCGAATCTTAGTCTGGCATGTAGATACGCTTTTCATGCCAATCTTCATTTGGTCAAAAGTTCACTTGAAAAGTATGTTAACTGAATTGCCACTATCAATCAGCACTCGTCGGACTACGGCGCGACCGATTCCTACTGTCACCACCATTTGAGTCGAGAGTTGGAGCTTCAACCCCTTCGGTGTCCCGATTACGGAACACTATGTCGTCTCTCAGAACCTTCTGCTGCTTGGCCGGAGTTTCATCATTTACCGCTAAACACGATTCCTTTGGAGCATGCTTCAATGAACTCGCTTATCGCTCCATCTCTCACCAACTTCTTTTCGTGGGGTGTGGTCCCCCAGATATTGTCCCGATAATAAGCCTTTGGTCAGTTCGTTTCGACCCTTCTTCGCTGGTTCCAGCTTGATTTCTTTTCTCCCTAAGAGGTTGAGGGACCATAGGTTGATTGCGTTTTTGCGGCTTCTTCACATATTGTTGAAGTTTGTTGTCTCAGATTAACCCTTCGATGAGGTCCTTAAGGTGGCGGCATTCATTTATATTATGCCCGTGCATCTCATGGAAGCGGCAGAATTTCCTTGAGTGGTTTTGCTGTTCTGTTGCCTCCTTTCTAAGAGGTTCCTATACTCTTCAGTTTCTTTTGTTGCAAGATAAATATTCTCCAAAGTGTTATTCAGGGGGTTATAGTCTTCTTGTCTAAATCTTTTGTTGCTGCCACCACTGTTTCTCTTGTCGGAATTCTGATTTCTTCTATTCTAGTTCCCACTCTTCCCTGCGACTCCCTGTTATTTCCCGGATCGTGTGTGCGTTGATTTGTCGTCGTGTCATTCTGTTTGGTGTCCATCTATTGTACTCCAACAGCCTTTTTTCTAGCTCATGTGCTTCTTCCAACCTCAAACACTGGCTTGCTTTGCGATTGAAATCTTTCCTGTTGATTGGTTGCTTCATCTTGATCTAATTCCCGAATTCTGTTTCCGGATGGATAGCATGCACTAACGCCATAAAATCCATGTCCTCATTGAGGTTGCTCACTTCTGACACCGCGGTGTTAAACCTGCTTATGAATGATCTCAATGATTCGTTGCTCCCTTGAACTAGCCCCAATAGGGACATACCATCTTTTGGTTGCGCGGTATGGAGCCTGAACTGGTTAAGGAATTTCATTGCAAGTTGGTTAAAAGTAGAGATAAATCTTGGGGGAAGTCTGGTGAACCACATAGACGCAACTCCTTCTAGAAAAATGGGGAAACATCGACAGCAGACGGCCTCCGGAGCATTGGCTCTGTCCATGTACCAGGTGTACTTGTACAAATGGGGTTTTGGGTCCTTCGTTCCGTCGTAGGAGGGGATAGTTGGCATAGTGAATTTGTCCGGCTATCTTACATTTAAGATCTTGTCAGTAAAAGGAGTTCGACTCGAGGCAAATCCCTATTCATTGTCCTTTCGGTCGTTATTCTCGTGCATCAGTCGTCTGACCATGTCTGCTACTACGCCGAGCGTTTGGTTATGCAAACAGTCTTGGTGTGTGGGCTGAAGCCTAGGCCCTCTTATCTCCGGGAGAGCCACTGTCGCGGGACCCCATCGGCTTGCAGTTGGCCTAACTGGGGCAGTTTGGACGTTTCTAGCATCATCGAATGCATCGACGTTCTCTTCCATCTGATTACCTTGCTCTCCATCTTCTGAATCAGTGAGATTGACAGCTATATCTTCCTGCGGGGTTTTGGCCCCTTGATTCAAATTCAAGATTGGTTGCCTTGCGCTGGGTGGAGTATTCTCATTCTCCTTCATGCCGCATCATGTTGTTACCCTTCTTTGTGGCTGCTTTCCGTTCCTTCTATGCAAGCCGAAAACAAAGGAATTCCCTTGTTCTACAGTAGTCACTAGTTCAGGCATAACCCTTGGAGCGAGGTCTGATTGTAGGGTCAATAGAGCGTTGAGCTTCTCCATCAGAGCCTTTTGACTATTTTCCATTTTCTGATTGATCTCCTCAACCATCTTGCTTAGCTCATCTTTGGTGACAACTTCATGTTGATTGGAGGATGTCGGTTCCTGGTTTCCTAAGTTAGCACCATTTACTTCAGTTTGTTGGAGACTACCTCCTTCTCCAGCTATTACTGCCCCTATGGATCTTCCAGAGGCAGTTCTTCTGCTTCCAGGAGCCATTGGTTCTAAAACAACAAGTTCTTCAAGCAAAGATTGGGGATCTAACTTCTGGACCTATGAGACCCAAAGTAGATAGCTAGATCTGGATCCTGAGCTCAGTTCTCAGTGAAAGCACCAAAATGTTGACCCAAAAAATGGACCAACACCCTGGTTTGAGTTTGAAAACATCAGCCCTGTTCTGATAGAGCAATTTCACAGATAACAGGTTTAGAAATAGAACACTAAAAGAAAGAAGATAGAGAATATTTATAGTGGTTCGGCTGTTAATGAAGCCTACGTCCACTTTATAACTTTACTATAGACTGATTGTTGTTACAAGAGTTGTTTGATTACAAGGCTTTGATTATTTTCTAGCTAGATTGAATCTCCGGAGTTAGAATCCGCTGGAGATCACAGTGAATTCCTTTAAAGACTGTTGTGAGAAAGATAGAGAGTGAAGAATGTTTCCAGCAGAGCTTCAGCAACCAGTCCGGAGAAGATCCTCTTTATGTTGCAGGTATGATGCTATTTATAGAGATCATATAGGTTCTGGGCCAGGCCTGTCTTCATCAGCTTGCAGGTAGGTCATAGGCGACCTAAGGAGGGCTTTGGCTTGCAAAACGAGCCAAAACCATGGGTCACTGGCAGCCCATGGCCTATGGGTTGCTAGCGACCCATAGACTTGGTTTGTTTTGCGGACCAAATCTTGCCTCTTCTTGATAGTGTTCAATATCTGGTTTGTTTAATGGTTTGAGCAGAGGCATGAGTCGCTGATGATCTATGCACTTGGGATTTTTCTGGTGTCTGGACCAAGAGATGTTCCTATAGCCTTTCATCATTGCTCTTATGTTTTGATGGCAATTCACTAGCTGTTTACGTTCAGCTACTGATTGAATTATAGGAATGCCGATCTCTCGGCTCAGTTGATCTCAGTCGTTGTCTTATTCATATCGCTTATCCCTTGTTGATCCCTTGTCTTGGTTTTTCTAGTTAAGTCCTGAACCATCCTATCCCTACAAGGTTGTTATGTTCTCTATTGGTTTTGTTGGGTTAAAAACCCGGATAATAGAATAAAATAATCGATTTATGGAAATTGAAATTGGTTAAAATGAATTGTTTTAAGAATTAAATTTGAAATGTGAAGTAAAATCGACATACGACTTGAATTAAGAAAATTGTAACTGTTTTGAAGTTTTAAACTTTTACTTGAACTTCGAAGTTATTTAAGTAAAAGTGATATAAATCGATATTTCAAATTTGGGCTTGGAATTGAATTATTTTAAATATTTGAATCTAAAATTTGAACATTGAAGTTTAATTTGATTTAAGTGATTTAAATCGGTATTTTGAAATCAAACTCGAACTTTATATCAATTGAAATGTTTTAAAATAAGAATTGAACTAAAATTTAAACCACTGGATCGAATTGTTGAATCGAATTTGAAGTTAACATGATACATTTCAAAATTGAAATCAAAATTGAAATTAATTCGAATTGAATTGAAATCGAAATTAATTTGAAGTTGAAATTGATTTGAATTTAAATCGAAATTGAACCGATTTGAATTGAATTGAGTTTGAAGATGATTTGGATTGAAAGATTTGGAATTGAATCAGTTTGATTTGAACTATTTTCGAAATAAATTATTTTAATATAAATTGTTAAGAATCTAACTTTTTAAATATTCAAATTATTTTGATTTTCTAAACTATTTTACCATATAAACCATTTTTAATACTCAAGCCATTTTATATAAAACTATTTTATCTTTTATACTATTTAAATTATTCAAAATATTTTCTAAAAAAATTCAAACTGTGCAAGGGTGGAATGTTTATATTTAAATCATGGATTTAAATGCGAATTGGGTTAAAATGAAGTTATAACCTAAATTGTAATTCGAATTGAATTTTGAAGTGAAAATGACATATCGAACTGAATATGATATTTTAAGTAAATAAGATTTTTGAAGCGAATATGATATTTTGATATCAAGTATGAATCGTTTTTGAAATGAAAAAAGAACCAACCGGAGTGTAAAACGACGTTTAGTTGTTAAAGAGACCGGGGACTCTTATTAGCATACTCTCTGTCAATATTGGAACCACTTTAACAACCGTGTACGCGGAGGAGACTCCAGATTGAAGTGGTTGGATGT
The DNA here is from genome assembly GCA_030737815.1 of Allium fistulosum. Classification (NCBI taxonomy): domain Eukaryota; kingdom Viridiplantae; phylum Streptophyta; class Magnoliopsida; order Asparagales; family Amaryllidaceae; genus Allium; species Allium fistulosum. The sequence goes on along the minus strand of CM060905.1, from coordinate 497,489,047 downwards.
GGTGTACGTTTGCTGGATTTGAAGAAAGAGAACAATGATGGATAGACCACGACACTTGTGGCAATTTGAAATGGCTAAATAGGACGGCTTGACGGGGCCAAGTGGGCTAGCTACCCCTAGCGGACATCCGTTCTTTGATTTTCTTCTTGGACTTGGTCCACACTATTACTTTTGATGTTGGTTTCGATTGGTGCACCTTGATTTGGGATAACCTCCTTTGACTCGATATGGGATGGATGGACGCGGTGGGCGGTCGTGGCTACGATGCATTACCACCAGCCCAACGACTCGAACTAGTAGTATCCTACCTTAGGCATTGCCTCATGTGCCTTGTCATACTCTTATCCTTATACGAGACCGCTACGAGTTTGGTTTAGTGTTGTCGTATCACGGCGCATCCCTATCCCCCGACGTGCTACTGAAGCGTTATATGCAAACTGTATGACAATGTTTAAAAACACGTTATGGGGATTAATGTAAAGCATTAACGCTAAGAAAAATATTTACTTTACTGATTAGACATTATATATATAGCGTATTCTACTATATATATAGATATTTTGATGGATCCTTAAGAGATGGAAAATTCCGTAACATCTCTTGAGTTATTGCACGTACGTTATACACTGGATAGGAGATGCAAAACCCCATAAACATCTTTGACGCCATTACACTCATGTTATATGTGACATTGATTTGACTCACATAAGAATATTATAGTCCTGACTCGAGTGTTTTGTCTTTTCATTACGCTCGGATCAGCCTTGAGTTTTCAGCGCATTGAAGATTATTTTCAGGAGGACAAAGACGAAGATTGGTATATTATCACTAGTATTATTTTACCACATCTTATTGTTCCACTGCATTATTCTATTATTCTATTGTATATATAACTCTGGTAGATGTTGTAAAATTTTAATCAAATGTATAGTATAAACAGCTTTATGAACTGTTTATTTGATTATTATATTTTGTCCTTCCGCTACGAGATTCTGTATTTGTTTTCTTCTTTTCTTATTTTTCTTAATTACCTCATTGATTATCTACGTTCCGAATTGTTTGAGTTGGATATGTATGGATTATTGTCGATTTAAACCTTCCGAAATGTGGGTCGTCACACTAGGTTTAGCGTTAACATATCAATTCATATTTAATTTGAGAAAAAGGGGTATATTCAACATGAGTTGATCCTTATATAATAGATTTACATTAATAGATCTAGATTAAGACAAAGAAAACATATTCATGTGGTTTATAGTTACTGTGAAGTTCGCAATTTAAATAAACAGTATTTCCAATTTGAATTAAACGATTCTAGATCAAACAGGGTACAACAAGGTTAATTATATGTCAATCAACTTACTAATCATGAACCCACTCACCTAAAAAACTATCCTCACCATAATACGCTTAGAATCTCCTTCGCTTGCTGTAGACGTTCTCTTGATTTGCTTTGATTTAATCTCTTATTCAATTTCTTTAACTTAATTTTAATTTGGTTTGAGGAGGAATAAAATTTTGATAGAGTTTGCACGTACTGCTAATGAATTATGGTTCTGAGAATTAGCCTAGGTGTCTATTTATAGGAGCAAAAAATAACCTCAATCATTAGATTTTATATTATTAAATCTTGGTCGTTCGACCGCTCAAACCTCTAACCTGATATCGATGACCGATCGATTGCTTGGGGTCGACTGGTAAAGACCATGGTGTCGGTCGGTGGAGCTTACTTTGTTTATAATATTTCTTTCCTAAATTAGTTATTTAATTAAGTTTAATTCAAATTTCCAATCGTTAATAAGTTTTCCACACTTTCTCTGATTTCAAAACATTATATATGAAAATTATCTGGAAAATCACGGAAAACGAAACGATGTAAGTTTTGTAGCCTAATTCGGACTTTGTGAAAATTCAGTTTTTACCTTGTTATGTTTAATTTCTTTTATTCAAATTTCCTGTTAAATTTTCAAGGTGTTATAAGTCTTTACCACTCCATCTGTATTTATATTTTTCTTGAAAATCCATTTGCAGTCAATTGGTTTTGTCCCTTTGGCTATGTCATCTAAAGTTCACTTCACAGTAATACATGGAATCCATCTCGGATTTCATTGCTTCGAGCCAAAGTGCAAAGTCAATACTCTATAGTGCTTATTGGAATGAGAGAGGGATGTCCCCTTTTAAGACGACGGTCATCTTTCTTACCATCTAAGGGAAAACCATATTATTTCCCTAATGCACGAGATTCCCTATTAGATCTTCTAATAGGTTGCATGTTTTTGTATGATGGTGGATTTGATTATTCCACTAAATCAGCCTTTATGTTAAGTTCTTGAATCTTATCCAAGTCTACAGTTTTGTTGTTAATTTTGTTTGATAGAAATTCCTTTTCTTAAAAGGCAGTATGTCGAGAAACAATAATTTTATTTTGCTCAATGTTAAAAATAATATGTCCTATAGAATTCTTTGGATATCCTATAAATTTACACAGAGCGACCATGCCTCATGTTTATTGGGGCCAACGTTCTTAACTAGGGTGGACAAACCCATACCTCCAAATACTTGAGGTGTAGTTTCTTCATACTCCATATCTCATATGGCCTCTTAAGCATAGATTTCGTAGGCATCAAATTGTTTGCGTTGCGGTTTCTAGTGCATATCCCCAATAGAAAAGAGGTATGAAATGACCCTCCAGATTTGCCTATATTTTCTAGGATTTTTTTTTGTTTTACATTCACAATTTAATTTAATTCTGAGAGTCATTTTCTTTTCAAACAATTTATCCAGGATTCAAAATTACCACTAATATAGATATATCAGTATGTTCAAAAAGATATGCACATACATATGAGGATGTATGTGTTCCTCTTGTTTAAATCAGAGTAATAATTTTTTTTCTAAACAAGAGCATATTTTGTTTGATTTGAATTTAATTTAAATTTAAATCTAAATCTCCACTTAAATATTTTTCTTTGTTACTTATTATTTATATAGGTAGATCCTGCTTAAATCTTGTTTAAAATAGTAATCCTGCTTTTTATCTAAGAATTTCAATAATTTATCTTGATGGAATTTATCTCAGAAATTAAAGCTATTTTATTATTCTCAGAAAATGATATTTGCCTTTATCATTTTCAATTCATGGTTTTGCCTTTTGCATCTCTCTTGTTTCTAATTCCATCAATTTGACACTACCTTAAACTGGTCATTTAATCATTTGCTTTTGAGTTTGAGATGATAAGAATACTTGACTTGAAAATGATTTATAAGTAAATAACCACTATATTTTGGGATGAACCAAATCTTAATTAAAAAGTATTTACTGGTTTGATAATGCAAACCAGTTAATATGCATATTAGTCAATAATACTTGAAGAAGAGTTTAGTACAACATTTACCAAAATGAACAAAGGATTTTTAAAGAGCACTTGCTTATCAAAACACTGACCTACATGATCAGCCAGACACTTGGTCATGGCAATTGGAATACCATTTAGTTGCAAAGCACCTAAGCCTTCTTTAGATATGTTTTCTTTTTAAACCAACTTATAAGTGAACTTGAACTTTCTACAAAATATTTCAATAAAAAGCTACTAAATACTTAAAAATATTCTTTAAGTTTAAAGCCAGATTTTAACTTCATAACTAACTGCTTTTGAATGAATGAAACTTGACTAATACATATAAATTTTGTATGACAAATGTTCAATACAATTTTATTATTCTCTCAGATTTTCACAGGTAACTTTTAAGCTTATTTTCTTTGATTCAACTCAGATGATCTTTTAAGTTTCAAACTTTAATACTTAGCAAGATTTAACAGAAAACAACTAGTTTAATCAAACATAGTAAGTTCATTACACATCCAAGGTTTTAAATCTCGCTCATATCGGCCGAGATCTCGGCCGAGATCTCGTTTTCAAGCCTGGGCGATTCGAAACAACTAATTTCGTTTGAATCTCGTCTGACCCAAATCTTGGACGAGATTTCAGTATCTCGTCCGGTATCTCGGACGAGATTTAACAGCGAGATATCGGCCGAATTTTTGAATTTTGGAAAAAATCAACTCTTTTTCGTATTGGGCTAGCTCATCCTTTACCTTAATTTAAGCCTTCTTAATTGTACTTTTTTTAACCCTTATTTCTTATATAAATCTCATTTAATCTTCGTCTCTTATTTTACGGTAGTGACGAGTGTAAGAAGATGATAAAATCTACATCGATTATGGTAAGTATTTCCCTTTATGATTTTCATTTAGGTTTCTGATCCAAATTAATTTACATCCGATTTCATTTTTCTTTTTTCGACACTTTCTTGAGTTTTTTTCCTAACCCTATTTTTTTTGCAGCAATAAATTTTGGGCTTCACTTATTTAACTTTATGTTCTAAATGGATTCCCAATTTGATTTCATTTAGTCTTTGCTGCTATAATTTTTTTCCTCAAAGCTTATTTTTAAGCAATAAAGGAATTCTCTTTCATATATTAATTTCATTTGATGATTACATGTTCATTCGTACATCATTTTTTTGCTTTTCTTATAATATTACTAAATGTTTGAAATTGTTTGTACTATGTATGCTATTTTCTACGTTTGTTTGAAATATCTATGCTATTAGTTGCTTAATGAGATTTTGTTTGCTAATAATTAAATACGATAATCAGACATAGAATATCTTAATTCTACTTGTAGACTTTTGTATTTGAAGATATAAAATTAAGATTTCCCTTGCAGCACTATAAATCATAAAAGGTAGAAATGAGACATTATATTGTGTAGGAAAGTTAAGTGAATGATCAAACAAAGTAAAGGTGCATATGTTATGGTTTGTTTCTTGTCTACTTTATCTCATATGATATTATATTGAACATTATTCATGAAATCTAGTTATTTGTTTATTTTACATGATACAAGTAATATTTTTCCATACTAAATTACTAACGATAAGCGTGTGATATATTCAAGGTAAGTGCATAGTGTTTTCCTTAAGGTAGTGACTAGTATTATAAATTTAGGTGTATGAAAACTAATTTTCGACACGACATATACTCCGAGATAACTCCGAAATGAATTTTAGAAACCGAGATGTAAATCCGAGATGGACGACCGAGATGCACTCATCTCGTTCGAAATCTCACCCGATACGAGATAAGCTATCTAAATTCTTCGAGACGAGACGTTGGCTCTTATTTAAACTAGCAAGCATGTTCATTTATTCCTTCTCATTACCATAACTCCACTTTCTACTTAGTTCCTGCATTTCCTGAAAGAGCATTGGTGGGTGCCTCATTTAAAATGAGACACCCCCATATGCCATGAGCAAACAAGGGTCAGATCTATGATTTGGTATGTGCAACATCAATATATTCATGATATTAAGCAAATAAATGATACATGAATACTAGCCAGTTGCTTAAGAAATTTTATTAAATCAACTATATTACTATGTTTCAGATAAATTGTTATGCAAGCATTCACATCAATCTGCAGCACTTAGATGCCCTGGAACAATCATGGTTCCAATTCAACAAATCTAAGAAATACTCATACTCTTATTTCATAATTTATGCATAGCCTTTACATATATATCACTTAAATCCTAACCTCATCTGCTATCAAGGAATCACAGGGACACATTGCAATGAACTAATTCACATCATTACACAAAGATCTCAGGGCTTAAACAAACCATGTGCCAAACTTGCATACTTCAAATATGACAAGCACTCCAGCAGCCTTCTTGGCTCACAGTTCCTAGTTCATTTACTAATTTGTATTTATTTAATCCTATCATCAGATAGGTAAGTGAACATGTCACTATGTTCATTGAAACACCCCTGTAATACTGCAAGCATATGTTCCAAAGGCAACCAAATAATTATTTTCAAGAATATTGCTAACATATATCTTGTCTTTGAATCAAGTTCAAGAATATTTACACTGAGAATAGAAACATGGCATAATGAATTATTATGATCTGCAAATAACTATGATTGAGCCAGATTCAAGATCTAGCTAAATCATAATTTTTGTCTTGTAGATTTTTGCTATTTGATCAGGGACTCAGCACATAGAAATCTCTATTACACCCTTAATACCTTTTCTAAAGCCTCAGCACTTATACAATGTATATTGCAGCTTATTTTATTTTCTCCGTTGAGATTTACTTGCCATGATTCCATATCAGTTATAAGTATTCTTCCCCTGATTTCAAGATCTGATGCCTTAGCTTTTCAGAATATAATAAAACTGTAGCATGCACATCAATAATAAAACATCTTATCATATCAAGGCCATCCAAAGAGCATCCATAACAAAACATTATATCAAATCAAAACCACTCAAAGAATATTAATAAAACTGTGTTTAACAAAAACCGGAAAATATCAATAGCAACATAAAAGTTTGGATGCCTCATATCTGGCCTTAATGCCATGAATCTAGTGAGATTACTCACCTAAGTATCCCCTTCTAATTGATTCAGAAAATCCCTGAGTATTTTCCCTTCCTTTAAAATGTTTTCTTCCTTTCTTATTTTTAAGTATCTCGGGTAAAAATGATTTCCCTGGCTATAACTACTTATTTATAAGCATTTTCACTAGGGTTTTCTTTCTTTTTTTTTCAAGGTAGAATTCCATTTTTGTCCTGTCTAACATCATGTATTTTGCATTTTATGTTTTCATATTTTCATCCTTGATTACCCCGGCCATATCAGTTAGTTAAGGCTGCATTTTCTTTTCTTTAATTTTACAGAAAATGGCCACTCACCTAAGTCATGTGAAAAGTGTGTGACTAAACTAAATTTACTCATTTGTTTATTTCTGGAAATCCCCCTCTTTCTATTTTTGACTATACATAACATACTTGCTTATATTATATCTCATACCATTTTTATGTTATTTTTCTTGCTTAGTTCCAATATATTTCTGCTCAAAGAAAAATGTACCTGTGTATAGACATATATGTATTTATTTAATTCTTCCATACTTCCTGTAAAAATATTCATATGCATATGTTTCATATTTTTAATTTCAATATACAAACATATTGTTAATTTCAGTATGTTTACATAGCCAATTTCATAATGAGTATTTAATTTTAATGTATACAGAAAAACATATTTTAATTGGATTAATAATTCACATTTCAAAATCATATTTGGAATGCTTCCTTTCTTTGTTTATTTATTTTATTATCATCATTTTTTTTTCAGAGACCTTAAACCTTTTCCTTGTGCCATTTCCAGTGTGCATGTGCACACATACTCTTGCACATCATTTCATCAAGAAATCCTTCAACATTTAATCTAAATATTTTAGAACTGAATTATTTTATTAAAATAATTTTTCTCAAAATTTTAGGGCATTACATTCACCCCTCCTTTTAGGAACTGTGTCCTCACAATTTTTCTAATACTTATAACAAGCATTTACTGATTCTAAGGAATCTATCAAACATATGCATAAGCAAACAAATTAAATCATAACAACCATATATATTTGATTTTCCAGAATTTTCTTTTTTTAAAATTACCTTTAATCTGCAAACAGCTTAGGATAATCTATCCTAATCTTGTCCTCTAACTCCCATGTATAGTCATTTGGATCAAGACTCCACTGGATCTTCACCAGTTTCAAAATTTTACTTCTTAATTTCTTTTCTTCTTTAGCTAAAATCCCCACTGGTTCCTTCTCATAAACGATGTCAGGGTTGATCTGGACTTGAGTGGGTTTCTCCAAAATCTCTTCCTTATCATGTACCTATCTTCTAAGTTGTGATACATGAAACACATTGTGCATTGCTTTCATTTCTTCTGGCAGTTCAAATTTGTATGCTAATGAGCCTATTCTTTCCAAAATTTATAGGGTCCAACATACCTTGGTGTGAGCTTTCCTTGCTTGCCTAATCTCAGGACCTTTTTCATAGGTGAAACCTTGATGAAAACAAAGTCTCCCACTTCATATTCCACCTGCTTTCTCTTCATGTCCACAAACTTCTTTTGCCTATCTTGAGCTGCTGCCATCCTTTTTCTTATTAGCCCAATTTTCTCTATAGTCTCTTTTACATATTCAGGCCCTAAAATAGCCCTCTCTCCTGTCTCTACCCAACATACAGGTGATAAACATGGCTTGCCATATAAGGCTTCAAATGGAGCCATCCCTATGGTGATTTGATAGCTGTTATTGTATGTAAACTCGGCTAGGTGGAGATGATCCTCCTAGTTGCCTCCAAAATCCAATGCACATGCTCTCAATAAGTCTTCTAGAACTTTGTTCACCACCTCAGTTTGTCCATCTGATTGTGGATGGTAGGCAGTACTTAAGCATAATTCACTCCCCATGGCTTCTTGAAAACTTTTCCAGAATCTTGAGGTGAAGATGGTATCCCTATCACTCACAATGGTTTTAGGAATGCCATGCAATCTTACCACCTCCTTCATAAATACTTGTGCTAATTTTGGTGCATTCCTTTCTGATTTGACTGGAATGAAATGTGCCACTTTAGTTAGCCTATCTACTATCACCCATATACTTGTGTTTCCTCTTTTAGATCTAGGCAGTCCATCTATGAAATCCATATATATCTTCCCATTTCCACTGTGGTATGCTTAGAGGTTGTAACAACCCTGATGGTCTTTGTGTTTCTGCCTTAACTTGTTGGCAAGTCATACACCTTGCAACATGTTTGGCTACATCTGATTTCATTTCCTTCCACCAAAAATTTCTTCTTAAATTTTGATACATCTTTGTACTGCCTGGGTGTATGGAGTACTTACTCCTATGATAATCATTTAATATTTACTCCTTCAATTCTGTGTTTTCTGGAACACATAACCTATTCTTGTTCCTTAAATAACCATTTTTATCAATATGGTAATTTGTCACTTCTTCCCCTTTTGATATGAGAATTTTCTTCTCAACTATAATAGGGTCTTGGTCTTGTATTTTACTTACCTTCAAAATTAATTTAGATTGAAGTGTCATCAAGCTCAACTTCCCTCTATTTTCCTATGCACCATGCACATGTACATCCATGTGCACACAGCCATTCTCCCCAATTTCTAATTCAGCAAGTAAAGACAAGTCCTTAAATTCTTCTATCATCATCATAGCTAACTTAGCATGTTGTCTACTTAGAGCATCAACAACTTTGTTTGCTTTACCTGGTGTATAGAGTATGTCCAAGTCATAGGCAGCTAGAAACTCCACCCACCTATGTTGCCTCATGTTTAAATCTTTTTGTGAGAATAGATATTTCAATGCCTTATGATCAGTGTACAAAATAAATTTGGCACCCAATAAATAATGTCTCCAAAGCTTCAAAGCATACACTACTGTTGCTAGTTCAAGATCATGGGTTGCATACCTAGTTTCATGTGGCTTTAATTGCCTAGATGCATAGGCTATTACTTGGTCTTGTTGCATCAGCACAGCCCCTAGCCCAGAGCCACTTGCATCAGTATACACAATTAAGTTTTCATTCCCTTCTGGCACTCTCAGTACTGGTGCATTAACTAAAGCTTCTTTTATTTTGATAAAAGCTTGCTCACATTTTTCAGTCCATATGAACACTTGATTCTTTCTAGTCAAATTTGTAAGTGGTGATGACAATTTAGAAAAATCTTTTATGAATCTCCTATAATATCCTGCCATCCCCATAAATGATCTAACCTCACTCACTGTGCTTGATCTTTTCCTTGCTTGAATTGCTACAACCTTATTGGGGTTCACTGAAATTTCTTTTGCAGAAATGACATGACCAAGAAAATGTACTTCCTCCTTCCAAAACACACATTTTGAAAATTTTGCCTTTAAATCTTTTTCCCTCAATCTAGACAAAACCAGATGCAAATGAATTTTATGCTCTTCCACTATTTTGGAATAAACCAAAATATCATCAATAAAAATCAGCACAAACTTGTCTAAATAATCTTCGAATATTCTATTCATTAAATCTACAAAATATGAGGGGGCATTTGTCAGCCCAAATGGCATAACTAGGAACTCATACAAACCATATCTGGTGTTAAATGCAGTGTACTTAACACTTGAGTCCTCAACCTTCATCTGATGGAACCCAGATGCTAAGTCTAACCTTGAAAATATTTTAGCTCCACTGAGTTGATCAAAGAGATCATCAATTCTAGGCAATGGGTATTTGTTCTTAATAGTAACCTTATTTAGTTCTCTGTAATCTATGCACATTCTCAAAGTACCATCATGTTTTCTTACAAACACTACTGGAGCTCCCCAGAATGAATTGCTTGGCCTTATAAATCCTTTGCTTTCTAATTCTTCTAACTGAGTTTTCAATTCTTTTAGTTCACTTGGCCCCATTCTATAGGGTTTCTTTATTGTTGGGCTTGCTCTGGGAATAAGATTAATTTGAAACTCTACTGGTCTATGGTGTGGAACACCCTTAACCTCCCCAAACACATCCAAGTATTTATTGACTATGGGAATTTCTTCAACAGTAAGTTCACTGGAACCTTTTTCCAAGTCAATTAAATGATATAATTTCCTTTCTTTAGCTACTTCACATAAAATTATGATTCTCTAGCCTCTAAGATTTTGCAATGATATGGTGGATGATTCTAAGTTAATTATGGCTTTAAATTTCCTTAACCAGTCTACCCCCAATATAACACCTATATTTGGGTAGTTTAAAACATATAAATTGGAAATGAAAATGTTTCCACCTATGTTTAATTCCACATCCACACAGATCATATCTAAAACACTAGAACTCCCCAGTGGACTTTGTATAGGCAATGGAGTTTCAACCAATATGCAATTCAATTTTAGCATTTTAACTAATTCATAAGAAATCAAAGAGTGAGTTGCCCCAGTATCATATACTACTGCTATGGGTATGGTACAAATAAGTAATGTACCTTCCACTTGGCTATGATTTTCAGCATTAATTTCCACTGTAGATTTGCTTTTGCCCTCCAGATTTGCTAATTTCCCTTGCTGCTTGTACTCAGGACAGTTCCTCTTCATATGCCCCTCTTTCCCACATAGGTAGCATTTGAAGGCTCCTCCTTTTAACTCGGGGCACCTCAGTTTAATGTGTCCTTCCTTTCCACAATGATGGCAGACCAATTTCTTCTTAGCATCATTAGCCTTGGTGTCATTGGCCTTCTTGTTGTCTGTCTCCTCCTTCTTTTTATCATAAGGGTGATATCTTCCATTATTCTTCTTGTTATTTTGGTTCTTAAAATTCCTGTACTTCTCTCTTTCCTTGTCATGTTGTTCCAATTTCAATGCCAGATCTATTAGTTGATCAAAAGTCCTATCTGCATATGGTAACATGGCTCTACTAAGTCCTGGGTTCAAACCTTTAATGTACCTATCGTTTTGGATGCTTCATCTGCCACTAGCATTGCTCCATATTTGGATAATCCCTAAAACTTTTGAGTATACTCAGTGACATTCAAATTTCCCTGCCTGAGTCTAATAAATTCTTCAAGTAATGTGGTCTTAGCTGATGCTAGTACAAATCTTGCCTCCAACATCTCCTTGAATTGATTCCAAGTGATTTCATTTTCAATTCTCCCAGCTATGATCACCTCCCACCAGCCTAAAGCTACTCCTTTCAGCTGTCTCGAAGCCACTTGCCTCCTCCTCTGATCATCAAGCTGCATGTCATTGAAAATCCTATCCAGTGTTCTCAACCATGCTTGAATTTCCATCACATTCTCAGTCCCTTCAAAACTCTTACCTCCCAAGTTTGTATAAGCCTTTAATAGTTTAGAAAGTTCCTCATGTGGATTCTCAGGCCTATGCCCAATTCCATCCCTTAAAACCCTTACAAACTCTTGCATATCAAGCATTTGTGGTGCACTTGTTCATGCATGATGTGATCCCCTTCCTACCATGGTTTGCTAACCAAGTTATGGGCAAATAGTATTAGTGTACTGTGAGTATTTTCTATAGTTAATATTTTCCTATCTAAATCATTTCATCCAAAACAAACAGATATAATACATTTCTATAGTACTCAACAATCAATACAACCATTTGCTCTGATACCAACTGAAATGCCCCTCCAGATTTGCCTATATTTTCTAGGATTTTTTTTACATTCACAATTCAATTTAATTCTCAGAGTCATTTTCTTTTCAAACAATTTATCCAGGATTCAAAATTACTACTAATATAGATATATCAGTATGTTCAAAAAGATATGCACATACATATGAGGATGTATGTGTTCCTCTTGTTTAAATCAGAGTAGTGAAAAAAAAATTCTAAACAAGAGCATATTCTGTGTGATTTGAATTTAATTTAAATTTAAATCTAAATCACCACTTAAATATTTTTCTTTGTTACTTATTATTTATATAGGTAGATCCTGCTTAAATCTTGTTTAAAATAGTAATCCTGCTTGTTTTATCTAAGAATTTCAGTAATTTATCTTGATGGAATTTATCTAAGAAATTAAAGCTATTTTATTATTCTCAGAAAATGATATTTGCCTTTATCATTTTCAATTCATGGTTTTTCCTTTTGCATCTCCCTTGTTTCTGATTCCTTTAATTTGACACTACCTTAAACTGGTCATTTAATCATTTGCTTCTGAGTTTGAGATGATAAGAATACTTGACTTGAAAATGATTTATAAGTAAATAACCACTATATTTTGGGATGAACCAAATCTTAATTAAAAAGTATTTACTGGTTTGATAATGCAAACCAGTTAATATGCATATTAGTCAATAATACTTGAAGAAGAGTTTAGTACAACATTTACCAAAATGAACTAAGGATTTTTAAAGAGCACTTGCTTATCAAAACACTGACCTACATGATCAGCCAGACACTTTGGTCATGGCAATTGGAATACCATTTAGTTGCAAAGCACCTAAGCCTTCTTTAGATATGTTTTCTTTTTAAACCAACTTATAAGTGAACTTGAACTTTCTACAAAATATTTCAATAAAAAGCTACTAAATACTTAAAAATATTCTTTAAGTTTAAAGCCAGATTTTAACTTCATAACTAACTGCTTTTGAATGAATGAAACTTGACTAATACATATAAATTTTTGTATGACAAATGTTCAATACAATTATATTATTCTATTAGATTTTCACAGGTAACTTTTAAGCTTATTTTCCTTGATTCAACTCAGATGATCTTTTAATTTTCAAACTTTAATACTTAGCAAGATTTAACAGAAAACAACTAGTTTAATCAAACATAGTAAGTTCATTACACATCAGCAAATTCAAACATAACTCTCGCATGAATACATGCAGATAAAATCATTACAGGCTCTTATTAAAACTAGCAAGTATGTCCATTCGTTCCTTCTCATTACCATAGCTCCACTTTCTACTAAGTTCCCGAATTTCCTAAAAGAGCATTGGTGGCTGCCTCATTTAAAATGAGACACCCCCATATGCCATGAGCAAACAAGGGTCAGATCTATGATCTGGTATGTGCAACATCAATATATTCATGATATTAAGCAAATAAATGATACATGAATACTAGACAGTTGCTTAAGCAAATTTCTTAAATCAACTATATTACTATGTTTCAGATAAATTGTTTTGCAAGCATTCACATCAATCTGCAGCACTTAGATGCCCTGGAACAATCATGGTTCCAATTCAACAAATCTAAGAAATACTCATACTCTTATTTCATAATTTATGCATAGCCTTTACATATATATCACTTAAATCCTAACCTCATCTGCTATCAAGGAATCACAGGGACACATTGCAATGAACTAATTCACATCATTGCACAAAGATCTCAGGGCTTAAACAAACCATGTGCCAAACTTGCATACTTCAAATATGACAAGCACTCCAGCAGCCTTCTTGGCTCACAGTTCCTAGTTCATTTACTAATTTGTATTTATTTAATCCTATCATCAGATAGGTAAGTGAACATGTCACCGTGTTAATTGAAACACCCCTGTAATACTACAAGCATATTTTCCAAAGGCAACCAAATAATTATTTTCAAGAATATTGCTAACATATATCTTATCTTTGAATCAAGTTCAAGAATATTTACACTGAGAATAGAAACATGGCATAATGAATTATTATGATCTGCAAATAACTATGATTGAGCCAGATTCAAGATCTAGCTAAATCATAATTTTTGTCTTGTAGATTTTTGCTATTTGATCAGGGACTCAGCATATAGAAATCTCTATTGCACCCCTAATTCCTTTTCTAAAGCCTCAGCACTTATACAATGTATATTGCAGCTTATTTTATTTTCTCTGTTGAGATTTACTTGCCATTATTCCATATCAGTTATATGTATTCTTCCCATGATTTCAAGTTCTGATGCCTTAGCTTTTCAGAATATAATAAAACTGTAGCATGCACATCCAAAATAAAACATCTTATCAGATCATGGCCATCCAAAGAGCATCCATAACAAAACATTATATCAAATCAAAACCATTCAAAGAATATTAATAAAACTGTGTTTAACAAAAACCAGAAAATATCAATAGCAACTTAAAAGTTTGGCTGCCTCATATCAGGTCTTAATGCCATGAATCTAGTGAGATTACTCACCTAAGCATCCCCTTCTAGTTGATTCAGAAAATCCTGAGTATTTTCCCTTCCTTTAAAATGTTTTCTTCCTTTCTTATTTTTAAGTATCTCGGGTAAAAATGATTTCCCTGGATATAACTACTTATTTATAAGCATTTTCAATAGGGTTTTCTTTTTTTTCAAGGCAGAATTACATTTTTGTCATTACTAACATAATGTATTTTGCATTTTATGTTTTCATATTTTCATCCTTGATTACCCCGGCCATATCAGTTAGTTAAGGCTGCATTTTCTTTTCTTTACTTTTTCAGAAAATGGCCACTCACCTAAGTCATGTGAAAAGTGTGTGACTAAACTAAATTTACTCATTTGTTTATTTCTGGAAATCCCCCTCTTTCTATTTTTGACTATACATAACATACTTGCTTATATTATATCTCATACCATTTTTATGTTATTTTTCTTGCTTAGTTCCAATATATTTCTGTTCAAAGAAAAATGTACCTTTGTATAGACATATATGTATTTATTTAATTCTTCCATACTTCCTGTAAAAATATTCATATGCATATGTTTCATATTTTTAATTTCAATATACAAACATATTGTTAATTTCAGTATGTATACATATCCAATTACATAAAGAGTATTTAATTTCAATGTATACAGAAAAACATATTTTAATTGGATTAATAATTCACATTTCAAAATCATATTTGGAATGCTTCCTTTCTTTGTTTATTTATTTTATTATCATCATTTTTTTTCAGAGATGTTAAACCTTTTCCTTGTGCCATTTCCAGTGTGCATGTGCACACATACTCTGCACATCATTTCATCAAGAAATCCTTCAACTTTTAATCTAAATATTTTAGAACTAAATTATTTAATTAAAATAATATTTCTCAAAATTTTGGGGCATTACATTCACCCCTCCTTTTAGGAATTGTGTCCTCACAATTTTTCTAATACTTATAACAAGCATTTACTGATTCTAAGGAATCTATCAAACATATGCATAAGCAAATAAATTAAATCATAACAACCATATATATTTGATTTTCCAGAATTTTTATTAAAATTACCTTTAATCTGCAAACAGCTTAGGATAATCTATCCTAGTCTTGTCCTCTAACTCCCATGTACAGTCATTTGGATCAAGACTCCACTAGATCTTCACCAGTTTCAAAATTTTACTTCTTAATTTCTTTTCTTCTTTAGCTAAAATCCCCACTGGTTCCTTCTCATAAACCATGTCAGGGTTGATCTGGACTTGAGTGGGTTTCTCCAAAATCACTTCCTTATCATGTACCCATCTTCTAAATTGTGATACATGAAACACATTGTGCATTTCTTTCATTTCTTCTGGAAGTTCTAATTTGTATGCTAATGAGCCTATTCTTTCCAAAATTTTATAGGGTCCAACATACCTTGGTGTGAGCTTTCCTTGCTTGCCAAATCTTAGGACCTTTTTCATAGGTGAAACCTTGATGAAAACAAAGTCTCCCACTTAATATTCCACCTGCTTTCTCTTCATGTCTGCAAACTTCTTTTGCCTATCTTGAGCTGTTGCCATCCTTTTTCTTATTAGCCCAATTTTCTCTATAGTCTCTTTTACATATTCAGGCCCTAAAACAGCCCTCTCTCCTGTCTCTACCCAACATACAGGTGATAAACATGGCTTGCCATATAAGGCTTCAAATGGAGCCATCCCTATGGTGCTTTGATAGCTGTTATTGTATGTAAACTCGGCTAGGTGGAGATGATCCTCCTAGTTGCCTCCAAAATCCAATGCACATGCTCTCAATAAGTCTTCTAGAACTTTGTTCACCACCTCAGTTTGTCCATCTGATTGTGGATGGTAGACAGTACTTAAGCATAATTCACTCCCCATGGCTTCTTGAAAACTTTTCCAGAATCTTGAGGTGAAGATGGTATCCCTATCACTCACAATGGTTTTGGGAATGCCATGCAATCTTACCACCTCCTTCATAAATACTTGTGCTAATTTTGGTGCATTCCTTTCTGATTTGACTGGAATGAAATGTGCCACTTTAGTTAGCCTATCTACTATCACCCATATACTTATGTTTCCTCTTTTAGATCTAGGCAGTCCATCTATGAAATCCATAGATATATCTTCCCATTTCCACTGTGGTATGCTTAGAGGTTGTAACAACCCTGATGGTCTTTGTGTTTCTGCCTTAACTTGTTGGCAAGTCATACACCTTGCAACATGTTTGGCTACATCTGATTTCATTCCCTTCCAACAAAAATTTGTTTTTAAATTTTGATACATCTTTGTAGTGCCTGGGTGTATGGAGTACTTACTCCTATGATAATCATTTAATATTTCCTCCTTCAATTATGTGTTTTATGGAACACATAACCTATTCTTGTTCCTTAAATAACCATTTTTATCAATATGGTAATTTGTCACTTCTTCCCCTTTTGATATGAGAATTTTCTTCTCAACTATAATAGGGTCTTGGTCTTGTATTTTACTTACCTTCAAAATTAATTCAGATTAAAGTGTCATCAAGCTCAACTTCCCTCTATTTTCCTGTGCATTATGCACATGTACATCCATGTGCACACAGCCATTCTCCCCAATTTCTAATTCAGCAAGTAAAGACAAGTCCTTAAATTCTTCTATCATCATCATAGCTAACTTAGCATGTTGTCTACTTAGAGCATCAGCAACTTTGTTTGCTTTACCTGGTGTATAGAGTATGTCCAAGTCATAGGCAGCTAGAAACTCCACCCACCTATGTTGCCTCATGTTTAAATCTTTTTGTGAGAATAGATATTTCAGTGCCTTATGATCAGTGTACAAAATAAATTTGGCACCCAATAAATAATGTCTCCAAAGCTTCAAAGCATACACTACTGCTGCTAGTTCAAGATCATGGGTTGCATACCTAGTTTCATGTGGCTTTAATTTCCTAGATGCATAGGCTATTACTTGGTCTTGTTGCATCAACACAGCCCCTAGCCCAGAGCCACTTGCATCAGTATACACAATTAAGTTTTCATTCCCTTCTAGCACTCTCAGTACTGGTGCATTAACTAAAGCTTCTTTTATTTTGATAAAAGCTTGCTCACATTTTTCAGTCCATATAAACACTTGATTCTTTCTAGTCAAATTTGTAAGTGGTGATGATAATTTAGAAAAATCTTTTATGAATCTCCTATAATATCCTGCCATCCCTATAAATGATCTAACCTCACTCACTGTGCTTGATCTTTTCCATGCTTGAATTGCTACAACCTTATTGGGGTTCACTGAAATTCCTTTTGTAGAAATGACATGACCAAGAAAATGTACTTCCTCCTTCCAAAACACACATTTTGAAAATTTTGCCTTTAAATCTTTTTCCCTCAATCTAGACAAAACCAGATGCAAATGAATTTTATGCTCTTCCACTGTTTTGGAATAAACCAAAATATCATCAATAAAAATCAGTACACTTGTCTAAATAATCTCCGAATATTCTATTCATTAAATCTACAAAATATGAGGGGGCATTTGTCAGCCCAAATGGCATAACTAGGAACTCATACAAACCATATCTGGTGTTAAATGCAGTGTACTTAACACTTGAGTCCTCAACCTTCATCTGATGGAACCCAGATGCTAAGTCTAACCTAGAAAATATTTTAGCTCCACTGAGTTGATCAAAGAGATCATCAATTCTAGGCAATGGGTATTTGTTCTTAATAGTAACCTTATTTAGTTCTCTGTAATCTATGCACATTCTCAAAGTACCATCATGTTTTCTTACAAACACTACTGGAGCTCCCCAGAATGAATTGCTTGGCCTTATAAATCCTTTGCTTTCTAATTCTTCTAACTGAGTTTCCAATTCTTTTAGTTCACTTGGCCCCATTCTATAGGGTTTCTTTATTATTGGGCTTGCTCCGGGAATAAGATTAATTTGAAACTCTACTGGTCTATGGTGTGGAACACCCTTAACCTCCCCAAATTCATCCAAGTATTTATTGACTATAGGAATTTCTTAAATAGTAAGTTCATTGGAACCTTTTTCCAAGTCAATTAAATGATATAATTTCCTTTCTTTAGCTACTTCACATAAAATTATGATTCTCTGGCCTCTAAGATTTTGCAATGATATGGTGGGTGATTCTAAGTTAATTATGGCTTTAAATTGCCTTAACCAGTCTACCCCCAATATAACACCTATATTTGGGTAGTTTAAAACATATAAATTGGAAATGAAAAATGTTTCCACCTATGTTTAATTCCACATCCACACAGATCATATCTAAAACACTAGAACTCCCCAGTGGACTTTGTATAGGCAATGGAGTTTCAACCAATATGCAATTCAATTTTAGCATTTTAACTAATTCATAAGAAATCAAAGAGTGAGTTGCCCCAGTATCATATACTACTGCTATGGGTATGGTACAAATAAGTAATGTACCTTCCACTTGGCTATGATTTTCAGCATTAATTTCCACTGTAGATTTGCTTTTGCTCTCCAGATTTGCTAATTTCCCTTGCTGCTTGTACTCAGGACAGTTCCTCTTCATATGCCCCTCTTTCCCACATAGGTAGCATTTGAAGGCTCCTTCTTTTAACTCTGGGCACCTCAGTTTAATGTGTCCTTCCTTTCCACAATGATGGTAGACCAATTTCTTCTTAGCATCATTAGCCTTGGTGTCATTGGCCTTCTTGTTGTCTGTCTCCTCCTTCTTTTTATCTTCCCTTATTCTTCTTGTTATTTTGGTTCTTAAAATTCCTGTACTTCTCTCTTTCCTTGTCATGTTGTTCCAATTTCAATGCCAAATCTATTAGTTGATCAAAGGTCCTATCTGCATATGGTAACATGGCTCTGCTAAGTCATGGGTTCAAACCTTTAATGTACCTATCATTTTTGGATGCTTCATCTGCCACTAGCATTGCTCCATATTTGGATAATCCCTCAAACTTTTGAGTATACTCAGTGACATTCAAATTTCCCTGCCTGAGTCTAATAAATTCTTCAAGTAATGTGGTCTTAGCTGATGCTGGTACAAATCTTGCCTCCAACATCTCCTTGAATTGATTCCAAGTGATTTCATTTTCAATTCTCCCAGCTATGATCACCTCCCACCAGCCTAAAGCTACTCCTTTCAGCTGTCTTGAAGCTACTTGCCTCCTCCTCTAATCATAAAAGTTTGGCTGCCTCATATCTGGCCTTAATGCCATGAATCTAGTGAGATTACTCACCTAAGTATCCCCTTCTAATTGATTCAGAAAATCCCTGAGTATTTTCCCTTCCTTTAAAATGTTTTCTTCCTTTCTTATTTTTAAGTATCTCGGGTAAAAATGATTTCCCTGGCTATAACTACTTATTTATAAGCATTTTCACTAGGGTTTTCTTTCTTTTTTTTTCAAGGTAGAATTCCATTTTTGTCCTGACTAACATCATGTATTTTGCATTTTATGTTTTCATATTTTCATCCTTGATTACCCCGGCCATATCAGTTAGTTAAGGCTGCATTTTCTTTTCTTTACTTTTTCAGAAAATGGCCACTCACCTAAGTCATGTGAAAAGTGTGTGACTAAACTAAATTTACTCATTTGTTTATTTCTGGAAATCCCCCTCTTTCTATTTTTGACTATACATAGCATACTTGCTTATATTATATCTCATACCATTTTTATGTTATTTTTCTTGCTTAGTTCCAATATATTTCTGCTCAAAGAAAAATGTACCTGTGTATAGACATATATGTTTTATTTAATTCTTCCATACTTCCTGTAAAAATATTCATATGCATATGTTTCATATTTTTAATTTCAATATACAAACATATTGTTAATTTCAGTATGTATACATATCCAATTTCATAATGAGTATTTAATTTCAATGTATACAGAAAAACATATTTTAATTGGATTAATAATTCACATTTCAAAATCATATTTGGAATGCTTCCTTTCTTTGTTTATTTATTTTATTATCATCATTTTTTTTTAGAGATCTTAAACTTTTTCCTTATGCCATTACCAATGTGCATGTGCACACATACTCTTGCACATCATTTCAGCAAGAAATCCTTCAACATTTAATCTAAATATTTTAGAACTGAATTATTTTATTAAAATAATTTTTCTCAAAATTTTGGGGCATTACAAAGTAACTCAGCCTTACTCAACAAGAAACAAACCATATATATGAGGGTTCAATTCCTTCTTTCCAAAACACCATTGTATTATGGAGTATAGGGTGGAGTAATTTAAGAGATAATCCCTTTGTCTTTTAAGTATTATTGGAGCTCTTGTATTACATACCCACCTCCTCGATTTGATCAAAGTATTTTAGTTTTACCAATTAGATTTTCTATCTCATTCTTATACTCGTTAAATTTATCGTAGACACGGATTTATTCATTATAGGATATACATATCCTAGCCCTGAGAAACCATCGATAAAATTTATAAAGAAAGTTGGATTATTCGTTGTCACTATAGGCATTGGGCCACATACACTAGCTTGTATGAGGCTCGAGAGTTCATCAACTCTTTCGTTGCTCCTACTGGAGTGGTTCTTAGTCCTTTTCCTTTGAGACATGAATCATTTCATAATTAAACGATGGTAGAAAACCTTCGATTTTAAGTTTGTACAGTCTATTGTCACTAATATGACCTAGCCTACAGTGGCAAAAGTAAGTGTTATTAATTTCAAAAGAAGATTTATTAATAGTAAAGATATGATTAAAATTATGTGCATAAATTCCATTATCTAAAACACCACTGTAAATATTATTTGCATCATACACAATATTCATAATATTATCTTTACAATGAAAACAATAACCTATCTCAGGTAATCGAGAAACAAGTATAAAACTGCAAATAAAGTTTTTAACATAATAACAATTGTTCAAAACTAAATAAAATCTAATTGGCAAAGTCAAAGTGACAGCCTCCAACTACAGTTCCATCTACTAGAGATCCATCAGCAACTTAAAGCCTCATTTCACCCATCGTCACATGTCTTCTGCTCATAAGTCCTACTATGAATTATGGATATGAATCCCAAGTCCAGCTTCTAAAAACCAAGATAATTTATTGATTACAAACAATTTTGAATCATAAAGATACTTCTAGGAGCTGAAGAAACATTTTACTTCTTTTCTTTGACCATTCTCATGTAGTCAAGACAATTGTGCTTCAATTGCCCCTTCTTGTGAGAATGGTGATATTCACCTTTGTCGGTGGGAGCATCCTTCTTACCTTTCTTAGAACCTCGCTTGCATTTCTTCAAACTTTTCAAAGACATTTCTTTACTCTTTACAGAAAACACCATGTTTTGATCCATAAATGATCCCTCAGTTGACCTTTACTTATTGAGTAGCTCGATGAGGCTTACATTCAACAGGTTCATATTGTAGTTTAATACGAATGGCTCAAACTACGAGTCAGTGAGCCTAATATCAAATCCACTTGTAGTACGTTACGTATAGTCACATTTAGCTCTAATATTGATCAACATAGCCTTTCATTGCCAAGGAGAAACCCTTAACACAACTGCCCCTACTCATCTTTGTACCGAACAATTTTTTAGTAATCTCTTACCTTATGAATGAGATTCCTCCCCAAACAAAACTTTGAGGCTTTAGAAGACTTTGTTGAAAAACATATTTTCATTTCCTTTGCAATGGCTTATCTAATGTAAACAACATGAAAGTTGAGAAATTTCGTAGTTAGTTACCTAAGTGCTATAGGCTTTTAATACCTCAGGGTCAGTGCCTTTAGCAAGTTTTTCTCTTAAAGGTTTATTGATTGACGACCATAAATGTTCATACGTGAGTGCTATCTTTATCCCTTTTAGGCAGTTGGTATTGTTAGGTCCATTGAGCTTATTATTTTCAGAAAATAGTCTTAGGTTGGTCATGTTGCTGCAAATTTAGTTTAAGTACATTAGAACAAGTTAAACGTAGTAGATGTTCTTATATTATTAGATAGGTTCGATGTTTTCATTTAATTTATCAAATAAGCTCCCACTAAATTTTTATGTTTCTCAAAATCCAAATAAAATATAAAAATCTTTTAATTTTTCTAGTGGATGTTAGGACTCGCTTTCCTTAGTATTCAGACCTTGAGTTTGCTCAACAAATCATTGACTCGTAAGCGATGGATAACACCTTATCGATTGTATCATATACAAATCGAAGCCTATGGTCTTTGTCTAAATTTCACCTTGATGTTAAGTTTCCTCAACATATTGAAAGATATTATTCACTCATACCTACGATTTCCCGATGGCCTAGGTATAATGAACATACCTTCAGTTTTCTTGACGAATTCGTGCATGTATCTTACCTCGTCTAGTCAATAGATTAATAGTACTACATATAACATCCCTAGCTTGAGTTTCTCAATAACCAAATAGTATGCAAGTGATTTATTAATATATAAATGGTAGAGGACAACTTTATACATTAAAGATTCATAATATTTAATATATAGTTTTAGTCGATTAATCGATTCAGGAAACAATGTATTTCTATTAAAATATCCTTGTGATTCAAGTATCGAACACATTTAAAATCATGGTATTTATACAATACATATGTACTTCTTAAATAAGTTGGGTTTCTTAAAGTTCCACTTATATTATATATTCATATTATACAAGTTTAATTTATTACAACATTTTATAATTTAAGTAAATTATATTATATTCTTATATATATATTATTAACCAAATCATATTGAATTACTTTTAATTTATTAATTTAATTAAAAGATTAATTAAATTATTGTAAAAGTTCAAAATTTTATTTTATTCATCCTAAAAAGTTTAAGATGAATATTGATTATATCATTAATAGTTCTTTATATACATATCAATATACATATACATATATATATTAACATTTAATTAATTTATTTAACACATATTTTATTTAATTATAAATAATTTTTTAATTAAATAATTTAATAAATTCAAAAATATTTATTTATAATTTACCTTAAATTATTTAAGATACATACATATACATACATGCATGCATACATATATACATACATGCATATATATATATATATTGTTTGCACAAAAAATGGACAAACACCTCAAAGTTGTATGATTTAGTAGATCTTATGTTGTTCTTAATGATTTGGGTGACTTATGCAAATATATGAAAAGCAGGGGCTAAACTGTAAAAAGACACACAGATTTATAGTGGTTCGGCCAGAACGTGCCTACGTCCACTTTATATGTTATTTCTCCTTTAGATCTCAGATTACAAGTACAAAGCTTTGGTACAAGTATCTAAAAGCGTTTGAAAGTTCCTTCCGTGCTTGAGCTCTCAAACTCCTCCTCCATTGTTGTACCCCTGCCCCTATATTTATAGAGTGAGGTTGGGGGCAGGGGTCTTGGATGTATATAGCTGCTGGTGGGCCTGGGCTGAAGCAATTTGGCCTGGCAGCGTTCCGGTTCGGCGAAGCTTTGGTTCGGCCGTGCTTGGAGAAGGTTGGGGTTTGGTAGGGATGTGGTCCGGTGATAGGTTGGTTCGGCATAGGGGTGTGAAGCAGTTGGTTCGGTGTTGTTTGGTTCGGTAGTTGTTGGCGAGGCCCCGGTCCGGTAGGAGATGGAAAATGTGTTGGTTCGGTAGGCAGGGAAGTGCTCTTGGTTCGGCAGGGCTGGCCTTGAATAGCCGAATGAACGTGTACTCTGGGTGCCGAATGAACTTGTACTCTGGTTGCCGAATGAACCTTACTCTGGTTGCCGAATGAACCCTACTCTGGTCGTGGAGGAAACGCACCCAACACTAATATTCCAGTTTTGACCAAAAATGGGATAACACTTTGCCCCCCAAAACATGACTTGCGGTAGGAAGACGTGTTTTGTAATGCCATGAGCTGGATGTTCGTATCCTCAACAACCTGTAAAGAGCTTGATAGTTTTATATGGCCCCAAATGACGACCGTTCGGGATCGAGCTACTTGGGATGAAGCACGGCCGTTCATGGTCAAGCGCCTAACTTCAAATGACGACCGTTCGGGGTCGAGTCATTCGAGGTAAAGTGCGACCGAGCCCGGTCAGAAGGCGTACCTCGAATGGCGACCATTCGTGATCAAGCCACTTGAGGTGAAATGTGACCGTTCGCGGTCAAGCGCCTTACTTCGAATGACGATCGTTCGAGATCGAGCCATTCGTGGTAAGGTGCGACTGTTGGCGGTCAGGGGGTGGACCTCAAATGGCGACCGTTCGCGATCGAGCCACTTGTGGCGAGATGAGTTGTGCCGTTCGAGGCGAGTTTGTGACTGTTCGAAGTCGGGTGCCGTTCGAGGCGAGTTGTGACCGTTCGAGGTCGGGTGCCGTTCGCGGCGAATTGTGACCGTTCGCGGTCGGGGTGCCGTTCGAGGCGAGTTGTGACCGTTCGAGGTCGGGTGCCGTTCGCGGCGAATTGTGACCGTTCGCGGTCGGGGTGCCGTTCGAGGTGAGTTGTGACCGTTCGAGGTCGGGGTGCCGTTCGAGGCGAGTTGATGTGTGCCCGGGGGGGGGGACTTAATACCATCCAAACCAGATTCACGTTCGGGTGAGTTTCTGGATTGTCTGTTGTGGCGGTTTATCACTATCTCAGAGCATGCCTAGGGATCGTTCGCGATCCCGTACATGTGTAAGTAGTTTAGCCATTTTAGAATTATCAAAACCAAATATCCATTCAACTGATGAAATTTAAAATAGAAATGTTCAGCAAAGTCAAATCCAAATTTAAGAAATAAAGAACAAAAACAAAGTAGTGACGTCGGAGTGCAAACGCCTATATCGATGTGGTTTATAGTTGTATCAGAGCATGCCTGAGGATCGTTCGTGGTCCTGTACATGTGTAAACAACTTAACCGTATCAGTGTGGAGTTTGCTGCTCGTTCGTCGTTATCTCGATCAACGGATAATAAGATGACATCTCGATCCTGAGCCGTCTTCAGTTGGTGCGGGCGGTGGTCGTTCTTGTCCTACCGTTGTGGCCCTCCTTCTCACATATTGTGATATCAAACCATTCCGAATATGCCCCTCCACCTCATCTTTCAGATGCCTGCAATCGTTGGTATGATGACCATTCAGGTCGTGGAACAAGCAATATCTGTCTGATTTCCTTTCGTTAATAGTCGGATCCCTTCGCATTGGCCTACGGTAGGGAACCTGCTCTCTTGTATCTTGATAGATTCGCTCCAAACTCTCATTCAGCTCGGAGTAAGTGGTGAATCGCGACTCTTTCCGTGGCCGCTTTGACCTGTCATCATTATCCTCAGCCTTTCTCTTTCCTTTACTAGTCTCCGCACCCCTTCCAGGTGGGTTTCCGCTCTTGATTGCGTAAACGTCAACTTCTTCCTCTCTTTCTGCACTAGCATCTTCCAAACGCAGAAACTTTTCAGCCTCATGATAGAACTCTCCCAGATTCATAGGCGGATCTTTAGTTAACGAATTCTTGAACTCCGTACTATCAGCTATTCCAGATACAGCCGCCATCATGACCATAGATGGATCTGGTCGATCCACTGATGCTGCTGTCGCATTAAATCGTGTTAGAAAACTCCTCAAAGTCTCTCCAGTTTTCTGCTTCAAGGTTGCCAAAGTCATCACATTCTTGGGTCTTGCAATATGAACCCTGAATTGCCTCATGAATCTCTCAGTTAAATCTGCCCACGTTCCTATGGAGCCGCTTTCCAGTTGTCTGAACCACAACGCCGCAATATCTGCCAAGTACAATGGAAAGCACCGGGCCATAACCTCCTCTGATGCCCCCAGCACTTCCATATGCCTTATATATTTTGTCAGATGAACCGTGGGGTCTGTCCTTCCATTATACATATCCAATGATGGTAGCTTAAAATCTGGTGGGTTCCTAGCTCGCCTGATTGTTGTGGTAAAAGGACTCCTATTCACATCCTCCAGGTCCCTATTCACTAGTCCGCCTCTCATGGCTCGTCTGACCATCTCCGCCAGTCTGTCACTATCTCCAAGTTGTAGTCCTCGTTCACTGCCTTCGACCTGCCCCCTGAGTCCATGGGAGCTTTCAGGTGTATGCCCCCCTGGCGGAGCGTTCATTCTTCTATTGTTACCAGATTGTTCGGATGCCCCCGTCTCTCTTGTCGGGATTGGATCAACATGTTCTGCGCGTGTGCTCCCTAGGTCTGGTGCTACGCCAGATGGTCCTGCTCCGTTCTGAACTCCAGTTGCGCCTTGGTTCCGTGCTCCAAGTTGCCCAATCTGTTGAAGCAAGTTCTGGATCATCCCTTCTTGTATTCTCATCATGGCCTCCATCTCATCCCTGGTGATGAAGACTGAAGCTTGGTTTGCTCCTGAGGAAGCCTCTTGACTCCCTTCCTGTTGACTTTGCTCTGGCCTCGGCCTTCTGCTTGATTGTCTTGCCATGATTCTCCCAATCTGAATCTTTAGACTTTCAAATTCAGCTTCCAAGCGGTAGAATCCTTGAGTTCAACTCTCAATGAAAGCACCAAAAATGTTTGCACAAAAAATGGACAAACACCTCAAAGTTGTATGATTTAGTAGATCTTATGTTGTTCTTAATGATTTGGGTGACTTATGCAAATATATGAAAAGCAGGGGCTAAACTGTAAAAAGACACACAGATTTATAGTGGTTCGGCCAGAACGTGCCTACGTCCACTTTATATGTTATTTCTCCTTTAGATCTCAGATTACAAGTACAAAGCTTTGGTACAAGTATCTAAAAGCGTTTGAAAGTTCCTTCCGTGCTTGAGCTCTCAAACTCCTCCTCCATTGTTGTACCCCTGCCCCTATATTTATAGAGTGAGGTTGGGGGCAGGGGTCTTGGATGTATATAGCTGCTGGTGGGCTTGGGCTGAAGCAATTTGGCCTGGCAGCGTTCCGGTTCGGCGAAGCTTTGGTTCAGCCGTGCTTGGAGAAGGTTGGGGTTTGGTAGGGATGTGGTCCGGTGATAGGTTGGTTCGGCATAGGGGTGTGAAGCAGTTGGTTCGGTGTTGTTTGGTTCGGTAGTTGTTGGGGAGGCCCCGGTCCGGTAGGAGATGGAAAATGTGTTGGTTCGGCAGGCAGGGAAGTGCTCTTGGTTCGGCAGGGCTGGCCTTGAATAGCCGAATGAACGTGTACTCTGGGTGCCGAATGAACTTGTACTCTGGTTGCCGAATGAACCTTACTCTGGTTGCCGAATGAACCTTACTCTGGTCGTGGAGGAAACGCACCCAACACTAATATTCCAGTTTTGACCAAAAATGGGATAACATATATTAAACAATAACATTTATAAACACACACACATATATCAAAATATATTTTTATTTTAATTAATTAATCCAATTAACTAAATTATTAAATAATTTTGAAAATATTAATTTATTTTCAAAACAATTTTGAAAAGGTTATTTTATAACTTTTATAAAATTTATTTAGTATTTTAAATTTAATTTCAAAATTCAAAATATATTTTTAAATTTTCAAACTAAAATTTGAAAATTAGCCCAAGGTCTAAATTAATTTGAGCCTTTACAATTGGGTGAAAGTTTTGGACTTATTCCACCATTGGGCAAGGCCAGTAGTCGAGAAGGGATGAATACTTGACTATCAACCCTAAGCCAAGATATTACTATTCTAGAGACCTAAAGGATAGGAAGGCTTGATTAGTTGGCCATAAAGTTGTTAATTTAGACCTTATGAACCATTTGGGTTCTAATACCATTGATGGAACCAGACCGGTCAACAACGGGTGAAATGGGTAGATTTTTTTTTCAATTTTGGATCATTTTAGGCCTTTGAAGTCTAAAGGGTTATGTTAGATCCAAACAAAAAGATTTAGTTAAATCTAAATATTTTATTCAATTAATTAATTTAATAAAAAGATTTATATGTATATTATGAGTATATCATTATATACTCATATGTGTATAACGTGCATTCCAACATAGCATAGTGTGTACATGGTCAAGTTTATACATAAACAGATATTATGAGTTATATCTATTTTTTATATACTTAGTGAAACATCCCCACATCCCTTAATGTACCCAAAAGGACACATTAAAAGTTGTGGTGCGTTGTAGGTATAATTAAAGCTAACAGAGACTAAGATTCATAAGACAAAAATAGATAAAAACAACGGAAACTAAATAAGTATTAATACAAGCCTCGGAATTAATTCATAAATAAGTCAAAAGTAAAATACAACATTCAAAACCCATAGTGTCTGATGAAATAGAACTTCAAAGTCTCAAAATCAGAGTATGTAATATCCCTCATAAATAAACCAGTGTATACAAGAACAACAGCTGAAAATAAAAGAAGCACATAAAAGAGTCTACTCTAAGCTACAGCAATCTACTAGCTTCTTCCTTGATTGCCTAAAGGGGAAAAGGTGGAAATAGAGGAGTGAGTCAGACTAAAAGTCTAGTGAATGATAGTATTTACAAGAGTCTTTAAGCAAGATAAAAGTAATAGACTCTACAACAGTTCTAGCATAAATAAGGATACCAAAGGAAATAGGAAAGAGATAAACTGGAAATAAATACGATTAAATATTGCTCAAGATAGGTTAACTTTGATTGCTTGCACTTGTTCTGATTTAATTAGGCTGAATTCCTAATCCTGTAGTTAGGATGTGACCCTAATTCTACCCTTTTTGATCGGCATGCTACTCCATAGACCTTTCTGTGGACCAGCCTCTATATAACTCCCTACACAGCAACCAATGGTATCTTCGGAAGATGCACAGAGCAACTACCGTGGATCCGGACGATATATATAGCTCCCTACACAGAAGGCAATGGTGTCTACTAAGACACCATACTAAGCGCTTGGAACTCATAGCTATTACTGAGCACCCGAATGGAAGTCACACGCGTAACTGCCACCATGCCCATGCTACATTTTGCTCCACCTATTGGGTCTTCTTATTACCTCCAACGTATAGCATAGCATGCCCCTCATCTCACTTCAAGCTAATGCGAGTTCCTCTTTGAAGGAGGGGGTGGTTCATCAATGCCGGGTGCGTCGGTTACTGGTGCCGAGTTGGGACATAGATTCTCGTCGGTCACTTCTGGCATCCCGGTCTCCTTAATTTCACCTTCCTCAGTTGTATCGGGGGCCCCTTCTGCAAGAGGCACTGAAGGTCCGGCCTGCTCTTTGCCTTTTCTCCATAGCAGATCTAGTTGTAGTGGTGCCAGTTGGGAGGCTAGTTCGACGATCCTCCATCAATAATCCAAACCTTGAAAGCAATTCATTGGAAATAACGGATTTGATCTCCCGGTCTCTCATAGAAATAGCTCGAAGGGCCTCGGAATATCCAACGCCTTCCGGTCATGGGAGGAAACCTATAAAAGTTGAAGGAAATTTAGGAAGGATGCATTTCGAGCCTCAAGCAAATATTAGTCAAGGAATAAAACTTACTCCCTTCCAGCCATCTCCTCGCAAAACTGAGAGGGCAGCGTACGTAGAACCACTCTTGCTTGTACTGGGAGAATTTACTCCACGCCCCCGTTAGGATTTGACATTTAGAACATGGTTCGAGAAATAGGAAGGATGGACTGTCAGACCGTCTTTTAAAGCGGTAGATATAGCTGATATCTTCAGGAGTAGGGAGTCTGAATAAGGTGCTCATGAAGAGAATACAAGTGCCATAGATAAACGCGTGACTATTGGGATGTAGCTATGATGGAGCAATCCTGATATACCGTAACACTTCTCGGAGGAAAGAGTTGAAAAGTGGCACACTACCGACCCAGCATATGAATTTATTGCATGTTGTATACCTGGCTGGGCGCAGGTGGGACCGATCCTGTCCTGACAGAACTAAGACATCGTCAAAAGGGATTCCGTGAATTCGGAACAATCGATGAAGAGCGGCTTCACCGATTTTTGAAGCTTGTGAATCAATAGGATTATCCAGAATAACTGCTCCGTCTATAACATCAGGAGCCGGGCCAATAACTGCAGCTGATGGATCCGCAATACCCTGTGTAGGAGTTATCGGTGGATTCAAAGTTCCTACTACCTCCTGCTGAGAACTTGGCTCAGGCTTGTCAGAAACTATAGCAGAGCTGGATCTTTTAGACATTTTCAACGAGCGCTTAATATGGGTAGATACCTGTTTGAACTATACTTAAAAGACAATTGATATTAGATATAACAACAAAAATATTCCCCCTGCGTGGTGTGTGAGCTAGTGTGATGGTTTGAGTAAAGAGTACAAATAAATTAGAGCTCCGAAAAGTAAAGTGTGGTACGACGAGCTTTAAGTTGTCATCTTTAACAAGCTTTAAGTTCACGTCTACAATGATTCAAATTGTGAAGTTGTTAGTCCTGATCAGTTTCATGTGCTCGAGCTTAAGTTCGTATCATGGGTTTATTGGAATGTGATTAAGTATGGAACAAGCGGTGATATTATGTTCTACGAGTTAAGGCGAGGTAAGTATGTTTGTCAATGCCAATCACCGAACTTAGGACCGTTCGTCCATTCAAATGCATGCACGCCGAACCGTAATGCCTTCCTCGGTGCCAATCCTTAAAACCTATCTCGCTTCCCCTTTCCTCTCTCTACTCACCGACCCACTCTCCTACAGACACTGAATAACTACTTAGACCAAATACAACCGACTCACTCGAATGTGAAGTACCGATCTACTCACCTAAATTATGCAAAATGAGCCTCACTCAATTTATGCTGATCTACTCTTTTCCTAAACCCTTACCGAACTCTTCAGCTAACAAAATCCTATCGGCCCAGACTTCCTTGTACGACTCACTGAACCACTCCCATTCGAAGTACAGAACTCATTTCTTCCATGAAATACGACTCACTTCCCCTATATGGCACCGACTTAATTCCTATCAATGCCTATGCTAATTCCTCTCAATCTGGTGTAAACCCGCTTCGGAAATGCTTCGTTGTCCGCTACTATCACTCATGCCTCGCCACGCCCTTCTCCTTTTCCCTTTTTATTGTGCATGGGTGTATGCACCTAAGGTTCAAATCTAGTTCGAGTTAAAAAAAGAGGGGTGGTCTTGGGTTTCATGATTATATGAAGAAACTCACCGATATGTGTGTTAATCTGGAGTAGGGGCAAGTGATTCTTGAAATTTGGAATTGCGAGGAGTGATGAAGTCGCGTTTGGAGAGTGTTAGGGCGAAGGGACGAAGTAGTTCAGTGGAGTGAGGAAAATAAAGTTTGGCACAGTGCTAGGAAGTAAGATATGAGGAAAAAAGTGAGAAGGAAGAGAAGAAATGTGGACATTTATACGTGGGAAGGGGGAGGCGAACGGACCTTACCCAGTGGATCTGGTCAGAATACCTCAGTGGGTCGGTGAGCAAACATACCGAGCGATAATAGGTATGCCTGACGAGTGGTTCGGTGCTCGTACGTCGACCGACCCGTATCAAAGGCGATCGCACAATGGAGGAACGAATTCCACCCGATAGGTGGAAAAGAGTGGGTTTGGGAAACCCAATGTGGTTCATCCTTCAGGAAATCACATGCATTTCAACTTTTGAGAAGTTAGAACAATATGTCGAAAGCATGGATTGCTTATGGTTCAAAGCGCGTCATATTGACTCACACGACACGCTTTGGGGGGCAAATGTTACCCGGCACTTTAGCCCGGCTACATGGCGATAGTCGTAGTGCCTATGGATTAACCTAGACGAGACTCAAGCCAAGAAGGGATTGTAAGCATAAGAGTCCGATTTAACTTAAAGTTGGACTGGCATACATACATGGTTCGACATGTTTGGCACTGGCTCGGTCGAAGTTGTACGGCGGTAGAGTATAGGCTTGTTCATTCGGCCAGAATGTGCAAGAGAAAGTGGTTCGGTCAAGAAGGTTTCGGATCTGGTGGTTCGGTGTGGAGTTGATCCGGCCCTGGTCATTCGGCCAATGGTGGTCCGGTCTTAGAGGTATTTACACGTGTATCGCTTGGTGCTCAGGGATGCTCAGGGATGAATGGCTTGGCGTTCTCTGGTTCGGCCTCGCGATTTTCACTTCGCGTGGTTCGGTTGTAACATGGTTCGGCTAAGGCGCATGAAGACAAAGTGGTTCGGTCTGATTAGCCCAGCATATGTCGTTCGGCTTGGATAGGTTAGTAAGTGTCGCTCGGTCTTGGAAGGAAGGTCTAGGTGGACCAGCCACTTATCGCTCAGTCGTAGTGGGAAGACTAGCATGGGTCGGCCATTCATCGTTCGGCCCAAGGGGTTAGCAGGTTTCCAACAGGACAATGTGGTCAACTTTTCTTTACTTCGGGTTGCATCACTAGCTGCTCCGAGTTATGGCAGACTTCGCTTCAAGTCATTCACGAGGAACTCGTGGTTCGACCAGAGAGGCTCGGGGATTACTGGTTTGGTGGAAGTTGCTAGGCCTGATTTGTTCGGTCAACTTGACTTAAAACTATGGGCCGAGTTACCTTGTTCTTGGGCTTGCGCAGGGAGTCCTGCCTATCTTCATCTATAAATAGAGAGGCAAGGGCACAGTTGAGAGGACCTCTTTTGGGGAACTCCGGGGATACTCTGCCATTTTTTGTAGTCACTTCTTTCAGTTAAAACTTATATTCGAGTTGGTTGTTTACGGATTGTAACTATATTCAAGTCTTTGAGAAAGGCAATAAAGATTACATTAACAATGGACGTAGGCAGTTACGCCGAACCACTATAATTCCGGTGTTCTTGTTTTTGCTGTCAGTTTTGCGGTACATTCCTCTGTTTTAATTTACTATCTTCATTAATCTCTCTACACAAATCTTTTCTTGGCTGTTAGTGACCAATTTTGGTGCTAACAATAGGTTCGCACAAAACCCATGAAAACTATGATTAGAAAGAGTTATTGGTAGGGGCTAATAGGTTTGCAGTGAACCTATGAAAACTATATCCGGATTAAGTTATTGACAGAAGTCAATAGGTTCATAGTCAACATATGAAAATTATAATATGAGGAATGTTATTGGAGATACTTATAGGTTCAGGGAGAACCCATGAAATAATTAAATGAAGTTATTGGTAGGGGCCAATAGGTTCTTAGTGATCCCATGAAAACTATGAGACCGGACAAACAATCCATAAATTGATATAGGTTTTTAGTGATCCCATGAAAACTATGGAATAGGACAGGTAGTCCATAAATTATAAACAGGTTATTAGTGAGCCCATGAAAACTAATAGGTTAATAGTAACCCTAGAAACTATAACTATGATAGATAGTCAAATGAATAGGGAGGGGAAATCCAAAATGATTTACTTGTTTGCATATCATCATAATATTTTGAATTTCTATGTTTTAACCATTGTGAATGCAGGAGCACAGTATATGGTTATTATAAATTTTTGGAGGATACCAGTGATAGGAAAACCCCTTCCACTAAGCGGCATGGTCTCACTAGATATTTAAAATGATTTGAGATGGTAGATTATTGTTCATACTGGGCTTTATGTCTGACTCGAAGTTTATGTTTTCCCCTTAAACTCTCGGATGCTCAATTGATTTTGAGTAGTTTGAGAGTTGAGGTTTTTAGGTTCTCCTTAGACGAATAAGCTTTCGGAGACGTGCCGGAGGCAAGCTAGCTAGTAGGAGTTCTTTTCTATTTTGATTCCACTATGTTTTGTTGTAAAGGCAAAGTTGTTTAATTGCCTATGTTTAGACTCTGATCATCCAAAGGGGCATCTTCATATGTCGCTCTTGGCATATGTTGTAATAATTATAATTTCTATGAACATGGTTCTCATATCTGGGATTATGTAATGAATCTGAAATGATTTGAAATGGAATGTGAAAGTTTTTTAATGATTTTAAATTTTTTTCATATCCATGTGTTGTTGATATATCAATGTACCTAACATTACCGTATTTCGCCGCTGAGGATTAATAACTATGGAGGACTGTAGCATCCGTAGCCGTTAGTTTTGGGCCTCCAAGTGGGGGATGTTACATTTAGGATGTGCGACGGCACTTGGGGAGGAGCGACTTTAGGGAACCGAGCTAGGTTTAGGGATTGACGGAGACTTAGGCAACAATTGCAAAACGGAGCGTGGCATTGGACTTGGGGAAAAAGACACACGGGTGACGAAAATTTAGTGGGGTCCGGTGCACCATAGTGAAACACGATCTAATGCTTGCCGCGACTTGGAGCTGCGGTCGCTTTTCGGAGGGTGGATCGAGCTTGAATATGTGGGGTACAAGGCGAAGAGGATGCGAAGGGGAGTTTGTTGGTGGTGGTCGTTCGTTGATTGGTGAAATGTAGCTCTGGCAAGAGGGAGGTGATGCACGACCTAAGTTATGCATGGGTGTGCGTGTACATGGTTAGGGACTAGGAATTGTGGAAGTTATATTAGTAAGTTAATTAGTTTATTAGTTTAATTTTAATTAGCTGTTATCCGGGTTTTTAACCCAGCAGGAAACAGAACAATTCTGTGACATCAAAATGGCTTAGAACTTAACCAGAAAGGCTAAGGCAAAAAGTGTACAAGAGCCGAGTCATATTACTAAGGCAACGGCCAAATTCAACTAAACCAAGAGACCAGCGTCAGTTCATTCCAATCAGTAGCTGAGGGAATCAGCCAGCAGATTGTCATCAAAATGGAACAACAGGCAACAAGACTACACGAACGACATCAACGCAAGGCCATATAAAAGCAACCCTAACTTGGAACCTCGAAAAACATTCAAAGTGCTTGGATCACTAGCGACCCATATCTATGGATCGCTAGTGATCCATGCTAACATGTTGGTTCAATGAGAGAAGTAGGGATAAGGAGCCTTGGAGACAGAAGCATAAAAAAATTCTAAGTGTATGGATCGCTAGCGATCCACATGAAGCCAAATCCCTTGCGACCTTGCATATTGGAGTATGAGATGTTAGCATTTAAGTAATTAGCTCGCGAGCAAGCAAACTCTATGGGTTGCTAGCGACCCATAGACCATGGGTCACTAGCGACCCATGATTTTGGCTCAGATCACGAGCTAAACCTTCCTTGGTCGTTCTGTACCTACCTGCAAGCAGTTGATGAAGTGGCCTAGCCCAGAAGCACTCTGATCCCTATAAATACCATCCTATATCCAACATAAATGGGACCTTCTCCGGACTGGTCGCTGAAGCTCTACTGGAAACATTCTTCACTCTCTACCTCCCTCACAACAATCTCCAAAGGAATTCACTGTGATTCTCCAGTGGATTCCAACTCTGGAGATTCAATCTACCTAAGGATAATCAAAAGCGTTGTAATCAAACACTACCTATAATAGCAATCAGTCATAATAAAACTATATAGTGGACGTAGGCTTCATTAACAGCCGAACCACTATAAAAATTCTCTGTCTTTTTTCTTTTACCGTTCCTTTTCTATATCTGTGATCTGTGATATTGCCCCGTCAGAATAGGGCTGGTGCTTTCAAACTCAAACCAGGGTGTTGATCCATTTTTTGGGTTAACATTTTGGTGCCTTCATTGAGAAACCCAACTCAAGATCCAGATCTAGCTATCTACTTTGGACCCCACAGGTCCAGAAGTTAGATCCTTAATCATTATTTGAAGAATCTGTTGTCCAGAATCAATGGCCCCTGGAAGGAGAAGAACTGCCTCTGGAAGATCCATAGGGGCAGTAATAGTTGGAGAAGATGTTAATCCCCATCAAACTAAAGTAAATGGTGCTAACCTAGGAAATCAGGGGTCGGCGTCCTCCAGCCAACACGAAGTTGTCACCAGGGATGAGTTGAATAAGATGGTTAATGAGATCTACCAAGAAATGGAAAGTAGCCAAAAGGCTCTAATGGATAAGCTTAACGCTCTCCTAACCTTGCAGTCAAACCCTACTCAAGGACTATGCCTGAACCCGCGGCTGCTATAGAATAAGAGAATTCCTCTGTTTCTGGTCTACACTAAAGAAACGATAAACAACCGTAAAAAAGGGTGACAACAGGACTTAACATGGATGAAAATGCAAGTACTCCGTTCGCCACAAGGCAACCTATTCTGAACGTGAATCAAGGGGAAAAGACCCCGTAAGAGGACATAGCTATGGATCTTTCCGATTAAGAAGACGGAGAGCGAGACAACCAAATGGAGGAAAACGCCAATGCATTTGATGATGCTAGAAACATCCAAATTGCTCCAGTTAGACCAACCGCAAGCCAACGGGACCCTGCAGGAGTGGCTCTCCTGAAGACAGATGAGCCTAGGTCTCAGGCCACTCACCAAGACCATTTGTAAGGCCAAACACTTTGCGCAATGACTGATTGCCGTCTTCAGGACTACCGGACATCATAGGCACACATAGCGGATATGGTTAAACGATTAATGGAGGAGAGTAAAATTAGAAGAGATGATGAATGGAGATCTGCACCAAGTCAGACTCCCTTTACCGATGAAATCTTGAATGAGAAATATCCAGAAAAATTCACAATGCCAACTATTCTGTCCTATGACGGGAAAAAGGACCCAAAACCTCACTTGTACAAATATAGTTGGTATATGGATGGAGCTAATGCTTCAGAAGCTGTTCGATGTAGATGCTTTCCTATCATTCTCGAAGGAGTTGCGTCAATGTGGTTCACTAGGCTTCCACCAAGATCTATCTTTACTTTTGATCAACTGGCGACAAGGTTCCTTGATCAGTTCAGACTCCATAATGTGCAGCCGAGAGACATCATTTCCATGTCCGGATTGTTCCAAGGGCGTAACGAATCACTAAAATATTTCATGAATAGGTTTAACACTGTAGTGATGGAAGTAAGCAACCCCAACGAAGACATGGTTTCTATGGCATTAGTCCGTGCCATTCACCCGGAAGCTGAATTCAGAAAGTGGATTAAGATGAAGCAACCTACCACCAGGAAAGATTTCAATTGAAAAGCAAGTCAATACCTAAGGTTGGAGGAAGCACGGGAATTGGAAAGGAAGTCTACTAGTGTGCAACCGACGAACATCGGGCAAAGCGATGTAGCAATGAATCAAAATGCGCACGCATCTCGGACTGTTGAAGGAATCACTGGGAAAGACGGAAATTCAAAAAGAAAAAGTCAAAACTCCAATAGGAAGAATGGTAATGGCAACAGTAAAACGCTCAAACGGTTTAGGCCCGAAGGCTACACTCCCCTAAATGACACTCCGAAAAACATCTTTCTTGCGACTCAAGGGACTGAGGAATACAAAACGCCCCCCAGAAAGGAAGCAATTAAGCATCAAAAGTGCTCAGGGAAATTCTACTACTTCCACGAAACATATGGTCACAATACAAACGAATGACACCACCTAAAGAATCTCATTGAGGAGCTGATCTAGAATAACAAACTCCAGCAGTACGTAAGATAGCCATAAAACCTCGATCAATCCACGACCCCTCAACATCCAAGAGAACGAAGGAATCAAGCTGGGACTAGTGAAGAAGGGTCGAAACGAACTGACCAAAGGCTTATTATTGGAACAATATCTGGGGGACCACACCCCGCACAAAGAAGTTAGGGGGAAATGGAGCGATATGCAAGTTCATTAAAGCACGCTCTGAAGGAATCATGTTTAGCTATAGAAGATGAAACTCCAGCCAAGCTGCAAAGGGTTTTGAATGATGATATAGTGTTTCGAAATCGGGACACTGAAGGGATCGAAGCTCGAACTCTCGATCCAATGGTAGTGACGGTAGGAATTGGGCCTGCTGTAGTTCGATGGGTGTTGGTTGATAGTGGCAGCTCTGTTAACATACTATTCAAACGTACTTTCGATCAAAGGAAGATTGGCATGAAAAGCGTATCCACGTGCCAAACAAATATTTAGGGGTTTACCTGTGAACCCTAATAACCGGTGGGAACAATTGACCTACCTGTGGAGCTTGGAGAGGGTGAGCGAAGAGTCACGCTCATTCAGACTTTTGTGATCGTAGATGAAATGTCAGCATACAATGCCTTCTTGGGACGGCCCACATTAGCCGACTTCAGGGTAGCATTGGCCCAATAGTGCGTTACAATGAAGTTCCCTACGGAGTACGGAATCGAAATTGTGAAAGGAGATCAGTGTGCTGCCCAGGAATGCTATATCGCAGAACTGCGTGGGTCAAGAAGAAAGGAAAAAGGAAAGGATGTGGGGAAAACTCTCCACATTCGTGAGCCCATCGAATAGCAATTACAGAGCTGCCCCTGGCTCGGGGACCATAGCCGATTCGACAAGGCTTTGGACCCTGGAAAGAAGAGTTTAGGGGAGGATCAGCAGCACATATAGAATTGACGGTGTCTGTCCTAGTCTGTATGGACGACCCAACTCAGGTCTTGAAAATCGGATCGCACCTTAGAAATAGGATGCAGTCAAAACTAACCAAATTCCTCCGCACCAATTTGGACATATTTGCTTGGACACACTCCGATATGTGTGGGGTATCACCCGAAATTTCCTTCTACGTGCTCAATATTGACCCTAAATTTACACCAGTAAAGTAAAAAAGGTGCAGCTTGGGTCCTGAATGGTCCAAGGCATTGAGAGAGGAAGTAGATATACTAATGGATAACAGTTTCATTGGAGATGCAACTTACCCCGAATGGGTATCAAACCCAGTCTTAGTCAAGAAGTCTAATGGAAAATGGCGAACTTGTATTGATTTCTCGGACTTAAACAAAGCTTGCCTGAAGGATAGCTTCCCACTCCTCAGAATCGATTAACTCGTAGATGGAACGGCAGGGAATGAATTGTTGTCATTTATGGATGCATACTCGGGCTAACCCAATTCCTGATGCATGAGCCTGATCAAGAGAACACCAGCTTCATCACCGATTTGGGACTATACTGGTACAAGGTAATGCCATTCGGTTTAAAAATTGCCGGGGCAACTTACCAAAGGCTAGTGAATACTATGTTCAAACACCAGATCAGAAAGACTATGGAAGTTAACGTGGATGACATGTTGGTCAAATCACGAGTGGCTGCTAATCATCTAGAAAATCTCGCTGAAATGTTCAAAATACTCGGGAAGTATGGAATGAAGCTCAACCCACTCAACTGCCACTTCGGAGTAGCCTCTGGGAAATTCCTAGGATTCACAGTAAGTGCCCGAGTCATCGAAGCGAATCCAGAACAAATAACGACGTTGCAAGAATTCCAAATCTCAAAAAATAAGAAGGAACTTCAAAGCTTGAATGGAAAAGTCGCAGCACTGAGCCGATTTATCTCAAAATCTACAGACAAGTGCATACCGTTCTTTGATGCATTAAAGAAGGGAAAGGAGCGAAGCTTTTCAAACGTCTTTCGAAGAACTGCTATGACACATGGAAGCTCCGCCAATCTTGTCTAAGCCGGTGGATGGAGAAGACCTATTCATTTACTTAGCAGTCTCACCGAATCCGCTGAGCGTCGCTCTTGTACGAGAAGAAGAAAGAATCCAACGACCCATGTACTACATTAGCAAACAATTCACCAGAGCAGAGAAGAATTACCCAAAACTAGAAAAGCTAGCATATTTCCTCTAGATCACTTCATGGAAATTACGACCATATTATCAGGCTCATCCAATTAAAGTGTTGATCGACCAGCCCTTGAAGCAAGTGTTATACTGACCAGAAACTTCCGAACGACTACTCAAATGGAATATAGAGCTGAGTTAATATAATATCAAATACCACCCAAGGAAGGTCATCAATGCACAAGCGTTGGCCGACTTCATTGCCAAATTCACTATGCGGGATGACGAGGAAGAAGCTCAATCAGAAATAGACACACAATGGAAGCTCTTCGTCGACGATGCATCCAATAACTTATGTTCAAGAGCAGGAGTAGTGCTTGAAACCCAGAGGGGCGAGCCATTAGCTACGATTTGCGCTTGGAATTCCCCACCACAGACAACGAAGCGGAATATGAAGCATTGATCGATGGACTGAAAGTTGCGAAGGAGCTCAAGATAAAATCTATTCGCATATACCGCAACTCACAATTGGTCGTATGTGAAGTAAAAGGGGAGTATCAGGCGTATGGGGAGAATCTTGCCACCTACCTGTCCAAAGTACAGGAACTGCTAAGCGACATCGAACACTACACTATAACTCACATTCCACGGGTGTAAAACACCAAGGCGAATTATTTGGCTAAGCTGGCAAGTTCCGGGGAAGCTTAGTCATTGGGACTATCCCAGTTGAAACCCTAACCAACCCAAGCATAGACGAAATGGACGTCGACTGGATTCTCGAAACCACCTTCAAACCAGATATGTGGATGATACCGATAAAGGAATATCTACTTGCAGGAACCCCTCCAACTGACCAAAATCAACGGAAGAAGCTCCTCCAAAAGGCGCCACGGTTCATGATACAGGATGGAGTACTCTATAGAAAGGGATTCTCAACCACCTTCTTAGGTGTGTGACCGATGATGAAGCACGACGAATCCTAAAGGAGGTGCACAAAGGCGAATGCGAAGACCACACTGGGAGACAGACCCTTGCAAAGAAAGTTCTTTGATATGGGTACTTCTTGCCAACAATAAATCGCGACGCTACAGATCACGCCAGAAGATGCAATCAATGCCAAAGATTTAGCAAAATTAAGAGAACTCCTTTAACGGAGCTAATGTAGATGGCCAGTTCATGGCCCTACGCGATATGGGGAATCGACT
Source organism: Allium fistulosum (assembly GCA_030737815.1). Classification (NCBI taxonomy): domain Eukaryota; kingdom Viridiplantae; phylum Streptophyta; class Magnoliopsida; order Asparagales; family Amaryllidaceae; genus Allium; species Allium fistulosum. The sequence continues at coordinate 497,447,938 of CM060905.1, read as the reverse complement.
TGATTGGCGTCTTGCCAATAGCAAAAGGACGGGCCAAATATGCTATAGTTGCCGTAGATCATTTCACAAAATTGGCCGAAGCGGAACCGCTGACCACCATAACCAAAAAGAAAGTTATTAACTTTGTTACTAAAAACAACATTTGCAGGTATGGTGTGCCGCAAAAAAGATCATCACTGACAATGGAACCCAATTCGAAAGTGCCAAGTTCAAAGACTTCTGCAAGCACTTCTGAATTGAAAAGAGCTTTTCCGCAGTGGCACATCCACAAGGAAACAGGCAGGTGGAAGTGATAAACAAGATCATCAATTCCACAATCAAAAAGCGAATAACAAAAGCAAAAGGAAACTGGGTTGATGAACTTCCACTCGCACTATGGGCTTACAGAACCACCCATAAAGCGGAAACTGGCAACACTCTATTCGCCTTAGCATATGGTTCAAAAGCAATGATTCATGTTGAATTAGAAGTCCCCTCGCATCGAAGGCAGAATTTTAATCAAAAACAAAATGAGCAACTCCTATCTGAATCGCTAGATATAGTTGATGAAAAGAGAGAAGAAGCAGAGTTGAAAACTGCCACCCACCAAAAAAGGGTCGCACGGTACTTCAACTCCAAGGTTCACAATCAAACCTTCGAAGTGGGAGATCTCGTGCTCAAGCGAGTTTATCCCATACTGGGACTTCCGAACCAAACTGGAGGGACCATATGTCATTAATCAGAAGCTAAGAGATGGGACTTTCAAGCTAACAACCGTCGATGGGACTCAAGTTCTCAGGGCATGGAATAGCGAATCGCTCCGCCGTTACTTTGTTTGAAAGCTACCTTAAGTATTTTGTATTTTCCAACAAATAAGCCAACCCGGGATGCCGAAGGCATTGTACATAGGCAAAAACTGTTGTAACACCCCATATTTTTATAACATTATTTAGAATAATTAATTGGGTAAATTAAATAAAATAATGTGAAGATTAAAAGGTTGAGATTTGATTAACAAATGGTAGCCGTGCCATGTTAGTGTATTAATTAAAATGAAATAACCTAAGTTAATGTGTTAGGATATGAGAAGGGCAATATGGGAAATATGTAGGGTTTATACCCTAAACTCTTAGGAATGTAACCCACGTTCATTTTCATTTTACCCAAACTAAAATTTCCTAAGGCCGGCCACCATTATTATTCTCAAGAAGAAGATTAAAGCTAGGATACAAAAGAAGAAAGGAAATCAACTAAATCAACATCAAATCTCATATCTATAATCTCAAAGCTAAGGTGAATAATTACTACATCCCAATTTCTTTTAGTTTTCGATTTTAAGATTAGACCCAAAATGATTTTGCAAGTATATTCCATGTTTTGATGATTAAAATTATATATATATATATATATATATATATATTGTTGATGGATTATATATGTTCATGTTAGTTTTATGATATGTTTGACATGAAAACCCTATTTAATGACATCCAAATGTCTTGAAAATTTAAATGTAGGTCAAAAATGATATTTTAGAGCTAGGTTTCGATTTTCATAATTTTCTGAATTAATATGGATTTTATATTAATTCTCTAGTGAAGGAAATTGTTTATTGGGTTATAAATTATTTATGGCTAAAATAATGATTATTTTGGTTTGAAATTTTTATATGTTGGAAATCATATTAAAATTGATTTTCTAGAATTTTTCTAGATTTTTCCTAAGTGTTTAGATGAATATATAAAATTATTTAAGGTATGGGACTTAAATGTTTTTATATTTAATTAAGGGAAAAGGGGCATTTTGTAAAATAAAATGATTATTTAATTTTAAAAATAGTGGCAGCACATTTCTGAAAAGTAATTGTTAACCAATGAGAATTTGACAAACAAAGGTAGGTTAGTTGAAAAGATTTCCTTTTTAAGTTAAAAACAAAGAAATCACAATTTTCACATGTTTCAGCCTTTACGGTAGTAAACCTTTCGACCCAGACCTTTCGACAATGTCGAGATGTTCAAAGCTTTCGACAAGGTCAAACCAATGCATATGGTATCAAGCTACTTGGTACGTAATGAATTGGACAGAGTCGAAGGGTTCTAAGTCGAAGGGTTGATGGCCAAAGAGGTTGAGGTAGGTTTGTTTTATAAACCAAAAGCTTTCACATGCTTTCCTTTTGAATATGAGCTTTCGACTTGGTTTCTTTCGAAAGGTTTAATTCAATGGATTCTAAAGGTTTAAATGGAAGGTTTTCTAAGGCAATGTTTTAAAGTGGTTTTAAAGAAGGATGCCCAAATTTTTATAGCTTTCGAAAGGTTTGCTTTTTAATGGGTTCGAAAGGTCTAGAGAATGGTTTCGAAGGGTTTGATGTATGATTTCGAAAGGTTTGAGGAATGATTTCGAAAGGTTTGATATTGGTTTTGATAGAGATGATTTCAAAGGTTTGGAAAGAGGTTCTTTCAAATGGTTAAATGTTTTCATCAACTAACTTTTGAGTAAAGAATATATATATATGGCATGGTAATATGATTTTGAGTAAAGTATAAAGGTTATATACTTTACCTTGTTTAAGTTTGATTTAAAGGTTTTAAATCATTTTGAAAATGTTTTAAAGGAAAATTACGGGAGGGGATCCACAAGTAAAAATGACTCAGATATTAGAAAACCAGATAGGACTAGTATGGGGTCGCACCCTATACATTAGCTAATAGCCCCAGATAATTGTTGTCCAAAATTCTAGTGTGTAGTGCTTTGTCACAGGTGAACTAAAATTATGGTTACACACCGAAAGGAATATATGTTTGTATGTAGATTGGTTATTGGTGAGCCCGAAAAACCATTAGGATCGAGAAGACCTGGGAGACGAGTAAGTTAGGGACAAACCATCCAAAAGTGAAGCATCTAACAGATAGTTAAGGACAGACCGTCCAGATGGGAAATGTTTAACAGATAGTTAAGGATAGATAATCCAGAAGAAGAAAATCTAACAAGTTTTAGGTAAATTTTGATTATATTGTTTGGTAGGCCCGAGTCAGCCAAAGGTTAAAAGTTATCCAAACAGAACTTGTGTGTTTGAACAGATAGTTCATTATTACATGATATTTATGTATGTTTACATAATGATTGCTTTACAGTATTTAACCATTGTGGATACAAGAGCACAGTATATGGTTTTATGAAAGGTTTTGCAAAGATATGTTTTAAAAGGATGTTAGTAAGGGGAAACCCGTTCCGCTAAGCGGCATGGTATCACTTAACATAATTATTCCGGGATGTATAATATTATTCACACTAGACTTTATGTCTGACTCGAAGTTTATGTTTTCCCTTAAACTCTCAGGTACTTAAAATTAATTTGAGTAGGCTGAGGGGTTAAGGTCTTTTCATGTTTAGTAGGATGACAAATAAGGCTACCGGGGGCATGCAGGAGGCAAACGGATAGCTATTTAGGAGTTTTAGTTTTATGCTTTGTTGTATTTCCGCTGTGATTGTATTAAGTCTACTATGACTATATAACTTTGATCATTCAAGGAGGTATCCTCATATACCGCTCTTGGCATATTTTATATTAGGTATATTTTATTTGTGTTTGGGAACGTATTGGGATTATGTATTAAGAATATGGAACATCTGTTTTAAATGTAATGGAGAAAAGTTGTGCTGAAATCTGTGTTTTGTTTCATATTCAAGTGCTTCTAATATTATAGATACCATTAACATAGTCGTATTTAGTCGCCGAAAGCTAATACTATAGATGACTGCAACATCTGTAGCGCTTAGTTTTGGGCCTCTAGATAGGGGATGTTACAGCTTGGTATCAGAGCATGGTTTATGAAATACCTTAACTAAAAATGATTTTTGAAAACGTAATTCTTAGAAATTAGAGTTAAGATCGGGGTATGGGATAACGTTATAGTAACGTACTTGTATTTGCTATATATAAGTATACGCTATCTCTCTAGACTTCTATCTTAGTTAGACTATTCATCTGTATCTCACGAGGTTTGAATACAGATATGGAAGGAAGAAGAGGTAGAGTAAATCTTGGAGGAGATAGCACCACCACTAAAGGAAATGCCCGACCAAATACTAGGAGAGGTCCAGATCGGGCACAAGCTGAAACTGTTGATGCAGGAGTTCCCCAGATGGACATGAGAGTAATGTATCATTTCTTTGTAAACATGATGCAAGCTGGAATAGCAGCCGGAGTTGTCGGAGGTATCGCTGCTGGAAGTGGAGCTGAGGAGGTTCTGATTGTCAATCAGTATGATAACTTGAGTTGGGATTACATTAGGCTTGGAGAGAAGTTGTTTATTGGTACTGAAGATGCGATCGAGGTGGAAAATTGGCTACTGCATTGCGAGAGAATTTTTGCCGACTTAGGATTGAATGATGCACAAAAGAGGAGATTGGCTTCGAGGTAGCTGCAAAGAGCTGCTCTATTCTGGTGGATACTGTTACTGCTGGAATTGATAAGGAAACCATAACTTGGGAGGATTTTAGGAGAAGGTTTTTAGAAAGATTTATGTATGTAATGGCGCAGTCGGCATTGGTGAGGAAGTTTGTAGAGTTGGAACAAGGAGATATGTCCGTCTTGGAGCATGCGAGGAAGTTTGAGCAATTGGCCCGATATGGGTATGCTTTGGTAGATACCGTGATCAGGAGGAATGAAAAGTTTATAAGGGGCTTGAGGCCAGAGTTGATAAGTGCCACTTTGTCGCATTTGAGAGATCCCAGTGATGTAGTGGTTGAAATGGCATTAAGGTAAGAAGAGGCGTTGGCTTGCTTGAGGAAGAAGATGAAGGAGGCCCAGATGGGACAGGGCCAGAAAAGGAAGTTTTTCTAGAAAAAGAATGCTCACAAGGGGGAGCACAGAAGAAAGGAAAGGCTGAAGTGGTTTGCTACAAATGCGACAAGAAGGGACACTATGCTAATGAGTGTCGAACCGGTAAAGGAAAAGGAAAAGAGGCTGGTGGAAAGAAGAATGTTAAATGTTTTAATTGTGATCAGATTGGTCATTACAAGAACAAGTGCCCAGAGCCTGCAAGAGAAGGAAGGGGGCAAGTTTATGCTTTGGAGCCCACAACCTCAAGGCCAGTTGTGCAGGATAAAGGGAAGGCTGTTTTGGGAGGTTCGCTTCAGATTCACGGTATATCTGTTAGCATTCTATTTGATACTGGAGCATCTCATTCTTTTATTTCTCAATGTTTGGTAGATAGGCTAAACCTAGAACCCTCATACTTAGTTACTTCCTTAAGGGTTGCAAATCCAATAGGAGGGTATGCAACACTTGGGATGAGGTGTGACCATTTAGTGTTTGATTTGCTAGGCCATACTTTTGATTGCTGTTTGCATGTGTTTGACTTTGTGGGATTTGGGATTATCCTTGGGATGGATTGGTTAAGTAAATATGATGCTAGGATATTTTGCCATGATAGGAAAATATCACTTAGTCACCCAGATTGTAGTGATCGAATAGTTTATACTATAGAGAACCCTAGTTGTGAAGTGAATGTTTTATTGGGTATTATGGAGTTGGAGGATGAGTTGCATCGAGTCTTTGTAGTTATAGAATTTGCTGATGTATTTGAGCTGGTAGTTGGACTGTCACCGAAACGAGCCATAGATTTTTGGATTGATTTGGTGCCTGGAGCAGAGCCGGTGAGTAGGCCGCCGAGCAGGATGACACCCATTGAGATGAGAGAGTTGAAGGTGAAGTTAGTGGATTTGGAAGGCAAGAATTTTATCCGACCAAGTAGTTTACCATGGGGGGCTGTCGTAGTATTTGTGAAGAAGCCGGACGGATCGTTGAGGCTATGTATCGATTATCGTAAGTTGAATGAGAAGTCGATAAAGAACCGATATCCATTGCCGAGAATTGACGATTTGTTTGATCTGTTAAGTGGAGCTAAGGTATTCTCTCAGCTGGATTTGGCGACGGGATTTCATCTGCTTAGAGTGGCTGAGGATAGCATTCCTTTGATGACGGTATGGATTGTACGAATGCTTAGTTATGTCGTTCGAACTAACTAATGCGCCGGCATTCTTGTGGATCTGATGAATAAAATTTTTCGAGAGCACTTGGATAGATTTGTGTTGGTCTTCATAGATGACATTTTGATATACTCTAAGGATGAGAAGAAGCATGAAGTTCATCTTAGAGTTATGCTCGAAATGTTGATGGAGCATTAGTTGAAGGATATGTTTTCGAAGTGTCATTTTTGGAAGAAGGAAGTGAAGTTCCTTGGTCATGTTATCTCAGAGAAAGGGTTGTCTGCAGATCCAACTAAGATTGAGGCGGTGAATAATTGGAAGAGACCCGAGACGGTGACCGAGATTAAGAGCCTTCTTGGATTGGTTGGATATTACAAAGGTTTATAAAATATTTTTCACGGATAGCTGCACCGATGACTAAGCTTACGCAAAAAGATGTGAAGTTCGTATGGACTGATAAGTGTGAGAAGCATTCCAGAGCTTGAAAAACTTATTGACCCATGCACCGGTGTTAGTGGTTCCGGAGAGAAATCAAGATTTGGTTGTTTATACTGATGCGTGTGGAACTGGATTGGGAGCTGTGTTGATGCAAAGAGGTAAAGTGATTTCTTATGCTTCTAGACAGCTCAGACCACATGAAGTTAGGTATCCTACGCATGATTTGGAGTTAGCTGCCGTTATATTTTCTTTGAAGGCGTGGAGGCATTATCATTTGGGAGAGCGATTTGATCTTTATACTGATCATAAGTCGTTGAAGTACTTGTTCTCTTAGAGAGAGCTGAACATGAGACAACAGAGATGGTTGGAGTTTATTGCTGCTTATGACTTTGGAATTGGGTACACGCCCGAAAAAGGAAACAAGGTGGCAGATGCACTCGGCAAGAAACATCAGAATGCAATATTGGCTATGATTGCTGAGTGGAAAGATTTGGAAGCATTTTCAGCTTGTAGTGTGCAGTTTAGATCCGAGGTAGGTGCAAGTGCAGGAAATGCTATGTTGCCTGGTTTAGAAGTTCGACCAGTAATGATTGAGAAGATAGCTTCTAAATAGGTGGAGGATCCAGTTTTGGCTGAACGGATTAGAAGGTTGAGGGAAGGAACGGAGAGCGATGACCTAAAGGATTTCAGTGTTGACCAAAATGGGTGGTTGAGGAAGAAAGGAAGGTTGTGTATTCCGAATGTAGGAGACAGAGGAAGAAAGTTTTGGATCAGTTCCATCATTCAAAGTTCACTATCCATCCAGGAGGAACGAAGATGTATCAGGATATGAAGAGAAGTTTCTTCTGGGAAGGTATGAAACGGGACATTGGTTTGTGTGTTAAGCAGTGCTTGAAATGCCAACAAGCAAAGGCTGAATACCAATAGCCTAGTGGATTGCTTCAACCGTTAGAAGTTCCATTGTGGAAATGAGATTCCATCTCTATGGATTTTTCTGATGGGTTGCCAAGGTCTAGTAGAGGAAATGAAAGCATATGGGTCATAGTAAATAGACTAACTAAGAGTGCCCATTTCATTCCGGTAAAGTCAACTAGGACGACACCTATTTTGGAAAAGATGCTTATGAAGAATGTAGTTAGACTACACGGGGTTCCTAGTAGTATTGTCAGCGATAGAGATTCTTTATTTACTAGTGAGTTTTGGAAAAGTCTACAGGAAGCATTAGGAACCAAGCTCAACATGAGTACCGCTTACCATCCACAGACTGATGGGCAAACAGAAAGAATTAACAAAGTCTTGGAGGATTTGTTAAGAGCTCGTGTATTGGATTTCGAGGGATCATGGGAGGACCATCTTCATTTAGTCGAGTTCTCGTATAACAATAGTTATCAAACTAGTATTGGGATGGCACCGTTTGAAGCTTTGTATGGAAGACCATGCAAGTCTCCCGTATGTTGGTTAGAGACCGGGGATAGATTGGTTCTTGGTCCGGATTTGGTGAAGGAAACTGCGGAGAAGATTGAGTTGATCCGAGTTAGGATAAAGAAAGCTCAATCTAGGCAGAAGAGCTATGCTGATAGAAGAAGGAAAGATTTGGAATTTTCTGTCGGAGACTGTGTGTTTATTAAGGTTTCACCGATGAAGGGTGTGATGAGATTCGGGAAGTCAAGGAAGTTAGCACCTAGATTTGTTGGACCTTTCCGTCATGTTGAGAGGATCAGGAAACTGGCTTATAGAGTAGAGTTATTGAGTAGTTTGGCTGGAGTCCATGATGTTTTCCATGATGTTTTCCATGTTTCTCATCTTAGGAAATGTGTTAGGGACCCGGAGACTACTATAACACCTACAGTGTTAGAGGATTTAGTAGTAGAACCAGATTTGACCATAGTTAGAAAGCCGATTCAGATTGTGTCTAGAAATGAGAAGAAGTTTAGGAACAAGATAGTCAAGTTAGTAAAGGTTCAGTGGAGTGACGATGCTAGAGACTGTACTTGGGAGATAGAGAGCAGGATTACAGACTCTTACCCTGATTTGTTTGATGATATGTTCTACCTTTGATTGTTTTGTTGTGTACCTTATCGTAATTTCGAGGACAAAATTCTTTAAGGTGGGGAGTCTATAACACCCCATATTTTTATAACATTATTTAGAATAAAATAATGTGAAGATTAAAAAGTTGAGATTTGATTAACAAAGGGTAGCCGTGCCATGCTAGTGTGTTAATTAGAATGAAATAACCTAAGTTAATGTGTTAGGATATGAGAACGGCAATATGGGAAATAGGTAAGGTTTATACCCTAAATCCTTAGGAATGTAACCCACGTTCATTTTCATTTTACCCAAACTAAAATTTCCTAAGGTCGGCCACCATTATTATTCTCAAGAAGAAGACTAAAGCTAGGATTCAAAAGAAGGAAGGAAATCAACTAAATCAACATCAAATCTCATATATATAATAATCTCAAAGCTAAGGTGAATAATTACTACATCCCAATTTCTTTTAGTTTTCGGTTTGAAGAATAGACCCAAAATGATTTTGCAAGTATATTCCATGTTTTGATGATTAAAATTACACACACACACAGATATATATATATATATAGTTAATGGATTATATATGTTTATGTTAGTTTTATGATATGCTTGACATTAAAACCCTATTTAATGACATCCAAATGTCTTGAAAATTTAAAGGTAGGTCAGAAATGATATTTTAGATATGGGTTTCGATTTTCATAATTTTCTGAATTAATATGGATTTTATATTAATTTTCTAGTGAAGGAAATTATTTATTGGGTTATAAATTATTTATAGCTAAAATAATGATTATTTTGGTTTGAAATTTTTATATGTTGGAAAACATATTAAAACAGATTTTGTGGAATTTTTCCAAATTTTTCCTAATTGTTTTGATGAATATATAAAATTATTTAAGGTATGAGACTTAAATGTTTTATCTATTTAATTAAGGGGAAAGGGGCATTTTGTAAAATAAAATGATTATTTAATTTTAAAAATAGTGGCAGCACATTTCTAAATAGTAATTGTTAACCAATGAGAATTTGACAAACAAAGGCAGGTTAGTTGAAAAGATTTCCTTTTTAAGTTAAACACAAAGAAATCATAATTTTTACATGTTTCAGCCTTTACTGCAGTAAACCTTCCGACCTAGACCTTCCGACAAGGTCGAGAGGTTCAAAGCTTTTGACAAGGTCAAAACAATGCATATGGTATCAAGCTAATTGGTACGTAATGAATTGGACAGAGTCGAAGGGTTCTAAGTCGGAGGGTTGATGGCCAAAGAGGCTGAGGTACGTCTGTTTTATAAACCAAAAGCTTTCACCTGCTTTGCTTTCGAATAAGAGCTTTCGACTTGGTTGCTTTCGACCGGGTCAAATGTTTAAATTAAGGGTTTCAAACCTTTTGGCATAGTCGAAACGTTACTGCTGTTTTAACACTATTCTATTTTGAAACCTTTCGACACAGTCGAAGGGTTACTGCCACTTTATAAATATTTTATTTTGAATACTTGTTTTAAAAACTAGCCGCTTCTCCATGCTTTCAAAAGTAAGCTTTCGACTTAGGTGATTCACCCTTGTTTTATAAATTGAAGTAAAACCCAAAGCTTTCGAAAGAGTTGTTTTAAAAGATATGTTAAAAGCTTTCGAAGCAGAACTTTCGACAAAGTTGAAAGGTTGCTTCCAATGGTTTCGAAATGTTTCAGTTGAATGATTTCGAAAGGTTTTAGTTGAATGATTTTGAAAGGTTTTAGTTGAATGATTTCGAAAGGTTTAGTTTAATGGTTTCGAAAGGTTTATTGAATGGTTTCGTAAGCTTTTAGTTGAATGATTTCGAAAGGTTTAGTTCAGTGGTTTCGAAAGATTTATTGAATGGTTTTGAAAGGTTTTAGTTGAATGATTTTGGAAGGTTTAATTCAATGTATTCGAAAGGTTTAAACAGAAGGTTTATTAAGGTTTTCTAAGGCAATGTTTTAAAGTGGTTTTAAAGAAGGATGTCCAAAGTTTTATAGCCTTCGAAAGGTTTGCTTTTCAATGGGTTCGAAACGTTTGGAGAATGGTTTCGAAAGGTTTAATGTATGATTTCGAAAGGTTTATGGAATGATTTCGAAAGGTCTGATATTCGTTTTGAAAGAGATGATTTCAAAGGTTTAGAAAGTGGTTCTTTCATATGGTTAAATGTTTTTATAAACTAAATTTTAAGTAAAGAATATATATATATATATATATATGACATGGTGATATGATTTTGAGGTATAAAGATTATATATTTTTCCTTGTTTAAGTTTGATTTAAAGGTTTTAAATCATTTTGAAAACGTTTTCAAGGAAAATTATGGGAGGGGATCCTTAAGTGAAAATGAGTCAGATATTAGAAAACTAGATGTGACTAGTATGGGGTCGCGCTCTATATATTAGCTAATAGCCCCAGCTAATTGTTGTCCAAAATTCTAGTGTGTAGGGCTTTGTCATAGGTGGACTAAAATTATGGTTACACATCGAAAGGAATATATATATATATATATATGTATACAGATAGGTTATTGGTGAGCCCGAAAAACCATTAGGATCGGGAAAACCTGGAAGATGATTAAGTTAGGGATAGACCGTCCAGAAGTGAAGTATTTAACATATAGTTAAGGACAGACCGTCCAGATGGGAAATGTTTAATAGATAGTTAAGGATAGATAATCTAGAAGAAGAAAATCTAACAGGTGTTAGGTTAATTTTGATTATATTGTCTGGTAGGCTCGAGTCAGCTAAAGGTTAAAAGTTATCCAAACAAAACCTGTGTATTTGAACAGATAGTTCATTGATTCCTGATATTTATGTATGTTTACATAATGATTGCTTTACAGTATTTAACCATTGTGGATGCAGGAGCATAGTATATGGTTTTATGAAAGGTTTTGCAAAGATATGATTTAAAAGGATGTTAGTGAGGGCAAACCCATTCCTCTAAGCGGCGTGGTCTCACTTAACATAATTATTCCGGGACGTATAATATTATTCACACCAGACTTTATGATTGACTCGAAGTTTATGTTTTCCCCTTAAACTCTCGGTTGCTCAAAATTAATTTGAGTAGGCTGATGAGTTAAGGTCTTTTCAGGTTTAGTAAGATGACGAATAAAGCTACCGGGGGCATGTAGGAGGCAAACAGATAGCTATTTAGGAGTTGCAGTTTTATGCTTTGTTGTATTTCCACTGTGTTTGTATTAAGTCTACTATGACTATATAACTCTGATCATCCAAGGATAATCCTCATATACAGCTCTTGGCGTATTTTGTATTAAGTATATTTTATTTGTGCTTGGGAACATATTGGGATTATGTATTAAGAATATGGGACATCTGTTTTAAATGTAATGGAGAAAAGTTGTTTTGAAATTTATGTTTTGTTTCATATTCAAGTGCTTATGATATTATTGGTACCATTAACATAGCCTTATTTAGTCGCCGGAAGCTAATACTATAGATGACTGCAGCATCTGTAGCGCTTAGTTTTGGGCCTCTAGATAGGGGATGTTATAACTGCCCTGCTTTCCTTAATAAATTTTCTTCTTAAGCCAACAAAACCGTGTTCATAATAGTTACCCCCGGGTCGACGGAAGCAAACCGACTCAAACCGTTAGATCGGCGGAACTCGATCTTTGCCTTCTAAAAACCGGTGTTGCTCTGGCAACATCAAGGGGGCTAAAATAACACTCCTCGCGTTGCCCGAAGATAGGCAACACCCGAGGGATGCCAAAAGCCGCGCATTTCGTAAGCCGCGCACTAACTTCCAAAGCATGCGCTCGTCACATTGCCCAAAGATAGGCAATACCAAGGAGCATGAAAAGCCATGCACTAAGTACTAAAATAATAACTCCTCACGTTGCCCGAAGATAGGCAACACCGAGGAAAAACAAAAGCTGTGCGCCCATAAGCCGCGCACTAAAATAATAACTCCTAACGTTGCCCAAAGATAGGCAACACCGAGGAAAAACAAAGTTCGCGCACTAAAATAATAACTCCTCACATTGCCTGTAGATAGGAAACACGGAGGAAAACCAAAAGCCAGGCACTTCATAAGTCGTACACTAAATTCCAAGAAACTAACTCCTCCCATTGCCCGAAGATAGGCAACAGCGAGGAGCATGAGAAATCGTGCACTAATTCTTAAAGCTTAAACCGCTTGCACTGCCTGATGATAGGCGGCATCGAGGAGCACTAAAACTTTTCCGGACCAGTGAACCATATCGATCCCGGAAACCACGCATACCATAACCAGCACCAACTACCCCTATACTTGGGAATAATGAGCACAACTCCAAAAAAATTGGAATGCTACAAACCAACTGAAAAGTCTCAACTATAGACACTTAACGATCAAAACTGCCCTCAGTTAACCCATGCAATGTGCACCTCCTAAACACGCATAGCATACTTACCAGAATATCACGAGAAACTTGGATTACGTGCTCAAATTGCAAAACAAATCAAGCTGTGACTTAGCCAAATTTCAAGTATAGTATGAGAATTATCTAAACCCTAAGTTACCGGTCATTTGAAAGTTGTTTGAAGTAAACAGCCTTGTGAACTAGGGGGCATACACTGGTACTCGAATAAAAACACGTGAAAACAATAAGTTCACAAGTTCTGCCACTCCAAACAAAGAATTTCTGAAAAAAGATTTTTTAAGTTATTTTTAAGTTCTGTTAATTTTTAATATTCTGTTACTTCAAACGAAGGATTTTGGCAGTAATCACAGGACTAGATAAGTATAAAATAAAACAAGCACGAGTGCATAAAACATGTATGAGCAGACAGATGAGAATACAGTCAAAATATCAATATATTGCTTATAATTTTCTTTACATAGGGTCAAAATGTGGATGCCGTACCCACACTACACCGGCCAACAAAAATAAAATACAGACTCCACAGTGAAAACGCTAAGTGCAGACTCTGCACTTGTACAAATGACTCAAAAAGAACCAAAATCAAAGTGGGCTTCACATAACCTCCTAAACGCTTCCTTCCACCGCTCCCCTTTCAACCCTTGGTTGGAAGCTTCTGCTTCTTCCCAGAGGTGGTGTCGCTACCAGTAATGTCAACGAATAACTCAGTGGCATTGTCCTCCTCTTCCTCCAAAGCTTTCTCAGAAGTTTCTCCCTTCTCTTTTCGTTTTCGTGATTTGCGGGAGCTTTTCGAGGCTTTGATCACTTCGACCTTTTCCTTCTTGACAGTGACCAGCTCGTGTTGAATCTTCTAGGGCTGCTCCGTTTGAGTTTCCTGCTCCTTGGCCTCTGCTGTTGTAATCTCACCTTCCAAAGACACAGAAGGGTCGTCCAGACCATGAAGCATGACTATCTTTTCAGCCTCTGACCCCGGTTGCGAGGCAGATGCAGACGTAGAAACAGGAATAGGAATAGAAATAACCATGGAAGATATGGAAATGGCGGCAAGTCCGGGCGCCAAAGAAGCTGGCATGTCAATGGGAAAAGTAGATGGACCTATAAGATCAAAAATGAAACCATTAAATTCTTCTTGCTCTTGTGGCGTAAGTTGGAAGCTCTCGAATTCGGAGGAAGCGAGGACATTACCCGCACCAGAGGAACGGTCGAGAATAGTGACCTCAAACTCACCACTTTCGCCTTCTTTCGATGGCTCCACCACTTGAGGAAGAATCTCAAGCTCTGAACTTACTGGAAGGTTGTGGAGCTACCCGGATGATTCGCCTGCATCAGAAATAAGGGGCTTGGGAGCACTTCGACGGTAGTCATCAAGGCAGCATCGGTGGCCTCTGTCTCTCTCTCTCTCTCAGCTCACAAAATTTCCTGACCCTCGAGCAACGCTTTCTTTGACTCTTCATTTAGGTAAGCGTCCTTCAACTCCTGCTCGGTGTAGACATTGTCGCTATCAGAAAAGCGGGACAAGACTTCTTCCCATACCAAAGCAAGAGTACGCAGGAACTTGGGCCCCAAGTAGTTGAGACTCCCTTGGTGCAACAAGAAGTTAACATAAAATTTCAAAATGGTCACATCTACCTTCTCCATTTTTCTTTCGTAGGCGTTTTGGAGTTCAAAGTAATCCGCTCTCACGGCAGCTTTCTCAACTTTAGCAGTAGACTTATCGGCACTGAGCTGCGCGACCTGAGCCTGTAGCTTGGCAATGGTCTCAACTTGGTCAGAAATAGTTTTATTGTGCCCCTCAACGATGAGGTCATGATCGAAAATAGTTTTCCATTGAGCCTCAATCGCTGCGCTGCAGACAATCACTTCTTGTTTTAGTTTCTCCTCCTCTGCATGTGCCTTTTTTATCTCGTCTCTATAGACGATCTCTATTTGGGCATGCACCTCTTTCACCTCTATTAGCAAGTCGGAGTTTCTCTTACTCTCTTGCAGCACCGCTGCTTTCTCTTCCTCTAGAAGTTTAATTCTGGTGTCACGTTCAGACAGCGCTTTCTCAAAATCATCCTTCTCTGATTCCAAAAAATGGCTTTCTTGGTAGTTATTGCGATTGGTGTCCGCCAACTGCTTGCACAACTTTTCCCATCCTTCAGCCTGTTCTAAATCATGTTGAATAGCTTGGAGGTGAGGCATATACGAGTCTTTGCGGACCAGGTGTAGATCACGATCAAACTTAACTCCTTTCAGGAACCATCTGGGGAGCGCTGCCTCAAGCTTAGGGGGGCTCGAAGGAAGAATATAGGCAGGTCTCCGGTGGTTGCGAGAAACACCAGGGGCAGTAAAAATAGAAGACGACAGGATATGCGTTGAAGGAGGAATCAGAGCAGAAGTAGCAAGAATTTCTTGGCCCGTTGAAGAGTGTGATGTGGCAAGTCCGGAAGAATGGGGACGATGCTCAAATTTTGACCTTTTTGATGGCTCCTCCCTTTCCTCAAAAGTTATCCTCTTCTGGTACCTGCCTTTGTACGATCGGCCTCGATCTCTTTCTTCTTGACGATGGACTTCGGCCTCTAGTTCTTTCCTCCTCCTATATTCCTCCGCCGTTTCCCAAGATTGATGACGGCCGGAGGTGCGCTTGGAATACCGCTGCGAGTCGGTAAATTCTTCGAAGTCATCATCGGAACCTCGCACTCTTGTCGTACCTGGCACAAAGCATAAATAAAGAATTTTAGAAACAAAGAATTAGAAACAAAGAACAGGCGTGGAAAGAGAACAAGAAATTGAGTATAATCCTCACGAGACGTGTAATGTGTTGTTCTAAGGTAGGCCTAAAGTGTCATTACAAACCGGATCAGACGGCCGTCGTAGGTGGAAGCAGACTAACTTCGGCTATTTTAGGCGAAGTCGGGCTAACATCTGGCGCAGTTCCGCTCGAGTGGGGGGGTACCTCATCGAATTTAGAGTCTTCTCTCATAAGCGCGTCAGAGTCAACATAAACGTCGCTCAAATCCCCAAGCTCTGCTCTGATGTCTCTATTTGGAGAATCGTGACGCCCTCCAGTCTTTGGAGCTTTGTATTTATCACTTATATCAGGGAGAGGCGAGCTTGGAAGGACGGGAGTAATGCTCGAGGTCTTATCGCACGATTCCGAGTCCTCGTCGTCAAATCCCGCGTAAAGGTTATCACTTGTAGTAGACTCATCACTACTACTCTCAAACTCCCCTTCTTCTTGTTCTAAGTCCAATGCGGCCTTGCCTTCTCTTTGCTTGAATTCTTCTTCTCCTTCCTTCGAATTTGGAGCCATTCTAACCGGGCCACTTAATCCAGTCGCAGTAGCATCTCCTCCCTCGCGGGCCTCATCGGTTGATCCTCTAGGCAGGCTCTCTCTCTCTCTCTCGAGAAGCGCCTTCATCAGAACTGTGGGAAGAAGAAGTAGATCTTGTGCGAACCCTGGATCGGGTAGGAGAGGGGACTTCGACTTGAACAACGAATCTACCCGGATATGGTAATCCATATCGATGCAGGTTTTCATCAGTAAGCAACACTTTTACGCATCTCTCCTCCGCATCAATAGCCTTTAGAGTCTGAAAGACTTCATTGAGAGCCACATCTCTATTTGGCTTTGGGATAAATGCAAGAGACATACGGCTGGTTAGAAACTCAATTGCGATGCATCAGAGCTCGATAAATGGAAAAATAGAACTTACCCCCTATCGTCCACCAACGATTGAACCCCTCAGGGCATCTAACAAAGAAATATTACATCTTGAATTGCGACAAGTTGCTATGCAGGCACAGGACAATTTTACGGTTTCTTTGGGCTTCGATTATGATCAAGGAGGGGCAGTCATCTCTCCTCTTGAACGATAGAAAGTACCACAACTCATCAAAGTTTGGAGTGCGTTTGAACGTCTGCATGAAAAGAACATGTAGTCAAGTCAAGATGGCATAGCCGTTAGGATGAACAAAATGGGGCAATACCCAAGTTCGAAAGAGTCTCGCGTAGAAAGTCATTAAAGGGAGGCACGATTCCATTCAAACACATATATCGGTGGCAAGCGATGTACCCCCGGGGAGGCATATGAGAAAACTCGTCCTTCTCTGGCAGACGCACATCCTCTTCTAGAATTCCATGTTGCGCACCGATGCTATAAAGAACTTTAGCAGAAACCACCGAAGAAGGTCTCTCAGGCGGATTAAGTAGAACTTTAAAGTTGGGAGGCGTTCGATCCATGATTGGCACGACCGGGACTAATTGACTATATTTCGCTTGTGAAGTGGTAGAAGAAAGAGCAACGGATGATGACTCGGCTGCAGAGAGTGTCGGGCTTCCCCCGCTCGACTTACGACGCACAGATGGTTGCTTCATTCTAAACAACAAAACTGCGTCCAAAACAGTTAGGTAATTCTATCCTAAACTAATAGTTTCCCCTACCACACTTGAAATCCAAAAAACATTAATTTGTAATCGACACGTCGGATTTCAAGTGTGAATTGGGGCAAGTGCAATGTGCTATCTATATGGGATAAACTCGGTGCCCGAAACACTACAAATGCCCCATCCTGTGTAGATAGTTCACTGGCAGTGGAAGAAGAAAAGAACTTCCCGCATCACTTCATATTTTTTTTTGTTTCTACTTCTTGTACACTTACCCTTTATCGATCAATGATCGATAACGGATCTGTTATCCGAAGTGACACGGAAAACTCTTCTCACTATAGGGACATCGAGCATGCAAGAAGCAAGATATGTGTGAATTCTCTGGAAGAATTGGGATCAGTCAGTGGTGTGACGTGCAGTAACAGCTACGAAACTGGGCACAAATAAATTCTATTCTAACGGACGAAGATAGCAAAATGCGTCAAGCATTGGGCCAAAGCCCGAACGTCATTCCGGGAGAATACTCAAGACTCGATTTACTATCTTCCTCCATTAAACCGGAATCAACTCGAACTTCTTATGACCAACATTGCAAATGCAAACTCGCCATCGAATCGTTACACGAGAGCTGTAATTAGCAAACTAGTTAGCGGACCCACCTTGGATTAAGCTTTAAATGTGAAATTAGATGAAGACTTGGATCAGCAGTCCAAAAGGCAAGCCAGTGAAAAGTACTCAGGTCGGTGGCGAACTAACGATGGATTGGCAGCGAGCTAACAGTGGGTTAGGGGAGGTTTAAAGGCGAGCTAGAGTTTTGAACCAGGAGATAGATCGGCTAAGGTTTTGGTGAGCAAGAGGATCGGATCGCTGGTAGTAATAGGAATTGAATCGCACAAGTACTTAGATCGCAAGATGAGGTTGAAGAGGAACGACTCGAGTAGGTAGTCAGGTCGGTTCAAATGAGTGGATAGGTCGGCCCGTATGAATATATATAGGCAAATGAAAAAGCGGAGCAAAAAAATTTGTTAAGGCATTGGGTCGCCTGCGATCCATCATGGATCACTAGGGACCCAACTTTCGAAGCAAAATCTTACAACTGTATGGATCGCTAGTGATCCATACACGATGGATCGCTAGCAACCCATAATGTGGGGACAAATTTGTCTCCAGCTCGTCCTTCGACATTTATCCATCATTTCGAAGCATATCAGGAAGCTACAAGAAGAAATTTGATCACTACGACAACCAACAACAGTCAAGACCAAAGCCAGGTGATCGACGGTGTGACCTGCAATGTATTCGTAAAACTCTAATGCGATCACTTGGACTTTGATGGACATATATTGAAAGCTATAAATTCTAAAGCACGCATTGTTTACAAAGAAGACATACTCTAGAGGGCAAATGTTATCCGGGTTTTTAACCCAGCATGATCCAGCAGGAAACAGAACAATTCCATGACTTCAAAATGGCTTAGAACTTAAACATAAAGGCTAAGGCAAGGAGTGTACGAGAGCCGAGTCATATTACTAAGGCAATGACCAAATTCAACTAAACTAAGAGATCGCGTCAGTTCATACTAATCAGCAGTTGAGGGCAATCAGTCAGCAGATTGTCATCAAAATGGAACAACGGGCAACAAGACTACACGAACGACATCAACGCAAGGCCATACAAAAGAAACCCAAACTTGGAACCTCGGAAACAGTCAAAGTGCTCGGCTCGCTAGTGACCCATATCTATGGATTGCTAGCGATCCATGCTAACATGTTGGTTCAATGAGAGAAGTAGGGATAAGGAGCCTTAGAGATAGAAGCATAAAAAATTCTAAGTATATGGATCACTAGCGGTCCATATGAAGCCAAATTCCTTGCAACCTTGCATATTAGAGCATGAGATGATAGCAGCTAAGTAATTAGCTCGCGAGCGAGCCAACTCTATGGGTCGCTAGCGACCCATGGTTTTGGCTCGAATCGCGAGCTAAACCTTCCTAGGTCATTCTGTACCTACCTGCAAGCAGTTGACGAAGTAGCTTGGCCCAGAAGCTCTCCGATCCCTATAAATACCATTCTATCTGCAACATAAATGAGATCTTCTCCGGACTGGTCACTGAAACTCTGCTAGAAACATTCTTCACTCTCTACCTCCCTCACAACAATCTCCAAAGGAATTCACTATGATTCTCAAGTGGATTCCAACTCTGGGGATTCAATCTACCTAAGGATAATTAAAAGCATTGTAATCAAACACTACCTGTAATAGCAATCAGTCATAATAAAACTATAAAGTGGACGTATGCTTCATTAACAACCGAACCACTATAAAAATTCTCTGTCTTCTTTCTTTTAGCCCTGTCATAACAGGGCTGGTGCTTTCATACTCAAACCAAGGTGTTGATCCATTTTTTGGGTTAACATTAACCAAATTCTTATAAAATCAATAACTCTTGCATACGAGGTCCAAATCAAACGCGGTCTTTTGCGTTGCGCTCGTAGGTGTGTTATCTACGCATTGGAGCTGATTTCATTAAGTTTAAAGCAGTTCGATTTTATATCAAGAAGGGACACATAAGCGTTGGCTAGAATAAATGTGAGTTAACTCACCTTTGGTTTAACGCCATACGATATAGGTGTGAAGGCAAATTGTTATTTGTATGTATGGATGCTTTATTGTTGGTTTTGGGTGCGAGTTATTATTTGTTTGTTTGTTTAATTATATTGACTAAATGTGTTAACTTTAAATTAAGATATCTTGTTCATTTTATATTCGATTAACCCATGAATTTTCGCATTACATTCGTATCGACTTTTAGAAAATGATAGTATAACTTGTTGACAGTTTTAATGAAGTATAAAATATTGATAAATTAATAGTGGTAAGAAATAATTATGTTGATTTAAATAATAACATAGTCAAATTAATTATACTTCGGTTGTGATGTCTATTTGGCAGAATAAAACACCATTCTGCTATGATTTAATTGAATACATTGTTTTGGACATATCAAGCAGAATAAATCCCAGCTCTATGCTTGCAAAGTAAAAAGATGATTTTACGGTTAATAAATATGTGGATTAATTAATATTGGATAAATGATGTGTTAATTATTGATTGTTAATTGTTGATAATATTGTGTTTGTTATTATTGTTGTTTGGTTGTTAGGTCTGGTTGAATTTCCACTTTAGAAAGCAGATGTCATATGAAATGAAATACATGGAAATTTTGTAGAGGGATCCGGATTCCTCGCCACTGTTAATTTTAATTCATTTATATACTTGTTAAATAAATTGTTGAATGTCAGAGCTTGGTAGCTTTGCCATATTGGATATGACTTTGATATGTTGAAAAAGTTGGACTCTTTTAGTTTTTGGTTTGAAATGGTATTGATTCAGAGAATGATCTTAAATATGACTTTGGAATTTTCTATGGCATTTTATTTAGAAAAGGTTTTTGAACTTCTCTATTTTACTTCAACCTTTTTGGAAATGTTTTAAAATTTTTTTGGGAAGTATTTATTTTATAAGAAAAGTTAATGTAATAATGAATGTTTATTATCAAGAAAACAAAACGAGGAATTTATCTTTTAAGATATAGTGATTGTGTTCTAAAAGGAGATAGAAATATTTTTGAATAAATATTGAGGAAGCCTTTATATAAAAAGTTGTATAGAAAGATGGATTTATAAATGGTATTTTATAAATAAAAGAATATATTTATAAATAATATTTTACAACGGGAAATGATACCATTTTGATAAATTGGAATAATAAATCATATTTGTGAATTTATAGTGATATATAGAATGATCGTTTTATGAAAGGTATTTGATCCTCTCTTGAAACCGAAGATTGGTGATAAGTATATGAGATTTATAAAAGGAGTTTTATAAATAGAAATGAGTTTTATAAATAGAAATGAGTTTTATAAAAGGGTTTTTATAAATAGAAAGAAGATTTATAAAAGGAGTTTTGTAAATATAAAAGTGGTTTATAAAAGTAGTTTTGTAAATATAAAAGAGATTTATAAAAAGGAGTTTTACAAAAGGAGAATGAGATTTGATTTCTATAAATGATCATTTTAAATTATGGTGGTATGGAAAGTATTCTTTTCATACTTAACACCAAATTCTAAGGTATGGAAACTCGTCTCTATCTATGAGAATTAAGAATGTATGTCAAAGGCAAGGATAGTTCTCTAACTTGTCCAACTATATTGTTAATCGAGGGATAGTATAAGTTTGAAATCAGAAAGTGGTGGTAAGTATATTTGATCTAAGTTTTATATGATCCATCTACTTACACCAAAAGTGTTTTTGGGTTTATTGTTATGAATGTTTTAAAAGACATTTGTTTAACCCAATAAGTATGGTTTTGGAAATGAAATCTTTCTTAAAATTTTGTGAATATACGTATACTATTGAGATAAGCATATAAATACTTTTCTATGTATTGAAAGTGAATTGGTTTAGAAATATACTTATACCTTCGAGATAAGTATATAAATACTTTTCCAAGTATTGAAAAGAGTAGAGAGGGTTTTTGAATATATCTTTTGTAAAAGGTATTTCAATACGAATATTTGACAGGAGATTTTAATTAATGAAGTGGTTGATTAAAGAGGCTTAGTGGTTGCCTATATGCTAAATCATGCTTGTTTCCTTTTGAAATTAAATCTCTAATTTGATTGTTTACTTATTTGATAGTTAAATAACCAATTTTCAAAACTTGGCCAATTTTAAAACTATTGATGTCGGTTCGGAGAGACGAGGATCAAATATGTTATTCGAAAACCAATTTGAATTGGCATAAGCATTCGAATTTAATATGTATTGAAGAAGATGGAAATCGAAGTCTTTGAAGTGCAAGGGCTACTTGCTACTAATCTAGAGGGTGATTCCAGAATGAATGTAGTAGAAGTAATGCCTTCGGTTTGTTCAGTCCTAGAACAACCTGTATGGATGAATGATGACATTGCATTGTTTCATAGAGGGCAGTGTTAGCATTCCTATTGGGATTTGCTAAAAAGGTAAAACATAGCCTCAAGCCTCACACCCGGTAATGACTAAAATAGGAGTTATGCCACAGAGCTATGTGGGTCGCTCCCATTGTCGTCGTAGATCAATATTTATGGATTTATGTATGCTTGGGGTCCGGTATGGTTTGTAATGTTGGCAGCCGAGGGATGATCATATTCGGTACTATCTAGGAAGGGGTAGGCCGTTCCTAATTCATAAGGTTTAATAGGTTTACGACCTTAGTACTTGTCTCTAGAGGTGTACAGTACTGAAGTTGGTCCCTTACCTTGTCATTGATGGAATCCATTTTTCAATATGTGCCTTACGTATACCAAATATGTTGGAATGTGAGATGAAAACATTTCGGCTATGTTAAGTATTTATTTTAAACCCTGGACATTATTATAATATCATTGGATTTCCTAATAAAATGGTTTGGTTATCGTAATGTGAAAACTCATTCGTGTTTATGTGGGGCGTGGTCTTACGAGATACCTTTATTTTTGAAAGGTTTTATAATATAAAAATTCGTAAGATTTGAGTTTCTCACGCTGGTTTATCAGACTGATCCAGGTGTTATTTTCTTATAATGCTCGGGTCAGCCCTGATTATATTTCAAATTAAGTTGTGGATGCTCTGGAGCTTAAGGAGGCGAGCTGGATGCCCCCAATGCATATTCACGTATTTTATTTTCTACTGCATTTCTTATATTGTATTTATCAGCGTTTGTGAAGACAGGTTGTTATGTCCAGGCTAATGATAGGTAAGTTTACTCTAATTGATGTATGTATATTACAGTTTTCTTTTGTAAAGATCATGTGTATATTATATATTACTAGTCACGATGTGAGATTCTATTTTGTCTTTTCTTTTTTTACCCCAACAATCTATCTTTTTGGCACTCGAATGCTGGGCATGT
Organism: Allium fistulosum; assembly: GCA_030737815.1. Taxonomy (NCBI): domain Eukaryota; kingdom Viridiplantae; phylum Streptophyta; class Magnoliopsida; order Asparagales; family Amaryllidaceae; genus Allium; species Allium fistulosum. The sequence continues at coordinate 497,424,803 of CM060905.1, read as the reverse complement.
GAATACCGTGGATGTATTAGCACCGACTTTTGAGGATCGAAAAGGTGGTCGTTGTAGCATGGTATCAGACCTTACGTTAAACAAACACCTAGGCCTTGGTGGGGTAAACTCATTAAAGATAGGGTTAGTAACATCCTAGAGTGAGTTTGAGTGTGTGTGTGTGTGTGTGTGTCTATATATATATGAGAACGTGTATTTTTCAGTGCTATGAAATTGTTTTACATTATGTTGTTTGGCTGTTGAGTGGTTTATTTATTCTGGTCGAGACGTGGGATGCCATGGTATCGATAGAGGTTCCTAAACATATAGACAAGGCAAACTGACATAGTGTTTTTGAAATCGGTAAATGAAATAATTTTACCTTGATTTTATATTTTATATATAAAAGAATAATTTTTAGAAATTGATGTAGTTATTTATGATGTGTTTGTTTGTTAGGAAATGATAATATTCAATTATTATCATTTATTGTTTGATTAGTTATGCTTGGCTAGTTTATGAGCACTGACTATTATTTGTTGATTTTTTGAATTGTTCTCGGCCAGTTTATGAGTAGTTTTACCTTTTTCAACCTGGACTGGGTAGATAGTAATAGTGGGAATATTGAAATGAACACCTTGTAAATTAAGTTTCACGGTTTGACTATAAGGTGCTCGATGATAATGTTGGGTTAGAATTTAATTTTAATAAAGTTTTTTATTATAATCTAAACAAAGATATACATTTGTGAAATGATTTAGATAAGGAATGTAGCGATCTTGAAATTTAAACACTTCGCCTTCGAATGTTGAAACGTTTTGAAATATAGTTAAGTGTTATAAATGGGATTTTATAACCTTAATAAGAATCATGTAATTAATGAATATAGGTAAGAAAATTATTTTTCAAAATTGTTTACAAGAATATATTTTTCGAAGAAAAATCGATAACGTGATCGGAAATCGATTTATCAATAAATAGCCTTTTGATTAATATAACTTGTTCAAACTCTTTTGCAATTATCTAATCATCAAATTAACACATTGGCAACTAATTAATACTTCACTTCATAAAGCAAATAGAACATCCTAGAATGATCCAAGTGGATAAAAGATATTACTTTGCAAGAGGTAAAGTGGACTTTAGCTAAAAGGAAGTGATGTAAAGGAGAAATGATGTGGCAAGTGAGGGGATGAGCCTTGCATGACATGAAAGGAGGGTGAGAACAAGCTTACGCAACACCATCTTGAGCCCATATAAGGAGAGGCATACCCTTGATAATAAACTACAAATTTACAAAGCTAAAACAAGCTCTCTTTCATGTCTTCTTCTTCTTAAATATTCTAAAGAAAAATAGTTTCAAATCAAATCCAAATCAACTCAAACTTTGCCATAGTCCTTAGGACAACATTATAACATCTTCTACCAAGTTAGATTTTGAAGAAGAGAACCAAATCTCACCCCATCCCCGTAGGCCGTGAACAACAAGGGCATTATTGCCTTGAAAACCAAGTGAAAGCAAGGAGGTAGAAGGAAGGAAAGGCGGTTGCAAGGGAGAGGTTGAACTTGGTTAGCTTGGACTTGCTTGTTTTCTGGGTTAAAGGTGAGCTAATTCACTACCTTGAATGAAAATATAGAGAATATATATGCTTGTGTTGATTGTATATACATTTTTTGAATTGATGTTGACATATGTTGAAACATTGGTTTTGATTCTTGCTTTGAAAGCAAATGGCAAATGTAATCCATATCAGTAGACTTGAATGGACTTATATGACTTGTCCAAGAGAACGACTACTCTTGGGCCCAAGGAAGAATTTGAGATGAAGTTTGTTCCAGAAGCCGAGAAGACTTTGTTATTTAGGAGCTTCCTCGATCTAAAGTAGGGGGCCATGATAGTGGCTGGGTATGATAACCGATTCACTACCTTGTATCGGTTTGGGCTTGGTTTGGTTGATACGCCATTGAAGAGAAATGAGACGTTCATCATAGGGGATGCACCCAAAATTTAAGGGTAATATGACAAATCACATCTTGGGGTCTTATTTAAATTTGGTGAACATGGGGTTAAGGTTTGAGAGCTTAGAACCGAAGCTGTCTATTCCTGCACCAATAGGGAGCAACAAGCATAAGATTCAGCCGTCGAGAGATATTTCTGGTTTAGCTTGTCACAAGTGTGGAAAGAAGAGGCATTTCACTAGGAGTTGTACATCAGTTGAGGGAGGACAAGTGGCGAAAGCACCGTTGGTTAAGGCAGCTATTGCTAAGATACCAAAGCTAGAGCCATAGACGGGCAAGGCACGGTTTCCACTAAGGAGCTACTGAAATTTCCACCAGCCCGGTCATCTAGTTAAATACTGCCTGATGCTTCATAAGGGGGAGCAGCCTAGAGTTTTTCCACGTGCTTCCGCACCTTCTACTTCTGCAACAGCAAGAGGGAAGTAAGTTTTGGAATGTATTCTATCTATTTCTGGTATTTCCGCTCATGTCTTATTTGATACTGGTGCTACTCTTAGTTTTATATCTTGTATTCTTATTAATAGATTGAAACATGAACCAGTTATAGCTTTAGATTCTATTTGTGTGTCGAACCCTATTGGGGGCTCGGCTAATCTTAGTATGGTTTGCTTAGGAGTTCTAGTTACTTGTTTTGACCAACTCTTTCCTTACGATGTGTATGTTCTAGGTTTTATGGGTTTTGATGTTCTGCTTGGGATGGATTGGTTATCACGGAATAATGCGGTCTTGGATTATGGTAAGTGAACCATGGTATTAAAGTAATGGAGGAAGGTTCCGACTGTAGATTGTGAAGGACCTAGCTCACCTATGACTAGTTTCCTTTATTCTCTTAATTTGGCAGAAGAGGAGTTGGGTTCTATCCCTATTGTTCAGAAATTTGTGGATGTTTTCGAAGAGGTATCAAGTTTACCTCCTCATTTGTAATACCCCACCTTTATACCCATACTATCCAAGAGTATTACTGAGTAATACTATCAGATAATACAGAGTGTGAGGCTATATGGGGTAGACACATGAATATTCTCTTGGACTAACACCGATATGTATTAAAACATCAAATAAACATCTAATCTATACATACATAGCATCGGTATAAAGCAGTAGACACATTTTCCTCTAGGACAGAGCAATACACAATATATAATAAATAGCAAAGAACACAGAGTCAGTCGCAACAATAACATATAATATATATACAAAAATGCTATATGAATACAATACAACTCAAATGTCAATTATATAAACATATAGTGAATCAATAACGTACAAGTATCAAGTATTAATCTAATATAATACTCTTCTAAGCTCAAATAAAAATGCTAGTAGTAAGTCCCCGTACCTACAATGTCTCGGACTGACCCGAGTATTAAAAATAACACACGGTCAGACTATGACTGTATCATAGGGTAAAAAATTTATAATCTAATATATCAACAATAATATAATAATACCCATTATATAGATAAATATGTAATATATGTATTGTAATCACCACATCATAAACAAATCTCCATGTATTATATAGCTTCAAATATCACAAAACATATATAAAGATGCCATGCCCCATCTCAAAGCAAATCAAATCGGAATTCAAGAACATCAATTCTGATGGGTGAATCGTCTTAATCCAAAAATCGATTATTAAGTCAAGAAACCATCATTAATGAAATATCATCAAATTATCTTACAATAATAACCAAATATTATTAAATATCAATAATAAAAGAATCGTCATCAATACACTAAGATAGGTGGCCTATCAATACATGATAAAAGATATGAGGATCCACATATTCTGGACACCTGTCCAGATATAATCTCATCTCTTCATATATGAATAAATCAAAATAGTATGGATATACGAGTATTGCTATACATTATACACATAATCTCTAGTATAGCCACCTCATGGGATAGTGAATAATATATATGTCAATCCACATCGCATACATAACCCTGAACCAGAAAGGGAGACTTACAACACACAACATGCTCTAGGGACCTAGGACTACTCGCCTCCTGTAGAGTACCATATATCCCTTCAGTCTTTAGTTACCTCGACGGCCATCGTGACCCAATCCACCAGTGGCTCGGCTACACGTAGCCCCGGTCACGACCCTGCTTTCCCCTATAGATAACAGACTGCTAGCCTATGCAACCCAACAGGCTATAGGCCTCCTAACCTACCAACCAACAAACATGTCATGCACATCCAAAATATCCAACAACGGTGTCTCGAATCTTGGGCGCAAACCCACGATCAGGCCTGTAACTACCCGAAATTTAAGCTATAGTAATTAATTAACGAATTAATTAAATAATAATATAAGTTTGTGAAATTTTCAGAATTGGACCACGGGAGTTGCACCATTGTGTCCGTGGCGATTTTCTGATCAATTTTCATATATAAATTGTCAAAATCTGAGTTAATATGAAGAAGATACGCAAGAAACAAGAAACGAAGAAAACAGAAGAAAAAAATATAGGGCAGGTCGACCCTCCCCTTGGCTAGGTCGACCTACCACTTGTATGGGTCGACCTGGGGGTCAACCCGCCTTCTCTTATGGCCGAGAAGCCATCTAGATGCATATATGATGTGTTTTTCCTATTTTGTTCGATCCTGTGCGTCCGTGCTTCCATCCGACGGTTCCTATCGAGCCTATGACGTGGTTGCACCAGATTTAATCCCCAAATCCAACGGTTTGAGATCCACAAGTGACACTATAAATAAGACCCTAGGCCTAGCTATTTTTCTCATTCAGATTTTCTCCATCTGGGTTCATTGCCTGAGGCTGGACCCTAAAAGGAATATTTTTCCGAGGAGAAATCTTTTTAATTAAAATATTTTATGCCCTTCAAGTGGATCCAGGAAAGGCCAAAGGAAAGAGCTAAGGACCATAGGTGATTGTTTAAGTAATTATTTTAGATTTTTAAGTAATTTAAAATAATAAGGTTTCCAATAGTTGTAGTTTTTCTACAAGGGTAACCATTATGCAAGTTTATTTACAGTTTTAGACTTGTTTTTCAGTCTATTTTCTTTTAGCTATTCCATTTCAGTTATTTGCAATTATTTACTGTTAATTATAGTTTTTCCAATTATTTACAGTTATTTACGTTATTTACAGTTATTTACTGTCATTTACGTTTTATTTACATCTATTCTACGATTGGGATTTCTTCTATAAATGTCAGTTTCTTTTTAATTTCCTTTTTTACGCGAATGGAATAAATAGAAGAATAATTCGTTAAGATGGACTAAAATATAAGAACACTGAATTTACAGAAAATGAGATGTAAAATAAGAAGAACCGTAACAAATTGGACTTAGACTGAAATAGGAAAGTTTAAGATATTTGCAAGCATAGTTATAACATGTAATTATAACTAAAATGAGAAAATAGAAGAACTGGCAAAAGTAGCTTATTTTTATACTTAAACCTTGGGTTAAGTTAATAAGCAGAATTATAGCACACAGGTTATAATTAGAGACAATAATCAAGTAGAAAGATCAGGAAAGGCTTATTTTAAGACTTAAATTAAGTTAATAAGAAAATAAAGCAGAAATAACAGAAGAGGCTTATTTTAATAAACATAGATCTTGGATTAAGTTAATAAGCAAGATATTGAAGATCATTATTTGTAGACCCAACGGGGTAGTCCTTTACTGATATAGAAGATCTGTATTGTAGGCCCAATAGGGTAGTCCTTTACGGATATAGAAGATCTGTATTGTAGGCCCAACTGGGTATTCCTTTACAGATATAGAAGATCGTTATTATAGGCCCAACGGAGTAGTCCTTTACAGATATAGAGGCTTATTTTAAAAACTTACATTAAGTTAATAAGAGGTCAATAAATAGAAGCTCAAATCATGGGGATTTGGACAAGGGGCGCAACTAGATTTTGTTTGTTAGATAAGACCCGTACCAACAACATTCCCTTTTAGTCAGACACAGGTGGCCTCACAATAGCACAGGTGAGGTAAGGGCACGCTTATGCTAGAGCGGTGGTAAATAAGAGGTCAACGGAAGGGAGCAACAGATAGCGTGAGCCTAATGGTGGTCGAGCATGCGGCCTCAGTGTTGGCTAATAAATCATTGTTGAATTGTAAGCACTAAGGAAGTATCTATTGCGTAGGGACCAATAGGGTCTAGTCCGCGGTAGTAGGTGTCTATTGCGTAGGGACCAACACGGCCTAGTCCGTATCTTTTGCGTAGGGACCAACAAGGTCTAGTCCGTATCTTTTGCGTAGAGACCAACAGGGTCTAGTCTACATCTTTTGCATAGGGACCAATGGGTCTAGTCCACAGTAGGCATGGTAGAGATAGAAGGCCGGTCAAAGGGTAGAATTAGGACTTCAGCCTAGTTAAAGTAGGATTAGGATTTCAGCCTAATCAAACCAGTTGTCTAAGAAAAGTGCAAACAATCTAATCGAACTATCTAAGCGAAGTAAACAGTTAAACCGTATTTTATTCTAGCTTTATCTTTTCTTTTATTTCCTTCTATACCAGAACTGTTGCAAAGTCTATTATCTTTACCTTGCTTAAGAATACTAGTAATTACTTTCATTCACCAGACTTTTAGTGACCCACTCCTTTATTTCCCTTTTTCCCCCCATAGGACAGCAAAGGAAGGGGTAGTAGATTTCGGATTCCTTTGGAGGTTCAGCTGCGGAGATTTATCTTCATGTATTCTTCTTCTTTTCCAGTTTTCTTTTTTTGGAGTTTGGATGTATTGGTACTGTTGAGAGGGATGGTTTTGTTTATGTACTCTGATATAACTAAGATGGCATTTTCTTTTCATAAGACGTGTATTGGGTATTTTTAGACACCCTGTATATTTGGTTTTATGACTCTACTTTATGAAGTTTGATTTTGAATAATAAGATTTCTATTTAAATGCTTTCACTGTTTTATCAATTTTGTCTTGTGAATCTTAATCTTTGTAAGTTTTTAGCTATACCTACAATGCACCACATCTTTTAGTGTGCCTTTTTGGGTATATTAAGGGGTGTGGGGTTTTACATTTGGTATCAGAGCCTAAGGTTACAAGGTTCCTAAAAATTTGTTTTAAAAGTAAAGAATTTTTCAAAATAGCTTGTTTTAAAAGTATTTTTCAGAAAGAAACTCTTAGAAATAGTTTTCAAGCATAAAAGAGTTTTTTTAAAAATCCCCTCAAAGTCCAGTTCAACATTCTTTCGAGCCTAAATTCTCTTTTCTTTGCATAGTATGGCTGATTGATTCCGCAGAGGTATGGTTCCAGATGTGCAAGGGCAAGTACCCAATACAACACCGATAGGTGGAAATCCCTTCAATCCACCTACAGCAGCCGATTTTTCTAAGCTATGCAAGGACTCTATTAGTCTAGGAGGTAGAACGCTTTCTGGCATAGAGGATTTCAAGGAGACATAAGCTAGGTTGGAGGATATGAAGCGAATGTTTAGACTGTTAAGATTGGAGGACCGACAGAGAGTTCAGCCTGCATCTTGGCAGTTGAAGGGAGAGCTTAAAGTGGTTCCTTAGTCAGAAAGCTCTGAGAAGCCGTTGTGGAAGAACAAGAAGGAGTTACGAATGAAGAGAAGGTGTTATAGTTGTGGACAGCCCGGTTACCTTAGTAGATTTTTTCCTCAGAAGACGGGGCAGAGAGCAGGTGCACCTACAGTGCAAGTATAGGCTTTGGATGCAGTATGTTCTAGTAGTGGACCGAATCGAGGTAGGAAAGTCTCTGTAGAAGATTTGATCTCTATTTATGGTTTTCCATTTTGGACTCTTTTCGATTTAGGAGCATCACACTCTTTCCCTTCGAGTTCTTTGGTAGATTGTTTGCACTTAGACATCTCCTTAGTAGTAGACCCCATTATTGTTTCAAACCCCATAGGAGGATCGGCACGCTTATCAATGATTTGTAGGGGTTTGAAATTTTTTTATCCTAGGCGTAGAGTTTAATTGTGATGCCTATCCTATGTATTGGGATTTTTGGGGTATGGGATGATTTTGGGGATGGATTGGCTATCCACATATGGATCAATATTGGACTGCGAGAGGAGAGTCGTTAGACTAGAGACATGCAATGGTAGGACTCTCGAGGTTTCTTGCGACCCACAGGGGTTAGTCATGTTGAGCTTCCTTTATTCCCTTGATTCATCACTAGGAGAGCAAGATTTCGTTCCAGTCATTAGAGATCTCCCAGATATTTTTTTTTGAGGTTAGGGCACTTCCCCCTAAGAGAGAGACCGACTTTAGGATCCATCTTAATGACAATGCTAAGCCAGTGGCATTTCCCATGAGACATATGGCACCTAGGAAGTTTAATAAGCTCACAAAGATGAACCGTTACCCACTGCCTAGGATAGATTATCTTTTCGACCAGCTAGTTGGCTCTTAAGTATTTTCTTAGCTTGATTTAGCCACTGGATTTCATTAACTTAGAGTCGCTGATGATAGCATTGATAAGACGACATTTAGGACACCCGACAGATTCTTTAAGAGGTTGGTTATGCCTTTTGGGCTAACCAATGCTTCAGCTTATTTTGTAGATTTGATAAGCCGTGTTTTTAGAGATGTCCTAAATAAGTTCGTAGTAGTGTTTGTGGATGACATTTTGGTGTTTTCTAACAGTATGGAGAAGCATGTTGTTCATTTAGAGGAGGTTCTTCGTACACTTCGCGTTCATCAATTGAAGGTAAATTTCTTGAAGTGACACTTTCGACGTAAGGAAGTGCGTTCCTTGAGGCATAGAGAAGGTCTACACATGGTAGGAGTTTGAGAAACGGTTTTGTACATTTAGGTTCAGATTGTGGAAATCCAAAGAGCTGTGGGCAAAGATTGGAGATGTACAATAGATTCAGTTGGAAAAGAGGAAAGCTCATGTGTAGATAATTGCAAAATTATAATTGATTCAGATAAGTGGATTTAACGGTAGTTCCTAGGGATAAAAGACTTTAGTAGGGAAATGAGGTTTTCAAGGATTAGGAAGGGTACTCCTAGGGTACTAAGAAGAAAACCCATTTTATGTCTAGCCTAATCAAATGAAATTATTAGAATTGAAAAGTTGAAAAGTATAATTGTCAATATTTTTAAAGTAAATATTGGGTTTTTGAAAAAAAAAAGTGGTATAAAATTTAAATTGGTTTTTATATGGTGTAAATTTTGTTAAAAGTGAAATTCTTTTAGAATTATAGAGCATATATGGCTCGCTGGTTTTTTTGAAAGAAAATAAAGATTTTAAAAATAAAAGCCTAAAGTGTATTAAATATCGGAAACATAGGTTACGACATTTATTGTTGTAATAGATGTTTTCGTGGAAAATAAAGGGGCATAGACTATAACACTATTTTTATTGTAGGTGACTCCCAAAGAAAATGTTTTTACATAGTATATGAGATTTATTAGTATTTATTTTAATTAAATCCATACACTAGTATTTTTGGGTTGTAGTAACGGTGTTTTACGCAACATCTGTTTTGACCCAAATAAAAATGTGTTTTGAAGATAATTTCTAAGTATAGAAATAAAGTAGTTTGTAAGTACACTTTTTTTTAAATAAGTATAAGAAATGTTATCTAGTTATGGATATATTACAACAGTTTTGGAAATGAATTTTTCTGAAAAGAAAAGTGTAAGTTAAATATTAGGAAATTAATTAATTTCATAGAAATTGTCTATTGTAAGAGAATATAGATTAAAATACTTTAATCTATTCGAACGAAATGAATAATGATAAAATTTTCTATGAAACCAAATTATAAATAAAGATGTTTTGTGCAAGTTATAAGGAATACGTGAAAGAGATATACAAGGTATGGGAAGCACCATATTTTATAGCCTATTTCAAAGAAACATAAAATAAGTTCCTTGTAATTTCACATAAACATGAAGTCCTCTTTTAAAGGATTCATATAAAATTTTAGCGTTAATAGTTTCTTATAAAAGGAAGTAGTTCCAATATATTAAGGTATAAAACCGTTAGGTGTGATAAGATGTGTAATGATTAGAGACAGTGTTAGTTAGGAGAGATATTGTAGAGAGCCTTTGTAGTAAGTTAAGAACTCCTCTAAGGTTAGGTAATTGGAGAGTTAAGGGGTTTAATTATTCTTATCTACTCCATTTTTTGCAAAATTGAAAATCTATTAAAAAAGGTATTATGACAACAAGTGAGGACATTTTCAAGATATTTTAAAAGAGAAATGGTCTGGTGAAAAAGTAAATAAGTTTTTGGAAGCGAAAAACTTAATTACAGTTAAATTTAAAAAAATCCCAATTTTTATAAAAAGCTGTAAGGATACAAGTCTAGAAAGATAAAATGTTAAGTAACCAAGTACCTTTGAATTTGAAAATAACACTTTTTAAAGGCAAATTTTTTTTGGGATTTGATGTTTTAAAAAATTTAGAAGCTTTAATTTTTGAAATACCAAACCAAACTTTTAAATATGGAGTAGGTAGGTATCATTTCCTAGGTGTGGCGGAAAAAGTGTAAAGCTATATAAGAGATAGCAGTAATTACTTTTAGAAGTAATAATAGAAGATTCCATAGAGTGTAGAGGACACTAGTGAGAACCTAGGATTGTTGCCTCATGTGTATAGACTATAGTAAAGTGATATTAGTAAGATGGTAAGACACATATGGTTGAGGATGTATATTCTTGATTTTGGAGGAACTTGGGAGGAGCATCTGCCCTTAGTAGAGTTCGCTTATAATAATAGCTTTCAGACTAGCATTGGAATGGCACCTTTTGAAGCTCTTTATGGAAGACCGTGCAAGTCGCCTTCGTGTTGGTTAGAGTCTACAGAGAGATTGCTACTTGGTCCCGACATGGTTAAAGTGACTTCCGAGAAGATTGATTTAATTTGGAGAAAATACGTACCTCTTATCCTCATCTCTTTGATAGCAAATTTCGAATTTCCTATTTCCATCTTTAGTTTTGAATATGTTCTTTCCTTTATTATCCTTTGGGAGGGTAGAACTTAGGATTTAACCTATGGATGGTAGGATTTTACGTAAACATGTTATTAGAACATGTTATTTATGATGGATACTAGTGGTTGCAAGTGGTTGCTTGTGGATGCTAATGGACGCATATACTTACACTAGGCACTATTATCTCTTAGGGATCGACCTAACTAGGACACTAGAGCATATGCATATGGATGTGTGTGCATTTGCATTTTTATTTTATTTTATTTTCCATGGTTGCTATAAATGGATTATTGTCATATGATTGTTGCATTTGGATGATGATTGTAGCACGCATATAGAACTATCGGTTATTATTAGGGAATTTGCATTCATTTGGATACATGGCACGAACATAATTGCATAAAAGGAGGTCGACTGAATCAGTGGACCGCCTAATCTTTTGCATTATTTAGGGACATTGACACTACACTAATTGCATATGTATCATAAATAGCATTAGAAAAACTTAAGGACAATGGATGTAATGGATGATGGTTGAGTAGTTGGTTGTAGAACTTGGATGAAAACATTTCTTTCATTCTTCTATCCTTAGAGATTTCGAGGACGAAATCCCTTAAAAAGGGGAGAATGTAACAAGCCGATATTTAAGTTATAGTAATAAACTAACAAATTAATTAAATAATAATATAATTTTGTGAAATTTTCAGAATTGGACCACGGGAGTTGCACCATTGTGTCCATGGCAATTTTATGATCAATTTGCATTTATAGATTGTCAAAATCCGAGTTAATATGAAGAAGATACGCAAGAAACGAAGAAAATAGAAGAAAAAATAATAATATAGGGCATGTCGACCTGAAGGTCGACCCTCCCCTTGGCTAGGTCGACCTACCAATTGTATGGGTCGACTAGGAGGTGAACCCGCCTTCTCTTATGGCTGAAAAGCTATCCAGATGCATATATGACGTGTTTTTCCTATTTTGTTCGATCATGTGCGTCTGTGCTTCAATCCGACGGTTCCTTATCGAGCCTATGACGTGGTTGCACCAGATTTAATCTCCAAATCCAATGGTCTGAGATCCACAAGTGCCACTATAAATAAGACCCTAGGCCTAGCTATTTTTCTCATTTAGATTTTCTCCATTTGGATTCATTGCCTGAGGCTGGACCCTAAAAGGAATATTTTTCCGAGGAGAAGATCTTTTTAGTTAAAATATTTTATACCCTTCAAGTGGATCCGGGAAGGCCAAAGGAAAGAGCTAAGGACCACAAGTGAGTGTTTAAGTAATTATTTTAGATTTTTAAGTAATTTAAAATAATAGGGTTTCCAATAGTTGTAGTTTTTCTACAATTTTGGGGTAACCTTTATGCAAGTTTATTTACAGTTTTAGACTTGTTTTTAGTCTATTTTATTTTAGCTATTTTATTTTAGTTATTTGCAATTATTTACTGTTAATTGTAGTTTTTCCAATTATTTACAGTTATTTACGTTATTTACAGTTATTTACCGTTATTTACGTTTTATTTACATCTATCTACGACTGGGATTTCTTTTGTAAATGTCAGTATCTTTTTAATTTCCTTTTTTACGCGAATGGAATAAATAGAATAATAATTCGTTAATATGGACTAAAAAATAAGAACACTGAATTTACAGAAAGCGGGATGTAAAATAAGAAGAACTGTAACAAATTGGACTTAGACTGAAATAGGAAAATTTAATATATTTGCAAGCATAATTATAACATGTAATTATAACTAAAAAGATAAAATAGAAGAACTGGCAAAAGTAGCTTATTTTTATACTTAGACCTTGGGTTAAGTTAATAAGCAGAATTATAACACACAGGTTATAATTAGAGACAATAATCAAGTAGAAAGAATAGGAAAGGCTTATTTTAAGACTTAAATTAAGTTAATAAGAAAATAAAGCAGAAATAACAGAAGAGGCTTATTTTAATAAACTTAGAACTAAGATTAAGTTAATAATTAAGATATAGAAGATCGGTATTGTAGGCCCAACGGGGTAGTCCTTTACTGATATAGAAGATCTGTATTGTAGGCCCAACGGGGTAGTCCTTTACTGATATAGAAGATCTGTATTGTAGGCCCAACAGGGTAGTCCTTTATAGATATAGAAGATCGATATTGTAGGATCAACGGGGTAGTCCTTTACAGATATAGAGGCTTATTTTAAAAACTTGCATTAAGTTAATAAGAGGTCAATAAATAGAAGTTCAAATCATGGGGATTTGAAAAAGGGGTGCAACTAGATTTTGTTTGTTAGATAAGACCCATAACAACAACATTCCCTTTTAGTCAGACACAGGTGGCCTCACAATAGCACAGGTGAGGTAAGGGCATGCTTATGCTAGAGCGGTGGTAAATAAGAGGTCAATAGGAGGGAGCAACATATAGCGTAAGCCTAATGGTGGTCGAGCGTGCAGCCTCAGTGTTGGCTAATATATCGTTATTGAGTTGCAAGCACTAGGTAAGTATCTATTGCGTAGGGACCAATAGGGTCTAGTCCGCAGTAGTATGTGTCTAGTGCATAGGGACCAACACGGTCTAGTCCGTATCTTTTGCATAGGGACCAACAAGGTCTAGTCCGTATCTTTTGCGTAGGGGACAATGAGTTTAGTCCGCAGTAGGCACAGTTGAGATAGAAGAACGATCGAAGGGTAGAATTAGGACTTCAGCCTAGTTAAAGTAGGATTAGGGTTTCAGCCTAATCAAACAAGTTATTTAAGAAAAGTGCAAACAATCAAATCGAACTATCTAAGCGAAGCGAACAGTTAAACCGTATTTTATTCCAGATTTATCTTTTCTTTTATTTCCTTCTATACCAGAACTGTTGCAAAGTCTATTATCTTTACCTTGCTTAAGAATACTAGTAATTACTTTCATTCATCAGACTTTTAGTCTGACCCACTCCTATATTTCCCTTTTTTCCCCCATAGGCAAGCAAAGGCAGGGGTAGTAGATTTCGAATTCCTTTGGAGGTTCAGCTACGGAGATTTATCTTCATGTATTCTTCTTCTTTTCCAGTTTTCTTTTTTTGGAGTTTGGATGTACTTGTACTATTGAGAGGGATGGTTTTGTTTATGTACTCTGATATGACTAAGATGGTATTTTCTTTTCATAAGACATGTATTGGGTATTTTATGACACCTTGTATATTTGGTTTTATGACTCTACTTTATGAAGTTTAATTTTGAATAATAAGATTTCTATTTAAATTTTTCCGCTGTTTTATTTATTTTGTCTTGTGAATCTTAGTCTTTGTAAGTTTTTAGCTATACCTACAACGCACCACATCTTTTAGTGTACCATTTTGGGTTTACTAAGAAGTGTGGGGTGTTACAAGGCCGCCAAGGTAAATGTAAAGACCATATTTTAATTAATATTATTTAGGACATTTAAATAGTTAAATTAAATGAAATAATGTAAATGGTTAAGGGATTGAGATTTGTGTTAATAGAGGGTAACCGTGCCTACGAACAATGAACTAAAAGGGGATTAAAACGAAATAGATAAGGGAAATATATATGGGTAAAGTCGGAATAAGTTATATTCATATACCCTAAACCCTCATACCACTTCATTTTACACGTTCACAAACTAAAATAAAAACAAAAGGGAGGTCGGCCACCATTAGGGGAAAGCAAGAAGAAGATAAAGCTAGAATCAAAAGAAGGAAGCCTAATCAACTTAATCCAAGATCAAATCTCAACCCCTTAACAAACAAGCTAAAGGTGAGTAATAGGATACATATCATATTTTTATTTTTATTTGTTTTAGTTGAGATCCAAAATTGTTTTGCAAATGATTTTCCATATTTGATTGTTTAAATGGATATATATGCTTGTTGATGATATATGCTTTTTCATATAGATTTTATAATAAGGTGTAACTTGGAAAACCAATTAAATGACATCCAAATGCCTTTCGATTTTGAGATAAGGTCAGAAATAATAATTCAGAGATGGATTTCAAATTTTATAATTTTCTGAATTAATGTGGATTTATTATGAATTTTCTAGTAAAGAAAATGATTAATTGGGTTTAAGATTAATTATGGCTATTTTATGTTGGCTTTGGATTAGAAATTTAAATATGTTAGAAAACATATTAGAAGTGATTTATGGTAATTTTTGTAGAATTTTCCTAAGTGTTTTAATAAGTGTATAAAATTATTTTAAGGTATGCGACTTAAATGTTTTATATGTTTATAAAAGGAGAAGGGGCAATTTGCAAATGTTTTAAATTATTTATTTTTGAAATTTGGCAGCACTTTTAGAAAAGATTTTGGAAAGAAATTAGCAACAAATCATATGTAGACAAACAAAGCAGGTTCGTTGAAAAGAAATTACTTTTTAAACTCAACAATCAGTTTTTATAAGGTTTTGTTGTTTCGCCACTTTCGGCAGCTACCTTTCGACTTCATACTTTCGCCTACATCCAAGTCGAAACCAATACGCATGGTATCAAAAGCCTTGGTACGTAGTGGATTGGAGATAGGCGAAAGGTATAGATTCGAAACAGTGGTTCCGAAGGGGTCGAAACCTTGTTTTGCTTTTAAAAGGAAATGCGCCTACTCTTCTTTCGAAGAGAATGCTTTCGAATAAGATAGTTGTCCACTTAGTCAAATTTTTAAAGAAAGGTTTCGAAAGAGGTTGCGCTTTTGTTTTAAGAAAATGCTTCCGAAAGGGTCGAAACCCCTTGTTGTCGCATCCTTCCTTTCGAAGCAATGCTTTCGAAAGGGTTCCTTTGTTTTAAAACTTAATCTGCTTCTCCAATGCTTTCGAAGGGGTTGATTTCAATACCATCCACTTCTTTTACTTAGGAGATTGCCTTCAAAAGAGTTACTTTCGACTTAGATGTTTTGAAAAGAGGATTTCCAAGGTTTTGTAAAAGAGGATTTCCAAGGTTTTGTAAAGCTTTCGAAAGGATACTTTTAATGTATTTGAAAGGTCTATGGTAAATGGTTTCGAAAGGTATGTTTTGGCTTTTCATCCTAAGGTTATAAAGTAAAGTAGTTTACTTGTATCGAAAGGGGTACTTTCAAGGGTTTCGATAGGGGTACTTTCAAAGGTTTCGAAAGGGGTTGTTTAAAGCTTTTAAACAAGGGCTTCGAATGTGTTTATCAACAATGTTTTGTGTAAAGTATATATAACATGGAAAAGTGATTTGAGTAAAGCATAGAGTATGTTTTCCTTATTTAAGTATGATTTAAAGGGTTAAATCAATTTGAAAAGAAATGTTTTCAAGGAAAATTTGATGGGGTAGTTGAGCTTAAGTAAATGACTCGGATATTATAATACTGGATGGGACTGGTGTAGGGTCGCGTCCCATACATTAGTTATAGCCCCTAGCTAATATAAGTCCAAAATTCCAATATGTAGGGCTTTGTCATAGTTAAGGATAAAATGATGTTACACACTTTAAGGAATATATAGAGTAAAGATAGGTTATTGGTGAGCCCGCAAAAGAATTAGGATCAGTTGACCCTGGAAGAAGTAAGTTAGGGACAGACCATCCAGAAGTGCGTCTAACAGAAGTTAGATTATTTATTATGTCTGTTAGGCCCAAGCTAGCCAAAGGTTAGTAGTTAGCTAAACAAAACTATAGTGTTCAGATAGATAGTCCTTTTGTTACCTGATTTGTATGCATACATGATATTGTTATTACTGTTTTAACCAGTTTGGTTGCAGGATTTTGATTTGAAAAAGATATGTTTTTTAAAGGATATTAGTGAGGGGAAATCCGTTCTGCTAAGCAGCGTGGTCTCACTTAATATCAGATAACTGAGATGTATAGTATTATTCACACCAGGCTTTATGTCTGACTCGAAGTTTATGTTTTTCCCCATATACTCTTGGGTGCTCAAAATTGTTTGATTAGGTTGAGAGTTGAGGATTTACAAGTTTTACTAGGTGGACGAATAATGCTTCCGGGGATGAGCAAGAGGCTGATGTTAGCTATTTAGGAGTTGTTATGTTTTTATTTCCACTGTGATGTATTAAGATAGTTTTTGTCTATTTAGTACTCTGGTCATCCAAGGGGGCATCTTCATATGTCGCTCTTGGCGTATTTTGTAATAATTATATTTAACCTAAACCTGGGAAACATTTGGGATTATGTAATTGGATATGAAACACGTTTTTGTGAAATGTAATCAGAAAAGTTGTTTTTGAAATCTGTGATTTTGTTTCATATTCATGTGCTTCTGATATTATAGATACCATTAACATTACCGAATTTTGTCGTCGGAAGTTAATACTATAGATGACTGCAACATCTATAGTTCTTAGCTTTGGGCCTCATAACAGGGGATGTTACAACTTGGTATCAGAGCATAGGTTTATGAAAACCTTTAAACTTAAAATGATTTTGAAAACATAATCCTAAGGAATAAGAGAAAAGATTGGGGTATGGGATAACGCTATAGTAACGTACTAGTATTTGCTATATATAAGTATACGCTTTATCTCTGTTCTCCCATATCTCTTAGGCTATTCTTATATATCTTACGAAGACTCGAATGTAGATATGGATGCTAGAAGTGGAAGAGTGAACCTTGGTGGGGGAAGCACCACGACAAATGGAAATGCCAGACCAAATACGAGGAGAAATCGAGGTTAGGCACAAGCTGGAAATGTGGGTGCGGGAGTCCCGCAAGTTGACATAGAAGCAATGTATCAGTTCTTTGAAAACATGATGCCAGCGGGAGTTGTTGCTGGAGTAGTTAAAGGAAATCAGGAAGCTTCGGTGGTGAATAACTATGATGTGTTGAGTAGAGACTATGCCCGATTGGGAGGAAAGACGTTTATTGGTACTAAGGATGCAATCGAAGTGAAGAATTGGCTACTTCGTTGCGAGAGGATTTTCACTGATCTAGGGCTCAATGACGAGCAGAAGAGAAGACTCGCTTCTAGACAGCTACAAGGAGCAGCACTGTACTGGTGGAACAATGTGACTGTTGGAATCAATGAGGAGACCAATACTTGGGCTGAGTTTAAAAGGAGATTTGAGGAGTGGTTTATGTCGGAGATTGCGAAGTCCACTCTGCTCAGGAAGTTTGCTGAGTTGGAGCAGGGAGACATGATTGTGCTTGAGTATGCGACCAGGTTTGAGGAGCTAGCGAGATATGGCTATGCTACGGTCGATATTATTATTAAGAGGAATGAAAAGTTCATTCGTGGGTTGAAGCCTTAGCTTGCAAAGGCCACATTACCACATATTAGGGATCCATGTGATGTTGTTGTTGAGATGGCCTTGAGGCATGAAGAGATGCTCGCTTTTCTTGAAAGAAATGGGGTATAGGAAGCTCAGGGAGTGCAAAGTTAGAAGAGAAAGTTTTTCCACAAGAAAGGAGCTCAGAAGGGTGGAGCTTCCAAGAAGGGAAAGTTGGAAGTTGTCTGCTATAAATGCGACAAGAAAAGGCATTTCGCAAATGAATATCGCTCAGGAGATGGAAAGAAGGTGATCGGGAAAAATAATATTAGATGCTTCAACTGCGATCAAATTGGCCATTGTAAGAACCAGCCCAAGGAGCCAGCCAAGGATGGAAAGGGCAAATTTTTTACATTGGAGCCAGCTACCTCGAGGCCAACAGCAGAGGAAAAGGGAAAGGTTGTGTTGGGAGGTACGCTTATGATTCATGGTATGTCAATTAGCATTCTATTTGATACCGGTGCATCACATTCTTTTATATCTCATTGTTTGGTAGATATGCTTAACTTAGAACCCTTATACCTAGTTTCTTCCTTAAGGGTTGCAAATCCGATAGGAGGTTATGCGACTCTTGGGATGAGATGTGACCACCTAGAGTTTGAATTGTTAGGTCATACCTTTGTTTGTAGTTTGCATGTGTTTGATTCGTAGGTGTTTGTACCAAAATTGGGCATAACACTCTTCGGAAGTTTTTGAAGAGATAAAGTGAAGAAATTAAATGGAAAACGAGGATTATCTAACAAAAACTCCAAATTTCAGATATGAAAGTAATTAAAATGCAAGGAGACACAAGAATTTAGAGTGGTTCGGCGTATCGCCTACGTCCACTATGAAGTTGATAGCTTTATTGATATTTCTTTGAAGATTACAAGTGAATTCAGTGAGTTTCAGCAGATAATTATGATTTGCAGCAGTGAATTTCGTTAGTAGCAGCAGCAAGAGAGTTTGGATATGGATCCGGTAGAGTTTGGGCGTTAGAGAATTCAAAGAAGAAGAAGCCCCTTTTCTGTATGCCCTGGGGCTCTATTTATAGGTGTAGGAGGCTGATATTTCGCTCAGATCTCGGGAGGCTCCTTCTGGCACGTGACCAGGCCCGCGCGCCTAAGCCCGCGAAGTTTCGGTCCGATCCATGATCGATACGAACGGATTTCGTATCGATCAAGATTGCGTCCGATGGAGTCAAAATCTGGCGTGATCGTTCCTTAGCATGCACGTAAGCTTCTGTGAAAATTTCATAGCATTTGGACTTGTAGATTAGGAGATATGATCGATGTGAATTAGGATCTTCGGTTGGCTGTTTCGTTCGACTCCCTCATTTCGACTCGATCTTATTTGACTCAATGACGTGGCGCTTGAATCTCTGGATTACTCCGCCTTTGATACCGAGTTGGCTGAGTCATTCTTGGACCTTGCCTTGTGCGTATCAAAGTCCGTTGCCTAATTCGAATCGATCAATAGTTTGTTCCTTTGCATCGATCTGTAGCACGCCTTGTTCGAATCGATAGAGGTGGTCCGTTTGTATCGATGATGGTGACTCTATTCGCATTGATGAAAGGTGCACAGTTCACATCGATGGTTATGCTCTGTTATGTGGATACGAAGTGGACATTGGATGATCGAGTCGAAATGTGTATCTCTGATGGATGTGAAGTGGAGCGAGTCGAACAGATGCTCTCTGATGGATGCGAAGCGGAGCGAGTCGAACATAGGCTCTCTGATGGATGCGAAGCGGAGTGAGTCGAACAGAGGCTCTTTGATGGATGCGAAGCGGAGCGAGTCGAACAGAGGCTCTTTGATGGATGCAAAGCGGAGTGAGTCGAACAGAGGCTCTTTGATGGATGCGAAGTGGAGCGAGTCGAACAGATGTTATTCAATGGATTCGAACGCGAGGCTGTTTTTATTCAATTTTGCATCGATCGTAACTTGAGCATACGAACTCAGATTGACTTGAAATTTGGAACGTTGGCTCTCATAGCTTTTCTTGTCGTGTCATATCAATTTTAGCTTGATACGGACTTGGACAAAATTCGTCGATATCCATAGTGAACCTGCGTATAACCGATTTTCTAGACGAACTGTCTTTGGTTTCTAGTCAAGTTCTTGGTGTCACGGCCTTGCCAAAAGGCAGGATAACAGTAGGGTTCAGAAATATTTTGGGTATGGAGTGGTTAAGTAAATACGATGCTAGGATATTTTTCCATGATAGGAAAATATCGCTTAGACACCCTGACTGTAGTGATCGGATCATATACTTCGTAGAAAACCCTAGTTTTGAGGTTAATGCTTTGTTCGGTGTAGTGGAGATAGAAGACGAGTTTAGTCGAGTTTTTGTTGTTAGAGAATTCACGGATTTCTTTGAACCTGTAGTAGGTTTACCGCTGAAACGTGCTATTGAGTTTCAGATAGATTTGGTACCAGGAGCAGAACCGGTGAGTAGACTGCCAAGCAGAATGACTCCTACCGAGATGAAGGAGTTAAAGGTGCAGTTGGTGGATTTAGGACGCAAGAATTTTATTAGACCAAGCAGTTCGCCTTGTGGAGAAGTCACAGTGTTTGCTAAGAAGCCGGACGGATCGTTAAGGTTATGTATCAGTTATCATAAGTTGAATGAGAAGACGATAAAGAATCGATATCCGTTACCTAGAATTGATGTTTTGTTCGATCAATTAAGTGGAGCTAGAGTATTTTCCTAATTGGATTTGGCGACAGGATTCCATCATCTTAGAGTGGCAGAGGATAGTATCCCTTTAATGGCGTTTAGAACCAGATATAGATCGTATGAATGGTTAGTAATGCCATTCAGACTAACTAATGCGCCCTGATGAACGGAGTTTTCCGAGAGCACTTGGATAGGTTCGTGTTGGTTTTCATAGATGATATGTTGCTATACTCCAAAAATGAAAGAGAGCATGAAGTTCATCTTAGAGTTGTGCTTGAGACGCTAAGGTAGCATCAGCTAAAAGCGAAGTTTTCGAAGTGTCATTTATGGAAGAAAGAAGTGAAGTTTCTTAGTCATGTAGTCTTAGAGAAAGGGTTGTCTGTAGATCCGACTAAGATCGAAGCGGTGAATAATTGGAGGAGTCCCGAGACGGTGACTGAGATAAAGAGTTTTCTCGGATTATATGGGTATTGTCGGAGGTTCATTAAGGATTTCTCGCGGATAGCGACAACGATGACCAAGCTAACACGAAAGGATGTGAAGTTGGTCTGGACCGATAAGTGTGAGGAGGCATTCCAGAAGCTGAAACACCTACTGACTAATGCACCTGCATTGGTTGTTCCAGAGGGGAATTGGGACTTAGTGGTATACATGGATGCATGTGGAATAGGATTAGGAGCTGTGTTAATGCAAAGAGGTAATGCGATTGCCTATGCATCTCGACAGCTTACACCGCATGAGGTTAGATATCCAACACATGATTTAGAATTAGCTGCGGTAATTTTTGCATTGAAGGTGTGGAGACATTACCCCTTGGGAGAAAGATTCGAGTTGTATATGGATCATAAGTCGCTGAAATATTTATTCTCTCATAAGGAGTTGAATATGAGACAGCAGAGGTGGTTAGAGTTATTAGCCGCTTATGATTTTGGTATTGAGTGCACACCAAGAAAAGGCAACAAGGTTGCTGATGTACTTAGCATGAAACATCAGAGTGCAACATTGGCAATGATATTTGAGTGGAAAGATTTTGAAGCATTGACGACATGCAGAATACAGTGGAGATCTGAAGCTAGATCTAGTAAGGAAATGGTTATGTTATCATATTTAGAAGTTCGACCGATGATGATCGAAAAGATTGCTTCTAAACAGAAGGAGGATCCACTATTAGTTGAATGGATCAGAAAGTTAAGGGATGGAACCGAGAGCGACGACTTGAAAGATTTTAGTCTTGACCAAAATGGATGGTTAAGGAAGAAAGGAAGATTATGTGTTCCGAATGTAGGAAACATTAGGAAGGAAGTTTTAGAAGAATGCCATCATTCGAAGTTCACCATTCATCCAGGAGGAACTAAGATGTATCAGGACATGAAAAGAAGTTTCTTCTAGGAAGGTATGAAGAGAGATGTAGGCTTGTGGTTGAAACAGCGTTTGAACTGTCAACAGGTAAAAGCCGAACATCAGAAACCAAGTGGATTACTTCAGCCTTTAGATGTTCCAGTATCGAAATGGGATTCGATCTCAATGGATTTTATAGACGGGTTGCCATGATCTAATAGAGGAAATGAAAGCATATGGGTCATAGTGGACAGATCAATCAAGAGTGCCCATTTCATTCCGGTTAAGTCAACCATGATGGAATTTGTTTTAACTAATTTATTTATGAAGGATATAGTTAGACTTCATGGAATTCCTAGTACTATAGTAAGTGATAGAGATTCTTTATTCACTAGTGAATTCTGGAAGAGTCTATAGGAGACTTTGATACCAAGCTCAAGATGAGTACCGCTTACCATCCACAAACAGATGGGCAAACAGAAAGGATTAACAAAGTCTTAGAAGATTTGTTATGAGCTTGTGTGATAGATTTTGGTGGATCATGGGAAGACCATCTACACTTTGTCGAATTTTCGTATAACAACAGTTATCAGACTAGCATAGGGATGGCACCGTTTGAAGCTTTGTATGGAAGGCCATGCAAATCTTCTATTTGTTGGTTAGAAATCGGGGATAGGTTGGTTCTTGGTCCAGATTTGGTTAGAGAAGCTGTAGAAAAGATTAAGTTAATTAGAGCTAGAATGAAGGAAGCTCGGTCTGGGCAGAAGAGCTATGCTAATATAAGATAGAAAGACTTGGAATTCTTATTTGGAGATCATGTTTTCGTCAAGGTATCACCAATGAAGGGTGTGATCAGAGTCGCGAAATCAAGAAAGTTGGCACCGAGATTCGTCGGACCATTTCCTATTGTAGAAAGGATCGGGAAACTCGCATATAGAGTAGAGTTACCGAACAGTTTGGCAGGAGTCTACGATGTTTTTCATATTTCTCACCTAAGGAAGTGTATTCGAGATTCGGAGACTACTATAGTACCAACTATGTTAGAGGACTTAGTAGTGGAACCGAATTTGACTATGTTAGAAAGCCAGTTTGTATAGTCGCGAGAGACGAGAAAAGGCTAAGGAACAAGACAGTTAGATTAGTTAAGGTCCAGTGGAGAGATGACGAGAGAGACTGTACTTGGGAAACTGAGAGCAGGATTAGAGACGCTTATCCTGATTTGTTTCATGTTATGTTTTACCTTTATGATTGATTTGAAGAGTACCTTATCGAAATTTCGAGGACGAAATTCTTTAAGGAGGGGAGTCTGTAACGACCCTAATTTTAATTAACATTATTTAGGACATTTAATTAGTTAAATTAAATGAAATAATGTAAATGGTAAAGAGATTGAAATTTGTGTTAATAGAGGGTAGCCTTGCCTAATGAACAATGAACTAAAAGAGGATTAAAATGAAATTGATAAGGGAAATAGATAAGGGCAAAGTAGGAATAAGTTATATTCATATACCCTAAACCCTCATACCACTTCATTTTACACGTTCACAAACTAAAATCAGAACATAAGAGAGGCCGGCCACCATTAGGGGAAAGCAAGAAGAAGATAAAGCTAGAATCAAAAGAAGGAAGCCTAATCAATTTAATCCAAGACCAAATCTCAACTCCTTAACAAACAAGCTAAAGGTGAATAATAGGTTAGATATCATATTATTATTGTTTTCAGTTTTAGTTAAGATCCGAAATTGTTATGCAAATGATTTGCCATATTTGATTGTTTAAATGGATATATATATGATTGTTGATGATATATGACTTTTCATATAGATTTTATGATAAGGTTTAACTTGAAAAACCAATTAAATGACATCCAAATGCCTTGTGATTTTGAGATAAGGTCAGAAATAATAATTTAGAGATGAGTTTCAAGTTTCATAATTTTCTGAATTAATGTGGATTTATTATGAATTTTCTAGTAAAGAAAATGATTAATTGGGTTTAAAATTAATTACGGCTATTTTATGTTGGCTTTGGGTCAGAAATTTAAATATGTTAGAAAACATATTAAAAGTGATTTATGGGAATTTTAGTAGAATTTTCCTAAGTGTTTTAATTAGTATATTAAATTATTTAAGGTATGTGACTTAAATGGTTTATATGTTAATAAAAGGAGGAGGGGCAATTTGCAAATGTTTTAAATTATTTATTTCTGAAATTCGGCAGCACTTTTAGAAAAGATTTTGGAAAATAAATCAGCAACCAATCATATGTTGACAAACAAAGCAGGTTGGTTGAAAAGAAATTACCTTTTAAAGTCAAAAATAAGTTTTTATGAGGTTTTGCTGCATCGCCACTTTCGGCAGCTACCTTTTGACTTCATACTTCCACCTCCATCCTAGTTGAAACCAATACACATGGTATCAAAAGCCTTGGTCCGTAGTGGATTTGGAGATAGGCGAAAGGTATAGATTCGAAATAGGGGATCCAAAGGGGTCGAAACCTTGTTTTGGTTTTAAAAGGAAATGCGCCTGCTTTGCTTTTGAAGAGAATGCTTTCGAATAAGATAGCTTTCCACTTAGTCAAATTTTTAAAGAAAGGTTTCGGAAGAGGTTGCACCTTTGTTTTAAGAAAATGCTTCCGAAGGGGTCGAAACCCCTTGCTGCCGCATCCTTCCTTTCGAAGCAATGCTTTCGTAAGGGTTCCTTTGTTTTAAAACTTAAGCCGCTTCTCCAATGCTTTCGAAGGGGTTGGTTTCGATAACACCACTTCTTTTACTTAGGAAATTGCTTTCGAAAGAGTTACTTTTGACTTAGATGTTTTAAGACCCTTTTGGAGATTTTGAAAGCTAAACCCAAAGGTTTCAAAAGGAATGGTTTTGAACGGTTTCGAAAGGTAGTTCCATATGTTTTTACTAAAACCCAGTGCTTTCGAAAGGTTTGATTTATGTAAAGGACTTAATGCTTTCGAAAGGTATATGATAAAGGTTTCGAAGGGGTGGTTCCTTAATGTTTTCAAAAGGTTTACCTTAGTGTTTAAATAGAGGGCTTCCAATATTTTTCGAAAGGCATGTATAAAGTGTTTTGAAAAGAGGATGTCCAAGGTTATGTAAAGCTTTCGAAAGGACACTTTTAATGTTTTTGAAAGGTCTATGGTAAATGGTTTCGAAAGGTATGTTTCGGCCTTTCCGCCTAAGGTTATAAAGTAAAGTAGTTTACTTGTATCGAAAGGGGTACTTTCAATGATTTCGATAGGGGTACTTTCAAAGATTTTGAAAGGGGTTGTTTAAAGCTTTTAAATAAGGGTTTTGAATGTGTTCATCAACAATGTTTTGTGTGAAGTATATATACCATGGCAAAGTGATTTGAGTAAAGCATAGAGTATGTTTTCCTTGTTTAAGTATGATTTTAAATCAATTTGTAAAGAAACTTTTTCAAGGAAAATTTGATGGGGTAGTTGACTCTAAGTAAATGACTCAGATATTAGAATACCATATGGGGCTGGTGTAGGGTCGCGCCCTATACATTAGCTATAGCCCTTAGCTAATATAAGTCCAAAATTTCTGTGTGTAGGGCTTTGTCATAGGTAAGACTAAAATGATGTTACACACTGTAAGGAATATATATAGTAAAGATAGGTTATTGGTGAGCCCGCAAAACCATTAGGATCAGTCGACCCTGGGGGAAGTAAGTTAGGGACAGACCGTCTAGAAGTGTGTCTAACAGAAGTTTGATTATTTATTATGTCTGGTAGGCCCGAGTCAACCAAAGGTTAGTGGTTAGCCAAACAAAACTATAGTGTTCAGACATATAGTCCATTTATTACCTGATTTGTATGCATACATGATATTGCTATTATTGTTTTAACTAGTTTGGTTGCAGGATTTTGATTTGCAAAAGATAAGTTTTTAAAAGGATATTAGCGAGCGAAAAGTCGTTCCGCTAAGCGGTGTGGTCTCACTTAATATCAGATAACCGAGATGTATAGTATTATTCACACCTGACTTTATGTCTGACTTGAAGTTTATGTTTTTTCCCTTATACTCTTGGGTTCTCAAAATTGATTTGAGTAGGTTGAGTGTTGAGGATTTACAGCTTTTAGTAAGTGGACGAATAAAGCTTCCGGAGACGAGCAGGTGGCTGATGTTAGCTATTTTGGAGTTGTTATGTTTTTATTTCCGCTGTGATGTAATAAAACAGTTTTTTGTCTATTTAGTACTACACCAAAACAGCAAATTTGGCACACCAGGAAGCGGAGATTTGATACGGCTCTAAGCCGTATCAAATTTGATACGGCTCAGACCGTATCAAATTGCCTCTGCGATCCACACCCCCCAAAACACCTAAAATCTAACCCTACGTTTGAAAGGCCGCGGATCACTACATTTTGCTCGTGCTAGTTTTCATTTCCCGCACTATTTTCATTTCGCTCCATTCCTAAATTACACAATCCCTAAATTAAATCACGCCCTATGTTTATCTTGATAAGTCGAAAGATAAGTTGTTCTCTGATCCATTATTGTTGGATCCTGATATTATTCAATGTAGTTCGAATTCCTCTACTCAAGATTCTGTTAACTTAGTTGTTTCAGACAGTGATAATCATTTTCAGGAGGCAATTTTTGATAGTATGAATAATAGAAAACATATAACCAAATCTTGCAAATCAGGAAATTTTGAGATTGCTACTTCAAACCGGTTTGGTGTCTTAAAGGATTTAGATTCGAACTAGGGTCGGGATTGTTGCAAAGAGTTTTGGCTGAAGGTAAGGACAATGTCTGGTGCTTGAATGATAAGGGAAAGGTTGTAAAGGGGTGTGGAAATGTTGTTTTTCTCGAAGAGGTGGTTGATATGGAGTCTTGAGATAACAATTCTTGGGATATAAATTTGGTTTCTTGAGGAGTTGGTAGTGATGAGTTTAGACTTTATGTTGAAGTCAATGATCGTGTGCACAGTACTGTGAGCGTATACAGTCTGATTTGATACATTTAGCTTGCCAACAGAGATGAGCTTGTAATACGGAGGTTCTATCAATTGTTATATCAGCAATACACGATGCATACATTCAGATACTAGGCAAAATTCTGTAGTTCCAGGAAGATGCTGTAATTTGTACTGATTTTTAAATATATATAATATATTGGGTTTATTTTTTCCAGTAAAGTTTGCCAATCTATAAAATTTCCTTTACCTACCATGTTTCAATTTTATACCTTCTCAGCTTTATATATCGTGCACATGAGTTAGCAGATAACTCTTTTGAGCGAAGACCAATGGTACTAAAGTTTACATTCCTTTTAACCTATTTTGTATTATATGCCATGAAGTAACAATTATACTAATTTCTTATAAATGTTTTGTGCAGAAAATAATCCATCCTTCGCAAGACCGAGATTTAACAATTCGGGAAAATGCTAGACTGCAAGGTTTCCCTGATTACTACAAGCTGTTTGGATCTCTGAAGCAGAGGTTTGCATTTTCTCCTCGTATATAATTCTATGGAAAATCTTCATCTTTGGTTTCTTGTATGGCTTGGTTACAATTTTCTGTCGCGTTGACATGCTCTTGCTTAGATGAACTTATTTATGCATCATACTGTCCATAGATACATACAAGTTGGAAATGCTGTTGCGGTTCCAGTATCACGAGCACTTGGTTTTGGACTAGGGAAAGCAGTTCTTAGAGAAGTCACCGATGATGAGCCTGTTTTTTCTCTTCCCCAAAATTTCCCTATCAATTTGTAAACTTCAAGCAGCTTCTCAATAAGGCAATTTACTATTGTGGTAAGTTTACCGTATGTCTTTTTGTTAGCCTAAGATATTTGAATATTTTTTGTGTTTAGATTTGAAGGCCGAGCCTTTGTTCCATTTGAACATACATATGCTGCATCACCAAAATCATAAATAGAATTGCTTTCGTCTATGTATTTGACCGTTTTGCATTTGACATTACCAGGTGCTAAGATTTATCTGCATAAGAGGGGTAGTGGTGGAGAGCTGCTGAGATTTACAATATCCACTTGTTGCTGGGTTGGATAATCAATCGAAGTCATATAATGTGCAATGATTATTTCATGCATATAAATGGAAAGAAATAAAGACTGCCCGTATTTTTCTATATAGATGTTATCTTTGTATGTTGCACCACAAATGATTGTTTCAGTCAATAATTCATGTCCAGTTCAACTAAAATGGAATTTTGATTCTGTAAAAAAAAGTATGCAGAAAAATAATAATATTTAAAGCTCATATTGTATATTTTTCCATGTTCAGAAGCATGCAAAGCTCTGCAAGAAAGGAATGGTTACATTGTATAATTGTATATCTTATATAGAGTTTCTTATATGTGTTAAACATTGTATAATTGTATATCCTATATTCATTTTTATACGTGCTAAGCTTGTCCATTTATTTGTATTTTTAATTGACTGCTGACTGTAGGCATCGATGTAGAAGAAGGGAACATTTAATGTGAAAAATAGAGAGCAATGCATTTTTTTTACTTTAATACATTAATTTGATACGGCTCAAAACCATATCAAATTCATGAATTTGATACGGCCCAAAGCCGTATCAAATTCATGAATTAGGCAGTGCTTTGAGCCGTATCAAATCCATGAATTAGGCAGTGCTTTGAGCCGTATCAAATTCATGAATTAGGCAGTGCTTTGAGCCGTATCAAATTCATCAATTTGATACGGCTTTGGGCCGTATCAAATTATTAACCATGCCAAAATTTGATACGGCCCAAAGCACTGCTTAATTCTATTTGATA
The DNA here is from genome assembly GCA_030737815.1 of Allium fistulosum. Taxonomy (NCBI): domain Eukaryota; kingdom Viridiplantae; phylum Streptophyta; class Magnoliopsida; order Asparagales; family Amaryllidaceae; genus Allium; species Allium fistulosum. The sequence goes on along the minus strand of CM060905.1, from coordinate 497,395,888 downwards.
CGGCCAAAAGCACTGCCTAATTGGCATTTCTGGTGTAGTGTTTGGTCATCCAAGGGGGCATCTTCATATGTCGCTCTTGGCGTATTTGTAATAATTATATTTGATCTGAACCTGGGAAACGTTTGGGATTATGTAATTGGATATGAAACATGTTTTTGTCTAATGTAATCATAAAAGTTGTTTTTGAAATCTGTGATTTTGTTTCATATTCATGTGCTTATGATATTATGGATACCACTAACATTACCGTATTTTGTCGCCGAAAGTTAATACTATAGATGACTGCGGCATCTTTAGCGCTTAGCTTTGGTCCTCAAGATAGGGAATGTTACAGTGGATCCTGGCCAATCTAGTTCACTTCCAAACCATAAACAAAGCTGAACAACAAGTGGATGACATATAATACTCTTATCCAATATCAACAAACAACTCTAGTCATAAGCCGACACACAGCTCCGTATAAGTCACCACTTGAAAAAAATTTACTAGAGTTCTAATCCCACACCAACACAAGGCTATACCCACTAGTCACCGCATGACTATAATATACTCATTACAGCGAGTTTCATCACATGAGTAATCCCCATTTGAGTGGCATTTACTTACAAAGAACAATCAAACGAATAACATAATGACTTTCCATACCACCGCATATTACTCAGATAATTATTCAATGCTCATAAACTACACTTAATCCACACTAGATATTTCTATATGACAAGTCCGACGAATAATCAGAAAAGTGTTACCGAAAGTCCCATACTAGACGGTATCACTAGACCATTTATTAAAATTTCACATCACATAGAAATAAAATATCACAAATCAAATATAAAGATGTCATCACCATATCATTTTAAATCACTAAACAAATCCATGTCAACGGTAAATCACTCATATAATCATTATTCAATAAATAAGGAAAACATAATCAGAAAATAATAAAAGAATAGATTATCCGAATAAATATAAAACAAACACATCAATACTTAATAATAAATCATTCACAACATAAAATTTTATTTAACAAAATAAATACTTAGATATAGGATAGTAATTACTAATTTTAATAACTATAAAACTTTCAAATTAATCTAATATTTTCATAATCTAATAATTACATTTTCAAAACGTGAATTATACCTTATAAAATAACAATTAAAAACTATTTAAATAATACAATAAAAATCACATTATTTTTCTCAACATGTACACATTTAAGGAAAGCAAAAAAATCTATACTATAAAACTAAACAATATATAATATAGTAAGTGTATTACAACTATAAATTGCCAGTGTATGAGAACCTAGGAAAATGCACCAATGCATAAGTTATATTTTCAAAATACACGGTAATACTATACTAAGTATTCAAAATATTTACAGCAACAAGATACTCAGGCCTATGTGGCATATGGCATAAGTGTTTCCCTTTCTAAAAATATATTTATATATATGACAGTAGTAGATATCTAAGCATTGCATATAATATATAAGTATATAACTTTCATTTCATTACTTGCTCTCATATATCTATATGAATTTATACACTCTTGCACTCAAATATGTATCAATGCATGCACAAAACTGTAGCCTCTTCAAAACTCAACAGAACCCATGCACACCATAAACCATGAGCACACACCAGCATGCACTTACACAACACACTTACACACAAATGAACACAACAATAAACATAGTTAGATATACAACTCATACCCAAAACTCAACACACTATACTGCAGTCTAAACACGCGCACATTGCACACGCCTATTCTACAACACATGTAGTATAGCTCCACTCATATACTACACTCGAAAACTTACTTCTATTAAATTCACAAGACCCAACAGCAATTGCAACTCACCACACTTACACTCATACTCTGTCACTCACAAAAACAAAATAAATTATTAACTCTTGCGAACACCAACTCACTCATATTCACAACAACACCTACATATGTCAAAAAGATGAATATCTACAAGGAAATTGTTCAAGTTTATATATTATATAAGGTGCAATTCCACTTTGATTTAATAGAATAACACTAGTACAAATTGTTTGCATTTTATTACATAACCTAACCTGGCATACCATATATATATATATATACATATGTATACATATACATATATACATATGTATATATATATATATATGTATATATGTATGTGTATATATATATACATATATATATTGTGCACACCCATAATAACACACGTATGAACTCTGTTCACTCCCATGCATACATTCAATCACTCATATATGCATATACACTTTCGCCCTCAGAGCAACTCCAACAGTTTGGAGTGCGGAAATTGGATTTTCCGCACTCCGAAATGTTGGAGGCCTCATTTTCATAACGGAAATGGGGCCAAGCGCCTGTTGAACAGGCGCCTGGTCATCAGGCGCCTGTTCAACAAGCGTCCGAGTTTTTTAAACATCGAGCGCCTGTTGAACAGGCACCTGATTACCAGGCGCCTGTTCAACATGCGCTTGGTGTTTGCGCCTATATGAGGTGCTTTTCAGCCATTCCCCCTCATTTTTTTCCTCTAAATCCTCCTCTTTTAATTTTTTAACTCTGCTTTACGTCCAAATGCCGCCTCGTCCGGTCAAAACTGGTAGACGCACCGTTCGATATGCGACCGATGCCAATATCAGACCAGCTCATGTCCCTCCTGATGCTACCGTAACTTCAGACGATCTTCGATCCTTACACGACTTGCCCCCTACCATTTCGCATCGACTTACTGCAGCTATAGCGACGCCACAAGTATACGTTTATTTCTTTATTGCTCGATGAACAACCGTGTAAATGTATATGTATGATAATTGTTTGTTTATTTTAACACTAAAGAATCAAATTTTTAGGTTTGTCGCATAGCGTTGCGAGGTAGTTGGTATAGGTGTATGTCTGAGTATTTTGATCAGTTACCGCAGTCGATTTTGGATAGGCTAGATGCGTCACCTTTTGGTGAATTTCAAGATTTACCTAGATTTGCACATTTAGATCGTTGCCTGGTAGAGGCCCTCACCGAGAGATGGTGGCCTACCACTCACACATTTCATTTCCCGGATTTTGAGCTAGGATTGACTCCTCTAGATTTTTATATGCTCACCGGCATAGAGGTTGGTCGACCGGACCGTCTCCCTGTTCCATTTGATAGTTCTTTTGAGGAGTTCGAGTCATATTCAGCTTATTTACCAACTTTGGCCGATGAGGAGGTTAGAGGAGGAGCTGTTACTCTCCCTTGTTTGCAGCGTTATATAGTGGAGTACATGGCCGTTGAGGATATGCACACTCCGGTTATCCGTGCATTCATATTATACCTTTTTGGGTCTACATTTTTTAGTAACAATAAGGGTACTATTAGACTTGGTTTTCTGGCCGGGTTAGTAGATGTGAATGGCCTACATATATATGATTACGGTACCGCTATTATTGGTTATTTGTATGTAGCATTAGATGCATATGCGCTTCAGCAGTCTAGACAGATGTATGGCTTTTGGTACATTCTTCCATTTTGGTACTACGAGTATACTGCCAATATGCACCCCCGACTTATTGTAGAGGCGAATGCTACACCTTATATTTACTTTCCTAGATTGCGTCGTTGGGGTCCTCCTATGCATTTGTCCCGTGTTGCACAAGGGGTGCACAATGAGTTGATGGAGGCTAGACAGTAGATGGATATGAGACAGCGTGGTAACATTATTATTCGTCCATGGGATCAGTACTTACAGTTCCTAGAGCCCGGTCTTGATCATCCACTCACTTTTCAGTTATCCATGTCACGACGTAGGATTTGCTTTCAGGTTCCTACATGTCCATTCATATGGTATTTAGGGGATCGGTGTTGGCTACAGTTGTATGGTATAGTTTGCATTCCATCAGATCCGCTACCATGGGATGATATGTATGGTGATATTCGGGATGGATGGATGGTGAGCCATTTACGGTTCTGGGAGAATTTGATTCATATTGGGCTCGAGTAGACCCACATGCTTACGCTTTGCCTGATTATATTCGGGGTTTGAACTTCGATCATATTGGTCCGCATACCTCTTATGGTAGAGTTCCACTACCGCTTGCCACCTTTGAGCCTACATCATCTCAGTACACGCCTCCTCTTACTTTCGACCCCCCTCATTCGTTTAGAGCATATGATGTACACGGTCAGGTGGTGGAGTATCCCTTGCAGTATCCTACAGACGACGCTATTACGGGTATACCATCCGCCAGATTGTACCAGCCTCATCAGGTTTGTATTAGTTTTAAATTTTCTTTAATTTACTTGTCATTATATTATCCACCTATGTATAATTTTTCTTGTACGCATATCAGTTTTCTCAGTACATGGATTATGATAGACGGATGATTGGTGCATTTGAGCGTATGATGCTCGATTATACAGGGATGATGTATCAGAGTTACCAGACTGCGGTCCAACAGCAGCAGACTCGGTATGATGCACAGATACAGGGATTACAGACCTAGATTCAGCAGCTTCAGGAGCAGCTCCATGCCGGACCTCAGCCTCACGACTTTGATGACGTCAACGACGACAGTGACGACGACAGTGACGACGACAGTGGAGACGATGAGGAGATTGATAGCGGTTCTGATCACATAGACTGATGTGCTGCATTTAGATGTTTTAGACTGTGTTATTATGTGATTGTCTATATGTTGGTGATGATGCTACCGTTATATGTGATTGTCTATATGTTATGGCATTGTGGCGATTATATTTTATGTTGAGTATTGCATTGTGTTGATTTTTATGGAAGTGTGATTTTATGTGATTGTCTATATGTTATGGAAGTGTGACGATTTTGAAGTAACAAACACAGTTGTGTTTGTTTGTCAAACAGTTTATGGATGTTTGACACGTGGACGTTAATCTCATGCTTCATTTTATTGATGCGGATCACGACCTCTCTATTTAAAGATAAAGTTTTATACTCTAATGTCACAACATTTAAAAGTTCGGTAAATTCAATCAATGTGTAACATAATATTTTCGGCTACGGAATTGAAACGGTTAGTAAATTTTTTTATACAAACTGATCAGATGTGCGACGATGAAGAGATATTGGAAACTCTGTTTTGGGACACTATTGCTGAACTTTACAATAACAATGTTGAGTGTAGAAGTAGACGTACGAAGGTAGAGTTGAGGACTGCTTATGGAAACTTCTGCAACGCCTGTACGTGGTACAGTACAGTTATCAATGAGGTTATATTTGAAAATTTGTTCGAACCAACCCGTTCCACATTTGAAGGTCGTTACTTTCTCAAATATCACAGCACATTCACTGGACATGAGGCTTATATCATACGTCAAAATTGGCTAGAACGATTTGGATATCCATAAGTTGAGTGTATTCTCGTTGAGTTTCCTGGTATTTTTTGTTGGTTGTATTATTGTGGAGTGTATTACTGTGGATCGTATGTATTGTCATTGACTGTATTAATGTTTGGATGTTTCAGTAACATTGACTTGTTTCTTTCTGTTTTATTGCATTAAGAACATGGCTACAGTTGTATGATGGGATGATACACTACATCAACATTCAATAGTGTATGGAGGGGACAAGATAGTGCAGACGTGACACTACAGCCAAGACACTGCTTCAACAGTAAATGTAAAGAACATGGCTACAGTTGTATGATGGAATGATACACTGCATCAACGGTCAATAGTGTATGGAAGGGACAAGATAGTGCAGACGTGACACTACAGGCAAGCCACTGCTTCAACAGTAAATGTTAAGAACATGGCTACAGTTGTATGATAAGAACACTGCTTCAACAGTAAATAAAGTTTAGATGTTTGTTTGTTTTGTTATGAAAGCCAGCATGTGATTTAAGTTATAAAAGGCTTGCTAGATGCTGAGAAGTATTATTGCTCATTCTTATTTCATACGATTTCAAATATAACAAATGGCGGCAGAAGATTATATATTTTTTGATGATAGCGACAACGAATTTGATGAAATGATGGAAGATCATTTTCGCCGCGAAAAGGAACTACTAAGTATGGCTGCGCTACAGGTTGGTTAATCGAGCAGGCAACACGGTGGATCAGTTGTTGGTCGTCGGTATAAAAATCATAGACATTCATGGCACAACGACAGATTGATGGAAGACTACTTTGTTCCAAATCCTACTTACACAGATGCTGATTTTAGAAGAAGATTCCGCATGCGGCGTCCTCTATTTCTTAGAATCCTCCACTGTATCAAGCAACATGACAAATACTTTATCTTCAAACCCAATGCATCTCGTACAATGGGATTGACTGGAATTCAAAAAATGACAGCTGCACTCAGAATGCTTGCATATGCAGGACCGGCGGACGCGCTTGATGAAAATTTGAAAGTGGCAGAAAGCACGGTATTAGAGTGTTTGGAACATTTCTGTCAAGCTATCGTGGACATTTACGGTGATCAATACTTATGCCGACCAAACGAGGCGGATATAGTTAAGTTATTAAATATGCATGGTAGTAGAGATTGGCCTGGAATGTGAGGAAGTATAGACTACATGCATTGGGAGTGGAAGAATTGTCCAAAGGTGTATGCTGGAGCTTATCAGGGTAAGTCTCGTAGGTCCTCTATTATTCTTGAAGCCGTAGCGTCGTATGACTTATGGATATGGCATGCATTTTTTGGAATGCCAGGTTCGAACAATGATCTTAACGTAGTCGAACGATCTACGTTGTTCAATGATTTAGCAAACGGTAGATCAACTCCTTGTACCTTTACTTTAGGAGGTAACACGTACGATCTTGGATATTATCTAGGTGATGGTATATATCCTAAATGGAGTACCATTGTCAAGACAATTCCTAACCCACAAAACAATAAACAATCAAAGTTTGCAGCGATGCAAGAAGGCCAGAGGAAGGATGTTGAAAGAGCATTTGGGGTTCTTCAGTCTAGATTTGCCATAGCCAGTAATCTATGCAAACTTTGGTCACCAGTTAAAATGACCAAAATAATATACACTTTTATTATTTTACATAATATGATTATAGAGGATGAAAGAGACATGGAAGAATATTATTTTTACGAGGGTGCTCCTACACCACCGCATGTTTGGCGCAACGATATGATTGGAAGCGCACTAGAACTCGAGTTTCATGTAGAAAGCCAAATGTCATACCGTAGTGTTCAACTTCATCGAAGACTACAAAATGATTTCATAGATCATCTTTGGAGGTTTTCTGGAAATCAGTGAAACTATATTTCTGTTCTTACTTTTTCTACTGTTGTTTATGTTGTTGTTACTTATTACGATTATTGTAATCTGTTTATGTATAATTAACCTAATGTTGTTAAAATCTTTTTTCAATGTAATGCAATTTCAATGAAAATACCTATATTAATAATTGCTTGCATTAAGAACACAATACAAATAACGGTAATTAAAAGATACAAAGGTTGTAAAAACGGTAATTCATTTAATGACCCTCTTCAAGTCTACGCCTCATAATTTCTCTCCTTCTTTGCTCCGTATACTCCAGTTGTTCTTGCAGACATGTGTGACATATCCATGAACATTATTGCATCTTCATCTCTTTGCAGGTTTCCAGCAATAAGTTGATCCATTCTTGATAACTTTTCTTGGTGTTGCATTGCTCGAGTGTCCATTGCCCGGTTAAATCTTTCTTCAGATTCAAGCATGAGTTTTTTAATTTCCTCTTGATCCGCTGCAGCAGTCTTCTTCTTTTTGGCCGCTTTTGCTCCTTGTGGTCTAACAAAATGATCTTCGGTTGGGGATGGGCCTTCTTCTAATCCTAAACCGAAGCTTCCTTGGGATTCCCTAGGACTGGAGCTTTCTCCAACTCTAGGCGTTTTACCCCGACCACTGTTTGATTGAACTTGTTGAACGGTTTTCTAAAGCGATGATTTCCATTTAACGTGCTCGACCAACATGTCATAAACATGCATGAACTGATAAAAATGTGGTGCTTGTTTATTATCAGGTTTATAGATTTGTTTGAACAACTTGTTTGCGGCCATTCTCTGTTAAAAAAATAACTAGTACACTTAGAGAACTATGATAAAAAATAATACAATGAAATTATATTAAAGCTTACTAAATGCGTCTCATTCCCAAATCCACTAGGATTCGTTTGCTTCAACTTGAACATTTGAGAGTCGAACGTTTGCGTTTGACGATTTATTTTGCCATAATGACCTTTGACTGAAGATAGCGTTCTTTTCCGATCGATGTTCTTCCGATTGTAGCAATTAGTAATTTTGCCCCAAAAAGACTCACCACTTTGATCGGTCCCTCGAATAGGATCGATTGAGAGTGCACAGTAAATGTAGCAAAGATCGTAGTCTTCTGCAGCACTCCAACTTGCATTAGTTACTTCTCCCCCAATCGGAATCGTAACGTCTTGTAAGTCGTATTCTTCAAAACTGGACCTTGCAGCAACAACATCCAAATCGGAGTACATTTTCAGTTGAGATTAGTGGTAGCAAAAAATTTCAATGGAGGAAAATTGGTAGGAGATGGAAGAAGATGGAAGAGTAATATTTGAAGATGGAAAAATGACCGCTGGAGCGAAAAATGACATTGGAGCTGAGTAGGCACCTGTTTAACAAGCGCCTGGATGCAACAGGGTCTCTGTTGCCAGGCGCCTGTTGAACAGGCGCCTGAAAATGAGGTGCCTGTTCAACAGGCGCCTAGACAACAGGCGCCTGTTGAACAGGCACCTCACTCAATCCCAATTTCTTAGCCCGAAGGCCCCCCTTTCTACACTATTACATATTCTCGCACTCTGTTGGGGGTAATTTTGGATGTGGATTCGAGAATATTGGTGCTGTTGGAGTTGCTCTCACACTAGGAAGATGACACACATACACCAATTAGAATACCCGTGCACACAAGCAATACTGTCTTGAATAACTCAAGCAATTAATAAAAATGTGGATACTAAAATTAGCATAGGTGTGTGGGTATGAAGTGCTCACCTGAGAATCAAGAGCTACTCCTTTATTTCCTTATAGTCCACACACACGCAAGCTGCCAGAGAGAAGACACTTCGATGAAACCCTAACCGCCTATAAGTGCACACATATAATAGCTTACAAAAGAAGCTAAATTGCATTTGAAGATTTAACCTTAGTTTATTTGATTTTTATTTTTTATTTTATTTTAAAAGCAAAGGAAATTCCCTATTTTTGCTTCTTCCTCTCCTCTGCTTCTTCTCCATTACACACCAAAATGAAGTGCACAATTTCACTCACAACTCCTTCCTCTTCTCCTCTACTTCTTCTCTGTTACACACTATAGTCACCTTCATTCTCAGTTTGATATTCAACTCTTTAATTATTTGATTGCTACTAGGTGTAGAGGTGTTGAGAAGCTAAGATTTGAGGTTATTTAATTTATTTATATTTTACTTAAATCATTATGAAGTGGGAAGGTTAGAGAATGGAGTCCATTTCTAAAGTTGTATCCCCACAACGTGCTGTATATGTATATTATATATTTATAAACGGAGTAGAAATATCGAAGGAAGGAGATTGTCTCGAATTAGAATAATCAGGAAACATGATATTTAAGTTTAGTTTTTGGGCTTTGGTTTATTGAGCTTTATTTTATTTTCTATTCTTTTCTTTCCTTATTTTTCTCTCTTTGTTTACTCTAAGAAATAAAACATACAAGCCTAAATAAAATTCAGTTACTTTACCAAATCATTTTCCAATAACTTTATATATTATAAAATAATTTTTCATAATTTTATTTGATAAATCAATTAACTAATCATTTTCTAAATCATCACTCATTATCTTATTATAAAATTCCGCTATGCTAAAATAAGTCCAAGTTCTTCATTTTAAATTGCATAAATCCATTTTTAATTGATTAAATATTTATTATGAATTATCTCTAAAAATCGGGTTGCTACAGACTTCCTACCTTAATGAAATTGTGTCCTCGCAATTTCTTTAGGAGGAATCTATAACAAAGCCAATAATTCTATTATTAATTATATTTAAATGTAAATCAAATAACCATTAATACAACTTGCACAATATTGGACTTCCAATATAAAATCTTTTCCCTTAAAATAATTTTATTTTAGACTAAATTTCACAATATTAATACGAAAACACTTCCAACATATAATCCAAATACTACTCAATAATCATTAATTAAAATATATACATATCCCTCATAATCTTTCCTTCATTTTAACTTATAAACTTAATAAAGTTCATAATATCTAAATAAAACCATAATACACCATAGAATTACCTATAGAACCTTTCAACAAAACCAAATTTTATTAACAAAATTTCCGTTAAAATCTCATTTCACGCTTTTATTAAAATACTTTTCCAATATATTATCCAATTTCAAACAAATATAAATGCCTTCAGCGGAAATTAATAAATAGGTTTTCTGCTGTGCACTTTGATCAAAATCAAATCAAAACTTAATTACACAACATCAAGCCAAACATAACAATAGAATACTAAATCACTTAAAATCGTATATACAAATGCTTCTGGTTAGACTAAGTCCTTTCATCCTAGCTACTCCAACCATTATACATGTCTTACATGAAGGAAAAGAATTTAATTATATATATATATATAAGTACACACACACACACACACACACACACATATATATATATATATATATATAAGTCAACAAATGCGCCCCTCGATGATTACCCCAATAATCATTAAATTTATAAATACACACACACTATCTCATATTATAGAAAATTACCCAACATTCCCAAAGGTCAGGGATTCTAAGTCTCACTAAGGCATTGGCTCGTGTCTCTTACATACAATGTATTGTTTCTAAACCCACTATGATACCAATTTTGTAACACCCCACCTCTATATTCATACTGTCCAAGAGTATTACTAAGTAGTACTGTCTGATAATACGGAGAAGAGGCTATATGAGGTACACATGTGAATATTCTCTTGGACTAACACCAGTATGTATTAAAACATCAAATATACATCTAATCTATACGCATACATTATCGCTATAAAGCAATAAACACGTATTCCTTCAGGATAGAACAATAGACAATATATAATAAACAGCAGAGAACTTAGAGTTAGTCGTAGCAATAACATATAAAATTTATTTATACAGTAATGCTATATGAGTACAATACACTCAAATGTCAATTATATAAACGTACAATGAATCAATAATGTACAAGTATCAGGTATTAATCAAATATAATACTCCTCTAAGCTCAAATAAACAAATGCTAGTAGTAACGTCTCTGTACCTATAATGTCTCGGACTGACCCGAGTATTATAAATAACACATGGTCAGAGTATGACTATCTCATAGGGTAAAATATTTATAATCTAATACATCAGCAATAATATAACAATACCCATTATATAGATAAATACGTATTATATGTATTGTATATAATCATATATAACAGCACAAAAAAATCTACACGTATTTTATAGCTTCAAATATCGCAAAACATACACACACACACCCACCCCCCCCCACACACATATATATATATATATGTCATCCTCTATCTCAAAGCAAATCAAATCGGAATACAAGAACATCAATTTTGATGGGTGAATCATCCTAATCCAAAAATCATTATTAAAATCAAGAAACCATCATTAATGAAATATCATCAAATTATCTTACTACAATAACCAAATATCATTCAATATCAATAATAAAAGGAACGTCATCAATACATCAAGATAGGCGGCCTATCAATACATGATGGAAGATATGTGGATCCACATATTCTGAACACATATCCAAATATTATCTCATCTCCTCATATATGAATAAATCAAAATACTATGGATATACAGGGATTGCTATACTTTAGACACATAGTCACTAGTATAGCCACCTGATGGGATAATGAATAATATATGTCAATCTACATCATATACATGGCCTGAACCAGAAAAGGAGACTGATAGCACACAGCATGCTCCAGGGATCCAAGACTACTACCTCCCACAGATAACCATATATCCCTCCAGTCTTCAGTTACCACGATGGACATTATAACCCCATCCACCAGTGGCTCGTCTACCCGTAGCCTCGGTCATGAACCTGCTTTCCCCTATAGGTAACAGACTTTTAGCCAATGCGACACTAGAGGCTATAGGGCTCCTACCCTACCAACTACAAATCCTATGATATGCATTTAAAATATTTAACAATGGTGTCATAGATCTGGGGGGTGACCCCACGATCAGGCTGTCAGGATGGATACTGGCCAATCTGGTTCACTTTCGAACCACAAAGGAAGCTGGACAATAAGTGGATGATATATAATACTCATATCCAATATATACATACAACTATAGTCATAAGCAAACACACGGCTCCGTATAAGTCACTACGTGACAAAAAAATATGTTAGAGCTCTAATCCGACACCAACACACGGCTATAACCATAAGTCACCGTGTGACTATAATATACTCACCGCAGCATGTCTCATCACATACATGAGTAATCTCTATTTGAGTGACATTTACTTACAAAGAATAATCAAACGAATAACATAATGACGTCTCATACCACTGCATGTTACTTGGATAATTATTCTCATAAACTACACTCAATCTACACTAGTTATTATTATATGATAAGTCTGATGAATAACCGGAAAAGTGTTACCGAAAGTCCAATACCAAACGGTATCGCTAAACCATTTATTCAAATTTCTCATCACATAGAAATAAAATCCCACAAATCAAATATAAAGATGTCATAACTGTATCATATCAGATCGCTAAACAAATCCATATCAACAGTAAATCACTCATATAATCTTTATTCAATAAACAAGAAAAACATAATTAGAAACTAATAAAAGAATATATTATTCGAATAAATATAAAATGAACAAATCAATACTTAATAGTAAATCATTCACAACGTATAATTTTATTTAACAAATAAATACTTAGATATGGGATAGCAATTACTGATTTTTAATAACTATAAAACTTCCAAATTAATTTATTTATATCATAATCTAATAATTACATTTTCAAGACGTGAATTATACCTTATAAAATAACAACAAAGAAATATTTAAATAATATAATAAAAATCACTTTATTTTTCTCAACATGTACACACGTCAAGAAAGAAAATAAATCTATACAGTAAAACTAAACAATATATAATATAGTAAATGTATTACAACTGTAAATTGTCGATATATGTAAAAACAAGAACATAGGAAAATGCACCAATGCACAAGTTATATTTTCAAAATACACAACAATATTAAACTTAGTATTCAAAATATTCGCAACAATAAGATACTCAGGCCTATGTGGCACAAGGCAAGTGTTTCCCTTTCTAAAAATATATTTATATAAATGACAGTAGTAGATATTTAAGCATTGCATATAATATATAAGTATATAACTTTCATTTCATGGTAAAACTTTACTTGCTTTCATATATCTATATCGATCTGTACACTCTTGCACTCAAACATGTATCAACAGATACATAAAACTGCAACCTCCCACAAACTCAACAGAACCCATGCGCACACACCAACATGCACTTACACAACACACTTACTCACAAATGAACAAAATTATAAACATAGTTAGATATACAATTGCACTCATACCCAAAGCTCAACACACTATACTAAAGTCTATACACGCGCATAGTGCACATACCTACCGTACAACACATGCAACACAACTCCACTCATACACTACACTCAAAAACTTAATTATGTTAAATACACAAGACCGAACAGCAATTGCAACTCACCACACTTACACTCATATTCTATCACTCACACCAACACAATAAATTATATTAACTCTTGCGAACACCAGCTCACTCATATTCACAACAGCACCTACATATGTCAAAAAGATGAATATCTACAAGGCAATTGTTCAAGCTTATATATTATATAAGGTGCAGTTCCACTTGTTTTTATAAAATAACACTAGTACAAATTGTTTACATTTTATTATATAACCAGACCTGGCACACCATTTATTTATTTATATATATATATATATATATATATATATATATATATATATATATATATATATATATATATTGCACATACCCATAATAACATACGTATGAACTTTGTTCCTTGCATTGCATACATTCAATTACTCATATATACATATACACTTTCGATCTCACACCAAGAAGAAGACACACACACCAAATAGAATATTCGTGCACACAGCAAATGTTGTCTTGAATAACTCAAGCAATTAATAAAAATTAGCATAGGTGTGTAGGTATGAAGTGCTCACCTAAGAATCAAGAGCTGCTCCCTTATTTTCTCATTGTTCACACACACGCATGCTACCAGAGAGAAGACACTTCGATGAAACCCTAACCGCCCATAAGCGCATGCTTATAATAGCTTCCAAAAGCACCCAAATTGAGTTTGAAGATTTTACATTAGTTTATTTTATTTTTCTTTTTTATTTTATTTTAAAAGCAAAGGAAATTCCCTATTTTTGCTTCCTCCACTTCTTTATTACACACTAAAATGAAGTGCATAATTTTTCTTACAACTCCTTCCTCTTCTCCTCTACTTCTTCTCTGTTACACGTTGTAGTCACCTTCATTCTCAGTTTGATATTTAGCTCTTTAATTAGTTGATTGTTACTAGGTTAGAGGTGGCGAGAAGCTAAGATGTGAGGTTATTTAATTTACTTATATTTTACTTAAATCATTATGAAGTGGGAAGGTTAGAGAATGGAGTCCATTTCTAATGCTGTATCCCTAGAACGTATTGTGCGTGTGTGTTTGTATACTTATAAACGATGTAAAAATATCGGGAGAAGGAGATTGTCTCGAATTGGAATAATCAAACAAGATATCTAAGTTTAGGTTTTGGGCTTTGGATTATTGGGCTTTATTTTATTTCACTTCTTTTCTTTCCTTCTTTTTCTTTCTTTGTTTACTCTAAAAAATAAAACATACAAGCCCAAATAAAATTCAAATGCTTTACTAAATCATTTTCCAATAACTTTATATATTATAAAATAATTTTTCATAATTTTATTTAATAAATCAATTAATTAATCATTTTCTAAATCATCACTTTATAAAATTCTGCTATCCTAAAATAAATCCAAGTTATTCATTTTAAATCGCATAAATCCAATTTTAATTGACTAAATATTTATTATGAATTATCACTAAAAATCGGGTTGTTGCATCATCACGAGATAGAATTTCACATTGTTTGTTGAAAGATGCAAAGCCTATCGTATTGCATGTCCATAGGCTTGCACCAATGGAGAGGTGGTTGGAGCCAACAAATTAGGTTAGTGATTTGTTGCAATAGGCTTGATTTGACCAAGTCGTTCGAGTTGGGAAGCGCCCGTCGTCTTTACTACGTAGGCGGACGGTTCCATAAGACTATGCATAGATTATCGCGAGCTCAACAAGCGAACCATTAGGAACAATTATCTTTTGCCTAGGATAGATGACTTGTTTGATTAGCTTCATGGAGCTCGAGTGTTTTCTCAACGTGATCTTGCTACGGGGTTCCATCAGTTGAGGGTGGCAGAGGAAGCTATGCCCTTGACAGCTTTTAGATCCAATTAGTTTTATCAGTGATTAGTTATGTCGTTCGGCCTAACTAATTCTCCAACATATTTCGTGGACCTAATGAATCAGGTTTTCCAAGATGTGTTGAATAAGTTTGTCCTTGTATTTGTCGATGATGTTCTGGTCTACCCCAAGACCGAGGATAAACATTTGTGCGATCTAAGGATTGTATTGGATTAAGAGAGCATCTGTTAAAGGCAAAGTTTACGAAGTATCATTTTTGGCATTCAGAAGTTAGGTTCTTAGGGCATGTTGTTTCAACGGAAGGTATCTCTATTGATCCCGCTAAGTTTGTGGTCGTTCGAGACTGGAAGAGGCTGGAAAGCGCAACTGATATTAGAAGCTTTTTGGGTCTAGTAAGTTATTATAGGAGATTCATATAGGGTTTCTCGAAGATTAGCTCTAGCTTAATGAATTTGACGAAGAAAGATGTCAAATTTTTATAGACGGATGGGAGGGTGATCGTTTATGCGAGTCGGCATCTCAAACCACATGAAACAAGGTATGCTACTTATGAATTGGAATTGTTGGTAGTGATATTTGCATTAAAGATGTGGAGACATCATTTATAGATGAGAGGTTCGAGTTATATACGGACCATAAATCCTTGAAGAATCTCTTCATGCAAAAGGACTTAAACATGAGACAATAAAGGTGGTTAGAGATTCTTGCGGCCTATGATCTAGACATATTGTATATGCTAGGGAAAACAAATGTTATAGCAGATACTTTAAGTAGGAAGTATGTTGTTATGGCTAACATTGAGGTTCGTCGAACCTTGATCAGCCGTATAGAAGAGAATTAGCATAGAGATTCTCTTATTACTTGAATAGCCAAAGTGGTAAGCAAGAATGAGGCATCAGAGAGGCAGTCGGGATTTGAAGTAGATAGCCGCAGTTTAGTGAAGATGGATGAAAGGTTGTGTATTCCCAAGATTGATGGGATTAGGCAGGAGGTTCAGATGGAGAGTCATCAATCACGGTTGATGATACATCCAGCGGTCACTAAGATGTATCAAGATATGAGGCGTACTTTCTAGTGGAAAGGATGAAGAGCGATGTTTTTATTTTTGTGAGCAGGTGTGCTAACTACCAGCAGGTAAAGGGTAGTCACCAGAAGACAACATGACTTCTTCAGACGCTCGATATTTCTAAGTGGAAATAGAAGCAAGTTTCCATTGACTTCATCGACAGATTTCCTAAGTCAAGGAAAGGTAATGAAGGTGTATGGATTACCATAGATTGATTGACTAAGAGCATGCATTTCTTACCTGTCAAGGCTACAAGAATGGCTTCATGTTTGGATAAGTTATATGTTAAGGAAATCATCATACTGCACAGTGTTCCTTGTAATATCATGTGTGATAGAGATCTAATATTCACAAGCCATCATAAGGCTTTGGGAACCGAACTTAGTTTGAGTACCACTTACCATCCATAAACTGATGGTCAAATGGAAAGGGTGAATTGAGTATTGGAGGACTTGCTTCGATCATGCATTTTAGATTTTAGGGGTTCGTGAAAAGATCACTTACCACTTGTTGAGTTTTATACAACAACGGTTATCAGGCCTGTATTAGAAAGGCACTATTTGAAGAGTTGTATGGAAGGCCTTGCAAATCTCCATTGTGTTGGGTAGAATATGGGGATCATCTTATGCTTGGGCCAAATATGACTCAGGAGGCATCAGACAAGGTTATAGAGATTTTCGAAAACGAATCAAGGAAGCATAGAATCAACAAAAGAGCTATGCAGACGAGAGGCATAGAGACTTTGAGTTATCAGTTGGAGACTTTGTATTCGTGAAAGTATCTCCGATGAGAAGTGTAATATGGTTTGGAAGGGTTGGAAATTTGGCTCCCGTTATATTGGAATGTTCCTGATTCTTGAGAGGGTTGGTGCACTCACATATAGAGTCAAGTTACCAATTAGACTATCGGGTGTGCACGATGTATTTCATGTATCGCATTTGTGTAAGTTTTTGCATGATCCTTCAATGATAGTGAAAGCATCGCAGTAGGAGGGCTTAGAGGCTGAGCAAAATTTGACTAAATTGAGAGCGCCTATTTGTATCGTCGATAATGATTCGAAACAATTGAGGACTAAGGTTGTAAAGTTAATTAAGGTACAATGGAGCAAGGATGCTTGGGATTGTACATGGAAAACTGAGGATAATCTAAGGGGGTCCTATCTAGATTTGTTCTTAGACTAGAGATTTGTTATCTTAGTATCTGTTTGCACAAAAAATGGACAAACACCTCAAAGTTGTATGATTTAGTAGATCTTATGTTGTTCTTAGTGATTTGGGTGATTTATGCAAATATATGAAAAACAGGGGCTAAACTGTAAAAAGACACGCAGATTTATAGTGGTTCAGCCAGAATGTGCCTACGTCCACTTTATATGTTATTTCTCTTCTTTTGTTGTGATTACAAGTACAAAGCTTTGGTACAAGTAAAAGAAAGTTGTTTGAAAGTTCCTTCCGTGCTTGAGCTCTCAAAAACTTGTCCCCATTGTTGTATCCCTGCCCCTCTATTTATAGAGTGAAGCTGGGGGTAGGGGTCTTGGAGGTATATAGCAGCTGGCGGGCCTGGGCTGAGACAATCTGGCCTGGAACACCTTGGTTCGGCATCCCTTGATTCGGTGGTAGGTTGATTCGGTGAGGAGTTGGTCCGGTGTAGGTTGATTCGGCGAAGAGTTGGTCCGGTCGTGTAGTTTGGACCGGCGTGTAGGTTGATTCGGCATAGACTGATTCGGTGGGGAGTTGTTCCGGTCGTGTAGTTTGATTCGGCGAGGAGTTGGTCCGGTCGTGTAGTTTGGACCGGCGTGTAGGTTGATTCGGCATAGACTGATTCGGTGGGGAGTCGAACATGGTGGATGTTTGGTCCGGTAGGGTCAAAATATACCCAACACTTGCCCCCAAAGTAGGGTAGGTGCATGCACGTATCCTGCTTTGTTTTTGACCATCCTAATTCCCCGTTTTTATCTGGTCCGGTAGCCCGCTTTTGTCTATAAGTAGATGGTTAGGGCCTTCGTTTTTCCATCTACCGAACCATTCCGTTGTCTCTTGCCGAATCAAAGTGTATCCGAATCAATCTCGAGCGTTTGCCAAACCAAGCAATTTAGCCGGACCAAGCAACTTAGCCGAACCAGGTGAGATTTTTTCTGCCGAATGAGACTTCGTAATGAGAACACCGAATGAGTTTTTACCGAATCGACTCATGGATACCGAGTGCCGAATGAAATCCCATTCGTGAATAGCCGGATGAACTCGGGTAACCCGAGATTACCGAATGAACTGTGCATCTGTTTCCCGAATGAACTTGTACCGAGTGAACATGTGTTTTATACTTCGAACTTCCAGTGAAATTCCAAATTATACTGCTTGTATATTCTAACGATATATTTTTCCCATTTTTGCAGATAAATGTCTCGAAAAGTTGAAACTCGATCAGATAAGAGGAGATCCGGGGGTGAAGGAGAGTCCTCGGCCGTGCCCCCAGCTCAATCAGGATCGGAGCGTCATGGGCCTGCCCCAAGGTCATTAGTGGATGGATATGGTCCCCAAGAGTTGCTGGACTCCCCTCCTGACTGCTTTCCTAGCTCTCTCAAAGAGGAGCAACTCGATGTTATATCTCGTTCCTTTGGGATCGATAGAGCCCTCATGCTGCTGCCGGGCCCAGGAGTCATGCCATACAGTCCTCCCGAAGGATACTTTGCTTATAGTAGGTACCATTGCATGTGTGGTGCTATCCCGCCACTCAATGCTTGGGTAGTCAGCTTCATCACGTACCTGAAGGTGGCCCCGTTCCAGCTTCACCCCAACTCTTATGCCATATTGGTGAGTCTCTTTGTTATTTTTCGGAGGAAGTATGGTCGCGCCCCCTCCAACCGGGAGATCCGGTACTTGTATAATTTAAGGGGCTATAAGAAGGGGTCCCCATATGTTAGCTTGGAGTCTGCTGTGACCTTCAAGCCGGTCTTGGACCTGTACTCTAAATTCAGCATGTTCAAGAAAGAGTGGTTCTTTGTTAGGGACGATTCCGTCTCCATCCGGCGCTTTACCTCTGGATGTAAGTTGATGCTTTTACTTATAATTCCTATTCCGATTGCGATGCTTCTTCTCATACTTTCTCATTTTTGCTAGCGACAGGTGGTTTTCCGGTTGTGGAGACTGACCGCCTGGTTCAGATGGCGGCGGAGATAGAAGCCATTCTTGGGAAATACAGATCATCTGCCTACTTGATTAGAAATGCGATTCTTCTGGAATATAACTTGATCCTTCCGCAGCAGTCTGTATTTAAGTTGAGGGAAACGGCGGAAGAGAGGGCGGCTGCTCAGGCGGCAGAGGGCGGAAAGAGAAAACCATTTACGAAACCTCCAGCCGTCGGAGGTAAGAAGCTTAAGAGGTCGGACGGTCCTTCTCCCAGCAATTGTCCACTTACTCAGGGGGAGATAGATGCGGAGGAGGAAAGAGGTGAGGCGGAGGGCGGAAGTGACGTTGAGCGTCTTGGTGACGAGGGTGGCGATGGACAGGGTGGTGATGGACAGGGTGGTGATGGTTCCAGGGCTCTGTCTTCTGGGCAAGTAGGCGAGATGCAAGAGTGGACGGATGATGCTCTCCGTCAAGCTTTTGAGGGGTTGGGTGATGATCCGGCTTTGGTAGAGAAGACTGGGGAGGCGGACAAAACCGGGACTGGTGCAAGTGAGTCTTCTCCGACTATTCCGGCCAAGGTGGCTCTGACAACTCAAGGTGAACTCTTGACCCCTGCATGCTTCACTAATGATAGGGACTTAGGAATATTTTATGACCCGCTCCCGTCCTGGAATGAAATCCGGGACTTATTGCAGTATCCCACTCCTCCCCAGGGTTTGTACAACCACAGCTGTGTTTCTTTTCCTTTTCTAACTTGTAACCTACCGCGTTTCTTGAATCATATAGTAATGTAAGATTATGACACTTGTTCTTTATATCAGGAGCAGGCAAGACGCCCAAAGCTTCAGACCTTCGACACAGGCTCGAGCAATATAAACTTTCCAAAATTTCTGCTAAGCCGAAGCCCTCAGCCCAACGCTCCGGGGATGTAGTCGGGTACCGTCCTCTTCTTGGGGTCATCGAAGAGGGTATTCAGCAGAGGAAGAGGAGTCACCCTTTATCCGAAACTTCGCTCGGTCCTCAGCCTCCGGCTCAGCCTATTCATGACATTACTGAGGAGGGTAGCGAGTTTGTACCCTCTCCACACCCGTCCGGAAACCCTTCTGTTATTCATATCGACCGTCCCGACTTGGCCCGTAATCCCTTCGCGGGTCATCCTGATCTGGATCCAGGTTCTCAGGATATTACTTTTGACGAAGCTACCGGTGAACACCTTCTCCCCCGTAACCCCATGGTACGAGTACTTGACGAAGCCAAGTCCTTAGACCTCGATCTACTCACCACTCGTGTAGTCACTATGGGAGACGAGGCCAAAGCTAATATTGATCGGGTGGCAGAGGAGGCCAAGAAGCTGATGGGGCATCATGCTCGGTTGGTTAAGGCCGGAGAGGAGATAGGGAGCGCCAATATCCGACTTCGATTGGTGGTCTCGGATCAGGCCAAGCAGCTTGCGGATCAGGCTATCCAGATTTCTCAGCACGAGGCTGCTACTGGGCGATTGAGGAGAACCATGGAAGAGGCCAGTCGGGCCGAATTGCGGAAAATGGAAGCTGCTTGCAAAGAGCGGATTGACATGGCTATTACCACGGTGGATGAGGTTCGGAGAGCGGATCTCGAGCAGGTGGAGGATTTGTCCGAGAAGCTTGAGGCTGCAGAACTTGCTCAAGCTAAGTTGAGGGAAGAGATGGAGGTGATGCGGAGGTCCCTTCAAGCTGATTGCTCGAGATACAGACTGGAGAGAGATGCTGCCGTGGAAAGGTTGTCGGCCTCCGATGCCCGGATGAGGGAGTTTGAGGAGAACGAAGGAATGATGGATGACATGCTCCAGGACATGTATTTCCGGACTTGGAAGCAGGGTAACCTCTCTTGGATGGATGATTATCCCAGAGTCATGGCCAAGACATATCTTCGGGCTTTGGAGGAGGCTAAGGCTGATGCAGATAAAGAGGGTGGAACGGCCTTCAGTATGGATGTGGTCACTGCCCAATTCACCAAGGAGGAGAAAGTGGCGGTAAAGGAGGGTATGCGGCTGCTTGCTGCTGAAGAGGCGGGTGTGCAGGTAGAAGATGACGACCAGGATGGTCAAGAAGCTAGTACTGGTAAGTCTTCCTTTCTAGTCTTTCTGTTAACTTGGTTACTCATCACTAATGAATCCTTTTTATGACCGGACAGGCGGGCAAAAGAACAAGGACAAGACTTCGACGCAACCAGCTCCATGACCGAACCTGAAAAATTCTTTTTGTAGGCTTGGCATTGTTGTATCTGTTAGTCTTAAGACAGTAGAGTAACTTCTAAGTTGTAATTCTTGCTACTTGTAATAACATTATTCTTGACGTGTAATTTTTTAGCTCAAGTTGATTTTGTCATTTCTTTGAATATTTGTTGCTATTTCGACATATCGTATGAGAAATGTAGCTATGTGTATTCTTGTAATTAAATTGTGTTTGATGTCAGATTCTGGTTTTAAATCATAATCTCATGACTTGCAATGTTAGCGTGTGGTGTGAAAAAATCAAATTATAGTCATGCATTTGTACACAAAGGAAGAAAATACCGCCTTTCACGTTCTGTTTGTAAATGGCAGTTTCGAATATCTTGTATGACCAAGCATGGAGAGCAGTTGACTGCCCCGCCATCTGATTGTAAATCTCTGCATCCATTGGCGGGTATCTCTTACCCTGCATCCTGTACTTTATGGTTTGTTATAGAGGATAGGAGGAAAGTTTTTTAAGTAAAATTGAAATATGTGAAATAGCAAAACTTCCAGTCACGGAAGGCCTTCGATGTGCTTAAGTTCGTGGCAAACGGGTTTTGTAGTCACTTTCCCTAGCTGTGGGTCTTGGAGACATTTGTCACCCATCTTACGCCTCCGCGGGGAGTTAATTCTTTTTTACCACAGCCGCACTTAAGACACACCGGAGCCGAGATCGCGCACAGTAACTACCCGGGCCATTATGGCCCGTACTCATGGGTATTATTCGACTTACTGTGGCCGGCTAGCGTGGGTGCCGATCGTCAACTGTGAACTGCCCCTGGCTGGCCACACCTTATGTCGGGGCTTATAATCGGTTCACAGTCGCCGGCGAGCCTAACGCCGTAATGAGCTGCCTCGGCTATAGTCGGCCTTCTCGGTGGCTTATAATCGGCTCATTACAGTTGGCTTTAAGGGCCGTCGCGAGCAATGAGTTAACCCGCAGCAGAGGGATGCTGGAGCAAAAGTGTCTCATTGGCGAGGGCATAGATTCGCATAGTACCTGTTGGGGCTTGTCCACGTAAAGTTGCATTGTGGAGTGCTTTGAATAGAAACGCTATATGCTCAGGATTTTGTTCAACAGACAAGGATAAAGTTAACAAGCAGCCAAGATACAAAGGAACAAGTTAAGAAAGAGACAAGGCTTTTTTAAAGTGGTTCGGCACGAAAAAATGCCTACGTCCACTGATTCTCTTTGTTAATTCACTTCATATGGGCAATACAAGTTAAGAAAAGTATCGACGGAGGTGTTGGATGTTCCATGCCCTCTGGAACACCTCTCCGTCCACTGTTGACAAAATATAGGCTCCGTTGTGGAGATCTTTATGAATTACATATGGTCCATCCCAGATTGGGTCTAGTGCTCCGGGGCGAGGGAAGATTCGCTTGAGGACAAGCTCCCCTTCTCGTAAGGTACGATGCTTGACTTTGGAGTTGTATTGTGCTGCCACCTTTTGCTTGTGGGCTGCTGTTTTTAGGACTGCATCATTCCTTCTCTCCTCGACTAGATCCAAAGACATGTTGAGGAGCTCTTCGTTTTCTTCTGGGTTATAGTGGATCCTACGGTGGGAAGGCACAATGGTTTCAACTGGGAGCATAGCCTCCGATCCGTATGCCAAAGAGAAAGGAGTGTGCCCTGTTGATGTTCTGAAAGATGTGCGGTAGGCCCATAGTGCCGTAGGGAGTTCATCCACCCAAGCGCCCTTTGACTTTTCGAGCTTCTTTTTGATCAGAGTTTTCAGAATTTTGTTGACTGCTTCGACTTGTCCGTTTGCTTGGGGATATGCTACGGATGAGAAGCTTTTGTGAATTCCGTGTTCTTGGCACCAGTTGGCGAATTCCTCGCTGTCAAACTGAAGTCCATTGTCTGATATGATTTTTAGTGGGACTCCGTACCTGCACAGAACATTTTTGATTAAGAAGTTGATAACTTTCGCTGAAGATACTTTATTTAGAGGTTCTGCTTCCACCCATTTGGTGAAATAGTCGACTGCTACTATAGCATATTTGGCGCCGCCTCGACCCATTGGCAGTTCACCGATTAAGTCGATTCCCCATACTGCAAAGGGCCAAGGGCTGGTCATCTGAGTAATCTCGGTTGTTGGTAGCCGAGGGATCTTAGCAAATTTTTGGCATTTGTCACACTTCTTGACGAAATTTAAGGCGTCCTTGCTTAAGGTGGGCCAGAAATATCCGTATCGGAGTATCTTTTTTGCTAACGTTTGCCCTCCGGTGTGATCTCCGCAGCTTCCTTGATGAATGTTGGATAAGATTTCCTTGGCTTCCCTTCCGGCGACACACCTTAATAATGGGTTAGAGAACCCGCGCCGATAGAGGATGTCTCCTTGTATTGTGTAGCGGGACGCTTTCCTCAAGATTTTCTTGACTTCGTTACGCCCGTCGGGTAGTGTGCCATTTTGTAGGTAGTCTCGGATGGGAGTTATCCAAGTTGCTTCTTCGGTTGCAGCTATCAGATTCACTTGCTCAAAACTTGGGATCGTTTGCTTTGAGACAGTTACTGCCCCGAAGATGGCGACGTCTCTCATACTTGCTTGCTTTGCCAATTCGTCGGCCTCTTGGCTCTCTTCCCGAGGGATGTGTTTGACTAAGTAGTGGTCCAATCGGCTGAGAAGTAACTTGGTCTTCTTTAGATATGCTATGAGTCGTTCTCCTCGAGCTTGGAATTCCCCTAGTATTTGATTAACAATAAGCTGAGAATCGCTGTGAAGACACAAAGAATTGGCTCCGATCTCGATAGCAATTTCTAATCCGGCTATTACTGCTTCGTATTCTGCATCGTTGTTGGTGGCAGCGAACTCCAACCTTATAGCATAGTGCAGTTTATTTCCCCTGGGAGTGATGATTACCACACCTGCCCCCGAGCCTTGTTCGTTAGATGCACCGTCCACAAAGAGATTCCACTTGATATCTTCCGTTATTTCCAGTTGCTCCTTATCCTCGTTGGTAGTGAATTCTGCAA
Organism: Allium fistulosum; assembly: GCA_030737815.1. Classification (NCBI taxonomy): domain Eukaryota; kingdom Viridiplantae; phylum Streptophyta; class Magnoliopsida; order Asparagales; family Amaryllidaceae; genus Allium; species Allium fistulosum. Next base: position 497,370,866 of record CM060905.1, on the reverse strand, counting down.
TGAAATCAGCCATGGCTTGTCCCTTGATGGCGGTGCGAGGGTGATAGGTGATATCATATTGACTCAGCTCAATACACCATTTAAGTAGTCGCCCGGAAGTGTCGGGACGATGGAGTACCTGCCTTAGTGGTTGATCGGTTAGAACCTTGATGGAATGGGATTGGAAGTAATGACGTAGCTTTCGTGAAGTGATTAGTAAACAGTATGCTAACTTTTCAAGCTTAGGATATCTGACTTCTGCCCCAGTAAACCTTTTACTGACGAAGTAAACTGGTCGTTGCGTGCGGTTATCTTCCCTTACCAAGGCAGCGCTTAGAGCGTGAGATGACACAGCAAGGTATAGGTTTAATTCTTCGCCTTCGCTTGGGGTCGAGAGTACCGGTGGTTTCTGGAGGTGTTCGATTAGGTTAAGGAAAGCGGTCAAGCATTCGTCCGTCCATTCGAACTTTCCTTTATCTTTCTTTAGAGCTTCGAAAAAGGGGACGCACTTGTCCGTTGCTTTGGAGATGAATCGGCTTAGGGCAGCCACTTTCCCGTTTAGGCTTTGCATTTCCTTTCGGGTGGAAGGTATCTCGATGTCTCTTAATGCTCGGACTTGTTCAGGGTTTGCTTCTATCCCTCGGGCATGGACGATGAATCCTAAGAATTTTCCTGATGACACTCCGAAGGAGCACTTTAGTGGATTCAACTTCATTCCATACTGTCGAAGTACCTGGAACATTTCGCCCAGGTGGCTTACGTGATCTTTGGCTTTCCGTGATTTTACCAGCATGTCGTCTACATATACTTCCATTGTTCGTCCTATTAGCCCTGCGAACATCTTGTTGACGAGGCGCTGGTAGGTGGCTCCTGCATTTTTAAGTCCGAAGGGCATCACTTTGTAGCAGTACAAACCCCGGTCGGTGATGAAACTAGTGTGATCTTGGTCGGGAGCATGCATAGGAATTTGGTTATATCCTGAGTATGCATCCATAAAAGACAGGAGTTCGTGCCCGGCTGTGCTGTCTACAAGTTGGTCGATTCTGGGAAGCGGAAAGCAATCCTTTGGGCAGGCGTCATTTAGGTTGGAGAAGTCAATGCAGGTCCGCCACTTCCCATTAGCCTTCTTTACTAGTACCGGGTTGGCGATCCATTCTGGGTAAATAGCTTCTCGTATGAAGTCATTGGCGAGTAGATTCTTTACTTCTTCATCGAGGGCTGCTGATCGCTCTGCCCCCATACTTCTCTTTTTTTGTTTTACGGGTGCCTTGGTAGGATCAATTTTTAATACGTGGCATGCTATGTTGGGGGAGATTCCGGTCATGTCAGCGTGTGACCAAGCGAATACATCCAAGTTGTGGCGGAGAAAATCAACGAGTTGTTCCTTCAATTCAGTTTTCAGCTGCGACCCAATTTTCAGTAGCCTACTTGAGTCGTGCTTGTCTACAGATATAAACTCCATAGCCTCTACAGGCTCGGCGATGGCCTCCTCCTCTTTGTCCCTAGGGTCTAATTCATTGAAAGGGTCGCTGGTGTATCGAAGAGGAGGGGCTTTCTTTAGTTGCTATGCTTCAAGGCTTTTTGTGCAGAGGGCAATCTCTACACCTTTCCCTTTATCTCTCCTGTGGTTGTTGCGAAGTTCGGTTACATAGCAGTCTCGTGCAATGTCTTGGTCTCCTTCCACTTCCCCTACCCCATTGTCTATTGGAAATTTCATTTTCAGGCACCACGGGGCTAGGACAATCTGGAAGTCAGATAGGGCTGGTCTTCCTAGGAAGGCGTTGTAGGCCGAATGGTTTTCTATCAGCACAAACGTCTGTTTCCTTACAACGGAGCGGGGATGGCTTCCAATTTCAACGAAGAGGTCCAGCTGCCCGATGGGCATTTTCGCATCTCCAGTGAAACCGTGTAGCGGTTTATCGCAGGGAGATACGTCCTTTATTGACAACCTCATTTTGTCGAATGCGTGTTTGAACAGGATATTTACAGAGCTTCCAGTGTCTACCAGGATTCGGTAAACTTCGGCGGGACCGAGTCGGGCAGAGATAACCATGGGATCCATGTGAGGGTACTGTCTTCCTTCTAGGTCGCGTTTACTGAATGTGATGTCATCACTTTCTTTCCGCTTTGGGTGGCGCTCTTCTATAACCGTATTGACACAGTCTCTATTGTTTCTGAGCGACTTCCCATATCTTTCCATCTCTTTCCAACTTCTGTCTGCGATGTGTGGACCTCCTGAGATGGTATGGACCACTATCTTCTCTTGACTAGAGCTGCTAGCGTTGCGGTCGCCTCTGCCGGTCCCTGGTGAGGGTAGCCTTGGGTTTTCATTGGCAGGAGCTGGAGTCCTGTCTTGACTTTTTACATAGCGCTCCAGTTTCTTTCTTCTGATGTGTTCCTCAATCAGATCTCGGAGATGATGGCATTCGTTGGTATCATGTCCGTGGGATTCGTGGAAGCGGCAGAATTTTCCAGATTTCTGTGCGCTATCTGATTCCTTCTTGTATGGTGGGCGTTTGTATCTAACTTCGCCTTGGGTGGCAAGGAAGATGTTTTCGACGGTCTCGTTCAAAGGGGTGTAAGAGTCGAATCTTGGTCCTGGCCGATATAGGCGTTTCTCTACTTTCTTGCCCCCAGCATTGTCTCTGGAATCATTTCTTCGAACGTCCCTTGCCACAGCAGGGGCGTTGCCATGGGTCGTCTTACTTTGCTGTCCTGACTGCCCCTCAATGGCGGCATCCTCAAGCCTCATGTATTTTCCGGCTTCATGGAAGAAATCGGGTAAAGTAGCTGGTTTTTCTTTTGTCAATCTCCTAGCAAATTTAGTGTCCGGATGCACCCCACTGCAGAGGGCCATTAGGATAAGCTTCTCATCGGCATCTTGAACTGCGGCTGCTGCGGCGTTGAATCTGGTTAGGTATTGCTGCAGCTTTTCTCCAGGTTTCTGTTTGACGCTGGATAAGGAATAAGCGTCCTTAGGTTGCTCCACATGAATGCGGAACTGACTGATGAATTTTTCTTTCAACATTTCCCATGAGCTGATGGATCCTTGGGGTAGATGACAGAACCAGGAGGTAGCAAGATCTGCTAAGAAGAGCGGGAAGCATTTGCACAGCACTCCCTCTGTTGCTCCACTCATAAGCATATGCTGCGTGTACCTCTGTAAGTGTACAACGGGATCGGAGGTTCCTTTGTAGGGTTCCATTGTTGGCATCTTCCATTCTCGGGGGGTGATAGCAATTTCGATATTGCGGGCGAAAGGGCTGGTTACCCTAGCGCCTATCCCTCGATCTCTTTGCTCCCGTTGGACACACTCTCTGAATAAGCGTACCATCCTTTCATCAGAATTTGGAGCGGACAGAAATGAGTTCGGTTCCGTCCTGTGGGGTTGATTCCGACCAGACAACCTGTAGGGATGGTATCGTCTATCATTCCTCATATTTTCCAGTGGCCGCCTTTGATCTTCTGGGAGCATGCTTGGATCAGCTACAGTTGGCCCTTGCCTTGATCTTCCCCTGTTGGGTTCTGATCTAAGCACTTCCTCGGGTCCAACTTCGGGCTGAACTCCAGCTCGGCCCCGTTCACTGGTGTTTCTGTGGTTAGGCAGCATGACAGGCTCAGCTGCAGTTGACCTCCGCCCGGTACCTTCCCCGTTGGGTTCGGCACCAAACGTTTCCTCAGGCCTAACTTCGGGCTGAGCTCGGTCTCGGCTCCTACCACGGCTACTCCTGCCGTTAGCTCCTTCGAAGAAAGAAGATCTTTGCTGTCTCTGAGATCCTCCAGATTGGGACTCGCCCCATGATTCAGTGTTGTGGTTGGATTCTTCAGCGTCCCTCAAGCGTGACATGAGATGGTCCACCAAGGCTTCCTGCTGGGACGTGAAGCGGTTAGTTACTTCAACAACAACTCTGTCCAAATCTGCCCTAGTAATTGCTGCAGGCTGTTCTGTGGCAGGAGTGGTGGGGTTAGCCTGTCCTCCATTTGTTACCGTTGCTGGAGGAGGAGGATTTACTTGATTTGCGATAGCTGGATCAGGAAGGCTACTGGATGCGATGTTTTTTCCTTTGTTAACATCTTTTCTCTGTTTGGGAGGCATGTTTTCCAAGTGGCGGATGAAGCTGTTAGGAAAACTTGTTAAGCGGATGAAGCTGGAGCTTCGAGCTTCAATCTCTCAGTGAAAGCACCAAAAATGTTTGCACAAAAAATGGACAAACACCTCAAAGTTGTATGATTTAGTAGATCTTATGTTGTTCTTAGTGATTTGGGTGATTTATGCAAATATATGAAAAACAGGGGCTAAACTGTAAAAAGACACGCAGATTTATAGTGGTTCAGCCAGAATGTGCCTACGTCCACTTTATATGTTATTTCTCTTCTTTTGTTGTGATTACAAGTACAAAGCTTTGGTACAAGTAAAAGAAAGTTGTTTGAAAGTTCCTTCCGTGCTTGAGCTCTCAAAAACTTGTCCCCATTGTTGTATCCCTGCCCCTCTATTTATAGAGTGAAGCTGGGGGTAGGGGTCTTGGAGGTATATAGCAGCTGGCGGGCCTGGGCTGAGACAATCTGGCCTGGAACACCTTGGTTCGGCATCCCTTGATTCGGTGGTAGGTTGATTCGGTGAGGAGTTGGTCCGGTGTAGGTTGATTCGGCGAAGAGTTGGTCCGGTCGTGTAGTTTGGACCGGCGTGTAGGTTGATTCGGCATAGACTGATTCGGTGGGGAGTTGTTCCGGTCGTGTAGTTTGATTCGGCGAGGAGTTGGTCCGGTCGTGTAGTTTGGACCGGCGTGTAGGTTGATTCGGCATAGACTGATTCGGTGGGGAGTCGAACATGGTGGATGTTTGGTCCGGTAGGGTCAAAATATACCCAACAGTATCGTATATCTTTTGAAGTGTTCTCACCATTTGAGGTGGAGTTATTTAGTTTGTATATAGTTTCAGCAGTACTCTATATATGTATCTGGTTCTTCTATCTCCTTTCACTATCGTTTCTGTTTGAATTTCGAGGACAAAATGTTCTAAATGGGGAAGAATATAGCGACCCTGAAATTCGAACACTTCGTCTTCAAATATCAAAACGTTTTGAAATATAGTTAAGTGTTATAAATGGAATTTCATAACCTTAATAAGCATCATTTAATTAATGAATAAATATAAGAAACTTGTTTTTGAAAATTGCTAACAAAAAAATATTCTTCGAAGAAAAATCGATAATGTAACCGAAAATCGGTATATCGATAAACAACTTTTTAATCGATATAAGTTGTTCAAACTCTTTTACCCTTGTCAAATAATCAAATGAACACATTAGCAATTAATTAAAACTTATCTTCATAAAGCAAATAGAACATTCTAGAATGTTCCAAGTGGATAAGAGATATTACTTTGGCATAAACATCTTGAGCCTATATAAGGAGAGGCATACCCTTGATAATAAATTACAAATTTACAAAGCTAAAACAAGCTCTCTTTCATGTCTTATTCTTCTCAAAAGTTCTAAAGAAAAATAGTTTTAAATCAAATCTAAATAAACTCAAACTATACCACAAGCCTTAGGACAACATTACAACACCTTCTACCAAGTTAGATTTCGAAGAAGTGATGTAAATCTCCCCCATCTCCATAGGCCGTGAGCAATAAAGGGCATTATTGCCTTGAAAACCAAGTAAAAGCAAGGAGGAAGAAGAAAGGAAAGGTGGTTGCAAAGGAGAGGTTGGACTTGGATAGCTTGGACTTGCTTATTTGTTAGGTTAAAGGTGAGCTAACCCACCACCTTGAACAAAAATATAGAGTGTGTATGTATATGCTTGTGTTGATTGTGTATATATTGTTTGAATTGATGACGACATATGTTGAAATGTTGGTTTTGATTCTTGCTTTGAAAGCAAATAGCATACGTAATCCATATGAACGGACTTGAATGGACTTGTAGTAGGGCGTTGAAACAAAGCACAGAGGTTGTAGATGGACTTTGGTTCAGATGGGACACGGATTTAAAAGTGAACTTATAACAATGTCGCTATGGATGCACTTAGGAACTGCCTTGTTTTTGGCAATTTCTATGAAACTTCATAGAGAGATCCTTAGGGGTTTCTCTCCATATTTATAAAGTTTTATATGTATGCTTACTTTCATAAAAAGTTTGGATAGTAAAAAGTTAAGCAACGTTTTGAATAGTAGCCAAAACTTCACTTGTGCAAAACTTCCCCGTTTAGCCTTGATTTTTGAACTTTAAATGTTTGAAAAGAACTTTTAACTTAAGTATTTTTGTTTTATTCTTTTTTACAAGTGTTAACTAACTCATATTAGAGTACTTTAGAAGTGGTTTGAGATTTTTTGTGAATTTTTAAGAGTGGGGAATTATTAAAGAAGAGGTTTTTATAAGGAAATGCTTTAAATTTTTTATTTTCAAGTAATATTTTGAGTAAATGTTTTAAAACCTATTATAAGTATTTTAAATTATTTTAAAATAATTTTAAGTATATATAGTTTTTATAAAGTTAGTTTATTATTTTAGTATGAATATCTTATATTTTAATTGTTTTATTGAATATTTGGTTTTATAAATAAATTACTATACATATACCATTATATCATTTTAAAAAGGGTTTTTGCATTATAAAACCAATGGTTTAAAAAGGGGTTAGAAATTTCTAATGGCAAATGGTTAATTTTTTAATTACTTGTTTAACTCTGCTTAACACTAAAAGCTGATGAAGTGGCTTATCTATTTATGAGATTAAAATTGATGTTTGAGTAGGGATATGAGCAATAGAGGTCCAACCTACTGGCTTCCCACTTGATTGGGGAATAGTTAAGTCATGAATATCGGAAATGTGTTAATCGTGTTAATTACTTACTTGTTTATGGAAATCATTAATACTATACTTAACACTAAAAGGCGATGACCTAGACTTATCTATCTGTAAGGTTCAAGAATGAAGTGTCTAGGCAAGGCTTTGATATGCAACTAGAGATCTAACTTACGTGGCTTCACTCTTGAATAAGGGATAGTATAAGTTGGAATGTCAGAAATGAGTTGAGTATATGAATATTGATTTGTATAAACAATTGTTTTTTACTAGATATTCGATTAGTCGACTAACGAACTTGAATAAATATTTAATTTCAGAAGTATCGAAAGGCCATGGGATTTCATACCAATGAAAACCCATGGGGAGGAGCATTGTTATGAAATGTCTCAAGCTATCGCTCACTTTTGAAAGAACCGAAATTGAGTTAATTGGAAATTCATCGAATTGGTTTTGAAGAGTCCGGGATTGGTGTTTTACTAACCTAACACCACTTCAAAACTAGTGCAATGGTTCTATGTTTTGGAAGTGGTTGAAAGGGGGAATCAATGTAGAGATTTGAGATCTGTTCGACATGCTCGAATCCATGTAGTGATTCGTGATATGTTTAAGATACTAGAATCCATTTGGGTATTCGTGTTCTATTTGAGTAATGAAGACTCATGGGAGATTTCGAAAGTGACATTGACATCCGAAATGGCTAAAGACAGAGTAGGCTGCACATTCTGGGGTTTGGCTGACCCACGACAGGATACTATCAACTCCATATCTAGAGTATGCTATCGATATATTGGTACCGGGAGTTGATGGTATTTGGTTCCATATGGTTCATATTTATGTTCAAGTGTGGGCCTTTGTGTTTTCCCTATGGTATATCTAATCTAAAGATATACGACGCTCAGAAGGTGACTTCTGATCCTTGTGTATGGAGATTGGATTTTAGCTTGGACGAAAGGATCTCCATAGGAAATCCATTATGTGAACATACCTTAGCAGTTTTGATTGTATCCTAATATGTTTTGGTGTAATGAATGTAAGCACCATAGCTGTTTGATATGATTTATATTCTACACTCTATACATTATCTATCATATCACTATATTAAACTGAATAAATGGTTAGTTCCTTTAAAGGGTAAACCGTTACGGGGATCCGTACGGTCTCAATGGTTACTGTTACATATTGCATGTATCTTGGGTTTTCTCATACAAGACTTATGTCTGACGCTTGGTTATTTTTTCCTAAATTCCTCACGTACTCTTTTAAGTAGGTTGAGTATAGCAGGTTTTACTCTGGATGCTTAGAGTTCAGGAGACAAGCTAGAGGCTTTCGTTATCTATCTATTTCTATTTCTGTTGTACCGTATTAGGTATGTATATATCAGCACTATAAGGACAGGCAGTTACAACTGTCTAGGCTGATAATGGTACTTAAGTTTTGTAGCTCTGAAATTCCTGTATTCAGAGTAACCTTTTGTGCAATTCTTTTAGTATTATATATTATTGTTCTGTTGTGAGATTTTGATGTTGTGTTCTCCTTTTCTTGTTCTACTCTATTTTTATTATTTTACCCTAACTTTTTGTCTTTCTGGCACTTAGGTGTTCAGTGTGCGAATACCGTGGATGTATTTAGTGTCGACAATCGAGGGTCAAAAGGTCGATTATTACAAGGAAGCAACTTTATATAAGTATGGTTTATAAATGAAAAGGATTTAAAATTGAGAATTTGAGAACTTAACTCCTGGTGTTTTTGAAAATATTTTTTGAAGTTTTAAGAAAATAATAATAGTATTATTTGAAAGTATTGCTTAATAGAAATATTTTAAAGGGATTTTAAAGGAGATAGAAAGTACTAAACTCACTTCTGTCATTAGAAAATAATTCGGATGATGAGTGCAGCATCATCGGCATTCAATTTCAAGTTTCTAGTGGGGGATGCTACTGTAATAGTTTGCTACAGAGTTGTTTTGGTAGAACAGATCTTGATTTAATCTCGAAAGTTTGATTTGATATAAAAAAGGAGGTATGTATATTATTATTTCAAAATTATTTGAAATAAAACCCGATGGTTAGTTCTTAAGTTTTCTATTAAGTTATTTTACAGACGCATGTATTCTATGCATTAGGGTAGTTTGGTTTGGGCATCTCATTATGTTGTGTTGTTTGGTATTTTTCATTTATTGAAATGAAATGGAATTTTCGGCAATTTTGTACAATCGAAAAATTCTGAATTAGTTAAGAACTTGAAACTAAGTGTTTGTGAAAATATAAAAGTGGAATTTTGTAACTCTAGAATGGAAAGATAATAAGTTAAAACAAGTTTTAAATTTGTGAACATCCTGGTTAAGTAAAACAAATCTGATATTTTATATATACTCTTAGGATGTAATGAAGTATTAGAAAAATATGAACTTAAGTCTTAAATGTTTATATAAACTTAAGTAATTTTTTATTGAAAAAAATTCATAAATGATTTTAATATTTAATGAAATACTATTGGTATAAATAATGCGTAATAAAAATAACTGGCGTAGTTAAGAAACCAATGGAATAAGTACGTTGTATTTGATCATTTTATTCGCATAACTGTTCTTAATCCAGATCAAGTACATGATTTTGAAGTGATTTACACCAATCTGAACATGGATTTTTCACTCGATTCTTGACGGCAAAAACTTGATGTGGTTCTGAAATTTTCTATCATACTATACAGCTATGTAAGGAGAATGGAGGTTTCTAATCAAGGAACCTGATTAGAGTCTGCATAAGGAAAGTTGAGTGAGCAATACAAGTTTGAAAGAGAAGTTTTATATGATCGAGCAAGTGATCAGATTGATATTGCATATGAATGGCATATGTACATCGTATGGGCTTAAGTATATTTTATGCTTCTTATATTAGAAATGTAAGTTACATGACATGATTTAGCAGGCTTAGATTCATGATATATGATGGATGAGTTGTTGTTTTGTTTCATTTGTCATGTTTAGCTCTCTTATAGGTTATGTAAGTGAGATACAGGTACATGGAAGCAAAGGCTTGCTAGTTTCTTTTGGTTTCATGAGTAGAGTTTGATTGCTCGCAAATTGGTATGTGTTTTGATTAATGGATGTAGTTTCTATGTGACATACACACTCTATAAGGTATATTATAAGCATATATTATTGTTGTGTTATCCCAGATATGGGAGGTCCCAGATATGGGCTTATATTGATGTTGTGATTTTTTTTCGAACCAAGTCGCGCAAAGGAGGTGCTGCCGAAATTTTATGTAACTTAAGGGACTTTGTAAGCTTAATAACTCATTTTAATTAATTGATTTTAAAAGCCTTAGGGCGACAAGACATTTTCTTTCTTTGGAAATTTCGAGGACGGAGTTCTTTTAAGGGTGGAAGAATGTAATGACCTGCAATTTTTAACGTTTCAAATTTGGATATTTAATCTATTTAAATATTCAAATTTGATTCAAATAGAATAGAAAATAAGAAAATCAATTTTTACTGAAATAACTTGGTTTTTAATGGCATATTTTAAAATGAATTTATTGGATTTTTCCATAAGTTTTAATTTGGAAAATATTTAGATGATCGTTTGATGGATTTTGTGGCAAACGTTAGTATTTTTGAAATTTCACATAATAAGATAACCAGTGTATTTTATTGTTGTTTTGTGATTGTGTCGCATTATTGTGCGCAATTGTATTTCTATTTTTGTCATTCGTGGTTCGTACGCCAACGCAATATTGTGTAGTGAAGTACCAAAAATTATAAAATAACAACCCTTCACTACCTCCACTCTTAGACTATTCTTCGTTTACTTTTTCCCCTTTTACTTTTCACTTTCCCTTCTCTCCAACAAAGTAAATAATAGTGTAATGACCCTAATTTTTAGTAACATTATTTAGGACATTTAATTAGTCAAATAAAATAAAATAATTTGAATGATTAAAGGATTGAGATTTGTGTAAATAAGAGGTAGTCGTGCCTAATAACAAATGAACTAAAGGGAAACAAAAATGAAATGGATAAGGCTAATGATGAGGGGAAAAGTAGTAATAAGACATATTCTAATACCTTAAACCCTCATGCACTTTCATTCTCACGTTCATAAAAAAATCAAACACTATAGAGGTCGGCCACCATTAAGGAAGAGTAAGAAGAAGATAAAAAAGATTCTAAAGAAAGGAAGCTTAAACAACTTAAATCAAGATCAAATCTCAACTCCTTAATCACAAAGATAAAGTGAACAATGACTAAATCTCATATTTTTAATGGTTATCTATTTTAGATTAAATCCGATTTATTTTGCAAGGTTTTGCCATGTTTTTTATTGTTAAAATTGAATATATATATATATGCTTGTTGATGATTTATGCTAATTCATATGAATATTATGATATGTTTTAATGTGAAAACCTTATTAAATGACATTAAAATGCCTTGCGATTTTAAAATAAGATCCGAAATGATATTTTAGAGTTAGGTTTCAATTTTCATAATTTTCTGAATTAATGTGGATTTATTATGAATTTTCTAGTGAAGAAAATAATTATTTAAATTAATTATGGCTATTTTATGAGGATTTTGGGTCAGAAATTAATATATGTAAGAAAACATATTAAAAATGATTTATGGGAATTTTTATAAAATTTTCCTAATAGTTTTAATAAATATATAAAATTATTTAAGGTATGGGACTTAAATGTTTTATATGTTTATAAAAGGAGAAAGGGCTATTTGTAAATGATTTAAAATGTTAATTTTTGTAATTCGGCAGCACCTTTCAGAAAAGATTTTGAAAAGTTAAGGCAACCAATTATAAGGTGACAAATAAGCAGGTTAGTTGAAAAGAATTACCTTTTTAAGTTAAAAATCAGGTTTTATAAGGTTCTGATGCTTCACCATCTTCGGCAGCCACTTTTCGACTTAGTACCTCCGCCTCCAATTTGATTGAAACCAATGCACATGGTATCAAAGACTTGGTACGTAGTGATTGGACATAGGCGAAAGGTATAGGGTCGAAACAAGGGGTTCCAAAGAGGTCGAAGCCTTACTTCGCTTTTAAAAGAAAATGCGCCTGCTTTGCTTTCAAAAAGGATGCTTTCGATTTAGATAGCTTTCGACTTGGTTAAATGGTTTTAAGGAATGGTTCCGAAAGGGGTCGCACGTTTTGTTTTATAAAGAAGCTTTTGAAGGGGTCAAAACCCCTTGCTGCCGCATCTTACCTTTCAAAGCAATGCCTTCGAAAGGGTTTCTTTGTTTTAAAACACAAGCCGCTTCTCCAATGCTTTCGAAGGGATTGATTTCGACACCATCACTTCTTTACTTAGGAAATTTTTTCGAAAGAGTGCTTTCGACTTAGTTGTTTTACGGCCCTTTGTTCCGTTGAAAGTAAAACCCAAAGGTTTCGAAGGGAAAGGTTTTAACTGGTTTCAAAAGGTTGTTCCACATGTTTTACTTGAACCCAATGCTTTCGAATGGTTTGTTTTAAGTAGTATACTTTAATGCTTTAGAAAGGTTTAAGATAGAGGTTTCGAATGGGTGGTTCCCCAATGGTATCGATAGGTTTTAAATGGAAGGTTCCAATATTTTGGAAAGGCAATGTTTATAGTGTTTTGATAAGAGGATGTCTAAGGTTTTAAAGCTTTCGAAGGAGATGTTTTTCAATGTTTTCGAAAGGGGTAATGTGAATGGTTTCGAAAGGTATGTTTTGGCCGTTCGGCCTAAGGTTTTACTTGTATCGAAAGGGGTACTTTCAATGGTTTCAAAAGGGGTAATTTCAAAGGTATAAATGTTTTCATCAACAAAGTTTTGTGTAAAATATATATAACATGGCAAGGTGATTTGAGTAAAGCATAGAGTATATTTTCCTTGTTTAAAGTATGATTTAAAGGTTCAAATCAATTTGAGAGAAAAGGTTTTCAAGGAAAATTTTAAGGGTAGGGGTTGAATACCAGATGGGACTGGTATAGGGTTGCGCCTTATACATTAGCTATTAGCCCCTAGCTAATTTAGTCCAAAATTCTCATGTGTAGGGCTTTTTCACAGGTCAGACTAAAATGATGTTACACACAGAAAGGAATATAAAGAGTAGAGATAAGTTATTGGTGAGCATGCAAAACCATTAGGAACACTTGACCCTAGGAAAATTAAGTTAGGGACAGACCTTCCAAAAGAGGAGTATCTAATAGAAGTTAGATTATTTGTTTATTTTGTTTGCTAGGCCCGAGTCAGCCAAAGGTTAGTAGTTAGCCAAACAAAACTATATTGTTTGGATAGATAGTCCATTTATTACCTGATGTATATGCATACATGATATTACTATATTGTTTTAAACAGTTTTGGTTGCAGGATTAAGATTTGCAAAAGATACGTTTTAAAAGGATATTAGTGAGGGGAAACCCGTTCCGCTAAACAGCGTGGTTTCACTTAATATCAAATAACCGAGATGTATAGTATTATTCACACCAGGCTTTATGTTTGACTCGAAGTTTATGTTTTTCCCTTAAACTCTCGAGTGCTCAAAATTGATTTGAGTAGGTTGAGGGTTAAGTATTTTCAGGTTTTAGTAGGTGGATGAATAAAGCTTTCGAAGATGAGCAGGTGGCTGATGCTAGCAATATTTAGGAGTTGATTTGTTTTATTTCCACCGTGTTGTATTAAGTCTGCTATGACTATTTAGTACTCTAGTCGTCCAAGGGGGGCATCTTCATATGTCGCTCCTGGCGTATTTATGTAATAATTATATTTGATCTGAACCTGGGAAACGATTGGGATTATGTAACTTGGATATGAAATGATGTTTTGAAATGTAATCAGAAAAATGTTTTAATCTGTGATGATTTTATTTCATATTCAAGTGCTTATGAAATTATGGATACCATTAACATTACCATATTTGGTCACCGGAAGTTAATACTGTGGATGACTGCAGCATCTTTAGCGCTTAGCTTCGGGCCTCCAGATAGGGGATGTTACAACTTGGTATTAGAGCATAGGTTTATGAAAAACTTTAAACTAAAATGATTTTTGAAAAAAAAATCCTAAGGAATTATAAATAAGATCGGGGTATGGGATTACACTATAGTAACGTACTTGTATTTGATATATATAAGTATATGTTATATCTCTATTCTCCTATCTCTCTAAGGCTATTCTTCGATATCTTACGAGGCTTGAATACAAATATGGATGCTAGAAGTGGAAGAGTTAACCTTGGAGGGGAAATCACCACTACAAATGGAAATGCCAGACCAAATACGAGAAGGAATCAAGATCAGGCATAAGCTGGAAATGTGGGTGCTGGAGTCCCACAAGTTGACATGGGAGCAATGTATCAGTTCTTTGTCAACATGATGCAGACAGGTGTTGCTGCTGGAGTAGTTGGAGGAGGAGTTCAGGAAGCTCCAATGGTGAATAATTATGCTATTATGAGTAGGGATTATGCTCGGTTGGGAGGAAAGCCATTTATTAGTACTGAGGACGCAATTGAAGTAGAGAATTGGTTACTTCATTGCGAGGGGATTTTCGCTGATCTAGGGCTCAATGATGAGCATAAGAGAAGGCTTGCTTCTAGACAGCTTTAGGGAGCAGCGTTGTAATAGTGGAACAGCGTTACAGTTGGAGTTAATGAGGAGACAATGACATAGGCTGAGTTCAAAAGGAGGTTTGGAGAGAGGTTTATGTCAAAAAGTTCTAAGTCTGCTCTTCTTAGGAACTTTGCTGAGTTGGAGCAGGGAGATATGAATGTGCTTGAGTACACGACAAGGTTTGAGGAGCTAGCAAGGTATGGCTATGCTACGGTAGATATTGTGATTAAGAGGAACGAGAAGTTAATCAGGGAGTTGAGCCCGAGCTTGCTAGGGCAATGTTACCACATATCAGGGATCCATGCGATGTTGCAGTGGAAATGGCTTTGGGTAATGAGGAGATGCTTGCTTTTCTGGAGAGAAATAAGACAAAGGAAGTCGAGGTGGGGCAGGGTCAGAAAAGAAAGTTCTTCCATAAGAAAGGAGCTCGGAAGGGTGGAGCTGCTAAGAAGGGAAAGGCGGAAGTGTTCTGTTACAAGTATGACAAGAAAGGACACTATGCCCATGAGTGTCGGACAAGCAAGGGAAAGAAAGCTGCTGAGAAGAAAGGAATAAAGTGTTTCAACTATGATCAGATTGGGCACTATAAGAACCAATGCAAGAGCCTGCTAAGGATGGGAAAGGGAAAATTTTATGCATTGGAGCCAGCTACCTCGAGACCAACAGCAGAGGAAAAAAGAAAAGCTGTGTTGGGAGGTACACTTACGATTTATGGTATGTCAGTTAGCGTTCTATTTGATATTGGTGCATCATATTCTTTTATATCTCATTGTTTGGTAGATAAGCTTAACTTAGAACCCTTCATACCTAGTTACTTCCTTTAGGGTTGCAAATCTGATAGGAGGGTATGCAACACGGGATGAAGTGTGACCTCCTAGAGATTGAATTGTTAGGTCATACCTTTGTTTGCAGTTTGCATGTGTTTGATTTCGTAGGGTTCGGAATTATTTTGGGTATGGATTTATTAAGTACGATGCTAGGATAGTTTGCCATGATAGGAAAATATTGCTTAGACACCCTGACTGTAGTGATCAGACTTTATATACCGTAGAAAACCCTAGCTGTGAGGTGAATGCTTTGTTGGGTGTTGTGGAGGTAGAAGACGAGTTGAATCGCGTTTTCGTTGTGAGAGAATTCGCAGATGTTTTTGAACCCATAGTAGGATTGCCATCGAAATAAGCCATTGAGTTTCAGATAGATTTGGTGCCATGAGCAGAACCAGTGAGTAGACCGCCAAGCAGGATGACACCTACCGAGATGAGGGAGTTGAAGGTGCAGTTGGTGGATTTGGAAGGCAAGAATTTTATCAGACCAAGTAGTTTACCTTGGGAAGCAGCCGCAGTGTTTGCTAAGAAGCCGGACGAATCATTAAGGTTATGTATCGATTATCGTAAGTTGAATGAGAAGACGATAAAGAATCGATATATGTTGCCTAGAATTGACGATTTGTTCGATCAGTTGAGTGGAGCCAAGGTATTTTCTTAGTTGGATGTAGCAACAGGTTTCCATCAACCTAGAGTGGCAGAGGATAGTATTCCTCTGACGGTGTTTAGAACTAGATATGGATCGTACGAATGGTTAGTAATGCCGTTCGGACTAACTAATGCGCCAGCATTCTTTGTGGATTTGATGAACCATGTTTTTCGAGAGCACTTAGATAGGTTCGTGCTAGTATTTATAGATGATTTTGATATACACTAAGGATGAAAGAGAGCATGAAGTTCATCTTAAAGTGGTGCTTGAGACGAGGAAGCATCAGCTAAAAGCAAAGTTTTTGAAGTATCATTTTTGGAAGAAGAAAGTGAAGTTTCTTGGTCATGTAGTCTTAGAGAAATGGTTGTCTGTAGATCCGATTAAGATTGAGGCAGTGAATAATTGGAAGAAACCCGAGATAGTGACTGGGATAAAGAGTTTTCTTGGATTAGCTGGGTATTATTGAAGATTCATTAAGGATTTTTCACCGATAGCAGCACCGATGACTAAGCTAATGAAAAAGATGTGAAGTTTGTTTGGATTGATAAGTGTGAGGAGGCATTCCAAAAGATGAAACACTTATTGACTAATGCACCTGTGTTAGTTGTTCTAGAAGGGAATCAGGATTTAGTGGTATATACAGATGCATGTGGAACAAGGTTAGGAGCTGCATTAATGCAGAGAGGTAAAGTGATTGTCTATGCTTCTCGACAGCTTAGACCACATGAGGTTAGGTACCCAACTCATGATTTGGAATTGGCTGCGGTGATTTTTGCGCCGAAGGTATGGAGACATTATCTTTTGGGAGAAAGATTCGAGTTATACACAGATCATAAATCACCGAAGTATTTATTCTCTCAGAAGGAGCTGAATATGAGACAGCAGAGATGGTTGGAATTTATAGCTTCTTATGACTTTGGAACTCAGTACACACTAGGAAAGGGCAACAAGGTTGCAGACACACTTAGCAGAAAACATCAGAATGCAGTGTTGGCAATGATAGCCGAGTGGAAAGATATGGAAGCGTTGACGACATGTAGAGTACAGTGGAGATCTGAAGTTGGATCTAGTGGAGAAACTATAGTGTTATCATGTTTAGAAGTTTGACCGACGATGATTGAAAAGATTGCTTCTAAATAGATGGAGGATCCAGTATTAGTTGAACGGATCAAGAAGTTAAAGGGTGGAACCAAGAGCAATGACCTGAAGGATTTTAGTCTTGACCAAAACGGGTGGTTGAGAAAGAAAGGAAGGTTATGTGTTTCGAATGTTGGAAGCATTAGGAAGGAAGTTCTTGAAGAATGCCATCATTCGAAGTTCACTATTCACCCGAGAGGAACTAAGATGTATTGGGACATGAAGAGGAGTTTCTTCTGGGAAGGTATGAAGAGGAATGTAGGCTTATGGGTGAAGCAGTGTCTGAACTGTCAACATGTAAAAGCCGAACATCAGAAACCAAGTAGGTTGCTTCAGCCTTTAGATATTCCAGTATGAAAGTGAGATTCTATTTCTATGGATTTTATAGACGGATAGCCAAGGTCTAATAGAGGAAATGAAAGTATATGGGTCATGGTGGATAGGTTAACCAAGAGTGCCAATTTCATTCCAGTGAAGTCAACTAGGACGGCACCTATTTTAGCTAAGTTGTTTATGAAGAATATAGTTAGACTTCATGGAATTCCTAGTAGTATAGTAAGCAATAGAGATTTCTTATTCACTAGCGAGTTCTGGAAGAGTCTACATGATACTTTAGGTACAAAGCTCAAGATGAGTACCGCTTACCATCCACAGACTAATGGGCAAACAGAAAGAGTTAACAAAATCTTGGAGGATTTGTTACGAGCTTGTGTGCTAGATTTTGGGGGATCATGGGAAGACCATCTACACTTAGTTGAGTTTCGTATAACAACAGTTATCAGGCTAACATAGGGTTGGCACCGTTTGAAGCTTTGTATGGAAGGCCACGCAAATCTCCAGTTTGTTGGTTGGAGACCGGGGATAAGTTGGTTCTTGATCCGGATTTAGTTAGAGAAGCTACAGAGAAGATTGAGTTGATTCGGGCTAGAATGAAGGAATCTCAGTCTAGGCAGAAGAGTTATGCTGATAGAAGACGGAAAGACTTAGAGTTCTCTATTGGAGATCATGTTTTCATTAAAGTATTACCGATGAAGGGTGTAATTCAATTCGGGAAATCAGAGAAATTGGCACTGAGATTTGTTGTACCATTTCCTATTATAGAAAGTATCAGGAAACTTGCATATAGAGTGGAGTTACTAAATAGTTTGGCAAGAGTTCACGATGTTTTTCATATTTCTCATCTAAGAAAGTGTATTAGAGAGACGGAGACTAATATAGCACCGACTGTGTTAGAGGACTTAGTAGTAGAGCCGAATTTGACTATAGCTAGAAAGCTAGTTCCTATAGTCGTGAGAGACGAGGAGAGGCTAAGGAACAAGATAATCAGATTAGTTAAAGTCTAGTGGAGCGACGATGAGAGAAACTATACTTGAGAGACTGAGAGCAGTATTAGAGATGCTTATCTGATTTGTTTGATGGTATGTTTTACCTTTTTGATTGATTTGTTGAGTACCTTATCGTAATTTCGAGGACGAAATTCTTTAAGGAGGGGAGTGTGTAACGATCCTAATTTTTAGTAACATTATTTAGGACATTTAATTAGTCAAATAAAATAAAATAATGTGAATGATTAAAGGATTAAGATTTGTGTAAATAAGGGGTAGTCGTGCCTAATAACAAATGAACTAAAGGGAAACTAAAATGAAATGGATAAGGCTAATAGATGAGGGACAAAGTAGGAATAAGACATATTCTAATACCCTAAACCCTCATGCACTTTAGTTCTCACATTCATAAACAAAAATCAAACACTATAGTGGCCGGCCACCATTAAGGAAGAGCAAGAAGAAGATAAACAAGATTCTAAAGGAAGGAAGCTTAATCAACTTAAATCAAGATCAAATCTCAAAACCTTAATCATAAAGCTAAGGTGAACAATGACTACATCTCATGTTTTTAATGGTTTTCAGTTTTAGATTAAATTCGATCTATTTTGCAAGGTTTCGCCATGTTTTTATTGTTAAAATGGGATATATATGCTTGTTAATGATTTATGGTAATTCATATGAATAATATGATATGTTTTAATGTGAAAATCCTATTAAATGACATCTAAATGCCTTGCAACTTTAGAATAAGGTTGGAAATGATATTTTAAAGATGATTTTCAATTTTCATAATTTTCTGAATTAATGTGGATTTATTATGAATTTTCTAGTGAAGAAAATAGTTATTTTGGGTTTAAATTTATTACGGCTATTTTATGATGATTTTGGGTCAGAAATTAATATATGTAAGAAAACATATTAAAAATGATTTATGAGAATTTTATAGAATTTTCCTAAGTGTTTTAATCGATATATAAAATTATTTAAGGTATGGGACTTAAATGTTTTATATGTTTATAAAAGGAGAAGGGGCTATTTGCAAATAATTTAAAATGTTAATTTCTGTAATTTGGCAGCACCTTTTAGAAAAGATTTTGAAAAGTTAAGGCAACCAATTATAAGGTGACAAATAAGCAGGTTAGTTGAAAAGAATTACCTTTTTAAGTTAAAAATCAGGTTTTATAAGGTTTCGATGCTTCACCATCTTCGGCAGCCACCTTCCTACGTAGTACCTCCGCCTGTAACCTGATCGAAACCAATGCACATGGTATCAAAGACTTGGTACGTAGTGAATTGGACATAGGCGAAAGGTATAGGGTTGAAACAAGGGGTTCCAAAGGGTCGAAGCCTTACTCCGCTTTTAAAAGAAAATGCACCTGCTTTGCTTTCGAAAAGGATGCTTTCGACTTAGATAGCTTTTGACTTGGTTAAATGGTTTTAAGGAATGGTTTCGAAAGAGGTTGCGCCTTTTGTTTTATAAAGAAGCTTTCGACGGAGTCGAAACCCCTTGCTGCCGCATCTTACCTTTCGAAGCAATGCCTTCGAAAGGGTTTCTTTGTTTTAAAACCCAAGCCGCTTCTCCAATGCTTTCAAAGGGATTGGTTTCGACAACATCACTTCTTTACATAGGAAATTCTTTTCGAAAGAGTGCTTTCGACTCAGTTGTTTTACGGTCCTTTGTTCTGTTGAAAGTAAAACCCAGAGGTTCCGAAGGGAAAGGTTTTAACTGGATTTGAAAGGTTGTTCCACATGTTTTACTTGAACCCAATGCTTTCGAAAGGTTTGTTTTAAGTAGAATACTTTTATGCTTTCGAAAGGTTTAAGATAAAGATTTCGAAGGGGTGGTTCCCCAATGGTTTCGAAAGATTTTAAATGGAAGGTTCCAATGTTTTGGAAAGGCAATGTTTATCGTGTTTTGATAAGAGGATGTCTAAGGTTTTAAAGCTTTTGAATGAGTTGTTTTTCAATTTTTTCGAAATGGCTAATGTAAATGGTTTCGAAAGGTATGTTTTGGCCTTTCGGCCTAAGGTTTTACTTGTATCAAAGGGGTACTTTCAAAGGTATAAATATACTCTATGCTTTAAACAATTTGATATGATTTTGCCAATATCCAAGTTACAGATTAAATGATGTAATCACATTGCCAATATCTATGTTTTGCCAATATGTAACTTGGATATGAAATGATGTTTTGAAATGTAATCAGAAAAATGATTTAATCTGTGATGATTTTATTTCATATTCACGTGCTTCTGATATTATGGATACCATTAACATTATCGTATTTGGTCACCAGAAGTTAATACTATGGATAACTGCAGCATCTGTAGCACTTAGCTTCGGGCCTCCAGATAGGGGATGTTACAAATAGCCACCACTATCAAAATCGTGAGCTACGGGCCACTAAAATAAACAACACCGGATCCGTTGAACTCGTGTGATGAAGGGCTTAAAATCCATTTGAATTTTGGGATGTGAGATGGCACTTGGAGAGGAACGACGTTAGCGAACCGAGCTAGGGTTAGGGATTGATGGAGATTTAGGCGCCAATTGGCAAAACAGAGTGTGGTGTTGGACTTAGGTGATGAAGAGGAACGGGTGATGGTAATTTTGTGGGGTATAGTGCACCATAGCAAAATGTGACCTGATTCTTGTTCCGACTTGGAGCCTCGGTTGCTTATAGGGGGTGGATCGAGCTTGAAGATGTGGGGTCCAAGGCGGAGAGGATGCGAAGGGGAGTTCAGTGGTGGTGGCCCTTTCTCGATCGGTGGAGTGTAGCTTTGGTAAGGGGGAGGTAATGCACGGCTTGAGGTGTGCACGTTTGTGCATGTACAGGGTTTGGGATTTGGAATTGGGGAAGTCATATTACTAAGTTAATTAGTTTATTAATTTAATTAATCAAATTCTTATAAAATCAATAACCCTTGCATACGAGTTTTAAATCGAACACGGTCTTTTGAGTTGCGCTCATAGGAGTGTTATATACGCACTGGTGCTTGATTTCATCAAGTTTGAAGCAAGTAGGATTTTGAGCTAAAATCAATTTCAGACCGAGAAAGAACATATAACCGGTTGGTTGGAATAAATGTGAGTTAACTCACCTTTTGTTTAACGCTATATGATATATATATTGAGATAAATTATTGTTTGTATGCTTGGATGTTTTATTGTTGGTTTTGGGTGAGAGTTATTATTTATTTAGTTGTTTAATTATATTAACTAAATGTGTTAAATTTAAATTGAGATATCTTGTTCATTTTAAATCCAATTAACCAACGAATTTTTGCATTAGATTCATATCGACATTTAGAAAACGATAATATAACTTGTTGACAATTTTAACGAAGTAAAAAATATTGATAAATTGATTGTGATAAAATATAATTACATTGATTAAAATAATAACATAATTAAATTAATTATACTTCGTTCGTGATGTCTATTTCGTAGAATAAAACATTGTTATGCTATAATTAAATTGAATATATTACTTAGACATCTATCGAGCAGAATAAATCCACGTTTTTTGCTTGCACAGTAAAAAGGATAATTTTTGTAGTTAATTAATATGTGGATTAATTAATATTGGATAAATAATGTGTTAGGTATTGATTTTTAATTGTTTATAATAATGTGTTTGTTAATATTGTTATTTTTTTGTTCGGTCTGGTTGAATTTCCACTTTAGAAAGCGGATGTCATATGAAATGAAATATATGAAACTCATGAAATTTTGTAGAGGGATCCGGATTCCTTACCGTTATTGATTTTAATTTTATTTATATACTTGTTGAATAAATTGTTGACTGTCAAAGCTTGTTAGCTTGACCATATTGCATATGACTTTGATATGTTGAAAAAGTTGAACTCTTTTAGTTGTAGATCTATGAAAGCACTTGTTAAGTGTTGTGGTAGCTCTAAGCCTCATTATAGTATTTTGGAATATTATTATTTGCTATTTTTGATTTGAAATGGTTTTGATTCGGAGAATGATTTTAGATATGACTTTTGGAATTTTCTATGGCATTTTATTTAGAAAGGATTTTTGAACTTCTCTATTTTACTCCAACATTTTTGGAAATGTTTTAAAAGTATTTCTGAAAGTATTTATTTTACAAGAAAAGTTAATTTAATGACTAATGTTTATTATCAAGAAAACAAAAGGGGGAATTTATCTTTTAAAATATAGTGACTGTGTTTTAAAAGAAGATAGAAATATTTTTGAATAAATATTAAGGAAGAGCTTTATATAAAATGTCATATAAAAAGATGGATTTATAAATGGTATTTTATAAATAGAAGAATAGATTTACAAATGATATTTTATAAAGGGAAATGATATCATTTTGGTAAATTGGAATAATAAATCGTATTTGTGAATTTACAGTGATATGTGGAATGATTGTTTTATGAAAGGTATTTGATCCTATCTTGAAACCAAAGATTGGTGATAAGTATATGAGATTTATAAATAGAAATGAGATATATAAAAGGGGTTTTATAAATAGAAAGGAGATTTATAAATGGAGTTTTGTAAATATAAAAGAGATTTATAAAAAGGAGTTTTAGCAAAGGAGAATGAGGTTTGATTTCTATAAATGCTCATTTTAAATTATGGTTTTACGGAAAGTATTCTTTCCATGCTTAACACCAAATGCCAATATAGGGAAACTCGTCTCTGTCTATGAGAATTAAGAATGTATGTTGAGACAAGGATAGTTCTCGAACTTGTATGACTATATTGTTAATCGAGGTATAGTACAAGTTTGAAATCGAAAAGTGGTGGTAAGTATATTTGGTCTAATTTCTATACAATCCATTTACTTACACCAAAAGTATTTTGGGTTTATTATTATCAGTGTTTTAAATGACATTTGTTTTAACCCAATTAAGTATAATTTTGGAAATGAAATCTTTCTTAAGATTTTGTGAATATATTTATACCATTGAGATAAGTATATAAAAACTTTTCTAAGCATTTTAAGTGAAATGGTTTAGGAATATAGGTATACCGTTGAGCTAAGTATATAATATTTTATCAAGTATTGAAAAGAGTAGAGAGGATTTGTGAATATATCTTTTGTAAAAGGTATTTTAATACAAATATTTGATAGGGGATTTTAATTAATGAAAGGATTGATTAAAGAGGCTTAGTGGTTGCTTATGTGCTTAATCATGCTTGGTTTCCATATGAAACTAAATCTCTGATATGATTATTTGCTTATTTGATAGTTAAATAACCGACTATCAAATCTTGGCCAGTTTTGAAACTATCGATTGTCAATTCAGAGAGATCGGGATCAGATATGTTGTTCAAAAACCACTTTGAACTAGCATAAGTGTTCGAATTTAAGACGTCTTAAAGATGGTGGAAGTCGAAGACAAAGTTCTTTGAAGTGCAAGGGCCACTTGCTACTAATGCTGAGGGTAATTCCAAAATGGTTGTAGTAGAAATAGTACCTTCGGTTTGGTCAGCCGCATAACAACTTGTATAGATGAATGCTGGCGTTGCATTTTGCTTGGACGTTAGTGTTAGCCTTCCAAGTGGGATTTTCTAAAACGGTAAAACGTAGGCTCAAGCCTCACATCTGGTACTGACTAAAATAGGAGTTATGCCATAGGGCTCTGTGGGTCGCTCCCGCTAAGGTATGGTCATCACCTGAACTTGATCGGTATTTATGGATTTATGTATGCTTTGGGCCCGTTACAATTTGTCACGTTGGCAGCCGAGGGATGATCATATTCGGTACTATCCAAGAAGGGGTAGGTCGAACCTGATTCGTAGAGGTGCAGTAGGTTTGCAGCCTCGGTACATTTTCTCTAGAGGTGTACTATATGGAAGGTAGTCCCTTACCTTTGTCATTGATGAAATCCATTTTCCAATACGTGCCTAACGGACTTAGTTGTATATCAAATATGTTGGAACATGAGATGCAAGCATTTCAACTATGTCAAATATTTATTTTAGACCTCAGACAATATTATGATATCACTAGATTTCCTAATAAAATATTTTGGTTATCGTAAGGTAAAAACTCATCTGTGTTTATGTGCAGTGTGGTCTTACGAGATACCTTTATTTTTGAAAGGTTTTATAATATAAAAATCTGTATAATTTGAGTTTCTCACACTGGTTTACCAGACTAATCCAGATGTTATTTTCTCATAATGCTCGGGTCAACCCCAAGTATAGTTTAAATTTAGTTATGGATGCTTTGGAGCAGATAAGCTGGATGCCTCCAAGGCATATTTATGTATTTTATTTTCTACTCCATTTCTTGTATTGTATTTATCGTCATTTGTGAGGATAGATTGTTATAACTGTCCAGGCTAATGATAGGTTAGTTTACTCTGATTGATGTATGTATATTATATTTTTCTTTTGTAAAGGTCATGTGTATTTTATATATTACTCATCATGATGTGAGATTATGTTCTGTCTTTTCTTTTCTTTCACCTCAACAATATGTCTTTACAGCACTCAGATGCTCGACACGTGAATACTATGGATATATCAGTATCGATTTTTGAAGGTTGAAAAGGCAGGTCGTTATAAAGAGCCCATTCCCTATTAGGCATTGTTGTAGGTTATTTAAGATTTTGTACAGAGAGAAAGCAAACCAAACGGCCATTTAATACCTTTCACTCTGAAGCAAACACCTTGACATCCTTACAGGTGTTGAGCCATTTAATACTTCAAATCTGAAGTGAACCCTTAGTATATTTTCCCAAACCTATACGCTAACATACATCCCTTCTCCACGGGTCCTATAGTTGGAGATGTCCAACATCAGTAGTACATATACACAACTACAGGCAGCCTCTAGGTGAAGGGCAGACTTCTGTTGTGTAACTCTACTGACCTCGCATCCCAACCCATACTAAACCAAACCATTTATCCTAAGCCTAAAATTTGGGCTAGGCCTACTAATTTACGCTCGTCCTAAACGTATTATTGAGGCTATATAATTCCTATTATGGAAATTATATTGCCTCCTAAGTTTATTTATTAGTATTAAATTAATTATTCACCGCGAACCTATTCCTATCTTAAAGGCTTATTTTATATTTTCTTTGTTTCCTTCTTATATTCCATAAATGTCAATTGTCCGTAATAAATGGTCATTCAATATTCAAATTAGACAATCACTAATGGCATTTATTTATTTATTTCCAATTCAACTTATTATGCCTATTCGATTTTTCCATAAATGTCATATTAAATTCTGCATTCAATCACATTAAACGCATTTATGTCTCCATTTAATTTCCGTAACTTCCTGTTAACTGCACATTTGTTTCTCACTAAATTTACAATCATTCCTCATAATTTTTTGGAGTTACTACCTCTTTTCCATTGCAATCCCTTAATCCAATAATTTACTACGCTATTAATATTTAGTCATCCTAATTATAACTAATATGAGTACCGGCGTATATTTATTTATTACGCTTTATTCGTTACCCTACATATATTTATATTTTTAGTTAGTAGGCGCAGTTATGTATGAGTGTGTGTGTGTGCGCATAAATATGTATATATCTATTCATATTTTTAACTCATTAATTCCTACGCTTAGGAATTCGTATAGTTGTATGTACATTCTGTGAAGAATGCTCATTTCCATTTTAATATATTAGAGCCATTCTCCCTAAAAAAGAATTACCGTTATAACATTCCATAAACTACCCAAAAAGGGGACATTTGCTCCGTTTGAAATTACAAGAAATTGTCTCTTTTCTTTTATTGAAATAGAAAGTGCAAACTGCAGAGAAGAACATCCGTACTTACCACATGTCTTTCATTTTGGTATATTCTTTATTATTCCAAATGACGCACTTTTTATACATAGTTGTGAAATTATAAAATTTACGGAAATTTACATAGAAATAGACACAACTAAATTATCTTCAATGCTTTCAATAAAATAAAACATAAAAATTCACATTCCAAATCAAATTAGGGAAATCCTAATAAATACGAAACAATTACTACCCGTTATCATAAATCTGGAATAAACTTCACAATCTTGTCAACATTATACTTTAAAAATTTTAGGAACTAATTTCCAAATTTCCTAATTAGAATGTATATATTATTCCATTTCAAATACCTAACTTATATAGAATATGTAGGCGAGGTTTTAATTAATATATTCATTTTAAGCCTACAATTCAGCAAATCTTGCATATGCATAATAATCAAATAAAATTCAACGGTATAAATTGCAACGTTATATATAAATCATGTAATTTTCCGCTCACCTTTCTAGCTTTTCAACTCTCGCAAATCTGAATTCATCACTTTAATCGACTCATTTTTTCTTTTCAATTCAAAAATATATAATAAGATATATATATACATACCCATTAGAATTACAAATCTGAGAGAAGATTTTAATTGAGTGGAATATATGTTTATAATTATAAATTTTACCTTTTTCCGCTGTATCAATTCATTCCTCCTCTTCTTATCTTTTATTTTATGCCCTTCTTTGATGTGTGTGTGTGTATATATATAATATTTTTATAATTTCTAGAAATAGTAGAGAAGAGAAAATGATAGAGCTCCATTGCTCTGTTCAGAAAATATAAGAATAAAGTGAGGTGCTAGGCCTATATTTATAGGTGCTCAATCAATTTTATCCGTTAAATTTGAATTAATTAAATCCGGACTGCTTGGCCAAGGTTCAACCCTAACCGCCACTTGTTCAATCGGTCGTCCGCTCCTTCCTAAGGTGTAGTGAATAGGGGCATGAACATACATTGGCTGGCATTCTACGAAAACTGAAATTATTTTTTTGAGAGAAAAACTTGAGAAGTGGTTCTGAAAGTAAGAACAAGTGCACATTACTACTTTTTACTTATAAACTATATCATGTATATCATACCAATAAAGACATATAATAGAACTGATAACAAAACTAATATCCATATAAACAATATCATTGTACATCATGCCAATAACTAAGTTGTCCTATAATTAATAGCAAACTAATATTCAGATAATCAACATCGCGCGAATACAACATCAATAATGAAAAAACATACATGTCTACACATACTCAATCGTATAAATAAACACTCATACAAAGTTAACTGTACCATCATCGCATCTTGATGCCCCATCAAATCCATCATCATCACAGTCGTCGTCATCAGAATGCCACGAATTAAGATTGCTGATCATAAATTTGTCCCTATTAAAATCGTCTCTCGACGGCATGCTGCTAACTGAGGTTTTGAGAATGAGAGAGTGACATGCGCTGAAGCATGACAATATATCGTCTATGCTTATCCAACCTAGGTGTGCACTATAATTATAAATAATATTTGAGTAGATGTAATTTAACTAAGACCATACACTAAATTACTAATTTATTAGATTACATTAAAATGACGGTATAAGCTAGTTGAAGGAATACTACCAATCTCATAATCTAGAGTTAGACAATGGAATGTTTGATAAAAGTACCAATAATGTTGTATACTTTAAAACTAGAGTCAATCTCCATGGGCTTCTGCGAGCACCGGGATATTGTGGGATAAAAAAGGAAGGGCCTGAATTCTACCAAAGGCTAATAAGGACCTACATGATCTGAGTTCACCCCACGAGAATACAGGTAACACGAAGCGTAGTGGAGCAACTCTGACCCAATAGACATTGAAATTACCATCAGCTAAGAAGAACGTCGAAGCAAATCTACCCATCCAACCCGTCGTAGTGACATGAGATACTGCGATCCAAGAGACATACATCTCCCGTACATATCATCGCATGATAGAAGATCTTCTAGTATATGTATACCACCAATCGTCTGAAACCAACATCTCCCTCACAAATACCAAATAGGAAAAAAGGTTGGTGTATGCAAAGCAATCCTTCGTCTGGAAGCATGCTATGTAATAATAAGAGGATGAACATCAAACATCTGCCCAGTCTCTATCAAGTGAATCCAATATCCAGTCCGTGGACCCCATAAAATATTATTTCTACTCCTCAAGTCAGTTTGAGATCGGACCTCCATCAGGTCGTGCCTAATCCCATAGGCATGTGAGGAACACACTATAATCACACCCATCATCCCCTGGCTGTTCCAATAATGCAAGGATCCATGTTTGTCGTGTACTCATAGTACCAGTACGGCAAAATGTACCAAAATCAAAACATCTGCTTAACATCCCCTAAGTCATATGAGTTGAGAGCCATGTACAAACATCCAAGTATAGACATCCCACAATCTATAGTACAGAGCTGATCTAGATCGGTTATCGCTGCAAGAAAGCCTAATCTAATGTCCCCTTTTGGTTCGAAAAGATTATTGAATCTAGCAGAAAGTCCCTTATGACTGTTTCACCCATAACATTACTTTTTCCTATGCTTTGTAATGTACTGTAGAAGGGATGTCAAGGGGACATCACAGGTTTTAATCGCTCTGTCGTCAAAATGGGGTAGATGAATGATGTATAAAGCAAGAGTCTCGTACTCATCGTTAAAACGAAAAGGAATCCTATCAGGCTCTCCTATACCTATGCCAATCATCGTATAAAAATCAACTAGAGTATTGTCTAAGTCGAAATCAGTGAAATGGAACGTGTGTGGGGTAGCCTTCCACCTTTCAACTTGGACCGAAATGAGTGGACGATCATAGTACCGAGCTAGTCTAATATGTTGGAAATAAGTAGATAGACTGGTATGTAGCCTATCTACCAAAGCTAAAGGGAATATATCCTAAACCTATTCAACATATTTGGACCAACTACCTCGACAATTAATATACCAAGTCTAGATAATAAAAAATAGTTTATAATTGAGATACAATTGACCTAAGATTGATATACTTGAAATATATAATAAACAATAATGATATTAGGACTCTATAATTAATAATAATAAATATTACTGATTAATTAATGTACAATTAATCGAACACTGATGCACTGACAGTTATTTTATATTTATCGTTTCATAAGTTTGCAATTTACAATTATAAGTGTGTGTCTACACACACACCCACCTCGGGTATATCCAATGTGGTCCAAACGCAATGTGTATATACATATGGAGCTCCTGCAAGATCCGTAAGTCGGAAATTGTCCTATTGGCAATGTGAATTGGACCAGCTCGCTCTTCTGTCTCTCTCCTAACGGTACGTTTTGCGATTTTGCTGGCGCGTCGGCATTTCGACATTTTTTCTAGTTTAAACGAAAAGTAAAAGAGTGGAAAAATTAGGTGGAAATTGCTATGTACTTCTTATAGGCGCCTAGTCTCCGTCGTTTATTCGATAGGCGTCTAAGGTTGAGATGTCTATTAAATACGCGTTTGATGTTCAGACGGTTATTTAATAAGCGTCTGAACATCAAACGCTTATTTAATAAACGTCTACATTCAAGCGACTAACAATTGACCAATTGCATTAACATTTAAGGTTGAATAGCGAGGACACATCTACAACTGCTTTTGGTTTAGGCGGGCAGCCCGACAAATAGACCTTTAAAAATAGCATGTTAAAAGGACTTCCGTTTTGAACGAGGGGTCAAAAAGTTTGGTCCGACTGGAAAAAAAATACATACATTACGATGAACCGTAGAAAATCACATTCAAATTCGGTTTGGACAATGTTTTTTTACTCTTATCTTCTCAGAACAGCTGTGTTAGCAAAGCAGTTAAAAGTAGCGCGGTAAAATCACAATCAACAAACAAAATTTAATTATTAATTCCTGAAAAATATTACAAAAGATAAAAATGGATAAAATCTTCAATTTCAATGATTTAGACGCCACCTCTTAAATAGAAAAGCTGGAAAGAAAACAAAAACAATTAAAAAAAAGAACAAAAAGAGTACTTAATTCATCCAAATCAGAAGTAGGTCTATAATCGTTTTCTAGTTGTGTCGGTTCACATTAATCGGTCGACTGTGTCTTCTTCTTTCTCTACTCTCATATAACTATAGTTGGATCCATCTCCATTTAGTCTCAGATCCATTACGGGAACTCAAGAGCTTCTCTCTTCTTGAACCTTGAGTAAAATATAATGGCTTTTGATCCGAGGCAAGTTGTTGCTGCTTTTCTAACTCTCTCTATGTTTGCAATGCTTGGAAACATGATCAAGCAAGATCATTTCGATTCTTATGAGGTACCTTTTTCAATTCCATGCTATTAATTATAGTTTTATTGTTCTCCGTATCTTGCATGGCCAAAATATAGACAAGATAGATTCTTTGTGTTCGTAATATACGTTATTAAATCTTGAATCAGTGGGTTCTTAGACATAAGTTTAGTTTAGGTTGCTGGTAATGCATGTTTATAATGCTTACAAAAAATGGTCAAGATGGGTTCTTTTGGTTCATAACAGGTATTAATGTGCACTTTGTTGATTGGTTTTTCATTTTATTAAGTTTGAGTTTAATTTACGGCGCTTGATTGTTTTTTTATTTAATACGAGATGAGATATTGCTGTCTAATACTTATTTTACTTATATATTTAGAAGAGTAAACGATAGAACTAAGTTTAGTCAGTCAAGTTGATTCAATTCTTATAGGTGGTGTGGCCATAAAGCTAATTTCATAGGTTGAGTCTGTTCTCTTGCACTTGGATTGATTTTAATTTTTAGACCAGCTTGGTTAATTTGATACTATTTAATGTTAATATACACATCTTCTTGGTATTATCCTTTTCTTTTTGCCTTGCTATGTAACTCATGAAACTTAAAATTTCGCATAACAAGGTAAAAATTCCGACGTCTGGAGTTTTTATGAAAGTTGAGCAAGTTAGCAATGCCGTATCAAAGAGCAAAGGCCCTTGGCTTGAGAAGAAGCCTCAGCTAAAACCTTGCTGGAAAAAACCAGCATCAAGTAATTTTGAATACTTTATTTTGTTATGTGTATTCAACATTTTAAGTATGTTTTCAATTTGATTCTAATATGATGCATTGGTTTCAATATTTATGAAGAGGTGAAGCTGTCAAAAGGGTTCATCACATTTTCTTTGACAACTGGTGCGGAGTATCATCTTTCCCAGGTAAAGTATTTACAAATTCCTTTCACTTAATTGCATATGTTTCATTGATTATTGAGTACTTTGGCTCCATCTTGATTAATCATTGTTTAGAGATGTATTATTACTTTGCTTGGTACTACCTAGAACTTGAAATTTGACTCTCAAATTTTGTCTAGACTATGATTCTAGAGGTCTTGGGTTGGGTTTGATCCCGAGACACTAAAATGAGTGTTCTACTTAAATTACATATTATCAAGAAATTTGACTCTTTAAGTCCATTAAAATTTCTTATTGTCACTTGCCTCGCTAAGAATCTTGCACTTGTATCTAAAAGAGAAAAAAACTTGACCTTAATGAAAAAGTAGGATGGTTTTTTAATATTCTATGATTGAGGTGTCATTGCAACAACCAAACTTTAACACTTAATTTGTACATCAAAAGAATCATACTTTTGACAGGTTACCCTTCACTTTCGAGGAGAATTATTAAATGATTCATTAAAAGTTTAAACATCAAATGCCAATAGTCGCTAGTGGTGGTACCTGGTACCAAACTACAAGCTTAATATATTCTTAATTTGTTATACAGAATATATATTAATTTAAGATCAAAACTAGTTTATAATAATGTGGCCATAACCACTAATTTTTGTATATTTTATTGTTCATTGAACATGGTGAATGCATTGTCAGATAAGAGATGCAGTGGTGGTTGCAAGGTACTTAGGAGCTACACTTGTTCTCCCTGACATTAGAGGAAACGAACTTGGTCAGAAGATGTGAGCATTAAACTTTTAGCAGTCAATATATAGCATTATGCATTGTATATACTTCTATTATGGTTTAATATGCTTCTGTATGACAGGAATTTTGAAGACATGTACGACATAGAAAAATTCACAAAAAGTTTGGAAGGAGTAGTCGAAATAGCAAGAAAATTTCCTTATGAGCTAGGATCAAAAAAGCCTGCAGTTATACGAGTACCTAACCATGTTTCCGAGGACTTCATTTCAAAAAGCATCGAACCAGTGTTCAGAGCAAAAAATTATGTAAGGCTTGCTATCACCTTCTCTCCCAAAAACCCAAATCCAACACTTAAGCAATTAAGCAGTGAACTGCATTCAACTTCTTGCTTAGCAATGTTTGATAGCCTCAAGCTGAAACCGGAAGTCCAGGAAATTGCTGATACAATGGTTAATAGATTGAGAAAGCTGAGTAAAAAATCAGATGGCAAATTTGTTGCAGTTGATTTGAAAGTTGATGTTATAGAGAATATGAATTGCCAGGAAAATGGAAACGATGGCATGAAAAGTTGCCACAATGTGCAAGAGATAAGTGATATTTTGAGTAGGAGTGGATTCAATGGAGAAACAACTGTGTATTTGACTCAGACTTGGTGGCATAACAATCTCAATGACTTTAAGCAGATATTTCCTAAAACCTACACCAAGGTAATTGTTGCTTCCTTCATATGAATACATTTTTTCAGTTTTCACTTGCATAGATCACTTTCAAAACAAATTTCGTATGTAAATCAGTTTGAAAATCACTTTCTGCCTAAGTGCAAAAAATAAAAACTTGTACTGGCATTGTTCATACAGTATTGTCCCGCACCATTATCCTTAAGCGCTTACCAACAATTTTCTGTATTTTTACGGTTACATGTTAATGTTATAGCGTTCAGAGAAGAAAGTCATGTTTTCAAAATGTGCAGGATGATATAGTGCCAGCAGACAAGAAGAACAAGTTCTTGAAGAACAGAGAATTGGAGAGAGCTTTGGATATTCATGTATGTTCAGAAAGCGATGTGTTTGTGCCATCGATTTCTAATATGTTCTTTGAAAATGTGGCAGGAAAGAGAATAGCTGATGGTAGAACACAAATAATCGATCCGGGTTACTCTATTAGTTCCGATTTTACCTCAAGTTACATATCTAAGAAAGAGCATTGGGCATATTCATGCTTTTGTTAAAGCTTTGTGCTTTTGTGTGTGAAAAAGATATTGTACATCTTATTGGGATCATAGCTGTTATTTTGTATTGATATGTTAAAGAGTGGCAATAAGAATAGATTTTTAGTTTATATATTGGAGGCGTTTTCTGAAGCAGTGACAAATACCATATTCAGATGGTCTTACATGAGCTGTTGGAGGATAAAATTCATTTACAACAGTAGCTATGATTTATGATCTTAGAAAATAGCTAAGGATATGCCGTATTTAGGTTGATGTTCTTTAACTTCAACTTATATTGTTTACTTGGGTATGTTTTCTGCATGTATATTCAAATTAAAAAATTTAACATAGATGATCTAAGTGTAAGAACTGAAGGTATAGCCTCTGCCGGTAAATGTTGTTTGTATTATATTTTGACGCAATGAAATAAATGCAAACGGTCTACTTTGTAAATGCTTTGGGTCGGCAATGACTTTGAAATAAATGTGAAAAAAAGTTGGTTTCATAAATGCTAAGGTATTTGCTGTAGATTTACAAGGAAATAGTTATAACTTACAAGTTGTCAATCTTCATAGTTGTAAATTCACAAAGGGTTCAAGAGCACTGTCCAAACGGTTAGACCTTTCGACTTAATCTGAATTTTACAAGAATAAATGAACTAAACAGGAAAATGGGCATATGAAAGAAGTTGTAAGAAAATTTAAGCTCAGAAGTAATAAGTTTGTATTTTAGTTTGAAGGACACTTTTTAATGTAAACAGAAAATGATAGTTGCAACTATCATTTTGTGATTACACTAAAAAGTATCATTCAACCTAAAAAACAAACTTCTTGTTTTTGAAACTAAATTTTTCTTCAACTTTTTTTCAAAGACTAAAAACCCCTTAATAAATTCATAAATGTTGTGTGAAGTTTATTTACAAGTGAGTGCAACCATTTCATTCTCCATCCATTTTTCTTCGGTGTGCGGGGAGTTTGGAAAGTTGCAGGAGTCAAGTCCTTGATTCATCGGTATTTTTTCGTCCTTCAATCCCTATGTTAAAATTTGGACTGGGTAGTTTAATTGTTTTTCTTTTTCTTAATCTACTTCACTCAAAACATTAACACTATTTCAAATATAATTAATGTCAACCCACAACTCTCTTAGCCTGCTACATCAATACTGCAACATTTTGTTTCAAGCCCACTACAGCTGCAAAATTATTGCAAACAAAATAAATATCTTACCTACTGGGATATTCTCTCAAGTCACTCTTCCATGTACTCCTCAACACAATGGTGGTTTGGAAAGCGGAAATCGAACATTGTTGAACATGCTTTGATTGATGATGAGCGATATTGAGCTGCCTCTTTCCTCTTCGGGATATGCACCTAAAACCGCGACATTTATGTTTAGCTATGTATCATCTAAATCTGTGTCTAAGACACCAAACAAGTTATGCATTGATAAGAAATCATGTCCTTAATCAACTTGAAGTACGACGTCGTCCAACTTACGTTAATAACATGAACCCACTGTAAACTCGAGGTAAGATCGATTTTATTTAAGTTTATAGGATATCCTACAAGTTCCTATGGATACATATTATATCATAGAGGAACAAATGGTGCCTTATTCAAAATATGCCCCTTTTCTGAAAAAGGAATTTAGTGGTAGTAAGATTGATTTGGATGTGATCCAAGAAACTTCCATAAAAATTGAATATTTATATAGAAATTCAATGCCCTTACAAGACACGTAATATATTAGAAGATCTAGTAGGGAATCTCGTGCACCGAAGAGATACTATAGTATCCTCATCGACGGCGAGGAAGAGGATTATATATCCATGACGACGATCCTCTCCGACAATCCTTGAAGAGTAAAGATTCTAACGTGTGGCTTGATGCGATAAATCGAAAATGAATCTCATATATACAAACAAAGTTTGGACATTGAAAGAGTATCCAAAGAGATAAAATCCATCGGTTGCAAATGGATCTTTAAGAAAAATAATGGTGCAAATGGAAAGGTCGGGACATATAAAAAAGGTTGATAACGAATGGTTTCCGACAAATTCAAGGTATTGATTATAATGTAACGTTTTCTCTAATCGTCATGCTTAAATCAATTCAGAAACTACGTACAATCGCTATGTATTATGACTACAAAATATTGCAAATGGATGTTAAAACAACATTGGAAGACTGTTTATATGTCACAACTATAGGTTTCAAAGATAGTGGAAGCAATGACATGATATGTGGACTCTTAAGATCTATTTACGATCTTAAGCAAGCATCAAGAAATTTGAGTAAATGTTTTGACTAAGTGACCAAACAATCTGGTTTCTACCAAAATACAGAGGTAGTGTGTATATAGAAAAGAATAAAGTGGTGCTATAATATTTCTGGTTTTATATGTTGACGATTTAGTAAGTGGTAATAATGTATCAATGTAATAATAATTGAAAGTTGTTTGTCCAACAAAATTTTCGACGAAAGATTTTCGAGAGACATCCTATATATTAAGCATAATGATCTACAAAGATGGATCTAAAAGGATATCAGGATTGTTCCAATCGATGTACATAGATACCATATTAAAAATATTTAGTATGTAAAAGAGTTAGTGGTATGCCCTATGGGAAATTATGTAATTTTTACATATATCTAACTTTGTTACCAATCTTGTTCGTAATAAATGTGCTTGTTTTTCTTTTCTTTATCTGTTATATTGTGATATAAATGATTAAGTAATTAATTTAATACATATAATTAAGAAAATACTTAAATAAAATTTTATGTGATTGTAGTTGCAAATAGCTGACATCATGAGTAATTAATCATATAATGAAATAATATTTGTTTTAAATATTCTCGATCAAGATGTTTCAAGAAAGGATATCGATACATTCTTTGAGACAAGAATGCAAAAATCTCTCCAAATGTTGGACAGTGTATTACTAATGGCTACTAAGGGCACCAAGGGGGTACATACTCGTAGTTATTGTATAACTATGGAATGACTCGCCATGAGAGTTTCCTGTTGGATAATGACAACCAGGTCAAAATGGAAATCTCAAGGGTAACGATGTTACAAAGTTCCTTCGACTTGAGAATATTGTGGAGCTTCAGTGTGAATACTCAACTTTGATTATAATTAAATCACGACATGACGAACCATCGATCGACTAAGCTGGGTCTAAGCCGAAGCATTAGAAGAAAAACACTATTCAATAGAGAATTCTTCTCTTCAGTTGTATGAGGATAGTACCATGGTTGATTGTAGTCAACTCAAAGCCAAAATCTATGGCCATAGTAGTGCAGTTAACAATAAATGTTATAATTGAACCAAAGACTTTATTTTTGGACAAATTGAGTTGAATGTGGATAATATTGGAATTTTAACTAATACCAATTCCACATATCCTAAAGTGATATAGTTTCGATGAAGATAACATGTGTAAATTATCATTGCTAAAAGGTACCGGTTACGAAAATGTGAATTGGATTTTACAGAAAAGATCTATAAGCGATGAATTTGGCCAAACTGTCACATCACTAGCAAATATGATGTATAACACTAATATTTGAATTGTTAAATACTAGTTGCTGATTGAATAAATACCTCTGAATCTCACAACCGCATTTGCGAATTCTCCAAAAAAAACCACATAATTTAATTAGTTTATAAAATGTTATAAATTAATTAAATTGATTAATATTCAGAAAATATTAACTATTAATTTATTTAAAGTTTCGGGTGTTGTCGGTAATTATTTGGATGTATACAAGTTATATGTACACATATCGATATACGATGTCGATATATGTTTAAACATGTTTTAAATATAGTCTATTAACTACTAGGCTTTTGGAAATAATTATCCATGTGATGGAGTGATGTGGCATGCCATACAGGAGAGAGAGAGAGAGGAAGGAAGGGATATGGATAAGATTTGATTGAGAATTAAGGGGGAAGTTTTAATAAAGAGAACATGAAAGGTTTCATCCTCCCAATTAAACAAATCCCTTGATCTTCTCTCATTTTAAATTTTATTTTCTCCTACTTCCTCCTCTTTTATTACCATCACTTTCTCTACATTATCTTCCCTTTGGACGAAGTTTTTCACTAAAACAACGTCATATAAATAAAACAAAGTGGTTCATTCGTTTCTAACAAGGTTGGTGGTGATTCAACGAGTCTACGAATCAATTCACAAACCAAGGTGTCATGCATGAAGGGATGGATCTGCAAAGATAAATTCATAATTATTTCATTTATTCATATACGTTCACACTTAACATTATTGATGTATGTAACATATATTTAAATTACCATTAAACATATTATTAAAGTTAATTTGTCATATATGTTGTTTATAAATAGAATTCAAATAAAAAAACAATGAAATTTGATCTATTTCTTTTTGCCGTGTTTTTATATATGTAAATCAATCCTTTTATAAACGTATTTTATGAATACTAAATTATATATATATATAATTATTTATTTATTTTTGGCTATAATTAAAGATGCATATTTATATGTATCTAAACTTGATGTTTTGATGTTTTAAATTCAAATCGTGATCTTTTGTTGTTTATTTGGTCAAGAAGATAAATTTGAAATTTATCTTATTGGCTATTTGGGATTACTAGTTATAAACATATATATTCATGTAAACTTAATTTATAGTTGTATGATACTATATATATATGTGTGTGTGTGTGTCTATATATATATATATATATATATATAAATTGTTATATAAATAAAATTAAAATAGAAACACATATCATAAAATTTTATATATTTATTTTAGCTATGTATGTCTATTTGTTAATCATCCTATACATTATAATTTATGTAACACTAAGTATTTATACATAAACAATCATTTATTTTCAACTATTATTAATTTTGGAATATACAAATTACAACATACGATTTTGGATTTAAATTTAGATTTAATTAGGAGTTTACAAGAGATAAATTTGAAATTTATTTGATTAATTGTTTGGATATTTATTTACATATTATGGTAATTTAGATATATTACACACACACAGATATATATATAGACGGTGCAAACTACGGAGAAATCCATACTTTGCACATCTCTTTCATTTAGGCATATACCTTATTATTTCAAATGATGCACTTTTTATATATAATTGTAAGGTTGGACAATTTATGAAAATTCCTATGGAAATTCTACAATTCCAGTGAATTAAAACATAGAAAATTAAATTCCAAATCAAATTAAAGCACCTCTAATTGATGATTATTAAGTTTAACAATTTACAACCTAATTAAAAAAATGGAATAACTACATGATTCTATCAATATCATATTTCACAAATTTTAGGGAATATTCTCCCTAATTTCTGGATCTATGGTCTATATACCATTTTCATCAAAGCTAAAACAATTTCCTAATATGTAGGCAAGGATTTCAAGTTAGATTTATTTATTTAAACCTACAATTCAATGGTTTTCACATATGTGTAATAACAAAAATAGTTTCAACATGCTAATTTAGTATTATATAAATTACATAATTTTCCACTTATCTTACGGCTTTCAAATCTCTAGATCCAAACCTATTCTTCTTATTTGACTCTTTTTTCTTCTTAACCAAAAATATGTGTATATATACATACCATTAGAATTACAGATTCGAAAGAAGATTTGAGTTAAGTGGAGTTTAAATTTAAAATTTCTAAACTTGCCTCTTTTGTAGAATCGATTCACTCCTTCTCTTCTTCTCTTTTATTTTTCGTCCTTCTCCAATACACACACCCACACACACACATAGATGTATGTATATATATATATAGTATTTTTGAAATTTCCAGAAATAAGGGGAAAGGAAAATGGCAGAGCTCCGATGCTTAGTTCAGAAATATGAAAAGAAAAGTATAGGACTAGGCCTGTATTTGAGGTGCTCAAACCAATTATGTACATTAGATTATTATTTATTAAATCCAGGCTGTTAGATCGAGGTTCAGTTTGCCGTCGGCCCTAGCCGACCGGTCAAACGCCTTTAGCAAGTGGTTGACCAGCTATATTAAGCGCTCGACTTGTAGGGTCGGTGATTTTATTCCTCCATTATCACAAACGTTAACTTATTTAAACTGCATTAACTTAAACGTTAATTTACTAATATTTTTTACCTTAACTGGTTTTAAATTATTTTCGATCTAAACATCAAACGTTGATACCTTCTTCATTTGAACTTCGATCGGGAAACCTTATATATGAAAGTTGCTCAGAATATAGTCACGTACATAATGGTGCATGTTTCGTAAACAAATTCCGATGTTTTCTCAAATTTCATTTTTGAGCTTTTATAGTTATTTGTAAATTCTTTTTAATTAATTACCGTTCATTTTATGGGGCATTACAAATTTATAATTAATTTATCTTAATAAATTATCAATAATGCATTGTAAAATTCTACTTTTAATATCAAATACCTACATTTAAAATTACCACAATTATTTACATTGTCCACCTCTCTTTTCTCCTAATATTTTACATTTTAGTTCATTTACTTAAATTAATTATGAAAATTTAAATTTAAACTAATTAGATAAATACAATTAAATAATATTTGTTTGTTCGTCTCCTAAATTATGAAAATATGGAAATTTCAATATGCGAACCATATTCATATTAGCCAAAATGGTAAAATTACCTTTTCATTAAAGTAAACATACACAATTCATATATAAAAAGTTTATACATAAATAAAACTAACAAATTCAATTTATAACTCATTTATCTCAATAAATGCTTCATCGTTACAAAATTATGTTTTTTTATTTCAAATACATTTATTTTAAAATTGCTATAACCATTTACAAAATATCCTCAATTCCCTTCTAATATTTTATGTTCACTCAATATATTAGAATTAATCACGCAATCTTAGAACTATCTTAATAAATTCAGCAAACTATTATTCATTAATTTTGTTAGTTCATGAGATGATGGTTTTGATGACAACAACCTTAGAACTTGTTATAAAATATAAATACCAATATCTTTGTCTAGATATATATGTATATGCAGGATATATATATATGCAGGTACTGAGAATAAAGACGGTACAATATAGAGATTCAAGACTGACGAATTCAAGATTGTAGAAATCAAGACTGAAGACACATGAGTATCAAGATTATCAAGAGTTCAAGAGTTCAAGATATCAAGATAAGTAATAGAGTCTAGATTTATGTTAAAACTTCATAATAGCACTAAAATATTTATTCGGATTTTAATTATGGAATGAAATCCACCTTCCCGCTTTAATAGTGGGATGGAACCCACGACCTCTTTAGTGGGATGGAATCTACGACCTTCTCTAGTGGAATGGAATCCACAAAATTTTCAAAATGAATTATTTTTAGATTTTTTCAAAACTATCTTTTTAAAAAAGACATCTCTCTTTCGGTTTAAATATTTTAGCCTTAATTCAAAATCTATTTTTAATCATATTAATTTCAAAATCATTTCTTGTTTTTAAACTATCTCCTGGTTTTAATGTTTTAGCTTTAATCTCAAAATATTTATATATTTAGTTTTTATTACTTTTATATTTCATAAGATCACTTTCCAAAGGTTTTTATAATTATAAAATATATTCAAAATAGTTTTACAAAGTTTTAAGATTGTTTCGACAAACTTTAAAAAGAAAATCTTTTTTAAAACATAAATCAAATTTCAAAAAAATACTAGGGGATGTCGACATGGTAGCCGTAGATTTCAAATTTCAAATTTTTAAAAGAAGTGTCTATTCGTCATAAACTTTCGCGAATGGACATGACCGTTGTTCTCCTATATATACCAATTGTTTTCAACGAATTTTAAGTTAGTTTTCTTCATTTCTTCACTCCTTCTACTCCACTCAAATATTCTCTTATATTTCAAATGCTTTAATAAAATTCTACCGAAATCCTAAGTGAATCAAACTCGATCGTCTCTAGTTTGATTC
Organism: Allium fistulosum; assembly: GCA_030737815.1. Lineage (NCBI taxonomy): Eukaryota > Viridiplantae > Streptophyta > Magnoliopsida > Asparagales > Amaryllidaceae > Allium > Allium fistulosum. Next base: position 497,329,618 of record CM060905.1, on the reverse strand, counting down.
TCTGCCACTCTCTCTCAAAGATCTTAGTGCTATTCGGAGTTATAGGATCATTTGTAATCAAAGATCGAAAGGTCAAAGTGTATCGAGTCTCTCTCTATTAAAGTGATTGGATGTGATTGTAGCCTGTAAATCAATTAGGTGATCTTGTAGCCTAGTTAAATCAAGAGAGTTTGCCCTGAATTTGGAGACATGAGGGTGTATCTCGTGGCGTTGAAATCGAGGTTGTAATATCGACATTATATTTGAAAAGAAATCTACATAAGAAATTGTGTGGGACTGGATGTAAGGTAACTCCAAACCAGTATAAAATTCCGGTGTGTTCTTTCCTTTACTGCTTTTTATTTACTATTTGCATATGTGTCAGGTTCTGTGATTGTCTCTGTGTTTTTGAATTGCATATGTTTGGGTTTAATTTGAAAAGGCTTCAAAAAGATTCATAAATTTAATTAAACTCTATTCACCCCCCTCCTCTAGTGTTAATCTGCCTTAAGATCTGTAACCCGCATTTCCTACATTTGGTATCAGAGCATTGGTTTTTAAAGTTATCATAATCTGAACTTCGAAAAAGTTTAAAATGGCAATTTTTGAAGATTCTGTTAACACTAGTTCAAAACTGTCCAAATCTTCATTGTCTCATAAGTCTACATATTGTTAGTATAGAAAATCAAGTTATCTACCGAATTGGTGTGTTATGTAGGAACAGATGTGTTATATGGCTTTTGAAGAATCGACACTCAATGGACAAATGGTGCAAATAAATAAAAACAAATGGATACTTGATAGTGGATGTTCAAGACACATGATTGGTAATCCGGAGATATTGAATGACATAATTTATGAAGATGGAGGACTGGTCAACTTGGAGACAATTCAAAAGGATATGTGATTGTCATCGACGATATCGGTAACTCTAAAACTCCTACTATTTCTGATGTTCTGTTAGTTAGGAATCTAAAACACAACTTAGCAAAAGTCAACTATGTGACAAGGGCTACAAAATTAAATTTGAAAAGGATAGGTGTCACATTGAAGATAATAAATCAAATATTATCTTTGAAGGAATTAGGAAGAAAAATATTTATATTCTCAGTATAAAAATCTCAAATGATAACCTATGTCTTTTGGCTAATACAAGTGACCCTTGGATTTAGCATAAAAGATTTGGGCATTTGAATTTCAAACTCTTATCTAGACTTTCAAAACTTGATCTAGTAAGAGGTCTTCCTAAATTGAATTTTAAAGTAGATAGTATATATGATGCTTGTCAATTAGGAAAACTTAGGAAGAGTTCATTCAAATTGAAAGATATGATTTCAACTTCAAAACCGCTTGAGTTACTCCATTTAGATATGTTTGGTCCATCTCAAATTCAATCAATAAATCACAGTAAATATGTTTTTGTAATTGTATATGATTATTCTAGATTTATATGGACAATTTTTTTGAAACATAAAGGTGATTTTTTTTGTTTATTTAAAACTTTTGCAAAAAGAATTCAAAATCAACTTTCTTTAAAAATCAAAACTATTCGTAGTGATCACGGTAGAGAATTTGAAAATGAAAATTTTGAGAATTTCTGTAATAAAAAAGGAATAACTTATAATTTTTCTTTTCCAAGAACTCTACAACAAAACGGAGTGGTAGAGCATAAAAATAGGTCAATTCAAGAGTGTGCAAGAACTATGCTATCAGATAGTAAATTACGAAGAAATTTTTGGGCTAAAGCTGTCGCTACAGCTTATTACATTTTGAATAGGATTTTAATTAGACCTCTAACCAAGAAAACACCATATGAACTTCTTTTCAATAAGAAACCAAATGTATCTTATTTTAAAGTTTTTGGAAGTAAATGCTTTATTCTAAATACAAAGGACAATTTGGATAAATTTGATCCTAAATCCGACAAAGGAATCTTTATCGGGTATTCTAATAGAAGTAAAGCATACATAATTTTCAATTTAAAAACTAACACCATTGAAGAAACAATGCATGTACCTTTTGATGAAAATTTCAAAGATTTTGTTCAAATAAATGATGAAGATGATTTTGTTATTTTAAATAATGAATCAAATGAAACAAATTGTGAAACTCTTCATCCTAATAAAAGGATCAGGCTTTTAAAAGATCATCCTATAGAAAATATACTAGGAAATATTGAATCTGTTGTTAGAACTAGAAATCAACTAAACAAGATGAGTAATGTAGCTTTTATATTAACTATTGAACCCAAAAATCCAAAGGAAGCATCATCTGATGATTCATGAATTCTTGCTATGCAAGAAGAACTGAACCAATTCACCAGAAATGATGTATGGGAACTTGTTCCTAGACATGAGGACAAAACTATAATAGGAACTAAATGGGTATATAAAAATAAAATGAATGAAAAAGGTGAGATCGTTAGAAATAAAGCTCAGTTATTGGCGCAAGGTTATTGTCAAGAAGAAGGAATAGACTTTGATGAAACTTTTTTACCCGTAGCAAGATTAGAAGCCATTAGAATTCTACTTGCTTTCGTAAACCACAACAATTTCAAATTATTTCAAATGGATGACAAAAATGCCTTTTTAAATGGTTTTGTTAAAGAGCATGTTTATGTTGAACAACCTCCACTTTTTGAAGAAGAAAAGTTTCCAAATCATGTTTACAAATTAAAGAAAGCTTTATATGGTGTGAAACAAGCTCCTATAGTCTGGTATGACATACTAAGATCTTACTTATTACAATCAAAATTTGAAATTGGTAGAGTAGATAATACTCTTTTTATTAAAAGAAACAAAAATGATATCCAATTAGTACATATTTATGTAGATGATATCATTTTTGGATCAATAAACAATGAAATGAACAAAGAGTTTTCCGAAATAATGACAAAAGAGTTTGAGATGAGTCATATGGGTGAACTTACTTTCTTTTTAGGATTGCAATAAAACATTTAGATAGTGGTAGTTTCATTAGTCAAGAAAAGTATGCTAGGGATCTAGTTAGTAAGTTTGGTATGACCACTGCGAGTGGAAAACCCACTCCTATGGCAACCAATGAAGCCTTGAATAAAGAAGACATGTCAAAAGATGTTGATCAAAAACTATACAGAGGAATGGTTGGATCGTTACTCTATATAACTACAAGTAGGCCCGATATCATGCATAGTGTTTGTCTCTGTGCAAGATACCAATCTCAACCCAAAGAAACCCATTTAAAAGATGTTAAACATATCCTAAGATATGTTAAACACACTTTAGACTGTGACCTATTTTACCCTAAAAATGATTCATTTGATTTAATCTCATATTGTGATGCCGACTATGCTGGTTGTAAATCAGACCGAAAAAGTACAAGTGGAACCTGTCCCCTTTTAGGACATTCTTTGGTTTCCTGGTTTAGTAAAAAGTAAAATACTGTCTCACTATCAATAACTAAAGCAGAATATATCTCTGCTACTTTGGCTTGTTCTCAAGTTATCTATATGCAACAGACCCTAAAGGATTTTGGATTAAATATTTCAAAATCACTAATTTATTATGACAATACAAGTGCAATAAATTTATCCAAAAATCCTACTCATCATGCCAGAACCAAACATATTGATATCAGACATCATTTTCTCAGAGATAATATAAGTAAAGAGATTATTTCTCTTGAATTTATCAACACTGAGAATCAAATAGCTGATATTCTGACCAAACCCTTAAATCAATCAACCTTTACTAAATTAATAAGAGAACGAGGTATTTGTTCTATAACTGAGATTTAGAATACAGATATAGTAACATATATATTTAAATAAATAGAGAAAAAAATTTCAAAATTTTCAAAGGGATGTCGACATGCCCCTACCCCTCATGTCGACATACAATGGTTAGATTTCAAATTTTGATTTTCCCTCTAAAATCAGTTTGGTGGTTATATAACCACAATATTTCGAATTCATCTATCTTCTCACTTCGTTTTCTCTGTAATAAACTTATGAAAATACAAAGTAACGGTCTCCTCTTCTAAATCAAACCAAAATGCAACCATTTCCTTCCCTTCTCCTAATTCTGGTCCATTCCAACGTACTACATTGGCTCAAGTAATGAAGATTGAGGAAATTATAAAGGATTCTCTGCAAATGCTGATTGAATTACAAGTCATGCAAATAAGGATGGCAAAGGAATAAGAGAAACAAGGCAAAATTCTTAGAAATTTGCAAAAATTTCTAATGGATAATTATGTAGACTCTATTGTGATTGAATATGATTTCTTTAACATATGTATTCATAATCCATTAGAGGATGAAGAAGAAGAAGAAGCGCAAATGGATGCGGATGAAAATGTTGTTTGCATTGGAGAAGTCAGTTTTCATAAAAATGGTAATTTGGTCGAACAACATGGAAACTTTTGTCTCCATTACCCTAATTGTTCGATTCACAAGTCACTAATTGTCAAGGACTCTCGTTAGATTGTTATTATATTAATGTTTTTATATTTTGTGTACTTGTATATATTTGTGTCTATGTTTCATATATATGTGTAATGTAACATCATATATAATAAAATTAGATTTATGCTCCGCTAATTATACTTCGTTATTAGCATTTAGTTCCATAGTATTAGTTTAAGGGGGAGTTATGTGGTTTGGGCTTAATTTTTATTGATGACAAAGGGGGAGAATTATAAAATAGGATAGATAAGCTGTTAGTTAGGCTTAGATTAAATGGGAGTTAGTAAATTAATGGGGAGTTGTTGGAATAAAGGGGAGTTAGAGTAGAATCAGAGTTTGGTGGAGTATATTTTATAAACATAGGTTGTCATTATTAAAAAGGGGGAGATTGTTAGTTCCTGAGATGATGGTTTTGATGACGACAACCTTAGGACTTGTTATAAAATATAAATACTAATATCTTTGTCTATATACATATGTATATGCGGGATATATATATGCAGGTACTGAGAATGAAGACTGTACGGTATAGAGATTCAAGACTGACGAATTCAAGATTGTAGAAATCAAGAATGAAGACTCATGAGTATCAAGATTATCAAGAGTTCAAGATATCAAGATAAGTAATAGAGTCCAGATTTATGTTAAAACTTTATAATAACACTAAAATATTTATTCGGATTTTAATTATGGAATGGAATCCACCTTCTTGCTTTAATAGTGGGATGAAACCCACGACCTCTTTAGTGGGATGGAACCCACGACCTTCTCTAGTGGGATGGAACCCACGACCTTTTCCAAATGACTTGTTTTTAGATTTTTTCAAAACTATCTTTTTAAAAAAGACATCTCTCTCAGTTTAATTTTTTTAGCCTTAATTCAAAAACTATTTTTCATCATATTAGTTTCAAAATTATTTCTTGTTTTTAAACTATCTCCTGGTTTTAATGTTTAGCTTTAATCTCAAAATATTTATATATTTAGTTTTTATTACTTTTATATTTCATAAGATCACTTTCCAAAGGTTTTTATAATCATAAGTATATTCAAAATAGTTTATAAAGTTCTAAGATTGTTTCGACAAACTTTAGAAATAAAATCTCTTTTAAAACAAAAATAAATTTTCAAAAAATACTAGGGGATGTCGACATGCCTATACCCCCCATGTCGACGTGGTAGTCGTAGATTTCAAATTTCAAATTTTCAAAAGAAGTGTCTATTCGTCATAACCTTTCGCGAATGGACATGACCGTTGTTCTCCTATATATACTAATTGTTTTCAACGAATTTTAAGTTAGTTTTCTTCATTTCTTCACTCCTTCTACTCCACTCAAATATTCTCTTATATTTCAAATGCTTTAATAAAATTCTACCGAAATCCTAAGTGAATTAAACTCGATCGTCTCTAGTTTGATTCTCTGCCACTCTCTCTCAAAGATCTTAGTGCTATTCGGAGTTATATGATCATTTGTAATCAAAGATCGAAAGGTCAAAGTTATTTCGGTAGGCCCATATTGCGAACGACCAGGGAATGACCATCTGAGTTATTTCGGTAGGCGGGGCTCTCGGAATCCGAGCATGCTTCTAACATCTGTCATATTTCCTGGCGTAATCCGATGCGTCGCGATTTACAGTCGGCCAATAGTATCCATATCGGAGCACTTTCTTGGCAAGAGCTTGCCCTCCAGTGTGATTTACACATTCTCCTTCGTGTACATCATGCAATACTCGTTTGATTTCATCATGGGCGATACACCGGAGTAAAGGAACAGAGTACCCTCTTCTATACATGACTCCATTTTGAATAGTGAACCACGAAGCCTTTCGAAGAACTTGTCTTTTTTCACTCCTACGCTCCGGTAGGGTCCCATGCTCGAGATAGTTTCTGAACGAAGTCATCCATGACTCCTTATCGGGAATGACTTCAAATACCCAGTCGGTTTCCATCTGATCGATGCTAGGGGAAGATAATGTCTCTACGGGAATGATTCCCATTTGTTGTGCCTCACATGTACTGGCTAACTTTGCTAAGGAGGCGGCTTTTTGATTGCATTCTCGGGGTATGTAATAGATGGCATAATAATCGAACCGATTCAATATTTCCTGAACTCGGGCAAGATAAGCAGCCAGCCTTCGGTCTTTGGCCTGGTACTCCCCCCCGAACTTGACACACGACCAATTGTGAATCACAGTAAATCTCCACAGCAATAATTCTCAAATCTTTGGCAAGTCTCAATCCGACGAACAGGGCTTCAGATTCGGCCTCGTTGTTAGTCGCACGAAAATCGAACTTCAAGGCATAGTATATAGATCGGCCTTCACGATTTTCAAGTACAACTCCGGCGCCTGAGCAGCGGTCATTTGATGCACCATCAGTATTTAGCTTCCAGGCACATTTAGGACATTCACTGGTTTCGGGCAAGTCCTCCGGGATAGTCAACTCAGCGATGAAATATGCTAGGACTTGTCCTTGAATGGCTCGCCTTGGTGTGTAAGTGATGTCGAACTGACTCAGTTCAATATTCCACTTGAGTAACCAACTAGACGTCTTAGGCCGTGTCAGGACCTGTCGTAATGGCTGGTCGGTGTAGACGGTGATGGGATGAGCCTGGAAATACGGACGAAGCTTCCTTAAGGCAATGACAAGAGAATAAGCCAGCTTTTCCAGCTTTGGGTAATTTCTCTCTGCTCCGGCCAGTCGTTTGCTAATGTAATATACTGGCCATTGTATCCGGTCTTCCTCCCGAATTAGGGCAGCACTGATTGCATTTTCTGACACCGCCAAGTAGATGTACAATCTCTCGTGATCAATAGCTTTGACAGAATGGGTGGTGTGGACAGCTGTTGTACCAGTGCTCGGAATGCGCCCACGCATTCTGTAGTCCATTCAAAAATTCGTTTCCCTTTTTTGATCAGGTCGAAGAAGGGGATGCATTTGTCGGTGGAGTTTGAAATGAACCTGCTTAATGCTACTACTTTTCCGTTAAGGCTCTGAACCTTCTTTATAGATCTTGGAGTCTTAAGATTTTTGATTGCCCAGATCTTCTCGGGATTGGCTTCGATTCCTTGGGCATTGATGATAAATCCAAGGAATTTTCCAAACGCGACCCCAAAGTGACATTTCAATGGGTTGAGTTTCATTCTGTACTCTCGGAGGATGTTGAACATCGATTCCTGGTCTTTGATATGATCAGTGGAGAATCGCGACTTCACAAGCATGTCATCCACATATATTTCCATGGTTTTTCTGATCTGGCTGGCGAACATTCGATTAACTAGCCGTTGGTAAGTTGCCCCAGCATTCTTGTGTCCAAATGGCATGACTTTGTAGCAGTAAAGTCCCATATCAGTGATGAAACTGGTATGCTCCTGATCGGGCAAGTGCATAGGTAAGCATAAGAGTTCATGTCCAGCCGTTGAATCTACGAGCTGATCGATTCGGGGAATTGGAAAACTGTCTTTAGGGAAAGCTTTATTCAAGTCTGAGTAATCAACACATGTTCTCCAATTCTCGTTAGGCTTTCTGACAAGTACAGGATTGGACACCCATTTCGGATATAATGCATCTCGGATAAACCCGTTCGACTTGAGTTTATCTACCTCTTCCTTAAGGGCGGCAAATCTCTCTGGTCAATACCACGTCTTTTTTGCTTGACCGGGACATGCTGCGGGTCAATATTCAATATGTGGCTCGCGATGTCTGGGGAGATTCCACACATGTCAAAATGCGTCCAGGCAAACATGTCGAGGTTTTCCCGGAGAAATTCAACCAATTCCCCTTGCATTTGTTGGCTTAGCTAAGATCCAATCTTCATCATTTTAGAATCATCATTATCGTCGATCGGAACATCGATCGTCATCTTGGCCGGGGAAGCTTGACTGTCTTTACTTTCGTCCTCACTTTCGGTATCTCTCGGGTCAAGATCCCTTGGGAATTGGTTGGGGTGCCCGGGCCTAGGCCCAGGCGTTAGCTGTCAATTTTCCGCAAAGCGGACGGAGAGAGATTCCTCTACGCCCTTTCCCTTTTCTTTTCGCAGCGCCTCCCGCAGCTCGGCAACATAACAGGCTCGTCTAGTAGCCTGGTCTCCCTGAACGACTCCAACTCCGTTGTCAGTAGGGAATTTTAAAGTCAAACACCAAGAGGCAATGGCAGCCCTGAACTCGGCTAGGGCCGACCCAAAAATGCATTGTATGGCGAGTCTAGGTCCAATACAACAAACTGTAATATCTGGACTCTCCGACGTTCTCCAATTCTCAATTCCACTAGTAGCTCCACCATCCCAGTGGGTATAGTCGCACTTCCATTGAAGCCATGAATGCGAGACTGACAAGGCTTCAAATCCTTTGCTTCCATCTTCATCTGGTCATAAGCTCGCTTAAACAATATGTTCACTGAACTTCCACTATCTACCAAGATCCTCTTCATCCAAGCAGGACCTACTTGAGCTGAAATGACAAGTGGATCTATGGTCAGAGCTTCGACTCTATCGGCATCCCTGCTCCGGAATACGATGTCGTCCGTCATCGTTTTCTGTTGCTTGGCCGGAGCCCCGTCTTCCAAATTACTACTCCATTTCCGGAGCTCGCATGCCTAATAGAACTGGCATACGACTCCATTTCCTTCTAGCTTCGATCTGCTGGATGAGGACCACCACTAACAGTGTTCCACCGGTCTCGCCTGATATGGTATTTGGTTTTGATTCGATGGGCCCGCACCTCCAGACTGCGTGAAATCTGCAAAACTTTCCTGTTTGAATCTGTTTTTCTGACGATTGCTTCGGAGCAGGTTTCTTATATTGAATAGTATTGCAGGTCTGCAAGTACACATTTTCCAACGACGTATTTAAAGGAGTATAATTGTCAAACATAGGAGCCCTGCGTCATGGCCCACGATTTTGATCATGTTTCCTGTTTTGGTTTCCATTGCCTTTCCGTTGATTCTGTTTATTCTGTATGTGCAATTGCACCTTTCCGGAACTCTCCCCGGTTTGTTTAATAGCGACATTGCTTTGGATGCCTTCCACACTGGGCCCTGCGTCATCCTTTTTCCTAGACTTCTTCGCATCCTCCCTTCTCAAGAACTGGGCTTCCTTGGAATAGAAACGGTCCAATGACGTAGGGTGTTTTTCGGCCAAATTCAGAATCGGGATCGATTCCCTTAGTTAGTGCCATCAGAATTGAGTTGTCATTGGGATTGCTAATCTCGGCACATGTAGTGTGAAACCTCTCCAAATAACGTCTAAGTGTCTCTCCGGGGGCCTGAGTGATGCTAGATAAGGTGTTAACATCTTTCAGCCTCACCTGTACTGGCTAACTTTGCTAAGGAGTCGGCTTTCTGATTGCATTCTCGGGGTATGCAATAGATGGCATAATAATCGAACCGATTCAATATTTCCTGAACCTGGGCAAGATAAGCCGCCAGCCTTCGGTCTTTGGCCTGGTACTCCCCCGAACTTGACACACGATCAATTGTGAATCACAGTAAATCTCCACAGCAATAATTCTCAAATCTCTGGTAAGTCTCAATCCGACGAGCAGGGCTTCATATTCGGCCTCGTTGTTAGTCGCACGAAAATCGAACTTCAAGGCATAGTATATAGATCGGCCTTCAGGAGTTTCAACTACAACTCCGGCGCCTGAGCAGCGGTCATTTGATGCACCATCAGTATGTAGCTTCCAGGCATATTTAGAACATTCGCTGGTTTCGGGCAAGTCCTTCGGGATAGTGAACTCAGCGATGAAATAGGCTAGGACTTGTCCTTGAATGGCTCGCCTTGGTGTGTAAGTGATGTCGAACTGACTCAGTTCAATATTCCACTTGAGTAACCTACCAAACGTCTCAGGCCGCGTCAGGACCTGTCGTAATGGCTGGTCGGTGTAGACAGTGATGGGATGAGCCTGGAAATACGGGCGAAGCTTCCTTGAGGCAATGACAAGAGAATAAGCCAGCTTTTCCAGCTTTGGGTAATTTCTCTCTGCTCCGGTCAGTCGTTTGCTAATTTAATATACTGCCCGTTGTATTCGGTCTTCCTCCCGAATTAGGGCAGCACTGATTGCGTTTTCTGACACCGCCAAGTAGATGTACAATCTCTCGTGATCAATAGCTTTGACAGAATGGGTGGTGTGGACAGCTGTTGTACCAGTGCTCGGAATGCGCCCTCGCATTCTATAGTCCATTCAAAATTTCGTTTCCATTTTCTGATCAGGTCGAAGAAGGGAATGCATTTGTCGGTGGAGTTTGAAATGAACCTACTTAGTGCTGCTACTTTTCCGTTAAGGCTTTGAACCTGCTTTATAGTCCTTGGAGTCTCAAGATTTTTGATTGCCCAGATCTTCTCGGGATTGGCTTCGATTCCTCGGGCATTGACGATAATTCCAAGGAATTTTCTAAACGCGACCCCAAAGTGACATTTCAATGGGCTTAGTTTCATTCTGTACTCTCGGAGGATGTTGAACATCGATTCCTGGTCTTTGATATGATCAGTGGAGAATCGCGACTTCACAACCATGTCGTCCACATATACTTCCATGGTTTTTCCGATCTGGCTGGCGAACATTCGATTAACTAGCCGTTGGTAAGTTGCCCCAGCGTTCTTGAGTCCAAATGGCATTACTTTGTAGCAGTAAAGTCCCATATCAGTGATGGAACTGGTATGCTCCTGATCGGGCAAGTGCATAGGTATCTGGTTGTAGACAGAATACGCGTCCATAAAGGATAAGAGTTCATGTCCAACCGTTGAATCTACGAGCTGATCGATTTGGGGAATTGGAAAACTATCTTTAGGGAAAGCTTTATTCAAGTCTGAGTAATCAACACATGTTCTCCATTTCTCGTTAGGCTTTCTGACAAGTACATGATTAGACACCCATTCTGGATATAATGCATCTCGGATAAACCCGTTCGACTTGAGTTTATCTACCTCTTCCTTAAGGGCGGCAGATCTCTTTGGTCCATACCACGCCTTTTTTGCTTGACCGGGACATGCCGCGGGTCAATATTCAATGTGTGGCTCGCGATGTCTGGGGAGATTCCACACATGTCAGAATGCATCCAGGCAAACATGTCGAGGTTTTCCCAGAGAAATTCAACCAATTCCCCTTGCATTTGTTGGCTTAGCTGAGATCCAATCTTAATCATTTTAGAATCATCATTATCGTCGATCGGAACATCGACCGTCAGCTCGGCCGGGGAAGCTTGACCTTTACTTTTGTCCTCACTTTTGGTATCTCTCGGGTCAAGATTCCTTGGGAATTGGTTGGGGTGCCCGGGCCTAAGCCCAGGCGTTAGCTGTCAATTTTCTACAAAGCGGACGTAGAGAGATTCCTCTACGCCCTTTCCCTTTTCTTTTCGCAGCGCCTCCCGCAGCTCGTCAACATAACAGGCTCGTCCAGTAGCCTGGTCTCCTTGAACGACTCCAACTCCGTTGTCAGTAGGGAATTTTATAGTCAACCACCAAGAGGCAATGGCTGCCCTGAATTCGGCTAGGGCCGGCCCAAAAATGCATTGTATGGCGAGTCTACGTCCAATACAACAAACTGTAATATCCGGACTCTCCGACGTTCTCCAATTCCCAATTCCACTAGTAGCTCCACCATCCCAGTGGGTATAGTCGCACTTCCATTGAAGCTATGAATGCGAGACTGACAAGGCTTCAAATCCTTTGCTTCCATCTTCATCTGGTCATAAGCTCGCTTAAACAATATGTTCACTGAACTTCCACTATCTACCAAGATCCTCTTCATCCAAGCAGGACCTACTTGAGATGAAATGACAAGTGGATCTATGGTCGGGGTTTCGACTCTATCGGCATCCCTGCTCCGGAATACGATGTCGTCCGTCAACATTTTCTGTTGCTTGGCCGGAGCCCCGTCTTCCAAATTACTACAACATTCGAAGCTCGCATGCCTAATAGAACTGGCATACGACTCCATTTCCTTCTAGCTTCGATTTGCTGGATGAGGACCACCACTAACAGTGTTCCTCCGGTCTCGCCTGATATGGTATTTGGTTTTGATTCGATGGGCCCGCACCTCCAAACTGCGTGAAATCTGCAAAACTTTCCTGTTTGAATCTGTTTTTCTGACGATTGCTTCGGAGCAGGTTTCTTATATTGAATAGTATTGCAGGTCTACAAGTACACATTTTCCAACGACGTATTTAAAGGAGTATAATTGTCAAACATAGGAGCCCTGCGTCATGGCCCACGATCCTGATCCTATTTCCTGTTTTGGTTTCCATTGCCTTTCTGTCGATTCTGTTTATTTTGAATATGCAATTGCACCTTTCCAAAACTCTCCCCTGTTTGTTTAATAGCGACATTGCTTTGGATGCTATCCACACTGGGCCCTGCGTCATCCTTTTTCCTAGACTTCTTCGCATCCTCCGTTCTCAAGAACTGGGCTGCCTTGGAATAGTAACAGTCCAATGACGCAGGGTGTTTTTCGGCCAACTAGTTGCCAAATTCAGAATCGCGATTGATTCCCTTAGTTAGTGCCATCAGAATTGAGTTGTCATTGGGATTGCTAATCTCGGCACATGCAGCGTGAAACCTCTCAAAGTAACGTCTAAGTGTCTCTCCGGGGGCTTGAGTGACGCTAGACAAGGTGTTAACATCTTTCGGCCTGGTGACATGCAGGCGAAATTGTTCAACAAACTTCGTTGCTAACTGGTCAAAACATGAGATAGATCGACGTGGCATACGAGTAAACTACATAGTTGCTATGCCCCCTAGGGAGATCGAGAAACTTTGGCATTTGACCGCATCATTAGCTCATGCGGCATTCATTAACCATTCTTACTTTAGAATGTGCTGGTTAGGATTAGAACTCCCTTCATAAACAGGTAGAGTTGGCATTCTAAATCACCGGGGCGGTTCAGCGTAGAGTATATCATCAGTGAAAGGGGTATGACTCTGGGAGATTCCCCAGTCGTCATTGGTAAGGCCCTGACTTTCGCGGATCATATGACAGATCACCCAAGGCTTTGAGACATTTCGAAACCGAGAAATCTCTCGGGATATCCGGCATCTGGACGTTTTGGGAATGCTGAGCCAAGGTGTGGTCGGGTTCCACAATGCGAGGATGGGCCGGTCACGGTCGACGGTCCATGTCGAAGCCTCCTTGGTTCTTGGTCTTCAGGAACATAAGGTTCAGGAGTATAATTGCATTAACGGTGGGTCGGATCCGTTCGGTTCCGAGCATCAACTTCCAACTCAGTAGCAGTGCTAGTAGCGCGGTTGTCAGTAGTATGATAAGGAACATTACCACCTCGGGAGGAGGGTCTGGTTTGATGGCTTATTGACGGGCCAACTCCCGGTTGCCCAAGATTCAAGGTGTGCTGATGTCTAGTAGCCTGTGTATAGCTTCCATCCAGCCGTGGGTGCGTGGATCTGTGATTAAAGTCTGAAGAGGCTGAACTTTCAGTGGATGAATAGGAAGCTTGATCCCTTCTGGATCTCCTTCGTCTCTGACGATTCAGTTGATTGGTCAATTCCGCGTTAGCACAGAGTTGTTGAGTAAGCTACTGGCAGCTTTGAGTCAGCTCTTGCATTAACAGTTGGAACTCTTCCCTGGTGACAGGGCCTTGCGGATCTGAAGGTCCAGCATCATTCTGGTCGGTAGGAGGAAGTAGTGCGGGGTTCTATCTGTCTTGTCCTTCTGGATCTGCAGCTGTTAAAGTAGTCCCATTGTTGACCATGGTGAGTAGCGAAGCTCTCTCCTAGATTTGGTACAAATCTGAATAGGATGGAAGAACTTCAGGACTTGAGATCTAGATCTTCTCCCTAGATTCTCGCAATCCGATATCGGTAGTAGATCCAATGAGTAGGAGAAAAACTGGGTTTTCTTGGTAAAAGCACCAAAGTGTTTGTACCAAAATTGGGCACAACACTCTTCGGATGTGTTTGAAGAGATAAAATGAAGAATGTGAATGTAAAATGAGGTAGATCTAACAAACACACCAATTGATAAACAGGAAAAACGCATAGAAACACACAAATTTAAAGTGGTTCGGCGTATGGCCCACGTCCACTATGAAATGGCTGACTTTTATTGATTTTTGCTTGCTGGTTACAAAGAGTTACACCAGTATAATCCATGTACAATGATGTTTTCGGCAGAGTCTGGACGTTGAAGAGCCAAAAGTCCCTTTTCAGTAGGTCCTGGGCTGTTATTTATAGGCGTAGGCAGCAAATATCTCGCCCAGATCTCGAAAGACCTCTTCTCTCATGTGGGTGGGCCCATGCGATCGATCCCCAATTGTTTGGACTTGATCTGTGATCGATACGAATGAAATTCGTATCAATCAAGATTTATCTCAATCAAGTCAAGATCAATCATGAACATTCCTAAGGTTGCACGCAAGCTTCTATGAAAATTTGGTAGCATTTGGACTAGTAGATTTTGAGTTATGATCGATGCAAGTTCGAGTTTGTTGAAGGCTGCCGAGTTCGCATCGCTTCTGTTCACATCGCTTATGTTCATATCGCTTTCGGGCACGTGCTTGCTAGGTGACGTGGCGCTAACTTTTAGGATCGGTCCACTTTTCATGCCGAGTGACCGAGTCCTCCATCCTTTGTTTATATTGATCTGGAGTATTCTTTTTGTATCGATGGTTTGTAACCGCGTCATATCGATACGAACCCGTATACTTCGTATCGATAACCTGGATGCTACTTCGTATCGATCACTCCACACATCCCTCGTATCGATGTCTTTAGTGGCAAGTTTCGTATCGATCGTTGGCTGATCGATACGAATTGAGTTGATGACAAGACCGGTACTAAATACATATGGACAAGATCGATACGAAAGTGTTGCTTATTGATGGATACGAAATAGACGTAAGTGGATCGACACGAACAAGCTGGGGGATGATGGATGCGAAGTAACACGAATATGGATGGATACAAAGTGGAACATATCTGATGGATTCGAACTAACAGAAGTTTGGTGGATACGGCGGAGGTTCCCTGGATGGATACGAACGAAAGCGATACGAAGGAGGTGGAAAGATGGATACGAATGAGTTGATTTCCTTGGCTTGCATCAATCATACCTTGAGCATACGAACTCCGATTGACTTGAAATTTGGAAAGTTGGCTTTCATAGCTTTGATTGTCGTGTCATGTTAATTGTAACTCGATCCAGACTCGGGCAAAATTTACCAGCATCCATAGCGAACCTGCGTATAACCGTTTTTTGTGATGAACTGTCTTTGATTTTCAGTTAATTTCTTGGTGTCACGGCCTTGCCAAAAGGCGAGATAACACTATTTACCTTTAAGCCCATATATTTAAACTAATTACGTAATTTTGAATTTAACATATTTATAAAAAAAACTAGTTAGTAATATTTGTCACTTCATCTAATAAATCATTAAAATATGTCAGGTTCAACATTTATACCATCTTTAAACTTACAAAATTATAAAATTATTTTTTTTACTCTAATATAAAGATATATAAGCTAAACAATAAATTATATATAAACAATAATAACAATTTTAATGTTAATTCCTTTATTCCACTAAATTTATCATATGTTGTATAACAAAGTTCTAATTTTAACTCCAAAAGTATAAATACTATATTTTATAGTATTGCCGTGTACAACGCATGAGTTACACACTGCTTTATACTGATTGCTATCTATATATCTTAAAATTCATAAATTGGTTACCTCTATATTTTGCTGTCAATTTTTTAAGTTGTTCGGATTGTTTTGGTAATGGTTACCATTACCATTTCGTAAATATTATTACCATACTGTTTTACTGATAACCTAAAATTTCTTTGCGTTACCGTTACCAATAGGCTGGTATATCGAAGACTGATATACTGATAATCTGGTAACCGTTACATTGGTAACGGTAAATTACCGTTTGTCTAAAAAAGTCCATAAATTGACATGTTTTTACACAATAACGTATTTTTATTTTACAATTTATAATGTTACTTAATAAAAGACATAAATGAGAAGAAGAAAAAAATGTATTTAGCATTTTTTCATATGATTACTAAAATAAATTAATCATTTCCTTGGTTTTAAATTCCTGTAACAAAGCACATTATATGAATATACATGTGTTATAAGTTGACTAATAAAATTACCGTCATCATTGATTTTGAAGAAATATTACCGATGATTTACCGTAGAAAAGGTAAATTTACCATTAACATACTGATTAAACCAGTATAACAATTTTACTTAAAGATGTTAACCGATCGATTAGTAATGGTATATAAATGAGAAATTTTGTTGTTACCACAAAAGCCCTAAATGTTTGTTACCGAATCTATACACAAACCTCCTCTTTACACTAGCTAAATGTGTGACGACCCACATTTCGGAAGATTTAAATCGACAATGATCAGCACATGTCCAACTCAAATAATCTGAAAAACAGATAATCAATGTGGTTAATTAAGAAAAATAGAAAAGAAGAAAACAAATACAGAATCTCACAGCGGAATGACAAAATAAAATAATCAAATAAATAGTTCATGAAGCTATTTATACTATACATTTGATTAAAATTTTACATCTATAAGAGTTATATATACAACAGAATAATGGAATAATGCAGCAGAACAACATGATGCAGGGAAATAATACTAGTAATAATATCACTATAAGAAAACGTACGATTTTCGACGGTTGGCAGCCGTCGGAAACCGTCGCAAGTTCTTCCATCGTCGCACATTTTTTCAGATGGCTTCCAACAACATTCGTCGTAATCTTTCCGACGGCTACCAACAGATAGCCCGACGGCTATAGACGAATGTCGAAGACACGTGGCCGTTCAAGAGGTAGCAAAAAAACCGCCACTAGTCGTCGAAAATTTTCGACCTGAAGGCCGTCGCCAGCCGTTGGAAGCCATTGGAATTGCTGAAGCTTTTTGCCAGTAATCTACTGCATTCTAGCCTAATATACACAATCCAGAAACATAATATAGTCACACACAAGCACATATCGAATTCATATATTCAATATAATATCAAATCATACAAATATACTCAAATCACATAAAGAAAATTAAAGCAAGCATAACTCACATAAAATAAAATCAAACAACACCTTGTTAACATAATGTACATAATGTCATTGTAAAAAATATGCACCGTCGAACACAAACTCCCCACCATCAACTCACAAATGTCAAATTTACCATCACCAAATATACCATCAAATAATATACACAACATCTCAAAGTATCCAACTCCACCAACTCAATGTGTCATCAAAAAATACTATACAATGACGTAAAAAAAAAACTTACCTATCACTCCTGTCAATCACCTCCGGAACCTCTGGAGCCAGCTAAAAATGGAAAGCAGCCACCATACTGCTGCATGTACTAAGCAATACGCTGGTCCAATAGTTGTGTCATCTCAATGGCGTGCCGACGATTCTGCTCCTCCAGCTACGCCACCCTAGCTCTCAATTCCTCGATCTCTGCTAGATCGATCTAAGCTCTGGTATGATTGACTCTCCTTTGTCTACCATATAATACTTATTTAATTTAGTAAAAGTTCAATTACTATAATCTTACTATCGAAGCTACAGAATAATATGTTAATTGTATATCTATAAACTTATTATTGAAACTAAGCGATGTGAAGTTATTTAGAACTGAAAGATTACTAAATTGTTATATTTAAATATATTATTCATTATCACTTGATTGCTAAAACCGTAACGCCTGTTCCATGAAGGTGGATCCATGACTGACTCAAAAATGACATCCTTCTCGTCCATAGTCAGCTGCACTCGACCAGTTTCCTCCAGGAGTTTCTGCTTTTGTTCTATAAACCGTGCCTGCATGAACAAATAAAAATACATTTGAAATTTAGAATGATATCTTAATTCATTATACTTTAATAATTAAAACAATTACTAATAGTATATAAACTAAAATATGCTTACATGGCTCGTCCACGGTTTATCGTCATGCCATGTATATGAAACAGTTCCGTCTGGATTTACATGCTTGACGACATGAGTACGGGTAAATACATCCATGTACGATATGGATCCATGCGCCTCAGCTTCTTAAAATTGATTATTATATACTATTATTGTATTCAAAATTATACAGCACAATAACTATTTACAGTTCACATTTAATAAATTTACCAACTCCTGGCAATATTGTTGGAACGAGTTGGACCCTCCTCGATGAGTGACAGGATTTTCATTCCTATTTGCAGAGTTTCTCTACGACTCTGTTTGTACATTTAAACAAATAATACATTATTTACTTACCAAATATTTTTTTTTGATATTTACGCGTCAATCAAATAATTAATAAAAGATTAGTACACTTACCTTCACTTCGTCACTATCCCAATGCGCCAGCCACCCTTCCCACACACTCGCTCCCATCCAGTTCGGCTTCTCCCCTTTATGCTTCACAGCCGACATAGAATCCTGGTAATTCTTTCTCATCTTCTGCATCCAGTAGTGTCATACCAGCTACATGTCGTCTGCTTGGACGTCGACCGCAGCCTGCATTTCATGATAAACAAGCGACAAATAATAAACAATACAAGGTGAACAATAAATAAGCGACAAAAAAAAAATTAAGAATGAAAAACAGAAGATTATACTTACAATGAAATCCTGCCATATACACTCCATGATGTGGGAAGGGATATTATCCCACTTGGGCCAACAAGCCGCCATCCTACTCTTATACAAACCTCTCGAAACTGATAGGACTACAGTTGACGGTTGTAGGTCGAACCCCTTGTGTTAAATATGATATAGATTATTATATTGTACACAAAATATTTATCATGCTAAATTTTTTTAAACTTACCTCTCCGCTTTAGGCATTAAATACACAGGGGGACGCTGTGGCGGCTGCGATGGACCGCTGCCATCGCCTCCAGATGAATGGGATGAGCTCCTCCTTCTGGATGACATGATACCTGTCACAGACACATCATTTTATAAGAGAATAGTAGCATAATAATGAAGTATATTGTATAATAATGACATAAATGACATAAAGTACATAAAGTGCAAAATATACCAGATTCAGATTGGGTCTCATATTCCGACGATAAGCATAATATATAGCATTTTTAACATAAATTGCTAAATAAATGACAGAAATGGTAATGACATAAATGACGTAAATGACGATAAGCGGATTCGGTTTCATAAATGACATAAATTACATAACTTGCAAAATAAATGTTATCAATTACATAAATTGCATAATACATCCGAATTCAACATAATATTTATATCAATCCTCATCGTCTTCTTAATCAGATTCGGTCTCATATTCTACGTTATTTTCTGCTCTACTCTCAAATGCTTCTATCAAAACATTTGATTCATCGTTCAGAGGTCCAAAATCAGTATGATCTTATGTTATTATTATTTCGTTGCTTTGCTCAAATCTGCCTGATAAGCTTGTTCGTCTGGAATATTCTTTCCATCAAACGTAAATCTTTCCTTTGTTTTAAAAATTGCTGACCAATCCGCTTTATATATTTTTAGAGATGGATAAGGAGCGTAATAAACTTGCAATGCTTGTTTGGCTAGTACAAAAGGATCGTACTTATGATAATGCAATGTGTGCTTTATTTCAATAAGATTATAATCATTATGCATATTAATTCCAGAACTTGGAACATTACTGAACCAATTGCATCTAAACAGAAACACATCCTCCGCAGGTCGTGAGAAATATGTCAGTTGCAAAATTTGGGTTAAAATGTCATAAACATCATTTATGTGATTTTCTGGATCATCACCAGCTTTAATAAATACACCTATATTATTAGTTAATTTTTCAGCACCGTATTCTTTGGTGTTAAATTTATATCCATGGACAAAATATATTGGATATGTCTTGATGTTTCTTTTTGGTCCTAACACAAGATGTTTCAATCCTTCATCGACCGCACAATATTATAACGAAGCAGAAGGTCTTTATAATAAGGCAACTCCCAAAATATACTTTGTTTGCACCAATTATGAATAGTCGATTTACCTGCAATTTCTGTTTGTACTTCAGTCTCATGTATCTTTGATAGCCCCTTACAAGTTCATATATGTCTTCGCTTGACCATATCGTCGGTGGTTGTCTGGTTTCTACTCTATTAGCTAAAAAGTTTTTTTAATCTCCTTTGAAGGGATAATTGACATGGAGAAAACATCGATGGCAATCAAACCATGAAATTTTCTTACTATTCGATAAAGAAAATGCCCATGTTTCTTCCATGCAATAAGGACAAGTTAGACGACCGGATGTACTCCATCCTGAAAGCATTGCATAGGAAGGAAAATCACTTATAGTCCACAACAAAGAAGCAAACATACGAAATTATTTTTCTTTGAAACGTCGTATGTTTCTACTCCTTCGTTCCACAGTGTTTTTAACTCCTCAATCAACGGTTGTAAATAAACATCAATTCCTTGTGGCAGATCGTCGGGCCAGGAACGACAATAGTAATAAACATGTATTGAGTTTTCATACATATCCACGGAGGTAATTATAAGGTGTGATGATAATGAGCCAAGATGAATATTTAGCGCCAAATTGAGAAAATGGTGAAAAACCATCCATACATAATCCAAGTCTAACATTACGACTCTCCGCTGCAAAATTGGGATAAGTTTTTTCAAAATGCTTCCATGATTCTCCATCGGCTGGATGTGTCAACGTACCTTCTTCCTCTGTTCTCACACTATGCTCTCATATGAAGTGCAGTTACAGAAGATGTGTATAATCTTTGAAGCGTAGGAGTGATGGGCAAATAATGCATACGTTTGAATGGAACTTCATTTTCCTTTTTTTTCTTGGTTTGTACCTTTCCTCGTTACATATTCTACACTTCCTAAGAGTGATGTCCTCTTTCCAAAACAACACGCAACCATTTAAACATGTATCTATTTTTCGATAAGGTAAACCAAAAGCCGACATAAGTTTTTTAACTTCATAGTGATTTTCACACATTAAATTATCGGGCGGCATATGTCATTTTGCAGCTTGTACAACAGCTGTAAATCCGGCTTCAGTGATGTTGTATTTTGACTTCATTGCAATTTATTCTGCGATTATTGATAGTTGAGTGCCGTTTTTACAACCATCGTAAAGAGGTTTATTAGCAGCATCCAATAAATCATAAAAAAAAATTGCTTCAATATTTGGTTCTTCAACATTTACATCGTCGTCATCAACTTCAACCGTATGGGACATTGATCGTATTGCATCTTCAACCATATTTTCTATATGATTCGTCATAACAATTTCCATTACCAGCCACCTCCAATTCAGAATCTATAGGAGTATGTGTTACAACTTCTCCATGACGATCCCAAACATAACACTCTGGTACAAAACCATTTTTGCACAAATGAACTTTCACAATATCTGGTAACAAATACTTCAAATGTTTACACCTACTACACGGACAACGAATTTCCACATCGTTTCCGTTATTACTTAAAGAAAATTCAACAAATACGTTTATACCATTATAAAAATCTTCTTTATTGAGCCTCTCAGTCCCCTTCTTTGATACATCCATCTCCTCCGATCAACAAAATAATCGATCATTTTTCCTATATATAAAAATATGTCGCAAATTCAAAAATAAATATTGACCGTTTTACAAATTGACATTTTATTTTTTAATGTATTGAGACATAATCTTATACGCGTCAATTTTACCCAACTTAAGAATACAATATTGAAATGTTGGTTTATGGTTTTCTTTTTTACTGGTCAGTCATCCTACTTTCCATTACAAACATGGTAAACACTTACGTTTCGTAAATTATTTCGTTTTAAATGATTCAATAAAATTTCGATAGCATTTCCCCTTTGTTTCCTACATTGAACACAAATGCGTGTACATAGGAAACAAAAAAGAAAAGTGATGGTGAAATTTTGTTGAATCATTTAAAACAAAATAATGTACGAAATGTAATTGTTTACTGTATTTATAACTTGTCCAATACAGGGACAAATCCAACAAGTATTGTACCAGATGAATATAAATGTTCGTTTTATGACAAAAACGGGCATCTTTATTAATAGTTGGCTTGGAAGCGCAAACTTTTTGGTCCGACCGTGAACTTCCCAAAATACCCTTTACTCATATATAATTTAATTATTATCTATTATTCCACGTACAAGTACCTAAAAAAATTGGTAAAATCCTAATTAAATGTAGATGGTATTCCTATTATTTTTTGCCTATTATTTCTAAGATAGATTGGAACTATTCAAACAAAGTTAAAACTGTTAATTTTTTTTTTAAAATTCAAACTATCACTCTACACTTAAGAATAGGATCAAACAAATAAATATCATTTAAACAATAAACATAATTTACAAATTCATTGTTTATTAATTAATAATATCAATAAAATTCAAACCAACAAAAATTTAAATGTTGCAACTTAGAAATAAAAATTTAAATTAACCATTTCAACATAAAAACATGACTAAATATTTTTGCAAATCGTTTTCTCTTGAATGTGTTAATCATATATAAATTGTAGAATAACAATTCACGCGCAAAGCACATGCCATCATCACGCGCAAAGCGCGGGCCGTAACTCTCGTTTATATAACGATCATGTACAACACTTGTCACACGGGACCAAAAACTCTCTAAGGGACGTAATAAAAAAGTAGTTTATACAAAAATTGGAAGTTTTATAGTTTGTCTTCTTATTTATTATACAATATATTATTGTATGTAAATGGTTGAAAATTTACTGATTTTATATATTTCAAAAAATTATTAATTTACACATTATTCCACGTATTTTATCAAATAATGCTACTTCAATATTCTGCATTCTTTACGGTTTCTTGACTTTTTAGCTTCTTTTCCCTGAGCATATTGTTGTAATTTTCTAATGCAATCAATTTCCCTTTGAGACTCATGCATTCATTTTTATATATGTCAAGATGTTTATAAGCAATGAACATGGATGATTCTAACTCCGACTGAAGTAGAATATATCTCTGTTTTTCGATAAGTAACTTGTTTTCAAGTTCTATGGCTTTTAGTTTGAGTACCGAGGGAGAATATTCCAATTAACACAAGACAATGCTAGAAATAACACATATATAATGGTTTACACATATACACAAATTCACAAATTATAACTACTCTTCACAATTTGAAGCTAACAAATGAAATAGGTATTCCATGGGATACTATAAACCATCATTAAGCTATTAGAAACAATTAGAATCACTAATTAGCCCTAATTTATCAACTTAGGAAAATCTAGATTTAGGGTAAAAATTAGACTTTTCGCAAAAAAAGATATTATACTTGAGATTAGAAGCAATAGAGAGTGATTAAGTAGCAGTGCATGATCCAGAAGCTTGAATTTGGGGTTTGGAAGCAAGAAATTGGGTTTTAGGGGTTTAAAGTTTTTTATTCGTTTGCTGAAATGGGGAGGAAAGGTCTCGGCTGAGACTTATATATTGCGAATTTCCGACGGCTTTCGACGGCCCGTCGAAAGCCGTCGGAAATGAACCATCGGAAGCCATCACTAGTTGCCGTCGGTATTTCAGCCTTTTCTAGTAGTGTATACCAAATCTTCATCTTCGTCCTCCAGGATAAATGATCTTCAATACACTAAAAACTCAGGGCTGACCTGAGTATAAAGTAAAACAATACACTCGAGTCAGAATCAAAATATTCTTATGTAAGTCAAATCAAGGTTACGTATAACATGAGTGTAATAGCGTCAGAGATGTTTACGGGGTTTTACATCTCATATCTAGTGTATAACGTGCGTGCAATAACTCAAGAGGTGTTATGGGATTTTTCATCTCTTAAGGATCCGTCAAAATATCTCTATATAGTAGAATACACTATATATGTAATGTCTAATAAATAAAATAAATATTTTTCCTAGCGTTAAGGCTTTACATTAATCCCCCTTAATGCGTTTTTAAGCATTGTCGTATAGATTGTATATAACACAACCGGTAGAACGTCGGTAGATAGGGATGCGCCATGATACGACAACACTAAACCAAACTTGTAGTGGTCTTGTATAAGGATAAAAGTATGATAAGGCATGTGAGGAAATGCCCAATGTATGCTACCAGTTCGAGTCGCCAGGCTGGTGGTAATGCATCGCCGCAATGACCGCCCACCCCGTCCACCCATCCCATATCAAGTCAAAGGGAGCTTATCCCAATCAAGGTGCACCAATCAAAATCAACAACAAAGGTAGTATGGACTGAGTCCACAAGAAAAATCGAAGAACAAGTGTCCGCTAGGGGTAGCTAACCCACTTGGCCTGGTTCAAGCCGTCTTGTGTTAGTCATTTCAAATTAACTCAAGTGTCGAGGCCAATCCATCATCATTCTCTTTCTTCAAATCCAGCTAACGTACATCAAATCCAACCACTTCATTATAGAGTCTCCCCCGTACATAGTTGTTAAAGTGGTTCTAATATTAACAAAGAGTATGCCAATAAGAGGCCCCGGTCTCTTTAACAACCAAACGTTATTTTACACACCGGTTGGTTCTTTTACATTTCGAAAGCGATTCATACTTGATATCAAAATATCATATTCACTTCAAAATCAATTTCATTTCAAAATCATTTTCTTCATTTCCAAAATCGTTTCGAATTCAACTTAGGTTATAACTTCATTTTAACCCAATGTGCATTTAAATCCACAATTTAAATATAAATAGTTCCCACTTGAACAGTTTGAATTTTTTAAAAATAGTTTAAATAGTTTTAAATAGTTTAAAAAGTTAAAATAGTTTAGATAGTTAAATAGTTAAAATAGTTTGATATATATAATGATTTGAGTATTAAAATGGTTTATATAGTAAAATAGTTCGAAAAATCAAAATAATCTGAATATTTAAAAAGATAGATTCTAAACAGTTTATATTAAAATAATTCATTTGAAAATAGTTTCAAATCAAACTACTTCTTTGCATTTCAACAGATCTAGACCCAGGTCCAAATTTCAATCAAATTGATTCAATTTCACATCTTTCAATTTAAAATCATCTTCAATCTCAATTCAATTCAAATCGACTCAATTTCGATTTCAATTCGAATTAACTTCAATTTCGAAACGTTCATTTTTAACTTCAACTTCGATTCAATGATTCGATTCAATTGTTTAAATTTCAATTCAATTCTCGTTTTAAACCATTTCAATTTATATAAATTTCAAGTCCAATTTCAATTTACCGATTTAAATCACTTAAATCAAATTAAACTTCAATGTTCAATTTGAGGTTCAAATCTTTAAAACAATTCAATTCCGAGCTCAAATTTGAAATATCCATTTAAATTATTTTTACTTGTATCTATTTCAAAGTTCGAATAAAAGTTCAAACTTTTAAAACAGTTCAATTTCCATAATTCAAATCATATTTCGATTATAACTTCAAATTTCAAATCAAATTCTTTAAACAATTTCCTTCAACCAATTTCACTTCCAACATTTCAAACTCGAATTGAAAATAATTCAATTACCATAAGTTCAAATTTTCTTTCAAAAACAATATTTTAAATAATTTCAAAACCATTTAATTTAACCAATTTGGTGTCCGTATATAATTTTCTATCATATGGCCAAGTGAATAGTTATTTCAATTCTTAATTGCAGGGATGGATATATCATTTTAATCCAAAATAACTGTCATAGGTAATATATCATTTCAACTTATTTCTTAATTTATTCGAAACAATTCAATTTTTACAGTTTTATATACTGTCAATATTATATAGGGTGATACAGGGATATATAAATAAATAAACATTCAATCATCCAAAATGTCAAACAATATGCATCCACCACAATCAACATCATAACAGTCAATATAACACAATAATTAACTAGTTATTAAATATCATATTTTTAACTAGCACTTTAATTTCAATTTTACTTTAACTGTCAATTTTAATTCCTAACAGTTAATTAATACATCAATTTAAATGTCGATTAAATTACCAAACAACAATCAATAAAATTAAATACTTCATGATTTCGATTTAACTAACATAATTTTTTTAATATTTCGTGAGTGGTTTAAAACGCTCACCTTTATTTGAACTGAATTTTTTTCAAATTCAAATAAACACGAATCTAACTCTATGTTGTAGCCTTCGTCGATAGGATCGCAACGCAACTTGTTTCGCTGGAGTCCGACCTCGTATGAAAAAGTTACGGATTAAACAATATTTGATATAATTAAATTTAATTAACTAAATTAACTAAAAAAACAAAACCTTCCTCTAACATCCTCCCCACCGGCACAGGCGGCATGTGCTTATGTTTATCTGCGTTTATTTTTTTTTCTTTTCCAAGAAAAGAACGTCGCGACCCCAGCATCCACTACCGCGCTCGCAACCGCCGCCAACCCACCATCTACTCGCCTCCACGCCGCGCCAGTACGCGAGCCTCGTGCTCGACAACTGTTGGACAAATTCCCATCACCGAACCAGGTCTCCACCGAGTGAAGCTACCCACCGAACCAGGTCTCCACCGAATGAAGGTTTCCACCGAACCAGGTCTCCACCGAGTGAAGCTACCCACCGAACCAGGTCTCCACCGAATGAAGGTTTCCACCGAACCAGGTCTCCACCGAGTGAAGCTACCCACCGAACCAGGTCTCCACCGAGTGAAGGTTTCCACCGAACCAGGTCTCCACCGAGTGAAGCTACCCACCGAACTAGGTCTCCACCGAATGAAGGTCTCCGCCGAATCAACTCAGCTGCCACCGGACCGAGGCGTTCCGAACCAAGCTCCTTCCGGACCAACCATACCAGGCCAGACCGTGTCAGCCCAGGCCTACCAGCAGTTATATACATCCAAGACCCCTACCCCCAGCCTCACTCTATAAATAGAGGGGCAGGGGTACAATAATGGGGGACAAGTTTGAGAGCTCAAGCACGGATAGAACTTTCAAACAACTTTCTTTTACTGATATCAAAGCTTTGTACTTGTAATAACAACAAGAGAAGAGAAATAACATATAAAGTGGACGTAGGCACATTCTGGCTGAACCACTATAAATCTGCGTGTCTTTTTACAGTTCAGCCCCTGTTTTTCATATATTTGCATAAATCGCTCAAATCACTAAGAATAACATAAGATCTACTAAATCATACAACTTTGAGGTGTTTGTCCATTTTTTGTACAAACATTTTTGGTGCTTTCACTGAGAACTAGAAGCTCGAAGCTTCAGCTTCATCCGCTTAACAAGTTTTCCTAACAGCATCGTCCGCCACTTGGAAAACATGCCTCCCAAACAGAGAAAAGATGTTAACAAAGGAAAAAACATCGCATCCAGCAGTCTTCCAGGTCCAGCTGTCACGAATCAAGTAAATCGTCCTCCTCCAGCAACAGTAACAAATGAAGAACAGGCTAACCCAACTACTCCTGCCACAGAACAACCTGCAGATATTACTAGAGCAGATCTGGACAGAGTTGTGGTTGAAGTAACTAACCGCTTCACGTCCCAGTAGGAAGCCTTGGTGGACCATCTCATGTCACGCTTAAGGGACGCTGAAGAATCCAACCGCAACACTGAATCATGGGGCGAGTCCCAGTCTGGAGGATCTCAGAGACAACAAAGATCTTCCTTTTTCGAAGGAGCTAACGGCAGAAGTAGCCGTGGTAGGAGCCGAGACCGAGCACAGCCCGAAGTTAGGCCTGAGGAAACGTTTGGTACCGAACCCAACGGGGAAGGTACCGGGCGAAGGTCAACTGTAGCTGAGCCTGTCATGCTACCTAACCACAGAAACGCCAGTGAACAGGGCCGAGCTAGAGTCCAGCCCGAAGTTGGACCCGAGGAAGTGCTTAGATCAGAACCCAACAGGGGGAGATCAAGGCAAGGGCCAACTGTAGCTGACCCAAGCATGCTCCCAGAAGATCAAAGGCAGCCACTGGAAAATATGAGGAATGATAGACGATACCATCCCTACAGGTCATCTGGACGGAATCAATCCCACAGAACAGAACCAAACTCATTTCTATCTGCTCCAAGTTCTGATGAAAGGATGGCACGCTTATTCAGAGAGTGTGTCCAACGGGAGCAAAGAGATCGAGGGATATGCGCTAGGGTAACCAGCCCTTTCGCCCGCAATATCGAAATTGCTATCACCACCCGAGAATGGAAGATGCCAACAATGGAACCCTACAAAGGAACCTCCGATCCCGTTGTACACTTACAGAGGTACACGCAGCATATGCTCATGAGTGGAGCGACAGAGGGAGTACTGTGCAAATGCTTTCCGCTCTTCTTAGCAGATCTTGCTACCTCCTGGTTCTGTCATCTACCCCAAGGATCCATCAGCTCGTGGGAAATGTTGAATGAAAAATTTATCAGTCAGTTCCGCATTCATGTGGAGCAACCTAAGGACGCTTATTCCTTATCCAACGTCAAACAGAAACCTGGAGAAAAGCTGCAGCAATATCTAACCAGATTCAACGCCGCAGCAGCCGCAGTCCAAGATGCCGATGAGAAGCTTATCCTAATGGCCCTCTGCAGTGGTGTGCATCCGGACACTAAATTTGCTAAAAGGTTGACAAAAGAAAAACCAGCTACTTTACCCGATTTCTTCCATGAAGCCGGTAAATACATGAGGCTTGAGGATGCTGCCGTTGAGGGGCAGTCAGGACAGCAAAATAAGACAACCCATAGCAACGCCCCTGCTGTGACAAGGGACGTTCGAAGAAATGATTCCAGAGACAATGCTGGGGGCAAGAAGGGAGAAAAGCGCCTATATCGGCCAGGACCAAGATTCGACACTTACACCCCTTTGAACGAGACCGTCGAAAATATCTTCCTTGCCACCCAAGGCGAAGTTAGATACAAACGCCCACCATACAAGAAAGAATCAGATAACGCACAGAAGTCTGGAAAATTCTGCCGCTTTCACGAATCTCACGGGCATGATACCAACGAATGCCATCATCTCCGAGATCTGATTGAGGAACACATCAGAAGAAAGAAATTGGAACGTTATGTAAAAGGTCAGGACAGGACCCCAGCTCCTGCCAATGAAAACCCAAGGCTACCCTCACCGGGGGCCGACAGAGGAAACCGCAATGCTAGCAGCTCTAGCCAAGAAAAGATAGTGGTCCATACCATCTCAGGAGGGCCACACATCGCATATAGAAGCTGGAAAGAGATGGAAAGATACGGAAAGTCGCTTAGAGACAATAAAGACTATGTCAATTCGGTTATAGAAGAGCGCCACCCGAAGCGGAAAGAAAGTAATGACATCACGTTCGGTAAGCGTGACCTAGAAGGAAGGCAGTACCCTCACAGGGATCCCATGGTCATCTCTGCCCGACTTGGTCCCACCGAAGTCTACCGAATCCTGGTAGACACTGGAAGCTCGGTAAACATCCTGTTCAAACACGCATTCGACAAAATGAAGCTATCAATGAAGGATGTATCCCCCTGCGATAAACCACTACACGGCTTCACTGGAGATGCGAAGATGCCCCTCGGGCAACTGGACCTTTTTGTTGAAATTGGAAGCCATCCCCGCTCTGTTGTACGGAAATAGATGTTTGTGCTAATAGAAAACCAGTCGGCCTACAACACCTTCTTAGGAAGGCCATCCTTGTCTGACTTCCAAATTGTCTTAGCCCCATGGTGCCTAAAGATGAAGTTTCCAACAGACAATGGAGTAGGGGAAGTGGAAGGAGACCAGGACGTTGCTCGAGACTGCTATGTGACTGAACTTCGCAACAACCACAGGAAGGATAAAGGGAAGGGTGTAGAGATTGCCCTCTGCACAAAAAGCCTTGAAGCATAGCAACTAAAGAAAGCCCCTCCTCTTCGATATACCAGCGACCCTTTCAATTAATTAGACCCTAGGGACAAAGAGGAGGAGGCCACCGCCGAGCCTGCAGAGGCTATGGAGTTTATATCTGTAGACAAGCACGACTCAAGTAGACTATTGAAAATTGGGTCCCAACTAAAAGCCGAATTGAAGGAACAGCTCATCGATTTTCTCCGCCACAACTTGGATGTATTCGCTTGGTCACACGCTGACATGACCGGAATCTCCCCCGACATAACATGCCACGTATTAAACATTGATCCTACCAAGGCGCCTGTAAAACAAAGAAAGAGAAGTATGGGGGCAGAGCAATCAGCAGCCCTCGATGAAGAAGTAAAAAACCTACTCGCCAATGACTTCATACGAGAAGCTATCTACCCGGAATGGATCGCCAACCCGGTGCTGGTAAAAAAGGCTAATGGGAAGTGGCGAACCTGCATTGACTTTTCCAACCTAAACAACGCCTGCCCAAAGGATTGCTTCCCACTTCCCAGAATCGACCAACTTGTAGACAGCACAGCCGGGCACGAACTCCTATCTTTTATGGATGCATACTCAGGATATAACCAAATTCCTATGCATGCTCCCGACCAAGACCACACTAGTTTCATCATCGATCGAGGTTTATACTGCTATAAGGTAATGCCTTTCGAACTTAAAAATGCAGGAGCCACCTACCAGCGCCTCGTCAACAAGATGTTTGCGGGGCTAATAGGACAAACTATGGAAGTATATGTGGATGACATGCTGGTAAAGTCAAGGAAAGCCAAAGATCACGTGAGCCACCTGGGCAAGATGTTTCAAGTACTTCGACAATATGGAATGAAGTTGAATCCACTAAAATGCTCCTTCGGAGTGTCATCAGGAAAGTTCTTAGGATTCATCGTTCATGCCAGAGGGATAGAAGCAAACCCTGAACAAGTCCGAGCGCTAAGGGATATCAAGATACCTTCCACTCGGAAGGAAATGAAAAGTTTGAACGGAAAAGTGGCCGCTCTAAGCCGATTCATCTCCAAGGCGACGGAAAAGTGCGTCCCCTTTTTTGAAGCCCTAAAGAAAGACAAGGGAAAGTTCGAATGGACTGGCGAATGCCTGACCGCTTTCCTTCACTTAATCGAACACCTCCAGAAACCACCGGTACTCTCAACTCCAAGCGAAGGAGAAGAATTATACCTATACCTCGCTATGTCATCTCACGCCCTAAGCGCTGCCTTGGTAAGGGAAGACAACCGCACGCAATGGCCAGTTTACTTCGTCAGCAAAAGGTTTACTGGGGCAGAAGTTAGATATCCTAAACTTGAGAAGTTAGCATACTGTTTACTAATCACTTCACGAAAACTACGTCACTACTTCCAATCTCATTCCATCAAAGTTCTGACCGATCAACCACTGAGGCAGGTGCTCAATCGTCCCGACACTTCCGGGCGACTACTTAAATGGTGCATTGAGCTGAGTCAATATGATATCACCTATCACCCTCTCACCGCCATCAAGGGACAAGCCATGGCTGATTTCATTGCAGAATTCACTACCAACGAGGATAAGGAGCAATTGGAAATAACAGAAGATGTCAAGTGGAATCTCTTTGTGGACGGTGCATCTAACGAACAAGGCTCGGGGGCAGGTGTGGTAATAATCACTCCCGGGGAAATAAACTGCACTATGCTATAAGGTTGGAGTTCGCTGCCACCAACAACGATGCAGAATATGAAGCAGTGATAGCTGGACTATAAATTGCCATAGAAATCGGAGCCAATTCTTTGTGTCTTCACAGCGATTCTCAACTCATTGTTAATCAAATACTAGGAGAATTCCAAGCTCGAGAAGAACGACTCATAGCATATCTAAAGAAGACCAAGTTACTTCTCAGCCGATTGGACCACTACTTAGTCAAACACATCCCTCGGGAGGAGAACCGAGAGGCCGACGAATTAGCAAAGCAAGCAAGTGTGAGAGACATCACCGTCTTCGGGGCAGTAACCATCTCAAAGCAACTGGCCCCAAGTTTTGAGCAAGTGAATCTAATAGCTGCAACCGAAGAAGCAACTTGGATGACTCCCATCCGAGACTACCTGCAAAGTGGCACTCTACCCAATGGGCGTAACGAAGTCAGGAAAATCTTGAGGAAAGCATCCCGCTACACAATACAAGAAGACATCCTCTATCGGCGCGGATTCTCTAACCCGTTATTAAGGTGTGTCGCTGGGAGAGAAGCCAAGGAAATCTTATCCAACATCCATCAGGGGAGCTGCGGAGATCACACCGGAGGGCAAACATTAGCAAAAAAGATACTCCGATACGGATATTTCTGGCCCACCTTAAGTAAGGACGCCTTAGATTTCGTCAAAAAGTGTGACAGATGCCAAAATTTGCTAAGATTCCGCGGCTACCAACGACTGAGATTACTCAAAGACCAGCCCTTGGCCCTTCACAATATAGGGAATTGACTTAATCGGCGAGCTACCAATGGGCCGAGGCGGGGCAAAATATGCTATAGTAGCAGTCGACTATTTCACCAAATGGGTGGAAGCGGAACCTCTGAACAAAGTATCTTTAGAAAAAGTTATTAACTTCTTGATCAAAAATGTTCTGTGCAGGTACGGAGTCCCACTCAAAATCATATCAGACAATGGACTTCAGTTTGACAGCGAGAAATTCGCCAACTGGTGCCGAGAGCACGGAATTCATAAAAGCTTCTCATCCGTAGCATATCCCCAAGCAAACGGACAAGTCGAAGCAGTCAACAAAATTCTGAAAACTCCGATCAAAATGAAGCTCGAAAAGTCAAAGGGCGCTTGGGTGGATGAACTCCCTACGGCACTATGGGCCTACCGCACATCTTTCAGAACATCAACGGGGCACACTCCTTTCTCTTTGGCATACGGATCGGAGGCTATGTTCCCAGTTGAAACCGTTGTGCCTTCCCACCGTAGGATCCACTATAACCCGGAAGAGAATGAAGAGCTCCTCCACATGTCTTTGGATCTGGTTGAGGAGAGAAGAAATGATGCAGTCCTTAAAACAGCAGCCCACAAGCAGAAAGTTGCAGCGCAATACAACTCCAAAGTCAAGCATCGTACCTTACAAGAAGGGGATCTTGTCCTCAAGCGAATCTTCCCTCGCCCCGGAGCACTAGATCCCATCTGGGATGGACCATATGTAATTCATAAAGATCTCCACAATGGAGCTTATATTTTGTCAACAGTGGACGGAGAGGTGTTCCAGAGGGCATGGAACATCCAGCACCTCCGTCGATACTTTTCTTAACTTGTACTGCCCGTATGAAGTGAATTAACAAAGAGAATCAGTGGACGTAGGCCTTTTTATGCCGAACCACTTTAAAAAACTTTGTCTCTTTTTTAACTTGTTCCTTTATATCTTGGCTACTTGTTAACTTTATCCTTTTCTGTTGAACAAAATCCTATGCGTATAGCATTTCCACTCAAAACACTCCACGGCGCAACTTCACCTGGGCAAAGACCTAACAGGTACTATGCGAATCTATGCCCTCTCCAATGAGACACTTTTGCTCCAGCATCCCTCTGCTGCGGGTTAACTCATTAATCGCGACGACCCTTAAAGCCAACTGTAATGAGCCGATTATAAGCCACCGAGAAGGCCGACTATAGCCGAAGCAGCTCATTACGGCGTTAGGCTCGCTGACAACTGTGAACCGACTATAAGCCCCAACATAAGGTGTGGCCAGCCAGGGGCAGTTCACAGTTGACGATCGGCACCCACGCTAGTCGGCCACAGTAAATCGAATAATACCCACGATTACGGGCCATAATGGCCCGGGTAGTTACTGTGCGCGATCTCGGCTCCGATGTGTCTTAAGTGCGGCTGTGGTAAAAAAGAATTAACTCCCCGCGGAGGCGTAAGATGGGTGACAAATGTCTCCAAGACCCACAGCTAGGGAAAGTGACTACAAAACCCGTTTGCCACGAACTTAAGCACATCGAAGGCCTTCCGTGATTGGAAGTTTTACTTTTTCACATATTTCAATTTTACTTAAAAGCTTTTCTCCTATCCTCTATAACGGTCCCTAAAGTACAGGATGCAGAGTAGGAGATACTAGCCAATGGGTGTAGGGACTCACGATTGGATGGCAGGGCACTCGACTGCATTCCATGCTCGGTCATACAAGATATTCAAAACTGCCATCTACGATTAAAACATGAAGGGCGGTATTTTCTTCTTTTATGTACAAATACATGACTGTAATTTGTTCACACCACACACTAATATTACAAGTCATGAAATTATGTTTTAAAACCAGAACCTGACATCAAACACAATTCAATTACAAGAATATGCATAGCTATATTTCTCATACAACATGTCAAAATAGCAACAAACATTCGGAAGACGAGAAAATCAGCTTAAGTTAAAGAATTACACATCAAGAATAGAGCTGTTTATTACAAGTAGCAAAAGAATTACAACTTAAAAGTTACTCTACTGTTTTAAGACTAACGTATACGGCCATGTCAAGTCTACAAAAAGAATTTTCCAGGTCTGATCAAGGGGCCGGCTGCATTGAAGTTTTATCCTTGTCCTGTTGACCACCTGTCCAGTCAGAGAAAGGATTCATTAGTGATAAGCAACCAAAGTTAATGGAGAGACTAAAAAGGAAGACTTACCAGCACCTGCTTCTTGACTATCCTGGTCGTCATCCTCTACTTGCACACCTGCCTCCTCAACAGCAAGCAACCGCATACCCTCCTTCACCGCCACCTTCTCCTCCTTGGTAAACTGGGAAGTGACCACATCCATGCTGAAGGCCACACCACCCTCTTTATCCGCATCCGCCTTAGCTTCCTCCAGAGCCCGAAGATAAATCTTAGCCATGACCCTAGGATAATCATCCATCCAGGATAGGTTGCCCTGCTTCCAAGTTCGGAAGTACATGTCCTGAAGCATTTCATCCATCATCCCCTCATTCTCCTCAAACTCCCTCATCCGCGCCTCGGAAGCCGACAACCTTCCAACAGCAGTTTCTCTCTCCAAGCGGTATCTCGAGCAGTCAGCCTGAAGGGATTTCCGCATCGCCTCCATCTCCTCCTTCAGCCTAACCTGAGCAAGCTCTGCGGCTTCAAGCTTCCCCGACAGCTCCTCTATCCGCTCAAGATCCGCCCTCCGAACCTCATCCATTGTCGAGATGGCCATATTTATCTGCTCCTTGCAGGCAGCCTCCATCTTCCGCAGCTCCGCCTTACTAGCCTCCTCCATAGCCTTCCTCAGCCGCCCGGAGGCAGCCTCATGCTGGGAAATCTGAATAGCTTGATCAGCAAGCTGTTTCGCCTGGTCCAAAACCATCAACCGTAATCGGATGTTGGCACTCCCAATTTCCTCTCCAGCCTTAACCAGCCGGGCATGATGCCCCATCAGCTTCCTAGTCTCCTCCGCCACCCAATCAATATTAGCCTTGGCCTCGTCTCCCATGGTAACTATCCGAGTAGTAAGAAGATCAAGATCTAAAGACTTAGCCTCATCGAGCACCCGTACCATGGGATTGCGGGGAAGAAGGTGCTCGCTAGTAACCTCGTCAAAAGTAACATCATGGGAACTTGGATCCAGATCAGGATGACCCGCGAATGGATTACGAGCCAAGTCAGGACGATCAATCTGAATAACAGTCGGGTTTCCAGACAGGTGCGGAGAGAGTGCGGACTCAGTACCCTCCTCTGTGATATCATGAACGGGCTGAATTGGGGGCTGGGGACCGAGTGAAGGTTCGGATAAGGGATGACTCCTCTTTCTCTTTCGAATACCCTCTTCAATAACCCCGAGAAGAGGACGGTAGTCGACTACATCCCCGGAACGGTGAGTCGGAGTCTTTGGCTTGGCGGAAGCTTTAGAGAGCTTAAACTGTTCAAGCCTGTGCCGAAGATCTGAGGCCTTGGCCGTTTTACCTGCTCCTGATATGAAGAAAAAGTGTCACAAGCATACATTGATCTGTAATTAGAGAAAACACGGCAAATTAAAAGATAAAAAGAAAGGAAACACATCTGTGGTTGTACAAACCCTGGGGAGGAGTAGGATACTGCAATAAGTCCTAGATTTCATTCTAGGACGGGAGCGGGTCATAAAATATTCCTAAGTCCCTATCATAAATAGAGCCCGTAGGAATCAAAAGTTCACCTTGAGTCGTCGGAGCCACCTTGGCTGGAATAGTCTGAGGAGGCTCGCTTGCGCCAGTTCCAGCCTTGTCAGCTTTCCCAGTTTTCTCTATCAAAGCCGGTTCCCCGTCCGGCCCCTCAAAAGCTTGGTGGAATACATCATCCGTCCACTCCTGAATCTCGCCCGCTTGTCCAGGAAGCAAGGCCCCGATGCCATCACCACCTTCCCGGTCACCTCCACTCTCGCCTCTTTCCTCCTCTATGTCTTCCTCCTCTTGGGTAAGTGGACAATTGCTGGGGGAGGGACCGTCCGACTTCTTAAGTTTCTTACCGCCGACGGCTGGAGGTTTTGTGAAAGGTTTCCTCTTGCTGCTCTCTATCGTGACACCTCCCTTAGCTTGAGCAGCCGCCCTCTCCTCCGCCGTTTCCCTCGGCTTGACTACTGACTGATGTGGAAGGATTAAGTTATACTCCAGAAGGATCGCGTTTCTGATCAGGTAGGCAGATGATCTATACCTCCCAAGAATAGCTTCTATCTCAGCCGCTGTCTGAACCAGGCGATCAGTCTCCACAACTGCAAAGCCACCTGTCGCTAGCAAAAATGAAAATGTATGAGAAGAAGCATCGCAACCAGGATGGAAATTATAACTAAAACATCGACTTACATCCAGAAGTAAAACGCCGAATAGAGACAGAGTCATCCCTAACGAAGAACCACTCCTTCTTGAACATGCTAAATTTGGAATACAGATCCAAGACCGGCTTGAAGGTCACCGCTGACTCCAAACTGATGTATGGGGACCCCTTCTTATAGCCCCTCAGATTATACAAGTACCGGATCTCCCGGTTAGAAGGAGCACGACCATACTTCCTCCGGAAGATGACGAAGAGGCTCACCAGTATAGCATAGGAGTTGGGTTAAAGCTGGAATGGGGCCACCTTTAGATATGTGAGGAAGCTGACTATTCAAGCGTTAAGAGGAGGAATGGCACCACACATGCAGTGGTATCTACTGTAGGCGAAGTACCCTTCAGGAGGATCGTACGGCATAACTTCTCTCCCTGGCAACAGCAAGTGCGCCCTATCAATTCCAAAAGATCGGGAAATGACATCAAGCTGCTCCTCCTTGAGGGAACTAGGAAAGCAATCGGGCGGGGAGTTCAGAAGTTCCTAAGGGCCGTACCCGTCCACTAATGATCTCGGGGTTGGTCCGTGACGTTCTGGATTCGGCTGAGCTGGGGGCACGGCAGAGGAACCTCCTTCGCCCCCGGATTTCTTTTTGTCTGAATGAGTTTCTACCTTTCGAGACATTTATCTCCAACACAAAAGCGCGTTGTTAAAACAAAAGAGTACACAGGTTCATTCGGCGCTCATAAACACTAAAGCTCATTCGGTAGTACGACACAAGGGTTCATTCGGCAACAAGAGAACTCACCTGGTTTGAATAACACTTTGGTTCGGCAAAAAGGTCACTTCGGTTCGGCAAAGACAAAACTTTGGATCGGCAAAGACAGCACTTCGGTTCGGCAAAGACAACACTTTGGTTCGGCTACACGCTTGATTCGGCAAATGAAAAGGGAACGATTCGGTTGATAAAAAAAACAAAGGCATAGGCCCCCTACTTATAGGCAAGCACGAAGTAACCAGACCAGACGACTCAGCGCTAAGGACCGAATGGGACTGTCCAATTAACAAAGCATGGCATATGCAGGCGAATGCCCCACTTTGGGGGGCAAGTGTTGGACAAATTCCCATCACCGAACCAGGTCTCCACCGAGTGAAGCTACCCACCGAACCAGGTCTCCACCGAATGAAGGTTTCCACCGAACCAGGTCTCCACCGAGTGAAGCTACCCACCAAACCAGGTCTCCACCGAATGAAGGTTTCCACCGAACTAGGTCTCCACCGAGTGAAGCTACCCACCGAACCAGGTCTCCACCGAGTGAAGGTTTCCACCGAACCAGGTCTCCACCGAGTGAAGCTACCCACCGAACCAGGTCTCCACCGAATGAAGGTCTCCGCCGAATCAACTCAACTGCCACCGGACCGAGGCATTCCGAACCAAGCTCCTTCCGGACCAACCATACCAGGCCAGACCGTGTCAGCCCAGGCCCACCAGCAGTTATATACATCCAAGACCCCTACCCCCAGCCTCACTCTATAAATAGAGGGGCAGGGGTACAACAATGGGGGACAAGTTTGAGAGCTCAAGCACGGATAGAACTTTCAAACAACTTTCTTTTACTGGTATCAAAGCTTTGTACTTGTAATAACAACAAGAGAAGAGAAATAACATATAAAGTGGACGTAGGCACATTCTGGCTGAACCACTATAAATCTACGTGTCTTTTTACAGTTCAGCCCCTGTTTTTCATATATTTGCATAAATCGCTCAAATCACTAAGAATAACATAAGATCTACTAAATCATACAACTTTGAGGTGTTTGTCCATTTTTTTTACAAACAACAACGTTGCAACCCAAACTGCAACTGAGAACACATGAGATTTGTCGCCGCCTCGGTCGTCAATTTGACAATCCAACCTTAGGATAGCTTCATATCAATGCCCTCTACATTTTCTTAGTTGAAGTCGAAGACTAATTTTGCCTCTAGAGGCTCTGATTGACGTCGGCCGTTGGATTGAGGGTTTTTATTGGCGGCTGAAATAGATTAGGGCTTAGCAAATGAAGGCAGATGGCTATTTATAGAAAATCTCCCGCGGCACCATTCATCCGCGAAAATTTCGAACTCCAAACGAAACGTGCCGCCTGGCGTTCTATATGTTATACCCCTTCTCCGAACACAATGAAATATGTATCGAGAGCCAATTTCATCATATTCAGAAGATAGTTTTTCAAATCAAATTATTTTAATTAAATTCCTTTAACTGATTTCTACGCGTTTTAAGCTTGCACGATCAAACGATAAGTCTGATCGCTACGAAACTTGAAATCCTATAATAATTTATTATACGGATCCGATGAAACTGGTTTCGTCGAAATCCAAGACAGTCCCCAAAAAAGACTATTTTTACACGTTAATTAAAAACAAGTAATTTCCAAAATCAATTTAATCACTTTAAATTTAATTTTAAAATTTAACAATCTTCATTCTTGTTTAAATAAAATTTAAATAGGCTTTTGAAATCATTTTCATTCATATTAAATTTAAAATTCAACTATTTAAATAATTCCAATATTAAATTTAAACAATTTTAATTATTCCATAAATTGCTATATTTGAAATACAAGGTATTTAACTTATAAAATTTAACTTTTAAAATGAAATCAAAAATAAAACAACTATCATCTTCTTTATAAAATTATAACCATAGTCAAATAAAACGTATCATTAAAATTTATCTCAAATGTCATTTTATTAAATAAAATGTTCGTTCAAATTCTATACAACCAATGTTCTTGCCTTAACTTCGAAAACTACACTTAGTTTCACTTCTTAAACCAAGCATCCAAATGATTCGATTTGCGACAAATTAATATTAGATTTTAAATGAATTCTAGTTATAAATCAAATATTTTATTTTCATCTAAATAATTCAGCATTTATTATTCAATTCTTGTTATTGATTATAAACACATTTAATACATAGAATTTCATTTCAATACTTGTTATTGTCTAAATCTTCGAAATTGGTTATTTCAAAATTCTATTCAAGTTCATATTAAGTAAATTACATAAATAAAACATTAAAATTTTATTTCTAACCATTTTTGTCCAATAATTATATTAAATTTAATAATTTAAAATAGTTAAAAATACGGATCGTTACAAAATGATTACTGGGTCGACCCAATAATCCAAGCCAAAAAACTAGTGTACTGACGTGATGAAATGCCTACAGGGCCGGCCCAATAGATTTTTTTCCCGGTCCAAAAAAATAAACTTGTGCAATTGTGTGAGGAAATGCATACAGCAACCGGTCCAAGAGTTTAGCAGGCTTTCCACTGGCCCGGCCTGCATGCCTGCCTACTCATATGTGCTACTTATACTCTTCAGAATTATTGGCTGTCAACATATAGATGATTTTTGCAATATGTTTTAAACGATGCTGCTGACACGGGTGAAACGAGTATTACCAAACTTTCAAACAGGCAGCCTGGTGATAAGAAGAGGATGGAATTGCGGGGAGATTTATAATTGGAACTCAAACAAATGTTTCCTTAAAAAGACGGAAATGAAGGCAAGTTACTGTATTTTAGTTGTTCTTTGCATGCATATGAGTACGTTATACTATTCAAATGATGCATGGCTAAGTATGTGGTTGCACAATTAAGCAGTGTTTGTACTGTTTTACTTCCTCATGATTAGTAAATTAGGAATGAAGTACCGTATAAATTATATTAAGAATTTCTCAAAGAAACAGACTGACCTTGAAGTTCCCATAAATATGTTTTGGCCAAAGAATTTGAAAATGAAAAAGAACAGTGAATGGAACCAAACCACAAGCAAGTGATAAAATCTAAACGAGGTAAAGAAAGCAAAGTCTTTATAATAATAATGATATTTATACATGTTATGAAACGTGATAAAACAATAAAAAAAGAAAGTTAGAACAATATAAGTCTTTTCTTTTCTTCACTTCACCCTTTTAAATTTATCGATTTTTGTCAATTCAATTTGGATTGATATTTTGTGGAACTTTTCGAAGGTATAATATTTGTTTTTTGTACTTTTTCAGGTGTAGTGTAGTTAGTAGGTAGTAGTTTCAAAGTTTGTGCGTCAAGTTCATTGATGCAACAATAAATCATCATGGTTGAATGTATAGCCAGGAAGAACAATTGGAGTGGAAATTGTTGCTGAAATTAAATTTGCAAAGATTGTTGTCCTAGAAATCAAGATACTGGACACATTCTTAATTATCAGTTATTTCCTGTTAACTATTAATCGATATACAGTATACGTATGTTATAGTTTATTTCAGGAGTCCATACTTTTTTCTTTTTCAACCATACAAAAAGTCAGTCTTAAACTTTATGGTGGTTAAGAAAGAGATGGCCACAACGATGGTTGATAAAACACCATAATGTTGGCCGTCCTTATCCGGTACAAGAATCAAACTCTCTCTATGTATAATTTTCTCTAGATATATATTGTCAATTTTTTTAAAACTGTCAACTGAAACTAGCTTGGAGTCTTTCGACAGCTTTAGGCAACCGGAAACAAAACAAAAGCTTTTTCTGTTCTTGAATTTGCAACAGAAAGAAAACTCTTGGACAAAATTGCAAGAACTTAAAACAAAAAAAGGGGCAGTCCGTTCAGTGCTATCATGTGGTATATTCATGATTTCTGAAATTCTCAGCTGTGTATATGTTAATGATAGCCAAATGATAGAGAGAAATGCTCTAAAATACTTCCATAATTTGATTAATGCAATTGATTATTGCCATATTACTGGCTAATTAATCACCAACGTGATTTGAAAGTAAACATAATATGATTAGACATATAGATACATAGATCAGTCGGATGCACGGATGGAGAATTGATCCTTCATCAAAATTTGGAATTGTCAAATTTTCTGATTTTTTGGTTAAACACGTTTTTTCAACAAGTTGGTGCAAGTATTTTTATTCCTCTTACTGAATAGATTGTTATTTTTTCTTTTTTTTTTCTTTTTCAAATAAGAATTGTTCATTTAGTAAAGCATAATTTATCACAATATGATGTAAACATTTGTGTTCTAATTTATAGTTAGGATAATGGGTTAGAAACGAGTAATATATGTGTTATAACATAGAGTTTCCATGGGAAACTCAATTAAATCATCTGCAATTTAACAAAAAAGGAGGAGGATGAGCTCAATCTGAAAATCTAACATATCATATAAAAAAGAAAAAAAAGCAGTGCTTTGTTCAAGCGATGTGTTAAAGGATTCAAATCCACGACCTGTATAATCTATGTCTAAGACGTCCTAATAGATTATCCACTATTTCATTAATACTCTTCATTCTGCCTTTTTTTTTTCCTTTTTATCCTTTCTTTTTTTCTTTGAGATTGAACAAGTATTTGAACTAAACTGATAGCCTTTTGAATATTGTATTCTAAATTTGAATTTTTAGTAAGTGGAGAGAGATGAAAAGCAAGATGGCTGATATTGAGATTTTTAGATGGTTCTTTACATAAGATATTGTTACTGTAAGAATCATCATCCAAATTCATGGCCACAGTATCAGTTGGAGCTTCATTTGCTTGATTATCCATGGCTTTTGCATTTTAAATTTGAGAAATTCCAGTATTTTCCTCTGCTTCTTTAGATGATTCAGAAATGATTTCTATTTCGTTGCCTTCAATTATCAGATTTTTAGTACCTTCTTGAAAATTTTTTTCAAGGGAAAGCCGCTGAATAGAAAATGTCTTCTATATTCAAATTTTTATCTGAAGAATCATTAAAGGACTGTGAATTCTTTTTGTTGCTGAGATCAGTTAATGCTTTTTCTACAGTAGCTTCTCCATCCAAAGGCAGGCACTGTCAATGACTTCTGATTTTTTTTGCATGCTTTGTTTTTCTTTCCAAACCAATTTAGAGTCACAATTTTCTATTGAATGCCCAAAACAAGAACATGTTTTGCATCTAGGAGGAACCCATTCATATTCAATGTTTTGAACTAAGTTTTCACCGTCATGCAAGAAAATGGTAGCTTCATTCGGAAGATCTGAATCTGCTTTAATTTCTACAAGTATTCTTGCAAAAGAGAGTCTAGAGTTTCTTTTGCAGTGTGATCATCTAATTTGAGAGGAATACCAACCACACTAGCAATGGCACATAAAATCTCACTGTCCCACGATCTAAGATTTAGCTCAAACAGTTTAATCCATATAGTCATAGTAGAGAGTAAATCCCTATCAAGATTAATTTTACTGCTCCATTTTTTGATAATAATAAGCTTTCCATTAATAAAATATGGACCTCCATTAATTGCATTATCACAGTCATTAGCATTAGGGAATCTGATAAGAAAGAATCCATTATTACGAATGAAAGTATCAAAATTACCAGTGGGATTACATGATTTAGCAATAACCGCCTTGAAATGATGATAAACGGGTCTATTACCAAATATATAGACAACGACTGAGAAATTCCATTTACTCTCTGCCCTTCTACTGGCCTCCGCACTCACCACCACTATCTTCTTCTCATTAATGGTTAGAGGAGCTGCATATTTCAGATCAAACTCAGTATTTGATCCTCCTCTCTTGATCATTTCTGCCCATGAAGAAGGTTTGATCAGGT
The DNA here is from genome assembly GCA_030737815.1 of Allium fistulosum. NCBI lineage: Eukaryota > Viridiplantae > Streptophyta > Magnoliopsida > Asparagales > Amaryllidaceae > Allium > Allium fistulosum. The sequence goes on along the minus strand of CM060905.1, from coordinate 497,285,987 downwards.
TAGTGTTGGGTTGAGAAGAATTTCCATTGTTATGAAAGATTCTTGAATTGTTTCTTGTATTTCTGAATTGAAATTCTGAACTTGAAGCTTGCTGGTTAAATCTTGCAGTATTTCTTGTAGAATTTCCCTTCAATACAGAGTTTCTTGAATTGAAAGAATCTTGATTTGCATTTCTGTATAACTGCTTTGAATGATACCTATAACCTTGTTTCAGGTTTGGTTGAATACCAGTGTGCTGCAAATTGACTGCAGATTCTTTACCAGACTGTTATGATTTTCTATTTCGTACAATTTGAAAACCTTCCTCATCAATATCAGGAACATTCTTCACTAATTCCGATGGTGCAGGCGGCATTATTGGAATCGGTGGAGGAGGAGGAGAGTGAAATGGAGAAGAATGATAAGACCCATCTATCTGATCAAGATTGTAGATAGGATTGTTTAAGAAGTTTGTAAAATCAGCCATTGTTTTACATGAGAGCTTTTCTTTCAAGCCACAAGTTTCAGTTTATTCTTTACTCTACAGTCCAATTAAGCAGTGTTTGTGCTGTTTTACTTCCTCATGATTAGTAAATTAGGAATGAAGTACCGTATAAATTATATTAAGAATTTCTCAAAGAAACAGACTGACCTTGAAGTTCCCGTAAATATGTTTTGGCCAAAGAATTTGAAAATGAAAGAGAACAGTGAATGGAACCAAACCACAAGCAAGTGATAAAATCGAAATAAGGTAAAAGAAGCAAAGTCTTTGTAATAATTAGCTGACGGCTTTACTATACTCTCCTCAGGAGTTTACCGGTCCGCCGGGTTGTCCTGGGTTTTCAAAAAAATAAAAAATAAATAAATAATATTTACGCATGTTATGAAACGTGATAAAACAATAAAAAAAGAAAGTTAGAACAATAAGTCTTTTCCTTTCTTCATTTCACCCTTTTAAATTTATCGATTTTTGTCCATTCAATTTGAATTGATATTTTGTGGAACTTTTCAAAGGTATAATATTTGTTTGTTGTACTTTCTCAGGTGGTGTGTAGTTAGTAGGTAGTAGTTTCAAAGTTTGTGCGTCAAGTATATTGATGCAGCAATAGATCATCATGGTTGAATGTATAGTTTCAAAGTTTGTGCGTCAAGTTTTTTTTTTTTTTCCCAACCATAAAAGTTCAATGCAAAATCAGTCTTAAACTTTATGGTGGTTAAGAAAGAGATGGCCACAACGATGGTTGATAAAACACCATAATGTTGGCCGTCCTTATCCGGTACAAGAATCAAACTCTCTCTATGTATAATTTTCTCTAGATATATATTGTCATTTATTTAAAACTGTCAACTGAAACTAGCTTGGAGTCTTTCGACAGCTTTAGGCAACCGGAAACAAAACAAAAGCTTTCTCTGTTCTTGAATTTGCAACAGAAAGAAAACTCTTGGACAAAATTGCAAGAACTTAAGACAAAAAAAAGGGCAGTCCGTTCAGTGCTATCATGTGGTATATTCATGATTTCTGAAATTCTCAGCTGTGTATATGTTAATGATAGCCAAATGATAGAGAGAAATGCTCTAAAATACTTCCATAATTTGATTAATGCAATTGATTATTGCCATATTACTGGCTAATTAATCACCAACGTGATTTGAAAGTAAACATAATATGATTAGACATATAGATACATAGATCAGTCGGATGCACGGATGGAGAACTTGATCCTTCATCAAAATTTGGAATTGTCCAAGTTTCTGATTTTTTGTTAAATACGTTTTTTCAACAAGTTGGTGCAAGTATTTTTATTCTTCTTACTGAATAGATTGTTATTTTTTTTTCTTTTTTTCTTTTTCAAATAAGAATTGTTCATTTAGCAAAGCATAATTTATCACAATATGATGTAAACATTTGTGTTCTAATTTATAGTTAGGATAACGGGTTAGAAACGAGTAATATATGTGTTATAACATAGAGTTTCCCATGGAAATTCATTTAAATCATCTGCAATTTAACAAAAAAGGAGGAGGATGAACTCAATCTGAAAATCTAACATATCATATAAGAAAGAAAAAAAGCAGTGCTTTGTTCAAGCGATGTGTTGAAGGATTCAAATCCACGACCTGTATAATCTATGTCTAAGACGTTCTAATAGTCCTTGACATTATAAAATATTAACCAAAATGGATCACATATTTTACTGTGACCAGTGAATCGAGTATAATTATTGTTTATAACTGATGTATTGGACTGGAACTAAAATTTTACATTTGGACTTAACTAGGTCCGTAGCTTTACTGTTCCCAGTGCTACCATAAACATTTGATAGACCAGCGTACCTTCACTGATTTACAACAGATTATGTAGGTTTAGAGGGACCATCAGTTACTTTGGTTGCGTAGGAGCATAGCAAATGCAAATGATCTTTGGAAGTTTGAAAAACACGTTTTAATTTTTGAAAAATCTACTTTGACTGGAAGTGTCTTTTTGAATAGACATAACCATTTTCTAATGGTCGTTTCAATTTTGGAAAAGCGGTTTGGTGGGAAGATGCCTTTTCGAACAGAGATAACCGCTTTTTAACTACAATTTTCCAACGGTCGTGACTGCTGGATGACTATACATATGCTAGTCAAAAATTCCAAACAAAAACCGTTTTTGATTCTATTCTATTCCTTTTCTCTATACTCTTCTTCATGCAATCAAAAGAGAAACGCAGGTTGAAGCTCGCCATAATCCAAGCCATCTTTGCACGCCTTGGATTAAGAGTTGTATCCTGCAAGGCAGACGTCTACTGTGTGAAAACTACAGCAGAGATGTATATGCAAAATTTTGTCTTAGGACATTGCGCCTGCAAGCCTCTCTTGAATCAAGTTAGTAATTTCTAATTTACTTCCATTATTTTATATATACTAGTTGTTTTAACAAGACTGCAGTATAGATTAAGTCATATTCATTCAATAGAACACTTTTTATATAAGTGGTATTTTTTTAAGAGAAATGTGTGATTCTCAAAAATAGAAGAGAACACACATGTGTGTGTGTGTATATATATATATATATATATATATATATATATATGTGTGTGTGTGTGTGTGTGTGTGTGTGTGTTTATCACTGAAAACAAAGAAGCTGCCAACATGTCTGGCAAGTAACAAATCATAATACAATAATCGAAGAAAAAGAAACTCAGGTACTTCTAGAATGAGCTCCGGCAAGGCAGAATCTAACAATCTAAGACAGAATCTCCTTGCCTGAAATTTACTATTATGTTTCAAAATGGATCAATCTGTTGTCAAACAGAACTCGATTGCCATGAAACCAAACAAGTTCAAAGTAATTGATTTCAAAAGATGGCAATGGAAAATGATGTTTTATATCACAAATTTGAACATAGCTCATATGCTCAATCAAGAGAAACTAGTGCCAAATGAATCTCCAGTCATTACAGAAACTCATAAAGAAATCGATGCTTGGACACATAGCAAATTTCTTTGCATAAATTATATCCTTAGTGGATTGGATGACAATCTTTATTATGTCTATGTAATGTGTAAAACTGGAAATGAATTATGGGATTTTTTGGAAAAGAAATATCTGACACAAGCAGCAATTGGAAAGAAATCCGTCATTGGAAAATTTATTAATTACAGGATGGTTGACAATAAGTCTATTCTTAACCATGTTGAGGAATTACATATTATCATTCACGAATTGCACTTTAAAGGCATGTCTTGATGTGAAATTCCAAGTAGGTGCTATCACTAAGAAATTGCCTCCATCTTGGAAGAATTGAAACACTTGACTAAGCAGTTATCAATGGAAAATATGGTTCTAAAACTTCGAGTTGAGGAAGGAAATATAATAAATAAAAAGAATAATGTCTCAGCCTACAAAGCCAAAGCAAACATTTTAAAACCCAATTTCCAAAAGGAAAGGGGAACAAACCAGTGAAGGGTCCAATCTCTCACAAAGATAAAGAAATCCAAAATCAAAGGCGCTTGCTAGATATACGGAAAACCATGATACAAGGCCCAAGTGTGTTTCCATAAGAAGGGCAATGCTACCATTGGAAATCAAGGTTATAATAACCAAGCAAATGTGGCTGTTAATACTAGTTTTGCTACCATTGTTTCCGAGATTAACTTGGTTAGTCATGCCAAAGATTGGTGGGTTGATGCTGGCGCTACTAGGCACATATGTTCCTATAGGATTATGTTTACAACCTACCATCAAGTTGAAGAATATGGGAATGCATTATCATCCGCTGTTCAAGGAAAGGGCAATGTGGTTCTTACACTCACTTCTGGAAAGAAACTGACTCCCTTGGATGTGCTGCACATACTAGAAATTAGAAAGAACTTAATGTCTGGTACTATTGTGAGTAATAAGGGTTTTTAACTTGTATTTGAGTCTGATAAATTTATACTTACCAAAGGTGGAGAATTTGTAGGAAAGGGTTATCTAACATATGGTCCTTTTAAACTCAAGGTATGCTCTAATAACAATAATAATAAGCTTCTTCTTACTTGCTTGAGTCTATCGATTTATAGCATGGACGGTTAGGTCAAGTGAATTATCATTCTATAAAAAGAATGAGAAATTCAGGACTAATACGAAAATGTAACCCTAACTCTGGTAATATACATAAATGTGAAGTATGCACCAAATCCAAGTTTGTGAAACAACCTATGAAGCCTATAAATAGATCGAATGAAGTATCAGGATTAACACATTCTGATCTTTGCAACTTCAAGGCAACACCAACTCATGGAGAGAAAAATTATCATGTTTTGTTTATAGATGATTGTAGTAAATATTGTTATGTATACTTACTACATAGTAAATATGAAACCTTGGACATGTTCAAAGCATACAAGGCGGAAGTAGAAAATCAACTTGATAAGAAAATAAAGGTCATAAGATCTAATAGAGGAGGAGAATATAAATCACATGCATTCTTATAATTTTGTACCTTTCATGGAATTGTTCGTCAAACCACCGCACCTTATACTCTTCAACAAAATTGTGTTTTAGAACAGAAAAATAGAACCTTCAAGGATATGATTAATTCCAAGCTTAATAGTTCTAGAGCTCCACATAATCTGTGGGGTGATGCTCTATTTGCTGCAAATACCATCTTAAATCGAATCCATCATAAAAAGACAAACAAGACCCCGTATGAGTTATAAAAGGAAAATTTACTTCTTATAAGAGACTGAAAGTCAGGGTTATCTGCCTAAGGTCAGAGTTCCTTTACCTATGCGAACGAAATTTGGACCAAAATATATAGACTATGTGTATTTATTGGATATGCAAGCAACAACGCAACATATAGATTTCTGGTTTTCAAATCAAAAATAGATGACATTCATGTAACACTATACTACAAAGTGATGATTCTAAGTTCTTTGAACACCATTTTCCATATAAAGGGGAAAGAACCAACATCATAAACAAAACAATACAAGATGTAAGTAATATAGAATAAGTTCGTCAAGAGTTCACGAAATCAAAGAAACTGAAACTAGAAGAGCAAGTAAAAGATTGAGAATCTCCTAGGATTTTGGAGTTGATCTTTTTACCTTTATTACTGAGGAAGAACCTCTAACCTATAAAGCTGTTATGGAATCATTTGAAGCACCTTATTGGATGGAAGCTATTCAAAGTGAAATGGAATCCATTATGCAAAATAATACATGGAAATTGGTTGACTTACACCCAGGGAATAAACCAATTGGACAGTAATGGATTTTTAGAAAGAAAATAAAACCAGACAGTATCGTAGAAAAATATAAGGCTCGGTTAGTAGCCAAAGGATACCATCAAAAGGAAGGTCTTGATTGCTTTGATACTTGTTCACTATTAGCAAGAATTACATCTATAAGGATTTTGATTGCAATAGCATCAGTCTATAATTTAAAAAAAATAAAATAGATGTAAAAACACCATTCTTAAATAGTGAATTAGAAAAAGAAATTTATATGGGTCAATCTAAAGGTTTCATAGTAAAAGGTCAAGAAAAGAAGACTTGTAAATTAGTTAAATCCTTGTACGGATGTAAACAAACATCGAAACAAAAACATGAAAAATTTGATTATATTATGTTATCACATAGATTTAAAATTATTGGATGTGACAAGTGCAGGTATACATTGAACAACTTGAACATGGGTTTGTCATTGTTTGCTTGTACATTGAAGACGTGTTTATAATGGGAACAAACAAAAATGTGATCAACTTTGCAAAAAGAATGCTAAAATCCATTTTTGATATGAAAGATACGGAACTAGCAAATATAATACTAGGAGTTCATATACAAAAAAACTCTAAAGGATATATTCTCACACAATCCCAATATATAGACGAAGTACTAAGAATTTGGACATTATGACTGCAAACCTGTATTAACCCCATTTGATCCAAATTTTCACCTTCTTAAAAATATGAGTGGTAGTGTGTCACAGTTAAAATACACAAATTTTTTAGGAAATTTGAAGTGTTGATAATTTACTGCACCTCCCCCGCATCTTCACTATGTGCGCACTTCATTTAGTCTAGAAGAAGCAAGACCATTAAACGAAGCTCTTTTGGTGTCGGCGTCATGATTAGATATCCCTACAATGTTTTAGAGCACATATATGTTCATGGAAACAATTATTGTAACAAAAGAAATCTCTTATTGTTACATGCTATCAATCTCATATATATACTCATCTCCTTTAGAATATCTTACAATGTAGAACTAACCATAATCCAATCTACGCACCAACTTTAATACAATGCGAGCCACACCTAATAGATCTCCACCTTAGCGGGCATTTTCTCGATTCAACTTGAAGTTATATATTCATCAAACACTTGGATAAGGTCGCTAACACCTCTCAACAGTTAAGATTAGGTCACTACCACCTCTCAGCAATTGTGCCAATCTATTTACAAAGAGTCCTCTTTTTTCCGTAGTTGGAGTTGGCCACGTTCTAACATACAACTCCACTTTAATGAGAATCCCAAGCTCAAGCCATATCCTAGAGCATATTTAGGTAAACGCTACATCATATTAGTCCACTCGAATCATTAGCTTTGATGCCATATTGAAATTTTTTGGCACCCCCTTCGCATCTTCACTATGCGCACACTTCATTTAGTATAGAAGAAGCAAGACCACTGAACGAAGGTCTTTTGGTGCCAGCGTCATGATTAGATATCTCTACATCCCCCTGAAGCACATATGTTCATGGGAACAATTATTGTAACAAAATTAATCCATTATTGTTACATGCTAATAATCTCATATATATGTTATTCTCCTTTAGGATATCTTACGATATGAGACTAATATAAATCTAATTTATGCACCCACTTTAATACAATGCATGCCACAGCTAACATGAAGTACATAATAAATTGTACAAGACCTAATTTAGCCTATTCCATTAGTAGATTAACAAGTATTCATCGAACCTTGGAAAAGATCACCGGAATGCTTTGGTTAGAATACTTAAATATTTAAAGCATACAATGAATTATGGGTTAAATCACTCAAAATATCATACTGTTTTGGAAGGATATTGCTATGCAAACTGTATATCTGGAAACTGGAAAGCAAATCCATAAGTGGATATGTATTTACTTTTTGGTGGAGCAGCAGTGTCTTGGAAGTTTTTAAAAAAAACTGTGATCACAAGCTCAACAATAAAAGAAGAATTTGTAGCCTTAGATAAAGTTGTTGAAGAAGAAGAATGATTTTGAACCTTTTTGGAAGATATTCCACTATGTCCTAAGCCTATGACTGCTGTTTGTATACATTGTGATGGCATGGCTGCAATCACAAGAGCTAAAAAGAAAATTTATGATGGGAAGTCAAGGCATATAAGAAGAAGGCATGAAACAATTAAAGACCCGCTTAAGACTGGAGTAATATCAATTGACTATGTGAAGTCAAAGGATAATATAGACAATCCTTTGACTAAAGGGCTATGCAAAGAGCAAGTAATATTTATGTCGAGGGGAAAGTGCTTAAAGCCAATATAATAAGACATAACCTAGCGAAAACCTAACCTAGTTAATTGGAGATCCCATGGTCTAGATTCAATAGAAAAACTGGTTAGGGAAGTCTCGAATGGAGAAAAACACATAAAAATCGATGATTGAAGTGTGTTTCTATAAGAAGCTATAATGACCCTACATAAATAATTTTAATTAAATAAAACATTCAAATTCAATTTTTAGATAATTTTACTTTTGAAAAAATTATATTTTATTGGTTTAAAATTATTCAGTAAAAGGAGTTTATTTTAGTGGGAATTAGCCACAAGGGCCTCTTTAGCAAATGAAATTAATTTTTAGGACACACAAATAAAATAATTACTTTTAAGGACAATACGCAAAATAATTAGTTTCTACGACCTAAAAACATATGAAATTATGTCCTTGAAAGTAATTGGACAGCTGACTTTGTCCTTGAAAGTAATTAGTCTGCTGATTTTGACCTTGAAAGTAATTATTTCAAATGTGTGTCCTAGAAATTAATTGGACTGCAAAGTTTGTCCTTCTGGTGAAATACCCCTTTATTTTAATAAATTGAATTAGTGAATAAATTCGTTTCAAAATAATAATATTGTACTAAACTCGAATAAAATATTTTTTATATTGAAAACAAATGTTATATAATTAAAATAGATTAATAGAAAATATTATTTTACATTAACAAAACGAATAAATCGATGAGAATGAATAATTAGTGAATTTTAATATTTTGTGGAAATTATCATAATATATTTTGTAAAAGTAGTAAATTAATTCAAATTGTAAATATATTTATAAATAAATGGTAGAATTATTTATATAAAAATAAAGATAGTTTAATTTGCAGTTAAATAGCAATTTGAAAAAGATTTTATTTGAAGGACTTAATTGAAAATTGAAGAAAGATGTTATAGTAACAAAAAAGGAGTTATCTTTCTCTCCTAGGTTCTAGAAAATTCTCCTTTTATTTATTCATTCAGTCCAAACATGTTCATCACTCATAACCCAAACCTGACTCCCCCATCTCAAATCCCCAATCCTAAACGAAAAGAAAACGGAGGAAAAAATGCAAAACTTGTTCGAAAAAAAGAAAACCACATAGCCAGGGGCGATGTCAGGCATGCACATGGAGGGAGGAGACTTGAGTGGGGAGCCGCGGTCGTGGTTCATTCAACCTAGAGGGAGGAAAGTCGTGAACGATCATGAGGAGCTGGTGGCTTAATTTGGGTGGTAGCACTTGGATGCACGATATCGGTGGCTGGTGACGTTGGCAAGGTCAAGCACGCAAACTGTTATAGTGGTTGAAGGTGATGATGATAGTGGACACGTTGATGAATGACATGTCCAAGAGGTGCACACTTAGGAGTGCTGAAGCAGGTGCACATAGAGTTGGGGTTTACTGCGTTGTAATGGTGATTATGCCGAGCTGAGGGTGGTCGCTGGGTTGGAACTCGAGAGTCATTTTGGTGAGCTATCTCTATAACTCACAACTATATCTTGAACCCACTTCTATGATTTAATTGATAGTTATGTGATGGTTGATGATTATTTGGTTGACGTGGATTGAATTGGTTGGAATTACGTTCCAAACTATTATTTACTTGTTAATATGAAAGATGGTTGATTGTTGAACGCACTAACATTCTATGTTGTGCAAAATAAAAGATGATTGCAATAGTTAGACATGACACTTGAAATTGATTTGAAAGGGATAAGTGAATTAAAGTTGGAAGCTTTGAATAAAATAAATATTTTAAATATAAATTGTGATTTTGGAACGAGTTTTTCTTATTTAAGATTGAAAATGTGGTTAATAGGAAATATAAAAGTTTGCTAATTTTAAGAATTGTGTGAATTGGAATTATTGGGAAAGTGGTGATTTTTGGTATTTTATTAAATAAGTGAATTTTCGAATATCTATATTTCTATTTATTTATCGTTGATTATAAATTTTTTAAAGGATTTTCCTAAAATGGAATTTTATTGTATACCTTTGGGAAATGTTCTAAGTTAAAAACTATATTGGTATTGGAATTTTATTTCAAGGGTTTGAGAAATATTTCAAATTGGAAATCCTTATTGGAAAAGGTGTACTATTTAAATTCGTTGTTTAAAGGATATCACAAATTATAAAATTTATATGATATTATTATTATTTTCAATTATAAAAGAAGAATTTTAAACTATATGAATTATTTTTAAAAGGAGTTTAAGGGATTTAGAATTGAATGAAGTTTAGTGATTGAGTGATGATATGTGTATGGTATGTGGTATGCTGTCATACATATATTGAGTTGTTTGCATGCCACATTAGGATATATAGTTGTTGCTATCTTTTAACTCCTGTATTCTAAACATAGTCTGACCCATGTGTTATTTATGTAATACTTGCGTTAGTCCGGGACATTACAGGTTCAAGGATGAGGTGACCAGCTTTTGATTGTTGGGTATACAGAAGGATGGTTACATATTATAAAGTTGAGTATCATTTCGTATACTTGTAGTTATATGTGTTATTGAGATGTGTATATTGGACATGCTATGTATATTTTTGATGATAGTGGACATTTGACTTTTTTTGTAGACCTACTTGGACTTGTATATATTTTATATCATATGTTATCACTGCATTGATGACTGTGTGTTCTCTGTAATTTATTTTATATTGTGTATTGTTTTATTCTCAAAACGCACATGTTTGTTGCTTTGTGCCAATACTAAGTACGTGTAGAAGAGTATTATATGATTTTGAAATACGTACTCATGTTATCCCAAGGGGATATTCACGTACGACAGCACAATATCATCTCATTCTCCATATTATAAGACAATATTACCTAGTAATACTCTTTGATAGTATGGGTATAGAGGTGTAGTGTTTATAGTCGGTATTAGAGCAGGTTCAAAACAGTACATTATATGTATGAGATACAGATCTTGACCTTAGATGAGACTTAGAGTCCATGTGTCGTTAGGTATGTTGGGTAGTTACCCTGTAGTAAGCGATAATAGATGTATTGGATGATTATTATCCGGGGACATATTTGTTATTTTCTTATATATATATATAATATTTTTACTTCTGTCTCTTCTATGTATAAATTTCTATATGAGATACATAATGGTTATTGTAACGACCCGTATTTTTAACTATTTTAAATTATTAAATTTAATATAATTATTGGATAAAAATGGTTAGAAATAAAAATTTAATGATTTACTATTGTAGTTATTGAATATAATAAATTTTTGAAATAAACAATTCCGAAGATTTTGACGATAATAAGTATTGAAATAAAATTTTATCTATTGGACGTGTTTATAATCAGTAGTTGGAATGGAATAATGAATATTGAATTACTGTAAAATGAGAGTAGTTGTTTTATTAGTTGAATTCGTTTTAAAATTAAATTTTATAAGTTAAATAACTTATATTGAAATAAGGTGATTTATTGGATAATTAAACTATTTAAAACTCAATATTGTAATTATTTAAATAATTGAAGCTTGGATTAATCTGAATGAAAATGGTATCGAAAATTTATTTAAATTTTATTTAAATATGAATGAAGATTATTAACTTTTAAAATGGAATTTAAAGTGATTAAATTAAACTTTAGAAATTGCTCGTTTTAATTAACGTGTAAAAATAACCATTTTGGCCACTGACTCGGATTTCAATGAAACTAGTTTCATCGGATCCGTAATAGTGAATTATTATAGGATTCCAAGTTTCGTAGCATCGGACTTGTCTTTTAGCCGTGCGAGCTTGAAACGCGCAGAATTTAACTTTAGAATTCAATTAAAATAAACTTGTAACGACCCACTATTTTGGACCATTCAAATCGACAATAATCCACACATGTCAGACTTGAATAATACAAAATAACAGATTGTAATAAAATTTGGAGCAAATAAAATCATACACAGTATCACAGACACAGAAATATCAGAATAACTCGCAGCGGAATTTAAAAATACCATAGTGGTTCATGAAGCCACTAAATACATAGTCTAAAATCAAATACAAAATACATAGTCTGAAACACAATATAGTTCTGAAACAAGTACAGTAGAAATCCCAAATACACAAGTCTCTAAAACAAAAGCTGAAATAAGACAACTGAAACTGAAATAGGAAGATAACTAGATAAGCAGAATCTCCAATGATTCCGAGCTCCAGAAAGGTGAATCCAAAGCTGTGAATACTCAGGCTGACCCGAGCGTAAAATAAAACATAACACTCGAGTCAGGATATACATACTTATACAATGTAAACCAACTCAAATGAATTGTAGTAAAGGTACAAGTAACTTAGAAGATGCTTGGGACCGCCCATCCTCTAAGGATCCGTTAAACTATCTACTATGTAGTAATATTCGCTATTATAATAGTGTCTACATAAGTAAAGTATAATCATATCGGAAAATAGCGTTAAGGGGATGGAGAACCTTAACGCGGTCGGATCTTAAAATCATAATCGTACTAAAGCTCGATATGGTAGGTGACACGGCACAACTAGGCAATGCCAGGGTAGATATACCAATTACGCACACGGACTGATGGATACGCATAGCAGCCAATACCGTTCCACCTCGAACAACATTCCCAAATCGGAGGATGGCCATCTAGTCAAATCAGTAAGAGTATAATGTCGAAGGAATGTGTCCGAGAAGAGGTGCTACCTCACTGGTCCGAGATCGCTCCTGTTTTAGCCACCTTATGCCAACTCACGGGAGTTGGGTCCACGTAATACCTTAAGGACGTCGCCACCATCCTACTTCATTCTGGAATCTCCACCGCGTACACGGTTGTCAAAGTGGTTTTCGGTATCGACAGAGAGTATGTCCATATCCGATCCCGGTCTCTTTGCCAACCAATCGTTATTATAACCCGTGGTTATAGATTTAAAACAATTTATCAAATATACTTCGAATTAAAATCATTTAAAAACGAAGACATTATTCCTTTTAAAAAATATTAAATTTCTAAAATCTAGCCTTTCGGAGTTCACTTATTCACTTAAAAACAATAACGTTAAAAATTTCAGCTTTCACGGCATTTAAGAAAATGCGATGGTAAGTTATATTCGAAAACCATTTTATTTCAACAAAACAATATTTAAAATTATATCAGTTCAGTTTTAAACAAAATCATATTTCAGTCTACTGCAGTCCTTAACAAGTGCTACAGTAGCTTTTCATTAGTTCAAGTTCAATTTTAGTTTCTGCTACAACAGCACTTACCAAGTACTATCATAGCTTTAGTCCATTTTAGTCTTTTGGTTCATTTATAAAAACCACGACACTTAAAAAGTGCTACAGATTCTACCTAGTTAAAACTTATAAAATCATACATTAAAAATGTTCATTTCAATCCTTTAACAAATTTTATTCCAAAGAAATTTTACAAGTTAAAACCAACTTACCAATTTGCTTATTACATTCATTTCAACACTTAAGCTTAAACTTCATTTTTCCACAAATTTAAAACTAAATTTTCAATTTCAATTAAATTAACTTAAGTTTCCATCTTTCCCTTTTTCTTTTTTCCAAAATTTTAAAAATTAAGTTTCGCTTTAAAATCAATATTCCTCCACTTATTTATATTTATCACATAGAAAATCATTTCTATTTTAAATAAATCATTTAAAAATTCGGTTTAAATCAAATTAAATATTATTACAATTTTTAAATTATCTAAAAATATTCATAAAATACATAAAAATAACCACGGGTCTGTATAATATTTTCTAGCCTAATTCAAGTGATACGGATACTATATCATTTCAATCCGTAATTTACAAAGAAAAATCCAGGTTTTATCATTTCAAACCCGCAATCCCAAGTAAATAAAATTTAATTGAAAATCGCTCAGGCCTATCATTTCAGCCCATAACGACCTTCCCTTATTCTAAAGTCCGTTCGGGTATGTATCATTTCAACCCATAGTGATTCTATTCTACAGGGAACTTGCAGTGTGATTTAACAGAACAGAATAACAGTAAAATAAGAACAGAACATAACAGATGATACGATATGCAGTTTTAACAATTAACATCAACTATAAATAAATCACAGGTAGTTATAAAAGTCAGTGGAGAATATGATAAGGCTGCCAAACCACGTGACAAAACAAACACTTTCTCATTCTTTTATTTCTCAAAACCAGAGGCAATATAGACAAGAATTTCACAAGTACAAAGGTGGCAAAATTTTTCATTTCTTGCTTCAAAATACCAAGTAGATGCGGTAATGGGCTGGTCTCGGCATGACTGTGGTGGTGGTTGGCGAATGGGGTAGGATGGCTGGCAACGCATAGGGTTCGGTCTAGCGCGAGTCGTGGGGTTTGGTGATGACAAACGAGGGTTCTCGGTCTGGGTGGAGTTTTGAACTCGTGGTGGATGTCAGGCGACTGCCGTGGTGGGATGGTCACGGTCAGCTAGGGTGGTGGTGTCACGGTCAGCTAGGGTGGTTGGTAGGTACGCATGGGGTGGGATGCGAGGTTCGGTATGGTTGGTGATCTGGGTGGCAGCTGTGGGTTCGTGGAGGGGTCTGAGGTTCGTTCGGTGGTTGGCAGTGACGTGGTGGTGTAGGTTGGCGATGGTTGGTGTTGTGGCCGGTGAATTGGCGTGGTGGTATGGGAGGGTGATAGGCTTCAGAGGCGGTGGACTGGGGTACGGGATCTCGGCACGGGTGTGGTAGGCTGATAGGTTCTTGGAGGAGGTCTGGCGAACAGGCGGAGGGGTGAAGTGGTGGTCTCGGTTGCGAAGGCGTGGGATGGTTCGCCTGGGTGGGTTCGATGATGTTGGAGGCATGGCGAAGCAAAAATTTGAGCAGGGACAACGAAAAAAAAAAATCAAAATATGAAAAGGGAAGGCAAAACAGCAATCAGCAAATATAAATATAAAGTGAACCAAAAAGTGGAAAAAAGGATGTTGCCTGTACCTTCCAAGAGATGCTCACGAGATTGTAAACAAAAAAAGCAGAGGAACTTTAGAATGGAGCCTTTTTGAACGAACAAAAGTGAACAGCTGCCAATATCTTTGTAGAAAAGAAGGCAACCAATATAAAGTTTGAAACGGCAGTGAGGATAAGATGCAATTTAAGTGGAACGAAAAGTATGGAAGAAGTGGAATAATTCTCACGTGCAATCCAATGCAAGCTTTGACATTTTCAAAATAATATATACAGCTGCAATAGCGCTGTTAACGCAAGAGAAAAAAAAAATCAAACGGACAAGGAACGACGAACGAAAAGTGTAACGCCCGAAGTAACGTGCAACCGTTACTTGTTTCTTTTAAAAAAAATGCTAACGGTTTCTTAAAAATATAACGTATCTTTTAAATCAAAATTTAAAATAGCTATTATCATCGTTAATAAAATTTGATTCTAATGCAAAGTTAAGAACGGACAAAACGTGACGAAATGTAACGTTTTAAAAATTCGTTTTATACGAATTTTTTTCAATTTATTTTTATTAATATTTCAAAATGTTTTGTTTTCAATTAAAATTTCGTTTAAAAATCATCGGACTGTTACACTCTCCCCCACTCAAAACTTTTCGTCCTCGAAAAGGAACGAAAAAGGAAAACAAAGAAAGATAGATAGAATAGCAAAAGTACCTGAAATAAACAATTCCGGATTCGAAGCACGAATGCTCTCCTCCGTCTCCCAGGTGCAATCCCGTTCATCAGTGCTCCACTACACTTTGACCAGATTGACAGATTTTCTTCTTAGCTGCTTCGTACCTCGATCGACGATACGAAGTGGCTTCCTCTCAACAGTCAGATTTGGCTCAATATCCAAACTATCAAGGGCAGAAGGCTGAATAATAAGAGATGGATCATGCAGATAGCGACGAAGATGAGATACATGAAAGACGTTGTGAATTCCAGAAAATTTCTCGGGTAAATCCAGACGATAAGCAAGAGAACCAATTCTTTCCAAAATGCGGAAAGGACCAACGAATCTAGGAGATAGCTTTCCTCTACGACCAAAACGAATAACATTCCTTAAGGGAGAGACCTTAAGGAAAACCAAATCACCAACAGCAAACTCTAAACTCCGTCTTCGACGATCGGCGTACTTCTTCTGTCTATCCTGAGCAATCCTCATCTTCCTCTTAATCTCTTCGACTCTCTCTGAAGCTTCCAAAACCATCTCAGGACCAAGAACCAAACGATTACCAGATTCAATCCAACAAGAAGGAGATCTACAAGGTCGTCCGTAAAGAGCAGAAAATGGAGATGTCTCAATACTGGCCTGATAACTATTGTTATAAGTGAATTCGACGAGATGGAGATGATCTTCCCAAGATCCTCCATAATCAAGCACACAAGCACGAAGAAGATCTTCTAAAATCTGATTCACCCTTTCCGTTTGACCGTCGGTCTGTGGATGGTAAGCAGTGCTCAGATTTAGATGAGTACCCAAAGAATCCTGAAAGGCTTTCCAAAATCTACTAGTAAAGATGGGATCACGATCACAAACGATACTGAGAGGAACACCATGGAGACGAACAATCTCCCTCATGTAAATCTCAGATAAACTAGAAGCTGAACGGGTAGACTTGACCGGAATGAAATGAGCTGATTTGGTCAATCTATCCACAATAACCCAGATACTCTCGTTACCCTTCCTACTCCTCGGTAAACCATCAATGAAATCCATAGAAACTTGTTCCCACTTCCAATTGGGAATCTCAAGAGGCTGCAATAAACCAGGGGTCTTCTGATGATCTGCCTTGACTTGCTGACAAGTCGCACACCTATTGACGAAAATGGAAATATCTCGCTTCATACCTTTCCACCAATATAACTTCTTCATATCCTGATACATCTTGGTTACGCCTGGATGAATAGAAAGTCTGGACTGATGATTCTCCCGAAGTAACTCCTGTCTCAATCCATCAACATTCGGGACACAAATCCTATTATTAATCCTCAATACACCCTTATCGTCAATCTGAGCTCCATTACCATCAAGACTACTACCTCCAACTCTACTTCGAACATTCTCCTTAATCAACTTAAGCATCTGATCTTCATCCTGTCTAGCCATAATACGATCCACAAGAGGCGAAGAAACAACAATCTGACACAACAAAGCTTTCTTCCTACTCAAAGCATCTGCCACTACATTAGCCTTTCCCGGTGTATAGTTGATGTCGAGGTCATAAGAAGCAAGGAACTCTAACCACCTAACTTGTCTCTGATTCAAATCCTTCTGAGAGAAAATATACCTCAAAGACTGATGATCTGTGAAAAGCTCGAATTTGGTACCCAACAGATGATGTCTCCAAAGCTTCAAAGCGAAAACAACTGCAAGCAACTCTAGATCATGGGCAGCATAATTTACTTCATGAGTCTTCAACTGTCTACTAGCATAAGCAATCACTCTACCATCCTGCATCAGAACAGCTCCCAAACCTTCTCTACAAGCATCTGTGTATACCGTTAATCCCTCATCTCCATTTGGAACGGTAAGAACAGGTGCGGAAGTAAGCTTGTCTTTTAACTCATTGAATGCGGCTTCACACTTACTACTCCAAATAAACTTAGCATTCTTCCGAGTTAAAGCAGTGAGAGGTGCAGCAATCCGAGCGAAATTCTCAATGAATCTCCGGTAATAACCGGCGAGGCCCAGAAAGCTACGGATATCAGTAGGAGTCTTAGGAGTTTCCCAATCCTGTACAGAATAGGGAAAAAGAAGGATAATAGAAAAGATATAGTAAATTGAAATGAAACAATGAAAGAGAAAGAAAGGAGAACTTACATTGATCGCAGCGATCTTGACTGGATCAACTGAAACTCCATTACTAGAAACAATATGCCCGAGAAATCGGAGTTCATCCTTCCAGAAATGGCATTTGGAAAATTTAGCTTTTAACTGATGCTTTCGAAGAGTCTCAAGAACAGATTTCAAATGTGACTCATGTTCTTCTTCAGACTTAGAGAATATGAGGATATCATCCACGAAGACTAGAACAAATTTATTTAGCACCTCACGGAATACACGATTCATCAAGTCAACAAAGAAAGCGGGAGCATTAGTCAAACCAAAAGGCATGACTAACCATTCGAAGAATCCATTCTCAGTACGGAAAGCAGTCTTAGGAATACTTTCCTCGGCAACTCTGAGTTGGTGAAAACCTGTGGCAAGATCAAGCTGAGAGAAAACAGTAGCACCATAAAGCTGATCAAACCTGTCATTGATGCGAGGCATTGGATATCTATTTTTCATAGTGAGTTTGTTCAACTCCCTATAATCAACACACATCCGAAGAGAACCATCGGACTTGGTGACGAAAACCACCGCGGCTCCCCATTCAGAAAAACTAGGTCTGATCAGACCCTTGGAAGATAGGTCTTCAATTTGTTTCCTTAACTCAACCTTCTCGCGGGGTGCCATTCTTCTAGGAGGAAGAACTATAGGTCGAGCTCCAGGAATGAGATCAATGCGGAAATCAATTTCCCGCTTGGGAGGTAAAGCAGTAACTTCACCAAATACATCCGGGTAGTGATCAACTACACGGGTCGACTGAAGATCATCAATAGAAGCATCTAAAGAAAAGATAAAGCTACCAGCATAATCATGAGGCATACGACCCTGAATAAGTAAAGAATTTCCTCGATCATCCTTAAGAGAAACAATTCGGGATTTACACGAGATACGGGCATCGTGTCTATCAAGCCAATCACTTCCAAGCAGCAAATCAAAAGCATCGAAACCAAGGATATAGAAATCGCCACTAAAACTATGATCGGAATGGAGGAGTTTCACATGTTTACAGATCTTATCAAGATTTGCGGGACCACCAATAGGATTAGAAACACATAGGGGAATAGAAGCATACTCAGGTGAAAGGAGATGTTCAAACTTATTACACAGGTCATCAGAAATAAAACTATGTGAAGCCCCAGTATCAAATAAAACATGAACTGGATGATGAAATAAAGTAAAGGTGCCTTGAAGAGTACCTTGACTATCGCTAGGAGCAGGAGTAGGTGCAGGAGCAGGTGATGAAGCAGATGTGACAGCAAATACGCCAGATGGCTTTCCCTTCTGATATAAAGGACAGTCCTTCCTAAAATGACCCGGCTGAAGACAAACATGACAGAGATCGTTCCTGGTAACCTGGGGTGGAGGAACAGCAGCACTGGACGGATTAGGGCAACTATTGGCATAGTGTCCCTTTTGGTCACATTTGAAGCAAGTAATGGAGGAAAGATCAATAGGGTGTCTCTGAGAAGGAGCAGATGCTGAAGATCCCAAGCCCGCATGTTTGATCCAATTCTTCTTCTGCTGGTGGAAGTTGGGCTTTCTCTTCTTGAAATTTGCGGAGGAAGATTGTGAGACATGAGTACCAGAAGTAGCAGGACCCTTGGAAGTAGGGTTCTCATAGCGGATAGCCATATCCATGAGCTCAGTAAATGTGCCATGAACATGTGAAATAAGGCGATCGTAGAACTCTGGGCGAGCTCCAGAAATGAACTTCTCATTCTTCTTTAGCTGAGTGTCGATAAGACCAGGACCGAATTTTGAGAGTTCATTGAACTTCCGTTCATACTCTGAGAAGGACATGGTACCCTGCTTGAGGTCCATGAATTTACGGTAAAGCTGAGATTTTCCGGCTTCGGGCATCCATTTTGCCACAAAAGCCTCCCTGAAAAGAAGATACAGAAACTGAACTTAAGATGAATTCGAAAAGGAAGAAAATGGGGAAAAATTCAAGTTAACTCAAAGGATACCTGAACTGCTCCCACGAAAGATCACCTTCGTTAGTGTGAGTCGTAACAGACTCCCACCAATCTAGGGCTGACTCTTGCAGCTGCCATGCTGCTAACTGACGCTTCTGGGCATCAGTGATCTCTAAACCAGTAAAGATTCTTTCCAAACTTCTTAGCCATTGCTGGGTTTCGATGATACTTTCTGAACCGGTGAACTTAGTGCCACCGAGCTGAGAGAATTCCTTGCAAAGGACAGTAAACTTAACGGGTGCAACAGGTGGAGGAACTGGGGCAATACCACGACCCCTACCTCTAGCATTTCCACGATTCATCCTGGAAATATCAAGAATTAATTTAGGACAAGGTACAAAGAAGACTTAGATAAGTTAAGATAAAAACACGATAAGGTCACTTGGGTGAATATCCTAATAACAAAATTCCTAACAAGGTAGATACGGAAAGAAGGAAGTTTAGAAAATTTCTTCTTAAAACAAGAAAACTTTATATCAAAATAATCTTTGAAAAATCATTTGAAAAATCATTTTAAAATCATTTTATACTTTGAAAATACGTTCACTCACAAAGAAATGATTCTGAGTTTGATTTCACTCATTCTAGGGTATTTCTACCCTATCTCTAATGAGTTTTTGCTCCATAGGCTAAGGTTTGCCTAAAACCAAAGCTCTGATACCAAATGTAACGACCCACTATTTTGGACCATTCAAATCGACAATAATCCACACATGTCAGACTTGAATAATACAAAATAACAGATTGTAATAAAATTTGGAGCAAATAAAATCATACACAGTATCACAGACACAGAAATATCAGAATAACTCGCAGCGGAATTTAAAAATACCATAGTGGTTCATGAAGCCACTAAATACATAGTCTAAAATCAAATACAAAATACATAGTCTGAAACACAATATAGTTCTGAAACAAGTACAGTAGAAATCCCAAATACACAAGTCTCTAAAACAAAAGCTGAAATAAGACAACTGAAACTGAAATAGGAAGATAACTAGATAAGCAGAATCTCCAGTGATTCCGAGCTCCAGAAAGGTGAATCCAAAGCTGTGAATACTCAGGCTGACCCGAGCGTAAAATAAAACATAACACTCGAGTCAGGATATACATACTTATACAATGTAAACCAACTCAAATGAATTGTAGTAAAGGTACAAGTAACTTAGAAGATGCTTGGGACCGCCCATCCTCTAAGGATCCGTTAAACTATCTACTATGTAGTAATATTCGCTATTATAATAGTGTCTACATAAGTAAAGTATAATCATATCGGAAAATAGCGTTAAGGGGATGGAGAACCTTAACGCGGTCGGATCTTAAAATCATAATCGTACTAAAGCTCGATATGGTAGGTGACACGGCACAACTAGGCAATGCCAGGGTAGATATACCAATTACGCACACGGACTGATGGATACGCATAGCAGCCACTACCGTTCCACCTCGAACAACATTCCCAAATCGGAGGATGGCCATCTAGTCAAATCAGTAAGAGTATAATGTCGAAGGAATGTGTCCGAGAAGAGGTGCTACCTCACTGGTCCGAGATCGCTCCTGTTTTAGCCACCTTATGCCAACTCACGGGAGTTGGGTCCACGTAATACCTTAAGGACGTCGCCACCATCCTACTTCATTCTGGAATCTCCACCGCGTACACGGTTGTCAAAGTGGTTTTCGGTATCGACAGAGAGTATGTCCATATCCGATCCCGGTCTCTTTGCCAACCAATCGTTATTATAACCCGTGGTTATAGATTTAAAACAATTTATCAAATATACTTCGAATTAAAATCATTTAAAAACGAAGACATTATTCCTTTTAAAAAATATTAAATTTCTAAAATCTAGCCTTTCGGAGTTCACTTATTCACTTAAAAACAATAACGTTAAAAATTTCAGCTTTCATGGCATTTAAGAAAATGCGACGGTAAGTTATATTCGAAAACCATTTTATTTCAACAAAACAATATTTAAAATTATATCAGTTCAGTTTTAAACAAAATCATATTTCAGTCTACTGCAGTCCTTAACAAGTGCTACAGTAGCTTTTCATTAGTTCAAGTTCAATTTTAGTTTCTGCTACAACAGCACTTACCAAGTACTATCATAGCTTTAGTCCATTTTAGTCTTTTGGTTCATTTATAAAAACCACGACACTTAAAAAGTGCTACAGATTCTACCTAGTTAAAACTTATAAAATCATACATTAAAAATGTTCATTTCAATCCTTTAACAAATTTTATTCCAAAGAAATTTTACAAGTTAAAACCAACTTACCAATTTGCTTATTACATTCATTTCAACACTTAAGCTTAAACTTCATTTTTCCACAAATTTAAAACTAAATTTTCAATTTCAATTAAATTAACTTAAGTTTCCATCTTTCCCTTTTTCTTTTTTCCAAAATTTTAAAAATTAAGTTTCGCTTTAAAATCAATATTCCTCCACTTATTTATATTTATCACATAGAAAATCATTTCTATTTTAAATAAATCATTTAAAAATTCGGTTTAAATCAAATTAAATATTATTACAATTTTTAAATTATCTAAAAATATTCATAAAATACATAAAAATAACCACGGGTCTGTATAATATTTTCTAGCCTAATTCAAGTGATACGGATACTATATCATTTCAATCCGTAATTTACAAAGAAAAATCCGGGTTTTATCATTTCAAACCCGCAATCCCAAGTAAATAAAATTTAATTGAAAATCGCTCAGGCCTATCATTTCAGCCCATAACGACCTTCCCTTATTCTAAAGTCCGTTCGGGTATGTATCATTTCAACCCATAGTGATTCTATTCTACAGGGAACTTGCAGTGTGATTTAACAGAACAGAATAACAGTAAAATAAGAACAGAACATAACAGATGATACGATATGCATTTTTAACAATTAACATCAACTATAAATAAATCACAGGTAGTTATAACATCATTTATTTATTTATTTATTTATTTCTACACATTCAGTTGCGGTTGTTTCACAATTTTATAAGTATGAATATTCGTGTGAGGTTTACTCACCTCTACGGAGCTGGAGATTCGGAACGAAAGAAGTACGAAGTCAATCGAAAGCACGCGGATAGCACGATCAGTCGTTAGCGGATGCGCCAACTGGATTCAAACCAAAAGCACAGTAAATAACCAACTCTAAGATTTCACGAATAACGAATTTTCAACGAAGCGAACAACGAAAAAGTAACAGGTTAAAAATCAAAAACAATAGCACGCCTACCTTTAAAAATCAATTATAACTCAAAAAAAATTTCCAAAGTGACAAAACAACTTTTTTTTCAAAACAAAGCAGAGGCAATAAAACAAAACTAAAACAAAACTTGGTCTGCCAAATCCAACAATTTGAAAAACGTAAAAGATGTCAAACATCTTTGTTCATCACATTTTTTTCAAACTGATGCTCGGAAATACAAATAGACAAAGTACAACATTTTCAAAGGTGCAAAACAATTTTTTTTTTCCAAAAGTCAGTGGAGAATATGATAAGGCTGCCAAACCACGTGACAAAACAAACACTTTCTCATTCTTTTATTTCTCAAAACCAGAGGCAATATAGACAAGAATTTCACAAGTACAAAGGTGGCAAAATTTTTCATTTCTTGCTTCAAAATACCAAGTAGATGCGGTAATGGGCTGGTCTCGGCATGACTGTGGTGGTGGTTGGCGAATGGGGTAGGATGGCTGGCAACGCATAGGGTTCGGTCTAGCGCGAGTCGTGGGGTTTGGTGATGACAAACGAGGGTTCTCGGTCTGGGTGGAGTTTTGAACTCGTGGTGGATGTCAGGCGACTGCCGTGGTGGGATGGTCACGGTCAGCTAGGGTGGTGGTGTCACGGTCAGCTAGGGTGGTTGGTAGGTACGCATGGGGTGGGATGCGAGGTTCGGTATGGTTGGTGATCTGGGTGGCAGCTGTGGGTTCGTGGAGGGGTCTGAGGTTCGTTCGGTGGTTGGCAGTGACGTGGTGGTGTAGGTTGGCGATGGTTGGTGTTGTGGCCGGTGAATTGGCGTGGTGGTATGGGAGGGTGATAGGCTTCAGAGGCGGTGGACTGGGGTACGGGATCTCGGCACGGGTGTGGTAGGCTGATAGGTTCTTGGAGGAGGTCTGGCGAACAGGCGGAGGGGTGAAGTGGTGGTCTCGGTTGCGAAGGCGTGGGATGGTTCGCCTGGGTGGGTTCGATGATGTTGGAGGCATGGCGAAGCAAAAATTTGAGCAGGGACAACGAAAAAAAAAAAATCAAAATATGAAAAGGGAAGGCAAAACAGCAATCAGCAAATATAAATATAAAGTGAACCAAAAAGTGGAAAAAAGGATGTTGCCTGTACCTTCCAAGAGATGCTCACGAGATTGTAAACAAAAAAAGCAGAGGAACTTTAGAATGGAGCCTTTTTGAACGAACAAAAGTGAACAGCTGCCAATATCTTTGTAGAAAAGAAGGCAACCAATATAAAGTTTGAAACGGCAGTGAGGATAAGATGCAATTTAAGTGGAACGAAAAGTATGGAAGAAGTGGAATAATTCTCACGTGCAATCCAATGCAAGCTTTGACATTTTCAAAATAATATATACAGCTGCAATAGCGCTGTTAACGCAAGAGAAAAAAAAATCAAACGGACAAGGAACGACGAACGAAAAGTGTAACGCCCGAAGTAACGTGCAACCGTTACTTGTTTCTTTTAAAAAAAATGCTAACGGTTTCTTAAAAATATAACGTATCTTTTAAATCAAAATTTAAAATAGCTATTATCATCGTTAATAAAATTTGATTCTAATGCAAAGTTAAGAACGGACAAAACGTAACGAAATGTAACGTTTTAAAAATTCGTTTTATACGAATTTTTTTCAATTTATTTTTATTAATATTTCAAAATGTTTTGTTTTCAATTAAAATTTCGTTTAAAAATCATCGGACTGTTACAAAACTGATTTTTGAAAAGCTATATTCTGTATACGATCGAATTAAGCCTCGAGACTAGTTCCATTGTGTTCGGAATGGGGGTCAAACATTATGAACGTCAGGCAGCACGAGTCGTTTGGAGTTCGGAATTGCGTTGGTCGATCGGGCGAGATATTTTCTAATATAATAATATATATTTACTTTCATATCTATCAACACTGGTACCATCCCTCTCTCTCCGCATACATTCTGTCTATTATCATGTAACCCCTTTTCATCTCAATTCAAATCGAGCAGACCGAAGAAAAAAGAGAGAGAAGAAGCAACGATCGAAGAAATATAAAAAAATGTCGCATTCGCTGAGGAGGATGAGGAACGAAGCCGCGTCGCCTGGGCGCGCGAGGGAGTGGCGGTCACTGCTGGCGTGGGAGATGGCAGTGGCGTGGGGTTCGCGATTTAGGGTTTCTTGCTCGACGTTGTGCGTGCACGATCGATTGGAGAGGAGACGTTGATGGTGGCAAGGCTCGCCGATGTGGGGAATAAGGAGGTAGGGTGAGGGTCGCGGTCAGGCGGTGCGTGTGGCTTGGGAGGCGTGTCGGCGTAGCTTGGTCGCGTAGTTGGGTTTCACGTGCTGAAGGGCTATACGCGAACGAAGATGAAAGGGAGAGGGAACGCGTATGAGAGGAGTTGAGCATTGAGGTAAAAAAAATTAAGTTAATTTTTGTTAATTGTATAATTAATTAAAATCGTATATTAATAAAATCGTTACTCTTGCATACGAGGTCCGTTTCGGACGAAACAAATTGCTTTAGGATCGTATCGACGAAAGCTTCGACGTGGAATCGAATTGGATTTTATTTGAAGCCGAAATATTTTCAATTTCAAATAAAAGGTGAGTGTTTTACAACGCTCACGGCGTACTAAAATGTTTTTGTGTTTGTTAAATTGAAAATCATGAAGTTATTTATTTTATTAATTGTTGTATGGTAAATTTAACTAACATGTAAATCGATATAGAATTTATATGTTAGAAATTTTGAATTAACAATTAAATTGAAATTAGAATTAAACTGCTAGTAAATTCCCGATTATTGATAATCGGTTAGTTGTTGTGAATTATTTATTGTTTGGATGATTGATTTTGATGGATGCCAACTGGTTGGAATATTGGATGATTGGATGTTTATTTATTTTATATTTATCTTGTATCACCCTGTAAATTAGTTGACAGTATATAAAACTGTTAATTGAATTATTTTGAATAAATTAAGAAATAGGTTGAAATGATATAGACCTATGACATTTATTTTGGATTGAAATGATATATATCCATTCCCAAATTAAATTGGAATAATTGATTCACTTGGCCATAAGATATAAAATTATATACGGACACCAAATTTGTTAAATTAAATGATTTTAAGATTTTTATTTGAAATTTTTTAATTTGATTTTGATTTTAAGAAATAAAATCGAATTTATGGAAATGGAATCATTTTTGAACTCAAGCTCGAAATGTTAAAAATGAATTTGTCAACCGGAATTGTTTAAAGAACCGAGTTTGAAATTTTGAAGTTTAATTGAGAAACCATTCGGATGATGGAAATTGATTTGTTTAAGTGATTTGAACTTTTACTCTAACTTAGAAATAAATCCAAGTAAAAGTAATTTAAATGGATATTTCGAAATTTGAGTTCGGAATTGAATTATTATAAAAGATCTAAACCTTAAATTGAATATTGAAGTAAAATTTAATTTAAGTGATTTAAATTGATATTCTGAAATCGAACTCGAATTTATATAAATCGAAATGGTTTAAAATTGAGAATTGAATTGAAATTAATTCAAATTAGAATTGAATTGAAATTAATTGGAATTGAAATCAAAATGGAATTAATTTGGGATCAAAATTGAAATTGATTTGAATTAAAATTGGAATCGAAGTTAATTCGAATTGAAATCGGAACTGAATCGATTTAAATGGAGATAAATCGATCTGAATTGTAAGATTTGGAATTGAATCAGTTTGACTTTGAAATTATTTTCAAATAAATTATTTTAATATAAACTATTTAAAATCTATCTTTTTTTATATTCAAATTATTTTGATTTTCCAAACTATTTTACTTTATAAAACTTTTTAAATACTTAAATCATTTTATATCAAACTATTTTAACTATTTAAACTATTTTTAAACAATTTAAAATTTTTCCAAACTATTTTCTAAAATTCAAACTAGTTAAAGGCTGGAACCACTTTAACAACTGTGTACGAGGAGGAGACTCCAAAACGAAGTGGTTGGATTTGACGTCGTTTGCTGGATTTGAAGAAAGAGAACGATGATGGATAGACCCCGACACTTATTCCAATTTGAAATGACTAAAACATGACGGCTTGATAGCGACAAGTAGGTTAGCTACCCCTAGTGGACATCCTTTCTTCGATTTTCTTGGACTTGATCCATATTATTCCTCTTGTTGTTGGTTTCGATTGGTGCACCTTGATTTCGGGATAGACTCCCATTGACTCGATATGAGATGGATGGACGCGGTGGGCGGTCGTGGCTACGATGCGTTACCATCAGCTCTGCGACCCGAACTGGTAGTATCCTACCTTGGGCATTGCCTTACGTTCCTTGTCATACTTTTATCCCAATACGAGACCCCTATGATTTTGGTTTAGTGTTGTCATATCACGGCCAAGGTTTTAAATCTCCCCGAGATCAGCCGAGATGAAAATCCGAGATATTAGCCAAAATCCGAGATTTGGCAGCTTGGTTAGTTATAAGTCTTTTAAATATCGCCCGAGACAGCCGAGATATTTGCCCGAGATATTGGCCAAAATCCGAGATTTGAAACCTTGATCACGGCGCATCCTTATCCCCCAACGTGTAATGGACGTTATATGCAAACTATACGACAATGCTTAAAAAAGCGTTAAAGGGGATTAATGTAAAGCCTTAACGCTAAGAATTTTTTTTGTTTTACCGATTAGATATTATATATGTACCGTATTCTACTATATATAAATATTTTGACGGATCCTTGAGAGATGGAAAATACTGTAACATCTCTTAAGTTATTGCACGCATGTTATACACTAGATAGGAGATGTGAAATCCCATAAACATCTCCGACACTATTACACTCATGTTATGTGATATCAATTTGACTCAAATAAATATATTTTAGTCCTGCCTCGAGTGTTTTGTCTTTTCATTACACTCGGGTCAGCCCTGAGTATTTCAGCGCATTGAAGATCATTTCTGGAGAACGAAGACGAAGATTTGGTATATTGTTACTATTATTATTCCTTTCATCATGTTGTCTGCTGGATTATTTTATTTGATCCTGTTGTATATATAACTCTGATAAATGTTGTATAAATTATAATCAAATGTATAATATAAAAAGCTTCATGAACTGTTTATTTGATTATTATATTTTGTCATTCCGCTGCGAGATTCTGTGTTAGTTTTCTTCTTCTTTTCTTATTTTTCTTAATTAACCTCATTGATTATCTATGTTATGGATTGTTTAAGTTGGACATGTGTGGATTATTGTCGATTTAAACCTTCCGAAATGTGGATCGTCACAGTTGGTATCAGAGCTTTGGTTTAGCGATAACCTTAGCTTTGTGGGGTTTGACTTATTAGAGATAGGGTAGTAATACCCTAGAATGAATCTGCTTGAGTGTATATATATGAGAGAGCGTACTTGTTAGTGTTATAAAATGTTTATATTGTGTTTGCTTATCCGTTGAGTTGTTTATGGATTATGGTCGATGCGTGGGATGTCGTGTTATCGATAGGGGTTTATAAACACTTAAACGAGGCAAGTCGACATAATATTGTTTTAAAATAGGGTAAATGAAATAATGTTACCTAAATTATATTTATATATAAAAAATGATAATTTCTAATGAATGTTGTTGTTAGGAGATGATAATATTTAGTTATCATCAATTATTGGTCGAATTAAATTAAAAATGAATACTTTGTGAACTCTATTTCATGAAGTGTTCGATAATTAAATTGAATTTAAATCTAATTACAATAAAAATTGTTTGAAATAACAAAGATGTAAATTAATGAAATATTTTCATAATAAAGAAATGGAATTGTATAAGCTATTATAAATAGAAGGATTTAAAAGCTGAGAATTTCGAATTTAAAACCTGTTGCTTTCAAAATTGTTTTCAAAGCCTTCAAGGTTAATAATAATATTATTTGGAAGTGTTTTGAGTAGAAAAATATTTTGAAAGGATTTTGGTAGAAATAAAAGCATTGAACTCGTTTTAGTCGTTGGAAATAATTCTGGGGATGACTGCAGCATTGCCAGTACTCATTTTCGAGTTTCTGAGTGAGAATTGCTACTAAAAGAAATTTATTTTCGATTAAAACAAGTTTGATTGTGAAAAATATATATTCGAAGTATGATTTGATAAATATATGAAAATGTTTTGAACTTATAATTGAAAATAGTATAGATAAAAATAAGTTATAACTTATAGGTTTGAATAGGAAAGTAAAAATTAAATTTTAAAATTGTTGAATATTTTGGTTTAGCAAACAAAAGAAAATTTGAATTTGAGAAATGAAATTTTAAATGAATAGGTTTGTATAACTTATAGGTTTGAGAAATATTGAGGTAAAACAAATTTAAATTTGTTGTGAATGATAGGGAAAGAAAAAAAAGTTTAACTTAACTAAAGTTGAATAAACCAAGAAATGGATTAAATGAAATAAAATTTAACTTAATAAAGATTAAATGAATTGAACTGGATCTGAATTGAACTGGATCTGAATTGAACTGGATGACTTAGTAAAGTGAATTAATTCCACTTAAGCTATAAAATGAATTAATAGAATGAATACAAACTTGAATTATAAAATGAAATGTTGTCTAGGTGTGAAAAAAAATTGATTGAGAATAAATGGATATAAGAAAAATTTATATAAGTAATTGAATTTGATTTAAATTGAATGTAAATAAATTAAATGCAAGTGGGGTGAGTTTAAATAAATTGAATGACAACTAATTGAATATGAAATAAATTAATGGAATCAATTATAAGATGAAAATTAACTTAAGGAAGTTGAATAAATTGATAGTGATAAAAACAAAAAAATTATATGAATTTGAGTTATGAAATAAAATTCACTTAAGCAAAATTAATGATATGAATTTGATTATGAACTAATGAAGTGAATCAGTGAGTTAATATGAACTTAAGTTATGAAAAGAAAAACAAATAAACATGAGTTGCGTCTTATAAAATGGTTGTATTAAACTTAAACGGTTTTATGAAATGGTTTATAAATGATATCGGTATTAAATAGAACATACTAAGTGGTAATAAAATAAAATTTAACTTAAACAAGGTTAAATGGAATAATTTTATAAAATGGTTCATAAATGAATTTATATTAAATATGTTAAATAAAATGTGAAACAATTGGAATTTAACAAATTGAATTGAATAAATTGAATGTGAATGAAATAGATGTGAATAAATTTGAAGCAAACCGATTAAATGTTAATAAAAATTGGATGTTAATAAGAAATGAAGTGTATAAATTAAATATTGACATTGGATAATGTAAATTCACATGGTTATGAATTAATTGGATTAATTGGATGAGTATTGATGATTGATGGTTTCTTTTGGTGTAAATTATTGTTTTAACTGTTTTGATTGCATATGATTGTTATGGTTGTGTATTCATGCTCGTGTTTGTGGTTTGGATTCAAAATTCATGTCATATAGTTTATTAAACTCATACATGTTCTATATCTTATTATAAGTAACTAATATTTCAATTTGAGTTGAGATAGGTACATATGAAGACGTTTGGACGTACACACGGGGTTTTATATACTTTTGCTTGCTTAATACGAGCGAACTCGCTCGTATTAATAATAATAAGGTACACATCTCGGATTAAATACCGCACTTTTATATTTTTCCCCTACGGGATGCCTCATCATTGAGATGAGATGTATATTTGATATATATTTGGGTTATATATTGTATTGTAAAAATTTTCCGATCGAGCCGTGCAAAGGAGACTCTTCAGAAATTTTCCGTAAATCCAGGTGTTAGAAAAATTTTGAAGTTTAAAAAAAAATTTTATAACCTGTTTTTATATATAAGTTATATTTTCCGTAAAATCGATATCGGTGGGGCGTAGCGAGAGTGTAGTAATGGTTTTGTAAATAAGATTTTAATGTTTATAAGTTGATTGTTTTGAATAAAATATATCGAATGTTAAATTCCGTACTTAACCCCTTTTCGAGGACGAAAAGTTTTGAGTGGGGGAGAATGTAACGACCCGTATTTTTAACTATTTTCAACTATTAAATTTAATATAATTATTGAATAAAAATGGTTAGAAATAAAAATTTAATGATTTATTATTGTAGTTATTGAATATAATAAATTTTTTAAATAAACAATTCCGAAGATTTTGGCGATAATAAGTATTGAAATGAAATTCTATGTATTGGACGTGTTTATAATCAATAGTTGGAATTGAATATTGAATATTGAATTACTGTAAAATGGGAGTAGTTATTTTATTATTTGAATTCATTTTAAAATTAAATTTTATAAGTTAAATAACTTACATTGAAATATTGTGATTTATTGGATAATTAAACTATTTAAAACTTAATATTGCAATTATTTAAATAATTGAATCTTGGGTTAATGTGAATGAAAATGGTATCAAAATTTCATTTAAATTTTATTTAACATGAATGAAGATTATTAACTTTTAAAATGGAATTTAAAGTGATTAAATTAAATTTTGGAAATTGCACGTTTTAATTAACGTGTAAAAATAGCCATTTTGGCCACTATCTCGGATTTCGACGAAACTAGTTTCATCAGATCAGTAATAGTGAATTATTATAGGATTTCAAGTTTCGTAGTGATCGGACTTGTCGTTTGGCCGTGCGAGCTTGAAACGCGTAGAATTTAATTTCAGAATTCAATTAAAATAAATTGATTTTTGAAAATCTATCTTCTGCATACGATCGAATTAGACCTCGAGGCTAGTTCCATTATGTTCGGAATGGGGGTCAAACATTATGAACACCAGGCGGCACGAGTCATTTGGAGTTCGTAATTGCGTGGGTCGATTGGGCGAGATATTTTCTAATATAATAATATACATTTACTTTCAAATCTATCAACACTAGTACCATCCCTCTCTCTCTGCATACATTCTGTTTATTCCCCATACCTCCCTTTTCTTCTCAATTCAAATCGAGCAGATCGAAGAAGAAAAAGAGAGAAGAAGCAACGATCGAAGAAATTAAAAAAAAATTGTCGCGTTCGCTGGGGAGGATGAGGAACGAAGCTGCGTAGCCTGGACGCGCGAGGGAGTGGCAGTCGCTGCTGGCGTGAGCGATGGCAGTGGTGTGGGGTTCACGATTTATGGTTTCTGGCTCGACGTTGTGCGTGCGCGATCGATTGGAGAGGAGGCGTTGGTGGTGGCAAGGCTCGCTGACGTGGGGAATGAGGAGGCAGGGTGAGGGTCACGGTCGATGGTAGGGTCGCGGCGATGAGGCGGTGCATGTGGCTTGGGAGGCGTGTGTCTGTGTAGCTTGGTTGCGTGGTTGGGTTTCGCGTGCTGAAGGGCTGTACGCGAACGAAGATAAGAGGGAGAGGGAACGCGTACGAGAGGAGTTGAGCAGCTGTGCAGTTAAAGCACTCGGCAGATTCAAAGCGGTGGAGGTACAAAAAGTCATAGCGGGGATACAACGAGGATATAGCGGGATATAGCGGA
Organism: Allium fistulosum; assembly: GCA_030737815.1. Lineage (NCBI taxonomy): Eukaryota > Viridiplantae > Streptophyta > Magnoliopsida > Asparagales > Amaryllidaceae > Allium > Allium fistulosum. Next base: position 497,253,508 of record CM060905.1, on the reverse strand, counting down.
TGGCTCTAAAATAGCATATAAAACTTGTACTTAATGTTTTTACAAATATATAAATGGTAATTAAATGAAAAATTATCATTCAATTGAATTATAATTAATACATAAATAATTTTAAATAAAAACATGTGCGAATATATTTTAAATAAACGTAAAACTGTTATATAACATAATTGAATTTAGTAGAATATTAGAGTATTTTCATTTCTGAAAATATATTAAAAATTAAATCAAATAAATTAGTTTATTAATTTTTATAATGTATAAATGCAAATTTTCAATTCATTTTATTAAAGAAGATATAGCGGAAATAGCGGAATATAGCGGGATATATCGGAAATAGCGGGGCTTAAAGCGGAAAGGCTATATTTTGGGGCTATATGGAAATATCGTAGCGGTAGAAATCCGCTATGAGATATAGCGGGGTTATAGCGGGGTAATAGCGGGGAATTAACTACATAGTTGAGCAGTGAGGTAAAAAAAATTTAAGTTAATTTTTGTTAATTGTATTATTAATTAAAATCGTATATTAATAAAATCGTTACTCTTGCATACGAGGTCCGTTTCAGACGAAACAGATTGCGTTGGGATCGTATCGACGAAAGATTCGACGTGAAATCGAATTGGATTTTATTTGAAGCCGAAATATTTTCAGTTTCAAATAAAAGGTGAGTGTTTTACAACGCTCACGACGTACTAAAATGTTTTTGTGTTCGTTAAATTGATAATCGTGAAGTTATTTATTTTATTGATTATTGTCTGGTAAATTTAACTAACATGTAAATCGATATAGAATTTATTTCTTAGAAATTTGTATTAACAGTTAAATTGAAATTAGAATTAAACTACTAGTAAATTCTCGATTATTGATAATTGGTTAATTGTTGTGAATTATTGATTGTTTGGATGATTGATTTTGATGAATGCCAATTGGTTGGAATATTGGATGATTGGATGTTTATTTATTTTATATATATCCTATATCACCCTATAAATTAATTGACAGTATATAAAACTAATAATTGAATTATTTCGAATAAATTAATAAATAGGTTGAAATGATATAGACCTATGACATTTATTTTGGATTAAAATGATATATATCCATCCCAAATTAAATTGAAATAATTGATTCACATGGCCATAAGATATAAAATTATATACGGACACCGGATTGGTTAAATTAAATTATTTTAAGATTTTGATTTGAAATTATTTAAATTGATTTTGATTTTAAGAAATAAAATCGAATTTATGGAAATGGAATCATTTTTTAACTCAAGCTCGAAATGTTAAAAATGAACTTGTCAACCAGAATTATTTAAAGAATGAGTTTGAAATTTTAAAGTTTAATTGAGAAACCATTCGGATGTTGGAAATTGATTTTTTTATGTGATTTGAACTTTTACTCGAACTTAGAAATAAATCCAAGTAAAAGTAATTTAAATGGATATTTCAAAATTTGAGTTCGGAATTGAATTATTTTAAAAGATCTGAATCTTAAATTGAATATTGAAGTAAAATTTAATTTAAGTGATTTACATTGATATTCTGAAATCAAACTCGAATTTATATAAATCGAAATTAATTCAAATTGGAACTGAATTGAAATTAATTGGAATTGAAATCGAAATTGAACTAATTTGGGATCGAAATTAAAATTGATTTGAATTAAAATTGGAATCGAAGTTAATTCGAATTGAAATCGAAACTGAATCGATTAAAATGGAAATGGAAATTGAAATTGATTTGAATTGGAAAATTTAGAATTGAATCAGTTTGACTTTGAAACTATTTTCAAATAAATTATTTTAAAATAAGCTATTTAAAATCTATCTTTTTTGATATTCAAATTATTTTGATTTTTCAAACTATTTTATTTTATAAAACACTTAAAACATTTTATATCAAACTATTAAACTATTTAAACTATTTTAAAAAAAATTAAACTTTTCCAAACTATTTTCTAAAATTCAAACTAGTCAAAGGCTGGAATGTTTATATTTAAATCGTTGATTTGAATACGAATTGGATTAAAATGAAGTTATAACCTAAATTGAAATTCGAAACAATTTTGAAAGCGAAATCGAGATATTAAGGCGGAAAAAGTGAAATGGTATATTTTGAGTAAATATGATGATTTCGAAATGAATTTGATTTTGAAGCGAACATGATATTTTGATATCAAGTACGAATTGTTTTCGAAATATAAAAGTACCACCGGCGTATAAAATGATGTTTGGTTGTTAAAGAGACCGGGACCTCTTATTGGCATACTCTCTGTCAATATTGGAACCATTTTAACCACTGTGTACGTGGAGGAGACTCCAGATCGAAGTGGTTGGATTTGGCGTCGTTTGCTGAATTTGAAGAAAGAGAACGATGATGGATAGACCCCGACACTTGTGCCAATTTGAAATGACTAAAATAGAACGGCTTGACAGGGCCAAGTGGGCTAGCTACCCCTAGCGGACATCTCGATTTTCTTGGACTCGGTCCATATTATTCCTCTTGTTGTTTGTTTCGATTGGTGCACCTTGATTTTGGGATAGCCTCCCTTTGATTCGATATGGGATGGATGGACGCGGTGGGTGGTCGTGACTATGATGCGTTACCACCAGCCCTTCGACCCGAACTGGTAGTATCCTACCTTAGGCATTGTCTCACATGCCTTGTCATACTTTTATCTCTATACGAGACCCCTACGATTTTGGTTTACTGTTGTCGTATCACGGTGCATCCCTATCCCCCGACGTGCTACTTGGACGTTATATGCAAACTGTACGACAATGCTTAAAAACGCGTTAAGGGGATAAATGTAAAGCCTTAACGCTAAGAAAAATATTTATTTTACCGATTAGACATTATATATGTACCGTATTCTACTATATATAAATATTTTGATGGATCCTTGAGAGATGGAAAATCCCGTAATATCTCTTGAGTTATTGCACGCACGTTATACACTGGATAGGAGATGTGAAATCTCGTAAACATCTTCGACACCATTACACTCATGTTATGTGATATCTATTTGACTCAGATAAGGATATTTTAGTCCTGACTCGAGTGTTTTGTCTTTTCGTTACGCTCGGGTCAGCCCCGAGTATTTCAGCGCATTGAAGATCATTTTTGGAGAACGAAGATGAAGATTTGGTATATTATTACTATTATTATTCCTTGCATCATGTTGTTTGCTGCATTATTTTATTTTCTCTGTTGTATATATAACTTTGATAAATGTTGTATAAATTATAATCAAAATGTATAATATAAACAGCTTCATGAACTGTTTATTTGATTATTATGTTTTGTCATTTCGCTGCGAGATTCTGTAACGACTCGACTTTTCGACGCTCGAAAATCGACATTAATGCGTCCACTGTATCAACTACCGAGCAATCGAATGCCGGAAAACCGAATTGTTATGGAGAAAAAGAAGAGGTAGAAGAAGACAGAAGAAAAAGAAAGAAGAAACAACAGAAACAGAGACAATATCAGAATCTCACATATCTCAGCGGAACAACATATAATAGATAAATGAATACTCTTTTAATTCAAAGAACTATATCATTTTATACATTACATCATCATCAGAGTTTACAACAACAATATACAACACACTGGACAGTTATACGAACTTGTCCACATACAGAATACACAACGGAATAATACATAGTATAGATGATACGTCTCGCCATCCAGCTCGCCACTTGAGCTCCATAGTATCTCCTGAATCCAGAATGACCTGATAACCTAACTCTAGACTGCCCGTGTGGAAAATGATGGGCACCTAGAGTTTAGGAAGGAAACAATAAACTCCAGGTCAGTCATGGTGACTGGTGTGAGAACTAAAACAGTTTATCTTTAGAAACAAACAACAATAGAATTTTAACATTGAAACCCGCAATGCTTTTGGAAAATGAAACTACCATAAGACCTCCCGCCACACACACAATGCCAACGCAGAATTGGAGGAGATTTCTTCTTATGATTGTCAAAGATGCTTACTACGCCAATCATTGGATTATTATTATTAATGTCTAGTGTAGAAAACATTTCGAAAGTATAATATTAATCTTAGCCAGCATAGACATTTCGAACTATGCCTACTATAGCTACCATCTAAACAGTGGGGCGCCACCATAAGTAAATGGCAGGTTCTACAACTAAAACCGTACAAGTTTCGTATTGGGAATTGGATTTCCAACAAATGGTCCTGCTAAGGAACTTCCTTTCCTACTGCCGAATGGGATCCCCTCTGGCTGGACGTCCCGAGAGACAAACTGCTCTCTGCCAACAAAGCCGGGTTACCCCTGTAACTAGGTAACTCATGAATATGTCATTCCCCGGTCCTTTGGGACCTTTATCCGAGCGCTCGGTAACCACATCACACATAATAAATAAGGTGTGTCCACATGAGTAAGTATCTGGGCTCCATACCATGATACCATCCCTTTCCAAAAGGAAATGACATACCCTAAAGGGCGCGACCCTCATAACCTTGCCGCAACATTCCTGTTTCGACCATTTCCGGGTTGTGAGGCCCTGACGAAGTCTCGTCCACAAAGCTAAGCTTTGTCACAAAGCCATGCTTTGGGTCAACAGATGATCAAAGTAATGATCACAAAGATAAATGATCATATCACAAATGATCAAACAATGATCATCACACAGCAACACTCAGCATGCCACATTACCAAATTGGGAATATATCGCTGATAAATTTCAACTACATAACCTCTGAGCTCGTACGTCTCAGAGAAGGGTGTTAAGCTAAGAGAATAAATTCTCCGCCACCAACAGAAATGTATTTGAAAGAAATCAGCTTTACATCTCAAAATGTAATGTCAGACATGTAACCATACAAGTCTGTTCCGGGTTCGAACAGAACCGAAGGCACTTCCAAAGAAGCCCTTGCAATCCGGATATTCATAATCCCGATAAAACTTCCCATCACAAAGGAAATCTCTATACCGTAGCTAACGTTGCATAGACAATCTGTGACATCCCGGAAATTTTGACAATATCAATTTAATAATCTGCGGTAGGAATTAAATTGATATGATAATAACTGTAAATAAAATCTGGATTTGATTAATAATCTTCTTCTGAATAGATGTTTAACTGATAATTTATATTTTAAAGGCTAATAAATTGTTTTCTGTTTATAATATATATATAAATCTGTATATATTGTAAACAGATAAGATCTGATTTGAATTTTAATAAAAGAAGATATATTTTCTTATTTTAATATTTTGGTAATTTTGGTTTGATTTAATATATATATCTTTTTAAAAGTTATTAAATAAATAGTGAGTTGATCTTGATATATATACAGGATAAGTTAAATTGTTTAAAATTGATTTTTACTTAAATTTAAATTCAACAAAGGTTGTTTTGTCTTTTTAAATATAGATTGATATAATGAGTAATTTATTTATATAGTGGTAATTTCTTTTATAAAAGCATTTTTATTTTGATAATGAGTTTATTTATTTTTATAGAGATAATTTCTTTGTAAATTATTTTATTTTGATAAATATTTTTGTGAATATATTTTTAAATAGGAATTGTTATATATATATATATATAATTGGAAAGCTATAGTTTGAAGTTTCAAGTAAAATCTTTGTTTAAGTTTTAAAATAAAATAAGCTTTATAAATATTAAACTTAAGAATAAATCAGATGTATGATCTTAACAAATAGAAAGAAAAATCTATAAACATAAGAACAAAATAAAAATCTATAAAACATAAGTATAAAAAGGAACATAAGATATAAAGATACAAGTTAACATTTTAACTATAATAACCATAACAACTTTCAAATAAAAACTTATGTAAAGTAGTAGGCAAATAAATACCTGTAGTGTTTGAAATGCTAAGGTTAAAACAAAGTATAGAAATAATATGCAGATAGATAGAAATGCAAAGAACAAGTAAAAGTAAAGGTGCTTGTATGTAACCTGCCTGAACATAACTAAACTTTTTCTTTTCTTTTAAAATAGCAAATAAAATATGAAGGAAGCTTGTAAATCATGATGCAGGCAAGAAAATTTCAAAGCAAAGTAATAAAATATCTATGTATAAAATAAGCTTAGTAGAAGGACAAAGTACTTACTCATTTAATGCAAGCATGGTATAAGTCAAATTCAAGTTGTGTAAATCATCTCAGCCCATACGAAAAAAAATCTCTGATAAATATGAAATGCTTGTACTTGAAGATTTCTTAAACCAAATATCACCTACCCTTTACAAACTATCCTATATTATTTCATATTTGTTTTCGTTTAACTCTGCAAACCAGAGAAAGAAATATAGTAAACTTTTCTTTTGCAAATAACAATTCCAAACAATAAAAACAAGATGATGGAAAGATCAAGCAAAGCATCCCCAGTTCAAATTTTTCAAACTGTCTCAGGGGAAAAGCTCTGTTCTTTTGCAAGCTTTTGGTGAGTAACATTTTTGTTAAAAACTACTTAAGTATATGGTGGTTGCCTGCTTACATCTGAGTATAGTTATGTTTACATGATTACCTGAGTGACTATAAATATATACGTGTACATGATTGTTTATCTGTAGTCTCTTTGTGTTTTGTCTTCATACTTCAGTTTTAGTATAAAACCCATACCTCTCGATTTAGTCTGTGATATGGTTTAAGATTCAAACAAAATTTGTATGTTTTATCATAGTATAGTTTTTAAAAGTTATTTAAGTTGAATTAAAATTTAAATGTCACTGGAATTTAAAAACAACAGGCAAACTTGAATTATAGGTAAAATTCAAACATTTTAAAATGTTGATCCAGGATCACAGGTTAAATCACTACCCTATAACATGATTTTTAAAATAAATATCATCATTTTTAACAGTGTATTCAGGGTGTAGTCTTGGGTTGAACAAAAGCATGTTTTCGTCGAATAGCGAGTGATCACGTAAACTGGAATGGTTGGGGTTCACTGTGGTGATGGAGTGGTGAACGGAGAGGCGAGGAAAAATGGTGAATGGCGTTGTAGTTCGTCGTGGAGGAATCGGCGACAAAGTCTTTCCTGTAAACCTAGTTTTTGGTAAGTTTAGAAACGTGTTCGTCTCGACCTCCATGGTGGATCGAGTTCCACGAAATTTTGGGGACTGGAGACTGGAAGGGAGGCGAAGATGTGGCCGGAAGCCCATAGGTTCTGGTGATTGGAGAATCGAGTTCGAGGGGGTACTAGGTGTTGGGTTTCGTTCCTGTTCTTGTGACAGGTAACTCGATTTCGATTGGGGCAATTGCTCGAGATTCTGGTGATCGAGATCGTGAGGGGTGGTCGGAGATGTTGTGCTGGCATCGGAGTCGATGGTCACAGGCGAACATTTCGCCTGTGCACGTGCACGTACTTTGGTGATGGCTGTCGATTTCGTTTGAGTGCTCGAGATTTTTGCGTGAGAGACTCGGGAGGTACTCGAGTTATTCGAGTGTTTTACTCGAAGCAGTTCGCTGGCGTAGGAATGTGTTCGAATGCCTCAGATCAAACTGTTAAGTGTTTGCGTGGATGGTTCTGGGGAAAATACTCGGGTAGATCGCGAGTTAGTCTCAAAGCAGGGATGTTAAGAACTCGAAGCAGGCTGGGTTCCTCACGAGACAGAGAAATGTTTCCAGTTTAATAACTTAATCTTCCAGGTTTAAAGTTTTAGTTCAAAAATTTAAGACAGGATTTTAACAGTAGTTTAAAATCCAAATCTGAAATTTAAATTTATTTTTATTTTGAATGTTTAAGTAAATATAGTTTAATTAAAATAGTTTTAAAAAGTAAATTTTGTTTAAACAAATATTAACGAAATTGAGAAATTCTTTTATAAAGGTTTTTGAATGGAAGGAATGAAATTGCGAGTTAAAAATATGTTTTTAAAAGAATTGATTTTTCATAATAATTTAAATTTAAAAGCTCTTTTCTTTATATAAATTTTATTTTAAGTAATAAATGATATTTACATTTATTTAAAGAAATTTTAAAGTGAATTTACACTAGATTAATGTTTAAATCATTAATCACTTTAAATCTTAAATTTAGAAAGGAATTTGGAATTTAAAATGTGGAAATGTTAATTAAGTCATTTATTAAGGAATTAACTACTATAGAAATAAATTAAATAGTGAAGTAATTAATAAATTAATTAGAGAATGACTTATTTATATTAAGTTGTAATTAAAAAGAAATTTTAAAGGGAGAAATCAAGTAATTGTTTAGTTAATAAATCAATTAACTAAGGATTTTAAATTGATTTATAAATGTGATAAATTTGATAATAATTAGATGAATTAATTTGGATAATTCATTGAAGCTGTTAAATGAATATTTAACAAAGTGATTAAAGGGTTATTATCTATTGGAACTAAATTGGGTGATATGATCAAATGAATGAATCTATTTAACTTAATCAAATTTATAAATCATTTAATAATCCGATGAGTGGAATTACTCGGTGTAATTAATGGAGCAGAGTTACTTAGAGAAATAATTAGAGGATAATCACCGGATGTGATTAATACAAGTTAATGAGTAGATAAAGTAATATGGGAAATTACTTTTGAAATTAATCAAGGGATTAATAAATGAAGATAATTAATTATGGGATAATTAATTTATTTAGGAGAGTTAATTACTGATGTTATTAATCCAGGGTGATTGATAATTGTTTATTTTAAAGATTTCATTACTTAAAGTAATGAAGTGGTTTGATTTACAAATAAATTAGAGATCATTAATTTATATAGTTAATGATATAATTATGAATTGTCAAAATAAGTAATAATTAATAATGAGGTGATTAATTTATGTAATTAATTAAGAATAAATGAAGTTAATTATATTTAATTAATAAATGAAGTAATTAAATATTAATTACTATAAATGATTTACATTAATTAATCTGTGGAATTAAATTAAGACTAATTACTTATTGTAATTAGAAAATGGTTGGATAAGCAGGATTTATAGATAAGTAATTAATTTAATTCACTTTAAATTAATTAGGGACAGAAGTAATTAATTTAATTCATTTTAAATTAATTATAGTTGTGAATAATAAATCATTGCTTATGAATGATATTGACATCCCAATTATTGATTGTGATCTCAGATATGAGACGAGTGATATCTGTTGTGATTTTGATGTTTGTTTGAGATGACATTGATTATCTGATTATAGTGATGATGTTGTGATATCCATTGTTATATTGTGATTTATCTATCTGTGTTGATATAGATAATTGAATTGAATTGGATTGTTTTTAACTTTAAAACAACTTGGCCTTAAAAGACACGTTTTGGATTTCGATGAGACCGGGATCGGGTTTCCGTATACCGGGATTCCAGGTCTGGAGACCCGAATACCACATCGATCCAAATTAACGTTAGGTCGTGAATTCCAAATGGAGCAAGTGAAGACTCGAGGTATAAGAACTATACGTCAGTATAACTCTGTGGGTGATTCCGTAATGAGTTTGACGGAGATAGTACTTATAGATTCGAGATGGTGTTTCAGAATGCAAGGGTTATTGTCGTTAACTCTGAGGGTGATTCCAATACGAGTGTAACGAGATAATGCCTTCGGTTTCGTTCGAACCCGGAACGAACTTGTATGGATTGAATGCTTTCAGCACATCGTCAGGTGGACGATGAGCATTCTAAGTGATGAAATCTGATAAAGGTAATCGTGACCTCAAGCCTCATCAACCGGGAATGGCTAAAACAGGGGAGGTGCAGCAAGGCTTCGTGGGTAGCACCCACTTGAGAGCGAGATTTTCCCCTGTCTAGATGTCCCTTTTTATTTCGGTGTGTGGGCAGTTGTTGACGTCCTACCGCCGGGGTTGTCTCGTTTGGAACTGTTCAGTAAGGAACGGGTCCGGCTTTGTGTTGCAGGGGAGCGGGCGTACTCCTCGGTACGGTGATCTAGGCCACGTACTGTGACGGGCGGTACCCCAGTAGCCCAGCCATTGATGGAAACCCATTTTCCCTACGAGATCTTACGGTTTTGATTGTATTACCCACGTTGTGGCTAGTATGCTGGAATTTAATAGATGTAACAATTTCAGCTATTTTCTATTTACTTGAAAACCCTAGACACTATTATAATATCACTGGATTTCCTATCAAATGTTTTGGTTAGCGTAAGGTAAAAACTTACCCATGTTTATTTGTGGGGAGTCTTACGCGATACCTTTGTTTCCAAATGATTTTCAAAGTTAAGCAACTTTAACCTGTTACTCATACCAGACCCATGTCTGACCCGAAGTTTATTTCTGTTTTTTTCCATAAACTCTCGGGTACCCAAATTTTTACGGGTAGTCAAGGGATTCAGGTTAGCTTTGACGAATACTGGAGGAGCAATGGAGCAGGAGGCTTCAGCGTGTAGATATATATTGGTTCCGCTGTGTTAGTGTTTATTCTATATTCCGCTGTGTTGTATCTCTGTGTTGTTGTGTTGTATCGAGTTGTATTAACTAGACAGGTGTTTATAACTGTCTAGTATGTGATGTATTATCTGTGTACTCTGATGTATATGATTCTATGTAATATTTATGTGATATATTATATTTTATTCGTTCCGCTGTTGAGATTCTGATGTTGTTTCTTCTTCTTCTTTTTCTTTTCTACTTTCTCACCTCTTTCTTTTCTTCAAAACGATACGATTTCCTGGGCATAGGAAGTCGGGTCGTCACAGTTGGTATCAGAGCATTAGGTTGAGCGAATACCTAGGCTCCTGAGTGATTTCTTTCTTGAGAGAGCGTATTTGTATTTTTGGTATATATATATACATATTTATATTTATTTCTACCTATCGGTTGGGGTACCTGTTCAGGTTATCCTATATAAGTATAAAGGTAGATAGGGTAGTGATTTGTGTAACACGATCACTGATAGTTGAATTTGTTGAGATTGGAAATGTATATGTCAGGATTTTAGGCCCAATTTCCTTCTCGAATTAGTTTTGTTGTGATGAAGGTTTTCATCGATTTTGGAAGGATATCTGTTAAGGTTGGAGTTTATCTTTGAAGTGTAAGTTGGGTGAGCTAGAGTTGGGATCTATGGGATGGACGGAAGTTAGTGATGGTACCTTGATATTTCAGGATATAGTAGCTGTGTGATGAGACGCAGTGACTAGGGATGTTCCCGAAGATATTTCTTTGGAACAAGTTAACGAAGTGTGTCTGCTTCAGTGTTGTGGCTGTGTTCAGCAGAGTATTTCTGTTGGTTTGAGGTCCGAGTCTCTTGAGGAGATTCAAAATTAGAGTCTGTGGGCATCAACGTCAGCAGTGTAGCTTGGAGTGTTCTTTATGCCGTCAGGGAAGCTTTCTGGCTTAACAGTTTTCTTGAGGTAAATTTCAGGACCAGCAGGGTGAATCCATTTCTTCGATGGATTGGCTATAGAAGTGTATGCTGTTCTGATTTGTGAAGAGAGAGCAGTTTTCTTTGGGATTAAGCTGGATGGATCGCAAAAGTGACTTGCGATAGCTTGAGTATTCTCTTGTGTTTAGAGATTCTTCTTTTGCTGGGTGTCTTCTGGAAGTCAGAATTTTGTCGGCATCTGGAGTTTGAGTTGGTATCGACTGTATTTCAGAAGTGATACCGATAGTTTAGCTTAGTAGTAGGATGATTTTTGAGTTTGGTGAAGCAGCTCAGTTTGGAGAAAACTTCTGGATTTTATTTTGGATCTATTGAGACATATTTTCCGAATAGTTGGGAAGCATATCAGTTGTGATTGCTGACTGATGGTTGCAAAGCCTAGGTTCATCACAATTGGTATCAGTGGAAGTTTGTGCTCGTGTGCATCATCTGTGTTTTCATCTACCTATATCAGAGTAGCGCAGTGGAAGCATGGTGGCAGCAGTTTTAGTTGGAAGCAAATGGAAGTTGCAGTGTTTGGATTAGAGAATTTTTACAGCAGATTTTTCAGGATCTGAGACCAGATTGGAGTGCATCTGTTTTATCACTTCCAGATGAGAGATGTGGGATCTGTCTTTTGATTGTGGAGTAGAGTTTGTGTTTTGAGTTTTGATTGATCTTGGAAAAGATCCTTTGTTGGATTGTTTTGGGTCCAGTTTGTTCTCAAGGATATCAGCCAGGATGAGCTGATCAGTAAAGATGTAGGAGACCTAGGATCGTCCGAAGAATTCTGTGAATTAAAGATAGAGCAAATCGGAATTCGAAGTTAGAGACTTCGTTGTTGTTGAAGTTTTCTCTGATTCAAGGAGCTATAAGTTGGGTAAGATGTGGAAAGCATACTCTGAGATATTTTGGATTTTTTCTGTTGTTCTTCTGAGGATAAAGAGTTGAGTCTTCAGATTTGTATTGTCAGTTGGGATGATTGGGATCCGTTGTATTTCACGTATCTTCGAGGGAATACGTGTGAGATCTATCTCTGGTTATGGAACCAGCAGTTCGGAAGTTTTGGTTGTTGAGTCAGACTTGTCTACAGTCTGATATCTTGTCTAGTTGAGTAGATCTAGATGAGTAGGAGCTCCATAGTTTAGTAGCACTGATGGTTTGGATTTTATAGAGCGAGTAACCCGATATTTGTACTCAGGGAAACTCGAGAGAATTCTAACCAGAATTTTATAGGGATAGATAGATTTGTTTGATTGGATGCTATGATTGTTAACATATGATTGATATATGTTTGTATTTTAAAATTAAAACTTTAATAGATTATTAAATTACCTTTGTTTTAAATTTCGGGGACGAAATTCTTTTAAGGGGGGAGGAATGTGACATCCCGGAAATTTTGACAATATCAATTTAATAATCTGCGGTAGGAATTAAATTGATATGATAATAACTGTTAATAAAATCTGGATTTGATTAATAATCTTCTTTTGAATAGATGTTTAACTGATAATTTATATTTTAAAGGCTAATAAATTGTTTTCTGTTTATAATATATATATAAATCTGTATATATTGTAAACAGATAAGATCTGATTTGAATTTTAATAAAAGAAGATATATTTTCTTATTTTAATATTTTGGTAATTTTGGTTTGATTTAATATATATATCTTTTTAAAAGTTATTAAATAAATAGTGAGTTGATCTTGATATATATACAGGATAAGTTAAATTGTTTAAAATTGATTTTTACTTAAATTTAAATTCAACAAAGGTTGTTTTGTCTTTTTAAATATAGATTGATATAATGAGTAATTTATTTATATAGTGGTAATTTCTTTTATAAAAGCATTTTTATTTTGATAATGAGTTTATTTATTTTTATAGAGATAATTTCTTTGTAAATTATTTTATTTTGATAAATATTTTTGTGAATAGATTTTTAAATAGGAATTGTTATATATATATATAATTGGAAAGCTATAGTTTGAAGTTTCAAGTAAAATCTTTGTTTAAGTTTTAAAATAAAATAAGCTTTATAAATATTAAACTTAAGAATAAATCAGATGTATGATCTTAACAAATAGAAAGAAAAATCTATAAACATAAGAACAAAATAAAAATCTATAAAACATAAGTATAAAAAGGAACATAAGATATAAAGATACAAGTTAACATTTTAACTATAATAACCATAACAACTTTCAAATAAAAACTTATGTAAAGTAGTAGGCAAATAAATACCTGTAGTGTTTGAAATGCTAAGGTTAAAACAAAGTATAGAAATAATATGCAGATAGATAGAAATGCAAAGAACAAGTAAAAGTAAAGGTGCTTGTATGTAACCTGCCTGAACATAACTAAACTTTTTCTTTTCTTTTAAAATAGCAAATAAAATATGAAGGAAGCTTGTAAATCATGATGCAGGCAAGAAAATTTCAAAGCAAAGTAATAAAATATCTATGTATACAATAAGCTTAGTAGAAGGACAAAGTACTTACTCATTTAATGCAAGCATGGTATAAGTCAAATTCAAGTTGTGTAAATCATCTCAGCCCATACGAAAAAAAATCTCTGATAAATATGAAATGCTTGTACTTGAAGATTTCTTAAACCAAATATCACCTACCCTTTACAAACTATCCTATATTATTTCATATTTGTTTTCGTTTAACTCTGCAAACCAGAGAAAGAAATATAGTAAACTTTTCTTTTGCAAATAATAATTCCAAACAATAAAAACAAGATGATGGAAAGATCAAGCAAAGCATCCCCAGTTCAAAATTTTCAAACTGTCTCAGGGGAAAAGCTCTGTTCTTTTGCAAGCTTTTGGTGAGTAACATTTTTGTTAAAAACTACTTAAGTATATGGTGGTTGCCTGCTTACATCTGAGTATAGTTATGTTTACATGATTACCTGAGTGACTATAAATATATACGTGTACATGATTGTTTATCTGTAGTCTCTCTGTGTTTTGTCTTCATACTTCAGTTTTAGTATAAAACCCATACCTCTCGATTTAGTCTGTGATATGGTTTAAGATTCAAACAAAATTTGTATGTTTTATCATAGTATAGTTTTTAAAAGTTATTTAAGTTGAATTAAAATTTAAATGTCACTGGAATTTAAAAACAACAGGCAAACTTGAATTATAGGTAAAATTCAAACATTTTAAAATGTTGATCCAGGATCACAGGTTAAATCACTACCCTATAACATGATTTTTAAAATAAATATCATCATTTTTAACAGTGTATTCAGGGTGTAGTCTTGGGTTGAACAAAAGCATGTTTTCGTCGAATAGCGAGTGATCACGTAAACTGGAATGGTTGGGGTTCACTGTGGTGATGGAGTGGTGAACGGAGAGGCGAGGAAAAATGGTGAATGGCGTTGTAGTTCGTCGTGGAGGAATCGGCGACAAAGTCTTTCCTGTAAACCTAGTTTTTGGTAAGTTTAGAAACGTGTTCGTCTCGACCTCCATGGTGGATCGAGTTCCACGAAATTTTGGGGACTGGAGACTGGAAGGGAGGCGAAGATGTGGCCGGAAGCCCATAGGTTCTGGTGATCGGAGAATCGAGTTCGAGGGGGTACTAGGTGTTGGGTTTCGTTCCTGTTCTTGTGACAGGTAACTCGATTTCGATTGGGGCAATTGCTCGAGATTCTGGTGATCGAGATCGTGAGGGGTGGTCGGAGATGTTGTGCTGGCATCGGAGTCGATGGTCACAGGCGAACATTTCGCCTGTGCACGTGCACGTACTTTGGTGATGGCTGTCGATTTCGTTTGAGTGCTCGAGATTTTTGCGTGAGAGACTCGGGAGGTACTCGAGTTATTCGAGTGTTTTACTCGAAGCAGTTCGCTGGCGTAGGAATGTGTTCGAATGCCTCAGATCAAACTGTTAAGTGTTTGCGTGGATGGTTCTGGGGAAAATACTCGGGTAGATCGCGAGTTAGTCTCGAAGCAGGGATGTTAAGAACTCGAAGCAGGCTGGGTTCCTCACGAGACAGAGAAATGTTTCCAGTTTAATAACTTAATCTTCCAGGTTTAAAGTTTTAGTTCAAAAATTTAAGACAGGATTTTAACAGTAGTTTAAAATCCAAATCTGAAATTTAAATTTATTTTTATTTTGAATGTTTAAGTAAATATAGTTTAATTAAAACAGTTTTAAAAAGTAAATTTTGTTTAAACAAATATTAACGAAATTGAGAAATTCTTTTATAAAGGTTTTTGAATGGAAGGAATGAAATTGCGAGTTAAAAATATGTTTTTAAAAGAATTGATTTTTCATAATAATTTAAATTTAAAAGCTCTTTTCTTTATATAAATTTTATTTTAAGTAATAAATGATATTTACATTTATTTAAAGAAATTTTAAAGTGAATTTACACTAGATTAATGTTTAAATCATTAATCACTTTAAATCTTAAATTTAGAAAGGAATTTGGAATTTAAAATGTGGAAATGTTAATTAAGTCATTTATTAAGGAATTAACTACTATAGAAATAAATTAAATAGTGAAGTAATTAATAAATTAATTAGAGAATGACTTATTTATATTAAGTTGTAATTAAAAAGAAATTTTAAAGGGAGAAATCAAGTAATTGTTTAGTTAATAAATCAATTAACTAAGGATTTTAAATTGATTTATAAATGTGATAAATTTGATAATAATTAGATGAATTAATTTGGATAATTCATTGAAGCTGTTAAATGAATATTTAACAAAGTGATTAAAGGGTTATTATCTATTGGAACTAAATTGGGTGATATGATCAAATGAATGAATCTATTTAACTTAATCAAATTTATAAATCATTTAATAATCCGATGAGTGGAATTACTCGGTGTAATTAATGGAGCAGAGTTACTTAGAGAAATAATTAGAGGATAATCACCGGATGTGATTAATACAAGTTAATGAGTAGATAAAGTAATATGGGAAATTACTTTTGAAATTAATCAAGGGATTAATAAATGAAGATAATTAATTATGGGATAATTAATTTATTTAGGAGAGTTAATTACTGATGTTATTAATCCAGGGTGATTGATAATTGTTTATTTTAAAGATTTCATTACTTAAAGTAATGAAGTGGTTTGATTTACAAATAAATTAGAGATCATTAATTTATATAGTTAATGATATAATTATGAATTGTCAAAATAAGTAATAATTAATAATGAGGTGATTAATTTATGTAATTAATTAAGAGTAAATGAAGTTAATTATATTTAATTAATAAATGAAGTAATTAAATATTAATTACTATAAATGATTTACATTAATTAATCTGTGGAATTAAATTAAGACTAATTACTTATTGTAATTAGAAAATGGTTGGATAAGCAGGATTTATAGATAAGTAATTAATTTAATTCACTTTAAATTAATTAGGGACAGAAGTAATTAATTTAATTCATTTTAAATTAATTATAGTTGTGAATAATAAATCATTGCTTATGAATGATATTGACATCCCATTGATTGATTGTGATCTCAGATATGAGACGAGTGATATCTGTTGTGATTTGGATGTTTGTTTGAGATGACATTGATTATCTGATTATAGTGATGATGTTGTGATATCCATTGTTATATTGTGATTTATCTATCTGTGTTGATATAGATAATTGAATTGAATTGGATTGTTTTTAACTTTAAAACAACTTGGCCTTAAAAGACACGTTTTGGATTTCGATGAGACCGGGATCGGGTTTCCGTATACCGGGATTCCAGGTCTGGAGACCCGAATACCACATCGATCCAAATTAACGTTAGGTCGTGAATTCCAAATGGAGCAAGTGAAGACTCGAGGTATAAGAACTATACGTCAGTATAACTCTGTGGGTGATTCCGTAATGAGTTTGACGGAGATAGTACTTATAGATTCGAGATGGTGTTTCAGAATGCAAGGGTTATTGTCGTTAACTCTGAGGGTGATTCCAATACGAGTGTAACGAGATAATGCCTTCGGTTTCGTTCGAACCCGGAACGAACTTGTATGGATTGAATGCTTTCAGCACATCGTCAGGTGGACGATGAGCATTCTAAGTGATGAGTTCTGATAAAGGTAATCGTGACCTCAAGCCTCATCAACCGGGAATGGCTAAAACAGGGGAGGTGCAGCAAGGCTTCGTGGGTAGCACCCACTTGAGAGCGAGATTTTCCCCTGTCTAGATGTCCCTTTTTATTTCGGTGTGTGGGCAGTTGTTGACGTCCTACTGCCGGGGTTGTCTCGTTTGGAACTGTTCAGTAAGGAACGGGTCCGGCTTTGTGTTGCAGGGGAGCGGGCGTACTCCTCGGTATGGTGATCTAGGCCACGTACTGTGACGGGCGGTACCCCAGTAGCCCAGCCATTGATGGAAACCCATTTTCCCTACGAGATCTTACGGTTTTGATTGTATTACCCACGTTGTGGCTAGTATGCTGGAATTTAATAGATGTAACAATTTCAGCTATTTTCTATTTACTTGAAAACCCTAGACACTATTATAATATCACTGGATTTCCTATCAATTGTTTTGGTTAGCGTAAGGTAAAAACTTACCCATGTTTATTTGTGGGGAGTCTTACGCGATACCTTTGTTTCCAAATGATTTTCAAAGTTAAGCAACTTTAACCTGTTACTCATACCAGACCCATGTCTGACCCGAAGTTTATTTCTGTTTTTTTCCATAAACTCTCGAGTACCCAAATTTTTACGGGTAGTCAAGGGATTCAGGTTAGCTTTGACGAATACTGGAGGAGCAATGGAGCAGGAGGCTTCAGCGTGTAGATATATATTGGTTCCGCTGTGTTAGTGTTTATTCTATATTCCGCTGTGTTGTATCTCTGTGTTGTTGTGTTGTATCGAGTTGTATTAACTAGACAGGTGTTTATAACTGTCTAGTATGTGATGTATTATCTGTGTACTCTGATGTATATGATTCTATGTAATATTTATGTGATATATTATATTTTATTCGTTCCGCTGTTGAGATTCTGATGTTGTTTCTTCTTCTTCTTTTTCTTTTCTACTTTCTCACCTCTTTCTTTTCTTCAAAACGATACGATTTCCTAGGCATAGGAAGTCGGGTCGTCACACAATCGATAGGTCATCCTATTGTTTTCACAAATACCCGGTCTTCACCACCGGTCTTCAATACGATCCATATCGTCGTATCACAAATTCGGAATGGGTTATACGACACAAAGGTCCTTTCCCGGCTAACCCGAATAGTGAGCGCTTATTCAAAAATAAGTGTGGCATACAAATTCAAGCAAATCCCAACAAATACCCATTCAAGGTAATTATTGATAGTCGGTTATTTAACTATCAATAGGTTTGCACAGCATCATCAGATTCCAAATAATTTTTCAAATTATTTATCTTCCAAAAATATCTTTACGAGATATATAATTTCCACACTTCAACTATTTGAAAACAATTTCAAATCAATTTCCACATTTTAATTTATCTTTGAAGATAAATCTCAAAACATTTCACTTCATATTGGAAAAACATTTCCATACCTATTTAATAATAGGTAATTCACAAATCCATTTATTTTCAACATTTGAAAATATTCAATATACTTAAATTAGAATTAAGTATATATTTCATTCTTTTAAGGAAATCATTCTCTTTCACAAATTTTATTTGAGTCAAAACGAATGTTACGTAAAACATCGTTACGACGACCAAAAATCACTAGTATAGGGATTCGAAATTTAAATAGATATATAAATCCCAATACTATATAAAACATTTCCTTTCGGAAACCATTTACTATAACAACAGTGTTATAGTCCACCATTTCCTTATTCCTCGAAACCTCTATTTCAACAATAAATGTTGAAATCTATGTTTTCGATACATAACACGTTTTAAAACATCTTTTTAAAACAATTACTTCATTTCGAAATATCACTTCTCCAAAACATATCCATTTTATTTAATAATATATTCACTATCCAAAATCGTGAATATACTTCGTTAACACATTTAACGTTTCTACACATTTTACTTAAAAGATTATCCACTGTCCAAAATCGTAGATAAAATTCCCAACCAAACTCTTATTATTACAACATTTAACTTAAAGGATAATTTGCTGTCCAAAATCACGAATATATCTCCTTTATTAAACTTCTATGTTTAATTTATCAAATTCAATTGGTTTCAGATTTATAAAACAATGTTTATAAATTCACATCTATATTTATAAAAGCTTCGATTATAAAATCCCTTTTATAAATCAATTCAATTTATAACTCAACTTTATACCCAAAATCTGATTTATAAATTAATTATTTATAAATCCTTTATTTTACAAAATCTATTCATTTCATAACTTCACAATTTATAAATCTATAAATTTTATTCACTTGTGAAATCCATTTATACTTCATTCTAATACTTATAAAACTCGTTTTATAATTCCAATATCTTCAATTTATAAATATCAACTTTATAAATCTTTTATATAAATCGTTTAAATTTTTTTTCAAGAATCCCAATTTAAAATCAAAATCGTTATTTTTAAACTTCAAAAAAATGGATCCGATGATGCAACAGCACCAATCATCAATCACGACATCCAAACATCATATATCAATATGACAACAGAATATATAACAATATCTGTAAATAAAATAATACGGTGAGGAATCCAATCGGATCCCTCCAACCTGTTTCCCTGCATCCATAGATGTTAGCACAATACCAATTTCACTTCACAGTGAAATTATCGCGGTATATGGGATTTATAAATATTATCCGCTATTATGCGGCGCAATAGGGTCTCATCCGCTATACAATGCGGGAAATCAACTCCAATATATATATTCCAATATATATATTGCTATATACATATATAATACCAATTCCACTTCAATGTGAAATTATCGCGGTATATGTTTTTAATAAATAACCTCCGCTTACTAACGGCGTATAATGTCTATTTATCACAATAAATAGCAATCATCATTCAATTCACACAATCAGCACTATCAACAATTTTAAATCTAACTATTTAAAATTTAAATCGAAACAAAACATTCGATTGAGTGAGGAGTTCTCACCTTGATTTCAATTCCGTTCCAGCTTTTATTTCGAATAAAATTAAACGGACATTTAATTTTATTCGAAATTTTCGCTAGCTCCAAACGACTCTAATCCAATTGTATCGCGAAGAGCTCGTCAATACGAAGCCAACGCAAAAAGTTTCGTCGAATTCCGACCTCGCATGAGAGAGACATCGCATTTTAAACATTGAATGAATTTTAATATAAATAATTTACAAATTTTATTTTAATTTAAAACCCTAACTACAACATCAACCATTCGTTTTCTGAGATGGGAATCTGGCCGTGCCCTCTTTCTTCTCTCCCCTCACGTTTGCTTCCAGTAAAAAAATCGCGTAACCCATCCAAGCCGCCCTTCCATCATCAATTATCACGACCTCCACGAACATCTCGACATCGATCAAACCCCGGGGTTTCGAAGCCCTTCACCAGCCCTCCCCCTAGCCTCTGACCGCACCCCCATGCTCCACTCCAGGCCGAGAAAATCACCACCGAACGCGGCCTAAAACGCAAGCCATACTTCCCCGATTGCTCCATCATTTCAGATCTCGACCGTATGGATTGATAGTCCACACTTTGATCTACAACTTGTTAGTTGAAGATTCCTTGAAACAATCAATAGATTTGAAGAATTTGAAGGAGGAAGCTAGGAGATTTTTGGCCGTTGGTTGAAGGGGGTGGCGGCTGGTTTAGAGAATTAGGGTTTTATTTTTTTGAGAATAAAGGGGCTATTTATAGCAAATCGAACGAAACACTATTCATTCCGGAATTTCCGAACTCCGATTTAAACTGGCGTTTCTAGGGTTTATCCCGCGTTCCGGACACAATGGAACAGGTTTCGGAAGCTAATTCGATCGTATGTGTGAGATATGGCAATAAACGATCGATTTAAAATTAAATCGGTTAATTAATTTTCTGTGCGTTTTAGCTTGCCCCGGACAAACGGTAAATCCGATTGACACGAAATTTGAAACCTTATAATAATATGACATTACGGATCCGGTGAAACTAGTTTCGTCGAAATCCGAGACTTTTTGAAAAATGACTATTTTAACTCGTCAAATTAATATTAAAACAATTTCGATGCGTTTCGAGCTGCCACGGTCAAACGACAACTCCGTTTGCTACGAAAATTGAAATCCGATAATAACAAACTATTACGGATCAAATGGAACTAGTTTCATCCAATTCTGAGACTGTCCCAAAAATGGCTAATTTCACTAGTCGATTAAATATTAAAATATTCAATTTTCACAGATTAACTTTAAATTCAATTTTAAAAGTTCTATAACATCTCTATAACTTCAATATGATTTAATATAACTTTATAAATCATTTTCAATCACATTAAACCCAATTTTCAATTATTTCTGGAATTTCACTATTACATTATTGATTTAATTATCCAATTAAATCCAGATATTCGAATTTTAAATTATTCGACTTATTAATTCCACTTGTTAATATTTAAAATCAGTTAAATATTCGAATTTTGATTGACAGAAATTCTGGGTCGTTACAGATTCTGTGTTTGTTTTCTTCTTTTTTTCTTGTCCGACCAGTAGTATCGACATTGATGATGAACATTAGACCTCCGTGTGGCTTTGAAGTAAGAATGAAGTAGCTCTCTTAGGGAAGCTTTGAAGACCCTAATCTAGATCTCACATTTCAGATGCATTACATAAATAAGTTGTGATGAAAGAGTTGAGAAGAAGAATCCATAGGGATCAAAGTAGAGCAGCGGAATTTTATAGATTGCTTTCTGCCAATCTACTGAGCCATGTGTTTGTTTGATTGTTGTATTTTATGTTGTGCTAATAGTTAAATAATTAAATAAATTTATTATTTGGGCTCAGTCTAGAGTGTGTGATTGAGTGGGAGTATTCGCTCAAACTTATGAACCCATTAAAGTCTGGATGAAGCCAAAATTATTAAAGCTAGTGGTCTTTTTCAAAATCGCAAGGGAATAAGGAAAATTAGTTTATAAAAGTAAATAACAATATGCATATAAATGAGATATTGAATAAAAATAAACTTAAGTGATGCTTGCTTCTTAATGTGAATGGATGATTGATGGATGTTTGCTTTTATTGTTATTGATGAGTGATTAATTAATTATACTAGGGCGAACCCGTGTTATGCACACGGGTTGCATCCTATATACTCTTGGAATGGTTGTTGTTTACAAAATTTAACAATTTTCATGATAATTTTAAGCATTTCTTATATTTATTTAATACAACTTTTGGCGGCTAGTGTTTTAAGAAGTGTAACAAAAAAAGTTGTTCTCAATGAAAACTTTTGGAATACTATAATGTTTGAAAAAGCAAATATGTACGTAACTGGAACAAAATTTATGAAGTAGCTAATGGACATGGTATGAAATATAAGCTTAGTTTCTTATTAAATCCAAGTAAGATGAAATAGCACCCTTGACACTGAAGCCGCACCAACATTAGTTAATCACGATCATAATAGACAACCAATTTGGATTTTTGTAGGCTACATCGAACTCATCAACTGAATCTTAAAGATATTTGAATTATATTCCAGCTGTAACTATAAAATGTTACAATTTGAACATAAGAGGCATAGCAAAAAAATTTAGTGACAATACTCTAAGAACATAACCTAGGGAATCATCTGACAGATCATTATCGGGATATCCGGCATCTGGACATTCCGGGCATGCTAAGCCAAGGTGTGGTCGGGTTCCACAATGCGAGGATGGGCCGGTGGCAGTCGACGGTCCATGTCTAACCTCCTTGGTTCTAGGTCTTCAGGAACATAAGGTTCAGGAGTATAATTGCATTGATGGTGGGTCAGATCCGTTCGGTTCCGAGCATCAACTTCTAACTCAGTAGCAGTGGTGGTAGCGTGGTTGTTAGTAGTATGATAAGGAACATTACTACCTCGGGAGGAGGGTCCGGTTTGATGGCTTGTTGACGGGCCAACTCTTGGTTGCCCAAAATTCAAGGTGCGCTGATGTCCAGTAACCTGGGTATAGCTTCCATCCAGCCGTGGGCGCGTGGATCTGTGATTAAAGTCTGAAGAGGCCGAACTTTCAGTGGATTAATAGGAAGCCTGATCCTTTCTGGATCTCCTTCATCTCTGACGATTCAGTTGATTGGTCAATTCCGCATTGGCACGGAGTTGCTGAGTAAGCTGCTGGCGGCTTTGAGTCAGCTCTTGCATTAACAGTTGAAACTCTTCCCTGGTGACAGGGTCTTGCGGATCTGAAGGTCCGACAGCATTCTGGTCGGCAGGAGGAAGTAGTGCGGGGTTCTCTCTGTCCCATCCTTCTGAATCTGCAGTTGTTGAAGTAGTCCTAGTGTTGACCATGGTGGGTAGCGAAGCTCTCTCCTATATTTGGTACAAATCTGAATAGGATGGAAGAACTTCTGGACTTGAGATCTGGATCTTCTCCTTTGATTCTTGCAATCTGATATCGGTAGTAGATCCAATGAGCAGGAGAAAAACTAGGTTTTCTCAGTGAAAGCACCTAAGTGTTTGTACCAAAATTGGGCACAACACTCTTCAGATGTGTTTGAAGAGATAAAATGAAGAATGTAAATGTAAAATGAGGTAGATCAAACAAACACACCAATCGATAAACATGAAAAATGCACAGAAACACACAAATTTAGAGTGGTTCGGCTTATGGCCTACGTCCACTATGAAATGAATGACTTTTATTGATATTTTCTTGCTGGTTACAAAGAGTTACAACAGTATAATCCAAGTACAATGATGTTTTCGGCAGAGTCTGGACGTTGAAGAGCCAAAAGTCCTTTTTCAGTAGGTCCTGGGCTGCTATTTATAGGCATAGGCAGCAAATATCTCGCCCATATCTCGGAAGACCTCTTCTCTCACGTGGGTGGGCCCACACGATCGATCCCCAGTTGTTTGGACTCGATTCGTGATCGATACGACTGAAATTCGTATCGATCAAGATTTATCCCAATCGAGTCGAGACCGATCATGAACATTCCTAAGGTTGCACGCAAGATTCTGTGAAAATTTGGTAGCATTTTGACTTGTAGATTTTGAGCTATGATTGATGCAAGTTCGAGTTTTTTGAAGGCTGCCGAGTTCGCATCGCTTCTATTTGCATCACTTCTGTTCGTATCGCTTCTGGGCACGTGCTTGCACTAGTACAAAACAGATCAGTTGCTTCGCCTCATTTGTGTCGGTTGTCCATAAAACCGACACAAATGGTGTAATTTGTGTCGGTTGTTTATTAACAACCGAAACTATTGACTTATGGGGTACGAAAAAAATGTTAAAAATGTAATTTGCATCTGTTGTTCTTAAGAAACCGACACAATTGAAGGGAAGCAATAGATTTACTCGTGTCGGTTGTTTGAACAACCGACACAATTAAATACAATAGCATCGGTTGTCAAAAAACCGACACCATAGGCACACAACTTTCCCCCCAAATCCATTTCAGCCGCCCCCATCTTTTCCCGCGAACCCTAAATTTTAGAGGGAAAATACGTCTCTTCGCGTCTCTCGTTGCTGTCTTCATCCGATCATTAGTTCCCACAATGTCCCAAATTTTAATTACCTAGCCCTAGTTCCCAATACTAAATTCCAATATTCCTTCGCTCCATTCGCTCTTTGATTTCTCCACCCTAACTCGAATACTTCCATGATTGTTCAACGCAATTAGCCGATAGCCTAATTCCTATTCGATGTCGTCAAAAATTCCTATTTGTTGAAGTTTCTGGTTTTGAAAGTAGTATTAACAGATACTTAGAAGAACAAATCCATATAAATCTGTAATTTTGTATCTACTGATTATCTTAGGTAACCTAGTTCATTACACAACTGTTTGTGTCTATCACTAACTGAGCATGATATGAACTTCTGTTTCTCCATTATGTTTTTATTTAAGGAATAGCTCATGTGGAATAACTTTCTGATGACGTTAATTATGATTCTCCAACAAATTATTATCGTATTTAGATTAACTGCTTAGCTTATGCTTTCAGGTCATGTAGGGTTATCGGAAAACAAACATGATGACTTAATTCATGAGTACTTAGAAATATCTTTAGGACATTGCAGCTATTGATTTTGGGATGAAGTTGCTTGGATGATGTCTTAGTAGATTCAAACAAGGATCAGGTTTGCAATTACCTATTTTAGTTTATTTATCCCTTCGTATTAGAAATATAACAACCAATGCACAATATAAACTCAATTATGCTCGTCTTTTATTTAGCTTGTATCTTCTTGAAATTTTTTAATGTCGAACCAATTATGAGCTTAAATCATTTTTATTTGAGATAGCGGAATTTACCAATTTTGGTTATTGACCATCTGGGTGTGAATCTGTTTTATAATGGTGTTTGCATAGTCGCATTTGTAGAGGAATTACTTTTAGTTGTATAAATAGGATGCCTCCATTATATAATTGTGTGAATGTATGCACAATAAAAGTTGAATTTGTTTGTTATTGACAAAATTTGCTGATAACATTGCTGGTAGAATCAACATTTTTGGACTCGGCAAACATAAGTGTATTTTTAATGTACTATATAATTGTTCTTAGGTTGCCTGTTTTGTATTTGGGTAGTAATGTTCAATCCAGTTTATTGTACGTATCAGATCATTGTCTAATTTAACTAATGCCTTCATCCTGAACAAAGTAATTAAATACCAAGGTGTACATACACGCACACTTTACCTCTAACTGATCATGTATATTCAGCAAATTCTGTTTGATTGTTATTAACGTATTGGTTCTTTAATTTAAAAAAGAAAAGAAAAGGAACAGCGCTGAGAACAAACCTGTTTACTGATTAGTACTAGCTCTAAGGTACTGTAATTGTGATGTTAACTATGTACTGCTGTACTTCTGAACTTCTTTTCACAGAGTATGTATAAATCTACATAGCAGAGGTGATGGAGTCTCTGTACTATGTCAGTTAGTAACACTGCCGAACCAATGTTTTTTGAATATAAAATGAGAAGTCACGTTCGCCAAGAGCACATATGATCTTGTGGAAGCACCATATGAAGATTGGTTGGTTCATCTCCTTTGTCTTTTCTGTGTTCTTTGCCAAGCGTACAGAGAGCTAAAAAACGAGGAATAGATTCTTCTCTTGGTTAGATGGGACATCTTGTGAAGCAAAGGCAACAAACCATGATGGATCCTCCCATTAAGCAATTCAACAACAACGGCGATCTCTCGGATATCTTGGACAAGTATCTCAAACTAGTCCAATACAATATTTTCTTTAGTCCCGTTTGCTATTTCTTTATCGTTGTTTGGAAGTATTAAGTGATTGGTTTTCGTGCAAGTAGATAAAAATTTCGTGAACAGCACTTTTCTAGTGCTCTTTTGGCAGCTATAGCTGCTCGGCACGGGTTTTGTCTGTGGTTCGTCACCGTTGGTATGCTCAGCGTTGATATTGTGATGTTTAATTCAAAGGATCACTCATTATCTCATTCATAGTAATTGCTCATGTATTAGATTTAATTGCGGGTTAACTCTATTTCTACCTTTGACACATGAATGATTAGTGTGTATGAGTCAGCAAAAGTTTTAAGAATTGGCGTATGAGTACCGAAATAGTATTTGAATGGATTTTACCATGCTTTCCACAATTCAAGAGACCTCTAATTTATCCGTTTAATCACCTCATTATCATATTTGCCAATGACATCTGGATTTTCTACAAACTATATCTGTTTAATCACCCCATTATCAAATTTGCCTTTTAACCCTTGGAATTTATATTGTATTATTTTAAAAAGTTAACTTTTACAGGCTTCGATGCTTGAAATCTACAATGAAACAATACGTGATCTATTAGCACCAAGTCGATCGAGTAACTATGATTCTGCTTCTTAGAACAAACAGCATACCATCAAACATGATCCAAATGGCAACACATGTGTAACTGATCTTACCATTGTAGATGTGTGTAGCATTAAGGAAGTTTCTTTTCTTCTTCGTCAAGCAGCACAAAGCAGGTAACATTTTATTGTATTTATCGCCTTCAAGTTAAGAATTTATGTTTGACCAAACATGCCTATGGCAACTTCTTTCATCCACTCCTTTAATTAAGCATGCCTTGATTGATCCTTATCATCCATTAGCCTAATGTCTGATTATCAAGGGATAAAATACTGCTCTTGTACCATGTGTAAATGTGCACTTGCTTCTTAATATTTAAAACCTCTGTTCATACCAACTACCCTGTCTGATCTCCCCTGACATCTTTAAGCCCTCAAGGCAATATATTAGTTAAAATTATGATGAAATACTAACCTAAGTATTAATTAAATTAACATACCATATTTTCTAAGTTCCAAGTGGAATGTAAATATCAGTGAATAAGGAAACCATTGATTATTTAGTTGAATCTAGCAAAAAATCACAATTTGTGGGACTAATAATTTTATGTTGAAAAAGAATTAATATTACTGTTATAGGCAAGTCGTCAGTCGGATGCAATATTATATATTATTACTTGTTGGTATAGATTAACTTTTCATGTTCCTGCTTAATTGCAATAAAATTTCATGTGCACCTATCGATTCACAAAACCCAAAAAAAATTGTTTCTTTCATCTACTGAATCTAAAAAAAAGGAACTAACAAAACATGAATGAAGGCAAGATCATAAGATTATCAGTTATATTCCAAGTCTGGGCTCTTCTAATATTGAATATGACATCAAGGTCATGGTCATCGAACCAATATTTTCCCATAAACATGATTTTCTAATTATATATCTTTAATTTAAATTATTATGAAGGATTAGGGAAAAGGTTGTAGTAGAAAATTTGAACAAAATATAAATGTTATTTAAACCCAATAGCAACCTAGAAATGCAACTGGAACTATAACCAAGTTCGGTTTTTTATACATATACTGTTGAATCCAATCACATGTATAATATTTCATCATTATAGTGAAGTGTTATTAAAACAACAACCCCAAATTCAGCAAAATTTTCTTTTATCTCGGTGCTATAGTCCTCTTATTTGTTGCCTCCTACTCAGGGATTAGAATATCTTAAATTTAGTTTTTGGGAGAAGGTTGCATTTGGAAAAGATCCACAACATTATCAAAGACTTGAATTACGAAAACACAACATTGTTTTAATCCAAAATTAAATTAATATAGTATATAATTTGAAGTAAAAATGAGCAAAAGGTAGACCTTTTCACATTGTTCAATTGAAGTGCATGCGTGTGTGCAAACACACTACTTCATACTTGTTAGATTAATTAACAAAATGTGAGATCAATAAGGTCAATACGATATCAATGGATGTCAACAAAAAATTCAAACGATTTTCATTAGCATTGTATTTTATACAAAACACATTTCCTTTTGCATAAAACAAACAGTTTATTTTGAAACCTATGTGATGACATATGAGTTGCATAAAGCATATATAGAACCAGTTCACCAAACTGACAATTGTTGAAATTATTATACAAAAAGTATATCAAAATAAAGCATGTGAAAATAAAGCACTTCCTTTATCAAGTGAGTGGGGAGAAATTATTTTCAGGTATATCTCTTCAGCTTACTCAACATAATCCCTTCATCCAGTTGATTCACGGTATAGAGAAATTTTACTGCTTAATGGTTGTTGCTCACAGACAACTCTTTATGTTTAGCAAAACTTGTGGTACATGGATTGCTACTGCCAACGCTAGAAACTCACTACAGTAATAGGGAATAATACTTTTATTCGCTACTAACTCTTGCTTTTTAAAAACCCAATGTTTTATTCATCTTAAGCCTGTCACACGGATTTTCTATATTGTTGGTAAGTGTCCTAAAGATACATGCTGTTGTTAAATTATATAATGTCTGATTATCATTTATTTTCCTTTGAATTTCGCATTGATGGAGTTCTGAAAACAGAATGTTAATTAGTTCTACCAAGTTATTGATGGTGTTAGTGGTATAAAAAATTACCATTCGAGAATTGACATTGCTCTGTATCAGGACAGTCTATTAGTTACTGCAAGTTATGGTCCATGCCAGTCTGATACGAAAATGATTATTACACTAATGGTTGTAAGCTAGCACCTTGTGAATAAAGTTTGTATTTCTAATTGTTACATTACTGTACTTTCCATATGTATGCTTACAGTGTCGTCCTCATATATGAAACTGTTGATTCTTCTATTTACGATACTGTGTCCTTGTATGAAACTGCTAGTTCTTCTTTTTACAGGAATAGTGCATAACACCTTTCATGTGATGATCAGTAACATATTACGTTTTGTAAATTTCCAGAGGGTCTGAAGTTCTAGTGTCCATTCTTTGTAAACCTCATTTGAGGTACTGTTATGCCATGTTTTATTTGCTTGTTCATAGTTGAACAACAACATTTTCTTAAGGGACATCCCTCTATAATTTTAAAATATTTTTGAGTTCGCTACTTGTTGATTTTGTTATCAGAGTATGATGAAAGCAGAAAAAGAAGAAGACGACCAAAATAAGAATGCCAAATCCTGTGTACATCATCAACATTGGAACTATCGTCGGAAGTTCCCTTTTTCAATAGACAGAACATTGTTAAATTATATAATGTCTGATTATTGTTGGTACGTTGGTATTTTGTTATGTACGTTATGTTTGTGATAGATTATATTCTATTTTGTTCTGTAAACAAGAATTATGTTGATGGATAATATAATTATATTTTTTGTTCAATCAGTTCATAGTAACGTTCGTTTCTAAAAAAATAAAATTCAATTTTATACTGTTTTTATAATTTTAAACGGTAATAATATTTTTTTTGCTTCAGATATAACTTGTGTCGGTTGTTACTTCAAAGGGAACCGATACAACTGCATATCAATTGTGTCGGTTGAAAAAACAAACATAACCGACACAAATATCAATCATTTGTGTCGGTCGTCAATAAGGAACCGACACAAAACAAGCAACAGTTGTGTCGGTTTTTCTTAAAGGACCGACACAATAAACCGCGGTTTGCTTCACTATACAAGCTGATTTGTGTCGGTCCTATTAGAAAGACCGACACAACTGTTCATAGTTTTGTGTTGGTTCTTTATTACCAACCGACACAAATAATTGATATTTGTGTCGGTTGTACAACCGACACAACAGAAAAATGTCTTTTGTGTCGTCTTCATTTGAGTCGGTTGTAAAACCGACACAACAGGGGTTACACAACCGACACAAATGACCAGTTTTGTACTAGTGTTGCTAGGTGATGTGGCGCTAACTTTTAGGATCGATCCACTT
The DNA here is from genome assembly GCA_030737815.1 of Allium fistulosum. Lineage (NCBI taxonomy): Eukaryota > Viridiplantae > Streptophyta > Magnoliopsida > Asparagales > Amaryllidaceae > Allium > Allium fistulosum. The sequence continues at coordinate 497,222,816 of CM060905.1, read as the reverse complement.
TTCATGCCGAGTGACCGTGTCCTCCACTTTTACATGCCTTTGTCTGTATCGATCTAGAGTATTCTTTTCGTATCGATGGTTTGTAACCGCTTCGTATCGATACGAACCCGTGTACTTCGTATCGATAACTTGGATGCTACTTCGTATCGATCACTCCACACATCCCTCGTATCAATGTCTTTAGTGGCAAGTTTCGTATCGATCGTTGGCTGATCGATACGAATTGAGTTGATGACAAGACCGGTACGAAATACATAAGGACAAGATCGATACGAAAGTGTTGCTTATTGATGGATACGAAATAGATGTAGGTGGATCGACACGAACAAGCTAGGGGATGATGGATGCGAAGTAATATGAATATGGATGGATACGAAGTGGAACGTATCTGATGGATTCGAACTAACAGATGTTTGGTGGATACGACTGAGGTTCCCTGGATGGATAGAAATGAAAGCGATGCGAAGGAGGCGGAATGATGGATACGAATGAGTTGATTTCCTTGGCTTGCATCGATCATACCTTGAGTATACGAACTCCGATTGACTTGAAATTTGGAATGTTGGCTTTCATAGCTTTGATTGTCATGTCATGTTAATTGTACCTCGATCCGGACTCGGGAAAAATTTACCAACATCCATAGTGAACCTGCGTATAACCATTTTCTGTAATGAAACGTCTTTGATTTCCAATCAATTTCTTGGTGTCACGGCCTTGCCAAAAGGCGGGATACCACATTTACCTTTAAGTCCATATATTTTAACTAATTACGTAATTTTAAATTTAACATATTTAGAAAAAAAAATCAGTTAAATAATATTTGTTACTTCATCTAATAAATCATTAAAATATGTCAGGTTCAACATTTATACCATCTTTAAACTTACAAAATTATAAAATTATTTTTTTACTCAAATATAAAGACATATAAGCTAAACAATAAATTATATATAAACAATAATAACAATTTTAATGTTAATTCGTTTATTCCAATAAATTTATCATACGTTGTATAACAAAGTTCTAATTTTAACACTAAAAGTATAAATACTGTATTTTACAGTATTACCGTGTACAACGCATGAGTTACACACTACTTTATACAGATTGCTGTCTATATATCTTAAAATTCATAAATTGGTTACCTCTATATTTTTCCGTCAATTTTTTAAGTTGTTAGGATTGTTTTGGTAATGGTTACCGTTACCATTTCGTAAATATTATTACCATATCGTTTTACGGATAACCTAAAATTGCTTAGCGTTTCCGTTACCAATAGGCTGGTATATCGAAGACTGATATACTGATATTCTGGTAATCGTTACATTGGTAACGGTAAATTACCGTTTGTCTAAAAAAGTCCATAACTTGACATGTTTTTACACTATAAAGTAATTTTATTATACAATTTATAATGTTACTTAATAAAAGACATAAATGAGAAGAAGAAAAAAATGTATTTAGCATTTTTTCATCTGATTACAAAAATAAATTAATCATTTCCTTGGTTCTAAATTCCTGTAACAAAGCACATTATATGAATATACATGTGTTATAAGTTGACTAATAAAATAACCGTCATCATTGATTTTGAAGAAATATTACTGATGATTTACCGTAGAAAAGGTGAATTTACCGTTAACATACTGATTAAACCGGTATAACAATTTCACTTAAAGATGTTAACCGATCGGTCAGTAATGGTATATAAATGAGAAATTTTGTCATTACCACAAAAGCCCTAAATGTTTGTTACTGAATCTATACACAAACCTCCTCTTTACACTAGCTAAATGTGTAACGACCCACATTTTGGAAGGTTTAAATCGACAATGATCCGCACATGTCCAACTTAAACAATCTGAAAAACAGATAATCAATGTGGTTAATTAAAAAAATAAGAAAAGAAGAAAACAAATACAGAATCTCGCAGCGGAATGACAAATTATAATAATCAAATAAATAGTTCATGAAGCTGCTTATACTATACATTTGATCAAAATTTTACATCTATTAGAGTTATATATACAAAAGAACAATAGAATAATGCAGCATAACAACATGATGCAGGGAAATAATACTAGTAATAATATCACTATAAGAAAACGTACGATTTTCGACGACTGGCAATCGTCAGAAACCGTCGCAAGTACTTCCATCGTCGCACATTTTTTCAGACGGCTTCCAACAGCATTCGTCATAATCTTTCCGACGGCTACCAACAGATAGCCCGACGGCTATAGACGAACGACGAAGACACATGGCCGTTCAAGAGAGCAAAATAACCGCCACTAGTCGTCGGAAATTTTCGACCTGAAGGCCGTCGCCAGCCGTCAGAAGTCATCGGAATTGCTGAAGCTTTTTGCCAGTATTCTGCTGCGTTCTTGCCTAATATACACAATTCGGAAACATAATATAGTCACACACAAGCACATATCGAATTCAGATATTCAATATAATATCAAATCATACAAATATACTCAAATCACATAAAGAAAATTAAAGCAAGCATAACTCGCATAAAATAAAACCAACCAACACTTCGTTAACGTAATGTACATAATGTTATTGTACAAAATATACACTGTCGAACACAAACTCCCCACCGTCAACTCACAAATGTAAAAATTACCATCGAAAATGTACCATCAAATAATATACACAACATCTCAAAGTATCCAACTCCACCAACTCAATGTATCATCAAAAAATACTAAACAATGACGCAAAACAAAAAAACTTACCTATCACTCATGTCAATCACCTCCAGAACCTCTGGAACCAGCTAAAAATGGAAAGCGGCCACCATACCGCTGCATGTACTAAGCAATACGCTGGTCCAGCAGCTGCGCCACCCTAACTCTCAATTCCTCGATCTCTGCTAGATCGGTCTGAGCTCTGGTATGACTGGCTCTCCTTTGTCTATCATATAATACTTATTTAATTTAGTAAAAGTTCAATTGCTATAATCTTACTATCGAAGCTACAACATAATATGTAAATTGTTATATCTATAAACTTATTATTGAAACTAAGCGACATGAAGTTGTTTAGAACTGAAGGATTACTAAATTGTTATATCTAAATATATTATTCATTACCACTTGATTTCCAAAACCGTAATGCCTGTTCCATGAAGGTGGATCCATGACTGACTCATAAATAACATACTCCTCGTCCACAGTCATCTGCACTCGACCAGTTTCCTCCAAGAGTTTCTGCTTTTGTTATATAAACCATGCCTGCATGAACAAATAAAAATACATTTGAAATTAATAGCATGATATCTTAATTCATTATACTTTAATAATTAAAACAATTACTAATAGTATATAAACTAAAATATGCTTACATGGCTCATCCACAATTTATCATCATGCCATGTATATGAAACAGTCCCGTTTGGATTTACATGCTCAACGACATGAGTACGGGTAAATACATTCATGTACGATACGGAACCTTACGCCTCAGCTTCTTAAAATTGATTATTATGTACTATTATTGTATTCAAAATTATACAACATAATAACTATTTACAATTCACATTTAATAAATTTACCAACTCCTGGCGATATTGTTGGAACGACTTGGACCCTCCTCGATGAGTGACAGGATTTTTGTTCCTATTTGCAGAGTTTCTCGACGACTCTGCCTGTATATTTAAACAAATAATACATTATTTACTTACCAAATATTTTTTTGATATTTACGCGTCAATCAAATAATTAATAAAAGATTAGTACACTTACCTTCACTTCATCACTATCCCAATGCGCCAACCACCCTTCCTACACACTCACTCCCATCTAGTTCGGCTTCTCCCCTTCATGCTTCACAGCCGACATAGAATCCCGGTAATTCTTTTCATCTTATGCATCCAGTAGTGTCGTACCAGCTACATGCTGTCTGCTTGGACGTCGACCGTGGCCTGCATTTCATGATAAACAAGCGACAAATAATTAAACAATACAAGGTGAACAATAAATAAGCGACAAAAAAATTAAGAATGAAAACAGAAGATTATACTTACAATGAAATCCTGCCATATACACTCCATGATGTGGGAAGGGATATTATCCCACTTGGGCCAACAAGCCGTCATCCTACTCTTATACGAACCTCTCGAAACTGATAGGCGGCTGCGATGGGCCACTGCCATCGCCTCCGGATGAATGAGATGAGCTCCTCCTTCTGGATGACATGATACCTGTCACAGACACATCATTTTATAAGAGAATAATAGCATAATAATGAAGTATATTGTATAATAAGGACATAAATGACATAAAGTGCAAAATATACCAGATTCAGATTGGGTCTCATATTCCGACGATAAGCAGAATATATGGCATTTTTAACATAAATTGCTAAATAAATGACAGAAACGGTATGACATAAATGACGTAAATGACGATAAGCAGATTCGGTTTCATAAATGACATAAATTACATAACTTGCAAAATAAATGTCATCAATCACATAAATTGCATAATACATCCGAATTCAACATAATATTTATATCAATCCTCATCGTCTTCTGATTTAGATTCGGTCTCATATTCTACGTTATTTTCCTCTCCACTCTCAAATGCTTCTATCAAAATGTTTGATTCATCGTTCAGAGGTCCAAAATCAGTATGATCTTATGTTATTATTATTTCGTTGCTTTGCTCAAATCTGCCTGATAAGCTTGCTCGTTTGGAATATTCTTTCCATCAAACGTAAATCTTGCCTTTGTTTTAAAAATTGCTGACCAATCTGCTTTATACATTTTTAGAGATGGATAAGGAGCATAATAAACTTGCAATGCTTGTTTGGCTAGTACAAAAGGATCGTACTAATGATAATGCAATGTGTACTTTATTCCAATAAGATTATAATCATTATGCATATTAATTCCAGAACCTGGAACATTGCTGAACCAATTGCATCTAAACAGAAAAATATCCTCCGCAGGTCGTGAGAAATATGTCAGTTGCAAAATTTGGGTTAAAACGCCATAAACATCATTTATGTGATTTTATGGATCATCACCAGCTTTAACAAATACACCTATATTATTAGTTAATTTTTTAGCACCGTATTCTTTGGCGTTAAATTTATATCCATGGACGAAATATATTGGATATGTCTTGATGTTTCTTTTTGGTCCCAACACAAGATGTTTCAATCCTTCATTGACCACACAATATTATAACGAAGTAGAAAGTCTTTCCAATAAGGCAACTCCCAAAATATACTTTGTTTGCACCAATTATGAACAGTCGATTTACCTGCAATTTCTGTTTATACTTCAGTCTCATGTATCTTTGGATAGCCCCTTACAATTTCATATATGTCTTCGCTTGACCATATCGTTAGTGGTTGTCTGGTTTCTACTCTATTAGCTAAAAAGTTTTTTCTATCTCCTCTGAAGGGATAATTGACATGGAAAAAACATCGATGACAGTCAAACCATGAAATTTTCTTACCATTCGGTAAAGAAAATACCCATGTTTCTTCCATGCAGTAAGGACAACCTAGATGACCGGATGTACTCCATCCCGAAATCATTGCATAGGAAGGAAAATCATTTATAGTCCACAACAAAGAAGCAAACATACGAAATTATTTTTCTTTGAAACGTCGTATGTTTCTACTCCTTAGCTTCATAGTATTTTTAACTCCTCAATCAACGGATGTAAATAAACATCAATTCCTTGTGTCGGATCGTCGGGCCAGGAACAACAACAGTAATAAACATATATTGAGTTTTCATACACATCCACGGAGGTATATTATAAGGTGTGATGATAATGAGCCAAGATGAATATTTAGTACCAAATTGAGAAAATAGTGGAAAACCATCAGTACATTATCCAAGTCTAACATTACGACTCTCCGCTGCAAAATTGGGATAAGTTTTGTCGAAATGCTTCCATGATTCTCCATCGGTTGGATGTGTCAACGTACCTTCTTCCTCTGTTCTCACACTATGCTATCTCATATTAGGTGCAGTTACAAAAGATGCATATAATCTTTGAAGCGTTGGAGTGATGGGCAAATAATGCATACGTTTGAATGGAACTTCCTTTTCCTTTTTTTCTTGGTTTGTACCTTTCCTCGTTACATATTCTACACTTCCTAAGAGTGATGTCCTCTTTCCAAAACAACATGCAGCCATTTAAACATGTATTTATTTTTCGATAAGGTAAACCAAAAGCCGACATAAGTTTTTTAACTTCATAGTGATTTTCACACATTAAATTATCGGGCGGCATAGGTCGTTTCGCGGCTTGTACAACAGCTGTAAATATGGCTTCGGTGATGTTGTATTTTGACTTCATCGCAATGTATTATATGGTTACTGATAGCTGAGTGCCGTTTTTACAACCATCGCAAAGAGGTTTATTAGCAGCATTTAATAAATCATAAAAAAATTTGCTTCAATATTTGGTTTTTCAACATTTACATCGTCGTCATCAACTTCAACCGTAGGGGACATTGATCGTGTTGCATCTTCAACCATATTTTCTATATGATTCGTCATAAAAATTTCCATTACCAACCACCTCTAATTCAGACTCTATAGGAGCATGTGTTACAACTTCTCCATGACGATCCCAAACATAACACTCCGGTACGAAACTGTTTTTGCACAAATGAACTTTCACAATATTTGGTAACAAATACTTCAAATGTTTACACCTACTACACGGATAACGAATTTCCACATCGTTTTCGCTATTACTTAAAGCAAATTCAACAAATACGTTTATACCATTATAAAAATCTTCTTTAATGAGCCTCTCAGTCCCCTTCTTTGATACATCCATCTCCTCCGATCAACAAAATAATCGATCATTTTTCCTATATATAAAAATATGTCACAAATTCAAAAATAAATATTGGTCGTTTTACAAATTGACATTTTATGTTTTAATGTGTTGATACATAATCTTATACGTGTCAATTTTACCCAACTTAAGAATACAATATTGAAATGTTGGTTTATGGTTTTCTTTTTTACTGGTCAGTCATCCTACTTTCCATTACAAACATGGTAAACACTTACATTCCATAAATTATTTCATTTTTAACGATTCAGCAAAATTTCGACAGCATTTCCTTTTTGTTTCCTACATTGAACACAAATGTGTGTACACAGGAAATAAAAAAGAAAAGTGATGGTGAAATTTTGTTAAATCATTTAAAACAAAATAATGTACGAAATGTAATTGTTTACTGTGTTTATAATTTGTCCAATACAGGGACAAATCGAGCAAGTATTGTACCAGATGAATATAAATGTCCATTTTATGACAAAAACAAATATATTTATTAATAGTTGGCTTGGAAGCGCAAACTTTTTGGTCTGACCGTGAACTTCCCAAAATACCCTTTACTCGTATATAATTTAATTATTATCTATTATTCCACGTACAAGTACATAAAAAATTGGTAAAATCCTAATCAAATGTAGGTGTTATTCCTATTATTATTAGCCTATTATTTCTGAGATAGACTGGAACTATTCAAACAAAGTTAAAACAATTTTTTTTAAAATTCAAACTATCCCTCTACACTTAAGAATAGGATCCAACAAATAAATATCATTTAAACAAATAAACATAATTTACAAATTCGTTGTTTATTAATTAATAATATAAATAAAATTCAAAACAACAAAAAATTAAATGTTGCAACTTAGAAATAAAAATTTAAATTAACTATTTCAACATAAAAACATGACTAAATATTTTTGCAAATCATTTTCTCTAGATTGTGTTAATAATATATAAATTGTAGAAGAACAATTCACGTGCAAAGTACATGCCATCATCACACGCGAAGCGCGTACCGTAACTCTCGTTTATATAACGATCATGTACAACACTTGTCGGACGGAGCCAAAAACTCTCTAAGGGACGTAATAAAAAAGTAGTTTATACAAAAATTGGAAGTTTTATAGTTTGTTTTCTTATTTATTATATAATACGAGTATGGTGGCACGTCCGTTGGACGTGTGCATAAAAGGAAGTGAGCAAATTTTCTCTTTGTTACAATTATGGTATTGTGAGAGATTACAGTAAAGTTTTCGATAGTTGTGAGAAAAAAGGGGAAACAGTATGGCAACCAAACAAAAATAAGGCGTTGTAAGAAAGACTATGGGTAGAACTGATGTCGATAAGGCTGAGTAAGTTACATCAACCTATGAATTGTCTACGATATTTCGGGTTTAGTTTGTAAGAAGTTAATCAACCCATATTAGTGCTAACGTAAAGCAGTACTAAAATTCTTCTTCCGATAAAGAAAACACATGGTTAAGCAATTTGTTGCTTAAATTTTATATTTAGAAGAGGAATGTCGAAACCTAAGTACAGTAGAAAACTAATCAATATTTAATTTTTTTCCAACTGAAATATATTTGTGAATGAAAAAAAAGTGGGCAAAGAGGTAAGATTATATGGGAGTGTAAATATACTGATAGCAAAATAAAATATCTCAGTACTTAAGGGGATTTATGCATGTAGTGAAATCTTGAGTTCAGAACATGCTTTGTAGAAGTAAAAAAAGAATCATTATGTCATTTACTAACGTAGCAAACAACCTTGGCTAAAACTGTAAAACATATGAATAACAACCTAAATCACCCATCTATAATGAACAAAAACATCAGAATTACTTTGAAATAGAGAATTAGGCAGATCCAACAAAAATATATTTGAAAGAGATTGAAATGCAAAACAGTTTAATCCAACAAAAATAATGTTCATTGTACATTGGACATGTTTACATTGAGATGCATAAAAGACACAGTTTATTTTATGTACATACCCAACAGAATTTGCGTATGTCCCAGTCATATCTTCCAACACTCTAAGTAAAAAATTTAAATAACTGTATCATGTATTAAATGAATTTAGATATATCAACAAATTGGAGCAATAAAAAATGTTTATCAAAACTGCAGAAAATAATAATAAGCCATACACAATCAACCTAAGTGATTGAGCCTTTCTCATATATCAAGCCTTACTCATATGCTCTTCTATTTCCTTTATATCCTTCTTCCTCTTCAAGTGTATAATCATTTTAAATTTGGATGGATGCGACCATTTGTAGATTTTTTCCATTTATTTAATCATCAGTTGCTTCTCGTTCGATTACCAAACTTTTCATGCAAGGTGAAGATTATAGCTACCATTTCACTATTAAAATGATATCCCCTACTCCTCCAAATTCGTGTTAGTATGAGGGGCTTCAAACAATAAAACTAATTGAGTGGTGTAGCTGCTTAACTGGGAATGCTTCATAGATATGTGCAATAAATGGTACATTATTAAAGACAATGTAATATTTTAGATTTCAACTCAGTAAATTTTAAATGAAATAAATTTCATATCAGAACCCTTATTATGCACGATAAAGTAGTTGAAGAACTACTCTGATCAAAGATGCGCTTTAGGCTTAAACTTAACAATTATAAAATTTAATGACCATGGTGAATCCAAAAAAAGAAAAAAAAGTTGAATGAAACATTTGATGATAATTTAGACAATAGAATATGAAGATACCATACTGATGATAAAATGAGTCAAACTATGTAAAAGAAGCTATGTTGTAATATGAAAATTTGAAATATATCTGGATTATAGCTTAAAATTAAAATTTCATCTACTTCCTGTATTTCATGAAAAAATATATTTGTTTGGAGGTAACATAAGACGAAACATACAATATTTTCTTCCTTTTTCACCAACATTAGTGTAAATAACATTATCTTGGAAGCCTATTGACACTCATAGCTGTCCAGAAATTCATGATCTTCTATCGAACCAACTAATATATGTTAAAGTTAGAAGAGCATAAAAATACATTTCTGGTTGTACATAATAGTAAGATATGATACTGAGTTAGTTTTAATGGATATATGTAAGTGTAGCGAATATACTTCTCGACTTAACATGATTTGTCGACGCCCACTTATGGATTGTTTAAGAACACTCTAAAAAGCATCACTTTATAACTGTTGTAAACTTACTTGATTTTCATAAACCTCCCAAGCTTAAGCTGGGTGTTACATCATGGGTTAAGAACACATGTTTACATAAATTATATATATGTAAAATGAGCTTATTGTCTCTTAAAAAACTTCCACTGTTAGCAACATGCCTCTCACTTTAATCTCCATCTTCAACTTTTTTTGAAGTAACCTATAAAAACTGTATGCTAAATGAAAATTATATAAACATAAATGTGACATCAGATTGATTTCTAGAGTAAAACATGAGATTGTTGCTTTACTTCTAAACCATTCCAAATATTACTTTGATTGATCAGAATGCATTAGAAATTTAAGAATGCAATACTGGTTTTTAATTATAATTAATGAAATACAACTCTTGCAATGAACCAACATTGAAATGCATAAACATGATGCTAACAAGCCTTGTAGTCTTATATCATTTAGTAATATAATTACAGGGGTAAACTACTTTAATTCTTGTCTAACCTTTTCTCTTTCTATTAAAACAAAAGTATTATATTTTTCCTTCACTGTAAAAAACTCTAGTGATTGCATTGCTGTTCAGCTTCTCATGTGTACAATTTAAATAGCTTTTACAAACTACAGTCCTATCTAAATATGAAACTATGAAAAATACAGTTGTATAATAATATTTTAACTGTTGATAGTAAAGAAGTAAAACGTAGCAACATCTATAATTTAATGCATTCATTGTGATGAAGTTATGGAAAATGTTGCCTATATTCAACCAAATAATACATACTTAAATTGAAAGTTCAAAATACTGCACCTTCTTTGCAAAAGCATTAATTACAGGAGATAAATAATAGTAAAATACAACTAAAACCTAGTTTTTTACTGTGAATAAATGGTAAGATTGTTTGCCGCAACCATAACTGAAAGCGATGGATGCCTTAAGTAGAGAACAGAGCTACCTCAAGACACACCAAAGACCCAAGATATAATGAAAGCTGAAGCTATGATTTGCAAATAGGATTCGAATCGAAATCAATTCACAAATTGGGGGAATACAAATATCATTTAAAACCAATCATATAAACTGAATAAGCTTTAATTTCTTACAGAAAGGACACTGTGTTGTGTATGATACAGATAAATAAGTAAAAAAGCTATCACTTTTTTAATCATGATAACAATCAATATTGGAAGGCGGATTAATTATAGAACAGTGTAAGGCACAGAACAAATAGTGCAATTGTTATCCTAATGTAATCAACCAAAAACATGGAAATGTAGGAAAAACAAACTCAAAGCATTTTGAACAATGCACGTCGTCCAAGATTGTTTAACAAAACTTTCCTAGAATATAAATTATTCAAACATCCTACTCATAAGTATTCATGCCTTAATGACTGATTTTCATCATATTGAAGTGTTATATGACCAAAATGTCAAAGGGTACGTGCTATTGAAATGAATCAATTCATCTGAATTAAATACTAATCACTTTCATTTAGTGCAACTACAATCATAAACAAATGAAATCATGGAATATAAATGTAAAAGAGTTCTAACAAATTGATAATAATAATTTCAAATTCAATTGTTTTCTATTGTTTTAGTTTTAGTTTAAGAGTTTAACAATAGATTTTTGTGTTATCAAATTCACCACACACCTTTTGAGTTAAAATGCAACAATAACTTTGTATCTGGAATTCTGAATATGAAAGAACTTACTTTGAGGATATATAGTTTCAAGGAACTTTAATTTGTAATCCTTAGCACCCATATTATACAATTGAATTTGATATGATTATATGCAAACAAATCCAAAATTAAACCTAAACAAAGAAATCATCGATTTTGGTAATTTAAAAATAGAAAGTAAAAACTAATTAGTTTGCTGTATTAATTGTTGCAAGTTCAACTTAAGGGGAAGAGTAACAATCGAAAGTTAGAATTTTTACTAACGTGATCCGGTTTTCATGGTTGAAACGGTTGGGGAGACAAAACCGGAAGAGGATGGCCTAAGTGTAAATGGTTAAAACGACAAATGCAACGAAGAGAGGAGGAAATCAAATAAAATGGATTAGGGCAGATGCGTAGAGGCGGAGCACATTAGATTTAGGGCAGGGAGGCAAAAATGGATCAAAAAAAGGGGAAATCAAGTTCAGATCATACCTTATGAAATAAAGACGGCCAATGGTGGTGGAACGGAGCTGGAATCACATGAGACTATTGGCGGCGGTTGGCAACGGAGCTGGAATCACCAAAGAGTATTGGCGGAGGCATCGGATGTAGCAGCAGAGTGGGAGGGAAAAGATCGGTCGAAGGAAAGATAAATCGATGAAGGAGGGGAGGGTGGGCAGTTGAAGGAGGGGGGCAACCATTTTTTACGCAGAAGGGGGAAGTGGGTTTACATGAAAGTGGAAGACGGAGAGGAAAAGAAAGAGGGTGGAAAGGAGACGTGGGAGTAATACTGTCGGCAACGTGGGAGGGGAGTGCAAAAAGACTGAATTGCCCCTGTACATGGATTTCTTGTTTTTCTGAACGGTGGGCAATACGGGGAGTGAATAAAAGGCTTCACTTTGACCGCTTTGACCAAGGTTTAGCTTTATAGTATAGATATTATTATTTGTAAATGGATGAAAATTTACTAATTTTATATATTTCAAAAAATTATTAATTTACACATTATTCCATGTATTTTATCGAATAATGATGCTTCAATATTCCGCGTTCTTTACGGTTTCTTAACTTTTTAGCTTCTTTTCCCTGAGCATATTGTTGTCATTTTCTAATGAAGTTAATTTCTCTTTGAGACTCATGCATTCATTTTTATACGTGTCAAGATGTTTAGAAGCAATGAACATGGATGATTCTAACTCCGACTGAAGTAGATTGTATCTTCGTTTTTCGAGATAAGTAACTTGTTTTCAAGTTCTATAGCTTTTAGTTCGAGTACAGAGGGAGAATATTCCAATTAACACAAGACAATGCTAGAAATAACACATATATAATGGTTTTGTAACGACCCGATATTTTCAACCATTCGCATCCATTATAAGTGTATAGGTAGACACTCATGCCAGAATTGAATTGCTCAAAATACCGCGTTGTAAATAAAAATTTGGCAAATCTCAGAATATACAGTAAATAAAATCACAGATCACAGACACAGAGTAATAATGCAGCAGAAGTAAAAGAAATAGTAGTTCATGAAGCTACTATATAAATATATCAGAGTTACATAAGATACAACAGGAGAAAATAAAGTACAACAAAAGTCTCAGGATGACAACCAAGTACAAGCTGGATAGAACAACGGAACTGGAATAGGTAAGACTAGATAAGCAGATAATCTCCAGCGATTCCAATCTCCAGAAAGTGGAATCCAAATCTGTGAATAACTCAGGCTGACCCGAGCGTAAATAAAAATACAAACACTCGAGTCAGGACATACATACTTATACAATGTAAACCAACTCAAGTGAACTGTAGTAAAAGTACAAATAACTTAGATGATGCTTGGGACCGCCCATCCTCTAAGGTTCAGTTAAACTATTTACTATATAGTAATATACACTATATACAGTAGTGTCTAATCAGTAAAGTATAATCATATAGAAAATAGCGTTAAGGGGATGGTGAACCTTAACGCGGTCGGATCTTTAAACCAAAATCGTAGTGGGCTCGATATAGTAGGTGACACGGCACACAAGGTAATGCCAGGGTAGATATACCAATTACGCACATGGACTGATGGAACGCATAACAGCCACTACCGTCCACCTCGAACAACACTCCCAAATCAAGGGTGGCCACCAAAAATCACAAAGTAATATAATGGTATCGAAGAAGTGCGTCCGATAAGAGGTGCTACCTCACTGGTCCGAGATCGCTCCTGTTTTAGCCACCTTATGCAAACTCACGGGAGTCGGGTCTACGTATATACCTTAGGATCGTCGCCACCATCCTACTTCATTCTGGAAACTCCACCGCGTACACAGTTGTCAATGTGGTTTTCGGTATCGACAGAGAGTATGTCCATATCTGATCCCGGTCTCTTTAACAACCAATCGTTATTATAACCCGTGGTTAAAAATTTAAAACAGCTTATACTTCAAATAGAATATCATTTCAAATCTAAATCTTTATCAAAATAAAGATTAAATCAATTTCAAACCATTTCAATGTATTTAAAATATCATATCATTTCAAAACTTCATTTAAAATCATCATTAGAGTTCAAATCTAAATATTCAACTTTAAATACCTTTTAAATTCAAGGATATCATTCATTTATTATCATTTCTAGTCATCTTTTAAATAGTTTATATTTCAACAAATTAATTCATTTAAATTCATTTAAAAGTGTAAGTATTATACTTCAAATCAAGTATTCAATTTCCAAAGTTTCAATTCAATTCAATCATTTATTTCAATTAAATTTCCATAGACCATTTCAAATCATATAAATTTCAAATATAGATTTAATCCACAAAATAACTATTCAAATTATAAAATAGATTCCAAAGCTTTATTATCCTATATTTCATAAGTCCAATATCCTTTAAATATATTCAAATTACAAGTAAACCAAATATTTTTCATACTAATATAAACTTCAATTATTTATTCCAAGATTTAATATCATTTCAAATTCATTTCAAAATATCAAAATATCATTTCAAAACATCATCTATTTAATTTAAATTTAAAAACCATTTAATCACATTTCAAAATAGTTGTATTCCCCAAATCAAATATTCCATTTAAATCGTTTAAAGTCAATTCATTATATTTAATAATTAAATATTAAATTTCCAAAATTTAATCTTTTTCAAAGATCATTTATTCATTTGAATTTATTAAACAAAGAAAATTCAACTTTCGCAGCACTTAGAAAATGCTACGAAATGTTATGTTTAAAAACAGTTCATTAACAAAAGACGGCATTTAAAATGCTGTAATATCTTAATTTAGTTTCAATTAAAATTTTAGTTAAATTTAACAACTATAGCACTAACAAAGTTCTATAATAACCCTTAGTTCAAATTTGCTATTTGGTTCATTTAAAATAACTACAGCATTTTCCAATGCTGTAATATCTTTACATTACATTTCAAAAATGCTGTCAAATCAAATTCAGAGTTTTATTTACAATTTCACACATAATTAACTTTTAATATAAATCATTTTAACTTATAAAAATAATATATTTTCACATTTAAAACAATCATTTAAATACCTTTATTTCCATGATTTTATAAAGTCAAATTTCCATATAAAAATCGAATTAAATAACAATTAAATTTTCATTTCTTTATTTAAACTTTTAACTTAACACTTAAGTTTAAATTTCCAAAATATAACTTATTTTCATTTATTTTACTTAATTAAAAATTCACTTTTAAACAAATTTCACAAAATTCAATTTATGTTATATTTCCAAATTCAGCTTAAACATTCATTTATTTCATATTTAATTTATAAAAAATCAATAACACTTTTAAAAATTATTATTACTTAATAAAATAAATAAATTCATCTTTTAAATCAAATTTGTCACATTCTCTTACTTTACATAAATTCCATTTATAAACAAAATCATAAATTCCAAAATTTACTTATATTTCAAATTCTACTTCACCATTTACTTAATTCACTTATTTAATTTGTAGAAAATCACAAATATTTTATAGAAATCATTTTAGTAAAGTTTAAATCAAAAGATCATAATTTTTATATTTTTAAAATATTTAAGAATTTCAGAAAAATATATAAACCACGGGTCTGTATATAATTTTCTAGCCTAGGTCAAGTGATACGGATATGTATCATTTCAATCCGTAGTTTACAAAGAAAAACCGAGTTCTATCATTTCAAACCCGCAATCCCAAGTTAAATAAAATAAATAAAAAGTCGCTCAGGCTTATCATTTCAGCCCATAACGATCTTTCTCTATTCTAAAGCTCGTTCGGGTATGTATCATTTCAACCCATAGTGATTTCTATACTAACAGGGAACTTGCAGTGTGATAAACTGATATAAATAAACAGAATAACATAATAAACAGTAACATATAGTATAACAGATAAATAAGCATGGGTGAACAACATTTATTATAATATAGCAGTTATAACAGAATGATATGCATTTACAGATTCAAGTGATGTTAGTTTATCAACTATATAAGTACATATTAGTCTGGTGAGATTTACTCACCTTTTTGTGCTGGAGATATCAACTCAAATGACACAACGGATTCCAGAAGGCACGATGACACAAAAATAGGCTCAAGTGGGAAGAGATCCAAGCTTAGAACTTGTGTTACAACCCAAAACAAAACAAAATAAAATCACAATTCAATACAACATTAAATTGAAACAACATTGAAGTAAAAAAGAGATACGAATACACAGTCTTTTGCCTTGCTTCCTACATTTGATTGCACGGCCAAGGGAATGTTTTGGCTCAGGTTTGGACATACTTTGGTTCAGGTTTGGGTCCTATAAGGCATGGCTACAAGGTATTGAAGTGGTGGAGGAGTTACTACGCATGAATATGAAGAGGCTTATGCAAAATATTGGTTTTGGTTCAACTTTGGCTCAGTCTACAAGGTCATTGGGCTCGGCTATGACATGTTTTAGATCTGGACAGAGGATGAAGGTGATGGTTATGGGTGTGTCAAGGTGGTGGTGGCGGCTAGAGGTGGTGGTGGTGGTGGAAAAAGAGATGGTGAAGCAACAAGGCTTAAACTAGCATGTTTTCAAGGCATAGGTTGTATTTTCTTTGGATTTTAGTATCATGGTGGGTTCGACCATGATTCAGATCTGAGGAGTAGATGGTGATGATGACAGGGAAGAGGTGTAGGAGGTGGTGGCTATGGCTATGGAGTGGAGGCCGAGCAAAAGAGTGGAGAGAACAAGGCAAAAAAATACATAAGAAAATAGGAAGAAAAGGAAGAAAATAAGAGGAAGACACTACCCAAAATGTTTGAAGCCATGAATAAAATGAAAGAATGGTTTCTTGAGTGAGAAATATGATGAAAGTCATGGCTAGAAAACTGAAAATGGGCAGCCAAAATGAATAAATGAAATGGTTATGACATTTGAAACGTTTTTGGACAATGAAACGTCTAGAAATGAAACGCCTTAAACTCTTCACGTTTCCATTCTTTAAAGATCAAATAAAACAACAATAAATCAGAAAATACCTTTCAAAACCAAAACCAAGTGAAACAATATGAAAATAAATAATTAATTTTAAAGAAAATATAAAAAGGATGAAAGAAATTGCTTAAAAATACAAAACAGTGTCCAGAAATTACAAACAAATCACTACTAGTCTTAGGAAAATATCCACTTCATTTTAAAAATATTATGAAGTGAAAATTTGAAATAAAACAATTTAGTTATAATTTTCAAAATAAAATAAATAATTAAATTGGAGAAAAATAGAAAAGAGCTAAAGAAAATGTTTAAAAATTGAAAACAGGGCATGGAAATTACAAGAAAAATACTACTAGCTCTAGAAAAATTCCTACCTCACTTTAAAAATATTAAAAGACAAAAATATACATAAAATAACATATTAATACATATAAAAATAAAATATGATAAAGAAAATATAATTTATACAATTTAAAATAACAAAATTGTAGAATAAACAAATTGCACTCAATATTGAAATATACATAACTTTTACTGTTTAACTCCATTTTCTACGAAACGAAAAGTAGTGTTCAAGTTATTACATCTATTTTCATAATAAAATATAAAATTTAAGATTTTAAATAATTTAAATTTGATGTTTAAAAGTCAAAGTTTGACCAGTTTGAACAAAAATTCACTATTCAGTAAAATATTCAATTTATACAAGTTTGAAACTATAATTCACATAAAAATCAACATTTATATTTTTAAAATAACATAACTTATTCATTTTAATAAATAAAATAAAATTCTTAAATCAAAATTTCAAATAAAAAAAATCAAAATAAACAATTAAAATAAATCACAAAATTCAGGGTTGTTACACTCTCTCCCACTCAAAACTTTTCGTCCCCGAAAAGTAATGAGGTACGGGAAAGCACAGAAAAAGATAGGGTGAAATAGGATTAAGATAAGATGACAAGAAGATTGAAATTATACCTGATAACTATTGTTATAGGTGAGTTTGACAAGGTGGATATGATCAAATCAAGAACACAAGCCCGAAAAGATCCTTTAGAATCTGATTCACCCTTTTCCGTTTGACCGTCGGTCTGTGGATGGTAAGTAGTGCTCAGATCCAGATGAGTACCAAATATTTTCAAAGATTATAGAAAGATGCCTATACCAGTCTGTAGCAAGATAAGGATAATAAGGACAACAAAAAGATAGTTTGAAAAACAAAATAAGATAATCAATTTGAAACCACGATTCTTTGAAATCATAATACTTCAGAGATGTTATTATTTGGAAATCATACTACTAAAAATCATAACACTTTTAAAATAATCTTCTTTATTCCTAATTAAAATTAAATTTATTCCTCTCAATATATTTATCACTTATGTTAAATATACTTACACTTATTATAACTGCTTTCTTTTATTCTTAGTTCTTTTAACATTATTTTATTGTAAGTTATTCAATTACCCTTTATTATATTTACCTCTGTTAATCATTTTATAATTAAATTTTAAGTGTATAACATTTATTATAACCACTCAAATTTTATTTATAAAATCTTTTTATATTGTATATTATCCAATTACATATTCAACTTCTGAAAATTAAGGTAAGTTATATTGGAATGAAATTGTGTTATACAAATAAAACTTTCCAATTCAATTATCTCAAGTTTGAATTATTTATCCAAATTTTTGATTTTATTTTTATAATTGAAATTATTCTTCAAGCTAAAATTTAAGAACTAAATTTCCGATTACCTCCAAACCATTTGGAGATAAGTAATTATATATACATAATATGTCAAATCAATTTTAAATCATATATCTATATATATTATAAATCAAGTCATATTTTAGAAATTCAAATCAATTTGATTTTCCAAACAAAGCTGCAGCAAGACTACAGGGCGGTCTCTTCATTTCGAAACTCGAAAATGAATGTCGATGATGCCGCGGTCATCACCGAAGTTATTTTCCAGCGACAAAGAGAAGAGCACTAATTTTTTTTTAAAACTTTTAAAATTCTTTGAAAACAAATTTCTATTCAAAAATACTTTAAATAATATAACCTTTTAAAACTTTAAACACAAGGTTTGAAACCATCGGAAATTAAATTCTCAAATTTCTTGTTTTAAATTCATTGGAGTTCCCAAATCAATTTATAAACAACTATTTATAGATTCATTTGTAGAACAATAAATGATAAATCAAGTATTATCATTTCAAATTATCAATTTAAATCATTTTATTAAGTTCCATAAATATATATCCAAATTTTATTTCATTAACCAAATTTTAAAATAATATTGTGTCAGTTTGTTCTGTCAAAGTGTTTTGGAAATCTTATCGATAGCGTTGATCAGACGAATCGATAGGAAACCCAATTCAACATCAACAACTCAAACAATACAATATATAAAACATTTTAAATTTAAATATTAGTTTACAAATACACTATAAATGAATAGATTTTCAAAGAAAGATAGAGATTCAAATATGATTAACTCAAATCAAAGGAAATTCTGATTTGGAAATAAGTTGGAAACAAGGATGACATGATTAAATAACAGAATAGGAAGATGGATAAGCTTATATATATATTACGAGCAACCTTAACCGGGTCAACCGTGACTTAAAGAATAAGATCAATGTGGATTTTTCTGGGGTAAATCTACATTCGATCTCCAAAGTTAGAGTTTGGAATAACAAAAGATATTATCATCTAAACCAAGGATAGATATAAATCTCTGGTGAATCGATGTTGATTGTAAAGGAGTTTCACCCTTTTACAATTCAAATTTTGAGATTGGCGGGACCGCCAATTCGCTATAAAGATCATTCGAAGCGGAGTTATGGGATACTCCAGAATCAAGAAGATGAATAGTGAGGGACATGAATGGATTTTAGAACCGTAGGGAAAGTTCCAAAATTCAAAGGAAACCGAATTGAAGAAGAAGGAATTCAAGCTCGAACGAAAGTGATTCTGAAAATAAATTTACTCTATATACTGAGTTTTGCCTAAAACCAGAGCTCTGATACCAACTGTAACGACCCGATATTTTCAACCATTCACATCCATTATAAGTGTATAGGTAGACACTCATGCCGGAATTGAATTGCTCAAAATACCGTGTTGTAAATAAAAATTTGGCAAATCTCAGAATATACAGTAAATAAAATCACAGATCACAGACACAGAGTAATAATGCAGCGGAAGTAAAAGAAATAGTAGTTCATGAAGCTACTATATAAATATATCAGAGTTACATAAGATACAACATGAGAAAATAAAGTACAATAGAAGTCTTAGGATGACAACCAAGTACAAGCTGGATAGAACAATAGAACTGGAATAGGTAAGACTAGATAAGCAGATAATCTCCAGCGATTCCAATCTCCAGAAAGTGGAATCCAAATCTGTGAATAACTCAGGCTGACCCGAGCGTAAATAAAAATACAAACACTCGAGTCAGGACATACATACTTATACAATGTAAACCAACTCAAGTGAACTGTAGTAAAAGTATAAGTAACTTAGAAGATGCTTGGGACCGCCCATCCTCTAAGGATCCGTTAAACTATTTACTATATAGTAATATACGCTATATACAGTAGTGTCTAATAAGTAAAGTATAATCATATAGAAAATAGCGTTAAGGGGATGGTGAACCTTAACGCGGTGGGATCTTTAAACCAAAATCGTAGTGGGCTCGATATGGTAGGTGACACGGCACACAAGGCAATGCCAGGGTAGATATACCAATTACGCACACGGACTGATGGAATGCATAGCAGCCACTACCGTCCACCTCGAACAACACTCCCAAATCAAGGGTGGCCACTAAAAATCACAAAGTAATAGAATGGTATCGAAGAAGTGCGTCCGATAAGAGGTGCTACCTCACTGGTCCGAGATCGCTCCTGTTTTAGCCACCTTATGCCAACTCATGGGAGTCGGGTCTACGTATATACCTTAGGATCGTCGCCACCATCCTACTTCATTCTGGAAACTCCACCGCGTACACAGTTGTCAAAGTGGTTTTCGGTATCGACAGAGAGTATGTCCATATCCGATCTCGGTCACTTTAACAACCAATCGTTATTATAACCCGTGGTTAAAAATTTAAAACAGATTATACTTCAAATAGAATATCATTTCAAATCCAAATCTTTATCAAAATAAAGATTAAATCAATTTCAAACCATTTCAATGTATTTAAAATATCATATCATTTCAAAACTTCATTTCAAATCATTTCAATATATCAAAGTATCATATCTTTCCAAAACTTCATTTCAAATCATTTTAATATATCAAAATATCGTATCCTTTCAAAACTTCATTTCAAATCATTTCAATATATCAAAATATCATATCTTTCCAAAACTTCATTTCAAATCATTTTAATATATCAAAATATCATTTCTTTTCAAAACTTCATTTCAAATAATTTAATATATCAAAATATCATATCATTTCAAAACTTCATTATCAAATCATCATTAGAGTTCAAATCCAAATATTCAACTTTAAATACCTTTTAAATTCAAGGATATCATTCATTTATTATCAATTCTAGTCATCTTTTAAATAGTTTATATTTCAACAAATTAATTCATTTAAATTCATTTAAAAGTGTAAGTATTATACTTCAAATCAAGTATTCAATTTCCAAAGTTTCAATTCAATTCAATCATTTATTTCAATTAAATTTCCATAGACCATTTCAAATCATATAAATTTCAAATATAGATTTAATCCACAAAATAACTATTCAAATTATAAAATAGATTCCAAAGCTTTATATCCTATATTTCATAATTCCAATATCCTTTAAATATATTCAAATTACAAGTAAACCAAATATTTTTCATACTAATATTAACTTCAATTATTTATTCCAAGATTTAATATCATTTCAAATTCATTTCAAAATATCAAAATATCATTTCAAAACATCATCTATTTAATTTAAATTTAAAAACCATTTAATCACATTTCCAAAAAGTTGTATTCCCCAAATCAACTATTCCATTTAAATCATTTAAAGTCAATTCATTATATTTAATAATTAAATATTTAATTTCCAAAATTTAATCTTTTTCAAAGATCATTTATTCATTTGAATTTATTAAACAAAGAAAATTCAACTTTCGCAGCACTTAGAAAATGCTACGAAATGTTATGTTTAAAAACAGTTCATTAACAAAAGACGACATTTAAAATGCTGTAATATCTTAATTTAGTTTCAATTAAAATTTTAGTTAAATTTAACAACTATAGCACTAACAAAGTGCTATAATAACACTTAGTTCAAATTTGCTATTTGGTTCATTTAAAACAACTACAACATTTTCCAATGCTGTAATATCTTTACATTACATTTCAAAAATGCTGTCAAATCAAATTCAGAGTTTTATTTACAATTTCACACATAATTAACTTTTAATATAAATCATTTTAACTTATAAAAATAATATATTTTCACATTTAAAACAATCATTTAAATACCTTTATTTCCATGATTTTATAAAGTCAAATTTCCATATAAAAATCGAATTAAATAACAATTAAATTTTCATTTCTTTATTTAAACTTTTAACTTAACACTTAAGTTTAAATTTCCAAAATATAACTTATTTCCATTTATTTTACTTAATTAAAAATTCACTTTTAAACAAATTTCACAAAATTCAATTTATGTTATATTTCCAAATTTAGCTTAAACATTCATTTATTTCATATTTAATTTATACAAAATCATTAACACTTTTAAAAATTATTATTACTTAATAAAATCAATAAATTCATCTTTTAAATCAAATTTGTCATATTCTCTTACTTTACATAAATTCCATTTATAAACAAAATCACAAATTCCAAAATTTACTTATATTTCAAATTCTACTTCACCATTTACTTAATTCACTTATTTAATTTGTAGAAAATCACAAATATTTTATAGAAATCATTTTAATAAAGTTTAAATCAAAATATCATAATTTTTATATTTTTAAAATATTTTAAAAATTTCAGAAAAATATATAAACCACGGGTCTGTATATAATTTTCTAGCCTAGGTCAAGTGATATAGATATGTATCATTTCAATCCGCAGTTTACAAAGAAAAATCGGGTTCTATCATTTCAAACCCGCAATCCCAAGTTAAATAAAATAAATAAAAAGTCGCTCAGGCTTATCATTTTAGCCCATAACGATCTTTCCCTATTCTAAAGCTCGTTCGGGTATGTATCATTTCAACCCATAATGATTTCTATACTAACAGGGAACTTGCAGTGTGATAAACTGATATAAATAAATAGAATAACATAATAAACAGTAACATAAAGTATAACAGATAAATAAGCAAGGGTAAACAACATTTATTATAATATAGCAGTTATAACAGAATGATATGCATTTACAGATTCAAGTGATGTCAGTTTATCAACTATATAAGTACATATTAGTCTGGTGAGATTTACTCACTTTTTTGTGCTGGAGATATCAACTCAAATGACACAACGGATTCCAGAAGGCACGATGACACAAAAATAGGCTCAAGTGGGAAGAGATCCAAGCTTAGAACTTGTGTTACAACCCAAACAAAACAAAATAAAATCACAATTCAATATAACATTAAATTGAAACAACATTGAAGTAAAAAGAGATACGAATACACAGTCTTTTGCCTTGCTTCCTACATTTGATTGCACGGCCAAGGGAATGTTTTGGCTCAGCTTTGGGCATACTTTGGTTCAGGTTTGGGTCCTATAAGGCATGGCTACAAGGTATTGAAGTGGTGGAGGAGTTACTACGCATGAATATGAAGAGGCTTATGCAAAATAGTGGTTTTGGTTCAACTTTGGCTCAGTCTACAAGGTCATTGGGCTCGGATATGACATGTTTCAGATCTGGACAGAGGATGAAGGTGATGGTTATGGGTGTTTCAAGGTGGTGGTGGCGGCTAGAGGTGGTGGTGGAAAAAGAGGTGGTGAAGCAACAAGGCTCAAACTAGCATGTTTTCAAGGCATACGTTGTATTTTTTTGGATTTTAGTATCATGGTGGGTTCGACCATGGTTCAGATCTGAGGAGTAGGTGGTGATGATGATAGGGAAGAGGTGTAGGAGGTGGTGGCCATGGCTATGGAGTGGAGGCCGAGCAAAAGAGTGGAGAGAACAAGGCAAAAAAATACATAAGAAAATAGGAAGAAAAGGAAGAAAATAAGAGGAAGACACTACCCAAAATGTTTGAAGCCATGAATAAAATGAAAGAATGGTTTCTTGAGTGAGAAATAGGATGAAAGTCACGGCTAGAAAACTGAAAATGGGCAGCCAAAATGAATAAATGAGATGGTTATGACATTTGAAACGTTTTTGGACAATGAAACGTCTAGAAATGAAACGTCTTAAACTCTTCACGTTTCCATTCTTTAAAGATCAAATAAAACAACAATAAATCAGCAAATACCTTTAAAAACCGAAACCAAGTGAAATAATATGAAAATAAATAATTAATTTTAAAGAAAATATAAAAAGGATGAAAGAAATTGCTTAAAAATACAAAACAGTGTCCAGAAATTACAAACAAATCACTACTAGTCTTGGGAAAATATCCACTTCATTTTAAAAATATTATGAAGTGAAAATTTGAAATAAAATAATTTAGTTATAATTTTCAAAATAAAATAAATAATTAAATTGTAGAAAAATAGAAAAGAGCTAAAGAAAATTTTTAAAAATTGAAAACAGGGCATGGCACTACTAGAAAAAGGCTTAAAACCGGCAGCATGGGGCGACGGCTTCCGACGGCAAATTTCCGACGGTTTCCGACGGGCCGTCGGCGGCCGTCGGAAGCCGTCGGAAATTTGCGATTATACCTCCAGCCGAGAGCCATCTTCCTCCTCCTCTTCATACGAAAATCTCCCCAATAAACCCCCAAATTCAACCTCCAAACTTCCAATCCCTAATTTCTAGCTTCCGGATCTTCCAAGGCTCCCTAATCAACCTCTGTTACTCTTAATCTCAGGTATAATCTCTTATTTTGGTGAAAAATTTAGTTTTTACCCTAATTCTAGATTTGCATAAATTGATAAATTAGGACGAATTAGTGATTGCAATTGTTTCCAATAGCGTAATAACAGTTTATAGCATCACATGGTATACCGATTTCATCTTTTATCGTGAAATTGTGAAAAATACGTATAATTTGTCGTTGTTCATGTATATGTAAATTGTTGTGTATGCCTTGACTCGACGATTATATACGTTATTTGGAATAAGATAAATTGATTGAATGAACTAGGAGTATTATATTGTGCGCGTATTTACTTATGAAACAAAAAAAATGCATTACTCTAAATTATATTGTGTGTATTGAAAAATGACAAAAATGTTAAAACAGCCTTAAGTTGATGTAATACGTTGAATAAATGTGTTAAATTAATATATATTTTTGTAAATGTGAACACTGAGTAAAACTGTATTTTTTTGTAAAATGCGCGCATGTAACTGACAAATGTCCCTTAGAGAGTTTTTGGCCCCGTCTGACGAGTGTTGTACATGATCGTTGTATAAATAGTCGTTCTTTTTGAAAAACGACCATTTATATTCATCTGGTACAATGTTTGTCGGATTTGTCCCTATATTGGACAAGTTATGAACACAGTAAGCATTTATATTTTGTATACTACTTCGTCTCAAACGGTTCATAAAATTTCGGCCTAACTTTTCTTTTTTGTTTCCTGCGTACACGCATTTGTGTACAATGCAGGGAACAAAAGGGAAATGCTGCCGAAATTTTGTTGAATCGTTTGAGACGAAGTAATATACGAAATGTAAATGCTTACTGTGTTTGTAATGGGAAGTAGGATGCCTGACCAATGAAGAAAAAAAATTATATATATTTTTAAATCGTTACGTTAAAAAATAAAATGTGCCCTATTTGAAAATATTTTTAAATTTGTGACGCTGTTCTTTAAATTCAAAATATTATACGACCATGAAAATAATCTTTTTCGAATTTGTATTCTTCAAAATAAATATTAAATTTTGAACTTCTCATTTTGTCAAATAGGAAAAATGATTGATTATTTTGTTGATCGAAGGAGATGGATGTACCAAAGAAAAGGACTGAGGGGCTCAATAAAAGAAGATTTTTATAATGGTATAAACGTGTTTCTTGAATTCGCTTTAAGTAATAACGGAAACGATCCAGAAATTCGTTGTCCGTGTAGTAGGTGTAGACATTTGAAGTATTTGTTACCAGATGTTGTGAAAGTTCATTTGTGCAAACACGGTTTCGCACCCGAATATTATGTTTGGGATCGGCATGGAGAAGTTTTAGCAAATACTTCTGTAGAGTCTGAAAGTGTCGTTAACGAAATAGTTTCAACGACCCGTATATAAAATATGGTCGAAGATGCAGCACGATCAATGTTTCCTATGGTTGAAGTTGACGACGATGATGGAAATGTTGAAGAACCAAATATTGAAGCTAAATTTTTTTATGATTTACTAGATGCAGCTAAGAAACCTATTTGGGATGGTTGTAAAAGCGGCACTCAGCTGTCAGTAATCGCAGAATACATTGCGATGAAGTCAAAATACAACATCACTGAAGCTGGGTTTACGGCTGTTGTACAAGCTGCAAAAAGACATATGCCGCCCGATAATCAAATGTGTGAAAATCACTACGAAGTTAAAAAACTTATGTCGGCTTTTGGTTTACCGTATCAGAAAATAGATACATGTTTAAAAGGATGCATGTTGTTTTGGAAAGAAGACGCAAACCTTAGAAATTGTAAAGTTTGTAACCAGGAGAGATACAAACCAAGAAAAAAGAAGGGGAAGGAAGTTCCATACAAGCGTATGCACTACTTACCCATAACTCCAAGACTTCAAAGATTATATGCATCTTCTGTAACTGCGTCTAATATGAGGTGGCATAGTGTGAGAACAGAGGAAGATGGTACGTTGACACATCCGGCCGATGGAGAAGCATGGAAGCATTTCGATAAAACATATCCAAATTTTGCAGCGGAGAGTCGAAATGTTAGATTAGGATTATGTACGGACGGTTTTTCTCCATTTTCTCAATTTGGTTCTAAATATTTGATGGGAAGAATATTCCGGATGAACAAGCTTATCAGGCAGATCTTGAGCAAAATAACGAAATAATAATTACAGACGATCATACAGATTTTGGTCCTTTGATCGATGAAATAAATGTTTTGGTAGAAGCGTTTGACAGTGCGGAAGAAAATATCGTCGAAAACGAGACCGAATCTGAATCAGAAGACGATGATGACTGATATAAATCTGATTCTGTTTTTTGCAATTGATGTAACTATGTTGAATTCTTGATGTATTATGAAATTGATGTAACTATATGAAACCAAATCCGTTTACTATTTTTTGCATGTTTTATGTTATTTCCATTTGTCATTTATTTAGCAATTTTTATTGAAAATGCAATGAACTCTGCTTATCGTTGGAATAGTACACCCATTATGAATCAGGTATAACACACTTCCATTTCTATTTCCATTTCAGTTATTAATTAAGCAATTTATACCGTTGATGTCATTTTCATATGAAATATATTAATTATCATGTTTTTATTCTTTTATATAATGATGTGTATATGTCACAGGTTTATCAATATGTCATGTAGAGGTAGGAGCTCTTCCCGATCGTCAGGAGGCGATGGCATTGGCCCATCGCAAGAGCCACAGCGTGTAGTTGTATCGTTAGTCCATAGAGTAGATGGGTAAGAATTAAATTTTATTCAACATCTTATTTTTTCTATGATATACATACGTACTTATCTATATCGTACTTAAAAACAGGGGGTCCGATCTACTTCCTTCTAAGGTTGTGTTGGACGTCTCTAGAGCTTCTTATCGCAGTAGGATGAGTGCCTGCTGGCCGAAGTGGGATAACATCCCTCCTCACATCATAGAGTGCATATGGCAGGATGTCCTAGTATGCATATTTTTCTGTTTTCCATTTTTAATTCGTTTTTGTCGTTTTTTTACTGTTTATATCGTTTAAAGTGTAATCTTTTTTTTAACACAGGCTGAGATAGACATCCAGACAGATGATATGATGCTGGCACGAGCATACTGGATGAAGAAGATACGCAAGAACTACAGGGATACGATATCTGAGATTAAGAAATCTGGTAAGAAACCACGGTGGATGGGAGAGAGCGTGTGGCAAGCTTGGTTGAGATACTGGGAGACAGACGAGGCGAAGGCAAGTATACTAATTTTTTTTGAATTATTAATTTGACGTGATCGAAAATTAACGTATAAAATTTTGAATGTACAGGCAGAGTCGGATAGAAACTCTGCAAATAGAAATAAGAATCCCGTCACTCATCGCGGAGGATCGAAGTCGTTTCAGCAGTATCGGCAGGAGTTGGTAAATTTACTGAATAATAAATGTAAATAGTTTATACTATATGATTTTAAATGTATAATAATTGTATGTAACAATCAACTTCAGGAAGCCGAGTCACATGGTCCTGTCAGCTATATGGACGTGTTCACCCGTACGCATGCTGTCGAGCATGTTAATCCAGACGGGACTGTTTCGTACACATGGCAGGACGATAAATCCAGCAAAAGCCATGTAAGCATATTTTATTTTATTCAGTATTAGTAATTGTTTTAATTGTTAAACTATGATGACATAAGATATGATATTATTAATTTGTTAATGCAGGAGAAGTTTATGGAGCAGCGGCAGAAACTCCTTGCTGACACGGGTCGAGATCAGCTGACGACCAATGAGGAAGACGTTATTTTTTAGTCCGTTATGGATCCAGCAAAGCATGGTCGACGATACGGATTTGGCAATTTAGCGGTAAATAATTTACTTTTTCTTAAAATATGATATTTTCACTTTTTTAAAACAATAAACTTGGATTTTATTTATTTTTCAATTATTGCAGTCCAGTAGTCAGAGTAGGGGACGGCGGAGTAGACATCAGAGCGATCTTGCAGATATAGAAGAATTGCGTACTAGAGTTGCCCAGTTGGAGGAGCAGAACCGCCAACAGGCCATGCACACCGCACAGTTGTTAGAGTACATGCAGCAGCAGCAGCAGGGTGGTGGTCACTTTCCTTCCTCGGCTGGCTCTGGATCTGCAGGAGATTGATTCATTACTTGCTTTCTTGTTCGTTCAGGTATGTTTTGTTTTAACTTAGAATGATTTGATAGACGACGTAGGTAATTGTTGATTTATGTATAATTATGTTTGACACATTTGGTTCTATGGTAGTATGAGAACGTGTATGAGAATATTGATGAATTTGTGTATTAACAACATGGTAGAACAGTTATTGTTAGGATTATGTTAATGTTGGAATGGTTATTTATATTTTGATGTAATTTTATTTATTTGTGTGTTTATTAAATATTTTGTGGTTTGGGTTTGAATATTTGGTTGGACTATTGTATATTGGATTGTGCAGTATTAATATTCTAATGTTTGGAAGAGAAATGTGGTTGGAAGGCTAAATGTGAAACAAATGTAAAAAAAAACAGCAGATTTCCGACGGCTTCCGACGGCTACCGACAGCTTATTGGTCAAAATTCCCGTCGGTTTTCGATGGATAACGACGGCCTGTTTCAGACGATTTCCGACGGATTCCGACACCCGTCGGTATCCGTCGGAATCCGTCGGAAACCGTCTGGATCCGCCGGGAATGTATATGGCAGCGTCCGTCGGAAGCCGTCGGAAATACTGCTTCCCGACAACGCCATTTCCGACGGCAATTTCCGACGGCGGCCGACAGGTTCCGACGGCCGCCGACGGCTTTTGGCCGTCGGAAAACGTGTTTCCCCTTGTAGTGTGGAAATTACAAGAAAAATACTACTAGCTCTAGAAAAATTCCTACCTCACTTTAAAAATATTAAAAGACAAAAATATACATAAACTAACATATTAATACATATAAAAATAAAATATGATAAAGAAAATATAATTTATACAATTTAAAATAACAAAATTGTAGAATAAACAAATTGCACTCAATATTGAAATATACATAACTTTTACTGTTTAACTCCATTTTCAACGAAACGAAAAGCAGTGTTCAAGTTATTACATCTATTTTCATAATAAAAGATAAAATTTAATATTTTAAATAATTTAAATTTGAATTTTAAAAGTCAAAGTTTGACCAGTTTGAACAAAAATTCACTATTCAGTAAAATATTCAATTTATACAAGTTTGAAACTATAATTCACATAAAAATCAATATTTATATTTTTAAAATAACATAACTTATTCATTTTAATAAATAAAATAAAATTCTTAAATCAAAATTTCAAATAAAAAAAATCAAAATAAACAATTAAAATAAATCACAAAATTCAGGGTTGTTACAGGTTTACACATATACACAAATTCACAAATTATAACTACTCTTCACAATTTGAAGCTAACAAATGAAATAGGTATTCCATGGGATACTATAAACCATCATTAAGCTATTAGAAACAATTAGAATCACTAATTAGCCCTAATTTATCAACTTAGGCAAATCTAGATTTAGGGTAAAAATTAGGGTTTTCGCAAAAAATAAGAGGTTATACCTGTGATTGGAAGTAATAGAGAGTGATTAAGTAGCCGTGCAAGATCAGGAAGCTTGAATTTGGGATTTGGAAGCAAGAAATTGGGTTTTAGGGGTTTAAAGTTTTTTTTTCGTTTGCTGAAATGGGGAAGAAAGGCCTCGGCTGAGACTTGTATATCGCAAATTTCCGACGGCCCGTCGAAAGCCGTCAGAAATGAACCGTCGGAAGCCGTCGTCAGTTGCTGTCGGTATTTCAGCCTTTTCTAGCAGTGTATACCAAATCTTCGTCTTCGTCCTCAATAATAAATGATCTTTAATACACTAAAGGCCTGACCCGAGCATAAAGTAAAACAATACACTCGAGTCAGAACTAAAATATTCTTATGTAATTCAAATCAAGATCACGTATAACATGAGTGTAATAGCGTCAGAGATGTTTACGGGGTTTTACATCTCCTATTTAGTATATGACGTGCATGCAATAACTCAAGAGGTGTTACGGGATTTTTCATCTCTTAAGGATCCATCAAAATATCAATATATAGTAGAATACACTATATATGTAATGTCTAATAAATAAAATAAATATTTTTCCTAGCGTTAAGGCTTTACATTAATCCCCCTTAATGCATTTTTAAGCATTGTCGTATAGTTTGTATATAACACAACCAGTAGAACGTCGGTAGATAGGGATGCACCATGATACGCCAACACTAAACCAAACTCGTAGTAGTCTCGTATAAGAATAAAAGTATGACAACGCACGTGAGGCAATGCCCAATGTATGCTATCAGTTTGAGTCGCCAGGCTAGTGGTAACGCATCGCCGCAACGACCGCCCACCACATCCACCCATCTCATATCAAGTCAAAGGAAGGTTATCCCAATCAAGGTGTACCAATCAAAATCAACAATAAAGGTAGTATGGACCGAGTCCACAAGAAAAATCGAAGAACAAGTGTCCGCTAGGGGTAGCTAACCCACTTGGCCTGGTTCAAGCCGTCCTGTTTTAGTCATTTCAAATTAACACAAGTGTCGGGGCCAATCCATCATCATTCTTTTTCTTCAAATCCAGCTAACGTACATCAAATCTAACCACTTCATTCTGGAGTCCCCTCCCCGTACACTGTTGTTAAAGTGGTTCCAATATTGACAAAGAGTATGCCAATAAGAGGCCCTGGTTTCTTTAACAACCAAACGTCATTTTACACACCGGTTGATTCTTTTACATTTTGAAAACGATTCATACTTGATATCAAAATATCATATTCACTTCGAAATCAATTTCATGAATGGTTTAAAACACTCACCTTTATTTGAACTGAATTTTTTTCAAATTCAAATAAATAAGAATCCAACTCTATGTTAGCCTTTGTCGATACGATCGCAACGCAACTTGTTTCGCTGAAATTCGATCTCGTATGAAAAAGTTACGGATTAAATAATATTTGATATAATTAAATTTAATTAACTAAATTAACTAAAAAAAACCTTCCTCTAACATCCTCCCCACCGGCACAGGCCGCACGCACTTTCGTTCATCAGCGTTTATTTTTATTTTCTTTTCCAAGAATTGAACGTCGCGACCCCAGCATCCACTACCGCGCTCGCAACCGCCGCCAACCCACCATCTGCTCGCCTCCATGCCGCGCCAGTACGCGAGCCTCGTGCTCGACAACGTTGCAACCCAAACTGCAACTGAGAACACACGAGATTTGCCGCCGCCTCGGTCGTCGATTCGACGATCCAACCTTAGGATAGCTTCATATCAATGCCCTCTACATTTTCTTAGTTGAAGTCGAAGACTAATTTTGCCTCTAGAGGCTCTGATCGATGTCGACCGTTGGATTGAGGGTTTTTAATGGCGGCTGAAATAGATTAGGGCTTAGCAAATGAAGGCAGATGGCTATTTATAGAAAATCTCTCGCGGCACCATTCATCCACGAAAATTTCGAACTCCAAACGAAACGTGCCGCCTGGCGTTCTCTATGTTATACTCCTTTTCCGAACACAATGGAATATGTAACAAGAGCCAATTCCATCATATTCAGAAGATAGTTTTTCAAATCAAATTATTTTAATTAAATTTCTTTAACTGATTTCTATGCGTTTTAAGCTTGCACGATCAAACGATAATTACGATCGCTACGAAACTTGAAATCCTATAATAATTTACTATTAAGAATCCGATGAAACTGGTTTCGTCGAAATCCGAGACAGTCTACAAAAAGACTATTTTTACACGTTAATTAAAAACAAGTAATTTCCAAAATCAATTTAATCACTTTAAATTTAATTTTAAAATTTAACAATCTTCATTCTTTTTTAAATAAAATTTAAATAGGCTTTTGAAATCATTTTCATTCATAATAAATTTAAAATTCAACTATTTAAATAATTTCGATATTAATTTTTTTTTAATTATTCAATAAATTGCTATATTTGAAATACAAGTTATTTAACTTATAAAATTTAACTTTTAAAACGAATTCAAAAATAAAACAACTATCACCTTCTTTATAAAATTATAACCATAGTCAAATAAAACGTATCTTTAAAATTTATCTCAAATGTCATTTTGTTAAATAAAACGTTTGTTCAAATTCTATACAACCAATGTTCTTGCCTTAACTTCAAAAACTACACTTAGTTTCACTTCTTAAACCAAAGCATCCAAATGATTCAATTTGCGACAAATTAATATCAGATTTTAAATGAATTCTAATTATAAATCAAATATTTTATTTTCATCTAAATAATTCAACATTTATTATTCAATTCTTGTTATTGATAATAAACACATTTAATACATAGAATTTCATTTCAATACTTATTATTGCCTAAATCTTCGTAATTGATTATTTCAAAATTTTATTCAAGCTCGTATTAAATAAATTACATAAATAAAACATTAAATTTTTATTTCTAACCATTTTTGTTCAATAATTATATTAAATTTAGTAATTTAAAATAGTTAAAAATACGGATCGTTACAAAATGCTTACTGGGCCGACCCAATAATCCAAGCCAAAAAACTAGTGTACTGACGTGATGAAATGCCTACAGGGCCGGCCCAATAGATTTATTTCCCCAGTCCAAAAAATAAACTTGTGCAATTGTGTGAAGAAATGCATGTTGATTCATGAGTTTTGATTCATGACACAAGCTTCAGAGATCATACGACGAGAATGCTATATGAAAGCGACAAAAAGAGAATAAGTGCATACCGTGCACTACAAAGAAGATAATCTTACAATTCAGAGATTAGTATGGATATTTTATTTTATTTGAGTCTTAGAACAGTGTTAAAATCATTCCTCAAATAATCACACACGCACACAAAACATTTTATATCAAAAAATATGTTCACTGTGCATATAACACCAGGTCGGCCGACCGACCAGGATCCTCGGTCGACCGACCCTGTATCATATGCACAGTGACTTTCTGTTTTGTATACGTTTTTCAACTCAGCTGACCGGCCAGTTTTTCCGGTCGACCGACCAGAGAAAAACGGCTAGTTTTCTGAAGAGACGCGATCTTTTCATGAAGAGTAATGTCCTCTATTTCAAGAGGTATGGACACTACTGTTGACTAAAACTATTCATGAAAGATTACAACTCTTCTACAACTATATAAACATATTCAATTCACTTCTACAATAACCGATTCTT
Organism: Allium fistulosum; assembly: GCA_030737815.1. Taxonomy (NCBI): domain Eukaryota; kingdom Viridiplantae; phylum Streptophyta; class Magnoliopsida; order Asparagales; family Amaryllidaceae; genus Allium; species Allium fistulosum. Next base: position 497,188,402 of record CM060905.1, on the reverse strand, counting down.
GTTTATATTTCTGAAATCTAATCTCTTTTCATTTCTGCAAATAAAAGCATTCACTCTTATTCAATATCACTAGAATCCTTGAATTTATTCATATACTTTGATTCTACGTGATTATCTTCCTTCTAAATCTTCACACACATACATATTCTTAAGGATTTGATTATAGGAAAGTTGTACTATCAAAAGACAATCAGTGTTATTTAGAACACATTCGTCAACAAACATTTTGTATTAAGTTGAAGTCCTCTTCGGTTGTTGAGGCGGAAAAATTCCTGTTCGGCTGCTCAGGTGTCGTATACCTATTCCTCCGGGTTAAGTGAGGGGTTTAGTTTAAATCCAGAGGGTATTCTGGGACTGGACGTAGAACGGGAAGTTCGAACCAGTATAAAAATTCCTGGTGTGCTTACTTTAATTTTTACTTTACTGTTATTACCAGTTTCCGCATTAATATACCATATTACATGATCCTTAGTACTACACGTACTCTTTCATTTGGTATCAGAGCAAGGTCATCTTATAACCATCACAAAGTTATTTGATATTTACTTATTTTTAGTAATATGGCAACCACACAAATTAACGATGTTAACACTCACACTAATTCTAGTTTCACAGAAGGTCAATCGACTTCACGACCTCCACTTTTCAATGGTATAAATTATAATTATTGGTCAACTAGAATGAGAATCTATATGCAATCAAGTGGGTTTGATATTTGGAATATTATACAAAGGGAATACACAATTCCTACTAGAGAATACTCGACTTGGAGTAACACACAAAAACTAGATGCTACATCAAATGCTAAGGCTATGAATATTTTATTTTGTGCATTAGATAGAAATGAATTCAATAGAGTTAGTATGTGTACTTCCGGCTATGAAATTTGGAGAACTCTTAAAGTTTCACATGAAGGAACGAACAAAGTTAAATTGAGCAAAATTTCTATGCTGAAACATCAATTTGAAAACTTTAAAATGAGGCCAAATGAATCTATAAATGACATGTACGCTAGATTTCAGGATATTTATCATGCTCTATTGTCTCTAGAACAAAAGTTTACTGATTTTGATGTTGTTACAAAAATCTTGAATTCTTTAACGGACGAATGGGAACGAAAAGTCCTAGCTATTGAAGAAGCAACTGATTTGTCAACATTAAAACCAGAAGAATTGATAGGTAATTTAATGTCCTACGAAGTAAATTTGCAGGCAAAACGAAATGGAGCACAAGAAAAGAAAAATGTAGCATTCCAAGCAGAAAAAGATGATTCCGACTCAGATAATGAAGATATGGCAATGATCGCTAAAAATTTCAAAAAGTTTTTGAAATTCAACAGAAACAAATTCAAGGGAAACAAAAATAATTCCAACAACAATTCTAATAGCAGCAAACCATCATCTTCAACAATGGAATGTTATGAATGTCACAAGAAAGGACACATGAAGAAAGATTGTCCAGATCGCAAAAAGAATAATTTCAAGAAGGACAAAAACAAACGAAAAGCTTTTTCAGTCACTTGGGACGACACTGACTCATCATCCTCATCAGAGAGTGAAAGTGATAATGAACAAGCAAATGTATTCTTCATGGCTTCGTCAGACGATGTACCACATAAAAAGAGAGGAAAATGGATTTTAGATAGCGGTTGCTCAAAACACATGACTGGAAACAAAGAAATGTTATCAAACATTATATACTCAAATGGAGGAGCAGTCACCTTTGGAGATAACTCAAAAGGGTATATCATCGGCAAAGGCAATGTCAATAGCAACGGTACATCTAATTTACCTCTCATTACTGATGTTTTATTAGTTAAAAATTTAAAACATAATTTATTAAGTATTAGTCAACTATGCGACAAAGGTTTTAATATAACTTTTTCAGAAAATAAATGTAACATTTTTGATAAAAATTACAACATTATTTTCGAAGGAAATAGAGATAAAAATATTTATATCCTAAATATGAATGTTAATAATGATTCAAATTTGTGTCTAGTAGTTAAAGAGAATGATTCTTGCCTTTGGCACAAAAGATTTTGTCACATAAATTTTAATACCATCAACAAACTTGCTAAAAATAAATTAGTTAAAGGGTTACCCGATATAAAATTCAAAACTAACATATTTTGTGATGCATGTAAATTAGGAAAATTAACAAAATCTTCTTTTAAATCAAAGAAAGTAATATCTACAGAACAACCACTTGAACTTTTACACATGGATCTTTTTGGTCCAACTCAAGTGCAATCTATTAATCATAATAGATATGTTTTTGTTATTGTAGATGATTTCTCTAGATATACTTGGATTTTCTTTTTGAAAAATAAAAGTGATACTTTTGATAATTTTAAAGTTTTTGTTAAAAGAATTCAAAATATTAAAACTTTGAAAATTAAAAATATAAGAAGTGATCATGGAGGCGAATTTGAAAATGAAGTTTTTGAACAATTTTGTAACAAAAAAGGTATTAACCATAATTTCTCTTTTCCTAGAACACCACAACAAAATGGAGTTGTAGAAAGGAAAAATAGAACGTTACAAGAATGTGCAAGAACTTTACTAAATGGAACAACTTTATCAAAACAATTTTGGGCAGAAGCTGTAGCTACTGCTTGTTACGTACTGAATCGTGTTTCTATTCGACCATTAACTAAAAATACACCATATGAACTTCTAAATGGAAGAAAACCAAATATTTCATATCTAAAAGTTTTTGGTTCCAAATGTTTTATTTTAAATACTAAAGATCAACTAGGCAAATTCGATCCAAAATCCGATGAAGGTATATTTGTTGGATATTCGGAACGAAGCAAGGCCTATCGAATTTATAATAAACGAACTCAAATTATTGAAGAAAGTTTACATGTTTCTTTCAACGAAAATTTTAAAAATATAAATCCGAGTGTTACTATTGATTCTGATGATGAATCTACTCAGAATGAGAATATTAGTACAAATGAAAATCTTGATATTCATGAAACCAATACAAATATAACTTCCAATTTAATAAAATCTCCACCTAGAATTTTAAAAGATCATCCTGTGCAAAATATAATTGGAGAAGTTAATACGAATGTTAAAACCAGACATCAATTAAATCAAGCTGGTCATGTTGCTTTTCTTTCTAACATAGAACCTAAGAATATAAAAGAAGCTTCAACTGATGACTACTGGATACTTGCCATGCAAGAAGAATTAAATCAATTCGAACGAAACGAAGTTTGGGAACTCGTTCCTAGACCTAGTGATCAATCAGTCATCGGTACTAAATGGGTTTTCAAAAATAAAGCAGATGAACTAGGAAATATAACAAGGAATAAAGCTAGATTAGTTGCACAAGGATATAATCAAGAAGAAGGTATTGATTACGAAGAGACGTTTTCTCCAGTCGCCCGACTTGAAGCAATACGAATATTATTAGTTTATGCATGTTTTCATAATTTTAAACTATATCAAATGGATGTTAAAAGTGCATTTTTAAATGGATTCATAAAAGAAAATGTTTTTGTTGAACAACCACCTTTGTTTAATCATGAAAAATTTCCGGATCATGTATATAAACTTAAAAAGGCGTTATACGGTTTAAAACAAGCACCACGTGCTTGGTATGATCGTCTTAAAAGTTATTTATTAGAATCTGGTTTTGAAATCGGTAAAGTAGATCAAACACTTTTTATTAAGAAAACTAATAAAGATATTTTAATAATTCAAATATATGTTGACGATATTATTTTCGGCTCGACAAATGAAAAATTATGTCAAGAATTTTCAACCATAATGACAAATGAATTTGAAATGTCTCATATGGGAGAATTGTCATATTTTCTTGGATTACAAATTAAACAAATTGAAAATGGAATTTTTATTAATCAAGAAAAATATTGTTATAATTTAATCAAACGTTTTGGTCTTGAAAATACTGCTGCCAAACCAACTCCTATGAGTACAACGGTTCATCTCGATAGAGATGAAGATGGCAAAAGTGTTGATCAAAAGTTATATCGTAGTATGATAGGTTCTTTACTTTATTTAACAGCGAGTCGCCCCGATATTATGATGAGTGTCTGTTTATGTGCTCGATTTCAAGCAAATCCCAAAGAATCACATATGAGAGCAGTTAAACGCATTATTCGTTATCTAACTAAAACCAAAGATTTCGGACTATTTTATCCGAAAGAATGTCCTTTTGAATTAGTTTCCTACAGTGATGCTGATTTTGGAGGAAGTCGGACGGATCGAAAAAGTACGAGCGGAACGTGTCACTTCATTGGACGTTCTTTAGTCTCTTGGTTTAGTAAGAAACAAAATTGTGTTTCTTTATCAACATGTGAAGCAGAATATATATCTGCTGCTTTGGCATGTGCACAAGTCGTATATATGCAACAGACATTACAAGATTTTAATTGTCATCTTGAAAAATCAATAATTTATTGTGATAATACCAGTGCAATAAACCTTTCAAAAAATCCGGTCAATCATTCCCGAACAAAACACATAGATATTCGTCATCATTTTCTTCGTGATTGTTTGGAAAAAGGATTAATAAATCTAGAATTTATCAATACTGAAAATCAAATAGCTGACATTTTTACTAAACCACTAAATGAAATTTCTTTTATAAAACTAAGACGAGATTTAGGTATAATGTCGGTTAAAGACTTATGAATAAAATAAAATTATTATAATAAAAAATATATATATATATATATATATATATATAAAATGATGAAAAATATAAAATTATTTTTTCTGACCAGAGCGGTACTCGAACTCATGACTTCTGACTTTTATGTAAGATGTTGTAGTATAGCCACTTGGGCTATGGGTGTTTCTTGTTCCAACTCTGTTTCTAATTTACATCATTGAAACTTGATTTCAGAATATACTATTTTTTAACTCTAAAGAATTGTATGTCATTCATTTGTAAACAGTTTTTGTTTAAAGAATTATGTGATTAAAACTAAAATTTGATTTTAGACCACTATTTTTTTAGAAAATATGGTTATATATATACATACATATGCTTATTGAATAGAGCATCAAATACAAAACAAAAACTTAAAACAAAAATGTCTTCTAATAATGATGTCTACAATTCTGAAAATTCTCATCTCTCTTATACTTCCCCGGACGACGACTATTCTGATCGTATCCCCGAAGGTGGTCCTTATCCTACATTTCCAATGCCAAATCGTGTTTTAGAATTTCCCTCTCCAGATAATGATCCCCGACACAGGTGGAAACCATGGGAAGACTCCCATACAGGTTATACACCTGATAAAAAGAAAGGGAAAAAGGAAATGGTAGTAACTCCATCAACCAAACAAAAGATTGATGAAATTCATCACTACCAACAACAACAGATGAATATGCAAAGGGAACTTTATTACGAACAGAAAGTCACGGCAAGACGTTTAAGCTTCCTTGAAAAGATTGCCATGAAATTTTGTTCATCTAAGAAGGATGATGTTGCTGAACCTTCTTATAGAACTCCATCTCCCTCTAACCATGTTCAATCTCCAATAGCTCCAATATGGTCACCGGTAGAAAACGTTCCATCTCCAAATTCATGGGAACGTCGATGCTAATTCATCATGGCTATATTTTAGTGTATATATGTTATTTTCTTTATATAAGCTGTATAAATAAATATGATGTAATAATATGATTATATTTCTATAATTCTTATTTAAAAAAAAAACAAACAACAACATGACATGCTTTCGGTCGACCGAAATGCCTGAACCGGTCAACTGAAGCTGTCCCGAGAAGTTTTTAAAAACAGATTTCTTCCAAGTCGGTCGACCGAAATACCTGACTCGGTCAGCCGAACGTATTTCCCGAAAAACAGTAGAATATTTTTTAAACTCGGTCAACCGAATTCCCTGCACCAGTCGACCGAAGCTTTTCCCGAAAGTTTCAGCACTGTTCTGAACCTAAACTCGGTCGACCGACCCAGGTCCTTCAGTCGACCGAACGTGTTATTCTGCTAAAATTGCCTTCATATTTTAACCCAACCCTTCACCTTTTTATCTCACCTCTTCACTTTACTCTTCCACAACAGATTTGAACCCTAGCCCCCATTACAACCTTTCTAAACTTCTTCAAATTCTTCAAGAAAAATGGCTCCCAAAAAGAAATCTAAGACTACCGCTGGCCAATCTTCCTCAACTCCTGTAGATTCTCAAATTGCTTCTTGGTTAGTAAGTGAAAAAGCTTTAGAAAGATGGATAAAGCTTCAAGATGCAAAAATCTTTGAGGAGTCTTTTGTAAGTTATCCTGATTTTACTGCCTACGGTGTTGAAAACGCCGCTCTTGAAAGTGGTCTTGATGCTTTTCTTGACCATAGGAAAAACAACTTGAAGATTAATCATATAATGGTCAAGTTATTCTTAGCAAATCTCAATCTTGTCAATCCACCTGGAAACACTGAAAATTGTGTTTGGACTTCGGTATGTGGCACATCGATGTTTCTCTCCATTGATCGAATGAATCATATTTTAAATGCTCGACCGGGTGGAATCTCATTACATGATGTAGATTGTAATCCATCAACTCGTGACCGCCTAAGTCACTTATTCTTTGAAGATGATGCTACCGACTTAAGGAAAACTTCATCTCTCCGACCTAAAGCACGACTTTTTCATCGATTCATGATGAAGTCTATTGTTCGAAGAGGAGGGTCGTACCACTTAGTATATCCCGAAAACTTCAAGGCGTTATATGCTATGTGTGGAAACATTCGGGTAAATTGGACACAACTTCTTATGGATGAATTCCTTACATTCAACCAAGGAAAAATGCTCCATATTTACTATGGAGAATACATAATGCGGTTGATTAACAACTTTGTCACTCATGCACCGGAATCCGAAACATCCAAAGTTCGTACCTTTGACTCACGAACAATAAAATTGATGAAGTTACCCGATGCACCATCCCAAATCACAACCTTTCAGCAATGGCGTACCATTCCACGAGAACAACTACGTCGTAGCTATTCTACTCCTCAACCCTCCACTCATTCCGCAGAACGTTTAACTCGTCAAACCTCTATCCAAAGACCACCTCCCGGTACTAGCACAACGGCTACCATAGATATTTTAGCCCAAAATCAACTAGCTTTGGATTCTCGCCTTCGAAAAATTGATGGCCGTTTCAAAAAGATCAAAGGCTTCTTTGTAAATTTATGGGATGCCTTATCATGCTCTTCTGAAGCCGGTGCTTCATTTGTTGCTCCTGGAAAAAGACCCGCACCAAATTTCTCTTGGTCTACATCCGAGAACACAAGTTCCAGCACATCAGCAACTCCCGCACCTACCACTCACAGACGGGGTAAGGAACCGGCTCCTCTCGATGAAAATCTTCATCCAGAACAGTGGGATACCGACGATGATGAGGAGTAATTGTAGTATTTTTTTTTAAATTTATTTTAACTTTCAAGAATCTCTTATAATTTATTTTGTTTCTTAATTAATTGTTATGTTATGTTCTAAGCAAACATCTTTAAATTATTTCTAATTAAGCTCAAAGAATGTACCATGTAAATTTACAATGTTTTTTTTGCATTACTTAAATCTGTTATAAGTATTCCTTTTTGTCGATGACAAAGGGGGAGAAATGTATGCAAATTAACGAAATTTTGCAGAAAAGTCGCCATATATTCAGGGGGAGAACTATAATATATATGTCAATATTACTTCATCACATAAGTATTGTCATCAATCAAAAAGGGGGAGAATGTTGATTCATGAGTTTTGATTCATGACACAAGCTTCAGAGATCATACGACGAGAATGCTATATGAAAGCGACAAAAAGAGAATAAGTGCATACCGTGCACTACAAAGAAGATAATCTTACAATTCAGAGATTAGTATGGATATTTTATTTTATTTGAGTCTTAGAACAATGTTAAAATCATTCCTCAAATAATCACACACGCACACAAAACATTTTATATCAAAAAATATGTTCACTGTGCATATAACACCAGGTCGGCCGACCGACCAGGATCCTCGGTCGACCGACCCTGTATCATATGCACAGTGACTTTCTGTTTTGTATACGTTTTTCAACTCAGCTGACCGGCCAGTTTTTCCGGTCGACCGACCAGAGAAAAACAGCTAGTTTTCTGAAGAGACGCGATCTTTTCATGAAGAGTAATGTCCTCTATTTCAAGAGGTATGGACACTACTGTTGACTAAAACTATTCATGAAAGATTACAACTCTTCTACAACTATATAAACATATTCAATTCACTTCTACAATAACCGATTCTTGTTTATATTTCTGAAATCTAATCTCTTTTCATTTCTGCAAATAAAAGCATTCACTCTTATTCAATATCACTAGAATCCTTGAATTTATTCATATACTTCGATTCTACGTGATTATCTTCCTTCTAAATCTTCACACACATACATATTCTTAAGGATTTGATTATAGGAAAGTTGTACTATCAAAAGACAATCAGTGTTATTTAGAACACATTCGTCAACAAACATTTTGTATTAAGTTGAAGTCCTCTTCGGTTGTTGAGGCGAAAAAATTCCTGTTCGGCTGCTCAGGTGTCGTATACCTATTCCTTCGGGTTAAGTGAGGGGTTTAGTTTAAATCCAGAGGGTATTCTGGGACTGGACGTAGAACGGGAAGTTCGAACCAGTATAAAAATTCCTGGTGTGCTTACTTTAATTTTTACTTTACAATTATTACCAGTTTCCGCATTAATATACCATATTACACGATCCTTAGTACTACACGTACTCTTTCAATGCATACAGCAACCGGTCCATGAGTTTAGCGGGCTTTCCTCTGGCCCGGACTGCATGCCTGCCTACTCATATGTGCTACTTATACTCTTCAGAATTATTGGCTGTCAACATATAGATTATTTTTGCAATATGTTTTAAACGATGCTGCTGACACGGGTGAAACTGAGTATTACCAAACTTTCAAACAGGTAGTCTGGTTATAAGAAGAGGATGGAATTGCGGGGAGATTTATAATTGGAACTCAAACAAATGTTTCCTTAAAAGGACGGAAATGAAGGCAAGTTACTGTATTTTAGTTGTTCTTTGCACGCATATGAGTACGTTATACTATTCAAATGATGCATGGCTAAGTATGTGGTTACACAATTAAGCAGTGTTTGTGATGTTTTACTTCCTCATGATTAGTAAATTAGGAATGAAGTACCGTATAAATTAATTATACTAAGAATTTCTCAAAGAAACAGACTGACCTTGAAGTTCCCATAAATATGTTTTGGCCAAAGAATTTGAAAATGAAAGAGAACAGTGAAAGGAACCAAACCACAAGCGAGTGATAAAATCTAAACGAGGTAAAGAAAGCAAAGTCTTTATAATAATAATGATATTTATACATGTTATGAAACGTGATAAAACAATAAAAAAAGAAAGTTAGAACAATAAGTCTTTTCTTTTCTTCACTTCACCCTTTTAAATTTATCGATCTTTGTCAATTCAATTTGGATGGATATTTTGTGGAACTTTTCAAAGGTATAATATTTGTTTGTTGTACTTTCTCAGGTGTGGTGTAGTTAGTAGGTAGAGTTTCAAAGTTTGTGCGTCAAGTTCATTGATGCAACAATAAATCATCATGGTTGAATGTATAGCCAGGAAGAACAATTGGAGTGGATGTTGAAATTAGGCGACACAATATATAGGAGAATTGAAGGGGATGAAAGTAGCTTGACGTAGGAGAAGACGGATTGCGAAACGGAGTCCGGAGGAGCAAACTGGAGGGGTGGTCGATGTGCTGGCTGCTTGCAGCCTGCAGTCAGACGTCTGCAGTGTAGGGCCAGACGTCTGACCCTACAGGGTCCAGTTGCCCGAAAGTTCGATCAGACGTCTGGAGCCCTACCTGCAGACGTCTGAGCCGGCGAATGGCTGTTTTCTGGGCTGTTTTGGTGTTATTTCATACAGGGGCAAAGTGGTCTTTCGCCAGGGTTTTCTCTACTACTATATATTCTCTCTTTCAGGTCTGAAAAGAGGGTGAGATTGAAAAACCTAATCTAATTCCAAATCAAGGGTTTTATCCTCCAAATCTAGGGTTTAGGCAAATCCTATTTCTTCAATTCTAATCTCCACAAAATTATATTCTTGCTAATATTGTGATCATTGTTAACAATCTCTTGTACACTTTCTATTGGTGATATAATAAAAGCTCTCTCAAGTGGATGTACACTAACACAACGTTAGTGGAACCACTATAAAATCGTGTGTGATTTACTTATTGTTATTGCATTCATATATTGCTTGTATTGGTGTTGTGATCGTGTTCGGATTTGGTTTTATTGAATTCTTCGGGAGTTTGGTTGTTTTGCACTATCTAGCACGATTTGGCTTTTCCGTGTTGCGCGTTGCGATTGTATTCAAGTGGTATTGGGTGTAGTCGTAATAACATTTGGTATCAGAGCTTTGGTGTTGCTAGATGGTTGTTGAAATGCCGGAAATGGATACCTCTGAAAATTCAATGGTTGGTCCAAGTAGTATAGCGCCGTATGTACGTGGGTCGTATGTGGCTTCGGGATCTCAATTGGTAATCGACAAGTGGAATGGCGATAATGATTTTGAAAAGTGGCAATGGAAGATGAAAGCGGTTCTAAGGAGGAATCGGGTACATCGAGTAGTGTTTGATACACATTTGTTGCCGGCGGACATCTCGGATGTCGAGAGAGAGGAAATGGAAGAGTGGGCATTTACTACACTTCAACTTGCAATGGGAGAGAATGTGATCTCTGAAATTAGTGGTGAGACGACCGCTAAGGGCATTTGGGACAAGTTAGAGGAGTTGTATATGAAGAAGTCTCTAACTAATCGTTTGATCTTGTTGCGAACGTTTTTCACGTATAAGATGAAAGAGGGGAGTTCGCTTAAGGCACACTTGAATGTGTTTGATGATTTGCTAATGAAGATGAAGGCGGTAGATTTGAAGATTGAGGAAGAGCAAAAGGCGATGATATTGTTATGTTCATTGCCGGACCGTTATACGGGTTTCTCAAATAGTTTGATCTATAGCCGGGATACATTGACGTTAGATGATGTCAAGACGGGTCTTCTTAGTGAGGAGTTGAGAGATCAAATGAAGGAGTTGAGTGTTGGTGGTAGTAGTGCCGGAAATGGTCAAGGTTTGTTTGTGGAGAAGGAGAGATATGCGAAGAAGGAGAATCGGGGGCGTTCCAAATCTAGGAATCCCGGTTGGAGAGGAAAGTTGAAGGAAAAGAAAGGCAAGTGCTATATTTGTAAGAAGCCTGGTCATTGGAAGAATGAGTGTCCGGACAAGGAAAAAGCCAAGAAGGAAGTAGCATCTTCATCGGTCGCGGTGGAGAGAGGTGTTGGTGAGGGAGACATGGATGTATTGACGGCGGTAGCATCAAATGTTTCGGGTAGCGAATGGGTTCTCGATTCGGGGGCGTCTTATCATATGACGCCGAATAGGAATTGTTTTTCTTCTTTCGAAGCTAGAGAGGGAAATTCGATTGTTATGGGAAATGGTGCTATTTGTAAGTCGAAGGGCATTGGTTCCGTGCAAATTAGGATGTTTGACGGAGTAGTTCGTACTCTCACTAATGTGCGCTATGTTCCGGGACTTAGGAAGTCTCTTATCTCTTTGGGGCAATTAGATTCTTTGGGGTGCAAGATCACTATTGAGAGAGATGGCTTGAGGGTTTCGAAGGGGGCGCTTGTGGTTATGAAAGGTGCTAGGGCTCATGGTATATATTTGCTTCAAGGTGTGACCATAGAAGGTGAAGCTAGCATTGGGGTTGATAGTTCTCGCGACTTAGATGCAACTAGATTGTGGCATTTGAGGTTAGGACATGTCTCGGAGAGGAGTTTGGATATTCTTCGGAAAAGGGAGATTATTGGTGGTGAGAGTTTCAACAAGCTAGAGTTTTGCGAAGAGTGTGTCATGGGGAAGCAAACAAAGGTTTCATTCAGTGAAGGAAAACATGATTCAAGAAGCGTTCTTGAGTATGTGCATACGGATGTTTGGGGACCGGCACCGGTAGCTTCTTTAGGTGGAGCAAGGTATTATATTTCTTTTATTGATGATTTTTCTCGTAAAGTTTGGGTGTATGTAATGAAGGCTAAGTCGGAGGCATTTGCTAAGTTCAAAGTATGGAAGGCTCTTGTTGAGAATGAGAGTGGTAAGTCTTTGAAGGTTCTTAGGTCCGACAATGGCGGAGAATATGTTTCCGGAGAATTCTTGGAGTATTGCAAGCATCATGGCATTCGGAGACATTTTACTACACCGGGAGATCCACAATCAAATGGTGTTGCGGAGAGGATGAACCGTACTCTACTAGAGAAAGCTCGATGCTTGAGATTGACATCGGGTTTGTCTAAGGGATTTTGGGCCGAAGCTTTGTCAACCGCGGTGCATATTATTAATCGAATTCCGTTCTCGGCTATTGACAACAAAATCCCGGAGGAAGTGTGGAAGGGAAAGAGTATTGACTTGAGCTATCTTTGTGTCTTTGGAAGTCCGGTTTATGTGCATGATCCGGGAAATGATAAGCTTGAACCAAGAGCTTTCAAGGGGATTTTGCTTGGCTATACGGATGGAGTGAAAGGCTATCGGATTTGGAATCCGGAAACGAAGAAGGTAATCAACTCTCGTCATGTTACTTTTGATGAGTCGGCTATGTTCAAGGAGAATGAAAGCTCATCGGATATTCCGGTCTTGGTTCGTGATGAATCGAAGGGGAAGGAAGTTATTACCACATTTTGTCCAAGTAGTAGAGAGAGTAGATTAGTTGAAGATGCTTGTGAGGAGAAAGCGGTTGATGATACATCACATAGTCCACAAGGTGCCTCTAGTAGTGTTGGTGATGTACACGAACATAGAGAAGATTCGGTTCAAGGTGGAGCCGAAAGGGGTTTGGGTGATAATATTGCTACTCGGGTTGGTCGTCGTGCTATAAGGCCACCCGAAAGATATGGTGATTGGAACTATCTTAGCTTTTGTGATAGGTTGGACTATGCTCTCAATGTAGTCCAAGATGAGCCTATGGACCTTGAAGACGTCATGAATTCGAGTGATAGCTCGAAGTGGATTTGTGCCATGGAGGAAGAGATGCAATCATTGATGAAGAATCAAACTTGGAGTTTGGTTCCACTTCCTAAAGAAAACCATGCTATTGGGTGCAAATGGATTTACAAGGTGAAGGACGATGGAAGATAGAAAGCTAGGTTAGTGGCTAAGGGGTTTGCACAAAGGAAAAGAAAGGAGTATGATGAGATATTCGCACCGGTTGTGCGCCATACTTCTATCCGGATATTACTTGCCATAGTTGTTATTCACAACTTGGAGTTGGAGCAACTTGATGTGAAGACTGCCTTCTTGCATGGTGAATTGGATGAAGACATTTACATGGAGCAACCGCAAGGGTTTGTTGTAAATGGTAAGTCAAATATGGTGTGCAAGTTGAAGAAATCGCTATATGGGTTGAAGCAATCACCTAGGCAATGGTATAAGAGATTTGATCATTTTATGCTTGAAAGTGGCTTTGATAGGAGCATCAAAGATGCTTGTGTTTATTTCAAGAAGTTGGGAAATGATTGTTGGGTGTACTTGCTCTTGTATGTGGACGACATGCTCATTGCTTCGAAGGACAAGAATGAAATCAACAAGTTGAAATTGAAATTAAAGTCGGAATTCGAAATGAAAGACCTTGGAGAAGCAAAGAGGATATTGGGCATGGAGATAGAAAGGGATCGAAAGCATTTTGAGTTGAAATTGACTCAAAAGGAGTACATAAAGAAGGTACTTTGCCGGTTTAGCATGGAGAATGCAAAGGTGTCAAATACACCATTACCTTTGCACGTGAAGCTTTCGAGTAAGGATTCACCTATCTTGGAGAAAGACAAGGCTTATATGGAAAAGGTGCCATATGCAAGTGTGGTTGGTAGTTTGATGTATGCTATGGTGTGCACAAGACCCGATATTGCAAATGCCGTCGGGGTGGTTAGTCGTTTTATGTCTAATCCGGGAAAATCGCATTGGGAAGCCGTGAAGCTTATATTGAGATACCTTAGAGGTACGTCATCTCATGGTTTTGTTTTTGGCGGTAGTGGGAAAAGGAGTTGCAACTTAGTTGGTTATTGTGATTCGGACTACGCCGGTGATAGAGATAGGAGAAAGTCAACTTCCGGATATGTTTTCACACTAGGTGGTATGGCCATAAGTTGGAGATCGAGATTGCAAACTATAGTAGCTTTATCCACTACGGAGGCGGAGTTGATAGCCGTGGTAGAGGCGGCGAAGGAAGCACTCTATTTGAAGCGTTTGTTGTGTGACTTGGGTATTGAACACGATAGCATCGATGTTCAATGTGATAGCCAAAGTGCTATTCACTTGGCGGAGAATTTGGCGTTTAGCTCACGGACTAAGCATATAGAAGTGAGGGAGTCATTCTTGGTAGCCATGGATGAGGATAAGCAAGTATATCTTCGAAAGGTGCACACAAAGGAGAACGCGGCGGATATGTTCACTAAGGCATTGCCGGTTGGGAAGTTCGAGCATTGCTCGGACTTGATTCGCTTGGAGAAGTGCTAGGTGCCACTAGGTGGCACGGGTGAGAGAGTAGCTTAGTTGTAGATGTGGAAGAGTATTGGTATGAGATTGTCGTTCTATCTTCTTGGTGTAGTGCTAGTGTACACTCCTAGTGCTCTTGTCTTTGGTGAGACGGGGTTTGAATGTTTTCAACATTTCGTTGGCGGATGGGGGCTTTGTGCCTGAACTCGTTGATGGAGTGCAATGGCGGGTGGCTTTGCCGGAACCCGTTGGGGAAACATTCACGTTTGGTTGAAGGTAGAAGTGTTGGTAGTTGGAGCTATCGGTTGTTGATGGTATGGTACCATTGGTGTTGGAGATGGATATAGTGTCGAGGTGGAGTGTTGAAATTAGGCGACACAATATATAGGAGAATTGAAGGGGATGGAAGTAGCTTGACGTAGGAGAAGACGGATTGCGAAACGGAGTCCGGAGGAGCAAACTGGAGGGGTGGTCGATGTGCTGGCTGCCTGCAGCCTGCAGTCAGACGTCTGCAGTGTAGGGCCAGACGTCTGACCCTATAGGGTCCAGTTGCCCGAAAGTTCGGTCAGACGTCTGGAGCCCTACCTGCAGACGTCTGAGCCGGCGAATGGCTGTTTTCTGGGCTGTTTTGGTGTTATTTCGTACAGGGGCAAAGTGGTCTTTCGCCAGGGTTTTTTCTACTACTATATATTCTCTCTTTCAGGTCTGAAAAGAGGGTGAGATTGAAAAACCTAATCTAATTCCAAATCAAGGGTTTTATCCTCCAAATCTAGGGTTTAGGCAAATCCTATTTCTTCAATTCTAATCTCCACAAAATTATATTCTTGCTAGAATATTGTGATCATTGTTAACAATCTCTTGTACTCTTTCTATTGGTGATATAATAAAAGCTCTCTCAAGTGGATGTACACTAACACAACGTTAGTGGAACCACTATAAAATCGTGTGTGATTTACTTATTGTTAATGCATTCATATATTGCTTGTATTGGTGTTGTGATCGTGTTCGGATTTGGTTTTATTGAATTCTTCGGGAGTTTGATTGTTTTGCACTATCTAGCACGATTTGGCTTTTCCGCGTTGCGCGTTGCGATTTTATTCGAGTGGTCTTGGGTGTAGTCGTAATAACAGTGGAAATTGTTGCTGAAATTAAATTTGCAAAGATTGTTGTCCTAGAAATCAAGATACTGGACACATTCTTAATTATCAGTTATTTCCTGTTAACTATTAATCGATATACAGTATACGTATGTTATAGTTTATTTCAGGAGTCCATACTTTTTTCTTTTTCAACCATACAAAAAGTCAGTCTTAAACTTTATGGTGGTTAAGAAAGAGATGGCCACAACGATGGTTGATAAAACACCATAATGTTGGCCGTCCTTATCCGGTACAAGAATCAAACTCTCTCTATGTATAATTTTCTCTAGATATATATTGTCAATTTTTTTAAAACTGTCAACTGAAACTAGCTTGGAGTCTTTCGACAGCTTTAGGCAACCGGAAACAAAACAAAAGCTTTTTCTGTTCTTGAATTTGCAACAGAAAGAAAACTCTTGGACAAAATTGCAAGAACTTAAAACAAAAAAAGGGGCAGTCCGTTCAGTGCTATCATGTGGTATATTCATGATTTCTGAAATTCTCAGCTGTGTATATGTTAATGATAGCCAAATGATAGAGAGAAATGCTCTAAAATACTTCCATAATTTGATTAATGCAATTGATTATTGCCATATTACTGGCTAATTAATCACCAACGTGATTTGAAAGTAAACATAATATGATTAGACATATAGATACATAGATCAGTCGGATGCACGGATGGAGAATTGATCCTTCATCAAAATTTGGAATTGTCAAATTTTCTGATTTTTTGGTTAAACACGTTTTTTCAACAAGTTGGTGCAAGTATTTTTATTCCTCTTACTGAATAGATTGTTATTTTTTCTTTTTTTTTTCTTTTTCAAATAAGAATTGTTCATTTAGTAAAGCATAATTTATCACAATATGATGTAAACATTTGTGTTCTAATTTATAGTTAGGATAATGGGTTAGAAACGAGTAATATATGTGTTATAACATAGAGTTTCCATGGGAAACTCAATTAAATCATCTGCAATTTAACAAAAAAGGAGGAGGATGAGCTCAATCTGAAAATCTAACATATCATATAAGAAAAAAAAGTAGTGCCTTGTTTAAGCGATGTGTTGAAGGATTCAAATCCACTTCCTGTATAATCTATGTCTAAGACGTCCTAATAGTCCTTGACATTATAAAATATTAACAAAAAAGGATCACATATTTTACTGTGACCGGTGAATCGAGTGTAATTATTGTTTATAACTGGTGTATTGTACTGGTACTAAAATTTTACATTTGGATTTAACTAGATCCGTAGCTTTACTATTCCCAGTGCTACCATAAATATTTGATAGGCCAGCGTACCTTCACTGATTTACAACAGATCATGCAGATTTAGAGGGACCATCGGTTACTTTGGTTGCGTAGGAGCATAGGAAATGCAAATAATCGTTGGAAGTTTGAAAAACACGTTTTAATATTTGAAAAATCTACTTTCACAAGAAGTGTAGACATAACTGTTTTCTAATGGTCGTTTCAATTTTGTAAAAGTGGTTTGGCGGGAATATGCCTTTTCGAACAGAGATAACCATTTTTTAACGATAATTTTTCAACAGTCGTGACTGCTAGATGACTATACATGCTAGTCAAAAATTCCAAACAAAAACCGTTTTTGATTCTATTCTATTCCTTTTCTCTACACTCTTCTTCAGGCAATCAAAAGAGAAACACAGATTGAAGTTCGTCATAATCCAAGCCGTCTCTACACGCCTTGGATTGAGAGTTGTATCTTACAAAGCAGACGTCTACTGCGCAAAAACTACAACAGAGATGTATATACAAAATTTTGTCTTAGGACATTGCGCTTGCAAGCCTCTCTGGAATCAAGTTAGTAATTTCTAATTTACTTCCATTATTTTATATATACTAGTTGTTTTAACAAGACTGAGGTATATATTAAATCATATTCATTCAATAGAACACTGTTTATACAAGTGGTGTTTTTTTGAGAGAATAAGTGATCCTCAAAAGTAGAGGAAAGCACACATATGTGTGTATCACTGAAAATAAAGGAGCTGCCAACATGTCTGGCAGGTAACAAATCATAATACAAAAATCGAAGAAAAAGAAACTCAAGTACTTCTAGAATGAGCTCCGGCAAGACAGAATCTCCTTGTCTGAAATTAACTATTATGTTTCAAAATGGATCAATCTGTTGTCAAACAGAACTCGATTGCATGGAAACTAGACAAGTTTAGAGGAATTGATTTCAAAAGATGGCAATGGAAAATGATGTTTTATATCATAAATTTGAACATAGCTCATATGCTCAATAAAGAGAAACCAGTGCCAAATGAATCTCCGGTCACTATAGAAACTCAGAAAGAAATCGATGCTTGGACGCATAGCGAATTTCTTTGCATAAATTATATCCTTAGTGGATTGGATGATACTCTTTATTATGTCTATGTAATGTGTAAAACTAGAAATGAATTATGGGAGATTTTGGAAAAGAAATATCTGACATAAGAAACAATTGCAGAGAAATCCGTCGTTGGAAAATTTATTAATTACAGGATGGTAGAAAATAAGTCTTTTCTTAACCATGTTGAGGAATTACATATTATCATTCACGAATTGCACTTTAAAGGCATAAGTCTTGATGTGAAATTCCAAGTAGGTGCTATCACTGAGAAATTGCCTCCATCCTAGAAGAATTGAAACACTTGACTGAGCAGTTATCAATGGAAAATATGGTTCTAAAACTTCGAGTTGAGGAAGGAAATATAATAAATAAAAAGAATAATGTCTCAGCCTACAAAGCCAAAGCAAACATTTTAAAACCCAATTTCCAAAAGGAAAGGGGAACAAACCAGTGAAGGGTCCAATCTCTCACAAAGATAAAGAAATCCAAAATCAAAGGTGCTTGCTAGATATATGGAAAACCATGATACAAGGCCCAAGTGTTTTTCCATAAGAAGGGCAATGCTACCATTGGAAATCAAGGTTATAATAAGCAAGCAAATGTGGCTGTTAATACTAGTTTTGCTACCATTGTTTCCGAGATTAACTTGGTTAGTCATGCCAAAGATTGGTGGGTTGATGCTGGCACTACTAGGCACATATGTTCCTATAGGATTATGTTTACAACCTACCATCAAGTTGAAGAATAAAATCTGTACATGGGAATGCATTATCATCCGCTGTTCAAGGAAAGGGCAATGTGGTTCTTACACTCACTTCTGGAAAGAAACCGACTCCCTTGGATGTGCTGCACGTACTAGAAATTAGAAAGAACTTAATGTTTGGTACTATTGTGAGTAATAAGGGTTTTAAACTTGTATTTGAGTTTGATAAATTTATACTTACCAAAGGTGGAGAATTTGTAGGAAAGGGTTATCTAACATATGGTCCTTTTAAACTCAATGTATGCTCTAATAACAATAATAATAAGCTTCTTCTTACTTGCTTGAGTCTATCGATTTATAGCATGGACGGTTAGGTCAAGTGAATATCATTCTATAAAAAGAATGAGAAATTCAGGACTAATACGAAAATGTAACCCTAACTCTGGTAATATACATAAATGTGAAGTATGCACCGAATCCAAGTTTGTGAAACAACCTATGAAGCCTATAAATAGATCCAATGAAGTATCAGGATTAACTCATTCTGATCTTTGTAACTTCAAGGCAACACCAACTCGTGGAGAGAAAAATTATCATATCTCGTTTATAGATGATTGTAGCAAATATTGTTATGTATGCTTACTACATAGTAAATATGAAACCTTGGACATGTTCAAAGTATACAAGGTGGAAGTAGAGAATCAGCTCGATAAGAAAATAAAGGTCATAAGATCTAATAGAGGAGGAGAATATGAATCACATGCATCCTCATAATTTTGTACCTTTCATGGAACTGTTCGTCAAACCACGACACCTTATACTCTTCAACAAAATGGTGTTGCGGAACGGAAAAATAGAACATTCAAGGATATGATTAATTCCATGCTTAATAGTTCTGGAGTTTCACATAATCTGTAGGGTGATGCTCTATTTGCTGTAAATACCATCTTAAATCAAATCCCTGATAAAAAGACAAAAAAGACCCTTTATGAGTTATAAAGGAAAATTTACTTCTTATAAGAAACTGAAAGTCAGGGTTGTCTGCCTAAGGTCAGAGTTCCTTTACCTATGCGAACGAAATTTGGACCAAAATATATAGACTGTGTATTTATTGGATATGAAAACAACAACGCAACATATAGATTTTTGGTTTTCAAATCAAAAATAGATAACATTCATGTAACACTATACTACAAAGTGATGATGCTGAGTTTCTTTGAACATCATTTTCCATAAAAAGGGGAAAGAACCGACATCATAAACAAAACAATACAAGATGTCAGTAATACATAATAAGTTCGTCGAGGGTTCACGAAATCAAAGAAATTGAAACTAGAAGAGCAAGTAAAAGATTGAGAATCTCCTAGGATTTTGAAGCTGATCTTTTTACCTTTATTACCGAGGAAGAACCTCTAACCTATAAAGCTGTTATGTAATCATCTGAAGTACCTTATTGGATGAAAGCTATTCAAAGTGAAATGGAATCCATTATGCAAAATAATACATGGAAATTGGTTGATTTACACCCAGGGAATAAACCAATTAAACATTAATGGATTTTTAGGAAGAAAATAAGACCAGACGGTATCATAGAAAAATATAACGCTCGGTTAGTAGCCAAAGGATACCGTCAAAAGGATGGTCTTGATTGCTTTGATACTTATTCACCATTAGCAAGAATTACATCTATAAGGATTTTGATTGCAATAGCATCAATCTATAATTTAAAAAAAATCAAATTGACGTAAAAACACCATTCTTAAATAGTGAATTAGAAAAGGAAATTTATATAAATCAACCTAAAGGTTTCGTAGTAAAAGGTCAATAAAAGAAGGTTTGTAAATTAGTTAAATCCTTGTACGGACGTAAACAAACATCGAAACAATGACATGATAAATTTGATTATATTATGTTATCACATGGATTTAAAATTAATGGATGTGACAAGTGCAAGTATACATTGAACAACTTGAACATGGGTTTGTCATTGTTTGCTTGTACATTGAAGACATGTTTATAATGGGAACAAATAAAGATGTGATCAACTCTGCAAAACAAATGCTAAAATCCATTTTTGATATGAAAGATATGGAACTAGCAGATATAATACTAGGAGTTCATATACAAAAAAACTCTAAAGGATATATTCTCACACAATCCCAGTATATAGACGAAGTACTAAGAATTTGGACATTATGACTGCAAACCTATATTAACCCCATTTGACCGAAATTTTCACCTTCTGAAAAATATGAATGGTAGTATGTCACAGTTAAAATACACAAAATTTTTAGGAAGTTTGAAGTGTTGAAAATTTGTTGCGCCTCCTCCGCATCTTCACTATGTGCGCACTTCATTTAGTGTAGAAGAAGCAAGACCATTAAACGAAGCTCTTTCGGTGCCGGTGTCATGATTGGATATCCCTACAATGTTTTGGAGCATATATATGTTCATGGGAACAATTATTGTAACAAAAGGAATCTCTTATTGTTGCATGCTATCAATCTCATATATATGCTCATCTTCTTTAGAATATCTTACGATATAGAACTAACCATAATCCAATCTACGCACCAACTTTAATACAATGTGAGTCACACCTAATAGATCTCCACCTTAGTGAGCATTTTCTCGATTCAACTTGAAGTTATACATAGTCATCAAACACTTGGATAAGGTCGCTAACACCTCTCAACAGTTCAGATTAGGTTGCTATCACCTCTCAGCAATTAGGCCAATCTGTTTACAAAGAGTCCTCTTTTTTTGTAGTTGGAGCTGGCCATGTTTTAACATATAACTCCACTTTAATGAGAATCTCAAGTTTAAGCCATATCCTGAAGCATATTTAGGTCAACGCTGCATCATATTGGTCCCATCGAAACATTAGCTTCGATGCCATGTTGAAATTTTTTGGCACCCCTGTCGCATCTTTACTATGCGCACACTTCATTTAGTATAGAAGAAGCAAGACCACTGAACGAAGGTCTTTTGGTGCCAACGTCATGATTAGATATCTCTACATCCCCCTGAAGCACATATGTTCATGGAACAATTATTGTAGCAAAATTAATCTCTTATTGTTACATGCTATCAATCTCATATATATGCTCTTCTCCTTTAGGATATCTTACGATAAGGACTAATATAAATCTAATTTATGCACCCACTTTAATACAATGCATGCCACAGCTAACATGAAGTACATAATAAATTATACAAGACCTAATTTAGCCTATTCCATTTATAGATTAACAAGTATTCATCGACCCTTGGAAAAAATCGCCGGAATGCTTTGGTTATAATACTTAAATATTTAAACCATACAATTAATTATGGGTTAAATTACTCAAACAAGGAATCGCTGTCAAGTCCCTGGAATTGAAAGATGATGTAAGAAAAGTCCCTCCCGAATAAATTATGAAAATTAGGTCCCTATTTTTAGATTTTGGCTAATTTATACCGCTTTTGCCCCTAAAAAGAATGCTAAGTCGATTTTCTAAAAGAGGACAGTTTGGTAAAAAATAAAAAAATAGGGACCTAATTTACATGTGTTTATGAGCAAAGACTTTTTGTGCATGAGCTATGAAAATAGGGACCTTTGGTCCAAAACCCCTTACTCAAAATATCCTACTGTTTTGGAAGGATATTGCGATGCAATTTGTATATCTGGAAACTGGAAAGCAAATCCATAAGTGGATATGCATTTACTTTTGGTGGAGCAGCAGCGTCTTGGAACTTATAAAAAAAACTATGATCGCAAGCTCAATAATGAAAGCAGAATTCGTAGCCTTAGATAAAACTGTTGAAGAAGAAGAAGAATGATTTCGAACCTTTTTGGTGTGAGAAATGCAGATTACGGATCTTAAGGCTAGAATTAACACTAGAGGGGGGGTGAATAGTGTTTTAAGGAATTACTAATTCCTTTTGAGTTTATATTAATTTGAACACAAATGTATGCAATATTCAGACACAGATATGATCACAAAATCAAACACAGATGCAGATATAAAGTAAAAGCAATAAAGGAAAGAACACACCGGATTTTATACTGGTTCGGAGTTACCCAACATCCAGTCCCGCAACACAAGTACAGATTTCCTTTCAAAATTAATTCTTACAATTACACCCTCGATTTCAAGGCCACGAGGTACACCGCTCCAGATTCACAATCCTCTGGGTAGAGATACTTGATTTTACGGGCAACAAGTTCACCCGATTGATTTTCCAGGCTACAATCACACCTTTTCTCGCTCGATTGAATACAAAGAAGTCTATAACTCTGAATAACACTGGGATCTTGTTGAGATCGTGATAGAGAATCAAACCAAAGATGATCTAGTTAGATTCAATGGTGATTTCGGTAGAGTAATGGTAAAAATGTATATAAAGAAATGTGGAAGAAGAAGAGGAGTGAAATCAGAGAAAAAATTATTGTAAATTCGTTTAAAACAGCCCATATTTATAGTAGAACAACAGCCATGTCCATTCGTGAAAGGATATGACGAATAGACACTTCCTTTGAAATTCAAACTTTTGAAATAAACTGTCACCTTGTCGACAAGGGGTCCTTGGGGTTGTCGACAAGCCTAAGTTATTTTTGGTAATTTGTTTTTCTTTGAACATAACTTCTATCTTGTATTAAAACTATTTTAAACTTTATAAATATACTTAACTATAGTTAAAATACACAAAAAAGTATAGAGAATAATATTTTGGTATATATAAAATTTTACTATAATTTTATATTTAAATCTAAGTATAAATA
Source organism: Allium fistulosum (assembly GCA_030737815.1). Taxonomy (NCBI): domain Eukaryota; kingdom Viridiplantae; phylum Streptophyta; class Magnoliopsida; order Asparagales; family Amaryllidaceae; genus Allium; species Allium fistulosum. The sequence continues at coordinate 497,164,863 of CM060905.1, read as the reverse complement.
TTAAAAGTTAAATATATTATAATTAAAAGATACTTTAAAACCAAGGATAATTTGATATTGAAAATAAAGATTATTTTAAGGCTAAAAGTATTTTAAAACCAGGATAGATGTTTTTGATTTAAAAAGGAAGATTTTGAAATCATTTTGAAAACAAGATATAATTTTGTAAAACATTTGAATAAAAGTTAGTGGATACAAAACAATGTTCCAATAGATTTTTCGTAGGTTCCATCCTACTTAGGGTTCCATCCCTTTAATGGGCTCGAAGTGGATTCCATTCCACGAATAAAATGGATTTTAAGATGTCAGTGTTTTTCTAGGAGTTTTAACAAAATTCCTAACTAAATTACTTATCTTGAAATCTTGAACTCTTGATAATCTTGATACTCATGAGTCTTGAATCTTGATATCTTCGATCTTGAGTTCATCAGTTCTTGAATCTCTATACTGTACAGTCTTCATTCTTTGGTACCTGTATATATATCCTGCATATACATATATATCTAAACAATAATGTTAGTATTTATATTTTATAATCTTATTCTAAGGTTGTTGTATCAAAACCAACTTCTCAGGGACTAACAATTGGAAGATATTCCACTATGTCCTAAGCCTATGATTGTTGTTTTTATATATTGTGAAAGCATAGCTGCAATCACAAGATCTAAAATGAAAATTTATAATGGGAAATCAAGGCATATAAGAAGAAGGCATGAAACTATTAAAGACCTGCTTAAGACTGGAGTAATATCAATTGACTATGTGAAGTCAAAGGAGAATATAGACAATCCTTTGACTAAAGGGCTATGCAAAGAGCAAGTAATATTTATGTCGAGGGGAATGTGCTTAAAGCCAATATAATATGACATAACCTAGCAAAAACCTAACTTAGTCAATTGGAGATCCCATGGTCTAGATTCAATAGAAAAACTAGTTTGAAAGAGTTGAGAAGAAGAAGGAGCAGAACTTTACAATTTAAATCCTTCACATTCTATTCGACTTTTAATTGGATAAGGTTGAAATGAAAAGGGATTCATATTTATTTTCATTATGAAAATAGGTGGTGCAAACCACGGATGGAAATCAATGCTTTACACAACCTTTCCTTTTTTTCTTAGAATCCTTCGTCACCACAAACACAAATTGGGAAGTGGAAGTTGAATAGAACATAAATTATTCTTATCGCAAATCATAACGGATTAAATTCTACCATATCAAAATAATAAATAAGATTCCAACCAATTTCAAAGCTAACATTTTTCGAGGGAATTCTGGGGTTTCAAAATTTAAAATTTTTACATATAAAATTCCCTAAGGTATGGAACAAATCCAAATATTAACTGCAGAAACTACTATAAAGAGAAAAACTAAGATTTCAACTCATATATAGCTTGTTGGGGTGTCTTGCATTGTGTGTGGGTAATGGACGCATATTAAAAAGGAAGAATAGTCCCACATCGTGAAAAATAATGGAAGTGGAGTGATATATATATGAGTTTGGTCGCATGTAACAACAAGAGATTCCTTTTGTTAAACGGTGTTGGCCAAACTCATATGTTGCCCCCACGTAGGGATGTGCGGACCGGATTTCAACATGGTATCAGAGCCGATGGTAACGCCTGGGACAATGGACAATACGCAAGAGATCTGTAAATCGTTGTGGCTAGCGGTGTAGGCTTAAGTAGTCAGACTTAAGGTGGAGCTTAACCATGGTACGTTGGATCTGGTAGAATGACACGGGAGCAGAATCTCAATATGGTGCAGGTATCGTTGTTGGTGTATTGGAAGACGCATATATGGATACGAGCCAAGGTGGAGATCTGTTGGGAGTAGAGTCTCAATGTGGTGCATGCATCATTGTTGGCGTATTGGAAGACGCATATATGGATGCGACCAAGGTGGAGATCTGTTGGGAGCAGAGTCTCAATGTGGTGCAGGCATCATTGTTGGCGTATTGAAAGACGTATATATGGATGCGAGCCAAGGTGGAGATCTATTGGGGTGTCTTGCATTGTGTGTGGGTAATGGACGCATATTAAAAAGGAAGAATAGTCCCACATCGTGAAAAATAATGAAAGTGGAGTGGTATATATATGAGTTTGGTCGCATGTAACAACAAGGGATTCCTTTTGTTAAAAAGTGTTGGCCAAACTCATATGTTGCCCCCACGTAGGGATGTGCGGACCGGATTTCAACATAGCTTTCCCCGAATGCCCTTGGATTTGATTCCACACTTTCGCCTATTTCTTCCTCTAATTATCTTCTTTTTAATTGTCCGATATATACCAATAAATTTGTATGTAGATTATATTTAGAATTCAAACATTAGGGAAGAATAGAAATAGAGAAATATACATATACGTAAAATTCATTACATTTTTCCTTGAATCTGATTATCTCTTCCCTAACGCTTGAACCTTTTATTTTTGAATAGAAAGTTTATTGGGAAGAAAGGAAGCCGGTAGAATCTTGTTAGCGTGCTTATTTTTCTTGTGAATAAAAGTGAGGGGACTGGCCTCTTATTTATAGTGGTTAGAACACGCTTTGAATGTAGGATCAAAGTTGGTTTAAAATAATAAAATCTGAGCTAATCAGGCCATGAAAAACCCTAGCCATCTCAACTCAACCAATAGATCGATCCTTTCTGGGTGGTCGACCAGTCCAATGAAGGCGATCGACCGTCCTTCGGTCCCTAGCACGAATTTAGTAACTAACGTTAATTTTTAACATTACATTATTTATTTCCTTTATTACTCGAATTGTTAACATTTGCTTAAATGTTATGTCTACTGCTTAACTTTATAATATTTATTACCATTTGTTAATTTATAAATTTAAAATATATTTAAATTATTTTCATTTCCGAATTTTCAAACATCGATAATTTCTGCGTTTGAACTCCGATTGCGAAGCTTTAAATATGAGAATTGCCCAGGAAATCATCATGAACACAATGGTGTAACTTTCATGATCAAATTCTGACGTTTATAAAATTCCTATTTTTAGCGTTATTATTAATTAATTAATTTCTTGTAAAATTTACGGGGTATTACAATTAGGTGTGTTCAAAGGCGTCCTCTTCGAGGTAAAGTCTTGTTTAACTTTAATATATTAGTTAATTATCATTATCACAATTTCATATATGTATGTTATCGCCTCATTGTTGTTAAAGTTAATTTTTAACATTTGATCAATTAAATTAAATAATCTAGTTGAATTAACTTAAGTGTTAAAAATTAGAAATATATGCATACAAATTTATTTTTAGCCACAAATATGTTCTATTATGCTAAAAAATCTAAACAAAAATACATAATTTTACAATGGTTAAGGGGTCTGATTAATTAAGCCTAGAGAAAGTGAGTTGCCTGACGACAATTGAGGAGCATTGGATTAGGCTTCGCTGATCGAGAATAGTTAGCCGTCCAACGATTGAGGAGCTTGGAGTGAAGCGAGGCTTCTGAGAATAATAGTAAATTATTATTTATTAATTTTAAAATTCGTAAGACATTAATACTACATTTAAAACATGTGTGTATTTTTTCGGCAAATTTAGTTAAAAAAAATTGGGCTGATTATTAGAAATGCAACTATTGTTCCGACTATTAACTTCCCAAATGCCCTTTATACATAATCTTTACAAAATTGTCTTTTATATACACAACTTCAAAAACAATTCAAAAAAACTTGGTGATTCTAAAAATATAGCATCTGAATAACAGGTCATATGATAAATTTTGTTCAAAACATCATAAAATTGTCTTAGGATAGTTTAACCACACTGCACTATTTTTTCCTAGCGTGGAAGAAAATGTAAAACAAATGTTATAATATAAAGCTATGTAAAAATGCTTTCAAAGTACTCAATCAAACCGATCATCACAATGAAACATTGAATCTTATTTACTCATAGTCGGTTGGGACAAAACTCACGACACAGAAAGCGTATTGGATTGCCACATCAACCATTTATTGTCGCTTCTCACCGAAACAGAAATACCAACCAAACCCAATCACTTCAGTGCAGTGATCTAACACCAAATATACAAATTTCTCCACTACATCGCAATAATTTATTTAGAACTTGTAAATGGAAAATAACGATAATAAAAACAATAAGAAGTTTTATGGAGAAATGACATGGTTATTTTTGAAGTAATTTTAATATGATAAAATAATACTACTATTGATTGTTTTATCCTCAAGCAGTGTGGTGAAATTTACTTATATTTAAGTAACTTGCCTGTGTAAGAAATAAATTACACACATTAGGATAATGCAATTAATTTGCTATTATAATGTCTTTGGGATAAATTCCACAGAACCTAAATTATATCACAAATATATGTTTATCCATTCATTCAAACCTGTTGATTTCTTTATCCATGTAAATGTATAAAATAATAATAACAAAGGCTATAATTTATTAGATTTTTATAATGTCATCTGTCCTCATGACAAAATAATTAAAGGATATAAAATTCAACATAAGAATTTTTTCTTTGGTAGGTTCATAAGAAATACAACTAACAATCTAATAATTAAAAGCATAAAGTGAACATAATTAGTGTGAAAGCATAATAAGGAATAAAACTTCCTATCGAGAGAAGGATAAAAATAAATGTAACCATGCACAGTTTAATTGAGATTTCATACATTTTTATCCTACTACATTGTCAGCATTACCTTGCTAAACTTTTCTTGTCATAACATATTTGAATTTCTCTCAACTATGCATGTTTTATAACAAAAAATATTAGTTGCTTCACCTAACTTATTCCAAATAAGGAAACAATTTAGGCCAAAGTTGCAAAACATAAACAATTATCAAACCAGCACAAAAATACTACTGTGAGCAATAACAGGAGCAGAATTATAAAATAAATTATTCCGCTGGTCAGTTACACACATTTAACACTTCTGTAAAATTTAAAGCATATTTCATATATAGTGTCATCTCACACGAAATTCAATAACATATGCAAACACATATTGCATTTGAAACATGGAGCTGAATGAAGTTTTGATTATTATTTTGGGATTTTCTTGATGAGTATAATCACCACCAACAAAATTAGGCATAGAGCATAATTTTTTGTTTAGTTGGTAACAAAACATACTAAACATGAAATAAAAACAAAAGTATTAACATGCCTAACAGTACACAAATGCAGAAAATGGTCGAACGACCAACTGTTTTAGTTACAAATAAAACTAACATATCGCAAAATATAACAGTTGCACTAAAAATGTGGTCATTTGGTAAAAGAAACCTTACGTATATGGCCAGAAAGTCAAAATTACAACAAATGTTGCTGTTACTGATGACATGTACTTGAGCGTGAGGCCAAACCAATTAAGAATAAAAAACATAATCAAAGCCTTGATTTTTATAAAAATCAGTAGCAGCAGGCACATCCATTAGAGAAAAATAATAATATATTTATAACGGAACTCTAGAATCAGAATATTGATGCCTAGCTTATCTTTTGAAAAAAATGCAAATGTACGCATGTTTTTAATCTAAAATGGAAATCACATAGTATATGCATCATTTTAAATATACATGCTTTAATTATGGTAAATTCGGCTACTTGTTATGCTAATTTATATGCATATATACATATATAAAAACTTTAAACTTATGAGTATCTTACCTATGCATAAATCTTTTGGAAGCAAACATTATATAGTCATGTGTGTAGTTAAAGCTGTTAAAGAGGAGTATAAAAAAAAAGTGTGCATCAAAATCATCAATGTTGTTGAACGAAAATATAATTTTAGTAAATAGATAAGATTTCTAAACTCAGCTTGACACAGCGATTTGATATTGTGATGGCATTTGTTGTCGTTCCGTATTAAGTTTTATGGGTAAACAAACTGGCATAAGCAATATATTAAAAGCTCATGCACAAAAAGTCCTTACTTATAAACTCATGTAAATTAGGTCTCTATTTTGTTAATTTTTACCAAAATGCCCCCTTCCAGAAAATCGGCCCAACATCGAAATCAGGGGCAAAAGTAGCATAAATTAGCTAAAAACTAAAAATAGAAACCTAATTTTCATAACTTTTTCGAAAGGGACTTTTCTTCCATCATCTTTAAATTCTGGGGACTAGGCAGCCATTCCTTGTATATTAAAAGCAAATCATAGACTTAACAAATTACTAAACTACACGAAGTTGGTATCTTATGAATGACGAAACAAAACATTGATTTCATCATGCATGCTTTGCCTGCCTTATCTCAGATACATGCATTTCATTCAAATCGAATCAAAACACAACTAATAAGAGAAAAGTCAAACAATTAAAACAGTCCAAACTAAATTCAAGTTTTTGATACTGTCATTAAGTTGCCTTCTAGAAAAAAAAAACTGATTATAAATTGCTCACTTCAAATACGAATCTAGTTGTAGTATGAAAGTAAACAGGGAACATGCAAATGTAATTAACATAAGACACGGGTGGGTCAGGAAAAAGGGGGGAAAACTCCAACATAGCAGATATGCAAGTCTATATTTGGAAGATAAAAAAATGAACCATCAAATCCAGCAAACTTAAATGGCAGAGCCAACAAATTAGATTCAAATAATATACCTAGCCCCCAAAGAATAACTATATTCTAAAACTGGACCAACTGAAAAATTGGCATTGAAGCTTATTGGAAAATCAAATGTGCAGAAACAAATACTATATTCATGTCTAAGCTGGTGATGGATAAGAAAACCTCTCACAACATTCAGGTTTTCACTCGGCGATGGATCTGTTTATTTCTTAATTCTGATCACTAAATTATAGTTTCGAACTTTGACTTGAAGCATTAGAATATAGTAGAACCCAAGCATGTAGAAAAAACAAACATAATATGGATCGGTAACAATGTATTCATTTCAAAAAATATAAAATATAATTCTCTGTAAGTTCTATATAATCGAACATTAGTCAAAATTTACAATTACAAAAATTGTACATTGTCTGTTGGAGTTGGAACTCAAAGTGAATCATTTTATTTGTAGCATGAGAGATTTCTAACCCTTTTACAGGTCTATAAGATTGTTGTAATTTGCATTCAATGCTTCCATTTTTATGCCACTAATAATTTCCGTATCTCCAAAACCAAAGTAAATCTTTCTTAATTAAACCCCTCATAACATAACGTAATAAGTTGGCTACATCAGGCTGAACACACACATCAAATTCAATGTAAAAGGACAACAAATAATATCACCATTCTAAAGCTAAGACCTTGAAGTAGATTGTTTGTGAGCATCTGCATAATATATGTGCAACAATCTGGGATATATTGTATGTAATATTATCCAATAAATTTGGATCCAACAAAAATAACCCTTGGGAGATTAAAAAACAGAAAATTATTGTAAATGACAAAAATTTTCAACATTTTTGCCTCAAGGACAGGCCTTCAATATTTTATCCTGAAGGACAACTTTCTTTAGGTATCAATTTTTAGTCACTGATAGTATCAGTTTATAGTTATCGGTAGCAGTTTTTAGGTATCAGTTTTTAACTTGGTAGCAGTTTTGTTGTCCTTATGAATAATTTTGGAAAATATTTGTCCTTATGAATAATTTTTAGAAGAATGTTTATCCTTATGGTAAAAATATTGAGGTTGTGTCCTTAAGGCAAAAAATATACAAATCTTTGTCCTTTTAAATTAATTTCCCATTAAAATATTACCAAGTCCAGAAACTACTAACCAATTTACTTAGTAAAATTTAGTGCTTAATAACCAGAAGTGCAATGACATAACTGGAGAGCATGCCTATCATTTCTTGCAGGTGGGCAACAGAACATTAAAGGCAAATTCAATTTAATCAAAAATGTTAAGCTATAGAAGTTAACATGCTATAAATTAAGAACTTAATATAATCAAAATTATTTAATAGGGAACTGGGATAAATTTTACTTAATTCAACACCATCAACATGCCTTGTTACTTTCAGTATATCACATAATTAAAGATAGAATCAATGAAACAAACTTGTTTGCTTGTCTTGGTGTTACATCAGTAACATAATTTAATTCTCAACTTTATTAAGTGTTCGATATTTTCATAAACTTTTTATATAATAGGGATCTTTTTTATAACATATCATCATCATCTAAATAAATATTAAAAGGTTTCCCTTACAGTTCTGCAATGCAATATCCAATATTTTGTTATTTTGAAAGAATAAATGTGCTTAATTATGCTGCAAATAGTAGGTAATTAAGTTATAACAGATTTGATATTGGTAAGAAATTAAGACAGTATTAAACATGAAATAATTGTCTATATTTACCAGAAACCTATAAATGTACCTCTAAGGAAGCTAAATAGTACATAATGTTAGTAAACTATATCCTGATGCTAGTGGTATTAAATACACCACCACAATTAATGAATCAGTGTCATCTCTTTGTTAACTGAGTGACGCAGCACGGAAGTAGATCTGAACCAGCGGTCGAATCTATCCCGGATCTAATCACCTATTGCGGAAATACAATCGATGAAACAAAATGAATCGATGAATTGAAGATACCCAAGTGCCCAAATCCTTTGATCTCTCGAGATACCGGATTCTAGCTATCTTCAACACGTTGATCGCGCACGATACCGCGTTAGAAGATCTACGATTCTTCGACGTTGATCTCGTGCACGAGATTCCGTAAATCGGCTTCAAGTTCGTTGATTCGAGCGCACTCAAATATCCGAAGATGGAGAAAGGAGATAACACTCAACTTCCAATTTTAATGGTTGCACAAAGCACAAACCAATTTTTATTCAATATTCAACTTTTTTACAAATGACAACACATCCCTATTTATAGGGAAAATTTCAACACACGTTACAACACTTCACACGACTTAAGAAAATTACAACACAAACAGTACAACGACTTTACAAAAATACACAGCTGCACGCGACTTAAAAATCAACCGCAACGACCTACGACTTACGAATTATCAACATACACGACTTAACAAGACACGACCTAACAATAAACGACTCAAAACAGTGCGACTTCAAAGAAACGACATAAGAAATCGGCAGCGACTTAAGCTTCTTCGCGACCTAACTTCAGCGACTTACTGGGCTTCGCGATTTAGGGCGGAGGAGGAACGACCTAATCTTCGCGACCTAACTGGAAGGTCGTTCGTGACATAAGGAGGAGGGGCGACTCGCGACTTAGCTGGAGCAACTTAGTCTTCGTTCGCGACCTAAGGAGGAGCGCGATTCGTTCGCGACCTATGGAGGAGCGCGATTCAACGTATGCATCGGAGTAGACTAGAGCGCGACATAGTGATTCGCGACATCAGTATGTCGTTCGCGACCTTCTGCTCGCGACATAGGGGTTCTGTCGATTTGGGCTTCTTCGCTAAGGGACGCGACTTAAGGTAATTTTGTTCATCTGTATCTCGCGCTGCATCATCCTCCCCTGGTTGAAAAGAATTCGTCCCGAATTCACATTTTTTTCTTCTTCGAGACGCTGTCTTACATTCATTATCTGGTCTGATGCGGCTCTGGTGATAACCACTCTTGAGATTGATCTTGTCTTGACCCTTTGAAGATGTGGTTCGACATAAGGAACACATGACATAAAACAGACGTGGCATTAGGCTGGCGACATAAGAAAGTGATCTGAGGGAGATGACCTCATGATGTTTGTGCCAATAGGAAGGTGTGATATAGAACCAAATCGTGACAAAAATGCGAGACGATATAAGGAACTTTAAAATCGCGGAGCGACTTAGGAAGTCACGACCGAAGAAGGGTGATGACTCATGCCCAGATTCTTGTCTTTCCTTATCTCGTTCAGGTGTATCATCATTTAGAATCTTCCCTTGATGTGTTACATTAATTTCCCCTGATTGAAAGGAATTCCCACTCGCTTCTTCTTTGACATGTTTATTTTCATGAAACGGTTCCAAGCGATTGATGTTGACAACGTCAGCAGTGCGGACATGATCAGGTAACTCCAACTGATAATCATTCTCTTCCTCTTGTCTTTTCAACCCTTCCTGTTCTTTCAGTTTCACAAGATCGTACGATCCCCGCAGTAAAATAGCATCTGGTACTAGTTCAGTTTGATGCTGAATATCCTGTAGAGGTGGTAACTCTTCGGGTAATTCCTCAGGATATTTGACTTCAGACTCATCGAATTCTGATCCAACTTCCTCAAAAACATCAAGATTTTTACTCGTTCCTTGCCCGGCCAATACAAACAATTCATTACTATTTTCCACCTTTTCAAAGGACTCTTCCAAAAATACAAGACTAGTTTCTTCACGCAGTTCCTCAGAAATATCATCTTCAAACTCTTCAAATACTTCAACCTCTTCCGGATTCTCAAAATCAGAACTTTCTCCAGATTCAATCAGCATTGATAATTCATCACTATCTTTCATTTTATTGACGAACTCTTTCAGAGATAATAAACTATTTGATTCGGCCTTCTCTTCTATTTCACTTTCACTTTGTTCGGGCTTCTCGGAAACTAAGGACTTTACACTTGGCTGGCTCTCATCCATAAGCTCAGGTGTTAAGCAAGAATCCTCCATCATCAAGTTATTTTCCTAAACTCTGAACACAATTTCTTCTTCCATACTATCGACATCAGTCTTTGGCGGTGAAGAGTAATCAACTTCTACATCCACATACTTTGACGTTGAATAAAATCCCATCAACAAATTACATTCATCATTCTCTAACTCGACCTCTTCATCTTCGTTGTCAACCTTTGGTGGTAATTCTTTGAACGATTCCGTAGGACTGACCTCTTCAAACTCTTCTAACATTGGTTTAACCTCCTCAGGAGTTTTAAGCTCTTCACTTGCCTCATACCTAACCAACGATTCAGCATTACCTTCCGCTTCCTTAACACTTTCGCCGAAAGATAATGGACTAGTCGGTTCCTCTTCCTTTTCTGGCTCGCTTTCAGTAGAATCATCCACATCCTCATTTTCACATTCTTCCACAATTAAGGCTTTCTTCTTGGGCTCCGTACATTCAATACTTCTATGGCCGGACTCCTGATAATGATAGCGCTTAATTCGGTCATCAACATTTGTCTTAGTGATTCTATGTACAACTGGTTCGTTGACTCTCTTAGAAACATTTATACTGCAATTAACACCTTTATTCTGATTGCTGGAGTTTGTAACCACACCCTTTCCTCGACTCCCTTGACTTAACTTCTGCAACTGTTGGTTCATACGAGCTTGATAATTGTAGGGTAAGAAATTTTCCTTCATCATCCTTTTCATCTTATCCCACGTGACAACTTTGGATTTCCCCATTCTCTTTCTGGTTGATTTAGTTTGTTGCCACCAATTCATAGCTCTTCCTCCCAATCTTATAGCAACTAACTTAACTTGACGATCTTCAGGCACGCTGTTGAGTTCAAAAATCTTTTCAACCTTTGATAACCAATCCAAGAATTCCTCTGCTTGTAAACCACCTCGGAATTATGGAATTTCTGTGTCCTTCCTTGACTCTCGTGTATGACCATTCTCTTCAACATTCCTATATCGATTTTTCCCTTGACATGGATACCGAAAGTGAACACTATCACCATAACTATCTTCTTCCAAATTAGATGAGCTTCGATGTCGATTCTGAACATTGACTCTTCTATGACCATGCACGGTCCTCTCTACTTCTTCTTTCCTCTACTCGACATCTTTCATAATCACAATATGGTTCATGCTCGTAGCCACGATAAGCTCTTCTTTCTTCATTCCGATAATCATGATTGTCTCGAAATCCACGATCTCGATTTATCGACCATGATGGTTCTCTCCTTTGATTTTGATTCATGTAAGTCATCATTCTCTCCAATCTACCAATTCCCTCATCAAACTTCTCATTTAATTTATCACTAATTCGTTGCTCCATTTGTTCAGCATCATCTCTTCGATACACATCTGCAACATTCTGATGACGATTAACTCTTCTTGGAGGCATTGTCAAATCTTCAATAAATCCAAACACACACTTCGCTTCGATTAAAAAAAATCTGTTTTGATTCGAGATTGATAAACTCCCAACTTGTTTGAAATTTCACAAACACCCAACGAACTTGGAGAAGTTCATCTCCTAGCTCACGACTTGAACAATTCTCGCACAAACTTGAACAAGCTCGCTTCTAGCTTTGATACGAAAAGATGCAAACTTCTAGCTTCAAACAAGCTCTTCAAGCTCTGTACAACTTTCCCACTTCGATCCCAAACTTTCAGAATCAAAACTTCCAACTTGTTTGAATCTTCACGAGCATAAAAGGACAAGCAAACTCACATTCGAATTCCACAAACTTCAAATCACGCAAACTTGAAATCCAACGAACTTGGAAAAGTTCGTCTCCTAGCTTTGATACCAAATGACGCAGCACGGAAGTAGATCTGAACTAGCGGTCAAATCTATCCTGGATCTAATCACGTATTGCGGAAATACAATCGATGAAACAAAATGAATCAATGAATTGAAGATACCCAAGTGCCCAAATCCGTTGATCTCTTGAGATATCGGATTCTAGCTATCTTCAACACGTTGATCGCGCACGATACCGCGTTAGAAGATCTACGATTCTTCGACGTTGATCTCGCACTCGAGATTCCGTGAATCGGCTTCAAGTTCGTTGATTCGAGCGCACTCGAATATCCGAAGATGGAGAAAGGAGATAACACTCAACTTCCAATTTTAATGGTGGCATAAAGCACAAACCAATTTTTATTCAATATTCAACTTTTTTACAAATGACAACACATCCCTATTTATAGAGAAAATTTCAACACACGTTACAACACTTCACACGACTTAAGAAAATTACAACATAAACAGTACAACGACTTTACAAAAATACACAGCCGCACGCGACTTAAAAATCAACCGCAATGACCTACGACTTACGACTTATCAACATACACGACTTAACAAGACACGACCTAACAATAAACGACTCAAAACAGTGCGACTTCAAAGAAACGACATAAGAAATCGGCAGCGACTTAAGCTTCTTCGCGACCTAACTTCAGCGACTTACTGGGCTTCGCGATTTAGGGCGGAGGAGGAACGACCTAATCTTCGCGACCTAACTGGAAGGTCGTTCGTGACATAAGGAGGAGGGGCGACTCGCGACTTAGCTGGAGCAACTTAGTCTTCGTTCGCGACCTAAGGAGGAGCGCGATTCGTTCGCGACCTATGGAGGAGCGCGATTCAACGTATGCATCGACCTAGACTGGAGCACGGCATAGGGATTCATGACATCAGTATGTCGTTCGCGACCTTCTGCTCGCGACATAGGGGTTCTGTCGATTTGGGCTTCTTCGCTAAGGGACGCGAGTTAAGGTAATTTTGTTCATCTGTATCTCGCGCTGCATCACTGAGCCTATATTCCTTGGCGATATCTCTATCTCTTTTACATTGGATGAGTCATTGCTTTAGTTTATGTACATGTTACTTGTAGACATAATACCTACATAATAAAAGATGCAAAAATGGAACTTTTATTTTGTTTATAATTGCATCTCCAAAAAAGAAACAAACAGTTTTTAGATTTTTGACGTAGTATCAAATTAATTTCTGCAGAAAATATCACAATGGTTGAACCACGATAATTTTTACATTAAAAATTAAATATGTATTATGATGAAAAAAAATATAAGAAAAAATGTAATGACCCGTATTTTTAACGCTTTAAAATACTAAATTAAATAAAATTTTAATAAAAAAAATCCGATAGAAATAAAATTTTACGATTTATTAAATGGAAATCTCTTTGTATATAAGTTACAAATCCAAAACCAAATTCGTTGACGACCAATTTCGATAAGACCGATAATGTAATACATATTAAAAACGTAATGTAATAATATGTTATAGTTGGAACCAATAGCAGAAACCAAAATAATAATTTTAACGTAAGAAACGTGCGCTTTGCGTTAAATGAAATTTTCGTTAAATGAACTTTTCGTTAAATAAAAATAAACAATAAAATTTCGCAACAAGAATTTAGTATTTGGAATGTGTCTAATTAAACATAGCAAACTATAAATTTTCATCCAAAAATATGGAAGTTTATTTCGTGTGTAATTTTACTTCAATTTAATCTGTTAAAAAGCGATGAAAATAAAACGTTTTCGAAACCTGAATATTTTTACATAGAAAAATTCTAAAACATCTTCTGAGCAAGACATCATTTTTCGTTTTTCCAAATTCGGACTTCTTTAACTCCGTCGATCTTATTTTTCTGCGTTTTTGCTGCATTTTACGTTAGTAGAAAATTCGAAATTTTATAATTCAATCATACCACTGATATCTGTATACCATTTTGATCGTCTCGTCGTGCTGATCTCTACGGTATATTCAATCCTGTGTTTTGAAGTCCGGTACATAACGGAATCCGTGAAACAGTTATCCGTATCGGTACCTTTTAATCTTTTGGTTCTGCCTTTTCATTTGTCCGGGAAGGAAACGAGTAGCTGTTCGCATTTATGATTCTTGGATTCCAAAGATATGACTTTTGCTTTACCATGGTTTACAACATTTATTTCATTAATTTATTCTTTCGGGTCTGTGCCTTGAGATAAATAAAATAAAATAGCAACCAACATATGGGAACACGTCTCTTCCATTTCAGATCCTCCAAGGACTTGCTTTTCTTCTTCCTCACTGAGACCTTTCTCTCTTTTCCCCACGTCAGTGCCGATCCAACATCAAGCAACCTCCAATAGACTCGATGTAACAGTTAGCATTACCCGACCACCCCGCATCCTTGGCCAAACACTCATCCAGTTTGCCACCTCCACATCAGACCCCACCTTCGCCTGACCTGCCTACACCCACTGGCCAAACCCACACGACTCTGCCGCCCTACCCACCTCCTTTCCCTCCACGTAAGCACGAGCAGCAGCCACCATAGCACCTACCGCCTACAACCTGCTCCGATCTCCCCTTAGCCCATGCTACCATCCTCGAATACCAGCAGCCCGGTTTTCCCCTACCCAAGCATCAACAGATGCATCAAGCTTCTCCGCCTCATCAAACTCACTCCACCACCTCTTCGTTTCTTCATGACCAACAGCTGTATTCTTTTTTTTTTGAAAAGAAAATGGTAAGGAAATCTACACATATATATGTTATATAATCTATTTGTAAGTCTATATATATTTTAGCCTATATGCTCGATCATAACCTATTGTACATATCTAATAGATTGTTTTACGTGATAATAGTTTATATATATGTATTCATGCTCTATATTTTGTTCAAGATGATGCTTACTGGATATAAGTTTCGACAGTTGTTATATACACATATATATAATCTAAAGTATTTCTTAGTTATATTTTAGATGCAGTTTAGTATATATGTATAACAAGTCAGTTTTATATATGAGTAATAAAGTGATAAGTAGTCCACATATATTATCTTTGTAGTAATATATTGCTTTTGTTTTTATAACTGTAATACAGTTTGGAATCTATAAATATAAATAGATGTTCGAAAATATGTATATTGTGTTAATGTAGTCATACTATATGTTAGTATTTAGTATAAGTAAACTTAGAGTCAAGTTTTAAGTTGTATAATATACTGTATTCTATTCATAAAAGAATATAAGTTTTATAATGTTGATTTTAAGACCATTGTTTATTTGGAAGTACATATTGCTACAGTTTATAAAAATTTACATATACTAGTTTGTATAGTATATATGCGTTATATATATCTAGTTATTGTCAATATATATATATACACATTTATAGTATGTATTATTTTTCTGTATATAATCTAAGTTACGAATTTCAATTTATAAAATTTATATACTGTATATCAGTAAAGCATATAAGTTATAAAGAATAAGGATGATTTTTGGTCTGTGTTGTAAGTGATCGATGTGGATGCTAATATTTATTCACATATGATGTTGCGTGTGCATATAAATAAGTTTATAATTTTGGTACAGTATATAAATTTGTTAGCCGCATAATACATATATTAGTATCTTGTTTGATCTTATAAAGGAGTGATGATTTTTAATTTATACTAGTTATGTATTCTAAACATACGGGTTCAAATACAATAATGATTGTTGTACATACCTATAAGCATTCTGATTTTTTTTTTCATATATCATTGATGCTTAAAATATTATGTCGGTTAATTTTAATATATGTTAAATGGAAAGAATGAATCTTTAACACTTATATATTCAATATAATATGTGGTCGAAATTTAGGATATAAATTGTATATATAGTTATATATATTATTCTATATATATGGTTTCACCTATATTGGTGATCTTTGTCAATTCAACTTTGATTTGATCTCGTCAATTCTGATTTATCAGCTTCGATCGTCTATTCGTGCCGATTTAATTAGCAAGTTCGGGAGTCGTGCTTGCATTTTTAACTCAATTTCGGTGACAAATCCTCTCTATCCTCGAAAGGTGAGCAATCACTCACGATTAACGTTCTTTTATTTATTAAATTTGATTTCAATTGAAACGACAATTGAAATATGCTGTTGTTTGTTAATTACACTGTTATATATGCTATTACCTGTATCAGTTCACCTATGACATCTGGCACAATTATCTGTTAATTATTTATGCAATGATAATACTGTTTGGCTGATAATTGATTGATTGTTGATGTTTATATTGGACGTTAAACTGTTAATGTAAAATGATAAATAGTATGTAATTGAACTCGATATAGAATAGTTAAATGTTGAATTTGATTAGTGAATATGACCCCTTTTAATTGTTGTAGTGTAAAAATTTGAAATTGAATGACAAGTGAAACCGTAATGTAATAATCTTTAATATACATGAAATGATAGTGTAGATTCTAGAAATAATTATATTAATTCGTACAAATAACAATGCGAATTAATACGGTTATTTCGGGATTATTTGAATTGATTATTGGATTGTATTGTTTGTTGTTATTGCTTGTTTATTTACTTTGACACCATCCCAGTTATCACACTGCAGGTTCCCTTTGTTATGCTTTGATTTGAATTGAATTGGAATCGGGTTGAAATGATAAATACCCAAATTGAACTTTGACCTAGGATAGAGAATTAAATAAAACCCGATTGGTCAATAATTTGATTTAAAAATAAACGAAGATTTTATGTGAATAAATAATATGGTTTTGAAATGAAGTTGAAATTTGAATTTTAATGAAAGGAAAATGTTAATATTTAATAATCTGAAACAAAATATTAACAATGTAATTGATGAAAGAATGTTGTTTAATTTGAGAAATGATTGAATTAAGTTTGAAATTATAATTAAGTTTGAAATGATTTAATAATTAAGTTTGAAATTATAATTAAGTTTGAAATTATTAAACTTTGAAGTTATTTAATAATTAAGTTTTGAATTATTTAATAATTAAATAAGATTGAATTATTTAATGATTAAATTGAATTCTTTAATAAGAAATATTGGACTTTTTGAATAAGTGAATTTTACTTCGTAAATTATTGAAATTGAGTTTCTTTATTAATTAAGTTTTGGAAAATTATTTAAGTAAGTAAATAAGTGAAATTGAATTTCTTTAACAAGAAATAAAATGTGATTTATTGAATTAATGTAAGACTTGAAATTTAAAGAATTTGGTTTGATGAATTTAATTTAATCAAATTTGTAAGTTTTGATATAATGAAGTTGAATTTAAATAATGGATTTGATGAATTGGAAATTTAATAGAAATTGTTTTGAATGGCAAATTTACTTAATGAATATTGAATGAAATCGATAAATGAATTTAAATTGATTTGAATGTTAAATTAAATTAATTTAAATGTTTTTGAAATGAAACTTATATTCGAACTTGAATCAATATTCGAATTGTTTTAAGTAAAATTTGAAATTGAATTATAAGATTTTGAAATGGTAATTTGGAAGTTTTGAAACGGAAATTATGGAAATTGATTTAGAAAGATAAATGAAATGTTGGTTTGCAAACTCTGATTGAAATTGAAATTGATTTGGCTTTGAAATAAATAAACGACCAATCAGTGAAATAATTTCGAAGGTTATTAAAGAGACCGGAATCGGTTATGGACATACTCTCTGTCTAAACCAAAAACCACTTTAATAACTATACGTGGAGTGTGATCCAGAATGAAGTGGTTGGAATGATGTACGTGTTGACTGAAGAAAGAGAATGATAATGGATAGCCTTGGCACTTGTGTCAAATTGGAAATGACTAAAACAGGAGCCGTGCCGGGCCAATGGAGGTCAGCTACCTCAAGCGAACACACTTCTTCGAACTACTCATTACTTGTTGTCGATTGGTGCACCCTTGATTTTGGGAGTGTTGTTTCGCGGTGTTGCGGTCGCTGCGGCGATGCGTTCTCACCAGTCCGGATCAGGCGAACGGTAGTTTCACTACCTTGGGTATTGCCTCATATGCCTTGTCATACTTGTATCCCTATACGCGACCACTACGATTTGTTTTGTACCTTTAGTATATGGATTGCCCTCTGGTGACTTATGGTTTTGGGGAAACTACGGTCTTGTATATGCTCTTGGGAATAAAAATGTGTTAAGGGTGGAATGGGCCATGACTTAACACTATTTTGATATCTTTATATTACTGATAGACATTATCTACTTATCGTACACTACTACCTAGTAGATAGTTTAACGGATCCTTAAAGGATGGTTATTCCAACATCCTTTGAGTTACTTGTATTTCAATTGCTATTTCACTTGAGTTGGATTTATTGATATAAGAATGTTAATCCTGACTCGAGTGTTTTGTGTTTTTCTTTACGCTCGGGTCAGACTGAGTGTACCAGTATTCGAGACTCACCTTTGGAGTTGGAGCTTTGCTTGAAGATCCAGCCATCTATTCTGCTTTCAGTTTTCGATGATTCCAGTGATGTATTCTGATTTGTATCTGATGTATCGTATTACTCTTCCGTTGTATCTGGTTTAACTCTGATGTAACTTATACATTTATATAGTAGCTTCATGAACTACTGTCTCTTTTATTTCCGCTGCATTTATTACTCTGTGTCTGTGATCTGTGATTATATTTATTTACTGTATATGTTCAGTTTTGCCAAATTTAAATTAACAACGTGGTATTTTGAGCAATTCAATTCCGGCATGAGTGTCTACCTATACACTTATAATGGATGCGAATGGTCCAAAATAGCGGATCGTTACAGTTGGTATCAGAGCTTAGGTAGCTCTAGGCAAAACTTAGCATATAGGGTAAATGTATTTACAGAATCACTCTCATTCGAGTTTCAGTCTCTTCTTTTGACTCAATTCCTTTGAATTTTGGAACGTTCCCTGCGGTTCCAAAAATTCGTTCGTGTCCCTCACTATTCGTCTTCTTTCAATTCTGGAGAATCACATAACTCCACTTCGAATGACCCTTATAATGAATCGGCGGTCTTGCCAAACTTCGAATGATTTGTAAAGGGGTGAAACTCCTTTACAATTTGCATTGATTTACCGGAGATTTCTGTATCCTCGGTTTACGATGCTATCTATTACCTGCTATACCTGAATTCCATCTCTTGAGATCGAGTGTTGATTTACCTCGGAATTCAGCATCGATCTTATTCTTGAAGTTACGGACGACCCGGTTAAGGGTGCCCGTGAATTAAATAAACTCATCCATCTCCCGATTGTGGTAATTGAATTATCTTATCTTCTGTTTCAAACTTATTTTTGAATCAAAATTCTCTTTGATTTGAGTCAAAAAAATTTGAATCCCTATCCTTATTTTGAAAATTCATTCCTGTATCGTCGAGCAAAGAAATGTATTTGTAAACTAATATATAAATGTTTTAATATATACTGTGTTGTTTGAGTTGTTGATGTTGATTTGGGTTTCCGATCGATTCGTCTGATCAACGCTATCGATAGGATTTCCAAAACACTTGAACAGAGCAAACTGACACAATAGTATTTTCAAAATTTGGTAAATAAAATAATCTTGTATGATTATATTTTTTTTAATATAAGTACACATTTTCTGAAATTGAATTGTTAACTGAATTGGTTGTCAGAAAGGTAATATTTGATTTTCACTATTTGTTTTGTAAATCATTGATTATTCCAACATAAAAATAAATGAAATTATAAAAGTTGGTTTATAGATTTATTTAGAAATTTAAATGAAATTAAAGTAAGGATTTGAGAATTTAAATTCCTAAAATTTCAAGCTTTGGTTTTTAAATTTTTAAAAATGTATATTATTGAACGTATTTTCAAATAGCAACCGTTTCAAAGAATTTAAATATTGAAATCAGTACTCTTCTCTTTGTCGCTGGAAAATAATTTCGGTGATGGCGGCCGCATTATCGACATTCATTTTCGAGTTTCGAAGAGTAGAGACCATCAGTAGCTTGCTACACTTTTATTTGAAATGAATTTGATTTGAATTTTAAAGTATGACTTGATTTAAAAATATTTATATACATATATATTAGTATTTAATTTAGATTTGACTTGGATTTATTGTATGTATATATTTATCTCTAAATTGTTTAAATTTAATCGGCAATTTAATTCTAAATTTTCTTAAAGGATGATATTCAATTATAAATGAAGCCAATTCTTTTATAAATACTTAACTTGAAATAACTGAATTGTAAAATTTACTTGTATAATACTCAATTGCATTCAATATAACTTACCTAAATTTTCAAAAGTTAACTATGTAATTGAATATTATACAGTAGAAAATGATATCAAAAGAAATTTTAAATAAATTTGAGTAGTTAAAATAAATGTAAATATACTTAATATATATGTGATAGGGTATATTAAGTAGAATAAATTTAATAATAATTTGGTATGAAGAAGAATTAAATTTGTCAAATAAAGTGTGATTATAATAAATGACTATTCAAATTTAGGACTTTTGACATTGTTAATTTAAGAAAATAGGAGAATATACAATAAATTGTCTTTATAAATAAAATGTGAGTGTGTATAATAAATGTTATTCACTTAAATTTTAAACTATAAAATGTTTATGGAGATAAATAGAATAATAAGTTAAATAAATAATAGGTATGATTAATAGAAGAAAATTTGTATTGAAAGTAAATAAATTGAAATTAAATCAACTTAATGAGATATCTTAAATTAATTGGATTAAAATTGAATTTCATTTTGAAAGAAACCTTTTGTACCTATCATTAATAAATGAGAAATCAAATCAATTTAATGGAAACCATGAATTTAAAAACAAATGGTTGAATATAAGTTTATTTAAATTGAAATTTTATGGCTTGAACTAATTGTTTATTTTGTTTCTCAATCTATTTTCTTCTAGTTGTTTCTATTTTCCTACCTCCTTCCTTTTCGAGGACGAAAAGTTTTGAGTGGGGGAGATTGTAATGATCCGTATTTTTAACGCTTTAAAAATACTAAATTAAATAAAATTTTAATAAAAAAATCAGATAGAAATAAAATTTTACGATTTATTAAATGGAAATCTCTTTGTATGTAAGTTACAAATCCAAAACCAAATTCGTTGACGACCAATTTCGATAAGACCGATAATGTAATACATATTAAAAACGTAATGTAATAATATGTTATAGTTGGAACCAATAGCAGAAACCAAAATAATAATTTTAACGTAAGAAACGTGCGCTTTGCGTTAAATGAAATTTTCGTTAAATAAAAATAAACAATAAAATTTCGCAACAAAAATTTAATATTTGGAATGCGTCTAATTAAACATAGCAAACTATAAATTTTCATCCAAAAATATGGAAGTTTATTTCGTGTGTAATTTTACTTCAATTTAATCTGTTAAAAAGTGATGAAAATAAAACGTTTTCGAAACCTGAATATTTTTACATAGAAAAATTCTAAAACATCTTCTGAGCAAGTCGTCATTTTTCGTTTTTCAAAATTCGGACTTCTTTAACTCCGCCGATCTTATTTTTCTGCGTTTTTGCTGCATTTTCCGTTAGTAGAAAATTCGAAATTTTATAATTCAATCATACCACTGATATCTGTATACCGTTTTGATCGTCTCGTCGTGCTGATCTCTACGGTGTATTCAATCCTGTGTTTTGAAGTCCGGTACATAACGGAATCCGTGAAATAGTTATCCATATCGGTACCTTTTAATCTTTTGGTTCTGCCTTTTCATTTGTCCGGAAGGAAACGAGTAGTTGTTCGCATTTATGATTCTTGGATTCCAAAGATATAAATTTTGCTTTACCACGGTTTCCAACATTTATTTCATTAATTTATTCTTTCGGGTCTGTGCCTTGAGATAAATAAAATAAAATAGCAACCAACATATGGGAACACGTCTCTTCCATTTCAGATCCTCCAAGGACTTGCTTTTCTTCTTCCTCACTGAGACCTTTCTCTCTTTTCCTCACGTCAGTGCCGATCCAACATCAAGCAACCTCCAATAGACTCGATGTAACAGTTAGCATTACCCGACCACCCCGCATCCTTGGCCAAACACTCACCCAGTTTGCCACCTCCACATCAGACCCCACCTTCGCCTGACCTGCCTACACCCACTGGCCGAACCCACACGACTCTGCCGCCCTACCCATCTCCTTTCCCTCCACGTAAGCACGAGCAGCAGCCACCATAGCACCTACCGCCTACAACCTGCTCCGATCTCCCCTTAGCCCATGCTACCATCCTCGGATACCAGCAGCCCGGTTTTCCCCTACCCAAGCATCAACAGATGCATCTAAGCTTCTCCGCCTCATCAAACTCACTCCACCACCTCTTCATTTCTTCATGACCAACAGCTGTATTCTTTTTTTTTTGAAAAGAAAATGGTAAGGAAATCTACACATATATATGTTATATAATCTATTTGTAAGTCTATATATATTTTAGCCTATATGCTCGATCATAACCTATTGTACATATCTAATAGATTGTTTTACGTGATAATAGTTTATATATATGTATTCATGCTCTATATTTTGTTCAAGATGATGCTTACTGGATATAAGTTTCGACAGCTGTTATATACACATATATATAATCTAAAGTATTTCTTAGTTATATTTTAGATGCAGTTTAGTATATATGTATAACAAGTCAGTTTTATATATGAGTAATAAAGTGATAAGTAGTCCACATATATTATCTTTGCAGTAATATATTGCTTTTGTTTTTATAACTGTAATACAGTTTGGAATCTATAAATATAAATAGATGTTCGAAAATATGTATATTGTGTTAATGTAGTCATACTATATGTTAGTATTTAGTATAAGTAAACTTAGAGTCAAGTTTTAAGTTGTATAATATACTGTATTCTATTCATTAAAGAATATAAGTTTTATAATGTTGGTTTTAAGACCATTGTTTATTTGGAAGTACATATTGCTACAGTTTATAAAAATTTACATATACTAGTTTGTACAGTATATATGCGTTATATATATCTAGTTATTGTATATATATATATATACATTTATAGTATGTATTATTTTTCTGTATATAATCTAAGTTACGAATTTCAATTTATAAAATTTATATACTGTATATCAGTAAAGCATATAAGTTATAAAGAATAAGGATGATTTTTGGTCTGTGTTGTAAGTGATCGATGTGGATGCTAATATTTATTCACATATGATGTTGCGTGTGCATATAAATAAGTTTATAATTTTGGTACAGTATATAAATTTGTTAGCCGCATAATACATATATTAGTATCTTGTTTGATTTTATAAAGGAGTGATGATTTTTAATTTATACTAGTTATGTATTCTAAACATACGTGTTCAAATACATTAATGATTGTTGTACATACCTATAAGCATTCTGATTTTTTTTTTCATATATCATTGATGCTTAAAATATTATGTCGGTTAATTTTAATATATGTTAAATGGAAAGAATGAATCTTTAACACTTATATATTCAATATAATATGTGGTCGAAATTTAGGATATAAATTGTATATATAGTTATATATATTATTCTATATATATGGTTTCACCTATATTGGTGATCTTTGTCAATTCAACTTTGATTTGATCTCGTCAATTCTGATTTATCAGCTTCGATCGTCTATTCGTGCCGATTTAATTAGCTAGTTCGGGAGTCGTGCTTGCATTTTTAACTCAATTTCGGTGACAAATCCTCTATATCCTCGAAAGGTGAGCAATCACTCACGATTAACGTTCTTTTATTTATTAAATTTGATTTCAATTGAAACGACAATTGAAATATGTTTTTGTTTGTTAATTACACTGTTATATATGCTATTACCTGTATCAGTTCACCTATGACATCTGGCACAATTATCTGTTAATTATTTATGCAATGATAATACTGTTTGGCTGATAATTGATTGATTGTTGATGTTTATATTGGACGTTAAACTATTAATGTAAAATGATAAATAGTATGTAATTGAACTCGATATAGAATAGTTAAATGTTGAATTTGATTAGTGAATATGACCCCTTTTAATTATTGTAGTGTAAAAATTTGAAATTGAATGACAAGTGAAACCGTAATGTAATAATCTTTAATCTACATGAAATGATAGTGTAGATTCTAGAAATAATTATATTAATTCGTACAAATAACAATGCGAATTAATAAGGTTATTTCGGGATTATTTGAATTGATTATTGGATTGTATTGTTTGTTGTTATTGCTTGTTTATTTACTTTGACACCATCCCAGTTATCACACTGCAGGTTCCCTTTGTTATGCTTTGATTTGAATTGAATTGGAATCGGGTTGAAATGATAAATACCCAAATTGAACTTTGACCTAGGATAGAGAATTAAATAAAACCCGATTGGTCAATAATTTGATTTAAAAATAAACGAAGATTTTATGTGAATAAATAATATGGTTTTGAAATGAAGTTGAAATTTGAATTTTAATGAAAGGAAAATGTTAATATTTAATAATCTGAAACAAAATATTAACAATGTAATTGATGAAAGAATGTTGTTTAATTTGAGAAATGATTGAATTAAGTTTGAAATTATAATTAAGTTTGAAATGATTTAATAATTAAGTTTGAAATTATAATTAAGTTTGAAATTATTAAACTTTGAAGTTATTTAATAATTAAGTTTTGAATTATTTAATAATTAAATAAGATTGCATTATTTAATGATTAAATTGAATTGAATTCTTTAATAAGAAATATTGGACTTTTTGAATAAGTGAATTTTACTTCGTAAATTATTGAAATTGAGTTTCTTTATTAATTAAGTTTTGGAAAATTATTTAAGTAAGTAAATAAGTGAAATTGAATTTCTTTAACAAGAAATAAAATGTGATTTATTGAATTAATGTAAGACTTGAAATTTAAAGAATTTGGTTTGATGAATTTAATTTAATCAAATTTGTAAGTTTTGATATAATGAAGTTGAATTTAAATAATGGATTTGATGAATTGGAAATTTAATAGAAATTGTTTTGAATGGCAAATTTACTTAATGAATATTGAATGAAATCGATAAATGAATTTAAATTGATTTGAATGTTAAATTAAATTAATTTAAATGTTTTCGAAATGAAACTTATATTCGAACTTGAATCAATATTCGAATTGTTTTAAGTAAAATTTGAAATTGAATTATAAGATTTTGAAATGGTAATTTGGAAGTTTTGAAACGGAAATTATGGAAATTGATTTAGAAAGATAAATGAAATGTTGGTTTGCAAACTCTGATTGAAATTGAAATTGATTTGGCTTTGAAATAAATAAACGACCAATCGGTGAAATAATTTCGAAGGTTATTAAAGAGACCGGAATCGGTTATGGACATACTCTCTGTCTAAACCGAAAACCACTTTAATAACTATACGTGGAGAGTGATCCAGAATGAAGTGGTTGGAATGATGTACGTGTTGACTGAAGAAAGAGAACGACAATGGATAGCCTTGACACTTGTGTCAAATTGGAAATGACTAAAACAGGAGCCGTGTCGGGCCAATGGAGGTCAGCTACCTCAAGCGAACACACTTCTTCGAACTACTCATTACTTGTTGTCGATTGGTGCACCCTTGATTTTGGGAGTGTTGTTTCGCGGTGTTGCGGTCGCTGCGGCGATGCGTTCTCACCAGTCCGGATCAGGCGAACGGTAGTTTCACTACCTTGGGTATTGCCTCATGTGCCTTGTCATACTTGTATCCCTATACGCGACCACTACGATTTGTTTTGTACCTTTAGTATATGGATTGCCCTCTGGTGACTTCCGGTTTTGGGGAAACTACGGTCTTGTATATGCTCTTGGGAATAAAAATGTGTTAAGGGTGGAATGGGCCATGACTTAACACTATTTTGATATCTTTATATTACTGATAGACATTATCTACTTATCGTACACTACTACCTAGTAGATAGTTTAACGGATCCTTAAAGGATGGTTATTCCAACATCCTTTGAGTTACTTGTATTTCAATTGCTATTTCACTTGAGTTGGATTTATTGATATAAGAATGTTAATCCCGACTCGAGTGTTTTGTGTTTTGCTTTACGCTCGGGTCAGACTGAGTGTACCAGTATTTGAGACTCACCTTTGGAGTTGGAGCTTTGCTTGAAGATCCAGCCATCTATTCTGCTTTCAGTTTTCGATGATTCCAATGATGTATTCTGATTTGTATCTGATGTATCGTATTACTCTTCCGTTGTATCTGGTTTAACTCTGATGTAACTTATACATTTATATAGTAGCTTCATGAACTGCTATCTCTTTTATTTCCGCTGCATTTATTACTCTGTGTCTGTGATCTGTGATTATATTTATTTACTGTATATGTTCAGTTTTTCCAAATTTAAATTAACAACGCGGTATTTTGAGCAATTCAATTCCGGCATGAGTGTCTACCTATACACTTATAATGGATGCGAATGGTCCAAAATAGCGGGTCGTTACAGTTGGTATCAGAGCTTTGGTAGCTCTAGGCAAAACTTAGCATATAGGGTAAATGTATTTACAGAATCACTCTCATTCGAGTTTCAATCTCTTCCTTTGACTCAATTCCTTTGAATTTTGGAACGTTCCCTGCGGTTCCAAAAATTCATTCGTGTCCCTCACTATTCGTCTTCTTTCAATTCTGGAGAATCACATAACTCCACTTCGAATGACCCTTATAATGAATCGGCGGTCTCGCCAAACTTCGAATGATTTGTAAAGGGGTGAAACTCCTTTACAATTGGCATTGATTTACCGGAGATTTCTGTATCCTCGGTTTACGATGCTATCTATTACCTGCTATACCTGAATTCCATCTCTTGAGATCGAGTGTTGATTTACCTCGGAATTCAGCATCGATCTTATTCTTGAAGTTACGGACGACCCGGTTAAGGGTGCCCGTGAATTAAATAAACTCATCCATCTCCCGATTGTGGTAATTGAATTATCTTATCTTCTGTTTCAAACTTATTTTTGAATCAAAATTCTCTTTGATTTGAGTCAAAAAAAATTTGAATCCCTATCCTTATTTTGAAAATTCATTCCTGTATCGTCGAGCAAAGAAATGTATTTATAAACTAATATATAAATGTTTTAATATATACTGTGTTGTTTGAGTTGTTGATGTTGATTTGGGTTTCCGATCGATTCGTCTGATCAACGCTATCGATAGGATTTCCAAAACACTTGAACAGAGCAAACTGACACAATAGTATTTTCAAAATTTGGTAAATAAAATAATCTTGTATGATTATATTTTTTTTAATATAAGTACACATTTTCTGAAATTGAATTGTTAACTGAATTGGTTGTCAGAAAGGTAATATTTGATTTTCACTATTTGTTTTGTAAATCATTGATTATTCCAACATAAAAATAAATGAAATTATAAAAGTTGGTTTATAGATTTATTTAGAAATTTAAATGAAATTAAAGTAAGGATTTGAGAATTTAAATTCCTAAAATTTCAAGCTTTGGTTTTAAAATTTTTAAAAATGTATATTATTGAACGTATTTTCAAATAGCAACCGTTTCAAAGAATTTAAATATTGAAATCAGTACTCTTCTCTTTGTCGCTGGAAAATAATTTCGGTGATGGCGGCCGCATTATCGACATTCATTTTCGAGTTTCGAAGAGTAGAGACCATCAGTAGCTTGCTACACTTTTGTTTGAAATGAATTTGATTTGAATTTTAAAGTATGACTTGATTTAAAAATATTTATATACATATATATTAGTATTTAATTTAGATTTGACTTGGATATATTGTATGTATATATTTATCTCTAAATTGTTTAAATTTAATCGGAAATTTAATCCTAAATTTTCTTAAAGGATGATTTTCAATTATAAATGAAGCCAATTCTTTTATAAATACTTAACTTGAAATAACTGAATTGTAAAATTTACTTGTATAATACTCAATTGCATTCAATATAACTTACCTAAATTTTCAAAAGTTAACTATGTAATTGAATATTATACAGTAGAAAATGATATCAAAAGAAATTTTAAATAAATTTGAGTAGTTAAAATAAATGTAAATATACTTAATATATATGTGATAGGGTATATTAAGTAGAATAAATTTAATAATAATTTGGTATGAAGAAGAATTAAATTTGTCAAATAAAGTGTGATTATAATAAATGACTATTCAAATTTAGGACTTTTGAAATTGTTAATTTAAGAAAATTGGAGAATATACAATAAATTTTCTTTATAAATAAAATGTGAGTGTGTATAATAAATGTTATTCACTTAAATTTTAAACTATAAAATGTTTATGGAGATAAATAGAATAATAAGTTAAATAAATAATAGGTATGATTAATAGAAGAAAATTTGTATTGAAAGTTAATAAATTGAAATTAAATCAACTTAATGAGATATCTTAAATTAATTGGATTAAAATTGAATTTCATTTTGAAAGAAACCTTTTGTACCTAACATTAATAAATGAGAAATCAAATCAATTTAATGGAAACCATGAATTTAAAAACAAATGGTTGAATATAAGTTTATTTAAATTGAAATTTTATGGCTTGAACTAATTGTTTATTTTGTTTCTCAATCTATTTTCTTCTAGTTGTTTCTATTTTCCTACCTCCTTCCTTTTCGAGGACGAAAAGTTTTGAGTGGGGGAGATTGTAATGACCCGTATTTTTAACGCTTTAAAAATACTAAATTAAATAAAATTTTAATAAAAAAAATCCGATAGAAATAAAATTTTACGATTTATTAAATGGAAATCTCTTTGTATATAAGTTACAAATCCAAAACCAAATTCGTTGACGACCAATTTCGATAAGACCGATAATGTAATACATATTAAAAACGTAATGTAATAATATGTTATAGTTGGAACCAATAGCCGAAACCAAAATAATAATTTTAACGTAAGAAACGTGCGCTTTGCGTTAAATGAAATTTTCATTAAATAAAAATAAACAATAAAATTTTGCAACAAAAATTTAATATTTGGAATGCGTCTAATTAAACATAGCAAACTATATTTTTTCATCCAAAAATATGGAAGTTTATTTCGTGTGTAATTTTACTTCAATTTAATCTTTGAAAAAGCGATGAAAATGAACATATGAACTCTTAGAAGCTTGTTTGTACCAAGATTAAATACATGCAATACACAACATACATTAACTAAGTACCATAGAGGACCAGATGCATACAGCTCTAGCAATGAGAATGAAGAGCATAATCATTCAAAGTTTATAGTATTTATATGTTCTGGTAGAAATCATACAAGGAAACTGAAATCTATACGTAAGTGCACCAAAGGCATTGGTTATTTTTTAATAAAAATGAAAGCAATGATAAAAAAGAGCTAAAGAGTACAACGTACTTTTACAATTTGTTCAAACATATTTTCCTCGGAATAGAAATCAACTATCTATACATGAAAAAAATATGCTATTATCCTAACCATTAAGTTATAACATATTTGTAGCGTTGTAAAAATAGCAAATAATATAAGATATATGATCCCTTGATGGTTAGGAAAGTAACATGTTCAAGTTATATTGGTCCCCGATCATTATAAGCATGCAACTTAGGTGTTCATCAAATGAACATATAATAGAGAAGTTGAATTACGAATTAAGATGACGAAAGTAATATTTTTGGGTACATATTATGTTATACGTCTAGTATACCAAAACAGAGAATAATCAATTATAAACTCGTCTCACAAGTTTATCAAACAGATTTCTACTACTCTAGAAGTCTGTATTAGTTAATTTAAATAATAGATATGTCGTAATTAAATTACAACAACAAATTAACAACTATAGTAACAATAACTATAGTGCTAAATCAACCGTTATACTATTTAATGAAATAGTATACCACGGAAAGGAAAAGAAATATATATGTATATATAAATCTAACCGGTCGAAGATGGAAATTCCGTCTGAGACTTGTCATGACAATTTCCTTAAGACTTTATTTAAAGTCTCCTAAGATACAACAGACGTAATCTGCACGAGATTGTAAAGAGTATGTCAACTCTGTGATATATTATTTAGAGCAGTAGAGGAGGAAGAAGCAGAAGAAATTAGACTGGAATGGAATGAGATTGTGATCAGTATTCTCTTCTATTTATAATTTCGTCTGCATCCCTTCAAATAGTCACGTCCATTGCCTTTAATCGCTACTGTTCGTGCGCCTGCTTATGTTCGGACCGCGTCTCTTCAGTCGGGCCGCACCTGTTCGCACTCGCTTCGGTTCGCCTCTAACGGGTCTTACCCGCTTCTGTTCGCCTCTAACGGGTCGGCCTCTTCAGTTATCCGCGTTCGTTTCCGAACAGATCCACACCTATTCGTTTTAGCCTGCAACTGTCAAAAATCCCGGCCCAGTTTTGCAGTAAAAATAGGATCATATTAGACCCAAACCCGGTTCGGTCGGACGGCGGCGGTGGCGCGCGCGTGTGGTGGAGATGCATGATCTCCCTCCTCACAATGAAGTATACATTTGGGTGCCCTTAGGCCCCAACATCTTCATTGCAAAGCCATATATAAACTAGTATGGCTTAGCAATTTTGGCGATGTGGGACTTTATGTATGTTTCATTCATTTTGTTCTTTAGGAATTCCAACAATCCCCCACATGAATGATAATATACATATCCCCCACACAAAGCGAAATATCACAGAGTACATATGGAATAATGCTTTATCGTGGATAAGTAGATATTTCACTTTGAACTTTCCCTAGTTAAAACTTATCGGATCTACTTGGCTAATCGGTGAATTATTTCATCTTGAACCGTCGGCCTTTATTGTATATCCAGACAATAAGCTTTACGAAGCATTGATTCTCTTCTCATCTAATCTCTTGGTTGTGTTCATTTTGGTCCTGAACAAATTTGTTTGGTTCTGCGAGTGTTTATAGAAAATATAAGCCTTTAATATTCTCATAGAGCCGACCCAGCTCACACTGACATAGGTGATCGCAACCATTAAGAGTATCCTACATATACCCCACTTGTTATATTCAAGTTATGGTCATTATTAAAAAACATAGTTTTAACCTTTAAATACTTCTGTAGGCATGAATTTATATTGTGCACCATAGGAATGGAGTTGGACTATGTCTAAGCAAAATTTTATTGGGAGATTGAAGAGGGCTTCAGAGCAAACGAAAGCACTACTCGTTATTAATAATATACCAGTTGTATGGCAATTGGAAAGGTTTAGCAAAATATAATCTAAAAAATCTATTGTAATTAACAATGCATATGAAAATTATGTAATATCTTGGCTTTGCTTCTAGTGATAAAATACGTGCGTATGCAGTTACATAAACCATATTTGAAAGCATACCCAGTTGGCAATATATTTACATGAATTTGGCATCCGTATCCCAAATTCATAATTACAGCAAAAATATAATCTAAACAATTTATTGTAATTAACAATGTATATGAAAAATATGAAATATCCTGGCTTCGCGCTACTAATAAAATACTTTTTTGTGCTTATGCAGTTACATGAACCATATTTGAAAGCACCCAGTTGGCAATATATTTACATGATATTTGACATCCATATCCCAAATTCATAATTAGAGCATTGATAGGGTAATCAAAAGTATTCATCGGTGATTGATTAAGAATAAATGGTAATTAATAAAATGTCAAGATTAGTTTCAAAAGAACGGTTAATTCAGTTTCACAAAACTTCAATATATTTTGTTAAGAGTTGAAGAAGAATGCGTTCAAACAAATATCCAATCAAGTGAGCCTATTAGGACACGGATAAAACGTTCATGTTGAAATTTAAAAAATACGATACATGCAGTCTCAATTAGAATAAAAAATGAAAAATTTTTAGTAATAATTATAAACTTAATAAAGTACTGAAAGAGGCAAGATCACAAATATGTACGCTCTCTGAACTTAACAATTATACATAAGATCACAAAGTAGGCACATAGTAAGAATCTAACAGTAGAAACCCCGTAAGGGTAATTAGAAAAACATTTATGAATAAGTAGATCATATATTATTTCTATATATCTTAATCCCAAATTTTCAGTAGAACATGTTCAATACATAATTGTGAACCAAATTTAGTTATAAAATGACTGATTACAAAATTATAATAAGGAATAAGGTATAAGATTTCATATGTCATACCGTCACAGATGAAATAAGCTAGTACTGTGGTAATGGAAGAATTTTCTGGAAATATCGTCTATTAGTACCGTAAATGTAAACATAAGTGAAAGTAGGAGGTTGCCTAAATCCCAATTAGTTTTCATGTCTAATTCACTAACTTTTGACTCCCTGTATATATTTTCCTTAGAAGAATCTTGAAGACCAATCATAAAACAACATTAGTATTACTTCATTTACTACTAAGAACAAGTGTTAATGAATTTTTTACTGTCAGATATTAATATAGCAGTAATGTTGACCGAAGCTGGTAACACATGATGAAAATTGGAAAGATCAATCTTAATTTTAATAATTATTTGGTTTTAAGAGGAGAATAACACAATGCTCAATTTATACGCTATTTTGCAAAGAATAAACACCCTCTTCTCTTACTCAGATTATAATGAAAAATTGAGTTAATTGAACTAAAGTTTTTCATAGTACTAAAATATCGAGCAACAATATTGTATATCCTTTTGTTTCCTAGAGACCTGACCAGGCAATCAGGAGTACTCGGCATCCAGGAGTACTCAGCATTCAGGAGTACTCGGCGTCCAGGAGCACTCGACATTCAATAGCACTCGGCGTTCAGGAGTACTCGGCATCCAGTAGCACTCGGCATTCAGGAGTACTCGGCATCCAGGAGCACTCGGCATTCAGTAGCACTCGGCGTCTGTAAGCGCTCGGCATCGGAAGACGTTCGGCATGTACAATTGCTCGGCATGGCTGTATTATTCGTCACAAGCTATCGTTCGACCAGAACCATCGTTCGGCCAAAGGCACTACTCGGCTAAAGGCAACGTCCGGCCAAAGCTCTTGTTCGGCCCAGAAACATCGTTCGACCAGAAGCATCGTTCGGCTAAAACTATCGTTCGGCCAGAGACAATGTTCGGTCAGATGCCTCGTTCGGCCAGAGGCGCGTTCGGCTTCGACTGATATTCGTTCTATTCTTCCCACGCAGCAAGCGTATCGTTCGGCATAGAGAGTGTGGTTCGGCATCCAACTGTTTGGCCTATTTGGTTCGGCATACGGTGACCACTCTATCTGGGCCAAGATGTTCGGCTGCCGAGCCCACCTGGGAAGTCCAACCCATCTTTGTCTATAAATAGAGGGGCAGGGGCATAGTGAAAAGGGACCTTTTTTCGGGAACACTGGGGAGACTCTGTCATTTTTCAGACTCATCTTCTTTACTTAGCAATTCCATTCAAGCATTTGATCTACGAATTGTATTTGTAATCAATCATTAAGAAGATCAATAAAGTTTAACCTCAAAGTGGACGTAGGCAATTACGCTGAACCACTATAAATCCGGTGTTCTTACTTTCTGCATTTGAATTACCATATTCTTCTTTGTTTAATTTATCTTCATCACTTATATCTCTTCACAATCTTTCTCAACGAGGTTAGTGACCAATTTTGGTGCTAACACTTTGGTGCTTTCACTGAGAATTTAATTCTCAAACCTCAAGGATCTGCTTTGAAGCTACTGGATTGAACAAATCCCCCAAGGAAGATCCGACTCATTGATAGGACGTCCGTTGATTCTACTCAGAGTTCATACCGACAACTCTACCATGGCAAGACCACGTACCAAGTCAGCTTCTCATAATGCAGACGCCCATGAGATTGCTAGCGTGCAACAAGCAGGACCTAGCAATCAACAAGCGAATCCAGGCGTAGGGACTACCGCCCAGGACCAAATACCAGTTGTCACCAGGATAGAGTTCAATGACTTGATGAGAGAACTTAGGGAAAGCAGGAGACAACTAGGAGAGCAGATGCAAGCCAACGCCAACCTGATGGCACAACTGACTCAACAGCAGCAACAGAATGCTGGGAGCAATCCCGCTCCTTATTCCTCATCCGAAAGCTCAACTTCCTCTGATGAACCTCCCAAGCGTAGACGCCGTAAGACTGAGACTGCTCAAGCAGACGCTGCTATTCGAACAGCTGGTGACCGTGACCAAGTCGGAGCCGGAAACTTAGGAGCTGGAATGCAGACGGAGACTGGAGGCCCAGACAATCAAAACGTTCATGATGTCGAACCTCAAGATGCACGTTTGGCAGATCGCCAGGAGAGGAGGCATGAGCATGGACAGTCACTTAGAACAGACTCTAACCTTCCACCTTCTATACAAACACCAGACCTGACAGCCATGATTAGGTAATTAATGAAAGAGAATCAAGGCTTATCAAATGACAATTGGGGAGTGTCAAGAAGCCATACTCCATTTACAGACATTGTCCTACAGGCAGCATACCCCAAAAAGTTTAGTATGCCAACTATCCCTGCTTATGAGGGAAAGACTGATCCTA
The DNA here is from genome assembly GCA_030737815.1 of Allium fistulosum. NCBI lineage: Eukaryota > Viridiplantae > Streptophyta > Magnoliopsida > Asparagales > Amaryllidaceae > Allium > Allium fistulosum. The sequence goes on along the minus strand of CM060905.1, from coordinate 497,129,933 downwards.
GACAGCATGTCATGAGGTACGAGTGGATGTTGGATTCAACTAGAGAAAATGATGCAACCAAGTGTAGATGCTTCCCAATTACTCTATCTGGGATCGCTACAATGTGGTTCAACCGACTTCCTCCGCGGTCCGTATCCAGTTTCGAGGAGTTGGCGAAGAAGTTTATTGAGCAGTTCAGGATACACACTACTCGTCCAAAGGACGTGATGTCTCTGTCAAGTGTAATCCAAAATCCTGGGGAGTCATTGAAGGAATACTTACAAAGATTCCATGTTGCAGCGACTGAAGTCAGTAATCCAAATGATCATGCAATTCTAATGGCCGTGATGCGAGGTGTGGATCCGGATTCTGAATTTGGAGACTGGTTGGCAGGAAAACCTCCGACTACGCTAGAGCGTTTCTACTCAAAGGCACACTAGTTCATAAGAAGAGAGGAAGCTAGGTGGGTAAGGCAAGATAAGGCACCAGGACTTGTCCAAGAGTCCATGAAAAGCAACGTTGCTGTGAAGCAGTCCGAAGACAACTCGGGAAAGGTCCAAGTCAATGTCCAGAACAAGCCTGGGCAGCCAAAGGAGTCTGGAGGAAGAAATCAAGGGAAGAAGAGAGAAGCGTGGAAGTGGAAACCGAGAATTCCAAGCTACAACGAGTATACCCCGCTGAATGCGTCTCTTGAGAACATTTACCTATCAACCTGCAATACTTTTCAGTACAGAAAGCCACGTCCAAAAGAATCAACCGAGGAACAGAAGCGGACCGGGAAATATTGTCGCTTCCATGAGACTTATGGGCATAATACGGAAGAGTGCAGACACCTACACGACGCTATAGAGAAGTTGATCAGGCAGAAAAAGTTGCAGGAATTTGTGAAGGATCCTCAGGAAGGAGGACAGGGAACATCCAACCCAGGTCGTGCTCCAGCTCCGCGTCATCCCGATGAACCTACCCGGACTGTGGGTAGGCTAGTCATAAACACGATCATCGGCGGGCCTCACCCCACGGATAAGAATTGGCAGGAGATGGAGCGGTATGCTAGTGCCCTGAAGCATGCAGATTTCGAATGTTGTTCGAACACGGAGGATGGGACCCCTGCTAAGCAGCAGCGCGTAATGACAGACGGTATAGTGTTCATAAATAGAGATGCTGCTCCAACCATCGACCCGATGGTCATATCTGCAACGATCGGACCGGCGTATGTGAAAAGAATTTTGATTGATTGTGGAAGTTCTGTCAACATCATCTTCAAGAAGGCTTATGACCAGACGAAAATGGAAACAAAGGAATTGAAACCGTCCAAGGCTCGCATACATGGCTTTAATGGTGCAGCGACCGATGCGGTAGGGTATGTTGAGTTACCAGTTGAACTGGGACAAGGCGAACGTCGGAGGGTGCGAATCCTGCCCTTTGTAGTTTTGGATGTGGATTCTCCGTATAATGTATTCCTGGGCCGACCGGCCCAGGCTGAGTTTAGGGCAGCATTAGCCCCGTGGTGCTTGACTTTGAAATTCCCAACTGACAAAGGAGTAGGAGTTGTTCATGGCGACCAAGCGACCAGTCGTGCATGTTATGTGGCAGAGCTCAGAGAGGCCCATCGGAGGGAGAAAGGAAAGGTTGCGGACATTCCTGTCCGCATCCTCAATAATGATAATTGACAAGTAGTGCCCGAGCCCTGGCTCGGGCATAATTCTCGGATCTTCAAAGACATAGATCCGAGAGATGACGATGAGAAACCCAGGGAAGAAAAGGCAGCGCCGGCTGAATTAACAATTGACATTTCAGTCAGCCGAGATGACCCATCGCGAGTGCTGAAGATCGGATCACAACTCGGCCCTGCAATGACTGAAGACCTTAGTGATTTCCTTCGGGCAAATCTTGATGTTTTCGCCTGGGTGCATTCTGATATGTGTGGGATTTCTCCCGCCATTACGAGTCATATGTTGAACATAGACTCGAAATACGTCCCAGTTAAACAATAGAGGAGAGGAATGGACCCAGAGAGGTCCGCTGCTCTCAGAGAGAAAGTGGACAAACTCAAAGCCAATGGGTTCGTCCGCGATGTCCTCTACCCTGAATGGGTATCGAATCCCGTGCTGGTGAAAAAGGCGAATGGGAAATGGAGAACTTGCGTAGATTATTCCGACTTGAACAAAGCGTGCCCCAAGGATAGTTTCCCGTTGCCTAGGATTGATCAGTTGGTCGACTCCACTGCAGGACACGAGCTGTTATCATTCATGGATGCATACTCGGGTTACAATCAAATCCCGATGCATATTCCGGACCAAGAACACACCAGCTTCGTCACAGATGTCGGGCTATATTGCTATGTAGTAATGCCCTTCGGACTGAAAAACGCAGGAGCGACTTATCAGCGTTTGGTGAATCGAATGTTCAAAGACCAGCTTGGTAGAACGATGGAAGTCTATGTGGATGACATGCTCGTGAAGTCACGACAGTCAAACGACCACATTTGAGACTTGGCTGAGATGTTCGACATACTCAGATATTATGGGATGAAGATCAACCCTCTGAAGTGTTCCTTCGGCGTTGCGTCGGGGAAGTTTTTGGGATTCATCGTTAATGCTAGGGGAATTGAAGCTAACCCAGAAAAGATTCAAGCTATTCGAGATGTGCAAGTGCCCAGGACTATAAAACAGGTACAGAGCTTGAATGGAAAAGTAGCTGCGCTGAGTCAATTCATATCCAAGGCCACGGACAAGTGCATCCCTTTCTTTGATATAAAAAGAAAGGGAAGAGGAATTTCGAGTGGACATCCGATTGTGAGGAAGCATTCCGGGATCTGGTGAGGCATCTGGAGAGTCCACCAGTGCTGTCAAAACCAGTAGACCATGAGATGTTGTACGTGTACTTGGCCGTATCCCCACATGCTATAAGTGCGGCTTTGGTTCGCGAGGAGGACCGAATCCAAAAGCCGGTGTATTACGTTAGCAAGCGTTTAACAGGGGCAGAAAGAAATTACCCTAAAATTGAGAAATTGGCCTATTGCTTAGTGATTACATCACATAAGCTGCGCCCATACTTTCAAGCACACTCAATCAGTGTTTATACCGATCAACCCCTACGGCAGGTACTCCAACGACCAGAAACTTCTGGAAGATTGTTAAAATGGAACATCGAGTTGAGCCAGTTCGATATCGCCTACTTGCCACGAAGAGCCATACAAGGGTAAGCATTAGCAGATTTCATCGTTGAGTTTACCATACCCGACGAACCAGATAATCACGATGTCATTCCCCCTGTTCGATGGAAATTGTACACCGATGGGGCATCAAACGACCGTTGCTCCGGCGCTGGCGTAGTTCTTGTAACTCCGGAAAATCGATCGGTTTGTTACGCTCTGAAGCTCGATTTCCCGGCTACAAATAACAAAGCAGAATATGAAGCACTGATTGCGGGCTTAAAACTCATTGGAGAACTCGGGGTAAAATCAGTTGAAATCTTCTGTGACTCACAGTTGGTGGTCTACCAAGTGCGAGGAGATTATCAAGCAAAGGGGCAGAAGCTTGCTCAGTACCTTGTTCTGGTTCAAGAACTGCTGTCAAACCTTGAGCGCTATGATATTTCGCATGTCCCGCGTGAACAGAACAAAGAAGCTGACTCATTGGCGAAATTCGCAAGCACTAGCGATGTTCAGCAAATGGGATTGTTTCCCGTTGAGGCCTTGCGTGCTCCAAGCATAGACGCAATGAAAGTTGATTCTGTGTTGGAAATAGGAATCGAGAGGGAATCGTGGATAACCCCATTCAAACTATACCTAACAACCGGGGTTTTACCAGAAAAAAGAAGCGAAAGACGGTAGGTAATTCGAAAGGCCGCGCGATATGTGATGTAGGATGGACTAATGTATCGAAAGGGGTTCTCGGTCCCCTTATTACGATGCATCGCACATGATGAGACGAAACGGGTCTTGAAGGAGGTACATGAAGGAGAATGCGGTGACCATACTGGGGGGAAAACGCTAGCAAAAAAGATCCTCCGCTATGGATATTACTGGCCGACCGTAAATCGGGATGCTACAGACTACGCAAGGAAATGTGATAAGTGTCAAAGATATGCGAAAATCCCGAGGACTCCATCAACAGAACTCACACAAATGGTTAGTCCCTGGCCATTTGCAATCTAGGGAATCGACATAATCGGCTCTTTGCCTATATCCAAAGGTGGTGCGAAATACGCGATAATTTGCAGTCGACTATTTCACAAAATGGGCTGAGGCAGAACCTTTGGCCGCAATCACCTCTAAGAAGGTCATTAACTTCGTTGTACGAAACATTATATGCCGCTTTGGCCTCCCTCGCACCATCATTATGGACAACGGGACGCAATTTGAAAGCAGAGAGTTCAAAGAGTTCTGTTTAAAGTATGGCATCGAGAAGAAGTTCGCCGCCGTTGCACACCCAAAAGCTAACGGACAAGTCGAACAAAATAATCAAGTCCATACTGAAGAAGCGTTTGGAGAAGGTCGGAGGCAAGTGGGTAGATGAACTCCCAACAGCATTATGGGCTTATAGAACTACCCACAAGTCCACGACCGGCCACACTCCATTCGCCTTGGCATACGGCTCGTAAGCTGTTATACCCGTGGAACCTGAAGTTCCATCGCACCGAGTGACATACTATGATCCCAAGACGAATTAGGATCTCTTGTTGGAATCGCTGGACTGCATCGATGAAAAATGTGAAGAGGCCGAATTAAGGGCGGCAACGCATAGGCACCGAGTCAAACGTTACTACGACGACAGAGTCCGCCCAAGGATTTTTGATGTGGGTGATCTCATTTTAAAACGAGTTTTCCCGATACCATCACGTATGAATCCCAACTGGGAAGGTCCATACGTCATTGAACGGAAGCTTGGAGAAGGAACATTCAAGCTAGCGACCGTTGATGGCATGACACTCCCCCGAGCATGGAACAGTGAACATTTGCGACATTATTACATTTAGCATGTTTCTTCCCTGTTTTAGGCACAGTTATTTCCTGTATGTTTTCGTTCAGTCGTAACTTAGTTTCCTTTCAGCCATGTAATCAGGCAGTTTAGTTGTTTTTCATTAATAAAGGCTTGAAGCCGTATTTTTCATGAATACTAACATTTCTATATCTCATAGTCGGGTGATGAATTACTAGAGCTACATTATTCTGTATGATGTGAAAACTCGTATAAACAATTTCAATCTCCGAGTCCACTGAGCATGGACCGGAGTACTCTAAGTCCCCGGAGCGCGGACTAGAGTATAAACGATTTCAATCTCCGAGTCCCCAGAGCGCGGACCGGAGTACTCTAAGTCCCCGGAGCGCAGACTAGAGTATAAACGATTTCAATCTCCGAGTCCCCAGAGCGCGGACCGGAGTACTCTAAGTCCCCGGAGCGCGGACTAGAGTATAAACGATTTCAATCTCCGAGTCCCCAGAGTGCGGACCGGAGTACTCTAAGTCCCTAGAGCGCGGACTAGAGTATAAATGATTTCAATCTCCGAGTCCCCAGAGTGCGGACCGGAGTACTCTAAGTCCCCGGAGCGCGGACTAGAGTATAAACGATTTCAATCTCCAAGTCCCCAGAGTGCGGACCGGAGTACTCTAAGTCCCCGGAGCGCGGACTAGAGTATAAACGATTTCAATCTCCGAGTCCCCAGAGTGCGGACTGGAGTACTCTAAGTCCCAAGAGCGCGGACTAGAGTATAAACGATTTCAATCTCCGAGTCCCCAGAGTGCGGACCGGAGTACTCTAAGTCCCCAGAGTGCGGACTAGAGTATAAACGATTTCAATCTCTAAGAGTACTCTAAGTCCCCGGAGCACGGACTAGAGTATAAACGATTTCAATCTCCAAGTCCCCAGAGTGCGGACCGGAGTACTCTAACTCCCCGGAGCGCGGACTAGAGTATAAACGATTTCAATCTCCGAGTCCCCAGAGTGCGGATCGGAGTACTCTAAGTCCCTAGAGTGAGGACTAGAGTATAAATGATTTCAATCTCCGAGTCCCCAGAGTGCGGACCGGAGTACTCTAAGTCCCCGGAGCGCGGACTAGAGTATAAACGATTTCAATCTCCAAGTCCCCAGAGTGCGGACCGGAGTACTCTAAGTCCCCGGAGCGCGGACTAGAGTATAAACGATTTCAATCTCCGAGTCCCCAGAGTGCGGACCGGAGCACTCTAAGTCCCCGGAGCACGGACTAGAGTATAAACGATTTCAATCTCTGAGTCCCCAGAGTGCGGACCGGAGTACTCTAAGTCCCCGGAGCGCGGACTAGAGTATAAACGATTTCAATCTCCGAGTCCCCAGAGTGCGGACCGGAGTACTCTAAGTCCCTGGAGCACGGACTAGAGTATAAACGATTTCAATCTCCGAGTCCCCTGAGCGCGGACCGGAGTACTCTAAGTCCCCAGGGCACGGACTAGGGTATAAACGATCTCAATCTCCGAGTCCCCAGAGTGTGAACCGGAGTACTCTAAGTCCCCAGAGCGCGGATTAGAGTATTAACTATCTCAATCTCCGAATCCCCTGAATAGGGTCAACTTACTATAAGTCCTTGGAACGCGGATTTAGAAAAAAATTCTAAGTACTCAAGAAATGTAGAACAAGAAGTATGCCACTCCGAAGAATGTTCGAACAACGCGAGAATGGACTGGGAAATATACAACTCATAAGTGCTTGAGTTTTGACCGCAGTTATTCAGAAAGCTAAAAAAGTAAAAGAATCGTTCAAACGACTAAGGAACTAAACTTTATTTAATAGTCCAAAATGAGGTTACACAGTTATCCCTCCAAAACTTGGAGTCAAGAACCTATCTATACAAGCTACAAAGACAAAAGATAAACGTAGTTACAAGACTTAAGTAAAAAACTCATTGAACGAGTATAGCGATTATTTCTTCGGTTTCTTCTTCTTGTCTTCTTTTGTTTTTTCCGATGACTCCTCTCCCTCACGCTTCTTCTTGGATTTCTTGCTTGCTAAAGAAGCGGAGTCAGGAGTAGGAGAAGGAACATCCAGTGGTTTGGACCTGCCCGGGAGAATGATCTTCAAAGGTCCGTTACGCGGGTCGGTGAGTTCCAGTATTTCAGGCTCAACTTTGACCTTGGCTTTTTTCTTCTCCTCTTCGGCGAGACGCTCTTTCATGCTCATCTTTGAGGTATGTTCAGAGGCACCAGTGATTTCAATTTCATCACTCCCTTCGGCGGGAGATGAGGTGTCAAGCTTATCATCATCTAGTGCCCCGATCACTTGAGCATCAGGGCCAGGAGTTACTCCCGCATGAGCAACATCGCTTGTTTTCTCTGCCTCCTCCTTGGCGTTATCACTTCTCGGAGTTGGCTCGGGGTCAGAGCAGCCTGCATGAAAACATAAAGAATGAACATTAGAACGAATAACCACTGCTGGAAAGTGACAGATCTGTTAACTTCTAAAAAAGAAGAGTTTCCTACCGGGTTCTGGCTGGCTATCAGTTGCGCGTGGAGTTTCACCCTCCAGAATAGGAGATAGCACATGAACGCCGAGCCCGGGATCTTCAGGATCGTAGCCGGCATGCTGCTCGAATGGGTCAAGTGTCGGCCGACCGGCCGGTTGAGCAGTAGGAGGAGCAGCAATATGAGGAGCCGTAGTCTTAGCCCCAGATGGGCCAGCTTCATTACTTTTCTCTTTTGGAAGGGGAGAGCCTTTGCTATAAAGCGCCAAAGCTGCGGATAAATCCGCTGGCTCGTTCCCTCTAAAAAACTCCTTCACCAGGGCATCCTCATCGACTTCTTCAGAGCCCGACTCGATCTTCCTAATCTTCACTAAAGTTTCCCAGGCCTCAGCCAGGGATTCGAGATAGCCCTCGCCCAAGAATGTCAAGTCGCGATGCATAAGGACGCGGGCGCCATACTCAGCAATCAACGGGTTAAACATGCACTTGACCTCTTCCCTGCCAGCCTCTGCGGCCGCCTCGAGGCGAGAGTTAATCTCCTCCGTAGCTTTTCTTTTGCCCTCCTCACGGGCTTCGTCTTTCATTTTTTTCAACCCCAGCAAGTTCGTCATCGAGCTTCGTTTTCAAGAGCCGAGTAACAACGATTTCATCACAATATCATTGTGACTCTTCTTGAGCAGCTACTTTATCCTCTTTCTCCTTGGAGAATAATTCTTTCAACTCTTTGACTTGTATGGCAAGCGCGTCCCTTTCTTTTTGGATAGAATCTTTTTCTAAGGCAAGGGCACTGCTGCGCTGGACTGCTTCATCGAGTTCCTTCTTGTGGGCCATCTCTAAACGAGTGACTGCCTCAGCGGTATCTTTTGCAGTTTGCTCAGCGGCTTCAAGCTTCGACTTATACGAAGCGAGCTCTTCGTCTTGATGCTTGATGATGTTCTTGTCACAACCACCCTCCAGTTTCAAACAATCAATTTCATATTGTCGCTCAACAGACACCTCCGAGATCTTTTCAACCAAGTGAACAAATGCGTCATGTTGAACATAGACATCATTGTTACAGGCAATGGCACTCTGCTTCATGTGCCCTGGGATATGGTGAATAGCCGGGAGGAATTTTAGACCGTCAAAGCAGATTTTTGGGAATTTGGCCTTAAGATCGACCATCTTTTCTTCTATAGTCGGGTCAACCGCGGGAGTAGAGGATGGAGGCTTTGAAAGTTCTACTCTTTTTCGATGCTCCCGAGTTTGCCTTATGCTCGACGAACCAGAGTGCTGCTCTCGGGAGACATCGGGTTGGGACCCCTTCTGTGAAATCTTCTCTCTATCTTTCTCAGTTTGAGGAGGAGGATCACGAGAATGTGAAGATTGAGAGTATGTTTTCTTTCGGTAGGACGATTCGCGAGGGCGGTTGTCTCGATCCTCGTAATCGTCTCTGTCTCTACGTTTACCCGAACCTGAATCCCGTCCGGGATGGTGAAATATAGAAGAGCTATGGAGACGGTCTAGTCCGTGGGAGTGCCCCATGTCACCTACAAAGGATAAAATAACGACGAGTTAAGAAAAATCGTGGTAATGAAAAAACTTGAAGTGTATGATGGAGTGCATGAGTGCGTGTGTGTCCTAGTGTTCCCCCCCGACGGACCGGTTCCTTTGTCTTTACTGATCGGAGTGTTGTCTCCCTGGACTGGGGGTTGAACTCCCACGTTGCCTCCAGCGGGCGAAGAAAACTTGAAGGCTTCAGGATCGTCAAAGCCATAATTAAGTATATCGTCGGGGATGGAAAGATTCGACAGACCCCTTAGAGAACTTTCCATATGCTGTGAGGAAGCCTCTTTCTCTTACGGGATGAGTGTAACTTTTGAAGTTCCGCCAACTTTCTCCTTCCATATCTTGTATTTCAACTTCTTCTTTCCCTTCGAAGGGGAGGATGACGTTTCAATGTCGTGTACTTCGACCGCCGGATTCCAAGCGGGACCCACATTCTCGCCTTGAGTCTCAGGAGCTTCATCCTCCTTATGCTCACCCTCTTCGTGCGCATCGGGAGTATGGCGTGACGACGATGCAGCTTGTTTTTTCCCTTTACCGGATGCTGGCTTGGGAATGGAAACGCCCTCCGGAAGGCTAATCCGGCGACCTGGAGCTAGAAAGCCGAACCTTGACAATGATTCATTTGAAATGATGGTTCGGATGTCCCGATCCTCAGCGGGAAGAGCCCTAATGGCCTCGACGGCCTCAGAATATCCTCGGCCCTCAGGACGCGGGTTAATACCTGAAAATATGGAACAAGGAGTTAGAAAAAGTATAGCTATGATCGAGCGCGAAGGATGACTCAGGGAAGAGACTTACTTCCTTCGACCCATCTCCTCGCGAAACCAGGAGGGCAACGCACGTAGAACCGTTCCTGTTTGTACAGGGCGAATTTGCTACATGCCCCGGTTAAGATCTAGCATTTGTGGTACGGCTCGAGGAACATGAAGGAGGGGCTATCTTTCCGCTTCTTGATCATATAAATGTATCTGATGTCGCCAGAAGTGGGAGGCCTAGAGAAGACGACCATGAAGAGTAGGTAGGTCCCGTATATAAACGCGTGACCGTTTGGATGCAGCTGCGACGGGGCAATGTCTATGTACTGCAACACGTCCCGTAGAAATAAATTGAATGGAGGCACGCTGCCCATCCAGCACATGAACTTGTTGCAGGTGGTATATCCGACTGGGGGTAGGTGAGGACGATCGTGTTGCGACGGGACTAACACATCGGCGAAAGGAATCCCATGGATGGAGCATATTCGCCGAAGTGCGACTTCATTAATCTTCGAAGCATGTGAGTCGATTGGATTGTCTAAGAGAATTATTGCCTCCAGGGCATCAGGAGCTAAGTTATGGGCAGGGGAAGTCGACGGATTTGAAGTATCAGCGACTTCTTGCCTTGATGACGGCCCAGGCCTATCAGATATAGTGGCGGAGCTAGACTTTTTAGACATCCCCAATAAATAATGAATCTGTCTAAGTGCCTGTGAAAACTATACTTGAAAAACATTGAATGTTAGAATTAACAATACGAATATTCCCCCCACGTGGTGTTTAAACTAGTGCAAGAAATCGTGTATAAGCAATGAGAATCTAGAGATTACAAAGATACGAAAACGAGTTTCGAATCGTCGCCTTCGAAGACCGTCATCGCTGACCGTCTCAAAAAGCCCGCCTTGTGGTGATTATAGTTCCAAATTCAGAAAACGTGTGTTAATCTAAGTTCAGATTTATGTCTGTAAAAACCAGGGAGTTAATGATCCAGGTCAGTCTCATATGCTAGCACGCCCGGGTCCTTGTCCCTCTTTTGTTAAGTGTAGTTCGGGATTTGTATTGGTCGGCCTTAGAATGGTTCGGCATTTATGCTGTTCGGCACTTACAATTGGTCGGCATTTGTATTGTTCGGCCTAGGTTTGGTTCGGCATTTGTATTGTTCGGCCTAGGTTTGGTTCGGCATTTGAATTGTTTGGCCTAAGTGTAGTTCGGCATTTATGTCTGCTCAGCTTAAGTCTGGTTCAGCATTTGTTCAGTTCGGCTAAAATACTGTTCAGCACTTAAGTGGTGTTCGGCCTAAGTGTTGTTCGGCGTTTATGATTGTTCGGCATTTGTATTGTTCGGCCTTGATATGGTTCGGCATTTAAGTGTGTTCGGCCTTGACATGGTTTGGCTTTTAAGTTTGTTAGGCCCGAGTATTGTTCGGCTGAAATATTGTTCGGCATTCGTGATCGTTCGGCATACGTGATCGTTCGGCATCCCCACTAATTCATGCCTTCGCCTTGGCCCCCCATTTCACTATTCGGCATATGATAAGATACGCCGAACCAGGGTTATGCCAAGCTTGAACGTTCGGCACTCCACCCTTGATTACAGTTCCACTCTTCTCCTTCTCAATCTACACCGAACAACAAGAACAGGTCGCTCGGCGAAGATTATATCGTTCGACACCCCATCTTTCTTTCCTTCCAGTCTCGTTCGGCACGAAGGAGCTAGGCCTAACTGCCATACATCGTTCGACAAATCCAATATGCGAGCCATTCCTACTCGCCACACATCATACAACCGTAAAGATATCTAGTTTTCCACATGACTCTCTTAGCTACGCGCAAACCTAAGTCTCGTGTTGAAACTATTTAATCATAGAAGGGACAATACCTAGTTCGAAGATCGAAGCTTAGGAAGGATTGATTAGGCTTCAAGTCTGATTGACTGGCGAGGATTGCAAGTCTTTAGGGAGTGACAGAAATAAAAGTGTAAAAGGAGAAAAGAGGGAGGATGCCTAGTTTTATAGGGGAAATTAGAAGTCGAAAAGGCTATATCCGGTAGAACCGGTCAAAGCCGTAGCGTTCGGCTCCAAAACGTAGAATTGCTCGGCGCATGAGGAACGTTCGGCTTCAAACGTATTGTTCGGCATTTATCCCATATCACGCGCATAACACAACCACTGATATTCTCAAAAGGGCATCTCCATTCGAAGTTAATCAAGGATTTAAAACGAAACGTGAAGGTTACATAACTCAAAGCGTATCACGTTCAGTCACGTAATACACTTTGGGGGGCAAGTGTTTCCTAGAGACCTGACTAGGCAATCAGGAGTACTCGGCATCCAACAGTACTCGGCATTCAGGAGTACTCGGCGTCCAGGAGCACTCGGCATTCAGTAGCACTCGGCATTCAGGAGAACTCGGCATCCAGTAGCACTCGACATCCAGGAGTACTCGGCATCTAGGAGCACTCGGCATTCAGTAGCACTCGGCGTCTGTAAGCGCTCGGCATCAGAAGACGTTCGGCATGTACAATTGCTCGGCATGGCTGTATTATTCGTCACAAGCTATCGTTTGACCAGAACCATCGTTCGGCCAAAGGCACTACTCGGCTAAAGGCAACGTCCGGCCAAAGCTCTTGTTCTGCCAAGAAACATCGTTCGGCCAGAAGCATCGTTCGGCTAAAACTATCGTTCGGCCAGAGACAACGTTCGGTCAGACGCCTCGTTCGGCCAGAGGCGCGTTCGGCTTCGACTGATATTCGTTCTACTCTTCCCACGCAGCAAGCGTATCGTTCGGCATAGAGAGTGTGGTTCGGCATCCAACTGTTCGGTCTATTTGGTTCGGCATACGGCGACCACTCTATCTGGGCCAAGATGTTCGGCTGCCGAGCCCACCTGGGAAGTCCAACCCATCATTGTCTATAAATAGAGGGGCAGGGTCACAGTGAAAAGGGACCTTTTTTAGGGAACACTGGGGAGACTCTGCCATTTTTCAGACTCATCTTCTTTACTTAGCAATTCCATTCAAGCATTTGATCTATGAATTGTATTTGTAATCAATCATTAAGAAGATCAATAAAGTTTAACCTCAAAGTGGACGTAGGCAATTACGCTGAACCACTATAAATCCGGTGTTCTTACTTTCTACATTTGAATTAGCATATTCTTCTTTGTTTCATTTATCTTCATCACTTATATCTCTTCACAATCTTTCTCAACGAGGTTAGTGACCAATTTTGGTGCTAACACCTTTTTTGAAGGTAGCAGAAAATATAATAAAATTATAATATTTCTCTGTTGTTGATATCAGATAATGCCAAATTAGCTTTTATATGCTCACGAAACTTCAACTTGTGTCATTGAAATTGTTATACCGATAGTAGAAAATTCCACTAAAATAACAGTTTCATTAAATTTAGCTTCTCGTTAATATTATATGTAGAAACAAAATTCAAGTAATATGGAGCAATAAAGAATTATTTAAAAATGAAATGCTTAAGAAATTTAACAGTAATATGATACATGCAGCCACATTGAATTGTGCAAAGACCAGTTAGTTGATAACGCCAATTTAGAATATATAATATGCTGCCACCAATCCGTATAATTCCTTTTAGCAAGCTGCAAAATGAATTGTTCGTTGAAGTTTCCCATAATTTGGATAAATAACCCTATAAGGCATATTAAACACTAACCGAGCATCTAAATCAAAAAACGGTCTTGCAAACCAAGAAGAAAGGCGCCTTTGTGTTAAAATAGGAAGCAAAAGTTTTATTTAAAGTTACTTGGTTAGAAACATTAAGGGAATTGCTTCAAATATTATGTGCTAAAATCGTTTTGAATCGCAAGTAATAAAATGAAAAACAAATTTCAAAGATGATTTAAAAAAGAAAACTAAAATCAGTTTTAAATCGAAGAAAATTGTTTTTAAATGTCAAACCTCATAAAATAACAACTAAAAATGTTTTTAAAATATAAAACAGAACAGTTTATCTACTTTCATAATGATAGAATATTTTTAGATCTGCAAGAATGGAATGCTTTTAAAAACTAAAATTAACTAAAAGTTGCTTGATTTTATGCTTAACAACTTAGGTAACAGCATATATGAATCATGAATGCATGTGAAAATTCTACAGTGCAATATTTGGCCAATAAAATTTGTTTTATATCACAATGCAAATTCAGAATCTTCCCACAGAGAGATTGTTCACCCGCCTTTTGGTAAGGCAGTACACAGGCGGATTTAACCCAACATACTTCACGATTATCAAAGCCGATGAGTACGGAACAACGATTGTAGAACCCGGAAGCAGAGCTCAGATGGATATATGAAGCCGGGATTGGACGAAGTTGATAGATGGACAATGTAGGGCTCTAGAAATACGAAAGTTAGGTTGGAACCCAAGGGATCAACATAGCATAGGAGGGATCAGAATGGCTTTGTAGCATAGAAGAAATTGACATACCTTCATAGCATATGAGGGATCGGTATAGTTTCATGAAGTAGAAGGGATCATCATAGCATTGTGCAGTAGCATAGATCGGCATAGCTTGGTAATACTAGAGGGATCGGCATGATTGGTTATACGAGGGATTAGCATGGATGAAGTAAAGTGTGGATCAGCATGGTTGGTTCCAGAGGGATCGGTGTACTTCAATAGCTTAGCAAGATGGAGGGATCGACATTTCAAATGGATCGGCATACTTTGACTCATAGAAAAGGGGTCGGCATGGTTGGTTGCATTAGATTGGTGTACTTCATTGGATAGGGGTTGGCGTTCATTAATGCTCAAGTACATTCTTGCATTCAACAATCAATAACTTGAGCTCTGTTGATTCAAATGACATGAAATTTGGAGGGCAGGTAGCTGGCATCATGGAAAATCACCCAGAGGGATCGCACCCCATTTGGACACTAAAATAGAGATCGGTACCGATCCCTATTGTGGGCCCTAATGGACCTGAAAATTTATGGATGACCTCGCCTTGGTCTCTCGAACCTTCTACCAAAGTTTCAGCCCGATCCGTGCAAGTCTTCCCCTATTAATATAGCAGGCATGACATTAGAAAATGGATCTTCTTTCTGCCTCTCTTTATCTTCTATCTAGGCTATACTCTGCCAATTTTATTTTCGAATTTCATGGATTTGTAACTGTAATCAGCAGTATAAACTAATAAAAGAAAAATCTTTGGAATGGACGTAGGCCGGAGTTAGCTGAAGCACTATAAATCTGTGTCCCTATTTACTTGATTTCTGATTGTTTTAATCTTGTTCTTCATTTATTTCTCTTCATATTTATGTGTTTGGATTGAATATTGGAGCTTTCACATAATTGGGTGTTGGTGGCCAATTTTGACGTCAACATTTTGGTGCTTTCATTGAGAGGGATTTGCATCCGCGGATTTGGAAGTTAGGATCTTAGATTTGAAAGCTTGGATACTTGGATATAGGAAGCAATGACTAGGCAATCAATAAGAAGAGTGCTACTAGAAAAGAGCCATCATGGAGGAAGTCAAGAGGCTTCCTCAAGAGCTGGAGCTAATCAAGCATCTGTCTACATCACCGGGGATGAAATGAAAACAATGATGGATGCTATGCAGGAGAGGATGCTGAAAAGACAGAAGGAGATGATGTAGAATTTCCTCCAACAGATTGGACAAGCTGGAGTACAAAATCAAGGAGTTGAAGCAACAGAAATCGCTGGAAATCAAAACTAGGAACATGGAAATTGAGCCAATTGACAAAGAAGAAAAACAGAGCAACCAGGGGCAGTCCCCTGCCAACCTAGAGGGATCGGGACCGATCCATTCAGAGGGATCGGTACCGATCGCCAAAGGCCAAGGGGCATGCCCCCAGGTTTGGTTGATCGTTATGCTGGAGGACCTACGATCAATCCCATGGGGCTTGGTGCGAATCGGAAGTTTGGATGCTCGACCGGAGGATTACGTTCTAGAATTCCCTCGTAGACTCGGGGGGCAGCTTGGGCATGATGATAGGATACTACTATTGGAAGACAATGCCAGGCTTACGGAGATGATAAGGCGAGCTATGCGTGGAGGAATAGTGAACAGGGATTTGGAGGATGTAAATAGAAGTCCATTCGCTCCAAATATCTTGCAAGCTAAAAATCCACTAGAGTTCAAACTACAAACACTTGAACATGTGATGGAAAAACGGATCCCGCTATTCATTTGACGAGATACATGAGACACATGGAAGTATTGGGGGGCATTGGACGAAGTCACGACACGGTGCTTTCCCTTGTACTTAACGGATATAACTACATTATTGTTCAGACAATTGGAAAGCGGCTCTATTAGCATACGGACGGAATGGATCGAAAGGTTTATGGGGGCAGTTTAGAGTTCACATCTTGAGACCCAAAAATGTAATGAGTTTAGAAAAACTGAAACAGAAGAACAGAGAGTCCCTGAGGAGTTCTCTAACATGGTTTAATGTCGCGGCGGTGTCGGTGGATCGTCCAGATCCATCCATGGTTTTGATGGCAGCTGAATCTGGAATTGCTGGTGGCACGGAGTTCAAGAATTCACTGGCGTGGGATTTAACCCAACATACTTCACGATTATTAAGGCCGATGAGTGCGGCACAACGACTGTAGAACCCGAAACCAGAGCTCAAATGGATATATGAAGGTAGGATTGGACGAAGTTGATAGATAGACAATGTAGGGCTCTAGAAATACGGAAGTTAGGTTGGAACCCAAGGGATCGACATAGCATATAAGGGATCGGCATTGCTTTGTAGCATAGGAGGGATTGGCATACCATCATGGCATAGGAGGGATCAGTATACCTTCATGGCATAGGAGGGATCGACATAGTTTCATGAAGTAGAAGGGATCGACATAGCATTATGCAGTAGCATGGATCGGCATAGCTTGGTGATATCAGAGGAATCGGCATGATTGGTTATACAAGGGATTGGCATGGACAAAGTAAAGTGTGGATCGACATGGTTGGTTCCAGAGGGATCAGTGTACTTCAATAACTTAGCAAGATAGAGGGATCGACATTTTAGATGGATCGACATACTTCGACTCACAGAAAAGGAGTCGCATGGTTGGTTGCATTGGATTAGCGCACTTCATTGGATAGGGGTCAGCGGTCTTTAATGCTCAAGTACATTCTTACATTCAACAATCAATAACTTGAGCTATGTTGATCCAAATGACATGAAATTTAAAGGGCAAGTAGCTAGCATCATGGGGAATCACCCAAAGGGATCACACCCCATTTGGAAACTAAAATAGGGATCGGTATCGATCCCTATTTTGGGCCCTAATGGGCCTGAAAATTTATGGGTGGCCTCGTTTTGCTCTCTCGAACCTTCTGTCAAAGTTTCAGCCCGATCCATACACGTCTTCCCCTATAAATACAACAGGCATGACTTTTGAAAAGGGATCTACTTTCTGCCTCTCTTTATTTGCTACCTAGGCTACACTTTGTCAATTTTATTCTTGAATTTCATGGATTTGTAACTGTAATCAGTGGTATAAACTAAAAAAAAGAAAATCTTTGAAGTAGACGTAGGCCGGAGTTAGCCGAACCACTATAAATCCGTGTCTCTATTTACTTGCTTTTTGATTATTTTAGTTTTGTTCTTCATTTATTTCTCTTCATATTTCTGTGTTTGGATTTGATATTGGTGCTTTCACATAATTGGGTGTTGGTGGCCAATTTTGACACTAACAGAGATCTACCTATTTTATTGTTTTAAAATTTAACATGGACTCTTTTAAGGTTTGACCACATAAAGTAAAATATAAACCCAAACCGTCATAGCATAAATAGGACATGAAAATATCTACTCAAAGAGTCTTATATAATGAAAATTAGTTGTTGCATTTCACTTTGAGAATGATTATCTACTCAAAAGGTGTTTTTTGCAATGATAAGCATTTAAATTGCATCTTTTGTAAACTACAATATATAGCACTTTAATTGGAGATATAAGTTTTTCAAAATCCACTCAATATTTATGTTATAAAAGTAATTAGGAGAAGGTCGTGCTATTTTTTCCATAGATATAGAAGAACAAAGCAAGTGAAGGGATGATGAATGTGTGTGTGTGTCAGTGTGTGTATGTGTATAATAGATTTGAAATGGCCCATTGGTCTCAGAGTGTCAATGAAAAAACTTAGTGCATGTAACGAACTGAGGAAGCGACTTAAAATTCAATTGTTAACCCTTCAATCCTTAAATTAAAAGCTCGAGTGGTGGATTCCTCTACATATATATATGTATACATACACACACACACATATATGTACAAACACACACACACACACACACATATATATATATATGCACATATATGTATATGTGTGTATAAAGAATATTAGCGGTTACAGTTTATATTGTAAGAATAAATAATAAACATCAGACTTAAAAATCAAATGATATATGAATAACACTCCTCTATTATACAACATGATGTATAAGTCATTATTTGAAGGTTGGGTTGAATTTAAAAGAAACTATTGAATAAAAAAATGTATTGTTTACAATGTATGGGTAAAAAATGAAACAAAATCAGATAATAATATATATGCAAATGTAATGGTTGTATGGCAAGTATGAATTCAAGATTAGTTCAAGCAAATTAACATTGTTCACAACAACGTAGAGATCAAAGCACCGGAGTATTAATTGATGGTACTAATCAGCTAGAACATAATGAAAAGAGATCAAAGTAAATAAACTATAAAAAGAAGCAAAAAATGTCAGTGCATATGAATTACCACGAAAACAGATTGTCTTTAATTTGCCATTCTTTTAACCACAATATACAAAGTTTAAACTAAACTACAACACCAACAACAGACAAATAACACATTGAGCCAACATCAAATGTTCAGTACCAAACAATAAATGCTAGAGAAAAAATTAGATGCCTATGGCTAAAAATTTAAAGAGTAAAGTTCAATTCAGAGTATCTTTTTTGAAACGGTAGAAATCTATATCTGTAAATATTTAGTAAAAGGAGAATTTTGGGAATACCAATTTATTACCCCAGACAAAAGAGGGAAAATATCAGTTGGAAGGATTGAAACAGAAGGCCTCTTCTTCTATTCAAGTCCTGACCCCATGGACACTATTCTTCTTATAGTAAGCGACGATTGGGGCAAAGAAGTCGGCGATGTTGGAATAATTCAACATAATGGGGCCACATATTTTAATGCTTGAATGTTTGTGCTATCTTGTAATTAAGTCTAATTACGTGATCTATTTTTGGAATAAACATATTAAGACTTAAGGGGTATATTCGTCATGTAAAATTATACCGTGTGGATACCGGATTGACAATTTTAGTTTGTTGAAGAGCCGAACTGAAAAATGTCACACTATATATATGGGGTTATGGGCCCCAAATTACATAAGTCTTATCATATTCTCTCTACCCTCTTCTAAAGAGAATTTACAGATCTAAGCTTGTGTCAATTTGGAAGATCTAATCCAAATTAATCTTCACATCAACTAAGAACCGATGGATTCAGGTACACCTTCCGCTGTTAATTTCATATACTTGTTTCTCAATTGTATCGATATGAGTTATATGTATTCATATCTAATATAGATTAATCACCAACAAGTGGTATCA
Organism: Allium fistulosum; assembly: GCA_030737815.1. Lineage (NCBI taxonomy): Eukaryota > Viridiplantae > Streptophyta > Magnoliopsida > Asparagales > Amaryllidaceae > Allium > Allium fistulosum. Next base: position 497,110,603 of record CM060905.1, on the reverse strand, counting down.
GAGCCACCCATCATTGATTTTATTGAAATTTTTTTCTGATTTTAATTATATATGAAATTAGGGTTATGTGATTTACAATTTTGGTTGATTCATCCGATGCCTTTATTTCGGATCTGTGAGATTTGCTCTTTTCTTATTGATTCATCTGATGCCTTTGTTTCAAATCTATATAAATAATTCATGAATTAATTCTGCTTGTTCGGGTCTGATGCCTTTAATTATTGCTACTCATATTATTCATATTTTATTGTCTGTAGTATTGCGAGTGTACAATTTTTTTTATTGCTATAGATGGTTACCATGTTATGTTTTGTTTCATTCACACGTATGGAAACATCTTCATGCTTTTTAATGTTCCTGTAATACGTATTGGACCACATAACGGTCAGTTGCATTTATTTTTATCATAATTGCATTAAATGTGGTTTTTATAGTAATAAATAAATTAATTTATTATCATAAATGTAGTAAATGCATTAGTTGCAATAAATTTAACGATGCAGCATGTTTGTATTTGGAATAAAAAAAGACATTGTTTATTATTTAATGCATTTATATTTTATAGATACATATATTTTATATGTATGGCCCGCTCATTAAAAATAAGTTTCACTTTCTGTAATATTATAACACATGTATTCATATTTTCTTATTCAAATAAGCTTTCATCGAAAGCTAATTACCTGCCGCACTGATATAATAAGCTATTTGACATGGACTATTTATTTTCGTTGCTTCCCATTATGTTTGGGATCAACCACTGCTATAGTTTTTAGCAATTCATTTTCTTGCAATATCACATGAATGGACCGTGCTATGTCAAAATTTGTTTTATCTTCTGTCTTGAATATTGACAGTTAAATAAAGTATGCAATATTTTATCATTGATTGTTATTGCAAATACCATTTGTTATGTATTGTTACAGTTTTAGTTGATGTCAATTTTTTTTATTACGGCCATGAATCCATATTTTCAATATGTATAAAATTTAAAAAAATTGAAATTTATGGAATACACATAAATGAATGAGTTAAAATAAACCAATTCAGATATTATTTGGTATCTCTTTGCAAACTAACTGTAAATATCCTACATTACAAGTGAACTAATTGAAATAACATGTCAGCAAAGTGACCTCTTTTATTTTAGTTATTCATGAAAAATGTTTGATGTTTGTGTGTGTTTATTCATGCGGATATTAGCCAGCCTAAAGGAAGACTAATATTTGGCCGAATCATTTATACATTCGTGATGATAAATATGTGACAATCATATATTTTTGCAAGTGAATATCTAATCGACCCAAAGGAAAATTTATATTTGACTTGTACTTATTATCAATGTTTGATCATTACAACAACAGTACCACTTGCAATTAATATTATTGTCCCAATATTTAATATTGATGTTGTGCTAGGTATCTTGAGAAGAGACTTACCATTATTTGAATTTATTGCGGTTTTGTTTTACAATGTGAGCGTATTTGATTGATTTTTATGTTAAAATTACAGCTAATTTAACTACGGGATCTGCCAATCTTAACAACATTCCTATTCTGATAGGAACAAACTTTAAGGATTGGAAAGAGAACATATTGCTTGTTCTTGGCTACATGGATCTTGACCTTGCACTTAGGATGGATGCACCCACCCATCTTACGGATGAAAGTTCTTCTGATGTTATAAAGAACTTTGAGACGTGGGATCGTTCAAATCGCATGAGTCTAATGATCATAAAGCACGGCATTCCAGAGGCATTTAGTGGTGCGGTATCTGAAAAGATAACCAATGCTAAAGATTTCCTTACTGAGATTGAAAAACGTTTTGCTAAAAACGATAAGGCAGAAACAAGCACACTTTTGCAGCGCTTGATTTCCATGAAGTATCAAAGCAAAGGGAACATAAGGGAGTACATTATGGAAATGTCTAATGTTGCTTCAAAACTTAAGGCACTTAAGCTTGAGCTTTCGAATGATTTACTCATGCATTTGGTACTAATCTCTCTTCCTTCACAGTACAACCAGTTTAAGATCAGTTATGATTGTCAAAAGGAGAAATGGACTCTTAATGAGCTCATTTCGTATTGTGTACAAGAAGAAGAGAGATTGAAGCATGATAAGAATGAAAGTGCTCATTTGGCATACACCCCTAAAGGAAAAGACAAAAGGAGAAAGAATGATAAGGAAACTGCTAAGGGTCCAACGGAAAAAAAACAACATAAGGAGGCTGATGGTTGTTACTTTTGTAAGTAGGCTGGACATTTAAAGAAAGATTATACCAAATATCACGCATGGCATGTTAAGAAAGGTACATCCTTTGCTTTGGTATGTTCTGAAGTAAATTTAGCTACAGTACCTTGAAACACTTGGTGGTTAGATTTCGGTGCTTCTACTCACATAAGTGTTTCTATGCAGGGTTGCCTGAGCTACCGAATTCCAATTGATGCTGAAAGATACATCTATGTGGGTGATAGAAAATTGGTTAAAGTGGAGGCTATTGGGCATGAAAACTAAGTTTTATTTGGATTTATTTGATACTTTTGTTATACCATCATTTAGACGGAATTTGGTTTCTATTCCTAAGTTGGACAAATCTGGTTATTCTTGTTTATTTGGGAATGGTATTTTTAGTTTATCAATAAATTCAAATCTTGTTGGAACTAGTTCTCTCAATGCTTATGATAACTTATATATGCTTGATGTTAATACCTCTTATTATGAAGCCTTGCATGTGGAATTGCATGGTACTAAAAGAAATGCTAATAAGGAAAATTCAGCCCATTGTGGCACAAGCGCTTAGGTCATATATCTAAAACTAGAATTCAAAGGCTTATGTCAGATGACATTTTGAAATCTGTTGATTTTTCAAACTTCGATGTCTGTGTAGAGTGTATCAAGGGAAAACAAACCAAACATAAGAAAATAGGTGCCAACAGAGCAACCGACGTTTTAGAATTGATACATACAGACATTTGTGGACCATTCCCTATGGCATCATGGAATGGTCAATAATATTTTATCACATTCATAGACGACTACTCAAGATATGGCTACCTATATCTTATACATGATAAATCAGAATCCTTAGACATGTTCAATAAATTTAAGGTAGAAGTTGAGAACTAACTCAACAAAAGAATTAAAGCTGTCAGATCTGACTGTGGAGGTTGTGAGGAATGTGGATTATGGATCTTAAGGCTAGGAATAACACTAGAGGGGAGGTGAATAGTGTTTTTAAGAAATTACTAAATCTTTTTGGGTTATTGTTGATTTGTACACAAATGTATGCAATATTCAAACACAGATATAATCACAGACGCAGAAATAAAGTAAATGCAGTAAAGGAAAGAACACACCGGATTTTATACTGGTTCGGGGTTACCCTACATCCAGTCCCGCACAACTAAGTACGGATTTCCTTTCAAAAGCAATTCAACAATTAAAACCCTTGGTTTCAAGGCTATGAGGTACACCCTCCAGAATCACAATCCTCTGGGTAGAGATACTTGATTTCCGGGGCAACAAGTTCACCCAATTGATTTCCAAGGCTACAATCACACCTTTTCTCGCTTGATTGATTTCCAAGGCTACAATCACACCTTTTCTCGCTAGATAGATTACAAAGAAGCCTATAACTCTGAATAGCACTTGGATCTTGTTGAGATAGTGATAGAGAATCAAACCAGAGATTATCTAGTTAGAGTCAATGTTGATTTCGACAGAGTAAGGATAGGATTTTGATTAAGAAAATGTGGAAGAAGAAGAGAAGTGAAAAACCAGAAAAACTGATCTTAAATTTGTTGAAACTAACCCCTATTTATAGAGGAACAACAGCCATGTCCATTCGTGAAGAGTTATGACGAATAGACACTTCTTTTGAAATTTGAATTTTGAATTTTAACTGACACTATGTCGACATGGTCACCATGGGTATGTCGACATCCCAAAGCAATTTTTGATGATTCGATTTTCTTTGAAAATAACCTTTATCTTATATTAAAACTATTTTAAACTTTATAAATATACTTGACTATAGTTAAAATACACAAGTAAATATAGAGAATAATATATATATAATTTTACTATAATTTTATTTAAATCTAAGTAAATATATTATAATTAAAAGATAGTTTAAAACAAACGAAGTTTAAAAACAAAGAATAATTTAAGGCTAAAACATCTTTTTGAAAATCATTTGAAAGGATATTTTTTCAGCCTAAAACATTTTGAAAAACAATTTTGAAAATCATTCTGAAGTAGTTTTGAAAATCATTTTGAAGTAGTTTTGCAAGCTTCTTCCTGCAGAATATCTCATCATGACAGGACTCGAGAACTTGTACAAAACCAGGATGTTCGTGGGTTTGTAAGCCACTTGTCGTGGGTTTGTAAGCCACTAGGTAGAAATGGGTTCCATCCCAAAAGAAAAATGGAGAGAAGATTTCAGTGCTATTGTGAAGTTTTAACATAATTCTAGACTCAATACTTATCTTGAAATCTTGAACTCTTGATTATCTTGATACTCATGAGTCTTCAATCTTGATATCTTGAACTTTATACTATACAGTCTTCATTCTTGGTACCTGCATGGTTAAATCCTGCATATACACATATATCTAAACTATAATGTTAGTATTTATTTTTTATAATCTTATTCTAAGGTTGTTGTCATCAAAACCATCAACTCATGGACTAACAGAGGTGAATATTATGATAAATCTGATGGATCGGGTGAATAATGTCTAGAACCATTTGCCTAATTCCTAGAGGAATGTAGAATAGTCCCACAGTACACCATGCCAAGTTCACCAAGCATGAATGGTGTTGCTGAGAGACGAAACAGAACTCTTAAAGACTTGGTGAGGAGTATGATTAGTCATTCTACCTTGCCAAAATTACTTTGGGGGAGGCATTAAAGGCAGCAGTTTATATCCTTAACAGGGTACCCACTAAAGCAGCTACCAAGACACCTTATGAGTTTGGATAGGCAAACAGCCCACTCTAAAATATTTTCACATTTGGGGATGTCTAGTTGAGGCAAGGCCTTATAAGGCCAAATGAAAGAAAATTAAACTCTAAAACAGTGAGCAACTACTTTATTGGTTATTCTGAGTGATCTAGGGACTATAAATTTTATGATCCCATACCGAAGAAATTTTTTGAGATGGGAACTGCAACATTTTTTGAGGATGTTGAGTTAGGGGGGAGAAATGAAATAAGGAACATTGTTTTTGAGGAGGAATCATCATCTATGATTCCTACTATAGTTACTTCTTCTGACAATGTAAAGATTATCATTCCTGTCATTAATGAAGAAGTTGATTCGGAACCACAACAAAACAATATTAAAGAAAACCCTCTTCAAGATGAGGACAATGTTCCATAAGAACAAACTCAACAACCTTAAAAAATAATTGCTACTAAAGAGATCCACTAGAGAGAGGAAAGATGCCATTCCAGATTATTATGTGGTATTTCGTCAAGAAATAGAGGATAATAATGGATTGGTGGAAAATGATCCTATTAAATTTCACCAAACCATGCAAGATGCTAATTCTCAAAAGTGGGTTGAAGCTATGAACGAAGAAAATAAATCCATGTAAGACAATAAAGTTTGGGATCTTGTCTCTTTACCTGAAGGTAAGAAACCCATTGGTTGTAAATGGATATTTAAAACCAAGAGGGATGCAAAAGGTAACGTGGAAAGACATATGGCTCGTCTTGTAGATAAAGGTTTTACTCAGAAGGAAGGCATCGATTTTAAAGAGACTTTCTCTCCGGTTTCATCGAAAGACTCTTTTAGAATAATTTTGGTGCTTGTTGCACATTTTGACCTTGAGTTACATCAAATGGATGTTAAAAATGCATTTCTCAATGGAGACATTGAGGAAACAATTTATATGCTGCAACCAGAAAACTTTGTGTTCGGAGATCCAAAGAATATTGTTTGCAAACTAAAGAAATCCATTTATAGGTTCAAACAAGCTTCTCATCAATGGTACCATAAGTTTCATAAAGTAGTTACCTCATTTGGTTTCGAGGCAAACATAGTTGATAACTGTGTGTATCACAAGTTCAATGGGAGCAAATTCATATTTTTGATTTTATATGTTGAAGATATATTGCTTGCCTGTAATAATTTACATATTTTGCACGAAATCAAGAGATTTCTTTCAGATAATTTTGAAATGAAAGATATTGGGGATGCTTCTTTTTTATTAGGAATCCAAATATATCATGATCGCTCATGGGGTATTCTTGGATTGTCAAAAAATAACTATATAGAAACGGTGCTTAAAAGATTTGGCATGCAAGATTGTAAAATGGGTGATACCCCTGTCGCTAAAGGAGATAAATTTTGTCTCAAACAATGCCCTAATAACATCCTTGAAGCTAAAGAAATGCAGAATATCCCTTATGCATCTGCTATAGGGAGTCTAATGTATGCTCAAGTGTATACGTGTTAGGATATTGCATACATTATAGGAGTGTTGGGAAGGTATCTTAGTAACCCTAGAATGGATCATTGGAAAGCAGCAAAAAAGGTTATGAGGTATCTTCAGAGAACAAAGGACTATATGCTTACATATAGAAGATCAGATCAGTTGGAGATCATGGGTATTCTGATTCTGATTTTGCTGGCTACCCGGATAGTAGAAAATCCACTTCAGGATACATATTTCTATTAAGTGGAGGGTCCATATCATGGAAAAGCGTTAAACAAACGCTCATAGCTTCTTCCACCATGGAAGTAGAGTTTCTAGCTTGTTATGAGGCATCTAACCATGCAAAATGGCTGCGGAATTTTGTCACTAGGCTGCACATTGTTGATAATATTGAAAGACCATTAAAGTTATATTATGACAATAGATCTATAGTATTATATTCTAATAACAATAGAAGCTCAAGCAAGTCAAATTACATTGACATCAAGTTTCTAGTTGTAAAGGAGAGAGTGCAGAATGAGTTAATATCCATAGAGCATATTGGGACAAATTCCATGCTAGCGGATCCGCTTACAAAAGGAGCACCATCCAAGGTCTTTCATGAGCATGTTGCTAAAATGGGCGTATCTTTTATATAAGGATATTTTGGTTTAGAGGGGTTTGAACTTAGTCACTTACTTTGCGACACTGCTCTATATTTTGATTATGGACATGCTTTGGTTTTTCTGATCAAAAATAAAGTTTTCTTTTGCACTTCAATTATTTATATATATTATTTGGAATTTTGATCTCATTAAAGTAAAGTAGGACCAGTTGGGAATAGACATGTAAAGATCACATTTCATGTAATTTCCATGCTACACACACATGATTGATCTATGTCGTTCGATTGTATTGATATTTGTGACCATTGATGGGTTTAGTTACAAAAATAGTAATGAAAGCCACTTTGGTTCTATGTTAACACAATCAACTAATGAGATTGTTTTGAATATACCATATTATCAAGATAGCTATTTAAGAGCTCGTAAAGTTGAATACATTTTATAAAGTTACATATGTGGCCCGGGGGAGAATGTTGGAATAATTCAACATAATGGAGCCATATATTTTAATGTTTGAATGTGTGGGCTATCTTGTAATTAAGTCTAATTACGTGATCTATTTTTGGAATAAACATATTAAGACTTAAGGGGTATATTCGTCATGTAAAATTATAACGTGTGGATACCGGAGTGATAATTTTAGTTTGTTGAAGGGTCGAACTGAAAATTTTCACACACAATATATATGGGTTTATGGTCCCCAAATTACATAAGTCTTATCATATTCTCTCTACCCTCTTCTAAAGAGAATTTATAGATCTAAGCTTGTGTAAATTTGGAAGATCTAATCCAAATTAATCTTCATATCAATTAAGAATCGATGGATTCAAGTATGCCTTCCGCTGTTAATTTCATATACTTATTTCTCAATTGAATCAATATGGGTTATATGTATTCAGATCTAATATAGATTAATCACCAACAGACTATAGCAATGAATTGGATCAAGACCGAAAAATACGTCGAAGAATCGGGAGTTGATAAAATTATATGGATGGAGTCGCGATACCCAACAAAGGTAATGGCGGCGGATGGAATCATGTATCTAAGGTTTGAGAATAGCAGTTTAGAATTAAGTAAAGCATGCGAAGAGAAAAGTGGATGAACTTCTAATTACACGTGGTAGAACCTAATTGTGTAATCAGAGAAGGCTTTAGATAGTAGAAAACTACACTCGGTATTAATATAACAGTATAGATTTATGTATATCTTGAGTATATGTTATAATAAAAGCAAGCAAATGATTTTGATAAAGTAAGACGATTACTTTCTAAAATATTCGAGAAATTTTTTAATTTAGTGTTTAGTTCGTGTTAAACTGTCCATTAACTATTTTAAGAATTCTGGTCGATGCGCGTGGTCAACGTATCGATAAAGATTCCTAAACATTAGGACTAAGCATTTCAACACAATGTTTTGGAAAAGAATACTATGTTTTGAAAAAATATATATACAATATTTTGGGTAATGCATTGAGAAATATTATAAATGGTATTTTTAGAAAATAAATACATAATAATATTTTGAGATGATTTAAACAATATTTTGAAAAGAGTAACATTTTGAAAATATATGAAGGTATTTTGATATTGAAAAAAAGTAAATAATTTTTAAAAGTGGAAAAACTACTACTAATAATAATGACAATAATAATAATAATAATAATAATATGTGATGATAATATATAGAGATAAGTGAGTTGTGATTCTTTTGAGGTGATTTGAGTGAATGGTATAACAAAATTTATAAGGTATGATTATGTTTAAAATATAATGAAAAAAGTGTTTGGTAGATCATGAATCAAGATGAATTATAACCAATGATCGTGAAGTGTTGTTTTAGAAAAATAAAATAGGATGATAATGAATGAGACATCATTTATAAAATTGTTGAAAATTGGTTGTTTCAAATGTGAACATTTTGTTTACAATGTGATAACTTTTATAATATAGAAGTAATTTAGTACTCGGATTTGGTGAAGTTGAATAGTTCGTTAACAATCAAAAATTTGTGTTAAATACTACTTGAAATTTTAAAGCATGGAACTCTATATTTATTAGGTAAAAGAGAAAAATAAACATAGTTGTCTTAAGTTCTAGTTTTTCTAAAAGAAAACAAGATGGAAAAAAATCGTTGAACTTGTGTACTATGAATTCGAACACTTCGATTAACATGAGCCTTAGCTCTTATAATTATAGAAGTGTCTTTAATAAATCTGGATTTATCGAGGAAAATATAATAAAGTATAACAATAAATGGCTTCTTGACAAACATCATTGTCCCAGTGGTTAAGTGATTCGACTTTGGTGCGAGAGGTCACAAGTTCGAAACTTGCGTAGCGTGATTCGAACATTTATTGACACATGATTTGTGGTTTGTTGTCCCTGTGACATGTTGTATCTAAGTACCATTTCAAAAAAAAAATGGCTTCTTAGCAAATAAAATCGTGTTAATAATTACTTGAAAATTTTAGTTTTATGGTTTAGGATTTTTTTGATTAAACTTAGAACAAACTATAACATAAAACTTAGTTACCCATTTTGAAGTGCTCTTCCATCTTAGACATAGCTTTTCGTTTTCTGACCCGATTTTGGTAGCTTTTCTTTCAATTGAAATATATTTTCATAAGGAACAATTTTCATGTATGTCACTTTTAGAAAATTTGAAGTTTAATGGCGTTTAAGCTTGTTTTATGTTGAGACAAAAATTCTGACCAGCACAAAATGTTTTCAAAATTACAATGTTCTATTGGTGTTCAAATCGCTTACCCGTTTTCAGAGATTTGTACTCATTGGAAAGCTACGATAATAAGGAGCAACTTTTTTTTAAGAGTTTGCAAAATTTTAACGTTTGCTATGCAAAAACTCAATTTTTAAGTAGTGGACCTGCTATGTAAGTTCTATTTTCTAAGTTGGTAGAGTTAAATAATATGGCTATAACTTTTGGCTTACACCATATTTCATGATCCGAAAGGTTTTTCGGAAAGCCATTTGACTAATCTACTACTCTAATTTTGATAACATTAGAGATTTTGTACTTTTGGCACTTTAAACTTGACCGAAACTTCGCTTATATTAAGTGAACATTGTTCATTTCTCTTCACGAGAACAATGCTTTATTATAATTTATATTGTATATTATATGGTTTATTTGAGCCAAGCCTAAGTACATTAAGATGGCTATTTGAGTTGATTTGAGGCACATATACATTTTTCCTCAAATAAAATGAAATAAACTCGCTTAATATGCAATCTAAGGTATGTTTTTACGTGTTTAGTAATAGATATATGTTATATTGTATTATTTTCCCATATTTCTGGATGCCTTATTGTTGAGATGCCTCTTCGGAGATGTATATCATATAATTATGTGTTGTAAATTTCAAAACACTCTCCGTACATAGAAAACTCTGCTGAAGTTTTCCAAAAATTTTGACACTTTGAAAATTTTCACATAATTATATTGTATGCGAAAAATCGATAGTTGTTAAATGAATCTATATAAATTCATAGCATATGATAACATGATGAAGCGAAAGTTGGGTCTTTGTTTGAGGGAAAGCAAGATAGAGTGTTGAGTTCACTTTGAGAAAGAGAATGCAAGAAGTTTCGTCGATGAAAAACGATGGAAGTATGGTGAAAGTTAGGGTATGAGTTAAGAACGATGTTCTTCCCCATAAGAAATTGCAATGATGCAATTTTGTTAAGGGAAGGTCTGTAAAGACCCCACTTTCCGGGCTGTTATAATAAATAATTTTAACAAAAATAAAACATTCAAGTTCAATTTTTGTATAATTTTACTTTTGAAAAGATATATTTTATTGGTTAAAATTATCCGGTAAAAGTGTTTGTTTTAATAAATTGAATTAGTGAATAAATTCATTTAAAAATAATAATACTATATTAATATCGAATAAAATATTTTTTATATTGAAAATAATTGTTATGAAATTTAAATAGATGAAAAGAAAATATTATTCAATATTACCAAAATTAATAAATCAATTAGAATAAATAATCAGTGAATTTTAATATTTTATTGAAATTATCAAAATATATTATGTAAAACATAGTAAATTAAATTAAATTGGAAATATATTTAAAATATATGATTGAATAGTTTATGTACAAAAAAAGATATTTTAATTTGCAATTAAAGAGCAATTTGAAATTGATTTTATTTGAAGGACTTAATTGGAAAATGAAGAAAGAGGCTATAGTAACAAATAAAAGGAGCTATTCTTTCTCTCATAGGTTCTTAAAAATTCTCCTTTTATTTAATCATTTAATCCAAACCTATTCATCCATCATAACCAAACCCAACTCCTCTACCTAAAATCCTTAGCCCCAAATGAAAAGCAAATCATAGGAAAATAAAATGCAAACCTTGATCGAAAAAAATTGCATTGCCAGGGGCGACGTTGCGCATGCATGTGGAGGGAGGCGACTCGAGTGGGGAGCCACGGCTGTGGTCATGCAACCTAGAGGGAGGAAAGTTGTGAACGATCGTGAAGAATTGGTGGCTTAATTTTGGGTGGCAATGCTTGGATGCGCGACATCAGTGGCTGGTGATGCTCGCAAGGTCGAGAATGCAAACACTTGTTATGGCAAAGGCGATGACGATAGTGGATGCGATGATGAACGACTTGTTCAAGAGGTGTGTACTTAGTGTGCTGAAGCTGGTGCAACTAGAGTTAAGGGTTGCTGCTTTGCGATGGCGATTATGCTGAGTTGAGGGTGGTTGCTGGTTTGGAACTTTAGCATCGTTTTGATGAGTTATCTCTATGACTCACAACTATATCGAAACCCCTCTTCTATGATTTTATTTGATTGTTGTGTGATGATTGATGATTATTTTGTTAACATGGATTGAATTGGTTGGAATTTTATTGCAAACTATTATTTACATTTTAATATAAATGTTGGTTAATTGTTGAACACACTAATATTATGTGTTGTGCAAAACAAGTAGATGATTGCAATAGTTAGACACGACACTTGAAATTGATCGGAAAGGGGTAAGTCAATTAAAGTTAGAAGCTTTGAATAAAATAAAATATTTTAAATATAAATTGTGATTTTGGAATGGATTTTCTAAAATAAAAATGTGGTTATTAATAGGAAATATAAAAATTGGATAATTTTAAGAATCGTGTGAATTGAAATTATTCGAAAAGTGATGATTTTCCACATTTTATTAAATAAGCAAATTTTTGAATATCAATATTTCTATTTATTTATCTTTATTATAAAAATATTCAAAGGATTTTCATAAAGTAGAATTTTATTTTATACCTTTAGGGAATGTTCTAATTTAAAAATTATATTAGCATCGTAATTTTATTTTAAGGATTTGAGAATTATTTCAAATTGGAAATCCTTACTGGAAAAGTTGTATTATTTAAATTCGTTGTTTAAAAGAAATTATGAATTATAAAACTTATTTGATATTATTATTATTTTCAATAATTAGAGAAGAATTTTAAAATGTATGATTTATTTTAAAAGGATTTTAAGGGATTTGGAACTGAATGAAGTTTAACATATAGTTTTGAATGAAGTTTAATATATAGATTTCCTTGTAATTAAATAAGAAGTTTGCAAATATTTATTTTTCAAAACTATAAAAGGATTATGAGGCAAGAATAAGAATTTTATAATTTTATCTTCTTTTAATTGGATATTGATATTGCATTGAAATTTTTGGAAAAAGTGTATTTTATGATAAAACCCGTTCCAAATCAATAAATAGTAGTATTGTGTGTTTTGAATGATTTATATTTCTATGTAACGAGGAATCAAAATAAATGGAGTTATAATACCATTTGGTATGGGACTTTCGATGATATTTCTCTAGTTATTCTTTTGACTTGTTATATAGAATATTCTTGTGTGAAATTCTTGCTTGTGAGAAATTTGAGTAAACGGATTAGTAATACCATTTGGTATGGGACATTCGGTAATATTTTCCCATTTACTCCTAGGATTCAAAGTATAGAATATCATGTGAGTGTAGTTTTTGAGCATTAAGTAAACGAGTGAATAACACCATGTGGTATGGGATGCATGTGCCTATATTTGTTCGATTACTTCCTATATGTAGTTGACACTCAAATAGGGTCGAGTATACGGGGTATTATATTTATGGTGATGTGAACTGAGAGTGAGCAGGCCGAGAGCCATAAGTGTGTGTAACACCCATAATTTTGATTAACATTATTTAATATATTTAATTAGATAAATAAAATAATTTATGATGATAAGGAGAATGAGGTTTGATAATTAAAATGGGTCATGCCTTAATTAAGAGTTAATAGGATTGATTATAACTTAAATAAGAAGGAGAATTTATGTGGAGGGCAAAATAGGAATCTGCCATATTTTCTAAACATAACCTTTACACTTTCAACTCTCTTATTTGCATTCATATTCACACAAACATAAACTCACTCAAGGCCGGCCATTACGAAGGAGTTCAAGAGAAGAAAAAGCTTGTAAATTAAGGTTAAGCTTAGGGGAAATCAAATCTAAACTTAAATCTCAAATCTCATTATCAAATCAAGGTGAACAACGATTATCCATCTCAAGCATGATTGTTTATTTTTAGTTTTATTATTAAACTCGAATATTATGTGTGTTATTATGCCATGATATAAATGTTTGATGATTATATGCTTATTGATGATTTATTGGATTTATTTACGAAATTAGTTAATAGGTTTAAGTGTGAAAACTTATTATATGACACCCAAATGACTTGAAATTAGATATGATGTTAGAAACATTATTTTAGAAGTGGTTTTTTTGATTTCATAAATTTTCAATCAAGCATGAATATTTTATGAATTTCCTAAGTGGGGAAAATGATTTATTTTGGGTTTTAATTAATAAAAATAATTAAATAATGTTTTTGGCACAGGAATTTTTATATGTTAAAGAATATGTTAATCCTGATTTATTGTGATTTTTGAGGATTTTTCCAAAGTGTTTATGATTTTTTTATGAATTTATTAGGCTAGAAAAGCTTAATAATTATGTTAAAATATTAACATAAAATTAATGGTTTGAAAATTATTTTGGGAATGATAATTCTGATCTATAGTAGTTTTTTAAAAAGAATTTGATAAAGAAGTTTATTATCCAATAGTAATTTGATAAAGGATTGGAGTTGGTGAAAAGAAATTGTTCTTTTTAAGAAAAAACAGCTTTTATGTTAATTACGAGATTGCCACGGCGTTATTAATCAATGCCAACGTCCATCTATGCCATAGTTATCAATGCTGCATATTTTATATCAGCTATGGTAATACCACTAGTATTACTTTAAAGATAAAGGTATTATGGCAATAATCCCGCCTATTTTATACCAGCTATAGTAATGCCGCAAGTATTCAACATAGTATTAAACAGTGCTGCTTGTTTTCAAATACAACTCCTTCTACTATGATGCCGCATTTCTCTACATAGGCATTAATATTTACAATGGCAATGACGTCACATATCTTCATTTTTGTATAAAGAGGCAGTAATGCCGCATTTTTGACATTGATATTAAAGGGCATGATGCCACATATATATAATTTTAGCATTATTACTAAAGACAACAATGCCACATATAAACCTTATCTTTAACATCGATATAAATGACAATGATGCCACTTATTTTCTATATTGACATAAACGATATAATGACTCTATGATATCGATGGCAAAGTTCATCAATGTCGGCATTCCCATGTTTCCAGGTTTTAAAATTTTATACTATGCAAACCAAAGACTATGCCGCTTATATTCAATGACCTATATATTTATGTTATGCGACATAACTGGTTTTGGCCCTATTGCCTTATGCTTTATTAAATTAGATTCTTTAACATGGTTTTGATATAGAGGGGTGCGACAATCCTATAGCGGCTATATCAATGCCATACTTTATCAATTCACGTAGTTTTATTAAATATGGCTTCATAGCCTAAGGTTTTGAGGTGCGACAACCTCTAAGTGATATCGAAATGCTATTTTACAAAAGCATGTATATCTTGGCATTTGGATAAATTAAAAGGGCTATATTTTCCTTGTTTTGTGTATGATTTCAAGGGTCAAATCAATTATAAAGATTTATGTTTTCAAGAAAATAAAAATGGTATGTAGCCTAGAATTTTACAATGAAATTATTGTTCTTATTACCATTAGGTAAATTGTAATAGGATAAACTGACTTAAGGATTAGAGAATAGAAAACTAGATAATGCGGCCGGTGCAAGATAATGTCATATACTTTAACCGTTAGCCCCTAGTTGATATTAGTCCATGATTCTAATGCGTAGGACTTTGTTAAGGGATAAAAATAAAAGTAGGTTTACACACTGAAAGCAATATCACTTTGATAGATTAATGGTTGGCCTGTACAACTATTAGGTTTATATTGAGCCTAGCAAAACTATGAGATTGCAGTCAGGTAACTACTCAGATGATTGTGTTTGGACGGACGGTACAGTTTACTCCTAACAGAAAGTTGGAAAATTTTGGTATATCTAGTAGGTCCCAGCCAGCCATATAGGTTTGTAGTAACCCTGGGAAAACTATGAAGCAGAGATAGACAGTTAATAAATTGAGTCAGATTAGTCAGGATTACCCATGTAGCATGCATTTAATTATCTTATGTCTATGTAACCATTGTGATTGTAGGAGTATGATTATGATAGACATATTATCAGAGAATACTAGTGTAGGGAAAACCCGTTCCGTTCAGCGGCGTGGTCTCAATAGATATCTATTATTGAGATGGCATATTATTATTCACACTGGACTTTTCGTCTGATTCGAAGTTTTTGTTTTCCCCTTTAACTCTTGGGTACTCAATTGAGTAGTTCGAGAGTAAGTTTTCTAGGTTTTAGGTTTAACGAATAAAGCTTTTGAAGACGTGCAGGAGGCAAAGCTAACTATATAGGAGTCTATTTATGTCTGTTCCGTTATCATTATGTCTAAATGTATGTAATGACAGAAGTTGTATCTGTCTAGTAGTAAACTCTAACCAACCAAGGGGCCATCTTCATATATCGCTCTTGGAGTATTTTGTAATATTATATTTTATCTGAACCTGGGCAGCATTTGAGATTATGTAATGAATATGGAAATTAATTAATGAAATCTGTGTTTTGGAAAAATTTCATATTCCTATAATTTGACGTTAATAATACTATTAACTGATCTCATTTTATCATCGGAGAATAATACTATTGATGATTGCCACATCAATAGCGCTTATTTTCGGTCCTTAGAATGGGGACTTTACAGTATGTCTATATATTGTGTGTATACTCCTATTATACGACATGGAGTAAACTAGATTAGGCTAGTATATATCCTAGTAGTCTGATTACAAGGTTGCTCCCTGAATCCATGACACACCTTTTTGATATTTATGGGTAATAACCATAACTGAGAGGCACTGCCTCTGTGTCACATAGGCCAACAGTTTGTTACCATCGAAGTGCATTCAGGGTCATGAGCATTGCATAGCGTAGTCTTGCTCTTGATGGATTTTGGGTTACGATGGTCGTCGAGGTAACTAAAGGCTATAGGAGTAGTGCTGAGAGCGTGTGAGGAACACTTCTAGAGAAGGCTAAAAGCCGTCAGTCTCTCGTTTGGTTAGTATTGATGAGATGGTATAAACATATACTTATTCAACTAAATGAGATCATTGTGTATATGGTCGAGTGCCGATCAGATCATTTGTTGAGATTGATAAATAAAATAGCTATTTATGATGCTAAGTGCACATAAGACAAAGATTCCAAATGACTATCCATGATATTGAGAGCTAAGTGGATAAGTAAAGGTATGAGAGAATGTATGATTATTTCATTGGATGAGAGCCAAGTCGATTACTATGAGGTTGAAAGTCTAAAAGATCACAAAGTGATTATCAATCTCTTAGATTATTCATGAGGCTCTGAGTCCATGAAGTCGAGTAACACCATACACATCGACTATACTGCTATCGAGGATAGCTAGAGAAGTTGAGAGCATGGAGTTGGACCCTGTACCTATCTTTTATATGGTTATCTTGGGCATATCGGTTAGTCCTTGAGAAGTTGGTTTTGATGACAACAACCTTATAATAAGATTATAAAATATAAATACTAACATTATTGTTTAGATATATATGTATATGTAGGATATATATACAGGTGCCAAAGAATGAAGACTGTACAGTATAGAGATTCAAGAATTGATGAACTCAAGATCGAAGATATCAAGATTCAAGACTCATGAGTATCAAGATTATCAAGAGTTCAAGATAAGTAATTTAGTTAGGAATTTTGTTAAAACTACTAGAAAAGCGCTGACATCTTAAAATCCATTTTATTCGTGGAATAGAATCCGCTTCGAGCCCGTTAAAGGGATGGAACCCTAAGTAGGATGGAACCTATGAAAAATCTATTGGAACATTGTTTTGTATCCACTAACTTTTATTCAAATGTTTTACAAAATTATATCTTGTTTTCAAAATGATTTCAAAATCTTCCTTTTTAAATCAAAAACATCTATCCTGGTTTTAAAATACTTTTAGCCTTAAAATAATCTTTATTTTCAACATCAAATTATCCTTGGTTTTAAAGTATCTTTTAATTATAATATATTTAACTTTTAATATTTATACTTAGATTTAAATATAAAATTATAGTAAAATTTTATATATACCAAAATATTATTCTCTATACTTTTTTGTGTATTTTAACTATAGTTAAGTATATTTATAAAGTTTAAAATAGTTTTAATACAAGATAGAAGTTATGTTCAAAGAAAAACAAATTACCAAACATAACTTAGGCTTGTCGACAACCCCAAGGACCCCTTGTCGACAAGGTGACAGTTTATTTCAAAAGTTTGAATTTCAAAGGAAGTGTCTATTCGTCATATCCTTTCACGAATGGACATGGCTGTTGTTCTACTATAAATATGGGCTGTTTTAAACGAATTTACAATAATTTTTTCTCTGATTTCACTCCTCTTCTTCTTCCACATTTCTTTATATACATTTTTACTATTACTCTACCGAAATCACCATTGAATCTAACTAGATCATCTTTGGTTTGATTCTCTATCACGATCTCAACAAGATCCCAGTGTTATTCAGAGTTATAGACTTCTTTGTATTCAATCGAGCGAGAAAAGGTGTGATTGTAGCCTGGAAAATCAATCGGGTGAACTTGTTGCCCGTAAAATCAAGTATCTCTACCCAGAGGATTGTGAATCTGGAGCGGTGTACCTCGTGGCCTTGAAATCGAGGGTGTAATTGTAAGAATTAATTTTGAAAGGAAATCTGTACTTGTGTTGCGGGACTGGATGTAGGGTAACTCCAAACCAGTATAAAATCCGGTGTGTTCTTTCCTTTATTGCTTTTACTTTATATCTGCATCTGTGTTTGATTCTGTGATCATATCTGTGTCTGAATATTGCATACATTTGTGTTCAAATTAAGATAAACTCAAAAAGAATTAGTAATTCCTTAAAACACTATTCACCCCCCCCTCTAGTGTTAATTTTATCCTTAAGATACGTAATCAGCATTTCTCACATTTGGTATCGGAGCAAGGTTTTCAAAGTTTCATAATCTGAATTTTGAAAAATTTCAAAATGGCTACCAACACTGGTACTGTTACGACTACCAATAGTGGTTCTATTACCTCTGTCACTAGTTCATTTGTAGAAGGTCAGTCTACTATCAGACCACCGCTTTTTAATGGCAGTAACTATGCATATTGGGCATGTAGGATGAAAATATATTTACAATCTGTAGGACTAGACACTTGGAATATCACACAGACTGAATATTTTGAACCGACAACTAGTTTTGCACAGTGGACTGTTGAGCAAAAGACCGTCGCACAAAATAACTCTAAAGCTATGAATATTCTATTTTTCTCACTTGATAGGAATGAATTTAATAGATTGTTAGTTTGTAAGTCTGCATATGAAATCTGGAAAACTTTACAAGTTACTCACG
This sequence comes from Allium fistulosum, assembly GCA_030737815.1. Taxonomy (NCBI): domain Eukaryota; kingdom Viridiplantae; phylum Streptophyta; class Magnoliopsida; order Asparagales; family Amaryllidaceae; genus Allium; species Allium fistulosum. The sequence goes on along the minus strand of CM060905.1, from coordinate 497,091,545 downwards.
AAGGAACAAGCAAAGTTAAACATACCAAAATTTCCATGCTCACAAATCAATTTCAATTATTTAAAATGAATCCTAATGAGTCTATTCCAGATATGTATAGTAGATTTCAGGACATTGTGCATTCTCTAATATCCTTGGGAAAGGTATTTTCGGAAGAAGATCAAGTCGGAAAAATCTTAAATTCTCTTACTCCAGAATGGGATCAAAAGACACTTGCGATCGAAAAGGCAAATGACATCAGTACCTTAAAGATAGAAGAATTAATTGGAAATCTAATGTCATTTGAAGTCCAAATGCTTGGGAGAAGAGAAAGTAAAGCATTTGAAAAGAAATCAATTGCATTCAATGCATTGACAGATGGATCAGACTCAAACAACGATAATGATGAAGAGATAGCCTTTATGACCAAGAACTTTCGGAAATTCCTAAAATACAGAAAGATGAATAATCTCAAGAGAAATAACTATAAGAACTTTGGTAATCAGAATGTAGTGCCAAACTATATCAAATGTTTTAACTGTGACAAACCAGGCCATATCAAAAGAGACTGTCTGCATCCAGATAAGCAAAATCTTCCTATAAACAATGATTCCACAAAGAAACGAAAACGTGCATTTACCGCTACTCTACATGACTCAGACTCGTCCTTAAGCGATGATGATTAGAAAACAGATAATTCAAATATGTGTTTCACGGCAGTTCACGACTCCGACGAATTCTGAGAAACAAACTCAGAAAAAGGTACACGTTTACAATACATTATTTGAAATTGCATGCTTAGGATTGGATGTTTGATTGGTTGATTTTGAATTGGTGTGTCGTTTGAATTTTAAAATTTTTATTATTATTTTATTATATTTTTACTATTATTTTATTATTATTTTTATTTTTAAATAGTATCATAATATTTTATGGAATATACTGTAATTATAGTAATATTCTAGATATTATATAGACATTAAAAATAATAAATAAATAAATAAATAAATACATAAATATATATATATATATATTAGAATACTTAAGAGAAATAAATCATGAAAATTCAGAGACACCTGTCGACAAGGGCCCCCCACGTTGTCGACAAGGGTACAGAAATTTGAAATTCAAATTTGAATTCAAATGTTTGAATTTCTCTCCATCTTTTCACTTCATTCAAGTCTCTGAAAAGTCACCTTTTGACCAGAGAACCTGTCCCTTGAGAATCTATTTATTTACTATCTCTTATCACAACTTTTCACTTTCATTTTCAAATTCAAACTCTCATTTCAAAATATCAAGCTCTCTACTCTCTACTCTAACGGCTTCTTCAAGCAACCCTTCCACAATGAGACTTTCCAGAAATATAAAAGAGCAACTTTTCAATAATCCGGAGGCTGTAAAAGCATATATCAACTATGCTAACTATGGAAAAGTCCATGTTATCCCGCCTTTTGGCAAGGCGTGACACCAAGGAATTGACTAGTCCCTATTGGTTCAACAGAGATGTTCAACAAAATCAGGTTCAGACATTAGAAATGGACTGCTGCTGAATCAATTCGTAGTGATCGAGTCGAAGAGCGAGTTGAACCGAACAACCTACCAAGAATCCCAATTCGTATCGATCATATCTCCTAATCTACAAGTCCAAATGTTATGAAATTTTCACAAAAGACTACGTACATGCTAAAGAATGTCCATGCCAAATTTCGACTCCATTGGACAAAATATTGATCGATACGAAATCTGTTCGTATCGATCACGAATCGGACCGAAACTTCATGGGCTTGGGCGCACGGGCCTGGTCACGTGCCGGAGAGGGTCTCCCGAGATCTGAGCGAAATACCAGCCTCCTACACTTATAAATAGACCCCCAAAGACAACAGAAAAGGGGTTCTTCTTTCTCTTTGAGATCTCCAATGCCCAGACTCCGCCAGATTCCGATCTGAACTCCATTGCTGCTGCTACCAACAAACTTCATTGCTGCAAATCATTGTCATTCACTGTAATTCGCTGAAATCAATTGTAAACATCAAAGAAAGATCAATAAAATCATCAACTTCAAAGTGGATGTAGGCAAGATCGCCGAACCACTATAAACCTTGTGTTTCTGTCTACCTCTCTACGTTTTAAGTTCATTATTCTTCACTTTTTATCCTCTACATTACTTAAATCTGAGATCTGTGATCATATACTGCTGATTTGTGTTCATACACTGGTGCTTTCATGAAATTTGGGGTTTGTGACCATTTTTGGCGCAAACACTTTGGTGCTTTGACTGAGAAGGCTAATTCAGGATTCTATCATTTGAAAATTGAATTTGAAGGCTTAGAGAATTCAGATCTGAAAAACTATGACAAGGCAATCAAATAAAAGACAAAGGGCGGAGAGAGGTCAGCATGAAGGGAGTCAAGAGGCTTCCTCAGGTGCAAATCAGACATCAATCTTCATCACCAGGGATGAGATAGAGACAATGATGAAAAGACAAGAGGAAATGATCCAGAACTTGCTTCTTCAGATTGGGCAACTTGGAGCGCAAAGTCAAGGAGCAACCAGAGTTCAGAACGGAGCAGGACCATTTGGCACAGCCCCAGAACTAGGGGGCACTTACCCAGAGCATGTTGACCCGATCCCAGGAGTGGTACCAGGAGGAGCTGCGCAGCGCGGCGTTGACAGAGAAGCGAATGCTCGTTCAGGAGAGCAAACTCCAGGAATCCCTCATGAACTCGAGGGGCAAATCAGAAGCAACGGACAAGGACTACAACTTGGAGATAATGACAGATTGGCGGAGATGGCCAGACGAGCCATGAGAGGTGGACTAGCGAATAGAGATCTGGAGGATGTGAATAGGAGTCCCTTTGCTCCTACGATCAGGCAGGCCAGGAACCCACCAGAATTTAAGCTACCAACATTAGAGACGTACGACGGAAGGACAGATCCTACAGTACATCTGACATGATACATGAGGCATATGGAGGTGTTGGAATATCAGAGGAGGTCATGGCCCGGTGCTTCCCATTGTATTTGACAGACATCGCAGCACTATGGTTTAGACAACTGGAGAGTGGCTCCGTAGGAACATGGACCGATCTGACTGAGAGGTTTATGAGGCAATTTAGAGTTCACATTTCAAGGCCCAAGAATGTGATGAGTTTGGCAGCACTGAAGAAAAGAACCGGGGAGTCTTTGAGGAACTTTCTGACGCGATTCAATGTAGCGGCAGCATCAGTAGATCGACCCGATCCATCCATGGTTTTGATGGCAGCTGTATCTGGCATAGCTGTCACGAACCGGAATTTTCGACTTTCGAAAATTCGACATCGATACTCACTTTATCGACTGCCGAGCAATCGAGTGCCGGAAACTCCAATAGTGAGGGTTTTAAGAAAAAAGAAAAAGTAGAAGAAGGAGATAGAAGAAAAAGAGAAGAAAGAAAGAAGAAGAACAACAGAAAACATCTGAACGACATCAATAGAAACACAGAACAGAGACAATATCAGAATCTTACACATCGCAGCGGAACAATATACAATAGATAAATGAATATCATTTAAAAAACAAAAGAATTATATCTGTTATTACATCACATCACATCATATCATCAGAGTCAATAAACAACAATGGACAGTTATATAAACTCGTCCTCATACAGAATACACAGTGGAATAAATACTATCAAATACAAATACTACGTCTCGCCATCCAGCTTATCTCCAAGCTCCAGAATATCCAGAATATCCTGATAATATAACTCTAGGCTGCCCGTGTGGAAATTTGTGGGCACCCAGAGTTTAGAAGGGAAACAATAAACTCCGAGTCAGTCATGGTGACTGGTGTGAGATCGTAAAACAGTTATTTTTCTTTAAAATAAACAACAGAAGAATTTTAAAGTCAATTCGCAATGCTTTTGGAAAAATGAAACTACCATAAGACCTCCCACCACACACACAATGCAAACGCAGAATTGGAGGAGATTTCTTCTTATGATAGTCAAAGATGCTTACTACGAAAAAATCAAATTCTTTTTGATATTATTATTAGTGTATAGTGTAGAAAACATTTCGAAAGTAGAATATTAATCTTAGCCAGCATAGGTACCATTATAGTATGCTTGCTATAGCTACCATATTAAATGGCAGGTTCTACAACTAAAACCGTACAAGTCACGTATTGTTTCTTTGGATTTCCAACAAATGGTCAGGCTAAGGAACTTCCTATCCACGATGGGTACGTCCCTGGAATAGACGACCCGAGAACCTAACGTTACGGTTAGATCTCTGCCAACACAAGGCCGGGTTACCTCTGCAAAAATAGGTAACTACTGACACGCGTATGCCATCCCCCGATCGTCACCGATCTTCCCGAGGATCCCCGATTCGCAACAACCACAAAGAAATAAATTTTGCAGCAACCACAGAGGTTAAGTATCTGGGCTCCATACCATGATACCACCTTTATCCAGAAGGAATGACATACACTAAGGGGCGCTACTCCCTAGAACCTTGCCGCATTCGTCCTGTTTCGACCATTTCCGGGGTGTGAGGCTCGACGAAGTCTCGTCCACAAAGCTACGCTTTCTATAAAAAGCCCTGCTTCGGGTCAAACAAAATGATCAACCTATGATCACAAAGACATAAGATCAAACAAATGATCATATCACAAATGATCAAACACTGATCATTTCACAGCAACACTCAGTATGCCACGTTACCAAATTGGGATATATCGCTGATAAATTTCAACTACGTAACCTCTGAGCTCGTACGTCTCAGAGAAGGGTGTTAAGCTAAGAGAATAAATTCTCCGCCACCAACAGAAATGTATTTGAAAGAAATCAGCTTTATATCTCAAATTGTAACGTCAGACACACAATCCATACAAGTCTGTTCCGGGATCGAACAGAACCAAAGGCACTTCTCACGAAGCCCTTGCATATCCGGATAATTTTCAATCACGTCAGGACTTCCCGTCACTAAGGGTGATAAAACCTCTAAATCGAAGATCAGTCGATGTAGAGTAACTCGACGGTAATCCTTCCGTTTTCAAAAATATCCGGTCTTCAACACCGGTCTTCGAATGCAATTCATAACGACGTATCACATATTCGGAATGGGTTATACGACCCCATGGTCCTTTCCCGGTTAACCCGAATAGTGAGCGATTTTTTTCAAAAATAAGTGTGGCATTCAATTTCATCCAATTCACAACAAATACAGTTCAAGGTAATTATTGATAGTCGGTTATTTAACTATCAATAAAGATGCGCAACATCATCAGATTCCCAATAATTTTCCCAAATTATTTATCTTCAAAAATATCTTGACTAGATATAAAATTTCCACACTTCCATTTGAAAACAATTTCAAATATTCACTTTTCAATTTATCTTTAAAAGATAAAAACTCAAACAGTTCATTTTTTTACATTGGGAAAGCATTCTCATACTTATTTAATAGTAAGTATTTCACAAATCATTTATTTTCAACACTTAGAAAATATTCGATATACTTAAATCAAATTAAGTATATATCTCATTCTTTAAGGAAATCATTCTTAAATCACATTTATTTGAGTCAAAACGAATGTTGCGTAAAACATCGTTACGACGACTCGAAATCACTAGTATAGGGATTCGGATTTAGATAGATATATAAATCCCAATACTACATCAAAACATTTCCTTTCGGAAATCATTTACTATAACAACAGTGTTATAGTCCACCATTTCCTTAAATTTCTCGAAAACGTCTATTTCAACAAGAACTGTTGAAATCTATGATTTCGATATTTCACACGTTTTAAAACATCTTTTTAAAACAATCACTTCATTTCAAATATCGCTTTCCCGAAACATATCCATTTTACTTAACGATATATTCCAAGAATTATCCACTATCCAAAATCGTGGATAAAATTTCCTTAATAACTTCTATATTACATTCATCACATTTGATTGATTTCAAATTCATAAAACAACGTTTATAAATTCACCTTTATATTTTCTAACAACTTCGATTTATAAAATTCTCCTTTTATTAACTTCTAAAATTACTTATCAAAATAAGTGATTTCAGATTTATAAACAACGTTTATAAATCACATTTATACTTCACAACAATTTCAACTTATGAAATCATTTCATTTAGCAATTTCTATTTATATCCCAATTAAGTGCAAAAATCTAATTTATAAGTAAATTACTTATAAATCGTTTATTCTACAACATCTATTCACTTTATAACTTCACGTTATAAATCTATAAATTTCATTCACTTATGAAATCCTTTTATACTTCTTTTTAACACTTATAAAAATTCGTTTTATAAGTCCAATATTTTTATTAATAAAATATCCATTTTATAAATCTTCCTATACAAATCGTTTATAGTTATTCAAAAATCCCAGCTTAAACCATTTTATAAATAAATCGACTTTTATTTCAAAAATCACCTTACGGTCATAATTCACAAAAATCTTAACTTTTATAACTTCAAAATTTTAAACGTTTATTTATTTAAAATAAATCAATTCAACAATTCAATAGAACATATAATTTCAAAGATCACTTTAAAAATCCTTTTTAAAGTAAAAGTCGTTATTTTTACCTTTCAAAACTGAATCCGATGATGCAACAGCATCAATTAGTCCATCACAACAGTCAATATCATATATCAATATGATAACAGAATATATCACAATATCTGTAAATAAATAACTACTGGTGAGGAATCCAGTTGGATCCCTCCAACCTGTTTCCCTGCATCCACAGACGTTAGCACAATACCAATTCCGCTCCAGTACGGAATTATCGCGGTATATAGGTTTTTATAAATCCGCTTACTAACGGCGCAATAGGGTCTCATCCGCTATACGAGGCGGGAAATCATCAATCCAATATATACATATGCCAATATGTATATATTGCTATATATAGATATATACCCTATCATATCTAATATCACATCAACATAGCAATCATATCATCAATCAATAACTGTAAAACACAATTTTCCTTCGAGTGAGAAAATCTCACCTTAGCTTTTTATTTGCAATCCAATTTCCATCCCAGTTTATTTCTCCATTCCAGACCTTGTATAAATATTATACAATTTATTAATATTCGAAATAAATCGAACAATTAATTATTATTAATGATTTCATTTAATCTAATAATTTGATTCTAGCAAATTTTCCCTTTTAAATAAATCATTTTATCCAATAAATTAAATTTCTAACAAATCTTCTTTTTTTTAAAAAAAATCTTTTTTCATTTTCCAAACCGCATACAAAATAATCTATATAGATTTTAAAACGTAACTTTATACACTTTTCAGAATCTTATACATGTATATGTTATTACGGTTTATCTGTATAACAGCAGTAACTATATTTTACTGCATATACATAAAACTACATATTTTTCTTTGACTCCTAAAAGTACTGTTTTAAAACTTAACAGTATATATACAAATGTTCATAATATATTTATATTTCTGTTCTATAGATAACAGGATTTGCTTTACTATAAAATCTTAATACGTATATATTTTTAAAATAACACAAATCTGTATTTTTAAATTCATATTTGTAAACAATACCTTACTGGCCAACGACGAACTGCCACGACACTCGCCTACGCTTACGAACTGCCGACCAAGCACGCAACTCCACATCTGTCCCAACTCGAAACCGTGCCCCAAATCAGTCGCGATTGTGACAACGTCGCCGCCTTCGTTTCTTCCCTCGCGTGCCTAAGTCGAACGACACCTTCGACTGCCAACAACCACCCAGAATCGCTCGAGACCCCAGCCTTTTCCAAACCCTAGTCGCGACCCCGCCTGCAGCGCCGACCTCGACCTCGAACTCGCGTGCCTCGGTTCGCCTCCGATGTGAGAATTTGGTCGCGCGCGCGCGTTATCCCTTTTCTCGAACGAAATTTGATTTCGTATATATTTTATTTTTTTGTTTTTAAAGAGGAGCTCGGCTGTGATTTTCTTTGAAGAGGATGACATATTGGGTTTTATTTTGGTGAAAGAAGGACGAGGGGAATTTAAACTCGAACGAAGAAAGAAGTGAAGTCCCGTTTTTGTTCGGCCATTAATTATTGTTTTGAAGCTTCTGTTTTAAATTTGAACGAAATGATGTTGTTTCTTCTTGCGTGATAAAAGGAAAAGAAGGGGAGACAAGGGTACGCGTTTTGACAGGGAATAGGTCTGCAAAAACGTAGGGTGGCTGATGATTTGAATATATAAATTTATATTTAAATTAAATCAATTAATTACTGTCCAGACGTTTTTATCTCGTACGATCACACAATAGCTTTGAAAATTACAAAATTTAAAATCCGATAATAATACAATATTACGGATCCAATGGAACTGGTTTCGTCGAATTCCGAGACTGCGCCTCGGACGACTATTTTTAAATATCGATTCGAACGATATAATTTCAAAACTGATCAAAGCAGTTCCAAATTCGATTCTGAAGCTTCTGTTATCTTCAGTGTTGTCAATACGAATTTTTAAAAGCTTTCGAAATATTTTTCTTCAACTTAAAATTGAAGATTTAAATTTTTATTCAACTATCAACAGATTAAACTTTATAATTTAATCGTAAATTTCAAAATTATATCGGGATTCAAATTAAATCATCGTTCAAATATTTAAAATAAATTAAATATCCTCAATTTAATTTGTTCAAAATTCTGGGTCGTTACAGATTTCCCCCCTTAAAAGAATTTCGTCCTCGAAATTACAAGTTAGGAAAAGTGATCCTTAACTCGTCTACTATTTTTCAACATTCAATAGTTTTATCAATTTATCAAAACAAATCTTTCTACTAAAGATTCGTTATCATTCTACTAACTTTCCAACTTCAATTATAGGTTTCAAACAACATTGTTTAACTTAACAATTCAAATTTAAGTTTAAATTCAAATTTAAACTTTCAAAAATTTCTCAAAAATTTTCTAACGCCCTAAATTTACGAAAAATTTCGCCAGCGTCTCCTTTGCGCGGCTAATACGGTACGACTACAAAACATCCCTACGGACCCTCAGATTTCAAAAAGAAAAAGAAAAAGCCAAGCGGCTAGACAAGAAATCATCAAAAACTCATATAGAAATTAAAATACGTACCTTTTTCGAGCAATTCGAATTATCTGTGAAATCAAATTCAATTTCCTTTATACCTATATATCCTACTAGCCATCATATCTAGTTACATATATTCAAACCATTTCGTACATTCAATTACAAAATTTTCAATATAACTGCTTATATCATCATTACTTCACTATTGAAGTTACACCTATTCAATTTTGTTCAATCTTTACATTTCAAACTTCATTTGAATTTACTTTACCATTTCAATTCAATTCAATTTGGATTCTATTTATCTCCTGAATATTGAATTTTATCGATCAGTTTCAATTACTAATTCATTTCTAATTCTAATCCACTTACAAATTCAAATCTGCTTTCAACATTCAGTTTCAATTTCAGTTTTATCTTCATTCAATTAGCTTCACTTACTAATTTTAGTTTAATACTTCACAATCCAATTCAAATTCAGTCTTACATTCTTACAAATTCAAAATGAATCTTAACATTTCAATTTTATTCTCTTGCGCTTAAAATCGCAATTTTATTTGTTTGTTCTCACATTCTTTCATTTTCAATTCGAATCCCAATTTTATTCTTTTGTTCAATTATCAACTTAGAATAATTTCAATATCAAGTTTCACTTAAAGAATTTCACTCTTCATTTAATTGATTCACTTATACTTACTTTGATTTAACTTCATTCCTTAAGTTAAATTTATTCGACCAAAATTCAAATTGTATAAGTTATCAACTTAGTTATATTTCATAGTATTCCAGAGTCTTAGCAACATTTCAAAACCATTTTGAAAACAATTCAAATTCCATTTGAATTTCCAAACAAAAACCTCAAATTTTTCCAAACACTTTCCGTTTAAAATAATTTGGCAGCAATTTCCTCTTTTGGAAACCCGAAAATGAACACCGGTGATGTCGCGATCATCATCGGAATTATTTTCCAGCGACCGAAAAGAGTTTAGAGCTTTTAACTCTCCAAAATACTTTTCAAAACCTTTGAAATTCATTTCCAACTTCAAAAAGAATTTAAACTTTCCAAATCTCCAAAATTTCAAATTCTTTTCAAAACATTTCCAAAAACTTCTCTGGAATTTCGTTTCAAATTATAAGTCACAATTATAATTTATATTCTCAAATTCCATTTGTGTATGGATTTATTTCTTAACTTTGGAGTTTATAATTCCAATTTCTCATTTAATTTCAATGATAATAATTCACTATTATTACTTCCTAACATCCATGCAACCATATACCATAATACTTTATAGAAAAAACATTTCTTTTCTATACAAAAATAGTTTTGGGTAAAATTATTTCATTTACCCTATTCAAAACAATACTGTGCCGAATTGTTCTATTCGAGTGTTTAGAGATCCCTATCAATGATCGTTAATTACTCGTATTGACCAGAATCCATATACCACTCAATAAATCAATCATCACAATATAAAACAATTTTTATATTCACTAACAAATACGCGCTCATATCTATTATTACACTCAAACTCATTCTAGAGTACTACTGACTCTATCTCTAATGAGTAACACCCAACAGAGCAGGGTTGTCGCTTAACCATATGCTCTGATACCACTTTGTCACGAACCGGAATTTTCGACTTTCGAAAATTCGACATCGATACTCACTTTATCGACTGCCGAGCAATCGAGTGCCGGAAACTCCAATAGTGAGGGTTTTAAGAAAAAAGAAAAAGTAGAAGAAGGAGATAGAAGAAAAAGAGAAGAAAGAAAGAAGAAGAACAACAGAAAACATCTGAACGACATCAATAGAAACACAGAACAGAGACAATATCAGAATCTTACACATCGCAGCGGAACAATATACAATAGATAAATGAATATCATTTAAAAAACAAAAGAATTATATCTGTTATTACATCACATCACATCATATCATCAGAGTCAATAAACAACAATGGACAGTTATATAAACTCGTCCTCATACAGAATACACAGTGGAATAAATACTATCAAATACAAATACTACGTCTCGCCATCCAGCTTATCTCCAAGCTCCAGAATATCCAGAATATCCTGATAATATAACTCTAGGCTGCCCGTGTGGAAATTTGTGGGCACCCAGAGTTTAGAAGGGAAACAATAAACTCCGAGTCAGTCATGGTGACTGGTGTGAGATCGTAAAACAGTTATTTTTCTTTAAAATAAACAACAGAAGAATTTTAAAGTCAATTCGCAATGCTTTTGGAAAAATGAAACTACCATAAGACCTCCCACCACACACACAATGCAAACGCAGAATTGGAGGAGATTTCTTCTTATGATAGTCAAAGATGCTTACTACGAAAAAATCAAATTCTTTTTGATATTATTATTAGTGTATAGTGTAGAAAACATTTCGAAAGTAGAATATTAATCTTAGCCAGCATAGGTACCATTATAGTATGCTTGCTATAGCTACCATATTAAATGGCAGGTTCTACAACTAAAACCGTACAAGTCACGTATTGTTTCTTTGGATTTCCAACAAATGGTCAGGCTAAGGAACTTCCTATCCACGATGGGTACGTCCCTGGAATAGACGACCCGAGAACCTAACGTTACGGTTAGATCTCTGCCAACACAAGGCCGGGTTACCTCTGCAAAAATAGGTAACTACTGACACGCGTATGCCATCCCCCGATCGTCACCGATCTTCCCGAGGATCCCCGATTCGCAACAACCACAAAGAAATAAATTTTGCAGCAACCACAGAGGTTAAGTATCTGGGCTCCATACCATGATACCACCTTTATCCAGAAGGAATGACATACACTAAGGGGCGCTACTCCCTAGAACCTTGCCGCATTCGTCCTGTTTCGACCATTTCCGGGGTGTGAGGCTCGACGAAGTCTCGTCCACAAAGCTACGCTTTCTATAAAAAGCCCTGCTTCGGGTCAAACAAAATGATCAACCTATGATCACAAAGACATAAGATCAAACAAATGATCATATCACAAATGATCAAACACTAATCATTTCACAGCAACACTCAGTATGCCACGTTACCAAATTGGGATATATCGCTGATAAATTTCAACTACGTAACCTCCGAGCTCGTACGTCTCAGAGAAGGGTGTTAAGCTAAGAGAATAAATTCTCCGCCACCAACAGAAATGTATTTGAAAGAAATCAGCTTTATATCTCAAATTGTAACGTCAGACACACAATCCATACAAGTCTGTTCCGGGATCGAACAGAACCGAAGGCACTTCTCACGAAGCCCTTGCATATCCGGATAATTTTCAATCACGTCAGGACTTCCCGTCACTAAGGGTGATAAAACCTCTAAATCGAAGATCAGTCGATGTAGAGTAACTCGACGGTAATCCTTCCGTTTTCAAAAATATCCGGTCTTCAACACCGGTCTTCGAATGCAATTCATAACGACGTATCACATATTCGGAATGGGTTATACGACCCCATGGTCCTTTCCCGGTTAACCCGAATAGTGAGCGATTTTTTTCAAAAATAAGTGTGGCATTCAATTTCATCCAATTCACAACAAATACCGTTCAAGGTAATTATTGATAGTCGGTTATTTAACTATCAATAAAGATGCGCAACATCATCAGATTCCCAATAATTTTCCCAAATTATTTATCTTCAAAAATATCTTGACTAGATATAAAATTTCCACACTTCCATTTGAAAACAATTTCAAATATTCACTTTTCAATTTATCTTTAAAAGATAAAAACTCAAACAGTTCATTTTTTTACATTGGGAAAGCATTCTCATACTTATTTAATAGTAAGTATTTCACAAATCATTTATTTTCAACACTTAGAAAATATTCGATATACTTAAATCAAATTAAGTATATATCTCATTCTTTAAGGAAATCATTCTTAAATCACATTTATTTGAGTCAAAACGAATGTTGCGTAAAACATCGTTACGACGACTCGAAATCACTAGTATAGGGATTCAGATTTAGATAGATATATAAATCCCAATACTACATCAAAACATTTCCTTTCGGAAATCATTTACTATAACAACAGTGTTATAGTCCACCATTTCCTTAAATTTCTCGAAAACGTCTATTTCAACAAGAACTGTTGAAATCTATGATTTCGATATTTCACACGTTTTAAAACATCTTTTTAAAACAATCACTTCATTTCAAATATCGCTTTCCCGAAACATATCCATTTTACTTAACGATATATTCCAAGAATTATCCACTATCCAAAATCGTGGATAAAATTTCCTTAATAACTTCTATATTACATTCATCACATTTGATTGATTTCAAATTCATAAAACAACGTTTATAAATTCACCTTTATATTTTCTAACAACTTCGATTTATAAAATTCTCCTTTTATTAACTTCTAAAATTACTTATCAAAATAAGTGATTTCAGATTTATAAACAACGTTTATAAATCACATTTATACTTCACAACAATTTCAACTTATGAAATCATTTCATTTAGCAATTTCTATTTATATCCCAATTAAGTGCAAAAATCTAATTTATAAGTAAATTACTTATAAATCGTTTATTCTACAACATCTATTCACTTTATAACTTCACGTTATAAATCTATAAATTTCATTCACTTATGAAATCCTTTTATACTTCTTTTTAACACTTATAAAAATTCGTTTTATAAGTCCAATATTTTTATTAATAAAATATCCATTTTATAAATCTTCCTATACAAATCGTTTATAGTTATTCAAAAATCCCAGCTTAAACCATTTTATAAATAAATCGACTTTTATTTCAAAAATCACCTTACGGTCATAATTCACAAAAATCTTAACTTTTATAACTTCAAAATTTTAAACGTTTATTTATTTAAAATAAATCAATTCAACAATTCAATAGAACATATAATTTCAAAGATCACTTTAAAAATCCTTTTTAAAGTAAAAGTCGTTATTTTTACCTTTCAAAACTGAATCCGATGATGCAACAGCATCAATTAGTCCATCACAACAGTCAATATCATATATCAATATGATAACAGAATATATCACAATATCTGTAAATAAATAACTACTGGTGAGGAATCCAGTTGGATCCCTCCAACCTGTTTCCCTGCATCCACAGACGTTAGCACAATACCAATTCCGCTCCAGTACGGAATTATCGCGGTATATAGGTTTTTATAAATCCGCTTACTAACGGCGCAATAGGGTCTCATCCGCTATACGAGGCGGGAAATCATCAATCCAATATATACATATGCCAATATGTATATATTGCTATATATAGATATATACCCTATCATATCTAATATCACATCAACATAGCAATCATATCATCAATCAATAACTGTAAAACACAATTTTCCTTCGAGTGAGAAAATCTCACCTTAGCTTTTTATTTGCAATCCAATTTCCATCCCAGTTTATTTCTCCATTCCAGACCTTGTATAAATATTATACAATTTATTAATATTCGAAATAAATCGAACAATTAATTATTATTAATGATTTCATTTAATCTAATAATTTGATTCTAGCAAATTTTCCCTTTTAAATAAATCATTTTATCCAATAAATTAAATTTCTAACAAATCTTCTTTTTTTTAAAAAAAAATCTTTTTTCATTTTCCAAACTGCATACAAAATAATCTATATAGATTTTAAAACGTAACTTTATACACTTTTCAGAATCTTATACATGTATATGTTATTACGGTTTATCTGTATAACAGCAGTAACTATATTTTACTGCATATACATAAAACTACATATTTTTCTTTGACTCCTAAAAGTACTGTTTTAAAACTTAACAGTATATATACAAATGTTCATAATATATTTATATTTCTGTTCTATAGATAACAGGATTTGCTTTACTATAAAATCTTAATACGTATATATTTTTAAAATAACACAAATCTGTATTTTTAAATTCATATTTGTAAACAATACCTTACTGGCCAACGACGAACTGCCACGACACTCGCCTACGCTTACGAACTGCCGACCAAGCACGCAACTCCACATCTGTCCCAACTCGAAACCGTGCCCCAAATCAGTCGCGATTGTGACAACGTCGCCGCCTTCGTTTCTTCCCTCGCGTGCCTAAGTCGAACGACACCTTCGACTGCCAACAACCACCCAGAATCGCTCGAGACCCCAGCCTTTTCCAAACCCTAGTCGCGACCCCGCCTGCAGCGCCGACCTCGACCTCGAACTCGCGTGCCTCGGTTCGCCTCCGATGTGAGAATTTGGTCGCGCGCGCGCGTTATCCCTTTTCTCGAACGAAATTTGATTTCGTATATATTTTATTTTTTTGTTTTTAAAGAGGAGCTCGGCTGTGATTTTCTTTGAAGAGGATGACATATTGGGTTTTATTTTGGTGAAAGAAGGACGAGGGGAATTTAAACTCGAACGAAGAAAGAAGTGAAGTCCCGTTTTTGTTCGGCCATTAATTATTGTTTTGAAGCTTCTGTTTTAAATTTGAACGAAATGATGTTGTTTCTTCTTGCGTGATAAAAGGAAAAGAAGGGGAGACAAGGGTACGCGTTTTGACAGGGAATAGGTCTGCAAAAACGTAGGGTGGCTGATGATTTGAATATATAAATTTATATTTAAATTAAATCAATTAATTACTGTCCAGACGTTTTTATCTCGTACGATCACACAATAGCTCTGAAAATTACAAAATTTAAAATCCGATAATAATACAATATTACGGATCCAATGGAACTGGTTTCGTCGAATTCCGAGACTGCGCCTCGGACGACTATTTTTAAATATCGATTCGAACGATATAATTTCAAAACTGATCAAAGCAGTTCCAAATTCGATTCTGAAGCTTCTGTTATCTTCAGTGTTGTCAATACGAATTTTTAAAAGCTTTTGAAATATTTTTCTTCAACTTAAAATTGAAGATTCAAATTTTTATTCAACTATCAACAGATTAAACTTTATAATTTAATCGTAAATTTCAAAATTATATCGGGATTCAAATTAAATCATCGTTCAAATATTTAAAATAAATTAAATATCCTCAATTTAATTTGTTCAAAATTCTGGGTCGTTACAATAGCTGATGGCACAGAATTCAAGAATTCATTGACAAGGGATCTGCCCATGAATCTGGGAGAATTTTATCATGAGGCTGAAGGATTTTTACGATTAGAGGATGCAAATGCTGAAAGAGAGGAAGGAGAAGGAGTTGCTGTTTATGCGGTCAAGAGTGAAAACCCTTCCAAAAAAGATTCAGGCAACGATAAAGGGAAACAAAAAGCTGAGGATAATAGTGACGAACCAACGCAACCCCGAAAGGAACCAAGATTCACCTCTTACATGGAGTTGAATGAGACTTTGGAGCGAATCTACCAGGATACTAAGGGGCAGATTCCCCATCGAAGGCCGATGAGAAGGGATCCAACCAACAATGAAAGAAGATCCGACAAGTATTGCTTATTCCACAAGCTGAACGGTCATAACACGAATGACTGCAGACACTTGAAGGATGAGGTTGAGGGACACATCCGGAATGGTATGCTATCAAAGAATGTAAGAAGGGGAACGACAACGGTGGAACGGGAGCGACCACCACCTGCACCTGTTGGGGACGGCTCAGGATCGGGGCGTCAGCTTGTCATCAATTGATTGGGACAATGACGAATAAGTAGCAAACTCCACACCAACGCGACTTACTCTTTTTACACATGTACGGGACCACGAATGATCCTCAGGCATGCTCTGATACGACTACCGATTGCAACGGTGTAGGTGTTTGCACTTTGACGTCCCTATTTTACTTTTATTTTCCATTTCTAATGTTTGAACCTGATTTTGGACGAAAATCCACTACCTATGATTCCACAACGGCTAAGCCACTTACACATGTAAGGGATCACGAATGGTCCTCAGGCATGCTCTGAGATGGCGATAAACCGCCACCACAAACAGTCCAGAAACTCACTCGAACGTGAAATCTGGCATTGTTAATACTAAGTCCCCCCCGGGCACACACACAATTCGCCTCGAACGGCACCTGACCGCGAACGGTCACAAATCGCCTCGAACGGCACCCGACCGCGAACGGTCACAAATCGCCTCAAACGGCACCCCGACCGCGAACGGTCACCATTCGCCGCGAACGGCATCCGATCGCGAACGGTCACATATCACCTCGAATGACATACGATCCCGAACGATCGTCATTCGTGGTCAAACAAAACTATCAATTTCTTTGTAGGTCATCAACAGGATATGAACATCCAGCTTATGGCATTACAAAACACACCTTCTTATCACAAGGCATGTTTTGAGGGCAAATGTTATCCCTCCTTTTGGCAAGGCCGTGACACCAAGGAATTGACTAGTAACCAATGACGGCCCGTCCTAGAGATCAGTTATACACAGGCTCATTATGGATATCGACGAATTTTGTCCGAGTCCGGATCGAGCCAAAATTGGTAGGACATGACAAGCTAAGCTATGAGAGTCAATGTTCCAAATTTCAAGTCAATCCAAGTTCGTATGCTCAAGTTATGAACGATGCAAAACTGAATAAAAACAGCCTTCTTCGACTCGCTCAGTTCGCATCCCTCAGGAAAGTCTATTTCGACTTGCTCAGTTCAAATCCATCTGGGTAGTGCCTACTTCGACTCGCTCCGCATAAGCCAACTTCGACTCGCTCAGATCGACTCGCTCCGCATAAGCCAACTTCGACTCGCTCAGATCGACTCGCTTCGCATCCATCAGAAGTGCTCAACTTCGACTCGCTCCGCATAAGCCAACTTCGACTCGCTTAGATCGACGCGCTTTGCATCCATCAGAAGTGCTCCACTTCGACTCGCTCCATATCCTTCAGAAGAAAACTATTCAACTCCATCTGGTTCGACTCCATCAAAGAGCTGCATTTCGACTCGCTCCACTTCGTATCCATCCGAAGTCTTCCACCTCCTATCGATTCGAACAAGACAACACAAATGTCTCGACATGATTGGGACTGCTGCTGAACCGATTCGAAGTGATCGAGTCGAAGAGCGAGTCGAACCGAACAGCCTACCGAGAATCCCAATTTGTATCGATCATATCTCCTAATCTACAAGTCCAAATGTTATGAAATTTTCACAGAAGACTACGTACATGCTAAAGAATGTCCACGCCAAATTTCGACTCCATTGGACGAAATCTTGATCGATACGAAATTCGTTCGTATCGATCACGGATCGGACCGAAACTTCACGGGCTTGGGCGCACGGGCCTGGTCACGTGCCAGAGAGGGTCTCCCGAGATCTGAGCGAAATACCAGCCTCCTACACCTATAAATAGACCCCCAAAGCCAACAGAAAAGGGGTTCTTCTTCCTCTTTGAGATCTCCAACGCCCAGACTCTGCCAGATTCAGATCTGAACTCCATTGTTGCTGCTACCAACAAACTTCATTGCTACAAATCATTGTCATTCACTGTAATTCACTGAAATCAATTGTAAACATCAAAGAAAGATCA
Source organism: Allium fistulosum (assembly GCA_030737815.1). Lineage (NCBI taxonomy): Eukaryota > Viridiplantae > Streptophyta > Magnoliopsida > Asparagales > Amaryllidaceae > Allium > Allium fistulosum. Next base: position 497,072,993 of record CM060905.1, on the reverse strand, counting down.
ATAAAATCATCAACATCAGAGTGGATGTAGGCAAGATCGCCGAACCACTATAAACCTTGTGTTTCTGTCTACCTCTCTACGTTTTAAGTTCATTATTCTTCACTTTTTATCCTCTACATTACTTAAATCTGAGATCTGTGATCATATACTGCTGATTTGTGTTCATACACTGGTACTTTCACGAAATTTGGGGTTTGTGACCATTTTTGGCGCAAACTGTCCATCCCGGAAAGTTTGCTTGATTTCAAGATTTCTCTACTTATGAAATCGATTCTCTTTTTGTAAACAACCAAGTTCTTAGTCTTGTTGATGCTTCACAAAATGACTTTGTTTGTTATCCAAATCTTGTTAAAATTTTCTGTGCAAATCTCAACCGTGGATTTTATAATGGAAATGATGATGAAATTTTGAGTAGCGTCAAAGGCAGTAGAATCATTTTAAATTTTGATGTTTTGGGTACCATTCTCAATTGCAAGAGCACGGGAATGGATTTTTCTAGTTTTAATATCGATGAAAATGATCATGAGACATTTCATCACATTTTCGAAGGAGATGATAACTTTGAATTCATAAATCGAAACTTTCGACCAAAAGCAAGAATTGTTAATCTTCTTTTACAACATTCTTTGACCCCAAGATCGGGGAGTTTTAACAATCCAACTTCAAAAGTTTGCAAAGCACTTTTTGCTATTTTTGGAAATTATGATATTAATCGGGCGCAAGTTATTTTGGATGAACTTCGTCCCAAAAATTTTGAAGTGGGTGAAAACACTTTGTATTATGGAATCTATCTCACTCGGATTTTTAATTATTTTGGAGTGGATTTCAAAGGAGAAGAATTTGTTTCAAGAAAAGTTTTTAATCACTCAAACATTTCTCTTATGAAAATTTCATATGTTTTTTAACCGTATGAGACTCTTGCCGAAAAGGAAGAGCGTTTGGCTCATGGGGAGGTGGAAGAGGAGGAAGAAGAAGAAGAAGAAGGGGATGAAATGGAAATAGAAGAAGAGGAAGAAGGTGAAACATCCTTGGAAAGTATTGACTATCCCTCTAATCCAACCAACAAAACCTTACTCAAAAATCAAAAGACCATTGTTGAGAATCAACGGACTCTTAAACGATCTGTTAGTAAGAAATTGGATAAAATGTCATCCAAGTTGAACAAGTTTTTCTCCAAAGTCAGCAAGAAGCTTGGATTATCTTCATCTTCATCATCCTCTAACTAGTTCTACCTTTTCGTGTCATGTTGTATTGGTTTTAGTTTGTTTTGATTTGAATGTTCGTGTAGTTCTTAATGTTTAATCATTGTATCGTTCTATTATGAAATGAAATTGAATTACTTTTCTGTTATCTAGCTTATCTTATTTCCATAATAAATGTTAGTATATTATATAAATATATATATACACACACAATTATTCACAAAATCAAAATGAGTCATCAAAATTAACTGACCCCTGTCGACAACCCCCCAGAGATCCTGTCGACAAGTACTGGTCAGAAATGACTTTTCATTTTAAATTTTAAATTTGAATAAATACCTTGTGTCTATTCATTTCAAACGAATTTCTACACCTATACATACATATTTCTTCCAGAATTCATCACTCAAAATCATTTCTTATCTACTCTATCTATATTTCTTCTCACAAACTCAGATATGGCCGATCCAATTCATAGTTTGACCGAGAATCTTGAAGAAACCCTTAATTATTTCAAGAATATTCTTTCTATCATTCTCCGTAATCAGCGACGCTTAGAGTTGAGTCAAATGTAGATGATCAAGGAGCAAGAATAACATTTCTGATGCGATTCGATGGATGATTTCCTCCCTGCACAAAGATGATAATGAAGCACATCCTCCAGTCTCTCTCACCAATGAAAATGAAAATTGGGATGTCATTAAAGCATACCCTATATTTGGAGAAGAAGGACGGGTGGAAGTTCCTCGTAATGTTTGATTTTATTTGATTGCTTTGTTTGATTTGAATTGATTGCTTGGATTTATTTGATTTGATTTGGTTTGGTGTGGATTGATAATTGGTGTGCAAAACATAATATGTATAAATACACATTGATATTTATATGATCTTTGATTAGTTATCATGTCTATCAGTATAATTATCTCTTAATCTATCTATTATATACTCCATTATATATTTTATTAATGCAGGTACTTTAGTACAAGAATAAGGGGGAGTTATATAGTTTGGAGTTACTTTTTGTTGATGACAAAGGGGGAGAAGTATAAAATAGGATAGTTAGGCATATATTAAGGGAGAGTTATTAGTTTTAGGGAGAGTTATTAGGATAGAAGTAATATTTTATAAACAAAGGTTGTCATCATCAAAAAGGGGGAGATTGTTAGTCCCTGAGAAGTTGGTTTTGATGACAACAACCTTAGAATAAGATTATAAAATATAAATACTAACATTATTTTTTAGATATATATGTATATGTAGGATATATATACAAGTACCAAAGAATGAAGACTATACAGTACAGAGATTCAAGAACTGATGAACTCAAGATCGAAGATATCAAGATTCAAGACTCATGAGTATCAAGATTATCAAGAGTTCAAGATTTCAAGATAAGTAATTTAGTTAGGAATTTTGTTAAAACTACTAGAAAAGCGCTGACATCTTAAAATCCATTTTATTCGTGGAATGGAATCCGCTTCGAGCCCGTTAAAGGGATGGAACCCTAAGTAGGATGGAACCTACGAAAAATCTAGTGGAACATTGTTTTGTATCCACTAACTTTTATTCAAATGTTTTACAAAATTATATCTTGTTTTCAAAATGATTTCAAAATCTTCCTTTTTAAATCAAAAACATCTATCCTGGTTTTAAAATACTTTTAGCCTCAAAATAATCTTTATTTTCAATATCAAATTATCCTTGGTTTTAAAGTATCTTTAATTATAATATATTTAACTTTTAATATTTATACTTAGATTTAAATATAAAATTATAGTAAAATTTTATATATACCAAAATATTATTCTCTATACTTTTTTGTGTATTTTAACTATAGTTAAGTATATTTATAAAGTTTAAAATAGTTTTAATACAAGATAGAAGTTATTTTCAAAGAAAAACAAATTACCAAACTTAGGCTTGTCGACAACCCCAAGGACCCCTTGTCGACAAGGTGACAGTTTATTTCAAAAGTTTGAATTTCAAAGGAAGTGTCTATTCATCATATCCTTTCACGAATGGACATGGCTGTTGTTCTACTATAAATAGGGGCTGTTTTAAACGAATTTACAATCATTTTTTCTCTGATTTCACTCTTCTTCTTCTTCTTCCACATTTCTTTATATACATTTTTACCATTACTTTGCCGAAATCACCATTGAATCTAACTAGATCATCTCTGGTTTGATTCTCTATCACTATCTCAACAAGATCCCAGTACTATTCAGAGTTATAGACTTCTTTGTATTCAATCGAGCGAGAAAAGATGTGATTTTAGCCTGGAAAATCAATCGGGTGAACTTGTTGCCCGTAAAATCAAGTATCTCTACCTAGATGATTGTGAATCTGGAGCGGTATACCTCATGGCCTTGAAATCGAGGGTGTAATTGTAAGAATTGATTTTGAAAGGAAATCCGTACTTGTGTTGCGGGACTGGATGTAGGGTAACTCCGAACCAGTATAAAATCCAGTGTGTTCTTTCCTTTATTGGTTTTACTTTATATCTGCATCTGTGTTTGATTCTGTGATCATATCTGTGTCTGAATATTGCATACATTTGTGTTCAAATTAAGATAAATTTAAAAAGAATTAGTAATTCCTTAAAACACTATTCACCCCCCTCTAGTGTTAATTCTAGCCTTAAGATCCGTAATCCGCATTTCTCATAATAGCTATGTGCTGGCCCATATGGTACTTGATGACTTTATGTCTCGATGACAATTGGATGTGTTTGATATTTCACCCATTTTAATATTATACTTCTTGATGTGTTATTTGATTATTTAGTGATTGGGTGATGATATATGCACGGTATGTGGTATGATATATGCACGGTATGTGGTATGCTAGCATATATATTAAGTTGTTTGCATGCCAAATAGGGATATATAGTTGTTTCTATCTATTAAAACCTACATTCTAGATATTCAAACCCGTGTGTTATTTATATAACAATCGGGTCAGTCCGAGACATTATAGGTTCAAGGACGAGGTGGCCAGCTTTTGATTATTGGGTATAGAGGAAGATAGTTATATATTATAGGGTTGAGTATCATTTCGTATATTTGTAACTACATGTGTACATGTGCCGTTGAGATGTATGTATTGGACAAGTTATGTATATTTTTGATAGTGGGCATTTGACTATTTTTGTAGACCCACTTGGACTTGTGTATATTTTAAATTATATGTTATCACTGCGTTGATGACTCTATGTTCTCTACGATTTATTTTATATTGTGTATTTTTGTATCCTGGAAATGCAGGTGTTTATTGCTTTGTGCCAATACCGAGTACGTATAGATGAGTAGTATATGATTTTGAAATACGTATCCATGTTAGCCCAAGGGAATATTCATGTGTGATAGCCCAATATCGTCTCATTCTCCGTATTATGAGATAACATTACCTAATAATACTCTTTGATAGTATGGGTATAGAGGTGGGGGTGTTACAATTAGGGTGAAGTATTCTTCTTAATAATACTAATATCTTACACTAAGAGGAATTTTAGCTGGATATTCTTAATTTGTATTACATATATGAGAGTGATTTAAGGTCACATATAGGAGGAATATATAGCTACACTCTCTAAAGCTCTCATGAAGACATGATCTGTTCAGGACCAAAATGAACACAACCAAATGAATTGAAATGTGTCAGATTTGGTATGTGTGACACTTATTATTTAGGTTTACTACAAAAAGCAAATAGTTCAAGATTTTATATAACCACTTTGCAAAGTAAATCCAATAAGTGCTCACTATGGAAGGTTCAAGTCCAGAAGACATCTCTCTAAATGCATATCAAGTCTTATTCTCTAATAATTTGAAGAACTTATTTTCTATTCAATTATGAGGTATGTTAGAGTTTGAATAGAAAATATGAGGTATTGTTTGAAAAAAAGGTTTTAACTTCTGAAAAATCTTTTTTGGTAGGAAGTGCCTTTTCAAACAGACATAACCATTTTCTAAAAGCCATTTTAGTTTTGAAAAAATATTTTGGTAGAAGATATTTTTCGAATAGACATAACTGTTTTCTAACATTCATTTCCCAATGGTCGTTCCTCTTGAATGCCTATATATACATACCAAAAAATCCAAAAAAAAACTTTTAACTATTCTACTCCTCTTTTCTACACTCTTCTTCACACAATCAAAAGAGAAACACAAATTGAAGTTTGCCATAACCCAAGGCATCTCTATACGCCTTGGATTGAGAGTTGAATCTCACAAGATGGATGTCTACTGTGAAAAAACTACAACAGAGGCATAGGGATGAAATCCTACCTTAGAACATTGCAACTACAAGCCTCTCTTGAATCAAATCAGTAATTTCTAATTTACATCCATTATTTTATATACCGATTGTTTTGATAAGATTGTAGAATAAATTAAGCCATATTCATTAAATAGTTGACTGTTTATATAAGTGATGTTTTGTAATTTATTTGTTGTTAGTTGAAAGATTGATCTCATTCTGTTAATATATTACTAACAATAATTACAATAGGGAAACTGTTTAGATACATTTCTTAGTTTATATGAGTATCACAAAATTAAATAGTTATGTAAAATTTCAAAATTCTTAACTGGTCGTATAGTTCTAAGCTAATACATTAATATTGCTAATTAAATCATATATAAAAAGTTGTGTAATAGTCACAATACCTAAAACCATACCCTTTTATGTTAAGTTTCGATACTCCAACATGTCCTTCATATACGTGTGCTTCGTTATGTGTGACTTTATCAAGTTCAATCCAAGTACCTTCTAATGCGAGCTTCACTTAACACCAAAAATGCATTCATGAAACGAGCTCTTAGAAATGTGTATATGTTGACTACCCTTGGATTATCAGTTAATAAGTTATTTTAATTGTTTATACTATTGTGTTGTGTGACAACGTTGAATTTAGCATTCAATTTTTTTAGAAAAGGAGAACAGATAAAATAATAAACTGACTGGTGGGCTTAGATCAGGTTACTTGTAGCTTTAAAGGGATGTTTAGCCAAAAACATTGAAGTGTAATAGAAAAGGTTCAAGAATACATCCGGCATGTTGGAATTTTGGCCATTTCAGTTAATTTCAGCGTTGACCAGAACATAATCTTTATAGAAATAAAGTTTCAAACCGTAAAGGTTAAAACAATCAAACAAAATCGATTTTTAGCAAGAACATAGTAAAACCGTGAAACGAAGAGAATTGTGGCAAAAAAATAATGTTTTACTCTTTTCAAATAGAACGATGAATTTGAGCAAATTGAAGCAAGTTTTTTCCCAAATCATCGTAGCCATCATAGCTTCTAGTGGCTGAAGAGGCTCACAAACATCTTAGCAACATCAACAAGAGAAGTAAAAAAGTCACATCATTTTCTTTGGCTATATTGTGTTGCTTGTTTATTTCTTTTTCGCTACTTACTTGGGTTGGACTTTTGTTGAGTTTTGAAACACCCCACACCCCTTAATATACCCAAAAAGACACATTAAAAAGCATGGTGCGTTGTAGGTATAACTAAAGCTAACAAAGACTAAGATTCACAAGTCAAATATAGACAAAAACAGCGGAAACTTAAAATAATAACTTAATTAAAACAAAGCTTCATAATTGCTTCATAAATAAGTAAAATACCAAATACCACATACATGTCTAAAAATCCAATATGTCTCATGCAACAAAAACTCAGTCTCAAAATCAAAGTACATAATATTCCTCAAAATAAGCCAGTACATAGAAAGAACTAAAGCTGAAATAAAAGAAATACATAGGAGAGATCTCCTTCGAGAAACTCCAAGCTGCAGCAATCTACGGACTTCTCCTTTGATTGCCTAAGTAGGGGGGAAAGGGGAAAATAGAGGAGTGGGTCATACTAAAAGCCTGGTGAATGATAGTAATTACTAGAGTCTTTAAGCAAGATAAAAGTAATAGACTTTGCAACAGTTCTAGCATAAATAGGGATAATAAGGGAAATAGGAAAGAGATAAACTGGAAATAAATACGATTAAATATTGCTTAATTTATAAGATGGGTTAACTTTGATTGCTTGCACTTCTCCTTGGTTTCTACTTTGATTAGGATGAATTCCTAATCCTATAATTAGGATGTAACCCTAATTCTACCCTTTTTGATTGACCTGCTACTCCATAGACCTTACTACGGACCAGCCGCTATATAACTCCCTACACAACAGCCAATGGTATCTACGGAAGGTGCACAGAGCGACTACTGTGGATCTGGATGACATATATAGCTCCCTACACAAAAGGCAATGGTGTCTATGAAAGACATCCATACTAAGCGCTAGGAACTCATAGCTATTACTGAGCACCTGTAATGGAAGTCGCACACGTAACTGCCACCATGCCCATGCTACCTTTTGCTCCACCTATTGGGTCTTCTTATTACCTTCAATGTCCAGCATAAGCCTGCTCGTCATCTCACTTCAGGCTAATGTGACATGACCGCGTGTCCGTAGAATTTATAGGGGAAATGCTGTTGGTACTGGCCCTTCATCCTAACAATATCTAGTTGCGCCCCTTATCCAAATCCCCCGTGATTTGGACTTCTATTTGACCAAGTACTACCATTCTTAGCATAAGCGAGCCCTAGGCTCACCGTTTTGTCTAACAGGGAATGCTATTTGGTACAGGTCCTACTTTCATCTTTGCCTATTAACTTAGGTAAATTATTTAAATAAGCTTTACATTTTTCTCTACTATCTGAGCTTATTAATTTATCCTAAGTCTTAAAATAAGCCTTATTCTGTTCTTTTTCTTATTATAACCTAAGTTATAATCATGCTTATTACTTAACCCAAGGTCTAAGTGTGAAAATAAGCTTATTTCATTTTGTATTTTTTAGCTATAATTCTAAGTTATAACTATGCCAATTATCTTTAATTTAGTCCAATTAACGTCATAATTAGGCGTAATTTCAATCCAATTCCATTTATATTACAGTCTTTCAAATTTACATCTTATATTCCATTATCCCAGTTTTCATACAATTTAATCCATATTCGTGTTAGTCCTATTCTAATCCATACGCGAAGAAGGAGGAATAAAAGAAAACTGAAAATAGAAGAAAATCCAAAGCGTAAAAAGAAGATGCAAATAACATATAAATAACAGTGAATAAACAAAAATACTGTAAATAAATGTAAATAAATGGAAAAGTTATAATTAACATAAATAAATTAAAATTACTGAAAAGAATAGCTGAAAGGAAATAAACTGAAAATAATTCTAAAAATTGTACATAAACTACTAAAAATGCTATTCCAAAAATCGTAGTAAAACTACAACTATTGGAAACCCTATTATTTTAAATTACTTAAAGAAATCTTAAAATAATTACAATCACTCACCTCCGGCCCTAAGCTCTTCCTTTGGTCTTTGCGGATCCACTTGGAGTTGTAAAATAATTTAATTTAAAACGGTTTTCTCCTTTGGAAAAATTATTCCGTTTAGGGTCCTTCCTAGAAAGGTGAACCCAATTGGAGAAAACCTAGAATGAGAAAAGTGTTAGGTCTAAGGGTCTATTTATAGGTGTAGAAGTGGATCTCGGACCGTTGGATTTGGAGATTGAATAGGATGCAACCACGTCATACACTGAATAGGAGCCATCGGATGCAGAAACGGAAAGACAGAATCAATTAAAACAATGCAAAATACGTCGATTAGGGGTTCTGGAACGTTCAAGAGAACGAACGTTCGTTCGCTTCCCAAAAAGCAAGACGGGTCGACCGGGTGGTCAACCGCCCCCTTGCCCAGGTCGATCGGCCGGTCGACCTAACCAGATATTTTTTTCTGCTTATTTTGTTTATTTTGTAACCTGGTCATATTAGCTCAGTTTCTGACGTTCTATATATGGAAATTGACCAGAAAATTATCACGGACACAATGATGCTACTCCCGTGGCTCAATTCTGATAATTTCACAAAGTTATTTTGTTATTTAATTAATTAACAAATTAATTATTACGGGTTAAATTTTGGGTTGTTACATTCACCCCTCCTTAAGGTATTTCATCCCCAAAATCTCTAAGGATAAAAGAATGTACTAAATGTTTTCATCCAATTCTACAACCAACTACTTAATCATCAACCATTCATCCATTGTCCTTAAGCTTTTCTAATGCAATTTATTATACTTATGCAATTAGTGTAGTGTAAATGTCCCTAACTAATGCAAAATATTAGGCGGTCCACTGATTCAGTTGACCTCTTTTTTATGCAATCATGTCCGTGCCATGTATCCAAATGAATGCAAAATTTTCCTAATGATACTGATAATTCTATATGCGTGCTACAAACATCATCCAAATGCAACAATCAAGTGATAAACATCCATTTATAGCGACTATGGAAATAAAATAAAAATGCGCACACATTCATATGCATATGCTCTAGTGTCCTAATTAGGCCAATCCCTAAGGAATAATAGTGCCTAGTGTACCTATATGCGTCCATCGCATCCAGTAGCAAACACTTGCAATCACTAGCATACATCATTCATAACATGTTCTGTGATAACCCGGATTTTTGGACATTTGTTAATTGATAGTTAACTGGATTGAATCAATAGAAACAATGATTTATAAGTTAAACAAATAAATCTGTTAATAAAATTTATATATGGATAAATATTTATTTGATAATCTACCAATATAATCATTTACCATTGGCAAATGATTCTTTTAGAACAAATAATGTGTTGTTAAATATATATATATATATGAGTTGATTTTAATTAAGTTGAATTTGAATTTGAGATTGAAATTTAAAAGATAAAATATCTTAAAATAAATTGGATTTAAAAATAATGTATATTTGATTTTTTTAGTATATAATTAGTTCTATATTATTTTCTTTAAAGGATTTTATAAATATAAATTAAGAAAATGTAATTACCAAATAGATATCTTAGAAATAAATTAGATTTGAAACCCTACATTTTTAAACATTAGTATATATATATATATACTTAGTTATTGATTTAAAATATTATTAATCTTAGTTTAAAATTGAATAAGGATAAATATAAAAGCTTTTATTAACATTTTAAAATAATTTAAAAAGAATTGCATAAGGACAAATGTAAGTAAAGGAATAAGGTCTAATGACAAGTGTAATTAATTACTTAACAATTTAACAAGTGTCTTTTATATTTTTATTTTTCAAAATAATTAATAAGAGATAATATAAACATTTTCATACCTATCTCTCTTTCTCTTTAATCAGTTCAAATTCTAAAACAAAGAAGGAAAAGAAAAGCTGTAACAAAATTCTCAAACCAGAAAAGTATCAAACAAGATTTTATCTTCAAAATACAATCTGTAGAAAAATCAAAGCCTATAAAACAGCGATTGCAAACCTGAAATTAATCAAGAAATCATCTACCTGAATCTTCAAGCAACTTCAAAACTAAATCAAGGCCAAGAATCAACCCAAAGCATTTCAGACCAAGGATCAACAAAATCAAAATTAAAAATCAGACTAGATCAAAAACTTCCAGGCTCTGTTTGCTTCAAACACAGGTGAGTAAACGTTTTATATAAAAGCCTAAGTAAGTAAACAAATTGATGTATGGAAATTTTTGAGGTGAATCATTCCTTGCATGTATATATATTAGTGAAATCTCTGTATATATGTATATACATAGGTGATGTACAGGTGTGCATGTCAGTTCAATTCGGTTACTTGTTACAGAATTTTAAAATTTAGATAAATTCAATATCTCTTCACCTGTTCTCTGTTTGATTATAGTTTTCAAACAACTTATATTGGTTTAAAACATAGATTGAGTTTTAAAAATAAATTTGAGTAAATTTCCCCTTAAAACAGTTTAATAAATGATTTTAGGAATGCATGGGATAAATTGTACAGGAAGATTGTAATATGGTTTGCATGTTTGTTTAGATAGGATTGCATGTATAAATAGATGTTAATATTAGTGTGCATGTCTGTATATATACATACAGAAGCTCTGTTCCAGTTTCACAGGTTTAAATATAATCAAAAATCAATATTTTTTCTCTGATCCATTTTAAGCTTCAAGGTCTAAACCAACTATGTTCATATAATCAAAATCTAACTTTTAATTATAGTTTTAAGATGAAATTGAAGATGGTTTTTACTGGGGAGAAAATTTACAGTAGAACTTAAATAAATGTCAAAACTTGAGCATCATAGATTCTTGATTTACTTATATAATATGTTTTACTTTTGGAAATAATGATTTTTAAAAGAAAAATCACATTTTTAGTTGAGTAAATCACGAGAATTTCGAAGTTGATCGTAAAATGGTTTCTTGGCAATTTCTAACGAACGACAACAAAATTTTCGACATGGTTGATGCTGGAGAAGGCTGGGGTATCTAGGAACATCGGAAAAATGGTAGGAGAATTTTTAAATGTTCGAGGGTGATGGTCGACATTGATTTAGGGTTTGGCGAGCAGTTGGGTTCGTCGATGCTTCCGAATCGATTCTCCATCGTGGTCGATCTGGAAGCGATCGTGGGTGGGTGAAAGGAGAGAGGGAAGTCAGGCTAAGCTTGGGTCGTGGACGGCATGGTGTCCGGTGGTCTACGGCGGCGACGCGAACTCGATTTAGGTGAGGGTTGATCTGGGTTGGGTTCCTTTGGCATCGACTTGCACGATTTTGATTTTTAGCGAAATCAATGGTGTTGGGTGGTCCGGATGTTTGAGTGAGACGTCGGTGACTGGTAGGCGGCAGCGAAGTTGATCGGAGTGGTGGCAGTGATGTGTGCACGTGCACGAGTATTTTCATGTATCTGGTTTGGTTTGTAGTTTGGGGAAGAAGCTTTCTTCACGGGTCAGGCTCGAGGATGCCAGCGTGTGTGACTCGAAGCGATGTGAGTTCATGTGAGTGGCTCGGGAGTGACTCGGGGATTTTGTGTTTTTACTCGGGTTTAGTTATGTATGTTACCAGGTTTTAAATTTTAAAAGAATCCTGTCCGGTTTTTAAAATGAAATAGGAATTTCAGACTGGAAGCAAAGGTAGATTTTAAACCAAGTTTTTCAAAAGGGAATTTTCAAGTAATATACTGACCAGTTTTAAATGTATATGAAATGTTCGAGTTTAGAGCAAAATGATTAAACAAGTTTAAGTTGTAAAAGTATATTAAATGAAAAGGTAACCAAGTTTTCAAAGTTTAAATTTTGTTTTAAAATTGTTTGGTATATAATCTTACATTAGATTAATTATGTAATTAGTTCCTAAATGTTTTCAAATAAAATTTAATGATGAGATTAAGAAGTGATTAAAGTATGTGGTATTAACGGTAATTAATAAATGATTTTAGTATATGATAATTTCAAGCACTTAATTAAATAAAGATTTAAATAATTTAATTAAGGTCTTGATTAATGAAAGAAATTAAAAGACTAATTACTGAATGTAATTAATTAAGGGAGATTACTCAATGGAAGTAATTAAATGGAAGAAATTAAAGATTAATTACTTAGTGTAATTAATTAAATGATTTATTAATTAAGGTAATTAATTAAAGGGTTAGTTAATTAATGAGTGTGATTAATTGAAGAATAATTAATCAATGTAGTGATTATAGAATAATTAATTAGAGTGATTAATTAAGGATCAATGTAATTAATTTTAGTTAATTAGTTAATGAGAATGGTTAAAGGATAATTTATTTGTGTAATTAATTAAAGTCTAATTACTTAATGTAATTAAATTAATTATAGAGTGATTAACTAAGATGATCATTAAAGGATGATTAATTAATTGATTTGAAATAAATTAATGTTAAGTAAGCAGGATTTAAAAGCGACTGAAGTAATAAATTTAATTTATTTAAATTAATTAGAAATGGTGTGACTAATTAATCTTGCTTATGGATGATTGAGTAATATTGAATGCCTTGGATTATTTGATATATCTGATATGTGATGGTGATGTTTTGTGATATGAGATGGTTTGGATGAATTGTGATAATGTAAGTTATCTATCTATGATAGAATTGCTTTGTGAATAATGATATACTAAATTTAAATTAAATTGTTTAACTTAAGCATCTTAGCTTAAAAAGGATGACATTTGAATTCGAAGAGACCGGGGTCGGATATCAGTAATATCCGAAACCACTTCGATTAGTGATTTGCTATAATTCTTTGTAAATTTGATTATGGAATCAAATAGGCTGGAATAGAATAAATTAAGTAACATGACTATTTTAACTAAGTAACGGTACTTAGATATTGTTGTGTGAAAATAAGTGATGATTTTATAAGTTGTTTACTTGTAGTAAAGTACGAGTTACCCCGGGTTTATATAAGTTCTATGAATTGAAATTTCATGTTAAATGAGTTTACTCACGCTGGTTTCCAGCCTGACCCAGGTGTTACTTTGATGTAATGCTCAGGTCAGACCGAGTATTACAGATTTCCAGGTAAGGACGTTCTGGAGCTCAGGTGGCGAGCTGGATGGCAGAAACGTATGAAGTATTCCGCTGTGTATTTGAGAGTTGTTGTGATATTAGTCTGAGACAAGTTGATATAACTGTCCAGTTATGTATATATGATTGTAACTCTGATGTATTGAATGTAAAGTAACAATTACAGCTTTTCTTTGTATAAATGCTATCTTTTGATATTATATTTGATCCGCTGCGAAATGTGAGATTCTGGGTTTTGTTTTCTATTCTTCTTCTACCTCTTCATCTTCTTTTCCCTAACAATCCGGAATTTTCGGAGTCGAAAATTTTGGGTCGTTACATGTTCTATTAACATGTTTACATCAAATCCTACCATCCATAGGTTAAATCCTAAGTTCTACCCTCCCAATGGATAATAAAAGAAAGAACCTATTCAAATATAAAGATGGAAAAAGGAATTCTAAAACTTACTATCAAAAAGATGAGGATAGGAAGTACGAATCTTCTTTTCTGCTTCCCAAGTGGCGTCTGCAACATCATCTCCCCATTGCACCTTCACCAATGGAACCTCCTTATTCCTTAGTCGCTTGATGTCTCTTCCAACAATCTTCATGGGGATACGCCGAACAGAAGCTTCCCTTTCTACCTCCACCTCCTCTAACTGACTAGGCTCTACAACCTCCGCCGAGTCATGTAAGCACTTTCGCAAATGCGAAACATGGAAGACGTCGTGCACTCCTGCGAGCTTCTCTGGTAGCTTCACTCAATAAGCCATCTTCCCAACTCTCTATGTGATAGGAAATGGTCCAACAAATCTAGGGGCTAACTTTCCATTTGATCCGAATCTTACCACCTTCCTAAGCAGGGATACTTTGATAAAAACTAAGTCTCCAACCTCAAAATCTAAGTCTCTCCTCCACTTGTCCGCATACGACTTCTGTCTGTCTTGAGCCGTCTTCATCCTTCTCCGAATCAAATCCACCCTCTCAGAGGTCTCCCTAACCATATCAGGTCCAAGCAATAATTTCTTCATAGATTCTACCCAACATGACGGGGACTTGCAAGGTCTCCCATATAAAGCCTCAAATGGTGCCATTCCAATACTTATTTCAATACTTATTTGGTAACTGTTATTGTACGCAAACTCAACCAATGGAAGATGGTCCTCCTAAGTACCTCCAAAGTCCAAAATGCACATCCATAGCAAATCCTCAAGCACCCTATTTACCCTCTCCGTTTAGCCATCTGTCTGGAGGTGATAGGCCGTACTCAACCTAAGTTGCGTCCCTAGCGCGTCCTGTAAGCTTCCCCAAAACTCACTAGTGAAAATGGGATATCACTAACAATGCTAGAAGGAACTCCGTGAAGACGGACTATCTCTCGAATATACAAGGATGCCAAATATGAAAACATACGCTTACTCTTAACTAGGATGAAGTGAGCAGTCTTGGTCAATCTATCAACAATCACCTAAATGCTATTATTCCCTTTGCTAGAACGGGGTAAACCATCAATGAAATCCATAGAAATACTATCCCACTTCCACTCCGGTACATCTAAGGGCTGAAGTAATCCACCGGGCTTCTGCTGCTCTGCTTTTACCCTTTGGCATATGAGACACTTAGCTACGAATTCCGCCATGTCCTTCTTCATACCACCCCAATAAAACATCCTCTTCATATCCCGTTACATTTTGTCGCCACCCGGATGAATATTCATATAGGAATGGTGCGCCTCCTCGAAAACTTCTCTCAACAAGTCACTAGCGCATGGAACACAAAGCCTCCCATCTCTCCTAAGCCACCCTCTGCTATCAATGGAATAGCGTTGGAGATGTCTCGAGACCTCTCCTCAGCTAATCATATCCATAATGTCCATGAGCTCTGAATCCTCCCGCCGCCTTGAGCCAATCTGATCCATAAGGGTAGGCCTCACCTCTAATGTCACCAACAATTCGAGAGTAATGTCCGTAGAGGGCTTAAAATCAAAGGTAGAAATAAACTCCAAGCTCCTCCACTCTACAAACAAAGGACTAAGGGTTGCCTTCTTTCTACTTAATGCATCTGCAACCACATTACCCTTGCCAGGGGTATAAGCTATCTCAAAATCATACGAGGCTAAAAACTCCATCCACCTTTGTTGCCTCAAGTTCAAGTCCTTCTGCGAGAATAGGTACTTTAAAGACTTATGGTCGGTAAAAAGCTCAAACCTCTCTCCAAGCAAATAGTGCCTCCAAGACTTGAGTGCAAAAACTATGGCAACCAACTCCAAATCGTGGGTAGGGTAGTTCTTCTCATGCGTCCTCAACTGCCTACTACCATAACACACTATCATCCCTTCTTGCATCAACACCGCTCCTAGACCCGTTTCGCATGCATTAGTGTATACAGTGAAATGCTTAACTCTGTCGAGTAAAACTAACACTGGTGCACTAGTAAGGGCTCTCTTAAGCTTCGCGAAGGAATCCTCACAATCCACGTCCCACACGAAAGCTTTATTCTTCTTACTAAGGCGTGTGAGTGGTGTCGAAATCTTGGTAAAGTCTCTAATGAACTTTCTATAGTACCCAGCCAATCCTAGGAAGCTTCTAACCTCGGTAACGTTCTTGAGGGCCTTCTAATCTTGCACTGCAATAACCTTGGCGGGGTCAACAGCCAAACCTTCCTTTGAAACTACGTGCCCCAAGAAAAGAAATTCCTCTCTCCAATAATGACACTTCGAAAACTTAGCTCTCAATTGATAACTACGAAGTGTGCGAAGAACTTCTTCCAAATGAACAACATGCTCCTCCTTATTCTTGGAAAATACCAAGATATCATCCATGAATAGCACTATAAACTTATTTAGGACATCTCTAAAGACGCGGCTCATCAAATCAACGAAATAGGCTGGAGCATTGGTTAGCCCAAAAGGCATAACCAACCACTTGAAGAATCCGTATGGTATCCTAAAGGCAGTCTTATCTATGCTGTCAATCAGCGACTCTAAGATGATGGAATCCCATGGCTAAATCAGGCTGAGAGAAAACCGAAGAACCTACCAACTGGTCGAAAGATCATCAATCCTAGGGAGTGGATATTTATAGTGTTAAAATCTAGTTATCACGATGAACTGAGTATTTTCAGATTGAATTAATATATGACTGTGTATATTCAGTTTGAACGGTTAACCAGTGAAAATTAACGGTTAATCATGATGGAAGTGAGTCAAAATCATTTCCCCATTGCAATAGATTTAGAAAGATAAATTATAAATATATATTTCAATTCATATGAAATTATATTATACATGAAATTAAACTATAAACAGGCTTAAACAAGTACATACGATGATCAAGTAAATTAAAATTATGGATGCACAGACTATTTAATTTCTCATACCTGAAACAACAATAATTCTGAATTATAGGTCATTGTTTTGTTGATATAACATCCACTTATCACCTGAAATCAAACAATCAAACAATCCAGTTAGTGAATAAATAAAAATCAAACAACATTGAATGTTACAATATCAGATAT
Organism: Allium fistulosum; assembly: GCA_030737815.1. Classification (NCBI taxonomy): domain Eukaryota; kingdom Viridiplantae; phylum Streptophyta; class Magnoliopsida; order Asparagales; family Amaryllidaceae; genus Allium; species Allium fistulosum. Next base: position 497,055,854 of record CM060905.1, on the reverse strand, counting down.
ATCATTACTATATCTATGGATGTTCACAATAAAGCCCATTTTCATTATATAACAACATTTAAAATAGTTTGTGCATTGCTGGGTTTTATTATTCACACTTCACAGCTAACTATAACAACATTTAAACCCATTTTATTGGTCACTGCTACTTCATCCTATAACATAATCCTATAAATTATGCAGTTCAAACTATAATGCAGTTCAAACAATAAATTAAACTATAGATTATAAATTAAAACTATAAATGGTCAGTGCTACTTCATCCTATAACACAATCCTATAAATTAATTCAAACTGTAAATTAGAACAAGTATATATGAGATTATATTATATAGCACTGACCATTACTGCTACAAATTAATTATGTAGTTCAAACTATAAATTAGAACTGTAATGCTTACTGCTACTTCATCCTATAGCATAATCCCATAAATTAATTCAAACTGTAAATTAAAACAAGTATATATGCGATTATATTATATAGAAGTGACCATTACAACTATGTATGAATAAGTATATATGCACATTATGCAGTTCAAGTTAACGATCTTCAAAATAGAGATATCTTGTAAATTAATTGAAACTGCAAATTCTATAACTGCGAATCCTATAACACAATTCAAAATATGAAATAAGCTGTAATTAACCCTACCACATAATTCAAACTGTAAATTAATTCAAACTGTAAATCCTATAACATAATTCTATAACTGTAATATATGTTTTAATTTATAGTTTAATTTTGTAATAATTAAACAGATACGTAAATAGTTTAATAACAAATTTTAACCTATTAATCGTTTAATCTAATTATTGAACAGAGAATTAAATAAAATATGTGAAAGTTAAAAAACCTCACATTCTTCCTCTTTCGTCTAGTATTCACCATATCTCAAACTCAAAGCCTCAAATGACAAATCGATGGGAATCAGAAGCTTGCAGCACAAATATTGATTTGGTGAAATCGATTGTGGATGTATTCGCTATGTAATGATCGAAATTGAAGTCGAAATCGATAGTGGAAATGTATTAATCGAAATCGGTGTGAAATGTATTGATCGAAATCGAAGTTTAGCTTTTGATTTTGCGGATCTATGGGTTTTTTAATTGAACGAGGAGGAATATGAAATGAAAGAAAGCGGCGAAATGTTTTACTTTAGGGTTTTGGGCAAGAAACGTGGTGGGCCGGTTAGGGTATTGGAAATAATGCGAATCAGATGTGTTCGCTTCAAATCTTGTTCGGTTAATGGTTAACCGCCGGTAAGAAGTGGGTTAACCGTTAACCGACCCGAATTTGATCGGTAAAGGTCGGTCGGTTAACCGAAAGTTCGGTTAACCAATATAACCGGTTAAAGCGGTTCGGTCGACGTCGGTTAGGTTGGTTAAGTCGGTTAAGTCGGTTAAATGCCCACCCCTAACCGGATTGATGGTGAGGCAAAACAAACAACATATAGTCACCAGCTAAAAGGAATCACCAATCAAACAATAAAAGAAAATAACACACGTGATTTACAGTTGTTCCACTACCGCGAGGTAGTGTACATCCACTTGGGGAGAGAAAATTTTATTGCTTTCTAAGAAAAGAAAATTTTAGAAGACTGATAATGAAGAAGAATAAGAAATATAACCGAGAGAGATAATTCTACTCATGTTAATCTCTGTCTTTATATAGAGATTATTACTTGGGTTGAAGTAATTAATTTATGGTCATAAATCAATTTCTCATTAAATCTCCTATTCATACAGGAAACGTTTACCCATTTGATTTTCCAATTTCCCCCAATGTACATGCACCTGATAGATCCCTTCTTTAATCGGCCTATTAGATAGCGTCGACCAGTATATTAATCGAGGCCTTCATTCTACTATGCTACGCAAAGTCACTTAATTAGCTCGACGTTAAGAGAGTCAAGGGCACGCGACTACATATAGAAGAACCGTTGTTCGCTTGTCCTCGACCAAACGAATATTTCACAGAGAGCCGACAGCGGTTTCCATTATTAACCGGCCGTTTTGATTCTTTGGAACAACTTGATGAATTTAGTAGATCATTTTAGGAGTTAGGATGCCACCAATAATTAAAATTAATTGATTACCTCAATCTTCCAACGTAATTCTTCTTCTCGCGTAGATGATTTATTACTCTCTTTAATGCTATAAAAGAGGCAATATATTTTATTTTTTAAATTTTCTACAATCGAAAATATTGTATCACTAAAATCAAAATTATCTTTCAAATCTTCTGTAACTGAAAATATTGTATTATCAAATTTTACACCAATGCATAATAATAAGACAACTCCTAAAGAACAAAAGTGAATACTTATTGAAACCAAAAGCGATATCATGTTAAGTAATCGGAAAAAAAAAAGAGCAAACCCGATCTGAACAATGGACAGCTCGAAGATGACTAGCATGGACTGAAATTATCATATCTGGATCGTAATGATTACAGATCCGATAATTGTTTCAATTCTGATAAAGTAACAGCAAGGGGTGAAAACCATAATAAACTTTTAACTTAGGGGATTAAGAGATGGATTTAACAATTGTCTTCCATATTGGGAAAAAGGAAAGACGAGCAAAGTCAAAAGCGAGGAGCTTTGAAGAATGACAAAGTTGACGTGTTAGAATAATGAAACCCTAGTAGGGTAAAGGGGTTATTTTGTAAAATATTCGTGTTTGGTTAGTAAACCCGATTATATGGGCTTTAGGCCTTGATGTCATTGAAGAAAGCGGGAACGGAATGTGAAATATGGACATTGGTATTTGGCTTATTGCCAATAGCTAGCTGTCATGTTCTTGCATTATATTAATATCTATGTTATTGGAATTCGTTCAAATTTTCAGTGATTACCGTGGAAGATGACGTAACTGAATATTGCTTATCAACACAGAGAATGAACAAAGGTTGACGATAACAGAAATGTCGACGAGCATGAAGTCTATTAGTGTTCACGCCATGCGGCTCTCCCACCGTGATAGAAGGATCAGATCATATAAGTAAACTAAGGTATATGTATGTGGTTTAGAGATTTCTAAGTCTACTTGGTGTGAAGTTACTCTCCAGTATGTTCTCTTGCCGAAAATATATCCTTTGTTTTAAATATGCTTTGTATGTCATATTCACAAAGTCAAACTTGATTATCAGTTGAAATGGATTTTGTTGCATGAAAAGATGGTTTACATACAAAGTCAATATGAAGCAACAAATGTTGAGAATATGAAGTTTATTTACGATCATAAATAATCCTATGGATAGTACGAATTGATTTACTGACAACTCAATTCTAAGTTATGAATCATTTCAAGCTTACCATAATGTATCAGTAATACGCCAGTTTCATGGAGTAACTCAACTCTGAAGAGATGGATAAATCAAGAATAAGAGCATTGATCGAAAATAATCAAATCATGTATCAAACTAGTCCATCTTAAGAAATGGATCAGTCAAAAGTAAGCAGTTGACTTAGTCGATTCAAGCAATGTCATTATCCACTTTTTTAGGATATAATTGTCCGCCATGATCTGCAATGTGATCATGACGTACGTTTATTTGTCAGAAGATATCTTCACTAAAAAATAGGTATATATAGTAGTTGCACGGTGCCTATATGTCAAAGGTATAAAGGAGATGATAGCTATATATGTTTGTCTAAAGTTGCTAGAAAATCCGCAAATGGTTTGCCAATACGTTATCTTCAGCCACACTCAGTGGTAAAGCTCTAAGAACTGGGTATTTGATCATGTTAAAAAAAAATTGTTTTGTTAAACTTAATCTACGTACACCTTCAATGTCTTTAACGAAGAGGAATCTTATGGCATGTTGTGCACCACCGATCTCTTTGTCAAAAGTTACAAGCAAATTATTTTAATCCTCTCCAACAAAATGCTCCTTTTGAGATCGAACTAGATGGCGATCTATGTGCTTTATGTTGCTTCCGCAAACAGAAGAGTGGAAACATTGCCTTATTATTATTATTATATCCCCTACGTTATATTTTCTCCATAATTAAGGAATAAATTCAATAAAATGAGAGACTTAGCACGTCCACTTGAAGAAGTGCCTTCATTTCCATCCATATTTTCTGTTGTTCGCAGTACAATCAAAGATGGAAAAAAGGAACACAATTAATTTCTAATCTTCATGATGGATGTCCGAAAGATTAAAAGAAGAAGAGTAGAATTGTGTTTTGATGAGTTTAATATATTTTGGGTGAACGGATAACTATTGAAAAATAAAGTACATGCGCGCGATCACACACAGTGAGAGAAAAATGATTAACTATTAAGAAGAGATAATCACCGCAAGACCAAAAATGGAGAATTCAATTGAATCGGATCATTCAGTGACCCAAACGGCTGTCCCATATGTGGATAAGTGTAGATAGAAAACTAAAAATAAAACACGATGACACAAGAATGGAGATTCCATGTACAAAATACACGTTTTTGTATGCAAGCATATATTTAATGCAGACACTCCTCTTACACGTTAACTTCCTAAGTCAGCACCACTAATTCACCATGCTCCTTCCTCCTTCCATGTCCATAGCTCATCTCTTTGTCTAGGTGCGCAGTACTATGCGACAAGAGAATAACAGGAGGAGAGAGAAGAAAACATATTGTCTGTGATTTGTGATGTAAATTAAATTAGAAATCAATTTTTGCTTGTCTATTAATAATGCACTAACTAAAAGAAATTATATGGAGATTAAAGTGGACGCATATCAAAGCAAACCAACATGAATTCTGTTGGAAATAAATGAGTAAAACAATAATAGAGAGGTATTGGAAAAAATGAAATTATGCATTACAATATGTGAGACATTTAATTCCTATAATATGAATAGTCTCACATCTTGAAATATAATAAACAATATGTGTTTATATACTAAGATGTGGTGCCTATTATAGTTACAATAATAAAAAAGAGGCAAAAAACCACAACTCATCTTAGCGTGTGGTACGACGCACCACCTTCCGCGCGCGCGCACCTGCCATAGTGGCGTGGGCGAATGGGCGTTTGAGACGTATTAAAGGCCCGTGCCCGCACCCACGGCGTGGGCAAATGTGCATTTGAGACGTATTATAGGTCCGTGCCCGCACCCGCGGCATGGACGAATGAGCATTTGAGGCGTATTAGAGGCCCGCACCCACGGCGTAGATGAATGAGCGTTTGAGGCGTATTAGAGGCAATTGGCGGTTGGCTTGGCTTGGCTTGGCTATTCAGACCAGACAATTTTTTTTTGAATTCAAATACCTTTTTGGACGAACGGTAACAAACAGTCAGTTGGTAAGGAGTCGCAACCTTTCAAACAGACACGACTGTTCAGACCCGAATAGACACCTCCTCGAACCTATATAGAGGCAGACAGAAAACGAAAATAGTATTCTTTTTCTGTCTTTTCTACTGCTCTTTTTCTCTATAGAACTCTGTTCTTAATTCTATATTCTCTTCCGTTCGTCGTCGCTCCGCTTGCAAGCACAGCATTGCGGGGTTGGTCCGTTTCATCCTGAGAAGCAAATTGCTCACAACCTACGGTGCATACAGAGAGCAATATTATTTTAAGGCAACAGTGAACACTGCATTCAGACGGATTAATTGGTAATTTAATTACTGATTCTATTCTTACTGCTTATTTACTGCGAAATTCTGTTTGCAGTATTCTTGTAACAGATTAGAAAACGTTTTCGAAACGTCAACTTTGTAGTAGTTTCTGCAATAGTTTTCTATAGCATAATTGTGATAGTGTTACAGTATAGTTATAGCGGTTTTTTGAGCACTTGAGTTGCACATCACTAACAAATTCTACTATGCCGTTTAACTTTCTGCATTATTTATATATTTTTTGATATGTTCTTGTTTTCTATTATATACGATTTGTAATCTGAATTAAGTTACAACTTAGTTTTTTAATCTCCCGCGTAATATAAAATTGTTCGACGGTGCTATTTCAACCGGCCTATCACCCTGATTTTTCCACCGACGCAGAGAAAAGAAGGTGGAGCCTTCCCTGAATTCCGAATCTACCGCCTAAAATGGAGTGTGACTGTGTGAAAATCAGGCATTCACCCGGTTGTCCTAGCATAAACCAAAATTATTAGAATGGATATGTCTATATATCAATAAGGATCTAAACCCACTTAGAAACTAGCGTTAGAAAGTATTTTTTTTTTCCACTAAATATGGATCCAAAGATTCCAAGCCCTCCTGAAAACTAACAGTACGATCACATTCAGGTCTTATGCTCTACCGGATCTTAGGGGTGTTACGTCACCCGATTCAAACAGTTTGAGAAATTTCATCAAGCTGGTGTGTAAGTTTAGAAGTTCCATTAAGGAAAACATTATGGGGAATTACTTGAATGAATAGTAGTGTCAATGCAATGTGTCATAAGTACGCTCAAAGTGGTAACACCTTACAACCAACAAAAACTGTGTTTGAGTGAACCTAGAGCTCAAGGTCAGTTGGCTTGAGTTGAAAAGTACATCAATATAACATCTCTAACTAACACCAGTGATAATAAACCTTTTTATTTATTTTCTGTGTTCTGCAACTGCTAAGATGATAACTCGTGTATTAGGGACATACTACCTTTTAGACTCACATGTACCGATATTATTATTTTTCACTTTTCGGATCCTAGCAACAAATTTAACAATGATGAACTCATGCTGCCAGTTAAGTTTGCATGATTTAAAATTATACAGTTTTGGTAGCATGCTGTTTTTCAACCAATACATAGCTTTAAGCATTTATCATGGGATGTCATACGCTCACTTTATCATCTACTTCTTTTGCAAACTTGAATATATTTACTACCATTGAATTATTAGTGCATAAGTGAAATAACTGAATGGAACTCAACAATTACTAATAGCAATCTTTAATCGTATGCACATTCCAAGTCCAGTGCACTTGCCAAAAGTTTTATAAACAATCACATGGAAAGACTGCATCCTTAAAGACATCAAGCCAATACTTAATTACCGGCCGTATATATTCATGCTTCCACTAACTCTTGTAGGCGCTGGAGAGAATTAGATTCTGCTCCTTTTTTTGGCCAATGAAGTGCTTAATATATTTCTGAAATTGGATATGGTTCAGGATACCATTCCTTCTTCTTTTCCTTAACTTTGTGCAAGTGGCACATAGTTTTGAAAAGCTAAAATTCATTAAATCATGGTTGATATTATTCAAAACGTGTTTTGTATGTTAAGGACATTTTAGAAACTAGTTTTTAGAAATCATGGATTCGATCTTCTAATGTATCAAAAATGAGCGATCTGTTTAAACTTACAAAGGAAAAAGAAAAAAAAAATCTATCTTGTTTTGTATAGCTTCAACGTAATCTCCTACCTGGAAGCAAAAATGTTACTCCAAGCTTATAATGCGAACATATGTGACTCTGGAAATCATAAACATGAGCACATTTTAAAAGAACTTTTTTTTTTCAAACTTAATACAAATATGCGTTTGATTTTCAAAATATCATAAACATGATCAGCACAAATTAAAAAGTGCACATGTACAAAGTTTTTTTCTTAATAAATTTGAAGTCATGTTTTTTGTTCCAATGAGTTTTCTTTAATAAGTTTTTAATCTGAGTTTGTAATGTTTGTTTTAAGAGGGTTGGATCCCAAATGATACAATTATACATAAGTATTTTTCTAGAACTTGGAACCTGGTTTCGCATTTTAAATTTGGAGGAACAATGCACCATAACCATAACCCGTACTACAAGTTTTACACATGGTACCATACACCCTCCATTGTTACAAGAGTCAAACTCAAAATCTTATTTAATCGTTCAATACACACCACAGGTCAGTTCCTACTCTAATACAACCCCTAGGTTATTAACAAAAGCATATTGACAATGAAAGATTATAAATATAATAAAAAATACTTCATCTTCTTCATTTCCAAATGAAATTACAATTGACATGTAAACGTTGTTAAATTTTAGAACTTGATAATATTTAACAAACTGTGAAGTATTCATTTTTCAACTTATGCAATTTAACCATCATTAAGCCATTTCATTATGTTAGGGAAAAATGTTTATAATATCAATTTATCCCAAGTCTCAACGGAATCCCTAGCAGAATCAGGCATATGTAAGATAAAACAAACACGTCAAACAATCAAACTAAATCCAACAATCGAGAACCAAATACGAGCAAAACTGATATAAACAAAAAGTAAATGGGACACACACTGATTTATATTGATTTCACCATAGTTCATTTTGAAGGGGAAGAATTATGTTAATAATTTCAAAGAGGATTACAAAAGACTGATAAATTTATTTTAATAATTGGCATAATATTAGAAGAGGAAAGAATTAAAACTTGAGTGAAAATTACAATTTCTAATGAATGCCTTCATCCATATAAAGTTTTGATAGTTAGAGTTAGATTGATTTACATTAATAAATCAATGCCATTTTTTGGTTACCATTGATAGACAATCAATTCTATATGAAAATACATATACTTTCCAACCTTCATTTCTTCCAATACGCATTCGCTACCATGCTTTTAATTAAGTGTGCTACTATTGACTTCTAGAAAAATGCTTCTCCCTACCATTAATTTTTTTATTATCTATCAATTTTTTTCATCTGCTTATAGCCACTAACATCTATTTTCTCATTCGGACATAAAAATAGTGGCCTCTTCATATTTCTTCGGAAAACACAAACACACATTGTCTTTAAACATCACAAGAAAACCAAATTTTCAAACCCTAAAGCCAAAGTTAATCTTTTTTTTTGTCTAACAGATGAAGTCAGGTAAAGTTTTGATGGATAATCCTAATTTTGATGAACATAAAGAGAATAGTTTACTTTTTATTTCTTAAAGTATATTTTTTTTCTACATATCAATCTTAGATTTGTTATTTAGAGTTTTTTGTTGTTATTTTAAAATCAGTTTAATGATTCCATGACTAACACAAATTTGGAAGATATAAAATTTGATGATGTTATAATTAAAAATCGTAATGTAAGCTATTGATTTATAATGTTTTATCATACAACATTTATGCCTTTTTTCCTTTATATATTTTTTGTGTTTTTGTTATTAGATGGAGCATACCAATCGCGATAAAATTAAAAATGCACTCGTTTTTTCGAATGGTTTGATAGCGAAAATATGGAAGAAGACGATTAATTAAATACTTCAAAATGCAAGCAAGTTGATTTGACAAACTATTCTTTAACTGATCAAGTAAGTATGTATTTTTTTAAATTTTATCATCCTATATATTCGAATTAGAAAAATAAATTTTGTTATCCTATTTTTGATTTTTTTTACATTATGTCAATTTTGTGGTGTTTTAAAAAGAGTTGAATTTGGTTTAGAGAATAGAAGGGATAACTATTGTGTTTTAAAATAATTGTGTGCCTATTTACTTAAAATAAAATAATAGCGACGTTAAGGAGTAGAGAACCAAACATTGTATGATAACTTTTAGTTTTGGGAGGTAGAAGCATTTTATTAGGTGTCAATAGTAGTACACTTAATTAATCAATTAATTAGAAAATTGATCAATTATTACCTTTATCTTCCAAATTTGTTCTCTTCATGTAGATAATTCTTGTCTTTTTTAACATAGTTAATTTGCATTCAGTTAATCAAATCATTACAAAGTAGGCAATTTATATTCTTTAACGTACCACAATTTTGATTTATTTGAAGCAAATTCTCTATAATGTTTATAACAAAAAAATTGCAGTGTTTCATTCATGAAAAATATATAAGCCACATTCTATGCGGAAGCAAATATAAATAAATAGGTCCGCGGGTGCGGCGTAGTGGAATGGAGGCTTGGGTTCTGGTAAAGAGACCCAGATTCGATTCCTACCATGCGCTTCCCTATCCTATATAAATTTACCCGGGGTATGGGGGCTTGGGTCAGCGGACGGCTTTACTATACCCTCCTCAGGAGTTTACCGGCTCGCCGGGTTCTCCTGCGTTTTCAAAATATATATATATATATATATAAATAGTTTTGAAAAAGACTACATCACCTTAGTGTCTACTAAGTGCCGTCGGAATCAAAACATATAGGGTGCATTCATAGTTTTTTCTGCCTCATGCTCTCATCAGAGGCACTGGTGCTTTAGATGTAGGAACAGAGAAGATTGTCTACGTACCCTTTACCCATGATGCATTTGAAATGAACCGTCAGCGTCCGACTCCATGAACATGTCAGAATGCCAATAACCATTTCCAATGTAGCCATTGAATTTTCCATTACCAATATATAAATCTATTTCTTTTTCTTCCACACCACTCCTACAATTCCAATAATCGCTCTATTTCTAGCTATTTTCAATCGAGTTTTGAGGTATCTTATTAATACTGTTTACATCCATATTCTCTACATCACACATATTTTTTCTTAATTGTTTAGAATTTTTTCACAATTTTCAAAATGTCAACCTCTTCGACCGATTACTCACCATGAATTATTGCTGATTGGAATGCTAAAAGAATCTTCACTTTCATCCTTTTCTTTCAAGAGACGCGTGATACTCATGAACAACAAGTTGGAATTTGGTATGATAAGTTGTGACAACGTTCAACAAGCAACTTGGACTTGAGTACAAAGAAATCGATATGAAAAACAAATGGAACAGTGTGAAGTGCATTTAAACTTCGTGGAACGAGCTACTACAAGCCGAAGGAGGTATTTGAAATATTGAATGTGATTGTGTGAATGGAGAAGATGATTAGTTGAAGACGACTACGTAGCTATACAGGAAATTCAAAAACTGAGGCAATCGAATGACCTGTATCGTAGAACGATATTTAAAGGGCTTATCCTTACACTATTCCTACATCATCTCCATCTTACATCAATGCAGTACTATATGCCGACATCCTTAACATAATTGAGGAGGCCGTTGGATTATCCAGCCACACCACCAAAATTCAACGATGGAGGTTCGATGTGACTTCGTCATCCAAGCTAGGAAATCGACACTTGTTAGGTAGCAACCGGACAATTTGAAATTCAGAACTGTTCAAGCAAACTATTGCCCGTTGTCTTGCGATTAGTGAATTGGAGGGAAAAAATGGTTTACTATCTATGAATGAGCTCAAAAAAGTGAGGTAGTTCAGTAAACAAAATGGTTTTTGAGTGGTGTTCTATTTTGTTTGCATGTGCCTTTTTAATACGATGTATGTTTTTTAATGCAATGCACCATTTTCTTTGTGATTTTCTAATCAAACTACAAATCAGTATCAAACAATAACATTTTATTTAAAAATAGATAAAATAAACTAAAACATATAAAATAGTTATAAATACAATAAGTCATTCCTTTCCATTGCATAAAACACATTCTTCTTTCACTGAACAAACCATTAAATAATTGAAAATGATTAGTTAACATATAAATCTTGGTTTGTTTAACCTTACAAGTACCTTTTTGTATGACTTGTAATGTTCTAAATTTCCTATGCAATTTTGCAAATAGACACTATTAAATTCGTTTTTATTCAAGACGCAGAATATAATATTCATTTCCTTTGAATTGTTGAGTGCTTGTCTCATTTCATTATTAGATCATTATGCATAATTAGTCTAGGGTTCAACATACTCAGTTTGTGTTATATTCCATATATGTAAACCATTAGACTGTAAGTAAATTTTCATTCTACATGACCAATAAGCATAATTGTCGTCATTAAAAAGTGGTGATCTAGCATCAGATCTTTCTACAAAAGTTTTAAGCATGATATTTACGTTACTAGCTATTTAAACATTTCAAAACTTAGATCATTGATTAGAGTCATCCATGACTGCTTCACCTCCTCAGCCTCCAAAATCCAATCGACATCCATTTAGTCAATACTTGGAGAAAATAAAACTTCCACTGGAACTAATCCTAATAGTTGCGCATCTCCAGAACTAGCTAACTTGGCTAGTGAATCGGCCTTCACATTCTCCTCTCTGAGGATGTATGTAGTCATGTAATGCTCTATACCATTCAATAGTTCCAATGTTTTTGTCAGGTAAGGTGCAAGTCTCCAACCATTAGCTTGGAATTCCCTCTTTACTTGACAAACCATCGATGCAGCATCCTTAACCATAGTTCTTTGCTATACCGAGTCCCGCTATGAGCGCTTCGTACTTAGCCTCATTGTTTGTCATGATGAACTCCAACTTCAATGCATAGCAAATCGATCGTCCTTCTGGAGTCACAAGTACCACTCCTGCTTAGAACCACAGTTATTGGAAGCTCTATCTACAAAAAGTTTCCATTGAGAAAGTGTGACCATATCGTCTTCCTCTTCACCATCTCGTGCGGTAAACTCAACGATGAAATTTGTCAACGCCTGTCCATTTATTGCTCTTCTTGTATGGTAAGTGATATCGTACTGACTCAGCTTAGTGTTCCACTTCAGTAATCTTCCCGAAGTCATGGCTCGATACAACATCTGCTTCAAAGGTTAATTAGTTAGCACCTTAATCGGATAAGCCTAAAAATATGATATCAACTTCCTCGATGCAATCAACAAGCAATAAGCGAGTTTCTCCAACCTTGGATAGTTCCATGTAGCCCAGGTAAACCACTTGCTGATATAGTAAATCGGCCTTTGAATCCTTTCCACCTCATGTACTAATACTGTGCTTAGGGCGTGATCCGACATGGCCAAATAGATGAACAAATCTTCCCTTTCCAATGGTTTGGATAGAACTAGTGCTGTTTCCATATGCTTTAGCAATTCCTCGAAGGCAACCTGACATTCCTTTATCCATTCAAAATTCATCTTTCCCTTCTTGAGGGCATCAAAGAATAGTATACACTTGTTTGTTTCCTTTGAATAGACTTGTCTGTTTTCTTTGAGATAAACCGACTCAACACGACAACCTTCCCGTTCAAGCTTTGCATCTCTTTCTTCGTGGTTGGGGTAGTTACATTCTTCAAGGCATTAATCTACTCTGGATTGGCCTCAACGCCCCTCGCATTCACGATAAATACTAAAAACTTCCCCAAAGCAACTTCAAAAGAACATTTCAATAGACTTAACTTCATTCCATATTTTCAAAGCAATTCAAATATTTATGAAAAGTCATCCATGTGGTTCCTCGATAGCCTTGACTTCACAAGCATATCATCTACGTACACTTCCATTGTCCATCCGACCTGATTCCTAAACATAAAATTCACTAACCTCTAGAGTGTAGTTCCTGCATTCTTCAGACCGAAGGGCATCACTCGATAACAACATAATTCCAAAACCATTATAAAGCTCATGTGCTCCTAATTCGGAACATGCATTGGTATTTGATTATAACTGGAGTAAGCATCCATAAAAGAAAGTAACTCATGTCCTGCGGTCCCATTTATGTAATAACTTGCCTTTTCGATCCTCAAAAGTCGACACCAATACATCAGCAGTATTCACGTGCCGAGCATCCAAGTGTCGAAAAGACAGATTGTTGGGGGAAAAGAAAGAAAAAGACAGAGCATGATCTCACCATGTGACGAGTAATATATAATATACAACAGATGTTTATAAAAGAAAACTGTAATATACATACATCAAACCAGAGTACACTAGTCTATCATCAGCCTGGACAGTTATAACAACCTTTCCTCACAAATGCTGATAAATATAAACAACCAATGTTGTAGAAATAAAACATACGTGAGTATGGCTTGAGGGCCTCTAGCTCATCTCCTGAAGCTCCATAGCATCCATAACCAAATATGAAAATATGCTCGGTCTGACCTGGGCATTATGAGAAAAGTAACGCCCAGATTAGTATGGTAAAACATCGTGAGAAACACATCTCAAATGGATTTTAACGTTATAAAACCTTTTAAAATAAATATATCTCATTAACCCATGCCGCATATAAACACGGATGAGTTTCTACCGTACGATAACCAAATCATTTATAGGAAATCTTTTGATATTATAGTAATGTCCAAGGTTTAAAATAAATATTGAATCTTAGCCAAAATCATTACATTAATTGAATTCCAGTATAATAGGTATACAACTAAGTCCGAAGGCGCTTATTTGAGAATGGATTTCAACATGACAAGGTAAGGGTCTAACTTCGTATAGTACACCTCTGGAGAAAATGTACCGAGGCTGCCTTAATTGCACCTCTGTTACTTAGGACCGACCTACCTCTTCCTAGATAGTAACGAATATGATCACTCCCCCTGGCCGTCGACTTGACAAACCGTTTTCATGGCCACAAGCATACATAATCAGAAAATGTCGATCTAGATACAAGTGATTATCATACCCTAATAGGAGCGACCCACATAGCCCTGCTGCACGTCCTTGCTTCAGTCATTTTCGATTAATGAGGCTTAAGGTTACGTTTATCTTTTAGCAAATCCCACTTTGAATGCTAACACTGCCCTCTAGGGAACAATGCCATGCCAGCATTCGTCCCTATAAGTTTGTTTTGGGACTGAACAAAATCGAAGGTACTACTTCTACTACATCCTTTTTGAAATCACTCTCAGGATTAGTAGCAAGTAGTTCTTGCACTTCAAAGAACTGCATCTTTGATTCCATCATCTTCCAGATGTTTCCAATTTGAACGTTTACCTTGGTTCGAAGTGGATTCGGATAATATATCCGATCCCGATCTCTTCGAACCGACAACGATAGTTTTAAAAACTAACTAACATTTGATAGTCAGTTATTTAACTATCAAATAAATAAACAATTCAACCAGTGATTTAACCAAGCATGGTTATACACCAAGCGACCACTAAGCCTCTTTAATTAATCCTTTGATTAATTAAAACCTTCTTGTAAATACTTGTATCAAAATACTTTTCCAAAGATATATTCACAAGTCTCCTCTACTCCTTTCAATACGTAGAAAATATTTATATACTTATCTCGATGGTATAAGTATATTCACAAACCATTTCACCTTTTAATACTTAGAAAACTTTTTCATATACTTATATCAACAGTATAAGTATATTCACAAAACACTACATTTCCAATACTTAGGAAATATACCCATATACTTATCTCAACGGTATAAGTATATTCACAAATCTTAAGAAAGATTCCATTTTCAAGTCATATTTATTTGGGTTAAAACAAATGTCTTTTAAAACCACTGATAACAATAAACCCAAAATACTTTCCTTTTGGTGTAGGTAAAACAGGTTGTATGGAAATTAAACTATATATACTTACCACCACTTCCCAATTTCAAATAGTATTATCTCTCGATGAACAATGAAATCGAACAAGTTAGAAAACTATCCTTGTCTCGATATACATTCTTAATTCTCAAGATAAAGACGAGTTTCCATACCTCAGAATTTGGTATTAAGTATGAAAAAGAACACTTTCCATATCACCGTAATTTAAAATGATCCATTTATGAAAATCGGGTCTTAGTCTTTTTATAAACCCCTTTTTTTAAAAAAATGCCATTATAGAACTCGTTATATTTACAGACTACTGTCATAAAATGTTATTTATAAATTATAAAATTTCCTTTGTAAACATATAAACATAATTATATACCTCATTCTACAAATCTCTAAAATTATTTAATAAACTCCTTTATAAACATCATTTATACTGTTTATAAAATTCTTTTATAAATTTTTTTCATATAAAAATATAATTTATAAAATTCATTTTATAAACCTTCAAATTTATTTGCAATTCTTTTTATAAAACTCCAAAATTCATTTATAAAACTCCTTTATAAATTTCTAAATATAATTACAAAACTTCTTTTTACAAAACAAAACTCCAAATGTAAAACCAAACTCCAAATATAGCTATAAGACTCAAATAATTTCCATAACACGATCATTCACTATATTACAATAAATTCACCACCGTGATTTATTATTCCAGTTTATCAAAATGATAATATTTTCCCTTTCTATAAACTACCATTTATAAACCTATTCTTTTATTTATGAAATATTGGTTATAAATCTCTCTTTAATTTATAAAATACCATTTATAAATATGTTCTTCTATTACCACATTTATATAAAATGTTTCACAAATATTTATTCCCAAAATGTTTCTATCTTCTTTTAAAAACAAAATCACTTTAAAATAAAAGATAAACCCTTTTATTTCCTTTATAACAAATATTCGTTATTATAATAACTTTTCTATACCAATAGATACTTTCAAAAATCAATTTTAAAACATTTACACACACACACACACATATATATATATATTAGAAAAGAATAATAAAAGAAGTTGAAGTAAAACAAAGAAGTACGAAAAGGCTATTTTAAATAAAATATCATAGAATATCCAAAAGGGTCAGATTAAAAATCATTTTTCCAATTCGACACCATTTCCAGATCAAAAAAGAAATTAATACTATTTTTCAAAATATTATAACGAGACCAATTGTAACCATAGTACTTAACTAATGCTATTACAATCTTTTCCACTGAAAAGGTTCAACTTTTAACATATGTCAATGTCACATCCAATATGGCCAACAATTAAATTTCAACATTTAACAATCTATATTATAGGTATACAACTGAAATAAAATCAATAGGTATATAACTGGAATTAACAATTTACAATGGCAAGAAATCTGGATTTTTCGAAAAATTCCCTGTATTTCAATTTAAATGACATTCGCTTTTCAAAAGCGAATATCTAGCCAGACTAACCAATAATTCGCCCAAACACAAACCGTAAATTTTATCTACTATATATTATACTGTTTATCCAAAAAGGTAAGTTTAACTCATAAAAATTCTAGTGGACGCTTAAATCGAACAACATTTGATCTTAGCCTAAAATTTCATTTGCTCCAAACTCTACAAAACCAATTCCAGTACATAGTTATCTCTATTATGAGCGCAACGCAAAAGACCGTGTCTCGATTGGACCTCGTATGGAAGAGTTATAGATTTTATAAGACTTTGAGGATTAATTAATTGTTAATTTAAACCTCTCTTTCCCAAACCCAAATCCACTCTTCCTCTTCAAAACCTGCACATGAACACACCCTCCTCCTTGTACATGCAAGACCATCCTTCCACCACACTCCATGGTTCTCAAATCGGCCTCCACCATCAAACTTCCCTACGTAAGAGCACTCAATAACCCACCACCTCATCACCTCCGACACGCTTGCCCCAGTCCCGACATGATAGCCTTCCCACGCGACACCCAGCAAGTCGCTTTCTCCATCCCATCACCACACAGCTCTAAATTTGTTCTGTAGATGCAACACCACACGAGAATCACATAGGAACCAGCCTCGTTACCAATTTCTCCCTCCATCGCCAAAACATCAAAACCCTAGCTTCAAACTACTCGCGACCATCACTGTCGATCTCCCAAAACACTTTCGAACAGCAATAAACTCATGTAGAAATGTAAACTATACCACACGGGTTCAAAGATTTAACCTTTAAATTTTTTTAACTAGTACATCCTTTTGTTTTGTATTTTTGAAAAGGAAGTTTTGTTTTTTCTTCTTCTTTTATTGTGAATTGAAATGAGTGGGAAAGATGAAAATTTGATAAGTCGGAAAGTTAAAGGGAATGAAGAAAAGTCTTGGTTGTAGAGTTTAGTTTATAACAAGATTTCCGACACTTCACTGCATAGAATTTCATTCGCTTACGAACCGCAAACGAGAAAACAAAAGTATGATCGCACATAGAAATGAGATACGATCTCAAAACAATAATAATATATACTAGTTATCTTATTCAGTAAAATTACAAAAAAACCTTCTTTTGTCGAAAAATCGTCAAACGAAATTTTAAATATTTTCTAAATTTAAATTATGAAAAAATCAAATAAATAAAAATAAAAATACATTAATAAAAATCGGGTCATTATATTAAAATTTGATTTTCTAATTATTTATTTAATTTGAATTGAATATGAATATTTAAATAAATTAAATATTCCTATTCGAAACGTTAAAAATTTCAGGTCGTTACATTCTTTCCCCTTAAAAGAATTTCGTCCTCGAAATTCCCAAAGGAAAAAACGTGTCACCAAACCCTTAGCTTTCCCAATCAATTTACTAAAATGAGTTATTAGACCTTTAAAATTTCATATGTTATGGAAAATTCCGACGACACCTTCTTTGTGCGGCTTGATCGAAAAAACTACAACTTGCCACCACTGGTCCAAACCAATAAAGGAGATCAAAAACCCAAAAGTGGCCTCCCATATCTGGAGCATAAAATCATCAACAACAATATAAACGTGTACCCATTAGTCGAGCAAATAACTCTACTCATGAAACCAACACTACAACAAAATAGGTCTTTCACAACTCTCAAAAAGAGTTGTAGTAGGTATTTTACAACATTTTTCTAAACGTCGTCTTAGCCACAGTTGTAATAGGGTCTATGTCTACTACAACTATTCAAAAAAGTTGCGATAAAACGTTGTAATAAATTATATACAACCATTTGTTAGAGTTGCAATATATTAAACTACAACTGTTTACCCTTGTAAAATATTATTTGACCACTATTTAAAACCGTTGTGGTACATATTTTACAACTTTTTTGAAAAGTTGTAAAATATATATTACAACTTTTTAAAAATGTTGCATGGATATTTCTGCATTTTTCAACCTACCACTCACAGATTACAAGCACAATAATAATTCGGTTTTAGAAATTCAAGTAAAATTCAACGACCAAATAATAAACAACACTATTCGAAATTACTTCCATTCAAAATAAGTTAACAGTTGTTCAAACACAAAATAAAATACATGTATGAACACTACCAGTTTTTCACAAAAGATAACACAAGTTCCATCATACTCACGTACTAAAACAAGAACATTACACCTATTGGCAACATGCACAGAAGCATCTTTATCCACATCATCTATAATTTCCACACACACTATATCCTGACTATCACGCACAATTGCCATATTGTCCATAAAGATAGTCACGTGTTCCACATTATCATTCCATGAACAACCGAAGTTTTCTAACTTCCCTCCCGCCTCATCATACAGATTATCTACATGTGTACTAATTTATCTTCAAGAACAGAATTTTCCCCTGATGCAATGACAAGCCCACCATCCTAATGCCCTGTACATGTTACATTGTTGGGAACTTTAGCACACTCATTGGCCATAACTAATTCCAAAACACCACAGCCCATCTCCTACCTTGTCCATGTATAGCGCAGAGAAGTCTCTAGGTTTTAGCATAGATTATTATCATTAACATGGTTCAAACAGTAAAAAATATTCTTCACCATATAGTAGTACTTTTGTGATTTGTGATATGTATGATGTATAACTACTTATAGTGGAAATTATGTCTCCAAACTGACAATATCTCAAAGAACTATAGGTGTAACTAAAATAATTTTGAACAAATAAAAAAGATAAAGAGTAAATACCATATGCAGTAAATTCACAATGATCAAAAGTTGCAGTAAATTCATAATGATCAAAAGTTCAATCTGTAGTCAGCAAATATAAGTCTGTTACTTAGGACCATCTTTCAAATAAATATGACAATGGTAACCTTATCATATTTCATCCCTTTGGTGTGTACGTGTATATACATGTATATGTATATGAATGTATGTATATACATGTATATGTATGTGTGTATGTGTATACATGTATATGTATGTGTGTATGTGTATATATGTGTATGTATGTGTGTGTGTATAGATGTATTATAGGTGGAAGGAGCAATTTTGGAGGATGGAAAAGAGCAAAGCATTTAGGATCTCTCTGCACATTCAGGTATCTATGAGTTGGATCATGTGCTCAGTGCTCTTGCAAGATTGAAAACCACCAGAATTCACTTATAAACTGGGACCTCTAAGTTAAATCAATGATTTGTCTAGTCTTCTACATCAAGTAATAAGTAAAATTTAGTGCTTCTCCAAACTATCAAATGTATGGAGACCCACATTTATTGATAAACAAATGGTTTGCTACTTGCTAGAATAGATGATTAAAACTCCTATGTCTTACGCAGTTCTCCTTAATTTGCAAGTTTTGGATAAAATACTACTTTTGAAACTCATGTATGTTGGAGATATAGTTTTTCTTCTTTTAAAACTTTGTCAAAAGCAGAGAAACGAGTGCACACTCATATTCCTCTACATTCCTAATATGTGAATATAATATAGAACTCAAATATTTATGCCAGTAATAAAACTAAGTAGATTGTGTCATTTGAAGCTTATATTTTTGAGAGCTAAAATGAATGCTCAACATTTAGAGAGTTTCATAAATCTAAGAATACCTCTATATAGTAGGAATAGCTTACTCATATCAGGATCAAAAAAATCAAAGATTAAATCATAATCAAATTTCAGTGCATAGCTTATCTAATTATTGTGCAATAAGACAATAGTTTCAGCTTCTAAAACATAAAAAAAAGTAGTATATATAAAGTTGCACATAGAGAAAAGACCAGTGAATAGTGTGCCTACTCTCAGTACTTTGTTGTTAAATAAACGGAGATAAAATCTCACCTTTGAACCACAGGAAGAAGCAGCTGATGTACCTAACCCATTCAAACTCGGGCAAGGGAAGGAGTAGCAAAATCAACCTATATCTACAGTAGTAAAATCCATAGGAAACAACAGCCAGTGCATTAAGATAATAGCTTAAACTTCCACAAAATTGACATATCTAACCTATTTAAACACGCTAATTAGCAGTAACAAAACCCAGTACCATACCTGTTAACCGGGTTTTTAATCCAGCAGAATTCAAAAGGAGTTGGAACATTCAGATTAAACCAGAACGACTGAAAACTTGATCGGAAGGCCTAAAAGTACAAGATAAAGGACCCCAAGAAGTTTGGGCCATTTTTAGGCTAACATTTTGTATTGGTACCGATCCGATCCAATTGGATTAGTACCGATCCAAAATATTACCTTATTGGATCTCCGTTCCACTTGTCTTACACTCCTAGGTCTCCACTTAGCTTATCTATAGAGTTTGATAACATTCCAAGCATCCAAGTTCAAGAAGTGAAGACTTATCTGATTTAGATTAAAATTCAATCTAACCTATAGGTGAATCATCGTGAAAACAAGTCAACAAGCTATGAAACTACATAAAGAGCATCACAACCAGGCAAGAAAGACAACCAAGTAGTTAAAGCATAAAAATGCTTAACTATTTGGATCGGTACCGATTCAATTGGATCGGTACCTATTCAATTGAATCGGATTGGTATCGATCCAAATACTTTGCTCCGATGACCTTCAATCTTTCTGGACTTCCTCTGTGTGATGAATGCAAGGTGCTGGTAAAGCGGCTCTAGTCTAAGTGCTCTCCAACTCCTATAAATACCATCCTATCTACAACAGAAAAAGGATGGGCTCTGATCTCTGCTGAAACTTTGCCATTATTTCTTCACTCTTCTCCTTCCTCACAACAGCCATTAAAGGGGCAACTGAGATCCTTCCGGTGGTTTCTAATGATGGTGGCTTGATCTAACTTAGGAAAGAAGAATCATATTGTAATCCAAACTTCTTTGTAACAGCAGTTGATTAGTAAAAGCTATAAAGTTGACGTAGGCTTCGTTAACAGCCGAACCATTATAAAAATCTCTTGTCTCTTTACTTTTTCTACGATTTACTATTGCTTTTTCTATTTTATTTGCCTTGCTAAAAAGGACTGGTGCTTTCACATTCAATGCAAGGTGTCAATCCATTTTTTGGGTTAACATTTTGGTGCTTTCACTGAAAACCTCAGCGAATTCAAGCATAGATCTAGTTTTCCTCTTTGGGTCTGCCAGATCCAGAAACTAGACCCATCAAATCAGCTCTAGGAAGTTTGAAGCTTGCCGTTGATCAATGGCGGAGAGAAAGGGAACTGCCTTTGGAAGGTCCATAGAACCTGTTATAGTTGGAGAAGAGACTAATCCTCAACAAGTTGAAGTCAACGACGCCAATAATCCATTAATCGGAGCAAATTCTGGAGCTAACACCAAAGGTCAGGTGTCGGGATCTTCTACTCAGCATGAAGTCATCACTAAAGGAGAATTGAACAAATTGGTTGATGAAACCAACCAAAAGATGGAGAACAACCAAAAAGATCTTATGGACAAATTAAATGCCCTCCTAACCTTGCAATCACTAGCTGCTCAAAGAACCATGGTAGAGCCCGCTGCCGCCACGGAGTAGGAAAACTCTTCCATTTCTTGCCTAAATAGGAGAAACGGAAGGTAGAAGCAAAAAGGAGTAGTAGGTGGAGCTGTAGGAATCGCCATAGAAGGAAACGCAAGCACTCCACCAACTACAAAGCAACCTACTATAAACTTGAATCTAGGGGCGAAAACCCTACGGGAGGATATACCAGTGGATCTCTCCGACTTTGAAGGTGGTGAGAAACTTGACGACGACAAGTTGGAAGAAAATACCAATGCACTCAATACCGGCAGGGAGGTCTAGACTGCCCCTACCCAACCAACCTCAAGCCAACGAAACTCCAAGGGAGTGGCTTTCCCGAAGACAGGAGAGCCTAGGCTTCAGGCCACTTACCAAGATTGTTTGCAAAATCAAACACATGGCATAGTCACTGATAGCCAACCCATGGACTACCGAACATCAAAGGCATATTCATGGATACGATCAAGTGCTCGATGGATGAAAGCAAGGATAAGAGAGATGACGAATGGGGATCCGCTCCAAGCCGAACTCCCTTCACTGATGACATTCTGAATGAACGGTACCTTGAAAAGTTTACTATGCCGACTATTCTGTCTTACGACAGAACTAGAGATCTGAAACCTCACTTGTACAAGTGCAGTTGGTACATGGACGGAGCAAATGCTTCAAATGCTATCCGATATAGATGTTTTTCTATCTTCCTGGAAGGAATTTATTCTATGTGGTTTACCAGGCTCTCACCAAAATCCATATCCACATTAATAAATTAGCAACAAAATTCCTTGATCAGTATAGACTTCACACGGCTGATGGCATAGCCAAAAGATGTGATGTCCTTATCTGGCCTATTCCAAGGACGAAATGAATCTTTGAAATCCTTCATGAGTTGGTTCAACACCGCGGTGACCGAAGAAAGTAACCCAAATGAATATATGGTCTTTATGGCCTTAGTTCGCGCAATCCACCTCGACACTGAATTCGAAAAATGGATCAAAATGAAACAACCTACCACTAGGAAGGACTTTAACCAAAAGGTAAGCCACTACTTGAGAGTGGAAGAGGCGGAGGAGTTAGAAGGAAAACTAGCTAACCCACAACCTACCAATGACTAGTAAATGCCATGTTCAAACATAAGATCGGGAAGACTATGGAAGTCTATGTAGATGATATGTTAGTTAAATCGCGCATAACCGCAAACCACTTGGACAATCTCGCTGAAATGTTCGAGATACTCCATAAGTATAGAATGAAACTCAATCCACTTAAATGTCACTTCGAGGTAGCCTCTGGAAAGTTCTTAGGATTCATCGTAAGCGCCAAAGGCATCGAAGCAAATCTCGAACAAATTACCTCTTTACGGGAAGTCGAGGCCCTAAGGAATAAGAAAGAGTTACAAAGCTTGAATGAAAAAGTTCTAGCACTAAGCTGGTTCATCTCAAAAGCAAGCAATAGATGTATACCGTTCTTTGACGCACTAAAGAAAAGAAAAAAGAACTTCGAATGGAATCAGGCTTGTCAGACTGCCTTCGAAGAACTGCTGCGACATATGGAGACTCCGCCAATCTACCCAAGCTGGTAGATGGAGAAGACTTATTTATATAATTAGCAGTCTTATCCCACGCATTAAGGGCCGCGCTTGTATGTGAAGAATCGAGGGTCCAGCGACCCGTATACTACATCAGCAAACGATTCACTAGAGCCGAGAAGAACTATCCAAAATTGAAAAACTACCATATTACCTCTTGATCGCATCCAGAATGTTACGACCATACTTCCAGGCACACCCGATCAAAGTACTAACATATCAACCCTTAAAGTAGGGTATTGTACCGCCCCGAGATCTCTGGATGGCTTATCAAATGGAACATTAAATTGAGTTAATATGAAATCACTTACCATCATCGAAGGGCAATCAATAGGCAAGCACTGGCAAACTTCATTGCCAAGTTTACAATACAGGACAACGAAGTAGAAATTACTCCGGAAGTGGAGACACACTGGAAGTTGTTCATCGATAGTGCATCTAACAACTTTTGCTCGGGAGCAGGAGTCATGCTTGAGACTCCCGAAGGAAGATCCGTTTGCTACGCCTTATGCTTGGAATTCCCTGCAACAAACAATGAAGCAGAATATGAAGCATTAATAGCCGGACTAAAAGTGGTGAAGGAACTCGGGATAAAGTCCATACATATTTATAACGACTCTCAGCTTGTCGTCTATCAAGTGAGAGGCGAATATCAAGCCCGGGGAGAGAACCTCGCCCCGTATCTATTCAAAGTGCAGGAATTTCTGAATGACATTAAGCATTACACCATAGCTCATATCCCGAGGGAACGAAACACAAAAGCGGATTATCTAGCTTAACTAGCTACTTCCGAAGAAGCTCAATCAATGGGACTAGTTCTAGTTGAAACTCTGGCTGCTACAAGCATATGTGAGATGGATATCGATTGGATTTTTGAAATGACCAAAGAACCAGAGACATGGATGACACCAATCAAGGACTATCTGCTCAAAGGAACACTCTCCACTGACAAGAACCAATGGAAAAAGTTCCTTAGAAAGGCACCATGGTTTGTAATACATGATGGAATACTCTACCGAAGGGGATTCTCTACCACCTTGCTCAGGTGTGTAACCAATGGCGAAGCTCGAAGAATCCTTAGGGAAATTCATGAAGGCGACTGCGGAGATCACACCGAAGGACAAACCCTTGCAAAGAAAGTTCTCTGATATTATATTTTTGGCCAATGGTCAATTGCGATGCATCGGATTATGCCAAGCGGTGCAACCAATGCCAAAGATTCGGCATGATCAAAAGAACTCCTTCAACAGAGCTAACACAGATGGTCAGTCTGTGGCCATTCATAATCTAGGGGATCGATTTGATTGGTTTATTGTCAATAGCCAAAGGAGGAGCCAAATACGCTATCGTTGATGTTGACTTCTTCACCAAATGGGCTGAACTAGAACTGCTGGCCACTACTACCATAAAGAAAGTTATTAATTTTGTCACTAAAAATATTATTTGCAGGTTTGGAGTGCCACAAAAATCGTCATGGATAATATGACTCAATTTGAAAGTGCTGAATTCAAAGATTTTCGCAAATGCTTCTAAATTGAGAAAAGCTTTTCCGCTGCTGCACATCCGTAGGCAAACAGGCAAGTGGAGGCAGTAAACAAGATCATCAAGTCCACCATCAAAAAGCGAGTAACTAAAGCTAAAGGAAATTAGGTTAATGAACTTCCACTTGCACTATAGGCTTACATAACAACGCACAAATCTGCAACTGGGCACTCTCCATTTTCCTGGCATATGGTTTAGAAGCAATGATCCCAGTCGAACTATAAGTCCCTTCTCATCGAAAGCAAAACTTCAATCAAAGGCAGAACGAACAGCTCCTACTTGAGTCACTCGAAATGGTCGATGAGAAATAGGAAGAAACCGAGCTAAGGACTGCCGCTCACCAGAAAAGGGTCGCATGACATTTCAACTCCAAGGTTCGTAACCAAACTTTCGAAGTAGGAGACCTTGTCCTCAAACGAGTCCATTCTGTACCAAGAACATTTAGACCAAACTGGGAAGGGCCCTACATAATCGCTAACAGCTAGGGGATGGCACGTTCAAGCTAATAACCGTTGATGGAATCCAAATTCCCCGTGCTTGGGACATCGAATAGCTTCGTCATTACTTTATCTAGGATTATCTTATGCATTTCCTATTTCCGCAAATAAGCCGTCCCGGGATACCGGAAGCAATATAAATAGGCAGAACTTGCCCAACATTTATTTCAATTAATGGAATTACTTTGTTTTTTAAACCAATAAAACTGTGTTCAGATAAGTAACCTGCCGAGTCGACGGGGTCAAATCGACTCAAAGCCATCCGACCTCTACTTGAGGTAGTGGAACAATGCTCAAGTACGCCCCATCTACTCATCGAGTCGACGGAAGAAAATCGACTCAAACCACCGATTGATGAAACTCAATCCCGATCTTCTAAGAACCGGTGTTGCTCCGACAACACTGGGAATGTCCGAACCAAAGCCGCGCATTTCATAAGAAGCGCATCACCTCTTTGATTATGGAATCACATCCAAGCAAACACAATTACCCAAGCCGCGCATCTCGTAAGCCACGCATTGCTTCTTGGGTCGCAAAACTGCGACCGAGCAAGCCTCGATCCCATTGTGCGCATTTTGTAAGCCGCACACCACTACTTGGATCAGCAAAATTGCACAAAGACGGGGAACTCTCATATTACAAAAAGCCGCGCACCACCTCTAGAGCTAAGGAAATAGCACTCCAAGGAGCAACACATGCGCGCAATAGCCTGAATGTCAGCATTACGATGAAATCGCTTAACAGAATTTCAAGTAATCGGTGTTGCTCCAGCATCGCCGATCACTTAAGTGCATAAAATATTTTCCATAAGGCCGTTAAAAAGCTTCATGGATATCTCAAGTCAGAAATCAAAATGGGATATCCAAAATAGGGACAATAAAACCAGAAGCTCCCAAAGATAGGAGCTACAATATAAACCTGGTTGGGGCATCCGAAAGACTACGAGGGGAAACTAGTCTTGTATCAAGTTTTCGAAGTAAGCAGACCCATGATCTAGTGGGCACACGCCAACACTCGACCAAAATAGCAAATACTTCACAGTTCTATTACTCCATACAAAGAATTTTGGCAATAATTATGGGACTAAATAAAACAGTGCTGAATAATAAACAGTGGTATAAAAAGACAACGGTGCATGGAATGTAGATAAGTAGACAAGTGAAGTTACAATCAAAATTTCAACAGTTTTATTACTTATAATGTTTTTTGTGTACAACAACAAACAGCAGGGGCCATACCCGCACAGTATCGATCCAGAATAGGAAATACAAACATCACTGTTGCAATAACAAGAAGAAATGCTATGTGCAGACGCTGCACTTGTAAAAAAAGCAACCAAAAAAGAAAAAGCTCCGCTTCACGGGTACATGAACAGATCATGACTTTTTGTCACTACTTTCTCTATCGCCTTTCCCGCCTCTGATCGGCAACTTCTCAAGCTTCTCCCCTCCCGAGACGATCTCACTTTCTAAAACATTGCCACTGGCAGATCCTCATTTTCCCTTGTGCTTGCGGGATTTGTAAGAGCTCTTCGACAACCTCTTTTGCTCTTCAACCTTCTCTATCTTCACTGCTACCATCTGCTGCTTGGACATCGGCTACTCGACCTCTACTTTGTCTGGTTGGATAGCTTGGTTCACTTACTCCTGTGTGTCAGTAGCTGCCAGACCCTCCTCTTGAGATACAGAGGGGTCATCCAAACCATGCGGCGTTGCTATTTGCTTGGAGTGCGAACCAGACTGCAAGCCGGATGCAGAGATGACAGTTGATGTGGTCATAATGGTAGTAGATCCATTACCATGAGGAGGAGGTATCTTGGCAAGAAGAGAGGGTTGATCTATAATATTAGAATAAAGGGCGGTTATCTCAGCAATTTCTTTCGACGTAAATTGGAAGTCTTCAAGCACGGGAGAGATAAGAAAATTACCTGATGTAGGGTCTGTTCATGCACCACAACTTCGAATCCTTTGTTGTAGCCCTCCTTCGATGGTTGCATAACCATGGAAGAAGTAGAAACGATCTCCTCATCAGCGCGAAGATGTGAAGATAGCTCACCAAGGCCTGAAGGAAAATGCCCGGTTACAGCTTTAGCGGCATAGCTTCTTGTTCCCTCTTTAGTCTCAAGATTTCCTGACTCTCCCCTAAAGCTTGGCGGGACTCTTCATTCAGATATGCCTGAACCAACTCCTCTTCGGTATAACCGCCACCCATGTCTTGAAATCGGGCCAAAATCTCTTCCCAGAATACAGCAAGCATACGGGGGAACAACGGATCTAAGTAACTAAGGCTCCCCTGATGCATCACGAGGTTAATGTAAAAGCCCAAAATAGTAGCATCCAAGGCTTCCATCTTCTTTGTCAAGGTATCTTGAAGCTCTGAAAAGCTAGCATCCGTGCTAGTCTTCTCTACTACCAGCTGTTTCTTCTCAGCATCCAAATTTGAAACCTGTTCGTGAAGAGATGCAATTTTTTGAGCCTGCTCAGCGATGGTTTTCTTCTACATCTCAACCATCATCTCGCTTATTCTCAACTTCTCTTTTAAAGCCACCTCATCAGTATGGCACTTCTTTATTTCATCTCTAAATATGAGTGTGGCTCGGTCAGTGGATTCTTTTAGCTCCTTAAGCAAAGAAGCACTTTTGCTCTCCCTCTTGAGGTCATCATCTCTATCTTTCTTCACTCTTCTCCTTCCTCACAACAGCCATTATTTCTTCACTCTTCTCCTTCCTCACAACAGCCATTAAAGGGACAACTGAGATCCTTCCGGTGGTTTCTAATGATGGTGGCTTGATCTAACTTAGGAAAGAAGAATCATATTGTAATCCAAACTTCTTTGTAACAGCAATTGATTAGTAAAAGCTATAAAGTTGACGTAGGCTTCGTTAACAGCCGAACCACTATAAAAATCTCTTGTCTCTTTACTTTTTCTACGATTTACTATTGCTTTTTCTATTTCATTTGCCTTGCTAAAAAGGACTGGTGCTTTCACATTCAATGCAAGGTGTCAATCCATTTTTTGGGTTAACATTTTGGTGCTTTCACTGAAAACCTCAGCGAATTCAAGCATAGATCTAGTTTTCCTCTTTGGGTCTGACAGATCCAGAAACTAGACCCATCAAATCAGCTCTAGGAAGTTTGAAGCTTGCCGTTGATCAATGGCGGAGAGAAAGGGAACTGCCTTTGGAAGGTCCATAGAACCTGTTATAGTTGGAGAAGAGACTAATCCTCAACAAGTTGAAGTCAACGACGCCAATAATCCATTAATCGGAGCAAATTCTGGAGCTAACACCAAAGGTCAGGTGTCGGGATCTTCTACTCAGCATGAAGTCATCACTAAAGGAGAATTGAACAAATTGGTTGATGAAACCAACCAAAAGATGGAGAACAACCAAAAAGATCTTATGCACAAATTAAATGCCCTCCTAACCTTGCAATCACTAGCTGCTCAAAGAACCATGGTAGAGCCCGCTGCCGCCACGGAGTAGGAAAACTCTTCCATTTCTTGCCTAAATAGGAGAAACGGAAGGTAGAAGCAAAAAGGAGTAGTAGGTGGAGCTGTAGGAATCGCCATAGAAGGAAACGCAAGCACTCCACCAACTACAAAGCAACCTACTATAAACTTGAATCTAGGGGCGAAAACCCTACGGGAGGATATACCAGTGGATCTCTCCGACTTTGAAGGTGGTGAGAAACTTGACGACGACAAGTTGGAAGAAAATACCAATGCACTCAATACCGGCAGGGAGGTCTAGACTGCCCCTACCCAACCAACCTCAAGCCAACGAAACTCCAAGGGAGTGGCTTTCCCGAAGACAGGAGAGCCTAGGCTTCAGGCCACTTACCAAGATTGTTTGCAAAATCAAACACATGGCATAGTCACTGATAGCCAACCCATGGACTACCGAACATCAAAGGCATATTCATGGTTACGATCAAGTGCTCGATGGATGAAAGCAAGGATAAGAGAGATGACGAATGGGGATCCGCTCCAAGCCGAACTCCCTTCACTGATGACATTCTGAATGAACGGTACCTTGAAAAGTTTACTATGCCGACTATTCTGTCTTACGACAGAACTAGAGATCTGAAACCTCACTTGTACAAGTGCAGTTGGTACATGGACGGAGCAAATGCTTCAAATGCTATCCGATATAGATGTTTTTCTATCTTCCTGGAAGGAATTTATTCTATGTGGTTTACCAGGCTCTCACCAAAATCCATATCCACATTAATAAATTAGCAACAAAATTCCTTGATCAGTATAGACTTCACACGGCTGATGGCATAGCCAAAAGATGTGATGTCCTTATCTGGCCTATTCCAAGGACGAAATGAATCTTTGAAATCCTTCATGAGTTGGTTCAACACCGCGGTGACCGAAGAAAGTAACCCAAATGAATATATGGTCTTTATGGCCTTAGTTCGCGCAATCCACCTCGACACTGAATTCGAAAAATGGATCAAAATGAAACAACCTACCACTAGGAAGGACTTTAACCAAAAGGTAAGCCACTACTTGAGAGTGGAAGAGGCGGAGGAGTTAGAAGGAAAACTAGCTAACCCACAACCTACCAATGACTAGTAAATGCCATGTTCAAACATAAGATCGGGAAGACTATGGAAGTCTATGTAGATGATATGTTAGTTAAATCGCGCATAACCGCAAACCACTTGGACAATCTCGCTGAAATGTTCGAGATACTCCATAAGTATAGAATGAAACTCAATCCACTTAAATGTCACTTCGAGGTAGCCTCTGGAAAGTTCTTAGGATTCATCGTAAGCGCCAAAGGCATCGAAGCAAATCTCGAACAAATTACCTCTTTACGGGAAGTCGAGGCCCTAAGGAATAAGAAAGAGTTACAAAGCTTGAATGAAAAAGTTCTAGCACTAAGCTGGTTCATCTCAAAAGCAAGCAATAGATGTATACCGTTCTTTGACGCACTAAAGAAAAGAAAAAAGAACTTCGAATGGAATCAGGCTTGTCAGACTGCCTTCGAAGAACTCCTGCGACATATGGAGACTCCGCCAATCTACCCAAGCTGGTAGATGGAGAAGACTTATTTATATAATTAGCAGTCTTATCCCACGCATTAAGGGCCGCGCTTGTATGTGAAGAATCGAGGGTCCAGCGACCCGTATACTACATCAGCAAACGATTCACTAGAGCCGAGAAGAACTATCCAAAATTGAAAAACTACCATATTACCTCTTGATCGCATCCAGAATGTTACGACCATACTTCCAGGCACACCCGATCAAAGTACTAACATATCAACCCTTAAAGTAGGGTATTGTACCGCCCCGAGATCTCTGGATGGCTTATCAAATGGAACATTAAATTGAGTTAATATGAAATCACTTACCATCATCGAAGGGCAATCAATAGGCAAGCACTGGCAAACTTCATTGCCAAGTTTACAATACAGGACAACGAAGTAGAAATTACTCCGGAAGTGGAGACACACTGGAAGTTGTTCATCGATAGTGCATCTAACAACTTTTGCTCGGGAGCAGGAGTCATGCTTGAGACTCCCGAAGGAAGATCCGTTTGCTACGCCTTATGCTTGGAATTCCCTGCAACAAACAATGAAGCAGAATATGAAGCATTAATAGCCGGACTAAAAGTGGTGAAGGAACTCGGGATAAAGTCCATACATATTTATAACGACTCTCAGCTTGTCGTCTATCAAGTGAGAGGCGAATATCAAGCCCGGGGAGAGAACCTCGCCCCGTATCTATTCAAAGTGCAGGAATTTCTGAATGACATTAAGCATTACACCATAGCTCATATCCCGAGGGAACGAAACACAAAAGCGGATTATCTAGCTTAACTAGCTACTTCCGAAGAAGCTCAATCAATGGGACTAGTTCTAGTTGAAACTCTGGCTGCTACAAGCATAGGTGAGATGGATATCGATTGGATTTTTGAAATGACCAAAGAACCAGAGACATGGATGACACCAATCAAGGACTATCTGCTCAAAGGAACACTCTCCACTGACAAGAACCAATGGAAAAAGTTCCTTAGAAAGGCACCATGGTTTGTAATACATGATGGAATACTCTACCGAAGGGGATTCTCTACCACCTTGCTCAGGTGTGTAACCAATGGCGAAGCTCGAAGAATCCTTAGGGAAGTTCATGAAGGCGACTGCGGAGATCACACCGAAGGACAAACCCTTGCAAAGAAAGTTCTCTTATATTATATTTTTGGCCAATGGTCAATTGCGATGCATCGGATTATGCCAAGCGGTGCAACCAATGCCAAAGATTCGGCATGATCAAAAGAACTCCTTCAACAGAGCTAACACAGATGGTCAGTCTGTGGCCATTCATAATCTAGGGGATCGATTTGATTGGTTTATTGTCAATAGCCAAAGGAGGAGCCAAATACGCTATCGTTGATGTTGACTTCTTCACCAAATGGGCTGAACTAGAACTGCTGGCCACTACTACCATAAAGAAAGTTATTAATTTTGTCACTAAAAATATTATTTGCAGGTTTGGAGTGCCACAAAAATCGTCATGGATAATATGACTCAATTTGAAAGTGCTGAATTCAAAGATTTTCGCAAATGCTTCTAAATCGAGAAAAGCTTTTCCGCTGCTGCACATCCGTAGGCAAACAGGCAAGTGGAGGCAGTAAACAAGATCATCAAGTCCACCATCAAAAAGCGAGTAACTAAAGCTAAAGGAAATTAGGTTAATGAACTTCCACTTGCACTATAGGCTTACATAACAACGCACAAATCTGCAACTGGGCACTCTCCATTTTCCTGGCATATGGTTTAGAAGCAATGATCCCAGTCGAACTATAAGTCCCTTCTCATCGAAAGCAAAACTTCAATCAAAGGCAGAACGAACAGCTCCTACTTGAGTCACTCGAAATGGTCGATGAGAAATAGGAAGAAACCGAGCTAAGGACTGCCGCTCACCAGAAAAGGGTCGCATGACATTTCAACTCCAAGGTTCGTAACCAAACTTTCGAAGTAGGAGACCTTGTCCTCAAACGAGTCCATTCTGTACCAAGAACATTTAGACCAAACTGGGAAGGGCCCTACATAATCGCTAACAGCTAGGGGATGGCACGTTCAAGCTAATAACCGTTGATGGAATCCAAATTCCCCGTGCTTGGGACATCGAATAGCTTCGTCATTACTTTATCTAGGATTATCTTATGCATTTCCTATTTCCGCAAATAAGCCGTCCCGGGATACCGGAAGCAATATAAATAGGCAGAACTTGCCCAACATTTATTTCAATTAATGGAATTACTTTGTTTTTTAAACCAATAAAACTGTGTTCAGATAAGTAACCTGCCGAGTCGACGGGGTCAAATCGACTCAAAGCCATCCGACCTCTACTTGAGGTAGTGGAACAATGCTCAAGTACGCCCCATCTACTCATCGAGTCGACGGAAGAAAATCGACTCAAACCACCGATTGATGAAACTCAATCCCGATCTTCTAAGAACCGGTGTTGCTCCGACAACACTGGGAATGTCCGAACCAAAGCCGCGCATTTCATAAGAAGCGCATCACCTCTTTGATTATGGAATCACATCCAAGCAAACACAATTACCCAAGCCGCGCATCTCGTAAGCCATGCATTGCTTCTTGGGTCGCAAAACTGCGACCGAGCAAGCCTCGATCCCATTGTGCGCATTTTGTAAGCCGCACACCACTACTTGGATCAGCAAAATTGCACAAAGACGGGGAACTCTCATATTACAAAAAGCCGCGCACCACCTCTAGAGCTAAGGAAATAGCACTCCAAGGAGCAACACATGCGCGCAATAGCCTGAATGTCAGCATTACGATGAAATCGCTTAACAGAATTTCAAGTAATCGGTGTTGCTCCAGCATCGCCGATCACTTAAGTGCATAAAATATTTTCCATAAGGCCGTTAAAAAGCTTCATGGATATCTCAAGTCAGAAATCAAAATGGGATATCCAAAATAGGGACAATAAAACCAGAAGCTCCCAAAGATAGGAGCTACAATATAAACCTGGTTGGGGCATCCGAAAGACTACGAGGGGAAACTAGTCTTGTATCAAGTTTTCGAAGTAAGCAGACCCATGATCTAGTGGGCACACGCCAACACTCGACCAAAATAGCAAATACTTCACAGTTCTATTACTCCATACAAAGAATTTTGGCAATAATTATGGGACTAAATAAAACAGTGCTGAATAATAAACAGTGGTATAAAAAGACAACGGTGCATGGAATGTAGATAAGTAGACAAGTGAAGTTACAATCAAAATTTCAACAGTTTTATTACTTATAATGTTTTTTGTGTACAACAACAAACAGCAGGGGCCATACCCGCACAGTATCGATCCAGAATAGGAAATACAAACATCACTGTTGCAATAACAAGAAGAAATGCTATGTGCAGACGCTGCACTTGTAAAAAAAGCAACCAAAAAAGAAAAAGCTCCGCTTCACGGGTACATGAACAGATCATGACTTTTTGTCACTACTTTCTCTATCGCCTTTCCCGCCTCTGATCGGCAACTTCTCAAGCTTCTCCCCTCCCGAGACGATCTCACTTTCTAAAACATTGCCACTGGCAGATCCTCATTTTCCCTTGTGCTTGCGGGATTTGTAAGAGCTCTTCGACAACCTCTTTTGCTCTTCAACCTTCTCTATCTTCACTGCTACCATCTGCTGCTTGGACATCGGCTACTCGACCTCTACTTTGTCTGGTTGGATAGCTTGGTTCACTTACTCCTGTGTGTCAGTAGCTGCCAGACCCTCCTCTTGAGATACAGAGGGGTCATCCAAACCATGCGGCGTTGCTATTTGCTTGGAGTGCGAACCAGACTGCAAGCCGGATGCAGAGATGACAGTTGATGTGGTCATAATGGTAGTAGATCCATTACCATGAGGAGGAGGTATCTTGGCAAGAAGAGAGGGTTGATCTATAATATTAGAATAAAGGGCGGTTATCTCAGCAATTTCTTTCGACGTAAATTGGAAGTCTTCAAGCACGGGAGAGATAAGAAAATTACCTGATGTAGGGTCTGTTCATGCACCACAACTTCGAATCCTTTGTTGTAGCCCTCCTTCGATGGTTGCATAACCATGGAAGAAGTAGAAACGATCTCCTCATCAGCGCGAAGATGTGAAGATAGCTCACCAAGGCCTGAAGGAAAATGCCCGGTTACAGCTTTAGCGGCATAGCTTCTTGTTCCCTCTTTAGTCTCAAGATTTCCTGACTCTCCCCTAAAGCTTGGCGGGACTCTTCATTCAGATATGCCTGAACCAACTCCTCTTCGGTATAACCGCCACCCATGTCTTGAAATCGGGCCAAAATCTCTTCCCAGAATACAGCAAGCATACGGGGGAACAACGGATCTAAGTAACTAAGGCTCCCCTGATGCATCACGAGGTTAATGTAAAAGCCCAAAATAGTAGCATCCAAGGCTTCCATCTTCTTTGTCAAGGTATCTTGAAGCTCTGAAAAGCTAGCATCCGTGCTAGTCTTCTCTACTACCAGCTGTTTCTTCTCAGCATCCAAATTTGAAACCTGTTCGTGAAGAGATGCAATTTTTTGAGCCTGCTCAGCGATGGTTTTCTTCTACATCTCAACCATCATCTCGCTTATTCTCAACTTCTCTTTTAAAGCCACCTCATCAGTATGGCACTTCTTTATTTCATCTCTAAATATGAGTGTGGCTCGGTCAGTGGATTCTTTTAGCTCCTTAAGCAAAGAAGCACTTTTGCTCTCCCTCTTGAGGTCATCATCTCTATCTTTCTTCACTCTTCTCCTTCCTCACAACAGCCATTATTTCTTCACTCTTCTCCTTCCTCACAACAGCCATTAAAGGGGCAACTGAGATCCTTCCGGTGGTTTCTAATGATGGTGGCTTGATCTAACTTAGGAAAGAAGAATCATATTGTAATCCAAACTTCTTTGTAACAGCAATTGATTAGTAAAAGCTATAAAGTTGACGTAGGCTTCGTTAACAGCCGAACCACTATAAAAATCTCTTGTCTCTTTACTTTTTCTACGATTTACTATTGCTTTTTCTATTTCATTTGCCTTGCTAAAAAGGACTGGTGCTTTCACATTCAATGCAAGGTGTCAATCCATTTTTTGGGTTAACATTTTTGTGCTTTCACTGAAAACCTCAGCGAATTCAAGCATAGATCTAGTTTTCCTCTTTGGGTCTGCCAGATCCAGAAACTAGACCCATCAAATCAGCTCTAGGAAGTTTGAAGCTTGCCGTTGATCAATGGCGGAGAGAAAGGGTACTGCCTTTGGAAGGTCGATAGAACCTGTTATAGTTGGAGAAGAGACTAATCCTCAACAAGTTGAAGTCAACGATGCCAATAATCCATTAATCGGAGCAAATTCTGGAGCTAACACCAAAGGTCAGGTGTCGGGATCTTCTACTCAGCATGAAGTCGTCACTAAAGGAGAATTAAACAAATTGGTTGATGAAACCAACCAAAAAGATCTTATGGACAAATTAAATGCCCTCCTAACCTTGCAATCACTAGCTGCTCAAAGAACCATGGTAGAGCCCGCTGCCGCCACGGAGTAGGAAAACTCTTCCATTTCTTGCCTAAATAGGAGAAACGGAAGGTAGAAGCAAAAAGGAGTAGTAGGTGGAGCTGTAGGAATCGCCATAGAAGGAAACGCAAGCACTCCACCAACTACAAAGCAACCTACTATAAACTTGAATCTAGGGGCGAAAACCCTACGGGAGGATATACCAGTGGATCTCTCCGACTTTGAAGGTGGTGAGAAACTTGACGACGACAAGTTGGAAGAAAATACCAATGCACTCAATACCGGCAGTGAGGTCTAGACTGCCCCTACCCAACCAACCTCAAGCCAACGAAACTCCAAGGGAGTGGCTTTCCCGAAGACAGGAGAGCCTAGGCTTCAGGCCACTTACCAAGATTGTTTGCAAAATCAAACACTTGGCATAGTCACTGATAGCCAACCCATGGACTACCGGACATCAAAGGCATATATCATGGATACGATCAAGTGCTCGATGGATGAAAGCAAGGATAAGAGAGATGACGAATGGGGATCCGCTCCAAGCCGAACTCCCTTCACTGATGACATTCTGAATGAACGGTACCTTGAAAAGTTTACTATGCCGACTATTCTGTCTTATGACAGAACTAGAGATCTGAAACCTCACTTGTACAAGTGCAGTTGGTACATGGACGGAGCAAATGCTTCAAATGCTATCCGATCAAGATGTTTTTCTATCTTCCTGGAAGCAATTTATTCTATGTGGTTTACCAGGCTCTCACCAAAATCCATATCCACATTAATAAATTAGCAACAAAATTCCTTGATCAGTATAGACTTCACACGGCTGATGGCATAGCCAAAAGATGTGATGTCCTTATCTGGCCTATTCCAAGGACGAAATGAATCTTTGAAATCCTTCATGAGTTGGTTCAACACCGCGGTGACCGAAGAAAGTAACCCAAATGAATATATGGTCTTTATGGCCTTAGTCCGCGCAATCCACCTCGACACTGAATTCGAAAAATGGATCAAAATGAAACAACCTACCACTAGGAAGGACTTTAACCAAAAGGTAAGCCACTACTTGAGAGTGGAAGAGGCGGAGGAGTTAGAAGGAAAACTAGCTAACCCACAACCTACCAATGACTAGTAAACGCCATGTTCAAACATAAGATCGGGAAGACTATGGAAGTCTATGTAGATGATATGTTAGTCAAATCGCGCATAACCGCAAACCACTTGGAAAATCTCGCTAAAATGTTCGAGATACTCCATAAGTATAGAATGAAACTCAATCCACTTAAATGTCACTTCGAGGTAGCCTCTGGAAAGTTCTTGGGATTCATCGTAAGCGCCAAAGGCATCGAAGCAAATCTCGAACAAATTACCTCTTTACGGGAAGTCGAGGCCCTAAGGAATAAGAAAGAGTTACAAAGCTTGAATGAAAAAGTTGTAGCACTAAGCTGGTTCATCTCAAAAGCAAGCGATAGATGTATACCGTTCTTTGACGCACTAAAGAAAAGAAAAAAGAACTTCGAATGGAATCAGGCTTGTCAGACTGCCTTCGAAGAACTGCTGCGACATATGGAGACTCCGCTAATCTATCCAAGCTGGTAGATGGAGAAGACTTGTTTATCTACTTAGCAGTCTTATCCCACGCATTAAGGGCCGCGCTTGTATGTGAAGAAGCGAGGGTCCAGCGACCCGTATACTACATCAGCAAACGATTCACTTGAGCCGAGAAGAACTATCCAAAATTGAAAAACTACCATATTACCTCTTGATCGCATCCAGAATGTTACGACCATACTTCCAGGCACACCCGATCAAAGTACTAACATATCAACCTTTAAAGTAGGGTATTGTACCGCCCCGAGATCTCTGGATGGCTTATCAAATGGAACATTAAATTGAGTTAATATGAAATCACTTACCATCATCGAAAGGCAATCAATAGGCAAGCACTAGAAAACTTCATTGCGAAGTTTACAATATGGGACAACGAAGTAGAAATTACTCCGGAAGTGGAGACACACTGGAAGTTGTTCATCGATAGTGCATCTAACAACTTTTGCTCGGGAGCAGGAGTCATGCTTGAGACTCCCGAAGGAAGATCCGTTTGCTACGCCTTATGCTTGGAATTCCCTGCAACAAACAATGAAGCAGAATATGAAGCATTAATAGCCGGACTAAAAGTGGTGAAGGAACTTGGGATAAAGTCCATACATATTTATAACGACTCTCAGCTTGTCGTCTATCAAGTGAGAGGCGAATATCAAGCCCGGGGAGAGAACCTCGCCCCGTATCTATTCAAAGTGCAGGAATTGCTGAATGACATCAAGCATTACACCATAGCTCATATCCCGAGGGAACGAAACACAAAAGCGGATTATCTAGCTTAACTAGCTACTTCCGAAGAAGCTCAATCAATGGGACTAGCTCTAGTTGAAACTCTGGCTGCTCCAAGCATAGGTGAGATGGATATCGTTTGGATTTTTGAAATGACCAAAGAACCAGAGACATGGATGACACCAATCAAGGACTATCTGCTCAAAGGAACACTCCCCACTGACAAGAACCAATGGAAAAAGTTCCTTAGAAAGGCACCATGGTTTGTAATACATGATGGAATACTCTACCGAAGGGGATTCTCTACCACCTTGCTCAGGTGTGTAACCAATGGCGAAGCTCGAAGAATCCTTAGGGAAGTTCCTGAAGGCGACTGCGGAGATCACACCGAAGGACAAACCCTTGCAAAGAAAGTTCTCTGATATTATATTTTTGGCCAACGGTCAATTGCGATGCATCGGATTATGCCAAACGGTGCAACCAATGCCAAAGATTCGACATGATCAAAAGAACTCCTTCAACAGAGCTAACACAGATGGTCAGTCTGTGGCCATTCATAATCTGGGGGATCGATTTGATTGGTTTATTGTCAATAGCCAAAGGAGGAGCCAAATACGCTATCGTTGATGTTGACTTCTTCACCAAATGGGCTGAACTAGAACTGCTGGCCACTACTACCATAAAGAAAGTTATTAATTTTGTCACTAAAAATATTATTTGCAGGTTTGGAGTGCCACAAAAATCATCATGGATAATATGACTCAATTTGAAAGTGCTGAATTCAAATTTTTTTGCAAATGCTTCTAAATCGAGAAAAGCTTTTCCGCTGTTGCACATCCGTAGGCAAATAGGCAAGTGGAGGCAGTAAACAAGATCATCAAGTCCACCATCAAAAAGCGAGTAACTAAAGCTAAAGGAAATTAGGTTAACGAACTTCCACTTGCACTATAGGCTTACATAACAACGCACAAATCTGAAACTGGGCACTCTCCATTTGCCTGGCATATGGTTTAGAAGCAATGATCCCAGTCGAACTAGAAGTCCCTTCTCATCGAAAGCAAAACTTCAATCAAAGGCAGAACGAACAGCTCCTACTTGAGTCACTCGAAATGGTCGATGAGAAATAGGAAGAAACCGAGCTAAGGACTACCGCTCACCAGAAAAGGGTCGCATGACATTTCAACTCCAAGGTTCGTAACCGAACTTTCAAAGTAGGAGACCTTGTCCTCAAACGAGTCCATTCTGTACCAAGAACATTTAGACCAAACTGGGAAGGGCCCTACATAATCGCTAACAGCTAGGGGATGGCACGTTCAAGCTAATAACCGTTGATGGAATCCAAATTCCCCGTGCTTGGGACATCGAATAGCTTCGTCATTACTTTATCTAGGATTATCTTATGCATTTCCTATTTCCACAAATAAGCCATCCCGGGATACCGGAAGCAATATAAATAAGCAGAACTTGCCCAACATTTATTTCAATTAATGGAATTACTTTGTTTTTTAAACCAATAAAACTGTGTTCAAATAAGTAACCTGCCGAGTCGATGGGGTCAAATCGACTCAAAGCCATCCAACCTCTACTTAAGGTAGTGGAACAATGCTCAAGTACGCCCCATCTACCCATCGAGTCGACGGAAGAAAATCGACTCAAACCACTGATTGATGAAACTCAATCCCGGTCTTCTAAGAACCGGTGTTGCTCCGACAACACTGGGAATGTCCGAACCAAAGCAGCGCATTTCATAAGCAGCGCATCACCTCTTGGATTATGGAATCACATCCAAGCAAACACAATTACCCAAGCCGCGCATCTCGTAAGCCACTCATTGCTTCTTGGGTCGCAAAACTGCGACCGAGCAAGCCTCGATCCCATTGTGCGCATTTTGTAAGCCGCACACCACTACTTGGATCAGCAAAATTGCACAAAGACGGGGAACTCTCATATTACAAAAAGCCACGCACCACCTCTAGAGCTAAGGAAATAGCACTCCAAGGAGCAACACATGCGCGCAATAGCCTGAATGTCAGCATTACGATGAAATCGCTTAACAGAATTTCAAGTAATCGGTGTTGCTCCAGCATCGCCGATCACTTAAGTGCATAAATTATTTTCCATAAGGCCGCTAAAAAGCTTCATGGATATCTCAAGTCAGAAATCACAATGGGATATCCAAAATAGGGACTATAAAACCAGAACTCCCAAAGATAGGAGCTACAATATAAACCTGGTTGGGGCATCCGAAAGACTACGAGGGGAAACTAGTCTTGTATCAAGTTTTCGAAGTAAGCAGTCCCATGATCTAGTGGGCACACACCAACACTCGACCAAAATAGCAAATACTTCACAGTTCTGTTACTCCAAACAAAGAATTTTGGCAATAATTATAGGACTAAATAAAACAGTGCAATATAATAAATAGTGGTATAAAAAGACAACGGTGCATGGAATGTAGATAAGTAGACAAGTGAAGTTACAATCAAAATTTCAACAGTTTTATTACTTATAATGTTTTTGTGTACAACAACAAGCAGCAGGGGCCATACCCGCACAGTATCGATCCAGAATAGGAAATACAAACATCACTGTTGCAATAACAAGAAGAAATGCTATGTGCAGACGCTGCACTTGTAAAAAAAGCAACCAAAAAAGAAAAAGCTCCGCTTCACGGGTACATGAACAGATCATGACTTTTTGTCACTACTTCCTCTATCGCCTTTCCCGCCTCTGATCGGCAACTTCTCAAGCTTCTCCCCTCCCGAGACGATCTCACTTTCTAAAACATTGCCACTGGCAGATCCTCATTTTCCCTTGTGCTTGCGGGATTTGTAAGAGCTCTTCGACAACCTCTTTTGCTCTTCAACCTTCTCTATCTTCACTGCTACCATCTGCTGCTTGGTCATCGGCTACTCGACCTCTACTTTGTCTGGTTGGATAGCTTGGTTCACTTACTCCTGTGTGTCAGTAGCTGCTAGACCCTCTTCTTGAGATATAGAGGGGTCATCCAAACCATGCGGCGTTGCAATTTGCTTGGAGTGCGAACCAGACTGCAAGCCGGATGCAGAGATGACGGTTGATGTGGTCATAATGGTAGTAGATCCATTACCATGAGGAGGAGGTATCTTGGCAAGAAGAGAGGGTTGATCTATAATATTAGAATAAAGGGCGGTTATCTCAGCAATTTCTTTCGACGTAAATTGGAAGTCTTCAAGCACGGGAGAGATAAGAAAATTACCTGATGTAGGGTCTGTTCATGCACCACAACTTCGAATCCTTTGCTGTAGCCCTCCTTCGATGGTTGCATAACCATGGAAGAAGTAGAAACGATCTCCTCGTCAGCGCGAAGATGGCTCACCAAGGCCTGAAGGAAAATGCCCAGTTACAGCTTTAGCGGCATAGCTTCGTGTTCCCTCTTTAGTCTCAAGATTTCCTGGCTCTCCCCTAAAGCTTGGCGGGACTCTTCATTCAGATATGCCTGAACCAACTCCTCTTCGGTATAACCGCCACCCATGTCTTGAAATCGGGCCAAAATCTCTTCCCAGAATACAGCAAGCATACGGGGGAACAACGGATCCAAGTAACTAAGGCTCCCCTGATGCATCACGAGGTTAACGTAAAAGCCCAAAATAGTAGCGTCCAAGGCTTCCATCTTCTTTGTCAAGGTATCTTGAAGCTCTGAAAAGCTAGCATCCGTGCTAGTCTTCTCTACTACCAGCTGTTTCTTCTCAACATCCAAATTTGAAACCTGTTCGTGAAGAGATGCAATTTTTTGAGCCTGCTCAGCGATGGTTTTCTTCTACATCTCAACCATCATCTCGCTTATTCTCAACTTCTCTTTTAAAGCCACCTCATCAGTATGGCACTTCTTTATTTCATCTCTAAATATGAGTGTGGCTCGGTCAGTGGATTCTTTTAGCTCCTTAAGCAAAGAAGCACTTTTGCTCTCCCTCTTGAGGTCATCATCTCTATCTTTCTTCAGCCTCTCAATCTCCACGTCACGATCTGCAAGCTACTTCTCGTACTCATCTTTTTCAGACTTGAATGAGAGAATTTCTTCGTACTTGTTCCAATTAACAGTGGATAGCTTCATGCATAACCTTTCCCACCCCTTGGCTTGCCCCAACCACTATGAATTTCTTGGAGATAGGGAGAAATAGATTCGGCACGAACTGGCTTCAGATTGGGCTTATAAAAAACAAACCCCTTAAGAACAAATTAGAGAATGCAGCTTGCAGATATGGGCGACCAGCGGGAAGAATGTAAGGCGCATGCCTAGAAATCTTGAGAGAGGCGATCATGATAGCATGAGTGGAGGAGGTCATGACACCGGAAGTAGGGACATTTATCCCAGTGGAAGCAGGAGGCTGTGATGCAAATTCTTGCTCTTGGTCTCTTTTTGGCCTCTTTGATGGATCTCCCCACTAAGTCGGGCTCTTCCTTTTCTCGTAGCCACTTCCCCTATCACGGCCTTGATCTTTCTCGGCACGGCGATGCTCTTCCGCCTCCCTATCCTTCCTCCTTTTTCTCTCTTCATCAATCTCTCAGGGAGCATGGTACCTTGAAGACTGTCTCTGCAAACGTTGACTCCAAAACTCGATCAAGATCACTGTAAAAACCATGAGACATGACTCTTGCAGCAAGTGATAAAATGTCTTTAGGAAGGAGGCGTTTGATGAACTAAAACATCCTAGAAAATAGTAATAATATAAAGTGTGTGATCCTAGTGAAGTGTTTGTTGCAGTTTAACGACTCCAGCGGAATACACAAACTAGATCGGTCGCCGACTAATGTTGGGACATTGATTCCTACAGGGATGATCTGAGTAGGTTGGGGAGGTAACCCTTCTGAAGTAAAGTCATCCATTAAGTGACCCATATTCCCAATGTTGTCACTCGTAACTCCTAAATAATTGTCAGCTCCTTTCGGTAGAGAGTTGAGTATAGGCTCATTCTTAGGAGAAGCTCCTTCAATAGGTTCTTTCAAAGGAGGTGAGGGTGCATGTCCAAAGCTCAATTCCAAGGCCTTATCGTCTAAGTTGACGTCACCCTCATCAATGTCCCAATCTATTTCTTCCTCATTTAGAGGATGCTCCTCACTAATTTCTCCTTCCACTTCCCTTCAATCAATGAAGCCTTGCCCTTCCGTTGAATAAAATCTTCTTCTTTCTCTTTTGGAATCGATGGCACTTTGAGCGGACCGTCTATCCAAACTTGAATGTGAATCTCCTTAGGGGTCTTCTCTGACCCATTGGATGAGCCACTTTCTTCTTCTTCTTCTTTATCCTCATCATCTTCACTAGAGTCATGGGAAGAGGAAACGAAACCAGTTCGGGCTCTAGAGCAGGAAGGAGCGCTGACGAATCCAAGGAACCTTCCAGGGTGTAAAAGCCCACATCGGTGAAGGTTCTCATCTGTGAGCAAGAATCTAATTGTGCTCTCATGAGCATCGACCGCTTTCAAGGTGCTAAGAATAGTGCCGAGTGCCGGGTCCTTGTTAATCTTTGGAAGAACTGTAAGGAATATACGATCGTACAGAAAACTTGTACCAGTTAAAGGAAAATCCGAGCATGGTGAAAGAGACTTACCCCCCATTGTCCATATATGGGTGAATCCTTCTGGACATTTAGCGAAAAAGAACTGATTCTTGAATGAAGGAACTTTGCTGGGAAGATCCAGTATGAGTTTCCGGCTATGCTGCGCCTCAATATAAAAAAGTGATGGATTAGACTCTCTCTTCTTGAACAGT
The DNA here is from genome assembly GCA_030737815.1 of Allium fistulosum. Classification (NCBI taxonomy): domain Eukaryota; kingdom Viridiplantae; phylum Streptophyta; class Magnoliopsida; order Asparagales; family Amaryllidaceae; genus Allium; species Allium fistulosum. The sequence goes on along the minus strand of CM060905.1, from coordinate 497,011,474 downwards.
AGAAGATGCTATAGCTTAGCGAAGCTTGGGGCACGATTAAGTGTTCGCATGAATAGAAAATATAAGCACGTCAGCATGGTATATCCATTTGGAAGAATATGGAATGGGGCCATCCCTTTGTTCTGAAGTGTTGTCATTAAGAAGTAATTGAATGGGGGCACAACACCATACATGCACCTATATCGGTGGCAGACTATGTATCCAGAAGGTGGCCGATGAGCAAATTCCCCTTTCGATGGAAAAAACACGTCATTCTCTGGGATACCATATTATGAGCAAATGCTTCGCAACATTCTATGTGTAAGGCTTGAAGGAGCTTTCTTCAAAGGATCAAGCAAGACTCTAAAGTTAGGAAGAGTGCAATCAACGATGGGACCGACTGGAACCAGACAACCATATTGACCAGAAGTTATGGAAGCGACGGATCCAACTGGGATCGACAATGACTCTGCTTTAGAAAGAGGTGAGTTCCCCTTAACCAATTTGCACCGAGATGATTTGTACTTCATTCTATATAAGAAAGCTTGTGTTCAAAATGGTCAGGTACACCTAACCCTAAACTATAGACCTTTACGTGGTTGATACTTGAAATCCAGGAGATAATTGATGTGTACTAACCACCGATCGGATTCAAAGTATTAACCGGGAGTGTGTGTGATGTGTAATCTAAGTGAGAATGAGTTCGGTGTTCAGAACGCAGTGAACAAACCATTCCGCGTAGATGGCTCATTCAAACTATAAAGAGCGATCTATATCACCTATTAATTTCATTTCTTCTATACTTACCCATTATCAATCAACGATCGATAACGGATCCGTTGTACGAAGCAAACAGAAAGCTCTTCCTATTCCAGGTACATTTACTGTGCAATGATAGGACCAATTCAAAGAGAGCAACTACAGATTGATGGGTCCAAATCAAGTAGAGAATTCTCAGCATAAGTCGATTTTAGTTCTTTGGAAAGTGATAACCGCATGAGCTGCATACAAGATGCTACCCTAGGCTATTATCACCTCCCAGAAAAATTAAAATCAGTCTGCAAGATGTTGTGCGAGGATCGACTGTGTAACTCAGTGCAAGTTAATTCCGACTCTACGGATGAAGATAAACATGTCGAGCATCGGGGCAAATCCCTAGCTTCGTTCCGTGAAAAATTCAAGACTCGATTTGCTATCTTCTTCCACAAAGTCATAATCAACTTGAATTTTTCACTGTATCCATCATCAACACAACTTCATCACCAATCTTCAATATAGCAATACGCCAAAATCCATGCTACCAATCTTTGAATTGGAGAAGATAAACCGATCTTTAGTTTAGGGAGACCCAAAACTAGAAGTTCACTCAAATCAGATCGGCAGTCTTCATGAAGTTAGGGTTTTAGGCGGCGATTCCTTGCTCCAATCGTTGGCAATGGCTTCAGGAAGCGGCTGTTGATGGCGTTGGTGGTGGAGATCGACAGTAGCAGCTCCTTAATGGATTGAATGCTTAGATTGGCTAGCTAGGGTTGGAGAGGTCGGATCGGCTAAAGAAGTAAGGGATGAGATCGAATGGAAATGAATTGAAGTGAGGGGTCGACTTGTATACAAAAAAGAAAAGAAAGAGAAACTTTGAAAAAATTATGAAGTACTTGGATGGTACTGATTTGATCCGATTGGATTGGTACCGATCCAAATTTACTCCTCCAAATAATCCTAAATTTTTCCTATGCGACCTACTCGATGTTCGTATACATCCTTGAAAAACTTAGGACCAAATTCCTGAGTAATCATGAGCAATAAAGATCCACATTGAAACCTGAATAGATCACCGACATGTAACGAGATAGCTCAACATGGCTAATGAAACTCCTTAAAACAGAAACTCAGAGATAAACAATTCCAGAGCATACCTTGTTTTCAATGAAAGCGTACTTTAGAGGCAAATGTTAACCGGGTTTTTAACCCAGCAGAATTCAAAAGGAGTTGGAACATTCAGATTAAATCAGAACGACTCGAAACTTAATCGGAAGGCCTAGATAAAGGACCCTAAGAAGTTTAAGCCATTTTTAGGCTAAAATTTTGGATCGGTACTGATTCGATCCAATTAGATCGGTACCGATCCAAAATATTGCCTCGTTGGATCTCCGTTCCACTTATCATACACTCCTAGGTCTCCACTTAGCTTAACTATAGAGTTTGATAATATTCCAAGCATCCAAGTACAAGAAGTGAAGACTTATCCGATTCAGATTACAATTCAATCTAACTTATAGGTGAATCATCGTCAAAACAAGTCAACAAGCTACGAAACTACATGGAGAGCATCGTAACCAGGCAAGAAAGACAACCAAGTAGTCAAAGCATAAAAAATACTTAACTATTTGGATCGATACCGATCCAAATACTTTACTCTGATGACCTTCAATCTTTCTAGACTTCCTCTGTATGATGAATGCAGGCATACCGATCCAATTGGATCAGATCGGATCAGTACCGATCCAAATACTTTTCTCTTATGACCTTCAATCTTTCTGGACTTCCTCTGTATGATGAATGCAGGCCTATGGTAAAGCGCCTTTGGCCCAAGTGCTCTCCAACTCCTATAAATACCATCCCATCTGCAAAAGAAAAAGGGATGGGCTATGATCTCTGCTAAAACTCTGCCATTGTTTCTTTACTCTTCTTTTTCCTCACAACAGCCATTAAAGTGGCAACTGAGATCCTTTTGGTGGTCTCTAATAATGATGGCTTGATCTAACTTAGGAAAGAAGAATCGTATTGTAATCCAAACTCCTTTGTAACAACAGTTGATTAGTAAAAACTATAAAGTGGACATAGGCTTCATTAACAGCCGAACCACTATAAAATTCTCATCTTTTTACTTTTTCTGCGATTTACTATTGCTTTTTCTATTTTATTTTCCTTGATAAGCAAGGCTGGTGCTTTCACACTCAATCCAGGGTGTTGATCCATTTTTTGGGTTAACAATACTCAAACCATGAATCTATATCAGTTAACAGAAACCCAAAATATGACGTGCCTAACATAATCGAGCTTTCAATCCATGGGTCCTTATATGTTTCCATAAGCATGAAATAGAAACAGAGGAAAGGTGGATGAATCTATGTCTTCTCCTTAACTGTTCTGGCATCTATCGAACTTCCAGTTTGAAGGAGACGAACGAAGGTCAGCAATGGGAAGGAGTAACGAGATCGTAGAAAAGCGGCTGATTTGGGATTTGAGATTTTGGGATTTAGGATCAATGAAGTTAGAGAAGCAACGATGATGGTTGACGATCTGGGATCTGGGAATCAATTTGGGATCTAGGGTTCTAAGGAAAATTAAAGGGGTAGAGGATGGGCATTGAATGAAAATGGGAGTAGGCTTTAAATAATGGCGCCTAGTCTTTTTTAGTTAAGTTGGATGGTTGGTATAGGTTTTAAAAGTAGGAAGGTTCATATTTATTAATTAACATTTAGAAATTAATAATTAATAATAATTAGTTTGAGATATGAATTCATAATTTAATCTGAAATGCTAGAATTTATAATTATCAATTAGAAATTACTTATTATTAAATATTCTAGTATTTTAAATAAGTATATATTTATTAAAAATTTATACATTATTATTATAAAGAGAAAATTAGTATAAAGGAAGAGGTTAAAAAACTTTTAATTTTCACGGACGGTAAAATTAAACTTTTGTCTCAAAGACAAGCGCACAAGCACACGTTCTATTCAAACTTTTCCATAACTATTTCTCCTTTTTCACACTCTTTCCCTCTCGAAACAAATTTTCATCTTCTTCCTCCTTCCTCAAATAATGTCAACCGAAACCAGTGTTCTTCTCTAAAATATTTCAGCAACACAATCGGCTTCGGAAGCCAAGTCGAAGGACTTGACTCCACAAATTTCAACACAACCCGAACCGATAATCAATCAACCTAGGGCTTCAAAAACTAGGGCTTCGAAGACTATAGCTGAAGAATCAAAGATGAGATGAAATACTAGGGCATCGAACACTATGGATTCGAATACTTTTCTTAAAGAACCAAAGAAGAAGAGAAAAACTAGGGCATCGAAGACTTTGAATGAAGATGAAATGAATGAACAGAAGCTTTGCTACGAGATCCTCAATAAAAAGAAAGACAACGGTATATCATTTGATTTTTTCGAAAATGATAGATAGTTTTAGAATGATAGTTGAATATATCATTTTAATGATAGATAGTTTTAGAATGAAAGTTTATGTTGAAATGATGGTAGACATATAGATAGTTTTAGAATACTATTTTATGTTGAAATGATAATCAGATAGAGAAATGATAATCAGATAGATAGTTATGGAATGATAGTTGAATATATCACTTGATTTGTTGCAAGCATTATGTTGAAATGATTGATGATAGATGAAAATATCATTTCAATTTTTGATAGATGTTAGATGATAATTAAGTAGATAGTTATACACTGATAGTTGAATATATCATTTGATTTGTTGCATGCATTATGTTGAAATGATAGATGATAAATGAATACAACATTTCAATTTTTGATAGATGTTAGATGATAATTAGATAGATAGTTATACAATGATAGTTGAATATATCATTTGATTTGTTGCGTGTATTTAAAATGAAGAACGATCGATGAATACAGCATTTCAATTTTTGAATTGCAAAAGCATGCATTGAAAATGAGTAATGATAGAGAAATATAGCATTTAAAAAAAGAATGATAGATGAATATAGCACTAGAATGATAAAATGATAGTTAAAACTAGCATTCATATTTTTAAAGTGCATATATATGTATATAATGAGAGAATGATAGTTCAAATTAGCTTTCATATCTTTAAAGTGCATATAAATGAATAGAATGAGAGAACGATAGGCAAAACTAGCATTCAAATTTTCAAAGTGCATATAAATGTATTGAATAAAAGAATGACAGTTAAAAATAGCATTAGTATTTGTAAAGTGCATATAAATATATAGAAGGAGAGAATGACAGTTAAAAGTAGCATTAGCATTTGTAAAGTGATATAAATGTATAGAATGAGAAAATGATACTTAAAACTAGCATTCATATTTTTAAAGTGCATATAAATGTATAGAATGAGAGAATGATAGTTAAAACTAGCATTCATATTTTCAAAGTGCATATAAATGTATTGAATGACAGTTAAAAATAGCATTAGGTAAAGTGCATATAAATGTGTTGAATGTCCAAAATGATTGTTTAAACAATCATTTGCATTTTTTAAAGTGAATTGGAATGTATTGAACATGCAAATGATAGTGAAAACTAGCATTCGTATTTCTGGTTCAGAACTATAGAAAAAAATAATTATTCCTTAAAACTTACAATCTTCTTTGTTTGATTAATTAGCTTATTGATTGGTTTTATTACCATCAAGAGATGTATGAGCACAGTTACTACTTCACTACCATAATGATGGTAAGTATAAGCTTTTTCTTTATAAATGTAAATAATAATATAAAATTTTCTAATACTTATTAATATATAGAACGCTTTAATACATGATCAGGAAACTGTGATCAATGACCTAGTCGTACCAACAATAGATGTTATTGTGAAGGATGAATTTACAGAGAAGATTTTCTTCCCTTTACATTACATAAACCATTGGAGCTTACTGATGCTAAGATATGGGACAATGAAGTGGAGTCATTACGACTCAACCAAGCCAAAGACCAAATCAACAAGGACATCAAACCCCAGCTTTAACCAAGCCCTGATTCTTGTAAGAAAATTATAATTTTAAAATCACTCTAATATTAGCATACATCACTATTTTTTTTCTTCCATAGAAACCAAATTGAACCGATGTTCATGAAGAAATGGGCAGAAATAGGAATACTCAACAAAGAACTTAACAAACCTAGTGTTGCAACCGAAAAGCCCACCACAAGATCCTGATTCGTAAGTAGATAATTTCATTTCTTCTATTGTCATTTAAGTTTGTATATTCATCCAAGTTTTGATTTTTTTCCTGTTCCAACATGTCATTGGAATCCAGCATAAAAATTCTTCGTTGGTTCATTTGTTCAAGAAGCGCCTTTTCATCTTCAGTCATATTTCTTATCTCAACGAAAATCTATATAATAACATAAACTAATAATAAATGAGCAGTAGACAGTGAATGAACTAATGCTATATATAACTATCATTTTATATATAATGCTATATCTAACTATCATTCTTCATTCTTTTGTAATAACAATAGAAAATGGTAATACTACATTCTGCATAATGCCATATGTAACTATCATTCAACATATAGCTGTACAATAACAACATAAAATGGTAATATACACTATGTTACGATATATTAATCTATCATTATATATTGCTTGTACTTGTGTGAGAAATGATGCCTTTCTACTGTCCATCTTCTTGAGAGCTTCCCTTGAATTCACATTTTTTATGCTTTTGATATTCCACCCCCCAAATATAGGTAAGGCAGCACTGTATATTGCATTTGGAGAAATCAAATTTACATGCTCACATAGGAAAAACTACAAATAAAAATATTACTTGTTAAAACATATAATGTATAGAATTTACATTATAGAGATATATAGATACATTAACATAAAGTTAGAATGGTGTACTTACGATAGGGAGCATATAACAACCAGGCATGTTTCTCGGCTTTGTTTTGAAAACCTTGAAAGCTCTCATCAAGGAATAATGAATTGAAATAGGCCAAGATACTGAGTTAATTTTTTTTCATCGAGGATATAAGGAATATACCCCCATGGAAAGGATATTGATTCAGTCTTTTTGTTGGTTTGTAGTCTATCTATCAGTTTAAATAAATTAAATGCTTATTCCCTACCACACTCCGTACAATTGAATACTTTAGGTTTCAAGTTTCCATTAGTTATGTCAAATTTTCAAGTTAGCAGATGCCTTAAGACATTGAAACTCAAGAAAGATATGATAGATAAAACTAGCATTCTTATTTTAAGTACCATAGAAATGTAACAAATGAGAAAATGACAGTTAAAACTAGCACTCTAATTTTAAAGTGCACATAAAAATGTATTGAATGTCCAAAATGATAGTTTAAACTTTCATCCATATTTTTAAAGTGTATTGGAATGCAGTGAATACGCAAAATGATTGTCAAAACTAGCGTTTGTCTTTTTAAAGCACCACAGAATGCATTGAATATGCAAAATGATTGTTAAAACTAGCATTCATATTTTTAAAGTACATTGGAATGCATTTAATGAACAAAATGATATATAAACCTAGCATTGATATTTTAAAGTGCATAGAAATGGGTCAAATGAAAAAATGATTGTTCAAGTTATCATTTGTATTTTTAAAGTGCATATAAATTTATCAAATGTCCAAAATGATTATTTACACTAGCATACGTATTTTTGAAGTCTATTGGAATACACTAAACATGCCAACTGATAATCAAAATATCATTTGTATTTTAATTGTAGTGGAATGCACTGAATATGCAAAATGATAGTTAAAACTAACATTCTAAAGTTAGAGTTCATTGGACTGCATCTATTGAACAAAAAGATTATGTATTAGGTGCACGCTCCAGACATAGGCATAGTATCTCTATGAATGTCTTGATCAATATTGTGCACAAAATATAATGTTATATTTTAGAAGTCTAGATTAAAGAATGCTATCTTAGTTTATTATTAGATTATACTGTAATATTAACTAATATTTCTATATCTAAAATAGACTTGATTGTGCATTCTTTGTGATGGCGAACATAAAAGGCTTGACAAGGATGAGATGTCAGCAAAATATGTAAAGGAGACAATTAGAAAACTAAGAGCCGCAGTAGTATATGACATACTCAACGATCCAGAATATAGTTGGTCGGTGAGAAGTCCTACAAAGACTCTACACAGGATTAGCTGCTGCAGTTAAATTTCTTAGAACTATGGATTTTAGTTGAACTGAACCACTTCTTGTAATTAAACTGTGATAGATTCGTATATGTTTTCCAATGCTTGTACTGTGTTTTCAGTGTATAAACTGCTGTGATGGATTTGAACTTTTCGATTTGAATTTGATTCGATTATAGTTGGCTGTTTTCAGTGCATGAACTACGATGGATAAAGTATGGATATATTCAAGTGTTATTTTTATGTGCTTTTTGAGGATTGTACCGTGTTTCTGAAGTGGTGAATAATGTTTATACTGAATTTCTAGATAGAATTAGCATTCTGCAAAAATACATTTTTCAATGATCGAACTGTGATGAATAAAGTGTGATTTTATCCATCTAGCATTTGTACGTGCTTTTCAAATTTTGTACTATGCTTCAAGTGTGATGTATACTGTTTATACTGTAATGCCGGTTATAACTAGCATTCAACTGAAATGCTAAATACAACTAGCATTCGATTGAAATGTTTATATGCTTACCCATTGTACCCACTTCAGCTTTTGATATGCTTACCATCGGCTTACGTCTAGACTGTAGAGTCATGGAACATCGGCTTTGCAGTCCATTTTTTATGCTTTCCCTTTTTCCATTTGGGCTATGTTACTGCACTGCCAGAGTATTGTGAATCTTCACTTTGATTGTATATTGTTTCAGCAGCGGCTTTTCAAGTCTACATTCTATTGTGGTTGTACAACAAATATACAACTACAATTTTTTTGTTCATTTTTATTTTTTTGTTGGAATCTCCACCTCTATTGCTAGAGTTTGCTAGATGTTGATTGGTACTTGCATTTTTAACCGATGCTCGTTTCAGCCTTTCATCGGCTCATCATCAGTTGTTAGCTCATCCTAGAACCACATATACAATCTCATCAGCTCATCATATGAAGATTAGTACACCATCATCAGATCCTTCGTTCATGCACAACAGATCACTTAGTTCTATGCAATGACAGGTTGTGGTTTTCAATGTTTGTATTGTGTTTAAAGTGTGATGTATACTATTTATACTGAAATGCTAGTTACAACTAGCATTCAAATGAAATGCTAAATACAACTAGCATTCGATTGAAATGTTAAAACTGAAGTGCATCTCGTGCAATTCCTTAGTTCATATTGAAATTTTTGCACTATGAGTAAATAATGGATTCCTAAAAACAAACCTTTAGCAACAATGGAAAATAGCAATATGCAAACTGACCAAAACAATGGAATTCATATGGGAACTAAATAAATACTTGAGCAATGCATGAGTACTTCACAGAGCAAAGAAGCAAATCAAAAAACAAAGATAAATGTTTATACTGGATGTACAGATAATGTAAAAATGGGTAATAAAATTACTGACATTTAGAAGACATCAAAGCATGTACAAAGATGAATCACTTACTTTGTTACAGAAAAATAGCTTACAAATATAGAACAGAGTTTTACATAATAAAACTAATAATAAAAAGACTAAATGGTAAGAAAAAAAATTTCAAACATAGGTACAGTTGATAATATAGATTAAAATAAAATGACCAAAACATTTCACATTTTATTTTGTAATGATTTCACATAGTCTGACTTCATTTTTCTATAAGCTTTAGTGCCTTTACACTAAAAAACTACAGATCAACCACATGAATTTCACTACAAGTCCATTACACTTAAAAACTACTCCATTACTCTAAGAAAATACATAGAATTTCTAACTTTTTGAAGAAGCAAGACAATTCCTTCTGTTGACCAACTTCGTTATAGTGAGTGCATTTTTTCCTTTTATTTTAAGAATATCCAAATCCACCACGCCTCTTTGTAGATGGTCCTCCCGCACCACGAACCTCTTTAGGAGGCCTAATGAAAACATCATTTTCACCAACAATCAGCTTATCAAAATCTGGAATTGGATTTATAGCATTAGCATAAGAAGATGTAAAAGCATTATTAGTAAAATAGTCCTCCACATAATCATAAACTGATAATCTAGACTTGTTAGTGCACTTAATTGCATGGACACATGAAAAACCGTTAACTCTCCATTGATTATAACTATATAAAAAAATTTGAAGATCAACAACCTATGACTTAGGATATTTAACTTCAAACACAAAATCCGAAGATTTATAAACATCCCAACCAAACCCATCATCGATTAACTTAGACAAACGTTCCTCCATAATAGGACAAAGATTCGTTGTCCACAAATGACATTTCTCTCTTCCTCTAGTCATTTCCTCCATTACTTTCACTCGAATACCATCCAAACAAGAAATTATTGGCATAACTCTATCTTCCAAAATCCATGTATTAAAACCTTCTGCAACATTAGAAGAATATTCATCATAACGCTTACGTTGGAAAAAATAAATCCACCCAATGGTCAAATGTTTATCTCTTAAAAAAATTTCCATGAAAGTACCCCCAATATCCTTAAATTTAGAAAGATATCGCTCAAAATCATACATATTAGAAGCTCTAGCACAAAGTTTAAACAACTCAACAATTGATGAATCACCTTTAGCTGCCTTAACAATGGTACCAATATTTTGTTCCATATGAAGTAAACAATAGCTATTATTAGAAGGAAATATTTTCGGAACACCTAAAATGAGACCCCATTGACGATCAGACATAAAAATTAAAGACCGATCTTTATGAAGCATTTCTTTCAAATAGGACAAAAATCAAGACCAATTAGCTTCGTTTTCATGTGAAACAATACCCATTGCAAGAGAAAAGAAACCTACAAAATCAATAATTAATGATTGATTAGTAGTAAGAAACATGAATTATATTAAATATTCAAGCCTGTATTAAATGTTAATATTTTCTATTGTAAACAATCGAATTAGCTTCAGAATGACATATGAATCTAGCATATGTTATTTTGAAGTCTATTATTTACTGTTGCATAAAAATTGTAGTTCTTGTTTTTATAAACATTTCTACTATAAACATTTCTAGTGTAAGTAGTTCTACCATTGAATAAAATTAGAGCAAACAATGCTAGTGTAAACATGTCTACTGTAAAAGTTATGTACTGCTGCAGAAAATGATAGTTACATATATCATTGCCAAAAAATAAAAAAATAAATAAAGAAAACAAAATTAAAATGAAACTCATACCTCGGTTAATATTTTTAGAAGTAGCAGCTAAAAAAACAATCGGTCTTCCCTTTAAAGCAGCAGCATCTAAAAATATTAATGGCCGAAAATGCTTAAATCCAAGTAGTTAAGCACCAAAACCAATACAAACTCTTTCAAATTGATTGGTTGAAGGATTAACTTCTATAGCCACATAACTACCAGGATTATATTTTTGCAATGCCTCCAAATACCAATTTAAATCATTACATGACATGGCATCATCCTCATATATTTCTTTCAAGCCAATTGTTTCCACTATATGCATAATAATATGAAAGATTAAAATTGTACTCTCTTCTAAACTCTTTGATAATATTTTTTGACTTCTTCATAGGGGCATCTCGAATTTGATCAATAATCAAAGATTTAACAAATCTACTTGAAATATTAACTCTATTAACATCTCTAAGACCGGCTCCACATGAATAACCAAAATTGTAGGTTCTAATAAAAAACCAGGAGAGTAGGCCATGATCCGAAGAAGCATTAAGATAAAACTTATTACCATCTGTAGACAAAGAGAAATTAACCGAAATTCTATTGGGAGAATTTCTAACAAAAATCAAATCATAACCATTTTTTATTTGATATGCCATTAAAAACTCCCTAAAATCCTCAGTTCCATTAAAACAAAAACCAAGAAAATCCACAATAGTTTCTTGAGAACCTTTCTTCAACATATCTTTCAAATAATATGAAGAATCGGCATGTGAATCACTGTTTGTAGCAGAACTACTACTAATTGAAGTGCTTTGAACACTTGAATTGCCTAAACCACTGCCACCAATATAAAGTTCCATAGCACAAACATTTCCCTTAATAGTAAACTTAAAATATTCACTCTTCTTGAAAATTAGAAAGCACACAACACTAATTAAATCTGAATCGGTATCAATGAGTATATTCTTGTTCTCAACAACATAAGATATCTCAATAGAAAACTGTCTAAGAAGTGACCAAACTCCACTGATTTCAGTCTTAACACCAAACAAAGAAGAACCCGTGGTAAGTCAAGTAGAATAACAATTCTCATTATGTTCAAAAATAACTTGAAAACTATTTGGTTCATCATTGTTGATATCAATACCGCAAAAGGAAAAAACCAATTAGTAAACTTAATCTTATGAATACAACAACAACTAAAAATGCTAAATTAACATAGCATAACAAATGAAAAGCTAAATAAATTGATTATGAATACAACAAATGCTAACTTAACATAGAATAACAAAATAGAAAAAGCAAATGATAAATGTTAAATGAAAGAAAAATAAATTAATTAAAAAGCAAATGCTAAATGAACATAGCATAACCAAATTAAAACAAATTATGAATACGACAGCAGAGAATGCTATATGAACATAACATAACACAACAAACTAACATATAAAATTAAAAGATGTCATATGAACATTAAAAATGTACAACAATAAACAATGCTAAATAAACATAGCAATACACATTAAAACTTACTTTGTCATTGAAACAAATCTGAAACCGGAACCGAAATCAAGAAGGAGACAAAGTATACAGCCTAGAAAACAAAAATATACTTAATAATCAATACATGTATATAAGAGGAAGATAAACAGAAGATCGAAAGAAATAAGATCGACATACCTGGAACTGGAAATTGTTTGATGAACATCGAGAGCAAATTATACAATGAAGATCGAGAACAAAAATAATAAAGCATGTGTCCTTGAAATGAAGATTGATGCACGAAGATCCGCAAGACCAGGATGAAGATCAGCTAAATCAAGAAGAAGATAAGAAGCAAGAAGATCGATGATAATGAATGGCAAGTTTAAATTTTACAGAAGTATTTCCTTTGGAAAAAAATAAAACCCGCGTCCTTGAAATGAAAAAAAGTCTGCGTCCGTAGGTCGAAAAAGGAAATAAAAAGTTCCTCTAGCCCATTTTCCTATATTATAAATTGTCAACCATAATTTATTATTATTATAAATTATTAAACAAAATTCAAAATCACAATTTTATTGTTATTTTAGTATTTAAAGCAATTGTAAATATATTTAAAATAATTAACATTAATCCGATCATTTCCTATGCTGATCGTTTTCTCAAAGTTTTTTTAACCTACGATTAAAACAATTTTTATTGTAATAAATTAATATCTACAACTTCTAGGGAAATGTTGTAAAAATAATTTATAGAATTTTTTTGAAAAACAAATTTTAATGTAGAAAACATTATTATAAGATTTTGTTTTTGAATATTAGAAAATTTTCTAAATTTTATGAATATTCTTAAATTATTTTAATTTTTTTTAAGATTACTTATTAATTATTTACATTAATTATTAATTCTTATTTTTTTATTTATTAATTATTACTTTTACTTCTTAATTATAACCAAATATTAATTATTAACTATTTAATATTAATTATTCAATAGTAATTATTTAATATTAATTTTTAATTATATTTATTAATTATTAAGTATAATTAATAAGTATTAACTATAATTGACTAATTATTAATGATTAATTATAATAAATTATTAAATATAAAAAATATCTATTGATTGTAGATAATAAATAATAATTATAAATTATTTATTAATAATCATTGGTTATAAATTATAAATATTTACCTATTTAAGTTTTTATTTATAAATTATTAATTATAAACTACGATTTATAAATTATTTAAGTAAGTATTAAATATTTGTTATTAATTATAAATTATTAGTTATTATAATATTTTAAGTAATACTAAACATAGCCAAAAAATTTAACATAAACCAACAAGTAAAATTACATTTAAATAGGTGTAGTTAATTAATATCTAGTTGTAAAAAAACAATGTTTTTACAACATTTTAAAACTGTTGTTAAAACATTATTGTGACAACTTTTACAAAAATCGTTGTAAAAGGGTAGTTTATTACAACGTTTTTGGAGGAAACGTTAAAAAAAGTCATGTTTTACAACGTTTTCTGTAAAACGTTGTAAAAAGGATGTTTTTCACAATGTTTTTTTGAGAAAACATTGTAAAAGCGGTTTTTTACAACATTTTAAATATATACATTGTAAAATAAATGTTGTAATAAGCTGCATTTATTGTAATGCAAAAGCATCAAACTAGACTTTGCTTCCACGAACCTGCATTGTACTTACAAATGATATCCAACCATATAACTTGCATTTTCTAATGTCAAAGCATATAATTATATTAAAGCTCGTACGATGTACATACGTCATCTGTATGCAATATTAGTTCCAGTTACTTGCTCGATCACACAAATTTCATTTTCGAAGTAGTATTGCTCACTCGACTCCCTAGTGCGAACTCCAATCAGGTTCCTTGATTAGAAACCTCCGTTTTCCTTACATAGCCATATACTATGATAGAAAACTTCAGAATCAAATCAAAATTCGGTATCAAGTGTTCGCCATTAAGAATCGAGTGAATAATCCTTGTCCGGATCGGTGTAAGTCACCTCGAAATTGTGTACTCGAATCTGGATCAAATAGTTATGTGAATAACTGATCTACATATTTATTCCTTTGGTTTCTTAACTATACCAAATTCTTTTTATTCACGTTCATTATTACTTAGTATATTTCCTTTAATGCCAATATCACTTATGAATCATTTCATAAAACCATTACTTAAGTTTATTATAAACATTTTATAAAACACAACTTATGTTTATCATACTTTTAAAACATAAGTTCATAGTCATACAACACTCATCTATATCCTAAGATTATATATACAAATTCATATTTGTTTTACTTAATCAGAATGTTTCACTGATTAAAACTTGTTTTAATTTACTATCCTCTCAAGCTTATAAGTTACAAAAGCTTATTTTCTTATGTTTATAAAAAAACACTTAGCTTAAATTTCTCAACCCATTTGGAAGTTTTCGACTGTTCAAATCGCCGAAAATTCCATTTCATTTCAATAAATGAAAATTTCCTAACAACAAATCATAATGAGATACCCAACCCAAACTATCCTAATGGAAAGGACACACGAGTCTATAATATCACTTCATGGAAAAATTTAGAACTAACATCGGGTTTTTATTTCAAATTATTTTTAAATAACAATAATATACATATCTCCTTTGTTGTATATCAAATCGTACTTTGGAATTTAAATTAAGACTTGTTTTACCAAAACAACTCTATAGCAAATTACTATGGTAGAAATCCCTTACTTAGAAACTCCAAAATAAACGCCAATGATGCTGCAGTCATCACTGGAATTATTTTCCAACGACAAAAGAGAGTTCAATGCTTTCTCTCTCCTTTTAAACCCCTTTTTAAAATATTTCTATCCATATACACTTTCAAATAATACTATTATTTTTTCTCAAAGATTTTGAAAACAATTTTCAAAACATCGGGACTTAAATTCTCAAATTCTCAGTTTAAATCCTTTTTTTTATTTATAAACCATATTTATAAACAATACTTATAAAATTTCACTTCTTATATAAAATCACTTCACAATTATACATATTTGTTTAGATTATAATAATCAACTTTTATTAATATTTAAATTTGGACCCAACATTATCACCGAACGCCTTATAGCAGTGTCATGAAACTTATTTCACAAGGTGTTCGTATTTAATTCGACCAAACAATTAATGCTCGTAAACTATCTAAGCACAACCAATTAATCAACAAACAACAGTCAATGCTCCTAAATGGGAAGAGCATGAATAATCAAACAATAACTAATGATAACTGAATGTTATCATCTTTTAACAACCAAACACATCATAAATTACTATTTCAATTTATAAAAATCATTCATTTATATATAAAATATTAATCTAGGTAAAATTATTTCATTTCCCTAATTTTAAAACAATATTGTGTCAGTTTGCCTTGTTCAAGTGTTCAGAATCCCATATCGATATAGTTGTTCCTTCTGTACTGATCAGAATTCATAAACCACTCAACCGATAAATCAACACAATATGAAACATTTTTATAGAACTAACTAATACATGCTCATATATGTAATACATTCAAACTCATTTTAGGGTATTACTAACCCAATTTCTAATGAGTCTACCTCACCAAAGCCTAGGTGTTCGCTCAACCTAAGTTTTGATATAAGTTGTAACAATCTGCCTTTTCGACCCTCAAAAGTCGACACCAATACATCCACAGTATTCACGTGCCGAGCATCTAAGTGTCGGAAAGACAGATTATTGAGGGAAAAGAAAGAAAAAGGTTTAACAAAATCTCAACTCGTGACGAGTAATATATAATATACATACATCAAACTAGAGTACACTAATCTATCATCAACCTAGATAGTTATAACATCTTGTCCTTATGAATGCAAATAAATATAAACAACCAATGTAGCAGAGCCCGTCTCCTAAATCTCAAAAGCATCCATAACCAAATATGAAAATATGCTCGGTCTGACCTAAGCATTATAAGAAAAATAACATCCAGATTAGTCTGGTAAACCAGCGTGAGAAACACACCTTAAATGAATTCTAACATTATAAAATCTTTTAAATAAAGGTATTTCATAAGACCACACCGCACATAAACACGGATGGGTTTTTACCTTACGATAACCAAATCATTTATAGGAAATTTTCTGATATTATAATAACATCTAGATTTTAAAATAAATATTGAATCTTAGCCGAAATTGTTACATTAATTAAATTCCAGCATAATAGGTATACAACTAAGTCCGTAGGCACTTATTAGAGAATGGATTCCAACATGACTAGGTAAGGGTCTCCCTTCCGTATAGTACACCTTTAGAGAAAATATACCAAGGTCGCCTTAGTTGCACCTCTGCTACTCAGGACCGGCCTACCCATTCCTAGATAGTACTGAATATGATCACCCTCCAGCTATCGACTAGACAAACCGTTCCGTGGCCATAAGCATACATAATCAGAAAATGTCAATCTAGATATAAGTGATGATCATACCCTGATGGGAGCGAAACACATAGCCCTACTGCACGACCCTGCTTTAGTTATTTCCGATTGATGAGGCTTGAGGTTAAATTTACCATTTAGAAAATCCTATTTGGAATGCTAACACTGCCCTCTAGGTAACAATGCAATGTCAGAATTTTTCCATACAAGTTTGTTCTGGGACTAATCAAAACCGAAGGCACTACTTCTACTACATCCTTTTCGAATACCACAACAAACAGATCGTTGGGGTAAAATTAGAACAAAACACTAAACCAAGACATCGATAAGATCTCACAACGGAATGACAACATATAATATACTAAATATACATGAACAAAATAGGATAACAATATATAAGAGGCGACACTAGCGGAAGAAGCTGACAAATAAATATCAGTATAGAAAATCAGAATACATCATCTCTCAAAAGCACGGAGTTCTGAATGAATATCTGATACAACAGTCTCATATACAAATAATAGGTCTGTCATGTACAAATAAAATAACAAGTATTTATATATCTCTAAACATCGATACCATGCTTCCCAAATGCTCTAGCTACGCACTCTGCTAGCATATCCTCAAAAGCACATGACTCCCGAACTACTCAATCGAGTACCGAGAGTTGTTATGACATAAGCATACAAAGACAAATTATGGGTCAGACATAAGGTCTAGTGTGAGGGGAACTATCTCAAAATACTGTATGTTAAAACTATATACAAATAAACAGGAACTACTAAATCACAACCGACCCTCCCCACAAACATGGCTCAGGAGTAATCTGAGCTGTCTATAAATAAGTATAGTAAATTCATCTCAAAAGTAGGGGATTATACCATAACTTGCTCTTCTCCTGTAACGACAAGTTAGCACAATATCTTCCATTGTACTACACTAGCCCAAAAGTACTAATAAATAGTACAGACATACCATGATCAAACCGTGATCCCAATATGACAATCACTACTGCTAAGATTGATAAGATAGTCCCCAACGCGTATGGTTACTATTGCTAAGACCGAATAGGTATGCCACTACTGCTGCTAAGACCGAAAATGTGCGCCATGATGCGTATGGTCACTACTGCTAAGACTGAATAGGTATGCCGCAATGCGTATGGTCACTACTGCTAAGATCAAATAGATATGCCATAACGCGTATGGTCACCACTGCTAAAACAATTCGTTCGTAAGATTACGAACATAGGACCCAAAAACGTCCAAGTGATCACAATCAGATAAACCTATTCACGGTCCCTCTAAGACCGTGCCAAGTGTGCCATGGTAATCAACAACACTCTAGGTACACCACAACAAGGTCAATACCTGGGTAGGTCACATAAGTCCATACTCTTGGTGTGTCACAATAAGTCAACACTAAACAAATCTTATATTACTCTAAGGTCTAATTCTTAGAGTACGGACTCACTCCGTATGTAACAAGGGAATCGCCACACATGACTCTAGTCGCCACGTTCTAAAAACCACCAAAAAGCTCTATCGAAATACCATACTAACCTAAATCTCTTCCAAATCGAATGCAGGAACTCAATATCATAATACTCCTCCTTTATACCCTCTCGTTTACCTCAAAATCTACGGTTTTATAATACGTGCCAGGGTGGGTCCCACGTGGGCCTCGAATCAGAGCGCTCCAAAACCTACCAAAATTTCACAAGTTGTATCCTATGAAAATGATGAACAATCATCCAAACCTTACCTCAATCCAACTTCGTACGCGAAAGTTATCGCGTTCTAAAGTTTGCACAATACATAGAAGATCAGTCGATTGGAGTTCCATTCAGTCAATTGAACCAGGGGAGAGATGACATGTTCCTTCTTGACCAGTCAACCGAATGGACCTATTCAATCGACCAAACTAACATGTTCCAGGAAGTGAGCTTTGGTAGGGGCAAATCCCGCCAAACAATCGCCAATTCGCGTGTCGTTTCCTCCGACGCTTCGCTCGATGAGTCGCCTTGCTACTAGAGCCTATCTCCATCCCATCGGACATCTACTAGGGTTCATTTGTTGACATTTTGGAAGTGGCTTCTTAAGTATACGAAAACTATTTTTGATACCAAAATCCACTCTTTGCACGAGTAGAGTTCAACGGGAAATTATAGTGACCCGGCTTCCTCTAACACACCAAAATGATATGCCCAACTTCCTTTCCTTGTGCATAGCTTATACGTGTGTCGATACACTCATCTGTGCACGCCTTTGCACAAATGTATGCAAAAACACACTTCTCAACACAAATTACATTTCGAGCTTCACTTGAGGAATTAATCGATCCGATACTCTCTAACACAACTTAGCGCACCCGGTGGTCGCTATGGCTACATGAGATCGCTAACATGCCTATATACACATACGGGCATTCCCATACTTATATATATAATTCAATAAACAAATATTCATACACAACTCTCATCAATAATTCTAGACACAACAGTAGATTGATTTTGAATGTTGCTTAGCTCAATATACACATGTACGTTTACCCGCTCATGCATGTATACACACATGTATATTTACATTAGCCGTTCAACTATTACTAGATAAATTATTACTTTTACTTACTTATCTTTTCAATAAAAGTAAAATACCACTTTAAACCATTTTATAAAATCTCATATCTATTTTATAAAATATATTCTTCATTTATAAAATCATGAAACCATTTTATAATTGCTAATTATGCTTCATTAGTCTCTAATTATTTTAATAATAAGTGGAGAGTTCATAAACCACTTAAGTTAGCTTACCAACAGTTTACAAATCAATTCAAATGGACTAGTTAATATTTTCTAATGACGTGCACATCATTACACTACTTAATTAATCCCAAGTCAACATTAACATCTCAAAATCACCTAATTAGCCCAAATCAAATCTAGGGCTTACTAACTATTTTCAAAACATAGTATTAGTGTCTTAAATAATTAATTAGCTAAGGGAAACATGTTTATGACATGAATACAAGTCTAAACCCCAGCATAGAAATCTCCAAATCATTCCATAATACTTCATAATTATAAATAAACGAATTAATGAAGAAAAATACACAAATTTAATAGGAGAATCATCCCACTTACCTTACTTAAACCAAGGCTAAGCTCTAATTGCCAAAAATCCAATCTTTCCTCTCTTTAATTTCGAAATCAACACCAAATCTTCGATTCACGCCAATCCCTTCGCGGGTTTTATAGAGAATAGGAAGAGATGATTTATAGTGATTTTTATTTGAATTTAGAAATCTATTTGAACAGATTTACCGTTTGGTGATTAAGAGGTGATTAAGGAGTGAATAGAGAACAAATTAGATAGGAGGAGAAGAAGATAACGTGAAATGAATAAGTGAATGAGAATTATGAAGAGGTTAGCCCCTTATAGGCTAAAGGCTAGGTTCACAACTTTCTCCATCCGACACTATTCACCTCCAAAAATCATTGTCTCTAAACTTATCAAACCTTGTACTCAATAAAATTCTAGATGCCATTCCGAACTCAATGGAAAAGGTTTCGGGACCTAATTCCATCGTATACAAAAGTTAACATTTTGAATCGATTTACGAATCGAACGAGGATACCAGCTAAAAACCGTCTGTCGAAATATATCGATGCTTATACTCATTTTGATTCGCGACGTCAATCCGAACTCAACAGAAGTAGTCTCAAGTCCTAATTTGGCCGTATGCGAAAAGTCACATTTTAGACTTCTAATTCAATAACGACTTAATATCTAAATTAACTATTAAATTGTATTATCATTAAATATGCGGCTTATTACATTCCCCCCTCCTTAAAAGGATTTCGTCCTTGAAATTCTCATCAGTACGAGAAAGTAACAGGACTGATCAAACTTCCCAAGTCTCGGTTTTCCAAAACTCCAACAGTACCTTCCCTTATGCTATTAGCATCTCGGCACTCCCAAATTAGAATGAACCACACACAAGGAAATATGCGATGACCCACATCATCCTACATTCCCAAAGAAAACCATACCTCTTTTAAGAAAGCTTCTCATTATTCGAATGCCAATCAAAGCAAATAAGCATTTAAATAGCTATGCATCAACTTTCAAGTACCTAATTGTACTATACTAAAAGGATTGTGCCCTAACATAGAATTTAAACACGTATAACCTCAGTGTAGTAACCGATACTACCATAGTCATACATGACAATCAATTGGAGAGTAAGCTTAAGTGAGCCAGTCCCAAAATATACCACTGACTCCAAGTCACATCAAATGGTAGTGGACTCGTATAGATCCCATTTTGCCCTATAACGGTTATGGATGATATGCAATCTATTCTAGATAATTAAGGAATAAAAATCGATACCCGTCATTGCTGATGGGTAGAGTCAACAATGGACACTATTAACCTAAAAAATGGATCAACACCCTAGATTGAGTGCGAAAGCACCAGCTCTATTCTTACAGAGCAATAATATAGAGAATAAATGTAAAAAGAGCAGAAATAGTAAAAAGACAAGAAGATTTGTATAGTGGCTCGGCTGTTAATGAAGCCTACAATCACTATATAACTTTCTATTAACCGACTGCTATTACAAGTTGAATCAGATTACAATATGATTAAATCTTCTAAGTTAGATCAAGCCACAAGTACAGGAGTTCACTGGAGAATCACAGTGAACCCCCATATAACTATTGTGTAGGGGGGAAGAGTGAAGAATAATCTCTGCAGAGTTCTGACAGCCAGTCTAGAAGATCCTATTTATGTTGCAAGTAGGATTGTATTTATAGGGATTGGAGAGCTATTGGGCTAGGTCACCATGCCAGAAGCTTGCCTTTGGAAGTACAAAGGTGTACCAAGAGTTTCATGGCCAACCGAGTCAGATGGATCACTAGCGATCCATAGGCGATGGATCACTAGCAGTATAATCCTAGATCGGTGATGAAGCTTGTGTTTTCCTGATCAGGTTCATGCATCAGGATCGGGTTGTATCCCGAGTATGCATCCATGAATGATAGTAGTTCATGTCCAGCCGTTCCGTGCACAAGTTGGTCAATTCTGGGCAGTGGAAAACTATTTTTCGGGCATTGCTTTGTTTATATTTGAGTAGTCGATGTAAGTTCGTCGTTACTTGTTGGACTTCTTGACCAAAACTGAGTTAGATACCCATTCGGGTAGGTTGCATTACAGATAAACCATTGGCCATCGGGTTGTCTACTTCTTCTCTCAATGCCTTGGACCGTTCGAGGCCTAGGCTGCACCTTTTCTACTTTACCGGTGTAAACCTGGGATCAATGTTGAGGGTGTGGCATGCAATTTATGGTGATAACCCATACATATTGAAATGTGTCCAAGTGAACACATCCAAGTTGTAGCGAAGAAATTTAGTGAGTTCTAGTCGCATCTTGCTTCCAAGGTGCGATCCAATTTTCAAGACCCGCGTCAGGTCATCCATGTCGATTGGAACAAACACCATCAATTCTGCCGCTGCTGCCCGATCCTCCACTAAATTCTTCTTTATAGGGTCCAAAGCCATGTCGAATCGGCTATGGTCCCCAAGCCAGGGGTGGCTCTGTAGTTGCTATTTGGTAGGTTTGCCAATGTGGAAAGTTCTCCCTGCATCCTTCCCGTTTTTCTTTCTTTTAGATTTGCGCAGTTAAGCGATGGCAGCACATTGATCTCCTTTGATCACCCTAGTTCCATTCACCGTTGGAATTTCATGGTAAGGCACTATTGGGCTAAAGGGATTCTGAAATCCGCCAGTGCGGGTAGTCCCAAGAAGGCATTGTATGCAGAAGTTTCATTTATGATCATGAAAGTTTGGATGAGGGTGACTATTCGGTCGCCTTCCCCAAGCTCTACAGGCAAGTTAATCATCCCAAAGGGTTGTTTGGGTTCGCCGGTGAATCCTTGGATTTTTTTTTGGCAGGCAGATACATCTTTCATGCTGATCTTCATCTGGTCAAAGGTGCATTTGAAAAGAATATTATTAGAATGCAGCTGTCAACCAATACTCGTTGGACCACGGCGGGTCCGATCCCTACTGTCATGACCATGGGATCGAGAGTTGGAGCTTCAATCCCTTTAGTGTCCCAATTTCGGAATACTATATCATAGTTTAGAGTTCTCTACTGCTTGGCAGAGGCTCCATCTTTGATCGAGAGGCACGAATCCTTTGGAGCATGTTTTAATGAGCTCGCATATCGCTCCATTTCTCCCCAACTCCTCTATGCGGGATGAGGTCCTCTAGATATCGTTCCAATGATGTGTCTCTGGTCAGTTCGTCTAGATCCCTCTTCGCTGGTTCCAGCTTGGTTTCCTCAATCTCTAGGAACTTAGGGTGCCGCGGGTTGGTCAGGATTTTGCAATTTGCTCATGTATTGCTGAAGCTTGTTTTTCCGGATCAGCTCTTCAATCAAGTTCTTTAGGCGACGACACTCGTTTGTGTTGTGACCATGCATTTTGTGGAAGTGATAGTACTTCCCGAAACACTTTTGTTGTTTAGTTGCTTCCGTTTTAGGGGTTATCTTGTACTTCTCTGTCCCCTATGTTGCAAGATAGATGTTTTCTGAAGTATCATTGAGTGGGGTGTAACCTTCGGGCCTGAAGCCTTTAAGCCTCTTATTTTTACCATTTTGTTTGTCAGAATTCCGATTCTTCCTTTTATGGTTTCCATCTTTTCCCGCACTTCCTTCAGCGGCCCCGGTGGTATTCATGTCCTGGTTTATCGCCATGCCACTCTGCCCCACGTTCATCGGTTGTAAGCTAGTATATTTCCTTTCTAACTCCTGCGCCTCCTCCAATCATAAGTATTGACTTGCCTTATGGCTGAAGTCATTCCTAGTGGTAGGTTGTTTCATTTTGATTCATTTTCTGAACTCAGTTTCGGGGTGGATGGCTCGGACCAGGGCCATGAAAAACCATATCCTTGTTCGGATTGCTTACTTCTATCACCGCAGTATTGAACCAGTTCATGAAAGACTTCAGAGATTCATTTCATCCCTAGAATAGACCGGACAAGGACATCACATCTTTAGGCTACGTTGTGTGAAGTCTGAATTGATCAAGGAATCTTGTTGCTAGCTGATCAAAATTGGAGACAAATCTTGGCGGAAGTCTACTGAACCGCATAGAAGCAATTCCCTCAAGGAAAATTGGGAAACATCTACATCAAACGACGTCCGAAGCATTTGCTCCATCTATGTACCAACTATACTTGTATAGATGAGGTTTCGGGTCTCTCGTTCCGTCATAGGACAGAATAGTTGGCATAGTGAACTTTTCTAGGTACCGCTCGTTCAAGATCTCATCAGTGAAGGGAGTCCGACTTGGAACGAATCCCTACTCATCATCTCTTTTATTCTTATTCTCATCCATCAGTCGCTTGATCATATCCACGATATATGCCTCAGATGTCCGGTAGTCCGGGGGTCGGTTGTCAGTAACTACACCGAGTGTTTGGCTTTGCAAACGATCTTGGTGAGTAGGCTGAAGCCTAGGCTCTTCTGTCTTCGAAAGAGCCACTCCCTTGAGATTCTGTTAGCTTGCGATTGGTCTGATTGGGGCAATTTGGACATCCCTAGCTTTATCGAATGCATTAGCATTTCTTTCCAACTTGCCGTCATTGATTTGCTCTCCTTCTTTCGAGTCGGAGAGGTCCACAGCTATATCCACTTGTGGGGTCTTCGCTCCTAGGTTCAAGTTTGTAGCTGGTTGCCTCGTGGTCGGTGGAGTGCTTATGTTTTCTTCTATGTTGATTCCATGGGTTCCATCTATCATTCCTTTTTGCGGCTGCTTCCCGTTTCTTTAGTTTAGGAAAGAAATGGAAGTTTGTTCTACGGTAGTCGATGGTTCTACCATGGTTCTTGGAGTAGGATGTGATTGTAAGGTCAAGAGGGCATTAAGTTTGTCCATAAGAACTCTCTGACTACTTTCCATTTTCCGATTGATTTCATCAACCGTTTTATTCAATTTGTCTCTTCTAACAACTTTGCATTGATTAGAGGATCCTGGCACCTGATCTCCTGCGTTGGCCCCATTTACTTTGTTTTGTTGATGATTCATCTCTTCTCCAGCTATTACTGCCCCTATGGATCTTCCAAAAGCAGTTCTCTTTCTTCCTAAAGCCATTGATTCTTAGCAGCAGATCTTTAGATGACCTAACTTCTGGACCTATCTGATCCAAAATAGATAGCTAGATCTAAGCCTGAGTTGGGTTCTAGTGAAAGCACCAAAATGTTAACCCAAAAAATGGATCAACACCCTAGATTGAGTGTGAAAGCACCGACCTTGTTCTTACAGAGCAATAATATATAGAATAAATGTAAAAAGAGCATAAATAGTAAAAATATGAGAAGATTTTTATAGTGGTTCGGTTGTTAATGAAGCCTATGTCCACTATTTAACTTTCTATTAACTGATTGCTGTTACAAGTGTTAGTCCATAGGATAGTGGTTTTGATGACAACAACTATAGAAGTGTTATAAAATATATATGTGCAGGAAATCTATATGCAGGTATCAACAAAAGAAGACTGTACAGTAAAGAAGACAAAATTGATGAAGACAAAGATCAAGAGTTCAAGATTGAAGACTCATGAGATTCAAGATATTCAAGAGTTCAAGACAAATAATATAGTTAGGTTAGATATTTGTTAAAACTTCTTGAAAGCACTATCATTCTTTTTTATCCAATTTACTCGTGGAATGGAATCCACTTCGTTCTTGTTAAAGGGATGGAACCCTAGTGAGATGGAACTCACGAAATATCTAGTGGAACGGATAGTAGCCCTATTTTGTTATCCACTAATTTTGATTCAAAATGATTTTCAAAATTATCTCTTGTTTTATAAAATGATTTTCAAATATTCCTTTTCAAAAGAAAAACCTTCGTTCACATTTCCAAAAATGTTTTAGCCTCAAAATAATATTTATCATTTTGTTATATTTTGATTTCAAAATTGTCCTTGATATTTTAGCCTCAAAATCTATTTTAATATTATATTTACTTTAGTTTATTTACTTTGATTTTAAATATATTTTAGTATATATACATATATACATTCATAAGTATTTCTACTTCTAAAATACCTTCTACAAATACATAGAGTCCATTTGAATAAAGTTGCGTATGTTTTAAATCATCATTTTCAAAGTAAAGCAAATCATCATTTTTACTAGACCATGTCGACATCCTATTTACTCGTCATGTCGACATGCTTCCCGTTATAGCAAAGGTTGTTTTCAAAAGAAGTGTCTATTCGCTTAAACCTCTTCGAATGGACACATCCATTCATTCTCTATAAATAGAGACTGTTATGGACTTTTTCCAGTAACTACTTTCATTAGTTTCTCTCCTCTTTATTCTCTTATCTTATTTTCTAATCATCCTATCCATATTCTGCCGAAATCTTAAGTGAATCAAACCAGAATATCTCTAGTTTGATTCTCTACCACTCTCTTCAAAGAATCTCAGTGCTTATCAGAGTTATAGATACATTTGTACTCAAAGAAACTTGTGTAGGGTTATAAAGGTGTGATCATGTCCTTGGAAATCGATCGGGTGAACTTGTGTCCTGTGAATCAAGTGGTTCTACCCAGAGACCTGAGAATCTGGAGGGTGTACCTCGTTGCCTTGGAATCGAGGGATTGTAATCTAGATTATTATTGAATAGAAAGCCGTACAAGTTGTGCGGGACTGGATGTAGGGTAACACCGAACCAGTATAAAATTCCTGGTGTGTTCTTTCCTTTACTTGCTTTTTATTTATATTTGCATCTGTTTGTGATTCTGTGATTTGATATGTGATTGTGTATTTGCATTAAGTTAGTTAAATCAATTTAAATCAAAGAAGTTTTAAAGAAATTCTTAAAACACTATTCACCCCCCCTCTAGTGTTAAATAGCCTTAAGATCATCTTCCGCGTCCCTGTCATTTGGTATCAGAGCAAGTTTTTCAAAGTATTCATAACCTGATTTTTGAAAAGTAACAATGGCTACCAACACTGGTATTTCTAGTTCATTTGTAGAGGGTCAGTCCACTGCCAGACCACCACTTTTCAATGGCAGTAACTATGCATATTGGGCATGTAGAATGAAGATATATTTACAATCCATTAGTTTAGAAACATGGAATATGACACAAACTGAATACACTGAGCCCACAACTGATTTTGCTCAATGGACGACCATTCAAAGAGAAGTGGCTCAAAACAATTCAAAAGCCATGAATATTTTATTTTGTTCACTAGATAGAAATGAATTTAATAGGGTATCTGTTTGTAAAACTGCATATGAAATCTGGAAAACTCTGCAAGTTACTCATGAAGGAACAAGCAAAGTTAAACAGACCAAAATTTCTATTCTTACTAATCAATTTCAATTATTTAAGATGTTGCCTAGTGAATCTATTCCAGATATGTATAGTCGTTTTCAGGATATTGTTCATTCACTAGTATCTCTGGGAAAAGCAATCTCCGAAGAAGATCAAGTCAGGAAAATTCTGAATTCACTCACTCCAGAATGGGATTTGAAGACACTGGCGATTGAAGAAGAAAATAACATCAGTACCTTGAAGATTGATGAATTAATTGGAAATCTGATGTCATATGAAGTTCAAATTCAGGGAAGAAGGGAGAATAAGTCATCAGAAAAAAAAGTCCATTGCCTTTAATGCACTAACTGGTGAATCAGACTCTAGTGATGATGATGAAGAAATAGCCTTCATGACAAGAAACTTTCAAAAATTCTTGAAGTATAGAAAAATGAATAATCACAAGAGAAAAAGTTTTGGAAATAACACTGAATCACTCAACAACATCAAATGCTTCAATTGCAATGAGTTTGGTCATTATCAAAGAGACTGTCCACATCAAGAAAAGCAAACTCCTCAATCAAACAAAGAATATTCAAAGAAAAGAAAGAAAGCATTTGCAGCAACACTGGATGATTCAGATACGTCCTCAAGTGATGATGAACAGAAAACAGAATTGGCAAATATGTGTTTTATGACAACTCAGAATTCAGATAATCAGGATGATATGGAACTCAAACAAGGTACACGTTTACTATTTTAATTGGTTGAAAATTGGTTGCTTAGAATAGTTTATTAATTAAGTATATAATTGATTTTATTAACTTAAAATTTTTTAAATATCTTTTAAAAATTTATAAAATATTATTTTTATATATTTTCTGTATAATATATTTTCAAAATATATTCAGACAATAATCATAATATATATAAGTATATATATATATATATAAATCTTGTACATGCTTGAAATCATTTTTGCAAAATCTGATGTGCATGTCGACATGGCACTTATTGGTAATGTCGACATACCTGTAGTAAATCAGATTTCTAAATTTGAATTCAAAATTCAAATTTCCCTCCACCTTTTCACTAACTCCTATGTTCTGAATAGTTATGACTCTTTGACCAGAGAATCCACCTATTCAACCTCTTTATATCTATCTTCTATCAACACTTATCTCCATCTTCAATTCAAATTCAAAACAACTTTTATCTTCAAACACTCTTATCTCTTCAAAAATTGCATCCACTAGCAACGTAGCCGGAATGAGGCTGTCAAAAGCCACCAAAGATCATCTCTACAATAATAGAGATGCCATACTTGCATACATTAATTATGCAACTTATGGAAAAGTTCATTCGGGTAGTTTTGCTATTTTTAATGACTTCGCTTCTTATGAAATTGATGCTCTCTTTCAAAACAATGGTATTCTAAGCTTGGTTGACAATAACCAAAATGATTTTGTTTGCTATCCAAACCTTGTCAAAATGTTTTATGCAAATTTAAATCGTGGTTTTTATAATGGAAGGGATGATGAAGTGTGGAGTAGTGTCAAGGGGACACAAATTGTTTTGGATACCGATGTTTTAGGAACCATACTTGAGTGTAAAAGTACCGGTTCCAATCTTTCTTCTTTTGAAATCGAGGAAACCGATCGTGAAACTTTTCACAATATTTTTGAGGAAGAAATGGATTTCAAAAACAAATTTTTTTCGACCAAAAGCTCGTATTGTTAATCTTCTCCTTCAACGCACTATTACTCCGAGATCGGGAAATTACAATAACCCGACTCAAAAAGTGTGTAAGACTCTTTTTGCAATTTTTGGAAATTATGATATTAATTGGGCACAAGTTATCTTGGATGAATTTCGACACAAAAACTTGGATTCGGGAGAGAATGCATTATATCATGGAATATACCTCACTAGAATTTTTAATTACTTTGGAGTGGATATGAGAGGTGAAGAATTCTTTCCACGAAAGGTTTTTAATCATTCCAATATTTCACTTATGAAAATTCCGCACGTGTTTCAACCATATGAAACACTAACGGAAAAAGAAGCACGATTGGGGTATGAGGAAATGCAAGAAGATGAGGAGGAAGAAGAAGAAGAGGAAGAGGAGGAAGAAGAAGGTGAGGAAGAAGAAGAAGAGGAAGAAAGTGAAGAAACTTCCTTAGAGAGTATTGATTTTCCCACACGACCATCAAACAAGACTCTCCTTCACAATCAACGAGTGATTGTGAAAAATCAAAAAGCTCTCAAACACTCCGTAAACAAAAAATTGGACAAAATGTCCAATACTATGAACAAGTTCTTCTCCAAAGTCAACAAGAAGCTCAATATCTCATCATCTTCATCCTCATCTACTAGTTTCTAGAGTTTACTTTTTGTATATCAATGAAATTTGGTATATTGAAAGTTGTATCTTTATGTTTTCTCTATGAAATTCATGTACTTCTCTGTTCTAGTATGAAATGAAGCTTATTCTCTGTTTATCTTACTGTTACTCTTATTTATATCAAGTAATATATATATAAATCATATGTATATACACTGAAAATTCAATAAATAAGATGTGCAAAATCTGCTATGTATGTCGACATACTGTATAGAGGTCATGTCGACATATACTGGTAATATTCTGAATGGACATTTCAATTTGAAATTCAAAATAACTCCTTATGTCTATTCATTTCAAACGACTTTCTTGTCTATTTAAGTCCTATTTTCTTCCAGAAAACTTCTCATAACTTCTCTCTACTCTTATATACTTATTTCCATCTTACTTATCGTCAAAATGGCTTCATCCTCTTCAAATCTAAGTGATAATCTTGAAGAGACTCTCAAATCCTTCAAAGACATTCTTACTTTTATTCTACGAAATCAGAGGCACTTAGAACTGAGTCAAATGCAGATGATAAAGGAACAAGAAAGGCATTTCGATGCACTACGATGGATGATCTCCGCTCTCAACAAAGAGGATCTCCAAGTAAATCCACCGAAGACATTGCTCCAGGACGATGAAGATTGGGAAGTAATCAAAGCGGATCCCATCTTTGGAAAAGAGGGATGGGTTGAAGTTCCACGTAACATTTAACTTGTTTGATTTGGTTTAAAAATTGATTTGATTTGAAATACTTGATTTGGTTTTAAACATGGTTGATTTATGATAACTTACTATATTGATTATGTAATAAGACATAAATAGGTGTGCTTATGTTTGATTGATTTGTCTACTTATTGTATTTAACAGTTATGTATATAGTGATATGAATAAAATAATTTGTGGTTACACTTATTATTCTCATTCTTATATTACTCATATATCATTCTGAGTATACAATATTTAGCATTGTTATATCTAGTTTCAGTATTATTAATGATAACACTATCATTAATATCATAGATTTAGGGGGAGTTTGTGTCATTTTTTTGTTGATGACAAAGGGGGAGAAGTATAAAATAGGTTAGTTAGGCATAGATTAAGGGGGAGTTATTAGATTTAGGGGGAGTTATAAGGAGAATATAAATATTTTATAAACAAAGGTTGTCATCATCAAAAAGGGGGAGAATGTTAGTCCATAGGATAGTGGTTTTGATGACAACAACTATAGAAGTGTTATAAAATATATATGTGCAGGAAATCTATATGCAGGTATCAACAAAAGAAGACTGTACAGTAAAGAAGACAAAATTGATGAAGACAAAGATCAAGAGTTCAAGATTGAAGACTCATGAGATTCAAGATATTCAAGAGTTCAAGACAAATAATATAGTTAGGTTAGATATTTGTTAAAACTTCTTGAAAGCACTATCATTCTTTTTTATCCAATTTACTCGTGGAATGGAATCCACTTCGTTCTTGTTAAAGGGATGGAACCCTAGTGAGATGGAACTCACGAAATATCTAGTGGAACGGATAGTAGCCCTATTTTGTTATCCACTAATTTTGATTCAAAATGATTTTCAAAATTATCTCTTGTTTTATAAAATGATTTTCAAATATTCCTTTTCAAAAGAAAAACCTTCGTTCACATTTCCAAAAATGTTTTAGCCTCAAAATCATATTTATCATTTTGTTATATTTTGATTTCAAAATTGTCCTTGATATTTTAGCCTCAAAATCTATTTTAATATTATATTTACTTTAGTTTATTTACTTTGATTTTAAATATATTTTAGTATATATACATATATACATTCATAAGTATTTCTACTTCTAAAATACCTTCTACAAATACATAGAGTCCATTTGAATAAAGTTGCATATGTTTTAAATCATCATTTTCAAAGTAAAGCAAATCATCATTTTTACTAGACCATGTCGACATCCTATTTACTCGTCATGTCGACATGCTTCCCGTTATAGCAAAGGTTGTTTTCAAAAGAAGTGTCTATTCGCTTAAACCTCTTCGAATGGACACATCCATTCATTCTCTATAAATAGAGACTGTTATGGACGTTTTCCAGTAACTACTTTCATTAGTTTCTCTCCTCTTTATTCTCTTATCTTATTTTCTAATCATCCTATCCATATTCTGCCGAAATCTTAAGTGAATCAAACCAGAATATCTCTAGTCTGATTTTCTGCCACTCTCTTCAAAGAATCTCAGTGCTTATCAGAGTTATAGATACATTTGTACTCAAAGAAACTTGTGTAGGGTTATAAAGGTGTGATCGTGTCCTTGGAAATCGATCGGGTGAACTTGTGTCCTGTGAATCAAGTGGTTCTACCCAGAGACCTGAGAATCTGGAGGGTGTACCTCGTTGCCTTGGAATCGAGGGATTGTAATCTAGATTATTATTGAATAGAAAGCCGTACAAGTTGTGCGGGACTGGATGTAGGGTAACACCGAACCAGTATAAAATTCCTGGTGTGTTCTTTCCTTTACTTGCTTTTTATTTATATTTGCATCTGTTTGTGATTCTGTGATTTGATCTGTGATTATGTATTTGCATTAAGTTAGTTAAATCAATTTAAATCAAAGAAGTTTTAAAGAAATTCTTAAAACACTATTCAACCCCCCTCTAGTGTTAAATAGCCTTAAGATCATCTTCCGCGTCCCTGTCAACAAGTTGAATCAGATTACAATATGATTTAATCTTCTAAGTTAGATTAAACCACAAGTACAAGAGTTCACTAGAGAATCACAGTGAACCCATATATGGCTATTGTGTGGGGGAGAAGAGTGAAGAATAATCTCTGCAGAGTTCTAGCAGCCGGTCTAGAAGATCCTGTTTATGTTGCATGTAGGATTGTATTTATTGGGATTGGAGAGCTATTGGGCTAAATTACCACGCCAAAAGCTTGCCTTTGAAGTACGAAGGTGCACTGATAGTTTCATAGCCAACCAAGTCAATTTGATGGATCAATAGCGATCCATAGGTGATGGATTTCTAGCGGTCTATAGTTTTTGGGTCGTTGGCGATTCAACTGCTTGGGATGCTCTCCTTCATCCTTTCCTTTAAACTTTATGGCATCTAGCATAATCGTATTGATCGCTAGCATTCCATAGTGCATGGATCGCGATCCATGTACTTAGTGGATTTTTGGACTCCGTCTTTTGAATTGTATTTGTTGTCTTGTGTTGGTGTTCTCCATGTAAATTCGTAGCTTGTTGCCTTGTTTTGATGATGATCCATACACTAGTTGCATCAGATTGCTGATTGAATTAGACGAATGCTCACTTCTTGATCTAACTAGTTTGGTACTCCATCAAACTTAGCAATCATTCCTAGAATACATATTGGATCACGATGCTAGAGGATTTGTGGAACTACGAGCGAACCTTATGGATCGCTAGCGATCCTTTGGAGATGGATCACCTTAGCATGTTTTTGTTTTCTTTTACTCTAATTTTTCTTAGTTGGTTCTTCTATTCCTTTTGGTTGGCTCTTAAGTTGCTCTAACTCAATGAAGCTATTACGACTTCCTTTGAATTCTGTTGGGTTAAAAACTCGAATAACAGACACTTATTGCGATCCAACGATTTCGGATAAATAGGGCTAGCACGTCAACATACTCAGACATTTTCAATTATAAATAGAGTCAGTACATGCTTTAACCTAGTCCCTACATGCTTCAACCTAGTCCATACATGCTTTAGTTTTTGAATTGTTTAAATATTAACCGAGGGCTGTTTCATACCAGGAAGTCAACACAACAGTGTTGTTAGCTATTTTTCGAGATCAACTAGTTTTAATTAATATATAAACCTTATAATTAATAGTAAAAATTAATAAAAATGTCATGTTAAATATTATGACACTTATTTATTTATTTAGGTCTCTAAAATGAATCAAAATAATATATATAATTGGTATATATTAATTTAATTTAATATATGGCTTAATTAATTAATTAATATATAGCATATTAATTATGCCGAACCTCATGGAATGTCCATGAAAGGGGGGCGGGGCAGCCAAAACATGGACAAGGGAAATGTTTGAATGAGTCATTTGACCTAGACCAGATCTATATTTAAAAGCGATAATGTGAAGATATTTTATATTTCTAGTTGCTATAAATAGTCTCACCTTCTATCGCTCAGGATACAAAAAAATAACAACACTAGCCTCCATTAAAAACTCGTTAGAGCCTTGAAGTTAAGATTTGTACACCGCACTTGAAAAAGGAAGGAATTCCAACTTAAGAAGAAATAGCTAGCATCACAACATGTTGACAACCGCCATATTTGATATAACATTTATATATACATATATAAATGATTTCAGCCATGTAAAATTGTTTCCGAAATTAAGTTTATATATATATATATATATATATATATATATATATATATATATATATATATATATATATATGTTATTATACACACACACATTGAAATAAGTATATTTTCAAGTTTCATATACACAGACACAGTCTTACATTGTTAAAATAATAATAATAATAATAATACTAAAATTTCAACCTTTGATTATAATACAAACATATATGGATATTTTAGAATAACATAAATTTAAATTGTTATATATGTATGTGTGTTCGATCTTCCTTCTATATCATATGCCTATTATCATACATGAATTTTGGGTTAGACTCCTCAACCGCTTTTTGTTTAGGATTTGTCGATTTAAGCCTGTAGAGATTCAAAGATGTATTTTCGGGCGTGATTTGTTTTTGGGTAGGCACAAAACTGCTAATTTATAGTGCCTTGGGATTTACAATATCTGGTATGACAACTGGGTTTCATAGTTTGGATTTATGAGATACGAGATGATTCAATACATTGGATCTACATTTAAAATTAGTTCTTTCATAGCTTGATTACTTTTGAGACCACGCACTCAATACTAGATTTTTGGATGCGTAACCAAAATAGATAGAGTGCTTCGCATGAATTGGGTAAGATTCCCAAATCTACTATTGATTTTAGGTGTTGGTGAATTTGTTACAGCCCACCAAAATTCTAAGTTTGTACTTCGGACGAATGTGATTTGGGTAGGCATAACAATGTCAAAATTTTAGTGCGTGGTGATTTCCGTTTTTATTTGGCATACTGAAACATGGTTTCAATTGTAATATATGCAAAGAAGAAGCGTACAAGCAGAAACGTTGGAGATTTGTGTTTCAATTCAAAAATTATGGAATTCATATATGAGATTCAAGAAATCAAACAAAATTGAAGATCTAAAATTCATGCCAACTAGCACAGGTAGTTTCTGTCAAACGATGGCTTCTGACATGGTTATGGAATAGCGGAGAAGAAGGTCAGCACGTGAAGATTGAAGTGGAATTACGGTTATAATAACTGTAGTTTACACATTAAAAAAAAATCACGAGACCAAAGCAAGTTTCATGTGTATTACCCAATTTCTAGTTTGATGTTTTGCATGGGGAATATTAGATGGCCCACAAAACTCACATTTTTGGTTGCCATGACCTTCGTGGGCTGGGTTGGAACATGTACTGCTGCCTATATTTGGTGCATGAACTAACAAGTGGTTTACCATACAAGTGCACAGGAGATTGAAGGATCTGGGTTGAAGATCATATTTTCAGTGCTTTTGTATTATGAAGTATGCTATGTACTGTCATGAAGCGTGTATTTTACTTGGTTAGATTTGATTTTAGTAATTGGGCTTGATTGGATAGATTGATAAATAAAGGAATTTGTGATTATAAGCATGGTGTATTTGTGTTTGCTACATTGTATTATGCGTGTACTATATTTGTTATAATAAATGCCCCATTTTCAAAGATTTTTTTTGTGTAATATTTTTTTTGGAGATAGTTAAAAAGGGCCCAGCCCAAACAAATAGAGCCGGGTGCATAAAAAAAGCATACCCAAAACACAAAAACTAAAACAACACAGAACTAGGGTTGCCGACATAAGCCTATTCTCATCCAAAGCAGAGCAGAAACCTTAAAAATGGCGGAGGCGATTCATGAAATCTTAGCCAAATCTTCGTCTTTCTTCACTCCACTAACTTCTCTGCGCTCCCAATAAGATAAAGTATCATTAAAACCTTCTCTCATACCCCTACCGCTCCCAAAATTGCTCGAATCTTCAAAACTTTTGATGAGAAGCGATGAATTATTAGATCTAGTGTCATCGCGGCCTAGATCTAACGATGTCATCCTCGAATTGCTGTTATCACCCAAATTAGCTCTAAGATTCGAGTTGTTGATAGCTGGAGCTTGCTGGGGGTGATAATAACTGTTATTGGCCACATGAGAGCACATACTATCAGTATTAGCAGCAAGTCTTTGCTGGTTGTGGAAGCTAGACTGTCGAATCATATTGTCAGCATGCTTATTAGTCTGTAAGCTTTTCGGACGCAATAGATAGGCTTCTAAATGTTTGCTCCCAGCTTCAGAACTCTAGTCGTCAGCAAGGGAAGCGAACTTGATTTGGTTTTTAATATTTTCTTTGATTTTTAAAGAATAATCTTGCTGTCAGTGCTAATAAGTAACCACATCTGCTCTTTATTTCTTCTACCTTTGTTATGCACACGCAAATTTCTTTCTTTCCACAAGTTGAACACTACAGTAGTTAAAAGAATGTGAGCATAGTCTCTTTTCTTGGACTTAGATCTGAATTTGTTGTTGATCATTTTGATAATATGCATCAGGCCCATTTGACTGTTGTCATCAATATCCAGAGTAGCTCTAATTTGATTCCAAGTAAAGTAAGAGTAACTGCATTCAAAAAATAGGTGATTAACACTTTCATTAAACATATTGCATAAGAAACAGAGTGTATTCAGATTATTGCCCCATTTATTAAGTCTATCCCAAGTTGGCAATCTGTTTTTAATTGCAAAATATATACAGAATGCTATCTTGGGACAATTCACTCTGTTCCATATGCATTGATACCAATCTTCCTTTTGGAATTTATTTCTAATAAAATTCCATGTTGATTTGAATGAAAACTTCCCTCTTTTGCTTGCTTTCCATTCCTAGTAGTCATTTTCTGCATAAGGATCAAGTTGAATTTTGCATATTTCATATTTATAAGGGTTAGTAATAGGGTGTAAATGTGGTTGCCACTGATTATTTATAATAATATCATATACTTTAGCATTTGAGCCACCACAAATAACCAAATTGTTCCAACCAACTTTATTTATAAAAGACTCACTTTTAAACCAAGGATCAAACCATAAACTGGTTTCTTCACCTTGTTTAAATTTTCTTTCAAACAATGTTTTGCCTAACCCTCTATAATTTAATATTTTCTTCCAAGCATTAGATTGATTACTGTTAGGCACAGTAGTCTAAAATTTTTTATGTTTCAAATATTTAGATCTCATCCATCTAGCTCACAAAGAGTCTGAATTGAGGAATCTCCAAAATAATTTTAAGTGGCAAGTAACACTAAGGTCATTAATGTTTCTAATGCCAAAACCCCTTTCATTTTTAGGCCTACAAACTTTTTCCCATCTAATTTTGTGATATTTACCCCTCCATAGGAAATCAGCACATCTACTTTCCAATTTTTTAATAGATGCAGTTGGAATATGAAAAGTTTGTAGCCAATATAAAATAATTGCATAAATCATAGTCTTAGTAAGTTCAAGTCTACCAGCAATAGAAAGTAACTTACAAGACCAAGTATCCATTCTTTCTTGGATTTTTCAATAAGAACAAAACAATTTGTATCTTTAATCTGATTTATAGAAAGAGGCAGTCCCAAATATTTAATTGGAAGATTTCCCACAGCTATTTTTAAAACATCTAAAAAATCTTTTTTATACTTACTATATTTACAGAAGTAAGCTTTACACTTATTAACATTAAGCTACAGCCCAACATAAGACTTCAGATTCTCAAAAAATTTCTTTATAGTATTCGCATTAGTTTTATTAGCTTTCACAAACACCATGAGATCATCAGCATAAATCAAATGGTTAATACAGGGTTGAGTCCTATTTATAGGATAAATATTACCTTTAATAGCTTCTATATCCATAAGTATGGAAAAATATTCCATAACCATATCAAAAAGATAAGGTGATAAGGGATCACCCTGCCTTATACCCCTATTACTTTTAATAAATCCTTCAGCCTTTCCTTGAATCAGTATAGAAAATGTAGGAGTATTAATACATTCAAAAATCAAATCATAAAACTTTGTAAGAAATCCCATGCATTTCATAATTTAATGAATAAAATGTCTGTTTACCTTATCATATGTTTTTTGCAAGTCAATTTTGATGCAAACATCATCACCCTGCTTTGTATTGAATTTTCTGACCATCTCATGTGCTAAAAGAGAATTTTCATAGACAAGTCTACCAGGTACAAAAGCACTCTGATTTTCAGAAATTAGAAAAGGAAAAACATTTTGATTCTATTACTAAGGACATTAGCAATAATTTTATAAATAAAGTTGCAGCAAGAAATAGGTCTATAATCACCAATATTAGTGGGATTTTTATTTTTAGGAATAAGAGTAATGAATGTATAGTTTATACTTTTGAGAATTATCCCTTTATCCATAAATTCTTTAATAACTTCATAAATCTGCTCCTTAATATTATCCCAATGATTTTTATAAAATTTGGCATTGAACCACTCAGGGCCAAGACTTTTATTATCACCTGTTGAATCATAAGTTTTGATTCATGACAAAGAGCACAAATCAGTAAATGAGACTATATGGGCAAGCGACAAAAAGAGAAAGAAATATGCTGTTAAAGCTACAAAGCGGACAAGGCTACAAAACTGAGTATAGTATATT
Organism: Allium fistulosum; assembly: GCA_030737815.1. Classification (NCBI taxonomy): domain Eukaryota; kingdom Viridiplantae; phylum Streptophyta; class Magnoliopsida; order Asparagales; family Amaryllidaceae; genus Allium; species Allium fistulosum. Next base: position 496,972,940 of record CM060905.1, on the reverse strand, counting down.
TGTCAAAGTTTTTAGTCTTAGAATTGTTAAAATCTATCCTCAAGTAGTTCACTTAAACCAAATTTGTTTTAAGCATTAAACTCTTTTAACATATAAGAGAACTGTGCGCTGACTGTCAGGTCAGTCGACTGACCAAATATGGCCAATCGACTGAATCTGCCCAGGTGCACAAAAACTCTCTGTTTTTTACACAACTTTGAACATTCAGTTGACTGGTCGTTTTGGGTCAGTCGACTGAATTCTTACAACAGCTATTTTTCCTGAATGGACACTTCCATTTGCCAAGAGATACGATCTAAATTGAAGAGGTATGGATGCTTCTTTTGATCAAAACTCTTCGTGAATGGTTGCAGCTCTTTGTATACTATATAAACATACAAAATTCACTTCACAAATCACCAAATTTCATTTTAATTTCTGATCATACTCTCTACTATCTCTGCATTCTTAAAAAGCAATCACTACTTACATATATTGCTTGAATCTCTGAATCAATTAACTTATTCTTCGATTCAAAGCAATATTGTCCTTTCTAAATCTTTACACACACAATATATACTTGAAGAAAAGATTATAGGAAGGTTGTACTATCAAAGACAAATCAGTGTTATCAAGAACACAAAGTGTCAAAGCAATTTTATTGAAACTATTGAAGTCCTGTTCGGTTGTTCAGGCAGGTAAAGTCCTCTTTCGGTTGTTAGAGGCGGAAAAATCCTGATCGGTTGCTCAGGTGTTGTATACATATTCCTCCGGGTTAAGTGAGGGGTTATTATGAGAAATTCCAGAGGGAAGTCTGGGACTGGACGTAGAACGAGAAGTTCGAACCAGTATAAAAACTCCTGGTGTGCTTATTCTTATTTACTTTACTATTATTATCTGTTTCCGCATTTAGATTATAATACATTCCATATTGCACGATCCTGAGTGATATCTAGCCACACAGTATTAGCTATACGGCATAGTAGTCACCTTCATTTGGTATCGGAGCTTGGCATCTTGTAACCGTTACACAGTTATTTGATAATTATTTTTTTGCTAATATGGAAAACAATAACAACACAAGCACTGTCACTAGTTTTATTGAAGGTCAATCCAATGGACGACCACCACTATTCAATGGCATGAATTACACTTATTGGGCTACATGTATGAAAATTTATATGCAAGCAAATGGTTTTGATTCATGGAATATCACACAATCTGAATATAATATACCCACAACTGAATATTCTACATGGTCAAACACACAAAAATTAGATGCTACTGCAAATGCTAAAGCTATGAATATGTTATTTTGTGCCTTGGACAAAAATGAGTTTAATCGTGTTAGCGTGTGCAATACTGCATATGAAATATGGCGAACACTGAAAATAACTCATGAAGGTACTAACAAGGTTAAACAAAGCAGGATATCTATGCTTAAAAATAAATTTCAAAATTTCAAAATGAAAGAAAATGAGTCCATTAATGATATGTATTCCAGATTTCAAGATATTTATCATCCATTATTAGGACTAGGAGAAAAATTTACTGACTTTGATATAGTATCAAAAATCCTAAACTCTTTAACGGATGAATGGGAAAGAAAGGTTCTAGCTATTGAAGAAGCAAACGATCTTTCTACTATGAAACCAGAAGAGTTAATAGGAAATCTAATGTCATATGAAGTAAATTTGCAGGCAAAGAAAGTTCAAGCACAGGATAAGAAGAATCTAGCTTTTCAAGCAGAACAAGATGACTCTGACTCAGATGAAGAGAATATGGCATTTATTGCTAAGAATTTCAAAAAGCTTTTGAAATTCAAAAAGAATAACAAGATCAAAAGTTACAAAAATAACTCTAATAACAATAATAGCAATAAACCATCATCTTCTGTCATGGAATGTTATGAATGTCATAAGAAGGGTTATATGAAGAAAGATTGTCCAGATAAACAGAAAAAATAAATTCAAGAAGAACAAATTCAAGAAGAAAGAATTTTCTGTAACATGGGATGATTCAGATTCTTCATCGTTAGAGAGTGACAGTGACACAAAGCAAGCAAATGTATGCTTCATGGCTACAAGTGATGATGTAAGTGGACTGAATTTTGATGATTTGGTTAAAGTTAATTCAGAACTAGTGGACTTTGCAAAACAAACAAAAAGGCAAAATAAGGAGTTACAAAGAAAACTAAATAGATCTGAATTAGAAATTAGTATGCTAAGAGATGGAAAGAAAATTCTGGAAGAAGAACTTGAAAAATCTCAAGAATCTAATTCTAATTTAGCATCTCAACTTTCTATCATAAATTAGGAATTAGAAATTCAGAAGAATAAAAATGATGATTTATCAATTGAAATTAATGATTTAAAGTCTAACACTAAAGTATTAGAATTAGAAAAATCTAGTCTCAAAACTAAGTTAGAAGATATTAATAAAAATATCTCAAATTTTAATAAAGGTCAAGAAAATATTTCTAAAATAATAGAAAATTCTCAAGCTACCTCAAATAGAATGGGATAAGAATATAAGTCAATTGAAAATCCAAAGAAATCTGGAAAGTTTAAAAATAAAATTAAAAACAAAATTAGTAAAGATTTAAAGAAAACAGTTTCTAAAGATTTTAAAACTATTAAAATATGGATTCCTAAAACAAATAATAATTTAATTAGGAATAAACATATCAAAACATTTATGGAAACTGTTCATAAAAATAAGAATTATATTTATAAAGGGAATTCTGAACCTTCTTGGGTTTGGTTTCCTAAGACCTAACTCTTAGGAACCTAAAAGGAAAAGTGGGTACCATCTTAATCTTTATTTTTTGCAGGTACCACTTAAAAAGAGAGGAAAATGGATTCTAGACAGCGGTTGCTCGAAACACATGACTGGTAATAAAGACATGTTAACAAACATAGTCTACTCAAATGGAGGATCAGTCACTTTTGGAGATAATTCAAAAGGTTATATCATCGGCAAAGGCAATGTGAGCAATAACGGTATCTCTAACTCACCTCTCATTACTGATGTCCTATTAGTTAAAAACTTAAAACATAATTTATTAAGTATAAGTCAATTATGTGATAAAGGTTTTTATATATCTTTCTCAGAAAATAAATGTAATATTTCTGATAAAAATCAAAATCTAATTTTTGAAGGTATAAGAGATAGAAATATTTATATTTTAAATATGAATATAAATTATAACACAAATATGTGTTTAGTAGCTACAGAATATGATTCTTGGCTATGGCGCAAAAGATTTTGTCATATAAATATTAATACTATTAATAAAATAGCTAAAAATAAACTTGTCAAAGGACTACTTGATATGAAATTCAAAATTCATAATATCTGTGATGCATGTCAGTTAGGAAAATTAACAAAATCTTCTTTTAAATCTAAGAAATCATATCTACAACACAACCACTTGAACTATTACATATGGACCTTTTCGGACCTACTCAAGTTCAATCTATTAATCACAATAGATATGTGTTTGTTATTGTAGATGATTTTTCAAGATATACATGGACTATTTTTATGAAACATAAAAGTGATACTTTTGAAATTTTAAAATTTTTGTAAAAAGAATTCAAAATATAAAGAATTTTAAAGTTAAAAATATTAGAAGTGATCATGGAGGTGAATTTGAAAATGAGGTTTTCGAACATTTTTGTAACAAGAAAGGAATAATCATAATTTCTCCTTTCCTAGAACACCAAAATAAAATGGAGTGGTAGAAAGGAAAAACAAAACATTACAAGAATGTGACGAACTTTATTAAATAGAAGCACTTTACCTAAGCATTTTTGGGCAGAAGCTGTTGCAACTGCATGTTATGTTTTGAATCGTGTTTCTATTCGATCATTAACAAAACATACTCCATATGAACTTTTAAATGGTAGAAAACCTAATATATCTTATTTCAAAGTTTTTGGTTCAAAATGTTTTATACTTAACACTAAAGATCAGCTTGGCAAATTTGATCCAAAATCCGATGAAGGAATATTCATAGGATATTCGGAAAGAAGCAAAGCTTATCGAGTTTTTAATACAAGAACTAAAGTAATCGAAGAAACTCTTCATGTTTCATTCGATGAAAATGTCAAAATTTCTTCTAAAATTACAAATTTGGAAAATAATTCACATAAAATTCTGTCAAATAATTCAGAAAATGATGATATTATTTTTCATAACAATAATTTTGATGTTACTTTAGAAAATGAAAATACTATTAATAATAATAATATAGTAAGATCTCCTCCAAGAATTCTAAGAAATCATCCTGTTCAAAATATAATTGGAGAAATAAATTCTAATGTAAGAACAAGACATCAATTATATCAAATGGGCCATATAGCTTTTCTCTCTAATATAGAACCTAAAATATTAAGGAAGCCTCAACAGATGACTATTGGATTATAGTTATGCAAGAAGAGCTAAATCAATTTGAAAGAAACGAGGTTTGGGAATTAATTCCTAGATCAAGTGATCAATCAGTCATTAGTACAAAATGGGTTTTCAAAAACAAAGCTGATGAACAAGGTAACATTACTAGAAATAAAGCTAGATTAGTAGCACAAGGTTACAATCAAGAAGAGGGAATAGACTATGAAGAAACGTTTGCTCCAATTGCAAGACTAGAAGCTATACGTATTCTATTGGCTTTTGCATGTTTTCATAACTTTAAATTATATCAAATGGATGTTAAAAGTGCATTTTTAAATGGTTTTATAAAGAAAATGTTTATGTTGAACAACCTCCTCTTTTTACTCATGAAAAATTTCCAGATCACGTTTATAAACTTAAGAAAGCTTTATACGGTTTAAAACAAGCACCTCGTGCTTGGTATGACCGCCTTAAAAGCTATCTACTAGAATCTGGTTTTGAGATTGGAAAAGTTGATCAAACATTATTTATTAAGAAAGCTAATCAAGATATTGTAATTATTCAAATATATGTTGATGATATTATTTTTGGTTCAACAAATGAAAATTTATGTCAGGAATTTTCGACTATCGTGACAAATGAATTTGAAATGTCACATATGGGAGAACTTTCATATTTTCTTGGACTTCAACTCAAACAATTACAAAATGGCATTTTTATTAATCAAGAAAAGTATTGTAATAATCTAATTAAACGATTTGGTATGGAAAACACTTGTGCCAAACCAACTCCTTTGAGTACAACTATACATCTTGACAGTGATGAAAATGGTAAGAGTGTCGACCAGAAACTATATCGTAGCATGGTTGGATCATTACTTTACTTAACTGCTAGTCGACCTGACATTATGATGAGTGTTTGTTTATGTGCTCGATTTCAAGCAAATCCTAAAGAATCACATATGCGAGCAGTTAAACGTATAATTTGTTATCTTAGCAAAACCAAAGATTTAGGATTATTTTATCCAAAAGAATGTCCTTTTGAATTAGTATCTTATAGTGATGCTGATTTTAGAGGAAGTCAGACAGATAGAAAAAGTACAAGTGGAACTTGTCATTTCATTTGGCGATCCTTAGTATCTTGGTTTAGTAAGAAACAAAATTGCATGTCACTATCGACATGTGAAGCAGAGTATATATCTGCAGCTTTAGCATGTGCTCAAGTAATCTACATGCAACAAACATTATAAGATTTTGATATAAAATTAAATAAATCTATAATATATTGTGATAACACTAGTGCAATATATTTATCTAAAAATCCTGTCAATCACTTACGAACTAAACATATCGACATTCGTCATCATTTTCTTCATGATAACATTGAAAATGATATAATAAATTTAGAATTTGTAAATTCTGAAAATCAGTTAGTTGATATTTTCACTAAACCTCTCAATGAAAATTGTTTTATAAAACTAAGAAGAGAACTATGTATAATTTCTTTAAAAGAATTATAATTTTTTTTATTTAAAATATTCTTCTTGATACTCGAATTCATCTCCTTAAGTTTGAAAAACCTATGTCTCTGAAATTTGGCTATTTTTATAAAGAATTTTCAGCCATAAATTCTTGGTTACATCTTCATCCTCATTTTTTTCAGTTTGTATGTAAAACCATCAATCTTTAACTGAAAATTTTCCTATATATATTATCTCAAACCACAGATTTTAATTCAACATCAAAATCTTTTGTCTCAATCAAACTGTTATTCTCTACAAAAAATTTCTTATCTTCTTTCAAAGAAAAATGTCTTCACAAGAATCATCAAATGGCTCAGCCTAATCTTCTATCGATTTTTCTACATCATCATCTGGATCGACAAGTCTACCTACACCTACACCTACTCATGAACCTGCCAGACCGTCAAATTATAACACGGGTTATACTCCCGAGAAAAAGAAAGCAAGACGTTTCCTATTCTTTGGTTCTCCTCAAACCAAACAAAAAATTGATGATTTGCATCATTACCAGAGAGAATCTATAACGCTTCAGCGAGAGATGTACTATGAACATAAAATGAATTCAAGACGTCTGAGTTTTCTGGAGCAGATAGGATGGAAATTCTACGGTTCATCTTCCTCTGCAGTTCATCAACCTACACCATCATCCTCTCGGAATCCATGGGATAGGTCGCCTCAAGCTCCACCTGTCTCTCCGAATTCATGGGAGCGTGAAAATCGTTGGTCACCACTGCAACCATATGTAGAGAAGATGAAGGATGAATCGACAAAATCTAAATCTCCATCATCTTCTTCTTCCAAATAATTTTTTTCCTACTTTCTAATTTTTTTTATTCTCCTTTGTACGCATTTTTTTAATATATGGAATGTAATATTTGTTTGCATATAGAAATACTGAAAATGCTTCAAAGACACATTCAGTCGACTGAATGACAATAACCAGTCGACTGAATCAACACACAGAAAGAATTCTGACCATATTCAGTCGACTGAAACAATATGGCCAGTCGATTGAATCTGAAACAGAAAGTTTCGGGATACTGCTTCAGTCGACTGACCATATTCGACCAGTCGACTGAATTGAAAATTATGCATTCTTTTCACCTTTTTACCCACCTTTTTAACACTTCAACTCTCTATCTTCACTTTCACTTTATACATTTACCCTCTCCTTTCAGAATTCTAAAACCCTAGCCCTCAAATTTTTTCAAATTTCTTGACTTTTTATAAAAATCTATGGCTCCTCGTCAACCAAAAAGATCTAGGCATGCTTCTTCTTCCCATTCTGAGCCGATTGATTCTCAAATTGCTCAATGGCTCTACGATGATACAACAGTTCAAAGGTGGAATAAAATGAAAGAAGCACGATTCTTTGAAGGTTCTTTTGTTGTGTTTCCTGATTTTGCTCCATATAGGATTCAAGAACTAGCAAGGAGAAGCCATCTAGAGTATCTCCTAGATCAGAATTTGAATAATATCAAGATAAATCACCCCTTGGTAAAACTTTTCTATGCTAATTTGAATTTAGCCCATCAAAACCCACGTAATCATGATAATTGCGTTTGGAGTTTGGTATGCGGTCGACAAGTTTTTCTTTCCTTAGATAGAATTGGTCACATTCTTCATACTCCAACTGACGGTATTGCTTTGGACGAATTAAATATACCTATCGGGGAAAGAGATGAAGTAAGTCATCGTTTCCTAGAAGATGACATGACCGAACTTATGTCTATTGGACTACGACCTACAACTAGAATTATGAATCGAGCTTTAATGCACACGGTTCTTCCCCGTACCGGCTCTTATGAGCTTGTATATCCAAATAACTATAGAGCATTGTATGCTATTTGGGGAGAAGTTCAAATAAATTGGCCTAAACTTCTTCTAGATGAATTCTTGTCTTTTAACCAAGGTCGTATGAATATTATTTATTTTGGAGAATATATTATGCGGCTACTTATGAATCTCCAGGTTCCTATTCCGGAATCCGATACTTCTATTCCCAAAACCTTAAATAGTCGCACAATAAGTCTTATGAAATTGCCACCAAGACCTCTATCTATAATGACTTTTCAAGAATGGCAATCTCGACCACGTCAAGAAACTTCTACTACACAGCATCAACAATCTAGAGATAATGTTCGAATACCGAATCCATCCCAAAGAACTCGGGAATCTATTGATTTAATTGCAAGAAATCAAGTTATTTTGGATTCTCGCATCAAAAATCTTGATAAGAAAATTGATAAAAAATTTGAAAAAATCAAGAGTTTCTTCGGGATTTTATGGGATGCGATATCTTATTCCTCTTTCACCACTACCGAGACTTCTCAACGTAATCCGGGAAAACGCCCAGCTCCTCACTTCACTTGGTCCACATCAAAAGAACATACTAGTTCCGACACAAGTGGCAATGGAGGTGGCAGACAGTTCGTGGGAAGCTCCTCCAAAGGAAAACGACCAATGCAAGTTGAAGAAGAAGAAACAGAGTCTGCCTCTGATTGATGTTGTTGTTTCTTGGTAGTAGTAAGCTATATTTATATTTCAAACTTTTTATGAGTTTGTATAAGCAATAATTTACAGTTTTATGATTGCAATTTTAGTCAGTTCAATAATGGATTTACTATTATTTCCTTTTTGTCGATGACAAAGGGGGAGAAATTTGTATGACTAACCATTTCTTGCAAGGATTAAATATGTCGCCATATATTCAGGGGGGGATATATAACTCCCGTTATATATTTCTCAATATATAGTATCATCTGTAACAGGTTGTCATCAATCAAGAAGGGGGAGAATGTTGAATCATAAGTTTTGATTCATGACAAAGAGCACAAATCAGTAAATGAGACTATATGGGCAAGCGACAAAAAGAGAAAGAAATATGCTGTTGAAGCTACAAAGGGGACAAGTCTACAAAACCGAGTATAGTATATTTGTCAAAGTTTTTAGTCTTAGAATTGTTAAAATCTATCCTCAAGTAGTTCACTTAAACCAAAGTTGTTTTAAGCATTAAACTCTTTTAACATATAAGAGAACTGTGCACTGACTGTCAGGTCAGTCGACTGACCAAATATGGCCAGTCGACTGAATCTTCCCAGGTGCACAAAAACTCTCTGTTTTTTTACACAAATTTGAACATTCAGTTGACTGGTCGTTTTGGACCAGTCGACTGAATTCTTTCAACAGCTATTTTTCCTGAATGGACACTTCCATTTGCCAAGAGATACAATCTAAATTGAAGAGGTATGGATGCTTCTTTTGATCAGAACTCTTCGTGAATGGTTGCAGCTCTTTGTATACTATATAAACATACAAAATTCAAATTACCAAATTTCATTTTAACTTCTGATCATACTCTCTACTATCTCTGCATTCTGAAAAAGCGATCACTACTTACATATATTGCTTGAATCTCTAAATCAATTAACTTATTCTTCGATTCAAAGCAATATTCTCCTTTCTAAATCTTTACACACACAATATATACTTGAGGAAAAGATTATAGTAAGGTTGTACTATCAAAGAAAAATCAGTGTTATCAAGAACACAAAGTGTCAAAGTTATTTTATTGAAACTATTGAAGTCCTGTTCGGTTGTTCAGGCGGGTAAAGTCCTCTTTCGGTTGTTAGAGGCGGAAAAATCCTGATCGGTTGCTCAGGTGTTGTATACCTATTCCTCTGGGTTAAGTAAGGGGTAATTGTGAGAAATTCCAGAGGGAAGTCTGGGACTGGACGTAGAACGGGAAGTTCGAACCAGTATAAAAACTCCTAGTGTGCTTATTCTTATTTACTTTACTATTATTATCTGTTTCCGCATTTAGATTATAATACATTCCATATTGCATGATCCTAAGTGATATCTAGCCACACAGTATTAGCTATACGGCATAGTAGTCACCTTCATCACCAACATTAAAAACAATGTATTTTATCTCATCTAAATTGACAGGAGCAAGTAAAATTTCAGATGCATTATCTTTCAAAATATTTTTACAAGTAATACGAGGAATTTTTTTACAGTACTATTAGAAAAATAAAGATCCTCGTAGAAACTGATAGCTTCTTTAACAACTTTATCATATGCATTTGACAAATTACCCTCTTTATCTATAGTGTTACCAATGTTGTTTAAGTACTTTCTATTACTCATTTTAGCATGAAAGAATTTGGTGCAGTCATCACCTAGATTAAGCCAATCAACTTTAGCTTTTTGTCTAGCATTAACAAATTCTTTATACATTTCAATAGAAAGCTCTCTCTGGTTATTGAAAAATTTGTTGATAACATTGATATCATCAGGATTATTGTTTGATATATCCTGTAAAAATTTTCCTTCATTTCTTAAGCTAATAAGCTTATTTTTATTCATATAGTTATTTCTGTTCTAGTTTTTAAGATTGTTTTTAGTGTATTTCAAAAACATACAAAACTGATATTGTTTAGTACTCACACAAGAGAAGTTCAGACTATTTTCCATCAAAGCTTTATAATCTTCTTCAAAAACCCAACCATTTTTGAATCTAAAAGGAGACACTTTACTTCTAGATTCAACATTAACAAAAAGATTAACCAATAAAGGAGTGTGATCACTCGAATTTTGTTCTAAAGTGGAACAGACACAATTAGGAAAATTTTTGAAAATTCTTTATTATGTAAAATTCTATCTAGCTTACAGTGAATATTTTTAGCTAGACCAGATTTCCATGTGAATTTGTTCCCACTAACAATTGGTTCAATAAGACCAGAATCTAAAAGAAATTTATTAACTCTATCCAACTTACTTTGAGGGATTTTAATACCTCCAAACTTTTCAGTGCATGAAAAATAGTATTAAAATCACTTAAAATAATCCAAGGGAAATCATATATAAAATTCAGAGATTTAAGTTTATGCCATAATCCATTTCTTTCATTTTCAAAATTACTACCATAAACACTAGTAACCCGCAAAGAGAAACCCCTAATATTTTTAAAACTGCAATCTATAAATTAATTATCTTTGTTTATATTCATATTTGTCCAGATATTAGAATCCCAAATAACAATGATTCTACCTTTACAGCCACAATCATTGTTATTTATAGCTTTCCAATTACTAGACAACTTGAGACAAAACCTATCATAATTCTCATCATTCAATTTATTCTCAATTAAAGCAATAATAGAAGGTTTGTAGACATTAAGCATATGAAGAATATCAGATTGTTTGGCAGGGGTGTTCATTCCCCTGACATTCCAAGCAAATAAAGCCATATATATCTAATAAAAAGAAGAAATTTAAATGGTACCTGACACTATAGTACCTTTACCTCTCCTTTTATTATCTACACCCTTAGCTTATAGTCTAGTAGACATCTGATCCCATTCTGGATTGATTGAAATGTATTTTTGCTTGAAAGCTTTCTTCTCTTTTCTTCCCTTTAACTTACCAAATGCTCTTGGTTTTGTGATATGTAATTCTGATATATCAAACTCTTCATTATTATCAACCATCTCAGTTTCATCTTCTTCCATTTGTGCAGATTCTGGGACCTTAATTAGGGAAATATCAAAAGAAGCTGTGCGAGGCATGGCTGAGTCAATACATTCAGTCACTGCAGCCTGCTTTGGGGGAGAAGCACACTTGCGAGGCAATGTTGTGTGGATGTAATTACTCTCCTCAACATCTGCAGCAAGCTCAGAAGGGGTTTCCTTCTCTATATCATTTTCTCGATTCTGGCTATTACTTTGATGAGAGTTGTTGATTATTTTTGTAACATTATTCTTTGTAACTAAACATCGAATCATTTGATTTTCTTTCATAATCTTTTAACTGATGAACTTCCATAACAGTGATTTGATCATCTTGATCAGTGAGCTCCTTTGAATTGTTTTCTTGATCGAAAATGATACTATCTTGGTTGATTCGATCGTTGCCCCCTTGAGTTCTTGATTGATTTTCTATATCTTTACTGAGAATTGGTTCTTGAAACTCTTCATATCTATTTTCTTGAACATCATTTCTATTTTAATCACTGGATTTGGGTATCCACATCTGTTTCGGGTTGCATTGCTCTCTAGTGTGTCCGAAACACTTACAAATGCTACACTTTGGTGGAACTCATTCATATTCAACTTTTTGTGTAATGATTTAACCATTATAAAGATTGAGACTGATTTCATCTGGAAGTTCATCAGTCGCAGATACTTCCACTAGAAGCCTAGTGTAATTCAATCTCGTCTTCATGGTAGTAGTTGCATCCATTTTTATGGGTTTTCCGATAATACTTGCCATAATGCTAAAAGCCTCACGATCCCACAGTTTGAGGTTTACACTGGGAAGTTTAACCTATATCGGCATAATTGACAGTAAATCCCTGTCCAACTTCAGTGATTCGGACCACCTTCTTATGATGATGAGCTTGCCGTTGTAAAAATAAGGACCGTTTTGAATAATTGAATTGCAGTCTTGAGATTCATTTAATTTGACGAGAAAAAATCCATTTTCTCTAGAAAAGATTTCAAACTCTCCAACCGGTTTCCAAACTCGTTTTATATACTCTTTAAAAAACAAGAAATAGTGTTTGGTGCCTACCACATAAACAAGAACAGAGTTATTCCAACTTTCTTTGGCTCTTTTACAAACTGTCTCCTTCACCAAACCATATTTCTTGTTGTTGATTTGTATAAGAGAAATGGTTTCAAGACTGCATTCTTCATCTCTTGATTCCTCCGATTGCTCTGAGACAACATTTGCCTAGGAATTGTGTCCTTGTACTTTATTCAGAGAGAAATTGGTCGGCTTACGCGGTTGCATCGGTTTGGCCTTAATATGATTGGAGTTGGTCGACAGACCCTCCTTTTTAGGACACCATTATTATTAGACCGAACTTGATCATTCCTAGGTTGGTATCCTCTTTGCGATCTTGGCTGAACCAATTGGAAGCCCTTCCCATCTATGATAACACCATTTGACTTTCTGATATGAGATTCAGGTGGTCTATCCGGAGGAGAAGGACGAGGAAGAGGAAGATTAGATTTATTTTTATGAGGAGAGATGGTTTCCCCCATGGCAGAAGAAAACCCTTTTGTGTGTAATATATATATATATATATATATATATATATATAGTCTAGGGTTTTAAATTAATTTTTTCCTTCATAGCCTTGAATAATAAAATATCTTTTTATCATATAAATAAGGTTAGACTTATGCATTGAATTAGTTGGAAATATATATATTTTTTATTTTGAATATGCATGGCCAATAGTATATATGTATATTATATATATATATATATAATGAATGTATATATGCACAAACATATCCCTATAGACATGCAAAAGATATTAAGAAAATATAATATTAGTTACATACATTATAAAGTGATTTATGCTATGTGATCATAAATCCAAATGATCACCTTTTTATTATTCATTTTATGTACTTCTTAGTTTATTCCAATCATATATTGACATTCATATTATGAATATGAATCTATAACAAATAAAATTAAATTAATCGAACTCAAATTAAATAATAATTAAATTAAATTTACGTATAAATTAAATGAATAAAACATTTAATCAAAACAAAACGAAATTAAAGTCAAATAATAGATCCCTCTTTTCATTAGTATTCACTAAATATGATTTTGTACAAACAAGTTATGTAAACACAAAATAAAGATGAAGTACAAAAATAATTAAAGAATCCAACACCTTATCTCCTTCTTAGACTTTGTTCTTAATAATCAATTTTTGAGTTCGTCGATCTCTACAATTGCAAACGCTACTTTCCATGATGGTGCATTTTATCTAAGGAAACAATTTCTCATTCCACTTCCAACGCATGTGAGGGACAATTGTTTGAAGGAAATACTTTCTAATAGACTAGGACATTCTGATAACATTATTTGCAAGCATCACTACAAATATTGGTTAGTTTCTGTTTCGTTTTGATTTAATAGTATTTGCCGACAATGGACGTTCTGTGATAACCCAAATAGTAGAAAATTTCTTGAAAATCTTCGATGGCAGCCAGAAGAAAAACATAGTAAAAGAAATAGAATTTTACTAAATGCACTCAAATTATTTTTCATTTTTCCTCTATTTTTCTTTTACCCTGTCTATTCAGTTAACTACTTCATTTTAGACATCATAACTAAATTACGTTACCCAAACGAATCACTGAATTTAGCAGTTAAGCAATATATTATTAATCGAATATTTTTTGTTTGTTACTTTATTATCTTTAACTATCTTATTTATTCGAGAATTCATTGCAGATCAACTATATATATGTTGTTAGGTACTATATTAGTGGCTAACCTGGGTAATATGAAGTGTTTAACTATTTAACCTTGGGTGAATGAAACAAATTTTAAGGTGCTTTTAGCACAAATCATGGAATAACTTGAAGAAAGCCTAACATTTGTAAGAAATCTTGACAATAGCCGTAGGAAAAATTGCATCGACAAAAGAAATAGTCAAGATCACGAGTGGAAAACTAATGAGAAATTTGAGTTTGTTTGGCTTGAAATTTGAGTTTTACGTTCTGTATTTTCGATATTTACTTTAAAAGATATGGAATGGAGAATAGGTTGGAAATTCTTATCAATTAGAGAGAATATGGCTTTTGATATTTCTCAAATGGCGGAAACAGGAGAAAAAACATTTTCAATTCTATTTTATACATGTATACATGGTAAGCAAGGTTCCAACTTCCATCCGACATCCCGAAATTCCGTCCGTTTCGGGGTGGACCGAGCTGGAATTTGGAGAAAATTCCATTTTTGGATGTTGGCAAATAAAAAAAAATTAAGATACGAAGCTTTGGAAATTAATAGAATAAGTATCAAACGAACAGAAAAAGCAACAAAACAAAAAAGAATTTACTACCATTGTAGGTGCATAATTGAAATCAATTTTTTTTGTTGAAAAGTGGTGGCTCATAAAATGATTTCGAGGAAGGAGGTCCGGATCTTTAAGGTTGACATCGAGTCATAAGTCGATAATTTTGGGGTTAGAGTTTTGAGATAAATTTGAGAAGATGAATAAAATAGGGTTGCGTTGGAATATGAGTGGCTGGATGCAATGAGAAGGAGTAGTCTTTGAAATTGGACATCTTAAGTGGGCTTGGGCCCATATCTGTATTCCAGTAAGCAGGAACAGTTTTTGATAATGTATTTAATTATATTAATTAGTTAATAATCTAGCTAATAACTTGTTAGTTGATGTGTAAATGAGCTTAACTATACTAATTATGTTATAATTTGATCAATAATTAGCCAAAAATGTTAGTATTTAATGTATTTATATGGAAAAAGTAACGAAATTCCTAAACCGGACTTAAAAGCGAATTTTTCAAATATGCGAAACGGAACCAAAATTTCTGTAATTAAACATCACAGGAACGGAAATGGAAAACAAAATTTTAAACCTTGATGGTAAGAATATGATACATCTCATTTTTGGTACACCTTTAATCCCCAAATTCAATTATAAGTTCCGATTTAAATAATAATACTTTCATTTTCTTGTCACTGCACTTTGTTATTTAATTTGAATCGTGTATTGGAAATCAAAAGGAATTGAGGTATAGCCAAAACGAGGTGTAGTCAATCCTTCCTCTACATATATCACATGTTTTCTGATGCGTTTTTTGGTATCCAGTTTCTTTTATAGTCCTGTTCTTCTAAAATTGATAGATCATAGAACCAATTTCTAGTCACTTGCCTTTCAAAATATCAGAAAAGTTGAATAAAATTTCTATACCAAGGAAAGTTAAGTCACTTGGCTTTTAAGAGTTTCCTAATATCAGATCACCTGCTAAAGTTTTGATTATTATTCCACTACTATATAACATTATAACTCTTTAAAGTGCTTGAGAGAATTAGGTTCTACACCTTTTTCTCCGATCAGGGAACTAAAGAATTGACACTTTCCATTTCGTTTTCCCTTTTAGCTTCCTTTCCCCAAACTTTGTGCATTAGATAGATAGTTTCAAAAGTCTAAAACCAACCCCATTTTCATTTCTTTATACCTCGAATCTACCTGGAGTGCACTACTTTATAAAAAAGAGCATTCGTTAGACTTTATTTATTTTATCATTGTAAATTACTTGTACCCAATTGAAAACTTAGTCATCTAAATTACTTCAATATTATGTCATTCAGATTACCTGCAAAAAATAAAATAAAACGAAATAAAACAATTGATGGTAGAAATCAAAAGATGAATGCACTTTTAATTAACGGGGTACTGCATGACACTGACATGCAGTCAATTATGGAAGTCATATCAAATTGTTGCATGTACACAAGTATAGAGTATCTTATGATATTCGTTTGTTCTTATGTCAAAAGAGAATATTGCACCGATGCATAGTCTATAGTTAATGGACATATATTGGATTAATATTGACCATATAGAATTATACTGTGTAATAATAGACAATAAACAATGCAATAATTTGCAAAAGTAAATAAATAAAAGTGTTAGGATGCTAAAAATTGTCTCTTGAAATACGTAGGACCAAAGGATTGGAATGCATGCCTAACTTACTTCATCTGTGTTAGAAAAAGGAACGTCATTTATCAAAATAATCTTTTTTTGAGATGAATAGATATTAAAACATTTGTGGTGATCGATTAACAAACATTAATTTACATGGCATGATTACACTTGAAATATAAAAGTATGGCATGATGTTTACACAATGATGAAAACCAAAATTTTAGTTCTATATGAACTAAGAAGAATCATCCGAAGTCAAAGAAATGATATGAAATCTTAAAGTTAAAGCTTTAATTAAACGTATCTAGAACCGCATCAAAAAACTATAATGGTGCCCATTCCACATCCTTGGTGCGTAAAAAATAATGATGATGATTCTAATGAATCGTTGAATTGCTATGACCATATGACAGCAACGACTTTAACCACAAAGAGTTTGCGTCAAGATATATACAGATATAAACCATACACAGAGACTTCGTTATTACTTGGTGACATATACCACAAAGTAAAGCAATGAGTACATGTTGTATGATTATTCTCAAAGTGGAGGTGTTGTATGCTTTACTTATCGGCGAGTGAATCTAGTATAGGAGTGCATCAATTAATGCTAATTATAACTTAAGAGCGTACTGTTTGTGTGTGTGTATTTAACAAAAAAGATGGAGCTCAGGATCACATGCAAATCCCAAGTACAAAACTTGTCTAGCTTTGACATGCTATGCATATGCTGGAAATTATTCCCCAACTCCAGTAAGGTATCGAGTTGAAATATCATAAGCTGGCACATCATTCCCATACCTTCAGCCCTAAAACAAAACTCCTCCTTGGATGTGTTTTCTAGAACAAACTAAAAATACTAATGACACTCCCCTTGTGTGGTTAAATTTTCCATTTGATTGATGAGAAGTGGAGGCCGATCAATTATTTTTTATATGGACAGTGATTGTTTATCCGCTCCACCAGTAAAATGGGATGTGAATCCTTTGTTTTCATTTTTCAACGTCCCTATGTGCCGATTTAATCCTCACCATCCATTAGTATTAAATTTAACTAATAAAAATTGTATATGTTGAATGATCGATTGGATTTCAAAGGCATACAGGGATGTATTATAAGTCTTAGGTCGAAGGATATAAGCTGAACAAAGTGTAGCACTAATAAGGTTAAGAGTACGCTCATATTCTCATAGGTTCCTTAAGTTATAGTATGACTAACATACCTCTCAAATATGTACGCGCACCTAATAAATTACTTCTCCATAATTTTTTATTCTGTATTTTTTTTTATTCTGTATGTTTGAACCGATCTACAGTTTATCTAAGACCCAACTTCACCTGTAAATTCGATTCTGAGGGTTTGTGATATTAATCCACAAAACAAATACTGCATCTATACTTTCATGGTTAAAGCTCAATTATGTCACTTAATCACAACGATAAATTGTTCAAATTACACAAGTTAAATGCTTGGAATGTTAAAGAAGTAGCATGAAAAACCTTGGATGAACTGTAGCCTGAGAGAAGCAATTTGGAGCCAAAATGGATCAGGGCCATGCTAGCAGTTAGAAAATTATCGATCGAACTAGACGTGGTTGTTAATCGGTTAACAATATTTGAAAGGCGTATCAGTGCATAAATGGTTTCAAAGCCTTGCATTTCAGCCTCCAATGTCAACCTCCAAAACTTTAACTCCCCCACCTTTTTAGCCTCGGCCGTTCATTGCTCCAGCCCCTCCTGATCTCTCCTCGTCGAAACTCACCCAATCAGTGGACAATGATGGTTTAACATCAGTTATTTCTATTGGAACTGGACCTACCCACAGCAGAAGTTATGTATAATTTCAAAAAATTTCCATTATTAAATCTTTGTTGGATCTATGAAATCTAATTTATTTAGAACATTTCTAAATTTTATTTAAATAAAATCTTTTATTTTATTTTACTTTATAAAATTATATAGTTTATTTAATTTATTTTAAAATATATTTTATATGTATATCATATGCAAATATATGTGTGTGCATGTGTAACATATCAATCCATGCAAGATATAACATGCTCGTGTATAGATGTTGAGATTTACATCGTAACACACATTAGCTCATCCAATATGCAAGTGTATATTGTCAAGGTTTATGTATGCATATATATACTATTATTTATATATAAGTATTATATATATTATAAGTTTGGTTTAAATAATTTTATTTAAGTGTATTTATATATATGTACATATATTTATATGTATTATCGTATCAATAAATATTAATATTACATACATATAATTGTAACAGATTTTTTAAATAAAAATAAATTATTTATCAAGAATAATTTTTTTTGAAACGGTGAATAATACATACTTATATGTTATGTGTGTATATATATACATATACACATATACATAAATATATTAAAAAATTATTTAAAATACACACACACACACATACAAATATATGTATAATATATATAAACTAATAAAATACCTAGAATAATTTTTTTTAAATATAAAAGTCCACATCTTGCGTAGAGCTCAGAATTCTTTTTAAAATTTTAAAATGCATTTTACTTAACACGAAAATTAATAAAATATTAATACAAAAATTAATTTTGAAACTTTATTTCAAATTTTAAATATCCAGAAAATCCTAAATGAAATTTTATGCCTTGGAAAACTTTTCCACAATTTTTTCGGTTTAAAATAATTTTAAAACGGTTTTTCCTTTTTCCATCGAAATTTGATAATTAATTTTTAAAAATGTATTTTTTTTATTTTTCTGCCAAGAGCTTCTTTACTGCTAATATTATTTTATAAAAGATAATTTTCATAATATATTTGAATTAATATGATTTTTTATGTAATAAATTGACTTAAATAATATTAAATAATAATGATAAATATTTTCTTGCTGTCGAAAATTATCAGAGCTTTAATTCTTTACATACAAAATTATATGATTTTTTTTACTATATTATGATGCTGTAATTAGATATAAATTATATATATGTAATTAAATGATATATATTAATTTAATAAAATATAAGAATTATATTTTTTATATTGTCGTACTAACCTGATGTATATTTGATATATACATATATACATATATACATACATATACATATATACATACATACATATGTCTGTGTGTGTGTATGTGTGCATGTATGTGTGTGTATATTAATTTATAAATACATGCATACAACTAAACAACTTTGTGATAATATTACTATGTATATCAGAATCGTCACTTATATAACAATATATATAATATATACATATATAATAAGACATTATAATTTAGCATTAAGAACTATATCTTGATTAGAAACATACCTTAATCCCAATGACTTGAATTGAAAAGATGATTTCTTCCTCTTGAAACTGTTTTCGATTCAACTGAGAGCTAGTCCTTGAACCGTTGACTACCAATTATCGAATAACAATCGAATTTGACTTGATTTAAACTTGATAAGATGGAGGGACCATAGAAGATTTTTGACTAGCAAGAAATGGAGGAGGTGGTAGTAAAAAGATCCAAATCAAATTTGGTTAGAAATGCTTATATAGTGGATAGAAAGAAGAAAAGTGTGGATCTCATCTCATATTATTTCTCCATTAATCTGAGCCATCCAAAATCCAGCTCTTTGTAACCGAATTTTAGAAGCCCTCTACACATAGCTGCTGCCAGAAATAACAAGCCCTATGATGGGCCTTAAACCCATTTAAGCCCGAATTAAATATTATGCAATTAAATCTGATTTAATCGCTTACTAATATCGTATATCGATTAATATATTTATAACTATTATAAATATATTTAATAATATTTATTCATCAAATCATAATCAAATTTTATAATTAATATTTCATTAATATTAATTAATTTGTAACAAGTATAAGTTAATTAAATCGTTTTGTCAAAGGAGAATTCATCATTTCGATTATGCGACTCGTAGGGTGTAAATTTGGTCAGTGATTAATATCGAATTATTCGAATATTAACGTTTACACTTCACTTAGAAGGTGTTGTCACATTTTCTCCAAATTCATCGCTTACTTGGTTTAAGTAAAATCAATTTCACTTTGTTAAGCGTTATTTAGTTGTGTCTTTTATTTACACCAATTTTTCTTCATCAAAACTAGCTATATCACTTTGGACTTATGAAATTTGGTAATAGTCAAAATTCGAATATCGTCCACATTCAGCACTATAGTCCAAAGACAAAGTTGCTGGTTTAACAATTACAATTATTATTAAAAGAAATGGTTCTAGCCATAAACTTTGACTTGACTTGAGTTGACCGTGATACTAACCTTATTTAACTAATGAGACGAATTCGCTCTTGAACAGTGTTCCACTTCCAATACTTCCACTTGATCCAACTATAGTCACTTGATGGATGTCATAGCATGATTTGACTATAATCAAAGCGAAGCTTTCATATTGAAGATCGACATTGTTCTCAAGTTGAGAGAACTGTTAAATCAGTCATATCGATATTTTCTGTTTGGCCTTAGTTAGTTTAACCAAAAAAAACTATCGAATGAGTCGTTTCATGGTTATTCAATAAGTATCAGTATGTAACCTCTAGGTGCCTCCAGCAATCATGAGTAACACACTGCCTAAACTTTAGAGAGCATTATGTACTCTAGTCTAAAACGATACATTGATATCAAGTCTCGATGGATTTTGACTGGAACATTTAATATAGTACATTTGTTTTTATTATGATAAATTACTCAGGGGTACAACACTTTGTAACTAGTATCACAAAACATACCATTTATGGGTTTTCTATTAAATGTACTTTTTAGTATAACACATTATACCAAGTATATAATAGAAATAAAACATCTTTTATTTCGAATAAGATTGGTTATCGACTTAAATATATGTAACAAATTACATACTTGCCACTTGGGCATACCCCTAACTCTATCAATCTTCCACTTGCACTTGGGGTCAATTATGGAATCTTATTCCAACTTCTCCAATTGGTTTCCTCAGAACCAATTTTGATCAATCCCTCAGTGAATGGGTATGCTATTATGTTTCAATAATCTACACTGTTAATTAACTCTCTCGGATGTGGATAAACTACCTTTATCATGTGAAATAGTTCGGAGTATGTCTTTCAACTTCCAGTGAGCTCTAAGTTCTATTATAAACTATATCGTGACATTGTCATCAAATCACAATGCTATGGGATTCTCAACATTTGGAATCACATTCAGCTCAGTAATAAATTTATGCATTTGTATTTATATTTAAGTATGAATTTATGTAATAATGAATATTAATATTTAATGGAAATCAAGTATATAATTTAATAATAAATGTGAATTAAACTGAAATGAAATGTATGTAATCCTTCAATAATGAATTCATTGATTAATTTAAATAATTGAATGGAAATAATTTATGTAAGTAAATGAATGTAAATTTAATGGAAAAATGGCATTGTATGAATGAATGGGAAATAAATTTTGTAAGTAATGAAGTTAAATTGATAAAATAATTATTGTATGAATGAATGAAAATAGATTAACAGTAAATGATGTGAAAGGAAGTTAATAAGAATAAACTTAAATGATATTTGAAATCCTTGGTTGTTTTGGCTTATGGGATGGTTGAGAAAGGATACTTCTAACTGTATAAGGATGTACAAACAGTCTATTAAGTAATCATCTAAGGCTGTTGAGCGTAGGGTACACTTGATAGTTTATTTATCACCCTTGTACGATGAAAAGTGTCTGAACTTGAACAAACCATTAGTTTTGGTTGCTATGGAAGTATGATTGATTCTTTTGTTGCATGGAATAGTTGTACTGTTTTGTTTGCCTATGTATCGTGATTTGCTTTTGTTATAAATTGAAACAACTTAAATATTTCTCTTTACATAATTCTAACTCTTGTGGATTATATAAGTGAAATACAGGTTTGTGGAAGCAATAACTACTGCTTTTGGTTTCATAAATAAAGTGTTGTTTGCCCGACAAATAGGTACGTTTTCGAATTACGGTTTTATAGCGATATTATATTGTTTCTCCCGTAGTTTGGGATATTTTATTATTGAAATATGATATATATATCTTGTTATTATTGATATTATTATTTTTCCAGACCTCTCCGTACAAAGGAGACTCTGCCGAAATTTTCCATGAATTTTAGACATAGAAAATTTTTTGAAAGTGGAAATATTTTCAAACTTTTATTAACTTGAATAGGAAAGATTTAATTATTTATAAATTGGTATATTTTATTTAAAATACTTAATTATGTAAATTAATTGTTATAATTTGAATACTTTGAATAAAATATATTAATCCCTTAAATTCCTTCTTTGCTTTTTCGAGGACGAAAAGTTTTGAGTGAGGGAGAGTGTAACGACCCGTAATTTTCGATAATTAAAGTATTAAATTAAATAAAATTTTGGGATTTTATATTGGAAGAAATTAAAATTTGTGATTTATCAATGAGAAAAATAACTAGAATGAAATTTAATAATGTTAATTCAAGGTAATTGATAACTATTTTAATGCAATTTCAATTAATTGAAATGATTGTAAATTTAAATTTTGTTATAAATTGTAAATAAGTAAATAAACCAAATGTTGTATTTAATGGTGAAATTTTACGTAATTAATTGACATTGGTTAATATAGAATGATTAATCAGTATGTGAATTTATTAGCCTGGTTTGTAAACAATAAACATAGAAATGTGTTTGAAATTGTAAGTTGTAACAATGGTTTAATTATCATTTCACTATTTAATCCGTTGAACGGATTAAATTGGAAATCAATTGCAAATTAATCTACTTACATAATACAGTTAATATAAATTAAAATGATAACAGTAGAATATTGATGTAATAAATGGTAAACCAATTTTAATTATGTCCATAAGGTGATAGTTGAATGAATAATAAGATATAAATCAAAATAAATGAACTTATTGGAATTTAAATTATAATTAATGAATTTATTTCAATTGAAATTGAACATTGTAATTAGTGCGGTATTTAAGATTGGATTTGACATGGTAATTTATTTTAAAAGATTATAAATTACTAGGTAATCAAAAAAGATAAAATTTGTTAGTTATAAAATTTGAATTTGAAAAGTGATTAAATCAATTTAATAATAATTTATTTAATTAGCGTGAAAATAGCCATTTTGGCCACTGTCTCGGATTTCGATGAAACTAGTTTCATCGGATCAGTAACAATGAATTATTGTGGGATTTCAAGTTTCATAGCGATCAGACTTGTCGTTGGATCATGCGGGCTCGAAACGCGTGGAAATCAATTTAATGAATTCAATTTAAAATAAGCTGATTTTAAAAGCTAACTTCTGTATACAATGGAATTTGGATTTGAAACCTATTCCATTGAGTCTAAAAATATCGAAAACATTTATTTTGATATATGGGATGACCTACTTTCGTTTTGGAAACGGAACGGGCTTTTTGGGTCGTTATTGTCGTTTCGAACCAATTCGATATGTTATTCGTTCTTATCGGGCCTTGTCTATATAAATTGTTTTTCCAAACCCTAGCAGCCTCTATTTTCTTATTTATGTACGTATCTGTGTATTCAATCTATATGTTTCTTCCTCCTTCCCAATGGCTGCACATCCAAAACCCTAAATCAGCTTTCAAAATTCAAATCGAAATTCAAACTCCTCAAACTATGTCATATAATATATCGTTGGAAAGCTCTTGACGAGCGCAATCTAAATCTGTTGTTCGTTTTTGCAATTGAATTTTGGTTTGTCCGAAATTGACCAAAACATTCTTGACCGTTCATTGTGGTGGATGATCATCAGCGATGATGCCGTGATTCGAGGGTGCTACAGTGTGGAGATGGACGAGGGGAGTGCATCGAAGTGGTTCGTTAAGTGAAGTGATGGTCTAATCGCCTTGGAAAATTCGAATGGGGTTTCTATAAGGTGGTGGCGGCAGGAGCTTTTGGGGCATCGATCGGCGTCGTGGGGGCGGCGCTGGTGGTCGAGGGAGGTAGGAATGGAGCAAGCGAGCTCGTCCAAGGCTTCGTAGCTTAGCTCGATCGCCTGTAGGCGTGCGATCGTGATCGATGTAGTCGACGACTGTTGTGTAGACGCGAACGAGGTGGTATTGAGTTGGATAGTGTTTGCGCGGAAGGAGGTCTGACGTGTATTATCTTAATTTTTTATTTATTTATATTATAATATGATCGTATAACTTATAATTATCATATCTTTTGCATACGAGATCGGATTCACGCGCGATTAGTTCTGCTGGGATCATATCAAAATTCTGGATATTATGGGACTGGTTTGGTCGAATTCTAAGACTATTCGATTTTCGGGCTATTTTTGGATTTTAAATCGTCGAAAAATCAAAAGGTGAGTGTTTTAACCTGCTCACAACTACTAAATCATCGTATGTTAGTTAAATTAAATTTATGATGTGATTAGAAATTAATTGATTACTA
Organism: Allium fistulosum; assembly: GCA_030737815.1. Classification (NCBI taxonomy): domain Eukaryota; kingdom Viridiplantae; phylum Streptophyta; class Magnoliopsida; order Asparagales; family Amaryllidaceae; genus Allium; species Allium fistulosum. Next base: position 496,948,068 of record CM060905.1, on the reverse strand, counting down.
TTTGGTATATTTAAATTGTCATTCCAGTTAAATCTGACTTTTATTGAATTTAATCGCCATTTAATTTGATATTGAGTTTTTAATTGCCAGTTAAATACCTGTTGATGATAACTAGTCAATTGTTGTAATTTATTGGTTTATTTAAATGATGATTGTGATGGGTGTTTAATTGTTGATATTGGATGACTGGATGTTTGTATTATATATTGTTATCACACTGCAAGTTCTCTTCGTTATTGTTAGGAAAATCACTATGGGTTCAAATGATACATACCCGAACGATCTATAGATTTGGGAAAAATCGTTATGGGTTGAAACGATAAACTCAAGCGGTTTTATAGATTTTGTATTTTATTCAGGATTGGGGGTTGAAATGATATATATCCGTAAATTTAAATTATTACTGGTTGAAATGATATATATCCGTACCAATTGACCATAGGGTAGAAAATTGTATACAGACACCGGATTTGTTAAATCAAATGATTTTTAAATCCTTAATTTTTGGATCGAGTTAAATGATATTTTGAAGAAATTTTATTTATATAAAATGAATTATTTTCAAAATCTAAGCTTTAAAATGTTGATATTGAAATTGGTTTAATTGAATTGTTTAAAGAATTTAAATTGAAATTTTAAAGTTGAATTTTGAAATAAAAATGACATTTATCAAAATTGAGTTATTGTAAACATTCGAATATTTAAACTTTGAAATCTATTGAATTCGAAGTGGTTTAAATTTGTAGTTCAACATGGATTTGAAATCGATATAAATTGGAATGGTTTTGATGAGAATTTGAACTGAAAGATTTAAAATTGAGTTTTGTTGATTTGAAAGCTAGATATGGTTCGGATTTGTTGAAATGGAAGAAATAGTTTAATTTAATATAAACTGTTTAATGATATATTATTTAAATCCAGATTTATATAGATTTTCAAACTATTTATTATATAAACCATTTCAATAATCAAACCATTTTATATTATACTATTAAAACTATATTAAATATATTTTAAACTATTTTAATCTATTTTAAACTATTATCATCTATTTTAAATAGTTTTAATCTATTTTAAACAATTTTACCTATTAAAAACTATTTTAAACTATTTATGACTATCTAAACTATTTTCTAAAATTCAAACGGTGCAAGGTTAAACTATTATATTTAAATCCTTGATTTAAAAGCGAATATGGTTAAATGAATGTTATAACTTCCGTTGGAATTGAAATGATATTTTCTAGTGAAACGACATGTTTTGAGTAGATATGATGATTCTGAAATGAGGGTTCAACCTATTTTGTGAATATGATTTCGAAAGTGAATACGATTTCGAAAGTGATATGATTTTTGAGAATATGATATTTTGATATCAATTATGAATCGGATTTGGAAATGTAAATGAACCATCCGGTGTGAAATAAGCGTTTGGTTGTTAAAGAGACCGGGATCAGATATTGTCATACTCTCTGCCAATACCGAAAACCACTTTAACAACTGTGCACATGGTGGAGATTCTAGAATGAAGTAGGATGGTTTGGCAAACAATTCTGTATGAGGTATTATCGTAGCCCTGACTCCCTCGAGTTAGCTTGATGTGACTAAAACAGGAGCCACGCCGGGTCAAGTGAGGTCGTACCTCTGATCGGACATGCTTCTTCGATACCATATTATGACTTTGTGATTGATTTGGTGGCTACCCCTCGATTTGATTATGGGAGTGTGTTCCGAGTTGGGCGGTAGTAGCTGCTATGCGTTACCACCAGTCCGGATCCGCAAAACAGTAGTATCCTACCCTGGGCATTGCCTCACGTGTCTTGTCACATGCCTTATCACGCCCATTATGAGTTTGGTTTGTGTCATACCTATGGAGTGCTCTCTGATAGCCCACCAATTTACGGTGGAGTTACAGTATCTGTATAGACTACGACATTTATATAAGTTAAGGGGGATATGGGTAATGCCTTAACGCTATTTTAATACTTTGATGATAGACATATTATAATAGCGTATAATACTACATAGTAAATAGTTTAACGGATCCTTAGGAGATGGTAATCCCGAACATCTCTTGAGTTATTGCACGCACGTTAGACACTGGATAGGAGATGTAAAATCCCATAAACATCACTGAAGCCGTTGCACTCATATTTATTTATTGTTGATTTAACTTACATAAGATCTTTTACTTCTGACTCGAGTGTTTTATCTTTTCGTTATGCTCGAGTTAGTCTGAACCTTTCAGTGTATTGAAGACTTTATTTCATGAGGATGAAGATGGAGATTTGTATGCTATTTATTATTATTTATCCCACTACATCATATTGTTTCGCTGCATTATTTATTTATTCCTATTGTATGTAACTCTGATCTGCATTGTAAAAGTGTAATCAAATTTTATTTCTAAAATAGCTTCATGAACTGTTATTTTATTATTATATTTTGTCATACCGCTATGAGATTCTGTGTTTGTTTGATTTCTTTCTCTTCTTTTTCTTATTTACCCATAACAATTCTCCCTTTTGAATGGTTTGAGTTTGACATGTGTGGTTTATTGTCAATCTAAAATGTCCTAAAAGGTGGGTCGTTACAATATCCATACAGGAAAGTGCAGAGATAAATAACAGAAAACAAATCCAAATATGAATGGGCATAAATAGTATTAAAAACTAGACTTGAAATAATGAAAATAATCAAAGTAAAATCCAAACTGAACAAAATGGATAAAACAAGATAACAATCCAAACTTGACCGAATGGAAAAAACCTATAATTAAACATCGTGAAGAGTGGTTGACTCTTCCCGTTGCAATTACAGAAATACAATTCAAAGGTTCGAATCACTTATGGAAAGTTAAATTCCCAACAAATGACTACGATGGTGCACCCCCTTGAAGTATACCTCCAGTAGTATACTTCTGAGAAGATCATTTACATTGCGAAACTTCTCCGAACCCTCCAAGCCAGACCCCGCCCAACCTTGCCGAGTGTCCAAGTATTTCACATCTATGTGCACAACCAAATCCAATCTAGATGAGATGTGAAAATACCCTAATGGGAGCAACCCACATAGCTTGGCGTCCTCCCACGTTTTGGATTTAGCCACTTCCGCTAAAGGATAACAAAGCTCAAAAGAGCAGCAAATCATTTTTAAAGTGACGATACACCATAAAGAAAGTTGAATCTAATAATTAATAAATCAACTATCGAGGAAAATTAAAATGACCGCATATGGAAATTAAATATCATATATTGAACACTTCTCGTCGATTCCAAACAAGTGCTATCTCTCGATTGAAAGGTGTAACGATCCTCCTTTCTTACTACCAAAGACGACACCTAATACATTCTCGGCATTCATGTGCCAATCATTTAGTCATCCGAAAGATGGGTCAATAGGGGTGAAAGAAAGAAAGATAGAACAGAAGATACTAAACAACAAAGAATCTCACAATGCAACGGAACAATATATATTACTCAACATAATATATTACAAAGTGATTTCAAAATTGTTACATCAACGTCATACTAATACAAATTCTATCGTAGGATAGCTATAACAGTCTGTCGCTACCTAACAGATACAATATACATATAATATAGCGGAATCAAGAAAAATAACTAGCTATCGATGAAGCCACCTACTCCATGCTCCTCCAAAATAAATCTACAGCAAAACCTGAACTACTTGGCTGCCCATTCAAATTTGGGCACCTAAGAGTTTAGGAAAAGAAAATAAACTCCGGGTTAGACATGGGTTTGGTGTGAGTAAAGCATAAGTCTTTAACTTTATAAAAACTTTAAATCAAAGTTATCTCGTAAGACCATGCCGCACATAAAAACGGACGAGTTTTTACCTTACAATAACCAAACCATTTCTTATGAAATTCTCTAATATTATAATAGTGTCAAAGATACAAATATTTATTAGTCATAGCCGAAATTGTTACATTATTTAAATTCCAGCATAATAGTTATACAACTAAAACCGTAAAGGCACGTATTGGAGATTGGATTCCATACCATGACAAGGTAAGGAACTACCTTCTGATGGTACATCTCTAGATAAAATGCACTGGGTCTGACAAGAACATCTTGTGCCACTGCCACACAGGATTGGCCTACCACTTGACTAGTAGTACCAAATATGATCAACCCTTTTATTAATGGGCCTCGAAGCGTACATGAGTAGATAGTAATCGATCCAGGGAGCATTCCACTTAGCTCTACTACATGCCCAATTTTTGTCATTTCCCTATTGATGAGGCTTGAGGCTACGTTTTACATTTATATAGCATTTCCCACTTGGAATGCTAACATCGCCATCCAGGCAATAATGCAATGCCAGCATTCATCCATACAAGTTGTTCAGGAGATGGAAAAACCGAAGGCACTACTTCTACAACATCCATTTTGGAAGCAAGCAGCCCTTGCACTTTGAAGAGCTCCATCTTCAGTTTCATCATCTTTAAGATGTCTTCACTTTGAAATGCTTGAGTTGGATCGAAGTGGTTTTTGAAAAACCTATCTGATCCCGGTCTCTTCGAAACAACATTCAACAGTTTCCGATAAACTTAACCCCTGTTCTTTAGGAAATAAACAGTCAAAGATAAGAGCGAAGATCACCTCCTAACCGTTAGTGGACGGAGTTCCTTTTCATTTGTCGTAGGAGAACGAAATTAGATTTATACACATAGTATAGCATCATCGGGGATGACTGTGCCACATAACTCATGTGTTTCCCCTATATATTTCCAAAATTACGCTTTTGGTCCATATTTGATAGTCGGTTTTATAACTATCAAATAACAAACAACAACAACCAACTCCATTTGAGATTTATTTATCTATAGCAACCACTAAGCCTAAAAACTAATCTTTATTTAATTAATATCTTTTCAAAACTTTTGTCTAAAACATTCAAATACTTATCTCTCTAACATAAGTATACCATAAAACTTTTGCGAATAACTTCTTACCTCCAAATCTTGTTAAAAAGGGTTAAACAAATGTTCTTTGAATTGGAGGTAAGTACAACCATAAGCACTATTTTTTTGGTGTTAAGTGTGGAATGGATGTTCCATACCACCATTTTTAAAAAGGTCGGTAAGAGAAACCTAGATCTCAAATTCTTTTCATACTTCTTTCGATGAATCCTTTTTAGTCAAATACATTTCATTTATGAAATCTCTTTTACTTGAAATCCAAATTCATTTCAAAATACTTTCTAAACTCCCAAATTTATTTATAAACCCTTTTATAAATATTCAAAATCATTTATAATAACTGCTTATATAAATATCCAAAATTCTTATATAATTTTCTTATAAATATCCAAACCTTTTTATAACTCCCTTTGGGAATATCCAAATCATTTTCTAAAAATTCTTTTATAAATACCCAAAAATCATTTATAAAACTTCTTTAAAAACCTTTCATGTTTAAATAACTTCCTAAATATCCTTGTTACCCCGCCTTTTGGCCAAGGCTGGGAAATCAAAAAATTGCCTAAAAAGGATGGATACCAGGATTGGAGATCGATTGAAAACAAGGCCACGATCGATACCATCAAAATTGGACCAAGCTCCAATCAAAGTGGGATTGATAGGGAATGATAAGCAAGGCTAGTTGAGGCTACCTTTCAAATTTCAGGTCAATCGGAGTTCGTATGCTCAAGTTATGGATGGATCAATATTCATTAGAAATGGGTTCACCTCGATACATTCGTATCGATCACTACTACACTGGCTTAGATCGATCGGTCTTCAGATCGATGCATCTTGTATCGATGCACTTTGCATCGTTCAGTTGACTCTAGGAAGTAAGCGGGTTGATGGATATGGAGTTCGTATCGATATGCACATATCGATTGGATGGTGAAGTATGTCAATGCACTTCGTATTGATCAAGGTTGGGATTGATACGAAGAATGAAGCAATGGTTACAAGGATTTGGATAAGCATTTCGTATCGATCAATTATTGATCGATAAGAAGGATACACTTAGGGATCGATACGAAGAAGGCCGCATGCGTTAACGAATGAATGGTAGCCTATGGATACGAAGGCTATGGATTGATGGATACAAAGTCATATGCTTCACCAAAACACTTGGGATCGATACGAAGAAGGGAGCGACTAGTGGATATGTGATCGATGGATATGAGGCTCTTGATCGATATGAAGGTTCCAACCTACATTGAAAAATAAAAACTTGGATCGATCATAGCTCTCATTCTTCAAGTCCAAACGCTATGAAACTTTCACAGAAGCTTGTATATCGTTTCAACAACCTCCATGATCGATCTCAACTCAATTGGAGCTGATTTGGATCGATATGGAGACAGCATGGATCGATCAGGGATCGATCCCAAACGACCCCAGATCGACCTGGTGATCCCACCTACGCATGAGATATGGTATTTCGAGTTTTTGGGGCAGATATTTCCAGATCTACTCCTATAAATAGCAACTCCATGGCAACTAAAAAGGGGACTTCTTCTTCTTTTCTAGGCAAAACTCTGCCATTTTGGTTATTGATATTCAAAGGAGTATAATTGTAATCACAGTGTAAAGGAAATAAAAGGATCAATTCAAAGTGGATGTAGGCCGGAGATAGCCGAACAATTATAAATCTTGTGTCTTCTCTTGCTTTCTTTCATTTTAATTTTGTTATTTCTTCATTTTTGCTCTCTACATCATCTGGATCTGAGATCTGTGACTGGATACTAAGGATTTGTATGTAAACACTGGTGCTTTCATTACATTCGGGGTTTGTGACCATTTTTGGTGCAAACAATCCTTAAATCAAATTTGCTTCCTTTAATAAGAAAATCCATTTTATATATCTCCTCTTAAAATATTTTGTTCAAATGCACTAACTTTGAAACCATTTTCAAAACTAAAGTGAAATACTTACCTTTACAAAATCAAACGGAGGCTTAATGACCACAATGGTGCTTTTAGTTTGGTTTTACTTATCTAGCTTAACATGGAATCACATAACTATATATATAAGGGATCAACACATAACCATCAATCAACTTAAGTAATTGCCAGGTTAATTGTAATAGCAGAATGGTTTTTTGTTCTCCTAATAAATGACATTTAGTTTTCTTAATCATATGGGGTTACTTAAGGGTAAGTGACATAGAAATCCCTTGGTTTAAAACAATTTGAAAAGAAAACAGTTTAAAACAAAACGATTAATTAAAATCAAAGCGATTTCAAAATAAATTAAAATCCTTGTAAATGAGAATCAAATCCTTGTTAAATAGTAGTTAAACCTAACTAAAGGTAATTAAACCTTAATTAAATCTTATTAACATAATTTACTTTAATCAAAGATTAATTAAGCAAAACCCCTTTTAAAAAAATTATTATTGATAATTATCTTAAATAAATAATTCAATATTAATTAATAAATTTTTAATTAATAATTAAATGATAATTAACTTTAATTAAGTAATAAATCATGATTAACTTAATTGATTACCATTTAAGTTTAAAACCCATTATTAACAAATGATTAAGTACCAATTACCTTTATTAATTAATTAATCAATTAACTAATAGTTAAGTAAATAAATAATTGAATAATTAAATAATTGCTAATTACTAATTAAATTTAGAAAACATTTTCTCTAAATGGTTTCTAAGTGAAAACTAGTTTATATTAGAAAAATAGTTAGATTTTCGAACCGCGCGTTTAGCGACTATTGCTATATGGACCCGTAGTTTCAAAACCTGAAATTTTACTTTTTCTAACTTTTATAACTTCCTATTTTGAACCCTTATCCTCTTTGAAACATGAAAATAAACTTTTGAAAACCAAATCAAAGTTTTAAACTTGAAAACTTTTTGCTTTGAAACAAAAACCAACTTTCGACAAAAATTTGGATTTCTACGTCGCTTTTGGTTAGCGAATCGTAAACTTCATGGCATGAACCCATATGCAAATACTAACTCATTTCAGACACCATACCACAACATACATCATAAAACTAACATGAACAATAATATTTTTTTCACAATCGCTAACTAACTTTTTCCCAAAATACAAGATAGAGACTTTCTTGCCTACTCAAACTTCGACGTATACAATTATCACCAAATCATCACATAATCAATCACACATCATATAACATTCATACACAAAAATACATCATAAATTTTCTAACTTTAATAAAGTTAACTAATTGTTTAAAAAGCGTTAACTATGCTCAATTTAAAGCTTCCAAACTAACTCCGACCTTTACTAACTCTAGCAATCTACTTAGATCCATGCCATGCCTTAAAAATAAGATGGTTTTGTAGGCTTTTGGAAGCTAGATAGGCTCAGCCCTTGGAGGAATGGGTTCAGCCTAGGTTATTTTTGGGATGATGGAGCTTGTTTTGGAGAGGAGTGATATTCAAAGTGTGGTAGGAAGGTTTTGAACTTGATTTTAGAAGTGTATACACAAAATTTTAACTTATGAATTGTTTTAAGTGGCCATGGAAGTATGGATGAGTATAGAAAGAGTGTTAGGAATTTTAGAGATGGAAATGAAGAAGTGAGAATGTAAAGTGAAAAATGTGAAGAGAAGGTGGTATTTATAAGCATAGAAATGCAAAATTACTAAACTACTTACCCTCCACTAGAAAAATACCACATATCCACTCTATCCCATCCATTTCTTATGTTGGTTTTGGACCTTCATACCTCTAAATCAAAGAGACTTCCTGATGTGTACTTAGGGTAAGGTATGGCATGAGAGATGATAAGATCTATATATACACAAATATATATTCTTATAAACTACATCATAAATGGTCACGTCAATTATTAATTTAAACTAAGCATGATTATTTAGCACTAACACATTAATTATCTTATCATGGCATGGGCATATATGTGTGCATGCATACATTAGTGTGCGTAATGTTTCCCGATAACTTTTAGATGCCGAAAAGTCATAATTTCAAAAAAGTTCTTCGGTCACATTTTCTATTTAGTGCATATTGCTACTCAAAGGACGAGTGGGAGGCTACGATTTTCATATATCTATTTTTAGAGCTTATCTTCTACATTTCCTCTTTGTAGTACTATGAAGCTTTATCGGTGCTATACTATTATTTATCTAAAGAAAATTTCGTTTGAGTTTATTATTTGATGTATAAACTCTATTCCCCATATTTTATAACTGTGATGAACTAGCTATGCTCTGATTTAGTGGTTCAATTTACTTATATTTTGGTTTCTCTTGTTTTAAATCTATGTGATTATTATATGTTATTCTATGCGCTGTAAGATATATGATAGGTTTTTCTTTGGTGTTCAGTTATTTTACCATTGACCATTTCTCTACACAATCAGAATATCATTACAATGCACTTTATGTATATTAGGTATGCAATTTACAAGTATATTAGGTACCAATGGTGTAGGGAGGTAGTTAAAGAATATATCTCATATGTAACACCCTAGATTGTTATAAAAATAAATAATTAATTAAAAAGGCATTTTTTAATTTTACATAAAGTAGAAATCTAAATTTTTACAAATAAAGAATTTGGAAAATTTAACTATTCTATTACATCAAGTAGATTTTTGTAGCCCAAATTCATATATAAAATATCACATACGGGGACTAGGTGAAGGATATAAATCGTTTAACATATGGTGCATTTCGAGGTAAAATGGGTCAAGGCCCTAGTCGGTTGAGGGGTAATTTAGGGATTTGTGCATATATAAGAGAGGTTTCTAATGATAATTTACTTCATCCTCCAATTCTCTTCATCCCATGGTCGCCATTCACCTAATCTCCATTCTTCTACTTCTTTAAAGCTAAAAATAGATCTCTCCAAACAAAATATTACATCAAATATCTAAATAAAAACAGTGATTCATATTGAAAAGAAGAAGGAAATGAAATCAAAATACAAGAAAACCAAATAGAAGAATAGAAATCAAATCAATAGGGAGAACTTAAAGATTCCAATTGGAAGTTATCAAAATGTCATGTAAAGGTGGGTGAGTCTATCTACGAAATTAATATGATGTAGATAAGCATTAAATTTCATTTATCTACCTATTTAGGTTCAAATATGATTTTTAAATTGAATATTTGGTTTATGTATCGATAATTATATGAATTGAATAGTTTGGAAAACCATAAAATACTATTTTGATGATAGAAATTCCTATTATTGGGGGGGGGGGTTAGGTAAATGGGATGAAGCTTACCCTTAAAATATAATAGCTCTGATTTTATGTAATAGATATGAATTAATTTAAATGAATAAAAATGAATCTATACATATATCGTTAAAATCATATAGATCTGATTTTGGGTAAAATATTTGAATTGATCCAGATGAATAAAAGTGAATCTATACATATAAGTTCGAAATTTTATTGGTCTAATTTTGTGTAAACATTTTGAATTAATTTAGATGAATAAAAGTGAATATATATATATATATATCTGTGTGTGTGTGTGTGTGTGTGTCTATCTTTTAAAAATCATCTAGAATTTATTCTATCAACTTTAAATAAAATTTAATACATGTAGATGAATCATAGAATAGTTTATATACAATTAATTAGATATATTACACAAAAGGTTGCATATGATAAAAGTTGGAATTATATATAGATTATTGTTAGAAAGTAGGATTACAAAAATTCAAAGTTTCTACGTGAAGTTCAAATATAAGAACTTATGATGAACAATCAAAATTGGATAAAAACAACAACTTAAAAATGTTGAGAAGTCCATGTTATGGAAAAATGGTTGATCGACTATATAGACAAGTTGATTGAATGCTTCGAGAAAAATACTAGACGAACATGAGCCAATCCTAAGGTATATTTATTCATTTTCTCGCCTAAAAAGTTGGCTGATTGTAGGCACCAATGGACCGAATCTTTATAAAGTTCACTTATTGGACTTAACAGTCGATTGAAGGCTATTATGTAATGATTATTATTATTATTATTAGTCTGCAGAAAATGCTGGACTGACAAGTTGACCAATCGACTGAATGCTTGACCAATTCATTTGTTTGGTCGACTGTTGCATTTTTTAAAAGAAAATATATATATATATATATATGTATGTATGTATGTATGTATGTATGTGTATGTATATATAAACACACAGAACTAGTTAACTAATATGTAAATTCAAATTGACTGATAGCCTATAGGAGGCCCCGATTAAACCTGGACCTAGTGCAAGCCAAATATGATAGCTTTGGGGATTTGTTTCCCATTTCATTGACTTTCTAGACCTCATGTGGCATTGATAAGATCTATAACATGATGCTCAATGTTATGTGCAATTGTATGACAATTAGTTGCTCACGTTGTGCAGGAAAGGAGGCATCCGTGCTGGTAAAGTTTAACACCATTCGACGGATGTATCTATGCAAGAATTCGAATTGTTTATCAAACCTTGTGTGCTATTACTTGAATAATGTAGGGCATAAGACACATTTACCAATGAGGTAGTATACTCTATGTTTTGGTAGGTTGTATACTTGAATTGTGCCTTGAATTTGCTATATATACTCATTGTGTGCGACTTAAGAAGTTTATCGTTAAGATTTTTTACTTAGTTTATCATTAAGCGGTTTACCATTGAGATGTCATTCAATGTGCAGTTAGGTGATTGCCATCACGATTATATACTTAATGCATTGTTAGGTATTCCCAGTTTCTAGATGTCCAACCTTTGAGTGGAAATCTTTGTAGACTATTATCATTATTTAGTTGAATTACAAGGTGTTACCTTATATTGTACTTGTTGGATAATTTGTTATATACAGTATACACGTACAAATGAACACTCATAGGAAGTGAGATTTTAAAAGATAATTTAACTACTTATTAACATCATACCACTAGTGATGTTACTTGCTCACTTGACCATGTCTGATCCCCTCCATTTCCACCTCTTTATACTTATCATAATATGATAGGGTACTATGTGGTAAGACAAGGATAAGATACGTTGAGGAGGTGACCATGAATCTTGGAGCTATATTTATTTATTATCATTCCTTATGTATCTTACTATACTTGTTAATCGGACATATACTATATTTCAATCTAGAGACATTATTTAGACATTTCTTTTATGGACCACTGTTGTTTTGAGATGGTAATCATTTAGTTATTTAAATATTTATATTTTATTCCTTCTACTATTAGATCTGAAAGAGTAGATGTTTAAAGTTATATTTTTCTTTGTAGCTTACAAACTATCAAAACCTAACAATCCATATTTCTTGGCATGATGCAAGTTTAAATGTCGTATTTAGGCTTTGAATCGGTGTGTTTGGAGATGCGGGTTATTACGTCTGGTAGGGCTTAGCTTAAGCGATTTCTACTAAATTGGGACGTATAAGGGAATATATTTGTAATTTTCTATTATATATATATGTGTGTGTGTGCGCGCGCACACACATGTGCCACACCCTATAAATTTTGACTTATAAAGTTAATTGTTCGCTAGTCCTTTGTATAAGCAAACATCAAAATGAACGTTAAGATCATAACAGTTTGGGGTGAAAAATAAGTCTGTCACATATATTATAATTTATTCCTTAAAGAATTTCTAATACAGGGTCCTTATACTAACTAGCAATTATGAATAAATTACATCTTTTTAGACCGTAAAAAGTAGTGTGATGTTGATAAGATGAATGAACGTATAGGGAAAGACTCCTCAAAATTAGAGTTGGGTAGCTGAATTGTTCATACATTGGAGGGGACGTTATATTGGAGGAGAGGCTTAACCTAATCAATTTTAAAAGAAGAGGAGCTAAACCCTATGCACTTGAAGCACTGTTATAGGAAGTAGCTAGGCTTGTGTAGGTTAAATTGTTTTGTTCTACTCCAATTAAAGTTTTTAAATTATTTGAAATGTTTTTCTAAAATGTTAGAAACATTAGTGTTTGAGATTTTGGGAAAAAATATAGAAGTTGAATTTGGATCGGTAACCCCTAATTTTAAGCTTCAAACTTAGGAAAATTTAATAAATGCAGTTTACAATAGCTATTTTATAGCTTCTACTTATTATTTTTAAAGTTTATTGTAAGGCACACTATTGTACTTATCTTTTGGTATTACGTTGCTTTTGACAATAACACTTTTGAAAGGTCAATTGAAAAGTATGTAAAATCCACATTTTGAATGTCTTTTGTTTTATAAAATTTCTAACATGCTTTGAAAAATATATATTAAATTTTCCATTTAAATACATTTTTTGTGAAAATTTATTATTTATAAAAGAAAATTTAGCAAGATACATTTATGTGTCCACTTTTTTTAAGTCAAATTGTGTAACAACCCGGTATTGAGGGGTAATTAATAAAAATTAGTAATATTTATTTAATTGATTAAAATGGGTGTTAGTAATTTAAAATGAATACTTTTAATTTATTTTGTAATATTGGATTTTATAATAAAGTATTAGAGATGACAATTAAATTATTTTAGAATTAAATATTTTTGGGAATTATAAATTATTTTAATAAATAGGCTTAGGATATAAAAATGTGATATTAAAATTCTAAATACACTAAAGTATGGGAAACAAATTTTATAAACTTTTATAATGATAAGTAATTACTTAAGAAATATAAATATGATTTTATTTAATTTTTAATAGTGCTTTGTGTCGAGTAGAAAATAGTTTTATAAATAAATATAAATAATAATAATAGTAATAATAATAAATAAGTAAATATTTATTTTCTTAAGCCCAAGCCTATATTAGCAAGCCCAACAATCCCAATCCCAACATCTAAAATTGCGATTTTTCTAATTCCATCCATTGCTAATTCTGGATATGTCGCTCCTTTTTAAAATACAACTTACGTTTAAACTTACACAATCTTATGTGGCTACTCCATCCATCCTTTTCTAAATTCTTAAATAAATCCAATAAATTTTATAAATTCCCAAATTTAAATTTAAGCATCTTGACATCATTTATATCAATCACAAATGGGGGAATCAAAGTTTTGGTGATGTGGTGGAGTTCTGGATCATGCACAGAGAGGAAATGAAGTAGAGGAAGCTTCAGGTGAGTATATTTTACCAACAAACCTATGTTAGATTCATGCTATTTCATATATATGTTGTGCCTGAATTGATATATGGAAGTATGTGAATGTGTATAAATCGAATTGTGGAGATAATGGTTATGAGAAGGTGGAAAATGGCCTGAAATCGATCAACAATGGTCGAAGCAGGTTATGATAGGGGTGGGCTAAGCAATCGATCCCCCAAGCTCCAATCGGTTAACCACTACATATTGACTGGTGGTGCTACCACTTACACAAAACATGTGTAGCCCAGTGGTAAAGGCTTGTGCCATTTAGCTACCCCACTCGAGTTTGAGTCCCACGTTGTGCTATTTTTTAAAGTGTATATTTCAATAATAAATAGATTATATTTGCATTGAAAATAAACGTGAAACATTGCATAAAGTAAATATATAATTTTATAAAGAAAAGTTTTATTTAAAAATTTAGTATTTAGATATATTTAAATCCAGTTTGCGTTTGAAATAATTATATAAAAATTTATATATAAATTCTAAAAAATGAGAAATATTTTCTAATTAATATTTTAAGTATTTAGAAGAGAATTTCATGATTAATAACTTTAATTTGAAGCATATTATGTTTATATTTATAATTGATTAAAGAAAATGTGTATTTAATAATTTAAAGCTTATTTAAATATTCAATTTAATTATAAAATAAGTATTATGCATTATTATTGTGCCCGTCTATGTTGTATTAAATTTGAGCATTTTGAATAATTTATCATCAAATATTAATTTAAAGATTATATATACGATTAATCTATTTTAATTTTAATTTTTTGATTTCTCCTTTCTTGTATATTGATTGATTCATATGAATGATTCACCGTTGATGCTGATTTAATTTGTGTTTTGATATGGTATGGTGATGACACCCTTCTGTATGGATTAGTGATATAGCTATTTTTATGGTATTTAATTTATGATGCTTTTAATTCTGTGCAGCAAGGAATTAGAATAAAAGGAAAAAGGAATTACAATACGGTCTGGTATGCGAATTTCTGCAATATTTCTCCAGTTATTCTTTTCACTCGTTATATGGAATATTATGGAGATTGAATGTAGTTTATGAGCGTTGAATAAATAATTGAGCATCATGCAGTGGCATGGGACGCCGATGTGAAACTTATTCGGTTATTCATTGTAAGTAGATGTCACTAACGTGATGGAAACTGGGATATTAGGATTAAATTGCATGAGGTGGTGCTTGGCATAGAGCAAACTAATGGATGATTGAGTTATTGGGGTGTATCCATATATGCATATATATTCATAAATATTATGTATTTGTTTATCATGAAGTGCTTGAGGATATGATTTAGAGTTAGAGGGAACCGGATGGCCAGAATCCACCCCATTGGCCTAATCGTGGGGTCGCACCCTAGATCTGTGAAACTTTTATTATATTAGATGGACAACATGGGAACTTAATGGAGGATGGGTAGCTCTAGCCCCTTGTGTTATCTATGCCAGCAATTTGTTACCATAAAGTCATTATCCGGGATCATGATTAGGAGTCCAGGCATTAACAAGCACATTAAGTGGATACTGTCATGATTACTAGGGAGGTAACTGAAGACTATAGAAGCGGTTTCGGGTGGGTATCCCACGGCTCTTGGAGCAGGTAGGTAGCTATCAGGCTCCCTTTTGATTCCACATGGAGTAATAGATAATTACATATTATTTATATACCTCACTAAGTATAGATAGTAGTGGTGTAACCCATACATTATGACATTACTTTATTTGGGACCTTGTGTCTATTATACATGAATTCCCGTCGCTACTTATTTCTATATGAGGAGATGAGTTTACACCTGTGATGTGATAAGCATCCAGAGTATAGTGGATTCTCATATCTTTTATTCTATATGATTCTTTGATAGGCGGCCAATATTTCAATATTTTATATTGACGCTAATATTTTATTATTGAGATTGAGAGATGTACTTGGACATCACTATGTGCTAGCCAAACTATACTTGGTGATATCTCACTTATCGATGATTTTTTAGATTTTGACGATGATTTCTGGATATGGGCGACTCACCCATTTGATGTTGATTTTGTGATTTTTGATAAGTGTGCTTTTATATAGGTGATGACATATGCATGGATTTGTGATATTTGACGTTATGTGATACTTTGGGGATTGTTAATGATTTTATAATTATATACCACGCATATATATATGTATATATGTGTGTGTGTCTATATATATATATATATCTATATGTGTGCGCGCATGCTTGTGTGTGTTAATATTGTGGATGTTGTCTTAAGTTATTTAGATGGTGTTATCTTTATATTATACCTTGCATATACCGAGTTATATATGTATATTGACCCTTGATTTAGACATAGTCTGACCTATGTGTTATTTACACATTACTCAGGTTAGTCTGAGATATTGCAGGTTTAAGGAGAGTGAGATCAGCTTGTGTTTCAGGCAAGGAGGAGGCTAGTATTCAATGTAATAACTTATCATCTTGTATTGTACAGTATTTTGTATGTATAATCAAGTGAAGTATATTGGACATGCCTCGTATATTTAGTATTATAAATTATCATTGCGATTCTGCCTCTATGTTCCATATTGTTTACTAATATTGTGTATTGTTCTATCCAGGAGGCACACATATTTATTGCTTTGTATTGAGGCCGTGTACATTTATGATGAGTATATATGATATGAGACATGTACCGATGTTAGTCCAAGGGAACATTCACGTGTGTACAACATATCGCCTTATACACTATATTCTCAAACAATGTTACTTTGTAATACTCTTAAACAATATGGGTATAGAGGTGGGGGTGTTACAAATTGAAAAAAAAGTGTCATGATTTTTGTCAAAAGGATGTTTGTTAAAATTAGCAAAGAAATTTATGGTTTTCGAAGCTTACTAGTTTTTGTGAAAAACTAAAATCAAAAATCAAAGATCATACTACAAGAAAAGTTTGTTTTATTAGCATAAGTTAACAGCATTTTTGAACGGTTGCCATCAAAAACAATAATTTGACGGTAAATCGGTAAAACTTAACATTGTGTGCACTGTCTACTAAATTTCTTTCCTTTCCCTCCATTTCTACATACTCCTAATAAGAAAACTTCCCTAAATTCTAGTTCTCCACTTTGAATTTAATTCTAGAATTTCCTCCAAAATAAAGTTTCATCGCCACTAGCTTTCATCATCATTCGCTAGTAGCCTTCATCACGACTTGCACTCATCCCCATTGCAGTCATCCCCATTCAAGTCATCTCCATTGCAGGCTCATCAGTGGAAATGACTCGGCATCTTTCATCACCATTAACCCTAGTTCCCATTGCAGTTGATCGACCCGTCAGTGGAGGTGAACCGACAGCCATCATCGCCAGCAGCCAGTAGCCATCGTCCTCCATGTTTCAAAGTTGCAGCCTTACCTTTATTTTGTATAATTAGCCGATTGTCTACGTACTGTTTTATCTATATTGAATTTTCTATAGAATTAAATTATTTGGTAAATGGTTATACATAGTTTCTTGCAAAATTAAATTAGTTTTAATTGAGAAAAGTTGCAAAATTTAAAACTATAGTTTTTTTAACCAAGTTATACCTCACTTGGCGCCTTATAATAGTTATGGAGGTTCTGCTTCGTCAATCTCGTATCAAATCCCCTTTAAATAATATTTACCTGAAGGTCAATGATGGAAATATAGTATATAGTTATACTAATGGGTATATGATACATAACTGCAACTTACTTTACTGGAATTTTAAGTTAATGACCGATATATTTTAATTACAAACAAACATGCTTTCTAGAAGTGTAAACCAAAGTCACCATCTATCAAGAGCAAAATTATCTAACTCCAGCCATGTTTCTGTTAACTTTGGATTGCAGTACTATTCCTGGATTTCATGTAAGGATTAATAAGCCATAAGATGACACAGCTGAGTGCAGAATGCTGAAGATGATACAATGTACTTAAAGGACATGATCACTGCTTATTGGATATAAGATACTCTATAATTAAAAAAGAAAAAAGGAAAAAATTATGTTGTTAAGTGATTAGAGCTTATAATTTTATTTCAACAATACAACAAAATAAATTGCATATACTTCTTAAGCTAAAGGACATATATCATTTTACTATATTTGCTACTTGATTTCATATAGCAAGCACATTAAATAGCTCTACGAGCAGATGTAGGTGAGATTATACTAAAATTTGGAAACATATGAAGTATTACTTCAACTTCATATAATGTCAATTTGATTAGCATATAAATGACCTAAGAATACCTTTTCATCAGCATGTCGAGACATTTTTGATAGACAAGTACATTAATAAGTGTAAGTAAGTTTGTTGTAGATTTGTGATTTAGAAAATAACCGCATGGAATGTTTTTGAATTCGATCAAAGTTAGAAGAATTCCACAACCTACAAAGTTTGAATTAATATGGTGAATTAGCTAGAATAGTCTATTTGCCCTTGTAGTAAGGACATGCTAGTATTGAACATTATGGAATTATGAAGCACTTGAGGAATTCGGCTCAAGGAAAAATTACTATAGAGATTTGGTAGCCTTTTCAATCGACGATCAAGTTGGACGGGTAGAGTACCAAATTTAATTTCTTCGTAATAATAAAGAGCAAACACCACTTTGTGTAATTTTACCAAAATATGATTAGAGTTGTCGGTGCTTAGCGCAAGATGTGATTTGGCTAAGCCTTATTTAATTTTAAAGTAAAGTTGCTAAAGTACAAATGTAACAACTTTCATTTTATGTATCAGAGAACCGTAGAATATTAATTTTAAATTATTTTAGGTTGTATGATTCTATAACTTCGGGGAATGTTGAGCGGTGATATTTTGACCCCCATTGTATCAGACGATATTATCCCTGAAAATATTCTAACGACTACAACATTTGATAAACCAAATTAAGCCCTTAAACCAAATTCATTGGAAAGATATAAAGGTTTTCTTTCCATAGAATTGTCATAATAGTGATTTGGACTTACAGTTTAGGAGATATGGCAATTTAAAGTTAGATAGTTTTTGAGATAGCTTAGTGGGTAATTAGTGTAATTTTGAGTAGGCCCAATAACCCGTTCTAGGTTTAGGGGTTATATTGGCTGAAATAAACATTCCCACCTCATTTCCCTTCGTCCCAAATTAGATATAAACCTCAATTAGACTCTTCTTAGCCAAAACCTTCTCCTTTCACTTCTAAATCAAGTCTAAATCATAGATTAAGAGTAGGTTAGTAAGAGGATTAACATGAAACTTTCAAATCTACATTTTGAGGGAGGAAATTTCATATCTTGCTGGATATTTTTGGATTTTACTTGCTTTGCATGCAAATAACTACTTTTGACATATTTGGTGAGTTATTTACCATCTCATATCATATTATATTTGTATCTATATATTTTGGCATGTTTTGAACTCATTTTTAAAAGTCAAAATCATCTTTTTATGCTATTTTTTAAACTCAATCCGAAGTAAAACGGAGAATAAAATGATTTAAAGTCTTTTGATCATGTTTTTTTGATGTAGGATGGCTTCTATAGGTGTTAGACTAGGTTATAGACACATTATATGATGATTTCCATGATTTGATGTATGCTTATATATTTGGATGTTGATTAATGTATGTATGGTATTTGTTTGAATGTTTGAATAGTTAAAAATGCTCATCGGAGCGAAATAGTATTGATGGATGATTCTTAGGGGAGGATCTTCGTGTAAAAGGAGTAAAGTTATGCTCCCCGACTTGATACACAAATGATGGGAAATCCATAAGCGTAGAATCGGACTTCGACGGATAGGATCTAGAATATTCAGAGTTATGTTGATGCACGGGGAATGCACACGGGTAGAATTGTGCAGCATAGCGATGGAATCGGCTCGAAATTGTATTTGAAAATATTTTAGGGTTTTAGCTCGACGGTCTTGGTTTAGTACTAGCTTTCTTCGGGGTGACTTCGGGTGAAGGGACGGTGGGCTTGGGTATGATTCGGTCTGATGGAGGGAAGGGCTGGATAGGAAATGTTGTTTGGTGGTGCCATGGAAGGCTGGACAACAAATGATGTCCTATGGTTTTGTTGTTTGGGGGTCAAACAAAGGATTAGGTCTAGGGTATTTGCTTCAGAATTATTCGGGACTCGCTTTGGGGAGTTTGGGGCTTGACTTCGAGTCTCGCTAGTGCACATGTTAGTGGGGATTAAAGGCACATGCACATTTATTGGAGGATTAGTTTCATGCTAATGGTAACTCGGAGGCCACACTACCTCAAGGGCATTATAGAGAGTTCCCTAAAAATGGATTAGGGTTTTAGTCATGTATAAATAACCCTCTTATGTTCATGTATTGGAGGTTTTTTTCTTCCTATCATATTATGCAAGTTGTAGCCACAAAATTAATTAGAAATAAAATGGTTTCCTAATCCTCTTCTTCTTCTTTGCTTTTATTTTATTTGATGCTTACTTTTATTTACAATGCTTTCTTCTATTTCATGTTAGTATATTAGCTTTCTTTTAATTGTAGTTAGTATGGATTTAATTTATGCAAGTAGTTTAGTTCTCTTTTCTTTTAATTAGCTCTTACTGTCCTTGCTTTTTAACCTTGCAATCTACATGTGTTGAAATGATAATAAAACTAAGAAGCTAAACCCCTTCAATTTAGGTGTAATGAAGCTCTCTTAAATCATGTAGATTCAACATATTTGTAAATTTATGATCTCTTTTTATGCTTCATGGATAGTTAGATGTTGATGTAAGTTTATTAGTAAATTTGATAGCCTATGTTGTTTATCACAAATAAGCTATTCTTATTCAAATATAAACATAATTTACGTTAACATCTAACTATGTGATTTGGATCATGGAATTAAATAGAATAAAAATTTGATGATCTATGTTACTAATCGAAAAAAATAGTAAATAGATCATGCTTAAAATAGATTTTGTTTTAGTTTCATATTTATTTTCATGATTTTTAATAAGTGGTTTTAGTTGTTGTATTAAAGTTTGATGGTTTAAGTTATGTTAATTAATAACATAAATAGACCATACTTATGATAAATACATCACTAATTCTACTTAAATTAAAATGAGAGATCATAGATTGATTTTGTATTGATTTATGTGAGAGTATGAGAGTGGATTTGCCTCTAAGTTGTCTTTTAATCGCATATTTTTAATAACTTTCATTTGTAATTTTTTGCATTTCTTTTTAGTCTAAATAATCTCAAACTTTTAGGGTTAATTTGATTGAGTAGAATTTAAAATTAATTCAATTCCCTGTGGATCAACTCGTACTTTCATACGTACTACAATTATATGTCATGCGCTTGCGGTTATTTTTATTATATTTTTTGGCAATTTTCTAACTGCTAGAAAATTCGTCGTTAAACAAGTTTTTGGCGCCATTGCCGGGGAATAGCAATTTGATTCCAATAAAAAATTTCACTTCATTTCACCTTCTAAACCTTTCTTCTTTCTCTTAATTTCAATTCTTAATTTTTTCTCTTCTTGACTTTTTCTTGTGCATGAGTAATTGGAGTCATGACACGGTAACAAATCATTGGACTCATGATACAACAACTAATTTTTTAACTCGGACAAACGATCCTCCAACAATGGAAAAGGAAAATGTCCCGTGAACTCTCATGGATAGAATCTTCCTCGAGAGAGTTTCTATTTCTTCTTATATCACGTAACTCGCCCCAACGGGTAACCATTTCGAAAACCATTGCAATCATATTGTCACGCTTCCGAAATTTGGCAACTTTGAACACGACCACGCATACATTTTCTTAACGAAATTCAAACAAGTTTGCGCAACCATTAAACTCCAACAAATTTGTGATGATGGAATCAAACTTCGATTAATTCTATTTGCACTTACTGATTATGTTGAAAAATGATTGTATAGCTTACCATCTAACTCGATCAAAACTTTGGAAGAATTTGTTAAAGTTTTCTTAAAAAAGTTCTACCCCTTGGAAAAAACAACTAAAATCCAAAACGAAATTGTCAATTTTCATCAATTCGAGGGTGAACCATTTGGAAAATATTTTGAAAGATTTAAAGAACTTTTGATAAAATGTCCAAACCTTAATTTCGAGAAATAGACCCTTTGCCAAATCTTATACGATGGACTAGAAAACAGCTCACGAACCATGCTTGAGTTGATGTGCCAAGGCAATTTTCTCGCCCAACATCACGATGATGCTTGGCAATTTGTAACATCCCATATCTGGAGGCCAAAAGCTAAGCGCTACAGATGCTGCAGTCATCCATAGTATTAACTTCTGGTGACGAAATACGGTAATGCTAATGGTATCCATAATATAACAAGCACTTGAATATGAACTAATCACAGATTTCAAAAAAACAACATTTTACTGATTACATTTCAAAACAAATTCATATCCAACTTATATAATCCCATAACTCTTCCTAGGTTTTGGATCAATTATATTTTACAATAATACGCCAAGAGCGACATATGATGATGCCCCCTTGGTTGATCAAAGAAATATAGTCATAACTGACTTAATATACACAGTGGAAATTAACAAAATAAACCGCAAATCCTAAATAGCTATCCGTCAGCCACATGCTTGTCTCCGGATGCTTTATTCGCCAAAACAACTAAAACCTAAAAACCTCAACCCACAGCCTACTCAAATCAATGTTGAGCATCCGAGAGTTTAAGGGGAAACAAAATCTTCGAGTCAGACATAAAGCCTGGTGTTAATAATACTGTTGCATCTCGGTTGTTTATGTTAAGTGAGACCACGCCGCTTAGCGGAACGGGTTTCCCCTCACTAAAATCCTTTTAAAACTTATCTTTTGCAAATCTTTTCCTGCAACCAAAACCGGTTAAAATCTGTAAAACATCATTCTGTAGACATACATATCAGGTAATAAATGAACTATCTGTTTGAACTTTATAGTTTTGTTTGGCTAACTATTAACCTTTGGCTGACTCGGGCCTACCAGACAATATAACAAAATTTATCTAACATTTGTTAGACACTCTTCTTTTGGACGGTCTGTCTTTAACTATCTGTTAAATATTTCCCTTCTGGACGATCTATCCCTAAATTAACATCTCCCAGGTTCACCTGATCCTTATGGTTTTGCGGGCTCACCAATAACCTATCTGTATACAATCATATATTCCTTTCTATGCGTAATCATAATTTTAGTGTTACTTGTGACAAAGCACTTCACACTGGAATTTTGGACAAAATTAGCTAGGGCTAATAGCTAATGTATAGGGCACGATCCTATACCAGTTCCATCTGGTATTCTAATATCTGAGTCATTTTACTTAGGGATCCCTTCCCATAATTTTCCTTGAAAACCTTTTGAAAATGATTTAAAACTTTTAAATCAAATTCACGCAAGGAAAATATATTATCTTTATGCTTTACTCAAAATCACTTTGCTATGTTATATATATACTTTACCCAAATCTTAGTTGACGAAACATTTAAATCTTTGAAAGTCCCCCTTTTGAATATATTGAAAGAACCCCTTTCAAAACCATTGCAAGTACCTCTTTCAAAACCATTGAAAGTATCTCTTTCTAAACCAAGAAAAACTCTTTGTTTAATTTAGGTCGAAAAGCCAAAACCTTCCTTTCGAAACCATTCTCAAAACCCTTTCGAACCCATTGGAAATCCTTCATTTCGAAAGCTTTAAAAACCTTTGACGTCTTTTTTTTAATCCTTAAACATTGCCTTTCGAAACCTTTGGAAAACCTTTCCTTTTAATCCTTTCGAAACAATCAGAAATACCTTCCTTTCAACTACTTCGAAACCATTGGGGAACCACCCCTTTGAAACCTTCCTTTCAACTACTTCAAAACTATTAGGGAACCAACCCTTTGAAACCTCCCTTTTAAAATCCTTTGAAAGCATCAAATATTTGTAAATACAAACCTTTCAAAAGCACTTGGGTTCAATTTAAAACATGTGGAAACCTTTCGAAACCATTCAAAGCTTACTCCTTCGAAACCCTTTGAAAAATGTTTCGTTCGAAACCATTTGGATTATGCCTTCAAGTAGAGAAAAAGGACCGGAAACGCATTAAAGTCAAAAGCACTTTTTTTCAAAATCATTCCTAAGTAAAGAAGTGATGGTGTCGAAACCATCCCTTCGAAAGCATTGGAGAAGTGGCCAGATTTTAGAAAACAAAGTACCCTTTTGAAACCCTCTTGGTCGGAAGGTAAAGAGCGGCATCTAAAGGTTTCGACATAGTCGAAAGCAATTATTTAAAAACAAAGGTGCAACCCAATCGAAACCATTTCTTTTAAAACCATTTGACCTAGTCAAAAGCTACTTAGTCAAAAGCAAGCAAGCGCGTTTTCATTTAAAAGCAAAATAAAGCCTCAACCCCTTCGGAACCCATGGTTTCGGCCCTTTACCTTTTTCCCATGTCCAATTCACTACCTACCAGTTCCCTGGTACTATATGCATTAGTTTTGATAGTGTCGTAAGTGAAGGTAAGGAGGCAAACCCGGTGCCGAAAGCATCGAAACAGTGAAAAACATGTTTATTTGTCTTTTTAAACTATTTCTTTTGTACCTAACCTGCCTTGTTTATCAAATTATTATTGGTTGCTAGTTTACTTTTTCAAAAGTGCTTCCAATTTCCAAAAATAACAAATTCAAATTATTTACAAACAACCCCTTCTCCTTTTATAAATATATAAAACATTTAAGTCCCATACCTTAAATAATTTTATATATCCATTAAAACTCTTAGGAAAATTCTATAAAAATTCCAGAAAATCACTTTTAGTATGTTTTCTAACATATTTAAATTTCAGATTCAAATCATTAGTTATTTAATCGTAAATAATTTTTTACCCAAAATATCATTTTCTTTACTAGAAAATTTATATAAAATCCATAAAAATTCTGAAAATTGAAATCCATCTCCAAAATATTATTTCTGATCTATATAAAAATTTGCCAGCCATTTAGATGTAATTTAATAGGGTTTTAAGCTTAAAAATATCATAAAATCAATATGAACATGCATAAATCATCAACAAGTATATATATAATCATTCCTTCATTCAAAACATGGCAAACATTGGAAATTGGTTCGGATTTCATCTTAAAACTTAAAACAAAACAAATGTGAGATGTAAACATTATTCACCTGTTAGCCATATAACATACTTGATAGCAGAATTATGAAAGAAGGTTAATAAGATTAAGGTTTTGATGAAGAAATAGGCCAAGTCATCATGAAAGACATAAAAAGGATGTTTCGAAGGCATTTAGCAGGTATCAAAGGAGCCGAAGGCACCAAATACTCATACAATTCAAAGGCCTTCGACCCAGATGGAAACACATAGGCCCATTCGCCACTACCAACCTTTCAACAGAGATGAACAAGCAATGATGACTTCAGAACCCCTTTTGAAGGCAGTCAATAGTGCTCTCCCAACTACACGTCAAACCTTTCGAAGTCAAGGGTTTCGCCAGCATAGCAGCCTTTTCGAAAGCATAGCAAGCCTTTTGATAGGTCGACACAGTCGATAGGTCAATTTGGTCGAAAGCTAGAGCTATCACCTCAAATTCTTTCGACTAAGTCATTTTATTCGAAAGATATGCTTTTGAAGGCAAAAATCCTCTCAACAACATGGTCATGTTCAAATAGGATTATCTTATAAAATACATTGGGGATGTTGACAAGATTTCTTGTTAACATTTCTTAGCGCTAGAAGGAGGACCCAAACCTCCGCCCTTGTGGCTATATACAGACTAATTGTGATTCATTTTTCTTGCATAGGAAAATAAGGTCAAAGCATTTGAGTGGACTTGCGGAGGGAGCAGTACACACTACCGCCTTGGAGGAAAACATAGCTCCAACATTCAACCTGGATTAGGTCATTCCAGGGAAAACATCGTCACCAGCACAGCAAGAAATACGGCAAAAATCAAGTGCTTGGAGCAACAATTGCAAGAAATGCAGAAGCTACTAAAGATGCTTTAACTCAAAAATCATCAAAGACTCCAAGACGGACTCAAGGAGAAGAAGTGATCTCTCCTTGGAGAAATCTAAAGACCAATTCCAAAGAGTGCAAAGATAAAGTGGACTTAACCTCCTCAAAAAAGAAAGAACCCCCCCAAACAAGAGCTAATCATCAGGGGAGAGTTCTCGACAAGTTATTAGAACAGTCTGGTAGCTCGACATCTAAAGAGTATTTCCCATGTTAGAAAAATTACGGCAATATTGAAGCTTTTCTTAAAGATGCTGCTAAGAAGGCTATCAAAGACGCTATGAACTCCAAAGGAAAATGACACTATGGACGAGAACACCAATGATAATGAGAGGGTGCCACCTTTCACCGATGAGATCATGGCAACGGTAATACCCCCCCTCGTATGTCAAAATCCTGTCTATGAAATATCATGGAATTATGGACCCAGATGATCATCTTATGGCTTTTGATAGCCAAATGGATTTATATAATGCTTCTGGAGCAGTCAGATGCCTACTGTTCCTCGTCACTCTCCAAGGGGCGGCAGCCAAATGGTATAGAAAATACAAAGAAAAGACCATCTACTCCTGGAAGTAGTTTTATTACAAGTTCTCAGCTCAATTCTACATTTTCAAGGATCCTTCTATTGATTATATGGTCACGGCAAACATAAAGCAAAGGCAGGGTGAGTCTTTGGGGGATTATGTGAGAAGATTCAATGCAGAAGCCTTGAAGGCAAAGTATATGAATGATCGTGATAAGATCATAGCTGTCCACTCTAGTTTAATCGAGAATACCCCTTTCTGGAAGTAGCACTTTGTCAATGGCTGTAAAGATCTACAGGACTTCCACTTCCAAGCTAATAAGTTCATCCGGATGGATGAGCTTTCCTATACCAAGAGAAAGATAATTCCCAGGAAGGAAGGAGGAAGATTTGGCTTGGACCGTAGCCATAAAAGGGTCAGATGGGAAGAACTAAATGCTAATATAGTCACTTTAAACAAGCCATTAACTTACATATATGCTATAGCTAAGGAAAGAGTCAACTTTCCGACCTCCTTCAAAGCTATGAATAATCCAGAGAAGAAGAAAAGAGGGGACTACTGCGCTTATCATAAAGCTAACGACCATAAAACTAATGAATGCAGAGTTCTGGACGGGATAATTCAAAAGTTAATCCGGGAAGGCCATCTAAAAGAATTTATCCAAGATCAGCACAAGGCCCAATGAACTGAAAACACTCCTTAGAAATGCCTAAGCAACGTTGTAAATGTGCTAAAAGATGAGGACCCTCTAAGCTTAAGCCCGCCAATCCGCAAGATAGATGTGATCCATGGTCGGCCACACCCAGCAGGAAGCAGTAAAGGAGCTCGAAGCAGATACCTCAAAGAGGCCAAGGAGGGGATTTATTCTATTCAAGAAGAGCCCCTAATGAAAAACCCACGCCTTAGCATCCAAATGCCTAATCTGGTGGTCACGCCACAAGAGCTGCGCAAAGGAGTTCAACATCCCCATAAAGATCCCCTCATGATTACTCCACAAATTGGACTATTCATCGTCTCCAAGATCCAGGTCGATACAGGCAGCACGGTCAATGTTTTCTTCAAACATGCTTTAGACCTGATGAATATCCCAGAGCAGAAATTAGAGCCAACCATAGAGCCGATATTTGGGTTCAACAAAAAAGGGTCAACTCCAATGGGACAAATAAAGCTACTCGTGCGAATAAGATTGCCCCCAACTTGCCGAACATTTGAAACTAACTTTGTGATAATTGACCAACCTTCCTACTACAACACCTTCTTCGGCAGACCAACACTAGATAAGATCGATGCTTTTGTTTCCTCAAAGAACCTCATTAGAAAATTCTTGACAAAGCGAGGCTGGGGAACTGTACGGGGACAACAATTTAGCTTCTAAGAAATGTACTTTGCTATGCTTGATCAATACAAAAGGGAGTATTCTACTTACTTTGATTCTTCTACTATTTTATAGCCCTCAGATGATGGATTTTCACATCCAACATTCGAAGCAAAGATTAATATTAAAAAGTCAAACAAGCATATGTATCAAAGGTACATTCCTGCAGGAAGCAAGAGAAAAACAAAGACGAATTACTTTCAGGAAGCAAAGATTAATATTAAAAAGTATAATAGCCCTCGGATGACTAAACATTTCCTGTAATAATTTCTGCAACACTATCTCTTAATCAAGAAGCTTCCTTACTTTCAATTCTGTCGGAAAACAAAGAAACAATTGGATGGTTGATCACTGATATAAAGGGAGTTAGTCCCGCTCTTATTCAACATCGTGTCCATTTAATTGATGATCTTAAGCCTGTTCATGATGGGCAAAGAAGGCTTAACCCGAAAATGAAGGATGCGGTTCGAGGTGAAATTCTAAAACTCCTCGATAACGGAATCATATACTTAATCTATGATTGTTCATGTGTTAGCCCAATTAATGTCGTGCCTAAAAAGTTTGGACTTACCGTTATCAAGAATAACTCAAACGAACTCATTCCAACTCGTACTCAAACGGACTGGCATGTTTGCGTTGATTATCGAAAGTTAAATGCTGCAGCACTTAAGGATCATTTCCCTCTTTCATTCATCGACCAAATACTTGAACGATTAGCCAATCATGAATTCTATTGCTTTCTTGATGGTTATTTCAGCTATAACCAAATTTCAATCGCTCCAGAAGATCAAGTGAAAACAACTTTTAAGTGTTCCTTTGGCACTTTTGCATATCGATGTATGCCTTTTGGCTTTTGCAATGCTCCTGCTACGTTTCAAAGATGCATGGTCAGCGTCTTTTCCGATATGATCAAACGTTTTCTTAAAGTGTTTGTGGACAATTTTTCTATCTTTGGAAACTCTTTTTCCGAGTGCTTAAACCATCTTGAGTTAGTTCTTAAAAGATGCAAGGACAAACACTTAACGTTAAATTGGGAAAGATGTCATTTTATGGTCAAACACGGCATTGTCCTCTATCATGTCATTTCAAAGAAAGACATTGAGGTAGATAAAGCGAAAGTTGATGTAATTGCAAATCTATCCATTCCTAAATCTATCAAGGAAACTCGTTCATTCCTTGGACACGCTAGTTTTTATCTATGCTTTGTGAAAGACATCAGCAAAATCACTCGACCTTTGACGACTCTTCTTGGAAAAGACATTCCATTTAACTTCAATTTTGATTGTGTTTCTACTTTCAAACGTCTCAAAAATGAACTCATTTCCACTCCCATCATTTGCTCACCTAATTAGGATCTTGCTTTTGAAATAATGTATGATACTTCATACTTCGCGGTTGGTGCTGTCTTAGGACAACGCATCAACAAAATTCTTCACGTCATCTACTACGCTAGTATGACTCTAAACGATGCTTAACTCAATTACATGACCATTGAAAATGAGCTTCTAGCTGTAGCTTTGCGCTCGAAAACTTTCGACCTTATTTGATTGGCTCACACATTACTATTTACACTGACCATTCCGCTGTTAGATACCTTTTCGCTAAAAAGGATACAAAGTCTCGTTTGATCCGTTGGATCCTTTTACTCCAAGGATTTGACCTTACGATCAAAGATAAAAAAAAGATCCAACAACGTCATTACTGATCATCTGCTGCGTCTTCCAAATGCACCATCTTCTTTACCGATCAACGAGAACTTTCCTTATGAAAAACTCCTTTCGGTTTCTGTCGATCTATGGTATGCAGACATAATGAACTATCTAGTCACTAAGGAAACTCCTTCAATTTGGTCGAAACAAGATAAATATAAATTTCTTTCCCAAGTCAAGTACTTCTGTTGGGATGATCCCTGTAAAGACCCGCAAATCCGTCTTCCGAAAACTCGACACCGATACGACCACTGTACCAACTGTCGAAAAATCGAATGGCGGAAATGCGAAACTTTAGGGTTAAAAGAAGAGGTAGAAGAAGACAGAAGAAAAGAAAGAACAGATTAACAAATGCAGAAACAACAACAGAATCTCACATTCGCAGCGGAACAATATATAATAGATAAATCAAAAATCTTTAAAACAAAAGACTATATCAGTTTATACATACATCAATCATCAGAGTTACAACAATACACATCACTGGACAGTTATATAAACTTGTCCAAATACAGAATACACAGCGGAAATAATAAACAAGTACGGTAGTACACTTCGCCATCCAGCTCATCTCCAAAGCTCCAGAATATCCAGAATATCCTGATAACATAACTCTAGGCTGCCCGTGTGGAAAATTATGGCCACCCAGAGTTTAGAAGGGAACAATAAACTCCGAGTCAGTCCTGGTGACCGGTGTGAGATCGTAAAATAGTTATTTTCACGAAAGAAAATAAAACAGCTTCACAATGCTTTTGGAAAATGAAACTACCATAAGGCCTCCCGCCACACACACAATGCAAACGCAGAATTGGAGGAGATTTCTCCTTATGATAGTCAAAAATGCTTACTACGCAAAAATCAATTGATATTATTATTAATGTCTAGTGTGAAAAACATTTCGAAAATATAATATCAATCTTAGCCAACATACAACCATTGTTGTATGTCTACTATAGCTACTACGTTCAATAGTAGGTTACCGCCACATTCCATAGCAGGTAATACAATTAAAAATCGTACAGGGTTCGTATTGTTTCTTTGGATTTCCCACAAATGGTCAGGCATAGGAACTTCCTTATACCGAGATAGAACGCCTCTGGAAAGACGCCCCGGATCCTAACCGGATCTCTGCAAACAAAAGGCCGACGCTACCTCACACTCTAATTGAGCTGTAACTAGGTAACTAACACACGAGCTATGCCATCCCCCGGTCGTTACCAACTGTTTGCTCAAAAAATGGACAAACACCTCAAAGTTGTATGATTTAGTAGATCTTATGTTGTTCTTAGTGATTTCGGTGATTTATGCAAATATATGAAAAGCAGGGGCTAAACTGTAAAAAGACATGCAGATTTATAGTGGTTCAGCCAGAATGTGCCTACGTCCACTTTATATGTTATTTCTCTTCTCTTATTTTGATTACAAGTACAAGGCTTTGATACAAGTAAAAGAAAGTTGTTTTTAAGTTCTCTCCGTGATTGAGCTCTCCAACTTGTCCCCATTGTTGTACCCCTGCCCCTCTATTTATAGAGTGAGGTAGGGAGTAGGGGTCTTGGATGTATATAGCTGCTGGTGGGCCTGGGCTGGTGTGATTTGGCCTGGTATGTCTTGGTTCGGCTATGGGGTTGGTCCGGCTATGGAGTTGATTCGGTAAGAGTTGGTCCGGCTATGGGGTTGGTCCGGCTATGGAGTTGATTCGGTGAGAGTTGGTCCGGCTATGGGGTTGGTCCGACTATGGAGTTGGTTCGGTGAGAGTTGGTCCGGCTATGGGGTTGGTCCGGCTATGGGGTTGGTCCGGTGAGAGTTGGTCCGGCTATGGGGTTGGTCCGGCTATGGAGTTGGTTCGGTGAGAGTTGGTCCGGCTATGGGGTTGGTCCGGCTATGGAGTTGGTTTGGCGAGAGTTGGTCCGGCTATGGGGTTGGTTCGGTGATGCTTGAATAGGTATTGGTCCGATAGAGGCTGGTTCTTCCCTTACTTTCTCCTGTTGGCTTGGCACCGAACGGTTCGGTGGCTCCTTTTTCATCTGGACTTGGTAGTGATAGAAACGTACCCAACATTTGCCCCCCAAAGTAGGGCATATGCTAATATATGTCGTGCTTTGTTTCAGGTTATCCAATTTTGACGTTCCCATTCGATTTCTAGTACCGAATCGGTTGGTCTGGAGGTCCACCTTCGCCTATAAGTACGGAGCTAGGGCCTTTGTTATCTCCTACCGAACGAAGCAGTCGAGCCAAATCAGTTACATAGCCGAATCAGATTTTCTCCTACTGCCGAACCGCTTTAGCCTGCCGAATTAGGTACTTAACTTCCCTTCGCCGAATGAAACTTGTGTGTACCGAATGAATTTTAGTTGTGAATGCCGAATGGGCTCGTAGTATGGGTGCCGAATGAACTTTAGTTGTGAATGCCGAATGGGCTCGTAGTATGGGTGCCGAATGAACTTTTTGTGAATGCCGAATGGGCTTGTAGTATGGGTGCCGAATGAACTTTATACACTTGATTTTTTCACTTTTCATATCACGAGCGAAATTCCGGACTACGTGTACTTGCTTGTTTATATCCTCTGTTTTAACAATATGTTTTTTCGATGTTGTAGATAATGTCTCGCAAAGCAGAAACTCGATCGGATAAAAAGAAGTCCCAGGGCGAAGGAGGATCTTCCGCAGTGCCCCCTGCTCCGCCAGGACTGGAACGTCACGGAACCGCCCCAAGATCACTGGTGGACGGGTACGGCCCTCAGGAGCTTCTGAACTCCCCGCCCGATTTCTTTCCCAGCTCCCTCAAGGAGGAGCAGCTTGATGTCATCTCCCGTTCTTTCGGAATCGATAGAACGCGCATGCTGTTGCCAGGGAGAGAAGTTATGTCATACGACCCTCCCGAAGGGTACTTTGCCTATAGCAGATACCACTGTATGTGTGGTGCCATCCCGCCTCTTAATGCTTGGGTAGCCAACTTCCTTACATATCTAAAGGTGGCCCTATTCCAGCTTCAACCCAACTCCTATGCTATACTGGTGAGCCTCTTCGTCATCTTCCAGAGGAAGTATGGGCGTGCTCCTTCCAACCGGGAGATCCGGTACTTATATAATCTGAGGGGCTATAAGAAGGGGTCCCCATATATCAGCTTGGAGTCAGCTGTAACCTTCAAGCCGGTCTTGGATCTGTATTCTAAGTTCAGCATGTTCAAGAAGGAGTGGTTCTTCGTCAGGGACGACTCTGTTTCTATTCGGCGTTTCACCTCTGGATGTAAGTCGATGCTTTATTTATAATTTCCATTCGGGTTGTGATGCTTCTTCTCATACGTTTCCATTTTTGCTAGCGACAGGTGGCTTTGCGGTTGTGGAGACTGATCGCCTGGTTCAGACGGTGGCTGAGATAGAAGCTATCCCCGGGAGAGATATATCAGCTGCCTACCTGATCAGAAATGCGACCCTTCTGGAGTATAACTTGATCCTCCCACAGCAGTCAGTAGTCAAGCTGAGGGAAACGACGGAGGAGAGGGCGGCTGCTCAGGCTAAGGGAGGTGTCACGGTAGAGAGTGGCAAGAGGAAACCTTTCATGAAACCTCCAGCTGTCGGAGGTAAGAAACTTAAGAAGTCGGATGGTCCTTCCCCCAGCAATTGTCCACTTACCCAGGGGGAGGAAGACGTAGAGGAGGAAAAAGGTGAGGGTGGAGATGGTCGGGAAGGTGATGATGGTGGCGATGGCATCGGGGCCTTGCTTCCTGGGCAGGTAGGCGAGATTCAGGAGTGGACGGATGATGCATTTCGTCAGGCTTTTGAGGGGCTGGACGGAGAAACGGCTTTGGTAGAGAAATCCGGGAAAGCCTACAAGGCCGGGACCGGTGCAAGCGAATCTTCTCTGACTACTCCAGCCAAGGTGGCTCTGACGACTCAAGGTGAACTTTTGACTCCTGCAGGCTCCATTTATGATAGGGACTTAGGAATATTTTATGATCCACTCCCTAACTGGAATGAAATCTAGGACTCATTGCAGTATCCTACTCCTCCCCAGGGTTTGTATAACAGATGTGTTTCCTTTCTTCTTTTAACTTTTAATTTACCGCGTTTCTTGAATTATGGATCAATGTAAGCTTGTGACACTTGTTCTTTATATCAGGAGCAGGTAAAACGGCCAAGGCCTCAGATCTTCGGCACAGGCTTGAACAATACAAGCTCTCCAAAGCTTCCGCCAAGCCGAAGACTCCGACCCACCGTTCCGGGGATGTAGTCGACTACCGTCCACTTCTCGGGGTTATTGAAGAGGGTATTCAGAAGAGAAAGAGGAGTCATCCCTTATCCCAACCTTCACTCGGTCCCCAGCCCCCAATTCAGCCCCTTCATGATATCACAAAGGAGGATACTGAGTTCGCACTCTCTCCGCACCTGTCTGAAAATCCTACCGTTACGCAGATTGATCGTCCTGGTTTGGCTCGTAATCCATTTGCGGGTCACCCTGATCTGGATCCAGGTTCCCATGATATTACCTTTGACGAGGTTACCGGTGAGCACCTTCTTCCCCGCAATCCCATGGTACGGGTGCTTGATGAGGCTAAGTCCTTAGATCTCGATTTACTTACCACTCGGGTAATTACCATGGGAGACGAGGCCAAGGCTAATATTGATCGGGTGGCGGAGGAGACTAGGAAGCTGATGGGGCATCATGCCCGACTGGTTAAGGCTGGAGAGGAGATTGGGAGTGCCAACATCTGACTACGATTGATGGTTTCGGATCAGGCCAAACAGCTTGCTGATCAGGCCATTCAGATTTCTCAGCATGAGGCTGCCTCTGGGCGGTTGAGGAAGACTATGGAGGAGGCTAGTAAGGCGGAATTGCGAAAGATGGAGGCTGCTTGCAAGGAGCAGATAAATATGGCCATCTCGACAGTGGACGAGGTTCAGAGGGCGGATCTTGAGCAGGTAGAGGAGCTGTCGGGGAAGCTTGAAGCCGCAGAGCTTACTCAGGTCAAACTACAGGAGGAGATGGAGGTGATGAGGAGGTCCCTTCAGGCTGACTGCTCGCGATACCGACTGGAAAGGGATGCTTCCATTGCAAGGCTATCGGTTTCTGAGGCCCGTATGAGGGAGTTTGAGGAAAATGAGGGGATGATGGATGATATGCTGCAGGACATGTACTTTCGCACTTGGAAGCAGGGCAGCTTATCTTAGATGGACGACTACCCCCGGGTTATGGCTAGGATTTATCTCAGGGCTCTAGAGGAGGCCAAGGCTGAGGCAGATAAGGAGGGTGGAGCGGCTTTTAGGATGGATGTGGTCACCGCTCAGTTTACCAAGGAGGAGAAGACAGCGGTGAAAGAGGGGATGCGGTTGTTCGCTGTTGAGGAGGCAGGTGTGGAAGTAGGGGATGATGACCAAGACGATCAAGGGGAAGTTGCTGGTAATCTCTACTTCATTAGTTTCTTATTTTGTTAACTCTATTGCTTATCACTAATGATTTCTTTTTCTGACCGGACAGGTGGGCAACAGGACAAGGACAAGACTCCAACGCAGCCGGCTCCCTGATTAGACCTGGAGAATTCTTTTTGTGGATTTGACATGGCAGTATATGTTAGTCTTAAAACAGTAGAGTAACTTTTAGGTTGTAATTCTTGCTACTTGTAATAAATAGCTCTATTCTTGATGTGCAATCCTTTAACTTAAGCTGATCTTGTCGTCTTTTGAATGTTTTTGCTATTTTGACATGTTGCCTAAGAAATATAGCTATGCATATTCTTGTAATTAAATTGTGTTTGATGTCAGGTTCTTGTTTAAAACATAATTTCATGACTTGCAGTGTTAGCGTGAGGTGTGAACAAATTATAGGCATATATGAAAGAAGGAAATACCGCCCCTTATATTTTGCTTGTAGATGGCAACTTTGAATATCCTGTGTGACCGAGTAAGGGATGCGGTCCAGTATCTTGCTGTGAGTATCCGCTTCTATTAGTGAGTGTCTCCTGTTTTGTGTCCTGCACTTCAGGGATTGTTATAGAGGATAGGAGAAAAGTTTCTTAAGTAAAATTGAAATATGTGAAATAGTAAAACTTCCAATCACGGAAGGCCTTCGATGTGCTTAAGTTCGTGGCAAACGGGCTTTGTAGTCACTTTCCCTAGCTGTGGATCTTGGAGACATTTGTCACCCATCTTACGCCTCCGCGGGGAGTTAATTCTTTTTTACCACAGCCGTACTTAAGACACATCGGAGCCGAGATCGCGCACAGTAACTACCCGGGCCATTATGGCCCGTAATCGTGGGTATTATTCGATTTACTGTGGCCGGCTAGCGTGGGTGCCGATCGTCAACCGTGAACTGTCCCTGGCTGGCCACACCTTATGTTGGCGCTTATAATCGGTTCACAGTTGCCGGCGAGCCGAACGCCGTAATGAGCTGCCTCGGCTATAGTCGGCCTTCTCGGTGGCTTATAATCGGCTCATTACAGTTGGCTTTAAGGGCCGTCGCGAGCAATGAGTTAACCCGCAGCAGAGGGATGCTGGAGTGAAAGTGTCTCATTGGCGAGGGCATAGATTCGCATAGTACCTGTTAGGTCTTGTCCAGATGAAGTTGTGCTGTGGAGTGCCTCAAATTGAAATGCTGTATGCACAGGATTTTGTCCAACAGAAAAGGATAAAGTTAACAAGCAGCCAAGATATAAAGGAACAAGTTAGAAAAGAGACAAGGTTTTTTAAAGTGGTTCGGCACGAAAATGCCTACGTCCACTGATTCTTTTTGTTAATTCACTTCATATAGGCAATACAAGTTAAGAAAAGTATCGACGGAGGTGTTGGATGTTCCATGCCCTCTGGAACACCTCTCCGTCCACTGTTGACAAAATATAAGCTCCGTTGTGGAGATCTTTATGAATTACATATGGTCCATCCCAGATTGGGTCTAGTGCTCCGGGGCGAGGGAAGATTCGCTTGAGGACAAGATCCCCTTCTTGTAAGGTACGATGCTTGACTTTGGAGTTGTATTCTGCCGCCACTTTCTGTTTGTGGGCTGCTGCTTTAAGGATTGCATCATTTCTTCTCTCCTCAACTAGATCCAAAGACATGTGAAGGAGTTCTTCGTTCTCTTCTGGGTTATAGTGGATCCTACGGTGGGAAGGCACAACGGTTTCAACTGGGAGCATAGCCTCCGATCCGTATGCCAAAGAGAAAGGAGTGTGCCCCATCGATGTTCTGAAAGATGTGCGGTAGGCCCATAGTGCTGTAGGGAGTTCATCCACCCAAGCGCCCTTTGACTTTTCGAGCTTCTTTTTGATTAGAGTTTTCAGAATTTTGTTGACTGCTTCGACTTGTCCGTTTTCCTGAGGATACGCTACGGATGAGAAGCTTTTGTGAATTCCGTGTTCTTGGCACCAGTTGGCGAATTCCTCGCTGTCAAATTGAAGTCCATTGTCTGATATGATTTTGAGTGGGACTCCGTACCTGCACAGAACATTTTTGATCAAGAAGTTAATAACTTTTGTTGAAGATACTTTATTCAGAGGTTCCGCTTCCGCCCATTTGGTGAAATAGTCGACTACCACTATAGCATATTTAGCCCTGCCTCAGCCCATTGGCAGTTCGCCGATTAAGTCGATTCCCCATATTGCGAAGGGCCAAGGGCTGGTCATTTGAGTAATTTCAGTTGTTGGTAGCCACGGAATCTTAGCAAACTTCTGGCATCTATCACACTTTTTGACGAAATCTAAGGCGTCCTTGCTTAAGGTAGGCCAGAAATATCCATATCGGAGTGTCTTCTTTGCTAAAGTTTGCCCTCCGGTGTGATCTCCAAGGCTTCCCAGATGGATGTTAGATAAGATTTCCTTGGCTTCCCTCCCAGCGACACACCTTAATAACGGGTTAGAGAATCCGCGCCGATAGAGGACGTCTTCTTGTATTGTGTAGCGAGATGCTTTCCTCAAGATTTTCTTGACTTCGTTATGCCCGTTGGGTAGCGTGCCGCTTTGTAGGTAGTCTCGGATGGGAGCCATCCAAGTTGCTTCTTTGGTTGTAGCTATCAGATTCACTTGCTCAAAACTTGGGGCCAGTTGCTTCGAGATGGTTACTGCCCCGAAGATGGCGATGTCTCTCACACTTGCTTGCTTCGCCAATTCGTCGGCCTCTTGGTTATCTTCCCGAGGGATGTGTTTGACTAGGTAGTGGTCCAATCGGCTGAGAAGTAACTTGGTCTTCTTTAAATATGCTATGAGTCGTTCTTCTCGAGCTTGGAATTCTCCTAGTATCTGGTTAACAATAAGTTGAGAATCGCTATGAAGACACAAAGAATTGGCTCCGATTTCTATGGCAAGTTCTAATCCAGCTATCACCGCTTCATATTCTGCATCGTTGTTGGTGGCAGCGAACTCCAACCTTATAGCATAGTGCAGCTTATTCCCCCTGGGAGTGATTATTACCACACCTGCCCCCGAGCCTTGTTCGTTCGATGCACCATCCACAAAGAGATTCCACTTGATGTCTTTTGCTATTTCCAATTGCTCCTTATCTTCGTTGGTAGTGAATTCTGCAATGAAATCAGCCATGGCTTGTCCCTTGATGGCGGTGCGAGGGTTATAGGTGATATCATACTGACTTAGTTCAATTCACCATTTAAGTAGTCGCCCAGAAGTGTCGGGACGATGGAGTACCTGCCTCAGTGGTTGATCGATCAGAACTTTGATGGAATGGGACTGGAAGTAGTGACGCAATTTCCGTGATGTGATTAGTAAACAGTATGCTAGCTTCTCGAGTTTAGGATATCTGACTTCTACCCCAGTAAACCTCTTGCTGACGAAGTAAACTGGCCGCTGCGTGCGGTTGTCTTCCCTTACCAAGGCAGCGCTTAGGGCGTGAGATGACACAGCAAGGTATAGGTATAATTCTTCGCCTTCGCTTGGAGTCGAGAGTACCGGTGGTTTCTGGAGGTGTTCGATTAAGTTAAGGAAAGCGGTTAAGCATTCGTCAGTCCTTTCGAACTTTCCTTTGTCTTTCTTTAGAACTTTGAAAAAGGGAACGCACTTGTCTGTTTCCTTGGAGATGAATCAGCTTAGGGCGGCCACTTTTCCATTCAAACTTTGCATTTCCTTCCGAGTGGAAGGTATCTTGATATCCCTTAGCGCTCGGACTTGTTCAGGGTTTGCTTCAATCCCTCTAGCATGTACGATGAATCCTAAGAACTTTCCTGATGACACTCCGAAGGAGCACTTTAGTGGATTCAACTTCATTCCATACTGTCGAAGTACCTGGAACATCTCGCCTAGGTGGCTTACGTGATCTTTGGCTTTCCTTGACTTTACCAGCATGTCATCCACATATACTTCCATAGTTTGTCCTATTAGCCCTGCAAACATCTTATTGACGAGGCGCTGGTAGGTGGCTCCTGCATTTTTAAGTCCAAAAGGCATTACCTTATAGCAGTATAAACCCCGGTCGGTGATGAAACTAGTGTGGTCTTGGTCGGGAGCATGCATAGGAATTTGGTTATATCCTGAGTGTGCGTCCATAAAAGATAGGAGCTCGTGCTCGGCTGTGCTGTCTACAAGTTGGTCGATTCGAGGAAGTGGGAAGCAATCCTTTGGGCAGGCGTCGTTTAGGTTGGAAAAGTCAATGCAGGTTCGCCACTTCCCATTAGCCTTCTTTACCAGTACCAGGTTGGCGATCCATTCCAGGTAGATAGCTTCTCGTATGAAGTCATTGGCGAGTAGATTCTTTACTTCTTCATCGAGGGCTGCTGATCGTTCTGCCCCCATACTTCTCTTTCTTTGTTTTACGGGCGCCTTGGTAGGATCAATGTTTAATACGTGGCATGCTATGTCGGGGGAGATTCCGGTCATGTTAGCGTGTGACCATGCGAATACATCCAAGTTGTGGCGGAGAAAATCGATGAGTTGTTCCTTCAATTCGGCTTTTAGTTGGGACCCAATTTTCAATAGTCTACTTGAGTCGTGCTTGTCTACAGATATAAACTCCATAGCCTCTACAGGCTCGGCGGTGGCCTCCTCCTCTTTGTCCCTAGGGTCTAATTCATTGAAAGGGTCGCTGGTATATCGAAGAGGAGGGGCTTTCTTTAGTTGCTATGCTTCAAGACTTTTCGTGCAGAGGGCAATCTCTACACCCTTCCCTTTATCCTTCCTGTGGTTGTTGCAAAATTCAGTCACATAGCAGTCTCGAGCAACGTCCTGGTCTCCTTCTACTTCCCCTATTCTATTGTCCGTTGGAAACTTCATCTTTAGGCACCATGGGGCTAGGACAATTTGGAAGTTAGACAAGGCTGGTCTTCCTAAGAAGGCGTTGTAGGCCGAATGGTTTTCTATTAGCACGAACGTCTGCTTCCATACAATGGAGCGGGGATGGCTTCCAATCTCAACAAAGAGGTCCAGTTGCCCGAGGGGCATCTTAGCATCCCCAGTGAAACCGTGTAGTGGTTTATCGCAGGGAGATACATCCTTCATTGATAGCTTTATTTTGTCGAATGCGTGTTTGAACAGGATGTTTACTGAGCTTCCAGTGTCTACCAGGATACGGTAAACTTCGGCGGGACCGAGTCGGGCAGAGATGACCATGGGATCCATGTGAGGGTACTGCCTTCCTTCTAGGTCATGCTTACCGAATGTGATGTCATTACTTTCTTTCCGCTTCGGGTGGCGCTCTTCTATAACCGAATTGACACAGTCTTTATTGTCTCTAAGCGACTTTCCATACCTTTCCATCTCTTTCCAGCTTCTGTCCGCGATGTGCGGTCCTCCTGAGATGGTATGGACCACTATTTTCTCTTGACTAGAGCTGCTAGCGTTGCGGTTTCCTCTGCCGGTGTCCAGTGAGGGTAGCCTTGGGTTTTCATTGGCAGGAGCTGGAGTCCTGTCCTGACTTTTTACATAACGTTCCAGTTTCTTCCTTCTAATGTGTTCCTCAATCAGATCCCGGAGATGATGGCATTCATTGGTATCATGCCCGTGAGATTCGTGGAAGCGGCAGAACTTTCCAGATTTCTGCGCGTTATCTGATTCCTTTTTGTATGGTGGGCGTTTGTATCTAACTTCGCCTTGGGTGGCAAGGAAGATATTTTCGACGGTCTCGTTCAAAGGAGTGTAAGTGTCGAATCTCGGCCCAGGCCGATATAGGCGCTTTTCTCCCTTCTTGCCCCCAGCATTGTCTCTGGAATCATTTCTTCGAACGTCCCTTGCCACAGCGGGGGCGTTGCTGTGAGTTGCCTTATTTTGCTGTCCTGACTGCCCCTCAACGGCAGCATCCTCAAGTCTCATGTATTTCCCGGCTTCATGGAAGAAATCGGATAAAGTAGCTGGTTTTTCTTTCGTCAACCTTCTAGCAAATTTAGTGTCAGGATGCACACCACTACAGAGGGCCATTAGGATAAGCTTCTCATCGGCATCTTGGACTGCGGCTGCTGCGGCATTGAATCGGGTTAGGTATCGCTGCAGTTTTTCTCCAGGTTTCTTTTTGACGCTGGATAAGGAATAAGCGTCCTTAGGTTGTTCCACATGGATGCGGAACTGACTGATAAACTTTTCTTTCAACATTTCCCACGAGCTGATGGATCCCTGGGGTAGATGACAGAACCAAGAGGTAGCGAGATCTGCTAAGAAGAGCGGAAAGCATTTGCATAGTACTCCCTCTGTTGCTCCACTCATGAGCATATGTTGCATGTATCTCTGTAAGTGTACAACGGGGTCGGAGGTTCCTTTGTAAGGTTCCATTTTCGGCATCTTCCATTCTCGGGGGGTGATAGCAATTTCGATATTGCGGGCAAAAGGGCTGATTACCCTAGCGCCTATCCCTCGATCTCTTTGCTCCCGTTGGACACACTCTCTGAATAAGCGTGCCATCCTTTCATCAGAATTTGGAGCAGATAGAAATGAGTTTGGTTCTGTTCTGTGGGATTGATTCCGTCCAGATGACCTGTAGGGATGGTATCGTCTATCGTTCCTCATATTTTCCAGCGGCTGCCTTTGATCTTCTGGGAGCATGCTAGGGTCAGCTACAGTTGGCCCTTGCCTTGATCTTCCCCTGCTGGGTTCTGATCTAAGCACTTCCTCGGGTCCAACTTCGGGCTGGACTCTAGCTCGGCCCCGTTCACCGGCGTTTCCGTGGTTAGGCAGTATGACAGGCTCAGCTACAGTTGACCTCCGTCCGGTACCTCCCCCGTTGGGTTCGGTACCAAACGTTTCCTCAGGCCTAACTTCGGGCTATGCTCGGTCTCGGCTCCTACAATGGCTACTTCTGCCGTTAGCTCCTTCGAAGAAGGATGATCTTTGTTGTCTCTGAGATCCTCCAGACTGGGACTCGCCCCATGATTCAGTGTTGCGGTTGGATTCTTCAGCATCCCTTAAGCGTGACATGAGATGGTCCACCAAGGCTTCCTGCTGGGACGTGAAGCGGTTAGTTACTTCAACCACAACTCTGTCCAAATCTGCCCTAGTAATTGCTGCAGGCTGTTCTGTGGCAGGAGTGGTTGGGTTAGCCTGTCCTTCATTTGTTACTGCTGCTGGAGGAGGACGATTTACTTGATTCATGATAGCTGGATCTGGAAGACTGCTGGATGCGATGTTTTTTCCTTTATTAACATCGTTTCTCTGTTTAGGAGGCATGTTTTCCAAGTGGCGGACGATGCTTTTAGGAAATCTGTTTAGTGGATGAAGCTGAAGCTTCGAGCTTCTAGCTCTCAATGAAAGCACCAAAAATGTTTGCACAAAAAATGGACAAACACCTCAAAGTTGTATGATTTAGTAGATCTTATGTTGTTCTTAGTGATTTGGGTGATTTATGCAAATATATGAAAAGAAGGGGCTAAACTGTAAAAAGACACGCAGATTTATAGTGGTTCAGCCAGAATGTGCCTACGTCCACTTTATATGTTATTTCTCTTCTCTTATTTTGATTACAAGTACAAGGCTTTGATACAAGTAAAAGAAAGTTGTTTTTAAGTTCTCTCCGTGATTGAGCTCTCCAACTTGTCCCCATTGTTGTACCCCTGCCCCTCTATTTATAGAGTGAGGTAGGGAGCAGGGGTCTTGGATGTATATAGCTGCTGGTGGGCCTGGGCTGGTGTGATTTGGCCTGGTATGTCTTGGTTCGGCTATGGGGTTGGTCCGGCTATGGAGTTGATTCGGTGAGAGTTGGTCCGGCTATGGGGTTGGTCCGGCTATGGAGTTGATTCGGTGAGAGTTGGTCCGGCTATGGGGTTGGTCCGACTACGGAGTTGGTTCGGTGAGAGTTGGTCCGGCTATGGGGTTGGTCCGGTGAGAGTTGGTCCGGCTATGGGGTTGGTCCGGCTATGGAGTTGGTTCGGCGAGAGTTGGTCCGGCTATGGGGTTGGTTCGGTGATGCTTGAATAGGTATTGGTCCGGTAGAGGCTGGTTCTTCCCTTACTTTCTCCTGTTGGCTTGGCACCGAACGGTTCGGTGGCTCCTTTTTCATCTGGACTTGGTAGTGATAGAAACGTACCCAACACCGACCTTTATCCGAG
The DNA here is from genome assembly GCA_030737815.1 of Allium fistulosum. Lineage (NCBI taxonomy): Eukaryota > Viridiplantae > Streptophyta > Magnoliopsida > Asparagales > Amaryllidaceae > Allium > Allium fistulosum. The sequence continues at coordinate 496,904,870 of CM060905.1, read as the reverse complement.
GATCCTCAATCACTAAGCAACAGCCACAAAATATAATCAACATAGGTTAAATATCTAGGCTCCATACCATGATATCACCTTTTATCCAGAAGGAAATGGCATTCCCTAGGGGCGCTACCCCTACAAACCTTTGCTGCAACATTCCTGTTTCGACCATTACCGGGTTGTGAGGCTCGGCGAAGTCTCGTCCACAAAGCAACGCTTTTTCACAAAGCCACGCTTTTTCACAAAGCAACGCTTTGACCAACAACTGATCAACAGCACTTCGTGTGCCACATTACCAAATTGGGAATGTATCACTAGTAACCATCAACTACATAACCTCTAAGCTCGTACATCTCAGAGAAGGGTGTTAAGCTAAGAGAATAAATTCTCCGCCACCAACAGAAATGTATTTGATTGAAACCAGCTTTACATCTCAAAGTGTAACGTCAGACACACATCCATACAAGTCCGTTCCGGGATCGAATGGAACCGAAGGCACTTCCAAAGAAGCCCTTGCAATCCGGATATTCACTAATCACGTCCGGACTTCCCATCACAAAAAGAGTGATATAAATCTCTATACCAGAGCAACTCGGTGCAGAGACATTCGACAGGTTGTCCTTTCATTTTCGAAAATATCCGGTCTTCACCACCGGTCTTCAATATGATCCATATCGTCGTATCACTAATTCGGAATGGGTTATACGACACAAAGGTCCTTTCCCGGCTAACCCGAATAGTGCGCGTTTGTTTTGAAAACAAATCAAGTACCATTTCAAAGGCAAATATTGATAGTCGGTTATTTAACTATCAAACAACATTCACAACAAACATCAAATTCAAATAATTTTTCCCAAATTATTTATTTTCAAAATATCTTCATAAGATATATATTTTCATACTTCACATCAAAATGGTCCATTTAAACCAATTAAATAAATCCTTATCGATTTATTTCAAATTTACATTCCAAATCTGTAAATTTATTTCCACACTTCATCACTTTGAAAATCCGATTTCAAATCTTATTTTTTCCACACTTTAAAAATAAATCAATATTTATTTTTTTTAAACAAATTTCCCTTTTCTTTATAAATTCTATTCGGAATTTACATTCTCAAATATTCACTTTTTTTATACGATTTTCAAATCGATTTCCAAATATTCACTTTCAACACCAAATCAACTTTCGAAATTGATTTCTCAATTTTATTTTCAAATCCCAAATCGAATTTCAAATTGATTTCTGAATTTACTTCAACACCGAATCACATTTCAAATTGATTCTAACTTTAATCCCAAAGACCAAATAATTTTTAGAAATTGATTTCCAAATTTATTCTCAACACCAAAAATCAATTTTCATTCAAACACCAAATAAGTTTCCATATCGATTTCTCAAAGATTTATTTCAAATACCCAATCAATTATCAATTTGATTTCAAACAAATTTATCTCCTTTTAAATAAATCCTTTTATTTTTTCCAAACCATCTAAAATTCAATTTTAATTTCAGAAATCCAATTTCATTTATTTCTGGTATCCAACGATACCAAAAATACATTCGGCTAAATTTCAGCCTTCAACAAATTCAATCACAGATATAATCATACACAGATTATAAATAATCAATCACAGAACATATGAAATCAATTCAAATGTTTTGAGGAATCCTGTTGGATCCCTCCAACCTGTTTCCCTGCATCCACAGATGTTAGCACAATACCAATTCCACTTCGAGGTGGAATATCGCGGTATTTGGGATTTATAAAAATATCATCCGCTTACTAACGGCGCAATAGGGTCTCATCCACTATATAGTGCGGGAAATCAAAACTGCAATATATACATATGCCAATATATATATATATTGCTATATATAGATATATCCTACTATATCTAATATCACAATCCAAACAGCAATCAATCAATAACTGCAAAAGAAATTCACTTTCATTTGAGTGAGAAGATCTCACCTTTAATTTTAATTCGCAGTCCATTTTCCATTTCCAGTTTGTTTTCTTCACAGAATTAGACCTTGTATAAAAATTTATACAATTTATTAATATTCGAAATAAATCGAACTATTAATTTAATCATTTTAATTTAAACAAATATTTTCATTTAAACTAATTATATTTTTTTTTCTTTTCAATCTATATATTAAATTACAAATAGAGGTGGTTTTATATTTTACTGTAAACAACAAACGGTAATTCCTTTACTATAAAAATTTTATTTTTCTTTCTTATAAATTCAAACCTTAAAAACTCCTATATATCTTTCCCAAAACTTTATGAAAATTTTCTGATTTCCCGTATACCTTTAAAAATATATGTATGTTTATGTATATTTTTTTTTCTTCTGTGAAACAAGAATATAACCAGTAATTAACTTTGCCATATATATAAATATATAATTTGAAAAATAAACTGCATCCCTACATCTCGCTGTATACATCTCTGTATACATATACATTTTTACGTAAATATCTAAGTTAAGAAAATACCTTACTGTAATACCCAACGAAGTCGCCTACAAGCCTTAGCTCGACCATCCCCGTTCAGATTCGCGACCACTGTCGAACGAACGCCTTTACTTCGGCCAACGTGTGCGCGAGTATCAACCCACGCCTTGCGACCCCAACCCTTGAATCGAAAATTCCAGAACTTCGCGACTTGCCTGCACGCGAACGAGAGTCGAGAACCCCCTTTCCATCGTTGCTCGAACTTGAGCCTTGCAGCCATGATCCCCTTTTGCTCGAGAAACTGGAACGGCAGCAATTCGAATTGATTTTCGAATGAGGTGAAATTCAATCTTGCTTGATTGGACTGAGAGGAAAAGAAAAGGGGAGGTGCGATTTAATTTTGAAATGAAGAAGAGCAGAGGAGAATTTCATTCGTTATCCTATACCCCCTTTCTCTTTGCTCTGAAATTTCTTTGAATCGGCCGTGAAATGAAATTATCGATGGAGAAAGCGGCCATTTATTTTATTTTGACTTCGTTCGAATAGAATTTGAAGGATGCCATTTTTTTTAAGTTTTGAACGAAGAAAGTTTTCGTTTCTTTTCTTTTCTCGTGTATTTTAACAGAGAAGGAAGGGTACGAAGGAGACAAAAAGGACGTGATATTAAATCTGAGATGAAAGGTTGCGTGACTGCACAAGCTTGCTACAGTGTCAACGAAATGAAAGAAATTCAACTATGGTTGGACTATTATAAATATCCAATTTAAATTCAAATTCAAATCGTTCGATAAATGCAACTTAAAAACTTGACCTCCAATCGAGGCGTGCCGCTAGGCGTTTATAATGTTATACGCCTATTCCGAACACAATGGAAAAGGTTTCGAGTCCAAATTCGATCGTATGAAGAAGATAGCTTTTTGGACCAGTTATTAAATTAAATTTTCAATTTAATTTCAGCGCGTTTGCTTATCGTACGGCCAGACGATCACTCCAAACATTACAAAAATTGAAATCCAATAATAATACAATATTACGGATCTAATGGAATTGGTTTCGTTGAATTCCGAGACTGTGCCCCGGAACGCTATTTTAAATTCAATTTAAACGATAGAATTTCAAAACTGAACAGAACAGTTTCATATTCAATTTTGAAAGTTTTAATATCTTCAGAATTATCAATATAGATTTTACAAGCCTTGAAAATATTTTTAATCAGCTCAAAACCGAAGATTCAAATTTTTACCCAGTTTCAATAATTAAATTCAATAATTTAATCGCCAAATTCATTATGATTTCTCGAATTTCAAATTAAACTATCATTCGAATATTTAAATTAAATTAAATATTCACATTTCAAATGTCAAAAATTCAGGGTCGTTACAATCTTCCCCCCTTAAAAGAATTTCGTCCCGAAATTACAAGTTAAAGAAGAATGCTCCAATTCCCGTTAACTATTTTCTCAAATCCAAATAGTTTATCAAAATTTCAAAACAATCTTTTTATTACAAAAGATTCGTTATTACTTTAACTAACTTTCTAAACATTTTCATAGTTTCAACAACTTTTATTTTACTTCACAATTCAAATTTAGATTTAAATTCTGATTTTAAACTTTCAAAATTTCTCAAAAAAATTTTTAACACTCAAAATTTTCGAAAAATTTCGCCAGCGTCTCCTTTGCGCGGCTAATACGGTACGACTACAAAATGTCCCTACGGACTCTCAAATCCCAATAGAAAACAAAATGCCAAGTGGCAAAATCAGAATCTCATCAAATTTCATACTGAAATTTAAATACATACCTTTTGGTCGAGCAATTTAAATTATCTTCAAAATCGAAAATCCAATTCCATTTTCCTTAGCGTTTACAATCCCTGTATATTTTACTGAACAATAATGTCCAAATTCACTTATTGGATTTCCTAATACCAATTTACTTAAGAATTTCATTTATTCATTTCTTAAGTGCAATATAAGTATTACATACTTCTTATATTTGTTTTCACTTCATTAACAAAGTTATATATTCATTTCCATTCAACTTTGCATTTCAATTTCATTTGAATTCAATTGATAATTTCAATTCTATTTGGAATTCATTTCAAATCTCAATACTTTTATTTCCAAATTTTTCATTCAAATTTTCATTTCGAATTTTACTTGAATTCGATTCATCTTCTAATTTCGAATATTGAGCCTTATTCACTTTTATCTCAATTCCCAATTTTAGATCTTTTGCCGTTAGTCAAAAGTTTCCCAGAATTTCAAAAAAAATTCGAATTTCCAGTGAAAACACTTAAAAATCCTTTTTTAAAAATGGATATGGAAAGCACGTTCCCCCATGGATCACATTTACTCGGCGGTTTCGCTACTATCCTAGTAGAATCACTTGTAACTGTAGATTTCACATCGCTTGAATTTCGCCATGGTTGTTGTCATAGATCGTAGTTCACACGGCGGTTACACCACTATCCCAGTGGAATCGCTTGTAACCGTAGGCATCTCACCCCTCGAATTTTGCTATGGCATCTAGATCGCAGTTTACACGGAGGTTGTGCCACTATCCCAGTGGAATCGCTTGTAACTGTGGGCATCTCGCCCCTCAAATTTCGCTACCATAAATCCCGATCAAATGGACACTCATGTCGAGTTCCAACACCTTCACAATTTTTCAATGGAAGGTACTTTTCATATCCTTAGTTTGGAAAACATATGTCATATATGTATAGTACTTCATTTCCAATTGATTCCATTCAATTTTAAATTGGCATTTCATTAATCAAACAAATCTCATTGAAAAACCATTCAAATCTATTCCATCTACTAATTAAATTAGTATATTCACTTATCCATTTAAAATTTCAAATTTCCATATTCAATTCGTCTCGAATTTATTTTATTAATAACAAGGAAATTTCAATTTATTTTTTCTTTCTTACTTACTTGAATTTATATACAAATTCAAACCATTTCATTCAACTTACAATTCAATTTTGATTTACTAACTCAACTTCCAATTCACTATTTCATGAATTTATAATTTACCAAGTTAGTTTACTTGAATTCAATCCATTTCATTTTATTTATTTTTTCCAAGTTTGGATTTTATCCAACTTGATTCAAATCAAATTTCATCACATTATTCAAATCCAATTCATTTATTTACAAATGTAGCTTCATTTGTTCATTCACAAATTTGTTCATTTTCAATTTGAATCTTATTCCAATCAGATTTCAAATATTTTATAAGTTATCAACTTATTTACATTCCATTGATGAACTTTATTTCAAATATCTCTTGGAATTCTATTTCAATTTGTAAATTACATTTACAATTCACATTTCCAAATCTCATTTGCATATGAATTCATTTCCTTATCCTTCCAATTCATATTTATAAATTTCATTTGTTAAATGAATTTATTTCCAAAAATTTGGTTATTATTTTACTTTCTTATTCAATTCCATATAATAATGATAATAATTCAATGTTATCACTTTATAACAACCAAACATCCATATACTATAATAATTCATAGAAAATCATTTCTTTTCTATACAAAAAAAGTTTTGGATAAAATTATTTCATTTACCCTATTTAAAACAATACTGTGTCGGTTTATCTTGTTTAAGAGTTTAGAAACCCCTATCGATTACAGTTGGCCACCCTGCACCGACCAGAATCTATAAATAATCAACCGATAAGTCAACACAATACAAAACAAATTTTGTATTCACTAATAAATACGCACTCATATCTATTATTACACTCACACTCATTCTAGAGCACTACTGACTCCATCTCTAATGAGTAACACCCAACAGAGCAGGGTTGTCGCTTAACCGGATGCTCTGATACCACTTGTAAAGACCCGCAAATCCGTCTTCCGAAAACTCGACACCGATACGACCACTGTACCAACTGTCGAAAAATCGAATGGCGGAAACGCGAAACTTTAAGGTTAAAAGAAGAGGTAGAAGAAGACAAAAGAAAAGAAAGAACAGAAAAACAGAAGCAGAAACAACAACAGAATCTCACATTCGCAGCGGAACAATATATAATAGATAAATCAAAAATCTTTAAAACAAAAGACTATATTAGTTTATACATACATCAATCATCAGAGTTACAACAATACACATCACTGGACAGTTATATAAACTTGTCCACATACAGAATACACAGCGAAAATAATAAACAAGTACGGTAGTACGCTTCGCCATCCATCTCATCTCCAAAGCTCCAGAATATCTTGAAAACATAACTCTAGGCTGCCCGTGTGGAAAATTATGGGCACCCAGAGTTTAGAAGGGAACAATAAACTCCGAGTCAGTCATGGTGACTGGTGTGAGATCGTAAAACAGTTATTTTCATGAAAGAAAATAAAACAGCTGCACAATGCTTTTGGAAAATGAAACTACCATAAGGCCTCCCACCACACACACAATGCAAACGTAGAATTGGAGGAGATTTCTCCTTATGATAGTAAAAAATGCTTACTACGCAAAAATCAATTGATATTATTATTAATGTCTAGTGTGAAAAACATTTCGAAAATATAATATCAATCTTAGCCAACATACAACCATTGTTGTATGTCTACTATAGCTACTACGTTCAATAGCAGGTTACCGCCACATTCCATAGCAGGTAATACAATTAAAAATCGTACAGGGTTCGTATTGTTTCTTTGGATTTCCCACAAATGGTCAGGCAAAGGAACTTCCTTATACCGAGATAGAACGCCTCTAGAAAGACGCCCCGGAACCTAACCGGATCTCTGCAAACAAAAGGCCTACGCTACCTCACGCTCTAACCGAGCTGTAACTAGGTAACTAACACACGAGCTATGCCATCCCTGGTCGTTACCGACCTTTATCCGAGGATCCTCAATCACAAAGCAACAGCCACAAAATATAATCAACATAAGTAAAATATCTGGGCTCCATACCATGATATCACCTTTTATCCAGAAGGAAATGGCATTCCTTAGGGGCGCTACCCCTACAAACCTTTGCCGCAACATTCCTGTTTCGACCATTACCGGGTTGTGAGGCTCGACGAAGTCTCGTCCACAAAGCAACGCTTTTTCACAAAGCCACGCTTTTTCACAAAGCCACGCTTTTTCACAAAGCAACGCTTTGACCAACAACTGATCAACAGCACTTCGTGTGCCACATTACCAAATTGGGAATGTATCACTAGTAACCATCAACTACATAACCTCTGAGCTCGTACGTCTCAGAGAAGGGTGTTAAGCTAAGAGAATGAATTCTCCGCCACCAACAGAAATGTATTTGATTGAAACCAACTTTACATCTCAAAGTGTAACGTCAGACACACATCCATACAAGTCTGTTCCGGGATCGAACGGAACCGAAGGCACTTCCAAAGAAGCCCTTGCAATCCGGATATTCACTAATCACGTCCGGACTTCCCATCACAAAAAGAGTGATATAAATCTCTATACCGGAGCAACTCGGTGCAGAGACATTCGACAGGTTGTCCTTTCATTTTCGAAAATATCCGGTCTTCACCACCAGTCTTCAATACGATCCATATCATCGTATCACTAATTCGGAATGGGTTATACGACACAAAGGTCCTTTCCCGGCTAACCCGAATAGTGCGCGTTTGTTTTGAAAACAAATCAAGTACCATTTCAAAGGCAAATATTGATAGTCAGTTATTTAACTATCAAACAACATTCACAACAAACATCCAATTCAAATAATTTTTCCCAAATTATTTATTTTCAAAATATCTTCATAAGATATATATTTTCACACTTCACATCAAAATGGTCCATTTAAACCAATTAAATAAATCCTTATCGATTTATTTCAAATTTACATTCCAAATCTGTAAATTTATTTCCACACTTCATCACTTTGAAAATCCGATTTCAAATCATGTTTTTTCAACACTTTAAAAATAAATCAATATTTATTTTTTTAAAACAAATTTCCCTTTTCTTTATAAATTCTATTCGGAATTTACATTCTCAAATATTCACTTTTTTTTATACGATTTTCAAATCGATTTCCAAATATTCACTTTCAACACCAAATCAACTTTCGAAATTGATTTCTCAATTTTATTTTCAAATCCCAAATCGAATTTCAAATTGATTTCTGAATTTACTTCAACACCGAATCACATTTCAAATTGATTCTAACTTTAATCCCAAAGACCAAATCATTTTTACAAATTGATTTCCAAATTTATTCTCAACACCAAAAATCAATTTTTATTCAAACACCAAATAAGTTTCCATATCGATTTCTCAAAGATTTATTTCAAATACCCAATCAATTATCAATTTGATTTCAAACAAATTTATCTCCTTTTAAATAAATCCTTTTATTTTTTCCAAACCATCTAAAATTCAATTTTAATTTCAGAAATCCAATTTCATTTATTTCTGGTATCCAACGATACCAAAAATACATTCGGCTAAATTTCAGCCTTCAACAAATTCAATCATAGATATAATCATACACAGATTATAAATAATCAATCACACAACATATGAAATCAATTCAAATGTTTTGAGGAATCCTGTTGGATCCCTCCAACCAGTTTCCCTGCATCCACAGATGTTAGCACAATACCAATTCCACTTCGAGGTGGAATATCGTGGTATATGGGATTTATAAAAATATCATCCGCTTACTAACGGCGCAATAGGGTCTCATCCGCTATATAGTGCGGGAAATCACAACTGCAATATATACATATGCCAATATATATATATATATATATTGCTATATATAGATATATCCTACTATATCTAATATCACAATCCAAACAGCAATCAATCAATAACTGCAAAAGAAATCCACTTTCATTTGAGTGAGAAGATCCCACCTTTAATTTTAATTCGCAGTCCATTTTCCATTTCCAGTTTGTTTTCTTCATAGAATTAGACCTTGTATAAAAATTTATACAATTTATTAATATTCGAAATAAATCGAACTATTAATTTAATCATTTTAATTTAAACAAATATTTTCATTTAAACTAATTATATTTTTTTTTCTTTTCAATCTATATATTAAATTACAAATAGAGGTGGTTTTATATTTTACTGTAAACAACAAACGGTAATTCCTTTACTGTAAAATTTTTATTTTTCTTTCTTATAAATTCAAACCTTAAAAAATCCTATATATCTTTCCCAAAACTTTATGAAAATTTTCTGATTTCCCGTATACCTTTAAAAATATATGTATGTTTATGTATTTTTTTTTCTATGAAACAAGAATATAACCAGTAATTAACTTTGCCATATATATAAATATATAATTTGAAAAATAAACTGCATCCCTACATCTCGCTGTATACATCTCTGTATACATATACATTTTTACGTAAATATCTAAGTTAAGAAAATACCTTACTGTAATACCCAACGAAGTCGCCTACAAGCCTTAGCTCGACCATCCCAGTTCAGATTCGCGACCACTGTCGAACGAACGCCTTTACTTCGGGCAACGTGCGCGCGAGTATCAACCCACGCCTTGCGACCCCAACCCTTGAATCGAAAATTCCAGAACTTCGCGACTTGCCTGCACGCGAACGAGAGTCGCGAACCCCCTTGCCATCGTTGCTCGAACTCGAGCCTTGCCGCCACGATCCCCTTTGCTCGAGAAACTGGAACGGCAGCAATTCGAATTGATTTTCAAATGAGGTGAAATTCAATCTCGCTTGATTGGACTGAGAGGAAAAGAAAAGGGGAGGTGCGATTTAATTTTGAAATGAAGAAGAGTAGAGGAGAATTTCATTCGTTATCTTATACCCCCTTTCTCTTTGCTCTGAAATTTCTTTGAATCGGCCGTGAAATGAAATTATCGATGAAGAAAGCGACCATTTATTTTATTTTGACTTCGTTCGAATAGAATTTGAAGGATGCCATTTTTTTAAGTTTTGAACGAAGAAAGTTTTCGTTTCTTTTCTTTTCTCGTGTATTTTAACAGAGAAGGAAGGGTACGAAGGAGACAAAAAGGACGTGATATTAAATCTGAGATGAAAGGTTGCGTGACTGCACAAGCTTGCTACAGTGTCAATGAAATGAAAGAAATTCAACTGTGGTTGGACTATTATAAATATCCAATTTAAATTCAAATTCAAATCGTTCGATAAATGCAACTTAAAAACTTGACCTCCAATCGAGGCGTGCCACTAGGCGTTTATAATGTTATACGCCTATTCCGAACACAATGGAAAAGGTTTCGAGTCCAAATTCGATCGTATGAAGAAGATAGCTTTTTGGACCAGTTATTAAATTAAATTTTCAATTTAATTTCAGCGCGTTTGCTTATCGTACGGCCAGACGATCACTCCAAACATTACAAAAATTGAAATCCAATAATAATACAATATTACGGATCTAATGGAACTGGTTTTGCTGAATTTCGAGACTGTGCCCCGGAACGCTATTTTAAATTCAATTTAAATGATAGAATTTCAAAACTGAACAGAACAGTTTCATATTCAATTTTGAAAGTTTCAATATCTTCAGAATTATCAATATAGATTTTACAAGCCTTGAAAATATTTTTAATCATCTCAAAACCGAAGATTCAAATTTTTACCCAGTTTCAATAATTAAATTCAATAATTTAATCGCCAAATTCATTCTGATTTCTCGAATTTAAAATTAAACTATCATTCGAATATTTAAATTAAATTAAATATTCACATTTCAAATGTCAAAAATTCAGGGTCGTTACAATCCCTACTCGTTTAAGTACTATTTCGACCAAATCATTCGACGTTGCATCCCGGACTGCGAAATCAAAAGTGTTCTTCCGTTTTGTCACGACCAAGCTTGTGGTGGTCACTTCAGTCCGAAGTAAACCGCCGAAAAGGTGCTTCAATGTGGTTTTTATTGGCCTACGCTTTTCAAAGATGTATTCGATTTTTATAAAACCTATAATCGCTGCCAAATGTTAGGAAGAATCTCTCGATGAAACATGATGCCTTTGAAACCCATTCTTACGATCGAAATTTTTGATGTTTGAGGTATTGACTTTATGGGACCATTCCTAAACTCTTTTGGTAATCTATACATTCTCCTTGCTGTCGATTACGTATCTAAATGGGTTGATGCCATTTCATGTAAAACCAACAACCATAAAATTATTGTGAAATTCCTTAAAGAAAACATCTTTTTGAGGTTTAGCACACGTCGCACAATAATAAGCGATAACGTAACCCATTTCTGTAAACGTTCATTTGAAACTCTAAAGAAGAAATACTCGATAACCCACAAGTTATCCACTCTGTATCATCCTCAAACTTGTGGTCAAGTTAAAGTTTCAATTCGACAAATAAAACAAATTTTAGAGAAAACTGTTAACAAAAGTCGAAAAGATTGGCCTTAGAAATTGGCTGATGCTCTTTGGGCTTACCATATCACTTTTAAAATAACCTTGGGATGTCGCTGTTTCATTTAGTTTATGGGAAAGCATGCCATTTACCAGTTGAAATTGAACATAAAGCGTTGTGGGCAATTAAGAATATAAACTTTGATCTTAAAAAAGCTGGCGGAAATCGAAATTTGCAACTCAATGAACTAGAGGAGATTAGGATCGACGCGTATGAAAATGAGAAAATTTACAAAGGAAGAACAAAAGTTTTTCATGATAAGTCTATCCTAAGAAAAACATTTTCGCCAAATCAAAAGTTCTTTCGTATGACACTAGACTTCAATTATTCCTTGGGAAATTAAAATCAAGATGGACCGGACCATATATTATACATACTGTTTTTCCACACGATGCCATTGAAATAGAAAACCCTAGGGACGGTTTGATTTTTAAAGTCAATGTTCATCGTCTAAAGCCTTACTTGGAGTTGGCATGTGATCGAGAGGAGGAACTCATGATTCTTCATGAGCCATACTATGTCTAGTAAGAAATGTTAACCCTCTTTTGTAAATATGTACATATTTTTCCCCGTTACACTCATTATATCATGCATTGACTGTGGGGAAGTGTAAGGAGAGTCTCATGTTCATTTTTGATTTTTCATGGTTTAGTTTTTGCATTTTCTTTCCAAAAATCAAAACAAAATAAAAAACAAAACAAATCACAAAACAAATTTCCTTTTTAGCATTTTGATTTATTTTTGAAGAAACACTATAGGATAAGTATATGTTTTTGGTTATTAAATTGAAAATTTTGAAATCTATTTGTCTCAACAAAAATAAAGTTTGATTACAAGTAACGATGGTTTAAATAATATATAGGAAGGATCTTGGGTGATAATTATGAAGTATATCCTAATTATAATCTTTGTTTAAAAGAGTGGTTGATTTAAAGTAGCGATAACATTTTCAATCTTCTAAGTTATGTGGTGCTAAGATGATTTTGCGTAACTCTCTCTCTTTAAAAAAAAAGAAGAAAAAAACATATAAAACATAAAAAAATGGTTTTTGTGAAAATAAGAAACACCTAAACTCTTATGTACACTCGCCATGCTCTGTACCCTTCACACGTAAGCCCAAAAGACAATGCATGATCGGTATATCCGGCCTCAGTTTATCTGAGTTAGGTGTATTATGTAAATAAATTTTTAATAATAATAATCACCTAGAGTCATGTGTTCATAAGCAAGTGTATACAATCGCCATGCTCTGTATCCTTCTCACATAAGTCCGAAACACAGTGCATGATTGGTATATCCGGCCTTATTTTATTTGAGTTAGGTTAAATAATAATGAAGTTAATACTTTTCAAAAATAGAGAGAGCAAGCAATTAAAATCCAAACACTATTTTCACTTAGTTGACTCAACTTGTTATTAAAAAGAAATAAAAAACCACTTTGAAAAACTTGATAATCAACTAAGGATCCATTTCATAGCTGTACTATGTTATCAACCGAAACAACTAGCCAAACAGGAGTCTAATTGCAATGATAACTGTTGGATATATTTCATCCGGTCTCCCCGAACCAAACAAGCCGGACCACCCAACATACTTCTCACCGAACCAGACCCTTCCCAATTCCCACCGAACCACCTCCTGCCGAACCAACTCCTCTTCCACACCTCACCGGACCAACCTTCCTCCACAGAACCACCGAACCAACTCCATAACCGGACCAGCCCATGCCGAACCAACTCCATAACCGGACCAGCCCATGCCGAACCATCTCCGCACCGGACCAACCTCACCATCCTACCACCGGTCCAAGCAACTACCGGTCCATTCTACACTCCAACCACCTCCGAACCAAGCAATGACGAACCAAGACGTACCAGGCCAGATCACATCAGCCCAGGCCCATCAGCAACTATACACATCTTGGACCCCTACCCCTAGCCTCACTCTATAAATAGAGGGGCAGGGGTACAACAATGGGGACAAGTTGGAGAGCTCAAGCACGGAAGGAACTTTCAAACAACTTTCTTTTACTTGTATCAAAGCTTTGTACTTGTAATCAGAATAAGAGAAGAGAAATAACATATAAAGTGGACGTAGGCACATTCTGGCTGAACCACTATAAACCTGCGTGTCTTTTTACAGTTTAGCCCCTGTTTTTTCATATATTTGCATAAATCGCTCAAATCACTAAGAATAACATAAGATCTACTAAATCATACAACTTCGAGGTGTTTGTCCATTTTTTGTGCAAACATTTTTGGTGCTTTCATTGAGAGCTAGAAGCTCGAAGCTTCAGCTTCATCCGCTTAACAAGTTTTCCTAACAGCATCGTCCGCCACTTGGAAAACATGCCTCCCAAACAGAGAAAAGATGTTAATAAAGGAAAAAACATCGCATCCAGCAGTCTTCCAGATCCAGCAGTCACGAATCAAGTAAATCGTCCTCCTCCAGCAACAGTAACAAATGAAGAACAGGCTAACCCAACTACTCCTGCCATAGAACAGCCTACAGCAATTACTAGAGCAGATCTGGACAGAGTTGTGGTTGAAGTAACTAACCGCTTCACGTCCCAACAGGAAGCCTTGGTGTACCATCTCATGTCACGCTTAAGGGACGCTGAAGAATCCAACCGCAACACTGAATCATGGGGCGAGTCCCAGTCTGGAGGATCTCAGAGACAACAAAGATCTTCCTTCTTCGAAGGAGCTAACGGCAGAAGTAGCCGTGGTAGGAGCCGAGACCGAGCACAGCCCGAAGTTAGGCCTGAGGAAACGTTTGGTACCGAACCCAACGGGGAAGGTACCGGGCGAAGGTCAACTGTAGCTGAGCCTGTCATGCTGCCTAACCACAGAAACGCCAGTGAACGGGGCCGAGCTAGAGTCCAGCCCGAAGTTGGACCCGAGGAAGTGCTTAGATCAGAACCCAACAGGGGGAGATCAAGGCTAGGACCAACTGTAGCTGACCCAAGCATGCTCCCAGAAGATCAAAGGCAGCCACTGGAAAATATGAGGAATGATAGACGATACCACCCCTACAGGTCATCTGGACGGAATCAATCCCACAGAACAGAACCAAACTCATCTCTATCTGCTCCAAGTTCTGATGAAAGGATGGCACGCTTATTCAGAGAGTGTGTCCAACGGGAGCAAAGAGATCGAGGGATAGGCGCTAGGGTAACCAGCCCTTTCGCCCGCAATATCGAAATTGCTATCACCCCCCGAGAATGGAAGATGCCAACAATGGAACCCTACAAAGGAACCTCCGATCCAGTTGTACACTTACAGAGGTACACGCAGCATATGCTCATGAGTGGAGCGACAGAGGGAGTACTGTGCAAATGCTTTCCGCTCTTCTTAGCAGATCTTGCTACCTCCTGGTTCTGTCATCTACCCCAAGGATCCATCAGCTCGTGGGAAATGTTGAAAGAAAAATTTATCAGTCAGTTCCGCATTCATGTGGAGCAACCTAAGGACGCTTATTCCTTATCCAGCGTCAAACAGAAACCTGGAGAAAAGCTGCAGCAATACCTAACCAGATTCAACGCCGCAGCAGCCGCAGTCCAAGATGCCGATGAGAAGCTTATCCTAATGGCCCTCTGCAGTGGTGTGCATCCGGACACTAAATTTGCTAGAAGGTTGACAAAAGAAAAACCAGCTACTTTACCCGATTTCTTCCATGAAGCCGGGAAATACATGAGGCTTGAGGATGCTGCCGTTGAGGGGCAGTCAGGACAGCAAAATAAGACAACCCATGGCAACGCCCCTGCTATGGCAAGGGACGTTCGAAGAAATGATTCCAGAGACAATGCTGGGGGCAAGAAGGGAGAAAAGCGCCTATATCGGCCAGGATCAAGATTCGACACTTACACCCCATTGAACGAGACCGTCAAAAATATCATCCTTGCCACCCAAAGCGAAGTTAGATACAAACGCCCACCATACAAGAAAGAATCAGATAACGCACAGAAGTCTGGAAAATTCTACCGCTTCCACGAATCTCACGGGCATGATACCAACGAATGCCATCATCTCCGAGATCTGATTGAGGAACACATCAGAAGAAGAAACTGGAACGTTATGTAAAAGGTCAGGAAAGGACCCCAGCTCCTGCCAATGAAAACCCAAGGCTACCCTCACCGGGGGCCGACAGAGGAAACCGCAACGCTAGCAGCTCTAGCCAAGAAAAGATAGTGGTCCATACCATCTTAGGAGGGCCACACATCGCAGACAGAAGCTGGAAAGAGATGGAAAGATACGGAAAGTCGCTTAGAGACAATAAAGACTATGTCAATTCAGTTATAGAAGAGCGCCACCCGAAGCGGAAAGAAAGTAATGACATCACGTTCGGTAAGCGTGACCTAGAAGGACGGCAATACCCTCACATGGATCCCATGGTCATCTCTGCCTGACTTGGTCCCGCCGAAGTATACTGAATCCTGGTAGACACTGGAAGCTCGGTAAACATCCTGTTCAAACACGCATTCGACAAAATGAAGCTATCAATGAAGGATGTATCCCCGTGCGATAAACCACTACACGGCTTCACTAGAGATGCGAAGATGCCCCTCGGGCAACTGGACCTTTTTGTTGAAATTGGAAGCCATCCCCGCTCTGCTGTACGGAAACAAACGTTTGTGCTAATAGAAAACCAGTCGGCCTACAACGCCTTCTTAGGAAGGCCATCCTTGTCTGACTTCCAAATTGTCTTAGCCCCATGGTGCCTAAAGATGAAATTCCCAACAGACAATGGAGTAGGGGAAGTGGAAGGAGACCAGGACGTTGCTCGAGACTGCTATGTAACTGAACTTCGCAACAACCACAGGAAGGATAAAGGGAAGGGTGTAGAGATTGCCCTCTGCACAAAAAGCCTATAAGCATAGCAATTAAACAAAGCCCCTCCTCTTCGATATACCAGCGACCCTTTCAATGAATTAGACCCTAGGGACAAAGAGGAGGAGGCCACCACCGAGCCTGCAGAGGCTATGGAGTTTATATCTGTAGACAAGCACGACTCAAGTAGACTATTGAAAATTGGGTCCCAACTAAAAGCCGAATTGAAGGAACAACTCATCGATTTTCTCCACCACAACTTGGATGTATTCGCTTGGTCACACGCTGACATGACCGGAATCTCCCCCGACATAGCATGCCACGTATTAAACATTGATCCTACCAAGGCGCCTGTAAAACAAAGAAAGAGAAGTATGGGGGTAGAGCGATCAGCAGCCCTCGATGAAGAAGTAAAAAACCTACTCGCCAATGACTTCATACGAGAAGCTATCTACCCGGAATGGATCGCCAACCCGGCCGGTGCTGGTAAAAAAGGCTAATGGGAAGTGGCGAACCTGCATTGACTTTTCCAACCTAAACGACGCCTGCCCAAAGGATTGCTTCCCACTTTCCAGAATCGACCAACTTGTAGACAACACAGCCGGGCACGAACTCCTATCTTTTATGGATGCATACTCAGGATATAACCAAATTCCTATGCATGCTCCCGAACAAGACCACACTAGTTTCATCACCGATCGAGGTTTATACTGCTATAAGGTAATGCCTTTCGGACTTAAAAATGCAGGAGCCACCTACCAGCGCCTCGTCAACAAGATGTTTGCGGGGCTAATAGGACAAACTATGGAAGTATATGTGGATGACATGCTGGTAAAGTCAAGGAAAGCCAAAGATCACGTAAGCCACCTAGGCAAGATGTTTCAAGTACTTCGACAATATGGAATGAAGTTGAATCCACTAAAATGCTCCTTCGGAGTGTCATCAGGAAAGTTCTTAGGATTCATCGTTCATGCCAGAGGGATAGAAGCAAACCCTGAACAAGTCCGAGCGCTAAGGGATATCAAGATACCTTCCACTCGGAAGGAAATGCAAAGTTTGAACGGAAAAGTGGCCGCTCTAAGCCGATTCATCTCCAAGGCGACGGACAAGTGCGTCCCCTTTTTTGAAGCCCTAAAGAAAGACAAGGGAAAGTTCGAATGGACTGGCGAATGCCTGACCGCTTTCCTTCACTTAATCGAACACCTCCAGAAACCACTTGTATAAACTTGAATCTAAACTCATTTCATGAAGCATAAACCAAATGAGATCATAAATCATAAAATGTTGAAATTACATAATATTTGAGAGCTTCATTACCCCTAAATTGAAGGGGTGTAGCTACTCATTTGTGGCATTGAAGCAACACAAGTAACTTTCAACATTATAAAGAGAAGAAAATAGAAAAATAGCAAAGAAGAGAATGTAGTTAAACTACTTACAACAAAAGGAATTAAGCTACACTACTTGCATGAAGGTAAAACTATTCTACTAACAAAGAAAAGAACATAAATAAAAGCATTAACATAAAAACAAAGAAAAGCATGTAGAAAAGAGAGAAGAAAGAGGCTTGGAAGCCATTTTTATTTCATAGAACATTGAGCTTACAATTTGATCTCTTAATTTCCTAAGTAAAAATGAAAGAGTAGATGATCATTACATGTACATAAGAGGGATATTTATACATGCATAAAACCCTAATTCTATTTTGAGGGGGCTTCCCAGAATACCCCGTAGGAAGTGTGGAGGCCAAGTAATCATTAGCTTCTACTAATCATCATTTAAGTGTACATGAAGCCATTAATTCCATAAGCATGTTCATTAGCCTCTAATTTGTAAATTAAGGTAGGTGGGTAGGTGGGGTCCTCCATGATCTTCACTTTGAATTATTTCCCTCTTCTTTCATTTGTATTCCTTTGTGCATGCATGTATCTTCATATAAGCCTCTTCCATATGCATCCAAATTCCTATAAAAATCATCACAAATATCCAAGTAAAAATTCTCAAATTTACACATGCACAAAAATGACCGTTTGGCCCCTGAATGAAGGTGAATATATGATGATTTTAAATTAATTGAATTTTGATTTTAAACATGTTAAAATGCCTAAATATGATATTTATTTAAATAAAAAGAGATAAAATATGAATGTATATATATATGCACATTTACATGCACATCAAATACCCCCACACTTATCTTTTTATTCGTCCTCGAATAAAGGAAAACTAAGATAAATCCGTTTTCGTAGGGAGCACGATTGCATTAAGCGTATGCAACAAGCCGTTAAACCTCTGGGTGTCCCCAGTAGGACGAGTGTTGTCTCGTGAGGGTTTTCAGCGGATACTACCCACAAAATCCAAATGCAAAGTGAAAATATTTACAAAATGCAAGATTTATTTGTAATGGGATGAATGCAAGCTTTTGAAAATATTTACAATTGTAGGATTCACTTTCAATTCGACACTCATAAGTTAAACATAGGTTTTGGTCATTGTTTTGAAAATTTAAGTCATTTACTCGTCAAAACTTCCAACAAAAATCAAGTTATCATAGCAAATAGACAATAGTTTAACTCGCTGTTTCGTTTGATAACAAAGTGTAACTATGAAATGGATTCTTAGTTGATTATCAAAGTTTTTCAAAGCGGTATTCTCATTTCTTTTCAATAACAAGTTAAATCAAACAAGTTATATTGGTGATTGGATTTCAATTGCTTACTCTCTCTTACTTGAAAATATCATTGATATTAACAATATTTACATATGCCTAACTCAGGTAAACTGAGGCCAGATATATTACCCGTGCACTGCCTTGCGGACTGATGTGAGGGGAATACAGAGCGTGGCGAGTGAACACACAAGTGTGAACACTTATCGACTGTAGGCATTATTAAAAAGAATTTATATATATATATATACACCTAACTCAGATAAACTCAGGCCAGATATACCGATCATGCACTGCCTTTCGGGCTTACGTGAGAAGGGTACAGAGCATGGCGAGTGAACACACGAGTGTGAACACATGACTCTAGGTGTTAAAAATATATATACATATAGACAAATGTTTTTTTTTGTGTCAAAATTTTTTTTAGAAAGAGAAAGTTTTGCAAAATCATCTTAGCACCATTTAACTTAGAAGATAAAAATGTTATATCCTTTGCTCTAAATTTACCACTTTTTTAAACAAAGATTTTCAATTAGAACATACTTCATAATTAACACTTATGAACCTTCCTATATACTAGTTAAACCATTGTTATTTGTAATCAAACTTCATTTTTATTTTTGTTAAGACAAATAAATTTTCAAAAATTTCAATTTATTAACCAAAACTTATACTTATCCCATAGTGTTTCTTCAAAAATAAATCAAAATGCTAGAAAGTGTTTTTGAAATTTTTAGATTTTTCTAAGTTCAAAGAAAAATGAAAATTCAAAAATGCCATGAAACTAAAAAAATATGAAAATGAGACTCCCCCCACACTTAATTTTGACTGTGTCCCCACAGTCAATGCATGATATAATGAGTGTAACGGGGAAAACTATGTACATATTTACAAAAGAGGGTTAACATTCTTACTAGACGTAGCTTGGCTCATGAAGGATCATGAGCTCCTCCTCTTGGTTATTTGGCAGTTCCAAGAAAGGTTTTAGACGATGACCGTCGACTTTGAAAACCGATCCATCCCTGGGGTTTTCTATTTCTACGGCACCATGTGGAAAAACAGTTCGTACCACAAATGGTCCTGTCCATCTCGATTTAAGTTTCCCAGGGAATAAATGAAGTCTTGAGTCATATAAAAAAACTTTTTGGTTAGGCGAAACCGTTTTCCTTAGGATTAACTTGTCGTGAAAAACTTTGGTTTTTTCTTTGTAAATCTTCTCGTTTTCATACGCGTCGTTCCTAAGTTCTTCTAGTTCGTCGAGTTGTAGTTTTCGGTTTTCGCCAGCTTTTTCAAGATCAAAGTTTAAGTTCTTAATTGCCCACAACGCTTTGTGTTCGATTTCAACGGGTAAATGGCAAGCTTTACCGTAAACTAAACGAAATAGAGACATTCCAAGGTCAGTTTTAAAAGCAGTACGGTAAGCCCAAAGCACGTCGTTCAATTTCTGAGACCAATCTTTTCGATTTTTATTGACAGTTTTCTCCAAGATTTGTTTTATTTGTCGATTTGAAACTTCAACTTGGCCACAAGTTTGAGGATGATACAGAACGGATAACTTGTGGGTTATCGAGTATTTTTTCATTAAAGTTTCAAAAGAACGGTTGCAAAAATGGGTCCCGTTGTCACTGATTATTGTGCGAGGTGTGCTGAACCTCGAAAAGATGTTTTCTTTGAGAAATTTCACAATAATTTTATGGTCGTTGGTTTTGCAAGGAACGGCTACGACCCATTTTGAAATGTAATCGACAGCGAGAAGGATATACCAGTTTCCAAAAGAATTGGGAAAAGGTCCCATAAAGTCTATACCCCATACATCAAAGATTTCGATCGTAAGAATGGGTTTTAGAGGCATCATATCTCGTCGAGAAATTCATCCAAGCATTTGACATTGATCGCATGTTTTACAAAATTCAAACGAGTCTTTGAAAAGAGAAGGCTAATAGAAACCACACTAAAGCACTTTTTCCATAGTTTTTCGAGGACCGAAATGTCCACCACACGCTTGATTGTGGCAAAATGAAAGAACACTCCTAATCTCATTATCCGAAATGCAATGTCGGATGATTTGGTCGGGACAATATTTGAACAAGTATGGATCGTCCCAATAGAAATACTTCACTTGGGACATGAATTTTCATTTGTCATGTTTGGACCACGATGAGAGAGTTTCTTTGGTGACTAAGTAATTCACTATATCAGCGTACCATGGGTCGATAGAAATTGAAAGGAGTTGTTCATCGGGGAAGTTTTCATTGATTGGCAAAGAAGATGGCGCGTTCGGAAGACGAGACAAGTGATCGGCTATGACGTTATCGGATCCTTTTTTGTGTTTAATTGTAAGGTCAAATTATTGAAGTAAAAGGATCCAACGAATCAAGCGGGATTTGGCATCCTTTTTAGCGAAGAGATATCGAAGCGCAGAGTGGTCCGTGTACACAGTAATGTGTGACCCTATCAACTATTGTCGGAATTTTTCGAGAGCAAAAATGACAGCTAGAAGCTCTTTTTCGGTTGTTGTGTAGTTGAGTTGAGTGTCGTTCAAAGTCATACTCGCGTAGTAAATCACATGAAGGATCTTGTTGATGCGTTGTCCTAAGACAGCACCAACGGCAAAGTTCGAAGCATCATACATTGTTTCAAAAGGAAGATCCCAATTTGGCGCACAAATGATTGGAGCAGAAATGAGTTCGTTCTTAAGACGTTCAAAAGAAGAGATACAATCAGAGTTAAAATCGAAAGTAACATCTTTTCCAAGAAGAGTCGTCAAAGGACGAGCAATTTTGCTAAAGTCTTTCACAAAGCGTCGGTATATGCCAGCATGTCCAAGAAATGATTGAATGTCCTTAACATTTTTGGGAATGGGTAGATTTGCAATGACATCGATTTTCGCTTTATCTACCTCAATGCCTTTATTTGAGATGATATGTCCAAGGACTATGCCTTGTTTGACCATAAAGTGGCATTTTTCCCAATTCAAAGTCAAATGTTTTTCTTTACATCGATTTACGACCAATTCGGGATGATATAAACATTGGGAAAAAGAATCGCCAAAGATTGAGAAATCATCCATAAAAACTTCTAAAAAGCATTCAATCATGTCGGAAAAGATTCTAACCATGCATCGTTGGAAGGTCGCAGGAGCGTTACAAAGTCCGAATGGCATACGTCGATAAGCAAAGGTACCGAATGGACACGTGAAAGTCATTTTCTCTTAATCTTCGGGAGCGACAGGAATTTGGTTATACCCGGAATAACCATCAAGGAAGCAGTAAAATTCATGGTCGGCTAAACGTTCGAGCATTTGGTCAATAAAAGGAAGTGGGAAGTGATCTTTTCATGTTGCGGCATTTAGTTTTCGATAGTCAATGCAAACACACCAACCCATTTGAGTACGAGTTGGAATAAGTTCGTTTGAATCATTCTTGACAACGGTTAGCCCAGACATTTTCGGTACAACGTGAATTGGGCTAACCCATGAACTATCATAGATTGGGTAAATGATTCCATTGTCGAGAAGTTTAAGAATTTCATCACGCACCGCATCTTTCATTTTTGGATTAAGCCTTCGTTGCGCGTCACGAACAGGCTTGGCATCGTCGATTAAATGGATGCGATGTTGGACAAGAGCTGAACTAATTCCCTTTATATCGGAGATCGACCATCCCATCGCTTCCTTGTTTTTCGAAAGAATAGAGAGAAGAGAAGCTTCTTGATCAAGAGAGAGAGTTGCGGAAATTATGATGGGAAACGTTTCGTTATCACCTAAGTATGCATACTTAAGGTGATCGGGAAGTGGTTTGAGGTCCAACTTCGGGAGTTTTTCGATCAAAGAGTTCGGTTGAGATTCGAACTCAACTGGAAGCGATTCAAAGAGAAGAGTGTATTCAATTCCGTTGGGAATTTCATGGAACAATTTTTCGTACTCGGCCTCGCGTTCGTCATCAAGATCAAGTGTCTCGTTTTCGAAGTTTTCGTGAATGACACTAACTTCGAATGTTTGGTCACGAGGGTCATTCGATTATCTTTCAAGATTGAAAATATTAAGATCCAAAGTCATGTTTCCAAAATAATTTTTCATCAATCCGTTACGAAAATTGATTAAGGCATTTGAGGTGGCTAAGAATGGTCGGCCTAAAATCAATGGAATTTGACTCGAGGGATTCGTTACAGGTTGTGTTTCAAGAACGATAAAATCAACGGGGAATATGAATTGCCCTACTCGAATGAGCACGTCCTCGATTTCTCCAACGGGTTTCTTAATCGAGCGATCGGCAAATTGAAGCGTGACTTTTGTGGGTTTGAGCTCACCTAAGCCTAATTGTTCGTACATAGAGTATGGAATCAAATTGACACTCGCGCCTAAGTCTATCAGACATTTGTTAATCGTCTTGTCTCCAATTGTACATGAAATCGTAGGGCAACCAGGATCTTTGTATTTTATGGGCATGGATTGGGACAAGACTTCACTCAAACTGGCGGCTAAGAAGACTTTTTTGGGCACTTGAGTGTGTCGCTTTTGGGTACACAAGTCCTTAAGGAATTTCGCGTATGTTGGGACTTGCTGAACGATGTTAAGAAGCGGAATGTTAACTTTGACTTGTTTAAAAATTTCCAACATCTTTTCCATTTGATCCGAGTGTTTCTTTGGTCGAAGACGATGTGGAAATGGAAAACGATACTCGGTAGGCGGGTCTACTCGAGTAGAGGAAGAAGAATTTTTGATATCATTTGATTCAACGTTTGGCTCCATGTTCTGTTCTGAGTTGTTCGTTGTTTTAAAAGTGTCGAGAGAAATTTCCGGTAAATCGTTTGGATTAACGACTTGATTATTGATTTGTTTACCGGAACGTAAAGTTGTGATAGCATTCAATTGGGTGATGTTGCTATCTCGAACAACATGGGCTTGATTTGAATTTGCGTTTCGATTTCTGGGATTTGAAATGGGTTGGCGAATGTTCCTCGTTCTCGTTCGCTCATAGACGTGGCTAATTAACTCATTTGCATTTCGAGTTTTGCAATTGATTGGTTCGTGTTTTGCATATATGAAGTCAATAAATTTTGCAAATTGCTGTTTGATTGAAGGCTTTGAGTAGTTGCTTTAGCCAACGTTTCAAGAGTTTGCTCAAGTGAAGTTAAACGTTTATCGTTTTGGGGAGGATGAGTAGAATTCGATTGAAAATTTGATTGTTGCGGTTGATTATGCGACGGACTCGCAAAGTTTGGTTGAAAATTGTTGGGCTGAAAGGGAGGATTCGAAGCATTATTCGGAAATGCTTGAAAATTGGGACGAATCGTATTCGTGTTGGGATTGTTTTGGTTCCATGCAAAATTCGGATGATTTCTCCAACCAGGGTTTACGTTGGAGAAAACAGGTCGTTTTTGGCTTTATTGAAAGCATTGATTTGTTCGACAGAATTGGGACACTGATAGACTATATGATTAGGATCGTTGCATTTATAACACATCGGTTGGGAAGCTTGGTTCATTTGATTTGATGAGAAAACATTATCGAATTTTTTAATCATTGTGTCGATGTTAGCTTCCAACGCAAAAGAAGATCCTATCGAGTTTGCACTCGATCGTGAGTAAATTGATTTTTCATTCGAACGTTCGGCGAGGTTTTCAAGAAATTTCCAAGCATCGTCATGATGTTGGGCAAGAAAGTTGCCTTAGCACATTGATTCGAGCATGGTTCGTGAGCTATTTTCGAGTCCAACGTGTAAAATTTGGCAAATCGTCCATTTTTCGAAGTTATGGTATGGACATTTTATCAAAAGCTCTTTGAATCTTCCAAAATATTTTCTAAATGGTTCTCCCTTGAATTGATGAAAATTTACAATTTCGTTTCGGATTCTACTCGTTTTTTCCAAGGGGTAGAACTTTTTTAAGAAAGCTTATACGAATTCTTCCAACGTTATAATTGAGTTCGATGGTAAGTTGTACAACCATTTTTAGCATAATCCGTAAGAGCGAATGGGATTAATCGAAGTTTGATTCCGTCGTCGGAAAGTTGTTGGAGTTTTATGGTTGCACAAACTTGTTCGAATTTCTTCAAAAAGATATATGGATCATCGTGTTCGAAATTGCCAAATTTCGGAAGAGTGGCAATATGGTTCGAGTGAATTTCGAAATGGTTACCCGTAGGGGCGGGTAACGTGATGCAAGATGGAATAGAAACTCTATCGGGAAATATTCTATCCATAAGAGTTCGAGGGGCATTTTCGTTCGCCATTTCGAGAGGATCGTCTATTCGAGTTAAACGATTAGTGGTTAAGTCGCGAGTCCAACGATTTGTTGTTGTGTCACGAGTCTAAGTACTCATGCACAAGCGAAAGTCTAGAGGAGAAAGAAGTTAGAAACGAGTTTTTAGAGAATGAAAGAAGATTTGAAAACGAAGTGAAAAATTGTTTCTTTTTTTGTTTCTTTTTTTTTACAAGGAAGAAAACTATCTACCAAGTGAAATTTATTTTCAAAAGAGAAGTTTGATTTTTGTTTTGTTTTTGGTTTTTCAAATTTTTTTTGTTTTTCAATTTATTTTTTTTTCTTTTTGAAAAGGTTTTATATTTTTTTTGGATTTTTGTTTTTGATTGAAAATTTTCAAAGGAAAGAAAAAAATAAATTTTTTTTTGGAATTAAAAACTAAGTTAAGAAAAATTTACAATTTTTTTTATTTTTTTTTACTTTGGAATTTTTTTTATTTTTGATTTTTGTTTTTTTAAATATGCATGAACTAATGCAACTAAATGAATGCAAAGGAATTAATTACAGTTTTCTATCCTTAGTAGCTCCTAACCCAAAATTGTATAATCACACTTTGTCTTAATTCAACAAAAATATTTCTCAGCCAGGTAACGGACAGGAGTTATCGGTGCACCACGAATCATCGTAGCAATGCAACCGAAGGTTTAAGTACCTTCAGAGGAACAACCAGTATAATATTTACGTTTCACCATAATTTTTATAATTGGTTATTACTCTGCCGTAGCCTAGACACCAAGAAATAAAATTGTTCAAAGAAAACAATTGTGAAGTTACAATTAAGCCCTAGATGAGCTCGTGACACCTTTAAGTCAAATGTCTAACCTTTATTATTAGTCCAATTCTACGATGAAATGCGTTTGTGGGCTAAGGAAAGGGTGATGAAATCCCTCACCTTATGTGAATTAGGGTATTGCCCTTAGAAAAAAAATAAGATGAGATGAATGCAAAACAAAAATTAAACGTGAATTTACAATGCAACTACAATGAAGTTTGTTTTTGTTTTTGGGTTTTGAATTTTTTTTTGTGTATATAAATGCAAATGCAAGCAACCAACAATGCACTAGAGATAAAAGCATAATACCAGATCATGCAGATTATTAGCAATTATTTTTTTAGCGGCAATTTTTTTTATAACCAAGCAGCAATTATTTTTGGGCAAGCAGTTCTTCCTTTTAATCTGCTTTGGCAACCTAAAAAGGAGCGAACGAAAATAAATACAAATTTTTGTTTTATACATCCAAATGAAGACCAAACAAAACAAATGAAAAAAAATAAAAATAAAACAAAAGCTAAACAAATGAAATTTGTTTTATATATTTGAAATTTGTTTTTTTTTTGAAAAGGAAATAAAATTCAAAAGTGAAGTTTTACTTAAAAAAAATTTCCATAACAAAGAAGAAGCTAAAAATAATAATAATTAAACACTTAAAGACAACTAACTAGCTTGAAATCCATTTTTTAAATAACTCAAATGAAAAATGCTCAAAACGTTTCAAAACCAAACCCGCCCGACTTTTAATCCATACTGCTAACAATCAACTTCTTAACAAAAGGAGAGATCAATTAATCGGCCAAATTTACAATCTATTCTTAACAGCAGTTCGATAACAAATATATTAAATTCAATTCCCAAATCCCAAAGTTTCAAAATTTCTGAAATCAATTCGAATCTCAAGTTCGAACGTAGAAAGTTTTGGTTTAGCGAGGGCTGCAGTTGGGTTTCAGGTGATTCGTGATGGCGATTGTTTTGAGGTAGATTTTCGATAGCAGGTTGGAGGAGGATTCGAGGCGATTGGGCTGTGATTTGTTGGAGTTCGGCGATGGTTGCTGGAATTTGTTGGAGAGCGAGGTGTCGAACCAATTTGATGTCGATTTGATTATGAGTTCGAAGGGTGATTGCGGTGAGGTTGCGAGTTCACTGATGGGTTGCGATTGTTTCTGGTAGTACCGGCTGCGGTCGATGATATGGCTGTTGTATCTGGAACAAGGCAGTTTATTGGCTTGTGGATATTTGGTGGTGTAGGTTGCAGAAATGTGGAGTGCTATGACAGATAGGGTGGTGATGAATATGAGTATGGTGAAGTGGTGATGTTCAGATCTGTCAGTGGAGTTTGAAGGGGATGGCACTAATGTGCAAGTGATTGGGTGGGTTGTATGTTGAGATGTTTAGAGATTGTTATGGCTGTTGTCGTGGTGGATGAGCAGTGTTGAGGTGATGCAACAGTTTTGTGAAGTCTTGTTTGATGTGAGAATTATGTGAGATGGTGGAAGGTTTTGAACTGAGAAGTGCAAGTATGTGTAGTATTGTTTGTATGAGATTGAAAAGAGTTGTAGTAGTATGTCCCGTGTATTGTTGTGATGTGTTGGGGTAAAGTGTATGGATCAAGTTGTGGTGGAAAATTTGACAATTATGGAGTGCAGGTGGTGAATTGTATTTGAAACACTAATAGGGTGTGGAAGGCAATGTTGTTTGAATGTTTGTAGTAATGGAATTGAGAGGAGGAAGTGGTGGGCAAGTTGTTGTTGGATGTTGTTGTATATGACACTGTCAAAGGTAGGATAGTAAAGTAGAACTGTAGAAGTGTGGTTAGAGAGATGAGTGTGAAAGAAGTTTATAAGTTGACAGGCGGTGGGAATTTGAGGTATATGTCAAGGAAGTTGGTTGTTTAGGTGATTGAACTGTTAGAGAAGTGATGATGGTACTAGCAGTAAGTGATGCAGGCAGAGTGGGTCTGAAGACAATGATGAAGTCAGAAGGCAGTTGGTTAGTAGTTGTGTGACAGTTGTGGAGAAGCAAGCAGTTTGAGTTTAGCTTGTTAAAATTGGTAGCTTGTCGACTGTCAGGGGAGTTTGTAGGCTAGAAGTTTGTGGTGAAGAGTGATGATGTTGTGGAGTAGTGGCCACTGGTGATTGTTGTTTCTGGTTGTTGAATGCTGGCAGTGGTATTGAGAAGTTGATTATGGTGATGTCTTCAAGAACAATGAAAGTTGACAGAAGTGTGAGCAGATGTAGTTTGTTGTGTGCACAGTGTGAACAGAAATTTTGTGAAACTGTATTGCACTTGAAATGTGTAAATGAAGTTTGTAAAAAGAAATATTGAAATGGAAAATCTTTTTTTTAAATGCAATGTGACAGAAAATTGAAAATGTATATGCAATGTGAATAGTTGGAGCAGTAGAAGAATGGAATGCAAAAACAAAGTTATACACTACTAACCAAAATGCACAGGATAAATAAATGTCACAGTAATGGAGCAATAAACTGCACTCTAGAACTATGAACAGAATAGCGCAGGAGAGGGTTTTTTTTTAAACAGAAATGCAAATAGAACTAAGCAACAATAACACACAAATCAAATAAAAGAACAAATCACAAAACAAACACACAAAATAAACACACACAAATCAAACAAAAATAATTCGAAGAATAGAAAATCAAAACTATTCCCCGGCAACGGCGCCAAAAACTTGTTAATCGACAAGATTTCTATCGGTTTAGAAATTTGTCGAAAAATTTCAAATTAAAATTTACTGCAAGCGCACGGCGTACACTTGTAGTACGTGGAGAATACGGGTCGATCCATAGGGAATTGATGATTTTAAATCTCTATTCAATCAAATTAACCAAAGTTGAAGAAATTGTTAACTAGAAATAAAATGAAGCTAAAACTAAAATTGAAATTTGATTTAAAAACTATATAACTGGAGAATAATTTATAGGCAAATCCACTCTCATATTTTTGTAAATCAACATACAAATAATTTGTGATCTCTAGCTTTTTATATTAAGTGAAATATTGTTGTATTTATCATAAGTATGGTTTATTCATGTTATTAATTAACATAACTCAAACCATCAAACTATAATACAACAAACAAACCACTTATAATTCTCATGAAAATGAAGCCAAAGCAAAAGCTATTTTAAGTATGATCTATTTACTATTGTAACTAGTAATATAGATCATCAAATTTCATTTTTACTTTAATTTCACAATCAAAAATGGATTAGCAAATGATGATGCAAATTGTGTTTATGTTGAATAAGAATAGCTCTTTTGCATAAGCAATATAATCTATCAAACCCACTTGTATAAACTTGCATCAAAACCCACTTCATGAAACATAAACCAAATGAGATCATAAATCATAAAATGTTGAAATTATATAAGATTTGAGGTCTTCATTACCCTAAATTGAAGTGGTTTAGCTACTCATTTGTGGCGTTGAAGCAACACAAGTAACTTTCAACATTAAAAAGAGAAGAAAATAGAAAAATAGCAAAGAAGAGAATGTAGTCAAACTACTTACAACAAAAGGAATTAAGCTACACTACTTTCCTGAAGGTAAAACTATTCTACTAATAAAGAAAAGAAAAGAACATAAATAAAAGCATTAACATGAAAACAAAGAAAAGCATGTAGAAAAGAGAGAAGAAAGAGGCTTGGAAGTCATTTTTATTTCATAGAACATTGAGCTTACAATTTGATCTCTTAATTTTCTAAGTAAAAATGAAAGAGTAGATGATCATTACATGTACATAAGAGGGCTATTTATACATGCATAAAACCCTAATTCTATTTTGAGGGGGCTTCCCAAAATATCCCTTAGGAAGTGTGGAGGCCAAGTAATCATTAGCTTCTACTAATCATCATTTAAGTGTACATGAAGCCATTAATTCCATAAACATGTTCATTAGCCTCTAATTTGTACATTAAGGTAGGTGGGTAGGTAGGGTCCTCCATGATCTTCACTTTGAATTATTTCCCTCTTCTTTCCTTTGTATTCCTTTGTGCATGCATGTATCTTCATATAAGCCTCTTCCATATGCATCCAAATTCCTATAAAAATCATCACAAATGTCCAAGTAAAAATTCTCAAATTTACACATGCACAAAAATGACCGTTTTGCCCATGAATGAAAGTGAATATATGATGATTTTAAATTAATTGAAGTTTGGTTTTAAACATGTTAAAATGCCCAAATATGAGATTTATTTAAATAAAAAGAGATAAAATATGGATTTATATATATGCACATTTACGTGCACATCATTACTTATTTAAGATTACCTAAGATAAAAAGAAGCAAAACACAAAACCTTGAGTAAGAAAACAATTTAGCATGAGCGATAAATGAATCTCAAAATACTATACAAGTCGATATGGTAAGGAACATGGGTATAAGAACCATGCGTGACATGTCCTTACAACCAAAGAGTTAGCATATTACGAACATAATATGCTACTCTATGACATGATAAGAGTATACTACAACCTAAGTACGATGATGGGTGTCCATGTATCCCTATCCTTAATACTTATCTCAAGTGACATCACTAGATTGATGGACTACGGGAGAAAAGAACCAAAATGAACATGGCATCCATCAAACAATCCTTACGATCACTGATCAATTGGCCTTAGATATCTAATAACTCATATAAGCGTTCCTCTACCAGGGATTAATAAATAAATCACGCTTTATAGTGTAATCGCCTTTAGCCCGAAGCTGATACTAGCCCAATCCATCAGTCCAGGGCACAAGGATCTATTCAACCAATCTGAGTTAGCTAAACAAAGTACCCACGAGCGTCCTCATAATATCCAGTACATCAGAAAAAACACTTCAAGTATCGACAATCCCTTAGCATGCATATCTGAGCCCTTTCCTTGCTTCATTTAGTTTCCATTACCCTCAAATAAACATTTTACGTTCCTTCTTTCCACGATAGAATCATTCAACATTCTAGCCACTGGTCACCCTTCCTAGAACCCACCCTTTGTAGATAATCATTCCCACGACTCCTTTTGACATCGAGAGGCTATCACCAGAACCTAACACCAATCACCACTGAGTTATCATCACCGAAGTACTAAAGTTATAATCCTTCATCGTGCTAATACATTGCCATGGAACCCTATGCGAACAAAGAAACACCTTCAACACGACCTGTAGAGACCCTTCAACATCTCATAGAAGATTGGCCCATATTGGCCAAGAAATTCAAGTTGGTACCGGCCAGAAGTGGTTGGTACCAACCTGGTTACTTAGCTTATTTTTGCCAAGTGTCTACATTTAGATCTCTTCCATCCTTTTGCTTCCTTGAAGTCCCATTTTCCACGCTTCAAACTTCCAAGTCTTCAGTAACCCCTAGAGCCCCAAAAAGTGATTGGTAGAAACCTAAATTAGGTCGATATTAACATGAATTTTCACAACAATCACTTTCCTCCTTGCTTGCTTTGCACTCTCTTTCTTAGTGCACCACAATTCAAATCCTCCAGCATTCCCTTGTTGGCCTAAAATGTGGTTGGTACCGATCAAAACGTGGTCGGTACCGATCACACTTCTTAGCCAAAATTCCAACTTTAACTTTTTGGACCTCTTCCCACCTTCAACCCAAAGTCTTTCCCCTGCCTTCTCACCATTTAGATTTGCAAACTCTCCATCTAGCAATCAACTT
Source organism: Allium fistulosum (assembly GCA_030737815.1). NCBI lineage: Eukaryota > Viridiplantae > Streptophyta > Magnoliopsida > Asparagales > Amaryllidaceae > Allium > Allium fistulosum. Next base: position 496,872,803 of record CM060905.1, on the reverse strand, counting down.
GTCACCGACCTAAATCCCTTCATCCATACTTTATGCGAATGGAACCTTGGGCTGCTTCCATGCTCCAAAACCACTCCTCCAAGTTTCATCCAATTCTAGTCACTTTTGCCTTGGATTTGCCCAAATTGTCGATCACTACCCTTAACTACCTAAAGCCTAGCAAACCATGCAAAACCACAACATATCTAACTGAAGTATCATCCATATACATCCATACAAACATGCAATTCATCAGAACATGATAATCATACCAAACATATCCTAGATCTAACTCTTACACTAGTCTTTCAATGCGATTAAAATGGGTGGAAAACCATTTTAAACCTTTTTAATTTCGGCAATAAACATGTATAAAAGTGTGATTGAAGGTAGAAAATGTTTTAGGATAAAAATCATGTTAAAAACATCAATTTTAACTATATAAACATGCATAGGATAGTGATAGGTCAATAACTGCTCAACACATACCCAATATACCAACTCTTCTCCTCAAATCTAAAATGAATAGCAGCAATTAGGATCCCAAGGCAGCCAAAATGATAGATCTATAATATTTTTGATAATTATCCTTCTAAGATGATTTTGGCTAAGATTAATAAGAAAAATAGAAGCTTTTAGATGAAATTATGGCTAATAGAGGTTATGAACTGTTTTTGGAAAGAGGGAAACAAATGGGTCGGTCCCTACAGTCCTAATTAGGAAAAATTCCTAAAATTATTTTGTGGGCTACGCTTTGGGCCTAATTAATTACCCACTAATCTATCCAGTAGTAAACAAACTAAAAACAACCATATCTCCTAAATGGTAAGTTTGTTTTCCAATTATGACCGCTCTACAGAAAGAAATTCCATAAGCCCAATCTAATGGAATTGGTTTCAGACCCAAATTCAGTACCTATCAAAAGTTATAGGCCTTCTAAGAATTTATGGGTCCGAAATGTTCGATAAAAATTCCAAAGGTGGAAAATGCACATTGGAGTCATTTCCCTAAGTTTTAGAGTCATACTGTTATCCCGCCTTTTGGCAAGGCCGTGACACCAAGGATTTGACTAGATACCGGTGACAGATCGTCTCGGAAGTCGGTTACACGTAAGGATCGCTACGGATATCGATGAAATTTGTTCGAGTCCGGATCGGGCTACAACTGATAAGGCACGTCAAGCAAAGCCGTGGGAACCAACGATCCAAGTTTCAAGTCAATCCGAGTTCGTATGCTCAAGATATCATCGACAAAAGATGGAGTAGGCCACCCTTAGTTCGAATCCATAGGCGAAACCTATGTTCGAATCCATTGGCCAGGAACCAGTTCGAATCCATCGAACTTCCATTGCCTCGACTCCATCAGCCCTCCTTTGCTTCGACTCCATCAGCATAGAAGATCTCGTTCGAATCCAACAGGACCAAGCATTGGTTCGAAACCATCGAGATAGCATTGGTTTGAATCGATTGTAGTTAGCTGTGCTTCGAATCAATTCGAACGATACCTTAAGTTCGAATCCATTGGAGCTTTCTACACCTCGAATCCATAAAGAGAAGGAGCTTCGAATCCAGGAGACGTAGCTTCACTTCGAATCCAGGAGATATAGTTCGCCCTCGACTCCACCATCTTCGAATCCACTCAACTGGAAGTCCTCGAGTTGAACATCTTCGAATCCACTCAACTGGAAGTCCTCGAGTTGAACATCTTCGAATCCACTCAACTGGGAGTCCTCGACTCCACCATCTTCGAATCCAAGCCATGGATTCGACCCAGTCAAACAGGAGTACAAATCGGATCGAGGCGAGATACGCGCGCCACGTCGCAGCAAGCATCGAGTCGACCGAATCGATTCGAATTGAGATCGATTCGAAGTATCCCTGTTCTCCAGAAATGCAACGTTGAATCGATCATATCTCGAGTTCTACAATTCCAAATGCCATGAAATTTTCACAGAAGCTTAAACACATGATGAAGAATGTTCACACCAAATTTCAGCTCGATTGGACGATTTCTTGATCGATTCGAACCAAGGGTCGAATCGATCCCAAAGTGGGCCCGGATCTCCAGATTTCGGCCATGTGGCCCCCCTGACGTACCAGAACTGGTCTCCCCTCATTTTAGGCGAAATATCAGCCTCCTGCACCTATAAATAGAGCCCCTGGTCATTCAGAAAAGGGGTCGAATAATTTCTAAGTACTGAAGAGCGCCCAGATTCTGCCAGATTTACTCCAGAACACCGCCGCTGCTTTAGATTGACACTTAGCATTTAAATTCAGTTGTATTGCCTTATTAACTACTGTAATCTTCAAGTAATCAAGCAATAAAATCATCAAATTTCACAGTGGACGTAGGCAAAACGCCGAACCACTCTAAATCGTTTGTCTTTGCAATTTACTTTCTGTTATTTGGAGTTTTTGTTAGATAATCCACAGTTTTAACTTTCATTCTTCACTTTTATCTCTTCAAAAACTTCCAAAGAGTGTTGTGCCCATTTTTGGTACAAACACTTTGGTGCTTTCATTGAGAAAAAACCAGCTTTTTTCTCCTGCTCCTTGGATCTACCATCGATGCCGGATTGCACAAATCCAAGAGGAAGATCCAGATCTCTGATTCATAATCCTTCCATTCTACTCAGATTTGCATAAAATCTAGGAAAAGGATATATCATTCAAAATGGTTAGCACGAGAACCACTTCTACAGCTGCTGGACAAGAAGGTAGGGATGGACAGAATCCTGCTCCGCAGCAGCCATCCAACCAAGACAACACTGCCCACTCAGATCCGTCTGGGGCAGTCACTAGACAAGAATTCCAAGTATTGCTTCAAGAGCTGACTCAGAGTCGGCAGCAATTAGCCGAACAGTTGCATGCCAATATCGAATTGACAAACCAACTGAACCGCCAGGGCCGTAGGAGGTCCAGAAGGGATGATGTTCCCCGCTCATCCACTGAAAGTTCTGCTTCATCAGACTACTATCACAGATCTACCCATCCTCGATTAGACGGGGGTCATGCACAAACGACCGGATATCAACCCGCTTTGACTGTTGGACAGTTGAGGGCAGGACCGTCGACTAGCTTTCAGGCCGGGCCCTCCACACAAGGAGGCCCTACTACACAGCATACCGCGGACAATCATGTCGCAGCTGCCACAATAGAAACAAGGGTTGATACCCGAAATCTTTCAGAGCCAAATAATCGGCAACGTGGGCGTACTCCTGAACCGTACGTCTTAGAGGACGCTGAGCCAAGGAGGCAAAATTTGGACCGTCGACAGCGCCCGGTCCGAACTCGCGCTGTGGAACCCGACCACACCTTAGCTCGGCAAGCTCAAAATGTAGCAATGCCAGACATCTCGACTATGATACGTCAGATGATCCGCGAAAGCCAAGGCCTTACCAACGATGACTGGGGACTTTCCCGTAGTCACACTCCCTTCACAGACGAGATACTGAGTGCTGAACCTCCCCGGCGATTCAGAATGCCAACCCTTCCTATGTACGAAGGAAATTCTGATCCCAATCAACACATATTGAAATATGAGTGGTCAATGAGCGCCGCAAGGGCCGATGACGCGGTAAAATGTCGAAGTTTCCCCATCTCTCTCAGTGGAATTGCAACGATGTGGTTCACGAGATTGCCACCCAGGTCTATCTCTTCATTTGATCAACTGGCTAAGAAATTTGTGGAACAATTTCGCATGCATGTCGCTAGACCCAAAGATGTCAACACCTTATCCAGTGTTACCCAAGCTCGAGGGGAAACGCTAAGGCGTTACTTAGAGAGATTCCATGCGGCATGTGTGGAGATTAGTAATCCCAACGACAACTCAATCTTAATGGCATTGACAAAGGGGATTGACCCTGATTATGAGTTTGGAAACTGGTTAGCCGGAAAACCACCCGCATCGTTGGACCGTTTCTACTCCAAAGCCGCACAATTCTTACGGCAAGAGGACGCGAAACAGTCTAGGAAGCAGGACGATGAGGAACCCAGGAGCGAAGGAATACTGAGCAATGTAGCAGTAAAACAGTCCGGTGACAATTCCGGAAAAGTTCAGTTGAACATACAGAACAAGCAAACGCAGCCAAGAGGTAACAATGGTCAGAATAAGAAAAGAGATCCAAATCGGGGTCCACGACGTGAGGCTCCGATGTTCGATAATTACACACCCTTGAATACATCGTTGGAAAATGTGTACCTACAGACTTGCAATACTATACAATACAAGAAGCTGGCTCCGAAGCAATCGTCGGAGAGGCAGATTCAAACAGGGAAGTTCTGTAGATTCCACGAAAGTTATGGCCACAACACCAATGAATGTCGGCACTTGCAGGACCTCATTGAGAAGTTGATCAGAGAGAGGAAGTTAGATCAGTTTGTGCGGGCACCGCAGTCCGAAGGGGCGGGCCCCTCAAATCAAAATCATGTACAGAATCCAGAAAGACAGGAAGAACCAGGTCGTGTCGGAGGAAGACTGGTAATTAATGTTGTAAGTGATAGTCCTCGTACAGCGAAGCGAAGCTGGGGAGAAATAAAATCATATAACAACTTGGCTAGACGAACAGACTTTGAGTACGATGATAACTTGGACAATAAACCTTCGACCAAACGAAAAAGAGTGACAATTAACGACATCACTTTCCGAGACAACGATACTGATTATGTCGGAAGCCCGACTACTGACCCACTCGTGATATCGGCACAAGTAGGTCCAGCTTGGATGAAGAGGATACTAATTGACTGCGGGAGCTCTGTGAATATCCTTTTTATACATGCTTATAATCAAATGAGGATGAATCCCAGGGATTTGGAACCTTGCCAAACTCACCTACATGGATTCAACGGTAGCTCTACCGTACCTATTGGGGTGGTGAAGTTACCAGTTAGGTTGGGATCTAAGGAACATAGGAGAGTTCGAACATTACAGTTCACTGTGTTGAACATAGTCTCGCCATACAACGCTTTCTTAGGACGACCTGCCCTTACTGAATTCAGAGCCGTAATTGCCCCGTGGTGCTTGACCTTAAAATTCCCTACCGTCAACGGAGTTGGAGTCGTCCAGGGCGATCAGGTTGACTTGAGAACAGTCATACGCCAAAAACGAGTCGCCCGATTACGCAATGCCGAGGACCGACCTAAAACTTTTGAACGCAATGAAAGTGTCATTAAAAAAGAATACCCAGCACTACTACACATGAAACCAACATGGAAGGAGTCACGTGAGATTAAGCGAGAGCTCGGGGATGATGTATATGAGATGACGACCGCTGATGGTCTAGCTTCACCAAAGGCCTCGGATAGCGAAAGACTTCGTCGCTATCGCACATAATAGGCTATGCTTATCTATTTAGTTTAAATTCTGTTTTAGAATTTGTTTCTGCATTTCGAAATTAGAATTTGTAATAAGGCAACTGACTTTGCCGTGTTCTCTTATTTCAGCAATAAAATGCCATCTCTTTGAGCCAGAGCTGTGATTCATTAAATACAATGTACAACATCACGATGCACGAAGAGCTAAATTCCATCACACAATGGGATTTATTCAAGTAGGGAGTGGCTATGAAGCAATCAACCACTCTCCAAATGGAACCCGAGCTCGGGGGCAAGCCGTCACATCAGGCCGGAAAAGGGTTGATACACGACAACCTTTTAATCAACTCCGTACTCCCAGAATGCGAGGTGGAGTATAAACATTTTCCTAAAACTCCAGCTTCCGAGAGCGCGAACTGGAGTATAAACATTAACTAACTCCGTACTCCCAGAGTGCGAGGCGGAGTATAAACATTTACAAAATCCCAGAGTACTCCGAGAGCGCGAGCTGGGTAAAAACTTTTTAACTAACTCCGTACTCCCAGAGTGCGAGGCGGAGTATAAACATTTTCCTAAAACTCCAGCTTCCGAGAGCGCGAACTGGAGTATAAACATTAACTAACTCCGTACTCCCAGAGTGCGAGGCGGAGTATAAACATTTACAAAATCCCAGAGTACTCCGAGAGCGCGAGCTGGGTAAAAACTTTTTAACTAACTCCGTACTCCCAGAGTGCGAGGTGGAGTATAAACATTTTTCCTAAATCCCAGAGTACTCCGACAGCGCGAGCTGGGTACAAACTTTTTAACTAACTCCGTACTCCCAGAGTGCGAGGCGGAGTATAAACATTTTCCTAAAACCCCAGAGTACTCCGAGAGCGCGAGCTGGGTATAAATACCAACAAACTCCAGCTTCCGAGAGCGCGAACTGGAGTATAAACATTAACTGACTCCGTACTCCCAGTACGCAAGGTGGAGTATAAACATACATCAACTCCACACTAATCCCTAATACTGGGGGCAGAACCATAACACATAACAAGTTGGAGACAAAAGGGAAAACATTTTCATTTCCACTATCAACAAAAAGAATCCGATTACAAAATGGTTCAAGAAATTGCTACTAGTGGGAGCCGAATCCACATCTATACACGGCAATAGAGAAATCAACAAAATGCTACCCTACGCAACAGAGATTTAAAGAAAGAGTTCAATCTTTCTTCTTCCTTATCTTCTTCTTCGGGGTAGCCTTACCAGATCCACTGCCTGATTTTTTCCTCAATCGCTTACTCTTTTCAGGCTTGCCCTCCGGCAACGATATAATGTCGACGTCTTCCTCAGAGCTGGAGGCGATGGAAGTTCTTCTAGGAGGACGAGCTGGAGGCATAGGAGTAGTAGCAGGAGGAGGGACAGGAGCGGTCTCAATCACTACAGTACCGCCCGGTGAAATCACCATTAACGGGGCAGGCCCGGGCGGATTCATACCAGCATTCCCTGCCGTCATCTCGGCATCAATCTCAGCCATAACATCGTCCTCACGGGATACTTGGGCCGCATCGAATATGCCAATAGCTGGCATGGATGAACTAACGGCCGGAGCAGCCCTACTCACAGCATCAGACGGGTTGACAGAGGGATCGATGGGTTCATTGAGAAGGTCCTCAATCATTTGAGCGCTGAAAGAAAACATATTTGCATCTCCCTCTTCGCCGATCAAGGTAGAAGTCATGATGGCTTCAGTAAAGACAACCCCTTGTGTTTGATGTGGAACTGATAGAGCAAGAGGCGCAGAAACAACGACTTCAGTCACTGAAATGCGACAAAACGAAGATTGTTAGCCAAGTGTGTTGCTTAAAGTTCTCCAAAACTAAACTACGAGAAGCGCTCAAATACCTTCCTTAGTCTGGACCGAAACATGGGTGGAATCATCGGTGGAAGATAATAACGGTTGGTCAGGATTATATGCAGGAACAGATTGGGGGTATACCGCACCAGTGGTTTCGGGCAATGTTGGGATTACGGCTCCAACACTTGCCTCGTGATGCGCGGTCCCCGAACCTTCGCCTGTCTCTAGAGATTGAACGCCAAGCTTTTCTTTCGCCATAGAGATCACCACCTCATGAAGGGTCTTCCTCTCATCCTCGGTGAGCAAACGCATCTCCAGCTCAAAGTCGTCAAATGTTACATCTGGATGCACTGCTTTCTTCTCATTCACCAGCCGGGTCCAGGCATTGTACAAAATCATGGAGTCATCTCCCAGCCACGCTAAATTTCTATGTTCCAGCACATTAGCGTTGTACGTGACAAGGAGATCGTCGAACTCAGCGTCCAGCCTGGACCTCTCCTCCAAAATCTTTTCCTGGATTTCTGCTTCCGCAGACTTAGACTTGACCGCCACCGTCGCAAGTTCGGCCCTAAGAGATATCGCTTGGTTGCAAGCCTCTTGAGCAGTGGCGTTCGCATCGTCCTTCTCCTTCACCATTTCAGCGAATTTGGCCTTGAGCTCGTTCAGCTCTTTAACGGCTAAGTCTCGCTCAGCTGCAACGGTGGTGTTGCGGTGGCCCATCTCTTCTACCGTGGCGCAATGTTCCTGTTGCATCCTAGCCATTTTGGCCACGGCGTCCTCGTGTTTCTGGAGAGCTTGAAGTTCAGAATTCCGGGACGTCTCCATTTCAGATTGAAGAACTTCAATGATGCGTTTCTGTTTAGCAATTTCAGCATCGCGTTCAGCAATAATCTTCGCCCTGTCAAAAGCCACTCTAGAAGCCTTCACGGCTGCCTTGTACCACTCCTTGTACTGAGCGTAGAAGTCGTAAATATAACTATGAGCGGTGGTCTCAGCTTCCGAAGGAATTCTTTTGAAGTTAGGAGGGAAGATATAGCCATCCATGCAAATTTCCGGGTAGTCATTTTTCATTTGGGCAAGTTTAGCAGCTCCCTCGCTTGTCAACTCAGCCGGAGCTTGTTCAATTATAGCGGCTGTTGTCGGTTCCATTCTTGGCCGCTGAATATCAGGCCGAGAAGATTGAGAAGGCAACTGTTGCTGATGAGATGGCCCTGGGAGGTCTACTGGAGCCCTGGGAGGCGGAGGAGAGCCAGATCGGGGTCGGTACTGGTATCCCCGATCTTTGTCAGAGTAATCATAGCCAGAACGGCTACGCGAGTAATCTTTGTCTCTATCATAAAGTTCTTGACTCGAATAGCCTCGCCCATGATCCCTATCTGTCTCTCTCCTACGGGAATCGTAAAATGGAGAAGATTGGCGCACATTCCGAAGCCTATCTAGAGTAGAGCCACGTCCTGACATCTCACCTGCGATAAGAAAGAATTACGGATTAAAATTCCATAAAAGCAATGTTTATTATGCAAAAGTCATGAAGTGCCGTGGAAGTGTGTGTAAATGTGTAAACCCCCAAAACCGACCGGAAGTGTTGACCGCACTTAAAGGAAAAGGCTCGTTCATGTGTAGAACATCTTGAAATTCCTCCAACCCAGGATCATGAGAAATCGATATATAATCTGGGATAGGAATATCGTCTAGCCCTTTGAAAGAATCTCTCGAATGAGAAGGGGCGGCCTCAGAAATCATGACCCCGGAAGCGGGAAGAAACACATCTACGGATTTTCCCCCCTTGGACTTAAGTTTTTTGGAAACGGCGGCCTTGCCTTTCCGTTTTTATCCCGATTCTTCAAAGTTTCCCGAGAGATCAGCCATCGGCTCTGAATCTGTGTGGGTTCTTTCTTCATCACCCGCCTCAATTATTCTGATTCCGAGTGACTTCTTCACTTTTTTCTTCTTGGTCTTCTTCTTATCTCCCTTCTTGGAGGCAGACTTTGCAAAGCCCTCGACAACTATGCTTTGATTGATGTCGATCAAGCCAAGAACTCTTAAGTTATAATCATTCAGCACCGAGTCAATATGCCTCAGCTCGCTTGGGACTTCTTGAAGACTCCGGACGGTACCCTTGAAACGCCCTCCATCGGGCCTAGAGATAATAGCTGTAAAAGGAATGGAATGTCAATTTTAACACTAAAGAGCTATTGGTCAAGGAAACAGGTTAAGGCGCTTACGTCTAGACAACCATCGCCTAGCGAAACCCGGAGGGCACCGAACGTAGAACCACTCGTTCTTGAAATAGCTCAGTCGAGTCCAAGCTCCAACTACAACTTGGCAATTCCTAACTGCCTCCAAAAATGTAAAAGACGGGCTATCACCCCTACTCTTGAAGTTAAATATGTGTCTGATCTCGGAAGGCCTCGGCGGGCGAAAGAGACAGTCCATAAATATTATGAAGGCACTGTTCAGCAACGCGTGCCCGTTGGGATGAAGTTGTGAAGGAGCGATTCCTAAATATGATAGCATCCCTCTGATATATTGGTTGAAAGGAGGAAGAGTTCCAGCCGCACAAGCATGACGGTAGAATGCTGTAAACCCTTCAGGCGGATTGTGCGGTCTATCAGTGGCACTGGGCAATAATACATCACCTAGAGATATGTTGTGCTTTAAGCATATTCGTCCCAATAAGGATTCAGAGAGGTTAGACTGAACCGAATCAACAGGGTCCTCAATAAATATCGCCTCCGGCAATTCATCTGGAGCTAGATCGATTACATCGGCAGGGATATCGGGAATCTCAAGAACCGGAGGAGTCGAGCTCTGTACCTCTTGTTGTTGGGAGCTCAAAGATTCCATAATTAGCTAACTCATCAGAAAGCAACGTTAAGTTCATAAACGGCCCGTGCGTGCCCCGGTGTACTGTGTATGAACGTGTCGTGCAGTGCAAGTGCTATGCGTTACTTAAGCAGATTCTACCGAATAAAACAAGATGTTCGTACAACATATCTTGGGAATTTGAGAATGAAAATGACCGTCATCGCTGACCGTCACTTCCACAACATCCAAACGCTAAGAACCAACCTCGTGTATAAATCAGTTGTATTATTGGTTGAGTGATAGTTCCATCGACGAGCTTCAAAGGAAATTCAAGTTCAAGTTTTACAGTCGTGTTCGACTATGCAAGGCCGAAGCTCGTCGGAGTCAAGTGTGCTAAAGCTCGTTAAATTTATCAAATTTCAACTTGAGATTGGTCGTAGTTCGGATGTTGGAGCAAATCAGGAAGATTTAGGTTTCGAAAATCAGAACGTTCAAACCCAGAAGTTCGAATCCATGCGGTTCGAATCGATACGAATCGGTTCGAAGGAAACAAGGTCCAGATCTTCGAATCCATGCGGTTCGAATCGATAGAGCCTAGGGGAGGACGGATACTTCGAATCCATGAATTTAGTGTAGATTCGAATCGATTGGAATATCACGTCTTCGACTCAATTATAGCGGCATTGCTTCGAATCGATCGCTTCGATACAATCTTCTTTCATGATCATCGATTCGAAATGTGACACTTAGAATCGATTCGAACAAATTACTCCCAGATCGATGCGAAGCAGTGAACAAAAACGATGTCCACCGTGACAAGTTTCTTTCCCCAAGTCTATCGATTCGACCCATTCCAGATCTGACGATCCTTCAAAACTTCTCAGAAGATATGATGGGATCACTACCAAGAATCCCAAATTTTTACGTTCTACACTCGAATCGGTTCCATATTTACCTGATTGGATTCGATTATAAAACAAAAGCTTGGGAGAATGTTGTCGATTCGAACGAAGACGTGGAACTTCCTAATCTAAAGGATTGATTCGAAGAAACAGCTGAAACAATGAGGAAAAGTAAAAAGTGAGAAGTAAATAGGACCCCGGTATATATAGGGGAATTGTGGCGATTCGCCTCCCGGTATATCTGACCGGCTTCTATAGGTGAGAGAATCGACTCGAATCGATTCGTTGCGGCATGTTCGAATCCATTGTGACCACTAGTTCGAATCCATCACGACACAGAGTCGTTCCACCAGTTCGAATCCCTCCCTTAGTTCGAATCCATCCGGCATCGAATCTATTTCAGCAACATCGAAACGAAGCAGCATTGATTCGAGCACTCGCAACTTCGACTCCACCAACTCAGAGAACATCAAATCCATGCAGTATCGATTCGGAGAACCATCGATTCAAAGTATCCACTTCGAAACCCTCAACTCGAAGCGGATCAAGAAACATAGCTTCGAATCCATCAAATACCACCGGTCAAACGGACGAATCGTTTCCATATGAAAAATTGCTTGTCCACTCTTGTACCGATTCAGGAGAGGATCAATACGAGAGAATGATCATAGACGATCATAAAAGCAATGTTTTAACTCAAATCTCGAACCGGTTCAGGAGAGGACCGATGCAGATTCCGATAGCAGACCGAACTGACAACAACTTGCGATCACGCAACGTTAACCAAAGTCAAAATAATACACGTATGCACTCATTCCTGACTAATGTTTGATCTTTATCATCAACAGGAATCAAATGTTCATCTCGTCATGACTCTAAAGCCTAACCGCCAGTCATGATCATACAACGATTGATTACAACAGCAAAGAAGATAATTTTCGACAAAGCATGTGATCATTGTTCAATAAGGGACTGTAGCTTTTCAAAGCACGTCATGTTTACACAAGACGTACTTTGGGGGGAAAATGTTATCCCGCCTTTTGGCAAGGCCGTGACACCAAGGATTTGACTAGATACCGGTGACAGATCGTCTCGGAAGTCGGTTACACGTAAGGATCGCTACGGATATCGATGAAATTTGTTCGAGTCCGGATCGGGCTACAACTGATAAGGCACGTCAAGCAAAGCCGTGGGAACCAACGATCCAAGTTTCAAGTCAATCCGAGTTCGTATGCTCAAGATATCGTCGACAAAAGATGGAGTAGGCCACCCTTAGTTCGAATCCATAGGCGAAACCTATGTTCGAATCCATTGGCCAGGAACCAGTTCGAATCCATCGAACTTCCATTGCCTCGACTCCATCAGCCCTCCTTTGCTTCGACTCCATCAACATAGAAGATCTCGTTCGAATCCAACAGGACCAAGCATTGGTTCGAAACCATCGAGATAGCATTGGTTTGAATCGATTGTAGTTAGCTGTGCTTCGAATCAATTCGAACGATACCTTAAGTTCGAATCCATTGGAGCTTTCTACACCTCGAATCCATAAAGAGAAGGAGCTTCGAATCCAGGAGATGTAGCTTCACTTCGAATCCAGGAGATATAGTTCGCCCTCGACTCCACCATCTTCGAATCCACTCAACTGGAAGTCCTCGAGTTGAACATCTTCGAATCCACTCAACTGGAAGTCCTCGAGTTGAACATCTTCGAATCCACTCAACTGGGAGTCCTCGACTCCACCATCTTCGAATCCAAGCCATGGATTCGACCCAGTCAAACAGGAGTACAAAACGGATCGAGGCCAGATACGCGCGCCACGTCGCAGCAAGCATCGAGTCGACCGAATCGATTCGAATTGAGATCGATTCGAAGTATCCCTGTTCTCCAGAAATGCAACGTTGAATCGATCATATCTCGAGTTCTACAATTCCAAATGCCATGAAATTTTCACAGAAGCTTAAACACATGATGAAGAATGTTCACACCAAATTTCAGCTCGATTGGACGATTTCTTGATCGATTCGAACCAAGGGTCGAATCGATCCCAAAGTGGGCCCGAATCTCCAGATTTCGGCCATGTGGGCCCCCTGACGTACCAGAACTGGTCTCCCCTCATTTTAGGCGAAATATCAGCCTCCTACACCTATAAATAGAGCCCCTGGTCATTCAGAAAAGGGGTCGAATAATTTCTAAGTACTGAAGAGCGCCCAGATTCTGCCAGATTTACTCCAGAACACCGCCGCTGCTTTAGATTGACACTTAGCATTTAAATTCAGTTGTATTGCCTTATTAACTACTGTAATCTTCAAGTAATCAAGCAATAAAATCGTCAAATTTCACAGTGGACGTAGGCAAAACGCCGAACCACTCTAAATCGTTTGTCTTTGCAATTTACTTTCTGTTATTTGGAGTTTTTGTTAGATAATCCACAGTTTTAACTTTCATTCTTCACTTTTATCTCTTCAAAAACTTCCGAAGAGTGTTGTGCCCATTTTTGGTACAAACACCAATGTGAAAAATTGCTTGTCTACTCTTTATACCGATTCAGGAGAGGATCGATACGAGAGGATGATCGTAGACAATCATAAAAGCAATGTTTTAACCCAAATCTCAAATCGGTTCAAGAGAGGACCGATGCAGATTTCGATAGCGAACCAAACAGACAACAACTTGCGATCACGCAACGTTAACCAAGGTCAAGATAGTACACGTATGCACGTATTTTTTGACTAATGTTTTGGTCTTTATCATCAACAGGAATCAGATGTTCATCTCGTCATGACTCAAAAGCCTAACAGTCGATCATGATCATACAACGATTGATTACAACAGCAAAAAATACAATTTTCGACAAAGCATGTGATAACTGTTCAATAAGGGACTGTAGCTTTTCAAAGCACGTCATGTTTACACAAGACGTACTTTGGGGGGCAAATGTTATCCCGCCTTTTGGCAAGGCCGTGACACCAAGGATTTGACTGGAGACCGGTGACAGATCGTCTTGGAAATCAGTTACACACAAGGATCTCGATGGATATCGATGAAATTTGTCCGAATCCAGATCGGGCTTCAATCGATAAGACACGTCAAGCAGGGTAGTATAAACCAGTGTTCCAAATTTCGGGGCAATCCGAGTTCGTATGCTCAAGATATCACCGACGAAAAATGGAGTAGACAGTCCTTAGTTCGACTCCATAGGCGAAGACTATGTTCGAATCCATGAAGGTCGAATCCATCAAACATACGTGGCCTCGAATCTATGGGAAGTCAGCTTACTTCGAATCCCTCGATTAAACCTTTGCCTCAAATCGATCACGACGAGCCTTGCCTCGAACCCATCGGAATACGCTTTGCTTCGAATCCATTGAGCATCCCTTCCTTCGAATCCGTAAAGGCTACTCGCTTCGAGTCCATCGTCTTCGAATCCACCGAACGAAAGTCCTTCGACTCCATACAGTTGAAGGAACTTCGACTCCACACCACGATTGTCTTCGAATCCCAAAAGACAGAGGGTACTTCGTATCGATCAGCTATGACCTTCCACGATCGATACGAAGGAGCGCGAATTCGATCGATTCGAAGGAACCACCTCTTCGAATCGGTAACTTCGAATCCACCAAGCAAGCACAGCTAAAACCCCGGGTACGACTTAGTAAAACTCGGAGAGAAAAGAGGGATGACCCAAAGCATGCGCGCCACGCCGTTGTCTTCGCATGAAGGAGGGTCGATTCGAACGAATCGATTCGAACGAATCGATTCGAGCAACTTTAGAAAATGGAAATCTTCAACTTGAATCGATCATATCTCAAGTTCTACAAGTCCAAATGCCATGAAATTTTCACAGAAGCTTAAGCACATGATGAAGAATGTTCGCACCAAATTTCAGCTCGATTGGACGATTTCTTGATCGATTCGAACCAAGGGTCGAATCGATCCCAAAGTGGGCCCGGATCTCCAGATTTCGGCCATGTGGGCCCCCTGACGTACCAGAACTGGTCTCCCCTCATTTTAGGCGAAATATCAGCCTCCTACACCTATAAATAGAGCCCCTGGTCATTCACAAAGGGGTCGGAGAATTCTAAGTACTAAAGAGCGCCCAGATTCTGCCAGATCTACTCCAGAACACCGCCGCTGCTTTAGATTGACACTTAGCATTTAGATTCAGTTGTATTACATCATAAACCACTGTAATCTTTAAGTAATCGAGCAATAAAATCATCAAAACTTCATAGTGGACGTAGGCAAAACGCCGAACCACTCTAAATCGCTTGTCTTTGCAATTTACTTTCTGTTATTTGGAGTTTTTGTTAGATAATCCACAGTTTTAATTTTCATTCTTCACTTTTATCTCTTCAAAAACTTCCGAAGAGTATTGTGCCCATTTTTGGTACAAACACATACAGTCTCATATAAATTGAATACTAATATTTTAGGGCCCTTCGATATGTAAAATACAAGTCGTTACATTCTCACCCTTTAGGAATTTCGCCCCTGAAATCCTTAAACAAATCGAAGTATAGTCAACTATAGTTACCTCAGATGCCTAACAACCATATGCATCCATTGAATATATCAACCAAATAGCCATAGTATAGGTAAACCTATTGTTGCATGTGAGATACTAAACTATCATGTGTTATATCAAAGCTGAAAGTAAATACGATAAACCGTAGGCCTTACCATGCAAATAGCTCTAGATATGCAGCCCTCATACACTCCTCAGTTTCCTATGTGCAATCGCTTTCACTTTCGCTCCATTGAAGCTTCTCTAACTCCACCGTCTTCCTTCTAAGCTGTTTTGTAACGTGTCCGACAATATCACTCAGCTTATGCGATCCCAAAGCTTTTAGTTCAATCTCGATATCATCATGTTAAGCTAGTGCAACTGTCATGCCTAAGTCATGCACAAATTTCCACAAATGAGAGACGTGGATGACGTTGTGCACGCCCACCATCTTCTGAGGTAAATCGACCCTATATGTTGGGTTCCCAATCCTCTCTACTAGCAGAAAAGGACCTACAAATCTTGGTGCCAACTTCCCCTTACTACCAAATCGAATAACATTCTTCAATAGAGAAATCTTCATAAACACCACATTGCCAACAGGAAACTCCAAATCTTTACATCTCTTATCAGCATATCTCTTCTGCCTATCCTGAGCAGCTTTCATTCGTTTGCCGAATGATCTCGATTTTCTTTGAGGTTTCTCTAATCATAACTGGCCCAAGTATTAGTTTCCCACCCGCTTCCAACCAACACGAAGGAGCATTAGATGGTCGGCTATACAATGCTTCATAAGGTGCCATACCAATACTAAACTAATAAGTATTGTTGAAAGCGAACTTCGTAGATGCAAATGATCATCCCACGATCCTCCACAATTAAGTATGCAGGCTCACAAGAGACTCAATAATATGTGATTCACCCTCTTGGTCTACCCATCAGTTTGTGAGCTATAAGCTATACTGAGATGCAGCTCGGTCCCCAATGCCTTTTGTTAGCTCTTCCAAATCCTACTACTGAATAAACAATCTCGCTCACTCATAATTCTCTTCGACACCGTGGAATAGCACCACCCACTTCGTATACAACTCGGCCAAATTGGATGCCAATCTAACAGACTTGACGGGTATGAATCGGGCACTCTTCATCACTCTGTCGACTATGATCCAATTGCTATCGTACCTTCTTCCGGTCTCTGAGAATCCATATAGAATGATGCCACTCTAATAGTATCCAAATGCTATCATACCCAAATGCTTCATATCATGGTACATCTTATTACTGTCAGAATGTATATCTTATGTAGAATGATGGAACTCTTTTAGCATCCCATCTTGTAATCTATCTTTATCAAGTACAAATAGTCTTCCATCCTTACGGAGCCAACTATCCTAGTCGAGTCCGTGTTGCTTTATCTCTTCAGACTGTACCCCTTTTTTATTTTTGCCATGATTCTTCTATTCTAGCATCTCGCTTCTGACTAGTACTGATCCGCTCAATCAAAATAGGTTTGATGGTCAAACTTGCCAACATCACTGCCTCTAACTCGCAATAAGGTCTAAAGTCAGAGCTAATAATGTACTCCCACTGTTTCCACTCTAGGAACATTGCTCTTAAATTGGCATGTCTTCTACTTAATGCATCGACGACTGCATTCCCCTTACAAGGCATATAAGAAATATTAAATTCATAGGAGGCCAAGAATTCCAACCGTTGTTGTTGGTGAAGTTGAGATTCTTCTAGGAGAAAAAGGTACTTTGAGGATTTTTGATCTATGAAAAGCTCAAACCTTTCTCCTAATAGATAATGCCTCCAAATCTTCGAAGCAAGCACTATAGCTGGCAACTCAAAATTGTGGGTTGAGTACTTCTTCTCATGCGGTTTCAGCCACCAACTCCAAATCATTATAAGAGAGCAGTTGTTACATTTTGGCTTTCCAAAATATACCATAGTATTTATAGTAAGTCGCATTGCATTCACGGACACACCACTTATTCCTTTTTCAGAGTTCTTATTACAACTTATAAGAATGAGTAGGTAAATGAGGAATGCCGCTAGGTCTTCTATTTCTTGTACAGATCAAGGAGTGGGCACCAAGGCATCTGTGATCTTGATATGCAAGCTATGTTCAATAACATGATAAGGAACATGTTGTAGAATACCCAAGGAGTTTCTTTTATAGTGGGTGTTGGTGGGGGTGCTTTGGTGCAAGCCCCGAGAGCTAAATTTGCCAAACTAAACAATGATTGTTCTACTTTGATTGAAAACCCATTTCTTGGAACAAAATCAGCTATTGAAGTACAGGATTGGTTGGACACCTATGAAAGCATCTTTGAGAAAATGGATTTAGAGGAAGCGATAAAAAGGAAGCTAGCCTCCAGGAAGCTTCAGGGGCGAGTTATGGGGTGGTGGAATGCCATCGAGATTATTAACCCTAAGGATTAGATTTCTTGGGAGAAATTTAATAGGAGGTTTGAGAAGAAGCATATACTGACTGCTCAGAAGTTGGTGCTCTTTCGAAAGTTTGCTGATTTAAGACAAGGGGATATGTCTGTATCAATGTATGTGTTTGAATTTTACATTCTAAAGTATGACCTATCTTTTATCGATATTTTTCTCAAGAAGAATGAAAATTTTATTATGGGCTTAGATGATTATCTTAAAGAAAAGCTAGTGGGACATATCGATGAGTTCTTTGAGAAGCTAGTGGTGAGGGATTTTCAAAATAATAGTATGTATCTGAAGTCTAGGTTTGTTGTTGTTTCAAAGGATAGGCCAAAGCAAAAAGCGGGAGGGGAGGCAAGAAGAAGTGAACAATAACAATAAGCGAAAGTAACTTTAGAAAAAGGGTGGCCAGAAGAAGTGCAAGTAGGAGCCAGTTTGTTATAATTGTGGGAGAAGGGATATCTTATTAGAGACTATAAGGTGAAAGGAAAGAAGTGCTACAACTATAATAAGCATGGGCATATCAAGAAGGAGTGTCTAGAACTGCTAAGGAATAAGCAGGTTATGTTTGCTTATGCTTTGATTGATGTTCTGGCTTTGTCGAGTGCTTTATCAACGAAGGAGAGTAGGAAGAGAATTATAATATCGGATATGCTTTCTATTTCTTATACATTTGTACATGTTTTATTCAACACCGGGGCTACACATTCCTTCATATCTAGTGATTTGGGTGATAGATTGGGATTGAAAACCGAGATAGTTGACCGAGCTTTGATTATTACAAATCATGCTAGAGGATCAACTAGCCTTTGCATAGTTTGTCGAGACTTAGACTTATGGAGTCATGGATGTACGTTTTGTTTGTGACTGATTTCTATTGGGTTTTGTGTAGTTTAGTATTATTCTGGAAATGGACTGATTGCAGGGATACGAGTAGTGGGGGATTGTGATTGGCCATTGGTAATGTAGGGATGGATGATGGGTGTAGATTGGAGTTAGGCTACCTGCCCGTTGATGAGGTGATGATTAACCTTCTATATTCGCTTGAAACCCCTCATGACGAGTTGTCATTTGTGCCTATTGCTAGGCAGTATTGTAAAGTCCCCTACCTCTATACTGATACCATATAAGAGTTTTACAAAGTAATACTATCAGATAATACGGAGAATAAAGCGATATAGGGGTACACACATGAATAATTCCTTAGACTAACACTGGTACGCATTAAAATAATGAATAAATTTCTCACCTATAGGTATACAGTATCGGTACAAAGTAATAAACACGTGTGCCACTAGATAGAACAATATGCAATGTTCAGTAAATATTAGATTTCACAGAGTCAAGCGCAACAACAAGATAAAATATATAAAATATACAAGGTATGAAATACATCTTGGTTGTCAAATACATACATGTGTCAATACAATACAAATTTATATACAGCAATGTTGAATATCTAGCCTCCTCTAAGCCCAGAATATACTTGCTAGTCTCATTGTCCCTATGCCTGAAATGTCTCGGACTGACCCACATATTATATAAATAACACATGGGTCAGATTATATCCAAATATATGGGTTAATACATACATAAAATAGAATATACATAATATAATGATGATGACATAATAACAATAGTGTATCATACTAGCAGCATTCTTAAATCACTGCATTAAGATGTCATCACCCATATAAAATACATCAAATCGGAAATCACATAAAACAACATCGTATAGGTGAATCATCCATATCTTGGAATCACTATCAAATCCAAAATAATAATAATGAGATATCCTCAAGTATAATCAGGAAAAAATACTACAATACCTAAAAATATCTTTATCTCATAAAATAAATTATCATCATAGAAAACTGAAACCATTCAACAAATTGGGCTAGTACACAATAATGCCTCAATATAATATCATAAATTATATAATTAGTAGATATTGTGTGATAGCCCATCAAGTCATCTAAATGATATCTAATATCATACAAATCACAACGATAATCAATCATAATCAATAAATAAGGCTCTCTCTAGAATACCAAGCCAAAAGTGTGGATATGCAGGAACTGACTACACTTTAGACTCATCCAGTCTCTAGCCTAGTCCACTTATCATAGGAACAAGACATATATGCCAATACACAATCCACACAAATACCATGAATATAATGGGAGACTAACAACTGCCTACCGTAAGCCTGCTCCAGGAACATAGGTCTACTCGCCAACCATAGCGTAAGCGTCTATTCATATAGTCTTCGAGGTATATACCAATCTACTACACACACATACCCCGAACTAGATTGGGAGACAGACAGTCGCTTGCTATAAGGCTGCTACAGGAACCCAGCTATACTCGCCTACCATAGAGTAACCGTCTATTCCTATAGTCTCCAGTTACCTCAATGGACATCGTGATGCCATCCACTAATGGCTCGTCTACGCATAGCCTTGGTCATGAATCTGCTTTGCCCCTAATGTTAAAAGACCGCTGGCCTATGCAAAACAAGGGGCTACGGGCTACAATCCATCTACGGCTACCAATACTATGATGCACATTAAAGGGACATAACATAATACTCATTGAAGGGACATATAAGAATGATATCGCAGATCTAGGGTATGGCCCCACGAACAGGCAGCTAGGATGGATACCGGAAAATCTGATTCACTCTCGAAAAATAAAGAAAGTTGGACACAATGTGGATGGCCATACAATACTCATACCTTATCGCTGTGCATACCTCTAGAAATAGGCCGACATGTGGCTCTCATAAGTCAATATCTAACAATATGTTACTCCTCACCGAGTATTACATATACACATGAGTGTAATCCCCGTTTGAGGGACATTTACCTGCAATGAATAATTAAACAAATAATGTAATAGCATCCCATTCCAAAGCATGTTACACAAATAATAATTCAACGCTCATAAATTATACTTAATCCATACTAGATATTCCTATATGACAAGTTCGAGGAATAACCGGAAAAGTATTACCGAATGCCTCATCCCAAACGGTATTACTGATTCATTTATTTAGATTTCTCATCATATAGAAATGAAATATAATACAATCATATCAAGGATGTCATCACCGTATCATACTAAATTCATCAATCAAATCAACTTAATAGTTAATCATTCATAGTATCAAAATCTATAAGAAATATGAGCAATCCAAAGATATGGAAATCATACTTAAATCCCAATTTTTTTTTTCAAACATTGTAATAATAATAGGATTCATTAAAACAATTCTTTAAATAGTTAAAACAAACAGTCAAATATTTATATAAAATATTTAAAGATCGATTTATAAATCAAATTCTTTTATAGTAGTTTTACTATAATTTTCCGCAACTAATTATTATTTCATAATAATATATATATAAACTTTAAAATATATTATGCTTATTTCTAACTGTAACTGTGAGTCAAAGTCCTCACTTAATATCCAAACTAATCAGGAATATAACAATTTCTTTTAAATTATCCACTATAGAAAACTTAATAACCTTTACAAAAATTATCTTAAACAATATTATTATTTTTCTAATATAATTTTATGAAATTACAATATTATATTTTCTTTTATAACGATTCCAAATCTTAAAATCAATTATTAATTCAACCAAATAACTCAATAATCAACCATTCATCCCATAAAATAATTTAAACAACGATTGTATTTGATTTACCCAAACAATTACAATTGCTAACGTGATGATTATAAGTATAAATAGCAAATAATAAAATTAGGTAAAGTTGTGATTTTGAAATTGACTCATCAAATGATGATTGTTCAATCTCTAACGCTGCCTACAATCACCGACCTCCCTATCTTCATCGTAGGTTCACAATCGACATATAAAGAACAATAATAAGCATACCAAGCCTTGACACCCACATCATGTTGCTCACCAGAAGCCACCACACACCTCCAAGTCGCACACTCAAAATCTCCTCCAAGCTTCCTCGAAGAGTGATATCGAAAAACCCCGGAATCGAATTTAGGGCTAATATAAATTTCGTATATAATTTTTCTTAATTTTTAAAGATGAGAATACTTTTGCCTTTCGATTTCTTCAAATGCAAGATGCCCCTCGTCATGAAGACTCCAGATGAAAATGTAATTGTAGTAAAATAGAGGAAAGTAAAGTCTGGAATTGAATTTTTGAGTTCAATGGTTTTATCTTTTAAAGTTTATTACAATGAATATATATATATATATATGTATATATATGTATATATATGTATATATATGTATATATATGCATGCATGCATGTATGTATGTATGTTATTCTTAAGCTAAATTCTATTTAATCTAAGTTATTATTTTATTTCATCTTTCTCTATTTTATAAGATATTATTTTCCACATTTTTAACTTATTAAAATTTAGATATCATAATTTCGCAATTTAAATACTGTTATAAAATAATTACCAAACCAATTTATCAAATAAATCATCAAATCCCAATTTAATTAAATAAATTACTATTATGAATGTTAATTAATTATTCCTTAAAATTGGGTTGTTATAGACTTCCCCTTTTAACAAAATGGCATCCTTGCAATTTTCTGTAAGGAGAAATCTATAACAATTTTGATAATAGAAACTTAATTATACCATATTCCAATTTATTTGTATATAAACTCTTTCCATAAATTAGAGTAGTTTTATAGAATTACAATAAATTCATTAAACAAATATAGCTCTTACATACATATATATATATAATTCGTTTTGCCACAAATCAAATTTAATTTGAATTCATTTCACTGAATAATATTTAAAGTATTTCATAACAAAATTTATAATTCAAAATTTGTCTTAAAAATTTAACTGAAAATATATAGCTAAATAAAGCCCATCTAAATAAAGCCCATCTAAATAAAGCCCAACTGAAATACACTTACAAGAACTATGTAACTGGTATGTGCATGAGAAAACAACAAGCAAAATTTAAAGTAAAAATGGTGGAACAAAACATACACAAACATCCAACAATGAATGAGCACAAAGGCAATATAAACCAGATTATTCATATAAATAAAAATAAATTTATATAATAACAAACAGTTCAATAATAAATCATCCGCAATATATATATATATATATTCTTTGTTACCAAATAATACTTAAAAATGGACAATATAAGAAGTGTATATATGTATATATTCTAAAACCAATTTGATAATTAAATCAATATCATCGGAGTGAACAAACAAAGTCCTTGGCAAAATATGATGATTTAAAACAGATCCAAGAAACTTTTGAATGAATTACGCATGCAAAAGAGTAATCAAGCATAAAATCGAGCTAGCTAATAGGGAATATACAAGTAATCTAAAGAAATTCAAGCCAGTGTAGCCTTGTCAGCTAATCTAATCCCAACTAGCTATTACATCAAACACTATAAGATTAAATATAAAATAACGAACAAATTGTTTAACTTTAACAAGCTAGAGTAGACAACTATCATAGAAAAAATAGAGTAATAAAAAGGTTATACCCCTCAACAACAACAAGCCACATGTAGAAAAAAAAGCCAGAAATATATATACAAATGCGCGTGAATCATGTACTATGCATATACAAATGCACATCACATAAGGAAGGAGCACTCAAGGCATTATACTAGAAACATCAAAAGAAAGGGATAGTTCACACATACATACATATGTATGTACGTATATACATGGAGAGTAGTGGATCATGGTTCAAATACATGCTCATGGTACACAATTGTGCAGCCATGAGATACGAGTCAACACAAAGATTGGCCATAAGCACAACATAGGCACGAATGCACATATTCTTATACGGATACACACCAATGCAACCAGAATTCAAGTGTACTGATCAGGCTAAGAGGAGCACTAATGCACTCAAAGGTCATGGACAAACAAGACTCTAGTTCAATAAACATCATTTCAGTGTCGACCAGCAAAGAGTTCAAAGGGTCATGTGACGACCGCCCATAACCCCTGCACTGAACCTAGAGAAAGTGCACTGTAAAATGTGCCAGGCAGCCATGGACGATTGCCAGGGTAAAATTTAAACAACAGAATCTATCGTATTACTCATAGAGCATGGACAAAATACAATAGAACAAATATATAGTGAAGCTTCATAGAATAGAATCTCATCAATAAAACTTCATAATAGTTGGGTACAAACATCTGAATAGTCAATAC
Organism: Allium fistulosum; assembly: GCA_030737815.1. Classification (NCBI taxonomy): domain Eukaryota; kingdom Viridiplantae; phylum Streptophyta; class Magnoliopsida; order Asparagales; family Amaryllidaceae; genus Allium; species Allium fistulosum. The sequence continues at coordinate 496,848,791 of CM060905.1, read as the reverse complement.
AACAAGCCTCACTACATATCACTCAGAGAATACAAAGCAGTGGAACATCCAGTACATATAGTAAGAAGTAATATGCAATACTCTAGCTCGTCTTCGTCATCAGCATCGTGGAAAGCAAGAACAGCACCTGTCACCTGCTACCTAGTCTGCCCGTCCCAAAATGGACGAACAGCCCAAGGCAATAAGAGTTAAAAACATAAAGCCTTGAGTCAGACGACAGTCTTAGTGAGCAGTAAATTAACTAACAACATACCAAAAGAGCATAAAGGAAAAGGAATAGGAATACAACCCTCCCACTCCACCTCTTTCTACAGTGATAGCCCCAGACACACACTAAGCAGAAGCAAACATAACAGAGCATACAATTTAAAGTAAAGCAATTATCATTCGAGTCAAGAGCGATGCTTTCCAAGTACAAACCCCCAAGGCCTAAACCAAGATCAGATAAGCACCAAGAAAATACCGCTCTTGAGACCGAATGACGATACAACCAAACATCCACGACTCTGGCTATCACTGTTATCATTGCCTCAATATCACCGTTAATTGAATGACCGACACATTCTTTTAGCCGTCCGTCAAGGGCTAATGGAAACCCCGGTTCTAGACATAACTCCCGCACGTCATCGTGACCCGTGCCTAGGACTATCGAATCTGCCCAGAGTACTTGACTATCAATCATTAGCCTTCAGGGACTATCGAATCTGCCCAACGTACTCTTGCTTTGAGCATGCTAGAACCTTCAACAACGATGAAATCTCAGCCTTCTAGTCATCCTCCTCGACGACTATTTCCATACTAGCTCAAGCGCCTCTCGAGCCAACCATTATCCTCAACTCGAACCATATCACCGAGTTATCAACATGCTTGGAATGATCCCGTCTGGATTAGACCAAGACTATCTCATATCATGCCTCGCTTCATCACATCCTCGCAAGGCTTCATCTCAACATCATCATCATCAAATCTATGCATAAGAGCTTCATCATCCGCTACTTATGCCACGGGCAGCTTCTCCAATTCAAGAGCCTTTCCCTCAGCTTTGAATCATCCTCGGTCTAAATCAAATCATCAATCATCTAATTCATAGCAATCAATCAAGTCAAACATTAATCCAAGTAATCAAGCATTCAAATATGATCTAAATAGATAATTATAACAATAATGGCAATTTCATAAATAAAGAGTCGAAAGTCTAACAAGCATGAAAACATGGGCAATGTCTCTATAATCTTGATGAATGAACTTGCATAAGTTAACATGTAGTAAAATGGATGTCAAATCATCATGAGCAAAGGATCTATACGGATCTACACATATGATTAGGAAAATGCATGGAAATCTCTACTTTAACACCAAATCAAACCAACGATCTGATATACTCCTTTGGATCCGTGTGAGAGATAATCACCACTCACCAAATCACCTCAAAAGACACCCACTACAGATCTGGACAGCGAAGGATCTAACTTGATCTATCACCAATCCGCTTCAAACGATGAAATCTCTCTTTGAAGAATGTAGATCTTCAATCTAAGCTCTTCGATCTTCGATTTGATCTTCAACTTGGATGGATGGAATCACTAGATTGGAGTGGAGAAAAGAAGTGAAGAAGTGTAGAAGTCGAGATCTCAAAATGGCAGCACTTTGTTGCTTCGAAATCCGGATCCCAAAAATGAAGCAAAGCCCTCCTATTTATAGCTGAAATCCTCCTTAGGTCGTCCACTCGGAGTTAGGTCGTCCACGACTTACGACCTAAACCCCACGACCTAAAATCTTCGACCCAACTAAAGCCAGCCGACCTAACTCAAAAGCGCTTAGCGACCTAACCCAGATCATGAACTAACGCGTGTGCCTCTTCGACCTAAGACTTAGCGCATCAGCGCACGACCTAGCGACTTAACAACATGAGTCCTCACGTGACTTAACACATGCCGACCTAACTCCTAGGTCGCTCACAACTCAGCGACCTAACTCCTTAACCCTTCATGCGACCTAAAACAATGCGCATTCACGACCTAACTATGTCACGACTTACGACTTAGTGGGCCTGCAACTTACGACCTATCGAAACTCACCTGTCTACGACTTAACTAATCTTAGGTCGTCTACGACCTAACAAATCAACCACTACGCGACCTAATACTGACACGCTTCATTGCAACCTAACAACTCACGCGACCTATGACTTAGCAAACTCGCGACCTAACACACACTAACTCGCTAACAACTGTGCTAACCCTTAGGTCGCTAATTACTATAGGTCGCTCACTACTACCACCAGCTTCTTAGGTCGTTGCCGACCTAACTTCCTTAGGTCGCTAACTCGCCCCAGTTTACTTATGCCGCAACTCTTAGGTCGGTCAAGTCCTATAGGTCGTCCCAAACCACCCTACGACCTAAACCAATACGCTAACTACTAAGTCGGTCATTTCCTTAAGTCGTTCACTCGACCTAAGCCACCCCATACGACCTAATTTTCCCCCGACTTATCCTAATGCCTAGGTCGCTCCAAACCTTCCTACGACCTAAGACTTAGTCAAATACTCGCCTGGACTTCGTGATGACTTAACTTCTACTCGATTCAAGCTACAACACTATCGTCCAAATAGCACCGGTTTCAATCATTCGATCCGTAAAAATACGGGTCGTTACATTCTTTCTCCCTTAGGAATTTCGCCCCCTAAATTCCAAACAAACAAGAGCAATCAAAGACTATTCTGCACGCCTACCATCCATATCAATCAACAAACCATGCATCCAATTCTATCTTAGCATGCAGAATTCTAAAACTAGAACAAGTTACAATATCGTGAGATGACACGACACCTTAGGGCCATACCTTGAAGAGTTCAGGATGAGCTGCTTTCATCCTCTCTTCCACCTCCCACGTACAGTCGTTATCATCATCACTCCATTGTATCTTGAGCAAGTTAACTACCTTCCTCCTAAGCTGTTTCGTGTCAGTTCCCACAACACGAAGCGGCTTACGAGGTCTTCTATCGACTGGATCAACTTCGAAATCTTCAAAGCTATCAGCAGAAACCACTGTATTCGAGTCGTGCACAAACTTTCATAGATACGATACATGAAAAACATTGTGCACACCCGACATCTTCTCTGGTAACTCCAATCTGTAGGCGAGCTTTCCAATCCGCTCTATGATCGAGAATGGTCCAACAAATCTCGGAGTCAATTTTCCTTTCTTCCCGAATCGAATAACATTCTTTAGTGGAGAAATCTTCACAAAAACCATATCACCTACGTCGAATTCCAAGTCCTTTCGATGCTTATCTGCATAACTTTTCTGACGGTCTTGGGCTGCCTTCATTCGTTGTCGAATGATCTCAATGAAATCCGAAGTCTGTCGAATCATCTCTGGCCCAAGAATCAGCTTTTCTCCTGTCTCTAACCAACATGTCGGAGAGTTACACGGTCTTCCATACAATGCCTCATACGGTGCCATACCAATGCTTGACTGGTAACTGTTGTTATATGAAAATTCCACCAAATGAAGGTGATCTTCCCATGATCCTCCAAAATCCAAAACACAAGCTCTGAGGAGATCTTCCAAAACTCGGTTGACTCTCTCGGTCTGACCATCTGTTTGAGGGTGATAAGCTGTACTCAAACACAACTCGGTTCCCAAAACTTCCTGGAAGCTCTTCCAAAATCCACTAGTGAACAATGGATCTCGATCGCTCACTATACTCTTCGGAATACCATGGAATCGAACTATCCACTTAACATACAACTCTGCCAACTTTGATGCAGTCCTAGTCGATCGAACAGGAATGAATCTTGCACTCTTAGTCAGACGATCTACGATGACCCAAATCCCTTCATTTCCCGCTCTTGTTCTAGGTAGACCATCAATGAAATCCATCGATATTTGTTCCCACTTCCATGTAGGAACTCCTAATGGTTGAAGCAATCCACTTGGCTTCTTCTGCTCAGCTTTCACCAACTGGCAGTTCATGCACTTGGAAATAAAATTTCCAACATCCTTCTTCATACCTTCCCAGTAGTAGGTTCTCTTCATATCCCGATACATCTTATTTCCTCCTGGATGAATTGTCAACTTCGAGTGATGACTTTCCTTCAGAACTTCACTTCTCAATTCATCTATATCGGGAACAACTAGTCTTCCTTGCTTTCGAAGCCAACCCTCTTGATCGACCTCGAATCCTTTATCCTTTTCTGGATCCAATCCAAATTCCACATCACTGATAATCTTGACAATCTTATCATCTCGCTTTTCGCTCTCGCCAATCCTTTCCACAAGAGTCGGTCTTATCGATAAATTTGCCAACATCTCAGGTTCCAATCCACATCTAGGCCTGAAGTCAAATTCAGCTAAATACTCAAGATTCTTCCATTCTGAAAACATGGCTCCCAATCCTGCATGTCTTCGACTTAATGCATCTGCCACTGCGTTACCTTTTCCCGGAGTATAAGCTATACCAAAATCATATGATGCCAAAAACTCTAGCCAACGTTGCTGCCGAAGATTCAAATCCTTTTGGGAGAAAAGATACTTCAACGACTTATGATCCATAAACAACTCGAATCGAACTCCCAATAGATAATGTCTCCACATCTTCAGAGCAAAAACAATCGCCACTAACTCCAAATCATGAGTCGGGTAATTCCTTTCGTGCGGCTTCAGTTGTCAACTAGCATATGCAACAACTTTATCCTTCTACATCAGCACTGCTCCAAGTCCAGTACCACATGCATCGGTGTAAACCACCATCTCATCATTCCCACTTGGAATAGTCAAAACAGGAGCACTTGTCAATCTCTCTTTCAAGATTCCGAAAGCTTGCTCACACTTATCTTCCCATCTGAACACTTGGTTCTTTTTCGTCAATCTTGTCAATGGTGCAGCCACCTTGGAGAAGTCTTTGATAAACCGTCGATAATATCCTGCTAATTCAAGAAAACTTCTCACATCAGATGCACTCTTAGGTCTAACCCAATCCTGGATTGCTGCCACCTTAGCGGGATCAACCGCTATTCCATTTCTGGAGATAACATGACCTAAGAACCTCACTTCATTCTTCAAGAAGTGACACTTCGAAAACTTAGCCTTCAGTTGATGTTTCCGCAAGATTTCCAAAACAATATGCAAGTGCGTCTTGTGCTCTTCTTCAGTTTTGGAATAAATCAAAATATCATCCACGAACACAAGCACGAACTTGTTCAACTGATCTCTGAACACTCTATTCATAAGATCCATAAAATATGTTGGCGCGTTAGTCAATCCAAACGGCATTACCATCCACTCAAAGAAACCGGATGGTGTTCGAAAAGCAGTCTTCGGCACACTATCCTTAGCCACTCTCAACTGGTGAAATCCCGTTGCCAAATCCATCTGAGAAAACACCTTAGCTTCTTGAAGCTGATCAAACAAGTCATCTATTCTCGGTAATGGATACTTGTTCTTCTTAGTCACCTTATTAAGCTCACGATAATCCACACATAACCTCAGCGATCCATCTGCCTTGGTTACAAACACAACTGGTGCACCCCATTCGGACACACTACGCCGAATGAATCCTTTCTGCAAAAGATCATCAACCTGCACCCTCAACTCCTGTTGTTCCCTAGGCGCCATCTTCCTAAGAGGCATCATAACAGGTCTGGCTCCTTCGACTAGATCTATACGAAACTCGATCTCTCTATGCGGCGGTAACCCTTTGACCTCGTCAAAGATATCCTCAAATCCATTAGCGATTGGCACAGATGACAGTTCATCCCATGGAACAACCAGCGAATACATGAAGCTCATGAAGACGCCTTCTTCATGCTTACATCGTATCACAATCTTTCGCCCCTCCACATTCTCGACTGTCACCTTCAACCTCTCACAATCAACCTTTGCCGCATACTTCCTAAGCCAGTCCATACCCAAAATATTTCCGAACCCCGCAAAGTTCAGAACATAGAAATCACAAACAAAAGAGAAATCATGACTCGATACAATCAGACCACGGCATAGCATACACAAACAAGACGAACCACCAACTGGATTAGTCACAACCAGTGGCCTATCAACAATATCCGGTTCTAAACCCAACCGGCCTACAAGTTCATTACAAACAAAAGAATGCGACGCCCCAGTATCAAACAGAACTCTAACTGGAACACCACATAGGAAAAGAGTACCTTGAACCACCACACTCTTTCCTTTCTCTTCAGCGGTAGGAGCTCTCGAAGACGATGGAACAGCCCCCAAAGCATAAGCTTGAACAATCTGCTTGTCCCTCCTCGGTTCTGGACAATTCTTCCTGATATGCCCCGGCTTGTTACAGTTGTGACACTTCATCGGCACCTTCGGATTCTTGCAATCCCTAGAGAAATGGCCCTTCTGCTGACAATTGTAGCAGGTCACCTTGCCTTTCGGCTTCTTCTGGCCATCCTTACCCTTTTGCTGCTGCTTCTTCCTCTTCTTGTTTCCACCCTGTTGGGGTTTAGACTCTTCCCTGGTTACAGCAACAACAGATCCTTAGGAAACAGATTCTCATGCCTGAGAGCTTTCTCCACAAGCTTCTCAAATGGATCGTCCAAGTGATCCACCAACTGCCTCCCAAGATAACTGTCCAAGCCTGTCACAAACTTCTCGTTCTTCTGATACGAAGATTCAATATACGACCGGGCATACTTGGACAAAGCTTCAAACTCAGAAACATACTCAAGAACTGGTCTTCCACCTTGCTTGAGCTCCACAAACTTCTTGAACAGAACAGACTTCTGAGCTGTAGAAATGAACTTAGCTTCAAATCTGGCTTGGAATTGCACCCAAGTAATCTCTTCCTCTGGAGTATCAATAGTGATAGAATTCCACCAATCAGAAGCTCTTCCTTGAAGCTGTCTTGATGCAAACTTCCTCTTAGTTGCATCCTCAATTCCCAAGTCACCAAAGATCCTTCTACAAGCATTTATCCACCTCTGAACTTCAATGGTTGATTCTGTTCCCAAGAAAACCTTTCCTCCAAGAGCAGTGTAGTCCTTACACAACTTAGCAAAATCCACCGGTTTTGGAGTTTGAACTTGAACTCCTACATCCACCGATGACCCCGGAGCTGGCATCCTTCTCATGATCGAAGTCATCATAGCTTCGAACATAGCAGCATAATCAGCAGCCGCCTCAGTAGCACGGCCTTCCCTAGCAGCTGGTCTCCCTCTTCGACTCATTCTCAATATCTATAAAAAGGAATGATTAGCACACCTAGAGAAACAACTGCATAAAGGACTCAAAATCTACTAAGCTACCATATTATATATAGTAATCATCCATCAAAATACAATTACGTCTCTCATACGTAGTTACGTCAGCGAGCGTTGGGTAAAATCGATTAACCAATGCTCTGATACCAAATGTGACGACCGCCCATAACCCCTGCACTGAACCTAGAGAAAGTGCGCTGTAAAGTGTGCCAGGCAGCCATGGACGATTGCCAGGGTAAAATTTAAACAACAGAATTTATCGTATTACTCACAGCGCATGGACAAAATACAATAGAACAAATATATAGTGAAGCTTCACAGAATAGAATCTCATCAATAAAACTTCATAATAGTTGGGTACAAACATCTGAATAGTCAATACAACAAGCCTCACTACATATCACTCAGAGAATACAAAGCAGCGGAACATCCAATACATATAGTAAGAAGTAATATGCAATACTCTAGCTCGTCTTCGTCATCAGCATCGTGGAAAGAAAGAACAGCACCTGTCACCTGCTACCTAGTCTGCCCGTCCCAAAATGGACGAACAGCCCAAGGCAATAAGAGTTAAAAACATAAAGCCTTGAGTCAGACGACAGTCTTAGTGAGCAGTAAATTAACTAACAACATACCAAAAGAGCATAAAGGAAAAGGAATAGGAATACAACCCTCCCACTCCACCTCTTTCTACAGTGATAGCCCCAGACACACACAAAGCAGAAGCAAACATAACAGAGCATACAATTTAAAGTAAAGCAATTATCATTCGAGTCAAGGGCGATGCTTTCCAAGTACAAATCCCCAAGGCCTAAACCAAGATCAGATAAGCACCAAGAAAATACCGCTCTTGAGACCGAATGACGATACAACCAAACATCCATGACTCTGGCTATCACTGTTATCATTGCCTCAATATCACCGTTAATTGAATGACCGGCACATTCTTTCAACCGTCCGTCAAGGGCTAATGGAAACCCCGGTTCTAGACATAACTCCCGCACGTCATCGTGACTCGTGCCTAGGACTATCGAATCTGCCCAGAGTACTTGACTATCAATCATTAGCCTTCAGGGACTATCGAATCTGCCCAACGTACTCTTGCTTTGAGCATGCTAAAACCTTCAACAACGATGAAATCTCAGCCTTTTAGTCATCCTCCTCGACGACTATTTCCATACTAGCTCAAGCGCCTCTCGAGCCAACCATTATCCTCAACTCGAACCATATCACCGAGTTATCAACATGCTTGGAATGATCCCGTCTGGATTAGACCAAGACTATCTCATATCATGCCTCGCTTCATCACATCCTCGCAAGGCTTCATCTCAACATCATCATCATCAAATCTATGCATAAGAGCTTCATCATCCGCTACTTATGCCACGGGCAGCTTCTCCAATTCAAGAGCCTTTCCCTTAGCTTTGAATCATCTTCGGTCTAAATCAAATCATCAATCATCTAATTCATAGCAATCAATCAAGTCAAACATTAATCCAAGTAATCAAGCATTCAAATATGATCTAAATAGATAATTATAACAATAATGGCAATTTCGTAAATAAAGAGTCGAAAGTCTAACAAGCATGAAAACATGGGCAATGTCTCTATAATCTTGATGAATGAACTTGCATAAGTTAACATGTAGTAAAATGGATGTCAAATCATCATGAGCAATGGATCTATATGGATCTACACATATGATTAGGAAAATGCATGGAAATCTCTACTTTAACACCAAATCAAACCAACGATCTGAAATACTCCTTTGGATCCGTGTGAGAGATAATCACCACTCACCAAATCACCTAAACACCTCAAAAGACACCCATTACAGATCTGGACAGCGAAGGATCTAACTTGATCTATCACCAATCCGCTTCAAACGATGAAATCTCTCTTCGAAGAATGTAGATCTTCAATCTAAGCTCTTCGATCTTCGATTTGATCTTCAACTTGGATGGATGGAATCACTAGATTGGAGTGGAGAAAAGAAGTGAAGAAGTGTAGAAGTCAAGCTCTCAAAATGGCAGCACTTCGTTGCTTCGAAATCCGGATCCCAAAAATGAAGCAAAGCCCTCCTATTTATAGCTGAAATCCTCCTTAGGTCGTCCACTCGGAGTTAGGTCGTCCACGACTTACGACCTAAACCCCACGACCTAAAATCTTCGACCTATCTAAAGCCAGCCGACCTAACTGAAAAGCGCTTAGCGACCTAACGCGTGTGCCTCTTCGACCTAAGACTTAGCGCATCAGCGCATGACCTAGCGACTTAACAACATGAGTCCTCACGCGACTTAACACATGCCGACCTAACTCCTAGGTCGCTCACAACTCAGCGACCTAACTCCTTAACTCAGCGACCTAACTATGTCACGACTTACGACTTAGTGGGCCTGTAACTTACGACCTATCGAAACTCACCTGTCTACGACTTAACTAATCTTAGGTCGTCTACGACCTTACAAATCAACCACTACGCGACCTAATACTGACACGCTTCCTTGCAACCTAACAACTCACGCGACCTATGACTTAGCAAACTCGCGACCTAACACACACTAACTCGCTAACAACTGTGCTAACCCTTAGGTCGCTAATTACTATAGGTCGCTCACTGCTACCACCAGCTTCTTAGGTCGTTGCCGACCTAACTTCCTTAGGTCGCTAACTCGCCCCAGTTTACTTATGCCGCAACTCTTAGGTCGGTCAAGTCCTATAGGTCGTCCCAAACCACCCTACGACCTAAACCAATACGCTAACTACTAAGTCGGTCATTTCCTTAAGTCGTTCACTCGACCTAAGCCACCCCATACGACCTAATTTTCCCCCGACTTATCCCAATGCCTAGGTCGCTCCAAACCTTCCTACGACCTAAGACTTAGTCAAATTCTCGCCTGGACTTCGTGATGACTTAACTTCTACTCGATTCAAGCTACAACACTATCGTCCAAATAGCACCGGTTTCAATCATTCGATCCGTAAAATTACGGGTCGTTACATTCTCTCCCCCTTAGGAATTTTGCCCCCGAAATTCCAAACAAACAAGAGCAATCAAAGACTATTCTGCACGCCTACCATCCATAGCAATCAACAAACCATGCATCCAATTCTAGCTTAGCATGCAGAATTCTAAAACTACAACAAGTTACAATATCGTGAGATGACACGACACCTTAGGGCCATACCTTGAAGAGTTCAGGATGAGCTGCTTTCACAGTTGTGGACAATTCTTCCTGATATGCCCCGGCTTGTCACAGTTGTGACACTTCATCGGCACCTTCGGATTCTTGCAATCCCTAGAGAAATGGCTCTTCTGCTGACAATTGTAGCAGGTCACCTCGCCTTTCGGCTTCTTCTGGCCATCCTTACCCTTTTGCTGCTGCTTCTTCCTCTTCTTGTTTCCACCCTGCTGGGGTTTAGACTCTTCCCTGGTTACAGCAACAACAGATCCTTCCTTAAGAAATAGATTCTCATGCCTGAGAGCTTTCTCCACAAGCTTCTCAAATGGATCGTCCAAGTGATCCACCAACTGCCTCCCAAGATAACTGTCCAAGCCTGTCACAAACTTCTCGTTCTTCTGATACGAAGATTCAATATACGACCAGGCATACTTGGACAAAGCTTCAAACTCAGAAACATATTCAAGAACTGGTCTTCCACCTTGCTTGAGCTCCACAAACTTCTTGAACAGAACAGACTTCTGAGCTGTAGAAATGAACTTAGCTTCAAATCTGGCTTGGAATTGCACCCAAGTAATCTCTTCCTCCGGAGTATCAATAGTGATAGAATTCCACCAATCAGAAGCTCTTCCTTGAAGCTGTCTTGATGCAAACTTCCTCTTAGTTGCATCCTCAATTCCCAAGTCACCAAAGATCCTTCTACAAGCATTTATCCACCTCTGAACTTCAATGGTTGATTCTGTTCCCAAGAAAACCTTTCCTCCAAGAGCAGTGTAGTCCTTACACAACTTAGCAAAATCCACCGGTTTTGGAGTTTGAACTTGAACTCCTACATCCACCGATGACCCCGGAGCTAGCATCCTTCTCATGATCGAAGTCATCATAGCTTCGAACATAGCAGCATAATCAGCAGCCCCCTCAGTAGCACGGCCTTCCCTAGCAGCTGGTCTCCCTCTTCGACTCATTCTCAATATCTATAAAAAGGAATGATTAGCACACCTAGAGAAACAACTGCATAAAGGACTCAAACTCTACTAAGCTACCATATTATATATAGTAATCATCCATCAAAATACAATTACGTCTCTCATACGTAGTTACGTCAGCGAGCGTTGGGTAAAATCGATTAACCAATGCTCTGATACCAAATGTGACGACCGCCCATAACCCCTGCACTGAAACTAGAGAAAGTGCGCTGTAAATTGTGCCAGGCAGCCATGGACGATTGCCAGGGTAAAATTTAAACAACAGAATCTATCGTATTACTCACAGCGCATGGACAAAATACAATAGAACAAATATATAGTGAAGCTTCACAGAATAGAATCTCATCAATAAAACTTCATAATAGTTGGGTACAAACATCTGAATAGTCAATACAACAAGCCTCACTACATATCACTCAGAGAATACAAAGCAGCGGAACATCTAGTACATATAGTAAGAAGTAATATGCAATACTCTAGCTCTTCTTCGTCATCAGCATCGTGGAAAGCAAGAACAGCACCTGTCACCTGCTACCTAGTCTGCCCGTCCCAAAATGGACGAATAGCCCAAGGCAATAAGAGTTAAAAACATAAAGCCTTGAGTCAGACGACAGTCTTAGTGAGCAGTAAATTAACTAACAACATACCAAAAGAGCATAAAGGAAAAGGAATAGGAATACAACCCTCCCACTCCACCTCTTTCTACAGTGATAGCCCCAGACACACACTAAGCAGAAGCAAACATAACAGAGCATACAATTTAAAGTAAAGCAATTATCATTCGAGTCAAGGGCGATGCTTTCCAAGTACAAATCCCCAAGGCCTAAACCAAGATCAGATAAGCACCAAGAAAATACCGCTCTTGAGACCGAATGACGATACAACCAAACATCCATGACTCTGGCTATCACTGTTATCATTGCCTCAATATCACCGTTAATTGAATGACTGGCACATTCTTTCAGCCGTCCGTCAAGGGCTAATGGAAACCCCGGTTCTAGACATAACTCCCGCACGTCATCGTGACCCGTGCCTAGGACTATCGAATCTGCCTAGAGTACTTGACTATCAATCATTAGCCTTCAGGGACTATCGAATCTACCCAACGTACTCTTGCTTTGAGCATGCTAGAACCTTCAACAACGATGAAATCTCAGCCTTCTAGTCATCCTCCTCGACGACTATTTCCATACTAGCTCAAGCTTCTCTCGAGCCAACCATTATCCTCAACTCGAACCATATCACCGAGTTATCAACATGCTTGGAATGATCCCGTCTGGATTAGACCAAGACTATCTCATATCATGCCTCGCTTCATCACATCCTCGCAACGCTTCATCTCAACATCATCATCATCAAATCTATGCATAAGAGCTTCATCATCCGCTACTTATGCCACGGGCAGCTTCTCCAATTCAAGAGCCTTTCCCTTAGCTTTGAATCATCTTCGGTCTAAATCAAATCATCAATCATCTAATTCATAGCAATCAATCAAGTCAAACATTAATCCAAGTTATCAAGCATTCAAATATGATCTAAATAGATAATTATAACAATAATGGCAATTTCGTAAATAAAGAGTCGAAAGTCTAACAAGCATGAAAACAAGGGCAATGTCTCTATAATCTTGATGAATGAACTTGCATAAGTTAACATGTAGTAAAATGGATGTCAAATCATCATGAGCAATGGATCTATATGGATTTACACATATGATTAGGAAAATGCATGGAAATCTCTACTTTAACACCAAATCAAACCAACGATCCGATATACTCCTTTGGATCCGTGTGAGAGATAATCATCACTCACCAAATCACCAAAACACCTCAAAAGACACCCACTAAAGATTTGGACAGCGAAGGATCTAACTTGATCTATCACCAATCCGCTTCAAACGATGAAATCTCTCTTCGATCTTCGATTTGATCTTCAACTTGGATGGATGGAATCACTAGATTGGAGTGGAGAAAAGAAGTGAAGAAGTGTAGAAGTCGAGCTCTCAAAATGGCAGCACTTCATTGCTTTGAAATCCGGATCCAAAAAATGAAGCAAAGCCCTCCTATTTATAGCTGAAATCCTCCTTAGGTCATCCACTCGGAGTTAGGTCGTCCACGACTTACGACCTAAACCCCACGACCTAAAATCTTCGACCTAACTAAAGCCAACCGACCTAACTCAAAAGCGCTTAGCGACCTAACCCAGATCACGACCTAACACGTGTGCCTCTTCAACCTAAGACTTAGCGCATCAGCGCACTACCTAGCGACTTAACAACATGAGTCCTCACGCGACTTAACACATGCCGACCAAACTCCTAGGTCGCTCACGACTCAACGACCTAACTCCTTAACCCTTCACGCGACCTAAAACAATGCGCATTCACGACCTAACTATGTCACGACTTACGACTTAGTGGGCCTGCAACTTACGACCTATCGAAACTCACTTGTCTACGACTTAACTAATCTTAGGTCGTCTACGACCTAACAAATCAACCACTACGCGACCTAATACTGACACGCTTCCTTGCAACCTAACAACTCACATGACCTACGACTTAGCAAACTCGCGACTTAACACACACTAACTCGCTAACAACTGTGCTAACCCTTAGGTCGCTAATTACTATAGGTCGCTCACTGCTACCACCAGCTTCTTAGGTCGTTGCCGACCTAACTTCCTTAGGTCGCTAACTCGCCCCAGTTTACTTATGCCGCAAATCTTAGGTCGGTCAAGTCCTATAGGTCGTCCCAAACCACCCTACAACCTAAACCAATAAGCTAACTACTAAGTCGGTCATTTCCTTAAGTCGTTCACTCGACCTAAGCCACCCCATACGACCTAATTTTCCCCCGACTTATCCCAATGCATAGGTCGCTCCAAACCTTCCTACGACCTAAGACTTAGTCAAATTCTCGCTTGGACTTCGTGATGACTTAACTTCTACTCGATTCAAGCTACAATACTATCGTCCAAATAGCACCGGTTTCAATCATTCGATCCGTAAAAATACGGGTCGTTACATTCTCTCCCCCTTAGGAATTTCGCCACCGAAATTCCAAACAAACAAGAGCAATCAAAGACTATTCTGCACGCCTACCATCCATAGCAATCAACAAACCATGCATCCAATTCTAGCTTAGCATGCAGAATTCTAAAACTAGAACAAGTTACAATATCGTGAGATGACACGACACCTTAGGGCCATACCTTGAAGAGTTCAGGATGAGCTGCTTTCATCCTCTCTTCCACCTCCCACGTACAGTCGTTATCATCATCACTCCATTGTATCTTCAGCAACTTAACTACCTTCCTCCTAAGCTGTTTCGTGTCAGTTCCCACAACATGAAGCGGCTTACGAGGTCTTCTATCGACTGGATCAACTTCGAAATCTTCACAGCTATCAGCAGAAACCACTGTATTCGAGTCGTGCACAAACTTCCGTAGATACGATACATGAAAAACATTGTGCACACCCAACATCTTCTCTGGTAACTCCAATCTGTAGGCGAGCTTTCCAATCCGCTCTATGATCGGGAATGGTCCAACAAATCTCGGAGTCAATTTTCCTTTCTTCCCAAATCGAATAACATTCTTTAGTGGAGAAATCTTCACAAAAACCATATCACCTACGTCGAATTCCAAGTCCTTTCGACGCTTATCTGCATAACTTTTCTGACGGTCTTGGGCTGCCTTCATTCGTTGTCGAATGATCTCAATGAAATCCGAAGTCTGTCGAATCATCTCTGGCCCAAGCATTAGCTTTTCTCCTGTCTCTAACCAACATGTCGGAGAGTTACACGGTCTTCCATACAATGCCTCATACTGTGCCATACCAATGCTTGACTGGTAACTGTTGTTATATGAAAATTCCACCAAATGAAGGTGATCTTCCCATGATCCTCCGAAATCCAAAACACAAGCTCTGAGGAGATCTTCCAAAACTCGGTTGACTCTCTCGGTCTGACCATCTGTTTGAGGGTGATAAGCTGTACTCAAACACAACTCGGTTCCCAAAACTTCCTGGAAGCTCTTCCAAAATCCACTAGTGAACAATGGATCTCGATCGCTCACTATACTCTTCGGAATACCATGGAATCGAACTATCCACTTAACATACAACTCTGCCAACTTTGATGCAGTCCTAGTCGATCGAACAGGAATGAATCTTGCACTCTTAGTCAGACGATCTACGATGACCAAAATCCCTTCATTTCCCGCTCTTGTTCTAGATAGACCATCAATAAAATCCATCGATATTTGTTCCCACTTCCATGTAGGAACTCCTAATGGTTGAAGCAATCCACTTGGCTTCTTCTACTCAGCTTTCACCAACTGGCAGTTCATGCACTTGGAAATAAAATTTCCAACATCCTTCTTCATACCTTCCCAGTAGTAGGTTCTCTTCATATCCCGATACATCTTATTTCCTCCTGGATGAATTGTCAACTTCGAGTGATGACTTTCCTTCAGAACTTCACTTCTCAATTCATCTATATCGGGAACAACTAGTCTTCCTTGCTTTCGAAGCCAACCCTCTTGATCGACCTCGAATCCTTTATCCTTTTCTGGATCCAATCCAAATTCCACATCACTGATAATCTTGACAATCTTATCGTCTCGCTTTTGGCTCTTGCCAATCCTTTCCACAAGAGTCGGTCTTATCGATAAGTTTTCCAACATCTCAAGTTCCAATCCACATCTAGGCCTGAAGTCAAATTCAGCTAAATACTCAAGATTCTTCCATTCTGAAAACATGGCTCTCAATCCTGCATGTCTTCGACTTAACGCATCTGCCACTGCGTTACCTTTTCCCGGAGTATAAGCTATACCAAAATCATATGATGCCAAAAACTCTAGCCAACGTTGCTGCCGAAGATTCAAATCCTTTTGGGAGAAAAGATACTTCAACGACTTATGATCCGTAAACAACTCGAATCGAACTCCCAATAGATAATGTCTCCACATCTTCAGAGCAAAAACAATCGTCGCTAACTCCAAATCATGAGTCGGGTAATTCCTTTCGTGCGGCTTCAGTTGTCGACTAGCATACGCAACAACTTTATCCTTCTGCATCAGCACTACTCCAAGTCCAGTACCACATGCATCGGTGTAAACCACCATCTCATCATTCCCACTTGGAATAGTCAAAACAGGAGCACTTGTCAATCTCTCTTTCAAGATTCTGAAAGCTTTCTCACACTTATCTTCCCATCTGAACACTTGGTTCTTTTTCGTCAATCCTGTCAATGGTGCAGCCACCTTGGAGAAGTCTTTGATAAACTGTCGATAATATCCTGCTAATCCAAGAAAACTTCTCACAACAGATGCACTCTTAGGTCTAACCCAATCCTGGATTGCTGCCACCTTGGCGGGATCAACCGCTATTCCATTTCCGGAGATAACATGACCTAAGAACCTCACTTCATTCTTCCAGAAGTGACACTTCGAAAACTTAGCCTTCAGCTGATGTTTCCGCAAGATTTACAAAACAATATGCTAGTGCGTCTTGTGCTCTTCTTCAGTTCTGGAATAAATCAAAATATCATCCACGAACACAAGCACGAACTTGTTCAACTGATCTCTGAACACTCTATTCATAAGATCCACAAAATATGCTGGCGCGTTAGTCAATCCAAACGGCATTACCAGCCACTCAAAGAAACCGGATGGTGTTCGAAAAGTAGTCTTCGGCACACTATCCTTAGCCACTCTCAACTGGTGAAATCCCGTTGCCAAATCCATCTGAGAAAACACCTTAACTTCGTGAAGCTGATCAAACAACTCATCTATTCTCGGCAATGGATACTTGTTCTTCTTAGTCACCTTATTCAGCTCACGATAATCCACACATAACCTCAGCGATCCATCTGCCTTGGTTACAAACACAACTGGTGCACCCCATTCGTACACACTACGCCGAATGAATCCTTTCTGCAAAAGATCATCAACCTGCACCCTCAACTCCTGCTGTTCCCTAGGCGCCATCCGCCTAAGAGGCATCACAATAGGTCTGGCTCCTTCGACTAGATCTATACGTAACTCGATCTCTCTATGCGGTGGTAACCCTTTGACCTCGTCAAAGACATCCTCAAATCCATTAGCGATTGGCACATGACAGTCCATCCCGTGGAACAACCAGCGAATACATGAAGCTCATGAAGACGCCTTCTTCATGCTTACATCGTATCACAATCTTTCGCCCCTCCACATTCTCGACTGTCACCTCCAACTTCTCACAATCAACCTTTACCGCATACTTCCTAAGCCAGTCCATACCCAAAATAATTCTGAACCCCGCAAAGTTCAGAACATAGCAATCACAAACAAAAGAGCAATCATGACTCGATACAATCAGACCACGGCATAGCATACACAAACAAGACGAACCCCCAACTGGATTAGTCACAACCAATGGCCTATCAACAATATCCTGTTCTAAACCCAACCGGCCCACAAGTTCATTACAAACAAAAGAATGCGACGCCCCAGTATCAAACAGAACTCTAACTGGAACACCACATAGGAAAAGAGTACCTTAAACCACCACACTCTTTCCTTTCTCTTCAGCGGTAGGAGCTCTCGAAGACGATGGAACAGCCCCCAAAGCATAAGCTTGCACAATCTGCTTGTCCCTCCTCGGTTCTGGACAATTCTTCCTGATATGCCCCGGCTTGTCACAGTTGTGACACTTCATCACCTTCGGATTCAACCATTTTATCACATCCAAATCACCTCTAAATACTATTCTATGAATAGTATTTTCCAAATTATTACCAATTTCCATAAATTTTTACAAACATTCAAACGTTTACACTTAATATGAAGAGGAAAGTTTAATCTCATTCACAATTTAACACTTCAAAATAATTCTATATTACTTCTTTTTAAAATCCTATCTCAAAATCTATAAAATGGTACATAAAATTCTTATTATACTTCATGCATATAATTTTATCAATTAATTCAATTTAATGCGTCCACATTTCAAAAAGCATACCTTCAAAATATATAAATTCCATATCTTAAATCCTAAAATCTATTACAGTTTACATTTCTAAATTTTTCAAAATAACATCAAATATATACACACACACACCTATATTTACAAATTCCCTAATACCATATAATAAAATGATGTCACCTTGCCATTACTTATAGTGATTAGTCATACCAATCGGCTGCAATATTGATCCAATCAATACTGCCTCACCAATTAACATGGCTATGAACTAATATCAATAGCTGTAAACATTACTTAAAATACATGCTAACATATAAAATTCCCTTTACAAATAATATTTTTTTTCTAATTTAATAAATATAATCTCTTATTTTCCAAATTGAAGCAAATATAAGTTCAAACAACACTTTCCAAAATATTATATATATATATATCCATTCAAAAAATTCAATTGTAACTTGAAATATTTTAGTTTTCACAAATTATTTTATATCTTTTCCAAAATATTGTTTCCAAATGTCAGGTTTAAGCATTTAAGAATCTCTATTGAATACACGTGCACCCACGTCGACCAAAATTCTTAACACACTCAATGGACAAGTTAGCACCATACTATTTCAAAAATTTATATAAATATTACTTCCACTTATTAACAATATACCAGCTCTAATAAAAATTTACTAATTTATTGTCAAATCTTCATTTAATACTACACTTATAATACATATCTTTCAAAAGATTACCGATTAAAACATTCCCTTAATTCCCAGAATCATTTGATAATAATAATAATCAATATTTGCATAATTTATAAATCTTTACTTTTCTCTAGAACTTAAAATCCTTAATCATTTCCAAAATATTCTGTTGGACTGCCTCATATGAGCATTTAGGAATCCCTATCGATAACGCTGATCAGACGTATCGACCAGAATTCTTAAATTACTCTATGGACAAACTAACACCAAGATAAATCATAAATTATTTCTAATCATTTTATAAAAATCAAATTTATATCTACTAATCATATATTTTTTCAATAAAACATTTATATTTCAATCTCCTATGTGTATATTTCCACCACAAACCAAAATTAACATTGTATTTAAAATACTGTTGTTATGTAAGCAATTAATTTAGTAACACAACAAATTTGAAATTCACACCAAAATGACATGGGAAGAAATAATAATATAATATCTATATATTTAGTAGGAACAATAAAAAATAAGTCCTCAAATGATTACCCCACTAATTGTCGTATACCCTTAATATCAATTGTATAAATAAAATCTACCGCACACCCACGGGGACAGGGACTCTAAGTCCCATCTAAGGAAAAGACGCATGTTTTTGATATATAATGTATTATTCTAAACCTACCATGATACCAACTATAGAGACCCCCATCTCTATACCCATACCATCCTAGAGTATTACAAAGTAATACTATCGCATAATACAGAGAATAAGGCAATATGGGGTACACACGTGAATATTCTCTTGGATTAACACTAGTACGTACTAAAACAATGAATAAATTTCTCACCTACATGCACAGTATCTGTACAGAGTAATAAACACATGTGCCTCCAGGATAGAACAATACACAATATTCAGTAAATATCAAAGGTCACAGAGTAAATCACAACGATAAGATATAATATATATAAAATATACAAGGTATGAAATACTTCTCAATTGCCAAACACATACACGTGTCAATATAATACAAAATAATTTACAATAATGCGAATATCTAGCCTCCTCGAAGCCCAGAAAATACTTTGTAGTCTCATTGTCCATGTACCTAAAATGTCTCGGACTATCCATAGTATTATATAAATAACACATAGGTCAGACTATATCTAAATATATGGGTCAATACATTCACAAAAATAGAATATAAATAATATAATGATGATGGCATACTAATAATAGTGCATCACAATAGCAACACTCATACTGCAGCATAAAGATGTCATCATCCATATAAAACACATCAAATCAGAAATCACATAAAACAACATCGTATGGGTGAATCAACCATATCTTGAAATCAGTATCAAATCTGGAAACAAACTATAATGAGATATCCTCCATTATAATCAAGGAACAACATTTTAATGCCTAAATATATCTCTATCTCACAAAATAAATTATCATCATAGAAAAATGAAACCATCCAACAAATAGGCTAATACACAACAACGCCCTGATATAATATAACAAATTACATATTTAGTAGATAATGTGAGATAGCCTATCAAACCATCCAGATGATATCCAATGTCATATAAATCACAAAGATAATTAATCACAATCATTAAATAAGACTATCTTTAGAATACCAAACTAAAAGCATGGATATACAGGGACTGACTGCACTTTAGACTCATCTAGTCTCTAGTCTAGTCAACTCATTATAGGAACAAGACATATATGCGAATCCACTAAACACATATACCATGAATTTAATAGGAGACTGACAGCCGCCTACTGCAAGCCTGCTCTAGGAAAATATGTTTACTCGCCAACTGTAGAGTAACCATCTATTCCTATAGTCATCAAGGTATATGCCAATCTACTACACACACATACCCTAAACCAGATAGGGAGCGGGATAGCCGCCTATTTCAAGCCTGCTCCAGGAACCCAGGTCTACTTGCCTACCGTTGAGTAACCATTTATTCCTACAATCTTCAGTTACCTCGACGAACATCGCGATCCCATCCACCAATGGCTTTTCTACGTGTATCCTAGTGATGAACCTGCTTTGCCCTTAATGGCAACAGAATGTTGGCCTATGCGACAAAAGGGCTATGGGCTACAATCCATCTACTATTGCCAATACTATGATGCGCACCAAAGGGACATAACATAATACTTGCTGAATAGACACATAATAAAGGTGTCATAATTTGAGGCGCAACTACACAATCAGACCACTAGGGTGGATACTGGCCAATCTGGTTCACTCCTGAAAAATAAATGAAGTTAGATACAATGTGGATGGCCATATAGTATCATAACCTATCGTTTCACATATCTCTAACAATAGGCCGACATGCGGCTCTCATAAGTCAATATCTAACAATATGATACCCCTCACCGAGTGTCACATATACACATGAGTGTAATCCTCGTTTGAGTGACATTTACTTACAATGAATAATCCAACAAATAACTTAACGACGTCCCATTCCACCATATGTTACTCGAATAATTATTCAATACTTATAAACTACAATCGATCCACAATAAACATTTCTATATGACAAGTCCGATGAATAACCAGAAAAGTATTACCGAATGTCTCATCTCAAATGGTTTTACTAATCCATTTATTTAGATTTATCATCATATAGAAATGACATATAATACAATCATATCAAGGATGTCATCACTGTATCATACTAAATTCATCAACCAAATCTACTCATTGGTGAATCATTCATATTATCAAAATCCGTATGAAATATGAGAAGACAAAAGATTTGGAAATCATACTTAAATCCCAATTTTCTTATTCAAACATTATAATAATAATAATAAGACTCATTAAAATAATTCTTGAAATAATTAAAATGACAATCAAATATTATATAAAATATTTAAAGATTGATTTATAAATCAAATACACTTATAGCAGTTTTACTATAATTTTCCACAATTAATTATTATTTCATAATAGTATATATAAAAACATTAAAATATGTTATAATAATTTCGAGCTGTGACTCTAATTCAAAGTCATCACATAATATCCAAACCAATCAGTAATTTAATAATTTCTTTGAAATTATTCAATATACGAAAATTCTCATATTATAAAAAAGACTTTCACTTAATAACCTTTATAAAAATTTCTTTAAACAATATTATTATTTTCCTAATATATTTTTATTAAATTGCAATCTTATATTTTCTTTTAAAACAATTCCAAATCTTATAATTAATTATTAATTCAACCAAATAACTTAACAATCAACAATTCATCTCACAATATAATTCAAATAATAATCTTATTTAATTTACCCAAACAATTACAATCGCTAACGTGATGATTATAAATACAAATAGCAAAAAATAAAAATTAGACATAGTTGCGAGTTTGAAATTAACTCACCGAGCGATGATTGTTCAATCTCTAACGTTGCCTACAATCACCGCCCTCTCCATCTTCATCATGGGTTCACAGTCGGCATTTGAAGAATGTTGATCAGCATGCTAAGCCTTAACACCTACATCGCATCACTCACTAGAAGCCACCGTGCGCCTCCAAGTCTCAGCCTTAAAATCGCCTCCAAACATCCTCAAAGAGTAATATCGAGAAGCCCCAAAATCACACATAGGGATTATATAAATTTCGTGTATAATTTTTCTTAATTTTTAAAGATGACAATACTTTTGGCTTTTGATTTCTTCAAATGCAAGATGCACCTTGTCATGAAGACTCCAGACCAAAATATAAACAAAATAAAATAGAGGAAAGAAATGTCTGGAATTAGATTTTGAATTTAATTGGTTCTGGGCTTTTAAATTTAATTACAAACAATATACATACATACATACATACATACATATATATATATAAATGTATATATATATATAAATGTGTGTGTGTGTATTCTTAAGATAATTTCAATTTAATCCAAGTTATTATTTTATTTCATCTTTATCTATTATATAAAATATCACTTTAAACACTTATAAATTATTGAAATTTAAATATCATAATTTTTCCATTTAAACCCTTTTATAAAATAATTACCAAACCAATTAATCAAATAACCCATGAAATTCCAATTTAATTAGATAATTACTATTATGAATGTTAGTTAATTATTAATCAAAAATGCGGTTCCTACAAGTATCCAGATATATTTGAGGTGGTGACTGAATTACCACCACATAGGGACATAGGGAGATTGAATTCTGTATAGATTTAATAAAGGATGTCAGGCCATTGTTATGTCATTGAGGCGTATGTCACTCAAAGAGCAAAGGGGACTAGAGGTATAAGTGAATGACATATTATGATGAGGGTTCATTCAATAGAGTATATTTGAGTGGGGTATCTATAGTATTCACGACTAAGAAATACGGCTCTTGGAGATTATGTGTTGATTACCATAAGTTGAACAAGTTAAAAAGGAAGAATACGTACACACTCCTGCATATTAATGACTTGTTTAATCAGCTTTATGGTGTTAGGGTGCTCTCTCAGTTAGACCTTGCGATAATATTTCATCAACAGAGAGTAGGGAGGAAGAGTGTGTCAATTCCATCATTTTATACACCATCTGGATTCTATGGGTCGTGGGTTATGCCATTTGGGTTGACCAATGAATCAGCGTACTTTGTTAATCTTATGAACTATGTTTTTAAGGATCAACTGAATATGTTTTTGCTTGTGTTTGTGGATGATATCCTTGTTTATTCAAGAAAAGAGGAAGAACATGACAAGCACGTAAGGGTTGTGCTCGACGTGTTGACGAAGCACTGATTGAAGAGAAATATTTCTAAATATCAATTCTGAAGGAGGGACTTGAGATTCTTGGGTCATGTCATTACTGAGAAGGGCTTTGCGGTAGATCCTACAAAGGAGACACTAGTTCCAGATTGGAACCAAACTATGAATGCTACGGACATTAGAATTTTCCTTGGACTAGCAGGATATTATACATGTTTTATCAAGGAATTCTCTAAATTAGAAGCACCATTGAGCAAGATGAATGAATCATACTTTTATTTGGGACATGAGTTGCAAACTTGCGTTGATGAGTTAGAAGGGGATGTTAACGAGTGTATCAGTGTTAGTTATTCCGAGTGGGAATGAGGAGTTGACAATATACACAGATGTCTATGGTACTTGACTATGTGCGGTGTTGATGTAGAGGGGACGGGTCTTGCATACGCTAGTCAATAAGTGAAACTACATGAGGTGAAGCATCCAATTCATGATTTAGAGCTAGCGGTAATAGTATTTTCTTTGAAGATATGGAGGCACTACTTTCTTAGAGAGAAGTTTGGGTTATCCACGGACCATAAATCGTTGAAGTGCCTCTTCTCCCAAAAGGATCTTAACATTCACCAAAAGCGATGGTTATAGTTTCAGGCCTCCTATGACATTGACAATTCCTATAAACCTAGTAAGGGAAATGAAAGTCGCTGATGGTTTCAGTAGAAGACATGCTAGCTTGGGAGTGAAGTTCCTAGACTGAAAGTTGCTTAGGTATATCTCTAGTTATGACTTCAGACCGCGATGTGATCTTGAACCAGATAAGTTGGCTAATTTAATAATCAAACCTACTTTGAATGAGAAGATCAGTACTATTCAAAGCATAACTAAGATAGGGGAAGTGGTAGAGTCTAAGAAGATGAAGTAGCACAAACTCGACCATGATGGTTGGCTCTGTAAGAATGGGAGATTGTTTGTACTTGATGCATATGTGTTGAGGAATGAGATGTTATGAGAGTACTACCATTCAAGATTGATTATACATCCAGGTGGCAATAAAATTTACCATGATATGAGATAGTCATTTTATTGGGAAAAGATGAAGAAGAATGTCGGTGCATTCTTCTCAAAGTGCAGGAACTATTAGTTGGTAAAAGCAAAGCAAGTGGTTTGTTACAACCGCTCTAGTTTGCTATATGGAAATGGGAGTGGCTATCGATGGATTTCATCGATGGATTGTCGAGGACCATATAAGGATATGATAACATCTGGTTCATGGTCAATAGATTGAAGAAGAGTGATATATTTATAACCATAATGTCTTGTAGAACGACATCCAAGTTGCCCAAGTTATATTTATACCCATCTGTAGTGTGCCAGTGGGCATTGTGAGTGATCAAGACCCATCGTCTGCTAGTGGGTTTTATTTGAGCTTAAAGAGGCATTGGAGATAGAGGTGAATCTCAGTACAACTTACCACATGCAAACTGATGGACATACAGAGAGGGCGAATCGTACCTTGGAGGATCTCTTGCAGACTTGCATTCTCTAGTTTGGAGACTCGTAGGACGATCAATTTCATTTGATAGAGTTTACGTCACTAATAGTTATCAGTCCAGCATTTGGATGGCACCATTTGAGGCATTATATGGCCGATCATGCAACGCTCCTTTATGTTGGTGGGAAGCGAGTGAGAAACTATTACTTGGGCTAGATATGATTAAAGAGACTTCAGAGAAGATCAAGATCACTTGGCAATGAACGAAAGCTGCTCAAGATAGATAGAAAACATATGCTAATAAGAGAAGATGTGATCTTGAGTTCTCTATTGACGATATGGGATTTGTTAAGAACTCTCCATTGAAGAATATAGTTCAGTTTGGTACTATAGGGAAGTTAGCACGGAGATTCATAGGTCTTTTTTGATACTTGGAGGATTGGGAACCTAGCATACAGAGTGAACTTACCTCAAAAGATGGTAGGGGGCACAATGTGTTCCATGCATCTCATTTATAGAAGTTTTTTTACACAAATCAATTGGACTATCACACCGGATCAACTAGATGATATCAAGACTAAACTAGAAGCATCGAGACCTTGCAGGCCTATTCATATCTTAGGATGAGATACGAAGCAGCTTAGAATGAGGAAGATGGAGTTCGTGAAGGTTATGTGGAGTGAGAGTGAAGGCGATTGCACTGGGAAGACCAAGGAGAGGATGAGGACTGCTAATCAAGAGCTTTTTACATTATGAGACTTTCTGTACATCGCATTTACTTTCACATTCAATATTGTACAGATTAGTTTAGTATCTTTCATGCTAGGATAGATGTTGACTATATTTCTTGCTTATGTGTGCATGTTTGATATGATTGCTTGTGATTGCTAGGCATTAGGGGTAAGTATATCTGACTTTGCCTTGGTTGTATTAGGAATGTCGAGGGTAAAATTCCTTAAGGGGTGGAGTATGTAATGACTCGTATTTTACATAGTCGAGGATCATAAAATATTATTTTTTGGTTGTATGTTGCTACAATTTTAGTGAATGCTGAGTAGTGATATTTTTGACCCGCAAGAAGTTTTATCGGACTATTTTACTCCTAAAAACTTGTGGTGGCTATAACTTTTGATAAGAGTCAAATTAGGTCCTCAAACCACTTTCATTGGAAAGATATGATGATTTCTCTTTCCATAGAGTGGTCATAATAGTGATTTGGACTTAAAGTTTGGGAGATATGCCTGTTTGAAGTTAGACTGTTTTTAGGACAACTTAGTGGGAAATTAGTGAAGTTTAGAGTAGGCCCAATGAGCCATATCAGTTTTAGGGGTTATAAGGGCTGAAATAAACATTTGCACTTCATTTTCCTTTATTCCAAAATAGATCTAAACCTCCATTAACCACTTCATAGCCAAAATCTTATCGTTTCTCTTCCAACTCAAGTCAGATTAGCAAGGAGATTATCAAGAGACTTCCAAATATACACCTTTTGAGGAAGGAAATATCATATCATTACTCATTATTTTTGTAATTACCTCATTTTACATGCAAATCGCTTCTTTTTTGGTGATTGGAGAGTAATTTATCATATTACATCATACTATATATGTATCTATGGGTTTTGTCATATTTTAAAATCATTTTTAAAAGTCAAAATTATGTTTTCATACTATTTAAAAACTCAAACTGAAGTAAAACTAAGAATAAAACGATTTAAAGTATTTTAATCATGTTATTTTGATGTATGATGGCCTCTATATGTGTTAAGCTATGTTACCGATACATTATATGATGATTTGTTATGATTCAATGTATATTTGTATGTTTGGACATTGATATATATATATATATATATATATATATATGTTGTTTGGTTGTATGCTTGAATGGTTGAAAACACTCATTGCAGAGAAATAGAAAGATGAACGATTCTATAGCAAAGGGTCTCTATGTAGAAGGAGTAGCATTGTGCTCTTTGATTCGATACATAGAAGATGGGAGATCCATAAGCATAGAATCGGACTTTGGCGGATATGCTCTAGGATGTTTGGAGCCCTATTGATGCATGGGGAATGCATGTGGGTCAAAGTGTGGAGTGTAGCGATGTAATCGATGCAAAGTTGGACTTTGGAAATAATATAGCATTTCTACTTGATGGTCTTAGTCTGATGGTGGCTTACTTTTAGAGTGACTTCGGATCAGAAGGCAGTAGGCTTGGAGTGTGCTTCGATTCGGTGGAGAAAAGGCTTGGAGAGTGAATGTTATCCAGTGGTTCTATAGAAGACCAAACACCAAACGTTGTCTAGTGGTGTTATTGTTCGGGGATCGAACAAAGGACTGGGTCTAGGGTATTTCCTTTGGGGTACTTAAGGCTGGCTTAGGGGGGTTGGGATTTGACTTCGGTTTGGCTGGTGATTGATTTGGATTGAACTTGGATTTGGTAAAATTCGTGTTTTGATAGTCGATGCTTCTAGGTTCTTCTTAGTTTGCTTCGGGTTTCTTTTGGATGACTTGGGGTTGATGCAGCACCTCTAATTTTTGATAACATTATTCAGGAGATTTAATTAGATAAATTAAATAGAATAATGTAAATGAAAGTGATAAGGGGATTGAAACTTGAAATAATTAATTAAGGTTATGCCTAATGAACTAATTAATGGGCTAAAGAATGGGTTTTGGTTAATTAGATCACATAAGGGTGTATTGGGAATTGTCTGCCCCAACTTCCACCCTTATATATATTTCGTTCCCACCTTCTTACTTCCCATTTACATCATTTAAAAACACAAACAAAAATATAGAGAACAACCGGCCATTAAGAAGATCAAGAGAAATTCAAACTAAAACTAGAGATTTGAGCTTAGGGGAAATCAATCTCAATCAAATCTCCTTATCAAGAGAAAGACGAATAATAATTCAATCTCTATTTTGGTTTAAATCACATGTTTTCGGATTTAAGGGATAAATTTGTTTTTATGATATATTGGATGACGATATGCTTGATTTAAGATTTGATTGATTTAAATAAGATTGTTTAAAGGTTTTTTTGTATGGTTTTAGATCAAAACCAAGAATAATGAGGTTTAAATGCCATGGGAAATTTTTATGTTATGAGAAACATGACTTTGGAGTTGGGTTTCAATTTTGAGAATTTTCCAAGCTATGGAAAAATTATTATAAATTTTCAAAGGAAAATATGGTTATTTGGGTTTATAATTTGTTTTGGAAAATATATTGAGAATTTGGGTCTGGAATTTTGATATGATAGATAACATGATTAAAATGAATTTCTGAAATTTTTTGGGGATTTTTCCAAAGTAATTTGCTATGCAAAATAAATTGTTTTAGAAGAGGGACCTCTTTGCAAAATTGGAAGGGCATATTTGATTAACTTAACCATGGTTTAGAACTGGATTAGTGACAAATATTTTTGAAAAAGAATTTGAAAATTTTAAAGCAACCAATCTGGTGTTGAAACGTGGCAGGTTAGTTGGAGAAAAGTTGACGTATTTAAGAACTAAACCTGGTTTGCTTAGATAATAGGTTCCGCCTATTTTGGAAAACACCTTTCGACACAGTAGCTTTTGCATTCATCCTTGTCGAAACCAACTATACCGAAACCAATACACAAGGTATCATCTTGATGGTACGTAGTGGATTGGAGGTAGGCGAAAGGTAAGGTGTTGAAAGCATAGCTTCCGAAGAGGTCGAAACCTTGGTTTATTTTTAAATAGAAAAGCGCCTGCCTTTGTTTTGTTTTAAGCCTTCGACAGGGTCGAAGCATAAGGTTTCGAAAGAGGTTTTAAAAGGGTTTTGAAAGGGGTTGCCATTAACTTATAATTGTTTTTGGCTGGGTTCCTCACCTATAAAAGAATGTTTTGAAAGAAGGGGTTCTGACCTAGTCGATACCCTGCTGCCGGTTTATTGCCTTTCGATGGTGTTGAAGATATCAATGTTGTTGGATGATACTTTGTCTTATAAAGTTTAAGCCACTTCCTAAAGCTTTCGAAAAGGGTTAGGGGTTTCGAAGGTGATGGTTTTGAAAGGTGTTTCGACTCCAACCTTCCAATGTTTTACCCAGGTTTTTTATTCCTTTGAAAGGGATGGTGCCAATGCCATCATGTTTTCCCCCAACATTTTTATAAGATAAAAGATGGTTTTGAAACAGATGCTTTTGACTATATTCACTTTGACCCAAATAATGCTTTAAGTATGAACCCAATGCTTTCGAAAGGGGTACTTTCATTGGTTTCGGAAGGGTTACTTCCATAAGTGTCAAAAGGGGACTTTCAACTGGTTTTTTCGAAGCTAAAGCTTCTAAAGTTAAATGCTAATACTTTAATATATTAGAAAGGTTTCGAAAGGTAGAATTTAAAGTATTATAAGGTAGAAGCCTAATGTTTTTAAGAGCTTTCGAAGGAGGTTGTCCTATGAAGTCAAAGCCTAGGTTTCAAAGGTATCGAAAGGTTTAATGACCCAAACTCTATTTCTAAAGGAAAAACCCATGGCAATATTAAAGGAGTTTTTTTAAAGGATTTTAAGAAGAAGCTATCTTTGATAAATTAAACCCACAGGCATGGTAATGCTATGTTTTATATTCCTTCTTCTAATATGAATATATTTACTCTATAATGGATCCATAATTGCATTTTGGGGATAAAGGGTAGGAGATCCAGTGAGGTAAACTTAGTAGTGAATATAAATTGAACAAACTCCCGAATGAGTAGAATTGCATCCAAGAGGTCGGGAAGACCAGATTATAGGATGCTAAAATATAAAGGAAAGATATTAGCAAGGGCAATAGGTTCACAGTAAGCCCATAAAAACTTTACAATATTGGCTGGGGCCAATAGGTTCATAGTTAGCACATGAAAACTATGTATAAGAGAAGATATCAGATAGATAGGTTCACAGTTAGCCTATGAAAACTATGTGTAAAGGAAGATGTCAGATAGACAGATTCATAGTAAGCCCATGAAAACCATGAATGGATACTGGTTGGGCCAGTAGGTTTGTAGTTAGCCCATGAAAACTATATCCGGATGTAATATTGGCAGAAGTCAATAGGTTCCTAGTCAACCCATGAAAACTAGGGTAAGAAGAAAGGATATTGGGGTTACCAATAGGTTCCTAGTCAACCCATGTAGACTAGGATAGTAATATTAGAATTACCAACGGGTTCATAGTGATTCGATGAAAACTATGTAATTGGACAGGGAGTCCTTAAATATTTAACCGGTTATTAGTTAGCCTATGAAAACTAATAGGTTAATAGTAATCCTAGAACCTATAATTGAGATAGATAGTTTAAAATTGAATGGGAATAGGTAATCCAGAATTTATTCAATTGTATTGCATATCGTCATGTTATACTATTTTAAATTGTTTTAACCACTGTGGATGAGGAGCACAGTATATGGTTTTGTAAAGGTTTTGAGATACTAGCAGGGGAACCCGTTCCGCTAAGCGGCGTGGTCTCACTAGATATCTAAATGATTTGAGATGGTAGATTATTATTCATACCAGGCTTTATGTCTGACTAGAAGTTTAGGTTTTCCCCTTAAACTCTCAGGTACTCAATTGATTTTGAGTAGTTTGAGAGTTAGGTTTTTCAGGTACCTCTTAAGAAGAATAAGCTTCCAGAGACATGTATGAGGCATGATAGCTATATAGAGTTCTCTGTTCTTTTGATTCCGTTGTGTTGTTTGTAATGGAAAAGTTGTTATATTGCCTGTTTATACTCTGATCATCCCAGGGTGCATTTTCATATGTCGCTCTAGGCGTATGTTGTAATAAATATATTTCTTTGAATGTGGTTTGCGAACATGGAATTATGTAATGAATTGGAAATGTTTTGATATAGAATGCAGATTTGTTTGAAGTTTAAATTTTTTCCATATTCGTGTGTTTCTGTGTATCAATGAATCTAACACCACCGTATTTGGTCACCGAGGAGTAATAACTATGGATGACTGCTGCATCTGTAGCCGTTGTTTTGGGCCTCCAAATAGGGGATGTTACAAGTTGGTATCAGAGCATAGGTTTATGGAACTTTAAAAGAAAGTTAAACCTAAAAGATTTTCAAACATAATCCAATGAATTTGAAAATATGATTGGGGTTTGGGTTAACTCTATAGTAACGTACTTGTATTTGATATATAGTTATATATATAATACAATGAATTTAAAAATATAAGTACGTGTTCCCCTCTCTCTTAGACCGTTCTTCTGTATCTTACTAAGGCTCGTATGTAGATTTACGAGAAAGAAGATATGGAAGAAGGAAACGGAAGAGGAAATCTAAGTGGAGGAAGCACCACAACAACCAGAAATGCTCAACCTAATACCAGGAGGAACCAAGGTCGATAGGCTAATGCTAATCCAAGTGTTGAAGACAATGTAGGTGCTGGAAATCTGCCAGTAGATGCGGGGGTGGTATATCAGCCGTTGACCAATCTATTGCAAGCTGGAGTTGCTGGTAATATTGTAGGAGCTAATCATGTGGCTCCAGTCTAAGCAGAGACTACACCAGTTTGGGTAGGAAGCCGTTTGTTGGAACGGAGGATGCTATTGGAGTAGAGAATTGGCTACTGAGTTGTTAGAGGATCTGTACTGATCTAGGCTTGGACGATGGGAAAACGAGAAGGCTAGCCTCTAGATAGTTGCAAGTGGTAGCGCTTCACTGGTGGAATAGTGTTACTGCCAGGGTACCAAAGGAAGTGTTGACATTGGCTGATTTCAGGAGAAGGTTTGAGTAGAGGTTTCTGTCTGAAGTTGCTATGTATGCATTGATGAGAAAGTTTATGGATCTAGTTTAGGGAGAGATGTTAGTGGTCGAGTATGCTGCTAAGTTTGATGAGATGTCTCGATAAGGATATGCTTTGGTAGATACTGATGTCAGAAGGAATGAAAGGTCCATTTGAGGATTGAGACCTGAGCTTGCTAGGTTGACTATGACCCATATCCGAGATCCTTCTAATGTGGTGGTGGAGATGGCTATTCACCATGAGGAGACGCTTGCTATTTCAGCTAGAGAGAAGCCAGTTGAATCCCAGGGTCCTTGGAGAAAGAAGAGGAAATTCTTTAAGAAGAAGGGAGCCCAGAAAGGGGAGGCTAGCTAGAAGGAAAAGGCTAAATTGGTGTGCTACAAATGTGACAAGAAGGGTTATTATGCTAATGAGTGCCGGTCAGGCAAGGGAAAGAAGGCTGCAGACAAGAAGAATGTAAAGTGCTTTAACTATGATCAAGTGGGGCACTACAAGAACCAGTGTCCAGAGGCAGCTAGGGCAGACAAGGGAAAAGTTTTTGCTGGTGGATCATCCACTAAGTCCACTGCAGCTGATAAAGGGAAAACTGTGATGGAAGGAATGTTTTTTATTCAGAGTATACCATTTAGGATACTTTTTGATACCGGTGCATCACATTCATTTATATCACGGTGTTTGGTTGATAGGTCATGCTTAAAATCCACATACCTTATTACTTCCTTAAGGGTTGTGAATCCAATAGGAGGCTATGCAACTCTTTGGATAAGATATGACCAATTAGAACTTGATTTGTTAGGTCATAAGTTTGCATGCAGTTTGTATGTGTACGATTTCGTAGATTTCGGAATCATTTTGAGTATGGATTAGTTGAGGAGGTATGAGGCCAGCAAATTCTGCCAGGATGGAGAGATATCTTTTAAACACCCAGACAGCCATAACCAAATTATATTCTCAGTAGAAAATTCGGACCAGAGTTGTTGTGCTTTGTTAAGTGCAATGGAAGTGGGTGAAGAGTTAAGTCAGGTTCGGATTGCAAGAGAATTTGCAGATGTCCTTGAGCCAGTCACAGGGCTACCATCGAAACGAGCTGTTGAGTTTTGGATAGATCTAGTGCTAGGAGCTGAACCTATGAGTAGACCACCTAGCAGGATGACACCGATAGAGATGAAGGAATTGAAGGTGTAGCTAGTGGATCTTGAAGGAAGGAATTTTAATAGACTAAGCAGTTTGCCTTGGGAGCAGCGGCGGTATTCGTGAAGAAACAAGATGGGTCGTTAAGACATTGTATCGATTATCGTAAGCTAAACGAAAGGTGTATAAAGAATAAGTATCCTTTACCAAGAATTGATGATCTATTTGATCAATTAAGTGGAGCCAAAGTGTTTTCTCAGTTAGATTTGGCGACATGGTTCCATCAGTTGAGAGTGACAGAGGACGACATTCCTTTGACTACATTTCAGACTAGATATGGTTCGTATGAGTGGTTGGTGATGCCAATTGGATTGACGAATATACCTGCTTTCTTCATGGATTTGATGAATCGAGGCTTCCAAGAGTATTTGGATAGATTCGTGTTGGTGTTCATAGATGACATTTTGGTATACTCTAAGGATGAGAAAGAGCATGAAGATCATCTTAGAATTGTGCTAGAGACGCTGAGGCAGAATCAGCTAAAGGCAAAGATTTCCAAGTGTCATTTTTGGAAGAAAGAGATTAAGGTTCATGGTCATGTGGTTTCAGAGAAGGGATTGTCAGTCGATCCAGATAAGACCAAGCTGTGAACAATTGGAAGAGACCAGAGACGGTGACCGAGATCAGAAGTTTTCTTAGACTTGCTGGTTATTACCGAAGATTCATCAAGGATTTCCCACAAATAGCAGCGCCTTTGACTAAGCTTACGAGAAAGGAAGTGAAGTTTGTTTAGTCCGACAAATGTGAGGAAGCATTCCTTAAGTTAAAGCATTTGTTGACCAATGCTCTAGTGCTAGTAGTTCCAGATGGTAACCAAGGGTTGGTAGTATACACCGATGCGTGTGGGACTGGAGTGAGAGTAGTGTCGATGCAGAAGGGCAAAGTCAATGCTTATGCATCTAGGAAGCCTAGATCACATGAAGTAAGATATCCTACTCACGATTTGGAGTTAGCAGCGGTGATTTTTGCCTTGAAGATTTGGAGACATTATCTCTTGGGGGAGAGATTTGAGTTGTATACCGATCATAAGTCTTTAAGATACTTATTCTCTCAGAAAGAGTTGAATATGCGACATTAGAGGTGGTTGGAATTTTTGGCTGCTTATGATTTTGATATAGAGTATACCCTAGGGAAAGGAAATAAAGTAGAAGATGCTCTCGGCAGAAGACATCCGAATGTGGTGTTGGCTATGATACTATATTCTGACTTTGTGATTTATTTGGTGGCCACCTTCGATTTTTTGATTCGAGAGTGTGTTTCGAGTTGGGCGGTAGTTGTAGCTATGCGTTAGCAATGGTCCGGAAGTGTAATTAGCATATCTACCTTGGCATTGCCTAGTTGTGCCGTGTCACCTACCCTAGCACGCCTTCTACGAGTTTGGTTTGTACCATACCTATGGAGTGCCCTCTGACGACGCCCAGTTTACGGGCGGGATTACGATACTGTATAGACTATGGGAAATAAAAATGTGTTAAGGAGGAAAATGTAACGCCTTAACGCTATTTTAATAGTTTATATTACTGTAGACATATTATAATAGCGTATTGTACTACATAGTAGATAGTTTAACGGATCCTTAGGAGATGTGAATCCCGAACATCTCTTAAGTTACTGCACTCACGTTAGACACTGGATAGGAGATGTCAAACCCCGTAAACATCTCCGATGCCGTTTACACTCATCTTTATTTACTGTTGATTTGACTTACATAAGATCTCTTAGTTCTGACTCAAGTGTTTTGTCTTTTCAATTCGCCCGGGTCAGCCTGAGCATTTCAGGATTTGAAGGCCTTATTTTTGGAGGACGAAGATGAAGATTTGTACTACTATTATTTACTATATATTTATTCCACTACATTCATACTGTTCCGCTGCATTATTTGTTTATCTCTGATATGTGTAACTCTGATTTTGTATTGTATAAGTATAATCAAATGTTTTGTATACAGCTTCATGAACTGTTATTTGATTGTTATAGTTTGTCATTCCGCTACGAGATTCTGTTTTGTTTTTTGTCTTTCTCTGCGTTTTCTTATTCACCCAAATAACAATCCACCCTTCTGTATGGTTTGAGTTGGCATGTGTGTCTGCTTAAAGTGTACAAAAAGGCGGGATGTTACAACATCTATCGAGAACTTGGATAACATAATGGTTTATACAAAAAGGCTTTGAAAGACCGAGCTCCAGCAATTCCAACATATTTGGCCCACAACAGAAAGGCGAGATATCTTATCCAAGAGAATCCCCTTCGGTAGAGTATCCCATCCTGTATTGCGAATCCTGGTGCCTTTCAGAGGAGCTTTTTTCGCTGATTCCTATCTGCGGGGAGAGCTCCTATGGGCAGGTACTCCTTGATTGGCATCATCCATATCTTTGGTTCTTTTGGTTGTTTCAAAAATCCAATCAATATCCATTTCACTTATGCTTGGAGTGATCAGGATTTCAACCGGTACTAGCCCCAATGGTTGAGCTTCTTTGGAACTGGCCAGTTTGGCTAGATAATCTGCCTTCATGTTCCATTCCCTTAGAACATTAGTTATGGTGTAATGCTCGATGTCATTCAGCAGTTCCTGCAATTTAGATAGGTACAGGGTAAGGTTTCCCCCCGAGCTTGGTATTCGCCTTTCACTTGACAGACGACTAGCTGAGAGTCGCTATAGATGTGTATGGACTGTATTCCAAGTTCCTTTACAACTTTCAGCCCCGCTATAAATGCTTTATATTTAGCCTCATCATTTTTGCATTGACTTCCAAGCATAAGGCATAGCAAATGGATCATCTTTCGGGAGTCTTAAGCACTACCACTGCTCCCAAGCAGAAGTAGTTAGATGCACCATCGACGAACAACTTCTAAGTGTCTCCACTTTCAGAGTCATTTCTTCCTCATTATCTTCTATTGTAAAATTGGTAATGAAATCTACCAGTGTCTTCCTATTGATCGTCTTTTGAGGATGTTATTTGATTTCGGACTTACTTAATTCAATGTTTCATTTGATAAGCCGTCCAGAGGTCTCGAGGCGGTATAACACCTACTTCAAGGGTTGTTCTATCAGCACTTTGATCGGGTGTGCTTGGAAGTACGATCATAACTTTCTGGATGCGATCAAGAGGCAATATGCTATTTTTCTAATTTTGAATGGTTCTTTTTTGCTCTAGTGAACCGTTTATTGATGTAATATACGAGTCGATGGATCTTAGCTTCTTCTTGTACGAGCACAGTACTCAATGCATGAGGTGAGACTATTAAGTAGATATGCAAATCTTCTCCATCTACCGGCTTGGAAAGGATTGGCGGGGTTTCCATATGTCGTAGCAGCTCTTTGAATGCAGTTTGACAAGCTTGATTCCATTCATAGTTCTTCTTTCCCTTCTTTAGCATGTCAAAGAAAGATATACATTTGTTGTTTACTTTTGAGATGAACCGGCTCAGCACTGCAAACCTTCCATTCAAGCTTTGTAAGTCTTTCATATTCCTCGGGGCCTCGACTTACAGTAAAGTGGTAATATATTTGGGATTTGCTTCGATGCCTCTGGCGCTTACTATGAATCCTAAGAACTTTCCAAAGACTACCCCGAAGTGACATTTAAGTGGATTGAGCTTCATTTCATATTTGCCGAGTATTTCATACATTTCGCTTGAGGTTGCCCAAGTGATTTGTAGCTATGCATGATTTAACCAACATATCGTCTACATAAACTTCCATAGTCTTCCCGATCTGATGTTAAACGTTGCGTTCGCTAGCCGTTGGTAGGTTGCCTC
This sequence comes from Allium fistulosum, assembly GCA_030737815.1. Lineage (NCBI taxonomy): Eukaryota > Viridiplantae > Streptophyta > Magnoliopsida > Asparagales > Amaryllidaceae > Allium > Allium fistulosum. Next base: position 496,811,744 of record CM060905.1, on the reverse strand, counting down.
ATCATTCTTTAAGCCAAATGGCATTACTTTGTAGCAGTATAGTCCTGGATCGGTAATGAAACTAGTATTTCCTAGTCAGGTTCATACATCATGATATGGCTGTACTCCGAATAAGCATCCATAAATGATAGTAGTTCATGTTCAGCTATCCCATCCATAAGTTGTTCGATTCTAGGCAGAGGAAAGCTGTCTTTTGGCAAGCTTTGTTTAGGTCCAAGCAGTCGGTACAAGTTCACCATTTTCCATTGGACTTCTTGACCATAACCAGGTTGGATACCCATTCGAGGTAAGTTGCATTGCGGATAAAACCATTCGCCATCAGCTTAACCACTTCTTCTTTCAACGTTTTGGACCGTTCCCTAGGCTACGTCTCTTCTGCTTCACTGGTGTATACTTCAGATCAATATTAAGTGCAAGGCATGCAATCTTTAGCGAAACCTCGCACATATCGGAATGCGTCCAAGCCAATACGTCCAGGTTGACATCAAGAAATTTGATGAGTTCCAATCACATCCTATTTCCAAGATGTGATTCAATTTTCAGGACCAATGTTTGGTCATCCATATCAACTGGGATAGACACCATCAGTTCTGCTGGTGCTGTCCATTTCTCCATTGGACTCTTCTTTCTAGGCTCTAAAGTCTTATCGAATAGGCTATGGTCCCAATAGGGCAGCCCTGTAGTTGCTATTTGGTAGGTTTATGAATATGGAGAGTTCTCCCCACATTCTTCCACTTTTGCCTTCTTTTAGACTCGTGTAGTTCTGTAATATAACATTCTCTAACTGCACTTTGGTCTCCTTTGATCACCCGACTCTGTTCTTTGTTGGAAACTTAATAGTTAGGCATCATTGAGCTAAAGCAATTCTGAAATCTATCGAGGTGGGCCGCCCTAGGAAGGCATTGTAGGCCAAAATTTCATCTACGGTAACAAAGGTTTAGATGAAGGTGGCTCTACGGTTGCCTTCTCCCAGTTCTACGGGTAAATCAATTGTTTCGACAGGTTGTTTGGGTTCACTAATGAATCCCTGGATCTTCATTGGGAAAGCGGATACTTCTTTCACACCGACCTTTAGCTGATCAAAGGTGCATTTGAAAAGGATATTCACAAAGCTGCCGTTGTCTACCAACACTCGTTGGATAATGGCGGGTCTGATTCCTACTATCATGACCATGGGGTGGAGAGTTGGAGCTTCTATCCCTTCAGTGTCTCGATTCTAGAATACTATATTATCATTTAGGGTTCTCTGCTGCTTGGCAGGGGTTCCATCTTCAATTATAAAGCATGAATCTTTCGAAGCATGCTTTATTGAGCTTGCATACCGCTCCATTTCTCCCCAACTCTTCTGCACATGATGGGGTCCTCAGGATATTTTTCCAATGATGAGTCTCTGGTCAGTCCGTCTGTGTCCCTCTTCACTGGTTCCAACTTGATTCCCTCTCTCTAGGAGTTGTGGCACTACAGGTTGGTCAAGATTCTGTGGTTTCCTCACATACTATTGAAGCTTGTTTTCCCGAGTCAGCTCCTCATCGAGTTCTTCAGGTGACGAACCTCATTCATGTTGTGGCCATGTGTTTTTCGGAGCTCTTTTGTTGTTCAGTTGCTTCCTTTTTAGGTGGCTTCTTGTAATCTTCCGTCCCTTGTGTCACGAGATAGATGCTTTCTGGAGTATCGTTGAGCGGGGTGTATTCTTCGAGCCTCAAAACTTTAAGTCACTTGTTACTTCCATTTCACTTGTTGGAATTCAGGTTCTTCCTTTCTAGATTTCCATCTATCCTTGCATTTCCTTCAGTGGTCTTGGAGGTATTTATGCCTTGGTTTGTCGCCATACCACTTTACCCACTATTGTTGTTTGTAAGTTGGCAAATTTCCTTTCTAATTCTTGTACTTCTTCCTATCTCAAATATTAGCTCGCCTTTCAATTGAAGTCCTTTCTAGTGGTAGGTTGTTTCATTTTGGTCCATTTTCTGAATTCAGTTTTGGGGTGGACAGCATGAACCAATGCCATGAAAACTATATTCTCGTTTGGGTTACTTACTTTAGTCACCGTGGTGTTGAACCGATTCATGAAGGACTTCGGAGACTCATTCCATCCTGGGAATATGTCAAATAAGGACATCACATCTTTTGGTTTTGTCGTGTGAAGAAAATTGATTAAGGAATATTGTTGCTAGCCAATAAAAGGTGGAGATGGACCTTAGCGGAAGCCTGGTAAACCACATGGAAGCAATTCCCTCTAGGAAAATCAGGAAACATCTACGTCGAACGACATTCGAAGCATTTGCTCCATCCTTGTACCAATTGTACTTATACAAGTGGGGTTTCGGGTCTCTCATCCCATCGTAAGACGGAATAGTTGGCATAGTGAACTTTTCAAGGTACCGCTCATTCCGAATGTCATTAGTGAAGGGAGTCCAACTTGGAGCGGATTCCCATTCATCATCCCTTCTATCCTTACTTTCATCCATTAGCTGCTTGACCATGTCTGCGATATATGCCTCAGATGTTCGATAATCTGTGGGTTGGCTGTCGGTGTCTACACCAAGTGTTTGATTTTGCAAATGATCTTGATTAGTGGACTGAAGCCTAGGCTCTCCTGTCTTTGGGAGAACCATTCCCTCAAAGTTCCTTTGGTTTTCGGTTGGTCGGTAAGGGAAGTTTAGATCTCCTTGGCATTATTAAATGCATAGGCATTTCCTTCCAACATTCATCGTCAAGTCGCTCACCATCCACTGAGTTGGGGAGATCCATTGCTATATCTTCCCCTGGAATTTCACCCCTAGATTCAAGTTTGTAGCTGGTTGCCTCATAGTTGGTGGAGTGCCTGCATTTCCTTCCATATTAATTCATATGGTTCCACCTATCACTCATTTATGCTTCTACTTTCTGTTTCTCCTGTTTAAGCCAGAGATAAAAGAATTTTCGTTTTCTATGGAAGCCGTGGGCTTTGTCATGTTTCTTGGAGTAGCATGTGACTATAAGGTCAATAGAGCATTCAATTTTTCCATAAGAGCCCTTTGGCTCTTTTCCATCTTTTGATTAATTTCATCAACCATTTTATTTAACTATTTACGCTGAATAAAGGATTCCGCACTTGATCTCCTGTTTTGGCGCCATTGACTTCAATTTGCTGAGGATTGATTTCTTCTCCAACAATTGCATCTCGTATGGATTTTTCGAAAGCAGATCTCCTTCTTTCTGGTGCCATCACCAGATCTTCTGAGCAAAGATTGAGGATCTAACTTCTAAACTTATCCGATCCAAAGTAGATAGCTAGATCTAAGCCTGGATTCAGTTCTCTCAATGAAAGCACCAAAATGTTGATGCAATAAATGGATCAACACCTTGATATAGTTATGAAAGCACTAGCCCTATTTATCAGGACAAATAAAGTAAAGCTAAACACTCTTCAACTTCCTGAAAAGACAAAATAAAGTAGAGAAACACAAGATTTTATAGTGGTTCGGCTGTTAACAAAGCCTACGTCCATTTTATAGATTTTATTGATAGATTGACTGTTGATCACAAGTACAAGCTATTTACAATTCTAATAATTGAACGAAGAAAGATCAGACCACCATTGATGAAGACAAAAAGAAGGATCTCAATTGTCCTATGGCAGTCATTGTTAGGAGGAAGAAGGTTAAGGAATCTTAGTAGCAGAGTTTCCCAGTGATCAGAGTAGCCAACCCACTTCTTGTTGAGAATAGGATGGTATTTATAGGATTTAGATAGCACTTGGATTAGAACCAGAGTACCAGAAGCCTGTAGCATCCATAGGAGGAGGCATATAAAGTTTGGGGAAATTTCAAACTAAGTTTTTGGATCGGTACCGATCCAATTGGATTGGATAGGTACCAACCCAAAACGTTATGCAATTTTTGCATAAGTCCTTCTTCGTTGGCTTCTTTTCTTGCATGCGAGATTCCGCACGTGATTTCATAGATTTTTGACTTGTTTTGACAATAGTTCACCTGCAAATTAGTTTGAACTATAATTCAAATCGGATATGTCTTGACTTCTTCAACTCGGATGCTCGGAATGTTATAAAACTTGGTGGATAAGTTTTGGAGAGATGTAGGAATATAATGTATGTGGATTGGAGATTGCACAAGTCAATAATTTGGATCGGTACTGATCCAATTGGATCGGATCGATGCCGATCCAAATACTTGGCGTATTTTTGGTCCAAACTTCCCTGGTTTCTTTGTCATGTATTTTTATGTCTTTAGGTCAAGTTTTGAGTCCTTCTGGTGCAATTTGAATGTTCTAACTCCTTCTGAATTCTGTTGGGTTAAAAACCCAGTTAACAATCTATGAACTTGCTGCACTCTTAAGTTCTTATATATGGTTTATTTGATTATATTATTGTCTCATCTGTTTTACATCTATTTGATTACTATATTTCATCTATGCGCTATGAGATGTTCTACATGTTTGGTGTTTGCATTTTTTTCACTTTAAACCCTTGACTATTGTCCTACATCGATCGGGTACCATCACATTGCACTCTACAGGTCTTATTGAGTACCGGAGGTGTAGGGCGGTCCTCATAACAAGATTAGCATGTGCCAAAAAATGCTATAGATATTAGGAGTTTTCTTGGTTTGGAAGACTATTATAGTAAGTTTATTAAATACTTCATAAAGATTTCTCCATTAGTGACATTCCTTACTCGGAGTAGGAGCATGCTTTTATTAAGGTAAAGGAGTTATTGACTAGTTCATCTGTTTAGTATTTCATGATAGATTGAAGTCGGTTACTATTACACCGATGCTTGTGGTATAGGGTTTGGCATTGTTTATATACAAGAGGGTAGATTTGGTTGTTAAGCTAGTCAACAATTGAAAGTACACAAGAAAACTTATCTAACTCATGATCTTGAGTTAACAACTAATATTTTTGCCCTTAAATCCTGAAGGCATTATCTATTAGGGAAATTTCAACTGTTCATAGATTAGAAATCCCTAAAGTATTTGTTCTCTCGAAAATATTTGATGTTGTGACAATAAAAATGGATGAGGGAGCATAATGTGGTTTCAATATTTTTTATACCCTAGAAAAAGGCAATGTTGTAGTTGATTCCTAGAGTAGGAGACACACGATGCAAGGTTAAATGTTTTTGGAACAAAAGCACTTGAAGTTAAAGTATGAAATACAAATGTGTGTGTGTATGTATAATTTTGCTAAGCTTGCTGACTTACCGATTAGGCATATAACTATTGAAGAGTGTCAAAAGTTGGATAGGAGAGTCTTGAATAGGTGATGATAGGGATCATACTATTTGCTAGAGAGAGTTGGTCCAAACTATTTTGTTGTAGCATAATAAGGAAGAGACGTAAACTAGAGGAAATTTTTTTTGATTAGAATTCATATAAAGGAGATTTAGCCAAAGTTATGTTCATATGATATTGGAAGTTTTGAAGATATAGTTGAAGTCGAGTTATGCTCAGAAAGCCGAATAGTCGGAGAAACACTAATGATTTTAAAATTTTAGTTGATTAGATCCCATCGACCAATCAATTGAAAAATAATTTTAAGGTGGTTGGGAACTTATTTAACAGAAGCATATAGTTTGTTTTATGATAGTGTTCTGGTAACTAATTGGTATTTCGATGGAATTAGACTTTGCATTTAGTTCGTAACTTAAAGGGTATTGAATAGTTGACATTTGTTTATTTTCATTCCATATCAGTGCATAATGGTTGGTGATGAAGGGGATAGAGTTTTTGTTATTTTGACAAAACCAGTGAAGGTAGAGGATTTAGGTTGGCCTATGGATGGGTGTCGTTGATTCGACATTTGAGTAACATAGCATCATGCATGTTTATTTTTGGCTTGGAAAATTATCGATAACCAAGCAAGTTGGTTATCTTCTTACTACATATGTGCTATGGAAATATTTATGAGATATTGAACTTAAGTAGTTGTCGCAGTTATAAGTACTTTCTTTGGGTTGGATGTGACCCGAGTAACATATCATGTTCTCTAGACTAGTACATTATCCATTTCAAATGTTGCTAGATACTATTTTAGGTAACTATTTAAGTTATTTAGTATTATTTCTATTGGACTAATACGGTAATACACCACCCCATATTGAGTTCTCTTAACCATAGTATGTTTGAAGTAAAATGGGAAGAAGTTATGTGTGGGTAGAAAATAATGCCATTAGAAGTTTTGTATAAAGGAATTGGTCAATTTGGAATTTTAGATTGCAAAAGATATCCTGAATAAAATCGTAGTTAAGATCACATAGGGAATGGATAAATTAAAATTTTATATTTTCATTAAGTGAAGGATATTATAGCTTGCACGCATTGAGAGTGCAAAGTGGATTTTCATGGAAAATGGGATTTGAAGATTTTGGTATGATTTTGGTGAAGAAATGTTTAGATTCTTCTCAGTCATCCTTTGGGTTGAAGGGAGACTACTTTTTCTAGGAAATTATTGTGAAGCATTGGCGTAAGGGTACATAATTTGTGTTCCATTAATAGGTGCATGCGAAACGGTGTACTATGTAGTCTATTACTTCTAATTCAAAAACAATTTTAGGCTAAGTTGTTCACTTAAAATTAGACTTCACCTAGACTTAGGATTTTGGTGGCTATGTTTGAATAGGTGAATCGAGTAGGATTACATTACTTGAATTCTAGAATGTTTACTTGCTTGTATTATAGAACCTATGATATAATTCTTGCAAATAAGATAATGTGGTGCCTTGGTATCATAATTGATGGAGGATTGGAGGAGCGACATCTTACGTGAAATGATATAACATAAGTTGAATAAAAATTAACAAAGGAGTTATGCTATTCTTACAGGTTTAGGACATCCTAGAATTTTGGTGTTCTTAAGTGAAAATGAGGAATAGTAAGTGATTTAAGAATTTGATGCTAGTTATAAGACCACCCAATTTTGAATTTTCTTATCCTAGTATCCATAAGATATAGTGACCTTTATACTACCCGTATGATTTAAGGCATTATGTATTTTTATTGAGGGTAGCTTGAGGCTATATTTTCTGTTGGGGCATATTAGACCAAGGCTACTGGTTGTAGTGCATGTTGACATCATTTTATCTAGGTTGGTAGAGCATGGATTGCAGTCTATGCATGTACATTTGCAATGGCATGGATTGAGTATATATGCTAGTAGTAAAGTCAATAAGTGGAGATTGGAAAAACGATCAAGTTGAGAGTACTTGAAAAGTGGAGGAGGGAATTTGATTTTTCATTTCGACTCCTTTTTGTTAGATTTTTTTGTTTGCTTGTTTGTTAGCATAATTTGTTTATATAAGTATGGATGAATCGTTATTAAAGGTTGTTACCATTAAATTAAGAAATTAAACGGTGTGGTATGCTTTGTTGCTTGTCATATGTTTTGCTATACGATTTGACTTATTGTATATAAAGTTGCATCATATAAAAATTGTTAGCATATATTAGGATGCTTTGCATCCATGCTTATATGCAATGATCTTGCATTCATACCAGAGCTGCATTAGCATCATACATTATTCACATACCATATCCGTGACATGTATTGGTTTGATGGGTGAATGTTTTCTATTTGCACTAATTTGGCTATCACTATATATTGATATCTATATCCATGTTATTGTTGGTACCCATGTGGGTATCACATTTAATCATGCTAGGAATGATAGGAACTGAATACACTTGATATGAATTATTTAAATTGCTTTGTGTGTGGTGTGGTTGTTTGCTAGTGTATAGTTAAATCTACGAGTTATTTTTTTTGCCTTTTGGAATTTCGAAGAATGAAATTCTTTTAATTTTGGAGAATGTAATACCTCAAATTTTTATAAAAATAAATATTTAATTAGAAAGAGCAATTTTGTAATTTTTCATAAAACTAAAAAACTAAATTTTTATAAATGAACGAATTTGAAAAATATGACTTTTCCATTCTCTCAAGTAATTTTCTACCCAAAATTCATATATAAAACATCAAAAACAGACACCGAATAAAGGAGATATAGATCGTTAAATGTAACGCACGTTTCAAGGTAAAATGGGTCAAAGCACAAGTAGGCTAAGGGAGAATTTCAGGATTGTTCCTAGATAAGAGAGGTTTCTAGCTCTAATTCACCTATTATCAAATTCTCTTCATCATGTAGTCGTGGCTTCACCTCACCTCCATTCTTCTTCTTCTTCTTTAAATCTAAAAACAAATCTCTCTAAACAAAATATCAAATCAAATTTCCCAATAAAAATAGTGATTCATATTGAATAAAAAAGGGGAATTCAAACAAAACACAAGCAACCAAATAGAAGAAGAGGAATGCAATCAAAGGGGGGAAGCCATATAGGAATTTAAATTTCGTTTGTATATCTATTTATGTTTAAATATGAATTAAAGTCGAATTGATGATTTTTTAATTGAGGATTTATATGAATTAAACATTTTGGAAAACCATAGAATACAATTTTGATGATAGGAATTCTTATTAAGTTAGGAGAGGGTAGATTGAATGAAGTTCACCTTTAAAATCACATCGGTTTGGTTTATATAATAGATTTGAATTAGTTTAAATGAATAAAAATGCATTTATATATATAGCTTTCAAATCATATAGATCTGATTTTATGTAAAAATTTAATTGATTAAGAAGAATAAAATTGAATCTACACATATAAAACTTTAAAATCATACAGATTTGATTTTGTGCAAAAGATATGAATTGATTTAGATGAATGAATGTAAATCTATACATATAACTTTGAAATCATTTAGATCCGATTTTTTGTAGAGAATTTGAATTAATTTAGTTGAATAAAAGTGTCCTTTGTATATATATCCTTTAGGAATCATCTAGAGCTGATTCTATCAACTTTAAATAAAATTGAATATATGTAGAAGAATCGTAGAAATAGTTTATATATATAAATTAGATAAATTGCACAAAAGGTTGGATATGATAAAATTTGGAATTATATAATAATTGTTTGAAAGTGGAATTATACGAATTCAATGTTCATACATGGAACCTGAATATGGAATCCGAATAAAAGAACTAATGATAAACAAACAAAACTGGATGAAAATAACAGTTTAAAACATTGAAAACCCCATTTCTTGATAGAATGGTCCACTAATTACATAGATCGGCCGACTGAATGCTTCGAGGAAAACGCTAGACAAACACGAGCTAAACCCTAGGAAAACCCATTCATTTTTTGGGCCAAACAATCGATTAACTGTAGGCACGGGTCGACTAAATTTATGCAGAGTTGACTGGTTGGATTTAGCACTCAATTGATGGTCGCCATGTAATAATAATAAATTAGACTATAGGCAAATAGTTGATTGACTAATTAACTAGTCAACTAAATACTTTAGAAGTCGACTGACTGATTTGTTCAGTTGATGATTGCGCTATTCAAAAGAAATATTTATGCACAAACACACACACACACACACACACATATATATATATATGAAAAGAACCAGTCAATTGACATGTCCATTCAGTTGACTGATAGCTTGTAGTAAGCCCACATTGAATCTAGACCTGGTACCGGCAAAGTAAGATAGATTTATGGATTTGTTTCTCGCTTCCTTAACTTATTGGAGCTCACGTAGCTTTTCCATGCTGTATAACATGATGCTCAATGCTGTGTGTGATTGTATCACAATTAGTTAGTCCCATTATTGTGAGCTATGTGAGTGAAGGAAGCATCTGTAATATTGGTGTTTATAACTATTCGACATATGTACCTACGCTAGAAGTGAAATTGTTTATCGACCGTGGTATGTTACCAATTGAATGATGTAGGGCATATGACCCGTTTACCACTGAGTTAGTATACCATATGTTTTAGTAGGAAGTTTACAATCAGGGATGTACACTTAATGTGTGCCTTGACATTGTCCTTGTATACTCGGTATGTGCGACTTATGAGGTTTACTGTTGAGTTTATTTACTTTATGTAAAGTTAAGCAGGTTTCTATTGAGATTGTTAATGAATGCGTAGTTATGTAGTTTACCATCAAGACTATATACTCGACGAGTTTCTTGGTTTATCTAGTTTTTGGATGTTCAACCTTTGTAATGAAATTTTTATAGACCATTATTAGATTTTAGGCCTATTATAGGTTGTTACCCTATATTGTGTTGTTGGATAATTTGTTAGGCTATAAATATACAAATGAACACCCTTAGGTTCTGTAAACTATAAATTATAATTTAACTATCTATTAACACCATGCCGCTAGTGATATTACATAATCACCAAACCTTGTCAGATCCTTTCTATTTTTCCATCTTTATGTAACGACCCGAATTTTGATCACTTTAATTAAGGATATTTACATTATTTTAAATATTAAAACATGGATTATTCTTAACAAATAATCAATCTTGTGAAATGAATGATAATAATGAAACTATTATGGAGATATATTCACAAAAATATATACTTTGGAAAAGTATCGACAAAATGACCGAAAAACGTTTTATCGATAAACAGCTCAATAATCGTCAGAATGTCGCGCGCGGAGCTGGATACGTACACTTATTTTTATAATTGAACAAGAATATGAAATAAAATTATTTATTTTATTTTTGGAAATTAAATGTATTTATGACATCATCACTTATGCCATTATATTTAATAATTGATTTATGAATTTAAATTGAGATTTAATGATTTAACAATTATTTTAATTATTATAATAGTTGTTTTAGATGATAATAATTAATTTTCAATCAAAATAAAAGCTACCTTTTCCTTTCATAGCCTCGTCACCCATCTCTTATTCAACTTTCCCGCTTCTTCCCACTCCTCCCATACCTCTGTACCACCCGTACTCCTTGTCTTCGTCTTCCACCATCCCTCCTCTTCCCGATCCCCCTCCTTCACTGCTGTCTGTTTCTGCCACGCTTCCGGTTACTGTCCTCACTTCTTTGGCTCCTCCCTACTTGCCTTTTTTTGGTCCTCCTCCTTCCTCTTCCGTTCATCCTTCGTCTCTCTGTGTCTCTTCTTCTTTGCCCTGGTCTTCTCTCCTTAAAGTGAAGCCGCAAAACGCTGGGAAGTATGTTCCAGTTGAAATTCCTCTTTTTTATGAGGGTGAAGAAATTGTTCCATCTGCTATGGTTGTTCAAGAAGGTAACAACGTTTGGGGACAACATCTTGTTGGTTTTTTCTTTGACAAGCCATTTCCATATTTAGTAGTGTTCAACCATCTTAAGAAAGTCTGGAAACTTAAAGGAACAATTGATGTGAAGTCTGATGGTCATTTGTTCCACTTCGATCTATCATCGGAGGAGGATAGAAGGAGTATTATCCAGTCAGACCCTATTGTAGTAAGGAACAAGCTGTTCATTGTTAAACCTTGGGATCCATCGATTGACAATAATATAAGCACAATCAAGTCAGTGCCTCTGTGGCTGAAATTTTCGAACATTCCTTTGTACTGTTGGTCGCATATGGGAATCAATTGGTTAGCAACTCGACTGGGTAAACTCCTCTGTATGGATGAATCTATTGAAAAACTCGAAAGAATAGGTTATGCGAAGTGCATGGTTGAGGTTTTTTATCAATTTGAATTGCCCAAGTCTTTCCTAGTGAGATTGTTAGATGACTCGAAGCAAGTTGTAAAGGTTGAATACCTTTGGAAACGACAAATTTATGGTGAGTGCAAAGAGTTTGGCCATGTTATGCAAGGTTGTACGGCTGTTAGCGCCAAAATTGGTCACTAACACCCAAATCCAAGCGAAAGCACCAAATACCAGTCACAGCTCACAGATAGAATGTATATAGAGAGTATAAATATGAAGAACAGTAAAAATTAAAAAGAAAGCAGTAAGAACAGAGGATTTATAGAGGTTCGGCTGACTTCGGCCTACGTCCACTCCAGAAATTTCCTTTTTATTGATGTTAGAATCAATTACAGTTAAAATCCAGAGTTTTTAGAATAACAATGGCAGAGCAGCCTTAGTATAGAAGATGAAGGGAGGTAGAATGGAGAGAGACCTTTTTCTGAACCCCCACATGCTGTATTTATAGGAAAATCCCGAGTTACTGGGCTTCCTGAGTAGTCCGGGCCCATCAGTACCATAGCCGAGCCAATACCCTTCATCAAGACCGACCCACACTGCCATGCCGACCGACCTATGTCGACCCACTCCATACTCTAGTATGCCGATCCACATCACCACGTCATCCACACCACCAAGTCACCGAGCGGCACCTGCCGAACCACCTTCGGCCGAGCCGTATCCATACTCCAACACCGGGCCACTCGATGCTGACCCATCCCAATCCATTCCCTAGCCTTCCTACCGATCCACTTCCTTCGACCGAACCACATATGCCAATCCACCTACGTCAATCCCATATCTGACTGAACCATAACTGGCCGACTGAACGAGCATCCTAACTAAACCTTACCTCTTCTCCACTCCTCGACCGATCCATACCTCCCAGGCCGAACGAACTTCCACCGAACCACATTTGCCGAACCACATGTGCCGAACCAACCTGGCCTGCCCACCTTGACCAAACCACATCTTCCAAGACCCATCCACACTACCACACCGGTCCATACCTTCCAAACCGAGCGATCCATCCTGACCGAACGACAACTCCCAGACCGAACCACATCATTCTGACCGATCCATGCCTCCAAGGCCGAACCACATCTTCAAGGGCGAACGACTCACATTAAACCATCAAACCAGCTCAAACCTTTCGTATTCCAACCTATTTACCTAACATCTTTTAACAAATGATCCGTTCAAAGGAACCAGATCGAATTTGGGAGCTTCCTATCCGAGAACCACTTCAAACCAATTTACATGTTCGAAAATAAAAGAGATGGGATGATATGATTTGGAAGATGGAATGTAGGGCTGCTTTTCACTGACGCTTGTGGAAAATTTACCCATATCACTTATTAGTGACAGTACTCCATTTGAGATCTTCGATGCAAGGGCTTCTCGCTACTACTCCTAGTTGTAATTCCTGACAGGACATATTAGGAGAGTTCATTCAGTTTGTCCTGTTCCTGGACAACTTGTATGGACGAATGTCTGACGTTGCATTTCTAATCACATTGATTGATCTATATAAACATATCATTTGTTTGGTGGTAGAGAAGGTAACTTCTCTTAGCTTAACACGCTTTTCTGAGACATACAAGCTCAGGAGTTATATGTTTGTAGAAATCAGTTGTGTGATCATGGAATAGCAGCGTGGAATTCAAAGTGGAATGTGTGCTATGTGAAAGGTAATCGTTAACTCAGGCCTCATCACCCAGTAATGGCTAAAACCGGGTACGCTGTAAGGCTATGTGGTTCGCAACATTAGGGTATGATCATCACCTTTATAGATAGCCCTTTATATTCCTAGTATGTGGTGTATTGTAACGACCCTAATTTTGACTAAAATATATTTAGGATATTTAATTAGGTAAATTAAATGAAATAACATATATGGTTAAGGGATTAAGATTTGTGTAATTAGAGAGTAACCATGCCTAATTGACTAATGAACAAAAGTGGATAAAATAAAATAAGTAAGGGTAATAGATAAGGACGAAATAGAAATAAGTTATATTCTTATACCCTAAACTCTCATGCCACTTTCATTTTACACGTTCATAAACAAAAACTAAACCAAGTAAGGCCGACCACCATTAGAAGAAAGCAAGAGGAACATAAGCTAAAATCAAGAGGAAGAAGCTTAAACAATTTGATTCAAGAGCAAATCTTAAAACTCCTTAATCCCAAGCTAAGGTGAATAATAGATTACATCTCATATTTCTTATATTTGGTTCTAGATCAGATCCAAATATTTTTTACAATGTATATTCCATGTTTGGAATGTTAAATAGATATATATGCTTGTTGATGAATTTTTTTTTGTTTATATAGATTTTATGACAAGTTTTAATTTGAAAAACCTTCAAATGACAACTAAATGCCTTGCGATTTTGATATGAGGTCAGAAATAATATTTTAGGGATGGGTTTCAAGTTTCATAATGTTTTGAATTAATGTAGATTTATTATAAATTTTCTAGTGAAGAAAATGGTTAAATTGGGTTTAAAATTAATTATGGATATTATATGCTTGCTTTGGGTCAGAAATTTAAATATGTTAGAAAGCATATTAAAAGAGTTTTATAGGAATTTTTGGAGAATCTTCCTATGTGTTTTAATAAGTATATAAAATTACTTAAGGTATGGGACTTAAATATTTTATTGTTTATAAAAGGAGAAGGGGCAATTTGTAAATGTTTTATTTTGTTAATTTCTAAAATTCGACAGCACTTTTTGAAAATATTTTGAAAAAGAATTGACAACCAATCATACGTTGACAAATAAAGCAAGTTATTTGGAAAGAAATTGCTTTAAAAGGTCAAAATTCAGTTTTACAAGGTTTTACTACTTTGATACTTATAGCAGCACCTTTCGACTTCATATTTGCCGCCTCCAACCAGTTAAACCAATACACATGGTATCAACTTCGGTACATAGTGGATTTGAGTTAGGCAAAAGGTAAGGATTTGAAACAAGGCTATCAAAGGGGTTGAAGTAGCTTCCAAGAACTTAGAACTATTTTGGTTGTAAATGAGGCTTTTGAATGAGATGGCTTTCGATTCAGTCAATTGTTTTAAAGAAAAGAGCTTTCGAAAGAGGTTGTCGCCTTTGTTCTAAAAAGATGTTTTCATAGGGGTCGAAACCCCTGTCGCAACATTTTACCTTTCGAAGCAATGCCTTCGAAAGGGTTCTTTTGTTTTAAACCCTGAAGCCACTTCTCCAATCCATTCGAAGGGGTTGGTTTCAACACCACCCACTTCTTTTATTTAGGAAAATGATTTCAAAAGAGTTGCTTTCGTCCAAGTTCTTTTATGACCCTTTTAATATTTTGAAAGCTAGACCCAAAGGTTTCGAAAGGAATGGTTTTAAAGGTTTCAAAATTATGTTCCACACATTTTTACTTGAACCTAATGCTTTCAAGAGGTTTGTTTTAAGAAAAGGACATTAATACTTTCGAAAGGTATCTAATGAAGGTTTCGAAGTAGTGGTTCGCCAATGTTTTCGAAAGGTTTACCTTTAGTGTTTGAATGGAAGATTTCCAATGTTTTCGAAAGGCAAATAGAAGTGTTTTGAAAGGAGGATGTCTAAGGTTTTATAAAGCTTTTGAAAGGAACACTTTCAATGTTTTTGAATGGTCTTTTGTAAATGGTTCGAAAGGTATGTTTTGGCCTATCGGCCTAATATTACAAAGTAAAGTAGTTAACTTGTTTTGAAAGGAGTACTTTCAAAGGTTTCGAAAGAGATTGTTTAATGATTTTAAAAAAGGGTTTCAAAGGTTTTCATCAACAATGTTTTGAGTAAAGCATATATCATGGCAAAGAGATTTGAGTAAAGCAAATAGTATGTTTTCCTTGTTTAAGTATGATTTAAAGGGTTAAATCAATTTGAAAGATGTTTTCGAGTAAAATTTGATGGTTAGTTAACCTTAAGAAAATGACTCGGATATTTGAATACTGGTTGGGACTGGTATAGGGTCGCACCCTATACATTAGTTATAGCCATTAGCTAATTTATTCCAAAATTCCAATGTGTAGGGCTTAGTCACAGGTAAGACTGAAATAATGTTACACATAGAAAGGAATATATATAGAGAAGGAGGATAGCTTATTGGAGAGCCCGCGAAACCATAAGGATCAGGTAACCTTAGGAGAAGTAAGTTAAGGACAGGCTGTCCAAAAGTTTGTCTAACAGATGTTAGATTATTTATTTTGTTTGGTAGGCCCGAGTCAGCCAATGATTAGTAGTTAGCTAAACAAAACTATATTGATCGAATAGATAGTCCATTTATTACCTATTTATGAGCATATATTATATTGCTATTATTGTTTTAATCAGTTTGATTGTAGGATTTTTATTTGCAAAAAGATAAGTTCTAAAGGGATATTAGTGAGGGAAACATGTTCCACTAATTAGCATGGTCTCACTTAATATTAGTAAACCGATATGTAATAGTATTATTCACACCAGGTATTATGTCTGACTTGAAGTTTATGTTTTCCCATTAAACTCTTGGGTGCTCAAAATCAATTTGAATAGATTGAGAGTTAAGGTTTTTCAGGTTTAGTAGGTTGGACGAATAAAGCTTTCGAAGACGTGCAGGAGGCAAAGCTAGCTATATAGGAGCTATTTAGTTTTATTTCCACCGTGATATATTAAGGCTGATATGTATATTTAGTACTCTGATCATCCAAGTGGGCATCTTCATATGTCTCTCTTGGCATATATTATAATAATTATATTTGGTCAAAACCTGCGAATCGTTTTGGGATTATGTATCTGAATATGAAATACTGATTTGAAATGTAATCGGAAAAGTGGTTTTAAATCTGTATTGATTTTATTTCATTTCATGTGCTTCTGATATTATGTATACCATTAACATTACCGTATTTTGTCACCAGAAGTTAATACTATGGATGACTACAACATCTGTAGGGCTTAGCTTCGGACCTCAAGATAGGGGATGTTACAACTTGGTATCAGAGCATAGGTTTATGGAAAAATTAAAAGAAATTTCAAATTTAAAATGATTTTGAAAACATAATCCTAAGGAATTAGAGAAAAAATTGGGGTATGAGATAACGCTATAGTAACGTATTTGTATTTGCTATATACAAGTATACGCCTTATCTCTATTCTCCAAACTCTCGTAGGTTATTCTTCTATATCTTATAAAGGCTCAAATGCAGATTTTAAGGACATAAGATATGAATGATAGAAGTGGAAGAGTTAACATTGGTGGGGGAAGCACCATAACCAATGGGAATGCCAGACCAAATATCAGGAGAAACCCAGGTCAGGCACAAGCTGCAAATGTGGGTGCTGGAGTCCCGCAACTTGATATGGGATCAATGTATTAGTTTTTCGCTAACATGATGCAAGCAGGAGTTTCTGTGGGGTTAGCTGAAGGAAATGCTGAAGGAGGAACTCAAGGAGCTCCAGTGGTTAATAACTATGTTGTTCTGAGTAGAGATTATGCTCGGCTAGGAGGAAAGCCGTTTATTTGTACTGAAAATGCAATCGAAGTGGAGAATTGGTTACTTCATTGCGAGAGGATTTTTTTGCTGATTTAGGATCAATGATGAGCAGAAAAGGAGGCTCGCTTCTATACAGCTATAAGGGGCAGCACTGTATTAGTGGAACAATGTTACATTTGGAGTCAACGAGGAGACTATGACTTGGGCTGAGTTCATGAGGCGGTTTGAAGAAAGATTTATGTCGGAGATAGCAAACTCTACTCTGCTCAGGAAGTTTTCTAAGTTGGAATAGAGAGATATGACAGTGCTGGAGTATGCAACCAGGTTTGAGGAGCTAACAAGATATAGATATGCTATGGTTGATACTGTTAGGAATGAGAAGTTCATTCTCGGGTTGAAGCCTGAACTAGCTAAGGCCACATTATCGCATATTAGAGATCTGTGTGATGTAGTGGTTGAGATGGATTTAAGACAAGTAGAGATGCTTGCTTTTCTTGAAGGAAATAAGGCAAAGGAAGCTCTAGGAGCGCATAACCGTAAAAGTCTTTCCATAAGAAGGAGCTCAGAAGAGCGGAGCTGCTAAGAAAGGAAAAGCATAAATTGTCTGTTATAAGCGTGATAAGAAAGGACACTATGTTTATGAATGCCGGAGAGGCAAAGGGAAGAAAGCTGCTAAGAAGAAAGGAGTAAGGTGTCTCAACTTTGATCATATTGGGCACTATAATAACTAGTGTAAGGAGCCAGCCAAGGATGGAAAAGGTAAGATGTTTTCATTGGAACCAACTACCTCGAGACCAACAGTAGAGGAGAAGGGAAAAATGTGTTGAGAGGTACGCTTTTGATTTATGGTGTATTAGTTAGAGTTCTATTTGATATAGGTGCATCACATTCTTTTATATCTCATTGTTTGATAGATAAGCTTAACCTAGAACCCTCATGCCTAGTTACTTCCCTAAGGGTTGCAAATCCAATAGGAGGGTATGCGACACTAGGGATGACGTGTGACCAGTTAGAGTTTGAATTATTAGGTCATACATTTGTTTGCCGTTTGCAAGTGTTTGATTTCGTAGAGTTCAGAATTATTTTGGGTATGGATTGGTTAAGTAAATATGATGCTAGGATATTTTGCCATGATAGGAAAATATTGCTTAGACACCCTGACTGTAGTGATCAGATTTTACACACCGTAGAAAACCCTAGTTTTGAGGTTAATGCTTTGTTGGGTGTTGTGGAGGTAGTACACGAGTTGAAATTGAGTTTTCGTTGTTAGAGAATTCACAAATGTCTTTGAACCTGTAGCAGAGCTGCCATCGAAACGAGCTATTGTGTTTCAGATAGATTTAGTACCAGGATTAGAATCATTAAGCAGACCGCCGAACAGAATGACATCTACCGAGATGAGGGAGTTAAAGGTGCAGTTGATGGATTTGGAAGGCAAGAATTTTATCAGACCAAGCAGTTCGTCTTGGGGAGCAGCCGCGGTGTTTGCAAAGAAACCAGATGAATCGTTGAGGTTATGTATCAATTATCATAAATTGAATGAGAAGATGATAAAGAATCGATATCCGTTACCTAGAATTGACGATTTGTTCGACCAGTTGAGTGGAGCCAAAATATTTTCCCAGTTGGATTTAGCAAAAGGGTTCCATCAACTTAGGGTGGCAAAGGATGGTATTCCTTTGACGATGTTTAGAACCCGATATGGATCGTATGAATGGTTAGTAATGCTATACAAACTAATTAATACGCCATCATTCTTTAAACATTTGATGAACCGAATTTTCCAATAGCACTTGGATAGGTTCATGTTGGTATTCATAGATGATATCTTGATATACTATAAAGATGAAAGAGAACATGAGATTCATCTTAGAGTAGTGCTTGAGACGTTGAGGTAGCACCAACGGAAAGTGAAATTTTTGAAGTGTCGTTTTTGGAAGGAGGAAGTGAAGTTTATTGGTCATGTAGTCTCAGAGAAAGGGTTGTATGTAGATCCGACTAAGATGGAGGCAATGAATAATTGGAAGAGACCCAAGACAGTAACTGAGATAAAGAGTTTTCTTGGATTAGCTGGGTATTACCGAAGATTCATAAAAGATTTTTCACGGATAGCTACATCGATGACCAAGCTAGCGTGAAAGGATGTGAAGTTTGTTTGGACCGATAAGTGTGAGGAAGCATTCTAGAGATTGAAACACTTATTGACTAATGCACCTGTGCTAGTTATTCCAAAATAGAATTGGGATTTAGTAGTGTATAAAGATGCATGTCGAACAGGATTAGGAGCTGTGTTAATGCAAAGTGGTAAAGTGATTGCCTATGCTTCTCGACATCTTAGACCGCATGAGGTTATATATCCAACTCAGGATTTGGAATTAGCTGCGGTAATTTTTGCATTGAAGGTGTGGAGACTACCTATTGGGACAAAGATTCGAGTTGTATACGGATCATAAGTCACTGAAGTGTTTATTCTTTCAGAAGGAATTGAATATGAGACATCAGAAGTGGTTAGAGTTTTTAGCCACTTATGACTTTAGTATTAAGTACACAAGGAAAAGGCAATAAGGTAGCTGATGCACTTAGTAGAAAATATCAGAATGCGGTATTGGCAATGATAGCTGAGTGGAAAGATTTAGAAGCGTTATCTACATGCGGAGTAAAATGGAGGTCTAAGATTGGTTCTAGTAGGGAAACTGTAATGTTGTTATGTTTAGAAGTTCGACCAGTGATGATCGAGAGATTGCTTCTAAGAAAAGGAAGGATCAATTATTAGTTGAATGGATCAGAAAGTTAAGAGATGGAACAGAGAGCGATGACTTGAAAGATTTCACTCTTTACCGAAATGGATTGTTAAGGAAGAAAGGACGACTGTGTGTTCCAAGTGCGGGGAATATTAGGAAGGAAGTTCTTAAAGAATGCCATCATTCGAAGTTCACTATTTAGCCGGAAGGAACTAAGATGTATTAGTATATGAAAAGAAGTTTCTTCTGGGAAGGTATGAAGAGAGATGTGGGCTTATGGGTGAAACGGTGTTTGAACTGTCAACAGGTAAAAGTCGAACATCAGAAACCAAGTGGGTTACTTCAGCCTTTAGATGTTCCAATATGGAAATGGGATTCCATCTCGATGGATTTTATAGATGGGTTGCCAAGGTCAAATAGAGGAAATGAAAGTATATAAGATATAGTGGAGAGGTTGACCAAGAGTGCCCATTTCATTCCAGTTAAGTCAACCAGAACGACACCTGTTTTAGCTAAGTTATTGATGAAGAATGTAGTTAGACGGAATGGAATTTCTAGTAGTATAGTAAGTGATAGAGATTCCTTATTCAAAAGCGAGTTCTAGAAGAGTTTACAGGAGACGTTTGGTGCCAAGCTCAAGATGGGTACTGCTTACCGTCCTCAAACAGATAAGAAAACGGAAAGAGTTAACAAAATCTTAGAAGATTTGTTACGAGCCTTGGTGCTAGATTTCGGATGATCATGGGAAGACCATCTACACTTAGTCAAGTTTTCGTATAACAACAGTTATCAGGCTAGTATAGGGATGGAACCATTTTTATACTTTGTATGGAAGGCCATGCATATCTCTCGTTTGTTGGTTAGAGAGCGGGGATAGGTTAGTTCTTGGTCCGAATTTGGTTAGAGAAGCAAGAGAAAAGATTGGGTTCATTCGAGCCAGAATGAAGGAAGCTCAGTATAGGCAGAAGAGTTATGCTAATAAAAGAAAGAAAGACTTAGAGTTTTCAGTTGGAGATCATGTTTTCGTCATGATATCACCGATGGTGTAATCTGATTTGGGAAATCAGGGAAATTGGCACCGAGATTCGTTGGACCATTTCCTATTGTAGAAAGGATCAAGAAACTCATATATAGAATAGAGTTACCGGACAATTTGGCAAGTGTCTACGATGTTTTTCATATTTCTCATCTAAGGAAGTATATCTGAGATCTAGAGACTACTATAGCACCGACTGTGTTAGATGACTTAGTAGTGGAACTGAATTTGACTATAGTTAGAAAACCAGTTTGTATAGTCACGAGAGATTGGAAGGGGCTAAGGAACAGGACAGTCAGATTAATCAAAGTCCAGTGGAGTGACGACAAGAGAGATTGTACCTGGGAAACTGAGAGCAGGATTTGAGATACTTATCATGACTTGTTTCATGGTATGTTTTACCTTTATGATTGGTTTTGATGAGTACCTTGTTGTAATTTCGAGGACGAATTTTTTTAAGAAGAGGAGTCTGTAACGACTCTAATTTTGATTAACATAATTTAGGGCATTTAATTTGGTAAATTATATGAAATAATCTAAATGGTTAAGGGATTGAGATTTTTGTAATTAGAGGGTAGCCGTGCCTAATTAACTAATGACCAAAAGAGGATTAAAATGAAATAAGTAAGGGTAATAGATAAGGGAAAAATAGGAATAAGTTATATTTTTATACCCTACACCCTCATGCCACTTTCATTTTACACGTTCACAAACAAAAACTAAATCAAGTAAAGTGGCAACCATTAGGAGAAAGCAAGAGGAAGATAAACTAAAATCAAAAGGAAGAAGCTTAATCAATTTAATTCAAGAGCAAATCTCAAACTACTTAATCACAAGCTAAGGTGAATAATAGATTACATCTCATATTTCTTATTTTTGGTTCTAAATCAGATCTGAATATGTTTTGCAAAGTATATGCCATGTTTGAATGATAAATAGATATACATACTTGTTGATGAATTTTGTTTGTTCATATAGATTTTATGACAAGTTTTAATTTGAAAAACTATCAAATGACATCCAAATGCCTTGCAATTTTTATATGAGGTCAGAAATAATATTTTAGGGATGGGTTTCAAGTTTTATAATTTTCTGAATTAACGTGGATTTATTATGAATTTTCTAGTGAAGAAAATGGTTAAA
This sequence comes from Allium fistulosum, assembly GCA_030737815.1. Classification (NCBI taxonomy): domain Eukaryota; kingdom Viridiplantae; phylum Streptophyta; class Magnoliopsida; order Asparagales; family Amaryllidaceae; genus Allium; species Allium fistulosum. The sequence continues at coordinate 496,789,776 of CM060905.1, read as the reverse complement.
TTGGGTTTAAAATTAATTATGGCTATTATATGTTAGCTTTGGGTCAGAAATTTAAATATGTTAGAAATCATATTAAAAGTGATTTATGGGAATTTTTGGAGAATTTTCCTAAGTGTTTTAATAAGTATATAAAGTTATTTAAGGCATTTAAGTGTTTTAATAATCATATTAAAAGTGTTTTAATATTAAAGCATATTAAAAGTGTTTTAATAAGTGTTTTAATAAGTATATAAAGTTATTTAAGTGTTTTAATAAGTACATAAAGTTATCTAATAAGTATATAGTTCAGATCCTAAGCGTTTCGACACCATCCGCTTCTTTTATTTAGGAAATGCTTTTGAAAGAGTTGCTTTCGTCCTAGTTATTTTAAGACCCTTTTAATATTTTGAAAGCTAAACCGAAAAGTTTCAAAAGGAATGGATTTAAAGGTTTCAAAACTATGTTCCACACATTTTTACTTGAAACCAATGCTTTTGAAAGGTTTGTTTTAAGCAAAGGACTTTAATACTTTCGAAAGGTATCTAATGAAGATTTCGAAGGGGAGGTTCCCCGATGTTTTCGAAAGGTTAACCTTTAGTGTAGGAATGGAAGGTTTCCAATGTTTTCGAAAGGCAAATAGAAGTGTTTTGAAAGTAGGATGTCTAAGGTTTTATAAAACTTTCAAAAGGAACACTTTTAATGTTTTCGAAATGTCTTTTGTAAATGCTTTTGAAAGGTATGTTTTGACCTATCGGCCTAACATTACAAAGTAAAGTAGTTAACTTGTTTGGAAACGAGTACTTTAAAAGGTTTCGAAAGAGATTGTTTATGATTTTAAACAAGGGTTTCGAAGATTTTCATCAACAATGTTTTGAGTAAAGCATATATCATGGCAAAGGGATTTGAGTAAAGCAAATAGTATGTTTTCTTTATTTAAGTATGATTTAAAGGGTTAAATCAATTTGAAAGATATTTTCAAGGAAAATTTGATGGGTAGTTAACCCAAAGAAATTGACTTGGGTATTTAAATACCAAATGAGACTGGTATAGGGTCGCACCCTATACATTAGCTATAGCCCCTAGCTAATTTAGTCCAAAATTCCAGTGTGTAGGGCTTAGTCACACGTAAGACTTAAATAATGTTACACACAGAAATGAATATATACAGAGAAGGAAGATAGGTTATTGGTGAGCTCACAAAACCATTAGGATCAGGTACCCTCGAACTCTTTTATAGAGCCTAACAAATCCAGAATTTAATAATGGTAACAATTTCGGCTAAGATTAATAAGTTTAGTTGCGAAGTGTTTTCAAAATAATGTCATTAAAAATAGCATCCCCGGTTTTTTCTTGCAAAGATTTTGATTATCATAAGGTAAAAACCCATTCTGTGTTTATGTGCGGCGTGGTCTTATGAGACATCTTTTTTTTCAAAAATGTGTATTTTGAGTTTCACACACTAGTCCCATAACTAACTCGGTATTTATTTTCTTTTCCCTTAAACTCTTGGTTACCTAATTTGCTTGGGCAGCCAAGTAGTTTAGGTTTGATGGGATGGAGCTTGGAGTTGAAGATTTCATGTAGATAGTTATCCATTTCCAACTCCACTACATTTGTATTTTGTTGTTTTCAGCATTTGTGAGGACAGGATTGTATAACTATCCAGTAGGCCGAACTTAGGATAGACTCTGATAAATGTATTTAAATTTCTGCAATAAAAATTATATATTGAAATAATTTATGTTATTCCGTTGGTGTAAGATTTTGTTCTGTCTATTTTTCTTTCTTACGTTTAACGAACCGCCTCTCCGGAACTTTGATTTGGGGCACGTGAATACCGAGAATGTATTAGTGTCGATTCCGAAGGTCGAAGAAATCGTTCTTCACATTTTGTGTCAGATTGCAAGGTTAAGAGAGAACCTTGGTTTTGGTGGGGTAAAGTCTCATCAGAGATACGGTTAGTAATACACTAGGATGAGCAACTCATTAGAGATAGGGTTAGTAACACCCTAGAATGAGTTCGAGAGTATTATATATGAGCGCATATTTGTTAATAATATATACAAATGATTTTGTTTTCGAAAATTTGTAAATGAAATAATTTACCTAGGATTATATTATAAATATAAAGAATATTTTTCAAATGATATAGTTATTTGATTTAGGGATGATAATATTCAGTTATTATTATTTATTTATTGGTTGTTTAATTTACAAGTCTAAACATACCACGTGAATTTAGTTTCACAATTTGACTATATGGTGTTCGATAAATAATAATGCTGGTTTAAGATTAAAGGAATTTACTTAAGTTAAATTAATCTTATGAATATATTTTATATAAGTGATTCTGTTTGGCTGTTTTCTTTGACTGTTTGATTGCTAGCACTTGTCTTAAACTTCTGTGATTAGGCTGAAATTCTAATCCTATCTCAACTGCTAACTTGATTAGGCTGAAATCTGAATCCTACCCATTTATCGGCCTTTCCTATCTCTGTTGTGCCACTGCGAACCAATCATGTTGGTCACAGCAAAAATGACACCTCTTTAGCGCTTATGACGCAATTTACCCTAATCGATACTGCACGCTCGGTCATCGCCGGTACACACAAACTGTCGCCCCCTATTTGACCCTTTATTTACCCTAATCAGCATAAACATGCCCAACTTCACCTAACTATTGTGAGACCATCAATTCTATACCTCAAAGGGAATGCTGCCCAACCTCACCTAAATGTTGTGAGACCATCAGTCCTAGACCTGAAAGGGAATGTTGTCGGTACTGGTCCTAACAAACAATCTTCTAGTTTTGTGCCCCTTGCCCAAATCCCCATATTTGAGCCTCTATCTATTGGCCACTTATTTACCCTAATCAGCATAAGCGTTACCCAACCTTACCTACTATTTTGAGACCATCAGTCCTAAATCTGAAAGGGAATGCTGTCAGTACGGACCACCACTTCTATATTTGCTTATTAACTTAATCCAAGATCTAAGTTTTAAAATAAGCCTCTTATGTTATTTCTTTCTTTTCTAATTATAACCTATGTGTTATAATTTTCTCATTAACTTAATCTAAGTTTTTAAATAAGCCTCTTCTATTTTCTCTTTTTAGTTATAACCACTTGTTATAACTATGCTTGCAAATATCTTAAATTTGCCTATTTCCATCCATTTCTATTTTTATTTCAGTTCTTCTTATTTTTGCATCCGATTTCTATAAATTTAGTGTTTTTATATTTTAATCCATATTAGCAAATTCTTCACTTTTTATTATCTTATTCGCGTCAAAATGGATTAAATCTCTATAAAAAAAACTAACATTTACAGGCTAAATTCTAACTTTAAAACAGATGTAAATAACTGTAAATAATTGTAAATAACTGTAAAATAGCCAAATAAAAATAGCTGAATAAAATAGGCGGAAAAGAACTTCAGAAATTTACTTAAAAACTAACTGTAAATACTTATATAAAAACTGTCTCAAAATTGTAGAAAAACTACAACTATTGAGAACCCTATTATTTTAAATTACTTAAAAATCTAAAATAATTACAAAACACTCACATGTGGTCCTTAGCTCTAGTCCTTGGCTTTCTCAGATCTACTTCTAGAGCGTAGAATATTTTTAATCAAAAAGATTTCCACCCTAGAAAAATCTTCTATTTAGAGTTCAGCCTCTGGTAATGAACTCAAATGGGAGAAAATCTAAATGAGAAAAATAGCTAGGCCTAGGGTTCTATTTATAATGTGACATAGGAATCTCAGACCGTTGGCTTTGAAGATTAAATTTGATGCAACCTCGTCATTGGCTCTCTAGGAACCGTCGGATGCAGCTACGGACGCACGAGATTTGACAAAAAAGCAAAATATGGTTATCGGCTCGTACCTGGACGTTTTCATGTCCAGGCAGAAATGCAGTCGACCTGACCCTAATATGGGTTGACCTATGAACGTGTATTTTTTTTCGTTTTCTTTTTATAAAATTCTGATTTCTTATTTCTTTCGTAACTTCTTCATACTAGCTCGGATTTCGACAATAATATATGGAAAGTGATCAGAAAATTATCACGGACCCAATGGTGCAACTCGCATAGCTAATTTCTGATAATTTCACAAACTTATTTAACTATTTAATTAATTTGTTAATTAATTATTATAGCTCAAATTTTTGGGTTGTTACAAATTTTGTTTAAATTTATATGTAATTTAAATTATAAGTGAAAACGTGACCAAAAATCGATTTATCGATTCTCAATGGTTTAACAAACGAAAGTTGTACAAAGTTGTTGAAATGTTGTTTGTTATCTTGTGCACATATATATACATGCACAAACATGTCATGTGCACACATATACATATAAATACACATACCTATATACACATATTTAAATATATGCAGATTTAAAATATCAAAGATATTTTAGTTTGCTTAATACTTAAGCTTCCTTAAGTCAACTATCTTACACATAAGGATATGCACATGCACACACTCATGGGAGTGATGATGGAAGGTTATGGGTGGCCAAAATGATGGAGGTGAAGGGGTGGATGTGGGTGATGGAAGGAAGGTGAGGTGATGGGAGATATTTGTGTCCAAACTTGGGTATAAATACACACTCATTTTACACCTTATTCTTTCTAGCATAACTTCCTCAAACATGAACTAAATGGGGAAATTCTTTGTTTCAAATTATGTAAAATTTCAGTAGGTACAACTTTATTGTCTACCACTTCCTCCCAATTTGAGCTTAGCTATGCCAAAATCTCCATTCTTTCCAATGCATTTTCGGGCCTAGAATTTTAGGTCCGAGAATACCTCTTGTTCTTCTGATCATATTTCCCCCAAAATAAATCGAAATCAAGCGTTTCATTTTTTCATATTATAGAGAAAATAATTATGAAGAACTTTTCTTTTGACCACTTTTCAAATTTCTGGAGTGACATGTCCAAAAATCAGTGATAAGTCGACCCATTCTTTGGTTTTATTTTTATGAATCTGAGAACACCTCTTTTTCTCTAGGCCATAACTTCCTTGAAACAGATCCTAATCACGAAATTACTTTTTTGAAATCATAGAGAAAATAATTTCCAACAACTTTTATGCTAACCACTATTCCAAATTCGAAGCGTAAAATGGTCAAAAACTAGAGAGAAAATGACCTATTTTCAAGTCTAGTTTTGTGAATTCGATGATGATCCGAAGTCTCTTTCCTCCATACAACTCACCACACTCATCACCTTGCTTAGCTGAGCTTCTTCCACTTCCTAACCTTGGCTATGACTTCCTTAAGGTACAAGGCTCGATTCCATAAAGCTTCGGTCCGTCGTAACGGAGCTATTGTCGTTTTAAAGTTAGTTCGTTTGAATCTAAGTTGAGAAACTATTACTTATATTATATTATTGGACAATTATATGATGTTTGCAATGGATGTTTACTATGTTTTGATCATCATGTGTGGTTTTTTAATATTGTTGTTTAATTATATGAACAAGTCATATTTAATACACGTCGAAAATCACAAAGGAAATCATTTTTCTTTTATTAATAAAATGGTGTATATGGAATGTTTAAACCTCTTAAAAATTGTTTAATATGGTTTAGAAATGTTTATAAACATTTAAAAGTGTCTTGCCAAATTTTAAATAAATATTGAAAATTTAGTCAAAAATAGGCGCATTGCGTAACGGCAGTTCGCAATTTCGCACCTTAAAAGTTAAATCTATTTATAGGATGGATTCGAGTCAAATTTCGTTGAAATAAGAATTTTCTGAACTCTTATAATCATAGTTTTCAAACAAAAGAAAAAATTGAGATTTTGTTTATAGATTTTAAATTATGAGCAAATCAAGTTCTAAATAAAATCGCGCTTTGGCAGTTCGGAGGCCAAAGTAGTAAATGTTTAAAAATGGATAATTTTAATTCTTTAAAAATATGAAATAAGTGTTATAAATAAATTAAAATGTTTTAACAGTGATTTAAGTTATAAAAATAATTTTCTGAACAATACAAAGGTCGTTTTGATCAAATAGCTTTTGAAACACTATTTGTAGCACTTTTTCGTGACACTTTTTAATAACTTTTGAAATTCAATGGTTTTAACTTAATTATTTTTTCTCAAATCTTTTATGACCCTTTTAAATAAATAGTTAAGTAATTTAAAGATGATTAAGATGTTTAAAAATGAGTTTGCGGAAACGACTGGTATATATGTTCTATTTTTGAGTGTCATAGAAAATCGACTGATAAAATGGAACAGATCGAAGGGAAAGCTTGGATGCTCTAAAATAATTGAAAGTAAATTAAGTATGTTAAAAGATTTAGAGTCGATCAAATAACTTGACCACCTTATGGGTGATAGAAAGATAGAGAATATGCTTGGTTTGGGAAACCAGTTGCTTGCCCTTCCTAGCAACCCGGACTGGCCCGACGGAGGGGATAATAAATTTAATTTACTCGGATCAAAATTTCCCAAAGTATAAAAGATATAATTTTCCAAATTTAAATAACTTGGATTGTGTAGAAATAATCTTCTTATACTTGTTATTAAATTCCGAGGAGGGAACCCATATTATCCGTCTAAATTTAAAAAATGATTTCATCGTTATTCGACGCATAGTGAAGGTTGAATACGAAAATTGATGTTGAGTAGAATTAGTATAATTTCTATCGACCTTTTTTAACTCAATATTGTTTCCAATATGACTTATGAAAATGATTTGGAACTAACTTAATTCCTATACTTAAAATTAATTGGTTTGGGTTTACATTAAACGTTGTCTTAAATAACATTGTTTTTGACCCGTTCTAAAGGTTATGATTTAGAAATCTTCGTTAAGATTTAAACAAGTAATTTGGAATTATTTTCCTACATAAAGAATGAAATAATTTGGAATTTAAAAAGGTTTTAAGTAATCAAAGTATTTGGTAAGATAGGTTTAATAATTCTGTATATACCGGAAAGAAATGTTTTAAAGATATATATCTCTTGAAGATATCTTTGATGAAAAGGAAGTAATTAATCAAATAATAAGCAACTTTTTACAAACATATTTTTATCGATGATTGGTTCAAAGGAACCAGGGTCGGATTTGGGAGATTTTCATCTGAAGACCACTTCGAACCAACATACGTGCTCAAAAATTAAAAGATGTGGGATGATATGATTTGGAAAATGGAAGGTAAGGCTATTTGTCACTGACCCTCGGGGGAAATTTTCTCATGTCACTTATTAGTGACAATATTTCTCTATTTGAGATATTCAATGAAACTACTTCATGCTACTAATCCTAGGGGTACTTCCTAACAGGATGTAGTAAGAGGTTCCTTCAGTTTGTCCTGTTCTTAGACAACTTGTATGGATGAATGTCTGACATCGCATTTAATCACATTGATTAATCTCTATAAACGTATTACATATTTGGTGGCGGAGATGGAAACTTCTCATATCTTAACAACTTTTCGTATGACATACGAACTCAGGAGTTATACATTTATAGAAATTAATTGTGTGATCAAGGAATGGTAGTGTGGCATTCAAAGTGGAATGTGTGCTATGTGAAAGGTAATCATTATCTTAGGCCTCATTACCTCGTAATGGCTAAAACAAGGTACGCGGTAGGGCTATGTGGTTCATAACCATCACCTTTCTAGATAACCCTCTATATTTTAGATATGTGGTATATGCTATGAGGCGTCTCGGATAGGTCTATAATGACCGATATGATGGCTTATTCAGTTTCTATCAAGGCCATGTATGAGTGCCAAATAGGGATAGACTGGTCTTGCCAGATGCAGAGGGTTGCTTGTGTATCCTTGGCCCATTCCTCTAGAGATGTACTATACGGAAGGTAATCCCTTACCTTGCCATTATATAGAATCCATTCCTCAATATGTACCTTCAAACTTATTTATAGAGCCTAAGATATCCAAAATTTAATAATGGTAACAATTTCGGCTAAGATTAGTAAGTCTAATTGCAAAGTGTTTTCAAAATAATGTCTTTAAAGATAATATCCTCTATTTTTGCATAGCAAAGATTATGGTTATCGTAAGGTAAAAACCTGTTCTGTGTTTATATGTGGCTTGGTTTTTTGAGATAACTTTGTTTTTAAAAATGCATGTTTTGAGTTTCTCACACCAGTCCTATGATTGACCCGTAGTTTATTTTATTTTTCCTTAAACTCTGGGTGCTCTAATTTTCTCGGGCAGTCAAGTAGTTCAGGTTTGACTTAGTGTAATTGGATGGAGCTTGGAGCTGAAGATTTCATGTAGATAGTTACCAATTTCCTTCCCCACTAGTTTTTTTGTTTTGTTGTTTTTAGCATTTGTGAGGACAAGAATCTATAACTGTCCAGGCTGGGATAGACTCTGATAAATTTTTTTAAATTTTTGTTGTAAAGATTATATATTGAAATAATATATGTTATTCCATTCATGTAAGATTCTGTTCCATCTATTTTTTTTCTTACCTTTATAGAACTCCCTCTCTAGCACTTAGATTTGTGGCACGTGAATACCGAGGATGTATTAGTGTCGATTTTCGAAGGTCGAAGAAACGAATCTTCACACTTTATATCTATTTTAGGTTAACAGGGCAATAATTGGTATGATGAGGATAAGATGCATGGAGGAGATGACCAAGTGCTTTGGAGCTATATATATATCTGTTGTCGTTCCTTATGTGTCTTATTTTACTTGTTAGTCAAACATGTATTATATTTCTATTTGGAGACTTCATTCAAACTTTTCTTGTGTAGACCATTATTAGTTTGAGACACTAATGATTTGGTTATTTTAGTATCTATATTTTGTTCCTTCCGCTATAATATTTAAATGTGTAAAATTTTAAAGGTATATTTATCTTATACGTTACAAACCACCAAAACCTAATGATACACATTTCTTGGCATGATGTGAGTTCAAATGCCACTTTTAGGCTTTGAATCGATGTGTTTTGAGGTGCAGGTTGTTACATCATATATTCGTAACATGAAATGAATTGTAAATGTATGAACATGTACATAATTATATGTATATACATATAGATTGTAGGATTTATATTTATTATATACTCATAAATAGTATAATTACATAAGCATATGATAATTTCATATGAATAACGTGAATATAAATGCATAAGAATATATGTATTTATATATGTATGTATATTTATGTTTAAATATAATATAATATGTGTATATTGTTTTTGTATGTGGGTGTGTGTATTTATCTATATATGTAGTTTAGACATACATACATACATACATACATACATATATATATATATATATACATTATGTATTGCCATTCATTTGATTATGTACAATTTTTGAAAATAAATCTATATAATAAATTAAATATCATAAATTCTATGTTAATATTTAGTAATTGAGTATAAAAGGGAAAGTGTTTGCCACTTTCCTTATTTACAATCTTCTAATTAAACAAGATATAATCTTTTGGAATGAAAGAGAGATATAATTCCTCAAATATTCGTAAAAAAATATTTAACATTAAACATCTTAGATTTGAAATATTTCATAATGATTTATAAATAATATTATCTTTTAAATAATGTTACAACTAAGATTATTCAAACATTCGAAATTTCATATCAATATTCATACACAATTTCAACTTTTGCCAAATATGTTCCAAACAACAAATAAATTATTAAAAAAAGGAATTCAATAAAATACAACATATTTTAGATCTAAACATGTGAAAGTTTATATATATGTGTGTGTGTATGAAATAATACTAATTATAACATAACTTAACATATCATATCATATTAAATGTATATAAATGTTTGCATGTATTTATGATTTCCGGGTATTTGAATAATAAATAATATTGGATTTTCAATTACTAATTAATTAATATTAAAGGAGGCAAAATTATCATTTTTCCAACTTTGGGATTTGACTATGAGACATGAGCCATTGCAGTTGGCTGATTTTCCGATCTGCGAAATATATAAGCTCGTACGGCTTAGAGGTCGTATAAGGACATACATGTGAATTAATAGGTAAGAGAATTTGGCTTCAACGATAATAATAAATAGAAAATAAAAATCAAGCTACATACATGAAATGATTTGTTGAGATATCATCCATATGTCAACACATAATTTGACATATATCGACGTAACAATTGAGTTTCAATTTTTAAATTTCAAAATAAAAGTTGGTTATTTAAGCTAGTAGGAATGGTTTTCAAAACTAAATTTATCACTATATAAGCACCATTTTGAAATAGAAAATTTAGTTTATATTTTATTTTTTCATCCCTATTCTTCGCCTTTCATTTCACAACTTTGAAGTGGCTTACCAAACACATCCTAAGACACTACATTTCTAAATACCCTACTAAAATAGTATGCTTTAATTAGTTAGCCTTAACATTGCTAATTTAGACTGCATAGTGTTATCCCGCCTTTTGGCAAGGCCGTGACACCAGGAACTTGACTAGAGACCAAAGACAGTTTGTCTAGGAAATCGGTCATACGCAGGTTCACCATGGATATCGACGAATTTTGTCCGAGTCCGGATCGAGCCAAAATTGGTATGACACGACAAGCAAAGCTATGAGAGTCAACATTCCAAATCTCAAGTCAATCCGAGTTCATATGCTCAAGTTATGGACGATACAAAGTTGGATGAAAACCACTCACTGGTCGACTCGCTTCCTTCGACTCGCTTCGTAGAGTGACAGCTTCGACTCGCTTCGCAGAATGACGACTTCGACTCGCTTCGCAGAGTGACAGCTTCGACTCGCTTCGCAGAGTGATGACTTCGACTCGCTTCGCAGAGTGACAGCTTCGACTCGCTCAGATCGGCTCACTTCGCATCCATCAGAAGCGCTCCATTTCGACTCGCTCTGCATCTCTCAGAAAACACAACTCGCTCCATTTCGACTCGCTCCGCATCGACTCCATCTCAAAACCTCTCTTCGACTCGCTCCACATCGACACGAAGGGGACTGCTGCTGAACCAATTCGAAGAGACCGAGTCAAAGAGCGAGTCGAATAAGAGCGAGTCGAACCAAACAGCCTACCGAGAATCCCAATTCGTATCGATCATATCTCCCAATCTACAAGTCCAAATGCTATGAAATTTTCACAGAAGGCTACGTGCATAATAAAGAATGTCCACGCCAAATTTCGACTCAATCGGATGAAATCTTGATCGAGTCGAAATCTGCTCGTGTCGATCACGGATCAGACTGAAACTTCACGGGGTTAGGCGAGCGCGGGCCTGGTCACATGCCAGAGAGGGTCTCCCGAGATCTGAGTGAAGTATCAGCCTCCTACACCTATAAATAGACCCCCAAAGCCAACAAAAAAAGGGTGCTTCTTCTTCTTCGAGATCTCCAACGCCCAGACTCTGCCAGATCCAGATCTGAACTCCATTGTTGCTGTTACCAACGAATTCACTGCTGCAAATCACAATTATCTGCTGTAATTCATTGAATTCACTTGTAAACATCAAAGAAAGATCAATAAAGCATACTACTTCAAAGTGGACGTAGGCAAGATCGCCGAACCACTATAAATCTTGTGTCTCCGCCTATTTCTTTCTGTTTTAAGTTTATTATTCTTCATTTTTATCCTCTACAATACTTAGATCTGAGATCTGTGATTACATACTGCTGATTTGTGTTCATACACTGGTGCTTTCACGATATTTTGGGTTTGTGACCAATTTTGGCGCAAACACTTTGGTGCTTTCACTGAGAACAACTAGCACCCGCTATACCAGATCTGAAGTTCAGATTTGAAGGCTTAAGGATTCAGACTAAGAGCTATGACAAGGCAATCAACAAGAAAACAGAGAGGAGAAAGGAGCCTGCAAGGTGGAAGCCAAGAGGCCTCTTTTGGAGCTGGAGCAGGACAAGCTTCGGTCTACATCACCAGGGATGAGATGGAGGCTATGGCGGATTCAATTCATGAAAGATTGTTGAAGAGTTAACAAGAAATGATGCAGAACCTCCTAAGCTAGTTTGGACAAGCAGGAACAGCTGGAGCTTCAGGATTTTAGATCCACGGGGCTGGAACAGAAGAACCAAACAGGCAATCGAATGGAGGAGCTCAACAAGGGGCGACCCCTAATCAGCACATAACCGCTAACCTGGATGGATCCAGACATGGGGGCACACCTCCCGGCAGCAATGGACCAATCCATGGAGGAATTCCAGGTGGCACCACACAACAGGATCCTAGAAGGAATGTAGGAGCGCGGGATGAGGAGTATGTACCAGAATTCCCTCAGAGACTCGGGGGGCAGCCCTTGATGGACGACGCTGGATTAGCTGAGATTATCAGACGAACTATGCGTGGAGGTTTGACAAACAGGGATCTGGAAGGGGTAAATAGGAGTCCGTTCACTCGTGACATCAGAATTGCTCGGAATCCACCAGAGTTCAAGCTACCTACTTTGGACATGTACAATGGCAAGGCTGATCCTACCGATCACTTGATGAGATACACAAGACATATGGAAGTGCTGGGGGTATCGGAAGAGGTAATGGCCCGATGTTTCCCTTTGTACTTGACAGATATAGCTGCTACGTGGTTTAGACAGCTGGAAGAAGGTTCTATTAGGACATGGACGGAATTGGTGGACAAGTTTCTAAAACAATTTCAGGTTCATATCAAAAGACCGAAGAACGTGATGACGCTAACGTCAGTAAAGCAAAGGACGGATGAATCACTCAGAGCTTTCTTAACTCGATTCAACGCAGCGGTTGCTTCAGTGGACCGGTCGGATCCATCGATGGTTTTAATGGCGGCAGTATCAGGAGTCAAAGAGGATTCAGATTTCAAAGTATCTCTAATACGGGACCCACCAATGGATCTCGGAGAATTCTTTCACGAAGTTGAGAGATTCCTTCGGTAGGAAGATGCATGCTCGGATATGAAGTTAAAAGAAGTGAATGCAGCTGAGGATGGTGGGCCATCCAGCGGAGGCTCGGATAAAGATAAGGCAAAAAGGAAGCTGGATGATGAATCAAGAAAAGCTAGAAAGCGGTGGAAGGAACCGAAGTTTTCCACTTACACGGGATTAAACGAAACATTGGAACGAATATTCATGGAAACTCGGAATCGCCTTCCCTATCGAAGACCGGCTAGGAGAGAGCCCTCAGAACGTGAAAGGGCATCAGGAAGGCATTGTCTTTTTCACGATTTTGACGGACATGATACCAACAGTTGCAGGCATCTGAAGGACATTATTGAGGAGCATGTAAGGAGTGGGCAATTACAACAATATGTCGGGGCTCGGAATGCGGCGATGGAGCAAGAGCAACCGCCATCTACCTCAAACCACAATGGTGCGAGACCCAGGAACGATGGTCGATTGGTTATCAATTGACCGGGATGATATGAAATAAGTAGCAAACTACTGGCAAACGACCAAGTCATCTACTCATGTACGGGGACGGAGATGGCCCCTAGGCTTGCTCTGAATGATGATAAACCGGGATGCTATGGTTTGTGAAATCTGATTTCTCTTTTGATTTGGACATTTTCTTTTTCTGGTTCGGTTTTGCAGTTTGGTTTGAACTCCCGGTTTTGTTTTCTTGTTTGAATTCCTGGTTTTGTTTGTTTTCTGGTTTGAACTTTCGTTTGGATAATTGCTTTATGTTTTGGATATTGATTTGGATTCTGATATTGATTTATGGTTTTCTGATTTAATTTGGATTTTGGATTGGATTTTGATTGGGTTTTCGTTTGGTTCTTGGAAAACGATCGTCGGGTATGGATTATGCCCGGCAAGGGGTAAGTCTCTTCGTCCGAACATGGCAAATTGGTTTATTCAGGTCGTCGAGTATGGACTATGCTCGACAAGGGTCTGGAGCGACCAGGATTCGGCCTAGGACTTAGGCCCTATATTATCGGTTACTATTTCAGGTCGCAAGGTATGGACTATGCTCGACAAGGGTCCAGAGCGACCAGGATTCGGCTTAGGACTTAAGCCCTGGTAATTTTTTAATGCCTAGGGACACCGGGCCACGATCGTCAAGTGTGGATTGCGCTTGGCAAGAACCCGAAGAGGTTACGGATTTGGATATCGACCCGAAGAGGTCCTGGATTCGGTTGTTGGTTATTGAATGAGGATGGATTAGGACTCGGATATCGGGTATGGATGGATACGGAATTGGCTAAGGCTTAGTTATTGGATTTGGAATCAAACGTCGACTCGGAGTAGTCAAGTACAATGCACTTGGATGATATGGCTATGGACTTTGGATATCGGATTCTAAACTATTCAAAACACACCTTCTTATCACAAGGCATGTTTTGGGGGGCAAGTGAAATAGGTAGATTTTAAAAAATAATCCTATTTTGGATCTATAAGGCCTATGAAATCTATAGCGATTTTAGATCCAATATAAAATATTTCAAATAAAACCTTTATTTTATTTTATTTGTTTAAAGGGGCATTTTAAAGTGTATCAAATATAATATTCATGTAGAGTGCACATGCTACAAATACGAAGTGTACATGGTTAATGCGACTATATACAGGTGCTGGATTTACACCATGGACCTATTTCCCTTTGTATATGCCTTTATCGTCTAGTATTAATATTTAAAAATATGTATATATCTAATGATAGATACATAATTAAATAAAAGTTTAAAATTGAATATTATAGTTTCACACAAAAGACAATTTTATGAAAATTGTGTTAGAATAACACACACACATGTCTAAATATAAATAACTATATGTTATGTGTTAATATTTAAAATAATAGATGTGTGTAATGATTGTAATATAATATTTACATACATAAATTTACAGTGAACAAATCAAACATTCAAGTTAGGAAGGAATCAAACCTTTTAATATTTTACATAAAGGTCCACTTATTAATTTTCAAGTCAAAATAACTTTTACGCTTACATAACCACCTAAAATATATTAGAATAACACCATGTAACACATGTATTCATTTTAAAGGCGAATTTAAATAATTAAAGTTGTTTCCAATTAATATGAATTATAAATTACTCAAAATTATTTAAGTAACCATGTAATACACACACATAAATATATATAATTAGCAGGTATTCAATCAAAAATGACTGTAAAATAATAATAAAATGGATTGGACAACTTAAGCATATATAAATGCGTTATAAAAGATTCAGAATCAAACTATACAAATAGTGAGAATAAGTCATCATACAAGGATCTAAATTACATTGACATATGGATCATATAATTAATTAAGGAATAACACAAAAGGTGATCCAAAATAAATTAACACGATGAATAGTTAATTAATCGACGTATGGAAAATAGGGACATGAATTATATTATAAGATGAATATATGTAAAACATTTGGTATGAAGCATGTAAAATATTCAAAATATGTGTGCATGATTAATATATTCAATTAAATAAAATTGAACATAACTTAAGATGTTGCTAGAAAATTACACCTTGAATGATGGAACGGGCTCCTAGATTCAA
The DNA here is from genome assembly GCA_030737815.1 of Allium fistulosum. Taxonomy (NCBI): domain Eukaryota; kingdom Viridiplantae; phylum Streptophyta; class Magnoliopsida; order Asparagales; family Amaryllidaceae; genus Allium; species Allium fistulosum. The sequence goes on along the minus strand of CM060905.1, from coordinate 496,774,307 downwards.
CTGAATCAAATTCTAGATTTTGCAAGAATCAATAGAGATAACAACCACCTTTTATTTTTATTTTTTTGGATTTTTTCTTTTGAAGTATTTTACTTTTATGGTGCCATGGAATTTCAACTGTGAGAGGGTGGAGAGAAGATCGAAAGAAAAGTAAAATGCCAGGGGAAAAAAGAATGAATGAAATAGAATGTGTTTTAAAGGAAACATTGAAACCTTTCAAATCCCCCCTTTAAAAACTACTCCATGAAATCCTAATTAATCTCAACAAATCTTCTCCCTCTCTTCATAATTTCAAGAAAAAGTAAAATGAAGAGAAAATGGTCAAAATCATTTAATAAATGTGTTTTAAGTGAGTCATAAAGAAGAGTAAACGATGGAGATTTATTTCCTCTCTTTAGTCGCTCCTTTGGATTTTCAAATCAGATTTGTAACTTCTACTCCCCTCACCATGCATACTAGGCCATAAAAGAGGCATGTGGGCTTACATTTTTTTCCCTAAAATCACTTACTAATTAATCTATTTAAATGAAATTTAAATATAATATCGATATTGTATATCGATGCATGCATTTATAACTTTTATATATGCACTTTATTAAATACTATTGGTATGCAAAAAGATCAAATAAAATTTAATAATTAATATTTCATAAATATCAATTAATTTTGTTAATTTACAATGATTAATAATTAATTAAATAATGTAGTTTTTGGAGTATTCATTATTACAGTTGTGTAACTCAAAAGTGTAAATTCAGTTAGAGATTTATATTGAACAATTCGAATATTTCAAACATCATTTTAGTTGGTGGTGTGACATTTTGGCTTAATTTATTGCTTGCACATCCTTTTGGTAAAATCCAATTTTGCATATTATAAGTACGTAGTAGTAATAATAATTTACACCAATTATCTTCGTCAACACTACATCACACTAGGACTTATGGAATTTGGTTTTGATCAAAATTCCAACATCGTTCACATTCAACTTGATTTGTATAAATACAAAATCCTTTATTCAATGATGTCAATTATTGTTAATTGTATTATTCTAACTAGAAACTTTGACTTTAGGTTGACTGCAACTGACCGTGATACTAACCTCATATAACTAAGAAAATGAATTTTCTATTGAATAGTGTTTCAACTACTGTCTTTTAATGGATGATATGTCATGATTTATCTATAATCAAAATGAAGTGTCCACATAATAGTATTCATAAGTCGAGAGAATCGTGTAATATCGTCACTTCAAGGTTATCTATTATGCCTCAGTTATATTAACCAACAAAAAACTCTTGAGTGAGTCATTCCATGGTTATCCAATAACTATCAATACGTAACCTTTTAGTGCCTATAATAGTTATGAATAATGCACTGCCCAACATTTGGAGAGTATTATGCACTCTAGTTTCAACGGATGTATCGATACTCAACCTCGAATCACCTAGACTAGGAATATCTAAAATAATATGTAATTTTTAATGTAACAAATTTCTCATGATTACAACATATTATAATCATTGTCACATAACCTATCATTCAAGGATTTTCTATTTAATACACTTTAAATTAACAACATAGTTCATTATATCACTATAAAACAAGTGTATAACAAAAAGAAAAAAACCTTTTATTTTGAACAAGATTGGTTATCGAGTTAGATATGTGTATCAAATTACATAATTGCCACTAGGGTATACCCCTAACATTAGTTATGTACTCTAGTCTCAATGGATGTATCAATATCCTGGCTTGACAAATCTTAAATGGGAATGTTTAAAACAATATTTTATTTCTAACATGATAGATTTCTCTTTTCCATTAGTACTGTTTTATATATACATACATATATATATATATATTGTATATGCCTACACCCATATTTCTCAAGTTTGTAGGGAAAAGGTAAAAAATGCGAGGAGGCGAATTCTTCTCTTATCTTGTTAAGTTATATGAGTATTACATTCTTTTATGGAGCTATTGTAGATGGTTTGACATATCATACGATCTTCGTTGTAATGTGGATATGACGAACAAGTGATAAGCCATTTTGATATTCATCATTATATGAAATGATGTAATAAAATGTTTATCAATATTATTTCACTATGAGGTTTCCCTTATGCTTTTTTCTTCCTTCTGAAATTATACAGCCAACAACTTATTGTTTTTTGAATCTCTGATTCGTGCACAACCATTAGTGATGACATTTGACATTAATTTTAGGTATTAAGAATAGTGGGTGTTTCAACGAATTTTTAGGTTGTTTACTTCCATGTGAATTCTCATTCGAGTTGACCATTATACATAATTAGATCCAGTGAAATGTGGCGGTCATACACCAGATTGACCTTCTTAAAAATAGTTAAAAGTAAAAGTGGTCATATTAAAGTTCAAAATATTTCCTAGATTTAAAAAAACAAGACTCTAATACCAAATGAAAAGACTGTATGGATCAACTATGGCCAAAAAAATATCCATTCTATAATTATTCTAGCCAAGTAAATGAAACTGAAGGTAATTATATAAATAAATAAGGTAAATAATGTAAGAAATGCGTACTCGGTAAGAAGATACAACAATTTATACTGGTTCAGACATCCATCCTATGTCAAATCCTAGAACAACTTTCGATAATTTCATAACCTTCCCTCACTTGACCCAAAGTAATAGGTATATTACAGACTCTTCCTAGGATTCCACATAGGTCTTCCTTCAACTTTAAGAAACTATACAAAAATGTATATGTAACAACCCAGAATTTGAACACTCTTAAAAATGACATTTAAGATAATATTAAATATAAATTTGGTAAGGTTATATGATTTAAACAATATTAGGTAGGATTTGGAAAGAGAAGCATACACAAAAATAGTAACATTTGCCTATATCGACAAAAGTGACAAAATGCTGATTTCAAAAAAGTAAGTTTCAATGGTTAATTAAATTATTTTAATTTATTTATGAGTGTTTATATTTTTAAATAGAAATATAAAAATTAATTTTGAAGTTTGGTTTACATGAACAAATAGTTTAACAAAAACGTCAAAATGTGACCGGAAAACGTTTTGTCGAAAATCAACGTTTTGTTCAAAATAAGTTGTCGGAACGTTATCGCACCTTTGTTAACTTATTTTAACATATATTACACATTTTAGTAACTAAACATGTTTTCTTTTACTAATTTTGATTAGGAGACTTCTAGAACATCATTAAGAAAAGTAAGTTTAAGAAAAGTCAAAAGTAAACATCAAATCCAAATCACATCAAAATCCAACAAAATAATTACTTTTCTTTACTCAATATTTAAGTGACTAAGACATAAAGTAAGAAGTGAAAGGATGATGTTAAGGGTTGAAAAAATATAGATTACTTTAGTTTGAAGTAAGGTTGTTTTGGTAATTTGATAAGAGGTTAAATTTGTAAAATTCCTCTTCTTTCTTTTTCTATAAATACCCACCTCCTTCTTCACTTTCATTCACATTTTCTTCTTCTTTTCTCAAGCTTCTTCATCTTCTTCCTCTTCTCTTTAATGGCTTCTTAGCCATAGAAAAAATAATGTCAAAATATTCAAAAGAAATCAATGTTCATTCTCTTCAAATCAAACTCATCTTTTTTTCCATATTTTACCTCTTCTTCTCTCTGCCATAACTTCTTCAAAGCAAACCAAAATACAAAATTATTTTATGCAGATCATACAAAATTCCAGTGGCTACAATTTTCATGTTGAACACTTTTTCCAATTTTGAGGTTTGCTACACCTGAAACTCAATTCTTTGATGTGCATTTTTGGGCTTCATTTTTGTCAATCCGACAAAACCTCTTCTTCATTCTATCATATCTCTCTCAAACAAACTTGGATTTAATGATTTTTATTTTCAAATTCAGTAGAAAAGAATTTTAGACAACTTTTAGTTAATAGCTTTTCTAAATTTTGAGATTTAGGGGGCCTAAAATCAGATACAAGATAACCTATTTTTCGGGTCTAATTTTGAGAATTCAAAGTCAAAGCTCCACCGCTTCTTCTCTATACTTTCGGCCAACTTCCATCTCAAGTCTTGACCAAGCACTAGGAAGAAGGAAATCAGGCTTATTTTGATTTGGTTTCCAAGCATGGTAGGAAGTATGGGTTAGATCTTAATTTCCTTGCCTTAAAGTTTGACGGAGTAGAATCCAAAGTGAGTTATTTCTTTCTTTAAGTTCATTAAAATCGTTGTTAGAGGAACTTTAAGTGTTAAGTGCTGTTTGAAAACCCTTGTTGAATGCTTGTTTACTTTGTTTGCTAAAAAATGGTTTTATTTCCTTGTTTGACTATTTGGATGGTTAATTAATTATTTCAAAATTTAGAAGTTAAATACTTAATGGGGTATGCGGAAACGACTAGTACACTTGTTTCGTCTATGAGATCCAAGGAGACTTGGACGAGGGACGGAACATGTCTAAGGGAAAACCCAGATGCTCCAAAATAAATATCAAATTGTTTTAACCCAAGATAAAATAAAAAGTGTTATAAATATTTGATAAATTGAAGCGTTGATTTATCATTTATTGTTGTGTTTATTTTGTTAATTGATTTTTTGGTTGTTTGTATTGCGCTCGACCAGTTTTTGAGCACTGATTATTATTTATTGATTGTTGACTTTTCTCAATCAGTTTATGAGAAATTAATTATCCATATGCATGGGCTGGGTAGAAAATAATTGTAGGATAACACCTTGCGATTTATTTCACGATTTGACTATAAGGTGTTTAGCGGTAATATTTGGTTCACTTTAATTAAATGAATTGTTTTGAATTTTTTTTTCAAATGGAAATGTTATGAAATGTTTTCCCTTTAAAAGAAATAGAAATGTTTGGTAATGAATATTTTGAAGTTATATTATATAAAAGTGATTTATATAAGTGGTTTTATAAAAATGTTTTATAAAACGGAAAGAATTTCGAGGACTAAACTCAATGGTTTTAAGATGATTTTTGAACAGATTTGGGAAATGAAAATTATTATAGATTTGAAAGTACTTGTGAATATTAGTGTGAAATGATTTATCTCTTCGGGATATAAAATGATTTGTTATGTTACCAATGATTTGGGTAACCCGTAACTAAAAAGTGGGCATATGTTTTTGGTATAGTTCGCTCTTGGAATAGAGGGATGTACTTATTTACCGATTGTATTAAGGCAGGGACCTAGTTGCCTTGTTATTAGGAGAAACCTCCCGATCTGGTTTCATATGGTTTGATATGTTTTTATTACAGTATTTTGGATTTCCAAATAAAATTTTCAAAAGTGATTTGATTTAAGATTCTGAAGTAAAGTATAATTTGAATATAAAAGATATATATTTCAAAAGTTTTGAAATAAGAATTCGAGAATAATGTCCAAAGAGATAATTTTCGTAAAGGTAATTAGATTTGAAAATCTGAAATTAAATATTAAGCATAAGTGGGTAGTTTTGGGGATTGCATATTGTTTGTTGCATCGTAGGCTCCATGAGTCCTATTTGCGGTATGAGAACTATGTTGCCTTGATCCTATATCTAATTGGGTACCTAATTAGATAGGGGTACGTAGGCAGTCACAAGTGGTAGTGATGCAGCCCCTAAAATAATATAACCCTTTCATGTGTATCTGTTATTGGTTGTTGTTTATCTTATGTTATTGTATCTTTCCTGCTTACTATTTTATTCTGCATTTACATTGTTTATTGAGTTCGCACGTAAGGATAGTGTTGTCTCTCTAATCATAGTTGTGTAGTGGTAGATTTATAGTCATTGTATTTGGTATGTATTAAAGCACACTTTGTAGAATTGATAAATAAATTAATTACTCTAATAAGTTGTATAATTGAAATTGTATCCTATACATTTAGCAATGTTGAATATTTATCAAATATGGTGTATTAAGTTGGTAGTTTTCATTAGTAGTTTTAAGAACGGACGGATTTTTCGGTAATTTTAACTGGTCCGAAAGTCCAGGTCGTCACACGTGGTATCAGAGCGTAGATTAGGTGCCTAAGTAAAATTTGTCTAGATTAGTAAATCAACCTAGGAATTTTATAAATGAAACTACCTTAATTTGATAAATAAAATGTATAGGATAAGGCACCGTATCTCTGATCGGGGTTATGGGTGATATTACTATTTTTGGTGTGCTTAACTTTCATTAATTGTTGTTTTTTTGTTATATTTTTCGTCCTTGTAATTTCGAGGAGGAAATTCTTTTAAGTAGGGGAGAATGTAATGACCCGGAATTTGACCATTCTTAAAAATGACATTTAAGATAATTTTAAATATAAATTTTGTAAGGTTATATCACAAAGATCCTGTTGACCTATTATTTTGCTATGCATTTAATGCATGCCACACATAGCGCTTTGTCAGTAGCTAAGGTTGTTCGCATTTTCCAGACATACCAAGGGTGCTCATATTTCCAACGAGGGTAAAGTGACAAGGGCATTGATTACATCTAGAGGGTCGAAATCCGATGACTCTTTGAATCTAATGGCTATGATAAAGGGGTGGGTATAACAATAGCCTACATCTTTCCCTTTCCATTCTTTACCGAAGCTACCAATAAATTTTGCCATTAAAAGAACTGCAAGAACCATCAAAACCCTTCGACTTTTCAAATTTTCTTTGAGAAAAAGTAAGCCTTCCTCCTCCTTTTTTGCTTCTAGGAACATGACCATTGAAAAGCTCTAAGCTTGTATAGTTTTTATATTTTTTTGTAATGCTTGAATTTGTCGTTGCTTTTGTGTTATATTTTGGTCTAAATCTGAACTTTTCTAGCTTTCTTTGGAAGTCGGTCGGCTATCACTACCTTGTCAACGGTAGTTGATTGATGTTGCCAAACTCTATGATCGACCTACAAGTTTAAGTAGTAACATTGTTAATAACATTAGTATTGGTCCATAGACTAGGCCCAATTCCATAGCCATAGGCTTTAAGTAAAAAGGATAAGTAATATATAAGGGCCGTAAGGCATGCAACTTAACTTTTAGGAGCCGTTTGAGTTGTTTGCTAGTCTTCATAGGGTGTCCGGCTAGGGCATGCCATGTGGCTGCGGTCCCAACGTTTATTGAGGATTTGCCTTGAGCTTTGCTAGATTTAGCTGTAGGTCTATTACTTAACCAAGCCATTTGTATTTTAGATGGTCGCCACTGGGTCTTCTTCGGCCAGTAATTCTAGCCTTGAAGCCTCTAATCTAGCAGATGCAAAGCTTAACTTGGCGAAGGTTCTAGTCAGTCGTGGATGCGATATCGGGAGATATCCAACAACTGCAGACCATCCTGAGCACCTTCCCTGGGCTTCTTTACATTCTATCTTGGTAACCTCAAGGTAGGAGTCATGTTGCCCCTCCATCCCTACTTTATCTCTATTCTAAACACCTACGATCTTGCCCTCAACTACCTTACACCCTACAGCTACTAGTTTCTATGCATGGTAATTGTCGTTTACAACGAGCTTAACCTTCTTGAGTTGACCACTCAACTAGTCAGCATGGTCTTCCACTTGTAGAAGGAGGTTGGGTTTCCTATAGGCACCTTCTTCCACTTCAAGGCTAGCACAACTCTAGTTATATTTATGGGCGTCTTGAGCTAGGCTTTTGGGGCTGGATGGTCAAGTACATTTTCATCTCTTATGGGGTCAAACCTAAGCTACAACACCTTGGGTTCTAGACCTCTAGTAAGTCCTTGTCACTCTCTTTTTCCTTTATCTATATTACCTTTTCTTAATTCAACTTTTAACAGATGCTACTATTGAGCTTAACAACTTTACCATGAGGATGCTACGTGAATATGTCCATAGGTTGAAGATAGATGCCTCAATGTCCGGGATCTAAAAAATTGGTAACTGATGCAAACCTCCACCGGGATAATGAAGGGAATTTAAACCATGGTTGTGGAGCAGACCAATCCAAAAAAATAGCATAGGAAACAGCCAGGCCAAAATGGAACTACTCCTAGATCAAATTTTGGGACAACATAGGCGGGTTAATTAGTGACACCGAAAAGGGATATGATGACATTATCATGGTGAGGACGCTGAATAGTTGAAATAAGTTGAATGTTATAAGATGAGTGACGTATTGCCAATGCCATGGTAGGAAGAATACAATCGACAATAGTTAGATGATATCCCGGTCAATCGGCGTGAGATAGCTTCCATTGACAGGGATACCGAAGCGAGCTCCAAGGAAAGTAGTGTTGGGGGAGGGTTCCAAGAGTAAGGAGTTGGTAGGAAAGCAAGTCCCTCCTTCAAATTAATTTCTACATATAATCCTTTATATCCCAAATACGAAGATGTGCATCCAAGTGAGCCTCATTCTTGGACAAATCAAACTAGTTTAGGTAATTCTGCCTTATCACGCCCTCCCTTTGTCAAGTAGCAAGGCTGGTCTGGTACAAATGGTAGTTTACTTGCACTCAAACTTCTTCGTTTTAATTTTTACTAACTCTTGTTCTTATTTATTATTGTAGTGGCGGCCAAGCTAAATTTTGACCCTCTCAATGACGTTCACCACGTCATTCAGGCCGCCATGACAAATGCGCCCACTATGCACAAGACACTGGAGGCTAGCCAGTTGATCATCTATGTGGCCTTCAGCCTAGTGTGGTCACTCCTTCAATCCATCGACAACAAGGAAAGGAAGGGAGATGCGGTCGATCCATCCTCGACTACTTATATCGCCACTCTTTACTCCAATTTCCTTCACATTTATGATGAGAAGGCCTTGTCCACCGAGGGTGAGGCAGTGCTGCTAAGGCAGGTAACTTTGGAGGTCTCCTAGGGCACAAATATTGAAGACCTTGATCACATACCAATGGCTTACCAACTTATATCCATGGAGACCCTTTCATATCCCCACAAGGTTAGGACTGGCCGGAGCTGACACTCTTAGGAGTCTGTAATGAATACTTAGACCAAGGATGCCTTGCTAGTAAATTGTGTACTTTGAATTTCCTTGTTAATTACTTTTTCTTTATTCTAACACTGGTTGTTCAACTTGGGTACCGCTGCATTCGCATTTGGAATGAGATTGCAGACCTCCATAGAGAGTTGAAGGAGAAAGAGAAAACTCTGACGATGGCCAATGCTGAGGTAATCAAAGTAAAGGAGGGGTGGAGGCAGTAGAGAAGGAGGTAGTAAAGGCGGTTAAGGAGGTCGTTGAGGGAGGTGGTCGAGGCATGGGCTAATTTGGAGAAGATAGAGGTAGACCTTAGAAAGGGCCTGGAGAAGGTCGCAAAAGAGGCCAACAAGCTACGGGATGACCTAGGTAGGCACATTGTTAGATGTCGGACGGTTGTGGATTTAGAGGCAGCTAAGAAGGCGGGGGAGGATAGACGGGCAAACCTGTTGAGGAATCAAATAAAGGCCTGCTTAGAGAAAATTTTCGCTTCCAATCTCTATCAGAAAATTCAATGCCGAGGACTATACCCATCCCAAGAGGAGGTGATCGAAGAGATAAGGGTGGAGGGGATCACCATGTCGGCCGTCTTCACATAGGAGCATAAGATCTCCTTGGCCTGACCAGTTGATGAACATGTTTCATAATTGTCTTTCTTTTTGTATGCCTAGTGGGCCAAGCTGTATGCCCTACATTTTGTAGATGAATGAAATTTTTTGTGAAATTTATCTAAGCAGTTTGCTTTTTTATTTTTCCTTATCTCTATGCATAGCTTTTCAGTTAGCATGCCTTTAAAGGTCGATATAATCCACGTTGTTTGCACTTATATTTTTTCATAAGATAGATAGGATAAGCCGGCTAATGCACTCGAATGCGAGCATTATCCATGCAACACAGTTAATGTAAAATGCCAAGGCCGACATATGATAGCCATGCCTCAATGTGTTGTTTTGTTGCTGGGTGGTTCTGGTACGAACTTAAGTGCTGAGTGGCTTGAGGGTTCTCTTGGGTGACACACAATAAGATTGAGTGGAAGCCATTCATGGTATGAAACCGAGGATTAAGTGGCTCGTAGGTTCTCCTAAGTGAAATGCGACCAGTTGAGTGGCAGGCGGTCCTGACAAAAACTTGAGCATCGAGTGGCTTAAAGGTTTTCCTAGGTGACATGCGGCCATATGATAGAGTAGTAGGTTGTCCCGGCACGAACTTGATCGTTGAGTAGCTAGAAGGTTCTCCTTGGTGACACACATTAGGATTTTGTGGCATGCAGTCCCAACACAAATCTGAGCATTGCATGGTTCGAAGGTTCTCCTAGGTGACATACCGCTAGTTGATAGAGTAGTGGGTGGTCCCAGCATGAACCTAAGTGTTGAGTGGCTCGAAGGTTCCCTTGGTGAACTGTAATAGGACTAAGTGGCATGTGGTCATGGCATAAACCTAAGCGCTGAGTGGTTCAAAGGTTCTCCTAGGTGACACACTACTAGTTGATACCGAGCCTAGCTTATTCTTACGTGGGTGCACTATGATTTCAAACATTGGCATCACTCCAGGTAACAATGCCAGTCTCGATGATAGTGCCTTATCCCGCATGAGGAACGTGCGACATCAAGGAAGAGGGTATAGGACCATTGTAGTTACATCTTAACTCATTGCTGCATCAAGGCATGAAGTGGAGAGATGTCTCAACTGAACTCATAGGGTAGCTGGGAAGTACCCTAAGGAATTGAATGATTGATGATTTGATGATGGATAGCCTGGAAATCCCTAAATAGGGAAGTGAATTCATGGTAATTCACCCTCGTTGATACTCGACTGGCAAGGAAGGGAGTGATGCTCGCAAGGCACTTGGCGGTAAATGTCCACAGTCCCTAAACAAGGTAATGAGGGCACAATAAATCATCCTCGTTGCATAGGCTATTGAGATGGTAGGCAGTCTTGGCATGAACCTAAGAATGGGCTCGATGGTTCTCTAGGGTGGCACACGACCAGTTTGGCAGTCCTCAAGAAAAGAAGTGAATGCATGGTATTTCACCCTTGTAGATAGTTAGTTAGTGTAGCTTTATGGCTAAAGGTGATCTTGGCACAACCTTGAGCATTGCTAATCTCAAGGGTTCTCGTAGGTGACACATTTGTCGACATTCGTGCCTTCAAGGTCATGTATGGTCCTGGCATAAGTATCAAGCCATCTCTTGTGTGACACATCGTTAATTGCCACAACTTACTCAGGTAGGACATTTCTATTGGGATGAGCTATTGATGTTAATGCTTTAGATTTGGAGGAGGTCTTTTTGCGAAATAGAGTACCGACTGACCTAATGATTCTCTTGAGTGATTCATCGTGGATTATTAAGAGTTCTTATTAGAGCATGAGAACATACATCTTTTTTTATTTGTGCAAGGTACAATAACATTCCCTAGTCTTTTGCTAATTGCCCTGGATCTCACCAACCCTACCTTAGGCAGGGGACTTCATGACCAATTGTTTGTAGGAGATGATGACGTCCAGTGCAGAAAGTGCCAATCGTTCTATCAAAAGACTGTAAGCAGAAGGACGATCGACTACTACAAAGTTCATCTAAATATTTATTGCAAGGGGTTCTTGACCAAATGTGGTTACGAGGAAGGTAGTACCTATTGCAACAATTCTCATACTCCAAAGCGATAGATGGGCAAGGCTAAAGGGATGAGGCTGGAGGCAGGGAGCTTGAAATTCTCGAAAACATGCCTGAACATGATGTTAACTGAGTTGCCCCATCCACAAAGGCTCATTGCATATTTGAGTTGGCTATGCAAAAGTGATAACAATAAGATCATGATTGGAGAAAGAGACGGCTTCCCAATCATCGATAGTAAACACGATGGGCTGCTTTGTTTCCATCTTGGGAGCTTTCGATGTTCGATGCTCTAAAGAATAAATCTAGCCAGCTAGATCAACTTCTCCCCAATAATAGGACTATGCTCTCTGGCTACTTTCTGGCCACATGCAAGACTCCATGGTCAAGATGTCGATTATGGCTACATTGTTGTTCACTACAAGAAAATATGTTATTAATAACGCCATTTAATAATGCATTATTCTAAGCGTTATTGTTTACCTTTAATTTTTTTTACTCTGTTTGTTTTGTAATGCACGTATGTAATGCTTTGGCCCAAATTTTTTCGTCTCCTTCCCAAAAACACTTAAACAGTTTCGTCTCCCTCCCAAACTCTCAACAATTTTTGTCTCCCTCCCAAAATGAAATAACCCTAATCGACGTTCTACTCCATCTCCATCGCCAATCACCGAACTTCAACCGTTCTACTCCATCTCCGATCTTCAATAGTTCGCTCTTCAGCAGTTGTGAAGTCGATGACGTCTAGAGCACTAATCTCCGATCTTCGATCTTCAATTTCGCTCTTCATCTATATCTCCCAGATTCGACTTTAGGCATGGACTTTAGTTGCTTCTTTTAGGCGTGGACTTCGACTTTAGTTGATTTATATTCAACCTCAATATTTATATCCAGTTCAACATTTGTTTCTCTCTTATCGTTTGCGAGGGTACTTCTCTCTCCTCTTTTTCATTCGAACTTGAATTGTATTGCTTGCTTCAGATCTATACATTATGATCTGTAGTGTCAAACTTCCGTCCACCATTTTTTTCTTTTTGTTTCATTTTTTAGTAGAATCTCAATTTTATGGAAGACGGTTGCTTTTACTGCTTGAAATTGAATTTTATGTTACGACTCTGTTAGATTTGATTCAATTTGCTGAGCGAATGATCTATGTTTATATTAAACTTGTTTCTGCTAGAATTGAATTTGCTTTGGTTGATGAAACTTGAATAAAATAGTGAAAATCCAATGTTTTATACTTTAATTACAGGCAATCTCATCTGTTTTGTGTATTCTGAATGTTGTTATTGAGTTTTTATCATTATTAGTGATATTACTACTTCTGGTGTTTATTTTGAATGTTGTTATTAAGTTTTTGCGAATTGAGAAAGAGAGGATTTCTCATGGATTTATTCCTGCTTGAGGAATTTTAATATTAGTATGATTTGGGTATATTAATATAATGTTTTGCTTCTGTTTATAAACATCTATAGATAGTCAGAAATATAATTTTTTTATTTAAATTCAATATTGTTAATGTTGCTTCTTTTGTCTCCAGTAAGTTACTTTGATATTAATCATGTAAAAAACCTTGTTTTGTTGGTTACTTATTGATGCATATTTTGTGTTAAATATTGTTATGCTGGAATTACAATTTCAATCACCCTTTCACCATTATTTGTTTGGACGTTAATATTGTTATACTGAGAGTTGAGACAACCAGAGTTGAGAATTGAAACAATAGGAGATAATGTGCATGTGTTGAAACCATAACAGACCAAGTATAAACTCGAAAACTGTAGGCATTAGTAAATCAGAAGTCCTCCAAAATACAAACTGTAGGCAATAATATAATTTCCATGTGCTGAACTAATGACAAATTGTGGAAATTCATATGCTAGCATATAGTATAATGTGTGTGTGTGCTGACAATAGTATAAACTGCAGGCAATAGCATAATTGCGAACCTCAGGCACATCGAGTATGTAATCGACTTGGATGGGTTACAAAACCCGGGACAAAGCTGGTTTGTTCATATACTATACACTATGTACTAATTAGTGATGATCTGTAAGACTTATACCGATTGTTTATACATACATATACATACATATACATACATATACATACACATACACATACATATACATATAATTCTGCAGAAAATTTCAAATCGTGAAGCCAGCAAAGTGTCTCTAGAAAAATGGCTACCGAAAGATAAGTGGGTTCAAATCAACCCACTATTGGTATTCAAAGCTTTTTTTATGTTCCTTGTTCCTATTTTATATTTGATATGTTCATGGCCTGTGAAATTGAAATTTAAAGACTTATAGTCACATATTTCTGCACATGCTTTCAATTACCTATAGATTTTTAATGGATATGGAAATACCAAAAATGTATTATTAGTTCATCAACTTGAATAAAAAAAACTATTTTATATTACTTATCAGTTAACATTCCTAATCTTCTTCAATTATTAGCAACCACCACTTTTTTTACTGTCCCGCGTTTTTATCAAATATATAATTCTCAATACATCATTAATTATTTCATTCAATTGACATAATAATCAAGATCACTCTATAATTATCAAAATTTTAGAGAGTTTTCATTAGAAGTCAACACAATCAAGACTACTTTATAATTCCAATTGGAAATATGAGTAAAATGGTATATTTGAGTTGTGTTTGTTATTTCTTTAATTTATTTTTTAAAATAGATAAAAGGAAGTGGAAAGTTGAATGCAATCGAGTAGTCTGGCTTGAAAACAATGTATATTGGATGTAAATGAAAATGTTCTTCTTTATTTAACCATAAAATTGTCAAATTGCATATAAACATCACCCAATGCAGTTCATTAATGTATAATACTATTTTAGATATTTGGTTCCTCGAGACATGTCGGTTGGACAATTTGTTCATATGAGCTTGATCTAGGTGTCTCAATAAGCCTTTCCCAATATAGAGGGTTTATTAGAAGTCATCCACGCATTTCTTTCATTAATGTCTAAGCACCAGTCCAGTGCCAAGAACTGATACCATGACAAGTTTAATGTACCGGCTTCTCCAATTGTTTATCAGGGTAATATTGAAAATACTTAATATTAAACTTAAGATACTGAACTATTTTTTTTCTTGCACTGTTTTATTATTCTAAGTTTATGCTCACTCTATTATCTACAGGGCTTGATTCAACCTTACAAGATGAGCTTTTAAGCCAATTATGTGGTGCGGGAACAAGTCCTGCACTTAATATCTCGACGAAACGGTATTATCAATTGAAGCTCTTACCGTTTATGTTATTTCAGTATATACATTTAGGAAGTAATGATTGGAGTTCTGTTTAGATAGGATCTTAGGCATGTTTCTAAGGCTACTGATAATGCTGGAAAGGAGATTCATCATATAGTATGTGAACGTAAGGTAAATACTAGGAACACTGATTTGAATTTACCCCTATTTTATACGGTTGTAAATTTAGTTGTTTGACTGTTATTCCCATTATATTTATCACTAATGTAAATGCTGAACATTGGGCAACATTACCATTGACCTGTGCAAACATCACCATTGACTGATGCATGGATGCTTCGTGTGCGTATGTATTGTACGTATATATGTGTGTGTTTCCCTATAGTGGTTCGTGTGTGTTGAGTGGTGCTTTTGCGTGACAGTGTGGGTGAGTGGAGATTCTGTGCATGTGTGTCTGCAAGAGTGAGTGTGCATATATGAGCTACTGCCTTGTTTTTTATAAGCACTTCATTTTGTTTTGCTGTGTCCATATTTAGTTTTAACTTTGTTAATTTATCACATTGTTAATGAAAAAAAAAAGAGTGAGTGTGATTGAGTGTGCGTGAGTATGTGTACTGTGTGTGTCCATATATATATAGTTTGTATGTTGACTTTGTACTATAACAGTAAGGAATAATCTTGAAGTTTCAGTCGGTAGATTAACAACTTCCATGTAAAGAAAGTCGTGTGCTGACATTTGCCATGAGTAAACCACATGCTAACGTAGGAGTTTTTAAGTTTTAATTTTCCAAAACATCTCTTGGTTGTAATTGATCTTTATAGTGCATTTGTAGACTCCAATGCCGTAGGAGTAAAAAAAGGGAAAAATAAACAGAGAGAAAAAAAAGAAAAAAAAACAGCATTCCAAACTTCATTCACATCTATGTTAACATTCACTAGATAAGCACTAATAATGGACATAAGCTTTAAACTATTACAGATATTTTAATTTAAACTTTAAACAAAATACATAGTGGGCATGATTGACATGGTAAGGTGCAACAATAAGTTCTTAACTCTGGTGGGGCGGGTTCCAAACAAGGCCTCAAACAAATATTATTTAGAGAAAATATTATTTCTCATAAGGACCGGACCCCCTTTAGATTCTTGCATAGCAGAAAATTTTGTTCACTCAGTTATCAAAAACCACATCTTAGAGGTTTTGAAATCTTATGCTCTGACATACATCTCCAAATTGGAAGGAGCTGAGCTTACTATTGTGTCTTATAATATACGAATCAACATTTATATGTCTATGAAATCACGAAACTTAGCAAGAAGATAATATGCACACCTTAATATGCACTAATACCGTTGATCATGCTTGTAGGAGTTGCACTTCCAGCACCAGTGACTAATTTATGGTGGGCAGGCTTTTCTAAAGATGTGATAAAAGCTGCTTAGGACCGACAATTTGAAGCCAAATCAAATTGAGAGACCGCCTCTAGGAAAATGGTTATTGGCGCAGCTTTTAGCATATTTAGTATAAAGAAAATTAATCTTGATTACTGTATATATAATTTGATGGTTGGAACAGGCAAACTACCAAAATGGACAGATGAAGAGCCTGAAGAGACTGCAAAGGCAGTTGGTTATGGTGCTATCAAGTAAGATAGTTTTTTAGTACTATCAAATATTTATACTAGTATTGTGTATTTGCATGTTTGTTTGAAAAGATTATTTGCAATTTGCATGTCTTTTATTAACTCATATTTCATTGTTTTTGCAAGAGAGATGAAGTTATTTTTTTTCCAAACGTGACCTCAGCCAAATTCTCTCTATTTTTAATGAGAAAGCTAATCTCTACTTTTGGATTTCTAAGTTTTATGGGATATTAACCATTGGAAAACAAGGATGGAATTTCCATTCAAGCATATGATTTGTTTATCTATTCTTGTTGCCTAGACTAACTGAGGATTTGAAATCATGAAACTGAGGATGGATTCTCATAGATGCTTGAATCTGTTTGAGGATTTTCTTCACAAACACCATTTTCTTCATTATTTTAAAAACTTCTCGCAAACTGTTAAAGTTTACATGATTGTGGAAACCGATAATAGTGATGCATGGGACTCAAGTAATTTTGTCCCTGTATCTAGGTAGCGTATTGGGGTACCTTTCTATGATTGACTTTTGTTTGCCTTACTTTGTTTACTCATGCCTTACTTTTATTACTTTTGCCATGGTTGTTAATTCCTTCACACATGCACATCTTAGTTGCTATTTTTATCTTAACTTTCACTCATCATATCATATATGTAGGAAAATTGATTTCCACCAACGTTGAGATAGATCTTGCTTCTACTTTTCATTTGGCTAGTGAGTAGGATAATTTGGAGGCCCTTGCTAGAAGACAAATGTTGAGGTATATAAGCACCGATCCTATTTTTGGGAAGTCTAAATAGATTGCACTAACAGAGAAAGCTAATTCTTTTGCTGCTATATCCACTCTAAAATGACATAACCTCCCTTTCAAGTCACTCATTATATGCCACTAAATCATTATATGCCTTGGTGTTTTGATTATGAACAGTTAGGACTTGATTGTATATTTCAAACTTTCAGTTATTATGTTACTTGACCATTGTTTGAGTTTATGTCTAATTTTACTGCTTAATTGTACAGAAAATTTGTATTTGAAGTATATACGATCTCTTGTTTCTTGTTTGATGCTTCTAACATAATGCATATGTAACACCATAAGGTAATTCTTTCTTTTGAGTTCGATTTATTCACCATAGAAAGAAGAACACACACATATTCTTGGGACACATCTATTATTCCATATACATGTACACTAGCGAGTTGCATTGTATTTAGTTCTTACACTCTCCTGTGCAGATTTGACATCGATCGAACTCCCCATTTGAATTAATTACAGGAAATTATTGTTTTGGGAAGATCCAATCCATTCAAGGCTTTGAGCAGTTCAAGTTCTTGGTGATGCATTTGGTACTTGTAGACATTAACTTTGAACTATGTTGTCTTTTGTTATCATAAATATGTATTGAATTTGGTAACTCATGTATTGAACTTATTTTTTGTTAGTTGATACTTTATTTTGTTATCATGAATATGCGTAACATTTGTTGATTATTATATTTTTTTCGTTCATACATTGTTCAAATTGTTATCTATTTAAAGACGATTAATTTTGATTGTTATTATTAAAATATAATAGTGGGGTGCATCAAATATATAGTAAAATAAAGCATAGCTCCTAAAAATCTTTATAACTATATGACATAATTGCTATAAAATGGTGTTATAACTATATTTTATAGCGGCAAAATGGTGTTATAAAGATTTCCAATTCCTTTGAGATTTAGCTGTATTATAGCGGCTATAATGAGCTATTGAATAAATATTTTATAGCGGCAAAATGGTGTTATAAAGATTTCCAGTTCCGTTGAGATTTAGCTGTATTATAGCGGCTATAATGAGCTATTGAATTAACGTACCATAGCGGCGAATTTGCGTTATAAAACTACGCTCAACCATAGCGGCATATTTTGTGTTATAAATATTCAATAGTTTTTTATAACATCTCGATATACAGCGCTTATCAGACCGCTATGGTTGTGATTAATAGCGGCTATATGCCGCTATAAAAGACACTTTTTGTTGTAGTGGTTGTTGCATTGCCAGGGTGGTACCAACGGGTCATTGTTAACTATCGTTTTTTACCCTCGATGCCAAATAGATACTAGAAGTGTCCCCTCCAAGATTAGTCTTTCAGTCTCTTCTTTAAGCTCATAGCACTTTTTGGTGGAGTGATCATTGATTAGATGAAACAGGCAATACTTGCCATTGCAACGTGGTTCCTTCCTTCTTCCACCTCCCGGTCGATCTTTTGTATTGCACTTTGTTCCATATTGTGAGATATATTGTGTTAGTGCCAAAATTGGTCACTAACCCCCAAATCCAGATGAAAGCACCAAATACCAGTCACAGCTCAGAGATAGAATGTATGTAGAGAGTAATAATGTGAAGAACAGTTAAAACTGAAATGAAAGCAGTAAAGAACAACAGAGTTTATAGTGGTTCGGCTAACTCCGGCCTACGTCCACTCCAGAAGTTTGCTTTTTATTGCTGTAATAATCGATTACAGTTACAAAATGGCAGAGTTGCCTTAGCCTTAGAAAAGAGAAAGTAAGAGAGCAGAAAGAAGATCCCCTTTTACTGTGCCCCTGCCTCTCTATTTATAGACAAAGATGGGTTGGACTTCCCTGGTGGGCCTGGCAGCCGAGTACCTCAGCCCAAATGGAGTGGTCTCCATATGCCGAACCATAGATGTCGAACGCTGAATGCCGAACAAGGTGTGAATGCCGAATGATCTCCTCATGCCGAACGTTGGGAGGTGCGAGGTGCGAGGTACCGAGGTATGGAGGTGCGAGGTACCGAGGTATGAAGGTGCGAGGTACCGAGGTATCGAGGTGCGAGGTACCGAGACATGGAGGTGCGAGGTATGGAGGTGCGAGGTGCAGAGGTATCGAGGTGCGAGGTACCGGGGTATCAAGGTGCGAGGTATGGAGGTGCGAGGTGCAGAGGTATCGAGGTGCGAGGTACCGAGACATGGAGGTGCGAGGTATGGAGGTGAGAGGTGCAGAGGTATCGAGGTGCGAGGTACCGAGACATGGAGGTGCGAGGTATGGAGGTGCGAGGTGCAGAGGTATCGAGGTGCGAGGTACCGAGACATGGAGGTGCGAGGTGCAATGCCGAGCGAGGTGAGGTATGCCGAACGAGGTGAGGTATGCCGAACGACCCATCCAATGTCGAACGCTCCCTAATGCCGAACGATCCATCCAATGCCGAACGAGACTTAATGCCGAACCTCCGTAATGCCGAACCATGTCTGATGCCGAACAGTTTCTAATGCCGAGCGCCCATCATGCTGAACGATCTCTAATGCTGAGCGCCTCTAAATGCCGAGCGCTCCTGGATGCCGAGTGCTACTGAATGCCGAGCGATGCCTCTATGTCGAACGACGATCTCTCTATGCCGAACAGCCTCCAACGCCGAACCGTCCCAATGCCGAGCGACATCTGCCAAACTGCCTAGGCCGAGCCATGTAATTTCTCCACTCCTTTTCCCAACGACATATTCAAGTGAACTTCATCATTTTAAACCGAACCCATCATACTTTAGTCTCGATAGTTGTGAAGTTGTTTAAGTTAAATCCGTCTGTCCGCGGCCTTGCCAAAAGGCGGGTTAACACTTGCCCCCCAAAACATGCCTTGCTGTGAAAGGTGTGTTTTGAATAGCCTCAAGTCCGATATCCCAAGTATGTATGTTATCCACATCCATACTTTCCGAATCATAATCCAATCCATTACCAAGCCATCTTATCCGAGTGCCACGGCCATATCCTGATCCATTTCCGCGACTGTTCCGAGTCGATGTCTGATTCTTATCCAGTAACCAAGTCCTTACCCAATTCCAGATCCATCTGAACCCGACTACCGAGTTCAAATCCATCCATATCCAATAACCTATAACTATATCCGTGACCTCTCCGGGTCGATATCCAAATCCGGGACCGCTCCGGGTCCTTGTCCGAATCCTTAGCTATTCATAGCCAATATCCAAATCCGTAACCTCTCCGGGTTCTTGCCAAGCGCAATCCACACTTGACGACCTACGTTAAGTAATTCCATGGTGTTCATGGTTCAGTGTCCCTGAACGTCGAAGAATGCCGTGGCTTAAGTCCTAAGCCGAATCCTGGTCACTCCGGACCCTTGCCGAGCATAGTCAATACTCGACGACCTAAAATAGTAACCGATAATATATGGCCTAAGTCCTAGGCCGAATCCTGGTCTCTTCGGACCCTTGCCGAGCATAGTCCATACTCGACGACCTTTTAGCCAAAATCCAAAGAAAGTCCAATCAAAATCCGATCCGAAATCCAAATCCAAAATAGAAAACCAGAAACCCATATCGAAAATCCATACCATAAAACAAACATCCAAACCAGAATCCAAACCAGAAAACAAGCAAAACAGGGAGTTCAAACCAAACTCCAAAACCAAACCAGAAAAAGCAAATGTCCAAGTCAAAGGAAAAAATAGATTTCGCAAACCCGGGCGTCTTGGTAAGCCATCATCTCAGAGCATGCCTGAGGGTTATCTCCGACCCCGTACATGAGTAAGTGATTTAACCGTTTGCCCGGAGTTTGTTACTTATTCCAAACCATCAAGATTAGTTGATGACCAATCGGCCAGCATTCCCGGGCCGCATGCCCTCGTCGTTCAAGGTAGGCAGTGGCTGATCCTGTTCCACCGCCGCATTCTGAGTTCCGACATACTGTCGCAACTGACCATTTCTTATATGCTCCTCGATTATGTCCTTCAAATGCCGGCAGCTGTTAGTGTCATGCCCGTCCAGGTCATGAAAAAGACAGTGCCTTCTTGACGCCCTTTCTCGTTCTGAGGGTTCCCTCCTTGCTGGCCTTCGATAAGAAAGGCGATCTCGAGTATCTAAGAAAATCCGCTCCAACGTTGCATTCAAACCTGTGTAAGTGGAGAACTTTGGTTCTCCCCAGCGCTTCCTTTTCCCTTTATCCTTGCCCCCACCCGAGCTTTCGCCGAGTAGTCCTTCATCCTTAGTCATGTTTACTTCCTTTGACCTCATATCCAAACATGCATCCTCTTGTCGAAGAAATCTTTCAGCTTCATGAAAGAATTCCCCAAGATCCAACGGTGGGTCCCATACCAGTGATACTTTGAATCCGAGTTATCTCTGACTCCTGATACCGCAGCCATCAGAACCATTGATGGATCTGGCCGATCCACCGAAGCGACTGCTGCATTAAATCGAGTTAAGAATGCCCTGAGCGATTCATCTGCCCCCTGTTTGACTGACGTTAGCGTCATCACGTTCTTTGGCCTTTTTATGTGAACTCGAAACTGACTTAAGAACTTGTCCACCAGTTCTGTCCATGTTCCAATGGATCCATCCTCCAGCTGTCTAAACCACATAGCAGCAATTTCAGTCAAGTACAGGGGGAAACATCGGGCCATAACCTCCTCCGTTGCCCCCAGCACTTCCATATGCCTAGTGTATCTCATCATGTGGTCGGTGGGATCCGTCTTCCCGTTGTATACTTCCAGAGTGGGTAGTTTGAAATCAGACGGATTCCTAGCTGTCCTGATGTTCCGGGTAAACGGACTTTTGTTAACTCCCTCTGAATCCCTATTTGTCAGACCTCCGCGAATAGTCCGCCTGATAATGTCAGCCAATCCAGTGTTTCCAACTAATCCAGACTGCCCCCCAAGTCCCCGAGGAAATTTTGGCACATATTCTTCATCACGTACTCCTGGTGGCGTGCCCCCGAGTCTAGGTCCATCTAGATTGTTAACTGTTTGTTGATTGGGAGTTGCCCCCTGCTGATTCACTCCATTTGTCCGTTGGTTGAGTTCCTCTGGTCCAGCTCCATGATCTTGAGCACCTGCAGTTCCTGGTTGTCCAAATTGCCTAAGAAGAGCCTGCATCATCTCCTCTTGCCGTTTCATCATCTGCTCTTGCATAGAATTCATCATCACTTGCATCTCGTCCCGAGTTATGTAGATGGATGCATGACCCTCTCCAGCTCCAGAAGATGCCGCTTGAATTCCTTCCTAATTGCTCCTTTCCACTGCTTGCCTCTTCGTTGGTGGTCTTGCCATTGCTTTCTAAGATCCAAGTTCCTAACTCCAAAATTCCTGAGTTCAATTCTCAGTGAAAGCACCAAAGTGTTAGCGCCAAAATTGGTCACTAACCCCCAAATCCAGATGAAAGCACCAAATACCAGTCACAGCTCAGAGATAGGATGTATGTAGAGAGTAATAATGTGAAGAACAGTTAAAACTGAAATGAAAGCAGTAAAGAACAACAGAGTTTATAGTGGTTCGGCTAACTCCGGCCTACGTCCACTCCAGAAGTTTGCTTTTTATTGCTGTAATAATCGATTACAGTTACAAAATGGCAGAGTTGCCTTAGCCTTAGAAAAGAGAAAGTAAGATAGCAGAAAGAAGATCCCCTTTTACTATGCCCCTGCCTCTCTATTTATAGACAAAGATGGGTTGGACTTCCCTGGTGGGCCTGGCAGCCGAGTACCTCAGCCCAAATGGAGTGGTCTCCATATGCCGAACCATAGATGCCGAACGCTGAATGCCGAACAAGGTGTGAATGCCGAACGATCTCCTCATGCCGAACGTTGGGAGGTGCGAGGTACCGAGGTATCGAGGTACGGAGGTGTGAGGTACCGAGGTATGAAGGTGCGAGGTACCGAGGTATCGAGGTGCGAGGTACCGAGACATGGAGTTGCGAGGTATGGAGGTGCGAGGTGCAGAGGTATCGAGGTGCGAGGTACCGGGGTATCGAGGTGCGAGGTACCGGGGTATCGAGGTGCGAGGTACTGGGGTATCGAGGTGCGAGGTATGGAGGTGCAAGGTGCAGAGGTATCGAGGTGCGAGGTACCGAGACATGGAGGTGCGAGGTATGGAGGTGCGAGGTGCAGAGGTATCGAGGTGCGAGGTACCGAGACATGGAGGTGCGAGGTATGGAGGTGCGAGGTGCAATGCCGAGCGAGGTGAGGTATGCCGAACGAGGTGAGGTATGCCGAACGACCCATCCAATGTAGAACGCTCCCTAATGCCGAAGGATCCATCCAATGCCGAACGAGACTTAATGCCGAACCTCCGTCATGCCGAACCATGTCTGATGCCGAACAATTTCTAATGCCAAGCGCCCATCATGCCGAACGATCTCTAATGCCGAGCGCCTCTAAATGCCGAGCGCTCCTGGATGCCGAGTGCTACTGAATGCCGAGCGATGCCTCTATGTCGAACGTCGATCTTTCTATGCCGAACAGCCTCCAATGCCGAACCATCCCAATGCCGAGCGACATCTGCCAAATTGCCTAGGCCGAGCCATGTAATTTCTCCACTCCTTTTCCCAACGACATATTCAAGTGAACTTCATCATTTTAAACCGAACCCATCATACTTTAGTCTCGATAGTTGTGAAGTTGTTTAAGTTAAATCCGTCTGTCCGCGGCCTTGCCAAAAGGCGGGTTAACATATTGTTTCTATGTCACCATTCATAGTAGCTTAGTTAGTGTACTTAGAACTATATTGAGTGCCATTTTCAGCTTGTCGTTTGGTGTTGTTCTACCGGTAATTGGGTCGACAATCAGTATTTTCATCAGGTTGGCTTGGCTTGTATGTGGATCTCGTTATCGCTATCAAAAAGATTTGCATCCTCCATCCTCATAATGTTGTTTGCCTATTGATAGAAGTCAGTTAAGGACGTAGCTGGCTATGAGATCTTTCCATGTTCTTGACCTATATTTAACCCTCGAGCAGAGAAAGCCATGACTAGGCTATTCTTGTCAACACCCTTAGCTTGGGTGGATTCTTGTTGAACTGATTTAAACATGACAAAAGACTCTCAGTCATTTGATATTACTTAACTCATTAGCCATCTTAACAAAGGTTTTTGAAGTGAAAAAGCCGGTCTTGAAGTTTTCACATAGCTAGGCCCGAGAATGGATTCTATCTAGTTGTAGGTATAGGAACTAGTAGAATGTCGGTCTTGTAAGAGTGAAGGGGAAGAATAGGCACTTTGCTAGGCCGGAAAGATGGCCAGCAAGGGTGATGGAGTTGAATATAGTGATGTGATCTGATGTGTTAGTACCCCTTCTTAATAGACGTCAGATATACAGTCTATGGATGTAAGTGTTCAGGGATTTATTGGAAAATGGCTCTCCATTCTCGTCATTAGAGAAAGCTTCACCCTAGGAATTTCAGGCTTGCATTTCGTTGAGATGCTGGCGAAGGATATTCATTTCCCCTGGAGGCCATCATTGGCCTATTTGGGATTATCTGACCCACGATCGGTTGTGGGATCATTCGGCATCTTTATGGAGTGGGAGATAGGCAATGATAAAGTAATGGAGAGTGATGGTTATTATGGCAAGCTAGAGCGAGAGACCTCCTCTTCTTATGCAATGAATGATCGTAAATGACTGGCATGTCCCTCTCTCGATTTAGCTACACCTCTATAGGACCTAGAGTGCACCAATTTGGCCATTGGCTCTCCACCAATGGCATGAGCACCACCGCTGGGATACTCAAATAATGCAGCCCAGAATGGTGAAGTGTTAGGTCGCGAACGACCTAACCAATTCTTGAGTCAAGAACGACCTAACGGGTCGCGACATAAGGATCTGCGACCTAACTTCGAAGAAGTAATGCGAGCTAACAAAGTCCTAGGTCGCGAGCGACCTAACCATGCAGTGCAAAATGAAGCAAATTTAGGTCGTGTACGACCTAAGTCCAAGGTCGCTAAAGAGGGGTGCAAACGACCTAATTCACATGCCACTTCTTTAGGTCGCGAACGACCTACCGCTTCTTTAGGTCGCGAACGACCTAACTCACAGGCTGCTCCTTTAAGTCGCGAACGACCTAACTCACGTGCAGTTTCGATAGGTCGCTCAAGTGATAGGTCGCAGGAAGATTGTTATGAAGCTCTGTTTTAGGTCGTGAAGCTTTAGGTCACGTACAAAGCTTAAGTCGCTGAAGCTTATGCCGCATGGATTTATTGAGTCGCTATCTCTTAAGTCGCTTTGTTTTTAGGTTGCATTTGTTGTTAAGTCGCGTGGGTTGTATGGTTAGGTCGTTACCGACCTATGTGTTGTGTTGTGTTGTATTGTACTTAATGTTCTTTTCTTTAAGTCGTGTACTGTTTGTTCTAGGTCGTCTGTTTTAGGTCGTGATGTTTAGGTCGTGAACGACCTAGGTGTTATCCAGATTTGAGTTGTGTGATTTGTAAGCCTATAAATAGGCGGGTGATGCCATTTGTAATAGTAAGTTGATTTGAATAAAAACTTTTGTTTGTTAGCTTTGTGCTTTCATTAAATTGGTAGTTGAGTGTAATCTCCTATCTCCTCTTTCGGCATTCGAGTGCGCTCGGATCAACGATCGTATAAGCCAATTCACGGTATCCAGTGCGCTTGATCAACGTTTGAAGAATTGCAGATCTTCTTTCAAGGTATCGTGCACGATCAACGTGACGAAGATAGCTAGAATTCGGTATCTTCGGATCAACGAATTTAGGTCATTCAGTATTTTCCATTCCATCGATTGCTACTTTCACAGAATCATCATTTTGTAAATCCGCTGCTGCATCATTTCGTATCAGAGCTAGACATAGCCAATCATAGCTAAGCCGAGTCTTGGAGCCAATTTATTCGAAGAGTTTGAGGAGTTAATTGAAGCCGTACATCATTTAGAGAAGTTGGTTGTTCATCGCGTTCATCACAAGTTGCAACAAGTTTGGAGTTTTCGATCCGTATCATTTCGGATCCAAAAAGGAAAGGTGTTTGAATTTTGCGTGGAAGCTTTGCGTGCCAAAAAATTGAAGTTGAAGACCGTGCATTATATTTGTTCACACCGAGAATTGAAGTGTTTGTGGAGTTTCAAATCATGCCGCCGAGAAGAGCTAATCGCCATCAGCACATAGAAGCATTGTATAGAAGAGAAGAAGCTGATGAGATGGAGCAAAGAATAAACGAAAACTTTAGTGAAAAGCTTAATGAAGGGATTGGTCGATTAGGGAAGATGATGTTGGAGATAAATCAAAATCAAAGAAGGGTTTCACCTGAATCTAACCATGGAGGAAGTAGAGTTTCACCACATTCCAATCGAGAGAGAAGTGTCGACAATGATCATAAAAGTGTGAGTCGAGATTGTTATAGAAATGATGATGATCGAAGTCGTGATAGGAATGTGAATGATCGCAATCGGAGGAATGTAGATAGAAGGGATGTTGGTGGAAGACACGATGGTAGTAGAGATGTTGGTGGTTAGGATCGACATCGATATACATCAGATTTTGAAGAGGAGTTTGATGGTGGTAGTGTTCATGGACGAGGACGAGGACAAGGAAGGAATCAGTCGGAGTATGATCACAAGTGGGAGTCTGGAATGAAAACTAAAATGTCGGAATTCAAGGGAGGTATGCAAGTCGAGGAATTT
Organism: Allium fistulosum; assembly: GCA_030737815.1. NCBI lineage: Eukaryota > Viridiplantae > Streptophyta > Magnoliopsida > Asparagales > Amaryllidaceae > Allium > Allium fistulosum. The sequence goes on along the minus strand of CM060905.1, from coordinate 496,747,492 downwards.
CTTGATTGGTTAGCTTATGTTGAGGAAATATTTGACTTCAAGGAGGTTCCGGAGGATCGTAAAATGAAGTTGGTTGCTACTAGGTTGAGGGGGAGAGCTATGGCATGGTGGCAGCAAACCAAACTTACTAGAGAGCGGATGGGGAAGTCAAGGATTGTAGCTTGGGAAAAGATGAAGAAATTGATGAAGGCTACTTTCTTACCTTACAATTACCAATCACTAATGTATCAGAGACTACAAAACCTGAGGCAAGGGATGAAGACTGTTACTGATTATGCAAATGAGTTCTACCAGTTGATTGCTCGAAATGACATTATGGAGACAGAAGAACAATTGACTGCTAGGTTTGTTGGTGGACTTAGAGCACAGATCCAGGATATGGTGAACATGTTCGACCCTAGATCTGTGGCAGAAGCACATCAAAAGGTGTTGGCTTGGGAGAAACAAGGAAGACGTGGGGGAGGAGTGTTTCCAAGTTTTACAGGGCAGAACAAAGGAGCGGGTAGTAGTTCTAATGTTCCTAAAGCATCGAATAAGCCGGTTGTTCATGAAGTGGATAAACCAAAAGTCAACACCAATTTCAAACGCTATAATTGTCAAGAAGTGGGTCACAAGAGCAGCGAATGTCCAAAACCGAAGAAGAGAACTATGATTGCTGAGGCAGAGGAAGTTGAAGTAGAAGCTGACTGTTCTAATTCACTACATGATGAGGAGGAAGAAAATGTGTCGGGAGATGAAGGGTATTCATTGATGATGAAGAGGTCGTGCTAGACACCAAAACATGAGGAGGAAACTAGCTGGTTGAGGAGTAACATCTTTCAATCAACATGTACTATCTTGGGAAGGGTTTGCAAATTTGTCATCGATGCGGGAAGCTGTGATAATATTATCTCTACAGAAGCTGTCAATAAGTTATCATTAAAGATAGAGAAGCATCTGAAACCTTACAAGTTAGCTTGGTTGAGGAAAGGTGGGTAGGTGAAAGTTGGAAGAAGAGCTTGTGTTAATTTTTCAATTGGGAAGAAATACAAGGATGAAATTTGGTGTGATGTCGTGGACATGGATGTATGTCATCTGTTGCTGGGAAGACAGTGGCAATATGATAGGGCTGTGCAACATGATGGTCGTATTAACAGTTATAGTCTCATGTTTGAGGGTACAAAGATTACTTTAATTCCTAAGAAGCGACAACCCGAAGAAAGCAAGTTGGAGGAGATTGAAGAGCTGAAAACTTTGTTATCATTGAAGGAGTTTGTTAAGGAGGTAGAAGAGGAGCCTGAAGTATTCTTGTTGATTGGACGTGAGAGTCATGAAGTGGTTGAGATCCCTGAAGAAGTAAAGCCAGTGCTGGAAGAGTTTGACGATGTATTTCCTGAGGAGCTACCAACGGAGTTACCTCCGTTGAGAGACATTCAACATCAAATTGATCTTGTTCCAGGAGCTGTGTTACCTCATAGACCACACTACAGAATGAGTCCAAAAGAACATGAGGAGTTGAGAAGGCAAGTGGAAGAATTACTTGAACAGGGGCGTGTGCAGGAAAGTTTAAGTCCTTGTGCGGTGCCAGCTTTGTTAGTACCAAAGAAAGATGGAACATGGAGGATGTGCACTGATAGTCGAGCACTGAATAAGATTACTGTGAGATACATATTTCAAATGCCGAGACTTGATGATTTGTTGGATCAGTTGAGCGGGGCTACTATCTTTTCGAAGATTGATTTGAAAAGTGGTTATCATCAAATTCGTATAAGACCAGGGGATGAGTGGAAGACAGCGTTCAAGACGAGAGAAGGATTATATGAATGGCTGGTCATGCCGTTTGGTCTTTCGAATGCACCGAGTACATTTATGCGGGTGATGAATCAAATCTTTAGACCATTCATTGGGAAGTTCGTGGTGGTGTATTTTGATGATATATTGATATATAGTAGAAGCTCAGAAGAACACTTGCAACATCTGAGAGAAGTATTGATGATACTGCGACAGGAACAATTTTATGCTGCGACGAAGAAATGCGTGTTCATGACGCATAGTGTTTTATTTTTGGGATATGTTATTTCGGATGGAGTTATACAGGTGGATCAGAATAAAGTTGAAGCAAACAGAAATTGGCCACAACCCAGGACGATTACAGAAGTTAGAAGCTTTCATGGTTTGGCGTCATTCTACCGAAGGTTCATTCCACACTTCAGTAGCGTGATGGCACCAGTTACTGATTGTATGAAAGGGAAGCAATTTTCATGGTCAGAGGAAGCAGGATTTGCTTTTGAGAGAATCAAATGACTTTTGACGACAGCACCGATTCTAGTGTTGTCGGATTTTCAGTTGTTGTTTGAATTACATACTGATGCATCGAAGGTTGGAATTGGAGGGGTGTTGAGTCAAAAAGGACGTCCTATTGCATATTTCAGTGAGAAGTTATCAGGAGCAAAGATGAGATATAATACTTATGATGTGGAATTTTATGCTATCGTGCAAGCTGTGAAACACTGGAGGCATTATTTATTTCATAAAGAATTTTTTTATATACTATCATGAGGCGTTGAAGCATATGCAGGGACAGGACAAGATAGCAGCAAGGCATGCTTCGTGGATTGCATACTTACAACAATTTACATTTGTGTTGAAGCATAAATCGAGAATTACGAATAGAGTGGCAGATGCATTGAGTCGAAGAAATCATTTGTTGACTACAATGAAGATTGAAGTAACGGGGTTTGATGTGTTGCCAGAAATGTTTGTTGATGATCCTTACTTTGCGAAGTGTGTAGATAAAGTCAAGGAGGGAAAGAAGGATGAGTTTGTATTGGTGGATGGTTTTCTTTTTAAAGGAAATTGATTGTGCATACCAGAGTGCAGCTTACGTATGAAGATTGTAAAGGAGTTGCATGAGGAAGGTCATGTTGGCCGAGATCGTACTTTGCAATTGATTTCTCAATCTTATTATTGGCCTTCGTTGAAACGGGAAGTTGGGAGGTTTGTGGAGTGATGTCATATTTGCCAAATTTCCAAAGGGACAGCGACGAATGCGGGATTGTATATGCCGTTACCCGTGCCGGTTAGACCATGGGTTGATATCAGTATGGATTTTTTTTTGGGATTACCGAGAACTCAAAGGGGGAATGATTCGATATATGTTGTAGTGGACAGGTTTTCGAAGATGGCACATTTCATCGCTTGTAAGAAGACAGCTGATGTCGTCCGTGTTGCCGAGTTATTCTTTAAAGAAGTGTATCGCTTACATGGTTTACCAGAATCCATTGTTTCTGATCGGGATACTAGATTTCTAAGTCATTTTTGGCTAAGTTTGTGGAAGATGGTGGGAACAAAGCTAAATTTCAGTAGTGCTTACCATCCGCAGTCCGATGGTCAGACTGAAGTTGTTAACAGATCTTTGGGAAATTTGTTGCGGTGCCTAGTGAAGGATAATCTGAAGAGTTGGGATATGAAGTTATGTCAAGCGGAGTTTGCTCATAATCATGCTATAATCTGTAGTACAGGTTTCAGTCCATTTCAGATAGTGTATTCAAGTTTACCAAAGGGGCCGTTGGATTTGACGATAGTACCACAACCGAAGGGAACAGTTAAACGGGCTGTTGATTTTGTTGATGGATTGGCAGAATGTCATAAAATCGTTCAGGAATGATTGGAGAAAACAAATGAAAACTATAAACATTCTGCGGATTTGAAGCGAAGAAGCGTTCAATTTAATGAAGGAGATTTAGTATATGCTGTGCTAACAAAAGATCGTTTTCCAGTAGGAGCATACAATAAACTTAAAGCTCGAAAGATTGGTACTGTAACGATTGTGAAACGAATAAATGAAAACACTTATAAGTTGAAGCTGCCAGAGGATGTGTACACTTCTGACGTGTTTAATGTTAAACATCTTATACCGTATCATGGGGATGAGCTTGTTATGGAAGAGGAGGGCGCAAATTCGAGGACGAATTTTTTTCAACCAGGGGAGGATGATGCAGCCCAGAATGGTGAAGTGTTAGGTCGCGAACGACCTAACCAATTCTTGAGTCGAGAACGACCTAACGGGTCGCGAAATAAGGAGCTGCGACCAAACTTCGAGGAAGTAATGCGAGCTAACAAAGTCCTAGGTCACGAGCGACCTAACCATGCAATGCAAAATGAAGAAAATTTAGGTCGTGTACGACCTAAGTCCAAGGTCGCTGAAGAGGGGTGCAAATGACCTAATTCACATGCCGCTTCTTTAGGTCACGAACGACCTACCGCTTCTTTAGGTTGCGAACGACCTAACTCACAGGCCACTCCTTTAAGTCGCGAACGACCTAACTCACGTGCAGTTTCAATAGGTCGCTCAAGTGATAGGTCGCAGGAAGATTGTTATGAAGCTCTGTTTTAGGTCGCGAAGCTTTAGGTCGCGTACAAAGCTTAAGTCGCTGAAGCTTATGCCGCCTGGATTTATTGAGTCGCTATCTCTTAAGTCGCTTTATTTTTAGGTTGCATTTGTTGTTAAGTCGCGTGGGTTGTATGGTTAGGTCGTTACCGAACTATGTGTTGTGTTGTATTGTACTTAATGTTCTTTTCTTTAAGTCGTGTACTGTTTGTTTTAGGTCGTCTATTTTAGGTCGTGATGTTTAGGTCGTGAACAACCTAGGTGTTGTCCAGATTTGAGTTGTGTGATTTGTAAGCCTATAAATAGGCGGGTGATGCCATTTGTAATAGTAAGTTGATTTGAATAAAAACTTTTGTTTGTTAGCTTTGTGCTTTCATTAAATTGGTAGTTTAGTGTAATCTCCTATCTCCTCTTTCGGCATTCGAGTGCGCTCGGATCAACGATCGTAGAAGCCAATTCACAGTATCAAGTGCGCTTGATCAACGTCTAAAGAATTGTAGATCTTCTTTCACGGTATCATGCGCGATCAACGTGACGAAGATAGCTAAAATTCGGTATCTTCGGATCAACGAATTTGGGTCATTCAGTATTTTCCATTCCATCGATTGCTACTTTCACAGAATCATCATTTTGTAAATCCGCTGATGCATCATCAAACCTCAAGTATCGAGCTTTGTTTGCAGCCTAAAGGTGCTGAAAATCTGACTGCTAATTTGTTAAAGGACAGCGGCGATGTCTTAGTCCCATATGCGCGACTCTCTCTAGGATAATGCTAATAATGTGACTTGGCCCATAAATAGTATGCCTTCTTGGATAAACATGAACATCCACGATTGAGGTTTCAAGCACCACCCTACCCCCTGCCTCGACGGTATTCATAAGGTTATACGCATTGGGGAGAGCAGGTTGGAGAGGAGTTAATTCAACCACTGGAGGGGGCAATTGAACAAAGTTCATATTAGTTTGGGCAACTGACCTCGTTCTCAGTTCATTTACCTTGCCGGTAAGAGTATCCATGTCGATCAAGTTATGGAGTACACTTTGCTACATGTTATTGCCGAGCCCAAGGATGGAACTGCCAATGCTAGCGATCTTGTCACCATTGGTTTCATGATCATTAGACTTAATGAGTTCATTCTCACCATTAGGATTTGACATGATAATATGAAAAGAATGCGTAAAAATTGAAGAAAATGGAGATCTTTAAGGGGAAGTCCATCTTCTGGTACCAAAAATTTGAGTAATAAATCAGCCAACCTTAGAATTGTACTAATGAATTTTTGAAAGCAAAGGTTTCTTGCTAATAATAGGCTTCAAAATGTAAAAGAGGATAAAACAAGAAAATAGAAGTAAATGACACAAAGATATTGAGTGGTTCGGCTAAGCTTGCCTATGCCACTACGAAGATCTCTTACAATGTTTATCTCTTATAATTACAAGCAATTATAAGGGAGTAATAAATAATAAAACACTTATGACTAAAAAGTTGCTAATCTTAAGAGCTTAGGACTTTAATTTGCTGTAAGGCTATTCTTGAGCTGGAGATATTAACCAGAAATCAACCCCTTTAATGTTGTATGACATGGGGTACTTATAATAGCTAAAGTGGCTGGTAGGTGGCTGAGATTGCACTAGATAATAAGTGGGAAGCACTCCTAGCCATTGATCTGGTTGCATGGGCCAATGGAAGACTGTTGTAAAGGTGGAGTAGGATGTGTAGCTGAGAAGTACTCCAACTTTAGTTCCATACTCAAAACATGCTTTGCATTTATTTCATATTTAATGTTGGCGATGTGCTATAGGAGTAGACTTTCTTTTTTGCAGATTTTCTATGTTACCTAATACAACTAGCTCTACTACTTGTCATTTACTTTTACATGTTTAGGTGGCAAGGTGGATGAATAGCTTCTTCCGAGCTAGGTTAGTCGGTCATTAGTTATTGATGTCTGTTGAGGAAAGTTGAGTGTTGCTAAGAAACAGGTCACATGAGATATAACGGGTAGTCCAAGGGATTATACGACAAGCTGCTTAAGCTAGGCTTTGTCTGAGGTGTTGGTCGTTGAAGTGGCCTTAAGTTGAGCTGGCCGATCTAGACCTAGAGTGTTTCTGAATAAATGGACTGCCTTGGAGCCAGGTTGAGTGCAAGTCAGCATGAACTGGCAGATCTTAGATGTACCGGGCCTTCTTAAGTTGGATCAGGCTATATCAAGCTAGCTTGCTTATTATACTTGGGAGAAATTTGAGCAACGGGAACAACAACAGAATAACTCAATGATAGTCTTTTATAAGTTATAAGTCAAATAAAAGGTCTCACATTGTGATGCACAGTAGTCATTTGACTTGATAACATTGTGGATCTTAAGTATCTAAACTATACCCTGATTACGGTTAATCACACGATAATATGGATCATGTTTAGGCCATGGTTAGGTATAAAGTTTAACCACTTGATGTGAAATACTATTAAAAAAATCAATAAGTCGATAGCTTTTATTGGATTGAACTATGGACTTCAGTGTTGGACTTTACAATTAACTATGGATAATAGTGGACTTTTGGTCATTGGTTGAGCTCTAGATATCTAAGTGGTATTGTTATGATAAAAGAAAATGTGCACAACATATCGTTGCTTAAGAGTATCGCTTCAATGGATAAGAAATTAGACTTAACCAAAATAATAAATAAGCAATTGAACTCATGTCAAACTATTGTGCTTTAGCAAAGTTCGTCCAAGCTTTAATATTTAAGTTTCTTAAATATTATAGATGGCTGAGTTCATACCTAAGAGTCAAACAACTACAACTCTTACTTTTCATCTAAAATAGTTTATAGAAGTTATAAATTATTATTATGGACAAAATAATGTAAGGGTTATATTAATTTATTATTACTATTATTATTTTATTTAATTATTCTTTGGCTAATATAATATTTTAAATATAATAAATAATTTATATGTATATATATATGTATGTATGTATGTATGTATACTATAGTTTTATATTTTATTTTGGTAACCAAAATTTTTAGAATTGTTTTAAAGTAAGGAGGGCCAAAATATATGTGGGTATAATTAATTAAATGGGTTTAACAAATTAATTGAGATAAGATCTCAATTATAATGCGCATTACCCTAAATGGTGGATTGGGGTAAGATATTTATATAGCCCATTAGATCTACTATAAATAGACCCAAATGCTTTTGTTATCCTATATAGAATTTCAATCGCTCCTCCAAAATAAATTAGACCTTAATGGTAGACTATAAAACTCCACCATCGAGTTAGAGATAGGATCTGTCATAGGTGATGCTGATAATTTAAGGTGTTTTGATCGGCACGGTTATTGGAATGAAAATTTTCAGTTTGTTGTTCCAAAATCGATTTAATTTTTTTTTAAAAAATTGGTTCAAGAAAAAATGTTTCTTAAACTATTCATGGCCTATGCACATCTGGTTCATACATCGACAACATCATTATCGAAGCACTTATCATCCAACTCCACCAAGTCATGTCCCAAGTGCTCACAATCGTTGATGAAGGTAGCATCCCGATTAAGAAGTTGTTGATCGATGTCATTACGATTTCAAGTTAGGGTTATAGGGAACAACATTAAACTATGGCTTTTGGGTATTGACGCGAGGCTTAGGTTAAGTGGAGACGAGCGATAGTGGTTGCGGTGGCTTTGCGATCATAGGTGGACACGAAAATTCAAGAATGGAGGCATATAATGGAGGCTATGGTTTTGATATAAGAAGAATGAAATTTTTGAAATTAACCGCTGTTAATTTTAAATTTATGTTTTAGCCCTTAAATGTTTAAGCATACAAAACTCACATACAAATTCCGTTTACGCACGACTTGCGTTATTGAGTTCGTATTGAAATTACAAACATTGTTACATCTTTTTAGCGGTAGATTACATAACTTAGTTTAATATAGTAAGAAAAATATTAGAGCACTAATATAACTAAATGTGCGCACGTGTTTGTATATATCCAGATATTTACATTGTCATAAAAATTACTACATTAGGATATTACTTATTCTAGTTCTCATACTGGATATTTAAATGAATCTTACATTACTTCATAAATAAACTAAACTTGTTACAGATATACATATGTCTCTGCATACATAATTTCTAATGTGTGATAATTGAGTTAAAATAAATTAATTATTTACATGAGAAAAATACTTAACTACATGTAAAATTTAAATTAATATTGTGCAAAATCCCAATATATATTACCAATTAAAAGAATAATAAATATACACATATTTTCCCTCTTGGTCATAGAATATATGATGTTCTTCATTTTATGTTATTTTTACAATAATATATTTTAAAGTAAATGATAGTTTAAATATGATTAGAAATAAATCATAAACATACTACTTCTAAAATCCTAATAAAGCCTTATATATGGTTCGAGATTCTTACATTATTCATGATAATGCTATAAAAGATCTAATGCATAATGAGTTAAAAATGAAACCTTTTCAAATTTGCATCTACTACACCAATGCTTGATGTAGCTGATCCAACAATGGTATAAGAGTCTACATTCTGTTGTTTTGAATAATATCTATATTTTGAATTTCAAATCGGTTAAAATTAAATTTAAATTTATAAAGGTTATGGATAACTTTGAAAATTCTTTTTTAAAAAAATTTATTCATAAAATTTATAAAAAAATTGTTTGAAATTGTTTTAAATTCAAATTTATAAGGGTTGTGATATGATTTAATTGTTTTAAATTTACATCCATAAAGGTTATAAATGAACAAAATCAAATTTGTATTTATAAAGGTTATAAATTTAAAAAAAAATTAAAGTTTTTTAAATTTTAACATATAATAATTAAACAGAAATAAATTTGAATTTTTTTATTAAAATTATAAAAGTTACAAATAAATAAATTCAGAGTAAGTTTAAATTGTAGTGTGAATAATAGGCTTTATAGTTTAAATAAGCTTATAATTAAGTTGTAACATTAATCAAATATTAATTAATAATAGTATATACATTAACATAAGATTTAGTATTAAATTACAAATGTTATAAGTAATTAAGAAAATATTATATACTTTATATAAAAGAAAATGAAAATATGATTCTTTAAAATCGAAATAAAACCCATAATGGCTATGAGGAATAAATACATGTGTGTGCACGTATGTATGTGTATAATGATGATGTGCACATAAAAGTGCATATTATTACTCCCATATTTAATTTACTTTTATTTAAATAAATAAGCATATTAGGGTATTTTACATGTTTAAACAGAATTTTTTTTAAATCATCATTTATTCATCTTCATTTAGGGGGTAAAATGATAATTTTGTATATGATTTAATTAGAGAAAATTTACTTGCACATTTCTATTTTTTGTAGGAAATGAAGTGCAGATATGAAGAGGTTTCATAAATGAATACATGAACATATGTTGAAGGAAAATGAAGATTGGAAATAAATAAATTCATGCAGCACGGAGGAGCCTACAAACCCACTACCTTATGGTCCATAATTAAATGCACATGCACATGTTAATGGAAGCTTAAAGGAATGTTAGTGGGGATTAATTAATTCTCTAATGATTACTTGGATGTTACACTTCCTAAAGGGCATTTTAGGCAGTCCCCTAAAATATGAACTAGGGTTTTTAGCATGTATAAATACTCCTTATGTCTTATGTAATTATCATCTAACTATTCATGCAAATTGTAGCCATAAAATCAAAGATAAAAAAAATTCTTTCAGAGCTTCTTAGCCTTTTTTTACTTTCAGGAAATTTACATTTATGCTTTCTTTTATGCTCTTTTAATTCTCTTATGCTCTTTTTATTACATGTTTGTAGTTAGCTCTCTTTTATTTTAATAGCTCTCATTTTCCTTTTCTTTTCATGTTGAAATCATTCTATGTTATCATGCTTTGAAATATGAGTAGCTAAACCTCTTCAATTTAGGGGTAATGAAGTTCTCATGAAACATATTAAATTAACATAATGATTTCATTTGTAATCTCTCTTATGTGCTTGATGGAAAGTATGAATGATGGTGGTTTATGTTTATTTTTATTGAATTTTGATAGCCTATGTTGACATCTCAAATAGGCTATGCATAACTCCATTTAAAAAAAATCTATTTGATCATTTTCCTAAGTGGTTTTGAAGTGAAAGTTAAGCTAGAATCAAAATTTGATGGTTTATGTTACTAATTAATTGTAAGTAGATCATACTTAAAATAAATTTTATTTTTAATTTCATGTCTTGATCATGAGAGTTGATAAGTGAGTTTGAATGATATATCAGAGTTTGATGGTTTAAGTCGTGTTAATTAATAGCTCAAATAAACCATACTTATAATATGCACATTAATCATTTCTACTTAATATTTTTAAAGAGAGGTTACAAGTGAATTTTGTGTTGATTTATGTGAATGATTGGAAGTGGATTTGCAATCAAATTGTTCTTATTATCATAGTTTCTTCACCTTTTGTCTAGTTTAATTTTTGCAATTTTTCTTAGTTTAAAACCACTTCAAAACTTTGGCTAATTTGATTGAGTAATATTATAATTTAATTCATTCTCTACGGATTGACCCATACTCGCATACGTACTATAATTCTACGTTGTGCGCTTGCGGTTTATAACGATATAATTTTTCGACGATTTTCTAACCGATAGAAAATTCATCGTTTAACAAGATTTTGGCGCCGTTGTTGGGGAATTGCAATTTAATTTTAAATTTACTCTTCGAAATATTTTTGTGTGTTCATTTTGTGTTTTGTTTTTCTTAAAAACAAAAAAAATTGAAAAAAAATGTATTGTCGTGCATATGTTTTGTTCAATGTGTATTTTTTCAATTGGTTTGATTTAGTGTGTCGTGTTTTGTTTTGTTTCATTTCCATGCTTATATAAAATAACAGTGTGCATTTTATTTACATTGCATTTGCATTGCAACTCATTTACAATTTCATTTTAGTTACAATTGCTGTCAAATACATAGCAACTTCATTTTGTTTCAATTTCAATTTCTTTTCATTTATACATTTCTATTGCAATAACTACGCCATCTTCCAACAGAATAGCAACCACACTCTCCAACATACAACTCCAAACCATCACTGCCTACAACTACCCTCCCATTGTTGCACAAACAATAACAACTCCACCACTGCCCTGCACCACTTCACTTCCATTCCAAAACATTCTCTCTACCATTACCATTCCAAAACATCTCCATTCCAAAACAACCATCAACAAGCCACAACCTCATTGGCATCATATCAAACAACCATTTCCCTTCAACAACTTCAACTTATTTCCACTCCATCACTGCCATCACAACATCACACTTCTCCACTTCTCACAAGCTTTGCAACATCAACACCTTCCTAATCATAACTACATCCCTTTGCCGCCATCTCCTTCAACTACAACCTGCTTCAACACTTCCACCTTTGTAACTAGCAGCTTCAGTGAAGCAACCACACTCCTACAACAGCCCATAACCACGACCATGTCCTCCTTGAGACCACAGTCCATCACAAAATACTTCATCACCCATTCACCTTCGCTACCCTCAAAAGCATACACCATCTTCTTGCAACTGCACATTAACTTCTATATCTAACTACGGCCCTTACTTAATCTCAAACCACTATATACATCATCCATTGTCCCTGCTTTCACAATCAAACTCCCAAAATCATCTGCCTGGACACTCAAACATCACCACCCCATATGGCTAACAACCTAAAACCACTGCGTACTTCTCCAACAACTGCATATAACCGCTGCCTACAATCATAATCATCTCTGCCTTCACCTGTAGTCTCAAACTCGTTCAAATCAGCTTCTCAAAACCAACCAAACCCAAATCTATAACACCCTGTCGACACTAAATTAATCACAGTGACCTAAGCATCAGCCATAACTCCACTTCCTTTCTTCCCAGAAATTGCGTCGACCACCAACCAATCACCAGAAAAACGACCAGCAAATCATCCCTCGGTGAACAATAGTCGAGCCCAAAAATCGATCCACCACCCGAACCCGAAGCCATCTCAACTAGGAAGTCATTAACCCAAAATCGCAAACACCCAAATCAAACTTCATCCTCCTCCTCCTTGAAATCCGCACTCCAATCTACACTACCACTCAATTGCTTAAACCCACTTTTGCCTCAGCCGCCTTAAATTTAAACCCCAAAATTGTGTTCACCTTTTTACTTTAATTTTTATTTTTCATTTTTTGTTTGTATCATATTTTGAAGAGTCAACGACGAGAAGGAGATTATTTTGGGAAATTGTTTTGGGTTGAGTTCCTTGTTTGTGTGATAGTTGGGCTTTAATTATTTTGGGCCTTGTGTTTATTTTTTTAAGTTCAATTTGGGAAATTTAGGTTTAGTTTTAAGTTTTTAAAACAAAAATTCAAAAAAAAAAAATATAATAATAAAATAATAATATTTCAACTCTTTTCAGGTTGCTGAAAATTAGACAAGAGGAGAATTGCTTGCTTGTCGAAATAAACCGCTTGCTAAAAAATCGCCGCTTTGAAATAAATTGCTAATAGTTATACATGCTCTACTATCTTGTCTTATCTCTTGTTTTTATTTTCTTTGCACTGTTGGTTGCTTGCTTTTTAAAAGAATAAAAAAAATCAAACACAAAAACAAAAATAAATTTCATTCGTCATTGCATCGTTAATTCACGTTTAATTTTTGTTTTGCATTCATACCATCTTATTTTCTTTTCTAAGGGAAACACCCAAATCCACATAAGGTTGGGGATTTCATCACCCCTTTCTTTGCCCACAAACATTTCATCGTAGAATCTGACTAATAATATCACTTAGATGTTGGACTTAAGGGTGTCACGAACTCACCTAGAGCTTAATTGTATCTTGACTAGTTGTCTTCTTTTGACAACTTAATTTCTTGGTGTCTAGGCTACGATAGAATAATAATCATATATAAATATAACGGTGATTTGTAAATATTATCGTGATTGTTTCTCTGAAGGTACTTAACCTTCAGTTGCATTGCTACGGTGATTCGTGGCGCACCATTATTTCATGTCCGTTACCTGGTTAAGAATTATTTTGTTGGATTAAGACAAAGTGTGATTATACAATTATGGGTTAGGAGCTACTAAGGACAGAAAATTTGCAATTAAGTCCCTGCATTCATTTAGTTGCATTAGTTCATGCATATATAAAAAAACAACAAAATCCAAAACTAAAAAAATTTGCACATTTTACTTAACTTAGTTTTTTCAAAAAAAATCCAAAAACAGGCATTTTCTAAAGTTATTTTTTTTAGAAAATAATCAAAAAGAAAAAAAGCAAAAACATACAAAAAATTGAAAATCCAAAATCCAAAAAAAACAAAAATCAAAGCTCCCTTTTGAAAAATAAATTCTCTTTGGTAAATACTTTTCCTTTTTATAAAAAATTATAAAATAAAAAAACAAAACAAAATTTTCACTTTATTTTATAAATATTGCTTCATTCTCTTAATCTCGATTCTCAATTTTTCCTCTTCTTGACTTTTTCTTATGCATGAGTACCTGTACTAGTGACACAACAACTAATTGTTTAACTCGAACAAACAATCCTCCAGCAATGACAAACAAGAATGCCCAACGAACTCTCATGGATAGAATCTTTCTCGATAGAGTTTCTATTTCTTCTTGTATCACACTACCCGCCTCAACGGGTAACCATTTCGAAATTCATTCCAATCATATTTCCATGCTTCTGAAATTTGGCAATTTTGAACAGGATGACCTATACATTTTCCTAACAAAATTCGAACAAGTTTGCGCAACCATTAAATCCTACAACTTTGTGATGACGGAATCAAACTTCGGTTAATTCCATTTGCTCTTGCCGATTATGGTGAAAAATGGTTGTACAGCTTACCATCAAACTCAATCAAAACTTGGGAAGAATTTGTTAAAGTTTTCTTAAAAAAGTTCTGCCCGTTAGAAAAAACAACTAAAACCTAAAAAAAAAATTGTGTATTTTCATCAATTCAGTGGTGAACCTTTCGTAAAATATTTTGAAAGATTTTAAAAGCTTTTGATAAAATGTCCACACCATAATTTCGAAAAATGGACTCTTTGCCAAATCGTTTACGATGAACTTGAAAATAGTTCATGAAACATGCTTGAATCGATGTGCCAAGGAAATTTTCTTGCTCAACATCCATGTACTCATGATCGAGCGCACACTCGATATGATCCTCTTTGGCTTTGGAAGCTAAACTCGATCCAATGATCAAAAAATTGGACAACGTTTTCTCATCCAACCAAATGAACCAAGCTTCCAAACCAAAGTGTTTTAAATGTGACGATCTAAATCACATAGCCGATCATTGCCCTAATTCAATAGAACAATTCAATGCTTTCAATAAGATTAAGAATGACCCATTTTCTCCAACGTACAATCCTAGTTGGAGAAATCATACTAATTTTGCATGGACCAAAATAATTCCAACACAAATTTGGTTTATCCAAATTTTCAAGCATTTCCGAATAATGCTTCGAATCCTCCCTTTCAACCCAATTATTTTCAAAACAATTTTGCAGGTCTGTCTAAATCTACCTCAACAATCTTTTCCACTCCAAGACGATAAACAATTGTCTTCAATTGAGAAAACTCTTGAAACTTTGGCTAAAACAACCACTCAAAACCTCCAATCAAATAGTAATTCGCAAAATTTGTTAACCTTGTAGATGCAGAATATGAGTCAACTGATTGCTATACTTGAAATGCAAATGAGTCAATTAGCTAAGTCTGCGAGTGAACGTGAATGAAGCACATTCCCAATTCAGCCAGTTTCGAATCCCAAAAGTCAAAACACGAATTCGTATCAAGCCTATATCGTTCAAGATAGAAATTTCAACCAAAAGAATGCTATCACGACATTGCTTTCCGGTAAAAAAATCAATAATCAAGTTGTTAATCCAAACGATTTACCGGAAGCTCCTCTTGACACTTCAAAAACGTTAAGTGAATCTGAACAAAATATTATGCCAAACATCAAATCAAATTCCACTCCAAATTATTCTTCTACTCAAGTAGATCGACCTACTAAGTATCTTGTTCCATTTCCACATCACCTTTGACCTAAGAAACACTATGATCAAATGGAAAAGATGTTGGAAATTTTAAACATGTGAAAGTGAACATTCCGCTCCTTGATATCGTTCAACAAGTCCTAACTTACGCTAAGTTTCTCAAGGACTTGTGTACTCAAAAATGACACACTCATGTATCCAAGAAAGTTTTCTTAGTCGCCGGACTTATCGAAGTCTTGTCCCAATCAATTCCTTTTAAACACAAAGATCCTGGATGTTCGACGATCTCGTTTCTGATAGGAGACAAAACGATTAACAAGTGCTTACAAGATTTGGTGCTAGCATCAATTTGATTCCTTATTCAGTTTACCAGCAACTTGGCTTTGGGGAACTAAAACCGATGAACTCTTCAATTTTTTGATCGCTCGATAAAGAAACCCATGAGTGGACATGCTAATCAAAATCGGTAAATTCATATTCCCCATAAATTTCATCGTTTTGGAAACACAACCCATGAACAATCTAATGAGTCAAATTCCATTGATTTTAGGTCGACCTTTCTTGGCTACTTCAAATGCTCAAATCAATTGTCGAAATAGTTCGATGAAAATTTCTTTTAGAAACATGACTTTGGATATTAACATTTTCAATCTTGAAAATCAATCAAACGAACCATGTGACCAAACGTTGGAAGTTAGCTGCATTTAAGAAAATTTTGGTAACGAAACAATTGACCTGAACAATGAACACGAGACTAAATATAAACAACTGTTTCAAGATGAGCCTACCAAAATTAAAAATGCGCTTTCGTTTGAACCCCTTACTGTTGAGCCAGAACTTCAACCAAATTCTTTGATTGAGCAACCCCTGAGGTTGGACCTCAGACCCCTTCTCGGTCACCTTAAGAATGTATAATTAGGTGACAAAGTAACGTTTCCATCATAATCTCTTCTACTCAATCTCTTGATCAAGAAGCTTCCTTTCTTTCAATTCTATCAAAAAATAAAGAAGCGATTGGATGGTTGATCACCGACATAAAAGGAATTAGTCCCGCTCTTGTTTAACATCGTATCCATTTAGTTGACGATGCCAAGCCTGTTCGTGACACACAACGAAGGCTTAACCCACAAATGAAAGACGTGGTTCGTAATGAAATTCTTAACCATCTCGATAACAGAATCATATATCCCATCTTTGATAGTTCATGGGTTAGCCCAATTCATGTCATGCCTAAAAAGTTTGGACTTACCGCTATCAAGAACGACTCTAACGAACTCATTCTAACTCGTAATCAAATGGGTTGGGGTGTTTGCATTGATTATCGAAAATTAAATGCAACAACACGTAAAGATCATTTCCCTCTTTCTTTCATTGACCAAATGCTTGAACGTTTAGCCGACCACGAATTCTATTGGTTTCTTGATGGTTATTCCGGTTATAACCAAATTCCAATCGCTCCCAAAGATCAAGAAAAAATGACTTTCACGTGCCCCTTTGGCATCTTTGCGTATCGACGTATGCCTTTTGGCCTTTGCAATGCTCCTGCTACGTTTCAAAGATGCATGGTCAGCATCTTTTTGAAATGATTGAACGTTTTCTTGAAGTGTTTATGGACAATCTTTCCATCTTTGGAAAAAAATTTCCTGAATGCTTTACACCATCTTGAATTGGTTCTTAATCGTTGCAAGGAAAAATTTAATGTTAAATTGGGAAAAATGCCATTTCATGATCAAACACGGTATTGTCCTTGGGCATGTCATTTCAAACAAAGGCATTAAGGTAGATAAAGCGAAAGTTGATGTAATTGTGAATCTACTAATTCCCAAATCTATCAAAGACATTCGTTCATTCCTTGGACATGCTGGTTTCTATCGACGCTTTGTGAAAGACTTCAGTAAAATTGCTCGACCTTTGATGACTCTTCTTGGAAAAGACGTTCAATTCGACTTTAATGCTGATTGTGTTTCTACATTCGAACGTCTCAAAAACGAACTCTTTTAAGCACCCATCGTTTGCTCACCTAATTGGGATCTTCCTTTTGAAATATTGAGTAATGTTTCTAATTTTATAGTTAGTGTTGTCTTAGGACAATGCATCAAAAAAATTCATCAAGTTATCTTCTACGCTAGTATGACTCTAAACAATGCTCAACTCAATTACACGACCAATGAAAAAGAGCTTCTAGCGGTAATCTTTGCGCTCGAAAAATTCTGACCTTAGTTACTTAGCTCACACATTACTATTTACACTGACCATTTCGCTCTTAGGTACCTTTTCGCTAAAAAGGATACTAAGTCTCATTTGATCCATTGGATCCTGTTACTCTAAGAATTCAACCTTATGATCAAAGACAAAAAAGGATCCGACAATGTCATTGCTGATCATTTGTCACGTCCTCCAAACGCACCATCTTCTTTACCGATCATCGAGAACTTTCCTCATGAGCAACTCCTTTTTGTTTCTGTCGATCCATGGAATGCCGACATAGTGAACTATTTAGTCACTAAGGAAATTATTTTATTTTGGTTGAAACAAGATAAATATAAATTTCTTTCCCAAGTCAAGTACTTCTATTACGATGATCCATATTTGTTTAAGTACTGTTCCGACCAAATCTTTCGACTTTGCATCCTGGATTGTGAAATCAAAAGTATTCTTTTGTTTTGTCATGACCAAGCATGTGGTAGTCACTTCGGTCCAAAGAAAACAGCGGAAAAAGTGCTTCAATTAGGTTTTTATTGGCCTATGCTCTTCAAAGATGCATTCGAGTTTTGTAAAACTTGCAATCGCTGCCAAATGTTAGGAAGAATCTCTTGACGAAACATGATGCCTTTGAACCTCATTCTTACGATCAGAATCTTTGATGTCCGGGGTATTGACTTTATGGGACCGTTTCCCAATTCTTTCGGAAATTTATACAATCTTTTTGCCGTTGATTACGTCTTCGAATGGGTTGAAGCCATTCCTTGTAAAACAAATGACCATAAAATTGTTGTGAAATTCATAAAAGAAAGCTTCTTTTCGAGGTTTAGAACACCTCGCATAATAATAAGCGATAATGGAACCCATTTCTGTAATCGTTCATTAGAAACTCTAATGAAGAAATACTCGATAACTCACAAGTTATCCATGCCTTATCATCCTCAAACTTATGGTCAAGTTGAAGTTTCAAATCGTCAAATCAAACAAATTTAGGAGAAAACTGTAAATAAAAATCGAAAAGATTGATCATAGAAATTGACAGATGCGCTTTGGGCTTATAGAACAGCATATAAAACCAATCTTAGGAAGTCACCTTTTAGGCTAGTATATGGCAAAGCATACCATTTACCCATCGAACTTGAGCATAAAGCGTTGTGGGCAATTAAGAACATAATTTTGACATTGAAAAAGCTGGCGAGAAAAGAAAATTGCAACTCAACGAGTTAGAGGAGATTAGGAATGACGCGTATGAAAATGAGAAAATTTACAAAGAAAGAACAAAAGTTTTTCATGACAAGTCAATCCTAAGGAAAACATTTTCGCCAAACCAAAATGTTCTTTCGTATGATTATAGACTTCATTTGTTCACTGGGAAGTAAAATCAAGGTGGACATCACCATACATTGTATGTACTGTTTTTTCACACGGTATCATAGAAATAGAAAACCCTAGGGATGGATCTATTTTTAAAGTCAATGGTCATCATTTAAAGCCTTACTTAGAGTTGGCAAGTGATCAACAGGAGGAGCTCATGACTCTTCATGAGCCATACTTTAACTAGTAAGATATGTTAACCCTCTCTTGTAAATATGTATATATTTTTCCATGTTACAGTCATTATATCATGCATTGACCGTGGGAACACGGTCAAAATAAAGTATAGGGGTATTATGGAGTCTCATGTCCATTTTTAATTTTTTATGTTTTATTTTTTGCATTTTCTTTCCGAAACTCAAAACTAAAAAAAAGAATCCCAAAATAAATTTTCTTTTTAGCATTGTGATTTACTTTTGACGAAACACTATAGGATATAAGTATAATTTTGTGGTTATTAAATGGAAATTTTAGAAAATTTATTTTTCTTAACAAAAATAAAAATAAAGTTTGATTACAAGTAACTATGGTTTAACTAGTATATAGGAAGGTTCATAGGTGATAATTATGAAGTATGTCATAATTATAATCTTTGTTTAAAAGACTGGTTGATTTAAAGTAAAGGCGGTAATGTTTTTGATCTTCTAAGTTAAGTGGTGCTAAGATGATTTAGCAAAACTCTCTCTTCGTAAAAAAACAAACAAAAAACACCTAGAGTCGGGTGTTCACATGCAAGTGTGTACACT
This sequence comes from Allium fistulosum, assembly GCA_030737815.1. NCBI lineage: Eukaryota > Viridiplantae > Streptophyta > Magnoliopsida > Asparagales > Amaryllidaceae > Allium > Allium fistulosum. The sequence goes on along the minus strand of CM060905.1, from coordinate 496,727,710 downwards.
CATCGTGCTCTGTACCCTTCTCACGTAAGCCCAAAAGGCAGTGCATGATCGGTATATCTGGCCTTAGTTTATCTGAGTTATGTGTATGTAAATATATTTAATAAAAATAATCACCTAGAGTCATGTGTTCATAAGCAAGTGTGTACACTCGCCAAGCTCCGTACTCTTCTCATGTAAGCCCGAAAGGTAGTACATGATCAGTATAACTGGCCTCAATTTATTTGAGCTAGGTGTGTAAATAATAATAATGTTAATACTTTTCAAAAATAAGAGAGAGTTAGCAAATGAAATCCAAGCAATATTTTCACTTATTTGATTTTACCTTTTATTTAAAAGAAATAAAATACCACTTTGAAAAACTTTGATAATCAACTAAGGATCCATTTCATAGTTGGACTATGTTATCAACCGAAACAATAGCCAAACTAGTGTCTAATTGTGATGATAACTTAATTTTTGTTGGAATTTTTGACGATTAAAAGGATTTAAATTTCTTGATAATGACCAGAACTTATATTTAACTTACTCGTGTCAATTTAAAAGTAAATTCTTCATTTGTAAATATTTTTGAAAATTTTCATCGTGTAAAATCCACATATCGCATTTGGATTTTATGGGTAGTATCCGCTGAAAACCCTCACGAGACAACACTCATCCTACTAGGGTCATCTTGAGGTTTAACGGATATGTTGCATATGCTAAATGCAATCGTGTTTCCTACGAAAATGAATTTATCTTAGTTTTAGTTTATTCGAGGACGAATAAAAAGATAAGTGTGGGGTTATTTGATGTGCACGTAAAAGTGCATATTATTACTCCCATATTTAATCTATTGTTATTTAAATAAACAAGCATATTAGTGTATTTTACATGTTTAAATCAAAATTTATTTTTTTTAAATCATCATTTATTCATTTTTATTTGAGGGTAAAACGGTAATTTTGTATATGATTTAATTTGTAGGAAATGAAGTGCAAATATGAAGAGGGTTCATAGATGAATACATGCACATATGTTGAAGGCAATGAAGATTGTAAATAAATGAATTCATGCAATATGGAGGAGCCCACAAACCCACTACCATATGGTCCATAATTAAAAGCACATGCACATGTTAATGGAGGCTTAAAGGCATGTTAGTGGAGATTAATTAATTCTCTAATGATTACTTCAAGGTTACACTTCCTAAAGGGCATTTTAGGTAGTCCCCTATAATATGAATTAGGGTTTTAAGCATGTATAAATACCCCTTATGTCTCATGTAATTATCTTCTTACTTTTCATGCAAGTTGTACCCACAAAATCAAAGATAAATAAAAGCTTCTTTCATCGCTTCTTAGCCTTGTTTTTACTTTCATGCAATCTACATTATGCTTTCTTTTATGCTCTTTTAATTTTCTTATGCTCCTTTTATTTCATGTTAGTAGTTAGCTCTCTTTTATTTTAATAGCTCTCGTTTTCCTTTTCATTTCATGTTGAAAACATTCTATGTTATCATGCTTTCAAAAATGAGTAGCTAAACCTCTTCAATTTAGGGTAATGAATCCCTCATGAAAACATATTAAATTGACATAATGATTTCATTTGTAATCTCCCTTATATGCTTGATGGAAAGTATGAATGATAGTGGTTTATGTCTCTTTTTATTGAATTTTGATAGCCTATGTTGACATCTCAAATATACTATGCTTAACTCCATTTAAAAGATAACCTATTTTATCATTTTCCTAATTGGGTTTGATATGAAAGTTAAGCTCGAATCAAAATTTAATGGTCTATGTTAGTAATTAATAGTAAATAGATCGTACATAAAATAGATTTATTTTTAATTTCATGTCATGATCATGAGAGTTGATAAGTGGGTTTGAATGATGTATTAGAGTTTGATGGTTTAAGTTGTGCTAACTAATAGCTCAAATAAACCATACTTATAATAAGCACATTAATCATTTCTACTTAATATTTTTTAAAGAGAGGTTACAATTGAATTTTGTGTTGATTTATATGAATGATTGGAAGTGGATTTTCTTCTAAATTATTCTTATTATCATAGTTTCTTCACCTTTTCTCTAGCTTAATTTTTGCAATTTTTCTTAGTTTAAAACCACTTCAAAACTTTGGGCTAATTTGATTGAGTATTATTAGAATTTAATTCATTCCCCAAGGATCGAACCGTACTCGCATACCTACTACAATTGTACGTGGAGCGCTTGCGGTTTATAACGATATAATTTTTCGGCGATTTTCTAACCGATAGAAAATTCATCGTCTAACAAATGAAAAATGATACCATAGAGTGTTTTGAATACTCATTATTTATTTCATATAATAATACTCAGTACTATTATTTTAAGATCATGTATCTAAAATCTGTTGCTCTCTAACATTTACAATATAAATAGAGCACGCTACATACTAATGCGGTTGATCAACCTTGTTAGTTGTATTTCTCAAAATAGAAAAGTCGGTCGGCCCCTATTTTCCAACTAACCCACATGCTTTGCCCGCATATCACAATGGTCGAGCACTTCACCAGGCCCAACTCAGGTAGCAACGATCAACCCATACACCATTCCTATTTTGAGAGTGGCTCGCCCACATTTTTTATCTACCGATCGACCCGACCTAGCAAGCTTCTAATAAGGGGACCTCTTTCACTTTGGCAATATTAATGGGTTGGCCTCCCCCATCGATTTCAAGAAGCAAGGATAGGGCGAGTTGCTCTGGAAGGTAGAGGCCTACCAATGGCCAATTTACTTAACTAGCAGACCATAGAAAAAATTTCTATTCATCTTCGTCTTCATCCTGGTCCACCCTCACCCATAGGTTCCTTTAGTTGTCTTCAACTATATCTGCAAGTGTCAAATTGCCTCAGCCTGGGAGAGGCTCCACATGTACTGTAACTCTAAAAGTATAGCCTCGATTGGTGTTGTTCACCTGACAAAGGAGCCACCATGCAGTAACCCTCTCATGTCCTTTGCTGCTACCCAAGTAGCTATGTTGCAGCCACTCCCTACTCCCACATCGTTTGCCATGTTTCAAGCATTCCTATATTGTGATTCACTAGCTATCTATGCCCACTCCATTCAAGCAACCTGGTATCTTAGCTAGCATGAGCATCAACCACATACGTCTATCCGTAGCCCAGAGCATTTCTTGGGTTTGTTTAGCACAATATTAGTCGTCCATCATCTATTTCAACTATGATAAATACCCCATGCATTCCTCCTTCAAATGGATTGAATAGCACTAGCTTTCAAGTATCTTGGTATTATTTTTATCTTGTAATCTAGGCTATTGCAATAGCAGTGAAAGTAATAAGAAATTTTTCATAGTGGTCATAGCTCATCTTTGATCGAATCACTTTAAACTCTTGTCTTCTTAATTTTTAGTACACTAATTCTCTTCATTTTCTTATTTTTTACTACTGCATTAGAAACCATTATTTTGCTAATATCACCCTCAAACACACTTTCGAGGTTGGCTAAAATTGTAGTCATCATTTTGGCACTATAAGGAGGGTCTTCTAAAGCTCTTAAATTTCATCACTTTTTCTCCTTAAAAACCTATTCCAATTTTTTATCATGGAACAAGCTACTAGGCCCGAGGGTAACAGTTCCAACCAGCATGAGACTAATGGCAATACTTTCACCAATGTTGCTTGCCCTATACCAGGGCTCAGCGATGGTATGTAGTACAATATGATGCATCAATTGACAAATGTAGGAAATCTATCCCACGAATTAGGGAGTCCGAGGACAAATTTTGATGCCCAAACAACCGTTGCGCCAATTAAGAGGACATCCATGAAGTCCCAGAACCATAACCACCACTGCGCCACCGATCCCTTCAACCAAGAGATAGTCCACTTTCCATTTTCTCAAGGATGGTAGATGGAGACCATAATCTTTGTCTTGGATACCTCAATGGTGGAGGACAAAGCAAGGTCCCAGGGACCAAAGAACCATTAGTTTACACTCGACCTCATGGGAGGTGCCCTAGCCCAAATCCCAGGAAAGGCGTCCTTGTCCTCCCAAACCCCCATCAGTTGTAAGGAGCATGTCTTCAACTCCAGCAAGGCATTATTTCTCTCCCTCGCCGTATTATTACCACCAGTTTCCAATGCCGGACAGATAGCAAAGAAGCTTCTCCTTAGCAAGGGCCAGGGTCAACTTCAACATGTAAAATCTGGCCTCCGAGAAGAAATGATCGCCCTGCACCAGCAAATGCGTAAGGTTCGAACAAGGAAACCTATTGATGATATGGCATCAAATAATGAGAATGGAGACCAATTCTCTAAAGAAATATAAAGCACTTACATCCGCCTCATGTATGTCGTGTCTCCCATTAACAAATATGTCTGAGTGCTAACCCATCTGATTATGTCATTGCCATCAATTACGTGATCGAGCTAGCTAAAACCATGCAAAATATCTCTTGTTCCCTTCATCCTAGCTGGGTCGGCGTCCCACTGATTCCTTCAACTAGCAATGTCCACTCATCGGCCCAATTGTTTTTTGACTTCAAGGTCCCCTTCTTCGCATTCAAGATAAGAGTAGTGATGGCTAGTGAGCTAGGCAACATAAGGCATGGTATGACCAAGTCTCTCCATTTATATGTTAACCACTTTAGCAAGGAGTCAAAAAGGGCAAGAGGAGCAAAAAAGAACAGCTTGATAGTAACCCTTTGTTTAAGGGTGAAATATCGATCCTGCCTGCAGAAGGGACTGCAGAAAAGACCCACTTCTTCTCTAACTGACTCTTTTCAAAGGGTGAACGACATTATAAGGGTGGAGGAGGCAGACATCTTCGATAAACAAAGTATCCAGAGAAACAAGATAGGGCAAAGGGGATACTTGTTGAACGAATGATAGGTATGAAAATAGCAAGAAGCAATCAGATAATGGAGCGCACTTTAAGTCCAACTGCGCAAATTATGCCACCCTAAACCATGACATGTAAAGTATCTATCTTGCCACAAGTGACAGCCTCCCATTTCAGTGGCCTGCTCCCTCCCAGTCACGATGAAGGGAGGGCCTAGAGGAAATAGTTACTAGATTTTCACCAATTCAATGGCCACTTGACCAATGATCGTTGGTACTATAAAGATAAGATAGAGTGGCTGATCCGTGAAGGAGTTTTGGTTCAGTATGTTTGACAACATATAAAGCAGCATAATGCCTGGCAAAATCCGTCTACCACCATAGCGGGTAGACAACAACGATGTGGTTGCAATTAATACTAAAATCATGCTAATCTATGGTGACCGACACGTGGCTGGAAGTAGTTGATGGGCTTAGGCCCGCTATAGGATGGAGCTCTCAGATCATGTTTAATCAGTTGACTTCCACACGCCAAAGGTCCCTATGGTAAGGAGGAATCTGCTGATATTGCATTTACTGCAACAGACAAGAGAGGGTTTAATTTCTCTCATCATGACCCCATGGTCATCTCAGTCAGCATAGCCAGTACCAAGATCCACCGAGTCATGATCTAAGATCTTTACATCAAAATGAACCTCCCTACATCCAGCCTTGCTTCCTATGCTTTACCCATTCATGAGTTTAGGGGCGTTGACATAGTACCCTTGGAGGTCACTTCTCATATAGTCACATTTGGCAAGGAACAATTAATAGCCAGGATCCAAGTTCAGTTTGTTGTGGTACACTGTCCATCTACATAAAAAGTTATTATGACAGACCGCCTTGGTAGACAAAGACATGATAGTGCCCTACCAATGATTGATGATGAATTTACCAACCAAGGGAGAAATATGATGCCTCTGAGGCAACAAGTAGGCCTCTGGAGATTATTACAGCATCTTCCTACAAATAGCAAAAAAGGGAGTATTGATGTTATAGCAAGAAACAACAACCCTTAATGGTGACACACTCAAGAAAATGAGTGAGCATCCTATTGCTCCTATTCGCATCGGATTCACTTATTTATTGACAACAAACCGCACGCATTGGCCACTGCCCAAAACCAAGATTATATGGCCGAAGGGAATAATCTTTTCCTAGCCATCCCAAGCATAACTAGAAAGCTAATAACTACCTGGAACAAATAATTTCATGTCCAATGGTACGCGGGAGAAAAAGATACTACCACTCATTCCCGCTCAGTGCTAATGGACTCATATAAGAGAGCTAAGGGCATTGATCTCCCATCAACTAAAGCAAGGATGGCTGTACCGATTGAAGATGTTATTAAACACGTTATTTGTGTGTTGGATCAATGTGATTTGGAAGAAAGAAGTGTAAATGATGACGACGATCCGCTCGATCCCCAAATGGGAGGTTCCAGCCCCGATGGCAAGTCGACCATGCCACATGGGTCAGTTCTATAGACAATGATGATCTCAGCAAGGTCGTCCATACAGGCAAAGAGATGAGTCCAGAAGCAAGAGATAAGTTGATTGTTACATGAAGTAGAGCAAAGATGTTTTTACATATGGGAATGGTGACATAACGAGCATAGACCCGTCAATAATATGTCATGTCATCGACATTGACCCAAGGGCTCACTCAATCCGTCCAAAGAGGTGGCCACTTAACCCCGAGCGTTATAGAGCACTTAAAGAAGAAGTAGATAAAATTTTAGCAAATAGCTTCATCCACGAAGTAACATACCCTATCTGGTCAGCCACCCGGTGCTTGTCTAAAAACTTAGTGGGGCCTGGAGGACTTGCATCGATTTTTGAGATCTTAATATGGCCTGCCCTAGAGACAACTTTTCTTTGCCTCGCATTGACCATCTCATAGATGCAACCAGCAGGCATGAGCTACTCACATTTATGGATGCCTATTCCGGGTATAACAAAATTGTCATGCATGACCCTGATCAGGAGCATAACTCTTTTGTCACCAACACTAGCGAGGCTTTATTATTACCGGCAATGACTTTTAGTCTATGCAACATGGATGCTACTTATCAATGGCTCATTAGTTGACTGTACGCTCAGCAAATTAGTTATTCGGTGAAAGTCTACGTAAATGACATGTTGGTCGAGTTTGAAAGGGCTAGGGGGATATATGAAGAATTTGGCTGAAACTTTTGGCACCCTCCATAGATATAACATGGAGCTCAACCCCAAGAAATATTCATTTGCAATGTATTAAGTGCCAATGGAATCGAGGAAAATCCTAATAAGATTCGGGCAATTCCGGAGGTGTAGATACCCTGCATGGTCAAATAAGTGCAAAGTATGAATGGGATGGTTGCGACACTCAATCGCTCTGTGCGAAAAGCCATAGATCATTGTGTACCCTTCCTTGACCTCATCAAGAAGGAGAAGTCATTTGCATTGAGTGAAGATTACACCAGAGTCTTTGAGGTGTTAAATAAACACTTGGCCACACCTCTCGTACTTTCAAAGCCTATTGATGGGGAGGACTTGTACTTATATCATGTGATGACTGATAACGCGATCAATGCTATCCTAATTCATGATGAAGAGAAAGTCCAATGCCTTATCTATTACATTTCCAAGAGGCTGGTCGGCCTTGAAACAAGATACTCAAATTTAGAGAAGCTTTCTTGCTACCTACCGATGGCCACCTAGCTTCTGCGACCGTATTTCCAAGCTCATCCTATTAAGGTTCTCACTAATACCATTGAAGCATGTATAGAACCAACCCAACATAGTAGGTCGATTATTGAAGTAGTCCATAAATCTTAGAAAACATCACCTCACCTTTCACCCTCGCACCTCAATCAAAGGCCAAGCTATGGCTGATTTCATAGCTGAATGTTCCAACCTAAACAGCAGAGACGAGGGGGCAACAACAAACTTGCCTTCTAGGCAACTCTATGTTGATGGTGCATCTAATGAGAAGGGTGCGAGGGCACAAATGTTTTTAACGAATAAATTTATTAACCCCAAAAGTGTGTAGGAAATAGAGCCAATCAAGTAAAGGCTTTTTCGAGCTAGTCGAAGTCGTTAGGATGAAGCATGCATGGTGCTATGTCCATAACAAGTCTGTGCACACATCGAATGCTGTGTATAATAAAAAACAATATGCAAGGTAATGTGCAAGTCTCGATTCAAGAGTCAAGTAGTCAACTATGTTGTGCAATTGTTTGATATTCAATTCCTTGTGTGCACATTGTTTGAGTGTTACATCCAGTAAAATCCCAAAATCAATTTAGGGTTTACAAAGTTGAAAATATAAGAAATGGGAAGAGAATGAATTCATCCTCCAAAATGGCACCCTAGGTCTATATTTATAGAGGAAAAAGCGGCATGGCTCACGACGTTTATAAGCTTCAGCAACAACTTCGGCGAATTTCATGCTATTAATGATTATAGTGGAACTTTGATGCCGCCTCAGTTGCGACTAGCTTCTGCTTCGATGATTCTTGCCTTGAGATACTCTTAATTGATTACTAGTAGATTTGTTTAGAAGCACTACTAACTCTCGATGAGGAGCGACGTCAACTTGGTGTAGTGTTGATATAAACTGGCTTTACTCGGTATATTGTCGGCGTTGATATCCCTTGGCAATAACATGGAGCAACATCATTAAAGATTTATTGGTAACTAGCTTACTTTGGTAGCAGCAAATAGATAACGAAAACACTGATGATTTGCGATACTGGTCTCCTCAGTATTGTGAAGTGTAACGCTGCTTTAATATAACGTTGATGGCTTTCATGGACATTGATGATATTCACCATCAACATCGCAAATATTAACGTATGGCGTCCTTTAAGAGTCATATGGAAGCCATTGACACTGATGTTGTCTTCGGTTCTTGGACTTGTTAATAATATATGACGCCAATCGTTGATGAAGGCCGGCGTCATTGGTGTTGGCTTCAACTCATTTCTATTCTTTCAAGGATAGCCAAGGTAGTAACAAATTGGAATCCTCATCTATGAAGCATGATGTTGTATACTTATGATATCGATTAAGTTCGATGCCATTGCCTCTTTTATTACTGGCGACGTTGTTTATGTCCCTCTTTTGATGAAGCATAGATATCCTATCCCTTCAATGCTAATCCAACTTTACGTTCCTGATGTTGATCACTGGTTTCACAAGCATGTTGTTGATCACATGTATTCAAAAGTGATAATGGCAGTCGACATGAAAAAGAGCATTTATTCATCATGAAAGGCGACGTCGTTTCCATATCTCTTTTCGTACATCTTCGAAGTTGCTAATGGTCATAAAATTTGACCCCCTAAGTATAGAGAATTCATTGACTTTTCAAGTCAATATTATTGACATCATCTTTTTCGCCTATTGGTCTTCTTGCACCAATCCAAGCATTCATTTAAAATCAACCTTATGGCTTTGATGCGCCTACTTCTTCCTATAAACCCCCAGGCCTTTTCTCCTTTCTTCCTTTACCTGTAATCGAAAGCTCAAGCAAGAAATCAAAAAATTAAAACCTCTTTAATTCTCAAGCATCCGATCCTCATTCTAGTATGACTCTTATTTTAGGTTGATTTAAAGAAGAAGCCGATTCAATCAATCAGGTTTTAAGGTTGCTATTAGGGTTTTATTTGAGGATTTCATTAATTTTAACTATTTCAATTTGATCATCAACTCGTTAAGATTTGAAATTGTGAATTTGTCATTGCTATATGTCCTGTATTTGGATTAATCATTGAATCATTTATTTATGAATCGATGTCAAGTTGGATGTTTAGGGCTATTAGCTTAATGATGAAGCGGGTTGCATATTAGATACAGATCCACTTTCATTTAAACCTTTGTTGGCATCGATACTCACGATACCACTGGAAAGTTAAATATTGCTTAATCATTAGTGTAAGGCTTTCATACATCAAAAATTAGCTTTGATATTAATCGATATTAGTGTGGAAAACTCATATGCTCTAGGTCTATTAGTTGATGAAAATGATGTACTAGACCTAAAACTCAATATTGATTTTCACTTCATCGTCCACGACGTCGCTATGACAATCGATATTGATGGTTTTCAATATTGCCTTGATACTCAATAAAACGTTATATTATCTTATTATTTTACTAGTTATGTTTTTTGTACAAAGCTTTCATTTTGTAAATAATGAGGGTGAGACATGGTGATCCATTTAGAGCTACAAATGTCACTATTATTGGGACGCCTAAATTGTTTAGATGCAATGACAATAACATTGGTATTAACTGAAGTAGATACTGTGATGCTAGCATGGTTTTCGATGTTGACAAGATTCCTCATTAACCTATTACTTCGATACGCAACATCCTTGTGCTGTTACCAATCAAGATGATATGTGATAACCTTTCATTATTTAAAATAAGTCTATATCAGTTAGGAGCGACGTCATCTAACCCTAACCAACGCCATTCACTTTCGTTGTTAGTTTACAAAGCTCTAGTTTGACGTCAATAGTCTTTTTGTTCATTGTTTCATAACTATTTTAAGTTAGGTTTTATTCAGTATCATTGTTCTTAACCTAGCTGGCTTAACACCTTATGAGTTATTTGTTCGACTAGCTTACTACCAACCCATATCGCCGCTATTCATTAATGTCGATGACCCATATTTCTTCTCCATGGGTTTCTCTTATTACGATTAATATTTAAGTCTACTAATGAACTTGGCATTTTTATTTAAACGTTGTTACCTTATGACAAACATATTCCTTATCACTTTGGCATTAATTAGGTTATTTAAGAACTGTGTTTAGACTTAGCATGTACTAATTTTTTTTATATAATATGAGTCATGGTAATTTCTTAAGTTTGGAATAATATCACATGTCAGGAAAATCGAAAGTCAACAGTGCAGCAAGAAGTACGTTAAGAAGCCTAGTAATGGGCCTAAACCTTCACTTTCAGCTAGCAAGAAGGGAGATATTGTTTCAAATCCATCGTACATAACAACTCTGGCTGAGTTGGACTCTATTCTTGAACAATTCGGAATCACTGGGGTTGAAGCCATCCTTACTTGCCCACATACAACATTTATAGCCCACCAGAAGGGTACTTTTCTTTCACACCCATACATATCTGGCGCACGGGCTACCTTCCTTTCCCCGGCTTTCTCTTAAGATATTTGGAGCATCTAAATATTTCACAATCCCGTTTTTGTCAAATGCTTATATATTTGACTTGCTTGGAAGTCTTAGCTCGGAAGGCAGAGCTCCCTTCCCTTAGTGCTGAAATTCCCTACTTCATAGCTAGTCCTACTAAGGTTGGCAAACAAACGGGCCATTAATTATATCGAATCTTTCCCTAACCAAAAAGTATGATTTATGAGGATCTCAACAAGACGAGAGGATTGGAAACGCAATTCTTCTTTGTCAAATGTTTCTCTAATATCAGAGGGACATTTTTTGCTGTTAGTAAGTTTCTTTTCTCTTATTACCATTGTTGAACTATTATTTCTTACTAATAAGTGTCTCTCTTTTAGGTCCCGTCCCCCAAGAAGCTAAACCTTGAAGACATAAACTTGTGTTGTCTCTAACCTAAGCAGTAGAGAAAATGGGAAATAGGCTCAAACTATTTACTATGGCTAAGCTTCTTTAATACTCTATCATTTTGGACTACCAAAAAATTCTATGAGAGCCTTCGATGGTAAAGTATAATGCTCGAGGCAAAAGCTTGTTGGTAATGGGCAGTCCTGAATCTTTTACATCTAACTCCTTCATTCAACCTGGGATAATTGTTAAGTTATTATTGCATTTATCTGAAATATATTATAATATCATCTTGTAAGCTTGTTCCCTTGATTTCAGTTCATCCGCTTTAATAGTTGCCCTTATAGAGAAGGAGGCCATAAAAGGCGCGCTTAAGGATAAATCGGATAAAGATAACTCTTCTATCTCGGTTCAAGCTCCTGAACCCCAATCTCTTTGGGCTATTAGTTCTAGCTCATTCCTGCTTGCAAAAAGAAAACTGAGTGATAGTTCCGTTGCTGCACACACTTGCAGTAAGAAGCCTAAGATTGGGGATATGCATTCCCCTACTGTCACTGAAGGGGAAGAATTGGTCGATACTGATTCAAACTTTGAGACCTCAAATCTTAAGAGTGCCGGAGATAAGACCTAATATGTGGCTTAAGTAGGGCATTCTTAGGACTCGCTTCTCCGTACTACTTTCATAGGCTCCCTTGAAGCTCTAAATCGTATTTGTGAGGATCTTGAATTTTCTTTGATATCGGAGGATTCGCTTCCTTCCAAGTATTAATCTCCAACCCCCGTTAGTAAGTTTGATGACCTTTTCCAATTGGTCATCTAATCACCCTCTTTTACTACCCTTAAGCCATTACATCTTTCCTCTTAGACTCAAGACCACTGATTTTCCCTTTTCAAGCAGTACCTATCAGTACGTACCTTTCCTTTTTAACTATTTTAACTCTTAATATTTCACATACAACATTTTAACTCAAGTTTTGTTAATTGTTCCAAGTAGACAAACATTTATTCTAACTAAAAGAGGAAGCTTCGAGATTGCCTAACAAGATGTCTAAGCTTAAGGAACAAAAATCCTCACTTAACAATCATATTATCGATACTTCCATAGCAAGGGACGATGTCGTGCAAGAAAAGAAAAGGTAGTTACCTCTCTTAACGAAACAGATGCTTTACTCCTTAAAGAAAAAGGTGATAAACAAATTTCAAATGACAGGGTGAAGGCCTTAGATTAGCACTTGAGGAAGCCGACATGTAGGAGGCCAAGCTTATAACACAGAATGCATCTCTGAAGATAAGGCTAAAAAATGAAAGGTGTTCTTTTAAATAAATCAACCGATGTGATTAAAGATGCAAAATAGAAGGTGTCCCATTTTCTTAGCATGCCCCTTGTTGGACGTGTTTCCACCGAACCGGAGTAAGGAAAATGTTGCCGAACCAACCACTTCCTAAGCACTGCCGAACCAACCACTTCCTAAGCACTGCCGAACCAACCCACTTCCTAAGCACTGCCGAACCAACCCACTTCCTAAGCACTGCCGAACCAACTCACAACCAACCACCACCGGACCAACTCCACTCACAACCGAACCAATCTACACCGCTCTCATCACCGAACCAGAAGAATGCTACCACCACCGAGCCAAACCACCACCGAACCAAAGCCACTCCAGCCATCTCTGAACCAAGGCGTTGCCGAACCAACCTGGTCCGGCCAGATTACATCAGCCCAAGCCCACCAGCAGCTATATACATCCAAGACCTCTACCCCCTGCCTCACTCTATAAATAGAGGGGTAGGGGTACAACAATGGCAGACAAGTTTTGAGAGCTCAAGCACGGACAAAACTTTCAAACAACTTTCATACACTTGTAATCAAAGCTTTGTACTTGTAATCTAAATAGTAAAGGAGAATAACATATAGAGTGGACGTAGGCACGTTCTGGCCGAACCACTATAAATCTGTGTGTCTTTTACAGTTTAGTCCCTAGTTTTTTTTACATATTTGCAAAAACCACCCAAATCACTAAAAACAACATAAAATCGACTAAATCATACGACTTGGAGGTGTTTGCCCATTTTTTGTGCAAACATTTTTGGTGCTTTCATTGAGAGGGTGAACTCCGGACTTCAGCTTCTCCCACTTAACCTTCTTCCTAACAACATCGCTCATTGCTTGGAAGACATGCCTCCCAAGCAGAAGAAAGATGTTAACAAAGGAAAAAACATCGCAACCAGTAGTATTCCAGATCCAGTGGTCACAGATCAAGTAAATCGTCCCATTCCAATAGCAGTACCAAATGAAGGTCAGGCAAATCCGACAACCCCTGCCACGGAACAGCCGGCAGCAATTACTAGGGAAGATCTAGACAGGGTTGTGGCTGAAGTGACTAACCGCTTCACATCCCAACAGGAAGCCTTGGTGAACCAACTCATGTCACGCTTAACGGATGCTGAAGAGTCCAACCACAACACTAAATCATGGGGTGAGTCCTAGTCTGGAGGATCTCAGAGGCGACAAAGATCTTCCTTCTTCGAAGAAGCCAACGACAGAAGCGGCCATGGTAGGAGCCGAGACCGAGCTCAGCCCGAAGTTGGACCTGAGGAAACGCTTGGAACCGAACCCAACGGGGGAGGTACCGGACGGAGGTCAACTATAGCTGAGCCTGTCATGCTGCCTAACCACGGAAACACCAATGAAAGGGGCCGAGCTAGAGTCCAGCCCGAAGGTGGACCCAAGGAAGTGCTTAGAACAGAACCCAGCAGGGGAAGATCAAGGCAAGGGCCAACTGTAGCTGACCCTAGCATGCTCCCAGAAGACCAAAGACAGCCACTGGAAAATATTAGGAATGATAGACGATACCATCCCTGCAGGTCATCTGGACGGAATCAATCCCACAGAGCAGAACCGAACTCATTTCTATCTGCTCCAAATTTTGATGAAAGGATGGCACGCTTGTTCAGAGAGTGCGTCCAACGAGATCAAAGAGATCGAGGGATAGGCGCTAGGGTAACCAGCCCTTTCGCCCGCAATATCGAAATTGCCATCACCCCCGAGAATGGAAAATGCCTACAATGGAACCTTACAAGGGAACCTCTGACCCCGCTGTACACTTACAGAGATACACACAGCATATGCTCATGAGCGGAGCAACAGAAGGAGTGTTGTGCAAATGCTTTCAACTATTCTTATCAGATCTAGCTACCTCCTGGTTCTGCCATCTACCCCAAGGATCCATCAGCTCATGGGAGATGTTGAAAGAAAAGTTCATCAGCCAGTTCCGCATTCATGTGGAGCAACCCAAGGACGCTTATTCCTTATCCAGTATCAAATAGAAACCTGGAGAGAAGGTGCAGCAATATCTAACCCGATTCAATGCCGTAGCGGCCGCAGTCCAAGATGCTGATGAGAAGCCTATCTTAATGGCCCTCTGTAGTGGTGTGCATTCGGATACTAAATTTGCTAGAAGATTGACAAAAGAAAAACCAGCTACTTTACCCGATTTCTTCCATGAAGCCGGGAAATATATGAGGCTTGAAGACGCTGCCACTGAGGGGCAGTCAGGGCAACAAAATAAGGCAGCTCACGGCAACACGCCCGCTGCAGCAAAGGACGTTCGAAGAAATGATTCTAGAGACAATGCTGGGGGCAAGAAGGGAGAAAAGCGTCTATATCGGCCGGGACCGAGATTTGACACTTACACCCTTTTGAATGAAACGATCGAAAACATCTACCTCGCCACTCAAGACGAAGTTAAATACAAACGCCCCCTGCATAAGAAGGAATCAGATAACGCAATTAAGTCTGGAAAATTCTGCCGCTTCCACGAATCCCATGGGCATGATACCAATGAATGCCATCATCTCCGGGACTTGATTGAAGAACACATCAGAAGAAGGAGACTAGAACGCTATGTAAAAGGTCAGAACAGGACTCCAGCTCCTGCCAATGAGAACCCAAGGTTACCCTCCCCAGAAATAGGCAGAGGAAATCGCAACACCAGCGGTTCCAGTCAAGAGAAGATAGTGGTCCATACCATCTCGGGAGGGCCACACATCGCCGACGGAAGCTGGGTAGAGATGGAACGTACGGAAAGTCACTTAGGAACGATGAAGAATGCGTTAACTCTATTATAGAAGAACGCCACCCCAAGTGGATAGAGAATGATGACATCACATTCAGTAGGTGTGACCTGGAGGGAAGGCAGTACCCTCACGTGGATCCCATGGTTATCTCTGCCCGACTCGGTCCAACCGAAGTTTTCTGAATTCTAGTAGACACTGGAAGCTCAGTGAATATCCTATTCAAGCATGCATTTGACAAAATGAAGCTGTCATTAAAGGATGTTTTCCCCTGCAATAAACCACTACACGGTTTCACTGGAAATGCGAAGATGCCCCTCGGGCGACTGGACCTCTTTGTTGAAATTGGAAGTCATCCCCGCTCCGTTGTGCGGAAACAAACATTTGTGTTGATAGAAAACCACTCGGCCTACAACACCTTCTTAGGAAGACCCGCCTTGTCTGACTTCCAAATTGTCATGGCCCCATGGTGCCTGAAGATGAAATTTCCAACGAACAATGGAATAGGGGAAGTAGAGGGAGACCAGGACATCGCTCGAGATTGCTATGTAACTGAACTTCGCAATAACCGCAGGAAGGATATAGGGAAGAGTGTAGAGACTGCCCTCTGCACGAAAAGTTTGGAAGCATAGCAGCTAAAGAAAGCCCCTCCTCTTCGATATACCAGTGACCCTTTCGATGAATTAGACCCCAGGGACAAAGAGGAGGAGGCCACCGCCGAGCCTGCAGAGGCTATGGAATTTGTATCTGTAGACAAACACGACTCGAGTAGACTATTGAAAGTCGGGTCCCAACTAAAAGCAGAATTGAAGGAACAACTCATTGATTTTCTCCGCCACAACTTGGATGTATTTGCATGGTCACACGCTGACATGACTGGAATCTCCCTAGACATAGCATGCCACGTACTAAACATCGATCCTACTAAGGCGCCGGTAAAACAGAAAAAGAGAAGTATGGGGGCAGAATGATCAGCAGCCCTCGATGAAGAAGTAAAAAACCTACTTGCCAATGACTTCATACGAGAAGCCATCTACCCAGAGTGGATCGCTAATCCGGTACTGGTAAAGAAGGCTAATGGGAAGTGGCAAACGTGCATTGACTTCTCCAACTTAAATGACGCCTGCCCGAAGGATTGCTTCCCACTTCCCCGAATCAATCAGCTCGTGGACAGCACGGCCGAGCACGAACTCTTATCTTTTATGGACGCATACTCAGGATATAACCAAATTCCTATGCATGCTCCCGATCAAGACCACACTAGTTTCATCACTGACCAGGGATTGTACTGCTACAAAGTAATGCCTTTTGGAATTAAAAACGCAGGAGCCACCTATCAGCGCCTCGTCAACAAGATGTTTGTGGGGCTAATAGGACAAACTATGGAAGTTTATGTGGATGACATGCTGGTAAAGTCAAGAAAAGCCGATGATCACGTAAGCCACCTGGGCGAGATGTTTCAAGTACTTCGCCAATATGGAATGAAGCTGAATCCTCTAAAGTGCTCCTTCGGAGTATCATCAGGGAAGTTCCTGGGATTCATCGTCCATGCCAGAGGAATTGAAGCAAACCCTGAACAAGTCCGAGCTCTGAAAGATATCAGGATACCTTCTACCCGAAAAGAAATGCAAAGCCTAAATGGGAAGGTGGCCGCCCTGGGCAGATTCATCTCTAAAGCAACTGACAAATGCATCCCCTTCTTCGAAGCTCTAAAGAAAGACAAAGGAAAGTTCGAATGGACTGACGAGTGCTTAACAGCTTTCCTTAACTTAATCGAACACCTCTAGAGACCACCAGTACTCTCAACTCCGAACAAAGGCGAAGAGCTATACCTATACCTTGTTGTGTCATCTCATGCTCTAAGCGGCGCCTTGTTGAGAGAAGACAAACGCATGCAGCGACCAGTATACTTTGTGAGCAAGAGGTTTACAGGGGCGGAAGCCAGATATCCTAAACTTGAGAAACTAGCGTACTGTTTACTAATCACGTCACGGAAACTACGTCACTATTTCCAATCTCATTCCATCAGAGTTCTGACCGATCAACCACTAAGGCAGGTACTCCATCGTCCCGACACTTCTGGGCGACTACTTAAATGGTGCATTGAACTAAGTCAATATGATATCACCTACCATCCTCGCACCGCCATCAAGGGACAAGCCATGGCCGATTTCATTGCCGAATTCACTACCAACGAAGGTAAGGAGCAATCGGAAATAGCAGAAGACATCAAGTGGAATCTCTTTATGGATGGTGCATCAAACGAACAAGGCTCGGGGGCAGGTGTGGTAATAATCACTCCCAGGGGAAATAAGCTACATTATGCTCTAAGGTTGGAATTCGCTGCCACCAACAACGATGCAGAGTATGAAGCAGTGATAGCTGGATTAGAACTTGCCTTAGAAATCGGAGCCAATTCTTTGTGTCTTTATAGTGATTCTCAACTTATTGAAAATCAAATACTAGGAGAATTTCAGGCTCGAGAAGAACGACTCATAGCATATCTAAAGAAGACCAAGTT
The DNA here is from genome assembly GCA_030737815.1 of Allium fistulosum. NCBI lineage: Eukaryota > Viridiplantae > Streptophyta > Magnoliopsida > Asparagales > Amaryllidaceae > Allium > Allium fistulosum. The sequence continues at coordinate 496,709,713 of CM060905.1, read as the reverse complement.
GCTTCTCGATCAATTGGATCGCTATTTAATCAAACACATCCCTCGGGAAGAGAACCAAGAGGACGACGAATTGGCGAAGCAAGCTAGCATGAGAGACGGCACTATTTCCGGAGCAGTGGCCATCTCAAAGCAACTGACCCCAAGTTTCGAGCAGGTGAATCTGATAGCTACAATCAAAGAGGAAACTTGGATGACTCCCATCCAAAAATACTTACAAGACGGCACACTGCCCGACAAGCGTAATGAAGTCAAGAAAATCTTGAGGAGAGCTTCCCGCTACACAATACAAGAAGGCACCCTTTATCGGCGCGGCTTCTCTAACCCCTTATTAAGGTGTGTCGCTGAAAGGGAAACAAAGGAAATCTTATCCAGCATCCATCAAGGAAGCTGCGGAGATCACACTAGAGGGCAGGCTCTGGCAAAGAAAATACTCCGATATGGATACTTATGGCCCACCTTAAACAAAGACGCCTTAGATTTCGTCAAAAAATGTGACAGATGTCAGAAATTTGCGAAGATTCCACGGCTACCCACAACTGAGATTACCCAAATGACCAGCCCTTGGCTCTTTGCAGTATGGGGAATTGACCTGATTGGCGAACTACCAATGGACCAAGGCGGAGCCAAATATGCTATAGTGGCAGTCGACTATTTCACCAAATGGGTGGAAGCAGAACCCCTAAATAAAGTATCTTCAGCAAAAGTTATTAACTTCTTGATCAAAAATGTTCTATGCAGGTACGGGGTCCCACTTAAAATCATATCGGACAACGGACTTCAGTTTGACAGCGAGGAGTTCGCCAACTGGTGCCAAGAGCACGGAATTCACAAAAGCTTCTCATCTGTAGCTTATCCCTAGGAAAACGGACAAGTCGAAGCTGTCAACAAAATTCTCAAAACTCTAATCGAAAAGAAACTTGAAAAGTCAAAAGGCGCTTGGGTGGATGAACTTCCGACGGCACTTTGGGCCTATCGCACATCTTTCAGAACATCAACGGGGCATACTCCTTTCTCTTTGGCATACGGATCGGAGGCTATGCTCCCAGTTGAAACTATAGTGCCTTCCCACCGTAGGATCCACTATAACCCAGAAGAGAACAAGGAACTCCTTCACATGTCTTTGGATCTAATTGAGGAAAGAAGAAATGATGCAGCCCTCAAAGAAGCAGCTCACAAGCAAAAAGTGGCAGCTCAATACAACTCCAAAGTCAAGCATCGTAGCTTACAAGTGGGGGATCTTGTCCTCAAGCGAATCTTCCCACGCCCCGGAGCACTAGATCCAATCTGGGACGGACCATATGTAATTCATAAAGATCTCCACAATGGAGCTTATATTTTGTCAACAGTGGACAGAGAGGTGTTCCAGAGGGCATGGAACATCCAACACCTTCGTTGATACTTTTCTTAACTTGTACTGCCCATCTGAAGTGAATTAACAAAGAGAATCAGTGGACGAAGGCATTTTCGTGTCAAACCACTTTACAAACTTGTCTCTTTTTTAACTTGTTCCTTTGTGTCTTGGCTGCTTGTTAACTTTATCCTTTTCTGTTGAACAAAATCCTGTGCATATAGCATTTCCATTCAAGGCACTCCACAGCGCGACTTCACCTGGACAAGACCTAACAGGTACTATGCGAATCTATGCCCTCGCCAATGAGACACTTTTGCTCCGGCATCCCTCTGCTGCGTGTTAACTCATTGCTCGCGACGGCCCTTAAAGCCAACTGTAATGAGCCGATTATAAGCCACCGAGAAGGCCGACTATAGCCGAGGCAGCTCATTACGGCGTTCGGCTCGCCGACAGCCGTGAACCTACTTTAAGCCCCAACATAAGGTGTGGCCAGCCAGGGGTAGTTCACGGTTGATGATCGGCACCCACGCTAGCCGGCCATGGTAAATCGAATAATACCTATGATTATGGGCCATAATGGCCCGGGTAGTTACTGTGCGTGATCTCGGCTCCGATGTGTCTTAAGTACGGCTGTGGTAAAAAAAGATAAACTCCCCGCGGAGGCGTAAGATGGGTGACAAATGTCTCCAAGACCCACAGCTAGGGAAAGTGACTGCAAAACTCGTTTTCCACGAACTTAAGCACATCGAAGGCCTTCCGTGATTGGAAGTTTTACTATTTCTTATATTTCTATTTTATTTAAAAACTTTCCTCCTATCCTCTATAACAATCCCTAAAGTACAGGACACAAGATAGGAGACGCTTACTAAGAACTCACAATTGGATGATGAGTCAATCAACTGCATTCCATACTCAGTCATATAAGACATTCAAAGCAACCGTCTACAACTAAAACATGAAGGGCGGTACTTTCTTCTTTTGTGTATAAATATGTAGTTATAATTTATTCGCACATCACATTAAACATTGCAAGGTATGAAATTACATGTTAAGCCAGAACTTGACATCAAACACGATCGAATCACAGGCATATGCACAGCTATACTTCTTATGCAACACATCAAAATAACGAAAGCATTCAAATACGACAGAATCATCCTAGGTTAAAAATTACATGCCACGAATAAAGTCGTTTATTACAAGTAACATAATTACAGCCTAAAAGTTACGTTGCTGATTTGAGACTAACATAGACAACAATGTCAAGTAAACAAAAAATATCCAGGTCAAGTCATGGAGTCGGCTGCATCGGAGCTGTACCCTTGTCCTGCTGGCCCTCCGGGATCTCTTTAACTGTGGAGTGAGAACTCTCAGCATGTTGACCAGAGGAAGTTAGTGCTCCGGAGGTCCCGCCTGTCCGATCAAGGAAAGAAATCATTAATAATAAGCAACCAAGTTACGGAAAGCTAAAAGGAAAAACTTACCAGCATCTGATCCTTGATCATCATCCTCTAACTGCACACCGACCTCCTCAGCAGCAAGCATCCGCATACCCTCTTTCACCACCACCTTCTCCTCCTTGGTGAATTGAGTCGTAACCACATCCATTCTAAAGGCCACGCCGCCCTCCTTATCTGCTTCGACCTTAGATTCCTCTAGGGCCCTAAGATAAATCCTAGCCATGACTCGGGGATAATCATCCATCCAAGATAAGTTGCCCTGTCTCCAAGTGCGAAAGTACATATCCTGAAGCATATCGTCCATTATCCCCTCATTCTCCTCAAACTCCCGTATTCGGCCCTCAGAAGCCAATAGCTTTGCAGTGGCAGCATCCCTCTCCGATTGGTATCGCAAGCAGTCAACCTAAAAGGAATTCCCCATCGCCTCCATCTCCTCCTTCGGCTTGGTTTGAGCAAGCACCGCGGCCTCAAGTTTCCCGGATAATTCCTGTACCCGCTTGAGATCCGCTTGCCGAACCTCATCCACCGTTGCAATAGCCATGTCAATCCGTTCCTTACAGGCGGCCTCCATTTTTCGCCACTCTGCCCTGCTGGCCTCTTCCATAGTCTTCTTTAATTGCCTAGATGCGGCCTCATGCTGAAAGATCTGGAGGGCTTGATCAGCGAGTTGTTTGGCCTGGTCGGAAACCATTAACCGCAATTGAATGTTTGCACTTCCGATTTCTTCTCCAGCCTTGACCAGTCGAGCATGATGCCCCATCAGCTTCCTGGTTTCCTCAGCAACCCGGTCAATGTTTTCCTTAGCTTCATCCCCCAAGGTTACAACCCGAGTGGTAAGCAAATCAAGGTCCAGGGACTTGGCCTCGTCAAGCACCCTTACCATGGGATTACGAGGGAGAAGGTGCTCACCAGTAAACTCATCAAAGGAAATATCATGAGAATCCGGATCCAGATCCGGATGACCCACAAACGGGTTACAAGCCAAGCCAGGATGATCAATCGGGGTAACGGTAGGATTTTCGGACGGATGCGGGGAAGGTATAAGCTCGGTATTCTCCTCCATGGTATCCTGAAGAGGCTGAGTCGGTGGTTGAGGGCCAGGTGGAGATTCAAACAAGGAGCGACTCCTCTTCTTCTTTCGGATATCCTCTTCGATAACTCCAAGAAGAGGACGGTAGCCGACTACGTCTCCAGAGCGGTTAGTCGGAGGCTTTGGTTTAGTAGAAGCCTGAGAAGTTTATATTGTTCAAGATGGTGCCGAACATCTGATGTCTTGACCGCTTTACCCGTTCCTGGGATAAAAAACCAAGTGTTACAAGCTGACATTGAACTATAATTCAAGAAATATATCAAGTTAGGAAGAGCGAAGAGACACTCATGTTATACAAACCCTGGGGAGAAGTGGGATACTGCAATAAGTCCTGGATCTCATTCCAGGACGGGAGTTGACCATAAAATATTCCTAAGTCCTTATCACAAATGGAGTCTGCAGAAGTCAAAAATTCATCTTGAGTCGTGGGGGCTGCCTCAACTAGAACACTCTGGGAAGATGAGTCGGCACCGGTTCTGGCCTTGTCAGATTTCTTAGGCTCCTCTACCAGAGCCAATTCTCCCTCCAGCCCTTCGAAAGCTAGGCGGAAAGCATCGTCTGTCCACTCCTGGATCACACCTGCCTGCTTAGAAGACAAAGCCCCAGCACCATCGCCACTCTGTCCATCACCACCACCATCACCTTCTCCATCACTTCCGCTCTCCCCCTCACCTCCTTCATCCTCACCTTTTTTCTCCTCCACATCTCCCTCCTCCGGGATGTCTGGACATGTGCTAGGGGAGGGACCGTCGGACTTCTTAAGTTTCTTCCCCCTGGCAATTGGATGTTTCGGGAAAGGTGTCCTTTTTACTGCTCTTCAACGTAGCCCCTCCTTTAGCCTTGACGGCCCTCTCCTCAGCCGTGTCTCTCTGCTTGACCAGAGACTGATGTGGCAAAATCAAGTTGTGCCCCAGAAGAGTAGCGTTCCTGATCAAATAAGAAGCCGACCTCTCCCTTCCTGGAATGGCTTCTATTTCCTCAGCCATCCGAACCAAACGATCGTTCTCTACAACCGCAAAGCCACTTGTCGCTAGCAAGAAATAAGGCACGTAAGGGAGAGTATTATGGCCAAAACAAAAAATTATAAATAAGATTCGACTTACAGCCAGAGGTGAAGCGGCGGAAAGAAACAGAGTCATCTCTGACGAAAAACCATTCCTTCTTGAACATGCTGAACTTCGAGTATAAATCCAGGATTGGCTTGAAGGACACGGCCGACTCCAAGCTAATATACAGAGACCCCTTCTTGTAGCCTCTTAAGTTGTATAGATACCGGATTTCCCGATTGCAAGGAGGACGCCCGTATCTCCTTTGGAAGATGACGAACAGGCTCGCCAAGATGACATAGGAGTTGGGCTGAAGCTGGAAAGGAGCCACCTTCAAGTATGTGATGAAGCTGACTATCCAAGCATTGATAGGTGGGATGGCACCACACATGCAATGATACCTGCTATAAGCAAAATATCCTTCAGGGGGGTTATACGGCATCACTCCTTCCCCCCGGCAACAACATATGTGCTCTGTCGATCCCAAAAGAGCGAGAAATAACATCAAGCTGCTCATCTTTGAGGGAGCTAGGAAAGCAATCAGGCGGTGAGTTCAGGAGCTCTTGAGGACCGTACCCGTCTACTAGCGATCTCTGGGTTGGTCCATGTCGTTCTGGTGCTGCCTGAACTGGGGGCACTATGGAGGACTCTCCTTGGTCCTTAGACTTCTTTTTATCAGAACGAGTTTCTACTTTATGAGACATTATCTGCAACACGAGTAAACACATTGTTAGAATAAGGGATGTAGAGATATAAACAAGCAAGTGTATGCAGTCTGGAATTTCACTCGTAATTCAAAACATAGAAGTGCATTCGGTAGTTCAAGGTCGAAAGGTCATTCGGCACTCAAACTCCCGAATTCATTCGGTAAAGCAAGGAAAAAGGTCATTCGGCACTATATTCCCCATCCGTTCGGTAGTCCAAGGCTCAAATACCATTCGTCACCCATATTCTCCGATCTCATTCGGTGGTTCAGGCAAAAAGTTGGTTCGGTGAAAGAAGGCCTCACCTGGTCCGGCAATCAACTCTGGTTCGGCACTACGATCGATTCGGCAGCTTGGTTCAGACGGTAAGGAATAACGGAGGCGTGGAGCCCATACTTATAGAAAAGAGAAGGGTAGCCGGACCAACCGGTTCGGCACTCGGGCCGAATAAGGGTGTCCAAATAAACAAAGCGCGACATATGCAGGCATATGCCCCACTTTGGGGGGCAAGTGTTGGACGTGTTTCCACCGAACCAGAGTAAGGAAAACGTTGTCGAACCAACCACTTCCTAAGCACTGCCGAACCAACCACTTCCTAAGCACTGCCGAACCAACCCACTTCCTAAGCACTGCCGAACCAACTCACAACCAACCACTACCGGACCAACTCCACTCACAACCAAACCAATCCACACCCCTCTCATCACCGAACCAGAAGAATGCTACCACCACCGAGCCAAACCACCATCGAACCAAAGCCACTCCAGCCATCTCTGAACCAAGGCGTTGTCGAACCAACCTGGCCAGGCCATATTACATCAGCCCAAGCCCGCCAGCAGCTATATACATCCAAGACCCCTACCCCCTGCCTCACTCTATAAATAGAGGGGTAGGGGTACAACATTGGAAGACAAGTTTTGAGAGCTCAAGCACGGACAGAACTTTCAAACAACTTTCATACACTTGTAATGAAAGCTTTGTACTTGTAATCTGAACAGTAAAGGAGAATAACATATAGAGTGGACGTAGGCCCATTCTGGCCGAACCACTATAAATCTGTGTGTCCTTTACAGTTTAGTCCCTGGTTTTTTACATATTTGCAAAAACCATCCAAATCACTAAAAACAACATAAAATCGACTAAATCATATGACTTGGAGGTGTTTGCCCATTTTTTGTGCAAACACCCCTCGATACCATTATCGAGAGTTCTCATGAGCATCATACTTTATTGCATATTTTGAAAATGCCCAAAATGTCTGGATTTTCGATTCCCTTCTCTCCCTCCAGCATGGACCAAAAAGTTTATGGAAAAGTTTTAAGCGATGTCAAATAAAGCTCAAGCACCTAGAGAAGTTCCTTCAAATAAGAGGAGGAGATTGATGCTACAAAGCTATTGACTTTTGATGATCCTCTAGTAGATGAAGAGACATTGTCAGATGAGGAAAAGAATAATGATGAGAAGAATAGAGATAGAGATTACCATTATAATGATAGTCCCGATGATGATAATGACGATAACAATGATGATAACGGTGAAGGTGACAGAAAGGGTCTCTTTAGATCATCAGATGATGAGGATGGATTAGAAGATACTAACCCAGACCTTGCGGCTCAAGGCATGGAGGCAGCTGAAATTCTCGACTCTCTAAGGACAAACTCTCCTAAAAAGGATAGTGGTTCCCAAGGCCAAAATTCCAGGGAAAAGAAAATATTTCTTCATCATCAATTACACTAACTCAATTATGGTTCTCTTTATTTAGATGTTTTAAATTATTTAATAATTCATAGTTAATGTGTTAACTATTCTATTTAAGGAAGAAATCGAAATATCACTCTGATGTATTACCTAGAAAAAGCAAATGGACATAAACCAATTGAATAGGAAATTAGGTAGATAGATGAAATATCATAATAAATTGTTCGAAAAATACGAGAAGTTTGCTGCAAGTACGTCGAAATTAAGACTCTTCAAGGAAAGGGAAGTTGCCCCCGGATGGAAAAAGCTTGCCACCATCGAAAAAAACTCTTGGCAGAGAACATGGAGCTAATGACCATTTTCTGGATGTTTATTGATGATAGGAATGCCTTAGAAGAATTTCTCTTAAGAGCTTATTTGAGGGATAAATTCGTTGGCTTCTCATATTTAGGCAACAACTGTGGAGGTTTTCTTAGACGTTTTCATCATATATACTTAGATGAACATGCATCCGATCCTCATCCTAGGGTATGCTAGAATCTCCCTAGAGTAGCTCTCATTCCTCTTTCCTCTCGTTCTCTTCCCTCGGAGAAACTTAGTTATAATAGGTTGAGATTCTTTCTGAAATGCATAAGAAATCAATTTTGTATGAACCCGAATGATTGTATTATTGTAATACGCAACTACTTATAGAATTTATCATTTTAGTTTTCTTATACTTAGTCTATATTTAGCATATTGTACAGACTAAAGATTTATTAAGTGGTCCGGTCATCGAGGAATTCTTGAGTAAGTTTGTCAAGTTAAAGAAGGATTTTTAAGGAAAAATCTTCGATTCTTAAAACATCACAACTAGCGAGACATTACTTCCTTAGAGATATACAAAAAAGTTTACATGCAGTTCCCCCATCTCCATTTTGACTTTTTAGGTGATGAAAAGGACAAGTTACTTTGCGAAATTCGATCCTATCACGATAAGCTAATATGTGATCGCGATTGCCCTCCAGTCGGTTTATGAGATCATCATCGATTCCCTCCTATTTATAACCTAGAAGGAATTAAAGCTTCTTTTGATTGCACACTCACTTTATCGGCTAGGTCTTTCGAAAGGGCTAAAACTGCAGTTTTGAAACTCGACATGTTATCTAAATGTTTATAAATAGAGTGTGATGTAATCATGACCTTATGTGCTACCTGTAAACTCTACTTTTTATTAATAGAAAAGTTTGTTCCTCGTATATTAATTCTTGTTTTAATTATTTTTAATAGGAGACATAGTTATTACGTACATCTAATCCTTTTGATGCCTTCTCATAAGTTGTAGAAATCAAATATAGATTGTCAGCAAATATCAAGAAGAATAAATCTTCTTAAGACGGTTCGGTTTTACTATTTATGAATATTCCGAAGGCATAAAAATGGCATAGGAAATACTTTCAACTAAGAGAGATTTTTAAAGGTCTAAAAGGGCAAACTTCATGCTTGGAAGGAGAAATGAAGGAGATGGATGAAGGAGTTCAACAGCTGATAGAGAGGATTGAGTCGGCCTTTGGATCCAACAATCTAGTTGATTTTGACGATCAAATGGCTAAATTGCAGCGAAAAATAAACTATCTTAAAGTAGAGCTAATGAAAAGCCAAGTTTACTGTCAGTCACCAACTTATTGCGAGTGAAGGCAAAGTTGGCCTTCTCACCCCTACTCATGGGAAAATGCCAAATTTTGGTCTTTGGTGAGCTAGAAATTCCTTACTTTTTTAACCCACCTCCAAGTTTAAGCGAGGATACAATCTCAAATGGAGTAGAAAAGTTAAATTTGAATTTATGGAACACCTTAGCAAGAAATAGGATGAAAAAGTATCTCAACATATCAATGAATATGAGAGAAAAGTTCAAGAGCTCGAGCGTAAGAGATACATTTTTAAACAAAAGATCAAAGAGTTAAAGAGCATGGTGCAAACTTTATAAGGATCCAACAAAACTCTCCAGCATGCCTTGAAAACTCAGATCAAGCCAATTGATGATGCGAGTACTATTCAAAAAAAGGAAAATAAATTCAAAGAACTCCTGAATGTGGCCATTCGCCATGTTATTGATCCTCTGGTTGCAACAGACTTGGACCAACAGGCACAAAGACTTGAGCTGAAGCATCGCACACCCCTTAGGATTCCCAAAAAGGGCACACCAAAGGATGTGGTACGTTATAGGTATAGCTAAAACATCACATAAACTAAGATTCACAGGATAAATAAGTAAAAACGTCGGAAACATTTAAATAATAACTTATCATTCAAAATTAAACTTTATCTCAAATTAAGTTATAAAAACATAACATGTCTCAAAAACTCAAAATCTCTCATGTCTCATGAAAATACATCTCAGTCTCACATAATCAGAGTATAAAGGTAACAATAATAATAATAGCCCCTCTCACAAGTGCCAATCCATCATAAGCCAAATGAAAAAGATGAAAAGCAGAAGAATACATCTAAAATGAGAAAACTCCGGAAATGAATCTCCAAGAAACCTGAATCAACTATCCTTAACTCTGCTAGCCTATTGGAGAAAGAAAACGGGGAATGTTATCCCACCTTTTGGCAAAGCTGAGATACCCAAAACTGACTGAAAATCAATAATAACTAGTCATGAATATCAACTATGCATTGCAGGATAACCATGGATATCGATGAATTTTGTCCGAGTCCGGATCGGGCTGCAATTGACAAGACAGGGCAAGCAAAGCCATAAAAGCCAGTGCTCCAAGTTTCAGGTTAATCGGAGTTTGTATGAGTGAGATATGATCGATACAAGTTAGGTAAAAAGTGTTGTTCGTATCCATCAGAAACGACCTATTCGAATCGATCAAATTCGTATCCATCATAGAGTCATCGTCAAGTTCGAATCCATCGGGACTCAGCGACTTCGAATCGATCGTCTTCGAATCGATCAGGCACGAATCGGTCCGTGGTCATGAAGTTCGTATCCATTTAGTTCGTATCGTTTCGGAGAAATCTTGTATCCATGTCAACGCATCGGTAACATTCGTATCTCTCTGAAAACTACTCAGTTCGTATCGATTCCAAGGACTACAATCGATCGATGCGAATGAGACCTCATAAACAAACGATGCGAATGCTATCGGTGCGAAATCGGTACGAATAATTGATGCGAACGTGTCGATATAAACAAGGCGAAAGCCTCGGAACAACTCGATCAAATCGCCGCAAAGGTTGGATCGACCCAGGAAACTCGCGCCACGTTATCCCAGGCGCACGTGCTTCTGATCGATACGAAGGGGTGGATACGAAACATGGATTCGAACAAGACAGCATACACGGAACCGTAATCTCGTATCGATCATATCTCACAAACCACTGATCCCAACGCTACGAAATTTTCACAGAAGCTTGAGCACAAGGTAAAGAATGTTCCTGCCAAGTTTCAGCTCGATTGGACTAATTCTTCATGGATACGAAATCAATTCGTATCGATCACAGATCGAGTCGAAACTTGGTGGGACCAGTCGCGTGGGTCCACTCACGTGCCAGAAGAAGTCTACCGAAGTTTGAGCGCGATCTCAGCCTCCTACACCTATAAATAGCCCCCTGAAGCCTGCAGAAAGAGGATCTTTTTGGCCATTCAACGTCCAGACTCTGCCGGATTCGATTCTACTTCTTTCCATTGCTGTTATACTCGAATTTATTCATTGTATCTGCTGCAATCATTTGTAACCAGCAAAGAACATCAATAAATGATAAAAATCTTGAAGTGGATATAGGCCGGAGATAGCCGAACCACTATAAATTGCGCGTCACTGTTCATTATTTCTGGATTGCTATTTGTTGCTAGCTTAGATCTGAGATTTGTGTTTGAATATTGCTGATTTGTATTCATACACTGGTGCTTTCGCAATACCTGGGGTTTGTGACCATTTTTGGCGTAAACACTTTGGTGCTTTCACTGAGAACAACTAGCAGCCGCTACACCAGATTCGAAGTTCAGATTTGAAAGCTTGAAGGATTTAGATTGACTGGACAATGACTCGACAAACAAGACAAAGAGCTGAGAGAAGCCAACAAGGAGGAAGTCAAGAGGCATCCTCTGGTGCTGGAGAAGGACAAGCTTCGATCTACATTACTAGAGATGAGATGGAGGCTATGAATAACCTAATGCATGAAAGAATGATGAAAAGCCAATAAGAGATGCTGCAAAATTTCTTTGAACAGATGAGAGCTGCAGGAATACAGAACCTAGGACCAACTACAGCGGCTATGAATGTGGAACAAGGAGCTAGGGTTGCAGAACCCAATGAAGGTCAGAATGCAGATCCAGAAGGCAATCAACAAGGACTTGGGGGCAGACCCTCAGGATCTGATGCTTGAAGGCCTACAGATGGAGCTCAACAAGCTGGAGCCAACGCTGATGCTAACGGGCCACACGAAGAGTACGTACTAGAATGCCCTTCAAGACCAAGAGGGCAACCCCAGGATGGAGATGAAAAGATGGTTGGGTTAGTCCGACGACTGATGAGAGGAGGATTGACTAATGGAGGACTAGAGGAGGTTAGTCGGAGTCCGTTCACCCCGAATATCAGGAATGCAAGGAACCATCCAAAGTTCAAACTGCCTATGCTGGATCCTTACGACGGGAAGTCAGATCCGACGATGCATATTACTCGATACATCAGGCACATGGAAGTGTTGGGGGCATCCGAGGAAGCGATGGCTCGATGCTTCCCTCTATACTTGTCAGATTTGGCTGCACTTTTGTTCAGGCAATTAGAAACCGGATCGATCAGAACATGGGGCGAGCTTGTAGATTGCTTCATGAGACAGTTTAGGGTCCACGTGACGCGACCCAAAAGTGTGATGACTTTGGCATCAATAAAACAAAGGACCGGAGAGTCCATAAAAGATTTTCTGTTACGATTTAATGCAACGGTGGCTTCTGTAGGTCGCCCGGATCCATCGATGATTTTGATGGCAGCAGTGGCAGGAGTTGGGGAAGGCACTGAATTCAAAGATTCTTTAACGAGAGACCCACCGCAAGATCTTGGAGAGTTTTACCATGAAGCTGAAAGATTCCTTCGATTAGAAGAATCACGAGCCGAGAGGCAGGAAATAAACGCTGTGCAAGGCGAAGGAACCGCCAGGGAATAGCCTAGGGCGGACAAAGGAAAGAGAAAGCAGGATGACGCACATGATGGTCCTGATAAACGGAAGAAATTCCGAGAGCCCAGATTCACGCAATACACAGATTTGGCGATAGGCCTGGAACGAATTTACACCGAAACTCGGGGGCAACTCCCCTATCGAAAACCACCCAAGAGAGATCCCACAGAGCGGGAGCGTAGAACTGGAAAATATTGCCTATTCCATGAGCTGGATGGGCACACAACCGACGAATGATGCCACCTAAAAGATGAGGTGGAAGAACATGCCAGGAATGGTAGATTGCCACAATATGTCAGAGAACGGGCAGCGGCGGTAAGGCCTGAACAACTACCGCCTCTACCTAACAGAAACGATCCTGGATCGGGATCACGACTCGTCATCAACTGATTAAGATGGCAAGGGCCAAGTTCAGGATTTGGACTTCGGTCAAATAATTTCATTAGATTTGTTTTCAGAATAAACGGCTACTCTACTTACTCATGTACGGGAACCAGGGAGATCCCTAGGCATGCTCTGAGATGAAGATAGACCGATCTGCCCGGAGAGGCAATGTTTAGTTTTTTCCTGATGTTTGAGATTGAACATCTAGGACCCAAAATAAATAAATAAACTTGAATTTCTTGAAATAAACCTTTGACCGGAGAGTTAAAGGATGAGTATTTAATACCAATATAAAAATGACCGCTTTATGACCCTACCTGGAGAGACGGGGTCCGTAGTGCAAGAAGTGGGTTGCTTCGCCGGAGAGCAATAGGATCGACTCACTTAACGTCGTTTCCCATTCACCGGAGAGTGATTGGATCGGGATTCGATACGAGCCCGGAGAGGCTATGATCGGCCCACGATTTAGGCCATGACATCGCTTAATGTTCAAATACATGAACCGGAGTGCAAGAAGTGAGTCGCTTTGCCGAAGAGCGACAGGATTGACTCACTTAACGTTGTTTCTCCTTCACCAGATAGTGACAGGATGGGATCCAGCAGGAGCCCGGAGAGGCTGCGATCGGTCCAGAACGACCAAGATATCGCTTTACGCCCTAACTGGGGCCGGAGTGCAAGGAATAGAAAGCAACGCCGGAGTGCAATAGGATCTTTCTATTCGATCGCAAAGTCTGGAATGGGCTTGGCAAGAGTCTGGAGTGACCATCGATAGTCCGGAGAGACCGTAGAATTTCATTCCTAACTTCCACTGGAAGAAATTGATAACGATTTGGCTTCGAACAGCCATGAACTTGATTGAAGATGCTATAAGATCTGAATAAAACATGAACTCACTACATTCAATTTGAGACTAATCAAAACACACCTTTTACCAAAAGGCATGTTTTGGGGAGCAAAGTGTTATCCCACCTTTTGGCAAAGCTGAGATACCCAAAACTGACTGAAAATCAATAATAACTAGTCATGAATATCAACTACGCATTGCAGGATAACCATGGATATCGATGAATTTTGTCCGAGTCCAGATCGGGCTGCAATTGACAAGACAGGGCAAGCAAAGCCATAAAAGCCAGCGCTCCAAGTTTTAGGTTAATCGGAGTTCGTATGAGTGAGATATGATCGATACAAGTTAGGTAAAAAGTGTTGTTCGTATCCTTCAGAAACGACCTATTCGAGTCGATCAAATTCGTATCCATCATAGAGTCATCGTCAAGTTCGAATCCATCGGGACTCAGCGACTTCGAATCGATCGTCTTCGAATCGATCAGGCACGAATCAGTCCGTGGTCATGAAGTTCGTATCCATTTAGTTCGTATCGTTCCGGAGAAATCTTGTATCCATGTCAACACATCGGTAACATTCGTATCCCTCTAAAAACTACTCAGTTCGTATCGATCCCAAGGACCACAATCGATCAATGCGAACGAGACCTCATAAACAAATAATGCGAATGCTATCGATGTGAAATCGGTACGAATAATTGATGCGAACGTGTCGATATAAACAAGGCAAAAGCCTCGGAACAACTCGATCAAATCGCCGCAAAGGTTGGATCGACCCAGGAAACTCGCGCCACGTTATCCCATGCGCATGTGCTTCTGATCGATAGGAAGGGGTGGATACGAAACATGGATTCGAACAAGACAGCATACACGGAACCGTAATCTCGTATCGATCATATCCCACAAACCACTGATCCAAACGCTACGAAATTTTCACAGAAGCTTGAGCACAAGGTAAAGAATGTTCCTGCCAAGTTTCAGCTCGATTGGACTAATTCTTCATGGATACGAAATCAATTCGTATCGATCACAGATCGAGTCGAAACTTGGTGGGACCAGTCGCGTGGGTCCACTCACGTGCCAGAAGAAGTCTACCGAAGTTTGAGCGCGATCTCAGCCTCCTACACCTATAAATAGCCCCCTGAAGCCTGCAGAAAGAGGATCTTTTTGGCCATTCAACGTCCAGACTCTGCCGGATTCGATTCTACTTCTTTCCATTGCTGTTATACTCGAATTTATTCATTGTATCTGCTGCAATCATTTATAACCAGCAAAGAACATCAATAAACGATAAAAATCTTGAAGTGGATGTCCGAACCACTATAAATTGCGCGTCACCGTTCATTATTTCTAGATTGCTGTTTGTTGCTAGCTTAGATCTGAGATTTGTGTTTGAATATTGCTGATTTGTATTCATACACTGGTGCTTTCACAATACCTGGGGTTTGTGACCATTTTTTGCGCAAACAAGGAAATAGAGGAGTGGGTCAGACAATAAGTCTTGTGAGTGAAAGTAATTACTAACATTTCTAAGCAAGATAAAGATAATAGACTAAGCAATAGTTCTAGCTTGAATGGAAAATGCAGAAAAGATAAAACTCGGATAAAATACTATTTCTGATTTTGTTTGACTACTTGCTTTGATTGTTTGATTGTTTGCACTTGTCTTAAACTACTATGATTAGGCTGAAATCCTACTGCTAGCTTGATTAGGCTGAAATCTTAATCCTACCCATTGATCGGCCTTTCCTATCTCTGTTGTGCCACTATGAACCAATCATGTTGGTCACATCAAAAAGACACCTCTTTAGCGCTTAAGACACGGTAGCAAATTATTTACCCTAATTGATATCGCACGTTCGGTCATCGCTAGTACACACTAACTGTCGCCCCCTATTTGACCCTTTATTTACCGTAATCAGCATAAGCGTGCCCAGCCTCACCTAAGTGTGAGACCATCAGTCCTCGACTTAAAAGGGAATGCTGCCGATACTTGTCCTAACAAACAAATCTTCTAGCTTTGCGCCCCTTGCCCAAATCTCCATATTTGAGCCTCTATCTATTGGCTACTTATTTACCCTAATCAACATAAGCGTGTCCCAGTCTCACTACGTGTGAAACCATCAGTCCTAGACCTAAAAAGGAATGCTGCCGGTACGGGCCCTACTTCTATATTTGCATATTAACTTAATCCAAGATCTAAGTTTGAAAATAAGCCTCTTCAGTTATTTCTGCTATATTTGCTTATTAACTTAATCCAAGATCTAAGTTTTAAAATAAGATTCTTCTATTATTTCTTTCTTTCTAATTATAACCTATGTGTTATAATTGTTCTTGCAACTGTTACTCTTCTATTTTCTCTTTTTAGTTATAACCACTTGTTATAATTATGCTTGCAAATATCTTAAATTTTCCTATTTCAGTCCATCTCTATTTTTATGTTAGTTTTTCTCATTTTACATCCGATTTCTGTAAATTTAGTGTTTTTCTATTTTAATCTATATTTGTGAATTCTTCTCTTTTTAATATTTTACTCGCGCCAAAAAGGATTAAATCTCGATAAAAAGAAACTAACATTTACAGGCTAAATTCCAACTTAAAACAGACGAAAATAACTGTAAATAACTATAAATAACTGAATAAAATAGCTGAATAAAAATAGACTGAAAAGAACTTTTGAAATTTACGTCAAAACTGACTGTAAATAATCTTACATAAAAACTGTCTCAAAATTGTAGAGAAACTACAACTATTGAAAACCCTTTTATTTTAAATTGCTTACAAATCTAAAATAATTACAAAATACTCACCTGTGGTCTTTAGCTCTAGTCCTGGGCCTTCCTGGATCCATTTCTAGGGCGTAGAATATTTTTATCAAAAAGATTTCCTCCCTAGAAAAAATTTCTATCTAGGGTTCAGCTTCAGGCAATGAACCCAATTGGGAGAAAATTTAAATGAGAAAAATAGCTAGGCCTAGGGTTCTATTTATAGTGTGGCTTAGGGATCTCAGATTGTCGGATTTGACGATTAAATCTGGTGCAACCACATCATAGGCTCACTAGGAACCATCAGATGCAGCTACAAACGCACAGGATTAACCAAAAATCAAAATTACTCTCTCCAGCTCGTACTTGGACGAAATATCGTCCAGGCAGAAGTGCGGATCGGCCTATGTATATTGGGGGCCGACCTATAGGTCGACCTGACCAGTACAAGGGTCGAACTCTATAGGGTCTAATTAATTTTTTTCTTTTTTGGTTCTTGTTTATTTAATTCTTTTTTCTTGTTTCTCTCATAACTTCTCCATATTAGTCGGATTTCGACAAGTTATATATGAAAATTGATCAAAAAATTACCACGAACCCAATGGTTCAACTTCCATGGCTCGATTCTAATAATTTCACAAACTTATTTTATTTTTTAATTAATTCATTAAATAATTATTGTAGCTTAAATTTTGAGTTGTTACATTCTCCCCTCCTTAAAGGATTTCGTCCCCGAAATCTCCAAGGACAGAAGAATGAAATAAATATTTTCATCCAAATTCTACAACCACATATTCAACCATCATCCATTACATCAATTGTCCTTAAGCTTTCTAATGAAATTTATGATATATGCAATAGTGTAGTGTCAATGTCCCTAACTGATGCAAAAGATTAGGCTACTGATTCAATCGACCTCCTATTTATGCAATCATTTCCGTGCCATGTATCAAAATGAATGCAAATTTCCTAGTGATAACTGAAAGTTCTACATGCATGCTACAATCATCATCAAAATGCAACAATCATATGTTAACCACTCATTATAGCAACCATGGAAATAAAATAAAAATGCAAGTGAACACAAATCCATATGCATATGCTTTAGTGACCTAGTTAGGCCGATCTCTAAGAGATAATAGTGCCCAGTGTGTGTATATGCGTCCACTAGCAAACACTTTCAACCACTAGCGTCCATCATACATAACATGTTTACATTCTGTCCTACCATCCATAGGTTAAATCCTAAGTTCTACCCTCCCAAAGGATACTAAAGGAAAGAACCTATTCAAAATTAAAGATGGAAATAGGAAATTCAAGATAAACTATCGAAGAGATGCGAATAAGAGGTGCGTATTTTCTCCTTAGCCTCCCACATAGCGTCCTTAATACTATCTCCCCGCTGCACCTTAACCAAAGGGACTTCCTTATTCCTAAGCTTCTTGATATCATGCCCAACGATCTTGGTAAGAGTGCGACGAACCTATGCTTCTCTCTCCATTCAACTTCCTCAAGTAGGCTAGGTTCCACTACCTCTGCCGAATCATGTAAGCACTTTCTCAAGTGTGAAACATGAAAAACATCATGAACTCCCACGAGCCTCACCGGTAGCTTTATCCAATACACCATCTTCCCTACCCTTTCCACAATAGGGAGCGGTCCTACGAATCTGGGAGCAAGTTTCCCACTTGATCCAAACCTCACTACCTTTCTTAGCGGAGACACCTTAATAAAAACCAAATCTCCTTCCTCGAACTCAATATCCCTTCTCCGTTTATCTACATAGGATTTCTGTCTATCTTGGGCCGTCTTCATTCTTCTTCTAATCAAATCAATCTTTTCTGAAGTCTCTCTAACCATGTCGGGACCAAGTAGCAATCTTTCTGTAGACTCCAACCAACATGAAGGCGACTTGCAAGGTCTTCCATAAAGGGCTTCAAAAGGAACCATCCCAATGCTAGCCTGAAAACTATTATTATATGCGAATTCCACAAAAGGAAGGTGGTCCTCCCAAGTCCCTCTAAAATGAAGAATGCACATCCTCAACAAATCCTCAAGAACGCTATTAACTCTCTCTGTTTGGCCATACGTTTGAGGGTGATAGGCTGTACTCAATCTTAGTTGTGTCCCTAAGCCTCTTGCAAGCTCCTCCAAAACTCACTAGTAAAGATAGGATCTCTATCGCTCACTATGCTAGAGGGAACTCCATGAAGTCGGGCTATCTCACGAACGTATATGGATGCCAAATAAGGTGTTGTCCTCTTATTCTTGACCGGAATGAAGTGGGCGCTCTTATTCAAACGATCTACAATCACCCAAATACTGGTATTCCCCTTCCTATATTGGGGTAAACCATCTATGAAGTTCATCGAAACACTATCCCACTTCCATTCTGGTGCATCCAATAGTTGAAGCAATCCACCAGGCCTCTGCTGCTCTGCCTTCACTCTTTGGCACACAAGGCACTTAGCCACAAACTTCGCTATATCCTTCTTCATGCCACTCCAATGAAACACTCTCTTCATGTCCTTTTACATCTTATCACCACCCGGATGAATAGTTATCCGAGAATGGTATGCCTCTACTAGAACTGCTCTCATCAAATCACTAGTGCGCAGACACAAAGTCTTCCATCTCTCCTTAGCCACCCTTTACTATCGTTGGAATAGCGTTGGAGATGTCTAGAGACCTCTGCTCTGCTAATCCTATTCAGAATATCCACAAGCTCTGAATCCTCTCATTGCCTTGAGCCAATCTGATCTATGAGAGTAGGCTTAACCTTAAATGCCAAAATCTTAGCAAAATCTCTAATAAACTTCCTATAATAACCAGCTAAACCTAAGAAGCTTCTAACTTCAGTAGTGTTCTTGGGGGCCTTCCAATCCTGTACCGCCACTACCTTAGCGGAATCCACAACTAGACCTTCTCTTGAGACTACATGCCCTAAGAAACGCACCTCCTCACACCAAAAGTGACACTTTGAGAATTTTGCTTTCAACTGATGAACACGAAGTGTGCGAAGAACCTCCTCAAAATGAATAGCATGCTCTTCCATACTCTTGGAAAACACCAGAATGTCATCCACAAACACTACAAAGAACTTATTTAGGACATCTCGAAAAACATGGCTCATCAGATCTACAAAATAAGCTAGGGCATTAGTCAGCCCAAACGACATAACCAACCAATCAAAAAATCCATCGGGTGTCTTAAATGTTGTCTTATTGATGTTATCGTCAGCGATCCTAAGCTGGTGAAATATAGTGGCTAAGTCAAGATGAGAAAATAATGAAGAGCCAACCAACTGATCAAAAAGATCATATAATATATGAAGTGGGTAATGGTTCTTCTTCATGAGCTTATTCAATTCTCTATAGTCTACGCAAAGTCGAAGGGAACCATCCGCCTTTGTAGTGAAGACGACCGGCGCACCATACTCAGATATGCTCCGTCTGATGAAGCCTTTCTCTAGTAGCTCATCAATCTGCTTATTTAACACCTTCCTCTCCCTAGAAGCCATATGTCTCACGGGCAATGCCACTGGCTTAGCATTATTATTCAGATAGATCCTAAAATCGATCTCTCTCTTAGTGAGTAGCCCCCTAACCTCCTCAAAAACGTCCGAGAAATCTCTAACAACTGGAACTGAATCTAACTCTCCAAGTGATGAATCAAGGGAGTAAAGGAAGCTCAACATGACTGACCCTTATGGGTCAAAAGAAACCTCGAGAGTCCGTCCGCTACATGTCTCTAGTCTAACGACTCTCCTCTTGCAGTCCAATATCGCACCATAAGTGGATAACCAGTCCATCCCCAAAATCATCCCATATCCCGAAAATCCCAGTACATAGGCGTCACAATCAAACTCTACACCTAGTATAAAAAATTTCAAACTCCTACAAATCATGGATAAATGTGCCGATCCTCCTATGGCATTTGAAACAACTATAAGGTCTACAACTAGAGAAATATCTAGGTGCAAACAATTAACCAAGGAACTAGAAATGAAAGAATGCAATGCTCCGGAATAAAAAAGAGTTCGAATATGAAAAACCGAAATAGAGATCAAACCTTCTACAGAGACTTTCCTACCTTGATCTGGTCCACTACTAGAAGGTGCTGCATCCAAAGCCTATACTTGCGCCGTAGGTGCGCCTGCTCTCTGCCTCGTCTTCTGAGGACAAGCTCTACTAAGGTGTCTAGGTTGCCCACAGTTGTAACACCTCCCCTTACAGTCCTTTTTGAAATGCCCAACCAATCCACAATTATGACATTTCTTGCCCTTCTTAATTTGTCCCTTCTGAGGTCCTCCTCCTTTCTTCTTGTCCTTATCCTTCTTATTCTTCCACCATACTTCTTAGAGTATTCTGATTTAGGAACCTTCTTAACCTCTTCTTCCTTAGCAACATCTGATATGAGAGCCATTTCCACAAGTGATTCATACATTTCTCCCATAGGTACATGTGTGAATGCCAAACCTTGGAGGGGCTGGTTCTAACCTTTAGCAAACTTGGCGGCCTTCTTATGCGGTGTATTAACAAGCTCTATCCCGAACCGCAATAACTCATTAAACTGATTTATATACTCTTTCACCGAAAGACTCCCCTGCTTCAGAATAATGAACTTCTCCAACTACATGCTTTCCTCGACTTGGGACAAGAACTTTCTCTCAAACCTTTCCCGAAATTCAAACTAACTAATGTCTATACCCTCCATCTCTACAGTCTCCCACCAGTAAGAAGTCTCTCCCTTCAACTGCCAAGATGCAAGCTGAACTCTCTATTGTTCTACAATCCTAACAGCCCAAATATCCGCTCTGTATTCCTCAACCAAGCTCATGCCTCTACGAAATCCTCCATGCCAGAAAACGTCTTTCCTCTTAAACTGGCGAAGTCCTTGCATAGCTTATAAAAATTGGCTGCTACAGGTGGATTAACGGGTCCTCCACCCGCCGGTGCTGCATTGGGCATTTTCCCTTGAACCTCTGGTGACGTATCTTAGAGGTATCTACGGAACAAGCCAGGGACTTGGACACACTCTGGAAGGTTTGGTCGTCCACCATACTATGCAAAGAAAAGAAAATTTAGGCTTGAAAGAAGGTTGAACTGGACTTTAAGGGGATTTTTATAAAAACTCTTTTATACTTGAAAACTATTTCTATAATAAGAGTTTCTTTCTTAAGAATACTTCTCGTTTGAAGATATGTTACCTTTGAAAAATACTTTACTTTTTAAAACAAGTTTTTTAGGAATCCTGTAAACTTATGCTCTAATACCAAGTGAAACACTCCACACCCCTTAGTATTCCTAAAATGGCACATCAAAGGATGTGGTGCGTTATAGGTATAGCTAAAGCATCACAGAGACTAAGATTCACAAGACAAATAAGTAAAAACAGTGGAAACATTTAAATAATAACTTATTATTCAAAATTCAACTTTATCTCAAAATAAGTTATAAAAACATAACATGTCTCAAAAACTCAAAATCTCTCATGTCTTATGAAAATACATCTCAGTCTCACATAATCAGATTACAAAAGTAACAATAATAATCATAATCCCTCTCACAAGTTCCAATCCATCATAAGCCAAATGAAAACGATGAAAAGCAGAAGAATACATTTGAAATGTGAAAACTCTAGAAATGAATCTCCAAGCAACCTGAATCAACTATCCTCAACTTTGCTGGTCTATTAGGGAAAGAAAAAGGGTAAATAGAGGAGTGGGCCAGACAATAAGTAGAGTGAGTGAAAGTAAGTACTAGCATTTCAAAGAAAGATAAAGATAATAGACTAAGCAATAGTTCTAGCTTGAAAGGAAAATATAGAAAAGATAAACCTCGGATAAAATACTATTTCTGATTCTGTTTGACTATTTGCTTTGATTGTTTGATTATTTGCACTTGTTTGTGGTTAGGCTAAAATCATAATCCTATCTCAACTCCTAACTTAATTAGGCTAAAATCCTAATCCTACCCATTGATCGGCCTTTCCTATCTCTGTTGTGCCACTACGAACCAAACTTGTTGGTCACAGCAAAACGACGCCTCTTTAGCGCTTAGGACGCAACAGTGAATTATTTATCCTAATCGATGTCGCATGCTCGGTCATCGCCAGTACACACTAACTGTCGACCCCTATTTGACCCTTTATTTACCCAAATCAGCATAAGCGTGCCCAGCCTCATCTACGTGTGAGACCATCAGTCCTCGACCTGAAAGGAAATGCTGTCGGTACTGGTCCTAGCAAACAAATCTTCTAGCTTTGTGCCTCTTGCCCAAATCTCCAGATTTGAGCCTCTATCTATTGGCTACTTATTTACCTTAATCAACATAAGTGTGTCCCAGCCTCACCTACGTGTAAAACTATCAGTCCTAGACCCGAAAGGGAATGCTGCCGGTACGGGCCCTACTTCTATATTTTCTTATTAACTTAATCCAAGATCTAAGTAGCTCTTCTGTTATTTCTGCTATATTTGCTTATTAACTTAATCCAAGATCTAAGTTTTAAAGTAAGCTTCTTCTGTTATTTCTTTCTTTCTAATTATAACCTATGTGTTATAATTGTTCTTGCAACTGTTACTCTTCTATTTCTCTTTTTAGTTATTACCAATTGTTATAATTATGCTTGCAAATATCTTAAATTTGCCTATTTCAGTCCATCTCTATTTTTATTTTAGTTTTTCTCATTTTACATCTGATTTCTGTAAATTAGTGTTTTTCTATTTTAATCCATATTTGTGAATTCTTCTCTTTTTAATATATTATTCGTGTCAAAAATGATTAAATTTCTATAAAATAAAACTAACATTTATATGCTAAATTCCAACTTAAAATAGATGTAAATAACTGTAAATAAATGAATAAAATAGCTGAATAAAAGTAGTCTAAAAAGAACTTCTGAAATTTACTTAAAAACTGACTGTAAATAAACTTACATAAAAACTATCTCAAAATTGTAGAAAAACTACAATTATTGAGAACCCTATTATTTTAAATTGCATACAAATCTAAAATATTTACAAAACACTCACCTGTGGTCCTTAGCTCTAGTCCTGGGCCTTCCTGGATCCACTTCTAGGGCATAGAATATTTTTATCAAAAAGATTTCCTCCCTAGAAAAAATTTCTATTTAGGGTTCAGCCTTAGGCAATGAATCCAATTGGGAGAAAATCTGGATGAGAAAAATAGCTAGGCCTAGGGTTCTATTTATAATGTGGCTTAGGGATCTCAGACCGTCGGATTTGAAGATTAAATCTAGTGCAACCATGTCATAGGCTCACTAGGAACCATCAGATGCAGCTACGAACACACAGGATTAACCAAAAATCAAAATTACTCTCTTTGGCTCGTACCTGGACGAAATATCGTCCAGGCAGAAGTGTCGGTCGACCTATGTATATTGGGTGTCGAGCTATAGGTCAACCTATCCAATACAAAGGTTGACCCCTATAAGTCTAATTTATTTGTTTATTTTTTTCGTTCTTGTTTATATAATTCTGATTTCTTGTTTCCTTCATAACTTCTCCATATTAGCTCGGATTTTAACAAGTTATATATGGAAATTGTTCCGAAAATTACCACGGACCCAATGGTGCAACTTCCATAGCTCAATTCTGAGAATTTCACAAACTTATTTTATTGTTTAATTAATTCATTAATTAATTATTATAGCTCAAATTTTGGGTTGTTACATGAGCCCTAGTCAAAATGCTTTAAATAGATTCTCTTTTCTGTTTGATTTGTGTTCCTGTAATCGCATGTAACATATTAATTATAAATGAACTTGTATTGAAAAAAAAGTTACCTCAAATGTAAAGTAGGTAACATTGAATCAGGTATCAATCTATATCATGTATTTCTGTATTTCGAACATTTAGTAGTCCGCTTACTAAGAACTTTATTAATTGGGATCTTTTAGGACTTGATATAAGAATTTAGTTTTTCATAAATATTCGGCAGTTTGCTTATTAACGGAGATTCCCGTTAAATGTATTCCAGATGGAATTGAGAATTGATTTTGCGGTTCTTTACTATTTATGAAAATCCTTTCAATAACAAGTTAAATAGAAGCCTAGAAATCCAATCTGGTTATAGTGTGAATAGAAGTCCAGAAAACCCGTTTAGCATCTAATAAGGGAGATCAACAATCCCACCTAGAAGAAATAATAGAAGACCAGAAACCCTTATCCGACAATAACAATAAAAGACTAGAAACCTTTATCCAGCAGAATTAACAGTAGACCAAAAGTCTTTATCCGACAATAATAATAGAAGACCAAAAACCTTTGTTTGGAAAAAAGTAGAAGTCCAGAAACCTTTATCTGGCAAAAATAATAGAAGACCAAAAAACCTTATCCATCAATAGTAATAGAAGACAAGAAACCTTTATTTGACAGAAATAATAGAAGACCAGAAACCTTTATCTGGTAGAAATAATAAAAGAAAGGAAACTCTTATCTTGCAATAGTAATAGAAGACTACAAATCTTTATCTTGCAGAAACAATAAGAGACCAAAAACCTTTATATGGCTGAAATAATAAAAGACCAGAAACCATTATCCGACAATAATAATAGAGGACCAGAAACCTTTATCTGGAAGAAATAATAGAAGACCATAAAGCCTTATCCGACAATAATAATAGAGGACTAGAAACCTTTATTTAGCAGAAATAATAGAAGATTGAAATCCTTTATCTGGCAAAAGTAATAGAAGACTAGAAACCCTTATCGAGCAATAATGATAGAAGACCAGAAGTCTTTATCTGGCAGAAATAATAGAAGACCAGAAATCTTTATTCGAAAATAATAATAGAAGACCAGAAACCATTATCTGGCAGAAATAATAAAAGACTAGAAACCTTTATCTGGCTAAAATAATAGAAGATCAGAAACCCTTAACCGGCAATACTAATAGAAGACCAAAAACCTTTATCTAGCAGAAATAATAGAAGACCGAAAACCTTTATCAAGTAGAAATAATAGAAGACCAGAAATCCTTATTTGGAAATAATAATAGAAAACCAGAAATCCTCATCTGGCAATAATAGAAGACTGGACTCTCTTATCTAGTAGTTGAAAATTGCGTTTGTTGGGGAGAAAACATAGTCTGTAATTGATGGACCTTCCTCTAGAAGATTGATTGACTTGGAGCAATACTTGGCTTAGATTTTGATAGATTTTCCTCAAAAAGATTGGTTGATTTGGAGAAATACTTGGCTCGGATGCTTTGTCACTGACTTAGATGATGATTTAAGTCTACTATTTGTCGCATTTGGTTAGCTATCTTAAGCGGAACCAAAGACTAACCTGACCTCCCTCTAGGAGGTGTTTTAGTGCGGCTTTGGATGATGGCACTAAAGGCTGGTTTCGTGCTTTGGACGGGCCAAAGGTTTACCCTTCCTCCCACTAGGAGGCGATTTAGTGAGGTCTTTGATGATGACACTAAAGGAAGATTCGGTGCTTTAGTGAGAACCTTGATGACGTAACTAAAAGCTTACTTCGTCCTCCCTCTAGGAGACGCTATAGTGAGGCCTTTGATGATGGCACTAAAGGCTTGTTCACTGCTTTAGTGAGGCCTTTAATGACGACAGTAATGGCTTACTCCATTCTCCTTCTAGGAAGTGCTTCAATGAGGCCTTTGATGACGGACCTGAAGGCTTTTACAAGGTAATTGATGGCCAGGTGCTTTTGATGGCCAGGTCTTTTTCCCTAGGGAAACCTTACTTCTTAACTATGTAGATTCACTTATTTGGAGAACCTTTTGTTATTGTAAACTTGTTTAACATCTATTTACAAATTCGTTAAGTTTTCCTTACCCTAGAAAATTAATGATCATCCCTTCCAAACTCTCGTATTGGTTGGTGTCATGGCCATTTGCAAGATGATACTTGTAATATGATCTTCCACGATTTTTTTCAAACTTGGGTCTCCTCTTTTGTGAAGGCCAATACTTGAGTTGATCTTTAGTCAAGAGATAAATATTCTCATAGGAAGTGGTAAGAGTGTAGTTCTTTGAAAGTCATGATCTTGTGGAAATTGATCCTTCAGAATTCCTTTTGGCTCTCTTATGCATGATAGGCTCCGTAACAAGTTAACTTTTTAAAGAATTTCGAGTTCTACCTAGTTCTTGAGAATGGTTAAGAATATTTTCCCACTTTCTAGTGAATTGATAGAAGTCGCTTTCTATTTTCTCTTCAAAAATGGTCCCCTTATCCTTAAGTTGAATCTCCTTTCTTATTTTTGTGAAGATGTCATCATTCTTGCATTGGTTTCCTAAGGAAAAAATCAATGGTGACCGTAGATGGAATGAGTTCAAACTCCATTTGACTGGGTTGTAGACCGCTACTATTATTCTCTTATTTTCCATGATTTGTAGTGCTTTGACTCTTAATACTTGTTTTTCATGAATCTAAGGATCATTAGTGACTAGGTAAATGGGCCTGGTTAATCGAGGCTCGAAGAATCCTTGTTTAGACATCTTAACAAGGTTAATTGACATGATATCAAGACCTAAGGTAGGCTAGCTTGGAATGGGATATGCTTGGTTGGGAAAGTCCTTTAAACCCTAAATATGTAGGCTAGGATAATCCTACTTAGGGTTTTAATGAAGTCGAGGTTCAGGTCCTCCTTCCAGTGCAAAAATGTTAATGAATAAATTTGTTAACCCCAAAAGTGTGTGGGAAATAGAGCTAATCAAGTAGAGGCTTTGTCGAAGCTTCCCCAAGTCGTTACGATGAAGCACATGGTGCTAAGTCTGTGCATAGTCATTATACTCACATCGAATGTCGTGTATAATCAAAGTCAATATGCAAGATAATATGCAAGTCTCAATTCAAGGGTCAGGTAGTCAAATATGTTGTTCAATCATTTGATATTAAATTCATTATGTGCACATTGTTTGAGTGTTATAATTGAAAAAATCATCGAATCAATTTAGGTTTTACAAAGTTGAAAATGTAAGAAGTAGGAAGAGAATAAATTCGTCCCCAAAAATGGCACACTTATGTCTATATTTATAGAGGAAAAAAAGGCATGGCCCACGACGTCAGTAAGCTTCAGCAATAGCTTCGGCGACCTTCAAGTTGCTATGTGTTTACTTAATGGTTATAGTGGAACTTCGGTGCCATCACGGTTGCAGTAACCTTCAGCGTCGATGACTCATTACCTTGAGATGCCCTTGATTGATTACTAGCGGCCTATTTTCGAAGTAGGTCTAACCCTCGATGAGGAGTGATGTTGACTTGGTGTAGTGTTGATATAAAGCGACTTTGCTTGGTATATTTTCGATGTTGATATCCCTTGGCATCATTCTGGAGCAACATCGTTAGAGCTTTATTGGTGACATCTTACTTTAGTGGCAACAAATAGATAACGACGACACTACTGATTTGTGATACCCATCACCTATGTATTGTCAAGTGCAATGTTGCTTCAATGTAGTGTTGATGGCTTTTATGGATATTAATGGTGTTCCCCATCAATATGGAAAATATTGATGTGCAGCAACCATTGTGTCATATGGACGTCATCGATACTAATGTTGTCTTAGGTTCTATGACTTGTTGATGATATATGATGCCTATCATTGATGAAGGTCGGCGGTATTGCTGTCGGGCTCAACTCATTTCTGTTCTTTCTAGGATAGCAAAGGTGGTAATAAATGGGACTCCTTATCGACGAAGCATGATGTTTTATACTCAAGATATAGATTAGGTTCGATGCCATTGCTTCTTTTACTATTGGTGATGGTTTTTATGTTCCTCTATTGATGAAGTGCATCATCCTATCCCTTAAATGCTAATCCAACTTTACGTTCCCGATGTTAATCACTAGTATCACAGGCAAATTGTTCATCACATGTCTGCATAAATGTTAGTCGACATGAATAAAGAGCATTTATTCATCATGAAAGGCGACATGATATCCATTTCTTTTTTCATATATATTTAAAGTCGATAATGGTGATGACAAATGGTTTTGATCATGCCCGATGGAAAACTACTTTCTTTGTCGTCTACCTTGGCTTCAAGGCCACGGACAATGAAATAGAATATGAAACCGTCTTATCCGATCTCGGGATGCCCAACAAGCTACAAGTGGAATCACAATTGCGTGTTTAGCAACACTTCATTGGTTGTAAATCAAAGTAAAGAGCGTTTTCAGGTCAAAGGCAAGACGTTAGCCCTTTATATTGTGAAAGCCAAGGAATTCATCTATACCATTGCAAGTTTCATGATAGAATAGATCCCCTATGAGAAGAACACATAGGCCGACCAAATGTCCAACGCAACCAGTAATCCAAAAGAAAACATCCTCCAACTCATGATTGAGGTGTGGCTGGCCCCTCCCTTTGAATTGCAGGTAATCGCCATGGACATTGATGAAGCATGCCCCAACTCATGGATAACCTCATCGATGAAGTATCTAAAAAGTGCCGATCTGCCCGCTGAAAGGAAAGAGACCCAAAGAATCATGTATAGAGCACCACATTACACCATCATGAATGCACATCAAAGAGGATACTCAAATCCCCTCTAAAGATGTGTGACTAACAAAGAGGGCTGCCATATTTTAGAGGAACTACATTAAGGCTTTTATAAGGACCACGTTGGAAGGCAGAGCCTGGTAAAGAAAGTTTCCCGTCAAGGGTTTTATTGGCCAACCATGATCAAGGACACATTGTATTATGTTAAGTAGAATGACGGTTGCCAGAGGTTTGCCAATATTCTGAGAGCCTCCATGTACCTCTTGACCCTTATGACATTCCTTAGCCATTTAACACCTAGGAGATAGACTTGATCGACAAGCTTTCGAATGCAGAAGGTGGAACCATGCCATAGTCGCTATCAACTATTTTATGAAATGGGTTGACGTAGAGTCCTCACCGAGGTCACCGAGCCCAGAATCCTAAATTTTATGATAAAAAAACATCATGTGTCAATTCGGACTCCCGAAAAAGATCATAACTGATAATGGCACCCAAATTGAGAGCGAATAGTTCTAGGATTTTTAAAGTGGAACAGGATAGAGAAATGCTTCTCCTCGGTCGCCTATCCATAGGCAAATGGAGGGTTGAAGCCATAAACAAAACAATCAAGGAGAAATTAAAAAAGCATGTTATGACTGGCCTACACCACCAACACATAATATACTTGTATAGTGTGCCTTAGAAGTGATCACCAATGTGGGGCGATTATCAATAAAGTTGGTAAGCAGAACCTGTTGTATATCTTACAGCGCATCTAATAAAATATATTGATAAATATCTGGGATATAAAACAGGCAAGGCAGTAAACAATTAAATAAATCACAGCATCAGAGTATATAGATCCTTACAGTAAACAACATAGGTAACAGAGTTATACATCAAATAATAACTCATAAACTATCTCTATATAGTAAGGCACTAGCAACATAGTGTTGTGCAGTGGAATGTCGATTGAGTAAATATAAAAATATGAGAGAATGGCCTCCTGCTCACCACACTAGACCTGATATCAATAATCAACTCATTTAAGAGTACTCAAAGTAACAGGAAACAAAGCATAAAACCCTAAGTCAAAAAATATTCTAGTGTGAGGTATAATCTCAAATACTATAAAGTAATATACTATGATAAATGGTATGAAAAATCATACCTGACCTGTCCCTACATGTACAGAATTCGCACATACAAAAGGTATACGCTACTCTATGGTAGTCATCATGCGTATAGTATACATCAAGTTACTAAGGGTGTCCAGATATCTACATTGATAATGTCTACATCACATGACATCGCTATGGTGATAAAACAATCAAACAAGCATGGCATCCATCATCCATCCTCACATTCACTTACACAATGCGTTGGATATCTGATAATCGTATGGCCTCATCGCATAGTCAAGGACTACTTAACATCTCGGTTTCTTGGTACTTGGTTTCATGCCCCATAGTAGGCCAGGAACTAGATTATCATTGCATTAGTCCAGAGTAAACAGATCAAAACATCGTGTGATCTAAGGTACATTGCAAACCCAAGTGAGCGTCCTCTCATATATCTGCTTTATGATTACACATGGAAACCTACAGATATCAATGATCCCTTTGGACACATCATCTATAGTAGAGCTCATCCTCATCCCGTAACAGTCTTTACAATTCCCATCTGAAGTCATTGTGGTTGGGAATTATTCTAGATAGCCATCGTTAGTTATAGAATGTCATCGTTCATCCCGTAACTTCGTCCAATAGTTCCTTCAATTGAACTTATCGTTGCTTACTCTACATCTCAAAGTATAGCTAGTTATCCATCATTGAAGCCATCACTTCTCATAATAGAATCACTATCATTGAGTCATGTGTCTTAGTCATCAGAAATCGCCACAGATCCATCTTCAAATAACCATAACTTGGACATTTGAACTCCAAACGGTCTAAAACTTGGAACGTAGCCTTATGGGGTCTTTCTTGTCACCATAAATGGATCTCACCAAGTTTGGGATAAAATTCATGGATCATCGCCGATCCAACACTTTACATCTTAAAACGACCACCACTTAGGTGTATGAACTCCAAACGACTTGAAACTTAGAAGGCCTTCCCGGTCACTCCATATCGATCTCATGAAGTTTGGGACAAAACTCATGGATCATCCCCGATCCATGACCAATGATCTATAGTCACCAATCCATCACCATCGATCCCACACTCACCTTCAAGCTCTAGCACACTTCTCCATGCTCCAAAACGATTTGCGAGTCAAATGGGCTAACTCTCATGGATCGGTATTGATCCATGGGGACGAACCCACACTTAGTCAAAATCACATTATTTTATCTACAATTCCTTGCCTCTATGTTCCCATGCCCCAATGCATAGATTTAACTCTGATCCATTGCTCAAGGCATTAGAGAGTTCCGCTGATCCACACATGAAATCCTCTACCGATCTATTCTTCAAATGGCCATAACTCGAACGTACCAACTCTAATCGACTCAAAACTTTGTGTGCAACCTCTAGAGACCATCGTTGTTTCCTTCTGTCAGTCGCATGTCGATCTAAGCAATTTGAGTTTATATATCATCACCGATCCATCACTTTGAACTCACTACCGATCCATACTTGGAATGCTTATATCTTGACAATACTAACTCTAATTGACCTTCAATTTGGTACACAACCTTATGCGTCCTTCCGTGTTACCCTTTTTCAATGGCACATCGATCTGACCACTTTGAATTTATGGATCATCGACGATCCAAAAACTAATCCTAAGTCTAAATCTTCATTTAATCGGTGTTTTCAACCACTCCAACATTAGACAAGCATTCATACATCATATAAGAACCAAAACATCATTTAAACATTCAAACATATCTATTTCAAAGAAATCTAAATCTGTGATTAAGGATCCATAAAAAAATAAGGATCCATGAGAATACATTTTATAAATCAAGTGCAAATTGTCTAAATTTTGCATGTATGGTTAATTATAGTCTAAAACATTTCTAGAGATTTTTATATAATTTTTAAAACAACATTTAGGGTGTATAATGACCTAATTACCAAGTAAGAGACCTAATCACTTACCTTAATCCAGAGCTAGACCCAAATCCTTAAATGAACATTAGAAGGCATGAAATCCAAGGATCCTCTAACAGTAAATTTCTAATCCCAAGTGCTAATCCCACTAATCTCTTCTTAATGATGAAATTTGGCTAATTAAAGTAGGTTTAAGGGTTGTTTTTTGGCCGATGGAGGTTTCTAAATATTTTTGGGAGTTGTGAAATGGTAGGGATGAGTCCCATCAACCTCCACTTGTTTCAAACCCGAAAGGGTCAATGGCCTTAGCACTAATGACCCTAATTACCCACTTAAGTTGTTCAAAATCAAATAAAACTTCAAACAACAATAACTTTCATACGGTTAGTCCGTTTTCTTAATGTAACCACTCCATAGAAAGAAAAACCATCATCTCGATATAATGGAAGTGGTTTCAAACCCCATTAGATCCTATCAAGAATTATAGGTTATACAAGATTTATAGAGTCAAAATGGATATAGAAATTCGACAAAATCTTAGATATGGAAAATGCCCCTAAGATCCATTTTCCAAAATTATAGAATCGTACAATCTTATATGAAGATAATATAAATATCTATGGTCCTCCGATGCGTAGAATACGGACCGTTACATTCACCCTTAAAATTCCACAATCAAGTCAATAAGGTCATCCTACACGCCTAACAATCATACACAAGCATGGGTAATCATCACACATCAAACATGCGTACATAGTAATAACTGAAAAAGAAAACTTCTAAGTCTACCCTAGCATGTAGGATATTATGCCATGGTATATATCATGATATAGTAAATGAAAGTAAAAACGATAAATAGAAAGTCTCACTAAGTAAAGAGCAATGGATATGTTGTTCTCATGCTTTCCTTCGTCTCCTAAGTGCAATCACCTTCACTTTCACCCCACTAAACCTTCGCTAACTTCACCTTCTTCCTCCTAAGCTGCTTCGTATCATGTCCAATGATATGAATAGGCTTATGAGGTCTTGGAGCTTCAAGTTCAATCTCGATATCATCTAGATGACCTGGTGCAATAGTTACACCTAAGTTGTGCACAAATTTCTTAAAATGAGAGACATGAAACACATTGTGCACTCTGGCCATTCTTTGGGATAAGTCGACTTTGTAAGCAAGGCTCCTAATCCTTACTACTGAACAGAATGACATTCTTCAATGAAAATATCATGACAAATACAATATCGCCGATAGAGAACTCTAAATCTCAACGTCTCTTATCAGCATAATTTCTCTGTCTGTCTTGGGCCGCTTTCATCCGTTGTTGGATGATCTCGATCTTCTCTAATATTTTCCTAATCATATCTAGCCTAGGTATTAGTTTCTCGTCTACTTCCCACCAACACGAAGGAGAATTGCACGGTCAGTCATATAATGCCATGAATAGTGCCAAACCGATGCTAGACTGATAATTGTTATTGTATGCGAATTCAACAATGTGTAAGTGACCATTCGATGAGCCTCCAAAATCTAATATGCAAGCATGCAAGAGATCCTCTAAGATACAATTCACTCTCGCAGTTTGGCTATCAGTTTGAGCATGATAAGCGGTGCTAAGGTGCAGCTCGGCCCCTAATGCCTCATGTAAGTTCTTCCAAAACCCACTAGTGAACAATGTGTCTCGGTCACTCACAATGCTCTTCTGCACATTATGAAATCGTACTATCCACTTCACATACAAGTCAGCCCATTTAGCTACAGTTCTACTTAACTTAAAGGGTATAAATCTAGCACTCTTGATCAAT
Organism: Allium fistulosum; assembly: GCA_030737815.1. Classification (NCBI taxonomy): domain Eukaryota; kingdom Viridiplantae; phylum Streptophyta; class Magnoliopsida; order Asparagales; family Amaryllidaceae; genus Allium; species Allium fistulosum. The sequence goes on along the minus strand of CM060905.1, from coordinate 496,675,876 downwards.
CGATCGAATATGACCCAAATGTTGTTGTACCCTGATTGAGTCCTTGGCAATTTGTTGATGAAATCCATCAATACTTGTTTCCACTTCCACTTGGGAACTTATAGCGATTACATCAAACCACTAGGTTTCTTCTGCTTTGCCTTAACCAACTGGCAGATCGTGCATTTCAAGATGAACGTTCCAAAGTCTTTCCTCATCCCTTCCCAATAAAGGTATGCCTTATATTACGGTACATCTTATTACCATCGGGATGTATAATAAACCGCAAATGATGGCACTCTTGTAGCACCTCATCCCTCAACCCATCGACATCAGGAACAAATAATATCACATCCTTACAAAGCTAACCTTCTCAGTCGAGTCCATACTGTCTCATATCCTCAGACTCTGCTCTAGTTTCAATCTTATTAATGATCTCGGCTAATCTAGCATCGCGGCTCTAATTAGTACCAATTTGCTTAATCAAAGTAGGTCTATGGTCAAGCTTGCCAACATCTTTGGCTCTAGCTCGCATCTAGGTTAGAAATAATAACCAGAAATATACTCTTACTACGTCCACTCTAGGAACATAGCTCCCGAGCTGGCATGTCTCCCACTCAAAGCATCAGCAATGGCATTACCTTTCCCGAGTGTATATGCAATATCAAAGCCATTAGAGGCAAGAAACTCTAACCATCGCTGCCGACGAAGGTTAAGATCCTTCTGTGAAAAGAGGTATTTCAGTGATTTTTGGTCGATGAATAGCTTGAATCTCTCTCCTAAAAGATAGTGCCTAAAAATCTTCAGCGGAAACACAATCGCTGCTAACTCTAAATCATGGATCGGGTATTTCTTCTCATGTGGTTTCAAATGTCGATTAGCATATGTAACTACCTTGCCTCTCTACAACAATACCGCCCCCAATTTGGTACCATAAGCATTAGTGTATACCGCCATCTCCGCATTCCCACTCGAAATATTCAATATTATTCAATCGTTAACTTTTCCTTCAGACTTACGAAAGCCTATTCACATCTCGCATCCTAAGTAAAAGTCCAATTCTTTTTTGTCAAGTGAGTCAATGGTGTTGCTACCTCAAAGAAGTCCTAGATGAATCGTCAATAGTATCCAATAAACCCTAAGAAACTTCTTACATCTACAGGATTTTTGGATATAACCAAATCTTGGACAGTTGCAACTTTTGTAGGATCAACGACAATACCCTGCCCAGAAACAACATGACCCAAGAATTGCACTTTCCTCTTCGAGAAGTAACATTTGAAAAATTTTCCTCCAGTCGACACTCTCTCAACACCTCCTATACAATCCTCAAATGTGCCTTATGTTCCTCTTCCATCCATGAGTAGACGAGAATGTTGTCAATGAACAGAAGCCTGAATTTATTTAGCTGACCCATGAAAACACGTTTAATGAGATCAATAAAGTATGTCGGCGCATTGATTAGCCCAAATGACAAAACCAGCCACTCATAAAATCTAGATAGTGTACGGAATGCTGTAATCGACACACTCTCCTTCGCTAGCCTTAGTTGGTGAAATCCCGTCCCAAGTTCCAACTGAGAAAACACTCTAGTACTACAAAGCTGATCGAATAGGTCATCAATACGTAAGAGTGGGTACTTGTTCTTCTTCATTATTTTATTCAACTCACGATAATCAACACACAATCTAAGAGAGCTATCCGCCTTCATGGCGAATACTACTGGAGCTCTTCACTCAGATATACTCCTACGAATGAACCATTTTCGCAAAAGGTCGTTCACTTGCACCTTAAGCTCTCTTTGCTCTCTAGGTGCAATCCTCCTCAAAGGCATAACTATCAGTATAGCCTCTTTAACTAAATCAATACAGAACTCAATCTCTCAATATGGCAGATGTCTAGTCACCTCCTCAAATATGTCAGGATACTCCGTAGCAATAGGCACTGATGAAACTCATCATGTGGGATACCAAGAAAATATAGAAATCTAACCATAACATCATTATCTGGAAGGCAACCTAGCATTACCATCTGCATATTCTCTATTGTCACTAATGACTTCTCACCATGCACCATCACCCCGTATCTATGAAGCCAGTTCATTCCCAATATAATACCGAACCCTACAAAACCTAAAACATAGAAATCACAAGCAAAAGAACATCCCTTACTTGATAAGACCGAACCATGAAAAACCATACACAGGGTAGTGAAGCCTCAAACAGGGTTAATCAAAGGTCGGTTAACAATTTGGGTCTCAATCCCAATCTATATACAAAGTCGCTAGTTATGAAGGAATGTGAAGCTCAGGTATCAAATAAAACTCATATAGGAACATCATAAATGGAAATCATATCTTGAATAATGATGACTTTCCCCTTCTCTTTCGCCAAATGAGCATTTGAGTAAGTTGGAATGTCATTGATAGCATATGCTTTCACCACATACTTCTGCTTAGGCAACTCGGGGTAGTCTTTCTTGAGATGTCCAAACTTGTTACAGATGTAACACTTCTTTCCCTCAGCTTTGCAGTCTCTACTAAAATGACCCTTTTCCAAGTAGTTATAGCAAGTTGAACCCTGCTTGATTTTCTTCTTCTGGTCAACTTTGTTCAAAAACTGCTTCCTCTTGTTGTTATTCCATTTATTCTTGCCTCCCTTGCCCAATTACGGCTTTGGCTCTTCTTTAGAAACAATATCTTTCAGTTTTGGATATAAACTTTTATGCCTTAGGGCCTTTTCGACTATCATCTTAGAAGCCTCATCAATGTGGCCCATGAGTCGCTCCTTTAAGTAGTTGTCCAAGCCAATGATAAATTTCTCATTTTTCTTTAATAAAGTATCGATGAAGGGCATCCCATATTTTGACAGAGCTTCGAACTTAGCAACATACTCGATGATAGTCATATTCCCATGCTTCAAATCTGCGAACTTACGAATAGAACTGACCTCTGAGCCGTGGGAATAAACTTCCCCTTGAATCTAGCTTTTAACTGGTACTAAGTGAACTAATCCTTAGAAGTGGCAGCTCTCACTATTTTCCACCAATTCATGGTTCGCCCTTGAAGTTGTCGGGAAGCCAATCGCCATTTTATAGCATCATCTAGCTCTAGGTCATTGAAAACCCTTTCACAGATATTAAGCCAATCCTGCATTTCCATTGCCAACTCTGTTCCTTGGAACGGTTTGCCACCAAGACTAGTAAAGTCCTTGTTCAGCTTAGCATAACTGGCTCTGGGCACCTGCACTAGGGCACCACCATCAACATAAGCATCCAAAGCAGCTACTTGAGCATTTTGCAGCATCTTCCTCATCATAGTATTAAACATAGTCTACAAATTAGGATTAGCAGCACCTGAGCCTGCCTCTTCCTTGACTCTAAACATGGAGTTTCTAGGAGCATTCCTTGTTTGACGGCTCATCACTGAATCTATAATAAGGGTGATCAGTCTCTCCAAAAGAAATCCCACTAAGGTAGTACTCGTGTTTGCAGTGCGACTTATATGCTATATGCTACTACATAGTAGTGAAAGCCAAAATATATAACAAGTACGCGCTCTTGTATATACAGACACTCTCGGTCTGGTCTAAGGCAAGAACCCATACTTTATCTCTACTACATTACAGTATCTGACAGGTTAAACAACGCAACCTAAGCTCTGATACCAAATGTGATGATCGCCCTAAACCGTCGCACTCGATATCCCTATATAGTGCGCCTTAGTGGTGCTTGGCCCATGTAAGGTAATCATCAATAAAGTTGGTAAGCAATACAGAACCTGTCTTATATCTCACACGCATCGAATAAAATATAATAGTAAACATCTCCGATATAAAACAGGCGATACAGTGAATAAAATAAAATATAATAGTTAACAACATCGTTAATAAAGTTATACATCAAATAATAACTCATAAGCTGTCTCCAAATAGTAAGGCACTAGTAAGCTCCATAGTGCTATGAGGCGGAATAGCAAATGAGTAAATATGATAATACGAGAGAATTGCCTCTTGCTCGCCGCATGTCCCGCTCCACATGCTCACCAGACCTGATATCCCTAATCTACTCATTTAAGAGTACCCAAAGTAATAGGAAGCAAAGCATAAAACCCTAAGTCATACAATAGTCTAGTGTGAGTGATAGAAATTTCAAATACTATAAAGTCAATATAATAGGACAAATGGTATGGAAAATCATACCTGATCTGTCATGCATCCACAGAGCTAGCTAATACAAAAGATATACGCTACTCTATGAGTCATCATGGGTACATTATACATCAAGTTACTAAAGGTCCTTATATCTGCATCGATAATATCTACATCATGTGACATTCATAAGGTGATAAAATAATCAAACATGGCACCTATCATCCATCCTCACATTCACTGACTCAATGCGTTGGATATATGGTACTCTCAGTACTCAAATCCATACCACTCGATATGCTAGGAACTAGAGTATCATCGCATTAGTCTAGGGTAAATGGATACCCCTACTTTAGGGCACGTCGCAAATCCAAGTTAGCATCCTTACATACCCTTACTTTATGAGTACACATCGAAACCTATGAATATCAATGATCCCTTTGCACACATCATCTGTAGTAAAGCTCATCCTTATCCCAAAACTGTCCTTACAGCTCCCGTTTGAAGTTGTCATGGTTGAGGATTAATCTAGATAGCCATCGTTACTCATAGAATGTAATCGTTCATCCTGTAACTTTCCTTCCAAGGTTCCTTCAATCTAAATCATCGTCGCCTACTCTACATCTCAAAGTATAACTAGCTATCCGTCGTTGAAGCTATCACTTCTCATCATAGAATCATCATCTTTAAGTCATGGGTCATCCTCATCAGAAATCACCACCAGTCCATCTTCAAATGACCATAACTTAGGCATACGAACTCTAAAAGGTCTGAAATTTGGAACATAGCCGTATGGGGTCTTCCTTGCCACCCTATATCAATCTCACCAAGTTTAGGGAAAAATTCAAGAATCATCATCGATCAATGGGATCATCGTTGATCCAAAACTTTACATCGAACACAACTTGAGTGCATGAACTCCAAACGACTTGATACTTGAAATGTAGGCTTTTGGGGAGTTCGTAGTCACCTCATATCGATCTCATTAAGTTTGGGACAAAACTCATGGATCATCACTAATCTGTGACCACCAATCCATACCACTGGTCCATCGTCACCGATCAATCACCACCAATCCGCCACCATCGATCCCACACTTCTCCTACAAGCTTTATCACACTTCTCTGTGCTCCAAAATAATTTCTGAGTAACATGGGAAAACCCCCATAGATCGGTACCGACCCATGGGGAAGAACCCACACTTAACCAAAATCACGTAATTTTAGCTCTACTTCCTTGCCTCCATGTTCCCATGCCTAGATCCATAGCTTGCACCCTAATCCATTTGCTCGAAGCATAAGAGAGTTCTGGTGATCCACATGTAAAATGCTCCACGGATCCATGCTTCAAAAGGCCATAACTCAAATGTCCCAACTCCAAACAACTTGAAACTTGGTGTGCAACTTTTAGTGACCATTCTTGTAGCATTTTATCGATCGCACCCCGCTCTGAGGAACTTGAGTTTATGGATCATCACTGATTTATCACATTGAACTCTCTGGCGATCTATACTTTCAATGCTTATATCTTACCCATACTAACTCTAATTGATCTGGAATTTGGTGTGCAACCATATGGGACCTTCCTTGTTGCCCCAAATTGATTGCACATCGATTTAACTACTTTGAATTTTTTGGATCATCGACGATCCAAGAACTATCCTAAGCCTAAATCACCATTCGATCAGCGTTTTCAACCATTCAAACAGTAAGTAGGCAGTCATAAATCGTAGAGGAATCAAAACTTCAATCAAACATCAAATATATCTATTTTAAAGAAATCTAAATCTAAGGTTAAGGATCCATAGGAACTTAAGGATCTAGGAGAAAATGTATTTATAAATAAAGTCCAAATTGTCTAAATTTCACATATATGGCAAACTATAGTCTATAACATTTTTACATATTTTTAAATAATTTTTAAAACACCATTTATGGTGTATAATGACCTAATTAGCACGTGAGAGATCTAATCACTCACCTTAATCCAAAGCAAGACCCAAATGCCCAAATGAATAGTAGAAGGCATGAAATCTAAGGCGCCTCCAACAATAAATCTTTTATCCCAAGTGCTAATCTAGCTAATCTCTTTTTAATGACAAATTTTGGCTAATTAAAGTAGGCTTAAGGGTTGCTTTTTAGTACATGGAGGTTAATGGAGGTTTCAAAATACTTTAGGAGTTCTCAAGTGATGGGAGTGAGTTCCCATCAACCTCTGCTTGCTCCAAACTTGAATTGGGTCATGGGCCTTAGCACTAATTACTCTAATTACCCACTTAAGCTGTTCAAAATCAACTAATAGCAATAACTCTCAAAAGTAGTCTGTTTTCTTAATAAGCCACTCTATGGAAAGGAAAATCATCATCACTATCTAATGGAAGTGTTTCCGAACTCCAGTTCGGCTCATATCAAAAGTTATAGGCCATACAAGATTTATAGTGTCAAAATGGTTACATAAAAATTCGGCAAAAATCATATATGTGGAAAATGTCCTAAAAGACATTTCTTAAAATTATAGAATCATACGGCCTCATGTGAAAATAATATAAATATTCTATTATCCTTCGATGCATGGAATACAGGTCATTACAAAGCGCATCACAAAGGTTAAGGGAAACTGAGTTGAAGACCTACCACTAGTACTCTGATTGTACGACACTACTAGTTGCATGTCAACCGAGCATTCTCCTTTCTCTCTAGCTTACGGGTATGAACATATGCTACCTGAAGAGGTTGACATACCATTACTGTAGCATCTCACTAATGACTCCGAACAAAATGGAGAGCTGCTTGAGCTTAGACTCGACGGTTTGAAAAAGAAAAGAGCGAAGGCTGAATTACAAATGAAGCGTATAAGAGAAAGATAGCCAAGCATAATAATGCAATGGTAATGCTCCACCATTTCAAGGTCGAGCACTTAATAATATGTCGTTCTTTGCCAACACTAAGTACCCGGCCGAGTGTAACAACCCTATTTTTGATTAACATTATTTAGGATATATAATTAGTTAAATTAAATAAATTAATGTGATGATTAGGGGATTGAGATTTGTGTTAATAGAAAGGTAGCCATGCCATATAACAAATGAACTAAAGTGGGACTAAAATAAAATAGGTAAAGCAAATAGATGAGGGGTAAAACATGAATAAGTATATTATTATACCCTAAACCCTTAGGCCTTTCATTCTACACAATCATTTACAAGAATTAAACATAAGAGGCCCGTCCCATTAAGGAAGAATAAGAAGGAGATAAAGCAATCAAAGGAAGGAAGCTTAATCAATTCAAAACTTTTCTAAAATCCCAACTCCTTAATCACAAAGCTAAGGTGAATAATGACTTCATTTCATGTTTTTATTGTTTTGGTTTTAGATTGAATCCGAACTATTTTGCTAGGTTTGCCATGTTTTTTATTGTTAAATTTGGTAAATATGCTTGTTATTGATTTATGCAAATTCATATGAATTTTATGATATCTTTTAATGTGAAAACCCTATTAAATAACATCCAAACACCTTACGATTTTAGAATAAGGTCAGATATGATATTTTAGAGACGGGTTTCAATATTCATAATTTTCTAAATTAATATGGATTTAATATTAATTTTCTAGGGAAGAAAATGGTTATTAGGGTTTAAAATTAATTACGGCTAATATACGTATGTTTTGGGTCAGAAAATAATATTTGTTAGAAAACATATTAAAAACGATTTATGGGAATTTTTGAAGATTTTTCCAAAATGTTTTAATAAGTATATAAAATTATTTAAGGTACGGGACTTAAATGTTTTATATATTTATAAAAGGAGAAGGGGCATTTTGTAAATAATTTAATTTGTTTATTTCAGAAATTTCGACAGTACTTTAGAAAAGAAATTACAAATTAATCATGTTTTGACAAACAAGGCAGGTTAGTTGAAAAGAATTGCTTTAAAAAGTTAAAAAACGGTTTATACATGTTTTTACATGTTTCACCACTTTCGGCACCTAGCCTTCGACACCTTACTTCCACCTCCATCTTTATCGAAACCAAACCACAGTGTATCAAAGACTTGGTACGTAGTGAATTGGATATAGGCGAAAGGTATTGGGTCAAAACAAGGGGTTCTGAAGGGGTCGAAGCCTTACTTTGTTTTTAAATGAAAATGTGCATGCTTTGCTTTCGAAAGGAATGCTTTCGACTTGTTAGCTTTTGACTGGGTCAAATTGTTTTAAAGGAATGATTTTGAAAGAGGTTGTGCCTTTTTGTTTTAAGTAAATGCTTTCGAAGGGGTCGAAACCGCTTGCTGCCGCTTTACACCTTTCGAAATAAATGGTTTCAAAAGGGTTACTTTGTTTTCAAAACATAGCCACTTCTCCAATGATTTCGAATGGTTGGTTTCGACACCGTCACTTCTTTACTTAAGAAATAACTTTCGAAAGAATGCTTTCGATTTAGTTGTTTTATGACCCTCTTGTTGTATTGAAAGTTAAACCCAAAAGGTTTTGAAAGGAATAGTTTGTAATGGTTTCGAAAGGTTATTCCACATGTTTTACTTGAACCCAAATGCTTTCAAAAGGTTTGATTTTATGAAAAGGATTTAGTGCTTTTGAAAGGTTTAAGATAAAGGTTTTGATGGGGTGGTTCTCCAATAGTTTTGAAAGGTTTTAAATGGAAGGTTCCAATGTTTCCGAAAGGCAATGTTTATATTGTTTTGATAAGAGGATGTCTAAAGTTTTAAAGCATTCGAAAGAAAGGTCTTTCAATGTTTCGAAAGGTTTATTAAGAATGGTTTCGAAAGGTATGTTTTGGCCTTTCGGCCTATGGTTATAAAGAAAAGTAGTTACTTGGTTTCGAAAGGAGTACTTTCAATGGTTCCAAAATTGGTACTTTCAAAGGTTTTAATGTTTTCATCAACAATGTTTTGTGTAAAGTATATATAACATGGCAAGGTGATTTGAGTAAAGCATAGAGTATACTTTCCTTGTTTAAATTATGATTTGAAGGTTTAAATCAATCTGAGATAAAATGTTTTCAAGCAAAATTTTATGGGTAGATGACCCTAAGTAAAATGACTCAGATATTAGAATTCCATATGGGACGATTATGAGGTCGCGCCCTATATTTAACTAGTAGCCCCTAGCTAATATAAGTCCAAAATTCCAGTGTATAGGGCTTTATCATAGGTATGACTAAAATGATGTTGCATACAGAAAGGAATCTATAGAGGAGGGATAGGTTATTGGTGAGCCCGCAAAACCATTAGGATCATTTGACCCTATGAGAACTAAGTTTGGGACAGACCGTCCAAAAGAGGAGTATCTAACAGAAGTTAGATTATTAGTTTATTTTGTCTGGTAGGCCCGAGCCAGCCAAAAGTTAGTAGTTAGCCAAACAATACTATAGTGTTCGGACAAATAGTCCATTTGTTACCTGATTTGTATGCATACTGATATTGCTTTATTGTTTTAACTAGTTTTGTTGTAGGATTAAGATTTGCAAAAGATATGTTTTAAAAGGGGTATTAGTGAGGGAAACCCGTTCCTCTAACTGGCGTGGTCTCACTTAATATCATATAACCGAGATGTATAGTATTATTCACACCAGGCTTTATGTATGGCTCGAAGTTTATGTTTTTCCTATTAAACTCTCAGGTGCTCAAAATTGATTTGAGTAGGTTGAGAGTTAAGGATTTATAGGTTTTAGTAGGTGGACAAATAAAGCTTCTGAAGATGAGAGGAGGCTGAAGTTAGTTATTTAGGAGTTGTTATGTTTTATTTCCGCTGTGTTCTATTCAGTCTGGTATGACGATTAGTACTCTGATCAACTAAGAGGGCATCTTCATATGTCTCTCTTAGCATATTTTGTAATAATTATATTCGATCTGAACCTGGGAACAATTAGGATTATGTAATTGGATATGAAATATGTTTTGTGAAATGTAATCAGAAAAGTTGTTTTTGAATCTTTGATTTTGTTTCATGTTCGTGTGCTTCTGATATTATGGATACCAATAACATTACTGTATTTTGTCGCCGAAAGATAGATAACTGCAGCATCTATAGCGCTTAGCTTCGGGCCTCAAGATAGGGGATGTTACACCGAGGGACTTCTGGAGCCGAACGGGAAGGCGTATATAAAATCATCATCGCACTTACCAATGGCGTCTACAACATCCAACATCCCGATGGCATCAATATGTCTCATGTATAGAATCCAGAATGCCTCTAGCCGTATTATGTGTGAAAATTGTATGAGCCATTACTATAAGGTTGTGAAATATTGCTACAGTTATAAGGTAGTGGAACTTGTATCAACTCTTTTGGTATGTGGAATTTAAAATAAGACGACGTTGAAACAATCTCGTTCTGAGTAAAAATCGGGCTAATCAATTGGAATCAGTATAGCTGAACCACTACCATCATTGGAGGCCTCTTAGCCATAGCTGTTTGGAAGGTTTAGGCTGAAATCTTACCTCTATAAGCAGGGATTTCCCAAGAAACTTCTCCTTAGAGATGGACAAACCACTCAACACTTCCTTCCTCACTTGAGTCATCTATGAACCAATGGCGAAACCGACACCGCAATGGTCCCGATTCATTCACCCATGATGTTACCCATTTCGCTAGTGGGATAGGGCACTGGTGCACTGCTGGTACAGTTACCCATATCGAAACTCCAAACCAGGCATCTGTAGTCCTACTCCATGAGGATGCGCAAGCCACTTAATGCTTCCTTCCTCATTGGAGGCACCGATGAACCGATGGTGAGATTTTCTCTATAATAGTTCCAATTCATTTGCATGTGATGATGCCCCGTACCCGTAGTGGGATAGGGAAGGGGTGCCCTTGTGGTGTAGTAGCCCATGACGTAACTCTGAACAAGGAACCCATAGGATTGACCTATGGAGATGCCCAAGCCACTTAACACTTCCTTCCTTACTGAAGGCGTAAACAAACCAATGGCGAGATCCGCCACATAGTGGTCCCACTTCATTCGCTTATGATGCTGCATATCCCCTAGTAGGATGGGGTATTGGTGTTTTGGCAGCATAGATACTGATGTCGTAAATCCAAACTAGGAATCCATAGTGTTGCTCCGTAGGGAAGCACAAGCTACTCAACACTTCCTCACCGGAAGTATGATGAACATATGGCAAGACTGCACTCGCAGTGGTCCCAATTCATTACCCGTGATGTTGCCTGTGCCTCTATTGGGATGGGGCACTAGTGCTTTAGTAGCATAATTACCTATACAATAACTCCAAACTAGGCATCTGTAGTGCTACTCTATGGGGTTGTGCAAGCCACTCGGTGCTTCCTTCCTCACTGGAGGTATCAAAGAAACAATGGTAAGACCATCCCCATGGTGGTCCCAATTCATTAGCCTGCGAAGATGCCCATCCCTTGGTAGGATGGGGCAACGATACCCTAACGTTCAATAACCTATATCCTAACTCCAAACCAGGCATCTAATGTTGCTCTATAGGGATGCGTAAGACACTTAATGCTTCCATCCTCATCGATGAACTAGTGGCAAGGAAACCTTTGCAGTGGTCCTGATTTGTTCGCTTGTGATGTTGCCAGTCCCCCTTGTGGGATGGGGAACTAATTCTCCGGTGGAATACGATGTTGTAACTCCGAACCAGGCATCTATAGTACTACTCCATGGGGTTGTGTAAGCCACTCAATGTTTCCTTCCTTACCAAATGACAAACTGATGGCGAGACCGCCCTCGTAGTGATCCCAATTCATTCGCTTGTGATGATGCTGCCCCCTAGTGGGATGAGCCACTAGTGTCCTGGCGGCGTAATTACCCACACCATAAAGCGGAACTAAGCATCCGCATTGCTGCTTTAAGGGGATGCGCAAGCCACTCAACGCTTCCTTCCTTACCCAAGGCACCAACTATCCAATGGCAAGATAACCCCCCATAGTGGTCCTCATTCGTTCTCTTATGATGCTGCCTAACCCTTAGTGGGGGCACAAATGCCCTAGCGGTGTTGTTGCCCACATCGTAGTCCGAACTAGGAATCCATAGTTTTACTTCATGTAACGACCCGATATTTTGGACCATTCACATCCATTATAAGTGTATAGGTAGACACTCATGCCGGAGTTGAATTGCTCAAATACCGCGTTGTTAATTTAAATTTGGCAAAACTGAACATATACAGTAAATAAAATAATCACAGATCACAGAAACAGAGTAATAATTGCAGCGGAAATAAAAGAGATAGTAGTTCATGAAGCTACTATATAAATGTATAAGTTACATCAGAGTTAAACCAGATACAACGGAAGAGTAATACGATACATCAGATACAAATCAGAATACATCACTGGAATCATCGAATACTGAAAGCAGAATAGATGGCTGAATCTTCAAGCAAAGCTCCAACTCCAAAGGTGAGTCTCGAATACTGGTACACTCAGTCTGACCCGAGCGTAAAGCAAAAACACAAGACACTCGAGTCAGGATTAACATTCTTATATTAATAAATCCAACTCAAGTGAAATAGCAATTGAAATACAAGTAACTCAAAGGATGTTTGGAATAACCATCCTTTAAGGATCCGTTACACTATCTACTATGTAGTAGTGTACGATAAATAGATAATGTCTATCAGTAATAATAAGATATCAAAATAGTGTTAAGGCGTTACCATTATCCCCCTTAACACATTTTTATTCCCAAAAGCATATACAAGACCGTAGTTTCCCCAAAATCGGAAGTCACCAGAGGGCAATTCATATACTAAAGGTACAAATCAAAATCGTAGTGGTCGCGCATAAATGGAATACAAGTATGACAAGGCACATGAGGCAATACCCAAGATAGTGATACTACCGTTTGCTTGATCCGGACTGGTGAGAACGCAACGCCGCAGCGCCCGCAACACCGTGAAACAACACTCCCAAAATCAAGGGTGCACCAATCGACAACAAGTAATAAGTAGTTCGAAGAAGTGTGTCCACTTGAGGTAGCTAATCCTCCATTGGCCCGTCACGGCTCCTGTTTTAGTCATTTCCAATTTGACACAAGTGTCAAGGCTATCCATCATCGTTCTCTTTCTTCAGTCATCACATACACCATTCCAACCACTTCATTCTGGATCATCACTCCGCGTATTGTTATTAAAGTGGTTTTCGGTTTAGATAGAGAGTATATCCAAAACCGATTCCGGTCTCTTTAATAACTTTCGTAATTATTACACCGATTGGTCGTTTATTTATTTCAAAACCAAATAAATTCAATTTCAAATAGAATTCGTAAACCAAAAATTTATTTGTCTTTCCAAATCAATTTCCATAATTTAAGTTTCAAAACTTCCAAATTACCATTTCAAAATCTTATAATTCAATTTCAATTTCTATTTAAAACAATTCAAATATTGATTCAAGTTCGTATATAGGTTTCATTCTAAAATCATTTAAATTAATTTAATTTAACATTCAAATCAATTTAACTTCATTTATCGATTTCATTTAATATTCATTAAGTAAATTTGCCATTCAAAACCATTTCTATTAAATTTCCAATTCATTAAATCCATTATTTAAATTCAACTTCCTTATATCAAAACTTACAAATTGAATTAAATTAAATCCATCAAATCAAATTCTTTAAATTTCAAGTCTTACATTAATTTCAATAAATCACATTTTATTTCTTGTTAAAGAATTTCAATTTCACTTATTTACTTACTTAAATAAATTTCCAAAACTTAATTAATACAGAAACTAAATTTCAATTATCTACGAAGTAAAATTCACTTATTCAAAAATCAATTCAATTTGATCATTAAATAATTCAATCTTATTTAATTTTTAAATAATTCAAAACTTAATTATTAAATAATTTCAAAGTTTAATAATTTCAAACTTAGTTATAATTTCAAACTTAATTATTAAATCATTTCTCAAATTAAACAACATTCTTTCATCAATTACATCGTTAATATTTTGTTTCAGATTTTTAAATATTAACATTTTCCTTTCATTAAAAATTCAAATTTCAACTTCATTTCAAAACCATTTTATTTATTCAACAAAAATCTTCGTTTTATTTTTAAATCAATTTATTGACCAATCGGGTTTTATTTAATTCTCTATCCTAGGTCAAGATTTAACTTGGGTATTTATCATTTCAACCCGATTCCAATTCAATTCAAATCAAAGTATAACAAAGGGAACTTGCAGTGTGATAACTGGGATGGTGTCAAAGTAAATAAACAAGCAATAACAACAATCAATATCAATCCAATAATCAATTCAAATAATCCCGAAATAATCGTATTAATTCGCATTGTTATTTGTACGAATTAATATAATTATTTCTAGAATCTACACTATCATTTCATGTAGATTAAATATTATTACATTACGGTTTCACTTGTCATTCAATTTCAATTTTTATACATCATCAATTTAACAACATACATTCAGTGGTTCAAGGTGTAATTAACAAATCCTACGTGTCAATAAATTCAACAGTTAAAGGGGTCATATTATACAATGTCATTAAATCAAATTTAACATTTAACTATCCTATATCAAGTTCAATTGCATACTATTTATCATTTAACATTAACAATTTAACGTCCAATATAAACATCAACAATCAATAAATTATCAGCCAAACTGTATTATCATCGCATAAATAATTAACAGATAATGGTGTCAGATGTCACAGGTGAACTGATACAGGTAATAGCATATACAACAGTGCAATTAACTAATAGCAGCATATTTCAATTTTCGTTTCAATTGAAATCAAATTTAATAAATAAAAGAACGTTAATCGTGAGTGAGTGCTCACCTTTCGAGGCTAGAGATAACAAGAGATGACACGGATACGCACACCGATATGGACACTGAAATTTAAGCTATGAATCCAAATACAAATCTCAAACCAGGCAAGATTGAACTCGAATCGACGAACAAAGCTAAAATGAGAATTGACGAAATTAAATCAGAACGGAATCGATGAGAACGAATCAGAATCGGTTTTTGATATAACTGAAAATAGATATATTATTGTATTGTTTAAATAAATACTCCATTTAGAAATACATATTTAAATAACTAATCTATATATAAAAATATTTTAAATTTAAAATCAACTTGGTAGCATTATAACCTTTATAAACAGATAAAATATAATAAAAAATCTTTATATGTCATATATGCTAACCTATACACCCTATACCATATATGCCTTACAATGCAACCGAAAAAATATATTATTTAATCCCCAAATATATGCAGACCCACACACCACAACGCACATACACAATATATAATACACACGCCACACCTATATATAAATATATATACACGCACGCAATGCCTACAAAGCAATTTGAATATTGGCAAAGATCTGTAAAATCTATTTATATACTTACATAATTCACATACCCCTAACATATTATATATTAAACCATCAACCATTATACTTTATAAACTTATAACAGTATAAACAACTATCCCATATTTACACATTACAGACATATCAACTAATAAAATATAATATATTTAATAATATATACAAACCATTTTTATAACTTACTATAGTACTATATAACTATTCACTTTCGCATATAACAAAACCTCTGCAAAACATATAACTTAACCTCTACACTATTGTATATATACTTAAAAATGAACAACTGTTGTCTATATATAAAATCAAAATACTGGTCAGAAATTTAAATAGTATAATAAGTACAATACTTTTCTTAAAAACAGACCAACAGATCAAGGCTTTGTATCATATATATAAATAAACAATTATATAACTTTATACATATAACGCCCAATTTTATAATATAAATATCAAATCAACTGGTCATAAACTAGTATACTTCTTTACATATACTTACTATGAACATATAGGAAGACTATCGTATGTATAGTCTATATAAACCCAAAAGAACAAAAGTAGACAACTGTTTATATATAAAAATTGTGTATAGCAACCAAATATACATATATTAGTATAACTGACATGTAATAAACTTGAAAACATATATTGTTGAAATTATATAAAATACCCATATAACTTATATTTCCTTTATGCATGACATCGCCTATACCAACAATTATATAGACAGCACCCAACCTACCCTATCTTATCAACTGTTACGTTATACCAAAGAATAGAAGTAACAGTAAACCAGTTTAAAATATACTCTATATTTACTTTCTTTAAACCATACTTCCCTGGAACAATGTATATGCATATTTCTATATAATATATATAATAATATACACAAACCACTTATATAAGAGTATAAGACATATAAATCTATACCACTTACAGACTTACGCCTTTTAAAATACATATAAACTAATATACTTATAAGTTTTAAAACTGACGTATAAGGAAAATGTAGCAGTAATATAAGAAGGCAAATTACTTATAGCAAACATCATACGTTAAACGTATATGTATACACGCCTCTTTTAAATATAATATATATACCTTATATGTACTAAAACTGCTGCGGCACTAACAAGCGAAGATGAGAGGGTGACGATGCCTTGTTCGTCGATTGCTGCAGAGGTCTGGACCATTGGGTCCAATATGAACGGAAGGTCGAACAGGTGGGCGGCCACGAGTAGGCTACAGGAAGCAGTGGGTTTTGACGGTGAGTAGATAACGGGATCAGTAGGTGCGGCGATGGAGAGGTGTTTGGTCGGAGACGCGGTAGCCTGGGCGGTGGAGAGGCGCACGAGAGGAAGGACAGGAGGCTGGAGGAGGAAGGAATGGTGGTGCAGAGCATGACGGGGACGGCGATGGCCAGAGGCGGAGGGAACAAGGCTTTGGATGAGACAGGGTTGGTTTCGGCTGGAGGAACGTGGAGAGTAGAGGCGAGGGTAGAGGCGAGCAAGGCCGGAAATTTAGATGTGTTGTTTAGAGAAACCGTGAACATTTTTATTCTTGGAGAATGGAAGAACTAGAGTTGGCGAGAGGCTTTGGAAAATACAAAAAGTAAAGCTGGTGAACAGCTGGCTATAGAAGAGAAATGAGCATAGGCTAACGTTAGTAATAAATTTCACTTCGAAACCTACCACACCAATGAACAATCAGCTACATAAAATAATGAAACGACAATAGTCCAATGCTTTGATTTGGTGAATAATTAAAACACTTTATTATTGCTTGCATGACACGGCCGAAGTTTGAAAGGCAAAAGAAAGTAAAACGTCAAGGATCCGGTACGACGCACATTTATCGTTTCTGCCGCGAACCGGAACTCCAAATACAGAAATGGATACTCCGGCGTGATCAGCATAATGAAACGATCAAAACGGTATACAGATATCAGTGGTACGATTGAATCTTAAAAATTCGAATTTTCTAATACCGGAAAATGCAAGAAAAACACTGAAAAATAAGATCGACGGAGCCAAAGATATCCGAATTTGGAAAAACGACAAACTGATATCTTGCTCAGAAGATGGTTTAGAATTTTTCATATAAAAATATTTAGGTTTCGGAAACATTTTATTTTCATCGCTTTTAACTGATTAAATTGAAGTAAATTTACGTACGAAATAAACTTTCATATTTTCGGACAAAAATTTACCAGTTGCTATGTTTAACTAGACGTATTCCAAATATTAAATTTTTATTTCAAAATTTTATCGTTTAAAATTTCGCAAAATTTCAACTAATTACGTTATTAAAACAGTTGAAATTTACGGGTCGTTACACTTCATAAGGAGGTAGAAGCCACTCAACGCTTCCTTTCTCATCGGAGGCATCGATGATATGATGGCGAGACTGCCCTCGTAGTGGTCCCAATTTGTTCACTAGTGATATTGTCTATTCCCCCAGTGGAACAGGGAACTTGTGCCATAGCGGTGTAATTACCCATGTTGTAACTCTAAATCAGGCATTCATAGTGCTGCTCCATGAGAATGCGCAAGCTAATCATTGCTTCCTTCCTCACTAGAAGCATTGGGCAATTACCTAAGGGAGCCTCAACTATAGCTCACACCCGCCGCATAAAGATATGGGCTAGTAGCTTCATTGAAGGATAAATATTACTTAGTTTGAATAGGCCTTTCTTTCATTATATTAACTTATGTTATCTTGTGCACTAAAAGCTAAGTCTACGTGTTTACTTAAAAACTCCAAGGCCAATTGAACCACCGAGCTTTGAATCATAAGAAGTAAGCACGGGGACATACGAGAATACATTCATGCATGCACAATGTCACAAAGGAAATACATGGCAAGCACAAAAGATTTAAATAGAAACAATTCCACAGTGACAATCCTCAACATACAAGAAATATTTTAAGTATTCAACATTTATAAAAACGGTTCATGAACCTATTGGTATATCATCAAAAAAAACTAATACAACCGCCTATGGGAGTGGAAGAGATTCTGTAACCTTGTAGTCATCATCATAAATTAACTTCTTGTCCACCTGTGGAGGTCAGAAGCAGTGGGATCATCTGTTCCTCCCATTAAGGAGGCAATCTACTCTGAGGTTAGGATCGCTAGGGAAATTAAAATGGCCGTTGCAATCTCTACCACAACCTTCACATAGACCACTGCACAATGTTATGGAGTAATGAACGAGACCGACAATGGGAGGTGGTAATTGATAGAAAATATCAGCTTTAGGATCTTTGTCATCCTACCTTCCTACTGAACGTCCAAGGCACTCTTTTCCTTCATGATCTCCTCCTGGGTCATGTAGTCCACATGTTGCCATAGATTCTCTCTTATCTCATCTACTTCTTTGCTACTCATCTCTAAGTCCATTTTCATGTGCTAAAGTTTCTTCCCTAACTTCCTTCGCTCCTTGGCCCAGTCATTAATGATGGTGTCCCTAAATTTCTTGGTCTAGCGGGCAGCCTTCTCTTCCTTTGCTTATGTAAGCCTCGACCCTCCCCTCTAAGTCCAGAGCCCTCTTCTCTAACTCCTCTTTCACTGCCTCTTGCTTGCTAGCGGGCAGCCTTCTCTTCCTTTGCTTATGTAATTAGGTCCAATGGGCCGAATGGATGCGTATGGCTTATGGCACAACCTACACGATAAATAGTAAAAGGTTTAAGTCATGGAAAGAAAGAAAACTTGCTACGTATAAAGAACCTTACGAAGTAAGCATTCTTTAGTTGGGCGTTTAGAACCTCCTCTAGGTAATGGGTCTCCCATCCTGACCTGGATTGGCGCCTGTTGTGAATGGACTCTAATGCTAAACTGGACAATGGATACACCAACATCCGCAGGCCATAATCCTCCTCAAGCTTCTTTAAAGTATTCAAACCAACCACCTCAAGTTCAGCCTCCTTGACCCGGGCCTGATCACCTCCACCTCATTTAAAAATTAATGAGCAAGTCCACCTAGGAGCCTTACAAATCAGAAACCAGATCCACTTGGACAGCCTCCTCTGCTTTGCCTCCACCTCATTTTGGTCCCATTCGACAAATGACTCATTATGCAATGTCAGGTCATATAGAGTAAAACGTTCCCCTCCCCATAGGCAGTTGGGAGATGGTTGGCATGTGCGGCAGAGCACTGGGATCTAATTGCATGGGATTGAGAAGCGGTGCCGGTGTGGGGATGTAGGGCGGGGTTCCACAATTGGGTTCCCCGTACGGAAGAGAAGAGCGACACCTATGCTCAAACAAAACACTACAAAAAACATGCAAAAGAGGTGGAAAAGTGAAAGAAAGGAATTAATAAGGAACTAGTACAAAGCTAAGCTAACCTCATCAGATCGGTTCCCCACCCTCTCCCCCATCCCCATGCTGCCTCCTTCTTAGAGGTCGGTATGGAGACACTATGCTACTACTACTGGACTATGCTCCTCTAGATTTTGTGTGTTGAGAGGAATGTTTTGAGTTTCTTATTCCAAAGAGCCACTAGGAAGGGTTCCTGAAGGAGGAGCCCTCGGTTTTTGGTGTATCCGACTCTTACGCCCATTCGCTCGCCCTTTCTTCCTCGGGTGATTTTGATGATCTAGAAAAATTAAACTACCAGTTTATTACAGGATAATGATGGAGGACCACAATATTCTTCAAGAGGACTGGGTCATAAGGTTCGTACTCACCTTGATCACCCACTCGGTCCCGGCCGGAATTCAACCAGTGGTCTTGTCATCATCGTCAACTTTGCTACCCACCCCCAACCCTCCCCTCATTGCCACCGCTCCCTCTCTCCAATCATGACCTAGGTCGGCCTTGTTGTCGCATAGTGGGGGTCCTTGCTATGGTGGCACCTCTGCCCATGGTTTTCCATAGGCCTAACAATCAGACCCAGCACAGGATCTCATTATTCAAAATTATCTCCAAGTTCTAAGCATTGGC
This sequence comes from Allium fistulosum, assembly GCA_030737815.1. NCBI lineage: Eukaryota > Viridiplantae > Streptophyta > Magnoliopsida > Asparagales > Amaryllidaceae > Allium > Allium fistulosum. The sequence continues at coordinate 496,655,436 of CM060905.1, read as the reverse complement.
CTCGGTCGTCTTTATTTTTCAAATGTAGTCCTTATATAGGATAAGATCTACCCTAGACCCGGAGGGGATCACTATAGTAAAAGAAGGAATGATCACTAAAAGAGATTAACATAAAATAATGCTTCAATCAGTCAAAGAAAGGTGTATTAAAGGCCCAGGTGTTAAGGTTTGGGTTAATGGTTAAGGGGACGAAAAAGAGCTAGTCTGTATAGGCCGGCGCTTTGCTTGGGGACTAAGGATTAAAGGGTGAATCACGATGCCATGAAGATAGTAGTTGTTGTACAAGTCAGATTTTTCCTTGCGATAGAGCTTGGAAACCAATTGGATCAAAGAAGGATCGAGCTTAGGGAGATTCAAATCATGGCGAACAATAAAGAGCCTGACCAAAAAATTATAACGATTTTAAGACCAATTGGCCTAAAACTAATTGATGCGCATTTAGAAATCTAATAAAGAATGGGTGAACGACGAATGTTGTCCCAGTCCTCATATAAGTAAGAGATCAGAAAATATAGCTCATCAAGGGTTGTTTGGTCTAGTCCGCAATCATTGGGTAGAGAGGGACAATGTTTTTGCAGACAAAATCAGCCAAAGAATGTGCAAGATTGATCTGATCTTCTTAGATCTTAAAGGCCCCCATTGGGAGGGGTTGCCTGCAAGTGATAGAATCCCCTTTAGCCACCTACAATCAACAATAAGTCACATAGATTGCTAAGTTGTGCACGACCTATTTAAGAAAGTAGTCTAACCTGACTTGGGGGCAAGCCTACCTCCCACGCTGGTATGGGCAACCGACCAACTATCACCTAACCATATCCTAAAATCTAATTCATTTTTTCCTATTTCTAATCAAATCAGGGCAGTTTAGCAATATTGGCACCTAAGGCCCTAGGCTTTTCATTATGGTGTTCGATGTTTGAAGACCATTGTTGGCAATGCAGTAAAGATCTTCAAACATCGTGGGTTGAATGAGCTCATTAGGATAGCTCATCAGAAAGGAGTTTTCAATGGAAATGGGTGGCAAATCCTAAGTGTACATTATCTCAGCATGCAAATCAAAGGAAATTCAACAAGTAAAAACCATCAACACCATTTCCAAAAAGAATTTTGAAAAGATGATATTCAAACAAAAGCCATAACATGAAAAATGCATGGATCAAAGTCGAGGGAGAATTCCTTCTTTTATAAGATAGTTTTATTTCCTCTTTCCCATTTTCGAGCAATATTGACAATCTCCATTCCATTCCTTCCCAAAAGTGTCATTATTGCTACCATTTTTTAACTTTCACTTCTCCCTCTTATATGGTCAATACTTTGGAAGAAGGTAATCAATAAATCATACTTATTTCACAGAATTGTCTTATAATCATCCTTAACATTTTTTTGTGCGACTAAAATGCACATGGTCAAGTTCTTCATATTAAAGACACGATCTTGCAAAATTGTTATTCCTTATCCATGTTTGAATGAAACAGTTTCTTTGAACTCCCGCACCTTATGAAATAAAAAATTTCACCATGTCATTGTTGTATATGATTGAATGTGGAAAGAATATTTATACTTTTGTATTGTCTTACATTAATCAACAAATTTAATTGGAAAAGTTTGTCGTCAAGTGACCAAGACTTGAATGTTTAATCTTATTAATAGTGGTCATATTATTCAACTATTATTTAGGAATTAAGGTGATGACACGCTACAGTTTTGTAAGGGAGTATTATATTATATTTCTGAGTCAATTTTTTATGGTTCAAATTAATTAGTATGTCATTCTTAAAAAAAATTGCAAGTTTATTAAGTACATTAGATAATAACTTCATATGTACTTATACTTATAAGGATGGTCTAACATATTTAAGATTTCAATCAGATGTTACAAATGTTCCAAAACCCAATGAAAGATGTGAGAATTCCTTTAGTACGGTTAGGATTCATTTATCATGTATCCATGACCTTGAGAGTGCCCAACAAATTGTCGTATCCATAAATGGTGAATAACACAATATTAATTATATATATAATTCTAATTTTATAGTCATTCCTCCTAATTCTCATTTATACTTTGGGCGTGCTCAACAAATTGCAGAATACGTTTGATGCTCATAACCTAGAATTTTGCGATACATAAGTACAAATATATGATATTAGACTATGCTCAACATAGTCATACAGTTTATCTCATCTACTAGGAACACACAATGCTTCCTTAGTAAACATATGCAGCTTGATTGTGCTTAACAACCATCCATACACCCTAGTACATCAATTTGTGTTTAAATGGTAGAGAGCAACCATTATTTATAAATTCATAGTTTATCAAAATAAATTGAGTGTTATGGATAATAAGGAATGGTAAGTAAATAGCATCCTAAGACATGTCCTAACCGATAAAACATTCACATCCCTTATATCTCAATAAGTTTATTATTTTGTATTTTAGTACAATTTTAACTCATTAAAATTATTTGCTTTAATTAATAAGTTATAAATTTAATTAATTCTATTTTAATATAGAAATCATATATAGTTTATTTCTTTTAATTTAAAATATTTTTGAATTTATTTTTAATTTCATTATAACAATAATTATTATTTGTTAAACATAAACTAATTTTAATTTCAAATTTAAATTTAAACAATTTTAATTTAATTATTGTAATATTTATATCATTCAAATTTAAATTTGGGCAATTTTAAATCTATATTTAATTCAAATTTAAAAGAAATTGATATGTATACTTGTTATCCGACATTTTGACCCATCTATATCCAAACTGACTGGACAAGTTAGACTCGACTGTCATTAAGGCCAGTAGCCCAGAGCAATGATTGTGGGGTTCAAAAATAAAGCCTAGATGATAATATGAAGTAAAAGAATGAAAGCTCACTACTCTCGAAGACGGATCGGGTACAAACCATATTCAAAACAACAATCGTATCGTATCGATTCCACAACTCAAGTTTGCAGCGATGATCGGTCAATAACGCAAAATCTACACATGCTATCGACATGAAACATGGAGTATAGGCTTACTACAACATGCAGAACACCCCTTAAGGATCTCATTCCAATTAGAGGAAATTGGAGGGATCAACTTAACTCCCTTTGGTGGGATCGATAGAAATTAGAATTTAAGCAATACTACTTCACAGAAAATGCGATATCTCACAAACCGTACGTCAGAATTGCACGGAATTTGAGGAGTAAGTAGCTAACATCATGGGACACCCCTTATAGGGATCGTAGTTCATTTGGATATGCTAATAGGGATCGGTACTGATCCTTATTGTAGGTCTCGTTGGGTTTGGAAATTTTTGGGTGGCCTCGTCTTGGTCTCCCGAACCTTCTGCCGAAATTTCATTCTAATATGTGCATTTCTTCCCCTATAAATGTGACGACCCTGAATTTTAACCGTTTAAAATGGAATTATAAACTGATTTGTAAATATTTAAAAGTTAATTTTAGTGGGAATTTAAGATATAAATTTTACTTGATAATTAAATTATTGAATTATATAAATTATATAGTTCAATATTGAATTTTATAATTATCTCGTAGCATTCCTTAAGAGGAGTTCACAATTTTAATTGGCGCTTAACAAGACGTTTGTAAATTTTATAATATAATAAAACTAAACGTACACTTGTCAGAGATATTTTTACAATACAAAGCGTACACCCGAAGCCATTCTGAAGATATACATCTTCGTCTTTCCCCTCTTCCTGAACGAATTCAATTCGTAAAAATAAAATATATAATAATGGCCGAAGCCGGTCTCTCACCTTCAACAGAAAATCGAAACCCACTTTCTAATTCAAGCCCTAAATTCCTCTAGGGTAATCGCATCTTCAAATTGAAAAAAAAGGGGGAGAAGGCTCGCGATGGAAATCGAAATCTCGTGTGGGCTAGGGTTTCGGCTTTGGCCGCGTAAGGAGGAGCGAAACTCGATGGTATGGCTCGTATGGCTGTAGGGTTGTCTCGCGATGGGTGGCGATCGCGCGATTGAGGCTGGCGCGTGAAGGGAGGTTCTGGGTGTGGGCTTGAAGGCGAGTTCGTCGAGGTGGTCAATGCTTGGTACGGCGAGGCATCGAGTGGGTCTGGTACTCGAACAAGTGACAGTGACCGTGTTCGATTTATTCGATCTGCGTAGAGGTCTATAACCATGAAGCCGAGTCGAGATCGATTACGAGACTGAAGGTATAGCTTCGTTAATTCCTTTTCATTTCAGAGTTAAATCGAGAAATTTTTTATAAATTTATTTATAGTGGAGAATGTGTTCAGGCAAATTTATATATATGAATGAATATAAATATGTGATAATTTATTTTACAGTAAAGAAATTTAAAACAATTCTGTTATCTTACCTTATTGTATTTAGTTCATGTATATAAGTTTAGAAAGGAATTTATTTTATTAAAATTTTAATGTATATATGTATATGTTATTTTTGGTATAAATGGTTTCAAAGACAAAGGAAATAATAAATATGTAAATGTATCTATTTTCATCTACTGATTGAATTTTAAAATGATGTATAATGGAGTTAAAATTTTATAAACTTATGTAAATTATCTTGGCCATCAAAATTTATTTATTTTAAGAAAAAAAAACCGTTTACACTAAATAATTAGTTAAGAATTTATAAAATGTAATGAATTATTCGACTTATTTCAAATATTAATAAAATCATATAATATTTATACAAGGTCAAAACTTGAGAAGAAACAAGCTGGATTTGGAATGGATGCTAAATAAATAAAGGTGAGTAAATCTCACACTGTTGGGTTTTGTTTAAATTTAAATCGTTTGATTTAAATAATTGGTTGAATTGTTGAATGTGTATTGATGATTTGCTGATTTTGGTTTTGGTTGGTTTCTCGAGTTAATCGTTGCTTGACTCGAAGTATTCGGAGTTTGAATTGTTTTAAAGCTCAAAGAGTAAATAAGAAAATGTTTCATTTTTTTTAAGTTAATAAGAGTCGAATTAATTAATTTAGGTTAAGTCAATTAATGAAGTTTAATGAAATTAGAATAATCAGTGGACGGATTAATAAGTAATTACTTAAAGTCATAAATAACATATAATTACTATATGGAATAAATCAAGAGATTGATTAAAGTTATTAATTAAGGAGAAACTTGATGTATTTAATAAAGTAAATAAATGGATAATTAATTATAGGTTGAGATTAAGCGTAAATAATTAATATTATGGTTGAATTAAAAGAAATTAATTTAGATTGGAACAAATTAAAATATAATTGGAAATAATTAAATAATATAATTGACGATGTAACTGAAGATTGATTAATTGAAATGAATTAATCAGTAATAAGTAACTTATGGGAAGTTAGTTGGTTTAAGCAACTTAGGACTAATGTAATTGAATAAAAAAATAAATTCATGGAGAAATAAGATTTCTTAATAATCTCGATTGAGACTAAGTAATATTGTGATGTTAATTTAAGATAATTACTTGAATGTAATTGTAAAATAACTAATCCAGGGGGGATTAATTAAATGAATAGTGAAGAGTTGACTAAATAAATTGAATTGGAATGAATTAGTATTGAATAAAGAAATCTAAATGAATGTGGTTAGAAATTCAATTAGAATCAATTGAATTAATTTGTATGTGATTAAGCATTTCTTGTGGATGACTGAATGGTATGGGATGCTTTGAAGGAATTGATATCTTTGATATGAAATGTTGTGTTTTATTTGGATATCGTGGGATAGGATGGTGTGAGACTCGAAGAGACTGGGATCGGGTATTAGGGAATACCCGGAACCACTTTGAAATTTTTATAAATTGATTTCACAAGTCAATAGGCTGGAATGAAATGATTTAAGTGAATTGGATTATTTAACCAAGTTTGGTACTTAGAAATTGATGTGTGGTATAAGCGTTGTCTAAAAAAAAAATTGTGAATTTGTTAAATTGATATAAGTTATTCCGGATTATATGAGTTGTTTGTTGTGTATTCCATGTTAGTTGGGTTTACTCACGCTGGTTTCCAGCCTGACCCGGGTGTTACTTTGACGTAATGCTCGGGTCAGACCGAGTATTACAGAATTTTTCAGGTAGGACGTCCTGGAGCTCAGGAGACGAGCTGGATGGCAAGTACGTATAGAGTATTTCCGCTGCAGTATATTATTGATTTTCCGAGATACAATTGCTGTATGTATTCCGTGACTGTGTATGTAAAACTCTGATGTATTTAAATGAAATTGACAGATATAGTAATCTTTTGTAAACTGTATGTATTTATTATTATATTTTATCCGCTGCGAATGTGAGTTGTTGATGTTCTGTTCTTCTTCCTCTATTTCTTTCTTCTTTTTTTTCATAACTATCTGGAATTTTCGGAATCGAAAATTCCGGGTCGTTACAGTTGGTATCAGAGCTGAAAGGTTAAGCGAGAACCTTGGCTCTGGTGGGGATTACTCATTATATAGAGTCTGGTGTACTCTAGAATGAGTTGAGTATATATATATATATATATATATATATATATATATATGAGCGTACTTGTTATTTTGTATATAAAGGTTTTAAATGATTTTTATATAAAAATATGTTTTGATATATAAAGCAATATTTCCTTCTAATAAATATTAAGGTGATTGGTTGTTAAATTATTGAAATCAAATATTAAGAAGTAATATGATACAACCAAATTGGAAACAAATTAAATGGTAACAAAATACAACCAACTAAAATCTTGTATTGGAATTAAATTAAGTGAAAATGGAAGTACAACTAAATTAGAATTCAATGAAAATAAGGTTGAAATGAATTCAGAATTTAATGGTATAAAGAGATAAGTTGATTTGATCTAAAAAGGGTTAAGTCAACATTTAAAATTTTAACTCGAATTTATATATTCGAGATGATTTGAATTTGAAATTTGAACTAAATTAGTACAAGTTAAAATTGGTTTGAATTAATTAAAAATTTAAATTGATTAAAAATGAAATTCTAGAATTTGGACTCAGAAATTAAAATTGTTCAAAACTTTAAATGAACACAGTTAATTTTAAGTTAAACTAACCTTTGAGAAGTCAACTCGAATTTATACAATTCGAGATGGTTAAAATGTGGAGTTGGAATTGAATTCGTTCAAACTGAATCCTATTTGAACTAATTGGATTTGTGATTGAAGATGGATAAGTTGAACAATTCAAATGGACGATTTGAATTGAATTTGATTCGAATTAATTGGATTGAAGATTAAAGATGTATGAGTTTAAAAGTTTAAATGGGAAATTTGAATTGGATTGACTTGAAATTGATTGAAATTGAAGTGGGTTCAATTGATATTAATCCAAATTGATTGGAATAATTGAGGATTATAATCAAAGTTGAATATGTTTTAAAATCAAATGGAATTTGATTTAAATTGGAGAGGAAATCAGGGTTGATTCAACTTGAATTGGGATTAAATCAATTTCAATATAAATTGAGGTTGTTCAAATTGGAATCGAGCCAATTTAAAGGGAAGTGGAAATTTAAATTGAATTGATAAAAAGGGAAATTGGGACGTGAACAGTTTTGACTCTGGACTATTTTCAATTTAACTCTAAATTTATTTTTCCAAGCTATTAAATATATATAACCTCCTTTTTTAAAGCCAAATTATTTTAAACTTGTTGTTTTACAATTGTTTTGGAACTGTTAACCATTTTTCAACTATTTTATAAACTAATAACTATTTTTCAATTATTTTATAAAGTAATTATTATTTTTCGACTATTTTGCAATTATGTACACTTTATGAAAACTATTTAACTATTTTTCAACTACTCTATGGTCATTAACTATTTTACAGCTATTTTGCAAACTATTAATTATTTTTCAACCATTTACCTATTTGTACATTTTCAAGCTATTTTCTAAAATTAGTCGGAGTTCAAACTGTTATGAATGCAAATATCCAACTGAGATAAGAATTGAAGTAATAATCCGAATGGGATTAAGGAAAATGCGAATAAGTGAATGTGAATAGAAATAAGGAATTGGTTTGGCTAATAATCAATGAAGTTAAATACGTAAGATGTACGTATATTATTCTATTCGCATAGTAATTTGATCCGGATTCGAGCACAGAATTTCGAGATAGTTTATCGATCTGAGTTGGGATTTTCACTCGATTTTCGACGGTGAACCTGGATATGGATTGTTGATTGATTCTGGATGTTCTCTATCATAGTTATGACTATGCAAGGAGAATGACGGTTTCTAGTTAAGAAACCAGATCTGTGTCCGCACTAGGAAGTCGGGTGGACGATACTAGTTCGGAAATGAAGTTGTGTGATCGAGTGAGCGATCAGATTGGTATAGCGTACGGATGATATGTGTACATCGTACGGATTTGAATGATATTGATATTGAGATTTTTGAATAAGAAATGGTTATTTTAGAATAAAAAGAATATTTGAGAAATATAAAATGAAACAAAGGGGAAAATTTAATATTGAAATGGCTGAAAAAAGAGAGTTATCAGATGATTTTTGTAATGGGAAATATCTCTTGTGAATATATGATAAACTAAAATAAAATAAATTTAAAATTTGATATTTCTATGGCCGAAATTAATTTTATGGAAATAAAGAGGAAATTGAATATCTCTTTGATTTAAAAATGTACTTTATAATAAAAGTAAGTAATTTGGCAAGTGTAAAATTAGAATTTAATGTTTGTCTTGAAGGGAAAAGTAATAATTTAAATTATATATCTTTGTTAAATAAGATAAAACTACCTTTGAATGAATCTATAGCCAGAAGAAAAGATTTTTGAAAATATTTGGAGTATAAACGTAAATTTATACAAGTATAAATTTGATTCAAAAATTTTCAAGATTAGTATATATATTTATATAAAAAGGATTTTGTAAAATGATTTCGAGAAAAAAAAAAGAAAGAAAAATTGATTTTGAGGAAAGGATTTGAGAACCTATGGATTTGGAAAAAGGCTTTGATTTTTGGAAAAATCAATGTTGAGATTTGGAAAAGCCTATTTTGAAATTATCGATTTTGGGAATCGATTTTGTGTAAAGGAGCCTTATGTGAAATTCATACTAGGTGTATGATTTGAAAATACTATATGTGTATAGTATAAAGTGTTTTGAGATTGGCTCTGGGGAAAAAGGCGCTCCCTTGGAATGAACTTCTCAGGAGTGTCACAGGGTGGCACTGCCTTGAGCCTCTAAGAGGGAGGTTCTAAAGTTGATCCCGTGAGGAGTCCGGACAAACTAGTTCCTGGGGATTATTGGGTAGCGAAAGTCGATGGCGTGATGCCTACAGGGGCATTTGGGTTATGCTGTGACGACCGTGTAACTCGATGTCGCTGCGACCTACTGTGGGGACCATAGCGAAATCGTGTGGAGGATGAGTGCCAGCAGCCTACACTTGATTTTGCCGGGAAGGCAACGCAACATCGGTAGACTGTGATCTATGGTCAAGTGGAGTGGAGGAGTTTCATTCTTTTGGCAGCGAAATTCGGTGGCGCTGATGCCTACAGTTATATGGGTTTGTGCTGTGATAGCAACGTAAGGCCCGGGTATAACTGCGATCTGTAGCGGGTTCCATGGCGTAATCGAGTGGCGCGGAGACCTACAGTTATCTATGGATTTTGCCGGGACGGCAACGTAACCATCGGGTTAACTGCGACCATGGATGGGTGTGATGATTTCCAGAGCATTCTCACTAAAGCTATTTTCTCTATTTCAAAACTATTTTAGTAAAAATTTATTTTCCAAATATTTTCACTGGGTGTTGAAAACGGGTTTACCAAGTACTTATAGATTTTCAGTCCTACGCCTGATCAACGTATGACCGAATCTCTGTGAGAACAAGGATGAACTGGTTGAGACATCAAGTTATAAAAAGTATTTTTATAGAAATCTATTTTAATAGTATTACCTGAATTTAAAAAGCATTTCTAAATTTTTGAAATCAAAATGTTGGAATTTTGGGAAATATAAAAAGGAAATCCAAATCGACTTTATAAAATTTGAACTCAAGAAAATTTAATGAAGTGATTCTTAGTAATAAAATCGAACATGGGTTTAAACTGAAAGTAGGCTAATAAATAATTATTTGATAATAAATTGGAGTTAATAATGGAGTTTGAATATGAAATTGAATTGAATGAAAAGATAATTGGATGAAGTCTGATTAAATGGAAATTAAATCAAAATTTTAATTTTAATTTTGTTATCAGAATGAACTCAAGTTAAGAGGCAAATTTATTTGAAGTAAACTTAAGTTTGATGTTGAGATGAATTAAAGTAAATTAACTTAAGTTTGAAATTATGGAAGCTTGGCTTCGAATAAGGGTGAAAGCCCAATAAATAAAAGCTCGGATTGAATTAATTTTGGGAATGGCTAGAAGTATACGATAATGGAATGGTCGAGCAAAATGTATGGTTGGAGAATAAATTAGAAATGAAATGGGATAGAATATAGAATGAGTTAAAATTAATTGGAAGAAGTTATAAATAGATACTATATTAAGCGAATATCGCCAAATTACATATAAATAGTTGTTGTTTGACGTAAACAAAAGTAATTAAAAATCAATGAGTTGATAAAGAGTAAATAAATTGGTTTTAGAATTAATTAAATTGAATATGAGCTTGTTTAGATTAAAAATAAATTGAATATAAGAAATTGAGTTGTAAGACATTAAAATTGAATGAAATGGCATATAAATTTGGTTGGAAGCAATGAAATTAGCTTTAAATTATATAAATCGCTTATGGTAAGCGTTGGCGTTTGATGCTTTTGAAATGTTTGTGTTTGCCATTAAAAGTAAGTGAAATGCTAATATATTTTCTTTATATGACACTTACATGTTTAAACTGAGATAGTACAGGTACCTGAAGGCCGTTTGGTTGGATTTGGATGCAATAAATGCTAAAATAAATAAGCCGCTTACTTTAAAAATGCTAAATTAAGGTACGCTTACGCAAAAGAATTCAAAATAGGAGATATGAACTGCATATATTGATATATTGTGATTTCCGGCCTGAGGTCGATGTATATATATATTTGTGCATCCTGCGATATCGCAGAAGTCCTTCCGTACAAAGGAGACTCTGCCAAAATTTTCTGAAAATTTTGGGAGTTAGAAAAAAATTTGTTAGTAACAAACGATTTTAAATATGAAACTGAAATAACTTAGTACTTGAAACTAATCAGAATCAATTATAAACAGAAGATAAAATTTAAAATTCAAAATTTAAAATAAGTTGAATGAAAGTAATATGAAAGCCTGTGTAAGGAAAGGTATAAAATGTTTTGAAGGGCTACGATTGGATATTGTTGCTAAGTGGGATATGCAGGTATAAAAGGGAAAGTAATTGGATTTGATTCCAAAAGATAAATTTGAGTTGCCCGACAAAAAGGTATGTGTTTAAATATCTGTATGAAATTGGATTGGGTTTGATATAGCCACTTGGCTTTTGTTTCTATTGAGAAATTGGGAGCCCGTAGAGGCATTTTGTAGCAGTACCGAGCTAGCCGCGCAAAGGAGATGCTGGCAAAATTTTTCGAAAATTTAGGGTGTTAGAAAAATTTTGAGGAATTTTGATAACTTAAAAATTTGATTTGAAATTGAAATTTGAATGTTGAGAAGAGTAGTATTGTCTCAAACCTGTGGGCGAGTTTGAGAAGTTAATAGAATGATAATGGGTCTTTTATGAAAATAGATGGAAGGATGTTGAGTTGTGGGTTTTGGGGGAAGAGTAACAATATAGTACCATTCTTCCTAACTAGAAATTTCGGGGACGAAATTCTTTTAAGGGGGGAGGAATGTGACGACCCTGAATTTTAACCGTTTAAAATGGAATTATAAACTGATTTGTAAATATTTAAAAGTTAATTTTAGTGGGAATTTAAGATATAAATTTTACTTGATAATTAAATTATTGAATTATATAAATTATATAGTTCAATATTGAATTTTATAATTATCTCGTAGCATTCCTTAAGAGGAGTTCACAATTTTAATTGGCGCTTAACAAGACGTTTGTAAATTTTATAATATAATAAAACTAAACGTACACTTGTCAGAGATATTTTTACAATACAAAGCGTACACCCGAAGCCATTCTGAAGATATACATCTTCGTCTTTCCCCTCTTCCTGAACGAATTCAATTCGTAAAAATAAAATATATAATAATGGCCGAAGCCGGTCTCTCACCTTCAACAGAAAATCGAAACCCACTTTCTAATTCAAGCCCTAAATTCCTCTAGGGTAATCGCATCTTCAAATTGAAAAAAAAGGGGGAGAAGGCTCGCGATGGAAATCGAAATCTCGTGTGGGCTAGGGTTTCGGCTTTGGCCGCGTAAGGAGGAGCGAAACTCGATGGTATGGCTCGTATGGCTATAGGGTTGTCTCGCGATGGGTGGCGATCGCGCGATTGAGGCTGGCGCGTGAAGGGAGGTTCTGGGTGTGGGCTTGAAGGCGAGTTCGTCGAGGTGGTCAATGCTTGGTACGGCGAGGCATCGAGTGGGTCTGGTACTCGAACAAGTGACAGTGACCGTGTTCGATTTATTCGATCTGCGTAGAGGTCTATAACCATGAAGCCGAGTCGAGATCGATTACGAGACTGAAGGTATAGCTTCGTTAATTCCTTTTCATTTCAGAGTTAAATCGAGAAATTTTTTATAAATTTATTTATAGTGGAGAATGTGTTCAGGCAAATTTATATATATGAATGAATATAAATATGTGATAATTTATTTTACAGTAAAGAAATTTAAAACAATTCTGTTATCTTACCTTATTGTATTTAGTTCATGTATATAAGTTTAGAAAGGAATTTATTTTATTAAAATTTTAATGTATATATGTATATGTTATTTTTGGTATAAATGGTTTCAAAGACAAAGGAAATAATAAATATGTAAATGTATCTATTTTCATCTACTGATTGAATTTTAAAATGATGTATAATGGAGTTAAAATTTTATAAACTTATGTAAATTATCTTGGCCATCAAAATTTATTTATTTTAAGAAAAAAAAAACCGTTTACACTAAATAATTAGTTAAGAATTTATAAAATGTAATGAATTATTCGACTTATTTCAAATATTAATAAAATCATATAATATTTATACAAGGTCAAAACTTGAGAAGAAACAAGCTGGATTTGGAATGGATGCTAAATAAATAAAGGTGAGTAAATCTCACACTGTTGGGTTTTGTTTAAATTTAAATCGTTTGATTTAAATAATTGGTTGAATTGTTGAATGTGTATTGATGATTTGCTAATTTTGGTTTTGGTTGGTTTCTCGAGTTAATCGTTGCTTGACTCGAAGTATTCGGAGTTTGAATTGTTTTAAAACTCAAAGAGTAAATAAGAAAATGTTTCATTTTTTTTAAGTTAATAAGAGTCGAATTAATTAATTTAGGTTAAGTCAATTAATGAAGTTTAATGAAATTAGAATAATCAGTGGACGGATTAATAAGTAATTACTTAAAGTCATAAATAACATATAATTACTATATGGAATAAATCAAGAGATTGATTAAAGTTATTAATTAAGGAGAAACTTGATGTATTTAATAAAGTAAATAAATGGATAATTAATTATAGGTTGAGATTAAGCGTAAATAATTAATATTATGGTTGAATTAAAAGAAATTAATTTAGATTGGAACAAATTAAAATATAATTGGAAATAATTAAATAATATAATTGACGATGTAACTGAAGATTGATTAATTGAAATGAATTAATCAGTAATAAGTAACTTATGGGAAGTTAGTTGGTTTAAGCAACTTAGGACTAATGTAATTGAATAAAAAAATAAATTCATGGAGAAATAAGATTTCTTAATAATCTCGATTGAGACTAAGTAATATTGTGATGTTAATTTAAGATAATTACTTGAATGTAATTGTAAAATAACTAATCCAGGGGGGATTAATTAAATGAATAGTGAAGAGTTGACTAAATAAATTGAATTGGAATGAATTAGTATTGAATAAAGAAATCTAAATGAATGTGGTTAGAAATTCAATTAGAATCAATTGAATTAATTTGTATGTGATTAAGCATTTCTTGTGGATGACTGAATGGTATGGGATGCTTTGAAGGAATTGATATCTTTGATATGAAATGTTGTGTTTTATTTGGATATCGTGGGATAGGATGGTGTGAGACTCGAAGAGACTGGGATCGGGTATTAGGGAATACCCGGAACCACTTTGAAATTTTTATAAATTGATTTCACAAGTCAATAGGCTGGAATGAAATGATTTAAGTGAATTGGATTATTTAACCAAGTTTGGTACTTAGAAATTGATGTGTGGTATAAGCGTTGTTTAAAAAAAAATTGTGAATTTGTTAAATTGATATAAGTTATTCCGGATTATATGAGTTGTTTATTGTGTATTCCATGTTAGTTGGGTTTACTCACGCTGGTTTCCAGCCTGACCCGGGTGTTACTTTGACGTAATGCTCGGGTCAGACCGAGTATTACAGAATTTTTCAGGTAGGACGTCCTGGAGCTCAGGAGACGAGCTGGATGGCAAGTACGTATAGAGTATTTCCGCTGCAGTATATTATTGATTTTCCGAGATACAATTGCTGTATGTATTCCGTGACTGTGTATGTAAAACTCTGATGTATTTAAATGAAATTGACAGATATAGTAATCTTTTGTAAACTGTATGTATTTATTATTATATTTTATCCGCTGCGAATGTGAGTTGTTGATGTTCTGTTCTTCTTCCTCTATTTCTTTCTTTTTTTTTTCATAACTATCTGGAATTTTCGGAATCGAAAATTCCGGGTCGTTACAATAAATACAGTAGGTATGACACCAGAAAAGTGATCCTTCTGTTTGCTGGCTCTTCCATTTTTTATTCTTCATGTACTAATGGAGCTTAGCTGATCTAAACATTTTTTTAATCATAATCAAGTGCTAGATTAACAAAAATATGAAGTAGATGTAGGCCAAGATTGCCGAACCACAGTAAAATCTGTGTGTTCATTTATGATATTTGCTCTATTTTAATTTCATTCTTCACTTAATCTATACTACATTCTATTGGGTGTTGATGCTCATTTTTTGCGTCAATATTTTGGTGCTTTCGCTGAGAGTCAAATTCTCAGCTTGATTGGATCTCATCATCCACTTATGGATTCTCATATTCGCGAGATATCCCCTGCGTTCTACCGATAAACTTCCATTCTACTAAGATTTGAAGGAAATCTAAAGGAAGTTGATAGCCATGGTTAGAGGAACTAAGTCTAATTCTCGTGTTTTTGGAGGATTTGATTATGCTAATGTTCTTGTTTGGAGTTGTTCATGTGTTCGTGTGCATTTAGAATGAATCGGATTCACTCATGTATGCAAATTCTTTGGATTAGATGTTGAAGTTTGCACTCAAGTTAGCCAAAATTTCCAATCCCACTTTTAAAGCTTAGATGGTCGATCCCTCTCTCAAAGCCTAGATGGTTGATCCCTCCACTCTCAAGTAAACCTGATCCCTTAGCCTAAATGACCGATCCCTCACCAAGGCAATTCAGTCGACCCCTAAATACATTACATGCTCAATACCGATCCCTCCGAAGACATCCATACTGATCCCTCCGAAGCAGTTATATCGGTCCCTCTATAAGGTGTATATACCAATCCCTCTACAAAGTATATATACCAATCCCCCTCCAAGGTGTATATGCCAATCCCTCTCCATGGTATGTATATCGATCCTTCTGCAAATTATATATATCGATCCCTTTGCAAGGTCTGTATACTAATCCCTCCGGCATCTATACCAATCGCTCCAAAAGGTAAATATACTGATCCCTCTATAAGTTATATATACCAATCCCACTTCAAGGTATATATACCGATCCCTCTGTAAGGTATATAAATATACCGATCCCTCTGTAAGGTATATATACCAATCACTCTGCAAGGGATATATATGAATCCCTCTATAAGGTCTATATACTGATCCCTTAGAAAAAATGACTGATCTCTCCTTATGTATGATTCCTCATATTACCGATCGCTCCTTATGACCAATCCCTTATATGACTGATACCTCTGTATGACCGATTGCTCTATATGACTGATCACTCCATATTACCGATCCCTCATATGATTGGTCTATCCACCGCCGATCCCTATGTCACATCCATCCAGAACCGAACCCGTGCAGCAGCGCAGTGCGCCCACATTTAAGATTCGGAACTCAACTTAAAGATATTGCATTCTATGAACTTCCCTTGCGTCCTATGACTGACCGAGGCATAGGGGAACAAGTGGCAGCTGTTGAATTGCAGCCAAGGAATGGACAAGGAATTGCTACTAAAATGTACACCCAAAGGCTGGAGAACCAAGATGATATGATGTGAATTGGGACTGATTACTGGATCAGGCTTCTTGGATAAATTATGACTGCTCTCTGTTGAACAACGTCTAAACACCCGACTTGCCGCTATGATACGATGGCATGTGTGATGACCGCCCTACGTCGCTTGTTATGCCATCTCGAGTATAGCTATCCATCATCAAATTCGAACCTGAAGTAGTCACCCGTTCGACTCGAAGCAAACCAAAGAAGTTCTAGTCCAAGGTCAAACTTGGGTAAATCCAAGATTTTCTCCAAGCAAATAGCAAATTTTCTCAGTTCGGACTCCAAGTAAATTATCACCAATACGTAACACGTTGGACAATCATGCATACAACATTCACAGGCAATACAAATAGTCGTAAATGGACTGGAATAACAACAACTAGAGTATTTCTCCCAATCGAAGGCGATTCACTAAAGCCGTTCAATATGCAGAATATCCCAAGAGATTTAATATGCCAACTATGCTGGCGTATTCTGGAAACATAGACCCACAAGAGCATCTCATGAAAAATGAAGGGCACATGAATTCTGTCAGAGCGACGAACACAATTACATGCTAATTCTTTCCCATATTCCTTGGGGGAGTAGCGATCAATCATGTGATTACGCGATCACCGCCAAAGTCAATCTCCTCGTTTAATCAACTGGCTAAGGAGTTCACCTGGCAATTCAGAATGCATGCGACTTACCCCAAGGATGCGATGTTGTTATACCAAATTATCCCAAGCGCCTAACGAGCCATTCAAAGATTTTGGGTGGAGATTTAATACTATTGTCACTAAAGTGAGCAATCCCAGCGAGAATATCATATTGATGGCGTTAATAAGGGAAATTGACCCCAAGATACACTTTGGTGATTGGTTACCTAGAGAGCCTCATAAGACCTTGAATCATTTATGTTACAACGTGAACCAGAACCTAAGAAAGGAGGAGGTATAACAGACTAGGAGAAAGAACGATGCAGGCCCATTGGCTGAAGGAAGTCAAAGCAAGGGCAGCATTGAGGTATTAGAAGAGGACTCAGGTTGTAGGAGATGACCCAAAATCTCAAAATCCAACTAATATAATCCTTTGAACGATTCAATCAAAAACAACTACTTGAAGTCTCACAACTCGAAGCAGTACTGGAAACCAGCCTTGAGAGAGTCCATCGAAACCCAAAAGAAATCCGAGAAATGTTGTATATTTCAAGATACACACAGTCATAACACCAGCGATTACAGACACCTCCGAGATGTGATCGGAAAGCAGACGCAGAAAGGAAAGCTTCAATAATATGTGCAAGCGCCGTAGAATGGCAGGCATCGAACATCTGACACTTACCAATAATGAACTTTGATTATCAATTGGACCACCTACGGTCGACTTCCAACCGAGGAGGGCTAAGGCAAAGTGGAATAGCGAGCATTCGACTCTGCTTCACTTATCAATAAGATTTGTTTCATTTTTCAATTATGTTGCGGACTATAACTAACTTGAATTAAACTACTTCCAAATGATGCAGGTGACCAAATAATTAGATTTGGGTGACAACCAACCTCCACGAACCATGTTCGGATCTTTGGAGGATCACCAAGATGAGCATGATTCAACCACTCATCAACTACTATATGCCCCTGACTTGGGAGCAAGGAATCGAAATGGAAAATGGATGTGACTTAACCATCTACTTCCTACTATGTGCTTCAATTCTGACAGAACTTCTATGCCTTAATCAGAGCTCGACTAGGTCAAAATCTAATACAAAGTGGACTCGACTAACTGCCCACTCATCAACCTCCACACTTTACTTGAATACCAAAGAAAGACTTGGAGTGGATGCAACCTAACCATCCACTCCCCAGCTGATACTTAAAGTTCGCCAAAATACTTATGCCTCTCCTGAAGCTCAGCACGAATGAGGTCCAACTAAAGTGGATGCGATTTGACCATCCACACATTTACTCCTTCCTTGGATACAGAAGGTAGTTCGAAAGCTCGACTTAAAGTAGGCATGACTGACTGCCTACTCATCGGCTACTACCCTCAGCACGTGGACACGACTGCAACTTGAGGTGGATGTGAATTGATCGTCCACCAGAAAACTCTCTCCCTCAACTTGCCAAGAGGAGTATGAAGCAAAAGAATGGACGTAGTTCGAAGGTCCATTGACAACCTCCGGTCCCTAGAGTGCGGACCGGAGTATAAACATCAAACGAGTGTGACTGACTATACGTCATAAAACCCTGGTCCTCGGAGTGTGGATCGAATATAAACATAAAAGGATGGACGTGGTTCGACCGTCCATTAGTTAACTCTGGTTCCCAGAGAGAAAACTAGAGTATAAGCATCAAACGGGTGTGACTGACCACCCATCATAAAACTTTGATCCCCAGAGTGCGAAGTGGAGTATAAACATAAAAAGATGGATGTGGTTCGACTGTCCATCGATCAACATTGGCTTCCAAAGTGCGAACTGGAGTATAAACTTCAAACGAGTGTGATTGACCACGCATCATAAAACTCTGGTCCCTAGAGTGCGAATTGGAGTATAAATACAAAAAGATGGACGCGGTTCGACCGTCCATCGATCAACTTTGGTTCCTAAAGCGCGGACTAGAGTATAAGCATCAAATGGGTGTGATTGACCACCCATCATAAAACTCTGGTCCCTAGAGTGTTAACCGGAGTATAAGCACAAAAAGATGGATGCGGTTTCGACCATCCATTGATCTACTCTGGTTTCCAGAGCGCGGACCGGAGTATAAACATCAAACGGCTGTGACTGACTACCCATCATAAAACTCCGGTCCCTAGAGCGTGGACTGAAGTATAAATACAAAAGGTGGACGCAGTTTGACCGGCTGCTCCTCAACTCTTGCCCTTTACTTGGAGGGAAACAAACGACTCAAAGTAGATGCAATTTGACCATCTCCTCCCCTGCTCAAGCTCAAAATTCTTCAGAACACTCATCTTACTCCCAAGGCTTGGCAGAAACTAGATCCAAATGTAAGTGGAAGTGGTATGACTGTCCATGCATCGACTCGTGCCCTAGATGCCAAGGGCAGTTTAAGAGCCCAAGCCTAAATTGGACATGGTTCGACCATTCAATTCAAAAGGGATGTGATATGTCCATCCACGACCTATTTTGCACCTGAGGTATGGCGAACTATCCAAGCCTTGCCCGGACATCGACAAACGCAAAATCCAAACCAAGACATGGACGTGGTTCGACCATCCAGCAAATAACATTGGTCCCCCGGTACATATTGGAGTATAAACACAAATTGGGTGCAGTTCGACCACTCGCAAATAAACTCTTATCCCTAGAATGTGGATATGAGTATAAACAAATAGATGGGTCTAGTTCGACCACTCAATATTCCATAAACTCCGAAATAAACTTGACAAGAGGAGTATAAACTCACCGTGGATGGAATTCGACCATCCACTAACTAATTCTGATAACCCAAGAATGGGAACGAGAGCATAAACTACTACAAGCTAAGTACGACATCTTACTATAGCTCTGGCTGGGTGATCTTTACAACTTAAGGAAACGAATGCAATGAGGTCTCAATACCAAACTAATCGAAATGACATCCGAAGTTATAAGTGACCGACTATATCATACCATCAGATCGAGGGTCAATATCGATCCGCACCAACCACAGATGGATGTGACCCGAACGTCCAACAAATAACTCTGGTCACCAGAGCATGGACAGGAGAATAAACCACGAATGATTGTGACTTGATTATTAATTCTCCAGCACCCTCCTTCAATCCGTCAAGAGGAATATGAAACCAGATGAGCATGACCCGACTACACCTGAGCCAACACTATTCCTAGATCTGGCGAGAAAATAGGAATCAAAATGGATGCGACTGACCGTCCAGCACCGAATAAATGCGACGCGACCATTCAGTTATTGACTCTTACTATGATTCGACTAGAAGAGCAATACGAAATGGACATGACTCGACCGTCTGCACACTGATGCTTTCCCTTGGTCTGCCTGGGAGAGCATCAATCAGTGATTGGACATAACTTGCCTTCCTACTTATCGATGTATGCCCCAGACTTGGGGGCACGAGCGAAAAACAAGATGAATGTGAACAGACCAATCATCGATCGACTCTAAGTCCTTGAAGCTTAGGTGAGAGTATAAACACAACTAGGATGAGACTCGATCATCCATGTAGTACATTTATCAACTTGAGATCGGGGGTAGAAGTGAGATCATCCAAAGACTGATTGTGATAGCTCAATACTATGGCTCATACCTGGTGTTTAAGATGACTCGAGGCTAGGACCAAAAGGATGCCTAGAGATAGAATTTTCAAATCGATGCCCAAGCTCATTGGCAACTGACCATCACTCCAACCCGAACAATGAGTAATAGACCATGAGTACATCGAATAGGAAGAGCATTACTAGAATCTACAAGACTAAACTCTACTTGGTGTTCGATTCAACAATCCTTTAAGCCTGATCTTTAACCATTGTAGATAAACGCTAAAAGCATCTAAAACCCATCACTATCAGACTCAATAGTTCATGACAAGACGGTAGGATTTGACCGGAGTGACCATCATCATTGACCATCCCAGCTGGACTACATATTGGTTGTTATGCAAAATAATTACGTTTGAACTCAAGGGTCGGCTATCGGCATATAGGAATCTGATATTCATATTCAAGTTCTATCAGGGCACATGTTACAATCCATACTAGTACAAATATGCTAATTTATTCAAGTCTGAAGTGGTAAACATCTGGTTCAAGGCCATATGCTAGTTCAAGTATTCAAGTCATATATGGCATGTCCCATTGTTTGATTTCGAGTTCACATGGTCTAATACGTTCATGTCAAATCAAAAACTGTTAAGTTCCACTAAGCAGGATCGAAACTGATCTCGTTGCTTAGGCAAATCCATTTAAGCATTTTTAGCTCACAACATAATGACAATATGAAGCAACAATAGCACAGTTGGTTCTATAAAGATATAGACCGCAAAGATGAAGAAGAGGAGTCCGTAGAATCCAAGGCTACGCCGGTTGACCTAACGATCGACATACAGTCAACCGTATCATAGCTCAGTGCAACGATGATGAAGGATTTAGCTGGTTTTCTCTTAGCGAATCTTGATGTATTCGTTCGGACCTATTCTGACATGTATGAGATCTTGCCAACCATCATGAGCCATGCATTGATTATCGACCCAATACATGTCCTGGTGAAACAAAAGCAACGCGTCATGGATCCGGAGAGATCTGCTGCAATTAAAGTGGAAGTGGATAAACTTAAAAAAAGTGGTTTACCCATGACACCCTCTACCTAAAATGGGTATCCAAAGCAGTTCCTATGAGAAAAGATGATGGAAAGTGGCAGACATACATCGACTACACTTACCTGAACAAGGCATGCCTAAAAGACAACTTTCCACTTTCGAGGGTCGACTAGTTCGTAGACTAAACCACTGGCTATGAACTGCTTTCATTTATGGATATGTACTGTAGATACAACCAAATCCTGAGCATGTCCTTGACTAGGGGCACACCAACTTTATTACCGATCTAGGGCTATATCATTATGTTGTGATGTCGTTTGAACTAAATAATGTCGTAACTACTTACCAAAGTTTGGTCAATAGGATGTTCAAAGACCAGATTGGGCGATCAACGAAAGTATATATAGATGATATGCTCGTGAAGTCACGACAATCGAATAGCCACATTGATCACTTAGTAGGGATGTTCAGTATTCTACGAAAATACGGAATGAAACTAAATCCCTTGAAATGCTCTTTCGGCGTTGCATCAGGGAAATTTCAGGGTTTCATCATCAACTCTCGTAGAATTAAAGCCGATCCCAAGAAGATTCAAGCAATTCGAAACATCCAAGTGCCGAAGACGATTAAGCAAGTACAGAGCTTAAATGAGAAGGTTGCCGCCCTAAGCCGCTTCATCTCCAGTGCCACCAACAAGTGTATTCCTTTCTTCGACTAGATCGGGAGAGGGAAGAGGAACTGTGAATGGACGCATGATTGCATAGATGGATTTCAAGCTCTGGTAGGTCACTTAAAGAGGCCTTCCATCCTACCCAAGCTACTGGATTGTGAAGACTTATACATCTATTTAGCAATGTCGGTACACACCGTAAGTGCCACACTATTACGTGAAGAGAATCAGATCCAGAGGCTAGTATATTATGTTAGCAAGTGATTGACAGGTGCTGAGAGAAACTACACAAAGCTAGAAAAGCTTGTGTCCTACCTGTTGATTGCGTCATGAAAATTTCTATCTTATTTCCAGGCTCACCCCATCAATGTTTACATCAACCAGCTGTTATGATAGGTCCTACAGCAACCTTAGATGTCTAGAAGGTTGCTAAAATGGAGTATTGAGATAAGCCAATTTAGTATCACTTATGTCCCTTTGAGAGCATTCCAAGGATAGACATTAGCAGACTTCATAGCCGAATTCAGTACATCATACGACTATTCGAAGAGCAGTGGAGAACCGACCAACTGATGGAAAATGTACATAGATGGAACTTCCAATGATCGGTGTTCTAGTGTCAAAGTTGTTTAATGACTCCTGAGGAACGATCGATCTACTACGCCTTGAAAATCGACATGCCTTCATCAAATAGCGAAGCTAAGTATGAAGCCTTGATCACCATGATCAAACTTGCTAGAGAACTGTGAGTGGGAACTTTACATATCTTTTTGATTCCTGGTTAGTACTATGCCAAGTCAGGGAAGATTATCTTGCTAGGGGGCAGCGTCTTGCTCCTTATCTCAGTTGGGTCCAAGAGTTACTGGCCGACTTTGAATATTACACCATTACACACATCCTCAGAGAACAAAATGATAAAGCCGAGTCACTAGCCAAGCTGGCCAATTCTAGGGGTGCACAGTAAAAAGACTTGCCCCGGTTGAAGTACTTAACATTCCGAGCATTAATAGATGGAGACCGACTAGATCTTGGAGACAGAGCCAGAAAAGTAGTCATGTAGGACTCCTATCAAAGACTATCTACAATGATAAATTCTTCTTAAACGATGGAATGAAAAACGACAGATCCTCCTCAAAGCTTCATGCTACATCATCCAAGAAGGAATCATGTATAGAAATGGATTTCTCCATTCCCCTGCTTCGGTGTATCACCTATGATGAAATCAAACGAGTCTCGAGAGAAGTCCATGAAGAAGAATGTAGTGATTACATCAAGAGGCAAACCTTGATAAAGAAAATACTACGGGTATTACTAGCCAACTGTCAATCGAGATGCAGCTGACCACACTAGACAATGCAACAAGTGCTATATGTTTGAAAAATTTCTGAGAGCCCCATCAATGGAAATTGCTTAAATGGTCAATCCATGGTTATTTTCCATTTAGGATATTGACATCATCTGCTCATTGCCGATTTCTAAAGGTGGTGCGAAATATGCCATCATAGCAGTAGATTACTTCACCAAATGGGCTGAAGCAGAACTTTTAACCACGATCATGACGAAAAAAAGCAATCAACTTCATTGTCCGAAACATCATCTATCATTTTGGCCTCCCATGAACCATTGTAACTAATAATGGAACCCAATTCGATAGCGCTAAATTTAAAAAATTATGTCATTGACATCATATTTGTGGCAGTTGCTTACCCTCAAGCAAATGGATAGGTTAAAAATGTGAACAAAATCATAAAGTTCATTCTGAAAAAATGTTAGGAAAAGGCTAGAGGTAAGTGGGTGGATGAATTATTTCCAACAGCATTATGGGCTTACAGAACTACCCACAAGTTCACGACTGGCCATACTCCATTCGCCCTTGCTTACGGCTCCAAGGTCGTCATCCCTGTAGAACTTGAAGTCCCCTCTCATCGTGTGACTTATTACAACCCCTGTTTTACTAAAAAATAAAATATAAACAAGGAATTTCAATCGAATTGCAATTAAACTAGAAGGAATTAGTGACGACTCGTGAGCGTACAAACACATCCGGGGGCCAATGACAAGAACGTGTACATGAACGTGCATGTGTATATTCAAAAAATTAGATTTTTTGAAATCGATAGAAATTGAATTTTCATCTTGAGTTATTAAAGAAAAGACCGGATCAGATAGCCAAAGCTTACTAGCTCCATAAAACCAGGCACAGATAACAATTGATGGAATACAACCCAGAATTTATACTATTGGAAATCGACCAAGCGTCATAACGATCAAAGAGAGATACAACCTTTGGGAAGATAATTCAACGGAAGGATAGCGACTATTTAGGAAACTGGGTGGATTACTTTTTGGCGACTCCAACTTGCTTTGATTCAAAGCACGTCATGTACACAACAAGACGTACTTTGGGTAGCAAATGTTATCCGGCATTTTGACCTGGCTATATCCAAACTGACTGGACAAGTTAGACTCGACTGTCATCAATGCCAGTAAACCAAAGTGATGATTGTGGGATCCAAAAATCAAGCATGGATGGTAATATGAAGCAGAAGCATGAAAGCTCACTACTCCCCGAAGATGGATCGGGTACGATCCATATTCAACACTATGAATCGTATCGTATCGATTCCACAACTCAAGTTTGCAGCGATGATCCGTCAATAACGCAAAATCTACACATGCTATCAACATGATCCTTAGAGTACAAGCTTACTACAACATGTGAACATCCCTTAGGGATCTCATTCAAATTGGAGGAAGTTGGAGGGATCGGGATAACTCCCTTTGGAGGGAACGGTAGAAATAAGAATTCAAACAACACTACTTCATGGAAAATGCGATATCTCACAAACAATATGTCTAAATTGCACGAAATTTGAGTAGCAAGTAGCTAACATTATGAGGCACCCATCATAAGGATCGCAACCCATTTAGTCACACTAATAGGGATCGGTAAGGATCCCTATTGTAGGTCCCGATGGGTTTGGAAATTTTTGGGTGGCCTCATCTTGGTCTCTCGAACCTTCTGCTGAAATTTCAGTTCGATCCGTGCACGTCTTCTCCTATAAATACAGTAGGCATGGCGTCAGAAAAGGGATGCTTCTGGTTTCTGAAAATGCTCTTCCATTTTTTATTTTTTATTCTTATACTAATAGATCCTAGTTGATCTAAATATTCTTGTAATCATAATCAAGTGCAAGATTAACAAAATTATGAAGTGGACGTAGGCCAAGATTGCCAAACCACTATAAAAATTTGTGTGTTCATTTATGATATTTGCTCTGTTTTAATTTCACTCTTTATTTAATCTCTACTAGATTCTGTTGGGTGTTGATACCCATTTTTGGCGTCAATAATATTGAAATTTTAATTATTATAAATACCAATTCATATTTAAAATTGTTTTACGATTGGAATTAATACATTTATAAATTCAAATTTAAAAAAAATGAAATTGGATTAATATTTAATTTAAGTTCTATTTGAATAAACACAAATCACAATAAGTTTAGGGCTTACACTTAAGCCATAAGCTATAAACATACCACCTTAATGAGCTAGGTAAGGACCATGCGTGGAGAGGTTTCCGTTTATATGAACATTCTATAATTAGAGCAACATTCTCCTTAGCTAAGCAGCATTTTCTAGACACCCATCTTAGTGGAATTCTCAAAATGTCTACCATATGTGTAAGTCATTTTGTTTATAACAACACGTAAAGACTTAGGTACCATCGTTGGATATAGGGGGTTATATAATAAAGCAAATTGGTTGATTTCCAAAATAAAAATTCTTATATTGAATTTACTGAAAGATCAATTTTGTATTATTATAAAAAATTGGCAAATTATATTTTATCTAAATTCAATTTGATTTAAAAGTTATTTTGTTAAATAAATTTAATTATATTTTGTAAGTATAAACATACTCAATGTATGTTTTAGTTTAATTCCATGTGAACATAACAATGTGATAATAACGATACATGCATAAATGATATTATATACATAGTCACTATGATTTATAATTATGTATTTATATATATCAGACTGTGTGTGTATGATATAATATCATGCACTATATGCATGTGTGTGCGTGTGTGTGTATTTGGTGTAATGTAAATGCATATTACAAAGGCAATTATGTATATATATATATATATGTATGTATGTATGTATGAATTCATACACACACACACACACATATATATATACACAAATATACATATATATACATATACATCTGTGTGTTAATACATACATACATACATATAGATATATATGTTAATATAAATTATATTTCAATCCAAATATATATTACATATATACATTAAATAATAGGATAACCTTTAATAGGTAATCCAGATGATTGTTATGTAATTATTTATTTCATATAACAACTTATAGAAGGCTTTATACTAACATAATCATTAATACACTTTATGGCAAACACATGTTAAACAAAGTATGTTTCTTTTACATCAATATGCAAATATATATATATATATATATATGTGTGTGTGTGTGTGTACATACATACACTTACACATATTACGATGTGTAAATATTTTAAGTGTGAAAATTATCTACTTAGATATTAATAATTACAAAATTGATCCCCCAATAATATTATCCAATCATAAGAATTAAATTTATCTATGGTTAAATCAGATCTTATTATCTAAGGTCTTCTTTTATTTAAATTTTGAAAGAGAGTTAATGTTTGAATCGTCGATATATTAAAGAATCATATATCAAATATAAATATATTAAATGATCATATATATATAGTTAAAAATAAATATTTGAATCAACGTTTAAACATCCCCATTTTGAGGTTTGGAACTAACCGCTATAAATGTTGCAGTCATCTATAATATTAATTCCTAGTGACAAAATGCGGTAACATTAATTGTATCAATAACATTAGAAGCACAAGAATATAAAATTTTCTTAACACGATTTCAAAATAATGTTTCACATTTCATTTCAAAGATGAGATTTCATATTCATTATATAATCCCAAATGCTGCCCAGGTCCAGATGAAATATAATTATTACAAAATACTCCAAAAGCGGTATATGAAGATGCCTCCTTTGTTGATCAGAGTTTAGTACTAGACTTTTATAACATCTGTTATTACATACATTCCAACATAACAAAACTTCAACGCAACGGATTTTTTATATATATATATATATATATAAACTACTCGATAGCTAGTCTTGCCTCCTACATGTCTTCAGAAGCTTTATCTGCCAAAACCCACTTAATCTGAAAACCTTACTCTCGAACTACTAAAATGAGCACCCGAGAGTTAAAGGAGAGAATCAAAAAATTCAGATCACACAAAAAGTCTAGTGTGAATAATAATATGCCATCTCGGTTAATAGATATCTAATGAGACCACGTCGTTGAGTGGAACGGGTTTTTCCCTCATTAGTACTCTCTAAATATGTCTTTTATAAATCATGCACATGTAGCTACAATGGTTAAACTAAACAATATAAACAACCATATGCATGCATGATACTGGGGTAATCCTTACAACTATGTCTAATCAATGGACTATCTATCCCAACATTTAGTTTTCACAAGGTGAGTACCAACCTATATAGCTGGCTCAGGCCTATTAGATATCAAATGTTCTAACTTACTGTTAGAAGGAACTGGATGGTCTATCCGAAACTTATTATTCCTAAGGTCACTCTGATCGTAATGGTTTTGCGAGCCAACCAATAACCTACCTCATCTTTGAGTATTCCATTTTGTTCGCAAACCTATTTTTAGTCTTACCCGCGACAAAGCCCTACGCACTAGAATTTTTAGACTTATATTAGCTAGGGGCTTACAGTTGAAGTATAGGGTGCTATCCTACACCAGTTTCATCTGGTTTCTAATATCTAAGTCAATTCATCCCATCACAATTTATCTAAAGGTGATAAGGACAATAGTCTCTTTTGTAAAACCCTAGGCTAAATACCCTTTTTATACTTCCTTGAAATCATCTTTTAAAACAAGGAAAAGATAGCCCTTTACTTGATCCAAAATACTTATGCCAAGCTATATGATTTGTAAAACTTTATTGATGAAATTTGATGTCATTTAGAGCTTATCATACCTCAAAACTATAGCTATAAAGCCAAATTTAATAAAACCATTATATTGATGAAACTCAGCATGGATATAGCTGGTATAGGTCATCGCCCCTCTCCATTACCAAGTTAGGTTAAAGTCTTCAATTATAACCATAAGTCTATATAGTCGATAATAACTATGTCGCTCACATAGTATCGAATTTCATAAGTTTGCATAGTATAAAGTTGGTAAACTTGTATAGAGGAATGGCAACATTTAAAATAGGTGACATCATTGCCATTTAAATTCATCGTCGAAAATAATAGTAAATGGGTGGCGCCACTGCCTTATATTAATAAAAAAATAAGCGAAGTCGTTGCCGCTATAGCTGTCAATGCCAATATGGATAAGAGCGGCATCACTAAAATATGATTAGAAATCGGTAATTAGCGGCATAGCTACCTTATGGGGCCGGTGACATTATTGAAAACATGTTGCATCGCATTACATCGAAGTTCATGAAGTCGACCTTGATGCTATGTTTCGTACTTCAACCAAGGCCAATCCATCTCATACCAACCGGAGTTGATATCCTATGTATCGCCCATGATTGACATCGAAGAGGAAGACGTAGCTTGATGGAAGGCGGTATCAATGACTTCAGCATAACATACTTATACTTACCTTAAAAACTGCTAATTTTCTATTAAAAGTAAATTCTTTTTAACAACTCCTATGGTTTTTCAAAATGTCATTGGATAATAATTCTCTTTATCGATTACTTTCCTAAAATCTGTCATGAACCAGAAATATCATTCCCAAAATATTCACAAACTTATTATTTTATATGAATATTTTAATATAATTATTAAGATTTTCTAGCCTAATATATTCATAATCAATCATAAAAGCAATGGAAAAATCCCTAAAAATCACAGTAATTCAGATTTTATATACTCCTTAACATATAAAAATTTTAGGGTCAAAAATATTATTTCACTATTTCTAATAATTAAAACCCAAAATGCATTATTTTCTTTACTTAAAAAAGTCATAAAATATTCATACTAACTCGAAAAATTATGAAATTAAAAAACCACTTCTAAAATAATGTTTCTAACATTATATCAAAATTTAAAGTCATTTGGCTGTCATATGATAAGTTTACTCACTTGAATTTCAAAAATAATTTTGATAATTCATTAATAAACACATAATCATCCAAACATTCAAACATAGAATAAAATCAATCATATAACTTGGGTCTAAGCATAAACCGAGAATAAGCAAAAAAAATACGATATGGTTATCATTATTCACCTTGATTGGTTAAAATAACTTGAGATTTGAATGTTGATTTGATTCCCCTAAGCTTTAGATTTAGTTTCCTTAGCTTTCTTTTCTCGATTTCTCGTAATAATGGCCGGCCTAAGCTTTCTTTAGTTTAAGTGGAGTGGAAATGAAATGAAGATAATGAGAGAATAAAGGTTTATGTTAAGAAATGAAGCATGTTCCTATTTTTCCTTCCCATATTTCAACCTTCTATTTAATGTTCTAATCGACATTTTTAGTTCATTAATTAAGGCTCGACCCATATTACTTATCAAATCTCAATCTCCTTGTTATCTAGTTAAATATCCTAAATAATATTAATCAAAATTAGGGTTATTGCAAAGAGCAACCGTTGTCTTTGAATTCATAGTTTATCAAAATAAATTGTGTGTTATGGATAAAAAGGGATGGTAAGTAAATAACATCCCAAAACATGTCCTAAATTGATAAGACATTCACATCCCTTATATCTAAATAATTTTATTATTTTGTATTGTTTAATATGTTTCTAACTTATTAAAATTATTTGTTTTAATTAATTAAGTTATAACTTAAATGAGTTCTATTTTATTAAAGAAATTACATATAGTTTATTTCTTTTAATTTAAAATATTTTTAAATTTATTTTAACTTCATTATAATGATAATAATTACTAATAAACATAAACTAATTTAAAATTGAAATTTAAATTCAAAAAGTTTGAATTTAATTATCATAACATTTATATCATTTAAATTTAAATTTGAACAATTTTAAATTTATATTTAATTCAAATTTAAAAGAAATTTAAATTTATATTTAAATTTGTATAATTTTTTTATAATTTAACTATTATAAATACCAATTCAGAATTAAAATTGTTTTACAATTGGAATTTATACGTTTATAAATTCAAATTTGAAAATAATTTTTAAATTGGATTAATAATTAATTTAAGTTCTTATTTCAATAAACATAAGGCACAACAAGTTTAGGGCTTACACTTAAGTCATACGCTATAAATAGACAACCTTGACGAGCCAAGTAAGAGCCATGCGTAGAGAGGTTTATGTTCGTATGAACATTCTATGATTAGAGCTTAGCTAAGCACCATATTCTAGACACCCATCTTAGTGGAATTCTCCAAAGGTCTACCCTATGTGTTAGCCAATTTATTCATAGTAACATGTGCAGACTCTGGTACTATTGTTGGATATAGGGGGTTACATAACAAAGCAAAAGGGTTAATTTCCAAAATAAAAATTCTTATATTGAATTTACCGAAAGATCAATTTTATGCTCTTATGACAAATTCGCAAATTATATAAAATCATATTTAATATAAATTCTATTTGATTTGATATAAAAGTTATTTTGTTAAGTAAATTTAATTACATTTTGTATGTATCAATATACTCAACATATGTTTTAGTTTAATTTCATGTGAACATGGCAATATGATAACAAAAATACATCCATAAATGATATTATATACATAGTTACTAGGATTTATAATTATATATTTATATAATCAGACCGTGTGTGTATGTTATAGTAGCATGCATTATATGCACGCGCGCACACACACACACACACACACACACACACACACATATATATATATATATATATATATTTGGTGTATTGCAAATGCATATTACAAAGGCAATTACGTATGCATCTATACTATAATATAATTACTGAGTTTGGTCTCAAGATGTAACGCCCCACTCCGAGACCCACTGTAACAAAGAGTATTACAGGAGTAATACTGTCTGTTAAAGCGGAGAATAGAGTATAGTGGAAGCGACCATTTATAATCAAGCTATAACTATCTACCGAATACGTCGAAAGGTGGAATCTATTTAAATTTTTCTCAATCAGGTGGTTCGACATATTCGGTAAATACTTATAACGAAATTACAAATGGCTAAAGATCTATCAGGACAAAGCATAATAACATAATGAAATAGCATCACAGAACAGAATCACATAACAGATATAAAATCCCAGAACAATACATCATCAATACAGATCCAAATACTATTAGTGGGTACAAAGCCACTGCTCACACATGCGAGTCAAAAATATGTACATATCAAAGTCTGAATAATAACAGAGTAGCGGAATAGTGGACAAATAAAAGCGCTATATATCAGCATAGCAGATAATGTCCAAGCAGAAGCACAGAAGCTAAGTCCAGAGACCTAACCTGAAACAACTCGGTCTGACCCGAGCGAAAACACTCGGGTCAGGCTAGCTAAACAATCAGTAATAACTGAGATATATAATAATGAGGTACATAAGTAAAACAGTACTTATCCAAAGAGAAGTATATTATGAACCACATGAATATAATGACGATCCCTAATCATCAATAAACAATAAAAATCTCCAAAGAGAAATCAACACCAAAGTGTAGAATAAATAAAATCGCCTCATATCATCGGCGTAGCCAAAGCGATAAAAAGATGCCCATAGGCAATAATCCCAAGAGTGACCAGAGTCTGTAATCAATGCCCAAGCAAAGATCGATGCTCCAAAGAGCAATGGGGATATACTGAAAAATCAATGAAATCAAATACTGAAAAGCAGTGTCCAGAGACACTGTGGATCCATAAGGTAATCGCACTTACATCGTATGGTTCCATAGAACAAACACCGAATGGCGGTACTCGAATGGATATAAAAATAATCAGATAATACAAGTTTTGCACGTGCACCGACCAGAGTCGTTGTTGCCAAGTATTGTAGAGTTGTGATCGATCACTCGCACCGATGTGAAACGCGCGAGACGGCGAGATCCTTCCCAGAAGGATAAAGGCCCAGAGGCACACGCCGAAAAATAAACTGCTCCATAGAGCAGGTGTCCAGAGACGGTTGCCCAGAGGCGTGGTGACCCAGAGGTCCAGTACTGGCCGCCCAGAGGCCAATGTGTCACTAACTTCTTGGAGAGGAACCCGCAAAGTGTTAACAATGAGTCCCATACCCCACGTTCGCACTAAACGGTTTCCTAACCAATAGCAAGCTCACACTCCAAACAATAAAAAGTCTACCTCATATCATTGGTAAACTAGACCCAAAGGTCAAAACGATCAATCGAATAGGTCGGGGATTAACCGGAAAGAAAATACACACAGTTTCCATAGGTCGGAGATTTCCTAACCGTTTAAGCACCTTTCCACTTCGCTCGACGTGCTAAAAGTGAGTGTGAGATTTTTATTATAGAAAATAATGGTGTAAAACGGATTTATAATTGATTTTCGGAATCACTTTTAAAACGGTCTTTTGAAAGGTCTCCTATTATGGAGTAATTAATTTAATAATTAAAATAATATTATATAATAATTTTCAAAAGCCATTTAGGAGTGAAAAATCTTTTGAAAATGATTCATAAAACCCGTGTACGAAATCTAGAGACAAATCTCAAAGAAATCAATGAAAACCAGAAAATCATCAAAAATATTCTAAGTGTTTGTAAACATTCAAAAACAGCTGTGAACTCAAGTTCGATAATTTATTTGGACCAGCAAACTGTGTCCAAATGTCACGAAAATTTGCAGGCATGTAGTCCAACATCCCTACTTTAATATGCAAAAAGAATTTCTGGATTCCGAGTTGAGACGAAGTGGCAGCGACGTCTCAAAGTTGGACCCAGAACAAGATTTACACTGTTTACAAACAGCGACTAGAGTTCAACTTCGACACGAAATTCGAAGTACCAAACGAACTCCAATGTTGTCCAAATTTTACTGAGATGGAGTTCGGAACTCCACCTTTCTAACAAGACCAAAAACGTCGAATTCCGACTTCCGATGCGAACGTGGAGGCATCGCGGAGTGGCGCTCAAAAGCTGGAAACAGAAGGGATATTTGATTTTCATTCTAAGTGTTTGACCATTCAAAAACTGCTGCGAACCCAAGTTCGGCAATTTATTTGGACCAGCAAACTGAATCCAAATGACATGAAAACAGGTATGAATATAGTCCAATATCCCTACTATAAGATGCAAAAAGAATTTCTGGAATCCGTGTTGAGACGAAATAGCAGCGACGTCTCAAAGTTGGACCCAGAACAAGATTCACACTGTTTACAAACAGCGACAAGAGTTCAACTTCGACACGAAATTCGAAGTACCAAAAGAATGCCGATGATGCCTAAATTTTACAGAGATGGAGTTCGAAACTCCACCTTTCCAACGAGACCAAAAACGTCGAATTCCGACTTCGGATGCGATCGTGGCGGCATCGCGAAGTGGAGAAAAAAAAATCTGGAACAGGGTTTAAAAAAAATTATTTATTTTTTTTTTCTTTTTTTTTCTCGGGACAGTGGTAAGAATGTACAATTTTGACCAAAATAACTTCGAAATTTCATGAAACTCAAAACATGAAAGTTTTAGCTCTAAATCTAAGCTTTCCAGAACATCCAAAATTATTAGATTTGGATAAGAAACGAGAGAGATACATGCAAAACAATATCAGATTGAAACTCAAGATAACTTGTTAAAGACAGAATTGGTCTTCTGTCTTTGAACGCATTTCAGGTCATCTAAATGGCAATATTACAGAAAACTCACTGAACAAAAATTGTAGCATATGTTTTAAGCTTTCCGAAACATCCAAAATTATCTAATTCGGATCAAAAACGAGTAACTTATGGCCAAATCAATTTCAGGGTTTTATTTTATCAACCTTGTAGTTTGTTGTCAGGTCAGCGACAAACAAACGTGATTTCGACCATTGAAACCACAAAATTAGGCAAAGCTCAAAACATGAAAGTTATAGGCTACAGAATAAGCTTTCCAGAACTTCAAGAAAATCTTAATTCCGATTTAAGATGAATGAGATATGCTTAATTTACTAACATCAATAAACTAATTATAATTTCAGCTAGCATATATTACCTCTTTCCAAGCAATGAAAAGAAGATCAAAGAGTTTCACAATCTAAATGCACAAAAAAAAAGAGGATTACAAAATAATTTCAGAAATTAAAGAATGAATTAGAGGTGGGTTTTTTGATTGCTATTATCTCTTTTAGTAGTTTGGATTAACTCTCTTTGATTTGGTGTAGATTGGAGTCTTGCTTAGGAGGCCATGACTAGGTTTTGGAGCTTTCTAATTAGGTTTTAGTGGTTATGAAATGAAGTGTTGGCTGAAATGGGAGAGTAAAAGATACTTTATAGGCTAATGGTTAGGGTTATTGGATCTAATACCCATTAGGACTTTGTATTATTCATGTGCATACATATATAGGCAATTTTCTCTAAGTACACTCTACATACAAATTACTAAATACATTTCAAACCATAGAAAATTATGAAAATATGTTAACAATTACTTTTAGCCATTTCATAAAATCCTATATCAACAATATTTTACATTTTAACCCCTAATTTTTCCAAAACACCGTTTATAGTTAATATTAGCCAAAATCACCATTTTGCAAATAAATTGCAAATTAATTTCCCAAATCAAATATTGCACTATTTTACACATATAAAATTTTGTAATAATATAAATTACAAATTTCCCTAATTAATTTCCTTGAAATGCTCCATTTTACACTTAAGCCCAAAATATTAATTTATTCAAAATGACTAAATTTTGAACAAATTAGCAACATTAAAAATTCATTAATAGCTCCAATTAAATTAAAATCCCAATTTTAATTTATTATTTGGTAACCGCAATCACGGGTTGTTACACAAGAGCACACAAGCATCCTTAGGTTTTTTCTTCAATTTTAAACTCAAACGACGCAAATTTTCTTTCTTCTCTTATTCCGTTACGCCTATCCTTCTCATTTGTTCTTCCTTCCTCTATGGACTTTGACTTTAATCCTCCCTTTGCTCTTATATCCATTTTCTCCCAAATTACGCTATTTTTTTCAATCTGCCGACCCATTAAACCTAATTTTTACCGCATGTTGCTTTACCGCCAACGAAGTGTCTACCGCCCAAGAATCGGTTTACGTCTTCCACCACCACCTTAGCAGTTTCGACCTTCCTCGTCCCAACATCATCGAACAATGATCTTCTCCAACTTCAGTTCAAGTCGTCGAATCATTTGACAACTTACTCCACTGTGGCAGTGATTTTGCTCTTCCTCATCCTATCGTCATCGAATAACAGGCATCTCCTACTTCAGTTAAGGTAATCAACCAATTTCTGTCGATTTAAAAACTTTTTTTCTGCCGATATAATTAGGCTTATAATCTCTCATGAATTTTGTATGGAACAATTTTGGAAATTAGTCCAGAATTAAAGGCGAAATAAGGTGTTTTCCTTATATGGACTTGGTGTGTAAATGTGGATATGGTATACTATACACATAGTATATATTTATGGTAGTACATTAGGAGAGCAGGAAAATGGCTAAGTTATAGGGATGTGAGGTTAGTTAAAAGCACATAGAAGTCTGCCCAGCTAATCTAGTTACCAGCACCGTGACTTTGGTACTAATGTGAGACATCTCTTATAGTAAGTACCTACGGTGGACATGTGGTCAGTCCTAATTATGTAGAGTAAATCTGTCCAATTAATCTAGCTACTAATACTTATGAATAAATAGACTAATGTGAGGCATCATGGATTGGGTATGGGTCATAATACAGATTATCTATAATGTGCGATAGTGGGAAATCTCGAAAGGAACCAGCTTCGGGGTGAGGTATTAAGTGGATATTATTGGGTCTGCCTCTTCCAATAAATGAAGTATTAAGCGGTTGTATGGGATTTCTTATGATGTCAATTAGGAAGTATTAGAGAGGGGTCCACCTTGGGTTTAGATATTTAATGATGAAGATCTACCTAGGATATAGGTATTAAATGATTTGAGCCTGCCTTATTCCCATTAAGGAGGTATTAAGTGGCTTTGGTGTTTTCTCTAGTGTCGTTAGGGCATGATTGGTGTTAGTTGCATTGCAACCATGTTTGAGTTATGGAGTTGGACTGGAGGAGCCTTCAGTCTTACAGTTGGAGGTATATTTTGTACGATACAGTAAAGGATGCGTAATACATATTACTTATCTAAATGATATTGACCAAATACTCTTTTGGTAAGACATGAGATTTTCATTTACTAGACATTGTTGTTCTGACTCCCCCCCTTATTACAACCACATGTTAGGGAGAAAGATTTTGATGGAGAAGATGAAGGTGGTGGTGAAGTTCTATGATTGTTTATCTATTTATCAATGTTTTTAATATACTATGATGTACCCATTTTCAGATATATTGATGTTATTTTGAGATATTATACTATGGATATTTGGGGATGTTATGTTTCTGAGATTTGATTTATATGAAATGGGTACTTATTTCAGTTATTATATTTTTATCTCTTCCGTTGTGAGGTTCTACAAGCACAGATAGATAGCTCTATATATTGTTCAGTGTATCGATTTTACCAACCAACTACCCGCTTTGGAATGGGCCTAAGGTTTGATAGGTTTTTATTAGGTCGAAAATTAGGTCCATTACGGAGAGGGTTGTTACATTTTTATTTGTCAAACATACAAAATATATCAAAGGGTTTAGGTGACATATTTAAATTGATGATTAAGGAATTTCCCTGATGAAAGTGCCTATTCATACACATAGGAATTTGTGAATCGACCATTAAAAAAAACTTTTCGATTCCAACTATGGTTTGCAATGTTCGAACTAGGCCAGCATGCAAAAGATTAAATTTAAAAAATATAATCCATTTTGGATCTTATTGGGTCTATAAAACCTAAATTGATTAGATCAGATTTGAACATATTTGAAATAAAATTATTATTTTGTTTAACGTATTAATAGAAATTTTTTATTTGATGTTATATATAATATATACTGTGCACATGTATACCGTATAAACATGTACGTGTACATGCACATGCAATGTATACAATATGCATATTTTAACATGCATGTATCTAAGTGCTAGAGTTTACACCATAACAGACATGTTAGCTCCTCTATATACATATATGTCGTCTATTTATATGTATACTTATACAGTTAAATGATATGGATTATTTTTATATACATCAAATAATGTAAAAGTAATCTTATTTTAATACACACACAACATAAAACAATATTATGAAATTAAATAAAAATAATTTCAAATTTTAAACTTCAAATTTTAAAACCAGATCTAGATTTGAAATTTTCTTTTACACTTAAATTCAAATTTATAATTTTTTAATTAATTATATATTATT
The DNA here is from genome assembly GCA_030737815.1 of Allium fistulosum. Classification (NCBI taxonomy): domain Eukaryota; kingdom Viridiplantae; phylum Streptophyta; class Magnoliopsida; order Asparagales; family Amaryllidaceae; genus Allium; species Allium fistulosum. The sequence goes on along the minus strand of CM060905.1, from coordinate 496,617,506 downwards.
AAAATATATATTTATATTTGTAGAAAAAAATTAATTCTTTTATAAACATATAATATATATATATATATTAAAATAAATACATAAATTACATTTATGATATAAAATGATGTTATATAATAAAGTGTTTATATATATAATATACATATTTCTTTTCGGCCATATTTATTCACAAAATCAATTTTTTTTATATAACTAAATCCAAAAAAAAATTCCTTTTTCCCAAATTTAAAACTAAATCCGTGCGAAAAAAATTAATTTTTTATTTGAAATAAAGTATGATGTAATGTTTGTTAACATATACATATACATATACATATACATTTACATATACATATACATATACATACATACATATATATATTATAAATCATTAAAATAAGTTAATTTGTTATATTATAAAATTATATATTTACATTTCGTGTATAATATATATAAGCATGGAAAAAATATAAATATAAATATTTTAAAAATATTATCATGTATATGATTTAGTAAAATTTTCACATATATTATATACTTATATTTATATATCAAAATATTAACTTTTTATTTTAAAATCCTTTTTAGATTATTTTAAAATCCTTTTAAATTATTTCAATATTCAAAAAATTAAATTTTATTTGTTAATTTGAGAACATATTTTGTTTGAAAATACATTTTGGAATAGAAATTATATTTTTCTTTCAATGTTAAGTATCTATTATTATTTTACAATTCTCATTCCTGATGTTTCTTTTTGAAGCAAAAGTTTTCATTCGCTCTCTTCATCCTAATTGTGCCTTAAGTTACATCAACCCTTATATTTATAAAAGTTTCTTTTTGAAGCAAAACTTTCCTTTCTAAAGGGTTGAACCATTCATTAGAAAACCTTGCTACATGATCATAACGAACTCTTTACAAAAATACATTCTATTATCCTAACTTTTAAGGATATTAAATAAGTTGCACTTTACGTAAACTGATCAAATTGATTTTTCAGTGATTGAATTTTTAAATTCATCATATAGTTCTTGGTCTAGTATTACATTTAAAACAAGATCCTTATTGCAAACAACCAAATTGAATACATGATCTCGTATTGTCGCTTACTTGCTTATTTCGACTGAATTAATTTCATTGAAGTTTCGTATATTACGAATTATGACCATTCACCATATAAGATCTCAATATGAATGTATATGGATCAACTATCCATATCCTTGTATTGCTTTAAGAGTTTGAAACTCATTGAAGACAATACACAGTCTTGGAAAAGTAAATACGTAAGCGACTAAGTTACAAATGTATTTAGTAGCTGCATAATTAGGCGGTGGCATGGGTCAACAACAAAAATTTATTGGTAAGTACATTTTGTATTTCCATTTGTCAATATTAATTTAGTTCATTTGTATATATTAATTAATAAACTTTTTCAAAATTATATCTAATGCACAAATTTATTGATATAGATTAGTTTAATTTATATATACATATGTTATTACAATTTTAGAAAGGTTAAATGTTACAATGTTATTTTTCTAATAAGGCTCCCATAAGACTTTTATATTTCTCAAATCTCTAAGACAAAACATAGAAGTCTTTTGAATTCTCTAGTGGGTGTTCGGACTCATATGCCTTGGGATTTTGATCTTGAGGAAAGCTCAACAAATCATAAACCCCCTTATAATTGATAACTCCATATCGATTGTATCACATACAACTCCTAACCATGTGGTTTTGTCCTTATCACATCTTTACCTTGAGGAAAGCTCAATAAATAAAGAGAGATTATTCACTCATATTTATCATTTCGCAACTGCCTAACTATAATGCACATATCTTGAGGAAATCCCAATAAATATGTGTAGTTATCTTACTTCATCTATTTTATATATTAATAGTACTACACATAACATTCCTAGCTTTAGGAAATCACAATAACTAAGGGGTATACAAGTAATCTATTAATATATAAATGGTAAAGCACAAATTTATATTAAAGATTCAACCAACTTTATTATATTTAAATTGAGTGATATCGACTTATGAAATAATGTATTTCTTATGAAATACCCTTGTGATTCAAGCGTCGGACGCATCTGAGGTATATGTACTATACATATGTATTTATTCATTAAATCTAATTGGATTTTTTACCGTTCTACATTTTATTATACATTTATATTATATAAATTTATATTTTGTATAATATCAATTAACTTTATAATAATATTACGTATAATCATATATTAATTTTATTAATTAAATATTTTTTAATTAATTTATTTAACTAATTAGTTAACGTTTTAATTGATTTTATTTTATTCAATTTAAACATTTTAAATTGAATATGTGCACTAGAACATTTATAGTTATACACATATTTCTTATATGTATGTGTTATATTATTTATTGATTAATATTTAATTAATTTATCTAATTAAAAAAATTTAATTAATTATAATTAATTTAAAAAATTATATATTTATTTATTTATTTATTACCTCAACATTTTAAGATAATGTTACATGTATCAATATATATATATATATATAGTATTTGAAAGTTATTCAATTAATTAATCTAATTAGTTAATAATAACTTTTGAAATAATTATTTAATTTAAAAACAATTTTTAATTTTTTTTAATATTTATAAAATCATTACTTATTTTAATTTATCCTTTTAAATTTAAATTTTATTTTAATTTCAAAATAAAATTTGAAAATTAGCTCAAGACCGAAATCAATTTGGGCCTTTATATTGGAGATAACTGAGGGTTTACCTTTTCTTTTAGGCTAGTCCAGTAACTAAGTAGGGTAAAGTACTTGATTATCCAAACCCAACCTTAGATACTACTTTTCTAGAAACCTTACTATGTGGTAGGATTTAATAAATTAGCCTTAATACTGCTAATTTAGATCGCATAGGCTATCATGCTCCAATACCATTCTGGAATTAAGCTAGCACGTAGTAGATTAAATGGGTAAATTTTAAAATATATATTTTATTTAATCTCTTACTGGGCATGTGAAGCCCAAATTAATTTAGATCTGATCTAAATTAATTTTCAATAAAATCATTATTTTATACTATTTATTAATAGAAAGATTGTATTTGATGTTATATATAATGTATAATGAGCACGTGTATCATATGAATATGTAAGTGTACGTTCAAGTGAAATATATGCAGTATGCATAGTATAACATTCCCATGTCTAGGTGCTAGAATTTACACAACAACGGACATGTTAGCCCCTCCATATGCATATATGTTGTATATGTATATATATGGTTAAATGATTTAAATTCTATTTATATAAATTAAAGAAATATATATGTACATAAAATGATATAAAAGAAATATTATTTAAGCATACATATATATATATACATAAAATAATTTTTATGGCTATTAATACAAATAGTTTCAAATTCAAATCCAAATTTCAATCTTCAAATTTTAAAGCCTGATCAAGATCTAAAATTATATTTTAAAGTTAAATTCAAATTTATAATTTGTTATAAATTATATATTATTGAAATATATATTTATATATGTATGGAAAAATTATTATTTTTTAAACAAAAATGATGTGTGTGTGTGTATATTAATATATAAAAGTCATTTATAAGATAAAATGATGTTATATAATAAAGTGTGTATATATATAATATAATATATACATATTTCTTTTCGGCCATATTTATATATCCATAATATCAAAAAAATTAATTCAATCCATTCAAAAAAATGATTTTTTAATTTAAAACTAAATCCGTGCGAAAAAATTATTATTTTTATTTGAAATAAAATATCAAGTATTGTTTGTAAATTTGTGTGTGTATATATAAACATATAGATGTATTTATATTTTGTAGATCATTAAACTAAGTAAATTTGTTATATAACAAAATTATACATATACACATTTCATATATAATATGTATAGGATGGAAAAAATAAAAATTTTTATTTTTGAAATATTATCACGTATTTGATTTAACAAAATTTTTATATATATTATATGCTTATATTTATATATATTTGTGTTTATAACAATATGTTAACATATTTATATTATAGGTTGACAACACATAAATATAAAGATTCATGATAAATTCATCTAATCTAACCATATATAAATATGAATAAATGACATATAAATATATACATTTGTAAATTAGAATATTATCTTGATTATAGGCCAACAGTAATACCTTGAATGTTGAATCAGTCGAACTCCTTTTGGATCTGAATCCAAAGTCTTCCAGAAAGCGCTACTTGACTGAAAGATCTATGATCCTTGTTGATATTTGATTCCATCTTGTGTTTTTGAAGCATGAAATGATGGAGGAGGTGGACAATGGTTTTGGCTAAAGGTGGGTAGTTTGAAGGCGCCAAAGGGAGTAACACAAATGAGGGGTTAAGGGTGTTTTAATAGAAAAGGGAAGCAGGAGCTAACAGTGGATATAGATCCATAAATCTCTCTACCAATTCAAAACCCTTTTGAATAAAATCCAACCCCTCTATCTCATACCTATGGTTGACATACTTAGCCCCTTCATGGGCCTTCCTTCCTTTTCAAGTCTGATCAAATAATACACCTTTAAATCAAATTTAAGCATACATTGATATCGTATATTGATATGTGTGAACTTTTATATATGAACTATTTTCAATATTGGTCAACATAGATCAAATAAAATTTTATAATTAATATTACATAAATTTTAATAAATTTTAAATAATTATAAATAAAAAATCATGTAGTAGTTGGAGTATTCTACATTTCAGCTGCGTGACTCCTAGGTGTAAATTTGGTTAGCAATTAATATCGAACAATTCAAATAATAATGCCTTAGCTGATGGTGTGTAATTATGGTTAAATTAATCTCTTAAACAGCTTTGATAAAATCCAATTTTATTTATTTTAAGTGTTACCCTGTGACGACCCGGATTTTTACGGATAGGTAATTAGATGATTTAAAATATCGGGATATTAATTTTGATGGGTCAAACAAATGAATTTCTGATAAATAAAAATATCTGAATATATTGGTGGATTTGGAAACTATAATAAATATTTAATTAAAAACTATATTGGATATTTAATCTATGGGTATGATAAATCCTATAGAAAAGAGAAAAAAATAAACCTTTTTGTATAGGTAAACTTTACCATTTAAATTCAATATAAAAATATCCATGAATAGATATGTGTATAACTATACATATAAGTAAAGAAAAATATATATATATAGAGATGTAATAATAATGCTTGAAATAAAATAAAATCTTATCAATATTTAATATAAGTATAACAAAATATATGAATATAAATTAAGTGGTGATAGTTTAAGCTTAAAATGGACATAGAAATAAATATATATGAAGTAAATTATTATGGTTATGTAAAAAATATAAGGTAAACACTTAAGATAACTTTAGAAATATATAAATATATATAAGTGATTCTCGTGTGTACAACATAAGTTAAACTATGGAAATACATGTATATGCAAGGCAAGAAAAATACATATATGGACATACCAATATATAGGATAAGTATGCTATCAATTGAAGTACATACGAAATATAAAAAAATGGATAAGTATGGCAAAGCAATTAATGCCATATCTATTAGTACACAAGAAAAATTTTTATCAGCCACCGAATCATCATCTCAGCAAGCAATATATCATATCAGCCCAAAACTTCAGATCAAAGAAAATGTAAAATATATGTATATCTGTACAACCTTGGCTTGCCCTGTAAGTCTCATCTTCCCCACATATACATCTATCCTGTGTTCATTTATCTCATTCGAACCAAGTTTAAAACAGAAATTATTTCTTCCATTTTCAACTTGAAACAAGGCAACTCAAAAGATAAGATCATCATAAATCAAGCAATTTGAATTCAAACATCAGGCATCAGATCAAAGGAAGAAGTCTGTTTTCCTGTTCTTTGCTTTCTAAACTGTGAGTAAACTACCAGAACTTTAGTCTATAACTTGGTGTTTTTGATAAGTTTTTGAAGTATGTTGTGAATGATGTTTGTCTAGATGAAAATATGCCTGCATGTGTTTATATATGTATAAAATTGATGTGCATGTCTTTGTACAGGCTCTCAGGCCTCTGTTTAAATTTATAGGGTTTAAATTTAGTTCAAATTCAAAATCTTAGCTTTTATTCACTTATAGGCTTTGATGTCTAAACAATATATGCTTGAACTTGCAAAATTAAAACTTTAAAAAAATACTTTAAGTTTTAAAGATGAATGGGTTTACTGGAAAGTATATGAACATAGAAATATCAAATTTTGTCAAAAAATTCAGTTGATTAAAACTTGGGTTTTGATTGCGTGATCCTGCTCGCCTTCATAAAGCATGAATTTTGAAAATAGAATCATAATTTTTAAGTTCGGAAATCACGTGCATTTGCAAGTTGATTTGTTTTGGTCTTTTCGTCCATTTCTGGTAATCAATGACGAACTGAAGGTCGTGCTTGTTGTCGAATATATTTTGAAGGATGGTGATCATGGGAAAAATAAGCGGAGTTGTTATAGATGGACGTGGTGGTTGGCGTTCATCGATGTAGGGTTTAATGTCCTGGTTTGGTCGACGTTGGTCCTCGGGTTCGTACGTCATCAAGAGTGGATCGGAATCGATCGGACCAGGGGGAATCATCGCGTAGGTCATCGGTGCAGTTCTAGACGAGGTGGCAGGGTCGCAGATGGTCGGAATCTTCGGCGATAGGTGATTGTGTCAATCGGGTTTTGGTTCCATGTTGTGTTGAGTAGCTCGATTTTGATTTCCAGTCGAGTTCGTCAAACTGGATGGTTGGGAAGACTGAGGTGGGTGTCTGCGACTTGTCGAGTATCGAAGCCTTGGTCGGAGGCGGTCTGGTGATGTGTGCACGTGCACAGGCTTGATTTTGTATCTGTTGTTTTGTTGAGTGTTTGAGCTCGGGAAGATGAAGTTGTCTCGGGATCGTGCTCGAGAAAATGAAGGGTGGACTCGGATGTTGGATTGGGAAAGATTTTGCTTGGGCTCGAGTCGTTTTTAGTGAACCAGGTTTTCAAAAAAAATTTATGAAACCAGTTTTTCAAGTTTTGGCTCGGGAATTTGTTTAATTGGCTCGGGAATTCTGTAACTTGGGCTCGGGTTTATTTGTGTTGATTATCAAGGTTTTAAAGTTTTTTTAAAAAATTAAGCAAAGAAGAAGATGTATTAGTTTCAAGCAAATGTTAACAAAATTTTAAAAGTATATGTAAATGAATAAGTTTTCAAAGAAATGTAAACCAAGTTTCCAAAGTGATTTATTTAACAGATTTTAAAACAAGTTCAAAGAATTAATTTTAAGTTAAATGTTTTTAATTTGATTTGGTTTATATAATTATATATGAGGTTAATTATGTAATTAATTCCTAAATGTTTTTCAAATAAAATTTAAAGATGTAATTAAGAGGTGATTAAGATAAGTGTATAAATCTTTAATTAATATTAAGGCCTCAAATGATTTGTATATTAATTTCAAGCATTTAAATTTAATAAGATCCAAATGGTAATTAAGTAAGATAAATGGTTTATCTTTGATAAATTAAAGTTTTAAGTAATTAAAGTACAATTACTTAGTGAAATTAATTAAGTACAATTACTTAATGTAGTTGATAAAGTATAATTACTTAATGAAAGTAATTAAACGGACAATTACTCAATGTAATTAATTGAAGGATGAATTACTTAATGTAATTAATTAAAGGATTAATTAATTAAGTTAATTAATTAAAGGTTAATTAATTTATGTAATCAATTTAAAGGATTAATTAATTAATGTGATTAATTAATTAATGTAATTAAATTAAGGATAACTAATTAATTAAAGGTCAATTAATTAATGGAAATAATTAGGGGATGATTAATGAATTGGTTTGTAATTAATTAGTGTTAAGTATGTAGGATTTAAAAGTAATTAAAGAAATTAATTTAATTCAATGGTGGTTAATTAAATTAATTAGAGATGGTGTGGTTGATTTATCTTGCTTATGGATGATTGAATGATATTGAATGCCTTGGATTACGTGATATCTCCGATATGTGATATGTGCTGCTTTGTGTTATGAGATGAATTGTTGCATATAAATTAAATTATTTAACTTAAACATCTTGGCTTAAAAGGATGACATTTGATTCGAAGAGACCGGGATCAGATATATGCGATATCCGGAACCACTTTGATTTGTAATATATAATTCTTTATAGATTGATATGTGAAATCAATAGGCTGGATGGAATGATTTAAGTAAATTGGACCATTTAATCTAAGTTTTGGTACTTAGAAATTGATATGTGAAATAAGTGATGTCTCTAACAAATTGTGAAATTGTAAATTGACACGAGTTACCCCGGGTTATGTGAATTTTATGCTGTTGTATTCCATGTTAGATGGGTTTACTCACGCTGGTTCCCAGCCTGACCCGGGTGTTACTTTGATGTAATGCTCGGGTCAGACCGAGTATTACAGATTTTCAGGTAAGGACGTTCTGGAGCTCAGGAGACGAGCTGGATGATAGGAACGTATGGAGGGTTTCCGCTATGATATATTGTTGTATATTTGGACATGTTGATTATATATTTCCAGTGTTTTGTGAATATGTTGTAACTATGATGTATTAAAGTGTAATTTAACTGATACAGTTTCTTTGTATAAATGATATCATATGATATTATATTTTGATCCGCTGCGAATGTGAGATTCTATGTCTTGTTTTCTGTTTTCTTCTTCTACCTCTTTTCTTCTTTACATAACTATCTGGAATTTTCGGGATCGAAAATTTCGGGTCGTTACATTTGGTATCAGAGCGAAGGTTAAGCGAGAACCTTGGCTCTGGTAGGGGATACTCATTAAGGATAGGGTCAATAGTACCCTAGAATGAGTTGAGTGTATATATATATGAGAGCGTACTTGTTATTTTCTTATATAAAGATTTTAAATGATTTTATATAAGTATATATTTTGATATATATAAAACAATAAATGTTAAGGTAATTGGTTGTTAAATTATTGAATTAAATATAAGAAGTAATAGAAATACAACCAAATTGAAATTAAATAAAGGTAAGTTTGAAATGGATTTAAACTGAATTTAAACCTTGAATTTGGGGAAAAGTTTCAGGATAAGATAATAATGAATTGGTTTCCAGATATGATAATCTTGGTTATTATCATAAATGATTGTTGTGTTTAATAATAAGATGTGTATTCATGAGTAAGCAAAATGAAATGTTCTAGATAAGTATGACTTATAAATTGGAACCGAAGATGATCTAGATTGTGAAGATTTAAATATAAGCCAGAAAATTTGGAATTTGTTTCAAAGGGCTAAAAGGAATAATAAATCAGTATTATTTGGAAAAAAGGGGACTTGTTGCAAACAAGGGTTGTTTGAAAACTGTATTGAATTAAAAACCAAAGGTGATTTAAAATTTAAAGAATAACTTGATGTGCGAAGGAAATATGTATACATGAGGGACATACATAATACCAAAGATGGGTTGAAATAAACTCTAAATGTTGAGTTTTAAATTTGGAATGTAATGTGAAAACCCAAGGTGATAAGTTTTTGAACTTATAAGATTATTAATGTGAAGTTTAAAATTTGAAGAAGGAATTCAAATTTGAGTAAGTTTGACGGGATTAAATTGAATTTAACTTAAAGGAAGTTAAATAAGTTTGGAATAAACAACCTGAATTGGAAATTTCAAGATGAAATTGAGATTTAACTTAGGAAAGTTAAATGGGTTGATTTGGTAGGGAATTATATGTGATCTCAAATAGGTTTGAGATCTGGAATAGGTAGTGGATGATGAATGTTTTAAATAAATTGGATGATAGATTGAGGTAATATCTATTCCATTATTGGAATTAAATGGAATTAAATTTTAATTTGAAATCACTTGAGTAATTTTGATTTTAAAGATAAAAATTAAACTTGAGAAAATGAGATCTCTTTGAACATTAAGATTTGAATGTTTAAAATGAACATGTAAACTGAAATGGTTAAGGAGGGGTTCTAAGGTTTAATTTGGGTAAATTAAAATGGAATTTTGAAATTTGAACTCAGAATTAAATGGTTAGGCTGTTAAATTAAAAGTAAAGCTAAATTTGATTTATGGGATTAAATCAACATTTGAAATAATAACTCGAATTTGTATAATTCAAGATGGTTTAAAGTGAAATGAAATTGAAAGTAAATTGGAAATTGGCAATTGATTGGAAATAGAGATTAGGAAGTTGTACAGTTTGACTCTGGACTATTTTCAAAAATAAATTGTTTAATATAAATCTATTTTTCCAAACTATTTACTACACAACTTTTCTTTTTAAACCTAAAACTATATTAAACTTGTTTTACAATTACTTTTGGAACCATTTAACTATTTTACAACTGTTTTATAAACTAATTACTATTTTTCTACTATTTTATAAATAATTACTATTTTCCACTATCTTACAATTACTTAACTATTTTACAGCTATTTTACAAGTTAATAAATATTTTCAACTACTTATTTATCTTTAAATTTTTTTCCAAGCTATTTTATAAATATAAACTGGTCGGAGTTCAAACTGTTATTGATTAAATACCCAACTGAGATAAGAATTGAAGTGATAATCCAAATGGGGATTAAGGAAAATGTGGATAAGTGAATAAAATTTGAGTGAATGTGAATGGAAAGAAAATTGATTTGGTTAATAATCAATGAAGTTAAATACGTACGATGTACATATATTATTCTATTCGCATAGTGATTTGATCCAGATTCGGGCATAGAATTTCGAGATAGTTTATCGATCCGAGTTGGGATTTTTCGCTCGATTTTCAACGGCGAACCTGGATATGGATTTTTGATTGGTTCTGGATATATATTCTCTATCATAGATGTGACTATGCAAGGAGAATGAAGGTTTCTGATCAAGAAACCAGATCTGAGTCCGCACTAGGAAGTCGGGTGGACAATACTAGTTCGGAAGAGAAATTGTGTGATCGAGTGAGCGATCAGACTGTATTGCGTATGGATGATATGTGGACATCGTACGAGTTTGAATGAAATTGATATTGAAATTTTGTGGATAAGAACTGTAAATGGTCTTTGAAATGAAAAGTATATTTTGTGGGATATACGATGAGGTAAAATGGTAATTGGAAATTTCTATGATTTAAGATTTACTTTATGAAGAAAGTAATGTGGTTAATAACTTTATAAAAGAGTAATCAAATTTGAATATTTGATTTGGAAAAAAAAATAAAGTTATGTATCTTTGTTATATATATGATAAAACTTTCACTTGTTGAATCTATTGACAGAAGAAAAGGGTTTTGAAAGTATTTGAAGTATAAAAGTGAATTTATACAAGTATGAGGTGATTCAAAAAAAATTCCAAAGGTTATTATATATATGTATATATAAAGGGATTTTGTGAAAATGATTTTGAGGAAAGGTTTTTGGGACCTTAGAATTTTGGAAAGGCTTTTGATTTTTGGGTAAAACCAATATTGGAATTTGGAAAAGCCTAATATGAGAATTATCGATTTTGAGAATCGATTTTGTGTAAAGGCATTTATATGAGATTCATACTAGGTGTATGATTTGGGAAATACTATATGTGTATAGTATAAAGTGTTTTGAGATTGGCTCTGGAGAAAAAGGCGCTCCCTTGAAATGAACTTCTCAGGAGTGCCACAGGGTGGCACTGCCTTGAGCCTCTAAGGGGAGGTTCTAAAGTTGATCCTGTGAGGAGTCCGGACAAAACTAGTTCCTGAGGATTATTTGTATAGCGAAAGTCGAGAGGCTGGTGCCTACAGGGGAATTTGGGTTATGCTGTGACGACAGTGTAACTCGATGTCACTGCGATCTACTGCAGACCATAGCGAAAGTCGTGTGTGCCGCTGAGAGCCAACAGTCTACGTTTGATTTTATATCGGTAGACTGCGACACTATGGTAACATAGCGAAAGTCGTGTGAGCCGCTGAGAGCCAACAGTCTACGTTTGATTTTATATCGGTAGACTGCGACCTATGTAAGAGTGGAGAAGTTTCATTTTAGAAGCGAAAATCGTGTGTGCCGCTGAGAGCCAACAGTTACATGGACTTTTGCTGCGACGGCAACGTAACCCTGGAATGTAACTGCGATCTGTTGTGGGTTCCATGGCGTAATCGAGGGGCGCGGAGACCTACAGTTACATGGACTTTTGCTGCGATGACAACGTAACCCAGGATGTAACTGTGACCATGGATGGGAGTGATGATTTCCAGAGCATTTTCACCAAAGATATTTCCTCTATTTTCGAAACCGTTTTCTATATTTTCAATAAAATTATTTTCCAAAGTAATTTCACTAGGTGTTGGAAACGAGTTTACCAAGTACTTATAGATTTTCAGTCCTACGCCTGATCAACGTATGACCGAATTTCTATGAGAATAAGGATGGACTTGTCGAAACATCGAGTTATAAAAGTATTTTTATAAAAACTATTTTAGTAATATTATATAGATTTTTAAAGTGATTTTAAAATAATGATCAAAGAAATTTATTTGATTTTAAGTATTTTAATAATTCTGGCTCCGTTCCTTTTCGAGGACGAAAAGTTCTAAAGGGGGAAGGAATGTGACGACCCGGATTTTTACGGATTGGTAATTAGCTGATTTAAAATATCGAGATATTAATTTTGATGGGTGAAACAAGTGAATTTCTGATAAATAAAAATATCTGAATATATTGGTGGATTTGGTAACTATAATAAATATTTAATTAAAAACTATATTGGATATTTAATCTATGGGTATGATAAATCCTATAGAAAATAGAAAAAAATAAACCTTTTTGTATAGGTAATCTTTACCATTTAAATTCAATATAAAAATATCCATGAATAGATATGTGTATAACTATACATATAAGTAAAGAAAAATATATATATAGAGATGTAATAATAATGCTTGAAATAAAATAAAATCTTATCAATATTTAATATAAGTATAACAAAATATATGAATATAAATTAAGTGGTGATAGTTTAAGCTTAAAATGGACATAGAAATAAATATATATGAAGTAAATTATTATGGTTATGTAAAAAATATAAGGTAAACACTTAAGATAATTTTAGAAATATATAAATATATATAAGTGATTCTCGTGTGTACAACATAAGTTAAACTATGGAAATACATGTATATGCAAGTCAAGAAAAATACATATATGGACATACCAATATATAGGATAAGTATGCTATCAATTGAAGTACATACGAAATATAAAAAAATGGATAAGTATGGCAAAGCAATTAATGCCATATCTATTAGTACACAAGAAAAAGTTTTATCAGCCACCGAATCATCATCTCAGCAAGCAATATATCATATCAGCCCAAAACTTCAGATCAAAGAAAATGTAAAATATATGTATATCTGTACAACCTTGGCTTGCCCTGTAAGTCTCATCTTCCCCACATATACATCTATCCTGTCTTCATTTACCTCATTCGAACCAAGTTTAAAACAGAAATTATTTCTTCCATTTTCAACTTGAAACAAGACAACTCAACAGATAAGATCATCATAAATCAAGCAATTTGAATTCAAACATCAGGCATCAGATCAAAGGAAGAAGTCTGTTTTCCTATTCTCTGCTTTCTAAACTATGAGTAAACTACCAGAACTTTAGTCTATAACTTGGTGTTTTTGATAAGTATTTGAAGTATGTTGTGAATGATGTTTGTCTAGATGAAAATATGCCTGCATGTGTTTATATATGTATAAAATTGATGTGCATGTCTTTGTACAGGCTCTCAGGCCTTTGTTTAAATTTATAGGGTTTAAATTTAGTTCAAAATTCAAAATCTTAGCTTTTATTCACTTATAGGCTTTGATGTCTAAACAATATATGCTTGAATTTGCAAGATTAAAACTTTAAAAAAAATACTTTAAGTATTAAAGATGAATAGGTTTACTGGAAAGTATATGAACACAGAAAAAATCAAATTTTGTCTAAAAATTCAGTTGATTAAAACTTGGGTTTTGATTGCGTGATCCTGCTCGCCTTCATAAAGCATGAATTTTGAAAATAGAATCATAATTTTTAAGTTCGGAAATCACGTGCATTTGCAAGTTGATTTGTTTTGGTCTTTTCGTCCATTTTTGGTAATCAATGATGAACTGAAGGTCGTGCTTGTTGTCGAATATAGTTTGAAGGATGGTGATCATAGGAAAAATAAGCGGAGTTGTTATAGATGGACGTGGTGGTTGGCGTTCATCGATGTAGGGTTTAATGTCTTGGTTTGGTCGACGTTGGTCCTCGGGTTCGTACGTCATCAAGAGTGGATCGGAATCGATCGGACCAGGGGGACTCATCGCGTGGGTCATCGGTGCAGTTCTGGACGAGGTGGCAGGGTCGCAGATGGTCAAAAACTTCGACGAGAGGTGATTGTGTCGATCGGGTTTGGGTTCTAGTTTGTGTTGAGTAGCTCGATTTTGATTTCCAGTCGAGTTCGTCAAACTGGATGGTTGGGAAGACTGAGGTGGGTGTCGGCGACTTGTCGAGTATCGAAGCCTTGGTCGGAGTCGGTCTAGTGATGTGTGCACGTGCACAGGCTTGATTTTGTATCTGTTGTTTTGCTGAGTGTTTGAGCTCAGGAAGATGAAGTTGTCTCGGGATCGTGCTCGAGAAAATGAAGGGTGGACTCGGATGTTGGATTGGGAAAGATTTTGCTTGGGCTCGAGTCGTTTTTAGTGAACCAGGTTTTTTAAAAAAATTTATGAAACCAGTTTTTCAAGTTTTGGCTCGAGAATTTGTTTAATTGGCTCGGGAATTCTGTAACTTGGGCTCTGGTTTATTTGTGTTGATTATCAAGGTTTTAAAGTTTTTTTTTAAAATTAAGCAAAGAAGAAGATGTATAAGTTTCAAGCAAATGTTAACAAAATTTTAAAAGTATATGTAAATGAATAAGTTTTCAAAGAAATGTAAACCAAGTTTCCAAAGTGATTTATTTAACAGATTTTAAAACAAGTTCAAAGATTTAATTTTAAGTTAAATGTTTTTAACTTGATTTGGTTTATATAATTATATATGAGGTTAATTATGTAATTAATTCCTAAATGTTTTTCAAATAAAATTTAAAGATGTAATTAAGAGGTGATTAAGATAAGTGTATAAATCTTTAATTAATATTAAGGCCTCAAATGATTTGTATATTAATTTCAAGCATTTAAATTTAATAAGATCCAAATGGTAATTAAGTAAGATAAATGGTTGTTTTAAGTAATTAAAGTACAATTACTTAATGAAATTAATTAAGTACAATTACTTACTGTAGTTGATAAAGTATAATTACTTAATGAAAGTAATTAAAAGGATAATTACTCAATGTAATTAATTGAAGGATGAATTACTTAATGTAATTAATTAAAGGATTAATTAATTAAGTTAATTAATTAAAAGTTAATTAATTTATGTAATCAATTGAAAGGATTAATTAATTAATGTGATTAATTAATTAAGGTAATTAAATTAAGGATAACTAATTAATTAAAGGTTAATTAATTAATGGAAATAATTAGGGGATGATTAATGAATTGGTTTGTAATTAATTAGTGTTAAGTATGTAGGATTTAAAAGTAATTAAACCAATTAATTTAATTCATTGGTGGTTAATTAAATTAATTAGAGATGGTGTGGTTGATTTATCTTACTTATGGATGATTGAATGATATTGAATGCCTTGGATTACGTGATATCTCCGATATGTGATATGTGTTGCTTTGTGTTATGAGATGAATTGTTGCATATAAATTAAATTATTTAACTTAAACATCTTGGCTTAAAAAGGATGACATTTGATTCGAAGATACCGGGATCGGATATCTGCGATATCCGGAACCACTTCAATTTGTAATCTATAATTCTTTATAGATTGATATGTGAAATTAATAGGCTGGATGGAATGATTTAAGTAAATTGGACCATTTAATCTAATTTTGGTACTTAGAAATTGATATGTGAAATAAGTGATGTCTCTTACAAATTGTGAAATTGTAAATTGACACGAGTTACCCCGGGTTATGTGAATTTTATGCTGTTGTGTTCCATGTTAGATGGGTTTACTCATGCTGGTTCCCAGCCTGACCCGGGTGTTACTTTGATGTAATGCTCGGGTCAGGCCGAGTATTACAGATTTTCAGGTAAGGACGTTCTGGAGCTCAGGAGACGAGCTGGATGACAGGAACGTATGGAGGGTTTCCGCTATGATATATTGTTGTATATTTGGACATGTTGATTATATATGTCCAGTGTTTTGTGAATATGTTGTAACTCTGATGTATTAAAGTGTAATTTAACTGATACAGTTTCTTTGTATAAATGATATCATATGATATTATATTTTGATCCGCTGCGAATGTGAGATTCTATGTCTTATTTCTATTTTCTTCTTCTACCTCTTTTCTTCTTTACATAACTATCTGGAATATTCGGGATCGAAAATTTTGGGTCGTTACATACCCCTTCGTAATAATTTTTTAGACTAATTCTCTTCGTCAAAACTATATCATTTTTAGACTTAAGGAATTTGATAGTAGTCAGATTATAATATCATCCATATTCAACTTTATAGTCCAAACACAAAGTTCTTGGTTTAATAATAATAGTTATTACTAACTGAATTGCTCTGGCTAGAAACTTGATTTTGAGTTGACCTTGATACTAACCCCATATAGCTAAGGAGACAAATTCTCTTTTAACTAATGTTTTACTTCTAATGCTTCCACTCGACCCAATTATAGTCGTTTGATGGATCTCATGTCATGATTTAATTATAATCAAAGTGGATTTTCGATATTGAAGCTTGATAGCATTTTCAAGTCATGGGAATTGTGTAATATCGTCGCATCGATATTTTCTGTTTAACCTTAGTTATATAACCAACAGAAAACTATCAAGTGAGTCTTTACATAATTATACAATAACTATCAATGCACTACATACAATTTAGAGAGCATTACAAAATTTAGTCTCAATGGATGCATTGATACCCGGTCTTGATACATCTTGACTAGTAATATTTAAAACGACACATTATTATATCATGATAAATTGCTTATGATTACAACATCTTGTAGCTACTATCACAAAACACACCATTTATGGATTTTCTATTAAATATGCTTAGATTGAATAGTCAATTATATATAACATGTTATAACAAATATATAACAGAAAGAAAGCACCTTTTATTTCAAACAAAATTGGATATCGAGTTAGAATATGTAACACATTATATAATTTCCCCTAGGATTAATCCCAAAATCTATCTTGCAAGGCCTAACTTGAAGTGTTATAATATAGGAGATGAACAAGGGAACCTTTCTTTAATGGAGGAGTGTCTACTTTAGAGCTAAAAAGAATTATTGTCCAATAAGAAACTGTGATCCTTTGGGTCCTTTTATGGTGAGAAATAAATGTTATAAATCTATATTTACTCCCTATTTCACTCCGTCTCTTAACATTGTGGATGACCAAAAGTATGCAAATTAAGTTAAATTTTATTTGTGTTTAATTCAGCTATCAGTGTATAGCATTTATATATATACACACATATATATTAGATCTTCATTTATTTCCCACTTGGATCAAACACATTTTGTCTAAACTAGATAAACGGGTAAATTTCAAAAAAAATATCCCATTTGGATCTTTATTGGGCCCATGAAGTGTAAATTTATTTTGATCTTATCTAAATTTTAATTCAAATAAAATTAGTATTTTATTTATTTTATAACTAAGGTTTTATTTTATTGTTTGTGTTAGATAATATAAGTGTGTATCATATACACATATGTGTGTACATGCACGTGCAATAGAATAAAGTGTACATGTTTTGATATGCCCATATATGAATGTTGGGATTTATATTGCAATGGATATATTAGCCTATTTGTATGCATGTGTGTTGTGTGTGTGTGTGTTCATTTAAATAATATATGTATATAATTGTTTATATTATAAAGTACTACTTATAAATAAATTTTATATTATATATTTATATGTATAACATACTTAAATTGCAAAATGTTTTGAACATAGATATACAAAGTAGTTTTGGACAAATATGAATATAATATATATAATTCGAATTTTTTATAAACATAAAATGAAATTTAAAATATTATATATCTAATGCATATATATATATATATATATTAAAATATATACTTGTAAATATATTATAATATAAATAAAAATAAAATATATATATGCATACAATAAATGCTTTTGTCTAAAAAAATAATAATTTTTTTAATTTTAGTTTATACTTATTTAACAACTAAAAATGGGTTTTTAAGTAATTTCGTATGGAATAAGTAAAAAAATATTTTTTTAATTTCCAAAAACAAAATGATAACATACTTTGTATTAATAGTATACAAGTATATATTATATTATTTATAAATAAATATATGTATTTACTATATGTATAAATAATTTTAAAATAAATAATATATATATATATTAAATGAAAATTAAAAAATGTTTTTATTCCTAAACTCTTATATTAATGAATAAATTTAGTGAAATATAACTTATATTTATAAAATATTATTCTTTTGAATTTAGGTTTAATTAAAAATATTTAATAATGCATATAAAAATATATTTTTTATTCAAGGTCGTAGGTATCATGCATTGTTACAATTTTTATACACACACACACACATATATATAACCATCTAATATGCAACAACATAAAATATACAGATTCATGATAAAGGATTCTATCTAAACTAATACATGGTATGACAAATTTATTAAGCATTTATATAATTGTTATCAAGTTAAATTACCTTTGCCTTATGCCTAAAATTCACACTTTGAAACAAAGGACCAAGCTCCTTGAATCAATATTATATTTATTTTATAAATAAGATTTTATTTATTGTATGATTTCTATTATATAATATATACATGTATCATATACACATATGTGTGTACATGCACATGCAACATAGTAAAGTGTACATGGTTTGATATGCTTGTATATGAATAATGGAATTTACACCACAACCAACATATTAGCCCCTCTGTATACATGCGTATTGCCTATATATATATATATATATTTAAATAATATAATACATATATAATTGTTTGTATTATAAAGTACAACTTATAAATAATATTTATATAATACACCTATACGTATATAACATAATTAGATTGAAAAATGTTTTGAATATAAATATACAAAGTAGTTTTGAATAAATTTGTGTATATTATATATAGTTCGAATTTTTCTATGTAAATAAAATGAAATTTAAATTATTATATAATATATACACACACACTTGTAAATATATTATAATGTAAGTAATAATAATAAAATATTCATAATAGTGACCATTCCCTTAAATCCTAGAGCCTCGTAATCTATGTTCTTCTCCTTTTCCTTTCTTCTTGCAAGTCATCGTCTCCGCCGTCTCTCCCTACCGTGTCCCGCTTCAGTTTCGACAATCATACAGGTCTTTCTTTTGAGGTGATTTCAATAACTAGATTTGGCTGCGCTTTTAGCATCGTGTCTAATCCTGCTGAATCTAGTCTATCTCCAAATGCTTATGTAGCTTCCGCTATTGAGTTCGCTCCCTTGGGTATGCCATCCAAACGACTATCTCCCATTTCTGGCTCCAACTAAGTTGCTCAGTTGGTAATGCTAAACCCATTTGTTATCATAAATGAATCGCTTATTGATATTATTGCAAATACCACATTGATTTCTGGTATAGCTGAATATCCCAATGAGATAATCCCACCCCTCTATCCCCTTTTTTGACACTGTTGCTGGTCAAGGAACAGATCGGTGGTTGGAATCGATTTTGCCTAAACTAGGTGCCAAATCGGGTGAGTTGGATGTAATGTTGTTGCTAGTGTAAATATAGCATATGATGGTGGTAATGAAGATGTTGTTGGTGGTGTTTTAACCCATAAAGTTGATGGCACGGGAGATGTATTTGTGTAAATGCCAACACCATAAGTCCCCTACCTGATGTTTTACTGTCCAGCCTTAACCCGAAGGAACTGTTTATGAGTTGCATGCCCATATTGAGCCTAAAAAGTGGTCTTCACTATTTATATCTTTGCCAAGAAATGATTAGGTTTATACTATTTAAACCTTTGATTTAGCTAAGATTGATGGGGTAATGGTTCCTCTTGTCGAAGTGTTGCAAATGGGAGTAGACTATTGGTCTGACTATTTTGTTGGATTTTTCTAAGATTCTATCCCGTCCTATCATCTAGTTAAAGAGCGTTGTCCTCAAGCATGGAATCTCAGATGTGGTCTATAGGTGCATTTCAATAACTCGATGTTCTTTTTCATCAAGAACTAATGATAGACTCCATGTTATCGAGTCTGATATGATCCATATTGAAAGTTAGCCTTTCATGATTACAACTTTGAGCCCCACGGTCAATAAGGCTAAGGAGTGGATATTACCTATCCATGTTTGAGCGCACTTCTCTCAAATCACATCTGTTTCGCAGCACATGATAGGACTTGACTGATTAACTAGCCTAGCTGGAAAAGTTAAATGGTTTGATGCTAATAATGTTGCCAGGAAAAGAATAGTATATGCCAGGGTTTTGATTGAAATCATTCCTGGTAAGCCATTTCCGTCTAAACTTAGAATGGGGATTACTGAGGGTCATGATGTGGATGTTTAATACAACTGAAAACCTGGTATGCATGACTTATCAGTCTTTTGGCAACACCATTGAGGCTTGTGTTGCTATTAATAAGGTGTAATCTATCCATGATAAGATTCCCTTGCCTTGCTCTCTTGCTAAGAAGTAGGTTCCGAAGCCTAGGCCCTCTACATCTCTAGTTCAGTAGCAGTTGTTGATGACCCTTTTGTGGATCCCTTTCTTTCAGTGTTGATTTGGTGGTCATTTCAGTGCCTTGTGAGAAGGTAATTTAGCTATAGCCCCACCTGTTAAGCATCCTATTTGTTGGAAAAGTAGTGAGTGATCCTAAGTACATGTAGATATCGAGATATAGATAGTTGAGTGATAGTTTTCGTATGTATGTTAGAGAAGTGGGAGAAGAGCGCTCTTTGATTTATCATGTTGAAGGGGAAGGTTTGATCTTGTCTTCTGTTGGAGAAGATGGTGAGCTAATAAGATTGTATTACAGGATATTAACTGGGATAGGAAATATTTATGTAGTTGTGATTCTGTGCATTTTGTGTCGAACCTGGCTACTATTTCTAATGTTAGGCATGTCACGAGGCTTGTTTCTACTGATGACACCAGTAGTGATGACAAGGATTAGTTTTCCTTTGTTTGATAGTAGTTTAGGTGCTTCTATCTGTCTTCTATTTTCTTTTTCTTTAGTTGTTCTACTGCCTGTACGGAACACCAGTTATTAATGATCATCTATAAAAGTAGACGACCTACTCAAAAGCCGGCTATCCTTACTAAAAAATAATAATAAAATATATGTATATATACAATAAATGTTTTCAGCCAAAAAAATATTATTTTTTGATTTTGTTTCAAAATTATTAAACAACTAAAATGTTTTTTAATTAATTCCATGGGAATAAGTAAAATAGGTTAATTTTCGAAAACAAAATGATAGCATACTTTGTATTAAATTTATGTACTTACGTGTTACATTATTTACAAATAATTATATGTAATTAGTTTATGTATAAATTAATTTCAAAATAAATAATATATATACATATTATAAATGCAAATTAAAATAATGTTTTTTTATCTTCAACACTATATATGAATGAGTAAAATTTATGAAATATAAATTATATTTAATACAATATTATTTCTTATGAATTTGGTTTTAATTAAAAATATTTAATAATATATATAATTAATTTTTGAAAAATAATATTCTTATTTAAATCATGGGCGTAAGCATCTATATATGATTACAAATATTCACACACACACACACACACACACATATATATATATATATATAACCATGCAATATGTGATAAGTTAACACAAATATATACAAATTCATGATAAAGGATTATATCTAGATTAAACATGACATGATAAATTTATTAAGCATTTATATAATTATAATCAAGTAAAATTACCTTTGCCTTATACCCAGAATTTGCACCTTGAAATGAAGAACCAAGAGCCATAAATCCAATTCCAAATCCAGAAGTTGCTAGCTCTCGAATACAGCTACCACCGACAATCAACATATATGTAATTCGATGTGTGTAGGATTGATTTGAGGAGAAATGAGGTTTAGTTTTGACCAGAAATAGGAAGAGATTGAGGACCAAATGTCACACTAAAAGTAAGGGTTTAGGGGATTAAATAAAGGAGAGACTAGAGAGTAAAACGAGGATCACGATCCTTGTTTCTCTCTTACCATTTTTCATTCTATCTGAATTCAAAATCCCATTCATCATGCCATCAAATAGTAGGCCCTCCTTATCCCTATCATTGCCGAAAATAACAAGCCCTCCATGGGCCTTAACCCGAACAATATATAACACAGTTAAATCAAATTTAAAGATATATCTATATTATATATCGATAGGTGTATTATAACTATTGTATACGCACTTTTTAATATTATTCAATACACATAAAATAAAAATTTATAATTAATATTTCATAAATATTAATTAAATTTAATTAATTTCTAACAGTTATAATTTAATTAAATTGGGTGGTAACATGACTATTCAATGTTTCGATTGTATGATTCTTTGGTGTAAATTTGGTCAGCGATTAACATTGAACAATTCGAATATTATCTTTCATACGTCAATTAGCAGGTGATGTGATATTATGGCTAAATTTATCGCTTACTCGGCATTGGTGAAATCCAATTTTACTTTATTAAGCATTACCTTATGATAATTATTTACATCAATTATCTTCATCAAAACTATAGCACTTTATACTTATGGAAATTGGTAATGTTCAAAATTCCAATATCATTCATATTCAACTCTGTTGTCTAAATAAAAAGTCCTTTATTCAATAATAACAATTATTATTAACTGAACTACTTTGGAGAGATACTTTGACTTTGAGTTGATTTTAGTTGACCGTGATACTAACCTCATATAACCGAGAGTCTGATTCTCTCTTGAATAGTGTCTTTTCACTCGACCTAACTATAGTCATTCGATGGACGTCGTGCTATGATTTTACTATAATCAAAGTGGAATTTCCATATTGAAGCTCAATAGTTGTCTCAAGTTGAGAAAATTGTATAATATTATCACATCGATATTTTTGTTTGACCTTAGTTATATTGAAAACTATCGAGTGAGTCATTCCATGGTTATCAATTAACTATCAGCATGTAACTGCTTGGTGCCCCGCTAGACATGAATAATACACTATCCAACATTTGGAGAGTGTTACACACTCCATTCTCGACAGATGTATTGATATTCAGTCTCGATACAACTTGACAAGGGATACTTAAAATGTTATGTTTATCATTATGATTAACTACCTATGGTTATAACACTTTGTAACTACTATCACAAAACATACCATTTATGGATTTTCTATTAAATATTCTTTTAATGAAACTGATTAATTAATATAACACATTATATCATATACAAAAGAGAAAAAAACCTTTTATTTCGAACAAGTTTGGATATCGAGTTAGATATATGTCACAAATTACATATTAGCCCCTAAGGCATACCTTAACTCTATCACATTTCACCCCTCCATTTCTCCATATTTAGCCTGCTAAATAGGTACATAATCTCTATTAATTTTTTGATTTATAGCTTAATGGTATATGCATTATATATTTTATTTTATCCTCTTTAATTAACGAACTACTCATTTAAATTAAATGAAACATATGTACAATAATTTTATATATTTAACTCAATTAATTTTGGTAATTTAAAAAAAATTACTTCAAATAATATACAAATAACAAATATATGTGTATATATAGATGCACACACATATATAAATCATCTTCATATTAATTTATAATAATTAGTCCAACACTGTAATTCTCCATTATGTAACTCATATGTAATAGGTATGACTTCGGTACTTAGTTAATTTAAACTATCTGAATATAAAAAGCATGTATAAATTTTGCTGGAACATTGTAAAGGTTAAAAAGTCAAATTCTGATCGATCAACTAGGTGATGTCCTACTTCATAATTATTTTACATTTTTGTCTGTTCTTTGGAACTATATCACTTAAACATACAAGATTAGGTCATCGGTAAAACCCAAATAGTTTCTTTATTTCATCTTAAAGCTGAGCTCCAATGTTACATAGTTTAATCGATAACAATTATTGATTAACCGTATTTACACTTTTTAAAGATATCTAACTTTTATACCTAAGGACATGATCTCTTTCTCTCTCTCGAGCACTGTTTAATAGTGATGCTATCTCATTTTCTAGTTCTATTCGTAATCAGTAGCTCCATAAGGTAGAAGTTTGTCTATCCACTAGGAAAACTGATAATCATGAAACACCCCACACCCCTTCGTATACCCAAAAAGGACACACTAAAAGATGTGGTGCATTGTAGGTATAGCTAAAAACTTTAGAGAAACTAAGATTCAAAAGACAAATAAATAAAACAACGAAAACAGTAACTCGTTAAAAATTAAAAACTTCATAAATAAGTCATAACCAAAATATGTCTCAAAATACCAAATACATATGTCTCATGAAAAATACCATCTTAGTTATAATATCGGAGTACTAAAACCATTCCTCTCAAGAGTACAAGTACATCATGTCCAAATGAAATAAAAACTGAAAGGGAGAAGAATACATGAAGAAAAACTCCGCAATTGAATCTCCAAGAAAATCCAAAATCTACTTTCCCTGCCTCTACCGGCCTATGGGAGGGAAAAAGGGGAAAATAGACGAGTGGGTTAGACTAAAAGTCTGGTGAGTGGAAGTAATTACTAGTATTTTTAAGCAAGATAAAGATAATAAACTTTGCCACAGTTCTAGTATAAAAGGAAATAAAGGAAAAGATAAAGTTGGAATAGAATACCGTTTAACTATTGGTTTTGCTTAAATAGTTCCGATCATTTTCGATTGTTTGCACTTGCCTTAGATTGCTACTTTGATCAGGCTGAAATCCTAATCTTACTGTAATTAGGCTGACGTCCTAATTCTACCCTTTGATCGGCTTTCTATCTCGGTTGTGCCACCGTGAGCAAGTCCCATCCTGTGGGTCCCATAGGAAAAGGACACATGTTTAACGCTTTGGAAACTCAATAGCGACTTATATCCCTACACCGAGGCCACACGCTCGGTCACCGTTAGGCACACTATCTATTGCTCCCTCTTTTGACCTCTTACCTAACCTAAACAGCATAAGCGTGTCCAGCCTCACTTGAGTGTGTTGTGAGACCATCATTTCCTGACTGAAGGGGAATGCTGCCGGTACGGGCCCTAACAAACAAAATCTAGTTGCGCCCCTTGTCCAAATCCTCTGATTTGGGCTTCTATCTGTTGACCACTTATCTACCCTAAACAGCATAAGTGTGTCCTAGCCCCACCTAATCTATTATGAGACCATTAGTTCCTGACTGAAGGGGAATGCTGCCGGTACGGGTCCTACTTCTATCTTTGCTTATTAACATAGTATAAGTCTTTTAAATAAGCCTCTTTCGTTAATTCTGCTCTATTTGCTTATTAACTTATTCTAAGTCTTTAAAATAAGCCTCTTCCGTTATCTCTACTATATTTGCCTATTAACTTAACTCTAAGTATTTAAAATAAGCCTCTTCCTGCTCTTTTTGCTTAATTATAACCCACGTTATAATTTCCCTTTTATTTTGTCTTCTTAGTTATAACTACAAGTTATAAACTTGCTTTCAAATGTCAAATTTGCCTATTTCAATCTATATCTATTTATTACAGTTCTTCTTATTTACATCAAATTTTCTGTAAATTTATTGTTCTTATATTTTAGTCCATATTAGCGAATATCCTCTTTTTATTATTTTATTCGCGTAAAAAGAAAAAAAAAGAAACTAACATTTTTACAGGCTGAATTCTAACATAAAACGGATGTAAACAAAATACAAATGACTGTAAATAGTAGTAAATAACTGTAAATAATAGTAAATAAAAATAGCTAAATAAAAATAGCTAAATAAAATAGACTGAAAAGAACTTTAAAAATTAACTGTAAACAACTTATATAAAAGCGGTCTCAAAATTGCAGAAAAACTACAACTATTGAGAACCTTATTATTTTAAATTACTTAAAAATCTAAAACAATTACTTAAACACTCACCTGTGGTCCTTAGATCTATTCTTTGGCCTTGCCGGATCAACTTCTAGGGTATAAAATATTTTAATTATGAAATGACCCTCCTATTTTCACCCTAATTTCATAAGGATTTTTTTTTTTTAAGAGATGATATATAGATATATCATTCATTACAAATATGTTTTCCAAGGTCATTTTCTTTCTCCAATAAACAAAATATATCCAGGATCAAAATAACTTACCAATATAAATATATCAGTGTATAACTAGTAACATACACATACATATGAAGATGTATGTGTACCTCTTGTTTATATTCAGAGTATATACTTTATTTTTGTACAAGAAAATTCTGTTTAATTTAGATTTTTAGCATTTCAGATTAATTATTGTATCTTGATTTTTGGCCATAAAATCCACTGGAATCATGTACTTCAGTCTGTCATTATAATTAAGAAATGATCAAGTAATAATCAGTGGTAATCAAACTTTTAATATAGATGATTGTGTTAAAGTCTGGATAGTATCAAATTCAGTATAAAAGAAAGTGGATCCTAAGTGAACACAAGCAACATCTAGGCGTAATGGAAACGCGCCTAACTTATACATGAAAGGTCACGAGTTCGAGTACTATGCTGGTCGGTGCAAACACAATTTTTGTTTTTCTTCCCCTTTTTTTTGTATGGTTTGAAATCTGATACCTACCTATCTTTGTACATATATTTAATGTTTGCCTATAACCTAACATACAAATCAATTCTTCTTACTTTACTATTTTTGAATCCCATTCCTGCAACTGTTTTAAGAATTTATATTTATATTTTTGCCCAGATATCAACATGTACACAGATATACATATACATGTCAATATCTCTGCTCATTTTCCAGAAACTGGGTGAAACAATTGCTAAATGTACTAAGCTTTTGAAATGCATTTTTATTTTCAAGATACAACCTATCATGATCAACCAATACTTCATTTATTTGAAGCTGGTTAACTCATGAGTCATGTACCTGCTACACATTAGTTCAAAACAATGGAGATACTATTCAGTGCATTCTGTCTGAAGCCTTTAAAAACATTTTACTTTTCTCAATACAATTCAGAAATGAATTCAAACTTATTTACAAAGCATTTCAGAAAAAGAAAATAAAATCCTTTTTAGTTTACTTCTTGCTAAGTCCAGATTTTGTTCTAAAACTCAGTGCTCTGTTATATCTCAAGATTAGCCAATACATATATATAAATTATGCAAAACAGTAGCTCACATAATTGTATATTTCTTACCAGACTTTTATAGCTGATACTTGAGCTTATTTTTCTTGTTTGTGTTTCAGACTCTACTTCAAAAACAAATCAAACCTTAACACACAACAATTTCAACAGACCAACAATTTAATCTGACACTTTACAGAACATAAGGGCAACATGATCACTAACCATAAAATATTAAATACATGACTAGAAATCTTAGTAACATAAAATTTTTCCTGAATACATGCAGATATAATCAATTTAAGCTCTTATTGAAACTAGCTAGCATGTTCATTCACTCCTCCACAATAGCCACTACTTCATTTTTACTTAGTGCCTGGGTTACCTGAAAGAGCATAAATGGCTGCCTCATTTTAAAATGAGACACCCCATATGCCATGAGCAAACAAGGGTCAGATCTATGATCTGGTATGAGTAACATCAATTCATTCATGATATTAAGCAATAGAGATTATAAGAGCACCAATTAGTTATTTAAGCAAATTCCTGCAGTCAATTACTTTAACATAGTATAATTAAGCTGATTCAGGTATGATATATTCATTTATCATTCTTACACTTGCATACATAATCATGCAAACATAATTATCTATTTGCAACAATTTCATTCACTGGAATCATCTTGGTTCCATACCATTCAACCTAAGAAATATCCATATTCCTATTTCTTCATTTACAGGTTATATAGTTCAATTTAAATCCCTGCCTCATCTGCTATTAAGGAATCACTGGGACACATTGCAATGAACTAATTCACATCATTGCACAAAGATCTCAGGGCTTAAACAAACCATGTGCCAACTTGCATACTTCAAATATGACAAGCATTCCAGCAGTCTTATTGGCCTTCCCTTCCCTAGTTTATTTACTAGTGTATTGTCTTAAATCCTAACATCAAATATGCTAAGTGAACATGTCACTGCAAACATGGAAACATCCATAATCTTTCCTAGCATAATTCTTCTCAGAAATAAACAGACAGTTATTTCCTAATTGGGGTCAATATGTCTTGATCTTAGTAGATATAAGAACATTTTCAACTGTAAAAGAGGCATGGCATGTTATATTGATCTGCAAGCCTTTATGATTGATTCAGATTCAAGATCTGGTTCAATCATAATTTTAGCTTGTGGGTTTCTTCTTTTTTTTTTGATTTGATTTAAGGGCTCAGCACTTAGAAAATTTCTATTGCACCCTTAACATTTTTCTTTTCAAGCCTCAGCACTTATACCAAGTATAATGCAGCTCCAATCATTTTTTTTTTATAAAGTTTCCATGCCATAGATCTATAACAGTTGAGAGTATTCTCTATATAATTTTTAAGATCCTAAACTTTAACATTTATGAGTATAAATAAAACAGTATGATACTCATCCAAAGACAAATGTCTCAACCAATCAATGATCATCAAAATCATCCAATATTAAATCATATCAGATTTAAAATAAAACATCCAAAAAGCATTGATGAAATCATATACATCAAAACCAGAAATACATAATGGCAATATAAAAAGTGGCTGCCTCAACTCAGGTCTTAATGCCATGAGCTCAGTGAGATTACTCACCTAAATGTTTAATCCAGAAAATTCTTGTTTGAGTGTTTTCTCCTTCCTTCCAATATCTTCCTTCTTTTCTTATTATTTTTTTTTTGTGCAGCCCGGGGTAAAGACAATTCTACTACCTATTTATATGCATTTTTCCTCTAGGGTTTTGTTGAAACAGAATTCCATTTCTGTCCTGGCTTGCATCATGTATTTTTCATTCATAATACCCCGGCCATATTAACCAATTTAAAGGCTGCATTTTCTTTCTTTTACTTTTCAGAAAATGGCCACTCTCCTAGTCATGTTAAAAGTGTGACTATCCTATTTTATATTTTAATTATTTCTGAAAATCCCCTTTGCTATTTTTGCCTACACAAGCATATTAACTTGTATCACATTTCATGTCATTTTAATGTTATGGTTTCATTTGCTCATATATATATATATATATTTTTCAGTGTTTAAAAAATGTATATTTGTATACATATCTTATCTAGGCTTATTTTAATTCCTCTTTTAAATTCAGAAACATATGCACCTACATGTATACAAGTTTACAAATCCTTATACATATGTATAATTTTCTTTTCTGGGTTTTAATTAAAATCTGTTTACTGATTTAAAGTAAAACTTATTTTTCTTATTTTCTAAGATGATCCATATAATTCCAGAAATCAAATATCCATGTTGCAAAATCATGTTTGTATTGCTCTTTAATTCTTGTTTTAAATCCAAGAAATCTGGAGTTTTTCCTTGTGCCATTTCAGTGTGCACGTGCACACATATACTTGCACACTATTTATTCCAGAAATTTCACCATATTTAAATCTAAATATTTCAAAAATTAAATCATTTTACAAAAATGATTTTTCACAAAATTTTGGGGTATTACATTCACCCCTCCTTTTAGGAATTGTGTCCTCACAATTTTCTAACATTTATAGTGAGCATCTTTTTCTTTTCTGAAAACTTATCAAACATATGCATAAGCAAACAAATTCAACCATATCAACCATGCATAACAAATAATTTTTCCAAAAAAAAAAATTACCTTTTAATTTGCAAAAAGCTTAGGGTAATCCATTCTAATCTTATCCTCTAACTCCCATGTGCAGTCATTAGGATCACTACTCCACTGGATCTTAACTAGTTTCAAGGTTTTGCTCCTTAATTTCTTTTCTTCCTTGGCTATAATCCCCACTGGTTCTTTTTCATAAACCAAGTCAGGATTTATTTGAATTTTGGTAGGCTCTTCCAAAATGTCTTCTTTATCATGTACCCATCTTCTAAGTTGGGACACATGAAAAACATTATGCATTGCTTTCATTTCCTCTGGTAGTTCTAATTTGTAAGCCAATGAACCAATTCTTTCCAGAATTTTATAGGGTCCAACATACCTTGGTGTAAGCTTACCTTGCTTGCCAAATCTCATGACTTTCTTCATAGGTGAAATCTTGATGAAAACAAAGTCTCCCACTGCATATTCCACTTGCTTTCTCTTCCTATCTGCAAATTTCTTTTGCCTATCTTGAGCTGCTGCTATTCTTTTTCTTATTAACCCAATTTTCTCTGTAGTTTCTTTAACATATTCAGGTCCAAGAATAGCCCTTTCTCCAGCCTCTACCCAGCATATAGGTGATAAACATGGCTTGCCATATAAGGCTTCAAATGGTGCCATCCCTATGGTGCTTTGGTAACTGTTATTGTATGTGAATTCAGCTAGATGGAGGTGGTCTTCCCAGTTGCCTCCAAAGTCCAATGTACATGCTCTCAACAAATCCTCTAAGACTTTGTTCACCACCTCAGTTTGACCATCTGATTGTGGATGGTAGGCAGTGCTTAAGCACAATTCACTCCCCATAGCCTCTTGAAAACTTTTCCAAAACCTTGAGGTGAAGATGGTATCCCTATCACTCACAATGGTTTTGGGTATGCCATGCAACCTTACTACCTCTTTCATGAATATTTGAGCCAATTTTGGAGCATTTCTTTCTGTTTTAACTGGGATAAAATGTGCTACCTTAGTTAGCCTATCCACTATCACCCATATACTTGTGTTTCCTTTCTTAGATCTAGGAAGACCATCTATGAAATCCATAGATATATCCTCCCACTTCCACTGTGGTATACTAAGGGGTTGCAACAGTCCTGATGGCCTTTGTGTCTCTGCCTTGACTTGTTGGCAAGTCATGCACCTTGCAACATATCTGGCCACATCTGACTTCATCCCCTTCCACCAAAGATTTCTTTTCAAATTTTGATACATCTTGGTGCTACCTGGGTGTATGGAGTACTTACTCCTATGGTACTCATTTAATATTTCCTCCTTCAATTCTGTATTTTCTGGAACACATATCCTATTTTTATTCCTTAAATAACCATTTTTATCAATTTGATAATTTATTACTTCCTCCCCTTTTGATATGAGCATTTTCTTTTCCACCAGGTTTAGGTCTTGTTCCTGCATTTTCCCAATCTTAAGAAGTAAATCTGATTGCAGAGATATCATACTTAATTTTCCTTTACCTTCACCTTCTTCAATAGGCATCATTTGTTCCTCACTGTTTTCCTCAATTTCCAAATCAGTAAGTATAGACAAATCCCTAAACTCTTCCATCATCAACATGGCTACCTTGGCATGTTGTCTACTCAAGGCATCTGCAACTTTATTTGCCTTGCCTGGTGTATACAGTATATCTAGGTCATAGGCAGCTAGGAACTCTACCCATCTATGTTGCCTCCTGTTCAAATCTTTTTGTGAGAACAAATATTTCAGTGCCTTATGATCAGTGTACAAAATGAATTTGGCACCTAACAAATAATGTCTCCAAAGTTTCAAAGCATACACAACTGCTGCTAGTTCAAGATCATGGGTTGCATACCTGGTTTCATGTGGCTTTAATTGCCTAGATGCATAGGCTACCACCTGGTCTTGCTGCATCAACACAGCCCCTAACCCAGAGCCACTTGCATCAGTGTACACAACCAAATTTTCATTTCCTTCTGGCACTCTCAATACTGGTGCATTAATCAGGGCTTCTTTTATTTTGATAAAGGCTTGCTCACATTTTTCTGTCCATACAAAGGCTTGGTTCTTTCTAGTTAAATTGGTAAGTGGTGATGATATTTTTGAGAAATCTTTTATAAATCTCCTATAATATCCTGCCATCCCCATGAATGATCTAATCTCACTGATGGTGCTAGGCCTTTTCCATGCTTGGATTGCCACTACTTTATTAGGGTTTACTGATATTCCTTTGGCAGAGATAACATGCCCAAGAAAATGCACTTCTTCTTTCCAAAATGCACATTTTGAAAATTTTGCCTTTAAATCATTTTCCCTTAGTCTTGACAAAACTAAATGCAAATGATTTTTATGCTCTTCCACTGTCTTAGAATAAATCAAAATGTCATCAATAAAAATCAGTACAAACTTGTCTAAATAATCTCTAAATATTCTATTCATCAAATCAACAAAATATGAAGGAGCATTTGTCAAACCAAATGGCATAACCAAAAATTCATATAAGCCATATCTTGTGTTAAATGCAGTATACTTAACACTTGAGTCTTCAACCTTCATTTGATGGAATCCTGATGCTAAGTCTAATCTAGAAAATATTTTAGCTTCACTGAGTTGGTCAAAGAGATCATCTATTCTAGGCAATGGGTATTTATTCTTGATGGTTACTTTATTTAGTTCCCTGTAATCTATGCACATTCTCAAGGTACCATCATGTTTTCTTACAAACACTACTGGAGAACCCCAGCAGGAATTGCTTGGCCTTATAAATCCCTTGCCTTCTAATTCTTCCAACTGATTTTTCAATTCTTTCAGTTCACTTGGCCCCATTCTATAAGGTTTCTTGATTATTGGGCTTGCTCCTGGAATGAGATTAATTTGGAACTCAACTGGTCTGTGGTGTGGAACACCCTTAACTTCCCCAAACACATCCAAGTATTCATTAACTATGGGAATTTCTTCAATGGTTAGTTCACTCAGATCTTTTTCTAAGTCAACTAAATGATACAATTTCCCTTCCTTAGCTATTTCACATAGAACTGTGATTCTCTGGCCTCTAGAATTTTGCAATGATATGGTGGATGAGTCTAAATTAATTATGGCTTTAAATTGCCTTAACCAATCTACCCCCAATATAACTCCTATATTTGGGTAATTTAAAACATATAAATTGGAGATAAAAATATTTCCTCCTATGTTTAACTCCACATCCACACAATTCATGTTCAAAACACTAGAACTCCCTAGGGGACTTTGTACAAGCAATGGGGTTTCGACCAATATGCAGTTTAATTTTAACACTTTAACTAATTCATAGGAAATCAAAGAGTGTGTTGCTCCAGTATCATATACTACTGGTATGGGTATGGCACAAATGAATAATGTACCTTCCACTTGGCCATGATTTTCAGCATCAATTTTCACTGCAGATTTGCCTTTTCCTTCCAAAGTTGCCAATTTCCCTTGCTGTTTATTCTCTGGACAGTTCCTCTTCATATGCCCCTCTTTCCCACATAGGTAGCATTTGAAGGCTCCTCCTTTCAACTCTGGGCACCTTGGTTTGATGTGTCCTTCTTTTCCACAATGATGGCAAACCAATTTCTTCTTAGTATCATTGGCTTTTGTATCTTTACCCTTCCTGTTGTCTGCCTCCTCCTTCTTTTTATCATAAGGGTGATATCTTCCCTTATCCTTCTTGTTGTTGCTCTTAAAATTCCTATATTTCTCTCTTTCTTTGTCATGTTGTTCCAGTTTCAAGACCAGATCAATTACTTGATCAAATGTTCTATCTGCATATGGTAGCATAGCTCTGCTAAGTCCTGGGTTCAGTCCTTTTATATACCTATCATTTTTGGATGCTTCATCTGCCACTAGCATTGCTCCATAATTGGATAGCCCCTCAAACTTTTGAGTGTATTCAGTGACATTCAAAGTTCCCTGCCTAAGTTTGATAAATTCTTCAAGCAAAATGGTCTTGGCTGATGCTGGTACAAATCTTGCCTCCAACATCTCCTTGAACTGATTCCAAGTGATTTCATTTTCATTTCTCCCAGCTATGATCACCTCCCACCAGCTTAAAGCTACCCCTTTCAGTTGTCTAGAAGCTACTTGCCTCTTCCTTTGGTCATCCAACTGCATGTCATTGAAAATCCTATCAAGTGTTCTCAACCATGCTTGAATTTCCATCACACTCTCAGTTCCTTCAAAACTCTTGCCTCCCAAATTGGAATAAGTCTTCAGTAGTTTTGAAAGCTCCTTATGTGGGTTCTCAGGCCTATGCCCAATTCCATCTCTTAAAACCCTCACAAATTCTTGCATATCAAGCATTTGAGGTGCACTGGGTCCTGCATTGTGATGAGATCCTCTTCCTACCATGGTCTGCTAACTAAATTATGGGTAAATGGTATTAGTATATTATGAGTACTTCTATAATTTCTATTTTCTTATCTAAATTATTTCATCCAAAACAAACAGACATAATACATTTCTATATTACTTAACAATCAATGCAACCAGGTGCTCTGATACCAACTGAAATGACCCTCCTATTTTCACCCTAATTTCATAAGGATTTTTTTTTTTAAGAGATGATATATAGATATATCATTCATTACAAATATGTTTTCCAAGGTCATTTTCTTTCTCCAATAAACAAAATATATCCAGGATCAAAATAACTTACCAATATAAATATATCAGTGTATAACTAGTAACATACACATACATATGAAGATGTATGTGTACCTCTTGTTTATATTCAGAGTATATACTTTATTTTTGTACAAGAAAATTCTGTTTAATTTAGATTTTTAGCATTTCAGATTAATTATTGTATCTTGATTTTTGGCCATAAAATCCACTGGAATCATGTACTTCAGTCTGTCATTATAATTAAGAAATGATCAAGTAATAATCAGTGGTAATCAAACTTTTAATATAGATGATTGTGTTAAAGTCTGGATAGTATCAAATTCAGTATAAAAGAAAGTGGATCCTAAGTGAACACAAGCAACATCTAGGCGTAATGGAAACGCGCCTAACTTATACATGAAAGGTCACGAGTTCGAGTACTATGCTGGTCGGTGCAAACACAATTTTTGTTTTTCTTCCCCTTTTTTTTGTATGGTTTGAAATCTGATACCTACCTATCTTTGTACATATATTTAATGTTTGCCTATAACCTAACATACAAATCAATTCTTCTTACTTTACTATTTTTGAATCCCATTCCTGCAACTGTTTTAAGAATTTATATTTATATTTTTGCCCAGATATCAACATGTACACAGATATACATATACATGTCAATATCTCTGCTCATTTTCCAGAAACTGGGTGAAACAATTGCTAAATGTACTAAGCTTTTGAAATGCATTTTTATTTTCAAGATACAACCTATCATGATCAACCAATACTTCATTTATTTGAAGCTGGTTAACTCATGAGTCATGTACCTGCTACACATTAGTTCAAAACAATGGAGATACTATTCAGTGCATTCTGTCTGAAGCCTTTAAAAACATTTTACTTTTCTCAATACAATTCAGAAATGAATTCAAACTTATTTACAAAGCATTTCAGAAAAAGAAAATAAAATCCTTTTTAGTTTACTTCTTGCTAAGTCCAGATTTTGTTCTAAAACTCAGTGCTCTGTTATATCTCAAGATTAGCCAATACATATATATAAATTATGCAAAACAGTAGCTCACATAATTGTATATTTCTTACCAGACTTTTATAGCTGATACTTGAGCTTATTTTTCTTGTTTGTGTTTCAGACTCTACTTCAAAAACAAATCAAACCTTAACACACAACAATTTCAACAGACCAACAATTTAATCTGACACTTTACAGAACATAAGGGCAACATGATCACTAACCATAAAATATTCAATACATGACTAGAAATCTTAGTAACATAAAATTTTTCCTGAATACATGCAGATATAATCAATTTAAGCTCTTATTGAAACTAGCTAGCATGTTCATTCACTCCTCCACAATAGCCACTACTTCATTTTTACTTAGTGCCTGGGTTACCTGAAAGAGCATAAATGGCTGCCTCATTTTAAAATGAGACACCCCATATGCCATGAGCAAACAAGGGTCAGATCTATGATCTGGTATGAGTAACATCAATTCATTCATGATATTAAGCAATAGAGATTATAAGAGCACCAATTAGTTATTTAAGCAAATTCCTGCAGTCAATTACTTTAACATAGTATAATTAAGCTGATTCAGGTATGATATATTCATTTATCATTCTTACACTTGCATACATAATCATGCAAACATAATTATCTATTTGCAACAATTTCATTCACTGGAATCATCTTGGTTCCATACCATTCAACCTAAGAAATATCCATATTCCTATTTCTTCATTTACAGGTTATATAGTTCAATTTAAATCCCTGCCTCATCTGCTATTAAGGAATCACTGGGACACATTGCAATGAACTAATTCACATCATTGCACAAAGATCTCAGGGCTTAAACAAACCATGTGCCAACTTGCATACTTCAAATATGACAAGCATTCCAGCAGTCTTATTGGCCTTCCCTTCCCTAGTTTATTTACTAGTGTATTGTCTTAAATCCTAACATCAAATATGCTAAGTGAACATGTCACTGCAAACATGGAAACATCCATAATCTTTCCTAGCATAATTCTTCTCAGAAATAAACAGACAGTTATTTCCTAATTGGGGTCAATATGTCTTGATCTTAGTAGATATAAGAACATTTTCAACTGTAAAAGAGGCATGGCATGTTATATTGATCTGCAAGCCTTTATGATTGATTCAGATTCAAGATCTGGTTCAATCATAATTTTAGCTTGTGGGTTGCTTCTTTTTTTTGATTTGATTTAAGGGCTCAGCACTTAGAAAATTTCTATTGCACCCTTAACATTTTTCTTTTCAAGCCTCAGCACTTATACCAAGTATAATGCAGCTCCAATCATTTTTTTTTTATAAAGTTTCCATGCCATAGATCTATAACAGTTGAGAGTATTCTCTATATAATTTTTAAGATCCTAAACTTTAACATTTATGAGTATAAATAAAACAGTATGATACTCATCCAAAGACAAATGTCTCAACCAATCAATGATCATCAAAATCATCCAATATTAAATCATATCAGATTTAAAATAAAACATCCAAAAAGCATTGATGAAATCATATACATCAAAACCAGAAATACATAATGGCAATATAAAAAGTGGCTGCCTCAACTCAGGTCTTAATGCCATGAGCTCAGTGAGATTACTCACCTAAATGTTTAATCCAGAAAATTCTTATTTGAGTGTTTTCTCCTTCCTTCCAATATCTTCCTTCTTTTCTTATTATTTTTTTTTTGTGCAGCCCGGGGTAAAGACAATTCTACTACCTATTTATATGCATTTTTCCTCTAGGGTTTTGTTGAAACAGAATTCCATTTCTGTCCTGGCTTGCATCATGTATTTTTCATTCATAATACCCCGGCCATATTAACCAATTTAAAGGCTGCATTTTCTTTCTTTTACTTTTCAGAAAATGGCCACTCTCCTAGTCATGTTAAAAGTGTGACTATCCTATTTTATATTTTAATTATTTCTGAAAATCCCCTTTGCTATTTTTGCCTACACAAGCATATTAACTTGTATCACATTTCATGTCATTTTAATGTTATGGTTTCACTTGCTCATATATATATATATATATTTTTCAGTGTTTAAAAAATGTATATTTGTATACATATCTTATCTAGGCTTATTTTAATTCCTCTTTTAAATTCAGAAACATATGCACCTACATGTATACAAGTTTACAAATCCTTATACATATGTATAATTTTCTTTTCTGGGTTTTAATTAAAATCTGTTTACTGATTTAAAGTAAAACTTATTTTTCTTATTTTCTAAGATGATCCATATAATTCCAGAAATCAAATATCCATGTTGCAAAATCATGTTTGTATTGCTCTTTAATTCTTGTTTTAAATCCAAGAAATCTGGAGTTTTTCCTTGTGCCATTTCAGTGTGCACGTGCACACATATACTTGCACACTATTTATTCCAGAAATTTCACCATATTTAAATCTAAATATTTCAAAAATTAAATCATTTTACAAAAATGATTTTTCACAAAATTTTGGGGTATTACAAATTAAAAAGATCTTCTCCTTGGAAAAATATTTCTTTTAGGATCCAGCCTCATGCAATGAACCCAGATGGAGAAAATCTGAATGAGAAAAATAACTAAGCCTATGGTCTTATTTATAGTGTCACTTGTGGATCTCAGACCGTTGGATTTAAACATTAAATCTAGCGCAACCACGTCATAGGTTCGATGGGAACCGTCGGATCGAAGCGCGGACGCACAGGATCGAATAAAAATAGCAAAACACATCACTCAATCCAATAGAAAACCGCCACTTCAGAAAATAAATCAGCATTCATTAATTATCCCTGTTAATTGATTGCATTGCAAAATTTTCATTTTTGTCTTTTGTGTGTATACAATACACTTTTTGAGAGGTTATACTCTCCTGGTTTTACAAATTGTTTTCCATTTTATAAATCTCATTAGATCTTTATTTTAAGTATTTGCATTTTCTAGCAATCAATTTATTCCCAATCATTATCTATTTATCAATTGGGTATGTTACACATTTATTTACATTCTTGAATGTGTGCAATTAATTAGGATATATGTATATATACATATACAATTTAAACTAATCAATCCCGTGGTTGATTTTATTCATTCATAGTTAATTTTCTTAATTGATTGCTTACCAATTTTAACATTTCCCATTGATTCTTGTCCGTTACAACATTTATTTGTTAACATTTTATCCTCCTTTCTAAACCTTCTGTTTATAAGCGTTAAAGATTTAAACTACAAGAATATATATTTTATAAACAAATTTAGTTTCCTCATCTTACATGTTTAGAATCTACGTTAATTTTCAATTAACATACATTGGTAAATGTTGTAGCGCATGTTAATTACAATTGTAACGTACATTAATTACTAATAATGTGCATTTATTGTCAATAAATATTTTTACCATTTTCCTCCATATGTGTGTGTGTGTGTATATATATATATATTAATACAATACTCTTGTTTCCAATTAACTTTATTAATCAAATTTAAACGTTTAAATGTGCGCATAAATGAGTAAGCTATTGAAATAATTCCAAACTTTGTGTATATAATATGATTCTCTTTTTAATAAATTCTACTGACTCATTGCTGACTGTGTATATATGTAATTTAACACACATCAGCAATCAATCAATCAATTATAAGTAATGTTAGTTACCAATTTCATACGTGTAATTGTTTCTGATGCCAAAACTTCCAACGGTCATAATTTCTTCGTTTGAACTTCATTTGGAAAACATTATATATGAAAATTAATCAAAAAATTGCCACGAACACAATGGTATAAGTTTCATGGCCAAATTCCAATATTTGCAAAATGTCCGTTTTTCACAATTGTCTAAGTTTATTAATTATATTTCCATTAATTAACTAGTGTAAACAAACATGAGGTGTACTTTAATTTACATGTTTCCTTTAAATTTTCTTTTTATAATAACTTGTTCTATTTTAATTCCTTTTTAATTATTTTTCCCCTGAAATATCGGGGTGTTATATTCTCCCCCCATTAAATATTTCATCCCCGAAATCTCCAAAGATGGAAGAATGTAAATAGCAACCATTATCCAAAACTACATCCATCTACTCATCCATCATCCATTTCTACCATTGTCTTTAAGTTTTTCGAATGCAATTCAAGATATATATGCAATAGTGTAGTGTCAATGTCCCTAACTAACGCAAAAGATTAGACGATCTACTGATTCAGTCGACCTCTTTTTTATGCAATCATGTCCATGCTATGTATCCAAATGAATGCAGATTCCTAATGATAACTGATAGTTCTACATGCGTGCTACAATCATCATCCAAATGCAACAATCATGTGATAATCATCCATTTATAACAACCATGAAAATAAAATAAAAATGCAAATGCACACACATCCATATGCATATGCTCTAGTGACCTAGTTAAACTGATCCCTAGGAGATAAGAGTGCCTAGTGTAAGTATATGCGTTCATTAGCA
The DNA here is from genome assembly GCA_030737815.1 of Allium fistulosum. Classification (NCBI taxonomy): domain Eukaryota; kingdom Viridiplantae; phylum Streptophyta; class Magnoliopsida; order Asparagales; family Amaryllidaceae; genus Allium; species Allium fistulosum. The sequence continues at coordinate 496,577,209 of CM060905.1, read as the reverse complement.
TCCACTAGCAAACACTTGCAACCACCAGCGTCCATCATATATAACATGTTCTAATAACATGTTTACATTTAGTCCTACCATCCATAGGATTTAACCCTCCCAAAGGATAATAAAGAAAAGAACCTATTCAAAACAAAAGATGGAAATAGGAAATTCAAAATTTACTATCAAAGAGATGTGGTTAAGAGGTACGTATACTCTCCTAATCAAATCAATCGTCTCTGAAGTCTCTTTAACCATGTCGGGACCAAGTAGCAATTTCTCCATAGACTCTAACCAACATGAAGGTGGCTTGCACGGTCTTCCATAAAGAGCTTCGAAAGGTGCCATTCCAATGGTAGCTTGAAATCCATTATTATACGCGAATTCCACTAAAGGAAGATGCTCCGTCAAAGTTCCTCCAAAATCAAGAATACACATCCTCAACCATATGTGTCTTACTATCTTACTAATATCACCTCACTATATAGTCTACACATCTGAAGCGACGATCCTAGGTTTTCACTAGTGTCATATACATTTTACGGAAACTTCTATTATTACTTCTAAAAGTAATCACTGCTATCTCCTACTTACCCTTAAACTTTTTCCGTCATACCTAGGAAATGATTCCTATCTATTCCACATTTAAAAGTTTGGTTTGGTATTTATCATTTCATTTCAAAAACTAAAGCTTTTAAATTTTTAAAAACATCAAATCCCAAATTTTTACCTTTAAAAGTGTTATTTTCAAGTTTCCATTAAATTCAAAGGTACTTGGTTACTTAACATATTATCTTTCTAGACTTGCATTTTTACAGCTTTTTGAATTTACATTATTCCCCAAACCTAGGGGGAAAACTTACAAATTCTAAGTTCAAAACTTATTCCTCTTTTTCTTTTAAAGACCTTTATAGCTTTCTATAAAAATTTGGATTTCTAAATTTAACTGTTACTAAACTTTTCGCTTCCAAAAACTTATTTACTTTTTCACCAAACCATTTTTCTTAAAGATATCTTTAAAATGTCCTCACATGTTTTCAAAACATCTTCTTTTCATAGATTTTCAATTTTGCAAAAACTGGAGTAGATAAGAACGGTTATTTTATTAAAACCCCTTAACTTTCCAATTACCTAACCTTGGTGGAGTTTCAAACTTACTACAAACTGAGACTTTCTACAAAGGCATGCAACCAATGCACATAATCAATGGAAAAATATATGAAATTTCCACTGCTTACCTTTTTTACTAAGGCTCTCTATAATATCTCTCTTAACTAACACTGTCTCTAATTATTCCACTTCTTATTACACCTAATGGTTTTATACCTTTATATATTGGAACTACTTTCTTTTATAAGAAACTATTAACGCTAAAACCTTCTATGAATCCTTTAAAAGAGGACTTCATGTTTATGTGAAATTACAAGGAACTTATTTTATATTCTTTTCGAAATAGGCTATAAAAAATATGGTGCTTCCCATACCTTGCACATCTCTTTCACGTATTCCTTATAACTTGCACAAAAAATCTTTATTTGTGATTTTGTTTCATAGAAATTTTTATCATTATTCAATTCATCCCAATAGATTAAAGTATGTTTAATCTATATTCTCTTACGATATACAATTTCTATGAAATTTATTAATTTCCTATTATTTTACTTACACCCTCTTTTTTTCCAAAAGAACTATTTTCAAAACTGTTTTAATATTTTCATAACTAGAAAACATTTCTTTATACTTATTTAAATAATAAGTGTACTTACAAACCACTTTATTTCTCTACTTAGAAATTATCTTCAAAACACATTTTTATTTGGGTCAAAACAGATGTTGCGTGAAACACCGTTACTACTACCCTAAAAATACTAGTGTATGGATTCAAAAATAAATAAATCTCATATACTGTGTAAAAACATTTCCTTTGGGAGTCGCCTACTATAACGGTAGTGTTATAGTTTATGCTCCCCTTATTTTTCATGAAAACATCTATTACAACGATGAACGTTGTAACCTACGTTTCGATACTTAATACACTCTAGGCCTTTATATCTAAAATCTTTGTTTATCTACAAAGAAACTAGCGAGCTATATATGCTTTATAATTCTTCAAAAAGAATTTCACTTTTAATAAAATTTACATCATATAAAAACCAATTTAAATTTCATACTACTTTTTTTTTTAAAAACCCAATATTTTTTTCCTCAAAAATGTCTGGGAAATCTCAAATGACTGTAACAAAATCTAGCTCTAGTGATGAATCAAGGGAATAAAGGAAGCTCAACATGACTGACCCCTATGGGTCGCAAGAAACCTCGAGAGTCCTACTGTTGTATGTCTCTATTCTAATGACTCTCCTCTCGCAGTTCAATATCGCTCCATAAGTGGATACCCAATCCATCTCCAAAATCATCCCATACCCCGAAAATCCCAGTGCATAGGCGTCACAGTCGAACTCTACGCCTAATATAAAAATTTTCAAACCCCTACAAATCATGGATAAATGTGTCAATCCTCCTATGTGGTTTGAAACAACTATGGGGTCTACTACTAAAGAGATATCTAAGTGCAAACAATCAACCAAGGAACTAGAAATGAAAGAGTGTGATGCTCCAAAATAAAAAAGAGTCCGAATAGGAAAATCCGAAATAGAGATCAAACCTTCTACAAAGATTTTCCTACCTCTATCTGGTCCACTTCTAGAAGGTGTTGCATCCAAAGCCTATACTTGTGCTGTAGGTGCATTTGCTCTTTGCCCCGTCCTGTGAGGACAAGCTCTACTAAGGTGACTAGGCTGCCCACAAGTGAAACACCTTCCCTTCATCCTTTTATTCTTATAGTCCTTTGCGTAATGACCAACCAGTCCACAGTTATGACATTTACCGCTTTTCTTGATCCGTTTCTGAGGTCCGCCTTCTTTCCTCTTGTCCATATCCTTCTTGTTCTTTCACCACGACTTCTTAGAGCTTTCTGACTTAGGAACTTCTTTAAGCTCTCCCTTCAGCTGCTAAGATGCAAGTTGAATTCTCTGTTGGTTCTCCAATCCTAATAGCCTAAACATTCACTCCGTATCCTCCAACCTAGCTCGTGCCTCCTCGAAATCCTCTGTGCCAGAAAACGTCTTGCCTCCTATACTAGCAAAGTCCTTTCATAGTTTAGAAAAATTGGCTGCAGTAGGTGGATTAATGGGATCTCTACCTACTGGTGCTGTATTGGGCGCTTGCCCTTGCACTTCCGGTACCGTAGCTCTACAAAATCAGTTAGCCATACTATGCAAAGAAAAGGAAATTTAGGCTCGAAAGAATCGAAAGAAGGTTGAACTAGACCTTGAGGGGATTTTTATAAAACTCTCTTTTAAACTTGAAAACCATTTTAAAAAAAAAGTGTTTCTTTCTGAAAAATACTTCTAGTTTGAAGATATGCTACTTTTAAAAATAGGTTACTTTTGGAAAAATACTTTATTTTTAAAACAAGTTTTTAGGAATCTTGCAACCTTAGGCTCTGATACCAAGTGAAACACCGCACACCCCTTAGTATACCCAAAAAGGATACACTAAAAGATGTGGTGCATTGTAGGTATAGCTAAAAACTTTACAGAGACTAAGATTCACAAGACAAATAAATAAAACAACGGAAACAATAACTCATTAAAAATTAAAAACTTCATAAATAAGTCATAACCAAAATATGTCTCAAAATACCAAATACATGTCTCATGAAAAATACCATCTGAGTCATAATATCAGAGTACTAAAACCATCCCTCTCAAGAGTACCAATACATCATGTCCAAATGAAATAAAAACTAAAGGGAGAAAAATACATTAAGAAGAACTCCGCAGCTGAATCTCCAAGAAAATCCAAAATCTATTGTTCCTGCCTTTGCCGGCCTATGGGAGGGAAAAGGGGGAAAATATAGGAGTGGGTTAGACTAAAAGTCTAGTGAGTGGAAGTAATTACTAGTATTTTTAAGCAAGATAAAGATAATAGACTTTGCAACAGTTTTAGTATAAAAAGAAATAAAGGAAAAGATAAAGTTGGAATATAATATTGTTTAACTGTTTGCTTTGCTTAAATAGTTCTGATCATTTTCGATTGTTTGCACTTGTCTTAGATTGCTGCTTTGATTAGGCTGAAATCCTAATCCTACTGTAATTAGGCTGAAGTTCTAATTCTACCCTTTGATTGGCTTTCTTTCTCTGTTGTGCCACTATGAGCTAGTCCCGTCCTGTGGGTCCCACAGCAAAAAGATACCTATTTAGCACTTTGGAACTCAATAGCGACTTATATTCCTGCACCGAGGTTGCATGCTCGGCCACCGTTAGGCTCGCACTATCTATTGCTCCCTCTTTTGACCTCTTACCTACCCTAACCAACATAAGCGTGCCCAGTCTCACTTGAGTGTGTTATGAGACCATCAGTTCCTGAATGAAGGGGAATGCTGCCGGTATGGGTCCTAACAAATAAAATATAGTTGCGCCTCTTGTCCAAATCCCCTGATTTGGGCTTCTATTTGTTCACCACTTATTTACCCTAAACAGCATAAGCGTGTCCTAGCCCCACCTAATCTATTATGAGACCATCAGTTCCTGACTGAAGGGGAATGCTGCCGGTACGGGTCCTACTTCTATCTTTGCTAATTAACTTAGTATAAGTCTTTTAAATAAGCCTCTTTCATTAATTCTACTCTATTTGCTTATTAACTTATTTTAAGTCTTTAAAATAAGTCTCTTCTGTTATCTCTACTATATTTGCTTATTAACTTAAATCTAAGTCTTTAAAATAAGCCTCTTCCTGCTCTTTCTGCTTAATTATAACCTACGTTATAATTTCCCATTTATTCTGTCTTCTTAGTTATAACTACTAGTTATAAACTTGCTTGCAAATGTCGAATTTTCCTATTTCAGTCTATATTCTTTTTATTACAGTTCTTTTTATTTATATCAAATTTTCTGTAAATTTAGTGTTCTTATATTTTAGTCCATATTAGCGAATTATCCTCTATTTATTATTTTATTCGCGTATTAAGGAATAAAGAGTCTAACATTTACAAGCTGAATTATAACGTAAAACGGATGTAAATAAAATACAAATAACTGTAAATAAATGAATAAAATAGCTAAATAAAAATAGCTGAATAAAATAAATTGAAAAGAACTTTAAAAATTAACTGTAAACAACTTATATAAAAGCGGTCTCAAAATTGCAGAAAAACTACAACTATTGAGAACCCTATTATTTTAAATTACTTAAAAATCTAGAATAATTACTTAAACACTCACATGTGGTCCTTAGCTCTTTTCCTTGGCCTTCCCGGATCCACTACTATGGTATAAAATATTTTAATTAAAAAGATCTTCTCTTTGGAATAATTTTCCTTTTAGGGTCCAGCCTTAGGCAATGAACCCAGATGGAGAAAATCTGAATGAGAAAAATAGCTAGGCCTAGGGTCTTATTTATAGTGTCACTTGTGGATTTCAGACCGTTGGATTTGAAGATTAAATCTATCGCAACCATGTCATAGGTTCGATGGGAACCGTCGGATGGAAGCACGGATGCACAGGATCGAATAAACCTAGCAAAACACGTCACTCAGTCCAATAGAAAACCGCCACTTTAGAAAATAAATCAGCGTTCATTAATTATTCCCGTTAATTGATTGCATTGCAAAATTTCCATTTTTCTTGTTTGTGTGTATACATTACACTTTTTGAGAGGTTATACTCTCCCTCTTAATTGACTTTACAAATTGTTTCCCATTTTATAAATCTCATTAGATCTTTATTTTAAATATTTGCATTTGTTAGCAATCAATCCATCTTAATTTGCCAAATTTATATCCATAATAATTTCCTTTGTTATACATTCTCATTAATGTCAATTATGTCATTAATTCAGCCAATCAATTTATTCCCAATCTTTATCTATTTATCAATTGGGTATGTTACACATTTATTTACACTCTTGAATGTGTACAATTAATTAGAATATATGTATATATACATATACAATTTAAACTAATCAATGCCTTGGTTAATTTTATTCATTCGTAGTTAATTTTCTTAATTGATTGCTTACTAATTTAACCATTTCCCATTGATTCTTATCCGTTACAACACTTATTTGTTAACGTTGTATCATCCTTTCTAAATCTTCTATTTATAAGTGTTATCCCGCCTTTTGGCAAGACCGTGACACCAAGGACTTGACCAGTAATAGATGACGGCCCATCCTAGAAATTAGTTATACATAGGCTCACTATGGATATCGACAAATTTTATCCGAGTCCGGATCGAGCCAAAATTGGTAGGACATGACAAGCTAAGCCATGGGAGCTAACGTTCCAAATCTCAAGTCAATCCGAGTTCGTATGCTGAAGTTATGAAGGACACAAAATTGGATGAAAATCAATTACCATTCGACTCGCTCCTTCGACTCGCTCCATATCCTTCAGATGCCAACTTCGACTCGTTCCTGTTCGACTCGCTCCATTTCCACTCCACTGCTCAAACCTCCCAGAACTGCACTCTTCGACTCGCTCCAGTTTGGAACCATCGAAAGTGCGCGTTTCGACTCGCTCCGCTCCAACAGCCATTCGACTCCATCGAGTTCAACTCCGATTAGCAAAGTCACCATTTGAGTCGATCGAACCAAGCACTTCGACTCGATCAATCATGGCTCACTTCGACTTGCTCAATCAATGCGCGCTTCGACTCGCTCAAAACAACGTCAAAGACAGAGCGATCCAAGAAGCGCCACGTCACCGAGTCGAATAGAAGCGAGTCGAAGCAGAAGCGAGTCGAAGGAAACAGCCAACCGAAAAATCCATTTCGTGTCGATCATATCTCCCAATCTACAAGTCCAAATGCTATGAAATTTTCACGGAAGACTATGTGCATGCTACAGAATGTCCACGCCAAATTTCGACTCCATTGGATGAAATCTTGATCGAGTCGAAATTTGTTCGTGCCGATCACGGATCGGACCGAAACTTCACGGGCTTGGGCATGCGGGCCTGGTCACGTGCCAGAGAGGGTCTCCCGAGATCTGAGCGAAGTACCAGCCTCCTACACCTATAAATAGAACCCCAAAGCCAACAAAAAAGGGGTTCTTCTTCCTCTTTGAGATCTCCAACGCCCGAACTCCGCCAAATCCAGATCTGAACTCGATTGCTGCTGCCCCAAATGAAATTCACTGCTACAAATCACAATTGACTGCTATAAATCATTGAATTCACTTGTAAACGCAAAAGAAAGATTAATAAAGCAAACAACTTCATAGTGGACGTAAGCTATACGCCAAACCACTCTAAATTCTTGTGTCTCATTGCACTTTAATTATTCTCATTTCTAAAATTTGGAGTTTTTGTTAGATAATTCCTCTTTTTTCATTAATTTCTTCACATTATCTCTTCAAAGACTTCCGAAGAGTGTAGTGCCCAATTTTGGTACAAACACTTTGGTGCTTTTACTGAGAAAAACCAATTTTTCTCCTCCTCTTTGGATCTCCTATCTATATTGGATTGCATAAATCTAAGAAGAAGATCCAGATCTAGAACTCTGAAGCCCTTCCATTCTATTCAGATTTGCGATCCGATCTAGGAAAGGACTTCATCAATTCATTATGGTGAGCACACGTACCACTTCTACAGCTGCTGATCAAGGAGCACGGGACCGACAAAATCCCGTGCAATCACCTCCATCCAACCAAAATGCTGCAGGACCTTCAGATCCATCAGGTACAATCACTAGACAAGAATTTCAGACATTGCTTCAAGAGTTGACCCAAAATCGACAGCAGCTAGCAGAGAAACTACGCGCCAATACGAAGTTGACTAACCAGCTAAATCGCCAAAGGCGAAGAAGATCTAGAAGATACCAAGGTTCTCACTCTTCCACAGAAATTTCAGCCTCCTCCGATGGCCAAACTAGATCCACGCGTCCACGGTTAGGTGGAAGCTACACCCAGGCCACAGGACACCAACCTGCTTCGAACCTTAGGCAACCTAGAGCTGGACCATCCGTTAGTTTCCGCACAGAACCTTCGACTCGGGGAGGAGCTGCTCCTTATCATGTTACCGGCAACATTGCTACTACCACCATTTCCGGACGGGGAGGTGATGCTAGAAACCAAGCTGATCCTCAACATAGCCAACGAGAGCAGACTCCTGAACCTTATGTCCTTAAGGATGTTGAACCAAGGAGGCGAGGCATGGACCGTCGACCACGTCCGGTCCAGACTCGCGCTGTGGAACCCGACCACACCTTGGCACAACATGCTCAAAGTGTCCGAATGCCAGATATACCAGCGATGATCTGCCAAATGATCCGTGAAAGTCAGGATCTCTCTAATGACGACTGGGGAATCTCCCGAAGTCATACCCCTTTCACCGATGATGTGTTATATGCTGAACTACCTCGGCACTTCAGGATGCCAGCTTTGCCAGTTTATGAAGGGAGTTTTGATCCCAATCAATACGTCCTGAAATACGAATGGCTGATGAATGCTGCTAGAGCTGATGACGCAGTAAAGTGTCGTAGTTTCCCCATTTCCCTAGGGGGCATCGCTACCATGTGGTTCACTCGTTTGCCACCGCGATCCATCTCTAACTTTGACCAGATGGCCACCAAGTTTGTCGAACAATTCCGTATGCATGTGGCGAGGCCAAAGGACGTTAACACTCTGTCTAGTGTTACGCAAGCTCCCGGAGAAACGCTTAGACGTTACTTGGAGCGATTCCATGTTGCGTGTGCAGAAATAAGCAATCCCAACGATAACTCTATCCTGATGGCTCTGACTAAGGGGATTGATGCTGATTTCGAGTTCGGAAGTTGGTTAGCTGGGAAACCACCTGCGTCATTGGACCATTTCTATTCCAAGGCAGCCTAATTCCTGAGAAGGGAGGATGCGAAACAGTCTAGGAAGCAGGATGACGCAGGACCCAACATCAAGGGTATCCAGAGTAACGTCGCTGTTAAACAGTCCAGGGATAGTTCTGGAAAAATTCAGTTGAACGTCCAAAATAAACAGAATCAGCAGAGGTACAATAGAAACCAGAACAAAAAACGCGATCAGGATCGTGGACCACGGCGTAGAGCTTCCATGTACGATAATTATACTCCATTGAACACGTCATTGGAAAATGTGTATTTGAAAACCTGCAATACCATGTAGTATAAGAAGCCTGCCCCGAAACCACCAATTGAAAGGCAAATCCAAACAGGAAAGTTCTGTAGATTCCATGAGAGTTATGGCCACAACACCAATGAGTGTCGTCACTTACAAGACCTCATTGAAAAACTGATACGTGAGCGGAAGTTGGATCAGTATGTACGGGCGCCGCAATCCGGTGGTGCGGGCCCATCAAATCAAAATCGTGCACCGAACCAGGAAAGACAGGAAGAACCCTCTCGTGCAGATGGGAGGTTGGTCATCAATACAATAAGTGGTGGTCCTCACCCAGCAGATCGAAGCTGGAAGGAAATGGAGTCGTATGCCAGCTCTATCAGGCATGCGGACTTCGAGTGTTGCAGTAGTTTTAATGAGGGGGCTCCGGCCAAGCAACAGAAGACGATGACGGATGACATCGTGTACAGGAACAGAGACGCAGATAAAATCGAAGCTCCCACTATCGATCCACTGGTTATCTCAGCACAAGTAGGTCCCGCTTGGATAAAAAGGATCTTAGTTGACAGTGGAAGCTCTGTGAATAATTTGTTCAAGCGAGCTTATGATCAAATGAAGATGGAAGCCACAGATTTGAAGCCTTGTCAATCTCGAGTCCATGGTTTCAACGGAAGTGCCACAATACCCACTGGAATGGTGGAATTGCTAGTAGAGTTGGGAGTTGGAGAACGTCGGAGACTACGGATGTTGCAGTTCAATGTTTTGGACATAGACTCCCCTTACAATGCTTTCTTGAGCCGACCGGCCCTCGCTAAATTCAAGGTAGCCATTGCCCCATGGTGTTTGACCTTAAAATTTCCCACTGATCATGGAATAGGAATCGTTCAGGGAGATCAGGCTACTGCTAGAGCCTGTTATGTTGCTGAGCTGTGGGAGGCGTAGCGAAAGGAGAAGGGAAAGGGTGTAGAGGAATCTCTTTGCGTCCGTTTCGCCGATAATTGACAATTAACGCCCGGGCCCAGGCCCGGGCACCCCAGCCAATTCCTCAAGGACCATGATCCAAGAGAGACTGAAAACGAAGGAGAATCTAAAGAAAATCAAGCATCACCGGCCGAACTGACGATTGATGTCCCAACTGACAACAACGATGATTCAAAAATAATAAAGATTGGATCTCAGCTAAGCCAGGAAACTCAGGAGGAATTGGTTGAATTTCTGCGGGCAAATCTTGACGTATTTGCCTGGACACATTCTGATATGTGTGGGATCTCGCCGGACATCGTGAGCCACACTCTGAACATTGACCCGCGGCATGTCCCGGTCAAACAAAAAAGGCGCGGTATGGATCCAAAGAGATCTGCCGCCCTTAAAGAGGAAGTAGACAAGCTTGAAACGAACAGATTCATTCGAGATGCGCTATATCCTGAATGGGTGTCAAATCCCGTGCTCGTCCGAAAGCCAAACGGGAAGTGGAGAACATGTGTCGACTATTCCGATCTGAATAAAGCATGCCCCAAAGACAATTTCCCGCTTCCTAGAATTGATCAGCTAGTGGATTCGATGGCTGGACATGAACTCTTATCCTTCATGGACGCGTATTCAGGCTATAATCAGATACCGATGCATTTACCCGATCAAGAACATACCATCTTCGTAACCAATCTGGGACTTTACTGTTACAAGGTTATGCCGTTCGGACTCAAGAACGCCGGGGCTACTTACCAATGGTTGGTCAATCGGATGTTCGCTAATCAAATCGGGTAGACAATGGAAGTATATGTAGACGACATGCTTGTGAAGTCACGACTCTCCACTGACCATGTAAAAGACCTGGAAACTATGTTCAACCTACTTCGGGAGTACAAGATGAAGCTCAACCCACTAAAATGTCACTTTGGAGTTGCATCCGGAAAGTTCCTTGGGTTCATCGTTAACTCCCGGGGAATCGAAGCCAATCCCGAAAAGATTTGGGCAATCAGAAATCTTGAAACTCCCAGGACTATAAAGCAAGTCTAGAGTCTCAATGGAAAGGTAGCAGCATCGAGCAGGTTCATTTCAAAGTCCACTGACAAATGCATTCCCTTCCTCGATCTGATTTGAAAAGGGAAACGAAACTTTGAATGGACCAGAGAGTGCGAGGGCGCTTTCCAAGCACTAGTTCAACATCTATCCACACCACCAATACTGTCAAAGCCTATTGATCATGAGAAGTTGTATGCATATTTGGCGATATCAGAAAACGCTATCAGCGATGCTTTGGTTCGAGAAGAAGATGGGATACAGAAGCCAGTGTATTACGTTAGCAAATAATTAACTGGGATGAAAGGAACTATCCAAAGTTGGAGAAGTTGGCTTACTGCCTTATAATCGCATCGAGAAAACTCTGACCATATTTCCAAGCACATCCCATTGTTGTTTACACCGACCAGCCGTTACGACAGGTCCTTTCGCGGCCTGAGACGTTTGGTAGGTTACTCAAGTGGAACATCGAGCTAAGTTAGTTTGATATTACTTACACTCCAAGACGAGCAATCCAAGGACAAGTCCTCGTGGATTTCATAGCTGAATTCATCATTTCAGAGGACTTGCCTGAAACTAGTAAATCCCCCGAACATGTCTGGAAGCTGTATATCGATGGTGCATCAAACGACCGGTGTTCGGGCGCTGGCGTCGTACTCGAAACCCCCGAAGGTCGATCTATATGCTACGCTTTGAAGTTTGACTTTCATGCAACCAAGAATGAAGCTGAATACAAAGCCCTCTTAGCTGGCTTAAAACTAGCCAGAGATCTAAAAATCATTGCTGTGGAAGTTTACTGTGATTCACAATTGGTTGTGTGTCAAGTACGGGGAGAGTATCAGGCAAGAGATCGAAGGTTGGCTGCTTACTTAGCTCGAGTTCGGGAAGTACTGAATCAGTTCGATTACTATGCCATCTATTGTATACCTCGGGAACACAACCAAAAGGCCGATTCATTGACAAAGCTAGCCAGCACAGGTGAAGCTCAACAAATGGGACTCGTTCCCGTAGAAACGCTATCTTCCCCAAGTATCGACCGGACATAAATAAACTGGGTATGCGAAATCGTTCCTGAAAAGGACTCATGGATGACCCCACTCAAAAATTACATTGAGCACGGAACCCTGCCGGAATGCAAGAGTGAGAAGAGACAAGTCCTTTGAAAGGCCTCAAGGTTTACCATCCAGGATGGACTCATGTATAGGAGGGGATACTCCGTTCCCCTACTTCGATGTATCGCTCACGATGAGATTAAAAAAGTGTTGTGCGATGTGCATGAGGGAGAATGTGGCGATCACACCGGGGGGCAAGCACTTGCCAAGAAAATACTTCGTTATGGATATTACTGGTCTACCGTGAATCGTGATGTGTTGGAATATGCAAAGAAATGTGATAGGTGCCAGTTATGCCCGAATTCCTAGAGCTCCTCCTACTGAGATAACGCAAATGGTCAGCCCATGGCCGTTCGCAATGTAGGGCATCGACATCATCGGTGCTCTACCTCTGGTAAAAGGTGGTGTGAAGTACGCCATCGTCGTAGTTGATTACATTACAAAGTGGGCTGAAGCCGAAGCTCTCGCTACCATAACAACGAAGAAAGTAATCAACTTTGTGGTTCGTAACATCATCTGTCGATTTGGTCTCCCATACACCATAATTACGGACAACGGAACCCAATTCGACATTGCTGAATTCAAAGATTTCTACAAACGATTTCACATCCAAAAGAAATTCTCCGCAGTTTCACATCCTCAAGCAAACAAACAGGTCGAAGTAGTTAATAAAGTTATAAAATCCATCCTGAAGAAACAACTGGAAAAGGTCGGGGGAAAGTGGTAAAATCTTGGTTTATTCAATTTTCAAGGACTCCGTGGGTCAATGAACTTCATATGGCCCTATGGGCTTACCGAACAACCCACAAGACCGCGACCGGCCACACCCCGTTCTCTCTTTCCTACGGTTCAGAGGCCGTTATTCCAGTCGAGCTAGAAGTACCTTCTCATCGTGTGACATACTATGATCCAAAGACAAATGCTATATTACTTGCTGAATCTCTCGATCTACTAGATGAGAAGCGTGAGGAAGCTGATTTGAGGGCAGCTACGCATCGAAGTCGAGTCGCCCGATTGTACAACACCAAGGTCCGTCCGCGAACCTTCGAGTTAGGCGATCTTGTCTTAAAAAGAATCTATCTGGTTCCTTCGCATATGAAGCCGACATGGGAAGGACCGTATGTTATTGAACGAAGGCTCGGAGATGGCACATTCAAGTTATCGACCGTCGACGGTCTTACCCTGCCAAGAGCTTGGAATAGCGAGAGCCTTCGCCGCTATTACACCTGACAGGCTATCTTTATCCATTTAGTTTACTTTCCTTTTCTGCAATTTGTTTATGCATTTCGAGATTAGAACTTGTAATAAGGCAACTGACTTTGCCATACTTTCTTATTTCAGCAATAAAATGCAACCTCTTCGAGCCAGAGCTGTGATTTGCTTGAAATACTTCATATGACCATCACTATGCACGGAGAGCTAAGTCTCATCATACGGTGGGATTTATTCAAATAGAGAGTGGCTGCGATGCAACCAATCACTCCCTAAGTGAAACCCAAGCTCGGGGGCAAGCCATCACATCAAAGTCAAAAGAGGATTGATACACGACAATCCTCCATCAACTCTGTATTCCCAGAGTGCGAAGCGGAGTATAAACATCAACTCTGTATTCCCAAAGTGCGAAGCAGAGTATAAACATTCAACTCCGTAATCCCAGAGTGCGAAGCGGAGTATAAACATTCAACTCCGAACTCCCAGAGCGCGAGTCGGAGTATAAAAAATCAACTCCATATTCCCAGAGTGCGAAGCGGAGTATAAACATTCAACTCCGTATTCCCAGAGTGCGAAGCGGAGTATAAACATTCAACTCCGAACTCCTAGAGCGCGAGTCGAAGTATAAACATTCAACTCCGTATTCCCAGAGTGCGAAGCGGAGTATAAACATTCAACTCCATATTCCCAGAGTTCGAAGCGGAGTATAAACATCAACTCTATATTCCCAGAGTGCGAAGTGGAGTATAAACATTCAACTCTGTATTCCCAGAGTGCGAAGCGGAGTATAAACATTCAACTCCGAACTCCCAGAGCGCGAGTCAGAGTATAAACATTCAACTCTGTATTCCCAGAGTGCGAAGCGGAGTATAAACATTCAACTCCGAACTCCCAGAGCGCGGGTTGGAGTATAAACATTCAACTGCGAACTGCCAGAGCGCGAGTCGGAGTATAAACATTCAACTCCGTATTCCCAGAGTGCGAAGCGGAGTATAAACATTCAACTCCGAACTCGCAGAGCGCGAGTCAGAGTATAAACATTCAACTCCGTACTCCCAGAGCGCGAGTCGGAGTATAAACATTCAAATCCGAGTTCCCAGAGCGCGAACCGGAGTATAAACATTCAACTCCGTACTCCCAGAGCACGAGTCGGAGTATAAACATTCAACTCCGTGTTCCCAGAGAGCGAAGTGTAGTATAAACGTTAACTCCGAGTTCCCAGAGCGCGAACCAGAGTATAAACATTCAACTCCGTACTCCCAGAGCGCGAGTCGGAGTATAAACATTCAACTCCGTACTCCCAGAGCACGAGTCGGAGTATAAACATTCAACTCCGAGTTCCCAGAGTGCGAACCGGAGTATAAACATTTAACTCCATACTCCCAGAGCACGAGTCGGAGTATAAACATTCAACTCCGTACTCCCAGAGCGCGAGTCGGAGTATAAACATTCAACTCCGTATTCCCAGAATGAGAAGCAGAGTACAAACATCAACTCCGAGTTCCCATAGCGCGAACCGAAGTATAAACATCAACTTCAAGTTCCTGAAGCATGGATCGAAGTATAATTATCAACTCCAAGTTCTCGAAGCGCGGGTCGGAGTACAAATGCCAATTCCAAGTCCCCAGATAGCAGACATATGATTGAAACTCAAGCCCGCGTGACCAATCGTCGGTAAACAAATAAGGATCCCCGGAGTGCGGATATGATCATCAACGATCGGACAAGCGTGAATAAACCGCTCAATCCCCGTTTGTCTCAAACTCCCATCCAGCGGCACTAGACTCGGCATGCTATAAGAAAAGGGCAATCGCTGGCTGATGTTTTACAACATACCACCAAGACTGGGGGGCAAGACCTAAGCGTCAACCATCAACTGAAGTAATGCGACGTCAAAATTCGACTCGTTTCCCGGTCGCAAACCATGTCCACAATACCCGAACTTGGCGAACGAAAACCAACTTCATTCGGAAACTGAAACTTCACAAGTGCATTTCAGACACTGAAACACTTAGACAAATACGCAATGACAAAAAAAGAAGTCAAAAAAGAAAAGTTTCCTTTCTATTGATTATAGAAGAAGTTCGTGTACAAGTTTCCAAAAAGTTCCTACTAGCAGGGGCCGAACCCGCATCTATACACGGCTAACAAAATGCAAATCAAAATACACCAGGAAAGCATGTCTAATCTTTCTTCTTCCTTGGCTTCCTCCTCGGTGTAGACCCACTGGAGCCACCGCTAATCTTCCTTTTCGAGCTTTTTCTTTTAGGCGGCGAGTCTTCAGACGAAGGCATTATATCAACATCCTCCTCCGAACTCGAGTGGACAGGAATGCTCTCTACGGGCGGAGTCGGAGGAACATGATCGAATACAGAAGGTGGAACGGGCATGCCGGTGAGAAAAACAGCACCACCAGGAGATATCATTCTGAGCGGAGCAGGCCCTAGTGCTGCCATCCCACCTCCAAAGCTTCCGCCATGAGCCGCTGTTGCCATTTCAGCGTCAATCTGAGTGAACATCTCCTCTTCGGTTATTGCTCGAGACCCGCTGGGGGCATCGGCAGTCGGCATTGAAGAACTTGCAGCAGGATCAGTTCCACTCATGACAGGTGGCAAGTCAGCAAGAGGATCGCCGTGACGGCGAAAGAGTTCATCCATCAATTGCTCGTCAAACGCCATTGTACTCCGCTGCATATCATCGATTGGGGCAGCTATGCTCACGGTGATCGCTTCGGTCATGATAGCCTCATGCGTCTGATATAATGCTTGAGTAGCAGGAGGCATGTGCGGTGCAGCATCGATCACTGGACAAAGAATAAGAGAATTGTTAGGACTTAACTTGATCAAAGACTTCGACTCAAGAAAGATATGTGGAATGTTCGGAGTACCTTCCTCAGTTTGACTTGTAAGCGACGAGGCGGCTTCAGTCACTTGCACTGTAGCCGGAGTCATCTGCGGCTGATCCGGATTATAGGCAGGAACAGCTTGAGGATCAACCGCAGGCAAAGATTCAGGCTGGGTTGACGCCAGAAGTTTAAGACCTGCATCGTGATGCTCAACCCCGGAACCTTCTCCTACTTCCAGGTGCTGGGTGCCAAATCTCTCCTTCTCGTAAGAGATCATTGAATCATGGAGAATATGCTTTTCATCATCGGTTAACAGACGATTCTCGAGCTCGAATTCATCCACAGACTCACCCTGGTGCGCCTCTTTCTCTTCCTCAACCAGTCGGCCCCAAGCACTGTGAAGATGCCTCGAATAATCATCGAGCCAGGCTAGACCCCTGTGCCTCAGCACATTAGCGTTGTAAACAACGAGAAGGTCTTCGATGTCAACCTCTAGCTTGGACTCGGCCAACTTCACCCTCTCCTCGACCTCAGCCTCCACCTTCTGGACTTTAGCCACAGCCGCATCCCGTTCACCCCTGAGCAGAACCGCCTGCTCGCACGCCTCCTGGGCTGCGGTGTTCGCGTCATCTTTCTCCTTGGCCATATCAGCAAATTTGGCCTTGAGTTCATTAAGCTCCTTGACCGCCGCGTCCCGCTCAGCAATGACTTTAGTGTTCCGGTGGCCCATCTCCTCCACCAGGGCAACATGTGCCTGACTCAACCTCTCCATTTCTGCCTTTGCATCGTCAGCCCTTTTGACTGCCTCCATCTCAGATTTCCGAGAAGACTCGGATTCAGCAGAGAGTACCTGAATAATCCAATCCCTTTTTGCGAGCTCGGTCTCCATCTTCTCGAGTGCTTTGGCTCGCTCAAAGGCCACTTTGGAAGCTTTTTCGGCAGCCTTCGCCCACTCTCGGTACTGGGTGTATATGTCATGAACATAATCGTGCATCGTTCCCTCTACCCCTGATGGAATTCCCTTTAAGTGTGGTGGGAAGACATAACCGTCAAAGCAGATATTCGGAAAGTCTTTTCTCATCTGAGCCAACTTAAGAGCTCCTTCTGCTGTGGGTTCAGCAGGGACCTGCTCAGTAACCATAGAGGTTGTAGTCTCGATTCTCTGAAGATGGGTCTCGGGTCTGGAAGAATGAGAAGATGGCCTGTGACGGGAAGGTTCGGGTGGATGTGAGACAGAAATGAGGGGTGGAGATGGAAGTCTAGGAGGAGGAGAGCGTGATCTGGATCGATGTCTATACTCCCTGTCACGCCCGTACCGGTCCTGGCTAGAGTATCCGCGATCGCGATCTCTATCTGAATCCCTCCTGCGGGAATCATAGTAACCAAAAGCTTTTCGGGCTGAACGAAGATTCCCGAGCATTGATCCCCTTGTAGACATTGTACCTGAAAATGATAAACGAAGAAAGAGTTAGTAACTTCCTAAGTTGAACGAAGTACAGTAGTGAATCATGTAGTGTAGTGAAGTGTATGCATGTGCAACCCCCCGACCAACCGGAAATGTCGGCCACACTCGTAGCAAGCGACCCGCTCGGTTCAAAAACACTATCAAGCTTTTCCATCCCGACGTCGTGTGGAGACGACACGAAATCCGGGATCGGGATATCATCAAGCCCTACAAAAGGACTCTCCACTTGCGGGGAAGGAGCCTCTGAAATTATAATCCCCTGGGAAGGTAAAGACACGACCACAGATTTAAATCTCTTAGATTTAGGGCGTTTGTGAGCAGCGGCCTTGCCTTTTCTTCTTCCTCCGGAATCCTGAACATCGGAAGGAGGCCCGGCCGAGAGCTCAGTATCGGTGGGCGTTCTTTCTGGATCAACTTCTTCGGTGATCACGATTGCGGGAGCTTTGCGCTTCACGCGTTTCTTCGGGGCCACTCTATGTATCAATTCCAAATGTATGCTATGTCTTCGTTCTATCAGCCCGACAACCCTCAAATTCCTGTCGGTCAGGACTAAGTCTATGTGCCTCTCTTTACCCGGAAATGCTTGAAGAATCCGAACAAGCTCTCTGAAATATGTGTCATCGGGGTGAGAGATTGCAGCTGTAAGAAAGGAAAAGTGTGTCAGTTTTTGAAGTCAGTTACTAATACCTCAATAATTCAAGAGAGAAGCGGCAACACTTACGTCTATCCAACCACCACCCAGTAAATCCAAGGGGGCACCGAACGTAGAACCATTCGGTTTTATAATAACTTAGCCTTCCCCAAGAGCCCTGTACAATGTGGCAGCTCCTGACCGCTTCTAGGAAGGTGAAAGAGGGGCTGTCTCCACGGCTCTTGACATTGAATAAATATCAGATCTCGATCGGCTTCGGCGATCGAAAGAGGATCTCCATGAAGAAAACAAAGATGTTGTTCAATAAGGCATACCCATTGGGATGTAGCTGAGATGGAGCTATGCCAAGAAACGATAACATCTCCTTATATATTCATTGAAGGGAGGAAGTGTCCCCGCTGTGCAAGTGTGACAGTTAAAAGCAGTAAACCCCTCCGGGAGATTGTGTGGCCTGTCAGTTGGCCCAGGAAGTAGCACGTCGTCCAGCGACAAACCATGCCTTAAGCAAATCCATCCTAACATATCTTCGGAGATACCCGACGGCACAAAATATGTTGGATTGAGAATGAACCGAGCACCCGGACGCTCATCCGGAGCTGGCTCTATGACTTCGGCTTCGATAACCGGTATCTCTGTGGTTGGAGGAATAGAACTTGGGAGTTCCGGCTGCTGAGAACTTGAAGGGTCCATGACTAGCTAGCTTATAAAAAATCATTGATAAACTGACAAATAACACTCGTGCATCCCCCAGTGTAAAGTGTGTGAGCGTCTTGTGCAGTGAAGTACTGTATATTATTCGAGAAGATCAACCGAGTTAAGGAAAGCACGTAAACGACGAGGCTTCAAAATTCAGTCGGAAGGACCGTCATCGATGACCGTCACAACCATGCCACCCAATTATTAACTATCATTCCGAGCTAAAGTTTGATGTCATTTTGATAAGTTCCAGTTCCATCGACGAGCTTCGATAGGCAATCAGATATGTAGTGAAACGGTTAAGTCCAGTAATACAAGTTTGAAGCTCGTCGGAGTCGATTGTTCAAATGTGCCAGGAATTTCAAATTTTTTAGTGTTCAATTCGTATCACTCACAAAAACCATGTTCACATCAATAAGTTATGGTCGTATGCATATGAGTTAGACTCGGTCAGAAAGATGGAATGCAAGTTCGACTCGTTCCAGAGCCATCTACTTTGACTCGATCCCAAAAGCTGCGCACTTTGACTCGATCCGAAGCAGCCGCTTCGACTTGCCCCCGAGGTCGCACGCTTCGAATTGATCCAAAAGCTGCGTGCTTCGACTCGATCCAAAGCAGCCGCTTCGACTCGATCCAAAGCGGCTACTTTGACTCGATCCAAGACAACTGCTTCGACTCGACCCAAGACAACTGCTTCGACTGGATCGAAAACCATCCTTTTCGACTCAATTCAAGGCCATTGTTCCGAGTCCATCAGGCGCGACCCCTTCATATCGATCCATGAATTCAGAGCGCTCGATTCAAGGCGAAGCTCCACCATCGATCGATACGAAGACCTTCGCCTCATCATCTCGAAACTCATACTCCATCGACACGAAGCCGAGGCCAGAGAGCTTTTCGATCGACCACGACTTTGATTGATTTGATGATAAGAAAACCCAAGTCTCCTCGTTTACGTGATGGTTTCGCTCGATGGATTACCTAGATTTGTTAATTGGTTCGAGTAATTGAAGATGTAAATCAGTTCGAAGGCGAGGGTGTTTTTCTTCTATGCTTTCTCTAATCTCGGAGCGATACGAAGGAGAGGCAGATAAAGGTGAATGGTAAAAAGTGAAAAATGGTTAAGTACCAGGTATTTATATGGAATCGAAAGCAAAAGGAAGAAACGTTGCGTATCCCAGTGGATTCGAGCGCACGTTTCGACTTGGCTTTTCAATACAGCGATGCGAAGCTCCCCTTCGTACCACTTGACTTCGACTCCATCTCCAGTACAGTCAAACGAACAATTCGAATCCATCAGGGAAGTTTATTTCGACTCGCTCAATTCACAGCCATCAGGGAAGTTAACTTCAACTCGTTCAGTTCATGTCCATCATCGAGTCGAACAAGCACTTCTCAGTTCGAATCCATCAGGTCATGGCTTCCAGAGGCCAACTCCGTCAACTCGACATACTTACTTCGCATCCATAAGCCCAATAAAAACTATCTTCGATGTTCCAATCCTACACATCGATTCAGGAAAGGGTCATTACGAAGGAACATTCAAAAAAAACCGTCAAGCGTTGTTGCAACGAATTTCACATCGGTTCAGGAGAGGATCAATACGGAATTCAAAAACAATAAACTGACAACGACTCGAGAACGTACAAATGTCAACGGGATTCAGATTAACATATATGCATGAATGTCGAACTAATATTCAATATTCCAGATTTTCAGGAATCAAAAATTCATCTAATAACAATTACAACAGCAAACGGGTAACCACTAGCATACGGTAATCAGTTGCAACGATACATGGTACAGCAGTCGACAGCCAACAGTTTACATTATCAAGAAGAACGGTCAAAGATTACAGCTTTCATCGACAAGACAATAACTATTCAAAGTAGAGATGGCAGTATTTCAAAGCACATCATGTTTCCACAAGACGTACTTTGGGGGGCAAATGTTATCCCACCTTTTGGCAAGATCGTGACACCAAGGAATTGACCCGTAACAGATGACGGCCCATCCTAGAAATCAGTTATACACAGGCTCACTATGGATATCGACGAATTTTGTCCGAGTCCGGATCGAGCCAAAATTGGTAAGACATGACAAGCTAAGCCATGGGAGCCAACGTTCCAAATCTCAAGTCAATCCGAGTTTGTATGCTCAAGTTATGAACGATACAAAATTGGACGAAAATTAATTACCATTCGACTCGCTCCCTTCGACTCGCTCCATATCCTTCAGATGCCAACTTTGACTCGTTCCTGTTCGACTCGCTCCGTTTCAACTCCACTGCTCAAACCTCCAAGAACTGCACTCTTCGACTCGCTCCAGTTTGGAACCATCGAAAGTGCGCGTTTCGACTCGCTCCGCTCCAACAGCCATTCGACTCCATCGAGTTCAACTCCGATTAGCAAAGTCACCGTTCGAGTCGATCGAACCAAGCACTTCGACTCGATCAATCATGGCTCACTTTGACTCGCTCAATCAATGCGCACTTCGACTCGCTCAAAACAATGTCAAAGACAGAGCGATCCAAGAAGCGCCACATCACCGAGTCGAATAGAAGCGAGTCGAAGCGAAAGCGAGTCGAAGGAAACAGCCAACCGGAAACTCCATTTCGTGTCGATCATATCTCCCAATCTACAAGTCCAAATGCTATGAAATTTTCACAGAAGACTACGTGCATGCTACAGAATGTCCACTCCAAATTTCGACTCAATTGGATGAAATCTTGATCGAGTCGAAATCTGTTCGTGCCGATCACGGATCAGATCGAAACTTCACGGGCTTGGGCATGCGGGCCTGGTCACGTGCCAGAGAGGGTCTCCCGAGATCTGAGCAAAATACCAGCCTTCTACACCTATAAATAGACCCCCAAAGACAACAAAAAAGGGGTTCTTCTTCCTCTTTGAGATCTCCAATGCCCGGACTCCGCCAGATCCAGATCTGAACTCGATTGCTGCTGCCCCAAACGAAATTCACTACTAGAAATCACAATTGACTGCTGTAAATCATTGAATTCACTTATAAACGCAAAAGAAAGATTAATAAAGCAAACAACTTCATAGTGGATGTAGGCTATACGCAGAACCACTCTAAATTCTTGTGTCTCCTTGCACTTTAATTATTCTCATTTCTGAAATTTGGAGTTTTTGTTAGATAATTCCTCTTTTTTCATTTAATTTCTTCACTTTATCTCTTCAAAGACTTCCGAAGAGTGTAGTGCCCAATTTTGGTACAAACAATAAGCATTAAAGATTTAAACTTCAAGAATATATATTTTATAAAGAAATTTAGTTTCTTCATCTTACATGTTTACAATTTACGTTAATTCCCAATTAACGTACATTAGTAAATGTTATAACGCATTTGTAACGTATATTAATTAATAATGTGCATTTATTGTCAATAAATATTTTTACCATTTCCCTCTATATGTGTATATATATATTAATACAATACTCTTGTTTCCGATTAATTTCATTAATCAAATTCAAACGTTTAATTGTGCGCATAAACGCGTAAGCTATTGAAATAATTCCAAACTTTGTGTATGTAATATGTTTCTTTTTTTAATAAATTCTACTGACTCATTTCTGACTGTGTATATATGTAATTTAACACACATCAGTAATCAATCAATCAATTATAATTAATGTTAGTTACCAATTTCATACGTGTAATTGTTTCTGATGCCAAAACTTCCAACGGTCATAACTTCTTCGTTTGAACTCCGTTTGGAAAACATTATATATGAAAATTAATCTGAAAATCGCCACAAACACAACTATATCAGTTTCATGGCCATATTTCAATATTTGCAAAATATCCATTTTTCACAGTTGTCTAAGTTTATTAATTATATTTTCATTAATTAATTAGTGTAAAAAACGTGAGGTGTACTTTAATTTACACATTTCCTTTAAATTTTCTTTTAATAATAACTTCTTCTATTTTAATTCATTTTTAATTGTTTTTCCCTTGAAATATTGGGGTGTTACAAATCATTTGTAGACGTTATACATCTGAAAAGGACTATATAATTTACATTTTGGATCAGGGCAACATAACCTCGTTTATAGTAAGTATACTAGACTCTGCTTCTCATTCTTATTGTCATAATTTTGCTTTTATGTGTGTCTCACTCTGATATGTATAATGTCATATTGTTTTTCTTACTCTTGGATCTAGATCTTTATAGAAGTTTTTGGAGGTAACAATCCGAAATCACAAAACCGCTAAATGAGCTCAATCCATTATATGGATTTAGATGGGAAATTGACATGGTCTCAACATATATTTTTATATTTTTGATGTGATTTGATCCAAGTGATAGAAAATGTTTTAAGTGGGCGTTAGAGCATCTATAGCAAGGTGGGAGAAATAAGAGTGAGTAATTAATTTAAAAGCGTCGATTTCTCCCACTTCTCCAGCTGGCAAGTTGGAGGAAATTATGCTTTTATTTTTAATTTTTAGACATCTACGAATGGTCTTCAGAAAACCATTTATAGATTTTTAGGGTTTAATAACCTTGTTAAAAATTTAGCCGAGACCATTTTCTTTGAACTTCTCAAAACATTTTCATGTCGTCACTCTCTCAAATCTATCAAAAAATTTCAATTTCCTCCAAAATTCCACTAAAATCAAAATTAAAACATACACCTTGGTTGCTCAAACCATTCTTCCCCTCCTTTCATTTAATTTGTGTGATTTCAACTGATAATTCCAAAATCACTAATTTCTAAGGTTAAGTTATAATGAAGTAATTTTGAAGATGGAGAATGCAAATGAAGAAGGTTCTATTTCTACCGCCCTTGTGCATAGAAGGAAAACATCAAGAATGAGTAGAAGGACTTTCAATCCATCATCACTAGAAACTGACATAATTGATTTCTATTTTGTAATACGAGAAACACACTATAAAGATTTGCAAAAGCATGAAAGAGAACAAGAAGGACTTCAAAGATAAGTGAGAGAACAAAGACATCACGAAGAAAAACTAAGACGACATTGTAGACGTGATTCAAGGTAGTAACAACAATGAATCATCCTTCTAGAAATCAAGCAATAAGTCGACTCACCTATTAAATTTGTGAATGTGGATATGTCACTATTGAAAATGTCGTCCTCAAGGAAATGGTATTGGTCATCATCATTTCAAACGCCACATTTATCCAAGAGATAATGGCTTTTGGGAGTGGATTGATGATCTTTTTCCTCAACAAGCCACTAACTATGCTAATGAATTAGAGTATCAACTAACAATGTTGCAAAATCAGTTTGTTAGGTGGAAGAATGAAATTAGTAAACTTCACAATCAACTTCATGGGCTAAATATTAGTAGGCAAAACTAAGCTAGAAAGGAAAATAATGTTTATGTTTGATTTTAACGTAACATTTGCTTATGTAAGATGTAAGATGATGATGTATGACGTTATATCATTATCTTCAGTACTGTTCTTGGTTTCTAAGAATAGAGATTTATATTTCGATAAATAACTCATACAAACGTTGTAGAACATAAATATAGAGAAACAGATTTTCGCTTAACCGACACTCTAGAGGTTGTTACTCAAATTGCAATATATAGTTGTTTCGTAGCTCGTATGCATCATTCCCTACAAAGCTAGTACGGTAATCGAAGAAGTAGCGTGAGTCGTAGGTTGAACGAAACAACTAAAAAAATATTCTACTATTTTACCTCATCTATTATTTTCCGGTACCTCCTACATGACCCACTAAATGTGACAAACGTACTTCTTGTTTCTCCAATCCTCCATGTTAATCTACATTCTTGATGATTATTGTACGTTTCGTTGACGGTAACCCAAAAATCTTGATCAATCTCTTATTTTATGTGAAGACTATTTGCCCCAGTATATGCTTTTATCAATACTAAGTAATACGCTGGAGTCCATGATTCATTTGTCATTGTGAAAACTAATAGCTCAAATTAGCATTTGCATTCATATATATATATATATATATATATATATATATAGTAGAAATTATATTAAAGAGCAAAGAAACACCATCTTAACAAATTTTTGATCATTTTCTGTTTAAAGTTGATAAGACTAGTCGATGCCAAAAAAGTTGAAATGGCTTTAAAGCAAACAAGAAATTTATGTACAAAGTTTATAAGACTAGTCAATGCCAAAAGAGTTGAAATGATTTTAAAGCAAACAAACAATTTCTATGTAAGGTTGATAAGACTAGTAGATGCCAAAAAAAGTTGAAATGGTTTTAAAGCAAACAAACAATTTATGCATAAAGTTGATAAGACAATACGATGTAAAATATAGTTGAAATGATACTAAAGGAAAAAGAGACAATTTCTACAAAATTTCTGCTTAAAATGATAACTCCAGTCACTGCAAAAATCAGTTTAAATGACATAAATAACAAAGAGACAAAATTCAATTTATGTTACATGGTGTAAGTGTAGCACCCAAATTCAACTAATAGTACTAAATACTGAAAAAATCAGCCGATAAGACTAAACACTGCAAAAGTTAGTTGCATCAAATTCAATATATATATGGTGTACAACATATTGCATACATTCTTCATACTCGGAAAATCTATCTCCACTAAACAAAATTACAAACTAAGCAATGTCCTTGAAATGAACTTGTACAATGATAGTCTCATGCAATTTACCGATTTACTATCGCAGTTTGAAGCTTCACAAGTTCCATCGACACAATTCCTTACTCCACAACAAAATCACTTACTAACCCAACTAAGCTTTGCACAATAGTTCGATAACTGTCGCAATCAAATCCCTCTAAACTCGAATATGTTTGGTTCACAACCAATAATTCCTCCTATAGAAACAATACAAGGGACCCCTTGAGAGACTAATACAAGTGACAAGGGGAAAGGTAAGGAAAAAAAGTTTACAAACAAAAAAAAGCCCAAGGATCCTCAAACCAATGATTCTATTGATGCAAGCACTGATAGTGGTAAGACATGGAGAACATATGACTATATAGTGTTGGCTAATGCATGGGTTAACGAATCTGAAGTTCATACATGACATTTTAGAGGGAGATTCTTCTATTTGAGAGTGAATGAGACTACAACCAGGACCCATAATGCCAAAAAAGCAATTGTTTAAAAGCACAAAGATGGAATAGTATAACTCGAATACTGTGTACCAAATACAAAGGTATAATAGTATAAAAAAGAAATAAGCTAAGGAGTGGACAATCATTTAGAGACTTGAAAGATGATTATGATAAAATATATCATGATATTTATAACGGTGATTTCAAGGCTCATGAAGCATTTGAAATTATCCTTATGAGGCCACGTTGAGAATCTCTCAACGAAGAAGAGGACGTCGGTGATGGAAGTACCGAAGAATTTAATTTAAGAAATATATCTTCAAGGTTCTTAGTAGATTCACCTTTTGGTCATTCAAATGAATCTCCCATGCCAGTAGATGCGGAGTGGAACAATAGCAATCCATTGACTTCTACTTCAAAAATGTTGTATAGTGGAGTTGTAAAGTGTCCTAAAAAAATAAAATCAAGCAAGAGATTATTGTTGAGAAACAAGGAAGCAAGTAACTTGGCAATGGTTAGTGACAAGCTAATTGCACTTTTAAGTTATATCTTAATTGCATTTGCCTCAAAAAAAGGAGTGTTTGAGGTTGAAAGTGCAGAAGTTAAAAGATCTTGAAAGCGTAGGTTTATGAAAATGTAGATAGAACTAGAGCTCTAAGAAAAAGAATTGAACCGAAGAAGGCTCGTGAACGACGGTTATGGGATAAAGAAAATAATTAATATTTAGCAAAAGATATTTCTCATTTATCTGGAGAGTTTTTGAAGTAAGTTCTGATTAGAAAACATAGTATTTTAAGGACACAACAACAAATGTATCAAGATGAAGAAGGATGCTTCGAAATGTAGAAGAACTGCCTCGTTATTGTTTGCATTAATAATTTAGTATTTTCTTATTTCAGTTTCCATACTGCTTGGTTATGTGTTTGTAGATTTGTTTTGGGATCTATTAAATGCTCGACAGTTTTATTATTATTACTTTCCTAAATTTGAATTACATTAACCACAACCACTAAACGGCTAAATAAAACCATATTATCTTCTTAAACATATTTTGAAAAGCCTTGATTTCATTTTTTTTTTCCTTTTCTTCTTTCAGTCCTGCTGGAGACGTTCTTATACATGATAGGTGGGGATGAAATTTAGCTGCTAGCTTGATAGCATCTTGACACTTAATGCAGAAGAAATGCTACAAGATATTTGGATAATAGTACTCAAATAAATAAATAACACAATTTTGGAGATGCTCTACGTTAAACGCTTTTTGAATTCTCTATTCCTTTTCTTCAACCTACCGCGTCTTCATCTTTTCTTAGAAAATAGGTAACATATAACTTGTCTAAACAATTAAATCGATGAAAAACAAGTAACAAGTGTGAAAACATTAGCCTAGGTAGTTTTAAGAATAGTCGTCAATGAAAGTTAATTTGTATAAGAAGCATATAATTCTCAGCTAAAACCCATTTGATTCTTAAAGCTCATTCCATTATACCCAGTATAAATACGAAAACTTTAAAATTTAAAACTCCAAGAAGGAAAGAAAGAATGAAAGAAAGAAAGAAAAAGGCAGAAATTTGTCTACAATACAACCGCTTTGCAATCAACTTTAGCAGCGTGCATGTAAAGCACATCCAAACAAAAGCTCAAAAGATCGCAAGGACTTTGTTTACTGTCATTTGTCTACGTAGTTGCAGGCATAAAGATAAAAGCGAATAATATTGCAATTATAGTTATAATCATTTATTTATTTTATTTGAACACTATTTCGTTCTTTATCCTTTCAGCTTTCTCCATTCCATAGGTTCTGCATGTCGTGTGACTTGATATCGCTTCCCCCTGTTAATATGATGACATACATGTCCACTTTTTTCACTTATATCAATTAAATAAATAACCTGAAATAATATAGCGTACATGAAATGAACAGATATGGGGAAAGAACTAAATATCTCTCAGCGTCTTTTGCTAAATATACATTTAAAAAGTTATTTGTCACGTTCAAATTCTAACATGCCTAGGTAACAATGATAATACACTAACTGTTATCTTGATGAAAGTTTATGTTCTTGAAATTTATGTCATCTTGGCTTGAATGAATCACTGTTGTTTGATGAAACTAAGACCGTACCTGAAATAATATAAGAAACAGGTTTGATGATTAAATACTGACTTAAGATTAAGCAAAAGGTGAGTACATTTTGGTCATTTCTATCCCCTATTTTACACCCCATTAACTAACTGAACCTAAACTCAATCATCAATCTACATGAATCCTTTTTGGCAAGACTGATCCCAAAAATCCAAACTCGGCCACGTTTCCTTCTTTGCCCTCCACACACAACTTGACTTTCCCTCCATTTTTGACCGTTACAACGCTCAACTCTACAACCTCTTTCAACCACTTTTCAAATTCACTCTCCAAATACCCTCCCATTGCCTCTTTCAAACCCTCTACAGCTGTTTCCTCCACCACTAATCCTTTATCTATAACGCTACTAAGTTTTGCAATGATATTTTCTTCCATTTGGCAAAACTCATCTTCGACTTTGTTCATAACGACGCGTGTCACCGTAGAAAGCAAATGAACTTCGTTTTGGTCGTCCATCTCATGAGTCAAATCGCTATCCTCTGCACTGATGTTGAGATCAAGCTCGATCTTCTTCTTTGCCTTTCTAATGAAAGTAGAATTAGACACCGGATTCCTCCTCTTTCGATTTTCCGAGCTCTCTTCCTCTACACTTAGCTTCATTTTAAGCACTTTTTTATCATCCTCGTTCGGGGAATGATCATCATTGCCAGTTAGAACGAAGAAACAACTTGATAGTTCGATCTTCATCCCAAATTCATCCTCCAAAATCCCTGTTTTGATGCATTCGGATATTGTTTTAAGAAAATCAGTGCTAGCTTTATCGACTTTCTTGATCAACATCACACATTCTTTATCTTTTCTCAATGCCTCCACAAACGCTTCTACTCTAGCATCAATGCATATTAGCTTTTCGGGGGATTCAAAAATCGTATCAGCCAAGACTCTAGCCAGTCTACTCTTTCCAATACTATCAGTACCTTGTAGTAGTAACCAACTTCCATTCACCAGCGCCTCTAAGATGACAGGAATATTCTCAGATTGCCATGGAATATTCCGATGAAGTTTCCTGCACAACTCTTTCTGGTTAATCTTTGAGGTACTTCTTTGATCGGCTGAGGTTGCAGTATCTGAAAATGTAGTATTTCCTAAAGAAAGCACAGTCTTTACATCGCTTGTCCTTGCTTTATGGTTATTCAAGTTCAAGTTTGTGTTGCTGAATTTCCTATCAGAATCAGGCATTAGCGTAGACCACCATGGATCACTTGAGCTATATCTATGGCCATGATAATTTCGACATAGTTTGTTCCATTTCATCCTCAATTCACCCAAGGTGTCCTAGAAAATAATTCAACGTTTAATTAATCTATGATTATAACATGATCAATATAATATGATAAATCTTTGCATAGAATTTGCACCTTGTTAGGATTGTAGAGTTTATGTGGTTGCAACCAAGAAGGAAGTTGGTTTAATTCAGTGTTGAATGCAGAAGCTTCTTTTTCAAAGTTGTACCTGCATTCTGTGCAACAGATTAATCTGACATCTTCATCTTCCTTTACTTTAGGATTCATACTCTTTGATTCTTGCATTTGTAAAGGATGATATGTTGTTGCTAGCTTGGTCATTCTTAAATCTACTTCGCTGCATGATGAAGAAAATAATCGTTCACATTTAGTGTTAAATTTTGTGTCCCGCAGCTCCCTTATTTATAATCATTCACATTTTATGCTACAACTCAAAGTTTACTATAGGAAAAGTACATCTCTTTCTCCTTCTATATACTTTCTTTTTATTTAATATTGCTTCCATGACCTTTTACTGACAACTATTCATTCTTTTGGTAAAAAATACTATCAACATATATACTGTCATGTTTTAGATCAATACAAAGATGAGATGCTTTTAAACATTACACCACAGTCTTTTGATTTGTAAATTTGTTATACTTCTTCTTTTAGTATCTATCCATTCAGACACCAAGCCAGAATAAATGGCTTTATCTTACTAGTAATCATGAAGTTATTTTTTCCAAATTCCTTCCACTAAGAAAGCTTAAACACTCAGGAATAATATATGTAAAATACTCATTATATTATATGATTCAGTACTCTTGAAGTAACTAACTACATAAACTTTGGAGAACAGAAACTTTTCTCTTTTCTAGTTTCATTTATATTTTTTATAAAAGGGAAAAAAAATATTTGCGTAAATTTGTGAAATGCCTAAAAATACTAGCCGTTATAACGATGATAATGTAGAAAGCCTGATATTTATTTTTAAGACCAAAGTCTGCTCATCAACTATTCCAGACCTTGTCCTAAACTACACGATTTTTTACATGTCCAGTGTATATACCTTGCACAAAATATATCTTTATGAGGTAAAAATATTGAATATTATTTTGCGTAATGTTAAAACTAAATGCACATGTAGAAATAAACTAAAAAAGTTCAATTCTCTAACCTTTGGTTTTGTTGAAGACTCAACTTCAAGCCACCTGAAGGCACCATAACAGCTTGTATGCCCCACTCTGTCTCAAAAGAAG
Source organism: Allium fistulosum (assembly GCA_030737815.1). Classification (NCBI taxonomy): domain Eukaryota; kingdom Viridiplantae; phylum Streptophyta; class Magnoliopsida; order Asparagales; family Amaryllidaceae; genus Allium; species Allium fistulosum. Next base: position 496,546,399 of record CM060905.1, on the reverse strand, counting down.
GATGTCTCATTTGGCAACTCATGTAGCTTTTGTAGTCTGCAGTTGCCATTAACCAAACTTTGCAACTGCTAACTATTCTTAACTCAGTGATCAAATTACCAACTTCTTTAATCAAATAATCACATGTACTAAACCCATTTCTACCTTCATCGTCCAATGCCCATTTCAGATCACCAGCAAATATGATTACATTATTCCTTTTCTCTAATGCTAAAGACATCACCTTTCTTCTCAAATCACAAACTTTCATATCCACATCAATCTTGCTCATCAGCTTCATATGAACATTTGACAAATGTAGTTTAACAAAACTAGTTGATTTAAGTTCATTATGAACTTCACCCTTCTCCAACCTCTTCACAAACTCTGACATCAACCCTTCTAATAAAGTAACCGAGTCACCTACTAAAACAACATTGTTCTTCCTTCCGAACCTCCTCAACAAAATTTCATAAACAACCTTCAAATCTTCATTAATAGCAAAATAACCAGATGGGTTTTGCTCAGGAGAAGATTTCAGAAAATGGGTGTTGAAAAAAGTGGCATTGGAAATCACATCTCTATTAGAATCGAAGAAAAAAGCAGAAGCGGAAGAGCTATCTTCTTCCAAGTTAATCTTAATGCTAGTACTAGAAAACCCAGCTTCTCTCATGACTCTACTAACACTTGGATCATCCAAAATGGAGATTATAAGCTGTTCCAGCTCAACTTTTATTGCCAAAAGTGACTGATTCTGATGACTTTGTTGAAAATGTTGCTGTTGTTGTTCGATACAGCCTCTTCTTTGATGAGCCTGAGCTCTTTTAAGGGCAGCAATTAAAGCATTAGAAAGAGAAGGCTGTGTATGAATCAAAGAGTTAGGAACTGGAATAGTCGGTAGTCTGTTCAAAGCTACATTGAAACAAAGCTCGAGGGCTCGAGTTTGTAGTGGATGGGAGGAAATATTGAACGGCTGAGATTTGAGGCAAGCGCGACGTAAAAGGTTGGATGAAGAAGAGGATGAAGTGAGCAGTGTTGTAGCGACATGAAGAGGTGTTACTTGTGCATGGCCTCTTCTTCTTGCTAAGTTTAGTGAGAGTTTTAGTATATTTGTTGCCTCTATTGTGAGGGCTTGTTGAATGCAACTTATTCCACTTCGCATTACTTGAATCTATCAGGAAGAGTTTTAATCCCTTCACTGGACTTACTTCTCTTTCTTTTTTCTGGTTGATGATTTTGGTTTGGATTAATGGAGAAGGAGGTAATGATATGGTGTTTGTTATATAAACCTTTTTTCTGATTACGTGATGTGGCAGTATTTGTACATGTTGCTTTATAATTCAACTTTAAGGGGGAGTTGATCGCTTTAGCCTTTTGCACTGTTGCCTTTACTTTCAACAACTTTTTTTTGCTTTTCATTTTTTTTGTCATTATTGGTAGCATTTTCTATTTTCATTAGTGACACATACTTTTAGAAGCACGTCATTTATTTGCTAAGCAAAAGTAATTACATGAATATTTATATTGTCGTATGAAATACATATTTGCCAGTTCATATTTGAGGTGGAAACAAAATCTACCTTGAGGAATACTAGTGTTACTTGGGCAAGAAAGAGCACACTTCCACTCGTTTTCTGATTGGTTGAATTTTTTTTTTTGTTTTTTGTATAACAGGGTAAGTGGAATTGTAGTAAAAATATGGGAAAATGTAGATCTACTTTGTTGGTTATTGCCAGTTCAAAGGACAATTAGATAATATTTAACTATTAAAATTAAGCCAAATAGAGTACAAGAGAAATTTACAGTCAAATCCCCAAATTATATTATATATGTAGTACAATGGAAACTCAAGCCAACAATTACAAATCGAATGATTAATTTTAGGACTGTTACGGTAACGATAAATTTACCATTACCAGCCAATCGGTTACCATTTTCGAGTGAAATCGGTATACCAGTTTAATCGGTATGGTAACAGTAAATTTACCATTTTCTACGGTAAATCATCGGTAACATTTCTTCAATACCAGCGGTAACGGTAATTTTACCAGTCAATTTATAATACATGTATATTCATGTAACATGTTTTATTATAGACATTTAGAACCAAACAAATGATTAAATTTAGTTTATTAATCAGGTGAAATAATGTTAAATACACTTCACTTCTTTCACATTTATGTTTTTTATTAAGTAACACTATAAATTGTATAATGAAGCACCGTTATGGTGTGAATACGTGTATGTTACTAAGCTTTTTTAGACAAACGGTAATTTACCATTACCAGTGTAACGGTTACCAGATTATCGGTATACCAGTCTTCGGTATATCAGTCTATCGGTAACAGTAAGCAATTTTCGCTTACCAGTAAAATGGTACGGTAACGGTATTTGTGAAATGGTAACGGTAACCATTACCATAACAGCCCTAATTAATTTCATGAACACTTAAATAAAATCAAAAACCCAAAACTGATTTGTAATACCTTATTGGTAACTGTTGGAAAAATTTATCATGTGGGTCCGCAAATGTAAATTTAAAATGTGAAATGCTATCTTTTATTAATCAAGCGTAGTTTAAGTGGTAAATCTAGAGATAATGTTTTAAGGCATAACAATATGATTGTCATATAATATAAAGAATAGATACTAGGGTATTCTAGTTTGTTGAATGACCAAATTAGAAAATAAAAATACTATAGATACGAGGTTATAGTCCTTAAATTTCAAAAACTGTAATTCTTGATAGAGTTATCCCAAAGATCACAACATAATTAGATTTGAAAAGATATAGTAAGTGAACCAAAACAATAGACATATAATTTTCCCTAAACAAATTTAATAGAATAACCAAAAGATTATACAAAAAAGTCCTTAAAAGTTGAGAAAAAAAATCTCAACCTCCGAAATCCTAGAACAATAAACCTTTTCCACAACAATGGCCTATATACAAGTCTATTTATAATAGTCCAGTGTAATCTTAGTCACTAGATCGAAGATACGCAGAAATCTACGGTGGAAACTCCAATACACCCCCAAAATGATGAAAATGCCTCTGTAGTCTTGAAGCTTAAAATTCTCCAGAATTTGCCGGTGTAGTCAATTGGAAATCTCATCATTCGACCAATTTTGGTCGGTTGGAAAGGATTTCCAATTGTCTACAAAAGCAGTGCTCTCAGCGGATCGAAAACAATACAAAATTCAGTTGATTGATGACTTTCAATGAAAGAATTAGTGGCATGATCTAGGGTAATTATGTAAATTAAATATATATATAACTATTTAGTCAATATTTTTCGTAATAAAGGCGTTTGATTTTTGTTATATATTTTTGTATTGTGATATAATTAATTAACTAATTTAAAATATAGTAAATGGAAAATCCATAAATAAAATGTTATATGATTATAGTTGTAAATAGTTGCAATCGTAAGTAATTAATTATAAACTAAAATAACATTTTGTTATAAACATTCACGGTTAATATGTTTTGAAAAAAGATATCGATATATTAGTTGAGACTAGAGTACGTAACGCTCTCCAAATATTGGGCAATGTATTACTCATGGCTGTTATAGGCACCAAGGGTTTACCTACTTGTAGTTATTGGATAATGATGGAATGACACGTCCGAGAGTTTCCAGTTGGTTGATAACTGCTGGGTAAAGCAGGAAATCATGATGTGACGATGTTACATAGTTCTCTCGACTTGCAAATACAGTGGAAATTCAATGTGAATATTCCACCTCTGTGCAGTTAAAGTGCTTAGCGGGTCTATAGCGGTGGAAGTGCAAAAGGCTATAGCGGGGATAAAGCAGGGATATAGCGGAAAATAGCGGAGGTGCAAAAAGTTTTATTAGAAACAAAATTAAATTTTCAAATTCAATTTATTCTCATTCTCACATCATTTGTGTAGAAAAAAGAAATATATTTTTAATATTATATAGCCGAACGAAGAATACCATGATTTATGCAGTCCTAACTTAGTTACTAAAATAGATTTACATCTTATGTTGAGCACTTAGGCATTAAACATAGGTCTTCACCCTAACTTTGATGGTTTAGTTTAGAAGAGAACTAGTCAAATTAACGTTTTAATATTAATGTTGCTAAAGTGGATGCAAAAATCCATTGATTTAGCGGGTGTTGCGGAATATGGTGGGGCTTTAAGTAGATCTATTGTTTAATAGCACTAAATTGGTAAAGCGTAGCGGTCGAAGAGTGCTACGAGCTTTAGCGGGTATAGAGCGAGGCTTTAAAGGGGCTTTAACTGCGTAAGTCCACCTTGCTTATAGTTAAATCATGTTATGGCGATCTATTGATCGATTCCAGTTCGGTTTGAATTGAAGCATTAGAAGTACTACACTGTTCAATAGCGAAGTCGTCTCCTCGGTTGTATGAGGTTAGTATAACAGTTAACTGTAATAAACTGAAAGTCAAAATCTTCGGCCAAACTAAAACGGTTAGTAATAAATGTTATTATTTGAAATAAGGACTTTGTCTATGGACTGATTGTGTTAAATGTGGATAACATGGGAGTTTTGACCCGTACATGACTTCATACATCTTAATGTGATATATTGTTGGCGAAGAGAACGTGTGTAAATTATTATCACTATTTGTACTGCTTAAGATGATATAAAATATGATTTTTTTTACCAAAAAGGTTTGTAAGCAATGAATTCAGCCAAACTGTCACACCACTAGTTAAGGTGATGTGTGAACGTTATATCTGAATTGTTCGGTATCAACTGCTGACTTAATTCACACCTTCGAATAACATAACTGCATTTGTGAATTCTCCGAAAAACCACAAGATTTAACTAGTTTCTAAAGTGTTACTTAATTAAAATAATTAATAGTAAAGAAATATTAATTATTAATTTATTTGATGTTTTGGTTGTGTTATTAATTATTTGATATGTATATATGTTGCGTCAGAAAATGGCACAACACCCCAATATTAGATGAAAACACCAAAAATGTGAATCTATCAAAATAAACAAAGACAAGAACATGATTTTTATATAGTGGTTCTGAAAATTCTCCGGCCCACATCCACTTTAATTTTATTATCTTTTGTTTTCTCTTCGGAATACAAAGATTACCACTCAAATCCGACCACAATCTAGTAGAACTCGAAGTTGAGAGGGATTTGGGAAAGAAGAAGATAGAAAAAGCAATCCAAAAGGGAAAAGTTCTCTCCAAGTGGTAGGTAGCTTGTTATTAATAGGAAAATCTTTGCAGTAATCTCGTCATCTAGGTTTGAAAACGTCACAACTCGAAGGTCTGAATATCCAGCTGGTAGAATAGGCCATGCCACACAAATATCAGGAAGAAAATAAAATCGGTACAGACTTGAATCGGGTCAGTACCAACCTGAATTTATGCATCCAAAGCTGGTTTTCTCTTCAATATTAAGCTCCTTTCATCCATCTCTGGTCATTCCAAGACTCAAAATCATGTCGGTACCAACCAAATCATGTTGGTACTGACATGATTTTGTTGTTCGAAAGTTCGTCAAACTTTTTGAGTTTCTTCATATCATCATTCTAGACATTTCTAATTATGTTGGCATGAATCATGGTGGTGAAAATCATGTCGGTATGAACATGAATCATGTTCGTACCAACCTGATGTGCATTTCTGAAATTTGGCCGAAACTTTGATTTCTTCAATCTTGACATCTTCTAAGCTCCTTGACTCATTGCTTTATCAGTTTGCAGCCTATTTCATCTGTTTGAATCTATTCTAAGACTGTGGAAAATTTAACCGTAACACTTGCTCCTATAGTACACCTTATGAATGTAAGGTGTGTTTTGCTCAAGAACAAGTTTCAAGAGTGATCAATCATTGCCAGTCGAGCTCTCCAAGTATCCATCGACCAAATTATGGTGAATCATCCGGTTCCTTCAGATTCACCTGCAAATCAAAGGTCATTCTAGACCATAATAGCTAAGAACTCTATTCCTTGCTTAAGGGTTAATCGTAAATCATAATCATTCTGTGTTCATCTGGATTATTATATTAGATATTATTTCCCAAGCCATCCCGTGTTCGCCCGGGGTTAAGTTATCACATATCATTATCAGAGCTATTCAGTGCTCGCTAGGGGTTAAGTTATCATAAGTCAATATCTGTATCATCCCGTGTTCGCTTGGGATTTATATATCATAGGTTAATCATAGGAGTGCACTGCTACATATTGGAACGTTACTTATAAATCGTCTAGTATCGCCTAACATCCCCTTATAAGTAAACCCAAGCGGATTGAGGAAATTACAATCATTAATCAACAAATAATCATTATCCAATTATAAGGGGTTAAAATCCTAAGGTCTAGTTTGGATCTTTTCGGATCTCACAGTGAATGTCTAACCAAGGGTCTAGTCTTTTCGAATCATACCGTCAACATCCAATCTAGGGTCTGACCTCTCCAGATCGTACTATCAACATCCAATCTAAGGTTTGATCTCTTCGGATCATATATTCATGCTGAGTCCAATTCGCTCACTCTCCGACAAAGGGACCCAACGTCCAAGAAAGTCCATCCGCTCACTCTTCGGTGGGGGTTATTACTATTTTGTACAAGTCAATCCACTCACTCTCCGTTAAGGGGACTTGTACCTTATGGTTCATCGCCTTGTCTCTCCAGTCGAGAAAACCATGTCCAATCAGTTTATATATCAGTTATCATGTTCAAATGATTTCAAAATGAAATATTTATTTACTAAATCCAAATTAAAGCAATAAACAAACATCCTAAACATCTATCGTAATAACATTACTCCAACACATATAACTCAGAGCATGCATAGAAACCAACTAATGTCTCGTACATGTGTAAGCGGTCTGAGAGTAATGTCATCTAATTTATTCAAAGAAAAAAGCAAAATGAAGGAATTGAACCCGACACCCATCCATCCCGATCACGGGATAATCATTATCAACTTAGATCCACAGTCGTACCCTGATGCATTAGCCATATATGATGTTGCTCCTACCGTACCATTGCAGTTTGGTTCCTTACGTATTGTTGTAGCCGGTTGATCCGAACCTTCTTTTCTTTTAAATAACGATGGCGTCTGCACTCGTTCATTTCATGTCCGTCCATCTCATGAAAAGGGCAAAACCTTCTGGTTTTTTTCTTTTGACCTTGGGTTCTCTCTTGGTTGGTCTCCGATAGTGGATCTGCCCTTTAGTATCTAGGTATATCCTCTTTAGGATTTCGAATATATTACCATATGAAGAGAATTTCGGTTCCCTCCTTTGCCTCTTTGGTCCATCAAAGCCATCATCAGCCTTCTGCTTTCTTTTTGTCTTTTCTATATCCTGCTTTGGATGGTCATCCGTCATCTACAATATTAACTTCAAGATTTTTGACCTCGGCATACTCCTGACGCAAGTATCTCTCGGCTTCATGGTAAAACTCAATAGGATCATGTAACGACCATAATTATTAGTAACATTATTTAGAATATTTAATTAGTTAAACTAAATAAAATAATGTGATGATTCGGGGATTGAGATTTGTGTTAATAGAAAGGTAGTCGTGCCATTTATACAAATGAACTAAGGGGAAAATGAACTAAAATGTTAGGGAAATAGACAATGGTAATATAGGAATAAGTATTATTCTTATACCTTAAACCCTTACGCCATATTCTTATGTTCATTATTCACATTCACAAAATAAAACAAAAGCTAGAGAGACCGGCCACCATTAGGGGTTAACAAGAAGAAGATAAGCAAGATTTCAAAATAAAAGCTTAAGCAAGTTAATCAAAGATCAAATCTCAACTTCTTAATCACAAAGTTAAGGTGAATAATGACTACATCTCATGTTTTTATTATTTTCTATTTTAGATTAAATCCGAATTATTTAGCAATGTTTTGCCATGTTTTTGATTGTTAAAATGGATATATATGTTTGTTGATGATTTATGTTATTTCATATGGATTCTATGATAAGTTTTAATGTGAAAATCCTATTAAATGACATCCAAATACCTTGCGATTTTAGTATATGATCATAAATGATATTTTAGAGATGGGTTTCAATTTTCATAATTTTATGAATTAATATGGATTTATCATTAATTTTCTAGTGAAGAAAATGATTAATTGGGTAAAAAATTATATACGACTAAACTATATGGATTTTGGGTCAGAAATTAATATATGTTAGAAAACATATTAAAAGTGATTTATGGAAATTTTTATAAAATTTTCTTAAGCATTTTATTAGATATATAAAATTATTTACGGTATGGGACTTAAATGTTTTATATATTTATAAAAGGAGAAGGGGTATTTTGTAAATATTTTAATTTGTATTTTTGAAATTTCAGCATACTTTTAGAAAAGAAAATTAGCAACCAATCTTGTTTTGACAAACAAGGTAGGTTAGTTGAAAAGAATTGCTTTAAAAAGTTAAAAATTAGATTATACATGCTTTTTACATGTTTCGCCACTTTCGGCACCAAGCTTTCGACCTAGTACTTCCGCCTCCATCACCATCGAAACCGATGCGCATGGTATCAAAGACTTGGTATGCATCGAATTGGACATATGCGAAAGGTATGAAGTGGAAACAAGGGGTTCTAAAGGGGTCGAAGCTTTGTTATGTTTTAAATGAAAAAGCGCATGCTTTGCTTTTGCTTTCGACTTGGTTAGCTTTCGACTGGGTCAAATTGTTTTAAAGGAATGGTTTCGAGAGAGGTTGCACCTTTTGTTTTAAGTAAATGCTTTCGAAGGGGCCGAAACCCCTTGCTGCCGCCTTTTTCCTTTCGAAGCAATGGTTTCAAAAGGGCCCATTGTTTTCAAATTAAAGACGCTACTCCAATGCTTTCGAAGGATTGTTTTCGACACCATCACTTCTTTACCTAGGAAATAGCTTTCGAAAGAGTGCTTTCGACTAAGTAGTTTTATGACCCTTTTGTTCTATTGGAAGATAAACCCAAAGGTTTCGAAAGGTACAGTTTTAAATGGTTTCGAAAGGGTTTTCCAGAGGTTTTACTTGAACCTAAATTCTTTCGAAAGGTTTGATTTATGAAAAGGATTTAGTGCTTTCGAAATGTTTAAGATAAAGTTTTCAAAGGGGTGGTTCCCCAATGGTTTTGAAAGGTTTTAAACAGAAGGTTCCAATGTTTTCGAAATGCAATGTTTATAGTGTTTTGATAAGACGATGTCTAAGATTTTAAAGCTTTCGAAAGAAAGGTTTTTTAATGTTTTCGAAAGGTTTATTAAGAATGGTTTCGAAATGTATGTTTTGGCTTTCGGCCTAAGGTTACAAAGCAAAGTAGTTACTTGGTTTCGAAAGGGGTACTTTCAATGGATTCGAAAGGGGTACTTTCAAAGGTTTAAATGCTTTCATCAACAAAGTTTTGTGTAAAGTATATATAACATGCCAATGTGATCTAAGTAAAGCATAGAAGTATATTTTCCTTGTTTAAAGTATGATTTAAAGGTTTAAATCGATTTGAGAGAAAAGATTTTCAAGGAAACTTTTATGGGCAGATGACCCTAACTAAAATTACTCAGATATTAGAATACCATATGGGACTGGTATAGGGTTGCGCCCTATACATTAGCTATTAGCACCTAGCTAATTATTCCAAAATTCCAGTACGTAGGGCCTTGTCACAGGTAACACTAAAATGATGTTATACATAGAAAGGAATATACAGAGTGAGGATTGGTTATTGGTGACCCAGCCAAACTATTAGGATCAGTTGACCCTGGGAGAATTAAGTTAGGGACAGACCGTCCAGAAAAGGAGTATCTAACAGTAGTTAGATTATTTGTTTATTTTGTCTGGTAGGCCCGAGTTAGCCAAAGGTTAGTACTTAGCCAAACAAAATTATAGTGTTCGGACAGATAGTCCATTTGTTACCTGATTTATATGCTTTCATGGTATTGATATTATTGTTTTAACTAGTTTTGGTTGCAAGATTAAGATTTGCAAATGATATGTTTTAAAAGGATATTAGTGAGGGAAAACCCATTCCGCTAAGCGGCGTGGTCTCACTTAATATCATATAACCGAGATGTGTAGTATAATTCACACCAGGCTTTATGTGTGAGTCGAAGTTTATGTTTTTCCCCTTAAACTGTTGGGTGCTCAAAATTGATTTTAGCAGGCTGAGGGTTGAGGATTTACAGGTTTTAGTAGGTTGATGAACAAAGCTTCCGAAGATGAGTAGGAGGCTGATGGCTAGCTATATTTAGCAGTTATTTTGTCTGTTTTATTTCCGTTGTGTTGTATTAAGTCTGCTATGACTATTTAGTACTCTAGTCAACTAAGGGGGCATCTTCATATGTCGCTTTTGGCGTATTTATGTAATAATATATTTGATCTGAACATGGGAAATGTTTGGGATTATGTAACTTGGATATGAAATGTTGTTTTGAAATGTAAGTTTTAATATGCAATGTTTTTATTTCATATTCAAGTGCTTCTGATATTATGAATACCATTAACATTACTGTATTTGGTCACCGGAAGTTAATACTATGGATGACTGTAGCATCTGTAGCGCTTAGCTTCGGGCCTCCAGATAGGGGATGTTACAACTTGGTATTAGAGCATAGGTTTATGAAAATCTTTAAACTAAAATGATTTTTGAAAACATAACCCTAAGGAATTAGAGATAAGATCAGGGTATGGGATAACGCTATAGTAACGTACTTGTATTTGCTATATATAAGTATACGCTATATCTCTATTCTCTTATCTCTCTTAGGCTATTCTTCTGTATCTCATGAGGCTCGAATACTAATATGGATGCTAGAAGTGGTAGAGTTAGCCTTGGTGAGGGAAGCACCACAACAAATGGAAGTGCCAGACGAAATACTAGGAGAAACTAAGGTCAGGCACAAGCTGGAAATGTGGGTGCTAGAGTCTTGCAAGTTCACATGGGAGCAATGTATCAGTTCTTTGTCAACATGATGCAGCGGGTGTTGCTGCTGGAGTAGTTAGAGGAGGAAATCAAGAAGCTCCGGTGGTGAATAACTCTGCTATTCTGAGTAGGGATTATGCTCAGTTGGGAGGAAAGCCATTCATCGGAACTAAGGACTCAATCGAAGTAGAGAAATGGTTACTTCATTGCGAGAGGATTTTCGATGATCTAGGGCTCAATGGTGAGCAGAAGAGAAGGCTTGCTTCTAGACAGCTCCAAGGAGCAGCGTTGTATTGGTGGAACAGTGTTACAGTTGGAGTTAATGAGGAGACAATGACATGGGCTGAGTTCAAGAGGAGGTTTGGAGAGAGGTTTATGTCGGAGATTGCTAAGTATGCTCTGCTCAGAAAGTGTGCTGAATTGGAGTAGGGAGACATGATTGTGCTTGAGTATGCGACGAGGTTCGAGGAGCTAGTAAGGTATGGCTATGCCATAGTGGATACTGTGATTAAGAGGAATGAAAAGTTCATCGGGGGGTTGAAGCCTAAGCTTGCTAGGGCAATGTTACCGCATATCAGGGATCCATGTGATGTTGTAGCGGAAATGGCTTTGAGGAATGAAGAGATGCTTACTTTTCTGGAGAGAAATAAGGAAAACAAAGTGCATGTGGAGCAGAGTCAAAAAAGGAAGTTCTTCCATAAGAAAGGAGCTCAGAAGGGTGGAATTGCAAAGAAAGGGAAGGCAGAGGTTGTCTGCTTTAAGTGTGATAAGAAAGAGCATTTTGCTAATGAATGCCACTCAGGAGATGGAAAGAAGGTGATCGGGAAGAATAATATCAGATACTTCAACTGCGATCAAATTGGACATTATAAGTACTAGTGCAAAGAGGCAGCTAAGGATGGGAAAGGAAAGGTGTTTGCATTGGAACCAGCTACCTTGAGGCCAACAGCAGAGAAAAAAAGAAAAGCTGTGTTGGGAGGTACGCTTTTGATTCATGGTATGTCAGTTAGCGTTTTTTTATACCGATGCATCACATTCTTTTGTATCTCGTTGTTTGGTAGATAAGCTTAACCTAGAACCCTTATGTTTAGTTACTTCCTTAAGAGTTGCAAATCCAATAGGAGGGTATGCGATACTTGGGATGAAGTGTGACCACCTAGAGTTTGATTTGTTAGGACATACCTTTGTATGCAGTTTGCATGTGTTTGATTTCATAGAGTTTAGAATTATTTTGGGTATGGATTGGTTAGGTAAGTACGATGCTGGGATATTTTGCCATGATAGGAAAATATTGCTTAGAAACCCTGACTGTAGTGATTGGATTATATACACCGTAGAAAACCCTAGTTGTGAGCTGAATGCTTTGTTGGGTGTTGTGGAGGTAGAAGACGAGTTGAATCGAGTTTTCGTGGTTAGAGAATTCGTGGATGTTTTCGAACCTGTAGTAGGATTGCCACCGAAACGAGCCATTGAGTTTCAGATAGATTTAGAACTTGGAACAGAACCAGTAAGTAGACCGCCAAGCAGAATGACACCTCTCGAGATGAGAGAGTTGAAGGTGCAGTTGGTGGATTTGGAAGGCAAGAAATTTATTAGGCCATGTAGTTCACCTTGGGGAGCAGCCGCAGTGTTTGTTAAGAAGCCAAACGGATCGTTAAGGTTATGTATCGATTATCGTAGGTTGAATGAGAAAACAATAAAGAACCGATATCCGTTGCCTAGAATTGACGATTTGTTCGATCAGTTGAGTGGAGCCAAGGTATTTTCTCAGTTAGATTTAGCTACAGGTTTCCTCATCTTAGAGTAGAAGAGGATGGTATTCCTTTGATGGTGTTTAGTACCAGATATGGATCGTACGAATGGTTAGCGATGTCGTTCAGACTAACTAATGCGCCAGCATTCTTTGTGGATTTGATGAACCGAGTTTTTCGAGAGCACTTGGATAGGTTCGTGTTGGTATTTATAGATGATATTTTGGTATACTTTAAGGATGAAAGGGAGCATGAAGTTCATCTTAGAGTGGTTCTTGAAACGTTGAGGCAGCATCAGCTAAAAGCGAAGTTTTCGAAGTGTCATTCCTGGAAGAAGGAAGTGAAGTTTCTTGGTCATGTAGTCTCAATAAAAGGGTTGTCTATAGATCCAACTAAGATCGAGGTGGTGAATAATTGGAAGAGACCCAAGACAGTGACTGAGATAAAGAGTTTTCTTGGATTAGCTAGGTATTACCGGAGATTCATGACGGATTTTTCGCGAATAGTTGCACCGATGACTAAGCTAACGTGAAAGGATGTGAAGTTTGTATGGACCGATAAGTGTGAGGAAGCATTCCAGAGCTTGAAACACTTATTGACTAATGCACCTATGTTGGTTGTTCCGGAAGGGAATCAGAACACGGTAGTATATACAGATTCTTGTGGAACAGGATTAGGAGCTGTGTTAATGTAAAGAGGTAAAGTGATTGCTATGCTTCTCGACAGCTTAGGCTGCATGAGGTTAGGTACCCGACTAACGATTTGGAATTAGCCATGGTATTTTGGCGCTGAAGGTATGGAGGCACTACTTTTGGGAGAGAGATTTGAATTATATACGGATCATAAGTCGATGAAGTATTTATTCTCTCAGAAGGAGCTGAATATGAGACAGCAAAGGTGGTTAGAATTTTTAGCCGCTTATGATTTCAGAATTGAGTATACACCAGGAAAGGCAACAAGGTTGCAGATGCACTTAGCAGAAAACATCAGAATGCAGTATTGGCAATGATAGCTAAGTGGAAAGATATGGAAGCGTTGACGACATGTAGAGTACAGTGGAGATCTGAAGCAGGATCTGGTTAAGAAACTGTGGTGTTATCATGTTTAGAAGTTCGACCGATGATGATAAAAAAGATTGCTTTTAAGCAGAGTGAGGATCCAGTGTTAGTTGAACGGATCATAAATTTAAAGGATGGAACCGAGAGCGATGACCTGAAGGATTTTAGTCTTGACCAGAATGGGTGGTTGAGAAAGAAAGGAAGATTGTGTGTTCCAAATGCGGGAGACATTAGGAAGGAAATTTTGGAGGAATGCCATCGTTCGAAGTTCACTATTCATCTGAGAGGAACTAAGTTGTATCAGGACATGAGGAGGAGTTTCTTCTAGGAAGGTATGAAGAGGGATGTAGGCTTATGGGGAAAGCAGTGTTTAAACTGTCAATAGGTAAAGGCCGAACATCATAAGCCAAGTGGGTTACTTCAGCCATTTGATATTCCAGTATGGAAGTGAGATTCTATTTCTATGGATTTTATAGACCGGTGGCCAAGATCAAATAGAGGAAATTAAAGTATATGGGTCGTAGTGGATAGGTTAACCAAAAGTGCCCATTTCATTCCAGTTAAGTCAACTAGTACGACACCTGTTTTGGCTAAGTTATTTATGAAGAATGTAGTTAGATTGCATGAGATTCCTAGTAGTATAGTAAGTGATAGAGATTCATTATTCACTAGTGAGTTATGGAGAAGTCTACAGGAAATTTTAGGGACTAAGATCAAGATGAGTACCGCTTACCATCCACAGACTGATGGGAAAACGAAAAGAGTTAACAAAGTCTTGGAAGATTTGTTATGAGCTTGTGTGTTAGATTCTGGGGGATCATGCGAAGACCATCTACACTTAGTCGAGTTTCATATAACAACAGTTATCAGGCTAGTATAGGGATGACACCGTTTGAAGCTTTGTATGGAAGGCCATGCAAATCTCCAATTTGTTGGTTAGAGACCGAGGATAGGTTGGTTCTTGGTCCGGATTTAGTTAGAGAAGCTGTAGAGAAGATTGAGTTGATTCGGGCTAGGATGAAGGAAGCTCAGTCTAGGCAGAAGAGTTATGCTGATAGAAGACAGAAAGACATAGAGTTCTCAGTGAGAGATCATGTTCTCATTAAGATATCACCGATGAAAGGTGTAATTCGATTCGGGAAATTAGGGAAATTGGCGCCGATATTTGTAGGACCATTTCCTATTATAGAAAGGATCGGGAAGCTCGCATATAGAGTAGAGTTAACGAACGGTTTGGCAGGAGTCCATGATGTTTTTCATATTTCTCATCTAAGAAAGTGTATTAGAAACCCGGAGACTACTATAACACCGACTGTGTTAGAGGACTTAGTGGTAGAGCCGAATTTGACTATAGTTAGAAAGCCAGTTCATATATTCGTGAGAGATGAGAAGAGGCTAAGGAACAAGGCAGTCATATTAGTTAAAGTCCAGTGGAGCAACGATGAGAGAGACTATGCTTGGGAGACTGAGAGCAGGATTAGAGATGCTCATCCTCATTCGTTGGATGGTATGTTTTACTTTTTGTAACGACATGGGAATTTTATAATTTTTATAATGTAATTAACTAAATTTTTCATGAAAATTTAAACAATAAAATTTGGAAATGAAAATTTGATATTTGGTATGCGTCTATTGAGGCATAGCAAGTGGCAGATATTCATTTGAAAATTTGAAAGTTTGTTCTGTTGTGAAATTTCAATTTCAATTTAAAATCAGTTAATTTGATGAAAATAAAATGTTTTCAAAATCTAAATATTTTTATATAATAAAATTGTAAATCATTTTCTGAGTGAGACGTCATATTTCGTTTCGTCAAATTTGGACTGCGCTAGCTCCATTTATATTATTTTCGGCGTTTTAGCAGCAGTTTTGGCAGCGAAATTTGAGTTTTGATAGGTAGGTCATGTCACTCATATCTGTGTACCATTCTGTTTGTCTCGTCTTGCCGATCTCCACAGTATATTCATTTGTGCAATTCGGCCTCCGAAACACGGTGAAATCTGCGAAACGGTTAGCCGTATCGGTACCCTTTTTTAGGCTTTTTGGTTTCCATATGGCCATTCATTATCCACCGTGTGAAAACTAACATCCACTAGTTATTATTATTTTCAGAAATAGTCTCCTGGCTTTCACTATTCCCACCTATTTGATATTTATTCTGTTACCACTTTCTGTTCATTTCTCTTCGTTTTTTTCTTTGTTTTGAAAAAAAATAGTTTATATATAAAGCATATATTTTGAGAGACCCGAACCTTCTTTATTTCCACCAAGACCCAGAAAACCACATGAACCCCATCCTCCACTTTTCTATCGCCGAACCATCCCTTTACCGTGATAGCCAAAACCAAACCCCACACCTTAACACAACCGACCATGCCAACCTCCTCACCTTTCCTCCACGTGAACGCCATAACTGCCAATGCTCCGCCCACTCAAACAACCTTCCCAAATCCAACATCAACCCGCCCAGAAAGCGTTGCTACGGCCTTCAACATCCATCTCCACCTCGATTGCTATGCCATTCCTTCCACACGCTCAGCTAAGCACGCAGCCACCATCAGCACCCGAATAACCACCAGACTCTGCCGAGATCTCCCTCCAACACAATCACCTCAAAACCCACGCCGCCGCCTTCTCAGCTCTGCCCTCCACCCTCTGCCGGGAACCACACCACAGCATAGAGCCGCCTCTTCTTGAATGCCACACTCCTCCCACTGCTCAGCCGAGCAACCTCCCTCACTACCGTGCTTCACCTAGATTCCACGCCTTTCCCATCAAACTCGTCTCAGCCAACCCGGCCATCCTCCCACTGACCACGACTCCACCATCACTGCACGCACGCCTGCTTCGTGCAAACGTTCACCCTCCTAGCGGCCTCCCTCTATCAACCTCTACTCCTCACTTGTTTTAAGAAAAAAAATATAAATATAATAAGTATATTTATATATAAGATTTTGGTAAGTTGCATGTTATTATTTTGACCGCTCATTTTCTTTCTTCCCGTTCTTGGTTTCGGAAAGTATATATTATATATAATTTAAGTTTTCATATCGAAGAATAAAATATAAAGTTTATATGTATATTGATTTTTAAAATTTAATATATAGATATTTATTTTAATATGTGTTTCTAATAAATATTGATTTTTATAAATATAATATGAAGATTTTTTTTATTTTTAATACGTGTGTTAAATTGAATATTGATTTTAAGAAAAATATAATATATATTTTGTTTACATCAATCTCTTGTCCACCTTGCTTTGTTTATTTCTGTTGCTGTCCGGAGATTATTTCCGCAACTCTAGCTTTTCTATGCGTATCCGGGTCCGTGCTTCTCCTTCTCATTGTTTTTCTCTAGCCTCGAAAGGTGAGCGATCACTCACGATTAGCATTCTTATATTTAGTAAATTTGATTCACATGAAATGACGATTGGAATGTGTTGTTAAATTTTAATTTGTTAGTAATTAAATTGTTGAATATGATATGTTATTGTTAAATTGTTCACCTATGATTGATATATGACACCATAACATTGTATATATATATAATTTAAATTTGTTAATTATGATATATGCTCATCATTGATATGTTATGTGATTTTATTCTATTGTTCTCACTCTGCAAGTACCCTATTAGTTTAGAAATTCCCTATGGTTTGAAATTATACATACCCGAACGATATTATAAATTAGGGAAATCGTTGTGGGTTGAAATGATAAACCCAAGCGATTTTATTGATTTTTGAAATTTTAGGATTGCTGGTTGAAATGCTATATACCCGTAAATATTAAATTATTGCGGATTGAAATGATAAATATCCATATCACCTGATCATATGATAAAGAATTATATACGGACACCGTTGGTTTATTTTGACAATGATTTCCAAAGTTTTGAAAGGAAATAGGTGGGTTTTTAATAAATATGGATTTTTAAATATAATATAAAGATTTTAATATATGTGTAAAATTAGATTTTAAAATTATATGTTTTGGAAATTTCAAATTATAAGTTAAGTTTTAAAATGTAAATTATAAAACTTTATTTATATTATTATATTTAAAATATATAAAATAAGATTTAAGATAGATTTAATAATAAGAGTTAATATAATTTAATTTTATAAAATTTAATTTAATTAGTATATCTGTAATATGTTTAAATATTTATGTAAAATTTATATTGATATTTTTAAATAGATTTTTGTAATAACTTTAATAAATAGAGGTTGGAAAGATAAATTAAAGTTGACTTGAAATTTAAATTGCTTAATAATTGAGTTTAAATAAAACTGATTTGAAACTTAATGTTTTGAGATTTTAAAGATATGATTTTTATAAATTGATAACTTAATTTGATTAAAGGTGATTAAACGAATATTTTTAGATTTAAATAAAATTGAAATTGAATATTTAGTTTTGATTTAGATTTGAATTTGAGATTTTATTTAAATGCTTATAAAAGGTGATTAAATGATTATTTCAGAATTAAATAAAATGGAGATATTTAATATTTTAATTTTGATTTAAATTGTAATCTAAGATTTTATTTAAATGTTATTAAAAATGATTAAGTGAATAATTTCAAATTTAAATGAAATTAAAGTTGAATTTTGAAATATAAATGGAATGTATCAAATTGAGTTATTAGGAATTGTTTGAATATTTAAACTTTGAAACCTATTGACTTAGGAGTGGTTATAATTTGAAGTTCAAACCTGGATTTGAAATCAATAAATTAAAAATAGTTTAATGAGAATTTGAATTGAACCTTTAACCTTTTTAATGGAAATTGTTGAGCTGAGATTGAATTAAATTGAATTTTTAGAATTAAAGTTGATTTAAATTGATTTTTGTTTTTGGAAGAAACAATTCTAATTTGAAACTATTTTCGATATCAAGTCTTTTAATATATTAAACTATTTTTAATATATAAAGTATTTTAATCTATAACCTATTTTTAAATATAAACTATTTTATTATAACTATTTCAATATATAAACTATTTTCAATATTCAAACTGTTTAAGTAAGAAAGTGATATGATTTCGAAAGGGATATGATTTTGAAAGTGATATGATTTCGAAAGTGATATGATTTTGAAATGTATATGATAATTTGATATGAATCATAAACTGTTTGAAATGAAAATGACCACGGTGTGAAATAAGCGTTTGGTTGTTAAAGAGACCGGGATCGGATATTGTCATACTATCTGCCAATAGCAAAAACCACTTTAACAACCGTGTACATGGTGGAGATTCCAAAATGAAGTAGGATGGTTTGGCGACGTCTTATGAGGTATGAACGCCGCCCTAACTCCCTCGAGTCAGCTTGATGTGGCTAAAACAGGAGGTATACCGGGCCAAGTGGGGTCGCTCCCCTTATCGGGCACATTTCTTCGATACCATTCTATTACTTTGTGATTTGATTGGGTGCACCTTTGATTGGGGAGTGTGTCTCGAGATGGGCGGTAGTAGCTGCTATGCGTTACCACCAGTCTGGTAGTGCAAATGGGAGAATCCTACCCTGGCATTGCCTCGCGTGCCTTGTCACATGCCTTATCGCGCCTTCTACGAGTTTAGTTTGTGCCGTACATATGGAGTGCTCCCTGATAGCCCACCGGTTTGGTGAAGTTTACAGTACAGTATAGACTACGACATTTATATAAAATATATTAAGGGGGATATGGTTAACGCCATAATGCTATTTTAATAGTTGACTTTACTATAGACATTACCTACGTAGCGTATTATACTATGAATGTAGATAGTTTAACGGATCCTTAGAGGATGGGAATCCCAAACATCCTTTAAGTTATTTGCATTTCACTTAGAAATTTCACTTGAGTTAATTTACTAGCATAAGAATGTTAATCCTGACTCGAGTGTTTTGCGTTTTTCTTTATGCTCGGGTCAGACTGAGTGTCACAACATCTGAGATTCACCTTTGGAGCTTGGAGTTTTTTTGGAGATCTGTCTTTTATTTATTCAGCATTGCAGTTATTTCTGTTATCTCCAGTTGTCTATGTTCAGACTGGTCATTTGCTTTTGTATTGAGACTTCTATGTATTGGATATCTGTTGTATTTTATTTTAGACTCCGATGTTTCTGTAGTAGCTTCATGAACTACTATTTATCTATCCGCTGCTTATTGTTATATTACTCTATGTCTGTGGTTATGTGATTGATTTATTTACTGTATATGCTAAGTTTTGCTGAATATAAATTAACAATCTATTGTTTTGAGCAATTCAAGTCTGACATGAGTGGATGATTGTCAATTTGAATGGTTCAAAATGGCAGGTTGTTACACTTTTTGATTGGCTTATTGAGTACCTTATCATAATTTCGAGGACGAAATCCTTTAAGGAGAAGAGTCTTAACGACCCTAATTTTTAGTAACATTATTTAGGATATTTAATTAGTTAAATTAAATAAAATAATGTGATGATTAGAGGATTGAGATTTATGTTAAAAGAAAGGTAGCCGTGCTATTTATACAAATGAACTAAGGGGAAAATGAAATAAAATGTTAGGGAAATTGACAAGGGAAATATAGGAATAAGTATTATTCTTATACCCTAAACCCTTAAGCCATATTCTCAAGTTCATTATTCACATTCACAAACTAAAACAAAAGCTAGAGAGATCGGCCACCATTAGGGGATAACAAGAAGAAGATAAGCAAGATTTCAAGAGGAAAGCTTAAGTAAGTTAATCAAAGATCAAATCTCAACCCCTTAATCACAAAGCTAAGGTGAATAATGACTACATCTCATGTTTTTATTATTTTCGGTTTTAGATTAAATCCGAATTATTTTGTAATGTTTTTCCATGTTTTTGTGTTAAAATGGATATATATGTTTGTTGATGATTTATGCTATTTCACTTGGATTCTATGATAAGTTTTAATGTGAAAACCTTATTAAATGACATCCAAATGCTTTGCGATTTTAATAAATGATCAGAAATGATATTTTAGAGATGGGTTTCAGTTTTCAAAATTTTCTAAATTAATGTGGATTTTAATTTTCTAGTGAAGAAAATGATTAATTGGGTAAAAAAATTATATACAGCTAAATTATATGGATTTTGGCTCAGAAATTAATATATGTTAGAAAACATATTAAAAGTGATTTATGAAATTTTTTATAAAACTTTCCTAAGCGTTTTAATAGATATATAAAATTATTTAAGGTATGAGACTTAAATGTTTTATATATTTATAAAAGGAGAAGGGGTATTTTGTAAATATTTAAATTCGTATTTTTGAAATTTCGGTAGTACTTTTAGAAAAGAAAATTAGCAACCAATCATGTTTTGACAAACAAGGCAGGTCAGTTGAAAAGAATTGCTTTAAAAAGTTAAAAATCAGATTATACATGCTTTTTACATGTGTCGCCACTTTCGGCACCAAGCTTTCGACCTAGTACTTCCGCCTCCATCACCATCGAAACTGATGCGCATGGTATCAAAGACTTGGTACGCAGCGAATTGGACATAGGCGAAAGGTATGAAGTCGAAACAAGGGGTTCCGAAGGGGTTGAAGCTTTTCTTTGTTTTAAATGAAAAAGCGCTTGCTTTGCTTTTGCTTTCTATTTGGTTAGCTTTTGACTGGGTCAAATTGTTTTAAAGGAATGGTTTCGAAAGAGGTTGTGTCTTTTTTTTAAGTAAATGCTCTTGAAGGGGCCAAAACCCCTTACTGCCGCCTTTTTCCTTTCGAAGCAATGGTTTCGAAAGGGCCCATTGTTTTCAAATTAAAGACGCTACTCCAATGCTTTCGAAGGATTGTTTTCGACACCATCACTTCTTTACCTAGGAAATAGCTTTCGAAAGAGTGCTTTCAACTTAGTAGTTTTATGACCCTTTTGTTCTATTGAAAGATAAACCCAAAGGTTTCGAAAGGTACAATTTTACATGGTTTCCAAAGGTTTTTCCATAGGTTTTACTTGAAGCCAAATGCTTTCGAAAGGTTTGATTTATGAAAAGGATTTAATGCTTTCGAAATGTTTAAGAAAAAGGTTTCGAAGTGGTGGTTCCCCAATGGTTTCGAAAGGTTTTAAACGGAAGGTTCCAATGTTTTGGAAAGTCAATGTTTATAATGTTTTGATAAGAGGATGTCTAAGGTTTTAAAGCTTTCAAAAGAAAGGTTTTTTAATGTTTTCGAAAGGTTTATTAAGAATGGTTTCGAAAGGTATGTTTTGGCCTTTCAGCCTAAGGTTATAAAGCAAAGTAGTTACTTGGTTTCGAAAGGGGCACTTTCAATGGATTCGAAAGGGGTACTTTCAAAGGTTTAAATGCTTTCATTAACAAAGTTTTGTGTAAAGTATATATAACATGACAAGGTGATTTGAGTAAAGCATAGAAGTATATTTTCCTCTTTTAAAGTATGATTTAAAGGTTTAAATCAATTTGAGAGAAAATGTTTTCAAGAAAATTTTTATGGGCAGATGACCCTAAGTAAAATGACTCAGATATTAGAATACCAGATGGGACTGGTATAGGATCATGCCCTATACATTAGCTATTAGCCTCTAGCTAATTTAGTCCAAAATTCCAGTGTGTATGGCTTTGTCACAGGTAAGACTAAAATTATGTTACACACAGAAAGGAATATACAGAGTGAGGATAGGTTATTGGTGAGTCCGCAAAACCATTAGGATCAGTTAACCCTGGGAGAATTATGTTAGGGCCAGACCGTCCAGAAGAGGAGTCTCTAACAGAAGTTAGATTATTTGTTTATTTTGTCTGGTAGGCCCGAGTCAGCCTAAGGTTAATAGTTAGCCAAACAAAACTATAGTGTCGAACAGATAGTCTATTTATTACCTGATTTATATGCTTTCATGATATTGATATTATTGTTTTAACCAGTTTTGGTTGCAGGATTAAGATTTGCAAATAATATGTTTTAAAAGAATATTAGTGAGGGAAAACCCATTTCGCTAAGCGGCGTGGTCTCACTTAATATCATATAACCGAGATGTATAGTATAATTCACACCAGGCTTTATGTGTGAGTCGAAGTTTATGTTTTTCCCCTTAAACTCTCGGGTGCTCAAAATTGATTTTAGTAGGCTGAGAGTTGAGGATTTACAGGTTTTAGTAGGTTGATGAACAAAGCTTCCGAAGATGAGCAGGAGGCTGATGGCTAGCTATATTTAGGAGTTGTTTTGTCTGTTTTATTTCCGCTGTGTTGTATTAAGTCTGCTATGACTATTTAGTACTCTGGTCAACTAAGAGGGCATCTTCATATGTCGCTCTTGGCGTATTTATGTAAATTATATTTGATCTGAACATGGGAAACGTTTGGGATTTTGTAACTTGGATATGAACTGTTGTTTTGAAATGTAATTTTTAATCTTCAATGTTTTTGTTTCATACTCAAGTGCTTTGTTATTATGGATACCATTAACATTACCGTATTTGGTCACCAGAAGTTAATACTATGGATGACTGCAGCATCTGTAGCGCTTAGCTTCGGGCCTCCAGATAGAAGATGTTACAGATCCATCAGTGGATCCCTTTCCAAAGCAATTTTTAAGTCGGTCTTCTTCACAACTCCAAACACTACCGCCATTAGTAATATAGATGGATCTAGCTTACAAATCGTAGCGGTTGCTGCGTTGAATCTAGTTAAATTATTCTTAGGGTGTCTACGGGCCTCTACTTCACGCTCGAGAGAGTCATCGCATTCTTCAATCGAGAAATGTGAACTTTAAACTATCTCAAGAATCTTTCTACCAATCTGGCCCACGTGCTTATGGACCCATTTTCTAACTGCCTGAGCCACAAAACAGCCAACTACGTGAAGTATAACAGGAGGCATCGCCCCATTACCTCTTTTGATGCTCCTAACACATCCATATGTCAGATGTATCTCATCAGATGAACGGTCTGATATGTCCTCCCATTGTAAAGTTCTAGTGTTAGTAACTTGAAATTAGGTGGATTCCTTGCATATCAGATGTTAGGGGTAAATGAATTTTTTTTCACATCCTCTAAACTCTAATATGAAGGTCAACCTCTCACAGTTCTCCTTATCATTTCAATTATTCGGTCATCTTCACCTAATGGAAGTCTCTTTCCATAGCTTCGTTCGGCCTCCTGTTCCTACGGTGAGCTTCTAGTTCCAACTCCTATTGTCATGCATCATAATCCGATCTGCATTTTTGGCTTGAGCGTCATCTGCTCTCGACATCCCAAATTTCCCTAAGATCGGATCCACTATGCCCCTCTGTAAATTAATGTCAGTACTGACCAGATTCTGGTCGGTATCGATATGAATTAATTATGAGATCTCAGTTCTGGTTTCCTCTATTCAAACTCCAGATGTTCATGCATTGATTTTCGGCCTCTGTTTCTGAGTTTCAACTACTTCGGCTGTTCTTGCTATCTCATCCTTTTGAAAAATCACTCTATCATTTCTTGTTGTTGAGCCATTATTCCATCTTACATCTCTTTCATCATCCTGTTCATTTCCTCCCTGGTAATGTAGATAGATGGATTTGAACTTAAGGCCTCCTTCTGGCTGCCCCCATGCTCTAGTTGACAAAGTCTTGTGATTGCTTTGGTAGAAGGCCTCCTCATCTCTTCCAAACTTCAAATCCAAGCATCAAATCTTCAAATCTAGTTCTTTCCCAGTGAAAGCACCAAAAATGTTGCAGAGGAAAATGGCACAACACCACAATATCATACGAAAGCACCAAACTATCAAAATAAATAAAGATAAGAACATGATTTTTATAGTGGTTCAGAAAATTCTCCGACCCACATCCACTTTAATTTTATTATCCTGTGTTGTCTTTTCAAATACAAAGATTACCACTCAAATCCGACCGTAATCTAGTAGATCTCGGATTTGAGAGAGGTTTAGGGAGGAAGAAGATAGAAAAAGCAGTCCAAATGGGAAAATTCCTCTCCAAGTGGTAGGTAGCTTGCTATTTATAGGAAAATCTCTACATCAATCTCATCATCCAGGTTTGAAAACATCACAATTCCCAGATCCGAATATCCAACAGGTAGAACAGGTCACGCTACACGATTACCAAGAAGAAAATTAGATCGGTACAGAACAGAATTAGATTGATACCGACCTGAATTTAAGGATCCAAGCAGATTTTCCCTTCACAAATAAGCTCCTTCCATCCATCTCTTGCCATAACAAGTCTCAAAATCACGTCGATACCAACCAAATCATGTTGGTACCTATATGATTTTTTGGTTTGAAAGTTCATCAAACTTCATGAGTTTCTTCATATCATTATTCTATATAGTTTTAGTCATGTTGGCATGAATCATATTGGTGAAAATCATGTCGATACTAACATGAATCATGTCGGTATCAACCTGATTTGCATTTCTAAAACATAGCCAAATCTTTGATTTCTTCAATCCTGACATTTTCCTAGCTCCTTGACTAATTTCTTCATCATTTTGCAGTTCACACCATCTGTTTGAGTCTATTCTAAGACTATGGAAAATTTGGCCTTAACAATATATAAGATATATACATACATGTCAATTTAGATGCCGTTATATATTTAAACAGGTTTGAAATACAGTTAATTACTTACTGGGATATTGGAAATATTATTCTATATAATGGAAAGATATAGAGGGTCATAGTAGAGAGAAAGGAAGGGATTTAGATTATATCTATTTGAGAATTAATTAGTGAATTAAAAGAGGAAGTTTTAAAGAGAGAATGAGAAAGGTTTTTATTCTCTCTTTAAAACAAAATCCTCTCATTCATTTCATTTTGAATTCTCATTTCTCCTTCCTTCTCATTCTTTCATGGCCGCCGCCGCTCTTATTGCAAGGCTGAAAATTTTCCTTTAATAAAGAAAAAAAATTCAAACAAAATTAAAACAAGGTGGTTCATTCGATTCTAGCAACATGGGATGGTGAATCAAGCGTCTAGGAGACGATTTGCAAATCAAGGTTACAAAATACAATACTCTCTAAGGTTAAATTCCATTTTATTTTATTCAATCATGATGTTTAACCCTAACCAATATTTACATATGTGTTTGTTCTATTGTACTTAGTGGATTTGATTTGAAACTATTTGTGAATTGTCATTTAAGGTAAAACCAATTTTATGCTTGAATTTAAATTAGTGTATTGCCATGGTTCATTGAATCTAAAACTATTTGTTATGTAAATTTGATTTTTCTATAATAAAATTTACACATTATAATACCATAATTTTTATACTCAACCATTAAACCATATAAGTTCTGCTCTATATCGAATTCTCCATAAGCATTAAACAACAATCATTACATTAAATTGAGAGATAAACCCATATACCGAAGTAAGACAGCATCTGAAATAATGGTCACCCAGTTGACCTAAACCGAAGTTATATGCAATGAAACTAGAACCTAACTGAAAGTATAGGCCCCAAAGTCGGCCTTTAACCAATGGACAAGTCACAACCCCAACCCCCTATCGGAAGTCAAAAGCACTTCAGAAAGCAACCAAGATCAATGGTTAAAATGGCCTCAACACATACCAACAGTTCAAATACATCAAAGCTTATATAAAGCCTACAAGTTCTAACTCATAAAGTTATATATAGAATGTCATGTCATCCATCTGCGTCAATCTAAAATAGCCAAATAATAGCACACATTCAAATCTTAGCCCTACAACCAGACCCATTTAGCAATCTAAGAGGAAAGTTATCCGCTAATAACAACATGGAAAAATGCATATACATAAGCATTGATCCTAATACATCAAGAATCTTTCTGCACCTATATAATTCAAATACTAAATAAATCATACTTTCCTATATTAAAGCTTCTTGTAAAAACTCATTAATGGGGTACTTAGCCATCTCAGCCCTATAATAACATCTCAGCTCTAATATAGAACTCTAAAGAAAGGACTGATAGGGATGTTAGACCAAACCACTATAAATTTTGGTGTCATTTCTTTCAGCTCTTTTACTTTTGGCTTTACTTACTACACTCAGTATCGTCTTAGCCTAATACTTAATTCCTTTCGGTATCAACCTTTAGAATTTTAGCTTAATTTCCCTCATCCACGCAAAAGCCTTCAGTAACCAGCCCCCTGAAACCTCCGCAAACATAGTTAATTGAAGAATACCCTTCAGTTATTGGGAGTTGGTTTGCGATGAAAAATCCAACCAACATTTTCAGTGCTATAAGCAGGGCGCAAACCTTCATTCCTTAATTAGTTCCCCTCGGAAAGTAGCAATCACCAACAACTAGCTATGTCTAACTCCATCAGTGAAAACGATAGTTCGGAATTCAACTCAGAATTGTCACTACCTTCGGATCAGCTTGAAGACGATAATAAAGAAAGTGATTACAGAAAGGATAAGGCAGGGAATATGACATTGTTTGTGAACTAGGCCCTCCAAATTAGGCAACTTTCATGATACCTTCATGAATCACTTTAGGAACCGGCTCAACTCAAAAAATGGCAAGGCCATGAACGAAGAGGTAAGAGATCCGTGTGTTAAGCTGATGACATATGAAAACATAACCCGACATACAAAGAGGCCTCTTCCTGTATCTCCAATCACCGAGCCCCGATAGAATTTGGGAAAGGATAGGGTTCTCACTCCACTTAATGATATCTTGTCCAAATCTATTGGACAACTCACGACAAACTCCCTTACCAAAACTATCCTCTATCCAAAAAGAACAACCGAAGAGTAGAAACTGCTACATTTACCATCTTGCAAATGGACACAAAATTTACTAATGCCAAAAACTTTCCTATGCCATTGAGAAAATGATACAAAAGAGGGAACGTTTCAAATTTATTTAGAAATAGATTCAACCTTCTACTTTGATGCGATATTTTACTTTATCCTTTTTTCTTTTCTAGGAAAATTCATATGTTTAACTTGCCTCTTTCAGCAAATGCATGGAATATATGTCAACCCTTCGGTAAATATGAGATTTGTTTTCAAAATTCTATACTTAAGCACCAAACAAAAGCAAATTATTAAGACCCTCTCGAAAGCTTTACCCTTTTAGACTTTATATTAATTCTCTCCATGGCCTTCAGTATTCCTGGATTTCTCCATATATGCCCTTCGACAATTACACCTTCTACCAAGTTTATGCATATAGGCACTTATTGGGCTTCTTATTTGGCCTTTGTGGTGTTCTTGGATTTCTCTATATATGCCTTAGGTTATTGCTTCTCTATATTCCCTTCGTCAATTTCACCTTCTACCAAGTTTATACTTTGGGGACACTTATTGGATTTCCTATTTGGCCTTCGATATTATGGGATTTCTTTATATGTGCCTTTTGGCAACTGCTCTTTCTACCAGGTCTATGACAATGGATCATATACTAGGATATCCTCATAGAACCTTCGGCTTTCTTGGATTCCTCATTTTACATTAATGAATTAGGTGACCTCGGCTAAGAGAGGTCCATCCTCTAGTGGGATCTATTCGCTATATACCCACTGTGGTATGCCCTCAAAAAAACTCCGACCACTGCTTGTAAGCAAAGTCCATATCACTTGACGGATCATTAAATGGGCGATATTGAATGCAAGAGTGAGCTATGGTCAAGTAGTACCATGCACTTAGAAAAGTCTTAGGGTGAATTCCCAAGAACTAGTTGGTAGATTCGCAAATATGAGTTATTGTCAAGTAATACCATGCCCTTAGAAAACCGTTGGGCACAGAGCCAAATACCTACTGGCCATCAAAATAAAAAACCATTGGGAACAGACTTAAGTACCTATTGGGTAAATTCCCATCAACATAGAAAACCCTTGAGCACGAACCCAAGTACCTAGTTGGTAGATTCCTATCATCACAGAAAAGCCTTAGGTAATGATCCTAAGCCCCTAATGGGTAGATTCCCATCTTAGAATAGATGCCATAATAACTAATTAAACATGCTTAGCTATGCTCAAAACACTACTATGAAATTAAAGATGGCTAAATGAAAAAGGGAAAAAGTACCCCCAAAAACATAATATTGATCTCGGTAAATCTTGAAACCGAAAATGCCATGATTATTGCAAAATAATTTATGAGATTTTAAAGCTCCTATGATTTAAGACTAAACTTGGTATGTGCCAAGAATATCAATTACGATGCCTTCGAAATAAACTAACATGAGAAGTATGAGTTTTTATTACAATAACCAAGGGAACCCTAGAGCAAAGGTCCCTTAATAACTCCAATCGAACTTGAAAGAAAGAACATCGAAAGCGATATGATATCAAATTGATAAGAGTTTAATAGTATTATACAAAACAATGAAATAAACATAAAGTATACTAACTGTTAACCCAAAAAATGGATCAACACCATTATTTCAGTGTGAAAGCACCAACCCTATTTATTAAGGCAAATAAAATAGAAAAAACAATAGTAAATCATGGAAAAAGTAAAGAGACGAGAGATTTTTATAGTGGTTCGGGTGTTAATGAAGCTTACATCCACTTTATAGCTTTTATTAACTGACTTCTGTTATAAGATTGATTTGGTCTACAATACCAGCGAAAATCATAACAAACTTTAGGCAATCTCTTCCCTCGAATTACGCTATGAAAATATACCATTACTTTCCGAAATAATTATCTCAATAATACTTATAAAGTTTCCATATAAATTTCCAAGTTTAATTTAGGAAAATACTCCTTAATAAAAGTTTACTATATAATATATTATTTTTAAAACAATATTAATATTTGAACAAATTATCCTTGAAATAATAATATTTAATACTGATTAATTCTTAAATAATAATTAACTTTTAAATCCAATTATTTCAAAATAACCTTAAATAAATAATTAATATACACTTTTAAACATTTCAAATAATTAATTAACCTTGAAAAAATAATAAAATATTTTTAAATAACTTTTAATAATCATAAAATAATTAACTTTAAATCAATATCAAATAATTATTAATTATCTTTAAAATATCATTAATACATAATAATCATTCTCAAAATAACTTTGGTTCAAAAATCAACTTCCAAATTTGGAAAAGAGCTTAGTATCTCAATGTTATTTGATCAAGTCACCATTTATTCCAATAACTATCAAGTTATAACCCAAGTATTCACATAACATCACATATGAAATTAAAATTCATAATTAACAATCAATCGTTAATACAACCCTTATCCAATACTTATCGATTGGAATGTAATTAAGTGTCCATACAATTTTAATAGCAGAACGGGGTTTATTTCTGCTAAATAAATGTCCAAATTAACTTATCCAATTAATAATAGTAGAACGATGATTTATTCTGCTAAACAGGGTCCAAATAATTTAATTAGTGGAACGGTGATTTGCTTTCGCTAAACAAATGTCTACTTAACCACATTCAATTCAATTTAATTTAACAAGGAAGTTTATAAGTTTATAAAAATTCAATTCAATTACTTGTCAATCAAAGAAGTTTATAAAATGATTTATCCTTGATTAATTAAAACCAAACAATCCATTAATAATTCATTAATTTATTAACATATAATTAATTGAATAAGAATTTCCTATTCGTTCACTTCCAATATTATAAATCATTAAAAAATTTGACATTTCAGAAAGTTGGACGATATTAGTTCCGAAGGAATTACTAGTCGATAGGAACACGACGCAAAAACTCTCGTGTTGATTTGATTTAAATTGAAAGAGAAATGATGTTTTTAAATTTATACTTATTAAATACAAAAAAATTCCTTTAATTCAATTATCCCTCTTTTTAAACCCCACTCGGCCCATCAACCCAAAAACCCGGCCCAACTCTTTACCTCCTCTTCAGTTTTCCTTCTTCTCCCCTCTTCCATTCGAACAAACCCAGGCGTGCATGAAACTGTGCACTAAAACGTTCACGTACCCATTGGCTTCGGCCATCTATACGTGTCACGGTTCATACACACACGTAACCCTCGGCCATGACATCTCGACTCCCTACCTGAAACCATGACAGAGTCTATCGTTCGAAAATGAACTCCTCGACCAAAAACTAAACGAAAACCGTATTCACTTAACCACCTTGCCACGACCCCATAGACCACCTTCCACCACCATAATTTACCAAAGCTTCGCCATCGCCTTTTATTCCAGACCCCATATGCGAACGTCTCCTTCTCTCCTCCCTCGTCGCCATTAATTCTCGAAACCAAGACCACCAACAAACACTATAAACCCTAGTTCGAATTCATTTAGCTCACCCATGCAACTAAAAATTACAACGCTATTTTTCGTGGATGCGCCATCATCCACTCCTCCTCCACACCAAACATCTCGACACAAAATCGAACACGACGTCGGAATTTGACAAAACACCCAATTCCGATCAACTTTAGAATTCTCCTTCCACACGCCATTAAAAATCATCAAAACAATCATAAAAATCGTATTTTTCAGCAACGATTACAGCTATATAATCCATACATTAAATTATGATAGTCGAATTTTCGACCACATTGAACCTGTTTGCACAAAAAATGGACAAACACCTCCAAGTCGTATGGTTTACTTGATTTTATGTTGTTCGTAGTGATTTGGGTGATTTATGCAAATATATGAAAAGCAGGGACTAAACTGTAAAAAGACACGCAGATTTATAGTGGTTCGGCCAGAATGTGCCTACGTCCACTTTATATGTTATTCTCCTTTTTCTATTCAAATTACAAGTATAAAGCTTTGATACAAGTATATGAAAGTTGTTTGAAAGTTCTATCCGTGCTCGAGCTCTCAAACTTGTCCCCCATTGTCGTACCCCTGCCCCTCTATTTATAGAGTGAGGCTGGGGGTAGGGGTCTTGGATGTGTAGAGCTGCTGGTGGGCCTGGGCTGATGCAATCTGGCCTGGCAGTGTTGGTTCGGCAACACCTTGGTCCGGTGATGAGAGGGAGGTGGAGTGGCCTCTGATTCGGTGGTACCTGGGAGGTAGCTAGTCCGGTAGTGGATGGAGTGGCCTCTGATTCGGTGGTACCTGGGAGGTAGCTGGTCCGGTAGTGGATGGAGCTAGGTTCTGGTCCGGTAGCACCTGGGAGGTAGCTGGTCCGGTAGTGGATGGAGCTAGGTTCTGGTCCGGTAGCACCTGGGAGGTAGCTGGTGCGGTAGTGGATGGAGCTAGGTTGGTTCGGCAGGACTTTGGTTCGGTTAGGCTTTGGATCGGTGGTAAGGGGATCTGGCTCGGTAGGTGTTGGAGAGGGTTTGGTTCGGCAGGGAAGTGGTCTGGTGGTGTCATTTTTCCTTTTGGTTCGGTGGGGGTGGAGATGCACCCAACAGAACCACTTACTGTTATAGGTTGTTTTCTCTCTCCCCGCTTGATGAAATTCAATGAAATAAATTTTAAAATGTTCTATATTCAAAAACAAACAATTTTCATTTTGGAATCAAGATTTAAAACTAAATAGATGTGGAGATATTTGTTTTTAAAGTTAAAGGTTGAACTATTTTAACAACAAAAACAAGAACAGAGAAACCTCTTTGTAGAAGAAGCACGGTATGTTGAGTATATGTGCAGTTGACATGAGAAACGCACATGGACGTATACATATTAACATAACAGATGTATATACACTTAACACAGAACAAGGATTCAACAACAATCACAGTTACATATATACATATGTGATATCCAGTAAACATAAATAAGTGTTTACTCACCGTAAAAATTGATGAACACCCTGTTGCTTGTTTTAATCTCCTCTAAGATTTTTAACCACTTGATCTTCTAATGTTTAATGTCAGATTCCTTTTTTTATACGTGAAGGAACAAGCATATTTAAAAGAGAATGGAAGGGAACAGTATGTAAGAAGGAAAGAGGCTATATGTATATAGATATGGTGGCTGGTAAGCATGTCCAGGCTTCTTCTTCATATTTTTCCCCTTTTTATTTTCTTTTTGTTTTTGGGCTGATTTGGTTGATTTGATTTCATATGTTGATTTGATTTTATAAGTGATGTGATATATTGTGTGTGATTGGATTTATTATGTGCTTGAATTTGATGTTTGCCATCATGATGTTCCTATGTGTATATACATATATATACACACACACATTCACATATATATATAGATATATACATATATATATATATATTCACATGTACACTATTTTGACCATATATGTATTTACATGCTTACCTATACATATATATATAGGTATATATACATATATATTTTCTCATAAGTTTGAAAGTTGCCATCGTAAATTTTATGAATATATATTTTCATGTACTCTATTCTTATAACATATACACATATATATATATACACACTTATATATATATATTTTTAAACATCACAATATATACATATAGATTTTTTATCATAAATTTGAAATAGTGAAGTTTACATAGATAGATACATACATACATACATACATATATATATATATATATATCTATTTTATTATTTTCAAAAATTAGAATTTAAATTTTAAATATAGTCTTCAGAATTTATATATTCAGATATTACCTATATCGGAAATTTAATTTATTCGACTGATAAAAATTTATATTTCAATATTTAAAATTAGTTAATTATTCTAATAACAGATGGCTAAAAATCCTGGTCGTTACATTAATAGTGACACTAGAAACTATAACTGAGATGGATAGTCAAATGAATGAGGATGCGAAATCCAGAATAATTGTCTTGTTTGCATATCATCATAATATTTTAAATTGTTGTGTTTTAACCGTTGGGGATACAGGAGCACGGTATATGGTTATTATAAATTTTTGGATAAGATACTAGTGAAGGGAAAACCCATTCCGCTAAGCAACGTGGTCTTACTAGATATCTAATTGATTCGAGATGGTAGGTTATTATTCATACCAGGCTTTATGTCCGACTCGAAGTTTATGTTTTCCCCTTAAACTCTCGGGTGCTCAATTGATGAGTAGTTTGAGAGTTGAGGATTTTCAGCTTCTCCTTAGACGAATAAGCTTCCGGAGACGTGCATGAGGCTAGCTAGCTAATATGGAGTTCTTTTCTTTTTTGATACCGTTGTGTTTTAATGCAAAGGCAAAGTTGTTCAATTGCCTATATATAGATACACACACACACACACTCTGATCCCCCAGGGGGCATCTTCATATGTCGCTCTTGGCGTATGCTATAATAATTATATTTTCTCTGAACGTGGTTCTCGAATCTGGGATTATGTAATGAATTTGAAATGATTTGAAATGTAATGAGAAAGTTGTTTAATGATTTTAATTTTTTCCATATCCATGTGTTTCTGTTATATCAATGTATCTAACATTACTGTATTTGGTCACCGAGGATTAATAACTATGGATGACTACAGCATCCATAGCCATTAGTTTTGGGCCTCCAAGTGGGGGATGTTACAAGTAACCCGATTCAACCATTTTTGATCCAATGGCTACCATCTGCATTGCGTAACCTAATTCAACCATATTTTGGTCCAATGGCAACCATCCGTTTGGAATATAATAATCATTATGCTATTTTGTTTTATACTATTGTTTTATTAGGTAAGTAATTGTACTATTTGTTTTATTAGGCAAAGTTAATAATTCTTTCTTGTTTTATTAGGCAAGAAAGAATTATTAACCTATCCTAATAAAACAAATAGCATAATTACTTGCCTAATAAAATGATAGTATAAAACAAAATAACACAATGATTATTATATTCCATATGGATGGTTGCCATTGGACCAAAATATGGTCGAATTAGGTTATGCAATGCATATGGTAGCCATTGGATCAAAAATGGTTGAATCGGTTATGCCATGTGGATGGTTGCCATTGGACCAAAATATGGTCAAATCAGGTTAGGCCATGGTTGATAAGGAGGATTCCTATTGGACCAAAATGTGGTCGAATCAAATTAAGCCGTAAGGATGTTTTTTATTGGGCCAAAATGTGCTAGAATCATATTATGCAATAATGTTGGTTTCTATTGGAACAAAATCTGGTCAAATCAGGTTAGGCTATATGAAATTACTAAAGTACCGTTCTCTTCACCTATAAATACCCAAGTCCATGTCTCATTTTAATATGTTCACAAATTAAAGAAAAGAACTAAATTTAATTATCAAAGGCGAAGTATTCCATGTCTCTAGCAAAGCAAATAGGAAGTGAGTATATTCCTTGCTTTCATAGTTTAGTGACTATAACTTATTCTGTGAGTATAATTTAATTGTTTTATAGTGATTGTGAGCTTAATCTCTTTCCTTTTGATTTGTTTACATTACAATAAATGTTGCGTTAACTGTTGATTATAAATTGTTAATAATAATGGGTCTATTATTATTTATGTTAGGTTGTTTTATTTGTGCTCGACCCGTTTATGAGCAATAACTTTGACGTTTAGTTAAAGGAAACTTACACCACCTTTTAACTTAGGATTGGCATTTAGTGACTTTTTGGTTAAAAGGGAATAACACCACTTCTAGCTATCTCATTTGATTAAATGGGAGCTTCAACCCTCTTGGTCATATTCTCCTTTAAAGATGATGGGTTTAAGTTTTGATCTGAATGGAAGTTTAAATCTTGGTTAAAAGTATTTTAAAGGAGCTTTGAAATTTATATAAGTGATTTAAAGGGGTTATTTATGGACAGTAAGTAGTCCTATACTTGGCCCTAAAAGCCGATGAGTAGATTGATCCTCTATCTGTGGGATCTAGAACCTAAGAGAAACTAGTGCCCTGACTTACTTGGCTTTGTTTCTAGGCGAGGGATAGAGTAAGTCAAAAATATAAAAAACATGAAAAGTGTAGAAGATTAACGAATTAACTAAACAATAGAATAAGTTTATGAAATTATCAAAACCGAGCCATGGAAGTTGCACCATTAGGTCCGTGGTAATTTTCTGATCAATTTCCATATACAACTTGTCGAAAACCGAGTCAGTATGAAGAAGTTACGAATGAAATAAGAAATCAAAAGAAAACGGAATATATATATATACACACATATATAAATGCCCTAGGTCGACCCTTGTTTTGGTCAGGTCGACCTGTAGATCAACCCCCAATATACATAGGTCGACCAGCCTATAGGTTGGGTCGACCCGCCTTTGTCACTGGACGAAGAATCGCCCAGGTACGAGCAATAACATTAAAACTTGATTTTTTATAGCAATCTCGTGCGTTCTTAGCTGCATCCGACAGTTCCTAGTGAGCCTATGACGCGGTTGCACTAGATTTAATCTTCAAATCCGACGGCCTGAGATCCTTATGCCACACTATAAATAGACCCTAGACATAGCTATTTTTCTCATTCAGATTTTCTCTCAATTGGGTTCATTGCCCGAGGCTAAACCCTAAATAGAAAAAATTTCTAGGGAGAAGATCTTTTTAATAAAAATATTTTACACCCTAGAAGTGTATCCGAGAAGGCGAAGGACTAGAGCTACGGACCACGGGTGGGTGTTTTGTAATTATTTTAGATTTTTAAGTAATTTAAAATAATAGGATTCTCAATAGTTGTAGGTTTTCTACAATTTTGAGATAGTTTTTATATAAGTAATTTACAGTTAGTTTTTAAGTAAATTTCATAAGTTCTTTTCAGTCTATTTTATTCAGCTATTTTTATTCAGCTATTTTGTTCAGTTATTTACAATTATTTATATTTATTTATATCTATTTTAAAGTTAGGATTTAGCCTGTAAATGTTAGTTTCTTTTTATAGAGATTTAATCCTTTTTGACGTGAATAAGATAATAAAAAGAGAAGAATTCGCTAATATGGACTAAAATAGAAAAACACTAAATTTATAAAAATCAGATGTCAAATAAGAAGAACTGAAATAAAAATAGAGATGGACTGAAATAGGCAAATTTAAGATATTTGCAAGCATAATTATAACAAGTGGTTATAACTAAAAAGTGGAAATAGAAGGGTAACAATTACAAGAACAATTATAACACATATGTTATAATCAGAAAGAAAGAAGTAACATAAGAGGCTTATTTTAAAACTTAGATCTTGGATTAAGTTAATAAGAAAATATAGCAAAAATAACAGAAGAGGCTTATTTTAAAACTTAGATCTTGAATTAAGTTAATAAGAAAACATAGAAGTAAGGCCCGTACCGACAACATTCCCTTTCAGATCTAGGACTGATGGTCTCACAATAGTAGGTGAGGCTGGGACACGCTTATGCTGATTAGGGTAAATAAGTGGCCGATAGATAGAGGCTCAAATCTGGGGATTTAGGCAAGGGGCGCAAATAAGATTTTTTGTTAGGACCAGTACTGGCAGCATTCCCTTTCAGGTCTAGGAATGATGCTCTCACAATAGTTAGGTGAGGCTGGGCAGCATTCCCTTTCAGGTCTAGGACTGATGGTCTCACAACAGTTAGGTGTGGTTGGGCACGCTTATGCTAATTAGGGTAAATAAAGGGTCAAATAGGGGGCGACGGTTAGTGTGTACCGGCGATGACCGAGCGTACATCATCGATTAGGGTAAATAATTTGCTACTGCGTCCTACGCGTTAAAGAGGTGTCTTTTGCTGTGACCAACATGATCGTTTAATAGTGGCACAACAGAGATAGGAAGGCCGATCAAAGGGTAGAATTAGGATTTCAGCCTAATCAAGATAGTAGTTGAGATAGGATTAGTGTTTTAGCCTAATCACAACAGTTTAAGACAAGTGAAAACATTCAAACAGTCAAAGCAAACAGTCAAACAGTATCAGAGACAGTATTTTATCCGAGTTTTATCTTTTCTGTATTTTCCTTTCTAGCTAGAACTATTGCTTAGTCTATTATCTTTATCTTGCTTAGAAATGCTTGTAATTACTTTCACTCACCATACCTATTGTCTGACCCACTCCTCTATTTCCTGCTTTTTCCCTAATAGGCCATCAGAGTTGAGTTGATTCAGGTTGCTTGGAGATTAATTCCCAGAGTTTTCTCATTTCAGATGTATTCTTCCGCTCTTCATCTTTTTTATTTGGCTTATGATGCACTTGCACTTGTGAGAGGGATTACTATTATTATTGTTACTTTTATACTTTGATTTTATAAGACTGAGATGTATTTTCATGAGACATGAGATATTTTGAGTTTTTGAGACATGTTATATTTTTATGATTTATTTTGAGATGAAGTTTAATTTGAATGATAAGTTATTATTTAAATGTTTCCGCTGTTTTTACTTATTTGTCTTATGAATCTTAGTCTCTATGAAGCTTTAGCTATACCTATAACATACCATATCCTTTGGTGTGCCCTTTTTGGGTATATTAAGGGGTGTGGGGTGTTTCATTTGGTATCAGAGCCTAAGGTTACAGGATTCCTAAAAACTTGTTTTAAAAGTAAAGTATGTTTCAAAGGTAACATATCTTCAAACTAAAAGTATTTTTCAGAAAGAAACTCTTATTATAGAAATAGTTTTCAAGTATAAAAGAGTTTTTATAAAAATCCCCTCAAAGTCCAGTTCAACCTTCTTTCGATTCTTTCGAGCCTAAATTTTGTTTTCTTTGCATAGAATGGCGGATGCCCCAAATCTTCTAGAGGGTCTCCAAGTCCCTGGCTTGTTCCGTAGATACCTCTAAGCTACGGCACCAGAGGTGCAAGGGCAAGCGCCCAATGCAGCACAGGCTGGTGGAGATTCCGTTAATCCACCTGCAGCAGCCAATTTTTTTATGCTATGCAAGGACTTCGCTAGTCTAGGAGGCAAGACATTTTCTGGCATGGAGGATTTCGCAGAGGCACGAGCTTGGTTGAGGAATACGGAGGGGATATTTAGACTGTTAGGATTGGAGGAGCAGTAAAGAGTTCAGCTTGCATCTTGGCAGCTGAAGGAAGAGGCTTCTTAATGGTGGGAGATCATAGAGATGGAAGGTAGAGGCATTGGTTGGTTTGGATTTCGGGAAAGGTTTGAGAGAAAGTTCTTATCACAAGCCGAGGAAAGCATGCAGTTGGAGAAGTTCATTAGTCTGAAGTAGGGGAGTCTTTCGGTGAAAGAGTATATAAACCAGTTTAATGAGCTATCACGGTTCGGGATGGAGCTTGTTAATACACCGCATAAGAAGGCCACCAAGTTTACTAAGGGTTTGAACCAGCCCCACCAACGATTGGCATTTACACATGTACCTAAGGTAGCGACGTATGAGTCACTTGCAGAGATGGATCTCATGTCAGATTAAGCTAAGAAAGAAGAGGTTAAGGAGGTTCTTAAATCAGAAAATGCTAAGAAGCAGTGGTGGATGAATAAGAAGGATAAGGACAAGAAGAAAGGAGGAGGACCTCAAAAGGGACAGATCAAGAAAGACGAGAAATGTCATAGTTGTGGATTAGTTGGGCATTTCAGAAAGGACTATAAGAAGGACACAATAAAGGGGAGGTGTTACAACTATGGGTAGCCTGGTCACCTTAGTAGAGCTTGTCCTCAGGACACGAGGTAGAGAGCAGGTGCACCTACGGGGCAAGTACAAGATTTGGATGTAGCACCTTCTAGTAGTGGAACGGATCGAGGTAGGAAAG
Source organism: Allium fistulosum (assembly GCA_030737815.1). Lineage (NCBI taxonomy): Eukaryota > Viridiplantae > Streptophyta > Magnoliopsida > Asparagales > Amaryllidaceae > Allium > Allium fistulosum. The sequence continues at coordinate 496,507,255 of CM060905.1, read as the reverse complement.
TCTCTGTAGAAGGTTTGATCTTTATTTCGGATTTTCCTATTCGGACTCTTTTTGACTCCAGAGCATCGCATTCTTTCATTTCTAGTTGCTTGGTTGATTGTTTGCACTTAGATATTTCTCTAGTTGTAGAACCTATAGTTGTTTTAAACCCCGTAGGAGGATCGACACACTTATCCATGATTTGTAGGGGTTTGAAAATTTTTATACTAGGCGTAGAATTTGATTGTGATTCCTATGTACTAGGATTTTCGGGTTATGGGATAATTTTGGGGATGGACTGGTTATCCACATATGGTGTGATATTAGACTACGAGAGGAGAGTCGTTAGACTAGAGACATGTAGCGGAAGGACTCTCGAGGTTTCTTGCGACCCACAGAGGTCAGTCATGTTAAGCTTCCTTTATTTCCTTGATTCATCACTAGGAGAATTAGATTCCGTTCTATTTGTTAAAGATTACCCAGAGTTTTTATAGAGGTTAGGGGGCTACCCCCTAAGAGAGAGATCGACTTTAGGATCTATCTGAATGACTATGCTAAGCCAGTGGAATTTCCCGTGATACATATGGCACCTAGGGTGAGGAACGAGTTAAGTAAGCAGATTGGTGAGCTATTGGAGTAAGGCTTCATCAGATGGAGCATATCTGAGTGGGGAGCGCCATTCGTTTTCGCTACAAAGGCGGATAGTTCCCTTCGACTTTGTGTAGACTATAGAGAGTTGAATAAGCTCACGAAGAAGAACTGTTATCCACTTCATAGGATAGATGATCTTTTCGATCAGTTTGTTGGCTCTTCAGTATTTTCTCAGCTTGACTTAGCCACTGGATTTCATCAGCTTAGGGTCGCTGACGATAGCATCGATAAGACAACATTTTGGACACCCGATGGATTCTTTGAGTGGTTGGTTATGCCGTATGGGCTGACCAATACCCTAGCCTATTTTGTAGATCTGATGAGCCATGTTTTTCTAGATATCCTAAATAAGTTCGTTGTAGTGTTTGTGGACAACATTTTGGTGTTTTCCAAGAGTATGGAAGAGCATGCTATTCATCTTGAGGAGGTTCTTCGCACACTTCGTGTTCATTAGTTGAAAGCAAAATTCTCGAAATGTCACTTTTGGCATGAGGAGGTGCGTTTCTTTGGACATGTAGTCTCAAGAGAGGGTTTAGCTGTGGATCCCGCTAAGATAGTAGCAGTACAAGATTGGAAGGCCCCCAAGAACGCTACCGAAGTTCGAAGCTTCCTAGGTTTAGCTGGTTATTATAGGAAGTTTATCAGATATTTTGCTAAGATTTCAGTGCCGCTTACTCGCCACACTAAGAAGATTGCGATATTCGTATGGGAAGTGGATTGTGAGAATTCCTTAACGATGCTAAAGAGAGTCCTTACTAGTGCACCGGTATTAGTTTTAATCGATGGAGCTAAGCCTTTTACAGTATACATTGATGCATGTGGGGCTGGCCTTGGGGCAGTATTGATGCAGGAGGGAAGGGTAGTATGCTATGGGAGTAGATAGTTGAGAACTCATGAGAAGAACTACCCCACCCATGATTTGGAGTTGGCTGTTATTGTTTTCATGCTCAAATCTTGGAGACATTACTTGCTAGGAGAGAGGTTCGAGTTTTTCACTGACCATAAATCATTGAAGAACTTATTCTCACAAAAAGATTTAAACTTGAGGCAGCAGCGTTGGATGGAGTTTTTGGCATCATATGACTTTAAGATAGCTTACACCCCTGGTAAAGGAAACGTGGTTGGGATGCGTTAAGTAGGAAGAGAGCAACCCTTAGTCCAATGTTCGTGGAGTGGAAGAGCTTAGAGTTTATTTCCACCTTTGATTTTAAGCCCTCTACGGACATTACTCCTGGATTGTTGGCAGCACTTGAGGTTAAGCCTAACCTCATAGATCAGGTTGGCTCAAGGCAGCGAGAGGATTCAGAGTTTGTGGATATTCTAGATAGGATTAGCAGAGGAGAGGTCTCTAGACATCTCCAACGTTATTCCATAGATAGTAAAGGGTGGCTAAGGAGAGATGGATGACTTTGTGTTCCCCGCACTAGTGATTTGATGAGTGCAGTTCTAGCATAAGCACACCATTCTCGAATGACTATTCATCTGGGTGGTGATAAAATGTATAGGGACATGAAGAGAGTGTTTTATTGGAGTGGCATAAAGAAGGACGTAGCAGAGTTTGATGCTAAGTGTCTTGTATTCCAAAGAGTTAAGACGGAGCAGCAGAGGCCTGGTGGATTGCTTCAACCACTGGATATACCCAAATGGAAGTGGGATAGTGTTTCGATGGACTTCATAGATGTTTACTCTGATCTAGGAAGGGGAATACCCATATTTGGGTGATTGTAGATCGTTTGACTAAGAGTTCCCACTTCATTCCGATCAAGAGTAAGAGGACAACACCTTATTTGGCATCCTTATACGTTCATGAGATAGTCCGACTTCATGGAGTTCCCTCTAGCATAGTGAACGACAGAGACCCTATCTTTACTAGCGAGTTTTGGAGACGCTTGCAAGAGGCTTTAGGGACACAACTTAGATTTGAGTACGGCCTATCACCCTCAAACCGATGGCCAAATGGAGAGAGTTAATAGAGTTCTCGAGGATTTGTTGAGGATGTGCATTCTTGATTTTGGAGAAACTTGGGAGGAGCACCTTACTTTAGTGGAATTCACATATAATAATAGTTTTCAGGCTAGCATTGGGATAGCTCCTTTTGAAGCCCTTTATGGAAGTTTGCAAGTCGCCTTCGTGTTGGTTAGAGTCTACAGAAAGATTGCTACTTGGTCCAGACATGGTTAGATAGACTTCGGAAAAGATTGATTTGATTAGAAGAAGAATGAAGACGGCCCAAGATAGATAGAAATCCTATGTAGATAAGCGGAGAAGGGATATTGAGTTTGAGGTAGGAGATTTGTTTTTCATTAAGGTGTCTCCGCTAAGAAAGGTAGAGAGGTTTGGATCAAGTGGGAAACTTGCTCCCAGATTCGTAGGACTGTTCCCCACTGTGGAAAGGGTATGGAAGATGGCATATCGGATAAAGCTACCGGAGAGGCTCGCGGGAGTTCATGATTTTTTTCATGTTTCGCACTTGAGAAAGTGCTTACATGATTCAGTAGAGGTAGTGGAACCTAGCCAACTTGAGGAAGTTGAGGTGGAGAGAGAAGCATCGGTTCGTCACATTCCTACCAAGATCTTTGGACATGATATCAAGAAGCTTAGGAATAAGGACGTCAATTTGGTTAAGGTGTAGTGGGGAGATAGTATTGAGGACGCTACGTGGGAGGTTGAGGAGAAAATACGTACCTCTTATCCGCATCTCTTCGATGGTATGTTTTGAATTTCCTATTTTCATCTTTAGTTTTGAATATGTTATTTCCTTTAGTATCCTTTGGGAGGGTAGATGTTAGGATTCAACCTATGGATGGTAGGACTGAATGTAAACATGTTACTAGAATATGTTATGTATGTTGGACGCTAGTGGTTGCAAGTGTTTTCTAGTGGATGCTAATGGACGCATATACACACACTAGGCACTATTATCTCTTAGGGATTGGCCTAACTAGGTCACTAAAGCATATGCATATGGATGTGTGTGCACCCGCATTTTTATTTCCATGGTTGCTATAATGAGTGATTATCATATGATTTTTGCATTTGGATGATGAGTGTAGCACGCATATAGAACTATCAGTTGTCATTAAGGAATTTGAATTCATTTGGATACATGGCATGGACATGATTGCGTAAAAGGAGGTCGACTGAATCAGTAGACCACCTAATCTTTTGCATTAGTTAGGGACATTAACACTACACTATTGCATATAACATAAGTTTCATTAGAAATCTTAAGGACAATGGATGTAATGGACGATGGTGGAATATATGGTTGTAGAATTTGATGAAAATATTTATTTCAATCTTCTGTCCTCGGAGATTTCGGGGACGAAATCCTTTAAGGAGGGGAGAATGTAACAACCCTAAAAATTAGAGTAATAATTAATTAACGAATTAACTAAACAATAAAATAAGTTTGTGAAATTGTCAGAATTGAGCCACCGAAGTTGCACCATTGGGTCCGTGGTAATTTACTGATCAATTTCCATATATAACTTGTCGAAATCCGAGTCAGTATGAAGTTACGAAAAAAATAAGAAATCAAAGGAAAACAAATATATATATATATATATAACAAGGGCCTAGGTCGACCCTTGTTTTGGTCCGGTCGACCTGTAGGTCGACCTCCAATATACAAAGGTCGACCCATAGTTTGACCCGCCTATAGGTTGGGTCGACCCGCCTTTGTCACTGGACGAAGAATCATCCAGGTACGAGCGATGACGTTTAAACTTGATTTTTTAAGCAACCTCGTGCGTTCTTAGCTGCATCCGACGGCTCCTAGTGAGCCTATGACGTGGTTGCACCAGATTTAATCTTCAAATCCGACGGCCTGAGATCCCAAAGCCATACTATAAATAAGACCCTAGACCTAGCTATTTTTATCATTCAGATTTTCTCCCAATTGGGTTCATTGCCTGAGGCTGAATCCTAAATAGAAATTTTTTCTAGGGAGAAGATATTTTTAATAAAAATATTCTACGCCCTAGAAGTGGATCTAGGAAGGCCAAGGACTAGAGCTAAGGACCACAAGTGAGTGTTTTGTAATTATTTTAGATTTTTAAGTAATTTAAAATAATAGGGTTCTCAATAGTTGTAGTTTTCCTATAATTTTGAGACAGTTTTTATATAAGTAATTTACAGCTAGTTTTTAAGTAAATTTCAGAAATTCTTTTCAGCTATTTTTATTCAGCTATTTGGTTCAGTTAATTACAGTTATTTACATTTATTTACATCTGTTTTAAAGTTAGAATTTAGCCTGTAAATGTTAGTTTCTTTTTATAGAGATTTAATCCTTTTTGACGCGAATATGATAATAAAAAGAGAAGAATTCGCTAATATGGATTAAAATAGAAAAACACTAAATTTACAAAAATCAGATGTAAAATAAGAATAACTGAAATAAAAATAGAGACGGACTGAAATAGGCAAATTTAAGAAATTTACAAGCATAATTATAACAAGTAGTTATAACTAATAAGAGAAAATAGAAGGGTAATAGTTGCAAGAACAATTATAACACATAGGTTATAATAAGGAAGAAAGAAGTAACAGAAGAGGCTTATTTTAAAACTTAGATCTTGGATTAAGTTAATAAGAAAATATAGCAGAAATAACAGAAGAGGCTTATTTTAAAACATAGATCTCGAATTAAGTTAATAATCAAACATAGAAGTATGGCCCGTACCGGCAGCATTCCCTTTCAGATCTAGGACTGATGGTCTCATAATAGTATGTGAGGCTGGGACATGCTTATGCTGATTAGGGTAAGTAAGTGGCCAATAGATAGAGGCTCAAATCTGGGGATTTGGGCAAGGGGCGCAAAACTAGAAGATTGTTTGTTTGGACCAATACCGACAGCATTCCCTTTAAGGTCTAGGACTAATGGTCTCACAACAGTTAGGTGAGGCTGGGCAGAATTCCCTTTCATGTCTAGGACTAATGGTCTCACAATAGTAAGGTGAGGCTGGGCACGCTTATGCTGATTAGGGTAAATAAAGGGTCAAATAAGGGGCGATGGTTGGCGTGTACCGGCGATGACCAAGCGTGTGGCATCGATTAGGGTAAATAATTCGCTACTGCGTCCTATGCGCTAAAGAGGTGTCTTTTGCTGTGACCAACATGATTGGTTCACAGTGGCACAACAAAGATAGGAAGGCTGATCAAAGGGTAGAATTAGGATTTCAGCCTAATCAAGATAGTAGTTGAGACATGATTAGGGTTTCAGCCTAATTACGGTAGTTTAAGACAAGTGCAAGCAATCAAACAATCAAAGCAAACAGTCAAACAGAATCAGAAATAGTATTATATCTGAGTTTTATATTTTCTGTATTTTCCTTTCAAGCTAGAACTATTGATTAGTCTATTATCTTTATCTTGCTTAGAAATGCTAGTAATTACTTTCACTCACCAGACTTATTATCTGACCCACTCCTCTATTTCCCCCTTTTCCCCCCCAATAGACCATCAGAGTTGAGTTGATTCAGGTTGCTTGGAAATTCATTCCTGGAGTTTTCTCATTTCAGATGTATTCTTCTACTCTTCATCTTTTTCATTTGGCTTATGATGGACTTGCACTTGTGAGAGGGATTACTATTATTATTGTTACTTGTATACTTTGATTTTATAAGACTGAGATGTATTTTCATGAGACATGAGATATTTTGAGTTTTTAAGACATGTTATGTTTTTATGACTTATTTTGAGATGAAGTTTAATTTTGAATGATAATTATTATTTAAATGTTTCCGCTATTTTTACTTATTTGTCTTGTGAATCTTAGTCTCTGTGAAGCTTTTGCTATACCTATAACGCACCACATCCTTTGGTGTGCACTTTTTGGGTATATTAAGTGGTGTGGGGTGTTTCATGGCATCTCAGATATGCACCAATGGACTGGTGTACCTTTTGAATATTAGTAAAAAAATTCTCTAAAATTGTTTCTTTTTTACAATTTTGAATTGTACTCATCATTTACTGTTTTATTTTTTGTAAAGACCAAGAATTTCGAACACTTTGTATTTAAATATCTAAATTATTTAAATATTTGAATCTTAGTTAAATATGATTAATTGGATTTTATAACCTTACTAATCTCCTTTTAATTACTAAATCAAGATGGTAAAAAAAATTAAATATTTTTTACAAAAATAAATAGTTCGAAGAAATATCGATAATGTGGCTGAAAATCATTTGACCATACACAACTTTTTAATCGATATAAGTTGTTTGAACTTTTTGGGCTTGCTTAGAAAATTAATGTGTAATTAATTAGAAACTAAAAGTATTTTGAGTGTCATGACTAACTAATGGTGATTAGTAGGGTAGGCACGATGTCATTTCTGCATGGTGATTAGTATGATTAAATATTTTGAGTGTTATGCCTTGTTTTTGGGAAATTTTTGCATGGTTTTGAAAGTCATCTTTAGGGTTTTTTTGCTGTTTTAATAATTACTCTTAGTGTAGTACTTACTATAAAATAAATTAGAGATTAAGTAGTTTCATAACTAGTTGAACAACGTGCAAAATTTAGAAGAGAAAAGGTCGCTATATGAGCACTTTGTAAATAACTTGTTTTCGGTAATTTTTAATATGATTTTGGAAGATATTTTTTGGGGATCTTTACAAGGTTTTTAAGTAGTCTAAGTATATTACTCACTGTAAAAATTTATAATTTTAGAAACTTTATTTGGATAGAGAAACTCCTTAAACATTCATGCTTTTTGAACGTGCTCTCTATACACTAACTTTTACAGCACTTATAAATGCAGTCATTAACCTACAATGGCACTTTTAGCCTCTACAACGCTGTTTGATTTTATGTTCGTTTTTAGATTTTTTGTGATATTAAATGTGTTTAAATGTTGGTTAAAATCATTGTTTTTATGAGATCTTTTCGGGGAAGTTTAGTAGCAGGTGTTAAAGAATTTTAAAGGTAGTTTAAATATATATTTTTATAATTATTTATGAATTTTCAAACAAAAAGATTTACTTTGTAATGTGCTTTTTTTAAAATGTTTTTTCTAGTAATTTCTAAATTAGTTATTTTATTCATAATATTTTATATAGATATTTAAACATATTAATAATTATTTTAAAGGTATGTATATATGTATGTATGTGTGTGTAGACAAGTGTGGAAAGTAAGTATTTTATGGAAAAATATAGGAAATTTTGGGTTATAACAATTTGTTATAAGAACGATTTTGAGAAGTTATTAAAAAGGTTATTACCTTGTTTAATAAGTGTAGATATACTTTGTTCTTTAAAATGAGTATTTTAAAGATAATGATAAGTGTAAAAAAATTTGGGTTTATAGTAAACAATGTTTAACTAACATTTGATTTTAACCTATATGAATATACTTTGATATTTAAAATGAGTATTTTAAAGATAACGATAAGTATGGAATCTTTTGGTAAAATGTTAGATAAAGTAATGGTTTAATTTATAAAAGAGAGAAAGGGTTTATAGTAACAATGTTTAAGTAACATTTGTTTTTAATCTCTTTGATTATATTTTAAAATGGGAAATCTTGTTAATTGATGAATGTTCTTATCCCTTTGAGATAAGTATATGAATATATTTTAAAACATTAAAAGAGTAGAAATGGAAAGTGAACTGGTGGTATACATGTATATACGTTTTATGAAGGTATTTTGAATAATATACAAGTACTAACAAAGATGTACTATTTGATGATACCGGGATTAGCAGTCACTTGTCTGACTTAATCGTGTTTTTGTGTTTACTCGTTTATGAAAATTGTTTAATCCTATACTTAGCATTAAAAGGAGAAAAAGTAGTCTTTCTCTATATGTTAGAGTTAAGAATGAGGTGTCTAGGTAGGGCTTGGATTCAACTAGTGCTCTAGTCTACTTTGCTTCACTCTTGACCAAGGGATAGCATAAGTTAAGATGGTCGGAAATGGTGCTAAGCATACGAGACTTGATTTCTATATATAATTGTTTTATCCCTATTGAATTTGACCAAAATTAACTTAGGAAATATCTTGAAGAAACATGAGAAATATACGGTATAGTTATCCTTTTAGTAATGCTATACTCAACATATAAAATCGTCTTGCTCTTTTAGGAAAAGAGATAAGGAAATCCATCTGGATAAGAGATGATCTCTAACCTTATACGTTGTCTATTTATGTCTAAAAGAACCGGAGTTAAGTTAACCGGGAATTCATCGATTTGGTTTTGAAGAGACCAGTAATAAAGGAGTGTACATATATGAGAAGACTCAAAACCGTAACCACTTCAAAACCGATATACGAGTTCTATGATTTGGAAGTGGTTATGGAGTGAAATGTTATAGTATTGAGCTATCTATCCTATGGTTAAGTCCAAGGTAGAGGTCGACATTAACATTTCAAACGATGCTACCAAGGGTACTATCTATCTTGAGGTTGATTCCAAGAGAGAGGACAGAGTTAGCATTCATTGGACGACTTATGCTAGAATATATAGGGAGATTCATGAATTGTTTGAAATGATGGAATCCATGTAAAGGTTCAAGATCTGCTCGATATGCTAAAGACTCGTATGTTGAGGTGCTGAAGGTGACTTTACCATCGAAAATGATAGAAAATAGATTAGGAGCACAGCCAGTTGGTTTAGCTATCCCAAGGGTACATCAACTCCAAATATTTGGAGATGCTTATGATTGTGGGATCCGGGAGTGTATGGTACTCGGTATCACATGTTCGAGCATTGACGAGTTATGTTTTCCTTCGTGATGTATTTTATCTAGAGATATACGTGGTTTCAGAAGGTTGTTTATGACCCTTATTAGGAGGCCCTTCCTCGACGTACTGAGGTCACCTCCAAAGGAAATCCATATGCAAACGAACCTTATTGGTTTTAGTTGTATTTCTATTATTGCTATGTTGTGAGATGAAAGGAGCACAGCTAGTATCCTATTTATATTATACAACATAGACACTATCTATTTTATCGCCATATGTATTAATTATATGGTTTGGTTTTTTTGAGGGGAAAACCATTCCGGTAATTTAGTTGATCTCCAAAGATACCGTTATGTGGGCACATGTTTGTTGATTTTATCACACCAGACTTACGTCGAACTCGTGGTTTTATCATTACCTTAATTCCTCGGGTGCTCTTTTGAGAAGTTTGAGAAAGGCAGGTTTTCGTTGGATATTCTTTGAAGCTTGAGGAGACGAGCTGTATGCTTTCACTAACCGTGTTATTTTATTTCTATGGCACTACTAGTATGTATATATCAATATTTGTGAGAACATGTTGTTATAACTGTCCAGGTTGATGATAGTACGTAGGGTAGCAACTATAAAATGCTATGTATCTTAGATATCTCCTTGTACTGACTTTTTGATATTATATGTAATCATTCCATTGAGAGATTTGGATGTCATGTTTTCTTCTTCCTTGTTATTTTTCTTCCTTCTTTTTATTTTTACCCTAACAATCTATCATTCTAGCACTTGTGTGTTGGCATGTGAATACCTTGGATGTATGAGTGTCAACATTTGAGGTCAAAAAGGTGGGTCGTTACATTGTCGTATCAGAGCTGAAGGATAAGCAAGAACCTTCGCTTTGGTTGGGATAACCCATTAGAGATAGGGTAAGTAATGCCCTAGAATGATTTGAGTGTATTGTATATATATAAGAGCGTATATGAATAACTATATATAGGTAATTATATAATTATGATTTGTAAGTATAGTCGACTTAATGTAGGGATTGATGATGTTCATTTATTATCCCTCAGCGATTAGCTTAGTCTTGCTCAGCTAGTTTACGTGCATTTTTATCTTTTGTAGATTGATTAGTCATGCTCGGCCAGTTTATGAGCATTTATAGTTGTCTATTGATTGTTGATTTATCCTTAACCAGCCTATGAGCAATTTAACTTTTTAATGCATGGGTTGGGTAGAGTGTATTTGTGGGTGCATTGAAACGAACATCTTGTGAATTGAATTTCACAGTTTGACTAGGCGTTCGATGATAATGTTGGGTTAGACGTTAACTTTAAATAAAAGATTATTGTTATAATTTAATGGAAAGTTATAATATTTTGGGAATAAATATTGGTGAAATGATTTTATATAAGAAAATGACTTTATAAGTACGATTTATAAAAATATGGTTTATAAACGAAGAGGATTTAAAATGATATTTTGAGAGCTTAAATCCTAGTGTCTTTGAAAATGGTTTCCATGATTTTATAGAAATTAATATGGTATTATCTAAAAGATTTTGTAAATACTAATATTTTGAGAAGAGTTTTAAGATTTGTTCGAGTTTGAGGTTGCCCTCGGATCAACAAGTCAATTCTGGAATAACGTGTTTTTACGTTAGCTAGTTTGAGTGGCTCGAAAATGAAAAAAATTTGGTGAGAGATGTGTTCAATTGATAAGCACTTCTCGTGAGTATTACCCTTCTTAGTAAGTGGATGTATTATATGACTTGGTAGGACTAGTTTCCTAGGTATCATTTTGGTGTTTCTCGACCTCTATACACACACACACACACACATATTCTATGAATTTTAAGGAAAATATTAGGGAAATCAGTTTACAAATTAAGGTTATGATACTTAGTACTATTATACAAAGTATTTGATGCTGCTTTAAAAAAGAATTTGATTTAATCCCAAAAGTATGATTTGATATACGAAAGGTATATGTATGTATTATTATTCCAAAGGATATGGAAGAAAACCTAGGTACTTTGTTCTAAGGTTTTATGTAAAAGAAATTTGATATAAAATACAAAGTAATTTTGGTAATTCAGATTTGATTTGAACTTTCTGTATAAAAAAGATTTGTATGGATGCTATGTAAGGAGCTCGAGTGGTAGTTGCATAGCCTATATATATATGTATATGTATATGTATATGTATATATGTATATACGTACATATGTATATATGTATATATGAGAAACCTTTTCTTCTTTTCCCTTTATAGTAAAGTGGAATCTAATGAGTATGTGAAACTTTTGATAAGTTATTTTAATGACGCATGTATCTTATACATTAGGACAGTGTAGTATGTTCATCATGTTTTGATGTGTTTTTTGGCAGTTTTCATTTGTTCGGACGAAATGGACTTTTTCGATGATTTTTGATAGCCTGAAACTTCCATATCATTATATAATTTAAAGCTAGCTTTTTTTGAAAATATAAAGTTATGTTTATGTAACTCTTGAATTGAGAATGTAGTATGTTAACACATGTTTTAAATTGATTTGAATATCCTTGTTGTGTAAAACATTTGATGTTAGTGGGCTAACTAATAAACGTCATTACCTTAGGGGTATATAAGAAAAGTAGACTTTAGACCTAAGTTTGGATAACACTGTGCTGCTCTTCCTCGCTACTTGCCTAACCTGACAGATAAAGGAGTCAAAAGGTTGACTCGGTTATAAGACCCAGATTTATTTTGGGCCTTCATCTAATTTTTAGAAAGTAAAATAAATCTGATATTTTGAATATACTCTTTGGATGTAGTAGAGCATTATACGAGTAATAACATGAAGTAAGATTTTATGAAATGTTTTATAAAAATGAAGTTATGACTTTGTGAAATGTTTTATAGATATAAGTGTTGTTTTATGAAATGCTTCATAAATGGTTTTAGTATTAAATGAGATATACTAATTTTGTAACTAAATGTGAGATAAAAGTAATTAGTATTGTTAAAGAAACCATTGGGAAATAATATGTAGGTTGGTCTTATATCATTTTATTCGCATGGTTGTTCTTGATTTAGGGTTCGAGTATATGATTTCTAGGTTATTTACACCGGTCCGGATAAGTATTTTCACTCGATTCTTGATGGAGAACACTTGAAATGGATTTTTGATAAGATCCCAAGGTTTTCTATCATAATATATGACTGTGTAAGGGAAAGAGAGATTTCTAATCAATGAACATAACTAGAGTATACACTAGAGAGGCCAAGTGATATATACTAATTTGGAAGTGAAATTTATGTGATCGAGCAAGTGATCAGATTAGATGTTGCATAAGAATGATCAAAACACATCATACGGGCTTAAGCATATGTATAGTAAGTTTTTTGTTGCTTTTGGAGAGTTTATGGAATGTCTCCTCGATTTGATCTGAGGTAGCTTGAGTAACCGTCTAAGTAATAACCGAGGCTAATGAGTGTAAGGTACGCCTAGTAGATTATTTATCATCCTTGTACGATGGGAGGATTTTTGAACTTGAGCAAACCGTGAGCTTTGGTTTCTAGTGATTTTGAATACTGTTGAGTATTGTTGTGGGTTTGTTTCTTTTGTCAATTGGTTGTTGAGGATGAAATGTTTTAAGTGGGGAGAATGTATAGACCTGGAATTTTAAACACTTCGTATTCAAATATTCGAACTATTTAAATATTTGAATCTTGCTTGACTATTATTAAATGGATTTTATAACTTTGTTAAACTCCTTTTAATTAATAAATCAAGATTATAAACTTGTTTTTGAAATATGTTTACAAAAGTAAATAGTTCAAAGAAATACCATTAATATGGTCGACAACCGTTTAATCGATAAACAAATTTTTACTCGATATAACTTGTTCGAACTTTTCGGACTAGCTTAGAATGTTAATGCATAATCAATTAGCAACTAAAAATATTGTGAGTGTTACGGCTAACTAATGGTGATTATCATGGTAGGCATGATGTCATGGGTGACGTCAAGTTGTTAGATATTTGTGGAAGATGTTTTCCTAAGGAGAGTAAGGTGGAATGTTGGTAGAGGAAAGGGAGGGTGCATGGTGATCTTACAAGGAGGTTTGGAGGTGAGGATGAAATCTTGTTAGCTTATACTTAAGCACTTTATTTGTTTCATATATCAGTTTGCAAATTCTAAAACATAGAATATAAAAGCTCTTCATCCTCTTTCTCTTCACTTTGATTACTAAACAATGGTAAATAAACTCCAAACTCTACCAAACTTTTGCTAAGATCCTAACACAACACCAGATACAAGAATAGCAACCCAAATGTTGAAGAAAGGAGGCACGAAGGGAGGGATTAGTAATGCCGTGAGAAAAAGTGGAAGAGGGGAAGTGACCGGGAGCATTAATGAAGCAAAGATGGAATCTTTGGCATGTTTGGGGATGGTAGGAAGTTTTCTTTTGTTCTAGTAGCTTGTGCTTGATGTCAGCAAGAGTTTGGGGTGAGTTAACTCACCATTGAAAAGTTAATATTGTGTCTGTGTGTCTATATATATATAATAAGTTTGTTGTGTGAATAAAAAGTTAAAGTAAAGAACTAATGCAAGTTATAACTTTTGGACCACCCTTGCTTTGGAATGCAAGTGATAAATAGCTAAAAGTGGCAAATGTTTGAAGCAAAACGGTCGTTATATGAGCACTTGATAAATAGCTTGTTTTAGGGAATTTTTATTATGATTTTGAGAAATATCCTTGGGGCTTTCTTTGTGTGGTTTTAAGTTGTCTAAGTACAATACTTTCCCTAAAAATTTTAGATCTTAAAACCTTAATTTGGATAGAGAAAACTAGCCTTAAACTTTCATGCTTTTTGAACATGCTCTTTGTCTAGTATCTTTTACAATACTTTTAAATGCTGTCTTTGACCTACAACCGCACTTTTGGTCTTCTATAGCGTTGATTGGTGTTATGTTGGTTTTTCATTATTTTTTTGATTTAAATGTGTTTAAAATGTTAGTAAAAGTTATTATTTTTATGATATATTTTTAGGGAAGTTTAATAGCGGGTTCTGAAATATTAAAAGTGATTTCAAGTTTGAATATATTTTTAATGATTATTTATGAATTTTCATAGTAAAAGGTTTTCCTTGTAACATCCTTTCTTTAAAATGGTTTCTCTAGTAATTTATAAATTTATTTTCACATAATATTTTATATAAATATTTGTAAGTATTTTAAAAGTATTTTTATATATATACAAGTTTGGAAAATTAAGTTTTGGGTTATATCACTTATTTATAATGAATGGTTTTGAATGGCGTCCCTCAACTTCCAAGATTCTCTTTTTTTGTTCTCTCCTTTCTCAAGATTAGTTTCCAATGAATTCTATAATTTAGAATCTCGTTCGTACGCACAAGTTGTAAAAGAGAACATGGTTTCGTCTTCTTACTTCTCAAATCGAAAATTCACCGCCAAAAACTAGATAAGCTACAAAAGAGGGGTTTTTACTGTTATAGATGTGGAGAGGACAAACACTATGCCAAGGAATGTTGCGCACCTATAAGTTGTTTCAGATGTAATCGCTTTGGCCATAAAATGAATCTACGTTCGTTTAGTACAAAGGAAAAGGAAACGTCAATAAAGAATTTCTCATCTACGGAAAAGCTAAGTGCTACTAACCATGGATTTTTCTTTGTGTTGAAATGTATGAAACTTAAATGAAAACTTTTTGATCATCTATGGATAAAAAGGAATGAATGAATTGAATTTTTGGAGGTATTGTTTATACACTTTTGTAACGACCCGTATTTTACGTATTGAAGGATCGTAAAATAATTTTATTTAATTCATTTGTGGTCATATGATTATAATATTTTGGAATATAGATTTTAGGGATATTTTACACATCTAAGATTTTTTCTGAATTTTTATGTGACAATTTTCCCCTTGATATTTTATTTCGTCTATAACTTTTGGTAAAAGCCGAATTAGATGCTCTAACCTATTTCATTGCTTCGGGATGGTGGTTTCCTATTTCGTAGAGTAGTCATATAGGAAAATCAGATAAGTAGTTAGGAAGTTATAGTTGTTTTAAGTTTTTAAATCTACTGGCCGGAATTAGAAAGGGAATAATGGGCCGAATTAGCAAGCCCATTAGTCTAATCAGGTTTTGCTATAAATATGAGGTGAGAGAGACCATTTGAAAGTTTATCTCTCATTTCAAATAAGCCCTAAACCCTAACTCCTCTCTAATTCTCCATTCATCTCATTGGATTTCATCTCAAATCGTCTCTAATTGCAAATTAGAGCCTAGATTTTCAACCAGGAGCTTGATCTCACTACTTTGGTTGCATCTTCATCCGATTTCTTGCTGTCCGGATCGAATCTTCACCATATTTCATAAGTTTAGTAGATTTGGTGAGTGGTTATGATCTCTCACTAGTCTATGATGGATTATATGTTTTAGTTAGGCGATTATATGTTAGAATTATCAAATTAAATTGATTAGACTTAGGTAATTTCAGATTTAGAAACCCTAGATTAACCTAATTAAACATGTAATTGGAATTAGATCGTTGACTAGTGTCATTTGTGTATATTTGGTTATGAAATTCTGTGTGTTAGTTTAGATCTATGCTAGAATTGTGATGGTAGATTGAATTGGATGATTTGTATGTATATATTGGATGTAATTGGATGATTTGCTATGTTTGATTCGCTGTTATATTTGAATTGCTTGCTATGCTTGATTGGTTTGCTAGTGTTGTGCATGTTTTAGGACTTAGATTGGTTATTGCAGTGTATCGGGAGCAAAGTTCGTCGAAATCGCAAGAAACTTGGAGGATAGGCTCTGGAGCATGGTAGGAAGACACCCTAAAAATTTGATGATAATTGGAGCTAAGTATTTTGATCAACACCGATCTGATTAGGTCGGATCAGCACTGATCCAAAATTAGAGTGCCAGTTGAAGTGAGATCCATAGGGGAAGAAGAGCATGGGTTTTAGAGATGCTCTATGAAATTGGATCAAATGATAGGCTAAGTGTTGAACATTGCATGTATCATCTACGTTGGATCGGCTATGGTGCATAGAAGAGAAGACCTGAAGTCTAAAAGGTATGTCTAAGGGTCTATGGCATATAAAGCTAGTGCACTAGAGGCTGGAAGAGAAATGGAGTCCAAAATGGTTAATTTTTGGATTGGCACCGATCCAATTGGATCGGATCGGTACCGATCCAAAAATTATTGGCTATATTGGATGTGAGATCCGTGGTGGAGACTTTAGGGTTGTAGTGGATCATGCTAGAAGTTGTGGCTCGCTGATTGCTTCTACGGTTTGGAAGTTATGACATGATGAAGTTTCAGCTCTTTGGTTGGGGGCTTGAATAAGGAGTAGGATCGAAAGAGTTGATAGGCACCTCAGGATAGAATGAAGCTGTGGTATAATGGACTGGGTTGAGTGGTAGGACTTGTGCCTAGAAATGGATTGGAGTTGTGAAAGCTCTGAAGATTTAGGAGTGCAAAGGAATCGTTGATAACTCGGAGTATTCTGGTTGTGTTCAAGCAGGGGTACTCTATGCGGGGATACCCAAGGGCTGGTAGCGCAGTTGTGTATATTGGACCACTCCGAGAGGGTCTAGTGTCAGATGGTTTGGAGGTACTATAGGAGACAATCGTGCATGGTTTCGGACCTGAAAGTATGAGGAACACAATCGAGAACTGGGATTTCCATTAGTCTCTGGGAAGCGAGGACGGAGCCATACGAGTTATCATATATTCAAGGCTTTAGAAGACGATAGCTAGATTTTGATTGATGGATGATATGGTTGCTATGGTTGTTATGTTTTCTATATCTCTTTGGTAGGCTATCATCTATAGGAATGCTGGAGAAGGGATTGGAAATATGGTCAATGGAGGAGGCTGCTTAGATTCTTCTATCCTATTGTCCTTTATTTGAGTAGCATATTATATCTTATTATTATGTGCTAACTCTTTGGTTGCAGGAACAGGTCAGGTATGGTTTTTTTATAGCTGTCTAGTACCATATTTTCTATTATAGCTTTTGATAGTCATTTACCACTCCAATCAGACTGTTGTCTGACCCAAGGTTTTATGTTTCTTCTTATCATCTTGGGTACTCTTAAATGAGTAGACTAGATGATAGGTCTGGAGTCCCAGCTACTATACGAACATGAGCTTAGAGAAGCTATGACGTATTACTCTAAATTTGTAGTTTTTTTTGTTCGTTTCTATGTACTCTAAGGGATGCAGTGAGGAAATGTTATACTGAGATATTATGACATTTGTACCATAACTCATGATTTAGTGGATATGTTATTTTCATTTGTTATGGCTCACTATATTCTATTGTATATTTTATATATTATATTTTATCCATGCGTTGTGAGATATACCATAGGTTTTTTGCTTTAAATTTCAATCCTAATGATCGTTCCATATCAGCCTGGCACAGTTACAGCGCTCTTTAAGTCATAGATGTGCGGGTGGTATGGTTTACTCGTCACATTTGGCATCAAAGCTTTGGTTATGAGTAAACCGAAGTAAGTCGACAGTATACACTAAAGGAGGGAGCGGACTTGTTAATGAAGATATTATGCTATATAGTAATATTATATAGTATAGTATGCACTTGAGTACCATTACAACTTTTCTTGGAATGAGGCTAATCATTCTTATTACAGATAAGAATGAATCGAAAAACAAGGAATGCTGCTAGAAATAACTCCACTTCAGGGATGGTAGAGGGAGAAGGATCAGGAGTTGCTACACCCGATTTTCAAGCCATGTTCGATGTAATGGTGGCTTCGCTGGTGAGGAGAGCCCAAACTACTCCTGGTGTGGCTTTAGGTGGTGGTGCTCCTTTGCAAGTTCGTAGGATTGACTTCGCCAAGCTTTGCAAGGATTATTCTACTCTTAGAGGGAAGCCATTCTTGGGAACAAAATCAGTTATTGAAGTGCAAGATTGGATAGATACTTTTGAATGCATTTTCAAGGGTATAGATGTGGAAGATGTTATGAAGAGGAAGCTTGCTTCAAGATACATGGCCGAGCATTGAATTGGTGGAATGCTGTTACCATTGCTATTCCAGAGGATCAGATTTCTTGGGATCAGTTTAAGGCTAGATTTAAGGAGAAGTTCATTCCTGTGGCTCAGAAGTCCGTACTGTTCAAGAAATTTACTGAATTGAAGCAAGGGGAGATGTCTGTGTCTGAGTATGTGGTATAATTTTATGCTTTGTCAAAGTATAGGATGTCTTTCATTGATACACCTTTGGAAAAAATGAGAAGTTTATCACTGGATTGGACGACCAATTGGGGGAGAAGCTGGTGGAACACATTGAAGTTTCTTTTGAGAAGTTGGTTGAGAAAGCACTTAGATATAAGAGTCTGTACCCAAAGAATAGGACTACTATTGTTGATGTTGCCGAGAAAAAGGAACCAAAACCACAACTGGGCAGCGGAGATAAGAAGAAATGGGATGGAAAGAAGAAGCAACAACAACAAGGAAAGGGGGCCATAAAAAAAGCAAGAGTGAGATTGTTTGTCATAATTGTAAGGAGAAAGGCCACTATGTCAAGGAATGTAAGGCTACTAGAATGTGCTTCAACTGTGATAAGCCTGGGCATATTAAGAAGGATTGTCCAAAACCGCTTAAGGATAAACAGATTGTGAAGGCATATGCTTTGGATGCAGTCCCGACTTCATCTTGTGCTCCTACTGCTAAGGATAAGGAGAAGGAGTCATGGTGCAAGGTATGCTTTCCATTAGAGATGTTTTTGTTAGAGTTCATTTTGATACTGGAGCTTCGCATTCTTTCATCTGTGGTGATTTAGTATGCGGACAAGATTTGGAACCCGAGATAGTATACCGACCTTTAATTGTGACAAATCATGTTGAAGGATCTACTAGTCTTTGTATGATTTGTCGTGGCTTAGTATTATCGAGTCATGGATGTTATTTTGTTTGTGATTGCTTTGTTCTTAATTTTGCTGGGTTCGGGATTATTTTGGTAATGGACTGGCTTAAGCGGTATGCGGCTGTTGTGGATTGCGGGAAGCCAGAGGTGACAATTGCGAATGTGGAAGGGCAAAAGGTAGTGATACGCTGCTTACCAGAGGATGGGGTATTGGTCAGCTTTCTATATTCGTTTGAGATTCTACAGGAAGGATTGTCATCATTGCCTATCGCTGGAGAGTACCTTGATGTCTTCGAGGAAATGACAGGATTGTCGCCGCATAGAGAGATCGAGTTTTGGATCGACTTAGTGGATGGAGCCAGACCCATAGTGATGCCATTGAGGCGTATGACACCTAGAGAGCAGAAAGAGTTAGAGGTGCAAGTGGATGATCTGCTGAAGAAATGATTCATTCGGAGAAGCGTATCCGAATGGGGCGCACCTGTTGTTTTCACGACTAAGGCAGATGGTTCTTTGAGGTTATGTATGGATTATCATGAGCTGCAAGATTACAAAGAAGAATAAGTATCCACTTCAACAGATTTATGACTTGGTTGATTAGTTGGACGGTGCAAAGGTGTTTTTTCAGATTGATTTGGCAATGGGATTTCAAAAGTTAAGAGTGGTTAAAGAAAGTGCTCCTATTACTGCATTTCAGACACCGTCGGGTTACTATGAGTGGTTGGTGATGCCTTTTAGGTTAACCAACACTCTAACATACTTTGTGGATCTTATGAATTGAGTCTTTAGAGATTAGTTGAACAAGTTCGTGCTTGTGTTCGTGGATGACATTCTGATTTACTCTAGAACCGAGGAAGAGCACAAGACACACTTAAGGATTGCGCTTAAGATTTTGAGAAAGCACAAGTTGAGAGCTAAGTTCTCTAAGTGTCACTTCTGGAAGGAAGAAGTGAGATTCTTGGGTCATGTAAGGACAAGGAATAACAGTGGATCCTACAAAGATGGCAGCGATCCAAGATTGGAACCAGCCCAAGAATGCTATGGATGTGAGAAGTTTCCTAGGATTGGTAGGATATTACAGGCGTTTCATAAAGGACTTCTCAAAGATTGCAGCACCATTAACCAACTTGACCAAGAATAATCAAACTTCACTTGGGATGCTAGATGTGAGCATGCATTTCTGGTTTTGAAGGAGAGATTGACGAGTGCACCTGTACTGGTTATTCCAGGTGGGAATGAAGAGATGACATTATACATGGATGCTTGTAGTATTTGTATTAGAGCTGTGTTGATGCAAAAAGGGAGAGTTGTCGCTTATGCTAGTCGATAGTTGAAACCGCATAAAAGGAATATCCAACCCATGACTTGGAGTTGGCGGTTATTGTGTTTACTTTGAAGATGGGGAGGCACTATTTGTTGGGAGAAAGATTTGAGCTATTCACAGACCATAAATCCTTGAAGTATCTTTTCTCTCAGAAGGATCTTAACCTTCGACAACAACGGTGGTTTGAGTTTTTGGCCTCTTATGAATTTGATATTTCCTACACTCCAGGGAAAGGTTATACGGTGGCAGATACACTAAGCAGATGACATGCTAGATTAAGAACTATGTTTTTTGAACGGAAGCATATGGAGTATATAGCTGGATTTGATTTCAGGCCACATTGTGAGCTCGAGCCTGAGATGTTGGCAAGTATATTGATTAGACCTACTCTCATAGAAAGGATTATTACTAGCCAGAAGACAGATGCTAGCTAGTAGAGATCATGGCAAAGATTGAGATGGGAGTGGAATCTGAAGATTTGAGGCAGTACGAGACTGACCGAGATGGTTGGCTTCGTAAGGATAAGAGAGTGGTTGTTCTAGATGTTGATGGATTACAAGATGAAGTACTAAGGGGATGCCATCATTCTAGATTGACCATTCATCGTAGTGGTAACAAGATGTATAGAGACATGAAGAGGACTTACTACTGGGAAGGTATATAGAAGGATGTTGGAAAATTCATTTCGAAGTATATGAATTGCAAGTTAGTGAAGGCTGAGCAGAAGAAGCCTAATGTATTGCTACAACCACTAGACATTCCCGAATGGAAATGGGAACAAGTATCTATGGATTTTATAGATGGATTGCCACTGACTAGAGCAGGATATGATAGTATTTGGGTAATGTTAGATCGATTGACCAAGAATGCAAGATTCAACTGGTCAATTCTACCAAAACGGCATCCAAGTAGGCAAAATTGTATATTAAGTGGATTGTTCGATTCCATGGTGTGCCGAAGTGTATTGTAAGCGATAGAGACCCATTGTTTACCGGTGGATTCTAAAAGAGCTTACATGTAACAACCCGTATATTTGGACCATTTAAATTGACAATAATCCACACATGTCAACTTAAATAGTACAAAACACGAATCATTAACGGAGTATAAGTATATAAATGAGAATCATCACAGAATCACAGAAAATATAACATAACAGAATAGTGCAGCGGAATTACAACAATGTCATAATAGTAGTTCTTGAAGCTACTAAGTAAATACAATAATGTCTCAAATAAAAGGAATACAACAACATAGATGTCCAAATAGTCCAAATGGAAAGAACAATACTGATAAAGATAAGATAGTCTTCAAGTCTTCAGCTCCAAGTAAGCAGCAACAGCAATCCTCAGTCTGATCCGAGCATATGCACAAACAAACACTCGAATCAGGACATATATTCTTATACAGATAATATGGTTAAAAATTTGAAATAACAATAACTCAAAGATGGTTGGAATAAGCATCTTTCAGGATCCGATAAACTATCTATATATAGTAGAGTACGATAAGTAGATAATGTCTATCAATAATATAAAGATATCAAAATAGTGTTAAGTCATGGCCCATTCCACCCTTAACACATTTTTATTCCCAAAAGCATATACAAGACCGTAGTTTCCCCAAAACCGGAAGTCACCAGAGGGCAATCCATATACTAAAGGTACAAATCAAAATCGTAGTGGTTGCGCATAAATGGAATACAAGTATGACAAGGCACATAAGGCAATACCCAAGGTAGTGACACTACCATTCGCCTGATCCGGACTGGTGAGAACGCAACGCCGCAGCGCCCGCAACACCGTGAAACAACACTCCCAAATCAAGGGTGCGCACCAATCAATCACAAAGTAAAAGAATAGTTTACGAAGAAGTGTGTCCACTTGAGGTAGCTAATCCTCCATTGGCCCGGCACAGCTCCTGTTTTAGTCATTTCCAATTTGACACAAGTGTCAAGGCTATCCATTATCGTTCACTTTCTTCAATCATCAACGTACATCATTCCAACCACTTCATTCTGGATCATCACTCCGCGTATAGTTATTAAAGTGGTTTTCGGTTTAGATAGAGAGTATATCCATAACCGAATTCCGGTCTCTTTAATAACTTCCGTAATTATTTCACCGATTGGTCGTTTATTTATTTCAAAACCAAATCAATTTCAATTTCAAATTCAATTCGTAAATCAGCATTTCATTTGTCTTTCAAAACCATTTCCATAAATTTACGTTTCAAACTTTCCGATTTAATTTCAACATTTCTAAAATTCAATTTCAAAGTTTCAATTAAAACAATTCAAATATTCGTTGCATTTCGTATATAAGTTCATTCCAAAATCATTTAACTAAATTTAACGTTCAAATCGATTTAAATCTATTTTTGCTTTCATTCGATATTCATTAAATTAATTTATCCTTAAACAATTTCAATTAAATTTCCAATTCATTACATTACTTCTTAAGTTCATTTTCATTATCAAAGTTTACAACTTAATTACATTTGTCAAATCCAATTCTTTATATTACAAGTCTTTCATTTGTTTCGATAAAGCGCATTCCATTTCTTATCAAAGAAATTTCTTTCAAATTTCAAAACTTAGTTAAAGAACTTTGTTTCACTTGTTCAATAATTCAATTTCTCTAAATAAAGATATTCAATTCAATTTAATTTATAATTCGATCTCATCAAAATTTCAATAATTTCAAATCTTAATTATTAATTATTCAAACTCATTCATTAATAATTCCAAACTTAATTGTTAATAAATTCAAAATTTAATTATTAATTATTTCAAACTTCGTTATTAATAATTTCACAACTTAACTATTAATAATTTCAAAAGTTAATTATTAATAATTTCAAAACTTAATTATTAATTATTTCAAAATTTTATTATCAAATAATTCTAAATTTAATTATTAAATAATTAAATTTTAAACAATATTCTTTTTGTCAATTACTACGTTAATATTTGTTTTCAAATTCAAATACTCACATTTACATTCATTCAAATTTAAATTCCAATTTATTCAAAACCTTGTTATTCGTCAAATAAAACTTTATTTTATTTAAATCAAAACATTGACCAATCGGGTTTAATTTAATTTTCTATCCTAAGTCAAAGTTATTTGGGTATTTATCATTTCAACCCGATTCCATTTCAATTCAAAATGAAAACATACAAAGGGAACTTGCAGTGTGATAGCTGGGATGGTGTCAAAATAAATAAACAGGCAATAGCATCCATTCACTACAATTTAACCAATTTCAAAGAATCCCGAAATAATCGTATTAATTCGCGTTTGTTATTTACGCGAATTAATATAACTATTTCTAGAATCTACTCTATCATTTCAAGTAGATTAAAGATTATAACATTTCGGTTTCACTTGTCGTTCAATTTCAACTACAACAGTTAATTCAATATACGTTCAAAGGTCCAAAGTGAAATTTGTCAATTCTACGTGTCAATTAACTTACAAATTAAAGGGGTCATATTTAACTAATCAATATTCATCATATAACGGGGTCAAGTTAACAATCAAAATTCGACATATATAATTCATTTTAAATCGTTAACCATCCTATATCCAATTTTAACTTGCAAATAATTTATCACTTAACAATAACAATTAACATCCAATTCAACATCACATAGCAATCATTTATCAATTCAAACTAGCATAAGAATATAGTCGTGAAAATTAATTCACCTTCCGTGGATAAAGAAATTTGGCGGCGAAGCACGAAGAAGCAGAAAAGAGACGGTACAGCACAAACAACGGACACTGTAATATCGACAAAAGCAAACGATATTAATACAATGAACGTTTGTATATAATTTATAAATTTATATAAATGCGCTTACCGACGACGGAGAAAAGAACAAAAGTTGAAGATTGACGATGCTGCAAAAGACGCTCAAACGGGTGCTTCTGCACACAACGAAAAGAAAAATCGGTTACTATATTGGCAACCAAAATAGATTTTTTTGCGTACAAATATCTAAAGCTATTTGCTAATCACTGTTTCTTTATTCTATTTTTCTTTCTTTTTTTTCTTCTTTCAGCTGAGACTTTCACAACCTCCCACAATAGTCCTCCCAGCTTCATATTCCATTTACATGCAGGCACCAACCAACACACTAACACACGCATCACAAACACCACTCACGAACACATGCACCCAATGCACACATCCCACGCCACATACACGCACGCATACAACTCCCTTTTTGTTTCCTTTTCAACACAACACACACGACAGCCACCTATGCACACCCTTGCGAGGCCAACTGGGCTGAGGCGTGACACACGGCGCTGGATGAGGCGAACTGGCGGTTAGTGGGACGGAGAAGAGTGATGGTTGGCCGGGACGATAGGCGGAGCAGGCGGTCAGGGAGCGGCGATTGGCGTGGGGCGTTTGCTGGTGGAGACTGGAAGAGGTGGGCAGTGGCGGAGGCAGTGGGCTGTAGGGATAGGTTGACCGAAGTGACGTGGGCTGTAGGTGGGTCGGAGGAGTAGGTTCGTGGCACGGCATGGAGATGGGGTGATGGGCAGCGAAGTGGGTTCTGGGAAGTACGCGGGATGAGGGCAGTGGAAGGGTGATTGGTTTGATGGAGGCGTGCCGTGGAGATGGGAACATTTATTTCGGCAGTGCACTTTATATTTCCCAAAACAAGTAAAGAAGAAAGAAAAATAAAATGGCAGAGGGAGAAATGAAGAAGAAGAAAGGAGGGAAGAAGTACCTGATGCGATGAAAACAAATGAACAGTGGGAGAATGAAGTGTTTCCCCTTTTCACTTTTAAGCTTTGTCCAGTAATAGATTTTTGGACTTCCCAACGTTCACATGCATTCCCAATTACCATTGAATTACCAAACGTTTCCCATTTCCCAAGCAACCCCTAGCTTCTACCTACCCCATTAAATACAAGGCTGACTTTATTTCAAACTTCCTTTTGCAAACGGGTTAAATATTTTGGGTTACAATTGTGTACCCGAACCGTACGGAGCGATTAAATTAACGCGACGGATGATGTCGGACTTCGATTCGCGCAAATAAATATACCATTATGATCAGTGTGGCGATGCGCTTCCAACGGTACACAGATTATTGCGATACGACGATTTTATAAAATTTGCATTTACGCCACTTAAATTGTACGATTTGCAAAACAATTTAAACGGAGCAGGCGACGACAGTTTTAGACGAAACGAATTACATAATCTTGATCAGAATAATATTTACAACATAACTGTGTAAAAATATTTGGATTTGGAAAATAAATTTTACGCATCTTTATATGGACTGATATACAGTAAAACGCGAACGGATTTTACTGTAATATTTTTCAACGAAACTTTTTCTATGACCATATCTAACTAGACGTATGTCATAAATAAAGTTTGGGCGTAAATTGAGATCGTTATAATTTCAAAAATTTTATTGAAACAATGAATTTAAAATTTTAAATTGGGTCGAAAATTAGGGTTGTTACAATCTCCCCCACTCAAAACTATTCGTCCTCGAAAAGGAACGAGACGAGTGAATAAGTAGAAAAGTCAAGATAGATTTCGAGAAATTTGAATAATACCTGAAATTAATAGTTCGGGGTTTGAATCCCGAATTCTATCCTCAGTTTCCCATGTACAATCTCGCTCATCTGCACTCCACTGTACTTTGACGAGATTTACCGACTTCCTTCTGAGTTGCTTTGTCTCACGATCAACTATCTGAAGTGGCTTTCGCTCAATAGTCAAATCAGGCTCAATAACTATCTCTTCCAACTGGGCAGTAGGGATGGTCATGGATGGATCGTGTACAACTTTGCGAAGATGTGAGACGTGGAACACGTTGTGCACACCGGCGAACTTCTCTGGTAATGCAACTCTATATGCTAATGTTCCGACTCTTTCTGTAATGTCAAACGGACCAACAAATCTGGGAGCTAGCTTCCCCTTTCTTCCAAACCGAACAATATTCTTCAAAGGCGACACTTTCAGAAATACTTTGTCTCCTATACTGAATTCGAAATCTCTTCTCCTTTTGTCAGCATAGCTCTTCTATCTGTCCTGTGCCGTCTTTATCTTCTCCCTGATTTCTTCGACTTTTTCAGAAGCTTCCATAATCATTTCTGGTCCAAGCACTAATCGATCTCCAGACTCAATCCAACAAGCTGGCGATTTGCACGGCCGTCCATATAAGGCTTCGAACGGTGCCATACCAATGCTTGCCTGGTTTATAAAGGATAATTAATTCAAATTCAAAATATACTTATTCAAATTTGAAATTCAAATTCTTTACCTGGTAACTATTATTATAAGTGAATTCTACCAAGTGAAGATGGTCTTCCCAAGATCCACCAAAGTCAATAATACAAGCTCGGGGAAGATCTTCCAAAATCTGATTCACCCTCTCAGTTTGGCCATCTGTCTGAGGATGATATGCTGTGCTCAGATTCAGTTTGGTGCCCAAAGTATCCTGAAATGCCTTCCAGAATTTACTGGTGAAAATAGGATCTCTATCGCATACAATACTAGATGGTACACCATGAAGTTTAACAACTTCTCTCATGTATATCTCGGCCAAACTCGAAGCTGTACGAGTGGTTTTGACTGGAATAAAGTGAGCGGACTTCGTCAGTCTGTCAACAATCACCCATATGCTTTCGTTACCCTTTCTAGTCCTTGGTAGCCCATCAATAAAGTCCATAGAAATTTGCTCCCATTTCCAACCTGGAATCTCTAGAGGTTGAAGCAATCCTGCTGTCTTCCTGTGATCAGCTTTAACTTGTTGACAAGTGGTGCACCTGCTAACATAGGTAGAAATACCGCGCTTCATGCCACTCCACCAATATAACTTCTTCATATTCTGGTACATTTTAGTGACACCGGGATGAAATGAAAGCGAAGACTTATGATTTTCTCGCAACACTTCCTGTCTAAGACCATCAACATTAGGAACACAAATTCGATTTTCAATCCTCAAGATTCCATTACTATCAACATGTGCACCCACTTTATTATCAGCATTTTCTACTCTGCCAAGAACTATCTCCTTGATGCGATAAAGCAAAGTGTCCTCATATTGCTTGGCTATAATACGATCCATAAGAGCTAGGGAGACGGAAAGCTGGAATAGCATCCCTTCAACAAGGTTACAACATACCATAGCTTGGTTTCTGCTCAAAGCATCGGCTACGGCATTTGCTTTTCCCGAAGTATAATTAATATCAAGATCATATGCAGCTAGAAATTCGAGCCATCAGACTTGTCTCTGATTCTAATCCTTTTGTGAGAAAATATATCTCAATGACTTATGGTCAGTGAATAACTCGAATTTTGTTCCCAATAGATAGTGCCTCCATAGCTTAGGAGCAAATACAACCGCAAGAAGCTCTAAATCGTGAGTTGCATAGTTTGTGTCATGGGTCTTTAATTGGCGACCAGCATAAGCAATAACTTTTCCTTTCTGCATTAAAGCTGCTCCAAGTCCATCTCGACAGGCATCTGTATAGACGGTCAATCCTTCGCTGCCATCAATAACTGTAAGAACCGGGGCAGAGGTCAACTTTCGCTTCATCTCATTGAAAGATGCTTCGCACTTTTCACTCCAAATAAATTTCACATTCTTTCTAGTCAGTGCGGTAAGTGGTGCGGCAATACGGGCAAAGTTTTCTATAAATCTGCGGTAATAGCCAGCCAAACCCAAGAAACTGCGGATGTCTGTAGGAGTTTTGGGAGTCTCCCAATCCTGCAAATTCCAAAGATTCGAATTAAGAAATTGATAAGTTGTTTTTGATAGAATTGACAAGTAAGAATAGAACTTACATTGATTACGGCGATTTTAGCTGGATCGACCGAAATCCCATTCTCTGAAACAATATGGCCAAGGAATCGAACTTCATCCTTCCAAAAATGGCATTTTGAAAACTTGGCTTTAAACTGATGACTGCGTAGAGTTTCAAGAACAAAAGCCAAATGTGACCTATGCTCTTCCTCATCCTTAGAGAAAACGAGAATGTCATCGATGAAAACAAGAACAAACTTGTTAAGAACATCCCGGAAAACTCTATTCATCAAGTCGACGAAACAAGCTGGAGCATTAGTAAGACCGAACGGCATAACCAGCCATTCAAAGAAACCAGTCTCAGTGCGGAATGCTGTCTTAGGAATACTCTCCTCGGCAATTCTGAGTTGGTGAAAGCCAGTAGCCAGATCGAGTTGAGAGAATACTTTAGCTCCATGGAGCTGGTCGAATAGATCGTTGATGCGGGGCATTGGGTATCTGTTCTTGTGTGTGAGCTTGTTCAGCTCTCTATAGTCCACACACATTCTGAGTGAACCATCTGATTTTGTGACGAACACTACTGCAGCACCCCATTCTGAATGACTTCGCCGAATCAAGCCTTTAGAAAATAAGTCTTCAATTTGAGCATTCAGTTCAGCTTTTTCTTTAGGAGCCATTCTCCGAGGAGGGAGAACTACTGGTCGGGCACCAGGAATAAGGTCAATGCGGAATTCGATTTCCCGCGGTGGTGGTAGAGAATTGACTTCTCCAAACACATCAGAAAAGGATTGGACCACTGGAGTAGAGCTTAGTTCATTTGGATGGGAGTCAAGTGAAAATATAATACTCCCAGCATATTCTTGAGGTGATTTGCCTTCTATAACCAAAGGCATGCTCTTGTCATCGATGAGAGAGACTGTTCGAGCTTTGCATGAGATATTGGCTTCGAACTTCCGTAGCCAATCAATGCCTAATAGTATATCGAATGCTTCGAATCCGAGGACATAGAAATCCCAAGTGATAGTTTCCTCATCAGTTCGAGAAGTGACTGATTCCCACCAATCTTGTGCAGCATCCTGAAGCTGCCAAGCGGCCAACTTGCGCTTCTGAGCATCTGCGATCTCCAAGCCAGAAAAGATCCTTTCCAAACTCTTTAGCCATTGTTGTGCTTCGATAATACTCTCGGAGCCAGTGAATTTGACTCCTCCAAGCTGAGTATACTCCTTGCTAAGAGTGGAGAATCGGACTACGGGAGCTGGAGCATGTGGACCAGGAGCATTTCCACCCCTGCCTCTAACGTTTTTTCTGGTAGCCATCCTGGAATACCAAAAGTGATTTAGAATCAAAGATAGAAATTTATAGAACTTAAGGAAATTCTATTCAACGAATTCAATAAGAAAGATGAATCAAAGGAGGTGGATTCTGCAATGATTCTCCTCATTCTAGGGTATGTTCACCCTATCTCTAATGAGCTTTAAACTCCACAGGCTAAGGTTATCGGGAACCAAAGCTCTGATACCAACTGTAACAACCCGTATATTTGGACCGTTTAAATTGACAATAATCCACACATGTCAACTTAAATAGTACAAAACACGAATCATTAATGGAGTATAAGTATATAAATGAGAATCATCACAGAATCACAGAAAATATAACATAACAGAATAGTGCAGCGGAATTACAACAATGTCATAATAGTAGTTCATGAAGCTACTAAGTAAATACAACAATGTCTCAAATAAAAGGAATACAACAACATAGATGTCCAAATAGTCCAAATGGAAAGAACAATACTGATAAAGATAAGATAGTCTTCAAGTCTTCAGCTCCAAGTAAGCAGCAACAACAATCCTCAGTCTGATCCGAGCATATGCACAAACAAACACTCGAATCAGGACATATATTCTTATACAGATAATATGGTTAAAAATTTGAAATAACAATAACTCAAAGATGGTTGGAATAAGCATCTTTCAGGATCCGATAAACTATCTATATATAGTAGAGTACGATAAGTAGATAATGTCTATCAATAATATAAAGATATCAAAATAGTGTTAAGTCATGGCCCATTCCACCCTTAACACATTTTTATTCCTAAAAGCATATACAAGACCGTAGTTTCCCCAAAACCGGAAGTCACCAGAGGGCAATCCATATACTAAAGGTACAAATCAAAATCGTAGTGGTCGCGCATAAATGGAATACAAGTATGACAAGGCACATGAGGCAATACCCAAGGTAGTGACACTACCATTCGCCTGATCCGGACTGGTGAGAACGCAACGCCGCAGCGCCCGCAACACCGTGAAACAACACTCCCAAATCAAGGGTGCGCACCAATCAATCACAAAGTAAAAGAATAGTTTACGAAGAAGTGTTTCCACTTGAGGTAGCTAATCCTCCATTGGCCCGGCACAGCTCCTGTTTTAGTCATTTCCAATTTGACACAAGTGTCAAGGCTATCCATTATCGTTCACTTTCTTCAATCATCAACGTACATCATTCCAACCACTTCATTCTGGATCATCACTCCGCGTATAGTTATTAAAGTGGTTTTCGGTTTAGATAGAGAGTATATCCATAACCGAATTCCGGTCTCTTTAATAACTTCCGTAATTATTTCACCGATTGGTCGTTTATTTATTTCAAAACCAAATCAATTTCAATTTCAAATTCAATTCGTAAATCAACATTTCATTTGTCTTTCAAAACCATTTCCATAAATTTACGTTTCAAACTTTCCGATTTAATTTCAACATTTCTAAAATTCAATTTCAAAGTTTCAATTAAAACAATTCAAATATTCGTTGCATTTCGTATATAAGTTCATTCCAAAATCATTTAACTAATTTTAACGTTCAAATCGATTTAAATCTATTTTTGCTTTCATTCGATATTCATTAAATTAATTTATCCTTAAACAATTTCAATTAAATTTCCAATTCATTACATTAATTCTTAAGTTCATTTTCATTATCAAAGTTTACAACTTAATTACATTTGTCAAATCCAATTCTTTATATTACAAGTCTTTCATTTGTTTCGATAAAGCGCATTCCATTTCTTATCAAAGAAATTTCTTTCAAATTTCAAAACTTAGTTAAATAACTTTGTTTCACTTGTTCAATAATTCAATTTCTATAAATAAAGATATTCAATTCAATTTAATTTATAATTCGATCTCATCAAAATTTCAATAATTTCAAATCTTAATTATTAATTATTCAAACTCATTCATTAATAATTCCAAACTTAATTGTTAATAAATTCAAAATTTAATTATTAATTATTTCAAACTTCGTTATTAATAATTTCACAAATTAACTATTAATAATTTCAAAAGTTAATTATTAATAATTTCAAAACTTAATTATTAATTATTTCAAAAATTTATTATCAAATAATTCTAAATTTAATTATTAAATAATTAAATTTTAAACAATATTCTTTTTGTCAATTACTACGTTAATATTTGTTTTCAAATTCAAATACTCACATTTACATTCATTCAAATTTAAATTCCAATTTATTCAAAACCTTGTTATTCGTCAAATAAAACTTTATTTTATTTAAATCAAAACATTGACCAATCGGGTTTAATTTAATTTTCTATCCTAAGTCAAAGTTATTTGGGTATTTATCATTTCAACCCGATTCCATTTCAATTCAAAATGAAAACATACAAAGGGAACTTGCAGTGTGATAGCTGGGATGGTGTCAAAATAAATAAACAGGCAATAGCATCCATTCACTACAATTTAACCAATTTCAAAGAATCCCGAAATAATCGTATTAATTCGTGTTTGTTATTTACGCGAATTAATATAACTATTTCTAGAATCTACTCTATCATTTCAAGTAGATTAAAGATTATAACATTTCGGTTTCACTTGTCGTTCAATTTCAACTACAACAGTTAATTCAATATACGTTCAAAGGTCCAAAGTGAAATTTGTCAATTCTACGTGTCAATTAACTTACAAATTAAAGGGGTCATATTTAACTAATCAATATTCATCATATAACGGGGTCAAGTTAACAATCAAAATTCGACATATATAATTCATTTTAAATCGTTAACCATCCTATATCCAATTTTAACTTGCAAATAATTTATCACTTAACAATAACAATTAACATCCAATTCAACATCACATAGCAATCATTTATCAATTCAAACTAGCATAAGAATATAGTCGTGAAAATTAATTCACCTTTCGTGGATAAAGAAATTTGGCGGCGAAGCACGAAAAAGCAGAAAAGAGACGGTACAGCACAAACAACGGACACTGTAATATCGACAAAAGCAAACGATATTAATACAATGAACGTTTGTATATAATTTATAAATTTATATAAATGCGCTTACCGACAACGGAGAAAGGAACAAAAGCTGAAGATTGACGATGCTGCAAAAGACGCTCAAACGGGTGCTTCTGCACACAACGAAAAGAAAAATCGGTTACTATATTGGCAACCAAAATAGATTTTTTTGCATACAAATATCTAAAGCTATTTGCTAATCACTGTTTCGTTATTCTATTTTTCTTTCTTTTTTTTTCTTTCAGCTGAGACTTTCACAACCTCCCACAATAGTCCTCCCAGCTTCATATTCCATTTACATGCAGGCACCAACCAACACACTAACACACGCATCACAAACACCACTCACGAACACATGCACCCAATGCACACATCCCACGCCACATACACGCACGCATACAACTCCCTTTTTGTTTCCTTTTCAACACAACACACACGACAGCCACCTATGCACACCCTTGCGAGGCCAACTGGGCTGAGGCGTGACACACGGCGCTGGATGAGGCGAACTGGCGGTTAGTGGGACGGAGAAGAGTGATGGTTGGTCGGGACGATAGGCGGAGCAGGCGGTCAGGGAGCGGCGACTGGCGTGGGGCGTTTGCTGGTGGAGACTGGAAGAGGTGGGCAGTGGCGGAGGCAGTGGGCTGTGGAGATGGATTGACTGAAGTGACGTGGGCTGTAGGTGGGTCGGAGGTGTAGGTTCGTGGCACGGCGTGGAGATGGGGTGATGGGCAGCGAAGTGGGTTCTGGGAAGTACGCGGGATGAGGGCAGTGGGAGGGTGATTGGTTTGATGGAGGCGTGCCGTGGAGATGGGAACATTTATTTCGGCAGTGCACTTTATATTTCCCAAAACAAGTAAAGAAGAAAGAAAAATAAAATGGCAGAGGGAGAAATGAAGAAGAAGAAAGGAGGGGAGAAGTACCTGATGCGATGAAAACAAATGAACAGTGGGAGAATGAAGTGTTTCCCCTTTTCACTTTTAAGCTTTGTCCAGTAATAGATTTTTGGACTTCCCAACGTTCACATACGTTCCCAATTACCATTGAATTACCAAACGTTTCCCATTTCCCAAGCAACCCCTAGCTTCTACCTACCCCATTAAATACAAGGCTGACTTTATTTCTAACTTCCTTTTGCAAACGGGTTAAATATTTTGGGTTGCAATTGTGTACCCGGACTGTACAGAGCGATTAAATTAACGCGACGGATGATGTCAGACTTCGATTCGCGCAAATAAATATACCGTTATGATCAGTGTGGCGATGCGCTTCCAACGGTACACAGATTATTGCGATACGACGATTTTATAAAATTTGCATTTACGCCGCTTAAATTGTACGATTTGCAAAACAATTTAAATGGAGCAGGCGACGACAGTTTTAGACGAAACGAATTACATAATCTTGATCAGAATAATTTTTACAACATAACTGTGTAAAAATATTTGGATTTGGAAAATAAATTTTACGCAGCTTTATATGGACTGATATACAGTAAAACGCGAACGGATTTTACTGTAATATTTTTCAACGAAACTTTTTCTATGACCATATCTAACTAGACGTATGCCACAAAAAAAGTTTGGGCGTAAATTGAGATCGTTATAATTTCAATAATTTTATTGAAACAATGAATTTAAAATTTTAAATTGGGTCGAAAATTAGGGTTGTTACATTACAAGAGATTTGGGAACTGAGATACACTTGAGCACAGCTTATCACCCACAAACGGACGGCCAGACTGAGAGAGTGAATCGGATTTTGAAAGATCTTCTTCGAGTTTGTATTATATATTTTGGAGGATCTTAGGAAGATCATTTGCATTTGGTAGAGTTTGCATATAAGAACAATTATCAATTGAGTATTGGCATGATACCATATGAAGCATTGTATGGACGACCTTGTAATTCGCCTTTATGTTTGTGGGAAGCAGGTGAGTAACCGTGTAACAACCCGTAAATTTAACCGGTTTTTAATAACGTTATTAATTGAAATTTTGTGAAACTTTAAACGATAAAATTTTGAGATATAAATTTGATATTTGGAATGCGTCTAGTTAAACATAGCAACTGGTAAATTTTCGTCCGAAAATATGGAAGTTTATTTCGTGCGTAAATTTACTTCAATTTAATCAGTTAAAAAGCGATGAAAATAAAATGTTTCGGAACCTAAATATTTTTACTTAGAAAAATTGTAAACCATCTTCTGAGCAAGGCGTCATTTTTCGTTTTTCCAAATTCGGACTTCTTTAGCTCCGTCGATCTTATTTTTCTGCGTTTTTACTGCATTTTCCGCTGGTAAAAAAATTCGAATTTTTATAATTCAATTATACCA
This sequence comes from Allium fistulosum, assembly GCA_030737815.1. Taxonomy (NCBI): domain Eukaryota; kingdom Viridiplantae; phylum Streptophyta; class Magnoliopsida; order Asparagales; family Amaryllidaceae; genus Allium; species Allium fistulosum. Next base: position 496,472,241 of record CM060905.1, on the reverse strand, counting down.
CTGATATCTATATACCGTTTTGATCATCTCATCGTGCTGATCTTCGCAGTATATTTATTTCTGCGATTTGGAGTCCGGTTTGCTGCGGAATCCGTGAAAACGACAACCGTGTCGGTACCGGTTTCGTGTCCTTTTGTTCTTGTGGCTATTCAAATCCCCACCGTGTAAATTCCAATTTCCAAAAGCCATTTGCATTCATATTTCAGAAATGATTAGAATTCCAATAGTTACATCATTTATTTCGTTCGTGACCTTTGCAATCTGGAACCCACTTTCTCCTCCTTCTTTGTGAAGCTCGTTCTCCTTTCTTTGCTTAAAAAAAAAGAACTTACAAAACTTATCTGCTAATCATTTATTTGCTTTTTTCCATCTTGCTCCACCCTCAACAAATTAAGCCGCGCCCACGACAGCCTAAACCGTCTCCGCAACCTGACCGACCCCTTCCACTGCCTCGTCCATTTTTTTCTTACCTTTGCCTCGCTATGCATCAATACCCGAGCCACCGATGCCATCAACCCCGACTCATCCCCACCCGCTAGCTCCGCCCTGGTCAGCGAACTCACCACCTTCTTTCGACCGAAACTCGACCTCCCTAACCCATGTGAGCGGAGCCATCACCTCGTTCTGCACCTCCTTCCTCTTCGGCCTAGTCAACTTGCATTTTTTTTCTCTGAGGTATATATATATTTTCTGTTATATATATATGTGCTTAGGAGAGATTGATATGATCTGTTGTTATTATATATATGTAAGTAAGTTTATATAAAGTTATATTATTTGTTAGTAGAATATAGGTGTACAGGTTGTTAGTTCATTTTAGCCTGTATAAACATATATGATGTATATATTAACTGTTAGTTTACATTACATTAATTATATAATTTACTATATGTTTATGTTTTGATATATGTTTGTGTGAGTTCTGTTCTTCATGAATGTGTAATTTCAATAAATATTTATATGTAATTTTTTTATATAAGTTTTAAAAATCTGCTCAATTTTATATAATGGTTCACATGATATGTATATAGTCACATATGCGTAGTTTTTTTTATTTGCTGTCGGTTTCATACATATCAGGCTTTGATTCTTCTCCTTTTCTATCTGACCATCTATACATTATAATGTAGATTTGTGTATATTGATAGTTATATATTGTTATCATTTTTCATACAGGTTATAGCTTATCCTAGTTTTAGTTATATGATAGTTTATATATGTAAGCTTTATAATGTAAAACTTATTTATATTTATATATTTTTATTTTTGTTTCATTGGAGTTCCCAGTTCTAAAAATAAATTTCTTCAATAATATATATATATACGTCTTATAGTAGGTCTGCATATATGGGTAGATTGCATTGCATATATTAGAGTCTGCGGATGTGCGCTGTTGCAAACACGACCAGTGTCCATGTTTGACGCAGCGTATCTCCTGCATTTCTTGTCTAAATTCGATGATTCTTTTTTTGATTGAAAGATGAGATTCTCTAGTTTATGTATGTAAAATTTCAGTCAAATTCAAAGCCGTTTGGTCCTCAGTTTTATACCTGAAAGATGCAACCAAACTGATTTTGCACTTGTTTGCATGTTTTTTTTTTCTGAACAGCAGTTAGACTTCATGTTCACGATATCATATCTCACTCATGTTTTATCGGAATGGGTTGATTCTATTTTAAAAAAAGAGTCGAAGTTAGCTAGTTTATGTTTGTCAAATTTCAGCAAAATCCGACATCGTTTGATTAGTGGTCGAGGATCTGAAAGTTAGACCCAGACAGCTGTTCTTTTGTACTTAAATTATTTTACGCTGCTGCAAACACGACCTGAGTTCATGTTTGACGCATCTTATCTTTTCCGTCTTACGTCGGAATATAGTGATTCCCTTTTTGTTTAAAAGATAAAGTTTTCTACTTTTTTTATATAAAATTTTAGCTTCATACGGGTGGTTCAGTCCTCTATTTCTTACCTGAAAGTCAGACCCAGAGGGGTTTTCAGACCTGAACATTGGACAGTCGCAACATGGCCTGAGTCTATGTTCGTGACATCGTAACTTTTCTCGTCTCTTGTCCAAATCAAGAGATTCTTTTGCAGTTTGAAATACAAGTTTTAATCTTTATTCATACCAAATTTCAGACCATTTCGATCTCGGTAGCACATAGAATTATATTGTTAAACTTTGACGCAGGACATGTTTTTTATTTGTTGCTATGTTGAATGTTTTGATTTGATTTCGGAAATTCCTATTTAACAGCTTTGCTCGTCGATTCGTGCCAATCTAGTTTATTTCGGAAGTTGTGCTTGCAATGCGTAACTCAACTTCGTTGTCTATTCTCGCTCCCTAGCCTCAAAAGGTGAGCAATCACTCACGATTAATGTTCTTATATTTATTAAATTTGATTTCAATTGAAACGACAATTGAAATATGTTGCTATAGTGATTTACACTGTTATATATGTTATTACCTGTATCAGTTCACTTGTGACATCTAACACCATTATCTGTTAATTATTTATGCGATAATAATCCAGTTTGGTTGATATTTGATTGATTGATGATGTTTATATTGGACGTTAAATTGTTAATGTTAAAGTGATAAATAATATGCAATCGAATTGATATAGGATAGTCAACAATTTAAATTGGATCTATACGCTGAATTTGATTTGTTAATTTTGTATAATATGATCCCCTTTAAATGTTTAATTACTCGACACGTAGTAATATGATTAACTTCACCTTGAACCATTGAATGTATGTTGTATAAAATTGATGTTGTATGAAATTGAATAATTGATAACAAATAAAGAACCGTATTAATATTAGTGTAATAATCTTTAATCTACATGAAATGTTAGTGTAGATTCTAGAAATAATTATATTAATTTGCACAAACAACAATGTGAATTAATACGATTATTTCGGGATTATTTGAATTGATTATTGGATTGATATTGATTGTTGTTATTGCTTGTTTATTTACTTTGACACCATCCTAGTTATCACACTGCAAGTTCCCTTTGGTATGCTTTGATTTGAATTGAATTGGAATCGGGTTGAAATGATAAATACCCAAATTAAACTTTGACCTAGGATAGAGAATTAAATAAAACCCGATTGGTCAATAATTTGATTTAAAAATAAAATAAAGATTTTATTTGAATAAATAATAAGGTTTTGAAATAAAGTTGGAAATTGAATTTTTATGAAGGAAAATGTTAATATTTAAAAATCTGAATCAAATATTATCATAGTAGTTGATGAAGGAACGTTGTTTTAAACTTAATTAATAAATGAGTTTTGAAATTATTTAATAATTAAGTTTTGAATTTATTTAATAATTAAATAAAATTGAATTATTTAATAGTTAAATAAAATTGAACCTCTTGAATTAGCGAAATTTAATTCTTTATTAATTGAGCTTTGAAATTGTAATTAAGTAAATAAATAAGTGAAATTTAATTTCTTTAACAAGAAATAGAAATGTGATTTATTGAATTTAATGTAAGACTTGTAATTTAAAGAATTGATTTGACGAATCTAATTCAATTAAATTTGAAGTTTTGATATAATGAAGTTGGACTTAAGTGATTGATTTAATGAATTGGAAATTAAATAGAAATTGTTTTGAATGATAAATTTAGTTAATGAATATTGAATGAAATCGATTAATGAATTTAAATTGATTTGAATGTTGAATTAAATTAATTTAAATGATTTCGAAATGAAACTTATATGCGAACTTGAATCAATATTTGAATTGTTTTAAATAAAATTTGAAATCATATTATAAGATTTTGAAATGGTAATTTGGAAGTTTTGAAACGTAAATTTTGGAAATTGGTTCAGAAAGACAAATGAAATGTTGGTTTTACAAATTCTATTTGAAATTGTAATTGATTTGGTTTTGAAATAAATAAACGACCAATCGGTGTAATAATTTCGAAAGTTATTAAAGAGACTGGAATCGGTTAGGGACATACTCACCGTCTAAACCGAAAACCACTTTAATAATTATACGCGGAGTGTGATCTAGAATGAAGTGGTTGGAATGATGAACGTGATGACTGAAGAAAGAGAACGATAATGGATAGCCTTGACACTTGTGTCAAATTGGAAATGACTAAAACAGGAGCCGTGCTGGGCCAAATGGGGGCTAGCTACCTCGAGCGAACACACTTCTTCGAAACTACTCATTACTTGTTGTCGATTGGTGCATCCTTGATTTTGGGAGTGTTGTTTTGCGGTGTTGTGATCGCTACGGCGATGCGTTCTCACCAGCTCGGATCAGGCAAACGGTAGTTTCACTACCTTGGGTATTGCCTCATGTGCCTTGTCATACTTGTATCCCTATATACGCGAACACTACGATTTGTTTTGTGTTATACCTATGGAGTACTCCCTGGTATCCCACTAGTTTACGGTGGAGTTTACAGTGCTGTATAGACTATAACACTTATATAAAATGTGTTAAGGGGGATAATGGTAACGCATTAACACTATTTTGATACTTTATATTACTGATAGACATTATCTATTTACCGTATACTACTACATAGTATATAGTTTAACGGATCCTTAAAGGATGGTTATTCCAAACATCCTTTGAGTTAATTGTATTTCGATTGCTATTTCACTTGAGTTGGATTTATTGATATAAGAATGTTAATCCTGACTCGAGTGTTTTGTGTTTTGCTTTACGCTCGGGTCAGACTGAGTGTACCAGTATTCAAGACTCACCTTTGGAGTTGGAGCTTCGCTTGGAGATCCAGATATCTATCCAGCTTTCAGATATCCAGTTGATTCCAGTGATTGTATTCTGATTCTTGTATTTGACTATTGTATTCGAGACATCTGTTGTACCTTATTTAACTCTGATATGTATATAGTAGCTTCATGAACTACTATCTTTTGTTTTCGCTGCATTTATTACTCTGTGTATGTGATCTGTGATTATTTATTTACTGTATATGTTCAGTTTTGCCAAATTTAAATTAACAACGTGGTATTTTGAATTATTCAAGTCCGACATGTGCGGATGCGAATGGTCCAAAATATCGGGTTGTTACAAACCGATACTTGGGCCCAAAATGATTAGAGAGACATCAGAGAAGATAGAGATTATTCGGCAGTGAATGAGAACTGCTCAAGACCATTAAAAGAGTTATGCAGATAAGAGAAGAAGAGATTTGGAATTCTCAGTTGGAGACTTGGTATTTGTTAAGGTTTCTCCATTGAAGAATGTTGTTCAGTTTGGCAGGAAGGGAAAGTTTGCACCTAGATTTATTGGACTGTTTCCAATTATGGAGAGAATTGGGAAGTTGGCTTATAGAGTAGACTACCTCCGAAGATGGCGGGTGTGCACAATGTTTTTCATATATCCAATCTGCGTAAATTTGTGCATGACTTGGGTATCGTGGTAGCACAAGGTCAGTTGGACGAAATAGAGTTGAGCCAGATGTTTCAAGACCTTGTAAGCCGCTTCGAATCATTGGGAATGAGACGAAACAGCTTAGGAGGAAGATAGTTAAGCTAGTTAAGGTGCAATGGAGTGAGGATGATAGTGATTGTATGTGGGAGACTGAAGAGAGTATGAGGACGACCTATCTAGAACTCTCCGAGTAGTACGACCCATATGTCGTATTTACTTGCACTAATTTATCTTATACTATAGAATTTCGCATGCTAGGATAGGTTTTGCTTGCTATTGTCGATTTAATCGTTTAGTTTGATTGTTAAGTGCTTCCTAGTGACTGGTAGGCATGCGAGATAACCTTGGTTGCTTATGTCTATTTAGGTATTTCGAGGGCAAAATTCTTATAAGGGGGAAAATGTAACGACCCATATTTTACGTATCGAAGGATCGTAAAATAATTTTATTTAATTCATATGTGGTCGTATGATTCTAATATTCTGGGATATGGTTTTTAGGGATGTTTTACACATCTATGATTTTCCATAATTTCTATGTGACCATTTTGCCCTTGAAGATCTTATTTTGGCTATAACTTTTGATAGAAGCCAAATTAGATGCTCTAACCTATTTCATTGCTTCGGGATGGTGGTTTCCCATTCCGTGGAGTGGTAATATAGGATAATCTAATAGGTAGTTAGGAATTTATAGTAGTTTTAAGTTTTAAAATCTGCTAGCCAGAATTAGAAGGGGTAAATGGGCCGAATTAGCAAGCCTATTAGTCTAATTAGGTTTGGCTATAAATATGAGGTGAGAGAGACCATTTGAAAGTTTATCTCTCATTCCAAATCAGCCCCAAACCTAACTCCTCTCTAAATCTCCATTCATCTCATTAGATTTAATCTGAAATCGTCTCTGATTGCAAATTAAAGGCTAGGTCTTCAACTAGGAGCTTGATCTCACCACTTTGGTTGCATCTTCATTCAATTTCTCGCTGTCCGGATGGATCTTCATCAGATTTCATAGGCTTGGTGGATTTGGTGAGTGGTTATGATCTCTCACTACTCTATGATGGATTATATGTTCTAGCTAGGTGATTATAGGTTAGAATTATCAAATTAAATTGATTAGACTTAGGTAATTTCAGATTTAGAAACCCTAGATTAACCTAATTAAACATGTAATTGGGATTAGATCATTGGATAGTGTCATTTTCGTATATTTGGCTATGAAAATATATGTGTTAGTTAGATCTATGCTAGAATTGTGATGGTAGATTGAATTGGATGATTTTATGTTCATATTGGATGTAGTTGGTTGATTTGCTATGTTTGATTCGTTGTTATGTTTGAATTGATTGATATTCTTGATTTGTTTGCTAGTGTTGTGCATGTTTTAGAACTTAGATTGATGATCGGAGCATATCGGGAGCAAAGTTCATCGGAATCGCATGAAACTTGGAGGATAGGCTTTGGAGCATGGTTGGAAGACGCCTTGAAAATTTCACGACAATTGGAGCTAAGTATTTGGATCAGCACCAATCCGATTAGGCCGGATCGGCATCGATCCAAAATTAGTATGCCAATTGAAGTGAGATCCACATAGGAAGAAGAGCATGAATTTTAGAGGTGCTCTATAAAGTTAGATCGGAGGATAGGCCAAGTGTTGAAGATTGGATGAATCACCTTTATTGGATCAGCTATGGTGCATAGAAGAGAAGACCTGAAGGCTAAGAGGGATGGCTAAGGGTCTATGGCATCTAGAGGGAGTGCACTATAGGTTGGAAGAGAAATAGAGTCTAAAATGGTTAGTATTTGAATCGGCATTGATCCAATTTGATCGGATCGATACCGATCCAAATTATTTGCTCTATTGGATGTGAGATCCGAGGTAGAGACTCTGAGGTTATGGTGGATCATGACTGAAGTTGTGGCTTGCTATTGCTTCTACGGTTTGGACGTTATAGCATAATAAAGTTTTGGCTCTTCGGTCAAGGGCTCGGATAGGGAGTAGGATCGAAGGAGTTGATAGACAGCTCGGGATGGAACGAGGCTATGGTATAGTGGACTAGGTTAAGTAGCAACACTCATTCCTAGAAATGGATTGGAGTTGTGAAAGCTCTGATGACTTGGGAGTGCCAAGGAATCATTGATAACTCGGAGTGTTCTGGTTGTGTTGCAGGAGGGCTATATGCGATGGCACCCGAGGGTTGGTAGCACTAGTCGTGTATCTTGGACTGCTCCGAGAGGGTCTAGTGTCAGACGATATGGAGGTACTGTATGAGACAACCATTCAGGGTTTTGGACCTTAAAGTACATGGGAACACAATCGAGAACCGGGATTCCATTAATCTCTTGAAAGCAAGGACGGGGCCATACGAGTTATCATATATTCAAGGCTTTAGAAGATGATAGCTAAATTTTGGTTGAGGGATGCTATGGTTGCTATGGTTGTTATGTTTGGTATTTCTCTTGGGTAGGCTATCATATATAGGAATGCTTGAGAAGGGATTGGGAATAGGGTCAATGGAGGAGGCTGCTTAGATTCTTCTATCCTGTTCGGTTATAGTATCCTATTCTCGTTTATTTGAGTAGCATTTTATATCTTATTATTATCTGCTAACTCTTTGGTTGCAGAGACAGGTCATGTATGGTTTTTTTGTACTAGTCTAGTACCATATTTTCCAGTATAGCTTTTGATGGTCATTTACCACTAACACTAGACTATTGTCTGACCCAAGGTTGTATGTTTCCTATTATCATCTAGGGTACTCTTAAATGAGTAGACTAGATGACAGGTTTGGAGTCACAACTGCTGTACGAAGATAAGCTTAGGGAAGCTATGATGTATTACTCTATATTTGTAGTTTCCGCTGTCTATTTCTATGTACTCTAAGGGATGTAGTGAGGAAAACTTTTACTGAGATATTATGACTTTTGTACCATAACTCATGATTTAATGGAAATGTTATTTTCATTTGTTATGGCTCACTATATTCTATTATATATTTTCTATATTATATTTTATCTATGCGCTGTGAGATATACAACAGGTTTTCTACTTTAAATTTCAACCTTGATGATCATTCCATATCAGCCTGGCACGGTTAAAGCACCCTTTTAGGTCATTGATGTGCGGGTGATATGGGGCGGTCGTCATAATTTTGATGTTATAAATTCGGTTAATATTGGTGAAAATTTCAAGAAAATGTTTGGGACCTCTGTTAAATTTTTTGATGTTGATAAGAATATAGATATTGGAAGAATTAATCTACATTTGAATAATAGGCAAAAAAAGATTGCTGGATTGGATCGGGTCATGATTTCTTGGTTGATCTAAGTGTGTAAATCCTTTAATTCCATATTCAGATTCACTTATGTATGATCCCATAGTAATGGTGGTTGATTCAAAGAATAATATGCAAGATATCGGTACAGATAATGTAATTCTTGGAGACAGTATATTGCAAACTTCTACTATTAAAACAGGCGTTAAAGGAGATATTTACATCATTGATTTTAAACACTCAACAAACAGAGTATAATGCTTAGTTTGGATGATGTTGTTTAAGATGTATGCTTTGAAGCAGTAAGACACAATGAGTAATCAGTTTCAAAAGGGAAGTTGAATTTGAATACTAACAATTTTTTAACTGATAATGAAAGATTTGAAAATATTGGAATTATGAGAGAGGAAACTATAGAGGAAAAATGTTGTAAGTATGATGATGAAAAAAATATACATACTGACACTGTAGTTTTTCACACATCAAAATCCAATGTTATGTTTGTAACTCTATTGAGAGATCTAAAGGAATCCTAATAGCAGAAGTTATTGATGAAAGAAGGAAGAGCACGACCATTATTGGGGGAGATAATCATGATGATGTTGTTTACAAATACTATGAGGTAAAAAACATGCACACTTACATTATGGATATGCATACACCATATTTAAAGACCTTGCTTTGTAAGGGATATGATGTAGTGTGTCTAATAGTGCAGTCGATAGCTATTCAATGTATATCTATGATGATGAGGTGTTGTACATGCATAAAGATGATACGATGTGTGTACTTGAGGATGGTGAGGTGTTTGATGGGAGCGAGGAAAAAAATATAATACACACACATATGATAGATCAGGTATAGGTACTTCAGTAGCAATGGCATATGAGACAAACTTGCCTATAATAGTATGCAACGACATTAAGGAATGGTTGAAATCTCTAATAAGGTATCTAGATACGCAAGACTGTGATAGATTGAATGATCAAAGGTGCGGTTGTTTTAATGATGTGGATTTATATAATGTGAGGTAGGTTATAAAGCATGGGATAAGCAACAAACTGGTTGTGGACTATGAACACGATATGTGTTTTGAACATGACGTAATTTGCATTCAGGATGTGGAAAAATATAGGTTCAAAAATGCAAGTAGGAGAGAGGATAAGGAAGAGCTAGTGGTGGATGTTGACTCTGCATTACACAAAGGGGATTGGGATTCAGATGCTTATTCGAGTAGATCGATAAGGAGGAATACGTGTTTCAATAGAGTGACCACTAGAGTATATTTGGACTCTAGTTCAGTGCGTAGAGAGGATAATTCTACAGTGCACAGAGAGTTTGGATCTAGTTCGAGTGCGTCTAGATCAGTGAGGAGGAGTGCTCATCTTCGTCAAGAAACCACTATAGCTTCTAATAGCTCTAGCTCGGGTATGGATTTTCTTTTAGGTAGTACATATAGTCCATGTGCTTTGAGTAGTTTATCCATTAGTAATATGAAATATCTAGCTAGGACTTCCAGCTTTATTTTTGATGATATTCAAATGGACACCGAGTATATTAGGAGTAATGAATTAGAGCGGGTTAGATCAGTGGACCATGAGATACATCAAGTGGAACATTAACGGTTTACACGATCTAGGAAAATGTAGTAACTTCAGGACATTATTAAAGATAATAACAATGATATTGCTTTATTACAAGAAACAAAACTAGAACACCCTGATTATAGATTTTATAGGAGTTTATGGGGCCTTTTAGTCATTGGTTTCATCTCCCTGCAAAGGGTAGCTCTGAAGGATTAACGGTTGGTTGGAAAGAAAACCATTTAAATTTTTACAATCTATTGTTAAATTTCATTTGATACATTTAATTTTTTCCAATCTTGGTGATGGCTCATTTCTAAATGATTATAATATTTACGGACCGAATTCTAAATTGGATCGTAGGGTTCTTTGGAGTGAGTGTCTGGAGTTTGCATCACTCGCTCAATGTCCTTGGTTGATGGGTAGGGACTTCAATGTCACTAGATTTCCAAGGGAAGAAACTCCTAGAGAAGGAGATTTTTCTGCTATGAAAGAATTTAATCAATTCATTATTAATAGTAATTTAATTGAACTATAGTTATACAATAGATGATACAATTGGTCGAATAAAAGAGATGACCCATCAATGGCTCTTTTAGATAGATTTTTTATTACTTATGAAGTGGAAGATAAATATCCTGTTTGTAAGGTGGTTGGGCTTTTGAGTATTTACTCCTATCATTATCCAATTATTTTATCCTGTAATAACCAAATAATAGGAATAAAACATTTCGATTTGAAAAAATTCGGTTCTTAGAAAATAACTTTTCAGAATTAACTACAAAAATGTTTTTCCCTAAGTAAATATAGTTATAAATTTTTGGGAATTATAGCTAAAATATTTTTAAGTAAAATTGGAGATTTAAGAATTTTTCTTAAGAAATGGAATATAGATGTTTTTGGTAATATTAGAATTAAAAAGATTAAAAAGCATAAATTACTAAATGAGATTCTTAAGTTGAATAAAATAGAAGAACTCAGGAATTTAAATATTTCAGAAAAATGTACTTTCAAATTTAATAGATGAATTAAATAAAATTCTTGCATGGGAGGAAGTAATAGGGAAGCAAAGAACTAGGGTTCAATGAATGGATGATTGTGATATGAATAATAAATTTTTTAACAAAGTATCAAATAGTAGAAAATGAAGTAATATCATTAATTCTATTTTAATTAATCATGTTGAGATCTTTGATAAAAATAATTAAATAAGGCATTTACTGACTATTATAAAGAAATTTTTGGAACTAAAAATAAGCATAGGATTAGAGCTAATTCGGATGAATTATATCCTAATAACACTAGGATTGATTTAGATGGGCTTGATTTTCCATTTACGAAAGAAGAAATTTTGAGGTCTATAACAGATATGCCAAATGATAAATCACTTGGCCCTGATGGGTTTTCTACATTATTTTATGAATTTTTTTGCTGTCTTTTAAAATATGATTTAAATAATATGTCTAACGAATTTTGTGACGGTTCATTTAGGTAGGTTTAATTTTGCTAATATAACCTTATAACACAGGAAAGTGGATGTAAACGGGTTAAATGATTTCAGGCCTATTTCACTATTAAATTGTTTTTTAAAAACCATCTTTAAGGTTTTATCTAATAGGTTAAACAATAAAATGAATGAATCAATTGATATTACTCAAACTGCATTTATCAAAGGTAGAAATATTACAGATGGGATGGCAGGACTTCAAGAATTTATTAATGATTGTTGTAAAAAAAAATTCACTTTTGCACTTTTAAACTTTATTTTTCAAAAGCTTTTAATTCAATTGATTAGGATTTTCTTGAGGATTTATTGTTGGTTAGGGGTTTTAGTATTAGATGGGTGGGCTGGATTATGTCTTTACTTAAAATTGAAAATTCAAGTACTATTTAAATGGTATATTAGAAAGAAAAAACTCAATCGAAACTTGGACTTAGGCAAGGTGATCCATTATCGCAACTTTTATTTAATATAGCTGCGGATGGTTTTGCTTGAATTGTCAAACTAGCCACTAGTAATGAGATTTTATATAATGTTGGAAATGAATTATGAGTAATGGCATTCCTATTCTCCAATTTGCGGATGATACCATGCTCTTTACATCTCACTTACCTAGACATATTATAGCACTTATGTTTATATTATATAGTTTTGAATTGCTCTTTTGGACTAAAGATTAACTTTGATAAGTGTTCCGTGTTAGTTTTGAATGATATAGATAAGATAGTAAATCATGTTGCTTGTACATTAAATTGTAAAATTATGAAATTTTCCATTTAATATTTAGGATTTTTAGTAAGACAAACTAAACTCAAACATGATGATTAGTTCATAACAATAGATAAAATTAACAAAAGATTAATTAAATAGAATTGTAGATTTTATCAAGGGCGGGTAGGGTAGTCCTTATTAACTCTGTTTTATTAGCATTACCTATATACTGGATGTTGTTTTATAGCTTTTCAAAATGGGTAATTGATAAAATACATAAAATTAAGAGGGCTATTTTGTGGAATGGTGGTAATCCTAATAATAGTTTAGAATGTTTAGTTAATTAGGAAATAATATGTAAATCTAAAGATGAGGAAGGTTTAGGTATTACAAATTTACATAATTTAAACACATTTTTATTAGAAAAATGGATATGGAAATATACAGATATAATGAGAATTTACTTTGGAAAGAAATAATATCGAATTAATGGTATAATGGTATTTATAAATTTGGAATTAATAATGTGGTACATTCGGGGAGTAATACCGCTTTTTGGCATAATAGCTGGATATCAGTAATTCCCCTTAAAGTAGAATTTAATGAACTTTATGAAATTTGTAATTTTAAAAATATGTTGATTTCAAAAATATATAGACCCGATTTAAATTTTCCATGGGAATATAGTATTAATCATAATTTAGCTGGAATTACGTTATATAAGTTTGCATTACTTTATGCTGAATTAGAGTTAAATAACATTGATAATAAAAATGACATTAAAATATGGTGTTGGAAATAAAATCTGTACAGTGCACTCTATTTATAAATTTCTTAATTTTTCAGCTACAAAGTCGAATATATTTAGATATACTTGGAAAGGTAACACTCTACCCAAAGCTAAAGTGCATATGTGGTTGACTATACATGGAAAATTAAATACTATAGAACTAATAAAAAAGAAAAATATAGTCATTGATGATAAATGTCTTTTCTGTAATATGGGAATGGAAAATATTTCGCATTTATATTTTGGGTATCATATCACTAATTATATTCTTATAAATTGTCTTAATATTTTTTACTTTAATATAACTAATAATGATATTAATTGTGAATTATTTTGGAATAGGCTTAGCTTCGTTATAATGGTTTCAATAGATTAGTGATTGATACAATTTTTACTATAATATGTTGGTATTTATGGTTTGAAAGGAATCAAAGGGTTTTTATTAAATATAAATACTCCAACAGATAATCTAATATATATAATTGCCTTTTTTGTTTTAACTGGATTTTAATCCCTAATTATAATAAAGATAATAATATTAGTTTCAATGAATAGTTTAAAAAATTTAAATCTCGTATCAATTTAGTAAAGAAAAATGTAGTATATCAAAATAGAAATAACAACAGCACGTTAAAAACCTTTTTAATTGACATGTATGCCAATGAATCCGACACTATATTATATTTAGGAAATTAGCTAGATTTTAAAATGTTGTAATTCTGAATATAGCATTCTTATCGAAACTAATAATGTTTAGAAGTCACAGTCTTACTTCCAAGGGTTTAGTTGATTTAACTCATTAACATATTTGCTCATTAGTCTTTTTAATGTATGGGTAGGTCTATTTCCTCACATGATGCACATCATACCTAGGTTACTATTTCTCGTATATGCTACTTCTTCTCCTCTTGCATATACATGTATATAATAGGCTTATATGCATGTATATGTTTAAGCCTCACATTATCTATTGAGTATTTTCAGCTTTAGCTATTGACATGCGACATTTGACTTGGACGTTCTAATTCTTTGGATGAGCCAAGCTTCGACAGTTATTCATACTATCCACTTTCTCTTTAGGACTAGATGAAGCTTTTTCTCTCACCATGGCTCCTTCTCCGTTGCTACTTTTGGCTTCTTTTAGCCATTTTTTATTTAGTTTATTTCTTTTTAGTTTATTTCTAGCTTTTATAGGGGATTTTTACTTTTTTTTATTTTCATGGTTTCATGGGTAATAGCTACCTACCAGGCTTGTTGGTAGCTCATTTTTAATTGTGGAATAAAATTACATGAGTGCTCTACTCCTTATGGAGGATCAATCATTTTTCTTTAAAAAAGTTATAATGAATGATTTTGAGAAGTTATTAAAAATGACATTACTTTGTTAAATAAGTGTAGATATACTTTGTTTTTTAAAATAAGTATTTTAAAGATAATGATAAGTGTAAAGTGTTTTGGTTTTATAGTAAACAATGTTTGAGCAGCATTTGCTATTAACCCTTGTAAATGTACTTTGACCTTTAAAATGAGTATTTTAACTATAATGATAAGCATTGAATCTTTTGTCAAAAGGTTACATAAAGTAATAGTTTAATTTATAAAATAGAGAATGGGTTTATGGTAACAATGTCTAAGTAAATTTTGTTTTTAACCTCTTTGATTATATTTAAAATGGGAAATCTTGTTAAATGATTTCTAAATATTCTTATACCTTTGAGATAAGTATATGAATATATTTTGAAGTATTGAAAGAGTAAAAATGAAAAGTGAAGTGGTGGTATACATGTATATATCTTTTATAAAGGTATTCTAAATATATATATACAAGTATTTTCAAAGAAGTATTATTTGATAATCCTAAGATTAGAAGCCGCTTGTGTGACTTAATCGTGTTTGTGTGTTTATTTGTTTATGGAATATATTTACTCATATACATAGCACTGAAAGCTGACAAAGTAGACTTGTTTATCTGTGAGAATTAAGAATGAGGTTTCTAGGTTAGGCTTGGATGCAACTAGTTCTCTAACCTACCTGGCTTCACTCTTGACTGAGGGATAGCGTAAGTTGAGAAGGTCGGAAATGGTGATAACTATACAAGACTTGATTTCCATATGCGATCATTTAAATCCTATTGAACTTGACCAAAATTAACTTAGGAAATATTCAGAAGAAACATGAGAATTATATGGTACGGTTATCTTTTTGGTGATGTTATACTCTACGTATAAACTTGTCTTGCTCCTCTAGGACAAGAGATAAGGAAATCCTTACGGATAAGAGATGATCTCTACCTTTATTCGTTGTCTATTTATTACTAAAAGAACTAGATTTAAGTTAATTGGGAATTCATTGATTTAGTTTTGAAGAGACCGAAAAGTGGGGAGTGTACTTACATGAGATGACTTAAAACCGTAACCACTTCCAAACCGATATATGAATGAAGTTTTATAGAGTTGAACTATCTATTCTAAGGTTAAGTCCAAGGGAGAGGTCAACGTTAACATTTCAAATGATGATAGTGAGGGTACTGTCTATCTTCAGGATGATTCCAAGAAAGAGGGCAGTGTTAGCATTCGTCGGACGATTTATGATGGAATCCATAGAGAGATTCATGAACTATTCAAGATGTTGGAATCCATATGGAGATTTGAGATTTGTTGAAGATGCCGAAGACTCTTGTGATGAGACGCTGAACGTGACTTCACCATCAGAAATTATAGAAAACAGAGTAGGAGCATAGCCAATAGATTTAGCTAACCCAAGGGTACATAAATTTCAAATATCTAGGATGCTTATGGTTGAGGGATCCGGGAGTTGATGGTCTTCGGTATGAAGTGTTTGAGCGTGGACCAGTTAGGTTTTCCTTTATGGTATATTTTATCTTGAGATAGGCATGGTTTTGGAAGGTAGTTTTTAACACTTATCAAGAGGCAAGTCCTCGACGTACTGAGGCCACCTTCAACAGAAATTTGTATGCAAACGAACCTTAGCGGTTTCAGTTTTACTTCTACTATTGTTATGTCATGACATGTAAGCAGCACATCATTTTTTTATTTATATTCTACATCCTAGACACTATCTATTATATCGCCATTTGTACTTATTAGGTGATTTGGTTCTTTTGAGGGGAAAACCATTCCGATGATTAGGTTGGTCTCAAATGATACCGTTATGTGAGCATATGCTTCTTGAGTTTTCTCATACTAGACTCATGTTTGACTCGTGGTTTTATTTTTCCCTTAATTCCTCGGGTACTCTTTAGAGCAGTCTGACAAAGGTTTTCATTGGATATTCTTTGAAGCTCGAGGGGATGAGCTGGGTGCTTTCACCTACAGTAGTATTTTATTTCCAAGCACTACTTCTATATATATATCATGTGAGGACAAGCTGTTATAACTGTCCAGACAGATTATAGTACTTATGATAGTAATTCTAAAATGCTATGTATCTTAGAGTAACTCCTTGTGTTGTCATTTTGATGTTATATGTTATTGTTCCATTGTGGGATTCTGATGTCTTGTTCTCTTCATTCTTATTCTTTTTCTTTCTTCGTTTTCTTTTTAACCTAACAATCTATCTTTTCGGCATTTTGTTGTTCTTCACGTGATTATCATGGATGCATTAGTGTCGATATTTGGAGGTTAAAAAGGCGGGTCATTACATTCCTTTTCCACATCATTTAGACATCATTTATTACTACTCTAACCTTCCATATTCCATATATCATTTATATATCTCAAAATTGAACACTAATCTTCAATCACTAAACCATTTAACATTAAATTCATATAATACACTATCTAATCCTAATTTAACCCTAAATCGAATGTATCTAAACTTATTTAGTTCTGAAATAACATCCACATTCAATTTCAAACTCCAATTTATCCAATTTTGATATCTTTTGTCCTAACTAGGAATCGTATAATATAAACTACATTTATGTGAGTAGTATGTAATTCAATAATGATTCCCAATCACTGAATCACATTAATAAGTGCTAGAATTCCTCTAATTGACCTTCAAACCTTCCCCGTCTAGAATTGGTGTCTTATAAAACTCCTTGATTTCACTAACTATGGACACCTTCTTGTAGTCCACTTCGCACACGTCGATTTGATATATAATTATCTAGCATTTCGTTTAGATTTGAACAAGGAAGAGAGATGTCAAAGAGAGACGGAGGAAGAAGAACGAGAAACTAAAATGTACGTGAATGAGAAACTGAATGAATTCATATATTCTCAGCATTTTATATAAATTTTTGAATTGTTTCTTCAGCCTAACGGGCTTAGGCCCGTTTAGACAAATCAAAACCCACGACTTAAAATCTCCATTACTCCATACAGACTCCGATCTGGACAAACCAATAGATCATTCTGACTAAAAAAATGGGCTATACACAATGATATAAATCCCACCACCTAATTCCAATGTTTGTAAAATTACCATTTTGCCCTTACTAGTAAAATATACGTCTAAATCCTACAGGGAATTGCATCCTCTCCCCTTAAAAAGAATTTCATCCTCAAAATTTTGAACACAACTCTTCATCACGTACCAACGTATCTTATGCTATATAAACATATATATATATATATATATATATATATATATATATATAAACATAGGATAATACTGTATATAACACACCTTATAGTAACTTCCCAAAGTAGGGCATTCCCCCTTCATATGGCCCATCTGATTGCAGTTATAACATTTTATCTTCGAAGCTTTAACCCTACATTCTTTTAACATGTGGCCTCCCATGTTGCACCTTTCATACTTCTTGTCTGGCTCACCACTTATCCACTTATACCTCCAAGATCTTTGCGCTTGCCTTGATTAACATCTACATCAGCTACCCTTTAGAAATTTCCAATATTGTGGTACTCAGCAATGTTGCCTCAACTAGACTCTCAAACCTCGCTCCCATAGGAATCTGACTAAGCACTAATTCCCTAAGTGGCGAACTCAACCCTTTCGCGAACTTCATTGCCTTCTTGGGTGTCATACCTACCAATTCAAAACCAAACTTTGCAAACTCATTAAAACTATTTATATACTCCTTCATACTAGAATTTCCTTGTTTGAGATTTATAAACTTCTCAAGTATCACTTTCTTTCCTACTTTGGACAAAATATTTGGCTCATATCTTTCTTAAAGTCGGTCCAAGAGATTTCATTTTTATTAACTTCCTCTATAACATACTAAAAATACTATCACTAATCAAGCTCACGTCTACATAAATGCCTCCGTACCCTTATACGGTTACAATGCATATTCAGAAAATCCTTACACAGTTGTGTAAAATTTGGCCCTGGTATACTAACAACATTTCCATCTCGTACCCCAGTTACAGGAGCCCCTTCGTTAATATTGGTCTGGTTTTTAGCTTCAAGATAACAGCGGAACCAAAGTGGAACATTCATGCATGGTACTTCTATGGCTTCATTTCCAATGCTAGTTTCAATGCTAGTTTTAGTCGGGTTACTCATCTCTGCTATTTGTAAAATAGGATTCAATATTAGATCCTCCTATAGTAGTAAACAGAGGTGGTAAACATAAACCAAAATTAAACATCATACGCCCATTTACTTTAACCTATATATGTGCATGTATATGTATTATATAAAAATATACAAGTATACATCCTAACCTAAGCTCTGATATCGAATGTACAATCCTGCTTTTCGCGGCCATAAAATTGTCGTATAACAAAAACATGGATCATTTTAAACAATTTCAATAGTAAATAGAGAGCTGAAAAAACTAATTATATCATTCAGAACTTATAGTGGAATGGATCAAAATACAATACAAATAAAATAAACCAAACCCCTATATATACATCATAAGTTACATGTAATCAGTATACATACACACAATGTCTCACTATATACAATATGTATAAAACAATGGATAACATATGTAAAAATCTCCATAGTCTCCATCTTCAAACATCTTACCATGATGATTACTTCATTCACCAATAGTGTAAGAGGAAGGAGATCAGACACACGTGTTTGGTGAACAAAATATTATCAAGTATATACTGCTAACATGATTTCATAAACATCATATGAAAAGTAATACTTACTTTACCTCAACCTGCCTCACCTGCATCTATAGAATTAGTCCATCATAATAAACATAATACAATGATCACTATTATATACTTATCGACATTTAACGTAGATATAATAAGATAAACATAAACTAACTCGTCTACTCATAAGAGAGAAAATGAGAGAGAGAGAGAGTTGGTCAAACATATACTAACCCAATGATAAACACAGAAGTTAGTTAAATAGAGACTAACCCCAGGATATAGTTATACATAGAACATTCCTGTAAACATAAACATGGATGTAAGTTAGGTAAACATAGACTAACTTGCATATACACAAAGCTATAGGTAAACATAGCCTAACCTGATAACGCACAATTCGATTATCATTCTCATACTATAGGTTATATTTCTGGACATTAAACACTTCATAATGTCACACATAAACCAAAACGTTAGTCGCCACCCATTTCTTATAGGCCTGGCTAAAGTAAAAAATGCTTTAACCCACTCCAGGTTCAACCTGGCATTTTAGACGCGCACCGGTAGACCATATACTAAACAACGGTGGGCCAGTGTACCTTTCGAATGTTAGAAAACAGATTTACTTAAACTATTTCTTCTTCCTAATTTCGAATTATAATCATCATTTACTATTTTATTTCTTTTCTACTTATCATTTACTAGTACCGTAACCTTCCATATTCCATATAGCATCTACTTATCTCAAAATCAAACACTAACCTTTAATCACTAAACCATTTAACACTAAATTCATATGATACACTATTTGATACTAATTTAACCCTAAATCAAACGTAAATAAACTTATTTAATTCTGAAATAATATCCACATTCAATTTCAAACTTTAGTTTATCCAATTCTGATATCATTTATCCTAATTAGCAATCATATAATGTAAACTACTTTTATGTGAGTAGTATATAACCCAATAATGATTCCTACTCGTCGAATCGTGTTACCAAGTGCTATAATTCATCTAATTGGCATCCAAACCTTCGTTGTCCAAAATTAATGTCTTCTGAAACTCCTTAATTTCACAATCTATATATACCTTCTTGAAGTCCTCTTCGTGCTCGTTGATTTGATATATGACTGTCTTGGGTTTTGTTTAGATTTGAGAGAGGAAGAGTGATGGTAGAGAGATAGAGGAAGAACAAAGAGGAACTGAAATGTACGTGAAAGAGAAACTGAATGAATTCAAATCTTCTCAGCCTGTTATATAATTTTCTAGGCTAATGCTTTAGCCTAACGGGCTTAGGCCCGTTTAAACAATCCAAAATCAATAGCTTAAAACTCGTGTAACTCCTTTATACAGACCCTGATCTGGACAAACCATATATTATTTTGACCCAAAAAATGAGCTCTATGAAATAATACAAATCTCGTCACTTAATTCCTGGTAAAATTACCATTTTGACCCTACTAATAAAATATATGTCTAAATCCTACGTGGTATTACAGCATGCCTAATTCCTGCAAGTATCACCACCTTTCCATTATATATCTTCTGCCTAACAAAACCTATGCCCTTGACATGCAAATATCGACCATTTGCAGATTTCACCTTATCACTGTGCTTTTTTTAATCGATAAATACTTCCTTTTGCTAACATATATGGAAACATGCACTCGAGTCAAGCACCCAATCATTTTTATTATATTTTCTTACATATAGGACTTTGTTTTCATATTCATACCCAAACAGCTCCTCATCATTGTTATTACCCTTTTGTTTATTTTGCACTTCTTCTAGTGCCTTCATCCTCTCTTTATTCCTTTTTAGCATACTGCAAAATTTCAGCATTGACCTAGTTTTTCATAGTAATAGCATATGAAATCCCCTTCCATATTTGATTTATTTAAATGTCTTTCTCTCCTTGCAAAATGGACCTCTTCAACTGGATTTATATTTTCTCCTTCTTCATTAAACTTTTCTTCCATTCCACATCTCCTCATTAAGAAGGCTACTAAATTGAAACAACGTCATCTGAATTTGAGTTATTTAATGCTACCATAGGTGTTTCCTGGTACTCTGGTTATCAACTGATCAACATCAGAGCTTGTGCCTGATAATTAACCTCGTAATTCACAACCACCAATCGATTCGCAATTGCATGAAAATTGTTAACACGCTCTCCCATTGATGCACCTTTCCTAATCTTCATATTTACCGATCTTCTCATAATAAGAGCCTTGTTTGTTGTGGAGTTCGTCATGTAAATTCTTCCAACTTCTTCCAAATTGCATACGCAGATATTTCTTTAGCAATAATATGAAACATTGTATTTTCCAAAAGCAACGAATAGCCACAACATCCTTCTTGTCAAAAGTTTCCCATTTTTCTTCTATTATACCACTAGCTTTCTCTCCTTTGTTATTTATTGGTTCGGGTAGATGATACAGATATAAAAATCCTCCATCTTCGCGTTATAAAACCCCCAATTTCTACTAGTAAGTTTTTTAACACTTATCATCTCCATTATGAAACTCTCCCCAGCAAAAATTTGTGAAGTGGACTTTGGTACCAATTGTTATGGTTATCCAGAGGATCCATACACATAGATTTGAAAGAGGTTAGAAGTGAAGAAAAATAATAGACACACAATTTTCTCCAAAAAAACATTATTAGAATTACCAAAAGCCATAGAAAATTCCCTAATAGTTGAGAGAAATCCTAATCCCAAAAGATACGCTCGAAGCCCAAATATCTACAGAATTTTCCAATCCAATTGACAAGAAATCCCATCAGTCGACTGGTTCCAGTTGATAGAAATGATTTTCAAATAATAGGTGTAACACATATTAACAGTACCTCATATGTATGCATGTATGCATGTCTATAATAGATGTAACAAACTGCTCTTCGTAAAACCCAAACATCAATGCCGGATGACAACATTAAACTCCCAAATACCTCAGAAGATGGTTTGTCGGGGTAAAATTAAAAACAAACACTACACCAAGGCATAAAGATATAATCTCACAGTGGAATGATAACATCTAATATACTGAATATATAAGAAAAGTATAGGATGAGCAATATATAAGAGATTGCACATGCAAAAGTTACCGATAGTTTAATATATATATGAAATCAGAATATAATATTTGATACAAGTCTCATATACAAATTACATGTCTATCATGTACTACTACAATATCAAGTGTATGTTTAAAGTATCGTCTTTGCCTCCAAAGCTCCAACGCGCCACTCTAATAGCATATCCCAAAAGCACTAGCTCCCAAACTACTCAATCAAGTACCTGAGCTTTATCATGATATAAACAGACAAAGACAAAATGCGGATCAGACATAAATCCTAGTGTGAGGGGAACTACCTAAAAATATTGTATTAAAACTATATACAAATAGAACTAGTATTATCAAGGTAGAACCGGTCCTCTCTAGAAACGTGGCTTAGGGATAATTCTGACTACCCATAAATAAGTAAAGTAAACCCATGACAAAATTAGGGAATCATATCATAACCTGCACTTCTCCTATAATCAACGAATTAGGGTAACTATTATAATGTGATTGATACGTAATGGTATATCATGATAAGGTAACCCAATATGTAAATGCAAAGACCATATAAATATCATGATACAAGAATATCCTAGAATACAAACAATATTATCAACCAACTAACATAAAACACAATATAACGATAGGCGATAGACAAAGAATATAAATTAATAGTCATTATTGCTGATGAGTGGAGTCCAGGTAGACTCATGCCGAAGATAATAAAGTCAGTACCAAGTTGTACCATAGACCCCAAGTCACATCCAGTGTGATTGAACTCGTATAGGTCTCATCGTACCCCTTAGTGAGCATAGGTGATATATGACCTACTATATATATCTGAAACCCGAGTTCGCATTATACATCGATCTATAATTCAAATTATCATGATTCAATGATTCTCATTTGGGATCCAAAATAAATAGAGTCAGTACCTATACCTTAGACCTTGAGCCACGTCCTCAGTGATAGGTCTCATGTAGATCTTACCATTCCCCTCAATAAGCATATGTGATATATTACCTACTTTATTTACTTGAAACCTACGTAGATCTCACCGTACTCATCAGTGAGCATATATGATATATGATCCACTCATAGATGACCATCATGATCTCCTTTTTATCCATCTTGGATTTCTTAACAAATTTGCATAGTGCCTCTACAAAAGAAAGTGACAACATCCTATATAATATGCCATTGGGACCATAAAGGAACACTAATATTGTAAAGATATATGTATACATATATATACACACATACATATATATAAACACATACATACATACATACATACATACATACATACATATATATATATATCAAACATAACATCAGGTAATCAAATACGCCTATGACAAACGAAGTCTGATATCTCATCATCGTATATTTATACGGATGGCCTCTACTATAAGACCAATAATATGCATGGCTAATAATATAAGGCCAATACGTTGTATTATTACTTATATAAGACCAATTTAGGGTACGGTGACAACATAAGACCGATACCATCCATTAAACATATACTCAAGATCGAAACCAAGAGGTACGAACTAACTCCGCTCAAACATACATGCTCACCAAACGTGATCGTGCAACCAATCACTGCACTGATATCGTACTCAATCATTATTGATTGCACACATATCACTATACATTGCATTCGAATCTCGAGCTTAGGCTTGCATTCCACTTTCTCGAGTATCCTAAAGTCATCCTGAAGTCATGCCAAAGCTTTACACAAACCCGCATACAAAACCAGGAAAGAAACCCCCATCGATTTGCACAATGCCTGGGCATACTGCCCAGGCCTGTGCTTCACCGATGCACTGGTGCTATAGCCACCGGTGGATTGGTGGTAGCCTATCCTACGCAGTATGCGTAAGGTAGGTACAAACTGTGCCACACTATCGTCGATTCGAGCTCCATTCCTTCCTTCGCTTCGCCCAATGAGTTGCTTAGCTCCTCTAGCCTACTTCCACCACATCGGACCTCTTCTGGAGTCTATTGGTTGATATTTTGGAAGTGGTTACATATGTATTTGAAAACCAATTTTGATATAAATCCCATTCTTTTTCATGTAGAAGTTCTCTAGGATGATTCCAACGATCTGGCCTCCTCTATCATGCCAAAATGGACTCAACCGAGTTTCTTGCTTCACGTGATGCTCAAACGTGTGTCGATGCACCTACTTATGCATACATATGCACACATGTATAAGCAAGCACATATAAAACTTCACAAATCATGTTTCAAAATTCATCGGAGCGATTACTCAATCTAATATTCCCTAGCACACCTTAGTGTACCCGGTAGTCACTACGGCTACATGAGATTGTTCGCAACTTGATGATATACACATATGGATATTTCCATAAACGTATACAATATTCACACTACTAAACAATCCAAACCATTCAAAAATTCTAATTACAATACAAGAATTGTATTGATTATTATATAACTTCAAATACACATTTATGTATACTTACCCATATACATATACATACACGTATATTTAAATAAGTATTTTGATTATTACTTAAATAAGTGTTATTTGGTAAATCTTTTCATATATAGTTAAATCTCGTTTTCTGACATTTTATAAAACCATTCAATTTTTTTATAAAATACAAAACTAGCTTATAAATCATTTTAGGTCTTTATAATACTTAATTTCTTCATCAAAAATTAAGTATTCATCTTAGGTTAATTTATAAAACCTTACAACCATTTCATAAAATAATTTCTTACTATTTTATAAAATCTCATATTTTTATACCTTATCTCTTTTATATTATTTTATAAAATCTCATTTCCTTTTATAAAATATCATTTATACTATTTTATAAAATCTCATTCTATTCTGTAAAATACATCATTTTTACTATTTTACAAAATCCCATTCTATTTTATAAAATATATCATTCACTTATAAAATTATTTCTTTACCTCAATAATATTTATAAGTACTAACTAAGCTTCTTTAAGCCTCTAATCACTTTAGTAATAAGTGTAGAGTTCATAACCATCTTAATTAGCTCACTAAATTCATTTTATAAATTATTCCATTATTTTATAAAATTGCACCTTCACTTAAATAATATTTATAAATAGTAGTTAAGCTTCATTAGTTCTTTAATCACTTTAATAATAAGTGTAGAGCTCCTAACTTATTTATGTAGCTTACTAACTTTTCTAAAATAAATTCAAATGATTTAATTAAAACTTTTTAATGATATGCATATCATTATATCACTTAATTAATCACCAATAAAACCATGACATCATACATAATCATCCAATTAACCCCAAATCCATTTCATAGCTACCAACTTTCCGTAAGTTAGTATTTAAGGTCTTTAATAAAAAATTTGTTAATATAATCATATTTATAATATAAACGCAACCCTAAATCGAATCAGACATTCTCTATATCATTTCATATAACTCCATTATCATCAATAAGCAAATATATGCAGTTTAACAAGTATTTGAAGTAAGAGAATCATCCCACTCACTTCTTATTCTCTAAACCAAGCACAAAATCACCAAAACCCTTCCTTTTGCTCTCTTGAAATCTTAGGCGGATCCAAACTCAACTTCAAGCTAATTCCTTGTTAGGAGTTGTAAACAACTAGATGAGAGGAATTATATTGATTTTTCCAAGAATTTATGAATTTAGTTAAATTGGTTTAGGCAAGATTAAGGAGTAATTAGGAAAAGTTTAGGAGAGGAAGTGGAAAAGAAACGTAAAATGAAATGTGAATGAAAATAATGAAGAGGGTTAGCCACTTGTAGGGCTAGCTAATGGGCCTATGCCCAATTGATTTAATTTTCATTTCTTTCTTGAATTCATTATTCACTTACAAAAAATTATTGTTGGAAACAAAGCGTGCTTTGGAACAAGATAAACATATACAATTATCCTTATAAGTCCATTGGTCACCTAAGAGTAGCATTAAGGAGTAGTTTCCATTCCATGGGCATCCGTTCAACCACTGTAAGTAATAGTCGTACCACTTTCCGTGCCAAGGTCAACATTTATATTTTTCAAAGATTGTTCCATGCCTAAGGCAGGTGTTAATTACTTTTCTTTCTATTTCTCCTTTTTAGCCAATATTCAATGTCGGTACCGACCACTTGAGGTCGGTGACGAGATGAAATGCTGACTCGTAGTGCATATAAGTTTCATACTTAGCAAATTTTCTTCTCCGCTTTTATTTCCTTTCTTCCTTATATCTTTCTTGTGCTGACTCCTTGTGACCTCAATTCCCAAGCCCAAACCAATCATTGTTGACCACCCGAAGTCGCCGCCGCTTTCTCTTTGCCATCACAACCACCAGATCTTTGATTTTCGACTATAGTCGTCTCCTCAAAAGAATTCAATCACGAATCCTTTAAGTTAAGGTCTAGATTAAAAATATCAAGGTAGTAATCGATGGTGGCTTGGCTATGGCCATACCACAGTGGTCATTAGATCATCATCGATGGCCGTGGCTAGAAATCATCTATAGCTAATGATTGGTCAAAGAGTATTGATTTATGATTAGGCTACATTTCAAATTAGGCCATTGAGAAAATGTGAACTTACCTAAGACAGCTCTAAGCTTGACTTGGGGTTAACACCGCAATCATCCAAGTTATGATGGTTCCATGTCCTCCTAATGTTAGCTTCGAGTCACCAGTAGCCTTGTTTAGTGCAATGGCCTTAAGTCCTAATGCACTTAACATGCACAAGCATTTCCTACTGAAGTCTGTTCGATCACAAATCATCATTTTAACTCCGATATGATGGTTCTTTCAAATCAACGGTCGCGTTGAACACACTCCGACATTTGAATAATCCCATTTTACATCACATCAGTTACTGCACAATCTATGTTCCTGAAAATAAAGCTCTATGTCATTCTAGACAATGGTTCCATCATCGATTATCTGACGATAACGGGTAAGATCTGATACACGGTTCCATCGTGTGATAGGGCTCGTTTTCCAGCACGACCGAGCCATCTACGCATAATGTTCTGTTCATCATGTATGGGACATAGGATACATGCTGCATAGATTAACACTTCAAATTATCCCGATCGATGTTAAGAATCTGATTAGTCAACACACGTTGACATTCATTAGATTCTAAGCGTCGGTCATAAGGGTTCATATTAAAATATAATTTCAAATTCATACATACTTGGCCATATTCACCATCAAGTTTTTCAGTCCAGAATGACACATCACCTCATTTCAACATTGGCATTAGGCCATCAACTCCTCTAAAAGCCGGGTTTACCACGGCTCTAGCGTCGACGTCTATGCTCTTTGGAACCAAATGCTCAATCATAACTGAGTTACATTGGGCGATAGTATCGGTAGCTCCTGTCCAGTATTCGCCTTATCCTTTGGAGGAACAAGTTGGTTTAAGTGTCCTTGATGATCCCCTAGAACAAATTTTGAAGCCTTAACTGCCAAGTCACTCCTAAATTTATGTTGACAACAAGGAATCTCAAAGAACGACGTTCTGCTACCAACATCCAAAACAATTGGCATACAATCTTCTGCATGGTAACACAACTTGCAACAAGTACATGTAGGGGTGTTACGGTTGCGGCAACCGTCATTATTATCACCAACCGTAACCGTTATTGACGGTTATAAATTCCTATAACCGTTACCGCAACCGTCTATGATGGTTAACCGTTATATTTTCGATTTTGAAGCATGTTGTATATATATTTTCAATTATATGCATTATTGATGATAAATTCATATAGCTCTAACTGTTTTTTGCAAATTTATTTCTTTATTTATAAAACGTCCATTATGCATGCACGTATTATTAGTTCATGAAGATGCATATTATTAATATACAAGTTATTCCTCTAACTTAAATTACTAATTTTTATATCTTAATGTTAAATATTATACAAAACAATCATGTATGGTTGGATGGTTAACCGCGGTTATCTAATTCTTCAACCATTACCGTAACCGTTACCGTTATATATAGTAACCGCATGAACGGTTGATACGGTTGAACGGTTGTTGGTTCAACCGTAACAGCCCTAAGTACATGTGCCTAGGAGGCGGTGTACCACCCTTCAATCCTTTCCTTCATATCTTCCTTCAAAAGCTCAGGCTCGCTCCCACTCAAGTCCACCCCGATGGTTACGACTTGTTGTGTTCTCTTTATGTCCAATTCCTGCTATAACTTTAGTAGCCTCCAACCCTGGGGGAATTGGCATGGGTATTGAGGTTTAAGAAAAAGAGCAAGTCACCATCCTTAATGATCATCAAAGCTTGGTGCTGATGCAATGTGATTGAAGCATTTCGCAATAAACGATCATATTTCAGAAATGAGGACTTTGATGTCCGATGTTCAAACGACTTTAACTGGCTCTGGCTGTCCAGAAGTAAGACTTCTTCCTTTCCGTTCTTCCCCATACTTGGAGTCTTATCATCCAAGTGTCTAACTCCTTCCCATTCTCTTCATAGATATTCCTGCTCGAGACAGGAGCACCGAGCATTCTGAGACTTCAAAGCTCCTCAAAGAATTAACATCCATTATCGCTCCACCGGTGTGGCCTTTTGCACCATGAACGCTTCATCATTTAAACTGAGCTTCCATGAAAAGGGTCCTAGGTATCCACCAGGCCTTCTACCCCCATTCAAGACTCTAGCAAAGATATCCAAGGCAGCGTTGAAGGCCCATCGGGCAAGGCGAACTTTGACGAATGGAAACAAATATAACCAATGGAGCGCAAGTTGAGAGAGAAGAGAGATTGGATATGGAAATGATACACAAGTAGGGTGAAGGAAGAAAAGGAGAAGAAGAAGGTGATAGTGATGAGGAAGATAACAATGATGAGGACTTCAATCTAGGGGGAGATGGGTCGTACAGAGAGATGTCTCCAGAAGTACCAAAATTCTTGCCTCATCATGCCTAAATCTAATAATCATCAAGGCGCCCCAAAAGCATATTAAATCGAGTTCGATGCCAACAATCGAGGCGACTCCTCTGGTCGGTCATTCATAAAATATCTTTGACTCACCAAGTGATTTTGACATCCCTATTGACGATATTCTTAAGGAGTACCCTTCAGGATTCAACTTTCCATCATAGGGCCTCCTAGCCGAGGTAGGCAGAATTCCATCCTTTCAACCTTCTTCACATGATCTATAAAGAACTTAGGTCAACTCCAACAATCCATCCAATTCTAGGATCACGAGCACTCACACCTTGCATTCGCCTTTATTCCTACATTACAATGTTGATATGTTTCTTTATCTTTCGTTTAAAGTGAGATATAAAGATATCACTTTACCTACCTTCACTCTGGTATTTCTAAACAAAGGAGATTACTCCCAAACTATACCCAACTCATCGCAGCTCTCATAGAGAAAGAGAATCAAGCAAAAAGAGATAATAGAGTGGAAAGAGACTGCCAGACAAAAAAAGATAGAAAAAAGATACGTAGAGGAGAAGGATCCTGATGACAAAGGGAGAAGGACCAAAGACTCGCATGACCGCCATGGTCCTTCCTCCAGCTTTCCACACCTCGATCTCAACCATAGCTTTCTTCATAATAACTTCCAACGTTGCTCTCTTCGGTCATAATTATTTCTTTACCACATCAATCCAAGGAGGTCTCTATTCGCCCGGCTCCACCTCCACCTACACCAAGCAGAATGAAAGCCACCTACCCGAACCTTTGTTTGACTAAAGTCAAACTCAATCATGACCTTAATGATATTCCAAGGGAAGAGGACAATCACATGGGTCAGAGTAATCCAGGAGCTGATAAAGTAAGGTACGAGTGGAGGAAACTCGCCTTTACCTTTATCGAGGTCAATAGAATCCACGAGACTGATATCTTATCATTTGAGTCAAAGAGGAGGAGTATGATAAAAAGAGGAATACAAGAATTGGTCGAAGCTATAAAAGAAATAAATGTGGCTCCAAAATCGTTGAAGAACTCAAAAGAATTGGTCGAAGAGATGATACAAACTCACAATCGGGCCACGACTGTGATGTGAGACCAAGAAAAGACCGATCATAAACAAAAAGCCCATCTCAAGGCACAAATTGAGATAAAGGATCGGGCCCTCCAAGAAAAAGACAAGGCATTTCAGGCCAAGGAAGCCGATATTCGGAAACTCCAAGCCAAAATTGAGAAGCTTCGGTCCACCTTATTAATGCAAAAGGCGGAAAAACTAGAGGCTTAAGTTGATCCTGCTGAGGTAGTGAGCGAGCTAAATAAGTTAAAAGAGAAAGTGGCTAAGGAAGAAGAAGATCTGAATTCCACCCTTTAGTAGTGTTATCCAATTCAAGAACCTGAAGTGGTTCGGAAATACTTACTCCATCACTCTAGCCGATACCTAGGAAGAGATAATGTGTCATGGAACTGCATCCGGTGAAGGCCTCATTGAGGACCAACTGAAAGCTTAGTACCTTGACGCGACGACATTGAAAAGCTGGAAGAGGCAAGAGCGATCATGGCTGCACAAGAGCTTCTACTGTTGAATCTTCCATTGAGGTTCATGTTGGTCCAAGTGCATTGGGCCAAGCAAAATCATCAACTCCAAAGATCCAAGAGCTTGCAATGTATGTTCTGATTTCCTCAAGGGCTAGCTCTTAGGTCGCTTCTTACTACAACTTTGGATTCCAATGCATGGCCATCGATGAGCCTTATATTCCTATTTCTATTTCTTAACCTATCTAGTTACCCATAGAAGAGGTTGAAGTTGTTGTATCTCCAACTAAGGAAACTTCACCTGGTGAAGGTATTTCTTTCGTCTCTTCAATGTTCTAAAAGCTTCAGCTCTTACCGACGACCGTCACTAACTTTACTTCGTTGTTTGTGTACTTACAGGTCATCAATCGCTTCCTCCTCCTCCTCCACCAATCACACAAGGCTTGGGTCCCTTCGCAATCTCTATCGAGTCGACATTTGTTACCATAAGACTGGTCAATCCAATCATTCCCCCACCTCCATCCCTAGTCCCGATTTAGAGAAGATCGTCGTTCTACGAGATTGGATGACACTTTGAAGTCCCTAGGGGAAGATGTTACCATCACCAACGCTATGGGCCTAGTGGATACTATTTCTATAGCGAAGAGATGAAAGACTTACATGTCCAAGGTAAAAATTAAGATTAAGCCTGGACTAGAAAATCCAAAGCCTACTCCGAGAATTCTTCCCGTTACTATTAATCCTATTAAGGGCAATAGTGTCGGCGCCTCCACAAAGACATCTGATGCCCTAGTTGACAAGGTCGAAGATCCGACGTTACCATTACCGAAGGAGAGACCACTCCCTTTGAAGGCAGCACTCCCAAGCAGAAACCCAATGATGACAAGGGCCAGAAGAAGACATATAACGATTTGGGCTGCAAGGATGATAAGGGCGAGAAGAAGAAGACGTCAAAGAAATAGGCTTTCGGCTTGGCTTTTGATGATGATGAGATGGTTTATTTTTGTCCCATTTTTGTACCTTTTGTTTTTCCTTATTGTGCATAGGCCGCGTTGGTGAAGGAGCGGCCCTTGCAACCGATGTATATAAAAATTATATAACGAAAGGTTGCTTTACTTTTTAAATCTCCATTCCACTTACATTTCTGCATTTTTATATTATACCAGCCAATATATAACTTCTTACGTATATAATATTACTAATTGTACTAAAATTTATCCATATTATACATGCTTATGTCTATGCAATGCTTTTACTTACTGTAACTCTATACATATAATAAACTCTTGCAATTTCTTTAGTTATATTTTGTTATTTAGTTCTGTTTTCTGCTGCCAAAGTGTTTCCATTGGCTGAACAAAACTAAATTTTAACCAATTCTATGGCTATTCTTGTTTACCCTTGGTCGAGTTTCCCTCGACCATTAACAAGTGATAAATAAACTTAGTTCTGTATTGTTTTCTATCTCTGAGAAACAACGCTTTGGACATTTATATCCATATGTCCTCGACCTTGCCAATAACCGACGAGATCAATATCATCCAATGATTACCTCGGTTATTCTCGGTCGAGCATGTCCTGTTGTGTCGCAAGTGTGGTCATGAAAATCCTGTACGTACATTAGCTCCTATCTTTGGGAATCTGCTCTTAGTCTTACCTATCTTCAGGTGCTCACTAAGAGTATCCATTAACCCTCCTCACTTATCCTTGGCCTAGCACGTCCTACCAGGCTACAGGCGTGGTTTACAAAACTTCATCTACATACCAGACTCTATTTCTAGAAGCCGGTGTTCTAGTTGCCTGATTCTAAGCATCCCTTCCCGACTTTGCCTATCTCTGGGTATTAGTTGAGACTGGAGGGATAAGTGTGAATTATTTGATCGACCCTTGTGATTATACTTCTTTGTTCTGCACTTGTATCAAATGAGTTGGTTCCTACCTCCGAGTACCTGATTGTACTGCTAGTTACACAGTATAAGATTTTTCTTATACGAACACTGTTCCATTGGTTTAAAAAACTAAATTTATTTATAAACAAAAGAAGCGGCAAGTCCCGCCTTATTACATTGTCCCCTGTTCACTAGGGTTGCTTATTTATGGAAAATAAACTGAATAAATCTAAGTGAAATAAGGTTGCAACATGTCGCTATTACACGCCTACGAAATTGGGATTCCATCGACAGTAGCTAGCTTGAAAGTTCCATCTCCACGCTTTTGTTTGATCGTTTGAGGACCTTCCAAATTCGGATCAAGTGTCCCTATACCTGGGAGAACTTGTTTCAAAATGAGTTTGCCCACTTTGAAAGTACAGCTCCAGACCTTGGTGTTGAGATGACGTGCTACTCTTTCCGGTGAGCAGCTACCCTTAATTCAAACTTTTCTCGGTTTTCATCAATCAAATCGTGGAAATCAAGAAGGAGTTCATCGTTGACTTTAGGACCTTTTCCGACGAGACTAATTCAATCGAAATCATGACCTATAATCCCTATGCCAGAGCGAATGGAGTATGTCAAGTCATGGACTTGGGGGTCATCCTATAAACCCACAATGCAAGTGAAAGCTCATCAACCCAGTAGCCCTTGTCTTTAGTTAACTGTATCTTCAAGATGGACTTGAGAATTTTGTTCATCGCCTCTACTTGTCCATTCACTTATGGGTATGATACTGCCTAAAAGCATTTCTCGATCTTGTACTGGTTGTAGATATCCTTGAACTCGGTACTCTTGAACTGAGTTCCATTGTTAGTTATAATCTTCTAAGAAACTCTAAATCTATGAATAATATTTCTCACTCCAAAGTTGATCAGTTTCCTAGTTGTGATAATGGCAAGAAGTTCCGCTTAAGCCCACTTTGTAGAGTAATCCACCGCAGCAATAGCATACTTAGCTCCACCTTTCGACTTTGGTAGCACACCAATTATATCAATTACCCAAACCACAAATAGCCATAAGATAACCATTTGTGTAAGCTCTTTGGATGGGGCTCTTGGAATCTTCGCAAACCTCTTACATCAATCTCATCATCCGGTGTAATCAGCGACATCATGGTTTATTGTTGGCTAGATGTATCTATAGTGAAGTATCATTTTCCTTATTGTTTTCCCCCAATGTGAAAACCAAAGCTACCCTCATGGATTTCCATAAGGATTTTCCTAGCCTCATCCTTGGTTACCTAGCAAACCACTAGTTGGGAGTCACGGAATATATGCAACGCCTTTACCCCTAGTTTCTTCGCTATCCCGAGTCATGCTACCAACACTTCATGCTAAACCTCATTATTTATCACGGGGAGCTCTAACTTCAGCATGTAGCAAATCGATCATCCTTCTGGAGTCATGGGTACCACTCCTGCCCCGGAAGTACATTCATTGGAGGCTTTTTCTATGAATAATTTTCATTAAGTATGACCATATCGTCTTCCTTTCCTCTACTCCGGACGGTAAATTAAACGATGAAACCTGCTAATGCTTCCCTCTTATAGCCCTCCTTTGATGGTGAATGATGTCATACTGGCTCAGTTCAATCTTCCATTTAAATAACGTTCCCGAAGTTTTGGGTCGGTGCAATACTTTCTTCAAAGGCTGATCCGTCGGCACCTTTCTCGGATGAGCCTGGAAGTATGGTCGCAACTTCCTTAATTCAATCAACAAGCAATAAGCAACCTTTTCTAGCCTCAAATAATTATTTTTAGCTCTGGTAAATTACTTGCTAATGCAATATATTAGCCTCTGAATCTTTGCCTCCTCAAGTACCAACGCAGCACTTAGCGCGTGAGCAGACACTTCCAAATAGATAAACAAGTCTTCTTAGTCCAAAGGCATAGATAGGATTGGTGGTCTTTCCATATGCCTTGGTGATTCCTTGAAGGCATATTGGCATTCCTTCTTCCAAACAAATTTTCCATCCACCTTTTTATGGGAATGGAAGAATGGTATGCACTTATCGGTTACCTTAAAGATGAACCTACTCAGTGCGACAACCTTCCCATTAAAGCTATCTATCTCCCTCCTTGTGGTTGGGGCAGTCACATTCTTCTAGGCATCAATCTGCTCTGGATTAGCCTTAATGACCCTCGAATTTACAATAAATCCCAAGGATTTGCCCGATGCAACTCCAAAAGAGCACTTTAGTGGATTTAACTACATCTTGTGCTTTCGCAACACATCAAACATTTCCAAAAGATTATCCACGTGTTTCATAGGTAGTCGTAACTTCACAAGCATACAATCCACATACACTTCCATTATCCGTCCAGTCTGGTCCTTAGATATCGAATTCACCGATCTCTATAAAAGTAGTCAATGTGTTCTTCAAACCAAACAACATCACTCGGTAACAAAACAATCCCAAATCTGTTATAAAACTTGCGTTCTCCTGATCCAAAAGGTGCAGCAGTATCTAGTTATAGCCAGAGTAAGTATTCGTGAAAGAAAGTAACTCGTTTCCAGTAGTCCCGTCTACCAGCTAGTGGATGCTGGGAAACGGAAAGCTTTCCTTCGAGCATGCTTTATTTAGGCCCGAGTAATAAATACATGTCTGTCACTTCCCATTTAATTTCTTGACCAACATAGGGTTTGATACCCATTCAGGGTACAAAGCATTGTTGATAATGCTGCTTGCTTTCAGCTTATCCACTTCCTTCTTCATCGAAGCGGATCGCTCCAGACCCAGGCTATGCTTTTTCTGTTTAACATGTGGATATTTTGGGTCCACATTCAGTTTGTGGCACACTATCTTTGACGATGTTCCATACATATCTGAATATGTCCAAGCAAATACATATAGGTTTGCTTGGAGAAAACTAACCAACTCCTTCCTCAATCTAGCACTGAGCCGAGGTCCAATCTTAAGGATCCATTTAGGATCATCCATATCGATTGGAACATTAATCGTCAGCTCAGCTAGTGTTGCCCGCACTTCCTTTGATTACTTCCTAGGATCCATAGACTTATAGAATTTATTATGGTTCCCAAGCCACGGCTTAGGCGTTAATTGCTATGCTTTCGCATTCTTGATGCAAAGAGTTCTCTGTACATTCTTTCCTTTCGCTCGTCACTTTGGCTTATTGAGCTCAGCAACGTAACATTCCCGACCAACGCCATAGTCACCACAAATTGATCCGACCCCGTTCTCCACGGGAAATTTCATCATCAAGCACTATGGAGCTAGTGCTATTCTGAAATCAACAAGGGCTGTTCAACCCAAAAAGGAGTTATACATCAAAAATTCATCCACAATCATGGTCTTTTGAACCCGCACAATCTTGCGATCTTCATCTCCCAACTCCACAGACAAATCAATAGTCCCAATGGGTTCCTTTGCCTCGTCGGTAAATCCTTAAATCCTGGATTTACAAAGCTTGATGTCCTTCGAACTTATTCTCATCTGGTCAAAAGTCATTTTGAATAGAATATTCACAGAGCTTCAATAATCAACCATGACTTGGTGCACGGTTGCTAGGCCTACAATGGCTGTTATCACTGTGGGATCAAAGGTTGGTGCTTCAATTACATCAGAATCCCTATTGTGAAAGACAATACTGTCAGTTAACAACCTTTGCTGCTTAGTTGGAACTTCGTCCTCATTGGTGAAGAAGCTTTCCTATAGTACATGCTTTAGTGAACTCACATACCACTTCATTTCATTCTAGCTTTTCTCTGCTGGACGAGGTCCTCCAGTTATTATGTTATATAGTCCTTTCATCTGATCGCCTAGGGCCCTCTCCACTGGTTCCAAGCTGGTTCCCTTGGACATTCGGCCCTTGGAGTCCAAGATTATGTATGCTATCCTACAGCTTTCAAACATTCTACGGTAGTTTCTTTTTCTACATCAACTCTTTAATTAAATCTCTAGGATTCCTATACTCATTCGTATTGTGCCCATGAGTTTCATGGAATTGACAAAACTTCCCAGAGCGCTTTTCTATCTAAGTCTCCTCTCTCCTAGGTAGCTCCTTATACCTTTTCATGACTTGTGTTTCAAGGTGTATGTTCTCGAGTGTATAGTTCACAGGCATGTACTCCTTTGGTCTCATATTTCATAGACACTTTTTGGCATCATTATGCCTGCTCCCAGTGTCTTGATTCCTCTTTCTTTGGTTAGTACAATGTACCTAAAAAATGGATCAACACCCTAGATTAAGTGTGAAAGCACTAGCCTTGTTTATCAGGGCAAACAAAATAGAAACAAGGAATAATAACTTGCAAATAAGGTAAAGAGACAAGAGATTTTTATAGTGGCTCGGGTGTTAACGAAGCCTATGTCCACTTTATAACTTTTTTTCTTGACTGACTGCTGTTACCAGTTGAATTTGATTACAATTTGATTGGATCTTGTAAGTTAGATCAAGTCATCAGTGTTAGAGTTCATTGGAGTATCATAGCAAACCCTTTAAATGACTGCTATGTGAGAGGAGAAGAGTGAAGAATAGTTTTTGCAAGGTTTTAGTGGCTAGTCCAGAAGATCCTCTTTATGTTGCAGATGGGTGAGTATTTATAAGGATTCGAGAGCTATTGGACAAAGCCGCTTTGCTAGAAGCCCACTTGATGGTACGAAGGGGCTCAAGAAATTTCATAGCGAGCCGAGCCAATTTGATGGATCACTAGCGATATAGAGGGCATGGATCTCTAGTGATCCATGTAGTTAGAATATTTTTTAGTCATTTCACTTGGATCGTACTTCTTGCCTTATGTAGGTGCTCTCCATGTAATTTCATAAATAGTATCCTTGTTTCGACGATGACTCACGTACAGGTTGGACTGAATTATGACCGAAATTAGATGAATGCTCATTTCTCGAATTAACTTGCTTGGAATATCATGAAACTTGGCAGGCATCCCTACAAAAGATATTGGTTCATGATGCAAGAGGTTTGGAAGATCCACGAGCTATGCTTATGGATCTCGCAATCCATAGGTGATGGATCGCTAGCGATCCATCATCTTGGCCTATTTTTGCTTTCTTCCTCTTGGGTCTTTCTTAGTTCCTTTTTCTAGTCCTTTTGGTTGATTCTTGAGTTGTTTTGACTTGACGCGGATTTTCTAACTTCCTTTGAATTCTATTGGGTTAAAAACCCGGTTAACATTTGCCCCTTAGAGTATGCCTTCGTTTGAAACAAGGCATGCTCTGGTAGTAACTACTTTTGAGTTCCCGTTTGGTGAGGTTTAATTGATCATGTTGGGGCCATCATGCAAATTTGGCTTTGGACATTCAGTCGTTTGTTGAGTTTCGATGTGAATACCGTTGCGCATAACAGTAAATCAATTTTGATCCCACAAATTTTCAAAATGCTTGCAAATAATACGTAGATCATGCTTGGTGAGTTTGGAGAAATTTGGTTGCAATTCTATGGTTCGCTAGCGATCCATAGTCTATGGATCGCTAGCGATCCAATAACTTAGCAATTTTTCATCCAATCTTCTATTTAACTCCTTATTCGAGCCGACCCTTCTCTATATTATTCTCTTTTGCAAACCGAGCTACCTATTGTTCGACCCGAGTTAAAACACATCCAAACCCTAATCTTTCCCTTGCCACCGCCATCACTGATTTTCATCACCAAATCTCTCTGCCATCGCCTTCGCTTGATCTTGTCGTCACGTCCCGAGCCAACCCCAACACTTGAATTGCTTCTTGTTTGAATC
This sequence comes from Allium fistulosum, assembly GCA_030737815.1. Classification (NCBI taxonomy): domain Eukaryota; kingdom Viridiplantae; phylum Streptophyta; class Magnoliopsida; order Asparagales; family Amaryllidaceae; genus Allium; species Allium fistulosum. Next base: position 496,433,718 of record CM060905.1, on the reverse strand, counting down.
ACGATTGATCTTGTCCACTTGGATCGCTGTCGACTTATCCACCTTGGATCACCGTCGACCTATCCACCTTGGATCACTGCCGACTTAAAGTTTGGCCATATTCGCCTTTTGATTTTTGACTTGAGGTGGGTGGTATGGATTTTTGGCGCTTTGTTTTAGCAATTTGGAGATGAAGTTGTGTTCGTGACGGATGTAATGGAGAATTAAAGTTGATTGCGATTTGTGGAAGAAGATAGTAAATCGAATCTTGAGTTCTTCACGGAATGAAGCTTGGGTTTTGCCTTGGTGCTTGACATGTTTTGCTATCTTTGTCCTTAGAATTAGAATTAACTGGCACCAAGTTACATTGTTAATCTAGCATGACGTCTTGCGGATTGATTTTGGTTTTTCTGGGAGGTGATAATAGCATAAGGTAGCGTCTTGTGTGCAGCTTATGCTGTTATCACCTACCAGAGAGCTGAAATAAATTTATGCTGAGAATTCACTACTCGATTCGTACCCATCAATCTATGGTTGCTCACTTGGGATTGGTCCTGTCATTGCCTAATCGGTGTACCTGAAATGGGAAGAGCTTTCCATGTCGCTTCGGACAGTGGATCCATTATCAATCATTTGTTGATAACGGGTAAGTGTAGGAGAAATAACTTTAATGAATGATACAAAAAGTTCTTTTCATTCTTCACTTCGAGCGAACTATCTACACATGATAGAGCATTTGTTGTGTTCAAGACACCGAGCCCATTCTGCACATATAACACACTATATTTGCCCTAGTCAACACTTGAAACCCGAGGCGTCGGCATAAATCGATATTTTTTCGGAGTTCAAGTGTTAAGCGTTGGGGGACTTTTAGTTAAAAATAGAATTACCTGACCACATTAGATACAAGTTCTGTTGTATAGAATGAAGCACCTGTCATCCCGTCATAAATCTAGTGGGAGAAGTCTGGCACTCTCAGACGCCGATTGGTCATCAGTTACGCCTTCACAAATGGTTTCTGTAGCGCCTACTTCTTCACTACCGCTAGCTGAATACGGTCAATTGGTTCCGGTGGGTACGATTGTAGATCGGACTCCTCTACATTTTAGAGTTCTACTCAATCCTCTGAAGAGAGCTTCCTCCGTAATCTCTACTAAGGTTTTGCATAACATTTGTTTACAACATGGCATTTCGGACGATGATGTATGCCTTCCATTGAAGAATGAGTTTGCACATATGCCGCCTTCGGGGTACACCGCTTGCCACTGGTATATGTGCTTGAATGGAGCAGTGCCCCCCTTCAATCACTTCTTGAGAGAAACTCTTTTGAGCTTGGGAATTGCTCCATTTCAGATTCACCCCTAATGGATACGCCATCTTGACTTACCTTCACATCTTATTTATGCAGACATTTGATCGTGCCCTAAGTTTTGATGAGTTGAGCTATTTTCTCTCATTCAAGAAGTAAGACAAATGTGCGTCCCTTGTAGTCATCGAGGCTCAAAGAAACCGCAAGATTATGCTGCAGTTTCAAAGTAATATGTCACAATTCAAGACCCAATATTTTTTCGTTAGTTGTCCTGAGGGATTTAATCGTCTTTGGACGATGGGGGGTAAATCTTTTCTTTTACTCATTGAGAGTAGATACGTCGCTATGAGATTTTTGATAGACTGAATACTGCTTGTAGTTATTCCGAGACCGAATAAAGATCCATCACTCGATCCAATCTTCCATACTCTGAAGGCCTTAGAAGCCAGTAAAATTTCTACTAACGGATGAGAATTTGCTTCGGTAGGGTTGTTGCATCCCGGGAGATCCGCCGTAGTCATTGAAGTTCTGTGTCCTTCCCATTCCAAAGTTCGAACAGGTTCCACTTTTTCATCACACGGCCCCGAAGAGGGCGACCTCCTAAAAGGAGAAGGTCCGTTTGGCGGGTCAACCGAAGAAATTCATGAAGGAAGAGGTGTTGCGACTAAAGCCATATGCCCGCCTAGGATGTCCCCAATTTTGGAGGAGGAGGAGGAAGAAGAATTCAAGCAGCGTGAGGGCAAGGCTTCGATGACAGTGGAAAAGGAGGAGGGTGAAATTGGGAGCAGCAGCAGTTTTGATTCCTCCTCTAGTGATGATGAATTCGATGAAAGTTCCACTGAGGGAAACTTCGAATCGTGTGACGAAACTCCAGGAATGAGTCCCGTTCTCCCGAATTCGCCTCCTTAAGGGATTCGTGTGAAAGATGCTCCCCTAGTAGTCAAGCGACTTAATGATTCTCCGCTTAAGGAAACTGGTATTGACTTTGGGAATTTGAGCAACGTTTATGTAGATATCGATGAACTCATGGGAGGAGGTTTTGAGTTTAAGGGATTGAATCCTCATCTCGGTCATGCTATGTCTAGAGTTAGCCCGATTCCTACCGTGGTGACTTCCCAATCCGGTTTGTGACGTCCTTTTAGGCCACTTTTGACATGTTACACATTTCACTAAGGTCACGTTCACTTACATATGCATTATTTAGGTTCATTTCCTATCACTAAAGCTCTTTATTTATTTTTTATATCAGGTATTATGAGAGGCCATGGACTTTATGAGGACCTTGAATAATTTACCGATTCACAGGGCTGGTCAAGAAGGACTTCAAGTCGCCATCAGCCCCATGAAACCGAGGAAGAGTGGGGAAGGAGGAAAGATTTGGAAGCCGAAGTATGTCATTAAGACGACAGAGAAAGAGGTAGGGTTTATAGGAGTGGTTATGAGAAGAGAAAGACTTCTGACGACCGAGAAGAGCCGTCCAAGAAGTCGAAGGTAGATCGTGGTTCTAATTCATCTAAGCTCCAAGCTTTGCCCCGACTCTAGTCTCTGTTGGAATTTGAGTTCCATCTTCCACCGTTCAAGTTTCACCTTCATCCTAGGCCATGTCAACTCACACAGTGCCTACTTCTGGTTCTTCATGGCCCAGCAGGAGGTCGGCTTACATTCTCCCATCTGGTCCCCCTAAATTCGAAGTTGCGCTCCTTGGATGGTTTTTAAAGGGAGTTAAATTTGATTGTGATCTATGCCCAATCTGCAAAGATGCTTATATGCCCTATCTCCAGGTGATTCAAAGCAATTTAAATCAAGTTGAAGGATGGGAGAAGTTGTGCAAGCAACTGGCAGACACTAATCGTAACAACTACCAAGAGATCCTCCTCTTTGAATCAGAAAAGGACGATTATGAGAGGACATTAACAGAACGTGATGCCAGAATCGAGCAGTTGACGAAGGAGAGGGACGCTGCACTCTGAGAGAGTAAGAACAATGCTAGCTTGCTGAAGGAATTGAAAGAGGCCCATACAAAAATAGAGATCATGTTCCAAAATTAAATCAAGAAGGCCCATGGAGATGAGGTTAAGTTGAAAGAGGAGCTAGAAGCCCGTAGCGAGATCATCGAAGCTCAGAAGAAAACTATCGCTAGTCATAACGAAGTCATTGAAACCTATAAAAAGGCACTTGTTGCTCATGCAGGAATGATGGAATCCTGTGACAAGTCCATTTATGATCAATCCCAATTGATTGCTTTACTCCAGGATAGAGTCGCGCAGCATAACACTGACAAGATCCAGGTTGAAGTTGAGAAGGCCGCCGTGATAGTGGACTACTTGGAGTTGTAGGATGCTTTCGAAAGGAAAATGGAGAAGATGGATGACACCATCTTGAATTTCTACGTTAACTCCTTGCTGCATCAGAGGAGCCTCAGCTATTTAGGCCCCAAATTCTCGCGTAGTGTTGCTGTGGTTTGGGAGGAAGTTCTGGTCCATTTTTTGCAGTTAATTCCCTGTTGTTACCATGTTATAACCCTGCTATATCTCATAGCAGATTTCTACTGCTACGATTTTTCCATATAGTCCCAAATATAGCCTTTCCCCTTTAAGCCCCGCTATATCCCGTTATTCCCACTATATTTCACTATTTCCGCTATATATTCTTTAAAAGAAATGAATTGAAAATGACATTTATACATTATAAAAATTATGAATTTAATTAATTTAATTTATTTTTAATATATTTTCAGAAATGAAAATACTCTAATATTCTACTAAATTCAATTATGTTATATAACAGTTTTATGTTTATTTACAGTATATTCACACATGTTTTTATTTAAAATTATTTATGCATTAATTATAATTCAATTGAATGTTAATACCATTTATATATTTGTAAACACGTTAAGTACGAGTTTTATATGCTATTTTACAGTCATCCACTATATCCCGCTATGTCCTCGCTGTATCCCCGCTATGACTTTTTGCACCTCCGCCGCATTGAATCTGCCGAGCGCTTTAACTGCACAGGCCGTTTCCAAGAGAACGGGGATGTATACACCGAGCAAGATTTGTAGGATGCTTATCTCAACGAAGAGTAAAAGAAGGCTTTGATAGAGGGTAGGGAGATCAATCGAATTGAGAGGTAACATGAGGCCGCTGATGCTGTGTAACGACCCACTATTTTGGACTATTCGTATCCACACATGTCGGACTTGAATAATTCAAAATACCGAATTGTTAATTTAAATTTGGCAAAACTCAGATATACAGTAAATAAGTAATCACAGAATCACAGACACAGAGTAATAATATGCAGCGGAAGCAAAGATAGTAGTTCATGAAACTACTATATATATAACAGAGTTAAATAAGTACAATAGAAGTCTCGAATACAATAGTCAAATACAATATCAGAATACATCACTGGAATCAACTGAATATCTGGAAACTGGATAGATAGCTAGATCTCCAAGCGAAGCTCCAACTCCAAAGGTGAGTCTCGAATACTGGTACACTCAGTCTGACCCGAGCGTAAAGCAAAACACAAAACACTCGAGTCAGGATTTACATTCTTATATCAATAAATCCAACTCAAGTGAAATAGCAATCGAAATACAAGTAACTCAAAGGATGTTGGAATCACCATCCTCTAAGGATCCGTTAAATTATCTACTAGGTAGTAGTGTACGATAAGTAGATAATGTTTATCAGTAAAGTAAAATATAAAAATAGTGTTAAGGCGTTACCATTATCCCTCTTAACACATTTTATATAAGCATCATAGTCTATACAACACTGTAAACTCCACCGTAAACTGGTGGGATATCAGGGAGTACTCCATAGGTATAACACAAAACAAATTCGTAGTGGGCGCGTATATAGGGATACAAGTATGACAAGGCACATGAGGCAATACCCAAGGTAGTGAAACTACCGTTTGCCTGATCCGGACTAGTGAGAACGCATCGCCGCAGCGATCGCAACACCGCAAAACAACACTCCCAAATCAAGGGTGCACCAATCGACAACAAGTAATGAGTAGTTTCCGAAGAAGTGTGTTCGCTCGAGGTAGCTAACCCCCATTTGGCCCGGCACGGCTCCTGTTTTAGTCATTTCCAATTTGACACAAGTGTCAAGGCTATCCATTATCGTTCTCTTTCTTCAGTCATCACGTACATCATTCCAACCACTTCATTCTGGATCACACTCCGCGTATAGTTATTAAAGTGGTTTTCGGTTTAGACAGTGAGTATGTCCCTAACCGATTCTGGTCTCTTTAATAACTTTCATGATTATTACACCGATTGGTCATTTATTTATTTCAAAACCAAATCAATTTCAATCCCAATTAGAATTTGTAAATCAACATTTCATTTGTCTTTTTAAACCAATTTCCATAATTTATGTTTCAAAACTTCCAAATTACCATTTCGAAATCTTATAATTCAAATTCAATTTCTATTTTAAACCATTCAAATATTGATTCAAGTTCGTATATAAGTTTCATTCTGAAATCATTTAAATTAATTTAATTTAACATTCAAATCAATTTAACTTCATTTATCGATTTCATTCAATATTCGTTAAGTAAATTTATAATTCAAACAATTCTTTTTAACTTCCAATTCATTAAATCAATTGCTTAAGTTTAACTTCAGTATATCAAACTTCAAATTTAATTGAATTAAATTAGATTCGTCAAATCAATTCTTTAAATTACAAGTCTTACATTAATTTCACTAAATCACATTTTTTTCTTGTTAAAGAAATTCAATTTCACTTATTTATTTATTTAGTTACAAGTTTCAAAACTTAATTATTTCAAACTCAACTTTACTTATTAAAAAGGTTCAATTTCACTTATTACGAAGTTCAATTTCAAATATCAAGAATTCAATTTCATTTAATTATTAAATAATTCAATCATATTTAATTATTAAATAATTTCAAAAAAAACTTAATTATTAAATAATTGCAAACTTAATAATTAAATTTAAAACAACATTCTTTCATCAACTACTATGTTAATAATTTGTTTCGGATTATTACAAATTAACATTTCCTTTCATAAAAATTCAAATTTCAACTATATTTCAAAACCTTATTATTTATTCAAATAAAATCTTTATTTTATTTTTAAATCAAATTATTGACCAATCGGTTTATTTAATTCTCTATCCTAGGTCAAAGTTAAATTTGGGTATATATCATTTCAACCCGATTCCAATTCAATTCAAAATCAAAGCATAGCAAAGGGAACTTGCAGTGTGATAACTGGGATGGTGTCAAAGTAAATAAACAAGCAATAACAACAACCAATATCAATCCAATAATCAATTCAAATAATCCCGAAATAATCGTATTAATTCACATTGTTGTTTGTGCAAATTAATATAATTATTTCTAGAATCTACACTATCATTTCATGTAGATTAAAGATTATTACACTAATTATTCATACGGTTCTTCACTTGTCATTCGATTTCAATTTTAACACTACAACAATTAATCAAATATACGTTCAATGGTTCAAAGTGTAATTATCACTATTTTACATGTCAATTAATTTAACAATTAAAAGGGGTCATATTCAACTAATCAAATTCAACATATATGTCGATTCAAATTTTAATTATCCTACGTCAAATTTACTTGCATAATATTTATCACTTTATACATTACAATTTAACATCCAATATAAACAACAAACAATCAATCAATTATCAATCAAACAGGATTATCATCGTATAATTAACAAATAATGGTGTCAGATGTCACAGGTGAACTGATACAGGTAATAGCATACATATAACAGTGTAAATAACTGACAGCAGTATATTTCAATTGTCGTTTCAATTGAAATCAAATTTAATAAATAAAAGAACATTAATCGTGAGGGATTGCTCACCTTTCGAGGCTAGTGATAATTTGACAAAGCAATGAGCTACGAATTCCAAAGCAACGTTGGATGGACATGATTCGACAGAGAAAACGGGCACGACGGACAAAGCTGATACTGGGATTGATAAAACGAATCAGAACCGGATTGATAAGGATAACTGGTATAAATATACTTATGTGTATAACTATATATAACTATTTACATAAAATCATATTTTCAAACACATATCTCTACTATTAATAAAGAAAATTCGTTAAACTAATTTACTCGGTGTCTTTTTGAAATTCCAAAAATACCCTTGTTAGTCATAACAAAAACATGTGCGGGTTATGCGAATATTACAAATAAATATAAAAATCGAAAAATGATTACACAAAAGTATCTATGTTTGTCTAACTAAATCTCAGTGTTATGGTTTACAAATTTAATTTTATACGTGAAATGCTCATGTTGTAACTTATGCTTGCAATTGGGTAATCAAAACCATCAAACAACGTATTGGTTACCATAAGAAAATATAGGAGCTGAAGAAAATATATTTAACGTAAGAAAATATAGTTACCATAAGGAGTGTCGGTATAAGAAACTGAGTAAAATGGAATATGATTTACAATATTTTTGAACAGAGACAGAACTTGCTTTGTATTTCATTGTTTTGCAAAATTTATGACATAGGTATTTGTAAAACATAAAGTAGCGGTCCTTTAATTTAGCTTATTGGGCCGGATCAATACAAGGGATAACTTCTGTTTGTTATTGCAACCGTTAAGTTTGAGATAAAAGTATTTGTTCGGCTGCTCGTTAAAATAAAATATATATGCATCTCAAATTTTATTGTTTAAACTTTAACTAATATATATATAACAGCTAGTATACCTTTTACATATCTCACCTTATATTGCAAAGTCATTAAACATCTTATATACACCTATATTTACATTATTGCAGAAACCCAAATTCTTTCTTTCCTTTTTAAGTAATTGCTTCAGGGACGTTATACGTATATCTATGTAGACAAAAAAATGGGTATTGTATATAGACAATATAAAATCAATATTTACAAAACAAGTATATCATTTTTTTTAAAACAGCCTTTATTTTATAGCTAACATATAAAACTTATATATACCTTTATAAATACACTGCATTCAAGTGATTGTAACAAATATACCTTTCGATTATTAATTTATCTTATACTATTATGAAATATGATTGTGAACAATGCTCTGATAAGCATGCGGCGAAGTTTGTAAACGAGACATATAAGCAAATATATGTTATAAACATCTACAGACCAAATTATCATATCAACACTCTAAACAAAACAAAAAAAACAAAAATTTGTATGCATATCATAACTTGAAACCCTGTATAACATATAAAGTGTAATATATAGCTGTAACCAGTTAGTAACTTCCTAACTAATAAAATATACTTAAAATATATTACTTACTATATACATACAGGGTTGTTGTTGACTTCGGCTAGGTGTGCCGAAAGTGGGTCGCATAAAAGAAGGAGGCGGGATGACAGGATGATGCGGCATAGGAGGAAAGGTGGTGACAGGCCGTGGAGGTGATGGAATGACGTGGGGAAAAGGAAGGAAAGATGCGCGCTGGTTCATTACGTGGGCAAAGTGGATTGGGTCGGCTGCGTGTTTGACTTCGCGAGTGGTGGCGGATCCCATGAGAAAGAGATTGCTCGAAGGGAGGAGGAACAGATCCATACGAATTTTTTTTATAAAGGAGGCGGTGAGCTTCGGCCATTGTTAGAGGTGGAGCAATGATGATGGTGGTTCGGTTGAAGTGAGGAGGTAGTGGCCGGAGAGGTTCTAGAGGTGGTCAGTGGAGGAAGCAGGGTCACGGTCTAGTGAGGGTTGCGTGCATTGATGAGGGGGAGGCGCATGAGTTAAAGGGCAAGGGTGGAGATTGCCTGGATTGGTTTCATGCGATTTGCCTTCATTCATTTTTTTTCTTTTGCAAATTATCAGTGGAAGATTATGGCTGCAAATTTTGTAGGGAAGTGGGTTCGGCAGAAATTTTGGAGAAGAAAATAAATAGTGGGGAGGAGATATGTTAGCCTGGAAAATAAAATGTAACCCATGCTATATTATATTTGTTCCATTGAATGAACCGTGAGCTGGCAAGAATGAGAAAAGGTGGGAATAGAAGAGGTCTCGAAAGTTGTATTCAAGGAGATTAAATGTAAATGTCCATTGGAATTTTACACGGTTGTCACCCAAGAGGCAAAAGAGTTCAAACGTTCAAAATGGTACCGATACAATTACCATTTCGCAGTTTCCGCGGCGTACCGGACTTCGAAATACAAAAGTGAATATACTGCAGAGATCAGCACGACGAGATGATCAAAACGGTATATAGACGTCAGTGGTATGATCGAATTATAAAAATTTCGAATTTCTATTGGCGAAAAATGCAAGAAAAACGCTGAAAAATAAGATCGACGGAGCTAAAGAAGTCCGAATTTGGAAAAAGGAAAGATGACGTCTTGCTCAGAAGATGGTTTAGAATTTTTCTATGTAAAAATATTTAGGTTTCGAAAACATTTTATTTTCATCGATTACTAACTGATTGAAGTAAATTTACGCACGAAATAAACTTTCATATTTTCGGACGAAAATTTATCAGTTGCTATGTTTAACTAGATGCATTCCAAATATCAAATTTATATTTCAAAATTTTATCGTTTACCATTTCACACAAATTCAGTTAATTAAATTAATTAAAACTGTTAAAATATCCGGGTTGTTACATGATGCTTCGACTACAACTGCTAAAGTGCTACCAAAGCCTTTCATTTTCAGTCCTAGAAAATAATCAAAATAGCCTCACGATCAGTTAGTGAGTTCGGTCTGTGCAATCTTGTTGTCTGCCCCTCCGGCAACTGTCTCGGAAACCTCGGGTGGTCCTGGAACTTCTCCAAAGGTTGTGGAACCATCCAAAGAAGGAGAAGGGTGGGAGTATGAGTTGAAATTCTTGGCCACTCTTCTGATGCGGGTAACCATCTTATTTCCACCGAGTTTGAGAATTTTAAGCTCACGCCGCAAGAATAAGACGAAATGAATGCTTTCATTTTTGATCTTATAGGTCCGTCTTCTTTACCTACCATCCTGCCGATCTCTGCGGTGCCTGGGCCTGCTGCTATTTCAACTGCCCGATGCTTGTTTCTGTAACCGCTATGATCGCTACACCCGTGTTTGTCTCACAACCAAGGCCAGAATCCAAGAAGATTGCTGCGTTGCACGGTCTGGACGACCCTTTCGTATCTCTGGAGGGCGATTTCAAAGCAGTTGAAGCTCGAGAGAAAGAAGACATAACCGACCAGCTAAGTAAAACTGAACAGCAGATGGTAGCCGTTAAGAAGGAAAAGATTGAGCAGAGAAAGTCTTCAAGGATCTCCCGCAAGTCTAGGAAGCACAAGACCAAGGGGGAATCTTCTGAGAAGGTCGAAGAACAGGGAGAAGATGCTGGCATGGAGGAGATAGTTGATATTTCAGGTAGCGGCACAACTCCTAGAAGGAATTTTGAGAAGAAGAAGAAACTTCCGACCACAGGTGGGAAAGGGAGCGGAGGAAAGAAATATTGATTGGCTCGAGTAACAGTGGAGCCAGATATCGAGACATTTTATTTTGTTTGATACGTGTTTTGTACAAGTGCAGAGTGCATTCATTAGTTTTGTTGTTGTAGCATCTGTATTTTCCTTTTTGTTGGCCGATATTATGTGGGTACGGCCCCCACATTTTGACTTTGTATAGAAAATGCTATAAGTAATTGAATGTTGACATTTTGATTGTAACTTTATTTGTCTACTTATCTATGTTTCATGCACTTATGCCAATATAATTTACTGCAATTTTATCTAGTCTTGTAATTACCTCCAAAATTCTTTGTTTGGAGCAATGGAACTATGAAGTACTTGGTTTTTGTTTTTGAGCATTAGTGTGTGTTCCCCCCAGTTCACGGGGCTGTTTACTTCAAACACTTGACAAATGACTGGTTGATCCATGTGATTCTACGGATGTCTATAATCGAGTTTATTTTGCGGTTCCTATCTTTAAGAACTTGTGATTTGAGCGTCTCGATTCTAGAGATTCTGTCGGTCAACATTCGGAATTCTTTGCCGATTACTCCTGATGGTGGGAGTGGATTGATTCTTATGAGTCCTTCAATTGGCGAGTTTCCTGGCACTGCCGAGACAATGCCGGTACTTAAGAGTGTGCATGGCTTATGAAATGCGCGGCTTTTAAAAGTATGCGTGGCTTATGAGATGCGTGGCTTTTGGGAGTGTGCATGGCTTATGGGATGCATGGCATTTGGGATCGATCTGATCCATCGATCCGGAACGGTTTGGAATCTCTCGTCATTACCAATCTTCGGGCGACGTGACGATTTCATGTTTTGAGAGCGTGGTTCCATGACTCAAGAAGCAATGTGCGGCTTATGGAGGCGCGCGACTTTGATTGGGGCCATCCCGGTGTTGTCGGAGCAACACCGGTTCTTAGAAGGCAGGGATCGAGTTCCGTCGATCCAACGGTTTGAGCCAATTTGCTTCCGTCGACCCGGCGGGTAGATGAGGAATACTTGAGCATGGTTCCACTATCTCAAGCCGCAATCGGATGGTTTTGAGTCGATTTGACCCCGTCGACTCAGCAGGTTACTTTTGTGAACACAGTTTTATTGGTTCAGAAAGTAAAGCAATTTTATTAATAAAAGTTGGGCAAGTTTTTCCTATTTGTAATGCCTCTGGTATTCCAGGATGGTTATTTGCTGGAAATAGGAAATACATAAGATAGTCTTAGATAAAGTAAAGACACGGCAATTCACTGTTCCATGCTCGGGAAATTTAGGCTCCATCGACAATGGTTAGCTTGAATGTGACATCCCCTAGCTTTTGACCGATCACATAGGGTCCTTCCTACTTTTGTCCGAATGCTCCCAGTTAGGGTAGACCCTCTTGAAGACAAGGTCCCCACTTCGAAGGTGCGATTATGAGCTTTGAATTTGAAGTACCGTGCGACCCTTTTCTAGTGAACGGTAGCCCTCAATTCGGCTTCTTCCCTCTTCTCATCGACCATATCAAGCGACTCGAGTAAGAGCTTCTCGTTTTGCCTTTGATCGAAGTTTTGCCTTTGATGAGAAGGGACTTCTAGCTTCACTAGGATCATTGCTTCTAAACCATATGCTAGGAAAAATGGAGAGTGCCTAGTAGTAGATTTGTGCATTGTCCTGTAAGCCCATAGTGCAAGTGGAAGTTCGTCGACCCAATTTCCTTTTGCTTTGGTTAGCCGCTTTTTGATGGTGGACTTGATGATCTTATTCACTGCTTCTACTTGCCCATTTGCTTGCAGATATGCGAAAGTAGAAAAGCTTTTCTCGACTCAGAAGCGTTTGCAAAAGTCTTTGAACTCAACGCTTTCGAATTGAGTCTCGTTACCCGTGATGATTTTTTGTGGCACATCAAACCTGCAAATAATATTTTTAGTAACAAAGTTAATGACTTTCTTTGTGGTAATAGTGACCATCGGTTCCGCTTCGGCCATTTTGGTGAAATAGTCAACAGCAACGATAACATATTTGGCTCCTCCTTTAGCTATTAGTAATACACCAATCAAATCAATTCCCCATATTACAAATGGCTATGGGCTGACCATCTGTTTTAACTTCGTAGAGGGGGTTCTTTTGATCTTGTTGAATCTTTGGCATTGATCGCACCATTTGGTGTAATCCGCTACATCACAGTTTACTGTTGGCTAAAAGTACCCATACGGGAGAACTTTCTTTGCAAGGGTTTGCCCCTCGGTATGGTCTCCGCAGTTGCCTTCATGAATTTTTGTTAGGATCCTTTAAGCTTTATCGTTGTTCACACATCTGAGCAAGGGGGTAGAGAATTCCTTCGGTAGAGTATCCCATCCTGTATTACGAATCATGGTGCCTTTCGGAGAAGCTTTTTCCATCGATTCCTGTCTGCAGGGAGGGTTCCTGCAAGCAGATAGTTCTTGATTTCCATTATTTATGACTCTGGTTCTTTAGCTGTTTCAAAAATCCAGTCGATATCCATTTCGCTTTTGCTTGGAATGGTCAGGGTTTCAACCGGGACTAGCCCCAACGATTGAGCTTCTCCGAAATTGGATAGTTTGGCTAGATAATCCGCCTTTATGTTATGTTCCCTCGGGACATGAGTTATGGTGTAATGCTCGATGTCGTTCAGCAGTTCCTTCACTTCAGATAGGTACGTGGTGAGGTTCTCCCCCCGAGCCTGGCATTTGCCTTTCACTTGATAGACGACAAGCTGAGACTCGCTAGAGATGTGTATGGACTTTATACCGAGTTCCTTCATAACTTTGAGTCCGACTATTAATGCTTTGTATTCTTCCTCGTTATTTGTTGTAGGGAATTTCAAATGCAAGGCATAGCAAATGGACTGTCCTTCGGGAGTCTCAAGCACTACCTCTACTCCCGAGCAGAAGTCGTTAGATGCACCATCAACAAACAACTTCCAACGCGTCTCTACTTTTGGAGTCATTTCTTCCTCGTTATCTCGTATTGTAAATTCGGAAATGAAATCTGCCAGTGCTTGCCCGTTGATCGCCTTTCGAGGATGGTATGTAATTTTGTATTGACTTAATTTGATATTCCATTTGATAAGCCGTCGAGAGGTCTCGGGGTGGTATAACAACTTCAAGGCTTGATCTATCAGCACTCTGATCCGGTGTGCCTATAAGTACGATCGTAACTTTCTGGATGCGATCAAGAGGTAATATGCCAGTTTTTCCAATTTTGGATAGTTCTTCTCTGCTCCAGTGAACCGTTTACTCAGGTAATATACGGGTCGTTGGATCTTAGCTTCTTCTCGTACGAGTGCGACACTCAATGCATAGGGCAAGACTGCTAAGTTGATGTATAGATCTTCTCCATCTACCGGCTTGGACAGGATTGGCGGGGTTTCCATACATCGCAGAAACTCTTCGAATGCAGTTTGACAAGCTTGATTCCATTCAAAGTTCTTTTTTCCCTTCTTTAGCGCATCAAAGAACAATACACATTTATCGAATGCTTTTGTGATGAACCAGCTCAATGTTGCAACCTTTCCATTCAAGCTTTGTAACTCTTTTATATTCCTCGGGGCCTCGACTTCCTGTAAAGCGGATATTTGTTCGGGATTTGCTTCGATGCCTCTGGCGCTTACGATGAATCCCAAGAACTATCCAAAGGAAACTCCGAAGTGACACTTAAGTGAATTGACCTTCATTTTGTATTTTTGAAGTATTTTAAACATCTCGACGAGGTTGTCCAAGTGATTTGTAGCTATGCACGATTTAACCAACATATTGTCTACATAAAATTCCATAGTTTTCCCAATCTAATGTTTAAACATGACATTCATTAGTCGCTGGTAGGTTGCCCCATCATTCTTTAAGCCAAATGGCATCACTTTGTAGCAGTATAGTCCTAAATCAGTAATGAAATTGGTATTTTCTTGATCAGGTTCGTGCATCATGATTTGGTTGTATCCCGAGTATGCATCCATAAATGATAGAAAGTCATGTCCAACCGTCCCGTCCACAAGCTGATCGATTTTGGGTAGAGGAAAGTTGTCTTTCGAGTAAGCTTTGTTCTGATTTGAGTAGTCGATACAAGTTCGCCATTTCCAGTTGGACTTCTTAACTAAGACTGGGTTGGATACCCATTTAGGGTAAGTTGTGTCGCGGATAAAACCATTCACCATCAGTTTATCCATTTCTTCTCTTAGTGCTTTGGACCGCTCAAGTCCTAGGTTGTGCCTTTTCTACTTCACTGGCGTATTCACTACAACAAAATAGCCTTTTAACAGCGTTTAAAAACTGCTGTTAAATGATATAACAGCGTTGTGAAGAACGCTGTATAACGACATGCGGTCGTTGATATGTAATTTCAAACAGCGAAAAAACAACGCTGTCAAAAATAATTTTCCACAGCGTTATTTTGTCGTTGTTTATTTAGTTTCTACAGCGTTTATATTTTGTTGTGGAAAAGTGTTTAGAGTGGTATTTTACATTTCCACAGCGTTTAAAATACCCTGTCTAAAACAAACTCACTAGTTTTCAATAGCGACAGGAAAACACTGTTACTACTTATTCATCAGCGTTTGTAAAACGCTGTTGTATCAATGTGATTTATATTTTTAAATAACTTACAGCAAGGCTTTAACGCTGTCGTATTATCATGAGTTATTGTCCCAAAATACTGACCGCACTTTTTAAACGCTGTCGTTTATGACAAATCATACCACTACAATAATCACATATCCATAATCTAATTGCATTTAATTATATTTCAATCGGATAATATACAAATCAAAGTAAAAAACTATAAAATAAAAGCATAACAATTGATCATTTCCATAAAATAGCTATACAATATATCCGCGAACAAAGCTTACTTACAAACAATGATGAAATTTATAAACCATCTTCATATAACATTCGACAAAGACCCAACATCTACAAGGTTTTGCTTCAAATATTAATGACAAAACATGCACCCAAAATTTTTTCATATGCTAACTAGGCCGAAGCTCCAAAAATCTAAAATGTATCTTGTCCATTTTTTGCATCTAAAAACTTCACCTACCTGTAACAAAGAAATTCAAAAGTTAATGATCAAATACACATTTAAAATAACATGTTTAATTTGCAACTATTAAAAAATTGCAACACATTTAAACACAAAAATTTTCAACTTCTTCAAACCTTCACCCTACTGCACTTCAATCTCCATTTCAATCATCGTCCACACTCACAAATCCACCCAACAAACACCCTGCAACTGCATCTACAAAACTGTGCAAAACATCGTCCAAGACTCATACTTCACCTGCCACAAACCACTACTATTCAAAACTCATAAATTTCAAAACTGTGCACAAACCACTGCACTTCAAAGCTTTCCACAATTCAAAACTTGCAAAATTGTGCACAAGCCACTCGATCACATCCGTAACACACCACAGCCTGTGACTGCCTCAGCAACAATCAATATTTTTTTTCCCTGCAAACTTCTATACCACTGCCTCTTACAAACCCAAACTGCCGAGCCCCACTTCTTTTGTAGGGTTAATTGGATTAAGACAATCGTGCAGTCATCGTAACTACTATTGACGCATCATAATGCATGTGTAATTAACTTTGAAATAACAAGTATCATAAATGCATTTGTATTTGCTTTATTGGAATAATAAATGTCATTTAGTAATAATAGACAAGTGCAACATTTCTTATCTGTGAAGTGGTACATGAAATCATTCGTTATCTGCTAACATATAGTCGAACACACACACATGTATAATTCCAATATTCTCCACTTAGATGCAGATTATCAACTATAAACATGTTTGATATAAATAACTGTAAAGTATGCTTATCAGCACTACACGAATTTTGTCCAGTACATTACAATTTAACATATATTGCTGGTTTATATGTACAATCAAGTAAGACAAAAGGAGCAGCTATTCAATTCAAAGTCAGCTACCAAGATAACATATCGATATGATTGTGTATAAATGAACAAGATAGCTACTATATATTTCATACTTGAGTATTGGTAAATGATTCTTGTACGGAAATATATGAAGCATTATAAATGAAGCTACTATAAAAAATTTAGGCTGTGGTCTACAAAATATATGAAGCATTATAAATGAATTTTGTAAATTTATTTGATCATAACTACTGATTAGAAATTTTTTTGCAATCTTATTGTAAAATCTTTTTCTTCCTTTAATATTTTCTTATGTGCTTTTGAATGTGGAATTTGTTATGTGTTCTTTGTAGTTTTTTCTCTGCTTGTAGCATAAAGTAATATTTTTCCATCTTTGATTCTAATTGACTATTTATCTTTCCAAGGGAATTTTTTTTCCAAAATTATTACACAAGTATTATTGACATCTTATCTCAAAATTTCCAATTTTCTACAACTGCATTTAGAAAATATAATATCAAGTACGAAACATTATTGGTTTAGGTTTACATTAAAAAACAAAATGACTTTAGACTAAAATATCATGGATATACATTGAAATATAATTTATAGGCCTTCAACTAGTGGACCAGATAATTACTGTTAATTGTTTATATGAATTTACCAAGTTCAGTTTCGGGGGATTATTAAAGTATTCTCTTTTCAACCTAGATAATGGGTTACTTGGAAGCAATCAAGCATCTTTTCATTCGATAACACACTTGATGGGTCTTTCTTCATATAAGGTACTATCAGTTTGTTCTCTTTTCAAGAGTTCATCCATATACATATACAATCACAGTGCACTTTTGTAATGAACCTGAAAATACCTAACAGGATGACCAAAGGAGTTTACATGCTGGGTATTACTCCTATATTTTTGTGCAAGCATGTATAATCTTACTGACACATTGTGCTTTTATTTTTAACATTGTGCATATTTTATATAAACAAAATGTTGTGAAACTTACGTAGAAGTTGAGTCCACTCTAACATTCGCAATAGGCCATGCTACCGTCGAACCAGCCTTATCCGTGAAGAAAGCTCCGATAGCTTATCTGATAAGCATTCCATGAATGACGTAGGCCTCCATAAAGGTGCATTTTGGACTTTTACAATATCCACCCAAACTCTTATTGCATTTGGTCCCAGTGGAATAGAATGAACCTTATCATTTGGATCAATTGAAGATACGGTGCCTTCAGCTACTAATTTTCCCGTGCCATCCACATCAAACAACTTGCACTTGGCATTCACCGTGAAATTTGCACTCTAATAATATTAAAAAAATGTTGATACATTATGAAAAAATCTTAAAAATAGATATTAGCAATATAAACATATTACCGTAAGAGACACTGGAAAACTGCTCATAGGAGTAGGTGGTGTTGTGTTCTCAAAAACTAATTTTGATGTTGGCCATGCTATTTTCTTACCGACAGCTTCTCTGATACATGTCTTACCTACTATTGGTCTCCACAAAAAGGCATCTTCTTTTTTCGGACTGTCCACCCAAACTATCGCGGCTTCAGGTCCAAGAGGAATGCCATTAATAATCTGATTTGAATCACTCGAATACACTCGTCCTTCGGCAACTAATTCCTTGCTTCCACCCCAATCGAACAACTTGCATTTCTTTCCTGTGCTATCGGTTTTGCTCTATCAAAGAAAAAAATATAGTCATCTAATAAAAGTAGAATATGTAAAAATACACAAAAGCATACAAAAAATATCATAAAATATCATACCTCATTTTCTTTTTTAGAGTTCTCCCTTATGCGGATAACTCTATCAGCTGGCCATGCTACCATCTCATTCTTGGCATCTCCTATATATACCAAACCAGGTGAAGGCCTCCACAAAAAAACATCGAATTTTGTAGGATGGACTATCAAGATTTTCATGGCGTTCGGGCCTAAAGGTACCCAATTGAAAAGATCTTTCGGATCAGTTGACACAATTTTTCCTTCGGCGACAACCTCTTCATCATTCCCGTGCCAATGCAGTAAACTACAATTGTCACATATTTGATTATGCTTACTCTGCAATTAATAAAAACTAAATCACATAATTATTAATTTAGATATCAAATTTTGTATGATGTTTTAACCTTAATATGGTATATTTTTACCATTTGAGGTACATTCTCTTCTCCACAACTTTCTTTACCCTGCCAAATCAATAATATTTGAAAAATATTAGAGAATTTAAACTTGTAGTGAATAATATTTGAAATAATAGTTGCCAAAGCAGGGATAGTTGTGGAAGACCTAAGTGTTCTGTTGGTATATGGATTAGTGAGTAGTTGTTGATGGAGCAATTTCATGTAGATGATGTAGATAATACTTGATTGTGCTTGTACATGAAATTACTTGTTCACGAAAACTAACAATGCATGTGCTATTCTGAATTCTCGAAACTCAAAAGTTCACAAAGCTCTATTACTTTTTGAATCTTAGATATAAATGTAGACCTCACGTGTGTAGAGTTTCAAACAAAATTAACATTATTGAAATTACACCTAGACAGCACATGCATATATAAATGGATATATTCTGGGAATTGGATGAACTGATATGACATAATACAAATATCTATAAAGGTGTTTATATGGTACATAGGGTATCTTATAAGGTACTATTTGGTATTTACAGTAATTTTATTTTATCTGAGACACTCACAATTTAGATGACCATAAAATCGGAGGTGTTTTCATCTTTGACATACAGAATCTCAAGTATATTTTAAAATCGCCGTATTCAAAATTGATGCATTTTGAACTAGCGACCATGGAATTCAGAAATTCATACTTTATAAAATATTATTATTATTTTTAGAAGACAGATTCCCTTAAAATCATATATCTTATTCAAGACTTTCATATTTCAAGACATTATGCTCGTATATGTATAAGTGCAGTATTCTTAAAGCATGATATCCAACCAAATGTGTATCTGCAACTGAATGTTTTGATGAAAAGAACAGTATGCTGTTGACCGCAGATATATCTTGTGTTCGTGCATATCATTTTGTATTGAACAAAATAAACTTTTTGTATTAGACAAGTTTTGAAATAATTTTTGTTCCAGAATTTGTAAACTATACATAATACGCCGAATTTTGCACTCCAACTTTTTGAACAATTCAAAATGTTCAGACACATAATTATTAAAAGAATTATTCACTGAAACACAGTAATGTCTGGAAAACATACCACTTTTGTCATGGGATAAATAAGTATATCTTTTATTTAGCTAATTGATTAAAGATTAAAGATGATAAACCATAATTGATAAAACTGCATGTTTTACCATTTTTTCATTGGAACACACACCATAAGAATTGGCTTAATAATTGGTTAAAGATATCAGATGATAATAGATACAGAGTTTAACTACAATGACATGGATCTAAAATGAGAATATATCCATATAATATCCATTGTGGTTTGATGCATATAGAAAAACCATTTGAGAAATATGAACCATACTATTTATAACTTGATAAAAAGGAACTTTGCAATTTGCAGTTTGAGAAATATGAGAAGGCTGATTCCTTCATGCTTGTCTATGGTTGGTTAGTTCATGGCAACTTTCATTAACGTGCGAACCAAGTAATAAGACTATTAAAATTCCGTACCTGACTTTTCATTAACGTGTGAACTAACTGCTCTAGCTCTGAAATCCTATGTTGACATTGAGCTACCTGCTTATCTTTGATGTTAGACATAACTGCCCTGGAGATGGTTACACCCCTTCCCATTGCTCGTAGTCGTCCCGGTCTGCCTTGTCCCAATACTACTGAGAGAGCATCTTCTTTGAACTTACATGTTAAGCTAGATTGTGACTCATTTTGAACATTTTTTATTTTCTCCTACAAAAGTGAACACAAATTATATTTTGTAAATTAGTTCTAAATTATATATTTTCAAAAAATTATGCTTAAATAAACAGTACATAGCACTTACAATAGCATCTGCAACATGCGCATTCACTGGCTCACCATTTTTCCGAGTGTGAGATTTAATCCAAACATCAGATCTAAAAATGGAAGAGGGATTGATACTTTCCTCTTTTTGCATTAAAAAAGACAACATTAAACAAAACTAAAAACCATATTTAATAAATCGATATTTTTCTCACCAAATCTTCAGTTAATCGAGCCATCCCTCGACGACTACATGTGTGTGGCATTTGCATGTCCTTCATGGATTTGAATTTTTCACTTCGTAACTAGAGTACAAGTTTTTTCACATTGATTAGTTAATTTGCATTTTATGTACGCTTATATATCATATAAGAAATAATAAAAATTACATTACAATTACCTTAAACTCTTTACTCGTCTTTGACTCAATAAACTTCTTCCATTCCTTCATAGTTTTGATGTTTTCTGGTTTTAGTTGAAGTTGTTCCTCCTTGGTTTTTGCTTGTAATATCTTTTTAACGAATTTTCTTTTCGAACACCTCCAAATGCATCCCATTTGCTGAAAAATGGGAGTCTTTTGCCATTCCTCGTCTACTTTAAATCTAGCCTATAACATTCATCAAAGTGATAATCAAAATAATTTATTATTACATACAACAAATGATTCAAACTTATACTGCTGCTACCATGCTAATCAAATAAAAAGGTTCAACGCTGTAGATGTATTTCAAACTTATACTGCCGCTACCATGCTAATTAAATTTATGTATAGCTGTGTTTTAAAGATGTAGGATGGTAGTAACATCAGTTCAATGATTACATATGAACTTCACAAGAGTAACAAAATTAGGTTAAGCACGTACCCTCCTAAACTTCAGGAGCACAATTTTAATGGACAAAGTTATGAAAACATGTTAAAGACTTAAAGGAACCAAAGAGTTACTGCTAATAAATTAGTGGATGAAATATGTCAAAATCGATAACAATACTTGGGAAGAAAACATATCTACTGTCTGAAGTCGAAGATTTATGCATTAGAAGGCTTCATATGTACTCTTGTTTAAATCATTAGATTCACCTTTCACACTTTTACATGACCATACAAATGCACAGGGAAATATGAGAAACGACGAATTTATCACGGACAACTGATATTACAGCAACAGAGTATAAATGAAACTATACGTAAATACAGATCCAAACTTAAAAGATACAAAATGAAAGGAGAACAAAATATATCCAATATGGCTCTTCAGAAAAGGAACCACGCAAATGAAACGTAATTCATGCAAGCAGATAAACAAGTAATTTTAAAATTAAAATTAAAATCTTACAACATACACCTTAATTTACAAATATAATCTCGACTCGTCCTGTTTTCCAACCCATAAGTGCATCAATATCAGATTCTTAATAGACCTCAATCTTTATGCACACAATTACTCTACAATACAACACTAATGTGACCGAGTGGTATAGGGAACAGATATGTTTTATCTATAATAAAAACCCTTATAGGAAAACATCACATACAACTTGTAATATAATTGTTGTATGTTTAGCATTTTTAAATCTCTGCCCACAAAAATTAGCAGGAGCATATAAGCAAAAACCGTAATTGCTCTGAACTACTGTCTGAAGTCCAAGATTTTTAACCATAAATTTAACCATAAATTTTCACACAACACAACCATAAATTTAACCATAAATAACAATGTACAGGCTAGGAACTGCTATACATAAATTTAACCATAAATAAAACCTATGGTGTGCATAAATTTATTGACAAGCAATACAGACATGGTTGCTAAACTTATGAACGTTTCAGCATAAATTTAACCATAAATTTCAGGAGCACATTTCAAAAGCACATTTTACCTGAACGGATTTCCATAGAACTACTTTCAGATCGTCACCAAGTTGCCTCCAATAATCAAGTGTAAATGAAACGTGCTCACGGACAAGTGGCCCTAAATAAGAAGATAATTTCACCGAGCCTTTCCCTACCGGTATGCCCGATGAATTAAACTCAATATCAATTCGGCTTGCAACATCCGAAGGAAGTCTTTTAACTTTAGTTGGGCCTCTAGTCCTCTTTTTTGAAACTTGTTTTGCTTCAACATCTTCGATTGCTCTATCCACTTCCACTGCAGTTTCAGGATTTTCAACAATTTGCATAGTTGTGGAAGCGGTTGGCTTGCTTGCATTTCCAACATCCATGTTTTCTGGAGGTGGCTCAATATGCTCTCCCATTGCATTAGACCCATCGGATGTACATTCGGATTCTACAAGTCTTCTTTGATAGCGAGTAAGCTTCTTGCTTGTTGTTTTCTTTGTACTTTTAACCATTTTCTGCAAGTATAATACACATGCATAAGTGTAGATAATATTACACATGCATAAGGCACATGTGTATGAAGTGTGAGCTTTGTTATACTCTGTAAAATCACATTCGTTTACATGCCATATTTGGTTGCTGCGAATTTCAACGATGAAGCCTATTAAAATATCGATTTTCTCTTCTCTTCTTTTACATATACACACACATATGTATGTATATTGCATCAGCTGAAAATCATGTCTACCGAACAACAAACTCGATGGTTTCAGCCAGCGACACATGGCTGTGCAAAATAAAATGCAACTTGCAAAAAGGAAAGGAAATGGATTAATTTAAAAACTGCAAGTCGCTTTCAGTAGAAAAGGGTCGAGGAAAAGTGCACACGTCAAATATTAAAATGCTATGCCACTCTCGAACAAGACACTACGTCAATTTTCAACTAATTTGTATTACTGTATATGTGTGGTTAGCAGGGTTAGTATTTGATTTGACACGGAGAAGAAAAGTATTTAAAAAAACGATGTTCCAAATGATATGTACAGAAAATATCATTTGTTACTCCTTGCGTAAACAGTTTGATAAAGATGTGCGTGTATAGGATCAATAACTGTGATGATCCCTTAATTACTTAGCAACCCGAGCTCGTGTTAACCATGATAAGTGGCTAACAAAACTGGGTATATGATATTTGCTGAGGGTAGAAAGATGGTTTGGCAAAGGAAAAGTGAGGAGATAAAGGTGGAGTTGATGAATGATGATCAGGTTGTGGTTTGGTTAGTGAATTGTTGCATGGAGTTTTGCTGTTTGGTGGGGAGTAGTTGGCGATTGATATGTGTATGGGGAGATGATGGAGGAGCAGGGCAATTTGCAAGGGGTTCGGGCAGTTTGGAAGGGGTTGGTAGTGTGGTATATGGTTGGAAGTTTGCTAAATAAAATGCAATGCAAAGGAGAATAGTGAATATTATTGTCAATTTATGACAGTTGTTTGTTTTCATACTTGTAATTCTAATAATTGAAGAATTTACTGTAAGTGAATAGTGAATATTATTTTCCCTTTTGTCTGCTTGATAAAATTTCCCTTAAAACAAGAAATGTATTTACTGTTTTATAATTTTTGATAGTAGAATTAACAGAAGAGTGTTACAGTGTAGGAGTGAAATGATTGAACATTCCATCTTCAATGCACTATTATATTTCTTAAATGCAGTAAATAAAACTGAATTTTTTTTACAAGTTTTCGCAAGACAAAATCATTATAGAACTTGAACCTGCGGTGATGAAAAATGAAAAGAAGAAAAAAAAGTAGTGGTGAATGAAAGCTTAAAGGTAAAATTTTATTAAAAGAAAAAAGTGCTTACATTAAGTACAAGTTCGTAACAGTCTTTGATGTTGAAACGTTTGAGGTTTTAAATTTATGTACGTTGAAAGTTAAATTTTGCTTCCATTTGTGAAAGAAAAACAGTGCATTTTATATAAATTTGACGTTTGTAATAATAGGCGAATCTAAAAACATTGCACTCAAAAACAGTAAATTCAACATTACATAAGACATCGAATCTAACTCAAAACTACTTATTAACTACCCAAAAAAACATGACATTAGAACTACTCAAGTATGCCTTCGCAATCCTCCCTAACATAACTACCATCCTCGACTAAATCATCCTCGTTTTCTTCACAATCTCCTCCAACAAAGTTTACTTCTTCAACAAATTCATCCATCTCTAATTCATGAAAACCTCTTGGTGGCGCTTTCATCACAACATACCAATTAGAAGAATCGTTTTCTCTTGAATAAAAAACTTGTTTAGCTTGAGATGCGAGGATATAAGGGTCTCTTGAAAATGAAACCTGACTTTGATGTAAATTAACAAGAGTAAATCCATCTTCAACTTTCATCCCATTTCCTATGTTCGCCCAATGACACTTAAAAAGAGGAACATAAAACACAGTATAATCTAATAAAATTATGTCGGTCAATATTCCATAGTAAGTAACCACATCAACCACTTGAGAAATGTCTTTTGCACTTGCTCTGCACATGGTAGTCGCATCATAAGTCACTTCGCTATTTTGGGTTTCTCTATCAACATCTTTTATATGAAATCTTTGTCCATTTATGATATATCCTTTACAGGACAATGCAGTATTTTTAGGACCATATGCAATCCATCTTAACATTTCATCGTGATCCTCTTAATCAATAGGTATTTGGAAAAACATATTTAAAATGGATTTTAAAAATAGTATCCTTAATTCATAAAATATAAAGAAAATTAACAAACCTTCTGTTTAATCCACTCAGCAAAATTATCTCCATGGTTTTTCCAAAGTAATGTTGCATTTTTTTCTAAACGCTTGTTTAAATTTTGCAACTCCTCCAAATGCAAACTAGTACAATAAAAGTGAAGTTAAGTGATGATTGCAATTACAAACACAACAATTAAATGGAAGCATAATATAATATGTATACTCACTCCATAAATGGTTCCACCACAGCCATGTTCATTAGCACTGCTAAATGAGCAATTTCTTTCTCCTTGGAAGATAACGTAACTGATTTGGGCATTGAAATTGGACGCCCTTCAAGTATTGCGTTATCTACATAATCTTCATTTCGATCTTTTTTTTCTATATTTACCGATTTACTCAAAAATTCATTAAAAAATCCCATGCATTCTTCTGCAAGACAGGATTCTGCAATGCATCCCTCTGGTCGTGCATAATTCCTTACGTAATATTTAAGCATTTTCATATATCTTTCAAAAGGATACATCCAACGAAAATGAACCGGTCCACACAATCGTGCTTCCCTTCCAAGATGAATTGTCAAGTGTATCATAATATCGAAAAATGAGGGTGGAAAGTATCTTTCAAGTTCACACAATATTTTAACAATCTCGTCTTCAAGTTGCTGCAACTTCTCTCTATCAAGAACACGTTGACATAATTTGTTGAAAAATAAACATAGACGAGTAATTGCTTTTCTGGGTTTTATTGGCAACAAACCTCGTAATGCAACTGATAATACTTGTTGCATCAAAACATGATAATCGTGAGACTTCAAACCACTAACTTTACAATCCACCAATGATACGCATTTTTTGAAATTTGAGCAATAACCATCAGAGCCTTTGAAATTATACAACCTTTGGCAAAATATATTTTTTCCAATTTTGACAATTCATACGGAGCCGGTGGAAGATATGTTTTGGTTCCACGAGGTTGTGCATAAAGAGCATGCCGAATTCCCCAATCCTCTAAATCATGTCTACAATTAATCCCATCCTTTGATTTGTTGTCATGCAACATTGTACCTAGTATGCTTTCAGAAACATTTTTCTCAACGTGCATTACGTCTAAATTATGACATAATAGAAGTTCCTATAAAAAAATAAAAGTTGTGCATTAAAATTTTATATTTTTAACGGATTGATAATGAAAAATGTAACTTAAATACTAACCTCCCAATATGGCAAGTCAAAAAAGATTGATCTTTTTTTCCACCTTAATAGCTATTTTTTAATAGGATCATTATCTTCATTATCATCATCTTCACTATTGTCGTCAATCTTCCTTTTTTTGCTTTTCCCCTTAATCTCTTTTTTTTTAGTTTGTCTTGTATCATTTAACTTCACGCTCTTCTTTTCGCTTTCCGTGTCTTTTCCAAAATCATTTGGAAAGTCCTTCAAAATAACAGAGATATTTTTGCCGGTTAGAATTCTAGGCATCTTTCCATCCTCCACGGTGTTATCAAACCAAGCCTTTTTTTCCTCAATGGATTTGAAGAGGGTAAAAATCTTCTATGACCCATATAAACATTTTTCCGACTATATTTCAACCATCGACGGTGAGTATTGACACCACATATTGGACAAGCTTTTTTACCCTTTACACAACATCCAGCAAGATTTCCATAGGCTGGAAAATCATTTATCGTCCATAGTAAAATAGCTCTCATGTTAAAAAGTGTCTTACTTAATGCATCATATGTCTCAACTCCACTACTCCACAAGTAATGCAAATCTTCTACTAATGGCGCCAGATATACATCAATGTCATTTCCTGGTTGCTTTGGACCTGGAATTAAAAGTGTTAACATAATATTCTCTTTCTTCATGCACAACATAGGTGACAAATTATATGCCACAAGCATTACTGGTCAGCAACTATACTTGGAGCTTAACACAGAAAATGGATTGAACCCATCTGTAGCTAGACCAAGTCTAAGATTACGTGGATCGGCTGAAAATGTTTTCCAATTTTCATCAATCATGCTCCATGTTACAGAATCTACAGGGTGTCGCATCTTTCCATCACTACTTTTATTTTTGAAATGCCATCTTAATTCTTCGGCCATCTTTTCAGATCTGAACATTCTTCTAAATCTTGGGATTATTGGAAAATATCTCAACACTTTAACTGGGATACCCTGCATAATCTCCTTTGTATCTAGATTTATTTTTCATCGCGACGAACCGCATTTAGGACAGTTATTTAAATTTTTGTACTCTTTACGGAAAAGACAACAATCATTCTCACAAGCATGAATTTTTTCAAACCCTATGTCAAATAGTTTGAGGAATTTCTTTACTTCATATAAAGTCTTGGGGAGTACGTTATTCTTTGGTAGAAACAAATGTTGGACGGTAAGAAGTTTATCAAAACCAGTATCAGATAATCCAGTTTCACATTTAAGATTATACAAAATAGTGATGGCGGATAACTTTGTTTGGTCTGTGCAACCAGGATACAATGGGGTTTCTGCATCCTCCAAATTTTTAAGTAAATCATCATGGCGTCTTTGTGCATCGTCCTTATCTTTGTCATCATCAAAAAAAGTATGATTAAAATAGTCTTCATCTTCATAGTGAATCATTTTGAGCAAGTCATATGTCTCGCCCATTTTAATCTTTTTTCAACATTCACTTGCTCGCCATGATTATACCATGTATCGTCTTTATACTTAGGATCCATTCCCTTTATAATCAGGTGCTCAACAACGGTTTCACCACATTGACGACTAAGATTTCTACAGTCTAAACAAGGACACAATATTTTCTCCACATCTCCTAAATTTCTTTTCGCAACACGCACAAAATTCCGTGCTCCTTGGCCATACTCTCTGCTAGTTCTATGATTAAAATTGAAAACAAAAATATTAGCTTTTATTATCAAAATATTAATTCTAAAGTTAAGTATAAATTAGTTACCATATGATTACCTATGTAGACGCAACCAATCTTTCTCCATCATCATATATAATATAAATTTTCAATCAGTTAATCTTCCTCCCTAGTTGTATGAAAAGTAACAGTATGAGTTGCTCTAAGTATTATAAGAGAAAAATAATGTTTGTTGAAATGTACACGTTGTTAAAACTAGTTTCTTTTACATGGCTTTTTATTCAAAATATTTTGGAATTGTTAATGGGTTCTTGGATTGTTCTTCCTTTCTTCTTTACTACACTAATTTCCCATTCAGGGCCTCAGGCTTCTCAAATCGAAAAATAAGTATAAAGCATGAGCATTACCAAAACTGAATTCCATTTTCAACCTCATTAATATTGGATACATTACGAGTGATACATATAAAAATTCATATATAACAGAACATGAGAGTTGCCCTTCAATGGGTCCTCGTTCCAATTGCTCGAAAAGAATATTTTTGAAAAATTCAAGTGGGAAATTATTGGAAATTTTTTGAATTGAAATGAATTATTAAAAATACGAGAAGAGCATATAAGCTCTTATTTGAGAATACTCCCACATTGTAAGGTAATGGTCATGTTTTCAGATGTGTGAAGTATATTGATATAGACTATTTTCTATGGTACTCTTAATTATAAAAATAGCATTTCTATAAAAGTTAACATTAGCACCAAACTGTTTTCAAAAAATTTGCCATTACAACGGTGCTATTTTGTAGCACCGGAGTAATGTCTATGCATTACCCCTCTCCTGATACTTGGCTTGCGCCATTAACAACAATTTTATCCACTTATACAACAATGCCAGAACCATATACAACAACTCCTGATATACTAAAAAGTTATATCCAATTGACAAAATTAGTTGAAGGGCAGACCTTCACACTTGTGAAAACAGAAGTCTACAGAACCACCTGTACCTAAGATCTAAAGTCATGCGCATGCATGCACAAAGGAAATGACATTTTGAAATTAATTTTATCAGCAAACTCAACTACTGAAAATCTAAAGTCATGCGCATGCATGCAGAACCACCTGTACCAAGCGATGTTACATTCATTTAATTTTTAAAAATTTAATTCACTTACCATAATACTAACGATAGAATAGGGTAAGAAGAGAAGGAAATTAAATTAAAATGTACTTGCTTATGGTGCATGGAGTGACGTAGAATACTATGCAAGTATGGTTAGGAGATACAACATGAACCAAAGCATGTGAGGTAGAATAGTGTTGAATAGAAAGCAAGGGTTCTACCAAAGATCCGTGAAGTTATTATAGAAAACACATGGTTTGTTGTAGTATCAAATTATTTGTTGTAAAAATTGATTTACCTTTCCTATTGTAGTAAAAAAAAGAAAAGGTGACGTGGTAGATAAACTAATTATTTTTTAAATTATGTAAATGATCAAAGATGCCATTTTTGTGGATGGATCAGGAAACTAAAAACACGGATTCATATACAACTTACCATTTCATTAAAATTTATAACTACATTTATAATCCTACATCTCAACTGCAGTCAAAGTTTAAAATGATAGAAACACAAATTTCACAAAACCATAATTCACTAAACCAACTTTTACTTAATTCTGTGCATGTACCCTAAGTTCTATCTCAACCAGGCAGTGGGCAGTATGCCACAATTAGATAATCCAACAAATATCACTAACGAGTACCAAAATCCTAACCAGATAAAATCGAACAAGCAATTCTCCTCTTCGAAAACAACCTTCTGGCATTCATGTGAATTTTTAAGTTTGGCTGAACGAATAAAACAATAATGGAAAAACTACATATTAGTCTGGTATGAAGGGAAATAGATTTTGTTGAACTCTAAACATGTAAAATCTGGTTTTTGTTTAACTTCATAAGAATGTCTAACCGAATTAATTTTTATTACTATCACTGTTTAAAAGCAAAAAACATTATATATTCGCACTTAATGTAGTGATGCTGGAGAAGGAGAAGGGTTAGGAAAAGGGAGTCTGGTGATTGAATTGAGGTAGGCAGAAGTGATATGCACAGTGCAAATGTTATCAGAAAACAAAAAAAATGCAATTTGTAAAAGAGAACTTTGATTCAAATGCAATAAAATGTTTGTTTTTTTAGCACTGTGATTCAATTTGTAAAAGTAACAAAATAGAGGAACAAAAGAAAATAGGGACAGGATTAACAAGTGCACAATGACAAGAAAATGCAACAGTGAATCAAATTGCAACAACTAACCACAAAATGAATGCATATAGAAAACTAAACTAATAGAGAACAGTATGTTGTAACACAGAATGAACAGTAAATTCAAAACAAAAATTCAATTTTTTTTGAAACTAAAGTAGAAGATGCAAAATAAAAGAAAACGGATCACAAATTGAAACTAACACATGCAAATAAAAATGGACTTTTTTTATGAAAACTAACACAAATTAAAAGAAAATAAAAATTAATCTAAAGAGTAATATGTTTGAATGCCGTTATAGTTTGATTATTTGTTTTGACAAAATTTAACTTGTCATACAGAAGATAAGGGTATTGCATTTCCATGACTCTTTTTAAAATAGTATAAAAGATTAGCAGTACTCTTAGGATTGTGGTTTTCGGAAAGACATTTTTAAAATGTTTATTTTAGTATATTTTGAGTTTTCTGTGCCAACAAATGTACTCCAGTCTTCTTAAAACCGGTTCATTAGGTGAAACACTTGTCCGTAGTCTTTATTTTGGCAACAAATATAAGTTGTTTAACACCATTTTGCTCTAAATTTTAAATTTTTATCCATTAACAGCTTTCATGCAAATTGAAAAACATAGCATAGCTGAAAAGAGAAACATACAGGCAAATCAATTATTAAAAGTTATTTGCCTTCATAGTATGAATTGTAGTAAGCAACATGGTATCCTATAAAACAATGTTAAGCCTACAGGCAAATCAATTATTAAAAAATACTTGATTGATACAAACTGTCATAGACTGTATGGACCAAGCAAATGACCTTTTTCCAAACATGAAACCTTATCAGTTCACTGTCTATGATTACGGAACAAAGCAAGTGCTTCAGGTTGATGGGTCAAAATGAAATCGTCATTAAGAACATGTTTCACTGCTGAAATAACATATATGAAAAAATCAATCATAAATAAGAAATTAGGAAATACACAAGTAAAAAAACATTGACTTATTCAATAGTTATCATACAAAGTCATTTGGCATGCCATGACTAACGAGCAACTTCCATATATGAAGATGAATAATGATGGTGGTCAGGTTTAAAACTAGATGTAGCAAACATACATCAGTAAATTGAAGTGACAATTTTAGCAATCTCCTAGCTAGTTTAAAAGGCAACACATGCAAATCATATTTCTGTATTTTATTTTCTCTTTCTGAATTACTAAGAGTATTGTACATTAGTTGAGTATGTACAACAATTAGTGGACAAATTTATATCAGACTACATATTGTATCCTTACTGTTGAAAGCTTATCTACATTATACAACCATCTCAATCAATAAGTTTTAATCAAACTGTTGGATTCAGAACGACACATGAAGCGGTTTAGGATTCCTAATTAAAGTTCTGCTAAGTTGTTTAGTCCCAACACTAAAAGATCCAACCTCAATGATATATCATAAAATTGGAATGACACAGGAAGTAATTATAAACTTCCAGTTTATATTTACAAACATTCTTCATAACAACAACAACAAAAAATTGTTATGGAAGATATTTGATAAAGTAGCAGATGAGTAGTTAAACAAGCTAGGAAGGTTTGTTGTCATGGAATACAAAACATTTTAATGAAAATCATGTGAACCCTACAAAATCCAAATATAATAACTGAAACACATCAAATAACTGAAACGAATCTAATATACCTCAACAGCGCACTATAATTACCGTTCGAATCTGAAGCGAAACTGAATCAAATCGCGTGAACCCTACAAAATCCAGATTCTGAGTTAGGGCTTGTCGACGAGCAACTCAATCGAATGGCAGAAGGAAGAAATGAG
This sequence comes from Allium fistulosum, assembly GCA_030737815.1. Classification (NCBI taxonomy): domain Eukaryota; kingdom Viridiplantae; phylum Streptophyta; class Magnoliopsida; order Asparagales; family Amaryllidaceae; genus Allium; species Allium fistulosum. The sequence goes on along the minus strand of CM060905.1, from coordinate 496,401,531 downwards.
ATGATGAGAAGAACCGCAATCAGAATCAAAATCTAACGGGAATTAATTTGGTACGTACCTCAAAACCTAGAATTTACGATGAGAAGAAATGAGATGACGAGAGTAGGAAGAGAGGAGAATTAATGGCAGGAAATTAACAGAAAGAAGGGGGAAAATTAAAATAGGGGACGAAGATGAAAATAGAGGGAAGAAGGCAATGACGGAGGGAAGAAAACGAAAAAAGGGGGAAGAAAAATAAAATACGAGGGAAGGGAATTTTTTTTTACTAAGTACGCGGCAAATTTTTTTCTCAGCGTTATACGAAACACGTTTACACGTACAAAATTTTATCTTAGCGTTTACACAAATTGTCCATATCATTCAAAATTTCTTTTGACCACATGTGCTCCCTAAACGCTGATAGTAATTGCTGTTGAAACTGAATTTTGTTGTAGTGATTCTTGGGATCAATGTTAAGTGTGCGGCATTCAATCTCTGGCGATACCCTGCACATACCGAAATGCATCCAGGCGAACATGTCCAGGTTGGAATGATGAAGTTTGATGAGTTCAAGTCGCATATTGTTTCCAAGATGTGATCCAATTTTCAGGACCCATGGTGGGTCAACCATATCAATTGGGACAAACACCGTCAATTCTGTCGGTGCTGCCCTTTCTTCCCCTGAACTCTTCTTTCTAGGGTCCAAAGCCTTATCAAATCCGCTATGGTCCCCAAGCCAGGGGTGGCTCTGTATTTGCTATTCGGTAGGTTCCCACATTCTTCCCTTTTTCTTTTCTTTTAGACTCGCATAGTTCTGCGATATAGCATTCCCTGGCGGAACTTTGGTCTCTTTGATCGCCCCAACTCCACTTTCCGTCGAAAATTTCATAGTTAGACACCATTGAGCTAAAGCAATTTTTAAATCTGCCCAGGCGGGTCGCCGCAGGAAGGCATTGTAGGTGGAAATTTCATCTACCATCACAAAGGTTTGGATGAGGGTGACTCTTTGGTCGCCTTCTCCAAGTTCTAAGTGTAAATCAATCATTCCAACATGTTGTTTTGGTCCACCGGTGAATCCCTGGATTTTTGTTCGGCAGGCGGATACATCTTTCATACTGATCTTCATCCGATCAAAGGTACATTTGAAAAGGATATTCATAGAACTGCCACTGTCTACCAATACTCGTCGGACTATGGCAGGTCAAATTCCTATTGTCACGACCATGGGGTCGAGAGTTGGAGCTTCTATTCCTTCAGTGTCTCGATTTTGAAATACTATGTCATCGTTAAGGTTTCTTTGATGCTTGGCAAGGGTTTCATCTTCGATCGCAAAGCACGAATCTTTCGGAGCATGCTTTAATGAGCTCGCATACCGCTCCATTTCTCCCCAACTCTTCTGTGCGAGATAAGGTCCCCCAGATATTGTTCCAATGACGAGTCTTTGGTTAGTTTGTCTGAGTATTTCTTCACTGGTTCCAGCTTGATTCCCTCGATCTCTAAGTGCCCGAGGCATTGTGGGTAGGTCAGGATTCCATGGTTTCCCCACATACCGCTGAAGCTTGTTTTCTCGAATAAACTCCTCAATCAAATTCTTCAGGTGATGACACTCATTCGTGTTGTGGCCATGTATCTCATGGAAGCGGCAGTACTTTCCAGAATGCTTTTGCTATTCGGTTGCTTCCTTTTTAGGCGGCTACTTGTACTTTTCCATCCCCTGTGTCATGAAATAGATGTTTTCTAGAGTATCGTTGAGCAGGGTGTATTCTTCGGGCCACAAACCTTTGATTCGCTTGTTACTTCCATTTCGCTTGTTGGAATTTTGTTTCTTCCTTTTCTGATTCCCAATTTTTGCCGCGTTCCTTTTAGCGGTCCCAAAGGTATTTATGTCTTGGTTTGTCATCATACCACTCTGCCAATGTTGGTTGATTGTAAGTTAGCATATTTCCTTTCTAATTCCTATGCCTCTTCCAATCTCAAGTACTGGCTCACCTTTCGGTTGAAGTCCTTCCTAGTGGTAGGTTGTTTCATTTTGATCCATTTCCCGAATTCAGTTTCAGGGTGAATCGCGAGGCCTGAAAACCATATCCTCGTTTGGATTACTTACTTCAGTTACCACGGTGTTGAACCGATTCATGATGGACTTAAGAGATTCATTCCATCCCTGGAATAGGCCAAATAAGGACATTACATCTTTTGGTTGTGCCATGTGAAGTCTAAACTAATCAAGGATTCTTGTTTCTAGTTGATTGAAGGTGGAGATGGATCTTGGCGGAAGCCTAATGAACCACATGGAAGCAATTCCCTTTAGGAAAATTGGGAAACATCTACTTTGAATGGCATCTAAAGCATTTGCTTCGTCCATGTACCAACTGTACTTATACAAGTGGGATTTCGGGTCTCTTGTTCCATCGTAAGAGGAATAGTTGGCGTAGCAGTGAACTTTTCAGGGTACCGCTCATTCAGAATGTCATCAGTGAAGGGAGTCAGACTTGGAGTGGATCCTCATTCATCGTCCCTTCTATCTTTACTTTCATCCATTAGTCACTTGACCGTGTTCGCTGTATATGCCTTAGATGTCCAGTAGCCTACGGGTTGGCTGAAAGCGGCTACACCAAGTGTTTGATTTTACAAACGATCTTGGTAAGTGGGCTGAAGCCTAGGCTCTCCTATCTTCAAGAGAGCCGCTCCCTCAGGGTTCCATTGGCTTGCGGTTGGGATGGTAGGGGCAGTTTGGATCTCCATGGCGTCATTGAATGATTGGTATTTCCTTCCAACTTGTGGTCGTCAAGTCGCTCACCATCTTCTGGGTCGGAGAGATCCATTGCTATATCTTCCCGTGGGGTTTCGCCGCTAGATTCAAGTTTGTAGCAGGTTGCCTCGCAGTTGGCGGAGTGTTTGTGTTTCCTTACATATTAATTCCTTCGGTCCACCTATCACTCATTTCTGACGCTACTTTCCATTTCTCCTGTTTAGGCCAGAGACGGAATAATTTTCTTGTTCCATGACAGCAGCGGGCTCTGTCATGGTTCTTGGAGCAGCATGTGACTTTAAGGTCAATAGAGCATTCAATTTGTCCATAAGAGCGCTTTGACCGTTTACCATTTTCTGATTAATTTCATCAACCATCTTGTTCAATTCTCCCTTAGTCACAACATCATGTTGTGTGGAGGATCCTGGAACCTGATCTCCAGAGTTAGCTCCTAATTATAGGTTGTTGGGGTTGTTGTATTAAATTTGCTGAGGGTTTGTGTCTTCTCCAGCAGCTCCTATGGATCTTTCGGAGGTAGTTCTCCTTCTTCCAGGTGCCACTGATTCTTAGCAACATATCTTTTAAGTAAAGATTTGGGATCTAACTTTTGAACCTATCTGGTCCAAAGTAGATAGCTAGATCTAAGCCTGGATTAAGTTTTCTCAGTGAAAGCTCAAAAATGTTAACCCAAAAATGGATCAACACCCTGAATTAAGTGTGAAAGCACCTGCCATGTTTATCAGGGCAAACAAAATAGAAACAAGGAATAATAACTTGCAAATAAGGTAAAGAGACAAGAGATTTTATAATGGTTCGGTTGTTAACGAAGCCTACGTCCACTTTATAACTTTTGTTATTAACTGACTACTATTACCAGTTGAATCTGATTACAAATTGATTGGATGTTGTAAGTTAGATCAAGTCACCAGTGTTAGATTTCACTAGAGAGTCACAGTAAACCCTTTAGATGACTGTTGTGTCGGAGGAGAAGAGTGAAGAATAGTTTCTGCAGGGTTTCAGCAGCCAGTCCAAAAGATTGTCTTTATGTTGCGGATGGGTGAGTATTTATAGGGATTGGAAAGCTATTGGACAAAGCCACTTTGCCAGAAGCCCAAATTTGATGGTACGAAGGCGCTCAAGAAATTTCATAGCGAGCCGAGCCAATTTGATGGATCGCCAGCGATTCATAGGGTATGGATCGCCTGCGATCCATAGGTTATGGATCTCTATCGATCCATGTAGTTAGAATATTTTTCGGTCGTTTCACTTGGATCGTGCTTCTTGCCATATGTAGATGCTCTTCATGTAATTTCATAAATAGTTGCCTTGTTTCGACGATATTGGTTCATGATGCAAGAGGTTTGGAAGATTACTAGCTACTCTTATGGATCAATAGCGATTCATGGGTCCATCGTCATGGCCTATTTTTGCTTTCTTCCTCTTGGATCTTTTTTAGTTCCTTCTTCTGGTCCTTGTGGTTGATTCTTTAGTTGTTTTGACTTGGCGCAGATGTTATAACTTCCTTTGAATTCTATTGGGTTAAAAACCCGGTTAACATACAATTTCCAACATTCACAACTATGTTGTGGCTCACTCGCTGACATGTTTAATAGCCACATTGCTCTGAATAACTTCCTTTGACTGTCCACTACCAATCTTTTTGAAAACCTGGCTTTCCTCTTCCAATCACATGAACTGGTTAGCCTTTTGGTGGAACTCCTCCATATTTTTTGGCTGTTTCATCTACAGCCACTTCCAGAGATGCATGTATGGATGTATCCCCCGGACTAAATCCATCAATACCATATCCTCATTTGGATTATTTACTTTAGTAACTGCATATTAAACCTGCTTAGGAAACCCTTTAATGACTCTTCAGGCCCTTGAGAAATGCCCAACAAGGACATCAAATCCTTGGGCCGAGCAATCTGGAGCCTGAACTACTCCAAGAACTTCTTAGATATTTCATCAAAAGTCACGATGGACTTTGGCGCAAGCTAGGTGAACAACATCGATGCCACCCCTCTAAAAAGATAGTGAAACACCTACATCGAACAACATCTATCGCTCTGGCACTATTCATGTGACATTTATACTTGAATAAATGTTGCTTGGGGTCAGCCATACTATTGTACAATTTCATTGAAGGCATCGTAAACTTCCTGGGATATTCTTCCATTAGTATTTTTGTCCGAGAGTGGAGCTCTACTAGGTGTAGAACCTCAATCTTCATTCTTCCTCCAATGGTTTTCTTCTATTGACCATCTTATTATATCAATATGCTCCCTGCTGGCTTGGTAATCTAAAGGACAACTATCAAGAGCTGCGCTGAGTGTTTGACTTCGCAAAAGGTCTTGGTTTGCTCATTGACATCTAGGTTCTCCAGTCTCTGGGAGAACAACTCCTTTGGTTCTTCTTTGATGCTTAGTTGGCTCTGTAGTGGTCGTAGCATCATAAACTCCATCTTTTGGTCCAAATTCATTGCCGGTGCCCTGAAAATCATCATCAAAATCTGAAAAATTGGCGGCTTCTGGTCTTTGCCCCTCTAATTTCCCCAAATTCAGATTGTTATCAACCAAAGTATGGTTGGTATCGAAATGAATTCCCTTAGCAAGGGCTTGGATGCTTCCTCTAATGTTCCTCCTTGTTTCAAGTACTAAACTCTTTCATTTTTTGCTTTCCATCCCTTTTGTTCTGCCCAGAAGCAGATGAATTTTTCACCCTAGAACTAGTAGGTGATGCTTCTCCCATGTCCCTCCTAGACCTATAAGACTACTGGGTTAGATGGGAAATGCTAGCAACCATCTTATTAAGGAGAGCCTTTTAACTATCTTTCATCCTTAGATTCAACTCCACCATCGTCTTGTTAAACTTCACCTTCGTCGTCATCTCCTGAGGGGAAGACGGTCCTGGCAACACGGCTACCGGTTGGTTACCCACCTCATCATGGTTGGAAGCTTCGCCTTCTCCACCAGCCACTACTCCAGATCTTTCGGATCTCCTTGATAACATTGCTTCTAATATGAAATTCCTTCAGACTTTAAATAAAAACTTTCTAGATCAAACTCCAAGACGCTATAATTATAAATAGCTAGATCTAAGCCTGAGAAGCTCTTTTCTTGGTGAAAGCACCAAAAATGTAGAGCAAAAATGTGGCACAACACCCCAAAACAAATTATAGAGAATAGATATAACTAAAAATAACAAGTAAACGATAAAAAAATTGTATTTTGTAGTAGCTTGGCTAATCTAAGGACTGTATCCACTTTAATCTTGTTATCGATTGTTATTTTCACAAGTACAAGGGATTTATAGTTTAGGACAACCTAGAATAGTAAAAAGTAGCCTTCTTAGTGACAAAGTCGGGTAAAGGAAGAAGAAAAAAGGTAGAAGAAAAAGAATAGAATGGCCAAAAGTCCCCTCTAAGTTGCTATAGGCTTCATATTTATAGAGGAATCGCCCCCATGAATTTGCTAGATCGCGAAGTACAAGTTCAAACGCCAGATCTGGTCGTCTTCAACCTGATGCTAGATTCGTTTGAAAGTTGCTTAGTCTTAATGCTAGATAACTCTTATCAACTCCAAACAAAGCTGGCTTATACTCATTTTTCTCATGATGGAATTGTAGTCTCAACGGTGGGTGTCTCGAGTCCCAATTAATCAGTCTCTAGAAATCGAGTATAACGGGCATTCCATTAATTATCGAATAAATATTTAAATAAATCATTTAAATTGTAACAACCCGCACCCAATGGGCCTAAATTTTCGCTAAATCAAAAACCCAAGTCCACTAAAGTACAAATCGTTGGTTTGGTATACTGCAAATAAACAAATAAATGTATATTAGAGCATTAGCAATATAACTCATAGCGGAATAGTAAGTATAATAGAACATACAGTTACTCATCAAGGTTGACACTTCCAATGTCTACCGTCCTTGTCAGTGCCGAACATGCATTAGGAAACTTGTCCTTCTACTGTTCCTGGCTTAAACCAGTACCCATCTCTCTAAAGCTGCCATGTAGGTTGTAATGAGTATGGGAGGGTTAGAATAACGTTCTGGTGACCGGTGAAATATACATTTTATACATAGCACTAGTTTATGCTAGTTGCTTTCCATTACATGTCATGTCTCTAATTATTTTACTTAGTCATTTCTACTCCACGTACGCGTACGATACAACTCAACTATCCGAAGTAGACCATAACTACATACATATACATACATACAGATACATATATACAAACATATATATATATGTACAACAGTCCCCTTTTGGACCAAGATACTATTCTCGTTAGAATCCCTAATCTCGCACTACGTCTAGATCCATCATCAATGTAATACCACGCCCGTATTGAACTACATCTTGTATTACGACTACCAGCACAACTATGTATTGGGGAGGGGAACCTGAAATGCAAACTGGTCGGTGTATCTCATCGCATGCACCTCTACCTCTCAATGGTAGTTTACGCCTTATCGTGCGTCTCGTAGTGCCTAATATGACTTCTCAATAATTAGTCGTACTCAAACTTACATTTTTGGGGATTTTTGACTTATCTACTTTCTGGTTTATAGACTTAGCTCTACGAACTATAAGTATGTTAGACTCAATGCCACCGACTGTGGACTCGGCTCCACGGACTACCCTATGCATTTGAAAGACTTCTCTAAAATGGTTAGCTAGTCTTGTCTCCCAACAAACAAACTTGCAAACAAACGTGTATTAAAATTTTCCCATAATATTACGGTCCACACCGAAAACACAAAAAAGGAACGTTTCCTATAATATCGTACGTGCTTTTATACCAATAGAGTTAACTAATGCTTACAACCCAAACCTTTACTTTTAAAACTAAAATTAAATTTTTTAGAAGTTCTTTTCCATTTAAAGACCTTTTCCAACTTTTACTTCTTAGAAATTGGGTGTTTTACTCAAACCAGTTATAAGTTTCCTTTTTAAAACTCATTTTTTACACTAAATCATTTCTTTCTAAAAATGCACTTGCAAGTATTTTTAAAATATCTTTTATAATTTTAAATAATAAAAACTAGAGTAGATAAGGACAACTATTACTCTATCATTTTCTTATCGCTCATACTATCTTTACTATCCTTGGTGGTGTTTCTAATATCATGTGAGGGTGATTTTTGAAAGGTAATTGCAATAAATGCTCACAATAATGGAAAATGTCCAGTATCCTTTATTTTGACTTTAATTTCCTATGTTGCTCCTAATTAGATTACTAGCATTATTTTATACAAATTCGTAATATTGTTTTCATTTATATTTTGTAATGTTATTACTATTCAACCATCTTCTACCTAAACTTCCTTTATTCCAATTGTTTTATTTTTGGGTTCTAATATTCTTTCCCATTCTTTTTACCAATTTCAAACTTATACTACTTCCTATTGTCCACCCCTAAAAAGAATTTTCCAACTGTAAAAGAATTTCATCTTACAAAAATCAACAAGCTACATATGCTCTATTGTATTCTTTTCTCAAACCGAATAAATTTCATTTTATAAAAGCCCCTTTCCTGAAATTTTAGTTTTTAACAAATTTTAATTTCCACTAAAACTTTATATTTACATAATATGTAGGTATTTTATTTTTCTAAAAATTTAACATTTACTCCTCAAAAGTAGTGTTGCTCTATTCTAAATAGACACTTTGAAAATCATTTTAAATATATCATTTATATATTTTCTCTAAGTTTTATATTAAATTCTTTTATATCGGGTCAGACTTAGAACGAATTTTTATTCATCCCTTCTTTTAGACTTTTATTCTTATCTAATTTACCTCCTTTTTCTAAATATTAAAATTCGGCTATCGTCTTGGAGTGACTCCTTTACACCTTTCTTTGAGAACCCAATTGCGTTCGGATATCTACAACGTATAAACTCTTATTTTCCCCTTATCTCGACCTTCTGTACATCATCAATTGGCAATCGTACGGGGATCTACAATCATTTGGCTATCGGGAACTCTACTATGGAGTCACGTGTTATCCAGCTTCAGCGACCTTCCATATGCTGCACTTTTGCTCTTCTAAGGTCAAAGCTTTTCCATACGACCCATTTCCCATAGCGTAATCGGGGCAGGTGTATATCTTCAACTTCTTCCATTATTCCGACTCAGAATCAACTTATCCATATTTCATTATATGGTTACAACTACTATATAGTCGGAATTCTTAAGATTTGGCGTATAATATATTTATATTCATAGGAAAAATACAAATGCGTTCACCCAACGTGTCCTAATTTTCAAGATCGACTAGCCTAAGCTTTGATACTAAATGTAACAACCCACAACTCGGTGGGTCTAAATTTTTCCTAAATCGAAAACCCAAATCCACTAAAGTACGGATCGTTGGTTTGGTATCGTGCAAATAAAAAAATAAATGCATATCAAAGCATTATCGATCTAACTCACAACGGAATAGTAAAGTAGAATAGAACATATTGTTTCTGACCAAGGTTGACACTTCCAATATCTACCGTCCTTGCCAGTGCCAAGCATGCAATAGGAAATCTGTCCATCTACCATTCCCACCTTTAAGTATTACCTATCCCTCTAAGCTATCCCATTAGTTGTAATGAGGAGAGGGGTCAGAACAAAGCTCTGGTAACTGTTGAATTATGCACTTTGTACATAGCACTAGCTTATGCCAATTTATTTCCATTACATGTTATGTCCCTTATTATTTTACTTAGTCGTTTCGACTCCACGTACGCATACAATACGCCCCATCTACCCAAACTAGACCATGACTACATACGTGTGTGTGTACAAGTACCATAGTTCCCTTTTGGACCAAGATACTATCCCCGCTAATATTCGTAATCCGGCACCACATTTGGATCCATCATCAATGTAATATCACATCCGTATGGAACTACATCTCATATTGCGACTACCCGTACAACTGTGCATTAAGGAAGGGAACCCAAAATGTAAACTCACTGGTGTGTCTCATTGTATGCACCTATGTCCACTTCTCAATGTTAGTTTACGCCTTGTCGTGCATCTCGTAGTGCCTAATATGGCTTCAAAATAATTTAGTCGGACTCTAACTTGCATTTTTAGGGATTTTCAAATTGTCTGCTTCTTGGTTTGTAGACTCAGCTCTATGAACTATAAGTTTGGTAGACTCGGTGCCACCGACTGTGGACTTAGCTCCACGAACTACCCTATGCATTTGAAAGAATTCTCTAAAATGGTAGCTAACCTTGCCTCCTAACAAACAAATTAGAAACCAAACACATGGCGGTGCATAACCTAACATGGACCGTACACTAGTAGGGAGTGTAACCCGTTAGGTGTAACTCTTGTCTTTCCCACTGATCGCTAAGGATTGATGACATTCTAGACCTATATGCAGCCCCTAATCCTTAATTAAGTGCCATCACATACTGACATAGAGTCGTTCTCTGCTCACCATCTGATTTAGAGTTCCTATTGCACTTAAGGCAATACACCTTTTCCTATTTTTGAAGCAGAATCCACTTTCTATTGGGGTATTCCTTCATTTATACGCAAGCGTATACACTCCATGGGTTCTAAGGTTGGGCATGTCTCGCATCAATATAGTGTCTACACAATTGCTAGTAGCTCCTTGTGATGGGCAGGCTTCTATTGCATAACACTACTGACCTCACATTCCAACCCATTCTAATGGCTATGGCATTCTTATTTACTAAGTAATTTACATACATATATATTTCATGCCCTTTATAACGTATAGTTGAATATACATTCATCTAATTATTACTTTTCTTTACTTTCAATCATTGATGTTCAATAAATCTTACATAACTTTCTTTTGGTTTGTTATTGTCATTTACTACCATTTGTTATCCATTTCTAATTTATTGACTTAAGCATCATTTTGTTATTTCCCTTTTGTTAACATTATTGATGAAGCCTCATGTATCCTTTCTAACTATAATCTCACTTTAATTGCCTATTTAGACTTATTACTTCCCTATTCATTTAATTGTACCTTCTTTGTTTACTGTTTGTTTTCTACACCATCTTAAATTACATACTTTAGTTTCCCATTTAAATTGTTGTTATTATTCCTACTTACATTACTTTATTTATACTTAATGATTTTTGTATCCTAATACATTGGAATGGCTTTATTTCCAAATAGAAATTGTTAACACTATAATTCTCTATAATTTACTTAAATGAGGACTTGTCTTATATGTGAAATAACAAGAAATTATCTTTTGTTTTTCTATTTGAATAGACAGTACAAAATACGATGATTCCCTTATTTTGTACGTGTCTTCCTCTTTGTTTACATTCCTTGTTATTTCAGCCAATACACTTTTATTTGTATTTTTAGACAATTTATAGAAATTCACATTGTTACACAATTCATATTAATGTATTAAAATATTTTCTAATCCCAGTTTAATTTATAATCAATTCTAATTTATGTTCAACAATCCACATAAACTAACCAAATCTGAAATCCCAATATAATTTCATTAACAATTTATTTACAATTCTAGGGATAATTTATACCCCTAAGTTTCCAAATCCAAACATATACAAAATTGATCAAGTTTAGGGATTCCATAACATATAGGCATATTTTCCATAATCATTATGCATATACAGTAAAATATCCCATTCATGATTTATATCAAATCCTTATGCATATAAAATTTAATATCCAAATCGTGACTTATATCTAGGCATAAACGAAATAGATCTACATGATATAAATCCAATATTTTTACAAAATACGTAATTTCTAACTCACCTTGCTTTAGCTTTCCAATTCCCCATAACTAGATCCATTCCTTTTTTATTTGACTCCTTCTTACTTTAAATTCAAAATATAAAATGGTTATACACTAACTAGAATTACAAATCTATGAAAAGGATTGGATTAAATTTAGATTTGAGTTTAAGATTCACGATTTACCTTTGATTCTATGCTTTGAACCGATCATATTCTTGTCTTCTCTGATTCCCTGCTTATCTCTACTTATATATATAATAATTTTATTACTTTTAGAATTCTATAAATTGTAAAGAAAAGAGAATGGCAGAGTTTCGCTCTGTGACCTAAAAAATATGAGAAGAGAAGTGAGAAACTAGGCATGTATTTATAGGCTCTAAAACCAATCCTATGTGTCCATAACAGATTTGTTAAATCTAGGTCGTTAGGCCATAATTTACTGTCGATTTTTGAAACATACGAGTCGACGGCCCCTTGCCTAGGATCAATGTTACCGATCCACCTGTGTGCATCTTCGATCGACCCGTGTCTTGCTTTAGTGACAGTTAATTAACGTTCTTTGATATGTTTAACTTTTGTTCCTTGTTTAACCGATTGCGTTTATTTCATTCCTTTTAAATCCGATTGCAATAATTTGTTTCTACTTATATATATTCTCAGATTTGACTTAACGTTAAGATTTCTTGACATTCTAGTTTCCATTAACATTAGTATTTAGCATTACTTAACTTTTATTGCCATAAATTACATTTACAATTATTTTCGATTCAAAAACTTCAAATGCTAGTAACTTTTCATTTGAACTCAGATCAGAAACTTTATGTATGGAAATTGATTAGAAAATCGCCATGAACCCAATGGTATAAGTTTCGTAGCCAAACTTTAAAGTTTACACAATCCTATTTTTCAGCACTATTATTTATTTATTAATTTCTTTTAATTAATTGTCGTAAAATCGCGGGGTGTTACACAAATATTTAATCGTTAAAATTGCAGGTTGTTACATTCTCCCCTCTTTAAGAGAATTTCGTCCCTAAAATTCCTATAAGTATGAGAAAGTAACAGGACTTTCCTTATACTACATGCTTTATGGAAACCCCAAATTAAAATGCATCTCGCATCAAGTAAATATATGATAGTCTATGTTATCCCATATTTCCCGTAGTACATACCTCGTTTTAAAAAAAACTTCTCACCATTTAAATGCAAATCTAAACAAATAAGCATTTAAATAGCTGTATTTCAGCTCCCTAGTACCTAATTGTACTATATAGAGAGGATTATGCACCCACACAATAGCGACATAAAGTTAAAACTTATATAATTTTAGCATAGCAACTGATACTATCACCATCACACATGACTAAAAATTGGAGAGTAAGCACAAATAAATCATTATTTAACTATACCATAGATTTTGATTCACATAAAAATGTAATTGATCTATCCTAAATAGTTATTACTATTTCTCTCCAATCTTGCTACAATAGATAACTACAACTTGCATAAAAGCAACCAGACACACAGAAAAGGAAACAACAAAAAGCAATCCAACAATCGATCAAAAGCAACACAAGCCGCAATAATCAACAATAATCAATCAATCATTCAAGCAACATTAAGAAATCAACAAGCAACAATAAGCAATGTTAAAAAATAACAATAATCAATAACAAGCGACAATAATCAATAACAAGCGACAACAATCAATAGGAATCAATAAAAATCAATCAACAGTCAACCAAAAAACAGCATGAGTAGCAAAATCAACTAACAATCAATCAATAACAAACAACAACAATCAATCATCAAGTAATGACAAGTAGCAAAAACCAATGACAAACATCAACAAACAACATAAGAAAAAATAACTAGCATACAAAAAGTGTCTATACCAACACGCACAGTGACCAACAATGGTCGAAGTAGACCATAAACTCCCAGGAGCCTGTTCGACTTTCAAGGTGGATAAAATGCTTGGTTTTGCTTGGGTTCAAACTCATCTCACCTACACAATGATGATAAGGATAATATACTGACTGTATCATGATGCTCACCTAGTCGAGAGATCCTTTCCCGAACTATCACAAGCTACTTTAACTAGTTATACCATAAATGATTTTACAATGAATAATGATCATCCAAAATAATATATGATGCCTAATCTAGTCCTTTGTTTGCTCATATAATTTCTTTGTTAAACTAGGTTCAACCACCTGACTCCTCTCATGTGAACTCCAACTGGTTCATTGTTTAGACTACTGAAATTTCCTCACATGACTAGAGTCGTGCTTTGGAAATCTTTTATTCACCTTAAGAATCCAACTCAAGTGCTCGCCTTTAAGGATTAAGTAAAAGACCTTGCATAACTGGTCCAAATCACTTATAAACGCTACGCTCGAAATAGTGATTAGAAACTGGCATGTGAATGGACTGATCCTTAGAAAATATCTCTTCAGCACATATGATTAACCCCATTGCCAAAGCTTTATTAACATAAAGAAAAATGCTTCTAACAAGAATGACTCTATGCAAAATGCATATAAGTCATTCGCTTTGTCTTTGCTCATTACCGGGCATCCACCGGATCCTACTTAGATGCAAATCCAAGTCACACTTCATCGACCAACCCCACTTAACTCGACAGCTTGTGCATTGAGTCCATATGGCAGTACTCATGGTTTGTACACGACCCTCAATACTAACTACAATTGCACATGTACCCCGCCTGCTTATACTGGTAGCCTGAACGAAGATACCTTAGCAACTAGCACTATAAATAAATTAGAGTTCGGAACTCAAGTGTTGTAAGCAATATTATATAGTAGAAAATACAACTATGCTCTCTCAACGTATCTTCATCAACCAGGTTATTTTAAGTCAAACTGGTCTACTTGATCCTGAGTGTGTAACCTATGCTCTAATACTGTAACAACTCAAAATTTAAGCTATAATAATTAATTAACGAATAAATGAAATGATAAAATAACTTTGTGAAATTATCAGAATTGAGCCACATGAGTTGCACCATAGTGTCCGTGGTAATTTTCTTGTCAATTTCCATGTATAGAACGTCAGAATCCGAGCTTATATGATCAAGACACGGAATTAACAAGATAAACGAATATATATATAGGGTGGTAGACCTAGAGGTCGACCATCCCAAGGCCTAGGTCGACCGGCTGGTCGACCTGGCACTATGGGCGGTCGACCCGCCTACGTTTGTGAGTTGAGGGAATTTTTCCTTCGTGCTGTGCAATTTTAACAAGTCAATTTCATTCTTTTGTTCAATCTGGTCCCTTCGTGCTTCCATCCGATAGCTCATATTCAGCCTATGACGTGGTTGCATCCTATTCTATCCCCAAATCTAACAGTCTGAGATCCACTTCTACCCCTATAAATAAGACCATAGGCCTAACACTTTTTCTCACTCTAAGATTTTCTCCAATTGGGTTAACCTTTTCAGGAAGGACCCTAAACGGAATAATTTTCCAAGCAGAAAATCATTTTAAATTAAAAATATTTAACAACCCCAAGTGGATCCGAGAAGACCTAAAGGGAAGAGCTTAGGACCACAGGTGAGTGATTGTAATTATTTAGATTTTTTTAAGCAATTTAAAATAATAGATTTTCCAATAGTTGTAGTTTTTCTACGATTTTGGAAATACCTTTTCATCAATTATTTTCAGTTTTAGATTTATTTTCAGCCTATTTCTTTTTAGCTATTCTTTTCAGTTATTCGTAGTTAATTTCTGTTAATTATAGATTTACCGTTTAATTACAGTTATTTACAGTATTTTTAAATATTTACTATCATTTATGCTTTATTTACATCTTCTCCTACACTTTGGATTTTCTTCTATTTTCAGTTTTCTTCTATTTCTCCTTTTTCTTCGCGAATGGATTAGAGTAGATTAAACGCGAATTTGGATTAAATTAAAAGAATACTGAAATAAGGGAAGGTAAAATGTAAATTGTAAAGACTGTAATAAAAATGGAATTGGACTAAAATTGTGGTGTAAATATTAGAATTGGACTAAATTAAAGAAATTGGCCTAGTTATAACTTAGAATTATAACTAAAAAGAGTAAAAGATGAAAGAAGCTTATTTTCACACTTAGACCTTGGGTTAAGTAATAAGCATGATTATAACGTAGGTTATAATAAGAAAATAGAACAAAATGAGGCTTATTTTTGGACTAAGGATAAATTAATAAGCACAGATAGTCAGAATAATAATGCAAATCTGTCGTGCAGATTCAGGCCTTAGATGCAGTGTTGAAACCTGACTTCTTCGATTTTAATGCGACAACTATATATTTCAATCTATATATTATTATGTCAAATATTCTTGCAGGAATCGTCAAAAGAAGCTATTATCATCAACAAGATTAAAGCTCTTTATAAAATCTATTTAGATATATTTGTACAATCTCTGATATGGTGATGAAACACACACACACACAAATATACTTTTGAAAATCATGCTTTAAAATAAATATAAAAAGGTATTTTCAAAATTATATATTTTCTCAAGTTCAAAAATACTAAAATGGACAAAGGAACAGAACAGTACAGAGATAGACGTCTGTATATTAATTCAGACGTCTGACATCAATATCAGACGTCTAAATTAAGATAACAGACGTCTGAGCACTATGTTGTTAATGCCTCTATTTCTATATGAAATAGACGTCTGTCACTTAATAACAGACGTCTGTCATCCTAGACAGACGTCTGAATTAAAAGACAGACGTCTAAATTAACTGTTTATTGTTTCCTTTGATTTTTTGAAATTCAAAATTATTCAGACATCTGTCACTTTTATCTCAGACATCTGAACTTGACGAACTGAAGCATCTCTTCATAAAATATCAAAATCTGAAGAGTTGTTCTCTTCACCAAGAGTTGCACTTCTTCAAAGAGTTGCAACTATTGAATTAAAACTATTCAATACTATAAATAGAGATGAAAATCCACTATTTCAATAACTAATTTTTTCTATCTTTTCTGATCTTATATTGTTATAATATCAAGTGATTTTCAATTCTCTACTTCCTATCTTTTGCACATTCAAATCATCATATCAAGAAGATTATAGGAAGGGTGTACTACATTGACTATATTCGTGTTATTCAAAGAACACACAAGTCAAGAAACAATTTACCAAATTGTATTTGAAGTCCTATTCGGTTGCTTAGGCGGAAAAGTCCTATTCGGTTGCTTAGGCGGAAAAGTCCTGTTTGGTTGCTCAGGCGGTGTAATACCTGTTCCTCCGGGTTAAGTGAGGGTTATTCGAGAAATTCCAGAAGCAGTCTGGGACTGGACGTAGAACGAGAAGTTCGAACCAGTATAAAAATCCCTGGTGTCATTTTTATTATTGCCATTTACTATTATTTATAATTCCGCACCTGCTAGTCGTAATTTAACTTTATTATCGATCCATATAGACTTTCATTTGGTATCGGAGCAAGGTCATCACATAACTATAACACAGTTATCTGATATTTTTTTTAAAATATGGACAATAACACTAGCAACAGTTTTACTAAGGGACAAGCCACTACACGACCACCATTGTTTAACGGATTAAATTATAGTTATTGGTCAACTAGAATGAGAATTTTTATGCAAGCAAGTGGATTTGAAACTTGGAATATCATTCAAACTGAATATCATATTCCTACTACAGGATATGCTGCTTGGTCTAATACACAAAAACTAGATGCTACTGCAAACGCAAAAGCAATGAACATGTTATTTTGCGCATTAGACAAAAATGAATTTAATCGAGTTAGTATTTGTAAAACTGGTTATGAAATTTGGAATACTCTTAAGGTTACACACGAAGGAACAAATAAAGTAAAACAAAGCAAGATCTCTATGCTTAAAAACCAATTTCAAAATTTTAGGATGAAACAAGGAGAAAGTATTAGTGAAATGTATTCTAGATTCCAGGATATTTATCACTCTCTTTTAGCTTTAGAAGTCACTTTTACTGAATCTGATGTTGTATCAAAAATCCTTAACTCTTTAACTGATGAATGGGAACGAAAAGTCTTAGCTATCGAGGAAGCTAATGATATTTCAACCATAAAAACAGAAGAGTTAATAGGAAATCTAATGTCCTATGAAGTAAATTTGCAGGCAAGACGAGCACAAGCACAGGACAAGAAAACTATCGCTTTTCAAGCAGAAAAAGAAGACTCTGAATCAGAAGATGATATGCATTTATAGCTAAGAATTTCAAAAAGTTTTTAAAATTCAAAAGGGTAATAAATTTGGAAATAACAAGGGTTTTAATAAGCCATCAAGTTCATCTCTTGAATGCTACGAATGTCACAAGAAGGGCCACATAAAGAAAGATTGTCCTGATCGGAAGAAAGAAAATAATCTCAAAAAGGACAAATATAAAAAGAAACAAGCCTTCTCAGTTACATGGGATGATACAGAATCTTCTTCATCAGACAGTGAAAATGAAAGTGATTCAGAACAAGCCAACGTTTGTTTTATGGCAACAAATGATGAAGTAAGTGATCTAACTTTTGACGATTTAATAGAAATAAACTCTGAATTGTTAGATAAACTTAGAATTCTAAAGAGTAAATATAAAGATGCTTTAGGAAAATTAAATAGAACTGAAATAGAAACTGACATGTTAAAAGATGAAAAGAAAATTTTAGAGGAAGAGTTAGTAAAATCTCAAGAATCTTATGTTAATATAACATCTCAATTGACTGATTTAAGCAGTGAAATAGAAAAACAGAAATATGAGAATGTTAAATTAGCAAAAGAAAATTATGATTTAAACTCTAATATTAAAACACTTGATATAGAAGTATCAAATCTTAAAACAAAACTGGAAAATATTTCTAAAAATGTTTCTAAATTTAACAGTGGAAGAGAAAGTCTCTCTAAAATAATTGAGAATTCTCAAACTTGTTCAAATAAAAAGGGATTAGGATATAAAAAACCAATACAAAACCATTCTAAAAATAATGGGTCTTTATATACTAATTTTAAGAAAAAAGAATCTACATCTGTTCAAAAATCTTCTTCAAAAATTATTCATCCAAAATCAATTATGATTTGGGTTCCAAAAACTAATAATAATTTGATTAGGAAAAACTACATTAAATCTTTTATTATGTCTGTACATAAGAATGAGAATTTTATTTTTAAAGGGAACTCTAAACCCAACTGGGTTTGGCTTCCTAAGATTTAACACTTAGGACCCTATAGAGGAAGTGGGTACCAATAGAATTTCAATATTTTTTGCAGGTACCGATTAAGAAAAGAGGAAAATGGATTCTAGATAGTGGTTGCTCAAAACATATGACAGGCGACAAAAATATGTTAACTAACGTTATCTACTCAGATGGAGGATCTGTCGCTTTTGGAGATAATTCAAAAGGTTACATCATCGGCAAAGGCGATGTGAGCAATGACGGTACATCTAAATTACCTCTTATTACAAATGTCTTATTAGTTAAAAATTTAAAACATAACTTACTCAGTATTAGTCAATTATGTGATAAAGGCTTTAACATAGTATTTTCTGAAAATAAATGCAATATTTTTTATCATAACAAAAATATCATTTTCGAAGGAGTAAGAGATCATAATATTTATATTTTAAATATGAAAATAAATCATAATACAAATATGTGCTTATTAGTCAAAGAAAATGATCCTTGGCTATGGCATAAAAGATTTTGTCATATAAATTTCAAAGCTATTAATAAATTATCCAAAAATAATTTGGTAAAAGGTTTACCTAAAATGAATTTTAAGGTAAATAGCATTTGTGATGCTTGTCAACTAGGAAAGCTAACTAAAACTACTTTTAAATCCAAGAAGATCATCTCAACTTTGCAACCTCTTGAATTGTTGCATCTAGACTTATTTGGACCAACTCAGACTCAATCTATTAATCACAATAGATATGTCTTTGTAATAGTTGATGACTTCTCTAGATATACTTGGACTTTATTTATGAAAAACAAAAGTGATACTTTTGAAAATTTCAAAATTTTTGCTAAACGTATTCAAAATATTAAAAATCTAAAAATTAAAAATATTAGAAGTGATCATGGAGGAGAATTTGAAAATGAAATGTTTGAGAAGTTTTGTAATAAAAAAGGAATATTTCATAACTTTTCATTTCCAAGAACGCCTCAACAAAATGGAGTTGTTGAACGTAAAAATAGAACACTTCAAGAATGTGCTAGGACTTTATTGAATGGAACCACTCTTCCAAAACAATTTTGGGCAGAAGCCGTTGCTACTGCTTGTTATGTCCTAAATCGTGTATCTATTCGACCTTTAACTAAACATACTCCATATGAACTCTTCATCGGTAGAATACCTAATATATCTTACTTTAAAATTTTTGGTTCTAAATGTTTTGCTTTAAATACAAAAGATCAATTAGGTAAGTTTGATCCGAAATCGGATGAATGTATATTCATCGGATATTCCGAACGAAGCAAAGCATATAGAATCTATAATTTAAGAACTAAATCTATTGAAGAAACACTTCATGTATCATTTGATGAAAATTTCAAAATTAAAACAAATGATGATGAAGACATTGTAACAAATTCAAATTCTACTTTTGACAGCAATACACCTGACAATATCACTTCTATAAATCAATTTGAAACTGAATTAAAATCTCCACCAAGAATTTTAAAAGATCATCCAATTCAAAATATTATAGGAGAAATTGATGAAAGAGTTAAAACAAGAAATCAGCTAAATCAAATGGGTCATATAGCATTTCTTTCTAATATAGAACCTAAAAATATTAAGGAAGCCTCAACTGATGATTATTGGATTATTGCGATGCAAGAAGAACTAAACCAATTCGAAAGAAATGACGTTTGGGATTTAGTTCCACGGCCAAATAATCAAACAGTTATTGGCACTAAATGGGTTTTTAAAAATAAAGCTGATGAAAATGGTAATATCACTAGAAATAAAGCTAGATTAGTAGCTCAAGGATATAATCAGGAAGAAGGAATTGACTATGAAGAAACATTTGCTCCTGTCGCAAGATTAGAAGCAATACGAATTCTATTAGCCTATGCTTGCTTTCATGATTTCAAATTATATCAAATGGATGTTAAAAGTTTTTTAAATGGATTTATTAAAGAAAATGTTTATGTTGAACAACCTCCCTTGTTTATACACGAACAATTTCCAGAACATGTTTATAAACTTAAAAAGGCTTTATATGGTTTGAAACAAGCACCTCGTGCTTGGTATGATCGTTTAAAAACTTATTTAATCAATTCTGGTTTTGAAATTGGAAAGGTTGATCAAACTCTTTTTATTAAGAAAAAGAAACATGATATTTTAATTGTTCAAATTTATGTAGATGATATTATTTTTGGATCAACTAATGATAAATTATGTCAAGAATTTTCTAAAATAATGACAAATGAATTTGAAATGTCTCATATGGGAGAATTAACATATTTTCTTGGGCTTCAAATTAAACAAATTAATAATGGTATTTTTATAAATCAAGAAAAATATTGTAATAATTTAATCAAACGCTTTGGTATGGAAAATACCTTTGCCAAACCTACTCCTATGAGTACAACCATACATCTTGAAAAAGATGAAAATGGCAAGAGTGTAGACCAAAAGTTATATCGAAGTATGATTGGATCATTATTATATTTAACTGCTAGTAGACCCGATATAATGATGAGTGTTTGTTTGTGTGCACGATTTCAAGCCAATCCTAAAGAATCACATATTAGAGCAGTGAAACGTATTTTACGTTATCTCAACAAAACCAAAGATTTTGGACTATTTTATCCGAAAGAATGTCCTTTTGAATTAGTATCATATAGTGATGCTGATTTTGGAGGAAGTCGGACGAATAGAAAAAGTACAAGTGGGACTTGTCACTTCATTGGACGGTCTCTAGTATCTTGGTTCAGTAAGAAACAAAATTGCGTATCACTTTCTACTTGTGAAGCAGAATATATATCTGCAGCTTTGGCGTGTGCTCAAGTAATTTATATGCAACAAACTCTTCAAGATTTTGGTTTTAACTTATCTAAATCTACAATCTTCTGTGATAACTCTAGTGCTATTAATTTATCTAAAAATCCAGTAAATCATTCACGGACAAAACATATTGATATTCGTCATCATTTTCTTCGTGATAATATTGAAAAAGATATAATCAATCTAGAATTTATATCTTCGGAAAATCAATTAGCAGATATTTTTACCAAACCTTTAAATGAAAACAGTTTTGTAAAATTGAGACGAGAACTTGGTATTATCTCTCTCAACAATTTATGAAGTATAATTCAGCTATTTTATCCTTATTTAATTTTTTTTACCCACACATATTGTTTCTGGTTAACATTAAATTTTCTCTTCTTTTAATCTTAACCATTTATTTTTTAGCTTTTAGTTGTCTATAAATTTCTTCTTACCAAAGAAAATTATCATTCAGCTTATCTATTCTTTTTACAAAGGTAAAAGCAAAAAAAAAATTATTCAAATATGTTTTTTAACTTTGCATTATTCTTTTATACCATGGCTGGTTCATCTTCAGATGAGCCCTCCTATACATCTGAGTTTTCTTCAATTAATTTCGAAACTCCTAGTTCTGGGTCTTCCGAACTTCCGACTCCAACTCCAGCTTATATTCCGATATGTCCACCACAAAGTCATCATACGGGATATACGCCGGAAAATAAACGTACGCGAAGAAATTTATTTCCATCTCCATCTACTAAGGAAAAGATAGATGATTTACATCACTATCAGAGGGAAACACTTGATCTTCAGCGAGAAATGTATTTTGAACAAAAGAGTCATGGAAGACGACTTAGCTTTCTTGAACGATGTGCTGCAAAAATATGTGGTTCATCTCCGATCAACACAAATGCACATATTCTCTCACCTCAACGTCCTCCTGTATCCCCAAATTCATGGGAACGTCAACCTCATTGGTCTCCTATTTATCAGTCTGCTGAACAAGATCAACGCGAATTATCCAAAGGGAAGTCTCCGAAGTCTCCAAAAACTCCAAAGACTCCTAAATAGATAATATATATATGTCTGTTTGTTTGATTTGTTGATTTATACTTGTTTTATGTTCTTATCAATAGAAATAAATAAACTATTAATTTCCTTTTAAGCCTAAGCTAAATAAAATCTTTTATCAGACAGACAGACGTCTATATTTGTCAACAGACGTCTGTAGAAACAACTATTTTTTTACTATTTTCAGCCGCACAGACGTCTGAGTCATTTCTCACAGACGTCTAAATTTGTCTATACTTTTGCAGCCAACAATTAGCCGTCTGTTTAAAGATAACAGACGTCTGTTATTCATAATAGACGTCTAAACATAAAACTATCAGACGTCTGAATTTAGTGCAAAATGTTTTTTACTCTCTGTTTCATTTTAAACCTTCTGAGCCGTCTGTCAATTATTTTTAGACGTCTGTCATACGTCTTAGACGTCTGTCATAAATTTTTAGACGTCTGTTCTTCTAGTCTTTGTTTTTATTCTACAGAATCTCAGACGTCTGTTTAATTTTCAGACGTCTGTTTAATTTTCAGACGTCCGAAACCCTGTTAAGAAGAAAATCTATATACGTTATTCCAAACGGTTTATTTTCTTCTTCTCGTCTCTCAAACTCGAAACCCTAGCTTTTTCAATTTTTCAATGGCGCCCAAATCTAAGAAACAAAAAGGAGATTCATCTCAACAACCTTCTCACATTTTTCCTTCGGAAGATCAAATTGAAGCTTGGTTATACCACGAACCTCGAAGCATGGCTCGTTACAAGCATTTATGTTCTCTTCAATCATTTCATGGTATTTTTCATAATCTTGATCATTTTCCTTTCTACAAACTTAGGCTCTATACTGATAGATCTCAGATTACAAGCCTTATTGATTTCAAAGATAATCAAGTCAACATTTGCAGACTTAGTGTTCTATTATTTCTAGCGAATGTTAACAATCCAAAAATTAGACTTCATCGAGAAAAAGGAACGCTTTGGACAAGCGTTTTTGGAAACATTCTGCAAATAACTCCTTCTGACATTGGACGAATTTTAAAATGTAGCTCGGAAGGAGTCGACATAGATGACTTTAAGTTAGAAGGAGAGGAACTTAAACAAATCGAATATTATCTTTTTGAACCTGAAAAATCCACAGATAGATCAAATCATCTTCGTCCTCGACCTCGACTATTGCTTAGAATGCTAATAAAAACAATTTTTCCCCGACAAGGAAGCCATGAGGTCATTTACGATGATGAAGATAAGGCACTTCAATCAATTCTATCCAATACTCAAATCAATTGGGCTCAATACTTTTATGATGCTTTTCGCACTTATCATGACTCCAAGAAACGCTCAATTATCTATGCTCCCTATATTACTCGAATTTTAACTGCCTTCTCTATTCAAAGTCCATCAATTGAATTTGAAAAAATCAAGGTATCCAACATTCGCTTCTTCAGTTTAATGGGATTACCAGAATCTCCTCCGACATTTCCAACATTTAATGATTATAAAGCGGAACAACTTGCTTTACAAAAAGAAAAAGGAAAAGCAAAAGTAAGTAGTTCCGGACATAATGGAAATGAAGGCAATACTGAAAAAGAAAAGAATGATGAAGAAAGGGAAGATGAAGAAGAAGATGAAGATGAAGCTTTTGAGAAAGCTTTTATCCAAAGCCCAAATTCGGAAAATTTCGAGATAGAACTAATTTTTGGTACTTCTCGCTCGTATACTAAAAATGAAAAGCTCAAATCCGACATCATTATTTCTAAAAATCAAAAGAAAATTTCTCAACAAATAGCACAAGGCTTTTCTTCCATCAATTCTAGATTCGATTACTTTGATGCCAAAGTCGAAGAGAATGCACGAGAATTGAGAAATATCAAGACAATTCTTCGTCAATTATGGAAAAAGTCTCATGGATCCTCACCTCCTTCTTCTCCAACTTGGGGAGAATGGTGAATGAAGATGGTTCTCTTTTGGTTTCTCTTTTGGTTCAATCAATGTCTTCTCTCATAAAATTTTTTTTCTTGGTTCAAACAATGGTGAATGATAAGATTGTATAATTTTATCTGTCTTTTTTAAAAAATCAACTATGATGTAGTCTAAACATTGTTTTGTTAATATCTTGCTTGGTTTGTTTACATCTCTTAATTAGTGTGTTATTCACAGTTTTGTTACTTCTTTTTTTATCCAAATCAACCCCAACAATTCTTTTTGTTAATGACAAAGGGGGAGAAATAATTATATTTCTGCTATATAATATGGTCATATTGACAGGGGGAGCAAAAGGTATGATTATACTAATCGATGAATTATATAGTTGTCATCATCAAAAAGGGGGAGAATGTTGAAACCTGACTTCTTCGATTTTAATGCGACAACTATATATTTCAATCTATATATTATTATGTCAAATATTCTTGCAGGAATCGTCAAAAGAAGCTATTATCATCAACAAGATTAAAGCTCTTTATAAAATCTATTTAGATATATTTGTACAATCTCTGATATGGTGATGAAACACACACACACACAAATATACTTTTGAAAATCATGCTTTAAAATAAATATAAAAAGGTATTTTCAAAATTATATATTTTCTCAAGTTCAAAAATACTAAAATGGACAAAGGAACAGAACAGTACAGAGATAGACGTCTGTATATTAATTCAGACGTCTGACATCAATATCAGACGTCTAAATTAAGATAACAGACGTCTGAGCACTATGTTGTTAATGCCTCTATTTCTATATGAAATAGACGTCTGTCACTTAATAACAGACGTCTGTCATCCTAGACAGACGTCTGAATTAAAAGACAGACGTCTAAATTAACTGTTTATTGTTTCCTTTGATTTTTTGAAATTCAAAATTATTCAGACATCTGTCACTTTTATCTCAGACATCTGAACTTGACGAACTGAAGCATCTCTTCATAAAATATCAAAATCTGAAGAGTTGTTCTCTTCACCAAGAGTTGCACTTCTTCAAAGAGTTGCAACTATTGAATTAAAACTATTCAATACTATAAATAGAGATGAAAATCCACTATTTCAATAACTAATTTTTTCTATCTTTTCTGATCTTATATTGTTATAATATCAAGTGATTTTCAATTCTCTACTTCCTATCTTTTGCACATTAAAATCATCATATCAAGAAGATTATAGGAAGGGTGTACTACATTGACTATATTCGTGTTATTCAAAGAACACACAAGTCAAGAAACAATTTACCAAATTGTATTTGAAGTCCTATTCGGTTGCTTAGGCGGAAAAGTCCTATTCGGTTGCTTAGGCGGAAAAGTCCTGTTCGGTTGCTCAGGCGGTGTAATACCTGTTCCTCCGGGTTAAGTGAGGGTTATTCGAGAAATTCCAGAAGCAGTCTGGGACTGGACGTAGAACGAGAAGTTCGAACCAGTATAAAAATCCCTGGTGTCATTTTTATTATTGCCATTTACTATTATTTATAATTCTGCACCTGCTAGTCGTAATTTAACTTTATTATCGATCCATATAGACTTTCATGCAGCACCTTCAGGTAGTATTTCAGATAGAGGTAGGAAAGTCACCGTTGAAGGTTTGATTTCTATTTTTGATTTTCCTGTTCGGACTCTTTTCGATTCTGGAGCTTCACACTCTTTTATCTCTAGCTCTCTTGTGGATTGTTTGCACTTAGACATCTCTTTAGTAGTAGACCCATCGTTGTTTCAAACCCCATATGAGGATCGGCACATTTGTCTATGGTTTGTAGGGGTTTGAAAAATTTTATCCTAGGCGTAGAATTTGACTGCGATGCCTATGTTTTAGGATTTTCGGGGTATGGGATGGTTTTGGGAATGGATTGGCTATCCACATATGGAGCTGTATTAGATTGCGAGAGGAGAGTCGTTAGACTAGAGACATGCAGCGGTAGGACTCTCGAGGTTTCTTGTGACCCACAAGGGTCGGTTATGTTGAGCTTCCTTTATTCCCTTGATTCATCATCATCAGAGTTAGATTCAATTCCTGTCGTCAAATATTTTCCAGATGTCTTTGAGGAGGTTAGGGGACTACCCCCTAAGAGAGAGATTGACTTCAGGATTTACTTGACAGATAATGCTAAGCTAGTGGCATTACCCGTTAGGAATTTGGCACCTAGGGAGAGGAAGGAATTGGGCAAGCAAATCCGTGAGCTTTTGGATAAGGGTTTTATAAGAAGGAGTATATCGGAATGGGGAGCGCCAGTCGTCTTTGCTACTAAGGCGGATGGTTCTCTTCGACTTTGCGTGGACTATGGGGAATTAAATAAGCTCACAAAGAAGAACCGTTATCCACTCCCTAGGATAGATGACCTTTTTGATCAGTTAGTTGGATCTTCGGTATTCTCTCAACTTGATTTAGCTACGGGATTCCATTGGCTTAGGGTCGTTGATGACAGCATTGATAAGACCGCGTTTAAGAATCCAGTTGGATTTTATGAGTGGTTGGTAATGCCTTTTGGGCTAACCAATGCCCCAGCCTACTTCGTAGATTTGATGAGCCACATCTTTAGAGAAGTCCTAAATAAGTTTGTGGTTGTATTCGTGGATGATATTTTGGTGTTTTCCAAGAGTATGGAGGAGCATGCTATTCATCTAAAAGAGGTTCTTCGTACGCTTCGTAGTCATCATTTGAGAGCAAAATTTTCAAAGTGCCGCTTTTGGAGAGAGGAGGTACGTTTCTTGGGGCACGTAGTTTCAAAAGAAGATTTGGCTATTGACCCCGCTAAGGTAATAACGGTGCAAGATTGGAAAGCTCCCAAGAACGTCACCGAAGTTAGAAGCTTCCTAGGATTGACTGGCTATTATAGGAAGTTCATTAGAGATTTTTCCAAGATCTCAGCACCACTCACATGCCTTACTAAGAAGAATAAAGCATTCGTGTGGGACGTGGATTGTGAGGATTCCTTCACGAAACTTAAAAGAGCCCTTACTAGTGCACCGGTGTTAGTTCTACCCGATGGAGCTAAACCTTTTACAGTATATGTTGATTCATGAGTTTTGATTCATGACACAAGCTTCAGAGATCATACGACGAGAGTGCTATATGAAAGCGACAAAAAGAGAATAAGTGCATACCGTGCACTACAAAGAAGATAATCTTACGATTCAGAGATTAGTATGGATATTTTATTTTATTTGAGTCTTAGAACAATGTTAAAATCATTCCTCAAATAATCACACACGCACACAAAACATTTTATAGCAAAAACTATGTTCACTGTGCATATAACACCAGGTCGGCCGACCGACCAGGATCCTCGGTCGACCGACCCTGTATCATGTGCACAGTAAATTTCTGTTTTGTATAAGTTTTAAACTCAGCTGACCGGCCAGGTTTTCCGGTCGACCGACCAGAGAAAAACGGCTAGTTTTCTGAAGAGACGCGATCATTTCATGAAGAGGAATGTCCTCTATTTCAAGAGGTATGGACACAACTGTTAACAAAAACTCTTCATGAAAGATTACAACTCTTCTACAACTATATAAACATATTCAATTCACTTCTACAATCACCGATTCTTGTTTATATTTCTGAAATCTAATCTCTATTCATTTCTGCAAATAAAAGCATTTATTCTTATTTAATATCACTAGAATCCTTGAATTTATTCATATACTTCGATTCTACGTGATTATCTTCCTTCTAAATCTTCACACACATATATACTCTTGAGGATTTGATTATAGGAAAGCTTTACTATCAAAAGACAATCAGTGTTATTCAGAACACATTCGTCAACAAACTATTTGTATTAAGTTGAAGTCCTCTTCGGCTGTTGAGGCGGAAAAATTCCTGTTCGGCTGCTCAGGTGTCGTATACCTATTCCTCCGGGTTAAGTGAGGGGTTTAGTTTAAATCCAGAGGGTATTCTGGGACTGGACGTAGAACGGGAAGTTCGAACCAGTATAAAAATTCCTGGTGTGCTTACTTTAATTTGTACTTTACTGTTATTACTAGTTTCCGCATTAACATACCATATTACATGATCCTTAGTACTACACGTGTACTTTCATTTGGTATCAGAGCAAGGTCATCCTATAACCATCACAAAGTTATTTGATATTTACTTTTAGTAATATGGCAACCACACAAATTAATGATGTTAATACTCACACTAATTCTAGTTTCACAGAAGGTCAATCGACTTCACGACCTCCACTCTTCAATGGTATAAATTACAATTATTGGTCAACTAGGATGAGAATCTATATGCAATCAAGTGGATTTGATATCTGGAATATTATACAAAGAGAGTATACAACTCCTACTGGAGAATACTCAACTTGGAGTAACACACAAAAACTAGATGCTACTTCAAATGCAAAAGCAATGAATATTTTATTTTGTGCATTAGATAGAAATGAATTCAATAGAGTTAGTATGTGCACTTCCGGTTATGAGATTTGGAGAACTCTTAAAGTTTCACATGAAGGAACGAATAAAGTTAAATTGAGCAAAATTTCTATGTTGAAACATCAATTTGAAAATTTTAAAATGAGGCCAAATGAATATATAAATGACATGTACTCTAGATTTCAGGATATTTATCATGCTTTATTATCACTAGAACAAAAGTTTACTGATTTTGATGTTGTCACAAAAATCTTGAATTCTTTAACGGATGAATGGGAACGAAAAGTCCTAGCTATTGAAGAAGCAACTGATTTGTCAACATTAAAACCAGAAGAGTTGATAGGTAATTTAATGTCCTACGAAGTAAATTTGCAGGCAAAACGAAATGGAGCACAAGAAAAGAAAAATGTAGCATTCCAAGCAGAAAAAGATGATTCCGACTCAGAAAATGAAGATATGGCCATGATCGCTAAAAATTTCAAAAAGTTTTTGAAATTCAACAGAAACAAATTCAAGGGAAACAAAAATAATTCCAACAACAATTCCAATAGCAGCAAACCATCATCTTCAACAATGGAATGTTATGAATGTCATAAGAAAGGACACATGAAGAAAGATTGTCCAGATCGTAAAAAGAATAATATCAAGAAGGACAAAACCAAACGAAAAGCTTTTTCAGTCACTTGGGACGACACTGACTCATCATCCTCATCAGAGAGCGAAAGTGATAATGAACAAGCAAATGTATGCTTCATGGCTTCATCAGACGATGTAAGTGATTTTACTTTTGAAGATTTAATTGAAATAAATTCTGAATTAGTAAATTTAACAAAACAACTTAAAAAAAAGGAGTTGCAAAGAAAGTTAGATAGAACAGCTTTAGAAGTAGATATGTTAAAAGATGAGAAGGTAATATTGGAAGAAGAACTTGAAATATCTCAACAATCGAATTCTAACTTATCTTCTCAAATTACGTCAATTTCTGAGGAACTAGAAACTCAGAAAAATAAAAATGATGTTTTTCTTTTTGAAAATAATAGTTTAATATCTAAGATTAAGGATTTAGAGCTAGAAAAATCTAATCTTAAAATAAAATTTGATGATATTTCTAAAAATGTTTCTAATTTCAATAAAGGAAGAGAAAATCTTTCTAGTATATTAGAAAACTCTCAAACTCCTAACAATAAATCTGGACTAGGATTTAAGAAACAAAATACTTTTGCTAAAAGTAAAATTAATAATAAAATTAAGAAAGATATTAGGAAAACAGTTTATTCAAATACTAAAACTATTAAGATATGGATTCCAAAAACCAATAATACATTGATAAGGAATAAACATATCAAAAGTTTTATGGAAACTGTTCATAATAACAAAAATTATGTTTATAAAGGGAATTCTGAACCCGTATGGGTTTGGCTACCTAAGATCTAACTCTTAGGACCCTAAAAAGATTGGGTACCAACTTTTTATAATTTTTTGTAGGTACCACATAAGAAGAGAGGAAAATGGATTTTAGATAGCGGTTGCTCAAAACACATGACTGGAAACAAAGAAATGTTATCAAACATTATATACTCAAATGGAGGAGCAGTCACCTTTGGAGATAACTCAAAAGGATATATCATCGGCAAAGGCAATGTTAATAGCAACGGTACATCTAATTTACCTCTCATTACTGATGTTTTATTAGTTAAAAATTTAAAACATAATTTATTAAGTATTAGTCAACTATGCGATAAAGGTTTTAATATAACTTTTTCAGAAAATAAATGTAACATTTTTGATAAAAATCACAACATCATTTTCGAAGGAAATAGAGATAAAAATATTTATATCCTAAATATGAATATTAATAATGATTCAAATTTGTGTCTAGTAGCTAAAGAAAACGATTCTTGTCTTTGGCACAAAAGATTTTGTCACATAAATTTTAATACCATCAACAAACTTGCGAAAAATAAATTAGTTAAAGGATTACCCAATATAAAATTCGAAACTAACATATTTTGTGATGCATGTAAATTAGGAAAATTAACAAAATCTTCTTTTAAATCAAAGAAAGTAATATCTACAGAACAACCACTTGAACTTTTACACATGGATCTTTTTGGTCCAACTCAAGTACAATCTATTAACCATAATAGATATGTTTTTGTTATTGTAGACGATTTCTCTAGATATACTTGGATTTTCTTTTTGAAAAATAAAAGTGATACTTTTGATAATTTTAAAGTTTTTGTTAAAAGAATTCAAAATATTAAAACATTAAAGATTAAAAATATAAGAAGTGATCATGGAGGCGAATTTGAAAATGAAGTTTTTGAACAATTTTGTAACAAGAAAGGTATTAACCATAATTTTTCTTTTCCTAGAACACCACAACAAAATGGAGTTGTAGAAAGGAAAAATAGAACGTTACAAGAATGTGCAAGAACTTTACTAAATGGAACAACTTTATCGAAACATTTTTGGGCAGAAGCTGTAGCCACTGCTTGTTACGTACTAAATCGCGTTTCTATTCGTCCATTAACTAAAAATACACCATATGAACTTCTAAATGGAAGAAAACTAAATATTTCATATCTAAAAGTTTTTGGTTCGAAATGTTTTATTTTAAATACTAAAGATCAATTAGGTAAATTTGATCCAAAATCCGATGAAGGAATATTCGTTGGATATTCGGAACGAAGCAAGGCTTATCGAATTTATAATAAACGAACTCAAATTATTGAAGAAAGTTTACATGTTTCCTTCAACGAAAATTTTAAAAATATAAATCCAAGTGTTACTATAGATTCTGATGATGAATCTACTCAGAATGAAAATAATAATGCAAATGAAAATTTTGATATTCATGAAACCAATACAAACGTGACGTCTAATATAATAAAATCTCCACCTAGAATTTTAAGAGATCATCCTGTGCAAAATATAATTGGAGAGGTTAATACGAATGTTAAAACCAGACATCAATTAAATCAAGTTGGTCATGTAGCTTTTCGTTCTAACATAGAACCTAAGAATATAAAAGAAGCTTCAACTGATGACTACTGGATACTTGCCATGCAAGAAGAATTAAATCAATTCGAACGAAACGAAGTTTGGGAACTCGTTCCTAGACCCAGTGACCAATCAGTCATCGGTACTAAATGGGTTTTCAAAAATAAAGCAGATGAACTAGGAAATATAACAAGGAATAAAGCTAGATTAGTTGCACAAGGATATAATCAAGAAGAAGGTATTGATTACGAAGAGACGTTTGCTCCAGTCGCCCGACTTGAAGCAATACGAATACTATTAGCTTATGCGTGTTTTCATAATTTTAAACTATATCAAATGGATGTTAAAAGTGCATTTTTAAATGGATTCATAAAAGAAAATGTTTTTGTTGAACAACCACCTTTGTTCAATCATGAAAAATTTCCAGATCATGTATATAAACTTAAAAAGGCGTTATATGGTTTAAAACAAGCACCACGTGCTTGGTATGATCGTCTTAAAGGTTATTTATTAGAATCTGGTTTTGAAATCGGTAAAGTAGATCAAACACTTTTTATTAAGAAAACTAATAAAGATATTTTAATAATTCAAATATATGTTGACGATATTATTTTCGGCTCGACAAATGAAAAATTATGTCAAGAGTTTTCAACTATAATGACAAATGAATTTGAAATGTCTCATATGGGAGAACTATCATATTTTCTTGGATTACAAATTAAACAAATTAAAAATGGAATTTTTATTAATCAAGAGAAATATTGCTATAATTTAATCAAACGTTTTGGTCTTGAAAACACTGCTGCCAAACCAACTCCCATGAGTACAACGGTTCATCTCGATAGAGATGAAGATGGAAAAAGTGTTGATCAAAAGTTATATCGTAGTATGATAGGTTCTTTACTCTATTTAATAGCGAGTCGCCCCGATATTATGATGAGTGTCTGTTTGTGTGCTCGATTTCAAGCAAATCCCAAAGAATCACATATGAGAGCAGTTAAACGCATTATTCGATATCTAACTAAAACCAAAGATTTCGGACTATTTTATCCAAAAGAATGTCCTTTTGAATTAGTTTCCTATAGTGATGCTGATTTTGGAGGAAGTCGGACGGATCGAAAAAGTACGAGCGGAACGTGTCACTTCATTGGACGTTCCTTAGTTTCTTGGTTTAGTAAGAAACAAAACTGTGTTTCTTTATCAACATGTGAAGCAGAATATATATCTGCTGCTTTGGCATGTGCACAAGTCGTATATATGCAATAAACATTACAAGATTTTAATTGTCATCTTGAAAAATCAATAATTTATTGTGATAATACCAGTGCAATAAATCTTTCTAAAAATCCGTTCAATCACTCACGAACAAAACACATTGATATTCGACATCATTTTCTTCGTGATTGTTTGGAAAAAGGATTAATTAATCTAGAATTTATCAACACTGAAAATCAAATAGCCGACATTTTTACTAAACCACTAAATGAGAATACTTTTATAAAACTAAGACGTGATTTAGGTATAATGTCGTTTAAAGACTTATGAATAAAAATATGCAAAAATTTGGAAAAACAAAAATTATTTTATTTCTGACCAAAGCGGCACTCGAACTCATGACTTCTAACTTATATGCTAGATGTTGTAGTATAGCCACTTGAGCTATGGGTGTTTCTTGTTCCAGCTCTGTTTCTAATTTGTACCATTAAAACTTAATTTCAAAATATACTATTTTTGACTCTATAGCATTGTATGTCATTCATTTACAAACAGTTTTTTGTTTAAAAAGTTCTGTGATTAAAACCAAAATTTGATTTTAAACCACTATTTTTTTAGAAATAAATGGTTATATATACATACATATGTTTATTGAATAGAACATAAGATACAAAAAAATCTACTTACAAAACAAAAACTTGAAACAAAAATGTCTTCTAACAATGATATCTACAATTCTGAAAATTCTCATCTTTCTTATACATCCCCGGACGACGACTATTCTGATCGCATCACTGAAAATGGTCCCCAACCTACTTTTCCAATGCCTAATCGTGTTTTAGAATTTCCCTCTCCAGATAATGACCCCCGACACAGGTGGAAACCATGGGAAGACTCCCATACAGGTTATACACCTGATAAAAAGAAAGGGAAAAAGGAAATGGTAGTATCTCCATCAACCAAACAAAAGATTGATGAAATTCATCACTACCAACAACAACAGATGAATATGCAAAGGGAACTTTATTACGAACAGAAAGTCACGGCAAGACGTTTAAGCTTCCTTGAAAAGATTGCCATGAAATTTTGTTCATCTAAGAAGGATGATGTTGCTGAACCTTCTTACAGAACTCCATCTCCTTCTAACCATGTTCAAACTCCAATAGCTCCGATATGGTCACCGGTAGAAAACGTTCCATCTCCAAATTCATGGGAACGTCGATGCTGATACACCATGGCTATAATTTACTATATATATGTTATTAATTTGAATAAGATGTATAGATATATATAATGTAATAATATAATTATACTTCTATAATTCTTGTTTGAAAGACAGCATAAACTAGTCTGTTAACATGCCTCGGTCGACCGAATAATCTGAATCGGTCAACCGAAGCTGTCCCGAGAGGTTTTTAAAAATAAAAAACAAAAAAACAGATTTCTTGCAAGTCGGTCGACCGAACAACCTGTCTCGGTCAGCCGAACTTGTTTCCAGAAAGACATTATAACATTTTTTTAACTCAGTCAACCGAATACCCTGCACCAGTCGACCGAAGTTCTTCCCGAAAGTTTCACCACTATTCTGAACCCCAACTCGGTCGACCGACCCAGGGATTTCAGCCGACCGAACGAACTTTTTCTGCTGAAATTGCCTACATATTTTAACCCAACCATTCACCTTTTTATCTCACCTCTTCACTTTACTTTCTCACAACAGATTTTAACCCTAGCCCCCATTAAAACCCTCCTAAATTTCTTTAAATTCTTCAAAGAAAAATGGCTCCCAAGAAGAGATCGAAGACTACTGCTGGCCAATTTTCCTCAACTCCTGTAGACTCTCAAATTGCTTCTTGGCTAGTAAGTGAAAAAGCTTTAGAAAGATGGATAAGGCTTCAAGATGCAAAAATCTTTGAGGAGTCTTTTGTAAGTTATCCTGATTTTACCACCTACGGTGTTGAAAATGCCGCTCTTGAAAGTGCTCTTGATGCTTTTCTTGACCATAGGAAAAACAACTTGAAAATTAATCATATAATGGTGAAGTTATTCCTAGCAAATCTCAATCTTGTAAATCCACCGAGAAACACTGAAAATTGTGTTTGGACATCGGTTTGTGGCACTTCCATTTTTCTCTCCATTGATCGAATGAATCATATTTTAAATGCTCGACCGGGTGGAATATCATTACATGATGTAGACTGTAATACATTAACTCGTGATCGCCTAAGTCATCTATTCTTTGAAGATGATGCTACCGATTTAAGGCAAACTTCATCTCTCCGACCTAAATCACGACTTTTTCATCGATTCATAATGAAGTCTATTGTTCCACGAGGAGGGTCATACCACTTAGTGTATCCCGAAAACTTCAAGGCGTTATATGCTATGTGTGGAAATATTCGGGTAAATTGGACATAACTTCTTATGGATGAATTCCTTACGTTCAACCAAGGGAAAATGCTCCATATTTATTATGGAGAATACATAATGCGGTTGATTAATAACTTTGTCACCCATGCTCCGGAATCCGAAACATCCAAAGTTCGTACCTTTGACTCACGAACAATAAAATTAATGAAGTTACCCGATGCACCATCCCAAATCACCACCTTTCAGCAATGGCGTACCATTCCACGAGAACAACTACGTCGCAGCTACTCTACACCTCAACCATCCACTCATTCTACAGAACGTATAACTCGTCAGACTTCTATCCAAAGACCACCTCCCGGTACTAGCACAGCGGCTGCCATTGATATTTTGGCCCAAAATCAACTAGCTTTGGATTCTCGCCTTCGAAAAATTGATGGGCGTTTCAAGAAGATCAAAGGCTACTTCGTAAATTTATGGGATGCCTTATCATGCTCTTCTAAAGCCGGTGCTTCATTTGTTGCTCCTGGAAAAAGACCAGCACCAAATTTCTCTTGGTCTACATCCGAGAACACAAGTTCCAGCACTTCGGCAACTCCCGCACCTACCACTCAAAGACGGGGTAAGGAACTGGCTCCTCTCGATGAAAATCTTCATCTAGAACAGTGGGATACCGACGATGATGAGGAGTAATTGTAGTATTTTTAAATTTATTTTACTTTCAAAAATCTCTTGTACTTTATTTGTTTCTTAATTAATTGTTATGTTATGTTCTAAGCAAACATCTTTAAATTATTTCTAATTAAGCTCAAAGAATGTACCATGTAAATTTAAATGTTTTTGCATTACTTTAATCTGTTATAAGTATTCCTTTTTGTCGATGACAAAGGGGGAGAAATGTATGCAAATTAACGAATTTTTGAAGAAAAAGTCGCCATATATTCAGGGGGAGAACTATAATATATATGTCAATATTACTTCGTCACATAAGTATTGTCATCAATCAAAAAGGGGGAGAATGTTGATTCATGAGTTTTGATTCATGACACAAGCTTCAGAGATCATACGACGAGAATGCTATATGAAAGCGACAAAAAGAGAATAAGTGCATACCGTGCACTACAAAGAAGATAATCTTACGATTCATAGATTAGTATGGATATTTTATTTTATTTGAGTCTTAGAACAATGTTAAAATCATTCCTCAAATAATCACACACACACACAAAACATTTTATAGCAAAAACTATGTTCACTGTGCATATAACACCAGGTCGGCCGACCGACCAGGATCCTCGGTCGACCGACCCTGTATCATGTGCACAGTAACTTTCTGTTTTGTATACGTTTTAAACTCAGCTGACCGGCCAGGTTTTCCGGTCGACCGAACAGAGAAAAACGGCTAGTTTTCTGAAGAGACGCGATCATTTCATGAAGAGGAATGTCCTCTATTTCAAGAGGTATGGACACAACTGTTAACAAAAACTCTTTATGAAAGATTACAACTCTTCTACAACTATATAAACATATTCAATTCACTTCTACAATCACCGATTCTTGTTTATATTTCTGAAATCTAATCTCTATTCATTTCTGCAAATAAAAGCATTTATTCTTATTTAATATCACTAGAATCCTTGAATTTATTCATATACTTCAATTCTACGTGATTATCTTCCTTCTAAATCTTCACACACATATATACTCTTGAGGATTTGATTATAGGAAAGCTTTACTATCAAAAGACAATCAGTGTTATTCAGAACACATTCGTCAACAAACTATTTGTATTAAGTTGAAGTCCTCTTCGGCTGTTGAGGCGGAAAAATTCCTGTTCGGCTGCTCAGGTGTCGTATACCTATTCTTCCGGGTTAAGTGAGGGGTTTAGTTTAAATCCAGAGGGTATTCTGGGACTGGACGTAGAACGGGAAGTTCGAACGAGTATAAAAATTCCTGGTGTGCTTACTTTAATTTGTACTTTACTGTTATTACTAGTTTCCGCATTAACATACCATATTACACGATCCTTTGTACTACACGTGTACTTTCAGTATATACTGAAGCATGTGGGACGGTTCTAGGAGCGGTGTTGATGCAAGAAGGGAGGGTGGTATGTTATGGAAGTAGGCAGTTAAGGATGCATGAGAAGAACTACCCTACCCACGATTTAGAGTTGGCTGCTATAATTTTTGCACTCAAGTCTTGGAGGCATTATTTGCTTGGAGAGAGGTTCGAGCTTTTCACTGACCATAAGTCATTAAAGTACCTATTCTCATAGAAGGATTTGAACTTGAGACAGCAACGATGGATGGAGTTTTGGGCGTCGTATGGCTTTGAGATAGTTTATACCCTTGGCAAGGGTAATGTGGTTCCGTATGCGTTGAGTAGGAGGAAAGCAACCCTTAGTCCTTTGTTCGTAGAGTGGAAGAGCCTAGAGTTTATTTCTACTTTTGATTTTAAGCCCTCTATGGACATTACCCCTAGATTGCTAGCTACACTTAAGGTGAGGCCTACCCTTGTAGATCAGATTGGCTCGAGGCAGCGAGAGGATTCAGAACTTATGGATGTAATGGATAGGATTAGCAAAGGAGAGGTCTCTAGACATCTCCAACGTTATTCCATTGATAGCAAAGGG
Source organism: Allium fistulosum (assembly GCA_030737815.1). Taxonomy (NCBI): domain Eukaryota; kingdom Viridiplantae; phylum Streptophyta; class Magnoliopsida; order Asparagales; family Amaryllidaceae; genus Allium; species Allium fistulosum. The sequence goes on along the minus strand of CM060905.1, from coordinate 496,363,377 downwards.
TGGCTTAGGAGAGATGGAAGGCTTTGTGTTCCCCGCGCTGGTGACATGTTGAAAGCGGTTTTAGAGGAAGCACACCATTCTCGTATGACTATTCATCCGGGTGGTGACAAGATGTATAGGGACATAAAGAAGATGTTTTATTGGAATGGCATGAAGAAGGATGTGGCGTAGTTTGTAGCTAAGTGTCTTATATACCAAAGGGTTAAGATGGAGCAGCAGAAGCCTGGAGGGTTACTTCAGCCCTTGGATGTTCCTGAATGGAAGTGGGACGTCATTTCGATGGACTTCATAGATGGTTTACCCCGTTCTAGGAAGGGGAATACTAGCATTTGGGTGATTGTAGATCGCTTGACTAAAAGCACCCATTTCATTCCGGTTAAGAGTAAGCGTTCGACATTTTATTTGGCATCCTTATATGTTCGTGAAATAGTCCGACTTCATGGAATTCCCTCTAGCATAGTGAGTGATAGAGACTCTATTTTTACTAGCGAGTTTTGGAGAAGCTTGCAAGAGGCTTTAGGGACGCAGCTTAGATTGAGTACGGCCTATCACCCTCAGACTAATGGCCAAACGGAGAAAGTTATTAGAGTGCTTGAGGACTTGTTGCGGATGTGCATTTTGGATTTTGGAGGAGCTTGGGAGGATCATCTTCCGTTGGTGGAGTTCACGTACAATAACAGTTACCAAGCAAGCATAGGAATGGAACCATTCGAGGCTTTATACGGGAGACCTTGTAAGTCACCTTCATGTTGGGTGGAATCTACGGATAAGTTGCTACTTGGGCCTGACATGGTTAGGGAGACATCGGAGAAGGTGGATTTGGTTTGACGGAGGATGAAGACAGCTCAAGACAGGCAGAAATCTTATGAGGACAAGTGTAGGAGAGACATCGAGTTTGAGGTTGGAGACTTAGTTTTTATTAAAGTATCCCCGCTTAGGAAGGTGGTAAGGTTTGGGTCGAATGGAAAGTTAGCCCCCAGATTTGTAGGACTATTTCCTATCTTAGAAAGAATTAGGAAGATGGCATACCGAGTGAAGCTATGGGAGAGGCTCGCGGGAGTGCACGGCATTTTCCATGTTTCGCACTTGCGAAAGTGCTTACATGACTCAGCGGAAGTTATAGAGCCTAGTCAGTTAGAGGAGGTGGAGTAGAAAGGGAAGCATCGGTTCGGCGTATTTCTACGAAGATCATTGGACGAGACACTAAGCGACTTAGGAATAAAGAAGTTCCGTTAGTAAAGGTGCAATGGGGAGACGATGTTGCAGACGCTTCGTGGGAGACTAAAGAAAAGATTTGTACTTCTTATCCTCATCTTTTCGATAGTAAGTTTTTTAATTTCCTATTTTCCATCTTTAGTTTTGAATAGGTTCTTTCCATTATTATCCTTTGGGAGGGTAGAACATAGGATTTAACCAATGGATGATAGGATTTGATGTAAACATGTTAATAGAACATGTTATGAATGATGTATGCCAATGGTTGCAAGTGTTTGCTAGTGGATGCTAATGGACGCGTATACTTACACTAGGCACTATTATCTCCTAGGGATCGGCCTAACTAGGACACTAGAGCATATGCATATGGATGTGTGCACATTTTATTTTATTTTCCATGATTGTTATAAATGGATGATTATCACATGATTGTTGCATTTGGATGATGTTTGATGCATATAGAACTATCGGTTATCATTAGGAATTTTTGCATTCATTCGGATACATGGCACGGGCATGATTGAATAAAAGGAGGTCAACTGAATCAGTGGACCGCCAAATCTTTTGCATTAGTTAGGGACATTAACACTACCCTAATTGCATAAGTAACATAAATCGCATTAGAAACATAAGGACAGTGGATGAATGGTTGATGTTGAGTAATTGGATGTAGATATTGGATGAAAACATTTAGTTCATTCTTTTATCCATAAAGATTTCGGGGACGAAATCCCTTAAGGAGGGGAGAATGTAACAACCCAAAATTTAAGCTATAATAATTAATTAACGAATAAATGAAATGATAAAATAACTTTGTGAAATTATCAGAATTTAGCCATGGGAGTTGCACCATTGTGTCTGCGGTAATTTTCTGGTCAATTTCCATATATAGAACGTCAGAGTCCGAGCTTATATGAGTAAGATACGGAATTAAAAAGATAAACGAATATATATATATATATATAGGGAGGTGGACCTAGAGGTCGACCATCCCAAGGCCTAGGTCAACCGGCCGGTCGACCTGGCACTATGGGCGATCGACCTGTAGGTCGACCTGGCACTAAGTGCACATCCAAAGTATCGTCTTCGCCTCCAAAGCTTTAGTTGTGCCACTCTAGTTGCATATCCCTAAAGACTCTTTGATGCATAACAACCACTGCCTAATCCCTAGCTCGGTCAACATAGTAAATTCTACAAATCTATAAATCCGAGGAAAAAGCCAAAGGATGGAAGGGCGGCCCCAACTAAGCTGATGATCAATATCATAGTCGATAAAGATGATCCTACTCGAGTCTTGAAGATCGGATCTCAAATTAGTGTGAAGATGAAGAAGGAGTTGGCAGGGTTCCTTTGGGAAAACCTGAATGTGTTTGCTTGGTTGCATTTCGTTATGTGTGGAATATCACTAGAGATAGCATGCCACACATTGAATGTAAACCCCGGATGTCCTCTTATGAAGCAAAAGTGGCGCTGCCTGGTTCCAGAGCACTCCACTGCATTAAAGGAAGAAGTGGATAAGCTGAAAAACAACAACTTCATCCACATTGCTCTATGCCCCAAATGGGTATCGAATCCAGTTCCGGTCAAAAAACCTAATGGAAAATGGTGGACATGCGTCGACTATTAAGATCTAAATAAAGTGTGCCCAAAAGATAGCTTCTCGCTGCCAAAGGTCGACCAGTTAGTGCACTCAACAACCAGACACAAATTGCTGTCATTCATGGATGCTTATTCTGGCCACAACCAAATACCAATGCACATCCCAGATCAAGATCACGCTAGTTTTATTGCTGACCTGGGACTGTATTACTACCGCATCATGCCATTTAGTCTAAACAATGCAATGGTAACCCACCAAAGATTGGTAAAATAGATGTTCAAGAATCAGATCGGACGTACAATGGAGGTCTATGTTAATGACATGCTAACGAAGTCATGAAGTTCGATGAACCACATGAGAGACTTCTCAAAGATGTTTGATGTACTCTAAAGATACAAAATGAAGCTAAATCCACTAAAATATTCATTCGAGGTTGATCGGGTAAATTTTTTGGTTTTCATGGTGAATTTAAGGGGCACAGAAGCCAATCTGGAGCAAATTAAGGCACTGAGAGATGTGAGAGATGTCAAAACCCCATAAATAAGGAGGGAGATGCAATATAGCGAAGGAATTGGGAGTTAAAACGTTGCATATATATAGCGACTCTCAATTGGTAGTCTATAGAGTGAAGAAAGAGTTTCAAGCTTAGGGAGCGAAACTAGCCCTTTACTTGACAATGGTTCTAGAACTACTGAATAACATCGAGTACTATATGATAATGCATATTCCTAAGGAAGAGAAAATGAAGGCCAATCCATTAGCCAAGTTGTCTAGCTCTAGGGATGCACAACTTATGGGTTGATTCGAATGGAGGTATTATCGGCTACTAGCATCAACCAGATAGACGTCGATTGGATCTTGAAGGCCAAGGTTTTAAAGGAATTATGGATGACTCCAATCAAGGAGTACTTACCTGTAACATCCCTAATTTTTGATAACATTCTTCAGAAGATTAAATTAGATAAATTAAATAGAATAATGATGATAAGGAGATTGAGATTTGATTAAAATAGTTATAGGGTCGTGCTTATTAACAAAATAAATGGGCTTAAAATTGGTTTATGAGATACTGAACTTACATAAGGCCTTATTAGTAAAAATAGCCACACTTTATATTCACGGCTATACATTTGCATTTGTCTTTTCACGTTCACTTTACTTCTCAAAAAATAAAAAATAAACGCTAGAACCCTAATAAAGCCGACCATTAACAAAGGAGAAGAGGAATTTTAATCAAAAGCTTAGGATCCAAAGCTAGGGAGGATGAATCAACAACAAATCTCAAATTCCTTGTCAAGTTTAAGGTGAATAATAATCTTCTACCATCTCTATTTTGTTCTATGATTATATGGTTTCGAATTTATGATTTAAATTCATTTTTGTGATATGTTGGATGATGATATGCTTGAGTTATATTATGATGATTTGTTTTAATTCATAAGCACATGAATTTGTACGGTTTTAGTAAAAAACCGAGAATATATGATTTCAGATTGCCGTGGAAAATTTTTATGTTAAATAAAACATGATTTTGGAGATGGGTTTTAATTTTTCAGAGTTTTCAAGCTATGGAAATTTTATTATGAATTTTTGATGAAAGATATGATATAATTGGGTTTAAAATTTATTTCAAGAATTTCAGGAAGAAACTGGATTTAAAATTTTAATATGTTTGATTACATGATGAAATAGATTTTCTGTGATTTTTGGGGATTTTTCCCATTTGTTTTAATTGGGGAAATAAATTATTTTAAAAGAAGGGCTTTTCTGCAAAATGTCGGTTTTAGTTATATAGAAAGATTTTAGCGTTAAATCCTTTGATATTGGATCTAAATTAATGCGGCAGTTTTAAAGGTAATGTACTTGAAAGTTTTTATGACAACCAATCAATAATTTACAAATAGGCAAGCATTAGAAAGTAATTACTAAATGTTGCTATAATTCAGCCTTTAAATAAGAAAAGGGTGTTTCGCCTCTGGTAGTAAGTACCTTCTGACTCCATTGACTACGCCGAAACCAACACAGTCAAAACCACTATCGTCGAAACCAATACACATAATGTCACTTAGGTGGTATGCAGTGGATTGGACGGAAGGCGGAAGCCATGGTGTCGAAAGGGGTAGCTTCCGATGGGGTCGAAACCCTGCTTTGTTTTCAACAGTTAAAGTCTTGCCTAGTTTTACCTAAAAGCTTTTGACACAGTCGAAAGCCATGCTTTCGAAAAGATTTTATGATTAGCTTTCGAAGAAGGTTGTCAGGTTGTGTTAAAGTAATTGCTTTCGAAAGAGTACCTTTTCCTTTAAATAAATGCTTTTGAAAGAGGTGGGTTTCGTCCAAGTCGAAACTGCTAATCCCCCTTTCGATGACACTAAAGTCATCTATGTTGTCGAAGGGGTTAATTCAGTTTTACTTAAGCCTTTTTCCTGTATGCTTTCGAAGGGGTTGAGGGTTTCAAAGGTGATGGAGCCGAAAGGTGTTTCGACTCTGCCCTTCAATGTTTTTGTGTTAAAGGTTTTGCTTTCGACTAAGATGGTTCCGACCCCATCAATTTTCCCCAAACTAATTTTAGTTGGTTTCGAAAGAGATACTTTCGAATATAACCATTTTAACCCAAATGATGTTTTTAAAGAGTAAACCCAACGCTTTCGAAAGGGGTACTTTCATTTGTTTCGAAGCTCTATATTTTATAAAGGTGATTTGATACCATTGAAAGGTATAATAGGTTTCGAAAGAGAGTATTTACTAAGAACTTCGAAAGGTATGTTAGCAATGTTTTGAAAAGAGGTCTTTACTTTCGAAGGAGACTATCCACAGGTTTCGAAAGAGATGTTTTATGGTTTCAAAACATAAACCCAATCTCAACTTAAAGTAATAACCATGGCATAAATAAAGATTTTGAAATGATATTCACATTGTTATTAACCTATAACTGTATTTTAGGGAAATGGCAGAATAAGAAGTTTTGTTAACCCAGTAGTGAATATAACTTAACAGACGTTAAATTTTAATTAAAGATATTGGCAGGGGCCAATAGGTTTATAGTAAGCCCATGAAAACTATATGATATTGGCAGGGGCCAATAGGTTCATAGTCAGCTCATAAAAACTATGATTTGATGGCGGAAGGGGCCAATAGGTTTGTAGTTATCCCATGAAAACTATATCCGGATTAATATATTGGCAGTCAGCCAACAGATTCCTAGTTAGCCCATGAAAACTAGGATAAGATATTAGAGTTACCAATAGGTTCTTAGTGATCCCATGAAAACTAAGTAATTAGACAGACTGTCCTAGACATTTTAAAAGGTTAATAGTAACCGTAGAAACTATAACTGAGACAGATAGTCAGAATGAATGAGGATGGGTAATCCAGAATTGATTTATTTGTTTTGCATATCATTATAATGTTTTGAAATACTAAGTTTTAACCATTGTGGATGCAGGTGCACAGTATATGGTTTTATAAATGTTTAGGATACTAGTGAGGGGAAAACCCGTTCCGCTAAGCGGCGTGGTCTCACTAGATATCCAAATGGTTTGAGATGGTAAATTATTATTCGTACCAGGCTTTATGTCTTACTCGAAGTAGTTGTTTTCCTCTTAAACTCTCGAGTACTCAATTGATTTTAAGTAGGATGAGAGTTAAGGTTTCCAGGTGTTTTAATATGAATAAAGCTTCCGAGGACGTGAAGGACGCAAGCTTGTTATTAGAGCTCTTTTATTTTCGCTGTGTTTTGTTTGTAAAGGCAAATTGTTTTCTTTCCTTTCTATATACTCTGATCTACCAATGGAACATCTTCATATGTCGCTCTTTGTGTATTTTGTAATAATTATATGTTACCTGAATGTGGTCTGCGAATTGGGATTATGTAATCAATTTGGAATATTTTGAAATGGAATGTGGAATTTGTTTTGTTGTATAATTTTTTTCCATATTCTTGTGTTTCTGTGTATCAATGTATCTAATATCACCATATTTGGTCGTCGAGGATTAATAACTATAGATGACTGCGACATCCATAGCCATTAGTTTTGGGCCTCCAAATAGGGGGATTTTGTAAGCTGGTATCAGAGCATAGGTTTATGAAACTTTAAAGAAACTTAAACCTAAAAGATTTTCCAAACATAATCCAGTGAATCAGATAATAAGATTGGGGTTTGGGTTAATGCTATAGTGATGTACTTGTATTTTCTATATATATAGGTATGTATCCCTCACTCTCTTAGACTGTTCTTTTGTATCTTACTAAGGCTCGTATGCAGATTTACGAGAAAGAAGATATGGAAGTAGAAAGCGAAATAAGAAATCTCAATGGAGGAAGCACCACAACAAATGGAAATGCTCGACCTACTACCAGGAGAAACCCAAGGACCAGCTAATGCTAGTAACCAAAATGCAGAAGCCAATGTGGGTGCTGGAAATCCACAAGTAGATATGGCGATGATGTATCAGTTCTTAGCCGGTTTGACGCAAGGTGGAGCTGCTGCTGGAGTTGCTGGAAATGGAGGAGGAGTTAATTTTGTGGTTCCAGTTGGAAATAGTGCTTTGCTGAGGAGAGATTACACCAGTTTGGGTGGGAAGCCATTTTTGGGAACAGAGAGTGACGTAGAAGTTCAGAATTGGCTGTTGCATTGTGAGCGTATATTTACTAATTTAGGTCTGATTGATGGGCAAAAGAGGAGGTTGCCCTCTAGGCTGTTGCAGGGGTCAGCACTACATTGATGGAATAGTGCCACTTTCGGAGTTCCGAAAGAGCAGTTAACTTGGAATGATTTTAAGACGAGATTCGAGCAGAAGTTTGTATCGGAGTTTGCAAAGTCTGAGCTGATGAGGAAATTTATGGACTTAGTACAAGGAGAGATGTCAGTAGTTGAGTATGCTACTAAGTTTGAAGAGCTATCTAGATACGAATATGCTATTATAGATACTGACATCAAAAGGAATGATAAGTTTATTCGAGGACTGAGGCCCGAGCTTGCTAGAATGACCATGACCCATGTCCGCGATCCTTGTAATATAGTGGTGGAGATGGCTATTCGCCATGAGGAGTTGCTAGCTGATTTAGTTAAAGAGAAGCCAGTGGAAACTCAGGGTTCTCAAGGAAGAAGAGGAAGTTCTTTAAGAAAAAGGGAACCCAGAAGGGAGATACTACCAAGAAGTCAAAGCCTGAGGTAGTTTGCTATAAGTGTGACAAGAAGGGTCACTTTGCTAATGAATGTCTGTCAGGAAATGGGAAGAAAGCTGTAGTTAAGAAGAATGTGAAATGCTTCAACTGTGATCAAGTTGGGCATTACAAGAATCAGTGTCTAGAGCCAGTTAGGGAGGACAAAGGAATTTTTTTGCTATAGGACTAGCTAGGACTACTACAGCAGATAAGGGAAAGACTGTGATGGAAGGTACGCTTTTGATTCAGAGTATTTCAGTTAGAATACTTTTTGATACCGGTGCATCACATTCATTTATATCTCACTGTTTGGTTGATGATTATGTCTAGAAACCACCTACCTTGTTACTTCCTTAAGTGTTGCGAATCCAACAAGAGGGTATGCAACTCTTGGGTTAAGATGCGACCACTTAGAACTTGACTTGTTAGGTCATAAATTTGCATGCAGTTTGTATGTTATTGATTTCGTAGATTACGGGATCATTTTGGGTATGGATTTGTTGAGTAGGTATGAGGTTAGAATATTTTGCCAGGATAAGGAAATATAACTGAGACACCCTGATAGTCATAACCGAGTGATATTTGTCGGTAGAAAATACTGACCAGAGTGTTAGTACTATGCTTAATGCTATGGAGGTAGGAAATGAGTTAAGTCCGGTTCAGGTAGCAAGAGAGTTTGCAGATAACTTTGAGCCAGTCACTGGACTACCCCCAAAAAGAGCTGTTGAGTTTAGAATAGATCTTGTGCCAGGAGCTGAACCTGTAAGTAGACCACCTAGCAGGATGACACCAACTGAGATGAAAGAATTGAAGGTGCAGCTAGTCGATCTAGAAGGAAGGAATTTTATTAGACCAAGCAGTTCGTCTTGGGGAGCAGCCACAGTGTTCGTGTAGAAACCAGATGGGTCGTTAAGGATGTGCATCGACTATCGTAAATTAAGTGAAAAGACAATTAAGAATAAGTATCCTTTGCCAAGAATAGATGATCTGTTTGATCAGTTGAGTGGATCCAGAGTGTTTTCCTAGTTGGATTTGGTGATAGGTTTCCATCAGTTGAGAGTGGCGAAAGACAGTATGCCTTTGACAGCATTTCAGACTAGATATGGTTCATATGAGTGGTGGTGATGCCGTTTGGATTGACAAATGCACCTGCTTTCTTCGTAGATTTGATGAACCGAGTTTTCCGAGAGTACTTGGATAGGTTTGTGCTAGTGTTTATAGATGACATTCTAGTATACTCTAAGGATGAGAGAGCATGAAGTTCATCTTAGAGTGGTGCTTGAGACGCTGAGGTAGAATCAGCTAAAGTCCAAATTTACCGAATGTCAGTTCTAGAACAAAGAAGTAAAGTTTCTTGGTCATATGGTTTTAGAAAAAGAGTTGTCAGTCGATCCAGATAAGATCGAAGCTATGAATAATTGGAAGAGACCGGAGACAGTGACTGAGATCAGGAGTTTCCTTGGACTTGCTGGCTACTACTAGAGATTCATTAAGGATTTCTTGCAGATAGCAGCACCCTTAACTAAGCTTACTAGGAAGGAAGTGAAGTTTGTTTGGTCCGGAAAATGTGAGGAAGCATTCCTTAAGTTAAAGCATTTGTTGACCATTGCTCCCATGTTAGTAGTTCCAGATGGAAACCAAGGATTGGTGGTATACACTGATGCATGTGGAACTGGATTAGGAGCGGTGTTGGTGCAGAATGGTAAAGTAATTGCCTACGCATCTAGGCAGCTTAGACCGCATAAAGTTAGATATCCTACTCATGATATGGAGTTGGAAGTTATGATCTTCGCAAAGAAGATTTGGAGACATTATCTCTTAGGGGAGAGATTTGAGTTCCAATCATAAGTCTTTACGGTATTTATTCTCTCGGAAGGAGTTGAATGTGAGACAGCAGAGGCTGTTGGAGTTTTTGGCTGCATATGATTTTGGTATAGAATATACGCCAGGAAAAGGTAATAAGGTGACTGATGCTCTTAGCAGGATACATCAGAATGTGGTGTTAGCTATGTTGGCAGAATGGAAGGATTTAGAAGCTTTAGTCAGTTGTGATGTGCAGTTAAGATCGACTGCTTGTTCTAGTCAGAGTACCGCCAGGTTGTCTTGTTTAGAAGTTCGAACAGTATTGATTGAGAAAGTTATTTCTAAACAGAAGGAGGATCCAGTATTAGCTGAAAGGGTCAGAAGACTGGAGGTTGGAATAGAGATCAATGATTTAAAGGATTTTAGTCTTGACTAGAGAGGATGGTTGAGAAAGAAGGGACGATTATGTGTTCCGAATATAGAGGACTTAAGGAAAGAAGTTCTTGGAGAATGTCATCGATCCAAGTTTACGATTCATCCTGGAGAAACCAAGATGTATCAAGATATGAAGAGAAGCTTCTATTGGGAAGGTATGAAGAGGGATGTTAGCTTGTGGGTTAGCCGGTGTGCAAACTGTCAACAAGTGAAAGCCGAACATCTGAAACCAAGTGGGTTACTACAGCCTTTAGAGATTCTAGTTTGGAAATGGGATTCGATATCCATGGATTTTATAGTCGGGTTGCCAAGGTCAAATAGAGGTAATGAAAATATATGGGTCACAGTGGACAGATTGATCAAGAGTGCTCATTTCATTCTAGTTAAGTCAACCAGAACAACACTTGTTTTAGATAAGTCGTTTCTGAAGAACATAGTTAGACTGCATGGAGTTCCTAGTAGTATAGTCAGTGACGGAGATGCATTGTTCACTAGTGAATTCTGGAAGGGTTTACAAGAAATGATGGGTACCAAGCTTAATATGAGTATTGCTATCACCCTCAGATAGATGGGCAGACAGACAGAGTCAACAAAGTACTCGAGGATCTACTGAGAGCTTGTGTATTGGATTTTGTTGGATCTTGGGAGGATCACCTACATTTGGTTGAGTTTTCTTATAATAATAGTTATTAGACTAGTATAGGAATGGCGCCGTTTGAAGCTTTGTATGGATGGCCATGCAAATCACTAGCATGTTGGTTGGAAACTGGAGACAGATTAGTCTTAATCCAAATTTGGCTAGAGAGGTGTCAGAGAAGATTGAGTTAATCCGAGAAAGGATGAAGGAAGCTCAGTCCAGACAGAAGAGCTACGCAGATAAGAGGCGTAAGGACCTAGAATTCTCAGTTGGAGATAAGGTTTTCATTAAGGTATCACCTATGAAGGGTGTGGTATGGCTTGGAAAGTCGGGGAAGTTAGCCCGAAGATATGTAGGACCCTTCCAAATTATAGAGAGGATTGGAAAGCTCGCGTACAAAATAGAGTTGTCGAGCAGTTTGGCAGATGTCCATAATTTATTTCATGTATCTCATCTTCGCAAGTATGTGCATGATCCAGAGACTACTATTCCTCTACCAGGGTTGGATGACTTAGTGGTAGAACCTAATTTGACTTTTGTTAGACAACCAGTTCGGGTTGTAGCTAGAGATGAGAAAAGATCAAGGAATAAGATAGTCAGGTTGGTGAAAGTTCAGTGGAGCGACAACGAGAAGAACGGTACTTGGGAGAAAGAGGACATGATTAGAGATACTTATCCTGATCTGCTTTTAAAGGTATGTCTATATTATATTTATATAGATAGTAGCTAGTTAGATAGACTAGTATGGTTGTAAGGAGCTGTAACAGATGATTGATATGTTTAGTATTTAGTCCTTAAAGAATTTCAATGACGAAATTTTTTAAGCGGGGGAGCCAGTAACACCACTAATTTTTGATAACATTATTCAGAAGATTTAATTAGATAAATTAAATAGAATAATGATGATAAGGAGATTGACATTTGATTAAAATTGTTATAGGGCCGTGCTTATTAATAAAATAAATGGACTTAAAATTGGTTTATGAGATAATGAACTTACATAAGGCCTTATTAGTAAAAATAGCCACACTTTATATTCACGGCTATACATTTTCCTTTGTCTTTTCACGTTCATTTTATTTCCCAAAAAATAAAAACGCTAGAACCTTAATAAAACCGGCCATTAACAAAGGAGAAGAGGAATTTTAATCAAAAGCTTAGGATCCAAAGCTAAGGAGGATGAATCAACAACAAATCTCAAATTCCTTGTCAAATTTAAGGTGAATAATAATCTTCTACCATCTCTATTTTATTCTCTGATTAAATGGTTTCGAATTTATGATTTAAATTCGTTTGTGTGATAAGTTGGATAACGATATGCTTAAGTTATATTATGATGACTTGTTTTAATTCATAAGCACATGAATTTGTACGGTTTTAGTATAAAACCGAAAATATATGATTTCAGATTACCATGGAAATTTTTTATATTAAATAAAACATGATTTTGGAGATGGGTTTTAATTTTCAGAATTTTCCAAGCTATGGAAATTTTATAATGAATTTTTGATGAAAGATATGATATAAATGGGTTCAAAATTTATTTCGAGAATTTCAGGAAGAAATTGGGTCTAGAATTTTAATATGTTTGATTACATGATGAAGCAGGTTTTCTATGATTTTTGAGGATTTTTCCTAGTTGTTTTAATTGGGGAAATAAATTATTTTAAAAGAGGGGCTTTTCTGCAAAATGTCGGTTTTGGTTATATGGAAAGATTTTAACGTTAATATCCTTTGATATTGGATCTGAATTAATGCGGCAGTTTTAAAGGTAAAGTATTTGAAAAGGTTTTATGACAACCAATCAATAGTTTACAAATAGGCAAGCTGTTAGAAAGTAATTACTAAATGTTGCTATAATTCATCCTTTAAATAAGAAAAAGGTGTTTCGTCTCTAGTAGTCAGTACCTTCCGACTCCATTGACTCCGCTGAAACCAACATAGTCAAAACCACTATCGTCGAAACCAATACACATGACGTCACTTAGGTGGTATGCAGTGGATTGGACGGAAGGCCGAAGCCATGGTGTCGAAAGGGGTTGCTTCCAAAGGGGTCGAAACCCTGCTTTGTTTTCAAAAGTTAAAGTCTTGCTTAGTTTTAGCTAAAAGCTTTTGACATAGTCGAAAGCCATGCTTTCGAAAAGATTTTATGATTAGGTTTCAAAGAAGGTTGTCCGGTTGTGTTAAAGTAATTGCTTTCGAAAGAGTACCTTTTCCTTTAAATAAATGCTTTTGAAAGGGGTAGGTTTCGTCCCAGTCGAAACTAAGCCGCTAATCCCCCTTTCAGCTACACTGAAGTCATCTACATTGTTGAAGGGGTTACTTCAGTTTTACTTAAACCTTTTTCCTATATGCTTTCAAAGGGGTTGAGGGTTTCAAAGGTGATGGAGTCGAAAGGGGTTTCGACTCTGCCCTTCAATGTTTTTGTTTTAAAGGTTTTTCTTTCTACTAAGATGGTTCTGACACCATCAATTTTCCCCAGACTAATTTTTGTTGGTTTCGAAAGAGATACTTTCGTATATAATCATTTTGACCCAAATGATGTTTTTAAAGAGTAAACCCAATGCTTTCGAAAGGGGTACTTTCATTTGTTTCGAAGCTCTATATTTTATAAAGATGATTTAATACCATCGAAAGGTATAATAGGTTTCGAAAGAGAGTATTTACTAAGAGCTTTGAAAGGTATGTATGCAATGTTTTGAAAAGAGGTTTTTACTTTCGAAGGAGGCTATCCAGAGGTTTCGAAAGAGATGTTTTATGGTTTCAAAACATAAATCCAATCTCAACTTAAAGTAATAACCATGGCATAAATAAAGAATATGAAATGATATTCACATTGTTATTAACCCATAACTATATTTTGGGGAAACAGTAGAATAAGCAGTTTGGTTGACCTAGTAGTGAATATAACTTAACAGATGTTAAATTTTAATTAACGATATTGGCAGGGGCCAATAGGTTTACGGTAAGTCCATGAAAACCATATGATATTGGCAGGGGCCAATAGGTATAGAGTCAGCCCATAAAAACTATGATTTGATACCGGCAGGACTAGTAGGTTTGTAGTTAGCCCATGAAAACTATATCCGGATTAAGATACTGGCAGTCAGCCAACAGGTTCGTAGTTAGCCCATGAAACTAGGATAAGAAATAAGATATTAGAGTTACCAATAAGTTCTTAGTGATCCCATGAAAACTAAGTAATTGGACAGATCGTCCTAGACAATTTAAAAGGTTAATATTAACCGTAGAAACTAAACTAAGACAGATAGTCAGAATGAATGAGGATGGGTAATCCAGAATTGATTTATTTGTTTTGCATATCATCATAATGTTTTGAAATACTAAGTTTTAACCATTGTGGATGCAGGTGCACAGTATACAGTTTTATAAATGTTTAGGATACTAGTGAGGGGAAAACCCGTTCCGCTAAGTGGTATGGTCTCACTAGATATCCAAATGGTTTGAGATGGTAAATTGTTATCCATACCAGGCCTTATGTCTTACTCGAAGTTTTTGTTTTCCACTTAAACTCTCGGGTACTCAATTGATTTTGAGTGGGCTGAGAGTTAAGGTTTGCAGGTGTATTTAGATAAATAAAGCTTCCGAGGACGTGAAGGATGTTAGAATGCGGATTAAGGATCTTAAGGCTAGAATTAACACTACAGGGGGGTGAATAGTGTTTTAAGAAATTTGTTATTGAGTTTATCTTAATTTGTTAACAATGTATACACTAATCAGACACAGATATGAACACAAAATCAAACACAGATGCAAATATAAAGTAAAAGAAGTAAAGGAAAGAAGACACTGGATTTTATACTGGTTCGGAGTTACCCTACATCCAGTCCTACAACACAAGTACGGATTTACTTTCAAAAATAATTCTTACAAATACAACCCTCGGTTTCAAGGCAACGAGGTACACCCTCCAGAATCACAATCCTCTGGGTAGAGATACTTGATTTTCGGGGCAACAAGTTCACCCAATTGATTTCCAGGGCTACAATCACACCTTCTCTCGCTCAATTGATTACAAAAAGTCTATAACTCAGATTAGCACTTGGATCTTGTAGAGATAGTGGAGAGAATCAAAACCAGAAATTATCTATTTAGATTCGATATTGATTTCGGCAGAGTAATGGTGTAATTTGTAAATAAGAAAGTGGAGAAGAAGAAGAGAAGTTAAATCAGAGAAAAAAGTGATTAAAATTCGTTGAAAACACCCTTTATTTATAGTAGATCAATAGCCATGTCCATTGGTGAAGGGATGTGGCGAATAGACACTTCTTTTTAAAAAACAATTTAACTGTCACCATGTCGACAGGGGTACATGTGACCATGTCGACATGCCCTTGTATTTTTTGGTGATTTGTTTTTCTTTGAAAATAATTTCTATATTATATTATACTTATATTTAAACTTTATAAATATACTTATATATTGTTATAATACATAAATAACTATAGAGAACAATATTAAAATATATATAATAATTTTCTATACTTTTATATTTAAATCTTAAGTCTAAATATATAAAACAGCTAAATATATTAATATCAGAATTATAGTTTAAAAACTTAGGATAATAATTTAAAATCAAAGATATTTAAAATTAAGGATATTTAAAACTAAGGATATTTTTGAGGCTAAAATATATTGAAAAACCAGGACAGATGATTTTGGTTTTTAAACAGGAATATTTAAAATCATTTTAAAAAACAAGCTATATATTTTGAAAATCATTTTGAAATAAAAGTAAGTGGATACAAAAAGATGTTCCACTAGATTTTTCGTAGGTTCCATCCTACTTATGGTTCTATCCCTTTAACGAGCACGATGTGGATTCCATTCCACGAATAAAATAGATTTTAAGATGTTAGTGCCTTTCTATGAGTTTTAACAATATTCCTAACTATATAACTTATCTTGGAAACTTGAACTCTTGAAATTCTTGATACTCATGAGTCTTGAATCTTGATATCTTCAATCTTTGATCTTGAATCTTTATACTGTACAGTTCTTCATTCTTTAGTACCTGCAAACATATCTATATATATCTACACAATAATGTTAGTATTATATATTTTATAATCTAATTCTAAGTAAGGTTGTTGTCATCAAAACCAACTCCTCAAGGACTAACAATCTCCCCCTTTTTGATGATGACAATCTTTATTTATAAAATATCACTTCTATCCTAATACTTCTAATAACTCCCCCTTAATCTATGCCTAACTATCATATTTTATACTTCTCCCCCTTTGTCATCAACAAAAACCATATAACTCCATAATTATAATATATATAATTCTATATAACTCTATATAACTCCACCTGAAACTAAGACTACATTACTTGTGATTATAATGATAGTGTTATCATACATAATCAATACTTAACTTTAAACTAAACTCTTAATAACTACTATTCTTAACTAATAAACTATATATTCAAAAGATACGAGAATATACGAATTAGAGAACACAATTTATTATATAATGTTATATTTATATGTGTGTAAACTATGTAAACAGATATACATGTGTTTTTAATATAAACAACGAACGAAAGAATGAAAGAAAGAACACTAAGGAGTATTCTTGACAATAGAAGACCTATGAATCGAACAATTAGGATAGTGGAGACAGAAGTTTCCATGCTGTTCGACAAGGTTTCCATCCTTATCAAAACATACTTTACCAACGCAAACTACGGTGTCGTCGTCTTCAACTTGCACTTCATGAACATGTGCGTCCTCTTCTTCCAAGGGTGATTCTTCCTCTTCCATTAGCTCTTCTTCGCTGTCCTCTTGTGTATGGTCACTAGAAGACTCTTCTTCGATCAAGATCGGGTTTGCTTAGTTATCCATTAAGAACTTCTGCAAATTTCTAAGGATTCGACCTTGCTTTCCCTGTTCTTTACTCATCCGAATTTGTTTGACTTGAATCTCAGTCACCATTTACAGAATATCCTTTGTAGTATCCTCTAATTTTATCACACGAGCGTGAATGGAGCGTTGAAGAGGGCCGGGAGTAGGAGAGTGAAATGAGAAAGTCAAGTTTATGTTTGAATTTGATGGAGAAGCCATTATTTTCTTTGTTTCAGAAGTTAAACCAGAAGAAAATGAGAGAGAATGAAGAGAAAGTCGAAATATGGAAGAATATATAACCAACTTTTCAAATTTTGGTGGGAATTTTAATTTTCAAAAAATATCGTTATATGTCGACATGGTGTGATATAGGGTTGTCGACAGGGGTATTTTAATTTTGGCTTCTAATTTATTTTTAATTTATTTAATTATACTTGTTATATATTTATGTTTTATATTTCAGTTATTGAACAAATACCTAATTCTCTTCTTAATTTAGTAAATATAGATTCATTTAATGGTTTTGTTAAGATATCAGCAGTTTGATTCTCAGAGTTTATATATTCGAGAGTAATTACTTCTTTAGTTATATTATCTCTAAGAAAATGATGTCGAATATCAATATGTTTAGTTCGAGCATGATGAGTAGGATTTTTAGATAAATTTATTGCACTAGAATTATCACAATAAATTGGCGATTTTGAGATATTTAATCCAAAATCTCTTAAGGTTTGTTGCATATATATTACTTGAGAACAAGCCAAAGAAGCAGAAATATACTCTGCTTCAGTTGTTGATAGAGAAACTGTATTTTGCTTTTTACTAAACCAGGAAACCAGAGAATGTCCCAAAAAGTGACAAGTTCCACTTGTACTTTTTCGGTCTGATTTACAATCCAGCATAGTCAGCATCACAATATGATATTAAATCAAATGAATCATTTTTAGAATAAAATAAGCCATAATCAGAGGTGTGTTTAATATATCTTATGATACGTTTTACGGCTTTTAAGTGAGTTTCTTTAGGATGAGATTGATATCTTGCACAGAGGCATACACTATGCATGATATCAGGTCTACTAGCGGTGATATAGAGCAATGATCCGATCATTCCTCTATACAACTTTTGATCTACATCTTTCGAGAGATCTTCTTTACTTAGATATTCATTGGTTGCCATGGGAGTAGGTTTTCCACTCGCAGTAGTCAAACCAAATTTATTAACTAGTTCTTTAGCATATTTTTCTTGACTAATAAAAATACCATTATCTAACTGTTTTATTTGCAATCCTAGAAAGAAGTTTAATTCACCCATATGACTCATCTCAAACTCTTTTGTCATTATTTCAGAAAATTCTTTATTCATTTCGAAGTTAGTTGAACCAAAAATGATATCATCTACGTATACTTGAACTAGTTGGATATCATTTTTAATAAAAAGAGTATTATCTATTTTACCAATTTCAAAATTTGATTGTAATAAATAAGATCTTAGTCTATCATACCAGGCTCTAGGAGCTTGTTTTAGACCATATAAAGCTTTCTTAAGTTTGTACACATGGTTTGGTAAATTTTCATCTTCAAAAAGTGGTGGTTGTTCAACATATACTTCTTCTTTTACAAATCCATTTAAAAATGCACTTTTAACATCCATTTGAAATAATTTGAAATTATTATGATTTGCGAAAGCAAGTAGAATCCTAATGGCTTCTAATCTTGCTACAGAAGCAAAGGTTTCGTCACAATCTATACCTTCTTCTTGACAATAAGGTGACTAATCGTGCTTTATTTCTAACGACCTCACCTTGTTCATTCATTTTATTTTTATAGACCCATTTAGTTCCAATTATAGTTTTATCTTCAGGTCTAGGAACAAGTTCCCAAACTTCATTTCTAGTGAATTGATTTAATTCTTCTTGCATAGCCAAAATCCATTAATCATCAGTTGATACTTCTTTAGGATTTTTGGGTTCAATAGATGATATAAAAGCTACATTACTCATTTTACTTAGTTGATTTCTAGTTGTAACAATAGATTGCATATCTCCTATTATATTTTCAATAGGATGATCTTTTAATAGTTTAATCC
Source organism: Allium fistulosum (assembly GCA_030737815.1). Taxonomy (NCBI): domain Eukaryota; kingdom Viridiplantae; phylum Streptophyta; class Magnoliopsida; order Asparagales; family Amaryllidaceae; genus Allium; species Allium fistulosum. The sequence goes on along the minus strand of CM060905.1, from coordinate 496,344,563 downwards.
TTTTATTAGGATGATTAATTTCATTATTAATTTCGGTTGATTCCTGATTTTGAGTGATTAAATCTTCTTCATCATTTGTAATTTCAAAATCTTTTAAATTTTCATCAAACGAAACATGCATTGTTTCTTCGATGGTGTTAGATCTTAAATTAAAAACTCTATAAGCTTTACTTCTATTAGAATATCCAATAAAGATTCCTTTGTCGGATTTAGGATCAAATTTATCCAAATTATCTTTTGTATTTAAAATAAAGCATTTACTTCCAAAAATTCTAAAGTATGATACCTTAGGTTTCTTTCCATGAAGAAGTTCATAAGGTGTCTTATCAGTTAAAGGTCTGATTAAAATTCTATTCAAAATATAACAGGCGGTAGCAACAGCTTCTGCCCAAAAGTGTTATGGTAAATTACTATCTGAAAGCATAGTTCTCGTACACTCTTGTATCGTTCTATTTTTATGTTCAACTACTCCGTTTTGTTGTGGAGTTCTTGGAAATGAGAAATTGTGAGTTATTCCCTTCTTATTGCAGAATTCCTCAAACTTTTCATTTTCAAATTCACCACCGTGATCACTACGAATAGTTATAATTTTTAAAGATAATTGATTTTGAATCCTTTTTGTAAAGTTCTTAAAACATTCAAAAGTATCACTTTTATGTTTCAAAAGTATTGTCCATGTAAATCTAGAATAATCATCTACAATTACAAAAACATATTTACTATGATTTAATGACTGAATTTGAGATGGACCAAATAAATCAAGATGAAGTAACTCAAGGGGTTTTTAAGTTGAAATCATATCTTTTAATTTAAAGGAACTTTTTCTAAGCTTTCCTAATTGACATGCATCACATAAACTATCTACTTTAAAATTCATTTTAGGGAGACCTCTTACTAGATCATGTTTTGACAGTCTAGATAAGAGCTTGAAATTCAAATGTCCAAATCTCTTATGCCAAATCCAAGGGTCACTTGTATTTGCCAAAAGACATAGGTTATCATTTGAAACTTTCATACTAAGAATATAAATATTCTTTTTCTTAGTTCCCTCAAATATTATGGTTGAGTTATTATCTTCAATATGACATTTATCTTTTTCAAATTTAATTTTATATCCTTTATCACATAGTTGACTTATACTTAGCAGATTGTGTTTCAGATTCTTAACTAGCAAAACATTAGTAATAATAGTAGTTTCAGAGTTACCGAAATTTCCGATGCCAATCACGTATCCTTTCGAGTTGTCTCCAAAGTTAATTAGTCCTCCGTCTTTGTAAATAATATTATTCAGCATATCCGGATTACCAGTCATGTGTCTAGAGCATCCACTATCAAGTATCCACTTATTCCTTTTGATCTGCACAGATTGTCCATTGTGGATTGATTCCTTAATACCCATAAAGCATCTTTCCTGCACATTATAAAATTTGGGTAGACAACTAGAATTTGAATAACATTCATATGCAGACTAATGGAACAATGATGATTTAAACAATTCTAAATTAGTTTTAACAAATTTTTCAAAAATAGCCATTTTAATACTTTTTAAAATTCAGATTATGAAACTTTTGAAAACAAAGCTCCGATACCAATTGTTAGAATGTGGATTAAGGATCTTAAGGCTAGAATTAACACTAGAGGTGGGGTGAATAGTGTTTTAAGAAATTTGTTAATCTTTTTGAGTTTATCATAATTTGTTAACAATGTATACACTAACCAGACATAGATATGAACACAGAATCAAACACAGATGCAAATATAAACTAAAAGCAGTAAAGGAAAGAACACACCGGATTTTATACTGGTTCGGAGTTACCCTACATCCAGTCCCACAACAGAAGTACGGATTTCCTTTCAAAAACAATTCTTACAAATACAACCCTCGGTTTCAAGGCTACGAGGTACACCCTCCAGAATCACAATCCTCTGGGTAGAGATACTTGATTTCCGGGGCAACAAGTTCACCCAATTGATTTCCAGGGCTACAATCACACCTTCTCTCGCTCAATTGATTACAAAAGTCTATAACCCAGATTAGCATTTGGATCTTGTAGAGATAGTGGAGAGAATAAAAACTATAAATTATCTAGTTAGATTCAATATTGATTTCGGCAGAGTAATGGTGTAATTTGTAAATAAGAAAGTGGAGAAGAATAAGAGAAGTTAAATCAGAGAAAAAGTGATTAAAATTCGTTGAAAACAACCTTTATTTATAGTAGGTCAATAGCCATGTCCATTGGTGAAGGGATGTGGCGAATAGACACTTCTTTTTAAAAAAACAATTTAACTGTCACCATGTCGACAGGGGTACATGTGACCATGTCGACATGCCCTTGTATTTTTTGGTGATTTGTTTTTCTTTGAAAATAATTTCTATATTATATTATACTTATATTTAAACTTTATAAATATACTTATATATAGTTATAATACATAAATAACTATAGAGAACAATATTAAAATATATATAATAATTTTCTATACTTTTATATTTAAATCTTAAGTATAAATATATAAAACAGCTAAACATATTAATATCAGAATTATAGTTTAAAAACTTAGGATAATAATTTAAAATAAAAGATATTGAAAATTAAGGATATTTAATACTAAGGATATTTTTGAGACTAAAATATATTGAAAAACCAGGACAGATGATTTTGGTTTTTAAACAGGAATATTTAAAATCATTTTAAAAAACAAGCTATATATTTTGAAAATCATTTTGAAATAAAAGTAAGTGGATACAAAAAGATGTTCCACTAGATTTTTCGTAGGTTCCATCCAACTTAGGGTTCTATCCCTTTAACGAGCACGAAGTGGATTCCATTCCACGAATAAAATAGATTTTAAGATGTCAGTGCCTTTTTATGAGTTTTAACAATATCCCTAACTATATAACATATCTTGGAAACTTGAACTCTTGAAATTCTTGATACTCATGAGTCTTCAATTTTGATATCTTCAATCTTTGATCTTGAATCTTTATACTATACAGTTCTTAATTCTTTAGTACCTGTAAACATATCTATATATATCTACACAATAATGTTAATATTATATATTTTATAATCTAATTCTAAGTAAGGTTGTTGTCATCAAAACCAACTCCTCAGGGACTAACAAAGGAGGCAAGCTTGTTATTAGAGCTCTTTTATTTTCGTTGTGTGTTTTGTTTGTAAAGGCAAATTGTTTTCTTGCCTATCTATATACTCTGATATACCAAGGGGGCATCTTCATATGTCGCTCTTGGTGTATTCTATAATAATTAGATGTTATTTGAACGTGGTTTGCGAATTAGGATTATGTAATCAATTTGGAATATTTTGAAATGGAATGTGGAATTTGTTTTGCTGTTTAATTTTTTTCAATATTTTTGTGTTTCTGTGTATCAACTTATCTAATATCGCCATATTTGGTCACCGAGGATTAATAACTATGGATGACTACAGCATCCGTAGCCAATAGTTTTGGGCCTCCTAATAGAGGATGTTACATTGCCGAAAGGAACACTCCCAAATGAAAGGAAAAATGAAGAAAACACATGCATAATGTAACACCCCATGATTTTACGATAATAAATTTAAAAAAAATTAAACATAAATAATGATGATGAAAAATAGAATTTTGGCAAATGTCAGAAATTGGCTACGAAACTTATACCGTTGGATTTGTGGCGATTTTCTGATTTTCATATACAAAGTTTTCTAATCGGAGTTCAGACGAAAAAGTTATTAATGTTTGAAGTTTTTAAATCGAAAATGATTATATATGTAATTATAGTAATAAAATTTAATTAACGCTAATTAAATACGTTAATGGGAACTTAGATGTTAAGAAATGTTAACATTAAATCAAATTATAGAATATATATATATATATACATGTGAAAATAAATTACTAAAATAAAATTTAAAAGGAATGAAACAAACACAATCGGTCAGAAGAAGGAATAAAATTAATGAAAATCAATGCAAGCAGAGAAATTCATAAATTACAACCCAAACGGTCGACCTGCAAAGCTCAACGGTTGGCCGATAGTGGTCGACCGTGTAGGGGTAACGGTTGACTATTGGTTGAATAAATTCAACAGTAAAACTTTGGCCTAATGGCTCGGATTAAATACAGTTTCAATGAACGAATGACATTGATTTGAACCCCTATAAATCTAGATTTAGACCCTCACTTCCAAACTCATATTTTTTTAGGAACAAGGAAGCTCTACCATTTTCTCTTCTCCTCCAAAATTCTAAATTCATAAAAATAATTCTTGTTTATACTTATATACAATTGGAGAATTATATAAGATGATTGAGGAAGATAATAAGTTCAAATCAAATCGCCAAAGCCAAGGTAAATTGTAAATCTGAATATAAAATACAAATCAAATTCCAAATCTTTTTTCATAATAAATCTATATATGCTTGCAGTGTATAAATCAAAATAGGGAGAAAAGAAGTCAAAGTGGAATAACAGGGATTAGATCTGGAGATTTGGAAAGCTAAAAAGGTGAGTGAGAATAATTATATACTTTTGTATAATATTAGATTTATATCGTTGTAGATCTATTCTTATATGCTTGAAATGTAAATTGGAGTTGTAGGCTAAACCTATACACATGCAATGAAATTATAAACTCTACCTACATATTCTGTAATTGTTAACTTGGTATATCTATATGTTATATGAATATAAATCTAGGAAAGATTTAGGTATTAGCAATCTCTAAATTTATTATTGAGTAATAATAGACCATGAATTTATAAATGATGTAATAATTCCAGATTTGTTATATAAAATGGATATTGAAAGATAAGTATGTAAAATAAAGAAATCACGATAAGATTTTAGGGGTTTAAGTGGTATTTTAATTCACTGGAATCAAAGATGTTACAATGTAAACTTGTACACATTATCAAGTTTAAAAAAAATAAAGGTGTGTAGTTTAAAATGACAAGGAATACACATAAAAAGAAAGAGTTATATAAAATAGGATGTTTACCATATTTTGTACTGTCTATTTAAATAACTATAGAAAGAGATAATTTCTTGTAATTCCAAGTGCAATACAAACCTTCCATTTGGGATAAGATATAGAAATTTACAGTGCAAATATTTTCATTAGGGGAGACGCAATTCCAATGCATTAAAGTGCAAAAAAAATCCCCTAAGTGTCTAATAAAGAGATATAAATGTGATAAGAATATTTTAAGAGAATAGATGCACGATATAAATAAAGATAAGAATTAAATAAGGAAAAGAAATTGAAGAATAAACAAGAATAAATTAAATGCTAAAAAGGGAATGTAAATAAGAACCGAGAAAAAGTGTAAAAGAATGTAAAAAGGCATTGTAAATATTTTGAAAAAAGAAAGCAATAAATAGCCTTAAACCGAGTAAGATATAGACGCATAAGATGTAAAGAATTATGGTGAACAGTAAATTGAGAAAGAAAAATAAGTAAGTAATAATTAATCAAGACACACACACACACATATATATATGTATGTATGTATGTATGTATGTATGTATGTATGTGTATATACATATACATATATACATACATACATACATACATATATATATATGTATGTATGTATATGTACATACATACATATATAGCCTCAAGTATGTATTTATGATGGGTATGAACTATTAAATTTAATAAATGATTAAATGAATAAGTAACAATTAATCAAGATATATATGCATACATACATACAAACACGCACGCGCGCGCGCACACACACACAGATATATATATATATATATGTATATACTTAAATATGTGCATATATATGTATGTATACATACATACATATATATGTATATGTATGTATACACATATGTAAATATATATGTATGTCTACATATATACTAATATATAGCCTCAAGTATGCATTAATGACGAGTATGAACTATTAAATTTGATAAATTATTAAATGAATAAGTAACAATTAATCAAGATATATATACATATATACATACACACACACACACACATATATATATATATATATGTGTGTGTGTGTGTATATGTATAGATGTATGTATGTATGTATGTATGTATGTATGCACAAACATATGTATGTATATACATACATATACATACATACATATGTATGTATACACATACATATATAAGAGTGTGAGTGTGTGTGTATAGCCTCAAGTATGTATTTATGACGAGTGTGAACTATTAAATTTAATAAATAATTAAATGAATAAGAATGTTATAGTCATTAGAATAGGATGGAATGCGAGGTTAGTAGTGTTATACAATAAATGCTTGCCCACTGCAAGGGGCTACCAGTAGTTGTGTATACATTATATTGATGTAAGAATCAAGCCGTAAGAGCCGTTGAGAGTATATGCTTGCGTATATAAAGGAACACCCTAATAAAAAAGGGAGTCTCCTTCAATGAAATAGGAAAGGGGGTATTGCGTTGATTGCAAAAGCCAATCTAAATTGGATGGTGAGCAAAGAATGATGATATGTTAGCATGTTTAGGTACCAAGTTAAGGAGTAGGATGATCATAGTTCGAGAACGTCGTCAATCCTTAATAGTCAATAGGAAAGACGATGTTACACATATCGGGCTACACTGCCTACTAGTGTACGGACCATGTTAAGTCATGCATCGCCATGTTGTTTGCTAGTTTGTTTGTCAGGAGGCAAGGCTAGTTAACCCTATTATAGAGGTCTTTCAAAACGTGCAAAGGGTAGTCCATGGAGTTGAGTCCACAGCTGGTGGGGCTAAATCCACCATATTTATAGTTTGTAGAGCTGAGTCTACAACCGGAAAGTAGACAAGAAAATCCCCAAAAATGCAACATAAATCATGGATAGATTATTTTAAAGCCATTATTAGGCACTATGGGAGTTCCTTGGTACGCACGACGACGAAAGCGTGATACATGTATGTATGTATGTATGTATGTATGTATGTATGTATGTATGTATGTATGTGTATGTATGTATGATGGGGTGCTAAATTAAGGGATACTAGTAGGGACAGTATCTTGGTCCATTGGGGGATCATCGTACGTGTATGTATGTGTATGTATGTATAGTATATATGTATGTATGTGTGTATATACATAGTTGTATTCTACTATATGTTGATGGGACGTATCGTATGCGTATGTAAAGTCGAGATGACTAAAATAAAATGAAAAGATATAACAAGAGATAGAAGACAATTGGCATAAACTAGTGTTATGTATACAGTGTATAATTTACCTATCACTAGAACGTTGTTTTGACCCCCTCCTCCTTACAACCAATAGGATGGCTTTGACGGACATGTCCCTTTGGCATGCTTGACACTAGCAAGGACACTAGACATTTGAATTGTCAATATGGGTCAGTAACTTTTTGACTTATTATATCTTATTATTTCATTGTGAGTTATATAGTCAGTGCTCTGATATGCATTCGTTTAGTTTATATGCAGGATAACAAACCAACGATCCATACTTTGGTGGAGTTAGGATTTCGATTTTGTGAGAATTCGAGCCCACTGGGGTGCGGGTTGTAACGTTTGGTATTAGAGCGAGGATTATAGATCTTGAAGAAAAAATTACTTAAGAAACATTGAGTGAAACTATTGTATTTTTCTTGTAAATATAAATATATTATATGCCAAATCCTAAGAATTCCGACTATATAGTAGTTGCAACCATGCACTAAAATACGGATAAATTGATTTTGAGTTGGAATGGAAGAAGTTGAAGATATAAACTTGCCCAAATTACCCTATAGTAAATAGGTTGTATGGAAAGGCATTGACTTAAAAAGAGCATGAGTGCAACATATGAAAGCTCTCTAATGCTGTAAAGTACATAACTCCCTAGTTGGGCCCCTAATAGCCCAATGATTATAGATCCACGTGTGATTGCCGATTGATGATGTACATAAGGTCCAAATAAGGGGAAAGTAAGAATCCATATGTTATAAATATCTAAAAGTAATTGAGTTCTCAAAGGAAGATACGAAGTAATCACTCCAAGGTGATAGTCGGATTTTTAATATTTGGAACAAGGTAAGTCAGTAAGTTGAAAGAGGGAAGTCCAAAAGAAGGGACGAATAAAATCCACTCTGAGTCCAACCGTATGAAAGGATTTAATATAAAAGTTAAAATGATTTTAGCTAAAAGTTTGAGAAAATATAATATATATGAAATGATTTTCAAAGGAATTATTTAAAGTTAGAAAAACTATATTTTTGAAAAGTAAGTAAATATTAAATTTTTGAAAATATATATATATATATACCTATCTTATGTTAAATAAAATGTTTTAGAAATTTAAAATTTGTTGGACCGAAAAAACACTAAATGGGTTTTAACAAAAAGGTTAATTCATTTAAAAAGAAATATAGCACAACCGTGTGTAGCTCGTTGATTTTTCTAAGACGAAAAATTTTTAAGTTGGAAAATTCTTTTATGGGAGGACAAAAGGAAGTGGTACAAGATTGAAATGAGGAAAAATGAACGGGAAAGAAGATTAGAACCCGAAAATAAAGTAATTGCAATAAGGGCAGTTTAGGTAGAGGTAGGTTAAATAGTAATAGCATTATAAAATATAAATAAAAACAATATTATGAATTTATATAAAATAATGTAAGTAATTAGAAACAATGTTAAAAGATTATGTTAAAAATAATGCTAGTAATCTAATTGGAAGCAACATAGGAAATTAAAGGCAAAATAAAGAAAAAAGGACATTTTCCATTATTGTGCGCATTTATTGCAAGTATCATTTAAAAGTCCCCATCATATGACAGAGACTCCACCAAGGACTAGAGGTGGAGATGGTACGAGTGATGATAAAGTGAGAGTTTTTCTTATCTACTTCGGTTTTTATTGTTTAAAATTATAAAAGTATGTTTTAGAAATACTACAAAGTGAATTCTAGAAAAGAAATGGTTTGGTTAACAAATGAGTTTCTAAAAAGGTCTTTAAAAGAAAAGGTTGATTTGAAGAAAAAGGAAGGAAACCTTTTTAAATAAATTCCGCAAACAATTTTGGAGTTAATGAATAAGCTAAACTCAAAAATATTAAATTATTGTTTCAGAAGTTAAGAGACAAGTATTTTTGAATATAATAAAAGGTTTCGAAGTTGCACTTTTAAAGACAGTTTTTGGGATTGAGAATTTTGAAATCTTGAAGGTTTTAATTTTTGGAAAAAGGGGGTGAAGATTAAACTAAAATTTTAAAATGGAGTAGATAGGAATGCATGCGTAGGTAAGACAGGGTAAAATATAAGGCTATGAAGAAGATAGCTATGACTAATTTTAAAATAGCAATAAGAAATCCCTGTAGAGTGTAAATAATAATGGTGGGAACCTAGGAATATTTTGTTAGACATGTGTGGAAGTCATAAGAAGGACCGCAAAAGAATAATAAATGGTATTAAAGTACACTTCTACGAGTTCTAAGGGTATGCTCGTAGGAAAGATCAAGAGTAAAGAAAGTAAATACCAACATTTAGATTAAAAGAAGATAGTAATATAGGGTAATGAGATGGCAAACATATATAGAGGACATTGGTAGACTCAAAGTTAAGGAAAACATGTTAGAGGTGGAAAAGTTATTTTGCCAAGCCAGTTGCTAGTGAGTTACTCAAATGGTGCATAGTTTGTAATTCTTACCCACTACAATGTAGGATGATGCACAGTTTATTCCATAATTGGGTATGGTAGTAGAAGTAACGAATAGACCATATTCATCAGAAACTATAAAGGAATGTTAAGATATATGTGTTGGAGAACGGTGGCATGTTAGAAAAGTCCATAGGTAGTTTTAGTTAGTAGCTAGTAATAGTAGTTGTATTTCCTTTCAGTTAGGTTGTAAGCATTGATTGTTTCTGTTATGTAAAAACGCGTATGATGTAATGGAAACGTTCATTTTTATATGTTTTCTGTGTGAACCGCTATATTATGGGAAAACAATAAAAACAAAGAAATTTAGAAAATACACTTAGGTAATGCGGAGGAAAAGAAATTAGTAGAGACCGGAAATTAAGAAATAAATTAAGAAAATTTAATTAACTAACTACTAAAATAAAATTAAAATAAGATCTTAAGTCCCAAAAAAGGAAAATTTTTGGGAAATTAATTTTAGTAAATGGAGGACAGAAAAAGGATGTTGGGTCAATACCCCTGCGCCTTAAAGGTTGATATTTATAGTTGAACTTGTGTGCTGATTGATGTTATAAAAAAGTATTTTGAAAATTTTAAAAATTATCGCGTAATCAAATAGAGTCCATTATGGATGGTAAGGAGTTGACTAAACCCCGATTTTAGACGGTGTAGAAAAATATTGTTTTGAAAAACCTATATATGTATACTTTGGAAATAAAAATACTTTTGCAAAAAGTTTTTGAAAAATAAATTTGTGTTAGGAAATTTTTTATTGATATATTAAAAAGTAATATAAAAAATATGTTTGAATTAAAAATGAAGAAAATTTAATTTTTTGAAAATGCCACATACTGGATATAAGGGAATGGTCGATAGGTTGGTTAGTGCAGATTTTACTATGTAGAAGAAGTGGCAGTAAAATAAAATACGGTTGGTGACAAGGAAGGTGATTTAGCTATGGAATCTTTTCCTATATACCATGTCGATAAATGAACAAAAAGTTGATTTTTGAAATAACCCTATTTTAAAACTTTAAGATAAAAATCAACTATGCAAAATGTACTTGGAAAATAATTGGGGGCAAAAGAGAAGTTCCAAAGTACAACGGGATGTTAGGTACCCAATAGAAAAAGGATGAAAATATGGAATTTTCTATTTAAACCCTTTTCCTGGCATAAAGAAAATAGGTTTAGAAAATTGGATTTTTCTAAATTTGGATTTTAGAAATGGTGTGCTAGGATTTAGGATGGTAGGTATTTGATGCAAAATTGGTTGAACTATACTTCTGTTTGTAGAAGTGTGGGAAAATTTGGATGTAAAAACAAGTTTTTGGCTTTTAAAAGTTTCATGCATATAAAACTACCAGTATATTTAGGATGTTTGCACCATATTTTTGAAATTTATTCAGAAGCATGGATTCATATAGGAGACGTCGATTAGAATTATTCTGCATAGATATCATATGTATTGTGTTACACCATGCACTTGTACACGATTGATAGCAAAATTGTTTGTACACTAATTGATTTGTTAGTTTAGAATGGTTGTACGTTATATTACATTGTTCAGTCCTTGAGAAATTTCGGGGGCGAATTCTTTTAATATGAGAGAATGTAACACTCCATGATTTTACGACAATTAATTCAAAAGAAATTCAATGAATAAATAATAATGCTAAAAAATAGAATTTTTCCAAACATCGAAAATTGGCTGCGAGACTTATACCATTAGATTCGTGGCGATTTTCTGATTAATTTTCATAAATAAAGTTTTCCAATCGAAGTTCAAATGAAAAGTTATTAGCTTTTGAAGTTTTTGAATCGAAAATAATTATATACATAATTATGGTAATTAAATTAAATTAACGCTAATTAAATATGTTAATGGAAATTTAGACGTTAAGAAATGTTAACGTTAAATCAAATCTGAGAAAGTATATATGAGTGGAAACAAATTATTACAATCAAATTTAAAAGGAATGAAACAAATACAGTCGGCCAGAAGAAGGAACAAAATTAAAAAAATCAATGCACGCAGATAAATTCACAAATTACAAGTTGAACGGTCGACCCAAAAAGCACGATGGTCGACCGATAATGGTCGAACGTGTAGGATTAGCGGTCGACCGTTGGTTGAATAAGTTCAGCAGAAAAACTTTGGCCTAACGGCTCAGATTTACTACAGTTTCATCGAACGGCTGACATTTATTTGAACCCCTATAAATGAGACCTAGAACCTCACTTCCAAACTCATATTTCATATGAACATTGAAGCTCTACCATTTTCTCTTCTTCTCCAAAATTCTAAATTCATAAAAGTAGTTTTAGTTTATACGTGTATACAATTGGAGAACTATAGAAGGCGATTGAGGAAGATAATATGTTCAAATCAAATCGTCAAAGCAAAGGTATATTGTAAATCCGAATCTAAACTACAATTCAAATTCTAAATCCCTTTTCTACTCTAGATCTTTGATAAATCTATATATGCTTGAGGTGCATAAATCCAAATAGGGAGAAAAGTGAGTCAAAATGGAATAACAGGGATTAGATCTGGAGATTTGGAAACCTAAAAATGTAGGTGGGAATAATTATATGATTTCATATAATATTAGATTTACATCGCTGTAGGTTTATTCCTATATGCCTGAAATGTAAATTGGAGTTGTAGGCTAAACCTATACACATGCAATGAAATTATGAACTCTGCCTACGTATTCTGTAATTTTTAACTTGATATATCTATATGTTATGAATGTAAATCTAGAAAAGATTTAGGTATTAGCAATCTCTAAATTTATTATTTAATAATAATGGACCATAAATTTATAAATGATGTAATGATTCCATATTTGTTATTTAAATGGATATTGAAAAATAAGAATGTAAAATAAAGAAATCACAATAAGATTTAGGGGTTTATGTGGCATTTTAATTCGTTGGAATCTAAAATTTTGCAATGTGAGTTTCTATACATTATCAAGTTTAAAATAAATAAAAGTGCATCGTTTAAAATGACAAGGAATATACCTAAAAAGAAAGAGATGTATAAAATATGGATGTTTCCCGTATTTTGTACTATCTATTTCAATAACTACAGAAAGAGATAATTTCTTGTCATTCCAAATGCAACACAAACCTTTCTTTTTGGATAAGGTATAGAAATTTTCAGTGTAAATCTTTCCATTAGGAGAGACATAAATCCAATGCATTAAAATGCAAAAAAAATTCCTAAGTGTTAAGTAAAGAGATATAATTGTGATATGAATATTTTAAGGGAATAGATGGGCGATATAAATAAAGATGGGAATTACATAAGGAAACAAAATTGAAGAATAAGCAAGAATAAATTAGATGTTAAAAATGGAATAGAAATAGGAATTGGAAAAAAGGTAAAAGAATGTAAAAAGGCATTGTAAATCTTTTAAAAAAAGAAAATGATAAATAGTCTTAAACCAAGTAAGATATGAACGCATAAAGAAGTAAAGAATTATGATTAATAGTAAATTGTGAAGGCAAAATAATTCAGCGAGAATGAATCAAGATATGTATATGATACACACACACACACTTATATAGCCTAAACTATGCATTTATGAAGAACGTGAACTATTAAAGTTAATAAATAATTAAATGAATAAGAATAACATAGTCATTAGAATAGGTTGGAATGCGAGGTCAGTAGTGTTACACAATAGAAGCATGCCCACCACAGGGCTGCCGGTAGTTTTGTATACATTATACTGATTTGACACATATCCAACCGTAAGACCCATGGAGAGCATACTGACGCAGCGGATGTTACAAAACAATGTAGATCGATGAACGTAGCAATCGGTGGATTGAGAAATACTGAAATGCCTGAATTCGTTGATCCGAAGATACCGAATTCTAGCTATCTCTGACACGTTGATCGCGCACGATACCGTGAAGAGAGATCTACAATTCTTCGAGCGTTGATCAAGCCCACTTGATTCCGCGAATTGGCTTCAACGATCGAAGATTCGAGCGCACTCGAATGTCGAAGGTGGAGATAGGAGATACACTCAAATATCGATTTTAATTGAAAGCACAAAGCTAACAAACAAGAATTTTATTCAAAAATCAACAACCCATTACAAATGATATAACTCGCCTATTTATAGGCATACAACACAACACTTACAACACAACTCATAGGTCTTGAATGACCTAACACTTAGAATATTTACAACACTCAACAACACGAGTTACAAAACGAATTACAAACGACTTAACAGTAGTTACACGATCTAAGTAATTAACGAATTACATAGCTCGTTCACGCGACTTAAAGAAATGCACGCGACTTAAAGAACGCACGCGACTTAACAAACTTCACGCGACCTAATAATCTTCACGCGACCTAAATTGAAGCACGGCAAAGAGATCTTCGCGACCTTCTGAGAATTTGGGAAGCGACTTAGTTTAGTTCGTGATTTAGGTTTAGGTTGGAGAAGGGTTTAAGTCGTGGAGGTGATAAGTCGTGGGGTTTGGAGCCTCGCTGAAGTGATAAGTCGTGGAGTCTTGGGTCGTGGAAGTTTAGGTCGGTCGCGACTTAGAGCAGAGGTAGTAGGTCGCTCGATTGGGTTGGGTCGTGGATCGTGATGTCGCAGTTGAATTGGGTCGTGGGGAAAGCAATTAGGTCGGAGATGACTTGTTTATGTCTTTCGGTGGAGTTAAGTCGAGGAATGGAAGTTAGGTCGTGGGGATGTGGATTTAGGTCGTTCACGACCTATGGAATGGGCTGGAGCTCGCGACACAAGGAGGAGGGGCGACTCGCTGGAATTAAGTCGCTGGCGACTTAAGGCGTACGACCTATCAGGCTTTCGCGAATCAAAGCTTCGCAATTCAGGTATGTTTCGTGATTTAGGGGATCTTCTTTTTTGCGACTTATGTTTCGTGATTGATGATTTGCGCGCTGCATCATCCTCCCCTAGTTGAAAAGAATTCGTCCCGAATTCACACTTTCTTCTTCTTCGAGACTCTGTCTTCCATTCATTATCTAGTCTGGTGCGGTTCTGGTGATAACCACTCTCGAGATTGATCTTGACTTGACCCTTTGAAGATGTGGCTCGACATAAGGAACGCATTGCGTAAAAGAGACGTGGCATTAGGCAGGCGGCATAAGGAAGTGATCTGAGGGAGATGACATATGAAAAAGTGTGGCCTGAACTAAGCACTAGGTGCCATATCCAATTCATGTAGCACATAACTTCATAAGAATAGTGTCGTATACCATATTGCTTGTGCCAATAAGGAAGACGTGATACAGAACCAAAACGTGTCGAAAATGTGAGACGATATAAGGAAGTTTAAAATCATGGAACGACTTGGGAAATCACGACCGAAAAAGTGCGAGGACTCATGCTCAGATTCTCATCTTTCCTATTCTTTCAGATTCTGAAGATCATACGATCCCTGTAGTAGAATGGAAACTGGTACTAGTTCAGTGTGAAGTTGAATGTCCAGTAGTGGTGGTAACTCTTCGGGTAGTTCTTCAGGATATTCGCCTTCAGATTCATCGAATTCTGATCCAACTTCCTCAAAAACATCAAGATCTTCACTTGTTCCTTGCCCGATCAACACAAACAATTCATTCCTCATTTCCACATACTCTTCCAACAATAAAAAATTAATTTCTTCAGGCAGTTTCCCAGAATCTCATCTTCACAATCTTCAAATACTTCAATCTCTTCAAAATTCTCAAAATCAAAACTTTCTCCAGGTTCAATCAACATTGATAGTTCATCACCATCTTTTATTTCACTGTCGAACTCTTTCAAAGATAATAAATCATCTGATTCTGCCTTCTCTTCTGTTTCATGTTTACTTTGTTCGGACTCCTCGAAAACTAAAAAAGTTTCACTTGGCTGGTCTTCCTCCATAAACTCATGTGTCAAGCAAGAATCCTTCATCGTCAAATTATTTCCTTCAACTCCGAACACAATTTCTTCTTCCACACTATCAACATCAATCTTTGGTGGTGACGAATAATCAACTTCTACATCCACATACTTTGACTCAATTTCTTCATCATCATCAAATTTCGATGGTTGATAAAAGTCAATTTCAACAGTCCTCCTCAACAAGTTACCTCCTTTCTCTATTGACAAAACTTCTACTTCCCCTGACAAAGATTCCTCAAATCCTGGCAGAAATTCTTCATCGTCGTCAAATTTTGGTGGTTGATAAAAGTTAACTTCATCAATCCTCCTCAACAAATTACAATCTTCATTCTCCAACTCGACCTCTTCATCTTCGTTGTAAAACTTTAGTGGTAAGGCTGCGAATGATTCTGTAGGACCGACCTCTTCAAATTCTTCTAACATTGGCTTAACCTCCTAGAGAGTTTTAAGCTCTTCACTTGCCTCATACCTAACCAAGGTTTCAGCACTACCTTCCGATTCTTCAGCACTTTCGCCGAAAGGTAATGGATTAGTTGGTTCCTCTTCCTCTTCTGTCTCGTTTTTAGTAGAATCATCCACATCCTCGCTTTCACATTCTTCTACAACAAAGGGTTTCTTTTGGGACTTTGTACATTCAAAACTTCGATGGTCAAACTCCTGATAATGATATCGCTTAACTCGTTCATCAACACTTGCCCTCGTGATTCCATATACAACTGGTTCGTTGACTCTCTTAAAAACATTTTTACTGTAATGAACATCATGATTCTGATTGCTGGAGTTTGTAACCACACCCTTTCCTCGATTCCCTTGACTCAACTTCTGCAATTGTTGATCAATACGAGTTGGTAATTGTAGGGTAAGAAATTTGCTTTCATCATCCTTTTCATCTTATCCCACTTGACAACTTTAGACTTCTTCATCCTCTCTCTGGTTGATTTAGTTTGTTGCCACCAGTCCATGGCTTTTCCTTTCAAACTTGCAGCAACTAACTTCACTTGACGATCCTCAGGAATGTAGTTGAGCTCAAAAACATTTTCAATCGTGGATAACCAGTCCAAGAATTCCTCTGCTTGTAGTCCACCTCGGAATTCTGGAATCTTCGAATCCTTTCTTGATTTCCATGTATAACCAACCTCTTCGATATTCTTGTATCGATTTTGCCCTTGATCGGAATATCGAAAATGAACACGATTACCATAACTTTCCTCTTCAAAATTAGTTGAACTTCGTCGTCGATTCTGAACATCGACTCTTCTATGCCCATGCACGTCCTCTCTACTTCTTTTCTCATAATCATAAGATGGCTCATGCTTGTAACCACGATACGCTCTTCTTTCTTCCTTCTGATAATCACGATTGTCTCGAGCTCCACGATCTCGATTTATTGACAAAGATGATTCTCTTCTTTCTCTATCATAACGTGGCGACACTTTCCGTTGATTTCGATTCATGTCAAACTTCATTCTCTCTACTTTCTCGAAATCCTTATTGAATCTTTCATCACTACGTTGCTTCATCTGTTCAGGATCTTCTCTCTCATACAAATCTGCAACACTATGATGACGGTTAACATATCTCGGAGGCATGATCAAATTTTCAACAGATCCAAACACAAACTTCACTTTGATCCAAAAATTCTCGAATCAAACTTCCCCACATGTTTGAAATCTCACGAACACCGCAAATAAACAAACAACTTAATTCAAACTCCAAAACTTCAAATCTCAAAATTGACGCCCAATGAACTTGAACATATCTCCCACAAACTTGAACAAGTTCGCTTCTATCTCACGACTTGACTCTACTCTTCTCCTTGGCTCGGCTGAAGTTGAACAAGCACTTCTTCTCGGTCCAACAGGCTCGTCTTAGCTATGATTGGCTAAGTCTTGCTCTGATACCAAATGACGCAGCGGATGTTACAAAACAATGTAGATCGATGAACGTAGCAATCGGTGGATTGAGAAATACTGAAATGCCCGAATTCGTTGATCCGAAGATACCGAATTCTAGCTATCTCTGACACGTTGATCGCGCACGATACCATGAAGAGAGATCTACAATTCTTCGAGCGTTGATCAAGCGCACTTGATTCCGCGAATTGGCTTCAACGATCGAAGATTCGAGCGCACTCGAATGTCGAAGGTGGAGATAGGAGATACACTCAACTACCGATTTTAATTGAAAGCACAAAGCTAACAAACAAGAATTTTATTCAAAAATCAACAACCCATTACAAATGATATAACTTGCCTATTTATAGGCATACAACACAACACTTACAACACAACTCATAGGTCTTGAATGACCTAACACTTAGAATATTTACAACACTCAACAACACGAGTTACAAAACGAATTACAAACGACTTAACAGTAGTTACACGATCTAAGTAATTAACGACTTACATAGCTCGTTCACGCGACTTAAAGAAATGCACGCGACTTAAAGAACGCACGCGACTTAACAAACTTCACGCGACCTAATAATCTTCACGCGACCTAAATTGAAGCACGGCAAAGAGATCTTCGCGACCTTCTGAGAATTTGGGAAGCGACTTAGTTTAGTTCGTGATTTAGGTTTAGGTTGAAGAAGGGTTTAAGTCGTGGAGGTGATAAGTCGTGGGGTTTGGAGCCTCGCTGAAGTGATAAGTCGTGGAGTCTTGGGTCGTGGAAGTTTAGGTCGGTCGCGACTTAGAGCAGAGGTAGTAGGTCGCTCGATTGGGTTGGGTCGTGGATCGTGATGTCGCAGTTGAATTGGGTCGTGGGGAAAGAAATTAGGTCGGAGACGACTTGTTTATGTCTTTCGGTGGAGTTAAGTCGAGGAATGGAAGTTAGGTCGTGGAGATGTGGATTTAGGTCGTTCACGACCTATGGAATGGGCTGGAGCTCGCGATACAAGGAGGAGGGGCGACTCGCTGGAATTAAGTTGCTGGCGACTTAAGGCGTACGACCTATCAGGCTTTCGCGAATCAGAGCTTCGCAATTCAGGTATGTTTCACGATTTAGGGGATCTTCTTTTTTGCGACTTATGTTTCGTGATTGATGATTTGCACGCTGCATCACATACGCTTGCGTATAGATAAAGGAATACCCCAATAGAGAAGGGTGTTTGCTTTAACAAAATTGGAAAAGGGGGTATTGCCATGATTGCAATAGGCAATCTAAATCGTATGGTGAGCAAATAATGACGCTATGTCAGCATGTATTGTACTAAATTCAGGAGTAGGGCTGCACATAGGTCGAGAATGTCATCAATCCTTAGCGGTCAACAGAAAAGGCAAGGGTTACACCTAATGGGCTACACTACGTACTAGTGTACGGACCAGGTTAGGTCATGCATCGCCATGTTGTTTTCTAGTTGTTTGTTAGGAGGTAAGGCTAGTTAACCCTATTAGAGAGCTCTTTCAAAACGTGTGTAGGGTAGTCTGTGGAGCCGAGTCCACAACCGATGGGGCTAAATCCACCATATGTATAGCTCATAGAGCTGTCTACAACCGGGAAGCAGACAATAAAATCCCAAAAAATTCAACATAGAGCATGGCTAAATTATTGTAAAGCCATTATTAGGCACTACGGGAGTTCCTCGGTAAGCGAGGCGACGAGTGCGTGATACAGTGACGGTGATGGATCCTGATGGGGTACTGAGTTAAGGGATACTAGTGGGGATAGTTTCTCGGTCCAATGAGGGACCGTGGTACTTGTATATGTATGTATGTATGTATGTACGTACGTATGTATGTATGTATGTAATGCCCCACTTTAAGACCCACTGTAACAAAGAGTATTACGGGAGTAATACCGTATGTTAAAGCAGAGAATAGAGTATAGTGGAAGCGACCATTTGTAATCAAGCTATAACTATCTACTAAATACGTCGAAAGGGTGGTATCTATATTTTTTTCAAGTGGTTCGACATATTCAATAAATATTTATAACGAAATTACAATGGCTAAAGATCTATCAGAATAAGCATAGTAATAAAATGATAAAACATCACAGAACAGAATCACATAACAGATATAAATCCCAGGACAATACATCGTCAATACAGATCCAAATATCATAAGTGGGTACAAAGCCACTGCTCACACATGTGAGTCAAAAATATGTACATATCAAAGTCTAAATAATAACAGAGTAGCGGAATAGTGGACAAATAAAAGCGTTATCTATCAGCATAGCAGATAATGTCCAAGCGGAAGCACAGAAGCTAAGTCCAGAGACCTAACCTGAAACAACTCGGTCTGACCTGAGCGAAAAACACTCGGGTCAGGCTAGCTAAACAATCAGTAATAACTGAGATATATAATAATGCGGTACATAAATGAAACAGTACTTTTCCTAAGAGAAGAGTATTTTGGACCACATGAATATAATGACGGTCCCTAATCATCAATCAACAGTAAAAATATCCAAAGAGAATATCAGCACCAAAGTGTTGAATAAATAAAATCGCCTCATATCATCGGCGTAGCCAAAGCTATATAAAGTTGCCCATAGGCAATAATCCCATGTGTGACCAGAGTCTGTAATCAATGCCCAAGCAAAGATCGATGCTCCAAAGAGCAATGGGGATATACTGAAAAGTCAATGAAATCAAACATTGAAAAGCAGTGTCTAGAGACATTGTAAATCCACAAGGTAATCGCACTTACGTCGTATGGTTCCATAGAACCAATACCGAATGGCGGTACTCGAATGGATATAAAAATCATCAGATAATACAAGTATAGCATGTGCACCGACCGGAGTCGTTATTGCCAAGTACTGTAGAGTTGTGATCGATCACTCGCACAGATGCGGAACGCGCGAGACGGAAAGATCCTTCCCAGAAGGACAAAGGCCCAAAGGCACATGCCGAAAAAGAAACTGCTCCATAGAACAGGTGTCCAGAGACGGTTGCCCAGAGGCATGGTGACCCAGAGGTCCAGTACTGGCTGCCCAGAGGCTAATGTGTCACAAACTTCTTGGAGAGGAACCCGTAAAGTGTTAACGATGAGTCTCATACCCCACATTCGCACTAAACGGTTTACTAACCAATAGCAAGCTCACACTCCAAACAATAAAAAGTCCACCTCGTATCATCGGTAAACTAGACCCAAAGGTCAAAACGATCAATCGAATAGGTCGGGGATTAATCGAAAAGAAAATACACACGGTTCCATAGGCCGGAGATTTCCTAACCATTTAAGCACCATTCCACTTCGCTTGACGTGCTAAAAAGTGAGTGTGAGATTTTTATTATAGAAAATAATGGTTCGAAACAGATTTATAATTGATTTTGAGAACACTCTAAAACGGCTTTTGAAAACTCTCCTATTATGGAGTAAATAGTCTACTAATTAAAAATAATATTATATAATAATTTCGAAAGCCATTTCGGAGCGAAAAATCCTTTTAAAACCTTTTTATAAGGCCCGTGTACAAAATCCAGAGACAAATCTCAAAGAAATCGATAAAACAAGAAAATCACTGAAAATATTCTAAGTGTTGGAAAATAGTCCAAAACTGACGCGAATCCAAGTTCGGAAAATTATTCGGACCAACAGACTGAATGCAAATGGCATGAAAATTGGTAGGAACGTAGTCCGACATTCCTACTTTAGAACGCAAAAGGAATTACTCGATTCCGACTTGAAGCGAAGGCGTAGCGACGTTCCAAAGTTGGACACAGAAACATGAAATGCACTATTTTGCACAACGATCTGGGTTCAACTCTGACAGGAAATTCGAAGGGTCTAATGAACTCAGATGATGACCAAACTTTCCAGATATGGAGTTCATAACTCCATCTTTCCAACGAGACTAAAATCATCAAATTCCGACTAGCGGCTCAAAAGTTATGACCAAAATAGTTTCAGTTTCATCCACAGAGCTAATATGTGTATCGCTCTCGGGAAGATAGTAGAAAAATCAATTTTTTACCTAGTTAGACTCAAAATTACAGAAGACTCACTGAACAAAAATTGTAGCATATGTTTTAAGCTTTCCGGACATTCAAAATTATCTAATTCGGATCAAAAACGAGAGAGATACATGCAAAACAATATCAGATTGAAACTCAAGATAACTTGTTAAAGACAGAATTGGTCTTCTGTCTTTGAACGCATTTCAGGTCATCTAATTGGCAAAACTACTGAAAACTCACTGAAAAAAAATTGTAGCATATGTTTTAAGCTTTCCGGAACATCCAAAATTATCTAATTCGGATCAAAAACGAGAGAGATACATGCAAAACAATATCAGATTGAAACTCAAGATAACTTGTTAAAGACAGAATTGGTCTTCTGTCTTTGAACGCATTTCAAGTCATCTAAATGGCAAAATTACAGAAATCTCACTGAACAAAAATTGTAGCATATGTTTTAAGCTTTCCGGAACATCCATAATTATCTAATTCTGATCAAAAATGAAAGAGATACATGCAAAACAATATCAGATTGAAACTCAAGATAACTTGTTAAAGACAGAATTGGTCTTCTGTCTTTGAATGCATTTCAGGTCATCTAAATTGCAAAATTACAGAAAACACACTGAACAAAAAGTGTTCCTTATTGAATCTAGTTTGCAGCAAAAAAACCTGACCAAAAACGGATGAGAAATGAAGAAGTTATGCCTGATTTCGTTTCAGCTACAATTCCAAAACGAAAATTATAGAAGCATCAAGTAAAAAAAGGATTTAGCTAGCAATTTTACCTCAACCAATATAGCAAGCAACTTGTGTGCACACCCAAAATGAAAGCAAAGAGGATCAAAGAGCTATGATTCACATGTTACATAATAAAACATATGTTACTAAATGATTACTGAAATCAAAAGATGATTAAACACATATTAGAAGAGGTTTTTAGCAATATACCTCTCACAAAAGCAACAAAGACTACTGTAGCATCAACCCAAGTTAGCAAAAGATGATTAGGAGGCTATAAGATCAAAAAAACACATAAAACATGTGTTACCAATTAAATTTCAGAAATTAGAGAGATATAAAAATGGATTTGAGGTGGGTATTTGCATTACCTTTGCATAGAATGACTTGCATAAGCAAAAACTAGAAGGAGATGAAGATAGAGGCCATTTTTGTTATGAAAGCTTTAGGAAATGATTAGGGTTTTGATTAGGGATGAATGAATGAGGTTAGGAGAGTTTGAGATAATTTATAGAGGAGGTTTAAGGTGGGCTATTGGGCTAGGTTTAGTAACCCAATAAGAAGAGAGTTATTTACATCTTTTTCCAAAAATTAGTCTAAGTGTTCATATATGTTTATAAAACTCATTTTTTTTCTCTTACCCAAACCCGTTTTAAAACTTCTCTTAAAATATTTAACTTTCCAAAAATAACATTTTATCCTCATTTTAAAATCCCATATTTCCCATTTTATTAAAATAGGCTTTTTCAAATAAATTTTGTTATTCCAAATCCTTTTATGCTTCATTAAAATAAATAAAAATCCTAACTTTTATTTATTAATTGGTAATGCAAATCTCGGGTTGTTACAGACTCCCCCCCTTAAGAAAATTGCATCCCCGCAATTCCTTAAGATAGATGTCGTCTATAACGTCAAATCCACAAAAGAAGTGATAGAGATAAAATAGAGAATTCTCACCCGCAAAAGAAGATGGGAGAAAGCCAGGATAAGAGCGTTCGATAGATTCTCTGGTCTCCCAAGTGCAGTCCTTAGGATTCGGTGACCATTGAATCTTCACGAGTGGGACCTCTTTGTTGCGAAGGCGTCTAACCTCCGAATCAAGCACACGAAGAGGTTGCTGCTCCAAAGATAAATCAAGTAAGATCTCTAAATCAGGCACAGCATGTGGCTCAATGATAGAATTAGGATCGCGGACACACATGCGAAGCTGGAAAACATGGAACACGTCGTGTATTCCAGAGAAGTGAGCAGGTAGAGCCACTCGATAAGCCACGGGGCCAATGCGTTCCGTAATAAGAAATGGTCCAACATAGCGAGGAGCCAACTTCCTTGTAGAGCTGAAATGCACAACCCCTTTCATAGGAGATATCCGAATAAAGACATGATCACCAATGGAGAACTCAAGAGGCTTTCTACGGTTGTCCGCGTAGGATTTCTGACGGTTCTGCGCCTCTTTCATTCTCTGACGAATAAGAATAATCTTCTCAGAAGATTCCCGAACTGAATCTGGACCAAGAATGAGCTTCTCACCAGATTCTAACCAACAAGCAGGAGAGCGACATGGCCTTCCGTAGAGAGCCTCGAAAGGTGCCATGCCGATACTAGACTGAAAGCTGTTGTTGTAGGAGAACTCTACAAGCGGTAAGTGATCCTCCCAACTACCTCCGAAATCCAGAATACAACAGCGCAAAAGATCCTCTAAAACACGATTCACCCTCTCCGTCTGACCGTCAGTCTGAGGATGATAAGCAGTTGAGAGATTCAGCTTTGAGCCCAAAGCTGACTGTAGGCACTTCCAGAAGTGACTAGTAAAGATAGTGTCTCGATCACAGACGATAGAGCTAGGAATGCCATGAAGTCGAACGACTTCCTTCACATATAGCTTGGCAAGCTGAGGAGCAGTCCGAGTGGACTTAATAGGAATGAAATGAGCTGATTTGGTCAAGCGATCGACGATGACCCAAATAGAAGTATGGCCTGACCTCGATCGAGGCATACCGTCAATAAAATCCATGGATATCTGATCCCATTTCCACAATGGAATCTCTAGCGGCTGAAGAAGACCAGATGGACGCTGATGCTCAGCTTTGATCTGTTGACAAGTCATGCAACGGCTTACATAACTTGCAACATCACTCTTCATGCCCTCCCAATAAAATAGGCGACACATGTCGGCATACATCTTACTCGACCCGGGATGTATAGTGTACTTAGTGCGATGACACTCGTCTAGAATTTCGCGCCTAAGTGATAAATCAGATGGTACCAAAATACGGTTCTTCCTGCGAAGACACCGATGAGAATCAATAGAATAATCCAACAATGTCTCATCACTGGATCCCGACTCAAGGAGATGAATATATCGCAACAAGTCTGGATCCTGCCGCTGAGCATGGGCAATGCGATCCAATAGAATAGGTCGAGCTTCCAAGCTGAATAGTAAGATCTGAGGATCAGAAGACGGAGCTCGATTTCGAATATCACACACAGAAAGAGTCTCAAGAATATCCCACTCGGCTATCATCATAGAAACTACTACCGAGTGTTTGCGACTGAGTGCATCAGCTACACGATTACCCTTGCCAGGGGTATACTGAATGTCTAAGTCATATGAGGCGAGAAACTCAAGCCATCGCTGCTGCCTCATATTAAGATCCTTCTGACTGAATAAATACTTCAGTGACTTGTGATCGGTGTAAAGAGTGAAGCGTTCGCCTAATAGAAAGTGACGCCACGTCTTCAAAGCAAAGACGATAGCTGCCAACTCAAGATCATGAGTCGGATAGCGAACCTCATTCGGACGTAGCTGCCTAGAAGCATAAGCAACTACCCGATCCTTCTACATAAGCACAGCACCGAGGCCGCTACCACAAGCGTCGGTGTAAACAACAAGATCCTGGTTACTCTCAAGAACCACAAGGATAGGAGCATGAGTGAGAAGTTCCTTCAATCGCTGGAAAGAAACTTCACACTTAACAGACCAAATAAAGCGAACCCCCTTACGAGTCAGGGTTGTGAGGGGAAGTGCAACACGAGAGAAATCCTTGATAAATCGACGGTAATAACCCACCAGACCAAGGAAGCTGCGAATATCATGAACGTTCTCGGGCTGCCTCCAATTCTGAATAGCCTCAATCTTGACAGGATCAACAGAAATACCCTCAGAAGAAACAATATGACCCAAGAACTTGACCTTGCTCTCCCAAAAATGGCACTTGGAGAGCTTGGCCTTAAGCTAATGCTGACGAAGAGTATCCAAGACGATCCGCAGATGACGAGCATGCTCTGCCTCGGATCTAGAATAAACAAGAATATCGTCGATGAAAACCAGAATGAATCTATCGATGTATTCCCGGAATACTCGATTCATGAGATCGACGAAGAAAGCCGGAGCGTTCGTCAAGCCGAACGGCATGACCAACCACTCAAAAGAACCATAACGAGTGCGAAATGCTGTAAGAGGAATGCTGTCTTCCGCGACTCGTAGCTGATGGAATCCGGTGGCAAGGTCAAGCTGAGAGAAGACCTTCGCACCGCTCAATTGGTCAAACATGTCGTCAATCCGAGGAAGTGGGTAGCGATTTCTAATGGTCAGCTCATTGAGCTTGCGATAGTCAATGCAAAGCCTAAGAGAGCCATCAGCCTTCTTAACGAAGACCACAGCAGCACCCCATGGCGAAGAACTGGAACGAATGAACTGCTTCGCTTCAAGCTCAACTAACTGCTTCCTGAGTTCCTCATTCTCCTTAGTAGATATTCTCGTAGGAGGACGCCCAACTGGATGAGATCCTGGAATGAGATCGATGCGGAACTCAATAGCTCGCTTTGGCGGCAGTCCGGATACTGGCTCGAATACGTCGGGGAAATCCCGAACAACAGGAATACGAGATAAGTTCAAATCCTCATCTCGTGAATCGAGAGAGAATAAAGTAACATCAGAAAGGCCAACATCTTGAAGAACAATAGCTAACGGAGAGGACGAGTCAGGGTGATGAATGAAATAATATCCGCTCCGAACAAATAATTTTGGCGTCGTGCTGAACGAGCCAATCCATGCCAAGAATCATATCAAAGCCCAAATACTCCATAACGTGCAGATTCGCACGGAAAGAAAATCCACAAAGATCGATATCTAAATCCTCACAAAGCAAGTTAAGGGTCGTGGATCCGCCGATGGGATTCACAATCCTTAGTGAAGAAACCAAACAAGTAACATCGAAAGATAAAGTATCAACTAGTTCCTTTGATACGAATGAGTGAGAAGCACCCGTATCAAAAAGAACTCTAATAGATCTACCATGAAATAAAATAGAGCCTTCAAGAACGGAAGGATGTGTACCTTTAGGCTGAGCAGAAGTGGTAGGAGCCTTGGCAGCATTAAGCCTGCCAGGCTTGGCAATAGCTGGAGCAATAGGACAAGCGGTGATCCTGTGTCCCTCCTTCTTGCAGAAGGTGCAATAGAGAGGTTTGGGACACTCTCGAACATATGATCGGTAGATTTAGTTAAGCACGATTCAAAGATAGATAATTCATTAAGGAATATTATGGAATATAATAGATTCCTACACATATTCCTAACTTATTTATCTAAAGGTGGATATGTTCAATTTGGATCATATTATAACGTATTGTACTACGTGTCTGTTCTGTGTTTGTTATGCTTAATTCTGATCCTTGGCTCTGATACCAAGATGTAACGCCCCACTCTGAGACCCACTGTAACAAAGAGTATTACGGGAGTAATACTGTCTGTTAAAGCGGAGAATAGAGTATAGTGGAAGCGACCATTTGTAATCAAGCTATAACTATCTACTGAATACGTCGAAAGGGTGGTATCTATTTTTTTTTCAAGTGGTTCGACATATTCAATAAATATTTATAACGAAATTAAAATGGCTAAAGATCTATCAGAATAAGCATAGTAATAAAATGATAAAACATCACAGAACAGAATCACATAACAGATATAAATCCCAGGACAATACATCGTTAATACAGATCCAAATATCATAAGTGGGTACAAAGCCACTGCTCACACATGTGAGTCAAAAATATGTACATATCAAAGTCTGAATAATAACAGAGTAGCGGAATAGTGGACAAATAAAAGCGCTATCTATCAGCATAGCAGATAATGTCCAAGCGGAATCACAGAAGCTAAGTCTAGAGACCTAACCTGAAACAACTCGGTCTGACCCGAGCGAAAAACACTCGGGTCAGGCTAGCTAAACAATCAGTAATAACTGAGATATATAATAATGCGGTACATAAATGAAACAGTACTTTTCCTAAGAGAAGAGTATTTTGGACCACATGAATATAATGACGGTCCCTAATCATCAATCAACAGTAAAAATCTCCAAAGAGAATATCAGCACCAAAGTGTTGAATAAATAAAATCGCCTCATATCATCGGCGTAGCCAAAGCTATATAAAGTTGCCCATAGACAATAATCCCATGTGTGACCAGAGTCTGTAATCAATGCACAAGCAAAGATCGATGCTCCAAAGAGCAATGGGAATATACTGAAAAGTCAATGAAATCAAACATTGAAAAGCAGTGTCCAGAGACACTGTAAATCCACAAGTTAATCGCACTTACGTCGTATGGTTCCATAGAACCAACACCGAATGGCGGTACTCGAATGGATATAAAAATCATCAGATAATACAAGTATAGCACGTGCACCGACCAGAGTCGTTATTGCCAAGTACTGTAGAGTTGTGATCGATCACTCGCACAGATGCGGAACGCGTGAGACGGCAAGATCCTTCCTAGAAGGATAAAGGCCCAGAGGCACATGCCGAAAAAGAAACTGCTCCATAGAACAGGTGTCCAGAGACGGTTGCCCAGAGGCGTGGTGCCCCAGAGGTCCAGTACTGGCTGCCCAGAGGCTAATGTGTCACAAACTTCTTGGAGAGGAACCCGTAAAGTATTAACGATGAGTCATATACCCCACGTTCGCACTAAACGGTTTACTAACCAATAGCAAGCTCACACTCCAAACAATAAAAAGTCCACCTCGTATCATCGGTAAACTAGACCCAAAGGTCAAAACGATCAATCGAATAGGTTGGGGATTAATCGGAAAGAAAATACACACGGTTCCATAGGCCAGAGATTTCCTAACCGTTTAAGCACCTTTCCACTTCGCTTGACGTGCTAAAAAGTGAGTGTGAGATTTTTATTATAGAAAATAATGGTTCGAAACGGATTTATAATTGATTTTGAGAACACTCTAAAACGGCTTTTGAAAACTCTCCTATTATGGAGTAAATAGTCTACTAATTAAAAATAATATTATATAATAATTTCGAAAGCCATTTCGGAGCGAAAAATCCTTTTAAAACCTTTTTATAAGGCCCGTGTACAAAATTCAGAGACAAATCTCAAAGAAATCGATAAAACCAGAAAATCACTGAAAATATTCAAAGTGTTGGAAAATAGTCCAAAATTGACGCGAACCCAAGTTCGGAAAATTATTCGGACCAGCAGACTGAATGCGAATGGCATGAAAATTGGTAGGAATGTAGTCCGACATTCCTACTTCAGAACTCAAAAAGAATTACTCGATTCCGACTTGAAACGAAGGCGTAGCGACGTTCCAAAGTCGGACACAGAAACATGAAATGCACTGTTTTGCACAACGATCTGGGTTCAACTCTGACAGGAAATTCGAAGGGTCTAATGAACTCAGATGATGACCAAACTTTTCAGATATGGAGTTCATAACTCCATCTTTCCATAGAGACTAAAATCGTCAAATTCCGACTAGCGGCTCAAAAGTTATGACCAAAATAGTTTCAGTTGCATCCACAGAGCTAATATGTGTATCGCTCTCGGGAAGATAGTAGAAAAATCAATTTTTGACCTAGTTAGACTCAAAACTACAGAAAACTCACTGAACAAAATTGTAGCATATGTTTTAAGCTTTCCGGAATATCTAAAATTATCTAATTCGGATCAAAAACGAGAGAGATACATGCAAAACAATATCAGATTGAAACTCAAGATAACTTGTTAAAGACAGAATTGGTCTTCTGTCTTTGAACGCATTTCAGGTCATCTAAATGACAAAATTACAGAAAACTCACTGAAAAAAATTGTAGCATATGTTTTATGCTTTCCGGAACATCCAAAATTATCTAATTCGGATCAAAAACGAGAGAGATACATGCAAAACAATATCAGATTGAAACTCAAGATAACTTGTTAAAGACAATTGGTCTTCTGTCTTTGAACGCATTTCAGGTCATCTAAATTGCAAAATTACAGAAAACTCACTGAACAAAAATTGTAGCATATGTTTTAAGCTTTCCGGAACATCCAAAATTATCTAATTCGGATCAAAAACGAAAGAGATACATGCAAAACAATATTAGATTGAAACTCAAGATAACTTGTTAAAGACAGAATTGGTCTTCTGTCTTTGAATGCATTTCAGGTCATCTAAATGGCAAAATTACAGAAAACACACTGAACAAAAAGTGTTCCTTATTGAATCTAGTTTGCAGCAAAATAAACCTGACCAAAAACGGATGAGAAATGAAGAAGTTATGCCTGATTTCGTTTCAGCTACAATTCCAAAACGAAAATTATAGAAGCATCAAATAAAAAAAGGATTTAGCTAGCAATTTTACCTCAACCAATATAGCAAGCAACTTGTGTGCACACCCAAAATGAAAGCAAAGAGGATCAAAGAGCTATGATTCACATGTTACATAATAAAACATGTGTTACTAAATGATTACTGAAATCAAAAGATGATTAAACACATATTAGAAGAGGTTTTTAGCAATATACCTCTCACAAAAGCAACAAAGACTACTATAGCATCAACCCAAGTTAGCAAAAGATGATTAGAAGGCTATAAGATCAAAAAAACACATAAAACATGTGTTACCAATTAAATTTCAGAAATTAGAGAGATATAAAAATGGATTTGAGGTGGGTATTTGCATTACCTTTGCATAGAATGACTTGCATAAGCAAAAACTAGAAGGAGATGAAGATAGAGGCCATTTTTGTTATGAAAGCTTTAGGAAATGATTAGGATTTTGATTAGGGATGAATGAATGAGGTTAGGAGAATTTGAGA
The DNA here is from genome assembly GCA_030737815.1 of Allium fistulosum. Taxonomy (NCBI): domain Eukaryota; kingdom Viridiplantae; phylum Streptophyta; class Magnoliopsida; order Asparagales; family Amaryllidaceae; genus Allium; species Allium fistulosum. Next base: position 496,314,241 of record CM060905.1, on the reverse strand, counting down.
TAATTTATAGAGGAGGTTTAGGGTGGGTTATTGGGCTAGGTTTAGTAACCCAATAAGAAGAGAGTTATTTACATGTTTTTCCAAAAATTAGTCTAAGTGTTCATATATGTTTATAAAACTCATTTTTTTCTCTTACCCAAACCTTTTTTAAAACTTCTCTTAAAATATTTAACTTTCCAAAAATAACATTTTATCCTCATTTTAAAATCCCATATTTCCCATTTAATTAAAATAGCATTTTTCAAATAAATTTTGTTATTCCAAATCCTTTTATGCTTCATTAAAATAAATAAAAATCCTAAATTTTATTTATTAATTGGTAATGCAAATCCCGGATTGTTACAATGTATATGTATGTATGTATAGCTATACTCTATCTACGAGTAGATGTGACGTATCGTACGCGTATATAAAGTGGAGACAACTGATTGAAAATGAAAAGGCATAACAAGAGATGGAAGAATATCAACATAAACTAATGTTATGTATAAAGCGTATAATTTACATGTCACTGGAACATTGTTCCGACCCCTCCTCATTACAACCTACATGATAGCTTAGACGAACACGTTCCTTTGGCATACTTGACACTAACAAGGATACTGGACATTCGAAGTGTCAGTCTTGGTCAGTAACTATGTGACTTATTATATTTTACTATTCTGCTATGAGTTATATCGTTAGTGCATAGATATGCATTCGTTTATTTTATATGTAGGATACCAAACCAATGATCTGTACTTTAGTGGACTTGGATTTTCGATTTAGCAAAAATTCGATCCCATTGGGGTGCAGGTTAATATACTCAAAGTGCCATGATTTATTATTCTGGAAGGAGTACTATATAGGAGAGGATTCTTAACTCCCAAATTGTGCTGTGTTGCTAAAGAAGAAGCCAGAAGTATCCTTGCAGATGTGCACAAAGGAGCCTGCGGTGATCACACCGGGGGGCAGACTTTGGCAAGGGAGATTCTTCACTATGGATAATTTTGGCCAACTATCAACCAAGATGTGCCCGATTACACTAGGAGGTGCAGTAGATGCCAAAGATTTGCAAAGATTCCTAGAGCCTCATCTACAAAGATCACACAAATGGTCATTCCATGGCCATTTGCAGTTTGGCGAATTGAAATCATCGGTGTGATACCAATGTCAGAAGCGGAGAGAAATACGCCATTGTTGTAGTTAACTACTTTACAAAATGAGCCAAAGTGGAACCACTTGCCATGATCACAATAAAGAAGGTAATCAATTTCATAGTGAAGAACATTAACAGCCGATTTAGGATTCCGCAAACCATAATTTCCAATAAAAAACTTAGTTTGATGGTGCCGAATTCAAGAACTTCTACAACAAATACCAAATTGAAAAGAGATTTGCAGTTGTATCACATCCATAGGCGAATGGATAGGTGGAGGCAGTGAATATGATTATTAATTCCATCTTGAAGAAATAACTAACAAAGGCCAAGGGCAAGTGTGAAAGTGTACGTGCAGTACTAAGGATCGTGTAATATGGTAAATAAATGCGGAAATTGATAATAGCAGTAAAATAAAAATTAAAGTAAGCACACAAGGAATTTTTATACTGGTTCGAACTTCCCGTTCTACGTCCAGTCCCAGAATACCCTCTGGATTTAAACTAAACCCCTCACTTAACCCGGAGGAATAGGTATACGACACCTGAGCAGCCGAACAGGAATTTTTTCCGCCTCAATAGCTGAAGAGGACTTCACCTTAATACAAACAGTTTGTTGACGAATGTGTTCTGAATAACACTGATTTTCTTTTGATAGTACAACTTCCCTATAATCAAATCCTCAAGAGTATATGTGTGTGTGAAGATTTAGAAGGAAGATAATCACGTAGAATCGAAGTATATGAATTAATTCAAGGATTCTAGTGATATTGAATAAGAATGAATACTTTTATTTGCAGAAATAAATAGAGAATAGATTTCAGAATTAAAACAAGAATCGGTGATTGTAGAAGTGAATTGAATATGTTTATATAGTTGTAGAATAGTTACAATCTTTCATGAAGAGTTTCAATCAAGAGTTGTGTCCATATCTGTTGGATTAAAGAACATTCCTCTTCATGAACATTTGCACCTCTTCAGAAAACTAGCCGTTGTGTTCTGGTCGGTTGACCGAGAAACCTGGGCCGGTCAGTTGAGTTTACAAATATAAATAAAACGGTGCATATCTGTGCACTGGACATAGAGTCGGTCGACCGAAGATTCTGGTCGGTCGGCCGACCTGCTGTTATTTGCACAGTGTACACTTATTTTTGTATAAATCATTTTGTGTGTATGTGTGACTACTTGAGGAATGATTTTAACAATATTCTAAGCCTCAATGAAATAAAATATTCATACTAATATCTAGATTGTAGTCTTGTCTCCTTTGTAGTGTGCAATATATGGTTATTCTCCTTTTTGTCGCTTTCGTATAGTATTCTCGTTGTATGATCTCTGAAGCTTGTGTCATGAATCAAAACTCATGAATCAACATTCTCCCCCTTTTTGATTGATGACAATACTTATGTGACAAAGTAGAACTTATCTATATTATAAATCTCCCCCTAAATATATGGCGACTTTTCTGCAAAAAAAATTGTTAGTTTTCATACATTTCTCCCCCTTTGTCATCGACAAAAAGGAATACTTACTAGATGAAAAAGAAATGCGAATCAATGAAATTTAAATATTACATTTTCAAACCAAAATAGGAATAATTAAAGATGTTTGCTTAGTACACAACATTTAATAAAAAACATATTGTTCATAAAGAAATTCTTGAAATTAAATTGTAATAGGATTACTCCTCATCATCATCGGAATCCCAAAATTCTGGACGAATATTTTCTTCCGGAGGAACATGTTCCTTACCACGTCTTTGAGTGTGAGGAGCATGAGTTCCGGATGTACCGGAACTTGTGTTATCTGAAGTGGAACAAGAGAAATTTGGTGCGGGTCTTTTTCCGGGAGCAACAAGAAGCACCGGCTTCGGAAGTACATGATAAGGCATCCCATAAATTTACGAAGAAGCCCTTGATTTTCTTGAAACGACCATCAATTTTTCGTAGCCGGCTATCCAAGTCTAGTTGATTTTATGCCAAAATATCAATGGCCACTTCCCTACTCATTCCGGGAGTTGGTCGTTGAATTGAGGTCTGGCGAGTTATACGTTCCATAGCATGAGTAGATGGTTGAGGTGTAGAATAGCTACGACGTAGTTGTTCTCTCGGAGTATCACTCCATTGCTCAAATCTTATAAATCGAGGTGGAACATCAGGTAATTTCATTAACTTTATTGTCCGTGAATCAAACATATGGACTTTGGAGGTTTCGGATTCCGGAGCATTGATGACGAAACTATTGATCAATCTCATTATGTATTCTCCATAGTAAATATGGAGCATCTTTCCTTGGTTAAAAGAGAGAAATTCATCCATAAGAAGTTGTGACCAATTAACTCGTATTTTCCTACAAATAGCATATAATGCTTTAAAATTTTCGGGATATACGAGATGATATGAACCACCTCTAGGAACTAAAGATTTCATCATGAATCGATGAAGGAGTCGAGCTTTTGGTCTAAGCGATGATGTTTGTCTAAAATCCGGTGCATCATCTTCGAAAAATAGATGGCTTATTCGGTCACGAGTTGATATGTTACAATCTACATCGTGTAATGAGATACCACCCGGTCTAGCATCCAAAATGTGGTTAATTCGATCAATGGAAAGGAAAATCGAAGTGCCACAAACCGATGCCCAAATAAAATTTTCAGTGTTTCTCGGCGGATTTACAAGGTTGAGGTTCGCTAGAAATAACTTGACCATTATATGATTGATTTTCAAGTTATTTTTCCTATGGTCAAGGAATGTATCAAGACCACTCTCAAGGGCGGCATTTTCAATACCGTAGGAAGCAAAGTCAGGATAACTTACAAATGATTCTTCAAAGATTTTGGCATCTTGAAGTTTTATCCATCTTTGAAGAGCTATATCATTAACTAGCCATGAAGAAATTTGTGTATCCACTGGAGTAGATGAAGAAGAGCCACCGGTTGTCTTTGATTTCTTCTTGGGAGCCATTTGTTTTTGGAAGAAAAGATTAAAAATTTGAGAAGTTTTAATGGGGGCTAGGTTTAAAAAACTATAATTGGGAAAGTAAGAGTGAAGAGGTAAGTTGAAAAGTGAATGGATGGGTTGTTAAAAAGAAATAGAAGTAGCAGTTTTATACGTTCGGTCGACCGAATGACTGGGTCGGCTGACCGAGCTGCTAATCTGAAAGGTGCTAAAAACTCTCGGGAAGGGTTCGGCTGACCGACTCATGGTATTCGGTAGACTGACCCTGTTGGAAATGTTTGTTTGTAATTCTCGGGAAGGGTTCGGCTGACCGACTCAGGGTGTTCGGTCGACCGACCCTGTTAGAAGTGCATTTTTTTGCAGTTTTATATATAATAAAAATATAGAAATATATTTTATTATCAATGCACTATACATCTTATTTGTAACACCAACAACATACATACATACATATATATATAACATGCTTAGCCACCGTTTAAAATCTGTGTTCCCATGAGTTTGGAGATGGAACATCTTCTATCGGTGACCATCTTGGAGTTATTGGAGTTTGAACAGGATTTGACGAGGATGAGGGTCTATAAGAAGTTTCAGCAACATCATCCTTCTTTGATGAAAAAATTTTCATGGCAATCTTTTCTAGAAAACTTAAATGTCTTACCGTGAATTTTTGTTCATAGTAAAGTTCCCGTTGCATATCCATTTGTTGTCGTTGGTAGTGATGTATTTCATCAATTTTTTGTTTGGTGGTTGGAGATATTACCATCGTATTCTTCCCTTTTTCTTTTCAGGTGTATAGCCTGTATGGGAGTCTTCCCATGGTTTCCACCCATGTCGGGGGTCTTTATCTGGAGAGGAGAAGTCTAGAACACGTTTAGGCATGGGAAAGGTAGGATAGGTGCCATTTTCAGGGATGCGGTCGGAACCATCATCGTCCGGAGATGTGTATGATAGATGAGAATTTTCAGAGTTATAGTAGTCATTGTTTGAAGACATTTTTCAAGTTTTGTTTTTTTTTAAATTTTCTTAGTATATGTTCTAAAAGATAAGCATAGTATATATATATAAACATTTATTTGCTGAAAAATTAGTGGATTGAAACTAATTTTAACTATAATCACAGAATTTTAAGAATAAAATTGTTTGTAAATGTATGATTTATAACATAAGAGCTAAATATAGTTTTTCTGAAAACAAAACAGATAAAAAAAAATTTAAAGAGAACTAAAACAAGAAACACCCATAGCTCAAGTAGCTATAACACAACATCTAACAAGCAAGTCAGAGGTCATGAGTTTGAGTTCCGCTTTGGTCAGAAATAAAACAATTTTTGTTTTTCGATATTTTTGCATATTTTTATTCATAAATCTTTAAACGACATTATACCTAAATCACGTCTAAGTTTTATAAAAATATTTTCATTTAGTGGTTTAGTAAAAATGTCAGCAATTTGATTTTCAGTATTGATAAATTCTAAATTTATTAATCCTTTTTTCAAACAATCACGAAGAAAGTGATGATGAATATCGATGTGTTTTGTTCGTGAGTGATTAACCGGATTTTTAGAAAGATTTATTGCACTAGTATTATCACAATAAATTATAGATTTTTCAAGATGACAATTAAAATCTTGTAGTGTTTGTTGCATATATACGACTTATGCACATGCCAAAGCAGCAGATATATATTCTGCTTCACACGTCGATAAAGAAACACAGTTTTGTTTCTTACTAAACCAAGAGACTAAGGAATGTCCAATGAAATGACACGTTCCGCTCGTACTTTTTCGATCCGTCCGACTTCCTCCAAAATCAGCATCGCTATAGGAGACTAATTCGAAAGGGCATTCTTTCGGATAAAATAGTCTGAAATCTTTGGTTTTAGTTAGATAACGAATAATGCGTTTAACTGCTCTCATATGTGACTCTTTGGGATTTGCTTGAAATCGAGCACATAAACAAACACTGATCATTATATCAGGTCGACTCGCTGTTAAATAAAGTAAAGAACCTATCATACTACGATATAGCTTCTTATCAACACTTTTGCCCTCCTCATCTCTATCAAGATGAGTAGTTGTGCTCATTGGAGTTGGCTTGGCAGAAGTGTTTTCCAGACCGAATCGTTTAATTAAATTATAACAATATTTTTCTTGATTAATAAAAATTCCATTTTCAATTTGTTTAATTTGTAAACCCAGAAAATATGACAATTCTCCCATATGAGACATTTCAAATTCATTTGTCATTATCGTCGAAAATTCCTGACATAGTTTTTCATTTGTCGAGCCAAAAATAATATCGTCAACATATATTTGAATTATTAAAATATCTTTCTTAGTTTTCTTAATAAAAAGCATTTGATCTACCTTACCAATTTCAAAACCAGATTCTAATAAATAGCTTTTAAAATGATCATACCAAGCACGTGGTGCTTGTTTCAAACCGTATAATGCTTTTTTTGAGTTTATAAACATGATCTGGATATTTTTCATGATTGAAAAGTGGTGGTTGTTCAACAAAAACATTTTCTTTTATATAACCATTTAAAAAGCACTTTTAACATCCATTTGATAAAGTTTAAACTTATGAAAGCACGCAAAAGCTAATAAGATTCGTATTGCTTCAAGTCGGGCGATTGGAGCAAACGTTTCTTCGTAATCAATTCCTTCTTCTTGATTATATCCTTGTGCAACTAATCTAGCTTTATTCCTGGTTATATTTCCTAGTTCATCTGCTTTATTTTTGAAAACCCATTTAGTACCGATGACTGATTGATCACTAGGTCTAGGAACGAGTTCCCAAACTTCATTTCGTTCGAATTGATTTAGTTATTCTTGCATGGCAAGAATCCTGTAGTCATCAGTTGAGGCTTCTTTTATATTCTTAGGTTCTATGTTAGAGAGAAAAGCTACATGACCAACTTGATTTAATTGATGTCTGGTTTTAACATTCGTATTAACTTCTCCAATTATATTTTGCACAGGATGATCTCGTAAAATTCTAGGTGGAGATTTTATTATATTATGAGTAATATTCTCATTTTCAGTAATATCATGATCATTAACGAATTTTTCTTTAGTATTGCTATTTTCATTCTGAGTAGTTTCATCATCAGAATCAATAGTAACATTTGGGTTTATATATTTAAAATTTTCGTCAAATGAAACATGTAAACTTTCTTCAATAATTTTAGTTCGTTTATTATAAATTCGATAAGCCTTGCTTCGTTCTGAATATCCAACGAATATTCCTTCATCGGATTTTGGATCGAATTTGCCGAGCTGATCTTTAGTATTCAAAATAGAACATTTAGAACCAAAAAATTTAAGATATGAAATATTTGGTTTTCTTCCATTTAGAAGTTCATATGAAGTATTCTTAGTTAATGACCGAATAGAAACACGATTTAATACATAACAAGTAGTAGCTACAGCTTCTGCCCAAAAGTGTTTTGATAAAGTGGTTCCATTTAATAATGTTCTTGCACATTCTTGTAACGTTCTATTTTTCCTTTCTACAACTCCATTTTGTTGTGGTGTTCTAGGAAACGAAAAATTATGGTTAATACCTTTCTTGTTACAAAATTGTTCAAAAGCTTCATTTTCAAATTCTCCTCCATGATCACTTCTTATATTTTTAATTTTCAAACTTTTAATATTTTGAATTCTTTTAACAAAGACTTTAAAATTATCAAAAGTATCACTTTTATTTTTCAAAAAGAAAATCCAAGTATATCTAGAAAAATCATCTACAATAACAAATACATATCTATTATGATTAATAGACTGCACTTGAGTTGGACCAAAAAGATCCATGTGTAAAAGTTCAAGTGGATGTTCTGTAGATATTACTTTCTTTAATTTAAAAGAAGATTTTTTAAATTTTCCTAATTTACATGCATCACAAAATATATTAGTTTTGAATTTTATATTGGGTAAACCTTTAACTAATTTGTTTTTAGCTAGTTTGTTGATAGTATTAAAATTGATGTGACAAAATCTTTTATGCCAAAGACAAGAATCATTTTCTTTAGCTACTAAACACAAATTTGAGTTATTATTAACATTCATATTTAAGATATAAATGTTTTTATCTCTTTTTCCTTCGAAAATAGTGTTATGATTTTTATCGAAAATATTACATTTATTTTCTGAAAAAGTTATATTAAAACCTTTATCGCATAGCTGACTAATACTTAATAAATTGTGTTTTAAGTTTTTAACTAATAAAACATCAGTAATGAGAGGTAAATTAGAGGTACCGTTGCTACTGACATTGCCTTTGCCGATGATATATCCTTTTGAGTTATCTCCAAAGGTAACTGCTCCTCCATTTGAGTATATAATGTTTGACAACATTTCTTTATTTCCAGTCATGTGTTTTGAGCAACCGCTATCTAAAATCCATTTTCCTCTCTTCTTATGTGGTACTTGTAAAAAGTTTATAAAAAGTTAGTACCCAATCTTTTTAGGGTCCTAAGAGTTAGATCTTAGGAAGCCAAACCCATACGGGTTCAGAATTTACTTTATAAACATAATTCTTGTTATTATGAACAGTTTCCATAAATATTTTGATATGTTTATTCCTTATCAAAACATTATTTGTTTTTGGAATCCATATCTTGATGGTTTTAGAATTTGGGTAAACTGTTTTCTTAATATCTTCCTTAATATTATTATTAATCCTATTTTTAGCAAAATTATTTTGTTTCTTAAATCCTAGTCCAGATTTATTGTTAGAGGATTGAGAATTTTCTAGTATACTAGAGAGATTCTCTCTTCCTTTATTGAAATTAGATACATTTTTAGAGATATCATCAAATTTTATTTTAAGACTAGATTTTTCTAACTCTAAATCCTTAATTTTAGAGTTTAAACTATTATTTTCAAAAAGTAAAATATCATTTTTATTTTTCTGAATTTTTAGTTCTTCAGATATTGACGAAATTTGAGAAGATAAGTTAGAATTTGATTGTCGAGAACTTTCAAGTTCATCTTCTAATATTTTCTTCTCATCTTTCAGCATATCTACTTCTAAGACAATTCTATCTAACTTTCTTTGCAACTCCTTATTTTTCTTTTTAAGTTGTTTTGCTAAATTTACTAATTCATAATTTATTTCAATTAAATCTTCAAAAGTAAAATCACTTACATCGTCTGACGAAGCCATGAAGCACATATTTGCTTGTTCATTATCACTTTCACTCTCTGATGAGGATGATGAGTCAGTGTCGTCCCAAGTGATAGAGTAAGCTTTTCGTTTGGTTTAGTACTTCTTGAAATTATTCTTTTTACGCTCTGGACAATCTTTCTTCATGTGTCCTTTCTTATGACATTCATAACATTCCATTGCTGAAGATGATGGTTTGCTGCTATTGGAATTGTTGTTGGAATTATTTTTGTTTCCCTTGAATTTGTTTTTGTTGAATTTCAAAAACTTTTTGAAATTTTTAGCGATCATTGCCATATCTTCATTATCCGAGTCGGAGTCATCTTTTTCTGCTTGGAATGCCACATTTTTCTTTTCTTGTGCTCCATTTCTTTTTGCCTGCAAATTTACTTCGTAGGACATTAAATTACCTATCAATTCTTCTGGTTTTAATGTTGACAAATCAGTTGCTTCTTCAATAGCTAGGACTTTTCGTTCCCATTCGTCCGTTAAAGAATTTAAGATTTTTGTAACAACATCAAAATCAGTAAACTTTTGTTCTAATGATAATAAAGCATGATAAATATCCTGAAATCTAGAGTACATGTCATTTATAGATTCATTTGGCTTCATTTTGAAATTTTCAAATTGATTTTTCAACATAGAGATTTTGCTTAATTTAACTTTGTTCGTTCCTTCATGCGATACTTTAAGAGTTCTCCAAATTTCATAACCGGAAGTGCACATGCTAACTCTATTGAATTCATTTCTATCTAATGCCCAAAATAAAATATTCATAGCCTTTGCATTTGAAGTAGTATCTAGTTTTTGTGTGTTACTCCAAGTTGAGTATTCTTAGTAGGAGTCATGTACTCTCTTTGTATAATATTCCAGATATCAAATCCACTAGATTGCACATAGATTCTCATTCTAGTTGACCAATAATTGTAATTTATACCATTAAAAAGTGGAGGTTGTGAAGTCGATTGACCTTCTGTGAAACTAGAATTAGTGTTAGTGTTAACATCGTTAGTTTGTGTGGTTGCCATATTACTAGAAATAAATATCAAATAACTTTGTGATGGTTATAGAATAACCTTGCTCTGATACCAAATGAAAGTGTACATGCAGTACTAAGGATCGTGTAATATGGTAAATAAATGCGGAAATTGATAATAGCGGTAAAATAAAAATTAAAGTAAACACACCAGAAATTTTTATACTGGTTCGAACTTCCCGTTCAACGTCCAGTCCCAGAATACCCTCTGGATTTAAACTAAACCCCTCACTTAACCCGGAGGAATAGGTATACGACACCTGAGCAGCCGAACAGGAATTTTTCCGCCTCAACAGCCAAAGAGGACTTCACCTTAATACAAATAGTTTGTTGACGAATGTGTTCTGAATAACACTGATTGTCTTTTGATAGTACAACTTCCCTATAATCAAATCCTCAAGAGTATATGTGTGTGTGAAGATTTAGAAGGAAGATAATCACGTAGAATCGAAGTATATGAATTAATTCAAGGATTCTAGTGATATTGAATAAGAATGAATACTTTTATTTGCAGAAATAAATAGAGAATAGATTTCAGAATTAAAACAAGAATCGGTGATTGTAGAAGTGAATTGAATATGTTTATATAGTTGTAGAATAGTTACAATCTTTCATGAAGAGTTTCAATCAAGAGTTGTGTCCATATCTGTTGGATTAAAGAACATTCCTCTTCATGAACAATTGCACCTCTTCAGAAAACTAGTCGTTGTGTTCTGGTCGGTTGACCGAGAAACCTGGGCCGGTCAGCTGAGTTTACAGATATAAATAAAACGGTGCATATCTGTGCATTGGACACAGAGTCGGTCGACCGAAGATTCTGGTCGGTCGGCCGGCCTGTTGTTATTTGCACAGTGTACACTTATTTTTGTATAAATCATTTTGTGTGTATGTGTGACTACTTGAGGAATGATTTTAACAATATTCTAAGACTCAATGAAATAAAATATTCATACTAATATCTAGATTGTAGTCTTGTCTCCTTTGTAGTGTGCAATATATGGTTATTCTCCTTTTTGTCGCTTTCGTATAGTATTCTGGTCGTATGATCTCTGAAGCTTGTGTCATGAATCAAAACTCATGAATCAACAAAGTGGGTCGATGAATTAACCCTAGCACTAAGGGCCTACTACATGGCTCACAAGTAGTGAGCAGCCATACACCATTCGCCTTAGCCTACAGATCAGAGACCGTGATTCTAGTTGACTAAGAAGTGCCTTTACATCGAAAGATCCATTACAATTCCATTATGAAAGAGGAACTTCTACCCGAGTATCTCGATATGATTGATGAGAAGCGAGAAGAAGCTAATTTAAAGGTTGGTGCTCACAAAAAATGAGTACCTCGGCAATTCAATACAAAGGTCAGGAATAGGACCTTTGAGATTGGCGATATCATTCTTTAATAGATCTTTCCTGGTCCAGTAAACATGGACCCGAACTAGGAAGGTCCATACGCTATTGAACATAAGCTTAGAGATGGAACATTCAAGATGGCAACTATCGACGGAATCTCACTTCCGAGGGCATGGAATAGCGAACGTTTACGATGCTATTTTGCTTAAATATATCCTTGTAAACACTTAACTAGGCGCTGATTTAACAAGTCATAATCTGCCATTCTTATGAATATAAAATGGATTGGCTTTAGGGATTGATGGAACTAAGTTCTAAATAGCCTATCCTTGTGCTATAGATAACAGAAAAGTTGAATGCTCTACATGTTTAAAGTGTCGGTATATAGGTACCCGAAGATAGTTGCCGATGGACTCTCCCGTTCTGTGAATGGGACATGAGAGTATAATCATTTTTGGTGTCCAGAGATAGATGTCAATTAACTCCTTGAATCGACAATCGGAACGTAGGGGTATAAACTCACTAGAGCCGATCATGACGATACATCTTGTACCTATATTCTTTGACCTTTGCCTGAGATAGGCGGGGTTTAAGACCATAGCAAGGAGACTGGAAAGGTCTACTCACGATGTCCAGTGATAGGCATCTTTCCCATCGGGTTCCAGAGATAGGACCTAGTAGGAGGTTGCGCCTACTACCAAGGAACGATCGATGCCTAGAGTTAGACACGATCGAGCTCAAATGTCTAGAGATAAACGTCCAAACAATCGCTTAAGGTGAACCTTTGCGATCAGCGCCCAGAGATTAGTGGGATCAAGTGCGGATGTCCATAGATAGACATCCAAAACGTTACTTCCTGGATAAAGGGAGTGATGTAGAAATTCAGCCTTATTCCTGGTCAAATGGAACCTGACTGGTGATAGACAAGTCGGCCATGAAGTTTGCCAAGAAATCGTGAGAAACTATTCATATGCACATAGTTACGATGGTTGATAACGTTGATTAGATTCAAATGTAATTGCAACTAACGTGAACAAGAAATGTATATATGCAAATGAAATAGAGATTTGAAACAAAAAAATTGTTTTATTCACCATTAGAAAACTTGTCAAACAAAAGTAGGGGCAATACCCGCACAACAACAGCCTATGTACATGGATCAAAAGCCAAACAAACAAACAATAACCTAACAAAAACATCAATAAGACATTCTTCTTCTTCCCACTCTTCCCATCCATCCTCCCTCTAATAGAATGTGTGTTATGCTTCTTGCCAGGCTTTCCACCTTTTCCACTCCCCTGGATAGATAACCATTAGGGTCAGCATTCCAATTGTAATCACTCCTCGGAGACTTGGGAGCATCAACTTAGACAGTACCGAAGGCAGAGTAGAAGCAAGGATAACGATGGGTGTTATAGGTAGTGAGACCGAAAGGGAAGGAGGAATATCATCCATATTTTCCTTTTTAATGTTTCTAATCTTTATAGTTTTCAATTTCTTTTCCTCCTACATCGAAGGCCTGGTGGATTTATGCCTAGTGACTGTAGTAATGGCAATGTCTTCATCCCATATATCATGTTAGGATCGTCTATGGCCTACTCATCCAAAGCTTGGACCATTTAGCATTGGGCCCACAAGTAGGACCCGCCAAAGAGGCTAGAATCGAAATTGGGGTGGAAACAATGACTGATTCGATCGTTGTAACTTGTGTGCACAAAGATACTCCTTAAGGAAAGAGGGCAAAATCAGGTGGACCTAAAACTAGAAAAATGGAAAAGTAGAGATTAGAGACATCAACTGAAGTCATGTGAGCCATCTCAAATATAGGGGAATCGAATGATACACCTCCAGGAGATGCAGAGATCATATGCAATGGAGTTTATATTAAACTTACATTAAGGTGTAGGTTGTTAAATTTGGCATCAGAAGTTAGGTTAATCGATCATAGGAATCAGGGTATGTTGAGAGAACGTATTAGTATTTTTCTGCAGGCAAAAGAAAGTATTATTATTTTTCACAAGTAAGCTAGTTTTATAGTGGTCATACCACTGTACAAATGAAATACAGGATTGAGGCAAAGACTCCTCAGCAACTAATTAAACGACACAACTAGCTACATCACAAGAGATAGGCAACATGCCTAAGCTGCTAAAACCTAACTCAAACACCATGTAGGGTGCATACAACATCAAGCTACGCAAGGTAGTCACAAACACCATGCAGAGTGCATACAACAAAGAAGATGCACAAAGGCATTCACTCACACTAACTCACCTAATGGAAATAAACATTCACTAACTAAAACATTTCAAGACTCTATGGCAATATAAACACAGTGACTAAGGGGCACCAATAAGGATACTCATATTCCAACATCACAAACAATATGAAAACCAAAAGCAATCAAGCAATGCACATCACACCCAAGTAATGCACAACACAAGATCCATTATATACTAACACGTCAGAGTGAAGAAGACTGCCTAATGCCAGTCCAAATAACTACCAAAAATCTGGACAAACATGTACAAACTGAGACATATCACGGTACATAAGCATCTTACAACAAGAGCCCATTGCAACCCAACATCATAATTAGAGCACAGCAGTATCATAGCAGTCAACGGTAGCACCAAAAATTCCAAAAATCAGGCAAAAAAATGATGCAAACCATAGAGAGAGATAACCGAGAACTAAATGTCTACCTAAAAGCCCATTGGCGCACCATAAGTAACATCCTAAAGTGCCTCTGTTGCACAGGCAACCCCCAAGGAAACCAAAGGATATTATGATAAAACGGTAAGGTAGAATCTCGAATAGGCACCCAAACACCATAGCCCTGTATCCAAAATTTAATGAGACATTAGAATCAAAAAGAAAGATGCGAAAATTCTAAAATCTAAGCATATACTCCCTGCAACCGATGGAGAAACCGACCAAATAAATGCCCCTACCCAAACAACCAGAAGAGGTGCTGAAGTACAAGTTTGCTACTTCAAAGTCCAAGCCAAAAAAATCACACATAGTTTCCAGAATCATTGGAAAGTAGCATATGTGAGAAGGAAGGAAGAGGACGATAAATCTCGGCCTAAGTCAACAGCAGGAAGATCGAAAGGGAAAAATCATAAGGTTAGAGGAGGCCGGGAGTTGCAAAATAAGGTGGCTTACAGCGACGGAGAAAGCAAGGGCTAAAGAAGGCATAGAAGCTAGCGTAAGAACGAAGAAATAAAGAGACGATAAGGGTTGGAAGAAACGGAAAAGGTGGTGGAAGAAGAGGGGAGCCCTAGTCCCTATTGACGCAAGCCAATTATGAAATTCTATGATTCTTAAAACATTCATACTTGTATTTTACCTGTGTGTGTGTGTGTGTTATATGCCAAACTCTATGAATTCCGACTATAGAAGTAGTTGCGACCATATTTTGAAAAGATCGATGAAGGAACTATTAGTTAGAATAATAAATAGAGTTGAATTTACACACCCACCCCGATTACCTCAAGGGGTGGAGGCTGTACCATAAGGCGTGACTTGAGAAGAGCATGAGTACGACATATAGAAGGATCTTAGAGGCTGAATGGTCTTGACTCCTTGTTTGGCCTAGGCTGCCTTATGGCTGTGGATTACAATGGATTGTCAATTGAAGACAAACATTTCATCCAGACAAATAGGAAGTAAGAACCTATATATTTCAAGCATTTGGAAGTAAGATGTGAAAAAGATTGAAAAAGTTCTCGTAAGAAGGTGTGCATTAATCACCACAAGATGATAGCCGGATTTCTGATGAAGTTGACTGAAGAATGAGTAGAAAAGAAGGAAAGTCCAAAAGAAAGGACGAATAAGAGTCCATTTCTAAGTCCGACCCCATATGGATGAATTTAACAAAAAGATTTTAAAAGTTTCTTAAAGTTTTGAATGGTTTAGAAAAAGGATTTATTTAAATTAGGAGGACCCTACCATTGAAAAGTTGCTATTTTGAAAAGGCAAGAAAATTTTAAGTAGCTATTTGAGTTTCCTAGTGGAGTTTAAAATTGGTTGGCCAGGAAATTTTGATTTAAAAGTTTTTTGATAAAGTGGTTTTTCGTTTTTTGAAGTGAAGAGAAAAGAGAGCGTATGTTTGGCTCGATGACTTTTTGTATTTTTGTAAATTTAGAAGTTCCTTTTTAAAATTCTTCCTAAGGGGTGGATAAATGAAAATGGTACTTGATTCAAATGGGGTAAAGAGAATAGAAGGGTAAGAATGCCCGACAGTAAAGATACCCGACAGTAAAGATAGAAAGAATATTTCCAAATAAGGAAAATATGAAGAAAAAAACAACTGAAATAAATTTATACATATCTCTTTTCATGTTAATGAAGAAAAACCAATGACTAAAGTAGTAAGCGAATGCACTGCAAAGAGTCAATGAGGAAAACAATAAAAGAGGAAAAGATCTGCGTAAGAAGAAGCCACTTGAAGGAAGTTTAGGTAGGAAAAATTTTAATAGTAGCAATATTAGTAAATTGAAATAGGATTGACAGTAGGAATTTATATTAAAATAACGTTAGTAATCTAGTTAGTAATGATGTAGGAAATTAGAGGCAAAGAAAAGGAAGAATGAATAATTTCCACAAATATGTGCAATAATTGTACATATGTTTTAGAAGTCCTCATCGTAGGCTATTAGAATCTCGACTAAATTTGAAAACGAAAATAGCATGAGTAGTAGGAAAATATTAGAATGAAAGTTATTTTTGTCTACTCTAGTTTTCATTATTTAAAGTTATAAAAGGATGTTTTTGAAAATGGTTTGGTACGAAAATTGGGTTTTCGAATGTAAATAAAGGATTTGAGATAAAATCCAACTTTTAAAGAAGTAAATCTTTATTGTAGAAAGTCTTTGTAAAGGGAAAGTTGGTTAGAATAGAAAAAAATTTATGGCTCCTTTGAGAAGCCAAGCATTTTTTGAAAAAGGTATTTAAGTTTATATTTTCAAAGATATATTTTTTGGATTTAGTATTTCATGACTATGAAGTTTTAATTTTATAAAGAGTAGTGAAAAATAGACCAATTTTTTTATATAGAGTAGATACGGATGACTGCCTTGGTAAGATGGGGTAAAGGTCAAGGCTATGAATAAAATAGCTACAAATGCTCATAGGGTAGCAAATAGGAATCCCCGTTGAGAATAAGGAATGTTGGTAAGGACAAAGGAATGTTTGATTACACATGTTTGAAAGCCATAAGGACCCTCAAAGGAATGGGGAATGGTATTAAGGTACACTTTTACGAGTCCTAGGGTACACTTGCATGAAAGATCAAGGATAAAGAAAATAAATATCAAAATTTGAATACTATCAAGAGATTGAATTAAAAGATGATAGTAGTATTATTAGAGAAGAGGGAGATCAGATGGCAAACACATATAAAAGTTATTGGTTGACTTAATATTAAAGAAGGCAATATAGGTGGAAGGAAAGTTATTCCACTAATAGTCAATTTTCCGATGAGTTATTCTAAATGTGCATAGTTTATATTTCTTACCCACTGTAGTGTGTGAATGCACAATTTATCCCATAGTCAGTTGTAATAATTGAAGTAATGGATGTACATTATTTATTAGAAGCCAAGAAGATGAGTTAAGGCATGTGGATTATAGTAGAATGACATACTAGAAATGTCCATTTTAATTGTGTAAGAAGCTATAGGGCCACAACATCATTAATACCAGCTGATGTTGAAGAGCGACTTCCAGCTGTTGTTTCTTTTAGGTTATTTGGATTGTGAGCGCTAGTTGTCTCCCTTTTGGTATTGGAAAAGCATATCATATGAGATATGTTCCTATTTTATTACTGTGTTGATTTTCTTGATGAGCTTTGACCACCATATATTTTGGAAAATGGTGTAAATACGAAAATCTTATAAGGACACTTAACTAACGATGAATGTTATTAAAGCTAGAAGTTTATAAAATAAACTTGGAAATTAAATTAGCAACTAGAAATAAAGAATGCTTTAATCTCAAAAACTTTTAAAAAAAATTTAGCAAGCGCAGGGCAGAGAAAGTTTGTTGCAAAACTAAAGGTCACTATCCTAATGCCTTAAACGCTAAAATTTATAAATATGCTTGTGTGTTATTTGTTGTTTTGAAGTAAAAGGAAAAGTTTTCCAAATCTAAGATTAACTGCACAATGCTAGGGTTAATCATATACATTAACACATTGATTGAGTCCCGATTACGTCAAGATGTGGTTAAATTTGTTTAAAGAATAGAAAGGCCGATATTTTGAAAAAATTGTGTTCAAATGTTTTTGAAAAGTTATGTTTAAGTGCTTCTGAAAAATTGTCTTCAAATGCTTTGAAAAATTATGTTTAAATGCTTTTGAAAAATTGTGTTGGAATGCTTTTGAAGATTTAATTTTCAAACTATTTTGCAAGTTTGATTGAAAGGAAAAAAATTCAATGGAAAATGAGAAAATTTCTGATTTTCAAAGGCCACATGCTTAGCGTAAGTTGGGTCAATGTGTTAGTGAATATGAATTTTACTGTCTGGCAAGGGTGATAGTATACAAAACATAAATAATAACAAGGGGGCTACTTTAGCTTTGGAATTTCTATTTCCATACCTTGTTGATAGTGAACAAAACTTATGTTTAAAATAAATCCATTTTTACATCGAAAAATAATCCTGTTTATGCAAATTGTACTTAAAAAGTTGGAAAAGATTTAGGGGCAAAAGAGAAGGTTGCAAGGTGCAACAAAATAGGCATCTAAAAGAAGGGTGGAAACGTAAAATTCTCTATATAAATTCCTTTTCCGGCATAAGAGTATAGATTTAGAAAACTGGACTTTCAAAATTTTGAATGTTAGAAATTGTGTGTTTGGTATTGGATGGTAGGGGTTGGATGCAAAATTGGTTGAACCATACTCCTATTCGTAGGAGTATGGAAATTATTGTGTGAAAACAGAATTTTTTATTTTTGAAAACTTGCATACATATAGAACTGCTAGTATATATATGTTGTTTGCATCATATTTCCAAAATGTTTTTAAAAAATCACATTCATATAGGAGGCACCGATTTATTATTATTCTACATACATATCATATGTGTTGTGAGACACCATGCACTTGTACACGACTGGCTGAAAAATTGGTTCTATACTAATTAGTCGGATAGTTTAGAATGGTTGCGCGCTATGTTACATGATTCATCCCTTAAGATATTTCGAGGAGGAAATTCTTTTCAAGGGGAGAATGTAACACCTCGTAGAATAAGTGGTAGTTAGCAAATAATTATTAAGGCTCAAAAATGGAATTTGAGCAAATGTCGGAATTTAGCCACGAAACTTGCACTGTTGTGTTCATGGAAATTTTTTGAGTAACTTTCATACATAAAGTTTTGCGATCAGAGATCAAACGAAGACGTTATTAGCGTTTGAAGTTTCAGATCAAAAATTATTAAAAGGAAATAAAAATAAATAAATAATATTAACATCGTGGACCCCACCAATAAATCTCCTCCTTGGTCCGATTGACTGATAGCATTCGATGCCCTAGGAAGAGGCAGTTGACCGGTTAACCAATAGCAGCTAAGATTGAACCTCAGCCTAACGAACCAGATTTAATTAATTTAAATCTAACGGATACGATTGATTCGAGTGCCTATAAATATGGGCCTAGCCCCTTACTTTTCTTCTAATATTTTCTGATTAGGGCAGGGGAGCTCTACCATTTTCCTTTCTCCACTATTCTAGAATTATAAAAATATTATATATACATACATATATATATATCGAAGAAGGGCAGAAAATAAAAGAGATTAAGAGGAGGAGCGAATCGAAACTACGCATAAAGGTAAATTTTTTAATTATAAATCTATACTCCACTTAATTCAAATCTCCTCTCAAATCTGTAATCCTCATGGTATGTATATATATATATCTTGTTATACATATTTTTGATTGGAAAGGAAAACGAGTCAATTAAAGGGATGAATTCAGATTTAGGAGATTTGAAAAGCTGGAAAGGTGAGTGGGAAATTATACGATTTATATATAGCATTGAAATTTATATCGTTGAGTTTTATTTAATTATTATGCATATGCAAGATCTGTTGAGTTGTAGGCTTAGAAACATTCAATTGGAATCTTGTATACATATTATGTAAGTTATGTAATTGGAATCGAATGGTATTTACACCCTAATAAGGAAATTTGGAAATCAGTCCCTAAATTTATCAAAGTAGAATATTGATAAGATTGTAAGATTTAATCTAAACTTATGA
Source organism: Allium fistulosum (assembly GCA_030737815.1). Classification (NCBI taxonomy): domain Eukaryota; kingdom Viridiplantae; phylum Streptophyta; class Magnoliopsida; order Asparagales; family Amaryllidaceae; genus Allium; species Allium fistulosum. The sequence goes on along the minus strand of CM060905.1, from coordinate 496,294,324 downwards.
TAATTGAGTTGTAAATTGATATTATTAATTTGGATTGCTCTAATTTGACTTGAAATGTGAATTTCTATGTTTTAATTTATTGGAAGCATTATAGGTACAATTTAGTTATACTATTTCCATGTAATTTTCGTAAATTACCTAATTCCACCTATGTACAAAAAGTGCGTCGTTTGAAATAATAAGAAATATACCATAAAGGAAAAAGATGTGTAAAGTATGGATGTTATCCTCTGTAGTTTGCACTATCTATTTCAATAAAATAAAAAAGATAATTCCTTTTAATTTCAAACGAAACAAAGTCTCACTTTTGGGTAATCTTTGAAAAGTTATAACGGTAATCCTTTTTGGGAAGGATAGCTCTAATATATTAAAATGTGAAAATAAATGTTCTTTATAGAATGTACATATAAGTGTATGTACTAGAATTCCTAAGCGTAAGAATTAATGGGTTAGAGATAGGAATACACACACACACGTGTGTGTACACATATATATAAGTGTGTGTGTATATATATAAGTATATATAGATGTATATATATAAGTGTATATATATACGTATATATACACATACATATATATACGTATAACAGCGCCTACCGATTAAAAAATATAAATATACATAGGGTAACAAATACAGCGTAATATCTATCGGTATTCGTAATAGTTATAATTAGCATGACTAGTTATGAATATCGTAGTAAATCATAGGACTAGGAGGTTGAAATGGAAAAGAGACAGTAACTCCAAAATTCATGAACATTGATTGCAAATTTAGTAGCCAATAAGTGTGTGTTTAATGGAGCATTACATGAATTAAATGGGACATAAATGTGTTTAATGGGACTGACTAAAGAATTTAATATGGCATTTATAGGAAAACGAAATTGGCATAATAAGTTGGATTTGAACAAATAAATAGATGTCATTAGTGATTGTCCAATTTGAATAATAATGGCCATTTATTACGGAGAATTGACATTTATAGGACATAGAAGGAAGTGAGGAAAATAGGAAATAAGCGTACAAAATAAGAATAGGTTCGCCGCGAATAAATGAATTAAATACTAGTAAATAAACTTAGGAGGTATTATAATTTTCATAGTAGTAAATTATATAGCATCAATAATACGTTTAGGACGAGCATGAATTAGTGGGCCTAGCCTAGTATTTAGGCCTTGGATAATTGGTTTGGTTTAGAATGGGTTGGGATGCGAGGTCAGTAGAGTTACACAGTAGAAGACTATCCTTTACCTAAAGGCTACCAGCTGTTGTGTATATGTACTACTGATGTGGGACATCTCTAAACATAATATCCATGGAGAAGGGATATATGTTCACGTAAGGTTAGGGAAAATATAACAAGGTTTCATCTTTGATTTGAAGTATTAAATAGCTCGGTGTCTTTAGGCATGTCAAGGGCTTTACTTCGGGTTTGAAGCTATTAAATAGTCGTTGGGTATGCCTTCTTCCTACATAAAAAGTCTTAAATAACCTACGATGGTATCTAATAGGGAAATGAGGTCTACTTTATTTCTAACAAGAGATATTAAGTAACTAGGATGGGTATTTTCCTTGACTTGCATTTGGTTAGTTTAAACGGGATTTCGGCTGTGGGAGGTCGACGAGGTATGTCAGTGTTGTTGTTGTACCGATATTTAGTAGTAGGGTTGGTATATAGGCTTTGACCATCAGTGGTCCCAAGCTGTCATTAGCAAAGACTTGGGTTATGCCTTGACGGATTTCGCTTCCTAATGGTGTAGAACACGCATGAGATATGCAAAGACCTCAAAATTTAATTAGTTATTTATTTGTTGGAGGTGGGCTAGTTAACACTCAGATAAGTCTTTGAGATGCGTTAGGAATATAGTTAATTAAATTATAATGCCATTTAGGGGTCATCGTTCCTTGTAGCTAAGGGTAGGTTGACTAGCGATTACATTACGGAGGGCCCGCTTAAGGGTTGAAGTATTAAAGGGCCGTTGGGTCTGCCTCTTCCACATTCAAGAAGTAATAAATGGTTGAGGTTTTCTTTTGGTTAGTACAACGTTTATATATATATAGTTATGCCTCGGAGAATGTTGGACATATTGTATGCATAGATGGAATTAAATGGATAAGTCATGAATAATAGAATAAGTTGTGGATAATAGACATAATACTTAAATAGAAATCAATCGACATAAATTAATGTTATGGATAAAGTATTTAATTTTCCAGTAAATAGAACATTGTTCTGACCCCCTCCTTATTACAAACCATGGGATAGATTTAGAGGGACAAGCTAATGGTACAAGAGGGGAATGGTAGATAAAGAAGTCTTCTCATTTATGCTCGGCACTAACACGACGACTTAATATCCGAGGAATAATATTGATTCCAAGGTAGTAGCCTTAGTCAGTATATATTTTCTGTCATATATTTATATTCTGTTGTGGGTTTATGCAGATAGCTCTCTAATATACTTATGTTTATTTTAGGCTACCAACACCAATGATCCCTAGTGGACTTGGGTTTCGATTTAGTCGAAATTTGTGCCTATTAAGGTGCGGGTTGTTGCATTTCCTATACACTCGGTAATGGATATGCAGTCCTTAATTCTTAGAGTATGAGAAATGCCAACTTAAGAGCGATGCTCCTAAAGTGGAAGCAGTTAGAGTTTATCGCTGGCTATGATTTTAAACCTAGACATGAGTTAGAGTCAGAAGTACTGGGTAGCTTGATGATCAGACCTACTTTGATTGAGCGAATTGGTACTAGTCAGAGGCAAGATGCTAGACTAGTGATGATCATAACAAATATAGAGGAAGGAGTAGAGTCCGAGGACATGAATCAGCACAGACTCGGCCGTAATGGTTGGCTCCACAAGGACAAGAGTTCTCTTGATGCCGATGGGTTAAGGGATGAGGTGCTATGAGAGTGCCGTCATTTGAGATTAACTATGCATCCCGATGGCAATAAAATATACTATGATATGGCAATACATTTTATTAGGAATGGATAAAGAAGAAAGTTAGGGCATTCATCTCGAAGTGTATGAACTATCAATTGATGAAGGAAGAGAAGAAGAAACCGAGTGGTTTACTGCAATTGCTTGAGATTCCCGAGTGGAAATGAGAATGAATTTTGATGGACTTCATTGATGGAGTACCAAGGACTAGAGGGGATATGGTAGCATTTGGGTCATAGTCTATAGACTAACAAAGAGTGCATGGTTCATACCCATAAAGTATAGTAGAAAGACATCCAAATTGGTCGAGTTGTATGTGAAGTGGGCTTTGCAATTCCATGATGTGCCAAAGAGCATTGTGAGCGACCGAGACCCTTTGTTCACTAGAAGGTTTTGGAAGAGCTTCTAAGAGGTGATGGGGATGAAGCTGCATCTCTGTACAACTTACCACCCACAAACTGATAGGCAGACCAAGAGGGTGAATCGTATCTTAGAGGAGCTCTTAGGAGCTTGCAATCTCGATTTTGGTGGCTCATGGGATGATTGTTTATATTTAGTAGAGTTCACATACAAGAACAGCTAACAATCTAGCATCGGTATAGAACTATTTAAGGCGTTATATGGTCGATCATACAACGCCCTTTCATATTGATGGGAAACGAACAAGAAATTGATACTTAGGCCAGATATGGTTTGAGAGGATTCAGAGAAGATCGCGATCATTTGGCAATAAATTAAAGTTGCTCAGGATAGATAGAAGAGCTACGCTGACAGGAGCAGACTTGACTTAGAGTTCTCCATCGACGTAAGGTGTTTGTCAAGGTCTCTCCGTTGAAGAATGTTATTCGATTTGGTAGTCATTGGTCCTTTTACGATACTTGAGGGGTGTGGAAACATGGCTTACATAGTCAACATACCTTAGAAGATGGTGGGCGTGCAGAACGTGTTCCACGTCTCTCACTTGTGGAAGTTTGTGCATGGCTCATGCATGATAGTTGAACCGGATTAGCTTGATGATATCGAGAGTGAACCAGAATCTTCGAGACCTCGTGGGCCTATTCGTATTGTCGGACGTGATGCAAAGCAGCTTAGGAGGAAAACAATAGAGATGGTGTAGGTTTAGTGGAGTGAGAGAGAAAGTGATTGTACTTGAGAGACCGAGGAGAGCATGAAGATTGCTTATCTAGAGCTCTTTACTTGGTGACACTTTCTGTTTATCGCATTCACTTTCAGTTTTGATACATATAGGATAGTTTAGTATCCTGCATGCTAGGATAGGCGTAGATATCATTTCATGTTGCATGTTTGGTGTTTGATATGTTTGTGCGTGGATGTTAGGCATACGAGGTAGCTCTGCTTGATTTTACCTTGTTCGCGTTGGGGATTTCAGGGGCGAAATTCCTAAAGTGGGGAGAGTGTAACGACTCGTAATTTACGTATCGCAGGGTCACAAAATGTTGTTTTTAAATTTGTATTGGGTTATATGATAATATAAATTTGGGGGATGTTGAGCAGTGATACTTTTGACCCTGAGAAATTTTATCATACTATTTTACCCCTAAAACTTGTAGCGGCTATAAATTTTGACAAAAGCCGAGTTAGAGTACGAGTCCACTTCCATTGGAAAGATATGATGGTTTCCCTTTCCATAGAATGGTCAAAAAAGTGATTTGAACTTTTTGGCAGAAGATGTCTATTTGAAGTTTGATAGTTTTTTGAGCAGCTTAGTGGGTAATTAGTGGATTAAGGAGAGGCCCAATGATCAATTTTAGGTTTATGGGTTATATCGGCTGAAACAAACATCCCCAAACCATTTCTGTTATCTACCAAATAGATATAAGCCTCCATTAACCCATTCTTCACCCAAAACCTATTTTTTTCCTCTAAATTAGGTCTAAATCATAGATTAATGGTAGATTAGTAAGGGGATTTGTTAGAGATCTTTGTACCTATATTTTTAGGGAAGGGAAATTAGGGCTTGGCTGTTGATTTTTGGATTTGTCTCGATTTGCATGCAAAACTTGGATTTTGGAAGGTTTGGTGAGTGATTTATCATCTCTCACCTTATTATATATGTATCCATATGTTTTGGCATTTTTGGATCCATTTTTTAAGTCAAATTTATGCTTTAATGCTATTTTAAAACCCTACCTGTAGTAGAAATGTGAGTAAATGGATTATTGGTGTTTTAAACATGTTATTTGGGTGTGTGGTTTCCTTGATATATGTTAGGCTATGTTTTAGATACATGATATGATAATCGCTATGATTGATTGTGTGATTTGCATGCTTGAATGTTGTTTGATGCTTATGTGGTGTTTGTATGTATGCTAGTAGAGTTGAAAATGCTCATCCGAGAGAATTAGAGGTAGGGACCGTGAAATCAGACTTTAGTGGATAGATATTAGGATGTTGGGAGTTGCATCGATGTGTGGGGAATGCATACGGGTCAAATATTGGAGTGTAGCAGTGAAATCGATGCAAAATTGGAAATTTGACCTGCTACAACATTTATGTCCAATGGTGCCCGGAGTCGCGCTTCTAGCGTGTGGGAGGTCTACCCAGGCCATGCTTGGGGTCGGTGTAGGGAAAAACCAGATAGCAAATGTTGTCTGGTAGTGCTGTCGTTTGGTGGCATAGCAAGAAAAGTTGTCCGGTGGGTGCTTGTGTCATGCTTGGGAATCTTAGGGGTCAGGGCTTGACAAGAAAATGGGTTCGGTGGTTTTGGAGTAGCTTGGAGTCAGAGGATGGCTGCTTGGAGTTTTCAGTGGATGCTTCTAGTTCGACCTAGGACATACTCGGTTAGAAACTTGAAATTTGTAAATTTCTATCGCGGCAAACTTCAGGATTTCTTCGAGACTTGTTCCAGGGGTCTAGTGGGTGACTTGGAGGGAAGTAGACGACTCCAAATGACCTGGGATGACCATAGATTTCATGCGGCGACTAGTGAAGCAATGACATAGTGCTTCAACACGACGATGGTGATGATGACTTTGAAACTTTGGTATGATGGATCTATGACATGCGATGAATATCTAGAGGTGTTCCATAGACGAGGACTCAATGTGGCTAGTGACTATGGCATCTGGTGATGGACCGAGAGGACGAGTTCTGTGCGATAGCTCATGGAGTGGAACATGAGGTTGTTATGCTCGTGAGTGCGACAGGGTAGTCTATGAATACCCAAGGTAGTATGCGTGTACCCATATTGTTGGATGTCTGCATGTGTCCAGTTCCAAGCCATCTGTATGGGCATGAGTCGAGCATCTGTGAGGTAGTTCTACTATCGGTACATGCTCTAAGGGATCGATGGGCAACTCTGAGAATGTGATGGTCATAGTTAGGATAGGGTAGTCTGCGTGTACCCAGGGTAGTCTGCAAGTACCCATATTTTGGGACGTCTGCGTGTGTCCAGTCCCTAGTCATCGGCATAGGCAATGAGTTGATCATTTGTAAGATTTATCGTATATCTGAAGCACTAGAGTGAGAGATGCAAGGATGTGTGATGGATGTTATGTTTGTTGTATTCCTGATATGCTGTATGATACCTTTACACTATATTTTCCAACTTGTGATGGTAGTTTAACATATACTTTGTTTATATGCTAACTCTTTGGATGTAGGGACAGATCAGGTATGGCTATTCATACCTTATACCCACTATTTACCATATACGAGTTTTATAGTATTTTGAGATTATGTATCGCTCACACCAGATTGTTATCTGACCTGAGTTTTATGCTTCGCTCCTTGTTATCTCAGGTACTCTTAAATGAGTAGATAAGGGATAATAGGTCTGGATAGCGCGTGGACTTTTACGGATTATGAGTAGGTACTACCGCTTATATTCCAATGTGCAATACTAAGGAGCTATACCGGTACTTGTATTACTTTATAGACAATTATAAAGTTTATCTTAGAGAATAGGGATGTGTAAACTCTTCTACTTCATTTTTTTATAATGTGAAATTTTTGCACTCTTATGTTCTTATTCATAGTTCATTTGATTATATCACTATCTCACCTATTTTACATCTATGATATTATATCATATTATTTTGTGCGCTGTGAGATCTTCTATGAATTCTGTGTTTGGATTTTCGTTACTTTACATCCTTTGCTACTGTCCTACCATCTGGCTCCTTTATAGCGCACTCTATGGGTAAATTGGGTATCGATGGTGTAGGGCGGTCATCACATCCTTCCTGACCAATTCAAAGAAAAGGTTATTAAACACGTTCAAGAATCCAAATGGAAAACTTAAACAACGCACTTCAGTTCTTATACTATCCAAGAGATATGAATGCAAAACTATTCAAAGTGAAGTGACGATCCAAAGAAAACGCATTATTTTGTGAAAATAGTTCAGTGAATGGAAAGCATCCATTCGAAATAGAATCTGAATTCAATATCTTGTCTTGATCCAAAGCATACCTTGTTAACACAAGTTAGGCTTTGAGGGGGCAGATGTTATCCAGCTTTTGAACCAAGCCATATCCGGACAAGCCAAAAGAATTGAATTGTCAAATAGCAAACCGAAACTCCAGAACCATAAGTCCAAAAATCAAAATTCCGGGCAATGCCCAAATACGAAGTCATAAACTGGCTAATTACTTAAAGAAGTCATCTACTTTCCATTGAAGTCATGTTGGAAGAAGTAATGTCAAAAATGCAATCAAGTACCGATCTAAGGCCCTCAGATCGGTACCGGACCAAGGAATCAAGTCGAACTTGAAGCTACTTCAAGCACTTAAGCCCCAAAGGCAAATGCAAGAGAACTGACATAACAAATTATGGATCGCCACCGATCCATGGGGGTAAATCAAAGACATGAAGTACTAAAGCATAACAAACCATGTCACAGATCGACATCGATCCATGGGGGTAAATCGAAGACATGAAGTACTAAAGCATAGAAAACCATGCCATAGATCGACACCGATACCTGACCACTGATCCATGAATGCAACTTTTAGGAATGAAGTTACAAAGAAGTGACGGTGAACCAAGTTCAGGGATCATCACCAATCCATAGCTCTCAGATCAGCACCGATTTGAGACACGTCTTGCTTATCTGGCCATGATCTCTTCCTAAAACCTCCTGCTGGATGTGGAGAATGTGGAGAGAACATGCCAGAGCCAATTTCGCGGATCTCCATCTATAATTAAGAGGAGAGATCAACTATTTCGAGATCCCTTTTTTTCTGAACCTTTTGATTTTACTCTATCATTTTGTAACAACCCCACCGCGATATTTATATTATTAAAGAACATTATAAATAATGTCGTCTAATAATACGGAGATACGGCTTATTAAGGACGACCAAATATGAATATATATTCAATCTAACACTGACACATCACACTTGCTCTTTTTGCTAAATATTTGGAATGAAATTTTGACATGTACAGTCTCAGTTCAAAGAAATAAACACATTGGTTTCTCAAAATCAAAACAATATATCATATAAACAACAGTTACAGACCACAGTAGATAATTTACATCATATACAACACATATTGTGGGTCTACAAAATGAAATACTAGACTCACATAATATACATCCAAAATAAGTCAATGTCTCAAATAATATATCCCATAATACATCATGTGAATATATACAACAGAAGATAAACTAAGATGTCAAAATTTCTATCATCTACCAGCACATCTACTCAAAACCTAAGCATCCAGAAAACCTAAAAAGTCTCATCATGACCAAGTATTATAAAATAAATGGGTTAGACTATCTCTAAATATTCATAAGGGTAAGAACAAGATATAACACAAGGTATATGATACTATAAATGTAAACTAGTTACAAAAATAGTTTAACTTGGAACATGTCACAAAACTCAAGAACATTTAAATCACAAAACAATAGAAAATCCTGAAAACCAAAACAATCCATATCGATCACTTAGATCGTTCATACCGATCATCATGATCGTCCAGACCGCGGAAACAAACTAGTATCACTCATGCCGATCTAATACTAAGGATCATCCATACCGTAAAGCAACCCTAGCCAATCACCAAAAGTTGTCTATACCGATCCAAACGATCGTAGAATACATAGCATGACAAAAAATAATTTAAATAAATCCATAAGTATATCTTTTAAGGATTTATCGGCCCTCGATCGATCCCTAAAAGGAAATATACTCTAAAGTGCCAACTATTATCGCTTTCAGTAATTGCTAAAACTTAACCAAAACGTCCTATATCGCCTGGTGAAATTTCAGTATTTCCTAAAAGCTAGTAAATCTCACTCATTATGGATACCGTGGGAAAACCTAAACTACATTCTCTTAAGGATCTAGCAGCCCCATGCCACACCCAAAAGAGAATACAACTCTATAGTTTTAAATACTTCCTAATGGAAATTACACGAATTTAACCAAGGCATCCCATACTACCTAGTGAAATTCGAATATTTGCTAAAGGGCTACTAAGTACCACTCAAATATTCTATTCAATAAGTTGTATAATATTCGATGAAGTGCTATTCAAGATCATTTAAACCAATCGGTAAAACTAAGTCGAATATTAGTAATTCCCAAATTATAGAATTAAGGTTCTCAAAAGAATTTCATATTAAAAACAAAAGTCAAACGGAATTGCCAAATGACAGAAAATATTATAAGAGTTTAAGGTTTGATAGTAATTAAATATTATTTTAATATATAAAAATAGTTTTCTAAAATTTCTTTTCATAAAATATTTCTTTCAAACTCCTTTATTTAAAATCCCTAACTTAATTATGATGCAACTTTATATAGATATTACTTATTTAATAAAACACTACAAAAATCCTAATTATCTCAAAAATGCATTTGTATATCCATATTTATCTCAAATTTCCATTTATGATATTTAATTAATAAACCATATTCTAGAACTTGTTTATAAAATCCTTGTAGTTTATAAACCCATAAATTGCTCTTATCCAAACCTATATAGGTATTTAACCCTTTAATTAGAAATGGCTTCTTTTAAAATTTAAAATCATTCTTATTATATATATATATAAATAGTAATTTCTTATATATATATATATATGTGTGTGTGTGTGTGTGTTTCCAAATGTTCCTTATAAACAAAGTAATTTATCACTTAAAATGATTTAGCTAAAACAGTTCAATTTGAAAATCAATCTCTTTGAAAAATCCTTGTTGAAACAATGCGACGGAAATTTAGTATTCTGCTATGGACTCTATGGCATAACAATTCTAAAACAATTCAATTTTTTTTAATAGTTTATAACTCAAAACCATGCACTAAAGTCATCACATATAGGTAATAGAACAAGGTAATCACTTAATAAGAGCAAAACAAGAAAACTGGAACCCAAATGGACAATTGGGGCTTCAATTTGAAGCTGAAACAGCTTCAGGAAAACACCCTACCGGTGCACTGGTGGTGTCCCACCAGTCCAGCGGTTGGGTCGAAACCTGGAGCGTTTCCAGCTCCAGGTTGCCCTCCCGTGACCCATTTTCGACAATTTTTGAACTTTAACATGCTATGATCTCAATGGTGATTAATTCAGGTCATGCAAACACTCAAGTATCATAGAATTAGTGAAACCAAGAGATTACCAGTTAGGGTTTTAGCTACTAAAGATCAAAGTAATAACTATATCAATATCTCAATCAATTTGAAACTAATAACAAATCTAATTACTTAACACAGCAACAACATACATCTAATCTTTAGAGATAGATTGTGTGAGTTAAAATAACTCACCTTTGTATCTTGAATTGAAGATTAAAACTAAAATTCATCTAGGCCAAGATCTTTCAGCAAATCCCTAGTTTATTTTCAAAACTTAAAAGAGAGAAGATTTACAATCCTCGACCAAAATGGAGATTAATTAATGAATTAAACACATAATAAGATAAGGAGATTACCAGAAATTGATTTCTACTTGATAGCAAAAACCCCTAAGATTTGCAACTTGGATTTGGGAATAAAGGAACTAGGGTTAATAAGAGCAAGAGAAATTTCATTTCTGGTTTCTATAATTAAAGTGAATAGAAGAAGGAAGTATACGTACTTCTATTCTCTTTTCTAACCATTTCAAATGGGCTAAGAGGTGAGATGTGGAACCAATAAGTCAAGGTGATGCAAATTCCTAAGTGTTACTAATTCATATTTTTTGTTCTATCACTAATAAAACACTATTTTACACTAAACAAAGTTATATACAAATATAGATTGATTTCTTACTTTTTACCAAAGTCAATTAACAAGTTAAAATCCTCATTTCTAATAATATTGAGATATTATACAAAATTAAATATAACCTTTGAAGTAGAAGTTGTTCTCATTATGTTTAATAAAAATAAACTATTAATTATAAAAATCTTATTTTTCAACCATAAATCTCAATATTAGCATTTTACCTAAAACTGCCAAATTTAAATAATAGTTTTAATAATATTTCAAATTAAAATTTAAAATCCTTTTTATGAAATAAAAAACTTATTCCTTAAATAAATCAAATCAAATATTCTCAAAAACTAGATTTAATTTCACAAACAAATTTCACAAATCACAATTTACCATTAGTTATCAATAATTAACTTAATTAATTAGGTAACTAACAAAAAATTGTTACACATTCTGTTGGATTCGCGCCGAGTTGTGAGCACCGAGTTATAAAATCATAGTCTGTAAAACCTCTAAAAATCATTAATAAAGTTCAAGTGGGAGTAGACCAGAGTTTAGCTGAATCACTATAATTTTGTGTGTGTTGTGTTATCTCATTTTCCATATAATTTCTTTATTTTATTCTCTACTTCAATCAAATTGGGTGTTTGTCCAAATTTAGCGCAAACACAAACGTTAGTGAATTAATTTTAGTAAAGATGAAAGTATCTCATAAACCAACAAAATATTGAAAATAATAAGAATGGAAAAGAGTAAATATCTAATTATAAATCAAACACCGAGATTGAAAAAAAGAAAAAAAAAAGACCAATTCCAAGAATAAAAGTGATGTAGTAGGGTTTTCATCATTCTTTTCATTGTAAACAGGATAATGATAATAGAAAAATTTTATTAAAAAAATTTACTTTTGATTCAATGAGAATGAGAATGATAATGAAAAATGCAATGGAAAATCAAAAGATGAGAGAGATTTATCTAACTTAACCAAAGAAAAAATTATATGGAGGAAAATGAAAAGTTGAAATAAATGGTTGAAATTTGAATTTTAATATAGATGAAAAGCGGCAAAATTAATAGATGGCGGTGACAACCATAAAATGTTATTCAAGCTATAAGTAACATTCATTTATTAGTACTATCATCCTATACACATTAACACCAAATTATAAATTTTTTATTAAAAATAAATTCATAATAATAGTGAAATTAATCAAAATTAGTTATCAACCTTCAATAGCATATAATTAGATGCGTGTATACTTCCTGCAATAACCTGTAACAAATAGATAAACTAATGGCACAATAATTCTAGTAAACCACAATATTTTCAAATGATTCAGAAAGTGAAATAAACCTGAAAATAATGAAAATATTTTGCAAATTCTGACATTGGTAGATTATTTCCAACAAAGATGAATGTAAGACATAAACAAAGTGTGCTATTATCGACATCCAAAAAAATGCTTTCGCCTTTAAAAACTAAAGCTCACCTTACAAAGTTTACTTACGTGCTTCTTAACATCAACTATTATTTTCTTTTAACTAAATAGGTATCAAATATTTCCAAAACATAACATTGTTCTCCTCTTCTTCCATATTTTCACTAGCAAACACTTTTTAATTCGAAATGGCAAGTGTTTTCTTAATTTTATTGTGATTGATATCTTCCAGCTAATAAAAAATCAAAAAAGCATATGTGAAAAAAATTGCGTAAACGTTATATAATAAAACATTATAGTTCAATAACTTATAATGGGATTTTCAATTTCAATATTATCAAACTTTATATCCTTCCAATATGTTTTAGCACGAGATCATCAAAGTCATCCTAAAATAACAATAGAAAAGCCCTAAACAATAAATATAAAATTGATATGAGAAGAAAAACAGACTTTAGAAAATAAAACGTAAACTAAGCTCTTTGGATTTATCAAAATTAGGACCATCCAATAAATATTCACCTGGTTTCATCCATTAGGCAAAAAGAGAGATTATTTATGGATTTAGGGTCTGAAAATTTTGTTTTCGAATGATGTTTTGAGAAAGTGTACTTGAGTTTTTCTAAAGTAGATGAAGATGCTATGACTGTTTAAGGCAGAATGTGAAAATAAATTTTGGTGGCCATAAGCATATGAAAAATATTGATAGATAAAAAAATGTTAATGGTGGTCAGAAGTATTTTCATAGATGCCAATAGTACCACACTAAACAAATCAAAGATAGAAATGATGAGTATGAAAAAAGTGTAAATATAAATCAAAAGGATAAATAAAAAATAAAAAATGACCAATACCTTGAACAAAAGTAATAAAGTAAAAGCTTTTATACTTTATATTATTTTAGCTTTGAACTGATAAGAGATAATTTATTCATAAGAATGATAATAAAGACGCGATGAAAAATAAAAATATGATAAGACATCTATTTACCTCAATCAAATGAAAAGACCATACGAAGCAAGATGACGAGCAAAAACTAACAGTTAAAATTCGAATTTTGATGGAGATCGAAAGAGATAAAAGAACGAATGAGATAATTGTAAAATGTTTCTTCAAATGAATTGGAGTTCGGTATATGATTTAAGGGTGAATGAACAGTCAAGGTTTCAGGGTGATTAAGGAATACATGAAAAGTAAGACACTATAATTTTATATAGTAGAATAGATTTAAATTAAACACAATTTCTTGTAGTTAATTCTCTAACTAAATTAAGTTCAGATTCAACCAAATTGGTAGCAATTATAATTGGTTCATTCAAATCAGTTCCATTTATTGGTATTATTGATATGATCCTTCGTATTTAAAGTTACTTTTCTGCCAATTGATAAGATTTTATCATAGCTTATTCTCACGGTTATTACCTTATAGTGGAAATTTAAATAGGAAATTGAAATGGTAAATAATTATAATAGAGATAAGTGAAAATTTATCACCTGAATTAAAGCAAGGAAATTATTGTGAATGAGAATGAATGAGAAGTAAGAATACATGTAGTCACATATTTTCTTTTATATATAATAGAGTGTGTGTCTACACACACACACACACATATATATATATATGTATGTATGTATGTATGTATGTATGTATGTATGTATGTATGTATGTATGTATGTATAGTAGGGAGTGGAAGATATTTTGGATGGAAACATTTGAACGTTAATTGGATGAATTATTTTGGAATAGGGAAAGTTGAGAAGGAAAAAGAGTTAAAGGGCCAACTACAAAAGTATCACTTGAACTAAGGGGAGATCAACATTACAATTGAGATTGAGTAACAAAAAAGGTAAACATGTGATGTGTTGAATATATTATATATTATATATACATATAATTTATAAAAAAATTATACATTGAATCTTCGTAAAAATATATTTTGATTGCACAACCAATTTTGTATCATGGAAAAACTTAATTCAGATATATGTTAAAATTTTCATTTATTATTCTATTAAAGTGACAAATAAGTAAAGAACTTTCTAAAGTCATATTTCAAATAGAGGCAAGTGTGCTTCATAGTTAATGAATCATATTATCTAATGATAAATACATAATGAATCAGGTCCTACTATAATTAACTTATGGCTAACATAAGTACAAAACTAAGGTAAATAAATTAATAACTAAGAATATTCACTCATACAACAATTTAGTCAACCTAAATCACCACTTCAATCAAACCCCATTAAGAAATACCAATAAAAAATTAACAGATATTTAACAAAATTAAATAAGGTGATAAATGTGGTATTTGCACAACAATATTAGAAAATCTAGGAGAAAATGAATTGAGAATCATGATTTAAAATCTACAATAATAAAATTTCGATGAAGGAAAATGTTCAGTTGAAAAGATAGGGTAAATCATACCTTCAATAATGACCGATGGAACAGAACACATAGCAAATTGTGCTTAAGAAAATCAAGATTCTAATGCTAACACAACAAGGAAGGCACATTGAACTCTTGAGAACTTTATATTGTTTACTGAAGAAACAAAAGGATTAAGGAGGTAAAGTATAGGTCATTGATGTGAGGAAATGAGAAAATGGAATTAACTGAGTAAAATAGTAAAAAGTTAATGGGCAAGAGTAGAAGTGATTAAATAAATCCAAAAAAATGAAGAGAAGACGTAACTCTTGATTTTCCAGTATAGGTAAATATTAAATATGGTGATAATGGTGGTATTTACACAACAATATTAGAAAATGTAGAAACAATCACATAATATTTTTCTTTTTTGTCATAATTTTATAATTTACATACTTTACTATTTTTCGTTCAGTATACTTTCAGGAAGTCACAAGTTTGAATCCCCTTAACTACAATTTTATATTATAAAAGTTACTCCACTTTCCATGATTCACTTTATTCTTAAGAACCCAAGTTAGATTCTAGCTTACCTCATGTTAACCCAAAAAATGGATCAACACCCTAGTTTGAGTGAGAAAGCACCATCCCTGTTCTTATAGAATAGGGCAATAATATAGAGAATAAGTGTAAAAGAGAAAGAAATATAATGAAGACAAGAGAATTTTTATAGTGGTTCGGTAGTTAACGAAGCCTACGTCCACTTAATATTTTTTATTATAGACAAATCGCTGTTACAAGTTGTATTTGATTACAATTCTCTTGAATATCCTTAGCTGGATTGAATCTCCAAGGTTGGAATCCATTGGAGAATCATAGTGAATTCCTTTGAAGACCGTTGTGAGGGAGGTGAGGAGTGAAGAAAGCTTCCAGCAGAGTTTTAGCAACCAGTCCGGAGAAGCTCCCGTTTATGTTGCAGGTAGGATTGTATTTATAGGGGTTGGAGAGCTATTGGGCTAGGCTTGCTTTGCTAGAAGCCTACACATGATGCCCCGAAGGAGCTCAGGACGTTTGAAGGCGACCCAAGTCAATCTGATGGAGCGCTAGCGATCCATAGGTGATGGATCGCCAGCGATCCATAGGTGATGGATCGCCAGCGATCCAATTACTTTGAATATTTTTGCTTCATCCTTTATGAAAATGTCATAACAATCCAACGTAATTCCATGGATCGCCAGCGATCCATGTACTTAGGGAATTTTTGAGTGATCTCTATTTTGTTGTCTTCCTATCTTCTATTTGAGTGCCTTGTCCAAATATCAAGTCGTTTGGAGTTTGTTTGATCATCCATCTTCAAGGATCATTTGGTCCAGAAGAATCATCCATAACTCGCTCAAAACATAATGAAATCAGAAGAAAATTAGCAGGTACGCTCTCTAAGCGGTATAGGACCTACCATAAAAATTTGAGGTGGTAGGGCCCCATCTACATGGGTCGCTAGCGATCCATCTAGTTAGGTCGGTAGTGATCCATCAAATGAACTCCAAATGATCTCATTTTTTCTGTGAAGATTCTATTATGTCTTCTAAGCGTTCCCCCAAAATTTCAAGTCAATCCGACTTAGTATGAGTTCGGTAGGTCTATTTTAAGTTAGCTCCTTTTGGTCAAACAGCTTGAATCAGATGAGTCTTCACTTCTTGGACTACGCTGCTTGGAATACTATGAAATTTGACAAGTATTCTTAGTAAAGATACTAGATCATGATGCAAGAAGTTTGGAGGGTCCATGAGCAAGCATTATGGATTGCTAGCGATCCATAGGTGGTGGATCGCTAGCGATCCATCGCCTTAGCTTGTTTTGGCATCTTTCCTTTTGGGTCCATCTTATCTCCTTCTTCTGGTCTTTTTTGTTGAGATATGTTTCGACTTGTTGCAGATGTTTTACCTCCCTTTGAATTTTATTGGGATAAAAACCCAGTTAAGATTTTCCCCTGAGAGTACGCCTTCGTTGGAAATAAGGTGTCCTCTGGATGTAATTGCTTTTTAGTTTCCATTTTGCGAATTTCAGTGAATCGTCGGAGTCCATCTTAAAATGTTATTTTCAATTGATTGATTTCTGATAGCTGTTTGTTTTTTGATTTCGATCAAAATTTCAATTCCAATCTTTGCTCCGTAGTTTACACAAGGGTTTAGGTCGGTAAGAGGGTGTACGACATAGTTTTGGAGTCGACCTATATAGTTTTAACTTGGCCAGCGATAAAGCTAATTTTTATCTCGAACGGTTATATGACGTTCTGGTGTGAGGTCTTGCTCTTTGTCTTTAACTATTTCTTTTCAAGGATTTGGTTAAGTTCTTGTCGCCATTTTGAATTCTAATGCAACGATTTATTCCAAAATCAGATATAATGGATGATTCAATCGTATCGCTCTTCCTGTTTTTGTACTCCAGCGATCCTGAAAAGAAAAACTTCCCACGTCGCTCTCGACAGCGGCTCCGTTTTCGATCGTTGATCGATAACGGGTAAGTGTGGAAAATATAATTTCAAAGGACGATATGGATTTTTTTCAAATGTAAGCAAGTTATCTACACTAGATTGTTAGTTTGTAGTATTCAGGATACTGGGCTCTTCTCATATAGATAACATACTGCATCTGCCTCAGTCAATGCTCAGAACCCAACTAGTCAACATATGCCGACTTCCCTTGGATTTCGGGCGTTGTTTATACGAGGATATTATCTAAAGTAAAACATACCTAACAGGGTTGAATGCCAATTTTTATTGTTGAGAATAACATTAGTCATCCAATCTTTAATTTGGCAGAAGGACTTCCACTCCTCCAGAAGTTGGGTCCTTCGCAACTTAGACTTCGCTTATTATTCCAGTCATATTGGGATGACTGATTACAGTTAAATTAAAAGGCACGACTGCTCTTGAAGTTCGATCAGGCACGGTTTCAATTTTTGGAAACTAGTGCATGACTTGTTTGATTGTGATTATCCTTCCTTTGCGTTTTTTTGGAATTCAACCTGCACACCAGCCTCTATCTCCGGGGACTATTGGTTTAATTACTTGATTCCGAGCATTGGTTTTTCTCAATGATGTCTATTTCCTGAGTGTTATTGAATTCCTCAAAGTTGACATCGTCATCCAATGTCATTCTGGGTGCATGTGTTGGAAATACGCGTCGCCATCATCTTTTGCTAGAGTGAATTCTTCCAAGTCCAGTGTTGAGACCCTAATCATGTATCCGTTTCTATATCCAGAAACTCATGCGCGGATGACTCAACCTTCAGTTTTTGAAAGTCGATGCATCGATAGTTTAATTCTGGGGGTTTCTTTTTAACATCACCAAACTTCGGGCAATAGCATATTCCTGCCAGTTGGGAATAAATGATATAGTCGGACCGTAAGTAAGTCATCAATCCTTCTCATCATTGCCAAACTTTAAGCAACGGTAATTTTCTTGCAGTTATTCATGTTAAGACTAGGCGGCGTTTTCTTTCAACTAAGTATTTGTGTGTCTATCCCCGTTCGAGGGGCTAGCTATTTCGAATGCCAGTATTTGGGCGTTTGTGAGAGATGGAAAGACATGGGACAAATGATTCAATTGCCCCGGGTCTGGCTCTTAATCCTATTCTGGGATTGAGGAAGTTTGGTGATTTTATTTCCAACCTTCCATGATTGTCCCTGCTTGCCCTTAGCCATGCATGATTTGCTTAGCTGCTGATGTCATCGTGAAGCCTATTCATATGCCAATTCCTCTCTTCGGGAATTGGTAACCTTGTTGCTAGGTTTCAAGCAGCATTTCCTCAAGGCTGCATAACTCTTTCTAAGTTGAATTCTGGAAATTTGCTTGTGCACCAGCTTTCATCCGTAAAAATTTGCACATGAGCGATTCAACATTGGGATTTTCTTTCGGCGCTGCCTTATTCCCGTGCAGTGGTTGATTCCTGCTATGTAAGGTCAAACCATCCAGTTGACCTATGAAAGGTTATGTCTTCCGGTCGTTGCCTGTCATCAAGTAATAGTAGTTTTCTGAAGACAAGGGTAGAAACTCAGTTGAGGACCAACTTCTATCTCCAGAAACTAGTGTATTGATGGTTCACTACGATGAGTGCTTCTCATCGACCCCATAGATTAAAGTTTTCCTGACACTGTCGGGGCAATACCGGTACTTAGTAAGTAGAAAGTTTCCCGGCATTGCCGAGGCAACACCGATACTTATGAAATAGAAAGTTTCCCAGCGTTGCCGGTGCAACACCTGGTACTTAGGAAATAGAAAATTTTCTCGGCATTACTAGGGCAACACCGGTACTTAGAAAACGAGAAAAGGCCTTGGTGTTGTCGGGGCAACACTGATAATCAGGAGGCCGGGATCGATTTTTCCCATTGATTCGGCGGTACTTTTAGTCCAGTTGGGTACTAGTTTCGGTCTTTGAAAACTAGCACTTCGATGATTGGATTATAGAAGTATTTTCTTAGTGCTGCCTGTCTTCGAGCAGTGTTAAAGTTATGTTGGTGAGGATTAAATTATTCATCCGATCCTGTAAAGTTGAGTAAATACCTTTTAACCCAATGTGGCTGTTTTCTCAACGTTGCTTAACTTCAAGATACGCCATGTTCTGGGAGGATGGGAATCCCATGTGTTTCTGTTACCTAGCCTTGTTTATCACTGTCAAGTGTTACCCTTGGAAATGCAGGGTTGTTGCTTAACCAATTCCATGGTTATTCTTATTCATGAAGTATCGGATTTCCTCTAACCGGTTTTTGTTATGATCCGACTTCTATTTGTAGAACCCTTCATTTCTAGGAAGAACCCTCCATTTCTAAGTGTCAAATTCCAGGTTCTTATAGAAAATTAAAATTTGTGGAGCAAGTCATCACATTGCCCCCGGTACGATTGCGCTCATTCCTATCCTGATCACGGACCTGTAAAGTTCGGTAGTGTTTGTCTTGAATCTGTGACACTTAACCTTGCTTGTTTTAGGTCATATGCATTATGTTGGGCTGATAGCATTATTGTGAATATCAACCTTATTCATTGGTTCCGATCTTTGGGAATCAATGGTTTAGCTGCTCGATTTTGAGCATTCTCTCCTTGTCGTTGTCTATCTATGGATAACAGCTAGTTGTTTGCAAGTTGGGGTTTGAGAACTCAGTTGAGCACCTGCTTCTGTCTTTGGAAACTGGTGCATTGATGATTTGATTTTGAAAATGCCTTCCGTCGTCGTGTATCTCTGGACGATAGTAAGTTCCTCCTTTTGTTGCAAGTTGGAGCGATTTTTTATCCCGACCAAGTGTTATTGTGTTATGTGCCCCTAGTCCACAGGGCTGATTATTCTGAACAATTGATGAGAGGCTTGATGTTTTGGGTGGCTCCCTGGATGCCCCTAGTCAAAGGTGCATCGCAGCTCTTATCTCTGGGAACTCGTGACTTGGATGTCTTGAATTTAGACATTTTGTAGATTAACTTTGGTCAAAGATCAGAGTTCTTTGTCGACTTCTTGGTTTTTGAACTTTGTGGTGCTACCGGAGCAATGTCTGTTTTTCGGGTAACGGGAGTTAATCCCTGTTAATCCTGCAATTGACAAGTTTCCCGGTATTTTCGGGACAACACCGGTACTTAGAAAATTTTAGCGGTTTGTTGATGATGCCGGAGCAACATCAAGCAGTGCTTGCGTGGCTTATGAAATGCATGCCTTTTAAGAGTGCACGGCTTACGAAGTGCATGGCTTACGGAATGCATGGCTTTTGAGAGTGCACGGCTTACTAAATTTGCACAACGTTTGGCCTTCCTGGTGTTGGAGGAGCACTACCTGTTCTTAGAAGGTAAGGATCGAGTTTTCTCATCAATCTAGCGTTTGACTTTGCTAGAACGAGATTTTGCCAGTTTTAAGAGATAATTGGTTTTTGGATTGGATAACCATGGCTTGAACGATCCTCCCGTATTTCGAAAAGATGTGCATGGCCAAACAAATAAGGTTGCCATGGTGGAGAAATCTACAGCCGACCGCATGGAGATGGTTATGAAGAAAGAGCTTATGGGAGTTCGGGGCAAGATTCTCAGTTTTTGATCCAACCCGCCTTTAGAGAATTGGTCTTCAACTGGCATACAGTCTACGAGGAAAAGGAACTGGTCACCAAGGGTGGTAAAGGAGGTATTGGGAAGAAGTAAGCAAGTATTATGCTTCTATTTCGTTTGTTGTGCTAGCTAGGTCGTTAAGTTCGTAGTTGTCAGAATGCTAGAATTTTTGATCGGGCATAACAGAACTGTGGTATGATTAGTCTCGGCCTTCCTTATGGCTATTCAAGTGTGTGTGGTGCCCTCCAATGCCACAGGACTATTTGCACACTTGAACTATACCCAGGGTCTCTCCACAACTCGTCTGGTTGCCCCCAGTCCAATGGGTAAGGGTCTCCCGAGTTCTAAGTCTTGGCTTGATTTGAGTCAGCTTCTGATTAACCACAAGGTCAGTTCAATTTTGGCTTAGTTCCTTTGAGCAACTTTGAAGCTCTGGAGTTCAGTACTATTTGTTTCATCGGTCGTTGGAAGTGATTCCGTTAATTATGCAGACTGACTGATATGATTATCGATTTGTGGCCTTGGAGCATGACTTCGTTGACTTTAGGGGGCTCTGGATCAGATGACTGTTGATCTTCCAATTCAACTTCGCGGATACCATTCGTACATAAATTTCGTTGATCTACCGGTTCGCCTTCATGACTCTTTAGTTCGTTAAAGACCTTCTCGTTCGCGAAGAGTTTTTTGGATCAGACGATTGTTGACCTACCGGTTTACCTTCATGATGCTTTAGTTCATGAAAGACCTTCATATCCGCGAATGGTTTTTTGAATCAGATGACCGCTGATCTACCGGCTTACCTTCACGATGCTTTAGTTCTTAAAAGACCTTCACGTTCACGAAGGATTTTTTGGATCAGATGACCGCTGATCTACTGGTTTGCCTTCATGACGCTTTAGTTCGTGAAAGACCTTCACGTTCATGAAGGGTTTTTCTGGATCAGATGACCACTGATCTACTGGTTCGCCTTCACGACGCTTTAGTTCGTGAAGGGTTTTCTGGATCAGATGACCGCTGATCTACCGGTTCGCCTTCACGATGCTTTAGTTCGTAAAAGACCTTTACGTTCATGAAGGGTTTTTTGAATTAGATGACCGCCGATCTACCGGTTCACCTTCACGGTGTTTTAGTTTGTAAAAGACCTTCACGTTCGTGAAGAGTTTTTTGGATCAGATGACCGCAGATCTACCGGTTCACCTTCACGACACTTTAGTTCATAAAAGACCTTTGCGTTCGTGAAGGGTTTTTTGGATCAGATGAGCGCTAATCTACAGGATCGCCTTCATGATGCTTTAGTTCATGGAAAACCTTTAGGACGCTTTAGTTCGTGAAGGAGTTTTTGTGGTCGGATGTCCGGCGACCAAACAGCCTTGAAATGATAATTTATCGATTCCGAGAGGAATTTTGGTCGGGTGTCCGATGACCGGATGGCCTTGGAGAGATAATTCATCGACTCCAAGAAGAGTTTTGGGTCGTGTGTCCGACGGCCCTGGGGTCTTAAAGCAATGATTCATCGACTTCAAGAGGAATTTTTGGGATTCAACTCGCCAGTTTTATCGGTTCCTAGAGACTAAGGGTTTGGATCGATTTGTTCGACGATCCTTTGTACAAGACTTCTCGACGCTACCAGAGCAACGCCGGTTCTCAAAAGGGGGATCAACATGAATCGTCAAGGGCATAGAAGCATCTCTTTCGCCATGCTGTCTGCAATGCGCCCAGTATCCCGGTACAGCTCATTTGGAAAAGGAAACTAGACAAGGATGGATGAAAAGGCATCTCTTTTGGTTGTTGTCCCTTTCCTTAGTTGCTAGATAGCTAGAATTTTATTTGATAATCATCCTTTCGTCTGATTTCATCAGTTAGCTGGGATGCTTTTCTACTGGGTCTTAGTAGCCTTGCTTGGGCAGAGGTTCCCTGAGGTCCTGTACCTCCTTCACCGTTTGGTATGTTCTTTGGAAAATTACCGGGTTTGCCTCCTTCCAATTACACTACTTCTAGTCTTTAGAACTGGTTTTCCTTCCCATAGAGTTCTTCTAGGGTAGTAGGTTGTTTCATCCTTTAATGATTCCTGAGGGCCTTGCAGTAGATGGCATATGTCGCCCTCACTTCATCTATATGCTAGTCATACCTGTAAAAAAGCAATTTCAAATCGGTTGTACAATTGTAAAATGGTATAGTTTGCATGATAAATTTCTTTGGATATTCTGCATATTAAACGGCTTTAGTGAATGGGTTTCGACTGGAGAAGATGCTCTATTGTCAGACTGATCCATTTCAAGTTGCGGTTGTTTATAATGGTTAAGAATGATATATGCATGATTGTCTATGCTTGAATGATTGGAAATGCCGATTGAATGACAAATCACTTATGATGGGGTCATGGATCAGCGACGATCCCCAAAAAATTTCAAACTAGGTGAGATCGGTCTGGGGTGACAAAGAAGGCCCCATAAGGTTGCATTCCAAATTTCAAGGTATTTGGAGTTCGCATGTTCGAGTTATGGGCAAAAGAAGATGGATCGACATTGATGGATTAGTGGTATTTTACTTGGAGTTTGATCCGAGAAAATTTGCCATTTGCTTGGAATCGGCACATGGTTCGCTTGGAGTCACAGAATTTGAAGTGCTGGGTTGGTGACAAACGTTGCTTGGAGCCATTTGCATGTTTTCTTGGAGAAAATCTTGGTTTTATCCAAGTCTGATTTCGGGCCAGAATTTCCTAGGTTTACTTCGAGTCAAATGGGTGGTTACCGAGTCCGACTTCGAGTTAGGACTTCCAGAATCTACTTCGAGTCAAATAGCCGATTACCTGAGTTCGACTTCGAGTCAACCATGAAGTGAGTTTTCCAACGACCATTTTGACGATTTTTCATGATTTTCGACGACGACCATTCATGATTCAACGATGGGAGCTCCATGATGGGATGAAAGCTGGTCGGTTGGGAGTGGTCACAATATACCATGGGAGCTTGGCTTGTAATTGATCTCGGTTTGTATCATATCTTCTTGGTTCTCCTGCCTTTAGGAGTACCATTTGAGTAGTAGTTCCTTGTTCATTGCTTGGAACTGTGCTACGACATGGGTTTTAGAGCTTCTTCTAGTGTTTTACATGTTGGCATTTTCATCCAATTTGTCTTCCTCAAATTTTTTGTCATCTTCAGAGCCGGAGAGAGCCATTGTTATATCCTCCAATGGAGTTTTCACCCCTAAGTTCGGGTTTGTAGCATGTGCTTTTGCAGTAGGTAGAGTGTTAACGTTTTCTTCCATCACGACTCTTGGAGCTCCACCCATTGCTTCCTTTTGCTTTTGCTTTTGCCTTCTGTTTCTTCCATTCAAGCTAGAAGAATGCTCTTGTTTTGTAGCAGCCACGGCTTCAGGCACCGTTCTGGGAGTAGTTAATGATTGGAGCGCTAAGAGAGCATATATCTTTTCCATAAGGGCCTTTTGACTGTTTTCCATTTTATGGTTAATTTCATCAACCATCATGTTCAATTCTCCCGTAGTCACAACTTCATGCTATGTGGAGGATCCTGGAATCTAATTTCCAGAGATGGCTCCTTACAGCAATTTGTTGGGGTTGT
Organism: Allium fistulosum; assembly: GCA_030737815.1. Classification (NCBI taxonomy): domain Eukaryota; kingdom Viridiplantae; phylum Streptophyta; class Magnoliopsida; order Asparagales; family Amaryllidaceae; genus Allium; species Allium fistulosum. The sequence continues at coordinate 496,269,731 of CM060905.1, read as the reverse complement.
TAACTTCAATATGCCGAGGGTTTATTTCTTCTCTAGCAATGATAGCTCCTATGGATCTTCCGAAGGTAGTTCTCTTTCTTCCTAGTGCCATTGATTCTCAACAGCAAATCTTCTTAGGAGATTGAGGATCTAACTTCTGAACCTATCTGATCCAAAGTAGATAGCTAGATCTAAACCTGAGTTGGGTTCTCAGTGAAAGCGTCAAAATGTTAACCCAAAAAATGGATCAACGCCCTGGTTTGAGTGAGAAAGCACCAGCCCTGTTCTTACAGAGCAATAATATATAGAATAAATGTAAAAGAGCAGAAATAGAAAGAAGACGAGAGAATTTTTAGTGATTCGGTTGTTAACGAAGCCTACATTCACTTAATAGTTTTTATTATAGACTGATCGCTGTTACAACTTGTATTTGATTACAAAGATCTTGAATATCCTTAGCTAGATTGAATCTCCAAGGTTGGAATCCACTGGAGAACACGGTGAATTCCTTTGAAGACCGTTATGAGAGAGGTGAGGAGTGAAGAAAGCTTCCAGCAGAGTTTCAACAATCAGTCCGGAGAAGCTCCCATTTATGTTGCAGGTAGAATTGTATTTATAGGGGTTGGAGAGCTATTGGGCTAGGCCTGCTTTGCTAGAAGCCTGCACATGATACCACGAAGGAGCTCAGGAAGTTTGAAGGCGACCCGAGCCAATCTGATGGATCGCTAGCGATCCAATTACTTGGAATATTTTTGCTTCATCCTTTGTGAAAATGTCATAACAATCCAACGTAATTTCATGGATCTCCAGCGATCCATGTACTAAGGGGATTTTTGAGTGATCTCCATTTGGTTGTCTTTCTATCTTCTATTTGAGTGCCTTGTCCAAATATCAAGTCGTTTGTAGTTTGTTTGATCATCCGTCTTCAAGGGTCATCAGGTCAAGAAGAATCATTCATAACTCGCACAAAACTTAACGAAATCAAGCAAAACTTTGCATACCCTCTCTAAGGTATGGTGGACCTACCATAAAAAGTTGAGGTTATGGGGCCCAACCTACATGGGTCCATAGCGATACATCTAGTTTGGTCGCTAGCGATTCATCAAATCAACTCCGAACGATCTCATTTTTTCTATGAGCATTCTATTATGTCTTCTAAGTGTTTCTCCAAAATTTCAAGTCAATCCGAATTCGTATGAGTTCAATAGGTCCATTTTAAGTTAGCTGCTTTTGGTCAAACGGCTTGAATCAGATGAGTCTTCACTTCTTGGACTACGCTGCTTGGAATACTATGAAACTTGATAGGTATTTTTAAAAAAGATACTGGATCATGATGCAAGAAGTTTGGAGGGTCCATGAGCAACCATTATGGATCACTAGCGATCCATGGGTGGTGGATCGCTAGCGATCCATCACCTTAGCTTGTTTTAGCACCCTTCCTTTTGGGTCCTTTTTAGCTCCTTCTTCTGGTCTTTTTGGTTGATTCTTCAGATGTTTCGACTTGTTGTAGATGTTTTAACTCCCTTTGAATTCTATTGGGTTAAAAACCTGGTTAACACCTCATTTTATCTAATACATTTAGTAATCACTTCATTTGTTTATCTTTATTTTTTCCTTACTAAGTCCATTCACACTTATAAGTTTCAACCAAAATCAAAGTTTGAATCCAATGACCAATACTTTTTGTTTATTCCAAACAACATCGCCTTTTTTTAACTTCATTGGTTCCTTCCGTTTAAATATTAACTTAGCTGGAAAAAACAACATATTTTCCAATACTTATGACAATATTTTGATAATGAGAAAATTAAAACTAATAAACAAAATAAAAATAAGAATAATAAAATAAAAAGTGTAATCTTTATGTCTATTTATGTCCCAAAGTCATAGATTTACATGAAGATTTTATGTAAATTCAACCATTGATCTCGTAACATATAAAATTGCTTAACTTTGTTTATTACTTATATACCTTAAAATCTTATCCAGCACAATATTTTAATTTTTTCTTCTAATTTTTGAATTTAAATATTCTACTGTCGTTGGTCCAGCATTCTTTCAGAAAGTCACAAATTCGAATCGCACTAGCTACACTTATATATTATAAAAGTGACTCCACTCCTCGTGATTCACTTTATTCTCAAGCACCCAAGTTCGAATCATGTTTACCTCAGTTTATCTAATACATTTAGGAATCACTTTATTCATTTAAGAATCTTTAATTTTTCTCTACTATGTCCATTCTTACTTATAAGTTTCAATTAAAATCAAAGTCTGAACCCAATGACCTTACATTTTCTATTTATTTCAAATAACCGTGCATGATTTCCCATTATAGGTAAATATATTAAATAGGGTGATAATGGTGGTATTTACACAACAATATTAGAAAAACTAGGAAATAGATGAAATTGATAATCATGATTTAAAATCTCAAATATTGCAATTTTGATGGAGAATAATGTTTAGTTGAAATGTTAAGGTAAATCATACCTTTGATAATGACTGATGGAATAGAATGCATAACAAAATTTTCTTGAGAAAATCGAGATTCTAATGCACAACACAACAAAGAAGGCAAGTTGAGCTCTTGAGAAATTTATTTTGATTTATGAAGAAGCAAAAAGATTAGAAAGGTATAGTAAAGACCATTGATATGTGGAAATGAGAAAACGGTACTAATTTGATTAGAATAGTAAAAAGTTAATGAGAAAGAGTAGTAGTAATTAAATTAATCCAAAAACCGAAGCGAAAATGCACCTCTTGGTTTTTCAATATAGGTAAATAGTGATAAAATTGGCTATTATATAAAATAAACTAGAAGGCTAATGATAAATAGTTTTCTCAAACTAAGGAGAAGCGGGTATACGGTTTGGAACTGAATAAGAAGAGATAATACTAATGGTCTCATATTCTCTTTTTTATATAAAAATAGTAATAGAATATATATAATAGATTGTATAAGATAACAATAGGAAACAAATTTAAGTAAGTGGTTAAACCCGAATGAAAAAAGTTAGGCATTTTATATTTTACACGAGATCAACGGTCGAACTAACGTAAAAGCTTTATATAAAACTACAATTTTGGTACTTAGTAGACATACAGATTACACTTTCTTTAAATTTATTATTATTCATTTTTTATTTTGTTCATTATATTTAGTTTTTCTCATTATTAAAATGATACCATGAATATTTGAAAACACATAGTTTTTTCAGTTAAATTAATATTAGAAAGGATAGAACCAATGAAATTCAAAAATAATCATGCATAGTTATTTGAAATAAATAGAAAATGTATGGTCGTTGGATTCAAATTTTGATTTTGATTGAAACTTATAAGTCAAGGACCTCTAGCTCAAATAGTTAGATGCATGGTGCTTTAGGCAAAGGTTAAAGATGTCATGGGTTCGATCCCTTGAGACATCATAATGAGTGCTCTGCTTGAATAAAGTATCACTCTTATTATTAAAAAGTAAGCACTTAATAGAGAAAAATAAAGACTCTTAAACAAATAAAGTGATTCCTAAGTATATTAGATAAAATGAGGTAAGCTGGATTCAAGCTTGGGTGCTTGATAATAAAGTGAATCATAGAAAGTGGAGTTACTTTTATAATATCAAAATGTAATTGGTGTGATTCGAACTTGTGACTTGTTGAAAGTATATTATTAAGGAGATTAGAGTATTTGAATTCTGAAATTATAAGGAAAAAGAAAAATATTGTGTGAGATAGAGATTAAGGTATATAGTAATGAACAAAGTTATGTATTTTATATTTTATATGTTAAATGAGATGAATGGTTCAATTAACATATAATCTTCATATAAAACTACGACTCCGAGACTTAATAGACATATAGATTACATTTTTTTAATTTATTATTCTTCATTTTTATTTTGTCAATTAGTTTTAATTTTTCCATTACTAAAATATTATCATAAGTATTGGAAAATATGTTGTTTTTTTCAGTTAAGGAAATTCAAAAAAATCACACACGGTTATTTTAAATACAGAAAATGTAAGGTCGTTGGATTCAAACTTTGATATTGATCGAAACTTTTAAGTATGAACGGACTTTGTAGGGAAAACATAAATATTCTTAAATAAATAAAGTGATTCCTAAATGTAGTATAAAAAATGAGGTACGCTAGATTCAATTTTGGGTTGTTGAGAATTAAATGAACCACGGAAAGTGGAGTTACATTTATAACATAAAAGGGTAGTTAGTGGGAATCGAACTTGTAACTTTCTGAAAGTATACTGAATAAAGTAAATTATTTAAATTCTGTCCGCGGGTGCGGCGCAGTGGAAAGGAGGCTTGGGTTCTGGTAAAAAGACCCAGGTTCGATTTCTACCATGCGCTTGCTTATCCTATATAAATTTACCCAAGGGTATGGGAGTTTAGATCAGCAGACAGCTTTACTATACTCTCCTCAAGAGTTTACCGGTCCGCCAGGTTCTCCTGTTTTTTCAAAAAAAAAAATTATTTAAATTCTAGAATTAGGCGTAAAAAGAAAAATATCGTCTGAGATTGGACTTTAATATACATAGTACAAAAGTGTAGTTAGCGGGATTCGAACTTGTGACTTTCTGAAAGCATAACGAATCAAAGAAAGTAGAGTATTTAAATTCTAAAATTAGGAGAAAAATAAATATTGCGTGAGATTGAACTTTAAGATATGTAGTACAAGATGTGAAAAAAATGATTTGCTTCCCATCTTTTTCATATTCTTAAATTGTGCGCAATTCTGTTTGTTGTATCTCTTCCTTTTAGAATTTAATAAGCTTTTAATTTCCTATTCTGACACGTAAAGCCTATGAAACAAATATATAATATTTTATATATTTAATATACACAATATAATCATCAATTTATAGGTATCAATTTTTAGTAGATAAGGAATTTCAAAATGAGGTGAATTTTAGAAGAGTGAATGCTCACGACGGTAGAATCACATTTGAGAAAATTTATCAAATTTTAATAATCATAGACTTGGAAAATCGAATCGAGCATAATTGAGGATACATAAAATTGTGATGCAATACACACATATGTGTTTGTATGTGTGTGTTTGTATATTGCATCACGTTTTTATGTATGGAAAAATCTATTTGATAACAAATAAATCATACGGTTGGTGACATGTTAAATCTTAAACATTAGATCTTCCTTAATTCAACCTCATATGCAAGCCTGGTAAGATCTAAATCTTAACATCTGTTGTTTCTCAGTTTGTGTTTTATTTTATGTCTAAATAGCCGGTGTGTGTATATGATAATTTGACAACAAATTTATTCATTAAATACAGTTAGAATATGTTTCTTATACTATTTATAGTTGTTTTGGTAAAATACTTTAGTAAATTCTAAATTATTATTTTAATGCAAAATACCTTTAGTAACTTTAATACCTTAAAATTACTTTCTGTATATTAATAAAAATATTACTCATATGATTCATAAATAGTACATTTCAATATCTATAGTTTTTTTTTAAAAAATATTGAACTGGGTAGGTATAATTCTTATATAGATTAATCCTAAATTTAGTGCCTTGAGAGATGGATCGTGTTTATCTCTGTGGATTTAGATTCAATACACGAATTTTCTTTACTTTAGTTTTTTCTTCGACCGTTTACAAATATATTATTTTGATTTTAATCATTTCATGTTTATACATATGTACGCCAAAGTAAAATGTTGGCGTGCCTTAAAAAGATAGTGAAAAGCTGGATGAATAGACCAGAGTAAAAATGTTGGCGAGCCTTGTCAAAAAGATAGTAAAAAAAAGGGACCTACATCCCAAATGAGATCATCAGGGTTATTGCTTGCCTTTTTTACATATCATTCTTGGAATGTAGATAAAAAGCAAACAACGCTCGAAAGAGAAAGTAAAAAAGAGATAAAAAAGAGGGTAGGCATGGCAAAAAAATTAACCTTTATACATACTCATATAGGTTCTGCTGTTTTGTGAGCATTTTTGTCATTATTCCCTCCTTTTCTTTTTCTTTTTCTTTTTCTTTTTCTTTATCGCATCTATTTGTGTGAAAATTCGTTTTCTCAAAAGTAAGAATTTTTTACATACTCACTCATTGCACCAATTTTCATAAGAAACAAAGTGATTTTTCACTTTTCAAGTGTTTAAAAGCAAGTGCATGTCTCCCCTCTTTAGTATTTATTTATTCATATGTTTGCATAGTGTTTTGATCTTTTCAGCTTGCAGTACAGATGTTGCTATAATGAGACAATACAAAATTAGCATCTTACACATGAATATAATTAACTGTAATTCTGCATACCAGTTTGTGACATATTGAGATTGTTAGAAGAAAAATAATTAATGCCATGCTAAGCATGGATAAATTTTTGAATGCATCCTTGTAAAGTTGCATAACTAACTGATATTGAAATTATTTGATGACTGAAATTAAATACGGTATAAGATTAATCATCGTTTCTGTCAAATTTGCTGGAAGTCATCATATATAGTAATGTATTTTTCATAATGTTAAAGAAACACCTTTTAACAAGATAAAATGGAAGATTGAAGTGAGAGAAGATGTCACTATATGATTGAAATGAGACATGATTAACATTACTTTATCTCGTATTCTTTGTAAGTCGTAGCTTTTTGACCGCTGCTTTCTCAGAATTAGCCAATTTGAACCGAAGAAGGTTTTGTGAACCAATGCACAAAACACGTAGTAAAATAATGCATGTGAAAGGGAGAACAAATTTGCTATAAGGCCCGAAACAAAAGGGGCCCGAATGGGTGCGGGAATGATCTGGATCGTAGGAATAATATTCCCCCCTGAATTCCAACCGTACGGTTACATTTCGCACACTTCCGCACTCAATTTTTCTTGCCTTGTAGCAAAGTTCAAGGGAGAAAAGGAATTACGATAAATGGATCAATCCACATCGGCCACACAAATACCATGAATTGTGTTTTGCTATTATAAACAAACCTTACAATAAATGATCAATTAAGTAAATAAAACATTTAAGGCATAAATAGGTAACTGTGGTGAAGAATGCATGGAGATGGAAGTAATTTTCAATTCATTAAAAGATCAGACTGAAAGTATCACACTAATAAACATAAGATTTAAGATCCGAGTTTATAAGATCCTATGTCAATTTGGAAGACCAAATAAATTCTCATTCACTTCAATCAGCAAATATGGATTTAAGTTGCTTCCATTGATTTGCTAATTTATTTATGTTAGTCTAGTTTCTTCTCAATTAAATCAATATGGGTTGCATATTCAGATCTAAATTTTAATAATTAAGCAAATCATAAGAGTATAAAATTATAAAGTGAAATTAGAGTAATCCATTGTTGATTTCATTGAAAAATTAATTTTCCATGACTTGAGCAATATTTCGTATTGGATTCTAAAGATTAGAAAATAAAAACTAAGGTGTTTGGTTTAAAAACGAATATTTTATTTTCGGTTTTTAATATTTATCTCAAATATGAGAAGAATGGAGAAATGACGAAAGGATTGAAAGAAAGACGGATGAGAGGACGAAGATAGTAGAGATACGACGGAAGAATGAATTGTTTAATGTGCTTGTGTTATTTTTCAAAACGCGAAAAAAAAGTTATTTTTTATTTTGTATGTTAACTTCGTTTTTTAAATTGATCGTTTTCGACAATATAAATGCATCGTGTGCATTTTTGTATGGACGAAAATCCAAAACTAAAAATAAAAAATCAAACACTACAAATTTTTTTCCACCAACTCGGTCGTAACATATGATTAATTGGGGTTTAGAGAATTATTTGATAGCAAGGTTCATATTAATAAACTGGGATTTTATTTTTTTTGTTGGTGGAATATGTAAGTTTGCTCTTGTTGTGATTAATGTGATAAAACCTTTTTTTATTTTTTATTTTTATTTTTTTGAATCGTTAGTGGGTTCAACATGTTATATTGTTTTTTTTATTGCTGTTGACGTTTGGGTGGAAAACTTTGGTGCGGAAAGACACCTATTCGAATTCATATTTTGCAAATATCTGTATTCAAGAAGATGAATCATAAATAAAATGACCCCATGAGAAAACTTAGTTGTTTACTTAACAGTTGTATATATATCCTAAAAACGATGATTGTGTAAACTAACAAAGAGTTTAGTTCATCAATCTTGTTTGTATATTTAGTCTCTGTTTGTTCTAATATTATTCAAATCAATGTTATAATAGTTGCGATGGATGCCTAAACAAATGATGCCATCCTCCCAAAACAGAAACATGTTTAACGAGGGCTTAATTCTTAACCACATACCACACAACTTGTTGTATTTGTGTCTTAACCATGGAACCAAAACATTATTTTTTCCACTTACATGATTCAAACATTCTCTTTTAAACCATACGTAACCAAAACACTTTGACTGTAGCTTAGAAAATACACGTCATATAAATAATATACTGTTGCATATTCATGAGATCAGGCTACAACCTAATTAAATTGTCAGATCAGATTTTGCAACTAAATAATTTAAGTTAAAAGTTACTAAATCATATACTTTTTTTTTTAAAGGAAAATAGACACAATTACAAACATAGGAAAAAATTTAGGCTAAAACAATAGATTTGTTTTTAGGCTGAAAGACAATGCTAGTTATAACTGGTATTTTGCATAGTGTAAAACTGAATATAATGTTAGATATAACTAGCATTTTGTATAGTGTAAAAGTTAAATATAATGCTAATTATAACTAGCATTTGTCCTTCAGTCTAAAAATGAAACTTGGCGTTCTTCAACCTAATTTTTTTTCAAAGTTTGTCATTTTCCATAATTCCCTCTTATTTTTTTAAATGTTGGTTTAATGCAGTTTAGATTGAATTCAATTGTTTGTCAAGCACATGATAATATTTGAAACCTTTTTTTTTAGCAAAGGCTAGCAGGAAACTTTCGTTATATAGTTTGTATATTATTTTCTTTAATCTATTATTGCAAATTTTTTGTTTTGAAGTTGATGTACAAAAAACACATGAGTTTTATTGAATAAGCCTAAGAACATTTGATCAACTTTTTTCTTTTTTTCCTTTTTTTTAATGCTACGAACGAACGTAAATCATGAACTTTGGATTCTGCTAATTATTTTATTCACATAAGATCATCTCCGATCATCTCCACCGTTAGAGATTTAGCTCTTAATACTATGGTTGCATGCATTTGAACTCTCCAACGGACACAATTCTAGGCGATCGTTAAGTATAATATTATTATAATATTATTGATAAATCAATTCAGAATCTTCAATGCATTTCGAACACATATTTAATAGACCAAAGTCAAATGACTATTATATAGGTGCGCCACGCCACACCGGACGCCTATTTAATAGCCGTTTGGTTTTAGATGCCCATTAAATAAGCGGTCGAGACCCTATGATAATCAAAGGCACCATTTTCCTTCAATGGCTCTTTTCACTTCTACGTCAATAAATAACTCACTTTCAATATTCAAAATATGGCACATTCTTCACTACTCGTACTAAACCTATCAAATTCAATCTGTAAATTCTTCACCATCCAAAGAGTTCATACAACTTTCAAATTATCAAAATTATGTGTTCAAAGACGATAATGATCAGACTGATGCCCCTGTTAGTCGGCATTCATCAAATCCATGGCAAAGCGATGAAAAACTATAACCTGTGCACCATTTATTGTCATTGTTCCAAAAATTCAATTAGGAATAATGAACGAAGCAAAGAAAAGTTTTGAAGGAAAGTAATGAATTCTTACAACAATAGAAACGCGGACAACACACAATCAATGCCAGTGACCCAAGGTCGATTTAGAAAAATTAGTCAACAAACTCAATTTTACGAATCACGGATCTATAAAATCAAGAAAGTGAATCCTAGTGCAGTGAGAGGCGAAGACCATTTAGTAAGTTTCTTGATTTATATTTTTGCGCTAACTAAAAATATGAATATTTATTCTGTGTTATTTTGTTATTAGAAAATAAGGACAAATGTGGAATTTTTAAAGCTAGTTGCAAAGAAGATGTTATTAAAAAAAACCTCACTATTATCAATTTTGAAATTGTTATAAGTTGTTGACTAGTCCACCAAAGTAGAATTCCCACAATACAAAGAACTTGAGAGACATTCAAACAAAAGATAAGGGAAAGAAAAAACAACAAAATCAACCGTCTACTCTAATCCAGGTGACTCATCCTATAGAGAAACGCTTTTTGTGGAGGAAAATGAGGTAGATGTGATTACTCAGGATCTAATGAAGATTTTAGACCGATGGATCGAAAGTTGAAAAACATTAGAATAAGGTGGAAGTGGCCTTGGATTCCCACATGTGCACCATTTAGGAAATGCACGAAAGTAGACATCAAGAAGAGACCATGGTGCAAAAGGGAAAGGTTAACGTAATGAGAAAGGTTCTGGAAATTGTGCAACAAAAGTTGGATGTTAAATGTCAAAAAGCAGATATTGAACGTCGAAAATGCGAAAAATCGATTATGGAAAAGAGTTTAACGGGAATGGATGAAGTTAAAGCCCAATATTGAATGGAGTGTAAAAGGCAAATAATTTGTGCTAACTTTCCTCAATTGTAGTTTATTTTAAATCGAACAATTTGTACTCATAGTGTTGTACTTTATATTCTTAGGATGTAGTGCTTGTAATTTCTTAGGAAAGTATCTTTGGTTAATAATGAATGATCTACTAATTTGAATATCTATATACAAAAAGTACTACACAAGATGATTGGTTAATAAAGCAAAAATAAAACTAGCATTCATTAGAAAAAAACACAAACAAGAAATAAATAAGCATAAACATATAATCCATAAGATCCATAAGTGAACTAATAGCCTCCATACTGATTTCAAGTATGATTCGTAAGATTCTTTTCACTATACCACAAAGTGAATCAGACAACGGTGATTACACAACATATGGTAAATTTTCTATTATCCCACTTTTTCACACAAAATATGGAAAAAGCATCTGTTGTATGATACAATAATGAGCAGACAGCATTTTGGTCGAAATTTCCAACCCCTTTTATGTGTTTTGAACCTATTTTAAGCCCAATTAAATATATTAATTAAATCTAATTTACATTCGATATATTTATAACTATTATAAATATATACAATAATATTTATTCCTTAAATTATATTCAAAAAATTATATCTAATATATTCATAAAAATTAATTTATTTAATTTATAACAATTATAAACTAATTAAATCGTTTGACCTAAAGTGAATTCATCATTCAGGTTGTGTGAATCGTCAGGTGTAAATTTGGTCAGCGATTAACATCGAACTATTTGAATGTTAATGTTCACAAATCACTTAGCAGGTGGTGTGATATTTTGGCCAAATTTATCGTTTAATTAGTTTTGGTATAATCCAATTTCACTTTGTTAAGCTACTCAGTTGTGACATTTATTTACACCAATTCTCTCCGTCAAAATTATATCACTTTAGACTTATGTAATTTGGTAATGGTCAAAATTCCAGTATCATCCATATTCAACTCTATAGTCCAAACACAAAGTTCTTGTTTCAATAATAATAATAATTATTAACTGAAATGTTCTGGGTAGAGACTTTGACTTTGAGTTGACTTGAGTTGACCATGATACTAACCTCATATAGCCGAGGAGACGAATTCTCTCTTGAATAGTGCTTCACTTCCAATAATTCCACTCGACCCAACTATAGTCACTCAATTGAATGTCATGCCATGATTTGATTATAATAAAAGTGAAGCTTTCATATTGAAAATCCACAGTATTCTCAAGTCGAGAGAACTTTGTAAATCAGTCACATCGATATTTTCTATTTGACATTGGTTATATTAACCAACAGAAAACTATTGGGTGAGTCGTTCCATAGTTATCCAATAACTATCAGTACATAACTCATTGGTGCCCCCTAACAGCCATGAGTAATACACTCCAACATTTGGAGAGCTTTACGTATTCTAGTCTCAATGGATATATCGATATTCAGTCTCGATGCATCTTGAATAGTAACATATAAAATGATATATTTGTTTTTATTGTGATAAATTACTCACGGTTACAACGCTTTGTAACTACTATCACAAATCATACTATTTATGGATTTTCTATCAAATATACTTTTAGTATATATAATTAATTAATATAACCACATTATATCAAGTATATTATAGAATGAAAATACCTTTTATTTCGAACAAGACTGGTTATTGAATTATGTATATGTAACAAATTACATAATTGTCCCCAAAGCATACCCCTAACTCTATGAATGAAAATCCTAGATTCAATTCAACTTTGCATAATATACATGTTTTTCTTCTCCAAATGCACTACTCGCGATAATAGTCTAATCTTTGCTGCAAAATCCAAATAGCCTAATATTCGTTAAAGATGGATTTAATTTCTCCTTCAAATTATTAGAATTGGGATATAAACATAAAAAGCAAGTGATGGGAATTGTTGTGCCGGGGATGAGGTCGTTACTTTAAAAGAAAATTCAGCACACATCATTTGTTAGCGTCGGAGTTGAGATCTTATCGTTAACGGCAAACATAATCTGTCAAACAACGTAACAAATTAAATTCAACAAACCACGGAGGATCGTACATAAAATTTGGTAAGCACATGTCGGTGAAATGCTTTCCATTGATATTTACAAACAGAACCCATTATCCAAAAAGTTACAGGTCATCCTAAATTTTTTGAAGCATGCTACAAAAAAGTTGAACTAGTTCCATAAAGTGGTAAAAAGGGTGCATTTCTTGTAAATGGAGGAAACTACATGATTAGCTATAGCTTTGAACGGACGCTTTTCATATGTATACGTACACTCAAATGTCCAATCTTCTTTTGTAACTTTGGATTCGGAATCATACCGTGCTGGCGATGGAAAATATAACACCTTTCGTTTTAAGGGGCTTCGAGAACTTGTTGTGGTGACCACCAAACAATACACGTTCGAGTGTCAGAACGGTTATTGTCTTACTTTGTGTGACAAGGAACTATATATATATCAAGGCACACTCAATTAATGTTAAGTTCATTACGATTTCATCTGAAATTGGATGTGAATTCATCTTAATTCATCTATTCAACCTGGACCAAACCCTCTTATTTCTTATTCTTAAAGAAATAGTAGAAAAATGATTAACTTGTTTATTATAGCCACCGAACCCCTTTACTCACTTGTATCCACCAAGTTTCTTCTAATTTTAATGTTGGGAACTTATTTACTCTCTTGTTATTTATCATAATACATAACTTCTTCTCATCGCTCTTCATACTGTAAATCTAACCTAAACAACATAAAAATTTGTCGCTACAAAATATTTGCGATGTAAACCATAATTTCAAATTCAAAGTTTTTAACTTAGGAGCAAAGATGACAATATATGTTATTTGCACTGTTCAAAAGACAAGGTTTAAGCAAACAAGCTCGATTCCCGTTACGTATCTGCAATAAGGCTTCTGAGTTGCAGAAAGTGCATAGGTCGATTCCTGCCACATACATATATTTGCCATAAGCAATCTTCCACCCTTTCACTTACACAAATTATGTGATCGTGTGTTAGGTTCAGCTTCCCACGGTTTACAGATAATTAGGAGTGTAAATTTTGTACAACTATACAACGTCTGACTCGACGTCCGACTCGGTTCGAAGATGTAGAGTGTCCGATTCATATCCGACTGACTCACATTTTAAACACAAATTAGTATATAATAAAAAGTACGAAAATATGTTCGTCCGATATTTTCCTATTGTCTGTACATTCTGTGTACATTGTTCACACATATGGACAATGTCCGAACTTAAACCATATCTAATCCGTGTCTGTCCGAATCTCTTACACGACAAGACACAGACACACTTTTGTCTGGTTCTGTCCAACCCTGTCCAATCCATATACACCCTACAAATAGTTGGTTCTCTAGTTTTTTTAATAAAAGACAACATTTTGACCATTTAGTATTTTTATATTATTTAGATACATTAGAAAATATAATGTATGTAACGATTCGTCTTTCTTACTATTAAAGACGACACTTAATGTACTATTAAAGACGACACTTAATGCATCCACGATATTAATATATATGCTGATCATCTAGGTGTCCAAAAGACAAGCTGTCAGGGTAAAAAGAAAAGAAAAAACCAGAAGAAAGACACAACTGGAATCTCACAATGCAAGGAAATCATATATAATAGAACATAAGAAAGTACATATGGTCGCTTCCAAAATGAAACATCAGAGTTACAACAAGTATTAACTTCAGTCAAAGACGGTTATAACTACCTGCCCCCATAATGCTGATACATAACTATACACATACAGTGGAAATAAAATAACTAGATAATGTAGAGGTCACCTACTCCATGCTACTCCAAAACGCATCGGTAAGAACGTAGACTACTTGGCTATTCATACAAATTTGAAGACCCAAGAGTTTTAGGGAAAGAAAGAAAAACTCCGGATCAGATAAGGATCTGGTGCGAGTAAACTCCAAACAACTTAATTATTATACTTAAAAAAAACTCATTAAAAATAAAAGTATCTTGTAAGACCATGCCACATATAAACATGAATGGGTTTACCATAAGATAACCAAACCATTTTTATAAAAAACCAGTGATATTATAATAATGTTTATGGTTTAAAATAAATATTGAATCTTAGCCGAAATTGTTACATTAATTACATTCCAAAATAATATGTATGCAACTAAGTCCATAAAGGCACGTATTGAAAAATGAGTTCCATATAGTGACAGGGCTACTGGGATACCGTCTGCCACAGTACATCTCTAGATAAAATGTACCAAGGGCTTTACATGGACCCCCGCCAACACAGGAATGACCTACTCCTTAATGGATAGTACCGAATATATCATCACCTCGATTGCGATCAACAACCGCAACGACGCCATTAGCATTCGTAAATCCATAAATATCGATCTAGATCTGGTGATGATCATGCCCTAATATGTGTGACCAACATAGCCCTACCTCATATCCCCTATTTTAGTCATTCCTGGACGGCGAGGCTCGAGATTACGATTTACCTTTTTATATCAATCACACTTGGAATGCTAGCACTGCCCTCTAGGAACAATGCAATACCAGTATTCGTCCATACAAGTTTGTTCAGGATATGAATAAACCGAAGGCACTACTTCTATTACATCCTCTTTGGAATCACCCTCAAGGTTAGTAACAAATAGCCTTTACAATTCAAAGAAGGATATTAGCAAGAAGTTGGATTCTATTGTCCATCCCAAGCAAATACTATATAATTGTTTTCTCATTTGTAGAAAAATCTACTTATATTGAACCTAATATAAGGAATTATAAACAAAATTCAAATTTTGTTTGAAGATCGAGAATTCTTTTGGGTGTTGTAGATTAGAGATTTAGTCAACCTCGAATTAGACTAATACGCAAAAGTTACTTGTTAGCACTAGGATTAAAGTGAACAATGAGGAGTTGAATACGCAGTAGAAAAGTAAATAACACAAAATATAATGTGGTTTAGCAAAGCTGTCTACGTCCACTATGAAGTTTTCTTACTATATATTTCTCTTACAATTACAAGAAATTTGAAGAGAATAATAAGAAAGCAGGAAACCTATGCAATCTTAATGATTTATGGTATCAAGAGCCCCAAATTATGTGCAGTATTTAATAATCCTTGTATGTTCTAACCCCTTTGAAGTTGCAATGAAGGGGATATTTATAGTAGCTGAAGTGAGATATAAACGGTTGAGATTGAGCTGTAGAGACGGTGGGAAAAATGTCTCATCGTTGATATGACTACAAAAGCAAATGGATGACAGTTGTCAAGGTGTAAATGATGTGCGACAGATGAAAAATATACCCATTGCTCCTGTGCACCAGGCGTGGGCCTTGCATTTTATTCGTAGACTTCACATTAAATATGCATTTAATGCTAATGATAAGCCATATCAGTTCAGCCGCTCAACTCCAATGCTTCGGTGCAACGATCCGGAATTTCACATTAAAGAAATTGGACTTCTCTATGCCCACCTTGAAACTCGGTCCTAAGACGTTTCTTAAGATTGTCTGTGTCTTTATCGTGGATTACCAAAATTATATTTGAATTTGTATTTAAATTTGAATTTGGATTTTATTTTCTATTATTGTTATTGAATATCAAATATGAAATATTTATTAATTAAATTTATTAATTAATAATTGATAATTATTGCAACTAAAATATAAACATTTTACATTACACCATACTTGTTATCCAACCTCTAATTAAATTTTTATTCAGGAATGCTACAAGCTTTAATTTCTAACCTCTGACCTCTAATCCACTTTGTGCACGAATGCACCCTTAACCTTTATCCATTTGAAAAAAGTTTAGTTGATGATTATGATGTTTTTTTTCCTTTTCTCAATTAAAGTGCTAGCAGATCTTTTTATGAATTGTACTAAAAGATTTTTAAAGATCGTTTTTAATATCCATGACGTCGTTTCAAAGTTGGACTAGAATGATTCTTTTGTAGATTGAAGTAGAAATGTTGAACTACGTTCCTGAAAAATTTCAAGTCATTTTGATATTGTTAACTTGTTCAAACCTGCTATCGAATATTGAGTCGCAACTTGTTTTAAACGGATAATACTTGGTGTAATTTCTGTTATTTCGATGTTTTCTTGATATTTCTTTCTGGATTTCATACACAGGTATTATAATGCGTTTTAAAAATGTTTTTCAAATAAATGGGCTTTTGAAATTATTAATATATATATTATTATTTTTTCTAGTATAAAAAATTATATACTCTATAATAAGAGAATTTCAAAGGCAATTTCTAAAGCGATTTCGAAACGTTTCTAAAACTCGATTTCTTCAAC
This sequence comes from Allium fistulosum, assembly GCA_030737815.1. Taxonomy (NCBI): domain Eukaryota; kingdom Viridiplantae; phylum Streptophyta; class Magnoliopsida; order Asparagales; family Amaryllidaceae; genus Allium; species Allium fistulosum. Next base: position 496,252,855 of record CM060905.1, on the reverse strand, counting down.
TTAATTTCTATATAAAACACACAATTTTGCACTTCGAGCGAAGAGTGAGGAGAATTAAATGTCACTACAAGGACGACAGCAGATAGCGACGGCTTTTAGCTGTCGCCGGCCGTCGCAGGCCGTCGCTAGCCGTCGCTAAAAGCCGTCGTTATTTACCTCGTCGCCCAATAGTATCGCGACGGCTTTAGCAACGGCTCCGTCACCAAAATAGCGACGGCTCGCGACTGCAAATGTGGCACGTGGAAATTTTCCAACGACTAAATGGCGTCACTAGCCGTCGCTACGCGACACAAAATTTTTGCACTTTAGCCGTCGCTAATCTGAAGCAAAATTTGTGCACTTGCACAGCCCATACACACTTCAAACAACAACCATCAAATACCATCATCACAGCCAATATACACTATATTCATCAACTATAGCCATCATATATCCATCATATAACATCACTATACATTCAAACAATATAAAATCCAACCAAATCTCATTTTCAAATCCAACCAAATCAAACAATATAAAATCCAACCAAATCCATTAACCAGAATATGTACATTGTAACCTGAAATTTCTACATAATATCCCGACATATATATACATAATAGCCAACCAAATCCATCAACTAGAAGTTATCAAAATATATACATAATATCCTGAAATATATATACACCAAACCAACCTGTGTATATACCAAACTATAACACGAGCAAACAAACATACCTACTCCTCGCCATCGATGCCGTCCTCTCCAGGCATCCTCCCATGCTGTTGCAAATAAGCCGCAATCCGCCCATCCAGTTGTTGCTCAAAGAAACTCTTCCTCCAATCATTTATTTCTTCCACTGTCGCCCTCAACTAAGCAATCTCCGCCTCTTGCTGCGACCTCCTGTATGCACTTTGCATTCTAATCGCATGTAAAATAGTTCATAATTATTTATATATTAGTATATATATAATATTATTAAAATTATTTAACTATTCATATGCATGTGTAAATTTATATATTAGTACATGTCAAAATTTACCTCCACATTTCCATAGCTATACCGTCGACTGGTCCGAGAAGGCGGGTCAATAATAGCATCCCAAATATGGTTCTCCTCCTCTAACGTAAGCTCTTCCCGACCAGCGGACTGTGCTACACAAGCCCGCTCTGCTTCGTACCTCTCCTGCGATTACAAACAATTGTTTTACACGATAAAAACCGAATTTCAAATTTTTGAAAATAAAATAAGACAAAATATTGTTATTAACAATAAATTAATTTACCATTACGGATTGTGATTTGTCATCCGTCCACTCGACGAAACATTGCCCTCTTCGTCAGTCCTCTCCACGGCATGCGTGGCCTTGAACAGCTCGGCCATAGTGGGCTCGCGGTTGTATCTCGCGGCCTGAAAATATATAAATATTATTGCTAATCTGATTATAAAATATTGTAATAAAATGTAAACACAGTTTATAAATTTAATTACCAGCTCTCTCTTGTGCTCCTGAAAGGATTTGGAGCCACCACGGTGCAATGCAGGATTTTTATTCCTGTTTGCCCGGTTCCGCGCAGATAACTCCTACAAATTAAGATAAATTATCACGTATATATCTTGCGAGATTTATATTAGATTTAAATAATAAAGAAAACATATTTTACTTACTTTTGCTGCCACACTGTCCCAAAGCGTGTATCTAACATTCACTTCTGAATCTTTCAATTTTATACCAATTCAACATATTCTTTTTATTGTTAGGGTTCCTTTTTGTTAGAATTGAAGGAACAAAGAAGTTACAATTTTGGTTGAATAGATTTGATTAATTATAAATATGCTGAAATATTGAAGTAAAATAAAATATAATATACTGAAGAAGAAGAGAGAAAGAGGAAGAAGTAGGAACGAGTAACCATTAAAAGCTACATATTATTGATAACTGAATTACTTGTTTTTTTGAAATGGTACTTTATATACAACATGTCACTGAGACAACATATCACATGTCAATAAACGTTCGAATCACGCTACGTAAGTTTCGAACTTGTGACCTCTCGCACCAAAGCCGAATCACTTAACCATTTGGACAATGGTGTTTGTCAACCGAATTACTTGTTGTTAGAACAAGACTTGTATTTATAGTGATATTACTCGAAACCCAAGTAATCACATATTAGAAAAATATCATAACCATGGAAAGTACAAATACAATTGGTAAATAATAAAATGTGAAATCTCCTACAATATCATACAACAAAATATTCTTATGATTTGTTTTATTGAGTTTAAAGAAGATAAAGACAGATAAATATGAGTGGGGTTTGGTAGCAAAAAAAAAAAAGAATTGTGCATGTTAAGTAAATTTTAAAGTTAGTTAATATTTTGTACTATACGGTCTAGCAGAATTTGTCGAAATAAGATCGTATGTGTTTGAACATTTACTATCAAAATACAAATTTATAACAACAAAACCATTATCTCCTGAATTAAAATTTTAAAATGTTATTATAAATCTAAACCAAAGGATTGATCATTGCTGTAGTCACTCAAGTCGATCGCCTTGGTTATGTTATATAGAAGCCTATTTGAACATGAGAATTCTTTAAGAGCATTTCGAATAGGGGTTTGTCACTGACACCAATGAACCTCAATTTGGACTCAAAACAGATCTACAGTCGCGTATTGGCGAACTCTTAGGTGAGTGAATTAGCCGACATTAATAATGTCGGCTTAATCATAATGTATTATTAATACCGGATAACTTGATTCGTAAGTATATAATGTTACTAATACCTATTTATGTGTTATTATCAATTTTGTGCACTAAGTTATCGAGAATTAACAACGATATATAAATTTATGGTTGTGATTTCACAACGTAGAGCATGCGGATCGCAAAATTTACAATTGTGATTTAATCCAAGTTTATATGGCTTTATTAGTAGTGGACAACTTGGTTATTGGGACTATTGAGATTGTGTTTGTTGGGACAATTGGATGAGTCGCTAAGAATTGCTAAGGTGGTCAAAGGGACTGCTCTAACTATATATTTAGCATTCGATCAAAACTTTTAATCTACCATATGAAATCTCTGCCACGTATATACAAATTGGACATGGCACAGGTTTAGAAATAGCAGAGAAAAAGAAAATTGTCTAGGAATGGCAAATAGTGTCAATGTCGGGCAAAGTAATATACGTACTATCGACAAACATTGAGACGACTAATTAATTCAGATTGTCGTCATCAAAGGTACATGTATAAATGCATCGAATTTGATAAAGATGACAAAATTCGGGCGTAGATCCGAAGAGATGGATCATGTCACATGTGATAAACCGGAGTAGAAAACAAATGACGTAAACGGAAGCATATAGTTAGAATTTTATGAACTTTTAGTACAATAACAATGAAAAGAGCATAATGTCTACATTATCAGCGCTTGCAGAAGAAGCGACTGTATGAATTTATGCAAGAGCATCTTTTGATGTTTAAACATTTCGTTTTCTCCTCCAGCAGTCGACAGCTGTTCATTAGTCATTGGAAAAAGGAAATGATAGTATAAGCGTATGAACAGAAGAAACAGAGGAAGAAAAAAATAACGTAAAATAAATAATTTGCTTACCAATCCTTAACCTCGGCTTACACTCCCGTGTCATGTCAGCAACCCGCCGCTTATGTGCCTCACATCACTCATCTGTGGACCATGTAGTAGCCATCTAAGTCCCCTGCCCCTTCCTTACATAAGTCTATTTCCTAACTTACTAAAATCATTGCATGACACTGTCCCACAATGACATCTTACGCGCTCTAGTAATCAATGAAAAAAGAACTTATTAGTACATGCGTTAACATCACTTTAAATTTCCATTGTTAGCAGATAACTTCCCTATATGGTACCGTTCGCAGTAAAACCTTGGCACGTTACTATTGGGCACGCGTTTGACGTCCCAACGGACAAACCAACCATTTCAACACCATTGAGAGAACGATGAGAAATGATGCATGGGAGGAATTCCATTCGACGCGTCCAGCCTTTTTAACCTCCAAATACCACGTTCTCCGGCTCCGCTCAAATACCCATTTCGTATCATCAAACAAATTCTCCTTTTAACTGATTTCCTCGCTCAAATTTCTCGTTCGCTTCGTCAAGAACGGACCGTAATACCTTAATTCTCATAAACTTTAATTTTCTCTTTATCAAAATCAATTTAAAATCAATAACCATGTTCGGTTCACACAGAAATTTATTACACCAACATGAATTATATAGACCGAAATACAAAAGTAAGATATTAATGTTCGCCACTTTGCCCCTTCTGCCGATAGAAGCCCAACATGAATTTATCTAAACATGTCTATCATAGACTACTTCTGAGCAAAAAGAAATACTTGTGTTGGACTTACTATGTGGTGTGAGTAACCTCAACCATTATCAAAACACATTATCAACATTGCATGTATCACTTACTTGAACCGAAATGCCTTAACATTAGGTTATCACACAAACCGCTATACATTTATCGCTATTTTAGGCAGAATACTTTACCGTTAGGTTACGATAACTAAAAATTATATATGTATGCACACACATATACATTTATACATATATACATACACACACATCCATACACACACACATGTATATGTATATGTATGTATGTATGTATGCATGCACATGTGTGTATCCATATTAATTGCTCACTCATTTATTTACACACTCGACAATGCTCAGTTTGCCCATTACTCTCTCTGTTTTACTATTAATGTTTGCTAATTCACGCGACCCGCTGATATTTAAGGGTACTCTCTCCATCCACACATTTCAGTTCACACTGACACACATGGCCGGTTAACAAACACAAAGTTGAGTACCAATCAAAAATCACCTAGGTAGATCCTCTTATGTTTCATATCTCCTCACTCGAGCAACACTATATATATTTGCTTGGATCTCTCATCGGATAGAGTATAAGGTTGCGCATTTATATTCATCGCAAGTTCGCCTCATTTGCAAGTTATAAAATGTAGGATCACCTTGTCTACATTGCTACTTTAACAAAATGGGGGAGGTTATATCATTTTTTCCAAAACATTGAGTGAACCGCATTTCATACTCGTCGTCTGACACTAATATTATCTTTAGTATTAGTAACGAAGTGTCCACTCGATCTTACCAGTCTCTTACAATAGATATATCGTTTTCTCACTAATCACTTAGGAACCAATAATGGTTCAACACCCCACTTTCACAATCCACAATTTTAGCTCACATATACATTTTATCTCAGTGATTTCTCTTTGCGCATCTCCTTACATCATAGCTTTTCAAACGGCACTTTAGGCATCACATCACATAATTGAGTCCTTACAATGAACAAAATAGTTACAAGCATACATGCTTGCTAATACTCAGTTATCAAGCATGTCGGGTACTATGCATAATATCTCATAATTCATAAATTATTGCATGTCACAAAGCATTCCGCTCGCACATGGAATTGTCACTTGGACTATAACACAAATTTTCAATGCTATTAATAACATGCTTCACCAATCCTTTCCATTCAAAACAATCACTCAAATCAAGAACTACCATCAGATGTTTAAGCGATATCTTAGCACATCAACTAATCTTCCATCAGGTCCGTCAGCTTCATATTGAGTCACTTACTCAATATAGAACTCTCTGTCTTTCTCGTCAACATCCGCATACACAATTCAACAAAAACAACAAGTTCATGGATATATACTATAGTAGACCTTGCTTGTCCTGTGGTTCATCATCACAAAGGGGATACATTCCAACTCAATATGTATGTATAATGTATTTTGCTAATTTTCACATATTATCATAGGAACTCACACCTAAACGTTAATTTCCCATAATCAACCACTAGATCAAGATTTGATCCATAATGTATGTCAAAATGCCATAAATAATAACCAAGCGATAAAAAATCCAAAAAACATTTGTTTAAATGCATTATCATCAAACATCCAAACAACGAATTTATATCAAATTATCGCAATTTATATAATAAACCAAATATAGTGCGAAAGTAAATCAACCATTGTCGATTGGGTGGTTTTGAGAGATAAATTACTCGCCTTTGATCACACCCCTAAAATAGCCATTAAAAGCCAATGTATCCAATCTAACAACCTCTAGATTGTCGTCTATGTTGTGCTCTACTACTCTACTAATGCATGCATTCATCTTGCATGCACTCATCTTCTTCTTAGGTTTGCTTCTTCATTGTAACCAACTCTCTTTTTCTTTATTTTGACTCTTATTTCCTAATTTAGTTTACTTTGAATTTACTTTCCCAAAACCAAATGGGTATGAGAATGTAATATACTATAAATTTTAATAAAAAATATTAAGGGTAGTTTGATTGATTTAGCTAATAAGGGGAAAATGTGTAATTTTACAAATAATGGAGGAATTTAAGGACTGGATTTGCGCCACTAGTGAGATCAGATTTTTTGATCAATTTCAACTATAAGAACGTCATAATCAGATATCGTAGAAAAGAGATAAAAGTGATTTGAGCTACGGATTCGTAGTGAGCCGAAGTAGGTCGAGATCTGTTAATTTGAATTTAAATTTCAGACGTTGTTCCCTCCACCTATAAAAATCATAACAACATACGAAAATCATTTTAAAAGTTTCTTCTTTTCCCATTCTCTTCTTTCATATTTAACAGTCAAATAGAAATTACAATAACTCAATCAATACTTCACTGTCTCACTTAATTTTTATATCAAAGCGACGAGCAAGGCGAAGATTACAAGTAGGTACCAATTTGAAAGTGAATCGAGTAGGTTTCTAGACTGTCTTATTTTGTATAGTGTGGGAATTGATGGATTTTCTTCTGATCGAAGGGTTTTGATCATCGAATTGTGAATGCAATCCATCTTCCGCGCGTATATGCAATTATACTAGCATTTCATTATTTTTAATGTAAATCTAGGATTAATTTCGAATTAATTATGTAATATTTACTGTATAATTGATATTAAGTGAATGATTAATGAATAAACAAAGTATAAGGGTACTCCAAATTGTAACTAATGAAGTTAATCAATTACATACCCAATGTTGGCAATTCAAATGAATTTGTCAAAACAAAATGATATAATATTAGACATTTATTGATGCATCAATAAGTAATAGTGGAGTATTAAAGATTAAAACAAGAATCAATGGGTAATTAACAAATCAAAATCAAAAATTACACAACACATGCATTACTATGCCCATTAGAACACCAACACTGCTTTACTGTGGAACGTCTACCTATGTACCGGTTGGTCATCGGTCGACTGGTGGATGTTCCACCTATGTACCAGTGGAACACTGCCTGGGCTAGATTGAACCTAGTCCCAAGTAGAGCCAAACCAAATAGGATCATTAGGATCAGATTCATGTGATACTTCATACTATAGTTGAGACAACTAATTGAGTACATCCTTGATGCGATGAAGTGTGTGTGTTTGTAATTAGATGTATAGAATTTTGCTTATGTATTCGATGATCATATCGAGTGGTTTCTTGATGTTACTTGCTCAAATAACTTACTGTGGAATCACGAGTCATGCATATTGAGTATGTGGACTATTAGAGAAGGGAGATGTCCATATGTAGGCTAATACAACCTTTGGCGGACCATACCTACAACTATATCCATGGTTGAATGAATAATAAGTGTAGGACGCGATTTATCTTGTCATTGATTATTTATTGAGCTGTTGTATGTAGCATGACTTTAATCAAGTAGTCAACTAGATATTTATATTGTTGGTCTAACTCTATGGATGCAGTTGGCGTAGGTTAAGGAATGTTTACATGTGCATTAGACAATAACAATGTTATAACATTATTTTTGTAACATATGTGAAATAGATTTATTTCACTCGCTCGGACATCTGCTTGACCCCACCATATTTTTTTGTATATGTCATGATAGGTTGATGAAGTATAGTTCTAAGTGATGTTAAAGGTGTTGATGATGTAGACGTTACTTGTGTACATATTATATACATTGAAATCATACATTTGTATGGTATTGTCTGTGAATTGGTATTGAATGGATCTATAACTATAATTTATGACTATGGATTGGTATGAATAAATGAATAGTTTGATATTATATATTATTCTTTTTTTGAGAGTTCTAAATCGTGTAGTTAGAATATCATTCTGCTTCTTGATATTATAAACCCAACGATCCGTTGTTTTCAGCTTTCATGATTTGAACATCGATTCGGGCGTTAAACCAAAGAGTCAAAAATGACGGGTTGTTAAATTTGGTATTAAAGCAAAACATATCCTAATTTAAGGGCTAGGACATATTGAGAGAGCATATTTATATTTTTATAGATGAATATATATATATATATAACTCAAGTACATATGTACATACAATTTACTATTCTGGTTTTGTTAACTATCTATTAGTGAATTTCTAATAAATCTCGTTAATAGATAAGCGAAATGGGTAACTCAGCTGACACAGAAACTGGAGTAGAGACTCACACTAATGGGGGTGTGACCAAAAATGGAAACAACATCAGACTAGACACTGTAGATATTCTTGGATTGAACATCCCAATATGGTTCCAACGATATCTATAGGTGACATGCAAGGCTAGTAGTAAAAGATTATTTCTATCTCAAAGAAAATATGTCCTTGATCTTTTAAAAGAAAGCGGTAAATTAGGAGCTAAACTAGCTAATACTCCTATAGAGATGAATATAAAACTTGAAGTTGAAGATGGTGAGACATTATCTTACATAGGACAATATCTAAGGATGTAGGCAAATTAATTCACCTTATAGTAACCAAACCTGACTTTACCTTTGCAGTTAGTATCATAAGTCAATTTATGCATGCACTACGTACCAGCTACTTGAATGCAATTGATAGGATATTGAGTTACCTTAAAGGCACTTCAAGTCAAGAAAATTGAATAAAGAAAAAATATTCTAACAATGTGGTTGGTTTTTCTTATGCAGATTGGGCCGGAAGCTAGGACAGTAAATCAACCATAGGGTTTTGTATGTTTGTAGGTGGTAACTTGGCCACTTGGAAAAGCAAGAAGCATAATGTTGTGGCTAGATCAAGTGCAGAAGCAGAATATCGAGTCATGGCATACACAATAAGTGAGCTTATCTACATTAAGCAATTACTCAGTGACATGAAGATAGAGCACACAAAAATAATGCAAATGTACTATGATAATCAAGTTGCTCGTCATATTGCATCCAATCCAGTCTTCCAGGAGAGGACAAAATATATAGAGGTAGATTGTCACTTTGTTAGAGAAATAGTGCAATCAAAGAAAATAGGAACTTCATTTGCCAGAAGCAAAGAGCAACTGCCAGATATTTTCACAAAAGTACTCGATAAGGCCAGCCATCCAAACATACTCGACAAGTTGAGTTCTATAAATTTATTCGAACCCTAAGTGAGGGAGAGAGTGGGAAAATAGGAATGATAGCCTCAAAATATTTCATCATAGACTATAAACAGAAAACAAATAAAAGGCTATGGAGAAACAAGAATGATAGTCTCAGAATATTTCATTATATGTTGTAAACAGGAAATAAATAAAAGGCTACCATCCATTATACACCTGTCAACTATATTTGGTACTTAGCTTGTAATTAGGATATAACTAGGCAATTATAATTTAGAAAATAAGCAATGACTAATAGAATTATAATTTAGAAAATAAGCAACGACTAGTAGAATTAGGTTATATATAATCATGTACAAAGAGCTTGTAGAATAAAAAATTATCAATAAAACTAACTATGAATCCAAATTCAATAATAATTTTATTCAACAAACTTACCGGACTAATATTAGGATAATACTTGCTTTTGCTTTTAAGAAAACATGATATTTTTGACATATTTGTTAATGCTTAAAAGAAAACAATACATTCAATACTGAATATATTTTAAATAGCAACTATAATTTTTCCTTACATGCATAAAAATTGTATTAGCTATAAATATTATATTGTGCTGGTGTTGGATGTATAAATAATTTTTTACAAGCATTCATAACAATATATAATTGCATGATATTTTAATTGCTTGCTACGTTGACAAAGTTTTGATCTTATAGTTTCCTTAAATGGTGTGCCATATGTATATTTTGTGTATCCACGAGTAATTTTTCTCATGGTGACACATTATTTTTCTTTGAATTAGGCTAAATTTTGTATTGTTCAATTATTATGGTGGTATGATTATTTGTAGTATAGGAAATAATTAATTGGTTGTTTTCTTGATTGGTAGCTTGACATTAGAGATAATGAAGAGGTGCAAGGATCAGTTTCCAACAATAACATTAAATCAATTTGTTAATTACCTAGTGTGAGGATTTTATGGTGCACTCTCACAAAGCTAATAAAATTGTCGGTTTATCTAAGTATTTTAAACTGATAGCCTACAATGTTTATTGTTTACGTTTATTTCTTATGTTATATTATGCTATGTGCATTAAAAATATAACTTTTCAAGCTACTGAAATATTTTTCTTATTCAATTAGTATTGAATAGTGTGAAATAGTTTACAAATGCAAATATTAGAATATTGTTTATTTCAGCCAAAACATTACTTATTGCTTAGCATGATTGCTTATGTCATATATACATGGAACTTTATTACTCTTAGCATAATTTCTTAATGTCATCAAATGTGTACGTATATTTTATATTCTATATAAGATATATTATATATGAGATGAACTCATGTTAAACATATGGATTGTATTATAAGTAGCCATACCGAGTAATGGAATGCTTACCAAGCAATGAATAATTCATAGTTAAGGTTTACGTTTTTTTTTTGCATAAATCCCTTATTTTTTAAAAAGAGCTGCTATAATTTGCTTGCTAATTATTAAAGAAGATTTATTAACAAACATTTGTTAATAGTGTTCAAGGAAAAAACTAATCTGAAAAAAAGTAAGTTCATACACATACTTGCTTATTTTCAGATAACTAATAAAATCAAAAAATATTCCATTAAAATTTATATGATGAACCAACCCATGTGCATAGCACGGATTTGCACCAATATACTTGAATTGTACAATTTTTCCGTTTGCACTTTGTTTTCGAGAAACTGTATTACTAAGGACATCCAGTAAAACCCTTCTAGCTACCATAACTAGTGATCGCCATACAAATTTTGTTTACGTTCTTATTAATACCATACATTATTTTGTTTTTCAAATGAGCACTCAAATACTTTTCGGTTATCATCGTACGACAGTGAACAACTGTTGAAAATCAAAGTTGAGCAGTTGTTTATCGTTGTACGACAATGAACGACCGTTGAAAATCAAAGTTGCATGGTTTTTAAAGCCGAATGGAAAAAAAAAATTAATGTTAAGTAACATACAGAAGACATTGATATCTATTAGAATTTTCTTGGTAGTCGAAGAATAATTCTATGTCAATAGTTCCACACTTCAAGAAAAGTACATAGCAATTGTGTAATGCAAAATAAGAATAATAAATAAATAAATAGAATGCATATAAAATAATACGTTTATAACCACCAACTTAATAGCAAATTTTATTTAGTAAGGATGGAGATCTCTAGATTCGTCTTTCCGGGACAACAACTATCAATTTCCAAAAATTGAACTTAAGAAATGCAGATTTAACAACACTAATCACAAAATTTATCAACATTTGCATGCACCCATTTTATTTGACACCGTTTAAAATATAGAAGGAAAATTATATGCTCACATTTTTTGCTTCATCATATTCAACTACAATCAAATACGCCAAGTGTACCAACTCATGAATAAAGATTAGTAGTAAAACTGAAGAGAGAGAGAGCACAAATAAAGCATGGGAGCAAGCAAATGCATATTTTTGGGAAGCGTTAAAGTGGGTGGCCAATCATGGTAAGTTTTTTCTTTTACCTTTTTCCATCAAACTTTGCATGCTAGCATATGATGTCACTCTTGTTTCCTTTATTCTTTTTATTTCTCGTTTTATATTATTGTTTTTGTGACTAACAGTTTCTGGCTCCCTAAGTACATGAATATTAATACTTCCTCTTGCTCTGATTATCATTTGTTACTTGGTCATGGCCGTTGGATTCATAAACCATATACAAGTGCTCTTTTCAGATAGGCTGATAGTCTATAAAACATGAAATTTGTTGGATTCCTATTTACCGATTAGTTCTATCAAATACATCGTTTGTCCATTCCAACTTATGTGAGTATTAGTAAAAGTGCCACTTCATATTGAACCGATGTTTCTATTAGATGTGAATCCAACCGCCCAAATAGTTTCACTCGAGTATATGATGATATGCTTGCAATTTCGCCTCGTTCTACGATCGATTAACTTCCTCAAGAAGACATTTCGAGAAAATCACTTTCTATTGAATGATTATGATTGATGCTTTGATATTATAAAAAGTTTACGACACATTTTTTCCTAAGGAACAATACGCCACGAATTGAATTGTAAAATCAAAAAATTATTTTATGTACAATATTTATTTTAATGATTTATTTACATCCCACCAATTATAAAAATGTTTTGCTTTCTATTTGACTTGTAAAATAGATTTAATTATTTGTAAATCTCAGATCTACAATTCAAAATTGTATGTAAAAATCATGCATTTCGAAGCTAATTTGTTGTTCATATGATTTATTTCTATATCCTATATTTAAGCTCTAATCATTTAAAGTAAATCATATGAATAACATATTAACTCCGAAACATACTAATTTTCGTATACTATTTTGAATGCCAAATTTGAGATTTTACAAAAAATAATATCTGGTTTAATTGTTGAATAAAAACTACACCGATTTTTGAAACTTATAGGATGTAAATAGATATTTTTAAAAAAATTGCACTTTTATAATTCTATCTATATCATATTAGTTCTATACAAAAAAGTTATGGTAATTTTTTGTATATCAAAGCATCAGTTAGGATCATTCATTTTTAAATGCTTAAAAACTATGAGTATGAAAAGCCTTCAATGAACATTCAAACATTCATCAAATGATGTAAAATCGAAAACATAGCATCATCTACGTAACCAAAGATTTTTGTGTAGATGAATTTACAAAATAACGAGAAGAAACGTTGGTTGCATCTCAAAGTGGTACTTTACTAATACCTTGCATAGGCTAACATGTACACATAATATATCAAGTGTTTGGTTCGATCACTTTTTTAATTTTAACCGATGTTTCTCTTTGATATTTTGTAGTTCCGATCATACAAATCATTTCACTTGCATAAATGATGTAATTTTTCCATTTTCGCATTGCTAGGCGCTTGTTCGACCTCCTATCAAAGGGATTTAATGATCACGAACAATGCTTTGATAGTATAATTAAATTACAATAAAGCTTTTCTAGGATTAATGTGGCATGGATTGACTTGTAAAAGCAGAAAACGTTTCTTTTGAGCAATTTTTTTTAAAGTTATTTGTTTACATCCTGCAATCTATAAATATTGTAATAATTTATGTTCGAGGCTTAAATAATTGCCCGAAAATGTATATTATTAACTACACTAGTTACACATCCAACGTATAAACAAACAACGATTACCAAAAGATGGTAAGTTCTAACAAACAACATATATCAACAAAAGGTGATTTCCACAAGCAAACAGTGGATCCTGGCAAACAATAAGTCCTAACAAACGATAAATACAAGCAAATGATAAATATCAACAAATGATAAGCACCCACAAATGGCACTTACCAGCAAATGATAATACTAGCACAAAGCAAATACCAACAAACAATAATTACTGAGAATCGGTGAATACGACAATAAATACCAACAATTGTAGATACTAATAAATAACAACTGTATTATAATAATCAATGAGGTCCAGTTATAATTACTACGGGGATAGTAACAATCCATAGATTTACAAGTATTTATTTAAATTAATAAATAAATCATTATAAATAATTGAGTAATGTAACTAAAGTGAATTTTGAATAACTTAGTGATTTAAGTGTTGTATTTATACCCGTTGCATTAATCTTTTCAAACTAATCAATTTAGAGTATAGTTTGATATATATATTTATAGTTAAAGTTAGCGAGATAAAGATTTTATAAGTTTAAAATAAGGGTACTTTTGGCACAGGTCCTTATTAAGTTTCAAAATTCACGAAAAGTCCTTCACTAAATTTCAGTGTAAATTAGGTCCCTGTTTTTTATTCACGATTATTGCAGAGCATGATGCAACATTTCATAAAAGTTGCTGACATTTCCGCAACATTTCTGTACACTGTGAACATAGTGTATGAAAGTTGCTGAAATATCAACACTTATTTATAAAAGTTGCTGATATTTCAGCAACATTTATGTACACTGTGAACACAGTTTATGAAAGTTGCTGAAATATCAACACTTATTTATAAAAGTTGCTGACATTTCAGCAATAATTTTTCTTTGTTTTTACAATAAAACTTTGACACGGATAGTTGCTGAAATATCAGCACTTATTTATAAAAGTTGCTGACATTTCAGCAATAATTTTTCTTCGTTTCCAGAAAACAGGGACCCGCTTTACAATAAAACTTTGACAGGGACCCGCTTTACAATATGAAAGTATGATAGGGATGTCTCCCTAATTTCCACTTAAAATAATGTACATAACCACTTTTAGATCGAACGGATGTAAATAACCAAACCTTCTTAATTGCTTATATAGATAACTTTATGTAATCCTAACATGTAGCCTCCATACAAGGAAAATCTCTCTAATCTAAAAATTAATCACCTCGCTCGAATAGTGGTTAATCTCGTTAATTAAAAATGCGTCAAAACATTAAACAATGTCCAAACCAAGCGAATAATATATAAAGAAATTTGTCTCGACATGATGAATAGATATCATACGTTCGTTCGTCGCAAAGGGGCACAGACTAGCCATAGTTTTTGGGAAAAGGTTGATAGCGATAAAACTGTAACGACCTACCTCAGTTGGAATCAGCGCACCCAAGCAACCAGATTCCCCAATGATGTTACAGAGGACGTTCCGTCAAGGGTAAGATATGTAAACATTAACAAATATCACAAAGCACATATATCACTACACATTTGATTGTCATAGAGGAAGGATATAATAAATAATATCAGTACAAACATGTAGGTGATAAAATGCATATTATACAAAGAGACATAAGATCCAACATCATAATATTAATTGAGATGATACATCCATTCCCTTAAGAATACACGTCTCAAAATAATACATATGGTTGCATGTCAATACACCAAAAATTGGATAGATATAATCATATCAATAATATAGCTATGACCCTATGAATTACCTCAAGCTGCAGAGATCTCCATCTCTATGTCAATCTACACAAATAATAGATAACAAAGAAAACAACAAAGAAAGGGTCAAACATAAAGTCTGATGAAAAGGAACTATCACTAATCTACATGAATATGAATACCCTAATATATTATGAATAATACCTATGGTAATCGAACCATACCTCAACCTGCATCCAACAAGCTAGCATATTTCTACTATCGTACTACGTTGTATGATAAAGCTATTATATAAAAAACAATGTGACACCAGTCGTGACTCAACATTCATATACTAGGCTAGTGGGCCACTGGTCTCCTGGTAAGTCCAAAACCTGCTAAGTATTGCCACTAATATAAGACCAATACTTACAACGTTCTCAATGCATCGCCCACCACCTAAGAATTGTATCGAACCTGAATCCATATAAACCAGAATAACTGCTACCATTTGTCTACCGTGAGAACTATGACAAGTACATACGAGCACATGACACTTGCTACAATGTAGCCTGAGGTTATAGTCGTGGTACCGAGGTAAAATGTCCCATATGCTCGAGTCGCTACTAGACGAAGATGCAAAAATGAAACAACAACCGCTCATGCTACAAATGATCTATGATTATCAAATCCTAAGGCTAAGTATGAGGGTAAACAGACTTACTGCATATATACAATATCGTATGAAATCGTATATCGCAATCCTTTAGTCATCGTATCTCAAAATCCCTGGATGGCTCTATAAATTTTACTATATGAATTCAACATATCATCAATCATCAACTTTGACCTCAACTTCATCTTACTTTCTATACACATAGTCTTTCTCAAAATCCACGATTTTGAAATAGTGTAAGAATGGATCCCGTGTGGGCCCCAAAATAAAAATACTTCAAAACCTCACAAATCTTATCCCTTGAAAAATGGTGAACATTGATCCAAACCATGCCTCAATTGAGTTCATATGCAAAATCACATTTTGAAGTTCATCTAAATGCCTCGACAAAACCCTAAAATTCTCCATCTGTAGCCAATCGCTCGGTCGATCGAAAGTGATTAGTCAATCGGTTAGCTGTAGCAAAAAAAATTTGTCACGGCAAAATAGTCAACCGGTCACTTTCAACTAGTTGACTCCCTCCTCGATCATTCGACTGGTTGGAAGTGACTAGTCGAATGTTTGAGGCAAAAATAGCCTATTTCCATTCTGTTTAAACCCCACCTTTTCTCACTCGCTCAGTCGACCGTTTGAAAGCAACTGATCGACTGATCACCTGTAGTGGTGCAAGCTTGAACCTAGATGGTGTAAATATTCAAAAGGAAATTAATGCTACCAATTCAACCTTTGTTCAATCCACACCTTAGCTTTCCTCGTCCTGAAGTTGAGTGATACTAATTCATGACTTTATGTAGTCTACAACACCTTGCACTTGAGTCTACGTCTTCGATAATCCACCATGGGACAAATACCACTAAGCAGTTTGATGAATCGTTCCAAAACTTAAACGCTTTGCACACCATACGAGTATAATCACTTCACCAACCATTTAGACTCCACAAACATATCTTTCAATAAAATCCTATCAACAACTCAACCAATTCTTGGTCTACATATTCATATCAATCATCATTCAATTTCTACAATTCTTAGCACTTCAAATTATATAGTTTACACTTTAAAACATTCATTTAACAAGATCCCCCCTCTAAAATCTCTGCTCAAATTCATTACTTTAGCCCTAATTAACATTAGTATTAAACTATGATTTTAACATATCAAATGATCATATAGCTTGCTAAGGAATATGTGCTTCACACCTGCAAAGTTTGCAAAGTGGTATGACCACTATAAAACTAGCTTACCCATGAAAAATAATAATACTTTGTTTTGCCTGTAAAAAATAATCATATAGCTTAAAGCAGAGATTTCACTCACCAAATTACTACAAAACCCAATTTAGCATGAACCCAATTCGAAGCACCACTTTGATTTTAGAAATCTGGCTTTAATTAACTTGATAGTAGCCTTTCAACCGGTCTAGTTAACTAGAAACTTCTGGTTGCTACGTCCACCTCCTCCAATTGACTTGGCTCAACCACCACACTTATCACTTGTGTCATGCACACACTTTCTAAAGTATGAAACATAGAATACATTATGTACTCTAGAAATCATTTCAGGTAGATCGATTCTATAAGCAAGCTTTCTGTCTTATTCCATTATAGTCAATGTCCCAATGAACCTAAGTGCGAGCTTTCCGGAGTTATCAAAATTTACAACTCTCTTCAATGGAGATGTTTTCCCAAAGATCGCATTACTTACCATAAACTCAAGGTCAATATGTCTCTTATCAGTAAAAGACTTTTGCCGATCTTGAAATGCCTTCATTCATTTTCGAATATTTTTTACTTTCTCTGAAGCCTTTTAAATCATATTTGGTTCGAGTATTACCTTGTTGGTCATCTCCCACCAACAAGTAGGCAACTTATAAGGCCTTCAATACAGTGGTTCAAATGGCGTCATGCCAGTACTTGCTTGAAAGCTATTATTATATGTAAATTCAACAAGAGACAAGTGATCCTCCCAAGAACCACAAAATCAAGAATACAAGCTCTTGGTAAGTCTTTAAGTACATGATTCACTCTTTTGGTTTGGCCATCAATTTTTGGATGATAGGCCGTACTCAAGTTTAATTCTGTGCCCAATGCTTGTTGCAAGCTCTTCCAAAACTCATTCATAAAGAGTGGATATCGATTACTCACAATACTAGAGGGTACACTATGTAACCTCACCACCTCTTGCATGTACAAGGAAAATGACCAACGTTTGAGAAGGCTACAATAACCAGTACCGATCCTTGCAGGGGTGGATAAACATAGCTACTTTGAAGAAGCTAGATGACAAAAGAGGTAAAAGAAGAATAAAAGATCCAAGTCCAAATAATAACTCAGTACTGATCCATAATTATCGGTACCAATCCTAATTGTACCATTGAGTGAGACAACATGGCTTAGTCAAGGATGAGGACTAAGTCAAAAGAAAGTGCAAGTTGGCATAAATGGACAACTCGGTATTGATCCATAACAATCGGTACCGATCGTTTTTTCGGTTTGATCTTCAGTTTTGACTAGATCTTCTTACTGAGACTTCATGTCTGAAGTAGAGAACGTGTGCAATGAATTCTGATGACTTCAGTGGACAATTTCGTCTAGCAAGGCCAATTCATCGGAGAGGAGACCTTCTTTAAAAAACTGATTTTTGGCATCTAAACTCTGTCAAATTCACACCCGAACAGTTTGAATAGCAAATTGTTGTAACTCTCTTGTAAAAAGCAAAAGATAATCAGTAACAAAGTTAATAGTCAATATATGCTATTGATTTTTGTTATCTACGATAATAAGAATGAGATTGTAAAAAATATTCAGTATATTAAAATTGAAGCGGTTGAAAAGAAAGTGGGTTGTAGTATATGGGCTCACGCATCAGACCTATGATAATTTTTATTTCCTTATAAATAACAGCCGAATCATTATCTACAATTATTCAATCAGTACAAACCTTTGCTCCTTCTTACTTCAACTCTTGTGCATATTTTTTGTTCATCACAATATCATGAACATTAATTTAGCATCAGAGCATTTCAAAGCTTAACAGCAATTAATCTGAATATCATCAGATTAAATCATCATCTGATAATACAGAAACCTATCAGAGAATTGGTTCTCATCGTCTGAGTTTTGAGGAATTTTCTTGCAAATTCATAAAGAAAACAAGTATCCTGTCGAGAATTCATCAAATTTTGGCTGCAACAAGTTCTCTATCATAAAGCAAACAAATACACTATAACAAATTCAGCAAACAGAATTCACAAAGCAAGAAACTCATTACAAAAACATCAAGAAAGTAAGTGCCTTGCCGAGAACTCATCAAAACGGTATCATCACTTGAGTTCTGGCTATAACAAACCTATTAAAATCATTTCTTGTAAATTGTCTATCTCAGAATCATCAAAAGTTATTTGCTATCATCTTTTCATCATGGTTGAAGGTAGTGAGAAATCAGCTACATAAGAAAACACAACAAATACTCAACAGCAATCTGCAATTGCAACAAAGAATCTGATCAAGATAATGGTCAGTCCCCAGAGCCAACTTATCACGGGTCATCTTGATGAAGACAACTATCTTCTTTGGAAATTTCAAATTAAAATTACCATTCGAGGACATGGTCTTAAGGGATTTGTTCTTGGTACACTTCCATCCCCACCAAGGTTTGATACTGATCAAGAAAATAAGGTAGTACACAATAATGAATACACAAAACATTAAAGGTAAGATAGATTGATAAGTTCATGGCTCCTATCTTCTATAAGTACCAAATTACTGCCTCAATTAGTAGGATGCAACTCATCCAATGAAATCTGGACAACTATAGAGAAAATTTTCAATTCTCAGTTAGTTGCTAAAGTAATGCACTACAAAAGACAACTGCAAAACATCAAAAAGAATAATATGCCAATGAGAGAGTACTTATCAAAGATAAAGACAACATGTGATTTAGTGGAAGTAGTAGGACATAAAGTGTCTGACACAGAACATGTGTTGACTATCTTGAGTTGTCTCGGTGAAGAATATGAGGCAGTGGTAGTAGTAATATCATCTAAAGAAACATTATCATCAATGTAATATGTTCGCTTAACCATTCTTGCACATAAAGGAAGAATTGATCAAAAGAAACCATAAGACTTTGATCTATCAATCAACTATGCAGTTAACTTCCAAAAAAGAACCAAAACTACAACAAAAATGATCAATATTATCAAAGAGGGGGACAATTTGTTAGAGTAAGGTGCAGAGGATGATGGAATAATAGTATTAAACCCAGATGTCAAATATGTGAGAAAGTTGGCCACACTGCATCAAAATGTTACTTTAGATTAAATGCAAGTTATAAACCAAATCATAATTCCAAAGAAGTAACAATCCTACTACAAATATTGGTCAAGCACATCAAGAATCAGGTAGTCAGTTAGATAATTCAAGAAATCATCACCTGAATGATATCACCAGACCTGAACACATTGAAGATGAGAGTTGGTATCCTGATTCTAGAGCAACCAATCATATCACAAGCAAACTAGACAATCTGAACCTTGGCAATAAAGAATACAGAGGTAATCAGTCCATACACATAGGAAATGATGAGTCTATTAGGATAACTCATACTGGAATTGCCTTCATCAAAGGTGAAAGGCAACTTTATCTTAATAACTTATTAAGAGTACCTCAAATAAAGAAAAATCTTATGAGTGTATCACAATTTGCAAGTGACAACAATGTTTATTTTGAATTTTATCCTAAGTATTGCTTAGTTAGAGACATTCTAACTAGAGAAATTCTTTTATAGGGCGATGCAGTAGTTTAATCTTGTTAACTCTAGAAATTCTAGAAAAGGGAAAAGTGTTGTAATCTTTCTAAGATCTCTGAAATATAAAGGAGTAGAAGTAATTTTGATATGTGGCACTATAAGTTAGGCGACCCTAATGCAAGTATTGTAAAGCAAATTTTAATTGAAAATATTTTTTTTTTGAAAATATTACTTTACCCAATGTTTGTACATACTATCAAATGGATAAAAGTCATAAACTTGCTTTTTTGATTCTCTAACTAAGTATGACAAACCTATAGAGATGGTTGCCACTGATCTTTGGGGTCCAGCACCCATCAGTTCAAATTATAGTCTCATATACTATATATCATTTGTTGATGCTTACTCTAGATATACTTGGATTTATTTCCTAAAAACAAAATCAGAAACCTATAATGCAGTGATACATTTTATAATCCAAGAAGAAAAACAAACTAATCATCAAGTCAAAATTATTCAGACTGATGGTGGTATTGAGTATGAACCACTCAGTTATTTCTTTTATAAAAAGGGAATAGTTCATAAAACTACATGTTCCTGCACATCTAAACAAAATGGGTTAATTTAGAGGAAACACAGACACATAGTTGAGTTTAGTCTCACATTCCTTTCTCAAGCATCACTTCCTTGAAAATTCTAGTCTGATTCTTTTAGTACTGCAGTGTACCTAATTAAATAGATTATCAACCAAAGTACTAGAGAATAAGAGTCCAATAGAAAAATTATCCAATATGAAACTGATTATCAAAGTCTAAACAATTTTGGATGTTTATGCTTTCCTTATTTAGGCCTTATAATACCCATAAATTGACTTTTAGGTCTACACCTTGTATATTTTTAGGGTATTCAACAAATCAAAAAGGGTACACATGTCTAGACAGTAGATGAAATTTTTTTGTAAGTAGACATGTTGTGTTTAATAAATATGTACTTCCTTTCACTATCACAGATATGAAGATAACTCAAAAAGTTTATAACCCAAACGTGTCTATACCATCCATACCTTTATATTCAACTGCGTGGAATCAAGAAGGAGTTAAGAAGAATTTAGTAAACTCTACTCCAGAATAGGTAGATCCATCTGATCATCTCAACGAAACTTCTAACTTCTCAACTAGTCAAGCACAAAGCATCAGTCAAGAATGTTCGAGTACATAGTAGGAACAATCAAGGAATAATACTGACCAAATTAGCACTACAGAGTCACCACATGGTGAGCCACAGGCTACAACTAGGTACCATATGATTACTAAAGCAAAAAGTGGGATTTTTAAACCAAAAATATATACTGCAATTACTACATCAGAGAAGCCAAGACACTTGATCAAGCTGTAAAAGACAAAAATTGGAGAACAACTATGGATGAAGAATACAATGCTCTTATAAAAAAATAAGACATGGGACCTTGTACATCCACCTAAGCATAAGAACATAGTTGGATGCAGATGGACATATAAATTAAAGAAAAATCTAGATGGGACAATTGCAAGATACAATGCAAAATTGATAGCTAAGGGATATACACAACAACATGGGCTTGATTTTAATGAAACTTTCTCTCCATTGTGAAACCAACAACAATTAGAATTATTCTCACCATAGTATTACACAAAAATTGGACCATCATGCAATTGGATGTTAATGATGTATTTCTAAATGGTGATCTACAGGAAGAAGTGTACATGGAGCAACCACAAGGCTACAAAAAGGATAGAATATGTGTGCAAGTTAAATAAGGCTATTTATGCCTCAAACACGCACCTAGAGTTTGGTTTGATAAACTGAAAACTACTTTACTCAATTTGGGTTTTCAATCTACCAAATCAGATAACTCTTTATTTACTAAAATGAATAAGTTCTCTACAGTTTATATCTTAATATATGTTGATGATTTGATTATTACAAGTGACGATGAAGCAGAAATCAGCAATCTCATCCGATATTTAGACAAACAATTTTCAATTAAAGATCTTGGCACTTTAAACTATTTTCTGGAAATTGAAGTCAAAAGAAAATCAAATTCAGAAATTTTCTTATGTCGGAAAAAGTACATCACAGAGCTTCTAATCAAAGCTAAAATGGATGGTGTCAATTCTCTGCCTACACCTATGTAAGCAATCAACATCTCCCAGAAAACATGGGAGAACCAATACTCAATGATAAAAAATATATAAACATTGTTGGTGCTTTACAATATGTAACCGTAACTAGACCTGAAATTTCATTCAGTGTTAACAAAGTATATCAATTTATGCAGAAACCCTTGTTTGAGCACTGGAAAGTAGTCAAAAGAATTTTAAGATATCTAAAATGGTTTGCAAATCATGGACTGACACTAAAAGCGTGCAAAAATCTCAACATAACTGGATATGCTAAAGCAGATTGGGCTATAGATCCTGATGATAGAAGATCTACCATAGGATACTGCATTTACATTAGAGATAACCCAGTTTCATGGTGTTAAAAGAAATAGGTTACAATCTCCTAATCCAGCACATAGGTCGAATACAGAAGTGTAGCCAGTGCTACAGCTGAAATCATATGGATACAATCACTACTGGATGAACTAAAAATAAGCACAAATATCAAATCGATCATATGTTGTAACAACTTAAGTGTAGTATCGCTTTCAACAAATCCTATTCTTCACTCAAGAACGAAGCACATTGTAACAACCCTGTTGTTAATTACCTAATTAATTAAATTTAATTGGGGACAATTAATTCTAATTTTTGGTTTGTGAAATTTAACTGTGTAATTAAATCTAGTTTTTGGAATAAGTGATTTAATTTATTTAAGAAATAAGTTTCAATTCTTAAAGAGAAATTCAATTTAAAATTTTGAAATGTTAATTTGGAATATTATGATAAATCTTATAATTGTGTAAAATAAATTTATTTAGATTTAAAAATTGTTAATTTTGGAAGTTTTCATTAAATGAAAATAAGAGATTGTCTCTTTTTAAATATTAAAAAGAAGGTTAAAATAAGTGTTAAAATCTTGTTTATTTCTTTTATTTCTAAAATTAAAAGGTTGAAATATAATATAGAGTTCTTATATAACTTTTTCTAAGTGTAATCTAATTTGTAATGAAAGTTAAAATGAAGGAAATAAGTAGAAAATAGAATTTTTAGTTATTTAATTAAAGTACGGGTTTGGGCCTTGTTAAATTTCAACCCATTAGTGCAAATAAGAGAGATTTTTCTCTCCTTAAAAATTTCTAAAATGAACTATATGTTCATTTGCTAAACTAGTAAACAAAAAGAAAGCTTTTCTCAAAACTAAGAAAACCCTAGCTTCAAAATCCTCAATACCAAGTTCTAAATCAAGGGGCTTTTAGTCAAATCTTGTAGAAATCAACTTCAGGTAATCTCCTACACCCCTTATGAATCAATTAGGGTTAGCAATCTCAGTTTTTATCTTTTGTTTGTAATCTTCTCTTTGCAATTTCTGAAAATCACCTAGGTAATAATCAAGAGAAGCTAATCCAGGATTATTTCATCAAATTCAAGTTTTATAGGTGAGTTTCACTACTATCTTTAAATGAAAGGATATTCGATGTTTGGTTGAATTGGATGAATTTATGGTTGTGTTTTTCTTAAATTTGTATGGTTTATATTTCATATTGTTCAACTTCTAAATTGCTGAAACCTTAGCCTTTTGATCTTAATTAGTTGTTTATATGGATGCATGCACTTAGAAATCACCCTAGAATAATCAATCGGGACTTAGGATCAAATGGACTTCATCAGGGATCGACCGGAGGGGATTCTGGAACTGGAACAGCTCCAAAATTTATCCCCACCGGTGGACCGGTGGTGTGCCATCGGTGCAGCGGTGGGCGTATCCTGATGTAGTTCAAGCTCCAGGATATTTCTCCTGGTTCGCCCGTTCGTCTCTTCGTTTGTTGCTGTGCGTTGGATGGATGATTATAATAAGTCGTGGAGGCAATTTTAACTCATATTTGCTAGTAGAGTAAATTTATAGAGATATGTTTGGAAGTGATATAGAGTCGAAACCTATGGACCAATTTGTTGTTATGATCCCGTGATGTGTAGTAGTGTATTCTCTTGTGTTACGGACTTTGAATCAATTTCATTCGAAGGTTTGTTATTTTATAAACTTATATTTATCTATTTTATTTATATAAATAATTTTATAAAAGAGTGTTTATTTAAGTTTGCAAATATCAAACTTGTTTCTAAATTAATCTAGTTTCTTTTACAAATGATTTTAACAAATAGTTATATATATATATATATATATATATTAAGTATTACTAGTATAAATGGTCATGGATTTGGAAATATGGTTTTGGAGATATTAATTTAATTTATTTCTAAATAAAATGGTTATACATATCAAAATAGATTTGGAAGAATAATAAATATGGTTTTATAAGATAAATGGACTTGTGTGTATATATATATATATATGGGTATTCAAAATATGGTTTCCTAACTAAGTATCTTGTATGGAAATTAGAGACAACTTTGTGTATATAAGAGTAATTTTGGAACAATTCGGATTCATGGAAGATTTTTATTAAATAATGAATATTTTTATAAAGACAAATAATAAAGGAATTTATGGAAAATTATATTATTGGATTTCTAAACTATAAACTCAAAAGAGAAAAATGTTTGAGATCCTTAGTTCTATAATGTGGGGAGTACTAATAATCGATCTAGTGTTACCAATTGGTTTAAATGCTCTCGGGAAATGCTTCATCGAATATTATACAACTCATTGAATAGAATGTTTGAGTAGAACTTACTAGTCCATTAGTGAATACTTGAATTTAACCAGGTAGTATGGGATGCCTTGGTTAAATTCTTGTGATTACTATCAGGAAGTATTTAACACTTTAGGGTTGTGTTCTCTTTTGATGTTCGGTGGGACCGATAGATCCTTAAGAGAATATAGTTTAGGTTTTTCCAGTAGTATCCATAACGAGTGAGATGTATAACTAGCTTCTAGTAAATACTTGAATTTCACCGGATGGTTTGGGACGTTTTGATCAAGTTCTTGTGATTACTAAAAGTGATAGTATTTGACAATTTAGAGTTTACTATTTTTTGATGTTCGGTGGGACCGATATATCCTTAAGAAGTATAATTTCTTTACGATCGTAAATATATAATAACAATGAATAATTTGGAATCTTCGAGTCTTGGTTGCTACGATCCTTAAGATCGGTTGTGATTCTGTTTCACGGCATGGACGATCCTTGGTATCAGATTGGTACGAGTGATACCACATTTGTTTGCCACAGTATGGACAATCATTAAGATTGGTATGGATGGTCCGGGTGATCGGTATGGAATTGGTTTCTTTGGGTTAGGAATATTTTTCTTTATTCTGTCATTCTATGTTTAGTGACTAAACTGTGTTGTGACCTATATATATATATATATATATATATATATACACACACACACACACACATACATACATACATATATATCCCTGTGCATTATGATAAATTCTAAGTTAAATTAATCATGTGACTTGTTATATCTAGGACATTTGGATCTACTTACGTGTCATTTATTCGTGGGTTACATCTTGTTCTCACCCTTTTGGATATTTAAAGATAGTCCGAGCCGTTTATTTTATTTACTCGAGTTAGGCCGAGGCTTTTCAGGTTACAAGACATGTAGACTTTTGGATGGTTGGGCTATCAGAGAGATAAATCATTTTGACTTTTAGTTTATCTCACGTAGGATTTTGTGTCTTAATTTGAGATGTATATTTGAGTTAGTGATTTTTGATACATGTATATTATGTGGGTCGACTAGTATTTTATTTTGTAGACTCATAGTTTGTATATGTATATGAGATTTATTATTCCGCTGTGATATATGATTACTATTTTATATGATATACTATTTTGATTCTGAGAAACCAATGTGTTTATCACTTTGAACTAAGACTGTACACATCAAATTTTATTTCAAAAATATAGTGAAACGGTAAGTATGACGTGTCAGTGTTAGTTTAAAGTTATATTCATATTTGGTCGCCCTTAACAAACTGTATTCTTTGTTTTATTAGATGATATTATTTATAACGTTCTTTAATAATATGGGTATAATGGTGTGGGGTCATTACACACATAGAAATAGATCTATATTTTGTTCGCGAACAAGTTTTGAAAGAGAAATTGCAGATAAATCAGGTACCTGCTACCTACCAATGTGCAAATATACTTACTAAAGCACTGTTAGCTAAGAATTTCATCAGATAGAAGAGCGATTTGAAGATTGGAGGAAGCGGCGGTTAATTTCTGAAAATGGCATAACCCTAAGCCTAGATCGGTTTGAAGTGGGGTAATAAGAATGAGATTGTAAATAATATTCGGTACATTGAAACTGAAGCGGTTGTAAAGAAAGCGGGTTGTAGTGTATGGGCTCACGTATCGGGCCCATGATTATTTTTATTTCCTTATAAATAACAGCCTAATCATTATGTACAATTATTCAATCAATACAAAACTTTGCTTCCTTCTTACTTCAACTCTTGTGTACATTTTTCATTCATCAAAGTATCAGAAACATTAATTTACGATTAAGATTGAATTACTATTTCGATAAAGATAATGAAACAAAACAAAACATTCTTATAATACATAGAAAAAAATACAAAGACAAACAAGTCTTAATCTCTTTCAAATCGTGAAGATAGCCGTATCAAAGCGCATGAGTAGCGTGATGAAGAAAACTATATTATATTTGAATCGTCATAGTGAATATATATATAATGATCGAAGTCACCGATCCTAATAATATCACCATCGACCATTGAATATTACAGGTGTCATCCATTTACATTGACTAAATAAAAATAGTTGTGTTTGTTCAAATTTAAGTTGTAGAAGAAAATCGAATAGTGAAGGATATGTTATGTATTACACATTTGGTGTAAAGTATACCATAGGTGTTCTTAATGCCGTTGGAGGTTCTAATTCAAAAGGCGTTTTGACGTTTTAAAAAAAAATGCCCTTTTATTTTGTTTTGAAATAAAACAGAAAACACGTTGTTGTTTTTATTAATCAGTCAAGTAGACTGTTTCACTGATCACTCTTTAACCCATTGTTATTTTAGAGAAGTGAACAAATTATATTTGAGTGCTCGATGACTTGGTCGGTGTAAAAATTGAAATGAACAAATCATTGTTGAAAGGGGTCTAAGCATTTCTGAAATAAATTTTGCAACCCTGTGAATTCAGCCTACAATTTGTTCCATGCCTCCAATTTTGTTCATTGTTTTCCCGGCCTCATAGCATAATTGTAGCAGCTCAAATTCATTTGACAAATATAATAAATAACCGATAATAGTGCGAATCGCCACAGAATCAAATAAGCACATCTTATTTAGAGGCAAAAAGTAACATAAGTATGAGTCTAAAAGCAGAAAAGTAAGCAGTTACTTTTCACCAAAGTTGAAAAAGGAATGCTCTATTGTACTGCGGATGAAAAAAGTGGGATGAAAGTGATAATGCATGGGTAAAAGCATGCATATCTGTCCTTGGATATGATTTGCATTAAAACGGATAAAAACCTTGATTTCCTTTGAAATACATAAATCATTAGCTGTAGACACATGAGATATTGATCAACATATAACCATTTTATAGAGACTGGAACGTTGCATGGTAGTAACAAGACCAGGTAATGCAAATTTACTATATATATTACACTACACATGACAAATATCAATATTTTAATTGTTCTTGTTTATCAACCAGAATGTTTTTAGGTACGTATGTAATGCAGTTAACAAGCCTTCAAACTTTGAAGATTCGAATGCATGTATATGCCAACACCAATGTGCAGGCCAAAATATGGCAGTCTATGTGCATAGGGTTTAGGTGATAGAAGTTTGATACAAGAGGAGGGGACATAAGTAAGTGATATAAAGAAAGACAAAACGTAATACACCAACAAGAATCAGATCAAATATAAGACATTGAATAAAATATGAATGGCTCACTGCACAAAGAAGGGTGTGATATGGAATGTTTTTTTCACTGCTCTCTAGAGAGTTTAAGCATAAAGACATATTGATAGGTGTTGTTTTTATTAGCTTTTCTCTGGGCTTCTTTCACCCTATTTTTTATGAATTATAATTTCAAAATCTAATCCCTAATTAAAACTAAGAGAAATATAGTAATAAAAAAGAAAAGGACAAAGATGTTCAAATAGGAAATGGGGGATACTTACTATAGCTTGATAGATAAGTGACATTGAGGGACAAATCAGCTTAGGATGCTAGACAATTACTGTGTCTAAATGGAAGATAAAGAAGACAAATCACACTTTCATATGTAATGCTCGTATTGATGGAGGGGTCCCTTACTATTTATATTGTATAACAAATCCCTTCCTTTTGGAACAATATAAGGTATATGTGGATTCTTTTTGTCAGGAAAAAGGACTCTTGCTTCAATCAAGAATTGCTTTTCTTTGTACTCTCTATTGTCTTTGGGACTTAGACTACGACCAAGACCAAGGGTCCAAGACCTTATTTTTATTCTAGGTCATTTGTATTAATAAGCATTTCCGTAATAAGCAATAGTAAACCCATTGAATTAAAACGTTCATCAGCTAAAATTGCTGCTAATCTATTAGTAATGTAAACTAATATCTCGCTCCATCAACTTTGTGTTATAACTTCTGTTGAAATAATGCAAGAACCTAACCACTTTTGGTTTACTCTTATTATGAAGTGTTATTGATGTTTGGAATTTCATAAGAAGCACAGTGATATAATATAGTTATAAATTAGAAAAGAGAAATGCGAGATAGATTCTATAATATAGGAATCATTTTAGATATATAGACATCGAATAAAACCTATTCTAAAAATGGGTTTCACATAAAACTTAATGAAAAGATAGACTCGTGTTTTCAGTTCAATGTATGCACATTTTTAAAATGTGTATGTACAGTTTTTGAATTTGTTTAAGCGTTGGAATATGAGCGTGTGCGTTTTAAACATGCACTGAAGCAAAATTAGGTAAACTTCTGTATGGTCCATTATTCAACAATGTAGTTAAAAGAGATCATG
Source organism: Allium fistulosum (assembly GCA_030737815.1). NCBI lineage: Eukaryota > Viridiplantae > Streptophyta > Magnoliopsida > Asparagales > Amaryllidaceae > Allium > Allium fistulosum. The sequence continues at coordinate 496,223,019 of CM060905.1, read as the reverse complement.
TTTTCATAATAACGAGGAATTCAATTATTTACTATAATATTTTCTCTTTAACTTTTCTTATTTACTTGTTTACCCCTTTGTTTTTACTAATTCATCTCTCTAGGGAATGACGAGTTATATTTATTCTAATGGTCAACAATCTCACTTTGGAACTTTGTAATTCTCTCAACAAATGCTCTTGATATGCTTCACGTCCGACTTAATTTCAACAAAATATCTTAGATAATTTTGCTACATAATTCTTGATATATAAGCACAAGAAATTTTCTACTATAATAATTTATTTTTAGATATCTCTTATCATTTATGCTATGCCTCATTACAAAGCAATATAATCAAACCGACTGTTAGCGAGGTTTGTTTGACGTCAGGTTATAGTGTGAAGCTAGAAAAAAAAATCAAAGATATTGTCTTTAACATCTCTCTTTATATCTCTCTGATTTTATTTATTTTGTTCTCTCCAATTCTATTTACTTTGTCCTCTCCACAAATATCTTAAATCAATTTTCTTCGACTTGGTCTAATATATAAATGACAACATGATTTTTTTGTCAAAAAGGTTCAACGCTATTCATGAACTTTCAAATCCTCATACTTACCAATTTCAAGTTTAAAATTTGTACTTTTAGAATTCAGGTTTCTTGTTTTGAATTTGTAAATTTTTGGATTTAGTATTCAAAATTTAAAATTTCAAACATAAAATGCTGATTCAAAGAGTAAAAATAAAATTTTCAACCTTTCGTGTTTAATAGTTTCAAATTCAAAATTTAAATTATCAAATCCAAATTTTAAATTTTCAAATTCCAAATATACACTTTTAAAATTTAAATTCCAAATTCAAAATTTTGGAAGCGTGAATTTTCCAAATTTAAAAAGTATGAATTTTTGAAAATTCAATTTCAAATTTTCAAATTTAATTTTCTGAATTCAAATTTTCAACTTTATTCAATTTCAAACTCAAATTCTCAAAATCTGAAACCAAAATTTTCAAAATTTCAAATTACATATAAAAAAATTTCATCAAAGAAGGTTTGCCAATTGAACTTTATAAATAATTAAACATTGAAAAGTAAATCAAAAATTCAAATATGAATTTACAAATGCAGTTTCAGAAACAAATCTTGTTATCTAAAATTTATAATTGAATATATAATTTTAGAACTTCAAATTTAAGCTCCAAATTTGAAATGTGATTTTCAATTTTTGCAATTTCGAATTACAATCTTTAATTTAGACTTTTCTAACTAAAATAGTCTGAATTTGAATTTCAGTGCTCGAATTTAAAATTTATATTTTTAAATACTTAATTTCAAACTCAAATCTTAAATTCTAAAAAATTTCCAATATAATATCATTTGATGTCTAACTGAAATTTATGAAAAATCAAACTCTGTATATTTTTCAAAATTATGTAATCGAGTGGTAGGTTTGTCTACCGTTGTGTAGTTGTACTAGTTATTATAGTCCATCTTTAGTCAAAACCCATAATAAATATAAAAAAATTAGAGTTAATATGCAAAACAAGTTGTTCATTGTTTTCTTTATAAAGCAACATTCAGGATATATTATTTATTAAAGTGAAACTACGTGGTGTTTTAAAATATACTAAGAGATTTTTTTTTGAACATGACTCAATAATGCCAATAAGTATCAATCCCGGGGATAGAACTCATGATTTTGATCTTGCAGTCTGAACTGCCATCCATTGAGCCAATCCTATTAGCATCTAACAAGAGATATTTGTATCAAATAAAGGTTTCGTTTTATAAACATATTTTTTGAAAAACTCTATTGTAGAAATTGAACTCAACTAAAGTATATTACAAATGTAGGTCTCATTCTGAGTTAAGAAGATAAAATAAGAATGTGCATGGGCGATTGTGTCTTAGGACAAGTGTGGAACTTTAAATTTAAGCACTAGTTATTAGTCACACCTTTATCATTTAGAGCTTCGAGTAAATCTTAATTCTCTATTCTTTTCACTAGTAAGTAGGTGTAAGAAAGAAAGTCCAAGCCCCAAAGGCATTATAAAATGCTCAAACGAACGGAATCTTCTACATTTGATCATGATCTTACTACCAACTAAAATGGTTCTTTATCACACATCTTGGTCTACCTCTACTGTATCTATCTAGTAACTTTAATTAAACACTATAAATTTCAAATTTGCTTTTCCTATAGGAGCATTCCTCTTATTCTCTTCTAATGTAGTTTGCATCAATTCTCACCATTCATACTCATCGGCGCTTAGAAGTTTAGTCACTACATTAGTTTTTTTTTCTTCACTTCTTGTGATGAATGATTGTTGCTCCACTTTCCTATTGTGATCACTTGTTTTCTTTTGCAAACACTATTATGGTCGTTCACCTACTAGCAATCCCTCTTTTGTTATTTCTCAACTTTTGTGATTACTCGCATACTGTTGCACTCGCCTATTATAACATACCAGTATGTACGGCCCATCTGTTGTATGTGTGTTGAAAGTCAATTGTATGTGCATGTGGACCCGGTTTTGTTGTACTTTGGCCTTCAATTAATTATCGTTGTATATAATCATTTAGAGTACATGAAAGAAACACTTAAGGATACATGAAGTAAACATGTTATCGTGCATACGCTATAATAATATGGATTTTCCATTAATTAACCACGTGGGTGAAAAAAAATGTTTGCAGCCAACTTTATTATATTAGCTTCAAATATATTGTTAACCTAAAAAATGGATTAACACCCTGCTTTGAGCGTGAAAGCACCAACCTTGTTCTCACAGAGCAACAATGTGATAATAGATATAGAAAAAGGCAGTAAGAGAAAGAAGACAAGAAGATTTTTACAGTGGTTCGTTTGTTAACGAAACCTACGTCTAGTTTATAGTTTTTATTACAGACCGATTACTTATACAAGAAGTGTTTGATTACAAAGCAATTGATGATCCTTAACTAGATTGGACCTCCAAAGTGAGAATTCACTGGAGGATCACAGTGAATTCCTTTGAAGATTATTGTGAGGAGGGTGAAGAGTGAAGAAAGCTTCCAGTAGATTTTCAACAACCAGTCCGGAGGATCCTCTTTATGTTGCAGATAGGATGGTATTTATAGAGATTCGAGTGTTATTGGGCCGAGCCTGTTCGCCAATTGCCTGTAGATGGACACAAGAAGACGCAGCGAAGATTAGCACGTGACCCGAGCCAAAATCATGGATCGCTAGCGATCCATGGTCTATGGATCACTAGCGATTCATAGCTTTAGGTCGAGTGCCAGCTAACTTCTGAGCCCGTTTTCTCTACTTCGCTTGGTTTAGGTCGCACAAATTCCATGATCAAGTATGGATCGCTGGTGATCCATGGTGTATGGATCGCTAGCGATCCATAGAATGTGTTCGAAGGCGAGCCAACTCCTTAGCACTTCCCTTTGCTTTATTCCATTTGAGTCGCAATGACCCAATGACAATGTATGAATCGTTGGCGATCCATAGTTCATGGATCGCTGGCGATCCATACACTTAGATGATTTTTGAACCTTGTTCTTCTGGGGTTTATGGCGATCTGGCGAGAAGGTATCGATCCATAGCACATGGATTGTTAGCAATCCATGTACTTAGTGGTTTTCTAAGCTTTGCCTTTTGGATCGCGTTTATTTTCTCGTGTTGATGTTCCTCATGCAATTTCGTAACACGTCACCTTTTTTGATGTCGATCCACAAATTGATTGCATTAGACTGTTGGTTGAACCAAATGAATGCTTGCCCAAAACCCTAAGTATATTCAAAGCAGCCCAATCTTCAAATCTCTTTCCTTGTTTTACAGCTGCGAACCAAACTCGGACAAAAAAAAATCAGTATGATGCTCGGCTGGCTTCGATTCGAGAAAGAAGACATGATAGAAGCTTAAATCTGGAAGAAATAAATATGAGGTAGGTTTTTGTTCTCGATTTTCTTTTATTTTCTCTCAGTCCCCCTCGACTTTGAGTAGTATCTTCAGCGAGACGAGTTTATAGGCTGGTTTCATCTCGTCTGCCGCCGAAACCGATCCGAGTCGGTTGGAATCTCATGGTTCCGACCGAGACCTTATACCTGGGTTATTGTGTGCATGCCTGTACTATTTTACACATGTGTGCATGCATGCGTAGCTGTGCACCCATGTCTGATGCTCTGAGTTATTTCTGTTCAGTTCGTATAGTTTCACTTGTGTGTTGTTCATATCCTTATGCTAGCCTGTTTATGTATGATGTGCATTCTCATGTACCATTATGTTCCATTGCTGCATCCTGTTTCTAGACTAGAACAGTAGCTGACATTTGTTGTTACAATGTGCACCATATCTTGATTTTGGTTGCTGCACTGATGTTCTTGACCCTGCCTTTTTTCCTGGACCGATTTCATCCTTATTGCACCACCTGGTTCTCCTTGCATATACTCTGATTTGTTGGTTGCACTTGAGTTACAGACTTGAGAAAGATTGTGCATTTGCTGGTCTTGTGCGTTTGTCCATTTGCACTTGTGTTGAGTCCGAGCTTGCTTCGGCTTGACCTCGTGTACTTTATCTAGTTATGAAGTATAATTTAATCACTACTCATCGCTTTCTCAAATATTATTAATCATTTTGATAAGTTTCAAAAGTTTCAAGTAGTCAATAACCATCTTTTCCAAAATAAATCCTTTACCAAAATAAACAAGAATGTTTCCAATAAAATTCAGAGTTATTTCAGAAAATTTCTAAATCCAAAAATAAAAATCTATTTTCTACAAGGGTTTTGTGAAAATGATCTTTCCTAATACTAAAGTTAGATGAAAATGCATATATGATTTCAAATGAAGTGATGTCTAATGCCACTTGTACTCTAGTTGCCCAAAATTGATATATTATTAACTAAGCAGACTGTATACTACTCAGCATTTCTTGAATTGATTTTCCAAAATTTCAGCAAGCCACTTATATTAGACAAAGGCAAAAAAATTTATATCAGAGAAAAAAACACATACATTTAACCAACCATTAATTTTTTAGTCATAAAAAAATAGTGAAAGTTAATCATTCTACCAAAGCAATTGAAAATTCAGTTCATTTGAAACCACATTTTGAAAGCTTTAGGTCCGTATTTAATTTAGCACAAAACATGAAAGTTTTAGATATTTAAATTTTCTACTCACTAAAATTGGTTTCAAGTCAAAATGGTAAATTACTCAAATGTTATATTTGAAATACTACAACTTGTTCGTATAAATCAGTGAAACTTTACAAGTGATGTTCTAAGATGATTGCTGTTTTTCAAGTTTTTACAAAATGAATGAGCAAAAACTTAAAACTGTAATGTTATATCAGGATTGTCAAAGATAAAATTTCTAAGCGTTTTAGCCTCAAGGACAGACCTTAAGTATTTTAGCCTGAAGGACAACTTTCTTTAGGTATCAGTTTTTAGTTATTGATAGCAGTTTTTAGGTATCAGTTTATAGTTATCGGTAGCAGTTTTTAGGTATCAGTTTTTGGTTCGGTAGCAGTTTTGAAAGAATGTTTGTTCTTATAAATAATTTTGGAAGAATGTTTGTCCTTATGAATACTTTTTAGGAGAATGTTTGTCCTTGTAGTTAAAATATCGAGGTTGTGTCCTTGAGGCTAAAAATATACAAATTTTTGTTCTTTAAATTAATTCTCCCATGTTATATTATTATCTAGCTATCCAGAAATTCAAAAAGTTCAAAAATCGGAGTAAAGATGAGCAAGTTACAATCAAATTACTACAGCTGTGTTAAAATTTTTTGAAACAGTTTCAAACAACATGCTGAATGTTTTACAATTTTTCAATGGTTTATGCTCAAATTCTGAAAAAACACAATATAAAACTTATAAAATTTTCAATCTATTTTGCATAACATCTTGAATTTTGCAAATTGAAGTTAATGAGCTCAAGATATAGTAATTATACTATAATAGTGTCAACAAAAACAAAATTAACAATAAGAAAACAAAACAGAGTTTAGAGATTAATTTCGGTGATTTCGATGATACCATATTTCCAAGAAAGAAGATTTGGAAGATATTTGAGATAATGACTCAAATATATTACTTCTTTTATTACATTAAAAAGGACAATGAATTATCTTCACGAGAAGGAGAATGATTTGGAAAATTAAAGTAATCAAACAATTCCATATTCAGCTGATTAAAGAAGTAACCTTATCAGACGCATGCAAATTAGAGAAAACTGGAAAGTCAAACGGATAAATGTTTCCTATAGGAATAGGAGAATTAATTGACGAGACATTCATTTATAACCATAAATCAATTTCTTCAACCCTACGTAATAATCTATATATAAAGATAGTCATTTTGTAGAGATTAGAATCATCCTCTTCACTTGTATTTCTTATTCTTCTTCTTAGCCTCCCTTATCAATCTTATAAAGTTCTCTTTTCTTAGAAAGTAATAAAATCTCCTCTTCCCAAAATGGATGTAAATTATCTCACATAGTGGAACCGCTGTAAATCCATATGTGAACTATTTATTTGCTTTTTTTTGTGATTTGCTGTTTTGTATTCTCCTATTGCTGTTTATTTTATCGCATTGCAACACGATCTTATTGCTTCCATGTGTATTTTTGTTGTTTTACAGTTATTTTTGTAAAATTACCCTAACACTATAGTATATTGTCGTAAGAGCATTTTTAATTTAGCAAGTGCAATTGCAACAGCTACAATCTTCCTTAATAATAATTTCCCTCTAGTTCCCTTTATCTCTCAAATGTGATCTTTTCAAGCTCTCTTGCTATTCTGCTCATCCTACTTGTCTTGCTCCCCGTACCTACTTTTATGTTTGACTCTTTCCTTTCTCCCTCCTCAATCTTTGCCTATGTGGCTTCATATTGTTTCTTCTTCTCTGTAGTCTTCTACATCTTCATCATCTCTACTTATGTAGATAAAAAAAATCACTTTTGCACTTCTACATAAAAAATATACTAATATCCACACAAAAATAAATGCAAAAAACATAAACATTAGTAAATCTTGTAGTTTGGATTTTAGAAATTTGATATATAGATATTTGTTGTTCCTAGTAATCCTTAAAGCACTATATTAAAAATATTTATATTTCATCGTTTTAAAATTATGTGCTTTTACCGTGTAGGTTGCAATCTATTAATGAAAGTTAATTAGTACAAATCACCCAAATCACTTTCATCCTAGGTATAAGGTCTCGGCCGGAAACTCGAGATTCCGACCGACTCGGATCAGTTTCGGTGGCAGACGAGACAAAACCAGCCTACAAACTCGTCTCGCTGAAGATACTACTCAAAGTCGAGGGGGACTAAGAGAGAATATAAAAAAATCGAGAACAAAAACCTACCTCATATTTATTTCTTCCAGATTGATTTTTTTTCTGCCCTAGTTTGGTTCGTAGCTGTAAAACAAGGAAAGAGATTTGAAGATTGGACCGCTTTGAATATACTTAGGGTTTTAGGCCGTTGGAAATGGAAATTACTTATTTTGATAAATGAGCTCATTTGGTTTGGGTAAAAATTATTTTATTTAACTCAAAAGTGATAATTTCTTTAATACGGAGGATCTGATTTGAACAATTGGAAATGGCTGATGGTTAAAAATTGCTAATTCATACTAGCTAGGGTTTTGATATAATGTTGTTATATGTTATATTTTATTTCATTGAAAACTACATTTTGCATTATGTTTAAATTGTTTATCATGCATTGTCTATATTTCAAAAGATACCAATATCAGTGTTTTAAATCTCGGATTTTGGCCAATATCTCGGGAAAATATCTCGGCTATCTCGGGCGATATTTAAAACACTTATAACTAAATAGGCTGCCAAATCACGGATTTTGGCTGATATCTCGGATTTTTCATCTCGGCCATCTCGGGGAGATTTAAAAGCCTGACCAATATGCAAAATAAAGACCGAAAGCGAAACAAAAACCGAAAGTTCCGAAATTTTCGAAATTGATCGAAACTAATAAAATTTCAAATGACCGAAACCGAATTCTCAAACCATGGTTTCATCTACTTCAAAACTCCTTCAAAACTCTGTCTCAATGGGACTCGCTTTAGATAAATCATTGTGTAACTCATATTTTAATTTAGCAAAGAAGAAGATAAAGAATTTAGTAAAATAATTGTGTAACTCATATTTTCTATTAATGAAAAAATGAAATAGACAAAACCGATTTTTGATATAATCAATAGAATTTCACAAAGAAGAAGATAAAGAATTCGATTGTAAAAAACAGTAAAGAAACGTAATTTTTTCAAAAATCATAAAAAGGGTAAAAATATCCATAATTCAAAATTAAATCAAAATCTTGCTATTTTTCTATCCCATGACATAATCAACTTTCCTAACACCAAGGATCACATATTAAACCCATGTTGCACCATCAATGGCTCAAGCTGAGATGGGAATCCTATAAGAAGAGGACAATCTCTATGGATCTGTTATCTTCTATTTTTTTGGATGTATCATAAGTGAAAGGAAAAGAAAATACTCATTGAATTAAAGAAATATGGGACTCATTAACATTATGAATGGAACATAAATTCCCACCTATTATAAGAAATGACAAACCCATAATAATTATTTTATGAATTAATAAAGGTTTCATGCACATAGAAATTATAGGAAATGCAACAAAGCCTTCACCCTCTAAGGCATTTACATTATTAAACAGAGCTGGTACTACGCTACTATTTAAAGGATTCAAATTCTATTTTTGTTCATGTGTAATAGATGCTTTAAAACCTATATTGGTGCATTCTTTTTGCTTATATCATTTTTCTTTCAGTTGTACTATGCCATATATGGTTGGGTTCAAATCTGCATGCCAAATGCATATAAATGTTATAATGTTATATTAATAGTGTACCCATACCATAGTAAACATCAAATTCAATGGAATTTTTCTTTGCGTGAGAAATTACATGTGAATTTAAGTGTAATAAATGGCATAATCCCATTTTTGTAGAAAGACTACATGTGGATTATTAAAAAATGTAGAAGTTTCAATTATTTTATTGTAATCTTCAATATTAGCATAAGATTCAAAAATCAAAATAACATTAATTCAATGGAAAAATTGAGCTTCAAAATAAAAGTGGTAATTTACCTAACCTTTGCTATTTGGCAGTACTGTGTTCAAGACAAATTTTCTTATGTATCACTTTATTCCATTTTATTTGCTTAAATATGAATCAATTATTATTAATTACCTTGTCCTATAAATTGATATATGAACCGCATCACATGCTGGCTGTAATAAAATTTGCCTGAAACTCCCCACATGAAGTGTTGTTCAATTAAAGATGTATACTTTTGCATTGTATTATAAATATGTTCTCCCCTATTTAATTTTTGGTGGCTTTTGAGTGACTAAAAGTAAAAAATTCATGGTGCTTTCTTTATGGGAGAAGAAGCATTAAATTGGGGATTATGAGTTACAAACATGCTGAGAGGAAATGTTCATTGCAGTAGTTGTTAGTGCGTAAGAACATGGTTATTATGAATTATGAAAATACCCTTATTGTTTTGGAATAACTTAAGAAGATAGTTTAGACAATTCAAAAGGCTCAAGTCTCAGTAAAATATAAGAGAAAGTTATACCGTATTTTTGGTAGTAGTATATATGACACATAATGTGCAGGTGTTGTAAATTTCATGTAGAATTGGAAAGTTTATCAATAATTAAATTTAGCATATCAACCATATTACTGCACTCATTAAATATATGTTGGCATGGAGGCTTTTACAGAAAATTTGGTTAGCATGTAACATTTTCACATAGATGTATCACACTTTGAATTTCAGTACATGTATCCATTTAACCAGACATATATGAACTCGCACAAACATAAAATGTATGCAGTGTAAACAAAGTTTGCTAATGACAGTAACTTCAACCAACATTTGTGGGATTGAAACAAAAGATTGAACAGTTAGACTTTCATATACACAATTACACAATGTTACAATATAGATGACAAAATAAACTTAGAATGTACAAAAAACCTATATACAATTGTCGGTGACAATACAATATTGACAGAAGTAGTAATGTTACTACCCTCAAATATGCAATTACATTCACTATGGAAACAGCTAATGTTATTACTACTAAATATTTTGGTGAAGACCAAAGGATTGATCAATTCTTTTTAAACTTTTCTTGGCATTGAATGAAGATGTCAGGATTCCAATAATTTTCAGAAAAATTTCCACTCCAAGAACCCTGAAATAAAATATGCAACCAATGAAAGTATATGAAATTATACCATGAACGTTTCATAAATATCATGTGTGTTGGTGGGGACTGAGAAATATAACATATACCTTCTAATGTTGGAAGAGTGAGAAGAATATATGACATTATTTGGTAATTTTTGAATTTTAGAATTTACCTTATTGAATCCTTAGGGTTCGGAACAAAATATTTAATAAGATATAATAATATTACATGCAAACTTAATTGATTTTTTGGATCCATGTTTCTTTGGTGCTTATGATTCAGCAACAAAAGAATAAGAGGGCGTCAAGTTAAACTTGTTGAACACATGCATATAGAAACCAATCATCCTACTCTCAAACATATTTATGTTAATCTTCCAATATAAATAAACATTTTACAGGTAAAGAGAAGTTAACAACATAGAATATTTTTTGATAGGAAGAGGGGTACCTAATTTAAGCAGAGCGCCATTCTGGATCTCGAGGGTCAAACCGAAGACCTTTAAAACTACAGTCTATACATCTACCACTTGATCTGGTGATTCTTGACATAACATAAGATTCAAAATAAAATAAAATATACACGCCAATTCAATAATAGAAAGCAAAATCAGTAGGTAGATATATTAAAAACATTTAGCAATTTTTTTTACCATTATATATGGTAAACAGGGCACAATAATACCTCTTATATATATTGTTAGCCTTCCTTTTGTATGCATGCTCTCATATTTGGAGTATGCATGTTCTATACAAAAATTAAATTAAAAAACTTAAACATGAAATACATCATGGAAACAAAGATGTGTATGTTAACATACATTGCAAAATTTTACATCCATACAATATCAAATATGTCAATTAGATAACATAATCAATTTATGTATATGATTGAAATAGAAAAGAAAAGGCAAGTTAGAACAATATGAGCATAATAACCTTACCATAATTTTACATCCATCCATAATCTAATGTGCTCGGATGAAGTTCAATTTCTGAAATTTATGGAAGGAATGTAAAAATATACTTACCATAACTTAACAAACAATCCAAAAGTAGTTATTAATTTAATTCAAAGTAATTTCAACAAGCTACTAATATACGTCTCCCATACATAAGCTTGTTCATTTATTCATAAACATTAAAAACATATTAATAAAGGAGTAACTATTTGAAACACAATATTTAAGAGCATAAACGAAGGAACAATGGGTAATCATTATTTCTAGGTCATGTGTAAAAGGAAAAAAAAGGAACTTGAACATGAAGATTAATAATAGAAAAATGAAATGCCAATATAAGTTTTTAAGTTTTATAATTTTCTCTATGACCTGTGAGGATATGCATCTTCATACTGAGCCTCATTTCGTTCTACCCGCCTTTAACCTTTTGTTAGCAGTCATCATTCAGATCTGCATCTGAAGTGGAAATTTCCGTCAGTTTGTTTGAACTAAAGAAAAATGGATTAGAACTGAACTTTAAAATCTCAGAAAAGGACAATAATAATACTTAAAGCAATAAAACTTTGCAGAGATTAAAAAACCAAACGGTGAAGGAGAAAATTCAAGGAAAATTATAGCTTTAGAGAGGAATACCTTAAAAAGTTAATAATTTATACACTGAATTCAAATAATCTGATAATTTCTAAAAAGATTTTGATAATTTTCTAAATGATAAATATCATCAAAAGTCCTATTTGCAGCATAACTCACAATGATGTATATAGTTACCAGTAAAATATTTGATATAGTCACATGTTACATATTTGTTACATAATTGTAAGTCGTATAGCCACCATTGGAGATGTTCAGTCATCTTTGGTTTAATGTATTCGAATTAAAATCCTATAATCCAATGAAATTAAATTTAAATCCAACCATTTAGTTTAAATAGGTTCCAAATTTTGCTACCTTTTTCTAAGAAAGAATCATTCGTTATGTTGAATGCTTCAACCGCTAAAATCTCTTTTACCCATGAATCATGATTATCTTACATCTCCGGTTAATGGAATCAATTGCATGAAATCTAGCTAAATTTTTCCATAAGTTTAAATACATCAAAAAGATTAGTGCTTAATATTCACAAATGTCAATTCATAATGTAACTTAAAAACACTATTACTATTAAATATAGCTGTTAAATCAATATAAATATATAAATGAGCAATGCCATAAAACTCTACTTGTGTTAGAGTTATGAAATCAAGAGAAAAAGTCAATCAAAATAACGGTGAAATAAGTAGCGCACGGTCAGTATGTTTACAAGTACTGCAAGTGATTTGAGAACATTGAAAGCTCGAGCTTTAAGATCCTTATCCTATAATTTGGTTGCTGCCTTGCTAAATCAGAAAATTAGATAGAAATATAATGCTGATACAATGAGTATAAATATTCAATCAATGTAAGATCACTTTATTGGTTCTTTATCGTTAAAATGTTGCTTTTTTAAAACTATGAATTAGAAAATGAATCATTAAGCTTTGAAATTTCGTGTTCATCTCTTTACTTAGCGAGGCTTTAATGAAGAAAGCATGTTCTTAATTCATAGTTGCAAACTTTAAATTATAAAATATCTACAGATCACTGCAAAACCTATACATCTACTTATTGTATTAATAAAGCAGGATAACTTTGTAAAATAGCTGCAAAGTGGTTAATATCAAATATCACAAATGAAATAAACCTCAAATCACATATCATTCACTATTTTTATGTGTTAACAAAACTGAACTAATCAACTAAAATCATGGGTGGGTCGAATGAAAATGGGGACTGCTATTTTACAAAATGAAAAAAATGTGTAATATCTTTACGAGTTATTAATATACCCTATCTTTGAAGTATCAAAATGGTTCTTGAACAGCATAGTGAAATTACTGAGAATTAAAACTGAAATGAAAAATACATGTAAAATATCAAATTTAATACCCTATCTTTGAAATACCAAAATGGTTCTTGAACATTATAGTGAAATTATTGAGAATTAAAATTGGAAAGAAACATACATGTAAAATATCAAATTTAAAACAAACGCTTTGTGTTAGCTTAGTGGTTGATGAATTTAATCAAACACCTATAGCTCAAAACTATAGTAACGATTGTTCCACTGAATAATTCATGGTTTTAGTTTGCTCTGCAGCAAGTACTAATGGTTTTAGTTGCAAAAGCACCATTAACTTTTCCCCCCAGACAATCCTCATAACTGAATCAAGCAACTCTTCATTATGATTACCTGATTACTGATGTGTTGGATTGGCTAGAGCAGAATCAGAGCAGCAACTTTTGTTATCATATATATCTTTCAAGAATCCCTAAATCATGTAGAAATCAATTGATTAGAAAAAAAAATAGAAAAAAGTTCAACCCAAAATAGTAAAGACAATAACGAAATAGATGAAACAATTGGTGTTTTTACTTTTTACAAATGAAGCAAATCTCTTCTTAGGGCTAAACAATCAGAAAAAGATGAGAATGAGCCTACAGTTTGAAACTAAAATTAGAACTGGAACAAATAAGAGGATGAGTAAAAAATGGGAGAAGGTTGCGTCATCGGAAAGAGGATGAGGGTTACGGGCACGGTGGCACAGAGAGCTCGCATTAGTGAGAGAAAATGGTGAGACATTATGGGAACGTGGCCATTAGGATTGACAAAAATACCCTTTGATCATTAGTGAATATGTAGAGCATTTATGTCATTTCAAAAGCTTTAAAGAAGGTTTCCTTATATATAGGCCAGCATGTTAGGTACGACGTGTGCAAAGAAAATTGAAAAAAAATTAATTTATCATGAAATAATAGCGAAATGCATAGGTAATACCTAACACAAATAAATATGTAATCTAAATTCTTTTTACTGGGAAATATATCATCATGCACATTAATTATATTACTCTTGCAAGCTTGTTTAACATTAATGCAAAAAATACAAACTGACACATTACTACTACACATGATCTCTAAAAAGGCACCCAACTCCCAGAATTCCAAGAACCCCCATTGGTAGATCTATCAACACCAAACTCCCTAGTCTCTCTTTCATCCCTCAGTACATGAAAACCTCTCCAATTCACTATATTTTTCATCATATCCAACCCCTTCCCCAAAACTTATATGCTTCCCATAATACAACGCATCCACCACAAAATACCTTCTTTATTCGGCTTACCCATCCCGATGAATAAGCCCATCAAGTCCTTGAATTACCTTTACAACGGCCTACCTAAATAACTCTTAAAAGAACCCTTTAGAGGCTCTAAATACATTATGGACCTGGCCCTGCAACTATGGATTGATATACCTTTGCTCAGATTCAAGTCATATCATCCTTGAGTTGTTACTGTCTATGGAATTTTCATACGAAGATCTCACGGTCTTGATTGTGTTATAGATGTGATAGTCACGGTAGAACTGATGGTTGGAGCGGGCGGATAAATAATGTCTTGGTAAGTTCTAAAACTGTATGTGTAAAAGATTGCTTTGGTATAATTCAATTGTATAACCATGATCTGATGCTTCTTGGGTCCTGATTTGTTATCAAGTGTCATCTCACTGGCCCAAAATCCATCCACGGCACACCTATCAAAAACCAATAATAAAACGCAAGTAAAATAGAGTATGTTTAGCAGGAACATCATATTTTTTGCTACTACAAAAAGTGCCATCAAAATATACAAATAATTATTAATGATGGAAGCAAAGTTGGTGGATCGGTAGGTGTTGAAGCCATCGGGGACACTACGACTTCTGGTCATAATTGTCTCATCAATTCCATCACCATCATACATCATATTCTTCAAATTTTAGGTGATCTTTACATATTTTTGGTTGATGCTTGATTTGATATAAATGATAACTCTTTGTCCTCCTTTTGCTCATGGAGTAATGCTTGAACTATCTCGTTTGCTGTCTTTGAGCTATCTGATCCATCTTGGGTCAATACTATTTTAATCTAAGTTCCAAGATGTACTTGTGCGCCTTATTCAGCTTTGTAAGTCTGAATCCCGTGATGATGAGTTGAGGGATTTCAGCATTGATATTCATGGTTGTCTTTCTAAGAAGAATTGATTGATCGTGCCTCGTGTGTCTAATCTTAGCCGGGACATTCTGGATGATTATCACCGTTCTAAGTATACTATTCATCCCGGCAGTAGCAAGATGTATGTCGATATGAGACCCTTGTATTATTGGGAAGGCATAAAGCGTGATGTTGCAAGTTATGTAAGTAATTGCATGACTTGTCAACTCATTAAAACCGAACATCAGCGTGCCAGTGGTCTTATTCAGCCTCTTGAGGTCCCGTTGTGGAAATGGGATCAAATCTCTATGGACTTTATTGATGGCCTACCTCGTCGAGATCGGGCCATAACAATGTTTGGGTTATTGTGGATCGCTTGACTAAATCTGCTCATTTTATTCCTATTAAATCTAATAGGACAACTTCTCATCTATCTAAGCTATATATTAAGGAGATCGTGAGATTTCACGGTGTTCCTAGTTTGATCGTTTGTGATAGAGATCCACTTTTCACCAGTAATTTCTGGCAGAGTCTTTAGAAAGCTTTGGGTACAAAGCTTAACTTCAGCACAACTTATCATCCATAGTCTGATGGACAGACTGAATGGGTGAATCGTATTCTTGAGGATCTACTTCCTGCATGCATTCTTGATTTTGGTGGTAGTTGGGAAGACCACCTACCGCTTGTTGAGTTCTCTTATAACAACATTTTTCAGTCCAGTATTGGTATGGCTCCTTTCGAAGCCCTATACGGAAGGCCATGTCGATCACCTTCTTGTTGGTTGGAATCCGGGGAAAAGCTGATTTTAGGCCCCGATTCTATTCGTGAAGCTTCAGAGAAGATCGATCTTATTCGTCAGAGAATGAAAGAGGCATAGAGTCGTCAGAAATCCTACGCGAACAACCATAGGAAGCCTTTTGAGTTCTCCATTGGTGATCTTGTTTATATTCGTGTATCTCCCTTGAAGGGGGTAATGCGTTTCAGTAGGACCGGGAAATTGGCTCCTCGATTCATAGGACCATTTCCTATTACTGAGCGTATTGGCCCAGTTGCTTACAGAGTGTCACTTCCGGCCCAGTTTTCTGGTATTCATAACGTGTTTCACGTCTCTCAGCTTCGGAAGTGCCTTCGTAATTTAGATTTTGTTATCGATCCTCCTATTTTGCAAGAGCTTGAGATCTCACCTGATTTATCTATTGTGCAACATCATGTCTGTGTTATTGCTTCGGAGGTGAAATGCCTTCGAAATAAGGATGTACCGCTCGTGAAGATTTAATGGTCCGCTAATCCCAATGACTGTACATGGGAAACTAGAGAATTTATCGAGTGATCATATCCTGATTTTCTATCTTCTCATATTAAGGGTGAGAATTTTTAAACTCAAGCTATCTATTTTCCGTTACTTAATGAAACAAATTGTGTTGTATACAGCTCTTCTTTAGGAAATTGCGAGGACGCAATTTTTATAAGGGGGGAGTCTGTAACAACCCTGGCTTTGGTGATTACCTGTGAAATTAAATTATAACGATGGTTGTAATTTAATAATGGAGGAATAAAATAAATTGGAGATGTAAAATTTGTTAAAATTGTTTATTTTAAATAAACAATTGATTTTTGGTAAAATAAAAGGGTATTGGGTTGGTTTGGTTGGTAATAAATTGAGATTTATGGAAAATATTGTAAATAAAAAGGTGGAGTTTTGTTCAAAAATAATATTTGGATGTATAAATAATGTTAATATGGTTTTCTATGTTTGACTGGATAAGAAAATGATTTTTGTGGAAAATTTGGTGTTAAAAATATTGTTTTATGTAAATAATGGTGGAAATTGAAGTATTTAAATAAAAATAAGAATTTAATGATGGAAAATAGTTTTAAATGGCTAATTTAATTTTTGTATGTTGTAAAACATTTTTTGTAAACATAGAAATATGTTGTATAAATTTATTTAGTTAAAATATGTGTAAATATGGTGAAAATAAAGTGTTAACATAAATTAACTTAGTTAAATTTTAACTAAGTATTAGCATAGGCTTTTGGTAATGGGTTCAAGCCCAAACCCATTCTCTAGAATGAACAGAAGAGGATGGGGTTGAGCTGTACGTACACTTCTTCTTTTCATTCTTCTGTCTTCCTCTGAGAAACCAGAAAAAAATGGCCTCCTCTCCAATTCTCTAAAATTAAAATCTCTTCAAAATTATAGTAAATCAAAGTATGAAATTAAGTAAATCTAATCTAATATAGGTAATCTCACTAAAACAATCTTTGTTTCATCCTTTAGTTTTCAATTTTGAGAAAGTCAGTAACTTCAGTTTCCTATTTGCATGTCTTCTTTCTTTTTTCTACAGGTAATTGAAGCTTCTCCAAGGCCAAAAGACTACTGCTTGCTATTAAAAATCGCTAAAATCTTATCAAGGTGAGTAGTGAATCACATTTCTAGCCAAATCAAACTGCTTGTAAGAAATTTGTTTTAGTTTCTGTTGTGTTTTTTATTTACTGTAAACGTGAAATTTCTAGTTTACAGTAAAAATCTTGTTTGGGTTCAACTTTGTGACCCTGTATCTCTTTAATTTCATACCGAAATTGAGTGAAACCTTTTCTGAATCATAGGCCATGTTTAGTAGTAGTTGCATGTCAAATTTCATAGCTTAATTCAATCTGGAAGTGCCTGAAATCAGTGCTCGAAGTTAGAAACGATACATGCAAAAATGCCTATAGTATTCGCGACCACCAGGTCGACCCAGGCTCTCTGGGGGTCGACCCTAGGGTCGACCTGAGCCATACATGGGTAGACACATGCTTTCCTAGGGTCGACCCTTGTTTCTTTTATTTGTCCAAGTCGTTCTTTTGTTCTTCCTATGCACTGTTTTGATTATTCTGCTTATTCCAGTGATTTTTATGACCAATTCTTGTGATATTTTGAAGTGTTTTGAAGGGCTTAAACCTATCAATAGGTACTCTGGATTGATGTGTTTTTGAGTAGTTTTCATATGCCGATTTTATGGCATTTTCGGTGATTTTGGTTGTTTTCGTGCATGTGTTTTCTAAATCGATTTTGGAATGATTTTTATAATAAAACAGCTTTTGAAATAAATATTATATAATATTTATAATTATTTTTGAAGCTATCTAAAATATATATTCTCTATAATAAAGAGAATTTCAAAGCCATAATTTCCAAACGATTTCAGAAAAATTATTTTAAAACTAGTTTTGCCGAAGCAAAATATTTTCGTATAAAATACACATTTTTGCACTCTTCGAGAGAACGAGGAAGTGATTTAAACGATTTAGTAAAACATGTAGTATGAGACATGCATTTTCTTTTTTCGGTTAATTCCGGATTCATTTTATCGAAGCTGTACACATTTCATGGACCTTCGGGTTGTTTGCCAGTACTGGACCTTCGGGTCATTTGGGCTTTCTAGCCGTTGGACCTTCGGGTTGTTTGGCCTTCGGGTCGTTTGGCCTTCGGGTCGTTTATATTAGGCGCCATATTTGTGATACAGTACTTGGCGGGCTTCGACCATTTTGTTGAGCATGTGCATCTTTTATAATATTTCTTGATTTATTTGTGATTTCCAAATGTTTTCGCCATTTCATGATTATTGGGCCTTTGAGCCGTTTAAGGATTTATTATATGGTGATTACATTTTGGAGTTTTGAACTCTTAACCGAGTTCTACATATTGTGATTTATGGTTTCCATCCTTTGGCGTTTTTGAGATTTGTGATTACCTATTAGGAGTTATGGTTGATGGAAGCCATTATATTGGTTGCTGTGGATGCCGATGAAATTAGGCGATTATTTGTGTCTAATTGATGTTGTTGTTGATCTTGCCTCTTTCGAGAAATTTTCATAAGATATTTCGGTGATACCATCTCACATAAGTAATTGATATATATATATATATATATTGTGTTGCTTTTTCTCTTTCAAGAAGAAATATTATCGTTTATCCCTATACTTCATCTATATTGTGTTAATCAGCTTATTTAAGCTAGACTGACCCGTGTATTTTATATACTCGGGTCAGACCGAGTTGTTTCAGGTTAGTCACCTGCTGTAGATTACCGCTATGCTGCTTCCGCTATGGATTTTCTTGCTTTCTTTTGGATGCTAGTCATCTTTTGTGAGGCCTTGTAGTTATTTTGTGTACTCAGATATGTACATATTCCTTTGACTCGATGTATATATTGTGGTCTATGTACCACCGCTGGTGTATCACTATGTAGTGTACTATGATGTATCTGTATATGTGTATATATATATGTGTGACTGCTGTTTTGTGATCTGTTGTATTTGTTGTTGTTATATTTTGTTCTGATAGATCCATTAGACATCGTAGATTTGTGTTAAACATTTATTGAGTATGCCGATCCACTTGTTAGAGCACCCAATCGACGTACTCAATACTTGTTTAAGACAAATCTTACGGATGGTCGCTCCTAACCAGCGCTATTCTCTACATTAACAAATAGTATTACTCTGTAATGCTCTTTGTTAATGTGGGTCTCAGGGTAGGGCGTGACAACTTGGTATTAGAGCTGAATTCGGAACAAAATATGATAAACACATAACAGAACATATATTACAGTACATCAGAGTATAGTATAAGTGTTACATATTCCTTAATCATCGTGTCCTTAATCTTTTCGTATCCTTGGGATAGATATAAGTCGGGAATACGTCTAGGAATGCATTTTAATTCCGTAGTATTCCATAATTAAAATAATGATATCTTACCCTATGGAAAATCCTTATCTTATCTTATACTTTCAGCCTATGGCTGGAAGAGGCGGAGGTAGCCGTTCTGATGCTGGGCCGTCTAGTGGCTCACATCGAGATGGTGTTTACATGTCTGCTGATCAGTTCATGGATTTATTCAGGAGCACTTAGCCTCCAGCTCGTACTCCTTCGTCCCCTCCATGCAAGTCTGCTTTAGCGCATATGTGCAGTGATTTCTCTCATCTTGGAGGCAAGCCTTTCAATGGCTCAGAGTCTGTTCGTGAGGTCCAGGCATGGCTTCATACATGCGAGCGTATCTTTACTCGCATGAATCTTTACTCGTAACGACCCGCTATTTTGGACCATTCGCATCCATTATAAGTGTATAGGTAGACACTCATGCCGGAATTGAATTGCTCAAAATACCGCGTTGTTAATTTAAATTTGACAAAACTGAACATATGCAGTAAATAAATATAATCACAGATCACAGACACAGAGTAATAAATGCAGCGGAAATAAAAGAGATAGTTGTTCATGAAGCTACTATATAAATGTATAAGTTACATCAGAGTTAAACCAGATACAACGGAAGAGTAATACGATACATCAGATACAAATCAGAATACATCACTGGAATCATCGAATACTGAAAGCAGAATAGATGGCTGGATCTTCAAGCAAAGCTCCAACTTCAAAGGTGAGTCTCGAATACTGGTACACTCAGTCTGACCCGAGCATAAAGCAAAAACACAAGACACTCGAGTCAGGATTAATATTCTTATATCAATAAATCCAACTCAAGTGAAATAGCAATTGAAATACAAGTAACTCAAAGGATGTTTGGAATAACCATCCTTTAAGGATCCGTTAAACTATCTACTATGTAGTAGTGTACGATAAGTAGATAATGCCTATCAGTAATATAAGATATCAAAATAGTGTTAAGGCGTTACCATTATCCCCCTTAACACATTTATACAAGCGTTATAGTCTATACAGCATTGTAAACTCCACCGTAAACTAGTGGGCTATCAGGGAGTACTCCATAGGTATAACACAAAACAAATCGTAGTGGTCGCGTATATAGGGATACAAGTATGACAAGGCACATGAGGCAATACCCAAGGTAGTGAAACTACCGTTTGCCTGATCCAGACCGGTGAGAACGCATCGCTGCAGCGATCGCAACACCGCGAAACAACACTCCCAAAATCAAGGGTGCACCAATCGACAACAAGTAATGAGTAGTTTCGAAGAAGTGTGTTCGCTCGAGGCAGCTAACCCCCATTTGGCCCGGCACGGCTCCTGTTTTAGTCATTTCCAATTTGACACAAGTGTCAAGGCTATCCATTATCGTTCTCTTTCTTCAGTCATCACGTACATCATTCCAACCACTTCATTCTGGATCACAACTCCGCATATAGTTATTAAAGTGGTTTTCGGTTTAGACAGAGAGTATGTCCCTAACCGATTCAGGTCTCTTTAATAACTTTCGTGATTATTACACCGATTGGTCGTTTATATATTTTAAAAGCAATCAATTTCAATTTCAATTAGAATTTGTAAATCAACATTTCATTTCTCTTACTAAATCAATTTCCACAATTTACGTTTCAAAACTTCCAAATTACCATTTCAAAATCTTATAATTCAATTTCAAATTTTATTTAAAACAATTCAAATATTGATTCAAGTTCGTATATATAAGTCTCATTCCGAAATCATTTAAATTAATTTAATTTAACATTCAAATCAATTTAACTTCATTGATAAATTTCATTAAATATTCGTTAAGTAAATTTGTCATTCAAAACAATTTCTATTTAATTTCCAATTCATTAAATCAATTACTTAAGTTCAACTTCATTATATCAAAATTTCAAATTTAATTAAATTAGCTTCGACAAATCAACCCTTTAAATTAAAGTCTTACATTAATTTCAAAAATCACCCTTGCATTTCTTGATAAAGAAATTCAATTTCACATATTCATTTACTTAGTTATAATTTCGAAGCTCAATTAATAAAGAACTAAATTTCACTAATTAAAAAGTTCAATTTTAATTATCAAAGGATTCAATTTTATTTAATTATTAAATAATTCAATCTCATTAAATTATTAAATAATTTCAAAACTTAATTCAATCATTTCTTAAATTAAACAACATTCTTCCATCAATTTCTTTATTAATATTTTGTTTCAGATTTTTAAATATTCACATTTAAATTTCATTAAAATTCAATTTCCAACTTCGTTTCAAAACCATATTATTTATTCAAATAAAATCTTCATTTTATTTTTAAATCAAATTATTGACCAATCGGGTTTTTATTTAATTCTCTATCCTAGGTCAAAGTTTAATTTGGGTATTTATCATTTCAACCCGATTCCAATTCAATTCAAAAATCAAAGCATAGCAAAGGGAACTTGCAGTGTGATAACTGGGATGGTGTCAAAGTAAATAAACAACCAATAACAACAACCAATATCAATACAATAATCAATTCAAATAATCCCAAAATAATCGTATTAATTCACATTGTTGTTTATGAAAATTAATATAATTATTTCTTGAATCTACACTATCATTTCATGTAGATTAAAGATTATTACACTATTATTTGATGCGGTTCTACACTTGACATCCATTTACAATTTTATACATCATCAATTTAAACAACATACATTCAATGGTTCAAGGTGTAATTAACCAAATCCTACGTGTCAATTAATTTAACATTTAAAAGGGGGTCATATTATACAATGTCATTTAACCAAATTTACACATTTGTCATTTCAAATTTTAACTATCCTACGTCAAATTCAATTTCAAATTATTTATCACTTACAGCATCAACAATTTAACGTCCAATTGTAAACATCAATAATCAATCATTTAACAACCAAACTGGATTATCATTGCATATATATAACAGATGATGGTGTCAGATGTCACAGGTGAAATGATACAGGTAATAGCATATAAAACAGTGTGAATAACTAACTACATCATATTTCAATTATCGTTTCAATTGAAATCAAATTTAAATAAATAAAAGAACGTTAATCGTGAGTGATTGCTCACCTTTCGAGGTTAGAGGATAGACAATGAAGTTGAAATGCAAGCACGAATCCCAGAGCAAAGCTAGATTGGCACAAATTGACAACAAAGCTGATAGATATGAATCGATGAAAAAGAATCGAATTAGCTCAATATAAATGGAAAACTGTTATTATTATTATTATTCTCAATTCAATATTTTAAAACTTATATAACTAACATATTATACTTTAACATAAAATTTTATATATATATACATATATATATAACTATATAAGTTTTTATATAAAATCAACAATTACTTTAAAACACTTATAAAGATCAAATCTTGATATTTTATGCGTAAAAATCAATATATATTTTAAATATACATTTCCCAAAAGAAATCAATCCTTTATAGAACAGGACAAAACATAGAACCTTATTATATCTGAAATATATATAACACTTTACATCTCGACTATATACTTTCTTTTTCATAGACAGCACATGAAACGAAACTTATAATTTATATATAAAAACATCATATATAAAAGCTAAGTGACTACGTATGTATAGCTGTTGTACTAATGTATATATAAACTATTAAAGTTGAACATTACACCCAAATAGTACATAAATACATACTATATAAACATATATATTCCCAGATCTAGTATACAGAAATATGTAAGTACACAAATGGACCAATCGCTAGACTAGTATCCATATAAAAATGTAAACAGTCGAAACTATGTATGAACTTACCTATGGCTTTATATAAAAACAAATGTATATTATTAAAATAAATATGTACTATAATTGAACACACTAAAATAAAATGAAACTCTATATAAATTAACGACTATACAGACTAATATACATGAAACCGAACCTATATAACTAATACACATATATATATTTCAAACCCTTTATATATATACAATGCAATGTGTACTAGCAAAACTTTACATGAGCCGTTATATATATATTTCAAAACATTATATATACGAACAAACAAATCTTAACTCAAATATACATATCATACGTATACAAACATAACACATTAGAAATCAGTATTTAGCAAATAATATATATATATATATTACGTTTACATATAATGTGCATACTGACATGTATAAAGTTTCTATTATAACATTCTTATATAAAAATATATACACGCATACACTTCTAAAAACAAAAAGGTAAAGAAAGAAATCGGCAAAGTATATGCATGTAACAATTATACATAAAAAGGTGCACAGGCTCACCTATATATTACACAGTGAAGCTTTGGAAACTCGGTGGCAAGGAGGGGAGAAAAAGAGGCACAAGATGCTTGCGGTGAGAGGATGATGTGGCATGGCAAAAGGTTATTCGGCAAGGCCTGTCTCGGGTTGCGAGTGTGTGGAGAATGAAGGAAGGTCAAGGTGTACTGCTGAAGGGTGATGCGGGCTGGCCGTAGCCAATGGTGGCCGAAGGAAGATGCGGTTTGCGTGGCGGGTTGCTTGGGTTCGTGCCTTGGAGTGGTGGCGATTCACGGTGAGTACTC
Organism: Allium fistulosum; assembly: GCA_030737815.1. Classification (NCBI taxonomy): domain Eukaryota; kingdom Viridiplantae; phylum Streptophyta; class Magnoliopsida; order Asparagales; family Amaryllidaceae; genus Allium; species Allium fistulosum. The sequence continues at coordinate 496,198,455 of CM060905.1, read as the reverse complement.
TGTGCGCATGCACGTGGAGGTGGAGGGTTGAGGTGTGGAGCTTGACGTGCTTAGAGAGGAGGCAAGTGATGAAAAGGCTACAGGGGATAATATGTTTTGTGTCGGTTTCTTCTTTCATTTAGAAAATGAATATGGACCTTTACGTTACAGGGAAGCAAAGAAATGAACTAGTAAAAGTGTAAAACAAAAGGTCGCGTAACATTGAACAAAGGAAAAACACGCCTCGAATTCTACAAATATTAAATGCACATAGCCATTGGTTTTAGATAAGTATGGAGATGAAAGGACAGATAGAACTCAAAAGGTTTTTAAAACGGTATCGATACGGATACCGGTTACACGGATTTCACCGGGTACCGAACTTCAAAACACGAAAACGAATATACTGCGGAGACCAGCATGACAAGACGGTCAAAATGGTATACAGATATCAGTGGTATGATTGAATTATAAAAATCAGAATTTTTCTACTGGCGGAAAATGCAAGAAAAACGTAGAAAAATAAGACCGACGGAGCCATAGAAGTCCGAATTTGGAAAAACAAAAATTGGCATTTGCTCAGTAGATGGTTTAGAATTTTTCTATGTAAAAATATTTAGGTTCTGAAACATTTTATTTTCATCGCTTTTTAACTGATTAAGTTGAAGTAAATTTACGCGCGAAATAAACTTTCATATTTTCGGACGAAAATTTACCAGTTGTTATGTTTAACTAGACGCATTCCAAATATCAAATTTATATTTCAAAATTTTATCGTTTAAAATTTCGCAAAATTTCAATTAATAACGTTATTAAAACCCGTTAAATTTACGTGTCGTTACATTCTCCCCCACCCAAAACTTTTCGTCCCCGAAAAGGAACGAGGTAGGAGAATAGAAACAACCAGAAAGAAAAACAGATTTGAAATACAAAATAACAATTAATTTAAACCATATAATTCAAATTCAAATTAATTGATATTCAATATTGATTTAATCCATTTGATTTCACCAAAATCAATCTCAACTATTTCTAAATTCATTATCTTATTATCCAATTATCTTCAATTTACAATTTCTAATACCATAAATTTGAATAATCTTTTATTGTAATCATATTTTATTTTCAACAATTTAAATTCTTCTTTATTCCAAATTATTGTTAAATTTATTCTACTTAATATATCTAATCATATATATTTAACCCATATAAATTAATTTAAGTGGATATTAGGGAGGCATCCCTATCATACTTTCATATTGTAAAGCGGGTCCCTGTCAAAGTTTCATTGTAAAGCGGGTCCCTGTTTTCTGGAAACGAAGAAAAATTATTGCTGAAATGTCAGCAACTTTTATAAATAAGTGCTGATATTTCAGCAACTATCTGTGTCAAAGTTTTATTGTAAAAACAAAGAAAAATTATTGCTGAAATGTCAGCAACTTTTATAAATAAGTGCTGATATTTCAGCAACTTTCACAAACTGTGTTTACAGTATACATAAATGTTGCTGAAATATCAACAACTTTTATAAATAAGTGTTGATATTTCAGCAACTTTCATACACTATGTTCACAGTGTACAGAAATGTTGCGGAAATGTCAGCAACTTTTATGAAATGTTGCATCATGCTCTGCAATAATCGTGAATAAAAAACAGGGACCTAATTTACGCTGAAATTTGGTGAAGGACTTTTTGTGAATTTTGAAACTTGATAAGGACCTGTGCCAAAAGTACCCTTAATTTAAACCATAAAAGTTTCGATTTAAATTAATTTATATTTACTAATTGCTTTCAAATTCAAGGTATTTTCATAAGTTGATCAAATTTCAATTTATTAATTCTTTCAAAACAATTTATTTCATTATTAACTGAGTTTTACTTATTATCCTATCTAATTCTATTGACATCTTTATAATCAAAATTTAGTGTATAACATTTATTATAAACACTCAAATTTTATATTGTATATTATCCAATTACATTTTAACTTATAAATAATTTAGGTAAGTTATATTGAAATGCAATTTAGTACTATACAAATAAAATTTTCAAATTCAATTATCTCAAGTTTAAATACTTATTCAAAATTTAGCTTTATTTATAATTGAAAACATCTTTTAACATGATTTTTAAGAATTAAATTTCCGTTTAATTTCAAACCTTTTAGAATAATTATGTATATACTATATATATTAAATCAAATTAAATTTAAAATAATATACCCATATATATATATATAAATCAAGTCATACTTAAGAAATTCAAATTAAATATTTTCCCAACAAAACCGTAGCAAAGCTACAGAATGGTTTCTCCACTTCGAAACTCGAAAATGAACATCGATGATGCGGCCGCCATCACCGAAATTATTTTCCAGCGACAAAGAGAAGAGTACTGATTTCAATATTTAAATTCTTTGAAAACGGTTTCTATTTGAAAATACGTTCAATAATATACATTTTAAAAATATAAAAACCAAAGCTTGAAATTTTAGGAATTTAAATTCTCAAATTCTTACTTTAATTTCATTTAGATTTCTAAATAAATCTATAAACCAACTTTTATAATTCCATTTATTTTTATGTTGGAATAATCAATGATTTACAAAACAAATAGTGAAAATCAAATATTACCTTTCTGACAACCAATTCAGTTAACAATTCAATTTCAGAAAATGTGCACTTATATAAAAAAAATATATAATCATACAAGATTATTTTATTTACCAAATTTTGAAAATATTATTATGTCAGTTTGCTCTGTTCAAGTGTTTTGGAAATCCTATCGATAGCGTTGATCAGACGAATCGATCGTAAACCCAAATCAACATCAACAACTCAAACAACACAGTATATATTAAAACATTTATATATTAGTTTATAAATACATTTCTTTGCTCGACGATACAGGAATGAATTTTCAAAATAAGGATAGGGATTCAAATTTGTTGACTCAAATCAAAGAGAATTTTGATTCGAAAATAAGTTTGAAACAAAAGATAAGAAATTCAATTACCACAATCGGAAGATGGATGAGTTTATTTAATTCACGGGCAACCTTAACCGGGTCGTCCGTAACTTCAAGAATAAGATCGATGCTGAATTCCAAGGTAAATCAACACTCGATCTCAAGAGATGGAATTCAAGTATAGCAGATAATAGATAGCATCGTAAACCGAGGATACAGAAATCTCCGGTAAATTGATGCCTATTATAAAGGAGTTTACTCCTTTACGAATCATTCTAAGATTGGCGACAACGCCGATCTATTATAGATAACATTCAGAATGGAGTTATGGGTGCTCCATGATTGAAAGAAGACGAATAGTGAAGGACACGAATGAATTTCGGAACCGAGGGGAACGTTCCAAAATTCAAAGGAATTGAGTCAAAGGAAGAGATTGAAACTCGAATGAGAGTGGTTCTGTAAATACATTTACCCTATATGTTAAGTTTTGCCTAGAGCTACCAAAGCTCTGATACCAACTGTAATGACCCGCTATTTTGGACCATTCGCATCCATTATAAGTGTATAGGTAGACACTCATGCCGGAATTGAATTGCTCAAAATACCGCGTTGTTAATTTAAATTTGGCAAAACTGAACATATACAGTAAATAAATATAATCACAGATCACAGACACAGAGTAATAAATGCAGTGGAAATAAAAGAGATAGTAGTTCATGAAGCTACTATATAAATGTATAAGTTACATCAGAGTTAAACCAGATACAACGGAAGAGTAATACGATACATCAGATACAAATCAGAATACATCACTGGAATCATCGAATACTAAAAGCAGAATAGATGGCTGGATCTTCAAGCAAAGCTCCAACTTCAAAGGTGAGTCTCGAATACTGGTACACTCAGTCTGACCCGAGCGTAAAGCAAAAACACAAGACACTCGAGTCAGGATTAATATTCTTATATCAATAAATCCAACTCAAGTGAAATAGCAATTGAAATACAAGTAACTCAAAGGATGTTTGGAATAACCATCCTTTAAGGATCCGTTAAACTATCTACTATGTAGTAGTGTACGATAAGTAGATAATGCCTATCAGTAATATAAGATATCAAAATAGTGTTAAGGCATTACCATTATCCCCCTTAACACATTTTATACAAGCGTTATAGTCTATACAGCACTGTAAACTCCACCGTAAACTAGTGGGCTATCAGGGAGTACTCCATAGGTATAACACAAAACAAATCGTAGTGGTCGCGTATATAGGGATACAAGTATGACAAGGCACATGAGGCAATACCCAAGGTAGTGAAACTACCGTTTGCCTGATCCGGACCGGTGAGAACGCATCGCCTCAGCGATCGCAACACCGCGAAACAACACTCCCAAAATCAAGGGTGCACCAATCGACAACAAGTAATGAGTAGTTTCGAAGAAGTGTGTTCGCTCGAGGCAGCTAACCCCCATTTGGCCCGGAACGGCTCCTGTTTTAGTCATTTCCAATTTGAAACAAGTGTCAAGGCTATCCATTATCGTTCTCTTTCTTCAGTCATCACGTACATCATTCCAACCACTTCATTCTGGATCACAACTCCACGTATAGTTATTAAAGTGGTTTTCGGTTTAGACAGAGAGTATGTCCCTAACCGATTCCGGTCTCTTTAATAACTTTCGTGATTATTACATCGATTGGTCGTTTATATATTTTAAAAGCAATCAATTTCAATTTCAATTAGAATTTGTAAATCAACATTTCATTTCTCTTACTAAATCAATTTCCACAATTTACGTTTCAAAACTTTCAAATTACCATTTCAAAATCTTATAATTCAATTTCAAATTTTATTTAAAACAATTCAAATATTGATTCAAGTTCGTATATATAAGTCTCATTCCAAAATCATTTAAATTAATTTAATTTAACAATCAATTTAACTTCATTGATAAATTTCATTAAATATTCGTTAAGTAAATTTGTCATTCAAAACAATTTCTATTTAATTTCCAATTCATTAAATCAATTACTTAAGTTCAACTTCATTATATCAAAACTTCAAATTTAATTAAATTAGCTTCGACAAATCAACCCTTTAAATTAGAAGTCTTACATTAATTTCAAAAATCACCCTTGCATTTCTTGATAAAGAAATTCAATTTCACATATTCATTTACTTAGTTACAATTTTGAAGCTCAATTAATAAAGAACTAAATTTCACTAATTAAAAAGTTCAATTTTAATTATCAAAGGATTCAATTTTATTTAATTATTAAATAATTCAATCTCATTAAATTATTAAATAATTTCAAAACTTAATTCAATCATTTCTTAAATTAAACAACATTCTTCCATCAATTTCTTTATTAATATTTTGTTTCAGATTTTTAAATATTCACATTTAAATTTCATTAAAATTCAATTTCCAACTTCGTTTCAAAACCATATTATTTATTCAAATAAAATCTTCATTTTATTTTTAAATCAAATTATTGACCAATCGGGTTTTTATTTAATTCTCTATCCTAGGTTAAAGTTTAATTTGGGTATTTATCATTTCAACCCGATTCCAATTCAATTCAAAAATCAAAGCATAGCAAAGGGAACTTGTAGCGTGATAATTGGGATGGTGTCAAAGTAAATAAACAAGCAATAACAACAACCAATATCAATACAATAATCAATTCAAATAATCCCGAAATAATCATATTAATTCACATTGTTGTTTATGAAAATTAATATAATTATTTCTAGAATCTACACTATCATTTCATGTAGATTAAAGATTATTACACTATTATTTGATGCGGTTCTACACTTGACATCCATTTACAATTTTATACATCATCAATTTAAACAACATACATTCAATGGTTCAAGGTGTAATTAACCAAATCCTACGTGTGAATTAATTTAACATTTAAAAGGGGGTCATATTATACAATGTCATTTAACCAAATTTACACATTTGTCATTTCAAATTTTAACTATCCTACTCCTACGTCAAATTCAATTTCAAATTATTTATCACTTACAGCATCAACAATTTAAAGTCCAATTGTAAACATCAATAATCAATCATTTAATAACCAAACTGGATTATCATTGCATATATATAACAGATGATGGTGTCAGATGTCACAGGTGAACTGATACAGGTAATAGCATATAAAACAGTGTGAATAACTAACTGCAGCATATTTCAATTGTCGTTTCAATTGAAATCAAATTTAAATAATAAAAGAACGTTAATCGTGAGTGATTGCTCACCTTTCGAGGTTAGAGGATAGACAATGAAGTTGAAATGCAAGCACGAATCCCAGAGCAAAGCTAGATTGGCACAAATTGACAACAAAGCTGATAGATATGAATCGATGAAAAAGAATCGAATTAGCTCAATATAAATGGAAAACTGTTATTATTATTATTATTATTATTATTCTCAATTCAATATTTTAAAACTTATATAACTAAAATATTATACTTTAAAATAAATTTATATATATATATATACATATATATAACTATATAAGTTTTTATATAAAATCAACATTTACTTTAAAACACTTATAAAGATCAAATCTTGATATTTTATGCGTAAAAATCAATATATATTTTAAATATACATTTCCCAAAAGAAATCAATCCTTTATAGAACAGGACAAAACATAGAACCTTATTATATCTGAAATATATATAACACTTTACAGCTCGACTATATACTTTCTTTTTCGTAGACAGCACACGAAACGAAACTTATAATATATATATAACAACATCATATATAAAAGCTAAGTGACTACGTATGTATAGCTGTTGTACTAATGTATATATAAACTATTAAAGTTGAACATTACACCCAAATAGTACATAAATACATACTATATAAACATATATATTTCCAGATCTAGTATACAGAAATATGTAAGTACACAAATGGACCAATCGCTAGACTAGTATCTATATAAAAATGTAAACAGTCGAAACTATGTATGGACTTACCTATGGCTTTATATAAAAAAAAATGTATATTATTAAAATAAATATGTACTATAAGTGAACACACTAAAATAAAATGAAACTCTATATAAATTAACAACTATACAGACTAATATACATGAAACCGAACCTATATAACTAATACACATATATATATTGCAAACCCTTTATATATATACAATGTAATGTGTACTAGAAAAACTTTACATGAGCCGTTATATATATATATTTAAAAACATTATATATACGAACAAACAAATCTTAACTCAAATATACATATCATACGTATACAAACATAACACATTAGAAATCAGTATTTAGCAAATAATATATATATTACGTTTACATATAATGTGCATACTGACATGTATAAAGTTTCTATTATAACATTCTTATATAAAAATATATACATGCATACACTTCTAAAAACAAAAAGGTAAAGAAAGAAATCGGCAAAGTATATGCATGTAACAATTATACATAAAAAGGTGCACATGCTCACCTATATATTACACAGTGAAGCTTTGGAAACTCGGTGGCAAGGAGGGGAGGAAAAGAGGCACAAGATGCTTGCGGTGAGAGGATGATGTGGCATGGCAAAAGGTTATTCGGCAAGGCCTGTCTCGGGTTGCGAGTGTGTGGAGAATGAAGGAAGGTCAGGGTGTACTGCTGAAGGGTGATGCGGGCTGGCCGTAGCCAATGGTGGCCGAAGGAAGATGCGGTTTGCGTGGTGGGTTGCTTGGGTTCGTGCCTTGGAGTGGTGGCGATTCACGGTGAGTACTCTGTGCGCATGCACGTGGAGGCGGAGGGTTGAGGTGTGGAGCTTGACGTGCTTAGAGAGGAGGCAAGTGATGAAAAGGCTACAGGGGATAATATGTTTTGTGTCTGTTTCTTCTTTCATTTAGAAAATGAATACGGACCTTTACGTTACAGGGAAGCAAAGAAATGAACTAGTAAAAGTGTAAAACAAAAGGTCACATAACATTGAACAAAGGAAAAACACGCCTCGAATTCTACAAATATTAAATGCACATAGCCGTTGGTTTTAGATAAGTATGGAGATGAAAGGACAGATAGAACTCAAAAGGTTTTTAAAACGGTATCGATATGGATACCGGTTACACGGATTTCACCGGGTACCGAACTTCAAAACACGAAAACGAATATACTGCGGAGACCAGCACGACAAGACGGTCAAAACGGTATACAGATATCAGTGGTATGATTGAATTACAAAAATCCGAATTTTTCTACTGGCGGAAAATGCAAGAAAAACGTAGAAAAATAAGATCGACGGAGCCAAAGAAGTCCGAATTTGGAAAAAAAAAATTGACGTTTGCTCAGTAGATAGTTTAGAATTTTTCTATGTAAAAATATTTAGGTTCTGAAACATTTTATTTTCATCGCTTTTTAACTGATTAAGTTGAAGTAAATTTACGCGCGAAATAAACTTTCATATTTTCGGACGAAAATTTACCAGTTGTTATGTTTAACTAGACGCATTCCAAATACCAAATTTATATTTCAAAATTTTATCGTTTAAAATTTCGCAAAATTTCAATTAATAACGTTATTAAAACCCGTTAAATTTACGGGTCGTTACATTTCAGGTTAGTCACCCGCTATAGATTACCGCTATGGATTTTCTTGCTTTCTTTTGGATGCTTTTCATCTTTTGTGAGGCCTTGTAGTTATTTTGTGTACTCAGATATGTACATATTCCTTTGACTCGATGTATATATTGTGGTCTATGTACCACCGCTGGTGTATCACTATGTAGTGTACTATGATGTATCTGTATATGTGTATATATATGTGTGTGACTGCTGTTTTGTGATCTGTTGTATTTGTTGTTGTTATATTTTGTTCTGATAGATCCATTAGCCACCGTAGATTTGTGTTAAACATTTATTGAGTATGTCGATCCACTTGTTAGAGCACCCAATCGACGTACTCAATACTTGTTTAAGACAAATCTTACGGATGGTCGCTCCTAACCAGCGCTATTCTCTACATTAACAAATAGTATTACTCTGTAATGCTCTTTGTTAATGTGGGTCTCAGGGTAGGGCGTGACAGCTTGGTATTAGAGCTGAATTCGGAACAAAATATGATAAACACATAACAGAACATATATTACAGTACATCAGAGTATAGTATAAGTGTTACATATTCCTTAATCATCGTGTCCTTAATCTTTTCATATCCTTGGGATAGATATAAGTCGGGAATACGTCTAGGAATGCATTTTAATTCCGTAGTATTCCATAATTAAAATAATGATATCTTACCCTATGGAAAATCCTTATCTTATCTTATACTTTCAGCCTATGGCTGGAAGAGGCGGAGGTAGCCGTTCTGATGTTGGGCCGTCTAGTGGCTCACATCGAGACGGTGTTTACATGTCTGCTGATCAGTTCATGGAGTTATTCAGGAGCACTCAGCCTCCAGCTCGTACTCCTTCGTCCCCTCCGTGCAAGTCTGCTTTAGCGCGTATGTGCAGTGATTTCTCTCATCTTGGAGGCAATCCTTTCAATGGCTCAGAGTCTGTTCTTGAGGTCCAGGCATGGCTTCATACATGCGAGCGTATCTTTACTCGCATGAATCTTTCCGACCATCACCGAGTTCTTGTAGCATCGAGTATGTTGCAAGAGTGTGCTCTTGATTGGTATGAGCTTCTTATTACCGAGCTTGATGAGTCTACTTTTACTTGGATCCACTTTAGGGAGCTATTCGAACTTAAGTTCGTTCCCGAGTTTGAGAAAGCCCTCTTAGCCCATCGCTTCCTTGAGTTGAAGCAAGGGAATTCTTTAGATTTTGAGTATGTTTCTTCATTCGAGGCCTTGTCCAAGTATGGTCTCGAGTATATTAGCACTTCTTATAAGAAGAATCTCAAGTTTGTTTCTGGCCTCAAGAAATATTTTAAGAAATCTTTAATGCTTCAGCTTAAGCTTCCATTTGAGGAGTTAGTTGACTCGGCGCTTCACCTTGAAGCAGTCGATAAGGAGAGAGATAGTAGTGATGAGACTGAGGTTCGTAAGAACCCCAACAAGAAGAAGTTTCCTTTTCAGAAGTCGAAGTATTTTCCTCATAACAAGAAGAAGAAGTCTGTTGGTTCTAGCTCTCAACCCATTGGATCACCTCCTAGTCAGAAGGGATGTTTCAATTGTGGCTCCTCTGATCATTTGATTCGGGATTGTCCCAAGCCTCGTGTGTGCCATTATTGCAAGAAAGAGGGACATCGGGTTTCATCTTGTCCCATTGCTCCTAGTAGTGTCAAGTCGGGCAAGCTTAATGTGGTGGATGCTTCTGGTGGTTCTGCTCAGCCCAGAGGTACTTCTCCTTCTATTCTCGAAGGTTCTATATTATTTCATGATCATTCTATCCGAGTTCTCTTCGATACGGGTGCTTCACACTCATTTGTATCGAAGGAACTTATTGATGTTATACCTTTGGATGTTTCTTGCCTTGTTGCTTCTTTGAGGATTGCGAATCCTATTGGGGGATCCTCAACACTTAGCATGCTTTATAGTGATGGTGAGATTATTCTTTGTGGTTTTTCTTCCCGTGCGAATCTACACGTTATTCACTATCTTGGATTTGATATGATTTTGGGGATGGATTAGCTTGCATGTTATCAAGCCCGAAACCTATGTTCTGAAAGGATCCTATATCTTAGGCATCCTGATTCGGCTGATTAGTTGTCTCTTGTTCTTCGGAATGTTGATGCTGATTTCTAAGCATCCTTATTTGCTCTTGAGTCTCAAGGTGATGATGATGTATCTCGAGTTCCAGTCATTTGTGATTTTGCTGATGTATTTGAGCCTGTTTTGGGTTTGCCACCCAAGCGGGCAATTGAGTTCCATATTGACCTCATTTCTGGTGCTCAGCCTGTTAGTCGTCCTCCCACGAGGATGTCCACTAAGGAAAATGAAGAACTCAAAAAGCAATCGTTGGAGCTTGAAGTCAAGCAATTCATTCAGTCCAGTTCTTCACCGTGGGGTGCCGCGGTCGTCTTCGTTAAGAAATCTGATGGTACTCTTAGGCTTTGCATCGATTACTGCAAGCTTAACGAGTTAACCATTAAAAATAAGTATCCATTGCCTAGGATCAATGACATGTTCGATCAGTTGAGTGGTGCTAAGAACTTTTCTCAGCTCGACCTTGCCACCGGTTTTCATCAGCTACGAGTTGCGGAGGATAGCATTCCTCTAGCTTATTTCGTCGATCTAATGAATCAAGTATTTAGGGAATATTTCGATAAGTTCGTCCTTGTATTCATTGATGACATCCTTGTCTGCTCTAAATCCAAAGCCGATCATGCTCATCATTTGAGGATTGTTTTAAATACTCTTCATCAGCATCAACTTAAAGCCAAATTCTCCAAGTGCCACATTTGTGAGAATACAGTAAAGTTCCTTGGCCATGCTGTATCTTCTGATGGTATTTCTGCCGATCCATCGAAGATAGAAGCCATTCAGAATTGGAAAAGGTCAGAGAACGTTTCTGAGATTCACAGTTTCCTTGGATTGGCAGGTTTTTACCGTCGGTTCATCAAGGACTTTTCCCGCATCGTGCTTCCTCTTACTAGCCTTACTAGAAAAGGCGTTCGATTTATTTGGTCTGATAAGTGTGAAGCTTCTTTTCAGAAATTTAAAGAACTTCTCACTAATGCTCCTATCCTTGTGGTTCCCGAAGGGAATCAAGATCTTGTTGTCTACACCGATGCTATTCGATGTAGTCTCGGTGTGGTGCTTATGCAGAGAGATTGGGTAGTTGCCTATGGTTCTAGGCAATTGCGTCTGAATGAGGTTCGCTATGCTACCCACGACTTAGAGTTAGCCGCCATAGTCTTTTCCTTAAAGATTTGGTGTCATTATCTTTTGGGCGAGCGCTTCATTCTTTATACCGATCATAAATCATTGTAGTATCTGTTCACCTAGAAAAACCTTAATATGCGGCAACAGCGTTGGCTCGAGTACCTAGCCTCTTTTGATTTTGATATCCAGTACACTCCTGGAAAGGGGAACCGAGTTGCAGATGCGCTAAGTCGCAAGCACTCAGCTGTTGTTTCTATGATGTTAGCCGAGTGGAATGTGTTGGAGACCTTATCTCTTTGTGATATCTGTGATTGTGCTCCAGCTTCAGATTCTCCTATCTTGTTATTTAGTTTGGAAGCTCGTCCTAGCTTATTGGATCGTATTGCCAATGCTCAGCGGCAAGATCCAGATCTTGTGCGCCTTATTCAGCTTTGTAAGTCTGAATCCCGTGATGATGAGTTGAGGGATTTCAGCATTGATATTCATGGTTGTCTTCGTAAGAACAATCGATTGATCATGCCTCGTGTTTTTGATCTTAGGGGGGACATTCTTGATGATTGTCACCATTCTAAGTATATTATTCATCCTGACAGTAGCAAGATGTATGCCGATATGAGACGCTTGTATTATTGGGAAGGCATGAAGCATGGTGTTGCAAGTTATGTAAGTAATTACATGACTTGTCAACTCATTAAAACCGAACATCAGCGTGCCAGTGGTCTTCTTCAGCCTCTTGAGGTCCCATTGTGGAAATGAGATCAAATCTCTATGGACTTTATTAATGGCCTACCTCGCTCGAGATTGGGCCATAACAATGTTTGGTTTATTATGGATCGCTTGACTAAATCACTACACTAGAAAAGCCATTTCGCCACGGCTCTGAGCCGTGGCAAAGTGATTTAGCCACGGCCCGAAGCCGTGGCGAAATGCGGCCCTAAGCCGTGGCTGTTTACATATTTGTCATGGCTTTGGGCCGTGGTAAATATGCATATAGCCACGGCTTAGAGCCATGGCAAATATCTGTTTAGCCACGGCTTTGGGCCGTGGCTAATTTTTGTTAGCCACGGTCCAGAACCGTGGCGAAATATACATATACTAATATCATATTTTTTACTAGAATTTCAATTATAATCAAAGTTCCAATGACAAGTTTACCATAAAATAAAAAAGATATCAATTTCGACTCCAGGATATAATGCAACACATCTTAAAACTCTTGATAAAAAATTGAAATATCACTGCAGTTAAAAATCAAATTTATATCATAACATATTTTTCAAATATTTTAGTCAACTGAAACACTAAGCTGCATTTCAAATATTACTACAATACAACTAAAAACACTATAGGCACATTTACTACCATAGCATGTTCCGCAGATCTCACAAACACATTTGTTTAAAGTAGAATCACAAACAATAGTGTTTAACTGAAAGATACATTATGATTAAAAGAAGCCCATCAACTAATCAATTCATATGAAAGTCTGAAAGAAAACAGTAGCCCAGGGGTTTAGAGAGTTTGCAATCCTGTATTATGTGAAGTTCGTTCACCTGCAAACAAGTAAGACAAGAAATCCGTAAGACAAGAACATTCTGAAGTGCTTGAATGGACAGAAGATGTGGCATACACTGTGACAAGGCTTGTATATTGCAATGATGTCTTCTTCTTTTTTTGAGCTCTCTTTATTATTTTATGCTCTTCATTTCCTACACAAAGTGGGCATATTTTAAACCCCTTGCAACAATAAAATTTTAAAACATTAAATAAAGTCACTAAGAAAAAGAATATGAACTACTATGACCACTGTTTTACATATAGTATAGTATAGTACATATAGTACAGTAGTCAAGTACAGGAACAACCTCAAGATTGTTGTCAGGAACCAAGTCAAATAAGCAATGACTGCAGGTGTGAAGCTATAAGCAATGATGTTTATGAAGCAAAGTAGGAAGTATTAAGAATTAATATGAATAGTAATTGAAAGAGATAAATTGTATTGATATTAATCTGAATTGTACAAAAGAAATACAGTACTGTAATATGTATTTATATAGAACAGAGAATGATTTAGGCCCGGCCCATATGTTTGGTGATCCATGTCTTTATACTTCAGTAGATTACAGCCCTTTGATCTTGCTAAATCTTACGGTGAGAATAAAACGAGAGCTAGGGCATAAGCTTGTTTGCCTTGTTGTGCTTCTCTTCAGATAGCCGCCTTCAATTCTATCTAGGGTTTTCTCGTTCTCCCCTTTCTCATCCTTGTCTTGCAAAACTTTTAGCTCTTCCTTTAATCTGAGGAAGTTTTTGGCTGAGAGAGCTTTGGTTAAGATGTCGGCTCGTTGATAATATGTGGGAACATGCCTTACGTCTAATTTTCCAGCTTCTGTCCTCTTGCGTACAAAATGTAAATCGATCTCAATGTGTTTTGTACGCGAGTGTTGTATGGGATTGGCGGAGAGAGAGATGGTGCTCAGATTGTCACACCACACTACTGGCTTTCTTCGATTGTTGAACCCTAATTTAGACATTAGGGTCTCAATCCAAGTTATCTCTGCAGTGACGCTTACGAGTGACCTGTATTCGGCCTCTATGCTAGAGCGAGAAGTGGTGGCTTGCTTTTTCGTGCACCACGAAATTGGATTTGGTCCGAGAAACACATAGTGTCCAGAGGTGGATCTGCGGTCATCCACGTCACTTGCCCAATCTGCATCACTGTAAGCATTTATGTTTATATCGTTGCAAGCTTTTAATGATAATCCATGATTTTGAGTCCCTTTTAAGTATCTGAGAATACGTTTAACCGCCTTCCAGTGTTCGTCAAGGGGATTCTGCATATGTTGACATACTTTATTCACACTATAGCAGATGTCAGGTCTAGTTATAGTTGCATACTGTAGGGCACCAACGATACTTCTGTATTGTTTGGTGTTCTCAATAGCTTCACCTCTGTGTTTTGATAAGTGTAAGTTAGTAATCATAGGAGTAGGTAAAGACTTGGCTTCATTCATGTTGGCTCTTTTGAGAATTTCACCAATGTATTTCTTTTGGGATAGAAATATTTCTGATTTGGTTTTCCTTGTTACTTGTATGCCCAGAAAATAATTTATGTCCCCTAGATCCTTGATGGCAAAAGTCTTGTCAAGTAGCTGTATTGTATTTGTGATTTCACTGTCATTATTGCCAGTAATAATGATGTCATCTACGTAGACAAGTAGATAAATGATGTTACCATTGTTCTTCATGTATAGAGAACTGTCAGATTTGGTGGGAGTGAATCCAAATTTTATAAGAGTTGCCTTCAGTTTCTCATGCCATGATCTTGATGCTTGTTTTAAGCCGTAAATTGCTTTGCGTAGTCTGCATACTTTATTATCATTTATGATGTACCCTTCTGGCTGCTGCATAAATACTTCTTCATGGAGGTCTCCATTTAGAAAAGCATTTCACACATCTAGTTGTCTTATTTGCCAATTTTTGCACAAAGCTAAGGTTAGCATAAGTCGAATGGTAGTGGGTTTTACAATGGGAGAGAAAGTTTCGTTGAAGTCAAAACCAAACTGTTATGAGTAACCTTTTGCAACAAGTCTGGCTTTATGTTTAGCTATGCTGCCATCAGCATTTTTCTTAATTTTGTAGGTCCACTTGCATCCCACAATGTTTTTGTCTTTTGGCTGATCAACTAAGCTCCATGTTTGGTTCTTTATGAGTGCATGATATTCCTCATCCATGGCCTTTTTCCATTCATCATGTTTGATGGCTTGTTCATAATTTTGTGGTTCTATGTCACTGATAGAAGCAGAATATATTTTTGGTTTAAAAATCCCACTTTTTGACCTTGTTGTCATATGATGACCAATAGCTATGATATTTTGTTGTTGATCATGATCACTTTCATTTGCTGTGTTCTCTGATGTTTCAGTCTCATTGGATGTGTTGTTCCCATTGTCTTCAGTTTGTGGTGTATCTTCATATGGTTGTGGTGGCAGGTCAGAACTGCATTCTGACCTTGTATCTAAGGCACACTTCTCTATTGAGGCTTGATTTTTGTCATTTTTGTTTGTGGTGAGATCTTTAGATAAGACAGGAATGGGTTGAACTATAATGTTTGATGCATCTGATTTTCCTTTTGCAGCAACACCTTTTCCTGCAAAAGGGAATATGTGTTCATTAAACACAACATGTCTGGAAATGTAAACTCTCCCCTTGTTGTCTAAGCATTTGTACCCTTTTTGATTGTTAGTGTAACCTAAGAAAGTACAAGGACTTGACCTTAAACTTAACTTATGTCTGTTGTAAGGCCTAAGATATGGGAAACAAAGTCACCCAAAAGTTTTCAAAAAATGATAATTGGGTTTTATGTCATAAAGTTTCTCATAGGGGCACATGTCTTTTAAAACTTTAGTGGGCATTCTATTTATAAGATAAACTGATGTGTAGAATGCATCACTCCAGTATTTCATGGGTATAGAAGCTTGAGACATTAATGTTAGACCAGTGTCTACTATATGTCTGTGCTTTCTTTCAACTAACCCATTTTGTTCTGATGTATGAGGACATGTGACTCTATGAAAAATGCCTTTTTCTTGGAAAAAAGCTTTAAGAGGTAAAAATTCTTTTCCTCCATCACTTTGGAAAGTTTTTACACTGTTATCAATTTGCCTTTCAACAAGAGTAATAAAATGTTTTATTATGCTAGATGTCTCGGATTTTGATTTAAGGAAGAATATCCATGTATACCTGGAATAAGCATCGACTAAGGAAAGATAATACCTGTAACCAAGAGATGAGACATGTGGTGCTGGACCCCATAGATCTGCTGCAATCAGACTCAATGGCTGACTGTGCACTGTTTCAGACCTAGCAAATGGTAATTTGTGTATTTTGCCAACTGGAAGTGTGTGCAAATCTCAGAAATAGGTACATTATCAAATTCTATTTTATTATCTTTTAGAATCCTTTTTACAATATCATTACTGGGATGTCCCAGTTTCTTGTGCCAACATTCAACAACATTTCCTTTACTTAACATGCTAGTATTGATATGATTACACCAGTTTCCCCCTACATGATCTTTATTTGACTTGATGGAAGTGAATTTGTATAAGCCTTTGTCCAAACTACCCTGCAATAATATGTTTTTGTTCAGCAAGTCCCTAACTAAGCAAAAATTAGGGTGAAACTCAAAGTATACGTTATTGTCGTTGGCAAATTGAGAAACACTTATCAAGTTTTTCTTGATTTTGGGTACTCTTAATAGGTTGTTTAAAAATAATTCCCTCTTACCTATAATACTGCCAATTCCAACATGTGATATACTTATAGCTTCACCGTTGCCCATAGTTATAGTTTTCATACCTGAGTAGCCTTTGTTTCCAAGATTTAAATTCTGAAGGTTGTTGGTGACATGATTTGTTGCTCCTGAGTCTGGATACCAGTCTTCAATGTTTAGATCCTCTGATTTGACTGAGTCATCACCATTGCTGCCTTGTGTTTTGAGAGCATCACCACCAGTTTTTGTCTGCTGATTTATTTGAGCCATATTAATATTAGGCCCCTTTTGACTTGACTGTCCTATGTTAAATTCAGAGTTGAATCTGAAATAGCATTTGTTGGCTACATGACCAAACTTTTCACATAATTGACACTTCACTCTGTTATTATAGTTGTTTCTGCCTCTGCCTCTTCCTCTTTGAGGTTGGTTACTTCTTGGTTGTTGACTGTCAGTTCTTGGGTTTTGTCCTTGTGTGGGTCTTTGCTGATTCTTGTTTCTTGGATTGAAACCAGATGCATAGTTAACTGACATTTCAGATTGTATAGCCTTTCTTTGCTCTATTCTTCCTTCGTGAGCAATAAGAGCAGACTGTACGTATTGTAGATTTGGAAGTGTCTTTTGAGATGCGATAAAGGTAACCACTGACTCATATTCATAGTCTAGACCATTAGTTATAGTGAGGATTTTTTCACTGTCTGAAATCTTGTGACCCACTTCACTTAGTTTATCACATAAGTTTTTGATTCTAGCAAGATAATCTCTCATGCTCATATCTTCTTTTCTTGCACTTTGTAATTGTCTCTTGTAATGCATTATCCTTGCCGCCGATTGTGAGTTAAAAATATGTTCAATACATGACCGTATTTCGTGAGAGGAATTGCATCCCACAACTTGTGATAGCAGGCTAGCACTTATAGTAGATAGTAGCCATGAAGATAATAGACTATCTTGTTTTTGATAATTTGCATGATCTGGGTTGTTAACAGTATTTCCCTCTTTGTCTTTCTTCATGACAGGTGGGATGGATATTGTGCCCTTGATATAATCTTGAAGGCTATGTCCTTTCAAGGCTGTATCAATTTGGTACTTCCACAAGATGTAGTTATCTTCATCGAGAGGGATGGTTATAACATTGCTCTTGAGTTTGACAAGGGATGGTGCAGTTTCCCTTTCCTCATTTCTTGATGTTGCCGATGTTATGTCATCATCATCACGATCCATTGCAGAAATATTGATAAGAACTGATTATTGCCTTGTTTCTTGAACAGGAAAAAATCAAGGGAATCTCGATGCAATCAGAAAGTTGACTGGAGCTTTCTTGATGTGGCACCAATGAATCTTGAAAGGAAAGATACTTAACTGTGCAGCCAGAAGTGGAGGTGAAGAATATGTTCTAATCCCTTCTTGGCGTGGCACAGTTAGGGTACAAATACAATGCTTGATCAGAGAGGTTGATCCCCAGTGATGAGAATAAATTCTGAGGGGAACGAAGTGATACTTCGTCTTCAGTGATGATCAGCAAAGAAAAATAAATGCCTTTAGGCGATTTTGCTCTGATACCATATTAAGAATTAATATGAATTGTAATTGAAAGAGATAAATTGTATTGATATTAATTTGAATTGTACAAAAGAAATACAGTACTGTATTATGTATTTATACAGAACAGAGAATGATTTAGGCCCGGCCCATATATTTGGTGAGTAGGAAGAATGGTATAGAATGGAGGACAATTGTTAGTAGGATAAGTGCCTTCAGATCGAGATTAGAGGTCAAAACTTACCTGCTTCATGCGGCTTCCAGATCACTTGTAATTCTTGATCAAGGGAGTCTTCCATTATCAATATGATCATATTTGTAAGTCGTGTTTTCCTTGTGCTTGTTTTAGTTCTGTGAGTAGATTGAATAAGATTTCTATATCACGGTTGCTAATTTTGTTCTAGCTTATTATAATTTAATTCTACCTCAAATTGAGATACAGCTAAAAGCATTCAATTTTTTGTTTACATGTATAATGAAAATAATATCTATACACCATCTTTTTAGTATTCAATCAGCAATTATAAATTTTTTTGCTGCAGTTTTGTTTACTGTAATAAGTTTTGATGTAGCGGCTTTTACTGTCTACTTTTCTTTTTGTTAACTTTTTTCAACTCTATTCCAGTCTTATGACTGAATGTTTTTAAAATGGTACATAAAATTAGCTTGTTTTCAGCCAACTAGTGACTGATTCCAATTCATTTTAATACATATAATAAATATAATTATATGTTCTGTGTGTTACTAAGCAATTTTGTTATGCATAATTGTGATATCACAAAACCTAATATCTATACTATTCTTACGTTTACCTTAGTAGTAACAGCATTGCGATATCGGCCTCTAACTCCTGGTATCAACTTGTATCTTGATTTTCCTTTCTAATTGAACCTTTATACACGCTTCAATATAATTATTTTACTTAGGGTCGCTTCTAGACAAATCTGTTTTTTTTAATTCTCAGCTGTTTACAGACTGCCGTACTCAATGGTCAGCTGTACTGTACATTTCTCGGTGCTCATTTCACAGCGTAAACTGCTTTATTAATGACAAAAAGAAAAGCATATTCGAAGCATGAGAGAACTGCCAATTGTTGGTAAGAACATAACTTCCTAATAAATTATGGATGCTAATAAAATTATTTTCTTCGTACCCGTTGCTGTAAAGAAATGTGCAAACAACAGAACATGAAATATTTCAGATGTATCTGAAGAACTTGGTCTAGCACATGAAATATTAGATGACCAACAACAGTTCATTGATGAAGTGGCATAACACATTGGAGAAATAGGAAAATCAGATCCAGTTAATAGAAATGTACCCTACATTTTTGAGACTAATGCGAAACTTAAGATGAAGCATGGGATGAAACAACCCCTGATAGCTCCTCCTATAAGGCCAACTAGACTCTCAACTAGGGTAAATGGATGTTTTTCATGGAACGTGAAGGGTGTGAATAAAGAGAGCAAAATGCAGTCTGTATTCACACTTCTTCAATCTTACAGGCTGACCTTTGTAAGCCTGCTCGAGACAAAGCTTTCTACTAGATGCATTCATAGATTTATGACTAAATTACCAACCAATTGGAACTATTATCACAACAATGATATGGGAGCAAAAGGAAGGATAGTTATTATCATTGATGCTAATATATGGATATTGAACATCTCATATAGTTCTCAGCGTATTACTGACAATCTTTTTAATAGTGGAGGTTTTCTATGTATCATCTCATATAGCTCCTTCTTGCAACAAAACATCAACAAGAAGTTGTATTCGTCTCAAGTCTCTTGTTCATGGTAGGTTGTTACATATGCTTTTGTGGCAAAAAGAAATACTCAAACATAACAATAAGTAAATAAAATAATTATGTGTTACAATCCATTAATCAGGCATAAATTTTAAGCGATTATGAGTTGGCAGATGTTCATGAAGTGGGCCAATGAGATATAAGAGAAACAGCGAAAAAGCATTGATGTAAAACATTGAAAATATTTAGGAGAAGATGAGTACCCAGCAGCGCATGATATCCCAAATGACATGCATAGGGGCATCAATTTTGAGGCCAAGTGGATTGACATGAGTGCCTGATATGCGATAACCAACATTAATAACTGCAGACCGGAATATAACAGCAGATGGAGAAGTGCATGTCAATGTGCTGCATAAGCTGTGTAGACTGACAGACAGAGGGATATCATGCAGTTCCTGCATGACAATCAAAACAATAACATAAGAAGCTGCATGGTGAAGAAAAAACACAACTCTGATGTACTTAACAAGCTAAACAATATCGGTGTAGACATTTGCCAAATAAAATACCTCGCTTGTAATCACATATTTGTGATGAACAGCAAAGGAAATAATATTTCACATGTATTCGAAGTTTTAAACTAGTAGCGACTTGATATGCTTAATAAAGATACAATGATGAGAGGATCAAAAACATAAAAACATTGCCATATGTTAGGTAGTTTTTGGCCAGGCTTTAGACTCGATAGTCAATTCACATCTGAAACTGAATAACAATGATAAGTTAGATACGAATAGTTCGCTGTTTCATGGGAGGGCCAAGCTCATTAAGGTAAAGGTCTTTATAGGAAAAGTTAAAAAAAAAAAGGAATTTAAAAGAGAAGCAGACTTTGAATTAGAAATAAGAACAAGTTTCTTTACGCCATTTCATTTCGTTGTTCTCCATCTCTTCATCCTTCGCTTCTACATTTTCTTCCTTTCCATCGTTCAGTTCCTTTCGGAAGAAATCAAAGTCCAAGGCAAAAGCAAAGCAAGTCAATAACTCCTCTTGACCGTACAACTTCAAAATACCTGATTCCGTTCAGGTAATTATTGATCGCTTTGGAACTTCGGCTGTCGATGGTGGCTCTAGCATTATAGCGTCTACTGCTTCCACGATATATAATAGCCCAGTAAATGTCCATATTTTATTTACAGATGATGCAGAGTATAACACTATTTTTCATGCATCGTTTTTGCTGATTTGATTGGGTTGCTTGGTTCGTTTCTAGTTTTCTACGCGTGAGTTCTGTATTTGGTAGTAGGTTTTGTCTCGACTCTAACGACTTGTTGTTTTCTTATCTTGTATCTTATGGTGATGTTCCTGAAGAAGAAGTTAGTGGTGTGAGGAAATCATTTCATGCTAGAAAGGTTGGACTGCCAACGGTGCACTAACAAAAACTAATAAATAATATCCAGGCTCGGCTGTGAGGAGCAGTGAAGTCCTGGAGGGGAAGCAAGCTTGAATCTTTAAGTGGAAATGATGTGGATCTGCTAGCCTAGGGGGATATGAGGATACACGACAACAAGATGATGGGTGTTGGAAAACCCTGACGTAAAAGTCTCAAATACTGATTCATTAGTATAAAAAAACATGTTTATTTGCTAATGACAGTGTATACCAAAGGTGAATAGAACAAATTTTCATTGGTCAAAATCAAATGCAAAGTGGTTCTTTATTATTATTATTATTATTATTATTATTATTATTTGGCCTTTTCCATTCCTCTAGAGAAAAAAGAATGTTGCATTTTCTGCTTTTAATCCCCATTTTTTAAGGTATGTATAAATATTGTTTTGATTAGATACCAACTACCAAGACATGAATAGTGAAGTCTTCTGCAAGACGATTTACCAATGAGTTAGCTATTAAAACATACAAATCTAATGTTTATTCCTCTGTATTGATCGGTACCATCATCAAAGTCAATTTTTATAGTATTATGTAGATAAGCAGAACTTCCTATCTTGTGCAAGGATGAGGTTGAGTGTGTAGCTGTTATCTTGTCTGAGTATACCAGCTATTAATTATTAAAGCTTACAGTAATACAAAATTTTAGGTGCAAACATGTGGGCTGGTCTCGATGGGGTTAGACTATCAGTGATGTCTAACGTTTATTTGGTCAATGCTTGTTAAGTTTTTTAAATTAGTCTTTGCATGGCAATTACAATATAGATCAACTAAACTGAAACAAAAATAATATTAAATCCATATGCTATTTCTTTGAAGAAACTAGAAAGTTGTTTTTAAGGTATAAGAGTTAAAAGCCAACTTCCCGGTCAGTACAAATGTCAACTGGCTTAGTAACATGCTGATAAGCATGTGCACCCCATAGCAAGTCAATTGCACTTGGCATTGTTCTTTATAATGGATCAAATCTGAAGCAATAAGAACAAAAACAATACATATATAAGCAGAAACTGTTATCTACTGCAACTTGCATAGATCGTATATGGGCTTTAACCATATGAATTAGAGAGGCAGTTTTGAGACTGACACTGTCATTAGCAAATAAGCATGTTGCAAATAAACATTTAGAAAACTGACGAAATGGAGAGCAAATGCAATGATTTGAGAGTGGGCCTTAACGTTTAAGAATCTAAAATATACAACAGAAGAAGCAAGTGTTCAAACCTATATATACGAACAAAAACCCTGACGTAAAAGTCCATGTACAGAGAGGATAGGAACTATGTACTGCTTATATCGATTAGCATGGCTCTGTAGAAAAAAACTAAGGTGGTGAGCTGAATACGGTAAATAACTGGCAATGTATGATTGTTTATGTTGATTTACCTCAATGCACGGAACAAGAATCCTAAGGGCCATCTCGTGGTAGTATTTTCCTTTTAAAGGATAGGAACCATGCCTAATATCCCACATATAACAGTTAGTCTACTTTGATATCCAAAAAAATATGATTATACAAAAAGTTCTCACATGAAGTAGCAGACCTCTCCATTGTTTCCACACAGAACTCCCATATCAGTAGCTATGCACATTAACAGGCCACTATCTGTAACAGACTGTACAACAGAGTCCAAAAATATAGAAGGTGTTCCATAAGGATCAAGATCAATCTGAAAAGAGAACTATCTGAAGAAAACATAATAAGGCAAACGAGCTTGTATCCTTGCGTTAGCATTCGTTCATCTTCAACTGTCAGATCACACGAGATCAAAAGGCTACAAACCACTGAAGCATTGTGACATGGATCACCAGTGCTACTGGGCTAGGCCCAGTTGTTATTACTTATGTATAAATACATGTTACCTCCTATATTTTGATTGTACATTTTGATTAATATCAATACAAACTATTTCTTCATTACAATTACAAATCATATCAGATTTATAATATGGTATCAGAGCAAATCGCCTAAAGGCATTTTTTCCTTTGCTGATCATCACTGAGACGAAGCACTACTTCGTTCCCCTCAGAATATACCCTCATCACTGGGGAGTTAACCTCTCTGATCAAGCATAGCATCTGTACCCTAACCGTGCCACACCAAGAAGTGATCAGAACTCTATCTTCATCTCCGCTTCTAGCTGCAACAGTTAAGTACTTCTCCAAATTCATTGGTGCCATATCAAGAAAGCCCCAGTCAAATTTATGACCGCATCAAGATTTCTCTGGTGATCCGTATATTGGCCACAGTATCTTGCTTCGCCAGAATCTCCTTTCTCCTATTCAAGAAACAAGGCAATAATCAGTTCTTATCAAATTTCTGCAATGGATCATGATGAAGATGACATAACATCAACAACATCAAGAAATGAGGAAAAGGAAACTGCACCATCTCTTGTCAAACTCAAGAGCAATGTTATAACCATCCCTCTCGACGAAGATAACTACATCTTGTGGAAGTACCAAATTGACACAGCCTTGAAAGGACATGGCCTTCAAGATTATATCAAGGGCACAATATCCATCCCACCTATCATGAAGAAAGACAAAGAGGGAAATGCTGTTAGCAACCCAGATTATGCCAATTATCAAAAACAAGACAGTCTATTATCTTCATGGCTACTATCTTCTATAAGTGCTAGCCTACTGTCATAAGTTGTTGGATGTAATTCCTCTCATGAAATATGGTCATGTATTAAACAGATTTTCAATTCACAATCGGTAGCAAGGATAATGCATTACAAGAGACAATTACAAAGTGCAAGAAAGGAAGATATGAGCATGAGAGACTATCTTGCTAGAATCAAGAACTTGTGTGATAAACTAAGTGCTGTAGGTCACAAGATATCAGACAGTGAACAAATCCTCACTATAACTAATGGTCTAGATGAAGAATACGAGTCAGTGGTTACCTTTATTGCATCACAAAAGACACTTCCAGACTTACAATACGTGCAGTCTGCCCTTATTGCTCATGAAGGAAGAATAGAGCAAAGAAAGGCAATACAATCAGAAATGTCAGTCAACTATGCATCTGGTTTCAATTCAAGAAACAAGAATCAGCAAAAACACACACAAAGCCAAAACCCAAAATCTGACAATCAACAACAAAGAAGTAATCAACCATAAAGAGGAAGAGGCAGAGGCAGAAACAACTATAATAACTGAGTGAAGTGTTAAATATGTGAGAAGTTTGGCCATGTAGCCAACAAGTGTTATTTCAGATTCAATTCTGAATTTAACATAGCACAGTCAAGTCAAAAGGGGCCTAATGTCAACATGGCTCAAATAAATCAACAGCTAAAGACCAATAGTGATGGTTTCAAGACACAAGGCAGCAATGGTGATGACTTAGTCAAATCAGAGGATCTAAACATTGAAGACTGGTACCTAGACTCAGAAGCAACAAATCACGTCACCAACAACCTTCAGAACTTGAATCTTGGGAACAAAGGCTACTCAGGTATGGAAGCTATACGTATGGGTAATGGTGAAGCTATAAGTATATCACATATTGGAATTGGCAGTATTATAGGTAAGAGGGAATTATTTTTAAACAACCTATTAAGAGTACCCAAAATCAAGAAAAACTTGATAAGTGTTTCTCAATTTGCCAAAGACAATAATGTATACTTCGAGTTTCACCCTAATTTTTGCTTAGTTAGGGATTTACTAAACAAAAACATATTGTTACAGGGTAGTTTGGACAAAGGCTTATACAAATTCACTTCCATCAAGTCAAATAAAGACCATATAGGGGGAAACTAGTGTAATCATGTCAATACTAGCATATTAAGTAAAGGAAATGTTGTTGAATGTTGGCACAAGAAACTGGGACATCCCAGTAATGACATTGTAAAAAGGATTCTGAAAGATAATAAAATAGAATTTGATGATGTACCTATTTCTGAAATTTGCACACAGTGCCAGATTGGAAAAATACACAAATTACCATTTGCTAGGTCTGAAACAGTGCACAGTCAGCCATTGAATCTGATTGCAGTAGATCTATGGGGTCCAGCACCACATGACTCATCTCTTGGCCAGAGGTATTATCTTTCTTTAGTTGATGCTTATTCCAGGTATACATGGATATTCTTCCTTAAATCAAAATCTGAAACTTCTAGCATAGTGAAACAGTTTATTACACTTGTGGAAAAACAAATTAATCATAGTGTAAAAATTTTCCAAAGTGATGGAGGAAAGGAGTTTTTACCTCTTAAAATTTTTTTCCAAGAAAAAGGCATTTTTCATAGAGTTACATGTCCTCATACATCAGAACAAAATGGGTTAGTTGAAAAAAAGCACAGATATATAGTAGACACTGGTCTAACACTAATGTCACAAGCTTCTATGCCCATGAAATACTGGAGTGATGCATTTTACACATCAGTTTATCTTATAAACATAATGCCCACTAAAATTTTAAAGGACATGTGCCCCTATGAGAAGCTTTATGGTATAAAACCCAATTATGATTTTTTGAAAACTTTTGGGTGTCTTTGTTTTCCATATCTCAGGCCTTACAACAGACATAAGTTAAGCTTAAGGTCAAGTCCTTGTACTTTCTTGGGTTATACTAACAATCAAAAAGGCTACACATGTTTAGACAACAAGGGGAGAATTTATATCTCAAGACATGTTGTATTCAATGAACACATATTCCCTTTTGCAAAAAAAGGTGTTACTGCAAGAGGAAAATCAGATACAACAAACATTACAGTTCAACCCATTCCAGTCTTGCCTAAACATTTCACCACAAACAAGAATGACAAGGATCAAACCTCAACAGAGAAATCTGCCTCAGATACAAGGTCAGAATGTAGTTCAGACAACTCATATTCAGACATGCTACCACAACCATATGAAGACACACAACAAACTAATAGCAATGGGAACAACACATCCAATGAGAATGAAATGTCAGAAAACACATCAAGTGAAAGTGATCAGGAACAACAACAAAATGTTACAGCCACCGGTCATCATATGACAAAAAGGTCAAAGAGTGGAATTTTTAAACCAAAAATATACTCAGTTTCTATCAGCAACACAAAACCACAAAGTTATGAACAAGCCATCAAACATGATGAGTGGAAAAAAGCCATGGATGAGGAATATCATGCACTCATAAAGAACCAAACATGGAGCTTAGTTGATCAACCAAAACACAAAAACATTGTGGGATGCAAGTGAACCTACAAGATTAAGAAAAATGTTGATGGCAGCATAGCCAAGCACAAAGCCAGACTGGTTGCAAAAGGCTATTCATAGCAGTTTGGGTTTGATTTCAACGAAAAATTCTCTCATGTTGTAAAACCCACCACCATTCGACTTATGCTAACCCTAGCCTTATGCAAAAATTGGAAAATTAGACAACTAGATGTGTGCAATGCCTTTTTAAATGGAGACCTTCATGAAGAAGTTTTTATGCAGCAACCAGAAGGGTACATCACAGAAGATAATAAAGTATGCAGACTACACAAAGCCATTTATGGCTTAAAACAGGCATCAAGATCATGGCATGAAAAACTGAAAGCAACTCTTTTGAAATTTGGATTCACTCCCACCAAATCAAACAATTCACTATACATGAGAACAATGGTAACATCATTTATCTACTTGTCTACGTAGATGACATCATTATTACTGGTAATAATGATAGTGAAATCATAAACACAATACAGCTGCTTGATAAAACATTTGCCATCAAGGATCTAGGGGATATAAACTATTTTCTGGGTATACAAGTCACAAGAAAATCCAAGTCAGAAATATTCCTATCCCAAAAGAAATACATTGGTGAAATTCTCAAAAGAGCCAACATGAATGAAGCTAAATCTTTACCTACTCCTATGATCACTAACTTGCATTTATCAAAGCACAGAGGTGAAGCTATCGAAAACACTAAGCAATACAGAAGTATCGTTGGTGCCCTACAATACGTCACTATAACTAGACCTGACATCTGCTATAGTGTAAATAAAGTTTGTCAACACATGCAAAATCCTCTCGACGAACACTGGAAGGCAGTTAAACGCGTCCTTAGATACTTAAAAGGGACTCAAAATCATGGCTTATCTCTAAAAGCTAGCAACGACATAAATATAAATGCTTACAGTGATGCAGATTGGGCAAGCGATGTGGATGACCGCAGATCTACCTCTGGATATTGTGTATTTCTCGGACCAAATCCGATTTCATGGTGCATGAAAAAGCAAGCCACCACATCATGTTCTAGCATGGAGGCAGAATACAGGTCACTCGCAAGCGTCACTGCCGAAATAACTTGGATAGAAACCGTAATGTCAGAATTAGGGTTCAATAATCGAAGAAAGCCAATAGTATGGTGCGACAATCTGAGCACTATTTCTCTCTCTGCCAACCCCATTCAACACTCACGTACAAAACACATCGAGATTGATTTGCATTTTGTACGCGAGCGAACAGAAGCTGGAAAATTGGACGTAAGGCACGTTCCCACATACTATCAATGTGCCAACATCTTAACCAAGGCTCTCTCAGCCAAAAATTTCGTCAGATTGAAAGAGGAACTGAAAGTTTTACAAAACGAAGATGAGAAAGGGGAAAATAAGAAAACCCTAGATAAAATTGAAGGCGGCTATCTGAAGGAAACATAATAAGGCAAACGAGCTTGTATCCTTGCGTTAGCATTCGTTCATCTTCAACCGTCAGATCACACGAGATCAAAAGGCTACAAACCACTGAAGCATTGTGACATGGATCACCAGTGCTACTGGGCTAGGCCTAGTTGTTATTACTTATGTATAAATACATGTTACCTCCTGTATTTTGATTGTACATTTTGATTAATATCAATACAAACTATTTCTTCATTACAATTACAAATCATATCAGATTTATAATAAGAACAAATATAATTTCTTTTAGCAATTGTCCAATCAACTATTTTTTATTTTAGGGTCCCAATATTCAAGTGGTATCTCTCCTAAATGGCAATTAAAAATTACATTTTTTGATGCATGTCCCTAGGATTGAAATAATATAATAGTAGATATAGAATAGCACTTTTGGTAAAAGAAGGATAAATTCATTACGTATAAACATTAGCAATGCATCTTCTAAAGTTGTTTGAAACAGTATTTTTTTCCTTCCACAATGGGGAAGTCAAGTAGTTGATTACTATCATTAGCAATGCATAGAAAGTAACAATATGGATAAGTAGTTACAGCATCAAATTCTTTCTCATGAGTAAGCATATAAATCCGTGCATCGGCATGATGAGCTTCCACCTTGGCGCATGCCAAAGATCCATTGGACTGTATATTTTCCTTGCAAGCTTCAATCGAAACTGCAAGAATACAAAGTAGCAAATGCTTACCCAACAAGTGAATTATGAATAAATAATGAAAAAGTTGAATATATTTTATAGAACTATTGATGTACCTTTATCATTGTCCACTGCTACAACTTGACCAATACCTTCAATTTCTAGAGCATATCGAAGTGCTCTTAAACCAAAAGCAACTAAAGCCTGGCAATTAATAACGGGAGTTTTAACTAAGGAATTTAGATAAATAATTAAATGTCGTGAAGTCTAAGATTAGAAATAAAGAGAAAAGTGAAGAAGCGAGAAAAGACAATAGTATCGATAAATAGATGCCAACTAAAGTATTATTACTAAAACACTGCTACAACACTACCGAAAATATTTCATGCCAATAGAAGCATTGGTTTGTAACTCCGGGCAAAAATAACACATGAGAAACTTGAGGAAAAACGATAAGAAATCATAAGCAAAATCATTCACTGCAGTGTTGTGGTAGATGACATAAATGTTCCTCTTACACTGTCAAATGAATATATAAATAAACTACATCTCATACATATGCAAACAAATATAACACCTTATTGGAAATAAAATTACCACCTCAAGCACTTTTGGTGCTCTTAGCTCTCCTATCTTTCCAAAAAGCATGATAAATAGGTTGTTTTGAGTTGTTCACTTGTTCCTTAGTAGACTCATGTGAATCGATTTTATTGTCTCCACTTTCTGCTTCATCCTGAGTAACAATAGCTTCCTTGGTAGACTCGGAAACAAAATCTTGTGAATTGTGCATTTTTTTCAACAATAGCTTCCTTTGTCTAATGTTCTGCTTATCTTTATTTCTAATCCAACTTTAAATTTGCAAATATGCTGAATTCATTTTCCAAACATATACAAAATATTCTTGAATTAAACCCATGATAATACATTGCACATTGTCGATTAATCTTTCTAATACAAAAGGATTAATATTTAAGTTCAATGTTAAAACATAATTATTGCATAAATCTATGAAAGAAATATTATAATTAACAAATAAATTCATGTGAAGATATAAATGAATAAGTGAAGAATTACTTGTCTACATGAAATCCCCAATGATTGATTAATTAATTCAGATGACTCATAGCGCCTTTTTTTCAAAACATAATATTTTTTTGTACCTTAAGGTCAAATTAAGAATTGTTTTCATCATTAAATTACATTTCATATAATTTCAAAGGATATGCATATAACATATGTAATAAAATGAAAAATAAAAATAGGTAGCAATGATCTAGATAAAAATTTATATCAAAAAATATATTTTTCACATATTCAACACCTGAATTTTAAATCAAACTTTATTGAGATTTGAACTGTGAAGTAGGAACAGACAAAAACAGACAAAATAGGAACCGTGAAGTAGGAACCATGAATTTTAAATTTCAAACAGTTGAATTTTAAATCAAACAAGTTTTTAGTTTCAATTTTCAAAACACAGACAAAAAAGGAAGAATTTTTTGAAGCTACATATTTGTTTAACCCCTTACCTGATAAGTTGCTTTGCTCTTCTCTGTATTTCAGCCGATATGTGCGTTTTCAAAAGATTGATTTGTCTTCCTATACCAGTCTTTTGATTGAATGAATACCAGAATTCAACACAATAACCATCTGTCCCTTGAAACCAAGAAGAATTATTTGAGTGAGAACCTAGATTTATGCGATTTGATTGAGAATACGAGCTATTCACGTTTACGTCAGAGCGATGGGGATTTAGGTGAAAATTGATGAGAGTTTGGGCGCGGGATGGAAATTATTTAGCTAGGGTTCGCGGGTTAATTTTGGAAGGGGGCGTTCTTTTTTTGAGAAGGATGTGAGCTTCATCGAGATATTTACACGGTAAGGGGTGGAAAAAAATTTGATGACATTGGAACGGTCTACGGCTGTTGTTAAATTGCCACGGCCAGAAACCATTACAATTTAATTTACCACGGCTCAAAACCATGGTAAAATTGCCATGTCTCATGACCGTGGCAATTTTTCCGCATTGGGGTGTGGCAAAATGGACAGTATGGTGTAGTGAATCCTCTCATTTTATTCCTATTAAATCTAATAGGACAGCTTCTCATCTATCTAAGCTATATATTAAGGAGATCGTGAGACTTCACGGTGTTCCTAGTTCGATCGTTTGTGATAGTGATCCACTTTTCACCAGTAATTTCTGGTAGAGTCTCCAGAAAGCTTTGGGTACAAAGCTTAACTTCAGCACAGCTTATCATCCGCAGTCTGATGGACAGACTGAATGGGTGAATTGTATTCTTGAGGATCTACTTCGTGCATGCATTCTTGATTTTGGTGGTAGTTGGGAAGACCACCTACCGCTTGTTGAGTTCTCTTATAACAACAGTTTTCAGTCCAGTATTGGTATGGCTCCTTTCGAAGCCCTATACGGAAGGCCATGTCAATCACCTTCTTGTTGGTTGGAATCCGGGGTAAAGCTGATTTTAGGCCCCAATTCTATTCGTGAAGCTTCAAAGAAGATCGATCTTGTTTTTCAGAGAATGAAAGAGGCACAGAGTCGTTAGAAATCCTACGCAAACAACCGTAGGAAGCCGCTTGAGTTCTCCATTGGTGATCTTGTTTATATTCTTGTATCTCCCTTGAAGGGGGTAATGCGTTTCAGTAGGACCGGGAAATTGGCTCCTCGATTCATAGGACCATTTCCTATTACTGAGCGTTGGCCCAGTTGCTTATAGAGTATCACTTCCGGCCCAGTTTTCTGGTATTCATGACGTGTTTCACGTCTCTCGGCTTCGGAAGTGCCTTCGTAATTCAGATTCTGTTAATGATCCTCGTATTTTGCAAGAGCTTGAGATCTCACCTAATTTATCTATTGTGCAACATCCCGTCCGTGTTCTTTCTTCGAAGGTGAAACGCCTTCGAAATAAGGATGTACCGCTCGTGAAGATTCAACGGTCCACTAATCCCAATGACCGTACATGGGAAACTAGAGAATTTATCGAGCGATCCTATCCTGGTTTTCTATCTTCTCATATTGAGGGTGATTTTTAAACTCAGGCTATCTATTTTCCTTTTCTTAATGAAACTAATTGTGTTTCACGTCTCTCAGCTTCGGAAGTGCCTTCGTAATTTAGATTTTGTTATTGATCCTCTTATTTTGCAAGAGCTTGAGATCTCACCTGATTTATCTATTGTGCAACATCATGTC
This sequence comes from Allium fistulosum, assembly GCA_030737815.1. Classification (NCBI taxonomy): domain Eukaryota; kingdom Viridiplantae; phylum Streptophyta; class Magnoliopsida; order Asparagales; family Amaryllidaceae; genus Allium; species Allium fistulosum. The sequence goes on along the minus strand of CM060905.1, from coordinate 496,166,154 downwards.
CGTGTTATTGCTTCGGAGGTGAAATGCCTTCGAAATAAGGATGTACCGCTCGTGAAGATTTAATGGTCCGCTAATCCCAATGACTATACATGGGAAACTAGAGAATTTATCTAGTGATCATATCCTGATTTTCTATCTTCTCATATTAAGGGTGAGAATTTTTAAACTCAAGCTATCTATTTTCCGTTACTTAATGAAACAAATTGTGTTGTATACAGCTCTTCTTTAGGAAATTGCGAGGACGCAATTTTTATAAGGGGGAGTCTGTAACAACCCTGGCTTTGGTGATTACCTGTGAAATTAAATTATAACGGTGGTTGTAATTTAATAATGGAGGAATAAAATAAATTGGAGATGTAAAATTTGTTAAAATTGTTTATTTTAAATAAACAATTGATTTTTGGTAAAATAAAAGGGTATTGGGTTGGTTTGGTTGGTAATAAATTGAGATTTATGGAAAATATTGTAAATAAAAAGGTGGAGTTTTGTTCAAAAATAATATTTGGATGTAAAAATAAGGTTAATATGGTTTGCTATGTTTGACTGGATAAGAAATTGATTTTTGTGGAAATTTTGGTGTTAAAAATATTGTTTTATGTAAATAATGGTGCAAATTGAAGTATTTAAATAAAAATAAGAATTTAATGATGGAAAATAGTTTTAAATGGCTAAACTAATTTTTGTATGTTGTAAAACATTTTTTGTAAACATAAAAATATGTTGTATAAGTTTATTTAGTTAAAATATGTGTAAATATGGTGAAAATAAAGTGTTAACATAAATTAACTTAGTTAAATTTTAACTAAGTATTAGCATAGGCTTTTGGGTAATGGGTTCAAGCCCAAACCCATTCTCTAGAATGAACAGAAGAGGATTGGGTTGAGATGTATGTACACTTCTTCTTTTCATTTTCTGTCTTCCTCTGAGAAACCAGGAAAAAAATGACCTCCTCTCCAATTCTTTAAAATTAAAATCTCTTCAAAATTATAGTAAATAAAAGTGTGAAATTAAGTAAATCCTAATCTAATACAGGTAATCTCACCAAAACAATCTTTGTTTCATCCTCTATTTTCCAATTTTGAGTAAGTCGGTGTCTGTAACTTCAGTTTCCTGTTTGCATGTCTTCTTTCTTCTTTCTACAGGTAATTGAAGCTTCTCCAAGGCCAAAAGACTACTGCTTGCTACTCAAAATTGCTAAAATCTTATCAAGGTGAGTAGTAACTAACATTTATACCCAAATCTAACTGCCTGTAAGAAATTTGTTTCAGTTTCTGTTGTGTTTTTGATTTACTGTAAACTGTAACGTGAAATTTCTAGTTTACAGTAAAAATCTTGTCTGGGTTCAATTTTGTAACCCTGTATCTCTTTGGTTTCAAACTGGAATTGAGTGAAACCTTTTCCAGATCATAGACCATGTTTAGTAGTAGTTTCATGTCAAATTTCATAGCTTAATTCAATTTGGAAGTGCCTGAAATTAGTGCTCAAAGTTGGAAACGAAACAGGCAAAAATGTATGTAGTATTCGCGACCATCAGGTCGACCCAGGCTCTTTGGGGGTGACCCTAGGGTCAACCTGAGCCATGCTTTCCTAGGGTTGACCTAAGCAATATAAGGGTCGACCCTTGTTTCTTTTATTTGTCCAGGTCGTTCTTTTGTTCTTCCTATGCACTGTTTTGATTATTCTGCCTATTCCAGTGAATTTTGTGACCAATTCTTGTGATATTTTGGAGTGTTTTGATGGGATTAAACCTATAAATAGGTAAGCCAAAATTATTTTTGATCCGTACTCCGGAGTGAAGTGTTTTTAGTAGTTTTCATATGCCGATTTGATGGCGTTTTCAGTGATTTTGGTTGTTTTCGTGCATGTGTTTTCTAAACCGATTTTGGAATGGTTTTTATAATAAAATAGCCTTTGAAATAAATATTTTACAACATTTATAATTATTTTTGAAGCTATTTAAAATATATATTCTCTATAATAAAGAGAATTTTAAAGCCATAATTTCCAAACGATTTCAGAAAAAATTATTTTAAAACTAGTTTTCTCAAAGCAAAGTATTTTCTCTATAAAATACACATTTTTGCACTCTTCGAGAGAACGAGGAAGTGATTTAAACGATTTAGTAATACATGTGGTATGGGACACATGCGTTTACTATTTTCGATTAATTCCGGATTCGTTCTATTGAAGCTACACATTTCATGGACCTTCGGGTTGTTTGCCTATACTGGACCTTCGGGTCATTTGGGCTTTGTAGCCGTTGGACCTTCAGGTTGTTTGACCTTCGAGTTGTTTGACCTTCAGTTGTTTGGCCTTCGAGTCGTTTGGCCTTCGGGTCGTTTATATTAGGCGCCATATTTGTGATACAGTACTTGGTGGCCTTCGGGTCGTTTATATTAGGCGCCATATTTGTAAGCGAATGGTACAGATTGAATTGGTCGAAACGATTACGCGAACCCGAAAAGCCCGTTCCGTTTCCGAAAAGTTAGCTTTTAAAAATCAGCTTATTTTAATTGAATTCATTAAATTGATTTCTACGCGTTTCGAGTCCGCACGATCAAACGACAAGTCCGAACGCTACGAAACTTGAAATCCTACAATAATTCACTGTTACGGATTCGATGAAACTGGTTTCGTCGAAATCCGAGACAGTGGCCAAAATGGCTATTTTCACGTTAATTAAATAAATTTTATTAAATTGGCTTGATCACTTTAAATTCTAAATTTAAAAGTTAACAATTTCATCATACATTATTACACAGAAATTATAATCTTTTAAAATAAATTTTCCATGTTAAATCCAATATGTAACTATTGCATAAATTTCAGCATTCAATTGCAATTATAATAAAATTACAGTTAATTATATTTTAAATTCTAATAAATTCTTTTATTTTGATTTGCACTCTTATTATTGAATCAACTATCACCTTATGGATATAATTAACATTGGTTTACATTTTATTATATTTAATATTCTACAGTTATCATCTTAATTCATATTAACTGCAATATTTAATTACATTAATTTCAATTGATTTACAATTAATTTCAAATGGATTAAGTATCAAGATGATAATGAATCAATTGTTATATATTGATAATTCACCTCCATTAAGCTGTTGTTTACCAACAAAGGTTGATGAATTACTTGCCAAATATTGATTCCATTCGATATTAACATACTTCAATTAATTACATATAATTTCTCTTTTTAATACAACATTTGAATTTATTCCTTATTTACGATTATAACCAATTTAACTTTACAATTATTCCAATTAATTGAAATTATATTAAAATGGTTGTCAATAACATTCAAACAACACTATTACTCATATTCTAATTATTTTTCCCATTTATAAATCATAAATAATAATTTCTCACAATATTAAATTTCAATATCTTATTTAATTTCTAATTTTAATTATCGAAAATTACGGGTCATTACACTCTCCCCCACTCAAAACTTTTCGTCCTCGAAAAGGAACAAGAAGGGATTAAGAAGCTAATATATTTAATTCAAAATAATCAATTTATAAACGCTTTAAACTTACATAATTAAGTATTTTAAATAAAATATACCAATTTATAAACAATTAAATCTTCATATTCAAGTTTAATACAAGTTTGAAAATATTTCACTTTCACAAAAAAATTCAAAGTCTTAAATTCATGGAAAATTTCGGTAGAGTCTCCTTTGTATGGATAGGTTCGGAAAATAAAATATCAATAATTTCAATATATATATCATACTTCAATAATAAAATATCCGAACCATGAGAAAATAATATAATATTGTTCCAAAACCGTAATCCGAAAACGTACCTATTTGTCGGGCAAACAACTTTATTTTATGAAACCAAAAGCAGTAGCTATTGTTTCCATAAACCTGTATTCCACTTATATAATCTAAAACACCCCACACCCCTTAGTATACCCAAAAGGACACACTAAAGGATATGGTGCGTTATATGTATAGCTCAAAAGTTTACAGAGACTAAGATTCACGAGGCAAATAAATAATAACAGCGGAAACATTTAAAATTAAACTTCGTTACTCCATAAAATAAGTCACAAAACCAAATACATAATATGTCTTAAAAACCAAATACATAAGTCTCATGAAAAATACTATCTCAGTCACATCATCAGAGTACATAAAAATAATCATCCCTCTCAAAAAGTACAAGTACATCAAAATCCAAATGAAATGAAAACTAAAAAGAAGAAGAATACATAAAGAACTCCCGAAATATCTCCAAGCAAGTCTGAAATCTACTACCCTCGATTCTGCTGGCCTATGGGGGAAAAAGGGGAAATAGAGGAGTGGGTCACACTAAAAGTCTGGTGAGTGAAAGTAACTACTAGTATTTTTAAGCAGGATAATAGACTTAGCAACAATTCTAGTATAAAGGAACTAAAGGAATAGATAAAGCTGGAATAAAATACTGTTTAACTGTTTGCTTTGCTTAGATTGTTCTGATTATTTCGATTGTTTGCACTTGTCTTAGATGGCTACTTTGATTAGGCTGAAATCCTAATTCTACCCTTTGATCGGCTTTCTATCTCTATTGTGCCACTGTGAGCTAGTCCCATCTTGTGGGTCCCACAGAAAAAGACACCTGTTTAGCGCTTTGAAACTCAATAGCGACTTATATCCCTGCACCGAGGCCGCACGCTCGGCCACCGTCAGCTCCCACTATATGTTGCTCCCTCTTTTGACCTCTTATTTACCATTACTTCAGCATAAGTGTGTCCAGCCTCACCTGATCTGTTGTGAGACCATCAGTTCCTGACTAATAAGGAAATGCTACCGGATACGGGTCCTAACAAAATCTAGTTGCGCCCCTGCCCAAATCCCCTGATTTGGGCTTCTATCTATTGACCACTTATTTACCAATACTTCAGCATAAGCGTGTCCTAGCCCCACCTAATCTATTGTGAGACCATCAGTTCCTAACTGAAGGGGAATGCTGCCGGTACGGGTCCTACTTTTATCTTTGCTTATTAACTTAGTGTAAGCCTTTAAAATAAGCTTTTTCCTGTTAATTTTGCTCTTTTTGCTTATTAACTTGTTCTAAGTCTTAAAATAAGCCATTTCTGTTATCTCTTCTATATTTGCTTATTAACTTAACTCTAAGTTTTTAAATAAGCTTCTTTCTATTCTTTCTGCTTAATTATAACCTACATTATAATTTCTCTTATATTCAGTCTTTTTAATTATAACTTCCAGTTATAAACTTTTCTTTCAAATGTCTCAAATTTGCCTATTTCAGCCTATATTCTCTTTATTACAGTTCTTCTTATTTTACATCCAATTTCTGTAAATTTAGTGTTCTTATATTCTAGTCCATATTAGCAAATTATTCTCTTTTTATTATTTTATTCGCGTAAAAAAGGAATAAAATGAAACTAACATTTACAGGCTGAATTCTAACATAAAACGAATGTAAATAAAATACAAATAACTGTAAATAACAGTAAATAAATGAATAAAATAGCTAAATAAAAATAGCTGAATAAAATAGACTGAAAAGAACTTTAAAAATTAACTGTAACTAACTTATATAAAAGCGGTCTCAAAATTGCAGAAAAACTACAACTATTGAGAACCCTATTATTTTAAATTACTTAAAAAACTAAAATAATTATTTAAACACTAACCCGTGGTCCTTAGCTCTTTTCCTTGGCTTTCCCGGATCCACTTCTAGGGTATAAAATATTTTAATTAAAAAGATCTTCTCCTTGGAAGAATATTCCTTCTAGGGTCCAGCCTTAGGCAATGAACCCAGATGGAGAAAATCCGACTGAGAAAAAATAGCTAGGCCTAGGGTCTTATTTAGAGTGTTACTTGTGGACCTCAGACCGTTGGATTTGAGGATTAAATCTGCTGCAACCACGTCATAGGCTCGAAGGGAACCATTGGATGGAAGCACGAACGCACGAGATGGAATAAAAACAACAAAACACGTCATGATTTGATCTGGATGAATTAACGTCCCAAAACACTAAGGCGGGTCGACCTTACTATCGACCGCCATATGCTAGGGTCGACCTATATGTCGACCCAGTCATGGGGAAGGTCGACCCTAGGGTCGACCTGACCTATTTTTTTTTCCTTTTCTTCTTTGTTTCTTGTTTAGTTTGTAACTTCTTCGTTTTAGCTCCGACTTTGACAATCTGTATATGGAAATTGACCAGAAAATTACCACTGACACAATGGTGCAACTCCTATGGCTCAATTCTGATAATTTCACAAAGTTATTTTATTATTTAATTAATTCATTAATTAATTATTATAGCTTAAATTTCGGGTTGTTACATTCTCCTCTCCTTAAAGGATTTCGTCCCCGAAATCTCTAAGGACTGAAGAATGAAATAATATTTTCATCCAAATTCTACAACCAACTACTCAACCATCATCCATTACATCCATTGTCCTCAAGCTTTTCTAATGCAATTTTTGATATATATGCAAATAGTGTAGTGTCAATGTCCCTGACTAATGCAAAAGATTAAGCGACCTACTGATTCAGTCGACCTCCTTTTTATGCAATCATGTCCGTGCTATGTATCCAAATGAATGCAAATTTCCTAATGAAAACTGGTAGTTCTACATGCATGCTACAATCATCATCCAAATGCAACAATCATATGATAATCATCCATTTATTAGTGTTAATTCAGATGAATACACAATGAAGATGAGAGCCAAAAAGCTTAAACCTCTTATTTCATACCATACGCCTTATATACAAATATAATTGGGCCGATAACATTCAAGCCCAAAAGAACTAAAAGATCACAAAAGAAAGAAAAGTAAAACGCAAGATGAATAAACGTGTACAAGCATGTAACAAAACTATCAGTAGAGACCAACCAGACTACACAGCCTCACAACACTCCCCCTCAATTTGGTGCATACAAATTGTTCATGCCTAGCTTGTTGCATAAGAAACCAATTCTGTTTCCAGATAATGATTTGGTTAGAAGGTCTGCTAGTTGCTCCTCTGAATTCACATGACCAGTGCAGATAATTCCTTGTTGTATCTTCTCTCATATGAGATGACAATCCACCTCAATGTGTTTGGTTCTTTCGTGAAATAAAGGATTATGTGCTATGTGTAGAGCAGCCTTGTTATCACACCATAACTTCATAGGCTTGTCACATTGCAACCCAATTTCATCCATAAATTGACTAACCCATATCAACTCACAAACTGTGTTAGCCATTGCTCTATACTCCGACTCAGCACTTGATCGAGCCACCACATTTTGTTTTTTGCTTTTCCATGAAATCAGATTACCACCCAACAATACACAAAACCCTGAGGTCGATCTTCTATCTAATTTTGAACCAGCCCAATCAGCATCTGCAAATGCTTCAACTCTGCCATGTCTTTGATTTGTGTAAACTATGCACTGTCCAACAGAACCCTTCAAGTAGCACAATATTTGCCTCAATGCATTCCAATGATTCACAGTAGGTGACTCCATGAATTGACTAACAACACTCACTGGATACGCAATATCAGGTCTTGTCATGACTAAATAATTCAGTTTACCTACCAATCTCCTGTATCTTTCAGGGTCTTCAAATAAATCCCCTTCTTTTGTGAGTGATGTATTAATAGACATGGGTACATTACAAGGTTTAGCACCCATCATCCCAGTTTCTTTCAACAAATCAAGAACATATTTTCTCTGTGATAAGCATGTTCTATCTTTATTTCTAATGACTTCAATACCTAAAAAATATTTCAAATTTCCCAAATCTTTTGTATGGAACTGTGAATGGATATATGCTTTTAGATCAGAAATTCCCTTTTCATCATTTCCAGTGAGTATAATATCATCTACATACACAATTAACAGAATTAATGTACCTTTCATGTTCCTGTAGAATACTGAGTGATCAGCTTTGCTTGTGATAGGCCAAATTTGATAATTGCTTGACTAAATTTACCAAACCAAGCTCTAGGACTTTGCTTCAAACCATACAAGCTTTTATTTAATTTGCACACCTTTCCTTGCTCCCCCTGAGCAACAAACCCAGGTGGTTGCGCCATATAAACCTCTTCAGCTAGATCCCCGTGAAGAAATGCATTCTTGATATCTAGTTGATGTAGCCTCCAATTGTGTTGTGTTGCCAATGAAATGAATATTCGTATTGAAGTCATTTTAGCTACTGGTGAGAATGTTTCAGAGTAGTCAATTCCATATGTTTGTGCAAACCCTTTTGCAACTAAACGAGCTTTCAACCTTTCAAGTGATCCATCTGAATTTAACTTGACTGAATATACCCACTTACAACCTATTGCCTTCTTATTTTCAGGTAAATGGACTAGATTCCATGTATCATTCTGTTTCAATGCATCTATTTCCTCTAGCATAGCCCTGTACCACTCTGCCCTTGATAAAGCTTCTTCAACTGTTTTTGGGATGGAAATTGAATCTAGTGTGGAAATGCAAGTATAAGATTCTGGTGATAAATTGTTGTATTTTACAACAGAAGATATAGGATAAGTACACTTTCTCTTTTCTTTCCTTAGTGCAATAGGTAGGTCAAGATTTGGAATTGGTTGCTGAATGTCTTGTTGATCAAAATCAGACAAAGATGAAGTATCAGACGTTGTTAACTGAATATCTTGCTTACCACTATCTTGTGTGGAAACATTAGGATATATCAAAAATTCATCATCTTCATTTTCTACTAACTGTTCTTCAGATGACTCTTGAATTGAAGGGATTGTTTTTGATGAATAAAAGGGCTCATTTTCAACAAAACTAACATCAATTGATACAATATACTTGTGAAGACTGGGACAAAAACACTTATAAACTTTTTGTTGTCTCGAATAGCCAACAAATATGCACTTTAGGGATTTTGGATCTAACTTTGTCAATTGTGGGTTGACATCTCTCACAAAACAAGTACAACCAAAGATTCTGGGTTTTATTGGGTAAACTTGTTTGTTTGGACATAAAACTTGATAAGGTACTTCATAATTCAACACAGTAGAGGGCATTTTATTAATTAAGAAACATGAAGTACTCACTGCATCAGCCCAGAAGCTTTTTGGAACATTCATTTGAAAAAGGAGAGCCCTAGCAGTTTCAAGTAAATGTCTGTTCTTTCTCTCAGCTACTCCATTTTGAGCTGCTGTGTCCACACATGATGATTCATGAATAATACCATGCTGTGCCAAGTACGAATTGAATTGATTGCTTGTGTACTCCTTTGCATTATCACTCCTCAATATTTTAATAGAAGTATTGAATTGATTTTGTATTTCAGCACAAAAAATACAAAATATAGAAAACAACTCCGATCTATTTTTCATTAAAAACAACCAAGTTACACGTGAGTAATCATCAACAAATGTAACAAAATATCTATACCCTTGTTTAGACACAACTGTTGATGGACCCCAAATATCTGAATGTACAATTTCAAAAATTGAACTAGCTCTTTTATTCACCCTTGGATATAGACTAACACGATGGTGCTTAGCATATTGACAAGACTCACAATGTAATGTTGATAAGGAATTAAACTGTGGACATAGCTTCTTGAGCAGGGGCAAGGATGGATGACCCAGCTGACAATGCATTTGAAAAGCAGATGAAGTAACACTTGAACAACTTACAGATTTGGGCAGCACATTATTAAGAACATATAAACCTCCACATTCTACACCTCTACCAATAATCTGCCTCGTTGTTAGATCCTGAAACTCACAGTGATCAGGGAAAAAGGATATGCAACAGTTCAAATTCTTAGTAATTTGACTCACAGAGATCAAATTAAATGATAGATTTGGCAAGTATAAAACTGAGCTTAATTTAAAATTTGAGTTCATTCTCATGTTCCCAGTTCCTTGAACAAAAGCTTGTGATCCATCTGCTAATGTGACAGCCCGAGTTGAGTTTGTATATTGTATATCTGAAATTAAACTACTATTACCTGTCATGTGATCAGTAGCTCTAGAATCTATGATCCACTTAGACTGGCTCGTTGAATTAGCAATAGTTGAAACAGATGATGTTGAACTTTTATCAGTTGATTCCTTCTTCAACAATCCCTGAAACTTCATATACTGATCATAATCTTCTGCTTACATTAGAACAGATTTCATATCCTTATTCAATTGTGAATTCTTGTATTGGAGTTTTCTACACTCAAACTTCATATGCCCTGGTTTCTTACAGTACGTACAGAATTTTCCCTGATTTGAAGGTTTAAACTCTGGTGTATTTGGCCGTGGTGAATTGTAATTTGGCCTTGATGGATTACTCCATGGAGATTTAGATTCAAATTGATTACTATAACTCTGGTTCCCCTGAGTATTACCCTTATTGTTACTTATCAATGCACTTTCTACTTTTGTATTTGGTGATTGTACATGAGCAGTGTCAGATCTAAGAATTCTACTAAAAATTTCTTGTAAAGAAGGAATTTCTGAACCAGATAAAATTTGAGACTTAGCAACTTCAAAATCAGGGGTTAAACCAGCTAGAAAACTCATGCTTGCCATTTGTTCTCTTTGTTGATGCTGAATTTTAACATCTGAACTTATTGGAAGAAGTATATTGAATTCCTCATAAGTCTTCTTAAAATTCATAAAATAATTCATAAGTGTTTGATCCTGTTTTTCAGCCCGATAAAATGATTTGCACACTTCATACATTCTTGTTAAATTTCCCTTTCCAGAATATAAGAATTCTAAGTGATCCATCAGTTCTTTAACAAATTCACAGTGATTAACTAATCCAATTACCTCGTTATCAATTGAATTTCTGATTTGTAAGAATAGACGAGCATCAGATCTAAGCCACAGCAAGTCCTTTTCATCCTTTGAATCTGAAGCAGGTGGATCTTCAATCAGATGGTTATCCTTGTCTATACTTCGAAGATATAATCGAATCGTCTTGCTCCAATTCAGAAAATTCGTGTTATTCAATTTATGATTTGTGATTTTAGGCATCAATTGCATTGCATCCATCGCGATTTTGTTTTCTCCACTTCTTACGGTACTCTCTGCAGTACTATCTCCCATCTTGATTGAATTTTGATAGATTTTGTGATTTTGTTAAATTTGAATTTGAGATTTTCGTGGCTCTGATACCATGTTAATTCAGATGAATACACAATGAAGATGAGAGCCAAAAAGCTTAGACCTCTTATTTCATACCATACGCCTTATATACAAATATAATTGGGCCGATAACATTCAAGCCCAAAAGAACTAAAAGATCACAAAAGAAAGAAAAGTAAAACGCAAGATGAATAAACGTGTACAAGCATGTAACAAAACTATCAGCAGAGACCAACCAGACTACACAGCCTCACAACAATTAGCAACCATGGAAATAAAATAAAAATGCAAATGAGCACACATCCATATGCATATGCTCTAGTGACCTAGTTAAGCCGATCCCTAAGAGACAATAGTGCCTAGTGTAAGTATATGCATCCATTAGCGTCCATTGGCAAACACTTACAACCACTAGCGTCCATCATACATAACATGTTCTAGTAACATGTTTACATTCAATCCTACCATCCATAGGTTAAGTCCTAAGATCTACCCTCGCAAAGGATAATAAAGGAAAGAACCTATTCAAAACTAAAGATGGAAACAGGAAATTCAGAACTTATTATCAAAGAGATGTAGATAAGAGGTACGTATTTTCTCCTAATCAAATCAATCTTTCTCCGAAGTCTCTTTAACCATGTCGGGACTAAGTGCTAATCTCTCTATAGACTTTAACCAACATGAAGGCGACTTGCACGGTCTTCCATAAAGAGCTTCGAAAGGTGCCATTCCAATGATAGCTTGAAAACTCTATCATACGAGAATTCCACTAAATGAAGATGCTCCTTCTAAGTTCCTCCAAAATCAAGGATACACATTCTCAACCACGAGTGTCTTACTATCTTACCGATATCACCTTATCATTCTTCTATAGTCTACACATGAACCAACATTCCTAGATTCCCACTAGTGTCCTATACACTTTACAGAAACTTTTATTGTTACTTCTAAAAGTAATCGCTACTATCTCCTACATAGCCTTACACTTTTTCCATCACACCTAGGAAATGATTCCTATCTACTCCACATTTAAAAGTTCGGTTTGGTATTTATTATTTCAAAACCTAAAGCTTCTAAATTTTTAAAACATCAAATCCCAAAAAAAATTTCCTTTAAAAGTGTTATTTTCAAATTTCTATTAAATTCAAAGGTACTTGGTTACTTAACATTTTATCTTTCTAGACTAGCATCCTTACAGCCTTTTGAATTTACAATATTCCCCAAACCTAGCGGGGAAAACTTACAAATTCTAAGTTCAAAATTTATTCCTCTTTTCCTTTTAAAGACCTTTACAGTTTTCCATAAAAATTTTGATTTTTTAAATTTAACTGTTACTAAGTTTTTCGATTCCGAAAACTTATTTACTTTTTCACCAAACCATTTTTCTTTGAGCTATCTTTAAAATGTCCTCACATGTTTTCAAAACATCTTCTTTTCATAGATTTTTAATTTCGCAAAAACTGGAGTAGATAAGGATAATTATCTTATTAAAAACCCCTTAACTTTCCAATTACCTAACCTTGTAGGAGTTTCAAACTTACTACAAATTGGGACTTTCTACAAAGGCAAGCAACCAATGTGCCTAATCAACGGAAAAGAAATATATGAAATTTCCATTGCTTAGGTTTTTCTACTAAGGCTCTTTATAACATCTCACTGTCTCTAATTGTTACACTTCTTATTACACCTAATTGTTTTATACCTTAATATATTGGAACTACTTTCTTTTATAAGAAACTATTAATGCTAAAATCTTCTATGAATTCTTTAAAAGAGGACTTCATGTTTATGTGAAATTACAAGGAACTTATTTTATATTTTTCGAAATAGGCTATACAAAATATGGTGCTTCCCATACCTTGTATATCTTTTTCACGTATTCCTTATAACTTGCACAAAACATCTTTATTTGTGATTTGGTTTCATAGAAAATTATACCATTGTTCATTCCATTCCAATAGATTAAAGTATGTTTAATCTATATTCTCTTGCGATAGACATTTATTATGAAATTTATTGATTTCCTAATATTTAACTTACACTTTTCTTTTCAGAAAAACTCATTTTCAAAACTGTTTTAATATATCCATAACTAGAAAATATTTCCTCATACTTATTTAAATAATAAGTGTACTTACAAACCACTTTATTTCTACACTTAGAAATTATCTTCAAAACACATTTTTATTTGGGTCAAAACAGATGTTGCGTAAAACACTGTTACTATAGCCCAAAAATACTAGTGTATGGGTTCAAAAATAAATACTAATAAATCTCATATATTATGTAAAAACATTTCCTTTGGGAGTCACTTACTATAACAGTAGTGTTATAGCCTATGCTCCCTTTATTTCTCACGAAAACATCTATTACAACAATAAATGTTGTAATCTACATTTTCGATACTTAATACACTCTAGGTTTTTATATTTAAAATCTTTGTTTACCTACAAAGAAACTAGCGAACTATATATATGCTCTATAATTCTAAAAAGAATTTCACTTTTAACAAAATTTACATCATATAAAAACAAATTTAAATTTCATACCACCTTTTTTTTCAAAAACCCAATATTTACTTCCTTAAAAATTTGACAATTATATTTTTCAACTTTTCAATCCTAACAATTTCATTTTATTGGGTTAGGCATAAAGTGGATTTTCGTCTTACTACCCTAGGAGTACCCTTCCTAAACTTTGGTAATCTCATTTCCTTACTAAAGACTTTTGTTCCTATTCCTCTTATATGCTTATATTTATTCCAAGGCACTACCGTTAAATCCACTTATCTGAAACAATTGTAATTTTTGCAATTATTTACACATGGGTTTTCCTCTTTTCAACTGAATCTATTGTACATCTCTAATCTTTGCCTACCACTCTTTGGGTTTCCACAATCCGAACCTAAATGCAAAAAACCGTTTCTCAAACTCTTTCCATGCATTGACCTTCTCTAAGCCCTAAGAAACGCACTTCCTTACGCCAAAAAGTGACACTCTAAGAATTTTGCCTTCAACTGATGAACGCAAAGTGTACGAAGAACCTCCTCTAGATGAATAGCATGCTCCTCCATACTCTTGGAAACACCAAAATGTCATCCACAAATACTACTACGAACTTATTTAGGACATCTCGAAAAACACGGCTCATCAAATCTACAAAATATGCTGGGGCATTGGTTAGCCCAAATGGCACAACCAACCACTCAAAGAATCCGTCGGGTGTCCTAAATGTTGTCTTATCAATGTTATCATCAGCGATTCTAAGCTGGTGAAATCCAATAGCTAAACCAAGCTGTGAAAATACTGAAGAGCCAACTGATCGAAAAGATCATCTATCCTAGGAAGTGGGTAAAGGTTCTTCTTAGTGAGCTTGTTCAACTCTCTGTAGTCTACGCAAAGCCAAAGGGAACCATCCGCCTTTGTAGCAAAGACGACTGGCACTCCCCACTCAGATATGCTCCATCTGATGAAGCCTTTCTCCAATAGCTTACTAATCTGCTTACTTAACTCCTTCCTCTCCCTAGGTGCCATGTGTCTCATGGGCAATGCTACTGGCTTAGCATTGTCATTCAAATAGATCATAAAGTCGATCTCACTCTTAGGGGGTAGTCCCCTAACCTCCTCAAAAATGTCCGAGAAATTTCTAACGACTGGAACAGAATCTAGCTCTCCTAATGATGAATCAAGGGAATAAAGGAAGCTCAACATGACTGACGCCTGTGGGTCACAAGAAACTTCGAGAGTCCTACTACTGCATGTCTCTAGTCTAACGACTCTACTCTCGCAGTCCAATATCGTTCCCTATGTGGATACCCAATCCATCCTAAAATCATCCCATACCCCGAAAATCCCAGTACATAGGCGTCACAATCAAGCTCTACGCCCAGTATAAAATTTTTCAAACCCCTACAAATCATGGATAAATGTGCCGATCCTCTTATGGGGTTTGAAACAACTATGGGGTTTACTACTAAAGAGATATCTAAGTGCAAACAATCAACCAAGGAACTAGAAATGAAAGAATTCCATGTTCCAGAATCAAAACGAGTCCAAATAGGAAAATCCGAAATAGAAATCAAACCTTCTATAGAGATTTTCCTACCTCGATCCTGTCCACTACTAGAAGGTGCTGCATCCAAATCCTATACTTGCACTGTAGGTGTGCCTGCTCTATGCCCCGTCCTGTGAGGACAAGCTCTACTAAGTTGACCAGGCTGCCCACAGTTGAAACACCTCCCCTTCATCATTTTATTCTTACAGTCCCTTGCATAATGACCAACCAATCCACAGCTACGACATTTCCCGCTTTTCTTGATCCGCTTCTGAAGTCCTCCCTCTTTCCTCTTGTCCTTATCCTTCTTGTTCTTCCACCACGGCTTCTTTGAGCTTTCTGACTTAGGAACCTCTTTAAGCTCTCCCTTCAGCTGCCAAGATGCAGGTTGAACTTTCTATCGATCCTCCAATCCTAAAAGTCTAAACATTCGCTCTATATCCTTCAACCTAGCTCGTGCCTCCTAGAAATCCTCTATGCCAGAAAACGTCTTGCCTCCTAGACTAACGAAATCCTTGCAGAAAAATTGGATGTTGTTGGTGGATTAATGGGATCTCCACCTGCTGGTGCTGTATTGGGTGCTTGCCCTTGCACTTCTGGTACCGTAGCTCTACGGGACCAGTCGGCCATACTATGTAAAGAAGAGAGAATTTAAGTTTGAAAGAATCGAAAGAAGGTTGAACTGGACCTTGAGGGGATTTCTATAAAAACTCTCTTTTCTACTTGAAAAACTATTTCTATAATAAGAATTTCTTTCTGAAAACACTTCTAGTTTGAACATATGCTACTTTTAAAAATAAGTTACTTTTGGAAAATACTTTACTTTTTAAAACAAGTTTTTAGGAATCCTATAACCTGGCTCTAATACCAAGTGAAACACCCCACACCCCTTAGTATAACCAAAAGGACACACTAAAGAATATGGTGCATTATAGGTATAGCTAAAAAGTTACAGAGACTAAGATTCACAAGACAAATAAATAATAACAGTGGAAACATTTAAAATTAAACTTCATTACTCCATAAAATAAGTCATAAAACCAAATACATAATATGTCTTAAAAACCAAATACATAAGTCTCGTGAATAATACTATCTCAGTCATATCATCAAAGTACATAAAAATAATCATCCCTCTCAAAAAGTACAGTACATCAAAATCCAAATGAAATGAAAACCGAAAAGAAGAAGAATACATGAAGAACTCCGAAAATATCTCCAAGCAAGTCTGAAATCTACTGCCCTCGATTCTACTGGCCTATGGGAGAAAAAGGGGAAATAGAGGAGTGGTTCAGACTAAAAGTCTGGTGAGTGAAAGTAACTACTAGTATTTTTAAGCAAGATAAGGATAATAGACTTAGCAACAGTTCTAGTATAAAGGAACTAAAGGAAAAGATAAAGCTGGAATAAAATACTGTTTAACTGTTTGCTTTGCTTATATTGTTCTAATTATTTCGATTGTTTGCACTTGTCCTAGATAGCTGCTTTGATTAGGCTGAAATCCTAATCCTATTTTAAATTAGGCGGAAATCCTAATTCTACCCTTTGATCGGCTTTCTATCTCTATTGTGCCACTGCGAGCTAGTCCCATCCTATGGGTCCCATAGCAAAAAGACACATGTTTAGCGCTTTGGAACTCAATAGCGACTTATATCCCTGCACCGAGGCTGCTCGCTCGGCCACCATCGGCTCACACTATCTGTTGCTCTCTCTTTTGACCTCTTATTTACCATTACTTTAGCATAAAGCGTGTCCAGCCACACCTGATCTGTTGTGAGACCATCAATTCCTGATTGATAAGGAAATGCTGCCGGATACTGGTCCTAACAAACAAAATCTAATTGCACCCCTTGCCGAAATCCCCTGATTTGAGCTGCTATCTCGCATAAGTGTGTCCCAGCCCCACCTAATCTATTGTGAGACCATTAGTTCCTAACTGAAGGGGAATGCTGTCGGTACGGGTCCTACTTCTATCTTTACTTATTAACTTAGTGTAAGTCTTTATAATAAGCCTTTTCTGTTAATTCTTCTCTCTTTGCTTATTAACTTATTCTAAGTCTTAAAATAAGCCTTTTCTATTATCTCTGCTATATTTTCTTATTAACTTAACTCTAAGTTTTAAAGTGTTTGTACCAAAAATGGGCACAACACTCTTCGGAAGTCTTTGAAGAGATAAACACGCAGAATGAAAATTAAAACTGTGGATTATCTAACAAAAACTCCAAATAACAGAAAGTAAATTGCAAAGACAAGCGATTTAGAGTGGTTCGGCGTTTTGCCTACGTCCACTATGAAGTTTGATGATTTTATTGCTCGATTATTTGAAGATTACAGTAGTTTATAATGTAATACAACTGAATGTGAATGCTAAGTGTTAATCTAAAGCAGCGGCGGTGTTCTGGAGTAAATCTGGCAGAATCTGGGAGCTCTTCAGTACTTAGAATTCTCCAACCCCTTTTCTGAATGACCAGGGGCTCTATTTATAGGTGTAGGAGGCTGATATTTCGCCTAAAATGAGGGGAGACTAGTTCTGGTACGTCAGGGGGCCCACATGGCCGAAATCTGGAGATCCGGGCCCACTTTGGGATCGATTCGACCCTTGGTTCGAATCGATCAAGAAATCATCCAATCGAGCTGAAATTTGGTGTGTACATTCTTCATCATGTGTTTGAGCTTCTGTGAAAATTTCATGGCATTTGGACTTGTAGAACTCGAGATATAATCGATTCAAGATTGCGTTTCTGGTTGACCAGCCTGGTTCGAATCGACCTTAGTTCGAATCGATTCGTTCGAATCGATCTCCCTGCGCGCGAAGACAATGGTGTGGCGCGCATGCTTCGGGTCATCCCTCTCTTATCTCCGAGTTCTACCAAGTCGTACCCGGGTTTTTAGCTGCGTAGACCAGGTGGATTCGAGACTATCGATTCGAAGACGTGCTTTCCTCGAATCGATTGAATTCGCGCTCCTTCGTATCGATCGTGGAGGGTCATGACTGATCGATACAAAGCATCTTCTGTCTTTGGGATTCGGAGACAATAGTGTCATGGAGTCGAAGCTGAGGTACATCTCCTGGATTCAAAGCTCCTCCTCTTTATGGATTCGAGGTGTAGGAAGCTCCAACGGACTCGAACTTGGGGTATGTTCGAATCGACTCGAAGTACAGCCAACTACGACCGATTCGAACCAATACTATCTTGGTGGTTTCGAACCAATGCTTGGTCCTGGTGGATTCGAACGAGGGCCTCTGCGCTGATGGAGTCGAAGCAATGCAATGACTCTATGGATTCGAAGCAATGCTAAGGGGGATGGATCCGACCCTAGGTCCTTCCTCTTTCTAACTGCGATAACTTGGGCATACGAACTCGGATTGCTCCAAAATTTGGAATGTTGGCTTATACGGATTTTCTAGTCATGTATTATCAATTGTAGCCCGAACTGGACTCGGACAAATTTCACTGATATCCATAGCAATCCTTATGCGCAGCTGGTCTACGAGACGATCTGTCGCTGGTTTCTAGTCAAGTCCTTGGTGTCACGGCCTTGCCAAAAGGCGGGATAACATTTGCCCCCCAAAGTATGTCTTGTGTAAACATGGCATGCTTTGAAAAGTTACGGACTTATGCTGACTGGCCATTTGCACGTTTCGTTGAAAGTCGTACTCTGTATTGCTGTAGCCGACTGTCGTTCAATAGTGATTGGCTATTTGCCGTTGGGGTTATGACGAGGGGAACATTTGATCCCTGTAAATGATAAAGATCAAACGTTAGTCAGAAGTACGTGCATACGTATATTGACTTGATTTCGGTTAACGTTGCGTGATCGCAAGTCGTTGTCAGTTCGGTCTGCTATCGGAATCTGCACCGGTCCTCTCCTGAACCGGTCTGAGACTCGAGTTAAAACATTGCTTTTATGATTGTCTATGACCATCCTCTTGTATCTATTCTCTCCTGAATCGGTGTAAAGGGTAGACAAGCAATATTGGATGTTCGATTCGAAGCGATCCATCTGCTTTTATCTGTGGTCTTTGATGGATTCGAAGTCACGAATGTTCGAACCGATTGCCTTTCGAAACGATGGTTTGAGGAGTTGGTTTCTTCGAATCGATGTTGTCTCGCATCGATGTTGTTGGGATGGATTCGAAATGGTCGTTCGAATTGATAGCTTTTGAATCATTGCACGCTAACGATCGTGAAGTCAGTACTTCGAATCGATAGGACGCAACGACTCCAATCTAACTTTTGTTGAAAGCTTCGAATCGATGTAGCTTCGTACCGATGAGGCTTTGTAACGATGCATCTTAGATGGATTCGAATTTTTGAGGGATTCGAATGCAATGGGCTCGAAGCGTGATGGATTCGAATGCGATGGATTCGAGTGGATCAGTGTGTGACCGGTTGGAGTTGGTCATTTTTGACCGGGATACGAATCGTCCCGTTTCTTTCGCGAGGTCCATATAAATACGTAAGGCCGGTGTCACTTTCATTTTTTACATTTTACTGTTGCTATAGCCTCTTCTTCGAATCGATCTCTCCAAGGCCAAGTCGAACGTGCTTTCTTCAGACCGATCGAACCCCTTCACGCTTTCGCTCGTAATAAAAACGGGTAACTAAGGGATCGATTCGAAATGAGTAAGAAAGATAGGACTTAGAATTTTTTAGCATCAATTCAGTTTTTTCTTCTGAAAAAATCGAGGAGTGATGAAATCTGAACGAGGTGGGTCGACTCGATGGAACCATGGAACGAAACTATTCGAGTTGTATCGGTCAGAATGTTGCTTCTCGTTGCTTCGTATCGATCCAGGGATGAATCGTTCGAATCGATTTTGAATGCATAACTTTGAATCGATGGTTTTAAGAGAAGAAAGGAAAGAAGGTTTGTGGCGATCGATTCGAAGTAGCGAGACTCCGATCGATTCGAAGGATCTCAGTTTTGATCGATTCGTGGTTATGCATATCTCATGGTTTCGAAGTGCTTCTCCACCCCAAGACTTCATCGAGTCGAACTATGCGGAGCCATAGCATATCGATTCGAGTCGAAGCATATCGATTCGAGTCGAAGCATGCGGAGTCATAGCATATCGATTCGAGTCGAAGCATGCGGAGTCGAAGCACATCGATTCGAGTTGATCAATTCGAACACCCTTGCTTCAGAGGC
Organism: Allium fistulosum; assembly: GCA_030737815.1. Classification (NCBI taxonomy): domain Eukaryota; kingdom Viridiplantae; phylum Streptophyta; class Magnoliopsida; order Asparagales; family Amaryllidaceae; genus Allium; species Allium fistulosum. Next base: position 496,145,845 of record CM060905.1, on the reverse strand, counting down.
TTCTACTCTTCTGATTTGTTTCGACATCTGGACTACGGCCATTTCCAAGTTTGAACTTTGACGGACTTTCCGAACTTACCGAACTTTAACATACTCGACTCCGACGAGCTTCGGCCTTGTACAACAGAACTTGACTGAAAGATTATACTTGAATTTCCTTTGAGGCTCGTCGATGGAACTATGACATAACTATCAATACAACTGATTTATACTTGAAGTGGTCAGTAGCGTCTGGATGGTGTGGAAGTGACGGTCAGCAATGACGGTCATCTTCGTTCTCAAATTCCTAAATTTTTTGTCGTACAGACATCTTGCTTCAATCTGTTAAATTTGCTTAAGTAATGTACAGCACTTGCACTGTACAACACGCTCACACACTCTACACTGGGGAATGCACGGGTTGTTTACGAACTTAACGTTGCTTTCTGATGAGTTAGTTAATTATGGAATCTTCGAGTTCCCAACAACAAGAGGTACAGAGCTCGACTCCTCCGGTTCTTGAGATTCCAGATATCCCTGCCGATGTAATCGATCCAGCTCCAGATAAATTGCCGGAGGCGATATTTATTGAGGACCCTGTTGATTCGGTTCAGTCTAACATCTATGAATCCTTATTGGGACGAATATGCTTAAAGCATAACATATCTCTGGGTGACGTATTATTGCCCAGCGCCACTGATAGACCGCACAACCCGCCTGAAGGATATACAGCATTCTACCGTCATGCTTGTGCGGCCGGAAATCTTCCTCCTTTCAACCAATATATCAGAGGGATGCTATCATATTTAGGAATCGCTCCTTCACAACTTCATCCCAACGGGCACGCGTTGCTGAACAGTGCCTTTGTAATATTTATGGACTGTCTTTTTCGCCCGCCGAGGCCCTCCGAGATCAGACACATATTTAACTTCAAGAGTAGGGGTGATAGCCCGTCGTTTACATTTTTGGAGGCAGTTAGAAATTGCCAAGTTGTAGTTGGAGCTTGGACTCGACTGAGCTATTTCAAGAACGAGTGGTTCTACGTTCGGTGCCCTCCGGGTTTCGCTAGGCGATGGTTGTCTAGACGTAAGCGCCTTAACCTGTTTCCTTGACCAATAGCTCTTCGGTGTTAAAATTGACATTTCATTTCTTTTACAGCTATTATCTCTAGGCCCGATGGAGGGCGTTTTAAGGGTACCGTCCGGAGTCTTCAAGAAGTCCCAAGCGAGCTGAGGCATATTGACTCGGTGCTGAACGATTACAACTTAAGAGTTCTGGGTTTGATCGACATCAATCAAAGCATAGTTGTTGAGGGATTTGCAAAGTCCGCCTCCAAGAAGGAAGATAAGAAGAAGATCAAGAAGAAAATCAAGAAGAAAAAAGTGAAGAAGTCACTCGGAATCAGAATAATTGAGGCGGGTGACGAAGAAAGAACCCACACAGATTCAGAGCCGATGGCTGATCTCTCGAGAAACTTTGAAGAATCGGGAGAAAAACGGAAAGGCAAGGCCGCCGTTTCCAAAAAACTTAAGTCCAAGGGGGGAAAATCCGTAGATGCGTTTCTTCCCGCTTTCGGGGTCATGATTTCTGAGGCCGCCCCTTCTCATTCGAGAGATTCTTTCAAAGGGCTAGACGATATTCCTATCCCAGATTATATATCGATTTCTCATAATCCTGGGTTGGAGGAATTTCAAGATGTTCTAAACTTGAACGAGCCCTTTCCTTTAAGTGCGGTCAACACTTCCGGTCGGTTTTGGGGGTTTACACATTTACACACACTTCCACGGCACTTCATGACTTTTGCATAGTAAACATTGCTTTATGGGATTTTAATCCGTAATTCTTTCTTATCGCAGGTGAGATGTCAGGACGTGGCTCTACTCTAGATAGGCTTCGGAATGTGCGCCAATCTTCTCCATTTTACGATTCCCGTAGGAGAGAGACAGATAGGGATCATGGGCGAGGCTATTCGAGTCAAGAACGTTATGATAGAGACAGAGATTACTCGCGTAGCCGTTCTGGCTATGATTACTCTGACAGAGACCGGGGATACCAATACCGACCCCGATCTCGCTCTCCTCCGCCTCCCAGGGCTCCAGTAGACCTCCCAGGGCCATCTCATCAGCAACAGTTGCCTTCTCAATCTTCTCGGCCTGATATTCAGCGGCCAAGAATGGAACCGACAGCAGCCGCTATAATTGAACAAGCTCCGGCTGAGTTGACAAGCGAGGGAGCTGCTAAACTCGCCCAAATGAAAAATGACTACCCGGAAATTTGCATGGATGGCTATATCTTCCCTCCTAACTTTAAAAGAATCCCTCCGGAAGCTGAGATCACTGCTCATAGTTATATCCATGACTTCTATGCTCAGTATAAGGAGTGGTACAAGGCAGCCGTGAAGGCTTCTAGAGTAGCTTTTGACAGGGCGAAGATCATTGCTGAACGTGATGCTGAAATTGCTAAACAGAAACGCATCATTGAAGTTCTTCAATCTGAAATGGAGACGTCCCGGAATTCTGAACTTCAAGCTCTCCAAAAGCACGAGGACGCCGTAGCCAAAATGGCTAGGATGCAACAAGAGCATTGCGCCACGGTAGAGGAGATGGGCCACCGCAACACCACCATCGCAGCTGAGCGAGACTTAGCCGTAAAAGAGCTAAACGAGCTCAAGGCCAAATTCGCCGAAATGGTGAAGGAGAAGGATGACGCAAACGCCACTGCACAAGAGGCTTGCAACCAAGCGGTATCTCTTAGGGCCGAACTTGCTGCGGTGGCGGTCAAGTCTAAGTCTGTGGAAGCAGAAATCCAGGAAAAGATTTTGGAGGAGAGGTCCAGGCTGGACGCTGAGTTCGACGATCTCCTTGTCACGTACAACGCTAATGTGCTGGAACATAGAAATTTAGCGTGGCTGGGAGATGACTCCATGATTTTGTACAATGCCTGGACCCGGCTGGTGAATGAGAAGAAAGCAATGCATCCAGATGAAACATTTGACGACTTTGAGCTGGAGATGCGTTTGCTCACCGAGGATGAGAGGAAGACCCTTCATGAGGTGGTGATCTCTATGGCGAAAGAAAAGCTTGGCGTTCAATCTCTAGAGACAGGCGAAGGTTCGGGGACCGTGCATCACGAGGCAAGTGTTGGAGCCGTAATCCCAACATTGCCCGAAACCACTGGTGCGGTAGACCCCCAATCTGTTCCTGCATATAATCCTGACCAACCGTTATTATCTTCCGCCGATGATTCCACCCACGTTTCGGTCCAGACTAAGGAAGGTATTTGAGCGCTTCTCGTAGTTTAGTTGTGGAGAACTTTAAGCAACACACTTGGCTAACAATCTTCGTTTTGTCGCATTTCAGTGACTGAAGTCGTTGTTTCTGCGCCTCTTGCTCTATCAGTTCCACATCAAACATAAGGGGTTGTCTTTACTGAAGCCATCACGAATTCTACCTTGATCGGCGAAGAGGGAGATGCAAATATGTTTTCTTTCAGCGCTCAAATGATTGAGGAGCTTCTCAATGAACCCATCGATCCCTCTGTCAACCCGTCTGATGCTGTGAGTGGGGCTGCTCCGGCCGTTAGTTCATCCATGCCAGCTATTGGCACATCCGATGCGGCCTAAGTATCCCGTGAGGACGACGTTATGGCTGAGATTGATGCCGAGATGGCAGCAGGGAATGCTGGTATGAATCCGCCCGGGCCTGCTCCGTTAATGGTGATTTCACCGGGCGGTACCGTAGTGATTGAAACTGCTCCTGTCCCTCCTCCTGCTACTACTCCCCTGCCTCCAGCTCGACCTCCTAGAAGAACTTCCGTCGCCTCTAGTTCTGAGGAAGACGTTGACATCATATCGCTGCCGGAGGGCAAGCCTGAAAAGAGTAAGCGGTTGAGGAGAAAATCGGGCAGCGGATCGGGTGGAGCTACCCCGAAGAAGAAGATAAGGAAGAAGAAAGATTGAACTCTTTCTTTAAATCTCTGTTGCGTAGGGTAGCATTTTGTTGATTTTCCTATAGCCGTGTATAGATGTGGATTCGGCTCCCACTAGTAGCAATTTCTTGAACCATTTTGTAATCAGATTCTTTTTGTTGATAGTGGAAATGAGAATGTATTCCCTTTTGTCTCCAACTTGTTATGTGTTATGGTTCTGCCCCCAGCATTGGGGATTAGTGTGGAGTTGACGTATGTTTATACTCCGCCTTGCGTACTGGGAGTACGGAGTCAGTTAATGTTTATACTCCAGTTCGCGCTCTCGGAAGCTGGAGTTTGTTGATGTTTATACTCTGGTTCGTGCTCTCGGAATCCGGAGTTAGTTAATGTTTATACTCCAGTTCGCGTTCTCGGAAGCTGGAGTTTGTTGGTATTTATACCCAGCTCGCGCTCTCGGAGTACTCTGGGGTTTTAGGAAAATGTTTATACTCCGCCTCGCACTCTGGGAGTACGGAGTTAGTTAAAAAGTTTGTACCCAGCTCGTGCTCTCGGAGTACTCTGGGATTTAGGAAAATGTTTATACTCCGCCTCGCACTCTGGGAGTACGGAGTTAGTTAAAAAGTTTGTACCCAGCTCGCGCTCTCGGAGTACTCTGGGATTTAGGAAAATGTTTATACTCCGCCTCGCACTCTGGGAGTACGGAGTTAGTTAAAAGGTTTGTACCCAGCTCGCGCTCTCGGAGTACTCTGGGATTTAGGAAAATGTTTATACTCCGCCTCGCACTCTGAGAGTACGGAGTTAGTTAAAAGATTGTCGTGTATCAACCCATTTCCGGCCTGATGTGATGGCTTGCCCCCGAGCTCGGGTTCCATTTGGAGAGTGGTTGATTGCTTCATAGCCACTCCCTACTCGAATAAATCCCAATGTGTGATGGAATTTAGCTCTTCGTGCATCGTGATGTTGTACATTGTATTTAATGAATCACAGCTCTGGCTCAAAGAGATGGCATTTTATTGCTGAAATAAGAGAACATGGCAAAGTCAATTGCCTTATTACAGATTCTAATTTCGAAATGCAGAAACAAATTCTAAAACAGAATTTAAACTAAATAGATAAACATAGCCTGTTATGTGCAATAGCGACGAGGACTTTCGCCATCCAAGGCCTTTGGTGAAGCTGGACCATCAGCGGTCGTTAACTCATATATATCATCCCCGAGCTCTTGCTTAATCTCATGTGATCCCTTCCATGTTGGTTTCATGTGTAGTAGTGCTGGGTATTCTTTTTTAATGACAATCTCATTGCGTTCAAAAGTTTTAAGTCGGTCCTCGGCATTGCGTAATCGGGCGACTCGTTTTCGGCGTATGACTGTTCTCAAGTCAACCTGATCGCCCTGGACGACTCCAACTCCGTTGACGGTAGGGAACTTTAAGGTCAAGCACCACGGGGCAATTACGGCTCTGAATTCAGTAAGGGCAGGTCGTCCTAAGAAAGCGTTGTATGGCGAGACTATGTTCAACACAGTGAACTGTAATGTTTGAACTCTCCTATGTTCCTTAAATCCCAACCTAACTGGTAACTTCACCACCCCAATAGGTACGGTAGAGCTACCGTTGAATCCATGGAGGTGAGTTTGGCAAGGTTCCAAATCCCTGGGATTCATCCTCATTTGATTATAAGCATGTATAAAAAGGATATTCATAGAGCTCCCGCAGTCAATTAGTATCCTCTTCATCCAAGCTGGACCTACTTGTGCCGATATCACGAGTTGGTCAGTAGTCGGGCTTCCGACATAATCAGTATCGTTGTCTCGGAAAGTGATGTCGTTAATTGTCGCTCTCTTTCGTTTGGTCGAAGGTTTATTGTCCAAGTTATCATCGTACTCAAAGTCTGTTCGTCTAGCCAAGTTGTTATATGATTTCATTTCTCCCCAGCTTCGCTTCGCTGTACGAGGACTATCACTTACAACATTAATTACCAGTCTTCCTCCGACACGACCTGGTTCTTCCTGTCTTTCTGGATTCTGTACATGATTTTGATTTGAGGGGCTCGCCCCTTCAGACTGCGGTGCCCGCACAAACTGGTCTAACTTCCTCTCCCTGATCAACTTCTCAATGAGGTCCTGCAAGTGTCGACATTCATTGGTGTTGTGGCCATAACTTTCGTGGAATCTACAAAACTTCCCTGTTTGGATCTGCCTCTCCGACGATTGCTTCGGAGCCGGCTTCTTGTATTGCATAGTATTGCAAGTCTGTAGGTACACATTTTCCAACGATGTATTCAATGGTGTGTAATTATCGAACATCGGAGCTTCACGCCGTGGACCTCGATTTGGATCTCTTTTCTTATTCTGATCATTGTTACCTCTTGGCTGAGTTTGCTTGTTCTGTATGTTCAACTGAACTTTTCCGGAATTGTCACCGGACTGTTTTACTGCTACATTGCTCTGTATCCCTTCACTCTTGGGTCCTGCATCGTCCTGCTTCCTAGACTGTTTCGCGTCCTCTTGTCGTAAGAATTGTGCGGCTTTGGAGTAGAAACGGTCCAACGATGCGGGCGGTTTTCCAGCTAACCAGTTTCCAAATTCAGAATCAGGGTCAATCCCCTTTGTCAATGCCATTAAGATTGAGTTATCGTTGGGGTTACTAATCTCCACACATGCCGCATGGAATCTCTCTAAGTAACGCCTTAGCGTTTCCCCACGAGCTTGGGTAACACTGGATAAGGTGTTGACATCTTTGGGTCTAGCGACATGCATGCGAAATTGTTCAACAAATTTCTTAGCCAGTTGATCAAATGAAGAGATAGACCTAGGTGGCAATCTTGTGAACCACATCGTTGCGATCCCACCTAGAGAGATGGGGAAACTTCGACATTTTACTGCGTCATCGGCCCTCGCGGCGCTCATCGACCATTCATATTTCAAGATGTGTTGATTGGGATCAGAATTTCCTTCGTACATAGGAAGGGTTGGCATTCTGAATCGCCGGGGAGGTTCAGCATTCAGTATCTCGTTTGTGAAGGGAGTATGACTACGGGAAAGTCCCCAGTCATCGTTGGTAAGGCCTTGGCTTTCGCGGATCATCTGACGTATCATAGTCGAGATGTCTGGCATTGCTACATTTTGAGCTTGCCGAGCTAAGGTGTGGTCGGGTTCCACAGCGCGAGTTCGGACCGGGCGCTGTCGACGGTCCAAATTTTGCCTCCTTGGCTCAGCGTCCTCTAGGACGTACGGTTCAGGAGTACGACCACGTTGCCGATTATTTGGCTCTGAAAGATTTCGGGTATCAACCCTTGTTTCTATTGTGGCAGCTGCGGCATGATTGTCCGCGGTATGCTGTGTAGTAGGGCCTCCTTGTATGGAGGGCCCGGCCTGAAAGCTGGTCGATGGTCCTGCCCTCAACTGTCCAACAGTCAAAGCGGGTTGATATCCGATCGTTTGTGCATGACTCCCGTCTAATCGAGGACGGGTAGATCTATGATAGTAGTCTGATGAAGCAGAACTTTCAGTGGATGAGCGGGAAACATCATCCCTTCTGGACCTCCTATGGCCCTGGCGGTTCAGTTGGTTTGTCAATTCGATATTGGCACGCAACTGTTCGGCTAATTGCTGCCGACTCTGAGTCAGCTCTTGAAGCAATACTTGGAATTCTTGTCTAGTGACTGCCCCAGACGGATCTGAGTGGGCAGTGTTGTCTTGGTTGGATGGCTGCTGTTGAGCAGGATTCTGTCCATCCCTACCTTCTTGTCCAGCAGCTGTAGAAGTGGTTCTCGTGCTAACCATTTTGAATGATGAATCCTTTTCCTAGATTTTATGCAAATCTGAGTAGAATGGAAGGACTGTGAATCGAAGATCTGGATCTTCCTCTTGGATTTGTGCAATCCGGTATTGATGGTAGATCCAAGGAGCAGGAGAAAAAAGCTGGTTTTTTCTCAGTGAAAGCACCAAAGTGTTTGTACCAAAAATGGGCACAACACTCTTCGGAAGTCTTTGAAGAGATAAACGCGCAGAATGAAAATTAAAACTGTGGATTATCTAACAAAAACTCCAAATAACAGAAAGTAAATTGCAAAGACAAGCGATTTAGAGTGGTTCGGCGTTTTGCCTACATCCACTATGAAGTTTGATGATTTTATTGCTCGATTATTTGAAGATTATAGTAGTTTATAATGTAATACAACTGAATGTGAATGCTAAGTGTCAATCTAAAGCAGCGGCGGTGTTCTGGAGTAAATCTGGCAGAATCTGGGCGCTCTTCAGTAATTAGAATTCTCCGACCCCTTTTCTGAATGACCAGGGGCTCTATTTATAGGTGTAGGAGGCTGATATTTCGCCTAAAATGAGGGGAGACCAGTTCTGGTACGTCAGGGGGCCCACATGGCCAAAATCTGGAGATCCGGGCCCACTTTGGGATCGATTCGACCCTTGGTTCGAATCGATCAAGAAATCATCCAATCGAGCTGAAATTTGGTGTGTACATTCTTCATCATGTGTTTGAGCTTCTGTGAAAATTTCATGGCATTTGGACTTGTAGAACTCGAGATATAATCGATTCAAGATTGCGTTTCTGGTTGACCAGCCTGGTTCGAATCGACCTTAGTTCGAATCGATTCGTTCGAATCGATCTCCCTGCGCGCGAAGACAATGGTGTGGCGCGCATGCTTCGGGTCATCCCTCTCTTATCTCCAAGTTCTACCAAGTCGTACCCGGGTTTTTAGCTGCGTAGACCAGGTGGATTCGAGACTATCGATTCGAAGACGTGCTTTCCTCGAATCGATTGAATTCGCGCTCCTTCGTATCGATCGTGGAGGGTCATGACTGATCGATACGAAGCATCTTCTGTCTTTGGGATTCGGAGACAATAGTGTCATGGAGTCGAAGCTGAGGTACATCTCCTGGATTCAAAGCTCCTCCTCTTTATGGATTCGAGGTGTAGGAAGCTCCAACGGACTCGAACTTGGGGTATGTTCGAATCGACTCGAAGTACAGCCAACTACGACCGATTCGAACCAATACTATCTTGGTGGTTTCGAACCAATGCTTGGTCCTGGTGGATTCGAACGAGGGCCTCTGCGCTGATGGAGTCGAAGCAATGCAATGACTCTATGGATTCGAAGCAATGCTAAGGGGGATGGATCCGACCCTAGGTCCTTCCTCTTTCTAACTGCGATAACTTGGGCATACGAACTCGGATTGCTCCAAAATTTGGAACGTTGGCTTATACGGATTTTCTAGTCATGTCTTATCAATTGTAGCCCGAACTGGACTCGGACAAATTTCACTGATATCCATAGCAATCCTTATGCGCAGCTGGTCTACGAGACGATCTGTCGCTGGTTTCTAGTCAAGTCCTTGGTGTCACGGCCTTGCCAAAAGGCGGGATAACATAAAATAAGCCTCTTTCTGTTCTTTTTTCTTAATTATAACCAACGTTATAATTTCTCTTATATTCTGTCTTTTTAATTATAATTTCCAGTTATAAACTTTGCTTGCAAATGTCTCAAATTTTCCTATTTCAATCTATATTCTCTTTATTACAGTTCTTCTTATTTTACGTCCAATTTCTGTAAATTTAGTGTTCTTATATTCTAGTCCATATTAGTGTATTATTTTCTTTTTATTATTTTATTCGTGTAAAAAAAGAATAAAAAGAAACTAACATTTACAGGATGAATTCTAACGTAAAACGGATGTAAATAAAATACAAATAATTGTAAATCACTGTAAATAAATGAATAAAATAGCTGAATAAAATAGACTGAAAAGAGCTTTAAAAATTAACTGTAAACAACTTATATAAAAGCGATCTCAAAATTGCAGAAAAACTACAACTATTGAAAAACCTATTATTTTAAATTACTTAAAAATCTAAAATATTTATTTAAACACTCACCTGTGGTCCTTAGCTCTTTTCCTTGGCCTTCCCGGATCCACTTCTAGGATATAAAATATTTTAATTAAAAAAATCTTTTCCTCGGAAATATATTCCTTTTAGGGTCCAGCATTAGGCAATGAACCCAGATGGAGAAAATCTGAATGAGAAAAAATAGCTAGGCCTAGGGTTTTATTTATAGTGTCACTTGTGGATCTCAGATCATTGGATTTGAGGATTAAATCTGGTGCAACCACGTCATAGGCTCTATTGGAACCGTCAGATGGAAGAACGGACGCACGAGATGGAATAAAAACAACAAAACACGTCATGATTTTATCTGGACGAATTAACATACCAAAACACTAAGGCGGGTCGACCTTACTGTCGACCGCCATATACTAAGGTCGACCTATAGGTCGACCCAGGCATGGGGAAGGTCCACCCTAAGGTCGACCTGAGCTATTTTTTTTCTTTTTCTTTTTCGTTTCTTGTTTAATTTGTAACTTCTTCATTTTAGCTCCGATTTCGACAATCTGTATATGGAAATTGACTAGAAAATTACCACGGACACAATGGTGCAACTCCCGTGGCTCAATTCTGATAATTTCACAAAGTTATTTTATTATTTAATTAATTAGTATAGCTTAAAATTTTGGGTTGTTACATAATCCAAAATTGTGATGCCCCACCCCGAGACCCACATTAACAAAGAGTATTACGGGGTAATACTGTCTGCTAATGCGGAGAATAGAGCTGGTTTGGAGCGACCATCTATAGTCTTGCCTTGAATATCCATTGAATACGTCGATTAGTGCTCTATATTTTTTTCCATCTCAAGTGGATCGACATATCCAATAAATGCTTAATATGAAACTAAAGGTGGCTATAGGATCTATCAGAACAAAATACAACAACTCAAATGCATAACACATCACAGAACAGTAAATAAATATATATATATACATATATACTGATACATCCCAATACAATACAAATAATACATCATAAGTGGTATGACGACCATAATATACACACGAGTCAAAACAATATACATATCAAAGTAGCGACAAAAAGACTACAACAAAAAGGGCTAGCAGATAAGTCCATGCGGAAGCAAAATAGGCTAAGTCCATAAGGGTACCTAACTTGAAACACCTCGGTCTGACCCGAGTATAAAATACACGGGTCAGTCTAGCTAAACAAATCGGTTAAAGGGAATATACGATAACATAAGCATAAGATAAAGGTGATGTTCTTCTTAAACAAGAAGAAACAATAATAAGCATGAGCATAAGTATGGTATGGTTACTTTAAGTGATGAGATGATATCACTTACACAAACATATATTTTAAAAGAGATAAGACAATCCATAAAACGCTAAATATTGCAAGCCTAATATCATCGGCATATCACAAATCATTAATAGTGGTTTAGGGGAAATATAACTCCTAAAAAGGAGAAATCCTAAACTCGCCATATCGGCAAACTCAAAGAAATCACCATCTCAAACGTACGCCACAAGGCAATCGAATACAACTCTCCAACATATGAGAATTGTAACGACCCGTAAATTTCAACGGTTTTAATAACGTAATTAGTTGAAATTTTGTGAAATTTTAAACGATAAAATTTTGAAATATAAATTTGATATTTGGAATGCATTTAGTTAAACATAGCAACTGGTAAATTTTCGTCCGAAAATATGAAAGTTTATTTCGCGCGTAAAATTCACTTCAATATAATCAGTTAAAAAGCGATGAAAATAAAATGTTTCCGAAACCTAAATATTTTTACATAGAAAAATTCTAAATCATCTTCTGAGCAAGATGTCAGTTTGTCGTTTTTCCAAATTCGGACATCTTTGGCTCCGTCGATCTTATTTTTCAGCGTTTTTCTTGCATTTTCCGCCGGTAGAAAAATTCGAATTTTTATAATTCAATCGTACCACTGATATCTGTATACCGTTTTGATCGTCTCATTGTGCTGATCTTCGCAGTATACTCATTTGTACATTTCGGAGTTTGGTACGCTGCGGAAACTGTGAAATGGTCGCCCGTATCGGTACCACTTCGAACTTTCTAAATTCATTTGTTTATTCGTAGAGCCACTGTGTAAATACCAATGGTCACTTGTATTTAATTTTCTTGAATTCAACTTACAAGACGATTGCAATTTCCAATTCTCAAATTATCTTGCCAGTTCATTTTCTGTTCATTTATTTTTCTGTTTTGCTATGAAATCTTGTTCGTTCACAACTTTCTCCCCACCCCATTGAAGTAATGCATCCATGCCAGAGAACTAGCCCCTCCATTTTCCAATTCACTCAACAAAACTTGCTCCATTTCACAACCGTACAAAGCCAACTTCACCCATCTAACAACGCTCCTACCTCATCCCCTGACCATCTTCCCTCCCTCGGCCAATGACTGCTCCGCCTCCCTGACCTTAAACCGCCATCCACCCCTCACCTTCCATTCGCCGACCAACAACTCGATCCCACTGTACCTCCGCCTCCATCCAGATCCAACAACCCCAGCCCAAGAACCTCGGCCACCACTTCCTCCCATCCACTACCGAAGTCTCCTCCATCTCAGATCTAACCCGCACCCATTTCCACCCCATGCCGAGACCCCACCAGCCTGTCATCTGCCGTGCAACCAGCCGCGACCAGCTCTGCCACTTCCGCCTACCTTCCCGCATGGCCAACCTGCGTCCAAGACTCTGTCACCTTGCCTTGCTCCTTCCTCCTCCAGTCCTTCCCTTCTGTTCAGCCGTCTCACCTCCGTTCTTTTCTTCCTTGGCCTTGAGTTTGAGAAGGTATGAATATATATAATTGAATAACTAGTTAAGTTTAATATATATATAGTGTTAGAATATATGAACTGTACAAGATTATGCGTTTCTTCTATAGGAATATGTGTAGTGCTGTGTTTGTGAGTCTGCACACGTAGATTTAAAGAACATAATTTAAACAAATGGTATTGCATAACTGTACATTGTAAAAAAAATTTTGGTATAAGTTTGGTTGCAGATCTCTTTTATAGACAAGTATATATAACGATTTGCATGTAGCGTGTATATCTGGTTATGACATATCAATGTTTATATTACTGTTTTACGCATATATTCAGTTATATATTCTGTATATTATTTTATTTTTTTGTTGGCATCAGTTTATATGTTACACATCTCCTTCGTCGTATGTAAATTTCCATATATGTCGATAAAAACGTTTGTTTATACAAGTTTTAAAGTATCAGTTTGCATAATATATATGTATAGAATTTTATCTAAGTTATATGTATATATATAATATATTAATTTACGTGTAGCCTGTTAGTGAATGTTAGACGAGTAGTTGTATATAACCGGTTATTTATACGTTCTAGTGAGTATAATCAGTTGTTATATTGTTTGTTTATTTACAGATTAGTGTCTACAATTAGTAATATTTCAAAGTTAGTCTGCTTATAAATTATATTGCTGTTATTATTACAGAAAATTGTTTAAAACACAAAAGCATAACATGATAGTTATAAAGTTTTACGGTATATGTTTGTTTATACAGCAGTTTATAAATATACACGTATGTATACTGTGTTTTTGGTTTTCCAAAATAAAATAAAGGCATATATGAATGATTCATGTAAACTATTATATTGTAGTTCATTTGTTTATATTTTATCTACTTACAGTTTAGCTATTATATATATATGATGTGTAGCAGCTCGTCTATGCTATTGGGATATGTATGTCAGAGAAGTATTTATGTAGTTAAATTATAGATACGTATATGTTTGTTATAATAATAATTATAATAATAACGGTTTATATTTATATTCCATCGACATCGAGCTTATTTGACTCATTCTCATCGATTCATATCTATCAGCTTTGATCGTCGAATCGTGTCACTCTAGCTGTGCTTCGGAAGTCGTGTTGCATTTCGTAACTCAATTTCATGTCCGTTCATATCTCTATCCTCGAAAGGTGAGCACTCACTCACGATTAATGTTCTTTTATTTATTAAATCTGATTTCAATTGAAACGACAATTGAAATATGCTGCTGTTAGTTAATTACACTGTTATATATGTTATTGCCTGTATCAGTTCACCTGTGACATCTGACACCATTATCTGTTAATTATTTATGTGATGATAATACAGTTTGGCTGATAATTGATTGATTGTTGATGTTTATATTGGACGTTAAATTGTTAATGTTAAATTGATAAATAGTATGAAATTGAACTTGATATAGGATAGTTAAATGTTGAATTTGATTAAATGACATTTGTATAATATGACCCCTTTTACTGTTGAATTTATTGACACGTAGGATTTGTTTAATTATACTTTGAACCACTGAATGTATGTTGTTATATTGATGATGTATGAAATTGTAAATATATGACAAGTGAAAACCGTAATGTAATAATCTTTAATCTACATGAAATGATAGTGTAGATTCTAGAAATAATTATATTAATTCGTACAAATAACAATGCGAATTAATACGGTTATTTCGGGATTATTTGAATTGATTATTGGATTGTTATTGATTGTTGTTATTGCTTGTTTATTTACTTTGACACCATCCCAGTTATCACACTGCAAGTTCCCTTTGCTATGTTTTGATTTTGAATTCATTTGGAATCGGGTTGAAATGATAAATACCCAAATTGAACCTTGACTTAGGATAGAAAATTAAATAAAACCCGATTGGTCGATAAATTTGATTTAAAATAAAATGAAGATTTTATTTGAATAAATAATATGGTTTTGAAATGAAGTTGAAATTTGAATTTTTTTATGAAAGGAAAATGTTAATATTTAAAAATCTGAAACAAAATATTAAAGATGAAATTGATGAAAAACGATGTTTAATTTGAGAAATGATTGAATTAAGTTTGAAATGATTTAATAATCAAGTTTGAAATTATAATTAAGTTTGAAATTATTAAACTTTGAAATTATTTAATAATTAAGTTTTGAATTATTTAATAATTAAATAAGATTGAATTTTTAATGATTAAATTGAATTGAAACTCTTTAATAAGAAAAATTGAATTTTTGAATAAGTGAATTTTACTTCGTAAATAATTGAAATTGAGTTTCTTTATAAATTAAGTTTTGGGAAAATTATTTAAGAAAGTAAATAAGTGAAATGGAATTTCTTTAACAAAAATGTGATATTTTGGAATTAATGTAAAACTTGTAATTGAAAGAATTGATTTGACGAATTTAGTTTAATTCAAAAGTGTAAGTTGATTTAATGAAGTTGAACTTAAGAAATTGATTTAATGAATTGGAAATTTAATAGAAATTGTTCCGAATGATAAAGTAACTTAACGAATATTGAATGGAATTGATAAATGAGTTTAAATTGATTTGAATGTTAAATAAAATTTATTTAAATGATTTCGGAATGAAACTTATATACGAACTTGAATCAATATTTGAATGGTTTTAAAAAGAGATTGAAATTGAATTATAAGATTTTGAAATGGTAAATTGAAGTTTTGAAACGTAAATTTTGGAAATTGATTTAGAAAGACAAATGAAATGTTGGTTTACGAATTCTAATTGAAATTGTAATTGATTTGGTTTTGAAATATATAAACGACCAATCGGTGTAATAATTACGAAAGTTATTAAAGAGACCGGGATCGGTAATGGATATACTCTCTATCTAAACCGAAACCACTTTAATAACTATACGCGGAGTGATGATCCAGAATGAAGTGGTTGGAATGATGTACGTGTTGACTGAAGAAAGAGAACGATAATGGATAGCCTTGACACTCGTGTCAAATTGGAAATGACTAAAACAGGAGCTGTGCCGGGCCAATGGAGGATTAGCTACCTCAAGTGGACACACTTCTTCGAACTACTCATTACTTGTTGTCGATTGGTGCACCCTTGATTTTGGGAGTGTTGTTTCACGGTGTTGCGGGCGCTGCGGCGTTGCGTTCTCACCAGTCCGGATCAGGCAAACGGTAGTATCACTACCTTGGGTATTGCCTCATGTGCCTTGTCATACTTGTATTCCATTTATTCGCGACCACTACGAATTTGTTTTGTACCTTTAGTATATGGATTGCCCTCTGGTGACTTCCGGTTTTGGGGAAACTACGGTCTTGTATATGCTTTTGGGAATAAAAATGTGTTAAGGGTGGAATGGGCCATGACTTAACGCTATTTTGATATCTTTTATATTACTGATAGACATTATCTACTTAGCGTACATTACTACCTAGTAGATAGTTTAACGGATCCTTAAAGGATGGTTATTCCAAACATCCTTTGAGTTACTTGTATTTCAATTTCTATTTCACTTGAGTTGGATTTATTTATATAAGAATGTTAATCCTGACTCGAGTGTTTTGTGTTTTGCTTTACGCTCGGGTCAGACTGAGTGTACCAGTATTCGAGACTCACCTTTGGAGTTGGAGCTTTGCTTGAAGATCCAGCCATCTATTCTGCTTTCAGTATTCGATGATTCCAGTGATGTATTCTGATTTGTATCTGATGTATCGTATTACTCTTCTGTTGTAAACTCTGATGTATTTTATATTCATATAGTAGCTTCATGAACTACTATCTCTTTTATTTCCGCTGCAATTATTACTCTGTGTCTGTGTTCTGTGATTATTTATTTATTGTATATGTTCAGTTTTGCCAAATTTAAATTAACAACGCGGTATTTTGAGCAATTCAACTCCGGCATGAGTGTCTACCTATACACTTATAATGGATGCGAAAGGTCCAAAATGATGGGTCGTTACAGTTGGTATCAAAACTTTGGTAGCTCTAGGCAAAACTCAACATATGGGGTAAATGTATTTACAGAATCACTCTCATTCGAGTTCAATCTCTTCCTTTTGACTCGATTCCTTTGAATTTTGGAACATTCCCTGTGGTTCCAAAATCCATTCGTGTCCCTCACTATTCGTCGTCTTTCGATTCTAGAGCACCCCATAACTCCATTTTGAATGATATCTATAATAGATCGGCGGTCTCGCCAATCTTCGAATGATTCGTAAAGGAGCAAAACACCTTTACAATAGGCATTGATTTACCAGAGATTTCTGTATCCTCGGTTTACGATGCTATCTATCTCCTGTTATACCTGAATTCTATTTCTTGAGATCGAATGTCGATTTACCTCGAAATTCTACAACGATCTTATTCTTGAAGTCACGGTCGACCCGGTTAAGGTTGCCCGCGATTTATATAAACTTATCAATCTTCCTACTTTGCTATTAATCATCATATCTTGTATCGAACTTATCTTCGAATCAAATTTCTCTTTGATTTAAGTCCATCAAATTTGAAACCCTATCCTTATTTTGAAAATTCATTCTTGTATCGTCGAGCAAAGAAATGTATTTGTAAGCTAATATTTAAAATGTTTTATATATTGTGTTGTTTGAGTTGTTGATGTGATTTGGGTTTTCGATCGATTCGTCTGATCAACGCAATCGATAGGATTTCCAAAACACTTGAGCAGAGCAAACTGACACAATATTGTTTTCAAATTTGGTTGATAAAATTAAAGTTTTGTATGATTATATTATATATAAATACAAGTTTTCTGAAATTAAATTGTTAATGAATTTGTTGTCTGAAATAATAATATTGATTTTCATTTATTGTTTTGTAAACCATTGATTATTGCATAATATAAATAAACGAATTTATAAACTTGGTTATAAATTGATTGGAATTTGAAATGAATTTTATTCAGAAATTTGAGAATTTATTAGTTTCCGGTGATTTCGAACTTTGGTTTTTAAAATCTCAAAGTATATATTATTGAAAGTGTTTTCGAATAGAAATCGTTTTCAAAGAATTTTTAAAATGTTGAAATCAGTGCTCTTCTCTTTGTCGTTGGAAAATAATTTCGGTGATGGCGGCCGCATCATCGACATTCATTTTCGAGTTTCGAAGTGGAGATATTATTCTGTAGCATTGCTACGGTTTTGTTTTGAAAAATATTTTGATTTGAATTTCTTCAGTATAATTTGATTTATATATATATAGGTATCTTATTTTAAAATTTAATTTGATTTGATATAAATATATTATATATATCTCTAAATTGTTTAAAACTAATCGAAAATCTATTTCTTAAATTTCGTTAAAGGATGATTTTAATTATAAGTAAAACCAAAATTTGGAATAAATATTTAAACTTGAATAATTGGATTGGGAAAATTTTATTTGTATAGTACTAAATTGCATTCGAATACAACTTACCTAAATCATTCAGAAGTTGAATATGTAATTGGATAATATATAAGATAAATTGAATTTATAAATAAAATTTGAGTGTTTATAATAGATGTTATACACTTAAATTTTGATTTTAAAGATGTTAATAGAGTTAGATAGGATAATAAGTAAAACTCAGTTAATAATGAAATAGATTTGTTTTGAAAGAATTAATAAATTTGTTTGAAAGAATCACAAATTGAAATTTGATCAACATATGAAAATACCTTGAATTTAAAAGAAATTAATAGATGTAAATTAATTTAAATCGAAACTTTTATGTTTTAAATTAATTTATATGGGTTAAATATATATGATAAGATATATTAAGTAGAATAAATCTAACAATAGTTTGGAATAAAGAAGAATTTAAATTTGTTGAAAATATGATTATAATAAAAGACTATTCAAATTTATGGTTTTAGAAATTGTAAATTTAAGATAATTGGATAATAAGATAATGAATTTAGAAATAGTTGAGATTGATTTTAGTGAAATCAAATGGATTAAATCAATTATTGAATATCAATTAATTTAAATTTGAATTTATATGGTTTAAATTAATTGTTATTTTGCATTTTAAATCTGTTTTTCTTTCTGGTTGTTTCTATTCTCCTACCTCGTTCCTTTTCGGGGATGAAAAGTTTTGAGTGGGGGAGAGTGTAACGACCCATAAATTTCAACGGTTTTAATAACGCAATTAGTTGAAATTTTAAACGATAAAATTTTGAAATATAAATTTGATATTTGGAATGCGTTTAGTTAAACATAGCAACTGGTAAATTTTCGTCCGAAAATATGAAAGTTTATTTCGCGCGTAAAATTCACTTCAATATAATCAGTTAAAAAGCGATGAAAATAAAATGTTTCTGAAACCTAAATATTTTTACATAGAAAAATTCTAAACCATCTTCTGAGCAAGATGTCAGTTTGTCGTTTTTCCAAATTCGGACATCTTTGGCTCCGTCGATCTTATTTTTCAGCGTTTTTCTTGCATTTTCCGCCGGTAGAAAAATTCGAATTTTTATAATTCAATCGTACCACTGATATCTGTATACCGTTTTGATCGTCTCGTTGTGCTGATCTTCGCAGTATACTCATTTGTACATTTCATAGTTTGGTGCGCTGCGGAAACTATGAAATGGTCGCCCGTATCGGTACCACTTCGAACTTTCTAAATTCATTTGTTTATTCGTAGAGCCACTGTGTAAATACCAATGGTCACTTGTATTTAATTTTCTTGAATTCAACTTACAAGACGATTGCAATTTCCAATTCTCAAATTATCTTGCCAGTTCATTTTCTGTTCATTTATTTTTCTGTTTTGCTGTGAAATCTTGTTCGTTCACAACTTTCTCCCCACCCCATTGAAGTAATGCATCCATACCAGAGAACTAGCCCCTCCATTTTCCAATTCACTCAACAACACTTGCTCCATTTCACAACTGTACAAAGCCAACTTCACCCATCTAACAACGCTCCTACCTCATCCCCTGACCATCTTCCCTCCCTCGGCCAATGACTGCTCCGCCTCCCTGACCTTAAACCGCCATCCACCCCTCACCTTCCATTCGCCGACCAACAACTCGATCCCACTGTACCTCCGCCTCCATCCAGATCCAACAACCCCAGCCCGAGCACCTCGGCCACCACTTCCTCCCATCCACTACCGAAGTCTCCTCCATCTCAGATCCAACCCGCACCCATTTCCACCCCATGCCGAGACCCCACCAGCCTGTCATCTGCCGTGCAACCAGCCGCGACCAGCTCTGCCACTTCCGCCTACCTTCCCGCATGGCCAACCTGCGTCCAAGACTCTGTCACCTTGCCTTGCTCCTTCCTCCTCAGTCCTTCCCTTCTGTTCAGCCCTCTCACCTCCATTCTTTTCTTCCTTGGCCTTGAGTTTGAGAAGGTATGAATATATATAATTGAATAACTAGTTAAGTTTAATATATATAGTGTTAGAATATATGAACTGTACAAGATTATGCATTTCTTCTATAGGAATATGTGTAGTGCTGTGTTTGTGAGTCTGCACACGTAGATTTAAAGAACGTAATTTAAACAAATGGTATTGCATAACTGTACATTGTAAATTTTTTTTTGTATAAGTTTGGTTGCAGATCTCTTTTATAGACAAGTATATATAACGATTTGCATGTGGCGTGTATATCTGGTTATGACATATCAATGTTTATATTACTGTTTTACGCATATATTCAGTTATATATTCTGTATATTATTTTATTTTTTTGTTGGCATCAGTTTATATGTTACACATCTCCTTCGTCGTATGTAAATTTCCATATATGTCGATAAAAACGTTTGTTTATACAAGTTTTAAAGTATCAGTTTGCATAATATATATGTATAGAATTTTATCTAAGTTATATGTATATATATAATATATTAATTTACGTGTAGCCTGTTAGTGAATGTTAGACGAGTAGTTGTATATAACCGGTTATTTATACGTACTAGTGAGTATAATCAGTTGTTATATTGTTTGTTTATTTACAGATTAGTGTCTTCAATTAGTAATATTTCAAAGTTAGTCTGCTTATAAATTATATTGCTGTTATTATTACAGAAAATTGTTTAAAACACAAAAGCATAACATGATAGTTATAAAGTTTTACGGTATATGTTTGTTTATACAGCAGTTTATAAATATACACGTATGTATACTGTGTTTTTGGTTTTCCAAAATAAAATAAAGGCATATATGAATGATTCATGTAAACTATTATATTGTAGTTCATTTGTTTATATTTTATCTACTTACAGTTTAGCTATTATATATATATGATGTGTAGCAGCTCGTCTATGCTATTGGGATATGTATGTCAGAGAAGTATTTATGTAGTTAAATTATAGATACGTATATGTTTGTTATAATAATAATTATAATAATAACGGTTTATATTTATATTCCATCGACATCGAGCTTATTTGACTCATTCTCATCGATTCATATCTATCAGCTTTGATCGTCGAATCGTGTCACTCTAGCTGTGCTTCGGAAGTCGTGTTGCATTTCGTAACTCAATTTCATGTCCGTTCATATCTCTATCCTCGAAAGGTGAGCACTCACTCACGATTAATGTTCTTTTATTTATTAAATCTGATTTCAATTGAAACGACAATTGAAATATGCTGCTGTTAGTTAATTACACTGTTATATATGTTATTGCCTGTATCAGTTCACCTGTGACATCTGACACCATTATCTGTTAATTATTTATGTGATGATAATACAGTTTGGCTGATAATTGATTGATTGTTGATGTTTATATTGGACGTTAAATTGTTAATGTTAAATTGATAAATAGTATGAAATTGAACTTGATATAGGATAGTTAAATGTTGAATTTGATTAAATGACATTTGTATAATATGACCCCTTTTACTGTTGAATTTATTGACACGTAGGATTTGTTTAATTATACTTTGAACCACTGAATGTATGTTGTTATATTGATGATGTATGAAATTGTAAATATATGACAAGTGAAAACCGTAATGTAATAATTTTTAATCTACATGAAATGATAGTGTAGATTCTAGAAATAATTATATTAATTCGTACAAATAATAATGCGAATTAATACGGTTATTTCGGGATTATTTGAATTGATTATTGGATTGTTATTGATTGTTGTTATTGCTTGTTTATTTACTTTGACACCATCCCAGTTATCACACTGCAAGTTCCCTTTGCTATGTTTTGATTTTGAATTGAATTGGAATCGGGTTGAAATGATAAATACCCAAATTGAACCTTGACTTAGGATAGAAAATTAAATAAAACCCGATTGGTCGATAAATTTGATTTAAAATAAAATGAAGATTTTATTTGAATAAATAATATGGTTTTGAAATGAAGTTGAAATTTGAATTTTTTTTATGAAAGGAAAATGTTAATATTTAAAAATCTAAAACAAAATATTAAAGATGAAATTGATGAAAAACGATGTTTAATTTGAGAAATGATTGAATTAAGTTTGAAATGATTTAATAATCAAGTTTGAAATTATAATTAAGTTTGAAATTATTAAACTTTGAAATTATTTAATAATTAAGTTTTGAATTATTTAATAATTAAATAAGATTGAATTTTTAATGATTAAATTGAATTGAAACTCTTTAATAAGAAAAATTGAATTTTTGAATAATAATTGAAATTGAGTTTCTTTATAAATTAAGTTTTGGGAAAATTATTTAAGAAAGTAAATAAGTGAAATGGAATTTCTTTAACAAGAAATGAAAATGTGATATTTTGGAATTAATGTAAAACTTGTAATTGAAAGAATTGATTTGACGAATTTAGTTTAATTAAAAAGTGTAAGTTGATTTAATGAAGTTGAACTTAAGAAATTGATTTAATGAATTGGAAATTTAATAGAAATTGTTTTGAATGATAAAGTAACTTAACGAATATTGAATGGAATCGATAAATGAGTTTAAATTGATTTGAATGTTAAATAAAATTTATTTAAATGATTTCGGAATGAAACTTATATACGAACTTGAATCAATATTTGAATGGTTTTAAAAAGAGATTGAAATTGAATTATAAGATTTTGAAATGGTAAATTGAAGTTTTGAAACGTAAATTTTGGAAATTGATTTAGAAAGACAAATGAAATATTGGTTTATGAATTCTAATTGAAATTGTAATTGATTTGGTTTTGAAATATATAAACGACCAATCGGTGTAATAATTACGAAAGTTATTAAAGAGACCGGGATCGGTAATGGATATACTCTCTATCTAAACCGAAACCACTTTAATAACTATACGCGGAGTGATGATCCAGAATGAAGTGGTTGGAATGATGTACGTGTTGACTGAAGAAAGAGAACGATAATGGATAGCCTTGACACTCGTGTCAAATTGGAAATGACTAAAACAGGAGCTGTGCCGGGCCAATGGAGGATTAGCTACCTCAAGTGGACACACTTCTTCGAACTACTCATTACTTGTTGTCGATTGGTGCACCCTTGATTTTGGGAGTGTTGTTTCACGGTGTTGCGGGCGCTGCGGCGTTGCGTTCTCACCAGTCCGGATCAGGCAAACGGTAGTATCACTATCTTGGGTATTGCCTCATGTGCCTTGTCATACTTGTATTCCATTTATTCGCGACCACTACGAATTTGTTTTGTACCTTTAGTATATGGATTGCCCTCTAGTGACTTCCGGTTTTGGGGAAACTACGGTCTTGTATATGCTTTTGGGAATAAAAATGTGTTAAGGGTGGAATGGGCCATGACTTAACGCTATTTTGATATCTTTTATATTACTGATAGACATTATCTACTTAGCGTACATTACTACCTAGTAGATAGTTTAACGGATCCTTAAAGGATGGTTATTCCAAACATCCTTTGAGTTACTTGTATTTCAATTGCTATTTCACTTGAGTTGGATTTATTTATATAAGAATGTTAATCCTGACTCGAGTGTTTTGTGTTTTGCTTTACGCTCGGGTCAGACTGAGTGTACCAGTATTTGAGACTCACCTTTGGAGTTGGAGTTTTGCTTGAAGATCCAGCCATCTATTCTGCTTCAGTATTCGATGATTCCAGTGATGTATTCTGATTTGTATCTGATGTATCGTATTACTCTTCTGTTGTAAACTTTGATGTATTTTATATTCATATAGTAGCTTCATGAACTACTATCTCTTTTATTTCCGCTGCAATTATTACTCTGTGTCTGTGTTCTGTGATTATTTATTTACTGTATATGTTCAGTTTTGCCAAATTTAAATTAACAACGCGGTATTTTGAGCAATTCAACTCCGGCATGAGTGTCTACCTATACACTTATAATGGATGCGAATGGTCCAAAATGACGGGTCGTTACAAGAATATAATCCCAAATAAATTCCAAAAGGCAAATCTCATGTAATAACGCCAACAGGCAAATCTCAATAATAACGCCAAAAGGAAAATCTTAAATAACGCCAGTGTAGGCAACTCAAATCTCAAAAATAGAACTCCCAAGAGTTCAAGTTCCCGAAAGGTAATCGCCACACATATATATCGAATGGTTCAAAGGACCAATTCCATAAATGGGCGATGCACTAGGAAAAATAGTCAAAGAATCATCTCAAAAGTGTTTGCACATGCATGTGGCCGAAGCCTTGCCAAGTACTGTTATCTCAAATAGGTACCTCGCCCGAAGGCAAAATGTCACAATGACAAATACGCCGCAATGGAAAATACACCGCAATGGCAAATACGCCGCAATGGCAAATGTCTAGAAGACAAATACGCTGCAATGGAAAACGCCGCAATGGCAATGACCCGATGGTCCAGTACTAGCACGCCGCAATGGCAATGACCCGAAGGTCCAGTACTAGCACGCCGCAATGGCAAACGTTGCAATGGCAATGACCCGAAGGTCCAGTACTAACACGCCGCAATGACAAATGTGTCACAAACTCTCGGATAGGAACCCGAAACGATATTCGAATTCAATTCGAATTTCAATTCAAAATCAATACAAATTTGAATTTCAAATTCTCAAAATTTAGCTAGCCTATTGATAGGCATCATAGCACTTCAAAACATCACATAACCATCATCAAAATCAAGCAAGATGGGAAGGAAAACAAGCTAAAAACAAGTCGCAAATCAAAAGAACAAAGCCCAAACTACTCCTGCTTGGGCCAACAAGGGGTCGACCAAGCCCAGTGGTCAGGTCGACCGCCTGGTCGACCTGGAGGGTGCTGGGTCGACATGCATGTCGACCTAGGCTACGGACTCTTCTACAAGTTGTTTTCCAGCCTTGTATTGATTTTCCAGCGTCAATCTAACATATCAAACGATGGAATTTTTGGATGAAAATTGACATGCACACGATTTAACATATGAAAAACACTAAGGAAAAGATCCGGCAGCAATTTGATTGAAAATCAAAGAGTTATGGCCACTCAAAGTGGCAACCAGAAACAAGAAATTCAATAAAACAACTGACAGAAAGATATACGTATACAGAAGCTATTTTCTTTCAGATCTTTGCATTAGCTGGCTAGTTTCAGCTAGAAATATGAGATGAAAAACTCACCTTTGCTATTAGAGAGCAAACTCGGAGAATCGGAGGAAAGTTGCTTGCTTTTGGGAAGAAGGAGCTTCTCTTAACCTGCTAGAACTCAAGACAAACACATGCAACAGGAAAGGAAGAAATTAACAGCCAACTCTTCTAAAAACAAGATTTTGATGGGATAAAAAGGTTTTGGAATGAGATTACCTTTTAGTTTCACTCTAAATTTATAAAAACAGCAACTTGTTTGAAAAAGATTTGAATTTGAAAGCTTTAGAGTTGGGAAAATGGTGCTTTCTTCTTACAGACAATTGGAGGAGAAGAGATAATTGTTTTTGAACGTATAAGCATCTCTTTACTTCTTTTTCTCAATTCTGGTTAGGACTAAATGGGCTTATGGACCCATTAATTAAAAGAAAATATGGTGGCCTTAGTTAATTAATTAACATTTAAATCAAATGCACGTATATATTACACTATATTATAAACAAAGTAATTTTCCTTTCAATTTTCAACCAAACAAAATTTGTAAATTTACACACATGAAATAAATTATTTTACACTCTTTGAAAAGATTAATTTTTATTTTTAAAACATTATTATTATTAAAATCCTTTGTTTTTCAAAAATATACTATTTACTCAAACAAAATAATAAAACTCTATTTTTAACTTCTAAAATTCCACAAAAATACTTTTCTCACTTAGAAAATTATTTTAAACCATTTTAAACTCAAATTTATAATTAAACTCATTTTTAAATCAATTTCCATCTTTTTATTAAAATAAACAACTTTTAAAAATCTCATACTTCTTTCAAAAATTATTAAAAGAAGCAATTGGTAATAATTAACACAATTATTGCATTTTTTCCAAATAAAACCTGTTTTCCAATCATTATTAACCCACATAAATAAAATAAAGTTCCAAACTTTATTTTTCTCATTTTATTTTCAAAATTCATTATTTATTCCAAATAAACAATTAAAATTTCCAATTTTATTTTAATTTACAATATTAAATTATAACTATCGTTATAATTTAATATTAACAGGTAATCTCAAAAACCAGGGTTGTTACAGACTCCCCCCCTTAACAAAATTGCATCCTCACAACTTCTAGAGAAGAGTTTGTATTCAACATAATTATTTCATCAATCAAAGGAAGGTAGACAAGCTCGAGTTTAAAATTTCTCATCCTCAACACAAGACGATAGGAAACCAAGATAAGATTGCTCGATTAATTCTATGGTTCCCGAGTGGAATTACTGGGATTTGCGGACCATTGAATTTCTACGAGCAATACATCCCTATTTCGAAGGCATTTCACCTTCGAAGCATAACGCGGATAGGATGTTACACAATAGATAAATCAGGTGAGTTCAATTCCTAAGAAGCTTCACGAACAGAGTCGGGATTTAGTCACAACTTTATCTCGAACTCCAACCCACAAGATGATAATCGATATGACTTTCCGTATAACACTACAAAGGGATTCATACCGATATTAGATTGACCACTATTACGAAAAGAAAACCCAATAAGAGGTAGGTGGTTTCCCTTCAATACCACCAAACTCATATGACTGCATAAATGCAATTCGTAAAATAATTGCACAAAGGCAAGTTAAGACTCAAGGAATAGATTTTTTAAACTCACTCTTACTAATCAAATATTCTTAAAGTTTTCCAACCCATTATCTTCAAGATTAAAAATTCTCAATTTTTAACACTTGAAAATTTCTAAAACTTCTTACTTAGATTTTTAAATTTCAATTCATTACTCTTCATTAGAGTAAATAAAGTTTAAGTTGTTTATTCTCTAATTCTTCCATAGGTATTCTCTAGTTTGCAACATATATTACATTTTTTTAATTTGTTTCACAAATTTTCTAAGTGTTAGAAATTTTCGAAAAAATTGGCGGAGTCTCCTTTGTACGGAGGGCCATATACAATATAAAAAAAATGATTTATATAATATACATCGACCATTAGGTCGGAAACACAAAATATACCATCATTCAACTCTTAAAATTAATCTGAAAACATACCTTTCTATTTAGCATTTTAAAGCGAGTTTGCACAATCTTATATATAATCTTTTTGCTTAAAATATATTCCAACTATTCTCTTTTCACATATACTTAACTCAAATAGATGGTATTAGTTCATGTTCATAAATAAGAAGTGCTACATTTAATTATTAAAGGGAAATAGATCAATTTCATGTCAAACCTACTGTAAAGAAGACATGTTTTGACCTAGAAAACAACCAAATATGAAATTTTTTATAAAATTAAAGTGTTCTACTAAGTCGAAGTTTTCCAGCAATACAAAGATCATCAAATTCGGATTTATGGTTTGAAAGTTTTGTTAAATTTACTTTCAGCTTAAATCTTAGAGAATTTTGTAATATGGTAGAACTGCCTATCCACTTTCAAACCTATTTTAGACTCAGTAAAAAGCAAATCGTTTAATGTGGTAAAAAGATACTTTATAGCTTACTGAAACCTCTTTAATTTGCAAAAATAATGAACTCATTTGGAGTTATAAATCTCTTATTGTCGCTGTTTTAGTACAACACTTTTCCAAACAAAATTTGAGCTTTTAAATCAATTTAAAATTTTAAATTCTCCCAAACCATTTTAATCTCAAACTACATTTTCAAACAAGCTTTTTGCTAAATCATTTATTAAATTATTTTCTTTTTTCCCGGAAAGCTAAGACATACAAAATTATGATGAACTTATGTAATCATCAAAAAACATTTTATTAAGTGGAAATATTTTCATTACTTTCCAAAATCTAGCTTTAAAAACAATTAACTATGAAAACTCATTTTGGAAGAGATAACTAATTCTTCCATTATCAAGAGATGATTATGGATTATCCACCAAAATATTTTTTTGGGATATTTATATAAAGTTTAAAATTATTCTCGCAATTTAAAATGATTATACTACATGAATTGTTCATTTATCAAAACAATCCAAATTCACATTTCCACTTGTCACAAAAATTAAATTTCCATCTAATTATTAACATAAAACTAATTAAAGTTGATAATTAATTCAAACTTGTTTCCAAAAGAATTTTGCAATTTCAAACCCACAAGTTTTAATACCATTTAAGTTTAACACAAAAACTAGCTCACAAATTTATACTAAATGTTCTAAACTAACACTTCTTTATTCTCTCTTAAGATAGAGTTTTATATCTATCTTCTACTATTACTCAAATAACTAAGTGCCAAAGCAAATTTTTATAGTCATCATTAATAACTTGTACTAAACTATTCAATTAATGTTTTAATTTTCAAACCAAAGTATTCTTTTACCTTAAATACATCATTTAATTAATCAAAGCATCGAATGATATTTTCTTCTAATTAAGACATCCCCTTAATTAGAATTACTCACTTTACTTACCCAAATTACCATATTCAATTTCTCAAATTTCAAATAATATAAGGGTATTACCTCGCCATTGATTTATAGTGAATTACCCCATCGATTGGCTGCAGAGTTGATCAAATGATCAAAACTGCCTCGCCACTCCTCCAACACTCACTAAGGTTCAATAGTCTCATTAAACATTTAAAATAAAATTAATACTCCACCATATTAATTATTTTTAAACTTTACTTATTGAAACTCAATTTACCATGTCTGATTGTCTTATCACAGCATTTAGGAAATTCCTATCGATAACGTTGGCCAAACCCATCGATCAGAATTCTTAAAGCACTAGACAGACAACCTAACACAAAAATTCATTTTCTTTAAAAAGAAATACCTCATATATAATACTCAAAATATTCTTTGTTTTTCCCAAAAACAAAATTCAATTTCTCTTAGGGACAAATCTTCAATTTTTGAAAAATTTGAAAACACAATTTATAACTTATTCTCAAAATCAAAGACACAAGAAGAACTCATCGAGATATTCCCAGAATACTCGATTCACAAGACTAAAGGAATAGTCTGGAGTGTTCATTATTCCGAACGGTATAACGAACCACTCACAAGACTCATAACGAGTGCGGAATGCAGTAAGAGTAACGCTATCCTCCGCGACTCGTAGCTCATGAAAAATTGGTGTAGGGTCAAGCTGAAGAATGACCCTAGCACCACACAATAGATTAAAAACAAAGAAATGAGATATAAAAGCAAGGGTAAATATCTTCTCAAATGAGGAGAAGTAACATTAACAACAAATCATTACTTCGAGTGAAGTAATACCACAAAGTATATCAACAATTGAGTATCCAAAGAGGATATCTCAAAAGGGGTAAGAATGGCAATATCAAATAAATTCAATGAATCTCCTCATTCCCTTATTGGACACCCTCGTGGGAGGATGACCTAATGGTTAAGAATAGGAAAAGAGGTCAATATAATACTCGATTGCCCGACTGGGTGTCATACCTGAACGGACTCATAGAAATCAATAAAGTCACAATGACTAGAATTCGAGATATATCATCAACATCTCGAAATTCAAGAGTGAATACAGAGACTTCGGAATCATCGTTAACATTCCGAAGGACAAGATGCAACAACTCAGCCGAATAAGGATACCTAATATAGGATTCTTCGAATCACAGAATGTGGCTTGATAATAGGCAAGCCACTTAATCTCAAACACTCCAAACTCTAGATAGAAAATGGTGTGCTAATTCACACGAAAAGATAAGCTATAAGCAACAATCCCAAATCCTCATACATTATGTCAAATATTGCGGATCCACTCAATAGGATTCGCAATCCTCACAAAAGGACAAGACAAGAACATGCAAAAGCATCAACAAACTCCTCCGATACGGATGGGTGTCAACCACCCGTATTGAAGAGGACTCGAATAAAACAATCACGATTAGGATTACTCCTAAGATAATATGTCATCAATTCTATTTTTGGAATACTATGGAATAAAAATATTCCTACACATATCCCAAACTTCAATCCGAAAGGACACGATAAGATAAAGGACATGATGATTAAGGGATTTGTAACACTTGTACTATACTTAGATGTATCGTAATATATGCTTCTGTTATGTGTTTATCCTATTTTTTTCCGAACTCAGCTGTGATACCAAGCTATGACGCCACACCCCAAGACTCACATTAACAAAGAGTATTACGGGGTAATACTATCTGCTAATGCAGAGAATAGGGCTGGCTAGGAGCGACCATCTATAGTCTTTTTTTTTAATATCTATTGAATACGTCGATTAGTGCTCTATATTTTTTTCCATCTCAAGTGGATCGACATATCCAGCAAATGCTTAATACAAAACTACAGGTGGCTATAGGATCTATCAGAACAAAATACAACAACTCAAATGCATAACACATCACAGAACAGCAAACAAATATATATATACACATATATACCGATACATCCCAATACAATACAAATAATATATCATAAGTGGTATGACGACCACAATATACACACGAGTCAAAACAATATACATATCAGAGTAGCGACAAAAAGACTACAATAAAAAGGGCTAGCAGATAAGTCCATGCGGAAGCAGAGGCTAAGTCCATAAGGGTACCTAACCTGAAACACCTCGGTCTGACCCGAGTATAAAATACATGGGTCAGTCTAGCTAAACAAATCAGTTAAAGGGAATATACGCTAACATAAGCATAGGATAAAGGTGATGTTCTTGTTAAATAAGAAGAAACAATAATAAGTATAAGCATGAGCATAAGTATGGTATGGTTACTTTAAGTGATGATATGATATCACTTACACAAACATATAATCTCAAAAGAGATAAGACAATCCATAAAACGCTAAATATAGCAAGCCTCGTATCATCGGCATATCACAAATCATCAATAGTGGTTTAGGGAAAATATAACTCCTAAAAAGGAGAAATTCCAAACCCGCCATATCAGCAAACTCAAAGAAATCACCATCTCAAAAATATGCCACAAGGAAATCAAATATATCTCTCCAACATAGGAGAATATAATCCTAAATAAACGCCAAAAGGAAAATCTCAGGTAATAACGCCAATAGGCAAATCTCAATAATAAAGCCAAAAGGTAAATCTCAAATAAGCCAGTGTAGGCAACTCAAATCTCAAAAATAGAACTCCCAAGAGTTCAAATTCCTAAAAGGTAATCGCCACATATATATATCGAATGGTTCAAAGGACCAATTCCGGAAAGGGGCGATACACTAGGGAAAATAGTCAAAGAATCATCTCAAAAGTGTTTGCACGTGCATGTTGCCAAGTACTTTATCTCAAATAGGTACCTCGCCCGAAGGCAAAACGTCACAATGACAAATACGCCGCTATGGAAAATACGATGCAATAGCAAATACGTCGCAATGGCTAACGCCGCAATGGCAAACGTCTTGAAGACAAATACGCCACAATGGCAATGACCCGTAGGTCAGTACTGGCACACCGCAATGGCAAATGTGTCACAAACTCTTGGATAGGAACCCGAACAGTGTTAACGTGTGTCCCATACCACACGTTCGCACTAAACGGTTTACTAACCGCTAGTAAATTTCACACTCAAAGCAGTAAAAAGTTTACCTCATCTCATCGGTAAACTCGACCCAAAGGTCAAAACGATCAAACAGACAAGTTGGGAATTAACCGATAAGATAAATGCACGTGTCCCATGCAACGTGTTTTACCAAACTGTTTAATTATCCTTCTCTCATTCGCTCAAATGGTGCAAAAACGTGTATTATATATATAAAAATAATTTACTTGAGAAAACAAGCTTTGGAAGCCAATTTTTGAAATCAATTTGAAAACCTTATTTGAAAATTTCCCTTATTATAGAGAATAAATAGATTTTACACTTGAAAATACTTGAAAATGTTATATAATAATTATTTTGAAATGCCCATTAATTTTTAAAAATCATTTCAAAAAGATTCAGAGAAAACCGTGCTCGATATGAATAAAAACAAGGAAAATCACTCAAACCGATATTCAAATTCAATTCAAATTTCAATTCAGAATCAATACAAATTTGAATTTCAAATTCTCAAAATTTAGCTAGCCTATTGATAGGCATCATAGCACTTCAAAACATCACATAACCATCATCAAAATCAAGCAAGATAGGAAGGAAAACAAGCTAAAAACAAGTCGCAAATCAAAAGAAAAATGGCCAAATTACTCGTGCTTGGGCCAACAAGGGGTCTACCAAGCCCAGTGCTAGGTCGACCGCCTAGTCTACCTGGAGGGTGCTGGGTCGACCTGCCTGTCGACCCAGGCTACGGACTATTCTCCGGGTTGTTTTCCAGCCTTGTATTGATTTTCCAGGGTCAATCTAACATATCAAACGATGGAATTTTTGGATGAATATTGACATGCACACAATTTAATATATAAACAACACTCTGGAAAAGATCTGGCAGCAATTTGAGTGAAAATAAAAGAGATATGGCCACTCAAAGTGGCAACCAGAAATAAGAAATTCAATAAAACAACTAACAGAAAGATATACGTATACAGAAGCTATTTTCTTTCAGATCTTTGCATTAGCATGCTAGTTTCAGCTAGAAATGTGAGATAACAAACTCATCTTTGCTATTAGAGAGCAAACTCGGAGAATCGAAGGAAAGTTGCTTGCTTTTGGGAAGAAGGAGCTTCTCTTAACCTGCTAGAACTCAAGGCAAACACATGCAACATGAAAGGAAGAAATTAACAGCCAACTCTTTTAAAAATAAGATTTTGATGGGATAATAAGGTTTTGGAATGAGATTACCTTTTAGTTTCACTCTAAATTTATAAAAACAGCAAATGGTTTGAAAAAGATTTGAATTTGAAAGCTTTGGAGTTGAGAAAATGGTGCTTTCTTCTTATAGACAATTGGAGGAGAAGAGATAATTGTTTTTGAACGTACAGGCATCTCTTTACTTCTTTTTCTCAATTTTGGTTAGGACTAAATGGGCTTATGGACCCATTAATTAAAAGAAAATATGGTGGCCTTAGTTAATTAATCAACATTTAAATCAAATGCACACATATATTACACTATATTATAAACAAAGTCATTTTCCTTTATATTTTCAACCAAACAAAATTTGTAAATTTACATACACATGAAATAAATTATTTTACAATATATGAAAAGATTAATTTTTATTTTTAAAACATTATTATTATTAAAATGCTTTGTTTTTCAAAAATACACTATTTACTCAAATAAATGAATAAAACTCTATTTTTAACTTCTAAAATTCCACAAAAATACTTTTCTCACTTAGAAAAATATTTTAAACCATTTTAAACTCAAATTTATAATTAAACTCATTTTTAAACCAATTTCCATCTTTTTATTAAAATAAACAACCTTTAAAAATCTCATACTTCTTTTAAAAATTATTAAAAGAAGTAATTGGCAATAATTAATACAATTTTGCATTTTCTCCAAATAAAACCCATTTTCCAATCATTATTAATCCAAATAAATAAAATAAAGTTCCAAACTTTATTTTTCTCATTTTATTTTCAAAATTCATTGTTTATTCCAAATAAACAACTAAAATTTCCAATTTCATTTTAATTTATAATATTAAATTATAACTATCGTTATAATTTAATATTAACAGGTAATCTCCAAAACCAGGGTTGTTACAAAAATAGTGAGAATTATGTACAAATGAAATATTTAGTTGTTTCAATTAGTAACAAAAATAAATCAACACAAAACATATGCAAACAAAACAATACAACCATTATATGTAATCAGAGAAATCAATCATGCATCCGTAGCAATCAAACTAATGGTTTGTTCAGTTTAAGGAACTTCTCATCATTCAAGGGTGATAAATAACTACCGAGTATACCTTACGCTCAACAGCCTTTGGTAATTTCTCAATAGATTATTCATACAACCCCAAACAAATCGAAGTATCATTTACCAAACATCCCATAGCCAAACAACAATGAATTCTAAATTATTTAAGTTTATTCTATTGGTTCCTTTTCACATTATTAACCTCAAATTTATTTTAAATTCTCATTTATTCATACAATGTCATCTTTTATTAGTTTACATTCATTTGGTTACATAAATTATTTAACATTCAGTATCTGAAGTCATCAATAAATTAATTCTTGAAATATTATATAAGTTTCCTTGTAATTTAATTCACATTCATTTAATTATATAACTTGATTCCATTTAATATGAATATTCATGAATAAACATTTCATACTTAAGTGTTTCTACCTTTTAATTCACATTTATCCTTTCTTTTATAGCGTCAATTAATAATAAACTTATTTATGAATCATTTCAGTCATTTCTTATGTTTATAAACATTTTCTTAGAAAATATTCACTTTTTACTATTCAATCTAATTATTAGCATTTCAAACATTAACTTATGCTTGTAACATTTCTTATACATCAAAATTCTTATTTATAGAAATAATTTCATTTGAACACTTCATTACTTAAGTTTTACTTGTATAATATTCTAACCTATTCCTATTTAACATCACAACTTTTTAAACATTTCCGGTAAGTTATATATATGTTTTAAGAATGTAATTGAGTGTTACACAAGTTTATCTTATTCATTTTAGTTAAAAAAATGTTCAATAATTACATCTTCTAAATTTTCATATCTTTTGATTTACAAGTTACAAATTTCAAATTTATTATATATTTCATTAATCACTTAGCATCTAATTTCTTATTTTTCATTTTAAAAGTTTCCAACTATTAAAATAGTTAAGATTTCATTTCACTACAATAATTGAAATCCCTAATTTATAGAAACTTAAGAAATAAATGCCGGGTTCATTTCAAATCATTTTGGTATTATATATATATATAATCATACCTTTTATATATCAAATCATATTTAGAAATTAAAATTAAGATTTGTTTATCAAAACAAATGTGTAGTAAAGCTACTACAGTGGTCTTCCCACTTCGAAACTCGAAAATGAATGTCGATGATGCAGCCGTCATCACCGAAATTATTTTCCAGCGACAAAAGAGGAGAGTATAGAACTTATTTCCTTTTCAAATTCCTTTTAAACATTTCTTTCATATCACAATATATTTATATTCGAAAATACTTCCAAATTATACTAATATTATATTCCAAAATCTTTGAAAACCAATTTCAAAACCCCGGAACTTAAGTTCTCAAATTTGCAATTCATATTCACTTTATTTGTAAATCTTATTTTTTGCAACCAATATTTACAAAATTTCACTTCCTAACAAACAAATATATCACATACAATTGTATTCATTTATATATAAAAAATTATTATTTTATATACAAAATATAATACTAGGTAAAATTATTTCATTTACCTATATTTCGAAAACAATATTGTGTCCGTCTGGCCTATTAAGTGTTTAGATATCCCTATCGATGCCATAGCATCCTATCTACCGACCAGAATTTATAAGTACTAAATAGAAAAAATTAACACAATATAAAACATTTTATAACACTAACAAGTATGCTCTCTCGTATATATACACTCAAACAAACTCATTCTAGGGTATTACTACCCTATCTCTAATGCGTTAAACCTCACAAAGCTAAAGTTATCGCTAAACCTGGCTCAGATACCAATTGTAACGACCCACCTTTTTGGATGGTTTAAATCGACAATAGACCACACATGTCAAACTCAAACCATTCAAAAGGGAGGATTATTATGGGTAAATAAGAAAAAGAAGAGAAAAGAATGAAAACAATACTCAGAATCTCACAGCGGAATGACAAAATATAATAATCAAATAAGCAGTTCACGAAGCTGTTTTACAAATAACATTTGATTATACCATTACAATACAGATCAGAATTATACATACAGCAGGAATAAATAAATAATGCAGCGGAACA
This sequence comes from Allium fistulosum, assembly GCA_030737815.1. NCBI lineage: Eukaryota > Viridiplantae > Streptophyta > Magnoliopsida > Asparagales > Amaryllidaceae > Allium > Allium fistulosum. Next base: position 496,109,866 of record CM060905.1, on the reverse strand, counting down.
GCATGATGTAGTGGAATATATATATAAAATAAATAGCATACAAATCTCCATCTTCATCCTCCAGAATAAAGTCTTCAACACTGTAAAGCTCAGGCTGACCCGAGCGTAATGAAAATACTCGAGTCGAAACTAAAATATCTTATGTAAGTTAAATCAAATTAAAATAAATATAAGTGTAACGGCTTCAGAGATGTTTACGGGATTTTACATCTCTTATCTAGTGTATAACATGTGTAATATCCCGGAAATTTGAGCAATATCAATTTAATAATCTGTTAAATAATTAAATTGATATTGATGATCTTTGATAATAAAATTTGAGTTTAATTTAATAATCTGATGAAATAAGTATTTAATTGATAAATTTTATCTTTTAAAAGTTTAATAAAATATTTTCTATTTATAATATATATGTATAATTGTATATATTGTAAATAGATGAGTTGGTTTGAATTTAACAAATGAAATTATGTTTTCAAATAATAATTATAATACTTTGTTTTTATAAATATAAATAGACTTTGATAAGATAGAATTGTTATTTTAAATGGTAGTTATATATGCATATATATAACTTGATTTTAAAATTGGATTTTTAAATTTAATTTGAATTTGAATTAAATTTTGAAATTCAAGAGATAAACAATTTTAAAATATATTTGGATAAGTTTTCATTTATATATACTTTGTTATAACAATTTCTTTAAAAGAAATTCAATATGTATACATTTAAATAAGGTATAAAAATCTTTATTAACATTTCAAATATATACTCATTAATAAAAAAAGACACATGTTATTTTCCTTAAGCCTCATTTCTACAAGTGTTAGATAATTAATATGATATAGGACAAGTGTCACATTTAATTCAATTTTTCTTTTTCTTTTTATTAAAACATTTCAGCCTTCATACATATGTTACCCTACGTTCATTCTTATTTTTCTCTTTTCAAAACTTGAGAAATATTTTCAGCCTGTACAAATCCTAAAGCAAACCCTCCTCAAAACAAAATCTGTAATTAAATCCTCAAACCACTATCTATTCAAATTCAATAGCCTGTTAAGCATCTTCAAAAATCAAAACAACAAAAGCTTGAACTCATTTCATAAACCTGGGAATAAAGTCTGTTTTCATCTTCAATACCTGGAATCAAGCCTGCATTTCTTCAATTCTGTTGTGGAGAACAAGCAAGATTCAATTTTAAAGAAACTTCATTTAAAATCATGAAGCATGTTACTTCAGCAACTCAAGTCAAGTTTAATGTTTTCAAATCAAAAGCAAAAGCATTTCAGTTTTAAGGATTCAAAAGATTTCAAGGCTGTTTTCAAAAATGGAGGCTCTGTCTTCTTCTTTATTTAGGTGAGTAACTTTAAAATTTTAAAAATATAATTGGTTGCATGCTAGTATGGATGAATTTAAATGTGTATTACATGTATATATAAGTGAATGTCTGATGTGTATATTCATTTGTGTGCATGTTGTTTATAAGTGCTCTGTTCATCCTTTTGTTTTATATATGAGTAACTTAGATTTTAAAAATAGATAGATTTGATTTGTGTGGTAAAATATCTGAAGTAAAATTGTGGTGCATGTTTGAAATTATGTATGCATGTTTGTTTTAGATCTAGATACATGTATGTATGAATGAAGATACTATGTGTATGTTTGATTTTACCAGTGATCATCTCTGTTTAAAGTTCTCAGTTTAAAATTTAGATCTAAATTCCAATTCTCCCAAACTAATCTCTATTAGAATTAGGATTTCAAACAAAAGTTGTTTGTGAAATCATGAAGTAAAGTTTAAAATGTTAATCAAGTTAGAATAACTTGAATGTCTCTGAAAACTTAAGAAGAACAGAGTTAACTTAGAATAAGGAAAAATTTAAACATCTTAATTTATTAAGTCAGGTATATAATCTGAAATCTTAATCGAAGACTTGATTTTTAAAACTAAAATCACGATTTTTAGTTTAGAATTGAAGGTGCAGTTCTGGTTTTAGTTAAATATGAAATTTTGGTAACTCTGTCGATCTCAGAGAATTTGGGATGTTGTAATTTTCAGTAATGATAGAGGAATGAACGGTGATGGTAGGAAAATTGTCTGGAAGGTGTTTAATTCATGGAGGAGGTAGCAGTAGTGGATTCGTTGTTAGAACCCTAGTTTTAACTGGTCGTGATAATTTGATCACCACGTTTTCTCTAGTGGATCGAGTGCATTAGGGTTTCGAGAGAGGGAAGTTTGGTCGATGACGATGACATGGCCGGAGTTTCAGAAGCTCTGGTGGTGGGAATCTTGAAGGCGAGGAGTGTTGCCAGGTTTTGTCAGTGCGATGGTCTTGTTCCAGGTTGGGTAGAAGGCTCGAATTCGACTTCGAGTATTAATCGAAGAAGCGATGGTCGTATTCTGGTACGTGAGTGATCGTCGACTGGTGGAGGAAGTCGTGGATGGTCGGAGTTGGCGCTGGTAATCGTGCACGTGCACGAGATCGTAAATGTATCTCTGGTGAAGTCTGGGTTTTTAGCAGGGAAAGGACTCGAGTTTTTCGAGTGATTTTGCGAGGGAGACTCGGGTAAGATAGGGTTGTGACTCGAAGTGATTTAGTGGTGGGCTCGAGAGTTTTAGTGTTGTCAGGTTTTATACCTGTCTGTTTTGAAATTTAAATTTAAATTAAATTTTGAAGTAATATTAAGCAGTAAATCAAAGTTTGATTTATAAAGACAAGTTTAGTTTTAAACTTTAATATTAGATAATTAGTTTATAAATTTAAATGTTTTAAATAGGTTTAAATGTTAGTTATATTTAAATGTTTTTAAATTGGTTCTAAACTTTGTTAAAGACAAAATTTATATTCATTTTAAATCTAGAATTTAAAATGAAATTTAAAAAGTAAATTTGAAATGGATGTTTCAAATATAAATTGTAAATGATAACTTGTTTATCAATAAAAATAAAGTTTATCTTAAAATAATTAAAGACTTGTGTTTATTTAATTTATTTGGAGATTTAATAGATAATTAAATTATTTGATTAATTAATCATTTGGATTAATTAAATAGGTAATTAAAGGTTTAAACTAATTAATTTATGATTAAGATAAATTAATTAGGAATGATTAATTTATAATTAAGGATTATAAGTTAGAATATTAATTAATGATTAAGAATTAATTAATAAAGTAATTAAATATTAATTAAGTTATGGATAACACTTAATTAATTAAATAATTAGAGATTGATTAATTGTTTATTAAGATTTATTAATTTAGAATTAATAATAATTAATCTAAGTTAATTACTTAAGAAAAGTAATTAAAGAATTATTAATAGTTAATGAAGTCATTAACTATGGATTATTAAATAATTAATTAATGTGGTTAATTTTAACAATTAATTAGATTAATTAATTTAAGGATAATCAATTATAGAATTTGTTTTAAATGGAATTACTTAATGGAAGTAATTAAAAATTAATTACTTATTGTAATTAATTGAAGTTAATTTGATTAGTTAAGTTAATTAATTGAGTTTAATTTATTTAGAATAATCAAGAGTTGATTTGATAAATAATTACTTAATGTAATTATTAAGGTAAGATTATTTAGGGAAGTTAATAATAAATAATTACTGGAAGTAATTAAGTATTAATGGAAGTAATGTGAGTTAATTACTTTGAATAATTAATCAAGGGATTAATTAAGAAATTAATTAAGGAGTAATTAATTTAGTTATTAAAAAGTAATTAAGGGTAGTTAATTACTGATTGAAGATTAATCAAGAGTGATTAATAAATGTTGTTTAATTAAAGGTTAATTACTTAATGTAATTAATTTAATTAAGTAATTAATAATTAAGTTGTAATTAAGGATCATTAATTAATATAATTAATGATGTAATTAAGATTGGTTAATTAAGTAATAATTAATAAATGAAGTAATTAATCAATGTAATTAATTAAGGATTAATGTAATTAATTATAGTTGATTAACTTAATTAATTTTAGTTAATTAATTAATGAAGTAATTAAAGGTTAATTACTATAAATGGTTAAGGATAATTAATTTAAGTAATTAATTAAAGGATAATTTACTTGGATGTAAATAAAAAGGTAATTAATCAAAGATGATTAATTTAAATGAATTATTAAAGGATAATTAATTAATTGATTGTAATTAATTAATGGTTAAGTAAGAAGGATTTATAAAATGAAGTAATTAATTTAATTCAATTTAAATTAAGATGATATAAATCATTACTTATGGATGGATGATAATACTGAATGCTTTGCATTTGATTGATATCTCTGATGAGATATATGATGTGTGATATGGATGGTTAGTTGAATTGTGATGATAATATGGATTATCTGATAATGTTGATTATCTATTGTGAATTATCTTTCTATGTGAATAAAGATAATGAATTGAATTGTTTTAACCTTTAAAACAACTTGGCCTTAAAAGATACGTTTTGGATTTCGATGAGACCGGGATCGGGTTTCCGTATACCGGATTTCCAGGTCTGGAGACCCGAATACCACATCGATCCAAATTAACGATAGGTCGTGAATCAAGCGAAGATGAAGATTCAGAGTGCAAGGGTTATTGTCGTTAACTCTGAGGGTGATTCCAAAATGAGTGTAACGAGATAATGCCTTCGGTTTCGTTCGAACCCGGAACGAACTTGTATGGATTGAATGCTTTCAGAACATCGTCAGGTGGACGATGAGCATTCTAAGTGATGTGTTCTTTTCTAAGGTAATCGTGACCTCAAGCCTCACAAACCGGGAATGGCTAAAACAGGGGAGGTGCAGCAAGGTTAGTGGGTAGCACCCAAGTAGGACAAGATTACTTTTGTCTAGAAGTCCCTTCTTATTTCGGCTTAGTGTGTGCGGTTGCTGATCCCAACCGTGAGGTATCTTGTGCGGGAATTATCCAGTAAGGGATGTTCCGACCTTGTGTTGCAGGGGATTGGGAGTGATCCTCGGTACGGTGATCTAGGCCACGTACTGTGACGGGCGGTACCCCAGTAGCCCTGCCATTGTATGGAATCCAAAATCCAATAAGTGCCAACGGACTTGATTGTATAACCCACTTTGTGGCTAGTATGCTGGAATTTAATAATGTAACAATTTCAGCTATTTCATATTTATTTGAAAACCCTAGACCCTATTATAATACAATCAGATTTCCTATCAAATGTTTTGGTTAGCGTAAGGTAAAAACTTACCCATGTTTATTTGTGGGGAGTCTTACGTGATACCTTTTCTTTCAAAAGGTTTTGAAGTTAAGCAATTTTAACCCGTTTACTCACACCAGACCCATGTCTGACCCAAGTTGTTTATTTCTGTTTTATAAACTCTTGGGTACTCAAATTTTTACGAGTAGCCAAGGGATTCAGGTTAGCCTTGACGAATTGTGGAGGAGCAATGGAGCAGGAGGCTTCAGCGTTGTAGATATAGATAGTAGTTTCCGCTGTGTTGATCTTGTTTAGATCTTTGTTTTGTATTGAGTTGTAATAACTAGACAGATGTTTATAACTGTCTAGTATATGATGTGTAATCTGTGTAACTCTGATAGATGTATATGATACTATGTAATAGTTATATGATATATTATATTTTGTTCCGTTTCCGCTGTGAGTATTTGTGTTGTTTTCTTTCTCTTTCTCTTCTTTTCTATTTCTCACCCCTTTCTTTCTTATTAACGATGCGACTTTCTGTGGAGAGAAAGTCGTGGTCGTTACAGTGGTATCAGAGCATAGGTTGAGCGAATGCCTAAGCTTTTGGTTAAGTGAATATCAGAACACTAGGTTGAGTGAATACCTAGGTTCGGAAGGATTGTTCATTAGAGATAGGATCTGTAGCAACCTATGTGAGTCTGAGTATATCTATATACGAGAGCGCGTATTTGTTAGTTATATAAAATGGTTTTATATTGTGTTAATTGATCGGTTGAGTGGTATATGGATTCTGGTCAATACGAGTAGCTAACGTTATTGATAGGGATCTCTAAACACTTGAACCAGGCCAACGGACACAATATTGTTTTAAAGAGGTAGATGAAATAATTTTACCTAGAAATAATTTCTATATAAAAAAAAAATATATCATTTTAAATACTATATATATATATATTCTACCTATCTGTTGGGTTACCCGTACAGGTTTTCCAATATAGGATATAAAGGTAGATAGGGTGATGGTGTGTGAAACACGACTACCAATGGTTGGAATTTAAATGTTGAGATTGGAAGTGTATCTGTCGAGACTGTAGACCTAATACTGTCTCGAGTGAACTTTGCTGTGGTGAAGGATTTCATCGATCTCCGAAGGAAACTGTAATGGTTCGGAGTTTATCTTTGAAGTTTGGATGAGTAAAGTTGGATCTGTCGGTTGAACAGAAGTGAGTGATGGTACCTTGATACCTCAGGTAATAGTAGCTGTATGATGAGATACAGTGACGATGGATGTTCCTGAAGATGTTTTCTTTGGAACAAGATTAAGGAAGTGTGTATGTTTCGGTGTTAGTCGCTGAGTTCAGCATGAAGTTTCTGCTTTGGTTTGGAGTCCGAATTTCTCGAAGAGCTTTGGATAGGAGCATCAGTGTCAGCAGTGCTACTCGGAGTATTCTGTGATGGCAGGAAGTTTTCTGGATGAGCAGTTTTTTTTGAAGGTGAAGTTCAGAAGTAGTAAGAGTAAATCCATTTCTTCGATGGATTGGATAGTTAAGTATGAGCTGTTCGGATTGTGTAAAGAGGAACAGTTTTTCTTTGGAAATAGGTTGGGTTGATCGCAAAAGTGACTTGCGATTGTCTGAGTGTTCTCTTGGGTTGTCAAAATTTTTCTGGATGTCTTCAGAGAAGTCAGAAGTTTGTCCGCATCTGAAGGTTGAGTTTTCTTATCGACTGGATTCCATGAGTGATACCGGTGGTTCAGCCTAGTTGAAGGATGATTTCTAGAGATAGAGTTGGTGAAGCAGCTCAAGTTTGATGGAGTATCTGAGTTTCTTTTATGGATCTGTTGAACCATTTTCTGTGATGTGTTGTCCAGTTGTGCTTGTGTTCTTCATCAGCATTTTCATTCTACCTCAGATCAGCGTGGTGCAACAGAAGCAGTTTTGGAGTGTATCTCTGGATAGGAGAAATAAGTTTGGAAATCTACTGAATTGTGGAGTAGAGTTGTGTTTTGGATCTCTTCTGTATTCTGACTTGGATAAGTATTTGGACTTCTGAATTGAATTGTCAGTTTGGATAACTGGAATTCATTGTGTTTTACGTATCTCTGAGGGAGTACGTGTTTGATCTATTTCTGGTTTTTGAAATCAGCAGTTCAGGAAGTTTGGTAGTTAAGTCAGACTCGTCTGTAGTCTGATATCCTGTTTAGTTCTATAGGTCTAGATGAGTAGGAACTCTGTAGCTTCGTAGTTTGGATTGTTTGTAGAGCGAGTATTCCGGTATATATATATACTTGGGGGAAACTCGAGGAATTTTATCTAGAATTTAGTCTAGATAGTTAGAATTGTTTGATTGGATGAATTGGTTGCTATGGTTGTTAGCATATGGATGATAGTATATGCTTGTGAATTAAAATTAAAATCTTAAATAGATTATTAAATTACCTTTGTTTAAATTTCGGGGACGAAATTATTTTAAGGGGGGAGGAATGTAATATCCCGGAAATTTGAGCAATATCAATTTAATAATCTGTTAAATAATTAAATTGATATTGATGATCTTTGATAATAAAATTTGAGTTTAATTTAATAATCTGATGAAATAAGTATTTAATTGGTAAATTTTATCTTTTAAAAGTTTAATAAAATATTTTCTATTTATAATATATATGTATAATTGTATATATTGTAAATAGATGAGTTGGTTTGAATTTAACAAATGAAATTATGTTTTCAAATAATAATTATAATACTTTGTTTTTATAAATATAAATAGACTTTGATAAGATAGAATTGTTATTTTAAATGGTAGTTATATATGCATATATATAACTTGATTTTAAAATTGGATTTTAAAATTTAATTTGAATTTGAATTAAATTTTGAAATTCAAGAGATAAACAATTTTAAAATATATTTGGATAAGTTTTCATTTATATATACTTTGTTATAACAATTTCTTTAAAAGAAATTCAATATGTATACATTTAAATAAGGTATAAAAATCTTTATTAACATTTCAAATATATACTCATTAATAAAAAAAGACACATGTTATTTTCCTTAAGCCTCATTTCTACAAGTGTTAGATAATTAATATGATATAGGACAAGTGTCACATTTAATTCAATTTTTCTTTTTCTTTTTATTAAAACATTTCAGCCTTCATACATATGTTACCCTACGTTCATTCTTATTTTTCTCTTTTCAAAACTTGAGAAATATTTTCAGCCTGTACAAATCCTAAAGCAAACCCTCCTCAAAACAAAATCTGTAATTAAATCCTCAAACCACTATCTATTCAAATTCAATAGCCTGTTAAGCATCTTCAAAAATCAAAACAACAAAAGCTTGAACTCATTTCATAAACCTGGGAATAAAGTCTGTTTTCATCTTCAATACCTGGAATCAAGCCTGCATTTCTTCAATTCTGTTGTGGAGAACAAGCAAGATTCAATTTTAAAGAAACTTCATTTAAAATCATGAAGCATGTTACTTCAGCAACTCAAGTCAAGTTTAATGTTTTCAAATCAAAAGCAAAAGCATTTCAGTTTTAAGGATTCAAAAGATTTCAAGGCTGTTTTCAAAAATGGAGGCTCTGTCTTCTTCTTTATTTAGGTGAGTAACTTTAAAATTTTAAAAATATAATTGGTTGCATGCTAGTATGGATGAATTTAAATGTGTATTACATGTATATATAAGTGAATGTCTGATGTGTATATTCATTTGTGTGCATGTTGTTTATAAGTGCTCTGTTCATCCTTTTGTTTTATATATGAGTAACTTAGATTTTAAAAATAGATAGATTTGATTTGTGTGGTAAAATATCTGAAGTAAAATTGTGGTGCATGTTTGAAATTATGTATGCATGTTTGTTTTAGATCTAGATACATGTATGTATGAATGAAGATACTATGTGTATGTTTGATTTTACCAGTGATCATCTCTGTTTAAAGTTCTCAGTTTAAAATTTAGATCTAAATTCCAATTCTCCCAAACTAATCTCTATTAGAATTAGGATTTCAAACAAAAGTTGTTTGTGAAATCATGAAGTAAAGTTTAAAATGTTAATCAAGTTAGAATAACTTGAATGTCTCTGAAAACTTAAGAAGAACAGAGTTAACTTAGAATAAGGAAAAATTTAAACATCTTAATTTATTAAGTCAGGTATATAATCTGAAATCTTAATCGAAGACTTGATTTTTAAAACTAAAATCACGATTTTTAGTTTAGAATTGAAGGTGCAGTTCTGGTTTTAGTTAAATATGAAATTTTGGTAACTCTGTCGATCTCAGAGAATTTGGGATGTTGTAATTTTCAGTAATGATAGAGGAATGAACGGTGATGGTAGGAAAATTGTCTGGAAGGTGTTTAATTCATGGAGGAGGTAGCAGTAGTGGATTCTTTGTTAGAACCCTAGTTTTAACTGGTCGTGATAATTTGATCACCACGTTTTCTCTAGTGGATCGAGTGCATTAGGGTTTCGAGAGAGGGAAGTTTGGTCGATGACGATGACATGGCCGGAGTTTCAGAAGCTCTGGTGGTGGGAATCTTGAAGGCGAGGAGTGTTGCCAGGTTTTGTCAGTGCGATGGTCTTGTTCCAGGTTGGGTAGAAGGCTCGAATTCGACTTCGAGTATTAATCGAGAAGCGATGGTCGTATTCTGGTACGTGAGTGATCGTCGACTGGTGGAGGAAGTCGTGGATGGTCGGAGTTGGCGCTGGTAATCGTGCACGTGCACGAGATCGTAAATGTATCTCTGGTGAAGTCTGGGTTTTTAGCAGGGAAAGGACTCGAGTTTTTCGAGTGATTTTGCGAGGGAGACTCGGGTAAGATAGGGTTGCGACTCGAAGTGATTTAGTGGTGGGCTCGAGAGTTTTAGTGTTGTCAGGTTTTATACCTGTCTGTTTTGAAATTTAAATTTAAATTAAATTTTGAAGTAATATTAAGCAGTAAATCAAAGTTTGATTTATAAAGACAAGTTTAGTTTTAAACTTTAATATTAGATAATTAGTTTATAAATTTAAATGTTTTAAATAGGTTTAAATGTTAGTTATATTTAAATGTTTTTAAATTGGTTCTAAACTTTGTTAAAGACAAAATTTATATTCATTTTAAATCTAGAATTTAAAATGAAATTTAAAAAGTAAATTTGAAATGGATGTTTCAAATATAAATTGTAAATGATAACTTGTTTATCAATAAAAATAAAGTTTATCTTAAAATAATTAAAGACTTGTGTTTATTTAATTTATTTGGAGATTTAATAGATAATTAAATTATTTGATTAATTAATCATTTGGATTAATTAAATAGGTAATTAAAGGTTTAAACTAATTAATTTATGATTAAGATAAATTAATTAGGAATGATTAATTTATAATTAAGGATTATAAGTTAGAATATTAATTAATGATTAAGAATTAATTAATAAAGTAATTAAATATTAATTAAGTTATGGATAACACTTAATTAATTAAATAATTAGAGATTGATTAATTGTTTATTAAGATTTATTAATTTAGAATTAATAATAATTAATCTAAGTTAATTACTTAAGAAAAGTAATTAAAGAATTATTAATAGTTAATGAAGTCATTAACTATGGATTATTAAATAATTAATTAATGTGGTTAATTTTAACAATTAATTAGATTAATTAATTTAAGGATAATCAATTATAGAATTTGTTTTAAATGGAATTACTTAATGGAAGTAATTAAAAATTAATTACTTATTGTAATTAATTGAAGTTAATTTGATTAGTTAAGTTAATTAATTGAGTTTAATTTATTTAGAATAATCAAGAGTTGATTTGATAAATAATTACTTAATGTAATTATTAAGGTAAGATTATTTAGGGAAGTTAATAATAAATAATTACTGGAAGTAATTAAGTATTAATGGAAGTAATGTGAGTTAATTACTTTGAATAATTAATCAAGGGATTAATTAAGAAATTAATTAAGGAGTAATTAATTTAGTTATTAAAAAGTAATTAAGGGTAGTTAATTACTGATTGAAGATTAATCAAGAGTGATTAATAAATGTTGTTTAATTAAAGGTTAATTACTTAATGTAATTAATTTAATTAAGTAATTAATAATTAAGTTGTAATTAAGGATCATTAATTAATATAATTAATGATGTAATTAAGATTGGTTAATTAAGTAATAATTAATAAATGAAGTAATTAATCAATGTAATTAATTAAGGATTAATGTAATTAATTATAGTTGATTAACTTAATTAATTTTAGTTAATTAATTAATGAAGTAATTAAAGGTTAATTACTATAAATGGTTAAGGATAATTAATTTAAGTAATTAATTAAAGGATAATTTACTTGGATGTAAATAAAAAGGTAATTAATCAAAGATGATTAATTTAAATGAATTATTAAAGGATAATTAATTAATTGATTGTAATTAATTAATGGTTAAGTAAGAAGGATTTATAAAATGAAGTAATTAATTTAATTCAATTTAAATTAAGATGATATAAATCATTACTTATGGATGGATGATAATACTGAATGCTTTGCATTTGATTGATATCTCTGATGAGATATATGATGTGTGATATGGATGGTTAGTTGAATTGTGATGATAATATGGATTATCTGATAATGTTGATTATCTATTGTGAATTATCTTTCTATGTGAATAAAGATAATGAATTGAATTGTTTTAACCTTTAAAACAACTTGGCCTTAAAAGATACGTTTTGGATTTCGATGAGACCGGGATCGGGTTTCCGTATACCGGATTTCCAGGTCTGGAGACCCGAATACCACATCGATCCAAATTAACGATAGGTCGTGAATCAAGCGAAGATGAAGATTCAGAGTGCAAGGGTTATTGTCGTTAACTCTGAGGGTGATTCCAAAATGAGTGTAACGAGATAATGCCTTCGGTTTCGTTCGAACCCGGAACGAACTTGTATGGATTGAATGCTTTCAGAACATCGTCAGGTGGACGATGAGCATTCTAAGTGATGTGTTCTTTTCTAAGGTAATCGTGACCTCAAGCCTCACAAACCGGGAATGGCTAAAACAGGGGAGGTGCAGCAAGGTTAGTGGGTAGCACCCAAGTAGGACAAGATTACTTCTGTCTAGAAGTCCCTTCTTATTTCGGCTTAGTGTGTGCGGTTGCTGATCCCAACCGTGAGGTATCTTGTGCGGGAATTATCCAGTAAGGGATGTTCCGACCTTGTGTTGCAGGGGATTGGGAGTGATCCTCGGTACGGTGATCTAGGCCACGTACTGTGACGGGCGGTACCCCAGTAGCCCTGCCATTGTATGGAATCCAAAATCCAATAAGTGCCAACGGACTTGATTGTATAACCCACTTTGTGGCTAGTATGCTGGAATTTAATAATGTAACAATTTCAGCTATTTCATATTTATTTGAAAACCCTAGACCCTATTATAATACAATCAGATTTCCTATCAAATGTTTTGGTTAGCGTAAGGTAAAAACTTACCCATGTTTATTTGTGGGGAGTCTTACGTGATACCTTTTCTTTCAAAAGGTTTTGAAGTTAAGCAATTTTAACCCGTTTACTCACACCAGACCCATGTCTGACCCAAGTTGTTTATTTCTGTTTTATAAACTCTTGGGTACTCAAATTTTTACGAGTAGCCAAGGGATTCAGGTTAGCCTTGACGAATTGTGGAGGAGCAATGGAGCAGGAGGCTTCAGCGTTGTAGATATAGATAGTAGTTTCCGCTGTGTTGATCTTGTTTAGATCTTTGTTTTGTATTGAGTTGTAATAACTAGACAGATGTTTATAACTGTCTAGTATATGATGTGTAATCTGTGTAACTCTGATAGATGTATATGATACTATGTAATAGTTATATGATATATTATATTTTGTTCCGTTTCCGCTGTGAGTATTTGTGTTGTTTTCTTTCTCTTTCTCTTCTTTTCTATTTCTCACCCCTTTCTTTCTTATTAACGATGCGACTTTCTGTGGAGAGAAAGTCGTGGTCGTTACAACATGCGTGCAATAACTTAAGAGATGTTCGGGATTACCATCTCTAAAGGATCCGTTAAACTATTTACTATGTAGTAATATACGCTATTATAATATGTCTACAGTCTAGTAAAGTATTAAAATAGCGGTAAGGCGTTACCCTTATCCCCCTTAACATATTTTTATAAATGCGATGGTCTATACAGTACCGTAATTACTCCGTAAACTAGAGGACTATCAGAGGGCACTCCATAGTGTAAGACACAAACCAAACTCATAATGGGCTCGAAAAGGCATAGGACAAGGCACGCGAGGCAATGCCAGGGTAGGATTCTACCGTTTGCAGAACTGGGCTGGTGGTAACGCATAGCAGCTACTACCGCCCACCTCGGAACACACTCCGATAATCAAATCAAGGGTGGCCACCAAACCAATCACAAAGTAATAAATATAGTATCGAAGAAGCATGTCCGATCGGAGGTGCGATCTCACTTGGCCCAGGTATAGCTCCTGTTTTAGTCATATCAAGCTGACCCGAGGAGGTGAGGGCTGCATTCATACCTCATAAAGTAGCGTTCGCCAAACCATCCTACTTCATTCAGGATTCTCCACCACGTGCATAGTTGTTAAAGTGGTTTTCGGTTTTAGTCATATTCACTTCGAAATCATATCACTTTCGAAATCATATTCACTTTCGAAATCATTATTCACTTTAAATCATATTCATTTCCAAAGTCATAACCATAAAATAGGTTAAACCATCAAATCAAAATAATCGCATTTAAATCAATTAAATCTAAATCATAATAGTTCTACTTTAAACAATTTGAATATTGAAAGTAGTTATATATTGGAAGAGTTATACAATAAAAATAGTTTAAATTAATATAAAATACATATATTAAAAGTTGTTTATAAATTTAAAATAATATATATTAAAATAGTTTATATTTAAAAATAGGTTATAGATTAAAATAGTTTAGGTATTAGAAATAGTTATATATTAAAATAGGTTATATATTAAAAGATATATATTGAAAGTTGTTTATAAATTTAAAATAATATATTAAATAGTTTATATTTAAAAATAGGTTATAAATTAAAATAGTTTAGATATTAGAAATAGTTTATATATTAGAATAGGTTATATATTGAAAATAGTTAATGTGTTAAAAATTAAATATTATTAATATATTGAAATGGTTTATATAAGGGAATAGTTTATATGTTAAAAGAGTTTGCATATTAAAAGAGTTTATAGCGAAAATAGTTTCAAATTAGAATTGTTTCTTCCAATTTTCACAAATCAATTCAAATCAACTTTAGTTCCAAAATTCAATTTAAATCAATCTTAGTTCAACGATTTCAATTCAAAAGGCTAAAGGTTTCAATTCAAATTCTCATTAAAAACCATTTGAATTTATCGATTTCAAATCCATGTTTGAACCACAAATTTAAACCACTTCAAATTCAATAGGCTTCAAAGTTAAATATTCAAATGTTTAGAATAACTCAATTTTGATAAATTTCATTTAGATTTCAAAATTCAACTTTAAGATTTCAATTTAAATCCTTTAAACAATTCATTTAAACCATTATCAATTTCAACATTTTAAAAGCTTGGTTTTTGAAAATAATTCAGTTCATATAAATCAAATTTTATTTCAAAATGTCATTTAACTAGATTCAAAAATTAAGGATTTAAAATCATTAAATTTAACCAATCCGTTGTTTGTATATATTTTTCTACTCTATGGTCAAGCGATACGGAAATATATCATTTCAACCCGCAATAAATTTATATTTGCGGGTATATATCATTTCAACCCGCAATCCCGAATAAAATTCAAAATCCATAAAATCGCTCGAGTTTATCATTTCAACCCATAATGATTTTTCCCTAATCTATAAGACCATTCGGATATGTATCATTTCAACCCATAGTGGTATCCTAACAATAACTGAGGGAACTTGCAGTGTGATAACAACATATAAAATAAATATAATATCCAATCATCCAAATATCAACAATTAAACATCCATCACAATCACCATTCAAATCAACCGATAAATCACAACATATAAACTGGTTATCATTATCAGGTATTTAACTGACAATTAAATTTTAATATTTATTTAATGGCACTTAAATTCAAATTAAATTTGAATGACAATTTAAATATACCAAACAGCAATTAATCAATTTCTAATCACATCATAAATTTAATTTAACCAACATAAGATAGTTTAGTATTTGTGAGTGGGTTAAAACACACCTTTGATTTATCGACGATTTAAAATCCAATTAAAGCCCAAAATTTGAACAGTCTCAGAATTCGACCAAACCAGTTCTAAAAAATCCAAAATTTCGATACGATCACAATGGAGTAAACCGCGCGTGAATCCGAGCTCGTATGAAAATGTTATTGGAGTTAGAACGATTGAAAATTTAAATCAAATTAAAAAAATTAACAAGGGCATAATCGAAATTTACCACCATCTCCAACATGAAAAAACCATACATGAACTCGATCAGACCTAGCAGCCGCCACCCCTTTAGCCACTATCGCACGCGCCACTGACCACCTGCACCAAGATCTGACCTCGCCTCCGCCTCTGCCACCTCCGACCGACCCTACATCATGATCGCCATCAACTCCGATCGCCATAAGAACCCCCCGCCGCCGTTCACTTCCTTTGCATAATTCTAGCAATCGTGGCCACTTCCAGATGGTTATCCACCGTAGATCATCACCAATTGTCGCCCTCTATGCCATGGTACCCTTCGATCGTCCTATAGTCGAAGATCCGTCGTCCAATTGAAACCCTAGCAACGGACGACCTAGGCTAAATCATCGATTTCTGGCCAAACCGAGAATCAATTGTAAAAACGAATTGCTTCAGTGGATTGCGCTCGTCGATAGCTTTCCAACGATATATAATACGACATAGTTTGGAGAGTTTGAATTTCTGAAATTGATTTTGATTTGAAAATTAGGGTTTTGGAATTGGAATTAGGTTTCTGCCATTGGGAAGGAGGAACAGATAAGAAGTTGATGTGCATATAGAATAAAATAAAAGGCTGCTAGGGTTAGAGAAACAAAATCTATTTATATAGATAGATGGATAAGAATGAATGGTACATATTGAATTGGTCGAAACGATTACGCGAACCCGAAAAGCCCGTTCCATTTCCGAAACGAAAGTGGGTCATCCAATATATCGAAATACTTGTTTTCGATATTTTTAAACTCAATGGAACAAGTTTCAAACCCAAATTCCATTGCATACAAAAGTTAGCTTTTAAAAATCAACTTATTTTAATTGAATTCATTAAATTGATTTCTACTCGTTTCGAGTCCGCACGATCAAACGACAAGTCCGATCGCTACGAAACTTGGAATCCTACAATAATTCACTGTTACGGATCCGATGAAACCGATTTCGTTGAAATCCGAGAAAGTGGCCAAAATGGCTATTTTTACGTTAATTAAATTAATAAATTTTATTAAATTGGCTTGATCACTTAAAATTCTAAATTTAAAAGTTAACAATTTCATCATACTTGATTACATGGAAATTATAATCTTTTAAAATAAATTTTCCATTTTAAATCCAATATGTAACTATTGCATAAATTTCAGCATTCAATTGCAATTATAATAAAATTACAGTTAATTATATTTTAAATTCCAATAAATTCTTTTATTTCGATTTACACTCTTATTATTGAATCAACTATCACCTTATGGATATAATTAACATTGGTTTACATTTTATTACATTCAATATTATACAGTTATCATCTTAATTCATATTAACTGTAATATTTAGTTAGATAATTTTCAATTGATTTACAATTAATTTCAAACGGATTAAGTATCGAGATGATAATGAATCAATTGTTAAACATTAATAATTCACCTCTATTAACCTATTGTTTACCAACAAAGGTTAATAAATTACTTACCAAATATTGATTCCATTCTATATTAACCTATTTCAATTAATTACATATAATTTCTCTTTTTAATACAACATTTGAATTTATTCCTTATTTACGATTATAACCAATTTAACTTTACAATTATTCCAATTAATTGAAATTACATTAAAATGGTTGTCAATAACATTCAAACAACACTATTACTCTTATTCTAATTATTTTTCCCATTTATAATCATAAATTTTAATTTCTCACACTATTAAATTTCAAAATTTTATATAATTTATTATTTTAATTATCGAAAATTACGGGTCGTTACAAATGTCCGACATTGCATTTCTAAGAACATAGTACATTGATCTCTACAAGCATACATTTGTTTGGTGGTGTAGGAGGTAACCCCTCTTATACTTAACACCCATCTCTGAGACGTACGAGCTCAGAGGTTGTACTTTTGTTGAAATCAATAGTGTGTTGTTGGAAATGACAATGTGGCATTTTAAGTGAAAATGTTCTAAGAAAAATAAACGTTACCTGTAACGACCCGACTTTCCAGTCCCGGAAAATCGAACCATTTTACTTAAAGAAGAAGAGGTAGAAGGAGAAAGTAGGAAGACAACATCAGAATCTAACCATCGCAGCGGAATAAAATATAATATATATTTACAAATCTTTACACAAATCAAAACTATATCAGTTTTATACAATATATCATCAGAGTATACATCTGGGAACACATAACATACAACTGGACAATAACCATATCATGTCCTCAATACAACAGAGTACAACAATCAACACAGCGGAATATATATATAAACAAGTACGAGAGATACGTCTCGCCATCCAGCTCGTCTCCTGAGCTCCACAGCATCATATCCTGTAACCTATAATACTCGGTCTGACCCGAGCATTATAATAAAATAATACCCGAGTCAGTCTGGAATACCAGCGTGAGAAAATCACACTCAAATTGATTATTAAAGTTTCAAAATCCTTTGATAAACAAAAGCATCTCGTAAGACCACGCCACAAATAAACATGTCAGGTTTTTACCTTACGATAGCTAAAACACTTTTTATAAAATCCTCTGATATTATAATAGCGTCTATTTACAAATACTTATTCAAATAGCTGAAATTGTTACATGATTAAATTCCAGCATACTAGGTATACAAACAAAACACGTACAAGGCACGTAGGGAGAATGGATTTCCAACGAATGACTAGGCACTGGGGTACCACCTGTCACAGTACGTGGCCTAGATCACAGTACCGAGGAGTACGCCCGCTCCCCTGCAACACAAGGCCGGAATCATCCCTTACTGGATAATTCCAAATAAAATCACCCCACGGTTGGGATCAGCAACCGCACCACTAAGCCGAAATAAAAGGGACATCTAGACAGGGATGACCTTACTCTCAAGTGGGTGCTACCCACGAAGCCTTGCTGCATAACCCCTGATTTTCAGTCATTCCCGGTTGATGAGGTTCGAGGCTAAATGATACCTTTATAGCACATATCCCTTAGAATGCCCATCGTCCACCTGACGATGTCACGAAAGCATTCGTCCATACAAGTCCGTCCCGGGTCCGAACAGAACCGAAGGCACTATTCCTACTACATCCATTTTGGAAATATCCTCAGGATTAGTAGCGACTAGCCCTTGCACTTCACTGCTCCATCTTCGACTCCGAACACGTTACACGAAACGTACAAACCGGATCGAAGTGGTATTCGAGTCTCCAGACCTAGAATCCCGGTATACGGAAACTCGATCCCGGTCTCTTCGAAACGATCAATGCATTTGGCCAATATTGATAGTCGGTTATTTAACTATCAATTCACATTCACAAGCAACCATCACACAATAAATAATTCTCCCAAATTATTTATTTATTTCAAATATCTTCGCAAGATATATTTCCAATTTTCAAAGCTCATTTGAAACAATTTCACAGTTTCCGCTTACGGAATACATTTCCCAAATACTTATTTCTTCTGGAACACCAAGTACAAAATACTTTAGATTTAAAAATAATTTAAAAGCACTTTATTATAAATATATTTTATAACATTGAACTTAAACTACTTTAATACTTTATTAAAAATATATACTTTAAAATAAAACCATTTATGAATACAAACTAAATTTCCCTCTTTAAAAACATAATACCAAATCACTTTTATATAATTGCTACAATAATAGATTTTTGAAAATACTACTTTAGACTTTAACATTTAGAAATAATCAATTTACTAAAATATGCTTTTAAAAACACAATTTGAACTTTTAACTTATATTTAAAATTGCTTTGAAAAACGTACTTGGCTATCCAGAGAAATACACTTCTCATTCCCATCTTTTAAAAATAAATCAACATTTATTTTTAAACCAATTCATATCCTTTTATAAATTCCCACCTTGAATTTATATTTTCAAATATCCACTGATATTTTATTTCACTTTATAAACCCAGTTTATATCTTCAAAATCTCATTTCTCTTTAAATTTCAAAACCCAAAGTATTTAAATCAATTTATAATTGATTTCCCAATTTATTTTACTTTGAAATAAATTTCCTTACTTAATCCATTTATTTCCAAATTCATTAACTTCCAGATTTTATTTCTCATTATGATTTAAAATCTTTAAACTGAAACACCAGTTTCAGATTTCCCAAATTCCTTCTTCCTTTTTAATTACATTTAAACATTGAATTAAAATAAATTATTTATTCTTTAAAAAAATATCCCATAAGTTTTTAAATTCAATATTTCTCGGTTTATTCAAAATTCCTCTTTTCCATATTTATTAGAATGTTGGAAATCACTTTTATTCTTAATCAGATTCATTCTCAAATTTATTCCAAACTCTTATAATTATTTTACTTAAAAATTTACTCTTTTATTTCTTTTCAAAATTTCCATACTAGAGATTTTGATAACTCAGCATATCCAAATCGGTCCAACCAAACCATAACATCCAATTATCCATATAATTCATTACATGATATCAACAATCATATCACAGAATATTTAAACAAAATTAAATATTTTGAGGAACCCAGTTGGATCCCTCCAACCTGTTTCCCTGCATCCACAGATGTTAGCACAATACCAATTTCACTTCAAAGTGGAATATCGCGGTATATGGTTTTAATATAAAATCATCCGCTATTATGCGGCGCATAGGGTCTCATCCGCTATACAATGCGGGAATATCAACAACTCCAATATACTACTATATATACTATAGCACATCCAATCAATGCAATCATCCAATCAATTATTTAAATTTAACCATTTAAATTTAAATTAAAAATTCAGCTGAGTGAGATTAACTCACCTTATTCCATTTGCATTCCACTTCCAATATTGCCTTGGTTTCTTGATTTTTGACCTTGAATAATATTACGGAATGTATTAATATGTAATTTAATTAGATAATTAATTCCCATAGATTTTATTTAACAACTTATTAACCTTTTAAAACTAACTCCCGAAAAGTAACCTAGTTTATTTAAGCCAATTTCTCCTAAAATAAATAAATTTGGAGTTACAAAAAAAAAAAATCAATTCGGTAATCTTCCATATACACTACTGAAAATAACCAAGTAAATTCAAAATGTACATATGTGTATAAATATATTTACTTGATAAAACAAAACTATTGTCTGCCTTAACTGAAAATTTGAATTTATTTTTTTCTTCTATCCTATATATATATATTTAAAATAGAAATCTGATTTTATATAAACTGCTCAGCATTTAAAATCGCTATTTTTCCAAAGTTTTATATTTATATTAAACAGTATTTCCTTTCTAACCTTACTGTAACATATATCCTTCTATCTACATTTTCTGCTACGTATATATATACACATATAAAATTTAAATTAAATTTAACTAAAATGAATACCTTTATCCCCTTCTCTGCCGAAATCGACGACTCAGACATTCGACCGCCACCCAAACTCGCTCATCGATTCATGAATCCAGATGAACATCGCCGCGACCTCGAAATTGCACGCCGCCCTAATCACGATTCGTCACGATGCTTGATCCACCGAGACAGGCTTCGACCGCCTCGTTTCCCCACGGCAACGTCGCGAAACCCTCCAAGTTGTAAATCGAACGAGCTCGCAGCCTCGCTTCCAGATCGAAGCCCATCGAGCTCTCCCTCTCTCTCAAAACGCGATGCCCATCCCTATGTTTAAATAATCGAATTCGATGCCTCCATTTACTCTGAGCTCGAGGTTCAACTACGATGAAATTGAATTTTGGGGATTTTTGTTCGGCCTCGATTTCTATTTGAATGCTCGGCCCCCTTTTTGTTTTATGCTGAATTGAAGGTAGGAGGAAGATAAATATAAGCAATTCTTTTTTTTTTCTTTTGGCTTGGAAGAGAAGGAACGTAGATATGGGTTTCGTTTAATTTGATTTGGAGGCCAGAGATAAAAAAGAAATTTCGTGATTTAGGCGTAACCTAAGGAGGGTAACGTGTTCAAGTAGGCCATCTGCAGTGACATTTGAAATGAAGGAAAAAGATCTGAGGTGAAATTCTTTTTAACTGGTCAATATAACTTATTATTTATATTCGAATTTCAATTTAATTTTCAACGCGTTTATATATCGTATGCCCACGCAACAACTCAAAATGCTACGAAAATTGAAATCCGATAATAATACAATATTATGGATCCAATGGAACTGGTTTCGTCAAATTCCGAGACTGTGCCCCGGAAGGATATTTTTAAATTCAATTTAAACGATATATTTTTAAAACTGAACAAAACTCTTTCAAATTCAATTTTAACAGTTCTAATATCTTCAGTATTATAAATATAAATTTTACGAGCTTTCAAATTATTTTTATCAAGCTTAAAATTTCAGATTCACTAATTTACCCAATTCCGATAATTAAATTCAGCAATTAATTATCCAATAAATACTGATATTTGAAATTAAAGTTAAAATTTAACCTTCGAATATTTAAAATAAATTAAATATTCCCATTTCAAATATACAAAAATTCCGGGTCGTCACATTACCTCAAGCCTCACGCTCGGGAATTTTGAAAAAGGGGTTGCTTTAAGGCTAAGTGGTTCGCAACCATTAGGTTATGATAACTGCTTTCTAGATTTATTTATTTCTACCCGCTAAAACATCAGGTTTAAATTTTGTGGTGTATGCTATGAGATATCTTGGAGAGGTTTGGAACGGCTAGGGTGATATCATATTTGGTGCTATCCGTACCATCTATTGGTCTCAGGTAGGCTGGTCTTAATTCGCAGAGGACCATCTGTTGGTGGCCTCGGTGCATTCCTCTAGAAATGTACTATATGGGAGGTAGTTCTAACCTCGTTATTCGTTGGAAATCCATCCTCCAATAAGTGCCTCCGGACTTAGTTGTAAACCTATTATGCCATCAAATTTAACCAATGTAATAATTTCGACTATTTAAATATGTTCATTTGAAAGGTTACAAAGAATGTCATTAAAAATAATATCACTAGATTTTACGTAGAAATGATTTGGTTATCATGAGGTAAAAACCCGTTTCGTGTTTATGTGCATTGTGGTCTTATGAGATACCCTTTGTTTTCAAATACTTGTATTTTGAGTTTCTCACACCAGTCCCATGACTGACCGGGAGTTTATTTTCTTTCCCTTAAACTTCGGGTTCTCTATTTTTCCGAGCAGCCCAGTAGTCAGGTTTAGTTTGGAGCATTTTGAAAGGGCTTGGAGCATGAAGGTAGAAGATTATTTTGAAGATTGTTATCCATTTCCACCACACTTATGTACTATTATATTCAGCATTTGTAGGGACAGAGATTTATAACTGTCCATGTTGATGTTAAGTTAAACTTTGATAAATGTATTTAAAATTTTCCATTGTAAAAATTATATGTTGAAATAATATATTATATGTAAGATTCTATTCTTTGTCTTTCTTTTCTTTTCCACATAACTATCCACCTTTTCGTTCAAATTGAGTTGGACATGTGTGGTTTATTGTCAACTTAAAATATACATAATTGTGGGTCATTACACTTTTCAGGTTACAAGTCAAGTAGACCTTTAGATGGTTAGTCTAGCTGGGAGATAAGTTGTTTGACTTTTAGTTTATCTCATCTAGGATTTCATGTACATATATTTGAGATGTATATTGAGATTAGAGAATTGTAACACTTGTATATTATATGAGCCTAGTATTTTATTTTGTAAACTCATGAGTTTTCTATGTATGAGATCTATTATTCCATTATGATATGTGATTTCCATTTTATATGATATACTGTTCCGATTCTTAGAAACCAATGTGTTTATCATTTTAAACTGAGACTGTACACGTTAAATTTTATCCTAGAGATTCAGTGAAAACGTGTCAGTGTTATTTTAAAGTCATATTCACATTTATTCGCCCTTAACAAGTTGTATTCTCCGTATTATTAGACGATAATATTTATATTGTTCTTTAATAATATGGTTATCGCAGTAGGGTCATTACATTTATATATACTCTTAGGATGTATAAAAGTATTATACAAGTAAATAAAAGTGGAGTAAGTTTTTAGTTTAATGTTTTATAAAGACGTGTCTTCATAAAATGTTTATAAACTTAAGGGAAAATTTGTGAAATAATTCATAAATAATTTAAGTATTGAATGAAATACTATAGATGAAAATGAAATGATTCAGAAAGATATTGGTGTAGTTAAGAAACCAATAAGATTTAAGTATGTAAGTTATACACAGATCATTTTATTCACATAGTTCTTAATCTAGGATTCGAGTACATAACTTCGGGGTAATTCACATTAGTCTGATCACTTGATTTAAATTCTCGATATGATACTGAGGTTTTGTATCATAGCATATAGCAATGTAATGAGAACGGAGGTTTCTAGTCAAGGAACTTGATCAGAGTCCGCACTAGGGATTTCGGTTGAGCGATACAAGTTTGGAAGTATAGCCTATATATCAAAGCAAGTGGTCTGATTAGATATTGCATACGGATGATTTATGTACATCATACAGACTTAAGTATATTTGTATACTATACTTTGTGTCTTAGGGAAGTTTTGGGGAGTGACTTTCAATTTTGTTTGAGGGAAATTTTATTATCTTCTAAGCAATAACCAAAGGCTGATGAGCGTAATGGTACACTTAGGAAATTATCTATATCCTTGGACGATCGAGAATGTTGTAAACTTAAGCGGAATTCTAAATCTTGTTTGTTAGTCATTTAACATTTTAAGTAATGTTAAATGCTAGTTTATTCCTTTATGGAACTTGATTTGTTTAATAATGTGATTACATATACATATACTACGATTTATAAAGTTATTGTTTATTAGGACTAAAATCCCGATGCTTTTGAAAAAGCAATTTCGAAAGAATCCGTGAAAAAAGTAATAATATTATTACTTTGAAAACTTTGGTGAAGGATTACTATTTTATGATATTTGAAAAGAGTTTTAAGAAGTGGTTTTTCAAATAAATTTGGTTGTGACTAAAGTTGAGCAATTGGGGGTATTCTGATTTGGAATTTTCAAGTATTTTTGTTTACCCTAGTTATTGTTTTAGGATGAACAAGAATACCATTGGATGCTCCGTGTTGTTTTAATTCTACAGTTATATCATGCTTCGGTTGGAGGAGCCTCCTCCTTGTCATAATTGATTTTATGTTTTGATATACTTCTCTTTGGAGGAATTTGAAAATATATTTTGGATATAGAAACCCTAGCATTTAGTTCTAAATTTATCTTTTGAAAAGACTGAATGCTTAGTATATTATTACAAAGTATTCTCTATGCTTCTATTGCATATAGTTGTTATATTGCTTTTGGTTGCATGTGTCTGGATATCACACAGAGTTGCATCATTATTATAAGTTGCATCATATTGCCTTGTTCATATGGTTGTTATATTGTTTATGTTGCTATTGCTCATGATAGAAATAGCTTGTGTATTGCTCTTTTATTAGCATGGTTCTCTTTCGGATTATGTAAGTACAAGATAGGTACAAAGAAGCAAGAGATTACTATTTGATTCCTTACGCACCTGCATTTGCATCGAGACAGCAAGTTGCTTGTTAAATATCAAACACAAAAGAGGTATGTAGTAGATTTAGGAATTAGTGATTGATTGATGATTTTATGCCCCAGGTATGGGAGGACACTTGACTTTTGTTTTCTTTGTTGATTTGGGCCAGTTGTGGAGAGTTGTAGTTTTTTCAGACTAGCCGCGCAAAGGAGGCTCTGCTGAAATTTTCCTTAATATAAGGAACTTTTAAAGCTAAGGGCGAGTGGACATTTTCTTCCTTTAGGGATTTCGGGGATGAAATTCTTTTACGGTTCGAAATTCTTTTATGGGGGGAGAATGTTACATCCTGGAAAAATACAAATAACATATATTCAAATATAAAGATTATTTAAATATAATAATTGTGAATTAAAATATTAATTAAATGGATTTAATAGCCTTATTCAACTCTTTTTAATTAATAAATAATAGTGGTGAACACATTTTAAAAATTTATTTACAATAATAAATAGTTTGAATAAATAACAGGAAAATCAATTGTTAATAAAAATGGCTTAATTATTGATGACGTATTTTTAAATTAATTTATAGGATTTTTCCATAAATTTTAATTTGAAAATATTTAAATTATCATTTGACGTATTTTTGGCAAACGATGATATTTTTGAAATTTAATAAAATAAGATAACTAGTGTATTCTATTGTTGTTTTGGGATCGTGTTGCATTGTAACAACCCGCATATTTGTCAATATTTTATTTGAATATTTTATCGTTAGTCGGATGTTAGTCCGAAAAGCTACTTTTTGCATACGGTCAAATTAGGACTCGAGACCACCTTCATTGAGTACAAAATGACGTTTGCGATCTTTTTGAGTGTAAACTTCGATATGTTTGGAGTTAGTGAAATTCTCGCTACTTTTTCCCGCTTGTGACTTTGGTTTGGACTGCACCTTCTTTAGTTCAGCCCAACCCTCTTCCTCACTTCATTCATCATTTGTTTTAACATTCAAGCTTTATCAAAAATGGTGGTGGGAAGGGGAAATTAAAACTCCAAACTCAAATTCAATTGCAAATCCAACATTCAACTCCAAATTCAAGTAGAAGATATTGGATTCAAGCTTTGGATTGCTTCTCCTTGCTTTCAAGCTTCATCTTCATCCATTTTAGTGAAATGGTGAGATTTTTAATCTCATATCTTGCCTATAACTGTCATTGGGTTGTTGGGAATGATTCCCTATCATTTTAGCATGCACGATTGCTTTTGGTTTGAATCGATTAGGCGAGAAACTCTTATTTTCAGTGTTTTTGGCAAAATCTGGCCCTAGGTCGCTCTGGCCTTGATAGGTCGTTCGCGTGAAAAAGCCACGCTGGCTATAGGTCGCATCTCCTTAGGTCGTTTCCGACCTTATATCACAAGGAGGCTCTAGGTCGCTCGACCCTGCTAGGTCGTAGGTCGCTCGCATGCTAAAACTCGTAGGTCGCTCGCGTGTTCCACTAGGTCGTTAGGCCTTTACCTTGTTAGGTCGTAGGTCGCTCGACCTTATTACCATGTTAGGTCGCGAGTCCTTCTTAGGTCGCTCGCCTCTGTACTTCGTTAGGTCGCGTACCAGTTAGGTCGCGCACCCTTTAGTTCGCGCACTCCATTAGGTCGCACGACCATTCAACCCTTAGGTCGCTCGCGTGTTAAGACCGCTAGGTCGCTTGGCATTGTGCCGCTAGGTCGCTCAGCACTTTGGTGTTAGGTCGTTAGACCTTGTTTTCTACTAAGTCGTTTGGCTTTGTTTAATGCTAAATCGCGAACACCTTTAGGTTGCTAGGTCGTTTGACCTGCTTGCATTCCTTAGCTCGAGACCGTTAGGTCGTGCACCTTTGTAGCTTGGTTTTGTTAGGTCGTGACACCCTGTTAAGTCGCGCAGCAGCTTTGGTTGCATCACTTATAGGTCGTTCGACCTATATTTCCTTAGGTCGCTCTCATGTTAGGCCGCACCTCCCTATTTTCTACTTGGATGCATTTGAGCTGATTTCCATGGATTTTACTCATGTCTTCGAACGTGAATTTATGTGATTCGACTTGTTTCAACAATCGTTTTGTGACTTGTCACTCTAAAGATATGAAGGTTTCGATACTAGTAGTAAATACCAAAACTCTTTCATTAAAACGTTTTCAACACTATTTTAAATATAAAACACGTTCTCTCAAACTGTTTTTTTAATATACTAGTATATACAAGCCTTTACTTCACTCGGATGAGGAATCGAATTAAACGACTTAGTAAAACGAGTGGTATGAAACGCTTGCGTTCACTTCGTCGGTTAGCTCTTGGACTTGTTCGATTGAACCCTTTTGTGACAATTTCCTAGTGGAGATCTACAGTTTGTTCGTAAATATTTAAGTTAAGCTAGTGGTTATGGGACATGAAGCTAAACTCATATATTTACTGGCTTAGTGTAATTGACACTTCTATATGATCATGACGATCATTTTTGTGATTTAGACTAGCGATTGAGCGATGTCTCTTTGTCTGCGAGGGAGATTAGACCCCGCTTTTGTGATGTTTCGCCATCACATATATGGGGTAGCACCCCATGGTCTTCGGGCCATTCCTGTGTGAAAATTTAATGGATAGCTTCCATGAGATAGCTTCTCGTCATGTGTTTTACGCGTTGGTGAGTTTTCATGCTCCCGTTCATGTGTTTGGCCTCTTTATGTGATTTCTAGATTTCTAGTGTTGATTTCTGGAATTTGTGCTTCACCACTTTTCATGATTTTCATTGATATGATATCAGTTTTTGTGCATTGGTGAATTCATGTGTTATTGACTTGTTATGAATACAAGTTTAGGGTATGATACCCCATTTTATCTTTGAGAAGATTCTTGTGATATTGATTAACCTCTTGTTGATTTTCAATTACATACTTATAGTAGTATGCCATTATGGTCATTACATGTTCATGCCATGTCTTTTACTTTATACCATATCATCTGATATTTATAGCTAGACTGATCCGTTTATTATTTTCTTATAAATAATACTCGGGTCAGACCGAGATGTTACAAGTGCTTCTGCTTGACTTCTCTTCAGGATTACTCTGACTTTTGGCTAACTACTTAGATTAGTAGTTTTTGATTATACACATTTGAGATATAGACTCATTCATGTATTCTTTTGTATAGCACATGTTGCTGTTCCTTTTGTATTATTGTGGATCTTTCTGACCACTACTCTGATGTACACTTTCAAGTGTTATATATATTCATATCTTTTTCCGCCTTTGTGATATGGATGTCTATGACTGATTAGGTTATGATTACTTCTATGTTTGTTTCCGAAGATTATATATAGCCACCGTGTGATAGCTTTGAGTTTGTATCGGTATGTCGGATTTCCTCCTTAAAAGATATGCATTCTATTCTATCTGACATATCGGTGCTCGCACAAAGAAGTTACATGGATGGTCGCTCCTCCACAGCCTTATTCTCCATGCTAATTGACAGCACTACCTCGTAGTGTTCTTGGTTAGCGTGGGTATAGAGGTGGGGCGTTACAGCTTGGTATCAGAGCCAAACTTCGGAACAATATAGAATAACTTAACAAGGATCATCGTCCTAAGTCCAACTTAGGAGTCGTGCCTTAGGATTTAATTCGGGTCTTCGTACTGATTTATCCTATTTCCTCTTATGAATCCTTGTTTTATCTATCAAGACTTGCTTGATATTTACTTGGAGAATAACTTTTCTTCTTTTCTCTTCCTTAAAGAAGAGAATGTCTTGACCAGGTCGTCCCAGAGCTGGACCATCTACTGTTACTCCCTAGGATGGACTTTTCATGACTACTCAACAGCTTCTTGATTTAGTAAAGAATGCTCAAGCAGCTGGTCCTAATCAGGAACCTACTAATCCTAAGTCTGGATTTGCACGTTTGTGCAACGATTATACCAACTTAGGTGGGAAACCATTCAAAGGTTCCGAAACTATTATCGAGGTCCAGGCTTGGTTAAGAACATGCGATAGAATCTTTTCTTGCATGAATCTTGTCGATCTTCACCGTGTTCAGGTGGCCTCCAGTATGCTCCAAGAGAGAGCATTGGATTGGTACGAACTTCTTATTTCTGAAATTAATGAAGCGGATCTCACCTGGGAGCAATTCCGGGAATGCTTCGAATTAAAATTGGTACCAGAAGCAGAGAAAGTGACATTGGCTCGTCGTTTCATAGACCTTGTTCAAGGTGCATCCTCTGTGACAGATTATGTCGCATCCTTCGAGTCACTGTCCAAATACGGGGTTGAATACATCAACACCCCATTGAAGAAGAACCAGAGGTTTGTCTATGGCTTAAACAAGAATCTCAAGAAGCCATTACTTCTAAAATTAGAAGTTTCTTTCGATCAACTGATTGATATAGCTCTTCGTCTTGAAGAGGCTGATAAGGACAGTGATGTTGAAGTGGTGGCTGCCAAACCAAACTTCAACAACAAGAAAAGACCTAACAAGTTCAAAGGTCCTTATTCCAGCAAAAAGGATAAGCAAGCAACTTCTGCTGCAAAGGCATTTTCTCCCAGTGATAGGAAATGCTTCAAGTGTGGTGCTAAGAGCCATTTTTCGAACAAGTGTTCAAAGTCCCGCTATTGCCGCTATTGTAAAAGCCTAGATCATTTTATGCACCAATGCCCTAAGCTTCAAGATAAGGAAGGAAAGTTAAACGTTGCTCAAGCCCCTGGCAACACATCTCATGGTCAAGGTATGTCTCATTCTGTCCTTGATGGCATTATTATATTTCATGATCAACCTATTAGAGTTCTCTTTGATACGGGTGCATCCCATTCTTTTATATCAAAGGAACTTGTTGATACTTTTTCTTTAAGTGTTGTTGCTTTAATGACTTCTTTAAGAATTGCGAATCCGGTTGGTGGATCCGCAACTCTTAGTTTACTTTGTAAAGACGTGGAGATTATTTTGTGTGATTTTTCTTTCCTAGCCGATTTGCATGTCATGCGTTACTTAGGCTTTGGAATGATTTTGGGTATGGATTGGCTTACTCGTTATGAAGCTCATATCCTATGTCCTGAGCGGACTATTTATCTCCGTCATCCGCAATCTGTTAATCAGATTTCCATTATTCTTAAAGATTCGAATTCCGCTTTGGTTGCATCTTTATATTCTTTAAATCCTCGTGATGATGATAATGATGACGAGGAGGATGTCATTTCTCTTATTCGCGTCGTTCGTGAATTTTCCGACATCTTTGAGCCCGTTTTAGGACTACCACCTAAGCGAGCAATCGAGTTCAAAATTAATCTTATGCCTGGAGCTCAACCTATTACCCGTCCTCCTTATCGCATGTCCAATAAGGAGAATGAAGAGATGCACAAACAATTATCCAAGTTAGAGACGAAGCAACTTATTCGCTCTAGTTCCTCGCCTTGGGGAGCTTCAGCTATTTTCGTAAATAAGTCCGATGGTACACTTAGGCTTTGCGTCGACTACCGCAAGCTTAATGATCTTACTATTAAGAATAAATATCCTTTACCTCGGATTGATGATCTGTTTGATCAACTTAGTGGTGCTAGAGTCTTTTCACAATTGGACTTGGCTACCGGTTTTCATCAGCTTCATATTGCAGAGGATAGCATTCCTTTGACTTCATTCCGTACTCGTTTTGGATCTTATGAATGGCTAGTTATGCCATTCGGTTTAACGAATGTTCCGGCTTATTTCGTTGACCTCATGAATCGAGTTTTCAAAGATTTACTCGATCGGTTTGTTCTCATCTTTATTGATGATATTCTTGTGTATTCTAAAACCGAAGAGGAATATGAAAAGCATCTTCGTACCTATATTGGAAACTCTTAGGAGCAATCAACTAAAAGCAAAATTTTCCAAATGCCATTTTTGGCAATCTAGTGTGAAGTTTCTCGGTCATATTATTTCCGAATCCGGAATATCTGTGTATCCTTTAAAGATAGAAGTGATTCAAGATTGGAAGAGACCGGAGAGCGTGACTGAAATCCGTAGCTTTCTCGGATTGGCAGGTTATTACCGCCATTTTATAAAAGACTTTTCTAAGATTTCCATGCCTCTTACTGGCTTAACAAACAAAGGTGTTAAATACATTTGGTCGGACAAATGTGAAACTTCTTTTCAGAAATTAAAAGAACTCCTTTCTGATGCTCCTATTCTTATTATTCCCGAAGGGAATCAAGACTTTGTCGTTTATACCGATGCTAGTCGCGTTGGTTTGGGTGCCATTCTTATGCAAAAAGAACGCGTTATTGCGTATGCTTCTAGGCAATTGAAGCCGGATGAGACTAGATATGCCACACATGATTTAGAACTCGCGGCTATCGTTTTCGCCCTTCGTATTTGGCGACACTATCTTTTGGGAGAAAAGTTTATACTTTATACTGATCATAAGTCTTTGAAATATTTATTTTCTCAAAAGGAAATTAATTTGCGTCAACAGCGTTGGCTCGAATTCCTTGCCTCTTACGATCTTGACATTCTTTATACTCCTGGAAAGGGAAATCGAGTTGCCGATGCACTTAGTCGCAGGCAACAAGCGGTTGTTTCCATGATGATATCTGAATGGAACGATCTCGAACTTTTATCCACTTGTGAAATCCGAGATCGTGTTTCCAATCTATGTTCATCTCTTTTTTTATGTAGCCTTGAGGCTCATCCTTCTATTTTAGACCGCATTCTTGAAGCTCAACAGCTAGATCCTGAATTGGCTTTGCTTGGCCAAAATCTTAAGGATAAAACCGATATTGAAGGTTTGAAAGACTTTGATATCGATTCTCGTGGCGGCATTCGAAAATTTGGTAGACTTATCGTACCAAATATTAGTGATCTTCGTAAAGATATTCTTGAAGATTCACATCGTTCCAAATATTCCATTCATCCCGGTAGCAGTAAAATGTACGCAGATATGAAGCGACTTTATTACTGGGAGGGAATGAAATCTGATGTTGCTAACTTTGTTAAGTGTTGCATGACTTGCCAACTTGTCAAGGATGAACACCAAAGACCTGGTGGGTTATTGCAACCATTGGAAATTCCAGTTTGGAAGTGGGATCAAATTTCCATGGATTTTATTGATGGCCTTCCCCGTTCTCGTTCGGGTCATAATAGTTTATGGGTGATCATTGACAGACTTACTAAATCTGCCCATTTTATTCCCGTTCGGTCGAACCGAACCGTTCCTCTTCTAGCCAAACTCTTTGTTAAAGAAATTGTTAAACTGCATGGAGTCCCAACTTCCATTGTTAGTGATCATGGTCCATTGTTTACTAGTGGATTTTGGAAAGGTCTTCAAAAAGATTTGGGAACGAAGCTTAATTTTAGCACCACTTATCACCCCTAGTCCGATGGACAAACTGAGCGTGTGAATCAAACACTTGAAGATCTTCTTCGTGCTTGTGTTCTTGACTTTGGTGGAAGTTGGGAAGATCATATTTCACTTGTTGAATTTTCCTATAATAACAGCTTCCAATCTAGTATTGGTATGGCTCCTTTCAAGGCACTCTATGGAAGGCCATGCCGATCTCCTTCTTGTTGGCTAGAGGCCGGTGAGAAGCTGGTTTTAGGACCAGATTTTATTCAAGATTCCACAGAAAAGATTGAACTTATTCGACATAGGATGAAAGAAGCCCAGAGTAGACAAAAATCCTATGCCGATAACCAAAGAAGGAAATTAGAATTTTCTATCGGTGATCTCGTATTTATTCGTGTTTCACCTATGAAGGGTGTGGTACGTTTCAGTCGATCGGGAAAGTTAGCGCCTCGATATATTGGGCCATTTCCTATCACTAAGCGTATTGATTCCATGGCTTATCGCCTTTTATTACTGGCTCAGTTTTCTGCCATGCATAACGTGTTTAACGTTTCTCAATTACGGAAGTGCCTTCGGGATTCCGATTCTATTCTTGAGTCCGGTGCTGTGGAAGAGATAGAAGTTTCGCCTAATTTAACTTATGAGCAGCATCCTATTCGAATTATTGCTTCGGAGGTCAAACGACTTCGAAATAAAGATGTTCCTCTTGTTAAAGTTCAATGGTCCTCAAATCCTAAGGATTGCTCTTGGGAAACTAGAGAATTCATCGAGCGTACACATCCGGAATTACTTTCTCATGCTCTTTGAGGTAAACTTCTTAATTCCAATTTCTTTTGTGTTAATATGCTTTTATGGTTGTTACTTCTTATTTCCATCATATATATATATATATTGCGAGAACGCAATTTTTTTAAGGAGGGGAGTCTGTAACAACCCGCATATTTGTCAATATTTTATTTGAATATTTTATCGTTAGTCGGATGTTAGTCCGAAAAGCTACTTTTTGCATACGGTCAAATTAGGACTCGAGACCACCTTCATTGAGTTCAAAATGACGTTTGCGATCTTTTTGAGTGTAAACTTCGATATGTTTGGAGTTAGTGAAATTCTCGCTACTTTTTCCCGCTTGTGACTTTGGTTTGGACTGCACCTTCTTTAGTTCAGCCCAACCCTCTTCCTCACTTCATTCATCATTTGTTTTAACATTCAAGCTTTATCAAAAATGGTGGTGGGAAGGGGAAATTAAAACTCCAAACTCAAATTCAATTGCAAATCCAACATTCAACTCTAAATTCAAGTAGAAGATATTGGATTCAAGCTTTGGATTGCTTCTCCTTGCTTTCAAGCTTCATCTTCATCCATTTTAGTGAAAAGGTGAGATTTTTAATCTCACATCTTGCCTATAACTGTCATTGGGTTGTTGGGAATGATTCCCTATCATTTTAGCATGCATGATTGCTTTTGGTTTGGATCGATTAGGCGAGAAACTCTTATTTTCAGTGTTTTTGGCAAAATCTGGCCCTAGGTCGCTCTGGCCTCGATAGGTCGTTCGCGTGAAAAAGCCACACTGGCTATAGGTCGCATCTCCTCAGGTCGTTTCCGACCTTATATTACAAGGAGGCTCTAGGTCGCTCAACCCTGCTAGGTCGTAGGTCGCTCGCGTGCTAAAACTCGTAGGTCGCTCGCGTGTTCCACTAGGTCGTTAGGCCTTTACCTCATTAGGTCGTAGGTCGCTCGACCTTATTACCATGTTAGGTCGCGAGTCCTTCTTAGGTCGCTCGCCTCTGTACTTCGTTAGGTCGCGCACCCTTTAGTTCACGTACTCCATTAGGTCGCACGACCATTCAACCCTTAGGTCGCTCGCATGTTAAGACCGCTAGGTCGCTTGGCATTGTGCCGCTAGGTCGCTCAGCACTTTGGTGTTAGGTCGTTAGACCTTGTTTTCTACTAAGTCGTTTGGCTTTGTTTAATGCTAACTCGCGAACACCTTTAGGTTGCTAGGTCGTTTGACCTGCTTGCATTCCTTAGCTCGAGACCGTTAGGTCGTGCACCTTTGTAGCTTGGTTTTGTTAGGTCATGACACCCTGTTAAGTCGCGCAGCAGCTTTGGTTGCATCACTTATAGGTCGTTTGACCTATATTTCCTTAGGTCGCTCGCATGTTAGGCCGCACCTCCCTATTTTCTACTTGGATGCATTTGAGCTGATTTCCATGGATTTTACTCATGTCTTCGAACGTGAATTTATGTGATTCGACTTGTTTCAACAATCGTTTTGTGACTTGTCACTCTAAAGATATGAAGGTTTCAATACTAGTAGTAAATACCAAAACTCTTTCATCAAAACGTTTTCAACACTATTTTAAATATAAAACACGTTCTCTCAAACCGTTTTTTAAACTACTAGTATATACAAGCCTTTACTTCACTCGGATGAGAAATCGAATTAAACGACTTAGTAAAACGAGTGGTATGAAACGCTTGCGTTCACTTCGTCGGTTAGCTCTTGGACTTGTTCGATTGAACCCTTTTGTGACAATTTCCTAGAGGAGATCTACAGTTTTTTCGTAAATATTTAAGTTAAGCTAGTGGTTATGGGACATGAAGCTAAACTCATATATTTACTGGCTTAGTGTAATTAACACTTCTATATGATCATGACGATCATTTTTGTGATTTAGACTAGCGATTGAGCGATGTCTCTTTGTCTGCGAGGGAGACTAGACCCCGCTTTTGTGATGTTTCGCCATCACATATATGGGGTAGCACCCCATGGTCTTCGGGCCATTCCTGTGTGAAAATTTAATGGATAGCTTCCATGAGATAGCTTCTCGTCATGTGTTTTACGCGTTGGTGAGTTTTCATGCTCCCGTTCATGTGTTAGGCCTACCCCCCTTTTTATGTGATTTCTGGATTTCTAGTGTTGATTTCTGGAATTTGTGCTTAACCACTTTTCATGATTTTCATTGATATGATATTAGTTTTTGTGCATTGGTGAATTCATGTGTTATTGACTTGTTATGAATACAAGTTTAGGGTATGATACCCCATTTTATCTTTGAGAAGATTCTTGTGATATTGATTAACCTCTTGTTGATTTTCAATTACATACTTATAGTAGTATGCCATTATGGTCATTACATGTTCATGCCATGTCTTTTACTTTATACCATATCATCTGATATTTATAGCTAGACTGATCCGTTTATTATTTTCTTATAAATAATACTCGGGTCAGACTGAGATGTTACAAGTGCTTCTGCTTGACTTCTCTTCAGGATTACTCTGACTTTTGGCTAACTACTTAGATTAGTAGTTTTTGATTGTACACATTTGAGATATAGACTCATTGATGTATTCTTTTGTATAGCACATGTTGCTGTTCCTTTTGTATTATTGTGGATCTTTCTGACCACTACTCTGATGTACACTTTCAAGTGTTATATATATTCATATCTTTTTCCGCCTTTGTGATATGGATGTCTATGACTGATTAGGTTATGATTACTTCTATGTTTGTTTCCGAAGATTATATATAGCCACCGTGTGATAGCTTTGAATTTGTATCGGTATGTCAGATTTCCTCCTTAAAAGATATGCATTCTATTCTATCTGACATATCGGTGCTCGCACAAAGAAGTTACATGGATGGTCGCTCCTCCATAGCCTTATTATCCATGCTAATTGACAGCACTACCTCGTAGTGTTCTTGGTTAGCATGGGTATAGAGGTGGGGCGTTACATGCATTTTTATGCACGATCGTATTCTGTTTTGTCGTTCACGGTTCGAACGCAAATGGCATTCTATGTAGCGTCATACTAGAAATTTTAGAATAAACTAACCACAAACTAAGACAATTCCTCATGTTTTATTTTTCTTTTTCCCTCTCTCTAGTCCATTTTCATCTTCCTATAAAACAAAAGAAAGCAACTTCCAACTTCTAAAATAAAAATCAAGTAATTTAATCAACACAAAAATATATCGTTTGATCCATTGAGTTCGAAGGGTGTTAGCTTCAAATATACGTGTGTCATTTGTTGTGTGGCATGAGTTGGAGTTTCTTGACATTTTCAGACATGACTAGGGTTTCATCTCGTTAGTGATGTAGTCGACGATGGGTCATGGTGGTGGTTGTGTTGGGTTTCTAGTGTGAGGTGGAGTCGGTGGGAGCAATTTGAGGTAGTGTGATCATTGGAGGCGAAGTGCGACATCCGCACTATAGCATTAGTTACTGTTTGGGAATCGATTTATCGATGAGGCCGAGCTTCAAGAGATATGGTCAGGCAAGTCGAGTTCGTGGAGAAGAGCGCGTAGGAGGTGTCAGTTTGTGGAATCATGGAGTGGATCTCCATGTCACTGTGATTTGTGCATGGTTGTGAGTGGGTTTGTGCGTGTGCACATTTACAAGAGTAGAAGTTAATTTGGGGAGGACGGGATTTGTTTAATTTAGGGTAATTAATTTTTAATTGGTTAATTAATTAATTTAATTAATCTCAACTTATTATAAAATCAATATCTCACTCATACGAGGTCAGATTTGGATGGGGTCTTTTGCGTTAGACTCATATCAATGTTATCTACGCTTTGGAGTTAGATTCGTTGAATTTGGAGCTAGTAGAATTTAAAGCATAAATCGAATGCCGTTCAATTTTAAATCAAACCGGAATGTGAAAGTTTCAACTGGTATTTTGGTGAGTTTAGTCACCTCTAAATAAACTATATGATATATGTGTTGTTATACATTATTATTGAATGCTTGGATGATAGTTTATATATTATTATTTGTTTGTTTGTTTGGATTTTATTCTTGCTTGGAAGTGGATGGCATAAATAACCATTATATTGCAGGGAACAAAAGCAAGAGGAAAGTCGAAGTGTACACAGCGAATAGATTGCTACGAACCATTTAAAAAAACACATACATATGTGTGTTTATTTACAAAGAACTTTTATAGAGAGACCCTAAGGGGTTTCTTGTCAATATTGATTTACTTATATTCTTATGTTGCTTATATTAATGTTTGGTTGAAATATTTTCGTCATACTATTTGATTTGTGTAAGTGTCGTATAGCAATTATTGTTATACCGTCACTTATGAAATATCGTCTTCTTAAATCTTTATGTGTATTGCACTTGTGCTTGTATTTTTGCAAAATAAACGCCTGGTCGCGATTTTGCGCTTTGAAAGTTATTTAAACTACATTTTCAGGTATTGTTTTTGAGAATTTGGAAATAAAGGATAAATGTTATTTATAATTTATAAAAGGAGTTATATATTTGATTAATTATCTTCCAAGATAGTTAATATCGTTTTAAATTTATAAAATGATCATAAATTTGATTAATTATATTATGGGATAATTATTGTTGTTTGAAATTTATAAAAAGGTTATAAATTTGATTAATTTCCTTTCTAGATAATTAATGTGGTTTTAAATTTATAAAATTGTTATATCAATTATCTTTCAGGATGATTAACGTTGTTTTAAATTTATAAAGATATTTTAAATTGATTTATTATCTTCTATGATAATAAATGTTGTTTAAAAATTATAAATGATAGTTTATAAATAATAAAAAAAATTAAAAATGAATATTTAAAAATAAAGTTGTGTAAATTGTTCTGGGTTTATAGTAAACAATATTTTAATGACAATTGTTTTTTACCCTTCTTTTTAATACGCTTAGAAATATAATTTGCTCTTTAAAAATAATATTTTAAAGAATGTTTTTTAAGTGCTTTACAAATATTTGTGATGTGACAAATCAAGCACAACTGTGAATCAAATGTTTTAAGAAATTTAATTTTCATATATGACCATTTTGTTATTCCTGATAATTGATTATTGACTATCAAGCCTGTTATCTTCTTTGTGTTTGTTGATTCAAGACGATTTTGTTGCTCGTTTTAGCATTTAAACTCTTACTATTCTTAAAGTTAAGAATGCTGCTGAGGCAAGATAGGAAGTAAAACTGCCCTAACTTGTCCAGCTTCATTCTTTTCACCAGGGTAGTACAATTTGGTTTTCGATAGTTGATTCATCAACTATCGATTTTGATATCCCTTGTTGGAAATGACTAAAATCAAAGAGCGAGTAGACGTCAAGCTACGTAGGGTTGCTGTAATGGACGGGGATTTTCGACCCTCGAAAATCGACATCAATACGTTCACTGTATAAAATACCGAGCAGTCGAGTGCCGGAAATACCAGTTCATTAGGTGTGAAGAAGAAAAGGGTAGAAGAAAAGAAACATAACAACACATAATCTCACAATCGCAGCGGAACAAAATATAATATATAATAATAGATTTTAAATACAAGAACTGTACTGTTAATATACATACCACTATCAGAGTACAACAATTCAATACATCAAATGAACTCCTCCAACTCGTCTCATGAGCTCTATAGCATTTTACCTGAATCTGTAATACTCGGTCTGACCCAAGCATTATAATAAAATAACACCCGAGTCAGTCTGGAAAACCAGCGTGAGAAAACACACTCAATTTGAATTATTATCTTTTATCAAAAACCCTTTTAAAACAAAGGTATCTCGTAAGACCACGTCACACATAAACACGACGGGTTTTTACCATACGATAACCAAAACACTTTTATCAAATCCATCTGATATTATAATAGTGTCTAAACCAAGTAAATAGAAAATAGCTGAAATGCTTGCATCTCACGTTTCAGCATAGTTGGGCACAATCAAAACCGTACGGCGCTTATTGGAGAATGGATTCCATCGAATGACTAGGCCACTGGGGTACCGCCCACCATAGTACACCTCTAGAACAATGTACCGAGGACCACATCGGGATCCCTTGCTACACAAGACCGGCCTACCCCTAACCTGGATGGACCGAATAAGTTATCACCCCGGGTGTTCCCACCCTTACCATCGAGCGCTTCTTCTTCCATGTATACCCTTATATAAGATAAATAGGGTTTCTGAGGACATGTACAAAGGTGACAACATACCCTACATGGGTGCGACCCACTTAGCCTTGCTGCATCTCCCCTATTTTCGTCATTCCCGGTTGATGAGGCTCGAGGCTAATCGTTACCTTTCAAGGAACGATTTCTCTTAGAATGCTCATCTTCCTCCAATGACGATGTTCTGATAGCATTCGTCCATACAAGTTGCCCTAGGTCTGGACAAACCGAATCACCATCTTCATCATCTTCACGGTATTCATTCGTAACGTTCAAACCGGATCGAAGTGGTTTTCGGATAAATAAATCTGATCCTTGTCTCTTCGAAACGATTAATGAAAATTGGCCAAAATAGATAGTCGGTTATTTAACTATCAATAAACATCCAAAAGCAATCATCAGGACTTATTATAAATTTCCCAAAATTTATTTCAAAATATCTTTATAAGATATTACTTCCAGTTCCTCAACGTTTGAAAACGGTTTTCAAATCCTTATGTTTTCAACGGAATACTTCCAACCCTTCCCAATACTTAGAATATTTTCCGCACTTCATTTTTTCATTCAACACTTAGAAAGGATTCCATTTATTTCCTAATTCTTTTTCTCAAAATCATTTACAATTTTATTTGTAAATTCCTTGACTAGTTTATAACGAATTTTATAAATTCTGGAATTCGCTAATTAATTCCCTTAATACTTCCAAAGTCAAATATACTTATTTATAATCCCAATTTCCCTTTCTACTTCATTTATGAATTCTATTTTATTTTCAAAGTTCACTTTTATCTAACTTTGTGACACCCCACCTCTATACTCACACTAGCCAAGGACACTACGGGGTAATGCCATCGACTAGCATGAAGAATAAGGCTGTTGAGGAGCGACCATCTGTGTAATTGATTAGTGCGAGTACCAATATGCTAGATAGAAGGTCATGCATTTCATTTCAAGAGGAAATCTGCATATCAAATACAAACTCAAAGCTACTACATAGTGGCTAGTTGGTCTTCGGAAACAAATATAAAATAAGCATAACACAAAATCAGTCACAGATATTCATATCACTAAGGCAGAAACAAATATGAATATATCACATAGAAGTGAACATCAAAGTAGTGGTCATACAAGATCCACTACATCACAAAAGAATATGTACAAGTGCTAGACAAAAGAATATGTATACATCAAGGAGTCTATATCTCGAATGTATAAAAACAAAAACTACTGAGCTAAAGTAGTTAGCCAAAAGTCAGAAGCTAGTCCCAGCTAAGAAGTCAAGTGGAAGTACCTGAAACACCTCGGTCTAACCCAAGTATTATTTAAGAAGAAAAATAATAAACGGATCAGTCTAGCTATAAATATCATACAAGATGAGGTAGGATAAGAGATATGACAAAAATATATGATAACAATAATGCCATACTGTGACAAGTATACATTTGATAATAACAAAAATCATACAATATCTCGAATCTCCTCAAATATCCAAAAAGAATATCATATTCTTTAGCTTATTCACCAAACCTCAAATATTGACAAAACATATCAATGTAAATCACAAAAATTGGTGAAACACAAATTCCAGAAATCAATGATTAGAAATCCAGAAAACACAAAGGGGGAGGCCTATCACAAATGGGAGCATGAAAACTCACCAACACGTGTATCACAAACGGAACGTTATTCCATGGTCGCTAACCCATCAAATTTGAGCCGAAGCTCCACAAACAGCCCGAAGACCATGGGTCGCTACCCCACCAATTTGAGCCGAAACTCCACAAACGGGGTTTAGTCCCCCACGCAGACAAAGAGACATCGTACATCTCTAGTCTAAATCACAAAATGATCATCATTGATCGATAAGTGTAAATTACACTAAGCTAGTAAATAAATAAGTTTAGCTTTATGTCCCATAACCACTGGCTTAACTTAAATATTTACGAACAAATTGTAGATTTCCACTCAAAAATTGTCACGAGATTTCAATCGAACAAGTCCAAGAATTAACCGACGAAGTAAACGCAAGCATTTCATACCACTTGTTTTGCTAAGTCGTTTAATTAGATTTCTCATACGAATGAGGTAAAGGTTGGTATTTGCTAATAGATTAGAAAACGGATTTAAAAACGAGATTTGTATTAAAAGTAAATGTTGAAATCATTTTTGTGAAAGAGTTTGAGTATTTACTACTACTATAAAAACCTTTGTATTTTGAAGTGACAAAACACAGAAATGATTGTAAAACAATTTATCACCAAAATCCACATTCGATGACGTGAATTAAAATCATAAAAATCGATATCAAATCCATCAAATGGATATTCCCAAAATCCATAAAAGAAGTCATCAAAGTTGATAATAAGTGGAAACAATTATCCGGAACAACAAAAATCGATAAAAATTGGAAATCCACACAAAAACAGCCAAAATAGGCAACATTGAACAGTTCCAGACGTCTGGCCCTGGGTTTTGGAAGTATATCTATTTTTTCTCCTTTTTATTTTTAATTCCAGAAACCTTCCAGACGTCTGGTTGGGTTTTACCAGACGTCTGGATTTTGGCTCTGCCATTTTTTTCCTGCATTTATCATTTTCTCTCTTTTCCAGAGACCCCTTCCAGATGTCTGGAATTTTTCAACCCGACATCTGGATTTTTCTGCTAGGAAAAAATTTGCCTAGCCCAAAGAGGGAAAATCCAAACCGGAAGCAATCGAACGAGCGATGGATGCTAGGGATTTAAGCCAAGCGACAACCCAACCCTATAGACTCTTCGATACACCACCAATAACATGTCCAAACATCCAAGATAGGATCTTTAGAGATTTTGACTTCAAAATACCAAAATTGGAAAATTCACCAAACCAATTCAAATCAAAAGCAATTGAACATGAAATAGATGTTAGAAATTCATACCTAACAACAATGAAAGCTATAGGCATAGATGTGAGTTCAAAAACTCACCTTTAAACCCAAATATAGAAATGAGAAGCTCTAAAACAAGCTAAAATTGATTTCTCTTTAACAACACCTCTAGAATCTTCAATCTATTATCAAATGAAATGAATTTCCTAAGTTAGGTTAAAGGGAATTCTGAAAATTGAAGAGAGATTGAGATGTAGAAGATGAAGAGGATGCTTACCTAAGCTTCTCTTTGATTTTAGAACTAGAACTTGAATTTCCTAAGAAAACTAGGGCTTAGGAATTTTAATTTCCTCTTCTCACCATTCTTCATAGGGCTTAAGTGTTAGGAAATTATGAGTGGAATGAATGAATGAAGAGGAGTGGAGTGGGAGTTATTAGGTAGAAGAGTTTGGGTTCTCTTGTTGGGTTAGTGGGCTAGAACACAACCCAAAGACCAAATGAAAATACCAAAATCCAAATCAACTCCAAACATATCGATGTTTATACTTAAACAAGTTGTAAACGTCGTTTTAAACTCAATGGAAATGGTCTCGAGTCCGGATTCGACTGTTTACAAAAAGTCATGTTTCGGACTTTAAATTCAACCAACGATGCTATATCTAAATAAAACATTTGAATATATTTGTAAAATATGCGGGTTGTTACAAACTTCTTTGGAAATTTTCTTAATTTTTTTCAAATTTCATTTTGAGAATTCTCATATAAGTCCATCTACTGAATAACCATTTTCCAACTCTCGAGATGGTTTATAGATACATTTAAACCATTTTCAAATTTTTATATATATAAATATGTAAATAAAAATAAGCATTTAAAGAAAAATAATAATTATTTATTTTTAAAACATGTTCAAATAATTATCTAATATTGAAACACTTTTATAACATCACTTTTCAAAGCAGGTTTTTGTAATCTAGGATTTATTAAAATAAATATTAAGTATTTGAAAATTCACTTCTGGAGTATTTCAGTACTAACTAACTTTAAATTACATAGTTTAATAAATAAATTTTTCCTTTTTAAAATAAAAACTTA
Organism: Allium fistulosum; assembly: GCA_030737815.1. NCBI lineage: Eukaryota > Viridiplantae > Streptophyta > Magnoliopsida > Asparagales > Amaryllidaceae > Allium > Allium fistulosum. The sequence continues at coordinate 496,066,481 of CM060905.1, read as the reverse complement.
ATTTATTAATAAAAATATATTTTTAAATCTCAATAACCAAATTTCAATTTATAACCCCTCTCGATTTCTATCATATCACTTCCATTTCGGTCTCCTTAACCATTTTCATTTCAAAACTAGTATTCACTATTTTCCTCTCTCCTTATTCACATATTCAAATATAAATTCTTCCTGTAAATTTATATTCCAAATTTATCATCCGATATCACTTTCCTTTATTTATAAACTTCGTTTATAAATTTTTATAACTCCTTTGAGTTCCACTAAAAATAATCTCATTTATAAATTCCACTTTATAAATTCAATTCCTTATAAATTCCATTTATTTTTGCCAATCTATTTTTAATATCGATTTCAACTTCTTTCTATATTTTCCCGAATATCACTTTAAAATCCAGTCTTTAAAAATTCCTTTATATAATTTATTTTAAATTCTCTATTTAAAATATTTTCCCGCTTATTTAATACGATTAAAAATTCACCATTTCTTATTCAAACCAATCTCTTTTAAATAATCCAAATTTCGATATACAAATTTTTATATTAAAAATCTCTTTTTAATTCTTTAAAAATTTAAAATAATATTTATGGTATTTAATATACCAAAAATTAATTTCCATGCAATATAACATTTAAAAGTTTACAACACACAATAATCCAACAGATTATCCACTCACATCATATATTTTTATATATATGAAAAACAATAAATATATTTGAGGAATCCAGTTGGATCCCTCCAACCTGTTTTCCTGCACCCATAGATGTTAGACAACAATAAAAATACCAATCCCACTTCGAGGGGGATATCGCTGTATATAGGGTCATCCGCTATTATAAGGGACGCATAGGGTCTCATCCGCTATAATGTGCGGGAATATCACTCCAAATACTAGTATATATACTACTATATATATGTATATAATCATCCAACAGATAATTATAATTTATCCATCCAATCAAGCATCAAATATATTAAATTTAAACATTTAAATTTAAATGTGGTAATCCAAATGAGTGACAAATTCTCACCTTGATTTTTATTTGGTAATCTGATCCAAACCCGACTTGTTTCTTCACAATTTTAGACCTCGTATAAACTTTATACAGTTTATTAAAATTTTAAATAATCGAACAATTAATTACCATTTACTAATTTAAATTACTAATTTGGAATAATAACTAAAGTAACCTAATCTACATTTTTTCCTTTTATTTTCTCAGTTTAACATGATTATCATATAAAAAATGCTTTTTAAAAAAATCAGATTACCTTCTCTCTGGCCAACGAACGACCGGCCACCCACGTCGCCGTCATCTCTTCACGTGACTACACACACACCACCGTCGCTCTCCCCCTTCGAACAATCAATCATGACTTCTAGCCATCCCACTATCACACGCCTTTGACATCGATCGCCTCCAAGCCACATCGCTCAGCCCCCTCCACCTCGCCTACCCTGTACACCATCGTCGACGCCTCCACAAGAGCCAAACCCCTCCACCCCGCCTCACCAGAGCTCGCGACTCGGAGCTCCAATCGAGGATGACGCGCGCACGCAGCCTTCCTCCCAGCCTCGACCATGCATGTAGGAATCGAAGCCCAACTTCCCTTATTCAGAACGCGACCCGAGCTTCCTCCCTCCATACGTCTTCTTTGCGATCAAATTCGAGAGTTATCAGAAAGGGGCGACGATGGAAAGGCTTCGAGCAGATACGGCTTGGATTGATGACCAAGAAAAAGAACGAATTTCAATTTTGTTTGCCCCTTTTTTTCTTTTTCTTTTATCGATCGATTTTATTTTCGTGCATTTGATTTTTAAATTTTTGGTTTTTATTTTCCTGAAAGAAGAGGGGATGCGCGAGTTATAGGTGAAGGGTATGGTGTGTTAGAAAAGTTAAAGGAAGCGTACACATTAAAACTGAGGAAGACGACTCTGATTTGACCTTGACTTGAATTCATATATTTTATTTTTATTCTAAATATCCCACTTTCGTATTTTGAAAATTTTGAACCCCTATGGAGGCATGCCGCTAGGCGTTCATAATGTTATGCCGCTATTCCGAACGCAATGGAAAAGGTCCCGAGTCCTAATCCGATCGTATGGAGAAGATAGCTTTTTGGACCCAATTTATATTGAATTTTCGATATAAATTTCAACGCATTTATATACTGTACGATAAACCCGAATGCTACGAAATTTGAAATCCGATAATAATACACTATTACGAATCCAATGGAACTAGTTTCGTCGAATTCCGAGACTGTTCCTCGGAAAGCTATTTTTAAATGTCAATTTAAACGATATATTTTTAAAACTGAACAAATCACTTTTAAATTAAATTTAAAAACTTTTATTATCTTCATTATTATCAATATAAATTTTATAAGCCTTTAAATAATTTTTATCGAGCTTAAAACTCAAGATACAATAATTTGACCAATAAACTTTAATAACTAAATTATCCAATAAATTGCTATATTTAAATTCTGAATTTATTTTATAAATAAACCCAATTTTCATATTCAAAATCAATCTATAATTCAAATTCAATATTTAAAACCAATTAAATATTCAAAATCAAATGATGAAAAATCTGGGTCATTACATTCCTTCCCCCTTAAAAGAATTTCGTCCTCGAAATTGCTAAGGCAGAAAGAATGCCTACACCCATTAACTTTTCCAAAACCACTTAGTGAAAATTCGTTATTTCACTTTTCAAATCTTTTAGTATCAACCAAATAATTAGTTTTCAATTTCTAATTCAAAACTCCTTTGTTCCAATTACAATTCGAAATCAAGTCGCCGTTAACAAAAATTTCCCAAAAATTTTATAACCCCCTAAATTTTTGAAATTTTTTGGCAGAGTCTCCTTTGTACGGAGGACCTTTTGCAATATGCCAAGAGAGATAAATATATATATACATCGACCCACACGGTCGAAAAACAAAAATATATATCAATATTTATATATTTGTTGTATTTAACCGTAAACGTACCTTATTTTAGCATTTTTAAGCATAATTAAGCAAGCAAGTTACTTCATATGCAAATACGCAACCAAAATCTAGTCCGACAGCCTCCGGTTACCTGTACTTACTCAATTTAAACCACGTAAGTACCAAAATATGAAAGTTCAATAACATGTCATTCAATTAACCAATTAAACACATGAATTTCATATACCACATGCCAAACAAAGATTTATAACCAATTCCAAAGTTTCGTTACTAATTTAATTACTTCCACTTGATTCATAACCCATTTCATTCAATTTAAATGATTTACAACTCACATTTCATGCAATTAATTTATATTTATATCAAACAACACATTTCCATTCCAAATTGATTTAAAAATCAATTTATTTCACTTCTATTAATTCATAGAATTTTATTTACTTCCGTTTACGGCGAGCAACAATTTTCTATGCGAATTTGGCGCTATTCATTTAATAAAATAACCATATCAGTTTATAACTATTTTAAATTAAATCAATTTATATTTAATTCTATTCTATTTCAGGTTTGTTCACAATTACTTCACTTACATTTCATTCAGATTCATTTTATTAAGCTCGGGACCATTTCCGCTACCTCATTAAATACCATTTCACAAATTTATTTGAGTCAAGCTTCCACTCAAATATTAACTTAAGTTAATTTTGTTTAATTCCAATTATTTCAACCTTATAATTTAAGTTTATTTCGTTTCAACCAACTTCCATTTCATTCACTAATTAATTAATTAATTAATTAGTTCCTTCATTTATTCACTTCAATTTTAATTTCATACTCAAATCCATTTATTTAATATCCCAAGCCATATCAATTTATTTACACTTCAATTGGGTTTATTTATAAATTGAGTTATCACCATTTCAAACTATTTCCATTTTACTCGACACATTTCCAATTTTTATTTAATTTGCTTACCAACTAAGTTGAATTTTATTTATAACTCAAGTTTCATTTCCAAATTCCATTTTTAACTCACAATCCAAATTTATTCAACCCAGTTAATATCCACTTTATATCCAATTAACTAATTAATCATCTAATTAGTTCATTTCCACTTTATAATTCAATATCTGATTTTTATTTCAAAAATCACTCTATTTAATCCACTTGAGTTAATATTTATTTTATAATCTAGGTTTGGATTTATTTCCCTTACCAAAATATCAAACAATTTTTATTTTGGGTTTTCTATTTTACTATTCAATTTTATAAGTCACAAAACTATTTTTTCCTATTTCCATCAATTTTATACTCGAATATATTCACACTTCATTTTTAACTCAAGATCTATACATTTATTTATAGCCTAAATATATTTTATTCGATTTATTTCAATTTTTATATGCTCTTCCAATTTATTTATTCACAATCCCAGATTTTCACTTAATTTTTATTTCATTCAGAATTCATATCTTATGGTTATTAAATAACTTTACCATTTAAGTTCCATATATAATTCCATTCGATATCAATTTTTAACTTAACTTTCAATTCCTTTTAACCAACATTTCAAAACCATATTTGAATTATTCATACTTAAATTAAATTTCACTCCAAACCAATTCATTTTTGCTCTATTCGGTTTAATCCCACCATTTATTTCATCATAATCCACATTTAATTCATTTTTCTCTTAAGTCGAATTCTATTGTTAGCTCGAATCCATATTAAATATTTAAACCTATTTGGTATACTTTTTTATCCATTCCAATTTCATTTAACTTAGCTCGAGTTAAATTCAAATCCCTATAAATTTTCTTTTACCCATTCAATTTATTAAACTTTCACAATTTAAATTCAATTTATACAATACATTTTTACTTAATTCACAAATTCCTTTTATTATCACCATCACTTCATTTATTTATTCCATTTGCTTTGCTTAAATTTTAATTTTATCCATTTTAACTTTACTCATGTTAAAATTTAATTCTGAAATCCAATTTCCATACTTTCCTTATTTAGAATCATTTTCAATTTATAAGTTTATAACTTATTTTACGATGATCTCTAAATTATTTAAATAAGGATTCTAGAATTCAAACACCCGGCATTTTTTTTCAAATCATTTTGAAATCTTAAATATCCCAGAATTACACTTTTTACATTTTAAACCAAACTTGGTTTTTATCCAAAACAAATTCCCTTTGGAATTTCCAAAACAAAACTGGTTTGCCCAACAAATCTAAACAAATCAATTTCGGTAGCCATCCGTCACCTAGAAACTCGAAAATGAATACTGATGATGCTGTGCAGTCATCACCAGGATTATTTTCCAGCAACTGAAGTGAGTTTAGTGCTATTTCTCCTCCAAAATCCATTTTAAAACAATTTCCTTTCGAAAATATTCAAAAATAATACTCTTATTATTATTTTCCACACCACTTTGAAAAAATATTTTTTCAAACTTCCCGGGATTTTTAATTTCCAGACTCTGGTTTGAATCCTATTTTAATTATAATCGAGTTGTATAATTTATACAATTTTTCATTTGGTTATGTAAACCATTTCCAATTTTATAATCTTGTCTGATTATATATTATCATCCAAACACTCCAAATATGTATAATAATTTCAGAAAATTATTTCTTTTATATAAAAATATAATTTGGGTAAAATTATTTCATCTACCCCATTCCAAACCAATACTGTGTCGAATTATTCTATTCAAGTGTTTAGAAACCCCTATCGATACAGTTGTACGGGCTGTACCGAACAGAGTTCATAAGCCACTCAATAAATCAACCAAAACAATATAAAACAATTTATATTCACTAACAAATACGCGCTCATATCTATTAATACACTCAAACTCATTCTAGAGTACTACTGACTCTATCTCTAATGGGTAATCCCTACCAGAGCCAAGGTTCTCGACCTTCGGCTCTGATAACAAATGTAACGGACGGGGACTTTTGACCCTCGAAAATCGACATCAATATGTTCACTATATAAAATGCCGAGCAGTCGAGTGCCGAAAATACCAGTTCATTATGGGTGAAGAAGAAAAGGGTAGAAGAAAAGAAACAGAACAACACAGAATCTCACAATCGCAGTGGAAAAAAATATAATATATAATAACAGATTTTAAATACAAGAACTGTACTGTTAATATACATACCACTATCAGAGTACAACAATTCAATACATCAAATGGACAATTATAATAACTTGTCCTCACACAGCAGAAATAACCAAGTACGTGATATACGTCCGAACTCCTCCAACTCGTCTCCTAAGCTCCATAGCATTTTACATGAATCTGTAATACTCGGTCTGACCGGAGCATTATAATAAAATAACACCCGAGTCAGTCTGAAAACCAGCTTGAGAAAACACACTCAATTTGAATTATTCACTTTTATCCAAAATCCTTTGGAAACAAAGGTATCTCGTAAGACCACGTCACACATAAACACGACGAGTTTTTACCTTACGATAACTAAGACCACGTCACACATAAACACGATGAGTTTTTACCTTACGATAACCAAAACACTTTTATCAAATCCATCTGATATTATAATAGTGTCTAAACCAAGTAAATAGAAAATAGCTGAAATGCTTATGTCTCACGTTTCAGCATAGTTGAGCACAATCAAAACCGTACGGCACTTATTGGAGAATGGATTCCATCGAATAACTGGGCCACTGGGGTACCGCCCACCATTGTCACATACCGAAATTTTCGACTTTCGAAAATTCAACATCGATACTCACTTAATCGACTGTCGAACAATCGAGTGCCGGAAACTTCAATAGTGAGGGTTTAAGAAAAAGAAAAAGTAGAAGAAGAAGAAAACAGAAGAAGAAAGGAGAGAAGAACAACAGAACAACATCAGAAACAGAGACAATATCAGAATCTCACATATCGCAGCGGAATAATATATAATAGATAAATGAATAATCTCTAAAACAAAGAACTATATTATTTTATACATACATCAATCAGAGTCAATATACAACAATGGACAGTTATATAACTTGTCCTCATACAGAATACACAGCGGAATAAATAATATCAGATACAAATACTACGTCTTGTCATCCAGCTCATCTCCAAAGCTCCAGAATATCCAGAGTATCCTGATAATCTAACTCTAGACTGCCCGTGTGGAAATTTGTGGGCACCCAGAGTTTAGAAGGGAAACAATAAACTCCGAGTCAGTCATGGTGACTGGTGTGAGATCGTAAAACAGTTATTCTTTAAAATAAACAACAGGAAAATTTTAATGTCAATTCGCAATGCTTTTGGAAAATGAAACTACCATAAGACCTCCCACCACACACACAATGCAAACGCAGACTTGGAGGAGATTTCTTCTTATGTTAGTCAAAGATGCTTACTACGCAAAAATCAAAACCTTTTTGATATTATTATTAGTGCATAGTGGAAAACATTTCGAAAGTATAATATAAATCTTAGCCAGCATAGGTACCATTATATTATGCCTGCTATAGCTGCCTCCTGAGGAGACAGGTTATACAATTGAAATCGTAAAGGCTCGTATTGTTTCTTTGGATTTCCAACAAATGGCCAGGCTAAGGAACTTCCTATCCACGATGGGTACGTCCCTGGAATAGACGACCCGAGAACCTAACCGGATCTCTGCCAACACAAGGCCGGGTTACCTCTACAAAAATAGGTAACTACTGACACGCGTATGCCATCCCCCGATCGTCACCGATCTTCCCGAGGATCCCCGATTCGCAACAAACCACATAGATAATAATAATGCAGTAACCACAGAGGTTAAGTATCTGGGCTCCATACCATGATACCACCTTTATCCAGAAGGAATGACATACACTAAGGGGCGCTACTCCCTAGAACCTTGCCGCATCCTTCCTGTTTCGACCATTTCCGGGGTGTGAGGCTCGATGAAGTCTCATCCACAAAACTACGCTTTCTCAAAAAGCCCTGCTTCGGGTCAAACAAAATGATCAACCTATGATCACAAAGATATAAGATCAAACAAATGATCATATCGCAAATGATCAAACACTGATCATTTCACAGCAACACTCAGTATGCCACGTTACCAAATTGGGATATATCGCTGATAAATTTCAACTACATAACCTCTGAGCTCGTACGTCTCAGAGAAGGGTGTTAAGCTAAGAGAATAAATTCTCCGCCACCAACAGAAATGTATTTGAAAGAAATCAGCTTTATATCTCAAATTGTAACGTCAGACACACAATCCATACAAGTCTGTTCCGGGATCGAACAGAACCGAAGGCACTTCTCACGAAGCCCTTGCATATCCGGATAATTTTCTAATCACGTCCGGACTTCCCGTCACTAAGGGTGATAAAACCTCTAAATCGGAGATCAGCCGATGTAGAGTAACTCGACGGTAATCCTTCCGTTTTCAAAAATATCCGGTCTTCAACACCGGTCTTCGAATGCAATTCATTACGACGTATCACATATTCGGAATGGGTTATACGACCCCATGGTCCTTTCCCGGCTAACCCGAATAGTGAGCGTTTATTCAAAAATAAGTGTGGCATTCAAATTCATCCAATTCACAACAAATATCATTCAAGGTAATTATTGATAGTCGGTTATTTAACTATCAATAAAGATGCGCAACATCATCAGATTCCAAATAATTTTCCAAATTATTTCATCTTCCAAAATATCTTTTACTAGATATAAAATTTCCACACTTAACCGTTTGAAAACAAATTTCAAATATTCAATTTCCACATTTCATTTTATCTTTGAAGATAAAATCTCAAAAACAGTTCATTTCATATTGGAAAAGCAATTCCATACTTATTTAATAATAAGTATTTCACAAATCTATTTATTTTCAACACTTAGAAAATATTCGATATACTTAAATCAAAATTAAGTATATATATCTCATTCTTTTAAGGAAATCATTCTTTTTAACATCTATTTGAGTCAAAACGAATGTTGCGTAAAACATCGTTACGACGACTCAAAATTACTAGTATAGGGATTCGAAATTTAGATAGATATATGAATCCCAATACCATACAAAAATATTTTCCTTTCGGAAACCATTTACTATAACAACAGTGTTATAGTCCATCATTTCCTTATTTTTTCGAAAAACGTCTATTTCAACAATAAATGTTGAAATCTATGATTTCGATATTTAACACGTTTTAAAACATCTTTTAAAACAATTAACTTCATTTATAATATCGCTTTCCCAAACATAACCATTTTTACTTAAAATTATGTTCACTGTCCAAAATCGTGAATATACTTCATTTAACCCAATTCCAATCATTTCTACACATTTTTATTTCAATAAAAATTCGCTATCCAAAATCGCGAATATATCTTCTTTAATAACCTTCTATAATTCACTTATCAAATTCAATCGATTTCGAATTTATAAAACAACGTTTATAAATTCTATTTTCTATTCTATAACAACTTCGATTTTATAAATTTCCTTTAATGACCCATTCAATTTTATAACTCAATGGTTACATCAAAAAAATCCATATTATAAGTTAAATACTTATAATTTATTTATTTTAAAAGAAATCGTTCTTTTAAACTTTACAAACTGTAAATAAACCCATTTTAACATCATTTCCATTTTTAAATCCACATTCCCAAATATTCACTTTTAACCCCAAAATCAAATCCCAAATTGATTTCTAATTTTACTTCAATACCAAATCAATTTCAATATTCATTTCTAAATTAATTTCCCATCCCAAATCATTTTATATTGATTTTTTTCTAAACTTGTTTCAATTTGCCAATTAAATTTATAATTGGACTTCCAACTTATTTCATTTTAAACAAATTCCTCTTAAAGAAAATAAATCCCTTTTATCTTTTTCCAACTATTTAGAAATCCAAATTTTAATTAAATTCTTCAATTTAAAATCACTATTATACGAAATTCATTTATTTAACGTTTTCACTTGATTCTGGAATTTATTCAATACGATTATAAAAATTTACTTTTTATACTTTAAAAAGAAAATTCCTTTCTTCAAAATTTCTTCAATTTCAAAAATTGATTCATTTAGAAATTTTCTACTTGAATTTCAAAAATTCCATTTCGTTTATCTTTGGAATCCAATGATGTAAAAACATCCATTCAGCTAAATTTTAGCTTTCAAACAATTTCCAGATATCAATATGATTAATAGCATCACTATAAAATCATTCACAAATTCATATCACAATAGAAATAAATTCAATCAATGTGAGGGGTCCAGTTGGATCCCTCCAACCTGTTTTCCTGCATCCACAGACGTTAGCACAATACCAATTCCGCTCCAGTACGGAATTATCGCGGTATATGGGTTTTATAAAAATCCGCTTACTAACGGCGCAATAGGGTCTCATCCGCTATACGAGGCGGGAAATCATCAATCCAATATATACATATGCCAATATGTATATATTGCTATATATATATATAGATATATCCTACTATATCTAATATCACATCCAAACAGCAATCATATCAATCAATAACTGTAAAATTAAACTTTCCATTCGAGTGAGAAGATCTCACCTTAGCTTTTATTTGCAATCCATTTCCACTCTGACTCGATTTTTTCTTGATTTATAAACCTTGTATAGACAATTTTATACAATCGGTTAATATTCGAAATAAACCGAATAATTAAATCTACCATTTTAAAATCTTAATTTAACTAAGATTTTCAGTTAAACAAATAATTTCATTTTATCGAATGATTTATTTTAAACGAATTTTCTATTAACTACAAACTTAAGTGTAAATTAACTTTATACTTAACTTAAATTAATTGTTTCTTAATTCGTTAATTTAATTAGCTATCCATTTAAATTAATTAACTTAATTTGTCTATTTAACAAATTCTCAATTACAAATTAATTTAAACATTAAATTGTTATCAATTAATTTTAATTTAAATTACTTATTTTATTACTTAACCCATTAGTTAATATTTCTTAATTTCAACCCTATTAACCAGTTAATAAAAAAATAAAAAAATTTAACTACTAATTTATTTGATCTTAAATTTCAAATCTTAAGTTACTTCACAAACTCTTAATCATCTTGCCATTGATTTAAATCAAAGCTTGTATCTTACATTTAAATAAACTGTTTGTATTAAAACTATTAGCCTTTCAGTATCTAAACTAAATCCCGAGCAACCATGATAATAACTCGAGTAGAGCTCGAGTTTTCCCAACAATTTCCCCGCGTCATTCCCCTGTATCCTCCTTCTACGCATCCTTCTCTTCTGTTTTTTTTTCTTCTTCAGTAAGATCAACTATAAAATCTTAAATCGAAAGCATCAGGTAAGTAGGTCCTCGTGCTCGCGTACGAACCGAAGTAATCGCCACTTTACTCGAGAATCATCTCGCGTTAATCATCAACACACCCTGACACCAAAATTTAGACGTGCACGTGCACATCAATGCACCGCCGTTCCGGCCAACGTCGCGACTCTCGACAAGTCGAGAAACTCACAAACACTCGAATTCAAACATTAATTCGAAGCCATCGTCTCGAAATCAAAGTTTCACCATCTCGTCGAACTGTATCTCGAAACCCACCAGCCTAAACGCTTCGTCCTCCTCGCACAGTTCACCAGAAAGCCCACGATTCAGGCCAAAGCACGTCGACACTTCGTACTACCATTTCCCAAAAGCATTTACAACTCGATCGTGTGATGAAAACGAACTCGACACATTACAGACAAGTGTAAGGACTTGAAGTAAAACCCTAAATCCATCTCGTTCAACCCATTCTTGTTTTTGAAAAATATTTCAACAATTTTTCCAACATCCCTGATGTTAAAGCATGCTTCAGTACGAATTTCAATATTTATAATTGATTTGATCATCAGAAATTCGCAAAAATACCATTTTTGTTCATATACAAATTTCTCTGAGAATATTTCACTAAAGATCACAAATTTTGTTTCAAAAATCTTGTTTTGCTTTGTGGATTCAAGTTGTAAAATTTAATTAGCAATTTAAAATACTTGAATTCAAAAGAAAATCTGGATGTTGAACTGTACAACAAGACGTCAGTTAATATACTTCACCAACAGGTTGAAAACAAATCTTACAAGCTTGATTTATGTTTAAACAACATATTTTGTTTTTAAACTCAAAGCTATAAAGTAGGTAGATGAAAACATTTTGGGGGAATATGTTCACTCACCATTGTTTTTAGGAGAAGAACAGAGGCATTTATCACAGCCTGGCACAAGCATACACCTCTATACAAAGGTTCATATTCATCATTCATTCACAGATCATCAGCTGCCAACCCCAAGAAATAAACAAATGAGCTCAAATGTTAGCTCACTTGAAAACCAGTTTGAACAGAGCACAGGAACCAAAGAAGTAAGGCCTGGAAATGTATTGGAGGCTGATATAAAGGAGGTTTACTCAGATTTATAAAACGATTGAACTGATGATGAGGAGTTGGTATATAGGAGAGAAGTTGACAGGGTATGGCTGAGATGATCTTGCTCGTACATGATGAAGAGTAATGGCATTTATTATGTTATGGTGGCTGAACATCTTGTATTGTGGCTGAGATGATAGGGGTAAGTACTTTGTTTCTTATTTTACTTACTTACTTAAATATATATATACATGATGTCCTATTTTGTCTACAGCCTCTATTTAATTTGTATATGTACTTCTTTTGCAAGCCATTTCCTTTGTCTCTTGTATTCATACTTAACCAATTTGTTTCCCACATCTACATACTCATTTTTTTTCTTTCTTTTATTGGCTGATGCATCTTTCTTTTGTATGTTTACTTCATACTTCTCTTTACCTTACATATCCATATTTGTCTTGTTCTTGCATCCTTTACTGAGGTGGCTGCAAATATTTTAGTTAGTGCATTTGTTTTGTATGTATATGTCTAGAATAAGTATGGTCTGGTTTGTTGTTTATATGTGAATGTATTTTATTTGCTATGCTTTTGTTTATAAATTTTATTTATTTCTAATTTCCAATAATTAGTTTAACTTACATATAAATTTCCAACTTAAATACTTATCATCTTGTATTTACATGGTATTTATATTTTTACTTTATTTATTTTTGTATGACTACTTATTAATTTTCAACTATCAACTTTTCCTAAGTCGTTTATTAAAATAATATTCCAAATCCAATATATACATATGTATATATACAATACTTTAAATTCAAATGATTTATACAGAATTCATTCGAACTTGGGGAAACTCGCATTACTTTATAATTAATTTTACAAATTTTTACTCAAAAATTCATTTAATTATAAATTTAAATAAATTAAAATCTAGGGTCGTTACAACCATAGTACACCTCTAGAACAATGTACCGAGAACCACACCGGGATCCCCTACTACACAAGATCGGCCTACCCCTAACCTGGATAGACCGAATATGTTATCACCCCGGGTGTTCCCACCCTTACCATCGAGCGCTTCTTCTTTCATGTATACCATTATCTAAGATAAATAGGGTTTCCAAGGACATCTAGAAAGGTGACAACATACCCTACTTGGGTGCAACCCACTTAGCCTCGCTGCATCTCTCCTGTTTTAGTCATTTCCAGTTGATGAGGCTCGAGGATAAGCATTACCTTTCAAGGAACGATTTCTCTTAGAATACTCATCGTCCTCCAATGACGGTGTTCTGATAGCATTCGTCCATACAAGTTGCACTAGGTCTGGACAAACCAAATCACCGTCTTCATCATCTTCACGGTATTCATTCGTAACGTTCAAACCGGATCAAAGTGGTTTTCGGATAATTAAATCCGTTCTCGGTCTCTTCGAAACGATTAACGAAATTGGCCAAAATTGATAGTCGGTTATTTAACTATCAATAAACATCAAAAAGCAATCATCAGGCCTTATTATAAATTTCCCGAAATTTATTTCAAAATATCATTATAAGATATTACTTTCAGTTCCTCAACGTTTGAAAACAGTTTTCAAATCTTTATGTTTTCAACGGAATACTTCCAACCCTTCCCAATACTTAGAATATTTTCCCCACTTCATTTTTTCATTCAACACTTAGAAAGTATTCCTTTTATTTCCTATTTCTTTTTCTCAAAATCATTTACAATTTTATTTGTAAATTCCTTGACTAGTTTATAACGAATTCTATAAATTCTGGAATTCCCTAATTAATTCCCTTAATACTTCCAAAGTAAAATATATTTATAATCCCAATTTCCCTTTCTACTTCTTTTATGAATTCTATTTTATTTTCGAAGTTCACTTTTATCTAACTTCTTCGAAAATTTTCTTAATTTTTTCCAAATTTCGTTTTGAGAATTCTCTTATAAGTCCATCTATTGAATAACCATTTTCCAACTCTCGAGAAGGTTTATAGATACATTTAAACCATTTTCAAAACTTTATATATATACATATGTAAAAAAAGAATTTAAAGAAAAATAGTAATTATTTATTTTTAAAACATGTTCAAATAATTATCTAATATTGAAACACTTTTATAACATCACTTTTCAAAGTAGGTTTTTGAAATCTAGGATTTATTAAAATAAATATTAAGTATTTGAAAATTCACTTCTGAAGTATTTCAGTACTAACTAACTTTAAATTACATAGTTTAATAAATAAAATTTTCCATTTTAAAATAAAAACTTAATTTATTAATAAAAATATATTTTTAAATCTCAATAACCAAATTTCAATTTATAACCCCTCTCGATTTCTATCACATCACTTCCATTTCGGTCTCCTTAACCATTTTCATTTCAAAAATAGTATTCACTATTTTTCTCTCACCTTATTCACATATTCAAATATAAATTCTTCCCATAATTTTATATTCCAAATTTATCATCCGGTGTCACTTTCCTTTATTTATAAACTTCGTTTATAAATTTTTATAACTCCTTTGAGTTCCACTAAAAATAATCTCATTTATAAATTCCATTTTATAAATTCAATTCCTTATAAATTCCATTTATTTTTGCCAATCTATTTTTAATATCGATTTCAACTTCTTTCTATATTTTCCCGAATATCACTTTAAAATCCAGTCTTTAAAAATTCCTTTATATAATTTATTTTAAATTCTCTATTTAAAATATTTTCCCGCATTATTTAATACGATTAAAAATTCACCATTTCTAATTCAAACCAATCTCTTTTAAATAATCCAAATTTTGATATACAAATTTTTATATTAAAAAATCTCTTTTTAATTCTTTAAAAATTTAAAATAATATTTATGGTATTTAATATACCCAAAATTAATTTCCATGCTAATATAACATTTAAAAGTTTACAACACACAATAATCCAACAGATTATCCACTCACATCATATATTTTTTTATATATGAAAACACTAAATATATTTGAGGAATCCAGTTGGATCCCTCCAACTTGTTTTCCTGCACCCACAGATGTTAGACAACAATAAAAATACCAATCCCACTTTGAGGGGGATATCGCTGTATATAGGGTCATCTGCTATTATGCGGGGCGCATAGGGTCTCATCCGCTATAATGTGTGGGAATATCACTCCAAATACTAGTATATATACTACTACATATATATATAATCATCTAACAGATAATTATAATTTATCCATCCAATCAAACAACAAATATATTAAATTTAAACATTTAAATTTAAATGTGGTAATAGAAATGAGTGAGAAATTCTCACCTTGATCTTTATTTGGTAATCCGATCCAAACCCGACTTGTTTCTTCAAGATTTTAGACCTCGTATAAACATTATACAGTTTATTAACATTTGAAATAATCGAACAATTAATTACCATTTACTAATTTTAATCACTAATTTTAAATAATAACTAAAGTAACCTAATTTACATTTTTTTCCTTTTTTTTCCCAGTTTAACATGATTATCATATAAAAAATTGCTTTTAAAAAAAATCAGATTACCTTCTCTCTAGCCAACGAAAGACCGGCCACCTATGTCGCCGTCATCTCTTCACATGACTACACACACCACCGTCGCTCTCCCCCTTCGAACAATCAATCGTGACTTCTAACCATCCCACTATCGCGTGCCTCTGACATCGATCGCCTCCAAGCCACATCGCTCAGCCCCCTCCACCTCGCCTACCCTGTACACCATCGCCGATGCCTCCACGAAAGCCAAACCCCACCACCCTGCCTTACCAGAGCTCGCGACTCGGAGCTCCAATCGAGGATGACGCGCGCACGCAGCCTTCCTCCCAGCCTCGACCATGCACGTAGGAATCGAAGCCCAACTTCCCTTCATCAGAACGCGACATGAGCTTCCTCCCTCCATACGTCTTCTCCGCGATCAAATTCGAGAGTTATCAGAAAGGGGGGACGATGGAAAGGCTTCGAGCAGATACGGCTTGGATTGATGACCAAGAAAAAGAACGAATTTCAATTTCGTTTGCCCCTCTTTTTTCTTTTTCTTTTATCGATCGATCTTATTTTCGTGCATTTGATTTTTAAATTTTCGGTTTTGATTTTCCTGAAAGAAGAGGGGATGCGCGAGTTATAGGTGAAGGATTTGGTGTGTTAGAAAAGTTAAAGGAAGCGTACACGTTAAAACTGAGGAAGACGACTCTGATTTGACCTTGACTTGAATACATATATTTTATTTTTATTCTAAATATCCCACTTTCGTATTTCAAAAATTTTGAACCCCTATGGAGGTATGCCGCTAGGCATTCATAATGTTATACTCCTATTCTGAACGCAATGGAAAAAGTCCCGAGTCCTAATTCGATCGTATGGAGAAGATAGCTTTTTGGACCCAATTTATATTGAATTTTCGATATAAATTTCAGCGCGTTTATATACCGTACGATTAAACGATAACTTCAAATGCAACGAAATTTGAAATCCGATAAAATACACTATTAAGGATCCAATGGAACTGGTTTCGTCGAATTCTAAGTTTGTGCCTCGGAAAGCTATTTTTAAATGTCAATTTAAAATAATATTTATGGTATTTAGTATACCCAAAATTAATTTCCATGCCAATATAACATTTAAAAATTTACAACACACAATAATCTAGTAGATTATCCACTCACATCATATATTTTTATATATATGAAAAACACTAAATATATTTGAGGAATCCAGTTGGATCCCTCCAACCTGTTTTCCTTCACCCACAGATGTTAGACAATAATAAAAATACCAATCCCACTTCGAGGGGGATATCGTGGTATATAGGGTCATCCGCTATTATGCGGGGTGCATAGGGTCTCATCCGCTATAATGTGCGGGAATATCACTCCAAATACTAGTATATATACTACTATATATATATATAATCATCCAACAGATAATTATAATTTATCTATCCAATCAAGCATCAAATATTTTAAATTTAAACATTTAAATTTAAATGTGGTAATCCAAATGAGTGAGAAATTCTCACCTTGATTTTTATTTGGCAATCCTATCCAAACCCGACTCTTTTCTTCAGGATTTTAAACCTCGTATAAACATTATACAGTTTATTAACATTTGAAATCATCGAACAATTAATTACCATTTACTAATTTTAATAACTTATTTTAAATAATAATTAAACTAACCTAATTTACATTTTTTTTCTTTTTTTTCTCAGTTTAACATGATTATCATATCAAAAATTCAGATTACCTTCTCTCTGGCCAACGAACGACCGGCCACCCACGTCGCCGTCATCTCTTCACATGACTGCACACACACCGCCGTCACTCTCCCCCTTCGAACAATCAATCGCGACTTCCAGCCATCCCACTATCACGTGCCTCTGACATCGATCGCCTCCAAGCCACATCGCTCAACCCCCTCCACCTCGCCTACCCTGTTCACCATCGCCGACGCCTCCACGAGAGCCAGCCCCCACCAGCCCACCTCACCAGATTTCACGACTCGGAGCTCCAATCGAGGATGACGCGCACACGTAGCCTTCCACCCAGCCTCGACCATGCACGTAGGAATCGAAGCCCAACTTCCCTTCATCAGAACGCGACCCGAGCTTCCCCCCTTCATACGTCTTCTTCGCGATCAAATTCGAGAGTTATCAGAAAGGGGCGATGATGCAAAGGCTTCGAGCAGATATGGCTTGGATTGATGACCAAGAAAAAGAACGAATTTCAATTTCGTTTGCCCCCTTTTTTTCTTTTTCTTTTATCGATCGATTTTATTTTCGTGCATTTGATTTTTAAATTTTCGATTTTGATTTTCCAAAAAGAAGAGGGGATGCGCGAGTTATATGTGATGGGTATGGTGTGTTAGAAATTTAAAGGAAGCGTACACGTTAAAACTGAGGAAGACGACTCTGATTTGACCTTGACTTGAATACATATACTTATTTTTATTCTAAATATCCCACTTTCGTATTTCGGAAATTTTGAACCCCTATGGAGGCATGCCGCTAGGCGTTCACAATGTTATACCCCTATTCCGAATGCAATGGAAAAGGTCCGGAGTCCTAATTCTATCGTATGGAGAAGATAGCTTTTTGGACCCAATTTATATTGAATTTTTGATATAAATTTCAGCGCGTTTATATACTGTACGATCAAACGATAACTCCAAATGCTACGAAATTTGAAATCCGATAATAATACACTAATAAGGATCCAATGGAACTGGTTTCGTCGAATTCTGAGACTGTGCCTCGGAAAGCTATTTTTAAATGTTAATTTAAACGATATATTTTTAAAACTGAACAAATCACTTTCAAATTAAATTTAAAAACTTTTATTATCTTCATTATTGTCAATATAAATTTTATAAGCCTTCAAATAATTTTATCGGGCTTAAAACTCAAGATACAATAATTTGACCAATAAACTTCAATAATTAAATTATCCAATAAAGTGCTATATTTAAATTCTGAATTTATTTTATAAATAAACCCAATTTTCATATTCAAAATCAATCTATAATTCAAATTCAATATTTAAAACCATTTAAATATTCAAAATCAAACGATGAAAAATCTGGGTCGTTACAGTTGCTCCCATTAGGGTATCTTAACATCTACTCTAGATTGAATTCGGTTGTATGCGTGCGAAGATGTGAAATACTCGAATTCTCGGTAAGGTTAGCAGGGTCTGGCTTGTACATTTTTTGAGAGCCATTATAGTTTTTAAATATATTTTATAGAGGTATACTTTCGGTATGGGAGCGCACTCTCCTAGTCATTGATGGATAATTTCCCTTCCCTTATTTGATTTAAATCTTTGAATCGTTTTCTTAATTGGATCGAGAAGTGCCTGGAGCTCTTCTCAATGTTTAATTATTTGTGTCTATTCCTTCCAATCCGATTCTTGCAACGCCCCACCCTGAGACCCACACTAACAGAGAATATTATAAATTTATATTGTCGGCTAGTGCAGAGAATAAGGCAAGTTTGAAGCAGCTATATGTGAATTTTACTTTAAGCGAGCATTGACATGTCAATTAATATGCTATACATTTCTTGAATCAAGTTGAATCGACGTATAAAATTCAGGCTTAAAACAAAACTATGGTGGCTATAATAAAAATATTAAGAACAACATATAATAATATACATACCATAGAATATTAGACCAGTCACAGTGGAATATAATAAATAAAAGTCTGAACCGACACATAATAAATACATGATGTAGACTATACATATACAAAGTGCTACATCTCAAAATGAATATGTACACAAAAGGAGTCTAATCTCATCACAAATACCACATAATGTCAAATATATACATAGGATGACAAAAGAGAACTACTAGCTATCAGGTAAGATATCCACTCTAAAGCTTCAAGCTGAAGGAGCTGAAACATCCCGGTCTGACCCGAGTATTATAAAAATAATAACTGGGTCAGTCTAGACTAAGAAAAATGTGTTAGCAAAACTGTATGATAGATAAAGTAATCTAGATCTCAATTATAAGCATATCTCGATAAATATCAAACATGCATCAATAACTTCAAATCACAAAATACAAAAACTCATATTAGCTTCTTAAAAGCAAAAACCTCTAAAATGATTTGGTGAAATAAATTCACCTACATGCATGTAACTCCAAGATAGATGTATATGTTTGTAAACATCAAGATAGGTATGAGACCTATAAACATCGAAATAGGAATAAAACCTATGAACTCCAAGATAGGTACGAAACCTATAAACATCGAATAGGAACAAGTCCTATGAACATCAAGATAGGTACAAAACCTATAAACATCCAATATGAACAAGTCCTATAAACATCAAAGGCAAGTCATAAACTCGTCGAAAAGTGTTAAATACTTTTATACAGCAGTCGAATAGATAACGACCATGTGTCCCATTCCACATGGGTTTACCCAAATGTTTACTATACAATAGTACACTCCACTCATGTGTAACAATGGTTCGGTCAAAAAATCCAGGAGTTAATCGGTAAAACAAACGCGAGCATTCCATACCACTCATTTTATTTAACCGTTTAAATCAGTTTCTCATTCGATCGACAACGTGCAATTTTTATGAAAATATTTATTTTTGATAACACTTTTAAAATTTTGTTTCAAATGGAAATATATATATATATATATATATATATATGAGTAAGCTTTTCAAACTATCGTTCCAAAACATTTCTAAAACCATTCCATATGAAAATAGATAGTATATAGATATATTACTAAAATTTATGAATAAATATATATATTAGATTGATCATAAATAGTTTTGTATAAAACTATTGGATTTAGAAATCAATCATTAGTAAATCCGGGTTGAAAACATGCATCAAAAGTGTGTAATTCTTCCAAGATTCATAGAACAATCATTATGGTATAAAAATATCGAAATGAAGTCAACGGTTCATCACGAATCTGGAAAATATCAATGATATTGATATGAAATGTAGTATTAAAATTAAGCAATCAACTTCTTGAAATCAACTAGGAAAACAAGTGATAAACAGGTCGATCGGGAATTACCAGACATAGCCTGGATCTCAGGTTCAGGTTACAATCGGTGCACTGATTCAACCAACCAGGCCACCGATTGGTTCGCCTGGGGTGATGTCCAAGCGATTCCGGTGACCTTCCATCGATCCATTTTCACTCATTATTCCTATTTTCTTTCTCTAACGATCTAAGGTATTGAATACGCAATCGTGCATGCATATAAACATGTATAATTGGATGATATTCATGATTTCATTTGGTGGTTTACAGTAAACAGCAAATTCAATGCAATTAGACAATGAATCCATCAACATATTGAGATTATATACATATTAAATTCAACCATAATCATGTGACAACATCAATCATTTATCTAAGGCTAGAAATCGTTAGGTAAACTCACCTAAACAAACCCGGGAAGGAAGATTAGAGCATAGAATCTCCTATGCCTTTCTAATTCAACCTCAACCTAGGCTTTAAACAAAAAGGAATCGATCAAAATCAAAAATCAAAAGCTGAAATAAATCAATAAATTGATGCATAGATAGATAGAGGAGATTACCTTTTATCAAAATAAACTAAGATAGATTGAAAGCCCCTTGATTTCACTCTTTAATTTGCAAATTTGGGGATTTAGGGTTTTTGTACTTAGAGGAATTTGAGTTTCTGTTTGGAAATAGAAATGAGAAGTGAGAAACTATGTGCATACATTTTCTCATTTCTATTTCCTTTTGTTTTGGGCTAGTGGGTAAAGAATGTGGATCCATTAGCCAAGCGTTGCTAATTCTTTCAAAATC
Source organism: Allium fistulosum (assembly GCA_030737815.1). Taxonomy (NCBI): domain Eukaryota; kingdom Viridiplantae; phylum Streptophyta; class Magnoliopsida; order Asparagales; family Amaryllidaceae; genus Allium; species Allium fistulosum. The sequence continues at coordinate 496,044,756 of CM060905.1, read as the reverse complement.
AAAGTATTACTAATTTGTTGTGTTTTATTCTAACACTTTATACATAATAATTTAATTAAAACAACATCTAATTTAACCAACATATATTTCTAAAATTTCCACGATCTAAATAACATGACAAATTTTCACTTTTATCAATATTGAAATATTTTATCAAAATTTATTACAACTTTTAAAATGAAAAGTTATTCTTTATATTTTTATAAAATTAACCATTAATTAAGGAATCATATTTCAGACAATGAAATCATTTCCATAAAATTTATTTATTCATTTTCTCCAAAATTAATCTTATATAATTAAATATAAGAGTTAAATAGCATAAAAAGTAAATTTATTAAATTCTTAATTTATTAAACTCTAAATCCATTTTAATTTGGAAATACAGTAATTTACAAATTCCCTAAATTCATTCAATTAATTAATTAAAATTAATTAAATCATAATTTAAATTTAGATTATAGGTAATCTCGATCAGGGTTGTTATTATTACGACTTAGTCCTATTCTTTCATCTATGGTTGTTGTTCTTATAAGGTAAAACCCATTCCGTATTTAGCACTGTGGTCTTACAAAATTATTGTATGTTCACCATATTTCTTGGGTTATCTAATGCTGGTTTTCCAAACTGATCCGGGTGTTATTTTATTATAACGCTCAGGTCAGACTGAGTTTTCTTCCAAGTTGTCGCTGGTGGGACATGGAGCTCATGGAGTAGAGCTGGATGTTCACCTGTCGTAGTATTTTTATTTTGTGTTGTATTATTATATACCCATAAGCAATTATAAGGTCGGGAAATTATAGCTGTCCAGGTTGATGTGGTATGTTTTTAGCTATGATACACAATGTATCTTAAAGTGAGCTTTTGTTGTCTTTGTTATATTATATGTTATCATTCTGCTGCGAGATGTTATCTCCCCCGGTTCCTTTTCTTTATATTTATCCTAACAATCTGCCTTTCCTGCATTTGGATGCTCGACATTTGAATACCGTGGATGTATTAAGTGCCTTCTTTCGAGGGTCGAAAAGGCTGTCGTTACTTTATCCCAGATATAAATTTAGCCTTTTTTGTTTAAGTGACAATAGGCGATGGGTTTGGTTCCAATAGGTGTGTCAAATCAAGAGGTGTTGAAGGGTTGTCAAATTGGGTTGTAACTTTACTAAAAGTGGCCCAAATTGGCGAGTTAGAATTTGTTGATCCTGAACTTTAGGTGATGGTAGCTAGTGCCAAATGGGTGATGAGGTGAGGTCGTCAGCAATGTATTGGCAATCATAATTGTGGTGGCAATATCTATGATGATGGACAAAATGATGGTAAAAGGTGATGATGAAGGGGGTAAGGGAAGATAGGAACTTTAGATGGCTGAGAAATTTAACTTTTCGCCTCTTTAATAAATTGCTCATTAAAACCTACATCTTCTACCACTACATATTTTACATAAGATCTCCTATTTATACACAAAATTTTTGTTTAGGGTCATGGAGAGATTCCTAACATTTTAACATATGTTGATTGAATTTGGATACTTTGGAAAAAAATGAGCTTAATGGTATATTATTTCCTTATCTATGTCATTATTTATTACTTTTATGATTTTATATACACGATATAGCCCCATAATTATTAGTTAATGGGTAAATGATGTTTATAATTGATATTAGATATGTATATTATGTTTCTGACACCCTTACTTGATATTAAATGTTTTTATTCTTTATAGGTAGTTAATATTGATGTGTTTGGGGAGTAATATAAGTTGGATTGATATGTTGGTGGAATAATGTTTCTATGTATTTGGGGTTGTGATTATTTCCCTACTATTGCACTCTGTAGGTTATTGAGTACTCGTGGTTGATTAAGTATTAGACTTTTGTTAGGCAATAGTTATCTATTTGTAGAACGAGATGTTATAAATAAATAATTACATGTAATAAAGAAGAATCTTTAATAAATTATTATTTATGAATTTCTAGAGAACTTAAAAAATAACAATGAAATATCATATGTTAAATTTAAGAGAAATTGATATTATTAATAAACCAAAGGGTAAGCTAATGAATAATGAAATTATTATTTAAAAATAATTGGACTTAGGTTACTATTTTATATAAATACTTATTTTGAAATGATTGTTGCAACTTACTATTTTCAGGTAAGGATAATACTATATGATAACGATTATGAAAGATAATTAACACATACTATTTTAAAGACAAGCAATATTATTTGGTAAAAAACTAGTGTTGTTTTAAGGTAAATAATAATATTACAGCTTTAAAATCAAGCATAATGAATTCTTATCATAGAGGTCGGTAATAATAATGTAGTTTTAAGAAATTTTTAGTACATTATTTCCTTTGCATCATTTAAAGTTGAATATTGTTAATGATAGTACATTGGTATACGAGGAAAAATAAAACTTTGGGTTATGAGTGATTGCAAAGTAAACTATGGTTTTGAAATGAATACCTATATTATTCTTTTAAGGAAGTTTAAAACCAGTTATTATTACTATTTTGAAATAAGTAATACCATGTTTTTCCTTATGATATTAAAGTATATCATTGACATTATGATAAATGATAATATAAATGGGTTTTCAATCTTTTGAAATGACTATTACAACATTCAAGATAAATAGTAATATTATATAAAGATGGACCACTATCATTTTTGAGTTAATAATAATAATAAAGTTATCTTTAAAGTGCCAACATGTTGGAGCAGTTTATTAATGGTTCAGACTATAAGACCAAAAGTCATGAAATTGAACCTCAAAACTGACAATCATGTAACAAGTACTTAGAGTATGTATTTGGCAAACACACACTACCCTAGAGTTTACAAGAAAAGCTTGGTTCTCTTAGTAATTCAAAAAAGCTTACTTTAAAAGTCAAAGTAAATCATTATTGTCTGTGATTAATTATAATATCATGCTTTTAAAAAGTTATGATGAGCGTTATCATTATTATTCTGGAAACACATAATAATTATATGGTTTTGGAATATTTAAAATATATTTTTATTACTTTTAAGAAGTAATAATAATATTGTTTTGAAGTGTTACGTTTTTTCATTATTACTTTGAAGTAGATAACAATAATATAGTTTTGTGTGAGTATAGGTGAATTATTATTATCTAGAAATAAATGTTATATTTCGACGTAGATTGTTATGTGGAATATTTCTATTTATAGGTAAATGAAAATATTATAATTTTGCAGTATATTATTATAATTATTTTGATAAAAGTAATAGCAATAAGAGTTGAGTTAATTAAACTTAATATTATTATTTGAGGGGAGTAGAAATGCTATGTTTTGAAATAGATTCTTATTAGTTATATGTTTAACAATAGTAAAGCGTTTGAATGTGATTTTGGTATATGTTATTACTATTAATTGGAGGAAAATTTGCAATATTAGTTTTCAAAAGGAGATGGAAAATTACTACTATGTTGGGGTAAATAGTAAAAAAGTGATATTTGAATATTATGATTTTGACAATAAGTAATAAAAAGGAAATTTTAAGGTATGACTGACTACTTGATTGCATTGCATATCATAGTATTTTTGGTGCTCTTTATTTTTTGTGGTTTTACTACTTTGATTATTTGATTATTTTGGTTACTTATAATATTTATTTGCTCTGGCTGCTTGGTATTATTGGTTTTTTTGTTGATTAATTTGGTTACCTTAAACTATCATTTCACTAATTGATTGTGCTTGCTATTATGTTCCATCATGGTTGTATTACAATTGTTAAATGGTTGCTTATATTGTTTATTTGGGCCTGAAATAGCTAATAGATAGAATGTCACTAATGAAGTAAAGTCAATCCATTTAATATGAACAAAATTAAGGGAAATGATCTTTGACGTGTGAATGCTGCGACCCATAAAGTTATACCTAGCGATTAAAGTAGTTAATTTAATTTTGAATTATTAGTTAAATAAAGAGGAAAAGGGGATTTTGGAAAAACTAAAGAATTAATGCTGAAACTATTTCCATTACATAAAGAAGATTTATTTTGGTTGAAACGGACTTCGGAGCTGCTACGTTTGGAGTTATAGGGAGAGAAAATTGTGATCGGAATAAGAATTTAATAAAACATGTTAGATTTTCAGCAATTAATAAATTCCAGCCCATCCTATTTAATTAATTTTGGTGAGCCCCTAATAGCTACAGGTTTCACTTTTTCAAATACTAATTACATCTCGAAACTCCTCGTCTCCATTAACCTAACTTCTCCACAAACAAATCCATCTCTAGGCCACGATAAAACTAAAGGAACCAGACCAGCACACAGGATGTTAAATAGGTGAATTTCATTTTTTTTTTCATTTTTAGATCCTTGTTATGTAATGACCCACCATTTCGACCATCAAAAGATCCACGGTATTCATGTACCGAGCAGCCGAGTGTTGAAAGATAGATTGTTGGGGTGAGAAAAGAAAAGACATTATAGAATCTCACATCATAACGAGTAATATATAATATCCAAATGATCTTTATGAAAAGAAAACTTCTCAACAATCAAAGTAAACCAACATATCATCAGCTTGGGTAGTTATAACAGCTTTTTCTCAGAAATGATGATAAATACAAACAAAAAATACAACGAAAAATAAATTACATCATGTCTTGGAGGCATCTAGCTCATCTTCTAAAGCTCCAAGCGTCCAAAGCTAACTCTAGAAAAATTCGTGGGTCAGACCCGAGTATTATAAGAAAATAACACCCGGATCAGTCTAGTAAACCAACATGAGAAATACAAATCACATGAATTGTTATATTTGTAAAACCCTTTAAAAATAAAGGTATATTGTAAGACCACGCTATAAATAAACATGAGCGGGTTTTTTACCTTTTGACAACCAAACTATTTTATAGGAAATATTATGATATTATAATAATGTCTAGGGTTTAAAATAAATAAAGAATCATAGCCGTAATGGCTACATTAATTACATTCAATAGAATATTTAGTATATAACTAAGTCTGTAAAGGCATGCATTGGAAATTAGATTCCATATAACGACAAGGCTACTGGAGGTACCGTCTGCCACAGTAACCTCTAGAAAGATTTACCGAGGGCCTTACATGGACCCCCTTTTGACATAGAATAAGCCTACCCTCTTCTTGGATAGTACTGAATATGTCATCACCTCAGTTGCTGCATACAACCGTACTGGCATCTAGCATACATAAATCCATAAATATCGATCTAGATTGGGTGATGACCATACCCTAATTGGTGCGACCCACATAACCCTGCTGCATATCCTCTGTTTTGGTCGTTACCGGGTGCGAAGCTTGAGGCTACGTTTTACCTTTTTAGCAAATCCCACTTGGAATGCTAACAGCGCCCTCCAAGCAACAATGCAATGCTAGCATTCGTCCATAAAAGTTATTCAGGATATGAACAAACCCGTAACGATCCAAACTTTTTAACGTTTTGAATGGGAAAGTTTACCTATTTAAATATTCGAATATGATTGTAATATAGTAAATAATAAGAAAATCAATTATTAATAGAATGACTTGATTTTAATGACATATTTATAAATCAATTTATATGATTTTTACATAATTTTTAATTTGAAAAATATTTAAATTATCATTTGATGCATTTTGCGACAAACATTGGTATTTTTGGAACTACACGGAATAAATTAACATGTGTATTTTTTTATGATCGTATCGCATTGTTGTATGTGATTGTATTTTTATTTCTGTTGTTCGCGGTTTGTACGTGACGTGGTATTGTGTAGTGGAGTACTCAAAACACAAAAGAAGCATGCAAGTTCATCTTCCTCACTTCTCTTTCCTATAAATCAAATCATAAACAACTTTCATATCCACCCACATTAAAAAGTCCACATCTTTAGAATTAAGAAAAATTGGCCAAAACTTCTAGCATAAAACTTGCAAATAATCACCCAGCTATTTTTAGGAATTGTTAGTGTGATTTTCATTAAGCAATGTAGTAAAAAATAGGGGATGATCGTAAACTGTAAATTTTGGCCTCCTCATTCAAAAATTAAATTCTTCCATTCCATTTTGAATTCGAATTATGCGGCATCATTTGTGGCATTGGCCTCATCACATGGTGTGTAATTTTTAGTGAAGATTTGGTGTTATTCGATGGTGGTCGAGGACGATCAACAAGAACTAGGGTTAGAGTTCATTGGAGTTAGAGGCAGCAATAGGCCAAAGAAAAGGTGGATTTGAGTTTGTCGCGTGAAGATGAGTGGACGGTGAGTGTTTGGAGGCACGCGATGCTATTATGGTGGGCGAGACATTTGTTGTGTCGTGTAGTGAGAAGCAGGTTGCGATGAAGTAGGGGAGGCCATAGGTGAAATCGATGGAGGCATATGATTCGTAGGGCGAAGGGGGGGTACCTTGGTGGTCGTCGTTGGTGCTCCAGTTGAAGGAAGTGAAATGTGACATGGTTAAAGTCAAAGGAGTGTATCTGGTTGGAATTTGGAGGGCCATGCAGAGGTGACATGGTAGGGTTTGTCATGAAGTTTGGCTGATGAGAAGTTCGTTGGCACTGACCGTTCATCGATTAGTGGATTGGAGCTCTGTTTCATTGTGTATGCATGCATGTTGGGGTAGGTTGGCATGCACATGCAATTTGAGTTGGGAATGGAGCAGAAGATGGATTAGGAGGAGGTAATTAATTAGTAAGTGATTAGTTAATTAATTTAATTATTTAAGCCAAAATATTATAAAATCCATAATTCTTGCATAAGAAGTCCAAATCGAACACAACCTTTTACGTTGTGCTCATAAGAGTGTTATCAACGCACTGGAGCTTATTTCGTCAAGTTTGGAGTAAGTAGGATTTTTTTAGCTGATATCGAATGCTATTTGATTTTAGATCGAACAAGAATGCATAAGCATTGGCTGGAATTTTGGTAAGTTAACTCTCTTTGATTGAACACTGTATGATATATATGTTGATATAAATTATTGCTTGTATGCTTGAATGATTACTTTGTTCAATTTGGTTGAATTCCCACTTTGGAAAGCGGTTGGCATATGAAAAGAAATATAGGGAACTTAGGGAATTTCGTAGGGGGATCCTGATGGATTCTGTAACAGCCCAAAATTTTTACAAGTATTTTATTCATTTATTTACAGACTTTGGCTTTTGATTTCTTAAAAATCTAATTTTGTAAATTTTCTTGAATTGATTGTTAATCAATCGCCCAAATTTTTATTAAAAAAAACGTTCTGTAATGTTGATTTGAATTAAAAGTGTAACTTTAATAGAAATTAGAAATTTTTAATTTTAAATTTATAAATGCCAAATATTCATCTTGAACTATATACAATTGTGTAACATTTGTTTCACTTTTGTTTTGGTCAGATTTGTTGTATACTTTTAAAAGTTAATAATAATTAGTGTGAAACGGGAAATTTAACTTTACATTTCTTTTACGTATATTTACATCCGTTTCTTAACTTTATATTAAACAATCAAATTTTATTAATTATGGTATAATAGCTATTAAATTTTGTTTAAAGTGATGGGTTATTTTCCTAATAGAAACGTTAGTATTTTAAATTCATTTAATAAGAGAAACAAATAACATTTGTACGTTACTTTGGGCATTGCATTTTATGTTCCTTTTTCCTTGATTCTTTGTCCATTTTTGTTTCTAGGCGTTAACATTTCAAGTTTTCAGCCGTATATTCTCTTTTGAGAATTCAAAATCTTGCCCAAAATCTTGCACGTGAAAAATTATTCCATCCCTTTGCCTTCCGTGCGTTTCCTCAAATTTAATAAAAATTAAACGCCTTAAATTTTTCTACCGTTCAAACCTTTTATATCTTGCCTTCTCAGTCACGTTATATTTTATAGCCTTGCTCACAAACAAATTTTCCTTACCACAATTTTCTCTTTTGCTTCCATCACAATTTGCGTGGGCATCTCACTGAAGGTAAAGACAACATGCTTTCTTTTTCATTTTGTTATTTCGTTGTCTCCTTCCCTGCTTTGTTTTATTCTTTTGCCTGCCTCCATGCTCGACCCAGTCACCACCTCCGAATCCCACTCCCCCTACTCCAGCCTAGGCCACCACCAATCACCGCCTCCAACCCATGACAGACCACTAGTCACCGCCTCTTTCCCCCTACAGACTGGCCTTGCCGTTCCACGTCACGCCTCCAACCCCATGCCAGACCACCACCGAACTCATGCCACCCGAACCCATGCCACCATGAACCCCAGGTCAGACCAAGCCTTCTTGTGCTTGAACCAAAACAGTGAACCCGAAATTCACTTTGTCACTTTTGTAAATTTTGAAGTTATATTTCTACCGAGCCTTGTTTTGAAAGAAAGAAAAAAAAAGTGTTTTGTCACCTTTGTATTTTGAAATTTTAGTCTTTATGCCACTGACCTTTGTTTTGAAAAAAAAATGAACAAATTTTGTTTTGTCACCTTGTATTTTGAAGTTATAGTTTTTCCACAGAGCCTTTGTTTTGAAGTCACGGCCAAAATTTCCTCCGAGCCATAGTTTGTTTCGATTTGTTTCCAATTTGCTCTATAAAAAAAATATTGATGTAATTGACGTGCGTTAGCTTATTCAAATATTTGCTTTATTATTTTGTTTCAAGATCTGAATCTTGTTGGCGCATCCTCTAAAAACTGATCGTGCTTTCCAGGTGCTTTTCGATAGATAGCGTATTTCCATTTGAATCGAATCTCCATCTCCGTAGAGGTGAGTAAATCTCACACGAATATTCATACTTATATGATTGTGAAACGACCGCAACTGAATGTGTAGAAAATAAATAAATAAATAGAAATTGATGTTATAATTACCTGTGATTATTTATATATGATGTTAAACTTGTTAAAATTGCATAACATATCATCTGTTATATTTTGTTTTATTTTACTGTTATTCTATTCTGTTAAATCACACTGCAAGTTCCCTGTAGAATAGAATCACTATGGGTTGAAATGATACATACCCGAACGGACTTTAGAATTAGGGAAGATCGTTATGGGCTGAAATGATAAGCCTGAACGATTTTCAATTTAATTTTATTTACTTGGGATTGCGGGTTTGAAATGATAAAACCCGGATGTTTCTTTGTAAACTACAGATTGAAATGATATATTATCCGTATCACTTGACTTAGGCTAGAAAATATTATACAGACCCATGGTTATTTTCTGTATTTTTCTGGATACTTTTAAATATTTTAAATATATGTAATAATATTAAATTGATTTAAATTGAGTTTTTAAAATGATTTATTTAGAGTAGAAATGATTTTCCTATGTGATAAATGTAAATAAATGGAAAAAGATTGACTTTAAAGTGTAACTTAAATTTGAAAATTTGACTAAAAAGAAAAGATGGAAACTTAAGACTTATTAAATTAAAATGAAAACTAAGTTTTAAAATGGTGGAAAAATGGAGAATTAAATTTAAGTGTTGAAATAAATTGTTTAAAAGAAAAATGGGAATTGACACACTTGAATTTAATAAGTGAACTTTGTAAATTTTTGATTTTATTTGTAAAACTTCTCTTTAGAAATCATAAGTTAAAGGTTTTAAATGAACATTTTTAATGTGAAAATTTATGATTTTTATAAGTTTAAATGATTTAAATGGAAGTTTATTTATGGCTGGAATTGCACTTAAAACCTGGAAATTTAATTTATAGCACTTCAGAAATGCTACCATTTCTTAAAATGAACCAATTCTAACTAAGTAGAATCTGCAGCACTTTTTAAGTGCTGTGGTTATATAAATGAGCCAAAAGACTAAATTGAACTAAGGCTATGATAGCACTTGGTAAGTGCTGTTGTAGCAGGAACTAAAATTTAACCTGAAATTAATAAAGGGGCTACTATAGCACTTGTTAAGAGCTGTAGTAGGCTGAAATATTTTTTTTAAAAAAAACTGAACTGTTATAGCAGTTTATAAATGTTGTCTTTGCTGAATTAAATTGTTTTCAAATATAACTTACCGCAGCACTTTTTAAATGCTGTGAAAGCTGAAATTTTAATGTTTATTGTTTTTAAGTGAATAAATGAATTGAGAAAGGCTAAATTTTTGGGAATTTAATATTTGATTTAAAAGAATAATGACTTTGTTTTTAAATGGTTTAATTTGAATTATTTTTGATATAAATTGTTTTAAATTTATAACCACGGGTTATAATAACGTTTGGTTGTTAAAGAGACCGGGATCGGATATGGACATACTCTCTGTCGATACCGAAAACCACTTTGACAACTGTGTACGCGGTGGAGTTCCCAGAATGAAGTAGGATGGTGGCGACGATTCTAAGGTATATACGTGGACCCAACTCCGGTGAGTTGGCATAAGGTGGCTAAAACAGGAGCGATTGACGGACCAAGGAGGTAGCACCTCTGATCGGACACACTTCTTCGATACCATTCTATTACTTGTGATTGATTTGGTGGCCACCCTTGATTTGGGAGTGTTGTTCGAGGTGGGCGGTAGTGGCTGCTATGCGTCACCACTAGTCCGGATGCGTAATTGGTATATCTACCCTGGCATTGCCTAGTTGTGCCGTGTCCCATACCATATCTAGCTTTACTACGATTTGTGATTTCTCCCGTAGCCTGTGGAGTATCGAGGGTAGCCCCATTTTGGGAGTATGCTAATACTGGATAAACTACTGGGACTATTACGTGTTAAGGGGATATTGGGTCACTCCTTAACGCTATTTAAAAGTATGTTTACTTTATTATTAGACATTATTATAATAGCGAATATTACTACATAGTAGATATTTTAACGGATCCTTAGAGAATGGGCGATCCCAAGCATTCTTTAAGTTACTTGTACCCTTATTACAGTTCACTTGAGTTGGTTTACATTGTATAAGTATGTATGTCCTGACTCGGGTGTTTATGTTTTATTTTTACGCTCGGGTCAGCCTGAGTATCAGTTGGACTTCATCTTCCCGGAGCTAGGACTACTGGAGATCATCTTTATCAAGCTGCTATCTGTTTTTTTTCTATTCAGTTTTTATTTTAGCTTATGTAATTGAGACAAATGAATTTGGAATTTTCTGTGGTTGTTCAAACTGTATTGGTTTTAGACTATGTAATTTGTACTTGTTTTGAGACTATGTATTTTAGTGGCTTCATGAACCACTATGGTTATTTTTAAATTCCGCTGCGAGTTATTCTGATATTTCTGTGTCTGTGATTCTTTGAATGATTTTATTTGCTCCAAATTTTATTACAATCTGTCATTTTGCATTATTCAAGTTTGACATGTGTGGATTATTATCGATTTGAATGGTCCAAAATAGTGGGTCGTTACATTTGGTATCAGAGCCAGGTTTTAGGCAAACCTTAGCCTATGGAGCAAAAAAACTCATTAGAGATAGGGTAGAAATACCCTAGAATGAGTGAAATCAAACTCAGAATCATTTCTTTGTGAGTGAACGTATTTTCAAAGTATAAAATGATTTTTAAAATGATTTTAAATGATTTTCAATTGATTTTACAAAGATTATTTTGATATAAAATTTCTTGTTTTAAAAATTTTCTAAACTTCCTTCTTTCCGTATCTACCTTGTTAGAAATTTTGCTATTAGGATATTCATCCAAGTGATCTTATCATGTCTTGTCTTAGCTTGTCTTTGTCTTCTCTGTACCTTTGTCCTAAATTCATTTTTGATATTTCCAGGATGAATCGTGGAAATGCTAGAGGTAGGGGTCGCGGTACTGCCCCAGCTCCTCCACCTGTTGCACCTGTTAGGTTTACTGTTCTTTGCAAGGAATTCTCTCAGCTCGGTGGTACTAAGTTCAAAGGTTCAGAGAGTATTATCGAAGCCCAGCAATGGCTACGGAGTTTGGAGAGGATATTTACTGGTCTTGAGATCACTGATGCCCAGAAGCGTCAGTTAGCAGCATGGCAGCTGTAAGAGTCAGTCTTAGATTGGTGGGAGTCTGTTACGGCTCACACTAACGAAGGTGATCTTTCGTGGGAGCAGTTTAGGTATCCTTTGTGTTATCTTGAATTTTCTCCATTTCCTTTTTCTTTTGAATCTATCTTAAGTTCGGTTTCTGTATCTTCTTTCCAGGGAGGCGTTTGTGGCAAAATGGATGCCCGAAGCTGGGAAATCTCAGCTTTATCGTGAATTCATGGAACTCAAGCAGGGTACCATGTCTTTTTCAGAGTATGAGCGGAAGTTCAATGAACTTTCCAAATTTGGTCCTGGTCTTATCGACACTCAGCTAAAGAAAAATGAGAAGTTCATTGCTGGAGCTCGCCCAGAGTTCTACGATTGTCTTATTTCACATGTTCATGGCACTTTTACTGAGCTCATGGATATGGCTATTCGCTATGAGAACCCTACTTCCAAGGGTCCTTCCGCCTCTGGTGCTCATGTATCACAGTCTTCCTCTGCAAATTCCAAGAAGAGAAAGCCCAACTTCCACCAGTAGAAGAAAATTTGGCTCAAACATCCGGGCTTGGGATCTTCATCATCTTCTCCTTCCCAGAGACACCCTATTGATCTATCCACCATTACCTGCTTCAAATGTGACCAGAAGGGACACTATGCTAATAGTTGCCCTACTTCGGTTAGTGCTGTTGTTCCTCCACCTCAGGTGAGCAGGAACAATCTTTGTCATGTTTGTCTTCAGCCAGGTCATTTTAGGAATGACTGTCCTTTATATCACAAGGGAAAGCCATCTGGTGTATTTGCTGTCACATCTGCTTCTTCACCTGCTGCACCTACTCCTGCTCCGAGCGATGATCAAGGTACTCTTCAGGGCACCTTTACTTTATTTCATCATCTTGTTCATGTTTTATTTGATACTGGAGATTCGCATAGTTTTATTTCTGATGATTTGTGTAATAAGTTTGAACATCTCCTTTCTCCTGAGTATGCTTCTGTTCCTCTATGTGTTTCAAATCCTATTGGTGGTCCTGCAAATCTTGATAAGATTTGTAAGCAAGTGAGACTCTTCTATTCTAGTCATAATTTTCTGGAGATTTCTATGTTCTTGGTTTTGATGCTTTTGATTTGTTGCTTGGAAGTGATTGGCTTGACGGGCATGATGCCCGTATCTCTTGTTAATCCCGAATTGTTTATCTTAAGGATGATCGGGGTAATTCTTTGGTTATTCAGGGTCGTATGCCTCATGATTATGCTGGTAGCTTTATCTTTTCTCTAGATGCTTCTACTGTTGATCTTCAGTCGACTCGTGTAGTCAATCTCTACCCCGATGTTTTTGGTGAAGTTACTGCTTTACCTCCTAAGCGGGAAATTGATTTCCGCATTGATCTTATTCCTGGAGCTCGACCTGTAGTTCTTCCTCCTAGAAGAATGGCACCCCGCGAGAAGGTTGAGTTAAGGAAGCAAATTGAGGACCTGTCTTCCAAGGGTCTGATCAGACCGAGCTATTCTGAATGGGGAGCTGCAGTGGTTTTCGTCACCAAGTCCAATGGTTCTCTTTGGATGTGTGTTGATTATAGGGAGTTGAACAAGCTCACTATGAAAAATAGATATCCAATGCCTCACATCAATGACATGTTTGATCAGCTCTATGGTGCTATTGTTTTCTCTCAGCTTGATCTTGCCACGGGTTTTCACCAGCTCAGAGTTGCTAAGGAAAGTATTCCCAAGACTGCTTTCTGTACTGAGAATGGATTCTTTTAATGGTTAGTCATGCCTTTTGGTTTGACTAATGCTCCTGCTTTCTTTGTGGACTTGATGAATCATGTTTTCCGTGATGTGCTTAATAAATTTGTTCTAGTCTTTGTGGATGATATCCTCATTTTCTCTAAGTCTGAAGAAGAACATGAGTCACATTTGAAATCTATTCTTGAGACTCTTCGAAATCATCAGTTAAAGGCTAAATTTTCCAAATGCCATTTTTGGAAAGATGAAGTCCGATTCCTCGGGCATATTGTTTCTGGTAATGGAGTTTCGGTTGATCCAGTCAAGATCGCTACGATCAATGTAAGTCTTTCTTTCCTTCTCTTTCCTTGCCTCATTCAATTTATTCTATCTTTCCTATTATCCTTCTTTTTCCTTATTCTGTGCAGGATTGGGAAACTCCTAAGACTCCTACTGATATCCATAGTTTTCTGGGCCTTGCCGGTTATTACCGGAGATTCATTGAGAATTTCGCTCGGATTGCTGCACCTCTCACTGCTTTAACTCCGAAGAATGCTAAGTTTATTTGGAGTAATGAGTGTAAGGCCGCATTTAATGAGTTAAAACACAAGCTTACTTCCGCACCAGTTCTTACCGTTCCATATGGAAATGAGGGATTAACGGTATACACTAATGCTTGTCAAGAAGGTTTGGGAGCTGTTCTGATGCAGGATGGTAAAGTGATTGCTTATGCTAGTCGACAGTTGAAGACCCATGAAGTAAATTATGCTGCTCATGATCTAGAGTTGCTTGCTGTTGTTTTTGCTTTGAAGCTTTGGAGACATCATCTTTTGGGTACCAAGTTTGAGCTTTTCACAGATCATCAGTCTTTGAAGTATATTTTCTCTCAGAAGGATTTGAATCAGAGACAAGTTAGGTGGTTAGAGTTCCTTGCATCTTATGACCTCGACATCAACTATACCCCTGGAAAAGCTAATGTTGTGGCGGATGCTTTGAGTAGGAAGAAGGCTTTGTTGTGTCAGCTTGTTGTTTCCTCACTTCTTGTGGATCGTATTATGGCTAAGCAGGATGAGGATGGGAGGCTTAGATCGATGAAGGAGAATGTTCATAGTAGAGTTGGAGGTAGTAATCTTGATGGCAGTGGTGCTCAGATTGATGATAAGGGTGTGTTAAGGATTAATAATAGGATTTGTGTCCCAAATGTTGATGGATTGAGACAGGAGTTACTTCAGGAGAATCATCAGTCCAGACTTTCTATTCATCCAGGCGTGACCAAGATGTATCAGGATATGAAGAAGTTGTTTTGGTGGAGAGGTATGAGGCGTGATATTTCCATTTTTGTTAGTAGATGTGCAACTTGTCAACAAGTCAAGGCAGATCATCAGAAGACCCCTGGTTTATTGCAGCCTCTTGAGATCCCCAACTGGAAGTGGGAACAAGTTTCTATGGATTTCATTGATGGTTTACCGAGGACTAGGAAGGGTGTAACAACCCGCATATTTGGACCATTTAAATTGACAATAATCCACACATGTCAACTTAAATAATACAAAACACGAATCATTATGGGATTATGAATACATATATGTAAATGAGAATCAATACAACATCACAGACACAGAATAGTCACAGAATAATGCAGCGGTAAAGTACATCATCATAATAGTAGTTCATGAAGCTACTACAGAAATACAACAATATCTCAACATAAAGTGACAAGAGAAATACAAGATGTTCAACACATAAGTTCGTCAAATACTAGGAAGGAAATAACTGATAAAGATAAATGCTAAGTCTTCAGCATCTTCAACCAACCTTGATCAGCAACTGGATAGCTTCAGACTGACCCGAGCATATACAAAAGAAACACTCGAGTCAGGACTCAAAATCTTATACAGGATAATCAGGTGCAAATAATAAAGTTCATAACTCAAAGATGAATGCGTTCACATCTTTAAGGATCCGATAAACTATCTATATATACAATAGAATACGCTAAATAGATAATGTCTAATCAGTAAAGTATGATATCAAAATAGCGTTAAGTCGTGGCCCATTCCACCCTTAACACATTTTTATTCCCAAGAGCATATACAAGACCGTAGTTTCCCCAAAACCGGAAGTCACCAGAGGGCAATCCATATACTAAAGGTACAAAACAAAACGTAGTGGTCGCGAATAGAATAATCAGTATGACAAGGTACATGAGGCGATACCAACTAGGATACTAGTAGTTGCCTGATCCGGACTGATGTTGGGCATAGCAGCTACTATCCCAACACTGCGAAACAACACTCCCAAATCAAGGGGTGCATCCAAATCAAATCACATAAGTAATAGATAAGGTATCGAAGAAGTGTGTCCGCTAGAGATGGCGATCCTCAATGGCCCGACGCGGCTCCTATTTTAGTCATGTCAGGGGTCATCCAAAATCGTTCTCTTCCTTCAGTCAATGCGTTCATCAAACCATCCACTTCGTTCTGGATCAACACTCCGCGTATATTAGTTATTAAAGTGGTTTTCGGTATCGACAGAGAGTATGTCCATATCTGATCCCGGTCTCTTTAATAACTACGCATTAATTACCCGATGGTCATTTAATATTAAGGTTTAAACAAATCAAAGTCCAAAAGTCAAGTTGCAAGTTTGACTTTCAAAATTTGACACTTCACAATTCAATTTATTTCGAACATTTAAATCATATTTCTAAATGAAGTTTTAGTTCAAGCCCTTTGGTTAACAATACTTAAGTATTCAAGTTAAATTTTATTCCTATTCCCATTCATCGTTACAGCTAAATCAAATCCTTAACTTTAGTTGGTTTTGCATTCCTTTTTGTCACTTTGTTACTTAATCTCAAATTAAATTTATAACAAATTCCAAATTTATTAAATTTATCCAAATTAGATTTTATTTCGAATCTAATAAAGTCAATTTATTAGATTCTAAAACTTACTTATTCAAATCTCATTTCAATTAAATGTGTCAATCCGTTTATCTAATTAAATAGATTTATTAATCCGTTTCAATTTAATCCATTAATTTATTTCAATTAGGTCCACTTATTAATTCATTACAATTAAATCCATTAATTTATTATAATTAAGTCCATTAATTTATTACAATTAATCCTATTAATTTAATACCATTAAACCCATTAATTTATTTCAATTAAATCCATTTATTTATTACAATTAAATCCATTCATTTATTACAATTTAATCCATTCATTTATTAAAATTAAATCCATTGATTTATTTCAATTAAATCCATTTATTTATTAAAATTAAATCCATTAATTTATTACAATTAAGTCCATTCATTTATTTCAATTAGGTCCACTTATTAATTCATTACAATTAATCCTATTAATTTATTACAATCAAGCCCATTGATTTATTACAATTAATCCTATAAATTTAATACCATTAAATCCATTGATTTATTACAATTAAATCCATTAGTTCGTTACTTACTTTCCAACAAAATTTTAGTTCATTTCTTAATTCCAAATGGATTTCAATTCCAAAATGATTTTTGTTGACCAATCGGGTTTCTTATCTTTAATTATCTATCCTAGGCCAAAGTTGTTCAATGTGGGTATTTATCATTTCAACCCAATATAAATAAATAAATAAAACAAAGCATAATAAAGGGAACTTGCAGTGTGATAATTGGGATGGTTTCAAAGTAAATAAACAATCAATAGCAACCATACATAACAATTTAACCGTTTATTTAAATAATCCCGAAATAATCGTATTTAATTTACATTTGTTATTTATGTAAATTTAATAAAATTATTCCTAGAATCCACATTATCATTTCATGCAGATTAAAGATTATTACATTATAGGTTTCCACTTGTTGTTTATTATCAAATCATTACAGCAATCATACATTCAATGGTTCAAAGTATAACTAATCCTATTTCTATGGGTCAATTTATTTAACATTTAAAGGGACAAGTTCAACATATATAATCTATTTTGAAATTTAGACTATCTATATCAATTCCAATTTCATATTAATTATCACTTGTATTAACAACCAAATTCAACATCACATAACAAATTTAATGTCATAATTATTTTCATATCTAACTTCGAATCACAATTTAACATCAACCATTTTAACATTCAAATTAATATCAATAACATCTATCACTTTATTATCATAGCATAATAGATTGAGTCGTGAATGAAATATTCACCTTGCGTGGTTGAAGAAGATGACGACGAAGCACGACAATGAATAGACTAGAATGGACGACACAAGCACGAATACGAACTATAAATCAAATAAAAGATTATTCAACAATAGCTTAATACGATGTATATATATTGATTTGTATATATATATAAACCATACCAAACAACTAGATGCAAATAAGGCGGATGGAAGCTTAGATCGCTGGATTAGCCTCAACTGGAACTGCGCGGACAAGGCATAAGTGAGTCCATAAGTTACAAATTATAACTGATATAAAATTTTATCAAAAAAGAAGAACAAAATAAAATAAAATAAAAAAAGTGGCAGCGGACGCGGTAGCGGGATCGACGCGGCGAGTCGGTGGGTCGAGGTAAGGTGGGTTGGGCGGGCGCGGATGGGCTGGGCCTGGTGGGTTCGGGTCGGGCTGGGTCTGGGGTTCGGGTCGGGCTGGGTCTGGGGTTCGGGTCGGAGATGGGTCTGGGTGGCGTGGCGAAGCAGGGCGGAGGGCTGCTGGAGCGTATGGCTGCTGGCGGTTGGGGACTGGGCGGAGCTGGCAGGCGGGGTGGGGTCTGGACGTAGGCTGGGGACGCGGGGTGGGGTCTGGGCGAAGGCTGGGTGGGCTGGGTGCGGCGGTTCGGCCTGGGCAGCAGGGCAGGCTGGGCACGTGGAGGTCGGACTGGGAGGGAGTGGGTGGCGGGCCGGGGTTGCAGGGCGCGGGCAGGCGGACTTGGAGCAGGGGACGTGGCTGGGCGATAGGACGTGGGCTTGGCGTGGGGATGCGGACGTGGCTATTGGAGGCGGAGGGCTAGGGGAGGCGGAGGGTTGCAGGCGGAGGGTTGGGCTGGGCGTGGCGAAGGCAGGGGACTGCAGGCGCGGAGGGAAGAGGGTTGGCGGATGGGGAGGCTGGGCGCGCGGAAGGCAGGGCGAGGCGGTGGGAGGCTGTGGAATTGGGCAGGGCGGGCGGTGGGAGGCTGCGGAACTGGGCAGTGGTGGAGTGGGGAAGTGGGGAAGACGTTGCCGTGAAAGACAAATAATGAAGAGTGTTTGCAGAGGAGGAAGAAAGATGAGAGTAGAGATGAACACGTACCAGATTTGTTTTTAGAGATTTGCAACAAAGAATGAAGTGAACCAGTATAAAATGAATATTATAAACAAAAACCAAGAGTCTCCAATTTATTTCTTTGGTAACTGAATGGCTGTTGGCTTTCCAAGGCAATTGAATAGACAAAGGCTGTTAGGATACTGAACGTTGGAGAGAATGGGTACCGTTTTATGCTGCGTAACGGACCCGTTTGCAATCCGCTAAATAATTATAGTTCGCAGCGCCGAACTCCGATTGACGCAAACAAATATACCATTTTGATCAGCGCGACGAGGCGAATGCAACGGTATAAAGATATCAGTGGTACGATTAAATTATAAAATTCGAAAATTTTCCATTGAGAAAAATGCAGCGAAAACGCCGAAGAATAAGATCGACGGAGCTAAAGATGTCCGAAATTTGAAAAACGAAAAATGACGTCTTGATCAGAAGATGATTTAGAATTTTTCTATGTAAAAATATTTCAGTTCAGAAGATAAAAATTTTCGCGTTTAAAATGAACTGATGTGAAGTAAACGCGAATGAAATTTGCTGCGGTATTTTCCGACGAAACTTTTCCCATATCTATAACTATCTAGGCGCAATTTTTAAACAAAGTTTGGGCGCTAATTGAAATCGTAAGAAAGTTCCATAATTTTATGTTAAAATAATGGATTCAAAAATTTAAAATTGGGTCGGAATTTCAGGGTCGTTACAAAGGGTAACGAGAGTATCTGGGTTATTGTGGACAGATTGACCAAATCAGCTCATTTCATTCCGGTCAAGTCTACCCGTTCAGCTTCTAGTTTGTCTGAGATTTACATGAGAGAAATTGTTCGTCTCCATGGTGTTCCTCTCAGTATCGTTTGTGATCGTGATCCTATCTTTACTAGTAGGTTTTGGAAAGCCTTTCAGGATTCTTTGGGTACTCGTCTGAATCTGAGCACTGCTTACCATCCATAGACCGACGGTCAAACGGAAAGGGTGAATCAGATTTTAGAAGATCTTCTTCGTGCTTGTGTACTTGATTTTTGAGGATCGTGGGAGGATCATCTCCATCTTGTCGAATTCACCTATAACAATAGTTATCAGGTCAGTATTGAGACGTCTCCATTTTTTGCTCTTTACGGACGACCTTGTAGATCTCCTTCTTGCTGGATTGAATCCGGTAATCGTTTGGTTCTTGGTCCTAAGATGGTTTTAGAAGCTTCTGAGAGAGTTGAAGAGATTAAGAGGAAGATGAGGATTGCTCAAGATAGACAGAAGAAGTACGCTGATCGTCGAAGACGGAGTTTAGAGTTTGCTGTTGGTGATTTGGTTTTCCTTAAGGTCTCTCCCTTAAGGAATGTTATTCGTTTTGGTCGTAGAGGAAAGCTTTCTCCTAGGTTCATCGGTCCTTTCCGCATTATGGAAAGAATTGGTTCTCTTGCTTATCGTCTGGATTTGCCCAAGAAATTTTCTGGAGTGCACAATGTATTTCATGTATCTCATCTTCGTCGCTATTTGCATGATCCATCTCTTATTATTCAGCCTTCTGCTCTTGATAGTTTGGATATTGAGCCAAATCTGACTGTTGAGAGGAAGCCACTTCGTATCGTCGATCGAGGTATGAAGCAGCTAAGAAGGAAATCTGTCAACCTGGTCAAAGTGCAGTGGAGCACTGATGAACGGGATTGCACCTGGGAGACAGAGGAGAGCATTCGTGCTTCGAATCCGGAATTGTTTATTTCAGGTACTTTTGCTCTACTATCTTATCTTTCTTTGTTTTCCTTTTTCGTTCCTTTTCGAGGACGAAAAGTTTTGAGTGGGGGAGAGTGTAACAGCCCAAAATTTTTAAAAGTATTTTATTCATTTATTTAAAGACTTTGGCTTTTGATTTCTTAAAAATCTAATTTTGTAAATTTACTTGTATTGATTGTTAATCAATCGCCCAAATTTTTATAAAAAATAAACGTTCTGTAATGTTGATTTGAATTAAAAGTGTAACTTTAATACAAATTAGAAATTTTAAATTTTAAATTTATAAATGCCAAATTTTCATCTTGAACTGTATACAATTGTGTAACATTTGTTTCACTTTTGTTTTGGTCAGATTTGTTGTATACTTTCAAAAGTTAGTAATAATTAGTCGGAAATGGGAAATTTAACTTTACATTTCTTTTACGTATATTTACATCCGTTTCTTAACTATATATTAAACAATCAAATTTTATTAATTATGGTATAATAGCTATTAAATTTTGGTTTAAAGTGATGGGTTATTTTCCTAATAGAAACATTAGTATTTTAAATTCATTTAATAAGAGAAACAAATAACATTTGTACGTTACTTTGGGCATTGCATTTTATGTTCCTTTTGCCTTGATTCTTTGTCCATTTTTGTTTCTAGGTGTTAACATTTCATGTTTTCAGCCGTATATTCTCTTTTGAGAATTCAAAATCTTGCCCAAAATCTTGCCTTAAATCTTGCACGTGAAAAATTATTCCATCCCTTTGCCTTCCGTGCGTTTCCTCAAATTTAATAAAACTTAAACGCCTTAAATTTTTCTACCGTTCAAACCTTTTATATCTTGCCTTCTCAGTCACGTTATATTTTATAGCCTTGCTCACAATCAAATTTTCCTTACCACAATTTTCTCTTTTGCTTCCATCACAATTTGCGTGGGCATCTCACTGAAGGTAAAGACAGCATGCTTTCTTTTTCATTTTGTTATTTCGTTGTCTCCTTCCCTGCTTTGTTTTATTCTTTTGCCTGCCTCCATGCTCGGCCCAGTCACCACCTTCGAATCCCACGCCCCCTACTCCAGCCTAGGCCACCACCAATCACCGCCTCCAACCCATGACAGACCACTAGTCACCGCCTCTTTCCCCTTACAAACTGGCCTTGCCATTCCATGTCATGCCTCCAACCCCATGCCAAACCACCACCGAACTCATGCCACCCGAACCCATGCCACCATGAACCCCAGGTCAGACCAAGCCTTCTTGTGCTTGAACCAAAACAGTGAACCCGAAATTCATTTTGTCACTTTTGTAAATTTTGAAGTTATATTTCTACCGAGCCTTGTTTTGAAAGAAAGAAAAAAAAAGTGTTTTGTCACCTTTGTATTTTGAAATTTTAGTCTTTATGCCACTGGCCTTTGTTTTGAAAAAAAAATGAACAAATTTTGTTTTTGTCACCTTGTATTTTGAAGTTATAGTTTTTCCATAGAGCCTTTGTTTTGAAGTCACGGCCAAAATTTCCTCCGAGCCTTAGTTTGTTTCGATTTGTTTCCAATTTGCTCTATAAAAAAAATTGATGTAATTGACGTGCGTTAGCTTATTCAAATATTTGCTTTATTCTTTTGTTTCAAGATCTGAATCTTGTTGGCGCATCCTCTAAAAACTGATCGTGCTTTCCGGGTGCTTTTCGATAGATAGCGTATTTCCATTTGAATCGAATCTCCAGCTACGTAGAGGTGAGTAAATCTCACACGAATATTCATACTTATATGATTGTGAAATGACCGCAACTGAATGTGTAGAAAATAAATAAATAAATAAATAAATAGAAATTGATGTTATAATTACCTGTGATTATTTATATATGATGTTAAACTTGTTAAAATTGCATAACATATCATCTGTTATATTTTGTTTTATTTTACTGTTACTCTATTCTGTTAAATCACACTGCAAGTTCCCTGTAGAATAGAATCACTATGGGTTGAAATAATACATACCCGAACGGACTTTAGAATTAGGGAAGATCGTTATGGGCTAAAATGATAAGCCTGAACGATTTTCAATTTAATTTTATTTACTTGGGATTGCGGGTTTGAAATGATAAAACCCGGATGTTTCTTTGTAAACTACGGATTGAAATGATATATTATCCGTATCACTTGACTTAGGCTAGAAAATATTATACAGACCCATGGTTATTTTCTGTATTTTTCTGGATACTTTTAAATATTTTAAATATATGTAATAACATTAAATTGATTTAAATTGAGTTTTTAAAATGATTTATTTTGAGTAGAAATGATTTTTCTATGTGATAAATGTAAATAAATGGAAAAAGATTGACTTTAAAGTGTAACTTAAATTTGAAAATTTGACTAAAAAGAAAAGATGGAAACTTAAGACTTATTAAATTAAAATGAAAACTAAGTTTTAAAATGGTGGAAAAATGGAGAATTAAATTTAAGTGTTGAAATAAATTGTTTAAAAGAAAAATGGGAATTGACACACTTGAATTTAATAAGTGAACTTTGTAAATTTTTGATTTTATTTGTAAAACTTCTCTTTAGAAATCATAAGTTAAAGGTTTTAAATGAACATTTTTAATGTGAAAATTTATGATTTTTATAAGTTTAAATGATTTAAATGGAAGTTTATTTATGGCTGGAATTGCACTTAAAACCTGGAAATTTAATTTATAGCACTTCAGAAATGCTACCATTTCTGGAAATGAACCAATTCTAAACTAAGTAGAATCTGCAGCATCGAGCCTAGTTGTGCCGATTTGTAAATGGTATATCTACCCTGGCATTTCCTAGTTGTGCCGTGTCACCTACCATATCGAGCTTTACTACGATTTGTGATTTCTCCCGTAGCCTATGGATTATCGAGGGTAGCCCATTTTGGGAGTATGCTAATACTGGATAGACTACTGGGACTATTACGTGTTAAGGGGAATATTGGGTCACTCCTTAACACTATTTAAAAGTATGTTTACTTTATTATTAGACATTATTATAATAGCGAATATTACTACATAGTAGATATTTTAACGGATCCTTAGAGAATGGGCGATCCCAAGCATTCTTTAAGTTACTTGTACCCTTATTACAGTTCACTTGAGTTGGTTTACATTGTATA
This sequence comes from Allium fistulosum, assembly GCA_030737815.1. Lineage (NCBI taxonomy): Eukaryota > Viridiplantae > Streptophyta > Magnoliopsida > Asparagales > Amaryllidaceae > Allium > Allium fistulosum. The sequence goes on along the minus strand of CM060905.1, from coordinate 496,020,962 downwards.
AGTATGTATGTCCTGACTTGAGTGTTTATGTTTTATTTTTACGCTCGAGTCAGCCTGAGTATCAGTTGGACTTCATCTTCCCGGAGCTAGGACTACTGGAGATCATCTTTATCAAGCTGCTTTCTGTTTTTTTGCTATTCAGTTTTTATTTTAGCTTATGTAATTGAGACAAATGAATTTGGAATTTTCTGTGTTAAGCGGCGGAGCACATGGGGAGGCGGAGGTGGCGGCGCAGCCCGGGTCTGGTGCGCCTTGGCACAGCGATTCTCATGGTGGTTGCCGATCAGGGTGAAGAGGCGTGGATCGACGGCGATGGGTCATGAAGAAAGGCGGCTGCAGTTGCGTATTAGGGTTCGGCTAGGGTTGAGAGAGGTAACGTATTTACCAATTTGCCCTTGTCTATTTTTAATTTAATTTTTAAATTTCAACGTTCTAACACGAATAACTTTTGCATATGAACACGGATTTGCACGCAGTTTCTTCCATTGGGTTCGTATCGAAATTCCGGACAACATGGAATGGTTGAATTTGAATACTGTAACTTTGGGCTTTTATTGGATTTTAAATTGGCTAAAAATCAAAGGTGAGTGATTTAACACACTCAGGCAATACTAAACATTCTTATGTTAGTTGAATTAAATTTATGATGTGATAAGAATTTTATTGGTTGTTGTTTGGTAATTTAAATTGTCATTTAAATTAAATTTGAATTTATGTTGTATTAAATTGACATTTAATATTGAATTAAATTGCTAGTTAAATACCTGATATTTATAATCAGTTAATTGTTGTGATATATTTGTTGGTTTGGATGTTGATTGTAATGGATGTTTATTTGTTGACATTTTGGATGAATGGATGTTTATTTATTTTTATATCTCTTTTAACACCCTGTATATTAAGTGACAGCATATAAACTGTTATTTGAATTATTTCAAATAAATTAAGAAATAGGTTGAAATGATATATACCTATGACATTTTTGATTTGGATTGAAATGATATATATCTATCCCTATAATTAAAACTGAAATAACTGATCATTTGGCCATAGGGTAGAAAATTATATATGGACACCGGATTGGTTAAGTTAAATGGTTTTAAAAATCTTGAATTTGGATTTTTGGTTAAATGATATTGTTTTAAAGGAAATAAATTTTGGATTTATATAAATTGAATTATTTTCTTATTTAAGTTTTGAAACTAAATTGAAATTGGGTCAATTGAATTGGAAGATTAAAAACTTAGTTTTGTTGATTTGAAATTTGGAGATGGGCCTAGATTGGTTGAAATAGGAAGAAACAATTTTATTTGATACTATTTTTCAAAATAAATTATTTTAATATAAACTGTTTAAAATCTATTATTTTAAAATTCAAATTATTTAGATTTTCTAAAACTATTTTTCTATATAAACCATTTTCAATACTCCAACCATTTTATATTAAACTTTTAAAATCCTTAAACTACTTAAACTATTTAAAATATTTTAAACTGTTTAAACTATTTATAACTATCCAAACTATTTTCTAAAAATTCAAACCGTGCAAAGTTGAAATGTTTATATTTAAATCATTGATTTAAAGGCAAATGTGGTTATATGAGGTTTTAACCTAAGTAAAAGAACCAACCGGTGTGAAAAATGACGTTTGGTTATTAAAGAGACCGGGGCCTCTTATTGGCATACTCTTCGTCAATATTAGAACCACTTTAACAACTGTGTACGCGGTGGATGTTATCCAGAATGTAGAGGTTGAATTGGAGGCGTTTACTGGAATGAAGTAAGAGAACGATGATGGATAGCCTTGACTTTCGAGTCATAATTAAAATGACTAAAAGAGGAGCTATACCGAGCCAAGTGGGGTCGCTCCCCCTATCGAACACGCTTCTTCGAAACCATATCTTTTACTTCGTGATTGATTGGTGGCCACCCTTGATTATGGGAGCGTGTCTCGAGGTGGACGGTAGTAGCTGTTATGCGTTACCACCAGTCCGGGAGAGCAAACGGTAGAATCCTACCCTGGGTATTTCCTCGCGTGCCTTGTCATATTTATCCCGATCGAGCCCAATACAACTTTGGTTTGTGTTGTACCTATGGAGTGCTTCCTGATAGTCCACTAGTTTACGGTGGAGTTTACAGTACTATATATAGTACGATGCTTATATAAAAATGTGTTAAAGGGGATAATGGTAACGCCTTAACGCTATTTTAATACTTTACATTACCGATAGACACTACATATATATAGCACATTTTACAATATATTAATAGTTTAATGAATCCTTAGGAGATGGAAAATCCCGTAACATCTCTTAAGTTATTGCATGCACGTTATACACTGCATAGGAGATATGAAATCCCGTAAACATCTCTGAGGCTATTACACTCATATTTATTTGTTGTTGATTTAAATTATATAAGAACTTTTAGTTCTGACTCAAGTATTTTGTCTTTTCATTATGCTCGGGTCAGCCTGAGCTTTTCAGTGTTGAAGACATTATTTATGGAGAAAGAAGACGGAGTTTGGTATTATATTATTAGTATTATTCCGCTGCATCATTATTGGTATGTTGTTGTTTGTACTCTGATTTTTGTGTAAACTTTGTGTAATCAAATTTATATTGTAAAACAGCTTCACGAACTGTTTATTTGATTATAATATTTTGTCAATTCCGTTGCGAGATTCTGTGTTTTGTTTCCCTTCTTTTCTCTTATTTTCTTATTTACTACATTGACAATCCTCCCTTTTGAATGGTTTGAGTTAGACATGTGTGGGTTATTGTCGATTTAAACCGTCCAAAAATGTGGGTCGTCACAGTTGGTATCAGAGCTTTGGTTTATAGATACCTTAGCCTACTTGGGGTTAAATTCATTAGAGATAAGGTTATTAATACCCTAGAATGAGTCTGAGTGTGTGTGTGTGTGAGAGAGAGAGCGTATTTGTTAGAGCTATAAAAATATTTTGTATTGTGTTAATTTGTTCTGTTAAGTATTTATGAATTCTGGTCGGTACATAGGACGGTATAGCATTGATAGGGATTTCTAAACACTTGAACAGGGTAAACCGACACAATATTATTTGAAAAATAGGTAAATGAAATAATTTTACCTAGTATTATATTTTTTATTTATAAAAATATATATATATATTTTCATAAATTGATATTGTTATTTTTGGTGTGTTATTTGTTAGGAAATGATAATGTTTGATTATTACCATTTGTTGTTTGGTTAATCAAAGTTCTTAAAACTATTTACTATTGTATGTTATGAGAAGAGTAAGTTTATAAATACGGTTTATAAAATATGATTTATAAATAAAATGAATATGAATTGAAAATTTAGAACTTAAGTCCTGGTGTTGAGATTAGTTTTTCAAAAGATTTTGGAAAGATAATATTAGTATTATTTGGAAGTATTTGCAAATAGAAATGTTTCAAAATGTTTTCAAAGGAAGTTTGCAAAGAAAATAAGTTCTATACTCCCCTCTTCTGTCACTGGAAAAAAAATTCGGCGATGACTGTGCAGCATCATCGACATTATTTTCGAGTCTCAAAATGGGAGAGGCCACTTAGTAGCTTTTTTATGCATTTGGTTCGATAAATAGATTTTTCTTTAAAATTTTAAATATGATTTGATATATATGTAAAAGATATGAGTATATATATATATATATATATATTATTTTAAAGTGATTAGAAATGAACCCGGTATTTGAATTCTTAAGTTCCCGTTAATTAATGATTTCCAGTTGTAGAAATAAAGTGAAATTTTAATAGTTGGAAACTTCTAAAATGAGAAAATAAGAAATTAGAAGCTATTTTTTAAAGAAAATATAAGAAATTGAAGTTTTGTAACTTGTAAATTAAAAGATAATGAAAATTAAGAAGATGTGAATTATTGGACATTTTTGTTAACTAAAATGAATAAGATAAATTTGTATAACATTCAATTACATTCTAAAAACATATATAAAACTTACCATAAATGTTTAAAAATTTGAAATGTTAATATGATTATGTAATTGAATATTATATAAATAAAAGCTTAATAACAAAAGTGCTTCAAAATGAACATATATTTATAAATGAAAATTTAGGATGTACAAGAAATGTTAAAAACATAAGTTAATGTTTTGAAATGCTAATAATTCGATTGAATAGTAAAAAGTGAATATTATCTAAGAAAATGATTATAAACTTAAGAAAATGACTGAAATGATTCATAAATAAGTTTATTGTTAAATGATAGCATATATGAAGAAATAAATACGAATTTAAAATTAAAGAAACTTAAGTATGAATTGGTTCATTAGTGAATATTAATATTAAATGGAAATCAAAGTTACAAAATAATAAAGGTGAATTAAACTGCAATGAAATGTATGTAATACTTTAATAATGGATTCATTGATAATTTCAAATATTGAATGTGAAATAAATTATGTAAGTAATGAATGGAAATTAATAAAAAAATGATCTTGTATGAATAAATGAGAATTGAAAATAAATGAAAGATAAATAATGTAAAAAGAAACCAATAGAATAATATTTAAAATTCTATATTGTTTGGCTTATGGGAAGTTTGGGATTCAAATTGTTAAGGTTAGATGAATAATCTATTATGTAATTATCTAGGGCTGTTGAGCATAAGATACACTTGATAGTTTATTTATCACACTTGTATGATAAAAAGTTTCTGAACCTGGACAAACCATTAGTTTTGATTGCTATTGATGTGTGATGGATTCTTTTGTTGCATATAATGGTTGTACTGCTTTTGTTTGCATATGATTATATATGTTGTATGTTGCTAGTACTATTAATTGAAAACAACTAATATATTGTTCTTTTTACATAATTTTAACTCTTTTGGATTATGTAAGTGAAATATAGGTTTATGGAAGCAATAGCAGTTGCTTTTAGTTTTATAAATAAAGTTTGTTTGCCGACAAATAGGTACGTTTTCGGATTATGGTTTTTGGAATGATATTTTATAGTTTTTCCCATGGTTTGTGATGTTTATTTTTGAAATATGATATATATTTATATTGAAATTATTGATACTGTTATTTTTCTGGATCTATCCGTGCAAAGGAGACTCTACTGAAATTTTTTGTAAATTTATGACTTAATTTTTTTTGTAGAAGTTGAGTTATTTTCAAATTTTATTAAACTTAATTATGTAAGTTTAAATTGTTTATAATTGAATATTTAAATAAAATTTATCAAATTTCTTGGTTCCTTCTTGTTCCTTTTTGGGGACAAAAAGTTTTAAGTGGGGGAGATTGTAACGACCCTTTTTTTATAATTAAAAATATTAAATTTAATAAAATTTTGGAATTTAATATTGTGAGGAAATTAAAATTTATGGCTTATAAATGGGAAAATTTATTAGAATATAAATTAATAATGTTGATTGAATGTAATTGACAACTATTAAGGTAATTTCAATTAATAGTGATAATGAAAGTTAATGAGGAATAAAATAAATGTTCTATTAAAAAGAGAAATTATATGTAATTAATTGAACTTGGTTTTAATATAGAATATGACATCAATTAATTAGTACGTAAATTTATTAGCTTTTGTTTGTAAACAATAAATTTAGAAATGTGGCTGAATTATTCATGTATGATAATTGTTTATTTATCACTTTATTATTTAATCCGTTGAAATTAATTTGGAAATCGGTAGAAATTAATGTAATTGAAATATTGCAGTTAATATAAAAAAAGATGTTAACTGTGGAGTTTGAGTGAAATAAAATGTAAACTAATGTTAATTATATTCATAAGGTAATAGTTGATTTAAGATAAGAATTAAATCAAAATAAAAGAAATTATTTGGAATTTAAATTATAATTAGTGGTTTTATTTATCTAAAATTGAACGCTGAAATTAATGTAATAATTAAATGTTAGATTTGACATGGAAATTCTAATTTTAAAAATATAATTATTTTCTCTGTAATCAAGAATGATGAAAATTGTTAACTTTTAAATTTTAGTTTAAAAGTGATTAAATTGATTTTAAAATAATAATTCATTTAATTAACGTGAAAAATTAGCCTTTTTGGGAACTGTCTTGTATTTCAACGAAACCAGTTTCATCGGATCCGTAACAATGAATTATTATAGGATTTCAAGTTTCATAGCGATCAGACTTATCGTTTGATCGTGCAAGCTCGAAACGCGTAGAAATCAATTAAAGAAATTTAAATGAATATAATTTGATTTTAAAAGCTAACTTCTATATACAATAGAATTAGGGTTTGAAACTAGTTCCATTGAGTTTAAAAATATCGAAAACATATATTTCGATATATTGGATGACCTATCTTCGTTTCGGGAACGAAACGGGCTTTTCGGGTCGTTGTTATCGTTTCGACCCAATTCGATCCATTCCATCTGTTCTTATTCATCTCTGTCTATATATAGGCTATTATAAACCCTAACAGCTTCTTATTTTCATTTTCTATACGTACAATTTCTATCTATCTATTCCATTATCCGTTCCTTCCCAATGGCAGACATTTCAAAACCCTAATTCCCAATTCCAAATCAAATCGAAAATCCAAACTCCTCAAACCCTATCGTATAATATATCATCGCGAAGCTCTTGATGAACATAATCTGCATTTGTGGTTCATTTTTGCAATTGAGTCTTGGTTTGGCTAGAATTTGGCGAAGAAGTTTTGGCCGTTCATACTTGGGTTTGCAAATCAACAGTGGATCGTCGACCAATCGACGATCGGGAGGCACCGGCGCGTAAAGGAGGCTGAGTAGAGTTCATCCATGCAGTTAGTTCATTTCAGAAGTATACGATTTTGCCAGAAATCACAGTCAAAGTTGAACGGCGGCGGAGCACATGGGGAGGCGGAGGTGGCCGCGCAACCCGGGTCTGGTGCGCCTTGGCACGACGATTCTCGTGGTGGTGGCCGATCAGGGTGAAGAGGCATGGATCGACGACGATGGGTCGTGAAGAACGGCGGCTGCAGTTGCGTGTTAGGGTTCGACTATGGTTGAGAGAGGTAAAGTATTTACAAATTAGCCCTTGTCTATTTTTAACTTAATTTTTAAATTTCAACATTCTAACACGAATAACTTTTGAATACGAACTCGAATTCGCATGCGGTTTCTTCTATTAGGTTCGTATCGAAATTAAGGACAACATGGAACTGGTTTGGTTGAATTTGGAGACTATTCAAACTTTGGGCTTTTATTGGATTTTAGGTCGGCTAAAAATCAAAGGTGAGTGATTTAACCTACTCAAGCAATACTAAACATTCTTATGTTAGTTGAATTAAATTTATGATGTGATAAGAATTTTATTGATTGTAGTTTGGTAATTTAAATTGTCATTTAAATTAAATTTGAATTTATGTTGAATTAAATTGACATTTAAATTAGTATTGAATTAAATTGCTAGTTGAATACCTAATATTGATAATGGGTTAATTGTTGTGATTTATTTGCTGGTTTGGATGTTGATTGTGATGGATGTTTATTTGTTGACATTTTGGATGATTGGATGTTTATTTATTTTTATATATCTCTTTTATCACCCTGTATATTAAGTGACAGCATATAAACTGTCATTTGAATTATTTCAAATAAATTAAGAAATAGGTTGAAATGGTATATACCTATGACATTTTGATTTGGATTGAAATGATATATATCCATCCCTATAATTAAAACTGAAATAACTGATCACTTGGCCATAGGGTAGAAATTATATACGGACACCGGATTGGTTAAATTAAATGGTTTTAAAAATCTTGAGTTTGGATTTTTGGTTAAATGATATTGTTTTAAAAGAAATAAATTTTGGATTTATATAAATTGAATTATTTTCTAATTCAAGTTTTGAAACTAAATTGAAATTGGGTCAATTGAATTGGAAGATTGAAAACTGAGTTTTGTTGATTTGAAATATGGAGATGGGCCTAGATTAGTTGAAATGGGAAGAAACAGTTTGATTTGATACCTTTTTTCAAAATAAATTATTTTAATATAGACTGTTTAAAATCTATTATTTTAAAAGCCAGATTATTTAGATTTTCCAAAACTATTTTTTTATATAAACCATTTTCAATACTCAAACCATTTTATATTAAACTTTTTAAAAACCTTAAACTACTTAAACTATTTAAACTATTTTAAACTAATTAAACTATTTATAACTATCCAAACTATTTTCTAAAAATTCAAACAAAGTTGAAATGTTTATATTTAAATCTTTGATTTAAAGGCAAATGTGGTTAAATGAGGTTGTAACCTAAGTTGGAATTTGAAATGATATTTTTAAGTGCAAATGACATATTATGAGTAAATATGGTATTTTGAAACGAAGTGATATTTTTGAAGTGAATATGATATTTTGATATCAAATATGAATTGGTTTTGAAATGTAAAAGAACCAACCGGTGTGAAAAATGATGTTTGGTTGTTAAAGAGACCGGGGCCTCTTATTAGCATACTCTCTGTCAATATTGGAACCACTTTAACAACTGTGTACCCGGTGGATGTTATCCAGAATGTAGAGGTTGAATTGTAGGCGTTTGCTGGAATAAAGTAAGAGAACGATGATGGATAGTCTTGACTTTTGAGTCATAATTAAAATGACTAAAAGAGGAGCTATACCGGGCCAAGTGCGGTCGCTCCCCTTATCGAACATGCTTCTTTGAAACCATATCTTTTACTTCGTGATTGATTGGTGGCCACCCTTGATTATAGGAGTGTGTCTCAAGGTGGGCGGTAGTAGCTGCTATGCGTTACCACCAGTCTGGGAGGGCAGAACGGTAGAATCCTACCCTGGTATTGCCTCGCGTGCCTTGTCATATTTATCCTGATCGAGCCCACTACGACTTTGGTTTGTGTTGTACCTATGGAGTTCTCCCTGATAGCCCACCAGTTTACGCTGGAGTTTACAGTACTATATAGACTACGATGCTTATATAAAAATGTGTTAAGGGGGATAATGGTAATGCCTTAATGCTATTTTAATACTTTACATTACTGATAGACACTACATATATATAGCACATTTTACTATATATTGATAGTTTAACGAATCCTTAGGAGATGGAAAATCCCGTGACATCTCTTAAGTTATTGCACGCACGTTATACACTGGATAGGAGATATGAAATCCTGTAAATATCTATGAAGCTATTACACTCATATTTATTTGTTGCTGATTTAAATTATATAAGAACTTTTTGTTCTGACTCGAGTATTTTGTCTTTTCATTATGCTCGGGTCAGCCTAAGCTTTTCAGTGTTAAAGTCATTATTTCTGGAAGACGAAGACGAAGTTTGGTATTATATTATTAGTATTATTCCACTGCATCATTATTGGTATGTTGTTGTTTGTACTCTGATTTTTGTGTAAAATTTTTGTAATCAAATTTATATTGTAAAACAGCTTCATGAACTGTTTATTTGATTATAATATATTGTTAATTCCGTTGCGAGATTCTATGTTTTGTTTCCCTTCTTTTCTCTTATTTTCTTATTTACCCCATTGACAATCCTCCCTTTTGAATGGTTTGAGTTAGACACGTGTGGGTTATTGTCGATTTAAACCATCCAAAGAGGTGGGTCGTCACAGTTGGTATTAGAGCTTTGGTTTATAGATACCTTAGCCTGGTTGGGGTTAAACTCATTAGAGATAGGGTTATTAATACCATAGAATGAGTCTAAGTGTGTGTGTGTGTGTGAGAGAGAGAGCGTATTTGTTAGAGCTATAAAAATATTTTGTATTGTGTTAATTTATTCTGTTGAGTATTTATGAATTCTGGTCGGTACATAGGACGTTATGGCATTGATAGGGGTTTCTAAACACTTGAATGGGGTAAACCGACACAATATTATTTGAAAAATAGGTAAATGAAATAATTTTACCTAGTATTATATTTTTTATATATAAAAATATATATATAATTTTTCATAAATTGATATTTTTATTTTTGGTGTGTTGTTTGTTAGGAAATGATAATGTTTGATTATTATCATTTGTTGTTTGGTTAGTCAAAGTTTTTAAAACTATTGACTATTGTATGTTATAATAAGAGTAAGTTTATAAATAAAGATTATAAAATATGATTTATAAATAAAATGAATATGAATTGAAAATTTGGAACTTAAGTCCTGGTGTTGAGATTGGTTTTCAAAATGAATATACCCAACCAACCCCAAAAAACTTCTAATCTCAGTAACCATCTCTGCTCTCTTCAATCATTCATGACTTCAAATTTTAAAGGATATGCTATCAATTCCTCTAGCAAAACCACATGGCCTTAGAATTTCATTTTCAGCTTTCAAAAATGATAGTTAGAAAGCTTTGCCTTCAACTTATGCCATCTCAAGGTATCTAATTCTAATGTAATATAAACTTCATAGTCTCGCTTATCCTTGGAATACCAAAACTGTTGGAACTGGGCCAACCTGTAGCGGAGTAATTAGGTAAATTTAAATAAAATTCCATTATTGGATCTTTAATGGGCCTATGTAGTCTAATTCATTTAAAACTTCTCTAAATTTTCTATTAGATAAAATCAGTATTTTATTTAAATTTATAAATAAAGTTTTATTATATATAATTTGTATTATATTTTATATATGTGCATTGCATACACACATGTGTGTGCATGCATGTGCAATAGGATAATGTATATATGGTTTGACATGCCCGTGTGTAAATGCTGATATTTACACTGCAACAAACATGGTAACCCTTCGTGTATACAAATGGATTGTCTAAATGTGTATGTATATATATATATACACACACATCAAAATGTTATATATATATGTATGTATGTATGTATGTATATTTATGTAAAATTATAAATATATAATAGTATACATTATTAGTTGTATATTGTTTACATAATATATTTATTAAAATACATATAATTGTGTAAATAAATATAATTAAATTATAAAATTATTTTAAATATTATTTTGTAAATAATTTAGAATATTTATAATGTGAAAACCCAAACTAAATTTTTTTTATATGTATTAAATTAATTTAAATGTATATTACATATAAACATAAAACTAGTTATAATTGTATATATAGATACATATATATATAAATTTATTATTAAATATATATATGTTGTTGTTGCTTTCAGCCGGAATAATAAAAAATTATTTTACTATTAATTTAATTTTCAGTTTTAAATTATTTAATAATTATTTATATATAATTAATTAAAACCATACGAAATAAATAAAATTTGAAAAATCATTTTTGAAACTATAACGTGTATTTTATATTATAAACTTTATAGAATTTTATATTATTACTAAAGATATATATACATACGTACATTTATTTATATAAACAATTTTGAATTAAATAATATTATTTATATATAATAAATATTCGAAAAATTAATTTTTATTATTATGGCGGAAACTTTTCATTAACTAAATTAAAGTTTGTGAAATTTAAAACATATATCATGTTGTGTTAATCCTTTAATTAGATTTAATATTTAAAAATCATATAATATATGATTTTCTAAATTTCGAATTTTTTTCTTATATTTTCAAGCCAAAAGAATATGCAAGTAACTATACATAATAATTTTTATTTTAATATATATATTTATATAATATAACCATCAACATGTGACAATCCATCGATATACCGATTCATGATATTTCTAACAGAACAATATATGGAGCAATAATCATATAAATATTTATATATACTATTAAATTAGAAGAGTGACTTTCACCAAAGCCTAATAATCGCAAGTTGAAACGATGAAGTGGACTCCTTGAATCCAATTCCAATCCCGAAGTTTCTAGGTCCCGAATTTCCTTTCCATCGACGATTAGTTGATTTTAGTTTGTATTTAGGAATATTTCGACCAGTAAAAGGGATGATGGAGGGAGCAAAAGCTCAAAATAAAATGAGGGTTAAGATGTTTATCTATAGGGGAGAGTAGAGAGTAAAAGTACGAAAAAGATCCTTAATTTTCTCTTACATATTCTCCTCTTTTTAAACATTCAAAACCCCCCCATAGGTCATCCAATGGCATGCCTATCATGCCCCCTTCATGGACAAAATTATCAAGCCCTATATGAGCCACAAATCCACTTCAAGCCCAAACAATATTTACTGCATTGAAATCCAATTTAAACGCGTATCAATATCATATATCGAGTATTGTTTATATAACTATTGTATGCACACTAATATATATATATATATTGTTCAATATATATCAAATAAAATTTTATAATCAATATTTCATAATATTAATTAAATCAATTAATTTATAACAATTGAAAATTAATTAAATTAGGTGGAAAAGGAGTATTCAATGTTTCGGTTGTGTGATTCTTAGGAGTAAATTTGGTCAGCGATTAATATCGAACAATTTGAGCATTAACGTTCATATTTCACTTAGCAGGTGGTGTAACATTATGGCCAAATTTGTCGCTTACTTGATCTAGGTAAATACAATTTTACTTTATTAAACGTTACACAGTAGTGACAATTATTTACATCAATTCTCTTCATCAAAACTATATCACTTTGGACTTATGGAATTTGGTAATGGTCAAAATCCAATATCGTCAATATTCAACTCTATAGTCCAAACACAAAGTTCTTGGTTCAATAATAACAATTATTATTAACCATATTGCTCTGCCCAGAGATTATGACTTTAAGTTGACTTCGTTGACCGTGATACTGACCTTGTATAACTAAAAAGACGAACCCTCTCTTGAATAGGTTTCGCTTCTAATGCTTCCACTCGACCCAATTATAATCATTTGATGGACGTCATGCCACGATTTAACTATAATCAAAGCTGAGCTTTCACATTAAAGATCAATAGTATTCTCAACTCAAGAGAACCGTGTAATTTTTCACATCGATATTTTATGTTTAACCTTAGTTATACTACTGAGAAGAAAAATATCGATTGAGTCATTCCATTGTTATCCAATAACTATCAGTACGTAACCCCTTGATGCCTCCTGTAGTCATAAGTAATACACTGCCCAACATTTGGAGAGCGTTACATACTCTAGTTTCAATAGATGTACCGATATCCAATCTCTACATCTTGGTTAGGAATACTTAAAATGGTATGTTTAATTTCATTGTGATAAATTACTCATGGTTAAAACACTTTGTAACTACCAAAAAATATCATTTATGAGTTTTCTATTAAATATGCTTTTAATTAAATTAATTACTTAATATAATACATTATATCAAGCATATAATAGAAAGAAAACGCCTTTAATTTCAAACAAGATTAATTATCGAGTTAGATATATGTAACAAATTACATAACTGCTCCTAGGGCATACCCCTAACTCTATCAAAAATATCATCTCCAAAAATCAACACAAACATATCCAACTAATCGTGAAAGACTCGGTTCATTAGATCTATAAAGAAAGCTAGAGCATCGGTTAAGCCCAAAGGGCATAACCAACAGCTCATGTAAACCATACATTTTTCAAAATGTGGTTAAAGGAATGCTCTCCTCAAAAACTCTTAGTTGAAGGAATCCGTAGCTAAATCCAACCGCGAGAATACTTTAGTTCCATTACGCCGATCAAATAAGTCGTCTATCCTTGGCATTTGGATAGCGATTTTTCATTGTCAGCTCATTCAGTTTCTATAATCAATACACATCCGAAGTGATCCATCCGACTTCTTCACAAATACAGCTGGAGTCTCCCTAAGGTGAACTCAACCTTATGAAACTCTAATGCTCAAGTTTCACCAACTCCTTCTTTAGTTCCTCTATTTCCTTAGATAACATTCTATTAGGTGGTCTACTAACAGGTTATGCCCTTCACTACAAATCAATGTGAAACTTAATTACTCTTTTCGAGGGTAATCCCATCATTGGCTCAAAAACATTAGAAAACTCTCGGACCATGAAAACTCTATTTATCTCCTCCTTAAAGCTCTCCGTTTTACATAGTGAAATCTCAGACCTTCTCTTTATCTCATCTAAAGATACTAGAATGTTGTCTTCTTCCTTTAGGCTCTAAAGAGCAATAATCATGTCGGATCAAAAGATTCTAACATCATTTGACACTAACCAATCCATCCCTAAAATCACTCCATACCCCTTGAAGTCAAACACAAATTAATCGCACAAAAACAAATGGTCACACAGACTAAACTCTAAGTCGGTGCATCTTAACTCGAGAGTGGCACATCCACCAATCAGATTAACAATACACAAAGAAGTGACTACGTAACATCCATTCCTACACTATCAATCACATCCTTATAAATAAAAGAATATGTAGCACTAATATAAAAAAGAACTCTAACTGAAAAACTAAAAATCGAAATCGTACCTTCTAACACAATATTCTTGCCTTTCCCTCAGCTGAAGGTCCAACTCTCAATCCTTCCAAGGTAAACAGCCTGGTCCGCTTCAGCTTTAGACAATCCCTCTTCTTATAGCCTAATCGATCATAGTTGAAACAGTTAACCTTGATCACTGCAGCTGGTTGCAAACACATTGATGCATAATGCCCCTTCTGTCTGAAATTTTAACAAGTAATTTCTAAAAGGTCCTTTCGGTTTCCCCTTTCTAGGACCTATCCCTTCGATTGTTGCTCCTTCTTCCCTTTCCAATATGGGTTAAACCTTTTCTTCTGCTCTACCTTTATCCTCGCCTCCACCCTTATCTGGGCTTGGTACATGCTATCATATCTTCTCTCCATGTCCACAACAAATTCAAAAGATAATGTTAGATGAGCTATCACCTTGTTCCAAACCTTGTTTCAAACCCCTGACAAACTTCTCGTTCCTCTAAGTAGGGTGTTAACAAATTCTCGACCATACTTTGCTAAAGCATTGAACTTTTAAATATATTCCTCCACAGAAATATCCCTTTGTTGGAGATCGATGAACTCCCCCAATAACACGCTTCTTTAGGACACAAAAATAAATCGAGCGTCAAACTTCTCCCGAAACTGCTCCCAAGTAATCTCTCCCTCATGAACCTTGGTTGTAACGGTCTCCCACCAGTCTAAAGCATCATCATGCAGTTATCTTGAAGTCAATGATCACTTTTGTTTGTCATTAAGCCCTAAATCCCCAAAGATGTGCTCATACATCTTCATCCAATTTAGTACTTCTATTGTTCGTTCTTTCATAGTAAACATTCTCCCCATAAAATTTTGGTAATCCTGACCTAACTTAGAGAAGTCCACACTAGCCGCTGGTCTAGGCTCAACTACATCCAACATGGCCTCTCATATCATATGTTCCTTAAAATGTCGAAACAAAGCATTCATATCCATTATTGCTACAGCTAGGACTGTCTCATTCACTATGGCCAAAGGCACTCCTTCGCCATTGTCTTCAACAATCTGAGTACTATCATTCTCCCTCCTTGAATTAGCACCTCTAATTGTAATCCTTCCACTTCTCAAGTATATTTTTTGCAAAGAAAGTCTTCATAAAAAAAGAAAGATAATGATTTAGCATTAGGAGAAATTCTATTAAACTCATCTATATATCTACATAAAAAATAAAAGTACGTCATATACTAGCATATACCCTCCCCAACGTGTTTGCTATTTATTCTCTTAAGGTTACTTAACTCTATTTAAATTAAGTATCCCCTAACCTAAGCTCTGATACCAACTATAACACCGCACATTCTGAAACCCAAAGATGAAGCACCAATGTGCTATAGTCACCTTGGAATTATCTTTCGGCGATAGAGAAGAGATCAGTAATAGTATAGTCTTAAGTAAACAAAGCAGAAATATAGAATGAAACATATCATTATAGATTTAGTTTAAATTTAGTTTTTACATCCTATAGTCATGCCCATATGGAGTCGGAAGTATAATACACCATAGTAATTAGTGTCATGCACCACATATGAAGATATAGCCATGAACACTAGATATGGAGGAATTAAAACAACATAAATACAACACCCAAGCATCATGCTTCATCTTTGACTAGCATTATTCGACCATCCCAAAAGCAACCTGTCTACGCCCACAAATACAGCCTACTTAAATTAGTACTCATGAGTTTATGGGAAAAACAAGAATACAAATACGAGTCGGACATAAAGTCTAGTATGACTAACATATTACCTTAAATAAAAAGTAGAGAGACCACCCTGCCAGTAGGCGGGACGAGATTTTCTTCTTTACAATATCAAAGAAGTAAATTATCATGTTCTACAAGTATACCAAAATCATAGGTTCACTTGATAACTCAACAAAACTAATGCTATGTAGCCACCACTAGAAGCAACCTCTCACTTTGTCTTGTAGCATTATCCTGGTATTACAATATAACTAATAATACCCTAATTTCGACTACCTCTAAGTCTTTACATACCATTGTGGTAGATAGATAAACCATTAAAGTTCCACCTTTCAATTGCCACTAAAGCCTTACGCCTATCTACAATGTACATTTACACTGTTAATCTTGGCTACCACTAAGGCCTTACACCTACTTCACTTTCGATTTCGGTTGCCACACAGGCCTTACACTTACTTCACTTTTGATTTCAATTGTGACACATGCCTTACCCCTATTTCGCTTCCGATTTCAATTGCTACAAAGTCCTTACTCCTATATCGCTTTTGATTTCAGTTGCCACATGGGCCTTACACCAATTTCTTTCATTGCATAGACGGAAGCCTCCTTCATGCCTTACTCCTTCGCTTTCGTTTGCGGATTCCACGTATGCCTCACTCTTTCACTTTCATTTAACGGATGCTAAATAGGGCTTACTTCTACGCTTTCGGTCCCTTAACTTCCACACAGGCCTTACGTCAACTACCGACTCTACTACCTACCATTCACTCGTAGGCTTTTAACTTAGTTATCTATTAAGCTAACGTTTCCACTAATCATCTTTCAATTATTAATATTTATTGTCATATTGTTATCAATGTCTCGAGTTCTAATCTCAGTCATCTTAAGCCTTAACACATCATATAGTTGGAAGTTACTAGTACCGGTTTACACATTATTTAGAGAGCTACATTATTCTCAGAAATCATGATGCTTAGCCTCCTCTAAAGAAGCATGTTATGGTTTAATTTTGGTGATTTATGAAATTAAATATTTAGTTTTTTGAAATCCCTTCAACTTCTTATATCCTCCTTAAACATCGACTGCCTTAGGCCCTTGGTTAATACCTTCGATTTATCAACCGTTGGTTTTCATACAAATGTCATTTACTCTCAAGTTCGACTCAAACCTTTAAGCACTTCACTTTGGTGAACCGTAACACCCTGCAAATTTTAATAAATAAATTAGAATAATAATAAAGGTAATAATGTAATTTTACATTAAACGGTAAAAACATAAATTTTCATAAAGGTTGAAATTTGTCCACAAGACATCTTCCATTACATCTGAAATGTCGTTTAGAGTTAAGAAACATATATAACTTGTTAAATTTGATAAAATGGGTCGAGAATAGCGGGAAATAGAACTAATGGCATAAATATGGACTTCGGGCCTAAATTAGAAAACCCTAGTTTTCAGTTATAAATTAGACTCTAGCATCTACTATTTCTCATTTATAACTCAACCGTCACATGTACGTGAATTTTTTTTCTTCCTCTTTACAGAAACTTTTTAAAATCTAAACAAATTCTCTCATTCTCTTTAAAATTCGTCAATGAAAAGAAAATTAAAACAAATCAGAAACCAAAATAAAGTGTATCAATTCAAATGAAGAAATCAAAGGGTAAAAGCGAATCATTCATGTTTGGGAATCTAGAAGGGAGATTCAAATCAAGGGTTAGGCGATGAGTAGCTTCAAAAAGGTGAGTGAATTGATTACTACATTTATGATGATTATAAGTAATTGAATTCCTTTATAATTCTATATCAGTTGAAAATAAAGATTCTGAATTTGAATAATAATTTCAACTTGAATCTATTTTTGAATTACAATTTCAATTTAGAATTAAAATGAATTGTGATGATGGACAACCCTAGTTGTTAGTTTAATTGAATAATTATTTAAAAGGAAAAAAAGATTAGATTAGTTGAATTCATATCAAATTCCATGAAGATAAACCCTTATTTCTATTGTTTGGATAAATAAAGAAATCAAATACTCTTTTATTTCACCATGAGTTGATTTTGTAATTTAAATATACATAGAATTTGCATTGGAAGCATATAGTAGTTTCAAAAATGATGTAAAATACGTATATAATTATGAAATTAACAAGTTGGATTCATGTAAGAAAGGTATGAACTATACAAAAAAAACCTCGTTGAAAAACAAGTCCTTAAACCTATATTCGAAATCACGAAGAAGACGGATGAAATAAAACAAACATTAAAATTTAGAAAAGCACGAACTAGACGTTTGAAAATTCATTCAAACATCTGAAAATTCAAACCTGACGTTTGAAATAAGGGTTAGACGTCTAGATTTCAGGAACCAAGAGTGACTTATACAAAATTGATTTGATTTAGATGTCTAAATCCTTTTTCAAACATCTAGAATCAAAGTTGGATGTCTGAAAAATGGAGTCAACCATCTGAAAAATGGAGTTGGACATCAGAATGCTTGGAAGACATTTTTTAGTGAAGGTCAGACGTCCAAATTAAAGGACTAGACGTCTGAATTGTTGCAAAAAGCACAGATTGAACCTAGACCCGGTGCAGGCCAAGTAGGGTGAAGTAAAGGACTTGTATCCCACTATTTCAATGGTTAGGGGTTCGCATAGCTTTATGGAGCAAGTGCAACGAGTAGTATCACTTCATGGGGGGCGTAGCATGGAACTTGATAGGGCGAGCATTATTAGCCTAATTAGAGCTCATATTATTACCGAGGTACGCCTGGTCACATGTTAAACATGTGGAAACTGGGGAAGGAAGATAGAGGCATCTACAATAGTAGGGCTATACAGTTGGGCAACGGCTGGACCTATGGGGAAATCATTATAATGATTTTTCTTAATACTTCAGGTTGAATGATAAAGAACACATGACACGTTAAACATTGAGGTGTTGACATGAATGCTTAAGTAGGCCGTAAACCATCGAAGTAGTATACTCAGTGTAAGCCTGGGTATTGCAATTATCGCTCAATGTGTAAGTGTGATACATGTAGTTTGTCATTGGTAATGTTAACCCAATATTGGTCAGAATGTTAATCATCAGGATTCACATACTAGAAATTGACCTAGAATTGTTAGATGTTGGTTGTTTCAACCCTTGATTGGAAACCTTTGTTTGTTGCTTATGGTTGTAGGTGTAACTAGACTTATACCCATGATTTGTAAAAATACATAATCATTTATATGTAGTAATTAATCATAAATGGACATGCTAGGTCTTTTAGTTTATAAATGTAGTTAATTACTTATGAACACCATATACTAATAATACAAATACTCACTAGAATTTGTCTGATCCATTCCTTTTCTTCCTCTTTATACTCACTACAAAAGGACCAGCCAATAGGTGATTTGGCCCAGATAATGTGCATGGAGAAAGAGAATAAGTGCCTGGATTTATATTGTTCAAAGTTACTCTCCAAGTACTATTTATCATATGATATTATTCTATCAGTTGGACTTATTATTTTCATTTGAGGAGATATCATTGTATGGACTATGTATTATTGAAACTATTATCCGATCTGGATTATTTTCAGTATTTATATTTTATTTCCTTCCACTGTAAGTTCTAAAAGTACAAAATTATTTAAATTTTATATAGTCTCTATATCATGAAATGTTTTTCAAAACCCAATGACTCGTACTTCTTGGCATGACGCAAGTTCGAAAATCATTCTAGGCTTTGAATTGGTGTGTCCGGAGGTGCGCGTTGTCACATATATGTTGGGAACTGCCCACTCCACGTCTGATACAAGCTTTACACATGTCGTCTTCTGATTCGTTGAATTGGTCCTTTATTACTGTTTTACGTACCTTATTGACATGTTTAACATAAAATGTGGATCTGGTCAACCACCCAATAATTAAATAAACTCTTTAATTAAATAACCACCCGGTCACTACTTATTTACCCTCCAGTTCCCTATTATAACCCTCAGCTAGGGTTAATTTCCTTCAAAACTCGCTTAATTTGTTCCCAAATTTTCAACAGTAAAATTATTCTATATAGTACTCCTCATACCTAACCAATTTCCCCACATACGGGTCTCAATTAATTTATAACAATTATCAATTCAAGTATAAATTCTATTAATCAAACCGTTTCCTAACATGATGTTCTTATCGCTATATTTAATTCCCCATACCATATCGAACAAGCAAAATCAAAGGAATGGCCAAGCTATCATAACGCCGTAGGAAATTGGAAGGAAGAAAAGATTAGAGAATATATTGCTCACTTATATTTTTAGTTGATGATGTCTCTAGTTCTTTGAGCTTTAATCTTCACCCCTTTTCTCATAATTAATCACCTAATTAATTATTCATTATTCATTGATCTACAAACATTTACCCCTTTTCTCATAAATAATCGCTTAATTAATTATTCATTAATTTATAGGATGTTAAAGTCTATTCGTTGTCCTTGGTCTAGTGTTATTCCCAACACATCAAGATCCTTATTGTACTCAATCAAATTGAACAAAAGGTCCTGAACTATGGTTTAATTCCTCATTTTGAAGGAAACCAATTCTTTGAAATTTCATATGCCACGGATATGGCTGTTTGCTGTACAACTTTTGTATATTAATGAATATGGATTGAATATCCATACTCTTGTATTGTTTTAGAATTAAATCTCATAGAGAATAATACACAGTCTAGAGGAAATCCACGCTTAAGTAACAAAGATACAAAAGTTTAAATAGTTTTATTATTGGTTATTGCATGGTCTCAAAGTGACAGCATGCCAAATGATTTATTGATTAGTAGGTATATTTTACATTTCTTTATCAATTAATTATTCAGTCTGTTTAGTATAGTTTAATTGATAAACGACTTTATCAATTATATTATCTGTGCCAATTTATTAAAGTTGATAATTATAATATTATATATATTCTTAGACTTATTAGAATTATTTATTATATTTATCTAGTAAGGCTCCCACTAGATTTTACATCTTCTAAAACTCAGAATAAGACGAGGGAATTTCATAAATTCTTCTAGCGAATACTTGGATACATACCATGTTAGTACAACCTTAAGGGTGCTCAATATATTTAGTCTCATAATGGTAAATATATAACACGTTACTAGTTATACCTTGTATATAACTCCTAACCATATATTCTTTGCCCCTTATCTTCTTTATGGTCTTAACGGTGCTTAACAAATCATAAAGTACAGTAGGTACTCATAACTACTCATTACAAGATAGCCTAAGGAAAATTTTGTAAACCTTGAGGGTGTTCAACAAAGTTCAAATTTTCTTACTTATCTAGGAAAAATATAAACATCAACATAAATATTTTATAGCTTGAGGGTTCCCAACAACTGCATATATGTATTGTGCTTTATTTATATTGTAAATAATGGAGAATAACAATATTTTAGATTCGTAATTTCAAAATAATATTAATAAGTATTATCGTTGATAAGGAATAATAAGTATTAACAACACTAAATGACATCATTTATCATTTTAGGTATATACAGTTATATATACGTACTTATTCCTTATAACTATTATGAATTATATTTTTTATTTTAACTTTAAGAACTATATTATATTATTTTGTTTTATATACATTATCTAATATTCTCTTAATTATTACATTTATAATTTAATATTAAACCTTATATTCATGTATTTATTGTTATTGATTAACGACTAATTAATATACAACTTTATTGTAATGATTTTATGAATTATAAATTTATAATTATTTTGAATTTATTTATTTATAGCTTTTATAATTTTTAACTAAAAAGGATTTCAAATTTATTTATTTATAACTTTTATAAATTCAAAGTTGAACGATTAAAATTTGTTCATTTGTAACCTTAATATTTAAATTTGTTCATATATAACCTTTATGGATATAAATTTAAAACAATTTTAATTTTTACCCATAACACTTATAAATTTTAATTTTATTTAAAACAATATTAAATTAATTAATTTATTACTTTTATGGATAAATTTTAATTACAATTTTTAAATTTATTCATATTAACACAATGTGAGCTTTGATACCAATATTGAATCAGGTGCAGCGGGCAAAGGGGTAGAAAGGGTGAATTTTGAAATTTTCCTTTTTATTCATTATGTATTAGATCTTTTATAGTGCTATCATGAATAGATGTTGTTAACATTAAATCGTATTTAATGTTCTACTGGATGATTTTGATTCAAATTTTAATATTTAATTATATCATTATTCTTTTTAACATTATTAATATGATTTACAATGTTATTTTTTATTCAAAATATTTAATAAGATATTTCACTGTCAAATTAAATAAAACTTGTTCAAATGTAAATTTAATAATAAAATAATTATATATATAATGACATATAAATAATATTAATTAATATTTAAGTGGTAATAACTAATTAGTTAATTTTAGTATAAACTAGAATAGCAAATTTAAATTCAATTTATGCATGGGATTTTTTGTATGAATACAATTTAAAATAATTTTAAACAACGTTTATTAATTTGATGTTATAAATTAAGATGATTATAATTCATCTTAATTGAAGTATTCGAATCTAATGAATAATGTTTTAATATATTAATTTTTATTAACATTGTTAATATATCGATATCTTAACAATAAATTAATATATATAAATATCTGAATAACAATGTCATATTTGAGTGTATGATATATAGTTAGAAAATATTAGTGTTTCCAGAATTTAGTACGAATCCAATGTTGCAAGTTGTATGGAAAATGGAGTAACTATGTGAAAGTTATTTGGGATCGAAGTTTTAGGGGCTAAAATGTGATTATTAAAAATTAAGGGACTGAGTCTACTGTAGGCATGCAACCACTACCGAACAAATCCCCTTACCATGACGAATTCGGCCATGCCACCATCTTCAAGCACGATGTAGTAGAGCTGAACACTAATTTCAAGATTCACAAACTTTGACGTTCGTCTTTCTGCATCAAAAAATTCATTGTCATTGATTCAAGTTGCCGTTGAGACCACAAATCCCCGTCTCATGCACCATCGACCGACCTTACAAGCTTTGGAGGATTCCGACCATGCTTGATTATGAGGAGGTGTACAAACGTACCCGACCATGCAAATATTAACAAAGTAAAAAAACTAAATTTTAAATAATTTTATTTAGAATATTTTTATTAGGATTTTTTGGAAATAATTTGAAATATATTCCCGATGACCTTGCTGGTCGAACACACCTTGAACCATCACCTTCGCCTCGAGAGATCATATTTCTCAGTCAATGATGGGTTGCAAAGTCCACCATTAAGATATAATTTATTTTTATGAAAAAATAATGAATTTCTATATGAGGGAATAGAGGCATCTTGGTCTGCTAATAACAGCCCTAATGAGCTATGTAAATATCTTACCCAGATCTACCATTTAGGTATAACCTATTATAAATGAGATCTTATTTCACTTAATTATTTAAAGTCATTTAATTAATTCATACCCACTATATTTTAGCCTACCTAACATTAAAACGATTTAAAAAAATTCATTTACAAAATAAAATATGTGTATATATGAACACATTATTTATTATATTTAAATTATTATATCGACCCAAAAATAATAAAATAAATTTATGGCAATTATATATTTTATTACCTAATTTCAGACCTCTAATAAAAATTAAAAAGAATAATAAATTAATTAATATAACCATTATATTAATTAGTCCATAATAATAATTTATAACTTTTAAAATTACTAAAATAATTTATTTCTGGTCAAAAACTGAGAGTTACGGTTATGTTAGGTGTGAACTGAGCCATTAGTAATATTTAAACAATTTAAATATTAAAACCTATATAGACTATGTTGAAGCACAGTAGTTTAACACGAGTTTGGTTGCTTACAGATTATCAAGGTAAAATCCAATTTCTTATCTATTAAAGCAACACCCTTGAGCAACGATATATTATGCATGTTTTCTCTTCATCGTCACTATACCACTTTGATATCTAAATATGGGGCAATAGTCAAAATTTTATTAGTATATGTAGTTAGTTTGTGAAGTCTAACATCAAAATCCATGGTTTAGTTTGATAATAATTATCGATTAACCAAAAACTTTGACTTTAAGTCTACTACCAATTGCGGTGATGCTAACCTTCTATTCAAAGGAGACAAATCCTCCCTTAGATAATGTTTCAC
Organism: Allium fistulosum; assembly: GCA_030737815.1. NCBI lineage: Eukaryota > Viridiplantae > Streptophyta > Magnoliopsida > Asparagales > Amaryllidaceae > Allium > Allium fistulosum. Next base: position 495,996,638 of record CM060905.1, on the reverse strand, counting down.
ATCAAGGGTTCGACTTATACCCAACTATGGCCTTAACACGATCATCGTTGTTGGTTGATTGACTATAATCAAAGTATAGTTTTAACACTTAAGATTCACAGTATTCTCAAGTCAAAAGACTACTTCACATCGTTGCGTGAGATTTTCTCTTTGACTTTTTACCTATACAGGACTCTCTGTGAGTCATTCTGTAATTTGTCCAAATAACTACTCATATGTAACCCATTCACTACTAGAAAATAGATAAATTAGCTAAAGGGAATTATCAATGCACGCCAATGCCTTAAATATGGCATCGCGAGGCATCGATAAGGTGCAGGGGATAACTTTCCTATGACAAGTTATCGATGCTGCACCGACGCCATATTTAAGGCATCGGGGCAGCATTATGGTGTCATCCATAAACCATCGCCCTCGCACCTGATTACCCAGCCCATACATGTCATTCTTCTTCACTATCTAAAAAAACATCAAAAAACCACCAGCCCTCCCTCCACATCGTTCTCCAACAATTCGTCGCCCATCCAGATCATAACCCCCCTTCAAATCACAAGCACCTCCAGCCCTCCCTCTGCATCACCCGTTGTTCTCAACCATGACACCGCAACGTGCCGCAGCAAGCATCACCAAGCCTGCCGCCACATCGCCGCCGTAAGCAAGCACAACCCTCTACCTCACACCAAGCCCTCTGTAGATACACACTTTCCTCAAAATTTTGTATTATTCAATGCTCCGATTTTAATTTACAAAGTATTCAATTTACTATAATTCATTGCAATTAGTTCATTGGTATGATTTGAGTTACGTTTTAATGCTAATTAGTTTATAGTTGCACACAACACAGTAGATTCATTAGTATGATTTGTGAATTCCATTGTTTTGAACTTTTTGATAAATTCATTATTATCAATTTGGTATTTTTAATAAAACCATGTAGATGTTTAATTCAGCCCCATGTGACAAGTACTATATATGACCATTATATAGATATTTGTTTTTAAGTAAAAGGGAAAATGATATTCAACGGATACACTATTTTTCAGATTTACCCCGGTGTTGGACAAGTTATAAACACAATGATATTAATGTTTCATAAATTGGTATTTAAAATTGAACGATTAATAAAATTTTGATAGCACTTCCTTCTTGTTCTTCGTGTATGCACTTCCAAAAGCTTTTAATTTTAATGAATTAAGTTTAAATGTTTCTTTTACATGCAAATTTATATGTGATTCCTGCAAAATAATAATAATATATAGTAGTTTAGAAATTTCAACATTTAGAAATATTGCTAATATGTACTCCAGTTTTCTATTAACAGCTTCCGACTTTCTTTTTCAAAAGAGTGATGCTAAAATAGTTAACTATACATAATAAAAGGAAACTTTTAGTGTTGGAACTTTGAACTTCTATATTGTGCCATGAGTAATTGACTATGAAGACAAAGTAAATATTAATAACATCAATTTTATTATCTTGATTTGCTACTTATTTCCTTAAACTACTATGAAAAGTGATTATTGTATACGTGAATATCATGTTTATAAAGGAAAATGTCATAAGCAGAGCCGACCCAATGGGCTGCCTAGTAAGACCATAGGTTGGGGCAACCTACTGGATAGGGGCAACAACTTTTATTCTTTTTAAATTTTATGTTTAGCCCAATAATTTGCGTTCAACATGATCAGAAGAGAAAACATTTTTCATCGTTCATTTCCTTTCATCAAGTAAAACTGAAATTAGGGTTATGCACACTCAATAACCCTATCGCAAATGCCGAACCTAATCGCACCAATACCCTCCGCCTCTCCCGATGTTCTTGGAGCCATCACCGCGATCGACGCCATTCTCCTCTATGACTCATCACTGTCTCGACGTCACCTCTCCAAAGTCTCCCGCTTCATAAGTAAACTTTTTTTCTTTAATTCCAGTTGCTGAAGATGTTAGAAATGCATCACAATGTTAAGCATATTTTGTTTCACTGATTTGTATTTGAATTAACTAAACAGATTTGGTATTTTGGTTTCCTAAAAAATGAATTGAATTATCTAGTTCATTATCTCAACATTGGCTTAGAATTAACTAGTTTATAAAAGTAATCTGTTTAAATTTGGTTTAATTTCATATTTTTAACTTAGTTTAAATTAGTTTTCTAGAATACTATTTAATACCTAATTGATTTATAGTAGTTTGTAATGCCTAATACTAGTGGTATTATTAAATTAACTAATTTATTTTTACTGATTTATAAAAATATGTTAAGTTAATGGTTTAGTAAAAATATTGATTTTAATAATAAAATAGTTCGTTGTAACATGATTTAATTAAAATTTGTTATTAGATATTATGCTAAAAAATAAAGACTAAAAATTGAGTGAGATTTAGAAAAACAAAACTCCAGAGCTTATGGGTTTGAAAAATGATGAAAAAGCTAATGAAATTGCTATGGATATTGGTATCAAACCAATATTTGAGATGAAAAGAGTTGTTCGTAGAAAGAAACATTTTGATGAAGATATCAAAACAAACGTTGAAGGAAGTCAATCACTGAAAGAGAAATTTAGAGTCATATACTTCATTCACATTCTAGATCAAACTACTACATCATTCAAAGACCGTTTTGAACAGTTTGAAGTTTATGATAAAATTTCTTGATTTTTTCTAAATGAAAATTTTATGGAATTTGGCAAAGAAAAGTTAATGGAATATTAATTGTACTTAGAAATTTATTTGAAATACAACTAAAAATGCAAAATATATGGACAAGATTTATTTCAAGTTCTAAAAATTTTGCAAACTATGTTACCTAAAGAAATAACTAAGTCAATTGACATTCTTAATTTTATAAGATCTTATGTCTATGACAGTGTTTTTCAATGTGCATGTGTTGCCCATCAAATTTTATTAACTATACCAGTGACATTTGCTTTTGCGAAGTGAAATTTTTCTGAATTTTAAATGGATTAAAGTTAACTTTGAACAACCACGTCACAAGATGGATTAGAGATGATCTCAATCGAAAGTCTTTTTTTGGAGGAACCTAGATTATGATTATATTATTGAAGAATTTGCTTCAAAAAAATGCAAGATTAAATATCTTTCTTTGTACTTATCATTGAATAATTGTGATATATTATGTGAAATGTTCATATTCAACTATGCGTTTTTTGAATTAAATATTATAGTCCAAATGATATTGTTGTAGTAGTTTTTATTTAACAACATATTGATTTGGAAAGAAATAAAATCTGATATATTTGGAATTAAAGGGCAACCAAACACTAATGTGGCTCGGGCAAACAATCATTTGGGCCGCCACTGCTCATAAGATTGTGTGAAACTTTTATGTAGAAAGCGATTCACTACTTCAGGCAATGTAGAAAGTGATTGACATTTTTTACAACAAGAAATCATTCAAAGGAAGATAAGTAAATCTCTTTGCCTAACACTGCTCTAAGTCTTTATACATGGTTTTGATAGCTTAGCCCATGTATCATTCTATGATTTCAAAAATGAAATAGCTTGCTTGAGAGATAAACCAAGCTTACAAAAAAGAAAAGCTTAATTCTAAGATAACTGAATAAAATTGTTGGATATGTACCATGTTGTATATGTTTTGTTTCATATTTCATTGTGTGTTTTTGTATGTGAAACTGAAATATTTATTAAGGCATATCTCTCTAATGACTTATTCAATTTCAATGACCTTGACCATTCCAGAAAGCTTAACACTTAAGCAATAAATTTTATTTGAAGTATTTTGCAAAATTTTGATGTCTTCATGGCCGAAAATGCGATGTTATTAAATGAGCCTGTGCACATTAGAAAAACTACTATACTTAGCTTTAGAAAAACTTCTATAACTCGAGTTATAATCCATACTTTTGCAGTCTGAAAGTTGTTATGAAAAGTTAATTCACTATGCAATAACTTATTCATTAAACTCATTGTGGAATTTAGTCATTTTGACTATTAAAATTTAGTTAGAAAGTGTTTTAAATATGAAAGTGATGTTGTTTTTACATTCAATGAATACATGCCGCTTTTATTTCTTCATATGCGACTAATATTGCTTATCTGAGTTGAGATAGGTACATGAAGGCTATTTGGCGCTTGCACACTTATGCTGGATTTAAAATTAAATAAGCCCGCATTAAAATTTCTAACAAAAAGGTAGGTTTTACTTAAAAGAGTGATATATGTTGTGAAATATATGCCATGTGAAAATTTTTTGATATATAAATTATTTTTGACCATGTCTGGTCGATGTATATATATTTTATCATATTGTGATTTGTCGAAAGGCATTCCGTACAAAGGAGACTCTGTAGAAATTTTCAAAAATTTCGGGAGATAGAAATTTGTATATGATATATTTTATGTGAAAAATAATAGGCATCAAAATGGAACTATTTAAGAATTATAACATACAATGAGATAAGTTGGAATGTAAGAGCTACAGAGAGGATCAAGTAGTGGATTTTGTGAGACGAGTGTGGAGTACGATGAAAGTCAGGGTAGGGTTTTGTTTGTTGTCTCCCTATTTGAAATTGCGAGGATGTTATTTTGTTAAAGGGGAGTCTGTGACAATCCTGCTTTCCGCGTCGTATAAAATAAATAAGTTAACTAAAATAAGTGTTTGAATTTGTTGTGATGATTTATAAATTGTTTTAATTGAATATAAATATTTTATAAGTGTAAATGATTGATATATGATTAAAATAGTGGAAAAAAATTTATAAGCGGCTACCAAAATATAATTGTTGAATGGAGTATAAATTCAATTCAAACTAGATGGGACTACATTTATAAAATAAATGTCAAGGATAAATAAATTAAGTTTGAATGAGGAATAAAGTGAAATTTGGTTAAATTAGAATTTAAAGTAGATTGAGGTTAGCCCAAAACTATTTCAGCCCAAGCTATTTCTCTTCTCTCGAGTTTCTAGTTAACTCACCTTATCTCAACATCTAAGCTCGAACCCATTCCTTCATTTTCGATTTTTCCCTTATTCTCCAACTTCAGGAATGTGGAAAAAAAAGAGTGCATGGAGGCCGCTCGAGTACAACAACGAAGGCGTGATTTCTTCAACGTAAACTAGGAGGAGGAGAAACCGATCGAGTGTGCAATCGACTGTGGCGATCGCGACGACGAAGTCTGGAAGTAGCAATTTTTTCACATACACAGATTTCACCAATGTCCTATAATGAGGCGAGAGAGTGATGTGTGACCTCTGGGGTATGGATGCGATGTAGGAGGGTCACGCGTGCTGGAGATGCCAACGTTGAAGAGCTTGGCTATCAACTGGAGGGTGTGCAATGTCGAGTGATTGCTGGCAGAAGATCTGATGCAGTGACTCCGATGATATCGAAGTGGAGGGAGCAACCACCATTGATATTTTCCACTGTGGTGAGTGCCTATGCTAGTAACAACAACGGCAAAGAACTTTGTCGCTGATTTGGTTTTCTAGCACCGTTTCGGTGTGTTTTCTTAACTCATAACTATATCTATCATTTATCACTTGCTATATACATATATATATATATATATATATAATTATCTCATTTATTACTTGAATTATTGGTTGAATGAATGGTTTGATTTATTGGATGAGATGAAATTGAGTGATATGTATGTTGTTGATTGAAATAGAGTGACACATTCTTATACGGTTTGATTGTTTGTTGGGATTGATAGTTGTTTGGGTTAATGGTTATTTGTATGAATTAGAAGTGTCAATATACAAACATAATTTTTTTCATTTGCGAATTGAATCAAATAATTAGTTGTATGTCGATGCACGAAATTTATAGATGATCGAAGATGGAAGGAACTCAATTCGGGTCACGTGATATTTATTATGATGGTTGTTGATATGCTATGAAGTAATTTTACTCCATGGTTTTTTATACATGGATATTTATTCACTTCTAGTCCTAATGAATGTTTGAAAAGCTTAAAAATTATTTAAGGATTTTAAAATCTTAGTTATTTTACTAAATTTTGTTTAATTTAGCGAGTTTCAGGCTTATAAATATATTTTCATTAAATACAAATATAGCTTCCTTTTTTATTATAAACTCTTTCTTGGGATCAATATTATAGCATAAATATAGAAATATTTTCATAAAGCAATTAAATGATTTTATTAGATATTACATTAGTTGTTTTATAATTATATTATTTAGATAATCTATTACATAGTTTTCCATATCAATCTTTCCCTGTACATTGATTTAGAATATATAAATGTTTATCAAATTAATGTTTGGAAATATATATATAAGAGGTTGAAAAATTATGAAAAGTAAATTTTATATCTAGTTTAAATTATTTGTTTATAAATTATGAGAACTTCACTGATTAGTATTTTGATTATTTTAATGAGTATCTCTTTAATAGTATAATTATTTTGGTTTGTGTTATAAAGAAGTTTAGGTATAGTTTCTAAGTTTTTGGTTTTTCATCTTTTCAATATTGATTGATATTATAAGTGATTCACCGCTAAGATGGAGTTGATTTATGACTTTTGATATGATACGATGATGACATTCTTTTAAGTGATTTTGTGATGATTCTATTCTGTGTAACGAGGAATCTGAATAAACGGAGTTATAATACCATTTGGGATGTGGAATTCGGTAATATTTCTCTCGTTATTCTTTGGACTCGTTATATAGAATAAGGAAGGGCGAGTGTGATTTATGAGTAATGAATAAATGACTAGTAACACGCGGTGGCATGGGACGCCGTTGTATTATTTATTTAGTTATTCTTTGCTTGTGGATGAGACTCGGTACGGGGGTATGTTTGTGTGACTCGCTACGGTGAGCAGATGGAGGCTACTTGTTAGCCATATAGTTTGTGTATATTATATATATGTCTACCTTTGTCCAACTCCCTTTCTGTTTGGAGAGTGAATTAGATTTTCCAGTATCCACCCTGGCGGCATGATCGTAGGGTCGAGCCACAGATCCGCGACACCATTATTATTTATGATATTCGATGTGCATCATGAGATCAGTATTTGGTTGCCCTTTGTGTCGCATAAGCCAATAGTTAGTTACCATAGGGGCACATGTCGGTAGTCGTGGCCGAAGAGGCTACGCGTTGTGGAGCCTATGGTGGATCATTATCACGATACCGAGATGAGGGATGCAATGATAATCGATGACTGTAGGAGTCGTGTCATATGGATCACGTGTAGCTCCTGGAGCAAGCAGACTTGTTGTTAGACTAGTTCCGATATATGTGGATGTATGTATGTAGTGGGTAGACATATATTATGTATAGATGAGATTATACCCGAGATTGTGTCCAGAGTATAGTCAACCCCATAACCTTCTCAAGCAGATGGCCTACTTATTATTGATTAATTATTTCTATCTCTTAGGAGCTTTCAGTCGAGGGTTTTGCATCTCTAAGGGCTATAGGTCAAGATTTGATTTTGCACATTGTAGTATTATTATGAGCTGGCTCAAATCTTTCTTATTGATTTTATTGAATTGTAATGGTATTTTATAATATAAGAGTGAGAGAGATTATAGGCATTGCTTTATTACTATCTGACTTCGCTTGAGGATATCTCCTTATTGATTATTTCTGATTTTAGTGGTGATTTAAGATTTAGATGACTCACTATTCGATTTGTATTTAGTTGATTTTGATTTGATGTGTTTATATAAATGATGATGCATTCCTGTATGGATTTGTCATGAATATTTTTTGAGATATTCTGAAGTTGTTGTGCTATCATCTTTATATATATCATATAATCGTTATATTTCATAATATTACCTATTATTATAGATATAGTCTGACTCATGTGTTATTTTACAATACTCGGGCCAGTTCGAGAGATTTCAGTTACATGAACGACATGACCAGCATTTGCCTTAATGGGCTTATAGGAGATATATATTAGGAGTTTTATTGTATACTTGTATGACATTGATTCATCGTATATTTTGATACTGAGATATATATATTGATCAATCTGTACAATTTATTATTATATTATATCTTATATCTGCGATTGACTTTGTGTTCTCTGTTATTCACTATATATTTTGTATTGTCCTATCCTAGAAGCATACATGATTATTGTTTAATACCAATACTGTGTACATATGTAAGTTATTTATTTGATGTTTCAATATGTACCAATGTTAGTCCAAGAGAATATTCACGTATGTACCCCATATAGGCTCATTTTTCGTATTATTTGACAGTATTACTTTGCAATACTCTCGGTTAGTATGGGTATAGAGGTGGGGTGTTACAAAATGGTATCAGAGCAGGTATAGAATAATACATTATATAATGATAGTAGGAGTATATGAGATTACTAGGGTAATCATCTGGAGACATACTTGTTATTTTACACTCCATTCAACAATTATATTTTGATAGCCGCTGATTAATTTTTCTCCACTATTTTAACCATATATCAATTATTTACACTTATAAAATATGTATATTCAATTAAAATAATTTATTCAACTTATGAATCATTGCAAATCGAATTTGAACACTTATTTTAATTAACTTATTTATTTTATACGGCACGGAAATCAGGATTTTTACAGAATATAAAAAGGAAAATCATAGAATCTAAAACAATATAAAGTAAATTATATATTCCCTTTTCCATTTACAAGTAATGGAAAATGAATAAGTAAAAGCATGCATGATGTCATTGAAGAGGTACAACATTTACAATGTTTTTTAAGAGGAGATCGTAAATATTAACGAATAAATTCGCTAACCCCAAAAGTGTGTAGAAAGAGAAGCCAATCGAAGAGGGACTTCGTCGAAGTTAGTCAAAGTCAATAGGGTAGAGCATGCATGATGTCAAGTTCGTATCAATTCTGTGCTTAGACATTGAAGTTACGTCGTAAGTCATATATGATCAAAATAGATATGCAAAGCAATGTGTAAGTCACAATTCAAGAGTTAAGTAATCAAATATTCTATTCAATTGTTTGATATTTGATTCCTTATGTGTGCAACATTTGAGTTTTACAATCGACCAAAATCCGCAGATTGATTTAGGGTTTACAAAGTTGAAAATGTAAGAAGTGGAAGAGAATGAATTCGCCCCCAAAATGGCAACCCCTAGGTCTATATTTATTAGGGAAAAGTGGCATGGCTTTCGGCGTCAATGAGCTACAACAACAGCTTTGGCAACTTTAATATTGCATACTTGGCTTGCTTAGCGTTAGTGTGCTTAACTTTGGTAATCATGATTGTTGAATATTGCTGGTCTTCGCCTTTATTCCTTTAATGAAGATACATGGCAACGATGTCCTATGACATTGGCGGCTTTTGTCATGATGGTCGATGTCCTTTGTAATGACCCGTTTTTCCACACTCTTTGAATCGACAATAAACCACACATGTCCAACTCAAATTGCACGAACAAGCGGATCATTAAGGGTAGAAATAAAAATAAAGATAGAACAGAACAGAAAAATAGAATCTTGCACGAATGGAATAACATATATTATTTCAACAATAATCATTACAGTGGAAAATTTTAAAACATATATCAGAGTCTAATCTAGATTCAGCCAGGACAGTTATAACACATGCCCTTACAAATGCTGACAAACAACAAAACAAATGCAATAGATGCAGCGAATGATAGAATACGTCCATACGATGATGAAGATCTCCAGCTCTCCTCTGGAAACTCCAAGCGTCTTCATCTAATCCTGAAACTACTCGGATCCGACCCAAGTATTAAAAATACCCGGATTAGGCTTGATAAACCAGCGTGAGATACTCGAAATTTTAATTGTATAGCTCATGACGATGTTATCAAAAACTTTGAAAAGAAGGATATCTCAAAAGACCACGCCCACACATAAATACGGACGTGGTTTTACCTTATGATAACCAAACGCTTTTATTACCAAAAAAATTTGATATTATCTTTAATGACTTTCTTTTGGAAAACATCTTTCAAATAAACTTATTTAAATAAGGTATCAATACCCGGACTAAGTCTAAGGCAATATATCCAGACTAGATCAACATAATATACCGGACGAAATATATGATACCAAAAGCGGTAGCTAAAATGTTTGCAAGTCATTACAGTTATTTTGGGACTACAATCAAAACCCGAAAGCCCCTATTAGAATTGGATTTCCAACATGATAGGGAACCTCGATAACCACGCATAGCAACCGAAACCCGGTGGTTTTTCATGCAAGGACTCACACACCACTATTCCTTATATTGCCACACTTCTTGATATTCGGTGGCTTCTCATGCAAGGACTCACACGCCACTATACCACACAATAAGGGTCCTGTTTGGACACCGTGGTAACCTAGATCATACGCTGCCTGTCACCTTGAGGGATCATACGCCACCCTCGTCATACTAAGCCTGAAATATGTAACATAGTTCCCGTATCATTTCTGAGATGTGACGCTTGGAAATGAGGTTATGCTCAACTTAAACAAAGCCATGCTTTTCATACAGAACCATGTTTTGTTCATAAAAGGTTCCACTTTGAATGCCACATTGCCATTCCTTAATCACACATGTGATTTCTACCAACGTATAACTCCAGAGCTCGTATGTCTCGGAAAAGGGTGTTAAGCTAAGAGAAGTTGCCTTCTCTGCCACCAAGCAGATAATATGTTGATAGAGATCAATTTATGTGATTAGAAATGCACTTTCAGACACGCATCCATACAAGTTCGTTCTAGGACTGAACGAAACCGAAGGCACTCCCTTTACTACCATTAGTAGCGAGTAGTCCTTGCAATCCAAAGATTTCAAAATACGATAGAACCACTACTATAAATGTCTCTATATTGGGAGCTACCCAGAGAATGTCAACAAACTGTCCTTCCGCTAATGAAGATCTTCGGTCTTCAATAATCATCATCTTCAATATGTCTTTGCTTTTGAATGTATACAATGGTTCGAAGTGGTTTTCGAATAGGAGTTACCGAAATCCGACCCCAGATCCTTCGAAACCAATTATCGATAAAAAGATGTTAAGTTCATATATGACTATCAATCACCATTCAATTTAATTCATCATTTTATTCATTCATAAATATCTCTTAGAGATACATTCATTATTTTTAGCATATATGGAATCACTAAGCTTCATTTATCAAATCATTTGGTTAATTTAAAACCTTTTTAATCTTGGAATAATTCCAAATCAATTCACCTTTTACTTAGGAAAATATTTTCAAATCATTTACTTAACTCTTTAGCAAAGATTTTCCATTTCAAATCATAACTTTTCAATGGGTCAAAAACTATGTTATTTAAGACATAGTTTACTGCAAACCCAAAACAATTAATTTTAAGTATAATAATTTAAAATAATCCCAAATCATTTATTTAAATCTCATGTTGGAAAATATTATTTTAGAGCATCCGGGCTTTCCCTTCAATCTGTCCCACTCCTCGTCTAAAAGAGAAAATAAAGGCCAGGTAAGTTCAGGGCACTAATTGCTCCATTCCTAACCTTAGTTAAACACATTGTTACTTGGAGATTTGACCAGGCAACTAGGTCGTTCGGCATTCAGAGGTCGACCGTCATCGGAAGCCTCGTTCGGCATTCAAGCCTCGTCCGGCATTCAGGCTCGTTCGTCAATCAAAGGTCGTTCGACATTCAGAGGTCGACCGGCATCGGAAGCCTCGTTCGACATTCAAGCCTCGTCCGGCATTCAGGCTCGTTCGTCAATCAAAGGTCGTTCGGCATTCAGAGGTCGACCGGCATTGGAAGCCTCGTTCGACATTCAAGCCTCGTCCGACATTCTGGCTCGTTCATCAATCAAAGGTCGTTTGGCATTCAGCCTCGACCGGCATTCCAGCCTCGTCCGGCATTCCAACCTCGGTTGGCATTCCAGCCTCGATCGGCATTCCAGCCTCGTTCGGCATTCCAGCCACATTCGGCATTCCAGCCTCGTTCGGCAGTCCAGCCTCGATCGGCATTTTAGCCTCGTCCGGCATTCCAGCCACGTTCGGCATCTCCCCTCGACCGACATTGATTCTCGTTCGGCCTGCACTCTCCACTCAACACATTACCTCGATCGGCATAGAGATATCATTCGGCATTTTGCCGTTCGGCATTTGTGGTTCGGCACGCAGAGGTTACTCACTTTGGGCTGAGATATCTGGCTACTAAGCCCACCAGGGATGTCCAACTCATCTTCGTCTATAAATAGAGAGGCAGGGGCACAGTGAAAGGGACCTTTTTTGGAGAACACTGGGGAGACTCTGCCACTTTCAAGACTCATCCTTTTTACTTAGACTTTGCATTCAAGTAATTGGTGTACGGATTGTATCTGTAATCGATTATCAAGTAAAGCAATAAAGATTAACTTCAAAGTGGACGTAGGCAATTACGCTGAACCACTATAAATCTGGTGTTCTTATTTTCCGCATTTAATTTAGCATATTGCTCTCTGTTTAAATTTACTTTCTTCATTTATCTCTCTACACAATCTTTCTCAACGAGGTTAGTGACCAATTTTGGTGCTAATACTTTGGATTGCATCTGTAATTGATTATCAAGTAAAGCAATAAAGATTAACTTCAAAGTGGACGTAGGCAATTACGCTGAACCACTATAAATCTGGTGTTCTTATTTTCTGCATTTAATTTAGAATATTGCTCTCTGTTTAAATTTACTTTCTTCATTTATCTCTCTACACAATCTTTCTCAATGAGGTTAGTGACCAATTTTGGTGCTAACACACATCGTTTTACCGTTTAGATCTCACAAGCAGGACAAATGTACTAGTCATTTCCGCATACTTAGTTTGTCATTACATTCAAGGAAATGATTTCCATTATATTGTTTAAGTGTTATAATAACCATTTATTTAAACTCTTTCTAAAAGAATTATAAAACTTCCAATTTATCTTTAAACACTTAATTATTCATTTAAAAACATTTATAAATGATTCTAGAAAGAATCGTTAAGTTTAAATCTTTATTTCAAAAGTTATAGAAACTACAGCAGAAAAATGCTGCGAAAAGTGCAACGGAAAGTGCTTTTTAAAGCTATATTTATCAAACGACTTTCTATCTTTTGAAAATTCATTTTTATAACTGAAATCACTTTTAAAACATTTTAAAATATTTATAAGATTTATTCCATATTTTTAAACAATTTAAAAATACCATTTTCAAAGAAATCCAGTTTTGGATTCCGAACTACAAAACCGCAATTTTCCAAAAACTTGTTTTACTCATATTTTAAAATCTGCTTATTAAAATCTCGATTTTCTTTCTTTGTTTGAAAACTATGGGCATAATAGTTCAGAAAATTCTTATCTCGAAGGGTTCCGAGCTATATTCAATTCTCTACACTTGTATGAATCCTACGGCGTGAAATCGCAAACTATTGTTACGCGACGCGCCTATTTTTGACTCCAAATTTATTATTTGTCAAAACTTCTTCAAATTGAATTTTAATGTTTATAAAACAATTATAAACCATTTTCAAGCATTTAAACCAATATTTTCCATATTAAACACTTTTAACCCATTTCAGAATATCATATTATTATAATTATCATTTCAAAACATTTTTTATATGTAACGACCCGTATTTTTAGGTCATCAAATTCGAATATTTAAAATGTAACGATCCATAATTTAATCACTTTGAACATGAATAGTTAATATGTTTCTAAATGATTAAATAATGGATTTTATATCTAGAATTATTAACCCTGCCTAATAAAACAGAACAGTATAATTACTTGCCAAATAAAACAAGAGAGAATTATTAACCTTGCCTAATAAACCAGAATAGTATAATTACTTTCCTAATAAGACAGAATAGTATAATTACTTGCCTAATGAAACAGAATAGCATAATGATTATTATATTCCATGCGGATGGTTGCCATTGGACCAAAATATGGTCGAATCAGGTTCTGCCATGCGGATGGTTGTTATTGGACCAAAATCTGGTCGAATCAGGTTCTGCCATGCGGATGGTTGCCATTGGACCAAAATCTGGTCGAATCATGTTATGTCATAGTTTATAAGGAGGATTTCTATTGGACCAAAATGTGGTCGAATCAAATTAGGCCATCAAGATGTTTTCTATTGGACCAAAATGTGGTCGAATCAAATTAGGCCATAAGGCTGGTTTCTATTGGACCAAAATGTGGTCGAATCTGGTTAGGCTATAGGAAATGACTAAAATACCATTCTCTTCACCTATAAATAGCCAAGTCCATATCTCATTTTAAGGGATTCACAAACTAAAGAAAAGAACTAAAAATTCATTATTAGAGGTGAAGTATTCCAAGTCTCCACCAAAGCAAATAGGAAGTGAGTATATTCCCTGTTTTCATAGTTTAGTAAGTATATTCCTTGTTTTCATAGTTTAGTGAGTATATTCCCTATTTTCATAGTTTAGTGAGTTATTTCTTCCTTTAAGTTTGTTAAAATCATTGCGTTAAGTGTTGTTTGAAAACCCTTGTTGAATGCTTGTTTACTTTGTTTTCTAAAACAGTGGTTTGATTTCCTTGCTTGATATTATGTTTGGACGGTTAGTTTAAGTATTTTAAAATTCAGAAGTTAAATATTGAATGGGGTATGCGGAAACGACTAGTACATGTGTTTCGTCTGTGAGATCCAAGGAGACTTGGGCGAGGGACGGAACATGTCGAAGGGAAAGTCCGGATGCTCCAAAATAATTATCAAACCATTTTAACCCAAGATAAAATAAAGTGTTATAAATATCTGATAGAATGAAGGAATTATCATCATTTATTGTTGTGTTTATTTCATTGATTGATTGTTTGAATTAGGCTCGGCCAGTTTATGAGCATTGATTACTATTTATTGATTGTTGACTTTGTTCGCCCAGTTTATGAGCAATTAATTATCCATATGCATGGGTTGGGTAGAAAATAATTGTAGGCTAACACCTTGTGGTTTATTTGACAATTTGACTATAAGGTGTTTAGCGGTAATATTTGGTTCACTTCAATTTAACGAATTGTTTTGAAGATTGGTTATCAAATGAAAATCTTATGAAATGTTTTCCCTTTAAAAGAAATAGAAATGTTTGGTAATGAATATTTTGAAGTTATATTATATAAAAGTGATGTAGATAAGAATGGTTTTATAAAAATGTTTTATAAAACGAAAAGAATTTCGAGGACTATACCCGATGGTTTTAAGATGATTTTTGAATGGATTTGGGAAATGAAAATAATTATAGATTTGAAAGTACATGTGAATATTAGTGTGAAATGATTTATTGCTTCGGGATATAAAATGATTTGTTATGTCACCGATGATTCGGGTAACCCGTAACTAAAAAGTGGGCATGTGGTTTTGGTACAGTCCACTCTTGGAATAGAGGGATGTACTTATTTATCGATTGTATGAAGGCTGGGACCCAGTTGCCTTGTTATTGGGAGAAACCTCCCGATATGGTTGCATATGGTTTGATATGTTTTTATTACAGTATTTAGGATTTTCAAATAAACTTTTCAAAAGTGATTTGATTTAAGATCCTGAAGTAAAGTATAATTTGAATATAAAAGATATATATTTCAAAAGTTTTGAAATAAGAATTTGAGAATAAAGTCCAAGAGATAATTTTCGTAAAGGTAATTCGATTTGAAAATCTAAAATTGAAGATTAAGCATAAGTGGGTAGTTTTGGGAATTGCATATTGTTTGTTGCATCGTAGGCTCCATGAGTCCTATTTGCGGTAGGAGAACTACGTTGGCTTGATCCTGTATCTAATTGGGTACCCAATTAGATAGGGGTACGTAGGCAGTTACAAGTGGTAGTGATGCAGCCCCAATAATAACATAACATTTTATGTTTGTTGTTTGTCATATATCATGTATTGTTGTATCTTTCATGCTTACTATTTTATTCCGCATTTACATTGTTTATTGAGTTTGCAGGTAATGATATTGTTGTTTCTCATCAGAGTTGCACAGCGGTAGATTTATAATTTGTTTGTAGTATTTGATTTTGGGTTTGTATTAAAGCACACTAGTAGATTAAATTGATTACTTTGATAACTTGTAAAATTGAAAGTTGTATCCTATACATTTAGTAGTGTTGAATATTTATCAAATATTGTGTATTAAGTTGGTAGTTTTAGAACGGATGGGTCTTTCGGCGATTTTGACTGGTCCGAAAACCCGGGTCGTCACAGTTGGTATCAGAGCTTAGGTTAGGTGCCTAAGTAAAATTTGTCTAGGTTAGTAAATTATCCTAGAAATGGTAAAATCAAACTACCTTAAATTGATAAATAAAAATGGATAGGATAAGGCACCATTCCTCCGACCGGGGTTATGGGCGATAATATTTTTAGTGTGCTTAGCTTTTGTTAATTGTTTGGTTTTCATTTTATCTTTTCGTCCTTCAAATTTCGGGGACGAAATTCTTTTAAGAGGGGAAGAATGTAACAACCCGTATTTTTGGGTCATCAAATTCGAATATTTAAATGTAACGACCCATAATTTAATCACTTTGAACATGAATAGTTAATATGTTTCTAAATGATTAAATAATGGATTTTATATCTAGAATTATTAACCCTGCTTAATAAAACAGAATAGTATAATTACTTGCCTAATGAAATAAAATAGCATAATGATTATTATATTCCATGCGGATGGTTACCATTGGACCAAAATATGGTCGAATCGGGTTCTGCCATCCAAATGGTTGTTATTGGACCAAAATCTGGTCGAATCAGGTTCTGCCATGCGGATGGTTGCCATTGGACCAAAATCTGGTCGAATCATGTTATGCCATAGCTGATAAGGAGGATTTCTATTGGACGAAAATATGGTCGAATCAAAGTAGGCCATCAAGATGTTTTCTATTGGACCAAAATGTGGTCGAATCAAATTAGGCCATCAAGATGTTTTCTATTGGACCAAAATGTGGTCGAATCAAATTAGGCCATAAGGCTGGTTTCTATTGGACCAAAATGTGGTCGAATCTAGTTAGGCTATAGGAAATGACTAAAATACCATTCACTTCACCTATAAATAGCCAAGTCCATATCTCATTTTAAGGGATTCACAAACTAAAGAAAAGAACTAAAAATTCATTATTAGAGGTGAAGTATTCCAAGTCTCCATCAAAGCAAATAGGAAGTGAGTATATTCCCTGTTTTCATAGTTTAGTGAGTATATTCCTTGTTTTCATAGTTTAGTGAGTATATTCCCTGTTTTCATAGTTTAGTGAGTTATTTCTTCCTTTAAGTTTGTTAAAATCATTGCGTTAAGTGTTGTTTGAAAACCCTTGTTGAATGCTTGTTTACTTTGTTTTCTAAAACAGTGGTTTGATTTCCTTGCTTGATATTATGTTTGGACGGTTAGTTAAGTATTTTAAAATTTAGAAGTTAAATATTGAATGGGGTATGCGGAAACGACTAGTACATGTGTTTCGTCTATGAGATCCAAGGAGACTTGGGCGAGGGATGGAACATGTCGAAGGGAAAGCCCGGATGCTCCAAAATAATTATCAAACCATTTTAACACAAGATAAAATAAAGTGTTATAAATATCTGATAGAATGAAGGAATTATCATCATTTATTGTTGTGTTTAT
This sequence comes from Allium fistulosum, assembly GCA_030737815.1. Taxonomy (NCBI): domain Eukaryota; kingdom Viridiplantae; phylum Streptophyta; class Magnoliopsida; order Asparagales; family Amaryllidaceae; genus Allium; species Allium fistulosum. Next base: position 495,979,043 of record CM060905.1, on the reverse strand, counting down.
TTCATTAATTGATTGTTTGAATTAGGCTCGGCCAGTTTATGAGCATTGATTACTATTTATTGATTGTTGACTTTGTTCGCCCAGTTTATGAGCAATTAATTATCCATATGCATGGGTTGGGTAGAAAATAATTTTAGGCTAACACCTTGTGATTTATTTGACAATTTGACTATAAGGTGTTTAGCGGTAATATTTGGTTCACTTCAATTTAACGAATTGTTTTGAAGATTGGTTATCAAATGAAAATCTTATGAAATGTTTTCCCTTTAAAAGAAATAGAAATGTTTGGTAATGAATATTTTGAAGTTATATTATATAAAAGTGATGTAGATAAGAATGGTTTTATAAAAATGTTTTATAAAACGAAAAGAATTTCGACGACTATACCCGATGGTTTTAAGATGATTTTAGAACGGATTTGGGAAATGAAAATAATTATAGATTTGAAAGTACATGTGAATATTAGTGTGAAATGATTTATTGCTTCGGGATATAAAATGATTTGTTATGTCACCGATGATTCGGGTAACCCGTAACTGAAAAGTGGGCATGTGTTTTTGGTACAGTCCGCTCTTGGAATATAGGGATGTACTTATTTATCGATTGTATGAAGGCTGGGACCCAGTTGCCTTGTTATTGGGAGAAACCTCCTGATATGATTGCATATGGTTTGATATGTTTTTATTATAGTATTTAGGATTTTCAAATAAACTATTCAAAAGTGATTTGATTTAAGATCCTGAAGTAAAGTATAATTTGAATATAAAAGATATATATTTCAAAAGTTTTGAAATAAGAATTCGAGAATAAAGTCCAAGAGATAATTTCCATAAAGGTAATTAGATTTGAAAATCTAAAATTGAAGATTAAGCATAAGTGGGTAGTTTTGGGAATTGCATATTGTTTGTTGTATCATAGGCTCCATGAGTCCTATTTGCGGTAGGAGAACTACATTGGCTTGATCCTGTATCTAATTGGGTACCCAATTAGATAGGGGTACGTAGGCAGTCACAAGTGGTAGTGATGCAGCCCTAATAATAACATAACATTTTATGTTTGTTGTTTGTCATATATCATGTATTGTTGTATCTTTCATGCTTACTATTTTATTCCGCATTTACATTGTTTATTGAGTTTGTAGGTAATGATATTGTTGTTTCTCATCAGAGTTGCACAGCGGTATATTTACAATTTGTTTGTAGTATTTGATTTTGGGTTTGTATTAAAGCACACTAGTAGATTAAATTGATTACTTTGATAACTTGTAAAATTGAAAGTTGTATCATATACATTTAGTAGTGTTGAATATTTATCAAATATTGTGTATTAAGTTGGTAGTTTTAGAACGGATGGGTCTTTCGGCGATTTTGACTGGTCCGAAAACCCGGGTCATCACATTATATTTTAAAACCATTAAGAGGCCAAATAACTTCATATAAACATTCATATTGATTTTATTTTTCATTAACTAATCATGGTTAATTACTTAACCATTTTTATTGTGATTTCTCATAATTTATCACAACCAAGTTATCAACCATATCAACATCCATATAATCAACCATAAAATCAATCAAGTTATCAAATAAGCATTTAAATTTAAAATTTAAACATTCATATAATTAATTTCTAAATGTAAGTAAACTGAGTACTCACCTTTAACTTAATTGATTCTTCCTACCAACATTCTTATAAATCCACACTTCACCTAAACTTTTATTAATTAATCATCATAAATGCTCCCTCCTTTCCATACTTCAAAAAATCCGACAGCGCTTCCGTGACACCTTGAATTTCTCCTAGCTCCTTGAAATGAATTCGATGGTACTTCTTTCTCTATTTCTTGCTCCAAAGCTCTACGATCTTGCTCCTCTCTTCTTGGTAGGCTCGGCCTAGAGTGGTGGATCTTGGGCTTGGGATGGTGGAGGGCATACGGCCTTGGAGGAGGTAGGGGAAGGTCTGGTCAAAGTGAGGGGAGAGGAGGTGGTGGTTTCAGCGGAGTTTGAGGTGTTGTTTTTTATTTTATTTTTATCTTATATTATATATTTTTTATTTTTCTAAGGCATGGAAGCCATTAAAACTCTAAAGAAGAAGAAGAAGAGCTTAAGAAAAGAAGAGATGGATGTGTGAAAAATGAGAAGAATGCCTGTATATTTATAGAAAAAGAAAGAGGTGGTAAGTTACCAAATTACCCCCTTGTTAATTTGCTAAAATACCCTTGGATTTTTTTTTTCAAACTTCACATTAACAAAAGAAACTTGCCATCTCATTAATGCATTTCAAATCCTTACTTTATGTCCTTATCATTTGAGGAGTGAGAAAACTAAAGTAATAATGATGTTTCTTTTGATTTGACAAGTTTTTTTTCATTAGTTTACTTTTGCTAATGATATTTCTAGAATTTCCTAACCTTAATTAGCAAAAGTAAACTTCATTAATTATTTGTTAATTACTTCATATATGTTATAATGTTTATAAGAATATGTACATAAAGGTGCAACGACGTTGCAAGAACTTTAAATCGACAAAACGTTGAATTTTGACAAAATATTTTATGGTCATATTTTGGACGCTTTAGTTAAACTATTTATTTATGTAAACCAAACTTGAAGATAAATTTCTTATCATCTCTAAGTAATTAAAACAAGTGTATTTGACTTATAAAATAATATAAAACAATATCAAAATTCATTTGCAAATATACGACATTGATTTTGTCAATGCGCCACGAAATTTGTTAATCACTATAACATATAAATATATATATAATTATAAAAAATTTATCAACCTATTATTATCTTTATATAATCAAAAGCAGTTATTTATCTTTTATAACAATTTTTTTTGGACTGTATATCCAACTTTATCGAAAACCGGCTTTTGTCAATTTTGTCAATGTTATGGTAAAAGTCCAAAATCTTTATTTAATTCTAAAAATAAGTTCACCGTTCTTATTTATCATATGAAATATTATTATTTAAGTTTGAATGTTCCATTTTCAAAGTGGTAAAATTACGGGTCGTTACATACTTCCCCCCTTAAAAGAATTTTGTCCTCGAAATTACCCCAAAACAAAAGTTTGCCCAAAATATTTATCTTTAATCTTAATTCCAAAGGATATACATTGATCATCCGTACGCAATATATGATTTGATCTCCTATTCGAATTCACAACTTATTTTCTGAACTAGCATTGATCTCTCGACCCTTTAGTGCGGACTCTGATCAGGTTTCTAGATCAAAAATCTTTGCTTTCCTTGCACAGTTCTCAACTATGATAGAAAACTCAAGTACCTAACCAAAAACCCTACTCAATGTTCGCCATCAAAAATCGAGTGATAAATCCTTTTTCAGACCGATGTAAACATCTCAAAGTTTTGAACTCGAGTCTTAGATCCCAATTGTATGATGAAATGATCTATGTACCTCCTACGTACTTATTAATCTTCCAAAAATCTTTTATGAAAACATTTCATAAATTTCCAAATATTTCTTCTGTAAAAGTGATCATTTCATTCCAAATTATTTTTATTTTTTCTTTATCATTTATTATAACACTTTTTTTTTCTTTTTTTTCCAAATATTTATACAAAATATCTATATCTTCTTATCAAAAGAAATCAATTATCTTTTATTTGGAATACATCATTAAAGTTTTATTTCAAAACTCTTTTTGAATTTTCTTTGTTAATACATTTTATTATAAATTTTATCTCCAAAATTATCTCATTTTTAAATAACTTTCCTTTATTTCTTTAAACTTTTTCAAAAGACTATGATAAAATTTCCATATATTTTAAATTCATCCTTTACTTTATTTTTATACAATATATTCTTACAAGATATATTCTAAAATAATTTAAACACCCTTTTTTATAAATCTATTTCTTTGTAATATTCCTTTGAACTTTATATTTTTGAATATCTTATTAGATTTGATCAGATATAAGATAGAAGAAGTGCATCGAGAGGATAATAAAAAAAAGAAGAAGTTTATTAATTAATATCATATTCAAACATTCACTTCAAACCCTAGCTTATATTACAAAATTTAAGAGACAATTCCTAAGGGATACAACTTATTTTACACTATCATTATAGATATTTGAACTACTATACATACTATTCTTGGACTTCCTCTGAGGTAGACGGTGCTTTATCTTTGGGTCTTATGTCATCCAACCTTTCCTTTGGACAGTCCTTCTCCGAATGTCCATATTTATAACATGATCTACAAGGCCATGAAATCGTGGCTATCTGAATGGTATGCACCTTAGCCGACTTTTCTCCTTTCTTTAAATGGCAATCTTTGACTATATGTCCTAATTCTTTGCACTGATAACAACACTTTTCCTTCCCTTTTGGGACTTTGGGTTTCTTCTTTATTCTAGGACAGTCACGTAGAAAATGTCCTACCTTCTTACAATTAAAACAGCTTATATCTTTTCGAATAGGTTTTTCTTCCTTCTACTTCTTTATTTTCGTTTCACAACAAACTGCATAATGCCCTTCTTGAAAACACCTAAAGTAGTAGATGTCAGCATACGCTCTTAGTTTTTGTTTTTCTTTTGCTTCTCTTTCTGCACGTGCTCTTCGTGCCTGCTTTGGAGTTATCCAAAACTCATCACTTGTCCCATAATAAGCCATTCTACCCCTAAGTGATACATTAAGATATCATTAGAGGGTTTATACCATTTACTTCTACTTAAAAATCTTTTATAACTTAATTCAACTTGTTCGGATTTGAGCTTGCCCCCATAATACCTAGAATATTATTCCAATCATCACTAAATGAATCAAGACTTATTCAACGAATCTTAAAGGAATGTATCCTATAAAAAATTTCCCCAATTTACACTCACTTATACATATAATATAATCCTTGTAAAAATAATGTGTCGATATGCCTTGTTAAAAGTTTAGAAATACCTATCGATACAGTTGTACTTCCCATATCGACCAGAATTTATAAACCACTTAACTGATAAATCAATAAAAAAAACATTTTATTAGTCACTAACAAATACACGCTCATAGATATATACTACACTCAAACTCATTCTAGGGTGTTACTAATCCTATCTCTAATTAGTTACTCATCCTAGGGTATTACTAACCCTATTCCTGATGAGACTTACACAACCAAAGCCTAGGTGTTCGCTCAACCTCGCTCTAATACCAAATGTAATGACCTATTTTTCCAGACCCTTTGAATCAACAATAAACCACACATGACCAACTCAAACTACATGAACAAGCGGATCATTAAGGGTAGAAAGAAAAATAAAGATAAAATGGAACAGAAAAACAGAATCTTACACGAATGGAATAACATATATTATTTCAACAATAATCTTTACAGTGGAAACTTTTAAAACATATATCAGAGTCTAATCTAGATTTAGCCAGGATGGTTATAACACATGCCCTTACAAATGCTGACAAACAACGAAACAAATGCAATAGATGCAGCGGATGATAGAATACGTCCATACGATGATGAAGATCTCCAGCTCTCCTCTGGAAACTCCAAGTGTCTTCAGCTAATCCTGAAACTACTTGGATCTGACCCGAGTATCAAAAATACCCGGATTAGGCTTGATAAACCAGCGTGAGATACTCGAAATTTTAATTGTATAGCTCATGACGATGTTATCAAAAACTTTGAAAAGAAGGGTATCTCAAAAGACCACGCCCACACATAAATAGGGATGGGGTTTTACCTTATGATAACCAAACACTTTTATAACCAAAATAATTTGATATTATCTTTAATGACATTCTTTTGGAAAACATCTTTCAAATAAAATTATTTAAATAAGGTATCAATAATCGGACTAAGTCTAGGGCAATATATCCAGACTAGGTCAACAGAATATTCCGGACGAAATATATGATACCAAAAGGGGTACTTGAAATGTTTGTAAGTCATTACAGCTATTTTGGTACTACGATCAAAACCATAAAGCCCGTATTAGAATTGGATTTCCAACATGATAGGGAACCTCAATAACCACGCATAGCAACCGGAACCCGGGGGTTTTTTGTGCAAGGACTCACACACCACTATTCCTCATATTGCCACGTTTCTTGATATCCGGTGGCTTCTCATGCAAGGACTCACATGCCACTATGACATACAATAAGGGTCCCGTTTGGACACCGTGGTGACCTAGATCCTACGTCGCCAGTCATCTTGAGGGATCATACGCCACCCTCATCATATTAAGCATGAAATATGTAACATAGTTCTCGTATCATTTCCGAGATGTAAGGCTTGGGAGTGAGGTTACGCTCAACTTAGACAAAGCCACACTTTTTATACAAAACCATGCTTTGATCATAATAGGTTCCACTTTGAATGCCATATTATCATTCCTTAATCACACAACTGATTTCTACCAACATATAACTCCTGAGCTCGTATGTCTCAGAAAAGGGTGTTAAGCTCAGAGAAGTTGCCTTCTCCACCACCAAGTAGATAATATGTTGATAGAGATCAATTTATATGGTCAGAAATGAACTGTCAGACACTCATCCATACAAGTTCGTTCTGGGACTGAACGTAACCGAAGGCACCCCTCCTACTACCATTAGTCGTGAGTAGTCCTTGCAATCCAAAGATTTCAAAATATGATAGAACTAATGCTATAAACGTCTCTATATTGGGAGCTACCCAGAGAATGTAAACAAGCAGTCCTTCCGCTAATGAAGATCTCCGGTCTTCAATAATCATCATCTTCAATATGTCTTCACTTTCGAACGTATACATTGGTTCGAAGTGATTTTTGGGTAGGAGTAACCCAAATCCGACCCCGGTTCCTTTGAAACCAATTATCGATAAAAAGATTTTAAGTTCATATGTTACTATCAATCACCATTCAATTTAATTCATCTTTTTATTCATTCATAAATATCTCTTAGAGATATATTCATTATTTTTAGAGTATGGAGTCATTAAGCTTCATTTATCAAATCATTTGGTTAATTTTAAAACCTTTTTAATCTTGGAATAATTCCAAATCAATTCACCTTTTACTTAGGAAAATATTTTCAAATCATTTACTTAACTCTTTAACAAAGATTTTCCATTTCAAATCATAACTTTTAAATGGGTCAAAAACTATGTTATTTAAGACATAGTTTACTGCAAACCCAAAACAACTAATTTTAAGTATAGTAATTTAAAATAATTCCAAATCATTTATTTAAATCTCATATTGGAAAATATTATTTTAGAGCATCCGGGCTTTCCCTTCGATCTGTCCTACCCCTCGTCTAAAAGAGAAAATGAAGGCCAGGTAAGTTCAGGGCATTGGTGCTCCATTCCTAACCTTAGTTACACACCTTATTTTACCGTTTAGATCTCATAAGCAGGAAAAATGTACTAGCCATTTTTGCATACTCAGTTTGTTATTACATTCAAGGAAATGAGTTCTATTATATTGTTTAAGTGTTATAATAAACATTTATTTAAACTCTTTCTAAAAGAATTATAAAACTTCCACTTTTTCATTTAAAATATTGATTAATTATTCTAGAAAGAACCGTTAAGTTTAAATGTTTATTTCAAAAGTTATAAAAACTGCACCAGAAAAATGTTGTGAAAAATGCTACGGAAAGTGCTTTTTAAAGCTATATTGATCAAAACGATTTTCTATAATTTGAAAATTCATTTTTATAACTGAAATCACTTTTAAAACATTTTAAAAGATTTATAAGATTTATTCCATATTTTTAAACAATTTAAAAATATCATTTTCAAATAAATCCAGTTTTGGATTCCGAACTACAAAACCGCGATTTTCCAAAAAATTGTTTTACTCATATTTCAAAATCTACTTATCGAAATCTTGATTTTTTTTTCTTTGTTTGAAAACTATGGGCATAATAGTTTGGAAAATTCTCATCTCGAAGGATTCTGAGCTATATTCAACTCTCTACACTTGTTTGAATTCTACGGTGCGAAATCGCGAACTACCGTTACGCGACGCACCTATTTTTGACTCCAAATTTATTATTTGTCAAAACTTCTCCATATTGAAATTTAATGTTTATAAAACATTTATAAACCGTTTTCAAGCATTTAAACCAATATTTTCCATATTAAATCACTTATTCACTTTTAACCCATTTTAGAATATCATATTATTATACTATTCATTTCCAAACTTTTTTTATATTTGAAAACCATTAAGAGGCTAAATAACTTTAAATACACATCCATATGGATTTTTTTCATTAATTAATCATGGTTAATTACTTAACCATTTTTATTATGATTTCTAATAATTTATCACAACCAAGTTATCAACCATATCAACATCCATATAATTAACCATAAAAGCAATCAAATTATCAAACAAGCATTTAAATTTATAATTTAAACATTCATATAATTAATTTCTAAATGTAAGTAAATTGAGTACTTACCTTTAACTTAATCGATTCTTCCTACCAACATTCTTATAAATCCACACTTCACCTAAACTTTTATTAATTAATCATCACAAATGCTCTCTCCTTTCCAAACTCCATAAAATCCGACAGCGCTTCCACGACACCTTGAATTTCTCCTAGCTCCTTGAAATGAATTTGGTGGTACTTCTTTCTCCATTTCTTGCTCCGAAGCTCTTTGATCTTGCTCCTCTCTTCTTGGTAGTCTCGGCCTAGAGTGATGGAGCTCGGGTTTGGGATGGTGGAGGGCGTACGGCCTTGGAGGAGGTAGGGGAAGGCATGGTCAAAGTAAGGGGAGAGGAGGTGGTGGTTTCGGCGGAGTTTTGAGGTGTTTTTTCATTTTCTTTTATTTTATATTTTTTTTTCTAAGGCATGGAAGCCATTAAAACTCTAAAGAAGAAGAAGAAGAGCTTAAGAAAAGAAGAAATGGATGTGTGAAAAATGAGAAGAATGCTTATATATTTATAGGAAAAGAAAGAGGTGGTAAGTTACCAAATTATCCCCTTGTTAAATTACTAAAATACCCTTGGATATTGTTTTTCCAAACTTCACATTACCAAAAGTAAACTTACCATCTCATTAATGCATTTCAAATCCTTACTTTATGTCCTTATCATTTAAGGAGTAAGAAAACTAAAGTAATAATGATGTTTCTTTTGATTTGACAAGTTTTTTTTATTAGTTTAATTTTGCTAATGATATTTCTAGAATTTCCTAACCTTAATTAGCAAAGTGAACTTGATTAACTATTTGTTAATTACTTCCTATATTTTATAATGTTTATAAGAATATGTACATAAAGATGCAACGATGTTGCGGCAAATTTAAATCGACAAAACGTTGAATTTTGACAAAATGTTTTACGGTCATATTTTGACATTTTAGTTAAACTATTTATTGATGTAAACCAAATTTGAAAATAAATTTCTTATCATCTTTAATTAATTAAAACAAGTGTATTTGACTTATAAAATAATATAAAACAATATCAAAATTCATTGCAAATGTACGATATTGATTTTGTCAATGTGCCACGAAATTTGTTAATCACTATAACATAAGTATATAATATAATTATAAAACTTTTATCCACCTATTATTATCTTTATATAATGATTTTAAAAGCAGTTATTTATCTTTTAAAAAAAAATTCGACTGTATATCCAACTTTATCGAAAACCTTCTTTTGTCAATTTTGTCAATGTTATGGTAAAAGTCCAAAATATTTATTTAATTATAAAAATAAGTTCACCATTCTTATTCATCACATAAAATATGATTATATGTTTGAATATTCCATTTTCAAAGTGGTAAAATTACGGGTCATTGCATCCTTCATAACAAGAAGATGGTACCAGCTTGAGTCAGCGCAAATATGAAGCAATGATAACCATAAGGCAATATTAGTGGCTTCGTCGATATTGATGGTGATCGCCATCAACACCACTTTGCGTAGACACACGGCATCCTTCAAATGTCATATGGAACTCATCAACACTGATGTTGTCTTGGGTCCTTGGGTATGTTGATGATATACGATGTCAACGTTGATGATGGTCAGCGTCATTGGTGTTGATACCCTCCTACACTTAAGCCCTCTTAATTGATCATTAACGACATTAGTTGGAAGCAGTGAAGAGTGGGATCACTTAATATTCCCTTGATGTTGATGATTCTTGGTGTCACTGTAGAGCAATATCCTTGAAGAGCTATGAAGTGTAGCGTTGCTTTATTGTAATGCTAACATCTTTTGTGCTTGTCGACGACGAGCTTGTCTTGGTTACAATAGGTAACTATCGGTGTCACTAGAGTGTCGCATCAATGGGATTCGATATAGGTTGTATCGACACTCATTGATGGCTTATGATGTTGATCACTTATGATACTGACTAGGTTAGGCATCGTTGACCCTTTTATTACTTGTGATGTTGTCTATGTCCCTCTATCGGTGAAGTGTAGTGCCCTACTCCTTTGATGCTGATCTATCCTTATATTTTGTGCCATTAGCATATCGCTGATCACATGTCTTCGATGATAATGATGGAAATAACATTTCTATTGACATCATCACTATTGTTTTTGGCACTGCTTTTTGCCGTGGTCAAATTACACTTCGAACTCCTTCAACAATAATTATAGTAGTAACATTTTCCCCCTAGTATAGGAGAAGCATTGATTTTTCAAGTCAATTGTAACGGCATCATCCTTTTCTGCCTTTTGGTCTTCTTTCATCGACCTAGCCACTTATTTAAAGCTAATCCAATGGTGGTATTTCATCTCCCTTTTGACTATAAATACATGAACCTTCTCTCTACTATTCTTCTTACCTATGATAAAAATTCGAGAAAGAAATCATTATTCTGAAAGAATCCAGAACTCTCTCAAGTTTTCAAGCAACCAAATCATTCTAGTATGCCATCTATTTTATTTTGCCTTTATTGTTGAATTAGATATGGTGATTTTGTACGATGCTTTATGGTTCGATTTGAGTTTTATTGATTTCAATTGAAGTCAGGGTTCAATTCTTAAGCCTCGATTCTTATAAACCTCATCGATAGTTGATTTAAATTAGATTAATAGCCGACCTTTATTCTGCTCGTATGGGTTTTAATGTTAATTGAAGCAAGTATCACACCTGGTATGTTTTTAAGTTAATTGATGAAGAAGTTGATTTATTAGACCCAAACACGTTAGTGACTAACTATGGCAACACTCGTAACATCATTATGATGATCGATACTAATGATTTTTAACATCATTATGATACTCGAACTTAATAAAACCCTTTATCACTTTATTAGTCCATCGTAAATGATGAAAGTGAAATGCAGTGACCTATTCAGAGTTATTGGCGTTATTTGATGCAACATTAATAGCTTCGATAATTATTTTAAAACTGTATTGTGATTTTAGCGTGACACTCTGTACTAGTAAAATTCTTACTATTTTGACAACATCAAAATTTAATTTTGATGAGACGTGACAATCTCTTACTATTGTTACTATCGATATTCGTAGGGTTCTTTACTATTTAATTATCATTAATAGCGCCGAAGTCATTTCACATCTTTATTGATTAGGTTGAAGAGCGGCAACCCTTAGTTGAGAATATTAAGATATCGTCATTAGGCATGTCGATTAAATGTGACACTAATAATCTCGGCGTTAATTTAGGATGACGTTGTTCATCTTCGATATTTACCTATGAGCGTGATTTCATAGCAATAACCTTGTAGTTTTCCTTTATACTTCACAATCATTTTTAACATTACAAACGGAGTTCTATATGACATCGACCCTCTCAACACTGTTGCTTTTAACATGGTATAAATTGTCTAACCAATTATCCAATTCACATCATCGTTATTCATCAGTGTCAATATCCTTATCATTTCGTTATTAATCATGGTTGTGAAGCTTGTTAATATTTAATAACATAGATTTTACGTCGTTATTGACGTAGGCTTATTGGTGCCACATATACATTATAGTTCGACTTTATATAGAGTTGGTATTTTGTGATCATTATATATTTCATCACTTCGACAATAAATAAATTACTTGTATATATATTTAAAATTAGCATGTACTAGATCTTCTATGTGACATGAACATGATTATTTCTTAAGTTTGGAATGATATCACCTGGCAGGACAATGGAAGGTCAACGATCTAGCAAGAAGTCTACTAAGAAAGATAGTAAAGGGCCTAAACCTTCACCTTTAGCTAGAAAGAAAGGAGATATCATTTCGAACCCATAATACATCACCTCCTAGGCCGAGGTGGACTCTATTCTTAAATAGTTTGAAATTAATGGAGTTGAAACCATTCCCACTGGCCCCTTAGAGAACATTTATAGCCCGTCGGAGGGATACTTCGCTTTCTCTGACATACATATCTGGCACACATGCTACCTTCCTTTCCATGGGTTTATCCTAAGATATTTGAAGCATCTGAATATTGCACTGATTTAGTTCTTACCAAATTCTTATACATATTTGACCTGCTTCGAAGTCTTAGCTCGAGAAGCAGGACTCCCATCTCTTAGTGTTGAAATTCTCCATTATATAGCTGGTCTGCTAAGGTTAGTGAACAACCAGACCATCAATTGTATCGAATTCATCCCCACTCAAAAAGCTTTATTTTTTAGAGTGTTAACAAGACGAGAGAATGGAAAACTCAATTTTTCTTTGCCAGATGCTTCTCTAATATTACAGGAAAATTTTCTACTGCTAGTAAGTTTCTTTTTCCTGCTTATCCATGTTGGTTTATTATTCTTTACTAATTGGTATCTCTCTTTCAGATCCTGCCCTTAAGAAGTTAAACCCTGAAGATTAAAAACTCATGCTGTCACTAACTCAAGCGGTAGGGAAAATAGGAAACATGCTCAGACTATTAAACCTGGCCAAGCTTCTTTAATATTCTATCATTTTGGACTGCCACAAAGTCCTGAGAGAGCCTCTGATGGTAAAGTACAACGCATGAGGCAAAAGCTCGTTGGTAATGGGCATGCCCGAATCTTTTACATCTAACTCGCCTGTTCAACCTAGGATACCTGGTAAAATATAATCACATTTATTCGAAATATACTATTACACCACCTCATCAACTTATTCCCTTGATTTAGGCTTATCTGCTTTGATAGTTGCTCCTATAGAGAAGGAAGCCATAATTGATGCTCCTAAAGACACGTCGGGCAAAGATGATACTTCTACCTTGGTTCAGGCTTCCGAACCTCAATCTCTTAACGATGCTATCTCTAGCTCATTCACTCTTGCAAAAAGGAAACAAAGCGATAGTTCTCCTGCTACACCTACCCCAGTAAGAAGCCTAAGTTTGGGTACATGTTGTCCCTTAAAGAGGAAGAATTATTTGGCACTGATTCAAATCTTGAGACCTCAAATCTTAATACTACTAGAAATAAGGCCCAACAGATGGTTGAAGTAGAGCTTTCTCAGAAACACATCAAAGGCAACCCAAAATATAACCAAATGAGAAAGAGAGACCAAGCCAGACAATCAGAGGCAACACTTCTCAGTTTGGGCCTCATATTTATCCTATTTCCACGATATCGTTATGATCAATTAATGGGACCCATATCTGTAACGACCTATTATTTTGGACCATTCATATCGACAATAAATCCACACATGTCGGACTTGAATAATTCAAAATAATAGATTGTAAATAAAATTTGGCAAACTCATCATATAAAGTAAATAAATAAATCACAAACACAGAGTAATATAACAATGCAGCGGAAGCAAAGAAATAGTAGTTCATGAAGCTACTATATATAAAATAACAGAGTTCAACAAGATACAACAGAAATCACGAATACAAAGATGTCTCAATACAATGGTCAAATACAAGATCTGAGTACATCACTAGAATTAACTGAATGACTGAAAACAGAATCAATGGATGGATCCAAGCGAAGCTCCAACTCCAAAGGTGAGTCTCGAATACTGGTACAACTCAGTCTGACCCGAGCGTAAAGCAAAACACAAAACACTCGAGTCAGGACATACATACTTATACAATGTAAACCAACTCAAGTGAACTGTAATAAAGATGCACAAGTAACTTAAAGGATGCTTGGGACCGCCCATCCTCTAAGGATCTGTTAAACTATTTACTATGTAGTAATATTCGCTATTATAATAATGTCTAATAGTAAAATAAACTTACTTTTAAATAGCGTTAAGCCTTTACATTTTCCACCTTAACACATAATAGTCCTAGTAGTCTATCCAGTATCAGCGTACCTCCAGACCGGGAGGCTACCCTAAATACTCCACAGGCTACGGCACAAAACCAAACTCGTAGTAAAGCTCGATATGGTAGGTGACACGGCACAACGAGGCAATGCAAGGGTAGATATACCAATTATGCATCCGGGCTGGTGGTAACGCATAGCAGCCACTACCGCCCACCTCGGAACACACTCCCAAATCAAAAATTGAGGGGTGGCCACCAAATCAATCACAAAAAGTAATAGAATGGTATCGAAGAAATGTGTCCGATCAGAGGTGCTACCTCATTGGCCCGTCGATCGCTCCTATTTTAGCCAACGTATGCCAACTCACGGGAGTCAGGTCCACGTATATACCTCAATAGGATCGTCGCCACCATCCTACTTCATTCTGGAATCTCCACCGCGTACACGGTTGTCAAAGTGGTTTTCGGTATCGACAGAGAGTATGCCCATATCTGATCCCAGCTCTTTGCCAACCAATCGTTATTATAACTCATGGATATTTATTTCAAAATAATTTATACCTCAAACAAAATATCATATCCATTTCAAACTAGTTTATACTTCAAAACCAAAATATCATATTCAAAACTAGTTTATACTTCAAAACCAAAATATCATATTCAAAACTAGTTTATACTCCAAAACCAAAATATCATATTCAAAACTAGGTTTATACTCCAAAACCAAAATATCATTTGAACAAACCCAAATTTCTGATCACTGAATATTTCTTTCAATTTATTTAAACTTGAAATATTCCTTTTTAAATCATCTTAAACCAAAACCACTTTATAAAGCCATATTCTTAAATCTTCAATCGCAAATCAAAATTTTCAAAGAAAATTCTTAACTAAATACTATTTCAAATAAATTCATTTCCAAAATCATAGTACTTTCAAAGTTATAACACCTTTGAAACTAAACACTTTGAAACCATAATACTTTGAAACCATATCAAATTAAAATGTTATCATTTAGAAATCATAATATTTAGAAAAATCATAACACCCTTAAAATAATATTCATTACCAAAGTTATAGCATTTTTAAGTTCATTCGTTCAATTATACCAATTTCGAAAACATTGTATTAACTTATAAATTTCATAAATGGTTTATATTTCACCTCAAAACATATTCATTTAAACCATTTAAATTCAATGTCAAAATCTTCCAAAATATATTCATTTCCAAAGTTCATTGAAATTTCAGCCACAACAGCACTTATAAAGTGTTACGGTAAATATATCAACATTTCAAAAACATTGCCAAATTCAAAATAGCAGCACTTATAAAGTGCTACGGTAGGTATTTTAGTGTTGCAAAACAGTTCAGTTTCAGAAACAGCAGCACTTATAAAGTGCTGTAGTAGACCTATTGGTGTAACGACCCACTATTTTGGACCATTCAAATCGACAATAATGTCTGACTTGAATAATTCAAAATAACAGATTGTAATAAAATTTGGAGCAAATAAAATCAAATACAGAATCACAAACACAGAAACATCAGAATAACTCACAGCGGAAATTAAAATACCATAGTAGTTCATGAAGCTACTATAACAAACTCTCAAAACATAATACATAATATCTGTCTGAAAACATATACAATAGAAATCTCTAATACATAGAAAATACCAGAGCTGAAATAGAACAACTGGACTGAAAAGGAATAGATAATTAGACAAGCGGAATCTCCAGCGATTCCTAGCTCCAGAATGAAATCCAAAGCTAAGCTGTAAATACTCAGGCTGACCCGAGCGTAAAGTAAGACACAAAACACTCGAGTCAGGACAATATATACTTATATAATGTAAACCAACTCAAGTGAACTGTAGTAGAAATGCACAATAACTCAAAGGATGCTTGGGATCGCCCATCCCTTAAGGATCAGTTAAACTATAAATTAAATACATCCCGTGGTTAAAATTTCAAAATGGTATTTTATACTTCGAAATCAAATATCATTTCAAAATTCAATATCATTCAAAAATCCATTTCAAAATATCAAAATATCATATTTCAAAATAGTTTATATTTCGAAACAAATTACTTCATTTTAAATCATAAAATGAAGTTATTATATTTAATAATTAAATTATTAAATTTCCAAAATTTTAACTTTTCAAAGTTCATTCGTTCACTTAAATTAATTAAAACAATGAAAATTCAACTTTCGCAGCATTTAGAAGATGCTACGGAAAGTCACATTTAAAACAGTTCAATTTAACAAAAGACAGCATTTAAAATGTTGTAATAGGGTTACATTAGTTTCAAATAAACTTAGTTAAATTCAACCATTATAACATTTACAAAAATGCTATAATAGCCTTTAATTAAATTTAGACATTTGGTTCATTATTTTCAACTACAGCATTTACAAATGTTGTATTATCATTTACATTAGAATTAATAGCATTTCAGAAATGCAGTTAATTAACTTCAAATATTCAGTATAATTTCACAAACAATTATATTTTTATATAAATCATTTTTAACTTATAAAATCATATAATTTCACTTTTAAAACAATCATTCAAATACCCTTATATTCATGATTTTATAAAGTTAAACCTCCATTCAAAAATCAAAATTTAATAATAATTCACTTATTAAATTCCAATATTAAATTATAAATTCATTAAATTAACTTAACACTTAAGTTTAAATTTTCAAATATAACTTAATTCCATTTTTATTTACTTAACTTAAAATTCACTTTTAAGCCAAATTCACAAATTTCCAATTTTAGTTATATTTCAAAATTTCAACTTAAATATTCATTCATTTCACAATTTTAACTTTATTCAAAATCATTAATATATTATAAAATCATTTAAATTCACTTTAATCCAAATTATCATGAATTTATCATATTTCATATTTAATTTGAATTCCAATTATCACCAAATTAAAATTTCCTAAAATAACTTACATTTCAGATTTTCTAACTTTACCATTAATTTATTTCGCTTATAAATTTTCAAAAAATCAATAATGCTTTAAAAAATCATTTTAAATCAAATTGAAATCAAAATATTATAACATTTACATTTCTAAAATATTTTAAAATTTTTAGAAAAACATATTTTAACTACGGGTCTGTATTTCTTTTTTAGCCTAGGTAAAGTGATACGGGTAATATATCATTTCAACCTGTAATTTTCAAAGAAAACCCGGGTTTGATCATTTCAAACCCGCAATCCCAAGTAAATGAAAATAATTGAAAATCATTCAGGCCTATCATTTCAGCCCATAACGATTTTCTCCTATTCTAAAGTCCGTTCGGGTATGTATCATTTCAACCCATAGTGATTCTAATCTAAAGGGAACTTGCAGTGTGATAAACTGATAAAAATAATAGAACAGCATAATATAACAGTAACATATAATATAATTGGTGTTTAAGCATGGGTGAACATCATAAAATCATAACATAGCAGGTGTAACATGATAATGCATTTTACAGATTCAAAAGGGGTCAATTCACTAGTTATATATGTACATATTGTCTGGTGAGAATAACTCACTGGTTTGAGCTGGAGATACAACGACGAATACACAAATGAGATCCACACAAGCACGATAACATGACACAAAGATGAGTGGAAGAGCCAAGGTATCAATTCCCTTGAATACAAATCAAACAAAACAATATAATATACATAAGTTTTCAAATTCGAATACGATAAACAATGTGAGAATTGAATGTACAAAACATCTCCAAAGTATTTGCACTTTTCTTCAACTATCCTAGGCTCGGATATGGATTAAAATACATGACTAAAGCTTGTGTTTGGATCTGGTAGTGGAATCATATGGGTCGGCCTAGCCTAGGGAAAATGGTGCTAACATAAGTAGGCATGAAGCTAACACTACAAGGCAATATAACATGGATTCAAGTCAAAAATAAGGCTCGGCCAAGGCTAGTATGGTCACGGCCTGAACTGTGGGGCCCAAGGGGATGGTGTGGCCGAGAGTCCAGGTGGTGCTGGAGGAGGTGGAGGTGGTGTTAGTGGCGGCCATGGGTGGTGGAAGGTGGTGCAAACATGGTAGAGGTCGGCTATGCATGTATTGATGGAGTTTAGGTTGGAAATTTTTGTGGAGGATCATCAACAAGGGCACGGCTTGGGGTTTTGACCAGAGAGGAGATGGGGATGGTGGCATTCTCAAATGGTGGTGGAGGTGGCAGAGCAGGTGGTGGAGCTGGCCGAACCTATGAGAGAAGAGAACAAGTGCAAATCTAAATCAAAGAAGAATAAAAGTTAACAAAGAAAAGAAAAAAATAATTTACCCAAATTTTTCTCAAGGCTATGGCCGAATTTTTTTTTCAAGAGATGAGAAAAAGGAATGTACGTGAATGCTAAAGAAAGTATACGGCTGAAAGTATTGAGAAGTAATGGCAAATTTATGAAAAGTTAAGTTACAAATATGAAAAGGTTAGAAGATAAAAGGCCATAGGAAAACTAAAAGTCATAAACCTTTTCAAATTTCTCATATATATTTATATACATTCAAATAACTGAAAATACTTATAATTTCAGTTAAAATTTCGAAAATATAACAGATAAACAAAATATTAATAATTAATATTAATTAGATATGATTAAAATAAGAAAATAGCACAAAAATGAAAACTAGTCTAGAAAATTTGAAATTAAATGGAATAAACTTTGAAAAATTTATATGTAGATGAAAAATATTTATAAATAAAGATAAGAACATAAAATAAAAATGAATTCACAAATAAATAAATAAATTTTAATTAAATAAAATTTAGTGAAGAAAATAGCAGAAAAATGGAAACTAGCCTTTAAAAATAGAAAATAAATGCAATAAATTTTGGAAATTTTTTATTATCACATTAAAAATATTAAAAGACAAAAATATACATAAAATAACATATTAACACATATTAAAATAAAATATGACAAATAAAATATAATTTTTAAAATTTTTAAAATAAACAAAATTGCTAAATAAAACAAATTGCATTCAATATTGAAATACACATAACTTTCACAATTTAACTCCGTTTTCAACGAAACGAAAAGCAGTATTCATGTTATTAAATCTATTTTCATAATAAAAGATAAAATTTAAGAATTTAAATTTGAAGTTTAAAAGTCAAAGTTTGAACAGTTTAACTAGAAATTCACTTTACAATAAAATATTCAAATTATACTAGTTTGAACTATAAATCACTTAATAATCAACATTTATATTTAAAAATGAAATATTTGAAATAACCATTTTAAAAATAATTTAAATAAAAGAAAGTCAAATTTAAAATATATACAAAAATCTAGGGCTGTTACAATTGGTATTTTCGGAAATAGTTCAAATTCAGAAGCAGCACTTATAAAGTGCTGTAGTAGGTGTTTACTTATTTCAGAACTTAGTTATATTTCAGAATTGATGGCATTTAGCAAATACTATCTTTAAAACCATGGCATTTAGTAAATGCTACCAATAAAATTTCAGATTTTATTATAACATTTCAGAAACATTAAGACTTCAATATTTAGCCATTTTAACTTATAAAACCATATCTTACATTTCAACAATATTCATTTGGATATCATTTAACTTATAAATAACTTTTAATAATTAAATATCCAATTAAATTATAATTCATTTATTAAGTCAAATTTACATTAAAATTTGTTTAACTTTCATGTTAACAC
Organism: Allium fistulosum; assembly: GCA_030737815.1. NCBI lineage: Eukaryota > Viridiplantae > Streptophyta > Magnoliopsida > Asparagales > Amaryllidaceae > Allium > Allium fistulosum. The sequence continues at coordinate 495,959,138 of CM060905.1, read as the reverse complement.
ACAGACCTTAATATTTCTTTTCTTTAAAACATCCATTTCATAACTAAAATATTTTATTTAGTACGTTACTCTAAAATTACATTTTTAATCAAATTTTCAATTATCATGTTAAGTCATATTTAAGTCACATTTTATACATTTTTACTTATACAATTTTGACTTAAAGAAAATTGCTATAAAATTTTATTATACAAAACATACCCACTTCACAAAATAAAACTGAATTTCCATTTATTTACTTAACTTAAATTTTTACTAACAACTTAACACTTAATTTGAAATACCCATTTCATGAACAAAATATTCTTTTAATAAGTCAAACTTCACATTTCCAATTGAAACCAAATTTTCCATTATAAAGTTAAGTCATAATTTAAGATACATTTTTCCATTTAAATCATAACTATTTATTTTACAAAACAAATCCATTTCATAAAATAAAATCTATTAAAATCACTAGGTTAGATTTAAAATTCCATATTAAATCAAATTTAAGCAATTTATCATCAATAAAGATCTTTAAATTCAATTTAAAACCAATATATCTTTATAATTTCAATTAAACCACTTATTGACTTATAAAAATTTAACTTATAGGAAACCAATATAACTTTATAATTTAAAATCATTAAATCAACTTTAAGTTAAAATTTCATATATTAAAAATTAAAAATACTTAATGAACTTTATTTAGGAAAATATTATATTAAAAGTATATCCATGGGTCTGTATAATATTTTCTAACCTAGGACAAGTGATACGGATATGTATCATTTCAATCCGTGATTTAAAAAGAAAAATCCAGGTTCTATCATTTCAAACCCACAATCCCAAGTCAAATAAAATACAATAAAAATCACTCGAGCCTATCATTTCAGCCCATAATGATTTTTCCTTATTCTAAAGTCCGTTCGGGTATGTATCATTTCAACCCATAGTGAAAAGGGAACTTGCAGTGTGAGATACAGATAATAAAATAATAGTAGAGCATATAATATCATATCAGGTGATGTAACAAATATATAAGCAGTATATAACATCATATAATCATATCACAGGCATATATGAACATAGCATATTAATTTCTACAATTCACATGTCATTGTTTCACAATTATATAAGTACGAATGTCGAGAGTGATGAACTCACCTTTTAAAGCTAGAGATGACAATTCAAAACACACAACTACGCTCCGAAAAGCATGACAAAGCACGAATAGATTTGAGGAGAAGATGATGAGCCAATATTCAGATCATGCAATAAATAAAATAAAACAAATATAAGAATATGATTCAATACAAAAGATTATAGATTAAAACAATGAAAAATATGAATCATGGTGTGATAAAATGGCTTCACCTATACAAGTAGGCTCGGCCACCATAGGAATACGCTCGACCACATCACTACATGGCTCGGCCATGATGTTTAGAGGCAAGCTAGGCTCGGCCATGGTTGGATTCAAGGCTAGTATGCACGGCTATGGTTTGGAATGTGAAGAGATGCAAGGAAAATTCAATAGGAAGGCAAGAGGCATGGATCAAGAGGAGTTTTGGGCTCGGCCCTATGCAAAGTAGCTCGGCCATAGGCTAGGCTTGGGTCAGGTCTGGTCATCATCGTCAGGTGGTGTGGCCAGTGGTCATGTCATGGGTTGGAGGAGGAGTAGGTGGTGGAGGCCGAAGTTAAAAGGAGAAAGGTGATGTATACATAGGGTTCGGCTATGTTTTTCATCAAAGTTTTGGTGGTGGTTTTGGATCTATGGGTCACGACCATGGTTAAAGGAGATGATGTAGAGGAGTTGGCTGGTCATGGTGGAGGTGGAGTGGATTGGTGGTCGGCAATAGCATGGTGGCCGAGCATGGCATGGAGAAAACACAAGAGAAAAATAAAAGAAAAAAAATGGGAAGAAGGAAGGAGAAGCCATGGAAATAGATCTTGAGAAATGAAAAGAGAAGAGATGGAAATGAATTGTGTACGTGAATTAGAAATACAAGTGACGGCTAGGGTTATGGGAAATGAACGGCTAAGAAGAGGAGGGTAGTGAATGGCTAGGGTAAGTGAAAAGCTTACTTGATTTCCAAGAAAAGAAACCTAAGTCCCTTTTGAAATTTCCAATCCTATTTATCTAAATAAACCAATCAAAAACCAAATAAATAAAAATCAAAGCTAAACAAAAATATAAAATAGAAAATAAAATTGAGGAATGAACATAGGAAAATAGAAAAGAAACAGAAAATGCTGAAAACAATTGCGTGTAAAACGCTGAAATTTATCAAATTTAAAAGGTATAAAACGGAATTTTACGAAACGAAAAGCAGCATGAACATCAGAATTATCTTCTGGTTCAAAGAAAAAGATTAGAAATTAAAATTTCAGAAAATATTTATTTTATTATATTTGGAAAATAAATTACAAACAAAATCCAAAATTACATTGGAGAATTCCAAAAATTCAATTTTAAATGATTTAAAAATCAAAGTTTTCAAAATAAAAATTAATAAAAATATTTACAAAATTATGGGTTGTTACAATATCATGTTCCTAAACTCTCCTAAAGCTCTGAACCATATTTATGAGAATGTTGGATTTTATTTTACACCAGAAGATCCACTTCCTTCCAAGTCCCAATCGTTGACTCCTATTAGTAAGTTTGATGACCTTCTCCAACTGGTCATTCAATCCCCTTCTTTTGCTTCTCTTAAGCCATTACGACCTTTCTCCTATACTCAAGACCATCGATTTGCCCTTCTTAAGCAACATTTATTGGTATATACCTCTCTTGCTTAACTATTTTATATTCTTAGTATTTCATGTATAACATCTTCACTCAAGTTTTGTTACTCGTTCTAGGTCACCAAACATTTGTTTTAATTTCAATAGGAAGCCTCAGGATCGTCTAATGAGACATCAAAGCTTAAGGAACAAAACTCCTTGCTTAACAACTATATCATTGATTTAACCAGGACGAGCGATGAAGCCGTGAAGGAAAAGAAAAGATGGCTAATTCTCTAAAGGAAACGAAAGCATTACTACTTAAAGAAAAGAGTGAAAAATAAATTTCATATGACAGGATAAAGCTCTAGTTTAGCGCTTGAGGAGGCTGAAATGAAGGAGGCCATGCTTATAGCGGAGAATGCATTTCTCTAGAAAAGGCTAACAAAGAAAAGAGTTCTTTTAGATAAGTCAACTGACATAATTAGAGATGCAAAACAGAAGGTGTCCCATTTCTTCGGCAAGCCCCTCGATACTATCATCGAGAGTTCCCATGAAAAGGTGCTCGTTAGTGCATATGTTGATAACGCCCATAAATGCTCAAATTTTGGCTTCCCTTCTCTCCCTCTAGCATGGAACAAAAAGTTTATGGATGAATTTGAAGTGATGTCGAATAACTCTCAAGTACTTAGAGAAGGCCCTTCCGAGAAAGAGGAGGAGATCGATCCTGCAAACCTACCGACTCTCGATGATCCTCCAACCGATAAGGAGACAGAGTCAGATGTGGAAGAGAAGGATGATGAGAAGAACGGTGATGGGGATTATTATGATAATGATGGTCCCGATGATGATAATGACAATAACAATGATGATTATGGTGGAGGTGATGAAATAGGTCTCTTTGGACCATCAGATGATAAGGATGGATTGGAGATGCTAACCCAAGTACGGATGCTACTGAAATTCCTGACCCTCCAAGGAAAAACTCTTCTTAAGACGAAGTGCTTCCCGAGGCCAAAAATTTAATAGAAAAGAAAAGATTTCTTCATCTTCAATTCCACTTACTCAGGTATGGATCTTCTTATTCAGGTGTCTAAAATTGCTTAATAATTCATAGTTAATGTGTTAACTATTCTAGTTAAGAAAGGAATCGAAATATCACTATGATGTGATACTTGAAAAGAAGCAAATGGAGATAGACCGACTAAATAGGGAACTAGATAGATAGATGAAGGATTATAACAGGTTGTCCGAAAAATACGAGAATCTTGCTGCAAGTACGTCGAAATTAAGATTTTTCAAGGAGTTGCTCCCGGATGGAAAATGCACGCCACCATCAAGAAAAACTCTTGGCAGAGAACACTGAGCTAATGACTCTTTTTTGGATGTTAATTTACGATAGGAATGTCTTAGAAGAATTTCTCTTCAGAGCTTACTCGAGGGGTAAATTTGTTGACTTCTCATATTTAAGCAACAATTATGGAGGTTTGCTTAGACGTTTTCATCATAGATACCTGGATGAATATAGGTCTGATCCCTATCCTGGGGTGTGTTGGAATCTCTCTAGAGTTGCCCTTATTCCTCTTTCTTCGCATTCTCTTCCCCCCGGTAAACTTAATGCAATAGGAAGAGATTCATTTCTAAAATGTATAAAAAATCAATTTTGTATGAACCCGAATGATTGTATAATTGTAATATGCAACTTAGTTTACTTAGGAACTTTATCATTTTAATTTTCTTATCCTTGGTCTAATTTTAGCATATTGTACTGACTAAAGATTTATCAAGCCGCCCGGTCAGGAATTCTTGAGTAAGTTTATCGAGTTAAAGAAGGATTTGAAGGAAAAATCTTTGATTCTTAGAACATCGCATCTAGCGAGACATTACTTTCTCGCAGATTTACAAGATTTTTACATGTAGTTTCTCCGTCTCCGTTTTGACTTTTTTAGTAATGAAAAGGATAAGTTACTTAGCAAAATTTGATCCTTTCACGCTAAACTAATATGTGTTCGTGATAGTCCTCCAGTTGAGGAATGAGATTATAATCGATTCCCTTCTGTTTATACCCCAAAAGGAATTAAAGCTTCTTTTGATTCTACACACACTTTATCGGCTAAGTTATCCGAAAGGGCTAAATCCATAGTATTGAAACTCTAAGTGTTATCTGAATGTTTAGAAATAAAGTTGTGATGTAATCTTGACCTTCTGTGTTACTTGTAACTCTGCTTATTATCAAAATAAAAGTTTGTTCCTTATATATTAATTCTTGTTTCGCTTATTCTTAATAGGAAACTCGGTTAGTGCGTACATCTAATTTTCTTGATGCCTTCTCACGAGTTGTTGAAATCAAAGATAGATTATTAGCAGATACTGACAAGAAGAAATCTTCCCAGGACGATTCAGCTTTACTATTTTTGAATAATCTGAAAGAACAAAAATGGCACAGGAAATACTTCCAACTGAGAGTGATTTTTAAAGGTCTGAAAGAGCAAACTTCTAGCTAGGAAAGAGAAATGAAGGAGAAGGATGAAAGAGTTCAACAGTTTATAGAGAGGATTGAGTTGGTCATAGAATTCAAACCTCTAGTTGACTTTGTCGCTGAAATAGCTAAATTGCATCAACAAATAAATGATATCGAAGTGGAGCTAATGAAAAGCCAAGTCTACTATCAGTCGTTAGAGCTTATTGCAAGTGAAGGCGAAGTTGGCCATGCTACTCCTACTCCTAGGAAAATGACCATATATCGATCTCTAGTTAGCCAGGAATTCCCATCTTTATTAAACCCACCTCTGGGCTTAAGTGATGAAACGATCTTAAAATGGAGTGGAAAATTTAAATTTGAATGTATGCAACGCTTTAGCAGAAAATGGGATGAGAAGTATCTTAATGTATCAGCGAATATGAAAGCAAAGTTCAAGGGCTTGAACGTGAAAAATATACACTTAAATAAAAGATCGAAAATTAAAGAGTATGATTCAAACTTTACAAGGAGCCAACAAGACTCTTCGGCGGACCTTGAAAACATAGATCGACTCAATTAACGATGTGAATACCACAAAGAAAAAGAAATTTAAAGAACTTCTCGATGTGTCTGTTTGCCATGTTATAGGTCCTTTGATTCACAAGGATTTAGAGAAAGCCGCACAAAGCCTCGAACCTTAACAATGATTTGCTTTAAATAGATTTTCCTTTTCTGTTTGATTTCTATACCTTTAAATTTGCATGTGATATATTAGTTACAAATGAACTTGTATTGGAATGAAAGTTACCTCAAATATAAAGTATGTAGCTTTGAATCGAATTTTATAATTATCTTGTTTTTGTACTTTGAGCTTTTGATATCCAGATCAACATTTTGCTTGTAAGACAGCTGAAAACCCTACTAATTGATATTTTCATATTAGAATTCGCTTTCTCATAAAAGACCAAGAAACCTGTTACATAGTTAATAATAGAAAACCAGAAATCCATTTGATAATGGTAGAAGAGCGGAAATCAATCTGGCAATAATAAGAGGATTGGAAATTCTTATCTGGCATGGTAAAAGAAGACCAGAAGTCCTTATCCGGGGATAATAATAGAAAACCAAAAATCCTTACCCGGCAATAATAATAGAAGATCAGAAATCTTTGTCCGACGATAATAATAGAAGATCAGCAATCTTTTTTCGTCGATAATTATAGAAGACCAGAAATCCATATTTGGCGACTAAAAATTGCGTTTGTTGGGGAGCATAAATAACTCACATTTAATGGACCTTCCTCCAGAATATTTGACTGATTTAAAGCGCTACTTGGCTTGGATTCTGATAGAACTTCCTCTAGAGGATTAATTGGTTTGGAGCACTTCTTGGCTTGGATTTTGATAGATCTTCCGTTTTGAAGATCGGTTTAGTGCTTTAGTGAAGCCTTTAATGATGGCACTAAAGGCTTTCCCGGTGCTTTAGTGAGGCCTTTGATAACAGCACTAAAGGCGTACTCCGACCTCCTTCTAGGAGGTGCTTCACTGAGGCCTTTGATGACGGCACTGAAGGCTTTCCCGATGTTTTAGTGAGGTCTTTCATGGTGGCACTAAATGTTTACTCCAACCTCCTTCTAGGGGCGCTTCAGTGAGGCCTTTGATGACGTCACTGAAGGCTTAGGTAGGGCATTTGATGGCCAGGGACCACTTGCGGTCATGAGCCTTTGATCACTAGGGCCTTTGCTGGCCAAGGACCTCTTGCGGTGATGATCCTTTGATGGCTATGGCCTTTGATGGCCAGGGACCTCTTGTGGTCATGAGCCTTTGATGGCTAGGTCTTTTGCCTTCGGAAAATATTACTCCTTAACCATGTAGATTCACTTATTTAAAGAACCTTCGATTATTGTAAACTTGCTTAACATCTCTTTACAAATTCGTTAAGTTTTCCTTACCCTAGAAAATTAATGATCATCACTTCCAAGCTCCTGCATTGTTGGTGTCATGGCCATTGTCATGGCCATTTGCAAGATGATAATGACAATATGATCCTATGTGATTCCGTTCGAACTTGGGTGTCCTCTTTTGTGAAGGCCAGTAGTTGAGTTCATCTTTAGTCAAGAGATAAATGCTCTCATAGGAAGTGGTAAGAGTATAATTCTTTGAAAGCCGTGATCTTTTGGAAGTTGATCCTTCAGAATACCTTTTGGCTCTCTTATGCATGATAGGATCCTTAACTTCCATAACAAGCTTTCTTTTTAAAGAATCTCAAGTTTCATCTAATTCTTGAGAGTGTTAAGAATATTTTCCCACCTCATAGTGAGTCGATCAAAATCTTTTGTTATTTCTCTTTCGAACATGGTCCCATTGGCTTTGATTAGGACCTCATTTCTTATTTTAAGAAGACATCATTCTTGCACTGTCATCCTAGGGCAAAGATTGGTGACGGCCGCAGATGAAACGGATTCAAGCTTCATTTGTCTAGGTTATAAGATGCTACTTTCTTCTTTTATTTTCCATGACTTGTAGTGCTTTGACTCTTAATACTTGTTTTTTATAAGGTCGGGGGGTCATTAGTGACTTGGTAAGTGGGCCTAGTTGTTCGAGGGTCAGAGGATCCTTGTTCAGACATCTTAACACGGTTAATTGGCATGACCTAGTTGATGCGATCAAAGGTAGGTTGGTTTGGAATAGGATATGCTTGGTTGGGTAAGTCCTTTAAGCACTAAATATGTAGGCTATGGTAGTTGTACTTAGGGTTTTAACTAAGTTGGAGGTTCAGGCCCTCCTTCTAGCACCAAAAATGTTAACGAATAAATTCGCTAACCCAAAAAGTGTCTAAAAATTGAAGCCGATCGAAGAGGGACTTTGTTGACGTTAGTCGAAGTCAATAGGGTGAAGCATGCATGATGTCAAGTTCGTATCCATTCTGTGCATAGTCATTAAAGTCATGTCGTAAGTCATATATGATCAAAATAGATATGCAAGGCAATGTGCAAGTCACAAATCAAGAGTTAAGTAGTCAAATAAGCTATGCAAATGTTTGATATTCAATTCCTTATGTGTACAATGTTTAAGTGTTATAATTTGCAAAACTCCCCAAATTGAGTTAGGGTTTACAAAGTTGAAAATGTAAGAAGTGGGAAGAGAATGAATTCGTCCCCCAAAATGGAACCTCTAGGTCAATATTTATAAGGAAAAAGCAGCATGGCTTTCGGCATCAATGAGCTTCAGCAACAGTCTCGGCAACAGCTTTGGCAATTTTACTATTGCGTACTTGGCTTGCATGGCATCAGTGTTCTTAACTTCGACAGTCATCAATGTTTAATATTTTTAGGATTTTCCTTCATTCCTTTTATGGAGATACATGGCGACGATGTCCTATGGTTGGCGGCTTTTGTCAAGATGGTCGACGTCCTTCATAAGTGGAAGATGGTACTTGCTTGAGTAAATGCAAGTATGAAGCAATGAGAACCGTGTGGAAGTATTAATGGCTTCGTGGATATTGACGGCGTTCACCATCAACACTGTTTTGCATAGACACGCGGCGTCCTTCAAGTGTTATATGGAAGTCGTCGACACTGATGTTGTCTTGGGTTCTTGGATTTGTTGTTGATATACGATGTCAACGTTGATGATAGTCAGCGTCATTGGTGTTGATACCCTCCTACACTTAAGCCCTCTTAATTGATCATTAACGACATTAGTTGGAAGCAGTGAAGAGCGGGATCACTTAATATTCCCTTGATGTTGATGATTCTTGGTGTCACTGTAGAGCAATATCCTCGAAGAGCTATGAAGTGTAGCACTGCTTTATTGTAATGCTAAAATCTTTTGTGGTTGTCGACGACGAGCTTGTCTTGGTTACAATAGGTAACTATCAGTGTCACCAGAGTGCCGCATCAATGGGATTCGATATAGGTTGTATCGACACTCATTGATGGCTTATGATGTTGATCACTTATGATACTGACTAGGTTTGGCATCCTTGTCCCTTTTATTACTTGCAACATTGTTTATGTCCCTCTATTGGCGAAGTGTAGCACCTACTCCTTCGACGCTCATCTACCCTTATATTCTCGATGTTGATCATTGGTGCCATTAACATATCGCTGATCACATGTCTTCGATGATAATGATGGAGATAACACTTTTATAGACATCAGGACTACTATTTTTGGCACTGCTTATTGTCGTGGTCAAGTTGCACTTCGAACTCCTCTAACAGCAATTATAGTAGTAATAGTAAATGTAGATGTAAATTGCAATGAACCCTCCATATGGCTGCAAAAATTAGAATGACTGAAATGGTTTATGAGGTTATTGGTCCGAGTATATGAATCGATGGACTAGATTTGGAGCAAGAACTTGACTCAGAAGCGAATGATTTTCAACTTCTTAGAAGCATCAAACTGACCATTGTATAAAGGCTATAAAATGACATACTTGTCAACGACATCTAGATTGATTGCTATAAAATTCAAATACAATGCCTCAAAAAACCTAATGAATGCAATCTTAGCTTTCATAAAGAAATGTTTCCACCTGATAATGTGTTGCCAGTGGACTGGTTCTCACTTAAAAAGAGGTCTTTGATTTTTGATTGTCGTAAGAAAAAATTTACACGTATCTAGGTGGATGCAAGATTTAACTGAAGGATGATAAAATTTTGATGTTTTGTAAATTCTATAAACCTATATATAAGTCGAAAAAAAACAGTGGTAAAGGTGTAACTTTCACCATAATGCATTATTTCCTAATTACACATAGACTGCAAAGGTTATATGTATCTGCTGCTACCGCGAAACACATGCGATGGCATAGTGAACAACAAAAGAATAAAGTTGTTTTATGTCATTCTTCAGATGGAAAAGCTTGAAAACATTTTGATAACATATACCATGATTTTTCTAAAGAATCATGTAATTTTAGACTTGACTTGTGTATAAATAGTTTTACACCATTTGCTTCATTTGGTAAATCGTATTCAACATGGCCAATTATTCTAACACCTTAAAATTTCCCTCTGTGGACATGTATGAAGAATCTGTATATGTTTCTCCTATAATTGTACTTGGACCAAAAAAATCCTAAAAAGGGGATAAATTTTTACTTGCAGCCTTTGGTTGATGAGTTGAAAAAACTGTGGATAGAATGTATTATTGCGTACGATGTTACAAAAAAAGAACTTTAGAATGGTTTCTACTTTATTTTGGTAATCAGTGATTCTTCTGTGTAATGGATGATTTTGGATCGAATACTAGCGGCTGATTTGCTTATTCTATTTGCATGGTTTTGACATAATCATTTTGACTTACAAATGGTGACAAAGAGTGTTGGTGGGATCGACATCAATGTTTTTTACATGTAAATGGTCGTTTTTTTATTTTTGATAAGAAAAACTTGATACAAAATACAACTATTACTTTAGAGCTACTGTAACGACTCGTAAATTTTCGACAATTAAAAATATTTAAATTAATAAGTTGTTGGTGTTAATATTGGAAGAACTTAAGAATTTAAAAATAAAAAAATAAGAAAATGACTAGAATGAAATGTAATAGTATTAATTCAAGGTGATTGATTACTACTTTAAATGTAATTCCAATAAATTGCAATGATTAAAAGTTATAATTGGTTATAGATTGTAAATAAGGAAATAATTTAAATGTCATATTAATTGGTGAGAAATATGCAATAAATTGTAATTGGATGAAATTAGTGTTGTGTAAGTATTTATAACATATGTTTGTAAATAATAAAACCATAAATGTGATTAAATTAAGCTAAAGGTGACAATTGTTACTTGTTACCTATTTATTTAACTTGTTGAAATCAAATTGGAAATAAACTGCAATAAATGTAATTAAATATTACATTGATGGAAATTAAGATGAAATTGGAGAATATTAATGTAATAAGATATAAACCAGTGTTAACAATGCCCATTGAGTAATGATTGATTGAGTAAAAAGATTGAAATCAAATTAAATCAATTTATTGGAATTAAATTATAATTAATTGGAATTAATTACAGTTGAAATTGAACACTGAAATTAGTGTAATATTTAACACCGAATTGATTTGTAAATTTGTTTTAAATTATTGTAAATGTCCAAGTAATCAAAAATGATGAAAATAGTTAGTTATTAAATTTGAAATTAAAAAGTGATTTAATCAATTTAATAATAATTTATTTAATTAATGTGAAAATAGCCATTTTGGCCACTGCCTCGGATTTCGACGAAACCAGTTTCAATGGATCCGTAACGATGAATTATTGTAGGATTTCAAGTTTCGTAGCGATCAGACTTGTCGTTTGATCGTACAGACTCGAAACGCGCAAAAATCAATTTAATTGAAATCAATTTGAAATAAGCTGATTTGAAGCTAACTTCTTCATACGATGGAATGAGGACTTGAAACATGTTCCATTGAGTAAAAATATCGAAAACATCTATTTTGATATATGGGATGACCCACTTTCGTTTCGGAGACAGAACGGGCTTTTTGGATCGCTATTCGTTGTTCGTACAAATTTGATGTGTTTATTTTTCTTATCGGGCCTTGTTCAATTAAATAGTCTTGTTTCCCAAACCCTAGCAGTCATTTTCTCATCCCTGTACGTACAATTCTATTTTCCTATCTCCTTCCTCAATGGCAAAAACCCTAATTTCCAAATTCAATTGCAAATCAAATCGAAAATTTAAAACTCCTCAAACTATATCGATTCGAAGCTCTCGACGAGCGCAATCTACTGCAATGATTTGTTTCTCAAATTGGATCATCGTTTGTCCAGAAATAAATGAATCAATCTCGACCGTTCATCGTGTTGTGATCAACTTCGAATGATCGTCGAATCGATGGTATGGGTTTATGGAGATCGTCGAGGGGAGTTCATCCGTGTGGTTTGTTTGGCGAGTTGACGGCTGGATCGAGCTCGATAATTCGATTAGGGTTATGTTGCATGGTGGTGGCTATGTACTTTGGTGACCTGGACAATGTCGTGGTGGTCGAGGTGCCTAGGGCGGAGGTCGTGGGTGGAGCGAAGTGTCGTGGATGGGTCGCGATCATCATGGCGGCACGGTGATCAGTCTCGTGGCAGCTGCAGTAGCATGGACGCGATGAACAGTTAGGGGGGTTAGGGTTTCGATCTGGGAGAGGGAGTGTGTGTGATGACGTGTACTGATGGTGAGTTTTTTTGTCTTATTTTATTTTAATTTCGAATTCAATTGTTCTAATTATCATAACTTTTGCGTACGAGATCGAATTCACACGCGGTTTGTTCCACCGGGATCGTATCGAAATTCCGGACATTCTGGCACTAGTTTGGATGAATTCTGAGACAGTTCAAATTTGGGCCTTCGTTTGGATTTTAAATCGATTTGAAATCAATGGTGAGGGTTTTAACCCACTCACAACTACTAAATTGTCTTATGTTGCTTAAATTAAATTTATGATGTGATTAGAAATTGATTGCTTGATGTTTGATATATTTAAATTGTCATTTCAGTTAAATATGACTTTTATTGAATTTAATTGTCATATAATTTAATATTGAATTTTAAAATTTCCAGTCAATACCTGTTATTGATAATCAGTAAATTGTTATTATTTATTGGTTGATTTGGATGATGATTGTGATGGATGTTTGATTGTTGATATTGGATGACTGGATGTTATATTTTTATATTGTTATAACACTGCAAGTTCCCTATGGGTTGAAATGATACATACCCGAACGATCTATAGATTAGGGAAAATCGTTATGGGTTAAAATGATAGACTCGAGCGATTTTATAGATTTTATTTTAATTCGGGATTGCGGGTTGAAATGATATGTACCCGTAAATTTAAATATTTGGGGATTGAAATAATAAATATCTGTATCACTTGACCATAGGGTAGAAAATTATTTACGAACACCGGATTGGTTAAATTAAATAATTTTAAAACCTTAAAATTTTGAATCTAGTTAAATGATATTTTGAAATAAAAATTTGGATTTATATAAACTGAATTATTTTTGAAAATCCAAGCTTTAATGTTGAAATTAAAATTGGATTAAATGAATTGTTTAAAGAATTTAAATTGAAATTTTGAAGTTGGATTTGAAGTATAAATGAAAGTTATTGAAATTGAATTATTGAAATATTTGAATATTTAAGCTTTGAAATCTACTAAATTGGAAATAGTTTGGATTTATTATTCGAACATGGTTTTGAAATCGATATTGATTAAGTGGTTTTAAATGAGAATTTGAATTGAAAGACAAAATTTAATTGTTGATTTGAAAGCTGGACATGGTCCAGATGTGTTGAAATGAAAGAAATAGTATAATTTAGTATTAATTTCAAATTTATTATTTTAATATAAACTGTTTAAAATATATTATTTTCAAATCTTAATTATTAAGATTTTCAAATTGTTAAACTAATTTAATCTATTTTAATCAATTTAAACTATTTTAACTTATTTTAATCTATTTTATCTATTTAATCCAATTTAATCTATTTTAACTTATTGTAAACTAATTAACCCATTTTAATCTAATTTAAATCTATGTAATCAATTTTAAATCTATTTAAATCATTTTAAATATAATTTAATCTATTTTAAATCTATTTAAAACTATTTTAAATCTATTTAAAACTATTTTAAATAATTAAAACTATTTTAGAGTATTTTAACTATTATAAACTATTTTTAAAACTATTAAAACTATTTATGACTATCTAAACTATTTTATAAAATTTCAGACTGTGTAAAGTTGAAGTATTTATATTTAAATCCTTGATGATGATACAACCTAAGTTAGGATTTGAAATTGATACCTTTTTGTGAAATGACATATTTGAGTAAATATGATGATTTTGGAATGAGGATTAACTAACCTATTTATCGATAATTTCAAAAGTGAATATGATTTTGAAAGTGAATATGATTTCGAAAGTGATATGGTTTGAAATCGAATATGATATTTTGATATTAATTATGAATTGACTTTTGAAATGTAAAGGAACCATCCGGTGTGAAATAAGCATTTGGTTGTTAAAGAGACCGGGATCGGATGTTGTCATACTCTCTGCCAATACCGAAAACCACTTTAATAACTATGTACGTGGTGGAGATTCCAGAATGAAGTACGATGGTTTGGAGTACGATTCTGTATGAGGTATTTACGTAAACCTGACTCCCGTGAGTCAGCTTAGATGTGACTAAAACAGGAGCTATACCGGGCCAAGTGAGGTCGCACCTCCGATCCAGCACATTTCTTCGATACCATACTATTACTTTGTGATTGATTTGGTGGCCACCCCTCGAATTTGATTATGGGAGTGTGTTCCGAGGTGGGCGGTAGTAGCTGCTATGCGTTACCACCAGTCCGGGAGTGCAAATGGTAGAATCCTACCCTGGCATTGCCTCGAGTGTCGTGTTCACATGCCATATCGCGCCTTCTACGAGTTTGTTTTGTACCATACCTATGGAGTGCCCTCTGGGTAAACCTCCAGTTTATGGAGGAGCGTACGGTACTGTATAGACTATGAGAATATATTAAATGTGTTAAGGGGGATATGTGTTGTAACGACTCGACTTTTCGACGCTTGAAAGTCGACATTAATACGTCCACTGTATCAAATGCCGCGCAATCGAATGCCGGAAAACCGAACCATTAGGGTTAAAAGAAGAGGTAGAAGAAGACAGAAGAAAGAAAGAACAGAAAAACAGAAACAGAAACAATATCAGAATCTCAATCCGCAATAGGGTCTCATCCGCTATTATGCGGCGCAATAGGGTCTCATCCGCTATATAATGCGGGAAAATCAATCACCAATATATACATATGCCACTATGTATATATTGTTATATATAGATATATCCTACTATATCTAGTATCACATCCAAACAGTCAATCATCAATAACTGCAATACCAAATTTTATTTTGAGTGAGAAGATCTCACCTTAGCTTTTATTTTTGCAATCCCATTTTTCATTCTCGGCTTGATTCCCGATTTTATGGACCTTATACAAACAATTATACAATTTATTAATGTTCGGAATAATTGAACAGTTCAATTGCATTTTATAATCTTAATTCAACTAATAGTTTTAATTTTAAACTATTCTTCCTTATAAATAAATTATTTTTAGTAACTAAAATAATTAAATAGGTTTATTGACCAAATTAATCTCCAAAATATTATTTATTTATTATTTCCTGTAAAATCGAAATGATAAATTTCTTTACTGTAACTATATTATCAATGCACAAATTATTTAAATTAAAAAAAATTAAAATAGCTTACTGTAAAAACCTTCACTGTATATTCACATACCTATAGACTTCGAATTGAACCCAAGCTAATCGAACAGCTTCCAAATCGAAACCACCCAGATCCGTGACTCTCTGCCTCGAACCACCATCGCACGCACCTCCTGCTAGTGCCGCCACGCCATCTTGCCTAATCGACCATCGCAACGCCGCCGCACCCTCCAGCGCGCGAGCGCCAGCCTCCCTTATTCGCGAAGTTCGCCGCGACCCTGGCTTCGCCTCCGCGAAACCCTAGTCGCCGATCAATTTCCACCCCGATCGAGTATCCCCAACTCGAGATTCTACGTCGAACGCCCCTAAACGCGAGCGCCTAGACTTCATTCCGATAGCAGACTTCGAGCAAATTGAATTTGATTAAAGGAGATGAGGAATACGCGGCTTCCATTTTTGAGATAAGCAGCGCGATTTTTATTTGAATGAGGAATTTGATTTGTGATGATAATAATTTTTCGCATTTGCTATACTGAGATTTTCGGCCATTATTATTTTTCTTTGAACGAGATACTTCTTTTGAACGAAGAAAATGTTTCGTTCGTTTTGAACGAATGGAGAGGAGACAAGAGAACGTGATTTAGCAGAGAGTAGGTCGGCATTGAAGTGAAATAAAGCCAGGAATCTCTGCTGTGTTGACTAATTTCAAGTTTAAATTTAAATTTTAAATTGAATTCAATTTAAATCTCAACGCGTTTACTTACCGTGTGCTCACACAACAACTCCGATCAATATGAAATTTGAAATCCGATAATAATTCAATATTACAGACCCAATGGAACTGGTTTGGTTGAATTCCGAGACTGTGCCTCGGAAGGCTATTTTTTAAATATCAATTCGAACGATAAAATTTCAAAACCGAACAAATCACCTTCAAATTCGATTCTGAAGCTTCTATTATCTTCAGTGTTATCAATATAAATTTTTAAATGCTTTTGAAATATTTTTCTTCAGCTTTAAACTGAAGATTCAAATTTTTATTCAACTTTTAATAGATTAAATTTTATAATTTAATCGCCACATTTATTCTGATAATTTGAAATTCAAGTCAAACCATCATTCAAATATTTAAAATAAATTAAATATTTTCAATTTAAATTGTTCAAAATTCTGGGTCGTTACAATCTTCCCCCCTTAAAAGAATTTCATCCCGAAATTACAAGTTAGGAAAAATGGTCCTTAACTCGTCTACTATTTTTCACAATCCAATAGTTTTATCAACTTACTAACCTAAATCTTTTTTTATTAAAGATTCATTATCATTCCAACTATCTTTCTAACTTCAATTATAGTTTCAAACAACATTGTTTACTTCTCAATTCAAATTTAAATTTAAATTCAAATCTTAAACTTTCAAAATTTTCTCAAAAATCTTCTAACACTCGAAATTTTCGAAAAATTTCGCCAGCGTCTCCTTTGCGTGGCTAACACGGCACGACTACAAAACGTCCCTACGGACTCTCCAATCCCAATAGAAAACAAAATGCCAAGTGGAAAAATCAAAATCTCATCAAATTTCATACTGAAATTTAAATACATACCTTTTGGTCGAGCAATTTAAATTATCTTCAAAATCGAAAATCTAATTCCATTTTTCTTAGCCTTTACAATCCCTGTATATTTTACTGAACAATAATGTCCAAATTCACTTATTGGATTCCAAATACCCATTTTACTTAAGAATTTCATTCATTCATTTCTTAAGTCTAATATAAGTATTACATACTTCTTATATTTGTTTTCACTTCACTAATAAAGTTATATATTCATTTCCATTCAACTTTGCATTTCAATTCCATTTGAATTCAATTTGACAATTTCAATTCTATTTGGAATTTATTTTATCTTCAAAAACCAAAAATTCATTTTAGTGAAAATTAATGAATTCACTTTTTCCAAAACTTTCAACTTCGACCAAAACAATGGTTTTCAGTTCTACGTTTCCCTTACAATTTGAAAATCAATTTTTTCCCATTAAAAAAATTTTCCAAATTTTTTTTCTACTAACTCCCGGTGAAAACACAAAAAAAATCTTTTAAAAAAGGATATGGAAAGCACGTTCCCCCATGGATCACAGTTACTCGGCGGTTTCACTACTATCCCAGTAGAATCACTTGTAACTGTAGATTTCACATCTCTTGAATTTCGCCATGGTTGTTGCCATAGATCGTAGTTCACACGGCGGTTACACCACTATCCCAGTGGAATCGCTTGTAACCGTAGGCATCTCGCCCCTCGAATTTCGCTATGGCATCTAGATCGCAGTTTACACGGCGGCTGCGCCACTATCCCAGTGGAATCGCTTGTAACTGTGGGCATCACACCCCTCAAATTACGCTAGCATACATCATGATCAATCAACATGATCCCATCCCGATCAAATGGACACTCATACCGAGTTCCAACACCTTCACAATTTTTCAATGGAAGGTACTTTTTCATATCCTTAGTTTAGAAAACCTAATATGTCATATATGTATAGTACTTCATTTCCACTTGATTCCATTTATTTTTAATTGGCATTCCATTAATCAAATCTCATTGAAAACCATTCAAATCTATTCCATCTACTAATTTAATTAGTATATTCACTCATCCATTTTAAATTTCAAATTTCCATATTCAATTCGTCTCGAATTTATTTTATCAATAACAAGGAAATTTCAATTTATTTTTCTTTCTTACTTACTTGAATTTATATACAGATTCAAACCATTTCATTCAACTTCACAATTCAACTTCAATTTAACCAATTAAACCTCCAATTCATTATTTCATGAATTAATAATTTATCAAGTTAGTTTACTTGAACTCAATCCACTTCATTTTATTTTATTTTTCCAAGTTTGGATTTTTATTCACTTGATTCAAATCAATCTCTCTTCATTTTTCAATTCCAATTCATTTATTTACAAATGTAGCTTCATTTGTTCATTCATAAATTCATTCATTTTCAATTTGAATCTCATTCCAATCAAATTTCAAATATTTTATAAGTTATCAAACTTATTTATATTCCATTAATGAATTTTATTTTCAATTATCTTCCTGGAATTCTATTCCAAATTATAAATCACATTTACAATTTATACTTACAAATTTCATTCGTATATGAATTTTATTTCCTTATCATTTTCAATTCATAATTATAAATTTCATTTGTCAAATGAATTTATCTTCAAAATTTTGGTTATACCATTATTTCTCATTCAATTCCATATAACAATGATAGTATTTCGATATTATCTCTTCCTAACAACCAAGCATCCATATACTATGATAATTCATAGAAAATCATTTCTTTTCCATACAAAAATAGTTTTGGGCAAAATTATTTCATTTACCCTATTTAAAACAATACTGTGTCGGTTTATCTTGTTTAAGAGTTTAGAAATCCCTATCGATTACAGTTGGACACCCTGCACCGACCAGAATCTATAAACAATCAACCGATAAGTCAACACAATACAAAAAAAAATTTGTATTCACTAACAAATACGCGCTCATATCTATTATTACACTCACACTCATTCTAGAGTACTACTGACTCTATCTCTAATGAGTAACACCCAACAGAGCCAGGGTTATCGCTTAACCGGATGCTCTGATACCACTTGTAACGACTTGACTTTTCGATGCTCGAAAGTCGACATTAATACGTCCACTGTATCAAATGCCATGCAATCGAATGCCGGAAAACCGAACCATTAGGGTTAAAAGAAGAGGTAGAAGAAGACAGAAGAAAGAAAGAACAGAAAAACAGAAACAGAAACAATATCAGAATCTCACATTTTGCAGCGGAACAATATATAATAGATGAATCAATAATCTTTAAAACAAAAGACTATCAGTTTATACATACATAAATCAGAGTCAATATACAACTCAATACAACAATGGACAGTTATATAAACTTGTTCTCATACAGAATACACAGCGAAATAAATAAACAAGTACGACAGTACGCTTCGCCATCCAGCTCATCTCCAAAGCTCTAGAATATCCAGAATATCCTGATAACATAACTCTAGGCTGCCCGTGTGGAAAATTTTGGGCACCCAGAGTTTAGAAAGGGAACAATAAACTCCGAGTCAGTCATGGTGACTGGTGTGAGATCATAAAATAGTTATTTTCGCAAAGAAAATAAAACAGATTCGCAATGCTTTTGGAAAATGAAACTACCATAAGGCCTTCCGCCACACACACAATGCAAACGCAGAATTGGAGGAGATTTCCCCTTATGATAGTCAAAAATGCTTATTCCGCAAAATCAATTGATATTATTATTAATGTCTAGTGTGAAAAACATTTCGAAAGTAAAATATCAGTCTTAGCCAACATACAACCATTGTTGTATGTCTACTATAGCTACTACGTTCAGTAGCAGGTTACCGCCACATTCCATAGCAGGTAATACAACTAAAAACCGTACAGGGTTCGTATTGTTTCTTTGGATTCCCAACAAATGGTCAGGCAAAAGGAACTTCCTTACACCGATATGGAAAACGCCTTTGGAAAGACGCCCCGGATCCTATCCGGATCTCTGCAAACAAAAGGCCGACGCTACCTCATGTTGTACAGCTGTAACTAGGTAACTAACACACTGACGCTACCTCACGTTGTACAGCTGTAACTAGGTAACTAACACACAAGTATGTCATCCCCCGGTCGTAACCAACCTTTATCTGAGGATCCTCAATCACAAAGAAACAGCCACAAAATATAATCAACATAGGTAAAATATCTGGGCTCCATACCATGATATCACCTTTTATCCAGAAGGAAATGACATACCCTAGGGGCGCTACCCCTACAAACCTTTGCCGCAACATTCCTGTTTCGACCATTACCGGGTTGTGAGGCTCGACGAAGTCTCGTCCACATACACTACGCTTTTTCACAAAGCCACGCTTTGACCAACAACTGATCAACAGCACTTCGTGTGCCACATTACCAAATTGGGAATGTATCACTAGTAACCATCAACTACATAACCTCTGAGCTCGTACGTCTCAGAGAAGGGTGTTAAGCTAAGAGAATAAATTCTCCGCCACCAACAGAAATGTATTTGATAGAAACCAGCTTTACATCTCAAAGTGTAACGTCAGACACACATCCATACAAGTCCGTTCCGGGATCGAACAAAACCGAAGGCACTTCCAAAGAAGCCCTTGCAATCCGGATATTCACTAATCATGTCCGGACTTCCCATCACAAAAAGAGTGATATAAATCTCTATACCGGAGCAACTCGGTGTAGAGACATTCGATAGGTTGTCCTTTCATTTTCAAAAATATCCGGTCTTCAATACGATCCATATCGTCGTATCACTATTCAGAATGGGTTATATGACACAAAGGTCTTTTCCCGGCTAACCCGAATAGTGAGCGTTTGTTTTAAAAACGAATCGAGTGCCATTTCAAAGGCAAAAATTGATAGTCGGTTATTTAACTATCAACAACATTCACAACAATCAACCAATTTAAATAATTCTTCCCAAATTATTTATTTTCAAAATATCTTCATAAGATATATATTTTCCACACTTCACATTTGAAAACCAATTTCAAATCATATTTCACACTTCACATTTGAAAATCAATTTCAAATCATATTTCACACTTCACATTAAAATGGTCCATTAAAACCAATTAAATAAATCCTTATCGATTTATTTCAAATTTACATTCCAGGTTTGTAAATTTACTTCCACACTTTAAAAATAAATCAAGGTTTATTTTTAAAACAAATTTCCCCTTTCCTTTATAAATTCTATTCTGAATTTACATTCTCAAATATTTACTTTTAACACCAAATCAACTTTCAAATTGATTTCTCAATTTATTTCAAATCCCAAATCGAATTCCAAATTGATTTCTGAATTTACTTCAACACCGAATCACATTTCAAATTGATTCTAACTTTTAATCCCAAATACCAAATCATTTTTACAAATCGATTTCCAAATTTATTCTCAACACAAAAATCAATTTTCATTCAACATCAAATAAGTTTTCATATCGATTTCTCAATTTATTTCAAATACGAAATCAATTATCAATTGGATTTCAAACAAATTTATCTCCTTTTAAAAATAAATTCCTTAATCTTTTCCAAACCCTTTAAAATTCCATTTTTCAATAAATTTTCCAACTCTCGAATAATACTATTCCAAATTCATTTATAAAAAATCTTTTCCCATATTTTGGAATTTATTCAATAAGATTTCAAATCAACTTTTTACTGTTAAATTCCTTCTTTTAAATTCACTCAATTCTTTCGAAAGAATTTACTAAAAATTTCCAACTTTAATTTCAGAAATCCAATTTCATTCATTTCTGGTATCCAACGATACCAAAAATACATTCGGCTAAATTATAGCCTTTAACAAATTCAATCATAGATATAATCATACACAGATTATAAATAATCAATCACACAACATATGAAATCAATTCAAATGTTTTGAGGAACCCAGTTGGATCCCTCCAACCTGTTTCCCTGCATCCACAGATGTTAGCACAATATCAATACCAATTCCACTTCGAGGTGGAATATCGCGGTATATGGGATTTATAAAAATATCATCCGCTATTATGCGGTGCAATAGGGTCTCATCCGCTATATAATGCGGGAAAATCAATCACCAATATATACATATGCCAATATGTATATATTGCTATATATAGATCTGTGCAGTTAATGCCCCGCTATTACCTCGCTATAACCCCGCTATATCTCATAGCGGGTTTCTGCCACTACGATTTTTCCATATAGCCCCACAATATAGCCTTTTCGCTTTAATCCCCGCTATTTCCGCTATATCCCGTTATTTCCGCTATATTCCGCTATTCTCGCTATATCTTCTTTAATAAAATGAATTGGAAATTTCAATTTGTACATTATAAAAATTATGAAACTAATTTATTTGATTTAATTTTTAATATATTTTCAAAAATGAAAATACTCTAATATTCTACTAAATTCAATTATGTTATATAACAGTTTTACGTTTATTTAAAGTATATTCGCACATGTTTTTATTTAAAAAGTATTTATGTATTAGTTATAATTCAATTGAATGATAATTTTTCATTTAATTACCATTTATATATTCGTAAAAACATTAAGTACGAGTTTTATATGCTATTTTAAAGCCATCCGCTATATCCCGCTATATCCTCGTTGTATCCCCGCTATGACTTTTTGCACCTCCACCGCTTTGAATCTCCCGAGCGCTTTAACTGCACAGATATAGATATATCCTACTATATCTAGTATCACATCCAAACAGTCAATCATCAATAACTGCAATACCAAATTTTATTTTGAGTGAGAAGATCTCACCTTAGCTTTTATTTTTGCAATCCCATTTTTCATTCTCGTCTTGATTCCCGATTTTATGGACCTTATACAAACAATTATACAATTTATTAATGTTCGGAATAATCGAACAGTTCAATTGCATTTTATAATCTTAATTCAACTAATAGTTTTAATTTTAAACTATTCTTCCTTATAAATAAATTATTTTTAGTAACTAAAATAATTAAATAGGTTTATTGACCAAATTAATCTCCAAAATATTATTTATTTATTATTTTTCCTGTAAAATCGAAATGATAAATTTCTTTACTGTAACTATATTATCAATGCACAAATTATTTAAATTAAAACAAAATTAAAATAGCTTACTGTAAAAATCTTCACTGTATATTCACAAACCTATAGACTTCGAATTGAACCCAAGCTAATCTGACGCAGCGGATATTACAAAAACAATGTAGATCTTTGAATGTAGTAATCGATGGATTGGAAGATACTGAATTGCTCGAATTCGTTGATCCGAAGATACCGAACTCTAGCTATCCCGAACTCGTTGATCGCGCACGATACCGGGCTCAAAGATCTTCAATTCTTCGAGCGTTGATCTAGCGCACTAGATTCCGCGAATCGGATTCTACAATCGTTGAATCGAGCGCACTCGATTATCCGAAAGAGGAGATAGGAGATTACACTCAACTACCAATTTAGATGAAAGCACACAGCAATCAAAGAGAATTTTATTCAAAAATCAACAACCTTACAAAATGATTCAACTTGCCTATTTATAGGCTACAACACGCAACAGAAAAGAAAATACATCTCCTAAGTCGTTTCCGACCTAACAGTCATGACTTACGACTTAAAGATTAGACGACCCAAAACATAGACGACCTACAACATAGACGACCTAAACAGAGTTACAATACATCACATTACAAGGCCTTCACGACCTAAAAAACATACTGCGACTTACGACTTGAGAATACAACACACATACTCCAGGAGCGACTTAGCAGTTATCTTCCAGCGACTTAAGCTTTAACGGTTTATATTAACTCGGCATAAGAAACTACGGCATCCAGAGCTTCAGCGACTTAAAAACTTTGCGGCATCCCAAATCAACGTCTTAAAGAGATCAACGGTCCTCATACTTCAGCGACTTAAAGAATGGACGGCACCCGTAGCTTTGCGACCTAAAATAAGTGGCTTCAGAAACTTCGCGACCTAAGCCTTGCGACTTAAGACTTCGCGACTTATCTTCCCAGATTACCCAGCGACCTATCACAGGTTGTGACCTTCTCGTGCGACCTAACATAGGTCGAATCAAAACTCCGCGACCTAACTTAGGTCGTATTCTTCTAGCACGTTCGAGCACCCTCTTTCCTATCTCGCTAGGTCGTACGCGACCTAAAAACATGTTAGGTCGTTCCAGCACCTCGTTAGCTCGCACCTTCCCACTAGGTCGTTGCCGATCTTCACTAAGTCGTTGATACGACTTAAAAGCTTTGTTAGGTCGGTTGCGACCTAAAACTTGACCTTTCCACAATTTTTCATGACATGTTAACTCGTTATTCTCCTTCTTAGGTCGTGAGCGACCTAAGACTTCTTTCCATGCTGCATCATCCTCCCCAGGTTGAGAGAAATTCGTCCTCGAATTTGTAACTTCCCCCACCTCAGCTCGTTCATCTCCATGATATGGTACGAGATGTTTAACATTGAACACGTCAGACGTATACACATCATCTGGCAGCTTCAATTTATAAGCATTTTCATTAATTCGTGTTACGACTTCTACCGGACCAATTTTTCTGGCTTTCAATTTGTTATACGCGCCTACTGGAAAACGATCCTTTGTTAACACTGTATAAACCCAATCTCCTTCATTAAATTTAACATTTCTTTGTTTCAAATCTGCAGAACGCTTATACTTCTCATTCGCTTTCTCCAATCATTCCTGCACGATTTTATGACATTCCGTCAATCCATCAACAAAATCAGCAGCTTTCTTAACTGTCTTCTTTGATTGTGGCACTACCGTTAAATCCAACGGACCCTTCGGTAAGCTTGAATATACTGTCTGAAATGGACTGAACCCTGTGCTACGATTTACCGCATGATTATGAGCAAATTCTACCTGGCATAACTTCACATCCCAACTCTTCAGATTATCCTGTACAAGACATCGTAACAAATTCCCCAATAATCGGTTTACCACCTCAGTCTGTCCATCCGTCTACGGATGATAAGCACTACTAAACTTCAGCTTCGTTCCCACCATTTTCCACAAACTCAACCAAAAGTGACTCAGAAATCGAGTATCTCTATCCGACACAATAGATTCTGGCAATCCATGAAGTCGATAGATCTCCTTGAAAAACAATTGAGCAACATGAACAACATCCGCCGTCTTTTTACAAGCAATAAAATGTGCCATTTTCGAAAATCGGTCAACCACCACATAAATGGAATCATTACCACGCTGTGTTCTCGGCAACCCCAACACAAATTCCATACTCACATCAACCCATGGTTTAATTGGTACAGATAACGGCATATATAACCCAGCATTAGTCGCAGTTCCTTTCGAAACCTGACAGATATGACATCGTTCCACAAACCTCTCCACTTCTTTCCTCATCGATGGCCAAAAATAGGATTGTGAAATCAACTGTAATGTACGGTCTCTACCCACGTGTCCTTCTTCATGTAACTCCTTGATAATCTTCATTCTCAGACTACCCTCCGGTATGCACAATCGATTTCCTTTAAAAAGAAAACCATCAACCATCATAAACTCATCAGTCTTCCCTTCATTGTCCCTTTCAACAAATTTCTTAAAATAAGAGTCTTCTGCAATCTGCTCCGGCAATAATTCAAAACCAGTCACCTCAACTTTCATTGTCGTCAACAAATGACTCCTCCTACTTAAAGCATCAGCCACTCGATTCGTCACCCCTGACTTGTGTTTATCAACGAAAGTAAACTGGTGCAGATATGCAATCCACGATGCATGTCTCGCTGAAATCTTGTCTTGCCCATGCAAATGCTTCAATGCTTCATGATCAGTATACAGAACAAACTCTTTCTGAAATAGATAATGTCTCCAGTGTTTAATAGCTTGTACAACAGCATAGAATTCCACATCATATGTACTGTATCGCATCTTCGATCCTGACAACTTCTCACTGAAATATGCAATAGGACGACCCCTTTGACTTAACACTCCTCCAATCCCAACCTTTGACGCATCAGTATGTAATTCAAACAACAACTGAAAATCAGGTAAGGCTAGGATTGGTGTTGTCGTCAACAATTCCTTGATTCGTTCAAAAGCAACTCCTGCTTCCTCCGTCCATGTAAACTGTTTACCCTTCATACAATCAGTCACAGGCGCCATCACACTACTAAAGTGTGGAATAAACCTTCGATAAAATGAAGCCAACCCATGAAAACTACGAACTTCCGTTATCGTCTTGGGCTGTGGCCAATCTCTAATCGCTTCGACTTTACTTTGGTCAACCTGTATTCCTTCTTCCGATACAACATATCCCAGAAATAAAACACTCCTCGCCATAAAGACACACTTCTTTGTAGCAGCATAGAATTGTTCTTCACGAAGAATAATTAACACTTTCTTCAAATGTTGAACATGCTCTTCTGTACTCGCACTGTAGATCAGAATATCATCAAAGTAAACCACCACAAATTTTCCAATGTACGGTCTGAAAATTTGATTCATCACCCTCATGAATGTACTCGGTGCATTCGATAGACCAAACGGCATTACCAGCCATTCATACAATCCTTCCCTCGTCTTGAATGCTGTCTTCCATTCATCCCCTGGTCTAATGCGAATCTGATGATAACCGCTCTTCAAATCAATCTTAGAAAAGATTACGGATCCACTGATCTGATCCAATAAATCATCAAGCCTCGGCATCGGAAATCTATATCTCACAGTAATCTTATTCAATGCTCGACTGTCAGTGCACATCCTCCACGTTCCATCCTTCTTGGGTACCAATAAAGCTGGTACAGCACAAGGACTCAGACTCTCCTGCACACGCCCCTGCTCAAGCAATATCTCTACCTGCCTCCACAACTCTTCATGTTCCTTCGGACTCATTCGATAATGTGGTCTGTGAGGTAATACAGCTCCTGGAACAAGATCGATTTGATGTTGAATGTCCCTTAACGGCGGCAACTCCGTTGGTAACTCCTTTGGAAATATATCCTCAAATTCTTTCAATACTGGTTTAACTTCTTCTGGTATTTCAACCTCTTCACCGCTCTCTCGTCCAATCAACAAGAATACTTCCGGCTCTTCCTCAACTTCTTTAACAAACTCCTTCAGAGATAATAAGGTTTTCAACTCTTCAATCTCTTTTGACTTACTTTCTCCCGGTTGTCTCTTCTTTGGAACTAAGATAATCTTCGTGCCTTTAAACATAAAACTGTAGCTATTGGTCCGACCGTCATGTTGTACTGCTCGATCATACTGCCATGGTCTTCCCAAAAGCAAGTGGCAAACATCCATCTCTACTACATCACACCATATTTCATCTTTGTATTTTTTCCCAATAGAGAATGGAACACGAACTCGTCTATCCACTTTCACTTCTCCTCCTTTTCTCAACCATGCTAACTTGTATGGATTCGGATGCTTCTCTGTCTTCAACTTCAACTTTGTTACAGCCTCGGTTGAAATGATATTGTCACAGCTTCCTGCATCAATCACAAACTTACACACCTTCCCCAGTATAGTGCATGTCGACTGAAAGATATTACTCCTCAACCAACTAGCTTCTTCCTGCTTCGGTGTCAAACATGATCTCCTCAGCATTAGATTACAACCTTCATCTCCTGACGCAATATCCTGCTCATCCTCCTCAACTGGACTAGAACAATCTCCATCAACATCCTCATCCTCAACTTCTGCAATCATGGTTCTCTTCTTTGGCTTTGGACACTCACTGCTTTTATGACCCAATTCCTGACAATTGTAACATTTGAAACCATTGTTAACCCTTGCCTTCTCAACCTCCTTCACCACTGGTCTACTGGTAGGTTTAGAAACATTAGAACTTCCACCAACACCCTTCGCTTGATTGTTAGAATTAGTAAACACACCACTTCCTCGTCGTCCCTGTTTCTCCCAAGCCAACGCTTTCTGATGTGCTTCCGCTACAGATCTTGGATCGAACATATTAACCATATCCTGGATCTGCATTCGTAGTCCCCCAACAAATCTAGCCGTCAGTTGTTCTTCCGTCTCCATAATATCATTTCGAGCAATCAGTTGGTAAAATTCATCAGCATAGTCATTAACTGTCTTCGTGCCCTGCCTCAAGTTCTGCAAACGTTGATACATCAAAGATTGATAATTGTATGGTAAGAACGTTGCTTTCATCAATTTCTTCATCTTCTCCCAAGATTCAACTTTTGACTTTCCCATCCGATCACGTGTAAGTTTGGTCTGCTGCCACCATGCCAAAGCTCTACCCCTCAGCCTCATAGCAACCAACTTCACTCTACGATGTTCTGGAACTTCTTTGAAGTCAAAAATCTCTTCAACATTAGCTACCCAATCTAGAAACTCCTCCGCTTGCATACCACCTTTGAATTCAGGAATTTCAGTCTTCATCCCCGACTCCCACTTGTGATCATACTCAGAGTAATTTCTTCCTTGTCCTCGTCCTTGTCCTCGAACACTACCACCATCATACTCCTCTTCAAAATCAGATGTATATCGTTGTCTATCTCGTCCACCCACATCTCTACTACCATTACGTCTTCCACCATCATCCCTTCTATCTACATTCCTCCGTTCACGATCATTCACGTTCCTCCCACGTCCTTGATCATTTTCAACACTTCTGTCTCGATTGGAATGTGGCGAGACTCTACTACCCCCATGGTTAGATTCAGGTGAAACCCTTCTCCGATTTTGATTCATTTCTAACATCATCTTCTCTAACCGTCCAATTCCTTCGTTAAGCTTTTCACTAAAGTTTTCATTGATTCTTTGCTCCATCTCATCAGCTTCTTCTCTTCGATACAAAGCTTCTACGTTTTGGTGGCGATTAGCTCTTCTTGGCGGCATACTTGAAATCTTCCAAACTCTTCAACACTTCAAAATTCAAACACTTTTCGGACTTTGATCCAAAATGAAACGGATCGAAAACTTCCACTTTGTTGCAAATCGCGATGAACACGATGGACAAAGTTTCGGCCTCTCACTCAAATCCGATCAAACAACTTCAATACAAAGTCGAACACTTCAACTTGATCACGGCTCAACACCTCAAGCTCTCGGCTATCACTTCAACTTCAAAATGAGTAGGCTCCAAGTCTCGATCTAGCTATGATTGGCTAGAACAAGCTCTGATACCAAATGACGCAGCGGATATTACAAAAACAATGTAGATCGTTGAATGTAGTAATCGATGGATTGGAAGATACTGAATTGCCCGAATTCGTTGATCCAAAGATACCGAACTCTAGCTATCCCGAACTCGTTGATCGCGCACGATACCGGGTTCAAAGATCTTTAATTCTTCGAGCGTTGATCTAGCACACTAGATTCCGCGAATCGGCTTCTACAATCGTTGAATCGAGTGCACTCGATTATCCGAAAGAGGAGATAGGAGATTACACTCAACTACCAATTTAGATGAAAGCACACAGCAATCAAAGAGAATTTTATTCAAAAATCAACAACCTTACAAAATGATTCAACTTGCCTATTTATAGGCTACAACACGCAACAGAAAAGAAAATACATCTCCTAAGTCGTTTCCGACCTAACAGTCACGACTTACGACCTAAAGATTAGACGACCCAAAACATAGACGACCTACAACATAGACGACCTAAACAGAGTTACAATACATCACATTACAAGGCCTTCACGACCTAAAAAACATACTGCGACTTACGACTTGAGAATACAACACACATACTCCAGGAGCGACTTAGCAGTTATCTTCCAGCGACTTAAGCTTTAACGGTTTAGATTAACTCGGCATAAGAAACTACGGCATCCAGAGCTTCAGCGACTTAAAAACTTTGCGGCATCCCAAATCAACGTCTTAAAGAGATCAACGGTCCTCATACTTCAGCGACTTAAAGAATGGACGGCACCCGTAGCTTTGCGACCTAAAATAAGTGGCTTCAAAAACTTCGCGACCTAAGCCTTGCGACTTAAGACTTCGCGACTTATCTTCCCAGATTACCCAGCGACCTATCACAGGTTGTGACCTTCTCGTGCGACCTAACATAGGTCGAATCAAAACTCCGCGACCTAACTTAGGTCGTATTCTTCTAGCACGTTCGAGCACCCTCTTTCCTATCTCGCTAGGTCGTACGCGACCTAAAAACATGTTAGGTCGTTCCAGCACCTCGTTAGCTCGCACCTTCCCACTAGGTCGTTGCCGATCTTCACTAAGTCGTTGATACGACTTAAAAGCTTTGTTAGGTCGGTTGCGACCTAAAACTTGACCTTTCCACAATTTTTCATGACATGTTAACTCGTTATTCTCCTTCTTAGGTCGTGAGCGACCTAAGACTTCTTTCCATGCTGCATCATAATCGAACAGCTTCCAAATCGAAACCACCCAGATCCATGACTCTCTGCCTCGAACCACCATCGCGCGCACCTCCTACTAGTGCCGCCACGCCATCTTGCCTAATCGACCATCGCAACGCCGCCGCACCCTCCAACGCGCGAGCACCAACCTCCCCTATTCGCGAAGTTCGCCGCGACCCTGGCTTCGCCTCCGCGAAACCCTAGTCGTCGATCAATTTCCACCCCGATCGAGTATCCCCAACTCGAGATTCTACGTCGAACGTCCCTAAACGCAAGCGCCTAAACTTCATTCCGATAGCAGACTTCGAGCAAATTGAATTTGATTAAAGGAGATGAGGAATACGCGGCTTCCATTTTTGAGATAAGCAACGCGATTTTTATTTGAATGAGGAATTTGATTTGTGATGATAATAATTTTTCGCATTTGCTAAACTGAGATTTTCGGCCATTATTATTTTTCTTTGAAAGAGATACTTCTTTTGAACGAAGAAAATGTTTCGTTCATTTTGAACGAATGGAGAGGAGACAAGAGAACGTGATTTAGCAGAGAGTAGGTCGGCATTGAAGTGAAATAAAGCCAGGAATCTCTGCTGTGTTGACTAATTTCAAATTTAAATTTTAAATTGAATTCAATTTAAATCTCAATGCGTTTACTTACCGTGTGCTCACACAACAACTCCGATCAATACAAA
The DNA here is from genome assembly GCA_030737815.1 of Allium fistulosum. Taxonomy (NCBI): domain Eukaryota; kingdom Viridiplantae; phylum Streptophyta; class Magnoliopsida; order Asparagales; family Amaryllidaceae; genus Allium; species Allium fistulosum. The sequence continues at coordinate 495,928,038 of CM060905.1, read as the reverse complement.
AATTGAAATCTGATAATAATTCAATATTACGGACCCAATGGAACTGGTTTCGTTGAATTCCGAGACTGTGCCTCGAAAGGCTATTTTTTAAATATCAATTCGAACGATAAAATTTCAAAACCGAACAAATCACCTTCAAATTCGATTCTGAAGCTTCTATTATCTTCAGTGTTATCAATATAAATTTTTAAAAGCTTTTGAAATATTTTTCTTCTGCTTTAAACTGAAGATTCAAATTTTTATTCAACTTTTAATAGATTAAATTTTACAATTTAATCGCCACATTTATTCTGATAATTTGAAATTCAAGTCAAACCATCATTCAAATATTTAAAATAAATTAAATATTTTCAATTTAAATTGTTCAAAATTATGGGTCGTTACATGTGTAATGCCTTAACGCTATTTTAATACTTTACTTTACTGTAGACACTATTATAATAGCGTATTGTACTATGTATGTAGATATTTTAACGGATCCATAAGAGATGGTAATCCCGAACATCACTTAAGTTATTGCACTCACGTTAGACACTGGATAGTAGATGTCAAATCATGTAAACATCTCTGACGCCGTTGCACTCATATTTATTTACTGTTGATTTAACTTATATAAGATCTTTTAGTTCTGATTCTAGTGTTTTGTCTTTTCAATTCGCTCGGGTCAGTCTGAGCTTTTCAGTGTATCGAAGACTGCTTTCTGGAGGACGAAGACGGAGATTTGTGTACTATATTATTTGTTTTAATTTTTCGCTGCATCATGTTGTTCCGCTACATTATTTATCTATTACCGTTGTATGTACTCTGATTCTGTACTGTAAAGTGTAATAAAATGTTATTTGTAAAACAGCTTCATGAATTGTTTATTGTGACGCCCCACCTCTATGCCCACGCTAGCCAAGAACACTACGGTGTAATGCTGTCAACTAGCATGGAGAATAAGGCTGTTGAGGAGCGACCATCTATGTAATTGCTTTGTGCGAGCACCGATGTGTTAGATAGTATAACATGCATTTTTATTTCAGGAGGAAATCCGACATACCGATACAAACTCAAAGCTACTACACAGTGGCTATAATAGTTTAGGACAATAAATATAATAATAACACAGATATAAAAGGTGCGGAACACAGATAAAACAAAAAGTCTCGTATATATAATAACGTATGTCAGTTATAATACATTTGACACAATACATATGATACAACTACAACTGTCGACTCTGGAAGTTATATATACAAGTACATTATCGACTAATATACATGAATACATATCAACCTATACTATGACCCGACTACTCCAAAAGATGTGAAAAGTCTTCATAGCTCAAACAGCAACTCAAAGCAGGAAATCTACAACCTGAAATAACTTGGGTCTGACCCGAGTATTAAATTCAAAAGAGAATAATACACGGGTCAGTCTAATTCGAACTCAGTTATTAATGCACAGAAGCAATAATAATCAAATATCAAATGGACGACAGTCACAGAAATCTCGTATATCCAACTTTTCAATAAGAGAGTCGGATAACGGTAGATATAACACAAATAGTGTTAAACAACAAATCAATAAATTCAAATTTACCAACAAATATAAGTGAAAAGAATATCAATGAAGATAATTTAGAAAACATCAGAATTTCCCAAATGGGCAATTAATAGATATCAACGAAATAATCAAATTAAACCAAATCAAATGCAATTTCAAATATTGAATTGAATACACAAAACAATTCAAGTAAGTAAAATATCGATTGAAAATACAAATTCTGTGTGGCTGCGGTACACGCACGCGTGTACTGCCTCGCCACAACAGTATATGGTGTCACAACTTTCAGCACAAGGTCAAACCCAAATAAAAAGACGGGTTCAACACAGGTGCAACATAAATAAAATCTTGGCTTCAGCATAAGGTCAAACCCGAGATATGAAACAGAATTCAACGCAGGTGCAATTTAAGAGTACAAGTGAAGTCAAAGACATAAGCATCAACCCAACATGACCAAGGAAGAAAATGAAAAAGGACCAAACAGAGCTCAAACCACACATGCCATCATAATAACAAAACTCAATGCACATCAAGCAAGAACCAGACCTACTCCAATCTGGCAATAATAAGTACACTGACCAAAATACACATGATATGGTAACTGATGAACTCAATAGTGACATGGTCGTAGCAAGGCATGAAAGTAGTAACAATCAGTGAAAATTTAACAATACATGCATTCATACATACAAATTTTTGTAGGCACATATATGCAGACAACAGTTTCTCTTTAGTAAAGACACAATGCAAACAAAATAAATGCATCAGTGCACATGAGAATTGTCTCAGTGCTTGTTGGGGACAAAATGCATCTGTGCATAGTGAAACAACTCAATGGAATTGGACCAAATTCAACTCAAATGCAAATTATCATAACTGATACAGTGACAGTACGGATGCAAACAAATACATCTGATTCAAGTAAATGAAAAGGTTAAAGTCAAGACTGATGCCAATAGTTAATGGCCAAAGTCATGGATTTTCATAAACAAGTACAAGTGTACTACAGGGAAAAATGCAACATGAATCTAGACAGTGCAAATATGAGACTCGACTGGACAGCCTCACAATAAAATAACCATGTTCAAAACTTGACACAGGGAACTGCATGATTAACAAGTGTAGGAAAATGGTCAAGGCATCTAAAACAATGTCCAACTCAGATGAACACAGCTAAATGCATACGGGCATAGTAACTGCACCACCAACCATACTATATGCAAGCAAGATGGTGATCAATATGCAGTACAGTGAAGTACAAAAACTCAAACAAATAAAGATTGCAATAGTAAAAAGAAACAACTCTGGAATGCTCAAGATCAAGACAAAGTACACAACAGTGCACTGGTGCTACAATTAAAGTCAAGTAGCAATTTCAAAATATTCAGAATCATGTACCATAGAAACTGGACTCACTTATTCAGGTAGATAAACACCAAAAATCAATTTTTGAACAATGGTGCAGGAAAAGAAATTACGCAACTCATACTGATTCAGGGAATAAAGCATCAAAGGCCAAAACTATTAACCGAATGCAGAGGTCATGACACTGTCATCAGGACTCAACACAAGTGCAAGGCCACCAAAGATAACAACAACACTAAGAAATCACACAACTACGAATCGTTTCGAATTAACAAAAAAAATCAAACTGCCGAGACAAAGTCAAGCAAACAATCAAACAAACAATGGTTTAAATTAGATGTGAGTAAATATAATCACTCACCCTTGCTATCGGGGCACGAACGATCGACCGAGCGACATCATTCGATCGATTAATTGAGGATGGCGCCTTCGATTTTTGAACGTGCCCTAGCTTCGAAAAGGGGACGACGAGAACGAGCAGCCCTAAATTGCCGCAGCCCTAATTTCGAACGATGAAGAAGGGTCGGGCCGCCATTATTTTGTTTATCTCATTTAGGGTTTTAGAACAAAAAAAATGAAAGGGGTCGGGTTCTTGAACCAATGCAAATGAAAGAAGGGATCGGTTATACTTCAAACGATACGGCATCAAAATGGATGGGCCGAAATTCAAATTTATAAAGCCCGTATACTCTTTTAATCAAAATTGTAAAAGAATTTCTACCGATTAAAAAAAATTTCCATCAGCAATTAACAACCCGATTTAATCGTCTAGACACGATAATTAATTGGTACGAAGTCTCGGGTTGTTACATTTATTTGATTATTATATTTTGTCGTTCCGCTGTGAGATTCTATGTTTGTTTTTCTTTCCACTACAACAAAACCTACTTTTCACTGCAATACTTTTCAGCATTTCATTAGTAAATGTCGTGAGCATTGTTTCACATAGAGAAATGTTCACGTCAAAACGCTAAGAAATACTAGGGTTTTTAGTTCGCGCGTACTGCCAGTTTCCCTCGTTAATTTCACATCTGTCTAAAAAAATAAACAAAGAAAAATTCGAAGCACCCTTCTTCCTTGTTCATCTCTCGTTTTTCTCTCGTCACCCGCCTTCCTTTACTATAGCGAACTTTTCCCCTTCGTCGCTCTCGTATGTGTGGACCGTGATCTTGTTCGGGCTTCAATAATTTTATGGCCCCTCTATCACTCACAAGTACTTCGCTTATTGATTCAATTTTATCATCTTTTATCAATAATTTTCTAGCCGCTCTATCAATAATTTCCTCAAATCAGTTTTATCATGTTTGTTTTATTCATTCAATTTTACGGTTATTGATTCATTATTTTCGATTTTCAATTTTACGGTGATTGATTTTTGAATCCATCCATGGTACTAGTTAAAATATAAGGTAGTTTATGAAGAAAAAAACAGTGTATTCAGTATGGTTATGGGCAGTTTGATGCCGTCGATTGTTCTCTTCTGTTTAAATTGAAAATGTAATAAATTAAGATACAGCTAAAGCTTCACCACCGATATCATATTCTTTAAGGGTATTTTCCAAAGTTGTATGTATTATTGGTTAATGGAGCAAACCACTGCTTTGTTGTAGAACTTAATGGTTACGGGTCCTTTTGGTCGGGTATTTTTTAAAGTAGTCGAGGAAAATCACAAAATCTTGGTCTACCATTTAGAAATGATAGGAAAATGTCAGACTCCGTAGATTTATCATCATTTGGAGACAGGAATATATAGCTTCTTTGCTAGCTTTCACTATGTAGATATGGGTTTTTTCTCCTATTAATCCTAGTCTGTTGAATCCTAGCTACTACTGAAGGAGCATCAGTTTCATTTTGTTACTTTAATGTTCAGTAGTTACTTATCGTCTATTTGATTAATGCAATATTTTCAAAGCAATGATTGTGTTAAACATATGTTTATTATGGCTGATCTTGATAGATTATTACTGTATAACTACAACAGTGAGTTCAACACATGATAATATGTCATTACTATCTTTGTTGGATATATATTTTCCCCTTTTTGGGTCCTTAAAGTTGGAGAAATTTGGAACATATATTTTCCATTTGTTTTTTGGTTTTAATATAGAATGTTCTGACAAATGCATAACCATGAGACCGGAATAGGAAAAAAAAAAGGAAAAAAAAGTATACCCGTCTAACCCATTAATTAAAATTTATAAAAGTTTCAGAATTTGATAAGTTGTTCTTACTAATGCTTCCAGACGGCTAAAGATGCTAACGCTTGGGACAATTTTTTGACAAAATGTTATCAACAACTGTAGTACAAAATATTATCTAGGAAATGGAGCAATCCATGGATTATGCTTTAAAATGTTTGGCTGCAAAATACGGATTATACTTTAAAATATTTGGATGTAAAATAACATTTGGCTCAAGGATGGAGATCAATCTTCCATATTAGGACCTGATTCAGCTGTTAATGTATCCCAATGTTTTCCCTATCGGCTAAAACATGAAGTAAAATTTGTTAGTTAACATGTTCATGTGAGTGGAGTTAAAAAATATATCAATGAAACTTACCTTTTAAGTCGTATATTCTGCTATAACATTTGCTCCTTGACTCAGCTCAGGGATGCTTATTATTGGAATACATCTTGCCAATGGATGCATCTTTTTCAAGAAAACTATTTGATTTTAAAGACATGTTACAATAAGGGCAGTCATTTTGTTTACATGTATGCTCAATTTCGTATACAGCTTGCCATAGTTTGAGACATTTACCTTTAGACCAATGTGCATATAATGTACACTCAATTTATTTGTAAATCTATGTAGATACATATATTACTTAATATACATAGATAACATCTCACTAAATTTCTTTAAATTTGTTGTTGAAAATATAGTTTCTTATTGAAATTTAACAAATCTCATTCTAGAACTAGATAGTGTTTTAATTTTGCGTATATTTTTTTGGATGATGTTAATTTTGTTAGGTGAAAATATTGCCAGATAAAGCGAAAACTACACATCCATGACAGTGGTATTGTGCTTGGTCATAGAGCGTGTGTGTTTTTGCTAATGAGTTGGATCATTGTTATGTACAAAATATAAGTGCAAAATCATTAATATCAGTGTTAAAATGGCTGTCTGTACTGCAAATTGTCAGGTCACTTTTCCATCTGTTGTGTTTTTGTAGGTTTAATTCAGTGCTCATAGCTAGAAAGCCAAATAAAATCTTATTTATATTCATAAAATATAGAAGTTCGAACAAACCCAAACAAAACTTCTACTGCACACGCACATGAAACATTCATCACAACATTATTAACCTGGTAGTTCCGGTCGCATTCAGTTTCTCTTGCAAACTAATGTTTGCAATCTTTATTTATAAGTAAGACAATACCACACAAGTTTACAAACAACAGTCACCCATGCAGCGAGAACATGGATAGACAAAAGTGCATGTACATCCTTTTGCGCAGATGCCCTCACGACAAACTTCACCGCAGTTTGGTCTATCATGTCAGCAAATTAACTATCCAACATACTTTAAAAGGAATAGTATGATGTCATAGTTATCCAATCAGCAATTGTGTTCTTCCGAGGAATATTTGAAATGATTTGAACGAATCATCACAAATCTATGTTTCTCTTTAACAATAATGTTGTGATGTGCATTACAGTGTATACTTTCTTGGAATTACAGTGTATATTCATGATGGAGAAAGACTGGGTGCATTCACACAGGTAATAGGATAATATACAACTAAATACACTTCGAAAATTTTAAAATTTTAATAGTACAATTAATATTTGCGTTGTCTATTTTTCATCATAGAACTAGTATAGAGTACCGACAAGGAGCATGGAATTTTGTGCAATCCGCGAAGAAAAATTTAGCAATTATAGAAAAAAACTTATGTCCTTGCATAGATTGTCGAAATCTTACTCATCATCATGACAAAGATTGTGTTTGAGCATTTGGTTATCAAAGGAATGGATCCTAAGTACAAATGCAGTAGGTGGTATAATCATGGTGAACAAATAAATATAGTTGAAGAAATGGATTTGGATGACACATATGATTTATTCCAAGCCGTTCACTATGAAGAAGAAGATTTTGTCGATCATAACTTTTTTGCCGACGATAAAGATAATGTTGATGCACAAAGACGAGAAGATGATTTGATAAAAAATTTGGAAGATGCGGAAAGTCCATTGTATCCCGATTGTGCAAGTCAGACAAAATTATCTATTATCACCGCTTTATATAATCTTAAATGTGAGTGCGGTTTATCCGATACTGGTTTTGATAAGCTATAAATGTGTTACATGTATTATTGCCGAAGGATAATGTACTTCCCAAGACTATATATGAAGTAAAAAAATTTCTTAAAATATTTGATATGGGTTTTGAGAAGATTCATGCTTGTAAGAACGATTGTTGTCTTTTTAGAAAAGAATACAAAGATTTGAATAGTTGTCCAAAGTGTGGTTCTTCAAGATGGAAGATAAATAAGAGTACAAAAGAGATCATGCAAGGCATCCCTGTCAAAATGTTGAGATATTTTCCAATCATTCCAAGATTCAGGAGAATGTTTAGATCCAAAAAAATGGCAGAAGATCTAAGATGGCATTATAGTAATAAAAGCAACGATGGAAAAATGCATCATCCTATGGATTCTGTGACTTGGAATGTAGTGGATGAGAAATATAAATCATTTTCAGCCAATCCACGCAATCTCAGACTTGGTCTAGCTACAGATGGTTTCAATCCATTTTCCATTAAAAGTTCTAAATATAGTTGCTGGCCAGTAATGCTAGTGACATATAATCTTCCGCCTATGTTGTGCATGAAAGAAGAAAATATTATGTTAACATTGGTGATTCCTGGTCCAAAGCAACCGGGAAATGATATTTATATATATATATATATGTGTGTGTGTGTGTGTGTGTGTGTGTGTGTGGCACCACTTGTAGAAGATTTACATCATTTGTGGCATAACGGTGTTGATATTTATGATGCATTTAGTAAAACACTTTTTAATTTAAAAGAAATCTTACTATGGACGATAAATGATTTTCCAGCTTATGGAAATCTTGCTGGATGTTGTGTAAAGGGTAAAAAAAGCTTGTCCATTATGCGGTGTTAACACTCATAGTCGATGGTTAAATCATAGTCGATGGTTAAATCATAGTCGAAAGATTATGTATATGGGTCATAGAAGATTTTTACCTCCTTCAGTCTCATTGAGAAAACAGAAGACTTGGTTTGATAATACGGTGGAGAAAGACACCAAGCCTAGGATTTTGACAGGTAGAAACATTTCTGCTATGCTGCAAAATTTTCCTAATGATTTTGGAAAAGATAAGAAAGAAGAAATAAAAAGAGGAAAGAAGATAAAGAAGAAAAGACTAGATAAGAAGGGGGAAAAAGATAATGGACAAAAAAAGGAAGCATGTTCACAACAAAGAAGATGAACATGATGAGAATGATAACCCTGTAAAAACAGAGTTATCAAGGTGGAAAAAAGATCAATTTTCTTTGATTTACCATATTTGGAGGTTAGTGTTTTTTTTCCTACATTGATTAAACAGAAAAAATGTATAATACTAAAATGTTATATTCTTGATTGTTACAAGAACTTCCATTGCGACATAATTTAGATGTAATGCATGTCGAGAAAAATGTTGGAGAAAGTTTGCTAGGCACAATATTGCATGATAGCAAATCAAAAGATGGAACTAATTCTAGAAAAGATTTAGAGGACTGGGGAATTCGATATAGTCTTTTTGCACAAGCTCGTGGAAAGAAAACATATCTTCCACCGGCTCCGTACACATTATCAAGTTGTGGGAAAAAAAATTCTGCAAGAGATTATATGATTTCAAAGGGTCTGATGGTTATTGCTTAAATTACAAAAGATGTATATCATTAGAGGATTGGAAAGTTAGTGGCTTTAAGTCTCATGATTATCATGTTTTGATGCAGCAAATATTGTCAGTTGCAATAAGAGGATTGTTGCCAAAAAAGCCGAGGAAAACAATAATCCGTTTGTGTTCATTTTTCAATAAAATATGTCAACGTGTTCTTGATAAAGAAAAGCTGCAACAACTCGATGATGAGATCGTTACAATTTTATGCGATCTTGAAAGATATTTTCCACCTTCTTTTTTTGATATAATGATACATTTAACAATTCATCTCGGAAGAGAAGATCGATTGTGTGGACCGGTTCATTTTTGTTGGATGTACCCCTTTGTAAGGTATATGAAGACTCTTAAAGATTATGTAAGAAACTATGCACGAGCTGAAGGATGTATTGCGGAGCCCTACCTTGTAGAAGAATCTATGAGATTTTTTGGTGAATTTTTAAAAAAATCATCACTAATAGAGGAGAAACAAGGCCGAAATGAAGATTATGAAAACCACACAATACTCGAAGGTTGTCCAATTTCAAAGCTTGAGACAATTACATTGCCATTTAACGAGAAAGAAAGTGCTCATTTGGCTGTCCTAATGAACATGGCTATAGTGGAACATTTTTTAGAGTAAGTAAATATTGCATTCTATTTTGTTTTGTTTTGATGTGTATAACAACATGTATAACTTTTTTTTTCTTTTTTGCTAGTTTGCATCTTGAGGAGTTGGAAAATTCAGACCAACGTATGAAAAAAATGCGACATTGCTTTGGAACAATCATACAAAAAACTTCGCTAATTGGATTAAAAAAAAGGTTATTTTAAATACTCTTTAATTGGCTTCAAAATAATATTTTCAAAATCTTTGGTAAATACATTGATTTTTTTCAGATATCTATTGAGTCGAAGGATCACGATACGTTGTTAAAATGGATTGCATATGGTCCGAGTACTAATGCATTATCATGCAAAGGATATATTATAAACGGGCAACGTTTTCACACGCAAGATGTTGAGAGAGAAACTCAAAATTGCAGGGTGACTGATGATGCCACTACTATGTGTAGAGCAAGTGCAATGGATACCTCTCAAGTGGTTGATGTGGTCACATATTATGGAATTTTAACCAACATAATTTTGTTAGACTACCATGTCTTTTATATTCCTGTTTTTAAGTGCAATTGGGAAAACAAAGGAAATGGAGTGAAAGTTGAAGACGGGTTTACTCTTGTTAATTTACATCAATATCAAGCTTCATTTTCAAGACATCCGTATATTCTTGCGTCTCAAGCGAAACAAATCAATTATTTAGGGGAAAACGATTCTTCTAATTTGTATGTTGTATTGAAGGCATTACCGCGAGGGTTTCATGAATTAGAGACAGATGAGTCTATTGATGATGTAAGTTTTGTTAGAGAAGAATGCGAAGAAAACGATAGAGATGTTGATTCCATGGAGGATGCTATCTACGTTAGAGAGGATTGTGAAGGCATACTTGAGTAGTTTCAATAAGTTGCTTAATTAACCAAAGTTGCTTAATAGATCGGGAATGCATAAATTAACCAAAGTTACCAAACTTCGTTTTAGTGTTTATATATATACAAGCATAATATTATGACCTGAAATAAAATAGATCATCTTCAACTTCGATTAGGTTAAGGTCCTAGAGTGTTCTATGATCTAGTATTCTATCTTGTTGAATTCCTAAACATGCTATAAAAGCTTAGTTTACATCATTGTGATTAATGAATGAAAATAATTACTATGTGATAATGTAGACTTGTGTGTTTTTTTCTCTTTTTCTTGCCTAGCCTTTCATGTATTTTTTTGCATGTATAGTAATATAACGTGTGTTATTATGTTATGTTATTCTATTTTAATTTTATTATTATTATTATTATATAAATGATTGTAGTTATTTGATTGTTATAATAATTACTAGTTAACTAAGTAACTGATTAATTATTTATTAAAATTTAATCTATAAATTATAATAAGTGCACAAATTGTACAAGAAATCTATGCTGTAGGCATCAGCAAATAAATCCAGCAGTTATGATATATTGTACATAAAGTAACATTTTGTCTATGATGTATGCTCTAGGCTGAATACAACAACTTTTTATTTATTGTGAAGCCAAACGATATATTTAAAGAGCTTTTGCCAATAAATATAGCTGCTGAATAACAACAGAACTAAAATCCCGAGCAGCCGTAATTTAATGGTGTTTTGATTGAAGAACCTGTTGGAATTGATGATCTGTTAGATTTTCGTGTAGTTAAAAACTAGACGTATATATCTTATAATTGTATTGCTATCTACCAGGTCTGATGGCACTCTTTTGTTTTACTACACTAATAAATAATTTGGAGTGCTCTCCTCAATCTGAGGACCACTTTTTTATTAAAAATAAAAAAACTACCCTTTTGGGATTGTAGTTCATACAATTTCCCTTGTCATAAATTTACTTTTATTAGCTATGTATATCTTAGTGTTTGTTTATATGTACTTTTATTATCTATGCATGAATACTAAAGTGTTTGTTTATATTTACTTTTAATTGCAGAAAATGGGTAAAAATACGAAAAGAAAGAGGACTGTGATTAACAACAATATTCAGAACGAATGCAATTTTGAAAATAATGATGCTCCAATTCAAGAAATTCCACAAGTCGTCAACGATACTACAATGCAACAAGAAGGAAATGTTGAAGTTGTTGAAGCAAGCGAGAGAAATGACAATTTCAAAGTTAATCCAGTTGTGAAAAAAATAACTAGAGGATGAACAAAAGTGAAAAGGCTTCCTTTAGATATTTTAAGTCGAATTGAAGTTGAGTTTAATGGGGAAGGTGAACCAATAGGAGATGGATCAGTCAAGTTGTCTTCTTATTTAGGCCCACTTGTACGCGAGCATGTTCCGGTTACACTGGATAATTGGAAGCATCTCAGCAACGAATTAAAAGTCGTTCTTTGGGAATCCATTCAGGTAAGAAACAATCAATAACACATTCAACTCGTATTTTAGCACTTTTTTGTGTTGATGCATGGATCATCCATAGATCTGTTTTTCTTGGTTTCATCCATTTACGATGCAAAATATTCGTTTATCAATATATTGGTAAGCCATTTTTTCTCATTCAAACTTTTCATACTATAGTCTGCAACTTGACCCAACTCCACCACTTTGACTCCTATGCTTCCACTTGAGCTTCATGGCTGACCACAAATAACCATTAAATATCCTGAGATTTATAATCTGCATCATTCAAAAGAGACATATTACATTATGATCTTGTTAACGAAATGTAAGACTGGAAGTTAACTGAAATCGAAGAAATTTCTTTCCTATTGCTCTTTGAGGAACCCATGTTCCTATATCTCCCCCCATACAGAGGAACTTTTTATTTTTGAGTTCAGCCATTTCTCTGATTTAGTCTATAAGCTTGTTGGTATTTTTCTTCCTATTGCTCCTTGAGGAATAGTTGATTCATGTGTATCATATATTCCCAATTGTATCCTTTGTGTTATTAAGTTGATTTAAAAAAAATATTGCAGGCTAGATTTAAATTAGACGAGGAATGGCAAAAAGTGCCTATATTTCAGCAAATGGGATGTATTTTTAGATCTTCAAAAAGCATACTAGTTCGCAAAATAGTAAATGCAAAGAACGAAGAAGAGAGACTTCAACTGAAACCAGATAACATCAAAACCATGACGGAGTGGAAGAAGTTTATTAAGTCGAAAACAAATCCGGACTTTAAGGTAAATCATTCATGACACATTAATGGTTTATACTTATCTAATGTGAATTGTGATGTTAATTTTCTATTCAATCTTTTTTGTGTTTTTTGAATACTGCAGATGGTAAGTGATAGATTCAGAGCTATTAGACAAAATCAGATGCCATACACATGCAGCCGTAGAGGCATGGCTCGATTGGCTGAAGATATGGTAAAAAGTTAATTTATATACCATAATATTTATTAACTAGTTAGTTGATACAGTTTGTTGTTTTAATGATCGTTTGAATGTAGAAAGAGAAGAGTAATGATTGCTCTCTAGTTCCTAGAGTAGATGTTTGGGTCAAATCTCATATTAGAAAAGATGGCAAACCAGTGAACGCGGCTGTTGCAGATACTATTGTAATTTTTTTTAATAATGTGATAGTTTAAAATTAGTGTATAATATCAATGTTAATCTTTGTAGGAAAAAATTAAAAACGTTGTCGTTGGGCCTCATTCGGGTTCAATAATTGGTTACAAAGAGGATGCATTGTCGCAAGTGTTAGGACATGACAAACTAGGACGATTGAGAGGAATGGGAAGGGGCATGATCGCCACCAAGGCAACTTGGTCACATGTTAGGGATAAACAAACAATCCAAATGCAAAACCAAATTTTAGAATTAAAGGCGACGGTTCAAGGGCTAATGAAAAATCAGGTAATATTTTGGTTTACCGCAACATGCATGTTTAGAATATATAATTATAATATTGTATTAATATATTTTTACAGAGTAAAGAAAGTTGGGGAGAAGCAAGTACACATCAAAAGGTAAAATTAATTGTATTAATATTGTGATATCATTTAAATTTGGGTAATTAATTCTATAACCACTATATTTTGCTATCGGTCAATTGTAGGGCAATCATGACAACAAACATGATAAATGTGAATTATTGGATTGGTGTGGGACAGATGAAATTGTTGCAGAAGGAAGAGTTCTATCAAGTGATCCAAATGAGCTTGTCCAACTAAGCCCTTTAGGGTCAGATGCTATGAAAATTATTATAGACATTTCGAGAAAACCTGATGCCTTTTTATGGAGGCCCACACTTCGTTTGACACGTATTGGAGAAGTTGAAGGCGAGATAGTAGCATGGCCAGTTACCAGAGTTGTTTTGCACAACGTAGACCATTTGGAGAGAAGACAATGAGGTAACTTTAAATTATTTCGCAACTAACATTTAATCTGATTACATAAAATAATAATAATTCATTAATTTTCTTTGTTAGAGTAAAACTGGTAGCACGGATCATAAATGCAAGTTGTATGATTGGAGTGGGACCGAAGAAATAGTTGCTGAAGGACAGCTGCACTCGACTAATCCAATAGAACTTGTGAACGATCTTCCTCTTGGACCATCTGCAATGGCAGTTTGGATAGATAATCCAAAAAATCAAGATGCTTATTTATGGAGACCGACCATTGGTTTGACACGAGTTGGAGAAGCTAATGGTAAGAAAGTGGCATGGCCTGAATCGAGGGTGGTTGTAGAGCAGGTTAATATTGTAGTGTCTTCTACTCATACGGTTACTACTGTAGTTGTCAGAAAGGTTAACTTAGTTATAATTAATTCATTTATTCGTCTTACCAAGTATTTAATCATATGATAAAATAATACATTCTTAATTGACAGGGTACAAATTCAATGATAAATAACAAGTGCAAGTTGATCGATTTGGATCGAAAGGGAGAAATTGTAGCTGAAGGACGTGTCTCTTCATTCGATCCAAAAGTATTGGTTCATTTGGTTCCTCTAGGGATAAATGCAGTTAAGGTTTGGGTTGATGTTGCAAATGCTCCAAATGCACGTCTATGGAGACCAACATCCGACTTACAAAATATTGAAGATGCCGCCGGCACTACAACTGCTTGGCCTGCTGATAAAGTTATAACAGATGAAAGTTCGGTAAGTCTAATTTAACTTAAGGTATAATCGATTATTTGATGGTTTCGGTAGTTATTTGCCGATCGTAGTTAAAAAATGAAAATCTCATGACGGTCTGTAGCAATCAGTTGGATGCATATTAAAATACATAATTCATAGAATAATTTGATAATTTGTTTTAAATAATTACTGCAGGCAAAATATTTTATACTTGTTAGTGGCCATCGGAAATCCTAGTTATGTTTGATGAATAAGTATTTTTTTTGTAAAAGAGAAAAGGGCCTCGTCCATAGTAGTAATAAATTAATGAGAGGGGCCGAGACTAATAATTAGGTGAACCATTTTCAATTAAAAATCATATCAGATGCAGCGGTTAATTCATTAGCTATTAGTTACATCCGTATTTCTTGTATATATTTCCTTATTTCCACTTATTTTTATTTGCTTTTATATTTATAATTGGGGTTGGATGATATAAAATTGAATTCTTAGTCCAATTGCATAATACATACGATGAATTTACATTTATTTATGTTCTTAGAACATTAAAACTGATCCAAAATCATCTAATCACCATATCTACTTTGGTTTATCAAGTGCAATGTATAAGTTCAACCTTTTCAAAAAATTATTTCTACACAGATTTGAACAGTAAGATCAAAATCTTATTCTGTAAATAACCAAATATCTAATTTATTTTGTAACTAATTGTTTTCACTTAAATCATTATTTTCTTTTGAAAAAAAATGTAATGACAAAGTATTTCACGAATAATTTCGATTTCACTTGTGTTGTCATAGCTGATAGTTCAAAATAATGTTACAACACCCAAATTAACAATGGCACAAATAATTGGATTACACAAAAGATTTCAATGATAATTGGATGAAACAAAAACACATTTTTCTCCTCACATTTATATGTGGTCAGTAAGAATAATTAGTCATGAAAATATGTTTCCATGTATACTGTTAGCCTGATGTTTGGTACACGTGGATTCGCCAAAACCATTCACAGGTGCACGTGGATTGAGTCTAAGCCTGACTGTACACGACTTTGACCACGATAGTTAAGCTAAGTTTTGTTCATGTTTCACTAGAAGAAACCATGCTATGTTCCCTACAGTTGTATTTTCTTCCATATCGATGTATCTGTGTATGTGGGTGGGGTGTTTAACTTCACAAATCATTTTTATTTGACAGACTCTGCATGATTTATGATACTTATTCAAAGGCAGAAGGTTGAAGATAATATGGTGGTTGAGAATGGTTGAAGAGATGTTGTCATACTTGATGAGGTACGTTCTACTATTGTCATTATACTTTTTCATTATACTATTTTGTTCATACTCCCAGTCCATTGATTATATTAATGGTTTAGTGCGCTAAGTTTCTGAGCCTACAAAGTTAACGTTATGTATACTAAAGTTTAAATACAGCAACTGTTATTTTATGGATTGTTCTGATCTTTTTACGAGTCGTAAAGAGATTTAAAGCATCCATCCTCCATCTTTATATTGTTATGTAGTGATGTAGACTTATGCACATCAATTACACTATCATTTGAGATAATTCCATTACATTTGCTTTAAAGGTAGATAGATGACTGTGATGCAAAAAAAGATTGCAACGAGTTATGTACTACTTTTTGGTTCTATATTTTGTTTATGAACCATTGATGACGAACTATTTATGTTTGGTGTAAGAATATTGTGTATTTTGATTATGAAATTTCATACGTTGGTTATCAAATATGTGTCCAAAATGTGGTATTGATACAATATGTTGATTTTGAAATGTGGTATTGATATAATATGCTAATTTTGAAATGTGGTATATATACACATTGTGACTGATGTTTACTGAGATGGAATTTATAGAAAAGTAGAAAAAACCTAATTGACTTAGCTTTGTATACAATTTAACGGCGTTTTTAAAACGCTGTTAAAACATTCCATAGCGTTTTTTAAACCCTGTGGAATGTTTTAACAGCGTTTTAAAAACGTCGTTAAATTGTATCTAAAAACATAAAGCACGATTTATTGCAACAGGTAAACGTTGTAAATAAATACCACAACAATGAAAAAACGCTATAAAATCTTATCTTAGCATGAAACAAGTTATATATCCATTATTATATTGTATTCATATATATATGTGTGTGTGTGTGTGTGTATGTATTATTGTAATAAAAATGTCTAGTCGAGGTCGTAGACATAGCCATGGTGGATCCCACTCATCAGATCGTGTGGATCCCACTCAAATGAGCATGATGCATATATGATGTACCCTTTTATTCAGATCGATAGTTCTGTTGCGCTTGATGACGTTACTGGTCCATCCACTCATGCATCCGAGATAGACTCTTCTTTCATTAAACGAGTTTGATGTTTTCGCGAAAGCTCAAGGTTTAGGGTGAGTAATTAATTATTTGAATACAAAAACAATCCTATACACACACTCACACCCATTAACATTGACACACACACACTCTCTCTCTCACACAGTCACCATGATAATATACGGTGATTTAATTAAATAGTTCAACTTTTGCTAATTAAATACGCATGTATGTATAGTGATACTAACATGCACACACTCACACACACACGTTCATACACACACACACTCACATACACAAGTCTATTAATACAAATTATGCATGTGCAAGTTAGATTTCAACAACACCAACTGAAGTCATCTGTCAAGGCATGCTTGCATGGATCATTGATTTTGGCTCATATTTGGTGACATCCTCGATGTCGTGAATATAGTCATGTCTCATGAGTGTATGGTAAAATAATTTTACTACGCAGCACTATATATATATTTATGATTTTAAGAGTCTTATAAATATTATGTCATTTTATTCATAATATATAAAATTTCATTTCCAGAGAAAATTTGCTTGGAAATATGACGCTTCTGAAGGATTGGTGAGAAAGGTTTGGGCAACCAAAGCAGGCTACAAATATCAAAATGGACCCATTGTATATGCAGGAGTAGCAGAAAGCATCGAGCCCTTGCCGAAGAGATATACGTAAAGTTCTTGGCGTATTTGCAAACCGAGGACTTCAAAAGGAAATCAAAAAAGAATTATGAAATTAGGGATTAAAATCCCAAGTTGCATTATGGTGGCTCTTGATCATATGCAGATTATCACAACGATCTAGTACATATTTATTTGTTAAATTTATTTAACATTTAAATAAATTAAATATGCCTATATGGTAATTTACTTAATTCAAATTTTCAGTACGAAAAGCAGCATAATGAACCTACATCATGGCAAGTCTATTATAGGACTCCCTAGATTGAGTCATCGGATGGGTCCATTGCAAACAGTTAAACATATGAAGCTTCAACGGAATTTGCAGTATGTTGTCCATAAAACTTTATTTAAATAATATTTACATATACACACACATGCACAAAATGCTAACGAATACGTAAAATGCAAAACATGTGAAATACTAGGCTAGGATCGTGAGTTCGAATAGGTATTTAACACACTCAGTAAAACTATTGCCTAAAAGGCAGATCTTAAGCCCAACTGCAGCAATATTTCAAAGGTAATTAATTAAAAATTTAGTAAAACTTCACACTAGTATATATACATGGCCCAAAAATATATAGATACATAATATATATTTATATGTTATGTGGATATGGTATTAAATATATATGTATACAAAACCATATACATATATTTTAATATGCTTAAACATATGTATATATTTATATATATAGACACACACATACACATCTGTTATGTATATAAAGGACCTATATGCATATATATATAGTATATTACATTTGTTATAAATCCCAAAAACCATATGTATATATATGTTTTTTATACACATTCTTAGTATAATAATTTTATTTAATCCTCATTGTATTAGATGTTTCATTTTGATATCGATTTATAGTTTGATACCAATAAAATATAGTAATTTATTTCTCGGTTGATACAAATAAATATATTTCTCCTTTACTTTTCCTTAATAGTGGGCACTCTCCATGAAATAACTCGTTATTGAGAAGTAATAAATTTGAGATTTTTAAATATAAATTTAGTATTAAACGGATTTAAAAAATCTATATACATTTGGAATTGGAGATGGATTTGAATATAAGAGTAAATGTTTTGATAAATTTGGGAATATTTTTTAAAATAAATTACTCATATTTTGTGAAGTTTAGCATACTATTTCAAATGGTATATTGAGCCTGGAAATATTTAAATGATAATATAGGCTTGAGAAAAATTATAAAGTTCGAAGAAAAATAATTTTAATTGATAAAAGTAGGTTGAAAAAGACTTCAAGTTTTATAATTGTTAGTGGGAAGATAGAAAATGATTATTTTGATAAAAGAAATATTTTAGAGGTAATGAAACATTAATAAAATGGAATTGTGATTTTTGAATTAAAATTACAATTTTAATTCAGAATGAGAAAGGGTTTAAAATGGATTAAAAATGAAATAATTAATTTTATAATGATGAATAATGAAATCAAAGTGAGCTATTTTTGTGTAAAATATAGCTGGTCTCATTTTAAATTGAAATTATATAAAAATATACTTATAACGACATATATTTTTATGGATAAGAGTAAAATGTGAAATATGAAATTTTATAAATTTATTTGAGTTGAAATACCGATTAATTAAGGGCTTTTGCATTTGTTTTGTAAGGAAAATAAAAATTAAAATAAAGTCCAATACATTTCTACACAATAGTTCTAATACACAAAATAATAATTAAAATAAAATTCTCCTTATTATTAACAAACAAGTTTGACTAAAATTCATAGATCAATAGAAAGAGGCATGGCATTAAATGATAAAGAACTCAAAAATCGACGATTGAAGTAAAAGGTCGATAAACTAGAGTAGAAAGTTTCAATACTCACAGATGCATTTGTTCGGCAGTTTCTTGATGTAGACAGTTCTGATTTTGATGATGACAATGGAGTCGAGTGTGCAGGTGATTGGTAAGTATGCAGTACATATGCTTGGATGTTGTTTATGTTAGATATTGTTGGATATGTTGGATATTAATGTACTATTTACTATTTGGACATTTGTTTGGATATTGATAATGTAATATATGTGTCGAATATTTGTATGTTTGTGTTAAGTATGGTATATTTTTGGATATGGTATATTTGTGTTAAATATTTATGATGATATATGAGTTTATATATGTATGGGTTATTTAGGGTGAGAAAAGAAGTAGAAATGCTGCAAAAATGTTTCCAGCATAGCACCAGTAAATTCAATTTTGACATTGTAACACTTTACATTTTTAATAAAAATAATTAATTAATTAAAAAGGCATTTTAGTAATTTTACATAAAGCTGAAAACTGACTTTTTGTAAATGAAAGAATTTGGAAAATATGATTTTTCCATTTGGTCAATTAAATTTTCTACCCCAAATTCATATATAAACGTCAAAAACGAACAACAGATGAAGGAGATATAGATCATTTACTACCCCCTTAAAAGAATTTCGTTCCTGAAATTTCAAGAGATGAAAAAATGTAATTCATAGACTAAACTAAATAATAGAAACCATGTGTATATGCAACACATACACTAAGACCACATCACGCAAAATGAAATCCAAAATTTTCATGCCAAACATATCTGTTTCCTAACATTTCAAGCGATATAAAATATGATACCACTAACTCTGGATATAAACATCAATATATAGAAATGGAAAAGTAAGTGCAAATAAACAATTTACATCCATCAAATTAACATATGTCATCAATATGGCAGGTGATAAATGCATAAATATTAATGCAACTCCTATATGAATGCAAGATCATGGCATATAGGCATGGATACAAATATTCTAAAATATACTAATAATTTCTATATGTATGCAACATGATATACAATAAGTCAAGTCATATAGAAAAACATAAGTCACATAACAAAGCATACAACACCATCCAACTTCCTAATTTAACTAAATGAATAAAATAGGTAAAACATACCAGGAAAGAGTAAAGGATGGGAAGCTATAATAATCTCCTCTAGCTCCAAAGTTTTCTTCGCTAGATCATTTTCCCACTGGACTCTAACCAGTTTAACTCTTTATTTTGAAGTCACTTTGTCCCATGCTCATTCATTTCAATAGGTGCATGGTGGACAAGTGACTCTCTTTCTACTTTAACATCTTCTAACTGACTCAGCTCGACCACAGTAGATGAACCTTGTAAACATTTCGCAAGTGCGACCCATGGAAAATACTATGAACACCCACCAACTTTTCAGGAAGCTTCACCCTACAAGCTTACTTCCCCACTCTTTCCAAAATTGGAAAAGGCTATACAAAGCTCTATGCCAACTTCCGTAAATTACCAAACCTAATAACATGCCTTAAGGGCGAGACGTTCACAAAACCATGTCTATCTATTGCAAACTATAACTCTATGTGTTTCCTATCAACATACGCTTTTTGCCTATCTTACACAGTCTTTATCGTCCTACAGTCAAACCTACTTTCTCTAAAGTTTGATCATGTCTAGCCCAAGAATAATCGTAATGTCCCGCCAACAAGATAAAGATCTACATGGCCTCACGTACAATGCCTCGAACGACGTCATCCCAATGCTTGCCTGATAACTGTTATTATATTCAGTGTACTAACGGCAAGTGGCCTTTCCAAGAACCTCCAAAGTCCAAAATACACATCCGCAACAAATCCTCCAACACCCTATTCACCAGCTTAGTCCATCCGTCCGTCTATAGATTAATAGGCTATACTCAAATTTAGTTCAGTGCCCAAAACCTCTTGAAGACTCCTCCAAAACTCACTAGTGAAAAGTGGATCTCGATTACTGATGAAACTAGAAAGAAATCCATGTAGTTGAGCTACCTCTCTCACATATAAGGTCGCCAAAGATGTGGCTGTTCTCGTGCTCCTACTCGAGATAAAATTAGCGCATCTAGTAAGTCGCTCAATAATGACCCAAACACTCTTATTTTCCCTTTTAATCCTAGGTAACACATTAGCAAAATCCATAGAGGTGTTTTTCCATTTCCACCATGGAATATCCCAAGGCTGTAATAATCTAGTAGGCTTTTTCTGCTTAACCTTTACCCTTTGACATGTCACACACTTCAAATCAAACTCCGCTGCATGTCTCTTCATACTTAGCCTGTAGGATATCCTATTTATATCTCGTAACATTTTTCCAGCATCGAGATGAATAATCATCCCAGAACGATGAGACTCAGATAATATCAAGTTAATCAATTCTTTAATAAGCGAAATACACAATGTGAGGACTGTTGGATTCGAATCCCTACCATCCCGAAAAGCAAAAACATGCACTAACCACTGTGCTAAAAGGTCTTTGTTTTCAAAAGGGATGTTACACACTACCCCCCTTAAAGAGCCCGACGTCTTCATTGGCTTACCATCATACACCACCCAGACATTGTGCGTGTAATCACATCAGCACTCTGCGACATTACAACATAATATTCTAGCTGGGTATAGGCTACCAAATGTGACAATCATAGGACTTGAACCCCTGCCGCCTTAGAAAGTAACACCAAGCATTAACCACTGTGCTAAAAGAGCTTTATTTTAACTTTTCAAAAGGGATGTTACAGACTACCCACCTTAAAGAAACCAATATCCTCAAGTGTTCATCATTACACACCACCCAGGAGTTGTTTTTGTAACCCACATTAGTACTACACTAACTGACATCCACAACATTATAACACATATCCAGCTGGGTACTACCTCTAATATAAAATGTGACAACCATTGGAGATGAACCCTTACCGCCTCATAAAATAACATTATGTACCAACCACTGTGCTAAATGATCTTTGTTTCCCAAAGGGATGTTACACACACCCGACCATCCCTATACAGCCATCCTCTATAACCGATGGAATGACAATCCAAATGATTCGATACTCACTTATATTCACCGTCTCAAAAATACCCAAAAACTTTATGTCTTGCTTCTTCCTAGAACCAATATGGTCCATAGGTGAAGAATGAACATCTAAAGATGTTAACAACCCCGATGCAATGTCTGATAAAGGTCGGAAATCAAATAGTGAAATAAACCCTAAGTGCTTCCACTCCAAAAATATAGAGCCTAACATCGCGTGTCTCCTACTCAAGGTATTAGCTAACATTGCCTTTGTAGGAGGTATACGAGATACTGAAATCATACAATGCAAGAAATCCATCCATCTCTGCCGCCGCACATTCAAATCTTTTTGGGAGCACAAATACTATAGGGATTTATAATCTGTAAACAACTCAAATCTTTTACTTAAAAGATAATGCCTCCAAGATTGTGAGAAAAAACAATACCTGTAACCTCAAGATCACGAGTTGGATAATTTTTATCGTGTACTTTCAACAATCGACTAGCATAACAAACAACTCTACCCTCCTACATCAAAATGGTGCTAAGTCTTATACTGCAAGCGTCGGTATACACAGTAAATGGCTTCAAACTATGATGACCCACTATTTTTAACATCTAAATTCAATTATAAACAACATCGAAGTATGCTTATAACTAAATTCAGATATTAAAGACAATGAATCGTAGGTATATAAAATTAAAAAGTCTAAAATAGTGAACATAAAAGGAAAAACTCGTAGTGGAATTGAAATATAAATATCATTTCAACGGTTCAATATTCACTAGTCCGATACATCGGATAATATATATATTTCAATACATCAATTAGTAAAACTACAACCATGTTACTATGATGCAAGAGATATACCAATCTATTTTGTGGGTGTGATCCATTCCAGACACTTTGCTCCCTCCTTTGTTCCTATCGTAAAATTGCAATTGCACATACATACATATAATAAAGGAAAAAGGTGTCAACTACATTTGAATTGAGCCAATGTCTATACGCCCTGGTCACAAGGAAACCGTGGGCTATTGCATAGAAAAAAATGCCTATGTACCCCTTTGGGGATCAAGCCCACTTAGTTCTGTTTTCTGCTCTTTCCTACATCTGAATACTTGTTTGTACATAAAAACTATAGCATCCATGCAACCATTGTAACAAATGCATATAGTACAAGCAGAAAATAGTGTTCCTACTTATCCATCGTAAGAAATTATCAAATGGGACAGTAACAATAATAGTACACTTGGCTATTAAACATCACATACATTGCAACACTCAATGTCAGCCTCATTCATTAAATAAGAAAATAACAACACAAATATACTTACATACATACTAATCATAGTAACACATCGCCAATGTAAGTATAAACCATCAAACGTGTACTAATCACCCCACAATAGTGATACAACATAAATCATCAAATGTGTACTAATCCAATCAATATTAGTAACACAACATCTATCATCAAATGTGTACTAATCCAATCAGCATTGGTAACACAACCTCAATCATCATATAACCATAATCAACTACCCCTCGTCTTGTAGTAATAATGTTAAAGCATCACATACCCAAGCTAATGAGATTTAGAGAAGATATATGGTAATTCAAATTAACAAATAATCACATATTACCTCCATCCCAAACAACTAAATGGGAAACAAAGTCCTAAAACATCCCTACGTGCCCTGGAACAAGTCTATGTTCAACCTATGCAACATATAGGCGATCAATTGACTTAATAGACATGATCAGTCAATTGGTTGCCTTTGTATTTTTCTCTTAAGTAGCATATCAGTCGATTGATTAAACATAGTCAGTCAATGATTCGACAAGTCAATCAATTGATGACTTAAATCAGTCGACTGATTAACCCTAAAAATAGACTAGTTTTCCTCGAGTTGGACTCGTGTTTTTATCAGGTTTTCTCGAAGCAAGTCAGTCGACTCGTATGGTGCGGTCAGTCAACTGTTCGCCTATTGTAGGATTTTTCAACATTTTTAACTTGTTATTTTTATCTTATTTAAATCATTCTATTGTTTTATCTCTTATCAAACTTCAAATATGTAATGACCCGTAATTTTCTTTAATTAAAAATATGAAATTTAATAAGATTTTAGAATTTAATATTGGAAGAAATTAAAATTTATGATTTATTAATGAGAAAAATAATTAGAATATGATTTAATAATGTTGTTTGAAGGTTATTGACAATTGTTTTGATGTAATTCCAATTAATTGAATTAATTGTAAAGTCAATTTGGTTATAATTGTAAATAAGGAATTAAATTGATAATTAATGGAATTAATGAAATTGAAATATTATAATTAATATGGTAAAAGATGATAACTGTAAAATATGAATGTAATGGAATGTAAATTAATGTTAATTATATTCATATGGTATTCTATGATTTAGTAATAAGAGTGTTAATCGAGATAAAAGAAATTGACCGAATTTAAATTATAATTAACTGGAATTTTATTATGATTGAATTGAACGTTAAAATTTATGTATTATTTAAATATTGAATTTGACATGGGAAATTTATTTTAAAGGATTATAATTTCTATGTAAACAAGAATGATAAAAAAAATTAACTTTTAGATTGAATTTGAAAAGTGATTAAATTAATTTAAGGGGGAATTAATTTAAAGGACAAAAATTTGTATATTTTTAGCCTCAAGGACACGACCTCGATATTTTAACCACAAGGACAAACATTCTCCTAAAAATTATTCATAAGGACAAACATTCTTTCAAAATTATTCATAAGGACAAACATTTTTCCAAAACTGCTACCGAACTAAAAACTGATACCTAAAAACTGCTACCGATAACTACAAACTAATACCTAAAAACTGTAAAAACTGATACCTAAAGAAAGTTGTTCTTCGGGCTAAAATACTGAATGTCTGCCCTTGAGGCTAAAATGCTGAGAAATTTTGTCCTTGACAATAATTTCCTGTTAATTTAATAATAATTTATTTAATTAACGTGAAAATAGCCATTTTGGCCATTGTCTCGGATTTCGACGAAACTAGTTTCATCGGATCCGTAACAGTGAATTATTATAGGATTTTAAGTTTCATAGCGATCAGACTTGTCGTTGGATCGTGCGAGCTCGAAATGCGTAGAAATCAATTAAAAGAATTTAAATGAATATAATCGATTTTGAAAGCTAACTTCTGTATATAATGGAATTAGGACTTGAAACTAGTTCCATTGGGTTTAAATATCGAAAACATCTATTTCGATATATTGGGTAACCCACTTTCGTTTCGGGAACTAAACGGGCTTTTCGGGTCGTCGTTATCATTTCGACCCAATTCGATCTATCCATTCGTTCTTATCTACCTTTGCCTATATATAGGCTGTTATAAACCCTAGCTGTTTCTCGTTTCTGATTTCTTTACGTACAAATTTCTGTTCCTTCCTTCCAATGGCAGAAACCCTAATTCCCAAAATTCAATTTCAAATCAAAATCAAATCAAAAAATTTGAACTCTTTAAACCATAGCGAATTATATATCGTTGAAAAGCTCTTGACGAGCGCAATCTACTGCTAAAATTTGTTTTTGCAATCGAATCACGGTTTAACCTGAAATTGGTGATTTAGTTTCGGTCGTTCGTTGCTTGGGTTTCGATCCAACGGTGGATCTTCATCCTTACGGCGATCGGGGAGTGGCGTCGGGAAGAGGAGGTCGAGCAGGTCTTGATGGTGGTCTCCGTTTGTCGCTGCTTGGTCGGATTTCACCAGAATTCGCATGTATAGGAGGCGACGGCGGTGGTTCTCTGGGGGTTCGATGGTTGCCGCGTGGCTATGAGGGAAGGCGGCGTGACCTTGGGAGTGTGGCAGTCACGTTCGATCGTGTGCTAGGTGGCCAGAGTCGCGTGTGGAAGTGTAAGCTTGTGGCGGTTGAATGTGGGTATGCGAGCGTGCCACTTGATCGATTAGGGTTTGCTGCGTGAGGGTAGGAGACGTGTTTTCTTATTTTATTTATTTTATAATATAAGTCGTATAACTTCTAACATCAATAACTTTTGCATACGAGCTTGGATTCATGCGCGGTTTTCTCCGTTGCGATCGTATCGAAATTCCGGACATTATGAAACTAGTTTGGCTGCATTATAAGACTGTGCCTTTTTCTGGCTTTATTTGGATTTTAAATCGATTTGAAATCAAAGGTGGGTGTTTTAACCCACTCACGAATGCTAAACTATCTTATGTTAGTTAAATTAAACTTATGATGTGATTGGAAATTTATTGATTGCTGTTTGGTATTTTAAATTATCATTTAAATTTAATTTGAGTTTATTTGAATTAAATTGCCAGTTAAATACCTGATGGTGATAACCAGTTTCTTTGTTGCGATTTATTGGTTGATTTGAATGATGAGTGTGATGGATGTTAAATTGTTGATATTTGGATGATTGGATATAATATTTATTTTATATGTTGTTATCACACTACAAGTTCCCCTAGTTATTGTTAGGAAAATCACTATGGGTTGAAATGATACATACCCGAATGGCCTTATAGATTAGGGAAAAATCGTTATGGGTTGAAATGATAAACTCGAGCGATTTTATGTATCTTAGAAATTGTGATTCGGGATTGCGGGTTGAAATGATGTATACCCGTAAATTTAAATTTATTGTGGGTTGAAATGATATATATCTGTATCACTTGACCATATGGTAGAAAATTATATACGGACGCCGGATTGGTTAAATAAAATGATTTTAAATCTTTAAATTTTGAATCCAGTTAAATGATATTATGAAATAAAATTAGATTTATATGAACTGAATTATTTTCAAAATCCAAGCTTTAAATGTTGAAATTGAAATTGGTTTAAATGAATTGTATAAAGGATTTAAATTGAAATCTTAAAGTTGAATTTTTGAAATATAAATGAAATTTATCAAAATTGAGTTATTGTAAACGTTTGAATATTTAAACTTTGAAACCTACTGAATTTGAAATAATTTAAATTTTCAGTTCAAACATGGATTTGAAATCGATATAAATTGAAATGGTTTTAATTTGAATTGAAACCTTAGCCTTTTGAATGGAAATCATTGAACTGAGATTGATTTAAATTGAATTTTTGGAACTAAAGTTGATTTGAATGGATTTGTGAAATTGGAAGAAACAATTCTAATTTGAAGCTATTTTCGATATAAACTCTTTTAATATACAAACTCTTGTAACATATAAACTATTTTCTCATATAAACCATCTTTATATATAAATAATTTTTAATACATTAACTACTTTTAATATATACCGTATTTTAATATATAAACTATTTCTAATATATAAACTATTTTTATCTACAACCTATTTTTAAATTATAAACTATTTTAATATATATTATTTTAAATTTATAAACAACTTTTAATATATATATTTTAATATATAACCTATTTTAATATATAAACTATTTCTAATATATAAATTATTTTAATCTATAACCTATTTTTAAAA
This sequence comes from Allium fistulosum, assembly GCA_030737815.1. Classification (NCBI taxonomy): domain Eukaryota; kingdom Viridiplantae; phylum Streptophyta; class Magnoliopsida; order Asparagales; family Amaryllidaceae; genus Allium; species Allium fistulosum. Next base: position 495,900,119 of record CM060905.1, on the reverse strand, counting down.
TATAAACTATTTTTGATGTATAACTATTCCAATATATAAACTACTTTCAATATTCAAAATGTTTAAGTTGGAACTGTTATGATTGAGATTTAATTGATTTAAATGCGAATATTTTGATACGATGGCTTAACCTATTTTGTTGTTATGATTGTGAAATTGAATATGATTTAAAGTGAATAATGATTTCGAAAGTGAATATGATTTCTAAAGTGATATTATTTTGAAGTGAATATGATATTTTGATATCAATTATGAATCGGTTTTGGAAATGTAAAAGAACCAACCGGTGTGAAATAAGCGTTTGGTTGTTAAAGAGACCGGGATCGGATATTGTCGTACTCTCTACCAATACCGAAAACCACTTTAACAACTGTGCACGTGGTGGAGAATCCAGAATGAAGTAGGATGGTTTGGCGAACGCTATTGGAATGAAGTAAGAGAACGATGATGGATAGCCTTGACTTTCGGGTCATAATTAAAATGACTAAACAGGAGCTATACCTGGCCAAGTGAGGTCGTTGCCCCTTATCGGGCACATTTCTTCGATACTATATTTATTACTTTATGATTCATTTGGTGGACACCCCTCGATTCGATTTTGGGAGTGTGTTCCGAGATGGGCGGTAGTAGCTGCTATGCGTTACCATCAATCCGGAAGTGCAAAACGGTATAATCCTACCCTGAGCATTGCCTTGCATGCCTTGTCATATTTATCCGGACCGCTCACTACGAGTTTGGTTTGTGTCGTACACTATGGAGTGCCATCTTATAACCCTCCAGTTTACGGAGGAATTACAGTAATGTATATACTACGGCATTTATATAAAATGTGTTAAGGGGAATATGGGTAATGCCTTAACGCTATTTTAATACTTTACTTTACTGTAGACGTATTATAATAATGTATTATACTATGTATGTAGATAGTTTAACGGATCCTTAGGAGATGGAATCTCGAACATCTCTTAAGTTATTACACGCACGTTAGACACTAGATAAGAGATGTAAACCCCGTAAACATCTCTGAAGCCGTTACACTCATATTTATTTACTGTGGATTTAACTTACATAAGATCTTTTAGTTCTGACTCGAGTGTTTTGTCTTTTCATTACGCTCGGGTCAGTCTGGGTTTTTTTCAGTATTGAAGGTCATTATTTCTAAAGGACAAAGATTTGGTATTATATTACTAGTATTATTCCACTGCATCATGTTGTTTCGTTGCATTATTTATTTATTCCTACTGTATATATAACTCTTATTTGTATTGTAAAAGTGTAATCAAATGTATTTGTAAAAAAGCTTCATGAACTATTTATTTGATGATTATATTTTATCATTCCGCTGTGAGATTCTGTGTTTTGTTTTTCCTTCTTTTCTATTATTTTCTTATTTACCCCATTAACAATCCTCCCTTTTGAATAGTTTGAGTTGACATGTGTGGTTTATTGTCGATTTAAACCGTCCGAAAAGGTGGGTTGTTACATTTGGTATCGGAGCTTTGGTTTAGCGATAACCTTAGCTTTGTAGGGTCTGACTCATTAAAGGTAGGGTAGTAATACCCTAGAATGAGTTTGTCTGAGTGTATGTATATGAGAGAGCGTACTTGTTAGTGTTATAAAATGTTTTTATATTGTGTTAATTTGTTCTGTTTAGTATTTATAAACTCCGGTCGGTACATAGGACGCTATGGCATCGATAGGGATTTCTAAACACTTAACAAGGCAGACCGACATAATATTGTTTTGAAATATAGGTAAATGAAATAATTTTACCTAATATTATATTTTGTATATAAAAGAATAAATTTTATAAATGGATATAGTTATATGTGATATGTTTTTTTGTTAGGAAGTGAATTTTTTATAAATATTGATTGCATAATAAGATTTACAAATGAATGAATATGAATTGGAAATTTGAGAACTTAAGTTTCGGGGTTTTGAAATTAGTTTTCAAAAGATTTTGAAAAGAAATATTTGTATTATTTGGAAGTATTTGGATAGAAATATTTATTTGAAAGAAATGTTTTAAAGGAATTTTAAAAGGAAATAAGTTTTGAACTCCCCTCTTCTGTCGTTGGAAAATAATTTCGGTGATGACGGCCACATCATCGACATTCATTTTCGAGTTTCAAAGTGGGAAGGCCACTATAGTAGCTTTACTACACATTTGTTTTGATAAACAAATCTTAATTTTAAATTTCTAAATATGATTGGATATATAAAAGCTATGAGTATATATATTATTTCAAAATAATTTGAAATGAACCGGCATTTAGTTCTTAAGTTTTTATAAATTAGGGGTTTCAATTATTGTAATGAAATGAAATCTTAACTATTTTAATAGTTTGAAACTTCTAAAATGAAAAATAAGAAATTAGATGCTAAGTGATTAATGAAATATATAAGAAATTGGAAATTTTGTAACTTGTAAATCAAAATGTATGAAAATTTAGAAGATGTAATTATTGAACATTTTGTTAACCAAAATGAATAAGATAAACTTTTGTAACATTCAATTACATTCTTAAAACATATATATAACTTACCAAAAATGTTTAAAAAGTTGTAATGTTAAATAGGAATATGTAATATAATATTATACAAGTAAAACTTAAGTAATGAATGTGTTCAAATGGAATTATTTCTATAAATAAGAATTTTGATGTACAAGAAGTGTTCTAAGCATAAGTTAATGTTTTGAAATGCTAATAATTAGATTGAAAAGTAAAAGTGAATGCTATATTAAGTAAATGATTATAACTTCAGAAATTGTTGAAATGATTCAGAAATAGATTTAATATTCAATGACACTATATAAGAAAGGATGAATGTCAATTAAGAAGTTAAGAGACTTAAGTTGAATGATTCCTTAATGAATATTAATACTAAATGAAATCAAGTTTTATAAGCAAATAATAATTGTGAATTTATTTTGCAAAGAAACTTATATAATATTTTAAAAGTTGATTTATTGATGACCTAAATAATTGAATGGAAATAACATATGTAAGTAAACGAATGTAAATTAATGGAAAATGACATTGAATGAATGAATGAAAATAAATAAAAGAGTAAAAAGGGAAACCGATTGAATAAACTTAAATCATGTTTAATTTCTTGGTTGTTTTGGCTTATGGGATGCTTGGGAAAGGAACTTCTAATTGTTTGGGGGTATATAAATAATCTATTAAGAAATTACCTAAGGCTGTTGAGCGTATGATACACTTGATAGTTTATTTATCATCCTTGTACAATGAAAAGTTTCTGAACCTAAACAAACCATTAGTTTTGATTGCTATGGATGTATGATGGATACTTTGATTGCATATAATGGCTGTATTGTTTTGTTTGCATATGTTCTGTGTTGATTTGCTTTTGTTACTAATTGGAAACAACTAAATATTTCTCTTTTACATAATTCTCACTATTTTGGATTATATAAGTGAAATACAGGTTTATATAAGCAATAGCTACTGCTTTTGGTTTCATAAATAAAGTTGTTTGCCCAACAAATAAGTACGTTTTCGGATTACGGTTTTATAGCGATATTTTTATTGTTTTTCCCATGATTTGGGATATTTTATTATTGAAATATGATATGTATATTGTAATTATTGATATTATTATTTTTTCGGACCTATCCATACAAAGGAGACTCTACCGAAATTTTTCATGAATTTAAGACTTAGGAAATTTTTGTGAAAGTGAAAATATTTTCAAACTTTTATTAGACTTGAATATGAAGATTTAATTGTTTATAAATTGATATATTTTATTTAAAATACTTAATTATGTAAGTTTAAAGTGTTTATAAATTAATTATTTTGAATAAACATATTTTAGTTTCTTAATTCCTTCTTTTCTCTTTTCGAGAACGAAAAGTTTTGAATGGGGGAGAGTGTAACGACCCGTAATTTTCGTTAATTAAAAATATGAAATTTAATAAGATTTTAGAGTTTAATATTGGAAGAAATTAATATTTATGATTTATTAATGAGAAAAATAATTAGAATATGATTTAATAATGTTGTTTGAAGGTTATTGACAATTATTTTGATGTAATTCCAATTAATTGTAAAGTCAATTTGGTTATAATTGTAAATAACGAATTAAATTGTTAATTAATGGAATAAATGAAATTGAAATATTATAATTAATATGGTAAAAGATGATAACTGTAAAATATGAATGTAACGGAATGTAAATTAATGTTAATTATACTCATATGGTATTCTATGATTTAATAATAAGAGTGTTAATCGAGATAAAAGACATTGGTTGAATTTAAATTATAATTAACTGGAATTTTATTATGATTGAATTGAACGTTAAAATTTATGTAATATTTAAATATTGAATTTGACATGGGAAAGTTATTTTAAAGGATCTAATTTCTATGTAAACAAGAATAAAATTGTTAACTTTTAGATTGAATTTGAAAAGTGATTAAATTAATTTAATAATAATTTATTTAATTAACGTGAAAATAGCCATTTTGGCCACTGTCTTAGATTTCGACGAAACCAGTTTCATCGGATCCGTAACAGTGAATTATTGTAGGATTTCAAGTTTCGTAGCAATCGGACTTGTCGTTTGATCGTGCGAGCTCGAAACGCGTAGAAATCAATTAAAAAAATTTAATGAATATAATCGATTTTGAAAGCTAACTTCTGTATACAATGGAATTGGGGTTTGAAACTAGTTCCATTGAGTTTAAAAACATCGAAAACAACTATTTCGATATATTGGATGACCCACTTTCGTTTCGGGAACGAATTTTCGCGTCGTCGTTATCGTTTCGACCCAATTCGATCTATCCATTCGTTCTTATCTACCTTTACGTATATGTAGACTGTTATAAACCCTAACTATTTCTCATTTTTTATTTTTGTACGTACAAGTTTCTGTTCATTGCTTCCGATGGAAGAAATCATAATTCCCAAAATTCAATTTCAAATCAAAATTAAATCGAAAATTTTAAACTTCTCAAACCATAGCGAATTATATATCGTTGGAAAGCTCTCGACGAGCGCAATCTACTGATGCGATTCATTTTTGCAATCGAATCACGGTTTGGCCTGAAATTGGTGATTTATTTTCGACCGTCTGTTGCTTGGGTTTCGATCCAACGGTGGATCTTCATCCTTACGGCGATCGGGGAGTAGCGCCGGGAAGAGGAGGTCGAGCAGATCTTGATGGTGGTCTCCGTTTGGCACTGCTTGATCGGAGTTCATCAAAATTCGCATGTATAGAACGCGGCGGCGGTGGTTCTCTGGGGTCCAGTGGTTGTCGCGTGGCTATGAGGGAAGGCGGCGTGACCTAGGGAGTGTGGCAGTCACGTTCGATCATGTGCTATGTGGCCAGAGTCGCGTGTGGTGGTCGAAGCTTGTGGCAGATGGATGTGGGTATGCGAGCATGGCAGTTGTTCGATTAGGGTTTGCCACGTGAGGGTAGAAGACATGTTTTCTTATTTTATTTATTTTATAATATAAGTCGTATTACTTCTAACATCAATAACTTTTGCATACGAGCTCGAATTCACGCACGGTTTTCTCCGTTGCGATCGAATCGAAATTCCGGACATTATGAAACCGGTTTGGCTGCATCCTAAGACTGTGCAATTTTTAGGCTTTATTTGAATTTTAAATCGATTTGAAATCAAAGGTGGGTGTTTTAACCCACTCACGAATGCTAAACTATCTTATGTTAGTTAAATTAAATTTATGAGTGATTGAAAATTAATTGATTGCTGTTTGGTATTTTAAATTGTCATTTAAATTTAATTTGAGTTTATTTGAATTGAATTGCCATATAAATTAATATTAATTTAATTGCCAGTTAAATACCTGATAGTGATAACCAGTTTATTTGTTGCGATTTATTGGTTGATTTGAATGATGAGTGTGATGGATGTTAAATTGTTGATATTTGGATTTGGATATTATATTTATTTTATATGTTGTTATCACATTGCAAGTTCCTCTAGTTATTGGTGGAAAAATCACTATGGGTTGAAATGATAAATACCTGAATGACCTTATAGATTGGGGAAAAATCATTATGGATTGAAATGATAAACTCGAATGATTTTATGGATCTTGAAAATTGTGATTCGAGATTGCGGGTTGAAATGATGTATGCCCGTAAATTTAAATTTATTGCGGGTTGAAACGATATATATCTGTACAACTTGACCATATGATAGAAAATTATATACGGACACCGGATTGATTAAATTAAATGATTTTAAATCTATAAATTTTGAATCCAGTTAAATGATATTATGAAATAAAATTAGATTTATATGAACTGAATTATTTGCAAAATCCAAGCTTTAAATGTTGAAATTGAAATTGGTTTAAATGAATTATTTAAAGGATTTAAATTGAAATCTTAAAGTTGAATTTTTGAAATATAAATAAAATTTATCAAAATTGAGTTATTGTAAACGTTTGAATATTTAAACTTTGAAACCTATTGAATTTGAAATATTAAGGAAATTTACTAAAGAACTAAATTGAACTAGAACTAAACTCAAAACAAGATTCAAAAGCAACCGAAGCCCACTAACATCCCACCCTTACTTCTCAATACCAACTTAAGCTTCAATATTTTTTTCATGTTCACAATCCCAAACCCGAAATTAATCATATGCCCTCACTACAAGAAAATACTCTTTTACAACGAGCAATACCCGTTGTAATAGGTGTTTCGCAACAGACCAACGTCCGTCTTATTATGCGAATAGACTCAAAAGATTTTACAGCGGTTTAAAACCATTGTCAAATCCCATTGTAATAAACATTTTTACAACGATCCGAAACTGTTGCAATAGAGTCTTTTACAACGGCTACTGCCTGTTGTAAGTATGTAATATTTCTCTGAAAAACATGATATTGCAACGTGTACTAATTGTTATAGTAGATTATAATACAACTGGCCCAGCCCGTTGTAATAAGCCTCAACTACAACGGACGTAGACCGTTGCAAAAAGCCTCAACCACAACAAGCGCTGACCGTTGTCATTTTATCATTCGCAACTGTTTTAGGCCGTTGCAAATTAAATGGAAAATAAATAAATAAAACTAATAGCAACGCTGCTAAAAAAATATAAATTCTATTACACTGCACTCATGAATTTAAAATAAATTTATTGCATTTATTTTTCACCGGTACATTTTGGAAACCATAAACAAGCAGATCAGACTCTGTTTTTCACCGATAAACAAAAGATATTTAATTCACTAATTAGACACACATCACTATTTTTCAGAAGATTACACGTGTAGATTAATTTGAGCATTAATCATGGTTTTCCAGGAGTTTTAGGTTCATGTCGAGGGTTAGCACCTGATCCTGGATACTCATTCACTTCTATATCCATCCTTTCGTATTTTGTTTTTCTGTTTACAACCTATATACACACAATAAAGTCATGTGTTGTTTACATATGCTAATATTTAAAATAAATGCTAACAATTAAAAGAAAATGATGATAAATAAATTTCTTTTTGTAAGCAATCTTTGCTATTATTTTAAGTAGTTGATAATCTCTTGTATATAATTGTAACGGCGACAATGTTTCTTGATATCCATAGCTATGCAAGATGCTTGACAAGCAAGAAGCTCTGATTCAGAACACAATGTTCAGTCAGCTATCTGGCATAAATAAACTGTTAGTGTAAGAATTAACTAATTCAATCAGTATGTTTTAACTGCAGTACGTCCTCAAATTTAACTTCATCAGACTTTATCAAACTATCCATGTTACCGACTTCAATCCTATCCTTTTGTTTTACCTAAAATGCCTTAAATTGTTGCATAAAGTCTAAGCAGTTTATGTTGCAATGAATCTTCAATCATTTGCACTTTTTTTAAGCAATGTAGACAAAAACTACGATGTTCAAATCTCTGTGTTCTTTATTGAGAAATAGAGAGAGAGACCTGTCAGGCATATTTCAGTGTGAGTATGCAGTATTATCTAGCATGAATCTGATGTGATTTATATTGTTATTTTCAGGAAAACTGTTACATTTGACTAACTCAAATACAGACAAAAAACTATTTGAATGGCTACAGAGAATCTTAAGGCGGGCCTATAGGCAACTAAGGCAACATCGAGTATTAAATCCTAAACAACTAAATATACTTGTGATTCAGATGAAATATGTGTTGTCAGTGCAATCATATATGAATCTCCTACTATACCACCTTATTAGATGAACATAAAGAAGTGATTTACCTAAGGAGGAATTCCAAGTTCCAAGAAAAGAGGTCCTAAAATAAAGCCTCCGCCTAAATCAAGCAAACCTCCTACTATGCCAGCTACAACACCAGATATGCAGTATAATACTAGTTGATGTACTTTCAACTCTGTTGTTTCATCTCCTTCCTTTAGAAGCAATTGCACTTTTACCAGTATATAAATTCACTTCTTATAACCACTCACTCCTACAGCAACTAGAATCTAAAACAGAATTCAGAGACAGAACTGGAAACTTCATAAGTTGCCAGAGTAAAATAGATTTACCTGTAGTGCATTCAACAACCAGTACCAACTTGAACAAGTTGTTGTGTAATTCTGTGTATAATCATAATAGAAGAGAAGTTGCTAGTAGATGAAGACTAACAATGAGTTGAATTTATCATCTTTTTGAAGACCGGATTACCTTAGCAATCTGCAAAACTAGAAAAACTATCCACACCAAGACAAGAAGGCCAATTTTTTCCCATATCAAGTAGTCAGACCAATAATCAATGCTTGCTTGAATCACCTCTGCCGGAGGCACCATGACCCTGTCAATTTCCACCATATCAAAAGAACGGGGCGCATACGCACCCACATTTCACGGAAGAGAAGTAGACAAAGAGGTCCATTTTCCTTTGTTTATTGGCACTGCTAAAGATGGAGTATCAACAGCAGCACTAGGATAAGTATGCTGAGCCGGAGGACTCACATTCAAACCTGCTGCAATTTTTACTCCAACTTCACCCAGCATATCTTCAACAGCCTTCCCCATTTCCTCCCGAACCTCAACCCTGTGCACAAACCCAGGTGGAATAAATGCATGTACATCAGGTGAGGAAGGTAAAACAGTAGCATTACCAGAGCACACAACAATATAAGTGCCATCATTTTCATCTAGTCCACCATTATCACCCAGTTCATTATTATTTATCAAAGCACCCGAAGTTTCAACCCAACGTGTATCGGAGTTAGCAGCATTAAGAAGAGCGGATAAGGGGTGCTCACCTTTGAAATTCTGGCAAGGCATCGGAACAAGCGAGTAGGCATCAATCTCGGAAAGCAGATCGGTGAGGGAGGAAGGCTCCAGCAGATGACCAGATATAACATTATCAAAAAATGCTCCAGCACTTGACCAGAGGCTAAGCTCGATGAATCAGTGGTACCAACAATATTAACAGGATCAACACCTGGAGCACTCGCCTCCAAAACTAGATCTGGGATAGTAGGCTAGGAGGCAACAGCCGCAACCAGAGGACCAACAAGCGATCAATTAATCATTTTAAAGAACGTTATTTATAACAATGACAATAACTCTTATTAATTGCAAAGTAACTGTGAAATGTAATGTTACAAACAAATAGACAAACACGGTAGTGAAATATATTTGATAGTATAAAATTAATTAGGATTTTAATTATCAAATGTTCTGTTTGATTCCAACTATATTTTAGCAGTATCATTTGTTGACACAAATGATATGCATTTGCAAATAACTTTCCTAATCTGCATAAATAATTGTTCTAATTAATAAAAAAAATTCATGGGATCTTTATAACAAGCTCTGTTTACTCTACTTATGAAATAGTATGCTTGCGTTTGTTATTCGGTTAAATAAATGAAATACAATATATTTTGACAATGTTTCTAGAATTACATTTTAATGAATTGTTTTGCTAAGACATCATGGAGAAATATACTAATCGATGAAACACGGAAAACTTGCATAAAGTGGGCAACATAAAATACATGCATTTAGGTACTTCTATGCATCTGGTTTAGTATGTTTTGATTTTTATTTTTTTATAGCTATTCTTTACCTTTTATCAATTTATGCTATTTATGGGTTTTCATGTGCTTACGTGGGATGACGTTTGTTAGTTTATTTTACTTTCTACTATGGTGTAATGAAGAAAGTTGATAAGGCAGGTGTATAATAAATTTGGAATTATTATGGTATGAAGCAAATTTGTTATTCGTTGTCATTTATACAGTAAATTATTATGGTTATTAATATAAATCATGGTTTCACTGATTTGAATTATATTGTGGTTATCGTTATGCTTTTAATAATCATTTATTCACTGCAAGAAAGGCTGATTGTAGCAGCAGAAGGCGACAACCGCCGTTGACGGCCCGTCGCATATGTGTTGACGGCTAGCCATTTTATTATTTCCCCCATTAAATAAATAATTTATTTAATTTACATTATATTTTAAAAAAATGTTTAAAAATACTAATTTAATCCCTAAAAAATAAATAAGATATTTTAGCACAGCCATTCTACATTACGACTGTCCTGATCGGTTACATTAGTATTATCAATGATCTGTCTTCGCATTATTCGAGTATTTAACGTTAGCAAAAATCTAACTCCCACAACCAATTAACGCGACTTTTACGAATTAAAATATATCATTTTAACCGTTGGGTTACTAATTTTGAATTTTTAACTGTATTTAGCATAATAAAATTATATAAAATAAAATAATCAGGAAAGCTACAAATAGGTCTAGTTTCGAATACTATATTTGCGCACTTCAAAATTGCGACAACTATAAATTCGAACTTTGGATTTCCGCACTTTGAAAGTGTGCAAATACAAAGTTGAAAATGTATTTGCCCCATTTAAAAGTGAGCAAATACAAATTCTCAAACAAGACCTATTTTTGTAATATGTTTTCGAGTTAGCCATATCTGGCTGTAAGTTTCAAAGTTTGCCTAGTTTTAGATTAACTCTTTAAGAAATCTTGATTACATATATTTCTACAAAAAATAGTATGCATTGACCCTAACTAAATTTTATTTGGGGACTGAAATATTATAGTTACAAAGCGTTATAACTTACACATGTAATTTAAGCATAGTTTTATATACATGGTATATATTTGAATTACCTCTGCTTCTAAGTTTGACTGCAGATCTTCATGATGAACGGGACCAAGAGGTATAGCACTATATTCAAATCCACTTTGAGCATCTATAGATTGCATATATGAAGAAATTAATATATGCTTTGTAAATCAAAAAGCAAATAAAAAAAGTTTCAAGAAGAAGGAACATATAGATCACCTATGTTATCTCTTTCATTAGCTGCCTCTCGTAGATAGAAACAAATAGTTGGTTAGTAATAGATCTAGACATGGATCTAGACATGGATCGATATCTCTGAATAATAGCCTCATCTGAGTCAACAAGTTACATGAAACAAAACTGCTGCATCCAAACAAAAAAGAACATCAATCGATAAACATAGCTCCATCGTTTTTATTTTATCACATGTCCATTCAGTCAAAATCAAATCGCGAAGGGCATCAACTATTATTGTCATCAACAACCTATCTTAGAGTCATCTTCAGTCAGACATTACTGGACGACATTTCATTGCTGTTTTAATCTCAAGTAGTAGGTATAAAACAACACAACTTAGAGAAATCAGATTTAGCAATTCGTTACCTGAACAACACCCGATACAGCTCAAATTTTAGCAAAATCTCCTACCAACATGTCGCACAATCATCAACAGTAGGCTCCCAAACAAAGTACTCGAGACTGCACACGCACTCAATGAGGCAACAGAAACAAGGCGAGCAATGTCTCTGATTCAGGCGAACAGTAGGCAAACAACATCCACATCCATGGCTCTAACCTCAGGTGAGCTTTGTTGCTTCCAACCACCGAGCTCCAGAACGATCAAGCTTTTCTAACGGGAGAGAGGTCTGTTTTTTTAGAATAGCAAATAGACCGACAACTTTTGTGACCAGCAGTAACATTAATTCTCGGTGAACAGCATTGGATTTTGGATCGCCACATTCATTTGGAGGTTGATGTTGGATTGCGATGGAGAGGAGGTCGAGGTTTTGGCTGGGCCGGAATAGTAGGGAAGACGTATCTAGGGCTTTCAGATGTTGGGAGGGAACATTTGATTTGGGATTTAGGGTTGGCCAAAAATAAAGTTTTAGCGGTGAGAGAAAGAAAGAAAGCAAACAAATGGCGGGTTTTAAAATTTAAAGCTCCGTTTGGTTTCTTTTCAATTTTGAGTTTTGTGTTTTCAACTTGTATTAAGAAATAACAAGAAATAAGAAGAGAAGATTTATAATTCTTAGCCGTTGGGACGACCAACGGACAACAAAAGAGTTTGATTGTTCTCCGTGCTTTTATTATCTCTCGAAACACGAAAAACAAAATAAACTTGTTTTCTATTTTATATGTTAATTTCATTTTTCAAAATTGTTTATTTTTCAACTATACATACAATGGACGCGTTTTTGTATAGACGAAAACACAAAACTAAAAACGACAAGCCAAACGGGGCCTAAGTTTTACTGCCCTACATTTTGTTTTTTATCAATTATCATTTGTAAACTAGGATTAATAAATTATTAATAATAATTTACTAATTATAAAACATAAATTATTATATATAAATTATTATCTATAAATTATAAATTATTAATTATTAATTATAGACCATTAATTATAATCTTCCTTTAGTTGTAATACCTTTGGTGTCACACTTTTTTGGTATAAACGTGAATTACCAAAAATGCCCATCTACAAATATTATTAAATATTAATATCACTTAAAAATAGGATCTAACAGGTAAGTTTCTTTTACCATTTCAAAACATCCCTCTATGGATATTATCGAAATCTTAATATCACTTAAAAATAGGATTTAACAAAAAAAAATTTCAAAGTTGTTTTTTATTAATTAATAACAGAAATAAAAATTCAAACTAATAAAAAATTAAATTCATTCTTTATTAATTACTAATAGAAATAAAAATTCAAACTAACAAAAATTAGATTTGCAATTTAGAAAGTAAAATTAAAACTAACTGCATATCAATTAAAACTATAAGTATATCATTTCAATGTAAAAATACGGTTAAATATTTGTGCAAATCATATTTTTTCGAACGAGTTAAACATATACAATTTGTATAAAAAAAAACCATGCACGAAGCGCATGCCATCATCACGCGCGAAGCGCGTGCCGTACCACTCGTAAATAATAAATCTTAAATTATTATTCTTTAATTATATATTTCTATTAATTATAAATCATTATTTAAAATAAATTATCTTATATATAAAGCAAATACTTTGGTCAATAGGTCAAATTAAAGCCTTTTTAACATTTCCAAAAATAACCCTATTTCAAAAGCTAATTTGATAAACTCAGCTTTGATTGTATTGTCATTTTACTTAACACGTTAGGGCACTTTCCCATTTTCCACGGTCATTTAGCTCTCCTCATTTTTTAGCATTGTTAATGTCACTCCAAAATGGTTAGGGGGGTTCTATTTTAAAAAAAAGTTATTTAAGGGGGGTACAAATAAAGATAACCCCCCATAACAAATTAATATAATATTATCAAATTACCCGTTAAACCCTAGTTTTAACTACAGTAATCTCTTCTTCCTCTTTAATCAAAATCAGTAGTCTAAGATTATGAAGAAAATAAACGTTAATGAAATTTCTTCACAAGAGAAAGAAAACAATATGATTTTGACTCAAGAAAGTGAACAGTACATCAATAATTTTTCTCATTTGCTCCAACTCTAATCTCTTGCGATTTGAAGCAGTTTGAGGAATGCGGGTGGTTGAAGACGAAGTTGAAGATTGTAAAAACAAAAAATTGTTCATCAATATATGTTTAAAACCCAACAATAGACGTATAGAAACAAAAAAGATGAAAATTAGCAATGCACATGTGATTCTGTGTTAAATCGACAGCAATATATCCAAAAAAATTAAAATGGTCGGCAATATTATGTAATGGAAGCAATAAACAAGTCGAAAGTATGAAAGCAATAAACAAAAGCAGGTTCGGTGACACGACTTCGAATAAAAATGCAAAAAACGATGAGACGTTGCCGTTTTATATTACTAAAACTCCATTTCTATTGATACGATGGTTTAGCGTCGACTGCATAACAATTTTTCGACCAAGTGCAATCGTTCCCAAGAGTTTGGAAACAATACGATAATTGGTTTCCGGATTCGTAAACTGAATTCGACAAAATGGTGTCGTATACGATCTATGGACAGCTAACAAATAATACTATGGTCAATTCGATAAGCTACCATCGACTGAAATATTTAATTTCGACCCCACATTATCGTTCCCGAGAGTTCATTACATATATGATGTAGATTCACCGTTTTTATTTCCAAAAGTCGATAATAGCTTGTTGTTCCTGCTACAAGTAAGTGCATGTTGTTTAGGAACGCAATTTCGACACCATTCCAGATTTATATGCCATATCAAACACTTTATTGCTTTAAATCAACAGCGAAATATCGAACAAAATCCAAAATTTTGACCATCAATCATCGAATAACATTCAAGCATTTTATTGGTTCAAATTTGACAATCCAACATCGAAAAAATATAACAATTTCGACCACCTACAATGACTGCATCAAGACACTAAGCTTGTTGAGAAATCGACACCACAAAACCGAAAAAAAAATTCGACAATCATAAACTGAATTGCATCAAAACACTACGCTTGCTGAAATTCGTCACTACAGCATCGAAAATATATAATTTGTTCGTCCAACTATCACCGAATAACCCCAAAACGATAATATAAAGCCCAAAAAAAAAAAATGTTTCAATTTATCATCACCGAATAACTGCAAACACCTAAACCCTAACATATAAACCTTTCATCTACAAATTGAAATCCCAAATCGCGAAGCAAGAATTGATTATTAGTGACCACTCACCTTGCCAATACCTTCTCAATCAGCTTCGGGTCTGGGTTTTTGGATCGAGCGCAATTTTTCGTACGAACCATTGTATAAACTTTTGAAAATCGCGAAGTTTGGAAAAGAGAAGAACGATAGGGTTTAAAGAGGCTCGATTTTAGGAGTTAGAGCAGTAGGGTTAAAATTGTGGGGGGGTAGAATAGGAAATCTTTGTTTTACTTTGTTATACAAGTGTCCTCCCCACAGTAGTTTATTTTTGAGTGGAATGAGAATAAAAAAAGACTTCCCCTTAACCATTTTTGGAGTGTCATTAACAATGCTCTCATTTTTCTCGATCCACATTCTTCCACCATCTCTCCTATGCCGATTACTCCTTGCTATTTCTCTTCTCATTCCCTATCCACATTACCAGCAATTATTCACATTTCCTCTCTCTTCTCCTTATTAGGCTTTAAAGCTACTAACATTAAACTTGAATTAAATCGAATTGAATCGAAGCGGAGGATTGATTTGAGACAAATACAAAGGGAGAGAAGGCGATTCAGGGTTTTTCTGTCAATCGAGCTTATTTTTCTCAACCTCTTTTCTTAATTGATAGCTTGAAACTGCTGCAGCTACCTGATAGCACACTAAATTAGCTCGATTCATGGGGTTTCGTGCTTGAACAAAGGATCTGGACTACATATACAATAAAGTTCTAAAATATGTTTCTCAACTTTTGATTCGGTAAGCTTTTGTTTCACATTATGCATGATAATTGAGCATTGGCTGTTGATTAACTCACATATTGTTCTTTTATATGAGAAGTTTCAATTGAACAACATGTTGTTTCTTTGGCACCAAACAGTCTAAACCATGCATGCTAAACTAATCATAGTTAGCTCTACTACTCTTGATTTGTTCTAAAATTTATTGATAAACTTTTCTATTTCAGTCCTAATGTTAGGTTTGTTGTTTGTTGGTATAATTTGATATTTGAGTTTGATTCTCACCCATTTCCAAACATAATTACTAAATTCATATTCGAAGAATAAGTGTTCAGTTATTTCTTCTTCATTGCTGCATAATTTATATTCGTTAATGGTTAATATGTCCTGATTGATAAGTTTGGATTTTCATGGTAGTTGGTTCAAAATTGTCCTGGATAGGCAGAATATCATTTTGGGATCTTCTTTATTCTTCCATACGCCTTTATGCTAGCTTACTTTTTCCATGTGCACTATAATGTATTCCTATATATAATGTAACCTAAGTTTGTTGCTTTATTTTCTGATATATTTTGGTTTCGTAGGTTGTGTGTATATGTGTGTGTGTATTAAATTTGTAATCAATATATGGAACAGTGAAGAAATTCAAAATGCAAAGAGCAACATGTGAAGAATTGGAGAAGATGGTGCTAGAGAGGAAAGTTTTGAACGACAGAACTGGAAAGGTATAACAATTCAAACATGGTTCTACTGTTGTCTCAAATGCAATAATACAACTACAGGGTAAAGAAAAAGAATCATGAATATAATATAACTTTTGTTACGTCTATCCTTCTTTAGACACTTCAGCTACCTGCATTAAGTGATTGAATCATTCCAATTAAATGGCATAGGTATCTATTTGTTCATGTCAACACGTATAGCAAGTACAGAGAGTATAGCATGTGAATGTGAACCTTAAGGCCAGCCGATGCATCAATGTTTGGAACTGAGAAGTTGTTGTTGCATGAGATCATGCAAGGTGGTGCAAGGGGTGATGATGCATTAAGCCAAGTTGCTGCTGTTAATGAATATTGAGTTGTAACAGCGAGAGTGTGTAGCATGCCAAGGTTACTTCAGCTTTGAACTTTTAAGAAATCCATCAGTATCATTGTAGATAGGATGAGAGTGTATATCAAGATTGTTGAACTAAAGTGTGCGTACTGAAGTTGCAAGTAATGTTGAAGCAATCCAATAAGGCAAATATGCTTTAAATATTGAATATGAGCGTGAATTGCAGTGTGTGTACTGAAGTGTGCAGTAGAGAGAATGTGATGCTGCAAGTTGCACTGAAAATGCTGTAACAAGGCTGTTGAGAGGCTAGCCTGAAAGGGAAGATTGAATTGAGCGTACTAGAGGCGTTCGATGATGCTGGGAGTTGCTGGAGTGTTCGAACCGGAGATACTCGATGATGCTGTAGGTTGCTGGCCTGCAAGAGATGAATTGTTAAGCTGAAGTGTGCTTACTGGAGGAATTTAATGTTGCAAGTTGTCAAACCAGGTTAAGCGATCGGTTTGTGATATCTGGAGCTTTGAGATGCCTGAATGTGGAACAATTCATGTGCAGGAAGCAAGGCGTGACCAACAAGAGCAAATGAGGCAGTGTGAAAGAGAATGATATGTGCAAGCATATGGATTTGTGCTAGTTGAGACTTCTAAATATTGCTGATTTGTGAGATGTTCTTAAGCAAGCATATGCAATATAGCCATACAATGCAACACATCAAACACAGCTAGCAGGGATAATGTTCACGCATATGAAGTGCTGATATAATATCATATGGAGATATACTATCAAGTGCGAAACGGAATAGGCTGAATGCTGCCCAGAGATGCGATCCAGTATACCATGCACTGCATGAAGCACAGAGATTCGATCCATTACATGTATCAAGAGGCAACGCGTGGAACATAGGATGTTGTCGAAGCTACTCAAGTATAGTATTCCATGCCCAGAAATTAATAATGATTATTATGGATGGTTATATATAGAGTATAAATATTACTGTTTAGGGATTAAATTTGTTAGGTTCTCATTTTAATATGAGATCTTGATTCAGCAAGATATTAGCTCAGTTGAAGCCAGAAATATGTAACTACTATATTATATTTTGGCATTAGCGTGTACATTTTAGGTTTCTTTTTGGCAAATATGGATAACTGAAAAGTTGGAATTTAAGTTAAGAGATAAGGGAGAACATAAGTGATATAGTAAATTTAACAGATTATTAATATAAAACATTTACAAAAAAGTTTGAAGTTATGATTTAGTAGAAACCTTAATGTATATGTCAAAATTATAAAGCAAACAAATGTGGGATAATTATTCAATGAAGGATAAAGCTATTAATTAATAGTTAAGTATCAACCACACATAAAATTCTGTAAACGAAGACACTACCTTATATGCATAAACTAAGAAGTCTTGCTTAATGATTTATGGGGTTCTCGATTGACTATAAAAATGTATTTTTTGATGTTTTTATAATCTAATAAGAATCGATTGTATACAATAAAAGTGCTTTTACTATTTTAATGTGTACCTTATTATTCCTTAATCATAATATGTATATTATAGTACCATATTCGAAAATGAAGTTGTACAACAAAATTTGACACTATCTTATATCAAAGCCTCAAACGTACGAAATTGAGGAACAAAGGATAGAAAGGTAAACTGAGAGTTAATTTTTAAAAACTGAATAACAAATCATGGTATTCTTTAGTTAATATGATTATATCAAGATATAGATAATATTCAATGCATAATATGGTGTGAACGTAAGCATTTTAAATTTTGGTAAATAATAGATCCTTTATTGTCCCTACATCATTGTAACCGGAAAAAAGAAGGAAGAATCAATAGTTTATATGCTTTTTCCATGTTTAATCATGTCCCATTTACTGATTAGTAAATTATCACAGTTAATCCATAATATGAACTACCAAGAACTTGATCTCAGTAAAGCATCATTTCAGCTTTAATTTTGATGTTCTCAGTGATTTAGATACGTTAACTCTTATACATGGATGTTGCAAAAAATTTACCGCATACGAATCTGACTTATATAGGTGCAGTTTTCACCGTTTCTTTTTCTAGCCGTTTCACCTTGAATTATGCATTGAGTGAAGGGATGGGTATGAAAGTGAATTATTAATTGACAATGGGCAAGTAACTTCTATACATCAAGTGAAGAGATGACTACTTTTAGGTATACCAAATTTCAAGTTATTTTTTAGTTATAATATAAGTTATATCAGCTAAAGCTTGATTTTCCCCTTATTTGCGTATTTATTGATTTCTGTTTTCAAGGTGCTTTAGTAACTTACAACATGTCAGCAATAGACAATCATCATGGAAGTAATATATCGTTAATATTAGATAATATTTTTTAACAATGGAGTATTAGCAAAGTAAATGTCATTGGTAACCAAATGCAATTAGTAATACGAATGATTTCCGACTAACAAATCTCCAACTTTACACCTTTATAGCTTACAGCATACAAAAGATATGAGAATATGTTCTAAAATTAAAAAAATTATTTCTTCAATGAAGGCATATATATATCCGAGTATATATATAGTTATGCCTCATATTTAATGATATGAAGTAACCAAAAAAGAAAGAAAGCAATATTAATAATTTATGACTACAAAATCTCCAATTGTATGCTTTTATAGCGCACACTCACACACTTAAATTTGTGTTATGCATATGTTTAAATATTACTCAGCCCATAGTAATGTTATGAACATGTATGCATAACACAAATTTAAATGATGTAGATGTGTATGTGACACACGCACACACCAGCTTTCAGGACCTCTTTTCCACTTTTGTCTGTTGGTTCTTTAGCTCGGTTTTCAAAATGTTGCACTCTTTTCAAAACTATGCACCAGAACCCATTTCAATATCATAGCTTGACCATTATTGCAGGAGCAGTACCACAACTCTATCCTTGAAACTGTAGGTCTCAGTTGGGCGCAGTTTCTCCAGTATTTTATTTTGAGTGTTGTCTCTACTTTCAACACTGCAGTTCGGGCATTCCAATTCAGTTCTTCTCATGCTACTCTAGACCAACATTAGTGTTCAATTCACTACCGCTGACTTAGTTTCCAACGGTTTAGACTGCAGTCTTAGCTCACATCAATTTCTTTTAATTATGTCCAGTTCGATAGTTTGCACATGACTCACAACAGCAATGCTCTGGCCAGTTGTTATGTGTTGCCTCCATGCCTTTGCAGCATCGTATGTTCATGTCTTATGACTTTACTACAGTACTTGATTCTTCAGTTCATGCCTAATTCTTCTAACCAGTTCAGGTTGTTCTCTAATGCTATAATGATTCACATCTCTATAGCAAGAACTTATGCCATTATTGTAGCCTGTGGTTGTCCAAGACTTCTAAGAACTGCAATGCATCTGTATTCAAATACGAGCTCTTGGCTCATTAGTATTCCATATGCATATAGCATTACCTCTTCAATTATGCATGTGCTTTGTTCAACGTGCATCAGTTTCAACATTTGGTTTGTAACACACTCATCGGCATCAGTATAATGGTCTGAGCAGCAAATTGTGGCTATTTTTTATTTTTGAAACTTGAATCTTTTTTTACTTTTGGAACTAATTATGTTCAATGGATAATGGTATGCATTATACACTTTTGCTTTTACCTTTTGCTATGCCAATTGAGTTTCATTGTCATTTATGGTAAATCTAATTTATTTGCATTGAAATGAGAAAATATATTTGTTTCTTCTAATATAAACAGTTTGATTTCTGTCCCTACTATCTTCGTATATTCAAGTTACTAATATAAAAGTTGGCCAGAATGTTTTCCTAATATAAAATCAGTAGTTACATGAACATCCATGACTAATTTGAAGGCCAAATACACGTCAGTAGTTTCAATATTAGTAGCAAATCATTTCACAACCAATAAAACTGGCAATAGACTGTACAACAAGTAGTAACATAGGATGTTTTCATGGAGAATTCAAATGAAAAATCTCTAATCTAATTTTGTAAAGAATGTTGAATAAAATACCTGAATGCTCTTGATAATTAACAATCAAAGGCCAATCTTTTCTTTCAGGAAACTGCCGAGCTTTCTCAAAATTTCATTCTATAGTAACCAAAACAACATCATTAAGTTTTAATAATGATATTAATCTAAAGTAAAATTCAAAATCTATACACTAGCTTCAAGTAGTTTTGTACTTTAGCAAGCATTGAGGGTTTATAAGGAAGAGAGTATCATGGAAAATGCGATCTTTATTGTGGACAAGAAAAAATCTCTATATATTAATATGGTGATTTATTACTTTTTAAAAGATAGATGACGAATTACTTGAAGTGCCGATTTTAATATTTGTTGCATTTCTCTAGATATTGATGTAATGGTTGACCGCTTTCTTTACCTATTTAATTATTTCCTAAAATAACTTAGTCTCATTCACGTTTCGACAAATGATTGATTTGTGCATGTACACGTATAAAAAAATGCTACATTACGTACATGTCAAGGACATTTTGTAAGATCCAAAAAACCATATAAACTGTGTTTTTCATACCAACTCTTTCTGTGCACGTGCATCGCACGTGCCAAAGTACTCGTTAAATATTAAGTATATATTATTATTTATATATATAATAATCTGTACATTATTATTATAAATTATAATTTTTAATTTTTAATTTATTATCATCAATTATTATTTATTAAATATTTTTTACTGATTATTTAACAGTAGTTGTTATAAATTATTATTTATTAGTTATTACTTATTTATGATTTAATAGTAGTTATTATAAATATTAACTATAATTAATAAGTTTATCCAACAGTAGTTATTTAATATTAATTACTGATTATGTTTCATTATTATTATTATCATGGTTTATATTATTATTCTTGTTATTATTACTTTTAATTAATGTTGTCATTTAGTTTTAGGTTCCATCTCTAGCCGACTACCCCAACTTGTTCAGGAATAATGGTTTATTTGTTGTTGTTGTTGTATTAAATATAAAAAATAGTTTTTGATTATAGATAATAATTAGTAATTATAAATTATTTATTAGTAATCATTAGTTATAAATTATAAACTAATAATGTTTTTACAACCTTTTATAACAACTGGTAAATTAAAAATTCTGTAATATGTACCTGCTACAACTAGAGAAAAAAGAGTTATGAAAATTGACATCTATTACAACGGACAAAAGAAAATGGTTGAAATAGGCATCTATTAGAACAGGCAAATAGAGATGAAAAACGTATCTAGTACAATAGGTGGAAAACCATTGTAATAGAACTACATTACAAACCGTTGTAATAAGACTACATTACAATGGGTCGAAAATCATTGTAATAGAACTATATTACAATGGGCCAAAACCATTGTAATAGGGATGAAAACTAGTATCTATTGCAACGTACAGAAAACCGTTGTAATAGAACCATATTACAATGGCAAGCTGACAACATTGTAGTAGGTGCACTGGATGATGAAAAGTTGCACCTATTACAATGGGCTTAAGAAAACCGTTGTAAAAGTTTCTGTTACAACGGTTGTTTATGGCCCGTTGTAAAACATGTATTGTAAAATGATAGTTTTGTTGTAGTGCCTAATCCCCTAATTCTAAAGTCACGCTCGACATTAAGCGGCAGGTTGTAGGATTGTTTTCACCCTAGAGGGGGTGGTGAATAGGGTGATACTAATAATAATAAAAATTAATGCGGAAATAAAAACAATAACAGTAAATAATGCAGAAGAGATCACACACAAATTTACCCAGCTTCGACAAAATCCTGCTTACGTGTTGCCCCCAAGGTTTCTACTAGAAATTAAGTAGTCAGACGCTTACACACGTAAACTTGCGACACCCGCTAATGACTAACCTAACTCTATGCTCAAAACCCTGCCACAACCCAGCCACTGAGTTGCGAATTCTCGAACTACACCGCTGTAGTTCGTAACCTAGTTACACAACTAGAGGTTTACAAATTTTAAAAGAAAAATACAAAATAAAATAAACTAAACAAAATAAAACCCTAAATATAATTATGCCCAATAAAGGAAATTATTAAAGCCGACCCAATAATAATTTAAAAGAGACGGTCTTCTCTTTTATTTTCTTCTGAGTAAAAATATTGGTCGTTCTTTGTTCGTTCCTCTTCAAAAGCTAGGGTTTCATTCGATTGAAGCTTCGCTTGAAAAATTGATCAATCAAAATATGGTTTCACTTAGTGACTTCATCAATCGATTCTCTGGCCTTGATTGTTCGTCGCAGCTCCAATTTTGTCGAGCACGAATGATAAGAATGGTATGCAATTTTATCCCCTTTTCAATTTTGATTACACTCGACTTTGATTCGAGTTTTGTGATTTATTGCTCTGGTATTTTTCTTGAACTCGAATCTCACACTTTTTACCGATGATGTAAATTGGGTTATATAGGGATGAAAACCCTATATTTATGTTCATATAAATCTTTTTGAATTTGTCACGTTGCTATGCTCGGCCATTGATTTTCGATTGGATGCTTGTGTTAAATTGTTGACTTGTTCGTGTTGAATTTGCTTGAATATTTTTCTAAGTAGGTTCCATCCTTTTCTCCTTTGATTTTGGTATTTGAATATTTGAGATAATGTATTAGGTTGACGTGATTTTTGACTTCGACTTGTTTATTCAACCAATAAATTCGAATATTGCTCTGACTTGTTCATATGTTCCTTATCACTTCTGATTTTGTTCAAAACTTTACCCACGGCTTCACAGTAACCTGTTGACCTTGTTCTTGACCCACGGCGTGCTTTTACATATGACCTTTTATTGAAAGTATTTGACTTTGTTTTGAACAGCAACTTATTGCTCTGCTTCGAGTTAAATTGGTCTTCTTGTTGCTTTGAGTTCTTCGGTGGTTTCATGAGTATGTTTTCATCCCTCAATGCTTGCATGAGAACTTGTTTCTACTGTTAGTAACTGTGCACATACAAACATGTATATACATACATATATATGTATGTATATATGTGTATAATTATTGTGCCTATCCACTTGGTTGAGACTTGAACTCTGTTGTAGTTTTGAATTCTTGTTGCATTGTATTATTTGTTGCTCTTGAAGCTGGTTCATGTTTTCATATTGGTTTTGTTACTGTGCTTGTGTGGGTCTGGTCACTTCAGTTTTCCATGGCATTCATTTTGGTCTCTCCACGTATATACATATATACATACATGTATGTACATATGTGTGTGATGGCTATGCTTTCTTGTGTGTTGCTCAAGGCCATTTCATTGAACATGTTTTATTTGTATTGTTTGTTGTGCTGCATTGGGTGATTTGTTGACCTAGTTGTATTGCAATTTGGTCTGGACTGCATATTAATCTACATCTCTCTAGTCTAGTTGGTTCCAATCCTTGTTAACCTTGCATTGTATTCTCTGTTGAAGTGCTTGAACATTTTGTTTTGAATTCTGGTTCAATTTGGACTGATTGTGTACATTTGAGTCCGACCATTGTATTGAACCTTTATTCATGTTGGCTGACCATTGACTCTCGTACTTGACCATTCTATTTTTGTTTTTGTATTGCTCTTGATTTGAATCCGGCCTCGGCTTGAGTTTGACCTTGTGTTCACCTGTCCCTGCTATTTAACACACAAGTGTATATCGGTGTGCACGACCTTGTGACATGTAAAGTGATACACTGTGCATGTTACAAGCTATTCGTGTAAGATGGATTAAACAAAAAAATGATGACGAGCAACCCAAATAACTGAGGCAAACAATATTTTCAAAACACACACTTCATTGTAAATTGCAAAAACATTTCCTTTTCAATTTTACTGCGTCAGTGTTTATTTTGCTGATAATTCAGATGCTGGATACAAACTGGAATAGAGTTGAAGATCAAATACGAGTGATGAGTGAATGTAGTGAGGTGAAAATGTATGTAAAAATTGTATAGTGAAATTTGTGTTGTGATTTGAAATTGAATTGTAATTGAAAATGTATATATGTAGTGAGAGCTCAAATTTGTACTATTTGAATTTGTAATAAAATATTTGTTTGAATAAAATATTTGTTTAAATATGAATTATGAGTTATTTATTTAATTCAACAAATATTTATTTAATTATGTGGAAAAATAAAATAGTACAGTAACAAATACATTTAAACGAATATATATATATGTTTATTATCATCAAACAAAAATCATATACTAGCATATTCTACAATCTCCCTCTTTTGATGATAACAAACATATATTAAGATTTTGACTTTATTAAATGTATTTGAATTTGATGAAATCTATTTGCCCCCCCCTATTTGAATGCTCCCCCTTCACATATGCATGAAAATAAAAAATATGCCAATGAACCTAGATGGGAATATGCAAATAAAAAAATATGACTTGACCTATTTGCCAAAATCTTAACTTTTCTCTCCCCCTTTTGTTATCAGCAAAAGAGTAATAGTGTTAGAAAAATAGAGATAAAATGATAGACATTAATACAACATTAATACCTAATAGAGTATAAATATTAAGTTTCAATAAAAAAATCAAACAAAAATCATAAATACTCTGTTAGGCGCATATTCCACTTTAGAGTGATAGGGGTGATGTCAAATCATATAGTTGTATCTATTTGTGGTATATTTATTATAGGAATTTGAATATCTACTAACCATGCATAACCATTAGGACTTTTAAATGAGATTAGTAGTATTCCCAATTTTTTTAAAAACTGAATTTCAAGTATCTTCTAACCACGCATAACCGTGAGGACTTTTAAATGGGATTAGAATCAACTTGTCTATTTAATAATCAATTTTGATATGTGTTCCATACATGCATAACCGTGAGGACGTTTAAATGAGAATGAAAGCACATAATCAAAGATTCCAAGTAATTCACCCATGCATAACCGTGAGGACTTTTAAATGAGAGTGAATGCTTTGGATGTTTCTATTGCTAATTAAATTAAAAAACATTCCTGTTTAAAATACCACATTTTGACATACTATATTGGATTTTGATGAGTGATGGTCGTTAGAAATATGATAGAAATAGAGATGGTCATGGAATTTTTACCAATCAAAGTTATTACAATTTTTTTTAATTTTTAAAGAAATTTACTACATATACTGTCTCAAGTCATAATGTATGATTAATATCAACACTCTTCACATTTTTTCAATCACTATTTTCCTTTTCGATAATCTGTAGGGAGTCAGATTAGTTAATGTATTCATTTAAGATCAAATCCAAAATTAAATATAAAATCAAATTTCTAAAATGTCTAATCTGAAACGAAGTCAATAAAAACTATTTTCTAGAAGGGGTTTTATGAAAAAATGTCTTCCAATTGAAAATCAGTTAAAATGGAAATTATGCAGATATTTTATTTGGAAATGTGATGCAACTTATGAATGTCCCTACATAAAACATATTCCACTAGTAATTTTTCTATCAACTAGACTACCGGCAGAATCTGCATCTGAATACCCCTTTAAATCACAGTTATCATAAATTGGATATCATAGACCAGACCGTGAAGTTGCAACAAATACCTTATAATCATTTTATAGCTTTTAAAATTTGGTTCCTTAAGGATTTGATTGAAAACGTGCACATTAACCACTAGTGAACATAGTGTCAGATCTAGAAGCAGTAAGATAAACAAATATATCCATGTGTATCTAGAGTAATCATCAACCAATACAAAACAACATCTCTTACCACCTAAACTTGCAATATCGTTATTCCAAACAAATCTGTATGAACTAGTTCAAAGATGAAAAGATGATTGGTGAACATTTTTGCATAAGTCAGAATCAAAATCAACCTTCATTTCCTTATCGCACAACTGGCTGATTTTCATCAGATTATGGTGTAGATTTTCAACATTTAATATATCGTTCAAGATAAATGTACCATTACTTATTTTACCTTTACTGATAATTTTTCATTGTTGCCCATTGTGATTCTACCACCATTGTGCTAGGCTAAGGAACTTTGATTTGTCGCCCGTCGTGTGCCTAGAACAGCCAGAACCCAGGTATCACTCTTGTTGTTCCTTAGCCTGCCACCACACCTACACAAGGAAAGATTTTTGTGACCTATTTGTTTTTATAGGTCCATGATTGTTAATCACAAATGATTTTGAAAAATATGTTTGTGTAGACCCAAGACAATCTATATTTGTTCCTTTTGGCACCTAGATTTGTTTGACTTTAAGGGATTTTATATTCGTGCCTTTTGGAACCAAAATCGGTATGGTTTTCACATGTTTGGGTCTATACCAGCAATTATTGTGATTGTGTCCAATTTTTCCACAAATCATGCACTTGGAATTGACTTTATTAATTTCGCTTCTAGCACGTTCAGATTGAGTATATCCAAGTCCTTGTCTAATAGGATTAACAGTTTGTTTCCCTAATAACATATTTAGTGATTTTTCTCCTTTGGAGAATTTCCCTAAAGTTGTAGACAATTGTTGGACTTGTGTTTTGAGAGATTCATTTTCATTCAATAACAAAGTGCACTTTTTGATAGAATTTTCTCTCCTAATATTTTCACTTTCTTTCAAAATCAGAATTTCATTTTCAAGCGATTTAATTTTAATTTCTGATTTTTTTTATTTCTTCTTCAAATGATGGACACTTATCACACTTAGGGCTCTTATTTCGATAGCTTTTAACCAATTGATCAAGCTGTTTATTTAGTTCTATCAAACTATCTTTTTGTGATTCAAGTTTAGCGTACATCTCCCTAAGTCATTCAAAACAGCTATTTACTTCATGAAAATATATAACTAATTGTGAGTGAGTTAGTTTTGATACCTCGCTTGGCTCGTCATCATCGTTGTCAGTTGTATCACCTCGAAGGCACAGATCTGATTTTTCACTCTCACTGCTAGTGCTTTTATTATCATCATTACTTTTATTCCAAGGGGCTGCAAAACTTCTCCTTTTTGACTTCTTTCCTTGGCTGAGTCGATTCTAATGACAATTGGGCTTGATGTGACCAGGTTTATTGCACTTGTGACAAATGATCTCCTGCTCTTCTCAGTTGTCTAGTACTTTGACTATTCTGCTTTTCAATTGTTGATTTAGAGCTGGATTTATGTATTTGTGGTTCCACCTTTTGAATCTCTTTATTAACAGTGCCAGTTCAGCTGCTCCATCCTCATCATCATCATCTTTACTTTCTGTTGTTCCTTTTAGAGCTATTGATTTCTTTCGTGTATCACCTCCTTCACGTTCTTCCTTGAATTTGATTTCTAGCTCATAAGTGGTGAGATTTCCGATGAGTCCTTCGACTTTAATTTGTTTCAGATCCTTTGATTCTTGAATGATAGTCACTTTTGCTTCAAAATTTCGTGGAAGAATTCTGAGGATTTTTCGAATTATTTCCAGCTCCGTGTTTGGTTTTCCAAGGGATTTTGATTTGTATACTATATTTGAAAGTCGTCCATAAATTTCTTTGACACTTTCATCCTTTGCCATTGTGAAGTTTTCGTATTCGCTACTGAGCATGGCAAGGCGAGATTCTTTGACTTGGGAGGTTCATTCGTGAGTCACTTCAAGTGTGTGCCAAATTTCCTGTGCAGTTAGACAATGTGAGACACGATTAAATTCAATTTGATCTATTGAGCAGATAATAGAATTCATAGCCTTAGCGTTAGCAAATTGTAGTTTATTTTCAAGATCTGTCCATTGATCCATCGGTTTTTCAACTTCTTGATTATCTACCACTATTGTTGGTGTGCTATATCCCGTCTCAACAATATTCCACGCACATATGGTTTTCAGATAAATTTTCATTCTATTTTTCCAACATGCGTATTCACATTGAATATCGGTGGCCTAACTATGGACTGACCCTCGGCAAAAGCATTATTAAAGGAAGCCATTTAAAAAATCAAATTTTTAATTGAAAGAAAAAATCAAATTTTTAGTTAAAAAATGGTTTTTGTTCCTAGCTCCGATACCACTTGTAGGATCGTTTTCACCCTAGAGGGGGTTGAATAAGGTGATACTAATAATAATAAAAATTAATGCGGAAATAAAAACAATGACAGTAAATAATGCAGAAGAGATCACACACAAATTTACCCAGCTTCGGCAAAATCCTGTCTATGTGCCGCCCCTAAGGTTTCTACTAGAAATTAAGTAGTCAGATGCTTAGACACGTAAACTTGCGACACCCGCTAGTGACTAACCTAACTCTACGCTCAAAATCCTGCCACAACCTAGCCACTGAGTTGCGAATTCTCGAACTACACCACCGTAGTTCGTAACCTAGTTACACAACTAGAGTTTCACAAAAGGAAAAATACAAAATAAAATAAACTAAACAAAATAAAACCCTAAATATAATTAAGACCAATAAAGGAAATAATTAAAGCCGGCCCAATAATAATTTAAAAGAGACGGACTTCTCTTTTATTTTCTTCTGAGTAAAAATGTTGGCCGTTCTTTGTTCGTTCCTCTTCAAAAGCTAGGGTTTAAGCTTTGCGTGAAAAATTGATCGATCAAAATATGGTTACACTTAGTGACTTCGTCAATCGATTCTCTGGCCTTGATTGTTCGCGGTAGCACCAATTTTGTCGAGCACGAATGATAAAAAACGATATGCAATTTTATCCCCTTTTCGATTTTGATTACACTCGACATTGATTTGAGTTTTGTGATTTATTGCTCTGGTATTTTTGTTGAACTCGAATCTCACACTTTTTGCCGATGGTGTAAATTAGGTTATATAGGGATGAAAACCCTATATTTACATTCGTATAAATCCTTTTGAATTTGTCACGTTGCTATGATCGGCCATTGATTTTCGATTGGATGCTTGTGATAAATTGTTGACTTGTTTGTGTTGAATTTGCTTGAATAATTTTCTAAGTAGGTTCCGTCCTTTTCTCCTTTAATTTTGGTATTTGAATATTTGAGATAATGTATTGGGTTGACGTGATTTTTGACTTCGACTTGTTTATTCAATCGGTGAATTCGAATATTGCTCTGACTTGTTCATCTGTTCCTTATCACTTCTGATTTTGTTCAAAACTTTACTCACGGCTTCACAGTAACCTGCTGACCTTGTTCTTGACCCACGACGTGCTTTTCCATATGACCTTTTATTGAAAGTATTTGACTTTGTTTTGAACTGCAACTTATTGCTCTACTTCGAGTTAAATTGGTCTTCTTGTTGCTTTGAGTTCTTTGGTGGTTTCATGAGTATGTTTTCATCCCTCAATGCTTGCATGAGAACTTGTTTCTACTGTTAGTAACTGTTCACATACAAACATGTATATACATACATATATATGTATGTATATATGTGTATAATTATTGTGCCTATCCACTTGGTCGAGACTTGAACTCTGTTGTAGTTTTGAATTCTTATTGCATTGTGTTATTTGTTGCTCTTGAAGCTGGTTCATGTTTTCATGTTGGTTTTGTTACTGTGCTTGTGTGGGTCTGGCCACTTCAGTTTTCCATGGCATTCATTTTGGTCTCTCCACGTATATACATATATACATACATGTATGTATATATGTGTGTGATGGCTATGCTTTCTTGTGTGTTGCTCAAGTCCATTTCATTGAACATGTTTTATTTGTATTGTTTGTTGTGTTGCACTAGGTGATTTGTTGACCTAGTTGTATTCCAATTTGGTCTGGACTTCATATTAATCTACATCTCTCTAGTCTAGTTGGTTCCAATCCTTGTTAGCCTTGCATTGTATTCTCTATTGAAGTGCTTGAACATTTTGTTTTGAATTCTGGTTCAATTTGGACTAATTGTGTACATTTGAGTCCGACCATTGTACTGAACCTTTATTCATGTTGACTGACCATTGACTCTCGTACTTGACCATTCTATTTTTGTTTTTGTATTGCACCTGAGTTGAATCCGGCCTCGACTTAGGTTTGACCTTGTGCTCACATGTCCCTGCTATTTAACACACAAGTGTATATCGGTGTGCACGGCCTTGTGAGATGTACAGTGTTACACTGTGCAAGTTACAAGCTGTTCGTGTAGGATGGATTAAAAATAAAAATGTTGACGAACTACCCAAATAACCGAGGCAAACAATATTTTCAAAACACACACTTCATTGTACACTACAAAAATATTTCTTTTTCAATTTTACTGCGTCAGTGTTTATTTTGCAGATAATTCAGATGCTGGATACAAACAGAAATAGAGTTGAAGATCAAATACGAGTGATGAGTGAGTGTAGTGAGATGAAAATGTATGTAAAAATTGTATAGTGAAATTTGTGTTGTAATTTGAAATTGAATTGTAATTGAAAAAGTATATATGTAGTGAGAGCTCAAATTTGTACTATTTGAATTTGTAATAAAATATTTGTTTAAATAAAATATTTGTTTGAATATGAATTCCGAGTTATTTATTTAATTCAACAAATATTTATTTAATTATGTGAAAAAATAAAACAGTACAATAACAAATACATTTAAACGAATATATATTGTTTATCATCATCAAACAAAAATCATATACTATCATATTCTACACAGACAACCAAGGTCTTACGACCCAAGGAGTCACGTCATGGAAGCACAAGGCTGGCGCGACCTGGGTGCGACGAGGAGCATCGAGGCGGCTGTTGGGTTCGATTTTAGGGAAATGGCTATGACGAGGTGAAGGCTTGCTACGTGGTAGGAAGGTCAAGATTTCTTGGCCTAGGCGCAGGCAGTTGTGTGAATGAAGTCGACGAGGTCATAGCTGATGTTAGGGCATTACGATGTGAGGTTCTGACTTCAAGGCGTTAGCTGGCATTTGAGCATAGGAAGATGTGGCCGCGACTAATGCAAAGGCAGCAAGATGGACGCGGCGTGCTAGGGTTTTGGGCAGAAAATTGATTTGGGATTTTGGTGCATGTTGAAACCAGTGGAAGATTTTGATTTGCAAATGGATTAAGGTGAGTTATTTATTTAACTCATACGCCTATATCTAAATCAATTATATTCCTTTTTATGCCTTGCTTAAATAATGTATTTGCATAAATCTTTGGTAGTGATAGAATGATAGGATTGAAATAAAATTTCAAGCTATAATTTCAATTGGTTGATACTTGAATTGGTTGAATAGAATGTTTGAAATATTGGTTTTGGATCAATAGTTAAAAATGAATCAAATGGTTAAAATAAGATTACATGTTAAAATTATATTGTTCATTGTAAGTTGGGTTGATGGTTAAAAATACATACATTGTTGTAGGATCGGAGTTTGCCGGAGAGCAACTCGGATTGATAAATAATTCCATATTATGGAATGATATTTTATAGAGCGACGATGACTCTATAAGTAGAATTTTTGATGAGTTTATTTTTTGAATTAATTAAAAAAATTCAACAAACTCTCAAAAATGAAATTTTATCTATTTTGATCCTTATTGGGATTTAGTTTATAGAATATAGTTAAATTTTATTATAATTTTAACTTATTTCCTATTTCAAAATTTCTATTCAAAGCTTTTAAAAATGAGTAATATTTAATTATAACTTTTTTTAAAATTTAACATTTTAGGTTTATTATTTTAAAAATGTTTTAAAGGCAAAGGATAAAATATGGTATCATTTTATAAAAGCGGTTATGAAAGTAATAAATTTTAATTTCAAGTGATTTAGTTATAAAAGAGGTTTAAATGATTTTGAAAGAGCTCAAAAGCTTTTGTAAATAAGCAACTCTCCTTCAAAATGAGTTTTTGGATATAAAAGTGATTTGGAAAATTATATCTTTGTATATATAAAATTAAATTAAAATTCTTTTATTTTATTTATTATGGATTTGGGATTTCATGCTTTTCTATGAAGCAAAGAATTTTAGTAAAAGATTTAATTGTCAGATTGGTATGGGACATTTTGTATAATTCTTTTGCTATTATTATAATTTGTTAAATAGAGTTCGAGTAGAAATTACTAGCTTTTAGTAAATACTTGAATTTACTGTCTAGTATGGGATGGTTAGTTAAATCTTATGATTACTTGAGTGATAGCAATTAACATTAGACATCTTAGGGTGTTCGGATTTCAGGCCGTTAGATCCCTAATAGACGATGACTCATTTTTCATCGACTTGAGAGTCGTTACATTTTAGATGTTTGGACAGTAGACGATGTTTACCTACTTTGTGTCGTTAGGTGAATTCACATAGTTAGTCTACTTCGTGTTTAGACTATTCGAATATTTGGTCTACTTCGTGTCATTAGACTACGACACTATGTGACGGGGTCTACTTCGTGTCACTAGGCTCTGTATCACTGTATTATTTGGTACACAGTTAGACAATGTTTACCTAATTTGTATCGTTAGGTAAATCCATATAGTTAGTCTACTTCGTATCGTTAGACTATTCACATATTTGGTCTACTTCATGTCATTAGTTCACAACACTATGTGGTCGGGTCTACTTTGTGTCGTTAGACTTCGTGTCGCTTTGTTATTATTTCATTAGTGATGATTGTTCGTTAGATATTTTGGTATGGATATTTAGTATCTTTTGGCTTTGGAGAATTTTGAATTTGTTATCAACATATTTTTGAAGATTGTTCATTTGAGACTTGATATGGATTTATGAAATGGTGATTTGGTTTGATAGGCCTTATTTTGATCATTTGTTCTGCCATATTTTATTATGGGTTATTTTACTGTTAAGTCATATATCGATATGGATTTTGAAATAGTGATTTGGTTTGGTATGCCTTATTATGGTCAATTGGTTTTAGGCATATTTTGAGATGACTTATTTTATGGTCAAGTCGTATATTTATGATATCATTATCTCACCTTTTTATTAGATATAATCTGACCTAATTATTTTATAATACTCGGGTCAGGCTGAGTCTCTACATGTATAGGGACTCGTTGACTTTTGGATTGTGCTAGCACTGGAGTAGACTATTTTGGCTGTTTCACTTTACTTCATTATTGTAAATATTGACCTTTAGGAGGATATGTCATGTATATTATTTAGTAGTCACTGTGTACCTGATACTGCATTTCAGATGTGATGTATATTGTATGCAGGTCTTGTACTGATATTTTGTAGACTCGCATTTTATTATGTGTACTATTCCGTTGTGATCTGTGACTCTGATTCTGATTTATTTATATTATATACTGTTCTGAATATTTTAAATTGGTATGTTCCTTACTTTGTATTAATATTGTACACGTCATAAATTTTCAGTTTTGATCCTCAAAATGGTAATAAAGACATGTCAATGTTAGTATAAAGATATATCCACATATGATCGCCCTTAACCAGCCGTATTCTCCGTATTATTAGATGACATTACTTGTAATGTCTTTTATGATATGGGTATAGCGGTGGGATCATTACAGCTTGGTATTAGAGATGAGTTCAGAACATTATATGATTTGCACAGAGTCGAGATCTAAACCTAGGTGACCTAGAATTTTGTCCCTTTGGTCTGTGGTAGTTAGTAATTTAATTAACTATATAGGGATAGGAATATAAATGATTATTGGGAATAATCATTGGGACATATTTGAAAAGTTTTTGATAATACTATATAACTTATAGTTATGAAAGTTTATTACATATTACAACTCACTTTTGTTAAAAGTGAGATTTGATGAATAAATATAGATTAAACCTCAGATGGCTTAGGATTGTATTATAGTGTCATGATCTGCTAATGATCAAAGTTGAGAAGCGGGAACAAATGGACTGCTTTTCTGCTGAGCACATTTATTAGTTATTCTTTTAATTAAATATGTTTGATTGGTTGATGGATGCTTGATTGTTTTGAAATTGTAAATAATTGTTAAAATTAGTATTGAATAGGAATCCTTACTTGAAAATTTGTAACCTACTCGATATTTTGTGGTATCTTCATTAGTGTAGCTACCGTAAAAAATTGAAAACTTTATTTTGTATAGAATGAAATATTAATTTACAGGTATAACCAATTAAATACCAAAGATGCATTATTGAATTATTATTTGTTAAGAATTATTTTTATGTAAATATTGAAATGGATTGAAGGAATTTTAATAAAAGCAATCATCTATTTGAATTAAAATCTTTGTGATAAAGGGTATACATATGAGTGAAATCTGATTGTGTTTATTATAATTAAGCAAAATTTAGTAAAGGCATAAAATATTAAAAAACATATGTATATCATATGGAAATTTATTTTGTGTTAAATTGCTTGTTGAGTGCTTTAAGGATTCCGGTCGATATGCTTGATCACATTATCGATAGGGATTCCTAAACACTAGTACAAGACATTCATACACAATGTTTTGGACAATAAAATGTTCTCAACAATAATACTTCGTAAGTATATAATATTTTAAAGAACATAGAATTTTGAAATAAGTTAAATATTATATATATTAAAATGAACAGTTTGGAAGGATTGTTTTAAGGAAAAATAATATTTTATAGAAGTGTATAAATTATATTTTTGAAGGTGATGCCTAGAGGTATTTTGATAAATAAAATAAAATATTTAAATTGAGAGTGTGTGTGTGTGCATTATTAAGAGAAAATGAAGTATTACTTGAAGAAAAAAAATTAGAAAAATTGGATTCGATGTTTATAAAATTTTGGATAATGGTGTATTATTTAGTATTTGTAAAAATTTACATATTTATTTGCATAGATGCATGTTAAACAAATTTTTTGTGATGCCTTTTGGATGCTAATGCATATTATATTATGGTTGGAATGAATATTAAAATTTATATTTAAATAAAATGTAAAGTAGGTTAACTTCCTATTTTCTAGTTAATTTCTGACTTGGTTTTAATAGAACTATAAATGAATATAAACCCATGTTAACTTCTTATTAAGTTGTCGAAAAATTACAGTGAAGTTAAACTTCTATTTTTATTCAAATGAAAATTTCTTTTTATATGAATTTGGATCTTTTAAATGTTCTACCTACTCAGCCATTGATTCTTTAGGCATAAAGGTTTACTTAGGATGGTAGGCTAGCATGATTTAGTACTTGAATTAAGTATATATACACTGTTATATGTAAATGAAGTTTCAAATCCTATAAATAGTGAAAAAATAGGATTTGATGTTAAGTTTAAAGTAGACATTGCCTTGCTTTGTTTTGTTTCCTTATATGCATAGGCAATGAATATTTTGCCTTATTTAAATTGATGAATAGGTTAATGGAATCATATTACACCATTCAAACTTATATGATCAATAATTTAATATCTAGTCGCAAGTTCGATATCAATTGTAACTAGTGCAATTTAAATCTTGAAATAGTTTTCCTTATACGTTATTTTCCTTTCATGAAATGTTAGTATGACTATATAACACTTGGGCCAAAGATGATTTACTTGGATTCAATATATATGTGTATACTGTGGTGTTTTGCAATTTTAATTTTGGAAGTGCATCTCTAACTAAGAACATGCATTATCCTTTGAAGAACATGTACTCATTTAAATAATGCTAATAACTGCACAATAACTTGCTTGAAATTGTGAAGTAGAGGCAGCCAAGGGGCTTTCGATCCAGCATATATAGTCATCGTAGCCTTCTTTTATTTCCTTTAACATATCACCTGCTCTAAAGATACAACAATGCATTATAATAGGTGATCATATTTTTCCTCATGTTTGCATTCTATTATTGAGTTTTGGTCAGTTTAGTTTAAGATTAATTGCCATTAATTTGTTGATTAGTTGCTTATTGAATGTGGCATGAAACAAAATTAATCTTGATTTATGGAATATGAGTAAAGAAAGAGGGATTAACAAATTGACATATTCTTATAATCAGTTGATTCCTTGTTATTTGTGTAGAAACCATGCTACTCACAAAATGGATATGAGTTCACTTTTGATACTTTGGTTCTAAGTATGAGCTTTTCTCTGGTGATGTCAGATCCTTCTAGAAATTGGTTTGTTGTAACTTGTATGTTGTTATGTTCCTAAGTAGAAAGTTTCTCATTTTCATGATCTTTGTAACGCTAGTGTTTACATCAATTTTAAGCTTCAGTTTTAGCTGTTTATACAACTCGTGCTTAAAAAGGGCTTATAGTCAGTTTTTGTTACTAACTTCATGCAACAAAAATGTGGTGATAAGATAAACGTTCATGTTTTTCCATTGTCTTTTCTGTTATATTAAATTAAAGATATATCTTTATGCATATGATGCTGCACATTACAAACATTTATCATTTAATCTAAAATTCTATTTGAACCTAATAAATATATGTAACAAAAGCAAGTTTTGAATTTGAAGACCCTGTCATCTACAACAATACTAACATATATCCTTTACAAACATTAGTTATTATTTGATTTGTCATGGTTGATTATTGGATGAAGACTCAACTATGGACCATTAAAATTTTGTTGAGAAATTGTTTATATATGTTTAACTAGTTAAATGAATGCCAGATTATTAGACTTCATATATATGATACTTATGTGTTTGACTTGAAATTGGTTAAGGTACTATAAGGCAATTTGGATTGGATTTTAATGCAAACTCACTTTTGCTCGCATAAAACAAAATGAATTGCTTTGAAATGCTAAAATAAAGGTATGTTATCAGATTAAAGTACAAAAATGATAGAAATATTGTTATATATTGTGTTTTCGACCTTGTGGTCGATATATGTCATAAATATCATATTTGTGAAATTGCAAACAGCTCTCCGTACAAATGAGATGCTGGTGAAATTTTTTAATTCGGCACTTAGAAATTTTTTCGATAATTTTTCTTTCTTTCTATCGTATGTAAAGAAATATAAATAAATGAGTCCATTTAAATTTATAACATACAATAAGTCTAATTTTAATGTTAACCACTTAAGGGAATTGCTTGTTTCAACATAATTATAGATTTCAAAAGAGAATTAACAATTGAATGTTTGTGGCATCTCCCCATAAGAAATTGCGAGGATGCAATAAGGAGAGAGGTCTGTAAGAACCCTATTCTCGAAGCCGTAATATTCTACAAATTTAATTAAAATAATAGTATTCGAATTCGATTTGGATAACTATTATTTTGGAATTAAATTATTATACAATTAAAGTCTATTTAATAAAAGAATTTTTTATAATAAAATTTAAGTGGTTAATATATTAATTTTTTAGATAATATATTAAAATTTAAATGTAAGAATAATAAATATAGTTTAAAGTGTGAGTAAGTTACTATATTTGAAATAAATGAAGAGAAGTTTATTTGATATTTAGTAAAATCAATAAATCGATGAAGATGAATAAATTTATTTATAACAGTACAAGGAATAATTAAATAAAAATAATAAAGTGTTAAATTGAAAGAGACTGTAACAACTTGGGATTTCGCA
The DNA here is from genome assembly GCA_030737815.1 of Allium fistulosum. NCBI lineage: Eukaryota > Viridiplantae > Streptophyta > Magnoliopsida > Asparagales > Amaryllidaceae > Allium > Allium fistulosum. The sequence goes on along the minus strand of CM060905.1, from coordinate 495,862,030 downwards.
TCAGTTAATTATCGTCATTGGATGATTAATTTTGCTAGCTAATTGCAGTTGGGCGTTTTAATCGGTTGGAATTCTTTTAAAAAAATTTGTTATGGGATTAAGTGGGCTTTAAATAAAATTTTAGCCCACGTTTCTTTTTGTTTTTGAGCCGTGTTATATCAAAGCAAAGACCGTTCCTCCACCCCATTCACTTCTTTTCGCAAGCCCTAAACTAATCGAACGGAAAATGGCTGCTCGTTCTCGTTCGTTTCCTCTTCAACTAAATTAGGGCTTTGTAAATGAAGTGCCGCTTTGTCAAATTGATTTCAGAAGCTTCGTTTTCCTTTCTTCGTTCGATTATATTGTTCGCGGCTACTTCAATTTGGTCAAGTTGATTGTCAAACGGTATGCGATTCCATGACTTCAGCTGTTGGATCGTGCTCTTCGAATCCAAGGTGAGTGATTTTCACTCGCATCTAATTCAAATTGTTGAACTCGTCTGCTTATTTTGTTTTTGTTGACCTCGGTCTTGCTTTGAATTTGACTTCGGTCGTTTTGATTCTGCCGTGTGAATTTCTTTGATTGACTTGCGACATGACATTGATATTTTTAGTTGTCTGATCATCCTTGTAGCATACTCGACTTGTTCGATTTTACTTGCCGTTCCATGACTTCGGCATTGTTCATGGTTGATTTTGAACTTGCGATATTTTTGACTTGGTTGCGTTCTTTTTGCTGTTGACTCGACATTGCTTTGATGCTTTAAATTGACCCTTGTCTTTGTAGCTTCGACATTGATTTTGAACTGAATGACTTTGGCCATTTGTGTCAACCTGGACTTCGATTTTGATAAAACTGCTACTTGATGCTTGCATCCCTGGTCTGATTGTGTATATATGTGCATATTGTATTTGAGTCTGTTATATAAGTTTGATGCTCGGATTTTCTCGTGTACTTCATTTGCTTCTCTGGCCACTTGTTGTCTGTTGCACCATGTAGTAGTGACTGATGCATTGTGGTGAGTTGCTTGTACATGCCGAGTTGTCACTGGTTGACTTGAAGTCTGATAGCACTCGAGTCTTGTTCAAGCTTGCACTTGTACCATTCTGTTTTCACTTGAATTTGTACCTGGTTTTGATACATGTGCACGACTTGGTCTTATTCATAACTGTATTTGTAAGTCTGATCACATGTGTTTGCAGTTTTGTATATAAGTGCTCGTGCATGCTTTAAGTCTGATCATTGTTGCTCCTTTTGAGTTGCAGTCTGAAGTAAATTGATTTTCTCGAGTACATATGTGTATATAATGTTTGTTTCACTGGTGACATTGTTTGCATAAACAACATTGTAGTTTCATTCATCCTTGAGTTTGATTCCAATGTGTTATGCACACATGTCTGTTGAATCAATTGTGTTGGTGAATTCATGCTCATGTGTATTAGTGCTCATCCATGCTTTGCCTGATCCAGTTTCACAGTTGCATACTTGTATATACACATGAGTTTGATACTGGTGCATATGCTTGCTTATCTCTTACCAGACCCGTAGCCTTTGTGTTGACTCTGTTTTACTGTAGTTCGATTTTCACATGTTCACTGCTTGACTTTATGGTCGGGTTCCTTCATGTGGTTAGTGTTCTTGTATCATCACTGTTGTGTGTTGTGCCTTGGTCTTTGTTGATCTCTTTGTATTGTTGTTAGCTTTGGGTTTCACTGACCACACATGTACATGTTTGCATCTTTGAATTTGGTTAGATGGTACTGACCAGTTGAGTTTGAGTCGTATAACTCGAACTTGATCTCGAGTTGGTGCCATTTGCTTCTGATTCATTGATCTTTTGCATATTTCATCACTGTAGTGGCGAGGCAGTGCACGTGAGCGTGTACTGCAGCCCTATCAGAATTGACGTTTTTATTGATATTTCAATTACTTGAATTGGTTCGTGTGTTCAATTCAATATATTTTGAAAGTGGATTTTTATTTACATTAAATTGATCATTTTGCTGCTATCTAATTATCTACTGGATAATTAGATTATGTGTTTGCTAATTATCCTAACGATAATTAGACTTTGTTGTTTATGCTATTTCACTGGCTTGAGTTTTTCTTTGGCCACTTGCTGTTAATTTCCGTTTAGGAAATTCTGTTGTTTTCAAATTATCTTCATTGATAATCTTTTTATTTATCTTTGTTGAGGGTATGAATTTGCTGATTTGTTGTTTAACACTGTTTCATATTATATCTACCGTTATCCGATTCTCTTATTGAAGGGTTGGATATACGAGATTTATTGTGACTGTCGTCTATTTGTTATTTAATCATTATTGCTTCCGTGCATTAATAACTGAGTTTGAATTAGACGGACCCACGTATTATTTTCTTTTGAATTTAATACTCGGGTCAGACCGAGTTATTTCAGGTTGTTGATATCTTGCTTTGGGTTGCTGCTTGAGCTATGAAGTCTCTTCATATCTTTTGGAGTAGTCGTTGTCATAGTATAGGATGATATGTATTCATGTATATTATTTACAATAATGTACTTGTATATGTAACTTCCAGTGTCGACAGTTGTAGTTGTATCATATGTATTGTATCACATGTATTGTAACCGACTTCAGTTATATATATATGAGATTTTTATATTATCTGTGTTCCGCATTTAGTTTATCTGTGTTATTATTATATATGTGTCCTAAACTATTATGAACCATCGTAGTTTGTTTTATACTGGAATTGGATATGTCGATGGGAGTAAATAAATAAAGAGATGAAAAATATATATACCACTCCTATCGAGATAACCAATACTAGTGTAAGGCCTAACTACGGATGGCCGCTCCTATCCAGCCTTATTCTTTGTAATAACAGACAGTATTCCTTTTAATACTCTTTGTTATTGTGAGCATAGAGGTGGGGCGTCACAGTTGGTATCAGAGCGAGTGGTTTTTGGACATAATATAAAACATAACTTAGATGGAACATGTGTTACAACTAATTGTTGATGTTTTTATTTGTGCTTTGAGTCAAAACTAAAGTTTTGAAATTATGATAAATTTTTTAAATATCCTTATTTAAAAATAAAAGTGAAATTGTGTTTTGATGATTGAGTAATTTGTGTTCTGTTTATCAAAGTGCGTAGCAGAAACAGTGACTGTCTTCGCCGAGTACAACTGATGACCTTTTTGATTTAAAAATCAGAATATGAAAATGAAATTAGTTTCATTGTGTTGTTTAACCAGTGGTCTTGATTTTGCTGGTTTTCTTTTATGCTAATCACATATTGATTAGATTTTTGTTGTTTCAAATATATCTTCATTGAAGAGATAATCGAGTGATTTCTTTGTTCATCTTGTAGTGTGCGTGCAAATTTGAGTTGCACGTTACTGCATTAATTTTACGTTGAACCGGTGTTTGGTTTAAACGTATTTTGTTGCCGTTATTTTTATAACGGGATTTTTACACCGATGCTAAATTTTTGAAGCACGGTGTTTTGTTGACATTTTTAATGAATGAAAATTTACTGGTATTATATTTTGATGTGAATTATTTTGATGAGATTCTGACGCATAAAAATTACTGTCGCTTTGACTTCAGTAACCGTCAGATTTAAAGTGGATTTTCAAGCGGTTAGCCCGCAATGCTGATTTGATACCCGTTTTTACGGTGTTTTGAGAAGTGTGATTTCCTTATCGAAATTGCTATAGATGTTGCTGTTTTAATCACGTGTTTTGAAAATTGTTTTTAAAATAATTTTTTTTAAATTTTTTACAGTTTGCGCTTTCAAAAGAATGAGGAAGCGATTTAAACGCTTCAGCAAAATTGAGGACTATGAACCCTTACTTTTAATGTTTCGCTTAATTCCGGACTTGTCCGTTTGAGAACGTAAAATGTTATTTATTTAAAATACACAATTTTGCACTTTCAAGGAAACGATGAAGAGAATTAAACGATTTAGTAAAACACGTGGTATGGAACATGTGCGTTTGCTATTTTGGTTAATTCCGGACTCGTTAATTGAAACATCTGCTGTTTGATGATTCTGATGATTTGTTGGGCTTTCGGGCCACTCTGCTGGACCTTCGGGTCATATGTTGGGCTTTCGGGCCACTCTGTTGGACCTTCGGGTCATTTGATGGATCTTCGGGTCAAATACCAGTACTAGACCTTCGGGTCACTCTGCGGACCTTCGGGTCATCTGATGGGCGCCAAAAAAAAAATTATAGTACTTGGTAGGCTTCGGCCATCTAAGATGCACGTGCGGCGTAGCTAAAACTCGCCATCTGCTGGGATCGATCCACCTTTTATGTTGATTTCTAGTCATCTTAATTGATTTCTAGATATTTGTTGTTTCTAATTATCTACAGGTAATTAGATATTTGCTGATTTGAGTTCTAATTATCTTTGTTGATAATTAGATATTTTGATTTGAGTTCTAATTATCTTTGTTGATAATTAGATATTTGCTGATTTGAATTCTAATTATCTTTGTTGATAATTAGATATTTTCTGATTTGAATTCTAATTATCTTTGTTGATAATTAGATATTTGCTAATTTGAATTCTAATTATCTTTGTGGATAATTAGATATTTGCTGATTAATTATCTTTGTTGATAATTAGATATTTGCTGATTTGAGTTCTAATTATCTTTGTTGATAATTAGATATTTGCTGATTTGATTTCTAATTATCTTTGTTGATAATTAGATATTTGCTGATTTGAGTTCTAATTATCTTTGTTGATAATTAGATATTTGCTGATTTGAATTCTAATTATCTTTGTTGATAATTAGATATTTGCTGATTTGAATTCTAATTATCTTTGTTGATAATTAGATATTTGCTGATTAATTATCTTTGTTGATAATTAGATATTTGCTGATTTGAGTTCTAATTATCTTTGTTGATAATTAGATATTTGTTGATTTGAATTCTAATTATCTTTGTTAATAATTAGATATTTGCTGATTTGAATTCTAATTATCTTTGTTGATAATTAGATAATTGCTGATTTGAGTTCTAATTATCTTTGTTGATAATTAGATATTTGCTGATTTGAGTTCTAATTATCTTTGTTGATAATTAGATATTTGTTGGTTCTGATTATCGTTTTTGATAATTAGATATTTGTTGTTTCTGATTATCGTTTTTGATAATTAGATATTTGTGTTTCTGATTATCGTTTTTGATAATTAGATATTTGTGTTTCTGATTATCGTTTTTGATAATTAGATATTTGTTGGTTCTGATTATTGTTTTTGATAATTATATATTTGTTGTTTCTGATTATCGTTTTTGATAATTAGATATTTGTTGTTTCTGATTATCGTTTTTGATAATTAGATATTTGTGTTTCTGATTATCGTTTTTGATAATTAGATATTTGTTGGTTTTGATTATCGTTTTTGATAATTAGATATTTGTTGTTTCTGATTATCGTTTTTGATAATTAGATATTTGTTGTATCTGATTATCGTTTTTGATAATTAGATATTTGTTGTTTCTGATTATCGTTTTTGATAATTAGATATTTGTTGGTTCTGATTATCATTTTTGATAATTGGATATTTGTTGTTTCTGATTATCGTTTTTGATAATTAGATATTTGTGTTTTCTGATTATCATTTTTGATAATGGGATATTTGTTAATTTTGCTAATTATGAGATTTTCTAGTCTCTAATTGATTCTAGATTATGTTGATTATATTGAATTGCTATTTTCTATCTATCTCTGTTGATAGTTAGAGTTTGCTGATTATGAAGTTCGTGTTTTCTGATTATCTGTTGGATAACAAGATATTTGCGGTTTTGCGATTTGTGATTTGTGTTTTCTAATTATCTTTGTTGGTAATTAGATTTTGCTATTTTCTAATTATCGTATCGATAATTAGATATAGCTGTTTTGTGGTTTCTGTGTTCTAATTATCTAATTGATAATTAAATATTGGTGATAATTGTATTTATTCAGTTTTGTTGTTTTCTGGTTATCTATTTGATAATTAGATTTTGTTGAGAAATTGTGAATTTCTTTTATGAAATTAAAAGATTTCATTGGCGTATGTATCCTTGACCTTTATTTTCTAGCTTAACTAGTTTATGTTAGAAAAATAATTGTTATTGAAGACTTTAATTATGAAAATTGCGAGGACGCAATTTTTATAAGGAGGGGAGTCTGTAACAACCTGGGATTTCGCATCAGTTAATTATCGTCATTGGACGATTAATTTTGCTAGCTAATTGCCGTTGGGCGTTTTAATCGGTTGGAATTCTTTTAAATTTTTTTGTTACGGGATTAAGTGGGCTTTAAATAAAATTTTAGCCCACGTTTCTTTTTGTTTTTGAGCCGTGTTATATCAAAGCGAAGACCTTTCCTCCACCCCATTCACTTCTTTTCTCAAGCCCTAAACTAATCGAATGGAAAATGGCTCTCGTTCTCATTCGTTTCCTCTTCAACTAAATTAGGGTTTCGTAAATGAAGTGTCGCTTTGTCAAATTGATTTCAGAAGCTTCGTTTTCCTTTCTTCGTTCGATTATATTGTTTGCGGATACTTCAATTTGGTTGAGTTGATTGTCAAACGGTATGCGATTCCATGACTTCGGCTGTTGGATCGTGCTCTTCGAATCCAAGGTGAGTGATTTTCACTCGCATCTAATTCAAATTGTTGAACTCGTCTGCTTATTTTGTTTTTGTTGACCTCGGTCTTGCTTTGAATTTGACTTCGGTCATTTTGATTCTGTTGTGTGAATTTCTTTGATTGACTTGCGGCATGGCATTGATATTTTTAGTTGTTTGATCATCCCTGTAGCATACTCGACTTGTTCGATTTTACTTGCCGTTCCATGACTTCGGCATTGTTTATGGTTGATTTTGAACTTGCGATATTTCTGACTTGGTTGCGTTCTTTTTGCTGTTGACTCGACATTGCTTTGATGCTTGAAATTGACCCTTGTCTTTGTAGCTTCGACATTGATTTTGAACTGAATGACTTTGGCCATTTGTGTCAACCTGGACTTCGATTTTGATAAAACTGCTACTTGATGCTTGCATCCCTGGTCTGATTGTGTATATATGTGCATATTGTATTTAAGTCTGTTATATAAGTTTGATGCTCGGATTTTCTCGTGTACTTCATTTGCTTCTCTGGCCACTTGCTGTCTGTTGCACCATGTAGTAGTGACTGATGCATTGTGGTGAGTTGCTTGTACATGCCGAGTTGTCACTGGTTGACTTGAAGTTTGATAGCACTCGAGTCTTGTTCAAGCTTGCACTTGTACCATTCTGTTTTCACTTGAATTTGTACCTGGTTTTGATACATGTGCACGACTTGGTCTTATTCATAACTGTATTTGTAAGTATGGTCACATGTGTTTGCAGTTTTGTATATAAGTGCTCGTGCATGCTTTAGGTCTGATCATTGTTGCTCCTTTTGAGTTGTAGTCTAAAGTAAATTGATTTTCTCGAGTACATATGTGTATATAATGTTTGTTTCACTGGTGACATTGTTTGCATAAACAACATTGCAGTTTCATTCATCCTTGAGTTTGATTCCATTGTGTTATGCACACATGTATGTTGCATCAGTTGTGTTGGTGAATTCATGCTCATGTGTATTAGTGCTCATCCATGCTTTGCTTGATCCAGTTTCACAGTTGCATACTTGTATATGCACATGAGTTTGATACTGGTGCATATGCTTGCTTATCTCTTACCAGACCCGTAGCCTTTGTGTTGACTCTGTTTTACTATAGTTTGATTTTCACATGTTCACTGCTTGACTTTGTGGTCGGGTTCCTTCATGTGGTTAGTGTTCTTGTATCATCACTGTTGTGTGTCGTGCCTTGGTCTTTGTTGATCTCTTTGTATTGCTGTTAGCTGTGGGTTTCATTGACCACACATGTACATGTTTGCATCTTTGAATTTGGTTAGATGGTACTGACCAGTTAAGTTTGAGTCGTATAACTCGAACTTGATCTCGAGTTGGTGCCATTTGCTTCTGATTCATTGATCTTTTGCATATTTCATCACTGTAGTGGCGAGGCAGTGCACGTGAGCGTGTACTGCAGCCCTATCAGAATTGACGTTTTTATTGATATTTCAATTACTTGAATTGGTTCGTGTGTTCAATTCAATATATTTTGAAAGTGGATTTTGATTTGCTTTAAATTGATCATTTTGCTGCTATCTAATTATCTACTGGATAATTAGATTATGTGTTTGCTAATTATCGTAACGATAATTAGACTTTGTTGTTTATGCTGTTTCACTGGCTTGAGTTTTGCTTTGGCCACTTGCTGTTAATTGCCATTTAGGCAATTCTGTTGTTTTCAAATTATCTTCATTGATAATCTTTTTATTTATCTTTGTTGAGGGTTTGAATTTGCTGATTTGTTGTTTAACACTGTTTCATATTATATCTACCGTTATCCGATTCTCTTATTGAAGGGTTGGATATACGAGATTTATTGTGACTGTCGTCTATTTGTTATTTAATTATTATTGCTTCCGTGCATTAATAACTAAGTTTGAATTAGACTGACCTGCGTATTATTTTCTTTTGAATTTAATACTCGGGTCAGACCGAGTTATTTCAGGTTGTTGATATCTTGCTTTGGGTTGCTGCTTGAGCTATGAAGTCTCTTCATATCTTTTGGAGTGGTCGTTTCATAGTATAGGATGATATGTATTCATGTATATTATTTACAATAATGTACTTGTATATGTAACTTCCAGTGTCGACAGTTGTAGTTGTATCATATGTATTGTATCACATGTATTGTAACTGACTTCAGTTATATATATATATATGAGATTTTTATATTATCTGTGTTCCGCATTTAGTTTATCTGTGTTATTATTATATATGTGTCCTAAACTATTATGAACCATCGTAGTTCGTTTTATACTGGAATTGGATATGCCGATGGGAGTAAATAAACAAAGAGATGAAAAATATATATACCACTCCTATCGAGATAACCAATACTAGTGTAAGGCTTAACTACGGATGGCCGCTCCTATCCAGCCTTATTCTTCGTAATAATAAACAGTATTCCTTTTAATACTCTTTGTTATTGTGAGCATAGAGGTGGGGCGTCACAGAGGCTGTCTAGTTATCAAAATATAATTCGCATAATGAAATGCCGATTGATTTAAACTAGATTGAATTATATTTACAAATCAATAAATGAGAGGTTTATATTTATATTTAAATGAAAAAGGAAACTAATTTAAGAACTAAATTGAATTGGAACTAAATGCAAAACAAGATTCAAAAGCAGCTACCCAATAACATCTGTAACGAACCGTAAAATTTTAATAATTTTTATAACGTAATTAATTGAATTTTGTGAAATTTTAAATAATAAAATTCTGAAATAAAAATATAATATTTGGGATACGTATTTAAAAACATAGAAAATGGTAAATTTTCACCTGATAATATTGAAGTTTATTTTATGGTATAATTTTATTCAAACTCAAATCAGTTAATAATTGACGGTAATAAAATGTTTCCAAACTTGAATATTTTTATACAGTAAATTTCTAAATCTTCTTCTGAGTGAGATGTCATCTTTCGTTTTTCCAAATTTGGACTTCTATTGCTCCATTTATCTTAATTCTGGCAAAATAGCAGCATCTTTCGGTACCGATTATCGACTTTTGATCGGATGATCGTACCACTGATATCTGTATACCGTTTTGATCGTCTCGTCTCGCTGATCACCACGATATATTTATTTTTGTATTTTGAGGCCCGGTACACGACGGGAACCATCAAACTATATATGGTACTGGTACCAAAATTTGTGACTTTTGATTCCCTTTCTTTCAAAATTTTGTACCATGTGATCCAAGCAAGAATTAATTGCCGTTACATCCCATCAATTCAAATTACTTTATGGTGGTACGTTTCACTGCTTTTTCTGTCTGTTCATTCACAAAAAGAAAACGTATATTCTTACTGTAGCTTTGCTTTTGTATCCAATTCCCTTTCCACTTCTGTTGTCTCCTCTGAATTTCTTTTATTCTACAACTTTTTCTCTTTCCCTTTGAGAAGAAAAAAGGGATTATTGTATAAGTTACGTTCATATTCCTCTTTAACAAAACCCATATTCACCTTTCATCCTTTCCCCTTTGCTCCCTGATCGTGCCACCTCTATTCACCTGCATGCGCCAACAAGCCTCACCGTGCCTTCCTCCTCACGTCAAACACTTCCAACGACACCGCCACTAGCAACCCGCGTTCACCGCCCAGCCTGGCACCGGCTTCTCCTCCATTCCGCCGTCCACCTCGCCCGCTGTTCCCTTTCCTGGCCACAACACTATCTCCGGGCAACGCACTGCCTTCACCACTACCGCCATCCCTTCCGCCTCCTCCCCTGAATGAACCCAAGCGCCACCTCAAAACCATCTCACCCAATATCCTGGCTCCGACCTTCTTTGTTCAAACTCAACAGTCTTCCTCCCCTCACTGCCGCATGTTTATATACATATGGTACGTGTTATATAGAGTTATCTATGGGTTTAAACCAATGTTTGCTGCTTGTATAGAGTGTGTTGTTGTGTATATTAGTTATATACATATCTGTTTGATTTTGTTTAACTATATATATTAGCTTTGGGTTTTATAAGTAGATATTTTACTATCTATGCTTTATACCATTTATATATATATATATATTGAATTATACTTACTCTGTATATATATGGTATTATGTTTTATTATATTAAGAGATATATTCTATTATAACTTGTTGAGACATATAAGGTCTATATTTGAATTAGTTGAGTGAAGTTACAATATATAAATAAAGATGTATATATGTTATGAGACTTACCTAAATACAGTATAATAATTTGGGAGCGGTTGCTTATATATTATGTGTTATAGCTGTTATAATAGGTTATTATATATATTTGTTAATTATATGAATATATAGTCTTGGGGTAATCATATATTTTATATGTGAACTGTAAACCTGTTCGTAAGTAAGTAATCCTAAGTATTGTATATTATAAACTATATATTTGAAAACCTGTTTTATATATGTTTTCGTTAAAATATATACGGTTGAGCTTTGTGATATGCAGATGGTTTCGGTTGAGTTTGGTTATATATAGCAGTTTGTTTATATTTAAGTATACAGCAAAAAAATGTTATATGTATCTAGTTTCAGGTTATATGAATAAATTGGTTTACAAATTGTTTTTATGTTATATATATATATATCCCATTTTAATATTCATCCTAATTTAAAATATTGAAATTAAATATACAATATAGTAGTAATGTATAGATGTTGACTTTGTTTTATATGTAATTGAAAACAATGATTTTATTACGTGTTTAAATTTAATATTTGATTTCATAATATTATATGTTTGTGAAGTTTATATACCTTGGTTGGATATAATAGTTATATATATAAGGACATGAGTTGGTCTCAAGTACATTGGAAGGTTTATTTTATATTTGTGCTTTAAATATAAACAATAATCTTTAATTAAATATACATATTTTATTTTGGTATTCGTCTGCAAGTTGATAGTGATCTCATAGGATAATATATTTATTCTGTCTCTATCCAGATGATTCTAATTATCTCATCAATTCCTGCTATCAGCTTAGTTCGTTGATTTCGTGTCCATCGTGCTTTACTTTGGAAATTCATGCCAATTTTGCTTTTCTTCGAAGTTCGTGCTTGGATTCGTAACTCATCTCATTCTCGTTCATCTCTAGCCTTGAAAGGTGAGTAATCACTCACGATTTAACGTTCTTATATTTATTAAATTTGATTTCAATTGAAACGACAATTGAAATATGTTGTTGTAGCTATTTAAATTGCTATATATGCTATTATCTGTAACTGTTCACCTGTGGGATATGACACCATATCCTGTTGTTTATATTCTATTGTTATTGAGGATATATGCCTGTTGTTGTATTTTATATTATCTGTTATCACTCTGCAAGTTCCCTGTTAGTATAAAATTCACTATGGGTTGAAATGATACATACCCGAACGGACTTTAGAATAGGAGAAAATCGTTATGGGTTGAAATGATAAACCCAAGCGATTTTCATTTGAATTGAAATTGGGATTACGGGTTGAAATGATATCTACCCGTATATATTTAAATTACGGATTGAAATGATAAATATCCGTATCACTTAACCACATGATAGATATATATACAAACACCGTTGGTCCACATATATAAATATTTTGAAAATAATTTCTATGGTTTTGGAAAGAAATATATGGTTTTTAATAAATGTTGATTCTTAATTTATTTTTAAATGGTAATGATATATATGGATTTAATAATAATATTTTATTTAATTAAGATTGATTTAATACCTATAATATGGTTAAGTATTTAAATTTATGTTTCAAAATAGATTTCAGTAATAATTTGAATAAGTTAAGGTTGGGAAGATAATTTGAACTTAGTTGAAATTGTATTCATTAAAGAATTTTATTTAATTAAACTGATCTGTAACTTATTGAAATTGAGATTTAAGATATGATTTATAACTTGGGTCTGATTTATGTAATTTAATAAATATTTCTTATTTAAATAAATTTAAGGAAATATTTAGTAAAAATGTAATTTAAGTCTAGTTAAATGATATTGAATTTATTAGGTGAATATTCCCTGATTAAATAATAAATGAAGTTCGTTCAAAAGCTATATGAAACTGTTAAATTTAAATTTGAAATGGTTGAATATTAAAGCTTTGAAATATATTGGAATTTAAATGGTTTATTTTATGATTCAAATCTGTATTTGAAATCAATATAAATTTGAATTTGTTATTTAGAAACTGAATTGAATTAAAATGGGAAAATTTAGATTGAATTAAATTGGAATTTGAAATTTGAGTGGATTTGAATCGATTTGTGAGAATTGGGGAAATTATTAAATACTTTACTTTATAAATTATTTAGGAAAATAGATATTTTGAAATGAAATGATTTTTGGGTTTGAAGTATAAATAAAATTGAAATGACCACGGTGTTATAGTGTATATTTCTACATTGTAGATAGTTCCATGGATCCTTAAAGGATGGTTATCCCAACATCCTTTAAGTTACTTGTATTTCAGTTGATATTTCACTTGAGTTAGATTTATTGATATAAGAATGTTAATCCTGACTCGAGTGTTTTGTATTTTGCTTTAAGCTCGGGTCAGACCGAGTGATACAACATTTGAGACTCACCCTTGGAGTTTGGAACTTCCTTTGGAGATCCAATTATCGCCTCAGCTTTCAGCTCTTCTAGTTGATTTGTTCAGAGAAATCATCTATTCGTACTGAAGACTTCATTGTATTTGAGATATTCTGCTGTACTTTATTTTTAACTCTAATGTTTATATAGTAGCTTCATGAACTACTATTTTATCTATTCTGCTGCGTATTATTGTATTACTCTGTGTCTATGATTCTGTGATTGATTTATTTACTGCATATGCTGAGTTTTGCTAAATTTCAAATTAACAAATCTGATATTTTGAATTATTCAAGTCAGACATGTGTGGATTTATTATCGATTTGAATGGTCCAAAATAGCGGGTCGTTACAGTTGGTATCAGAGCTTTGGCTCTAGGCGAAACTTAGCATATATTGTAAATTTATTTACAGAATCACTTTCGTTCGAGTTTAATCTCTTCCTTTTGACTCAATTTCCTTTGAACTTTGGAACGTTCCCTACGGTTCCAAAAATTCATTCTTGTCTCTCCCTATTTGTATTCTTTTGATTCTGGAGTATCCCATAATTCCACTTCGAATGATCTCTATAAGAATAGGCGATCCCGCCAATCTTTGAATGATTGTAAAGGGGTGGAACTCCTTTATAATAGGCATTGATTCACCGGAGATTTATATATCCCTCGGTTTTGATGTTGCCATCTCTTGTTATGCCGAATTCTATCTCTGGCGATCGAATGTCGATTTGCCTTAGATTTCCGCATCGATTATATTCTTGAAGTCACGGTTGACCCGGTTAAGGTCGCCCGTGATTTATATAAGTGTATCCATCTACTGTTTTGCAATTAATTATCTCATCTTCGTTCGAGCCTATCTTCGAATCAGAATCCTATTTGATTAGAGTCCCTCTAAGTTGAATTTCTAGCTTTGTTTTGAAATCCATTCTTGAACCATCCTTTGAAAAACCAGGCTTGTTTATATTTTAGAAATTGTTTTATATATCGAAATTATTATATTCTATATATAAAAGTGAAATGTTTTCGATAAAGATTATAAACCCTTTTAAAATAAGAATTTGAGGTTTCGAAAGGATTTGTAATTTTGAAAAAACTATATAAGAAATTTGATTTATAACTGAAGGATTTTAAATTTGAAATTCGAGAATTGAACTCCGGTATTTCGGAATTGGTTTTAAGATTTTGAAATATATAATAATAATATGATTTAAAAATATTTTTCGAATAAGAAATGTTTCAAATGATTTTAATGAGTTTCGAAGAAATTTCAAAAGAAGTTTGAGAAAATAGAAGTCTAGAACTCACTTATGTCGCTGGAAAATAATTTCGGTGATGAGTGCACGCATCATCGACATTGATTTTCGAGTTTCATAGTGGGGGAGAGGCCACTTTAGTAGCATTGCGACGCGAGTGATTTTGTGAAACCATTTTGATTTCAAATTCCGAATTAAGATTTTATATTCTAAAGATATATGTATATATATATTTGAAATGATTTGAAGTAAGCCGGTGTTCAGTCCTCGAGTTTCGAATTTGATATAAACCTATCTTTTGAAATTGATTTACTGATTTGTTGTTAATTTCCAACTCTTGAATTTGAAAATGATTTCTTCAACTATTTTGAAGGTTCGAGCACTTCCAAATCAAGGTTAACTTTTCAAAAGCTAAGAAATTTTGAAGTATAAAGTATATAAGTTTGGTATGTATGTTAAAGTATGAATAAGGCAATTTAAAATTTTTCTAATATGAAATTTATATTTGAAATGTTTTGAAAAGAATTTGGTCTTCAAAATATTTTGAATAAATTTTAAACGTTTTAACTTAGTAACATCTTTATGAAACTATATATTTAACAAGTTGGAACAAATATATAAGTTGTACGTATGCTGTTTTATTCGCATAATTAAGTTGATCCAGGTTTGAGTACACAAGTTCGAGGTGAATTACACCATTTCGTGTTAGGATTTTTCATTCGATTCTTGATGGCGAATATTTGATATGGATTTTTGGCTAAATTCTAGAATTCTCTATCATAGTATATGGCTATGCAAGGAGACTGATCGCTTCTAGTCGAGAAACCAAATCGAAATCTGCATTAAGGAAGTCGAATGAACAATACTAGTTCGAAAGCGAACTTGTGTGATCGAGCGAGCGATCAAATGTGATTTTGCGAAATGATGACGTATGTACATCTTATATTCTAATATCATTGATATGTTTTGACGCTGAAATTGAAAGCTGTCATGTTAGAATATCTTGCTTACTAAAAGAAAATTTCCAATTTAAATTACAAAGATATATTACCCATAAAAGCAAAGATATTCAATCCCATATGGCTCTCCATACAGCGAAATTTATTTTGTAAAATTTGATCCTTATATAAGATGGACCTTATGTAGGTATAAAATTGATTTTTGAAAACCATTGATTTTGGAAATGAATTGGTTGACTTAAATGATATTGATTTAGAAACTTGGATTATTTTCTAAATTTATTATGTTGGAAACTTTGAAACTAAAGATATTTAAATTGAGAAGAAATAATTTAGTGAGATTGTATATGATTTTGAAACTAAACTAATATTGAAACAAATTAAAATTTTGAGAACCTTATTTTTTTCTAAATATCTGATTTGGGAGTTATCGAACTTATAAAAAAAAAATTTGGTCTGTATAAGTATGAGGTTGATTCGAAAACTATAGATTTGAAAAGGTACTCAATTTGAAAAGTGAAACCTTATATAATTGAAGTCTATATAAGTATGATTTGATATACTATTGATTTTGGAAAGTATTTGATTTGAAAATTAAATCTTATATATAATGGATATTATATAAGTACGATATTTGAAAGTGATTTGAAAAGGTACTATATGATACATATTTTCGAAGTAAAGATATGGAAAGTGCCTTCTGCTTGATATCCGATTTGTGGCCACATCTTGGATTCATTCTATCGATATTATTCTCTCTGATTTTTGGTTTTCCGGATATGATACTCGAGTGTCCTTCGAATTCCATGGCGTTACCCATGGTCTTACGATCGCGGATGCATAGCGCAACTGCCTGGCTGAGTCTTGCCTAGGGGTACGGATTGTTTCCTGGGGGATCCAGGCGTAACCATTGTGTATCCTGCAATCTATGTAGGTCGCGAATAGTAGCGCAACTGCTTGGCCGAGTCTTGCCTGGGGGTATGGATTGTTTCCTGGAGGATCCAGGCGTAACCATTGTGTATCCTGCACTCTACTAGTCATCATGGCGTAACTCACAGGGCTGAGAAAGCTTACGGATATGGATTGTTTCCTGGGGGAACCAGGCGTAACCATTGTGTATCTGCGAACCATGGTTAGACAAAGGTTTGTTTGTTTTTTTTGTTTGGATTGTACTTTCCATATCTGTTTTTAAAAGTTTTTCCAGTATTTTCACTGGGTGTTGAAACAAGTCTACTAAGTACCTGGAGAATTCTAGTTTTGCGCCTGATCAACGCACTACCAGAGTCTACAGGAACAAGGATAAACTTGTTGAGACATTTAGTTATAAAAATATTTTCGAAAGGAAATTTGTTTCGTTATAAAGGTATTTTATTTTAAAAGTATTTCCAACAAAGAAATTTTGTATTAATATTTGAAATTGAAATTCTTATGGTTCTAAATTAATTATTCGTGCCCGATACTATTCTTTTGAACCTATCTTATCTGCTCAGCTTTATTTATTCACCTATATTCTGTTTTTCCATGTCCTCCTTCTTTTCCTTGTTGAATATATCCTTTTTAAATGTTGTTTATTTAGATACCACATGGTTTAATAGAAATTTTAGTGTTTTAAATATTTTAGAAGTTATGAACTAAATGAAACATATTTAAAGAAAAATGATTATTGACTTATTAATAATGTTTTGAAAAGTATCTTGAGATAAATTAATAAATTTATGAATTATGGATTTAATGTTTTCAATGGCTTCTTTGTAAAAATAAGCAATAATGTAAATAATTGTTTTCAAATAGCTTACATATATTTATAAAGGTGTCATTTAAACCTATAAATGATACTTATAAAGGAAACAAGAAATTTTACAAATGGGTTTGAAAATATTAAGGTATTAAAAATAATTGAATTGTAAATGAAGTTCTCAAATGAATATTTCAAGTAAAATTTATATAGTTTCAAATTAATTGTTTAATCTTAACTTTCAATCTATTTTTCTTTCTGGTTGTTTCTATTCTTCTACCTCCTTTCTTTTCGGGGACGGAAAGTTTTGAGTGGGAGAGAGTGTAACGACCCGTAAATTTTAATAATTTTTATAACATAATTAATTGAATTTTGTGAAATTTTAAATAATAAAATTCTGAAATAAAAATATAATATTTGGGATACGTATTTAAAAACATAGCAAATGGTAAATTTTCACCTGATAATATTGAAGTTTATTTTATGGTATAATTTTATTCAAACTCAAATCAGTTAATAATTGACGGTAATAAAATGTTTTCCAAACTTGAATATTTTTATACAGTAAATTTCTAAATCTTCTTCTGAGTGAGATGTCATCTTTCGTTTTTCCAAATTTGGACTTCTATTGCTCCGTTTATCTTAATTCTGGCAAAATAGCAGCATCTTTCGGTACCGATTATCGACTTTTGATCGGATGATCGTACCACTGATATCTATATACCGTTTTGATCGTCTCGTCTCGTTGATCACCACGATATATTTATTTTTGTATTTTGAGGCCCGGTACACGACGGGAACCATCAAACTATATATGGTACTGGTACCAAAATTCGTGACTTTTGATTCCCTTTCTTTCAAAATTTTGTACCGTGTGATCCAAGCAAGAATTAATTGCCGTTACATCCCATCAATTCAAATTACTTTATGGTGGTACGTTTCACTGCTTTTTCTGTCTGTTCATTCACAAAAAGAAAACGTATATTCTTACTGTAGCTTTGCTTTTGTATCCAATTCCCTTTCCACTTCTGTTGTCTCCTCTGAATTTCTTTTATTCTGCAACTTTTTCTCTTTCCCTTTGAGAAGAAAAAAAGGATTATTGTATAAGTTACGTTCATATTCCTGTTTAACAAAACCCATATTCACCTTTCATCCTTTCCCCTTTGCTCCCTGATCGTGCCACCTCTATTCACCTGCACGCGCCAGCAAGCCTCACCGTGCCTTCCTCCTCACGTCAAACACTTCCAACGACACCGCCACTAGCAACCCGCGTTCACCGCCCAACCTGGCACCGGCTTCTCCTCCATTCCACCGTCCACCTCACCCGCTGTTCCCTTTCCTGGCCACAACACTATCTCCGGGCAACGCACTGCCTTCACCACTACCGCCCTCCCTTCCGCCTCCTCCCCTAAATGAAACCCAAGCGCCACCTCAAAACCATCTCACCCAATATCCTGGCTCCGACCTGCTTTGTTCAAACTCAACAGTCTTCCTCCCCTCACCGCCGCATGTTTATATACATATGGTACGTGTTATATAGAGTTATCTATGGGTTTAAACCAATGTTTGCTGCTTGTATAGAGTGTGTTGTTGTGTATATTAGTTATATACATATCTGTTTGATTTTGTTTAACTATATGTATTAGCTTTGGGTTTTATAAGTAGATATTTTACTATCTATGCTTTATACCATTTATATATATATATATATATTGAATTATACTTACTCTGTATATATATATATATGGTATTATGTTTTATTATATTAAGAGATATATTCTATTATAACTTGTTGAGACATATAAGGTCTATATTTGAATTAGTTGAGTGAAGTTACAATATATAAATAAAGATGTATATATGTTATGAGACTTACCTAAATACAGTATAATAATTTGGGAGCGGTTGCTTATATATTATGTGTTATAGCTGTTATAATAGGTTATTATATATATTTGTTAATTATATGAATATATAGTCTTGGGGTAATCATATATTTTATATGTGAACTGTAAACCTGTTCGTAAGTAAGTAATCCTAAGTATTGTATATTATAAACTATATATTTGAAAACCTGTTTTATATATGTTTTCATTAAAATATATACGGTTGAGCTTTGTGATATGCAGATGGTTTCGGTTGAGTTTGGTTATATATAGCAGTTTGTTTATATTTAAGTATACAGCAAAAAAATGTTATATGTATCTAGTTTCAGGTTATATGAATAAATTGGTTTACAAATTGTTTTTATGTTATATATTTATATATATATATATATCCCATTTTAATATTCATCCTAATTTAAAATATTGAAATTAAATATACAATATAGTAGTAATGTATAGATGTTGACTTTGTTTTATATGTAATTGAAAACAATGATTTTATTACGTGTTTAAATTTAATATTTGATTTCAGAATATTATATGTTTGTGAAGTTTATATACCTTGGTTGGATATAATAGTTATATATATAAGGACATGAGTTGGTCTCAAGTACATTGGAAGGTTTATTTTATATTTGTGCTTTAAATATAAACAATAATCTTTAATTAAATATACATATTTTATTTTGGTATTCGTCTGCAAGTTGATAGTGATCTCATAGGATAATATATTTATTCTGTCTCTATCCAGATGATTCTAATTATCTCATCAATTCCTGCTATCAGCTTAGTTCGTTGATTTCGTGTCCATCGTGCTTTACTTTGGAAATTCATGCCAATTTTGCTTTGCTTCGAAGTTCGTGCTTGGATTCGTAACTCATCTCATTCTCGTTCATCTCTAGCCTTGAAAGGTGAGTAATCACTCACGATTTAACGTTCTTATATTTATTAAATTTGATTTCAATTGAAACAACAATTGAAATATGTTGTTGTAGCTATTTAAATTGCTATATATGCTATTATCTGTAACTGTTCACCTATGGGATATGACACCATATCCTGTTGTTTATATTCTATTGTTATTGAGGATATATGCCTGTTGTTGTATTTTATATTATCTGTTATCACTCTGCAAGTTCCCTGTTAGTATAAAATTCACTATGGGTTGAAATGATACATACCCGAACGGACTTTAGAATAGGAGAAAATCGTTATGGGTTGAAATGATAAACCCAAGCGATTTTCATTTGAATTGAAATTGGGATTACGGGTTGAAATGATATCTACCCGTATATATTTAAATTACGGATTGAAATGATAAATATCCGTATCACTTAACCACATGATAGATATATATACAAACACCGTTGGTCCACATATATAAATATTTTGAAAATAGTTTCTATGGTTTTGGAAAGAAATATATGGTTTTTAATAAATGTTGATTCTTAATTTATTTTTAAATGGTAATGATATTTATGGATTTAATAATAATATTTTATTTAATTAAGATTGATTTAATACCTATAATATGGTTAAGTATTTAAATTTATGTTTCAAAATAGATTTCAGTAATAATTTGAATAAGTTAAGGTTGGGAAGATAATTTGAACTTAGTTGAAATTGTATTCATTAAAGAATTTTATTTAATTAAACTGATTTGTAACTTATTGAAATTGAGATTTAAGATATGATTTATAACTTGGGTCTGATTTATGTAATTTAATAAATATTTCTTGTTTAAATAAATTTAAGGAAATATTTAGTAAAAATGTAATTTAAGGCTAGTTAAATGATATTGAATTTATTAGGTGAATATTCCCTGATTAAATAATAAATGAAGTTCGTTCAAAAGCTATATGAAACTGTTAAATTTAACTTTGAAATGGTTGAATATTAAAGCTTTGAAATATATTGGAATTTAAATGGTTTATTTTATGATTCAAATCTGTATTTGAAATCAATATAAATTTGAATTTGTTATTTAGAAACTGAATTGAATTAAAATGGGAAAATTTAGATTGAATTAAATTGGAATTTGAAATTTGAGTGGATTTGAATCGATTTGTGAGAATTGGGGAAATTATTAAATACTTTACTTTATAAATTATTTAGGAAAATAGATATTTTGAAATGAAATGATTTTTGGGTTTGAAGTATAAATAAAATTGAAATGACCACGGTGTTATAGTGTATATTTCTACATTGTAGATAGTTCCACGGATCCTTAAAGGATGGTTATCCCAACATCCTTTAAGTTACTTGTATTTCAGTTGATATTTAACTTGAGTTAGATTTATTGATATAAGAATGTTAATCCTGACTCGAGTGTTTTGTATTTTGCTTTACGCTCGGGTCAGACCGAGTGATACAGCATTTGAGACTCACCCTTGGAGTTTAGAACTTCCTTTGGAGATCCAATTATCGCCTCAGCTTTCAGCTCTTCTAGTTGATTTGTTCAGAGAAATCATCTATTCGTACTGAAGACTTCATTGTATTTGAGATATTCTGTTGTACTTTATTTTTAACTCTGATGTTTATATAGTAGCTTCATGAACTACTATTTTATCTATTCCGCTGCGTATTATTGTATTACTCTGTGTCTGTGATTCTGTGATTGATTTATTTACTGCATATGCTGAGTTTTGCCAAATTTTAAATTTACAAATCTGATATTTTGAATTATTCAAGTCAGACATGTGTGGATTCATTGTCGATTTGAATGGTCCAAAATAGCGGGTCGTTACAACATCCCACCCATATTTCTCATTACCAACTTAAGCTTCAGTATTTTATTCTCATTCACAATCCCAAACTTGAAATTAATTATGTACCTTGAACCCCTAATTCAAAAATCGCGCTAGTTATCAAGCGGTAGGTGACCAAGGTGTCGTGACCTAGGGAGTCACATCATGGACGCATAAGACTGGAGCGACCTGGGCGCGACGATGAGCATCGAGTTGGCTATTGGATTCGAATTTGGAGAAATAGATACGATAAGGTGAAGCCTGTTGACATGGTAGGAAGGTCGCGATTTCTTGGCCTGGGCGCAGGCTGTTCTATAGACAAAGTTGATGAGGTGATGGTTGATGTTAGGGCAAGACAATGGGAGGTTCTGACTTCAAGGTGTTGGCTAGCATTCGAGTATAGGAGGATGTGGCCGCGACTGATGCAAAGGCAGCAAGATGGACGCAGCATGCTAGGGTTTTGGGTAGAAAATTGATTTGGGATTTTGGTGCGTGTTGAAACCAACAGAAGATTTTGATTTGCAACTGGATCAAGGTGAGTTATTTATTTAACTCACACACCTATATCTAAATCAGTTATATTCCTTTTTATGTCTTGCTTAAATTATGAATTTGCATAAATCTTTGGTAGTGATTGAATGATAAGATTGATATAAAATTTCATGCTATAATTTCAATTGGTTGATGCTTGAATTGGTTGAATCGAATGTTTGAAATATTTGATTTGAATCAATAGTTAAAAATGAATCAAATGGTTAAAATAAGATTACATGTTAAAATTTATATTGTTCATTGTAAGTTGGGTTGATGGTTGAAAATACATACATTTTTATATGATCGAAGTTTGCCGAAAAGCAACTCGGATTGATAAATAATTTTATATTATGGAATGATATTTTATAGAGCGATGATGGCTTTATAAGTAGAATTTTTGATGATTTTATTGTTTGGATTAATTAAATGTCTTTAAAAGATTCTCAAAAACGAGATTTTATCTATTTTGATCCTTATTGGAATTTAGTTTATAGAATATAGTTAAATTATATTATAATTTTAACTTATTTCCTATTTCAAAATTTCTATTCAAATCTTTTAAAAATGAGTAATATTTAATTATAATTTTTTTTAAATTTACCATATATAATTTTGGAAATATTTTAAAGGCAAAAGTTAAAATATGGTATTATTTTATAAAAGCGGTTATGAAAATAATATATTTTAATTTCAAACGATTTTGTTGTAAAAGAGGTTTAAATGAATTTGAAAGGGTTCAAAAGCTTTTGTAAATAAGCAACTCTCCTTTAAAACGAGTTTTTGGATTTAAAAGTGATTTGGAAAATTATACATTTGTATCAAATTAAATTGAAACTCTTTTATTTTATTTATTACAGAATTAAGATTTAATAAGATTTCATGCTTTTCTATGAAACAAAGAATGGTATGGGACATTTCATACAATTCTTTTGCTTATTATTATAATTTATTAAATAGAGTTCAAGTGGAAATTACTAGCTTTTAGTAAATTCTTGAATTTACTATATGTTATGGGACAGTTAGTAAAATTCTTTTAATTACTTAAGTGACAGTAATCAACATTTAGACCTATATTATCTTAGGGTGTTTGGATTTCAGGCCGATATATCCTTAAGAGACGATGGCTCATTTTTCATTGATCTGAGAGTCGATACATTTTAGATGTTTGGACAATAGACGATGTTTACCTACTTTGTGTTATTAGGTAAATTCACATAGTTAGTCTACTTCGTGCCGTTAGACTATTCACATATTTGGTCTACTTCGTGCCATTAGACCATGATAGTATGTGGCGGCGTCTACTTCATGTTGTTAGGCTCTGTGTCATTGTATTACTGGGTACACAGTTAGACGATGTTTACCTACTTTGTGTCGTTAGGTAAATTCTAATAGTTAATCTACTTCGTATCATTAGGCTATTAACATATTTGGTCTACCTTTTGTTGTTAGACCACAATACTATGTGGCGGGGTCTACTTTGTGTTGTTGGACTCCGTGTCACTGTGTTATTATTTCATTAATGATGATTGTTCTTCAAAGATTTTATGATGGATATATAGTATCTTTTGGCTCTGGAAGATTTTGAATTTGTTATCACCATATTTTTTATAATAGCCCATTTAAGACTTGATATGGATTTATGAAATGGTGACTTGTTTTAATAGGCCTTTGATCATTTGTTTTGGCATATTTTATTATGACTTATTTTATTGTTAAGTCATATATTGATATGGATTTTGAAATGGCGATTTGGCTTGATTTTCCTTTTTATGATCAATTGGTTTCAAGCTTATTTTGAGATGACTTATTTTATGGTTAAGTCGTATATTTATGATATCATTATCTCATCTTTTTATTAGATATAGTCCGACCTATTTATTTTATAACACTCGGGTCAGGCTGAGACTCTACAGGTATAGGGACTCGTTGGCTTTTGGATTGTGCTAGCACTAGAGTAGACAATTTTGGCTGTTTCAGTTTACTTCATTATTGTATATATTGACCTTTAGGTGGATATGTCATGTATATTATTTAGTAGTCACTATGTACCTAATATTGTATTTTGGATGCGATGTATATTATATGTGGGTCTAGTGCTGGTATTTTGTAGACTTGCATTTTATTATGTATATTATTCCGCTATGATCCATGACTCTGATTTTGATTTATTTATATTATATACTATTCTGAATATTTTAAATTGGTGTGTTCGTTACTTTGTATTAATACTGTATGTTATAAATTTTCAATTCTGATCCTCAAAAAGGTAATAAAGACGTGTCGGTGTTAGTATAAACATATATTCATATATGATCGCCCTTAACAAGCCGTATTCTCCATATTATTAGACGACAATACTTGTAATGTTCTTTAATAATATTGGTATAACGATGGGGTCATTACAAGAACAGTTCACAAATATAGCTCCAGGGCTCCATATACCAAAACCCAAAACTCGAGCCTAAAATCAAACTTGAAACTCCGGCCAAAAAGCAAATTCCAAGTTCCCACCTACTCATATCAATTAAATACTTTTTCTAAGGATTTTCTATTTGTATATGTTTAGTGTTTTTACAACATTACTCATACCTAATCCAATATAACAATATATAAAGTAGAATATAAAACCAAAAACTTCATGTGTTTCGAACAAGTTCGCTTTAAAAGTTAAGTTATATATTAAAATTACGTAATTGCCTTTAGGGCACACTCTTGACTATATTATACTAAAACTACCATTTTTATTTTGTAATCAAAATTTGTAAAAAATAAAATGAAATATATTTTTCACTCCTTTTTCAAATAGCAAACCTCTTGTTCTTTTACCCATATTCTTCTCTGATTTGCTATTCTAAACTAGAGAATGAACTATACATTTTATTTTTCACATCTATGGTTTGTTGTTATAAATTGTCTTAATAATTCAAAGAGAAAACCTACTGTGAGAAGTTCATAAGAGATTGTACATCATTGCAAGATATGTTTCGAAAGATGCGCTACTTATAATATCAGTTTGAGAACTTGGAAAAGTCCAATGGTTGATTGGCAAAGCATTGAAGTCTAAAATAAGAGTTTCTAGTGGTGAAATCCAATAAGGGAATTACTGGTGGTGAAGTTCAAAAAGGGATTTTCTGGTAGTTATAAGGCCTTCTCCTCTAAACGAAGCAAGGACCAACGATAGTGAAAATCTATACGAGAAGTATATGATAGGAAGTGGGAAGGAGAGTCTGAATATGGATAAATATTTCGTTTTCATTACAGTTTTTCTATTTCATTAGTTGTTTCTTATCTTCGGTTTCTTTCCCTTTCATTTAATTTTCTCATAATCTCGTCTCTTACCATTTTTCAGTTTCACATGTATACTATAATTCAGAAAAATATCTATTCTCAATTTGAATCAAATTAAGGATTTTTTTCCACATGATTTTTAATTAGTCTCTTTGATTTTTTTAGTCTAGCTATAATATTATTAAACTTTTTAGTAGTTCTTCACCTTTAATTTATAATAATTTTATCATTATTTTGTTAATAATTTGCAGAGATTTTATTTCTATCCATTACTTTCAATGCTTTTATGTTCATGGAAAAAATTATTTAAAAACATCTAAAAAACCATATTATACTAGACCAATCAAGCTTGATTTAAAGGAGACTATTGGATTTATTAATACATGGATATCATAGAATATTTGGTTATTTTGTAAATACAATGTGTAAAGCTGAACTATTTTGTATGATTTTTGAGAGATAAAGTCAATATTTTTTCCATTTTGAATATCAGTATATAAGAAAATCAAGAGGTGATTTGATTCATTACTACATGGATACCTTAGGATCTTGGATGTTTTATTAAATCTATGAAAGTGATTGTGTTTCTACATGTTACTTTCAATTCATTATTTCTGTAGATACTATAGAATCCTTTATTGTTTTATAAAATCTATTACATGACATAATTGGCATATCTCCTACACTTATGAAATTTTACTTTGATTTTCATGGTACTCTTTCAAACTCTAATGAGATGATCAGTACCAAGAGAATATAAGAGATTTTAATAATGAAAAATATAATCAAGTGATCCTTCTGCTAATTAGGCTCATCAATTAGGCTAGGTTTAGCCATAAATGTGTTGGGTCCAAATCCAACCCGATCCATTTAGAATAATACAGACCCAATCCATTTAACCTGTTTATCAAATGGGCAAATCCAATCCAACCCATTAGTTAAATGTGTCACTTGGGTCTAACACATTTAACCCATTAATGATCTGGGATTAATTCTCAGTTTGTAGTACCTTCCATTATTTTAACACTATAATATTTAGTGAAGAAAGCGAAAGAGTAAAATTGAAATGTAGTGCCCAAGACTAAACTTTAGTGGCACATTTGTCCACATCATACATGCAAAAAGATGGTATCATGAGTTTTTGATCAAGTACATTTAAGTTAGAAATACAAAAATGTTGGAATTGGACCAGCCCGTAGTGAAACAAACATATAAATATAAAACAATCCATTATTGGATCTTTAATGGGCCTGAAGCCTAACCCATTAAGAACTTTTCTAAATTTTATTTAAATAAATCAATATTTTATTTTTTCATATGTAAAAGAGGTTTTAAATTTAATTTGAATATAAATATATAATAATGAATGTTTCAAATACATTCATGTGTGTATAGTGCAAGCGCAACATATAAGTGGTGCATAATTAATGTGTATGTATATATGTCTTGGGATTTATACTACAATGGACACATTTGTCATTTATATATGCCTTTGTTTTCCATAATTTATTTTGAAATTATACAAAATAATGATATATGTATATGTACATATGTATATATATAGTTTACTTATATATAATATGTTATAAAATTATTTTAACTAATCAAAAGTTTACATATATTCAAAATGACAATCAATTGTATTAAAGTAGGAAATAACTATGGAGAGGAAAAGGTGGAACTCATCTTTAATATTATTTCAAAATAATTTGAACACTCAAACACACACACACATACATACATACATATACAGATATATATACATACATACATATATATATGCATATATGGATAACTACAAACTATCTTTTAAATTAAATGACACACACACACACATATATATATATAGCACAATAGTCCACTTATGTTTTTTTAGTTGAAACAGCTTTTAAAATAGATTAGCTAATTAAAATTAGTTTCCAATCCAAAAGTGTTTGTTTTTTGTTTGCTTTTTTTAATGTTAAATGATAATTTCTAAAACAATGTCAAAATTAGATTGGATAATTTAGGCATATATAAATTCATTGTAAAATGAATTAGATTTAAACTATATATATATATATATAATATGAACGCATGATGAAAAAGTTGTAGCAAATGTAGGACCTAACTATATTATCATGATGAATGTACAATCAAGTAACATATATCAGATCTAAACTTTAGATCAACATAATGAACAAATAATGAGATTAGATGTAGCATCTATATGATTTAATCTTCGTTAACATAATGAATGTATAATAAAATAAAATTAGAATTACCTAAAGATGAAGCCTAAGATTTGCACCTTGAATGAAATTTAAAACTCTGATTTGATCGAAACAACATTTGGATTTTGCAAGGATCTAGAGGCAAACACCACCTTGAATATTTTTTATTGTTATTTGAATTTGTTTTGAGAATTTTTATCATGGAGGGCATAAAGGGAGAGAAGGAGAGCAAGATAAAGAAAAAAAAGATTTGTTATTAGGACAAGAATGATGGATTGAATAAGAGAGAATATGTTTTAAATAAAACATTGAAACCTTTCAATTCTCTTCTTTAAAATCTCCATATTTAATTCCTAATTAAATCTAATCAAATACTCTTCCTTCTCTTTGTATTTTCGGCAGAAGAAATAGAATTAAAGAGAAAAGGGCAAAACCATTTTATAAATGAGATTTAAATGTAACATCCCGTATTTGGAGGCCAAAAGCTAAGCGTTATGGATGTTGCAGTCATCCATAGTATTAACTTCTGGTGACGAAATACGGCAGTGTTAATGGTATTCATCATATCAGAAGCACTTGAATATGAACAAAATCACAGATTTTCAAAAATAATAATTTCAGTGATTATATTTTGAATAAATCATATCCAAGTTACAAAAATCCCAAATGTAATCCCATGCATTAATCAAATATAATTTACAACAATACGCCAAGAGCGACATATGAAGATGCCCCATTAGATGATTAAAGCAATATAGACATAACTATCTTAATACACAGTGGAAACAATTTAAAATATAATTCCTAAATTAGCTATCCGTCAGCCATCTGCTCATCTTCAGATGCTTTATTCACCAAAATCTGCTAAAACCTGAAAACCTAAACCCTCAGCCTGCTCAAATAAAATTTTGAGCACCCGAGAGTTTAAGGGGAAACAAAAACTTTGAGTCAGACTTAAAGCCTGGTATGAATAATATCTGTTACATATCAGTTTGCTGATAAATAGTGAGACCACGCCGCTTAGTAGAATGGGTTTCCCCTTACTAATATATCTTTTCAAACATATATTTTGCAAATCCTCTCCTGCAACCAAACTAGTTAATCAACTGATTATAATAATAATATAGCAATATCCATTATGCTAAAACAGGAAATGAAATAGACTATCTGTCTAAAATTTGAAGTATATATTCTAAATTCTGAGCTATCTGCTCTTTTCTGGACTATCTATCCTAAAACTGGTTATACCAAAATAGCAATATCTTTTATGCTAGATAATGGGTTATCTGCCCAAAACAGGTAAAAAGGGTGGACTAACTATCCTTAAAAATTTAGCAAAATCCGTTATGTTAATAAATGAACTATCTATTCATATCGGAGCTGACTGCTCTTTTTGGGCCAACTGTCCTCTGGGCTGACTGCCTCAATACTAACTGTCCGAATTTAAAATGAACCGACTGCCTGAATTTTCTTTTGGGTTAACCACCCTTCAAAATATCCAAGTTAACTGCTCAACAATATCTGAGCTAACTGCTCTTTAAATTTTCCTTGAAACCTTTTCAAAATGATTTAATCCCTCAAATCATATATATATGTATGCAAGGAAAATATATTTTTATCTTTACTCTAAGCTATTTTTGCCATGTTATATATATATATATACTTTACTCAAAATAATGTTGATGACATTTAATAAGGATTGACTATCCTTTTAAATAAGTTAAAGTCCATTATAACTTAAAACACTTAGGCTATCTGCCTAATTCTTATATTCAAAACCTTTGTTTAAAACCTTTAAACAACCTTTCGAAAACATAGAAGGTAACTCCCTCAAAACCCTTCGAAAATATTGATGGTAACTCCTTGATATCCTTTAATAAACCTTTCGAAATCATTGAAGGTGACTCCTTCTAAACCTTTTAAAAGCCTTCCTTTTACGAGCTTTAAATCATATGACATCCTCCTTTAAACCCTTTAAACCTTAGCCTTTCGAAAACATTGAAAAACTATACCTTTCGACCTTGTCGGAAGGTTTCTTTTCGACCTGGTCGAAAGGTTTCACCTTTCGACTTTGTCGAAAGCCTGGGGTATCTCCCCTATATAATAAACCTTTCGAAAGCAATGTAACTCAAAACCTTTCGAAGGCATTGGGTTCAATTTAAAAACAGTGGAAACCTTTCGAAACCCTTCAAAGTTAACTACTTTGAAACCTATAAAACATTTTGACTTAAATCATTTGGACTATGCAAAAGGATTAGAAAAACATTGGTGTCGAAAGCAACTACTTCGAAACCTTTATGAAACCTTTCGAAAACAATGAACTGTTGGTGTTGGAACCAACCCTTCGAAATAAATGGAGAGAGGCGACAAGTTTTAGAAAACAAAAGATAACCTTTGGCTCCATCTTTTTCGAAAGGTTCGGAAGCGACAACTAAGCTTTTGGCCTTTTTGAAAGCTATACCTTTCGACCTTGTCGGAAGGTTTCATTTAAAACAAGGAAGCAAACCAATTGAAACCTTTTTCTTTTAAACCTTTAGACAATTTCGAAAGCTCTTTATTGTAAGCTAGCAGGCGTATTTTCTTTAAACCAAAACAAAACTTCATCTCTTTCGAAAGCTATAACCTTTCGACCTCTTTCAATTTACCATGTACCAGTTGCCTGATACCTTGTGCCTTGGTATTTGACCTAGCCGAAAGGTTTGATACCTTTCGACCTTGTCGGAAGGTCTGGAATGAAGGCAGAAGCTCTGCCGAAAGGGTTGAAATAGAAGAAAAACTATTTATTTGTACTTTAAAATAGTTCTTTTGTACCCCACATGCCTTGTTTGTCTAAATTTGATTGGTTGCTAGAATTTTATATTCAAAAGTGCTGCCGACTTTCCTTATTTGGAAATTTGAATAATTTTAAAAAAGCCACTTTCTCCTTTATAATTATACAAAACATTTAAGTCTCATACCTTAAATAATTTTATATAACTATTAAAACACCTTGAAAAATCCTGGAAAAATTCCAAAAAATTAAATAATATGTTCTCTTTAACATATATAATTTTTGAATCCAAACTATAATTATTTTTCTCGTAAATAATTTTACAATCCAAATTAACCTTTTCTTCCTTAGAAAATTCATAACAATTCCACAAAAATTCAGAAAATTTTGAAAATCAAAACCCATCTCTAAAATAACTTTTTAGATCATCATAGAAATTCACAAGGCTAACGGATGTCATTTAATAAGGTTTTATCTCAAAACATGTCATAAAATCAATATGAACATATATAAATCATCAACATGTATATATAATCTTCTTATCATTAAAACACATGACAAATCTTTGCAAAATCATTCAGAATTAACCTTAAAATCGAAACCAAAATTATTTAGAGATGTAAGCATTATTCACCTTCTGCTTTAATGATTAAGGAGCTTGAGATTTGAATGAGTTTGATTTGAATTGGCTTTCCTTAAGATTTTCTTTTGTTTCCTCTTCTTCTTCCTATGTTAATGGTGGTCGGCCAAGCTTTTTAATTTTTTGAAAATGAGAATGAACGTGTGTTTTGAAATACACGGCCCAAGGAAGATGATATAGGAATGGCCACTTTCCCATAATACCCTTCCTCTAATTCATTTTTGAACCCTTCATTTAATTTATTGGTTAAAAGGCACGGCTACCTTAATTAAATCAAATCTCAATCCCCTATAACCACATTATTTTATTTAGTTTACCCAACTAAATTTCCTAAATAATGTTATCAAAAATCTGGGGTGTTACATTAAGTAAGTCGTAATGACGAGTAAATAATTGAGATTTAATTCCTTCTTTTAATTTCTCCTGGGATATTCAAATCGCATTTGAAACCTCTTCTCTTTTTCATCATGCATGTGGGTATCAAAAAATTCCCAAAACCATTTAGCGATTAATCTGTTTAAACCCAATTTAAATATTTTATCGATACCATATATTAATACGCGCGTTTATAGCTTTTATACGCACTTTATTAAATGGCAATGATATTCAGACAAATCAAATAAAGTTTAATAATTAATATTTCATAAATATTAATTAATTTACAATAATTTATAAATTAACTAAACCGTGTGGTTTACTCAGAGTATCCATCATTAGGGTTGTGTGACTCAAAGGTATAAATTCAGTCTATGATTAATCGCGAACAATTCAAAAATTAATGTTCACACGTCACCTTAGCTAGTGGCATGACATTTTTGCTGAATTTATAACTTACAAATCTTTTTGGTCCAATTGTACTTATTATAAGCGGTACCTGATAGTGACGATTATTTACACTAATTCTCTTTGTCAAAATTGTATCGCTCAAAACTTATGGAATTTTGAAATGGTAAAAATTCAAATATTGTCCATATTCAACTTTATAGTCCAAACAAAGATTTTTTGGTTCAATAATAACAAGTATTATTAACTAAACTACTCTGACTAGAGATTTTGACTTTGAGTTGACTTTAGTTGACCGTGATGATAACCCCATATATCCGAGAAGACGAATCCTCTCTTGAATTGTGTTTCATTTCCAATACTTCCACTAACCCAGCTATAGTCATTCGATGGACATCGTCCTACGCTTTAACTATAATCAAAGTGTACCTTCCATATTGAAGATCAACAATATTCTCAAGTCAAGAGAAATGTGTAAGTTAGTCACTTCGATATTTTTTTGACCTTGGTTATATTAACCAACATAAAACTATCAAGCGAGTCATTCTATAGTTATCTAATAAGTATCTGTATGTAACCACGTGTTATCCCAGTAGCCATTAGTAATACACTACCCAACATTTGTAGAGTGTTACGTACTATAGTCTCAACAAATACATCGATTCCAGTCTCGATACAAATTAATTAGAACTATTTAAAACGATGTGCTTATCAAATTGTGATATAGTACCCATGATTACAACAATTTGTAACTGTTATCACAAACTCATCATTTATGGGCTTTCTGATATATATACTTAAATTAACTAATTAATTATTTATAACATTTTATAACAAGTATATAATAGAAAGGAAACACCTTTTATTTTGAACAAGATTGGTTATTGAGTTAGGTTTATGTAACAAATCATATAATTTGCGACGACCTGCAAATCCATCCCCATTCGAGTTGACAATAAACCACACATGTCCAACCCAAACCGAACGGAAAGATGGATAGTCATGAGAAAGAAGGAAGAGAGGAAAAAAGAAGAGAAGAAGAAGAAGAAGAAAGAGAGAAAGAAACTAAAACAATCACAAAATCTCACAATCGTAGCGGAACAACATATAATACAATATCAATGATCTTTACAAAATAGAAACTGTAATATAATAGTCATCCATCAGAGTACAACAATTAATCACTAATCATCAGCCTGGACAGTTATTATAACCTGTCCTTACAATTGCTGGTAATTTAAACAACAATGTGCAGAAAAATAAATGAATATATGAATATGACAAGAAGACCTCCAACTCGTCTGTTGAAGCTCCAAAGCATCCAAAATCTGAATATGTAAATATGCTCGGCCTGACCCGAGCATTGAAAGAGAATAACGCCCGGATCAGTTTGGTAAACCAGCGTGAGAAAACACATCTCAACTGAATTTTAAAGTTATAAAACTTTCCTTTATAAAAAAGCTATCTAATAAGACCAGGCCCACACATAAACACGGATGAGTTTTGTAACGACCCGGATTTTTAGTCATTGATCTTGAACATATAATTTATTTTAAATGTTGAATTTTAAATGTAAATGGAATTCTAATATGAAGTTTATTGATCAAATAAGTGGAATAAAACTTAAGTTCCAAATATAGTGATTTATTGCATAAATTTAATAGTTGAGTTAATAATTGAAATCGTTTGAAATATTTGGATTTGAATTAAATATGAATTGAACAATTTCTAATGTTGATATAGATTTCTATTTGAATTAGATTTGAGTTAACAAGTTTTTAAAACTGAAATTTCAAGTGATTTCGGAAATTTTGAAAATCGTTGATTTTATCGACGCGTTAAAATAGCTATCTGGGACACAGTCTTAGAATTCGATGAGACCAGTTCCATTGGATGCATAATAGAGTATTATTATCGGATTTTAAATTTCGTAGCGTTTGGATTTACCATTTGGTCGTACGATCTGAAAACGCTTAGAAATAATTTAATTTAAATAGTCGATTTAAAAGGCTATTTTCCACATATGATCGAATTAGGTCTCGAAACTTGTTCCATTACATTCAGAATAGGGGTATAACTTTAGAAATGCTGGGCGGCATGCCTTGGTAGGGGATCAAATAAAATATCTAAGTATTTTGGAAATAATATATATATATATATCTTATCG
The DNA here is from genome assembly GCA_030737815.1 of Allium fistulosum. Classification (NCBI taxonomy): domain Eukaryota; kingdom Viridiplantae; phylum Streptophyta; class Magnoliopsida; order Asparagales; family Amaryllidaceae; genus Allium; species Allium fistulosum. The sequence continues at coordinate 495,827,848 of CM060905.1, read as the reverse complement.
TTATCACCTCAGCCATGTTCTTTCAAGTCATAGCCACCCTAGTCTTATTTGAACATAGACCAAATGAAATGACCCTCATATTTCTACCCTAATTTCATAAGGATTTTTTTTCCCATCAAAAGGGAATTTAAATCACGTAGAAATCAAAATGCCATACAAGCTATTGACATAGCCACTTATTTCTTTTCTAAATAGGCAAATTAGACAAAATCAGCAGTTCAGACGTCTAAATTCTTATGACAGGCGTCTAAACTTAATTACAGACGTCTATCTAATTATGACAGACGGCTCATAGATCAAAAATTGAAACAGAGAGAAAAAGACATTTTGAACTGAATTCAGACATCTAATTATTTTGTGACAGACGTCAGACATCAAACATGAATGAAATTTTTATTGCATATAACACTGTACTATGTGTGGATTGATTAAATTTAATCAATCCAATCTCCTCTTGTTTTCCAGAACTCTGATTTAAACAAGAGAGGCATATACATCCTCACATGTATGTGCTTATCTTTGTGAAAGTACTGATATATTTATATTGGTTAATTGTTTTGATCCTGGATGTATTTTGGTTTATTGGAAAAAAGAAAATGACCCTGGAAAATATAATTGTAATAAATGATCAATCTATATATCATCTCTGATAGTTCTAAGGAAGTTTAAATCGAACTTAAAAGTGTAAATGAATGTAGGTGGACATCCAGACACATATAAATTGAATGTGCATATGCATGTACATAGAAATCGAATTTAGACGACAGTCCAAATAATTTAGATGTCTGAGATTAAACTTAGACGACGGTCTAAATAATTTAGACGTCTAAGGTTAAATATAGACGTCTGTCACAAAATAATTAGATGTCTGAATTCAGTTCAAAATGTCTTTTTCTCTCTGTTTCAATTTTTGATCTATGAGCCGTCTGTCATAATTAGATAGACGTCTGTAATTAAGTTTAGACGCCTGTCATAAGAATCTAGACGTCTGAACTGCTGATTTTGTCTAATTTGCCTATTTAGAAAAGAAATAAGTGGCTATGTCAATAGCTTGTATGGCATTTTGATTTCTACGTGATTTAAATTCCCTTTTGATGGGAAAAAAAAATCCTTATGAAATTAGGGTAGAAATAGGAGGGTCATTTCACCAAATCACATGAAACCTTCTCCATCAATTTATATTGCACCCTTCCTCTCTCCCTCGTTCAAAATCGTGAATCTCTTCCACCCTCCTTCATTCGAAATCTAGTAGAAAAAAGAAAGAAACCGAAATCGCGATCTCTAGTATAAAAAAATTAAATCGCGATAACTTCATGATTGCTCCGTTCGAGCTCAAAGGCGGCAACTTGGGAGAGGAGCTCCGCGATTGAGTCGCGATCTGGTGTGGTGTAGGCATTGTCGTTGATGGTGACTGGAGGCAAAGAGGCGGCGGCCTGGAGCTCGAAGTGTGATCGAGCAAGGCGCGCTAGGGTTAGGAATTTGCACGAGGACGCATTGGAAATTTGGGCTAGGGCTGGAGGAACGAGTTCGATGGCGAGCGCGAGGCCAAGGGGAATAGCAGCGATTGTGGGCAGTCGCGAATTCAAGGAGGAGGCGGCGATTTATGGTTGATATTCGTTGACGGAGTTGAGGTGATGGTAGGTCCGATAATCTTCGGTGGAGGCTGCGCGGTCATGTCGTGAAGAGGAAGGGTAATTTGAAATTTAAATTTAAACTATAATTAGTTTTATTAATTAGAAATTGGAATAGTTAACTTATATATGTCGTAATTGCTTTTACGAGGTCTAAAATTTGCGTAGCAAGTCATGGGGCAGCAATACTACGCAATAAAAAGAATTTAAAAATTGGAACGATCGACAAATTAAAATTAAGGTGAGAAATTCTCACTCATTTGGATTACTAGAATTTATTTTAAATAGTTAAAATAAATTGTTGAATGCTGGTTGAATTAATAAATTATTATCTGTTGGATGTTATATATATATAGTAGTATATATATTAGTAGTTGGATTGATGTTCCCGCATATTTTAGCGGATGAGACCCTATACGCCCCGCATAATAGCAGATGACCCTATATACCGCGATATCCCCCTCGAAGTTGGATTGGTATTTTTTGTGTTGAATTAACATCTGTGGATGCAGGGAAACAGGTTGGAGGGTTCCAACTGAATTCCTCAAAAATGTTGAATTTAATTTCAAATATAGTGATATATTATACGTTTGAATAATCTGTGATAGATTATAGTGTGATTTGAATTTATTGGATGCTATGGTCGCACTGGCCTAGATTTTGGTTTAAAAATACCACAAATATATGTTTGAATTTGAAAAGAAATTTAAAAGGGATTTGGAAGCAAAATATTATATAGAGTTTTGGATTTGTTAAAAGAAACTGATTGGGTAAAATAAATGGTTTGGCTTTGTAGTTGACTATTCTGTGATATTTTAAATGGAGATTTTGGAATAATGTATATAAAGGATTTTAAATAAAAGAAAATTATAATTCCTAAGTGATACTTGTTTTAAATATTAAAGGTTTTTAAAATCGAGATTTTTAATAGATTGGGAAAATAGAAGGAAATTCAGAAGTATATATAAAATTTAGCTATACTGGATCTTAAATAAGATTTCTAGATTACGAAATGGAAGTAGAATCGAGATTTGGTTGGTTTTGAAATATAGTTGGGTTATTTAAGAAATTGATTTATAAATGGAATTTAATTTAGAAATCGATTTATAATGGATTTAAGTGATGTAAAACCATTGTAAACTGGAAATGAGACTATGGGATTTATAAACAGTGTTTATAAATAAAGTGAGATGATTATCATTTGATAAATTGAAGATATAAGTTCAAGGTAGGAATTTATAATGAGATGGGTAAGTCGGTTTAAAAAGAAATGGTAGATTTCACTTTTAGAAAATGTGAAAAAGATATTTATGAAATAGGGGACGTAAATCGATTGGTGATAAATCGAGAGAGATTTATAAATATTAGATTGGTTATATTGGAATTGAAAAATATAATTTTATCGAGAACTTGAGTTGATTTAAAAAGAGGATTTTTAAATTATTAAACTAGGTAATTTAAAAATGTTTTAAGCATAAAAATATTCCAGAAAATTAGTTATTTAAATATTCCAAATGAATTATAAGATTAAAAACAAGTCTTATAAATTGATTAGAATTTTATTAATAAATCAGAATTAATCAGTATTTTTATTTTAAAAGATAAATTATTTAATATTAATATAGTTTATATAATAACTTTTATTTAAGAGTATTTGCCTAAATTAAACTTGGAAAATTATTATAGGAACTTTATAAGCATTTTTTTGAGATAATTTTTAAATAAAGTTTTCGAAAAGTAATGGTATACTTTCATGGCAAAATCGGGAGGCAGAGATTGCCTGCAGTTAAGTTTGGATTTTCTGGGATAGATATGTAATCATTGAGCTGTGAATCCATGATTGATACCGCATGGTGCTTTCCATATTTATTTTAAAAAGTTTTCAAATATTTTTGAAGGGAATGGTTTGTGAATATACTTATTTCGGTGAGATAAGTATGTACTTTTGAATAAAGAGATTTAATTAAGGAACCCCGAAACTTATAGAATTCGTTATAAACGAGTTAAGGAATTTACAATATAAATTGTGAAGGGTTTTGAGAAAGAAAAATAAATGGAACTTTCCTAAGTGTTGGGAAGCAAGGGGTGTAGAAAAATATATTTGTAAATATTTTTCTAAGTGTTGAAATAAGAGATGGTTTGAAATATCCTGATATGGATATAAGTATTTGAGTTGTGTTTGAAAATTTTGGAAGGGATTTGAATATATATCTTATAAAGATATTTTGAAAATAAATTTTGGAAAATTATAATATGGGCCTAGCGACTGCTTATGGATGTTATATTGATAGTTAAATAACCAACTATCAAGTATTAGCTAATTTCGTTGATCGTTTAGAAGAGACCGAGATCAGATTTAATTATCGAAAACCACTTCGATCCGATTTGAGCATTACAAATAGAATCATGAAGATGGTGAAGACGGTGATTCAGTTTGTCCAGACCCAGGACAACTTGTATGGATGAATGCTATTAGATTATCATCATCGGAGGACGATGAGCATTCTAAGTGAAATTGTTCTTGAAAAGGTAATCGTAGCCTCAAGCCTCATCAACCGGAATGGCTGAAAATCAGGGGAGATGCAGCAAGGCTAAGTGGGTCGCACCCAATTAGGGTATGTTATCACCTTTCTAGATACTCTCAGATATATTATTAATTATGGATATGTGGTGCATGGAAAAAGAACTCTCGATAAGAGTGGGAACACCCAGGGTGGTAACAAATTCGGTTCTATCCAGGTGATGGGTAGGGCCAGTCATGTGTTGTAGGGGATCCCGACGAGGTCCTCGGTACATTTTTCTAGACGCGTACTGTGATAGGTGGTACCCTAGTGCCTAGTCATTGTATAGAATCCATTTTCCAATAAGCGCCGTACGGTATTGATTGTGCCCAACTATGCTGAAACGTGAGATGCAAGCATTTTAGCTATTTTCTATTTTACTTTCTATAGACACTATAATAATATCAGATGATTTTGATATCAAATGTTTTGGTTATCGTAAGGGAAAAACCCATCGTGTTTATGTGTGATGTGGTCTTACGAGATACCTTTGTTTTTCAAAGGATTTTGAAAATAGTAATGAATTCAAATTGAGTGTGTTTTCTCACACTGGTTTTCCAGACTGACTCGGGTGTTATTTTATTATAATGCTTGGGTTAGACCGAGTATTACAGATTCAGGATAGAATGCTATGGAGCTCAGGAGACGAGCTGGATGACAGAGAGGTATTTTCGTACTTGATTTATAATTCTGCCGTATGAGGACAAGTTATTATAACTGTCCAGATTGATGTATTGGTTGTTGTACTCTGATGATTGTAAGTATAAAGTAGTTACAGATTCTTTTGTATAAAAATCTATTATTATATATTGTATTTTGTTCCGCTGCAATTGTGAGATACTGTGTTGATTGTTTCTAATTTTCTTCTACCTTTTTCTTCTTCACCCCTAACAATCGGTATTTCTGGCATTCGATTACTCGTTATAATATATAGTGAACGTATTGATGTCGATTTTCGAGGGTCGAAAAACCGGTTCGTTATAGGTTTTTTACCTTGCGACAACCAAAACATTTCATATCAAATCCTGTTATATTATACTAGTGTCTAGTTTACAAATAATATCAATCATAGCCGAAATTGTTACATTGATTAAATTCCAGCATACTAGCCACAAAGTGGGTTTTACAAACAAAATGGCAGGCACATAGTGGATAATGGATTTCCATACAAATGACCAGGTGATGGGACTACCTTTCGGCAGTACATCTCTAGAGGAATGTACCGAGGCCTACAAAACATCTGGACCTCTACCAATAAAAGACCGGCCTACCTCTTCCTAGATAGTACAGAATATGGCATCACCCCTGCCGTTACCAACCTATCTGACAGCCTTCATAGCATATATCCACAAAAATTAAAACCCGAACGTCATAATGGAAATAAATATATCAAGAAGGGGATGATCATATCCTAATGGTTGCGAACCACATAGCCTTGCTGCATCTACCCAGTTTCGGTCATTTCCGGGTGTGAGCCCCAAGGTCACATTTACCTTTCACAATGCACATATCACTTTCCTCTTTGAATGCCAAATTGCCATTCCATCATCACACAACTGATTTCTACAAACTTATACCTCCTGAGCTCATATGTCTTAGAAAAGGGTGTTAAACTAAGAGAAGTTACCTTCTCCGCCACCAAGCAGATAATACATTCCTAGATATCAATCAATGTAATTTTAAATGCAACGTCGTACATTCGTCTATACAAATTGTCTAGGAACATGACAAACCGAAGGCACTTCTCCTACCACATCCGTTTTTGGGAATCACTCCTATGATATGTAGCGATTAGTCGTTGCATTGGATATTTCATAATAAAGAGACCACTGCAACTATATGTATATTGGGAGTTTATCCCCAAATGATTAACATAAGCAGTCTTTTATTACGAAAAAATCCCAAATATCAATGTCTTTCAACACCTACACATTCGAATGCATAAACGTTGGTCCGAAGTGGTTCTCGGATAAATCCGATCCCAGTCTCTCCGGATCAACAATGATAAAGAGGCCAAATTTGATAATCGGTTATTTGACTATCAAAGCAACAAAACATATCTAGCACAAAAGCAGTTACTAGGCCTATTTAATAAATCTTTTATTAATTAAATCAATTTCCAAATATTTACTTCAAATTATCCTTAAAAAGATATATTCTCAAAATCATTTCAAATCTTCGATAGATGGAAAACATTTCCATATACTTATATCAACAGTATAAGCATATTCACAAATCATTTCATTTTCAACACTTAGAAAATATTTCCATATACTTATATCAACGATATAAGTATATTTAATAACACTACCATTTGGAGACACGCCAAATAGATTTCTATAAACGTACAACTCCAGAGTTCGTACGCCTCCGGACGGGTGTTAAGTATAGGAATCAATGCTCCTACATCACCAAGCATTTAGTACGATCATAAGATCCAATTCGTGTATTTTACGATGGAAGGTCAAAACAGCATTTATTGGGTCAAAACGAATGTTGCATAAAACATCATTACGACAACCCAAAAACATTAGTATAGGGATTTGATATATATATATATATAATCCCATATACTATATAAAACAATTCCTTTCGGAAATCATTTACTATAACAATAGTGTTATAGTCCATGCCTTCCTTACTTTCCCGAAAACGTCTATTACAACAATAAATGTTGAAATCTATGTTTCCGTTACTTATCTCATTTTAAAACATTTTCAAACCATTTAATTTCCATTCGGAATTACTACTTTACAAAACATTACTTTAAAAAGATAAATTTCTTTTAAAACCATTAACTCCATCAAAATATTTCTTACAACATTCCTCTAAATGAAAATCCATATCTAAATCTCAACATAAATCTTATTTCGATTTTTATAAAACTTCTATTTTTTAAAATCTCTTATTATAAAATTCTATTTATAAATCATTCTTTTACAAAAACTCATTTTACTTAACAAAATCCATTTCTTTATAAATCAATTTTATTTATAAAATCCATTTATAAAATATTTTTGAAATAAACTTCAAATCCATTTACAAATTTCGATTATAAATCTACTCCTTTATTTATAAAATATTACTTCTATAAATCATTTTTATAATCTTATTCAAAATCTCTATTTAAGAATATTTTACAAAATAGTTGTTATCCCGCCTTTTGGTAAGGCCGTGACACCAAGGACTTGACTAGAGACTGAAGAAAACCCGCTCGGGAATCAGTTATCTACAAGTTCGCGATGGATACGGGCAAACTTGGTCTGAGTCCGAATCGCACTACAATAAGCATGGTATGGCAAGAAAAACTATGAAAGGCAATATTCCAACTTTCAGGCCAATCGGAGTTCGTATGCTCAAGTTATGAATCGATCAAGAACCATGTGAAACATGTCCATTTCATATCCATCAATCCATATCCATCATTTCGTATCCATCTAGATCGATATGAAGTGAGCACAACTCCATCCATTGGCATCCATCATTTCGTATCCATCACCATCGATACGAAGTAAACATATCCCCATCACTTGGCATCCATCATTCGTATCTATCAGGTTCGAACATGCATTGATGGACTTCAACATTCCTTGGATCGATCACATTTCATTCAACCAACAGCTGCATGTTTCGTATCAATCACTTATTTGATCGATATGAAGAGTAGGGCCGGAGGTCGATATGAAGGAAGGGGTAGAACATGATACGAGAGAACAAAGTGTAGGGTGGATACGAATTGAACAGTCAACCCAAAGGAAACGGTCTCCATGCACAAAATATGGATCTCCATAAAGCACGCGCGCCACGTTATCGGTATGAGAAGATCGATACGAATCGATTGATACGAAGTCTTCAGCCTCCCTAGCAAACTCAACCTTGGATTGATCATATCTCTCAAACTACAAATCCAAATGCCATGAAATTTTCATAGAAGTTCACATATCAACTCAAGAACAACAATGATCGATCGCAGCTTAATTGGAACATTTCTTGATTGATACGAAACATGCATGGATCGCTCGTGATCGATCCCAAATGACCCCAGATCGATTGTGTGGGCCCACCTACGCATGAGAAAGGGTATTCTGAGATTTTAGGAAGATATTTCCAGATTTACGCCTATAAATAACACCTCCACTACAACTAAAAACGGACTTTTTTGCTGCTGCTCTGGTTGAACTCCATTGTAATTCAAGTGTTAGCCATTGTACTGTTGTAACTTAGTTCATAATCAGCAATAAACATCAAATCCTTCAAAGTGGACGTAGGCTACAGCACCGAACCACTATAAATTCTTGTCTTCTTTTACCGTTGCTTATTTTTCTTGGTGTGATTGTTATATTAGCCTCATTTTTCATTTTATTTCTTCATTCTAATCTCTTCAATTACATCCAAAGAGTGTTGTGCTCATTTTCGGTACAAACAATTTAGTGCTTTCACTAAGAAAACACCACTTTTCTTTGATTCCGTGGATGCCCTACCGTTGTTGGATTGCTAAAATCTAAGGAGGAGATCCAGATTTGTCTTCCAGTGGTTCCTTCCATTCTATTCAGATTACTCCAGATCTAGGAAGAACTACATTCAACATGGTGTGCACTACCAGAACCGCTTCCATTGCTGCTGATCCAGAAGGAAGGGATAGGTAAAATCCTGCACAGTTGACCACAGGAAGCCAAACATCATCTGGAGTTCCAGATCCACTCGGTCCAGTAACTAGAGAGGAATTCCAAGCACTTATGCAGGAGCTCACTCAAAGCCATCAGGAGTTCACTCATCATATCCGTGTCAACACGGAACTCATAAACCAGTTGAATGAAGAAAGGCGAGGGAGATATAGAAGGGATCATGCCTCTTATTCCTTGTTTGAAAGCTCGGCGTCGTCTGACTTCAATCACAGATTTACGTGCCGTCGGTTAGATGGGAACTACGTGGAAGCCTCTGGGTACCCACATGCTATGAATCCCGGACAGGCTGGGATAGGTCCTTCCACAGGGGATCAAGCTGCACCCTCCTCCCGAGGAGGGACACTTCCTTACCACACTACTCATGACCACGCAGCTGTTGCTGCTATAGATCTGGATGCCGAGATCCAGAACCAACAAGATCCAGTCCCTCATTACTGCATTCATGTTTAGGATCCTCACTTCCATGAAGACCGAGAGCCAATGAGGCATGGAATGGACCGTAGACAGCGACCGGACCATCCTCGTAACATGGAACCCGACCGTGCCATGGCCCCGAATATCCGGATGTCTGATATTCCAACCATGATACGTCAGATGATTAGAGAAAGTCAAAGCCTCACAAATGATGACCGGGGAATTTCTAGAAGTCACACCCCGTTCACTAATGACATTCTCTATGTGGAGCCACCCTACCAATTCAGGATGCTGACCTTGCTGGTGTATGAAGCAAATTTGGATCCCAACCAACATATTATGAAATATGAATGGCTCATGAATGCTACTCGAGTTAACGATGCGATTAAGTGTAGAAGCTTCCCTATCTCCTTGGGAGGCATTACGACTATGTGGTTCACCCGTCTACCACCCAGATCTATTTTGTGTTTTGGTCAGTTAGCCACTAAGTTTGTTAAGCAGTTTCGTATGCATGCTATAAGACCGAAGGATGTTAATACCTTGTCTAGTATTACTCAAGCTCCAGGAGTGACTCATAGGCATTATCTGGAAATGTTCCATGCTGCTTGTGCTGAGGTCAGCAATCCTAACGACAACTCTATTCTGGTGGCATTGACTAAAGGGATCGCTCCTTATTCCGAATTTGGTTATTGGTTGGTTGAAAAACCCCCCGCTTCGTTGGACTGGTTCTATGCAAAGGCAGCCCAGTTTTTTAGGAGATAAGATGCTAGGCGGTCTAGGAAGCAGGACATCGCGGGGTCCAATGGTGAAGGTATCTAGAGTAATGTTGCAGTAAAGCAGACTGGGGAAAGTTCTGGTAAAGGGCAGTTGAATATTCAGAATAAGCAAATTCGGCAGAAGGGTGATGGAGGTCAAGGAAAGAAGAGAGACCCTCGTCGTGGGAGATCTAGAGCTCCTATGTTCGATCAATATACCCCTTTGAAACACGTCACTAGAGAATTTTTATCTTCAAACCTGCAATACATGGCAGTACAAGAAGCCAGCTCCGAAACCGTCATCCGAGAAACAAATTCAGACCGGGAAGTTCTGTAGGTTCCATGATTGTTACGGCCATAACGCTAATGAGTGCCGTCATTTGCAAGATATCATCGAGAGATTGATCAGAGAGAGAAAGTTAGAGCAATTTGTCCGAACTCCGTAGAATGGTGGTGCGAGCCCATCTAATCCCAATCAGGGTCAAGGCCAAGCTAGGCCTGAAGAACTTGCGCGCACTAGCGGGAGGTTAGTGATTCATACTATGAGTGGTGGTACTCATCCAACTGATCGGAGCTAGAAGGAAATGGAGTCATATGCTAGTTCGATTAGGCATGTGGACTTTGAATGTTGTAGTAGTACCGATGAAGGGGCCCTAGAAAAGCAACAAAGGACGATGACAAATGACATCATGTTTGGAAGCCATTATGCCGACAGAGTCGAGGCCTCCACTATTGATCCATTGGTCATTTCTGCCCAAATAGGTCCTGCTTGGATGAAGAGGATCTTAGTTGACAGCGGAAGTTCCGTAAACATACTTTTCAAACGTGCTTATGATCAAATGCCGATGGAAGCGAAGGATCTGAAACCGTGCCAGTCACGTATACATGGTTTCAATGGCAGTGCAACCATACCGGCTGGGATGGTGGAATCACCTGTTGAGTTGGGTATTAGTGATTGCCGGAGAGTTCGGATGTTATAGTTTGTTGTGTTGGATATTCATTCTCCTTATAATGCCTTCCTGGGCCGACCGGCCCTTGCGGAGTTCAGGGCAACGATTTCCCCTTAGTGTTTAACTCTAAAGTTCCCCACTGATAATGGAGTCGGGGTGGTACATGGTGATCAGGCAGCAGGATGCGCCTGTTATGTTGCAGAACTGCAGGATACGCAATAAAAGGAGAAAGGTAAGGGCGTGGAAGAATATCTCTGCATCTGCTCTATGGAGGATTAACAACTAACTCCTGAGCTGAGGCTCGGGCGCCACGACCAGTTCCCTAAAGATCTTGATCCTAGAGACAACGATGATGAAGGGGAAGTCAAAGAATACCCAGCTTCCTTGGTAGAATTGAAAATTGATGTCCCGGTCAACGACGATGATGATCCTAGAGTGGTAAAGATCGGATCTCAGCTCAACCCACAGATGGGACAAGAACTGGTTGATTTCCTCCGGGCAAACCTCGACGTGTTTTCCTGGACTCATTCAGATATGTGTAGGATCTCGCCAAATATAGCGAGCCATGCATTAAATATCGAGCGACGGCATGTCCCGGTGAAACAAAAAAAGCACGGTATGGATCCAGAGAGATCTGCCGCCTTGAAGGAAGAAGTGGATAAACTCAAGACTAATGGGTTTATTCGAGACGCTTTATACCTGGAGTGGGTATTGAATCCAGCGCTTGTTAGAAAGTCGAATGGGAAATGGCGAACATTTGTGGACTACTCAGATCTAAACAAAGCCTGCCCCAAAGACAGTTTCCCGCTTCCTAGAATTGATCAACTGGTGGATTCAATAGCCGGACATGAGCTCTTATCTTTCATGGATGCGTATTCCGGCTATAATCAAATCCCAATGCACCTTCCCGACCATGAACATACTAGCTTCATCACTGATCTAGGACTCTATTGCTACAAGGTGATGCCGTTTGGACTCAAAAACGCTGGAGCAACTTATCAGAGACTCGTGACCGAATGTTTGCAAACCAGATCGAAAAAACCATGGAGTTGTATGTAGACGACATGCTCATGAAATCGCGACTATACGAGAAGCTGTATGTCTATCTGGCGGTTTCGGCAGATGCAATCAGTGCTGCGCTAGTTCGAGAAGAGGATCGAATCCAACGACCGGTCTATTATGTTAGCAAAAGATTGACGGGGGCATAAAGAAACTACCCGAAGATAGAGAAGCTGGCTTATTGTCTTGTTATAGCCTCAAGAAAGCTCTGGCCATATTTCCAAGCCCATCCGATCATTGTTTACACCGACTAGCCATTACGACAGATCCTGACACAACCTATGATGTCTGGTAGGTTGCTCAAGTGGAACATCGAGCTGAGTCAATTTGATATCACTTATACACCAAGGCGAGCTGTTCAAGGACAAGTTCTGGCGGACTTCATAGCTAAATTCACCATACTGGAGGATTTGCCCAAGGCCAGTGAATCTCCCAAATGTATATGGAAGCTATACACCGATGGTGCATCAAACGACTGATGCTTAGGCGCTGGAGTGGTACTTGAAACCCCAGAAGGTCGATTCGTCTGCTATGCTTTGAAGTTTGACTTCCGTGCGACTAACAATGAAGCCAAGTAGGAAGCTTTACTTGCCGGACTAAGGCTTGCCAAAGACTTGGGAGTCATTGCTATGGAGATTTACTGTGATTCGCAATTGGTGGTATGTCAGGTTCGAGGAGAGTATCAAGCCAGAGTCTGGAGATTGGCCACCTACCGTACTCGGGTTCAAGAAGTGTTGAATCAGTTCGATTATTATGCTATCCACTGTATACCCCAAGAGCAAAATCAAAAAGCCAATTCTTTAGCGAAACTGGCCAGCACTGGCGAAACACAGCAGATGGGACTCGTCCCAGTAGAGACACTTACTGCTCCAAATATCGATCAGATGGAGATAGACTGGGTGCACGAGGCAACACCCGAGAGGGAGTCGTGGATGACTCCGATTAGAAATTATCTTAAGCACGGAACATTACCCGAACGCAGGAGTGAAAAAGGACAGGTTCTCCGAAAGGCTTTACGATTTATTATCCTGGATGGAGTCCTATACAGAAGGGGATATTCTATTCCTTTACTCCGGTGTATCGCCCACGATGAAGTCAAGCGTGTGTTGTAGGAAGTGTATGAAAGAGAGTGTGGCGATCATAGTGGGGGGCAAGCCCTTGCAAAGAAGATACTCCGGTACGGGTATTACTGGCCAACCGTAAACCGAGATGCATCGGATTATGCTAAGAGATGTGACAGGTGCCAGAAACGTGCCAGAATTCCAAGAGCCCCGCCAACCGAAATTTCTCAAATGGTCAGCTCATGGCCGTTTGCCACATGGGGCATTGACGTAATAGGGTCCTTGCCTCTAGCCAAAGGTGGCGCGAAGACGCTATCATTGCGGTTGACTACTTTACCAAATGGGCGGAAGCTGAGCCCCTTGCTACTATCACGACGAAGAAAGTAATCAACTTTGTTGTGCGCAATATCATCTGTCGTTTTGGTCTCCCATGAACAATTGTAACTGATAATGGAGCTCAATTTGATAGTGCTGATTTTAAGAATTTCTACCAACGCTAACGCATCCAAAAGAAGTTCTCGGCAGTATCTCACCCTCAAGGGAATGGACAAGTCGAAGCTGTCAACAAAGTCATTAAGTCCATTTTGAAGAAACAACTGGAGAAGGCTGGAGGTAAGTTGGTCGATGAGCTCCCCATGGCCTTATGGGCATATCGAACTACCCAGATGTCTGCGACCTACCATACTCCGTTTGCACTTTCCTACGGCTCTGAAGCCGTTATTCCAGTTGAGCTAGAGGTACCTTCTCACTGTGTGACTTATTATGCTCCAAAGACGAATGCCATCTTACTCGCAGAATCTCTGGATTTACTGGATGAGAAGCATGAAGAGGCTGATTTGAGGGCAGCTCCACATCATAATCGAGTCGCTCGATTATACAATGCTAAGGTCCGGCTCAGAACCTTTGAAGTTGGCGATCTCGTACTCAAGCAAGTCTATCCGGTCCCTTCACACATGAAACTAACATGTGAAGGACCGAATGTCATCGAACGGAGGCTTGAAAATGGCACATTCAAGCTATCGACCGTTGATGGTCTCACTCTACCGAGAGCATGGAATAGCGAAAGTCTCCGTTGCTATTACATATGATTGGCTTTCATTCATTTAGTCTGCTTTCTTTTTCAAGTTTGTTTATGCAATTCGAGAACTTGTATTTGTAATTAGGCAACTGATTTTTCCATGATTTCTTATTTCAGCCATAAAGCGCAAACCTGCAAAGCCAAGTTACTGATTCCTAGATGCATCATGCAACCGCTGTGATGTACATAGAGCTGAGTTCCATCTTACGGTGGGATTCGTTCAAATAAGGAGTGATCGTGACCTGACCGTTCACTTGCTAGATGAAACCCCAAGCTCGGGGGGTGAACAACAATCAATCAAAAGAGAATTGACACATGAAAACTCTCCAACAAACTCTAGCTCCCAGAGCGCGAGCTGAAGTGCAAACTCCAAAATTAGGATGTGAATCGACCGTCCAAACTCGAGGAGGATGGATCCGTCCATCCAAGACCTCGCTTTCCATCTCGAGGAGGATGGATCCGTCTATCCATGACCTCTCTTATTTCCAAAGCTCGAGGAGGATGGATCCGTCCATCCACGACCTCGCTTATTTCCAAAGCTCGAGGAGGATGGATCCGTCCATCCACGACCTCGCTCATTTCCAAAGTTCGAGGAGGGTACTCGTCCACCCATGACCTCGCCTTCCTTTTTCAAGCTCGAAGAAAATGGATCCATCCGTCTACGACTTCGCTTACCGGATCAAGGAGGATGTGGTCTGACCGTCCACGACCTTAACTAACCCTTATTCCCAGAGTGCAAATAAGATCTTAATACTTAAACATATGTGATCGTCGTCTATCAACTGACTCTAGACTCCTGGAGTGTGAACTAGAGTATAAATATCAAATGGGTGTGACCGAAAATAACTTATGTCCCCGGAGTATGGATATGATTCTAAACAATAAGCGGGCGTGACCGACCACCGACATACAAGTCTAAATCCCCAGAGTGTGGATGCAAATAGTAGCAGCAAGCGAGTGTGATCCGACCGCTCAAACTCGTGTCACTTTAACTTTGTTCTGACTAAGTTAAATCAAAGTTGGTGAAGGCGGAGGACGACTGCCAACTGACTACTTCAATTCTCCCCAGAACTAGGGGCATAACTCAAGTTCCAGCCGCCGACGAGACAGCGCAATGTTGGGACTCGACTCAATGTTTGACTATGACCCGAGGCCTTGACTTTCGGACTTGAAGACTGAACTCAAGTTCGACTTAGAGACTAAAGCTTCATGAGTACATTGAATGGAAATGTAAGTGCTAAAGTACTTAGACAAATAAACATAGAGTTATGCTAAAAACAAAGAAGGAATTTTATTCACACTATTCTTTGAGAAAGTAAGTACAAAATCTATTCAAAGAATTCCTATAAGCGAGGGCCAAGCCCGCATCTATACATGGCCTACAAAAAGCAAAAGAAAAGCTTATTCTAGCCATCTAAAAAAGGGGAACAAAAATGCAAATCTACGCCTTTAGTTTCTTGTCCTCCTTGACTTTATTTGGCGTAGATCCGTTCAAGCTACCACCTGGACCTCTCTTTGAACCTTTGCCTCCATGGCCTGCTTCAGCTGGCTTGTCTCCTACCAGGGGAATCAATGCAGTCTCCTCTTGAGAACTCACAGGGACAGAAGTATCCTTTGTATGCAGAACCGGTGGAATGGCGGCACTCTCAATCCTAGAAGAATGAGGTGCGCCGGTCATGATAATGGTGCCACCTGGAGAAACCACAAGAGTAGGGACCGGACCGGGACCCGCCATACCTCCGCTGGTTCTACAAGCCTGCTCAGCTTGCTCGATCTCACCTTTGATTTCCTCCATTATCTGTTCCTCCCGGTCCACGCGCATACCCATCGGAATGGTGCCGACCGGATCCGAGGAGCCCGTGATAATTACATCTTCATCTACATTGAAGGGACTTCAATACTCAGATCGCTTTAATGGCTAAGGAGCACTTCCATTAATTGTTCATCAAGAATGCAGCTACTATCGTGCATCTTCCAAGCTGAAGTGGTGACCGTCGCGGTTGTGGCCTCTGTTGTTACCGCCTCCTGCTCGTGATGAATTTCTTGAGTTGCATGAGGGTCGACTGGTGCAGAATCTAAGACTGAATGAAGATAGGTGAATATATTAGTAATATCTTTTGATAGTGTTCCTGCATTTTGAGGAATAGGAGAAGTGTCCAGAATACCTTCCTCGAGTTAGCTCCCATGTTGAGTCGGCGTGCCTCTCGGGCTGCGCTCGATAATCAGAGAGAGATGTGGTCTATCAGGATCGTACCCAGGGACGATTGGGAGATCGATAGACGATGTAGGCTCAATTTGGGATGTTGAGGCACTTCGGACCAACTTCGCGGTGCTCACTTCCGGATCCTTCTTCGGCTTCCGGATACTTAGCATCTAGGTTTTCTTTCCGAAGCATGATGGTTGTCTCATGGAGGACTTTAGGCTTATCTCCGATCAGCACTTGAGTTTCTAATTTAAACACATCGATAGTTGTAGCATTATGGATCGCCTTTCGTCCTCAAGCAAGCGGCTCCAGGCCTTATGTAATTGGAAAGGATAGTCCTCGCCAAGCCAGTTCAGGTTACGATTTCTCAGGACATTAGCATTGTAGGTGACTAGAAGATCTTCAAATTCGCTTTCCATCTTGGCCTATACAGCTTTTATTTCCCTTTCCACCCTGGCGTTGGCTTCTTCGGCCTTTTTATTCGTAGAATCCCTCTCTTCCCTAAGTCTCACCGCCTCCTCACACACCTCCTGGGCCACTTTGTTAGCTTCATCTTTCTCTTTAAGGGCCTTAGTCAGCTTCGCCTTTAATTCAGCAACTTCTTTCAATGCAACATCCCTTTCTCGCATAATAACAGTATTGTAATGCCCCATTTCCTACACCAAGTCCATATGCGTTTTCCTCATCTTCTCCATAGACTTCATGGCTTCCTTGGCTCTTTGACTGGTCTTAATATCAGCTTTTCTCGAAGACTCAGTTTCATTGGTAAGCACTTCTATTATTTTGTCCTTATGAGAAGATCGCCTTCTAGTTTCTCGATAGCCTTGGCCCACTCAAAAGACAGCCAAAACCCGTTCTACCGTCTTAACCCATTCACGATATTGGCTATACGTGCCATGCACATAGTCTTGCACTAACTTCTCTATGTCATTCGGGATTCTCTTCAAGTTGGGAGGAAAGTGGAAGCCATCAAAACAGATGTTCGGAAAATCTTTCTCCAGCTTGGCGATGGTGATGGATCCCTCTCCCATAGGCTCTATGGTAGTTTGTTCTACGACGATAGGGGTTTCTATTTCAATTCTACAGCGCTGATCGCCGAGCATGAGACAACGCAATTTGATGAATAGATTCAGAAGAAGGCCTTCCGAAGCCAAAGGGTTTAGAGGGCCCTTTTGGTGGTGGAGATCGCGACCTAGAACGACGTCTGCTTTGATATGATCTCTCTTTTTCTCTATTGTGGTGCTACGTTCCTGACTGGAATAATACCTGCGACCATAGTCTCTCTCGCTCTCGCGGTGATGTGATTTCAGAGTGCAATCCAGAAGAATGGCGCGAAGAGCGAAATTTGGTAAGCATGGAGCCTTGCTTCAATCATCGTGTTTGTAAAACGAAGAGAGGAGTAGAATTAGTTATCGCCAGAGATTAAGAAACATGTGATGAGATGTCATGTAGTGTCGTGAAATGTGTGTATGCATGTGCAAACCCCCCAACCGACCGGTTGTAGTAGCCTTGCTTATCGGAGTTGGCTCCCATATATCTATTGGAGGTAGGCCTATGCCGGTTCTTGGAGGGTGGTGGAGCCCTTCTAACCCAAGATCAAGGAATGGAGACATTTTGTCCGGGATAGGAACGTCTAATAACCCTTTCAGTGAACTTTTCGTCTGCAAGGAAGAGGTCTTCGGATCTGTGGAAGTTGCAACGAACTGAGTTGCTTCAATAGTCTTTTGTCTCTTAGCTTTGTGGACAAAAGTTTTTCCTTTTCTCTTCGATTCTGACGGTCGAGGGCCCTATGGAGGCACGATCGCAGGCTCATGCCCAGCTATTGTACCCTCGTCATCGCCGAGTTCGATGATTGTTACGCCAGGCACACTCTGAGCTCCCTCGACTGGGGGCACGACCAGAGCCCGTCTTCCACTTTGTCTTACTGGATCCACTCTGAGAACCCCCATCATCCCTATGCTCTATCCTCTTTCTATGAGCCCAGTGGCAATCAAGTTGTCATCAATAAGAACTTCTTCTATTTCCCTCAATTTGGTAGGCACCGCCTGAAGTGTCCTCACTATATCTTTGAAACGTGCTCCTACAGGCCGTGGAATAGAAGCTGTGAAAGAAGTACAATAATGGATTCAACATCAATTTATATTACCTAGTTAATTAACAAACAAGTGAAAGTACCTACGTCCGACCAACCATTGTCTGGCAAACCCCGGTGGGCATCTCACATAGAACCACTCTGTTTTGAAGTAGCTCAACTTGCTCCATGCACTTGCCACCACTTGGTAGCTCCTGATTGCTTCCAGGAAAGTGAATGACGGATTGTCCCCCCAACTCTTTACATTAAATAAGTATCTGATCTCGTCGACGGTCGGGGGTCGGAGGAGATGCTCTATAAATGCAATGAACAAGCTATTGAGTAGTGCGTATCCATTAGGGTGAAGCTGAAAAGGCACGATCCTTAGGGAAAATAACATGTCCCAAATGAACTGATTGAATGTGGGCAATGTTCCAGCCAAACACATGAATCAATTGCATGAGGTGAACCCTTCTGGAGGATTATGCGCTCTATCTTCTGGCCATGGTAATTGAACTTCTTACAAAGACAGTCCATGCCTAAGACAAATTTTACCCAGCATTTCTTATGAAATCTTGGAGCAGACGAAACCTTCTGGATTCATAATCACAACAACATCCGGCAGTTCATCCGGAGCAGGATTCACTATATCTGCCACGACATCCGGCCTTTCAATTCTAGGAAACAGAGGACTTTGAATTTCTTGTTGCTCTAAGCTTCCAGAATCCATAGCTATTGAACTCAGTAAAAACCCTTATTAGATGGTAAGAAACCCGTGTTCACCCCGGTGTAAAATGAGTGTTGTGTAGTAAAGTGCCGCGCAATACTCTAAATTTCTACAAGGATAAAAATGATAAAGAGACAAGACTTCGAGATTCGACCAGAGTGACCGTCATCCCTGACCATCTCAACTATACCGTACAGACTTCGAAGAACGATCCGTGTTAAAATTGGTTATGTTTATCAAGTTACAGTTCCATCGACGAGCTTTGAAGAATAGTCATATATGCAATTTTACAATGAAGTCTAGGTATACAAGGCTAAAGCTCGTCGAGGTTAAGTGTTCGAGTGTGCAAAAAAGGCAATGGAATTTGTTTCCATCATAGTTAATTTTGGATCGTTCCCCTAAAGCAAGTGTTCGTATCGAACAGTGAAGTGGACCGATAGCCCTTTCTTCGTATTGATGAAACGTTCGTATCCATCATAGTTCCCTTAAAGCCAGTGTTCGAGTATGCAGAAAAGGCAATGGAATTTGTATCCATCATAGTTTACTTTTGATCGTTCCCCTAAAGCCAGTGTTCATATCGATCAGTGAAGTAGACCGATAGCCATTTCTTCGTATCGATGAAACGTTCGTATCGATCCAATGCTTGTGTCGATCACCTCATGTATCGACCACTTCGTATCGATCCAAGATGTTTGGTTTCGTATCAATCGCACCATGCCTCATCTATATCGATACGAACGGCTCCACCTCAGATCGATCGATAAACCACTGCCCTTCGCCTCAATCACAAGGACTGCCTTCAACCATCTCCAAAGTATTTCGATCGATCCTGTCTCGCATCGATACGAGTTCGAGATAGACTTAAGGTCAATAACTCCATCGACTCCTTCCAGTTGCTCTCCTTCTTCCCCAAACCTCCAAGTCGCCTTTAGCCACACTCTCAAACTTTCCCCAGTCATGCTCCGGCGCCAACGACACCGGAGTTAGCCGTTGCCATGGGCGAAATGGCATGAAACTCGAATCTCATGACTCTAAGAATGGTTCTATCAATTGATTACCTAGCTCGAAGAATCTGGGCTTAAGATTAATGGTTTGTTGTTTGAAGGCGAGATCTACTATTCCTTTTCTCTTATGATGGATATGAAATAACAACAGAAACAAGTGGAAAAATATTCTAAGTCCAAAACCTATTTATACTCCTTCGTATCGACTGCAAAGACGATTCGTATCCCAGTCACATTATCTATAGAAGCGGTCAATGTCTACATCGATACGAAGAGCACTGCATGATTATGTCTGGATCGTTCAAATCCATCGATATGAAGCATAACTTTCGTATCCTTCGATCTTAGACCCATTATTTTGTATCCATCGATATGAAGCAAACATTTTGTATCCATTGATACGAAGCACACCTTATGTAATTCCATCTCGTATTGATACCATCGATACGAAGTCTACCTTAATGCATCCCAGATCGATCCCGGAGAGGATCGATACGAAGAAAGGGATCCAAACAACCATCGATCATTGTTGCAACTCGAATTTCACATCGATCCAAGTGAGGATCGATACGAAACTCGATTCTAAAAAAAACTTGACAACGACCCGTGAATATACAAGCATGAATGAGAGTCAGGTTAAAATACATGCATGTATGCCATATTAATATTTGATTTTCAAAGTTAATGGGAATTGGATGCTTACATGGTGACAGCCAGAATAGTAAATGAAAAATTGCTAGCATTTGACCATCAGTTACAACAAAAAACCACGTGATCATTGGCAGTCTACAACTCAACATTTATACTACTAGAATTCTACCAAAGGTCGCATCACTTGATGAAAGGACAACAACTATTCAGTAAGTCGGATAGAACTTTCTTAGAAGGAAGATTGTAGCTTTTCAAAGCACGTCATGTTCACATAGGATGTACTTTGGGGGGAAAATGTTATCCCGCCTTTTGGCAAGGCCGTGACACCAAGGACTTGACTAGAGACTGAAGACAATCCGCTTAGGGAATCAGTTATCTATAGGTTCGCGATGGATACGGGCAAACTTGGTCTGAGTTCGGATCGAGCTACAATTAGCATGGTATGGCAAGCAAAGCTATGAAAGACAACATTCCAAATTTCAAGTCAATCGGAGTTCGTATGCTCAAGTTATGGATCGATCAAGATCCATGTGTAACATGTCCATTTCATATCCATCAATCCATATCGATCATTTCGTATCCATCCAGATCGATACGAAGTGAGCACAACTCCATCCATTGGCATCCATCATTTCGTATCCATCACCATCAATACGAAGTAAACATATCCCCATCAATCGACATCCGTCATTCGTATCCATCAGGTTCGGACATGCATTGATGGACTTCAACATTCCCTGGATTGATCACATTTCATTCAACCAACAGCTGCATGTTTCGTTTCGATCACTTATTTGATCGATACGAAGAGTAGGGCCGAAGGTCGATACGAAGGAAGCGGTAGAGCATCGATACGAGAGAACAAAGTGTAGGGTGGATACGAATGGAACAGTCAACCTAAAGGAAACGGTCTCTATGCACAAAATATGGATCTCCACAAAGCACGCGTGCCACGTCATCGATACGAGAAGATCAATATGAATCGATCGATACGAAGTCTTCAGCCTCCCTAGCAAACTCAACCTTGCATCGATCATATCTCTCAAACTACAAATCCTAATGCCATGAAATATTCATAGAAGCTCGCATATCAACTCAAGAACAACTATGATCGATCGCAGCTCAATTGGACCATTTCTTGATCGATGCGAAACATGCATGGATCGATCCCAAATGACTCTAGATCGATTGTGTGGGCCCACCTACGCATGAGAAAGGGTATTCCTAGATTTGAGGCAGATATTTCTAGTTCTACGCCTATAAATAGCACTTCCATGACAACTAAAAAAGGACTTCTATGCTTCTGCTCTGGTTAAACTCCATTGTAATTCAAGTGTTAGCCATCGTACTGTTGTAACTCAGTTCATAATCAGCAATAAACATCAAATCCTTCAAAGTGGACGTAGGCTACAGCGCCGAACCACTATAAATTCTTGTCTTCTTTTACCGCTGCTTATTTTTCTTGGTGTGATTGTTAGATTAGCCTCATTTTTCATTTTATTTCTTTATTCTTATCTCTTCAATTACATCCGAAGAGTGTTGTGCCCATTTTTGGTACAAACAATAGTAAATCAAAATACCAGAAAATCATACTTTTATTTATTTTAAATAAATTCCTTTCTTTTAATAATTTAAAAATTATTAAAAAATATATATATTCCCAAAATTACTTCAAAATCCTTTTTAAATCAAAATCATCATTTTAGCATTTCAAAATAGCAAAAATAGGGCCCCAGCGTTACTAAAGCACTAAATAAGTCAAATCATGTCAAATCAATAACATGGCATCCAACACATCTTCTATTAGCATATATATTAAAAGTAAAATCAATAGTTTGAGGAATCATGTTGGATCCCTCCAACCTGTCCCCATGCATCACAGACAACATATAATCATATCAATATAAATCAACTGCTTCGAGGTGGGATTCATATACAAAGGGTCATCCGCTCTTATACGGGAATGTAACACGGTCTCATCTGTTCCAATAGGCAGGAATATATCCAAACAAACTAGTAAATATGGTATATCATCCAAGCAAGCAATAAACATTATATATAAATTTACTCCCACTTACATAAAAATATAAGCAGACCAAAAAGGTGAGTTAACTCACAAAAATGCCAGAAATCGCCTAAGCGTTCTAGTTTGAATTAAAATTGACTGGTTATTCAATTTAACTCAAAATTCCTACTAGCTCCGAATTCGTCCAATCTAACTCCATAGCGTAGTGCTTGCTGATACGAACGCAACACAACTTGTCGTGCTCGATTTGGACCTCGTACGAACAAGTTTTGAATTAAATTAACATTTGAAATAAATTAAATTTATAACCACTTAATTAAAATAAATTTAAAATGTTACGCTTTCTCCTTCTCCCTTTTCTCTCGTTTCACGCACGTTACCATTTGTAGGCCCACGACCTTTTTTTAAATCGAGCATCGATCAAATGCGCCAGCCCATCCACGAACGCCGCCGGACCCCTATGCCGAGCCGCCGCCCTTGCCACGCCATTCTCTTGCCGCGTGCATGCATTGCCCACCAAATATTGCGCACGAGAACCCAAACTGGAGCAGTTGAACGGAGGAGCTTTGCCGCCACCTCGAGCCACCTCGCCTCAATCCAACTATTGAACAAGTTCGTATCGACGTGCTCTACATTCTCCTAGTTGAAGTCGTTAGCTAATTCGGCATCTAGAGGCTCCGATCGATGATGGACATTGGATGGATTAGTTTTAATGGCGGCTGAAAATAAAAGCTAGTGTTTGGTTGCAAATGAAGGAAGTTGAGGACTATTTATAGGAAATTAAACTCGGCACTATTCATCCGTGAAAATTTCGAACTCCAAACGAAGCATGCCACCTGGCGTTCTATATGTTATACCCCTATTCCAAACATAATGGAATATATATCGAAAGCTAATTCCATTATATAGAAGATTACTTTCCAAAATCAAATTATTTTAATTAAAATTCCTTAAATTAATTTCCGCACATTTCGAACTCGCACGACCAAACAGTACGTTCAATCGCCATGAAATTCGTTAGAATATAATAATTCACTATTACAAATCCAATGAAACCGGTTTCATCGAAATCCGAGATAGTGCCCAAATAGACAATTTTTACATGTTAATTAAAATATAAAATTTTCAATTTCTGTTTATTCACTTTTAATTCAAATTTAAAAGTTTACTAACTCCATTCTAATTTAAATAGAATTTAAATTAACTTTAGAAATCATTTTCATTCATATTAAATTCAAGATTCAATTATTTAAATAATTTCAAATATTATATTAAACAATTAATTATCAAATAAATTGTTATATTTTGAAATATTAGTTATTTAACTTAATTTCAATATTTAAAATCAATTCAATATTCCAAATCCGAATGACTGAAATTCTGGGTTATTACATTCTCCCCTCCTTAAAAGAGTTTCATCCTCGAAATTACCAAGTAAGAAAAAATGTCACAAACCCATTAACTTTTCAAAACAATTAGTGGAAACTTTGTTATCACACTTTCTCAATCTTTAAATTCATAATTAACTTTCCAAAATCAACTAATACGATTCATTCATTCCAAGTTATAACTCAAAATCAAATTTTTAGTTATCAAATTTTTTTCCAAAATTCTCAAAAAAAAATTCTATCGCCTTAAATTTACGAAAAATTTCGCTAGCGTCTCCTTTGCGAGGTTCGATCGTAAGAAATCACAATATATATAAAATCACAGATATACATCTCATCTTCAAGGATGAGGCATTCCATAGGAAAAAGATATATAAATACAATATGTAATCCGAGTGTGTACCTTCGATTATATTAGCAAGCATATGCAATCAATATAGCGCGAAAGCGAGCTTCAAATGCAAAGCATACTCCATCCACACCTACTAATCACTTAACAACTAATGAGAACAAATATATAGAAAGTAATATCAATATAAAACATGCACTAATACAATAACTATATGCAAATGTAGCAAATGCAATAAGAGAAACCATCATATAATTAATATTCATCTAATTAATTCACAATCATATAAATTTGCATTTTCCAATGTCAATATTTAATTTATTAAAGCCCGTACGATGTACATATATCATCCTTATGCAAAACCATATTTGATCGCTTGCTCGATCACACAATTTCACTTCCGAACTAGTATCGTTCACACAACCACTATAATGCAGACTCAGATCCGGTTCCTTGATTAGAAAACCGTCATTTCCTTGCATAGTCATATACTATGATAGAGAATATCAGAATCTATCAAAAATCCATATCCAGGGTTCACCGTCAAGAAATCGAGTGAAAAATCCTAACTCGGATCCATGTAAATCACCTCAAAATCGTATTTTCGAATCTGGATCAACAGTTATGCGAATAAAATAATATACGTACAACTTACGTGTTTATTTCAATTGATTTCTTATTATATCCCATTCTTTATTTACATTCAATTCCTTAATATTCACTTATAATTCAATTTATGTTTAACAACATTTAGTTCCATAGTCAATTCGTTTTACAACTCAAATTGAATTGCATTTTATAACTTGTTCATCTTCATTTCAAAGGTCAAATTCTAATTTATTTATCTCGTTTTATCCAACTTTACTTAATCTTGAGTTAAATTTCATTTTAAAAGTCATTTCATTTAACTTAAGTTAGATTCCATTTTATAATTCAAATTCAGATTTTTCTTTCTTCTTAACATTCACATTCAACAAATTTAAAATTTGTTTTTAACTTAATATTCTTCAAATTTACAAGTTATACAGCTGATTTACTTAAAATTTTATGAAATTTATTTGATTTAATTTTATTCACATACTATATTTATAATTCAGGGTTATAAAATCACTTTACAACTTAAGTGTATATTCCTTTCATTATTTTATCTAATTCACTTCAAATTAAATTCACTTTCATTTAAATTTTCTTAAGTTAAACATTATTTCATTAACTCAATTTATTTAACTTTACTTGAGTTAATTTTTTTATTTCATATCTCAAATTCAAATTTCCTTTTGTTTGCTTAACCAAAATGTTCAACCATTTTAAAATTTGGTTTTACTTTCTTGTTCAAATTCATAAGTTGCAAACTTATTTCTTATCTGTACTATTTTCAAATCATAAGTTCAAAAACTTATTGTTATATATTTTATCAAACATACTTACAATCAAAACTTGTTTTATCAAAAAAAAACTCCAATAGTAAATTACTAAGGTAGCAATTCATCACTTAGAAACTCAAAAATGAACACTGATGATGCTGCAGTCATCACTAGAATTAGTTTCCAACGATTAAAGTGAGTTTAGTGCTTTTTTTCTCTTTTAAATTCCTTTTATTTTTTTTCTTTGTTTATATTATAATAACAACAACTTTTTATTAGTACACAATCAACAAATGATAAATGATAATAATCAAATATTACCATTCACTAACAACCAACAAACCATATATAACTATAATAATTTCTGAAAAATTATTATTATATATATATAAATATAATTTAGGTAAAATTATTTCATTTACCCACTTTAAGAAACAATATTGTGTCGGTTTGCCTTATTCAAGCATTTAGTATTGAATATGCTAGTATATGATTTTTGTTTGATGATAATAAACATATATATATATTCATTTAAATGTATTTGTTATTGTACTATCTTATTTTTCACATAATTAAATAAATATTTGTTGAATAAAATAAATATCACATAATTTAAATTCAAACAAATATTTTATTACAATTTTGAGTAGTACAAATTTGAGCTCTCACTATATATATACACAATTTCAATTACATTACAATTTCGATTACATCACAAAATTCACTTTACAATGTTCACATCACTACATATCACTCATTCACTCGTATTTTATTTTCAACTTTATTCCATATTGAATCCAACACCTAAATTATTTGCAAAATAAACACTGACGCAGTAAAATTGAAAAAGAAATATTTTTGTAGTGTAAAATAAAATGTGTGTTTTTGAAAATATTATTTTCCTCAGTTATTTGGGTTGTTCGTCATCATTTCTTTTGAATTCATCATACACGAACAACTTGTGACATGCACAGTGTATCACTGTACATGCCACAATGCCGTGCACACCGATATACACTTGATAAAATTCCAGGGATAGGTGGCACAAGGTCAAACCCGAGCCATTAGCTGGATTCAACTCATGCGCATAGAGTCTCGATCAAATCAATAACAACATGAACCAGAGAAAGGTGCACCAGACTCTAGAGAATGATGGACCAGACAAATATCAATCAGACCTCACAAACATACATCAGGTCAGAGGCATTTTAAATCGAAGAAGACCATCAACCAGAGAATAAAATTTGAACAAGGAATAAAACAGCAAAAACCAATTCACACTGAAGTGCAGACCGCAACACACAAGTTCAAATGCAAGTACTCAAAGAGGACAGAGGACATGCATGCATTCAGACATGTATATATATATATATGTGTGTGTGTGTGTGTGTGTGTGGAATGCAACAGAGGAAACAACATGTCCAGATCAATGCAAGTCTAACAAGGCCACTCAACATAACAGTTCCACATATAAAATCAGAAGCTCAAAGGCAAGTGTAGACTCAAATGAACACAATGAGGCATGGTTTCAAAAAACAAAAAATATTGGAAGAAACTGCACAAGCTAACATACATATATACATGTGGGAATACACATGTATACATATATACATGCAGTGACTACCAGAATAGTTCAGTTCAACGCAATGCTCAAAGCCACACATCAGTCATGACTAAAGTGCAATCAAAATGAAGTGCAAACAGTAACTCAACATAAAACAAGAAGAATGAAGGCATGAAGGCAACTCAAGCATGAACAGACTTGAAGCAACTGAACACAAAACTCAATGACTCAGTGGAACAAGACTATATTCTACATGCATCTAAACCACACATATGCAACATGAGGACGTTCGAAACAGCAGTTTCCAAGAGGAAACAACATGTATACATACATGCAGTAATGAACAAGACTGCAATACCAAAGGACAATCACACACATTATATATGTATGGAGACATCACATGAAAACAGAGGCAACAACAAAGTTGTGCCTAGACTACAAGACCACATGACACTGCAGCAACCAGATAAATGAACAAGACCAGGGTAGTGAATAATACAAAATGAATGGATCATGCATATACATCAACATGACCACATACATATATACATATGTTTGCACACATGTATACATATATATACATGTGTCATAGTTTAGGTTCAACTCAACCAACATTTCAGAAATGCTATAAGAAAATACAACATAACAACAAAACCAGACATGTCCAAATAAAAGCATTCAGGCATTCAGTCACATGGTTCAGGGATGAACATGAGCATGCAACACAGTCTCGACCAAAGAAAAATGTACTCACATGTAGACTCTAAGATGAACCAGTGTACATACATACAACATATAACATGCAGCAGAGTTTACAGAAAAATCAAAACAGTAGCAGTTCGAATAACAAAGTCGAGGAGTTGAAAAAGCAGCAATGTGAATATAGTCGTAAAGAAAATCAAGTCACGTTTCAAAGATATATATATATATATATATGTAGAAATTCGAATATATGTATCAAAATAGAATGGGTCAAAGCCAGCAAGAATGGAACACGAATTGAACAAGTCAATAAATTGAACAAGTCAGTGGCAACTCAAATTGTTCAAGCAAAAATCAAATGGCCGAAGTCATAGGAGAAAAGAACGAAACCGACTCAGAGAAAACCCAAAGCATCAGAATGAAATTCAAATTCATCAATGATATGAACAAGTTAAGATTAATCACATCGTTCGATCAAAAATCAATGGCAGAGAAAATCATGTGAAGAATTCAAACCAAAATTACACGAATGTAAACTAAGGGATTCGAACCCTATAAATACCCAAAAATCATCATCGACAAATTGAGGAGTTCGAGCCCAAGAAAATCAATAGAGCAATCAAGTTGAGCTTAAGTAAAATCGAAAAAGGGCAAAAATCAATTACCAATTTTTATTCATTCGAACTCATCACTTAAAGCAGCCGAGAAAGAATTAAACCGATCAAAGAAGCTTCAAATTGAATTGAGAGTATACCATCTGAGGATTCGAGTTTCTAAAACTAACCGGCGACTTCAATTTTGAGGAAAGCCCTAAAATTACGCAAGCCTTAGTTTTCCAGAGCAGAGTGATAAAGAGAACAAGGCGACCACGATAATAAGAGAAGAAAACATCCAACATTTATCTTTTAATTTATGTGCTGGCTGTTTTTATTTGTTATTTGGGTTAAATATATATAAAGGGCTTTGTTTTGTTTTTAGTTTTATTTTGTAATTTTTCTTTTAAAATTTTGTCACTTTCTAGTCGTGTGACTAGGAATAAACTACAAGGCGTAGTTTGAGAATTCGCAACTCAGTGGCTGAGTTGTAGCAGGTTTTGAGCGTAGAGTTAGGTTAGTCAATAGTGGGTGTCGCAAGTTTACGTGTGTAAGCTTTTGACTACTTAATTTCTAGTAGTGTAACGACCCTAAATTTCCGACCCAATTTAAAATTTTAAATTCATCGTTTCAATAAAAAAAATTTGAAATTTTAAACGATCTCAATTTACGTCCAAACTTTATTTGTGACATATGTCTAGTTAGATATGGACATAGAAAAAGTTTCGTTGAAAAATATTCCAGTAAAGTCCGTTCGCGTTTTACTGTATATCAGTCCATATAAAGCTGCGTAAAATTTATCTACCAAATCCAAATATTTTTACACAGTCCGCTTGTAAAAATTATTCTGATCAAGATTATGTAATTCGTTTCGTCTAAAACTGTCATCGCCTGCTCCGTTTATGTTATTTTGCAAAACGTACAATTTAAGCGGCATAAGTGCAAATTTTATAAAACCATCGTATCGCAATAATCTGTGTACCGTTGGAAGCGCGTCGTCGCACTGATCAAAACGGTATACTTATTCGTGTTAATCGGAATCAGTCGGAAAGCGTCACGTTAAAATTGACCGTTCCGAACGGACCGGTTAAACAAATTTCAGCCCGAGTTCGTTAGCCCGTTTACAACAGAAATTTGAAATGAATCTCTGGTGTATTTAATTGGGTAGTTGGGAGTTAAGGAATGGCTAGGGAATAGGAGTGGTTGCTTGGTAATAAGTGTGAACGTTTGGGAAAATGAGTAGCTCTGCGGGATACGAAGCAACAAAGTAAAAGTTTATATTCCAGTACCATCCCACTGTTCAAACATTTCATCTTCTCCTCTCTGCATCTCGAAACCTTCAGGTAGCACATTTTTCTTCCATCCTTCTATTTCTTCTGAAACTAAAAAAATAATAATAATACAAATGGGAAAGATGCCAACTCACGTCCCAGCCAACCAACTCTTCCATCTTCACGTCTGCAACCCTTCGCACCTCCCATCTCCACTGCCCCTCCCACCACGCAGCATCCAATAGCCTCGACCCACCGCGTCGCTGCCACCTACCAGCACCCAACCCCCTCGTCTTCACCGCCACCTTCAGCCATTCCAAACCCGCCACCGCACCACCCTATCACCGCCTCTCCTTCCCGGCCTTCTGTCCCGTCACCAAAAGCCTCGCCTAAGCCGAGTGTGCGTGCGTGTGTGTGTGTTGTGTACATGAGCGTCCTGTGATGTGCGGGTGTGTTGGGAATAGATCTGTGTGTGTGTGTTGCCTGTGTGCGTGAGTTGGAGGTGTGAGTTGGAGGTTGGCAGCACGTAGAGGGAAGTGGTGAGCCGTGTGCATGCTTGGTATGATGTGTTGTTTCAGTTTGGAGAAGTCACGGCTAAAAAAAATAAAAAAAAAAAAATAAAAAAAAAATGCAAGCAAAGAAATGCATGCATGCGTGAGTGGGGGGGATAGGTGGAACATGTGATGTATATGTGTTGGGGTGAATGCATAAAGATTTTTTTTTATTCATGCGTCAAATACAAATTGCCCCTGCATTTTGTTCATACTTTTGTAAAACGTGAGTTGCTGCAAGTAGAGGAAGGATGTATGGGCACGCATGCAAATATTGGGTTGAAATGTTGGTTTGTGTTCTAAAAAAAAAAAAAAAGAGAAGAAGAAAAAAAAAGGCGAAACTGAGATTTGTAAATAGTTTAGATATTGCGAAAGTATTTACGCAAATTTCTATTGGTCACCGAAATAGTAACCAGTTTTCTTTGCTTGTTGTTGCAGCAACCGACTGAGCTTTTCGCAGCAGCACCGAATTTTCAGCTCCGTTCTTTTTCCGTCTTCGGTAAGCGCATTTATATAAATTTATAAATTATATACAAACGTTCATTGTATTTATATCGTTTTCTTTTGTCGATATTACAGTGTCCGTTATTCGTGCTGTACCGACTCTTTTCGTGCTTCTTTTGCTTCGACGTCAAATTTCTTTATCCACGAAAGGTGAATAAATTTTCACGACTATATTCTTATGCTAGTTTGAATTGAAAAATGATTGCTATGGGATGTTGAATTGGATGTAAATTGTTATTGTTAAGTGATAAATTAATTGCAAGTTAAAATTGGATATAGGATGATTTACGATTTAAAATGAATTATAGATGTCGAATTGTGATTGTTAACTTGACCCCTTCATATGATGAATATTGATTAATTGAATTGACCCTTAAACTGTTAAGTTAATTGACACGTAGAATTGACAAATTTCACTTTGGACTGTTGAACGTATATTGAATTAACTGTTGTAACTGAAATTGAACGACAAGTGAAACTGAATTATTATAATCTTTAATCTACTTGAAATGATAGAGTAGATTCTAGAAATAGTTATATTAATTGGCGTAAATAACAAACGCGAATTAATACGATTATTTCGGGATTATTTGAAATTGTTGAATTGTTGTGAATGGATGCTATTGATTGTTTATTTACTTTGACACCATCCCAGCTATCACACTGCAAGTTCCCTTTGTATGTTTTGATTTTTGAATTTAAATGGAATCGGGTTGAAAT
The DNA here is from genome assembly GCA_030737815.1 of Allium fistulosum. NCBI lineage: Eukaryota > Viridiplantae > Streptophyta > Magnoliopsida > Asparagales > Amaryllidaceae > Allium > Allium fistulosum. The sequence goes on along the minus strand of CM060905.1, from coordinate 495,795,966 downwards.
GATAAATACCCAAACAATTTGACTTAGGATAGAAAATTAAAATAAAACCCGATTGGTCAAATGTTTCGATTTAATTAAAAATAAGTTTTATTTGACGAACAATAAAGTTTTGAATAATTTGGAATTGAAATTCGAATGAATGTAAATGTGAACATTTGAATTTGAAATGAATATTTAAGTAATAATTGACAAAAAGAATATTGTTTAAATTTAATTATTTAAAAATTAAATTTAGAATTATTTGATAATAAATTTTTGAATATAATTAAAAATTAAGTGTTGAAATTTTTAATAATTAACTTTTGGAATTATTAATAGTTAAGTTGTGAAATTATTAATAACGAAGTTTGAAATAATTAATAATTAAATTCTTGAATTTATTAACAATTAAGTTTGAAATTATTAATGAATGAGTTTGAAATAATCAATAATTAAGATTTAAAATTATTGAAATTTGATGAGATCGAATTATAATTAAATTGAATTGAATATCTTTATTAAGAGAAATTGAAACTTTGAACAAGTGTAAATAAGTTTTAACTAAGTTTGAAATTTGAAAGGAATATCTTTGATAAGAAATTGAATGCGCTTTATCGAAACAAATGAAAGACTTGTAATTTAAAATTTTGATTTGATAAGTGTAATTGTAAATAAGTTGTAAACTTTGATAATGAAAATGAACTTAAGAAGTAATGTAATGAATTGGAAATTTAATTGAAATTGTTTAATGATAAATTTATTAAATGAATATCAAATGAAATCGATAATCGAGTTTGAATCGTTTTGAACGTTAAATTGTTAAATGATTTTGGAGTAAATTTATATACGAAATGAAATGGATATTTGAATTGTTTTAATTGAAACTTTGAAATTGAATTATAGAAATGTTGAAATTGAAATTGGAAAGTTTGAAACGAAATTCTGCAAATTGATTTCGAAAGATTAACGAATTGTCGATATACGAATTGAAATTGAAATGGTTTTGAAATATATTAACGACCAATCGGTGTTATAATCACGAAAAGTTATTAAAGGAACCGGAATCGGTTTGGGACATACTCACTGTCTAAACCGGAAACCACTTTAATAACTATACGCGAAGTGATGATCCAGAATGAAGTGGTTGGATTGGCGAACGTTGATGATTGAAGAAAGTGAACGATAATGGGTAGCCTTGACACTTGTGTCAAATTGGAAATGACTAAAACAGGAGCTGTGCCGGGCCAATGGAGGATTAGCTACCTCAAGTGGACACACTTCTTCGTAAACTATTCTTTTACTTTGTGATTGATTGGTGCGCACCCTTGAATTGGGAGTGTTGTCTCACGGTGTTGCGGGCGCTGCGGCGTTGCGTTCTCACCAGCCCGGATCAGGCGAACGGTAGTATCACTATCTTGGGTATAGCCTCATGTGCCTTGTCATACTTGTATTCCATTTATGCGCGACCACTACGATTTTGATTTGTACCTTTAGTATATGTATTGCCCTCTGGTGACTTCCGGTTTTGGGGAAACTACGGTCTTGTATATGCTTTTGGGAATAAAAATATGTTAAGGGTGGAATGGGCCATGACTTAACACTATTTTGATACCTTTATTATTACTGATAGACATTATCTACTTATCGTACTCTACTATATATAGATAGTTTATCGGATCCTGAAAGATGCTTATTCCAATCATCTTTGAGTTATTGTTATTTCAAAATTTCTAACCATATTATATGTATAAGAATATATGTCCTGATTCGAGTGTTTGTTTGTGCATATGCTCGGATCAGACTGAGGATTGTTGCTGCTGCTTATTTGGAGCTGAAGACTTGAAGACTATCTTATCTTTATCAGTACTGTTCTTTCCATTTGGACTATTTGGACATCTCTGTTGTTATATTTCTTTCACTTGAGACATTGTTGTATTTTCTTAGTAGCTTCATGAACTACTATTATGACATTGTTGTAATTCCGCTGCACTATTCTGTTATGTTATATTTTCTGTGATTCTGTGATGATTCTCATTTATATAATTATACTCCATTTATGATTCGTGTTTTGTACTATTTAAGTTGACATGTATGGATTATTGTCAATTTAAATGGTCCAAATATACGGGTTGTTACAGTTGGTATCAGAGCTTTGGTTCCCGATAACCTTAGCCTGTGGAGTTTAAAGCTCATTAGAGATAGGGTGAACATACCCTAGAATGAGGAGAATCATTGCAGAATCCACCTCCTTTGATTCATCTTTCTTATTGAATTCGTTGAATAGAATTTCCTTAAGTTCTATAAATTTCTATCTTTGATTCTAAATCACTTTTGGTATTCCAGGATGGCTAACAGAAGAAATGTTAGAGGCAGGGGTGGAAACGCTCCTGGTCCACATGCTCCAGCTCCCGCTATCCGATTTTCCACTCTTAGCAAGGAGTATACTCAGCTTAGAGGAGTCAAATTTACTGGCTCCGAAAGTATTATCGAAGCACAACAATGGCTAAAGAGTCTGGAAAGGATCTTTTCTGGCTTAGAGATCGCAGATGCTCAGAAGCGCAAGTTGGCCGCTTGGCAGCTTCAGGATGCTGCACAAGATTGGTGGGAATCAGTCACTTCTCGAACTGATGAGGAAACCATCACTTGGGCCCAGTTTAGGTAGTAATCTATCTAAATTTCTACTAAATAAATTTCTCTCTTATCTCGTCAAAATTTTGATTCGTTTCATATCATTTGTAATAGGGATTCTTTCATGGCTCAGTGGATGCCAGCTGCTGGGAAGGCCCAACTCTATCGGTCTTTCATGGATCTCAAACAGGGCAGCATGACCTTTACTGAGTACGAAAGGAGGTTTAACGAACTCTCCAAGTTCGGACCTGGTTTGATTGACACGCCTCTGCTCAAGAACGAGAAGTTCATACATGGCGCACGCCCAGAGTATTACGAGCTCCTCACCGCTCATGTCCATGGAACTTTCACTGAGTTGATGGATTTCGCTCTTCGATACGAGGGAAAGCCTAAAGGAACATCTGTCCCCAAAGCCCCAGTTACTCAGACACCAGCTAATCAGTCGGGAAAGAGGAAGCAAAATTTTGAGCAACAGAAGAAGAATTGGCAGCAGAAATCTGGGATTGGCTATTCTCAGAAGAAGCCTATTGACATATCCTCCATCACTTGTTTCAAGTGCGACCAGAGGGGTCACTACGCCAATAGCTGTCCAACATCTGCTGGTGCCGCTGTTCCGCCTCCTCAGAACACTAGGAACGACCTCTGTCACGTATGTCTGCAGCCAGGCCATTTCAAGAAGGATTGTCCTCTGTATAAAAAGGGAAAGACGGCCGGAGTTTTTGCTATGACTTCTTCAGCCCATGATCCACCTACCCCACCTGCTCCTACTGATGACCAAGGTACATTACAGGGTATTTTTATGTTGCATACTTTACCAGTTAAAGTTCTATTTGATACCGGAGCAACACATAGTTTCATATCTATTGATTTGTGCAATAAACTTGGTTTGGAACCCATTCTTTCATCTACCTTCTTATGTGTATCAAACCCTATTGGAGGGCCCGCTAACCTTAAAAGGGTTTGTAAATATGTCACTCTTATGCATGGCATTCACCACTTCACTTGGGATTTCTATGTCCTCGGATTCGAAGCATTCGATATACTATTAGGCATTGATTGGCTACGGAAGTTCGAAGCCAATATCTCATGCAAAGCTCGAACAGTCTCTCTCATCGATAACTAGGGTATGTCTTTGGTTATAGAAGGCAAATCACCTCAAGAATATGCTGGGAGTTTTATATTTTCACTTGACTCCCATCCAAATGAACTAAGCTCTACTCCAGTGGTCAAATCCTTTTCTGATGTATTTGGAAAAGTCAATTCTCTACCACCACCGCGGGAAATCGAATTCCGCATTGACCTTATTCCTGGTGCCCGACCAGTAGTTCTCCCTCCTCGGAGAATGGCTCCTAAAGAAAAAGCTGAACTGAATGCTCAAATTGAAGACTTATTTTCTAAAGGCTTGATTCGGCGAAGTCATTCAGAATGGGGTGCTGCAGTAGTGTTCGTCACAAAATCAGATGGTTCCCTCAGAATGTGTGTGGACTATAGAGAGCTGAACAAGCTCACACACAAGAACCGATATCCGATGCCCCGCATCAACGATCTATACGACCAACTTCATGGAGCTAAAGTATTCTCTCAACTCGATCTGGCTACTGGCTTTCACCAACTCAGAATTGCCGAGGAGAGTATTCCTAAGACAGCATTCCGCACTGAGACTGGTTTCTTTGAATGGCTGGTTATGCCGTTCGGTCTTACTAATGCCCCAGCTTATTTCGTCGATTTGATGAATAGAGTTTTCCGGGATGTTCTTAACAAGTTTGTTCTTGTTTTCATCGATGACATTCTCGTCTTCTCTAAGGATGAGGAAGAGCATAGGTCACATTTGGCTTTTGTTCTTGAAACTCTACGCAGCCATCAGCTTAAAGCCAAGTTTTCAAAATGCCATTTTTGGAAAGATGAAGTTCGATTTCTTGGCCATATTGTTTCAGAGAATGGGATTTCGGTCGATCCAGCTAAGATCGCCGTAATCAATGTAAGTTCTATTCTTACTCGTCAATTCTATCAAAAACAATTTATCAATTTCTTAATTCGAATCTTTGGAATTTGCAGGATTGGGAGACTCCCAAAACTCCTACAGATATCCGCAGTTTCTTGGGTTTGGCCGGCTATTACCGCAGATTTATAGAAAACTTTGCTCGTATTGCCGCACCACTTACCGCACTGACCAGAAAGAATGTGAAATTTATTTGGAGCGAAAAGTGCGAAGCAGCTTTCAATGAGATGAAGCGAAAGTTGACATCTGCCCCAGTTCTTACAGTTATTGATGGTAGCGAAGGACTGACAGTTTATACTGATGCTTGTCGAGATGGACTTGGAGCAGTTTTAATGCAGAAAGGAAAAGTTATTGCTTATGCTGGTCGCCAATTAAAGACCCATGAAGCAAACTACGCAACTCACGATTTAGAGCTTCTTGCGGTTGTATTTGCTCTTAAGCTATGGAGGCACTATCTATTGGGAACAAAATTCGAGTTATTCACTGACCATAAGTCATTGAGGTATATCTTCTCGCAAAAAGACTTGAATCAGAGACAAGTCTGATGGCTCGAATTTCTAGCTGCATATGATCTTGATATTAACTACACTCCGGGGAAAGCAAACGCCGTAGCCGATGCTTTGAGCAGAAACCAAGCTATGATATGTTGTAATCTTGTTGAAGGAATGTTATTCCAGCTTTCCGTCTCCCCAGCTCTTATGGATCGTATTATAGCCAAGCAGTATGAGGACACTTTGCTTTATCGCATCAAAGAAATAGTGCTTGGCAGAATTGAAAATGCTGATAATAAAGTGGGTGCACATGTTGATAGTAATGGAATCTTGAGGATTGATAATCGAATTTGTGTTCCTAATGTTGATGGTCTTAGACAGGAAGTACTGTGAGAGAATCATAAGTCTTCGCTTTCATTTCATCCCGGTGTCACTAAAATGTACCAGAATATGAAGAAGTTATATTGGTGGAGTGGAATGAAGCGCGATATTTCTATCTATGTTAGCAGGTGCACCACTTGCCAACAAGTTAAAGCTGATCACAGAAAGACAGCAGGATTGCTCCAACCGCTAGAGATTCCAGGTTGGAAATGGGAGCAGATTTCTATGGACTTTATTGATGGGCTACCAAGGACTAGAAAGGGTAACGAAAGCATATGGGTGATTGTCGACAGACTGACGAAGTCCGCTCACTTTATTCCAGTCAAGACCACTCGTACAGCTTCGAGTTTGGCCGAGATATACATGAGGGAAGTTGTTAAACTTCATGGTGTACCATCTAGTATTGTATGCGATCGAGATCCTATTTTCACTAGTAAATTCTGGAAGGCATTTCAGGATACCTTGGGCACCAAACTGAATCTGAGCACCTCTTATCATCCTCAGACAGATGGCCAAACTGAGAGGGTAAATCAGATTTTAGAAGATCTTCTCCGGGCTTGTATTATTGACTTTGGTGGATCTTGGGAAGACCATCTTCACTTGGTTGAATTCACTTATAATAATAGTTACCAGGTAAAGAATTTGAATTTCAAATTTGAATAAGTATATTTGAATTTGAATTAATTATCCTTTATAAACCAGGCAAGCATTGGTATGGCACCGTTCGAAGCCTTATATGGACGGCCGTGCAAATCGCCAGCTTGTTGGATTGAGTCTGGAGATCGATTAGTGCTTGGACCAGAAATGATTATGGAAGCTTTTGAAAAAGTCGAAGAAATCAGGGAGAAGATAAAGACGGCACAGGATAGACAGAAAAGCTATGCTGACAAAAGGAGAAGAGATCTCGAATTCAGCGTTGGAGACAAAGTATTTCTGAAAGTGTCGCCTTTGAGGAATATTGTTCGATTTGGAAGAAAGGGAAAGCTAGCTCCCAGATTTGTTGGTCCGTTTGAGATTACAGAAAGAGTCGGAACATTAGCATATAGAGTTGCATTACCAGAGAAGTTCGCTGGTGTTCACAACGTGTTCCACGTCTCACATCTTCGCAAAGTTATACACGATCCATCCATGACCATCCCTACTGCCCAGTTGGAAGAGATAGTTATTGAGCCGGATTTGACTATTGAGCGGAGGCCGCTTCGGATAGTCGATCGTGAGACAAAACAACTCAGAAGGAAGTCGGTAAACCTCGTCAAAGTACAGTGGAGTGCAGATGAGCGAGATTGCACATGGGAAACTGAGGATAGTATTCGGGATTCAAACCCCGAACTATTAATTTCAGGTATCATCCAAAATTCTCGAAATCTATCTTGACTTTTCTACTTATTTCATTTCTACTTCACTCGTCTTGTTCCTTTTCGAGGACGAAAAGTTTTGAGTGGGGGAGATTGTAACGACCCTAAATTTCCGACCCAATTTAAAATTTTAAATTCATCGTTTCAATAAAAAAATTTGAAATTTTAAACGATCTCAATTTACGTCCAAACTTTATTTGTGACATATGTCTAGTTAGATATGGACATAGAAAAAGTTTCGTTGAAAAATATTCCAGTAAAGTCCGTTCGCGTTTTACTGTATATCAGTCGATATAAAGCTGCGTAAAATTTATCTACCAAATCCAAATATTTTTACACAGTCCGCTTGTAAAAATTATTCTGATCAAGATTATGTAATTCGTTTCGTCTAAAACTGTCATCGCCTGCTCCGTTTATGTTATTTTGCAAAACGTACAATTTAAGCGGCATAAGTGCAAATTTTATAAAACCATCGTATCGCAATAATCTGTGTACCGTTGGAAGCGCGTCGTCGCACTGATCAAAACGGTATACTTATTCGTGTTAATCGGAATCAGTCGGAAAGCGTCACGTTAAAATTGACCGTTCCGAACGGACCGGTTAAACAAATTTCAGCCCGAGTTCGTTAGCCCGTTTACAACAGAAATTTGAAATGAATCTCTGGTGTATTTAATTGGGTAGTTGGGAGTTAAGGAATGGCTAGGGAATAGGAGTGGTTGCTTGGTAATAAGTGTGAACGTTTGGGAAAATGAGTAGCTCTGCGGGATACGAAGCAACAAAGTAAAAGTTTATATTCCAGTACCATCCCACTGTTCAAACATTTCATCTTCTCCTCTCTGCATCTCGAAACCTTCAGGTAGCACATTTTTCTTCCATCCTTCTATTTCTTCTGAAACTAAAAAAATAATAATAATACAAATGGGAAAGATGCCAACTCACGTCCCAGCCAACCAACTCTTCCATCTTCACGTCTGCAACCCTTCGCACCTCCCATCTCCACTGCCCCTCCCACCACGCAGCATCCAATAGCCTCGACCCACCGCGTCGCTGCCACCTACCAGCACCCAACCCCCTCGTCTTCACCGCCACCTTCAGCCATTCCAAACCCGCCACCGCACCACCCTATCACCGCCTCTCCTTCCCGGCCTTCTGTCCCGTCACCAAAAGCCTCGCCTAAGCCGAGTGTGCGTGCGTGTGTGTGTTGTGTACATGAGCGTCCTGTGATGTGCGGGTGTGTTGGGAATAGATCTGTGTGTGTTGCCTGTGTGCGTGAGTTGGAGGTGTGAGTTGGAGGTTGGCAGCACGTAGAGGGAAGTGGTGAGCCGTGTGCATGCTTGGTATGATGTGTTGTTTCAGTTTGGAGAAGTCACGGCTAAAAAAAAAAAAAAAAAATGCAAGCAAAGAAATGCATGCATGCGTGAGTGGGGGGGATAGGTGGAACATGTGATGTATATGTGTTGGGGTGAATGCATAAAGATTTTTTTTTATTCATGCGTCAAATACAAATTGCCCCTGCATTTTGTTCATACTTTTGTAAAACGTGAGTTGCTGCAAGTAGAGGAAGGATGTATGGGCACGCATGCAAATATTGGGTTGAAATGTTGGTTTGTGTTCTAAAAAAAAAAAAAAAAAAAAAGAGAAGAAGAAAAAAAAAAGGCGAAACTGAGATTTGTAAATAGTTTAGATATTGCGAAAGTATTTACGCAAATTTCTATTGGTCACCGAAATAGTAACCAGTTTTCTTTGCTTGTTGTTGCAGCAACCGACTGAGCTTTTCGCAGCAGCACCGAATTTTCAGCTCCGTTCTTTTTCCGTCTTCGGTAAGCGCATTTATATAAATTTATAAATTATATACAAACGTTCATTGTATTTATATCGTTTTCTTTTGTCGATATTACAGTGTCCGTTATTCGTGCTGTACCGACTCTTTTCGTGCTTCTTTTGCTTCGACGTCAAATTTCTTTATCCACGAAAGGTGAATTAATTTTCACGACTATATTCTTATGCTAGTTTGAATTGAAAAATGATTGCTATGGGATGTTGAATTGGATGTAAATTGTTATTGTTAAGTGATAAATTAATTGCAAGTTAAAATTGGATATAGGATGATTTACGATTTAAAATGAATTATAGATGTCGAATTGTGATTGTTAACTTGACCCCTTCATATGATGAATATTGATTAATTGAATTGACCCTTAAACTGTTAAGTTAATTGACACGTAGAATTGACAAATTTCACTTTGGACTGTTGAACGTATATTGAATTAACTGTTGTAACTGAAATTGAACGACAAGTGAAACTGAATTATTATAATCTTTAATCTACTTGAAATGATAGAGTAGATTCTAGAAATAGTTATATTAATTGGCGTAAATAACAAACGCGAATTAATACGATTATTTCGGGATTATTTGAAATTGTTGAATTGTTGTGAATGGATGCTATTGATTGTTTATTTACTTTGACACCATCCCAGCTATCACACTGCAAGTTCCCTTTGTATGTTTTGATTTTTGAATTTAAATGGAATCGGGTTGAAATGATAAATACCCAAACAATTTGACTTAGGATAGAAAATTAAAATAAAACCCGATTGGTCAAATGTTTTGATTTAATTAAAAATAAGTTTTATTTGACGAACAATAAAGTTTTGAATAATTTGGAATTGAAATTCGAATGAATGTAAATGTGAACATTTGAATTTGAAATGAATATTTAAGTAATAATTGACAAAAAGAATATTGTTTAAATTTAATTATTTAAAAATTAAATTTAGAATTATTTGATAATAAATTTTTGAATATAATTAAAAATTAAGTGTTGAAATTTTTAATAATTAACTTTTGGAATTATTAATAGTTAAGTTGTGAAATTATTAATAACGAAGTTTGAAATAATTAATAATTAAATTCTTGAATTTATTAACAATTAAGTTTGAAATTATTAATGAATGAGTTTGAAATAATCAATAATTAAGATTTAAAATTATTGAAATTTGATGAGATCGAATTATAATTAAATTGAATTGAATATCTTTATTAAGAGAAATTGAAACTTTGAACAAGTGTAAATAAGTTTTAACTAAGTTTGAAATTTGAAAGGAATATCTTTGATAAGAAATTGAATGCGCTTTATCGAAACAAATGAAAGACTTGTAATTTAAAAATTTGATTTGATAAGTGTAATTGTAAATAAGTTGTAAACTTTGATAATGAAAATGAACTTAAGAAGTAATGTAATGAATTGGAAATTTAATTGAAATTGTTTAATGATAAATTTATTAAATGAATATCAAATGAAATCGATAATCGAGTTTGAATCGTTTTGAACGTTAAATTGTTAAATGATTTTGGAGTAAATTTATATACGAAATGAAATGGATATTTGAATTGTTTTAATTGAAACTTTGAAATTGAATTATAGAAATGTTGAAATTGAAATTGGAAAGTTTGAAACGAAATTCTGCAAATTGATTTCGAAAGATTAACGAATTGTCGATATACGAATTGAAATTGAAATGGTTTTGAAATATATTAACGACCAATCGGTGTTATAATCACGAAAAGTTATTAAAGGAACCGGAATCGGTTTGGGACATACTCACTGTCTAAACCGGAAACCACTTTAATAACTATACGCGAAGTGATGATCCAGAATGAAGTGGTTGGATTGGCGAACGTTGATGATTGAAGAAAGTGAACGATAATGGGTAGCCTTGACACTTGTGTCAAATTGGAAATGACTAAAACAGGAGCTGTGCCGGGCCAATGGAGGATTAGCTACCTCAAGTGGACACACTTCTTCGTAAACTATTCTTTTACTTTGTGATTGATTGGTGCGCACCCTTGAATTGGGAGTGTTGTCTCACGGTGTTGCGGGCGCTGCGGCGTTGTGTTCTCACCAGCCCGGATCAGGCGAACGGTAGTATCACTATCTTGGGTATAGCCTCATGTGCCTTGTCATACTTGTATTCCATTTATGCGCGACCACTACGATTTTGATTTGTACCTTTAGTATATGTATTGCCCTCTGGTGACTTCCGGTTTTGGGGAAACTACGGTCTTGTATATGCTTTTGGGAATAAAAATATGTTAAGGGTGGAATGGGCCATGACTTAACACTATTTTGATACCTTTATTATTACTGATAGACATTATCTACTTATCGTACTCTACTATATATAGATAGTTTATCGGATCCTGAAAGATGCTTATTCCAATCATCTTTGAGTTATTGTTATTTCAAAATTTCTAACCATATTATATGTATAAGAATATATGTCCTGATTCGAGTGTTTGTTTGTGCATATGCTCGGATCAGACTGAGGATTGTTGCTGCTGCTTATTTGGAGCTGAAGACTTGAAGACTATCTTATCTTTATCAGTACTGTTCTTTCCATTTGGACTATTTGGACATCTCTGTTGTTATATTTCTTTCACTTGAGACATTGTTGTATTTTCTTAGTAGCTTCATGAACTACTATTATGACATTGTTGTAATTCCGCTGCACTATTCTGTTATGTTATATTTTCTGTGATTCTGTGATGATTCTCATTTATATAATTATACTCCATTTATGATTCGTGTTTTGTACTATTTAAGTTGACATGTATGGATTATTGTCAATTTAAATGGTCCAAATATACGGGTTGTTACAAGTAGAAATCTTGGGGGCAGCACGTAGGCAGGGTTTTGCCGAAGCTGGGTAAATCTGTGTTGTTCTATTTTTGCTTTTATTATTCTGCTATTATCTGTGCTGCAATTATTTTATATATTTCCGCATTAATTTTCATTATTTTTAGTATCACTTGTGTTCATTTGAGTCTACACTTGCCTTTGAGCTTCTTATTTTATATGTGGAACTGTTATGTTGAGTGGCCTTGTTAGACTTGCATTGATCTGAACATGTTGTTTCCTCTGTTGCATTCCATATATATATGTATACATGTCTGAATGCATGCATATCCTCTGTCCTCTTTGAGTACTTTCATTTGAACTTGTGTGTCGTGGTCTGCACTTCAGTGTGAACTGGTTTTTGATGTTTTGTTCCTTGTCGAATTTTATTCTCTGGTTGATGGTCTTCTTCGAGTTAAAATGCCTTTGACCTAATGTATGTTTGGGAGGTCTGATTGATATTTGTCTGGTCCATCATTCTCTAGAGTCTGGTGTACCTTTCTCTGGTTCATGTTGTTATTGATTTGATCGAGACTCTATGCGCATGAGTTGAATCCAGCTAATGGCTTGGGTTTGACCTTGTGCTCACATGTCCCTGGAATTTTATCAAGTGTATATCGGTGTGCACGGCCTTGTGGCATGTACAGTGATACACTGTGCATGTCACAAGTTGTTCGTGTATGATGAATTCAAAAGAAATGACGACGAACAACCCAAATAACCGAGGCAAATAATATTTTCAAAAACACACATTTTATTTTACGCTGAAAAAATATTTCTTTTTCAATTTTACTGCGTTAGTGTTTATTTTGCAGATAATTCAAATGCTGGATTCAGTCTGGAATAAAGTTGAAGATAAAATACGAGTGAATGAGTGATATGTAGTGAGGTGAACATTGTAAAGTGAATTTTGTGATGTAATCGAAATTGTAATGTAATTGAAATTGTATATATATATAGTGAGAGCTCAAATTTGTACTATTCAAAATTGTAATAAAATATTTGTTTGAATAAAATATTTGTTTGAATTTAAATTCTGTGTTATTTATTTTATTCAACAAATATTTATTTAATTATGTAAAAAATAACATAGTACAATAACAAATACATTTAAATGAATATATATATGTTTATTATCATCAAACAATAATCATACACTAGCATATTCAACAATCTCCCCCTTTTGATGATAATAAACATACATTTAAGATTTTGATTTTATTAAGTGTATTTGGTCATTGATGAACTCTATTTGCTCCCCCTATTTGAATGCTCCCCCTTCATATATGCATGAAAATAAAAAAAATGCAAATGAACCTAAATGGGAATATGCAAATAAAAAATAAAAAATTTGAACTTTATTTGCCAAAATCTTAACTTTTCTCTCCCCCTTTTGTTATCAGCAAAAGAGTAATAGTATTAGAGAAATAGAGATAAAGTGATAGGCATTAATACAACATTAATAACCAATCGAGTATAAATATTAAATTTCAATAAAATCATAAATACTCTGTTAGGTGCATATTCCACTTTATAGTGATAGGGGTGATGTCAGCATATAAAACCATATAGTTGTGTCTATTTATGGTATATTTATATCAGGAATTTGAATATCTACTAACCATGCATAACCTTAGGACTTTTAAATGAGATTAGTAGTATTCCCAATTTAAAAAAAATGAATTTCAAGCATCTTCTAACCACGCATAACCGTGAGGACTTTTAAATGGGATTAGAATCAACTCGTCTATTTAATAACCAATTTTGATATGTGTTCCATACATGCATAACCGTGAGGACTTTTAAATGAGCATGAAAGCACATAAACAAATATTCCAAGTAATTCACCCATGCATAACCGTGAGGACTTTTAAATGAGAGTGAATACTTTGGATGTTTTTATTAAAAAATAAATAAAATAAAAACGAATAATTTCTTGTTTAAAATACCACATATTGACATACTATATTGGATTTTGATGAGTGATCGTCGTTAGAAGTATGATAGAAATTGCTTTGGTCATGGAATTTTTACCAACAAAAGTTATTATAAATCTTGTTTAACTTTTTAAAGAAATTTACTAAATATACTATCTCAGGTCATAATATATGATTAATATCAACACTCATCACTATTTCAATTACTATTTATCTTTTCGATGATCAGTAGGGAGTCAGATTAGTTAATGTAGTCATTTAAGATCAAATCCAAAAATAAAATCAAATTTTCTAAATTGACTAATCTGAAATGAAGTCAACAAAAACTATTTTTTGGAAGGGGTTTTATAAGAAAAATGTCTGCTAATTGAAAATCAGTTGAAATAAAAAATATGCAGATATTTTCTCTGTGAATGTGATGCAACTAATGAAGGTCCCTACATAAAACACATTCCACTAGTAAATTTTCTATCAACTAGGCTACCAACAGAATCTGCATCTGAATACCCCTTTAAATCACAGTTATCATAAATTAGATATCATAGACCAGACCGTGAAGTTGCAACAAATACTTTAAAATCCTTTTTACAGCTTTTAAATGAAATTCTTTTGGATTTTGAATTGAAACTATCCACATAAACACTAGTGAACATAGTGTCAGATCTAGAAGTAGTAATATAGACAAATATATCCACGTGTATCTAGAGTAATCATCAACCAATAAAACAACATCATTAGTCCAAACAAATCTATATGAACTAGTTCAAAGACTTTAGAGATACTTATAGTGTTCTCGGCATAAAAAGATAATTGGCCAACAATTTTGCATCAATCAGAATAAAAATCATCATTTATTTCTTTATCACATAACTGGCTGAATTAAATCAGATTATGGTGCAGTTTTTCACAATTAATATATCGTTCAAGATAAAAATACCGTTTCCTATTTTACCTTTACCGATAATTTTTCGTTGTTGCTTATTGTGATTCCGCCACCATTGTGCTTGGCTAAGGAACTTTGATTTGTTGCCTGTCGTGTGTCTGGAACAGCCAGAATCCAGGTACCACTCTTATTGTTCCTTAGCCTGCCACTACACCTACACGAGGAAAGATTTTTGTGACCTATTTATTTTTATAGGTCCATGATTGTTAGTGGCAAAAGATTTTGAAAAATATGTTTGTGTAGACCCAAAACAATCTACATTTGTTCCTTTTGGCACCCAGATTTGTTTGACTTTAAGGGATTTTATATTCGTGCTTTTTGGAACCCAAATTGGTATGGTTTTTGTGTGATTGGGTCTATACCAGCAAATATTGTGACTGTGTCCAATTTTTCCACAAATTGTGCACTTTGAATTGACTTGATTAATTTCGCTTCTAACACGTTCAGATTGAGTATATCCAAGTCCTTGTCTAATAGGATTAACAGTTTGTTTCCCTAATAACATATTTAGTGATTTTTCTCCTTTGGAGAATTTCCCTAAAGTTATAGACAATTGTTGGACTTGTCTTTTGAGAGATTCATTTTCATTCAATAACGAAGTGCACTTTTTGATAGAATTTTCTTTCCTTGTATTTTCACTTTCTTTCAAAATCATAATTTCATTTTTAAGTGATTTAATTTTAATTTCTGATTTTTTAATTTCTTCTTCGAATGATGAACACATGTCACACTTAGGGCTTTTATTTCGATAGTTTTAACTAACTGGTCAAGCTGCTTATTTAGTTCTATCAAACTATCTCTTTGTGATTCAATTTTAGCGTATTTCTCCCTAAGTCTTTCAAAACAGCCATTTACCTCATTAAAATATATAAGTAATTCCGAATGAGTAAGTTTTGATACCTCGCTAGGCTCGTCATCATCACTGTCAATTGTTTCTCCTTGAAGACACAAATTTCCTTTTTCACTCTCACTGCTAGTGCTTTTATCATCTTCATCAGTTTTATCCCAAGTAGCTGCAAAACTTCTCCTTTTCGGTTTCTTTCCTTGGCTGAGTCGATTCTGAGGACAATTTGGCTTGATATGACCGGGTTTGTTGCACTTATGACATATGATCTCCTGCTCCTCTGAGTTGTCTAGTACTTTGACTATTCTGCTTTTCAATTGTTGATTTAGTGATGGATTTCCATACTTGTGGTTCCACCTTTTGAATCTCTTTATTAATAGTGCCAATTCAGCTGCTCCATCATCATCATCATCATCTTCACTTTCAGTTGTTCCTTTAAGAGGTATTGATTTCTTTCAAGAATCACCTCCTTCACGTTCTTCCTTGAATTTCATTTCTAACTCATAAGTGGTGAGATTTCCGATAAGTTCTTCAACTTTAATCTATTTCAAATCCTTCGATTCTTGAATAGCAGTAACTTTGGCTTCAAAATTTCGTGGTAGAATTTTAAGGATTTTTCGAACTATTTCCAGCTCCGTGTATGGTCTTCCTAGGGATTTTGATTTGTATATTAGATTGGAAAGTCGTCCATACATTTCTTTGAAACTTTCATCCTTTGCCATTGTAAAGTTTTCGTATTCGCTGCTGAGCATGGCAAGGCGAGATTCTTTAACTTGGGAGCTTCCTTCGTGAGTCACTTCAAGTGTGTACCAAATTTCCTGTGCTGTTAGACAATGTGAGACACGATTAAATTCAATTTGATCTAATGAACAAATAATAGAATTCATAGCTTTAGCATTAGCATTCTGTAGTTTATTTTCAATATATGTCCATTGATCCATCGGTTTTTCAATTTCTTGATTATCTACCACTATAGTTGGTGTCCTATATCTTGTCTCAACAATATTCCAAGCATCAATGGTTTTCAGAAAAAATTTCATTCTATTTTTCCAGTAAGCATATTCACTATTGAACATGGGTGATCTAACTATGGACTGACCCTCAGCAAAAGCATTATTAAAAGAAGCCATTAAAAAATCAAATTTATAAAACAGATTAGTTTTTGAAAATCAAATTTTTAAAACAAAAATTGGTTTTTGTTCCTAGCTCTGATACCACTTGTAGGATCGATTTTACCCTAGAGGGGGGTGAATAGAGTGAAATCGATCCTACATTTAGAAATCCCAATCGATAACATGGCGTCCCACATATCGGCTAGAATTCATAAGCCACTTCAATAGATAAATTAACATAATATAAAACATTTCTGTATCACTAACAAATACGTTCTCATGTATGTACACTCAAAATCAATCTAGGGCATCACTAATGCTATTTATAATGAGTACCCAATAAATGCCTAGGTGTTCGCATAATCCTAAACTCTGGTACCAAATGTGATGACCCGCAAATCCAATCTCGATTCGAGCTGACAATAAACCACACATGTCCAACCCAAACCGAACGGAAAGACAGATAGTTATGAGAAAGAAGGAAGAGAGAAGAAGAGAAGAGAAGAGAAGAAGAAGAAGAAGAAGAAAGAGAAAGAAACTAAAAACAATCATAGAATCTCACAACGCAGTGGAACGACATACAATATCAATGATCTTTACAAAATAGAAACTATAATATAATATTCATCCATTAGGGTACAAAAATCAATCACTAATCATCAGCCTGGACGCTTATAATAACCCATCCTTACTATTGCTAATAAGTTAAACAATAATGCAGTAGAAAAAAAAATGTGAAAACCAGAAGACCTCCAGCTCGTCTGCTGAAGCTCCAAAGCATCCAAATTTGAATCTGTAAATATGCTCGGTCTGATCCGAGCATTAAAAGGGAAGAACATCCAGATCAGTCTGGCAAATCAGCATGAGAAAACACACCTCAACTGAATTTTAAAGTTCTAAAACTTTCCTCTATCAAAACAAAGGTATCTCATAAGACCATGCTCACACATAAACTCGGATGGGTTTTTTACCTATCAATAACCAAAACATTTCATATCCTGTTATATTATACTAGTGTCTAATATACAAATAATATCAATCATAGCCGAAATTCTTACATTGATTAAATTCCAGCATACTAGCCACAAAGTGGGTTCTACAAACAAAATGGCAGGTACCTAGTGGATAATGGATTTCCATACAAATGACCATGTGAAGGGACTACCTTATGGTACTACATCTCTAGAGGAATGTGTCGAGGCTTACAGAACATCTGTACCTCTACCAACACAAGACCGGCCTACCTCTTCCTAGATAGCACCGAATATGTCATCACCTTGGTCGTTACCGACCTATCCGATGGCCCACATAGCATACATCCATAATATTTTAAAACCCGAATGTCATAGCGAGAATATATATCTAGAAGGGGATGATCATATCCTAATGGTTGCAAAACACATAGCCTTGCCGCATCTACCCTGTTTCGGTCATTTCCGGGTGTGAGTCCTAAGGTCACTTTACATTTCACAAAGCATATACCACTTTCCTCTTTGAATGCCACATTGCCATTCCATCATCGGACAATTGATTTCTACAAACGTATAACTCTTGAGCTCGTATGTCTCAGGAAAGGGTGTTAAGATAAGAGAAGTTGCCTTCTCCTCTACCAAGAAAATAACACGTTCATAGAGATCAATCAATGTAATTAGAAATACAACGTCACACATTCGTCCGTACAAGTCGTCCAGGAATAGGACAAACCGAAGGCACTTCTCCTACCACATCCTATTTTGGGAATCAACCCTAGGATCAGTAGCAATTTGTCCTTGCATTGCATATTTCATAATGAAGAGGCCACTGATACTATATGTATATTGGGAGTTTTTCCCCAAATGATTAACAAGCAGCCCTTTTTTACGAAAAAATTCCAAATATCAATGTCTTCCAACACCCGCACATTCGGACGCATAAACGTTGGTCCAAAGTGGTTCTCGGATATATCCGACCCTAGTCTCTCCGGATCAACAACGATAAAGAAGCCAAATTTGATAGTCGATTATTTAACTATCAAAGCAGCAAACAATATCTAGCACAAAAGCAGTCATTAGGCCCATTTAATTAATCTTTTATTAATTAAACCAATTTTCAAATATTTACTTCAAATTATCTTTAAAAGGATATATTCTCAAAATCATTTCAAATCTTCGATAAATGGAAAACATTTCCATATACTTATATCAACAGTATAAGCATATTCACAAATCATTTCATTTTCAACACTTAGAAAATATTTCCATATACTTGTATCAATGTTATAAGTATATTTAATAACACTACCATTTGGAGACACGCCAAATAGATTTCTTTAACCGTACAACTCTAGAGTTCGTACGCCTCCGGACGGGTGTTAAGTATAGGAAGCAATGCTCCTACATCACCAAGCCTTTAGTACGATTATAAGAACCAATTCGTGTATTTCACAATGGAAGGTCAAAACAATATTTATTGGGTCAAAATGAATGTTACGTAAAACATCGTTACGACAACCCAAAAACTTTAGTATAGGGATTCTATTAATATATATATATATATATATATATAATCCCATATACTATATAAAACATTTGCTTTCAGAAATCATCTACAATAACAATAGTGTTATAAATACTTGTCATCCTTACTTTTTCGAAAACGTCTATTACAACAATAAATGTTGAAATCTGTATTACCGTTACTTATCTCATTATAAAACATTTTTAAACCATTTAATTTCCATTTGGAATTATTAATTTCCAAAACATTACTTTAAAAATTAAATTACTTTTAAAACCATTAACTCCATCTAAACAACATTCCTTTAAATAAAAATCCATATTTAAATCTCAACATAAATCATTTCTATATTTATAAAGCTATTTTTATAAATCTCTTTTCGATTTTTATAAAACTTCTATTTTATAAAATTTCTTATTATAAAATTCTATTTATTAATCATTCTTTTATAAAAAATCATTTTACTTAACAAAATCAATTTATAAATCCATTTCTTTATAAATTAATTTTATTTATAAAATCCATTTATAAATCATTTTCGAAATAAACTACAAATCCATTTATAAATTCCGATTATGAATCTACTTCTTTATCTATAAAATATTACTTCTATAAATCATTTTTATAATCTTATTGAAAATCTCTATTTAAAAACACTTTACAAAATAGCAAATCGAAAATACCAAAAAATCATACTTTTATTTATTTTAAATAAATTCCTTTCTTTTAATAATTTACAAATTATTAAAACATATATATACTTCCAAAATTACTTTGAAATCCTTTTTAAATCAAAATCATCATTTTAGGATTTCAAAATACCAAAAATAAGGCCCAGCGCTACTAAAGCACTAAATAAGTCAAGTCATGTCAAAATCAATAACATGACATCCAACATATCATATATCAGCATATATATGAAAAGTAAAATCAATAGTGTGGGGAATCCTATTGGATCCCTCCAACATGTCCCATTGTATCATAGACATCATATAATCATAAAAATATAAATCAACCGCTTCGAGGCGGGATTTGTATACAAAGGGTTATCCGCTCTTACACAGGAACGTAATAGGGTCTCATCGCTCCAATAGGCGGGAATATATCCAAAACAACTAATAAATATAGTATATCATCCAAACAAGCAATAAACTGCATATATAAATTTATTCCCACTTATATAAAATTTAAGTAGGCCAGAGAGGTGAGTTAAATTCAAAAAATGCCAAAAATCGCCTAAGCGCTCCGGTTTGAATTAAAATTGAACGGTCATTCAATTTAACTCGAAATTCCTACTAGTTCCGAATTCATCCACTCTAACTCCATAGCGTAATGCTCGCTGATACAAACGCAATGAAACTTGTCATGCTCGATTTGGACCTCGTACGAACAAGTTATGAATTAAATTAACATTTGAAATAAATTAAATTTATAATTACTTAATTAAAATAATTTTAAATCATTAGCCTTTCTCCCTCTCCCTCTTCTCTCATTTTCACGTGCGTTACCATTTCCTGGCCCACGAATTTTGTTTTTTTATAATCGAGCATCGATCAAACAAGCTAGCCTATCCATGAACGCCGCAACCCCACGCCGAGTTGCCGCCCCTGCCGCGCCATCCTCCCGTCGTGCGCGTGCATCGCATGAAAAAAAATCACGCACGAGAACCTAAACTGCACCAGCGAACGGAGGGGCTTTACCGCCACCTCGAGCTACCTCGCCTCGATCCAACTTTTGCACAAGTTCATATCGACGTGCTCTACATTTTCCTAGTTGAAGTCGTTAGCTAATTTAGCCTCTAGAGGCTCCGATCGATGATGGTTATTGGATGGACTAGTTTTAATGGCGGCTGAAAACAAAAGCCAGGTTTTGGTTGCAAATGAAGGAAGTTGAGGGCTATTTATAGGAAATTAAACACGACACTATTCATCCGTGAAAATTTCGAACTCCAAACAAAGCGTACCACCTGACATTTTATATGTTATACCCCTATTCCGAATGCAATGGAATATATATTAAAAGCCAATTCCATCATATATAGAAGATAGCTTTTCAAAATCAAATTATTTTAATTAAAATTCCTTAAATTAATTTCTACGCGTTTCGAACTCGCACGACCAAATGATACATCCAATCGCCATTAAATTCGACAGCATATAATAATTCACTATTACGGATCAAATGACATTGGTTTCATCGAAATCCATGACAGTGCCTAAAAAAGACTATTTTTACATGTAAATTAAAATACAAAATTCCTAATTTCTGTTTATTCACTTTTAATTCAAATTTAAAAGTTCAGTAACTCCATTCTAACTTGAATAGAATTTAAATTAACTTTCGAAATCATTTTCTTTCATATTAAATTCAAGATTCAATTATTTAAATAATTTCAAATATTAAATTAAACAATTTAATTATCAAACAAATTGCTATATTTTGAAATATAAGGTATTTAACTTATAAAATTAACTTTTCAATATTTCAAATCAATTAAATATTCCAAATTCGAATGACTGAAACTCTAGGTCGTTGCATAATTTCTCCTAGATCATACCCCTAACTCTATCACAAAAACATTGAGCTCTCAAGACATGATATAATGATATTCCCATATAAAAACTTAGCTCTCAAGACAAAGAAGCTAATTCTCACTTCTATTGAAAAAGTTCAAAATAACAAACATAAGAATGACAGGCTTCAATTTAATACACTATCATTAATCATCTCATGTTAGAAGCAATAGTGATCAACTTTTACCTCATATAATCATATTTAGACTAGAGGAAGAGCTTTACATTCTAAGAGCTTATTTCTATATTACAAATATTCGTGTTGCTAGTTGTGCACTATCAAAACCATATTGCTTATATACGTCAACTGATGAGCTCTTTAGCCTGATAAAAAATAAAAATAAAAACCAATTAATCATCATAGAAAAGAAAAATGGGTTGAATAGCAATTGGATGATTCCATTCAAATTTCTAGACTTAATCACTAGCTTAAAAAAATGTTCCTAACTAAAATTATATAACTTTTGGACTTGAGATTTCCAATAACAACTTTAATAGTGAGAAACATCTACTAGGAATTATAATAGCGAGAAACATCTATGCCTTTTATGAAAATTAGGTTTCTTAATTTTAACTTGTCTACTACACAGTTTATTCACACTTTTGTTTTTATTTGATTTTTTAAAACATCACGACCTTTTGAATGAATATGATGTCAAAATATTAACAATCTCTTCTTATTTGTCGTTTGTCCAATTAAACTTATAGTTAAATATCCATAAATTTGATTAGGCAATAACATTATAAATTGAGTAAGTCAATCCACTAATATATATAAGTAAATCAATAGTGAACTAACAAACAAATAGATGAAAAATACATGCTTTAACCAACGTACCTTTTTCTTCTACCACTTATTTCAATCAATTGATCATGGACATTCTATTACTAGTGTATATGTATATCTTTTTGAACTACCTAACGCAAGTTCCTCCACCTCATTAACTCGCCACTGACCTGAAAATTTGAAGGTCCTGACATCAGCTATACATAATGAAAAAAAATATAGTATCCAACTTTATATCAATCATATAATGCAATGCATTCTACATATGATTTTAAGTTGTGCCATAACAAGATAATTTCAAAAGGTGGAGTGTAAATCTATTCTTTATGTAACCATATATTATGGTATCTTAAGTTAAATGGCTGTATAAAAAGAGTTATCAAACTAGAAATTAATACCACATCTTTGTTGAAAGTGCAAAAACCATGTAAGAAACATACATGTAATTTTTTAAACATACCGTAAAATCTTTAAGTGAAACACCATATGACAACAATAACAACTAAGCCATTATTCTCAAACAAGTTGTGGTCGGCTAAAGATGAAACCCAAAACTAAATGACAAAGTCAATTTAAAATTAATAATAACAATAATAGATTTATAAAAGAAAGATAAACATACAATAAAGTAAAATAATGTAATGACCCTAATTTGGACTAACATTATTTATAACATTTAAATAGATAAATAAAATAAAATAATGTAAATGGCTAATAGGATTGAGATTTGAGTAACTAAGAGGTCAAGCCTAATTAATAAATCAATAAGAGTAATTAGAATCCAATGGGAAGGAGGAAACTATGACAAGGGCAAAATGGGAAGAGAACACATTCCCTTATCATAAACCCTTATTCTCTCATTTCCTCCCACACTTCATTCATAGAAAACAAAAAATAAGAAGTAATGGCTGGCCATTAATAAAGATTCAAGGGAGAAAAAGCTAGAGAATTAAGGAAAAGCATAGGGGAAAGTAAATCAAGGTTCAAATCTCAACTTTCTTAATCAATACAGGGTGAATAATGAATATACATCTCACATTTTTGGTTATTTTTTGGTTTTAAGTGTAAATCCGTTTCTTCTGTAAGTATTATGCCATGTTTTAGTAGTTTGAGTAGTTATATGCTTGTTTTAGTGATTTTTAGAATTTAAATATGAAATTTTGTGATATGTTTGAGTTGGAAAACCTGTCATTTCATACCAAAATGAGTTGCGATTGATATAATGTTAGAAATATCATTTTATAAGCGGGATTTTAATTTCATAATTTTCCAAGCAAGTATGGATTTTATATGAATTTTTAAATGGAGAAATTGGTTAATTTTGAGTTTTACTTATTAAAAATAAATTAAAATAAGTTTTGGCCCTGAAATTTTTATATAAATTTTATATGTCGAAGAGCATAGATAAATTGAATTATTTTGATTTTCGAGGATTTTTTTTAAGTGTTATGATATGATAGATAAATTATTTAAGCAAGAAGAGCTTAATTGTTTTATTAAGAAATTAAGATAGGGGTTAATTTGCAAAATATTTTTAAACTTCAAATCCTTACGGGTGGTAGTTTTCTGATAAAGAAAATTTTAAAGATTTATTGAACCAATAAGATTTTGACAAATTATAGAGGTTTGGTGAAAAGGAAATACTTTTTATAGTAATATTGCAGTTTTCAAGTTAATTACCATTCTGCCATATAGACATTGGCTATGTTGAGCCCATCTCATCGCATCCCAATGTCATCAACATGGAACAAAGCAATGCCGCATGATGTCAATGAGTTTGGCATGAAGCGGATTAGTTTGGAACCTCGTCGAGGTAGAAAAGGCGGAGATGGGTCTTCAATATGGGCAAATCGAGGCACATGCATGCCGCATTTTTCCTAAGAAGCATGATGCCGCATACACTTCTTAATGTTTTTGCCTCGCCAACCCAGATGGTCATTGAGCCTATTCTATGCTGCATCTAACTTGTCATCGAACCTAACCATTGCCGCTTTTTAACTAGTCATCACGCCTATGCCGTTTTCAACTATGCCGATGTCATCGATATTGACACCGCACCTATTCAATTTTCATACCATCGAAGTGGCCTTGATGTCGAGATTTTGAGTGTCACTGAAGTTTAACCTTTTATAACTTTTACAATATGACTTATGAAGTTACGACTTCGACATCATCTGTAATATCCCAAATTTTTGAAACATTATTCAGGAGATTTAATTAGATAAATTAAATAGAATAATGATGATAAGGGGATTGAGATTTGAATAAATCATATATAGGGCCATGCTTAGTAATAAAATAAATGGGCTTAAATTGGTTTATAAGCTAATTAATTTACACATGGGCATATTAGTAAATAGCCACTCCATTATACACGGCTATACTCCTTTGTAATTGCTCATTCACATTTCAATTTCTCATTTTCACAAACGCAAATCATAAACCTAAAATAGAGCCAGCCATTAACAAGGACATAAAGAGGAAGGATTCAATCTAAAGCTAAGGATCAAAGCTAGAAAGGATTAATCGACAACAAATCTCAAATTCCTTATCGTATCTAAGGTGAACAATAATTCATTCCATCTCTTTTGTTTTATATTCATATATTTTTGGATTTAAGATTAAACCCTATTTTATGATGATATGGATGATGATATGCTTGTACTATATTGTGTTTGATATATTTTAAATCATTTACACATGAATTTGCACGGTTTTAGGGCAAAACTGAGGGTTATTGATTTTAGAATGCCATGGAAAAAATTTATATTATGTAAAACATGATTTTGGAGATTGGTTTTAATTTTCAGAATTTTTTTGAGCTATAGAAAATTTATTATGAATTTCTAATGGAAAATATGATATTATTGGGTTTAAAGTATATTTCAGAAATTTCAGGAAGAAATTGGGTCTGAAATTTTAATATGTTTGATTACATAATGAAATTAAAATTCTTTTATTTTTGGGGATTTTTCCTGTTATCCGGTTTTTAACCCAGCAGGACCCACTAGAAAGCAGGATAATCTCATGGCATCAGTATGGCTTAGAACTCAACTAGAAAGGATAAGGCAAGGAGTGAATGAGAGCTAAGCAATGTTACTAAGGCAATGGCCAAGTTCGACTAAATCAAGGGACCTGCATTCTTTTAGCCCAATCAGCAGCTGAGCACAAACAGCTAGTGAATTGCCATCGAAACGGAACAACTATGATAAAAGACTATCAAAGAATCTCCAATTCCAAACTCCAGAAAATCCTAAGTCCTTGGATCATCGGCTACCCATGCCTGTCCTCAAACCTTTAAACAAGTTAGCCGAAGAACACTAGAAAAGAGGCCAAGGCATTGGCTCGCAAACGAGGCAAGTCTATGGGTCGCTAGCGACCCATACACCATGGGTCGCCAGCGACCCATGGCTCTATCTTGTTTTATGAGCCGAACTCTCCCTAGGTCGTTCCCTACTTACCTGCGAGTAGTTGATAAATAAGCCTAGCCCAGAAGCTCTTCGATCTTTATAAATACCATCCTACCTGCAACATAAACATGATCTTCTCCGGACTGGTTGCTGAAGCTCTTTTGGAATATTCTTCACTCTCTATCTCACCCAAAACAATCTCCAAAGGAATTCACTGTGATTCTCCAGTGGATTCTATCTCTGGGGATTCAATCTTGCTAGGAAACAGTCAAAGCCTTATAATCAAGCAACTATTGTAACTGTAACGACTCGTAAATTTAACTGGTTTTAATAACGTTATTAATTAAAATTTTGCGAAATTTTAAACGATAAAATTTTAAAATATAAATTTGATATTTGGAATGCGTCTAGTTAAACATAGCAACTGGTAAATTTTCGTCCAAAAATATAAAAGTTTATTTCACGCGTAAATTTACTTCAATTTAATCAGTTAAAAAACGATGAAAATAAAATGTTTTCGGAACCTAAATATTTTTACATAGAAAAATTCTAAACCATCTTCTGAGCAAACGTCATTTTTCGTTTTTCCAAATTCGGACTTCTTTGGCTCCGTCGATCTTATTTTTCTACGTTTTTCTTGCATTTCCCGCTAGTATAAAAATTCGAATTTTTATAATTCAATTGTACTACCGATATATGTATATCGTTTTGATCGTCTCGTTATGCTGATCACTACGGTATATTAAATTCTGTGCTTGGAAGCTCTGTTCACAGCGAAATCGGTGATATAGTGGTCCGTATCGGTAATGTTTGAACCTTCTGAATTCTTGCGTATGTTCGTTCATCCTCTTTGTGAATATCTATGATCACTCGTCATTATTATTCCAGCCGAGACTTCCATTTTCCCAATGACAATAATTTTTTTTTTACTTTCATTTTTACATCTTCCCGTAGCTATGACTGACTGTGCGTTTTCTTTGGTTCAGTTCCTTTGCATTTATTTCGGTTTTGGGGAATATGAGATTTTAGTTCATATTGGCTTAAATTGTTTATCATCATTTCGCTCTCAAACATTTTTTCTGAATTCAACACTTTGCCTTTTGCCATTCATACTGGCTCAAATGTTATGTAGATGGTTGGTCTTCTCCATTCTCTGGTTTCACCGAAAAAAATTTATATTTGAAAAGGCATATGTATATTTCCTTCAAAACCAGTCACGCATTCATTCTTCCTTTCCTCATTCCTCACGCATGCGTGGCACACCGTGTCTCCTCTCTCTCGCTCAGCACATCTCCGCCACCTGACCGACCACCTACCACCCAACCCCACTTCCTTCACCAGCATGCACACGCAAACCATCCCGAATCTCCGCGTCATCACTTCGAGCAACCACCTGATCTAAACGTCGCCTTTCATCTCCAACCCGGCTGAGTGCCTCCGACATCTTGCCGAACTCCCCAAGTTTGGACCTGCCTCTTCTCTTTGGGAAAAGGCGAGTGATAATGGGTTGATACACTTATAGTTTAATATGTGTTCTGTAAGCAAGAAAAATATATATAGAATTATGAAGTTGGTTTGTTGTTCTGTAGTGTATGCAAGGTTTACATGCTATGTTAGTTTTCCATTTCATAAATCTCTGTTTATATATAAAAGCTTATTAAGGTTTGTATATAATGTTGGGTATATATATGTGTAAAGCTATACACGTTTACCTGCATATAGTTTTACATCATTTGTTGTTTAGATATGAATATATATAAGGTTGATATATTGTATATTTTGTTTACTGTACATAACCTAGGGTCAGATTAGTTGTTGTAATGTACAAATTCTATAAAAATGCTATAAAGTATAAGATCCATTTGTCAAAAATATATATTTGTAAGTTTAGTTGTAATTGATCTTTAAATTCTAAGTTATACAACCTGCTCGTATCTATTACTATTTATTTAATATATATGTTGTAAACCATTACTTTTACAAAGCATTTTTCTGTTGGTAATTAGACGTTGATTTTTTTTAAGAGTTTGTATAAATGTAAGTTATGTTAAGTGTTGCGTTTGTTTTATTGTATAAAGATTTCAAAGTAAAATTTGCATAACTCAGATTTCCAATCTTATCATAGAAAGTTGCAACCAAACTGATTTTGCACTTGTTTGCATGTTTATTTTTTTCTTTTCTGAACAACAGTTAGACTTCATGTTCACGATATCATATCTCACTCATGTTTTATCGGAATGGGTTGATTCTATTTTTATAAAAGAGTCGAAGTTACCTAGTTTATGAATGTCAAATTTCAGCAAAATCCGACATCGTTTGATTAGTGGTCGAGGATCTGGAAGTTTGACCTAGGCAGCTGTTCTTTTGTACTCGAAATTATTTTACACTGCTACAAACACGACCTGAGTTCATGTTTGACGCATCGTATCTCTTCTGTCTTAGGTCGGAATACAGTGATTCCCTTTTTGTTTAAAAGATAAAGTTTTCTACTTTCTGTATATAAAATTTTAGCTTCATACGAGGTGGTTCAGTCCTCTGTTTCTTACCTGAAAGTCAGACCCAGAGGGGTTTTCAGACCTGAACAATTGACAGTCGCAACATGGCCTGAGTCTATGTTCGTGACATCGTAACTTTTCTCGTCTCTTGTCCAAATCAAGTGATTCTTTTGCAGTTTGAAATACAAGTTTTGATCTTTATTCATACCAAATTTCAGACCATTTCGATCTCGGTAGCACATAGAATTATATTGTTAAACTTTGACGCAGGACATGTTTTTTTTATTTGTTGCTATGTTGAATGTTTTGATTTGATTTCGGCAATTCCTATTTAACAGCTTTGCTCGTCGATTCGTGCCAATCTAGTTTATTTCGGAAACTGTGCTTGCAATTCGTAACTCAACTTCGTTGTCTATTCTTGCTCCCTAGCCTCAAAAGGTGAGTAATCACTCACGATTAATATTCTTTTATTTATAAAATTTGATTTCAATTGAAACGACAATTGAAATATGCTGCTGTTAGTTATCTACACTGTTATATATATGTTTTTACCTGTATAAGTTCACCTGTGATATCTGACACCATTGTTTGTTATTTATACAATGATAATCCAGTTTGGTTGTTAAATGATTGATTGTTAATGTTGTAAGTGATAAATAATTTGAAATTGAAATTGACGTAGGATAGTTAGATTTGATATATGTGTTAAATTTGATTTGAGGACATTTGCATAATATGACCTCTTTAAATGTTTAATTACTTGACACGTATTAATTTGGTTAAGTACACCTTGAACCATGGAATGTATGTTGTATAAATTATTGTAGTATAAAATTGAATAATAGATGACAAGTAAAGAACCGTATAAATATTAGTGTAATAATCTTTAATCTACATGAAATGATAGTGTAGATTCTAGAAATAATTATATTAATTTACATAAATAACAATGTGAATTAATACGAGTATTTCAGGATTATTTGAATTGATTATTGGATTGATATTGGTTGTTGTTATTGCTTGTTTATTTACTTTGACACCATCCCATTTATCACTGCAAGTTCCCTTTGCTATGTTTTGATTTTGAATTGAATTGGAATCGGGTTGAAATGATAAATACCGAAATTGAACTTTGACCTAGGATAGAGAATTAAATAAAAACCCGATTGGTCAATACTTTGATTTAAAAATAAAATGAAGATTTTATTTAATAAATAATATGGTTTTGAAACGAAGTTGGAATTTGAATTTTAATAAATGGAGATGTTAATATTTAATAATCTGAATCAAAATATTAACATAGTAGTTGATGAAAGAACGTTGTTTTAAAATTTGGAATTATTAATAATTAAGTTGAAATTATTTAATAATTAAGTTTTGAAATTATTTAATAATTAAATAAGATTGAATTATTAAATAATTAAATAAAAATTGAATTCTTTGTTAAGTGAAATTGAACTTCTTGAATAAGTGAAATTAAGTTTCTTTGTAAATTGAGTTTTGAAATTGCAACTAAGTAAATAAATAAGTGAAATTGAATTTTCTTTAACAAGAAATAAAATGTGTTTATTGAAATTAATGTAAGACTTGAAATGTAAAGAATTTGATTTGATGAATTTAATTTAATGCTATTTGTAAGTTTTGATTTAATGAAGTTGAACTTAAGTAATTGATTTAATGAATTGGAAATTAAATAGAAATTGTTTTGAATGATAAATTTACTTAATGAATATTGAATAAAATCGATCAATGAAGTTAAATTGATTTGAATGTTAAATTAAATTAATTTAAATGATTTGGAATGAAGCTGTAATGACCCGGTATTTTGGACCATTCGCATCCGCACATGTCGGACTTGAATAATTCAAAATACCGCGTTGTTAATTTAAATTTGGCAAAACTGAGCATATACAGTAAATAAATAGAACATAGATCACAGACACAGAGTAATAATATGCAGCGGAAATAAAAGAGATAGTAGTTCATGAAGCTACTATATAAATATATAAGTTACATCAGAGTTAAACCAGATACAACAGAAGAGTAATACGATACATCAGATACAAATCTGAATACATCACTGGAATCATCGAATACTGAAAGCAGAATAGATGGCTGGATCTTAATGCAAAGCTCCAATTTCAAAGGTGAGTCTCGAATACTGGTACACTCAGTTTGACCTGAGCGTAAAGCAAAACACAAAACACTCGAGTCAGGATTAACATTCTTATATCAATAAATCCAACTCAAGTGAAATAGCAATTGAAATACAAGTAACTCAAAGGATGTTTGGAATAACCATCCTTTAAGGATCCGTTAAACTATCTACTATGTAGTAGTGTACGATAAGTAGATAATGTCTATCAGTAATATAAGATATCAAAATAGTGTTAAGGCGTTACCATTATCCCCCTTAACACATTTTATATAAGCGTTATAGTCTATATAGCACTGTAAACTCCACCGTAAACTAGTGGGCTATCAGGGAGTACTCCATAGGTATAACACAAAACAAATTCGTAGTGGTCGCGTATAAAGGGATACAAGTATGACAAGGCACATGAGGCAATACCCAAGGTAGTGAAACTACCGTTTGCCTGATCCGGACTGGTGAGAACGCATCGCCGCAGCGATCGCAACACCGCGAAACAACACTCCCAAAATCAAGGGTGCACCAATCGACAACAAGTAATGAGTAGTTTTCGACGAAGTGTGTTCGCTTGAGGTAGCTGACCTCCATTTGGCCCGACACGACTCCTGTTTTAGTCATTTCCAATTTGACACAAGTGTCAAGGCTATCCATTATCGTTCTCTTTCTTCAGTCATCACGTACATCATTCCAACCACTTCATTCTGGATCACACTCCATGTATAGTTATTAAAGTGGTTTCCGGTTTAGACAGTGAGTATGTCCCTAACCGATTCCGGTCTCTTTAATAACTTTCGTAATTATTACACCGATTGGTCGTTTAATATATTTCAAAACCAAATCAAATTCAATTTCAAATAGAATTTATAAATCAACATTTCATTTGTCTTTCTAAACAATTTCCATAATTTACGTTTCCAACTTCCAAATTACTATTTCAAAATCTTATAATTCAATCTCAGCTTTATTTAAAACAATTCAAATATTGATTCAAGTTCGTATATAAGTTTCATTCCGAAATCATTTAAATCGATTTAATTTAACGTTCAAATCAATTTAAATTCATTTATCGATTTCATTCAAATATTCATTAAGTAAATTTGCCATTCAAAACAATTTCTATTAAATTTCCAATTCATAAAATCCATTATTTAAATTCAACTTCCTTATATCAAAACTTACAAATTGAATTAAATTAAATTCATCAAATCAAATTCTTTAAATTTCAAGTCTTACATTAATTTCAATAAATCACATTTTATTTCTTGTTAAAGAAATTCAATTTCACTTATTTACTTACTTAAATAATTTTCCAAACTTAATTAATAAAGAAACTCAATTTCAATTATTCAAGAAGTTCAATTCCACTTATTAAAGAATTCAATTTATTTAATTATTAAATAATTCAATCTTATTTAATTATTAAATAATTTCAAAACTTAATTATTAAATAATTTCAAACTTAATTATTAATAATTCCAAATTTTAGAACAACGTTCATTCATCATCTACTATGTTAATATTTTGATTCATATTATTAAATATTAACATTTCCTTTCATTAAAATTCAAATTCCAACTTCGTTTCAAAACATATTATTTATTCAAATAAAATCTTCATTTTATTTAAAAATCAAATCATTGACCAATCGGGTTTTCTTTAATTCTCTATCCTAAGTCAAAGTTTAATTTGGGTATTTATCATTTCAACCCGATTCTAATTCAATTCAAATCAAAACATAGCAAAGGGAACTTGCAGTGTGATAACTGGCATGATGTCAAAGTAAATAAACAAACAATAACAACAATCAATATCAATCCAATAATCAATTCAAATAATCCCGAAATAACCGTATTAATTCGCATTGTTATTTGTACGAATTAATATAATTATTTCTAGAATCCACACTATCATTTCATGTAGATTAAAGATTATTACATTACGGTTTATCACTTGTCATTCAATTACAATTTTTATACTACAACAATTAATACAATATACGTCGATGGTTCAAAGTGTAATTATCACTATTCTATATGTCAATTAATTTAACAATTAAAAGGGGTCATATTCAACTAATCAATTTTAACATATAAATCAGTTTTAAAATTGTTAACTATCCTATATCAATTTCAATTCTGCATACTATTAATCACTTAACATTAACAAATTAACATCCAATATAAACATCGAACAATCAATCAATTATTAGCCAAACTAGATTATCATTTCATAATTAACAGTTAATGGTGAAAGATGTCATAAGTAAACTGATACAAGTGATAGCATATAAAACAGTGTAAATAACTAACAACAGCATATTCCAATTGTCGTTTCAATTGAAATCAAATTTAATAAATAAAAGAACGTTAATCGTGAGTGATTGCTCACCTTTCGAGGCTAGAGATGGACGAGAATGAGATGAGTTACAAATCCAAGCACGAATTCGATGGTCAAAGCTGATAACAAGGAACAGATGAAATCAAATCAGAATTGGGTCGATGAAGATAAATGGGTATAAGTGAACACAAATATATATATAACTGATCTGGAAACAAAACGAATAAATGCAAGCCATAAATATATACTTACAAAAAAAAAACGCATACAACACAATATTGATAGAATAGTACATATAACAAAATGTATTCCTTCAAAAAGTTGTACGTACGTTACAATATACTTTAGCTGAAATATACATCACTTATCTATAGAGAAGTTTACAAACAAAATTTATATAAACTCAATATACACTATGATAACTTAATATAATACGCACCAGCAAACGAAACTAATATTTTTTATATAAAATAGAGATATGCACATTGAAAAATACAACAAAACAACAAATATACAACCAACTTATAAATATATAAAGATCGAAACATATCTATATATATAAAATATCGAAATCAATACACATATTATATAAATACTTCTTTATATAACATACTTATATAATATACACACTAACAGATTATAAATATAGATATAGGACTAACATAACATATATCTCTACAGATAAAATGTAGCCCCAACATATATATACTTTAAAACATATAACAAGCGGATTCTATGCGAAATATACTTATATGTAATATATATATAAAATAAACCTTTGCATGAAATCAATGTTATGACTATACTATAAAGCATATATAAATCTTATATATAACAGACCGAATTATATATATATACACAACATAGAAACCTGAATCATAAAACAGAGCTAGAGTACGCAAAAACAGAGAAGATGAAAAAAAATAGATTACAAGGGCTGACTATCAACTTGCATGACTGAACTGACATCAGGTTATATATATTGTAGTTATTACAAATCATATGTACATATATATATAAATCTTTTAAAAGAATACATATTTCTACATATATACATGTAAACGATTTAAAATCTAAAACTGTAAACTGCAAATTATATATATACATACCCAAATCGAACATATATATACAAAATGGAAAAAATCAATATTACTAAAATCCAATATACATGTACACTTCGACTCAACAGTATATAAATATATAACAAATATATGGCTGATCTGTAACTTATATAACTAATATATATAAATCTTAACAGGACAGTGAGTACTAATATATATAGACTTTATATAATGTTATATATATAACATTATAACACCCATGACCGTAGTTTTAGATAAATAAACTTATAAAGATGGGAAGCATATCTTTATATATAGCAAAACTTATATAAATACCTGTATATATAAAACTTAATATATATAAGATATATACGCATATATGCTTCTACTGTTAAAAACCAACACAAACTTCAACTATAAACCAATATATATATAACCATCATATATATGCAATTTGAACCTATTATTTGTAAAAATAATTTACGTACATTATAAACAAACCGACTAAACACTTATTATAAATCTAACTTACCTTAAAATAGAAATCAGAGGGTAGAAGATTGGCAAGGCAAGCGGAAGAAGCTGAGGAAGAGTGCTTGCGTGGGTTGTCGACGTCTTTGGCTCGGGTTGGCTGTCGATGTTGCTCGGCCAGAAAAACAGAGGGGATGCAAGTTTGATCGGGTCTATTGCCATGGTGTTCGGCAAGGGGGGGAGATGTGGGATTTGTTTGATCAGATCTGGAGGTTGGGAAAGTTTGGTTGTAGGTTTGCTCGGAGGTAGGGGAAAGCACGAGAAGGTGAGGACTTGGAGAAGAATGAAGGCAAGTTGCAGAGGAAAATATACAGAAAGCTTTGTATAAATTTTTCTTTCAAATGGCAGAACAAAGAAGAACCGACCAGGGAAAACAAGCAAACAGAGGTAGACGAAATGAACTGGCACAATATTGGAACCAGTGAAAATAAAAGTCACAATATTGGAATTCAAGAAGATATAAATGCCAGTGGCTATTGTATTACACGCAGTATAACGAAAAGTCTCAGAGCAGATTGTAACCGGCTACCGATACGGTAGGCGTTACGCAAAGTGCAACGTACAACGGAACTCCGAATTTGACAATCGAATATACCGTAGAGATTAGCACGACGAGACGATCAAAACGGTATATAGAAATCAGTGGTACGATTGAATTATAAAAATTCGAATTTTTCTACTACGGAAAATGCAAGAAAAACACAGAAAAATAAGATCGACGGAGCTAAAGAAGTTCGAATTTTGAAAAACGAAAATGACGTCTTGCTCAGAAGATGGTTTAGAATTTGCTATGTAAAAGTATTTAGGTTCCGAAAACATTTATTTTCATTGCTTTTTTACTGATTAAATTGAAGTAAATTTACGCGCGAAATAAACTTTCATATTTTCGGACGATAATTTACCAGTTGCTATGTTTAACTAGACGCATTCCAAATATCAAATTTTTATTTCAAAATTTTATCGTTTAAAATTTCACAAAATTTCAACTAATTACGTTATTAAAACAGTTAAAATTTTACGGGTCGTTACACTCTCCCCCACTCAAAACTTTTCGTCCCCGAAAAGGAAGGAGGTAGGAGAATAGAACCAACCAGAAAGAAAAATGGTTTTGAAAACAAAATAAACAACTAATTTAAAGCCATAAAAATTTTCAACTTAAATTAATTAATATTCAATAATTTGATTTAATCCATTTGATTTCACTTAAGTGAAATCAATCTTAATTATTTCTAAATTTATTATCTTATTATCCAATTATGTTTAATTAGCAAATTTCTAAAATCATAAATTAGAATAGTCATTTAATAAAATCATATTTATTCAACGAATTTAATTCTTTTTTATTCCAAATTATTATTAAGTTTATTTCACTTAATATATCTTATTACATATATTTAAACCATATAAATTAATTTAAACTATATAAATTTCAATTTAAATTAAATTTTTTTTTTCAATTTGGTTAAATCCATTTATATTAAAGCAATAAATGGTCATTCGATTTAAATTTGTTAGTTCAAGTGTTAATTCTAATAATATAAATTTCATTTTAAATTAATTAATATTCAATAATTGATCTTAATTCAAGGTATTTCATTAAGCTGATTGTAACGATTTGGATTTTCACGTTCGAAAATCAACATCCATACTTTACATCGTACTCGAATGCCGTAGATTCGACCGTTCAAATCCGAGTCGCCGGAGCTTATAACACAATTAAGTAAATAACACAGCGGAATAAAAGAATAATACATTGATATACAATATCTAATACAATATCTGATACAACAGAGTGATACAATGAATATCAATATACATCAGAGATATGATACAAGAAATAGCAGCGGAAAAGAAAACGATAACATCGGCAGCGGATAATCTCCATCGTCAAAGCACCAATCCAGAAATAGCTCGAACTCCCAATAACGATGCACAAAGATAAGCAAGTACAGTCCGATCCAAAGACTGAACTAGCTCCAGATAATCTACTCAACCTGAATATCTGAGAAACCCAACTCTAGACTGCCCGTGTGGAAAATAGTGGGCACCCAGAGTTTAGGAAGGGAACAATAAACTCCGGATCAGTCATGGGACTGGTGTGAGCAACAAAAACAGTTTATCTTTAACAACAACAACAACAAAAGGTATTTTAAACATTGAAGTCCGCAATGCTTTTGGAAAATGAAACTACCATAAGGCCTCCCGCACGCACACACAATGCAAACGCAGAATCGGAGGAGATTTCTCCTTATGATAGTCAAAGATGCTTACTACGCAAAATCATTGGTTATTATTATTAGTGCATAGTGGAAAACATTTCGAACGTATAATATTAATCTTAGCCAGCATAGGCATTTCGCATTATGCCTACTATAGCTACTATGTTCAATAGCAGGTTACCGCCACATTCCATAGCAGGTAATACAACTAAAACCGTACAAGTTTCGTATTGTTTCTTTGGATTTTCCAACAAATGGTCGGGCTAAGGAACTTCCTTTCCTCCTGCCTAATGGGATCGCCTCTGGCTGGACGTCCCGAGAGACAAACTGCTCTCTGCCAAACAAGGCCGGGTTACCCCTGTAACAGGTAACTCACGAATATGCCATCCCCCGGTCCTTTGGGACCTTTATCCGAGCGCTCGGTATCCAACATCACACATAATAAATAAGTGTATCCACATGAGTAAGTATCAGGGCTCCATACCATAATACCACCCCTTTCCAGAAGGAAATGACATACCCTAAAGGGCGCGACCCTCATAACCTTGCCGCAACATTCCTGTTTCGACCATTTCCGGGGAGTGAGGTTCTGACGAAGTCTCGTCCACAAAGCTACGCTTTTTCAAAAAGCCACGCTTTGGGTCAACAGATGATCAAAGCAATGACCACAAAGATAAAGGATCAACCAAATGATCATATCACAAATGATCAACCAATGATCATCACACAGCAACACTCAGCATGTCACATTACCAAATTGGGAATATATCACTGATAACTTTCAACTACATAACCTCTGAGCTCGAACGTCTTAGAGAAGGGTGTTAAGCTAAGAGAATAAATTCTCCGCCACCAAACAGAAATGTATTTGAAAGAAATCGGCTTTATATCTCAAAGTGTAATGTCAGACATACAATCCATATAAGTCTGTTCTGGGTTCGAACAGAACCGAAGGCACTTCCAAAGAAGCCCTTGCAAATCCGGATAATTTTCTAATCACGTCCGGACTTCCCATCACAAAGGATGATCAAATCTCTATACCGGGGACCAATCGATGCAGAGACATTCGATGAGTTGTCCTTTCGTTTTCGAAAATATCCGGTCTTCACCACCGGTCTTCAAATGCTATCCATATCGACGTATCACACATTCGGAATGGGTTATATGACACAAAGGTCTTTTCCCGGCTAACCCGAATAGTGAGCGCAATATTTAAAAATATATAGATATTGGGATTTCAATTAAATCACATCTTAAAACCCAAAACTTCTCTTTTCGAATGGTTTCAATCAATTACCATTTCAAATCTTTTAAACAAAAAGATTTATTTCACAAAGTTCACCCAGTTTTCAACAAAAATCCATTCACAGATTTCAAAACAATTTTCGTTTCAATTGGATTAACTCGTTAAATCTTTAAATAAAAGATTTAATTTATAGCTTTTAAAACAATTTCATTTCGAATGGTTTAAATAAATCATCACTTTAAATCTGTTAAAAATAAATAGATTTAATTCATAGCTTTCAAAAGAATTCATTCATAACTTGGAAAAACCATTTTTCATTTTAAACATGAAATTCCTTTAATTAAATTGGAATTTCATTTCTTATATGAAAGCTTTTATCATTTGAAAACTAACAGTTTCATTTCAGAAAATCTGATTCATTCATACGAGTTGAAATCCTTGGGTTAAATTCAAATTCCCAAAATTTTACTTTTAAAATGGTTTAAATTCATACAAACACATTTATATTATCTTTAATCTCTGGTTTCAAATCATCGGATTCAATTTCAAACTTGAATTCAAATTTAAATCAAATTATTTAAATTTTCAAAACTCGATTAAGTTATTCAAAATAACTTTTATCTTTGAAATCCCATTTCAAAAGCTTTTCACATTTAAACCCAAATTTCACATTTCAAAATCAATTGAAACTAAAATTTCAATTTCAAAACATCAAATTTAAATTATCTGTGACTTAACCGATTTCCACGTGAAATCCATATTTGTGTGTGTATAAGTGTGGTCCAGGGGTTTCACACAATAGTGCAACATCAATCATCACAGATATATCGATAAGCGGTACAATCGATAACGCTTATCTTCATTCACAGATTCATAGATAAAATAAATTTATCGGTCACAAAGATTAACTATTACAATTCGATGTGGGTTTCGGATAACCAACTGGAATCCGACTCCCTGTCGCACCGAAATTCAAGTGCCGTTTTACGGGCCAAAGGTTTGCATATTCATATAACAATATATACATCACAGATAAGTAAATTACAGATCACAACATAAATCAGGATGTATCACAAAGCATCATATATCAGGGATATCAAACAATCAAGTCATCCAATCGAATCCAAACATTCATAAGTAGAATCAATTAATATCTGATAAATTTAAATCAGATTAATTTCTTATGAATAAATTACTAATCCTGGTTAATTAATTATAAATTAATTGTAAACCATTTTAATTAATTATCTTTTAATCAAAAATTAATTATTTCTGATTAATTATGTTAATGAATTAACCCTAAATTAATAAATCATCTCTTGATAACTTTCATTAATTAATTAACCTTCAATTAATTAATTATCCTCAAATTAATCACCTTAATCAATTTATCACATACATTAATTTTTTCTTTAATTAATTTTTCTGTAATCATTTGATTTATCAATCTTTAATCATTAATAAATTATCCTTAAATAAATTTAAGACAAACCATAATTTTTAACATGTGAATTTTTAAGTTTAAATAAGCTTAAAAATTATTTTTTTTATCACCTTTATTAATTAATTGCTTCTTAATTTAATTATCTTAATTAATTAATTAACTAACCTTTTATTTACAATTTATTAATCCTTATTAATCCATTTTCAGGTCAAAACAATTATCTTAAAACATGGGTTAAAAATATTTAAAATTTAAATCTGGTTTTAAAGTCAAAATCTGTTTTTATATGAAACCTAAGACCCACTTCGAGTCACACCCGAGAAAAATGTCAGAGTGCTTCGAGTTTTCCCTCCAATCGACCCGTGTGAGTAAATTTCTTTTCAAATTTTGATTAAGTATTAAAACTAACCCGATACCATGCTAAAACAACCCGAGCCTGCCTTCGAGTTTCCCTCCAATTTCCTCGCGTATTGCTTTGAGTTATCTACTTTCCTCCCCCAACCAGTTACAACTGACACCACGTCCTTCTCGTGCATGTGCACCAGCCAACCATCCCCTTCCGACCATCGACGACGACTTCTACAAGTCGATGTTCCTCCCACTTAACAACCCCAACCATCAGAACTTTCATCCTATCTCGAAATCGAATTCGAGTATACTACCCAACCTGGAACCAAAACTGGAATCACCACCAAAGCCTGTCATCGCCTCGTATAGCCTCCACCGACCATCAGAGTGTCGCCACCTCCGGCCATGTCTCCGTCCACGTTTCCCCTACCCTCACCCCAAAACTCGTCGCGCTCAATCGTCTCGAGAGGGAGAAAAAAATGAAAATACTATGCCTTGCTAAAACTAGGTTTACAAACTGTAAACCATCACCACCGCTTCCACGACCATCTGACCACCGCTTCCATATTTTTCCTATCACCTACATAGACTCCTCCACCACCTCGACCAACCCCGACACCTCCAGATCAACACATCGCCGGAAATTAGTCAAAAATCGTTTCCCGTTCATCCACGAACTGCTCTCGAATCTTAGCCCTAAAAATTATGATTTTTGTTTTTAAAATAATGTTTAGGTATGAGTATTCAACCTACATGGCTGGATTTGTAAATTAATAAATTCGAATTTTAACTTATCAAAAATTTAGTTCAGCTATCTTGGTTTCCAGACACAATACTGAGTGATTTTGACTTAAATAATTTTTTAACTTTAAGCTTATATTAAAACAATCAAGTTTTGTTCAAAGCCTAAGTTATATTAGTGATTATATCAAGAGAATTTAAATTTTTTTGAATTAAAACTTGAGTCTGGGAACGCAAACAGGAAGCACTGGAACACATAGTATATACATACTTTCATAGATTCATAGATAGTGCCAGAAATTTATACAAACATTATTTGTTTCAGAAAATAGCATGCAACCAGGTTTACTTTGAGATTTTTAAATGTGAAGTTACTCACTTTGATGGGAAGAAGCAGAGACAAAGAACAGGGAACAAAGGAGCTTTTCATTTTTGTTTTAAGCCTGGAATTTGATACTTGAATCTGGAAATTGCTTTTGAACTTGAGTGATGATACTTATTATTTTCTTCTTCTGGTTTACTTTGTTTTTGCTGAACGAACTGAGGCAAGAAGAAGTTGATATATATGGAAAAGAAGCTTGCAGGGGATGTTATTTGTACAGGTGATCATGTTGTTTTATACAACACCAGACCAGATTTCTCTTTGTTTGTACAATATACAACATATCTTTGTTTTGGTACAACATAAGATCAGTGATTTTCTTTCCATATGGTGGCTGATGAGATACCAATTCGTGCTACATTTATTAGTATTGTACCCTTTCATATTTTGTGCAGGCTGATATATATAATGTTGTGTACTTAGGATATTTTCATTTATTTTACTTGGTGGCTGCAGCTTTGTTTTGGGTGGGGTGAAATATACTTATTGACTTCGGCTGTACATTACATGAAGATGATTTTTTTATGGCTAAAGTGATGTTGTCTTCATTTGTTTCTTTGCATACTTGTTTCCAGGTTGATGAGTTTATTTAAGTCTTTGAGATGTTGTCACTTCATACTTGAATACATATTTGCTTTGTCTAATTATTTTGTTTACTTACTTACTTATGTTTCCTTTAGTTCCATAGTCTTATTACTATAAATAAATTTCTATTTTAATATGTTGTTAAATTTGCTAATGTGTTAATTTTATATTTTTATTATAAGTGAATTCCTATCATCAATATGTGGTTTGAACTTATTTATGTATTTATTTTATTTATTTATTTATTGGTTAACTTAAATACTTATCGTAATGTATTTACATTGTATTTGTATTTTACTTTATTTATTTTACTTTGTAAATATATTTTTGGTTTGTATTCACACATATTTATTAAAAGACAATGTTTTGAAATCAAATGCATATTTAATGAATTACATAGATATATTTATTTCTAGCTGAAATATTTATTATTATTATTTTACTTTAATATCTATGGTCTTAATTTAATTTATAATTCCAATTATTATTAACCATCCATTCTAATATTTATTTCTATTTTTAAACCATTAATTTACAATTTAAACACAAATCAAATATATATTATATTATTTCAAATTCAGTCAGATATGTTCATATACAGATATATATATTCTCATATATACACATGTATACAATATTTTAATTTTAAATGATTTATACAGAATATATTTGGATTCGGGGAAACTCGCATCACTTAATCAATTTATTTCACAAATTTTCATTCAAAAATAAATTTAATTATCGATTTAAAATAGATTAAAATTCGGGGTCGTTACACTG
Source organism: Allium fistulosum (assembly GCA_030737815.1). NCBI lineage: Eukaryota > Viridiplantae > Streptophyta > Magnoliopsida > Asparagales > Amaryllidaceae > Allium > Allium fistulosum. Next base: position 495,754,032 of record CM060905.1, on the reverse strand, counting down.
ATTTAATTCAATTTGTTAATTCTTTCAGAACAAAATTTACTTTATTTATCTCATTCAGTTAACTTATTATTCTATCATCTTTATTAGCATTTTTTATAATTAAAATCTAAGTGCATAACATTTATTATAAACACTCAAATTTTATTTATAAATTATTTTATATTGTATATTATCAAATTACATTTTAACTGTAACAACCCTGTATTTTGTGATTATTTTAATTATATATATTAATTTCTTTAATTTAATTTCCTGATTTAAAAACTTTATTTTATTTATTAAAATGAATAAATTTTGTTATTTTAAATATAAATTTTGATTTTGATGTGAATTAGAATTCCAAACATGACTAAAAAGAATATTTTCCAGAAAAGTGAATTTTGGTCAATATAGTCAAACTTTGACTTTTAATTTAGAAATTTGAAAGTTTGAAAATTTGAATTTTATCTTTAATTATGAAAGTAAATAAAATTTTAAGAATAATGCTTTTCGTTTCGTTGAAATCTGATTTATAATGTGAATGTTATGCCTTTTTCAATATTGTGTGTAATTTGCTGTATTTAACAAATTGTTTATTTTAAATTGTATAAATAATATTTTATTTGGTCATGTAATGTTCTAATTTATATTTATATGGGTAAAATAACATGTTATGCATATATTTTGGTTTTAAAACATTTTTAAAAGTATAATTGACATTTTCCAGTGTCAGTTGTATTTTGCTTACAATTTCTAATTTCCAGTTTCAATTAATTAAAGTAATTCTTTATTTATTTTTCTATTTTTTTCTTAAAATCTTATTTTATTCTCATTCCCACTTTATTTTGTTCCTCATTTATTTTATTTATTTGACCTTTTATTTGTTTTAAAATGTAGCAGAAATTTTCTAAAACTAGTGATATTCTATTTGTAAATTTTAAGTCCTGTTTTGAATTTTTAAACAATTTCTTTAGTTCTTTTTCTAATTTCTCTAAATTTAATTAATTATTTCATTTTTAAAATATAAATGAATTATTTTACTTCACTTTTTTTTTAATATTTTTAAAATGAAGTTTTTAATTTTCCAAAGTCAATAGTGATTTATTTGTAATTTCTGGACCCTGTTTTCAATTTTTAAGCAATTTCTTATATTCTTTTTCCATTTTCTTTAAAATTAATTAATTATTTTTATTTTATATTACTTTGTTTCGGTTTTAAAGTCAATTTACTGATTTTATTTTTGTTTTATTTGAATTTAAAGAAAAAGAAATATGAAGAGTTTTAAAAGCTTATTTACCTTAAGTCCTTTCATCTCCTTTGTCCTTTCATTTGCCATAACTCCTCAATTACTATCTTGGCTGTGCATTTTTGGTTTGTAGCCGTGATTTTTCAGCCTCCATTCACCCAAAAACATTTTACCTTCTCATTCATTCATGGCTTCAAGAAAAATCTATGGGTAATGGCTACTTTTTTTACACTTTTCTTCTCATTTTTCATGTATTTTGCCATGTTTTCTTTGCTTCTTTGAATGGCCTCCACTCCATATTGTAGGATCTAGATTAACCCTAGAGGGGGGGGTGAATAGGGTTATCGCAAAATTTCTCAAATTAAACGCGAAAGCAAATAGCAGATAAATAAATATGCAGTAAAGTAAATCACACACAGAATTTACCCAGCTTCGGCAACCCCTGCCTACTGCTGCATTCCCAGATTTCTATTAGAGTTAAACAGTATCCCGCTTACAAACACTCTGACAGACTCGCAGACACTCGCTCCCGCTCACAAACACTCCTACAGACTCGCACACCCTGCTCCGCCTATAGAGTTTCGTTTACTCGCAAACTCTGCTCCCGCCTATAGAGCTTTGCAAACTCGCAGCCTCCCTGCTCACTGAACTAACCCTAACTAGACAATCTGACAACACCTAAACCCTAGGTGGTGATTGACTCTAACTGGTCTTTGTGAAATACAAACTGAAAGACAAAATACAGATTAACCCTAGGGCAAAATTTAAATCGTCAATGTAAAAACACTTTTGCCCTAAATAAACTATGCCTAAAAAATAAATCAATTAAACCCGGCCCAAAATTAAAAACTAAATACAAATTAAAACTTTAAAACCCCTTTTAATGAACTAGGCTGGCCCGCTCCTTTATCTCGTTCGATCCCTTTTCTTTCTTTTAGTTCCGGCCCGATTCTTTGAGAAATAAGAATGGCGATTTTAGGGCTTTGGCGAATCTTCGATTCTCTGGCGAATACGTGCTCGATCTTCTTCAAAGCTTGCACTTGAAATGTAGGGCTTTGCCTTGTTCTATCGAATTGAATCTGGAATTTGGGATGTTGCTCTGTTGACTTTTTACTGGCGAATTTAAGCTTTGGCTTCGCTGTTTCTTTTGGCGATTCTTATTTGAAACTACGGCTTTGACTCTGAAATTGGTATGTGATATCTTCTTTTTGTTCTCTGATTTGAACTTGATTGCTTGAGTTTGATCGATGATTCGAGCAGATTTATTTCTGTTATCTGTTTTGCTTGAACTCGAATCACACCTTTTTGCCGATGATGATTTGTGGTTTTTATAGGGTTCGAATCCCTGAATATTCGTTCGTCTATATGTATTTGAATTTGTCAATTAATTTTCTCTGGCGTTCGATTATTTGTTGGATGTTGCGATGAATCTTGACCTTTTCAAAAATACGTATATACGTGATTCTTTATCTCCACGATGTTGAATTAATACGTGATGGCTTTGATAATTTTACTCCGTGAATTTCTTGCTTTGACTTGTTCGACTTTGGCCATTTCAGTATTTTTGATTTCGTCTTCTATGATGACCACGACTTCATTTTGTGATGACCACGGTGTTGTTTTGATGTTGACTTTGACCATTTCTGATTGCATGATTTTCCAGCTTGCCTCTGTTGGTTTGATAGTGCACTTTGATTTGAGCTACAGTTGCATAGCTTAAACTTGGATCTAGTTTGTAACCTGGTCTTGTTTATCTGAACTATATCCATTGCTTGCCACTGTTTTATCAATGTTACTTCCCTGACCGGTATAGTTGCAATGTGATGTTGGCTTGATGGTTCCTGTTGCACTCTGGTTTCATTGTAGTTTTCACTGTTGGTGTCTGGTCTGGTTGCTTGCATCTTGATTCATTGTTTTCCACTTGACGTTGCAGTTTGCTGTTTTACTCATGCACAAGCTTCACTGTATCTAATGTTCACTGTGTGGTTGTTTTGATCATAGCCACTTCATTGTTGAGGCTGTGCCATGATTTCGTCTTGGACTTGTTTATTGCTTTCGACTTCGAGTTGCTTATCATCTGCATCGAATTTGAACTTGATATACTGCAGGCTTTGACTTGTGCATTCGAATTTCTTTGGTTTCACTTGGTAGCTGGACTTTGCATTGAGTGCTTATGTATATGCTCACTGTCTTTGTACCTGTGCATATGTGTTTACTGTTCGAGTTCATTGCTTTACACCGTCTTGGTCTTTTGTTGATTACACTGTGTACATGCACAGTTCTTGTTGCAGTAATACTTGATATTTCGGTCGAGGCCATTTGCACTTGAGTTGAATCTGTCTTTGATTTGACCTGTGCTCACTTGTCCCTGTAAATATATCAAGTGTATATACATATATCGGTGTGCACGGCCTTGTGGCATGTACAGTGATACACTATGCATGTCACAATGTTCGTATGTGATGAATTCAAATATAAATGATGACGAACAACCCAAATAACTGAGGCAAATAATATTTTCAAAAACACATTTTTGTTTTATACTGCAAAAACATTTCATTTTCAATTTTACTGCGTCAATGTATATTTCTGCAGATTGCTCAGATGCTGGATTCACATTGGAATGAAGTTGAAGATAAATACGAGTGTGAGTGATATGTAGTGAGGAAATGATGTAACTATGAAATCGTGATGTAATTGTATTGTGATCAAAAATGATGTATATAGTGAGAGCTTGAAATTGTACTATCAAAATTGTAATAAATATTTGTTTGAATAAAATATTCGTTTGAATTCAAATTCTGTGTTATTTATTTTATTCAGCAAATATCTATTTACTCTATGTAAAAATAAAATAGTACAATATCAAATACATTTAAATGAATGTATATATGTTTATTATCATCAAACAAAAGGCATATACATGCATATTCCACAATCTCCCCCTTTTGATGATAACAAACATATATTTAAGATTTTGACTATATTAAATGTATTTGATTATTCAGTTTGCTCCCCCTATTTGAATGCTCTCTTTCTACACAATACTCCCCCTACATATATGCATGAGAATAAAGAATTCAAATGAGCCTTAATGCAATTAGAAAATCTTTGACCTTTATCTTCAAAATCTTAACTTTTCTCTCCCCCTTTTGTTATCAGCAAAAGAATAATAGTAATAGAAAAGTAGAGATATAGTGGTAGACATTAATACAATATTAAAGCTCAATCGAGTATAAATATTAATTTCAATAAGAAAATCAAACAAAAATCATAAATACTTTAATTGATGCATATTCCACTTTAGAATGATATTAATGATTTCATCAAATAAAACCATATAGTTGTGTCTATTTGTGGTATATTTATTTTAGGAGATTTGAATATCTACTAACCATGCATAACCGTTAGGACTTTTAAATGAGATTAGTAGTATTCCAAATTTTTTTTTTAAAAATGAATTCAAGTATCTTCTAACCACGCATAACCGTGAGGACTTTTAAATGGGATTAGAATCAACTTGTCTATTTAATCAATTAATTTTGATATGCGTTCCATACATGCATAACCGTGAGGACTTTTAAATGAGCATGGAAGCACAAAATCAAAAATCCAAGTAATTCACCCATGCATAACCGTGAGGACTTTTAAATGAGAGTGAATATTTTGGATTTTATTGTTAGAAATATAATAAAATTGAAGCACAAATGATTCCCTGTTTAAACTACCACAAATTAACATACTATATTGATTTTTGATGAGTGATGGTCGATAGACGGATGATAGAAATAGAAATGATCATGGAATAGTTATCAACAAAAAGTTTTTATAACTCTTGTTTAAATTTCTAAAGAAATTTTCTAAATATACTTTCTCAAGTTATAATATATGATTAATATCAACACTCATCTTATTTTCAATCACTATTTATCTTTTTAGATAATTATTAGGGGATCAGATCAGTTAATCAATTTCAATAAAATCAAGTTTTCTTAAATAACAAATCTGATACAAGGTCAAAAGAAATTATTTTCTAGAAGGGGTTTTTAAGAAAAATTCTGCTAAAATGAAAAATATTTCAAGTGAAAGATATGCAGATATTTTCTTTGAAAAATGATGCAGCAAATGAATGTCTCAAAATGTAATCACGTTCCACTAGTAATTTTTCTATCAACTACATTACCAGTGTAATCTGCATCTGACTCAATATCACTCGTTTGGATGTTATAGACCAGATTGTGAAATTTCAACAAATTATCTCAGAGTCATTTTCAACAAACTTGACTTTAAATTGAAGTCGTGTTAACCATCAAAAAAAATCTCAGTGTCAGATTAAGAAACCATAGGATCAACAGTCATTAAACAATCACCATTATTTCAAAAACAATTTCTTGAAGTTTCACCAAACAGTTTCAACAGTTTCAAAAAAAAAAAATCTTTTGAGAAATCAGTAATCAATCATAATTTGACCAAAACAGATTAAGTTCAATGAAAAAATGGTTGGCCAATTTTTAAGCACAGATAAAGTCAAGTCATATTATATCAAGCAAACCAGAATCGATCAACCATCATGATTACTTCGAGTAAAAGATGATTAACAAATCAGAATTAACATCATCAATCATAACTGGCTGATTTAATTCAGATGCAGATTCTTACCGGTTATCTATCGTTTGAAAGAAATACAACTACCTGTTTTACCTGTACGATAATCTTTCGTTGTTTGCCCATAGTGAATCTGTCACCTTTATACTAGGCTAAGGAACGTTGATTTGTCGCCCGTTGTGTATCTGGAACAGCCAGAATCCAAATAACACTAATGTTGTTCCTTAGCCTGCCACCACACCTACACGGTTAAAGATGTATGTGACCTATTTGTTTTTATAGGTCCATGATTGTTAGTGGCAGAATATCTGTGAATAAATAGTCCTTTTGGAACCCAAACTTGTTTTGTCTTTTCATTTTTGTTCCAATAGACATGAAATTTGTTTGTAGAATTCTTAGGAACCCAAAGTTGTATAAATCTCGTGTTCTTGTTCCTATGACTACAATTTTCAATATGATGTCCAACTATTTCACATTCAGTAAAGATGCCCTTTCCTTTTGCACTATCGTCAACCTGTGATTTACCAAAACCTAGCCCTTTTCGGTTGTTAGCAAACAGTTGATTGCCTAATAACATATTAAATGATTTTTCTCCTCTAGAAAAGTTATTCAGTGATTTCTCAAGATCTAGGACTTTGGTTTTCAGTGTTGAGTTTTCAGACACAAGCGTAGTGCATCTATTTATAAAATCCTTTTTCCTAGTCTCAATAATTTCCTTTAGATTCAAGTTTTCTTTTTCAAGATTCTCAAAGTTAATCTTCAGTTTTGATAATTCTGAATCTAAAGTTTTACAGTTTTTACATTCTAGGTTTTGAATTTTTTCAAGTTCAGATTCTAACCTAAAATTTTCACGGGCAAGTTCTCTCCTATCAGATTTCAGTTTTTCATTTTTAGAATCTAGAGCTTCAACAGTTTTAGTAAGATCGAGGCACAAATAAACAAGATCTTTATAAGAATAGTTTCTTACCTCATTATCCTTTGAGCTTGCTTCTGAATCTGATCTTGATTCCACTGAGCTTTCTTCTGAATCTGATCTTGCCGTAAGACACAGGTTAGCCTCCTCTGAGTTATCATTCGAAACTTCCTCTCCTTCTTCATCATCCCAAGTTGCTGCAAAGACCTTCTTCTTCTTTTTCTTTCCTTTGTTGTTTTTGAGAAGTGGGCAGTTTGGTTTGATGTGGCCAGGCTTATTGCAGTTATAACAGGTCAATTCATTATCGGAACTGTCAGAATCTTTTGACCTATTACCATTTGTTTTCTTCTTGCGTGACCCGAATCTTGACCATTTTCTAAAATTATTGACAGCCATTGCAAGTTCTTCAATTGGATCTTCTGCTTCATCATCGCTCTCTTCTCTGCTCTTCAAGGCAATCGTCTTCTTCTTTGATTCGGAGTTGTTGCGTTCCTCCTTTGATTTTAGCTCAAGCTCATATGTCATCAAGTTGCCAATCAACTCCTCCATGCTTAGTTTACTCAGATCTTTCGATTCTTGTATTGCTGTGACTTTTGCCTCAAAGTTCATCGGTAAGACTCGTAGTATCTTCCTCACTAACTCTACCTCGGAGAATACCTTTCCAAGCGCTCTAGCATTGTACACCAAGGTTGAGAAGCGTCCAAACATATCCTTTATGCTCTCGCCTTTGTCCATCACAAAGTTCTCGTATTCATTGCTGAACAGGGCTAGACGAGACTCCTTGACTTGAGAAGTTCCTTCGTGTGTTACCTCCAAAGTATGCCAAATTTCCTGTGCTGTTTTACAATGAGAAATTCTATTAAATTCAGTTTTATCAAGAGCACAGATAAGAGCATTCATGGCCTTAGCATTAGTGGTTTTCAACTTCTTATCATTAGCATCCCACCTATCCCTCGGTTTAGGAATCTCAGTATCACCAATAGTTATAGTGGGAGGTGTATAGCCAGTTTCAATAATATCCCAAACATCATAATCAACAGAACTAAGATAAATACTCATCCTAACCTTCCAGTAAGCATAGTCACTCCCATTAAACATTGGTGGCCTAACAATAGATTGCCCCTCAGAAAAAGCATTATTTGATAGATTCATGACTCTAGAGTTAAAAAAAAAATTACCTCGCTCTGATACCACTTGTAGGATCTAGATTAACCCTAGAGGGGGGGGTGAATAGGGTTATCGCAAAATTTCTCAAATTAAACGCGAAAGCAAATAGCAGATAAATAAATATGCAGTAAAGTAAATCACACACAGAATTTACCCAGCTTCGGCAACCCCTGCCTACTGCTGCATTCCCAGATTTCTATTAGAGTTAAACAGTATCCCGCTTACAAACACTCTGACAGACTCGCAGACACTCGCTCCCGCTCACAAACACTCCTACAGACTCGCACACCCTGCTCCGCCTATAGAGTTTCGTTTACTCGCAAACTCTGCTCCCGCCTATAGAGCTTTGCAAACTCGCAGCCTCCCTGCTCACTGAACTAACCCTAACTAGACAATCTGACAACACCTAAACCCTAGGTGGTGATTGACTCTAACTGGTCTTTGTGAAATACAAACTGAAAGACAAAATACAGATTAACCCTAGGGCAAAATTTAAATCGTCAATGTAAAAACACTTTTGCCCTAAATAAACTATGCCTAAAAAATAAATCAATTAAACCCGGCCCAAAATTAAAAACTAAATACAAATTAAAACTTTAAAACCCCTTTTAATGAACTAGGCTGGCCCGCTCCTTTATCTCGTTCGATCCCTTTTCTTTCTTTTAGTTCCGGCCCGATTCTTTGAGAAATAAGAATGGCGATTTTAGGGCTTTGGCGAATCTTTGATTCTCTGGCGAATACGTGCTCGATCTTCTTCAAAGCTTGCACTTGAAATGTAGGGCTTTGCCTTGTTCTATCGAATTGAATCTGGAATTTGGGATGTTGCTCTGTTGACTTTTTACTGGCGAATTTAAGCTTTGGCTTCGCTGTTTCTTTTGGCGATTCTTATTTGAAACTACGGCTTTGACTCTGAAATTGGTATGTGATATCTTCTTTTTGTTCTCTGATTTGAACTTGATTGCTTGAGTTTGATCGATGATTCGAGCAGATTTATTTCTGTTATCTGTTTTGCTTGAACTCGAATCACACCTTTTTGCCGATGATGATTTGTGGTTTTTATAGGGTTCGAATCCCTGAATATTCGTTCGTCTATATGTATTTGAATTTGTCAATTAATTTTCTCTGGCGTTCGATTATTTGTTGGATGTTGCGATGAATCTTGACCTTTTCAAAAATACGTATATACGTGATTCTTTATCTCCACGATGTTGAATTAATACGTGATGGCTTTGATAATTTTACTCCGTGAATTTCTTGCTTTGACTTGTTCGACTTTGGCCATTTCAGTATTTTTGATTTCGTCTTCTATGATGACCACGACTTCATTTTGTGATGACCACGGTGTTGTTTTGATGTTGACTTTGACCATTTCTGATTGCATGATTTTCCAGCTTGCCTCTGTTGGTTTGATAGTGCACTTTGATTTGAGCTACAGTTGCATAGCTTAAACTTGGATCTAGTTTGTAACCTGGTCTTGTTTATCTGAACTATATCCATTGCTTGCCACTGTTTTATCAATGTTACTTCCCTGACCGGTATAGTTGCAATGTGATGTTGGCTTGATGGTTCCTGTTGCACTCTGGTTTCATTGTAGTTTTCACTGTTGGTGTCTGGTCTGGTTGCTTGCATCTTGATTCATTGTTTTCCACTTGACGTTGCAGTTTGCTGTTTTACTCATGCACAAGCTTCACTGTATCTAATGTTCACTGTGTGGTTGTTTTGATCATAGCCACTTCATTGTTGAGGCTGTGCCATGATTTCGTCTTGGACTTGTTTATTGCTTTCGACTTCGAGTTGCTTATCATCTGCATCGAATTTGAACTTGATATACTGCAGGCTTTGACTTGTGCATTCGAATTTCTTTGGTTTCACTTGGTAGCTGGACTTTGCATTGAGTGCTTATGTATATGCTCACTGTCTTTGTACCTGTGCATATGTGTTTACTGTTCGAGTTCATTGCTTTACACCGTCTTGGTCTTTTGTTGATTACACTGTGTACATGCACAGTTCTTGTTGCAGTAATACTTGATATTTCGGTCGAGGCCATTTGCACTTGAGTTGAATCTGTCTTTGATTTGACCTGTGCTCACTTGTCCCTGTAAATATATCAAGTGTATATACATATATCGGTGTGCACGGCCTTGTGGCATGTACAGTGATACACTATGCATGTCACAATGTTCGTATGTGATGAATTCAAATATAAATGATGACGAACAACCCAAATAACTGAGGCAAAAAATATTTTCAAAAACACATTTTTGTTTTATACTGCAAAAACATTTCATTTTCAATTTTACTGCGTCAATGTATATTTCTGCAGATTGCTCAGATGCTGGATTCACATTGGAATGAAGTTGAAGATAAATACGAGTGTGAGTGATATGTAGTGAGGAAATGATGTAACTATGAAATCGTGATGTAATTGTATTGTGATCAAAATGATGTATATAGTGAGAGCTTGAAATTGTACTATCAAAATTGTAATAAATATTTGTTTGAATAAAATATTCGTTTGAATTCAAATTCTGTGTTATTTATTTTATTCAGCAAATATCTATTTACTCTATGTAAAAATAAAATAGTACAATATCAAATACATTTAAATGAATGTATATATGTTTATTATCATCAAACAAAAGGCATATACATGCATATTCCACACATATCCACGGCCACCACCCCCTACATCTCTTCCCTGCCATCACCACCAGCTACTCCTCTAGTCTTGACCAAGGCCGAGCCACCATGATGCCAAAACTCCACAAAGATTGCAACACAAGCCATAAAAACATGTTGTTTGACCACTATTTGTTCACCACTTCATTTTCCACCACCACCACCACCTTAGGCCGCCTCCACCACCTCTGGCCAGACCACCACACACATTTCCTTCCACTGACCTGATCCATACCTCTCTGACCTGACCACACAAGCCCATGGCCGAGCCATTTTTTGTGAATAAAACCCACCAGTTTTGCCTTAAACTCTTCATATTCCTTTGTATAAACTTTCTCCTCATATTCTACTACCTAGGCCATGCATACACATGACCAAACCTGAGCCAAACTTGTTCAAACCAGAGCCAAAAACATCCCTAGGCCATGACAAAAGAATAGAGAAAGCAAGGCAAAAGATTTGGCATTCGTATCTCTTTTTATTTAAAAGTTATGTCATTTCTAGTGTATTGAAATTTATGGTTTGCTTTGATTTTTGTTTGGGTTGTAACACAAGATCTATATCATTGGATTTTCTCTCCACACTCAAATTGTATTAGAGTTGTCGTGCCTTCATAATCTTTGTGTTGTGAGCTTTGTTGGCAAATCTCCAGCTTAACAGGTGAGTTATTCTCACCAGACAATATGTACATATATAACTAGTGAATTGACCCCTTTTGAATCTGTAAAATGCATTATCATGTTACACTTGCTATGTTATGATTTTATGATGTTCACCCATGCTTAAACACCTATTATATTATATGTTACTGTTATATTATGCTGTTCTATTATTTTTATCAGTTTATCACACTGCAAGTTCCCTTTAGATTAGAATCACTATGGGTTGAAATGATACATACCCGAACGGACTTTAGAATAGGAGAAAATCATTATGGGCTGAAATGATAGGCCTGAATGATTTTCAATTATTTTTCATTTCCTTGGGATTGCGGGTTTGAAATGATCAAACCTGGGTTTTCTTTGTAAATTACGGGTTGAAATGATATATTACCCGTATCACTTTACCTAGACTAGAAATGAAATACAGACCCGTTGTTAAAATATGTTTTTATTAAAATCTTAAAAATATTTTTGAAATGTAAATATTATAATATTTGATTTAAACTAAATAAAAAAATGATTTATGTAAGCATTATTGATTTTTTGAAAATTTATAAGTGAAATAAATTATTGGTAAAACTAGAAAATTTGAAATGTAAGTTATTTTGGGAAATTTTAATTGGGTGATAATTGGAATTTAAATTAAATATGAAATGTGATAACTTCATGATAATTTGGATTAAAGTGAATTTAAATGATTTTTATATTATATTAATGATTTTGAATAAAGTTAAAATGTGAAATGAATGAATATTTAAGTTGAAATTTTGAAATATAACTAAAATTGGAAATTTGTGAATTTGGCTTAAGAGTGAATTTTAAGTTAAGTAAATAAAAATGGAATTAAGTTATATTTGAAAATTTAAAATTAAGTGTTAAGTTAATTTAATTTAATGAATTTATAATTTAAAATTGGAATTTAATAAGTGAATTATTATTAAATTTTGATTTTTGAATGGAGGTTTAACTTTATAAAATCATGAATATAAGGGTATTTGAATGATTATATATGATTTTATAAGTTAAAAATGATTTATATAAAAATATAATTGTTTGTGAAATTATACTGAATATTTGAAGTTAATTAACTGCATCTCTGAAATGCTATTAATTCTAATGTAAATGATAATACAACATTTGTAAATGCTGTAGTTGATAATAATGAACCAAATGGCTAAATTTAATTAAAGGCTATTATAGCATTTTTGTAATGTTATAATGGTTGAATTTAACTAAGTTTATTTGAAACTAATGTAACCCTATTACAGCATTTTAAATGCTGTCTTTTGTTAAATTGAACTGTTTTAAATGTGACTTTCCGTAGCATTTTCTAAATGCTGCAAAAGTTGAATTTTCATTGTTTTAATTAATTTAAGTGAACGAATGAAAGATTAAAATTTTGGAAATTTAATAATTTAATTATTAATAATAACTTTATTTTTATGATTTAAAATAAAGTAATTTGTTTCGAAATATAAACTATTTTGAAATATGATATTTTGATATTTTGAAATGGATTTTTGAAGGATATTGAATTTTGAAATGATATTTGATTTCGAAGTATAAAATACCATTTTGAAATTTTAACCATGGGGTGTATTTAATTTATAGTTTAACTGATCCTTGAAGGATGGGCGATCCCAAGCATCCTTTGAGTTATTGTGCATTTCTACTACAGTTCACTTGAGTTGGTTTACATTATATAAGTATATATTGTCCTGACTCGAGTGTTTTGTGTTTTACTTTACGCTCGGGTCAGCCTGAGTATTTACAGCTTAGCTTTGGATCTCATTCTGGAGCTAGGAATCGTTGGAGATTCTGCTTGTCTAGTTATCTGTTCCTTTCAGTTCAGTTGTTCTATTCTAGTTCTGGTATTTATAAACTTCTATGTATTTGGGATTTCTATTGTATATGTTTTCAGAATGATATTATGTAATATGTTTTGAGAGTTTGTATATAGTAGCTTCATGAACTACTATGGTATTTTATTTCCGCTGTGAGTTATTCTGATATGTTCTGTGTCTATGATTCTGTGTATTTGATTTCATTTGCTCCAAACTTATTTACAATCTGTTATTTTGAATTATTCAAGTCAGACATGTGTGGATTATTGTCGATTTGAATGGTCCAAAATAGTGGGTCGTTACAGTTGGTATCAGAGCTTTGGTTTTAGGCAAACCTTAGCCTACAGAGCAAAAACTCATTAGAGATAGGGTAGAAATACCCTAGTATAAGTGAAATCAATCTCAGAATCATTTCTTTGTGAGAGAACGTATTTTCGAAGTATAAAATGATTTTCAAATGATTTTTAAAGAATTTTCAAAGATTATTTTGATATAAATTTCCTTGCTTTGAAAGTAAAATATTTCTTAAACTTCATTCCTTTCGTATCCACCTTGTTAGTAATTTCTTTGATTAGGATCCTCTAAAATTTTGAACTTCTCTCTTGATTGATCTAGATCCATTGTTGATAGGAATCTATTTTGAGTATGGCAAAATCAGTAGTTTGTTAAGTTGTTTTGAGTAAACTCTGTTGTATCTTTTGCTTAGCTAAAGTTGTCCAACTAAAGATATTTATGCTTATGTTTTCGTATGTTATGAATTCGAGTCTTTCCAAATTTTTATGGGAATTTTTCTGTATCGATATAGGTTATATATCTCTAATCTTCGTTTGGATTCTTATCGAATAAGATTCCTTTGAATTTTGGAACGCTCCCACTTGTTCTGAAATCCATTCCTGTCTCCCCTAATTGTATTCTTTTGATTTTGGAGCATTGCATCACTCCACTTTGTATGACCTTTATAGGGTGGCGATTCCGCAAATCTTTGAATGATTATAATTGGCATTGATTCATCGGAGATTTCTGTATCCTCGGTTTACGATGTTTTCTATCTTCTGCTATATTTAGATTCTATCTCTGGCAATCGAAGGTCGATTTGCCTTAGATTTTCGCATCGATTATATTCCTGAAGTCATGGTTGACCAGTTAAGGTCGCCCGCAATTCATATAGGCTTATCCATCTTCTATTTGGTAATTTAATTATCTTATCTTCGTTTGAGCCTATCTTTGAATTAGAATTCTATTTGATTAGAGTCCTTCTAAATTTGAATCTCTGTTTTGCTTTGAAATCCATCCTTGAATCGTCCCTTGGAAAGTTTGTGGTTGATTGTCTTTTGAAAATTGTGTATTCATCGTAGTTTTTATTTTGATAAGGATGGCCATATTTTTATATAAAGATGAAATGTTTTTGATAAGGATTATGTACCTTTTAAAAAAAATGAGAATTTGAAGTTTTGAAAGGATTTGAAATTTTGAAAATTTTATAAGAAATGGTTTCATATAAAATGATTTATAACTGAAGGTTTTGAATCTGAATTTAAGTGATTGAACTCTGGCATTTTGGAACTGGTTTTAAGATTTTGAAATAATAAATAATATGATTTGAAATTATTTTTCCGAATAAGTAATGTTTCAATGATTTTAATGGGTTTTAATGATTTTGAAGGAATTTCAAAGAAGTTTTCAAAGTAAATGGAAGTCCAGAACCACTTGTGTCGCTGGAAAATAATTTCGGTGATGAGTGCACGCATCATCGACATTGATTTTCGAGTTTCTGAGTGAGGGAGAGGCCACTTCGGTAACTTTGCTATGCGATTGATTTGTGAAACCAATTCTGATTTCAAATTCCGAAGCGTGATGTGATATTCGAAAGATATATGTATATATATTGAAAAAATTGAAATGAGCCGGTGTTCAGTCCTTGAGTTTTGGATTTGATTTGATATAACCCTATTTTGGAATTGATTTACTGATTTAATTATGATTTCCAACTCTTGGATTGAAATATGATTTCTTCGACTATTTTGAAGGTTCGAGCACTTCCAAATCAAGGTTAACTTTTCAAAGCTAAAATTTTTGAAAAGTATGAATTATTTGATAAAGTATATAAATTTGTTTTGAATGTTTAAGTATGAAGTAATATGATTTAAATAAGTTGAAACTGTTTTGTTAAGTAAATGAATAAGGCAATTTTAAAATTTTCTAATATGAAATTTAGATTCAAAATGCTTTGAAAAGAATTTGGTCTTCAAAATATTTTGAATAAAATTTAGTTTAAATGTTTTAACTTAGTAACATCTTTATGAAACTATATATTTAACAAGTTGGAATAAATATATAAGTTGTACGTATGGTGTTTTATTCGCATAATTAATTTGATCCAAATTTGAGTACACAAGTTCGAGGTGGATTACACCATTTCGTGTTAGGATTTTCATTCGATTCTTGATGGCGAATATTTGATATGGATTTTGGGCTTGATTCTAGAATTCTCTATCGTAGTATATGGCTATGCAAGGAGACTGATGGCTTCTAGTCGAGAAACCATATCGAAATCCGCATTAGGGAAGTCGAATGGACAATACTAGTTCGAAAGCGAACTTGTGTGATCGAGCGAGCGATCAAACGTAGTTTTGCGAAATGATGACGTATGTACATCTTATATCCTAATATCATTTATATATTTTGACGCTGAAATTGAAAGCTGTCGAGTTAGAATATCTTTGCTTACTATAAGAAAATTCCAATTTAAATTACAAAGATATATAACCCATAAAAGCAAAGATATTCAAATCCCATATGGCTCTTCATACAGCGAAATTTATTTTGAAAAATTTGATCCTTATATAAGATGGACCTTACATAAGTATAAGATGATTTTGAAAACATTTGATTTTGGAAATGAATTGGTTGACTTAAATTATTGATTTGGAAATTTGGATTTATTTTCTAAATCTATTATTCTGGAAACGTTGAAACTAAAGATAATTAATTTGAGAAGAAATAATTCGGTGAAATTGTATATGATTTTGAAATTGAACTGATATTGAAACAAATTGAAATTTGAGAACCTTATGTTACTAAACACTTGATTTGGAAGTTGTCGAACTTATATAAAATTGATTTGTATGAGTATGAAATTGATTCGAAAACTATAGATTTGAAAAGGTACTCAATTTGAAAGTGAAATCTTATATATAATGGATATTATATAAGTACGATATTTGAAAGTGATTTGAAAAGGTACTATATGATACATATTTTCGAAGTAAAGATATGGAAAGTGCCTTCTGCTTGATATCCGATTTGTGGCCACATCTTGGATTCATTCTATCGATATTATTCTCTCTAATTTTTGGTTTTCCGGATATGATACTCGAGTGTCCTTCGAATTCCATGGCGTTACCCATGGTCTTACGTGAAAGGTACGCGGAAGATGATCTTAAGGCTATTTAACACTAGAGGGGGGGTGAATAGTGTTTTAAGAATTTCTTTAAAACTTCTTTGATTTAAATTGATTTAACTAACTTAATGCAAATACACAATCACAGATCAAATCACAGAATCACAAACAGATGCAAATATAAATAAAAAGCAAGTAAAGGAAAGAACACACCAGGAATTTTATACTGGTTCGGTGTTACCCTACATCCAGTCCCGCACAACTCGTACGGCTTTCTATTCAATAATAATCTAGATTACAATCCCTCGATTCCAAGGCAACGAGGTACACCCTCCAGATTCTCAGGTCTCTGGGTAGAACCACTTGATTCACAGGACACAAGTTCACCCGATCGATTTCCAAGGACACGATCACACCTTTATAACCCTAAACAAGTTTCTTTGAGTACAAATGTATCTATGACTCTGATAAGCACTGAGATTCTTTGAAGAGAGTGGCAGAGAATCAAACTAGAGATATTCTGGTTTGATTCACTTAAGATTTCGGCAGAATGTGGATAGGATGATTAGAAAATAAGATAAGAGAGTAAAGAGGAGAGAAAATAAAGAAAGTAGTTACTGGAAAACGTCCATAACAGTCTCTATTTATAGAGAATGAATGGATGTGTCCATTCAAAGAGATTTAAACGAATAGACACTTCTTTTGAAAACAACCTTTGCTATAACGGGAAGCATGTCGACATGACGAGTAACTATGATGTCGACATGGTCTATTAAAAATGATGATTTGCTTTTCTTTGAAAATGATGATTTAAAACATATGCAACTTTATTCAAATGGACTCTATGTATTTGTATAAGGTATTTAGAAGTAGAAATACTTATGAATATATATATGTATATATACTAAAATATATTTAAAATCAAGGTAAATAAACTAAAGTAAATATAATATTAAAATAGATTTTGAGGCTAAAATATCAAGGACAATTTTGAAATCAAAATATAACAAAATGATAAATATGATTTTGAGGCTAAAACATTTTTGGAAATACGAACGAAGGTTTTTCTTTTGAAAAGGAATATTTGAAAATCATTTTATGAAACAAGAGATAATTTTGAAAATCATTTTGAATCAAAATTAGTGGATAACAAAATAGGGCTACTATCCGTTCCACTAGATATTTCGTGAGTTCCATCTCACTAGGGTTCCATCCCTTTAACAAGAACGAAGTGGATTCCATTCCACGAGTAAATTGGATAAAAAAGAATGATAGTGCTTTCAAGGAGTTTTAACAAATATCTAACCTAACTATATTATTTGTCTTGAACTCTTGAATATCTTGAATCTCATGAGTCTTCAATCTTGAACTCTTGATCTTTGTCTTCTTTACTGTACAGTCTTCTTTTGTTGATACCTGCATATAGATTTCCTGCACATATATATTTTATAACACTTCTATAGTTGTTGTCATCAAAACCATTATCCTATAGACTAACATTACGAACTCGACTGCATAGCGTAATTCGTAAGGCAGTGATTGCTTAAAAGGTACGGATGTTTCCTAGGGGATCCAGGCGTAACCATTGTGTATCTGCGATCTATGGTCGTGTTAGTGGCGTAATCCGCAAGGCAGAGATTGCTTAAGGGGTATGGATGTTTCCTGGGGGATCCAGGCGTAACCATTTTTATGTATCCTGCGGTCCACTGTTTTGTTGCATGGCGAAATTCGCAAGGCAGTGAATGCTTAAAAGGTACGGATGTTTCCTAGGGGACCCAGGCGTAACCATTGTGTATCTGCGATCCATGATTTGATTCGTTTTTGTTTGGATTGTACTTTCCATATCTGTTTTTAAAGGTTTTCCCAGTATTTTCACTAGGTGTTGAAACAGGTCTACTAAGTACCTGGAGAATTCCAGTTTTGCGCCTGATCAACGCACTACCAGAGTCTACAGGAACAAGGATAAACTTGTTGAAACATCGAGTTATAAAAGTATTTTGATAAAATATTATATAAAGGATATTTTGATCAGTTATTTTCCTTCCTAAAGGATTTTAAAGTGTTTTAAATATTTTACCTCTTTAACCAACAATTTTAATTAATGGCTCATCCTTGTCTTTCAACCCATTTTCCCTCCTAGATATCCCTATTCCCCTACCTTCTTTTCGGGGATGTCTTCCAACCTATTGTTCTGCCTAGTTGTTTCTCCGAAATTTTTTTCCTTTTCGAGGACGAAAAGATTTGAGTGGGGAAGAGTGTAACAACCCTGTATTTTGTGATTATTTTAATTATATATATTAATTTCTTTAATTTAATTTCCTGATTTAAAAACTTTATTTTATTTATTAAAATGAATAAATTTTGTTATTTTAAATATAAATTTTGATTTTGATGTGAATTAGAATTCCAAACATGACTAAAAAGAATATTTTCTAGAAAAGTGAATTTTGGTCAATATAGTCAAACTTTGACTTTTAATTTAGAAATTTGAAAGTTTGAAAATTTGAATTTTATCTTTTATTATGAAAGTAAATAAAATTTTAAGAATAATGCTTTTCGTTTCGTTGAAATCTGATTTATAATGTGAATGTTATGCCTTTTTCAATATTGTGTGTAATTTGCTGTATTTAACAAATTGTTTATTTTAAATTATATAAATAATATTTTATTTGGTCATGTAATGTTCTAATTTATATTTATATGGGTAAATTAACATGTTATGCATATATTTTGGTTTTAAAACATTTTTAAAAGTATAATTGACATTTTCCAGTGTCAGTTGTATTTTGCTTACAATTTCTAATTTCCAGTTTCAATTAATTAAAGTAATTCTTTATTTATTTTTCTATTTTTTTCTTAAAATATTATTTTACTATCATTCCCACTTTATTTTGTTCCTCATTTATTTTATTTATTTGACATTTTATTTGTTTTAAAATGTAATAGAAATTTTCTAAAACTAGTGATATTCTATTTGTAAATTTTAAGTCCTGTTTTGAATTTTTAAACAATTTCTTTAGTTCTTTTTCTAATTTCTCTAAATTTAATTAATTATTTCATTTTTAAAATATAAATGAATTATTTTACTTCACATTTTTTTTTAAATATTTTTAAAATGAAGTTTTTAATTTTCCAAAGTCAATAGTGATTTATTTGTAATTTCTGGACCCTGTTTTCAATTTTTAAGCAATTTCTTATATTCTTTTTCCATTTTCTTTAAAATTAATTAATTATTTTTATTTTATATTACTTTGTTTCGGTTTTAAAGTCAATTTACTGATTTTATTTTTGTTTTATTTGAATTTAAAGAAAAAGAAATATGAAGAGTTTTAAAAGCTTATTTACCTTAAGTCCTTTCATCTCCTTTGTCCTTTCATTTGCCATAACTCCTCAATTACTATCTTGGCTGTGCATTTTTGGTTTGTAGCCGTGATTTTTCAGCCTCCATTCACCCAAAAACATTTTACCTTCTCATTCATTCATGGCTTCAAGAAAAATCTATGGATAATGGCTACTTTTTTACACTTTTCTTCTCATTTTTCATGTATTTTGCCTTGTTTTCTTTGCTTCTTTGAATGGCCTCCACTCCATATCCACGGCCACCACCCCCTACATCTCTTCCCTGCCATCACCACCAGCTACTCCTCTAGTCTTGACCAAGGCCGAGCCACCATGATGCCAAAACTCCACAAAAATTGCAACACAAGCCATAAAAACATGCTGTTTGACCACTATTTGTTCACCACTTCATTTTCCACCACCACCACCACCTTAGGCCGCCTCCACCACCTCTGGCCAGACCACCACACACCTTTCCTTCCACTGACCTGATCCATACCTCTCTGACCTGACCACACAAGCCCATGGCCGAGCCATTTTTTGTGAACAAAACCCACCAGTTTTGCCTTAAACTCTTCATATTCCTTTGTATAAACTTTCTCCTCATATTCTACTACCTAGGCCATGCATACACATGACCAAACCTGAGCCAAACTTGTTCAAACCAGAGCCAAAAACATCCCTAGGCCATGACAAAAGAATAGAGAAAGCAAGGCAAAAGATTTGGCATTCGTATCTCTTTTTATTTAAAAGTTATGTCATTTCTAGTGTATTGAAATTTATGGTTTGCTTTGATTTTTGTTTGGGTTGTAACACAAGATCTATATCATTGGATTTGCTCTCCATACTCAAATTGTATTAGAGTTGTCGTGCCTTCATAATCTTTGTGTTGTGAGCTTTGTTGGCAAATCTCCAGCTTAACAGGTGAGTTATTCTCACCAGACAATATGTACATATATAACTAGTGAATTGACCCCTTTTGAATCTGTAAAATGCATTATCATGTTACACTTGCTATGTTATGATTTTATGATGTTCACCCATGCTTAAAAACCTATTATATTATATGTTACTGTTATATTATGCTGTTCTATTATTTTTATCAGTTTATCACACTGCAAGTTCCCTTTAGATTAGAATCACTATGGGTTGAAATGATACATACCCGAACGGACTTTAGAATAGGAGAAAATCATTATGGGCTGAAATGATAGGCCTGAATGATTTTCAATTATTTTTCATTTCCTTGGGATTGCGGGTTTGAAATGATCAAACCCGGGTTTTCTTTGTAAATTACGGGTTGAAATGATATATTACCCGTATCACTTTACCTAGACTAGAAATGAAATACAGACCCGTTGTTAAAATATGTTTTTATAAAAACCTTAAAAATATTTTTGAAATGTAAATATTATAATATTTGATTTAAACTAAATAAAAAAATGATTTATGTAAGCATTATTGATTTTTTGAAAATTTATAAGTGAAATAAATTATTGGTAAAACTAGAAAATTTGAAATGTAAGTTATTTTGGGAAATTTTAATTGGGTGATAATTGGAATTTAAATTAAATATGAAATGTGATAACTTCATGATAATTTGGATTAAAGTGAATTTAAATGATTTTTATATTATATTAATGATTTTGAATAAAGTTAAAATGTGAAATGAATGAATATTTAAGTTGAAAATTTGAAATATAACTAAAATTGGAAATTTGTGAATTTGGCTTAAGAGTGAATTTTAAGTTAAGTAAATAAAAATGGAATTAAGTTATATTTGAAAATTTAAAATTAAGTGTTAAGTTAATTTAATTTAATGAATTTATAATTTAAAATTGGAATTTAATAAGTGAATTATTATTAAATTTTGATTTTTGAATGGAGGTTTAACTTTATAAAATCATGAATATAAGGGTATTTGAATGATTATATATGATTTTATAAGTTAAAAATGATTTATATAAAAATATAATTGTTTGTGAAATTATACTGAATATTTGAAGTTAATTAACTGCATCTCTGAAATGCTATTAATTCTAATGTAAATGATAATACAACATTTGTAAATGCTGTAGTTGATAATAATGAACCAAATGGCTAAATTTAATTAAAGGCTATTATAGCATTTTTGTAATGTTATAATGGTTGAATTTAACTAAGTTTATTTGAAACTAATGTAACCCTATTACAGCATTTTAAATGCTGTCTTTTGTTAAATTGAACTGTTTTAAATGTGACTTTCCGTTGCATTTTCTAAATGCTGAAAAAGTTGAATTTTCATTGTTTTAATTAATTTAAGTGAACGAATGAAAGATTAAAATTTTGGAAATTTAATAATTTAATTATTAATAATAACTTTATTTTTATGATTTAAAATAAAGTAATTTGTTTCGAAATATAAACTATTTTGAAATATGATATTTTGAAATGGATTTTTGAAGGATATTGAATTTTGAAATGATATTTGATTTCGAAGTATAAAATACCATTTTGAAATTTTAACCACGGGGTGTATTTAATTTATAGTTTAACTGATCCTTGAAGGATGGGCGATCCCAAGCATCCTTTGAGTTATTGTGCATTTCTACTACAGTTCACTTGAGTTGGTTTACATTATATAAGTATATATTGTCCTGACTCGAGTGTTTTGTGTTTTACTTTACGCTCGGGTCAGCCTGAGTATTTACAGCTTAGCTTTGGATCTCATTCTGGAGCTAGGAATCGCTGGAGATTCTGCTTGTCTAGTTATCTGTTCCTTTCAGTTCAGTTGTTCTATTCTAGTTTTGGTATTTATAAACTTCTATGTATTTGGGATTTCTATTGTATATGTTTTCAGAATGATATTATGTAATATGTTTTGAGAGTTTGTATATAGTAGCTTCATGAACTACTATGGTATTTTATTTCCGCTGTGAGTTATTCTGATATGTTCTGTGTCTGTGATTCTGTGTATTTGATTTCATTTGCTCCAAACTTATTTACAATCTGTTATTTTGAATTATTCAAGTCAGACATGTGTGGATTATTGTCGATTTGAATGGTCCAAAATAGTGGGTCGTTACATTAACTCATGAATAATTAGGTAAGTTATATTGAAATGCAATTTAGTACTATACAAATAAAAATTTCAAATTCAATTATTTCAAGTTTAAATACTTATTCAAAAATTTATCCTTATTTATAATTGAAAACATCTTTTAACATGATTTTTAAGAATTAAATTACCATTTAATTTCAAACCCTTTAGAAATCATTATGTATATACTATATATATCAAATCAAATTAAATTTTAAAATAAGGTACTTATATATATAAATCAAATTATACTGAAGAAATTCAAATCAAAATATTTTTCAAAACAAAACCGTAGCAAAGCTACAGAATAGTATCTCCACTTCGAAACTCGAAAATGAATGTCGATGATGCGGCCGCCATCACCGAAATTATTTTCCAACGACAAAGAGAAGAGCACTGGTTTCACCATTTTAAAATTCTTTGAAAACGATTTATATTCGAAAATATTTTAAATACTATACACTTTAAAACTTTCAAATCAAAGTTTGAAATCACCAGAAATTAAATTCTCAAATTCTTTATTTAAATTCCTTTCAAATCCCAAATCAAATTATAACCAAGTTTCATAAATTCATTTATTTATATTGTGCAATAATCAATGGTTTACAAAACAATAAATGATAAATCAAATATTATTATTTCTGACAACAAATTCATTAACAATTTAATTTCGGAAAACTTATATTTATATATAATATAATCATACAAAACTTTTATTTTATTTACCAAATTTGAAAACGATATTGTGTCAGTTTGCTCTGCTCAAGTGTTTTGGAAATCCTATCGATAGCGTTGATCAGACGAATCGATCGAAAACCCAAATCAACATCAACAACTCAAACAACACAATGTATATTAAAACATTTTAAAATATAAATTTACAAATACACTTCTTCGCTCAACGATACAGTAGTGGATTTCAAAGCAAGGATAGGGATTCAAATTTGATGGACTCAAATCAAAGAGAATTTTGATTCGAATACAAGTTCGAAACAAAGATATGATGATTAAATAACAAGGTAGGAAGATTGATAAGTTTATATAAATCACGGGCAACCTTAACCGGGTCGACCGTGACTTCAAGAATAAGATCAATGTAGAATTCCGAGGCAAATCGACATTTGATCTCAAGAGATAGAATTCGGCATAACCAAAGATGTTAGCATCTAAACCGAGGATATATAAATCTCCGGTGAATCGATGCTATCTTAAAGAGTTTTACCCCTTTACAAATCAATTTGAGATTGGCGGAACCGCCAACTCATTATAAAGATCATTCGAAGTGGAGTTATGTGATACTCCAGAATTCAGAAGAATACGAATAGTGAGGGACAAGAATGAATTTCGGAACCGCAGGGAATGTTCCAAAATTCAAAAGAATCGAGTCAAAAGGAAGAGATTGAAACTCGAATGAGGGTGATTCTGTAAATACATTTACCCTATATGCTAAGTTTTGCCTAGAGCTACCAAAGCTCTGATACCAACTGTAACGACCCGGTATTTTGGACCATTCGCATCCGCACATGTCGGACTTGAATAATTCAAAATACCGCGTTGTTAATTTAAATTTGGCAAAACTGAGCATATACGGTAAATAAATAGAACACAGATCACAGACACAGAGTAATAATATGCAGCGGAAATAAAAGAGATAGTAGTTCATGAAGCTACTATATAAATATATAAGTTACATCAGAGTTAAACCAGATACAACGGAAGAGTAATACGATACATCAGATACAAATCAGAATACATCACTGGAATCATCGAATACTGAAAGTAGAATAGATGGCTGGATCTTCAAGCAAAGCTCCAACTTCAAAGGTGAGTCTCGAATACTGGTACACTCAGTCTGACCCGAGCGTAAAGCAAAACACTAAACACTCGAGTCAGGATTAACATTATTATATCAATAAATCCAACTCAAGTGAAAGAGCAATTGAAATACAAGTAACTCAAAGGATGTTTGGAATAACCATCCTTTAAGGATCCGTTAAACTATCTACTATGTAGTAGTGTACGATAAGTAGATAATGTCTATCAGTAATATAAGATATCAAAATAGTGTTAAGGCGTTACCATTATCCCCCTTAACACATTTTATATAAGCGTTATAGTCTATATAGCACTGTAAACTCCACCGTAAACTAGTGGGCTATCAGGGAGTACTCCATAGGTATAACACAAAACAAATTCGTAGTGGTCGCGTATAAAGGGATACAAGTATGACAAGGCACATGAGGCAATACCCAAGGTAGTGAAACTACCGTTTGCCTGATCTGGACTGGTGCGAACGCATCGCCGCAGCGATCGCAACACCACGAAACAACACTCCCAAAATCAAGGGTGCACCAATCGACAACAAGTAATGAGTAGTTTTCGAAGAAGTGTGTTCGCTTGAGGTAGCTGACCTCCATTTGGCCCGGCACGGCTCCTGTTTTAGTCATTTCCAATTTGACACAAGTGTCAAGGCTATCCATTATCATTCTCTTTCTTCAGTCATCACGTACATCATTCCAACCACTTCATTCTGGATCACACTCCACGTATAGTTATTAAAGTGGTTTCCGGTTTAGACAGTGAGTATGTCCCTAACCGATTCCGGTCTCTTTAATAACTTTCGTAATTATTACACCGATTGGTCGTTTAATATATTTCAAAACCAAATCAAATTCAATTTCAAATAGAATTTATAAATCAACATTTCATTTGTCTTTCTAAACAATTTCCATAATTTACGTTTCCAACTTCCAAATTACTATTTCAAAATCTTATAATTCAATCTCAGCTTTATTTAAAACAATTCAAATATTGATTCAAGTTCGTATATAAGTTTCATTCCGAAATTATTTAAATCGATTTAATTTAACGTTCAAATCAATTTAAATTCATTTATCGATTTCATTCAAATATTCATTAAGTAAATTTGCCATTAAAAACAATTTCTATTAAATTTCCAATTCATAAAATCCATTATTTAAATTCAACTTCCTTATATCAAAACTTACAAATTGAATTAAATTAAATTCATCAAATCAAATTCTTTAAATTTCAAGTCTTACATTAATTTCAATAAATCACATTTTATTTCTTGTTAAAGAAATTCAATTTCACTTATTTACTTACTTAAATAATTTTCCAAACTTAATTAATAAAGAAACTCAATTTCAATTATTCAACAAGTTCAATTCCACTTATTAAAGAATTCAATTTATTTAATTATTAAATAATTCAATCTTATTTAATTATTTAATAATTTCAAAACTTAATTATTAAATAATTTCAAACTTAATTATTAATAATTCCAAATTTTAGAACAACGTTCATTCATCATCTACTATGTTAATATTTTGATTCAGATTATTAAATATTAACATTTCCTTTCATTAAAATTCAAATTCCAACTTCGTTTCAAAACATATTATTTATTCAAATAAAATCTTCATTTTATTTAAAAATCAAATCATTGACCAATCGGGTTTTCTTTAATTCTCATCCTAAGTCAAAGTTTAATTTGGATATTTATCATTTCAACCCGATTCCAATTCAATTCAAATCAAAACATAGCAAAGGGAACTTGCAGTGTGATAACTGGGATGATGTCAAAGTAAATAAACAAGCAATAACAACAATCAATATCAATCCAATAATCAATTCAAATAATCCCGAAATAACCGTATTAATTCGCATTGTTATTTGTACGAATTAATATAATTATTTCTAGAATCCACACTATCATTTCATGTAGATTACAGAGTTAGAAAAGATAAAATCTTTGAGATTATTACATTACAGTTTTTCACTTGTCATTCAATTACAATTTTTATACTACAACAATTAATACAATATACGTCGATGGTTCAAAGTGTAATTATCACTATTCTACATGTCAATTAATTTAACAATTAAAAGGGGCCATATTCAACTAATCAATTTTAACATATAAATCAGTTTTAAAATTGTTAACTATCCTATATCAATTTCAATTCTGCATACTATTAATCACTTAACATTAACAAATTAACATCCAATATAAACATCGAACAATCAATCAATTATTAGCCAAACTAGATTATCATTTCATAATTAACAGTTAATGGTGAAAGATGTCATAAGTAAACTGATACAAGTGATAGCATATAAAACAATGTAAATAACTAACAACAGCATATTTCAATTGTCGTTTCAATTGAAATCAAATTTAATAAATAAAAGAACGTTAATCGTGAGTGATTGCTCACCTTTCGAGGCTAGAGATGGACGAGAATGAGATGAGTTACAAATCCAAGCACGAATTCGATGGTCAAAGCTGATAACAAGGAACAGACGAAATCAAATCAGAATTGGGTCGATGAAGATAAATGGGTATAAGTGAACACAAATATATATATAACTGATCTGGAAACAAAACGAATAAATGCAAGCCATAAATATATACTTACAAAAAAAACGCATACAACACAATATTGATAGAATAGTACATATAACAAAATGTATTCCTTCAAAAAGTTGTACGTACGTTAGAATATACTTTAGCTGAAATATACATCACTTATCTATAGAGAAGTTTACAAACAAAATTTATATAAACTCAATATACACTATGATAACTTAATATAATACGCACCAGCAAACGAAACTAATATTTTTTATATAAAACAGAGATATGCACATTGAAAAATACAACAAAACAACAAATATACAACCAACTTATAAATATATAAAGATCGAAACATATCTATATATATATAATATCGAAATCAATACACATATTATATAAATACTTCTTTATATAACATACTTATATAATATACACACTAACAAATTATAAATATAGACATAGGACTAACATAACATATATCTCTACAGATAAAACGTAGCCCCAACATATATATACTTTAAAACATATAACAAGCGGATTCTATGCGAAATATACTTATATGTAATATATATATAAAATAAACCTTTGCATGAAATCAATGTTATGACTATACTATAAAGCACATATAAATCTTATATATAAGACCGAATTATATATATATATATATACACACAACATAGAAACCTGAATCATAAAACAGAATTAGAGTACGCAAAAATAGAGAAGATGAAAAAAATAGATTACAAGGGCTGACTATCAACTTGCATGACTGAACTGACATCAGGTTATATATATTGTAGTTATTACAAATCATATGTACATATATATATATAAATCTTTTAAAATAATACATATTTCTACATATATACATGTAAACAATTTAAAATCTAAAACTGTAAACTGCAAATTATATATATACATACCCAAACCGAACATATATATACAAAATGGAAAAAATCAATATTACTAAAATCCAATATACATGTACACTTCGACTCAACAGTATATAAATATATAACAAATATATGGCTGATCTGTAACTTATATAACTAATATATATAAATCTTAACAGGATAGTGAGTACTAATATATATAGACTTTTTATAATGTTATATATATAACATTATAACACCCATGACCGTAGTTTTAGATAAATAAACTTATAAAGATGGGAAGCATATCTTTATATATAGCAAAACTTATATAAATACCTGTATATATAAAACTTAATATATATAAGATATATACGCATATATGCTTCTACTGTTAAAAACCAACACAAACTTCAACTATAAACCAATATATATATAACCATCATATATATGCAATTTGAACCTATTATTTGTAAAAATAATTTACGTACATTATAAACAAACCGACTAAACACTTATTATAAATCTAACTTACCTTAAAATAGAAATCAGAGGGTAAAAGATTGGCAAGGCAAGCGGAAGAAGCTGAGGAAGAGTGCTTGCGTGGGTTGTCGACGTCTTTGGCTCGGGTTGGCTGTCGATGTTGCTCGGCCAGAAAAACAGAGGGGATGCAAGTTTGATCGGGTCTATTGCCATGGTGTTCGGCAAGGGGGGAGATGTGGGATTTGTTTGATCGGATCTGGAGGTTGGGAAAGTTTGGTTGTAGGTTCGCTCGGAGGTAGGGGAAAGCACGAGCAGGTGAGGACTTGGAGAAGAATGAAGGCAAGTTGCAGAGGAAAATATACAGAAAGCTTTGTATAAAATTTTCTTTCAAATGGCAGAACAAAGAAGAACCGACCAGGGAAAACAAGCAAACAGAGGTAGACGAAATGAACTGGCACAATATTGGAACCAGTGAAAATAAAAGTCACAGCTGTCGAATTCAAGAAGATATAAATGCTAGTGGCTATTGTATTACACGCAGTATAACGAAAAGTCTCAGAGCAGATTGTAACCGGCTACCGATACGGTAGGCGTTACACAAAGTGCAACGTACAACGGAACTCCGAATTTGACAATCGAATATACCGTAGAGATCAGCACGACGAGACGATCAAAACGGTATATAGAAATCAGTGGTACGATTGAATTATAAAAATTCGAATTTTTCTACTACGGAAAATGCAAGAAAAACACAGAAAAATAAGATCGACGGAGCTAAAGAAGTTCGAATTTTGAAAAACGAAAATGACGTCTTGCTCAGAAGATGGTTTAGAATTTTCTATGTAAAAATATTTAGGTTCCGAAAACATTTATTTTCATCGCTTTTTAACTGATTAAATTGAAGTAAATTTACGCGCGAAATAAACTTTCATATTTTCGGACGATAATTTACCAGTTGCTATGTTTAACTAGACGCATTCCAAATATCAAATTTTTATTTCAAAATTTTATCGTTTAAAATTTCACAAAATTTCAACTAATTACGTTATTAAAACAGTTAAAATTTTACGGGTCGTTACAGAAGCTTATTTTCGAACCTGAATCAATATTTGAATTGTTATAAATAGAAATTGGAATTGAATTATAAGATTTTGAAATTATGAATTTGGAAGTTTTGAAACGTAAATTATGGAAATTGATTTAGAAAGATAAATGAAATATTGGTTTACCAATTTTAATTGAAATTGAGATTGATTTGTTTTGAAATTTATTAAACGGCCAATCGGTGTAATAATTATGAAAGTTATTAAAGAGACCGGAATCGGTTAGGGACATACTCACTGTCTAAACCGAAAACCACTTTAATAACTATACGCGGAGTGTGATCCAGAATGAAGTGGTTGGAATGATGTACGTGATGACTAAAGAAAGAGAACGATAATGGATAGCCTTAACACTTGTGTCAAATTGGAAATGACTAAAACAGGAGCCGTGCCGGGCCAAATGGGGGTTAGCTACCTCGAGCGAACACACTTCTTCGAAAACTACTCATTACTTGTTGTCGATTGGTGCACCCTTGATTTGGGAGTGTTGTTTCGCGGTATTGCGGTCGCTGCGGCGATGCATTCTCACCAGTTCGGATCAGGCAAACGGTAGTTTCACTACCTTGGGTATTGCCTCATGTGCCTTGTCATACTTGGATCCCTATATACGCGACTTCTACGATTTATTTTGTGTTATACCTATGGAGTACTCCATGATATCCCACTAGTTTATGGTGGAGTTTACAGTGCTGTATAGACTATAACGCTTATATAAAATGTGTTAAGGGGGATAATGGTAACGTCTTAACACTATTTTGATATCTTATATTACTGATAGGCATTATCTACTTATCGTACACTACTACATAGTAGATAGTTTAACGGATCCTTAAAGGATGGCTATTCCAAACATCCTTCGAGTTACTTGTATTTCAATTGCTATTTCACTTGAGTTGGATTTATTGATATAAGAATATTAATCCCGACTCGAGTGTTTTGTGTTTTGCTTTACGCTCGGGTCAGACTGAGTGTACTAGTATTCAAGGTTCACCTTTGGAGTTGGAGCTTCGCTTGGAGATCCAGCTTTCTATCCAGCTTTCAGATATCCAGTTGATTCCAGTGATTGTATTCTGATTATTGTATTTGACTATTGTATCCGAGACATCTGTTGTACCTTATTTAACTCTGATATTGTATATAGTAGCTTCATGAACTACTATCTTTTGTTTCCGCTGCATTTATTACTCTCTGTCTGAGAACTGTGATTATTTATTTACTGTATATGTTCAGTTTTGCCAAATTTAAATTAACAATTCGGTATTTTGAATTATTCAAGTCCGACATGTGTGTCTGCCTATGCACTTGGCGGTTGCAGCATGATAGGGGGTTCTCGCATTTGGTTTGGTAGCGAGCGGATGACTCTTACTCCTACATGTCCCTGCGGGGTTGGTGCAGTCGAGAGACTGGCTGTAAAGGCAGAACACAGGTACAGCTGTACGCTACGGTGGGCGTTACCCCACTGACGTGGTCCGTTACAGTTGGTATCAGAGCTTTGGTAGCTCTAGGCAAAACTAAGCATATAGGGTAAATGTATTTACAGAATCACTCTCATTCGAGTTTCAATCTCTTCCTTTTGACTCGATTCCTTTGAATTTTGGAACGTTCTCTGCGGTTCCAAATCCATTCGTGTCCCTCACCATTCGTCTTCTTTCAATTCTGGAGCATCCCATAACTCCACTTCGAATGACCCTTATAATGAATCGGCGGTCTCGCCAAACTTCGAATGATTTGTAAAGGGGTGAAACTCCTTTACAATAGGCATTGATTTACCGGAGATTTCTATATCCTCGGTTTACGATGCTATCTATCTCTTGCTATGCATGAATTCTATTTCTTGAGGTCGAATGTAGATTTGCCTCGGAAATTCTGCATTGATCTTATTTATGAAGTCACGGTTGACCCAGTTAAGGTTGCCCGCGATTTATATAAGTTTATCCATCTTCCCGTTTGAAATTCAATCATCATATCTTTGTTTCGAGCTTATCTTCGAATCAAAATTCTCTTTGATTTTAGTCCATCAAATTTGAAACCCTATCCTTATTTTGAGAATTCATTCCTGTATCGTCAAGCAAAGAAATGTACTTGTAAACTAATATAAATGTTTTAATATACATTGTGTTGTTTGAGTTGTTGATGTTGATTTGGGTTTTCGATCGATTCGTCTGATCAACGCTATCGACAGGATTTCCAAAACACTTGAGCAGAGCAAACTGACACAATATCGTTTTCAAATTTGGTAAATAAAATAAAAGTTTTGTATGATTATATTATATATAAATATAAGTTTTTTGAAATTAAATTGTTAATGAATTTGTTGTCAGAAATAATAATATTTGATTTTCATTAATTATTTTGTAAACCATTGATTATTGCATAATATAAATAAATGAATTTATGAAACTTGGTTATAATTTGATTTGGGATTTGGAAGGAATTTAAATAAAGAATTTGAGAATTTAATTTCTGGTAGTTTCAAACTTTGATTTGAAAGTTTTAAAGTGTATAGTATTTAAAATATTTTCGAATATAAATCGTTTTCAAAGAATTTTAAAATGTTGAAACCAGTGCTCCTCTCTTTGTCGCTGGAAAATAATTTCGGTGATGGCGGCCGCATCAACGACATTCATTTTCGAGTTTCGAAGTGGAGAGACTATTCTGTAGCTTTGCTACGGTTTTGTTTTAAAAAAATATATTTTGATTTGAATTTCTTCAGTATAATTTGATTTATATATATATATAGGTATCTCATTTTAAAAATTTAATTTGATTTGATATAAATATATAGATATATCTCTAAATTGTTTGAAGTAAATCGGAGATTTAAATTCTTAAATTTTAGGTTAAAGATGATTTCAATTATAAACTGAAGTCAATCCTTGGATAAATATTTAACTTGAAATAACTGGATTGTAAAAAATTTATTTGTATAATACTCAATTTCATTTCAATATAACTTACCTAAATTATTCAGAAGTTAAAATGTAATTGGATAATGTACAATAAAAAAATGTCTTTATAAATAAAATTTGAGTGTTTATAATAAATGTTATACACTAAATTTTGATTATAAAGATGTTAATAGAGTTAGAAAGGATAATAAGTAATTGAATAATAGATGAGACAAATAAATTTGTTTTGAAAGAATTAATAAATTGAAATTTGATCAACTTATGAAAATACCTTGAATTTAAAAGCAATTAGTAAATATAAATTAATTTAAATCGAAACTTTTATGGTTTAAATTAATTTATATGGGTTAAATATATGTGATTAGATATATTAAGTAGAATAAATTTAACAATAATTTGGAATAAAGAAGAATTTAAAATTGCTGAAAAAATATGATTATAATAAAAGACTATTCAAATTTATGGTTTTAGAAATTGTAAATTGAAGATAATTGGATAATAAGATAATGAATTTAGAAATAGTTGAGATTGATTTTAGTGAAATCAAATGGATTAAATCAATTATTGAATATCAATTAATTTAAATTTGAATTTATATGGTTTAAATTAATTGTTATTTTGTATTTCAAATCTGTTTTTCTTTCTGGTTGTTTCTATTCTCCTACCTCGTTCCTTTTCGGGGACAAAAAGTTTTGAGTGGGGGAGAGTGTAATGACCCATAAATTTAACTGGTTTTAATAACGTTATTAATTGAAATTTTGCGAAATTTTAAACGATAAAATTTTGAAATATAAATTTGATATTTGGAATGCGTCTAGTTAAACATAGCAACTTGTAAATTTTCGTCCGAAAATATGAAAGTTTATTTCGCGCGAAAATTTACTTCAATTTAATTAGTTAAAAAGCGATGAAAATAAAATGTTTTCGGAACCTAAATATTTTTACATAGAAAAATTCTAAACCATCTTCTGAGCAAACGTCATTTTTCGTTTTTCCAAATTCGGACTTCTTTGGCTCCGTCGATCTTATTTTTCTACGTTTTTCTTGCATTTTCCGCTAGTTTAAAAATTCGAATTTTTATAATTCAATTGTACTACCGATATCTGTATACCATTTTGATCGTCTCGTCATGCTGATCACTACGGTATATTAAATTCTGTGCTTGGATGCTCTGTTCACAGCGAAATCAGTGATATAGTGGTCCGTATCGGTAATGTTTGAACCTTCTGAATTCTTGCGTATGTTCGTTCATCCTCTTTGTGAATATCTATGATCACTCGTCATTATTATTCCAGCCGAGACTTCCATTTTCCCAATGACAATAATTTTTTTTTTACTTTCATTTTTACATCTTCCCGTAGCTATGACTGACTGTGCGTTTTCTTTGGTTCAGTTCCTTTGCATTTATTTCGGTTTTGGGGAATATTTTTAGTTCATATTGGCTTAAATTGTTTATCATCATTTCGCTCTCAAACATTTTTTCTGAATTCAACACTTTGCCTTTTGCCATTCATACTGGCTCAAATGTTATGTAGATGGTTGGTCTTCTCCATTCTCTGGTTTCACCGAAAAAATTTTATATTTGAAAAGGCATATGTATATTTCCTTCAAAACCAGTCACGCATTCATTCTTCCTTTCCTCATTCCTCACGCATGCGTGGCACACCGTGTCTCCTCTCTCTCGCTCAGCACATCTCCGCCACCTGACCGACCACCTACCACCCAACCCCACTTCCTTCACCAGCGTGCACACGCAAACCATCCCGAATCTCCGCGTCATCACTTCGAGCAACCACCCGATCTAAACGTCGCCTTTCATCTCCAACCCGGCTGAGTGCCTCCGACATCTTGCCGAACTCCCCAAGTTTGGACCTGCCTCTTCTCTTTGGGAAAAGGTGAGTGATAATGGGTTGATACACTTATAGTTTAATACGTGTTATGTAAGCAAGACAAATATATATAGAATTATGAAGTTGGTTTGTTGTTCTGTAGTGTATACAACGTTTACATGCTATGTTAGTTTTCCATTCCATAAATCTCTGTTTATATATAAAATCTTATTAAGGTTTGTATATAATGTTGGGTATATATATGTGTAAAGCTATACACTTTTATCTGCATATAGTTTTACATCATTTGTTGTTTAGATATGAATATATATAAGGTTGATATATTGTATATTTTGTTTATTGTACATAACCTAGTGTCAGATTAGTTGTTGTAATGTACAAATTCTATAAAAATGCTATAAAGTATAAGATCCATTTGTCAAAAATATATATTTGTAAGTTTAGTTGTAATTGATCTTTAAATTCTAAGTTATACAACCTGCTCGTATCTATTACTATTTATTTAATATATATGTTGTAAACCATTTTTTTTTACAAAGCATTTTTCTGTTGGTAATTAGACGTTGATTTTTTTAAGAGTTTGTATATGTAAGTTATGTTAAGTGTTGCGTTTGTTTTATTGTATAAAGATTTCAAAGTAAAATTTGCATAACTCAGATTTCCAATCTTATCATAGAAAGTTGCAACCAAACTGATTTTGCACTTGTTTGCATGTTTATTTTTTTCTTTTCTGAACAGCAGTTAGACTTCATGTTCACGATATCATATCTCACTCATGTTTTATCGAAATGGGTTGATTCTATTTTTATAAAAGAGTCGAAGTTACCTAGTTTATGAATGTCAAATTTTAGCAAAATCCAACATCGTTTGATTAGTGGTCGAGGATCTGGAAGTTTGACCCAGGCAGTTGTTCTTTTGTACTCGAAATTATTTTACACTGCTGCAAACACGACCTGAGTTCATATTTGACGCATCGTATCTCTTCTGTCTTAGGTCGGAATACAGTGATTCCCTTTTTGTTTAAAAGATAAAGTTTTCTACTTTCTGCATATAAAATTTTAGCTTCATACGAGGTGGTTCAGTCCTCTGTTTCTTACTTGAAAGTCAGACCCAGAGGGGTTTTCAGACCTGAACAATTGACAGTCGCAACATGGCCTGAGTCTATGTTCGTGACATCGTAACTTTTCTCGTCTCTTGTCCAAATCAAGTGATTCTTTTGCAGTTTGAAACACAAGTTTTGATCTTTATTCATACCAAATTTCAGACCATTTCGATCTCGGTAGCACATAGAATTATATTGTTAAACTTTGACGCAGGACATGTTTTTTTTATTTGTTGCTATGTTGAATGTTTTGATTTGATTTCGGCAATTCCTATTTAACAGCTTTGCTCGTCGATTCGTGCCAATCTAGTTTATTTCGGAAACCGTGCTTGCAATTCGTAACTCAACTTCGTTGTCTATTCTCGCTCCCTAGCCTCAAAAGGTGAGTAATCACTCACGATTAATGTTCTTTTATTTATTAAATTTGATTTCAATTGAAACGACAATTGAAATATGCTGCTGTTAGTTATCTACACTGTTATATATATGTTTTTACCTGTATCAGTTCACCTGTGATATCTGACACCATTGTCTGTTATTTATACAATGATAATCCAGTTTGGTTGTTAAATGATTGATTGTTAATGTTGTAAGTGATAAATAATATGAAATTGAAATTGACGTAGGATAGTTAGATTTGATATATGTGTTAAATTTGATTTGAGGACATTTGCATAATATGACCCCTTTAAATGTTTAATTACTTGACACGTAGTAATTTGGTTAAGTACACCTTGAACCATTGAATGTATGTTGTATAAATTATTGTAGTATAAAATTGAATAATGGATGACACGTAAAGAACCGTATAAATATTAGTGTAATAATCTTTAATCTACATGAAATGATAGTGTAGATTCTAGAAGTAATTATATTAATTTACACAAATAACAATGTGAATTAATACGATTATTTCGGGATTATTTGAATTGATTATTGGATTGATATTGGTTGTTGTTATTGCTTGTTTATTTACTTTGACACCATCCCAGTTATCACACTGCAAGTTCCCTTTGCTATGTTTTGATTTTGAATTGAATTGGAATCGGGTTGAAATGATAAATACCGAAATTGAACTTTGACCTAGGATAGAGAATTAAATAAAAACCCGATTGGTCAATACTTTGATTTAAAAATAAAATGAAGATTTTATTTAATAAATAATATGGTTTTGAAACGAAGTTGGAATTTGAATTTTAATAAAAGGAGATGTTAATATTTAATAATCTGAATCAAAATATTAACATAGTAGTTGATGAAAGAACGTTGTTTTAAAATTTGGAATTATTAATAATTAAGTTGAAATTATTTAATAATTAAGTTTTGAAATTATTTAATAATTAAATAAGATTGAATTATTTAATAATTAAATAAAAATTGAATTCTTTGTTAAGTGAAATTGAACTTCTTGAATAAGTGAAATTAAGTTTCTTTATAAATTGAGTTTTGAAATTGTAACTAAGTAAATAAATAAGTGAAATTGAATTTTCTTTAACAAGAAATAAAATGTGTTTATTGAAATTAATGTAAGACATGAAATGTATAGAATTTGATTTGATGAATTTAATTTAATGTTATTTGTAAGTTTTGATTTAATGAAGTTGAACTTAAGTAATTGATTTAATGAATTGGAAATTAAATAGAAATTGTTTTGAATGATAAATTTACTTAATGAATACTGAATAAATCGATCAATGAAGTTAAATTGATTTGAATGTTAAATTAAATTAATTTAAATGATTTGGAATGAAGCTTATTTTCGAACCTGAATCAATATTTGAATTGTTATAAATAGAAATTGGAATTGAATTATAAGATTTTGAAATTATGAATTTGGAAGTTTTGAAACGTAAATTATGGAAATTGATTTAGAAAGACAAATGAAATATTGGTTTACCAATTTTAATTGAAATTGAGATTGATTTGTTTTGAAATTTATTAAACGGCCAATCGGTGTAATAATTACGAAAGTTATTAAAGAGACCGGAATCGGTTAGGGACATACTCACTGTCTAAACCAAAAACCACTTTAATAACTATACGCGGAGTGTGATCCAGAATGAAGTGGTTGGAATGATGTATGTGATGACTGAAGAAAGAGAACGATAATGGATAGCCTTGACACTTGTGTCAAATTGGAACTGACTAAAACAGCAGCCGTGCCGGGCCAAATGGGGGTTAGCTACCTCGAGCGAACACACTTCTTCGAAAACTACTCATTACTTGTTGTCGATTGGTGCACCCTTGATTTGGGAGTGTTGTTTCGCGGTGTTTCGGTCGCTGCGGCGATGCGTTCTCACTAGCCCGGATCAGGAAAATGGTAGTTTCACTACCTTGGGTATTGCCTCATGTGCCTTGTCATACTTGGATCCCTATATACGCGACCACTACGATTTATTTTGTGTTATACCTATGGAGTACTCCCTGATATCCCACTAGTTTACGGTGGAGTTTACAGTGCTGTATAGACTATAACGCTTATATAAAATGTGTTAAGGGGGATAATGGTAACGCCTTAACACTATTTTGATATCTTATATTACTGACTGGCATTATCTACTTATCGTACACTACTACATAGTAGATAGTTTAACGGATCCTTAAAGGATGGTTATTCCAAACATCCTTTGAGTTACTTGTATTTCAATAGCTATTTCACTTGAGTTGGATTTATTGATATAAGAATATTAATCCTGACTCGAGTGTTTTGTGTTTTGCTTTACGCTCGGGTCAAACTGAGTGTACTAGTATTCAAGGCTCACCTTTGGAGTTGGAGCTTTGCTTGGAGATCCAGCTATCTATCCAGCTTTCAGATATCCAGTTGATTCCAGTGATTGTATTCTGATTATTGTATTTGACTATTGTATCCGAAACATCCGTTGTACCTTATTTAACTCTGATATTGTATATAGTAGCTTCATGAACTACTATCTTTTGTTTCCGCTGCATTTATTACTCTCTGTCTGAGATATGTGATTATTTATTTACTGTATATGTTCAGTTTTGCCAAATTTAAATTAACAATTCGGTATTTTGAATTATTCAAGTCCGACATGTGCGGATGCGAATAGTCCAAAATAGCGGGTCGTTACAGTAACAGCAATCAGTCTATAGTAAAGCTATAAAGTGGATGTAGGCTTTATTAACAGCCAAACCACTATAAAAATTTGCTTTCTTCTTTCTTTTATTGTTCGTTTTCTTTGTCGGGTAAACCATGTTTTTCCCCAAGCAAACGCCAAAGTGATTCCAAGCGCCAATCATCAGGCCTTTGAATTTAGTGACTCCAAGCAAACCAACAATTAACTCCAAGCAACTAGTAGATTTTCTCGGGTCCGACTCCAAGTAACTTACCACTGATCCGTCAATACCGGTCCATCTTGCTTTGCTCATGTCTCGGGCATGCAGACATCATTTACAAGCATAACAAGTAGATGTAACTTAAAAATGAACCGGATTGCCGATGACTGAAGCATCTTCCCCGTTGAAGCCTATTCGTTGAAGCCATTCGGTGTGCAATATATCCGAGGAGATTCAATGTACCAATCATATCGATTTACTCAGAGAAAACCAACCCTGGACTACATTTCATGAATTCCTATATTCGTCGAAGGTGTATCGATCATGCGATTCATGCGATTATCGCCCAAATCCATCTCCTCGTTCAATCAACCGGATCAGAAGTTTGTCAAGCAGTTTAGAATGCTTGCGACTCACACCAATGATGTGATGTCATTATCTAATTTATTCTAGATGCTAGGTGAGCCACTCAAAGACTTCCTATAGAGATTCAATGTCGTCGTTGTCACTAAAGCGAGCAATCCCAGTGAGGATATCATGCTGATGGCATCGATGAGGGGAATCAATCCCTAGATAGATTTTGGCAGCTAGTTAGCTTGAGAGCCTCCTACGACCTTGGATCGTCTCTATTACAAAGTGAATTAGAAGCTAAGCAAGGAGGAGGTAGAGCAGACTAGGAGAAAGAACAATACGGGCCCATTGGCTAAGGACTCAGATTTCAAGAGACGACCCAGGATCTCAAAATTTGACTCATATGCTCCTTTAAACGATTCAATTGATGGCCTCTACTTGGATACTCATGACCCAGAGCAATACTGAAAACCAGTCTCGAGAAAGTCCACCGAAGCCCAGAGAAAATTCGAGGAATGTTGTATATTCCAAGATGCACACGGGCCCTAACACTGGCGATTACAAATACCTCTGAGATTTGATCGGAAAGCTGATTCGGAAGGAAAAGCTTCAACAATATGTGCAATCCTTGTAGAATGGCAAGCAGGGAACATCTGATTCCTATCAATAAAGAACTCTGATTATCAATTGGACCATTGACGCTCAGCATCCCGCTGAACGGAGCTATGGGCAAAGTGGAATAGCGAGCACATGATGCTGCTTCACTTATCAATGAGATTTATTCTGATCTTCTTTGAATTATTTTATTTTAATTTCAATTTCAATTATGTTGTGAACTACGACCAAGTTGAACTAAACTACTTCCAAAACGATGCAAGTGACCAAGTACTTAGAGTTGGCCGCCAGCCAATCTCCATAGACCATGATCAAACTTATAGAGTTTCATCAAGACGAACGTGATTTGATCGTTCATCAGCTACTATATACCCCTGATTTAGGACACCGAGGCACAAAATAAAGAACCTAACAAGTTCAGAATCCAACAGAAAGTAGACATGGCTGACTTACCACTCAGCAACCTTCATATTAGACTTGAAGTAGTCGCGACTGGTCGCCTGCTAATCATCCCTAGATTCCAACAAATGGACATGATTGCAGCCTGAAACAGACGCAACTTAATTGGCCGCTTAATAACTCATTATCTCCGCTTGCTAGAATACAAAGCAAAATGTGCAAGGCTTGATCATCTGACCCTAGCATGGATGTGATCAAATCATTCATCACCTGCTTTTTTCTCCGACTTAATGGGAAGAGTCGCAACTACCAAGTGGACGTGAATCCGAAAAAAATTCCTCTGATTCCTCTTGAATCCAACACCTTAGCCTATAAGAACCGATAAAACTATGTTCCCTCGAGCTGAATCCAAAAAATTCCTCTTGAAGTCGATGAATCATTGCTTTAAGACCGTTGGGCTGTCGGACACACGACCCAAAACTCCTCTTGGAATCAATAAATTATCATTCCAAGGCCGTCTGATCCCCGGACATCTGACCAAAAAAACCCTTCGCGAATGTGAAGGTCTTTCACGAACTAAAGCATCGTGAAGGCGGATCGGTAGATCAGTGGTCATTTGATCCAAAAAACCTTTCGCGAATGCGAAGGTCTTTCACGAACTAAAGCGTCACGAAGGCGAACCGGTAGATCAGCAAAATTTATGTATGACTGATATCCACGAAGGTGAACTAGAAGATCAACATTCATCTAATCCAGAGCTCCCCAAAGTCAACAAAGTCATGCCCCAAAGCCACAAATCGACAATCATACTAGTCACTTCGCAAAATTAACAGAATCACTTCCAACGACCAATGAGGCAAATAGTGCTAAATCCCAGAGCTTCAAAGTCTCTCAAAGAAACTAAGCCAAAACTAAACCGACCTTGTGATCAATCAGAGGCCAATTCGAATCAAGCCAAGATTCGGCACCTGGGAAAACAGCACCCATTGGACCGGGGGCAACCAAACAAGTTGTGGAGAGACC
Source organism: Allium fistulosum (assembly GCA_030737815.1). Lineage (NCBI taxonomy): Eukaryota > Viridiplantae > Streptophyta > Magnoliopsida > Asparagales > Amaryllidaceae > Allium > Allium fistulosum. Next base: position 495,712,734 of record CM060905.1, on the reverse strand, counting down.
ATGGGTCCAGTTCAAGCGCGCCAACAGCCCTATGGCATGGGGGGCATGGCACACACTTGAATAGCCATAAGAAAGGCCGAGACAAATCATACCACAGTTCTGTTATGCCCGATCAAAAATTCTGGCATTCTAACAACCGCATACTTAATGACCTATCTAGTGCAACAAACAAAATACTGGAATAATACTTGCCCACTTCTTTCCAACTACTATTTTACTGCTCTTGGTGACCAATTCGTCTTACTCTTAGATCGTATGCCAGTCAAAGACCCATTCTCTGAAGGCAGTTTGGACCAAGAGCTAAGAGTCAGACCCTGAACTCCCGTAGGCTCTTTCTTCAATCCACCTTCATGCGGTTAGCTATACATCTCTCCACCATGGAAACCTGATCTATTTAGACGTGCACATCTTCCAGAAACATGAAAGGATCATCCAAGCCATGGTTACCCGAACCAAAAACCGTTTAACTTCTTGAACCAATAAAACTGTGTTCATGTAAGCAACCTGCTGAGTCAACGGGGTCAAATCAACTCAAACCAATGGATTGGCGGAGCCCGTTCCTTGCCTTCTAAAAACCAGTGTTGCCCCGACAACATCGAGAAACATCAAAAAACTAACTCCTCACGTTGCTTGGAGATAGGCAACGCCGAGGAGCAACATAAACTAACTCCTCGCTTTTCCCGAAGATAGGCAATGCTGAGGAGCATCATAAACCAACTCCTCGCACTACCTGGAGATAGGTAACACCGAGGAGCATAAAAAACTAACTCCTCGCGTTGCCCGGAGATAGGCAACGCTGAGGAGCACCAAAAATCTAACTCCTTGCGTTGCACGGAGATAGGCAATGCTGAGGAGCATCATAAACTAACTTCTCGCGTTGCTCGGAGATAGGCAACGCCAAGGAGCATCAAAAACTAACCCCTCGTGTTGCCCGGAGATAGGTAATGCCGAGGAACATAAAAAACTAACCACTCGCGTTGTCCGAAGATAGGCAACGCCGAGGAGCATCAAAAAACTAACTCCTCGCATTGCCCGGAGATAGGCAACACCGAGGAGCACTAAAAGACTAACTCCTCGCATTGCCCGAAGATAGGCAACATCGAGGAGCGCTAAAAGACTAACTCAACTCCTCGCGTTGCCCGAAGACAGGCAATGCCGAGGAGTGCTAAAAGACTAACTCCTCGCGTTGCCCGGAGATACGCCGAGGAGCCCTAAAAGACCAACTCATCATGTTGCCCGGAGATAGGCAACACCAAGGAGTGCTAAAAGATTAACTCCTCGCGTTGCCCGGAGATAGGCAACGCCGAGGCGCATCCGAATTTACAGTCCTTGCGTTGCCCAAAGATAGGCAACGCCAAGGAGCTCCAAAAACCACGCATCTCGTAAGCCGCGCACTCAAACTTAAACTCCTCTTGTTGCCTGGAGATAGGCAATGCCAACGAGCTCCAAAAGTCGCGCATCTCGTAAACCACGCACTCAAACTTAAACTCCTCACGTTGCCCGGAGATAGGCAATGCCAAGAAGCTCCAAAATCCATGCATCTCGGAAACTGCACACTCAAACTTAAACTCCTCGCATTGCTCGTAGATAGGCAACGCCGAGGTGCGCTAAAAGACTAACTCCTCACTCCTCGTGCTGCCCGGAGATAGGCAACACTAAGGAGCACAAAAAGCCGCGCGTCTCGTAAGCAGTGCATCTGAACTTACACTCCTTGCTCGAAGGAAGGCACTCAGAGACTGACAACACTTGCCCATGCGTAAATTGCATGCTTATCAGAATATCGCCAGAAACTGGGATTAAATGCTAAAGTTGCAAAACTTCCAAAGAAAGAGGGATTGAGGTCAAAATGCGGGGGTCGTACCCACACAACACCGGCCAACAAAAAGAAAATATAGACCCCATGACAAAAACACTAAGTGCAGACTCTGCGCTTGGACAAAATGACTCAAAAAGAACAAAAGTTAGATCGGTCTCCACACAAGCTCCTCGGCGCTTCCTTCCACCGCTCCCCTTTCCGCCCTCTGTTTGCAATTTCTGCCTCATTTCGGGAGTGGTGTCGCTGCTGGTAATATCAACAACTCCTCAGTGTCAAGAAGTTCCAAACCATCCCGGGTCGACGGGTCATATTGATCCCATGAGCCGCGCACTCTCAAAAGTCGTGCATTTCTTAAGCCACACACTCTCAAAAGCGGCGCACTTCGATTAACAGGGATCGACTCCCACTACACGAAAGAACCGACATTGCTTCAGTAGTGTTGCAAAGCTCACGAACCAAGAAGTCGACAAAGAATTCTCATCTTTGACCAAAGTTAATGTACGAAATGTCAAAATTCAAGACATCCAAGTCATGAGTTCCTAGAGATAGAAGCTGCAATGTACCTTTGACTAAGGACATCCAGGGAGCCGCCCAGAACATCGAGTCTCACATCAATTGTTCGGAATAATCAGCCCCGTGGACTGAGGGGCACATAACACATTAACACTTGGTCACACTACAACAAAAAGCGATTTCTACAGCAAAGGATAACTGCGTGCAAGCCAACTTGCTGTTATTTATTGTATTAAACATAAAAATGAGAATTGAAACGCTGTCTATCGAATGAAATACTAGGCGGGATTTTGCTTTTACATTGACCGCCTTGTATTTCACTTCATTTCGTTTTGCTTCTTAATATTCTCACAATCTTTTCATCGATTCCACTTTTATTCCCTTTCAATAATCCTCTCAAATTACAAGATTGTAAAAATTGGTCCTCTTATTTCCTTCAACAATCTTCGCCTCCAGAACTCAACTACCTTAATTAAGGTTTAGCTATCACGTAAGAGAGAGGAGGCAGAAGTTGACCGTCGTTATTCCCTAGTTATGGGTAGCTAGCAATCAACTAAATCCCTAATTTTTGCGAGTTGAATGGTATGTCACACTTCAGTCAATTGTATGGTAGTTTTCTTTTCACAGCTAGATTGCATGTTCTGGAGGAAACCGGAACTTGATAAGGTTGGGTTTCAATTTTTTTTCAAATGTTGTTCTCGTCGAATCTCAATAATATCTAGATATAGCCGATTGTTATTATTTATTTTTTCTTACCGCATTTTTGCAAGTGTTGTTATCTTGAGCATTAAATTCAACTAGCTCAATATATAGCCTCAGTCATGTAAGCGGTGGCTGTGTGGTGGATAACAATTTAGTCTACTTAGGTGGTGGTGTAGAAGCAAAAGAAATGTATGATCAAAATATATTATGTGCTATTTAATTCGCTTGATTTGTTAAGCCGGAAACTCAAAATAGCAGTGGTGATTTTATAGTAAGTGTTGAATTTAGGTCTTCCAGTGTCAACAGTCAGTAAGAAGTACACAGGCGAGGAGTGTTGAATTTTGTTGTTTCAATGTCAATAGTCAGTAAAGTGGAGCAATACGCAAAACAGTCCTTAATGGCTTTGTGATCTATGTGCATAATAGGAGATAAATAGTAGAGTTCTTGTTTGTTGTTTAGTGTTTAGTATGTAGTAGCCAAATTGCCAAGTTTGAGCAGAGAAAAAGATGTGTTGATTCGGTCCAACAAATTTCGTGTGTTGAATACTGTTTATTTAAGTATTGCTGGTAAACTATGAAAATGGTTTATGTTGTTAGCGGTTAAGAAATTTGATATCTTTTAGCTTTAACTTCTTGTTTCACTTTTGTCGGTGTTATAAATCTTACAGGTCAGCTTCACACAATGTTAATGATAGTGGAAATAGTAATATAATTACAAAAGGAACACTCTTGGAAATACATATAATACCATGATGTGCAATAAGTAGGAATATACTGGTAGCTATCCAAATATCGGTCATGGACTTGCAAGTGTGGTTCTTGCTATTGTTTACACCTTTTTTTAGTATGCTATAACATATTGGGAAGTTGTTGAACTTGTAGTTTCATTGTTTGCTAGATTATATAACACACGTGCTAAATTTATTTCTTTGTAATTATCAATGTAGTAGTAATCTAATCAATATAACATTTTATTAAGCATGGCAAGCATGACATAAGAGTAACACTAATAAAACTATTTTAAACAAACTAAAAGTACCGAGTAGTTTGAATTTAACTGTCCATGTTTTCTTTGTATCAAACTCATTATAGGTAAGGTTCAACATAGGTAAAAACTCATTATAGGTAAGGTTCAGCATAGGTTCAACATAGATGCTTACAAAAGCTACACCTCAACAATAGCATTAGTAAGGTGCAGAAATGAATGATATACCCTCAGAGGTGCGCTGGTATGTTGTTCGTTTCTGATTTCTTTCCTTGTTTCATCAATTAATGTTATAATATAAAATGGGGATGCACCATCTAGATTACTGTAACTCAAAATATAATAAAAATGCTAAAACCACTGCTTCATAAAAGAAGATCAGCCATATATACGCAACCGATCGGGAAGCCATTTTTAAATTTGAGTAGGATTTTAGCAGATCAAATACCCAAAGGGATGGGAATATTCTCAGCGGCCCAAATCAAGAATAGCAGGAACATTGTTAGAAATAGAGAATGAAAATTGAAATTAAAAGAATTATATTCAGCCAAAACCAAGTGCACAACTAGAATATTACAATGTCAGATCTCATGATGCCAAACTAAGACACGATAAAGTACAAAGAAGAGACATGGCGGGTAAAGAAGAGGAAATCCTAGTGGAAAGAAATAGTTCTGTTTATCTCCTAGGTTCCACATATGCAGTTTCACACTCAATGGCACCTACTTTGATAACAGAAAACTCCTCAACGCTGATGCAACCATGCTGGCCATCAGCAACCCCAATAGGAATATTGATGCTACGTTTTAGTACATAGTTCTGGATTTGTACTATATTGGGATGCTTAAAGCAACCAAAGGGATGTGGATTTTCTGAAGAGGTAGGGGAGGCCACATTGAGGAGTATACATATGGTCATTAGTCAAGTTGAATTGTCTATGGATAGAGTTAAAGAATGGACAAAACAAGTTGGTCAAAATGAAGTGGGATTGGAAGTGAGAGGTTCCTTTTTGACTACTTGGGATTTTATAGTCATGTTTAAAAGGATTACTTATGTTTTGCATGGACATTGTTAAACGATGGTTAGTGGGCCTCCTGTTGGTGTTCTACTCTCAGGTAATAGTACCATTAAAAGATAGTAAATGGATCAAGTGTGTTTAGGTTTATATTGTGTAAGGTAGTATTATTTACATAGGTTTACAGAGGGACTGCTATATAAAGTTTGTTGTGTGAGCTACTGTTAATTTTATTTTATAAATCTTATATTTTACAGAGTTCTTGTTTTGAATTTACTAATTTTACAAGAAGCCGGTAGAGTTCAAACTATCATTTAAGCGTAAAGCCCTTTTTATATTGAATCAAATCGTTAGAAAGGTTAGGCAATATGTTTAACTTGATTTGGGATGAGAAAGATAAAAGTGAATAATACATTCATATAGTGAAAACTAGTTAACTTCCTACATTAAATTTTTTGTTTTCCTCTTCATCGATAATTTCAGACAATATTGCAGTAACCTCTCTCTTATATATGCAAACGCCCGACGGTTATACTCCAATAAATTAGCATAGCCTTAATCTCTCTTGCTTTCTCTTCAAACATTTTTGTCAATGATAATATGCAAGGTTTTTATATTTCAGGCTATTTGTTTTTTAAATAATAGTTGTCAAGGGTGACACTTAAAACATACATTACCAAGTTAACTAAGTAAACTATTGGCAGTGCCCTGGTTTATGAACTTAGTTACTTTATAAAGTGTAATAATGTTTAATAAGCTCTGTGTAATTCAATATTTAATTATATCATGTATGACCATGTGTTTAATAACTTTGCTTGGTAATATAATTCCATGGTATCCTGCATGACCAAATATGTAAATGCATCCGCTTATATTATTTCACTTGATTATTATTTGTTACCTCTCTTCTTTTGGTATCGTATATACTGTCCCTAACTAGCTTGATGTGTCCAAGTTCAGTAAGGATTTTGCATCATTTGTTTATTCTTAAAAATAAAGTAAAAATTCGATGAGGTTAATTTGTATTATATTCTTTGAAGAAATTTATGTGAAAAATAAAAAACGTGAAGTACCGTACACTGTTTTGCAATTTATAGGCCAACTTAAAAGTTGTTCTTATCACTAGCAAAAAATTGTTTGTGAAAATATTTTTCTGAGCTCAGAGAGTTCACCTTTATGTTATTTCTAGTTTCAATATTGTTGGTTTCCTTGTATTAAGTTGCATTATTGATTTCAATCCATGTTTAGTATTATTTCCATTACTAATTCAAGTCCCTTAATTGATAAGGTGATTCGAATTGTTACATGATTGTAGCTTAACACATCGGTAATTATGGATGATCATATAATTGGCACAATATTTTTTCTTCCCCAAAATTGAAAAGTCTCTTTATATCGTATAGTGCAAAACACTCCATTTATTTAGTCTTAAACTTAGAATTCTTGGCGCTTCTGTAAATTTAATTTTCTAGCACATATCAAAAAAATGAGATTGCTTGCCTATTCAAAGCTTAGAATGCTTGGCCCTTCTATGAATTCCAATGTTCTTTTTTATAAAGTATGTACACATGTCTAAATGCATCTTAACATAAGTCTCGGCTTTATCAAAGCTATGCTCTAAAAATTGGGTTTGGTATTTCACTGTTTCTACATGGATTTTCAGTAAAAAAAAATTACCAAATAATTTACATAATCTTGTTTCCTCATATCTAGTTCCAAATTTACACAGTTTTGCATTGCTTCCTAACGACTAATGCTAGACCGTTTTCCTCTAAAAGATGAATGGAATTGATGCTTAAAAAATAAAAGAATAATTCCTCTTCAGTTTTATTTTTTGGGAAATTATGAGCATTAAATGGAAATATTGGGAAGACAATAGAAGTATTTTGAAATTGAAATATTAGTGATTATAACTATTACAGCAGTTAAAAAAAACTTTGTTATGGTACTTGGTCAGTAGTCTGATTCTTTAGTTTAAAAACCGTAAATATTTAAAATGTATTACTGTTAATTCTGGCACATGAAAATGGCAGAGACAGTGTAGTGGCATAAAATTGAAGGCAGAGCAGTATATTTTGGCTAGGTCAATGTATTTCAATAACAAGTTCAATATATTTTTACTTTTGTGGTAGTTGACTACTGCTTTTTTCCTGATCCAGTATCACATTCTAAGGTGTATGCTGTTTTGGCTAGCGATGTCTGATGTCAGGTCTATGCCATGTTGAAGAATAAAATTGCTGACCAGATATGCTGCAAAGAATGAAGATGTTAGAATAATTGAGGGTGTAAAAGATTTGAATCCAGCCAACCTTCAGAAAGCAAAGGAATCCTTGAAAAGTTTAGACAAAGCATCAAAACCAAGTAACCTTTTAAAGCTAGTTATATATTTATGGTTGGGAAAAGTAATTACTGGCTTTTTTGCCCTGCACTACAACATAAGATATCTTTCTTTAAGCTGCTATATACAAAAATGTTTCACAGTAGATCACTTTCCAAATGTAAAATGCGAGCTTTTTTCATTAAAACCATGTGCAGCAAATATCAAAAGCTTATCAGTTACTTATTACTGTTTGTGTATTTTACAACAATTCATAAAGATGCAAAATAAATTGCTACTAAACTGTTAACCCATAAGAAACAATTACTTGCTTATCACCTATTTCAATTCTTCATACTAAATTTTACTACTGTTCAATTTTTTCCTTTTTTTTTACACAAATACTTTTTTACATTTCCTACTTAAAGGTTGTTCCCAAATAGGCTTCAGGTAAAAGAGAGGTTGTAGACAACAAATTGAAACTATAGAGTAAAAAAGATGCTAAAATTTCACTATTGAAAGAAAAGAAAAAGGTATCTTCTTCAAACTAGGGACAAGACCAGACAATGTAAACAAATTTTCACTGACTCTCTCCCTCCTTTTCCTTTCAGCAATTACGTGTTCACGGTTAGCAAACTCAGCCCTACTACGTGCAGTTTTGGATCTTTTCGGTGTTTTCTTAACAGCAGGTACTGCTCGTAGTTCAATTAGAGAGCCAGGGTCTCCAACTGCTGTTATGCTTAGATCTGCAGTGATTAATGCTGGTTATCGCATATCGGGCTCTCATGTCAGCCCACTCGCCGTCAAAACCGATGCTCCTATGAATGTGATTTGGGATATCATGTGTTGCTGGGTACTCATTTCCTACCATTACTTTTTTATCGTTGAATACCACCTCAATTTTCTTCAGTTTTTTGCTTCTATTTCTCTACTCATTGATATTAGTGGCAACTGCAAATCTCATAATTCAAAACTTGTGTTTGATGACCTTTATTAAAATGAACTCTTTTCGGTGCTAATTATAATTGAAATTTGTTAAGGTGTCTGTCTCATTTCAAACGAATATTTGAGGCATTTGCTTTTCTGGTGAAAAATATAAGTTGCTCTTACACACACAGAAAGAAATGTCTAAACAGAGTTTGTGACAAGTGATTTCATTTGGCAATGTAGGTGAAGAATCATCCTGTTAAAGGGCAACAGCAAGGTCAATCAAAATCGTCTGGAACTGCTATCCTTTCAAAAGAACCAACTCTTCAAGTGAGTTTTTTTTTCACCTTTATTTAGAGCAACAGTGGACTAGCTACATTTCACTAGCTAAATGTTGTCATGTAGACCATAAAGTAGTGTTATGTTAAGCTAGTGATTTTCGTCTATAATGGACTTTTTAAATTTTAGTATTTAACTAGTTGAAGCATACTGTACATTATTCAAGAGCTAGTATGGAAGTTATACAAGGATTTAGAACTATGTTTCTTGCTGAATTTAATTTCCACTCAATCAAAATCATCTGAAGGTTAACCACACCACCTTGTGTGGAGATGGTGACGGTTTACGATTACCAAACATCAGTAGCCTAAGGTTGGAAAATATGAATGAAGGATATTTTAAATGATTCAGAAACTCATACAACAACGTGCACAAACCTAGTATTGATATTATTTTCTACATTAACTCTTGGACGGGTCCAATGCAATTAAGGCTGTAGGGCAGGCCGGATGATGGTGAGTCCTAAAGATATTAATGCATTCAAAAAAATAACAATGATATTACTGTCTTACCTTCCTGAGAAATACATGTTCCTTTATTTGTAGAATATATGTAGTAATAACAAAAAGAAAGATATTTGGGACCCTTTTATAAATTAAATCTTGTGTGTCCACAAGGGTCACATATGGCCAATATCGGCTCCTGTGAAAATGAAGTGTGAACTGAACCCAAAATATTTGTCCACCACTTATATTCTCAACATAATTTCAGTTGGAAAATAGTATGTCAACATAAATGTCATTATCTAGTTAATTGTCAATTCGTCATATACATAAACATGTCAACTTTGAAACCGTACAAAGGAAGAAATAAGGGATCGTACATGCCTGTTGCTTATACATTGTATATATATGTAATATATAAACTGATTTAGAGTATGATCAAGTTAGATTGTACTAATACTAAATTGTTTCATGTTTGCAACTTGAAATTATTAATGTGAACAAATAAGCAGTTTTTTTGCTTCTTCCAGTTGTATGATCTGGTTTTTTATTTCTTCAGTTATTATAATTACATGTTTTGCTTACAAATCTCAACTTGTTTGTATTTTCAAATTAAAAGATTCTACTGTTAGAAAGAATCTAAAGAACTAATTGACTCTGTAAACTCACTGGAAAAATCTTGATTGCTTGTATTATCAATTTTTTTAGGATTTGTCAACTTAGATATAAAAATACTACAAGGCATTAGAATCTTTTAACGTTTAGTGTTTATGACATTGAATCTAAATTTAGAATCAACCACCAAAAAAGCGGAAGAATGATTCAACGTTTGTGTTCCAACTTCCAATATCAACATCAAAATCTGAAAATATATCCTTAATTAAGGAAGGCCTGTAATCAACCCTCACACAAAATTCAATCCATTCATTTTCACTTTTTACTTAAGTGCTGTATTTATTCTGGTATAGATGTAGATGTATATATATAAACATTATTTGGTTCTTGTTGTGTTCTGAAGTAGTGGATAAAACTTAGATTTTAGATTGTATTGATTACAACTTTACCCAGAATCCTAGCAAGCCAGTGCCACTGTCCTTAGTGTGCTTCTTTAAAGCATGATTGATCACAATAATAGGTTCATTAGGGGTTATGTTAGTTTCAGTAACTTAGTCTTTGGCGATGCATCTTTTGTACTTATACATACTTGTATATATTGACTAACATATGTATGTTTGTGTTTCTTCTTCACAGGGTGTTGTATGATGCTTTTAAGGTTGATACATGATGTCGCACTCTTTCTCCTTTAAATCGGTCATGCTTATCGACGGTCATTAAAATATTTTTAGTATGTATCGTTTTGGTATGCTACACTCAATTTGTGTACTTATGTTTAATTTTTATCACAAATATTTATGTTTAATTCTTCATGTATGAAATATTATGGATATATATATATATATATATATATATATATATTGTGATTTGGCTTATGACTCAATTTGTGTACTTATGTTAATGTGATGAATGTGGTTTTTTGAGTTATAATATATAAGTAGAATTGAAAATTGTAAGCTTTGAATGTTATGGCAGCAAAAAATGTGCAATAATTTTTTTTTATAGCGTTCTAACTATGCAATAAAAAGAAAAATTATTCGGCTTTGTTATACTATAGCATCATGTTAGTGCTATACAAAATATTTTGCAAAGAGTAAATAGTTTTCATAGCAATAAGATGGTGCTATAATAGATAGTAATGAATTTTCTATAACATTTCAATGTGTCATACAAGGTTGACACGATGATTCCATAGCACGTTCAAATGCTATAATAATATAGCATGTCGACATATTTATAGCAACTAAAATGCGTCATAAAAAGTTCTATAGCACATTTCATAATGCTATAGAAAAGCAGTTGCATCAATATCGCCTATTTTAGATGGCAAGAAAAATACGTTTTCCATTGCAAGTATGACACGCTATACTATCTACCAGACTTTTTACAACATGTTGATCTTTGGCGATTATAGAATCGCTATAGAAAGTTTTTATAGCGGTTTTTACACGCTATAAAAAGTCCTTTTTGTTGTAGTGTCAGGATAAAAGATTGGTCCAACTTGCAATAAAAGGAAGAACTTACTGTCGTACAGAAGTAGATGATGATGGAAAGCATTTCCAGAATCAAATCATCAACGCACCAGCTTCCAAAGATAGAAGCAGGTGCTCGAATGAGGTCTCAAACCCTAACTTGCAAAAAAACCAGCTGTTATCCGAAGATAGACAACGACAAGGAGAGAACGCTCAAAATCGAGAAGCTAAACCATTAATTACCTAAGGTTGGAACCAACAAATAAGGTTCATATCTGCAACAATGCTATTATTCCAGCATAATGCATATTGCCTGAAACCAGCAAGGATTGGTGTCACAGATTCAAGACGAATACTACCGAACTCTACCAATTCATGATCAGTTATAGGAATGAACGCGGTCGTATCGGGGGCAATATAACAACTCGCCCCACATCATCTGATCTTCTATAAGTGCTCGAAATTTAGCATTTGGGAACAATGCGTTCCGCAAACAAAAGTCGGTTTGCAACAAAAATAGACCGATGGAAATTTGATTCTACACAAGAGTAACCATGGAATTGGTCAAACAATGACCCGGTACCACCAAAGGGAACACTTGATGGTTATAAACAAAGCAAAGTAACGGAGACGCCTGAGACTCTCATCCTTTCATAAAATGGCATATGCGGAGTTAAGTAATGCTAAGAAAACAACCACATCGAGTTAGAAGGAATCTACTCAGCTCTACAGGATCGGATGAATGATTCAACCCTCACCAACGTGACTTTAGCACCGCCCGAAGACAGGCATCTCTAAGAAAATACTTCTACAATGCAATCATCGAAGTGCTAGTTTCCAAAGATCGAAATTAGTACCCAACTGGACTAGAAGTACCACCGAATCGACAGGGAAAATCGAACCCAAACTCCTGACTGTCGGTGTTGCCTCAGTAATGCCAAGGCCTTCTTTTATCTTTCAAGTACGGTGTTGCACTGGCAACGCCGGGAAAATTTTCCATTTCCTAAGTACCGGTGTTGCCCCAGCAACGCTAGAAAAATTTCTATTTCATAAGTACCGGTGTTTCCCCGGGAACCGCAGAAAACTTTCTACTCACTAAGTACCGGTATTGCCCCCGCAATGCCAGGAAAACTTTAATCTACAGGACTGATGAGAAGCACTCATCATAGTGACCTATCGATGCACTGGCTTCCAGAGATAGATGTTGGACCTCAACCGAGTTTCTACCTTCCCTTCAGAAAACTACTGTTGCTCAATGACAGACAACGACCAGAAGACATATCCTTTCATAGGTCAGCCGGATGGTTCGACCTTTCACCATAGAAATCAGCCACTGCACGGGAATAAAGCAGCGTCGAAAGGAAATCCTGGGAATGAATTGCCCGTGTAGTAATTTCTGGGGATGAAAGCTGGTGCACAACTGTGATGCCCCACATCTATACTCACACTAGCCAAGGACACTACGGGGTAATGCCGTCGACTAGCACGAAGAATAAGGCTGTTGAGGAGCGACCATCTATGTAATTGCTTTGTGCGAGTACCGATATGTCAGATAATATAACTTACATTTCATTTCAAGAGGAAATCCGACATATCAAATACAAAATCAAAGCTACCACACAGTGGCTATGTGGACTTCAGAAACAAATATAGAAATAAACATAACACAAATCATTCACAGATATTCATATCACAAAGGCGGAAAAGATATGAATATATCACATAGAAGTGTACATCAAAGTAGTGGTCAAACTAGATCCACTACATCACAAAAGAATAGATATAAGTGCTAGACAAAAGAATAAGTATACATCAAGGAGTCTCTATCTCAAATGTATACTAACAAAAACTACTATGCTAAAGTAGTTAGCCAAAAGTCAGGTGACAAACCCTGATAAGAAGTCAAGCAGGAGCACCTGAAATACTTCGGTCTGACCCGAGTATTATTTAAGAAGAAAATAATAAACGGATCAGTCTAGCTATAAATATCAGATAAAATGAGATAGGAAAAGAGATATCACAAAAACGTATGATAACAATAATGCCATACTGTGACAAGTATACATCAAATAACAACAAAAATCATACAATATCTCAAATCAACTCGAAACACCAAAAAGAATCACATTCTTTAAATTATTCACCAAAACACAAATATTGATAGAGCTTATCAATTCAATCCACGAAAATTGGTGAAACACAAATTCTAGAAATCATCAACTAGAAATCCAGAAATCACAAAAGGGGGAGGCCTATCACAAATGGGAGCATGAAAACTCACCAACACGTGTATCACAAATGGGTCGCTATCCCATGGTCGCTAACCATAGAGCCGGTGCCACGACGTAGTGCAGCGAACGCCCGAGGAACCAGAAACTCAAATAATCCAGAACATCGACGTAGTACAGCGTTACGCCCGTGAACCAAACTCAAATAATCCGAAACAACGACGTAGTACAGCGAACGCCCGATGAACCAAACTCCAATAAACCGGAACAACGACGTAGTACAGCGTTACGCCCGATGGACCGAACTCCAATAAACCCATAGGTCGCTAGCCTATAAAAATGAGACGAAGCTCCATAAATCGGGGTACAGTCCCCCACGTGGACAAAGAGACATCGCATATCGCTAGTCTAAACCACAAAATGGTCATCATCGATCATCAAGAAGTGTCGATTACACTAAGCTAGTAAATATAAGAGTTTAGCTTCATGTCCCATAACCACTGGCTTAACTTAAATATTTACGAACAAATTGTAGATTTCCACTCGAAAATTGTCACAACAGTTCAATCGAACAAGTCCAAGAATTAACCGACGAAGTAAACGCAAGCGTTTCATACCGCTCGTTTTACTAAGCCGTTTAATTAGATTTCTCATACGAATGAGGTAAAGGTTTGTATATACTAATAGATTGGAAAACGATTATTATAAACGAGTGTTATATTAAAATAGTGTTGAAATCGTTTTTGTGAAAGAGTTTGAGTATTTAATACTAGTATAGAAACCTTTGTATTTTTAAAGTGTCAAACCACATAAATGATTGTAGAAACAATCAATCACCAAAAATTCACATACGAAGACGTGAATCAAATCCATAGAAATCGATACCGAATTCATCAAAATGGATATTCCCAAAAATCCCGAAAAAGAAGTCATCGAAGTCGATAAAAGTGATAACAACTAATCAGATCAACAAGAATCGATTAAAATTGGAAATCAAATCAAAAACAGCCAAATTGGGCAGAAATGAACAGTTCCAGACGTCTGGGGGTCAATCTAGACGTCTGGATTGGAGTTCTGGAAATTTCCCAAAAATTACCAGACGTTTGAAACTCAGACCAGACGTCTGAAATCTAACCAGACGTCTGGTAGGTTTGAACCAGACGTCTGGTCCAACTCTCTGCCGTTTTTTTCATCTCCAGTCCAAACCAGACGTCTGGACTTGATATCCAGACGTCTGGTCACTTGGCCTGGGCAACAGTTTGCCTAGACCAAGATGGCCAAAACGTTTCGGGAGCGATCAGACGAGCAACGACGACTAAGGATTTACGCCAAGCGACAACCCAGCCTTAAAGGCTCTTCGATACACCCCAAATATCAATGTCCAAACATCCATAGTAGGATTTTCATAAAATTGGACCAAAACACCAAAATTTGGAAAATTCACCATATCAATTCAAATCAAAAGCAAATGATCACGCACAAATGTTAGGAATTCATACCTAACAACAAAGAAAGTTATAGACATAGATGTGAGTTAAAGAACTCACCTTTAAAACTCAAAACACAAGTGAGAAGCTTGAAAACAAAGGAAAGACCAATTCCTCTTCAATCTCAACTCAAGAAGCTCCAATCTAAGCTAATAAGCAAATATTTCCTAAGTTAGGGTTTAGGAATTTCTGAAATTGAAGAGAGATAGAGATGGAGAAGATGGGGAGGATGCTTACCTAAGCTTCTCTTTGATTTTGGAGCAAGGACTCGAGTTTCCAAATCAAACTAGGTTTTGGAATTTCTATTTCCAATCTTTTTTCCCCATTTCTCTTGAGCTAGAGTGCTAGGAAAAGGAATGAGTGAATGAAGAGGAGTTGAGTGGAGTGTTAGGGTATTAGATGGGTTGATGGGCTGAAACCCAAACCCAAAGCCCTAAATGAAAATATCAAAATTCTACTCAACTCCAAACATATCGATGTTTATACTCAAAAAAGTTGTAAACGTCATTTTGGACTCAATGGAAGTGTTCTCGAGTCCCAATTCGACTGTTTACAAAAAGTAACATTTCGGACATTAATCCGATTAATGATGCTATATTTAAATAAAACATTTAAATATACAATCGTAAAATATGCGGCTTGTTACAACAACCAAATCCTAAATTCAACTTAGAAAGAATTTAGACACAGCCAAAAGATAGGCGGCCTCGAGGAAATGTTGCTTGGAACTAAGCAGCTAGGTTATCAATTCCCAAAGACAAGAGTTGACATATGAACAAAACTTCCGTGACAATGTCTACAACCAAGAAGAGCATGCACGGCCAAGGACAAACGGTAGCAATCATGGAAGGTCGGAAATAAAATCCCCAACTTCCTCAATTCCAGAATGAAATTGAGAGCCAGACTGGGGGCAATTAAGCAATTCACCCCACTGATTTCCATCTCTCATAATCGCCCGAATCAAGCGTTCAAAATAGCTAGTCCCTCAAGAAGGGATAGAAGCACAGATACTCGATCGAGAGAATGATTTAAAACTCCAAACGTGAATAATCGCGAGGTTGGTTAGATAATAATTCTGTATCACAAAACAGAGCATTCTGGCAACAAAATTGCCAACCAAGGAAATAAAGGGTTTAATGTTCAAAAATCCACTGTCGCTCATAGTCTGGCAATGGCGAGAAGGATTGATGACCTACTTACGATCTGATTAGATAATTTGGTTCCAACTGGCAGGAATATGCCATTACCCCAAGTTTGGTAATGCTAGGAAGAAAGCCTAAAATGAAACTATCAATACATAAGCTCTCAGAAACAGAAGCAAGAGTTCGATTGAATCTTCAGCCCTACCTTATGGCATCTCATGCTATTCGAAGATTCACAACGTCGAGGAAAAATTCACAAAGTTGAGTCATCCATATATGAGTTTCCGAAGATAGAAACCAACATATGATTAGGATCTCAACGTCGAACTTAGAAGAATTTACTTTAGAAAAGGATGCCAGAAACGCAACTTCCTAATACATATAGACATCATTACAAAACTCAGATCTTGGGATTAGCACAAAGTCCCTAATTCCAGAAGATAGGAGTTATCGTGTCAATTAGACTGGGGCAATCAAATGTATCGCTTAGGAGACCAAGTTTCCCAAAACATGTTGGTTCGGTAGTCAAAGAAATCAGTCTTACGGACTTAGGCATTTACACCAACACTTTGTTGAAACGAACTCAATTGAGCATAAGAAGGAATTAGCTGCAGAATTGACTAGACCAAGCTACTTCATAGTTCTAAACAAAGCTATGAAATAGAATATGCCGAAATGACCGTAGAAATTTTACTTACATGTATAGGATTACAGTAAACGAATATACTGCACATAAGCAAAATAAGCACAACAACGAGAAAAAGAAATGCTCGGAATCGAGCAATTGAGCCAATAGTCCCCGGGGACAGAGGCTGGTATGCATTGAATTCCGAAAAATGAAAAGAAAAGACAATTGCACTCGGAAAAATCAAGCGCTAGTTTCCAAAGGCTGATGTGCCTGATCGAACTCTAACTATAACTCTACAGGATCAACTGTGCCTAGTAATTTAACGGTAATCAATCATCCCAATATGATAGGAATAATAAGCGAAGGACCCAGCTTTTGGAGGAGTGGAAATCCCTCCGCCAGACTAAAGATTGGAAGAACGAAACATCATTTTCAACAAAAAAACTTGGCATTCAACCCTATCAGGTATGTTTTACTTTAAATAATATCCTACAATAATTAACGCCTGGAATGCGAGGGAAGTCGACGTATGTTGACCAATCGGGTACTGAGCGTTGATCGAAGCAGATGCAGTGTGTTATCTACATGAGAAGAGTCCAGTATCCTGAATACCGCGAACAAACAATCTGGTGTAGATAGCTTGCTTACATTTGAAAAACAATCCATATCATCCTTTGAAATTATCTCTTCCACACTTACCCGTTATCGATCAACGAATAATAACAGAGCCGATGTCTGAAGCGACGTAGGAAGCTTTTCTTTTCAAGATCACTAGAATATAGAAATAAGAAGAGCGATACGATTGAATCATCCACTATATCCGATTTTTGAATAAATCGTCACATTGGAATTCAAAAACATCGATGGGATCTTAACCAAATTCTCGAAAGGAAGCAGTTAAAGGCTAAGAGCAAGACTTCACTCTAGAACGACATACAATCTTTCGAGATTAAATGTAACTTCACTGTCGGTCGAATCAAAACTATATAGGACAACTCCAGACCTACATCATGCACCCACTTATCGACTTAAACCCTTGCATAAACTACGGAGCAAAGATTACATCATCAATACCAAGAATTGAAATTCAGATTGAAATAAAAAAACGAACGGGTGTCAGAAGTCAGTCAGTTGAGAATAACATCTTGAGGTGGACTCTGACGATTCACATTGAAAATTCAACAGTCAAAGCCTAATTTGCATGGTAACTTCGACACAATAAACTAGAATTCACAAAATGAAAACTCAAAAGAAGATACTTCCAAAGCACGCCTTGTTTTCAATGAAGGCATACTCTAGTGGGCAAATGTTATCCTGGATTTTAACCCAGCAGGACCCACTAGAAAGCAGGATAATCTCATGGCATCAAGATGGCTTAGAATTCAACCAGAAAGGCTAAGGCAAGGAGTGAACGAGAGCCAAGCAATGTTACTAAGGCAACAACTGGGTTCGACTAAACCAAGGGACCAGCATTCTTTTAGCCCAATCAATAGCTGAGCACAACCAGCTTGTGAATTGCCATCGAAACGGAACAACTATGATAAAAGACTATCAAATCATCTCCAATTCCAAACTCCAGAAAATCCTAAGTGCTTGGATCATCGGCTGCCCATACCTCTCCTCAAACTTTCAAACAAGTTAGTTGAAGAACACTACGAAAAGAAGCCAAGGCATTGGCTCGCAAACGAGGCAAGTTTATGGGTCGCTAGCAACCCATAGCCCATGGGCCGCCAGCGACCGATAAGCCATGGGCCGCCAGCGACCCATAAGCCATGGGGCGCCACCGACCCATGGCTCTTTCTCGTTTTGCGAGCGAAACTCTCCCTAGGTAGTTTCCTACCTACCTGTGTGCAGTTGATAAACAGGCCTGGCCCAGAAGCTCTCCGATCTCTATAAACACCATCCTACCTGCAACATAAACATGATCTTCTCCGGACTGGTTACTGAAGCTCTGCTGAAATTATTCTTCACTCTTTATCTCCTCTACAACAATCTCTAAAGGAATTCACTGTGATTCTCAAGTAGATTCCAGCTCTGGTGGTTCAATCTAGCTAGGAAACAATCAAAGCCTTGTAATCAAACAACTCTTGTAACAATAATCAGTCTACAGTAAAGCTATAAAGTGGATGTAGGCTTCATTAACAGCCGAACCACTATAAAAATTCTATGTCTTCTTTCTTTTACTGTTCTTTTTCTTTGTCTGTGATATGTGATATTGCTCTGTTAGAATATGGCTGGTGCTTTCAAACTCAAACCAGGGTGTTGGTCCATTTTTTGGGTCAACATGTCCTAATTAGATTGCTATGGCAAATAAATTATTTTAAAAGAAGGACTTATCTACAAATGCTGGTTTTGTAAATGGATGGGCTTAAACGTTTGATTTCACATTGATTTAGATCTGATAAATGCGGCAGTTTTAATTGTATAGTATTTGAAAATTTTTAAGGTAACCAATCAAAGGTTTACAAATAGGCAAGTTGTTATAAAGCAATTACTAAAAGTAGCTAAATTTCAGCCTTTATTCAAAAAGGTAAGTTCCGCCTCAAATAGTAGGACCATTCGACTCCATTAACTCCGCTCCATCTCAGTCGAAACGATCTCAGCCGAAACCCACTTAGTCGAAACCAATACACAAGGTATCAATAGATGGTATGTAGTGGATTGGAGGAAAAGCGGAATCCATGGTGTCGAAAGGAATGCTTCCGATGGGGTCAAAACCCTGCTCGGATTTCAAAAATCAAGTATTTGCTTGGTTTTACTTAGAGCTTTTGACCTAGTCGAAACCTATGTTTTCGAAAGGGGTTTTTAAATAGATTTCGAAGAAGGTTGCCATATTATGTTAAACTATTAGCTTTCGAATGGGTTCCTTTTGTTTTTGATAAGTACTTCTAAACGTAATGGTTTCGACCAAGTCGAAACCCAACCGCTATTTTCCCTTCCAAGTGTATTAAAGCCATCAATGCTTTCAAAGGGTTATTTTTGTTTTAACCTAAGTTAAGCCACTTCCTAAGTGCTTTCAAAAGGGGTTGAGGGTTCCAAAGGTAATGGGGTTGAAAGGGGGTTTCGACGCTACCCTTTGAAGTTTTAACTTAAATGTTTGTGCTTTCGAATAGATGGTTCCGATACCACCAACTTTCCCCCATATAACTTTACAAGGGTTTCGAAAGAGATACTTTCGTATATAACCACTTTGACCCAAAAGATGTTTTTAAAGAGTAAACCCAATACTTTCGAAAGGGGTACTTTCATTTGTTTCGAAGCTATGTTTGAAAGAACGTTTTGATACCATTGTAAGGTATATTTGGTTTCAAAGGAGATTAATTAACCAGGACTTCGAAAGGTATTTTTATTGTGTTTTGAAAAGAGGTTTTCTTTGCTTTCGACGCAGGTTATCCAGAGGTTTCGAAAGAGATATTTTAAGATTTCAAAACATAAACTCAATCTCAATTTAAAGGAATAACCATGGCATAAATAAATAAATAATTTTGGAAATGAAGTTTTTGAAAAAGTTTTCCTAGATTAAAAGGTTAAATGGTTTAACCAGGATATATATGTGTATATATAGATGATTTCAAGGATAATAAACCACGAGTATTGGTATTGATTTGTTGTTATGATTACTTCTTCATATATTTATTCACATTGTAATTAACCCATAATGATACCTTGGGGAAAGAGCAGAATAACTGGCTAGGTTGATCAAGTAGTGAATATAACTTAAGAAATGTTAAAATCTTAATTAAAGATATTTGCAGGGGCCAATAAGTTCACAGTAAGCCCATGAAAACTGTGTATAACAAAAGATACTGTATTGGCAGGGGCCAATAGGTTCATAGTCAGCCTATGAAAACTATGATTTGATATTGGTAGGGGCCAATAGGTTTATAGTTAGCTTATAAAAACTATATTCGGATTAAGATATTTATAGTTAGCCAATGGGTTTCTAGTCAGCCCATGAAAACTAGGATATACAAAAAGATGTTGGAGTTATCAATAGGTTCTTAATGATCTCATGAAATCTATGAAATCAGACAGGTAGTCCATAAACATTTAACAGGTTAACAGTGACCCTAGAAACTATAATAAAGACAAATAGTCAGAGTGAACGGGGATGGATAATCCATATTTGATTTACTTGTTTTGCATATCATCATAATGTTTTGAAATATTATGTTTTAACCATTATGGATGCAGGAGCACAACATATGGTTTTATAAATGTTTTAGGATACTAGTGAGGGGAAAACCCATTCCGCTAAGCGGTGTGGTCTCATTAGATATCTAAATGGTTTGAGATGGTAGATTATTATTCATACCAAGTTTTATGTCTGACTCAAAGTTTTTTCCCCTTAAACTCTTGGGTACTCAATTGATTTTGAGTAGGTTGAGAGTTGGTGTTTCCAGCTATTCTTTTTAGACGAATAAAAGCTTCCGAGGATGTGCAGGAGGTAAGCTTGTTATTAGAGTTCTTTATTTCCACTGTGTGTTTTGGTTATAAAGGCAAAATTGTTTTATTTCCTTATTATATACTCTAATCGACCAAGGGGCATCTTCATATGTCACTCTTGGCATATTTTGTATTAATTATATTTTATCTGAACATGGTCTGCATAATGGGATTATGTAATCAATTTGGAATATTTTGAAATGGTGTGGAATTTGTTGATGTTTAATTTTTTTCCATATTATTGTATTTCTATGTATCAATGTATCTAATATCGCCGTATTTGGTCGTCGAGGATTAATAACTATGGATGACTACAATATCCGTAGATGTTAGTTTTGGGCCTCTAAGTAGGGGGTTGTTACAAGTTGGTATCAGAGCATATGTTTATGAAACTTTAAAAGAAACTTAAACCTAAAAGATTTTTCAAACATAATCTAATAAATCGGATAATAAGATAGGGGATTGGGTTAATGCCATAGTGACGTACTTGTATTTGATATATATAATTATATATATATTAGTACGTATACCCTGTTCTCTTAGACTGTTCTTCTGTATCTTATTAAGGCTCGTATGTAGATTTATGAGAAAGGAGATATGGAAGCAGGAAATAGAAGAGGAAATCTAGGTGCAGGAAGCACCACAACTACTAAAAATACTCGACCCACTACCAGGAGGAACCCGGGTCGACCGGCTAATGCTAATAACCAAAATGCTGATGCCAATGTGGGTGCTGGAAATCCACCAGTAGATATGGGGGCGATGTATCAGTTCTTTGTTGGTTTGATGCAAGTAGGAGCTGCTGTTGGAGTGGCTGGAAATATAGGAGGAGCTAATCCCATGGTACCCACTGGGAATAATTATGCTTTGCTGAGTAGAGATTACACCAGTTTAGGTGGGAAGCCAGTAATGGGGACGGAGAGTTCCATAGAGGTTGAGAATTGGTTAATGCATTCTGACCATATATTTACTTATTTAGGTCTAAATGATGGGAAAAAGAGAAGGTTGGCCTCTAGACAAGTGCATGGGTCAGCATTACACTGGTGGAATAGTGTTACTACCGGAGTTCCAGAAGAGAAGTTGACTAGGGCTGATTTTAAAAGGAGATTTGAGCAAAAATTTGTATCTGAGTTTGCTAAGTCAGAGCTAATGAGGAAGTTTATGGATGTAGTTCAGGGAGAGATGTTAGTAGTCGAGTACGCTACTAAGTATGCTACTATCGATACTGACATCAGAAGGAATGAGAGGTTCATTCAGGGATTGAGGCCCGAGTTTGCTAGAGCGACCACGACACATGTCAGCGATCCTTGTAATGTGGTGGTGGAGATGGAAATTCGCCATGAGGAATTACTTGCTGATTATGCTAAAGAGAAGCCAGTGGAAACTCAGAGTTCTCAAGTAAAGAAGAGAAAGTTCTTTAAAAAGAAGGAAGCCATAAGGGAGATATTGCTAAGAAGTTAAAGGCTGAGATAGTTTGCTATAAGTGTGACAAGAAGGGTCACTTTGTGAATGAGTGCCAATCTGGAAATGGGAAGAAAGCCGCAAACAAGAAGAATGTGAAGTGCTTCAACTGTGATCAAGTTGGGCATTACAAGAATCAGTGTCTAGAGCCAGTCAGGACAGACAAAGGAAAGGTCTTTATTATTAGACCAGCTAGGCCTACTGCACTAGCCAAAGGGAAGACTGTGATGGAAGGTACGCTTTTGATTCAGAGTATTCTAGTTAGAGTACATCACATTCATTTATATCTCAGTACGTGGTTGATAAATTATGCTTAGAACCCACCTATCTTGTTACTTCCTTAAGGATTGTGAATCCAATAGGAGGGTATGCAACTCTAGGGTTAAGATGTGATCAGTTAGAACTTGATTTGTTAGGTCATAAATTTGCATGCAGTTTGTATGTTATTGATTTCGTAGATTTCGGGATCATTTTGGGTATGGATTGGTTGGGTAGGTATGAGGCTAGAATATTTTTCCAAGATAGGGAAATACCACTGAGGCACCATGATAGTCATAACCGAGCGATATTCTTGGTGGATAATTCTGGCCGGAGTATTAGTACTTTGCTTAGTACTATGGAGATAGGAGATGAGTTAAGTCAGGTTTGGGTAGAAAGAGAGTTTGCAGATATCTTTGGGCCAGTCACTGGACTACCACCGAAAAGAGCTGTAGAGTTTAGAATAAAACTTTTGCCGAAGTCGAACCTGTGAGCAAACACCTAGCATGATGACACCGACTGAGATGAAGAAATTAAAGGTGCAGTAATGGAATCTTGAAGAAAGGAATTTTATTAGACCAAGCAGTTCACCTTGAGTAGCGGCCGCGGTGTTAGTGAAGAAACCGAATGGGTCGTTAAGGATGTGCATCGACTATCATAAGTTAAACGAAAGGACAATTAAGAATAGATATCCTTTGCCAAGAATAGATGATTTGTTCGATCAGTTGAATGGAGCCAGAGTGTTTTCCAAATTGGATTTGGCGACCGGTTTCCATCAGTTAAGAGTGGCGGAGGACAATATTCCTTTGATAGCATTTCGGATTAGGTATTGGTTAGTGATGCCATTTGGATTAACGAATGCACCTACTTTCTTCGTGGATTTGATGAACCGAGTTTTCCAAGAGTACTTAGATAGGTTTGTACTGGTGTTTATAGATGACATTTTAGTATACTCTAAGGATGAGAGAGAGCATGAAGTTCATCTTAGACTTATGCTTGAGAGGCTGATGTAGAATTAGCTGAAGGTGAAATTTACCAAGTGTCATTTTTGGAAGAAAGAGGTTAAGTTTCTTGGTCATGTGGTTTCAGAAAAACGATTGTCAGTCGATCCAAATAAGATCGAAGCCGTGAATAATTGGAAGAGACCAGAGACGGTGACCGAGATCAGAAGTTTTCTTGGACTTGCTGGCTACTACCGAAGATTTATTAAAGATTTCTTGCAATAGTAACACCTTTAACTAAACTAACCAGAAAGGAGGTGAAGTTTAAAAAGCATTCCTTAAGTTAAAGCATTTGTTAGCCGATGCACCAGTATTAGTAGTTCCAGATGGAAATCAAGGATTGGTAGTATATACCGATGCATGCGGAACTGGATTAGGAGCAGTATGGATGCAGAATGGCAAAGTTATTGCTTATGCTTCATGACAGCTTAGACCGCATGAAGTTAGATATCCTACTCATGATTTAGAGTTGGCAGCGGTGATCTTCACACTGAAGATTTGGAGACATTATCTGTTAGGTAAGAGATTTGAGCTTTATACCGATCATAAGTCTTTATAGTATATATTCTCTCGGAAGGAGTTAAATATGAGACAGCAAAGTTGGCTGCTTATGATTTTGGTATAGAGTATACACCAGGGAAAGGTAACAAGGAAGTAGATGCTCTTAGTAGAAAACATCAGAATGTGGTGTTAGCTACGTTGGTGGAATGGAAAGATATAAAAGCTTTGGCCAGTTGTGGGGTGCAGTTAAGATCGATTGTTGGTTCTAGTCAGAGTACCATCAGGTTGTCTTGTTTAGAAGTTCGACCAGTATTGATTGAGAGGATCACTTCTAAGAAAAAGGAGGATCCAGTGTTAGCCGAGAGGATCAGAAGACTTGAGGTTGGAACCGAGGTCGATGATCTAAAGGATTTTAGCCTTGACCAAAAAGGTTGGTTAAGAAAGAAGGGACGATTGTGTGTTTCGAATGTGGAGGACTTGAGGAAGAAAGTTCTTGGAGAATGTATCCAAGTTTACGATTCATCCTGAACGAACCAAGATGTATCATGATATGAAGAGGAGCTTATATTGGGAAAGTGTGAAGAGGTATATTGGCTTGTGGGTTAGGCAGTGTGCAAACTGTCTACAAGTGAAAGTTGAACATCAGAAACTGAGTGGGTTACTTCAGCCTTTAGAGATCCTAGTTTGGAAATGGGATTTAATATCTATGAATTTATAGATTGGTTGCCAAGTTCACATAAGGGAAACAAAAGTATGTGGGTTATAGTGGACAGATTGACCAAGAGTGCCATTTCATTCTAGAGAAGTCAACTAGAACAACACCTATTTTAGCTAAGTTGTTCATAATGAACATAGTTAGATTGCATGGAGTTCCTAGTAGTATAGTTAGTGACAGAGATGCTTTGTTCACCAGTGAATTCTGGAAGAGTCTGCAGGAGGTATTAAGTACCAAGCTTAATATGAGTACTGCATATCACCCTCAGACAGATGGGCAGATGGAGAGAGTCAATAAGGTACTCGAGGACTTATTGAGAGCTTGTGTATTGGATTTTGGTCGATCTTGGGAGGATCATCTACATTTGATTGAGTTTTCCTATAATAATAGTTATCAGAGTAGTATAGGAATGGCGTCGTTTGAAGCTTTGTATGGAAGGCCATGCAAATCCCCTGCATGTTGGTTAGAGACCGGAGACAGATTAGTCTTAGGTCCAGATTTGGTTAGAGAGGCGTCGGAGAAGATTGAGTTAATCCGAAAAAGGATGAAGGAAGCTCATTCTAGACATAAGAGTTACGCAGATAAGAGGCGTAAAGACCTAGAATTCTCAGTTGGAGATAAGGTTTTCATTAAGGTATCACCAATGAAGGGAGTACTACGATTTGGAAAGATAGGTAAATTAGCCCCGAGATATGTAGGTCAGTTCCAGATTATAGAGAGGATTGGAAAGCTCACATACAGAGTAGAATTGCCGAGCAGTATGGTAGATATCCATAATGTATTTCACGTGTCTCATCCTCGTAATTATGTGCATGATCCAGAGACTACGATTCCTCCGACGGGGTTGGAAGACTTCGTAGTAGAGCCTAATTTTACTTTTGTTAGACAACTAGTTCGAGTTGTAGTGAGAGATGAGAAAAGATGAACAAGACAGTCAAGTTGGTGAAAGTTCAGCGGAGCAACAACGAGAAGGACTGTACTTAGGAGATAGAGGACAAGATTTGAGATACTTATCCTGATCTACTTTGAGGGTATGTCTATATTAGATTTATATAGATAGTTGCTAGTCAAATAGACTAGTATGAATGTTAGGAGTTGTTATAGATGATTGCTATGTTTGGTATGTATTCCTTACTGAATTTCGAGGACGAAATTCTTTAATGGAGGAAGCCTGTAACATCCCTACTTTTGTATAACATTACTCAGGAGATTTAATTAGATAAATTAAATAGAATAATGATGATGAAGGGATTGAGATTTGAATAAATCATATATAGGGTCGTGCTTAATAATAAAATAAATGGGCTTAAATTGGTTATAAGCTAATTAATTTACACATGGGCATATTAATAAATAGCCACTTCATTATACACGTCTATACTCCTTTGTAATTGCCCATTCACGTTTCATTTTCTCATTTTCATAAACGCAAATCATAAACTTAAAATAGAGCCGGCCATTAAAAAAGTCGAAAAGAGGAAAAATTCAATCTATAGCTAAGGATCAAAGTTAGGAAGGATTAATCAACAACAAATCTCAAATTCCTTATCATATCTAAGGTGAATAATAATTCATTCCATCTCTATTTTTTTTATATTCATATATTTTCGGATTTAAGATTAAACCCATTTTTATGATGATATGGATGATGATATGCTTGAGCTATATTGTGTTTGATTTATTTTAATTCATTTACACATGAATTTGCATGGTTTTAGGGAAAAACCGAGAATTATTGATTTTAGAATGCCATGGAAATTTTTTATGTTAAGTAAAACATGATTTTGGAGATGGGTTTTAATTTCCATAATTTTTCGAGTTATAGAAATTTATTATATGAATTTCTAATGGAAAATATGATATGATTGGGTTTAAAATATATTTTGGGAATTTCATGAAGAAATTGGGTTTGAAATTTTAATATGTTTGATTATATGATGAAATTGAATTTCTGTGATTTTTGAGGATTTTCCTAATTAATTTGCTATGGCAAATAAATTATTTTAAAAGAGGGACTTATTTATAAATGCTGGTTCTGTAAATGGAAGGGCTTAAACGTTTGATTTCACTTTAATTTATACTGATAAATGCGGTAGTTTTTATTGTAAAGTATTTGAGAAGTTTTAAGGCAACCAATCAAAGGTTTACAAATAGGCAAGTTGTTATAAAGCAATTACTAAAAGTAGCTAAATTTCAGCCTTTGATTCAAAAAAATGAGTTCCGCCTCAAATAGCAGGACCTTTCAACTCCAATAACTCCGCTCCATCTCAGTCGAAACCATCCCAGCCGAAACCCACTTAGTCGAAACCAATACACAAAGTATCACTTAGATGGTACGTAGTAGATTGGAGGAAAGGCGGAAGCCATGGTGTCGAAAGGAATGCTTCCGATGGGGTCGAAACCATGTTCTGTTTTCAAAAGTCAAGTATTTGCTTGGTTTTACTTAGAGCTTTTGACCTAGTCGAAACCTACATTTTCGAAAAGGGTATTATAAATAGCTTTCGAAGAAGGTTGCCATATTATGTTAAAGTGTTAGTTTTTGAATGGGTTCCTTTTATTTTTGATAAGTGCTTTTGAACGTAATGGTTTCGACCAAGTCGAAACCCAGCCGCTATTTTCCCTTCCGTGTGTATTGAAGCCATCAATGCTTTCAAAGGGTTATTTCTGTTTTAACCTAAGCTAAGCCACTTCCTAAGTGCTTTCGAAAGAGGTTGAGGGTTCCAAAGGCAATGGGGTCGAAAGCGGATTTCGACGCTACCCTTCGAAGTTTTAACTTAAAGGTTTGTGCTTTTGAATAGATGGTTTCAACACCATCAACTTTCCCCCAGACAGCTTTATAAGGGTTTCAAAAGAGATACTTTCGTATATAACCACTTTGACCCAAAAGATGTTTTTAAAGAGTAAACCCAATACTTTCGAAAGGGGTACTTTCATTTGTTACGAAGCTATGTTTTAAAGAATGTTTTGATACTATCGTACGGTACATTTGGTTTCGAAGGAGATTAATTAACAAGGGCTTCGGAAGGTATTTTTATTGTGTTTTGAAAGGAGGTTTTCTTTTCTTTCAACGGAGGTTATCCAGAGGTTTCGAAAGAGATGTTTTAAGATTTCAAAACATAAACCCAATCTTAATTTAAAGCAATAACCATGGCATAAATAAACAAATAATTTTGGAAATGAAGTTTTTGAAGAAGTATTCCTAGATTAAAAGGTTAAAGGGTTTAACCAGGATATATATGTTTATATATTGATGATTTCAAGGATAATAAACCATAGGTGTTGGTATTGTTTTGCTGTTATGATTACTTCTTCATATGTGTATTCACATTGTATTAACCCATAACGATACCTTGGGGAAAGGGCAAAATAACCATCTAGGTTGACCCAGTAGTGAATATAACTTAAGAAATGTTAAAGTCTTAATTAAAGATATTGGCAGGGGCCAATAGATTCACACTAAGCCCATGAAAACCGTGTATAGGAAAAGATATTAGCAGGGACCAATAGGTTCATAGTCAGCCCATGAAAACTATGATTTGATATTGGCAGGGGCCAATAGGTTTATAGTTAGCCCATGAAAACTATATCCATATTAAGATATTGACAGTTAGTCAATAGGTTTCTAGTCAACCCATGAAAACTAGGATAAACAAAAGGATGTTGGAGTTACCAATAGGTTCGTAGTGATCTCATGAAAACTATGAAATCAGATAGATAGTCCGTAAACATTTAACAGGTTAATAGCGACCCTAGAAACTATAATAAAAATAGATAGTCAGAATGAAGGGGGATGGATAATCCAGATTTGATTTACTTGTTTTGCATATCATCACAACGTTTTGAAATACTATGTTTTAACCATTGTGGATGCACGAGCACAGTATATGGTTTTATAAATGTTTTAGGATACCGGTGAGGGGGAAACCCATTCCACTAAGCGGCGTAGTCTCACTAGATGTTTAAATGGTTTGAGATGGTAGATTATTATTCATACCAGGCTTTATGTCTGACTCGAAGTTCTTGTTTTCCCCTTAAACTCTCGGGTACTCAATTGATTATGAGTAGGTTGAGAGTTAAGGTTTCCAGGTGTTCTTTTTAGAAGAATAAAAGCTTCCGAGGATGTGCAGGAGGCAGGCTTGTTATTAGAGTTCTTTATTTCCGCTGTGTGTTTTGGTTGTAAAGGCAAAATTGTTTAATTGCCTTATTATATACTCTAATCAACCAAGGGGGCATCTTCATATGTCGCTCTTGGCGTATTTTGTATTAATTATATTTTATCTGAACGTGGTCCGCGTAATGGGATTATGTAATCAATTTGGAATATTTTGAAATGGAATGTGGAATTTATTGCTGTTTAATTTTTTCCTATATTCTTGTATTTCTATGTATCAATGTATCTAATATCGCTGTATTTAGTGGCCGAGGATTAATAACTATGGATGACCGTAACATCCGTAGCGGTTAGTTTTGGGCCTCTAAGTAGGGGGATGTTACATCATCCCCATATATTTTCAAATAAAAGTCTTCGACGTGCTTTTGAATGGGCAAAGATCTTTGATGGCGATGACGTCATTAAGTTTTATAATTGTAAAGGTTTACATAGTTTTGGTC
Source organism: Allium fistulosum (assembly GCA_030737815.1). Classification (NCBI taxonomy): domain Eukaryota; kingdom Viridiplantae; phylum Streptophyta; class Magnoliopsida; order Asparagales; family Amaryllidaceae; genus Allium; species Allium fistulosum. The sequence continues at coordinate 495,683,113 of CM060905.1, read as the reverse complement.
TTATAGCCTAAGTTTTGAGATGGTCGAAGACCCTTATGATTTCGAGTTTCATCAACAATGTTTTGTAAAGCATATAGCATGACATTAGTATTTTGAGTAAAGTAAAGGACCAATGTTTTCCTTGTTTTATGAATGATATCAAGGGTTAAATCATTTACAACGATTTTGTTTTTAAGGAGATATGGATAGGGTAGTTAACTCAGAATTTTACTAAAAGAATGACTCAGAGATTAAAAAACCAGATGGGATTTGTGTGGGGCCGCACCCTAAGCTTTAGCTGGTAGTCCTAGCTAATATAAGTCCAAGATTACAGTATGTAGGGTAGTGTCATGTGTAAGACTAAAAGAAGGTTACATATAGAAAGGAACACACATAGTAGAGATATGTTATTGGTGAGCCCGCAAAACCATTAGGATCGATTGAACCTAGAAGTAGTTTGTTACAGATATATCGTCCAATTTTCTCTTACAAAAGTTAGAACATTTATTATGTCTAATAGGCCCGAGTCAGCCATAGGTTTATATTCAGCCTGATAAAACTATGATGTTAGGACAGATAGTCCACTGATTATCTATTTTGTATGCATACATGCTATTATTATATTGTTTGTTATAACTAGTTTGATTGTAGGATTTTGATTGCAAATGATATGCTTTTAAAAGATATTAGTGAGGGGAAAACTCATTCCGCTAAGTGGCGTGGTCTCACTTAATATCAATAAATCGAGATGTCATATTATTATTCACACCAGGCTTTTTGTCTGACTTTTTAAGTTTATGTTTTCCCCTTAAACTCTCCAATGCTCAAAATTTAATTTGAGTAGGTTGAAGACGTGTAGGAGGCAAAGATTAGCTATGTGGGAGATTATCTATATATCTATTCCGCTGTGGTTGAAGGTTGTAAGTAATGGTAGACGTTATAACTATCGATTTAGTAACTCTGATCATCTAAGGGGGCATCTTCATATATCGCTCTTGACGTATTTTGTAATAATTATATTTTATATGTACTTGCGCAACATTATTGGATTATGTACTGAATATGAAATGTTGATTTGAAAAGTAATGAGAAAAGTTGTTTTGAAATTGTGTTTGAAATATTTCGTATTCTTGTGATTCTGATATTATGGATACCATTAACATTACCATATTTTGTCATCAGAAATTAATACTATAGATGACTGCAACATCTGTAGCGATTAGTTTTAGGCCTCAAAATGGAGGATGTTACAACTTGGTATCAGAGCATAGGTTTATATAAAAATTGAAAGAAATTTAAACCTAAAAAGAAATTTAAACCTAAAAAGATTTTTAAAACATAATCCAAATGAATCGGAGAATAAGATTGGGGTATGGGGTAACGCTATAGTAATGTACTTGTATTTGATATATATAAGTATACTTTATCTCTATTCTCCTATCTCTCTTAGATCGTCCTTCAGTGTCTTACTAAGGTTTGAATGCAGATTTAAAGGAAAGTAAGATATGGATGTAGGAATGGAAGAGTGAATCTCGATGGAGGAAGCACCACAACAAACGGAAACTCCATACCCAATACTAGAAGGAATCCGGGTCGGGAACAGGCTGCTAATGTAGCTGCTAGAACACCATAGGCTGATATAGGAGCTATGCATCAGTTCTTCGACAACATGATGTAAGCGGGAGCTGCTGCTGGACTTGTAGGTGGAAATGCTGGAGGAGTGAATTAGGAAGCTTCAAGTGTCAATAGCTATGCTGTGCTGAGTAGGGATTATGCAAGGCTTGAAGGAAAGACATTTATTGGAACAGAGGATATAATTGATGTATAGAATTGGTTGCTTCATTGCAAGAGGATTTTCACTGACCTTGGACTGAATGATGAGCAGAAGAGAAGATTGGCGTCCAGGCACTACAAGGAACTGCATTGTACCGGTGGAACAATGTTACTGTTGGAGTAGTGAAGGAAAGCCCGACTTGAGTAGAATTTAGGAGAAGGTTTGAAGAGAGGTTTATGTCGGAAATCGCTAAGTCTGCCCTGTTGAGAAAATTTGCTGAGTTGGTGTAGGGAGATATGACAGTGCTGGAGTATGCTACAAGATTTGAGGAGTTGTCCCAGTATGGGTATGCTACCGTGGATATAGTAATTAAGAGGAATGAGAAGTTCATTCATGGACTGAGACCTGAGCTTGCTAGGGCAACTTTTCCACGTCTCAAGGATCCATGTGATGTAGTGGTAGAGATGGCTTTAAGGAATGAAGAGATGCTTGCTTTCTTTGGTAGCAATAAATCAGTGGAAGCTCAAGGTGGGCAGAATTAGAAGAGGAAGTTCTTTCACAAGAAGGAAGCTCAGAATAGTGGGGCTGCCAAAAAAGAATAATATGAGATTATCTGCTATAAGTGTGATAAGAAAGGGAATTTCGCAGAAGGGCAAGGCATTTGCATTAGAACCTACTACCTCGAGACCAACAACCAATGAGAAGGGAAAGGCTGTGATGGGAGGTATACTTTTGATTCATGGTATACCTGTTATAGTTCTATTTGATACTGGTGCATCACATTCTTTCATATCTCATTGTTTGGTAGATAAGGTTAACCTAGAACCCTCATACCTAGTTACTTCCTTAAGGGTTGTGAATTCGATAGGAGGGTATGCAACTCTTGGGATGAGATGTTACATGTTAGAGTTTGAATTGTTAGGTCATTTATTTTCTTACAGTTTGCATGTGGTTGATTCGTAGGCTTCAGAATTATTTTGGGTATGGATTTGTTAAGTAGGTATGATGTCAGGATATTTTTCCACAATAGGAACATATCATTAAGACACCCTAGTAGTAGTGACTGAATTATAATTTTTTTTATAGAAAACCCGAGTTTTGATGTTTGTGCATTATTGGGTGCAAAAGAGGAGGAAGATGAGTTGAACCGAGTTTTTGTTGTGAGAGAATTCATATACGTCTTTGAACCGGTAATAGGACTACTGTGACGACCGCCCATGACCCCTGCACCAAACCTAGAGATAGTGCGTTGTAAAGTGTGCCAGGCAGCCATGGACGATTGCCAGGGTAAATTTAAACAACAGAATCTATCGTATTACCCACAGTGCATGGACAAAATACAATAGAATATATATATATAGTGAAGCTTCACAGAATAGAATCTCATCAATAAACTTCATAATAGTTGGATACAAACATCTGAATAGTCAATACAACAAGCCTCACTACATATCACTCAAAGAATATACAAGCAGCGGAACATCCAGTACATATAGTAAGAAATAATATGCAATCCTCCAGCTCGTCTTCGTCATCAACATCGTGGAAAGCAAGAACAGCACCTATCACCTGCTACCTAGTCTGCCCGTCCCAAAATGGATGAACAGCCCAAGGCAATAAGAGTTAAACATAAAGCCTTGAGTCAGACAACAGTCTTAGTGAGCAGTAAATTAACTAACAACATACCAAAAGAGCATAAAGGAAAAGGAATAGGAATACAACCCTCCCACTCCACCTCTTTCTACAGTGATAGCCCCCAGACACACACTAAGCAGAAGCAAACATAGCAAAGCATACAATTTAAAGTAAAGCAGTTATCACTCGAGTCAAGGGCGATGTTTTCCAAGTACAAACCCCCAAGTCCTAAACCAAGATCAGATAAGCACCCAGAAAACACTGCTCTTGAGACCGAATGACGATACAACCAAACATCCATGACTCTGGCTATCACTGTTATCATTGCTTCGATATCATCGTTAATTGAATGACCAGCTCATTCTTTCATCCGTCCGTCAAGGGCTAATGGAAACCCCGGTTCTAGACATAACTCCGCACGTCATCATGACCCGTGCCTAGGACTATCGAATCTGCCCAGAGTACTCGACTACCAATCAGTAGCCTTCAGGGACTATCGAATCTGCCCAACGTACTCTTGCTTTGAGCATGCTAGAACCTTCAACAACGATGAAATCTCAGCCTTCTAGTCATCCTCCTCGACGACTATTTCCATACTAGCTTAAGCGCCTCTCGAGCAAACCATTATCCTCTAACTCGAACCATTTCACCGAGTTATCAACATGCTTGGAATGATCCCGTCTGGACTAGACCAAGGCTATCGCATATCATGCTTCGCCTCATCATCATCATAGCAAAGCTTCATCTCAACATCATCATCAAATCTATCCATATGAGCTTCCTCATCCGCTACATATGCCACGAGCAGCTTTTCCAATTCAAGAGCTTTTCCCTTAAGCTTTTGAATCATCTTCAACCATCTTGTCTAAATCAAATCATCAATCATCTAATTCATAGCAATCAATCAAGTCAAACATTAATCCAAGTAAACAAGCATTCAAATATGATCTAAATAGACAATTATAGCAATAATGGCAATTTCGTAAATAAAGAGTCAAAAGTCTAACAAGCATGAAATCATGAGCAATGTCTCTATAATCTTGATGAATGAACTTGCATAGGTTAACATGTAGTAAAATGGTTGTCAAATCATCATGAACAATGGATCTATACTTAGGATTAAAAAAATGCATGGAAATCACTACTTTACACAAAATCAAGCCAACGATCCGATATACTCCTTTGGATCCGTGTGAGAGATAATCACCACTCATCGAATCACCTAAACAACCCAAAAGCAACACACTTCAGATCTGGACAGCGAAGGATCTAACTCAATCTATCACAAATCCGCTTCAAACGATGAAATCACTCTTCGACGGATGAAGATCTTCAATCTAAGCTCTTGGATCTTCGATTTGATCTTCAATATGGATGGAAGGAATCACTAGATTAGAGTGGAGAAAAGAAGTGAAGAAGTGTAGAAGTCGAGCTCTCAAAATGGCAGCACTTCGTCGCTTCGAAATCCGGATCCCAAAAAGTGAGGCAAAGGTGCGTATTTATAGGCTGAATTCCATGAGTCGTCCGCCCCCTTAAGTCGTCCACGACTCACGACTTAGCAGATCCTACGACCTACAACTCATGAAAGCTTACGACCTAAAAACCCCATGACTTAAGGCCTTCGACTTAAGTACCCATGCGACCTAACGACTTATCATAAGTCGCGACTTAATTGTACACAGCCTAACGACCTAACACCTAAGTCAAGTCCCAACGACTTACGACCTAACACCTAAGTCGTCTACGACTTAACACAGACACGACCTAAATTTCAACGACTTATCCCATAACCCTTAAGTCGTTAACCCGCTTATCCCCCTAGGTCGTTAACTCTACTAGGTCGGTCACTTAATTAAGTCTGCCTACCCTTGAGTCGCCAACTCCTTAGGTCGACCATTTCTTAAGTCGTCTACTATCTTAAGTCGCAAATCTTATAAGTCATCTACTCCTATAAGTTGCCAACTCTCTTAGGTCACTCCATCTTCTTAAGTCGCTCCTCTGACCTAATCCTACCCCACGACCTAAGCCACCATACGACTTAATTCCTATACGACTTAACTATCACACGACTTAACTACTTAGGTCGTTCCACTTCTTAGGTCGCCAACTTCCTATAGGTCGCTCCACTTCCTTAGGTCGTCTACTATGACCTAACCACTATACGACCTACTTCTATACGACCTAAGACTTAAACTCTAGATAACTTATCAACAATGCGACCAAATGATAACTGTTTTACGATGTTTCGATCCGTAAAAATATGGTTCGTTACATTCTCTCCCCTTTAGGAATTTCGCCCCCGAAATTCCAAACAAACAAGAGCAATCAAAGACTATTCTGCATGCCTACCATCCATAGCAATCAACAAACCATGCATCCAATTCTAGCTTAGCATGCAGAATTCTAAAACTTAGAACAAGTTACAATGTCGTTAGATGACACGACACCTTAGGGCCATACCTTGAAGAGTTCAGGATGAGCTGCTTTCATCCTCTCTTCCACCTCCCATGTACAGTCGTTATCATCATCACTCCATTGTATCTTGAGCAACTTAACTACCTTCCTCCTAAGATGTTTCGTGTCGGTTTCCACAACACGAAGCGTCTTACGAGGTCTCTTATCGACTGGATCAACTTCGAAATCTTCACAGCTATCAGCAGAAACCACTGTATTCGAGTCGTGCACATACTTCCATAGATACGATACATGAAAAACATTATGCACACCCGACATCTTCTCTGGTAACTCCAATCTATAAGCGAGCTTTCCAATTCGCTCGATGATCGGGAATGGTCCAACAAATCTCGGAGTCAATTTCCCTTTCTTCCCGAATCGAATAACATTCTTCAGTGGAGAAATCTTCACAAAAACCATATCACCTACGTCGAATTCCAAATCCTTACGACGCTTATCGGCATAACTTTTCTGACGGTCTTGGGCTGCCTTCATTCGTTGCCGAATGATCTCTATGCAATCTGAAGTCTGTCGAATCATCTCTGGCCCAAGCATCAATTTTTCTCCGGTCTCTAACCAACATGTCGGAGAGTTACACGGTCTCCCATACAATGCCTCATACGGTGCCATACCAATGCTTGACTGGTAACTGTTATTATACAAAAATTCCACCAAATGAAGGTGATCTTCCCATGATCCTCCGAAATCCAAAACACAAGCTCTGAGGAGATCTTCCAAAACTCGGTTGACTCTCTCGATCTGACCATCTGTTTGAGGATGATAAGCTGTACTCAAACACAACTCGGTTCCCAAAACTTCCTGGAAGCTCTTCCAAAATCCACTAGTGAACAATGGGTCTCGATCGCTCACTATACTCTTCGGAATACCATGGAATCGAACTATCCACTTAACATACAACTCTGCCAACTTTGATGCAGTCCTAGTCGATCAAACAGGAATGAATCTTGCACTCTTAGTCAGACGATCTACGATGACCCAAATCCCTTCATTTCCCGTTCTTGTTCTAGGTAACCCATCAATAAAATCCAGCGATATTTGCTCCCACTTCCATGTAGGAACTTCTAATGGCTGAAGCAATCCACTTGGCTTCTTCTGTTCGGCTTTTACCAACTGGCAGTTCATGCACTTGGAAATAAAATTTCCAACATCCTTCTTCATACCTTCCCAGTAATAAGCTCTCTTCATATCCCGATACATCTTATTTCCACCTGGATGAATTGTCAGCTTCGAGTGATGACTTTCCTTCAGAACTTCACTTCTCAATTCATCTATATCGGGAACAACTAGTCGTCCTTGTTTCCGAAGCCAACCTTCTCGATCGACCTCGAATCCTTTATCCTTTTCTGGGTCCAATCCAGATTCCAAATCACGGATAACCTTGACAATCTTATCATCTCGCTTTTGACTCTCGCCAATTCTTTCCACAAGAGTCGGTCTTATCGATAAGTTTGCCAACATCTCAGGTTCCAATTCGCATCTGGGCCTGAAGTCAAATCCAGCTAAATACTCGAGATTCTTCCATTCTAAAAACATGGCTCCCAATCCTGCATGTCTTCGACTTAACGCATCTGCCACTGCATTACCCTTTCCCAGAGTATAAGCTATACCAAAATCATATGATGCCAAAAACTCTAGCCATCGTTGCTGCCGAAGATTCAAATCCTTTTGGGAGAAAAGATACTTCAACGACTTATGATCTGTAAACAACTCGAATCGAACTCCCAATAGATAATGTCTCCACATCTTCAGAGCAAAAACAATCGCCGCTAACTCCAAATCATGAGTCGGGTAATTCCTTTCATGCGGCTTCAGTTGTCGACTTGCATACGCAACAACTTTATCCTTCTGCATCAGCACTGCTCTAAGTCCAGTACCACATGCGTCGGTGTAAACCACCATCTCATCATTCCCACTTGGAATAGTCAAAACAAGAGCACTTGTCAATCGCTCTTTCAGGATTCTGAAAGCTTGCTCACACTTATCTTCCCATCTGAACACTTGGTTCTTCTTCGTCAATCCTGTTAATGGTGCAGCCACCCTGGAGAAGTCTTTGATAAATCGACGATAGTATCCTGCTAATCAAAGAAAACTTCTCACGTCAGATGCATTCTTAGGTCTAACCCAATCCTGGATTACTGTCACCTTAGCGGGATCAACCGCTATTCCATTTCCAGAGATAACATGGCCTAAGAACCTCACTTCACTCTTCCAGAAGTGACACTTCGAAAACTTAGCCTTCAGCTGATGTTTCCGTAAGATTTCCAAAACAATACGCAAGTGCGTCTTGTGCTCTTCTTCAGTTCTGGAATAAATCAGAATATCATCCACGAACACTAGCACGAACTTACTCAACTGATCTTTGAATACTCTATTCATAAGATCCACAAAATATGCTGGCGCGTTAGTCAATCCAAACGGCATTACCAGCCACTCAAAGAAACCGGATGGTGTCCTAAAAGCAGTCTTCGACACACTATCCTTAGCCACTCTTAACTGGTGAAATCCCGTTGCCAAATCCATCTGAGAAAACACCTTAGCTTCGTGAAGCTGATCAAACAAGTCATCTATCCTGGGCAATGGATACTTGTTCTTCTTAGTCACCTTATTCAGCTCACGATAATCCACACACAACCTCAACGATCCATCCGCTTTGGTTGCAAACACAACTGGTGCACCCCATTCGGACACACTACGCCGAATGAATCCTTTCTGCAAAAGATCATCAACCTGCACCTTCAACTCCTGTTGTTCCCTAGGCGCCATCCGCCTAAGAGGCATCACAACAGGTCTGGCTCCTTCAACTAGATCTATACGAAACTCGATCTCTCTATGTGGCGGTAACCCTTTGACCTCGTCAAAGACATCCTCAAATCCATTAGCGATTGGCAATGATGACAGTCCATCCCGTGGAACAACCAGCGAATACATGAAGCTCATGAAGACGCCTTCTTCATGCTTACATCGTATCACAATCCTTCGCCCCTCCACATTCTCGACTGTCACCTCCAACCTCTCACAATCAACCTTTGCCGCATACTTCCTAAGCCAGTCCATACCCAAAATAATTCCGAACCCCGCAAAGTTCAGAACAAAACAATCACAAACAAAAGAGCAATCATGACTCGATACAATCAGACCACGGCATAACATACACAAACAAGACGAACCCCCAACTAGATTAGTCACAACCAATGGCCTATCAACAATATCCGGTTCCAAACCTAACCGGCCTACAAGTTCACTACAAACAAACGAATGCGACGCCCCAGTATCAAATAGCACTCTAACTGGAACACCACATAGGAAAAGAGTACCTTGAACCACTACACTCTTTCCTTTCTCTTCAACGGTAGGAGCTTTCGAAGACGATGGAACAGCTCCCAAAGCATAAGCTTGCACAATCTGCTTGTCCTTCTGCGGTTCTGGACAATTCCTCTTAACATGCCCCAGCTTGTCACAGTTGTGGCACTTCACTGGCACTTTCGGATTCTTGCAATCCCTAGAGAAATGGCCCTTCTGCTGACAATTGTAGCAGGTCACTTCGCCCTTCGGCTTCTTCTGGCCATCCTTACCCTTTTGCTGCTGCTGCTTCCTCTTCTTGTTTCCACCCTGCTGTGGTTTAGACTCTCCCCTGGTCACAGCAACAACAGATCCTTCCTTAGGAAACAGATTCTCGTGCCTGAGAGCTTTCTCCACAAGCTTCTCAAATGAATCGTCCAAATGATCCACCAACTGCCTCCCAAGATAACTGTCCAAGCCTGTCACAAACTTCTCATTCTTCTGATACGAAGATTCAATATACGACCGGGCATACTTGGACAAAGCTTCAAACTCAGAAACATACTCAAGAACTGGTCTTCCATTTTGCTTGAGCTCCACAAACTTCTTGAACAGAACAGACTTCTGAGCTGTAGAAATGAACTTAGCTTCAAATCTGGATTGGAATTGCTCCCAAGTGATCTCTTCCTCCGGAGTATCAATAGTGATAGAGTTCCACCAATCAGAAGCTCTTCCTTGAAGCTGCCTTGATGCTAACTTCCTCTTAGTCGCATCCTCAATTCCCAAATCACCAAAGATCCTTCTACAAGCATCTATCCACCTCTGGACTTCAATAATTGATTCTGTTCCCAAGAAAACCTTCCCTCCAAGAGCAGTATAATCCTTACACAACTTAGCAAAATCCACCGGTCTTGGAGTTTGAACTCGAACTCCAACATCCACCGATGGCCCCGGAGCTGGCATCCTTCTCATGATTGAAGTCATCATAGCTTCGAACATAGCAGCATAATCAGCAGCCCCTTCAGTAGCACGGCCCTCCCTAGCAGCTGGTCTCCCTCTTCGACTCATCCTTAATATCTATAAAAAGGAATGATTAGCACACCTAGAGAAACAACTGCTTAAAGGACTCAAACTCTACTAAGCTACTATATTATATATAGTAATCATCCATCAAAATACAATTACGTCTCTCATACGTAGTTACGTCAGCGAGCGTTGGGTAAAATCGATTAACCAAAGCTCTGATACCAAATGTGACGACCGTCCATGACCCCTGCACCAAACCTAGAGATAGTGCGCTGTAAAGTGTGCCAGGCAGCCATGGACGATTGCCAGGGTAAATTTAAACAACAGAATCTATCGTATTACTCACAGCGCATGGACAAAATACAATAGAATATATATATAGTGAAGCTTCACAGAATAGAATCTCATCAATAAACTTCATAATAGTTGGATACAAACATCTGAATAGTCAATACAACAAGCCTCACTACATATCACTCAGAGAATATACAAGCAACGGAACATCCAGTACATATAGTAAGAAATAATATGCAATCCTCCAGCTCGTCTACGTCATCAACATCGTGGAAAGCAAGAACAACACCTGTCACCTGCTACCTAGTCCGCCCGTCCCAAAATGGACGAACAACCCAAGGCAATAAGAGTTAAACATAAAGCCTTGAGTCAGACAACAGTCTTAGTGAGCAGTAAATTAACTAACAACATACCAAAAGAGCATAAAGGAAAAGGAATAGGAATACAACCCTCCCACTCCACCTCTTTCTACAGTGATAGCCCCCAGACACACACTAAGCAGAAGCAAACATAGCAAAGCATACAATTTAAAGTAAAGCAGTTATCACTCGAGTCAAGGGCGATGTTTTCCAAGTACAAACCCCCAAGGCCTAAACCAAGATCAGATAAGCACCCAGAAAACAGCTCTTGAGACCGAATGACGATACAACCAAACATCCATGACTCTGGCTATCACTGTTATCATTGCTTCGATATCATCGTTAATTGAATGACCGACTCATTCTTTCATCCGTCCATCAAGGGCTAATGGAAACCCCGGTTCTAGACATAACTCCGCACGTCATCGTGACCCGTGCCTAGGACTATCGAATCTGCCCAGAGTACTCGACTACCAATCAGTAGCCTTCAGGGACTATCGAATCTGCCCAACGTACTCTTGCTTTGAGCATGCTAGAACCTTCAACAACGATGAAATCTCAGCCTTCTAGTCATCCTCCTCGACGACTATTTCCATACTAGCTCAAGCGCCTCTCGAGCAAACCATTATCCTCTAACTCGAACCATTTCACCGAGTTATCAACATGCTTGGAATGATCCCGTCTGGACTAGACCAACACTATCTCATATCATGCTTCGCCTCATCATCATCATAGAAAAGCTTCATCTCAATCATCATCAAATCTATCCATATGAGCTTCCTCATCCATTACATATGCCACGAGCAGCTTTTCCAATTCAAGAGCTTTTCCCTTAAGCTTTTGAATCATCTTCGACCATCTTGTTTAAATCAAATCATCAATCATCTAATTCATAGCAATCAATCAAGTCAAACATTAATCCAAGTAAACAAGCATTCAAATATGATCTAAATAGACAATTATAACAATAATGGCAATTTCGTAAATAAAGAGTCAAAAGTCTAACAAGCATGAAATCATGAGCAATGTCTCTATAATCTTGATGAATGAACTTGCATAGGTTAACATGTAGTAAAATGGTTGTCAAATCATCATGAACAATGGATCTATATGGATCTATACTTAGGATTAAGAAAATGCATGGAAATCACTACTTTACACAAAATCAAGCCAACGATCCGATATACTCCTTTGGATCTGTGTGAGAGATAATCACCACTCACCGAATCACCTAAACAACCCAAAAGCAACACACTTCAGATCTGGACAGCAAAGGATCTAACTCGATCTATCACAAATCCGCTTCAAACGATGAAATCATTCTTCGACGGATGAAGATCTTCAATCTAAGCTCTTAGATCTTCGATTTGATCTTCAATATGGATGGAAGGAATCACTAGATTAGAGTGGAGAAAAGAAGTGAAGAAGTGTAGAAGTCGAGCTCTCAAAATGGCAGCACTTCGTCGCTTCGAAATCCGGATCCTAAAAAGTGAGGCAAAGGCGCGTATTTATAGGCTGAATTCCATGAGTCGTCCGCCCCCTTAAGTCGTCCACGACTTAAGAAACCTCACGACTCACGACTTAGCAGATCCTACGACCTACAACTCATGAAAGCTTACGACCTAAAAACCCCACGACTTAAGGCCTTCGACTTAAGTACCCATGCGACCTAACGACTTATCATAAGTCGCGACTTAATTGTACACAGCCTAACGACCTAACACCTAAGTCAAGTCCCAACGACTTACGACCTAACACCTAAGTCGTCTACGACTTAACACAGACACGACCTAAATTTCAACGACTTATCCCATAACCCTTAAGTCGTTAACCCGCTTATCCCCCTAGGTCGTTAACTCTACTAGGTCGGTCACTTAATTAAGTCTGCCTACCCTTGAGTCGCCAACTCCTTAGGTCGACCATTTCTTAAGTCGTCTACTATCTTAAGTCGCAAATCCTATAAGTTGTCTACTCCTATAAGTCGCCAACTCTCTTAGGTCGCTCCATCTTCTTAAGTCGCTCCTCCGACCTAATCCTACCCCACGACCTAAGCCACCATACGACTTAACTCCTATACGACTTAACTATCACACGACTTAACTACTTAGGTCGTTCCACTTCTTAGGTCGCCAACTTCCTATAGGTCGCTCCACTTCCTTAGGTCGTCTACTATGACCTAACCACTATACGACCTACTTCTATACGACCTAAGACTTAAACTCTAGATAACTTATCAACAATGCGACCAAATGATAAATGTTTTACGATGTTTCGATCCGTAAAAATACGGGTCGTTACAACTACCGCCAAAATAAGCTTTTAATTTCGGATAGATCTTGTACTAGTAGTTGAACATGTGAGTAGACCACCAAGTAGGATGAAACCTACTAAGATGAAGGAGTTAAAGGTTCAACTGGTGGATTTAGAAGTGAAAAGTTTTACTAAACCAAGTATTTCGCCTTAGGGAGCAGCCATAGTGTTTGTTAAGATACTAGATGGATTGTTAAGGTTGTGTATTGATTATCGTAAGTTAAATGAAAGGATAATAAAAGTCGATATCCATTGCTGATAATTGATGACTAATTTGATCAGTTTAGTGGAGCCAAAGTATTCTCTCAGTTGGATTTGGCAACAGAGTTCCATCAAGTAAGAGTGGCGGAGGATCGTATTCCTTTGACGGCGTTTAGGACAAGATATGGATTATACGAGTGGTTAGTAATGTCGTTCAGATTAACTAATGCGTCGGACTTCTTCGTAGACTTAATGAATTGGATCTTTTGAGAGCATTTGGATAGATTTGTGTTGGTGTTCGCAGACAACACTTGATATATTCCAAGGATGAAAGAGACCATGAAGTTCAACTTATGATAGTGCTTGAGACAATGAATCAATATAAAATAAAAGAAATGTTTTCAAAGTGTCATTTTTGGAAGAAGGAGGTGAAGTTTCTTGGTCACGTAGTCTTAGAGAAAGGGTTGTTGGTAGATCCAGCCAAGATTGATGTAACGACCCGGATTTTTGGTCGTTGATTTTTAACATTTAATTTATTTTAAATGTTGAGTTTTGAAATGTGAATGGAAGTTTAATATGAAGTTTATCGATCAAAAATAGTGTAATAAAACTTAAGTTCCAAATATAGCGATTTAATTAATAAATTTAATTGTTGAGTTAATAATTAAAAATCGTTTAAATAATTGAATTGGAGTTGAATATAAAACCGAAAAGATTTCTAATGTTGATATAAATTCTATTTGAATTAGAATTGAGTTAATTAGTTTTTAAAACTAGAATTTTAAGCAATTTCCTAAATTTTAGAAATCGTCGATTAAAAATAGCGATCCGGGGCACAGTCTCAGAATTCGACGAAACCAGTTCCATTAGATTCGTAATAGTGTATTATTATCGGATTTCAATTTTCGTAACGTTTGGATTTAATGTTTGGTCGTGCGGTTTGGAAACGCCCAGAAATAATTTAATTGATTTAATTTAAATAGACGATTTAAAAAGCTATCTTCCACATACGATCGAGTTAGGTCCTAGAACTTGTTCCATTGGGTTTGGAATAGCGGTATAACATTAGGAACGCCAGGCGGCACACCTAAATAGGGATTCGAGATTTGAGTTAGGTAAACGAGATGTTTGATTTGAAAAAAAAGGGTTAAAGAGTCAAACACGCCACCCTTCTCCATTCAAACACGCAACCCTTCATTCTCTCAGTTCATAAATCACGACGTCTTCCCCCTTTCTTTCTTTCAGTCGAACATGAGATCTTGAAAAAGAACAAGAAAAATCGAAACCTCGTTTGAAAAAAAAAGAATCGCGGTATTGTCATGATCTGGAACTCGAGCATGGCAACGCTAGAAGCGATGGACCAACGATGGGTTGAGGCAAGGCTGGGCATGTGGAGTGACGCGAGGTGATGGCGACATTCGCAATGGGATGGAGATGATCGATGTCAGGAGGAGAAGGCGCTCGCGTTTGTTTATCGCGATGGTGGAGATTGGTCACTAGCGTATGGAGAAGGGGATGCGTTTAGGCAGGAACTGTTTAGGGTTTTGGCAGCTATGACCGGAGTTGGGAAATCTCGGTGATAAGGGGAGTTGCGAGCAGTTGGGGTTAGGGTTCGAATTGGTTAGAGATGGGTTGGTCGATCTTCCATACTGTGATTTATATTGGCTAGGGATGTGAAACTGTATCTCTGGCTATTGTGGGCAGTCACGAATTCAAAGAGGAGGCGGCGATTTCTGGTTGAGGTTCGTCGACGGAGGTGAGGTGATGGCAGGTCCGATAATATAGGTTGGGGCTATGTGGTCATCTCGTGAAGAGGAAGGGTAGTTTGAATTTAAATTTAAACTGTAATTAGTTTTATTAATTAGAAATTGGAATAGTTAACTTATATATGTCGTAGTTGTCTTTACGAGGTCTAAAATTTACGTAGCAAGTCACGGGGCAGCAATACTAGACAATGAAAGGAATTTAAAAATTGGAACGATCAGCAAATTAAAATTAAGGTGAGAAATTCTCACTCAT
Organism: Allium fistulosum; assembly: GCA_030737815.1. Classification (NCBI taxonomy): domain Eukaryota; kingdom Viridiplantae; phylum Streptophyta; class Magnoliopsida; order Asparagales; family Amaryllidaceae; genus Allium; species Allium fistulosum. The sequence goes on along the minus strand of CM060905.1, from coordinate 495,667,762 downwards.
TTGGATTGCCAAATTAATTTTTAAATAGTTAAAATTAATTGTTGGATGCTTGGTTGAATTTATAAATTATTATCAGTTTGGATGTTATATATAGTAGTATATATATTAGTAGTTGGATATATTTCCCGCCTATTGGAGCGGATGAGACCCTATGTTCCCCGCATAATAGCGGATGACCGTATATTACCGCGATATCTCGCCTCGAAGTGGTGTTGGTATTTTTATGTTGTATTAACATCTGTGGATGCAGGGAAACAGGTTGGAGGGATCCAACTAGATTCCTCAAAAATATTGAATTTAATTCCATATATAGTAATATATGATATGTTTGAATAATCTATGATAGATTATAGTGTAATTTGAATTTATTGGATGCTATGGTAGCACTGGTCTAGATTTTGGTATTTTAAAATACCATAAATATATATTTGAATTTGAAAAGAAATTAAAAAGGGATTTTAGAAGTAAAATATTTATATAGAGTTTTGGATTAATTGATCTGGATAAAATAAATAGTTTGACTTTAAATTTGTACTTAACTATTTCGGAATATTGTAAATAGAGATTTTGGAATAATGTATATAAAGATTTTTAAAAATAAAGCTTAAGTGATATTTGTTTAAGTGTAAAAGGATTTTAAAAATCGAGATTTTAAATAGTTTGGGAGAATGAAAAGGAAATTGGAAATAAATATAAAATTGGTTATACTAGATCTTAAATAAGATTTTAAATTACGAGTAGAATCGAGATTTGGTTGGTTTTCGGACTATAGTTTGGGTTATTTAAGAAATTTATTTGTAAATGGAATTTAATTTTGAAATAAATTTATAGTGGATTTAAGCGATGTGAAACCATTGTAGAACCGGAAATGAGACTATGGGATTTATAAACAATGTTTATAAATAAAGTGAAATGATTATCATTTGATAAATTGAAGATATAAGTTCACGGTAAGAATTTATGACGAGTTGGGTAAATCGATTTAAAAAGAAAGGTTAGATTTTTCTTTTGGAAATGTGAAAACGGATTTATGAAATTGGGGATGTAATTCGATTAGTGATAAATCTAGAGAGATTTATAAATATTAGATTGGTTATATTGGAATTGAAAAAAAAAATTATTGTCGAGAAGTTGAGTGTGTTTTAAAAAGAGGATTTTTAATTATTAAACTAGGTAATTTAAATATGTTTTAGCATAAAAATATTTCAGAAAGTTATTTATTTAAATATTTTTAAATTGTCAAAATGAATTATAAGTTTTATAAACAAGTCTTGTAAATCAACTAGAATTTTATTAATAAATTAGAATTAATTATTGTTTCAAAGTTATGTAATTATTTAAATTGTTTAAAAGTATATTTAATTATTAAATAAGTTTTCGGAAACTAATGGTATACTTTCATGGCGAAATCGGAGGCAGAGATTGCCTGCAGTTAAGTTTGGATTTCTCTGGGATAGAGACGTAATCATTGAGCTATGAATCCATGGTTGATACCGCGTGGTGCTTTCCATATTTATTTTAAAAGGTTTTTCAAATATTTTTGAGGGGAATGGTTTGTGAATATATTTATTTCTGTGAGATAAGCATATACTTTTGAATAAAGAGATTTAATTAAGGAACCCCAGAACTTATAGAATTTGTTATAAACGAGTTAAGGAATTTACAATATAAATTGTGAAGGGTTTTGAGAAAAGAGAAATAAATGGAACTTTCCTAAGTGTTGGGAAGTAAGGGGTTTAGAAAAATATTTTTTTCTAAGTGTTGAAATAAGATATGGTTTGAAATATTCTGATATGGATATAAGTATTTGAGTTGTCTCAAATATTGAAAATTTGGAAGGGGTTCGAATATATTTCTTATAAAAGATATTTTGAAAATAAATTTTGGAAAATTATAATATGGGCCTAGTGACTGCTTATGGATGTTATATTGATAGTTAAATAGCCAACTATCAAGTATTGGCCAATTTCATTGATCGTTTCGAAGAGACCGGGATCGGATTTCATTATCCGAAAACCACTTCGATCTGATTTGAGCGTTATGATTGGATATCGTGAAGATGGTGAAGACGGTAATTCGGTTTTGTTCAGACCCAGAACGGACTTGTATGGATGAATGCTATCGGTACATTGTCATTGGAGGATAATGAGCATTCTAAGTGAAAATTCCTTAAAAAGTTAATCGTAACCTCAAGCCTCATCAACCAGAATGACTGAAAATCAGGGGAGATGCAGCAAGGCTAAGTGGGTCATACCCAATTAGGGTATGTTATCGCCTTTCTAGGTACCCTCGGATATATTATAAATTACGGATACGGTGGTGCATGGAAAAGATCTCTCGATAAGGGTGGGAACACCCGGAGTGATAACATACTCGGTTCTATCCAGGTTAGGGGTAGGTTCGGTCTTGTGTTGTACGGGATCGCGGCGAGGTTCTCGGTACATTTTTCTAGACGTGTACCATGATAGGTGGTGCCCCAATGCTTAGTCATTGTATGGAATCCATTCTCCAATAAGCGCCATACGGTTTTGATTGTGCCCAATTATGTTGAAACGTGAGATGCAAGAATTTTGGCTATTTTCTATTTTACTTTCTATAGAGACTATAATAATATTAGATGATTTTGATATCAAATGTTTTGGTTATCGTAAGGGAAAATCCCGTCGTGTTTATGTGTGATGTGGTCTTATGAGATACCGTTGTTTTTCAAAGGATTTTGAAAATAGTAATAAATTCAAATTGAGTGTGTTTTCTCACGCTGGTTTTCCAGACTGACTTGGGTGTTATTCTATTATAATGCTCGGGTCAGACCGACTATTGCAGATTCGGGTTAGGATGCTATGGAGCTTAGGAGACGAGCTGGATGACGAAGATGTATTACACGTACTTGATTATATTCCGATGTGTATTGTAGGCTGTATATTCAGCACTAGTGAGGACAACTTATTATAACTGTCCAGTATTGAGTTGTTGGTATATTGTACTCTGATGATGATATGCATAAATAACAGCTATAGTTCTTTTTGTATAAAGACATGTTATTATCGATTATATATTGTTCCGCTGCGATTGTGAGATTCTATGTTGTTATTCTATTTTCTTCTACCTCTTTCTTCTTTACCCCTAGCAATCGGTATTTCCGGCACTTGAATATTCGGCATGTAATACAGTGGACGTATTAGTGTCGATTTTCGAAGGTTGAAAATCCCGTTCGTTACATTTGGTATCAGAGCTGAAGGTTAAGTGAGAACCTTGGCTTTGGTGGGGATTACTCATTAGAGATCGGGTCGGTGGTATCCTAGAATGAGTTTGAGTGTATTAATATATATAAGCGTGTATTTGTTAGTGAATATAAATTGTTTTATATTGTGTTAATTCATCTGTTGAGTGGCATATAAGTTCTGGTCGAGTACTAGGACGCCGCTAAATCGATAGGGGTTTCTAAACACTTGAACAAGGTAAACTGACACAGTATGGTTTTGAAGCGGGTAAATGAAATAATTTTACCCAAACTATATTTTGGTATGAAAAGAAATAATTTTATAGAAATTATTATAGTATATTGGAGTGTTTGGTTGTTATTATTAAAATCAAAACAAGATTATAAAAATTAAAATGGTTATATATAACCAAATGGAGATTGTATAAGTATGAATTATACAAATGAGTTAAAAACTAAAAATGGGTTCAAACCAGAATTTGGAAAATTAAATCCTGGAGATTTTTGGAGTATTTCTAAAGTGTTTGAAAATAAATAATAGTATTATTATTTTGGAGATATATTTGAATAGAAAAATGGTTTTAAATGGATTTTGGAAGGAATAGCACCGAACTCACTTCGGTCGTTGGAAAATAATCCTGGCGATGACTGCGCAACGTCATCAGTATTCATTTTTGAGTTTCTAGATGGTGGATTGCTACCGTAGTAAATTAATATGGAGGTTTTTGGATGATAACAAGTGTTGTTTTGGAAATTCCAAAGGGAAATTGTTTTGTAATGGAACCAAGCGAATTTTGAAAATTCCAACGGAATGGTTTGTTAAACCAAAGGAGCTATATATATATATATGATTTCAAAATGATTTGAAATAGATACCGGGTGTTTGAATTCTAGAAATCCTTATTTAAATGTTTTAGGAAAATACCAGAAATAAGCTTTTGAACTTATAAAGCGAGAATGATTTTAATAAGGAAGAAAAGTATGGAATTTGAATTAGAGATTGAATTTTAACTTAAGTAAGTTAAAATGAATTGTATAAATTGAAATTTAACTTGAGATATGTTAAATAAAGTTGAATTGGATTGGAAATAAAATCCAATTGGAGTAAATATAAATTTTGAATTGGAAAATGGATATATAACTATAAGTTCAATTATTGAATGGTCTATCAACTCAAGTATAGAGTTAATGGAAATGTGAAAAATAAGTGTGTAACTTGTAAATTGTAAATGGAATGGTAGAACCAAAATAAAAATAGTTTGATTTTTGGTAACGAAATAAAAAATCCAAACTTGAGTTATAAAATAAATTTGAACTCAAGTAACTTAAATGAAGTGATTTTTTTATAAATTGGAAGAGAACTAATCAGATAATTAATTAGTTAATTGAATATAGGAATGGAACTTAACTTGATTAAGTAAAATTGAATTGCGGATGAAAATTGAAATAGTAATGAATTGAGTTACAAATAAATTCGATTTAAGTGTAAATAAATTGAATATGACTTGGATATTAATTAAATGAATTTGAGTATGAAGTTAAGTTTTGAAGTAGATTAAATGAAGGAACTAATTAAATTAATTAGTAAATGAAATGGAATTTGACTGAAAAAAAAAACTTGAGTTATATAGTTGAAATAATTTAAACTAAACGGATTAACTTAAGTAAATATTTGGAATGAAAGCTTGGCTTAAATAAGTGTATGAAATGGTTCATAAATAAAATAGCATGGAATGATTCCGAGCTTAATAAAATGGATTTGAATATAATGAATATGGATATGAATGGAATGTAAATGAATTGATTGAGAATCAATTTGAAAATGAAATAGAATTAAATATAAATTGATTTGGAATCAATTTAAAATAGCTATAAACTGAAATGGTTATTTTATTAAATGAATATCGCTGAATTTGCATAGAAAATTTGTCTTTTGGCGTAAACGAAATAAATTAAATTATGTGAATGAATGGAAAGTGAATAAATTGATTTCGAAATCAATTTGGAATGGATATGAATTTGTTGGGTATAAATATGAATTGAATGGTAATAAATAGTATGTGAATCATTAGGGATTGAATGAAATGGCATATAAATTGAATTTGAAGTGAATAACTAAATGTTGAAACCCTGAAATTTCATGTACCCTCTAAAATACATGATATACCATGTTTGGTTATGAAATCTATGTGGTTGCACTATTTAAATGAATTCAAAGTTATTAAGTTTCATGTTTGTGTTACTTACGTGTTTAAATTAAGTAAGTACAGGTACCAAGAGACTATTGGGTTAGATTTGGGTTGCGCAAATTGCATATAAAATAAGCCGCTCGCTTAAAAACGTTAAAATAACGGTATGTTTTCGGATTAAATACCGCAAATATATAAATGTTGATATATATTGTGTTTTTCGACCGTGTGGGTCGATGTATATGTTTTATCTCTCTTGTCATATTGCAAAAGGTCCTCCGTACAAAGGAGACTCTGCAAAAAAAAATGGAAATTTAGGGTGTTAGAAAAATTTTGAAAATTTATGGAAAAATTTTGTTAACGAAAATTTGATTCTGAATTGTAGTTGGAAATAAGGATTTTGGGTTGGAAATGGAAACTAGATGTTGGTATGAAACGTAATGATTTAGAAAAGTGAATATCGAGTTTTCACTAAGTGGGTTTTGAATAAGTTAATGGGTTTGGAACATTTTTCTACCTTAGCAATTTCGAGGACGAAATTCTTTTAAGGGGGGAGGAATGTAACGACCCGGATTTTTGGTCGTTGATTTTGAACATTTAATTTATTTTAATGTTGAGTTTTGAAATGTGAATGGAAGTTTAATATGAACTTTATCAATCAAAAATAGTGTAATAAAACTTAAGTTCCAAATATAGCGATTTAATTAATAAATTTAATTGTTGAGTTAATAATTAAAATCGTTTAAATAATTGAATTGGAGTTGAATATGAAACCGAAATGATTTCTAATGTTGATATAATTCTATTTGAATTAGAATTGATTTAGTTAGTTTTTAAAATTGGAATTTCAAGCGATTTCGTAAATTTTAGAAATCGTGGATTTAATCAACGATTAAAAATAGCGATCCGGGGAACAGTCTCGGAATTCAACGAAACCAGTTCCATTGGATCCGTAATAGTTTATTATTATCGGATTTCAACATTTGGATTTACTATTTGGTCGTGCGGTCTAGAAACGCCCAGAAATAATTTAATTGAATTTATTTAAATAGTTGATTTGAAAAGCTATCTTCCACATACGGCCGAGTTAGGTCCCGAAACTTGTTCCATTGGGTTCGGAATAGCGGTATAACATTAGGAACGCCAAGCGGCATGCCTAAATAGGGATTCGGGATTTGAGTTAGGTAAACGAGATGTTTGATTTAAAAAAAAGGGTTAAAGGGTCAAACACGCCACCCTTCTCCATTCAAACATGCAACCTCTCATTCTCTCAGTTCATAAATCACGACGTCTTCCCCCTTTCTTTCTTTCAGTCGAACACGAGATCTTTAAAAATAAAAATAAAAGAAATCGAATCCTCGTTTGAAAAAAAAAGAATCGCGACATTGTTGCGATCTGGAACTTGAGCATGGCAACGCTAGAAGCGATGGAGCAACGATGGGTTGGGGCGAGGCTGGGCATGTGGAGTGACGTGAGGTGATGGCGGCGTTTGCAGTGGGATGGAGACGATCGACGTCAGGAGGAGAAGGCGCTCGCGTTTGTTTATCGCGATGGGGGAGATTGGTCGCTGGCGTACGGAGAAGGGGATGCGTTTAGGCAGGAACTGTTTAGGGTTTTGGCAGTTATGACCGAACTTGGGAAATCTCGGCAATAAGGGGAGTTGCGAGCTGTTGTGGTTAGGGTTCGAATTGGTTGGAGATGGGTTGGTCGATCTTCCATACTGTAACAACCCAAGTTTTTGTAAATTTTAATTTTTGACAAAATGACGATTTAATCTAGTTGACAATTGATATTGAGTTTTAAATCGTATTTAAAAGTCTTTAATAAAATTGTTAATCGTTGTTTGGGATTTTAAATCAAATTTGAAATTCTTTTATAAAAATGTTGACCGGGCTTTACAATTTGAACCTTGGCCCATGTTTCTTGGCTTTGCCGAGATGATATCAGGGGCAAACCCGATCTCCTCTCTCCCATTCTTCCATTTTCGTAACCCTAAAAACTAAATCAAACGAGAGAAAATAATGGCAGCTCGATTTTCTCGCGTTCGTTCGTTCCTCAAATTTGGGCTTCTTCGATCGATTGCTTCTGGAAATCGAGGGCGCCAACTTCAATGACTTCGCCCTGGCTGCTTCGATGATAGTCGTGCTCGAGGGGACTTTTGCTGCATCATTCGTGGCTAAGGTGAGTGGATAACCGCTCACGTCTAATTCTTACTTTGGGTTATTTAGAGCTCGAAGCTCCGCGATTTTCGTGTTCCTATTTTATGGCTATCTGGACTGCGTTCGTGTTGTTCGATTTTCTTGACTTGGGATTTAAGTGATTTAGTAATTGATGGTTCGATCAATTTAGGTTTGAACCCCTTGTTTTCGTTCGTATATGATTTTTGAATTGTGATGGTTTGGGTTTCTCGACTTGTTCGACTTCGTCCCAGGTTGTTGTTTTTGCTCTGCCTGTGATCTTCGTCTCTGGCCATCTGATTTCCTGGATGCATTGATGTTCACTGATCATTCACATGTGTTGATTCTCTGTCTCACGTGATCTTTGTCTCTGGCCATCTTCTCTGTTGCAGTTGTAATGGCTTCACTGTTATAAGTGCATTGATGGTCTTGTTTTCTGATGTATTTGTACTTGATACCATTCCGGTTGATTTCACTTGAGTCTGGTCACACTTCTGTAGCATCCAGTTTGGTTTATGGTTTGGCTTCCTTGTCCGGTAGCCTTGGTGGTTTTCACTGCACATTTACCTATGCTTGACCACCTCTCTATCGTGCACTGATTTGAGTATTTGTGCATTAGTCACTGATGTATTTGATTTGCAGTGCTTTGTGCATTCGCTTAGTCTGGTACAATTGCATTTATGGTAGCTGAACTTACTCGAGTTGTAATCATGAGTTTGTTGTGTTGCCATATCTTGATGTCTTGTTTCTGGCCATTCTCGGGTCTGGACTGCATTTGCATTATTTTGGTTCATTCTGTTAGTCGAGTTTGCATTGATACACGATACTTGTATACATCTAGACTTTCTAGATTCTGGCCATACTTTGTGTACTTTAATTGTTGTTTGCATTTTTAGTTCATGTAGTTCGAACTATCCCATTGCACTGGGATGAGTCTGGTGATCTTTGCCATCTTCACTTGCATTTTGTTCATCATTTAGTTCACGTGTGCTTCATGTAGCCTCCACTCTTGCCTCTTGACTTCCTGTAGCATTTTTTTTGTTGTTGTTGTTATGGGTCGCAGTCATTTTACTGTATATATTGGGAATTGTACATGTATGTTAGTTCACCGATACATCACTGTCACCATTTATTTGAACTATGGCCGAGACTTAGTTTTATATCTTGACCATTTTATTTGACTGCAGCTGTGTTGAGCCATTGGCTTGACCTTCTTGCATTGTGTGGTAGTTGTACTATGCAGTCATGCACATTTGAATCACTCATACCAGCCTCTTGTAACCTGTTATTGCCATTTCATTGTAGTCTGCACTTGAATAAGGTCTTGAACTTGTGAAGTTTCGAACTGGTGCACTTGCGACCAGTTGCCTGGAGCCTTTACTAGTGTACACTTCTGTTGCATATTCACTTACTCCCCTGGTGCATTCGTATCTGATTCATTACTTGTTGCCATTCACTTAATATCAGTTGCATTCCTTTGAATCATTTCATGTTTGAACCATTGTACTGGTGACATTGAGATGTCTGTAGTTAAGTCACAGTCTGCCCTTGTCTTTGTAGATGTTTGCCACTGCAGTTTCATTGTGGTGGTGACTGTATATTCGGTGGTGGCGAGGCAGTGCACGCGTGCGTGCACTGCAGCCACCCAGAATTGACAGATTTTAATCGATATTTCTTTTATCCTTAATTCATCGACCTGTTGCGTAATTCGTAGGCTGTATTGGCGAGGCAGTACACGTTAGCGTGTACTGCAGCCAATTAGCATTGATATTTTTTAAATTGACATTTCAATTATTCAAACTGCTTTGGATTTCTGTTTCGTGGATTAACACTGTTTAGTGATATATCTGCCGTTATCCGGTTCTTTTATCGAGAAGTTGGATATACGATATTTCTGTGACTGTCATCTATATTGAGATTGATTATTATTGCTTCTATGCTCTAATAACTGATTTTGAATTAGACTGACCCGAGTATTATTTTCTTTTGAATGTAATACTCGGGTCAGACCGAGTATTTACAGGTTGTAGATTTTTAGCTTTGGGTTGCTGCTAGAGCTATGAAGACTTTTTATATCATTTGAAGTGGTCTTCGTCTTGTTGTAGTAGTCAGTGTGTCTGTTTTAAGATGATAATGTATTCATGTATATTAGTCGATAATGTACTTGTATATATAACTTCTTGAGTCGACAGTTGTAGTTGTATCATTTGTATTGTGTCAAATGTATTGTAACTGGTATCAGTTATTGTATATATGATACTTTTCGTTCCATCTTTATTCCGCATTTATGTTATCTGTGTTATTTTTATATTTATTGTCCTAAACTATTATAGCCACTGTGTAGTAGCTTTGAGTTTGTAACGGTATGTCGGATTTCCTCTAAAAGATGAAATGCATGTTATTCTATCTGACATATCGGTGCTCGCACAAAGCAATTACATGGATGGTCGCTCCTCAACAGCCTTATTCTCCGTGCTAGTTAACAGCACTACACCGTAGTGTTCTTGGCTAGCGTGGGTATAGAGGTGGGGCGTCACAGCTTGGTATCAGAGCCTGGGGTTTAGGACAATTATAAAACATAACTTAGATGGAGCATGTGTTACAACTATTTGTCGATGTCTTATCTCTCATCTTTACATATGATTATTTTTGACTGTTAGGTATGAATTCCTAACGCTTATTCTTGTGTTTTCGGCTTTGAGTTGATTTAGCCGATGTTGATTTTGTTTTAATTTGGCAAATTAAAGCCATTTTGACTTTTGGACTTTGTTCCACTTTTGTTCTATGCTATGAGTGTCATTGTGTACCTGTTACACTGTGATGAAAAAAATAGCTGGACCAGTTGCAAATTGAGTGATTTTGATTTCTCATTCACATCTAGTTTGAATCTCAGCGATTTTGAACTTGATATTTTGTGTTTTCCTCATCTGGATTTCCTTTCGACTTCGGTCACTTTGTTTTTGAGAAATTGCTGATTTCTTGATTTTCAAGACTCTGATTTTGTTTGCCGTTGGTTTCTTTGATAATGATGATTGATTCATTTTGTACTCGACTGCGGCTATTAATTGTTGACTTCGACATTGACTTGATTCTTACTTTTGTTGAAGTCAATTATGCATTTCTACTCGTTTTGCTTTGTTTTTCCAGTTGATATCGATTCTTCTTTCCTAATTAGTTGTTATCACCTTTATTGATTTTGATAACTTCTATTTTCTGGAATTTTTGGGTGTTCCTATTTTAATATATTCAGTATCGATTTCTTTGGATTCCATTCACATCTTCGTATGTGAATTCTTGTGATTGATTGTTTCTACAATCATTTTTGTGATTTGTCACTTTAAAAATATAAAGGTTTTCTATACTAATAGTAAATATTAAAATCCTTTTCTCCAAACAGTTTCAAAACTATTTTACTACAAAACTCTTTTTCTTAAACGGGTTTCCAATCTATTAATATATACAAGCCTTTATTTCACTCGTATGAGAAATTGAATTAAACGGCCTAGTAAAACAAGTGGTATGAAACGCTTGCGTTTACTTCGTCGGTTAGCTCTTGGACTTGTTCGATTGAACCCTTTTTGTGACAATTTCCTAGTGAAAATTTACAGCTTGTTCGTAAATATTTAAGTTAAGCAAGTGGTTATGGGACATGAAGCTAAACTCATATATTTACTAGCTTGGTGTGATTGACACTTCCTTATGATCATGACGATCATTTTTGTGATTTAGACTAGCGATTGTGCGATGTCTCTTCGTCCGTGTGTCGGACTTGCCTTCGGGCCATCCGTGTGTTCGGAAAATTAAATGGATAGCTTTCCATCCGTGTGTTCGGAAAATTAAATGGATAGCTTTCCATCCGTGTGTTCGGAAAATTAAATGGATAGCTTTCCATCCGTGTGTTCGGAAAATTAAATGGATAGCTTTCCATCCGTGTGTTCGGAAAATTAAATAAATAGCTTTCCATCCGTGTGTTCGGAAAATTAAATGGATAGCTTCCCATCCGTGTGTTCGGAAAATTAAATAAATAGCTTTCCATCCGTGTGTTCGGAAAATTAAATGGATAGCTTCCCATCCGTGTGTTCGGAAAATTAAATGGATAGCTTTCCATCCGTGTGTTCGGAAAATTAAATGGATAGCTTTCCATCCGTGTGTTCGGAAAATTAAATGGATAGCTTTCCATCCGTGTGTTCGGAAAAATTAAATGAATAGCTTTCCATCCGTGTGTTCGGAAAAATTAAATGAATAGCTTTCCATCCGTGTGTTCGGAAAAATTAAATGAATAGCTTTCCATCCGTGTGTTCGGAAAAATTAAAAGAATAGCTTCCCATCCGTGTGTTCGGAAAAATTAAATGGATAGTTTCTCGTCCGTGTGCTCGGACTTCCCCTTCTTTGTGTTTTCTGGATTTCGTGTGTAGATTTCTAGAATTTGTGTTTTCTGGATTTCGTGTGTAGATTTCTAGAATTTGTGATTTCTGGATTTCGTGTGTAGATTTCTAGAATTTGTGTTTTCTGGATTTCGTGTGTAGATTTCTAGAATTTGTGTTTTCTGGATTTCGTGTGTAGATTTCTAGAACTTGTGATTTCTGAATTTCTTGTGATGATTTCTGAAATTTTGTGCTTCACCAATTTTCGTGATTTCTATTGATATGTTTATCAATTTTTGTGCATTGGTGAATTCATGTGTTATTGACTTGTTATGAATACAAGTTTAGGGTATAATATCCCTTTCTATCTTTGAGAAGATTCTTGTGACATCTTTGATGAATGAAAATTCATTTGGTATTATATTTTGATGCCAGTTATTTTAATGAGACTTTGACGTGTTAACTTCGGTAACCGTCAATTTTGAAATGGATTTACAAGCGGTTCTCCCGCAACACTGATATTGCTAATTTAATCACGTGTTTTCAAAATTCTTTATTTTTAAAAGTTGTTTCAAAAATATAAATTAAAATTGTTTTCAAAATTTTTACAGTTTACAATTTTCAAAAGAACGAGGAAGCGATTTAAACGTTTCAGCAAAATCGAGGACTATGACCCCTTTCTTTTACTGATTCACTTAATTCCGGACTTGTCCGTTTGAGAATGTGAAATGTTAATTTTTAAAAACACACAATTCTGCACTTTCAAGAAAACGATAAAGAGATTTAAACGATTTAGCAAAAGTAAGGAGTATGGAACCATACTTTTACTACTTCGGTTAATTCCGGACTCGTTAATTGAATATTTATGACTTCTGATTATCGTTTTTGATAATTAGATGTTTGTGATTTCTGATTATCGTTTTTGATAATCAGATATTTGTGAAATTTGATTATCATTTGTGATAATTAAATGTTTTCCAATTTGATTATCGTTTGAGATAATTAAATATTTTTCGATTTGATAATCGAATATTTGTGATTTCTGATTATCGTTTTTGATAATCAGATATTTGTGAAATTTAATTATCGTTTGAGGTAATTAAATATTTTTCGATTTGATAATCGAATATTTGTGATTTCTGATTATCGTTTTTGATAATCAGATATTTCTGAAATTTGATTATCGTTTAAGATAATTAAATATTTTTCGATTTGATTAATCGAATGTTTGTGTTTCTGATTATCGTTTTTGATAATCAGATATTTGTGAAATTTGATTATCCTTTGTGATAATTAAATATTTTCCAATTTAATTATCGTCTGAGATAATTAAATATTTTTCGATTTGATAATCGAATATTTGTGATTTCTGATTATCGTTTTTGATAATCAGATATTTGTGAAATTTAATTATCGTTTGAGGTAATTAAATATTTTTCGATTTGATTAATCGAATATTTGTGTTTCTGATTATCGTTTTTGATAATCAGATATTTGTGAAAATTCGATTATCGTTTTAGATGATTGAATATTTGCGATTTTGAGATTTGAGCTTCGTCTTTTTCTCTGACGATTCAGGTGAGTAATTTGATTTACTCACATTCAATTCGTGCAGTACGTGAATTCTGCTCTATTTTCTTTTTCTTTTAAAATGCTGGAACTCGATTGATTCTTGCTTTTGATAGTCGTCTGATTTTGATTCCTTGATCCCCACGATTGCTGATTCTTTTGATTTGAATCAATCGAACCTTTTGATTTCATATCTAATACTTCCCCTGCTGACATTTGCTTATGCATTCGACATTGCCATGCTCTTATGGTTGTTACCTTTTGTCCGTTTATTCCTTATGATTGCGAGGACGCAATTTCTTTAAGGAGGGAAGTCTGTAACAACCCAAGTTTTTGTAAATTTTAATTTTTGACAAAATGACGATTTAATCTAGTTGACAATTGATATTGAGTTTTAAATCGTATTTAAAAGTCTTTAATAAAATTGTTAATCGTTGTTTGGGATTTTAAATCAAATTTGAAATTCTTTTATAAAAATGTTGACCGGGCTTTACAATTTGAACCTTGGCCCATGTTTCTTGGCTTTGCCGAGATGATATCAGGGGCAAACCCGATCTCCTCTCTCCCATTCTTCCATTTTCGTAACCCTAAAAACTAAATCAAACGAGAGAAAATAATGGCAGCTCGATTTTCTCGCGTTCGTTCGTTCCTCAAATTTGGGCTTCTTCGATCGATTGCTTCTGGAAATCGAGGGCGCCAACTTCAATGACTTCGCCCTGGCTGCTTCGATGATAGTCGTGCTCGAGGGGACTTTTGCTGCATCATTCATGGCTAAGGTGAGTGGATAACCGCTCACATCTAATTCTTACTTTGGGTTATTTAGAGCTCGAAGCTCCGCGATTTTCGTGTTCCTATTTTATGGCTATCTGGACTGCGTTCGTGTTGTTCGATTTTCTTGACTTGGGATTTAAGTGATTTAGTAATTGATGGTTCGATCAATTTAGGTTTGAACCCCTTGTTTTCGTTCGTATATGATTTTTGAATTGTGATGGTTTGGGTTTCTCGACTTGTTCGACTTCGTCCCAGGTTGTTGTTTTTGCTCTGCCTGTGATCTTCGTCTCTGGCCATCTGATTTCCTGGATGCATTGATGTTCACTGATCATTCACATGTGTTGATTCTCTGTCTCACGTGATCTTTGTCTCTGGCCATCTTCTCTGTTGCAGTTGTAATGGCTTCACTGTTATAAGTGCATTGATGGTCTTGTTTTCTGATGTATTTGTACTTGATACCATTCCGGTTGATTTCACTTGAGTCTGGTCACACTTCTGTAGCATCCAGTTTGGTTTATGGTTTGGCTTCCTTGTCCGGTAGCCTTGGTGGTTTTCACTGCACATTTACCTATGCTTGACCACCTCTCTATCGTGCACTGATTTGAGTATTTGTGCATTAGTCACTGATGTATTTGATTTGCAGTGCTTTGTGCATTCGCTTAGTCTGGTACAATTGCATTTATGGTAGCTGAACTTACTCGAGTTGTAATCATGAGTTTGTTGTGTTGCCATATCTTGATGTCTTGTTTCTGGCCATTCTCGGGTCTGGACTGCATTTGCATTATTTTGGTTCATTCTGTTAGTCGAGTTTGCATTGATACACAATACTTGTATACATCTAGACTTTCTAGATTCTGGCCATACTTTGTGTACTTTAATTGTTGTTTGCATTTTTAGTTCATGTAGTTCGAACTATCCCATTGCACTGGGATGAGTCTGGTGATCTTTGCCATCTTCACTTGCATTTTGTTCATCATTTAGTTCACGTGTGCTTCATGTAGCCTCCACTCTTGCCTCTTGACTTCCTGTAGCATTTTTTTGTTGTTGTTGTTATGGGTCGCAGTCATTTTACTGTATATATTGGGAATTGTACATGTATGTTAGTTCACCGATACATCACTGTCACCATTTATTTGAACTATGGACGAGACTTAGTTTTATATCTTGACCATTTTATTTGACTGCAGCTGTGTTGAGCCATTGGCTTGACCTTCTTGCATTGTGTGGTAGTTGTACTATGCAGTCATGCACATTTGAATCACTCATACCAGCCTCTTGTAACCTGTTATTGCCATTTCATTGTAGTCTGCACTTGAATAAGGTCTTCAACTTGTGAAGTTTCGAACTGGTGCACTTGCGACCAGTTGCCTGGAGCCTTTACTAGTGTACACTTCTGTTGCATATTCACTTACTCCCCTGGTGCATTCGTATCTGATTCATTACTTGTTGCCATTCACTTAATATCAGTTGCATTCCTTTGAATCATTTCATGTTTGAACCATTGTACTGGTGACATTGAGATGTCTGTAGTTAAGTCACAGTCTGCCCTTGTCTTTGTAGATGTTTGCCACTGCAGTTTCATTGTGGTGGTGACTGTATATTCGGTGGTGGCGAGGCAGTGCACGCGTGCGTGCACTGCAGCCACCCAGAATTGACAGATTTTAATCGATATTTCTTTTATCCTTAATTCATCGACCTGTTGCGTAATTCGTAGGCTGTATTGGCGAGGCAGTACACGTTAGCGTGTACTGCAGCCAATTAGCATTGATATTTTTTAAATTGACATTTCAATTATTCAAACTGCTTTGGATTTCTGTTTCGTGGATTAACACTGTTTAGTGATATATCTGCCGTTATCCGGTTCTTTTATCGAGAAGTTGGATATACGATATTTCTGTGACTGTCATCTATATTGAGATTGATTATTATTGCTTCTATGCTCTAATAACTGATTTTGAATTAGACTGACCCGAGTATTATTTTCTTTTGAATGTAATACTCGGGTCAGACCGAGTATTTACAGGTTGTAGATTTTTAGCTTTGGGTTGCTGCTAGAGCTATGAAGACTTTTTATATCATTTGAAGTGGTCTTCGTCTTGTTGTAGTAGTCAGTGTGTCTGTTTTAAGATGATAATGTATTCATGTATATTAGTCGATAATGTACTTGTATATATAACTTCTTGAGTCGACAGTTGTAGTTGTATCATTTGTATTGTGTCAAATGTATTGTAACTGGTATCAGTTATTGTATATATGAGACTTTTCGTTCCATCTTTATTCCGCATTTATGTTATCTGTGTTATTTTTATATTTATTGTCCTAAACTATTATAGCCACTGTGTAGTAGCTTTGAGTTTGTAACGGTATGTCGGATTTCCTCTAAAAGATGAAATGCATGTTATTCTATCTGACATATCGGTGCTCGCACAAAGCAATTACATGGATGGTCGCTCCTCAACAGCCTTATTCTCCGTGCTAGTTGACAGCACTACACCGTAGTGTTCTTGGCTAGCGTGGGTATAGAGGTGGGGCGTCACACATACTGTGATTTATATTGGCTTGGGATGTGAAACTATATCTTTGGCTATTGTGGGCAGTCACGAATTCAAGAAGGAGACGACGATTTCTGGTTGAGGTTTGTCGATGGAGGTGAGGTGATGGCAAGTCTGGTAATATAGGGTAGGGGCTGTGCGGTCATCTCATGAAGAGGAAGGGTAATTTGAAATTTAAACTGTAATTAGTTTTATTAATTAGAAATTGGAATAGTTAACTTATATATGTCGTAGTTGTCTTTACGAGGTCTAAAATTTACGTAGCAAGTCACAGGGCACCAAAACTACGCAATGAAAAGAATTTAAAAATTGGAACGATCAGCAAATTAAAATTAAGATGAGAAATTATCACTCAATTTGATTGCCAAATTAAGTTTTAAATAGTTAAAATTAATTATTGGATGCTTGGTTGAATTTATAAATTATTATCAGTTTGGATGTTATATATATAGTAGTATATATATTAGTAGTTGGATATATTTCCCGCCTATTGGAGCGGATGAGACCCTATGCGCCCCGCATAATAGCGGATGACCCTATATTACCGTGATATCCCGCCTCGAAGTGGGATTGGTATTTTTATGTTGTATTAACATCTTTGGATGCAGGAAAACAGATTGGAGGGATCCAACTGGATTCCTCAAAAAATTTGAATTTAATTTCATATATAGTAATATATGATATATTTGAATAATCTGTGAAAGAATATAGTGTGATTTGAATTTATTGGACGCTATGGTAGCAATGGTCTAGATTTTGGTATTTTAAAATACCATAAATATATATTTTAATTTGAAAAGAAATTAAAAAGGGATTTTGGAAGTAAAATATTTATATAGAGTTCTGGATTAATTGATCTGGATAGAATAAATAGTTTGACTTTAAATTTGTACTTAACTATTTCGGAATATTGTAAATAGAGATTTTGGAATAATGTATATAAAGGATTTTAAATAAAAAAACTTAAGTGATATTTATTTAGGTGTAAAAGGATTTTAAAAAACAAGATTTTAAATAGTTTGGGAGAAAGGAAATTGGAAATAAATATAAAATTGGTTATACTAGATCTTAAATGTGATGCCCCACTTTGAGACCCATATTAACAAAGAGTGTTACGAGGTAATACCGTCTGCTAATGCGGAGAATAGAGCTGGATAGGAGCGACCATCTAGAGCCTTGTCTTAACTATCTACTGAATACATCGATAAGTGCTATCTATTTTTTTCTTCTCAAGTGGATCGACATATCAAATAAATATTTAATACAAAACTATAATGGCTAACGGATCTATCAGAACAAAACATACCAAATTAACTGTAAATAACATCATAGAACAGCAGAAATGCATACATATGCATAAGTACAGATAGAATCACTAATACAATCCAAAATGATACATCAAAGTGCTATGACGACCACAACCCAAACATGGGTCAAAAGAATATACATCAGAGTGCCAACAAAAAGGACTATACAAAAAAAGCTAAACAAAAGAAGCTAAGAGATTAGTCCATGCGGAAGCAAAATAGGCTAAGTCCAAATGTACCTAACCCGAAACACCTCGGTCTGACCCGATTATAAAATACACGGGTCAGTCTAGCTAAACAAATCAGTAAAAGGTGATAGCAGAATAATAGAATATAAGAGCATAGTGATGTTCTTCTTAAACAAGAAGAAACAATAAGAAAGCTAACCACAGAAATATGGATGATACACATCATGTATGGCATATATGGTTACACTAGGTGATAGAACACTATTGCTTCAATAAGCACAAAACACAAAGGAGACGAAAATCTCATGAATCGCTAAAATGTAGCATACCTCATATCATCGGCAATCATAAATCAAATAAGAATGGTTTAGGGAATAGTATAATGTAAACTCCTAAAAGAGTAATTCCCAAACCATCCATATCGGCAACTTCAAGGAAAACATAAGCAAAAGCCATCTCGACATAAGCCATAAGGCAAATTTCAACAAAGGGATAAAAATCTCATACAACGCCAAAAGGCAAATCCCATAAATAGCGCCAATAGGCAATCTCAATATATATATATACACCAAAAGGAAAATCTCAACACACCGGTGTAGGCAATGAAAATCTCAAAAGAACTTCCAAGAGTCCAAAAATCCCGAAGTAATCGCCACCGAATGGTTTAAAGGACCGATTCCAAAATGACGACACACAAGGGTAAAAATCATCTCAAAAAGGTTTTGCACGTGCTATTTTTGCCGAGTACTGTTTCACATAATAGGTTCCTCGCCCAAAGGCAAACGTCAAAAGACAAATACGCCGCAATGGTAAACGTCCGAAGACAGATACGCCGCAATGGCAAACGTCCGAAGACAAATACACCGCAATGGCAAATGACCCGAAGGTCCAGTACTGGCACACCAATAGGCAAATGTGTCACAAACTCTCAAAAAGGAACCCGAAAAGTGTTAACGTGTGTCCCATACCACCCGTTTGCACTAAACGGTTTACTAACCGCTAGTAAATTTCACACTCAAAGCAGTAAAAGGTTCACCTCATATCATCGGTAAACTAGACCCGTAGGCCAAAACGATCAAACGGACAAGTTAGGAATTAACCGAAAGGATAAACGCACGTATCCCATACTACGCATTTTCCCCAATCGTTTCTCTCCTTCTCATTCACTCGACAGTGCAAAAATGTGTATTTTGTATAGAATTTATAAGTTGGAGAAAACGAGCTTTTAAAACAATTTAAAATCACTTTATAAACCGCTTTTGCAATCTATCTTATTATAGAGATACAAAAATTTTATACTTAAAAATAATATATAATAATTATTCCAAAAACCAATTTACTTGAAAAACATTTCAAAACTCATTTATAAAACCCGTGTACGAAATCCAGAAAGAATCGTCAAGAAATACAGAAAAATATCGAAAGTTTAAACTTATAAAATTCCGATAAAAACAAGCCGTGAGTGCAAGTTCAACAGCAGATATACACAAGTTAACATGATCGAAATGACCTAAAAATTTGTTGAAATAAATTTCAACATTTGTACTTTAAACTGCAAAAAGAATCGCTGAGTTCTGATAAGAGACGAAGAAACTGTGACGTCTCAAAGTCGGACTAATGTCAGGAAGTGAATACACATGAAAAACAAAGACCAGCGGCTTGTTTAGCCAGTTCTCCCCTATTCAACCCAAAATTTGAGAAAGCACGAAACATGAAAGTTATAGAGGATATTCTAAGCTTTCCATAACATCAAAAATCATCGAATTACGATAAGTAACGAAAGAGTTATGACAAATTTAATTTCTGGTTTCAACTTAGAAAATACACAGCCTGAAATATACCCACTGTTTCAAACCCAATTTCGTCCTTTTAAACATCAAAATTTCGTAAAGTGATGAAAAGAAAGGTTGTAGACAATTTCCTAATCTTTCCAGGACATCAAAAATCATTGTATTCCGATAAGGGATGAAAACGTTATGACTCAAACAATTTTCAGATCTAAATTCATTATCGCCGTCGTTTTGCTCTCGGGACAGCAACAAAGAAGTACAGTTTTGACCAATTTAACTCCAAAATTTCATAAAACTCAAAACATGAAACTTTTAGTACAAAGTATGAAATTTCCAGAACATTAAAAATCATCCAATTTGGGTAAGAAACGAGGAAGATAGGGCCAAATTAATTTCAGGTTCAATCGTAGAAAATTTGTTTCAGCAACCAACAAAGAAACAACATATAATCGACATGCTAGCTTGTTTATGTTAGAAGTGTGAGTTTATAACTCACCTTAGGATTTATTTGCAACAAATTAGCAGATTTACCAAGCAAAGATTGAAGCTTTGGTCTTGGATTGAAGCTAGAAACATGTAGAGTTTGATTTGCTACCAATTTCTCCTTGATTTTTAATTAATTTGGAGCTTAGATTTGGATTTGGGGAAGAAACCATTATTTGGGTTTTAGAGCTTTCTAGGTTAGAAGAAGAGAATGAGGAGGATAGAAAGAATGAACGTACAGTTCATTCACAAGGCTAATTTCAGAAATGAGATAACGGGTTTGGATCCAATATCCAACCCAATAAGCAATGTTAAATACTTAGCCAAATTTTCTAGTTTTCTCAACCATTTTTCTATGTTTTAAAAAGCTTTACTCTACCAAATTTTTACATACAATTTTGTAAAATGAACATATCATAAAATAAATTATGTTACACTATAAATTAAAATATTTTCTACAGTTTAAACCATTAAAATTTTATGAACAACATTTTATTATTTGTTTCAAACAAAATTTCCATAAACACCAAAAATAGATTTTTGCTCAAATTCATTGTTTATTCAAATAAACGGTTTATAAATCAATTTTTCACTCCAAATTATTATTATTAACCCTAATTTAATTAAAATCACATTTTAATTTATTAACAGGTAATCACAAAACCGCGGGTTGTTACAGACTCCCCCCTTAAGAAAATTGCATCCCTGCAATTTCTATAATGGAAGTTATCTATAACATCCATTTCATCACAACAAGATTCAAATCAAAAGAAAGGATCATAGATATTCACCCTCAACAGAGGATGAAAGGACCAGGACAAGTTTGCTCGGCAAATCCTATGGTTTTCCAAGTACAATACTTAGGGTTAGCGGACCATAGAATTTCATAAGCGGAACATTCTTATTTCGAAGGTGTTTAATCTTCGAAACAACTACACAAATAGAATTGGCACAATACACAAGTCGGTGAGGCTCGTGATCATGCAACACAAGAGAATTAACGATCGAGACTAAATCTCGAAGATACAACAAAATTGGGTTACCTAGAACATATCATGAATACCCAAAACCGAACAGAAAACGATGCATGAAAGCAATCGAACCAAGGCGTTCAGTAATAGTAGATGGTCCTATATAACTAGGAGCCAACTTTCCAAATATACTAAAATGCACTTAACTCCTTTAAAGGAGTAACAGAAATAAGCACAATCATCAAAAGAGGATTCAATAAAAGATAGGTGGTATTTCAAACTACCACCATAACACATGACTGCATGAATGCAAGTCATCACAAGAATTGCACTAAGGCAAGACACACAAGAATGGATTACAAGAATTTTCTCCAAAATTTGTTATAAGAGTTTTCACTCAAATCCATTTTATTTTATACACAAACTAAAACTTCAATACTTGAAATTTTTTAAAGTCTCTTACTTAAATTTTCAATTCAATCATCTTTACTTTAAATTTAAAGTAAATTAAATTAGAGTTGTTCCATACTCTAATTCCAAAAATAAATATACTACAATAAGTAATATACTTTTTTTTCACTAAATTTATCAAATTTTAAACCATTTTACTTTATGATTTAATAGGACACTTATTAGACCCTTCATCGATGGCTCTAAATATTCACTAATTAAATTTTCTCAAAATTTTTCTAAGTGTTTAATTTTTCGAAAAATTCGACGGAGTCTCCTTTGCATGGAGAGCCCTTTACAATTTCATAAATTTGAATTATAGATATACATCGACCAAAAGGTCGGAACACAATATATATATATATATATATATATATATATATATAAACACACACACACACATATAATTCTTAACACATAAACACTTAGCAATTCATACCTTTCATTTTTAGCGTTTAGAATGCGAGCATGCTTACTTTTATACTTACTATTTTGCTAATTAATCATTCAAATATCCTCTTGCACCTGCACTTAACTTATTGAAACATATTAGCATACACTTATAAACATATGAAGCATTAAAATCATAGTTTAAATAAGACAACAACTCCAAACTTCAAAATTTTCAAATTCTGGCCTGCTACAAGGACTCAGGCTTTTGACACAGTAAAACTCATAATCTGAAAATACTCATAAAATAAAAGTTATTCTACTCAGTCCAAGCTTTCCAGCGATATAAAGATCATCAAAATCAGATTTACGTTTTGAAAGCTATGCCCAATTTACGTTCAGCTTTAACCTCAGAAATTATAAAAGAGGACAGAGATGTCCATCAGTTTTCAAACTCATTTTTGAATAAACAAACTGCAAAATTTTCAAAAATAATACAAAAATGATTTCTAGCTTACTGAAAGCACTCTCTTTTGCAAAAAGAATGGACTCGTTTGGATTTGTAAATCACAAGTTATCGCTGTTTTAAAACAGCACTTTTCAATCAAAATTTTCCGACACAAGACCTTTTATTGTCAAAATTTTCAAACCATTATTAAATCCTAACTACATAACTTTAGATCAAAAATCTTTTCTCTAAAACATTTATTACATGATCCTTTTCTCCGGAAAGCCAAGACATCTAGAATTACACTATAATACATACAACAAACTTTCAAAATGGTTTACAAAGAAAACTTTTTCCCAATTAACAAACAAGTCTTTTAAAAGAAGACTCATATTTTAATTAAGATCATTACTTTCTTATATTAGTAAGAAACAATTATCTATCCAAACTAGACTTTGGAATTACATATTGATTTTTTATAATAAATGAATCTTTTATATTAAATTTTCTCTTAATCCACAAAGCTAAACATTTATTTTATTATCACTTAGAACTAGCCAAGGTTGATACCTAATTCAAACTTGTTTTCAATTGAACTTCACAAATACATAATTAACAAGTTTTTAACACTATTTAAATTCATAACCAACTTACTCGAATGGTTTTGCTCCTTATTAAATTTCATGCTAATTCAAAAGCACCAAATTAGCATTTTCTTAAATTTTCCCAAAGGCATACTTCTTTTTTTCACTTGTAATTAATCAAATGATTAAATGTTTAAACTAATCTTCATAACAATCCTTTTACTTTTTACTAAACCTCATTCCAATCAATATTTTAGTTTTCTAAACAATTCATTTTCTTAATTTGAATATTTTGTTTTATTAATCACTATCACATGATAGTTTCATCCAATTAAGGTATTTCCTTAATTAAAATTATTTGCCATATAAATAAATTACCATAAGGTAATATTTTCCAAAAATACTTTTCCCAAAAGCTTACTTAAGCATTTTAAATTTTCCATGTATGTAAACTTTCACAAACATGTAATATAACCAATAATGAATACAATTTATTTAAATGAAACCATATTCAAATTTTCCAATCATCAATTTATAAATTGATAACATCTAACTAATACATTTATAGTGAATGACATTATCAAGGACTGCAAAGTTGACTAAGATTAACATTGCCTCTCCATTGCCCTCTATGTCACACTATTTTCATAAGTCCTTAAGTATATATAAAATACTTATCTCAAATGGCAATTTAGAATTTCTCAAAATCTTTGCAATATCTATATATTTTTGCATTCAACATCCATACTAGTAAATATTATTACTGCCATTTCAAAGGCATGTATCACATCGCCTCGTAAGCGTTTAGGAATCCTTATCGATAACACTGATCAGACGCATCGGCCAGAATTCTTAAAATACTTATTAGCCAATTGACACAAGAAATTATAAAACCTGTTTTGATTTCTTAAGGAATCTTAAACTTGGTTGTAACAATGTTTATTTTCAAAACATAAAACATTTTCTAATTATAAACCTTACAATCAATTCATAAAACAATCAAGTTATATACATAAGTATATCTCTTGTTAGAAAGATTTTCCATTCACATGGATGCTTTCTTTCCCAAAAATTCTTTTAGTAATTTTTACTTCTTTAAAATGCAACTATGAAATTCTTAAAGATTAAATTTTTATTTCATTTTAACCTTTGGTTAAATACCACTTATGAATTAAATTCCATTTTCAAAATTTAATCTTTCTAATAATTCTTGCGGTAGCTACAACTTTAAGACACCGCAAGTTCTTATCATTTGTATTGAGTAGGTTTCTAACTCTCAATTATATCACCTACTCAATATTATTTCAACAATTACTAGGCTAACACACATTCATGCAATTATCAACCAAACAAGCATTTATTAAAAACAAAGCATTAAATGTGCCCTGCGAAAACGGTTACACCATTTCCGCTGCACAACTCTAATCACTAAGGATCAAAACACATAATTTAAATCTAAGCCATCTGAGGTCCAATTTCTACTATTTTAAAAATAGTGATATTTAAAACCCTTATAATGTTTTCAAACTTATTATCCATTCTAAGAAAATGAAAAGACTAAAGGCACGATTGAGGAATACGATAGTGGGAAACTATGTTATCACTTGTATTATACTTGGATGTACTGTAATATGTGTTTTTGTTCCGTGTTTATCATATTTTGTTCAAAGCTCAACTCTGATACCAAGCCAGGATGCCCCCTTTGAGACCCATATTAACAAAGAGTATTACGAGGTAATACCGTCTGCTAATGCGGAGAATAGAGCTGAATAGGATTGACTATCTATAGCCTTGTCTTAACTATCTACTGAATATGTCGATAAGTGCTATCTATTTTTTTCTTCTCAAGTGGATCAACATATCCAATAAATATTTAATACAAAACTATAATGGCTAACGGATCTATCAGAACAAAACATACCAACTTAAATGTAAATAACATCACAAAACAGCAGAAATGCATACATATGCATAAGTACAGATACAATCACTAGTACAATCCAAAATGATACATCAAAGTGGTATGACGACCACAACCCAAACATGGGACAAAAGAATATTCATCAGAGTGCCAACAAAAAGGACTATACAAAAAAAAACTAAACAAAAGAAGCTAAGAGATAAGTCCATGCGAAAGCAAAATAGGCTAAGTCCAAATGTACCTAACCTGAAACACCTCGGTCTGACCCGATTATAAAATACACGGGTCAGTCAAGCTAAACAAATCAGTAAAAGGTGATAGCAGAATAATAGAACATAAGAGCATAGTGATATTCTTCTTAAACAAGAAGAAACAATAAGAAAGCTAACCAAAGACATATGGATGATACGCATCATGTATGGCATATATGGTTACACAAGGTGATAGAACACTATTGCTTCAATAAGCACAAAACACAAAGGAGACGAAAATCTCATAAATCGCTAAAATGTAGCATACCTTATTTCATCGGCAATCATAAATCAAATAAGAATGGTTTAGGGAATAGTATAATGTAAACTCCTAAAAGAGTAATTCCCAAACCGGCCATATCGGCAACTCCAAGGAAAACATAAGCAAAAGCCATCTCGACATAAGCCATAAGGCAAATGTCAACAAAGGGATAAAAATCTCATACAACGCCAAAAGGCAAATCCCATAAATAGCGCCAATAGGCAATCTTAATATATATATACACCAAAAGGCAAATCTCAACACGCCAGTGTAGGCAATGAAAATCTCAAAAGAACTTTCAAGAGTCCAAAAATCCCGAAGTAATCGCCACCGAATGGTTCAAAGGACCGATTCCAAAATGACGACACACAAGGGTAAAAATCATCTCAAAAAGGTTTTGCACTTGCTATTTTTGCCGAGTACTGTTTCACATAATAGGTTCCTCGCCCAAAGGCAAACGTCAAAAGACAAATACGCCGCAATGGAAAATACGCCACAATGGCAAACGTCCGAAGACAGATACACTGCAATGGCAAACGTCCGAAGACAAATACGCCGCAATGGCAAATGACCCGAAGGTCCAGTACTGGCACACCAATAGGCAAATGTGTCACAAACTCTCGAAAAGGAACCCGAAAAGTGTTAACGTGTATCCCATACCATCCGTTCGCACTAAACGGTTTACTAACCGCTAGTAAATTTCACACTCAAAGCAGTAAAAGGTTCACCTCATATCATCGGTAAACTAGACCCGTAGGCCAAAACGATCAAACGGAAAAGTTAGGAATTAATCGAAAGGATAAACGCACGTATCCCATACTACACGTTTTACCCAATCGTTTAACTCTCCTTCTCATTCGCTCGACAGTGCAAAAAATGTGTATTTTGTATAGAAATTATAAGTTGGAGAAAATGAGCTTTTAAAACAATTTGAAATCACTTTATAAACAGTTTTTGCAATCTATCTTATTATAGAGATACTAAAATTTTATACTCGAAAATAATATATAATAATTATTCCAAAAACCAATTTACTTGAAAAACATTTCAAAACTCATTTATAAAACCCGTGTACGAAATCCAGAAAGAATCATCAAGAAATACAGAAAAATATCGAAGTTTAAACTTATAAATTCTGATAAAAACAAGCTGTGAGTGCAAGTTCAACAGCAGATATATACAAGTTAAAATGGTCGGAATGACCTAAAAATTTGTATAAATAAAGTTCAACATTTGAACCTTGAACTAGAAAAAAAATCGCTAAGTTCGGATAAGAGACGAAGAAACAGCGACGTCTCAAAGTCGGACTCATGCCAGGAAGTGAATACACATGAAAAACAAAGGCCCATCGGTATGTTTAGCCAATTCGCACCTATTCAACCCAAAATTTGAGAAAGCACGAAACATGAAAGTTATAGAGGGTATTCTAAGCTTTCCATAACATCAAAAATCATCGAATTACGATAATTAACGAAAGAGTTATGGCAAATTTAATTTCTGGTTTTAACATAGAAAATACACGGCCTAAAATATACCCACTGTTTCAAACCCAATTTCGTCCTTTTAAACATCAAAATTTCGTAAAGTGATTATGTGATATCCCGGAATTTTTGGCAGTATCAATTTAATAATCTGTATTGAAATTTAAATTGGTTTGATAATTTTGTTGATAAATTTAAATTGATCTAATAATCTTCTTTTAAATAAATATTTAATTGGTGATTTTATCTTTTTAAAAGGCTAATAAATTATTTTCTATATATAATGTGTATATATTTGTATATATTGTAAATAGAAATCTTTGGTTTGAATTTAATAAATAAATAAATCTTTTTTTCAAATTCTAATATATTTTGGTAATTTGGAAATTATGATTTAATTTAAATATATAGTTTTAAAATATTTAAGATAAATGTTTAATTGATTAAATTTTATCTTAGCTTAAGTTTAAGATTAATTAAAAGGTTGGTTTTAAAATATTGTTTAATAAATATGATATATTAATTCATTTAATAATAATAGGAATTTATAATCTCTTTTATAAATTATTTAAATTTGTCAAATTGTTATTTTCAAATAACATTATTAATGTATTGTTTTACATATAAATATAAATAGATTTTAAAATAGAAGTGTTATTTTCAAATTAAATATGTGGTTATATATGTATATATAACTTGATTTTAAATTTTGATTTTTGAATTTATTTTGAATTTAAAAGTCTTGAAATTAAAAAGGGTAGATATTTAAAATGTTTGGATTTTAAAGATATTTGTATAAGCTTTTATTTGTATATATATAAATAGTTTTATTTTACTTTCTCTAAAAAGTAATTCATAAGTATAAAAATAAATAATTGTAAATGAAGTGTTTGGTGGTTTAAGTTTTAAAAGAAACAAAAATAAGTATTTAATTTAGAAATAGAAGATATGGTTATATAGACATAAGTGAACACATTTGATAATTCTAGAGATAAATAAACTATAGATATCCATGTATATTCAACAGCAATAGGATAAGTATGGAAGTGTGAGACAAGGCAAGAAAACTATCATATAAGTACATACGAAATAAAGAAAGATAAGTATATGTAGACATAAGGGACAACTTCATTTATTGCTATTATCTCTAGTACATTAATAAGATCATTTCAGCCTCCAAAGGAAAGAAAATCTCTGACCAAACTTAATAAAATCTTGTACCAGCAAAATAAACTATACTGTAAACTCTTTTCTATATCAATCTTCTCTATCTCTTTTCGTTCATAAAAAAAGACTTAGCATTCCAGTTTCTAAAGTTTCAAACAAGATCTGTAAAATCATTTTCAAAAGCCTGCCTGCATTTTTTTCAAAAACTTGATGCATTCATCTTCAACCTGGTATATCAAGCTTGCATGCAAACCTGAGATTTTCAAATGCCTGCATCTTTTCAAACTAAAGCAAGCTTTTAAACAACAAGCAGCTCAAGTTTTAAAGTTTCAAAAGCCTGTTTCAAAAGAAAGGAATGCTCTGTTCTTCATCTTCTTTCTGGTGAGTAACATCATTTTTAAAAGTTAAAGAATCTGTAAATCTGTTGCATGTTAATATCTGGAAAATAAGTATGTTTTGTATGATTATATATATGAGTGAATTATCTACCTTTATGGATGTATAGAATGTGTGCATGTTGTTGTATTTGTGTTTACCTGTTCTTAATTTTCAAAGCTAAGATTTAAATCAAAATCAATTATCTCTTGAACCAATCACTGTTAGGACTTAGGATCCAAACAAAACTTGTTGTTTGATCATAGAGTAGGTTTTAAAAATTTTATATAAGTTAAATAATTTTGTATTGGTTCTGGAAATAAAACAACAGAGCAAAATTAGTATAAAGTGAAAATTCAAACTTCTCAATTCATAAATTCAGGAACATCAATTGAATCCTTGAACCAAAACATGATTTTTAAAACTGAAATTATAATTTTTAGTTAGGGAATGAGTGTGCATTTCTAGTTTGAACGGAAATGGTGGTTTGGGGAAGTTCTGATGATCCAAGTGATCGAAAATGATGGGGTTTCCACTGGAGGTAGTGGAGTGATGTGTGAGCTCGGCAAAATTGTCAGAAAGGTGGATTGACCGCTGTGGCAGCGGTAGGAGGTTGTTCTAGTTTGTAACCCTAGTTTTAACTAGGATTGGTATTTTGGTCACCACGTCTTCACTGGTAGATCGAGTTGCATGGGGTTCTGAGAAATGGAAGTATGGTGGTTGGCGAATGTGAGGCTAGAATTGCCGTCTCTCCGGTGGTCGGAGGCGCGAGAACGAGGGGATTTCCAGGTTTGGGGAGTTTTGTTCCAGGTTTTGTTTCAGGGCACTCGATTTTGATTTCAAGTATGAATCAATGGGATTTGTGTTTGGATGGTCTGAGGTGATGATCGTCGACTTAGGGAAGGTCGCGAAGATGACCAGAGGTTGCCGGAGCCACCGTGCATGTGCACGGTGCACTTTCTTCATTTCTGATGAAGTCTAGGATTGAGCAGAAGACGCTCGAGTTTTTCTCGAGTAGATTGAGGGTTTTGCTCGAAGTCAGGAGGAGTTTGGCTCGAAGTAGTTTTTGGTTGGCTCGGGTAAATGGTTGTTACAGGTTTTTTTGAAAACCTGTCTGTTTCAAATTTAAATTCAATTTTAAATTTGAAAGCAAGTTTTAAACAAAGTTTAAACTAAATTTAAAATATGCATTCAAAACTGAATTTGTATCCTAGTTTTAAATTTGAATTTAGTTTTATAAATTAAATTCTTTTAACCATTTTAAATGTTAAGTGTATTTAAAATGGTTTGAATTTAAAAAGAAATTTGGTTTAAATTCTTTTAAATTTCTTTATAAGGTATATATTTCTTTAACATGAGATTTTAAGGGTTATCAAATGGTTTTAAACTTTGTTAAAGTTAAATTTGTATTCATTTTTAAATCTTAAATTTAAAATGAAATTTGAAATAAATTTGAAAGTAAATTGTTTTAAATGTTTTGTTAATGATAATTTAATCATTAATAAGAATAATGTTTATCTTAAAGTTAATTAGGATTTAATGATTTGTGATTCATTAAATTATTAAGATAATTAAAAATGGATAATTAATTAATTTAATTAATTAATGATATGGATGATTAATTTAGTAATTAAGGGTTTAAATTAATTAATTAAGGTTTAAGTTAATTAATTAAGGATTAAGAATCATTTATTAGTTAAGTATAGAATATTAACTAATGATTAAATATTAATTAATAGAGTAATTAAAGATTAATTAAGTTACAGTTAAAATTTAAATTAATTAAATAATTAAAGGTTAATTAATTGGTTATTAAGGATTAATTAATTTATAATTAATAATGATGAATCTAAGTTTAAATTCCTTAAGAAAAGTAATTAAAGAATTGTAAATAGTTAATGAAGGTCATTAACTTAAGATTAATTAAAGATAATCATTTGTGAAAATGTTTAAGTGTAATTACTTGATGAAAGTAATTAAGGAATTAATTACTTAATGTAATTAATTGAGATTAATTTGATTGGTTTAAGTTAATTAATTAAGTTTAATTAATTTTAATTAATCATTGGATTATTTGTTAGCATAATTACTTAAATGTAATAAATGAAGTGTAATTATGTTGTGAAGTAATTAATGGTAATTACTGGATGTAATTAGTTGAAGATGATTTAATAATGGAAGAAATTTGGATTTAATTACTTGGTGTAATTAATCAAGGGATTAATTTAGATAATTAATTAAGGGGTAATTAATTTATTTAATGAAGTAATTAAGGGTAGTAAATTACTGAATGGGATTAATCAAGAGTGATTAATAATTATGGTTTAATTAAAGATTAATTACTTAATGTAATTAATTTAAATAGAATAACTAATTAAAAATGTAATTAGGGATCATTAATTTATATAATTAATGATGTAATTAAGGGTTGATTAATTAAGATGGAAATTAGAGAATGATTAATTAATTGATTTGTAATTAATTAATGGTTAAGTAAGCAGGATTTATAGACTAAAGTGATTAATTTAATTTACCTTAAATTAATTAGAGATAAGGTAATTAATTTAATTCATTTGAAATTAATTATAAATGGTGTGATTATTAATCCTTGCTTATGTATGATGGATGATATTGATTTCCTTGAATGATTTGAAATCTCAGATATGAGATAAGTAGTGCTATGTGATATGGATGCTTTGGTTAAAGTGTGATGATAATATGGATTATCTATTTATGATGATAAGTGAATTATCTATCTGTAATGTTGTGAATTATCTATCTGTGTGTATATGGATAATGAATTGAATTGTTTTAACTTTAAAACAACTTGGCCTTAAAAGATACGTTTTGGATTTCGATGAGACCGGGATCGGGTTTCTAGATTTGGATATCCGAAAACCACATCGGTCCAAATTAACGATAGGTCATGAATCTCAAGTGAAGATGAAGATTCAGAGTGCAAGGGTTATTGTCGTTAACTCTGAGGGTGTTTCCAATATGAGTATAACGAGATAATGCCTTCGGTTTCGTTTGAACCTGGAACGAACTTGTAGGGATTGAATGCTTTCAGAACATCGTCAGGTGGACGATGAGCATTCTAAGATAGATGTGTTCTATAAAGGTAAATCGTAGCCTCAAGCCTCATCAACTGGGAATGGCTAAAACAAGGAAGGTGCAGCAAGGCTAAGTGGGTCATACCCAAGTAGGACGAGATTTTCCCCTGTCTAGATGTCCCTTTTATATTCGGCTGTGTGGGCAGTTTTGAGCTCCAACTGCTGGGGATGTCTTGTTCGGGATTGTCCAGTAAGGGATGGTTCCGGCTTTGTGTTGCAGGGGGTCAGGAGTGATCCTCGGTACGTTGATCTAGGCCACATACTATGACGGGCGGTACCCCAGTAGCCCTACCATTGTATGGAATCCAATCTCCAATAAGTGCCCTCGGATTTGATTGTATTACCCACTTTGTTGGCTAGTATGCTGGAATTTAATCATTTAACAATTTCAGCTATTTCTTATTTACTTGAAAATCCTAGACATATTATAATATCATAGAATTTCCTATCAAATGTTTGGTTAGCGTAAGGTAAAAACTTTTCCATGTTTATGTGTGGGAAGTCTTACGTGATACCTTTTAGCTTTCAAAGGATTTTAAAAGCTAAGCAACTTAAACCCGTTACTCACACCAGACCCATGTCTGACCCGGAGTTTATTCTGTTTTTCTTAAACTCGTGGGTACTCAAATTTTTTACGAGTAGCCAAGGGATTCAGGTTAGCTTTGCCGATTTATAGAGGAGCAATGGAGCAGGAGGCTTCAGCGTATAGATATATATTGGTTCCGCTGTGTTAGTGTTTATCTGTATCTTTGTGTTGTATTGAGTTGTAATAACTAGACAGGTGTTTATAACTGTCTAGTATGTGATGTATTATCTGTGTAACTCTGATTGATGTTGTATATTATGTAATACTTATGTGATTAATATAATTTATTTGTTCCGCTGTTGAAATTCTGATGTTGTTTCTTCTTTCTTCTCTATCTTTTCTCTTTTCTATCCCTTTCTTTCTTCAAGATGATGTGACTTTCTGGTCGACATAAAGTTGGTTCGTCACAG
The DNA here is from genome assembly GCA_030737815.1 of Allium fistulosum. Classification (NCBI taxonomy): domain Eukaryota; kingdom Viridiplantae; phylum Streptophyta; class Magnoliopsida; order Asparagales; family Amaryllidaceae; genus Allium; species Allium fistulosum. The sequence continues at coordinate 495,634,743 of CM060905.1, read as the reverse complement.
TTTGTATCAGAGCGCTAGGTTGAGTGAATACCTAGGCTCTAGAGTGGTATCTTTCTTGAGAGAGCTAATTTGTGATTTTGAATATATATATATATATATATATATTTCTACCTATCTGTTGGGTTACCTGTTCGGGTTTTCCAATATAAGTTATAAGGGTAGATGGGGTAGTGGTGTGTGTAGCACGACTACCAATGGTTGGAGTTTGTTGAGGTTGGAAGTGTATCTGCCGAGACTGTAGACCCAATACTGTCTCGAGTGAATTTTTGTTGTGGTGTAAGGATTTCACCAATCTCTGAAGGAAACCTGTTAGTGTTCGGAGTCCATTTTTGAAGTGCAAGTTTGGATGAGTAGAATTTGGATTCTGACAGTTGAGTAGAAGCTAGTGATGGTACCTTAGTAACTCAGGAAGTAGTAGTTGTGTGATGAGATGCAGTAGCTATGGGTTGTTTCCGAAGATGTTTCTCAAGGAGCTTTGGATAAGGAAGTGTGTATGCATCGGTGTTGAGGCTGAGTTCAGCTGGGTGTTTGTGTTTGGCTTTGAGGCCTGAGTTTCTCGAGGAATTTGGATTTCGAGTCGGGAGAGCTTTAAATTTGGTAAGATTGGGAAGCTAGCTCCGAGGTATTTTGGATTTTCTCTATGTTCTGGTAAGGATAAGTGTTTGGTCTTCTGGAGTGAATTGCCAGTTTGGATAACTGGGATTCGATGTGTTTCACGTATCTCTGAGGGAGTACGTGTATGATCCATCTCTGGTTTTGGAACCAACAGTCCAAGAAGGTTTGGTTGTTGAGTCAGACTTGTCTATAGTCTGATATCCTGTCTAGTTTTGTAGATCTAGATGAGTAGGAGCTCTGTAGCTCAGTAGTATAGTTTTGTTTGGGTTATGTAGGGCGAGTATTCTGGTATTTTTACTTGGGAAACTCTAGATAGTCCTATCCAAATTTTGTGTGGATAGTTAGATTTGTTTGATTGGATGAGTTGGTTGCTATGGTTGTTAGCATATGATTAATATATGCTTGTGTTTTTAAAATTAAATTTAATGAGATTATTAAATTACCTTTGTTTTAAATTTCGAGGACGAAATTCTTTTAAGGGGGGAGGAATGTGATATCCCAGAATTTTTGGCATTATCAAATTAATAATCTGTACTGAAATTTAAATTAATTTAATATTTTTGTTGATAAATTTAAATTGATCTAATAATCTTCTTTTAAATAAATATTTAATTGGTGATTTTATCTTTTTAAAAGGCTAATAAATTATTTTCTATTTATAATGTGTATATATTTGTATATATTGTAAATAGAAATCTTTGGTTTGAATTTAATAAATAAATAAATCTTGTTTTCAAATTCTAATATATTTTGGTAATTTGGAAATTATGATTTAATTTAAATATATAGTTTTAAAATATTTAAGATAAATGTTTAATTGATTAAATTTTATCTTAGCTTAAGTTTAAGATTAATTAAAAGGTTGGTTTTAAAATATTGTTTAATAAATATGATATATTAATTCATTTAATAATAATAGGAATTTATAATCTCTTTTATAAATTATTTAAATTTGTCAAATTGTTATTTTCAAATAACATTATTAATGTATTGTTTTACATATAAATATAAATAGATTTTAAAATAGAAGTGTTATTTTCAAATTAAATATGTGGTTATATATGTATATATATAACTTGATTTTAAATTTTGATTTTTGAATTTATTTTGAATTTAAAAGTCTTGAAATTAAAAAGGGTAGATATTTAAAATGTTTGGATTTTAAAGATATTTGTATAAGCTTTTATTTGTATATATATAAATAGTTTTATTTTACTTTCTCTAAAAAGTAATTCATAAGTATAAAAATAAATAATTGTAAATGAAGTGTTTGGTGGTTTAAGTTTTAAAAGAAACAAAAATAAGTATTTAATTTAGAAATAGAAGATATGGTTATATAGACATAAGTGAACACATTTGATAATTCTAGAGATAAATAAACTATAGATATCCATGTATATTCAACAGCAATAGGATAAGTATGGAAGTGTGAGACAAGGCAAGAAAACTATCATATAAGTACATACGAAATAAAGAAAGATAAGTATATGTAGACATAAGGGACAACTTCATTTATTGCTATTATCTCTAGTACACTAATAAGATCATTTCAGCCTCCAAAGGAAAGAAAATCTCTGACCAAACTTAATAAAATCTTGTACCAGCAAAATAAACTATACTATAAACTCTTTTCTATATCAATCTTCTCTATCTCTTTTCGTTCATAAAAAAAGACTTAGCATTCCAGTTTCTAAAGTTTCAAACAAGATCTGTAAAATCATTTTCAAAAGCCTGCCAGCATTTTTTTCAAAAACCTGCTGCATTCATCTTCAACCTAGTATATCAAGCTTGAATGCAAACTTGAGATTTTCAAATGCCTGCATCTTTTTAAACTAAAGCAAGCTTTTAAACAACAAGCAGCTCAAGTTTTAAAGTTTCAAAAGCCTGTTTCAAAATAAAGGAATGCTTTGTTCTTCATCTTCTTTCTGGTGAGTAACATCATTTTTAAAAGTTAAAGAATCTGTAAATCTGTTGCATGTTAATATCTAGAAAATAAGTATGTTTTGTATGATTATATATATGAGTGAATTATCTATCTTTATGGATGTATATAATGTGTGCATGTTGTTGTATTTGTGTTTACCTGTTCTTAATTTTCAAAGCTAAGATTTAAATCAAAATCAATTATCTCTTGAACCAATCACTGTTAGGACTTAAGATCCAAACAAAACTTGTTGTTTGATCATTGAGTAGGTTTTAAAAAAATTATATAAGTTAAGTAATTTTGTATTGGTTCTGGAAATAAAACAACAGAGCAAAATTAGTATAAAGTGAAAATTCAAACTTCTCAATTCATAAATTCAGGAACATCAATTGAATCCTTGAACCAAAACATGATTTTTAAAACTGAAATTATAATTTTTAGTTAGGGAATGAGTGTGCATTTCTGGTTTGAACGGAAATGGTGGTTTGGGGAACTTCTGATGATCCAAGTGATTGGGAATGATGGGGTTTCCACTGGAGGTAGTGGAGTGATATGTGAGCTCGGCAAAATTGTCAGAAAGGTGGATTGACCACTGTGGCAGCGGTAGGAGGTTGTTCTAGTCTGTAACCCTAGTTTTAACTAGGATTGGTATTTTGGTCACCACGTCTTCACTGGTAGATCGAGTTGCATGGGGTTCTGAGAAATGGAAGTATGGTGGTTGGCGAATGTGAGGCCAGAATTGCCGTCTCTTCGGTGGTCGGAGGCGCGAGAACGAGGGGATTTCCAGGTTTGGGGAGTTTTGTTCTAGGTTTTGTTTCAGGGTACTCAATTTTGATTTTGAGTATGAATCGATGGAATTGGTGTTTGGATGGTCTGAGGTGATGATCATCGACTTAGGGAAGGTCGCGAAGATGACCAGAGGTGGCCGAAGCCACCGTGCATGTGCACGGTGCACTTTCTTCATTTCTGATGAAGTCTAGGATTGAGCAGAAGACGCTCGAGTTTTTCTCGAGTAGATTGAGGGTTTTGCTCGAAGTCAGGAGGAGTTTGGCTCGAAGCAGTTTTTGGTTGGCTCGGGTAAATGGTTGTTATGGGTTTTTCTAAAAACCCGTCTATTTCAAATTTAAATTCAATTTTAAATTTGAAAGCAAGTTTTAAACAAAGTTTAAACTAAATTTAAAATATGGATTCAAAACTGAATTTGTATCCTAGTTTTAAATTTGAATTTAGTTTTATAAATTAAATTCTTTTAACCATTTTAAATGTTAAGTGTATTTAAAATGGTTTGAATTTAAAAAGAAATTTGGTTTAAATTCTTTTAAATTTCTTTATAAGGTATATATTTCTTTAACATGAGATTTTAAGGGTTATCAAATGGTTTTAAACTTTGTTAAAGTTAAATTTGTATTCATTTTTAAATCTTAAATTTAAAATGAAATTTGAAATAAATTTGAAAGTAAATTGTTTTAAATGTTTTGTTAATGATAATTTAATCATTAATAAGAATAATGTTTATCTTAAAGTTAATTAGGATTTAATGATTTGTGATTCATTAAATTATTAAGATAATTAAACATGGATAATTAAAATTTAATTAATTAATGATATGGATGATTAATTTAGTAATAAGGGTTTAAATTAATTAATTAAGGTTTAATTTAATTAATTAAGGATTAAGAATCATTTATTAGTTAAGTATAGAATATTAATTAATGATTAAATATTAATTAATAGAGTAATTAAAGATTAATTAAGTTACAGTTAAAACTTAAATTAATTAAATAATTAAAGGTTAATTAATTGGTTATTAAGGATTAATTAATTTATAATTAATAATGATTAAACTAAGTTTAAATTCCTTAAGAAAAGTAATTAAAGAATTGTAAATAGTTAATGAAGGTCATTAACTTAAGATTAATTAAAGATAATCATTTGTGAAAATGTTTAAGTGTAATTACTTGATGAAAGTAATTAAGGAATTAATTACTTAATGTAATTAATTGAGATTAATTTGATTGGTTTAAGTTAATTAATTAAGTTTAATTAATTTTAATTAATCATTGGATTATTGTTAGCATAATTACTTAAATGTAATAAATGAAGTGTAATTACGTAGTGAAGTAATTAATGGTAATTACTGGATGTAATTAGTTGAAGATGATTTAATAATGGAAGAAATTTGGATTTAATTACTTGGTGTAATTAATCAAGGGATTAATTAAGATAATTAATTAAGGAGTAATTAATTTATTTAATGAAGTAATTAAGGGTAGTAAATTACTGAATGGGATTAATCAAGAGTGATTAATAATTATGGTTTAATTAAAGATTAATTACTTAATGTAATTAATTTAAATAGAATAGCTAATTAAAAATGTAATTAGGGATCATTAATTTATATAATTAATGATGTAATTAAGGGTTGATTAATTAAGATGGAAATTAGAGAATGATTAATTATTTGATTTGTAATTAATTAATGGTTAAGTAAGCAGGATTTATAGACTGAAGTAATTAATTTAATTTACCTTAAATTAATTAGAGATAAGGTAATTAATTTAATTCATTTTAAATTAATTATAAATGGTGTGATTATTAATCCTTGCTTATGTATGATGGATGATATTGATTTCCTTGAATGATTTGAAATCTCGGATATGAGATAAGTAGTGCTATGTGATATGGATGCTTTGGTTAAAGTGTGATGATAATATGGATTATCTATTTATGATGATAAGTGAATTATCTATCTGTGATGTTGTGAATTATCTATCTGTGTGTATATGGATAATGAATTGAATTGTTTTAACTTTAAAACAACTTGGCCTTAAAAGATACGTTTTGGATTTCGATGAGACCGGGATCGGGTTTCCAGATTTGGATATCCGAAAACCACATCGGTCCAAATTAACGATAGGTCGTGAATCTCAAGTGAAGATGAAGATTCAAAGTGCAAGGGTTACTGTCGTTAACTTTGAGAGTGTTTCCAATATGAGTGTAACGAGATAATGCCTTCGGTTTCGTTCGAACCTGGAACGAACTTTTAGGGATTGAATGCTTTCAGAACATCGTCTGGTGGACGATGAGCATTCTAAGATAGATGTGTTCTATAAAGGTAAATCATAGCCTCAAGCCTCATCAACCGGGAATGGCTAAAACAGGGGAGGTGCAGCAAGGCTAAGTGGGTCATACCCAAGTAGGATGAGATTTTCCCCTGTCTAGATGTCCCTTTTATATTCGGCTGTGTGGGCAGTTGTGAGCTCCAACTGCTGCGGTTGTCTTGTTCGGGATTGTCCAGTAAGGGATGGTTCCGGCTTTGTGTTGCAGGGGGTCAGGAATGATCCTCGGTACGTTGATCTAGGCCACATACTATGACGGGTGGTACCCCAGTAGCCCTGCCATTGTATGGATCCAATCTCCAATAAGTGCCCTCGGATTTGATTGTATTACCCACTTTGTTGGCTAGTATGCTGGAATTTAATCATGTAACAATTTCAGCTATTTCTTATTTACTTGAAAATCCTAGACCTATTATAATATCATAGAATTTCCTATCAAATGTTTGGTTAGCGTAAGGTAAAAACTTTTCCATGTTTATGTGTGGGAAGTCTTACGTGATACCTTTTAGCTTTCAAAGGATTTTAAAAGCTAAGCAACTTAAACCTGTTACTCACACCAGACCCATGTCTGACCCAAAGTTTATTCTGTTTTTCTTAAACTCTTGGGTACTCAAATTTTTTACGAGTAGCCAAGGGATTCAGGTTAGCTTTGACGATTTATGGAGGAGCAATGGAGCAGGAGGCTTCAGCGTATAGATATATATTGGTTCCGCTGTGTTAGTGTTTATCTGTATCTTTGTGTTCTATTGAGTTGTAATAACTAGACAGGTGTTTATAACTGTCTAGTATGTGATGTATTATCTGTGTAACTCTAATTGATGTTGTATATTATGTAATACTTATGTGATTAATATAATTTATTCGTTCCGCTGTTGAGATTCTGATGTTGTTTCTTCTTTCTTCTCTATCTTTTCTCTTTTATATCTCTTTCTTTCTTCAAGATGATGCGACTTTCTGGTCGACATAAAGTTGGGTCGTCACAGATTAAAAGAAAGGTTGTAGACAATTTCCTAAGCTTTCCAGGACATCAAAAATCATGGAATTCCGATAAGGGATGAAAAAGTTACGACTCAAACAATTTTCAGATCTAAATTCATTGTCGCTGTCATTTTGCTCTCGGGACAGCAATAAAGAAGTACAGTTTTGACCAATTTAACTCCAAAATTTCATAAAACTCAAAACTTGAAACTTTTAGTACAAAGTATGAACTTTCCAGAACATTAAAAATCATCCAATTTGGGTAAGAAACGAGGGAGATATGGCCAAATTAATTTCAGGTTCAATCGCAGAAAATTTGTTTCAGCAAGCAACGGAGAAACAACATATAATCGACATGCTAGCTTGTTTAAGTTAGAAGTGTGAGTTTATAACTCACCTTAGGATTTATTTGCAGCAAATTAGCAGATTTACCAAGCAAAGGTTGAAGCTTTGGTCTTGGATTGAAGCTAGAAACATGCAGAGTTTGATTTGCTACCAATTTCTCCTTGATTTTTAATTAATTTGGAGCTTAGATTTGGATTTGGGGAAGAAACCATTATTTGAGTTTTAGAGCTTTCTAGGTTAAAAGAAGAGAATGAGGAGGATAGAAAGAATGAACGTACAGTTCATTCACAAGGCTAATTTCAAAAATGAGATAATGGGTTTGGATCCAATATCCAACCCAATAAGCAATGTTAAACACTTAGCCAAATTTTCTCGTTTTCTCAACCATTTTTCTATGTTTTAAAAAGCTTTACTCTACCAAAATGTTTACATACAATTTTGTAAAATGAACATATCATAAAATAAATTATGTTACACTATAAATTAAAATATTTTCTACATTTTAAACCATTAAAATTTTATGAACAATATTTTATTATTTGTTTCAAACAAAATTTCCATAAACACCAAAAATAGATTTTTGCTCAAATTCATTGTTTATTTAAATAAACAGCTTATAAATCAAATTTTCACTCCAAATTATTATTATTAACCCTAATTTAATTAAAATCATATTTTAATTTATTAACAGGTAATCACAAAACCGTGGGTTGTTACATTAAATAAGATTTTAAATTACAAAATGGAAGTAGAATTGAGATTTGGTTGGTTTTTGGAATATAGTTTGGGTTATTTAAGAAATTGATTTGTAAATGGAATTTAATTGAAATAAATTTTTAGTGGATTTAAGTGATGTGAAACCGTTGTAGAACTGGAAATGAGACTATGGGATTTATAACCAATGTTTATAAATAAATTGAAATGATTATCATTTGATTAATTGAAGATATAAATTCACGGTAAGAATTTTTGATGAGATGGGTAAATCGGTTTAAAAATAAAGGATAGATTTTTCTTTTGGAAATGTGAAAAGAGATTTATGAAATTGGGGACGTAAATCAATTGGTGATAAATCTAAAGAGATTTATAAATATTAATTGGTTATATTGGAATTGAAAAAAAATATTGTTGTTGAGAAGTTGAGTGTGTTTTAAAAAGAGGATTTTTAATTATTAAACTAGGTAATTTAAATATGTTTTAGCATAAACATATTTTAGAAAGTTTGTTATTTAAATATTTTTAAATTATCAAAATGAATTATAAGTTTTATAAACAAGTCTTGTAAATCGATTAGAATTTTATTAATAAATCAAAATTAATTATTGTTTCAATGTTATGTAGTTATTTAAATTGTTTAAAAGTATATTTAATTATTAAATAAGTTTTCGGAAAGTAATGGTATACTTTCATGGCGAAATAAGAGGCAAAGATTGCCTACAGTTAAGTTTGGATTTCTCTGGAATAGAGACGTAATCATTGAGTTGTGAATCCATGGTTGATACCGCATGGTGCTTTCCATATTTATTTTAAAAGGTTTTTCAAATATTTATGAAGGGAATGGTTTGTGAATATATTTATTTCGGTGATTTAAGTATATACTTTTGAATAAAGAGATTTAATTAAGGAACCCCGGAACTTATAGAATTTATTATAAACAAGTTAAGGAATTTACAATATAAATTGTGAAGGAGAAAAGAGAAATAAAGGTAACTTTCCTAAGTGTTGGGAAGTAAGGAGTTTAGAAAAATATTTTTTTAAAGATTTTTTTCTAAGTGTTGAAATAAGAGATGGTTTGAAATATTCTGATATGGATATAAGTATTTGAGTTGTCTCAAATATTGAAAATTTGGAAGGGATTCGAATATATATCTTATAAAGATATTTTGAAAATAAATTTTGGAAAATTATAACACGGGCCTAGTGACTGCTTATGGATGTTATATTGATAGTTAAATAACCAACTATCAAGTATTGGCCAATGTCATTGATCCTTTTGAAGAGACCGGGATCAGATTTAATTATCCAAAAACTACTTCGATCCGATTTGAGCGTTACGAATGGATATCGTGAAGATGGTGATTCAGTTTCGTTCAGACCCAGAATGGACTTATATGGATGAATGCTATCAGTATATTGTCATTGGAGGACAATAAGCATTCTAAGTGAAAATTCTTAAAAAGGTAATCGTAGCCTCAAGCCTCATCAACCGGAATGACTGAAAATTAGGGGAGATGCAGAAAGGCTAAGTGGGTCATACCCAACTAGAGTATGTTATCACCTTTCTAGATACCCTTGTATATATTATAAATTATGGATACGGTGGTTCGTGGAAAAGAGCTCTCGATAAGGGTAGGAATACCCGGGGTGATAATATACTCGGTTCTATCCAGGTTAGGGGTAGGGTCGGTCTTGTGTTGTAGAGGATCACGGCGAGGTCCTCGGTACATTTTTCTAGACGTGTACCATGATAGGTGGTACCCCAGTACCTAGTCATTGTATGGAATCCATTCTCCAATAAGCATCGTACGGTTTTGATTGTGCCCAACTATGCAGAAACGTGAGATGCAAGCATTTCAGCTATTTTCTATTTTACTTTCTATAGACACTATAATAATATCAGATGATTTTGATATCAAATGTTTTGGTTATCGTAAGGGAAAAACCCATCGTGTTTATGTGTGACGTGGTCTTACGAGATGCCATTGTTTTCAAAGGATTTTGAAAATAGTAATAAATTCAAATTGAGTGTGTTTTCTCACGCTAGTTTTCCAGACTGACTCAGGTTTTATTCTATTATAATGCTCGGGTAAGACCGAATATTGCAGATTCAGGTTAGGATGCTATGGAGCTCAGAAGATAAGCTGAATGACGAAGACATATTACACGTACTTGATTATATTCCGCTGTGTATTGTAGGCTGTATATTCAGCACTAGTGAGGACAAGTTATTATAACTGTCCAGTATTGAGTTGTTTGTTTTTTGTACTCTGTGATGATATGTATAAATAACAGTTATAGTTCTTTTTGTATAAAGTCATGTTATTATCGATTATATATTGTTCCACTACGATTGTGAGATTCTGTGTTGTTGTTCTATTTTCTTCTACCCCTTTCTTCTTTACCCCTAGCAATCGGTATTTCCAGCACTTGAATATTCGTCATGTAATACAGTGGACATATTAGTGTCAATTTTTGAAGGTCGAAAATCCCGTTCATTACAATTAAGGCAGTTAATAATTGAAAGAGACCCGAGACAGTGACTGAGATAAAGAGTTTTAGTATCAGAGATTTATTAAGGATTTCTCGTGGATAGTAGTACCGATGACTAAGCTAACAAGGAAAGAAGTAAAGTATGTTTGGATCGAAAAGTGTAAGGAGGCATTCCAGAAGCCGAAATACTTATTGACCAAATGCGTCAGTGTTAGTATTCTGAATGGGAATCAAGACTTAGTAGTGTATACGGATGTATGTGGAACTGGATTAGGAGTTGTTTTAATGTAGAAAGGAAAAGTGATTGCATATGCTTCTCGACAGCTTAGACCGCATGAAGTTAGATATCCGATGCATGATTTAGAGGTAGCTGCGGTAATTTTTGCATTGAAGGTGTGGAGACATTATCTGCTGGAAGAGAGATTCGAGTTATCAGTGGATCATAAGTCATTAAGATATTTATTCTCTCAGAAGGAGCTGAATATGAGACAGCAGAGATGGTTAGAGTTTATAGATACCTATGACTTTGGAATTGAGTACACACCAGGGAAAGAAAATAAGGTTGCAGATGCACTCAGTAGAAGACATCAAAATGTAGTATTGGCAATGATAGCTGAGTGGAAAGATTTAAAAACATCGACTACATGTGGTGTGCGGTTAAGATCTACGGCAAGTCTATGTTAAGAGACTGCGATGTTATTGTGTTTGGAATTCGACCAATGATGATCGAAAGGATTGTTTCTAAGCAAGGAGATTATCCATTACTAGCTGATCAGAAGGTTAAAGAGTGGAGTTGAGATTGATGATTTAAAAGATTTCAGTCTTGACCAAAAGGGGAGGTTGAGGAAGAAAGGAAGGTTATTTGTTTCTGATGTTGGAAACATAAGGAAGGAAGTTCTTAAGGAGTGTCATCGATCAAAGTTCACCATTCATCTAGGAGGAACTAAGATGTATCAGGATATGAAAAGAAGTTTCTTCTAGGAAGGTATGAAGAAGGATATAGGTTTGTGGGTAAAGCGGTGTTTGAACTATTAGCAAGTGAAAGTCAAACATCAGAAACTGAGTGGGTTACTTCAGCCTTTAGATATTCCAGGTTTGGAAGTGGGATTCTATATCTATGGATTTCATAGATAGGTTGCCAAGTTTGAATATAGGAAATGAAAGTATTTGGGTTATGGTGGACAGATTGACTAAGAGTGCACACTTTATACCTGTTAAGTCAACTAGAACGACACCACTCTTAGCTAAGTTATTCATGAAGAATATAGTTAGACTGCATGAGATTCCTTGTTCACTAGTGAGTTTTGGAAGAGTCTACAGGAAGTTTTAGGTACCAAGCTCAAGATGAGTACCGCTTACCATCTACAGACCGATGGGCAAATGGAAAGAGTTAACAAAGTCTAAGAGGATTTGTTAAGAGCTTGTGTGCTAGATTTTGGAGGATCATGGGAAGACCGTTTACACCTAGTCGAGTTTTCGTATAACAACACTTATCAGACTAGTATAGGGATGGCACCGTTTAAAGCTTTATATGGAAGACCGTGTAAATCTCCCGTGTGTTGATTAGAGACCAAAGACAAATTAGTTCGTGGTCCAGATATGGTAAGAGAAGCTGTAGAAAAGATTGAGTTAATTCGGGCTATAATGAAGGAAGCTCGATCAAGGCATAAAAGTTATGCAGATAAGAGACAAAAAGACTTAGAGTTCTCAGTCGGAGATCATGTTTTCTTCAAGGTATTACCGCTGAAAGGTGCAGTGAGATTTGGGAAGTCAGGGAAATTGGCACCTAGATTTGTTGGATCATTTCCTATCACAGAAAGGATCGGGAAACTCACTTATAGGATAGAGTTACCAGATAATTTGGTAGGAGTCCACAATGTTTTCCATAATTCTCATCTAAGGAACTGTTCGAGATCCAGAGACTACTGTTACTCCGATTTAGTTCGAAGACTTAGTAGTGGAACCAGACAATACTATAGTTAGACGACCAGTTCGTATAGTGGTTAGGGATGAGAAGAAGCTAAGAAACAAGACTGTCAGATTAGTAAAGGTCTAGTGGAGTGACGACGAGAGAGACTGTACTTGAGAAACAGAGAGCAGGATTAGAGGCACTTATCTTGGCTTGTTTGATGGTGTGTTTTACCTTTATGTTTGATTGATGTGCGTACCTTATCATAATTTCGAGGAAGAATTTTTTTGAGGAGAGTCTGTAATGACTCTAATTTTGACTAACATTATTTAAAATATTTAACTAGACAAATAAAATAAAATAATGTAAATGGCTAAGAGGATTGAGATTTGAGTAACTAAAAGGTCGAGTCTAATTATTAAATTAATAAGAGTAATTAGAGTGTAATAGGAAGGAGGAAATTACGACAAGGGGAAAATGGGAAGAGAACACATTCCCTTATCATAAACCCTCATTCTCTCATTTCCTCCCACACCTCATCTATAGAAAATGAAAACTTAGACAATTAAAGGCGACCATTAAAAAACATTCAAGGGAGAAGAAACTAGAGAATTAAGGAAAAGCTGAAGGAAAAGTAAATCAAGATTCAAATCTCAACTTTTCTTAATCAAAATAAGGTGAATAATGAATACATATCTCACGTTTTTTTATTACGTTTCGGTTTTAAGTGTAAATCCATTTCTTTTGCAAGTATTATGCCATGTTTTAGTAGTTTGAATGATTATATGCTTGTTGGTGATTTTTAGAATATAAATATGAAATTTTGTGATATGTTTGAATTGGAAAACCTATCATATGATACCCAAATGAGTTGCAATTTTGATATGATATTAGAAACATCATTTTAGAAGCGGGTTTTTAATTTCATAGTTTTTCAAGCAAGTATGGATTTTAATGAATTTTCTAAGTGGAGAAATTGGTTAATTTCGAGTTTTAATTATTAAAAATAAATAAATTTTTGGTCCTAAACTTTTTATATGTCGAAGATTGTAGATAAATTGAATTATTTTGATTTTTGATGATTTTTCATAAGTATTTTGGTATGGTAGATAATTTTTTTTAAGCAAGAAGGGCTTAATTGTTTTATTGAGAAATTAAGTAGAGGGTTAATTTGCAAAATGTTTTAAAACTTCAAATCCTGAGCGGCGGTAGTTTTTTGATAAAGAAAATTTTAAAGATTTGTTGAACCAATAAAATTTTGACAAATTATAGAGGTTCGGTGAAAAGGAAACACTTTTATAGTAATATTGCAATTTTCAAGTTAATTACCATTCTACCATGTCAACATCGGCCATGTTGAGCCCATCTCATCGCATCCCAGTGTCATTGATGTGGAACAAAGCAATGTCGCATGATGTCAACGAGTTTGGCATTAAGCGGATTGGTTTGGAATCTCGTCGAGGTTGAAAAGGCGAAGAGGGGTCTTCAATATGGGCATGTTGAGGCGCATGCATGCTGCATTTTAACTAAGAAGCATGATGTCACATATACTTCTTAATGTTTATGCCTTCTCAACCTAGATGGTCATCGAGCCTACTCTATGTCGCATTTAACTTATCATCAAGCCTAACCCTTACTGCTTTTTAACTAGTCATCGAGCCTATGCTGCTTTTAATTATGCCGACGTCATTAATATCGACGCTACATCTACTCGATTTTCATACCCTCGAAGAGGCCTTGATGTCGAGATTTTGAGTATCACCAAAATTTAATCTTTTATAACTTAACAACATGACTTATGAAGTTATGACTTTGACATCATCCCCGTATATTTTCAAATAAATGACTTTGACATGCTTTTGAATGCACAAAGATCATTGATAGCGACGACATCGTCGAGTTTTATAATTGTAATGGTTTACATAGTTTTGGCCTTATAGCCTAAGTTTTGAGAGGGTCAAAGACCCTAATGATTTTGAGTTTCATCAACAATGTTTTCTAAAGCATATATCATGGCATAAGTATTTTTACTAAAGTAAAAGACCAACGTTTTCCTTGTTTTATGAATGATTTCAAGGGTTAAATCATTTACAAAGATTTTTTTTTCAAGGAGATATGGATATGGTAGTTAACCCAGAATTTTACTAAAAGAATGACTCGGAGATTAGAAAACCAGATGAGATTGGTGTGGGGCCGCACCCTATGCTTTAGCTAGTAGTCCCTAGCTAATATAAGTCCAAGATTCCAGTGTGTAGGGTACTGTCATGGGTAAGACTAAAAGAAGCTTACACATAGAAAGAAATACATAGAGTAGAGATGGTTTATTGGTGAGCCTACAAAACCATTAGGATCGGTTGAACCTAGAAGTAGTAAGTTACGGAAAGATCGTCCATTTTTTCTCCAATAGTAGTTAGAACATTTATTATGTCTGGTACGCCCGAGTCAACCATAGGTTTATAGTTAGTCTTATAAAACTATAATGTTGGGACAGATAGTCCACCGATTACTTAGTTTGTATAAATACATGTTATTGTTATATTGTTTGTTATAACCAATTCGGTTGCAAGATTTTGATTGCAAAAGATATGCTTTTAAAATATATTAGTGAGTGAAAAACCCATTCCGCTAGGCAGTGTGGTCTCACTTAATATCAATAAATCGAGATGTCATATTATTATTCAGACCATGCTTTTTGTCTGACTCGAAATTTATATTTTCCCCTTAAACTCTCGATTGCTCAAAATTTAATTTGAGTAGGTTGAGAGTTAAGGTTTTCAGGTTTAGTAGTTTTTGATGAATAAAGCTACCGAAGACGTGTAGGAGGCAAGGATTAGCTATGTAGGAGATTATTTATTATCTATTCCATTGTAATTGAATGTTGTATGTAATGGCAGATGTTATAACTGTCTATTTAGTAACGCTGATCATCCAAGGGGGCATCTTCATATGTCGCTCTTGGTGTATTTTACAATAATTATATTTTATCTGAACTTGGACAACGTTATGGCGTTATGTACTAAACATGAAATGCTGATTTGTAATGTAATGAGAAAAGTTGTTTTGAAATTGTGTTTGAAATATTTCATATTCTTGTGCTTCTAATATTATGGATACCATTAACATTAACGCGTTTTGTCACCGGAAATTAATATTATAGGTGACTGCAGCATCTGTAGCGGTTAGTTTCGAGCCTCAAAATGGGGAATGTTACAAATAATTACTAAAAAGAAATGGGAAAAAGTACTCTTAGCTCATGATTCTAGTACATGAATCGCTAACTTTCATACGCTCTTATCCGACACCAGCTTTTCGAATATATTATAATCCCTCGCAACCCTTTTTACTACTTACTCCCATGTCAACTTTGGTCGACATCTACCTCTTTTTGAGCATTCAATGCGGTCTGTAATTCCAACGTGCAAAGGTGCCTTGGGAGGCCTCCGTTGGAGATGTCCAAACCATCTTAAGCGGTATTGGATTAGCTTCTCTACGATTGTTGCCACTCCAAGTTTGTCATGTATATCATCATTTCTAATTTAGTCTCGTCTTGTATGACCACAGCTTCATCGCAGCATACGCATCACTGCTATGCTTATCTTCTGGACGTGTTATCTTTTAGTAGGCCAACATTCTTGTCCCATACAACATCACAGGCCTGATTGCCGTTATGTAGAACTTTCCATTAAGATTTTGTAGGATTTTCCTGTCACGGAGAATGCGAGATGCTAGTCGTCATTTCACCCATCCCGTTCAAATTCTAAAACTAACATCTTCATCATTTTCACCATCATACTGCAACATTGATCCTAAATATTGAAAGGATTCCTTCTTGAGCACTACTTCTCCGGCTAGAGTGACATCTCCATCCTCCGACTTGACACCGCTGAACTCGCACTTCATATCCTCTGTTTAGTTCTGCTAAGCATAAAACCATTTGATTCTAAAGTCTGCTTACACTGCTCCAGTTGTTTATCAACCCCTATCATACTGCAACAGTGAAACACCATATGACATGAACCTTAAAATAAATAAAAAGTCGATTCTTTAAACGCAGAAGCAATAATATAAGACAAGATTCTCAAATTTTGTTAAAGCTTCGCATATCATCAAAGAAATGTAAACTATCATGATGGAATTTGAGGAGAGACATTTCTAGATGATAGTTTACATTTCTAGGGCTATGGCTATTGACTCCCACTTAAAACAATAAATTTTCTATTATAAATTTACCTCTGTTAAACAATTAGTTTTAGATGTATGATTACATTTGTTTTAAAAAATACATAATGATTTATCTAAGAAGAAGAAACGGCACGGTGAGTATGAATATGAAATTGTTTAACAATCTTTTATCAAATAAACAACTTATCATATGTTTTTATTAGTTTATTTCGCTTGAGTTCTCATCATTATTTTCTTGTCGCGTGAGATTTTATTAAACTAGTGTGTTATGCACTTGGAATTGATAAAATCCTATTACCATGCAGTCCACCAAATAGTAAAACATAGTATATTGTACACTAGGAATGAATGTAAACCTATTTCGGCAATCACTCATTTGTAAAATCTCTAATCTTTTGATAATTTAACTGAAATTTAAATGTAGCATTAGGATCTGATTTCCTTCTCCACTCTAACTACGATGATTGAGAAAATTCTTTTTTATTTCTCAAATTTTTTAGTTAAAGAATAAAGTAAAAAAGATTGTAAAATGTTAAAAGAATGTGAAAGTGAAGATATCAAAAGGATATAATGGGAACATATTGGATGAGAAAAGAAATGTGTGGCTTTTTTAATAAATAGTGGGGTGAAAAGGGTAAATTATGGGGGTGTTGATAGATTTAACCCATTTCAAAGGTTAAATGATTAGTAGTAAAGAAACTGACAGGACTCATGTAAACCAACTAATTATTTGATTCAACGGTTTAGCCCAATAAACTCATTTGTCATTAATGGGTTAGATCCAATATATTTATTTTTTGGATAATTGGATCGGGTAAGTGAGTTGGGATGTTTTTTTGACCGCTAGTTGGTATCAACAACAACTTCCCAATCTTAGGCTTATGGAAAAACAAGTAGGACCAAATAACATTATAAGTAACATCAATACACTACATGATACATAACGTAAGCATATATGCTACTTGCAAGCATGTGGACTAATGGTGTGAAAAAAGAGCAAGCTAGCATGGATAACAACAATTCCAGCCGTTGAGCAGAATATCGTCATAGAAGTAAACCCCAATGGAAGCAGGATTAGACGAAAGAAGTATGACTGAATTTGATGCAAGTTCCTAGTAATCAAAATGAGGTCATAGAAGAAGTCAACAATTGACCGCCTTTAACAGATGGATGCGAATTCTTACGTAATCAACACGACCGCTAACATATGCAATTTGATATTAAAGTATTACAGAAAGATTAAAACATGTGAGTATATAGTAGTATAACCGCACAACGGTAGAAAACTGACTGTATGATTGTATAATTAAAAAATACTATAATTTTACACACACACACACATCAAACGTATAATGATATGTATATGACATAATATTGTTGCACTATTAGAAATAAAAACAAAAATAAGTTAGAAATAAGAAATTAAGCAAAAATGTCTAGTAAAGAATAATTAATAATTAAGTATAGAAATTGACACACACACATACATTCATACACACACACACACATACACACACATATATATCTATACTATATTATTATTAGTGAGTTAAATTTCAAGCTCACACAGGCCCCCTTGAAATTTGGCAACTGAACAGTCTCCGAGTTAACCCTAATCTATACTATATTATGATTAGTGAGTTTCACTTCAACAGCACTAAAGGCCCCTTGAATTTGGACAACCGAACCGTCTCCCACTTTACGCGTATTCTCATTTTCATCCGCAAACCCTTCCCCTCTTTCGGTCTCTTTTTCTCTCCTCTCAATTGACGCTGCCCACTACCGATCGAATGCCCTTCCCGTTTTCTCCCCTTCCACTCCTTTTCCTTTGTTCCCTTCGCCACTCGAGAGATTCCCTTCGATTTCGGCTTCGGCTGTTCCTTTGCCCCAAATTTACCACCACGCGGCCTGCCCTACCCTCGACGTCAACGTCGTTTTCAGCTGTACATCTCTTCGCACCTTCCTTCTTTTGGCTTTGGCGCAAGAACAATAAACAAGGTATGACCAAGGAAAATCACCGTTCTTCACCATTTTTGTCACATGCCGTAAGGGATTGTTGTCATTTTTTTAATTTTGCGTCTGGTTTCAATCTGGCCAATCTTGCCTACGCTTGGTTAAACTGGGTTTAAACCTGTAGAGGAGCTGTACGTTTAATTTTTTGTTAAATTTTTGCTACTTGCATTGTTTAATTTTTTTTTAAGATTTATGAAGCCATGGAGATTCAATTCAATAATTTTCTATTGAAACCTTATTTGAAACAGAAAACACTACATGTTGTATCTCTTATTTATTGACCCTAGTTAATATTACGAGCGTGAATTTGTGCTTGGTAGAAAAATGGTGAGAAAACCAGTTTAATTTTATACGATTAACTTTTGATAAAGGAAAATGAAATTTTTTTGTAAATTTTTTTCAATATATCCTATTACATGTTTGCAAGCATGGCAGAACTTGGGTTTTGGCTTTGGTGTTTTGGGAATTTTTTATTCGAAAGATTTTAGTAATGATTTCATTCTATTCATCACTATGATTATTATTAAGATTTGATATCCATTAATTATGCAGATTGAGGAATCAAAACTGTCAGATGCTGCCTTTTTGGTAACTTCGATATGCAAGGTAGATACATATCGTTTTCTATTAATTTATTTCAGCTTCGTTCAGCACACACACATAAACACGCACATTTGATCTAAGCATTAACTCATTACATCACTTCCTTGAATACCAAAATGAAAAATGATGTATAGTTTGGTTTTATGGATCAAGATCGCTCATATTTTCTACATATACATGAGTTTGTCTAATGCATATTAACTTTAGGACTCTTTAATGTAATTGTTAAATCTGTAGGATTCCAAAACAGAAAATACAGGAGTCTTTCTCCAGTAGGAAGTCATAACATGGTATCTTCACTAATTAGTGTAAAAAGTATGGAGAATGAAAATGAAAGACAAAATTAATTACCATGGAAATAGTTATATCTGAACTTTGTTTTTTACAACATCTTAGTATCCTTTCAATCTTTTGATATTGCTTTATTAAGCATAGGAAAATTCAAATGATTATTGTTATTTTGTGTTTTGCGAAAGGTGAATTCTTTTTTATAGTGGATCCTAGGAGGCTGATTGATGGTACTTGATTATGCAGATCTATTCCTTTTTGTGGTTAATATTAGTGAAGTTGATCAAGTTAGTAAAACTATTTCAAGGTAACTCCTTTTCTCTTAATAACTTTAAATTCAATAAAAAATCATTTTGAAATTAACATCAATATTAACATTTTTGATTTCAAAGCATTACTCTAAGTCGATTATTATTCGACCGCCATGCTGAACTATCTAGAATGCAAACGATAATTTATGTATAAATTAGAAAAATAACCTTTTAGCATGAAAATATCAATTATCTAGCATGAGTGATTTTAATCCATGATTATTTCTCATGTGCGTATAAACCATATGAACGATAATTTCCATTTGGGAAAGTCCCTTCAATTGTTATAGCAATAAGCATCTTTGTTTGAAAATGTGACGTAGAAACTACTTTAAAGGTTTCTGCTACTTTAGCTTTTAGAAAGAAGAGGTCATATCCATGAATAATATCATATAATTTATATTTACAATATATGTTTGGATTATTTTATATACAAAATGAATTAGTTATGTAGGAATAATGTGTTTTGCTTTTTACCTGTCCATGTTGTATTTTCAAATTCCATATATCTGATGATTATTTAATGTATGCAGCCATACCATTTTCAGACCAGAAAAAAACTGCCAAGCCAAAGCGTCAAACTTCTAAGAGGATGGGTTGAATTCTTACTCTTTATATATCATTTTATACATATATATTCATTGTTATGCTATTTTTACAAAGTTATGATCAAGCTTCAGTTGTGCAATGCGTAGGTTATGTGTAATGCTACAGTCACGTTTAAGATCGATGAAACACAATGCCTAGATATAATTTGATATAAGTTCCTTTGGGTTTGCAATTCGTTTTGTCTATTATAAATAGCTATTTCGAGTTGTCTTCCCTGCTTAAGTCCATACATATACATACACTATTACTAAAACCTTTCTTTTTAGTAACATTTTTTAAGATCGATGTGAATTTAGATATGTTTTGATATAAGTTGCTTTGTGTTTACATATACATATACATATACACACATATAGTTGATTTGCGGTGATGCATGTTTATAATAGTCTCTAAAAGTATTTATATTTAATTGGAAACTTATACTATATTTTGTTTTTGTTTATGATTTTCTGCCAATGTTTGAGAGTCACATATGCATAAGATTAATATAAATACTAAAGTACTAACCATATAAATTATGAGGTCAAAGAATTTCAAAGCCCCTTAAAAAGACGTGGACTAAAAATGTTACTACTATATCATGTTTATTTTGGATGAGACCTGTTTATACTTCTCTTATCATACACTGGGATTTTTTAATCCTATTTAACATTACTTAGCTCCTAAAAGTATTCATTCAAATGTTTCTATGAATTTAGAACTTGGATAAAACATCTTTAGTACAAAATAATTCTTCTGTCTTAAGAAATTTTCGTTGTCATATTGTTAAATTGAGGATATTGGCCAGTAACATTAAGGATCTCTTGCAGTAAATATCTTATATGATATATCATGGAAGTTATAAATTCCATTTTCTTTTGTTAATCGGTTTTTCCGCCAATGAAATAAATACTCAACTTCGGTAACATAATCAGTAATTTGGTTTTTGCTTTACTACTGCGATCCTATTTAGAAATAAGATTGTCATTTTCACCTTTGTACTCCAGTTATGTATATCTAACACCACTTTTATATAGATGCTTCTGTTATTGAGAGATTTCACAAAACAAAATTGAAAATTTTGGCAATTAGTCATGACAGATATATGGTTGTGCACTTTGAACTTCAACAATGACAGAGAGTGCAAGGCTTCGTGTAGGTGCAATTGGCCATTTATAGCTTACAAGTTTCCTGTCAGCATGGATTTGATTGTATGAGGAATATAACACTCAATGAAAAGTGGCCCACCTGCATTGTCATAGTTTGTAGTACTATACATCTTATATCTTAGTTCCTGCTTTATGATGGGTGTATATAAATTTAGTACTATTGTATTGAGCTTTGTGACAACATTTATTCTTGCCAAGAGTTATTTTCTTCTAACTGTACGCTAATCAAATACCTTATCAATAACATTTGAGTTGCATTATAGGGTTCTAAAATGTTCTTTCATCTATTTATATTAGTTTTTGCCATATGCTTAGATATGAAGTTTAAGCAATTTATATTCTTCTGGTGCCTGTGAAAGTTGCGTGATTTTCAAATCTATGGACTTTCTTTTCCAAACAAAGACTTTATCAAAACACATGTAGAATTTGATTGCTCTTGAGGAATGACTTTATTGTTTAAGTTTTGAGATGTAAACAAAAAAAGGCGAATCGGTTTTTTATAGCTACAAAAATTTTCAACAAACTCACTACTCCATTGAACAATAAACATACATGGAAATGTAAGCTCAACTATCTTTTAAGAATCAAGTATTCGGGCTTTGTAGTCAGGAAAGATTTGAATCGTCTAAAAAATCTCTATTAATAGTCAATCATGTGAAGGGGCACATCTATGGTTTTAATGACCAAAGAAGTGATGAATTCACCCAAACAGTGTACTATTAAGTAATCTAATTTACTGTGGAAAAAAGGCATCACCACTAGCACCAAAATTGGCTATGAAATGTTGCAAAAAATATTCAAAGATGCCGATGTGGGATGAGTGCTATTGATTTTTTATTTCCTCATCTCTGTGCTCTCACGTCCTATAAAACTAAAATATTATACATGCAGTGTTACTCATTTAATTTCTAACATCATGTCTTATGATATTATGCTTGATCTCTGTTGTAGTTCAACCAAAGCGTCATCAAGATATTTACTCTCCTTTTCTCCTTTTATTTACAGGCAACTTATTTCTCCCTTTAATTTTTAACTTATATATGCTAACATGAGATATTTTATAACCTGTTTTTTAGTTTAGGCACATGATAAGTTAACATAGTTGTAACATATAAGCAATTTCAAGTGAACAAATTTTCTTCATAAGGGACTTATTACTGTAACTTGATTCATCAGTTTATTTACTTGATTTATTTGAAGGATCTTTGTGGACAATATGTATGGTTATATCTTTTGCCATCAAGCCAGTTTCATAAACATAAAAAATTGATACATCTATTTACTACATTGGTTACAACATAATTAGACATTTCTAATAAAACAATTGCTAAACAAAATCTCATTTTGGACAATATCTTAAGCATCTGTCAAGAAACGAGAAATACTCAAGTTAATTATCGATAGTCCTACAATAACACAAAGTTTCAACAATAATTACAAAAATAAATATAGCTACGACCCGTATGCGAAGCACGGGTTCGCACTAGTATATATATAATAGTTAAAGGAGACGAGGAATAAATAGATAAGTGTGTATAACAGTTAAAGAAGATGTAGAATAAATAGACAATAGATATGATGGTAAAAATGAGGGGAAATCGATAGAATAAGGCCTTAAGAAATCAAGAGAAATCC
Organism: Allium fistulosum; assembly: GCA_030737815.1. Classification (NCBI taxonomy): domain Eukaryota; kingdom Viridiplantae; phylum Streptophyta; class Magnoliopsida; order Asparagales; family Amaryllidaceae; genus Allium; species Allium fistulosum. The sequence continues at coordinate 495,611,854 of CM060905.1, read as the reverse complement.
AAAATTTCTATTTCGCCGAAATATTATTTATCGTTTTATGCGGAAATGATGAAAACACTAGGATAACAGCACCCCTCTAATATCAGCGTTTTATTTTAAAATCCACACATTTTGAAGTTTATTTTTCGATCAAAGTAGCAGCTCTGTGAGAAAACATATTAGTATATCAAATAACAAAATACACATGATCAAATAAATTTGTATAATTTACATTTAAGATAACATTTTATTTTTATAAGCCCTATGGAAATATTATAGACACAGCAGAATATGCTAAATGTTCTTTTTTCTAGTCCACTAACATCTGATGTTTTTCAAGAAAATTATGTGATCTGACTAATTAGAGTTATTTCCAAGTGTAAATGAGCCTTGCTTTGCTTGTTCGATTGTCATCGTGATGGCAATATCATTAATGAATAGATAAAATCAACAAACACAACCGACAAATATTTGGTGTGTGCTTATAAAAATTATGTATAAAACAACGTTAAAAATACACTTTTCAATAAAGATTTGCATAAAATTCAAATAATCCAAGTAGAATTTGGTATAATATGAAATTTATACATTTTGAGAAGTATTTTAAAAAAGAATAAATTGCTAACCAATCAATTTATTATAACCTAGATAACAAACTTTTGATGTATCAAACATTAAAATCCAATGTTGTTTTAAGCATTCTAAGACATACAAATTAAGAGTGAGAATAAACAACAATCGAAACTCAGTAAATCAGTCAATTAAAATAAGTAAAATAAATACTTATTATGGATTATTTATGTTAAAGTCTATTCATAGTAGACCAAAAGTATTGAATATGAATAGACTTTATGACATATGAAGTTTTATATAGTGCAAACTACAAACTAAGACATGACAAGATTAGGTGATGTCCATGAAAACTGGCCCAAACTTCCAGCTTTAGTTGCAGCCTTTCATTGTAGTCTTTGACTTCGGTGTACAAGTACATTTTTCATGCTTGCTTCTGTTGCGGGTTTTCAGTACATTATGTCATTTTATGTTGTAGTTCTCGGTACACATCTTTTGTTCTTGTTTTACTTTCACCTCATGTTGCGCCATTTCACTGATCCACTTTTGCTTGTGTTTATCCAACCATCCAGCATTAATTAGTCTTTCACTTTTGGCACTCTATAACTCATGCTCCCATTTCACTTGAATTGTTACTACAGATGCTTCTCATTTCCTACACTCATTTGCTCTCCCATGAACAACTTCATTTCCAGTTAGTGTGCAGGATATAACCAAAAACACAGGGAATCATCAATCAATACTGATAATGCAAACTTTGATATCTTTTTGGTGTAGATTTTATCTCAATTTTATGATAGAGATTTTAAAACTGCAATTCTAAATGATTTTGTGGACTGATTTCTCACACTAGCATGAGAGGAAAAATATTATTACATAGCAAATGTGTAAAATACGGAACAATGTCAGTAAAAGTAGTTCTAAAATAAGGTGTCCTATTAATGAATGCAAATACGTTATCAAATTATAAAAATTACACACAATAACAATTCCATGTAGAACAGGAGTATCTATCTTGTCATTCATTTGGTTGAATTCTCTACACTTCCCTTCCAAATTCACTTCTCATAAAACACCCTCCAAAAAATATTAGTCATTGGACTAAGATCGATGGTCAAGGGCGCAACTACTAGAGTAGCAATGATCGGAGAAGCTTGAAGCAGCAACGGTCAGTTATCATAAAGTGGATTATAAATTAGTTACAAAATATTATAGATTTTAATGTAAAATTATTGGAAATTAAAACATATACAAATTTTTCCAATGAATATAATTGCAGTATTCATGTTGTTCTAGATATCATATTCTAGTCAATCATATTGGAGTGGATTAGAATATAAGTTATGTTATTGTAATAATAAATTAAAATTACCAAATTCAGTAACAGAATTGATGTAGGTAATTCCAATCACTGTAATACACAATTATTGCAATTAGTAAATTTACCTAAATTACAAAAACTGCTAAATACATACTATTGTATTAAATATCACATTTCAATCAATTATACTTAAGTACCGAAGCACTAACAAAATCTAATGCACATAGTACAAAACTTATATACTGAATATACAAATGTGTATGCATCACTCTTTAATTTGGATAAAACCTATGATTTATTAAAAATGATTTTGGAGTTTGATATGTACACCTACAATATCTCCTACAAAGTCTTATCCATATCCCTCATGTACAAACTGAATTTCAAGCATATAATGTATAATTTTGTATAAATTTAACCAACCGGATTTTTTTTTTCAATTGTAAAACTATTGTTTGCCAATTTTTTTGACCCAGTCGAATTATGGAAAGGAAGAAAATACAGTATATAAAGTTGATAATGCAAATTCAATCAGCAATAAAAAGCAAGGAAGTTGCGAGAACCTAATTTTCCATACCAGCAGATAATGTTTGTAATAGCCAGGTGATGTGGATGCAGTAAAACTGTGATGGCATGATGGATCTAGAAGTCTATATTCCAAAAAATCATGGCGACCTGGTGGATCTGGTGATGTTGATGGTGCGATGGTTGGCTGTTTTGATGCGGTTGTATTTGATGGCGGTTAGGTTAGTAATGGAGATGGCAGTAGAAATGGAATATCAATCGGAGAACTGAAGGAGAATTAGAGTTTTGGATTGAGCGGCGCTGAAGATAAAACTAATCTGCGATGGGTTTTGGATTTGAGAGTTAGGAGAATTTATTGTGAGGATCGGTATTTGGAAGAAGTAAATGCTGGGGAAGAAAACATGACGAAGGCAGAAAACAAGGGCGGAGAAGAATACACAGAATTTTTCTGACTTCAGAGGATTGTGTTTTGATCAGCAACACTAAGCAAACCTTCCTAATGGTCGGTTTGATCAATATCATCGTAGCAGTAACAGTGCACAAGTTGGACAACGTAACAGGTATCACGACAATAGAAGTAATCCAAATCAGCACCCTAACAGCCTTTTTTGTACTGATAAAAAGACAAAAGTGAGATATTTTAGACTATATTAAACAATATAAGATGAAGCAAAATATGGCAAACTCTTTTGCTCTATAATCACTTGAACATCAATTTCCTGGATGAAAAGTCGACATGCACTAAAATAACACATTTGGAATAGAACATTTTAGATGAAAATATCAGTACTATATTTTCTATCAACGTAATAACTGTAGTGAATTTTGATTTAATTTGAGCAGAAGCGGTTTATTTGTTCAGGATCTAGTATTGCCTATTTAGATACCAATGACAGTTAAAAAGAATTATGCAGTCTCACAGAAAAATAACAGAAATAAGAGACAGAAGATTTAACGTGGTTCGGATATGAATATCCTACGTCCACGAAGACCCAACAACTTTTTATTTCACTAAAGAAAAGAGTACAAGAGAAGAAAGAATTATGGTGGATACTACACTTGCTTGTTCATATGAAGATATAATTCCTTCATTTAAATAGACTCAATGAAGGAGTTACTTAGGGATTAAGAAAAATAATTTACAGATTATGTTTTGAAACCTTTTCAAATATCCATGATTTAATTTCTACGTAAATGGATAATGGTGATTGGTTTCCATAATTTTCCTTGATTGAATCTCCATCAGTAATTTCTTTCTTCATATAACAAGTTGACTAATTAATTGATTGACTAATTAATTAGTTTCCTTCAAAATATCCTTCCATATACCAACTAAATTAATTGATTTGATTGAATCAATTAATCAATTTCTTTCCTCTTTAACAAATATTTGAATCATTCAAATTCAACACTCCACCTTGATTCAAATATAACAATCTCTCTTCATCATCTTATTATCAAGCAATCGACATATAAGTTGTTGGGTCTAGTGCCCCATGGCTCTCAAGTAACAGGTATCAAACTGATCAAGTTTGAGCAATGCTCAAACTTGTCCTTAGGAAGTGACTTTGTCATCATATCTGAAGGATTATCCAAAGTACTCACTTTCAACAATTTGATCTTGCTTCGTTCTTCCTCGAGCATAAGAAAGAAACCTCTAACTTCAATGTGCTTCGTCCGTGAACTATAAGCTTGATTTTCTACAAGATGAATCGCACTCTGACTGTCTGAAAATAGCTCCACGGTCTTCTACACCATAAAAAGATCATCCAACAACTGAAGTAAATACAAACCCTCCTTAGTTGCTTCAACAATCGATATCAATTCTGCTTCGGTAGTTGACAAAGCTACAATAGATTGCAGCTTTGATCTCCATGAAATCGAGCCTATGCCAAGTGTAAAAACATAGCCCGACACTGACTTCTGTGCATCTCTATCCCCAGCATAATCTGAATCACAGTATCCTCTAAGTGAGATGTCGCCATCCACTCCACCATATAACAAGCCAACAGATGAAGTGCCTCTAAGATACCTAAGTATCCACTTTACTGCTTGCCAATGTTCCTTGCCTGGGTTAGACATATATCGACTTACAACACCCACTGCGTGGGCCAAATCTGGTCTAGTGCATACCATAGCATACATAAGACTACCAATAGCACTAGAATAAGGTATATCAGCCATATACCTTTTATCTTCTTCCGATGTGGGAGATTGGTCTTTTGATAATTTAAAATGAGGGCCTAATGGAGTACCAACCGGTTTGGCTTTCTCCATTCCAAATCGAGTGAGGACCTTCTCGATGTATTGCGCCTGAGTGAGTCTCAACTCTCTCCGCTTTCTATCTCTACAAATCTCCATACCCAATATTTTTTGTGCTTTTCCCAAATCCTTCATATCAAACTCCTTGCTAAGTTCAGTTTTTAACTCCAAAATTCTTACCATACTCCGAGATGCAATTAACATATTATCAACATATAACAACAAATATATTAAATCATTATCACATCTCTTGAAATAAACACACTGGTCTTTGAAGCTTCTAGAATATCCTTGTGAAAGCATAAACTTATCAAATCTCTTATACCATAGTCTAGGTGACTGTTTTAGTCCATATAGAGATTTGTTAAGTTTACAAACATAGTCAGGCCTGCTACTATCAATGAACCCCTCCGGCTGCCGTAAATAAATTTCTTCATCCAGATCACCATGCAAGAATGCGGTTTTGACATCTAGTTGCTCCAACTCCATATCATAATGAGCCACTAATGCCAATAGAATGCGAATGGAGGTATACCTAACAACTGGAGCAAAAATGTCATGATACTCAACTCCCTTCTTCTGAACATACCCCTTTGCTACTAACCTTGCTTTATATCTGAAATTTCCATTGCCGCCGTCTTTTACTATATAGATCCACTTACAACCAATAGCTCTCTTGTTGGTGGGAAGAGGCACCAAATCCCAAGTATGATTTTTCTGCAAAGATTCAATCTCCTCTTCCATAGCAACTAACCAACTGGAACTGTCAACTGAAGCAATAGCGTCTCTATAATCTCTGGGTTCGTCATGGACAACATTCAAAGCATATGTTGCCATGTCATCGAAATCAATGTCTTTGATGCTCAATCCAACAAAATCATTAAGCCAATTAGGCTTCTTCTTCTGTCTAACAGGTCTGATCTCTGAACTAGCTCCACCTTGAGTCTGATCCTCTGTACTAATCTCTGTACTTTCCTCATCAACCACGGTGTCATCGGAAACACCTTCAGAATTTCTATGAAAAGGAACAGTAGATGACTTACTTTGTGTTTGGTATTCTTCATTTGTCCTCTCATTGTCATTTGATGAGGAAGGCTCCACCTTCAACATAGCCTTCTCATCAAAAGTCACATGCCTGCTGGTAACAATCTTCCTGCTAATAGGACACCACAATCTATATCCCTTCACTCCTCTTCTATAACCTAGAAAGATACACTTGCGAGCTCTAGGTTCCAGCTTTCCTCTGCTCTCATGTACGTAAGCTGGACAACCAAACACTTTGAGAAATGAATAGCTAACAGACTCTCCTTTCCATACTTCTTCTGGGATCTTCATGTCTATGGCGGTAGAAGGTGTGCGGTTGATGAGGAAAGCCGCCATAGATAAAGCTTCTGCCCAAAATCCCTTTTTCAACTTTGCAGTCAATCTGAGACAACGAGTTCTCTCCAATAACGTCCGATTCATTCTTTCAGCAACTCCATTAGACTGAGGGTCGCCAGGTGTGGTGTAATGCCTCTTGATACCTTCAGACTCACAATAATCGATGAATTCCTGTGATACAAATTCACCGTCGTTATCTGAACAGAGAACTTTCAATTTCTTTCCTGACTGCTTCTCAACTGTAGATTTCCACTTTCGAAACCTGTCAAAAGTTTCACTCTTCGACTGTAGAAAATATACCCAAACTTTACGAGAGAAATCATCTATAAATGAAACGAAATACCTAGCTCCACCTAAGGAGGGGCAAGGGGAAGGTCCCCAAACATCTGTGTGAACATACTCTAAGACAGCCTTTGTCTTATGCTCTCCAGTGCCAAAAGAAATCTTCGTCTGCTTCTCAAGACCACACTCTTCACAAAAGCCAAGCTTTGAATGATGAACACCATCAATCAAACCTCGCTTTCTCAACTCATCCATGCTGCGCTCACCAATGTGACCCATCCGTAAATGCCATAATCTGGAAGAGTCTGAATCAATAGAAGTAACAGACGCTGATTCGCCAACTACAGTAGTGCCCTTCAAAAGATAAAGATTTCCTACCCTTACTCCTTTCATAACTATCATAGAACCCTTTGATATTTTCATCTTCTCTCCTTCAACTACAATCTTCAAACCAAGCCTACTCAGAGCCCCAATAGATATCAAACTTCTTCTCAAATCAGGTACATGTCTAACATCTGTAATAGTACGAATAACATCGTCAAACATTCTAACCTTCACACTACCAACACCAATCATACGACAAGAAGCATCATTGCCCATCAGAACTTCTCCTCCATCAATCTCACGGTAAGTGGAGAAACAGTTCCTATCAGGTGTCATATGATAGGATGTGCCAAAATCGATCAGCCATAGGTTGCTCTTCCCAGAAGAGCTAGAAGTTGTAAACACATCGGTATCACTCTCTGTATCTGACTTCTCAGCGGTAGATGCTGAAGCTTGCTTTGGGTCTCTTCTTCTACCTTCAAGCTTGGGACAAGTTGCTACAAAGTGCCATGGCCTTTTACAATAATTGCTAGTCAATTTATTAGGCCCCCTAGACTGAGACCTTGATTTATTTCGACCTCCACCATATTTTGACTTGCTTTGGCTTCTTCCTCTCTGAACAGATAAGCCCTCCGTATCACTATCTAAACTAGTGCTTGCTAATCTATCCCTCAACACTTCATTATGAAGTCCGGCTTTAACATCAGATAGGCTAATTTTACTACGACCATAAATCATAGAATTAACAAAAGCAGTGTACTCCTTAGGCAAGGAACATAAAAGGATTACTGTTTGAGCCTCATCTGTAATTTCAACTTCCGCTGCCTTCAAATTCATTACTAAGGTGGTTAGGGCATCCACATGCCCCATGAGATCAGCTCCAGGCTTCATTTTGTACGAATAGAGTTGTTGCAGAATTATTCTGTTAGTGAGAGACTTGTCCTGATATGCATTAGATAATGCATCCCATAATTCCTTTGCTGTTTTCTTTTGAGAAAATTCTCTAAGAACCTCATCTGAAAGACTTAGCTGGATGGTAGTTAGGGCTTCATCTTCCATCTTTTCTAAAGTTTCACTATCTGACTCTTTCAGCTTCTCAGGCGCAGAAATTATCTTAAAAGTCTTCTCCTTCTTTAATACGACCTCCATCTTCATCTTCCAAGTTCCAAAGTCTCCTTTTCCGTCAAAACGTGTTACTCCATAATTGACACCAGATCTACCAACAGACTTACTAGAAGTAGCCATTAATATCCAAACATGAACAATAACACTAGCTCTGATACCAAACTGTAGTGAATTTTGATTTAATTTGAGCGGAAGCGGTTTATTTGTTCAAGATCTAGTATTGCCTATTTAGATACCAATGACAGTTAAAAAGAATTATGCAGTCTCACAGAAAAATAACAGAAATAAGAGACAGAAGATTTAACGTGGTTCGGATATGAATATCCTACGTCCACGAAGACCCAACAACTTTTTATTTCACTAAAGAAAAGAGTACAAGAGAAGAAAGAATTATGGTGGATACTACACTTGCTTGTTCATATGAAGATATAATTCCTTCATTTAAATAGACTCAATGAAGGAGTTACTTAGGGATTAAGAAAAATAATTTACAGATTATGTTTTGAAACATTTCCAAATATCCATGATTTAATTTCTACGTAAATGGATAATGGTAATTGGTTTCCATAATTTTCCTTGATTGAATCTCCATCAGCAATTTCTTTCTTCATATAACAAATTGACTAATTAATTGATTGACTAATTAATTAGTTTTCTTCAAAATATCCTTTCATATACCAACTAAATTAATTGATTTGATTGAATCAATTAATCAATTTCTTTCCTCTTTAACAAATATTTGAATCATCCAAATTCAACAATAACTGACTCAAATCAATATGACTGCTGGACAAAAATATAACTGGTTTACAATGCACGGATTAAGCATTAATCCAATATTGCTCAGCAAAGGCAAAATAACATTAGTCTCTTGCCTCCAATATAAAGTTGCAGCGGAAACCCTTTAAGTTAGCCTAGTGTTGAATTTATTGTCTTGTGTTGATGTACCTTCCTTGTAACTATATTTTATGTTCCAAAAAAATATCTTCATCTTCTTTTAGTCTTAATAACTCTTCAGCCTCGTTTACTCTTGCTAACTCTACCTCCTGTCTTGGTGTCCACTTCCACCGAGCAGTGATCACAAGAAGTATTGCTGCCTGACAAAATAAACCTGAAATCAAACCCAGCCATAATCCCTGCAATTAAATATTGAATCAATATTACAACTTCAGAAATAATTCATTTTGTTTTATTCGGTCTGTTTGTTTATGTATGTTTGAAATACACAATCCCCTAAACAGTAATTTTCAGATATATCAAGCTTGAATACACTGTGGTTACCTTACTATACAGTTTTAGCTTGAATCCGAACAGTAAGGCCAGAGGCGTGCCGATGATGTAAAATGCAAATAAATTTGTCCATGCCGCTAAATGTTGCCATCCACATCCTCGAGCCACCCCTTCGACAAAGAAACATCATTTGACTTAAGTAATCATCTAAGTTTTTACATATAAATTAATCAATAAATATTCACTCACCTGATAAAACTCCTTGTGCAGAATCAAAGAGTATGGACAATGCAAGAAACGGTGTCATAGACGCGAATTCTCTGATAATTACGGGGCTAGAGGTAAAAAGTCGAGCCCAAGCACCATGGCCAAATGCAAGAGACAACAGAACAGTCAATGCGAGGAAACATGAGAGCTTCAGTGTTACAGAGACCGCTGTCTTTGCCTTTCCTATGTTTCCAGCACCAATTTCATTTGACACTCTCGTGCTGCAAATTGTCATTATAATTAGTAGAAATTTTCAACTATTTCTACCATTTTAAGATGATTATGTATAAGTATAATGGTTTTAGGTACATACCTTACAGTGGCACTGAATCCATAGGTGATCATGAATGCAATCGCTTGTGTGCTATTACTGGATTTAACAGGATATCAAAATATTTTAATTTTAACATTTAACATTCACAAAGATTAAATACATCAAATAGAAATAGTTATGTGGAAATGAAGCATAGTACCATAAAGCTACGAGCGATGTACTGACTTGAGAGTTGGGCAAGAGCCCAGCAAGCACCACAAGAATATCAAAAGCAATGTACTCCAAACTACAATTGTAAGAAAGCAAAATAAGATGTTACGATATGTAATTACTATGCACAGAAAATGCAAATTAAATATTATTAGGAAGATTAAACTAACCAGACCATAATGGCAGATGGTATAGCCAACTTCAAATTAGGCCACACGTACTGAAAAGACTCCCATGAAAGTCCATTCCAAGTGTATTTAAACTTTTCTGAATATTTAATATAGATGACTAACATAAGCACTGAAATAGAAAAGGAGATCGATCCAGCCAAGGAAGCTCCTTTATATCCAAAATTCAAAATATGGACCAAGATATAAGCGATTCCCACATCAAGGACTAAAGAAGTGACTGAACACACGAGTAATGGAATCACAATGGACTGTGTCTGTAAGAATCTCAAAAGGCATTGTAGGTATGAAAAGAAGAACAAACCAGGAATTAAAATTTTCAAATAGATAGCAGCCATTTTGGCTATATCTGGATCTTGGTTTAGATAGATTAGGATGGGTTCCGTAAAAAACCAAAATATTGATACTAGAATTGAAAACATGGTGCTTATGATTATCGAGGATTGTAGGTAGATTCCTAGCATAGGGTAATATTGGGCACCGTATGCTTGACCACATAGCGTCTCTAATGCGCCACTCAAACCAATCTAAAAAGTAAAATGTTCAATTAGTTAACAAGAAAATAAATTTTTGAAAAATTAAACAAACTTCAACATATTCAGTGATATGGCCGTCTTGGTATTTAGAGTTGTGTGAAAGTACCATAACTAATCTTCAAAATGTGAAGTAAAAATGTGTGGTAGATGAATAGCAAAGTTGTGGATACAGTGGTGGTTTGTTAGGCACAACTTTGGCTGAAAAATAAACAAGGAGAAGTCTTTATTCTCTAACAAATTGTATGACAATGAAAATAGTCTATGTTTGAAACTTAAACGGCTGTATGTGTGTGTGAAGCGGCCATTGAGACACAAAATAAAACACAAGATTTAACAATAAATCTTGGTAATTGGATCCTACTGTATTCAACTTAAGGTTGAAATCAAGGGAAGATTCAATGGCTAAGATTTGTTGTGTCTAGTCTTGTGTTTCTTTTTGTGTCCAAATAGACTTTAATGTATGTGTGTAAACATGCAATCCGCTAACAACTGATAAATCAAGAATTATAAAAAGAAAATTTTAGTTTAACATAAATATTTTTCAATCTCGTTGATTATAAAAGTGTTAAAAATGTAACAAATATGATGATAATAAATAGTTTTGAGCAGTTTAATAAACATTAAGTACATATAATATAAACTACTAACTTAATAAAATAATAAACTTTCACTGCATTAAAATACACATAATTTGAACTATAATCTTGACAAAAACCGGACGGATTATTTTTGGATGCGGATGTCTTCGTATCCGCATCCGCATCCGTTTTTTTGAATATCGGATATTTATCCAGTTTTCGGATGCGGACGGATTTTGGATTTTTCAGGTATCCAGTGACAACCCTACATGCTACATATATGTATGTATATTTATTATCTGAAAAGGTTTGTTATAGTAGTGTTGTGTACCTTTAATAAAAGACACTAATATGTGACATGTTAAGTTGAGGTGTGAAGAGTTCATCAGTGAAACCTGAATTTACAAATATATCCACATATAATAAATATGCTGTTCCAGGACAAGATGGTTATGAACATAAACTTAAAGGATGCACGGACTAAATTTAGTACCCACAAACTAAATAGGCAAATAAGTAGAATAAAGGGTAAATAGAATATGCATACAGAAGATGCACGGATTAAATTTAGTATTCACACACCGAATATGCATCAGTCGAATGCTTACGAACCGATGTAAAGCATGCAAGTACAGAGTACGAATCAAATGAGTACAAAAATCCGTGAAGGTGAGAGAAACCAAGTTTTTATATAAAAAGGAAAAAATAACAATAAATCAATACAAATAGAATACCAGAAGGGCCAATCCGGTAGCGGTCCCCCAAGAATTTCCGAAAGTTGCACCAGCCAGCTCCAGTTCACCAATGTGGCCAGCGTACATGGCTGATACCAGTGAAATACTGTAAAAACACATGTTGGTTATCACCATTGGCACGGAAAACCTTATCTGCACTTTAGCTTCTTCTACATCAATCACTCTGTCTATAATAGAAGACATGATTTGTTTTCCCTCTATTGAAGTTATCTTATGGGAAAAAAGACAGAATTAAGGAGATTATGTGTTTAAAATGGAAGTTAAAAAGGGAAGAAAATACTAGTTTGAGTTACCTGCTAAGATGGAATCTACAAATCCAGAGTTTAATTTTCTCATGGATCCACACATAACTGCAAAAGTTTGATTTGATGAATTGACTTGAGTGTTTCGGTTGTATTTTATTTATGACAAAACAAACAGCCAATATCAATATTCAAGACACATATGCTGTGAGACAAAACCATCACTGTCCTTATCTGACCATAATTTCCAACCATTACTACTTATTTACTTTGATGCAAAATTTGACTCGTCAAGCATCGGGTCAACAATTCAACAAGTTATGTATTTCATACGCACAATTAGCACACATGCAGGTTGTCATCCATTTTTCTATACATTTAATGACAAGAAAGATAAAGATTGAAATACACTGAATGTGTAAAGACCCGTATTTTTAAACATTTAAAAGTATTAAATTAAATAAGATTTTTAAATAAAATTGTTAGAGAAAAAAATTAAGATTTTATTTATACAAATTAGATTATAATACAAATTATGAGCTTAATTAAAATTTCTATTAATGACATATGTTTGCAATAATATAAGGAAGATAACAAATGTTAGTGTGTATTTTAATAATATTGGTTTGAATGATATTTAAAATTGTCTAAATGTAAATTTCCAATTGATTGGAATAATAAATGTTAATAAGGAATAATAAATGTTTCTTTATAAGAAAAAGAAATCATACGTTTATTTATTTGAAATGTTTGGTAACTAAAAGATTGATTGCAGAGATGAGAAAGTATTATTTGGTAAGAAATATATAATTCCTGTTGGAATCCAAGAGTGCATAAATATGTTTAAATCACCGTTTGATAGGAAATAATTGTTTTATTTCTCATTACATTTATTTTGTCCATTTTGAAATTCACCCTTCTAAACAATTGAAAATAATGTAATTGAATAATTTCAATTAATGATAGAGAGGACACCAAACTGTAAATTAATAGGTGTAATTAAACGTAGCTTATGTTTTGTGAAAATATAAGGAAAGTTGGTTTAATGAAAAGTACATTTATATCAAATAAAATGGATGTTTCATTTGTCAATGTAGGTTTAATTTCATTAAAATAAAGAATAGGATGATTGATTTAAAGGAAGTAAATATGTATATTTTTAGCATATAGATGGATTACAAGAGTAGAAAAATAATTTATTTAAGTAAGTTATTTATAGCTTTGCTGTATAAACAACAAATTTATAAACGTGTTTAAAAATGACTAAAGGAAACAATTATTCTATTTTTCATCCATTTTAGTTGTCTGTTTTGAAATTTAACTTTATAAGTAATTGTAATTAGTGTAATTGAAATATTTCAATTAGAAGGGAAGAAAACGTTGATTGCAATTAATAGATTTAATAAAAGAAACGCACATTTTGTGTTAAACAGAATTGATGTTTTAATGGAAATAAAAGATCATTTTGGGAAAACCAAATTGAACGTTTTCATTTTTATAGTAAGTAATTTTATTTATTATGCATAGATAAAAAAACTAAATGCATACAAATTTGAATATTATTTGAGTTAATGAAGTTAATTTGGTTACGTTTCACAAATTGAATTTCAAAAAGGTTGTGCAATGTACATGGTCCCTTCATTTCTTTTGTGATTAATTGTTGCATGTTTTGAGACGGATAAAAATAAAACTTTCATTCTAAGCAAGAATGATTTTGGATAAAAAAATTGAATTTTAGAATAATATACACACACATTAATATTCAAACTTTTAAATATATCAGAGGATTCATGGTTTCGTAAATATTGTGGAATCAATTAGAAATTACCTTTTATTAACGGTTGTACATTAATTACATAAGTTCATATATATATATTTATTTTTCCATTTTATATATGGTTAGAACTTGTAAATTGGTTGCATTAATGTGACCGTTATAGTTATTAGAAAAGTAAAGTAAATCATTTTTATAGTGCACAGATAGATATATATTCATTAATTAATGAAATTGGTTTGAGTAATGTAAATAAATATATAGATTGATTGGTTTATTAATTGATTGATTGATTGTTAATTGATTGATTGTGTTAATGTAGTATGCAAATATATTGACATAAAACGAATGTTTTAATATGAAATTAAATAATGTAAATATGTGTATATTTGGGTTTATTGATATGAATTAATTGGAGTAAGTTTTGGAATTTGGACCCTAAAGGTTTGTTTATAGGGTTATAGGTGGTTCCTTCATTTGCTTTACATTATTATCACCTCGCATTCTATCTCTTCCGTTTTCAAGTTCTCAACGTAGTCTCCACTTGTGCATCCATTTAATTATTAGCCTACTCATTCGTTTCTTATTAATTAGTAATAACCTCATTTGATTTATTTCTAATTAATAATTGCCTCATTCTTTTCATTTGTTTCTCCTTTATTCGTTTGCTCTTTTCAAATACTTTACCTGAAGTTTTTCTTTTCTTTTCTGTTTTTCCGTTTTTAATGTGAACATTCAAATTAATATTCATGCCATCTAATTAGCATTTACTATTCTCCGTTTCTGAAGTTTATTTTGCTTATGCATCATTAGTTCTTGTAGCTTCCTTTCATTGGCAATTCTCTCTCCTGAAACTTCATATTTAAAACGAAAGATTTATTTTTATCTTTATTGATATATTTATTCCTTTACTTCACCTCTTTCAATACCTTTTTAAGGTTGTTCATATTTTTACTTTATTTCAATTCCTAGTTTGTTTATATATACTCTATTAGCTTTTCATTTGTTTCCATCATCATTTCTGTAGCCTCATTTCATTTTTCAAATCTCATCTTCTGTAGCTTCATTTCTCCAAACAAACTTCCATCTAATGTTTTCTCCCTCTCTTCATTTTCTTCCTTCTTCATTTTTTTTCTTCTTCTTCAAATCTCCTTCTTCTCTTTTTTTTTCTTTCAAAGCTTTTTCTTGTTCTTATTCTTCAAATCTTCTTCTTTTTTTTTTTAAAGCTTCTTTTTTTAAAGCTTCATTTTCTTTTTCAATTCTTCATCTTTCTTGAATTTTTTTTCTTCTTTCCCAAACATTCTTCTTTTTCCAAATCATTTTCTTCAAATTTAGACCTATACAAACTTCTCCATCTCTTCCAAATATTTCTGTAAAAAAAAGAAGAAGATTAAAATAGCAAGGAAATAAATCAACAGGAGGAAGTAGTAGCGGATCCAAACCCGACTAAGAAAGGGAAATCCATAAGGTGAGTGTTTAAACCCACTCACGAAATACTAAAATTTTATTGCAAGTTAAACTAGGTCATATAGTGATAAATTTTTGATTGTTGGTTGGGAATTTTTATTGATGTTTAATTTGAATAGCTAAATTCCAATATGTGATGACTAATAATTACTGTGACATGTTATTGAATTGGTTGATTTGTTGAATTGATTGATTTGAATGTTGATTGTATGTTGTGATGGATGCTATTGTGATTGAATGTGTATTTGTTTATTTATTTTGATTTATCCTTGTTATCACCTTATAGTTTACTGTAATCTTATAAATTTTCATATTGATTATTTGAACACTGAATAAAGATATAAAACCCATGAATTTCATGTATTTACATGAGAGGAAAAAAAAACTAGTATGTTTAGATTTACTATTTGAACAAAAAAAAGTGATTTTGAGAAATAAACCGTCGTTACCTTATTTGAAAGTTTTCACAATTAAATTTTGAAACATTGGGAAGTTTCTATAAAATTGAATGTTGAAACTTTGAAACATTTTTATAAATCAAATATCTTGAACTATGAAATTTAATTGGGAATTATTCTGTAAATTTGTAAGTTACTAGAATGGATCTATTGCGAAATTTATTGTATTTTGAATATGGAAACAATAACATTTCCAGAAATTTGAACCTTCAAAAATGTAGTTATTTGCATTCCTTATTACATCTAATTTTGATTTAATTTGCATAAGAATTTTAGTTCTGACTCGAGTGTTTTGTGTTTTCCTTTACGCTCGGGTCAGCCTGAGTATTTTCAGTGTATTGAAGACCATTTTATTTTAGAGGATGAAGACGAAGATGGTTCTACTATTTATTATAATTATTCCACTACATCATGTATTCCGCTGCATTATTTGTTTATTTCTGATGTATGTATAACTCTGATTTGAATTGTAAAAGTGTAATCAAATGATATTTGTAAACAGCTTCATGAATATTTATTTGATTATTATATTTTATCGTTCCGCTGCGAGATTCTGTGTTTTGTTTTTTTCTTTTATTTTATTTTCTTATTTACCCCATTAACAATCCTCCATTATGAATGGTTTGAGTCTGACATGTATGGTTTATTGTCGATTTGAACCGTCCAAAAAGGGTGGGTCGTTACAGAATGGCCGACATCAATATTCAAAACATATATACTACAAGAAGCAGCGATCATATCCATTCCCTGATGACAATTTCCAAACTTATAATTTTTATTAATTATGCAATGAAAGAATCCAGTAACCCCTTCAAATAATATCTACCAACATCTCTGGTTTACCAGTTGTTTATTAGCCTTTTCCGTTTTTATTCATCAACAAGTCTACTATTCAACAAGCCATTTATTTCATGTGTTGGTTTAGCAAAGGCATTCAACCATTCAACAATTTTAGCTTCAATGCTAAGAAAGATAAAGATCAATAGGGAATTATATATTATATATCAACCCTTTAAATAAACGAAACATAGCCACAGTAAACTTAATTAAAAGTGAGAAAAAACTAAACAAATGGTGAGAGCTAGCGAAAACGATACAAATATCTTAAAAAATTTAACATGGTTCTACCGTTTGAAGATTTATCAACATTCGAAATAAACTCAACACAACGAGTACTCAATGACAACATTGTTGATTGCGAAGGAATACCGACAATTGACATCTCTCCTCTGTTGGTTCCAAACTGCGAAGCGGCCAACGTTACAATGGCACAAATATCAAGCATGTAGAGAGTGGGAGTTTTTCTTGGTTGTGAATCATGGCATTGCGTTTGAAGTTCAAGAGCGTGCGCAACAAATAGTGAGAGAGTTTTTTACACTATAGTTAGAAGAGAAGACGAAAATAGCCAAAGATGAAAATAATTTTCTTGGATATCACAATGCTGAAAACACAAAAAACATAAGAGATTGGAAAGAGATCTTTGAATATGAGGCGAAATGATCTGTGAATATTCCGATCAGGAATGTGAACGGTGATTATAAGATTGAGAAGGTTAAAAATAGATGGCCAGAATTTCCACCAAATATGAGGTAAAAATACTAATAATTTTCATCTTATCTTTATATATTTAATACAATATTATTTTCTTTTGTGCATGTTAAAACTAATTGATTTATAATATAACCATTATTATTCTTCCAATATTACCTAGTAATATCTCCTTAACTTTTCTTAATTGAATCAACATACATCATCTTAATTTAACTGTTGTGTGCATGCACAATAAATATTTGTATGCATGGTTATAATTATTATTTTTCAGAGAGGCTTGCATGGAATATGCTTATGCAATTGAAGAATTAGCATTTAAGTTGTTGCAGGCGATTGTAATGACATTAGGATTGCCGCCTATGAGCTTAAACGAGCGTTTCAACGAGGATGCCACAAGCACAATAGTTTTCAATCACTATCCTCCTTGTCCTTATCCTGATCGGGTGCTGGTATTAATCCCCACACCGATATAGGTGCCATAACTATTCTCGCTCAAGATGACGTGGGAGGTTTACAAGTAAAGAGACAAAGTGATGGAAAATGGATTCGTGTTAATCATGTCCCCAACTCATACATTATCAACATCGGCGATTTATTTCAAGTAATTGTTTATCTTTATCACTTATTCCAAGTAATTATTGTTTTCTAAATAGCTAGTTAGAATTTCCAACACTTTAGTTTAACATCAACGTAAATTAAGTGAATGTATGTATCTACACATGCGCATATATATCATATAGCTAATCAATTATATTAATATTGTATACTCTACTTGAATATAGGTATGGAGTAACGATAGATATAAAAGCACCGAGCATAGGGTCGTCGTCAACTCGGCAAAGGAACGGTTTTCTATCCCTTTCTTCTTCTGCCCGGCTCACTATACTACAATAAAACCTTTGGATGGAATTGTGAGTGAAAATAATCCATCTAAGTATGAAGAATTTGAGTATGGAAAATATTACAAAACGAGAATGGATAGCAGCTTTCAGAAACAAAAAACTGAAAACGTGAACGTAGGTCAATTTAGAAACTCGGTCATTTGAACTAATAATGTGGCCAAATGTTGGTTATACTTGAAATAATCATGTGTTTTTTAATGTTTCGTGCTTTGTTTGTATGTTGCAGTGATTGAGACGAGTGTTTGGGCCATAATTATTGTGTGAATGGTCTTTAAAACTTATTTATATAATAAATTCTTTAAAACTTATTTATATAATAAATTCTTCTTTAATATATATGAAACACCTATCTGTTCCACGTAACGCTAAAGAATGTGATATTCTTTTGACAAACACCAATTAACTTGAGTTGTACATTTATAATTACGTAAACTTGATTTCGCACTTTAATAATTTACAATTCATACATTTTGCTGACCGTTGTAACAGTGAAGCAAAAATTTATCGTTAAAATTAAATTCTATAATCCTTCAATTTCATTTTTTATCTAGTTAGCCTTTCATTTGCTTACATTACTTTTGTATATCATTCCATCTTTCCCTTATATCCCCCTCAATTTTTTTCCCTTTTATGTTACTTTCACATTAGAGATTTAACTCTCTAGTTATTCTTTGTAAAAAGACAATAGTATAAGAGCGGTTAATTCAACCGTCAATATTGGTGTGACTAGGATCAAAGGTGGATGTACACTATAGTGAGCTAGGACCACTGCCCTAACCGGAATAGGAATAGCAATTTTCTTTTACAGAAAACTTTGTACTTTAGTCTATCTAAAATAAAGCATAGCTCAATCTTAGCTCAATCCAACCTATGTATAAATAATAAACGTGATCTTTTCATTACCATACCACTTCAAACTCTCTCATAATCCAATTTATTAGCATGCACTACCTTATAAAGATTGGTACCATACCTCAACGAAGAGTTTTAAGTATATTATTTTTATGCTTCATCTTTTCTTTTATCCTGACTTCTGTGGTTAGGAGCCATAGCAAGCATGTTGTATATGAAATATTACAATTATAGCTAGAAAGCAATGCAATTTGCATTTATATATTGTTATGTTAATATTGTATAGTTCCGCATTTACTTTACAAAAAATAATACCTAACTGAAACTATATGGTAGCTCAGGTATACTTGTCAAAACAATATCAATTTCAGTTATCAAAGTTAAATTTTCTCAAATAAGGAACACCATATGCAATGAAATAGTGTATCAAATTTGAAGCAACATACGGAGTTTCATAAGCTCAGTAAAAAAAAATTATATAGAACTTCACTTATGAATTATAACAAGTAAAATGCTACTGTTTCACAAATCTCAAACATAATTAGCTCGGATTCAGGTCCAATAGAAAATCAAATGTATAACAATGGAAGTCTCGACAGAGCTAGAGGCTTTAAGCAATTTTTGGCTGATTCTTTTAACAAACTTATCGTTATATCATGTTTTTATATTTATTATTAGAAATCGTCATCCTTATTCAGCTTCCAAACATATATATTCCAGGGGAAAAAAAAAGTTTAATCAACTAATTAACAAAACAAAAATAAATTCCAACCAAGATCACTTTCTATATTATTTTCAAATTTGGAACTCAACTATTTGGATTAAATTGGTCCATAACTGAATCAACTGTGGGAAGATGACTTATTCAATTCAAACCAGTTGAACTGTAATCTAGTTTTATACGAGAGAAAGTGATCCAACTCTAATTAATTCGTTTGTTTAATCAAATACACATTCCACCATATTCCAACAAATATCATAAAGTAATCTGACAGCTTACAATAACGATAAACAAATACTTAGGAAGCCGATTTCCTAAAAAGTAGATTTATTTTTTGATTATATCATTTTCATAACACATCTAAAAACCCAATTAATCCATGCAAGAAAATGAAATGGTAATAATATGCAATCCCAAAAAATAAAAATAAAATAAAATGAGAGAGAGAGAGAGACAGTGTGTGTGTTTCAATTTTTTGTTAACAATCAGTTAATCAAATAAAAATTTATTAAACATACCTAAGAGTGAAGGCCATGCCATGGCTGGAAATGAGTGAAGAAGAATAAACGGGTTACGCTGATTCCTTGTTCTACGTTTTGAATATCATTTTAAACGCAATCTCGTTGACTCTTGACTGTGGGTTTTTAGGACTTTTTCTAAACGGAGAACAGCCCGTTAATAATTTCCTGTGAAGGATAAATGAGCAAATTTTTGTTTCAGCTCATTATGGCGCGCCTTTTCTTCTTCTTTCTTACAATCAAGTTTTTCTGTTGCTATCCAATAGCTCTCTCGAAATCAAAATATCAATCAAATTCGTTCGTTCATTTTATTCTTGTTCTTCTAAAAATTGTAGTTCATCAATCAAATTATTCTCTCGCGCGTTTGTCGATCTTGTTCTTCTCATAATTGTACGGTGATCTCGTTCTTCTTCAAATTGGATTATTTTGGTATGCTTCTATTATTCTATTTTTTGTTCTTTTTCTATCAGAGTTCAATTTTTGTTGTCTTTGATTTCTAATCGTGTTCCTTTTTACAAATTAAATGCAGTTTTGTTTCCCTGTTTGCTTGTTCGTTCTTCTATGGCAACTTTTGGAAGCAACAGCAGATATTTTTTGTTTTATTCGTTTCTTTATGCAGTATTGTATTCTAATGTGCTTTACATTTAATTTATTTTTTATTTTTTGTTGATTAGTCATGTATATCTTGCATTAATGTTGGGATGATTGGAAATGTATCATTGTTTGGGGTTGTATATAAAGTTATGATAGAGTGGAAAAGTATTAGATTTTAGGTTCAGTTTCTACGTATCATTTTTAGTTTTTCTTAGTATCAGTTTTTGCTTATTTAATTTGATTATCCGTAATTAGGTACCAGTTTTGTATACGGTAGGTATCAGTTTTATGAAATGGAAAAACTTATGTTCTAAATTGAACATATTTTTAGTCATATTTTTTTTTGGCAGTGGTGATAACAGTCTTCTTTGTTGGTTTGTGTTGAATAATAATACTTTTAGCACTCGATTGTCTATCGATTGCTCTTTGTCTGATTTGAAGAATGAGATATGTCGATGTTGGTCTCAGTTAACTCCTTCTACTATTCAGATTTCTTATGTACTTAAGGACAAAGTTATTATGGTTGATACTGATTCTGATATTCAGAGTATAATTTGTTTTCAATTATACAAGAAAAGTTCCTTCTTTGGTTTTATTGTTAAGGTTAAGGGTTCTGAATTCGAAAATGTTGATGGTGCTTTTATTTCAAGTTCATCTAATGTTCGTGCTTCTTCATCTTCTACTGGATCTGTTTGTTCAAATGTTGTTATTAATGGTAAAAGTTATTTAAAAGATACGTTGAGGAGAGGGTCGACATTATGCATTTTCGATTTTGTTGGTTTTTGTTTTAGAGGAGTTGAACATTTTAGAGTTTGATGGCATATCAAATTCAAAAGGGGTATGAATTAGTATTTTTAAAGAATTGTGCTACAAGAGTTACTGCAATTTGCTCTTCATATAAGGATGGTTGTCTTTTCAAAGTCCATGGTTCTTGTGATTCTACAGAATTGAAGAAGTTTTTTATGAGAAATATGGTTGCTGATCATTCTTGTGGGGATGGTCTTAGAAATGTGAATAATCCACATATTTGTAGTTCGTTTGTTAAATCGTTGATGATTGACGAGATTCGTGATTGTCCTAGTAAAAAGCCTAAAGATATAATAGTTGATTTTAGAAGAGAATACAATTTTCAGTTGTCTTATGGTTATGTTTATCATGGGAAACAACTTGCATTAACAGAATTGCATGGTAATGATGCTTTGTCTTACAATGGTTTGAGTTGGTATTTGGACGCGGTGAAGAAGTCTAATTCAGATAGTTATGTTGATATGGATGTTGATCCTTGTAGTAATGAATTGAGAGGGTAATTATTGCTTTTGGTGCTTGTTTACTTGGTTTCAAGCATTGTCGTCATATGATATTCTTAGATGCTACTCATTTGAAGGGACGTCCTGGTGTTTTGATGGGTGCTACTGCAAAAAATGGTGATCAAGGTATGTCTTTGTTTTCAGTTTTGATTTATTTGTATTGAGATCATAATAGTTGGCATTAGCATTAATATGAATTTGTTGTCATAATTTGTATTATGTTGGTATTAGTTTTAAGATATGTAGTTTATAGTTAGCAAGTTTCTAATATCAGAATTTGCATTGTATTGAATTGTAAGTTTGTATTTGGTATCATAATTTCATACTGCTTAGCAGGTGATTAGTATCAGTTTGTGTATAATGTTAGTATCAGGTTCATGTATGTTAATATATGGTATCATATATAGTTGTATAGTATTGGAATTTCATTTGTATCATAATATATGTTAATGTACATTACTTTGTTGTGTTCGAATGAAGATTAATGTGCATAATGTCGTGGTTATCACTATTTTTATAATGGTCGTATCAGGTTTTCTGCATCAGTTTTTTTAATGTTAGTATTAGTTTCATGAATAGCTTCAGATTTATAGTCATAATTAGTTTTAGTTTTTTTACTAATTATTTTTGCATTTGCAGGTTTCTTCCATTTAGCTATGAGTGTAGTTTCTCTAAAAAATGTGGATAATTGGACATGGTTTTTGAATCATTTAAAATAAATGTTTCAAGAAGATCGTAATTTGGTTTTTATGTCAGATCACCACCAAGATTTTCTTTCAGGTGTTCGTGATGTTTTTCCTTCAGCTTATCACAGTTATTGCTATTTGCATATGAAACAGGATCTTCTTTCAGTGGTAAAAGCCAAAAATGAAAATGTGTCTATTGTTGATCTATTCAAAATGTGTTCTAGAGCTTCTAATCTATATTAATTTGAAGGAGCACATTCTAAGTTCTGTCAAATTGGTGGCGTTGCTGGTGTGAATTTTTTAAAGGATAAGCCTTTTGATAAGTGGGTGGATCTATTTTTTCCAGGGAAACGTTATGGTGAATATAGTTCGAATGTTGCAGAAAGTTTTAATAGTTGAATTTTAGATGAACGAGCATTGCTATTACTTCGTGTTTAGATGGTATTCGTGTTAAGATTATGGAGCAAATAGCTAGAAGGAGAGAAGAATGTCGTTTGTGGAAAACAATTCTTTGCCTTTTTATGGAGTTACGTTTAGGTGAATTGATTGAAGAAGGATTTGGATAGGATGTATATAAATCTTCTGATTTTGCTTTTAAAGTGAAATCTCTGAACTCTCATGGTGTTGATTTGAAGGAATGGGTTTGTAGTTGCAACCAATAGAAAATTACAGGATTTCCTTGTGCTCATGCTATAAAGTGTATAAACAAGTCTAAGTTGTCTGTATATGATTTTGTTGAGTATTATTTCACTGTTGATGCTTATCGATGTTCTTATGCCAATGCTATAAATCCTATTCCAAATTATGATAGGCCTATTGTTAATGGTAGCATTCAAGATGTTATCAAGCCACCAAAGGAGAAACGTGGCGCTGGTAGACCATCAATCAAGCACAAAGGAGGATTTTCATATTTTTAGAACAAGCAAAATAGATGTGGCGAGTGCAAGCAGTTTGGTCATAATAAATGGAATTGTCAAGCTTCGAAGAGGATATGATCTGATTTTATATTTTGAATTTGTTCAGATTAATAAGTGGATGTATGACTTGTTTTGGTGGTTTATTGTAATTGAACATTGTTATTAATTTGTATTCAGTATAACATATTATTAAATTGATTTTAATTTCAGCTATTTAGTATAAATGATAGTATTAGTTTTAGTATCAGTTATATGTTTTTACAGTATCAGTTCTTGTGTTTTTTTTTCAATCATTAGTTTTGATATATGTTGCATATTGTTAGTATCGGCTATTTAGTATCATTTTTCGTATTCTGTTGGTACAAAATATGGTATCATTTTTACGTTGTGTGATATCAGTTTTGTTCAATTTTGTATATTTTACTTATTTATAACAAAAGTTGATAGCATAGTATATGAGATCTGGTAATCATTGTCTAATTGATTGAAGAAGATAATTGAATTGATACATGCTATCTATTGGTTGGAGATAATGTTTGTTTGATTGGATATAAAGGACTTTAGTATCAGTTTTGGTTAGTTTTTAGTATCAGTTTCGTGTATTATAATACATGCTAGAACTGACACCAGTACTAATAAATAATTAGAATGATATCTGGTGTTAGCAAAAACTGACACCAGCACTAATTGTTGTTTCATAAAGTATGCTGAGTGTCAGTTTTAGCAAAACTGATACTATTGGTTATTAGAACCGATACCCAGTTATTGTTTTGTATTGAAGTATGATATGAAATCTGCTAATATCATTATACAACTGATAGTTGCATCATAAAACTGATAATATTATGTAGGATCAATAGTTGCATGATAGAACATACAGTATATAATCTTGTTATAATATAAACAATAGGAAAAGAAAAGAACATCAACTACAACATATCATTCCAACAGATCAACATTGTTTTTACAAGTAGCATTGTTTTAAGAACAGAACATCATTACTTCACAAGTACCAAATTGCAACAGAACATCATTACTTCACAAGTACCAAATTTAATTGTGAAACAACACAATAATTTACTTTAACACACAAAATTCCCAATTTCTGCACCTTCTTCTTTGCTTGATAGGTTATTAGCTACATTCCAACAGTGCTTGCTATCTTTCAATATGTCTATTGCAAGTTTTGCTCTAGTTTTAATAATAGTGTGTTGTTGGATCATTTTTGGAATCATGTTTCTATTCAGTGATGCAATGTAAATCATGACATATATTCCACAGTCAACGCTGTTTAAAATAAAATATGTTAACAAAATATAAACTGTGATAGAAGGTAACGAAATCTAATTTTTAAATCACCAGAAATATGTTCATAGCTTGTACAACAAATTGTACTAATACAAGCATTGATTGTATTAACATTAAAATAGAAATTAATTTCAATTACATATAACAAAATATCTAAAATGTACATCAGTTCATGTGAAAATAGTAGCACTTTTTGCAAACTGATTGATTTGTTCATTTATCTTTCTTCTTCCAAACTTGACATGAACATGGCTAAGCTCCAACAATGCTCTTTATCAGTTAATATATCATGTGCAATTCTTGCTCTAGATTTCAGCATTTGTTCAGGGGCTATTTTGAGTGGTATTTGGCTTTTGTTCATTGATATGATGAATATCATCACGTATATACCACAGTCAAGCCTGTTTAAAAGAAAATTTGCAGTATCAGTTTTGTGTATCTAGGTAGTCGTTTTTGTCTGTAATTTGCAGTATCAGTTTAGCAGTCACTAAGTATCATTTTCAGTATCTAGGTATCAGTTTTTGTCTGTAATTTTCAGTTTCTAGGTATCAGTTTAGTAGTCAGTAGTTTTTATCAGTAAGTAATTTTGATTATCAGTTTTTGTCTATAATTTGCAGTATCTAGGTATCAGTTTAAAAGAAAATTTGTAGTATCAGTTTAACAGTCAGTGGGTATCATTTTGAACAACATAAACAACTTACGTGTCTGATCCTTGCTGTGGATATGGTATCTGATGCATTTCATTTGCCTTCACCTCCTTATCCAGTATGTTTTTCTTTTTCCAAAGTTCTTTCAGCATTTCTTCAACTTTATTTCTCTATTGAAGACAAAACGATACAAAGTTAGCTAATGTTCGATTTGTTTCAATTATATTACTTTGTTTCATAACAAAAATATATCATACCAATATCATTGCATGCTTTAGACTGGGGTTGTTTCTTTCATTAGAATTCCTTCTAGGATGTCTAGAATCTAGATTACTCCATTGCATTATTGGGTATGTCATAGTTACTAGTGTCCAATGGTATTCACAATGCAAGGGGAAATATATAGTATCCGTGTATTCATCATCCACAATTTGTTCAAGGAAAGGCAGCACTAAAGATTTTATAATTCCATGTACATTGAAAACTATAGATTGCTGTTAAATAAAAAAATAAGTTAGAATTCAATATATGTAGCATTTATGATATTATTGCATATTAAAGTTTTATTTACCATCATTATTGTTGTGAATGCATAGTTGTGCTCTTTCAACCCGCATTTAGATAAATACCAGTCAGTTATCTATATTAACAACATGAAAATGTAAGTTTTTGTTATTGTTGAAGCAATATTCGATAATAATTAGTATCTTTAATTTAAACAGTGGTAATATATATTACAAAGTACAAGAATAATTAAGCATGAAATATGATGAAACAGCTTCTGGGTATCATTTTTGCACTGACTTAGTATCAGTTTTGCACATGGTATTAAATCAACTGCTACTAGAAAACAAAAGTAAGCATGAATTTAAATCAACTGCTACTATGAATTAGTTTTGCACTATTTTGGTATTTATTTTGTCACATGACGGTTAATAAATAATTCAACTAATAGACCGTCACTTTATAACAAATAGTAATTAGGTATCATTTTTGGTTATGTATAGGTATCAGTTTTGGTATAAATTGCATTAGAAATAGCTATTAGACATTACCTTTTGTAATTATTTTTATTGGTAGCAGTATTATTAAGCAAAAAAAAGTGTGTACCGATCCACGTGTGGCATTTCCTTCAAGAAGTTGTCGTAGTACTTTTTTGTTATTGTACATCCTCCTCTAATTATATCTTTGTCTGTCCATGCTACATCTTTGTTTTAAGAAAATAAGACACATATTAACTATACAAT
This sequence comes from Allium fistulosum, assembly GCA_030737815.1. Classification (NCBI taxonomy): domain Eukaryota; kingdom Viridiplantae; phylum Streptophyta; class Magnoliopsida; order Asparagales; family Amaryllidaceae; genus Allium; species Allium fistulosum. Next base: position 495,584,857 of record CM060905.1, on the reverse strand, counting down.
GTTATTTTAATATGTAGCATTAGTATATATGTTTGTAAACTTACTCTTGTGATGATGTCATAGCAAAGAAAGTTTTGATTGTGTTTTGTTGTTCTATATTCAAGTATGCCAAGGTTTTGCTGTAGTGTCCTAGTCCTAAATTTAAAAGTGTTGGCTCTATTACTTGAATTGGCATTGGGATTGACTTCTGCACTTTCTTTTTCATCATTTTCATTTTCTTTAAGTTTTTCATCATTTTTATTTTCTTCAGGTTTTTGTTTTTTTCCTGTATTTTTCATTCTCTGACTATATTCAAAGCTGGGGCTTTTTTCCTTTCTCTTGTTTTTATTGTTTTCACATAAGAACTTGGTTTTTGAACTGTTTGTTTCTTTTTCCGACCTGGAGGTTTTGTTGGTTTGTTTTCTTTGTCCTTTTCTGTTATTCCCTCTTGGAACTATTGTGTGATATTGAGATTGAAAGATGGAGGTGTTAGGTCTAGTACTACATCACCGTACCGTGCAACTTTTCTCTCTTTACTGGTATCTTCTTCTAATTTTTGAGCCTCTTCTATTTCTTTTTGCATCATTTTATCTTTATTTGTTCGCAACACTATTTCATTTGTTTTGTTTAGCACGTCTTCACTTTTTTCTTTTGTGTCCATAGCTATATCTTTATTTGGTTGTAGCACATTTTCATGCATTTCAGTTGCTGTTTCAGTCTCCATGCATGTACTTTCTTTTTCAGTTGTTTAGTGGACTTGTTCTGTATTAGTGTCAGCAATTTTGTCTTCAACTTCTTCTACATTTTTTTCAGTTGAGGATCTATATTAACAATAAGAAGCTGTCAGTTTTTGTTATTGGTGAATGAATATAATATTATTAGTATCAGTAATGTTAATAGTGGCAGTTTATGGGTATCATTTTTGCATGATATTAGTTTTTCAAACAGAAACTATGTATCAGTTTTTCATACATATAGGTATCAGTTTTGATTTATTTAATAGTGAAAATTGTTTGTAAAATAACCAACCATGAGTTCTAATCAAACAGCTACTACATATAAATTCTGCACTATTTTGGTATCAGTTTTCTACTAAATGATGGTCAACATAAATAGTTCAATTTACAGATCATCAAGTTATAAGAAGCAGAACATAGATATCATTTTTCAATACATTTAGGTATCATTTTATTTTTAACTTATACTCAAAATTATTTATAACATAAGCAAGCATGAATTCGAATCAAACAATGTTATAATTAATAATAAAAAATCATGTACTTGTCCATTTCTGTTATTTTTTCTTGACACTTTGTAGGTTCTTGTTGACACTCTGGATTTTCTTCTTCATTCTTTTTAGCTGTGAATGTTTTTTCTTCATTTTGGGCTTCTATATCTAAACATGCATCTTCGTTTATTTCAGTTGTTGTGTTCACTTTTTCCACATGAGACTCAGCATTTCTGTCTTCATTCTCTTCTTCATTGTTTTCAATTGTGGATTTCTTTTCTCTGTTTTCTATTTCTGTTTCTACATGTGCATGTTCATCTAGAATGTTGTCAGGTTCATCTTCCATGTGCTTACTCTCTAGTTCAACTTTTGAAATTTTCTTTTCATTTTCTTCTAGTATTGATTTGAGTTCTCTCAGTTGTTCTTTCAATTTCAAATTTTCTTTTTCTACCTTTATCCTCAACTTCTTTTCTTTGTCCAACTGCTTCTTTGTTTTCTTACCTTCTTCTTCCAAATATTTAATATGCATTTGCAAAACATTAGGGCTTACATAATCTTCAAAAGATCGAGTACTCTGTTCAGCTTCTTCAGTTTTTTTTTCCGTTGGTTCTCTTTTCTTTTGTCGCTTGATTCTCCTTTTGTTGATGCTGTTTGGAGTAGCTTGTGTTCATGTGGAAGAATAGTGCTTATTTCTTTTACCCGTGTAATTGAAATAGAAATTTTGTTTTAAAATTTAAATAAATTAAATGCAAATGTTTTATGATAGTATGTTGTAACTTATATGTTATAACTGACATTAATAAGTGATTAGTTTAATAGAAGAAAATATAATAGTAATGAAATTGATACTATGTACACTTACTAATTGATTGTGTGCAGTGTTAAAAATGATACCAAGTATTATTGTGTATTATAACTGATACTGTGCAAAATGACAAGATATACTATACTAAGGAAAAATTGATACTATGGAAACAAAAATTTAAAGCTACACATTGAAACTGATACTAATCAGAAGCTAAAGTGATACTACAAAGAGGCACATCTGATACTATGTAGAGACAAAATTTATTCTAAGTGTTGAAACTAATACTACACACAGAGAGAACATAAAATGTAAACTGATATTGATTAGTGTAAGCAAGATTGAATTTTAACTTACCTTGCCAACTTTTACATCATTCAAAAATGTTTCACAACAATGTCTTTAAGCTTTCTTACATCCCATCGTGCAAATCTGGATAAATCTTTAGCAAGTTGCCTTCTAGGTTGGATGAGGTTCATTTTCTCACATATGCAATACTGTAACATTTAAAGATATGATTAGACAAGAATATTGAACACAACATTTTTTTCAATTAATAACATTTTGCATAACACGTCTTACCAATGGAAGCATGGAACATCCAGACATGTTTCTTGGCTTGGAGATAAACTTTTTGACAAATTTACTAAAAAGTTTCTCTATTGTTTCTGGCCATGAGATAGTCTGCATTGTTTCACTATCAATCAAATAGGGTAGAATTCCCCATCTCAGTTTTTGTTGGTTGTTGGGAAAGAAAAATGTCAATAGTATTTGCATTATTATCAACAAAGGCAGATCTTCTTTGTTTTCTTTTTTCCTTGTTGATATTTCCTGTTTTATTCTTCTTTCCACAACATTTCTTGTTATGTAAGTACATGTGCTAAAGTTTCTACTTGCAAATTCTTTGTAGTCTGGTGGAATTGTTTTGCTCGTCAATTTTTTTGTTGGTTCTATATTTATTCCTTTTAATGGCAGACCAAAAAACAAGCTTATATCTCTGGCAGTGACCTTCATTTTGTCTTTTCCAAACACGAAGGTATCAGTTTCCACACAGTAGCAGTTGTATAAAGCATCCAAGTCGTGTTGATGCCTTTTGCACTCTTTCATTGTTATTCTTTCTTCATAGATGACTTTGGAGAAGTTATAAAATGGTGTCTTCTTTAAGATGTCGAATTGTTTTTTGCTTAGTCCATTTTTTCTTTGACTAGTTTCATTATCTTGAAGGTAGCTTGTAAGCCACATCTATATGCAGTTTCTAGCTTAACATCTTTAGATTTTGCTATCTACTTGTTTTATTCTTTTGATGTCGCATGCATGCTTTTACGACATGGATTCGCAAAATCATCATCATACTATTTCATGAAAAAGTGGCATTAAGTTGTTAGTGAAACAAACAACATTGAAACATAACAATATATAACATGATATAGCGGTATCAGTTTCCATAAACATGAGATAAAACATGATATTTTTATCTAACAAAAATTTGTATCGTTTTTGCTAAATGTAGGTATCAATTTCTTAGAAATTATGGTTGAAATACTTCTAAAATTGCTACATAATAACTTCGAAAGAAACATATTGCATGTATCATTTTTAGCTTATATTTTTGTTAACTTTGTTACAAATTACGATGAAAGTAATTTGTATAATTAAAAGTATAAAGTTCAAAGAAAGATAAAGTGAGTATCATGTTTGTAAGGTGTATGTATCAGTTTGGTTCAAACAAACAGTATATCAATTTTAAGATATCATGTCCATAAAAATAGATAGTAGGTATCAGTTTTGCATTACATTAGTGTCAGTTTTATATTTATGATAGAAATAATTTCAATTATGGAGCAGTAAATTCCACCAATGATAGTGGGTATTAGTTTATGAATATAACTATATCAGTTTTGTTACAAACTATAGAAAAATTATTTTTAAAATCACAAAGTTTTGTCTTCAACTAAACAAACAATAGGTATCATTTTATGAAATATAGGTATCAATTTGTTATACAATGGGTATCATTTTGTGAAATATAGGTATCATTTTATTGAAAAATTGCAACAGTGAAATATGAATTAAAATATATTATACAATGGGTACCATTTTGTAAGAATTTAGTATCGGTTTTCCTAGAAAAAAGATGGTGAAATAATTTGTAAACTAAAATGAATCAGCTACACATAATTAGACAATTGGTTTCACTATTGTAGAATGTTGGTATCAGTTTTTATGTGTCGTACTGAAATTAATTTCTCCGAATACAAAGTATCACGTTAATTCTAACAGATGTTGGATATCATATTTTCAATATATTAGTATCAGTTTTGTAACGAATGACAACGAAATCTATTTTTTAACCAACTAAGATTAGTCTTATACCAAACAAACTATAGGTATCGCTTTTTGAACATGAAAATCTTTATAAGTGATATGGCTTGTAATTCTACCGTATTGACTTGTTCATCTTCAAATTCCTCAACTGCTATTTGTTTTCCTTTATTTGTTTGAGCTTTTTCCTGTTTAACATATTAACACTATTAAAATACATCTAATGATTTAATAGTATCAGTTTCAGCAGACTGAATAGGGAGTTCTTATCCCAGACTGAAATTTATACAGCTTAAGCAAGGGGATTTTCGTACTAGGTTCGAGAGGAAATTCTTATCGCAGACTGAAGAGGGAGTGTAGCTAGAGAAATTTATACAGCTTAAGCAAGGGGATACGACGGTTAAGGAATATGTTAATCAATTCAATGAGCTTGCCAGATTTGGACTAGACCTAATCAATACTCCTCACAAGAAGGTGCTGAAGTTCGCTAAGGGTTTGAGTCAGCCACTGCAGAGTTTGGCGATGAGCCACATTCTGATGGGAGACACTTTTGAGGGATTGGCAGAGATGGCTTTACTTGCTGATACTGAGAAGAAAGGAGATATGGCGCAGAAGAGTGATGGGAAGAAGCAGTGGAAAGGAAAGAGGAGAGGAGGAGGAGGGTCAGGTGGAAAAAGGAAAGTTCTAAGGAAGGACTGGAAGTGCAATACTTGTGGGAAACCTGGTCATCTTGTTAAGGATTGTAGAGGGGTAGGAGAGCGACCGAGACTGAGGTGCTATCTTTGCGATCAAGTGGGGCATATGAAAAAGGACTGTCCATCGAAGCCCAAGAACAGTTCACAGACACCTTCACAGCCTGCTCAGGCTTATGCTTTAGAGGCAGCTCCTTCCTCTAGTACTCGTCCGGTTATGGACAAGGGAAAGAAGGTGATCATCGAAGGTGTGTTATCTATCTCTGATTTTCTTGTTCATACCCTATTTGATTCTGGAGCTTCACACACTTTTATATCTAGTACTCTAGTAGAGGGTCTTGGTCTTGATGCTTGCTTAGTGACCGACCCGGTAGTAGTATCAAATCTCTTAGGAGGATCGACCTATTTGTCCATGTTATGTCGGGATTTGAAATTGTTTATTTTAGGGGTTGAGTTTGACTGTAGTGCCTTCATATTGGGCTTTTCCGAGATCGGGTTGATTCTTGGTATGGATTGGCTATCCATGTATGGTGTTGTTCTTGATTGCGATAAGAGGGTAGTGAGGTTAGGCACTTGTAGTGGACGTACCTTAGAGGTATCTTGTGATCCTAGAGGATCAGTCATGTTGAGCTACCTTTATTCTCTTGACTTATCGCCCGATAGCTTGAGTTCGGTACCCGTTGTTAGAGACTTTCCAGATGTGTTCGAGGAGATTGCTGGCCTTCCACCTCGAAGAGAGATCGAGTTCAAGATTTATCTTGTCGATAATGCCAAACCGGTTGCTTTATTGGTAAGGCATACGACTCCTAAGGAACATCGTGAGTTGAGCAAGCAGATTGGAGAGCTTTTGAAGAAGGGCTTCATTCGTAGGAGCATTCTGAGTGGGGCGCACCCGTCGTCTTTGCCACTAAGATGGATGGCTCTCTCAGGCTTTACGTGGATTATAGGGAGCTTAATAAGCCGACGAAGAAGAATCGTTATCATCTTCCCCGTATAGACGATCTCTTCGACCAGCTAGTAGAAGCCAAGGTATTTTCGTAGCTCGATTTGGCCACGGGATTTCATCAGTTGCGTGTGGCGGAGGATAACATCGAGAAGACTGCATCCGGATGGGTTATTTGAGTGGTTAGTCATGCCATTTGGGCTAACCAATGCTCCGACATATTTTGTGGACCTGATGAGTCGAGTATTTCGCGAATCGTTGAATAGGTTTGTGGTGGTGTTTGTCGATGACATTTTGGTTTATTCGCGAAGCAAGGAGGAGCATACTGTTCACTTAGAAGAAGTGATTAGGACCCTACGAACACATAAGTTTAAGGCAAAGTTCTCCAAGTGCCACTTTTAGAGGGATGAGGTTCGCTTTTTAGGACACATCGATTTGGAGGATGGACTTGCAGTAGATCCAGCGAAAGTGGCAGTAGTACAGGATTGGCAGACCCCTAAGAATGCCACGGACATAAGGAGTTTCCTTGGTCTTGTGGGCTACTATAGGAAGTTCATTAAGGACTTCACTAGGATATCAGCTCCACTTACCCGCCTTACCAAGAAGAACTCAGCTTTTGTTTGGGATGCCAAGTGTGAGGATGCCTTTGGTCGATTGAAGGAAGCTTTGATTACCATGACCATATTGGTATTACCGGATGAAACCAAGCCTTTCTCAGTTTATACGGATGCTTGTGGTACGGGGCTAGGGGCGGTACTGATGCAAGAGGGTAGGGTAGTGTGCTATGCGAGTAGACAGTTGAAAACGCATGAGAAGAACTACTCGACACATGATCTTGAATTGGCAGCTATAGTTTTTGCTCTCAAGTCTTGGAGGCACTATCTCTTAGGAGAAAGATTTGTGTAACAACCCGGAGTTTTACAAAAATTATTTATCATCAAATGACGATTAAACCGGTTGTTAATTGCTATTGCAATTTTGAATCGATTGAAATTCTTTTTAGGTTTGTAAAATTCTTTAATAAAAGTTTGAGTTGAAATTCGTTTATAAAAACTGTCAAGTGTTTTTATCAGTTGTAAATTCTTTTAAAAATGGTTAGAAGAAATTGTGGTCTGTGAAAATTTAAATTGTGGCCCATACTTGATGCTGTGATGTTTATCTATGCCTTTTCCCTTGTATTCGTTCACTGGTGAAAACCAATCCCCCCTATTCATTTGGAAACCCTAAACAAAAATCACGAAAAGAAAAAAAATGGTGGTGTTATCCCGCTTTTTGGTCAAAGCCGGAATATCAAATAAATTGACAGGAAAGGATGGATATCAGGATTGGAAGTCGATTGGAAACAAGGCTGCAATGGATATCGTCCAAATTTGACCGGGCTCCAATCAGGACGGAATCGATTGGAGATGATGATGAGGACTAGGAGAGGCTACGTTTCAAGTTTCAGGATAATCAGAGTTTGTATGCTCGAGATATGGATGGGTCAAATTATGTGAAAACTGGTTCGTATCGATGCATTTTCGTATCGATGGATATTGGTTCGAATCGATGCTGTTCGAATCGATCATGGTCTGCCACACTTCGTATCGATACACTTCGTATCGATCGACGTCGCTTCAGATTGATGGAGTTCGTATCGATTCACAGGGTATGAACGACATGTTCGTATCGAACAGATAGGCGCATGGAGTTTACTTCGAATCGATGCCGTTCGCATCGATGAGAAGGATGCACAGGTATGCTTCGTATCGATCAGTATTGGATCGATACGAAAAGGAAGTAGCAGTTTTGGGATTCTGGATTCGTACCAATCGATACGAAGGAGGCGTTCGAGATGGATACATTGGGAGTTGGCTTCGTGGATACGAAGTCATGGATACGAGGGAAATAATTAAAGCTGCATGGAGTTATGGATTTGAATTGGATGTAAAAGATCGATACGAAGGATGGCTGAGTGCATGGATTCGAAGAACTCAAGGTCAATGTTCGTATCGATCGTGTTCCAATCAATCGACACGAAGGAAATGATCAGAGCGATACGAACGAGAGGATACGAACTGGTTGTACGTTCGAAGCGAGGGAATAGGAGTTCAACACGGAAAAATATCTGGAATGACTCGTTCAACACGGCGACAAAGGTGGATCGACTCTAAGAATTCGCGACACATCACCACGAGAGCGCGTGCCATGATCGATTCGAAAGGATCGATTCGAAGGAGATCGATTCGAACGACATGCACAGCCGAAAAACGTCATCTTGGATCGATCATAACTTGAGATCTACAAGTCCAAATGCTATGAAATTTTCACAGTAGCTTGAGCACATGTTGAAGAATGTTCACGCCAAATTTCAGCTCGATTGGACAATTTCTTGATCGATTCGAACATAGCTTCGAATCGATCCCAAAGTAGGCCCGGATTTCCAGAAAGTGGGCATGTGGGCCCCCTCACGTGCCAGAACTGGTCTCCCTTCAGTTTAGGCGAAATATCAGCCTCCTACACCTATAAATAGACCCCCAGGTCATTCAGAAAAGAGGTCGGATAATTTTGAAAGCTAAAGAGTGCCCGGACTCTGCCAGATTTACTCCAGATCACCATTGCTGCCTTAAATTCAGATTATAATCATAAAATCCGTTGTACTACGCGATAGGAAATTGTAATCTTCAAGCATCGATCAATAAAAGATAAAAAACTTTGGAGTGGACGTAGGCCGGAGATAGCCGAACCACTATAAATCTCGTGTTTTGTTCATTATTTCTGGATTGCTGTTTGTTGTTTGTTTAGATCTGAGATTTGTGTTTGAATATTGCTGATTTGTATTCATACACTGGTGCTTTCACAACATTCGGGGTTTGTGACCATTTTTGGCGCAAACACTTTGGTGCTTTCACTGAGAAGAACTAGCACCCGCTACACCAATTCAAAGTTTAGCCTTGAAAGTTTGAAGGATTCGGATTGACGCTACAATGACTCGACAAACAAGACAAAGAGCTGAGAGAAGCCAACAAGGAGGAAGTCAAGAGGCATCCTCCGGAGCTGGAGAAGGACGAGCTTCAATTTACATTACCAGAGACGAAATGGAAGCTATGGCAAATTCATTACATGAAAGGTTGCTGAAGAGTCAACAGGATATGATGCAGAATTTCTTCGAGCAGATGAGAGCTGCAGGAACACAGAACATTGGACCAACTACAGCGACTGCAAATGTGGAACAAGAAACTAGGGTTGCGGAACCCAATGTAGGACGGAATACAGAACCGGAAGGCAATCAACAAGGGCTTGGGGGCAGGCCCGCAGGATCCAACGCAGAAGGACCTTTGGAAGGAGTTCAGCAGGCTAGGGCCAACGTCGCGGCTAATGAGCCACATGAAGAATATGTGCCGGAGTTCCCTTGGGAGCATGGGGGCAACCCCTAACAGGCAACGCTGGATTAATGGAAATCATTAGGAAGACTATGCGTGGAGGTTCGACCAATAGAGACTTAGAAGGAGTGAACAGGAGTCCGTTCGCTCGGGAAATCAGGATGGCTCAGAATCCACCTAAGTTCAAGTTACCTAGCGTGGAAGTATATAATGGAAAGGCTGACCTGACTGATCATTTGATGAGATACACTAGACACATGGAAGTGCTGGGGGCATCGGACGAAGTAATGGCCAGATGTTTCCCTTTATACTTGACAGACCTAGCGGCAATGTGGTTTAGGCAGCTGGAGGAAGGATCTATCAGGAATTGGAGGGAATTGGTGGACAGGTTTTTGGGACAGTTTCGGGTTCATATCAAAAGACCTAAGAACGTGATGACGTTAACATCGATAAAGCAAAGAGCGGACGAATCGCTTAGAGCATTTTTAACTCGATTTAATGCGGCGGTTTCTTCGGTGGATCGGCCGGATCCATCGATGGTTTTGATGGCGGTAGTGTCGGGAGTCAGAGAGGATTCAGATTTTAAGGTATCTTTAGTACGAGACCCGCCACTGGATCTCGGGGAATTCTTCCATGAAGCTGAAAGGTTCCTTCGGCAAGAAGATGCATGTATGGACGTAAAGTTAAAGGAGGTGAATGTGACTGGGGGTGGAGGACCGTCCAATGGAAGCTCGGATAAAGATAAAGGGAAAAGGAAGCTGGATGACGATTCAGGAAAAACCAGGAAGCAATGGAAGGATCCAAAGTTTTCCACATACACAGAATTAAACGAGACGCAGGAGCGGATATACATGGAAACTCGAAATCGCCTTCCTTACCGGAGGCCGGCTAGGAGAGAACCATCCGAGCGGGAGAGGGCATCAGGAAAGCATTGTCTCTTCCACGATTTGGACGGGCATGATACCAACAGCTGCAGGCATTTAAAGGACATAATAGAGGAGCATGTGAGGAATGGACAGTTGAGGCAGTATGTTGGAGTACGGAATGCAGCGGTGGAACAGGAGCAACCACCGCCTACCTCGAGCCATGATGGTGCGTGGCCCAGGAATGATGGTCGATTGGTCATCCATTGACCAGGATAATATGAAATAAGTAACAAACCATTGGCGAGCAACTGAGCCATTTACACATCTATGGGGACGGAGATAGCCCCTAGGCATGCTCTGAATGGTGATAAACCGCAAAGCCATGGTTTGCGAAATCTGTTTTTTGTTTTTGATTGGACACTTGGTTTTCTGATTTGGTTTTTGGAGTTTGGATTGAACTCCTGATTTTGCTTGTTTTTCTGGTTTAGGCATTCATTCGGATGATTGTTCTCCGTTTTGGATGATGGTTTTGATTTTTGATATGGATTTCTGGTTTTCCGATTTGATTTGGATTTCGGATTGGATCTTGATTGGATTCTTTTTGGTTTTCGATAAACGGTCATCAGGTGTGGATTACGCCTAGCAAGGGGTGAGTCTTTTTGCCCGAACGTGGTAAATTGACTCATTCAGGTCGTCGAGTATGGACTATGCTCGACAAGGGTCCGGAGCGACCAGGATTCGGCTTAGGACTTAAGCCATGGCATTACTTACGTCCAGGGACACTGGACCACGGTCGTCAGGTGTGGATTGCGCTTGGCAAGAACCCGGAGAGGTTAGCTCAACGTCCAGGGACACTGGACCACGGTCGTCAGGTGTCGATTGCGCTTGGCAAGAACCCAGAGAGGTTAGCTTAACGTCCAGGGACACTGGACCACAGTCGTCAGGTGTGGATTGCGCTTGGCAAGAGCCCAGAGAGGTTATGGATTTGGATATCGACCCGGAGAGGTCCTGGATTCGGTTATTGGCTATTGGATAAGGATGGATTAGGATTCGGTCGTCGGGTTCAAACGGATATGGATTTGGCTAAGGCTTTGGTTATTGGGTTTGGAGTTGGGCATCGACTCCGAGCAGTCAAGGATGATGCACTTGGATGATGTGGCTATGGACTTTGGATATCGGATACGGAACTATTCAAAACACGCCTTCTTATCACAAGGCATGTTTTGGGGGGCAAATGTTATCCCGCTTTTTGGTCAAAGCCGGAATATCAAATAAATTGACAGGAAAGGATGGATATCAGGATTGGAAGTCGATTGGAAACAAGGCTGCAATGGATATCGTCCAAATTTGACCGGGCTCCAATCAGGACGGAATCGATTGGAGATGATGATGAGGACTAGGAGAGGCTACGTTTCAAGTTTCAGGATAATCAGAGTTTGTATGCTCGAGATATGGATGGGTCAAATTATGTGAAAACTGGTTCGTATCGATGCATTTTCGTATCGATGGATATTGGTTCGAATCGATGCTGTTCGCATCGATCATGGTCTGCCACACTTCGTATCGATACACTTCGTATCGATCGACGTCGCTTCAGATTGATGGAGTTCGTATCGATTCACAGGGTATGAACGACATGTTCGTATCGAACAGATAGGCGCATGGAGTTTACTTCGAATCGATGCCGTTCGCATCGATGAGAAGGATGCACAGGTATGCTTCGTATCGATCAGTATTGGATCGATACGAAAAGGAAGTAGCAGTTTTGGGATTCTGGATTCGTACCAATCGATACGAAGGAGGCGTTCGAGATGGATACATTGGGAGTTGGCTTCGTGGATACGAAGTCATGGATACGAGGGAAATAATTAAAGCTGCATGGAGTTATGGATTCGAATTGGATGTAAAAGATCGATACGAAGGATGGCTGAGTGCATGGATTCGAAGAACTCAAGGTCAATGTTCGTATCGATCGTGTTCCAATCAATCGACACGAAGGAAATGATCAGAGCGATACGAACGAGAGGATACGAACTGGTTGTACGTTCGAAGCGAGGGAATAGGAGTTCAACACGGAAAAATATCTGGAATGAGTCGTTCAACACGGCGACAAAGGTGGATCGACTCTAAGAATTCGCGACACATCACCACGAGAGCGCGTGCCATGATCGATTCGAAAGGATCGATTCGAAGGAGATCGATTCGAACGACATGCACAGCCGAAAAACGTCATCTTGGATCGATCATAACTTGAGATCTACAAGTCCAAATGCTATGAAATTTTCACAGTAGCTTGAGCACATGTTGAAGAATGTTCACGCCAAATTTCAGCTCGATTGGACAATTTCTTGATCGATTCGAACATAGCTTCGAATCGATCCCAAAGTGGGCCCGGATTTCCAGAAAGTGGGCATGTGGGCCCCCTCACGTGCCAGAACTGGTCTCCCTTCAGTTTAGGCGAAATATCAGCCTCCTACACCTATAAATAGACCCCCAGGTCATTCAGAAAAGAGGTCGGATAATTTTGAAAGCTAAAGAGTGCCCGGACTCTGCCAGATTTACTCCAGATCACCATTGCTGCCTTAAATTTAGATTATAATCATAAAATCCGTTGTACTACGCGATAGGAAATTGTAATCTTCAAGCATCGATCAATAAAAGATAAAAAACTTTGGAGTGGACGTAGGCCGGAGATAGCCGAACCACTATAAATCTCGTGTTTTGTTCATTATTTCTGGATTGCTGTTTGTTGTTTGTTTAGATCTGAGATTTGTGTTTGAATATTGCTGATTTGTATTCATACACTGGTGCTTTCACAACATTCGGGGTTTGTGACCATTTTTGGCGCAAACAGGTGGCGACTTCGTTCTCTTTTATTCCTCCTCGCGAATTTGGGGCTTCGAGATTTTTCGAGTCGCAGCCATGGTTACCCAATCGAAAGCAGCCGATCGATACCCTCTTCGATTCGTTGCTTGCCTCGTCGAAATAGGTGAGTAATTCTAGTTACTCACATCTAATTCATCTCTTAAATGTTACTTCTGCAATTCGATTTTTGTTTTGGTGATTTTCTTTTCTTTCTGACTTGGATTGATTTTTCGCGATGTTGATGAATTTCATTATAGCTTCAGCAAATTATTGTCTTTGGGTGCGAATTGGGTTTGATCAGGTTGCTTCGATTTGTTTTGCCTGGTGCTTTTATGATTTAATCGGTTACTTGGATTTTGAACTGATTTGCATTGAGTTTGTTCGTGATGTTGGCACTGTGATATAACTCGAACTGTTGCACTCGATCATATGATTTTACTGTCACATTGAACTTGTAGTTGATTCATTTAGTTGCACTGTTCGTCCACTGTTTCGCTTGACCATTGGTAATCTTCACTGAGTCATTCTTGGTTTGTTATGCACTGTTGCACTCCACCTGATGTTGTATTTAGCTGTTCACTTGAGTTTGAAGTTGTTGTCTCATTCGAAACAGTGCAGTTCCTTTGTTTTTGAGATATATTCATGTTGACTAGCTCACTTGCTCATATGTATTGATTTACTGATGCATTGCTTGTGGTCTCTGGTCTCTGTTGTCTCCATTTTGCAATCTGATTTCATTGTAAACTTTGGCTCTGGACATCTATTCTTCAGTGCTTGCTTTGATCATTTTTTTGTAGTCTGCACATTGCATACCTGATGGTTCTGTCCACTGTTCCAGTTTGTTGTACATTATTTGATTCATTGTTTTGATCCACTTTGTATATTTGTTGCACTGATGTTCATTGGCCTTGAGTTGAACCTATTTTTGAAACTTGGGTTTGACCTTGTTTTGGCGTGTTAGCTGTGCTCATTTGTGTTCGGTATTGTTGCTCTTTGTTTTGTACCAGTTCTCTTGCTTTTGTACACTGCCATGATCATTGGTTATGTTGAGGTCTGATCTTTGTGTTTCAGTGATGCATTGTGTTGAGTCATGACTGCAGTGACTTGACCTTTCGAATTTCACCTGAGTAGAATTCGCTTGTATTATGGGTTGCTTTGTAGCCTGCTTTGACATTTGTATTAAGTTTGTCATGTAGTTTCTTCTTGGCTTTGACATTGCTGAGTCTTTACCTTTGATGTTATTTTCTGGTCTTTACATTAGCTCATGGTCATCTAAACTGTTGCCACTGTCTTCTTTGTTTTTGCAACTGCAGTTTCATTATGGTGGTTGCTTTGTAATTGTTTTGTGCATTTTGACCAGGTCGTGCTATCCAGTTGAGCTTGACACTTGAGTTGTCGTTGTTTGACTATTTAGTTTCCTGGTTATTCGCTTGTTTCAACTGCAGTTTTATTATGCAGTTGTTTCTGCTTTCTTTTGTGTAGTTTCGCCTTTGTGATTATTGTGGTGGCTGCAGTTTTGTTGCAGTTTGACCCTCGTATTTTTTGTGACTGCAGTTTAGTTTTATATGCAGTTTTGCCCTCGTTGATTTGCATTATATTAATGCATTTGGGTCTGTTTTCAAATTCACTTGAGTTGAACCCGATTTCGGGGTTTGACCTTGCGATCATTGTGACTTTCACTAAGCTTTTGCGCATCTCCTACGATAGTGGCGAGGCAGTACACGCATGCGTGTACTGCAGCCCTCTCAGTTTTGACAGTTTTAAATTGATGTTTCGAATTGTTAAATTGTTTCGTTGGTTAATTTCAATGTTTTGGAGTTGTATTCTGATTTGGATTGTTGATTTGTCGTTTATCACTGTTTAGTGTTATATCTGCCGTTATCCAATTCTCGTATCGAGAGATTGGATATACGAGATTTCTGTGACTGTCGTCTATTTGATATCTGATTATTATTGCTTCTGTGCATTAATAACTGAGTTTGAATTAGACTAACCCGTGTATTACTTTCTTTTGAATTTAATACTCGGGTCAGACCCGAGTTATTTCAGGTTGTAGATTTCCTGCTTTGAGTTGCTGTTGAGCTATGAAGACTTTTCATATCATTTGAAGTGGTCTACGTTTATTAGTAGTAGTCAGTGTGTCTGTTTTAAGTTGATATGTATTCATGTATATTAGTCGATAATGTACTTGTATATATAACTTCTTGAGTCGACAGTTGTAGTTGTGTCATATGTATTGTGTCAACTATATTGTAACTGACATCAGTTATATATATATATATATATATAGACTTTTGTTTTATCTGTGTTCCGCATTTATATTATCTGTGTTATTATTATATCTAATGTCCTAAACTATTACGAACCATCGTAGTTTGTTTTATACTGATAATTGGGTATGTCGATGGGAGTAAATAAATGAGATAATGAAAAGTATATACCGCTCCTATCGAGGTAACCAATATTAGCGTAAGGCCAACTACGGATGGCCGCTCCTATCCAGCCTTATTCTTCGTAATAATAGACAGTATTTCTTTTAATACTCTTTGTTATTATGAGCATAGAGGTGGGGCGTCACAGTTGGTATCAGAGCGTGGGGTTTATGGACATAATATAAAACATAACTTAGATGAAACATGTGTTACAACTATAAGTCGATGTTTTATTTGTGCTTTGAGTCAAAACTAAAGTTTTGAAATTTGGATGAAATTTTTAAATATCTTTATTTAAAAATAATAGTGAAATTGTGTTCTGATGATTTGATTGATTTGTGTTCTGTTTATTAGAGTGCGCAGCGGAAACTGTGAAACTGTCTTCGCTGGGTACAACTGATAATCTTTTTGATTTAAAAAAAATCAAAATATGAAATTGATATGAATTTCATTTGTTGTTTACATAGCTGTGTTTATTTGTTTCTTTGAGAATTTCGAATCCGAATTGAGGATTCGAACCAAGTGCAGTTATGTGATTTTTATTGAAATCTTTGCTGGTTTTCTTTTATGCTAATCATATATTGATAGATTTTTGCTGTTTTGAATTTTCTTCATTGAAGATACATTCGAATGATTTCTTTATTCATTTTGTAGTACGTGCAAAATTTGAATTGCACGTTATTGCATTTATTTTACGTTGAACCGATGCTTGGTTATGAAACGTATTTTGTTGCCGTTATTTTTATAACGGGACTTTACACCAATGCTATATTTTGAAGCACGGTATTTTGTGGCATTTTGATGAATGAAAATTCACTGATATTACATTTTGATGTAGATTGTTTTGATGTGATTTTGACATTTTAAAATTACTGTCGCTTTGGCTTCAGTAACCGTCAAATTTTAAAAGTGGATTTTCAAGCGGATATTCCGCAATGCTGATTTTGTGACCCGTTTTTACGGTATTTTGAGAAGTACAATTTCCTTATCGAAATTGTTACTGATTTGCTGTTTTAATCATGTGATTGGAAAATTGTTTTAAAAATGAAAGTTGTTTTATAAAATTTTTAACAGTTTGCGCTTTCAAAAGGATGAGAAAGCGACTTAAACGATTCAGCAAAATCGAGGACTATGACCCCTTTCTTTTACTGATTCGCTTAACTCTGGACTTGTCCAGTTGAGAATGTGAATTGTTATTTTTATAAAATAAATAAATTTGTTTTCAGAAATTTTACAGTTTGCGATTTCAAAAGAATGAGGAAGCGATTTAAACGTTTCAGCAAAATCGAGGACTATGACCCTTTCTTTTACTGATTCGCTTAATTCCGGACTTGTCCGTTTGAGAATGTAAAGTGTATTTTTACAAAATACACAATTTTGCACTTTCAAGGAAACGATGAAGAGATTTAAACGATTTAGCAAAAGTGCGGAGTATGGAACCACACTTTTACTATTTCGGTTAATTCCGGACTCGTTAATTGAATATCTGTTGTTTTGATGATTTTGATGAATTTTGCACTTTCATGGAAACGATGAAGAGAATCAAACGATTTAGTAAAACACGTGGTATGGGACATGTGCGTTTGCTATTTCGGTTAATTCCGGACTCGTTAATTGAAATATTTGATGCTTTCGTGTGCTTTCGAGCCACTATGATGGACCTTCGGGTCAAATACCAGTACTAGACCTTCGGGTCATTTGTTGGGCGCCAAAATTATGTTGAGTACTTGGTAGGCTTCAGCCATTTGTTGATGCACGTGCGGCGAATTAAAAACTCGCCATCTGATGGGATCGATCCAACCTTTTATGTTGATTTTCTAGTCTTCTTAATTGATTTCTAGATATTTGTTGTTTCCAATTATCTGCAGGTAATTGGATATTTGTTGATATGAGTTCTGATTATCGTTTTTGATAATCGGATATTTGTTGCTTTTAATTATCGCTTGTGATAATTAGATATTTGTTGATATGAGTTCTGATCATCGTTTTTGATAATCGGATATTTGTTGCTTCTAATTATCGCTTGTGATAATTAGATATTTGTTGATATGAGTTCTGATTATCGTTTTTGATAATCGGATAATTTTTGCTTCTAATTATCGCTTGTAATAATTAGATATTTGTTGATATGAGTTCTGATTATCGTTTTTGATAATCAGATATTTGTTGCTTCTAATTATCGCTTGTGATAATTAAATATTTGTTGATATGAGTTCTGATTATCGTTTTTGATAATCGGATATTTGTTGCTTCTAATTATCGCTTGTGATAATTAGATATTTGTTGATATGAGTTCTGATTATCGTTTTTGATAATCGAATATTTATTGATTTAAGATTTGATTACCGTTTTGATAATCGAATATTTGTTGATTTGTAATTTGATTATCGTTTTTGATAATCGAATATTTATTGATTTGAGATTTGATTATCGTTTTTGATAATCGAATATTTGCAGATTTGAAATTTGATTATCGTCTTTGATAATCGAATCTTTGTGATTGAAATTTGATTATCGTTTTTGATAATCGAATATTTGTTGATTTGAGATTTAATTATCGTTTTTGATAATCGAATATTTGTTGATTTGAGATTTAATTATCGCTTTTGATAATTAAATATTTGCTGATTTGAAATTTGATTATCGTCTTTGATAATCGAATCTTTGTGATTGAAATTTGATTATCGTTTTTGATAATCGAATATTTATTGATTTGAGATTTAATTATTGTTTTTGATAGTCGAATATTTGGTTGATTTGAGAATTGATTATCGTTGTTGATAATCGAATAATTGTTGATTTTATTGAATTGCTATTTTCTATCTATCACTGTTGATAGTTAGAGTTTGCTGATTATGAAGTTCGTGTTTTCTATTTATCTGTTAGATAACTAAATATTTGCAGTTTTGCGAATTGTGGTTTGTGCTTTCTAATTATCTTTGCTGATAATTAGATTTTGCTATTTCCTAATTATCGTATCGATAATTAGATATTGCTGTTTTGTGTTTTCTGAATTTAAATCATCTAGTTGATAATTAAATAATCGCTGATAATTATAATTGTTCCGTTTTGATTGTTTCTGATTATCTATGTGATAATTAGATTTTGTTGAGAATTTGTGAATCTCTTTTATGAAATTGAAAGATTTCTTTGGTATTGGGTTTTTGATCTTTATTTTCTAGCTTAACCAGTTTTTGTTAGAAAAATAATTGTTATAGACAACTTTAATTATGAAAATTGCAGGGACGCAATTTTTATAAGGAGGGGAGTCTGTAACAACCCGGAGTTTTACAACAATTATTTATCATCAAATGACGATTAAACCGGTTGTTAATTGCTATTGCAATTTTGAATCGATTGAAATTCTTTTTAGGTTTGTAAAATTCTTTAATAAAAGTTTGAGTTGAAATTCGTTTATAAAATCTGTCAAGTGTTTTTATCAGTTGTAAATTCTTTTAAAAATGGTTAGAAGAAATTGTAGGCTGTGAAAATTTAAATTGTGGCCCATACTTGATGCTGTGATGTTTATCTATGCCTTTTCCCTTGTATTCGTTCACTGGTGAAAACCAATCCCCCCTATTCATTTGGAAACCCTAAACAAAAATCACGAAAAGAAAAAAATGGTGGCGACTTCGTTCTCTTTTATTCCTCCTCGCGAATTTGGGGCTTCGAGATTTTTCGAGTCGCAGCCATGGTTACCCAATCGAAAGCAGCCGATCGATACCCTCTTCGATTCATTGCTTGCCTCGTCGAAATAGGTGAGTAATTCTAGTTACTCACATCTAATTCATCTCTTAAATGTTACTTCTGCAATTCGATTTTTGTTTTGGTGATTGGTGATTTTCTTTTCTTTCTGACTTGGATCGATTTTTCGCGATGTTGATGAATTTCATTATAGCTTCAGCAAATTATTGTCTTTGGGTGCGAATTGGGTTTGATCAGGTTGCTTCGATTTGTTTTGCCTGGTGCTTTTATGATTTAATCGGTTACCTGGATTTTGAACTGATTTGCATTGAGTTTGTTCGTGATGTTGGCACTGTGATATAACTCGAACTATTGCACTCGATCATATGATTTTGCTGTCACATTGAACTTGTAGTTGATTCATTTAGTTGCACTGTTCGTCCACTATTTCGCTTGACCATTGGTAATCTTCACTGAGTCATTCTTGGTTTGTTATGCACTGTTGCACTCCACCTGATGTTGTATTTAGCTGTTCACTTGAGTTTGAAGTTGTTGTCTCATTAGAAACAGTGCAGTTCCTTTGTTTTTGAGATATATTCATGTTGACTAGCTCACTTGCTCATATGTATTGATTTACTGATGCATTGCTTGTGGTCTCTGGTCTCTGTTGTCTCCATTTTGCATTCTGATTTCATTGTAAACTTTGGCTCTGGACATCTATTCTTTAGTGCTTGCTTTGATCATTTTTTTGTAGTCTGCACATTGCATACCTGATGGTTCTGTCCACTGTTCCAGTTTGTTGTACATTATTTGATTCATTGTTTTGATCCACTTTGTATATTTGTTGCACTGATGTTCATTGGCCTTGAGTTGAACCTATTTTTGAAACTTGGGTTTGACCTTGTTTTGACGTGTTAGCTGTGCTCATTTGTGTTGGGTATTGTTGCACTTTGTTTTGTACCAGTTCTCTTGCTTTTGTACACTGCCATGATCATTGGTTATGTTGAGGTCTGATCTTTGTGTTTCAGTGATGCATTGTGTTGAGTCATGACTGCAGTGACTTGACCTTTCGAATTTCACCTGAGTTGAATTCGCTTGTATTATGGGTTGCTTTGTAGCCTGCTTTGACATTTGTATTAAGTTTGTCATGTAGTTTCTTCTTGGCTTTGACATTGCTGAGTCTTTACCTTTGATGTTATTTTGTGGTCTTTACATTAGCTCATGGTCATCTGAACTGTTGCCACTGTCTTCTTTGTATTTGCAACTGCAGTTTCATTATGGTGGCTGCTTTGTAATTGTTTTGTGCATTTTGACCAGGTCGTGCTATCCAGTTGAGCTTGACACTTGAGTTTTCGTTGATTGACTGTTTAGTTTCCTGCTTATTCGCTTATTTCAACTGCAGTTTTATTATGCAGTTGTTTCTGCTTTCTTTTGTGTAGTTTCGCCTTTGTGATTATTGTGGTGGCTGCAGTTTTGTTGCAGTTTGACCCTCGTATTTATTTGTGACTGCAATTTAGTTTTATATGCAGTTTTGCCCTCGTTGATTTGCATTGTATTAATGCATTTGGGTCTGTTTTCAAATTCACTTGAGTTGAACCCGATTTCGGGGTTTGACCTTGCGATCTTTGTGACTTTCACTGAGATTTTGCGCATCTCCTACGATAGTGGCGAGGCAGTACACGCATGCGTGTACTGCAGCCCTCTCAGTTTTGACAGTTTTAAATTGATGTTTCGATTTGTTGAATTGTTTCGTTGGTTAATTTCAATGTTTTGGAGTTGTATTCTGATTTGGATTGTTGATTTGTCGTTTATCACTGTTTAGTGTTATATCTGCCGTTATCCAATTCTCGTATCAAGAGATTGGATATACGAGATTTCTGTGACTGTCGTCTATTTGATATCTGATTATTATTGCTTCTGTGCATTAATAACTGAGTTTGAATTAGACTAACCCGTGTATTACTTTCTTTTGAATTTAATACTCGGATCAGACTCGAGTTATTTCAGGTTGTAGATTTCCTGCTTTGAGTTGCTGTTGAGCTATGAAGACTTTTCATATCATTTGAAGTGGTCTACGTTTATTAGTAGTAGTCAGTGTGTCTGTTTTAAGTTGATATGTATTCATGTATATTAGTCGATAATGTACTTGTATATATAACTTCTTGAGTCGACAGTTGTAGTTGTATCATATGTATTGTGTCAACTATATTGTAACTGACATCAGTTATATATATAAATATATATATATATATATGAGACTTTTGTTTTATCTGTGTTCCGCATTTATATTATCTGTGTTATTATTATATCTAATGTCCTAAACTATTACGAACCATCGTAGTTTGTTTTATACTGATAATTGGGTATGTCGATGGGAGTAAATAAATGAGATGAAAAATGAAAAGTATATACCGCTCCTATCGAGGTAATATTAGCGTAAGGCCAACTACGGATGGCCGCTCCTATCCAGCCTTATTCTTCGTAATAATAGACAGTATTTCTTTTAATACTCTTTGTTATTATGAGCATAGAGGTGGGGCGTCACAGTTAGTATCAGAGCTTGGGGTTTATGGACATAATATAAAACATAACTTAGATGAAACATGTGTTACAACTATAAGTCGATGTTTTATTTGTGCTTTGAGTCAAAACTAAAGTTTTGAAATTTGGATGAAATTTTTAAATATCTTTATTTAAAAATAATAGTGAAATTGTGTTCTGATGATTTGATTGATTTGTGTTCTGTTTATTAGAGTGCGCAGCGGAAACAGTGAAACTGTCTTCACTGGGTACAACCGATAATCTTTTTGATTTAAAAAAAAAATCAAAATATGAAATTGATATGAATTTCATTTGTTGTTTACATAGCTGTGTTTATTTGTTTCTTTGAGAATTTCGAATCCGAATTGAGGATTCGAACCAAGTGCAGTTATGTGATTTTTATTGAAATCTTTGCTGGTTTTCTTTTATGCTAATCATATATTGATAGATTTTTGCTGTTTTGAATTTTCTTCATTGAAGATACATTCGAATGATTTCTTTATTCATTTTGTAGTACGTGCAAAATTTGAATTGCACGTTATTGCATTTATTTTACGTTGAACCGATGCTTGGTTATGAAACGTATTTTGTTGCCGTTATTTTTATAACGGGACTTTACACCAATGCTATATTTTGAAGCACGGTGTTTTGTGGCATTTTGATGAATGAAAATTCACTGATATTACATTTTGATGTAGATTGTTTTGATGTGATTTTGACGTTTTAAAATTACTGTCGCTTTGGCTTCAGTAACCATCAAATTTTAAAAGTGGATTTTCAAGCGGATATTCCGCAATGCTGATTTTGTGACCCGTTTTTACGGTATTTTGAGAAGTACAATTTCCTTATCGAAATTGTTACTGATTTGCTGTTTTAATCACGTGATTGGAAAATTGTTTTAAAAATGAAAGTTGTTTTATAAAAATTTTAACAGTTTGCGCTTTCAAAAGGATGAGAAAGCGACTTAAACGATTCAGCAAAATCGAGGACTATGACCCCTTTCTTTTACTGATTCGCTTAACTCCGGACTTGTCCAGTTGAGAATGTGAATTGTTATTTTTATAAAATAAATAAATTTGTTTTTAGAAATTTTACAGTTTGCGATTTCAAAAGAATGAGGAAGCGATTTAAACGTTTCAGCAAAATCGAGGACTATAACCCCTTTCTTTTACTGATTCGCTTAATTCCGGACTTGTCCGTTTGAGAATGTAAAGTGTATTTTTACAAAATACACAATTTTGCACTTTCAAGGAAACGATGAAGAGATTTAAACGATTTAGCAAAAGTGCGGAGTATGGAACCACACTTTTACTATTTCGGTTAATTCCGGACTCGTTAATTGAATATCTGTTGTTTTGATGATTTTGATGAATTTTGCACTTTCAAGGAAACGATGAAGAGAATCAAACGATTTAGTAAAACACGTGGTATGGGACATGTGCGTTTGCTATTTCGGTTAATTCCGGACTCGTTAATTGAAATATTTGATGCTTTCGTGTGCTTTCGAGCCACTATGATGGACCTTCGGGTCATATGATGGACCTTCGGGTCAAATACCAGTACTAGACCTTTGGGTCATTTGTTGGACCTTCGGGTCATTTGTTGGGCGCCAAAATTATGTTGAGTACTTGGTAGGCTTCGGCCATTTGTTGATGCACGTGCGGCGAATTAAAAACTCACCATCTGATGGGATCGATCCAACCTTTTATGTTGATTTTCTAGTCTTCTTAATTGATTTCTAGATATTTGTTGTTTCCAATTATCTGCAGGTAATTGGATATTTGTTGATATGAGTTCTGATTATCGTTTTTGATAATCGAATATTTGTTGCTTCTAATTATCGCTTGTGATAATTAGATATTTGTTGATATGAGTTCTGATTATCGTTTTTGATAATCGGATATTTGTTGCTTCTAATTATCGCTTGTGATAATTAGATATTTGTTGATATGAGTTCTGATTATCGTTTTTGATAATCGGATAATTGTTGCTTCTAATTATCGCTTGTAATAATTAGATATTTGTTGATATGAGTTCTGATTATCGTTTTTGATAATCGGATATTTGTTGCTTCTAATTATCGCTTGTGATAATTAGATATTTGTTGATATGAGTTCTGATTATCGTTTTTGATAATCGGATATTTGTTGCTTCTAATTATCGCTTGTGATAATTAGATATTTGTTGATATGAGTTCTGATTATCGTTTTTGATAATCGAATATTTATTGATTTGTGATTTGATTATCGTTTTGATAATCGAATATTTGTTGATTTGTAATTTGATTATCGTTTTTGATAATCGAATATTTATTGATTTGAGATTTGATTATCGTTTTTGATAATCGAACATTTGCTGATTTGAAATTTGATTATCGTCTTTGATAATCGAATCTTTGTGATTGAAATTTGATTATCGTTTTTGATAATCGAATATTTGTTGATTTGAGATTTAATTATCGTTTTTGATAATCGAATATTTGTTGATTTGAGATTTAATTATCGCTTTTGATAATTAAATATTTGCTGATTTGAAATTTGATTATCGTCTTTGATAATCGAATCTTTGTGATTGAAATTTGATTATCGTTTTTGACAATCGAATATTTGTTGATTTGAGATTTAATTATCGTTTTTGATAGTCGAATATTTGGTTGATTTGAGAATTGATTATCGTTGTTGATAATCGAATAATTGTTGATTTTATTGAATTGCTATTTTCTATCTATCACTGTTGATAGTTAGAGTTTGCTGATAATGAAGTTCGTGTTTTCTATTTATCTGTTAGATAACTAAATATTTGCAGTTTTGCGAATTGTGGTTTGTGATTTCTAATTATCTTTGCTGATAATTAGATTTTGCTATTTCCTAATTATCGTATCAATAATTAGATATTGCTGTTTTGTGTTTTCTGAATTTAAATCATCTAGTTGATAATTAAATAATCGCTGATAATTATAATTGTTCCGTTTTGATTGTTTCTGATTATCTATGTGATAATTAGATTTTGTTGAGAATTGGTGAATCTCTTTTATGAAATTGAAAGATTTCTTTGGTATTGGGTTTTCGATCTTTATTTTCTAGCTTAACCAGTTTTTGTTAGAAAAATAATTGTTATAGACAACTTTAATTATGAAAATTGCAGGGACGCAATTTTTATAAGGAGGGGAGTCTGTAACAACCCGGAGTTTTACAACAATTATTTATCATCAAATGACGATTAAACCGGTTGTTAATTGCTATTGCAATTTTGAATCGATTGAAATTCTTTTTAGGTTTGTAAAATTCTTTAATAAAAGTTTGAGTTGAAATTCGTTTATAAAATCTGTCAAGTGTTTTTATCAGTTGTAAATTCTTTTAAAAATGGTTAGAAGAAATTGTAGGCTGTGAAAATTTAAATTGTGGCCCATACTTGATGCTGTGATGTTTATCTATGCCTTTTCCCTTGTATTCGTTCACTGGTGAAAACCAATCCCCCTATTCATTTGGAAACCCTAAACAAAAATCACGAAAAGAAAAAAATGGTGGCGACTTCGTTCTCTTTTATTCCTCCTCGCGAATTTGGGGCTTCGAGATTTTTCGAGTCGCAGCCATGGTTACCCAATCGAAAGCAGCCGATCGATACCCTCTTCGATTCGTTGCTTGCCTCGTCGAAATAGGTGAGTAATTCTAGTTACTCACATCTAATTCATCTCTTAAATGTTACTTCTGCAATTCGATTTTTGTTTTGGTGATTGGTGATTTTCTTTTCTTTCTGACTTGGATTGATTTTTCGCGATGTTGATGAATTTCATTATAGCTTCAGCAAATTATTGTCTTTGGGTGCGAATTGGGTTTGATCAGGTTGCTTCGATTTGTTTTGCCTGGTGCTTTTATGATTTAATCGGTTACTTGGATTTTGAACTGATTTGCATTGAGTTTGTTCGTGATGTTGGCATTGTGATATAACTCGAACTGTTGCACTCGATCATATGATTTTGCTGTCACATTGAACTTGTAGTTGATTCATTTAGTTGCACTGTTCGTCCACTATTTCGCTTGACCATTGGTAATCTTCACTGAGTCATTCTTGGTTTGTTATGCACTGTTGCACTCCACATGATGTTGTATTTAGCTGTTCACTTGAGTTTGAAGTTGTTGTCTCATTAGAAACAGTGCAGTTCCTTTGTTTTTGAGATATATTCATGTTGACTAGCTCACTTGCTCATATGTATTGATTTACTGATGCATTGCTTGTGGTCTCTGGTCTCTGTTGTCTCCATTTTGCATTCTGATTTCATTGTAAACTTTGGCTCTGGACATCTATTCTTTAGTGCTTGCTTTGATCATTTTTTTGTAGTCTGCACATTGCATACCTGATGGTTCTGTCCACTGTTCCAGTTTGTTGTACATTATTTGATTCATTGTTTTGATCCACTTTGTATATTTGTTGCACTGATGTTCATTGGCCTTGAGTTGAACCTATTTTTGAAACTTGGGTTTGACCTTGTTTTGACATGTTAGCTGTGCTCATTTGTGTTGGGTATTGTTGCACTTTGTTTTGTACCAGTTCTCTTGCTTTTGTACACTGCCATGATCATTGGTTATGTTGAGGTCTGATCTTTGTGTTTCAGTGATGCATTGTGTTGAGTCATGACTGCAGTGACTTGACCTTTCGAATTTCACCTGAGTTGAATTCGCTTGTATTATGGGTTGCTTTGTAGCCTGCTTTGACATTTGTATTAAGTTTGTCATGTAGTTTCTTCTTGGCTTTGACATTGCTGAGTCTTTACCTTTGATGTTATTTTGTGGTCTTTACATTAGCTCATGGTCATCTGAACTGTTGCCACTGTCTTCTTTGTATTTGCAACTGCAGTTTCATTATGGTGGTTGCTTTGTAATTGTTTTGTGCATTTTGACCAGGTCGTGCTATCCAGTTGAGCTTGACATTTGAGTTTTCGTTGTTTGACTGTTTAGTTTCCTGCTTATTCGCTTATTTCAACTGCAGTTTTATTATGCAGTTGTTTCTGCTTTCTTTTGTGTAGTTTCGCCTTTGTGATTATTGTGGTGGCTGCAGTTTTGTTGCAGTTTGACCCTCGTATTTATTTATGACTGCAGTTTAGTTTTATATGCATTTTTGCCCTCGTTGATTTGCATTGTATTAATGCATTTGGGTCTGTTTTCAAATTCACTTGAGTTGAACCCGATTTCGGGGTTTGACCTTGCGATCATTGTTACTTTCACTGAGCTTTTGCGCATCTCCTACGATAGTGGCGAGGCAGTACACGCATGCGTGTACTGCAGCCCTCTCAGTTTTGACAGTTTTAAATTGATGTTTCAATTTGTTGAATTGTTTCGTTGGTTAATTTCAATGTTTTGGAGTTGTATTCTGATTTGGATTGTTGATTTGTCATTTATCACTATTTAGTGTTATATCTGCCGTTATCCAATTCTCGTATCGAGAGATTGGATATACAAGATTTCTGTGACTGTCGTCTATTTGATATCTGATTATTATTGCTTCTGTGCATTAATAACTGAGTTTGAATTAGACTAACCCGTGTATTACTTTCTTTTGAATTTAATACTCGGGTCAGACCCGAGTTATTTCAGGTTGTAGATTTCCTGCTTTGAGTTGCTGTTGAGCTATGAAGACTTTTCATATCATTTGAAGTGGTCTACGTTTATTAGTAGTAGTCAGTGTGTCTGTTTTAAGTTGATATGTATTCATGTATATTAGTCGATAATGTACTTGTATATATAACTTCTTGAGTCGACAGTTGTAGTTGTATCATATGTATTGTGTCAACTATATTGTAACTGACATCAGTTATATATATATATATGAGACTTTTGTTTTATCTGTGTTCCGCATTTATATTATCTGTGTTATTATTATATCTAATGTCCTAAACTATTACGAACCATCGTAGTTTGTTTTATACTGATAATTGGGTATGTCGATGGGAGTAAATAAATGAGATGAAAAATGAAAAGTATATACCTCTCCTATCGAGGTAACCAATATTAGCGTAAGGCCAACTACGGATGGCCGCTCCTATCCAACCTTATTCTTCGTAATAATAGACAGTATTTCTTTTAATACTCTTGGTTATTATGAGCATAGAGGTGGGGCGTCACAATTTGAGCTTTTCACGGATCATAAGTCTTTGAAGTATCTATTCTCTCAGAAAGACTTTAATTTGAGACAGCAAAGATGGATAGAGTTTTCAGCCTCTTATGACTTTGAGATTTCCTATACCCCTGGCAAGGGTAATGTAGTGGCAGATGCGTTGAGTAGACGCAAACTGGTTTTAAGTCCTCTGTTTTTGGAATGGAATCATTTGGAGTACATTTCTACCTTTGATTTTAGACCTCCATCAGATTTAGCTCCGGGATTGTTAACAGCCCTCGACATCCAGCCTCCTTTGATGGAGCAGATTGGAGCAAGGCAAGGTGAGGACAAAGAGTTAAAGGACATTTTAGATAAGTTTGGTAGAGGAGAGTCATCACCACAGCTTAGGCACTATACCATGGACACTAGGGGATGGCTTATAAGGGATGGTAGACTTTGTGTTCCCCGTAGTGAGGATTTAGTAGATGCGGCTTTGGCCGAGTCACATCATTTTAGGATGGCAGTGCACCCCGATGGTGATAAGATGTACCGGGATATGAAGAGGGTATTCTATTGGCCCAGAATGAAGAAGAGGATGGCAGAGTATGTATCGAAGTGCATCACTTGCCAAAGGGTAAAGGCGGAACAGAAGAAGCTCGGAGTACTGTTGTAGCCATTGGATATTCCATTATGGAAACGGGAGAGCGTCTCTATGGACTTCGTGGATGGATTACCAAGGTCACGGAGAGGGAACACGAGCATTTGGGTCATTGTAGATAGACCGACGAAGAGCGCTCATTTTATATCCATTAAGAGTAATAGGATGGCAGCTTCTTTGGCGACTCTTTATGTAAGGGAGATAGTTAGGCTTCATGGAGTTCCCGCCAGCATAGTGAGCGACAGAGATCCATTATTCACCAGCGAGTTTTGGAGGAGTCTTCAGCAAGCCTTGGGAACAGAATTGAATTTGAGCACGGTATATCACCCTTTGACAGATGGACAGACTGAGAGGGTAAATAGGGTTTTGGAAGATTTGCTCAGATTGTGCATCATTGACTTCGAAGGCTCTTGGGAAGACCACCTACCTTTGGTGGAGTTCACGTATAATAATAGTTATCAAGCAAGCATTAGGATGGCACCGTTCGAGGCCCTCTATGGCAGACCATGCAGATCACCAGCCTATTGGTGGGATACCACCGATAGGATCTTGCTTGGACTAGACTTGGTGAGGGAAACTTCCAAGAAGGTGGATTTGATTCGCAAGAGGTTGAAGACTGCACAAGATAGACAAAAGTCATATGCCGACAGAAGACATTCAGATTTGGAGTTTAAGGTTGGAGATATGTTTTTTGTCAAGGTTTCTCCTTTGAGAAACGTTACGAGATTTGCCTCAGTGGGTAAGTTGGCACAGAGATTTGTAGGACCCTTCCCTATTACCGCACGGATTGGAAAAGTGGCATACAGAGTTGATCTTCTAGATAAGTTGGCAGAAGTTCACGATGTTTTCATGTTTCGCATCTGAGGAAGTGTCTACATGATTCCGCAGTAGTAGTAGAATCCGATCAGCTAAGGGATGTGGAGTTAGAGCATGAATCACTTGTGCGTCGTACACCCATCTATATATTGGAACACATCGTCAAGAGATTACACAACAAGAAAGTTCGTCTAGTGAAGGTTCGATAGCGAGATGACCCCAAGGAGTGCACATGGGAATCTGAGGAGAGAATTCAAACTTCTTATCCTTTTCTATTTGAAAGTACACTTCAAATATCCTATCTTTGATCTTTGATCTTTCCTTAGTTAGGGTCTTTTCGATAATCTTTAGGTGAAACCTATGGATGGTAGCTTGGTTGTAAACATGTCATTAGGGCATTTTATGTTTGATGGATGAAAATGATTGCAAGTGGATGCCAATGTTTGCAAATGGATGCATTGCATGCACTAAATAGCTATTTATTAGGATAATCGGCCAACTAGTTACACACACCTGCATATGTGTGCCTATTATCTATTGCATTTGCACATGGTTGTATATATATGTGTGTGTGTATATAAATATATGTTGCATATGGATGGTGCATTTGGGTGAATGATTGAAACAAACATATAGAATTATCAATTATACTAGGGTAATTGCATACATTTGGTTGCATGACATATTACAGGAGGTCAACTGAATCAGTAGACCGACAACCTTTTCACATTAGGTAAGTTCATATGCATTTCACTTTGCATAAATCATAAATTGCATTAGTTAAAAATAAGGACAATGGTAGAAATGGATGATGGTTGAGTAGATGGATGTAGTTCTTGGATGCCGGTTGTTAATTACGTTCTTCCGTCTTTGGAGATTTCGGGGACGAAATCCTTTAAGGGGGGAGAATGTAACAACCTGATATTTTGCGGGAAATATAATTAAAAAGAAATTAAAAGCGCATTTGTGTAACGACCCAGAATTTTAAACAATTTAAAATGAAAATATTTAATTAATTTTAAATATTTGAAAGATGGTTTGACTTGAATTTCAAATTATCAGAATGAATTTGGCGATTAAATTTTAGAATTTAATCTATTGTAAGTTGAATAAAAATTTGAATCTTCAATTTAAAGTTGAAGAAAAATATTTCGAAAGCTTTTAAAATTCGTATTGATAATACTGAAGGTAATTGAAGCTTCAGAATCGAATTTGAAAATGATTTGTTCAGTTTTGAAATTATATCGTTTGGATCGATATTTAAAAATAGCCGTTCGAGGCACAGTATCGGAATTCGACGAAACCAGTTCCATTGGGTCCGTAATATTGTATTATTACCGGATTTCAAATTTCGTATTGAACGGAGTTGCCGTGTGACCGTACGATATGCAAACGCGTTGAAATTTTAAACGAATTCAACTTAAATTTAAATTTTAAAATTTAGTCAACGTCAGCCCATTTTCTCCCCTTTAATCACGCCTAATATTTCGCCTGAAATCACGAAATGAAGTCGTGCAACCCATGTTCTCCTGTCTCTCCTTGTTCCTTTTAAAATGCACGCGGTAATCATTTCTAAACGAGGCAGGAGAAAATAGATTTTAGCAATGGCCGTTCGTCTCAAAACAAATCGAATTCGTTCAATAAATAAAAACAGCCGAGCTTTATATTCTTCTCCCTCTTTCGAAAATTGAAACAACAAATTAAATTGCCGCTCTCTCTCTCTCTCAGTTCGAAAATCATGGCCGCTATCTAACATTTGAATTTCGAATTCGAATTGAAGTGAGGGTGCTTGGCCGAGACGACTTGGTAACTAGGGTTGTGAATCGATGTCGGCATCTAGTAGAAGTCGATTTCAGTCGCGACTAGAGGGGGGGTCGCCTGGAAGCTCGAAGGCGAAAGCATCGCGATTGGAATTTGAAGCAGCCTCGGTTATCAATGGCAGAGAATGACGATCTCATTCACGCCATTCAAAGGCAGAGTGTGGCGATGGCTTTGGGTTCGAACTGGAGCTAGGGCACATGACGATTTGGGACTCCGAAGGCGGGGGCTTTGGCATGAAGCGGCGACGTGTTTGGTTGGTGGCAGTATCTCATCGGGGGTCGCGTTCGAGTATGGAAAACAGGAAGGTCGCGGGCTCGCGTGAAGGCAACAGCTTCGATGACTTTGGGTTGTTCGCAGGCGAAGTCTGGAGGCAGTGAGGTAGTTTTAAAATGAAATTTTTTGTTTTTTTAAAAATTCATATTAAATACAGTTAAAGCTTGAAATTAATTTGTTTATCTCATTCATCGGGAAAAAATCATTAACTTAAAATTGAAATATAGATTGAATTAAAATTTTAATGGCAAATTTAATGGGTCAATTTATTCGAACATTAATAATTGTATAAATTGTTTATATAAGGTATAAATCAAGAAAGTCGAGTCAAGAATGGAAATGGAATGCAAAATAAAAGCAAGGTGAGATTTTCTCACTCGATTGAAAAGTGGATTTTACAGTTATTGATTGATGATTGACTGTTTGGATTTGTGATATTAGATATAGTAGGATATATCTATATATATATAGCAATATATACATATTGGCATATGTATATATTGGATTGATTGATTTCCCGCCTCGTATAGCGGATGAGACCCTATTGCGCCGTTAGTAAGTGGATGATTTTTATAAAACCCATATACCGCGATATTCCACCTCGAAGTGGAATGGGTATTGTGCTAACGTCTGTGGATGCAGGGAAACAGGTTGGAGGGATCCAACTGGATTCCTCACCAGTATTTATTTATTTACAGATATTGATGTATATTCTGTTATCATATTGATATATGATGTTTGTTGTTGTGATTGACTAGTTGGTGCTGTTGCATCATCGGATTCAGTTTTGAAGTTTAAAAATAACGACTTTACTTTAAAAGGAATTTTAAAGTGATTTTTGAAAATATACGTTTTATGGAATTTTTGAATTGATTTATAAACGTTAAAATTTTAAAGTTATAAAAGGTATAATTTTTAGTGAAATATAACCAAAGTGTCATTTTTGAAATAAATAGTTGATTGATTTATAAAATGGTTTAAGTTGGGATTTTTGAATAACTATAAACGATTCGTATAAAAGATTTATAAAATTGATATCTATAAATTTAAAATATTGGAATTATAAAACGAGTTTTATAAGTGTTATAAATGAAATAATTATGGAATTTGTAAGTGTATGAAATTTATAGATTTATAAATTGTGAAGTTCTAAAATGGATGAAACTGTAGAATGAAAGATTTATAAGAAATTAACTTATAAATTGGATTTTTGCCTTTAAATGGAATATTGATCGAATTTGTAGATAAAAGGAGATTTATTAAATCGAAGTTGTTAATAAATAGAAATAGAATTTATAAACGTTGTTTTATAAATTTGAAATCAATCAAATTTGATTGATTTTAAATATAGAAGGTTATTAAGGGAATTTTATCCACGATTTTGGATAGTGGATAATTCTTGAAATAAAATGTGTAGAAAATATTGAAAATTTGGTTAGTGAAGTATATTCACGATTTTGGATAGTGAATATATATTATTAAGTAAAATGAATCTGGTCTTGGGAAAGTGATATTGAAATAGAATGAAAACGATTTAACGATGTTTTCAAAAGTGTTTAATATCGAAATCATGGATTTCAACATTCATTGTTGAAATAGACGTTTTCGAGAAAGAAGGAAATGGTGGACTATAACACTGTTGTTATAGTAAATGATTTCCGAAAGAAAATGTTTTTATATAGTATTGGGATTTATATATCTATCTAAATTTCGAATCCCTATACTAGTGATTTTGAGTCGTCGTAACGATGTTTTACGTAACATTCGTTTTGACTCAATTAGATGTTGTTATAGTAAATGATTTCCTTAAAGAATGAAATATATACTTAATATTGATTTAAGTATATCGAATATTTTCAAATGTTGAAAATAAATAAATAGATTTGTGAATTACTTATTATTAAATAAGTATGGAAATGGTTTCCTAAAATGAAATGAAACGTTTTTGAAGATTTATCTTTCTAAAGATAAATTGAAAGTGAATATTGAAATCGATTTGAAAATTGTATATTGGAATTTATAAAAGAAATGGGAATTCGTTTTAAAAATAAATATTGATTTATTTTTGAAGTGTGGAAATTTTATATCTAGTAATGATATTTTGGAAATTAAATAATTTGGAAAATTATTTGGAATCTGATGATGTTGTGCATCTTTATTGATAGTTAAATAACCAACTATCAATAATTACCTTGAATGGGTATTTGTTGTGAATTGAATGAATTTGAATGCCACACTTATTTTTGAATAAGCGCTCACTATTCGGGTTAGCCGGGAAAGGACCATGGGGTCGTATAACCCATTCCGAATATGTGATACGTCGTTATGAATCGCATTTGATGACCGGTGTTGAAGACCGGATATTTTTGAAAACGGAAGGATTACCGTCGAGTTACTCTACATCGGTT
Source organism: Allium fistulosum (assembly GCA_030737815.1). Taxonomy (NCBI): domain Eukaryota; kingdom Viridiplantae; phylum Streptophyta; class Magnoliopsida; order Asparagales; family Amaryllidaceae; genus Allium; species Allium fistulosum. The sequence continues at coordinate 495,551,069 of CM060905.1, read as the reverse complement.
GATCTCCGATTTAGAGGTTTTATCACCCTTAGTGACGGGAAGTGTGGACGTGATTGGAAATTATCCGGATTTGCAAGGGCTTCGTGAGAAGTGCCTTCGGTTCTGTTCGATCCCGGAACAGACTTGTATGGATTGTGTGTCTGACATTACACTTTGAGATATAAAGCTGATTTCTTTCAAATACATATCTGTTGGTGGCGGAGAATTTATTCTCTTAGCTTAACACCCTTCTCTGAGACGTACGAGCTCAGAGGTTATGTAGTTGAAGTTATCAGCGATATATTCCCAATTTGGTAATGTGGCATGCTGAGTGTTGCTGTGTGATGATCAGTGTTTGATCATTTGTGATATGATCATTTGTTTGATCATTTATCTTTGTGATCATAGGTTGATCATATGTTGACCCAAAGCGTGGCTTTTTGAAAAAGTGTAGCTTTGTGGACGAGACTTCGTCAGGGCCTCAACAACCCGGAAATGGTCGAAACAGGAATGTTGCGGCAAGGTTATGAGGGTCGCGCCCTTTAGGGTATGTCATTTCCTTCTGGAAAGGGGTGGTATCATGGTATGGAGCCCAGATACTTACTCATATGGATACACTTTCTTTATGATGTGTGATGTTGGTTACCGAGCGCTCGGATAAAGGTCCCAAAGGACCGGGTGATGACATATTCATGAGTTACCTGTTATAGGGGTAACCCGGCCTTGTTTGGCAGAGAGCAGTTTGTCTCTCGGGACGTCCAGCCAGAGGCGATCCTATTCGGCATGAGGAAAGGAAGTTCCTTAGCCTGACCATTTGTTGGAAAATCCAAAGAAACAATACGAACCTTTACGATTGCAATTGTATTACCTGCTATGGAATGTGGCGGTAACCTGCTATTGAACATAGTAGCTATAGTAGGCATAAGTGCGGAATGCCTATGCTGGCTAAGATTAATATTATACTTTCGAAATGTTTTCTACACTAGACATTAATAATAATAATAATAAAATGATTTGCGTAGTAAGCATCTTTGACTATCATAAGAAGAAATCTCCTCCAAGTCTGCGTTTGCATTGTGTGTGTGGTGGGAGGTCTTATGGTAGTTTCATTTTCCAAAAGCATTGCGAATTGACTTTAAAATTTTCCTGTTGTTTATTTTAAAGAATAACTGTTTTACGATCTCACACCAGTCACCATGACTGACTCGGAGTTTATTGTTTCCCTTCTAAACTCTGGGTGCCCACCAATTTCCACACGGGCAGTCTAGAGTTAGGTTATCAGGATATTCTGGATATTCTGGAGTTTTGAAGATAAGTTGGATGACGAGACGTAGTACTTGTATCTGATAGTATTTATTCCGCTGTGTATTCTGTATGAGGACAAGTTATATAACTGTCCATTGTTGTATTGAGTTGTATATCGACTCTGATTGATGTATGAATAAACTGATATAGTTCTTTGTTTTAAAAGACTAGTGATTATCTATTATATATTGTTCCGCTGCGATGTGTAAGATTTTGATATTGTTTTCTGTTCTGATGTTGTTCTGTTGTTCTTCTTTCTTCTCTTCTCTCTTCTCTTCTTTCTTCTTCTTCTTTTCTTTTTCTTCTATTTTATCTTTTCTTCTACCTCTTATTTTAAAACCCTAATGGTTCGGTTTTTCGTTCACCTTGAGTAAATCGATGGAGATTAGTGTCTATTCAAGGGGTACGGAAAAGCGGACTATTACAATTTGGTACAGTGGTAAAGGCGCATGTTGACTTCCTTATGACCAGGGATCAAGTCCCGTCGTCATCCAAAATCTGGAGCGATGTTTTTTTTAGCTGGTTCGTTTCTAGAGATTTTCCTACATATTTTAGCGTTGTTTCTGACATGTAGCGGCTTCCCATTCGCTCCAGTGATGTAAGAGGATGAGATGGCTAAATTTTATTGGTTGAGTGATGTGTATGGGCTAGAATGGATAACCATAAGTGTATGAAAGAACCAGATTTAATCTAAAATAATCTAATGGATTATATTCACTCAAATAATTTATAAATAAACCATCTAACCTAAACCTAATCTTTTATTCAGCCGTTGCCATAATTCTACAGTAAAATTAGTGTGTATTATTCTTTCTCCTTTTCTCTACTAAATAAACAAATCTCTACCAAATTAAGTTATCTATATATATATTCAAGCAATTTGGGGAATTTAGAAGAATCAAAGGGAGAAAGATTAAAGCAAATCTTTTTTCAAATTTATGCAAGCTCAAGTGCCAGGTGAGTGGGAATTAATATGGAATAGAAAAATAAAGTAGTTCAATTTCAATTCTTTTCTGGCACGTTAATATGAATTAATTTCAGTTATTAATTGAGAATAGATGTAAATTATTGCAACTTCTTCTTCCACTTCTCAAATCTAATTCATGTTTGGTTTAAAATATGGGACATATAAATTGTCTATTCACCTTTTATGGCATAAATAAGATTAAAATTTATGTAAATTATTGTACCTTCTTCTTCTTCCACTTCTCAATTCTAATTCATGTTTGGGTTGAAATTTGGAACAAACAAATTGTTATTCACGTTTCATGGCGTAAATAAGATTGGTTTAATTAAATTGAATTAGAATTGTTATTCAATTTCTAATGGTAGAACATGTTAGTTTAATAAATTCAGAATATGTTACTTGAATAAAATTATGGTTTTGATTGATATAATTACATAATTTTGAATATGGTTTTGGAACAAAATTGGGAAGTCTAATTGGCATAATTGTTTGTTTCATATGTGACCTAAAATGTAAAAGTGGAATTTTGTGTAATTAAACGGTTTGTGGCTATTGGATAAAAAATTTGTACAGATTAAATCTCTAAAAGGAGAACGTAAATTAGGGTGGAAAAAAATGTAAATTAAATGGACCCTAAAGGCTAGTGTAAATCTGTAACAAAATGACATAAAAATTACAGACAAACCATACAGACTGAACAGACAAGAAATTGAAATACCATTTATGTAAGAAAAAGGGAAATTATGAAATAACCAAATCGGATGTAAAAATGGCACAAAGAAGATTAATGGAAATAAACAGTATGTAAACTATAACGGTAAAATTAATTAATCTGGAAGCGATTTGGTATGGAGGCCTTTAAAGGTCTGGATAGGTGTTTCATGCAGTTAAGACTAAAATATAGTTTTGGCTGTACGTACTAGGAGCGGGCAAGTAGGTTCGCAAGGATGTTTGTTACCTTTCGTAGGTTGCTAGTACGTAGGATAGATAGCATCCGCAATCGTCGGCTTTTTCAGGCAGATAGATGTGGACAGAATGTGACAAGTGTGCTCCGACGTAGGCTTCTTTAGGCAGATCGTTGGAGGATTTTGCACAGCCGACCCAGCTACGGGCGCTCTTTCGGAGGACCGATACTTTGGATAGGGGCAAGTCCACATTAGTGACCGAGGAGACAGGAGGATAGGAGTCCAGTTCGACAAAGCTTGAGTGCAACTTTGGGGTTCTGCGAGGTTGTTTGAGTCGGCGTCGGTCAGACGTAAGAGGCATTTAGTCATAGTGCACGGGTGAAGAGCATGACTTTCACGCTGTAGCACGTGGATAGGTAAGAACGGCAGGTCCGACAGGCCGATTGACGTTTAGTATTACTGCGGGGTGTCACAAAACCTTGTCCCAATTTTCCAATTCCGTATTAGCGTGTATATATATGTTATCAGGATACCTATAAATTAAATTTTTTTGTATGTTAGTGTATGATATATATATATATATATAAACACACATGTATGTATGTATGTGTATGTGTTTGTATATATATAGTTAAATAACATAAGCATGTTCGTAATTTTAATATGAATCTATCGCCGTAGGTTGCGCGTAAAATGGATCTCGTGTGTAAAATTTATGAAGGTTGCAATTTATGTGAATTTTGTGTAAATTAAAAATTATATTGCCCTAAATGTGATTAATAACAAATGGGGACTTAAATACAAAATTACGTATATCGTTCATCTCCTTAAGCCGACCTTACTCGCCTAGTACCCCCGATGTTAAACTCGATCATGTTGGAACTTGGCCAGCTCATAGTGGAAGTTATAGGTAAATTTCAAAAAAAATACACTATTGGATCTTTATTGGGCTTATGAAGTCTGATTTATTTATAACATTTCTAAATTTAATTTAAATAAAATCTTTTATTTCGTTTAAATTTATAAATAATGGACTGAATTATATTTAATTTATGTTAAATTAAATATAATGGTACATATATGTATTATATGATTATATGTATTATATACACACATAAATACATACATACATACATATATATATATATATATGCATGTGTAACATAATAATCCATGCATGGTATAACATGCTCGTATATAATTGTCGGGATTTGCATCGCAACGGGCATGTTAGCTCATCTTATATGTATTGTATGTTGTCCAAGTATATACATGTATATATATAAAATTATTATTTTAAATAAATATTAAAACAATATAAATATTTACTTATATATATGTGTGTGTGTGTTGATAAATTTAAAATATTAATATATGTGTGTATTAAATTAGATAAATGACTGTATATATGTATACATAAGATCAATTTTAACATGATACGATGGCATAGTTAATTATAAGTCTTTTAATTTATGTAATATGACATATTAATATAAAGGTAATAAAATAATAAAAATTAAAATAAATTTATTTGGCTATGTATACATAAGATCTATATAAAAAATGTTTTTTATTATACATATATACATATAACCATTCAATACTTGACAACATTTATACATATAAGAATATCACCTAACCAACAATATAATTATGATATATATAAACAAGGAACATAATATTATACATGTAACAACCCACCCCAGAATAGGCCTAAATTTTGACCCAAAAAAGACCTATCAAATTTAGATCCATTCTAAGGTAAGCCATTGGTAGAGCTAAGAAAATAGCGGTATAGAGCCATAACTAAATGTTCAGAATTCATAGTGGATAGAACAAAATATAATAGCAAAGCGTACCCATTTATTTCAAAATCATAAATATGTCAAAATACAACGTACTATCAAATCGTACCATAAATCCGTTACAACAATAGTCTAGATACATGGGTACATAAAAGGAAGTGAAAATGATAAATACTGCCACAAGCAAACCACCTTCATCTCTAAGCGTCGTCTTCGCCATCAACGTCCCTTAGCATGTGTTGTAATGAGGAAGGAGTCAGAATAACAAGTATCTAGTGAATAAAAACCTCGAGTTTTATCTTTTCAGTACTTGAGCAGTATATTTCAAAATAAGAATATGTCTACGAATATAAAACCTTTAAAATCATTTAATACTTCTTTTTAAGGAAAGAAGCAGGTATCCAAAATCCCATAATCCAAATCCCTCGTTATAATTAACTAGCAATGCAAGAGATAGTATCCGAGCCACTTAATACCATTATTAGATAAGTAGACTCCGACCGTTTAATACCTTAATAAAGGCAGACCCTATCATTTAATACCTATTCCTAAGGTGTGCTCCTCAATGGTACTATCTAGCTGGCATCATATGGAATCTCAAGTCACTTAATACTTCTTTATTTGGAAAGGCGGACCCTCAATAAGTCTTTTAATACCTTATCTAGAAGCGGACCCCTATAGAGATACCACCTAACATGTCCCCTAGGTCATTTAATACTTTATTTGGGGAAAAGAGGTAGGCCCTCAAAAAACCACTTAATACCTCAAGACCATGAAGCAGGACCCTTGTACTATGGCTCATACTCATAATGACGTCTCACATTAGTCTGACTTATTCATCGGAATTGGTAGTCAGATTAGCTGGGAAATTTCCCCTACAGAATTTGGAACTAACCTCACGTCATTATAAATATTTATCACAAGGATATCTCACATCAATAGGAAGTGTACACAACTGTTGGTAGCCTTAAAGTGAAGGGCAGACTCCATCATATAACTCTATTGACCTCGCATCCTTATGACTTTGCCATAAAATTAAATACACTTTATATACATAATAATACCCATATCACTGTTTCATAAATAAGGCCTTATAAGGAATCTTCTTTATTATGCCTTAGGATAATAATTAGGCTATATAAGAGTTTCCTCTTATTTTCATCTGACAATCAATTACATTCCTAATGGGGGAAATAAATGAAAATGAATACTTAATTAACTACGCCATATACGCAATGATTATAAGTTTATTACGTTAATAGAGATAAATAAATATTCGCACCTAATAAATTCTAAACACACGGATTTTACGCCCTAAGCTAGCGTTAAATGTCAATTCCCTAACTAAATACTATCACAAGCCTTTTTCTTCAAATTTCCAAGATTTCAACATACTAAAATAAGGGATTCTAATATCTAAATATGGAATAAATATTCATAACCAAAACGGCAATTACTGACTTGTAAATAAAAGAGGAACTCAATTTATTACACAAATTCAATGGAATATCCTAAACAATAGGAATAAAACTCCATATTCTATTCAACTCCTCTATTACAAACAAATAGATAAGAACGAAATTTGTGTGGAATAAGTGGTGTAAACTATGAATAAAATCCGTAATCTAAATCCCTTATTTCATTGAAGAATCACAAATTGGACCAAAGAAGACGGAGAAGTGGAATAGACTATGAAATTATCAAAATTTGCATAAACGAAACAAATCCCATCAAATTAATGTAAATAATTGAGAGTATCAACATATAATTGACATTTCGAAATTAAAAGGAATCTCGGAGGATTCTATCTATCGTATTTTCACAATCCCAAAATCCCTAAGGCATATTCAAATCCGTAGAGATACATTAAATAATTACTAAAAAGGAAATATTAAGGTTTCCACTCACAGAATAACCTTAGTTTCGCCTTCCTTGGATATGCATGTCTTACGATCTCTTCCAAAATCTCTTTTTTTGATATGTATACATAGAATAAGGAAGACGTATATATTTTTATTAGATTCAGAATAGTTGGAGGATAATAGAATAAGAATAGGTTAGAGGAAGAAGAAATAAATAGAAAATAGGTTGAATTCTTACCTGAATTCTCTATGGAGTTTTTAAATCTAATTTGGAGAGATAACAATGGCAGAGTTTCATTGAATTCCCCAAAATAATATGAATAAAAAGAGGAAAGGATAGAGTTCTATTTATAGGGGTTGAAATGCATCAGAACCGTAGGATGAAAATAGTTTAAAATGGAGAAATCCAGAGCACTCATTCTATCAAATCCTAGTCGCTACTGCAAATTTTCATGACCAACCTTCCTAGGGGTCGACCAATCCCAGTAAAAGGGTCGACCGGTACGTTATTTTGGGTAATTATTGATTCCGTTTCTTTTTTATTAATTTCTTAACCTAATTAACTTTAATGTTAAACATTTACTTAACCCTCAAGCTAATTTGTGAAATTCAAACCCTAAAATTAAATTCTCATTTGTATTCAAACTAAATTAATATAAATCCGGAAACTTCAAACGCTCATAACTTCTTCGTTTGAGCTTCGCTTTTAGCATATTATATATGAAAATAGATCAGAATTTCACCACGAATGCAAAGGAATAACTTTCATACTCAAGTTCTAACTTTTAAAAATTTCCATTTCTACCTTATCACATTTAATTTAATTTACTCCATTTATTTTTGGTTCATTTTACGGGTGTTACATTCTCCCCTCCTAAAAAGAATTTCGTTCCAAAATCTTTCAAGTGGCGAACAGCACAACACGCAATAACATTCATGTTATACAACCAGGTTATCTACACAACCATCTACTCAACCAATAGTATAATGTGATTATGTACTGCAAACATACTAAAATGAGCTCAATCCTAGCGTGAGTGTGTAATCGTTCATGGAAGTATGTATGCAAATACCCTAAACATGCATAAAAATTTCCACATGACTGTAAAGTGATTGTGAAAAAGTTAGCAACCATCTCCTACCATCCAATATAGCAACCATGATGCAACCAAAATCCTAATTTTGGAGAAATTTTTTTTCAAAGAAAGGCTTAGGACGAGGAGTCCTCATGCTTCAACCGAATTTTCTCCCCATTGTACTCAGACCAATCTAATTGTTTGTCACGGAGCTTCCGAGTTTCGTGCTATACAATGCATGCAGTGGCATGGTGTGCTATTTGCTCCGTCTTAAAATCCCCCAATTGATTAGGCTCTACAGCAATTACTATGCTACGAAGGTATTTCCTTAAGTGCAAAAACGTCATGGACTCCAGCCAACATAAAAGTTTTCTTGTTTTCCCCATATTGGGAAAAGGTCCAATAAATCCGGTGCCTACTCTCCAACTACCAAATTGTGCGATCTTCACACGCTGCCTAATTAATTCTTACTTTCTAAAGTCTTGCAATACAAATCTAGTCCGAGTAGAATTTGTTGGTAGTTTTCCACCCACAATTTGGCAATTCGCATGGCCTCCCAAAAATGCTTCAAGGGTGCCATACCAATCGTCTATTGATGACTACAATCCTGCGTGAATTCTACTAAGGGTAAGCACTACTCCTAAGGTCCTCCAAAGTCCAAGATCCAAGCTCTCAATAAATCCTTCAAGTTCTCATCCTTTCCTTCCGTTTGTCCATCGGTCTTTAGTTGGTAAGCGATGCCTAGATTCAACGAAGTCGCTAAAGCTAGTTCCTAAAGCTACTAGCAAACTCCTCCAAAATTTTCTAGTAAACTAAAGTTCCTTATCACTAATGATGCAAAGCGTAACTCCATGAAGCTGTGTTGAGATGCTACGGTTCAACTGCTTTTAAGAGAAATTTTTTGCCACCTTCTCCTTAATCCTTGTTCAATAGGAAATTCCATTCACATTCCTATACATATTATTTTTTCCTTGAATGGTGAAAGTCTGTGAGCTAAATTCCTTATGTTTTTCCAAAATTTTAAAGTTATAGGTGTTAGTCCTTGAGATGATGGTTTTGATGACAACAACCTTAGAATAAGATTATAAAATATAAATACTAACATTATAGTTTAGATATATATGTATATGCAGGATTTAACCATGCAGGTACAAAGAATGAAGACTGTACAGTATAAAGATTCAAGATATCAAGATTGAAGACTCATGAGTATCAAGATTATCAAGAGTTCAAGATTTCAAGATAAGTATTGAGTCTAGAATTATGTTAAAACTTCATAATAGCACTGAAATCTTCACTCCATTTTTATTTTGGGATGGAACCCATTTCTACCTTTTTAGTGGCTTACAAACCCACGACAAGTAGCTTACAAACCTACGACAAGTGGCTTACAAACCCACGAACATCCTGGTTTTGTACAAGTTCTCGAGTCCTGATGTGATGAGATATTCTGCAGGAAGAAGCTTGCAAAACTACTTCAAAATGATTTTCAAAACTACTTCAGAATGATTTTCAAAACTTCTTTTCAAAATGTTTTAGCCTTAAAAATTATCTTTTCAAATGATTTTCAAAAAGTTGTTTTAGCCTTAAAATATTCTTTGTTTTTGTTTTTAATAAACTCTTGTTTTAAACTTCGTTTATTTTAAACTATCTTTTAATTATAATATATTTATACTTAGATTTAAATATAAAATTATAGTAAAATTATATATATATTATTCTCTATATTTATCTATGTATATTATCTATAGTCAAGTATATTTATAAAGTTTAAATAGTTCTTAATATAAGATAATGGTTATTTTCAAAGAAAATCAAATCTTCAAAAAATGCTTTGGGATGTCGACATGACCTAGTACCCCATGTCGACATAGTGTCAGCTAGGACCAAAAATTTGAATTTCAAAAGAAGTGTCTATTCGCCATAACCTTTCATGAATAGACATGGCTGTTGTTCTTCTATAAATAGGGGTTAGTTTCAACGAATTTTATATCATATTTTCTGGTTTTTCACTTCTCTTCTTCTTCCACATTTTCTTATTCAAAATCCTATCATCACTCTGCCAAAATCAACATTGAATCTAACTAGATCATCTCCGGTTTGATTCTCTGTCACTATCTCATCAAGATCCTCAGTGTTATTCAGAGTTATAGGCTTTCTTTGTAATCAATAGAGTAAAAGGTGTGATTGTAGCCTTGGAAATCAATCAAGTGAGAAAAGGTGTGATTGTAGCCTTGAGATATCAATTGGGTGAATTTGTTGCCCGGAAATCAAGTATCTCTACCCAGAGGATTGTGATTCTGGAGGGTGTACCTCGTGGCCTTGAAATCGAGGGTTGTAATTGTTGAATTGCTTTTGAAAGGAAATCCGAACTTAGTTGTGCGGGACTGGATGTAGGGTAACTCCAAACCAGTATGAAATCTAGTGTGTTCTTTCCTTCACTGCATTTACTTTATTTCTGCATCTGTGTTTGATTCAGTGATTATATCTATGTCTGAATATTGCATACATTTGTATACAAATCAACAATAACTCAAAAAGATTTAGTAATTTCTTATAAACACTATTCACCCCCCCTCTAGTGTTCATTCTAGCCTTAAGATCCATATTCAGCATTCCTCACAATAGGACCATTTATATACCTTAGGTTGCAAACCTAATTCTCCAATTAACTTCCAATCTTACCTATGGTTTATCCCTAGTTAAGTGTCCCCATAAAATTTCCCTATTTACTTTGCTTTCGAACACACACACACACACATATATCAAGTGGTTTAAATCCCATTCATTAAGTAAGCACATGAATAAAACATGATATATCTAACATCACATCATCCACTTTTCCAATGACTAAGAGAGAAAACTAGTGACTATAACCCAAGAACTCTAAAAGAAAGTTTTGCTGGAAGATGCCATTTATTATCAACTAATATAAATGGTGTTGAGGTCCTAACACTCCTTTCTAAATTAAGATGGGTATTTCTAAAATGTCATTCCATCATTAACCATTTTTCTTAGTTTTCCCTTTTCGGTCTTTAATAAATGTGGTTTATTCATTGCTTCAATCAATATATACATTGCAGTTGATCATTATTCATCAAAGTTGGACCATTTCCAATGAATCCTTCTTCAGGTTACCAATATCCATTCATAACACCAATTTCATTCTTCCACAAATGCCATATCAAGTTTCCTTAATCAGTGCCTATTAGATTCATTCTCCTCTCATTAATCACAAATTTATTGCCTATTAAATTTGTAATTAATGTCCATAAATCCTAATCTGTCAATTACTAACTATACACATGTAGTCGTAACCTATGCTATATATATATATATATATATTCTAGTCGTTAAGTGTGGCTATATGCTATCTATATCTAACTATGAATTCTACAAATAGAATACCCATTTCCATATGTTAATTTATTGAATCTATCCTTCCAAAAATATTATCGTCATAATTTCTCATAAATTAACCACAGGTGAGGGTTTTGCTTTGTTTGAAATTACAAGGAATTATTTCTTTTTTATTAAAATAGGTAGTGTGAACTATGGAAAAGAATATCCATCTCTTACACATCCCTTTCCTTTTTAGTGTATTCCTTGTTACTTCAAACAATGCACTTTATACAAATTTTTGAAAATTGGATAATTTATGGAAATTACACGGAGACTGTTCCAAAATTAAATTCATATTCATAATCTATGGGCAACCTAATTCATAACACAATTACAGATATGGAATATCTTTATACTTTACCAACTTCTTCAAATAGAGGTTTGGGACTGATTTCAAATTTCTAGACCAGGTTGTACATTCTATTCCTATTTATTCATATCCTAAAATCCTTAGTCTATCCTACCTAGGCCATGATCTGTATCTACTCCATAAAAATTATAAAATAATAACTTTCGCACACAAAATAAAATATCTTCACACAAATAAACTTATTTAAAAATAAGTATTTATTACTTCATTTCTTGCAATACTTAAAACATGAAGTATCAAATTCAATATCTCCATCTTTGAAAATGTAAACTTTAAAAACCTTTATCAAAGATTCAAAATTCCTTTACTGCCAAATAGGAATAAAATAATCTCCCATTTTAAAACTTTCCTTATCAAAAATTTTTCTCTTAAAAGTTAGACTTTCTAATTTATGCTATTCAAAATTTTCTTGGTTTTTCAAAAAGGAACTTATGATAAACTTCCTTTCAATAGCTTACTAAAATAAGGATTTACTTCTTTTCGAAATAGGATTTTTAACACAAAAGATTCAAAACTTAGTTATCTTTCCAAACTAATATGTTAGACCATTTTTGTTTCAAAGAGTTTTATAGCTACTAGGATTATCATGTACAAAATAGTAAATTTTCCTCGATTACCATTTTAAAATAACAGTTATTTCCTTCTAAAGCATGCAATAATATTTATTACCTTATCACTCAAAATATACTGTTATTTAGTGAAATACGTCTCGTAACATTGCTCAAAAAATCTTAGAATCTCTTGTAACACTTTTCTTTCTCAAATCCAATAATATAACTATTCAAATAACTTTTGTATTCAAATTCGGAAAAACATATAAAATTCTCATCTTTACATAAATGCTTCTCCTTATACAAAAACATCTAACTTATTTATCAATCATCGTTTGAATCCAATCGATGGTCAAAGATACCTTTTATAACTTTATACGATAGAAAATAGATGGAGTAGACAAAGATTACTTTTATCTTATTCTATTACTCCTTTCAATATCTCATCTACAAGAATTCATAATTCTATTATTACCTAAATTCCAGTCATTATTCTCTACATTACCTTATATGGGAATGTCTCTCTTACCTATCCTTTCGGACATTCCTTTCTTTCTATTTTCTATTTTCTATTCCAAAATTGGTGTAATTTATATTTATAAACCCCTAAATAGAGTTCTAAAGAAAGAAAATTTAGGTTAATAAATAAGAAAAAATCGCATGGAAAAAAAAGAAGAATCAAAGGACCAAAAATTGAAATATTTTTAATCAAATTAAAAGTTAACAAATGTAAACTTTTCAAGTCATTAATTTACAATTAAAACCATCCACAATTTTGTCTCTAAAGAAATTCACCACTTTTAAAAATTGCATTACCATTTCAAACTTTTCTAAAAATAATGGTGGTATATTTCCAAAGTTGTCTAAAACCATATTTATATTTCCAAAAATTTCCAACTTATATAGCCTCTAAGAAGTTATAGAGAGGAAAGAACTTTCAAATTTATTATGTAGGAAATATAACATAGAAAAATATAAGAATACAAAAATCAAGGTATAAAAAGTTGAAAACTTTTTTAATTCAATCAACAATTTTTTAATTGAGAAGTTAATAAATGGAAACTATTTTTTTTCAACTTCTCAAGTCACCAAATTTGTAAATTAAAATCACTTACCAAAAATGTATCACCACCCTTTTCAAATTTACAACATCTTACATTTTACAAAAGAAACAGTGGTATAATTTTAAAGTCATCTAAGATCACTTTTTATCACAAATTTTTAACTCATTAGATTTCCTTTTTAAAATCTTTTGAAAGACACTTTCAAAATTTTCAAGGGGTTTTCAAAGAAACCTTTTATCAAATTATGTCCTAAGGGGTAGGATTAAAATTTGTTCTTTCTTTTAAACCTTTCTACTCTATCTTTTAAAAATCTAGTTTCATCCTTCATGTGATAAATGTATTCCTTTCCATGGAAGTTTGCTTCTTTCCTTGCTTCCATATTTTAATACCTAACACCTTCATTTGTTACCTCCATAAATATTAATTTGTCTGTATTAATTAGTTGTCAGCCTAACAGACGTTTCTTTAAGGTCACTTATTTCCTATTCAAATCCTACCTATTTACTCCTTTCTTGTCTTTCCCATAATTATCCTCATGGGTCATTAATTTATTCAATTTATTACCTATTAACATTTCCATCTACGGTTACCCCTATTATTAAATATGTTTATAGGGTCCACAGTGATAAGGAAGAGTGGGTCTTATCAAGGAGTCAATTACTATCCAGCTTCTACAATGCTTTCGTAAGTTAGGTCATGCTCTCCCTAGTATGCTCCTAAAGATATGATCTCCACTCCATGGGTAATCAGAGTAGGAGTATAAATTATCTCTATTTATTCTTCCAACTCATAGTCGCCTTGCCCATCCTTTTGAAATATAGTCGAAACTATTTTTATAGTTGGAATCTATAGAATTAGATGTAAACCCAATATATATAGTAAGATTTTTGAAAAACACATTTCAAAAATAACAAATATGCCTCTCATATGTATATTTTTCTCCGTTGATCGGGTAACATAAACTTTGATACCATATGTAAAAACCCCCGGAACATGCCTAAATTTCGACTCAAAAAAGACTCATCGAAACTTAGATCCAGTCTAAGGTAAGTCATGGGTAAAACTAAGTAAATAACAGTATAGAGTCATAACTAAATTTTCAGAACTCACAGCGGATGAAACAAAATATAAGAGCAAAGTTACCCATTTATTTTAAAATCATAAATATGTAAAAATACAAAGTACCATCAAATCATATCACAAATCCATTACAACAATAGTCTAGATACATGGGTAAACATAAAAGCAAGTGAAAATGATAAATACTACCACAAGCAAATCACCTCTGTCTCTAAGCGTCATCTTCATCATTAACGTCCTTTAGCCTATGTTGTAATGAGGAGGGAGTCAATACATCAAGTGTCTGATGGATAAAAACCTCGAGTCTTATGTTTTTAGTACTTGGGCAATATATTTCAAAATAAGAAAATGTCTACGAACATAAAACCATTAAAATCATTTAATACTTTTGTTTTAAGGAAAGAAGCAGGTCTCTAAAATCCCATAACCCAAATCCCACATTATGATTAACTAGTGATGCAAGAGCCACTTAATACCATTTAATGGAAAATAGGCAGATTCCGGTCGTTTAATACCTTAATAAAGGTAGACCCCATCATTTAATACATATTCCCAAGGTGTGCACCTCAATGGTACTATCTAGCCGGCATCATATGGAATCTCAAGTCACTTAATACTTCTTTATTTGGAAAGGTGGACCCTCGATCAGTCACTTAATACCTTATCCAAAAGCGGACCCCTATTGAGATACTACCTAACATGTCCCTAGGCCATTTAATACTTTATTTGGAGAAAAGAGGTGGGCCTTCAAACAACCACTTAATGCCTTATAAGAAATTATTCATAGGAACTGGTAGCCAGACAAGCCAGGCAGATTCCCCTTATAAAATTTGAGACTAACCTCGCATCATTATAAATATTTATCATAAGGATATCACACATCAATAGGAAGTGTACACAACTGCTAGTAGCCTTAAAGTGAAGGGCAGACTTCCATACTGTAACTCTATTGACCTCGCATCCTTATGACTTAGCCATAGATTAAATGCACTTCATATATATAATAATATTCATCTCATCATTTCATAAATAAGTCCTTATAAGGAATCTTCCTTGTTACGCCTTAGAATAATAATTAGGCTATATAAAAGTTTCCTCTTATTTTCGCCTAACAATCAATTACATTCCTAATGGGGGAAATAAATGAAAATAAATACCTAATTAACAACGCCATATACGCAATGATTATATGTTAATTACGCTAATAGAGTTAAATAAATATTCGCAACTAATAAATTCTAAATGCACGGATGTTACGCCATAAACTAGCTTAAATGTCAATTCCCTAACTAAATACTATTACAAGTCCATTTTCTTTAAATTCCCAAGATTTGAACATACCAAAATAAGGGATTCTAGTATCCAAAACAGGAAATAAATATTCATAACCAAAACTACAATAACTGAGTTGTAAATAAAATAGAAACTCAATTTATTAAACAAATTCAATGGAATATCCTAAACAATAGGAATAAAATTCCATATTCTATTCAACTCCTCTTTTACAAAATATAGATAAGAAGGAAATTCGTGTGGAATAAGTGGTGTAAATTACGTATAAAATCTATAATCTAAACCCCTTATTTCATTGGAGGATAACAAATTGAACCAAAGAAGAAGGAAAAGTGAAATAGACTATAAAATAATCAAAAATTACATAAACAAAACAAATTCCATCAAATTAATGCAAATAATCAAGAATATCAACATATATCTGACATTTTGAAATAAAAAGGAATTTTAAGGGATTTTATCTATCGTATTTTCATAATCCCAAAATCCCTAAGGCATATTCAAATCCATAGATGTACACTAAACAATTATTGAAAAAGAAATACTAAGGTTTCCACTCACATAATAGCCTTAGCTTTGCCTTCCTTGGATTTTCATGCCTTGCAAACTCTTCTAGAATCTCTCTCTTTTGATATACACACACAGAATAGGGAAGATGTATATATTTTTATTAGATGCAGAATAGTTGGAGGATAATAGAATAAGTATATGTCGGAGGAAGAAGAAATAAATAGAAAATATATTGAATTCTTACCTGAATTCTCTATGGAGTTTCTGAATCTAATTTGGTGAGAAAATGATGGCAGGATTTCATTGAATTCCCTAAAATAATATGAATAAAAAGTGGAGAGGATATAGTTCTATTTATAGGGGTTGAAACGTACCAGAACTGTAGGATGAAAATAGTTTATAACGGAGAAATCTGGAGCATTCATCTTATCAAACCCTAGCCGCCACTGCAAATTTTCATGACCGGTTGGTCGACAGCCCCCATCAACCGGTCAACCGCTAGGGGTCAATCGGTCCTAGTAAAGTGGTCGATTGGTATGTTATTTTGGATAGTTATTGATTTCATTGCTTTTTAATTAATTTCTTAACCTAAGTAACTTTAATGTTAAATGTTAATTAAATGTTTACTTAACCCCCAAGCTAATTTTTGAAATTCAAACCCTAAATTTAAATTTTCATTTGAATTTGAATTCAAACTAAATTAATTTAAATCTGAAAATTTCAAACGCTCATTACTTCTTTGTTTGAGCTCCGTTTTCAGCATATTATATATGGAAATAGATCCGAATTTCACCACGAATGCAGCAGAACAACTTTTGTTGTCAAATTTCGACTTTTTTAAAATTACCATTTTTTATCTTATCACATTTAATTTACTCCATTTATTTATAATTCATTTTACGGGATGTTGGAATACATTAATTATAAGTCATATGAAATAATAAGACCATACCAAAACTTATGCCTTGAAGTACACTTTGCTATGATGAATATATCTCCTTAGAACTCTTCTAAATTCGGCAGATTGCTAATCCTTGAATTGTAGACCCTTTGCTATCAAATAGCTGTAGATTTGAATTGATTTGAATATTAATGGAGCTCTTGAAGGCATTAATCGGCCTACAAAATAGAGATAGAAGGCAGCCAAATGTCTTCTAAAGGTTGAGAATAGAGATGCTTATATAGAGGAGAAGTTGGAGATATTTTGGGACCAATATCCTTCATCAACTTTTACTAGTTCTCTTCCATCTTAGCCCTCCATCTCAAATCCTTTGTTGCACCATCATATGGTTAAATATTGCCTTCATTTTGGTCGAAATTTCCAGCCCCTTTCATGGGCTTTAAACCCATTTTAAGCATAAATAAATAATATTAATTAAATCTAATTTAGTTGCTTATCAATATCGCATATCGATCGATATATTTATAACTATTATAAATACATACAATACTATTTATTCCTCAATAATAATCAATGTTTTATAATTAACATTTCATAAATACTAATTAATTTAATTAATTCATAACAATTATAAACTAATTAAATCGTTTGGTCTAAAGAGAAATCATTATATTGATTATGTGACTCATCATGTGTAAATTCAGTCAACGATTAATACCAAACTATTCGAATGTTAAACGTTCACACGTTACTTAATTTGAAGGTGGTGTGAAATTTTGGCCAAATCTATCATTCGGTAAAATACAATTTTTTATTATTTAGTGTTACCCAATTGTGTCGTTTATTTACACCAATTCTCTTCGTCAAAACTATATCACTTTGGACTTATTGAATTTGGTAATGGTCAAAATTCCAACATCGTCCACATTCAACTATATAGTCCAAACATGAAGTCTTTAGTTCGAGGATGACAATTATTATTTACCGAAATGCTCTGCCCAAAGAATTTAACTTTGAGTTGACTTGAGTTGTCCATGATACTAACCTCATATAATTGAGGAGATGAATCATCTATTGAATAGTGCTTCACTTCCATACTTCCACTCGACCCAACTATAGTCACTCGATAGAGTGACATGCCATGATTTGACTATAATCAAAGTAGAACTTTTATATTGAAGATCCATAGTATTATCATGTCGAGAGAATTGTGTAAATCAGTCACATCAGTATTTTCTATTTGACCTTAGTTATATTAACCAATAGAAAATTATCAAGTGAGTTGTTCCATAGTTATCTAATAACCATCAATATGTAGCCTCTAGGTGCTCCCAGCGTCCATGAGTAATACACTGCCCAACATTTGGAGAGCATTATGTACTTTGGTCTTAACGGATACATCGATATCTAGTCCTTGCATCTTAACTAGGAATATTTAAATTGGTATTTTTATTTTCATTGTGATAAATCACTGATAGTTACAACATTTTGTAACTACTATCGCAAAATGTAACATTTATGAATTTTCTATTAAATATACTTTTAGTTAAATTAATTTATTAATATAACACATTATATCAAGTATATAATAGAAAGAAAATACCTTTTATTTCAAAAAATATTGGGTATCGAGTTAGATATATGTAAAAAATTATATAATTGCACTTAGGGCATACCTCTAACTTTATCAATCTCCCACTTGCACTTGGGTCAATTATAGAATCTTATTCAAACTTCTCCAACCAGTTTTCTCAAAACTGATTGGATCAGTCCCCCAGTGAATGGGTATGCTATTATGTTTCAATTATCTACTTTGTCAATCAACTCTCTTCGATGTTAATTAACTATCTTTATTATGTGGAATAATTCAAAGTATGTCTCTCAACTTTCAGTGAGCTCTAGGTTCTATTATGAACTATATAGTGACATTGTTATCATATAACAATTTATGGGATTCTGAATATTTGGAATCACCCTCGGCTTGGTTATAAATTTGTGCATTTATATTTATATATATTTCTTTGTTGCTGCCTATTCTAGGTGATGCACTTAGTATTTTCATTAAATCAGTATAGTCTTTCATTAGGGACATTTCCAATTTAAATCTTATTAACTTGAATTTAACATTGACATATTATACTCAATATCACTTATGAAGTTTGAGTCCAAATACTCCTTTATAAGGAGTTTGTTGTTTCTGTAAACAATTCTCTAATATTTTGTAAATATACAAGAACAATTCAAACAACCATTTTAGTGGTATCGGTTTGGATTTGATATTTTCTTCGTGTATCAAATACATAAACAAATCAAGATATTATAGACAACATAACATGTATAATAATTCCTATTGCCAATGCATAAGGAATATATCTTACATGATCCATATTAAACATTTTAATAAGGTGTCCTTCCATATCGATTTGGGACACTCCTAATATATTTTATACTTGCTATAAAAGATATCATTCATAAATCCAATTTCGTGTATTAAAAACAACTCAAACTGATTTTAATACAAGTACATCATTACAATCAGTAGTGTTATGTTCTATATACCCTTTAATGTTCTTTCTTATAAGCACATGCTTTCTCTACATTTTGATTGGAAATCAAATTATTTGATATTTCTATCAAAACATTTGTTCAATTTTGATGCTTTTAAAATGATACTTTATATAATTTCTTGGATCATATCCAAAAACCCACAAACTCAATATCGCTCCTACTGACTTTGAGACACTTTGGTTATTATGTGTAAACAATTTTACTCTAAATAATTTTTTAGAATTTTATGTTTCAACACATATGTACCAAAACATAAATTCATACTAGGCGATAATTTTGTGAGTAAAATCTGAGCCAACTTAAACACATCGAACTGTGAATCCGTTACAGTAATTTCAATAATTGAAATTCATGGTGATGTTTTTATCAATGTGGCTTACTATATTCCAACTTCATTTGTCTTTCTCATAAAGGCACATTTGCAGCCAATGGATCATATCCATTCGGATACAACTATCAAAATCATATTTCGGTAAAGTAATTGGAATTTATTTCGGATCTATGCATCATACCATATTATAGAGTCAATACTCTTAATGGTTTGAATTAAACATCCAAGGATTATATATTTTCGACATTAATAAGAAACTCATAGTTTCTATTCAGTATGCGAGAATACTTATTAGACACTCTAATGCGATGTGTTTTTATGTCAGCAACAGAAGCCCAAGCTCATGGCATTGTTGATCTTGTAGCGGTCGAAAATGAAACTATTGGGGATTTCGCCGGATTAGTTAATTTCATTTCACCTCGTAGTAGTCAGTTTATCCTTGGACGTATCTAATTCCATTTTAATACCAATAATTTCTCAAAGGAATTCCTTCACCATGAAGTTGGTATTTCATGAAACAAAAATTGTTTTTCAATGCAATGAAATATGTATTTATAAACACTTTATAAATTGCCTTTTATACAAAACAAATTTAGTTTAGTTTATAAAATTTATGTTCAAAACATAAGTATGTCATCCAGTGACAGTACTTCACGAACTCCTTTTGGGGTGATTCATACAAGATCCCTTATGAACAATTTTTATGTGCAAATTTCGACTCGCACAATCTGCCAAATCCTTAGCCTAGGATATGTTGGAGTTTCTGATAAACCCATATCTTATATGATTTTGTAAACTATTATTTAGATTAAATAATATTTACCTTGTGTACTACTCTTAAGTACACGACCTTATAGAAAGAAATTAACTCAACTTAACTCACAATTAATCATACTTTCTCCAGCGAAGTTCGATTACTCTTTATTGATACATCATTATATATCACATGGAGGAGTGACTTTTGAGATTGAACCTTTATTCATTTTTTGGCACGTTTGGAACTCTTTCCAATATAATCACCCATTCGATCAAATCAGATCATTTCTATCACATGTTATTTTATTTACTTCCGTTTTATATACTATGAGCTTACCATAGACTTATATATGCGCATCAAATACACATGTCCACGTCTGTGATAAGCCATCAGTAAATATGAGGAAGTACGTTGAATCATTTTGGTATTAACAGACTTATGATTGTATACATCTATATGTATTAATCCAAAGCGTTCATTAACTCTTATGATGCTCCCATTAATGGGTGCATAGCCTTGAATTATTTGAGATATAATTAACCTATATCATATGATCCATAATCATATAATAAAAATTATTTCTCAAAACTGCGGCTTAGTCTATAATTCTAAAATAATTATAAATAATTTTAGATACTTCAGTATTTTTCGATGTATCACTTTTGTCGTGAATACAAATACCATATTATTGTTTTATTTCATTATGAATATTCATAATATTCACATTAAAATGTCTATTTTTCAATCAACACTGAAAAATATTCATTATTTCATAAATAATGTTCGGTATGTTTTACGAAAACAATTTTCATAACTTGATGAAATCAATAAGTGCTATGTGGCATGCTTCCACTATTTCCGCCATTACTATAATAGCATTCTAAATTTGGAGGTCCATCATTCACTTACTGTAGATTATTTATTTTATATACTGCAACATATTACAACGAAGAGTTCTATGACAAAATATCTTACCTCAAAGAAATAAATCTCATAGAAAACAATTTTTTATATGAAAATACATTTGGGAATAGAAATCATATCTCTTATTCCAATGTTAAATGTTAATCATTGTTATTACAATTTCCATTTTTAATGTTTCTTTATGAAGCAGAAGTGACTATGCACTCTCTTCTTCCCAATTTTACCTTAAATTACATCTATTCTTAAGCATTCATTTTCCTTTCGAATGGTCAAGCCATTCAAAAAAACCCTTACTACAATATCATAATGAACTCTTTACAAAATGCATTCAATGATCCTTAACTTTTAAGGACATCAAATATGCTGCGCTTTGCTTAAACCGATTAAACTGATATTTCAACGATCGAGTTCTTAGATCTTTCTTGTAGTTTTGGTCTAGTGTTAACAATATGATCCTTTTATAATCAATCAAATTGAATACCCGATCTCACATTACTGTTTATTGGCTTATTTTCGAATGAACTAACTTCATCGAAGTATCGTACATTACGAACTGTGACTGTTCCCTATATGTCACTTATATGTGATAGTATATGGGTCAAATATCCATAGCCTTGTGTTGCATTTAGAGTTCAAAATACATAGAATGCAATATACAGTCTCGACCAAATAAACATGTAAGCAACAAAATTATGAACATATTTAGTAGTTGTAAAATCAGGAGATTGCATAGGTGTTGAAACGTTAACATACAATAAGCATTTAATAGTAAGTATATGCCATATTTCTATTTGTCAATTTTCAATTCAGTTCATTTGTATAACTTAATTGATAAACATTTTATCGATCGTACAAAGTGCACAAATATATCATTGTAGATTATTGTAACATTATATAGCATATGTTCTTACAATATTAGAAAAGTTAAATGTTATCATTTCATTTTTTTTAATAAGGCTCCCATTAGTCTTTGATGTTTCACCAAACCCTAAGTCGAAACATAGAAGTCGTTTGACTTCACTAGTGAGTGTTAGGACTCGTCCGTCTTGGAATTCTGACCTTGAGTCTACTCAACAAGTCATAGCTTCATGGACGATGGATAACTCCTTATTGGTTGTATCATATACAACTCCTAACCCTTTGGTACCCTATCCTAATTCCACTTTAACCTTGAGTCTGCTCAACAAATCAAAATGAAATTATTCACTCGTACCTACCATATCGTGATAGCCTAAGTATAGTTTATATACAATGAGTCCGCTCAATAAATACATATAGTTATCTTACCTCGTCTATTCAATATATTAGTAATACTACACATAACATCCCCAGTTTGAGTGTGCTCAATGACTAAGGAATATGCAAGTAATTTATTAATATATATATATATATATATGATAGAGGACAACATTATATTGAAGATTCATAATCTTCCGTATATTATATTGAGTGATATCGACTCATGGAATAATGTGATTCATATGAAATACCATCGTAGGCACATCTGAAATCATAGTATGCGTACATTTATGTATGTATTTATTCCTTTAGTCTAATTAGGGTTTCTTAATGTTCCGCCTTTAGTTTATACATTCATATTATATAAGTTTTATTGTTATATAACTTTTATATTTTATATTACTTATGTAATAGTCTTATGTATAACATTATATTAATTAAATCTTATTTAATTAATTTTTAATTGATTAACATTTTAATTAACTTTATATTAATTTAATATAACATTTCTATTAAAAATTATTACATATTATAACCATTATAGTATCAGACATATATCTTATATATGTGAATATTGATTTAATTAATTAACTTTTAATTAATTCATTCATTTAATCAACCTTTAATTAATTTATTTAATTAAACAAATTTAATTTAATTTAATTAATTTCAAAATTCAATTCATATACATACATGTATACTTATATTATTTTAAACATTTTAAAATAACATAACATATATCATAATATATAATACATTTATTAATTAATTAAATATTTAATTAGTTTATTTTATATCTAATTAATAAATTTTAAAATTTTCGAAATCAATATATATATTTTCAAACATTTTGAAATAATATTATATTATAACTTTTATAATACATTTATATCTTATTTTAAAATTAACTTTTAAATTTAAATTTTTTTATTTCTAGTTTTCAAACAATTTTGAAAATTAGCCCAAGACCCAATTCAAATTTGGGCCTTTCGATTAGGGACAACTTTTGGGCCGTGAGCTTTATAGTTAACCATAACATGACTAATTTATACCGTATAAGCTATTGCGCTCTAATACCATTGTTGGAACAAGGCCCACCTATAGTTGAAGTTATGGGTAAATTTCAATTTTTTTTGCCCTATTGGATCTTTATTAGGCCTATGAAGTCTAATTTATTTAGAACATTTCAAAATTTAATTTAAATAAAATCTTTTATTTCATTTAACTTTATAAATAATGGATTGAATTTTATCTAATTTATGTTAAATTAAATATAATGGTACACATATGTATCATATACATACATGCATGTGTGTGCATATGTAACATAATAATTCGTGCAAGGTATAACATGCCCGTATATAAATGTTGGAATTTGCATCGCAAAGACATGTTAGCTCATCTTATATGTATTATATGTTGTCCAAATATATGCATGTATATATAAACTTGTAATTTTAAATAAGTATTAAAAAATATAATATTTACTTATATATATAAATACGTTTCGCATAAATATAATATATATATATATATCAAATTAGATAAATGACTATAGATATGTATACATAATATACAAAGTTGTTTTTTTAATTATAATATATATGTATATTTTGTATCAATAAAATAATAGGTATATATTTATGTATTCATATATAATTATATTTGTAATATCTAAACTATTTATAAATATGTGTATCTAAATATATATATATATATTTATGTATGTATGTATATTTATATCATCTAATTATATCAATGATGAAAATTAAATAAAATTAAATATTTATTTTTTTATAACATTCCATATCCACTACATAGCACATAAAATATTTTATTATAATTTTATATTATTAAATTATATATATATTAGCCAAAAAGAATTAAAATAATGTTAAAAATATTTTCGTGACATATTTTTCAAAATTTAAATCTCATAAAATTCAAATATGATA
Source organism: Allium fistulosum (assembly GCA_030737815.1). Taxonomy (NCBI): domain Eukaryota; kingdom Viridiplantae; phylum Streptophyta; class Magnoliopsida; order Asparagales; family Amaryllidaceae; genus Allium; species Allium fistulosum. The sequence goes on along the minus strand of CM060905.1, from coordinate 495,526,225 downwards.
TTACAAGGTCATGAAAAAAAAATTCCATATTCTGAGTCAAAATTATAATTTTTTATTATTTAATTAATTTTGATGCATAACTAAATGATTTAAAAAAAAATAGTTTTGGCTTTTTAATATTAGGATTTTTGGTGAGAGATAATACGGTGATGATGAATTTTGATAAAATTTAAAATATAATTTTTAGAACATATATTATTTTGTATGAATTATTCAACTTATACTTTGATTCAAATAATATAATAAACAGTAAATAATTATTAAAAAATACTTTACTCTTAAATTAAATTATTTTAGTATTAATTTGCATATTTAAAATATAAGACCAATTTTAACATGATATGATGGCATAATTAATTATAAGTCTTTTAATTTATATAATATGACATATTAATATAAATATAATTAATTAATAAAATAATAAAAATTAGAATTAATTTATTTGGCTATCTATACATAAGATCTATATAAAAAAATGTTTTTTTATTATACATACATACATACATATAAACATTCAGTATGTGACAACATTCATACATATAGGAATCTCGCCTAACTAACAATATAATAATGATATATATATATATATATATAACCAAGCAATAAAATATTATACATTAATTATAAGTCATATGAAATAATAAGACCATACCAAAACCTATGCCTTTAAGTACACAATGCTATGATGAATTTCTCTTCTTAGAACTCTTCTCAATTCGGTAGATTGCTAATCCTTGAATCATAGACCTTTTGCTACCAAATATATGTAGATTTGAATTGATTTGATTTGAATACTAATGGAGCTCTTAGAGGCATGGATCGGCCATCAAAACAGAGATAGAAGGGAGGCAAAATTCTTCTAAAGGTTGAAAATAGAGATTCTTATATAAAGGAGAAGTTAGAGATATTTTAGGATCAATGTCCTACATCATCTCTTACCAGTTCTCTTCTATCTTAGCACTCTATCTCAAAGCCTTTATTACACCATCTTATGGTTGCATATTGCCCTCATTTTGGTTGAAATTTCCATCCCTTTCATTGGCTTTAAACCCATTTTAAGCCCAAATAAATATTATTAATTACATCTAATTTAATTGCTTATCGATATCGCATATCAATCGATATATTTATAACTACTATAAATATATACAATAATATATATTACCCAATCCATAATTAAAGTTTTATAATTAATATTTCATAAATATTAATTAATTTATAACAATTATAAACTAATTAAATCCTTTAGTCTAAAGAGAAATCATCGTATCGGTTGTGTGACTCGTCAGGTGTAAATTGGGTCAGCGATTAACATCAAACTATTCGAATGTTAACGTTCACACATCACTTAGTAGGTGGTGTGACATTTTAGCCAAATTTACCGCTTACTTAGTTTTGGTAAAATCCAATTTTATATTATTAAGCGTTACCCAGTTGTGACATTTATTTGCACCAATTCTCTTCGTCAAAACTATATATCACTTTGGACTTATTGAATTTGGTAATGGTAAAAATTACAACATCGTCAATATTCAACTCTATAGTCCAAACAGAAAGTCCTTGGTTCAATAATAACAATTATTATTAACCAAAATGCTCTAGCCAGAAACTTTGATTTTAAGTTGACTGTGGTACTAACCTATATAACTGAGGAGATGATACCTCTCTTGAATAATGCTTCACTTCTAATACTTCCACTCGACCTAACTATAGTCACTAGATGGAACGTCATGCCATGATTTGACTATAACCATAGTGGAGCTTTCGTATTGAAGATCCACTGTATTCTCAAATTGAGAGAATTGTGTAAATCAGTCACATCGATATTTTCTATTTGACCTTAGTTATATTAACCAATAGAAAACTATCGAGCTTTTCATTCCATAGTTATCCAATAACTATCAGTACGTAGCCTCTAGGTGCTCCCAGCAGCCATGAGTAATACACTGTTAAACATTTGGAGAGCGTTACATACTCTAGTTTCGACGGATACATCGATGTCCAGTCTCTATGCATCTTGGCTAGGATCATTTAAAATGATATATTTATTTTCATTATGATAAATTACTCACGGTTATAATACTTTGTTACTACTATTACAAAATGCACCGTTTATGGATTTTTCTATTAAACAGACATTTAATTAAATTAATTAATTAATATAACACATTATATCAATTATATAATAGAAAGAAAACACCCTTTCCGAACAAGATTGGTTATCGAGTTAGATATATGTAACTAATTACATAATTGCCTCTAGGGCATACCCCTGACTCTATCATATCACTCCTCCACGAAAACCTAATTTTAATTTGACGTTCTGTTGAGATGAGAAGAAGCAATCGCCGCAGCCCAGTTTCCATTCTACATTCGGTATAAGTGATGATTTCACGCCGATCGATGGCAGTGGTAATTGTCAATTCTCTGGCTTGATGAGCTTCCGACGGTGTATCTTGAGAAGATGGTGTGCTCAAGTTTATGCACATATGGTGCACATTAAAAAAAACTAAATTACAAAACAAATTTATTTAAAAAACAAGTTTATATCGATTTTAGTCAAAATGATTTAATAAATCTTTCTTGATAATTCTACCGGTCAGTCAAAGATCACTAGGTCAAGTGGTTAATGGTATAACACATTAGACCGAGGTTCTAGAGGTCATGGGTTTGAACCCTGTAACAACCCTGAGATTGCAATTACCGAATATAAATTAAAATTATGATTTTAAGTTGAAAAGGAAGCTCAACAAAAATTTTGGGAATTTAAATTTGCAATTGGTTTGCAAATTAAAGTATTTTGGGTTTAAAATGGGAAAATTAATATTTTAGGAATTTATGAAGAAGAGGAGGGTTAGGGTTATGAGTTTAAGATATTATATAGGAGGGGGTTAGGCTAATGGGTCATGATAAGGGGTTTTAAAACCCATTAGGACTTAGTTTATTTTCTAATGTTATCATGTAAACAAAAATCCTAACAAGCATCCTAGTTTTTAATTAAAACCATGTAATTGTCTCATTTGGCCAATTAAACCCATTATCACAATAAAAATTCCCTTTTTAAATATTAAATTCCAAAAATATTAATTTTCCCATTTTAAACCCAAAATACTTTAATTTGCAAACCAATTGCAAATTTAAATTCCCAAAATTTTTGTTGAGCTTCCTTTTCAACTTAAAATCATAATTTTAATTTATATTCGGTAATTGCAATCTCAGGGTTGTTACAGACTCCCCCCCTTAAGAAAATTGCGTCCCCGCAATTCCTTAAATATAGAAATCGTCTATAACATCTAATCCACAACGTGCAGATTCGCACGGAAAGAAAATCCACAAAGATCAATATTTATATTCTCACAGAGCAAGCTAAGGGTCGTGGATCCACCAATGGGATTCACAATCCTTAGTGAAGAAACCATACAAGTAACATCCAAAGATAAAGTATCAACTAGTTCCTTTGATACGAATGAGTGAGAGACAACCGTATCAAAAGAACTCTAAAAGATCTACCATGAAATAAAATAGAGCCTTCAAGAACGGAAGGATGTGTACCTTTAGGCTGAGAAGAAGTGGTAGGAGCCTTGGCAGCATTAAGCCTGCCAGGCTTGGCACTAGCTGGAGCAATAGGACAAGTGGTGATCCTGTGTCCCTCCTTCTTACAGAAGGTGCAATAGAGAGGTTTGGGACACTCCCGAATAAAGCGATCAGGAGAACCGCAATTGAAGCATTTCTTCGGAGGACGGGTCCCACTAGGCAGAGCAGGAGTCTGGGACTCAGTCTGAGGCTCAGAACTAGAGCTGATCGCTATCTTCTTCTTGTGCTGAAAAGAAGAGCCAGACAGGTCAGGAGGAAACCTCTTCTTGGTGGGGTTTGTGGATTCCACAGCACCATCATCACTATGCTCCATCTCGACGGACTCAAGATGTAGAGCTGCATCGACTAGCTTCTCGAATGAGAGCTCAAGTTGAAGCATAAGCTGCCTCTTCAGATATTTCTTCAAGCCCTCAACAAATTTGAGGTTCCTCTTATAAGGAGTAGCAATAAACTCAAGGCCGTACTTGGACAGGGCCTCGAAGGAAGAGACATAGTCGGATACAGAGGATTTCCCCTGCTTGAGATCAAGAAAGCGGCGAGCAAGGGAGTTCTTCTCTGACTCTGGGATGAATTTGAGCTCAAATCTCTCACGAAACTGAGCCCAAGTAAGTATGGACTCATCTATCTCGGCAATAAGGAGTTCGTACCAATCCAGGGCATGACTCAGAAGCTGACTAGAAGCTGACTAGAAGCAATAAGAACACGGTCATGATCCGGGATATCCATACGAGTGAAAATGCGCTCGCATATCCGAATCCAAGCCTGGACCTCTAGGACATTCTTAGAGCCACTGAACGGCTTCTCTCCGAGATGGGTAAAATCACTGCAGAGGCGCGCAAAAGTAGACTTGCGCGGAACATCAGCAACTGGGGCTGGAGACTGAGAATGAGACTGGGAATTCCGAACCAGCTCCATGATCTGGTCGGTGGTCATGAACACGCCCTCAGGATGAGTGTTGCTGGATTGCCCAGCAGCACTGGTCTGACGTGTGGGTCTCCCTCTTCCCCTTCCAGACATACTGAAAGTCAAACGGGAATTAGAGTTAGACATGATTCAATGATAGATAATTAATTAAGGAATACTACGGAATATAACGGATTCCTAAACATATTCCTAACTTATCTATCAATAAACATAAGGAAGGGATTTGATTTAATTCGGATCTAATAAAATGTATTGTACTACGTGTATCTGTTCTGTGTTTATTATGCTTATTCCTGAAACCAGGCTCTAATACCAAGCTGTAACGCCCCACTCCGAGACCCACTGTAACAAAGAGTATTACGGGAATAATACTGTCTGTTAAAGTGGAGAATAGAGTATAGTGGAAACGACCATCTATAATCAAGCTATAACTATCTACCGAATACGTCGAAAGGTGGAATCTATTTAAATTTTTCTCAATCAGGTGGTTCGACATATTCGGTAAATACTTATAACGAAATTACAAATGGCTAAAGATCTATCAGGACAAAGCATAATAATAAATGATAAAAACATCACAGAACAGAATCACATAACAGATATAAAATCCCAGAACAATACATCATCAATACAGATCCAAATATCATAAGTGGGTACAAAGCCACTGCTCACACATGTGAGTCAAAAATATGTACATATCAGAGTCTGAATAATATCATAAGCGGACACTAAGATAAGCTATCTCAAAAGCATATCAGATAAGTCCAAAGCGGAAGCACAGAGCAGCTAAGTCCAGAGACCTAACCTGAAACAACTCGGTCTGACCCGAGCGAAAACACTCGGGTCAGGCTAGCTAAACAATCAGTAATAACTGAGATATATAATAATGCAGTACATAAATAAAACAGTACTTATCCATAGAGAAGTATATTATGAACCACATGAATATAATGACGATCCCTAATCATAAATAAACAATGAAAATCTCCAAAGAGAAATCAACACCAAAGTGTAGAATAAATAAAATCGCCTCATATCATCGGCGTAGCCAAAGCTATAAAAAGATGCCCATAGGCAATAACCCCAAGAGTGACCAGAGTCTGTAATCAATGCCCAAGCAAAGATCGATGCTCCAAAGAGCAATGGGGATATACTGAAAAGTCAATGAAATCAAACACTGAAAAGCAGTGCCCAGAGACACTGTGAATCCACAAGGTAATCGCACTTACATCGTATGGTTCCATAGAACCAACACCGAATGGCGGTACTCGAATGGATATAAAAATCATCAGATAACACAAGTTTTGCACGTGCACCGACCAGAGTCGTTGTTGCCAAGTACTGTAAAGTTGTGATCGATCACTCGCACAGATGCAGAACGCGCGAAACGGCGAAATCCTTCCCAGAAGGATAAAGGCCCAGAGGCACACACCGAAAAGTAAACTGCTCCATAGAGCAGGTGTCCAGAGACGGTTGCCCAGAGGCGTGGTGACCCAGAGGTCCAGTACTGGCCGCCCAGAGGCTAATGTGTCACTAACTTCTTGGAGAGGAACCCGCAAAGTGTTAACAATGAGTCCCATACCCCACGTTCGCACTAAACGGTTTCCTAACCAATAGCAAGCTCACACTCCAAACAATAAAAAGTCTACCTCATATCATCGGTAAACTAGAACCAAAGGTCAAAACGATCAATCGAATAGGTCGGGGATTAACCGGAAAGAAAATACACACTGTTTCCATAGGCCGGAGATTTCCTAACCGTTTAAGCACCTTTCCACTTCGCTCGACGTGCTAAAAGTGAGTGTGAGATTTTTATTATAGAAAATAATGGTGTAAAACGGATTTATAATTGATTTGCGAAATCACTTTTAAAACGGTCTTTTGAAAGGTCTCCTATTATGGAGTAATTAATTTAATAATTAAAATAATATTATATAATAATTTTCAAAAGCCATTTAGGAGTGAAAAATCTTTTGAAAATGATTCATAAAACCTGTGTACGAAATCTAGAGACAAATCTCAAAGAAATCAATGAAAACCAGAAAATCATCAAAAATATTCTAAGTGTTTGTAAACATTCAAAAACAGCTGCGAACCCAAGTTCGGCAATTTATTTGGACCAGCAAACTGTGTCCAAATATCATGAAAATTTGCAGGCATGTAGTCCAACATCCCTACTTTAAGATGCAAAAAGAATTTATGGATTCCGAGTTGAGAAGAAACGGCAGCGACGTCTCAAAGTTGGACCCAGAACAAGATTCACACTGTTTACCAACAGCGACCAGAGTTCAACTTCGACATGAAATTCGAAGTACCAAACGAATGCCGATGATGCCCAAATTTTACAGAGATGGAGTTCGAAACTCCACCTTTCCAATGAGACCAAAAACGTCGAATTCCGACTTCCGATGCGAACGTGACGGCATCGCGAAGTGGCGCTCAAAAGCTGGAAACAGAGGTGATATTTGATTTTGATTTTGATTTTTTTTTTTTTGGACGCGGGCCCGGCCCGCGTCAGCCTGCCCCAGCCCGCCTGGGCTGGGAGATAATACATGCCCCAGCCCGCCTGGGCTGGGGATATAGGACGCGGGAGATAATACAACTATTCATTTTACTTAAATTTTAACTGACTGATTTGGTGTCCAAATAGCTAATTAATAACTAATAACAAATTTCATAGAATTTTTTTTACTCAGATTGAATTTACATGTGTCTCACAATTCAAAATTTGGAGCAACAATGGCATTTTGAGGTTGAGAAAATGCAAAAGAAGTTCAAAACATGGGAGAATCAAGGATAGCCACCAGAAAGACTAATCCAATCCATAATGATGTACCGGAAAATACAACATTTTTTTTTCCTGACCAACCAATTAGGATTTTGTTTATTCTATAACGGAATATCAAAATACCACCCTTATTTTGTATGCCTTATAATGTGTAAAACAGCGTTGGCTTTGTATGTTTTGATATATTAATTTTGTTATCTTGTTACCTTGTATATCACTTGATAGACGGTTGAGAGACGGAGGAAAGAAGGATAGAAAAATTGAGCTATTAACTCAGTAATATAACATCAATGAGCTTCCGACGGTGTATCTTGAGAAGATGGTGTGCTCAAGTTTATGCACATATGGTGCACATTAAAAATAACTAAATTACAAAACAAATTTATTTAAAAAACAAGTTTATATCGATTTTAGTCAAAATGATTTAATAAATCTTTCTTGATAATTCTACCGGTCAGTCAAAGATCACTAGGTCAAGTGGTTAATGGTATAACACATTAGACCGAGGTTCTAGAGGTCATGGGTTTTAACCCCTAAGGCATCAAAAATGAATGCTCCACTTTAATAAACTACCACTTTGGTTATAAAAAAGATAATACTCTCAGTCGTATACACCTTTGAATCATCAGCTTCACATCCGAGAGAACATTTCTCCAACTCAATAGTGAGCTCAACCTTCTCCATTAATATATTATTTATTTTGAAGAGAGAGAATAAAATTCTCTGTTTGTAAATGGAGGCTCTATAGGTCTATTTATAACATCGATGCTAAATATTTCTCCATAATTTATTTCTACTAGATCAGACTTTATTTAATAATTCAATTCAATAACCCAATTAAATAATAAACTATTTAGTTATATCAATATGGCCTGCCCTCTAATTATTAAAATATTAATGATTTCAACTACCACAGAATATTTTTTATTTAATAAATATCATTTTTAGTCTATATAAATAATTAAATCAATATATAGCAATTATAAATTTTATTAATCAATTTTCCAACCCTCTAATAATATTAAAATAATAATAAATTAACTAATATAACTATTATATTAATTTCTTTAGAATCAAACTTCACAACTGAAATAATATATATCATTATCTCTCAAAAGTATGATTCTACAAAAGAAAATACTAGACTCAAATTTATATTGATATACATATATAAATACTGATAGATTCGAAATATACGTAACTACAAAAGTCTACAACTTATACAAGCATAGAACAAGCGTAAAAGCTAGACTCAAATGGTGCATCTAAAATATAAACAACATCCAATAAGACTTCTTAAGCTAGTTCACATCCAAGGTCGATGAGTCCTTGTACCTATCAAGTCTCGGTCTAACCTGAGCATTAAAAAAACACCCGGGTTAGACTTTCTCTAATTATCACAAAAGGCGAGATACCAATAATAACAAACTTGCATAAATGTCAAGGATGATTATTCATAAATAGTACTTCACTAATGTAATAATACTTCATTTAATGATTCATGATTTATAGTTAAGTTTACGCTCATTTACAACAGTCATCAAAGTCAAAGCAACTACTATAATAAGTGAACAGAAAATCATAACCTGTAACGACCCACCTTTTTGAAAGGTTTAAATCAACAATAAACCACACATGTCAGACCCAAACCATTCAAAATGGAGGATTGTTATGGAGTAAATAAGAAAAAGAAGAGAAATAAATAAAATAAACGCAGAATCTCATAGCGGAATGACAAAATATAATAATCAAATAACAATTCATGAAGCTATTTTACAAATACATTTGATTACACCTTTACAATATAGATCAGAGTTACATACAACAGAAATATATAAATAATGCAGCGGAACAACATGATGCAGTGGAATAAATATGATAAATAATAACAGTATTAAATCATCGTCCTCCAGAAAGCAGTCTTCGATAAACTGAAAAGCTCAGACTGACCCGAGCGAATTGAAAAGACAAAACACCCAAGTCAGAACTAAAAGATCTTATGTAAGTTAAATCAACAGTAAATAAATATGAGTGTAACAACGTCAGAGATGTTTACGGGATTTGACATCTCCTGTCCAATGTCAAATGTGAGTGCAATAACTTAAGAGATGTTCGGGATTCCATCTCATAAGGATCCGTTAAACTATCTACATACATAGTACAATACGCTATTATAATAGTGTCTACAGTAAAGTAAAGTATTAAAATAACGTTAAGGTGTTACCCATATCCCCCTTAACACATTTTTATATATTCCCGTAGTCTATACAGATACTGTTAGCCCCACCAAACTGATGGGATACTCAGGGAGCACTCCATAGGTACGGTACAAACCAAACTCGTAAAAGGCACGATAAGGCATGTGACAAGGCACGCGAGGCAATGCCCAGGGTAGGATACTACCGTTTTGCTGATCCGGACTGGTGGTAACGCATAACAGCTACTACTGCCCACATCAGAACACACTCCCATAATCAAAATCGAGGGGTGGCCACCAAATCAATCACAAATTCATAATATGGTATCGAAGAAATGTGTCCGATCGGAGGTGCAACCTCACTTGGCCCGGCATGGCTCCTGTTTTAGCCACATCAAGCTGACTCATGGGAGTCAGGGCTACGTTAATACCTCATACAGAATCGTTCACCAAACCATCCTACTTCATTCTGGAATCTCCACCACGTACACTGTTGTTAAAGTGGTTTTCGGTATTGGTAGAGAGTATGACAATATCCGATCCCGGTCTCTTTAACAACCAAACGCTTATTTCACACCAGATGGTTCTTTTTCATTTCCAAAACCAATTCATAATTGATATCAAAATATCATACTCAATTCAAACCATATCACTTTCAAAATCATATTCACTTTCGAAATCATATTCATAAAATAGGTTAAATCCTCATTTTAAAATCATCATATTTACTCAAATATGTCGTTTCACTAGTAATTATTATTTCAAATCCCAACTTAGGTTATAACATCATTCAACCATATTTGCTTTTAAATCAAGGATTTAAATATAAACAATTCAACCTTGCATCGCTAGAAATTTAGAAATATAGTTTAAATAGTCATAAATAGTTTAAAATAGTTAAAATAGTTTAAAATAAACTTTTAAATAGTTAAAATACTCTAAAATAGTTTAAAAATAGATTAAAAATAGTTTAAATTGATTTAAGATAGTTTAAAATAGATTTAAAATAGATTAAATAGATTTAAAATAGATTAAATAGATTTAAAATATTAATAGATTTAAAATAGATTAAATAGATTTAAAATAGATAAAAACGGGTTAATTAGTTTAAAATAGGTTAAAATAGATTAAATTGGATTAAATAGATTATAGTAGATTAAAATAAGTTAAAATAGTTTAAATTGATTAAAATAGTTTAAAATAGATTAAATTAGTTTAATAATTGGAAAATCTTAATAATTAGGATTTTTAAAATAATGTATTTTAAACAGTTTATATTAAAATATTAGATTTGAAATTAATATCAAATTAAACTATTCCTTTCATTCAACACATCTGGACCATGTCCAGCTTTTAGATCAACAAACTAAATTTGGTCTTTCAATTCAAATTCTCATAAAAATCATTTCAATTTATATCAATTTCAAACTCGTGTTGAACTAAAATTTTAAAGCACTTAAATTTCATAGATTTTAAAGTTTAAAACATTCAAACATTTTCAATAATTCAATTTGATAAATTTCATTTATATTTCAAATTCCAACTTTGAAATTTCTATTTTTATTCTTCAAACAATTCATTACCAACTCCAATTTCAACATTTAAAGCTTGGATTTCAAAATAATTTAGTTTATATAATTCAAATTTTATTTCAAAATATCATTTAACTGAATTTAAAATTTAAGGAATTAAATCATTTAATTTAATCAATTCGGTGTCCGTATATAATTTTCTACCCTATGGTCAAGTGATACGGATGTATATCATTTCAACCCGCAATAATTTAAATTTACGGGTATATATCATTTCAACCCGTAATCCCGAACTAAAATAAAATCCATAAAATTGCTCGAGTTTATAATTTCAACCATAACAATATTTTCCTAATCTATAGATCGTTCGGGTATGCATCATTTCAACCCATAGGGATTTTCTAACAATAAACTAAGGGAACTTGCAGTGTTATAACAATATAAATATAACATCCAGTCATCCAATATTAACAATCAAACATCCATCACAATCACCATTCAATCAACCAATAAACAACAACAATTGACTGATTATCAATAACATGTATTAACAGGCAATTTAAAATTAAATATTAGATTAAATGGCGATTAAAGTCAATAAAAGTCAGATTTAAGTGGAATGACAATTTAAATATACCAAACATCAACCAATAAATTTCTAATCACATCATAAATTCAATTTAACTAACATAAGATAATTTAGTAGTTGTGAGTGGGTTAAAACACTCACCTTCGATTTGTCATCGATTTAAAAAGCCTAAAAATTTAACAATCTCAGAATGCAGCCAAACTAGTTCCAAAATGTCCGGAATTTCGATACGATCGCAATGGAGAAAACCGTGTGTGAATCCGAGCTTATATGCAAAAGTTATTAACGTTAGAAGGTTGGACAATTTCGACTTCGGGTCTTACTTCGGGTCGCCACCTCAATTACCTGGTGCTTGCTTAGAGTTTTTGCCAAAATGACACGAGACCCGAGTCATTTGGCTCCTGACCCGAAGTCGCTGTAGGGTTTTTGCCTTTGGGACTCGAAGCGCGACCAAATCCGCTTTGTTTGGCATGGAACTCTCTCTGACTCGAAGTCGCTGCAGGTTTTTCGCCTCTGGAACCCATAGCGAACCTCTTCCTAACTCGAAGTAAACCTGGAGCAACCAATTTTTTTTTTGAAATTAGGTTTTGGAAATTTGGGAATTAGGTTTGATGTTCTTACGTTTGAGAAGAAGGAAGAAGATGTACGTACAGAAATAATAAAATGAGAAACAACTAGGGTTTATAACAGCCTATATATAAGCAGGGTTGGATCGAAACGATAATAACGACCCGAAAAGTCCGTTTCGTTCCCGAAACGAAAATGGGTCATCCAATATATCGAAATATAGGTTTTCGATATTTTTAAACTCAATGGAACAAGTTTCAAGTCCTAATTCCATTGTATGCAGAAGTTAGATTTCAAAATCACCTTATTTCAAATTGATTTCAATTAAATTGATTTCTACGCGTTTCGAGCCCGCACAATCAAACGAAAAGTCCGATCGCTACGAAACTTGAAACCCTATAATAATTCACTGTTATGTATTCGATGAAACTGGTTTCGTCATAATCCGAGACTGTGGCCAAAATGGCTATTTTCACGTTAATTAAATAACTTATTATTAAATTAAATTTATCACTTTTCAAATTCAAATTTTATAACTAACAAATTTTTATCACTTTTGATTAACTAGTAATTATAATCTTTTAAAACAAAATTTTCCATGTCAAATTCAACTATTAATATTGCGCTAATTACGGCGTTCCAATTGCAATAAATTCATTAATTATAATTTAAAACCCAATAAATTGATTCATTTTTATTTCAATATTTTTATTCAATCAATCATTACTTTATGGACATAGTTATCATTACTATTCCATTTATTACATCAATATTCTATAGTTTTCATCTTAATTCATATTAACACAATATTTACTTACATTTATTGCAATTGATTTACAATTAAGTTTCAACAGATTAAAACATGCAATGATAATTAAACCATCGTTACAACTTACAATTTCAAACACAATTCTATGTTTATTGTTAATAAACAAAACTAATAAATTCACATACGGATTAATTATTCTATTTTAATCAATTCCAATTAATTACATACAATTTCACCGTATATGTAAACAATAGACATCTTATTAAAATAATTATCAATTGCCTTAAATTAACATTATTAACATTATATTCTAGTTATTTCTTCCAATATTAACACCAACATCTTATTAAATTAATTTTTTATTTATTATCGAAAATTACGGGTCGTTACATAACCATATATGTAAACAATAAACATGCACTTTGCAAGTCATTACAAGAGATACACACTTCGCGCACCAACACAAGTTGTTGCACTTCGCAAATTATAACTCAGTTGAAAACTCAACAAATAAGTGTTATCCACTTTCGATTAGTAATCATAAGAGTGTAGACTAATGTCCCATAACCACATGAAGACACTCAAATGATTACTGAAAGCTAATAAATTCCACTCGTGCAAAGATAATCATTTGAAAAAGTCTATGAATTAACCGGTGAAATGAACGAAAGTATTCCATACTACTTGTTTTACTAGACTGTTCAATTCAATTTCACATCCAAGTGAGATTATGTGTTTTATAATAAAATAGCTTTGTTTTGAAATCCACTTGAAATACTTATTTAAAAAGAGTAATATCATATAATTAGAAAGCATGAATAAATTTGTATTTAAAACTATAAACCTTTCTTCGCAATCACTTTTAAAGTTTAGATTATACAAATATATATAGTAGAAAGCATGATCAATCCATATATGTACTTATATAAAATGTAAAGGCCTGAAAATCCACACAGTTCAAGTTGACAATAAACCGCACATGCCCAACCCAAACTGAATGGAAAACCGGATCTTTATGGGAAAGAAAGAAGAAAGAAGAAGAGAAAAGAAGAAGAAGAGAGAAAGAAGCTAAAAACAAACACAGAATCTCACAATCGCAACTAAACAACACATAAAATAATACCGATGAGCTTTACAGAAGAGAAACTGTAATCTTTAACATACATACATTAATCAGAGTACAATAATCAAATCACAATCATCAGTCTGGACAATTATAATAACCCATCCTCACAAATGCTGATAATTTAAACAACAATACAACAGAAAATGAACATATACGTGAATACAAACTGACGACCTCCAACTCATCTGCTGAAGCTCCAAAGCACCAATCTGAATCTGTAAATATGCTCGGTCTGACCAGATCATTGAAAGGGAAGAACGCACAGATTAGTCTGGCAAACCGTCGTAAGAAAACACATCACAAAATTATTTTAAAGTTATCAAAACTTTTCTTTATAAAATTCTATTTATAAATCATTCTTTTATAAAAACCCGTTTACTATCAAAATCCATTTATAAATCCATATTTTTATAAATCTAATTTATTTATAAAATCCATTTATAAAATATTTACAAATTCTGATTATAAATCAATTTCTTATTTATAAAATCTGAGTTTTATAAATCCTTTATATAAATTTAATCAAAAAACTCTATTTAAAATATATTTCACCAAACTATACTTTCATAACATCAAAAATCATACTTTTATTTGTTTAAAAACAAAATCATTCCTTTTAATAATTTACAAATTATTAAAACATATATACTTTCAAAAATCACTTTGAAAATCATTTCAGTTCAAAATCACTATTTTATAGTATTTCAAAATACGAAAAATATGGCCTAGTGCTACCATAGCACTAAATATGGATTAACGAACTTTGATATAATTAATTTTATAATTAACTAAATAATTAACGTTTAAAAACTTTAAACCCTTCTTCCCTCACCCTTGCTCACGCGCATAACATTTCCAGGCGCTACTCATCTCCTTTTTTTTCAAAATCGAATGATCGCCGCCGAGAGTTGCCACCCTCGACCCAACCACACGCGGTCGCGCCTGCCCCTTGCTCGCATCCATGCCACGTGCCATGCATGAAAATAGAAGCCGAACCCAAACTACTACCACGAACGTAGCCTTCCCTAGGCCACCATGCACCAATGGATTATGATCTGACCGTTGATTAGCTTCATATCGGTTTGCTCTACGTTTATAAAGCTAATAGTTTATAAAGCTTCTTTGCCTCATTGCTAATAGTTTATAAAGCTTCTTGAATTTTGAAATACTCTTCATTTTCTAAAAGTTAGAGTTTCTACAAATTCAAAAATTTATTTATCATCTAATTTATTTTTCTATAAAACTACAAACTTACTTTCAAGATTTAATTGATTTTTGGATTAACCTCTTCTTCAAAATAATTTTCTAATTTTATATTCTCCAAATAATATACTAACTTCTTATGGTATTATTTACATCTACTTCTATTCAAAAGATTCATCCTTTTAGATTCCAAATCATTAAAATATAAAATTTAATCATCTTTTCCAATTAATTTCTTACTTTGAAATTCCAAAATTTATTTACACAATTACTTACATCTTTTTTTTAACTTCATATAGATTAGGACTAAAAATAAACATCCATATAAATCACAAAATGATATACACAACAAAGCACAAGCATCATACACAATTTCTTCTTAGCACATAATAAAAATGAACATACACATTTCACATATATCAAAATAATATAAAGATGTTGCCTTGTCATTTATTTACAGCAAATCGCTTTGTCAAATGGCTGTGATGTTCATAATGAAATAAACATTGCCTCGCCATTAATCTATGCTATTGCTAATACTTGGTGGCTACAACCATTGTCAAAATTAATACATATAAAGCATCTTTATAGTTTTCAATAAAATTTTCTAACCACCAAAAATTTATTAAATAGATATATTTACATAGAAATAAATTTCTCTTCTTAATTTATTTTTATAAATTTCTTTCCACAAAATGTTCTAATATTATTAAAACTCCATGGAATATATCCTTTTCCAAAATAAACATATAGCTCACAATATTTCTTCTGAAAATATTATTCAACTTCAAAATACTTTCTTTTAAAGTTAACACTTTTCCCAAAATATATTTTTATTTCCAACATTAAATACATACGCATACGAATATATTTTCCAAATCATTTATCCCATTTCAAAAACTGTTTAACTCAATTAAAACTTTATATCCTTTCTAAATATTATTTATAACTTTTGTGCAACATTTATAAAATAATGAAACTCAAAGCACTATGTCTAACTGTCTCGTCGAAGTGGTTAGGAATCCCTATCGATAACGTTGATCAGATGCATCGATAGAATTCTTAATGCACTCAACGGGCAATTTAACACAATACTAATTTCCAAACATTTCTTTATCAATCTATATATATTCATATAATTAAAAATATATTAATAGAAAATTAAAAACACATCCATTCATCCATGCATACATCATGCAATTAAACATAAATAGATAATTAATTTCGGTGCTCAACGGAAAAAATCTATTAGCTTCCGCTGCGCAACTCCGATCACTAATAGATCAGGACTCCACTGCATAACACTTAATCCTTAGAATCATCTTATAAAAATAATTTATAAAGTAATTCAAAATTTTCACAAATACTCCCAGTGATTATTCCTAATAATCATTTATTCTTCTATTCTAAATAGGAAAAAAATCCTAAACTCTACCTGATATACCCAAAGGACTGGACTCTAAGTCAGTCTATACCAAGATTCATGTTTCTTATATTCTATACTGTTCTGAACCTCTTCTTTGATACCAACTATAACGTTCCACCTTTATACCCATATTACCAAAGAATATTACAAGTAATAATATCTAGTACTATGGAGAATAAGGCTGGTTAGGAGCAACCATATTTAAAATTGCTTTCGGCGAGTATCGAGTACGTCGAATAATGTGACTATGTTTTTTTTTCTTTTTTACAAGTGGTAATTCGACATATCCGATCCAGGTGCAAAAAAATAATATAGAGGCTTAATATAATTCAGAACAATACATAATATAATATACAACACATAATCAAATGTCGCAACGGGAATAATATATATCATTATCTCTCAAAAGTATATGTCTATAAAAGAAATACTAGACTCACATTTATATACATATGCATATATAAACACTGACATGTTCCAAATATACATAACTACGAAAGTCTACAACTTATACAAGCATAGAACAAGCATAAAAGCTAGACTCAAATGGTGCATCTAAAATATAAACAACACCCAATAAGACTTCTTAAGCTAGCCCACATCCAAGGTCACTAAGCCTCGGTACCTATCAAATCTCGGTCTGACCTGAGCATTAAAATAACACCAGGGTAAGATTATTTTTAATTATCACAAAAGGTGAGATGCTGATAATAACAAACTTGCATAAATGTCAAGGATGAATATCCATAATTTGTACTTCACGAACATAATCATACTTCATTTAATGATTCATGATTTATAGTTAAGTTTATGCTCATTTACAACATTCATCAAAGTCAAAGCAACTACTTCATAAGTGCGTAGAAAATCACAACCATATATGCAAACAATAGATGTGCACTTCGCAAATCAATACAAGAGATACACACTTCGCGTGCCAACACAAGATGTTGCACTTTGAAAATTATAACTCGCTTGAAAACGAGAATCATAAGATGGGCCTGAAAACCCATTTAATCCACCTAAACGGATCACCCAAGGATGAGTCTAAAAACTCGACAAATTAATGTTATCCACTTTCGAACAGTAATTATAATAGTGTAGACTAACATCCCATAACCACTTAATGACAGTCAAATGATTACTAGAAGCTAGTAAATTCCACTTGTGCAAATAAATACTCATTTGAACAAGTTCATGAATTAACTGGTGAAATAAACGAAAGCGTTCCATGCCACTTGTTTTAACAGACTGTTTAATTCAATTTCTCGTCAAAGTGATAGTGTGTTTTTATAACAAAATAGCTTTGTTTTGAAATCCACTTAAAATACTTATTTAAAAACACTAATATTATATAATTAGAAACATGAACAAATTTGTATTTAAAACTATTAAATTTTCTTCGCGATCACTTTTTAAAGTTTAGAGTATACAAATATATATATATATAGTAGAAAGCATGACTCAATCCATATCTATACTTATATAAAACTTGCTTCAAAACCACTTTGTAATTATAGCTATTTATACATGTAATTTCTAAATATGCTTTTATTTAAAAGGACATATATAAACATAGGTTAGAAAACCATTTGCAAAACAAAAATAGAATTTCCTTTACAAAGAATTTTACAAATCTATGAACTCAAATAGTGTGACCGACAAAACAATATAGAGTAGTTTCTCTATGTAATAAGGTTCTCCAAAACAAGATTCAGACTTCTCGAAAATGAGCAAATGGATCATCATAATTATACTTCAAAATAGTACAACACGGCAAGGAAAAAAAATTGGGCAACAAAACAATCAACAGGGCAAGCGGGGGTTATTGGGGAGGTCATGCGGCACGACCTGGAACACATTCCAGGCTCTGACTAGTGCACCAGTCCATGTGAACGGTGGATCAGTGCCACTGCTTGGAAAGTGTTCCAGGCAGTGGCCTCGGCTCTTGGATGGTCCATTTCCGATGATTTTTCTCACGGTGGATGTTTTGACTTCAGGGCTATCAATTATAAGGGCATGTAAGCACACAAACATCATGAATTTGATACTATACGAGATTATAAATCTAGGGTTTCAACTATCAAAGAATATGGCAATAAAATATGCAAATACCATAATAAAATTTGTATCAATTCAATCAACAATTCAACCAAACAATAAATTTAGTGAATAAATTTGGAATGGTGATAGATGTGAGTTTTCAACTAACCTTCTCTTTAATTTAACTTGCTAAAACCCCTACATATCAACCTCGTTATCAGATTTTAGTAACTCCAGAAACTCTCTCAACAATTGACAAAAACAATCAAATCAAACATCACAAAAACTGAAATCAATAAGTCTAGAGATAGAATAGTGTTTAAAAACCTTACCTAGGATTTATCAGATTTTTCTAGGATTTTATTGCAATTTGAAAGCTTGATTTTTGCGTGAGGTTAGGTTTCTTGAGAACGTGAAGAAGCTTCTGTTTGAGTTACAGTAAAAGGAAAATGAATGTAAAGTTCATTTTATTAAGTCTGGGAATGAGAAGCTTTTTCTCAAGTCCCGAATAGGCTGAAATCCTCATTAAGCCCAAACCCATAAATAAATTAAATGAAAGAGTGAAAACCTTTTACACTCATTTCTCAAATTATAAAACTGTTTTATAAATTAATTTCACCACTAAAAATTTATAGGAAAATTACTACAGTATACTACCATCTCTTAACTCTTCATTAAAAGAGATTACATAATTTAAATAATTATTTTTAACCTCCTTTTTAATATCTAAAACATGACAATGTTTATAACATTTAATAAAATGGCTGAATATAGCACTTTATTATTTGAACACAACTAACTTATTTTCTAACATGATTAAAACAAGAATATATCTCATTTAATTCCATATATTGTTTTTCCAATAAAATACACATTTTTAGAATCCTCATTTCAAACTCAAATTCTAATTATTATTCAAATAAATAATTATAATTCTAATTTCTCCAATATCAATACTTGAAAAATCAAATTTCTCATTTAAATTTCCAATTTAAATATTTATTTATTTACTTTAAGCAACACAGAAAAATCAGGGTTGTTACAATGCCTTTCATGAATCGCTTTAATAGGTCTCCAACTTTCTAAGAGCTTACTTACCTCCTGCACTTCAAGCAAAGGCCGGAGTCTTCATGCTATATGATCATCGAGGCTTGGTGTAGATGCAAAGTCATTGAAGATCTTCACAACAAATGCTCGTACATCAAGAATGAGTACTTTTTTATCTAGTGCTCATATGGTTTCAACAGGCATTAATTGTCTGGAAGTGAGTTTCTTTCCTTCTGTTCGTTCCATGCTTGACTTTTCTTTGTTCAAGCGCTTAACCTGCTGTTTCTTTGTTAACAACCATTCCTGCTTGAGACGCTCGTGCCGAGCATGCCACTACTCTAGATGGTTGAAGGGAGGTCAACTTCTAGCACCACACATCTGCTTATCTCATAACTAACGAGAATCCCCGACGGTGTGGATTGCTACCCCTGGTAGGATTACCATCCCTGATCCGACTCCTCCAAGAATCTCTAGAGCACATGCCCAAACCACCATTCGTACTTGCAGTTTCAACGAGAATCTAAAGGGTGAGGTTGAAGGTCCATCGCACACAACGCATGTAGAGGAACATGCTGAAAGAGGAGGTGAAGGCATATTGTTGGTGATGTCGTGAGAGAAGGGGACAGAGGAATTGGAAAGTTGCTAATCCCCGAAGAAGGTGATGAAGCTAGAAGGAGAGAGGGGAAAGTACCAATGGTTGAAGAGGAAGAAGAGTGTGACAGTGATAGTGATAATGACTATCATGCTAGCGTAGAAGAAGGCGAATCATTCGGTGAGACCTCTTACAAAGGCCCTGAACTTCCTAGCTTACGCCATCCGGAGCATGTTGCTGTTGAAATTCCTAAAAGGGCCGGAGAACAAGTTACGTTGCCTTTGGGGGAGACAACACCCCAAGCCCACCCTTTTGGTGACGTCTTCGTCTATTTGAGTGATTTTGATATCTCTATCGACGCTCTTCAAGATGAAGCCGGGTCCAACTTTAGTTTCACGCTAGGGAAATTTATGAGTGAAGGTGGCAAAACCCCGTCTTTAATTCCTTGCCAATACAGACTGTAGAGTAACTAGGGGTCATTAACGCCACACCCATCACTTGGATCATGGACAACCTCCTTGCATTCATTCATGTTCTGAAATTCCAACATTTACACCATTTTTCTTTTAATTTTAGGTCCTTTGGATCGTGATAGGTACAAGAATCTTTCCCCCAATGTTCACAATTTCAGGGGCCAGACTCCTGATCCTCATCCACCTCGCTCCAACTACCAGATCATCGCGAAACCAAGCTGGAAAGGCGAAGGAGAAAAGATCGTGAAGCAGAGGACATCTGTAGAGCTAAAAGGGAAAGTTAGTGAGAAAGGGAAAGGAAGAGGAGGAAAAGGGACATCGAAGAGGGCCTGTCGCGTGATCCTGCCAAACAACCAAGGAGACCATCTAATCATCATGGCATTTCTTCGGGTGCTGTGCCACTGCGCACTGAACCATAGATTTCCTCTCAGCATCATATTCCTACTTCTCAATCCTTGACTGCTTTAGCTCCTCCTCATTTTAAAGGGGTTTCACATTCTACGGCTCCTATTCCTTCCGGCCCGCAAAGCTTACAGGCTGCATTTCCTGACCTCTTCCTGCATGACATTAAGTTCGATCAGGACATTAAAGATGTCCCAAGAGAGGTAGTGGACAGAGATGCTTAAAACGTCCAAAAGCACATTGCCAGAAGGTACAAGTAGAAGCGGTTGTGTTAGGCTCTCTCATGGGTCAACTAGATGAACTATACCAACATCAAGTCCTTCGATTCCGACAAAGAGCCATTCGAACGGATCATCAACGAATGGGAGCAAGACTTGGTGAAGGTTAAGAGAGAGAGAGAGAGATGCAACCCTTAATGTTCAAGCCAACTCTGACACTTTGAGGGAAAAATAAAGAGGGCTCACGAACGTGTTGAGATTGTAATGTGAAATAATATGAAAATTACACATGAAGAGGGGCCTAAACTAAAAATGAAAATCATAAAGAGGGACCTGGCCCTCGCCGACAAGGATAAGACTATTAATGAGCAGGCAGCCGAACTTCAGAATTCCAAAAAGATAATTCCAAGCTAATTGCTAGCTTGGAGCAGCTAACGACGTAGAAGCTTAGCTCTGATATTGAGCTTAGTGTCATTCAGTGAGAAGTCAAGGAGCTCCAAGAGGAAAAATCTAAGGAGAGAAAAGAGCTTAAATTTAACCTCCTACACTTTTATGCGAGCATTATCTTACATAAGAGTCTGAAGTGGTTAGGATACGTTTATCCCGAGACTCTCACTGATGCTTGGGAAGAGGTGTTATGGTAACTTGCGGCATCCGTGGACAGCCATTTCGAAGAAGAGCTTATGGTCGAGTACCTCAATTCCGAGGATAAAGAAAATCTTGCAGAAGGAAAGGCCATCCTTGCTGTTGAGGATGATGTTGCTGCTGTTGCCAAGGCTCTCATCGGCCTAAGCTCATTTGGTCCGTTTGATCGTTTGCCCTAAAATCTAAGGAGCCCATGGTGACTATTCATGTGTCCTGGGGGGGGGGGGGTTTAGCTCTGAAACCACCCATGTAATCCCTGCTACTACAATGACAACTTCCATCGAACCTTACATCCCCTCTTCCATAAGGCAAAGAGAGGTTCATCTGACCAAAGAAGGAGAACTGATCAAATCTTATATGGAACGATGTCCAAGCTCAAGTATATGTCTTATTTCACTAGTCTATGAGAAGCTTCAGTTCTCTCCCGACTCTATTTCTAAACTTTACCATTCTGTTTGTCAACTTGTAGGTTAACTGCATCTTCCTCCTTCACCACCTCCTACTCAAGGCTTAGGGCCAACAACAATCTTCATTACATCGACTTCTGTCACTACAGGCCTTGTTGCTTCAGTCCTTTCTTCTAGTTTTATGCTTGGTTTTGATTCTCAGAAGATTGTGGCTTTAGAAGGGCTGGAGGACATTTCCTTGTCCTAGGAAGAAGACATCACAATTGTCAGTGCTACGAATCTGATTGATCATGTCACTATGGCGGAGAGGTTGAAAGCTTATTTTAACAAAATCCTGGTGAAGTTTGAGTTTGGAACCACGAAGCCTGCATCTACAACTCCTACAAGCTCCACATCCAAGATACCCTCGCTTAAGAATAGGCCTCCCAAGACAAAGTTCACTAAAGCTCCTGCCAGCAAATCCGATGACCCTATCCTGCAATGGGTGGTGAGACAACCCACTCTAAGGGCGATACCCCTAAAAAGGAGAAACCTAAGGATAGTCACAAACACAAAAAGCAGATCAGCAGTTCTAGCAGCCCATGTAGTAAGAAGGGCAAGGGCGAGTAGAGGATGCTTGGAGCTTGTTTGCATGGAGGCTTTTTTTGGTTTTATGTTGTCGAGTTTGTACTTTTCCTTTTTCTCTGTGTCAAACAGGCCGTGTTTATATAGGAGCGGCCCTCGCCGTGTCTTGTAAATAAAGGATGAAGTAATGAAAAGGATTTCCTTTTGTCTTGTAATATCTATTCCATTTACTTTTCTGTACCTTTATGTACTTTTCTTGTTTATATATAACTGCCTCTTTATATAATATAACTACATATACCGCAATTATATATATACATATATATATATATATATTTGCTTCTATTCAATATGCTTATTTACTTCAACTCTGTGCATATAAATAATGTTCCTGCAATTGCTCTAGTTGTATTCTGGTATTGGCCATGCTTATAACTGCTAAATTTCTCTATTCAATAAAGCAGAACTATTATTTTACCTACTTAGTGGTTATTCTTGGTCGAGTTCCTTTTGAACAGTCGGTGTTGGCGAATAATCCCTAGTTTCGACTTGCTCCTAACTGTGGTAAAGTGGTAGTTGGGATATTCATTTTTATTTTTCATCTGACTTTGTTGTACCCCCGCTCATGGGATTGACCAATCTAAATATCAAATTCAGGGCATCAATGAGAAAGAGAGATATCGTGGAGCAAATTATCCGATTGCCCCCAATCCAAGTGTGCTTTTCTTATCCTGATCCTGGATTGGGAAAGCCTCATAACACTTGCTTTCAAGCCTCCATGACCATCCTCACTTATCCTTGACTGAGCATGTTTCACTTAGTCGCTAGCATGGTCATTGAAATCCAATCGGGCCCTAATTTCAATCTTTGAAAACTAGCGCATGAATCATCCAATTTCGAGCACCCCCTTCTGAAGTTGCCTACTTTTGGGTAACAATCAATTTCTCGACGATTATGATCGATGACTCGCCCATATTCTAGTTTCTATCTCTGGAAACTAGGACATTGATGGTTTGATTCTCCGAGTTTCTCCTTATCGTTGTCCATTTCCAGGAAACATGAGATTCCTATAAATTGGGATCGATTTATCCACTTGATCCTTTGGTTATTTTATGCAAAGCTAAGCCGAATTATTCGATCGACCTCGAAGCAACTATCTTCCTTAATGTTGCTAATCTCTGGGCAACACCAGATTCTTGAGCATTTAAAGTTCTCCTTCCCGATGTCGCCTATCTTCGGGCTTTGCAAAATTATAGAAGTTTAGGATTTTCCATCCAGTGTTGCCTATCTCCGAGCAATGGCAGATTCTTGAAGGATGGGTTTAACCTTCCTGACGCCGCCAATCTCTGGGCAGTGCCAGATTCCTAAAGATCGTGGATTTACCTTCCTAACATCGCTTATCTTAGAGCAATGCCAGATTCTTGAATGTGGGTGATTTTCAAACCTTCTTGTCGTTGCCAATCTTCGAGTAGCAGCGAATTCCAACATATTTGGTTAAATGGGGAAACCATCTTGCCATCGCCTATCTCTGGGATGAATTCCTGAAAGTTTTGGTGAACGTGGAAAACCTTCTCCTCGTCGCCTATCTCTGAGCAACGATGAATTCCTGATGATTTAAGTGAATTGGAGAACCTTCTCGCCATCGCATATCTTCGGGAAACGGCGAATACCTAAAGGTTTGAGTGAATTGGTGAACCTTCTCACCATTGCCTATCTTCGAGTAACGATGATTCTTGAAGGTTTGAGTGAATTATTTGATCCACCCTCAGGAACATACTCCTCGCCCATTATCCGAGGCTAGAGGAGTACACTCTCGGTTATACTGCTAATCGCACAACATAGGGGTTTTACTTGGAGAAGACGATTCCGTTGGTTCAAGAAGCTAATTTTATCTGCGAATGAAAGAAGTGGCAAGTACTACCTTATTACATTGCCCCTTATGTCCTTGGATGGCTTATTTGTGAAAACAAATGAAGAAAAGCTAAGTGTAGTAGTGCAACAGCATATCGTTGTTCCATGCATGCGGGATAGGGATTTCATCAACAGTTGCCAATTTGAATGTTTTGTCTCCAAGCTTCTGATCGACCACGTATGGTCCTTCCCAATTCAGACCAACTTCCCCCGTACCAAGAAGGACTCGTTTCAGAATGATATCTCCTACCTCAAAGATGCGGTTGTAAATGCTAGCATTGAAGTGTCACGCTACCCTTTTCTAGGTGGCAGCATCCTTTAATTCTGCTTCTTTCCTTTTCTCATCAGCCAAATCGAGATACTGAAGCAGGAGCTCCTCATTCACCTATGGGTCTAAATGCCTTTTACGATAAGAAAGGACTTATAGTTCTATCGGGAACATCACTTCCGATCCGTAAGCCAAAGCGAATGGCAAGTGTCTAGTTGTTGACTTATGTGTCATCCTATAAGCCTACAGTGCTAGCGGAAGCTCATCAACCCACTTTCCTTTAGCTCTGGTCAACCGCTTCTTCAAGGTGGATTTGATGATTTTGTTCACTACTTCCATTTGTCCGTTCGCCTGCGTATGCACCACTGTGGTGAAGCTCTTCTCGATTGTGTATCAATTGTAGAAGTCATAGAATTCAATGCTCTGGAACCGAGTTTCGTTGTTTATGATGATCTTCTAGGTACCCCGAACCTGCAAATAATATTCTTTTTCACAAAATTAATTTCCTTTTTCGTTTTGATCTGGTGAGCATTTTTGCATCAGCCCACTTCGTGAAGTAGTCCACTACAATAATAGCATATTTAGCTCCTCCCTTCGCTATCAATGGTACACCTATAATGTTGATTCCCCAAATTGCAACCGCCCATGGACTGACCATTTGCGTAAGCTCAAATGATGGGGCTCTTGCAATCTTCGCAAATCTCTGGCGTCAGTCGCGCCGTTTGGTGTAGTCAATAGCATCCTGGTATATTAGCGGCCAAATATATCCATGGTGAAGTATCTTCTTTGCCAGAATCTACTCCTCATTGTGATCACTGCAACTGCCATCATTGACTTCCATGAGGATCTTCCTAGTCTCATCGTTGGCTACACACCAAAGCATGGGAGTTGAGAATCCTCTCCTGTACAGTACTCCATCTTGCATCACAAATCGTGGCGCTTTCCGAAGGAGTTCCTTCCATCCATTCCTGCTCTTGGGAGAGTTCTGTTGATCAGATAGTCCTCAATTGGGGTCATCCATGACTCCTCCTCTTCTGTCGTCTCCAAAATCTATTCAACATCCATCTGATTGATACTCGGAGCTGTTAAAACTTCCACCGAAACCAATTCCATTAGCTGCGCTTCCCCAAAGTTAACTAGCTTAACTAATGAATGAGCATTCATGTTTTCCTTTCTAGGGATGTGCGTTATCATATAATGCTCTGTGTCATCAAGCAGTTCTAGTGCTTTCGACAGGTAAGGAGCTAGTCTCGCACCCTTGGCCTGATACTCCTTCTTAATTTGGCAAATCACTAGTTTGGAAAAGCTAAATATGTGCATGGTTTTATCCACGGTTCCTTTTCTATTCTCAATCCTACTATTAACACCTCGTACTCGGCTTCGTTATTATTTGCAAGAAATTCCAGCTTCAATGCATAACAGATTGACCATCCTTTCGGTGTTTCAAATACTATCCCTGCCCTTGAGCTGTATTCTTTTGAAGCACGGTTGACAAATAATTTCCAATAAGGAGCTACGGCTGCAGCATCATCTTCCTCTTCATCATCACGCGCAGTAAAATTAGCGACATTGTCTGCTAATACCTACCCATCAACCATCCTAAAGTCTCGTTTGGTATAATAACTGTTTTAAAGACTGATCTTTTAGTACCTTGATCAGATGAGGCTGAAAATATGGTCGTAACTTCCTAGATGCATCAGTAAGCAATATGCAAGTTTCTTCAACTTTAGGTAATTCTTTTCAGCTCTAGTAAACTGCTTGTTGATGCAGTAAACTAGTCTTTGAATCCTCGCTTCCTCACATACCAATGCTATGCTCAGTGCATGAGCAGACACTGCCAAGTAGAAAAATAAGTCCTTCCCTCCCCCGTCCGGTAGTTTGGACAAGACTAGTGGTGTCTTTATGTGCCTCAATAATTCCTCGAAGGCGTTCTGGCAATCTTAATTCCATTCAAAGTTTTCCTTTTACTTCTTGAGAGCATCGAAGAAGGGTACACACTTATTTGTCGCCTTCATGGCAAATCAAATCAAAGCGGCTATCTTTCCATTAAAGCTTTGGAGTTGTTTCTTCATGGTCAGGGCAGTTACATTCCTGAAGGCATTTATCTGCTCCGGATTAGCCTCGATTGCTCATGCATTGACAATAAATCCCAAAAACATTCCCAATGCTACTCCAAAAGAACATTTTATGGATTTAGATTTATTCTATATTTCTGTTAGAATTCAAACATTTCTGAAAGGTCATCCAGATGGTTCCGTAATACTCATGATTTCACAAGCAGGTCGTCTACGTATACTTCCATTGTCTACTCAATTTGATTCTTAAACATAGAATTTACCAATCTCTAGTTTGTGGCCCCAGCATACTTCAAACGGAATGGCATTACTCGATAGCAGTATAATCTTAAATCCGTTATAAAGCTAGTATTCTCCTGATCCAGTATATGCATCAGAATCTGGTTATAACCCAAATAAGCATCCATAAAGGAGAGCAACTCATGTCTTGCAGCTCCGTCCACTAGTTGGTCAATCCTAGGCAAAGAGAAGCTGTCCTTCGAGCACATCTTATTCAAATCCGAGTAATCGATACATGTTCGCCATTTTCCATTTGACTTCTTGACTAAAAAGGGATTGGATGCCCAATCATGGTATAAAGTGTCATGGAGAAAGCCGTTCGCCAGCAGCTTATCCACTTCTTCCTTCAACGCAGCGGATCGTTCTAGACTCAGACTGTGCCTTTTCTGTTACTGGTGTGAACTTTGGGTCAAAATTTAGTGTCTGACACACTATCTCCAACGATATCCTGCACATATCTGAATGTGTCTAGGAAAATACATCCAAGTTTCCTTAGAAGAAATTCACCAATTCCTTTCTTAAGTTAGCGTTGAGCTGAGATCCAATCTTGAGGACAGGAGTAGGATTGTCCATGTCGATTGGAACATTCACCATCAGCTCAGGAAGTGCTAGTAACCCTTTCCTTGACTGTTTCCTAGGATCCACAGCCTTATTAAAACGGCTATAGTTTCCGAGCCAGGGTCTAGGTTTTGATTGCCATGCCTGCTAATCCTGAATGCAAAGATTTCTCTCCGTATATTTTTCTCTCTTATGTCGCTTCACTTTTATGAGTTTCGTGGCATAGCATCATCTTCTAGTTCTTTGGTTACCTTTCATCACTCCCACCCAGTTTTCTATGGGGAATTTCATCACTAAACACTAAGGTACCAGCGCTATTTTGAAATCAATAAGAGCTGGTCGGTCCAAGAAGGCATTGTATGCCGAGTACTCATCTATGATAATGAAATTTTGAATTTGGATTATCCTACGATCTCCTTCACCTAATTCCATAGGCAAATCGATCGTTCCGATCGACTGTTTTTCTTTGCCTGTAAATCCTTGAATCTTGGTTTTACAAGCTATAACTTCCTTGAGGTTGATCTTCATTTGATTAATGTTCCCCTGAACATTATATTCATCGAACTCCTAGTGTCTGCCAAGACTTGAGTATAATCATCGAGCCGAATCCAATTGTTACTACCATGGTGTCAAAAGTTGGTGCTTCGACTCCATTAGTATCCCTATTCCTGAATATAATATCATCAATTATCATTCTCTATCGCTTGGTTAGGGCTTCATCTTCTACAGCAAAGAATCCCTCCTATGCTAAGTGCTTCAGCGAGCATGCATACCGTTCCATTTCCCTCCAGCTTGTCTCATCGGGATGGAGTCCTTCGGTTATGGTATTAATTACTAACTTCCTATAGTTTCACCTGGATGCCTCTCCACTTGGTCAAGATTGATTCCCTTGGGCAGGCAGCCCTGGGAGTCTTGGGACTTGAGCACCTTCCTATGGTTCTTTGATGTACTGCTGGAGCTTATTCTCCCTTATCAGTTCTTCAATGAGATCCCTCAAATGCTATCCATTAGTTTCATAGACATGATTTTTGGAGCACTTTTCCTGCTCGGTTGCTTCCTTTTTGGGCCACTTTTTATAACGTTCCATTCCTTGAGTGGTCAGGTAAATGTTTTTCAACGTATCGTTCAAAGGAGTGTAATCTTTCGGTTTCAAATTCCTTGGATGTTTCTTATTGTCGTTACGTCTGTGTCGGGGCCTTGATTCCGTTTCTTTTGGTTTCCAGAGTTTTTGACATTAGTTGTTGCATTACTAGCCTCATCTCCAGATTGCTTTACTGCCACATTGCTCTGGATAACCTCCTTCGACTGTCCATTATCCTCATTGCTTGAAGCTAGACTTGCTTCTTCCAAGCATAGAGATTGATTAGTCTTTCGATGGAACTCCTCTATAGTTGTAGGTTGCTTCATCTTCAGCTATCTACAAAAATCCATGTCTGGGTGAATGCCCCGAACCAACACCGTTTCATATTACTTAATTACTTAGTAACAACGACAATAAATCGGTTCAAGAAACCTTTCAGTGACTACTTAGGCACTTGAGATAAGCTCGACAAGGACATCACGTCCTTGGGTTGTGTAGCATGCTGTCGGAACTGCTCCGTGAATTTCCTAGCCATCTCATCAAAAGTAGATATGGATCTCGATGTGAATCTAGTGAACCACATCGATGCAACTCCTTTAAAGAAGATAGGGAAACAACAACATCGAACATGTCTGTCGCCGTAGCACCATTCATGTGCCATTCGTATTTAAGTAAATGTTGTCCAGGATTGTAAGTTTCATTATACGGCGGCATAGTTAACATCATAAACTTCCTGGGATACTCTTCTCTTAGAATGTTCTTTGTAAAGGGGTTCTGCTTGGAGCGAACCGCAATCCTAATTATTTCTACCTTTTCTTTCTTCAACTAACCACTAAACCATGTCTGCTATGTATTCCTCACTGGCACGATATTCTGTAGGATGACTACCAAGGGCTACACCGAGAATTTAGCTCTACAAATGATCTCGGCTTGCCTGTTGATGTCTAGGTTCTATAGACTTTGCGGGAACCACTCCTCCGATATTCCATTGGCGTTAGGTTGCTCTGCACTAGTTGTTTGAACTACGGCTCCATTAGCTTCAATGCCTAGCTTGCAATCGCCATCACGCTTTAGGTCGTCTTCAGAATTAGATGAATCCATAACATCGACTTCCTGTCCTCTCTCCTCTTTAAAATTCCTCTTGGTGCTGAGAGAAATCCTCTCAGTACCGATTTTTTTTCTTGTGTGAGGAGCATTTCTGTTTCCTCCTGCTGCTCCTTTCGTAACTCCAGCAACTACTTCCTGGTATTTTCCCTTTTCCTTTTTCTTATTCTGACAAGAAATATACGAATTCTCTTCTTCGAATCTGGGGGGAGAAACTTCTCTCATGTTCCTCTTAGTCCTTTGCAGTTGCTGGGTTAGCAGAGCATCCATCTTGTCCATCAAAGCTTTTTAGCTTCCAACATCTTCTAGTTTAATTTTTGCAGCATCTTATCAAACTCACCTTTGGTAACCACTTCTTATTGAGCAGATGGTCATGGTATCGCCTATTGATTACTAACTTCAACTTGGTGAGCATTTCCTTCATCACCTCTCGCTATTGCTCCTACGGATCTATGTGATCTTCAAGGTGTCATTGAAATTCTTTCATTAAGCTTTCAAATTCTTCAAAAAAAATTTCTTGATCTAACCACTAGACCTCTTCAAATCCAAAGTAACAAGTTCGGTATAACCATGAGTTCGATTTTTCTCTGTGAAAGCACCAAAACATTGACGTCAAAAGCGTCAAAACACTCAGTTGCGACCTATTGTAGGATTAGATCTAGTAGAAACAGCAGAAAAGTGCAAAAAACATAGAAAAGTTGAGAGACGCAAGTTTTTTTATAGTGATTCGGTAATCTCTTGTCTATGTCCACTTTATAGTTTTATTGACTATGAATTTGATAAGTATTTAGAGAGAGATTATAGTCACCAGTACAAAGGGTTGACATGATCTTAAGCCTAGAACTACCAAAAGTATCTACCAAGGTGACTATTGTGTAGAGGGATATGAGACAAAGAAGATCCAGAGTCTCCATTCAAGAAGAAAGATCCTTGTTTGGTTGCCATATGGCTTGAATTTATAGATAAACTGCTCTACAGGTCTATTGGGTCTAAGTGTACAGGTCTAGATGCAAGCCCACGGGCGGAGGGGAGAGCAAGCCGACCCATTTCCTGATATAGACCTCTTGGTATCGGGAGGTTCCTTCCGGTGCCGTGAGGTTTATATCGGTGAAAACTTCTTGTACCGATCCAGGATTTTATCGTTTTGATTTTGAATATATAACTAATTTTAAATATTTAAATTATTAATTTTAAAAGCTTAATAAATCCTTTTAATTAATAAATAATAATGGTGAACTTATTGTATAAAAATATTTACAAAAATAAATAGTTCAAATAAATATCAATAATGTAATCGAAAATCGTTTTATTGATAAACAATCTCGAAATGCGTGAAATTATCATTCCGGGATACTATCTTGGATTTGATGAAAATTGCGCCATCGAAACCGGAATAATAATAAAATGTACAATGACGAGTTATGTGGCTATCGAATCTACTGTGTGGTCGTGCAAGCTTGAACGCGCAACGATATAAAAAGAGAATTAAAATAATAATATTTTATTATATATACAATTCACCATCACTCTTCTCTCTCAATTTCTTTCACCCCTTTCTCCTTTTCATTTACTATAAACTTAACCTAGCCGCTATCTTCCCCTAATTTTTCCTGGAGATTTAGGCAATGAAATCGAGTCACGCCGAATCCGTTAAGTTCGTACGTGGGAGGTCTCCAAATCCATGTAGCTTTTGATAGGTGCAGTCGACGTTGGTTGAGATCGAATATTAGAGGTCGAACTAGGGTTTTGGATAGGAGAAGATTTATGCGACGATTGGCAAAATGGAGAGTGGATTTGAGTTTCTCGTGTGGAGCATCGGTGGTGACAAATTGGTTGCGTCCGATCAAGTTTTAGGTGGCGCGTCGTTCGTGTATAGTGACCAAGCATCACTAGGTCACATTTTCCTCTGGTGGGCTAAGCTATTCGAGATTGGGTCAAACTTGGAGAGGATGCGAAGAGAAGATTGTTGGCGAAGTCCATGGCCAATTTCGTTGAGAAACGAGGGAGAGAGGGAGGAGAAAGGATCGGCTAATGGTGGGTTTGCGTATCACCTGTGCATGGCCACGCAAATATTAATTGGGGGAATATGGATTAGGAAAGTTAATGAGGTTTATTAGTGTTTAATCATTTAATTAATGAATATTTAAAGTTTAAATTCTTGTTAATTTGATAACTTCTTCATACGAAGTCCAATTGAGACGTAGCCTTTTGCATTGTGCTCGTAGGAGCTTTATCTAGGCTTGAGGAGATGGTTTCATAAAGTTTGGAGTAAGAAGGATTTTGAGCTAAAATCGAAAGCTATTTGATTTTAGATCAAGCAGGAATGTATAAGAGTTGGCTGGATAAATATGAGTTAACTCATCTTCGGTTTAACGCTATATGATATATGTGTTGAGTTAAATTGTTATTTTTATGCTTGGATGTTTTATTGTTTGCTTTTGGGTGAGAATTATTATTTATTTAATTGTTTAATTATATCAACTAAATGTGCTAACTTTAAAATAAGATATCTTATTCAATTTAAACCCAACTAACCCATAAATTTTTAAATTAAACTCGTATCGACATTTAGAAAACTTAGTATAACTTGTTGATAGTTTTAACGAAGTATACAATATTGATAAATTAGTAGTGATAAAATATAACTATGTAGCTTTAAATAATAACATAGTTAAATTAATTATATTCCGTTTATGATATATATTTGGCAGAATAAAACACCGTTTTGCTATAATTAAATTGAATAGATTATCTTGGATATCTATCAAGCATAATAAATCCCTATTATGTGATTTTTTTGAAGTTAATTAAT
Source organism: Allium fistulosum (assembly GCA_030737815.1). Lineage (NCBI taxonomy): Eukaryota > Viridiplantae > Streptophyta > Magnoliopsida > Asparagales > Amaryllidaceae > Allium > Allium fistulosum. The sequence continues at coordinate 495,493,031 of CM060905.1, read as the reverse complement.
ATGTGGATTAATTAATATTGGATAAATGATGTATTATTAGCTAATGATTGTTAATTGTTGATAATAATGTGTTTGTTATTATCGTTGTTTGGTTGTTGGGTTTGGTTGAATTCCCTCTTTATAAAGCGAATGTCATATGAAATGATTAACGGGAAAATTTTATAAAGAGACCCTAAGGGATTTCTCACCACTATTGATTTTAGTTTCATTTCTTTACCTATTTTATAAATTGTTGAATTTCAAAAGTTTGGTAGGTTGACCATATTGGATGCAACTTTGATATGTCGCAAAAGTTAAATTCTTTTTAGAGCGAAAACAATGACAATGTTTGTTAAGTGTTGTGGTAGCTTTGGGCTTCATTACAGGATTTTAATATTCTATGGTTTGCTATTTTTATTTAAAAATGGTTTTTATTCGGAGAATGATTTTAAATGTAACTTTTGGAATTTTCTATGGTATTTTATTTAGAAATAGTTTTACACTTCTCTATTTTACTCCAACCTTTTTGGAAATGTTTTAAAAGTATTTTGAGAATTATTTATTTTACAGAAAAGTTAAAAAATAATGAATGTTTAGTTTAAAGAAAAAAGGAAATTTAACTTTTATAATTAAGTGATTCCGTTTTAAAAGAAGATAAAATATTTTGGAATGAATATTTGTGAAATGCTTTATATAAAATGTTGTATGGAAAGAGAGATTTGTAAATAGTATTTTATAAATAAAAATGAGTTTTATAAAGAGAGATTTATAAATGGTATTTTATAAATAAATAAAGAGATTTATAAATGGTATTTTATAAATAAAAAGAGTTTTGTAAAGAGAGATTTATAAATTGTATTTTATAAATAAAAAAAGAGTTATGTAAAGAAGATTTATAAAAGGAGTTTTATAAATAGAAGAGAAATTTATAGAAAGGAGTTTTATAAATAGAAATGAGATTTATAAAAGGAGTTTTGTAAAAGGAATGAGATTTGACTTCCATAAATGGTCTTTATAACTTATGGTGGTGTGGAAAGTATTGTTTTCATAATTAACATCAAATTTCGAGGTATAGAAACTCGTCTCTATTTGTGAGATTTAAGAATATATGTCAAGGCAAGGGTAGTTTTCTAATTTGTTTGACTTTATTTGTTAATCGAGGGATAACACAAGTTTGAAATTGGAAGTGGTGGTAAGTATACTTGGTCTAATTTCCATGCGATCCATTTACTTACACCAAAAGTGTTTTGGGTTTATTGTTATTTATGTTTTAAATGACATTTGTTTTAACCAATTTAAATATAATTTTGGAAATATGAAATCTGTCTTAAGATTTGTGAATATACTTATACCATTGATAAATTGTATGGAAAAGTTTTCTAATTATTGAAAATGAAATGTTTTTTAAGTATACTTATATAGTTGAGATAAGTATATCAATATTTTCAAGTATTGAAAAGAGTAGTGAGGGCTTGTGAATATATCTTTTGTAAAAGGTATTTTTATACAAGTATTTACAAAGTGATTTTTGATTAATGAAAGAATTAATTAAAGAGGCTTAGTGGTTGCTTATATGCTTAATCATGCTTGGTTTTCATATAAAATTAAATCTCTGATTTTATCGATTGGTTATTTGATAGTTAAACAATGGACTATCAAATCTTGGCCAGTTTTGAAATTATCGTTTGTTGGTTAAAACAGACCGGGATCCGATAGGCATGAGTTATCTTAAAATTACTTCGAACTGGCATAAGTGTTCGAATTTGTGACATCTTGAAGATGATGGTATCGAAGATGAAGTTCTTTGAAGTGCAAGGGCTACTTGCTACTAATCCCGAGGGTAATTCCAAAATGGATGTTGTAGAAGTAGTGCCTTCGGTTTGTTCATATCCTGAACAACTTGTATGGATGAATGCTGACATTGCATTGTTGCTTGGAGGGCACTATTAGCATTCCAAGTGGGATTTTCTAAAAAGGTAAAACATTGCCTCAAGCCTCACGCCCGGTAATGACTAAAACATGGGGTATGCTTGGGGGCTATGTGGTTCGCTACCATTAGGGTATGGTCATCACCCGATTTAGATCGATATTTATGGATTTTTGTATGCTTCAGGCACAGTATGGTTTGTCACATTGGCAGTTGAGGTGACAACATATTTGGTACTATCTAGGATGGGGTAGACCGATCCTGATTTGCAAGGAGTCGGCTAAGGCTTTTGGTACATTTTCTTTAGAGGTTTATTGTCACAGGTGGTACCCCAATAGCCTTGTCATAGTATGAAATTCATTTTCCAATATCTGCCTTTAAGGATTTAGTTGTATACTAAATATGTCATTGAATGTAATTAAAGTAACCATTCCAGCTATGATTCTTTATTTATTTTAAACCTTAGACATTATTATAATATCACAGGATTTCTTATAGAAATGGTTTGGTTATCGTAAGGTAAAAACCCGTCCGTATATATATGCGGCATGGTCTACGAGATACCTTTATTTTTGAAAGGTTTATAAGATTAAAAATCCATTTGATTTGTGTCAGGCTGGTTTACCAGATTGATCTGGGCGTTATTTTATTATAATGCTCAGGTCATCCCGACTTTATTTTAGATTTAGTTATGGATGCTTTAAAGCTTCAGGAGACGAGCTAGATGTCTCTAAGACCTATTCACGTATTTTATTTTTCCACTGCATTTTTTGCTTTGTATTTGTCGGCATTTGTAAGGATAGGTTATTTAACTATCTAGGCTGATGATATGTTTGTTTACTCTAATTGAGGTATATATATTACAATTTTCTTTTGTAAAGATCATGTATATATTATATGTTACTCATCACGATGTGATATTTTGTTCTATCTTTTATTTTCTTTCACCCAATAACTTGTCTTTTCGACACTCGGATGCTTGGCACCTGAATACCGTGGATGTAATAGTGATGCAGCCCAGGTTAAAGTCTTAGGTCGCGTACGACCTAAGGAAGTGATAGGTCGCGAACGACCTAGCGACCTATGACTTAGTGAAGATCGCTTGCGAGTTAGCGGGCTAACGCATCAGATATTCCAACGACCTAACTTTGCAGTGCAACATGGTGAAAGTTTAAGTCGCAAACGACCTAACTTGTTTTTAGGTCGCATACGACCTAACGAGCTAAGGTATAGGTCGCTGGAACGACCTAGCGAGTTAGAAAACAAGGTGCTACGACCTAACAAGTCACGACCTATGATAGGTCGCAGAGAAAGGGAACGACCTAAGTTAGGTCGCGGGGAGATGTGGAGGGATAGGTCGTTCACTATAGGTCGCGAGACCTTAGGTCGTGAAGACTTAGGTTGCGAAGATTTTCTGAAGCGCTTCTTTTAGGTCGTGCTGATGGGGATGCCGTTCATTCTAGGTCGCTCGCTCTAGATTCGTTCATTGTTAGGTCGCGCGCAAAGTAAGTCGTATGCCGCCTGGATATGTGGGACCGCTATCTCTTAAGTCGCTTGGTTTTTAAGTCGCCTTTGTTTTAGGTCGCATTTGTTGTTAGGTCGCTGCCGACCTATACTAAGTTGTGCATGTTGAGTCGCAAGTTGTAATGTGTTGTGCTGTAATGTTTTTAGGTCGTATATGTTAGGTCGTGGTCGACCTAAGTGTTGTACAAATTTTTGTTGTTAAGCATGTGTTGTAAGGTCGTGAACGACCTAGTGATGTGTGTGTTGTAACCTCTATAAATAGGCCGGTGGTGCCATTTGTAATAGTTAGTTGATTTTTGAATAAAATTCTTGTTTGTTAGCTTTGTGCTTCCAATTAAATTGGTAGTTGAGTGTAATCTCCTATCTCCTCTTTCGGTTAATCGAGTGCGCTCGATTCAGCGACTGTAGAAGCCGATTCACGGAATCTAGTGCGCTAGATCAACGTGCGAAGAATCACAGATCTTTGAACACGGTATCGTGCGCGATCAACGTGTTTGGGATAGCTAGAATTCAGTATCTTCGGATCAACGAATTTGGGCATTTCACCATTCATCAATCCACCGATTGCTACTTTCATCGTATCATCAATTTTTGTATAATCCGCTGCGTCATTTTTGGTATCAAAGCTTGTTTTAGCCAATCATAGCTAAATCGAATCTTGGAGCCAATTCTTTGAAGAAGTTTGAAGAGATCAAGTCGAGCCGAGCTATATCATTCACGACCGAGAGATGTTGTTCATCGTGTTCGTCACAAATTGCAACAAAGTGGGAGTTTTCGATCCATATCATTTTGGATCTAAGTTCGAAAGGTGTTTGAATTTGGGTGGAGGTTTTGCGTGCCAAGTTTGAAGTAGAGCCGAGCTAAAGAGGTTAGGCCATACGTCATTTGGTATATTTTCGAGCATTGAAGTATTTGTGCAATTTCAAATCATGCCACCAAGGAGAGCTAATCGACATAAAAACGTTGAAGCTTTGTATAGAAGAGAAGAAGCTGATGAGATGGAGCAAAGAATTAATGAGAACTTTAGTGAGAAGCTTAATGAAGGAATTGGTCGATTAGAGAAGATGATGTTGGAGATGAATCAAAATCAGAGAAGGGTTTCACCTGAATCTAACCATGGGAGAAGTAGAGTTTTTCCACATTCCAATCGAGAGAGAAGTAATGATAATGATCATAGAAGTGTGAGCCGAGACAGTTATAGAAATGTTGATGATCGGGAACGTGATCGGAGGAATGCTAGTAGAAGGAATGGTGGTGGTAGACGTGATGGTAGTAGAGATGTTGGTGGTCAGGATCGACGTCGATATACATCTGATTTTGAAGAGGAGTATGACGGTGGTAGTGTTCATGGGCGAGGCCAAGGAAGAAATCAATCGGAGTATGATCACAAGTGGGATTCTGGGATGAAGACTGAAATACCGGAATTCAAAGGTGGTATGCAAGCTGAGGAGTTTTTGGATTGGTTGTCTAATGTGGAGGAGATTTTTGATTTCAAGGAAGTTCCAGAACATCGTAAAGTGAAGTTGGTTGCTACAAGGTTGAGGGGTAGAGCTTTGGCATGGTGGCAGCAAACCAAACTTACACGAGAACGGATGGGGAAGTCAAAGGTTGAATCATGGGAAAAGATGAGGAAAATGATGAAAGCCACATTCTTACCTTATAATTATCAATCGCTTATGTATCAGAGGCTGCAAAACTTGAGGCAAGGAACGAAGTCTGTTAATGACTATGCTGATGAATTCTATCAACTGATTGCAAGGAACGATATCATGGAGACAGAGGAACAATTAACAGCTAGATTTGTTGGAGGATTACGTATGCAGATTCAAGACATGGTAAATATGTTTGATCCCAGATCTGTAGCGGAAGCACACCAGAAAGCGTTGGCTTGGGAGAAACAGGGACGACGAGGTGGTGGTGTGTTTACAAATTCCAACAATCCAGTGAAGGGTGTTAGTGGAAGTTCTACTGTTTCAAAAGTTGTTGCAAAACTGGTTGTGAATGAGGTTGGGAAGACGAAAGTCAATAATGGTTTCAAGTGTTATAATTGCCAAGAAATGGGCCACAAAAGTAATGAATGTCCAAAGCCGAAGAAGAGAGCTATGATAGCGGAGGTTGAGGATGAGGATGAAGAAGCTGAATGTTCCAATTCACCACCTGATGAGGAGGAAGAAGAAGTGTCGGGAGACGAAGGTTATAATCTAATGATGAGGAGGTCCTGTTTAACACCAAAGCTAGAGGAGGATTGTAGTTGGTTGAGGAGCAATATTTTTCAGTCGACATGTACTATTCTGGGGAAAGTTTGCAAATTTGTTATTGATGCTGGAAGCTGTGATAATATAATTTCTTCAGAAGCTGTGAGGAAGTTAGCATTGAAAACTGAGAAACATCCGAAACCGTACAAGTTGGCTTGGTTGAGAAAAGGCGGGGAGGTGAAGGTTGGACGAAGGGCTTGTGTGAATTTTTCTATTGGGAAGAAATATAAAGATGAAATCTGGTGCGATGTTGTGGACATGGACGTATGTCATTTGTTGCTAGGGAGACCGTGGCAGTATGATAGCGCAGTGCAACATGATAGGCGTACCAACAGTTACAATTTCATGTTTGAAGGCACAAAGATTACTTTAGTTCCAAAGAAGCGACAACAAGAAGAAAACAAACTGGAGGAGATTGAAGAGCTGAAAACTTTATTATCCTTAAAGGAGTTTGTTAAAGAAGTTGAAAAGGAACCTGAGGTGTTTTTGTTGATTGGACGTGAGAGTCATGAAGTGGTGGAAATACCAGAAGAAGTAAAACCAGTACTGAAAGAATTTGACGATGTATTCCCAAAGGAGTTGCCAATGGAGTTACCGCCGTTGAGGAACATTCAACATCAAATTGATCTTGTTCCAGGAATTGTGTTACCTCACAGGCCACACTACAGAATGAGTCCAAAATAGCATGAGGAGTTGCGAAGGCAAGTGGAAGAATTGCTTGAATAAGGGCATGTGCAGGAGAGTCTAAGTCCTTGTGCTGTACCAGCTTTATTGGTACCCAAGAAGGATGGAACGTGGAGGATGTGCACAGATAGTAGAGCATTGAATAAGATCACAGTCAGATATAGATTTCCAATGCCAAGGTTGGATGACTTGCTAGATCAATTGAGCGGAGCTACTATCTTTTCGAAGATTGATTTGAAGAGCGGATATCATCAAATTCGTATCAGGCCAGGGGATGAGTGGAAGACTGCTTTTAAAACCAGGGAGGGTCTATACGAATGGTTGGTGATGCCATTTGGCTTATCAAATGCACCAAGTACTTTCATGAGGGTGATGAATCAGATTTTTAGACCATTCATTGGGAAGTTTGTGGTGGTGTATTTCGATGATATTCTGATATATTGTGGAAGTCCAGAGGAACATTTGAATCATCTGAGAGAAGTGCTGATGGTACTGCAAACAATTTTATGCTGCAACGAAGAAATGCGTGTTCATGATGCATAGTGTTTTATTTCTGGGGTATGTTGTATCGGAAGGAGGAATACAGGTTGACCAAAGTAAAGTCGAAGCAATTAGAGATTGGCCACAGCCCAAGACGATAATGGAAGTTCGTAGTTTTCACGGGTTGGCTTCATTTTATAGAAGATTTATTCCACACTTTAGTAGTGTGATGGCGCCAGTTACTGATTGTATGAAAGGCAAACAATTTGCATGGACGAAGGAAGCAGGGGTTGCTTTTGAACGAATCAAGGAATTGTTGACGACAACACCAATTCTAACATTACCTGATTTTCAGTCGTTATTTGAATTACACACTGATGCATCAAAGGTTGGAATTGGAGGAGTGTTAAGTCAGAGGGGACGTCCTATTGCCTATTTCAATGAGAAGCTATCGGGAGCGAAGATGAGATATAGTACGTATGATGTGGAATTTTGTGCTGTTGTGCAAGCTATTAAACACTGGAGACACTATCTATTTCAGAAAGAGTTTGTTCTTTACACTGATCATGAGGCGTTAAAGCATTTACAAGGGAAAGACAAGATTTCAGCGAGACATGCATCATGGATTGCATATCTGCAACAGTTTACGTTTGTTGTGAAACACAAATCGGGAGTGACGAATCGTGTTGTGGATGCGTTGAGCAGAAGGAATCATTTGTTGACCACAATGAAGGTCGCAGTGATAGGGTTTGATGTGTTACCAGAATTAGTCGCTGAAGATCCTTACTTTCTGAAGTTTGTAGATAAAGTCAAGAACGGGGAGACGGATGAGTTCGTGATGGTGGATGGTTTTCTATTTAAAGGAAATCGATTGTGCATACCTGATTGTAGTTTGAGAATGAAGATTGTAAAGGAGCTACATGAAGAAGGCCACGTAGGTAGAGATCGTACACTACAGCTGATTTCTCAATCTTATTTTTGGCCGTCGATGAAGCGGGAAGTTGGAAGATTTGTGGAAAGATGTCATATTTGCCAAGTTTCTAAGGGAACAGCGACGAATGCGGGATTGTATATGCCGTTGCCTGTGCCTGTTAAACCATGGGTTGATATCAGTATGGATTTTGTTTTGGGATTACCAAGAACTCAAAGGGGGAATGATTTGATATATGTTGTAGTGGACAGATTTTCTAAAATGGCACATTTCATCGCTTGTAAGAAGACAGCTGATGCCGTCCAGGTTGCTGAGTTATTCTTCAAAGAGATATATCGTTTACATGGGTTGCCAGAATCCATTGTTTCCGATCGGGATACTAGATTTCTAAGTCATTTTTGGCTAAGTTTGTGGAAGATGGTGGGAACGAAATTGAAATTTAGTAGCGCTTATCACCCGCAGACGGATGGACAGATCGAGGTCGTGAACAGATCGTTGGGTAACTTGTTGAGATGCCTTGTGAAAGACAATCTGAAAAGTTGGGATATGAAGCTATGTCAAGCAGAATTTGCTCATAACCATGCCATGAACCGGAGTACTGGGTTCAGCCCATTCCAGATTGTATATTCTAGTTTGCCGAAGGGGCCGTTGGAGTTAACGATCATACCACAACCAAAGAAGACAGTCAAGCGAGCTGCTGATTTTGTTGAAGGATTGACAGAATGTCATAGAATCGTTCAAGAGCGATTGGAAAAGGCGAATGAGAAATACAAACGATCTGCAGATCTGAAGCGAAGGAGTGTTGAATTTAATGAAGGTGATTGGGTTTATGCCGTGTTAACAAAGGATCGTTTTTCGGTAGGAACATACAATAAATTGAAAGCACGGAAGATTGGTCCAGTAAAATTTTTGAAGAAAATCAATGAGAACGCATATCAATTGGAATTGCCAGATAATGTTCATACTTCTGATGTGTTTAACGTCAAACACTTAGTTCCGTACCATGGGAATGAGTGTGTTACGGAGAAGGAAGATGCAAATTCGAGGACGAATTTCTCTCAACCAGGGGAGGATGATGCAGCCCAGGTTAAAGTCTTAGGTCGCGTATGACCTAAGGAAGTGATAGGTCGCGAACGACCTAGCGACCTACGACTTAGTGAAGATCGCTTGCGAGTTAGCGGGCTAACGCATCAGATATTCCAACGACCTAACTTTGCAGTGCAACTTGGTGAAAGTTTAAGTCGCAAACGACCTAACTTGTTTTTAGGTCGCATACGACCTAACGAGCTAAGGTATAGGTCGCTGGAATGACCTAGCGAGTTGGAAAACAAGGTGCTACGACCTAACAAGTCACGACCTATGATAGGTCGCAGAGAAAGGGAACGACCTAAGTTAGGTCACGGGGAGATGTGGAGGGATAGGTCGTTCACTATAGGTCGCGAGACCTTAGGTCGTGAAGACTTAGGTCGCGAAGATTTTCTGAAGCGCTTCTTTTAGGTCGCGCTGATGGGGATGCCGTTCATTCTAGGTCGCTCGCTCTAGATGTCGTTCATTGTTAGGTCGCGTGCAAAGTAAGTCGTATGCCGCCTGGATATGTGGGACCGCTATCTCTTAAGTCGCTTGGTTTTTAAGTCACCTTTGTTTTAGGTCGCATTTGTTGTTAGGTCGCTGCCGACCTATACTAAGTCGTGCATGTTGAGTAGCAAGTTGTAATGTGTTGTGTTGTAATGTTTTTAGGTCGTATATGTTAGGTCATGGTCGACCTAAGTGTTGTACAAATTTGTGTTGTTAAGCATGTGTTGTAAGGTCGTGAGCGACCTAGTGATGTGTGTGTTGTAACCTCTATAAATAGGCCGGTGGTGCCATTTGTAATAGTTAGTTGATTTTTGAATAAAATTCTTGTTTGTTAGCTTTGTGCTTCCAATTAAATTGGTAGTTGAGTGTAATATCCTATCTCCTCTTTCGGTTAATCGAGTGCGCTCGATTCAACGACTGTAGAAGCCGATTCACGGAATCTAGTGCGCTAGATCAACGTGCGAAGAATCGCAGATCTTTGAACACGGTATTGTGCGCGATCAACGTGTTTGGGATAGCTAGAATTCGGTATCTTCGGATCAACCAATTTGGGCATTTCAGCATTCATCAATCCACCGATTGCTACTTTCATCGTATCATCAATTTTTGTATAATCCGCTGCGTCAAATAGTATCGATTTTTAAGGGTTGAAAAGACGGGTCATCACAGCATGGTATCAGAGCTTAGGTTGAGCGAACACCTAAGCCTTGGTGGGGTAAACTCATTAGAGATAGGGCAAGGGACACCCCAGAAAGAGTTTGAGTGTGCGCATGTATACGTGTGTGTGCGTGTGTGTGTATATAAGAGCGTGTATTTGTTAGTGCTATAAAAATGTTTTATATTGTGTTAATTGGTTTGCTGAGTGATTTATGAATTCTAGTCGAGATATGGGATGCCACGGTATCTATAGGGGTATCTAAATACTTAGACAAGGCAAATCGACACAGTACTGTTTTTGAAAATGGGCATTTCACTAGAAGGACAAACTTTGCAGTCCAATTACTTTCTAGGACACACATCCGCAGAAATTAATTTCAAGGCCAAAGTCAGCAGAATAATTACTTTTAAGGATAAAGTTAGCAGTCCAATTACTTTCAAGGACATAATTTCATAGGTTTTTAGGCCTTAGAAACTAATTATTTTGCATTTTGTCCTTAAAAGTAATTATTCCAGTTGTGTGTCCTAGAAACTAATTGCACTTGCTAAAGAGGCCCTTCTGGCTAATTTCCACTTTTGAAAATTGGTAAATGAAATATTTTTACCTAGGATTATATTTTATATGTAAAGGAATAATTTTCAAAAAATTAATATAGTTATATATGATGTGGTTATTTGTCAAGAGATGATAATATTCAGTTATCATTTTTTATTGTTCGATTAGTTATGCTCGACAAGTTTATGAGCATTGCCTATTGTTTATTGATTTTTGAATATTGCTTAACTAGTTTATGAGTAGTTTTACCTTTTCACTACATGTGTTGGGTAGATAGTAATTGTGGGAACATTGAAATGAACACCTTGCAAATTAAATTTCACAGTTTGACTATAAGGCGTTCGGTGATCATATTGGGTTAAAATTTAATAAAAGTTGTTTATTATAATTTGAACAAAGATATACATTTTTGAAATGATTTTGGATAAGGAAGTAATTTTATAGGTATGGTTTGTAAACAAAAAGGATTTAAAATTGAGAATTAGAGAACTTAAATCCCGATGTTTTTGAAAATTGTTTTTCAAAGTTTTGGGGATGATAATAACGTGTTATTTGAAAGTATTTATGTTTAGAAATATTTTAAAAATGGAATTTAAAGGAAGTAGAAAGTACCGAACTCACTTTTGTCATTGGAAAATAATTCTAGTGATAATGCAACATCATCAACGTTCATTTTTGAGCTTATAAGTCGGGGATGCTACTATAGTAGTTTGCTAAAGGGTTGTTTGGTAAAAAAGATTTTGATTTAAGCCTGAAAGTATGATTTGATATACAAAAGGAGATATGTACATTTTTATTTCAAAATGATTTGAAATAAAAACCGGTGTCTGGTTCTTAAGTTTCCTACTAATTTATTTTATGGATAGATGTATCCTATGTATTATGGTAGTTTGGTTTATGCATCTCATTATGATATGTTGTTTGGTAGTTTTCATTTGTTCAAAAGAAATGGAATTTTCAGCGATTTTGGACAGTCCAAAATTTCTAAATTAGTTGGGAACTTGAAGCTAAATATTTATGAAAATATAAAAGTAAAGTTTTGTAACTCCGGAATGGAAAGATAGCAAGTTAAAATAAGTTATAAATTTGTTGAACATCCTGGTTAAGTACAACAAATCTGATATCATATATATACTCTTAGGATATAGTATTTTATTATACGAGTATGAACTTAAGTCCTGCAATGTTTTAATTTTTTTTTGTTTCAATGAAATATTTTATAAGTGAAGATAAGTCATTAAGAGTGTATAAATAAAGATAGTACTTTGTGAAATGGTTCATAAATAATTTTAGTACTAAAGAAAATATACTGTAAGTAAAATTGAATGTGATTTAAAATGAAAAGGAATTTGTGTAGTTAAGAAACCAATAGGGTAAGTACGTAAATTGTACGTAGATTATTTTATTCATATAACTGTTCTTCATCCAGACTTGAGTATACGATTTCGAGGTGATTTACACCGGTCCGAGTTAGAAATTTTCACTTGATTCTTGATGGCGAACACTTGGTACGAATTTTTGATATGATTCTGAAGTTTTCTATTATAGTATATGGCTATGTAAGGAGATCATAAGTTTCTAATCAAGGAACCTGATCGGAATCCACACTAGGGAAGTCGAGTAAGTGATACCAGTTCGAAAGAGAAGTTTATATGATTGAGCAAGTGATCATATTTGATATTGCGTACGGATGACATATGCACATCATACGGGCTTTAATATATTGTATGCTTCTTTTATTAGAAATGCAAGTTACATGGGTTGAGATGACATGTTGATGTGAGATGATTGCTACATGATTTAACATGCTTAAATTCATGATATATGATGGATGAATTGTTGTATTGTTTCTATTGTTGTGTTTAACTCCCTTTTGGGTCATGTAAGTGAAATTCATGTATATGGAAGCAAAAGCTAGCTTATTGCTTTTGGTTTCATGAGTAGAGTTTGACTGCTAGACAATTGGTATGTGTTTATGCTTAGCGGGTGTGTTTTCTATGTGTCATACATGCTCTATAAAGTACATCATAAGTATATATTGTTGTTGTGTTATCCCCAGATTTGGAAGATCCCATATATGGGCTTATATTGATATTATGATTTTTTTTGAATCTAGCCTTGCAAAGGAGATGCTGTCGAAATTTACTGTAGCGTAAGAAGTTTTTTAATAGCCTAAGGGTTTGGATACATTCCCTTCCTTTGGGAATTTCGAGGACGAAATTCTTTTAAGGGGTGAAGAATGTAACGGCCTGAAATTTTATCGTTTTGATTGTGAATATTTAATTAATTTTAAATATTTAAATTATTGATTTTAATAGTTTAATAACTCCTTTTAATCAATAAATAATAATGGTGAAATTGTTATAGAAAAGTATTTACAATAATAAATAGTTTGAATAAATATCAATAGTGCGACTGGAAATTGTTTTGTCGATAAACGGTCTCGAAATGCGTGAAACTGTCATTTCGGGGCATTGTCTCGAATTTGACGAAACTAGAGCCATCAGGACTGAAATAATAAGACAATGTACGCCAAAGAGTTTTGTAGTGATCGGGCGTGCTGTGTGGTCGCATAGGCTCGAAATGTGCAATGATTTAAAAAGATATTTAAAATAATAATATTATTTTATTATATAAACAACTCTCCCTCACTCTTTTCTCTCACTTTTCTTTTTCCCCTTTCTCGTTTTCACTTACAGCAAACTAAACCTACCCACTATCTTCTTATAATTTTTCCTAGAGATTTAGTTACGAAATTGAGCAACATCGGATCCGTTGAGTTTGTATGAGCGAGGGCTTCAAATCCATGTAGCTGATGTTGGGTGCGCTCGATGTTGGTCAAGCTCGACTATTAGAGCTCAAACTAGGGTTTTGGATAGGAGGAGATTTAGGCGATGATTTGTGAAACAGAGTGTGGATTTGGGTTTCTCATGTGAAGGAGCATCGATGTTGGCAAATTGGTGGCATCCGATCGAGTTTTTGGTTGCGCGTTGTACGTTCGGTGACCAAGCATCACCAAGTCGTGTCTTCCTCTGGTGCGTTGAGCTATTTGAGATTGGGTCAAAGGCGGAGAGGACGCGAAGAGAAGATTGTTGGCGAGGTCCGTGACAAATTTCTTTGAGAAACAAGAAAGAGAGGGAGGAGAAAGGATTGATTAATGATGGGTTCGCGTATAACCTGTGTACGACCATGCAAATAAAAATTGGGTAAGATGGCTTACACAAGTTAATGTGGGTTATTAGTGTAATTAATGAATATTTAAAGTTCAAAATCTTATTAATATCATAACTTTTTTCATATGAGGTCTAACCGAGATGCGGTATTTTGCATTGCACTCATAGGAGCATTATCTATGCATTGGAGATGTTTTTGTAAAGTTTGGAGCAAGTAGGATTTTGAGCTAAAATCGAACGCCGCTCGATTTTAGATCAAGCAGGAACACATAAGCGTTGGCTAGAATAAATGTGAGTTAACTCACCTTTAATTTAATGCTATATGATATATATGTTGAGATAAATTGTTATTTGTATGCTTGGAAGTTTTATTGTTTGGTTTTGGGTGAGAATTATTATCTATTTAGTTGTTTAATAATATTAACTAAATGTGCTAGCTTTAAAATGAGATATCTTGTTCAATTTAAATTCGATTAACCTGCGAATTTTTGCATTAGACCGGTATTGACATTTAGAAAATGATTGTATAACTTGTTGGTAGTTTTAACAAAGTATAAAATATTGATAAATTAATAGTGATAAAATATAACTATGTAGGTTTAAATAATAACATAGTTAAATTAATTATACTTCGTTTGTGATATCTATTTGGCAGAATTAAATACCGTTCTACTATAATTAAATTGAATAGATTATTTGAACATCTATTGAGCAGAATAAATCCCAATTCTATGCTTGCAAAGTAAAAAATGATTTTTTTAAAGTTAATTAATATTGGATAAATGATGTGTTAGCTATTGATTGTTAATTGTTGATAATAATGTGTTTGTTATTATTGTTGTTTAGTTGTTGGGTTTGGTTGAATTCTCGCTTTATAAAGCGGATGTCATATGAAATGATTTGCATGGAAATTTTATGGTGACAGAATTGGTATATCGCTACACTTATGAAATTTTACTTTGATTGTCATAGTCAACTTCCAAACTCTATTGAGATGATTAGTGCCTACAGAATATGAAAGATTCTATTAACGAAAAATCCGATCAGATGATCATGTTGCTAGTTAGGCCCATCAATTAAGATGGGTTGAGCCATAAATGGGTTGGGACCGTATTGACCCAATCCATTTAGAATAATATAGACCCAGCCCATTTAATCAATTTATTAAATGAGCAATCTAACCCAACTCATTAGTTAAATGTGTCAGTGAAATCTAACCCATTAATGACTTAGGAATAATTCTTAGTTTGTACCAGCTTCCATCATTTTAACACCATAATATTTAGTGAAGAAAGCAAAAGAATAAATTTGAAATGCATTGCATAAGACAAACTTTAGTGGCACATTTGTCCACATCATACATGCAAAAAGATGCTATTCCGAGTTTTTGATCAAGTACATTTAAATTAGCAATACAAAAAACACTGAGCTCTCAAGACATTATATAATGATATCTATACTATATTATTATTAGTGAGTTAAATTTCAAGCTCACACAGGCCCCCTTGAAATTTGGCAACTGAACAGTCTCCGATTCTATACTATACAAGTCGCATTTTTCATTTTCTTACATTCGCCATTCCCTGCTCTCCGCTTCTTCGTCATCCTCCAAACCCTAGATATTGACATCCCTCCTACGAATTCCATAACCTACTGCTACTCTCTTCTTCATGTCTCCTCTTCCAACCGAAAAAATTATAGCCCCCTCCAATTGAACATTCTCCGTTTTCGTCGTCGTTCTACGCTCTTCCAACTACTGTCGCCAGACACATCAAGTCAGAATCAACTCCAGAATGATTGAAAATTGGATACGCCTCTCCTTCCCTTTCCGTTCATCAAATTATGCATTAGGTATTTTGAAAATTTCCTTACAAAATCTATTCTTTTTATAGATTTTAGAATTTTTTGAATGTGTTCGTTATGGCCTAGATGGGAACTCTATGGATAAGGATTTTGAATCCATGTTGGTTGCGTATGGAAAATTATATAATTTGAAATAGGTAATTATTTGATTTGAATATTGATTGCTAATTTGTTAAGATATTTGGCTTCTTATTGCATTCAATTTTTGTATTTTTCGAACTGTCAGGTAGATCTAAAGCTAAAGATATGCAAAAGTTCATTACTTGGAAGGGTTTTGGTTAGGGATGCAAACTCATTTGCTGCTTCTCAACTCATACTTGGTGTTGCCAAAAGCAATCACACAATCGGGTTCGTTCTTTTTGAATACACATTTGAACCTACCTTTTACATTTTTATCAGTTTTATGATTTTATTTGTTTATTTATTAAGTTGTATGTTTAATTAGGCCCTCACCAATATTAGTTGCAAATTACATAGATATAATTTTGTAGTACGTGATGATTTTGCTTTAGTAAAGTCGTATACTCAGATATGTGTCCATTTTATTGCATGGTTTTATATGAATTTTCTTACTACATTGCTTTATAGTTGATGTGAAATTACATGGACCTCAGTTCATATGACACGTGAATCTTGATTTCATACAACTTTTCATGTTTGTTTTTGTTCTTCTTTTTAGCATATAATTTATAAGTCAAAATAGTTCTAAAGGGAAAAAAGAAGCTCAAAAAACATTTTTGACTGATATACATTATCTAAAGTTGTTTTCTATGCATTGGACTTAAACCTTGTGTTAGTGTGCTTGACAAATCACATTCATAGATAACTAATGGTATCATAGTATGTTATACTATATGCAATTAGAGTAATCTACATAATAAGCGCTCATAGATCTATAAGAAAAAACATGGATGTTTAAGGAAACGATCATTAAAACATCCTTTGTTGATAGATAATTTAACTAAGAAAGATCACATTTTCGTTTTTCTCTACGAAACTGTTGTACCATAAGTATATATGTGTACCAAATATTAATATAAATTGAACATAGGGGAAATAAAGTTATGAATCTACATAAAATCAAACCACGCAAAGTTATTCCATCATCTACCAATGACACAAGTAATAAATAGTAGTTCTGATAATATATATACTTACACTTTCACGAATACTATAAGATCTCTTATTAAACAAAATTAAAATCCATTTTTTTTTGAAAATATCATGAAAAGTCTTTTGTAAATATTATATAAACTCTTATAAAACAAATGTCAAGTCCAAAAAAAAATCATTACATCACACTATTCTATATTACAGTTGCTGTAAATTATGGTGTGCCTAGCATAGGCCAATGATGTTTGCATGGATATCATGAAGTTTCAAATGATCATGTTAATAATAATAAGTGACCTGCGTAAACATAATTTGAGTAAAAAAGCATCTAAACCAAGGTCAACTTTATTTTATTCCATCATTGCAGCCTTAAGAAGCAAATAATGGATATCCCATCAATGGTTAAGGAGACTACATTAACTAACAATTTAAAATTTGTGAGTAAAATATCCTATGAAAAATTTATGATTTAAACACCATTATGGATTCAGTTGAAAAGTTCAGTACTGTCTGCTTGCCTACAATACTTTGTTTGTTGTAGCATTAGCATCTACCTATCTTAATCTATTTTTAAATGTCCAACCTTTTCAAACTGGTACTTATTTATGCTTTTGTTATGTTCCTATTCTAACTTCTACTCCTATATTTACCATCGCTAGAAAAGAAGGGAAACACGACCAAAATGATATTGTATAACAAATGATATATTTATCCTTTCTTTGTACGAGCATTGAAATTTTTTCATACATAGGCAATGCTTAAGGATAATTGTAATTTTTTCATACACACCTTCATGGAACACTTTCAAAAGATAAACTTATACATAGGCTATATTGTTTTTAATATAATTTATAGGTAGTTTAGGGAAAGTTAAATATTTTTTTTGTACGAGCATTGCATGTCATTCAAATTTACCATATGTTTTAGTTCTGGTAATTTCTTACTGTAATTGTGCAAAATCTGAACTATTTTGCAATATAGCATTCCCTTAGTAAATAGAGTTAACATAAACATATTATTTTGGATTTTTACTTTTAGTTAGATTATATTTCTTGATAATAGCTAATGTTCTTAAGATTACTTTTCAAATTTTTAGCAGCATTGCCAGTTTAAGAAAGATTTATATCTATTTCACGTATTACTTTTACTACTTAATGCTTAACATGATTTCCAGGCGTATATCATAAAGTCAATCATGATATTACATATAAACTGGAGTTTTAAACAATAATTTCATAAAAAATAAAATGTGCCAATAATCAACACTATCAAGCATAACACTCTGAGTGTTTGACTAGCCTTTCACCCTATGGAATTATAACACCCAACTTAAGTGTACAAATTTGAAAAACATTCAAAAATATATCCAATTTAGGCTCCTACTATCATGAATAAGTTAAAGAAATTTATTTTTTGTCCCCAATAAGTACTTCTGTATTCAATATACACTGTTTATTTTCAGCGCCAATAAAGATAAGTGGTTTCTTTTATCTTCTATTCTTTCATTAAAATATAAAAATAATTTTCTAGAAAATAATAGTTATATTTCGTTCATACCATGTACAAGTATGGCCTTGGGAGCAGCTTTGGTTGCAAGCCGCTTCCAGAGAGTCTTTCTTTCTATTGACTTACTTGCAATTTGCTTGGTAAGTGGCGTCTACTTCTTTATTCGCATTGGTGTCATTAATCATTTAAATAAATTATATCAACATTTTGGAAACTTGATACTAATTATTTGGGTAGTTCTGCATTACTTAAACTCTCAAGATATGAATGGAAGTTCTTTAAACAAACCAAATTCATGATGGAAAATATAATACTGAAAGATATATAGAATACTCTTGTGGATGTTATATTCTACTATTTCATTATTCTTTTCACGAGCATAAAGTAATTTCTTACTTTTAGATTAGAAATTTGAAAGATAATATTTTCATTTTTGAACATCCATATATTTTCCTGCCAGTACCACTTCATTCAAGGCAGCAAGGAAGAAGGGGGTTGAAGCATTTCATCATATGAAAGTAGTTTTTTGATTAGTATATAATAAGTTTTTACTATTTTCATTTATATATATGGCATGCATAATCATACTAATGTTATGATATACTAATATGAAATAGGAATCAATCACATTGAAGCTAACTAAACAAGAGCAGTTTAGCGTTAAAATGCCTAAAAAAATTAACTAAATCATAAATCGGTTACTTTTATATTTTATTAGTGATGAAAATGTTATTTTATTAGGGTTGTAAAATTTATGTGAAGCTGATTGTTACATGTTTAGATCTCTCTGTGATTTCTTATTACTTTCCAGTATCAAGTTTTACTTGCATCTTCTCTTTGTTGATGGGGAAAAACAGGATGTATATCGCTTTCCAATACTTTTCACACTATACATATTTATCGAATATGTGTTCTAATCAATTTATTGATGTTTCAATTTTATTAGGTCACACTGATAATGGGTGGTCCCCACTATCATCCCCAAAAACTGTAAGGAGGTATGTTATAATCGTTCAATGATAACGCACATTTTTAGAACCATCACCGATGCCCAATCTCACTGTAATTTTGGTCCGCATTTCTTGATAAATTAAATATCAAATCCTTGGTTGGCTAATTCATATTTTTTGAATTTCGTATTGTAAATGCTTCATATCTTTTCCTAGTATTGATATAATCTTGAACTATAGATATGCTTGAGGTAAGTTATGGAAATTCAAGATATGCTTAGTTGGTACTTTAAAGGAGAGAAAATTTAAAGAAATCCCTCCGCATGGTAAGTCAGTATCCTGGAGGAATGTTGAAGTGTTTGGTAATTCATGCAAATTCCATTTTCACAAGAGAAAAAATCACCTTACTTATTTATATGGCTGACCAATTAATGGTTATGTAAACAAAGATCGGGGATTCGAAAGCAAAATCATATGTACCTTAAACAGTCACCATGAGGTAACTAACTCATTACTATCTCAATAACAAAAGTAACGCTAGAATTTTGTTCATTTATGGCGATGTGTTTGCATAAATTACTCAAGTTATTATATTTGGGCTTGATTGTCATTTACGAAATATATTCATGGTTGTTTCTATCGATTAATCTATTTTGTAACCTACACCAGTTTGGACATTTTTCTCCTTTTGAGTTTTTTCCATGCTAAATTTTGAAAGAATAAAAAGTTTTGGTTATCAACCGAACTATAAATCATTTAATTTTCTTCCCTGGGTGTGGTGAGTAATTATGATTTCATCCCCTACCTACCTTAGGACACATCCATCCAATTCATTTCTTAATCCTCATGCAAGTATGTTATATACCATCTTATACTGTCATATTCTTTGATGCAATAATAAACATTTATTAAATTTCATTTGATATATTACTTTTACTTATTGTACATATTTTGATATAATCATTTCTTCCTGATATAATAGACTTATAACTAATTTGTATCAAGGTCGTCCTTACACAATACAACAATATGTTTTATTCGAAAAATTTTATATATATATATATATATATATATATATATGTATGTATGTGTGTGTGTGATGCATATGAGTAGGATGTTAAGTCAAAGAAATAAATATCCTATAGGTATAAGCTAGAGAGAAAATAACATAAAACAAGATGCCTTCCAAGATACAGTCTTGGTGATTTTTTTATATGGTTATTTTTTAAAATGTTTATTATAGTTATTTATGATTGTTATTTTATCATTAGGATGAGGGAGGTGGAAAAATAGTTGCATTTTGCACAAACGGCCCACAGTATTTCCATTATGATGACATTTAGAAGCTTTCACCTTATAGATTACTGAAATTAAGTATTTCTTTCTGTATTCTCTTATTATTATAAAAAATTATTCAATTGTAGCACTTGATTATATATCAGTATTAGTAGATAAAATGATTTCTTTCACTTCTGAATCCAAAATAATTCGATTAGGGGTCAGTACACAAAGATTTAAGGCTATTTCTTCAATTTGCTCTCCCCTTCTAAGTTCATAGCTTTCGCGGTAGCTTCGTCGTAGTTTGCTTGACTAAATTTCATTAATAAAATACTAAGCATAAGAAAGTTGCATGCAATTCCTTTTTTGACCTTACAACAAACTGATGTAATCTACTTAATACTCCATATAATAATGAAAAAGTCTTTACTTGATAAATGTAATACTGAGAATGAGAAGGCTGCATGAAAAACTAACTCCAAGAGCAGCATTCCAAGTCATTTGGTTGAGGAAACTTGCTAGGCCAAGGGTAGTACTAAGGAAAAAAAATACCACAAACTTATGTATAAAAAGTTTAGTACAACATTGAGATTTTATATTTGTAGTCTTGCAAAGTAGGGTTATGATCGGCATGGATTTTGGATCTTGGGTAACCGTTGTTTTTTTATCAAAGGTTTTTTCAAACTGAAGTTGAAATTCTTTATGGGTACTTGGGAAACAATATTTATGGGCCGACCTTGATGTGCGCAATGATTTTTTTATGTAAATAGCCACGGGTGTTATTCGATGCAAAAAAATTTGTTACTTTTGCGTTTTCAGTTTTCACCATATACTCATGTACTAACAATGTATGATTGAAGATGAATTATTATTTTGCACTATATTATATCTCAAGTTATTCCAATACCACGTGAAAGCAATTTATCTGCATGTAAATAAAATATTTATGCATATAATACACTTTGTAATTATATTATTTTGATATCTTTGTATGTGTCATTGGAATTCTCTACCTTCAAACATCATGGTGTGCATGTGCAAGTTTTTAAGGATACAATAATATGCACGTACGAAAATCATTAGTTTTATATATGCAGGGTAACAACCAATGTATTAGTCGGATGCATTTGTCCGATACAAAAAGCATAAATTGTACAGGTTAAGTTTAGAGCCATTATGATCTTTATAGGAAAAATGTTATATGAATTAGAATCTTAAAAAATGCGATTTTCACATAGGAACTTAGTATTTTGCTTCTGATATGCCAAATTTCCGTTTTCCTTACTCCTTTGAAATAATGACCAGCAACACCTTTTTGCCGCTGTCCATGAACAAACAGAAAAAAGCCTAGGTGATTAGTGTTGCTGTAGCATATGTGATACAATTTCTTTGCCGTTTGATGCACTGTCATCATAATATGCCAACTCCATATCAACACATGCCCAAACCGTAAACAAATAAAGGAATAACAAAGTATATAAAATCTCATACCCACCAAATTATAATCTTACGTTTTACGTACACAATTATTTGTATCTGCATTTTTTTTGACCTTTACTCTATCTTGGAAAATTTCAGCCATGGACGCTAACATACACTGCGACTTTAACTAGCCTATAGTATTTACTGAAGCTGTAAATACTGCCCGAAAGATTTGAACCATTACCAGCACTACTAGCTTATTTATTGCTTAAAGTTATTCGTTTTGGCTATTGTATTCATATATGACACTTATACGATACTTTAGCCTTTTGGTTTGTCACCTATTTGAACATGCTTCTTTCCTACTGTTTTATTTACATACCCGTCCATACAGTTATTCATTAGCATAATTGTGCTTGAAGCCAGTCTAATAATCTAATAGCCTACAGCAACCCCAATAGATCAACGGTTCCAAATAACTCCCTTTATAGCTGCCACGACTCAAAAGGCACATAAACTGTATGTTCTCTTATTCTTTCTCCAGTAGAAGAGAGACCCCATGGCGGTGTTGACGTGTAGCGCATGTAACTAAGAATTCAATGAGGAAGAAGAGCAGAAATTCCATTACAAATCTGAATGGCATCGCTACAATCTCAAACACAAGGTAAATTTTACGTTTCCGAATAATGATTTTGATTGTTCCTTTTTCCTGTCCTTTGAACATAAAATTGTTCGAAATACCCTTTTAATGTATATTTTTGCCAAAGGATTGTCGGACAAGTTTATTTTCTATTTTATTTTTTAAAGTTTTAGTTTTAGTTTTTTTTTGTTTCTCCAACGCGATTACTTTCAGAATAAATTTTTTTGCTTCTCCCATTTATTTAATTTTAAAGGTAGCTATGTCGTTAGCAATTATTTTGCTTCTTCAAATCTGATATTTATTTTAGCTCAACGTATCCGTATCACGTAGTGTAAAAGCTGCGCATCACGTAGTGTAAAAGCTGTGCTCAGTTAACTGTTAAGGTTACTCAACTCTTTCTGTTACTCATTTATCGTAATTCTGCATTCATTCATTTTCTATGCATATGCTTAAAACAGGTAGTAGGTGTTCCAGGAGTAACTGAAGCATTATTTCTGGCTAGACAAGCTTCTCTAGCAGAAGAACGTAATAAGTTGAGTGAAAAGCCAATGTCATACAACTTTTCTTTATGTAGTAAGCAATATAGAAGTGCAAAGGCTCGTGCTCAACATATCAATTCACGTGTCCATATAATGAGGGATTGGCAACGGTCAGATACTTCAGCTGCAAGTATTACTGTTATCAAGAACGCTTTCATCAAACCAGGTAAGTTGCTTTCCCAACCTGCTGGATTCTCATTCAACATCAATCTACGAAAATATATGAAAAGAGGCAACTGTAAATATGTGAATAAGAACTCCACTAGAACAAGAATAGTTATTGCTGATACAATAATTCATATATTAAGTTCTTTTATGAAAATTGAAGCTACAAGAGGCTGGAGTCTCACTTTGGAGTTAACCGCAAGAAAGATTTACTCAAGGCTTAGAGCCATCTTGATCGGTGGAGAAGTATTGATTTGCATTCACGCGTCTTAAAATTGTTACTGATTTCTTCATCTTGGTTATATGATACGTTTGATATTTTATGCTATGATATTTTCATTATGTGAACTATTTCATTCGGTACTATATTGTTTTGTGTCACTGTGACTAAAATGAATTGGATCATTTTGGTAGACGTGTTTATGTTATTATATTATCACATTAATTTTAACATTGTAAAACCTTGATTACTGTCCGGTTATCTTTTCTATTTTAGAACAACGTGCTTCCTACGAGGTTGACTGTTTTTTTAACAAAGTGCTATCAGAACTTAATAGAATTAACAAATTAATGGAAGAAGTGGATGAGAAATCAAGTAAAGAAATTATGTACTTTTATTAAACTAAATATATGTTAATCAGGATGTTTCACGTTTTTAATGATAATGATATATCATGTGAACTTCCTACTTTTTTGTTAGTTTATCTTTTAATTTATTTTTACAAGAAAAGAGTCACAGGTCCCTGTTTTTGATGTTGTTATACAAAAAGTCCCTGCAGAAATGAATATGTAAATTTGGTCCCTATTTTTCAAAAATAAAAAACGCAAAGTGTCTTGCACTTTTCTGACATAAAATGCAAGATAACTTGCACTTTTCTAATTTTGAAATATTTTTTGAAATTTTTGAAATTTTCAAAAATTTTGAAAAGCGCAAGTTAACTTGCACTTTCTATCAGGAAAGCGCAAGCTAGTTTGCACTTTCTAATTTTGAAGTTTTTTTTGAAAATTTTAAAAATTTTAAAACTTTTGAAAAGCGCAAGGTTACTTGCGCTTTTTATCAAGAAAGCGCAAGCTAGTTTACGCTTTCTGATTTTGAAAATTTGAAATTTTAAAAAGCGCAAGCTAACTTGCTTTTTCTGATTTATAAAAAATAGGGACTTAATTTACATACTTATTTCTACAGGGACTTTTCTTGTAACACCATCAGAAATATGGACCTTTCGTGCAAAGCCCCTTATTTTTATCTGCATAACCCATTAGAATGCCATGTAAAAACAATCATTCAATGAGTTCTTTTGCATATTAGTGATCGACAAAAGGTCTGTGGACACCTTATAGCTTTCATGTTGTTCACAATTTATCACCAATTACATTATGAATCAAGATAAATTCTAATTAGCGTTTTCTTTTGAATGTTGTATAGTGACGGTAAACGATGAAACAAATTCTGCCAATAGTAAATGATACATGTATTGAGTAGTCATTTTTAGCTGAAGGAACTATATATATTCTCAACTCATGCATGTTAAATAACTACAAGTAGGCAAATTACTATAGGCCTTGCATTTATCCTTCTCTTCATTCCACATTTGCTCGAGATTTTACAAAGATATGCTCAATAGCTATAATGGTCGTCCGTCTACATTTATAGACTATGAAACTTAAAAAGTGTTACAAAATATGTATAACATCATCTCCTTTCCTATCACCCAAATAAAACAACTCAAAAATTAGAGAGACATAACTTGAAAAACAGTTTCCTAAAATAAATTCTTACATTGAATTACCACATATACAACCAAGTGGAAAATTATGATTAACATGAGAATAAAAAACCGGATAAAACGGATCTATAAGAATAATATAACCACAATTTCAATTAGATTTCAATATCTTACACATTGTGATATGCGACTTTTTTATAATCGATAATTACGAGAGAAAACTCTTCCCAATGTTCATAAATAATAAAATTCCCTTATTTTTAGACTTTCCAATAATAAATAATGACAGTGCCGCATTACTGCTCAATATTTACTATTATTGCCAACTGCTAAATCTAAAGAAATTTTTTTCAACTATTTCCAATTATTAGTAGTATACAACTAAGATGGTCGCTACATTAAGCAATCTTCTATTAACAAAATTATGTGCTGCTACTTATTACAATGTACTCTTTATACAGCTAAGCCTCATGTACATTGATATCAAAGGTGATTTCCTTTTATTGGGTGTACCAAAATCTATTTCTTCTAATTTTTCTCAAACTATTGTTGATAGTTGAACATGTACTGACTTAGCTACAATGCTACTGTGCCTTGAATCTTTGTTTAGAATTTAATAATTCTAAATCCTTTTTTTAATAAATCCAGTATTTAAATTTACAGCTGAAAGAAGACTTACTTATGTACTTTTGGTTTCCGTTTCCATGTGTATTTCAGTATGCTTCTTTTCGATATCATAAAATTATGGTTTAACTTTCCCTTACTTACTATACATCCTATTCCCTTACCTTATTTACTTTCTATTCCTCATGTAAATGATTTTCCTATTTTTCAATTTGCTATGCTACAATATTTTCATCATACCCGTGTGCAAAGCACGGGTTCACACTGGTTCATATATAAACATTGAGCTCTCAAGACAAAGAAATTCTCACTTCAATTGAAAACGTTCAAAATAGAAAATACAAAAATGACAGGCTTCGGTTTAATACACCATCATAAATCGTCTCATGTTATAAGCCATAATGATCAACTTTTACCTCATCTGATCATACTCAGACTAGAAGAAGAGCTTTACAATCTAGGAGCTTCTTCCTGTAGTACAAATATTCATGTTGTCAGCTGTGCACTAGCAAAACCATATTGCTTATATATGTCAGCTGATGAGCTCATTAGCCTAATAAAAAATAAAACAAAAACCAACTAATCGTCATAGGAAAGAAAAATGGATTGAAGCGCAATTGGATGATTCCATTCAATATTTTGACTTAGTCAAATTGCTTTAAGAAAATGTTGTTAACCAAAATTATAGAAGTTTTGGACTTGGGATTTCTAATAACAACTTTATGTTATGGAAATTTCCAATCCGAGACCGCTCGAACACAATTCCCAAACGCAGCGGAAAAGCTAGATCGCGATAGACGATGCAAAACAACCAATCGATAACTCAAATCAATCTCAACCAAAACCAAGATACGATCACAACACCGAGATAAGCAATATATAAGAGCAATAACAATAAGTAAATCACACACCGATTTATAGTGGTTCCACTAACAACTTGTTAGTGTATGTCCACTTTGAGAGAGAGCTTTTATTATTACCAATGAAAAGAGTACAAGAGATTGTTTACAATGATCAACTAATCACTCTAGAATATATTTGTGGAGAATAGGATTGAAGAGATTAGGATTCACCAAAAACCCTAATAGAAGAATTAAACCCTAGATTAGAAGTGATTTGAATTCCCTTCCATAGGCAGCTGAAAATAGCTTTTATAATAGGGTAGAGATCAAAACCAAATGACCAAAATACCCCCCAATATCAGCACAAGCAAAATAGAAGACCCAGGCCCGAAACTGGAAAACTGCCGAAAAACGGTCGACTGGTCATTTTTGGACCAGTCGACTGGTCCAGAGACCCCATGGTCTCTGGATGAAACCGGTCGACCGGTAGAAATGGACCGGTCGATCGGTTTTGGGCAGCAGTGCACAATAGTGCACTGTTTGCTCCCGGAACTCCCCCCCGAGCTCTGCTACTCCGGCCGCTTCCTCCTACGCCTCGCTACTCCACTCCTCTTCAACTCCAACATATCGTGTCGCCAAAATTTAACACTCCACCTCGACACTATATCCATCTCCATCACCAATGGTACCATACCATCATCAACACCGATAGCTCCAACTATCGCCACTTCTACCTTCACCAAACATGAATGCTTCCTCAATGGGTTCCGGCAAGGCCACCCCCCATTGCACTTCACCAACGAGTTCAGGCACAAAGCCCCCATCCGCTAATGAAGTGTTGGAAACACCCAAAACCAAACCGATCTCACCAAAGACCCGAACACTTAGGAGTGTAAACTAGTGTTCACCAAGAAGATAGAACCACAATCTCACCCCAATACTCTTCTTCATCTACCAACCAAGCTCCTCTCTCACCCGTGCCACCCCGTGGCACCTAGCACTCCTCTAAGCAAATCAAGTTCGAGCAATGCTCGAACTTCCCAAACGGCAATGCTTTAGTAAACATATCCGCCGCATTATCCTTTGTGTGCACTTTCCGAAGATATACTTGCTTATCCTCATCCATGGCTACCAAGAATGACTCCCTCACTTCAATATGCTTAGTACGTGAGCTAAACGCCAAATTCTCCGCCAAATGGATAGCGCTTTGGCTATCACAATGAACATCGATACTATCGTGTCCAACACCTAAGTCACACAACAATCGCTTCAAATAGAGTGCCTCCTTAGCCGCCTCCACCGCGGCTATCAACTCCGCCTCCGTAGTGGATAAAGCTACTACGGTTTGCAATCTCGATCTCCAACTTATGGCCGTGCCACCAAGTGTGAAGACATACCCAGAAGTTGACTTTCTCCTATCCCTATCACCGGCGTAGTCCGAATCACAATAACCAACCAACTTGCAATTCATTCGCCCACTACCGCAAAAAACAAGACCATGAGATGACGTACCTTTGAGATATCTCAAAATTAGCTTTACGGCTTCCCAATGCGATTTCCCCGGATTAGCCATGAACCGACTAACCACCCCGACGGCATTTGCAATATCGGGCCTTGTACACACCATGGCATACATCAAACTACCAACCGCACTTGCATATGGCACCGTTGCCATATAAGCCTTGTCCTTCTCCAAGATAGGTGAACCTTTACTCGAAAGCTTGACATGCAAAGGTAAAGGTGTAGTTGTCGCCTTTGCATTCTCCATGCTAAACCGGCTAAGCACTTTCTTGATATAATCCTTTTGAGTTAATTTCAACTCAAAACGCTTCCGATTCCTTTCAATCTCCATGCCCAAAATCTTCTTTGCTTCTCCAAGATCCTTCATCTCGAACTCCGATTTCAATTGTAATTTCAACTTGTTGATTTCATTCTTGTCCTTCGAAGCAATGAGCATGTCATCCACATACAAGAGTAAATACACCCAACAATCATTTCCCAACTTCTTGAAATAAACACAAGCATCTTTGATGCTTCTATCAAAACCATTTTCAAGCATAAAATGATCAAACCTCTTGTACCATTGGCTAGGTGATTGTTTCAACCCATATAGTGATTTCTTCAACTTGCACACCATATTTGACTTCCCATTTACCCCAAAACCTTCCGGTTGCTCCATGTAAATGTCTTCATCCAAGTCACCATGCAAGAAGGCGGTTTTCACATCAAGTTGCTCCAACTCCAAGTCGTGAATAGCAACTATGGCAAGTAATATCCGGATAGAAGCATGCCGCACAACCGGTGCGAATATCTCATCATACTCCTTTCCCTTCCTTTGTGCAAACCCCTTAGCCACTAGCCTAGCTTTGTATCTCCCATCGTCCTTCACCTTGTAAATCCATTTGCACCCAATAGCACGGTTTCCTTTAGGAAGTGGAACCAAATCCCAAGTTTGATTCTTCATTAACGATTGCATCTCTTCCTCCATGGCACAAACCCATTTCGAGCTATCACTCGAATTCATGACGTCATCAAGGTCCATCGGCTCATCTTGGACTACTATAAGCGCATAGTCCATATTATCACAAAAGCTAAGATAATTCCAATCACCATATCTCTCGGGTGGTCTTATAAGACGACGACCCACCCGAGTAGCAATACCATCACCCGGACTCCTTTCGACTCCACCTTGAGTCGAATCTTCTCTAGAATCGTGCACATCACCTACACTACTAGAGGCACCTTGTGGACTATGTGATGTACCATCAACCGCTCCCTCCTCACAAGCATCTTCTACTACTCTACTCTCTCTACCCCTTGGACAAAATGTGGGAATAACTTCCTTCTCCTTCGATTCACCATGAACCAAATCCGGAACATCCGATGAGCTCTCATTCTCCTTGAACATTGCCGACTCATCAAAAGTAACATGACGAGAGTTTATTACCTTCTTCGTTTCCGGATTCCAAACCCGATAGCCTTTCACTCCTTCCGTATAACCAAGCAAAACCCCTTTGAAAGCTCTAGGTTCAAGCTTATCATTTCCCGGATCATGCACATAAACGGGACTTCCAAAGACACGAAGATAGCTCAAGTCAATACTCTTACCTCTCCACACTTCCTCCGGAATTTTGTTATCAATAGCCGAGCACGGAATTCGATTAATAATGTGTACCGCGGTTGACATAGCTTCGGCCCAAAATCCCTTAGACAAACCCGATGTCAATCTCAAGCATCGAGCTTTCTCTAGTAGAGTACGGTTCATCCTCTCCGCAACTCCATTTGATTGCGGATCTCCCGGTGTAGTAAAATGTCTCCGAATGCCATGATGCTTGCAATAATCTAAGAATTCTCCGGAAACATACTCCCCGCCATTATCGGACCTAAGAACCTTCAAAGATTTACCACTCTCATTCTCAACAAGAGCCTTCCATACTTTGAACTTAGCAAATGCCTCCGACTTGGCCTTCATTACATACACCCAAACTTTGCGAGAAAAATCATCAATAAAGAAAATATAATACTTTGCTCCACCCAAAGAAGCAACCGGTGCCGGTCCCCAAACATCCGTGTGCACATACTCAAGAACGCTTCTTGAGTCATGTTTCCCTTCACCGAATGAAACCTTTGTTTGCTTCCCCATGACACACTCTTCGCAAAACTCTAGCTTGTTGAAACTCTCTCCACCAATCATCTCCCTTTTCCGAAGAATCTCCAAACCCTTCTTCGAGACATGACCCAATCTCAAATGCCACAACCTAGTCGCATCCAAGTCACGAGAACTATCAACGCCAACACAAGTTTCACCTTCTATGGTCACTCCTTGAAGCAAATAAACACCACGAACTCTAGCACCTTTCATAACCACAAGCGTCCCCTTCGAAACCCTCAAGCAATCTCTCTCAATAGTGATCTTGCACCCCAAAGAATCCAATTGCCCCAAAGAGATAAGGGATTTCCTAAGTCCCGGAACATAGCGTACATTAGTGAGAGTACGAACTACTCCGTCAAACATCCTAATTTGCACGGAACCGATGCCCTTTGACTTACACATAGCACCATTACCTATAACAATCGAATTTCCCTCTCTAGCTTCGAAAGGAGAAAAACAATTCCTATTAGGCGTCATATGATAAGACGCCCCCGAATCGAGCACCCATTCGCTACCCGAAACATCCGATGCCACCGCCGTCAATACATCAACATCTCCCTCACTATCAACACTCTCCACCGCAACCGATGAAGACGCCACTTCCTTCTTTCCTTTCTCCTTGTCCGGACACTCATTCTTCCAATGACCGGGCTTCTTACAAATATAGCACTTGCCTTTCTTTTCCTTCGACTTTCCTCTCCAACCGGGATTCCTAGATTTGGAACGACCCCGATTATCCTTCTTCCAATGTTCCTTCTCCACAAACAAACCTTGACCATTCCCGGCACAACTACTTCCTACACTCAACTCCTTCATTTGATCTCGCAACTCCTCACTAAGAAGACCCGTCTTGACATCATCCAACGTCAATGTATCACGGCTATAGATCAAACTATTTGAGAAACCCGTATAACGGTCTGGCAACGAACATAACAATATCATCGCCTTTTGCTCTTCCTCAATCTTCAAATCTACCGCCTTCATCTTCATTAGCAAATCATCAAACACATTTAAGTGCGCCTTTAGCGAAGTCCCCTCTTTCATCTTATAGGTGAAAAACGTTCGCAACAAGATCAATCGGTTAGTTAGAGATTTCTTCATATACAACTCCTCTAACTTCTTCCAAATTCCCCCAGCGGTGACCTCACCACTAATTTCGGAGATAACATTCTCTCCCATAGCAAGTTGAAGTGTAGTAAATGCCCACTCTTCCATTTCGTCTCTCTCAACCTCCGATATGTCCGCCGGCAACAAATGTGTATCAAACACCACCCTATGAACCCGATTTCTCCTTAGAAGATCCAGGCCCGAAACTGGAAAACTGCCGAAAAACAGTCGATTGGTCATTTTTGGACCAGTCGACTGGTCCAGAGACCCCATGGTCTCTGGACGAAACCGGTCGACCGGTAGAAATGGACCGGTCGACCGGTTTTGGGCAGCAGTGCACAATAGTGCACTGCTTGCTCCCGGAACTCCCCCCCGAGCTCTGCTACTCCGGCCGCTTCCTCCTACGCCTCGCTACTCCACTCCTCTTCAACTCCAACATATCGTGTCGCCAAAATTTAACACTTTAATAGTAAACTAGCAACTCTAATAGTGACAAACATATACACCTCTTGATTATATGGAAATTAGGTTTCTTAATTCTAACTTGTCTACTACACGTGTTATTCACACTTTCATTTTTGTTTGAATTTTAAAAACATCATGACTTTTTGAATGAATACAATATCAAAAGTATTAGCAATCTCTTCTTGCTTGTCATTCGTCCAAGTAAACTTATAGTTAAATATCCATAAATTTGATTAGGCAATACACATTATAATTTTTATAAGTTAGTCCACTAATTTATGTAAGCAAATCAACAGTGAATTAGCAAACAAATACATGAAAAACATACATGCTTTAACCTACATATTTATTTTCTTCTACCACTTATTTCAATCAATTGATCATGGAAACTCCACTACTAGTGGAGATGTGTCTCTCTTTGAACTACCAAACACTGATTATAGCTAAAAAAGTTAAAGTTCCTCCGCCTCATTAACTAGCCACTAACCTGAAAATTTTGAAGGTACTGACATCAGTTATACATAATAAACAAAAATATAATATCCCACTTCATATCAATCATATAATGTAATGCATTTTGCATTTGATTTTAATTTGTGCCATAACAGGATAATTTCAAAAGGTATAGTGTAAATCAATTCTTCATATAACCAGATAATATGGTATCTTAAGCAGTGGCGTAGCCAGAATTCCTCGCTGGGGAGGGCACGTAATAAGGTAGGGGGTTCGTGACCCCCCCAGCCATAAAGTGGCTCTGCCACTGTCTATGCACAAACATATCGAATCCATATAATTGTTGTTTTTGTGCACATATTTTGTATATCTCAAAATATTAGCAGAGACATGTGTCGATCAGCTAGCTACCATGAATTGTATATTTTGTTTCCACGAATTCGCATCACATATCTATGAAAACTGCCTACTTTCGTGTCCAAATATATACGTATCCATGCAAGATAAACTGCTTCGAATCTAGTAGAGACATATTTCCTCACAAACATATATTTTTCGTATCTATGAACTCAAAAAATTTCGTATCCATATTTTTTTTCTGGGGGGGGGGGGCACGTGACCCCCCAGCCATAAAGTGGCTCCGCCACTGATCTTAAGTTAAATGGTTGTAGAACAAGAGTTATCAAACTGGAAACTAATGCCACATTTTCATTGCAAGTGCAAAAAACCATGTAAGAAACAGACATGTAATTTTTTAAATATACCATAAAATCTTCAAGTGAAACACCTTATAACATGAACCTTAAAATAAATAAAAGGTGGATTCTTCAAGCGCAGAAACACAATATAAAGACAAGATTCTCAAATTTTGTTAAAGCTCCAACAAATCATTAAGAGAAATGTAAACTATAATGATGGAATTAGCACTTAGTGCAAGCAAATGTTGACTGTAAATAATACGTGCTTAAAAGGGGTATTTCTCAAAAAATTGATTAGGCATGGAGCAATGAAAATGCAATAAAATTCAAAAGAAACTATAATTTGAGGTGTCACCGATTTTTACAATAAAAGCAAGAAAATTAAGCAGGAAAAAAACTAAAAGCAAAACCATTCATTGTAAATTGAAAATATATGGATACAAGTATTTAATTTATTTTCTCTAAACAGATATGTGCAAAGTTTGTGCAAATGATTTACTGGGACACCTGAATATAAATTTGCAACTGTAAATAAGTCCAATTTGAATTCAAAATAATCCAAAAGTAGATAAATTGCATCCAAATGGTTACATATATAGGTCTGGATAGTGTGGTTTAATTAATATTAGCTATTTTCTTAAAAGAATTTTGGTCTTATATGATGGTAAGCATCCATCTTATATGGAATAATACTATATAGCAAGACTGCTCCAAACAAATGTCAACTATGTATCAACAATGGAAATGGTAACTGACCTGCATTATCCAGGTGCCGAGCAATGACTCAAGGCAGAAATCGATAGCAATAAGCATTGAGCAAGTGGACCTTCCATCGAAGAAGCCATCCAAGCACATCTCCTTCTCCACCATTGCCAGTACAAAGTTTAAGTGAGAAGTCTAATACTCCATTTTCTGGAACTGAAATTGATGGTTTCGTCGAGTCCAAACCAAGACCCAACTACTCTTTCTTCGAGTTATCATCCAAGAATTTGATAAGCACTTGGTTCTGTGGCTTCTCGGCTTTTTTAAAACCAAGTGAAGTAAAATCAAAGCAATGTGGCTGCTGCAGGAATTTGTTTAATTATTTGTCAGTCCTAACTCTGCAATGAACTTGTAATGAAGTATATCACTTTCATTGATTAATTGCAACCTGAAGGCGAGGAAGTGAGCATGTAGCAACCCGATTACGTCCTCAATTCGGTTACCGAACCCAGAAATTGATGATAATATGGAAGAGAGAAATCATAATTTTGTTGCGGTGAGAATTTAAGGAGAGACATTTCTAGGGCTATGGCTATTAACTCACCATTAACTTCCATTCCCACCCCACTCAAGACAATAAAATTTCTATTACAAATTTTCCCTTGTTAAACAATTAGTTTTAGATGGATTACTACATTTCTTTAAAAAAAATATACATGATAATTTATCTAAGAAGAAGAAATATGATGTTGAGTCATAATTTTTAACATTTTTTCTCAAATAATAACTTATCATTTGTTTTTATTAGTTTCGTCTCTTGAGTTCACGTTATTATTTTTCTGTTGCATGAGATTTTATTAAACCTAGTTTGTTATACACTTGGAATTGATGAAATCCTACTGTTATGCAGTCCTTGAAATGGTAAAAAGATAGTATTATGTACACTAGGAATGAATGTAAACCTAGTTTGGCAATCACACATTTATAAAAACTTAGGCTATGTTTGGTTTACCCTTTTTAGTTTTGAGTTTTCGTCCATACAAAAATACGCACGACGCATGTATATTATGAAAAATGACCATTTTAGAAAACGAATTTAACACACAAAATAGAAAACAATTTTTTTTTTTCGTGTTTTGAGAAAAACGGAAGCACGAGCAACAATTTATCTTTCCGTCGTTCCTTCATCCACTTCGTGGTCCCCTCCAATCTTCCGTTGATCCCTTCTGACCTCCCTTCATTCTTCTCATATTTTGTAAATTAATGTTGAAAACTCAAAACATAAAATACAAAATAAACCAAACGACCCCTTAGTCTTTTGATAATTTAACAAAATCTTAAATGTAGTATTAGGATTTGATTTTCTTCTCTACAACAATCGAGAAACTTCTTTTTTTCGTTTTTCTTGAACTTTCTAGTTTGAAAATAAAATAAAAAAGAAGGTAAAATATTAGAAGAGGATGAAAGTGAAGATATCCAAATGATATAGTGTGGACTGTGAATAATTGAGGTCGGCAAAAAATGTGGGGTAAAAAATAGAGTGTGTGTGTGTTGGGGGTTGGGGACGGGGGATGGGGGTGGGGGTGCGAAGGTAAATTGTTACAAATCAAAGTCAAAATGAGTAGGAACGTAAGACCCTACCCTACATTCTTGGGCTCATGGAAAAACAAGTAGCATCAAATACAAGTAACATTAATAATCTGCATAATACAGAACTTAAGCATACAAACTACCTGCAAGCATGCACGGACTGATGGTGTGAAAAAAGAGCAAACTAGCATGAATAACAACGATTACAGCCGTTAAGAAGAATATATCATCATAAAAGTGAAACCCAATGGAAACGGGATTAGAAGAAAGAAGTATGCTGATTTTGATGTAAGTTTGTGGTAATCAAAATGAGGCCATAGAAGAAAATAATTGGCCGCCTTTAATAGATGGATGCGAATGCTTGCATAATCAACACGACCAGAATATATGCAATTTGCTATTAAAGTACTATAGAAAGATTAAAACATGTGAGTATATATCAAACTGGTCATAACTATAACAGTGCACAAGTTGGAGAACACAACAACATGTACCATGCCAATAGAATAATTCAAATCAGCTCCCTAACAACATTTTTTGAACAGATAAGAAGACAAAATTGAGATATTTAACAAACTATATTTTTATATAATATAAGATGAAGCAGAATATGTCAAACTCTTTTGCTCTGTAATCACTTGAACATCGGTTTCCTGGATGAAATGTTGACATGCACTAAAATAACACGTTTAGAATAGAACAGTCTAGATGAAAATACCAGTTGCTATATTTTCTATCAAAGTAATAACTGGATCAAATCTAGATGACTTTTGAACAAACATATAACTGGTTTATAATGCATAGATAAGGCATTAATCCATTATTATTCAGTAAAGACAAAATAACATTAGCTCCTGCCACCAATATAAAGTTGCATTGAAACAATTTAAGTTAGCCTAGTGTTGAATTTATTGTCTTGTGTTGATGTACCTTCTTTGCAGCCATATTTTATGTTCCAATAAAATATCTTCATCTTCTTTTAGTCTTAATAAGTCTTTGGCCTTGTTTACTCTCGCTACCTCTACAACCTGTCTTAATGTCCACTTCCAGCGAGCAGTGATCACAAGAAGTATTGTCGCCTGACAAAATAAACCTGCAATCAAACCTAGCCATAATCCCTACAATGAAATTTTGAATCAATATCACAACTTCAGAAATAGTTTGTTTTATTTTATTTGGTTTGTTTGTTTGTGTATATTTGGAATACATAATTGCCTAAAGAACAATTTGTAGATAAGTCAAGCTTGAATACACAGTGGTTGCCTTGCTATACAGTTTTGGCTTGAATGCGAACAGCAAAGCTAGAGGCATGCCGATGATGTAAAATGCGAATAAATTTGTTCATGCCGCTAAATGTTGCCATCCACTATTAGCATACTGTTTGGCCTTTTTGGCCTTTTATCTGTTTGGACTTTTATCTGTTTTCTATCTATATAAACATATCTCTGTAACCCTAATGTAATCAATCTTCTTGCTCAGCCGTCTTGCTGAATAATATGAATTATCTTCTTCTTCTTCTTCTTATTTGATTTTATAAACGTTTTACAAACGTTAACATGGTATCGGAGCAAGGTCCCTGTTTTTGCCTCGTCGCTGCCTCAACCTGAAACCCTAGCCTGCCTCAGCAAGAAACCCTAGCTTCGTTGTCAAGCTCTCAGCCTCCCTCTGCCGATCTTCCCTCAGCCCGAAACCCTAGCCCCAGCCCCAGCCTCTGCCGCTCGTTCCAGTCCCAGCCCAAACCTCTGCCGCTCGATCTCCACAGCCCCAACCCCACAGCCCCAGCCTCTGCCGAGCCCCAGCCCCACAGCTCCAGCCCCAGCCCTTGCCGCCCGATCTCCCCAGCCCCAGGCCCTGCTGCCCTCGTCCCTGCAGCCCTTGTCCCCACCAAAACCCTAGCACACCGAAACCCTAGCCCATTTGATACCAGACTCAACCTGAAACCCTAGTTCCCTGTAACAGTTGCTGACTTCAAAATATGGCAGGAGGTGATGATTCATTACAGGCTATTAGTGTTCGTCTAGATGGAAAAAACTATTCTTATTGGAGTTATGTCATGAAAAATTTTCTGAAAGGAAAACAGATGTGGGGATATATTTCTGGTGTTATTGTGGCTCCTGAAACTACTAATGTTGAATCAATGGAGAAATGAGATACCAACAATTCAAAGATCATTACTTGGATTAATAATTCCGTTGAAAATTAAATTGGTATGCAATTGCTTAAGTATGATACTGCTAAGCAAGTCTGGGACTATTTGGAGCGACTTTTTGTGCGCTCTAACTTTGCCATTCAATATCAATTAGAGGCTGATATTCGGTCATTGTCTCATAATGATCGAAATATTCAAAAATTTTATTCTGAAATTACTGCTCTTTGGGATCAATTGGCTATGACTGAGGATGCTGAGCTTAGGTCATTTGCTCCATATATCGCTCGTAGGGATGCACAACGTCTTGTTCAATTGTTGATGGCTCTTCGACCAGAGTATGAGCATTGTCGTGCGTCCATCCTACATCGCACTCCTTTACCTTCTGTTGACTCTGTTCTACATGAATTGTTAGCTGAAGAAACTCGCTTGAAGTCTCAAACTGAGAAAGTTGCACAGACCTCTTCTGCATCTGTTCTTGCTACGGAGATTTTACCAATCCCGTCTCAACGCAACAAAATAAATATCAAGAATGGTCGTGATTGTAATTACTGTAAACAACCAGGCCATTGGAAAAATCAATGTCCTGAATTATTAGCTCGTCAAAAAAATCAAAAGCAAGGTGATAGATCACAACAGCAACAACGTGGTAGCCAACAACAGTCCTTCTCTACTGCACAAGGATATGGACAGTCACGTGGTAGTTCTCAGCCTAAGACTACTGCATTGGTACATCCTTCTGGTGAATCAGGTGTGGACTCCTCTATGGACTCTCTTGCAGAACAATTTCAGAAGTTCCTTGCTAGCCAGTCTTTGTCTCAAAACATGACTGCTCCTCAGTCTCAGCATTTTGCCATGTCAGCTCCCTCCATATCAGGTTTGAATTCTCCTTTGTGGATTTTGGATTCTGGTGCTTCATATCATATGTCCCATGATTGTTCATCATTTATATCTATGTCTTTTGATTCTCGCTCACCTTCTATTTTGACTGCTGATGGCACACCTTTGCCATTAACAGGAATCGGTACAATTCAAACCACACACGTTTCCCTCCCAAATGTTTATTGCATTCCTAAATTAACTATGAACCTTGTGTCGGTCAGACAACTTTGTGATCTTGGATATCTTGTTCATTTTTCTTCTACCACTTGCTCTGTGCAGGATCCCAACTCCAAGAAGGTGATTGGGACAGGCCGTAGGCAGGGCGGTCTCTATGTTTTGGATGACTTACACATTCCAAGTCATGCCACTGCTGCCAGTATTGACCTTTCTTCTTTTCATTTAACTCCATTGTCTTCTAAGTTTTATTTATGGCATTCTAGACTTGGTCATATTTCAAGCTCTCGTCTTAAATTTTTATGTAATTCTGGTGTTTTGGGAGATTTACGTTCTCATGATATTTCAGATTGTAGTGGTTGTAAACTTGGAAAATTTTCTGCTTTACCCTTTAATCAAAGTCTTTCTACTTCTACTGCACCTTTTGATTTAGTTCACTCTGATGTTTGGGGTCCAGTACCCATCCCCACAAAAGGTGGGTGCAGATATTATGTCTCTTTTATCGATGACTATACTCGTTATTGTTGGGTTTTTCTGATGAAACGTCATTCTGAGTTTATTGATATATATACTGCCTTTCAAGCATATGTTAAAACACAACACTCTGCTATTGTTAAATGCTTTCATTCTGATTTAGGGGGGAATATACTAAGGGAGACCTTTCTAACATATTCACGGCTGATGGTACTTTGCATCAGTCTTCCTGCACTGATACCCCACAACAAAATGGTGTTGCTGAAAGAAAACATAGACACATTGTTGAAACTGCCCGTTCTATGATTCTTTCAGCTAGTGTTCCAAAAGAATTTTGGGGAGAAGCTGTTCTTACTTCCGTTTATCTTATTAATAAAATCCCAATTTCTCATAATTCTGGTATTTCTCCTCATGCCAAGTTGTTTGGTCAAACTCCCGATTACTCACACCTAAAAGTGTTTGGTTCCACTTGTTTTATTCTTCGTCCGCACGTAGAGCGTACAAAATTATCTTCGCGTGTGGCTATATGTGTTTTTCTTGGGTATGGTATTGGACAAAAAGGCTATCGCTGTTATGATCCTTCTTCAAATAAACTATATGTTTCTCGTCATGTTTCCTTTATTGAGCATATTCCCTTCTACTTTATTCCAGCTAGTCCTCATAATATGACTGTCTGATCTTATTCACATTGATCCATTTCCTGCTGATAACCCCTTTGATTCACCACTCATTACCATTGAAACACCGTCATGTATACACTCTGTTCCTCCTCCTTCTGCAGGTGACACTTTATCTCCTGCTACTACAGTTCAAACACCTCCTGTGATGACAGATCCTGTTGAACCTCGCTATCCCACTCGCACACGTAAATCTACTCAATTATCAGATTTTGCTTACTCTTGTTACTCTCGGGATTTTGCTTCATTTCTTGTTTCTATTGACACTTTCTATGAGCCTTCTTCTTACTCGGAGGCTGTTTGTTCTCCTGTGTGGCAACCTGCTATGTCTGAGGAAATGTCTGCTTTAGACAAAACAGGTACCTGGGATCTTGTATATCTTCCTACTGGGAAGAAAACTATTGGTTGTCGATGGGTATATAAGATTAAAACCAAGTCAGGTGGTTCTATTGAGCGATACAAAGCTCGTTTAGTTGCTAAAGGATTTGCCCAAGAGTATGGCATGGATTATGAGGAGATGTTTGCTCCTGTGGCTAAGATGACATCTGTTCGGGTTCTTATTGCTGTTGCGTCCAGTCGTAAGTGGGACATCTCTCAAATGGATGTTAAAAATGCTTTTCTTAATGGAGATCTTAAGGAAGAAGTTTACATGGTTGCTCCACCTGGCGTTTCTCATGCTCCAGGTCAGGTTTGCAGGCTTAAGAAAGCTCTATATGGTCTTAAGCAAGCACCTCATGCTTGGTATGAAAGATTTTCGAATGTTGTTACATCACTTGGTTTTACCTCTAGTTCCCATGATTCAGCACTCTTTGTCAGAGTAACTTCTGCAGGCCGTATTCTTCTTCTACTATATATAGATGATATGATCATTACAGGTGATGACAGTAATGGTATTATGAGCATTAAAGCCACATTGTCTCGTTGTTTTGATATGAAGGATTTGGGTCATCTACGTTATTTTTTAGGCATTGAAGTAGCTTCCTCAGAAAAAGGCTATCTTCTTTCCCAATCCAAATACGCCACTGACATTATTCATCGTGCTGGTCTTACTGATACACGTCATGTTGATTCACCACTTGAGGTAAATGCCCGATATACTCCGACAGATGGGAGTCCTCTTTCTGATCCCACTTTATACCGTTCTATTGTTGGTTGCCTTGTATATCTGACCATCACTCGTCCAGATATTGCCTATGCTGTTCACATTGTTAGCCAGTTCGTATCTTCCCCTACCTCTGTTCATTGGGCTGCTGTTATGCGCATTCTTCGTTACTTGCAAGGAACACTTTATCAGAGTTTTTGTTTCCATCGACCTCATCTTTGGAGCTTCGTTCTTTCTCTGATGCAGATTGGGCTGGTGATTCAACGGATAGAAAATCCACAACTGGCTTTTGCATATTTTTAGGTGATTCCCTTATTTCATGGAAGAGCAAGAAACAAGATGTTGTTTCTCGGTCTTCTACTGAGGCAGAGTATCGGGCTATGGCCTCCACTACATTTGAGATCATTTGGTTACGTTGGCTATTGGAAGATATGGGTGTTTCGATTTCCTCTCCCACTCCTATGTATTGTGACAATAAGAGTGCTATTCAAATTGCTCACAATACTGTTTTTTATAAGCACACCAAACATATTGAGATTGACTGTCATTTCACTCGGTATCACTTGCTGCATGGAACCATTTCTCTGCCTTTTACTTCGTCATCGACGCAACTTGCAGATTTCTTCACGAAGGCCCACACTATTGAACGTCATAGATTTTTCATTGGCAAACTCTCGATGCTTCTTGCTGTACCATCGCGTGTTTGAGGGGGGATGTTAGCATACTGTTTGGCCTTTTTGGCCTTTTATCTGTTTGGCCTTTTATCTGTTTGGCCTTTTATCTGTTTGGCCTTTTATCTGTTTTCTATCTATATAAACATATCTCTGTAACCCTAATGTAATCAATCTTCTTGCTGAATAATATGAATTATCTTCTTCTTCTTCTTATTTGATTTTATAAACGTTTTACAAACGTTAACACATCTTGAGCCACCCCTTTGACAAAGAAACGTCATTTTAACTTAAGCAATCTTCTAAGTTTTTACATATATATCAATCAATAAATAATTACTCACCTAATAAAAGTATAAAACTCCTTATGCAAAATCAAAGAGTATGGACAATGCAGGAAACAGTGGCGTAGATGCAAATTCTCTAATTATTATGAGGCTGGAAGTAAAAAGTCAAGCCCAAGCACTATGGCCAAATGCAAGAGACAATAAAACAGTCAATGAAAGGAAACATGAGAGCTTTACTGTTACAGAGACCATTGTCTTTGCCTTTCCTATGTTTCCAGCACCAATTTCATTTTCCATTCTCGTGCTGTAAAGTCTCATTATAATTAGTAGAATTTTTCAACTATTTCTACCATTTTATGATGATAGATGGATATAGGTATGCACCTTACAGTGGCATTGAATCCATAGGTGATCATGAATTCAATCGCTTGTGTGCTATTACTAGATCTAACAGACTATTGAAATGTTAGATTTTAAAGTTTAACATTTACAAAGATTAAATGCATCAAAAGAATAGTTATTTGGAAATGAAGCATAGTACCATAAAGCTACGAGCGATGTACTGACTTGAGAGTTGGGCAATAATCCAACAAGCACACAATAATGTCAAAAGCAGTGTACTCCAAACTAAAATTGGAAGAAAGAAAAATAAGATGTTACGATATGTAATTACTATATATAGAAAATGCAAATTAAATATTATTAGAAAGATCAAACTAACCAGACCATAATAGCATATGGTATAGCCCAACTTCAAATTAGGCTACACGTATTGAAAAGACTCCCATGAAAGTCCATTCCAAGTGTATTTAAATTTTCGAAATATTTAATATATACAGCAAATATACGTCCCGAAATAGAAAAGGAGATCGATCTAGCTAATGAAGGTCCTTTATGTTCAAAATATGGGCCAAAATATAAGTGATCCCCATGTCAAGGACTAAATAAGTGGCTAAACAGACAAGTAGCACAATGGACTGTGTTTGTAAAAATCTCAAAAGGCATTGTAGATACGAAAAGAAGAACAATCCAGGAATTAAAATTTTAAGATAGATGGCAGCCATTTTGGCTATATCTGGATCTTGGTTTGGATACATCATGATAGGTTCTCTAAAAATCAAAAGATTAATATTAGAACCGAAAAGAAGAACAAACCAGCAATTAAAAATTTCAAATAGATAGCAGCCGTTATGGCTATATCTGGATTCTTGGTTTAGATAAACAAGGATGGGTTATGTAAAAAACCAAAAGATTGTTACTAGAATTGAAAACATGGTGCTTATGACTATCAAGGATTGTAAGTAGATTCCTAGCTTAGGGTAATATTGATCACTGTATGCTTGACCACATAGGGTCTCTAATGCACCACGTAAACCAATTTGAAAAGTAAAATGTTTAGTTAGTTACCAAGAAAATAAATATTTGAAAAATTAAACCAACTTCAACATATTTAGCGACATGGCCGTCTTGGGATTTAGAGTCGTGTGAAAGCACCATAACTAATCTATATAGTGAGGAGTGAGAATGTATGGTAGATTAATAGCGAAGTTGCAATAATCCAACTTTTCGACCCTATTATGTCGACACTAAATATATCCACGGTATTCACATGCCAAGCACCCAAATGGTGGAAAGATAGAAAGTTAGGGTAAAATAAAAAAATAGAACAAGAAAGAGAGTGCACCGTATCAGAATTTCACAGTGAAATGATGATATATCATATCAAAAGAATAGTGCAAAGGGTTACTACGAATACAGAAATTTCAGAGTTACAAAATCTAAATACTATCACCAGCCTGGACAGTAATAACCGTCTGTCCTTACAATACTAATATATACATACATAATACATTGCAACAGAAATAGAAATAGATAGATACCGGAAGCCTCCGGCTCGTCTCTAAACAAAGAAGCGTCCAAGGTAAAACCTATTTTACTAAGCCTACTAGAAAGATATGTGAAGAATTTAAGGAAAACAAGAACCAAGCATCAAATATAAGTCTGGTATGAGAAAACTCAAGATAAATGAATACATGTAACATTAACAAATGAGACTATATGGATCCCTGTAACGGTATTTCCCTCGAAAGAAACCAACCATTCATTATGTTTAATATGGTGATATGATAGATAATGTCTTGGGTGTAGAATATAAATCATATTAAATAGCTGTGATGCTTACATTGATCACGCTACAACATACTTACGGTATAATCAAAACCGCTAAGGTACATTCGCATAATGGTTTTTTCGTGGAGATCCCTTCAGTCAAGTCAAAATCCAATCTCCATGCACAAGGATCAGAAACCACCTTCCGAGCGTTGTTTATCTCTAGATAAAATATACCAAAGATAAATACAAAGGCCCATGCCCAAACATAAACATGTACCACGTCGAACCAAATATCATCAACTCCCGGTACCAACATATCGATAAGCATACTATTGATATGGAGTTGATAATACTTGTCAGGGGTCATCCAAACCTCAAATTGTGCATCCTACTAGGCCTTAGCCATTTTTAATGTCAAGGTCACGTTCGGCATCTCTCACATGAGTATTCACCACTCGAACATGGGTCTCCATAAGGATCCCATTATTAATCGTCCGATGAATGCTAATGTTAAACTCTCCCTTGGACTTAACCTTAAGATAGATAGTTCAACTCTATAACATTCCTCTTTACAACCGCTTCCAAAATATAGAACTCGTATACTAGTTTTGAAGTGGTATTCGGTAAGTAAAACACTTTCCAATCCCGTTCTCTTCAAAACCAATTTGATGAATTTTCAGTAAACTCAATTTTGGCTCTTTCAAAAGCAAGTAGACTATATAAAGAGGAGTCCTCCCTGGGGGATCTCGTATATGTATTTATATAAGTTCTTAAAGATAGAGACGTTTCATACCAATGCTCCTCCTTGGGGGTTCTCATAGGGTATGAAACCGTGAAGCTTTTAGATACTTCTTAAGTTTATATTAGATCGAGTTTGATAGTCGAATAATCGACTACGTGGTCAAACCAATCGCTTATACAAATCAATGTTCCTATACTTAAATCATTTCTAATATTTTTACTTATACTATACATCGGT
Organism: Allium fistulosum; assembly: GCA_030737815.1. NCBI lineage: Eukaryota > Viridiplantae > Streptophyta > Magnoliopsida > Asparagales > Amaryllidaceae > Allium > Allium fistulosum. Next base: position 495,448,453 of record CM060905.1, on the reverse strand, counting down.
CAAGAGTGAAGCCAGGTAATTTAGAGCACTAGTTGCATATCAAAGCCTTGCCTAGACACTTCATTCTTGACTCTCACAGATAGACAAGTCTAGCTCATCGGCTTTTAGTGTTAAGTATAGTATTAATGACTTTCATAAACGAATAAGTAATCAACACGATTAACACGTTTTCGACCTTCCAAACTTAACTATACCTTGGTCAAGAGTGAAGCTGGTGAGTTAAAGCTCAATTACTTCTATCCTTACTCGAAAATCAATCTTAATTCTCACAAACTGATAAGCCTACTTCGTCGGCTTTTAGCATTAAGCATAGTTAATTACCTTTCAAACAAGTCAGTAAACAACAATATTAACACGTTTCCGACATTCCAACTTAACTATTCCTCGGTCAAAAGAGAAGTCGATAGGTTAGAGCACAATTTCTTTTATCCCTTTTCTAAAACTTTGGTTATATAATTCAAAACCATTTTTAAAATAATGTATAAATATATGTATAATAATTTATTTATAAAACTAGATATTTAATAAAATAGTTTAAAAGATGAGATATTCATATAAGATGTTAATAAAACTATTAACTATTTTTATAAAAACTATATATACTTAAAAATGCTTTTAAATTACTTTAAAATACTTACAATGGGTTTTAAAACATTTAGTCAGAATATTGCTTGAAAATAACAACTTTATAATTTACTTAAAAACTTGGAAAAACCATGTTTTCTATGTATTTTTAAATAAGCCCTCTTCTTTAAAAATTCATAACTGATTCTTAGAAATTCATAAAAATATAAAACGAATTTTAAAATACTCTAGTAATAGTTAGTAAACATTTGTAAAAAGAATGAAACACTTAAATTTAAGTATCTTTTAAGACATTTAAAGTCCAAAACAAAGGCTAAAACGGGGCGGTTTTGCATAAGTGTAAATTTGGCCATATTTCAATAAGCTACTCAAAATTTTCACATTTAAACTTTTCATGGAAGCAAGCATACATATACAACATCACAAGTATAATGAGAAACCCCTAAGGATCTTCCTACAAAGTTCCATAAAAATAGCCAAAAACAAGGCAATTCCTAAGTGCATCCAATAGCGATTATCACAGTAAGAGCACTTTCAAATCTAAGTCCACTTCCAACCTATGTTCGACAACAACCTATGTTCTTTGTTTCAAGGCTATTCACAAGTCATGCAAGTCCATTCAAGTCCATATGCATGTATTACCTATGCTAATTGCTTTAAAAGCAAGAATCGAAGGGATATTACAATAAAATATCAATATTACAAAATATATCAATATCTATTCAACCACAAAGAATGTTCATCACAAGCAAATATATACAATATATTTTTATTCAAGGTTGTGAGCTAGCTCACCCTTAAGTAAAAAAATAAGCAAGTCAAAGCAAATCAAGTCCAACCTCTACCTTTCAACACCAAACTTCCTACCTTCTTTTTGGCTTTGCACTTGATTTCTAGGAAATTTATAGCCCTTATTGCTTACGGCCTATCAATGAGGAAAGAGTTGTGCTTTGTTTCTTCCAAATATAAGTAGCTGGTAGTTGTGGTGATATTTTCCTAAGCCTCTAATCCAAATTTGAGTTGAACTTGAGTTGTTTGAAATTTCTTTTCTTAGGAAATTTAGGAAGAGAAAGAGTAAAAGAGTGATAAATTTTTGAGTAAAAATTGTGAAATGGAATCAAGAAGTATGCCCTCCTTATATAGACTCAAGATGGTGTTGCCTAACATTTCTCTCACCCCCGACCATGCCATGGAAGGCTCACCCCTCCACATGCCCATCACTTCTCCTTTACGTGCCTTACTATTAGCAAATTACCTTTATATTACATAGAAATATCACTTATCCACTTAGAAGCTTCTAGAACCTTCTAATCCCTTCATGAAGAAAAGTGTGTTGATTAGTCCTTAATGTGTTCATATGTTCATTCGCTTAGTACAAAAGAGTTCAAACAACTTATATCAAACAAAAACTTGTTTACCGATAAACCAATTTTCGATCACATTATTGATTTTTCTTCAGTGAATATATTTTTATAAACCAATTAAAAAAATTCTTATCAATATCCATTAATTAAAAGATGTTTAACAAGCTTATAAAATCCTATTTATAACGCTTGACTATAATTCAAAATGTTTCGATATTCAAAGACAACGTGTTCAAATTTTCGGGTCGCTACAGAAGTTGTAGATACAAAGGTGGTTCGTTAGGCACAACTTTGGCTATAAAATTAGCATGGAGAACTCTTTATTAAAAATTAGAAAAAACATAACAAATCGTGAGAGCTAGCTAAAACAATACAGAGATCCTAAGAAAATTTAACATTGTTCCACTGTTTGAAGATTTATTAAAATTTGAATTAAACTCAACACAACGAACACTAAATGAGAAAATCGTTGATTGCGAAGGAATACCGACAAATGATATCTCTCCATTGTTGATTCCGAATGATGAAACAGCCAATATTACAAAGACACAAATATCAAATGTATGTAGCGAATGGGGATATATCTTAGTGGTGAATCATGGTATTGCATTTGAAATTCAAGAGCAAATGCAACGATAGAGAGTTTTTCACCTTATGGTTTGAAGAGAAGTAGAAAGTAGCCAAAGATAAGAATAGTTTCCTTGGATATCACAATGCTAAAAATACAAAAAAATATAAAAAATTAGAAAGAGATCTTTGAACCTGAGGCGAAAGGATATATGGATATTCCGATCAGGAATATGAATTGTGATTATAAGATTGAGAAGGTTAAAAATAGATGGCTAGAATATCCACCAAATACGAGGTAAAATTAATCATTTTCATCTTATCTTTACATATTTAACACAATATTAATTTCTTTCTATGCGTGTTAAAACTAATTGATTTATAATATAACTATTAGTATTCTTTTAATATCATCTGTTAATATATGTCCTAAACTTTTCTTAGTAGAATTAATATACATAATCTTAATTTAACTACTGTGTGCCTGTATGATTAATATTTGTATACATGTTGGGCCGCCTTATTTGTTAAGAAAATTAGGCAATCGCCCGAATATATGTTATGTTTATTTGTTAATAGATTAAATGTTTGATTCTGAATAATAACTAAATATTTCTACACAACTTCTTCCCTAATTAAAAATTAAGTGTAGATATTTAAAAATGAGTACACTCTATTTTCACAGTTTTTCCTTCCTAACTTAAAAAAAGAGTGTAGATTTTTAGTAATGTATACATTATTATGTTTACATATATTCTTCCATAATTTTTTTAAAAAGTGGACTTTCATAAATTGATAAACACAAATATTACCCAATAAAACATATATTAGGTTATGCTAATGGTCTTAAATATCCTGAGATTGCTATGCATGTATGGTTATAATAATTATTTTTCAGGGAGGCTTGCATTGAATATGCTCATGCAGTTGAAGAATTAGCATTTACGTTGTGGCATTTAAGTTGTTGTAGGCGATTGTAACGACGTTAGGATTGCTATGATTTCAAACGAGGATGCCATGAGCACAATAGTTTTCAATCACTATCATATTTGCCTTTATCCTGATCCAGTGTTTGGTATTAATCCCTACACCAATATAGGTGCAATAACCATTCTCACTCAAGATGACATGGGAGGTTTACAAGTAAAGAGATAAAGTGATGGAAATTGGACTCATGTTAATCATGTCCCCAACTCAACCATTATCAACATCGGCAATTTTTTTCAAGTTATTGTTTATCTATATCACTTATTTCAAGTAATTATGTGTTCTAAATAACTAGTTAGAATTTCCAACACTTAAGTTTAGCATCGTCGTAAATTTAGTGAATGCATGTATCCACACATGTGCATATATATCATATAGCTAATCAATCATAGTAACATTGTATACTCTATCAAATATAGGTCTGGGTAATGATAGATATAAAAGCACCGAGGATAGAGTCGTCGTCAACTCAGCAAAGGAACGTTTTTCTATACAATTCTTCTTCTGCCCAGCTCATTGTACTACGATAAAACCTTTATATGGAATTATGGGTGAAAATAATCCATCTAAGTATAAATAATTTGAGTATGGGAAATATTATAAAACGAGAATGGATAACAACTTTTAGAAATAAGAAACTGACAATGAGAACATAGGTCAATTTAGAAAATCAATTATCTGAAATAATATTATGGTCAAAGTTTATTTATACTTGGAATAATCACTTATTTTGTAACGTTTTGTGCTTTATTTTTATTTTCCAATGTTTGAGATGAGTATTTGGGTAATAATTATGATGTAAATGGTCTTTAAAACTTATTTTTATATAATAAATTTTTCTTTAATATATATGAAACACCTATTTGTTCTGTAGAATGCTGAAATGTAACATATTCTTTTGACAATCACCAATTAACTTGAGTTGTACATCTCTAATTACATAAACTTGATTTCACACTCTTTAATAACTTAAAATTCATACATTTTGCGGACTTTCTATTAATTAATTTCCATAAAAGTATCAATTAGATGCTTAACTTCTATGATTGCAAAACATGTGTCTAATAATAGAGCTAAAATTTATCGTTAAAGTTAAATTCTCTAATCCTTCAATTTATTTTTTTAATTTGGTTACCCTTTCATTTGCTTACATTATTTTTGTTGGCCATTTCATCTTTCCCATCGATCCCCAATCAAATATTAGAGAGTTGGGCAATAATCCAGCAAGCACCACAATAATGTCAAAAGCAGTGTACTCAAAACTAAAATTGTATGAAAGAAAAATAAGATATTACGATATGTAATTACTATATATTGAGAATGAAAATGAAATATTATTAGGAAGACCAAACTAAGCAGACCATAATAGCAGATGGTATAACCCAACTTCAAATTAGGCTACATGTACTGAAAAGACTCCCATGAAAGTCCATTCCAAGTGTACTTAGATTTTCGAAATATTTAATATATACGGCAAATATACGCCCCGAAATAGAAAAGGAGATCGATCCACCTAATAAAGGTCCTTTATATTCAATATATGGACAAAAATATAAGTGATTCACACGTTAAGGACTAAAGAAGTGGCTAATCAGACAAGTAATTGAATCACAATGGATTGTGTTTGTAAGAATCTCAAAAGGCATCGTAGGTATGAAAAATAGTACAATCCAGGAATTACAATTTTAAGATAGATGTAATCTTATCTTTACATATTTAACAAAATATTAATTTCTTTCTATGAGTGTTAAAAGTAATTGATTTATAATAAAACCATTAGTATTCTTCCAATATCATCCGTTAATATATGTCCTAAACTTTTCTTAGTAGAATTAATATAAATAATCTTAATTCAACTGCTGTGTGCCTGTATGATTAATATTTGTATATATGTTGGGCCGCCTCATTTGTTAAGCAAATTAGGCAACCGCCCGAATATATGTTATGTTTATTCGTTAATAGATTAAATGTTTGATTTTGAATAATAACTAAATATTTCTACACAACTTCTTCCCTAATTAAAAATTAAGTGTAGATATTTAAAAATGAGTACACTCTATTTTCACAGTTTTTCCTTCCTAACTTAAAAAAAGAGTGTAGATTTTTAGTAATGTATACATTATTATGTTTACATATATTCTTCCATAATTTTTTTAAAAAAGTGGACTTTCATAAATTGATAAACACAAATATTACCCAATAAAACATATATTAGGTTATGCTAATGGTCTTAAATATCCTGAGATTGCTATGCATGTATGGTTATAATAATTATTTTTCAGGGAGGCTTGCATGGAATATGCTCATGCAGTTGAAGAGTTATCATTTAAGTTGTGGCATTTAAGTTGTTGTAGGCGATTGTAACGACGTTAGGATTGCTACCTATGAGTTCAAACGCGGATGCCATGAGCACAATAGTTTTCAATCACTATCATATTTTCCTTTATCCTGATCCAGTGTTTGGTATTAATCCCTACACCAATATAGGTGCAATAACCATTCTCACTCAAGATGACATGGGAGGTTTACAAGTAAAGAGATAAAGTGATGGAATTTGGACTCATGTTAATCATGTCCCCAACTCAACCATTATCAACATCGGCAATTTTTTTCAAGTTATTGTTTATTTATATCACTTATTTCAAGTAATTATGTCTTATAAATAACTAGTTAGAATTTCCAACACTTAAGTTTAGCATCGTCGTAAATTTAGTGAATGCATGTATCCACACATGCGCATATATATCATATAGCTAATCAATCATAGTAACATTGTATACTCTATCAAATATAGGTCTGGGTAATGATAGATATAAAAGCACCGAGGATAGAGTCGTCGTCAACTCAGCAAAGGAACGTTTTCCTATACCATTCTTCTTCTGCCCAGCTCATTGTACTACGATAAAACCTTTATATGGAATTGTGGGTGAAAATAATCCATCTAAGTATAAAGAATTTGAGTATGGGAAATATTATAAAACGAGAATGGATAACAACTTTTAGAAATAAGAAACTGACAACGAGAACATAGGTTAATTTAGAAAATCAATTATCTGAAATAATATTATCGTCAAATTTTAGTTATACTTGAAATAATCACTTATTTTTTAACGCTTTGTGCTTTATTTGTATTTCCAATGTTTGAGATGAGTATTTGGACAATAATTATGATGTAAATGGTCTTTAAAACTTATTTTTATATAATAAATTTTTCTTTAATATATATGAAACACCTATTTGTTCTGTAGAACGCTGAAATGTAACATATTCTTTTGACAATCACCAATTAACTTGAGTTGTACATCTCTAATTACATAAACTTGGTTTCACACTCTTTAATAACTTAAAATTCAAACATTTTGCGGACTTTCTATTAATTAATTTCCATAAAAGTATCAATTATATGCTTAACTTCTATGATTGCAAAACATGTGTCTAATAATAGAGCTAAAATTTATCGTTACAGTTAAATTCTATAATCCTTCAATTTATTTTTTTAATTTGGTTACCCTTTCATTTGCTTACATTATTTTTGTATGCCATTTCATCTTTCCCAACGATCCCCAATCAAATATTAGAGAGTTGGGCAATAATCCAGCAAGCACCACAATAATGTCAAAAGAAGTGTACTCAAAACTAAAATTGTATGAAAGAAAAATAAGATTTTACAATATGTAATTACTATATATTGAGAATGAAAATGAAATATTATTAGAAAGACCAAACTAAGCAGACCATAATAGCAGATGGTATAACCCAACTTCAAATTAGGCTACATGTACTGAAAAGACTCCCATGAAAGTCCATTCCAAGTGTACTTAGATTTTCGAAATATTTAATATATACGGCAAATATACGCCCCGAAATAGAAAAGGAGATCGATTCAGCTAATGAAGGTCCTTTATATTCAATATATGGACAAAAATATAAGTGATTCACACGTTAAGTACTATAGATGTGGCTAATCAGACAAGTAATTGAATCACAATGGACTGTGTTTGTAAGAATCTCAAAGGGCATCGTAGGTATGAAAAATAGTACAATCCAGGAATTAAAATTTTAAGATAGATGTAATCTTATCTTTACATATTTAACACAATATTAATTTCTTTCTATGGGTGTTAAAAGTAATTGATTTATAATATAACCATTAGTATTCTTCCAATATCATCCGTTAATATATGTCCTAAACTTTTCTTAGTAGAATTAATATACATAATCTTAATTCAACTGTGGTGTGCCTGTATGATTAATATTTGTATACATGTTGGGCCGCCTCATTTGTTAAGCAAATTAGGCAACCGCCCGAATATATGTTATGTTTATTTGTTAATAGATTAAATGTTTGATTCTGAATAATAACTAAATATTTCTACACAACTTCTTCCCTAATTAAAAATTAAGTGTAGATATTTAAAAATGAGGACACTCTATTTTCACAGTTTTTCCTTCCTAACTTAAAAAAAGAGTGTAGATTTTTAGTAATATATACATTATTATGTTTACATATATTCTTCCATAATTTTTTTAAAAAGTGGACTTTCATAAATTGATAAACACAAATATTACCCAATAAAATATATATTAGGTTATCCTAATGGTCTTAAATATCCTGAGATTGCTATGCATGTATGGTTATAATAATTATTTTTCAGGGAGGCTTGCATGGAATATGCTCATGCAGTTGAAGAATTAGCATTTAAGTTGTGACATTTTAGTTGTTGTAGGCGATTGTAACGACGTTAGGATTGCTACCTATGAGTTCAAACGAGGATGCCATGAGCACAATAATTTTCAATCACTATCATATTTGCCTTTATCCTGATCCAGTGTTTGGTATTAATCCCTACACCAATATAGGTGCAATAACCATTCTCACTCAAGATGACATGGGAGGTTTACAAGTAAAGAGATAAAGTGATGGAAATTGGACTCATGTTAATCATGTCCCCAACTCAACCATTATCAACATCGGCAATTTTTTTCAAGTTATTGTTTATCTATATCACTTATTTCAAGTAATTATGTTTTCTAAATAACTAGTTAGAATTTCCAACACTTAAGTTTAGCATCGTCGTAAATTTAGTGAATGCATGTATCCACACATGCGCATATATATCATATAGCTAATCAATCATAGTAACATTGTATACTCTATCAAATATAGGTCTGGGTAATGATAGATATAAAAGCACCGAGGATAGAGTCGTCGTCAACTCAGCAAAGGAACGTTTTTCTATACCATTCTTCTTCTGCCCAGCTCATTGTACTACGATAAAACCTTTATATGGAATTGTGGGTGAAAATAATCCATCTAAGTATAAAGAATTTGAGTATGGGAAATATTATAAAACGAGAATGGATAACAACTTTTAGAAATAAGAAACTGACAACGAGAAGATAGGTCAATTTAGAAAATCAATTATCTGAAATAATATTATGGTCAAATTTTAGTTATACTTGAAATAATCACTTATTTTTAACGCTTTGTGCTTTATTTGTATTTCCAATGTTTGAGATGAGTATTTGGACAATAATTATGATGTAAATGGTCTTTAAAACTTATTTTTATATAACAAATTTTTCTTTAATATATATGAAACACCTATTTGTTCTGTAGAACGCTGAAATGTAACATATTCTTTTGACAATCACCAATTAACTTGAGTTGTACATCTCTAATTACATAAACTTGGTTTCACACTCTTTAATAACTTAAAATTCATACATTTTGCGGACTTTCTATTAATTAATTTCCATAAAAGTATCAATTATACGCTTAACTTCTATGATTGCAAAACATGTGTCTAATAATAGAGCTAAAATTTATCGTTAAAGTTAAATTCTATAATCCTTCAATTTATTTTTTTAATTTGGTTACCCTTTCATTTGCTTACATTATTTTTGTATGCAATTTCATCTTTCCCATCGATCCCCTCTCAAATATTAGAGAGTTGGGCAATAATCCAGCAAGCACTACAATAATGTCAAAAGAAGTGTACTCAAAACTAAAATTGTATGAAAGAAAAATAAGATATTACGATATGTAATTACTATATATTGAGAATGAAAATGAAATATTATTTGGAAGACCAAACTAAGCAGACCATAATAGCAGATGGTATAACCCAACTTCAAATTAGGCTACATGTACTGAAAAGACTCTAATGAAAGTCCATTCCAAGTGTACTTAAATTTTCGAAATATTTAATATATACGGCAAATATACGCCCCGAAATAGAAAAGGAGATCGATTCAGCTAATGAAGGTCCTTCATATTCAATATATGGACAAAAATATAAGTGATTCACACATTAAGTACTAAAGATGTGGCTAATCAGACAAGTAATTGAATCACAATGGACTGTGTTTGTAAGAATCTCAAAAGGCATCATAGGTATGAAAAATAGTACAATCCAGGAATTAAAATTTTAAGATAGATGTAATCTTATCTTTACATATTTAACAAAATATTAATTTCTTTCTATGAGTGTTAAAAGTAATTGATTTATAATAAAACCATTAGTATTCTTCCAATATCATCCGTTAATATATGTCCTAAACTTTTCTTAGTAGAATTAATATAAATAATCTTAATTCAACTGCTGTGTGCCTGTATGATTAATATTTGTATATATGTTGGGCCGCCTCATTTGTTAAGCAAATTAGGCAACCGCCCGAATATATGTTATGTTTATTTGTTATAGATTAAATGTTTGATTCTGAATAATAACTAAATATTTCTACACAACTTCTTCCCTAATTAAAAATTAAGTGTAGATATTTAAAAATAAGGACACTCTATTTTCACAGTTTTTCCTTCCTAACTTAAAAAAAGAGTATAGATTTTTAGTAATGTATACATTATTATGTTTACATATATTCTTCCATAATTTTTTTAAAAAGTGGACTTTCATAAATTGATAAACACAAATATTACCCAATAAAACATATATTAGGTTATGCTAATGGTCTTAAATATCCTGAGATTGCTATGCATGTATGGTTATAATAATTATTTTTCAAGGAGGCTTGCATGGAATATGCTCATGCAGTTGAAGAATTAGCATTTAAGTTGTCGCATTTAAGTTGTTGTAGGCGATTGTAACGACGTTAGGATTTCTACCTATGAGTTCAAACGAGGATGCCATGAGCACAATAGTTTTCAATCACTATCATATTTGCCTTTATCCTGATCCAGTGTTTGGTATTAATCCCTACACCAATATAGGTGCAATAACCATTCTCACTCAAGATGACATGGGAGGTTTACAAGTAAAGAGATAAAGTGATGGAAATTGGACTCATGTTAATCATGTCCCCAACTCAACCATTATCAACATCGGCAATTTTTTTCAAGTTATTGTTTATCTATATCACTTATTTCAAGTAATTATGTTTTCTAAATAACTAGTTAGAATTTCCAACACTTAAGTTTAACATCTGTAAGGACCCGATTCTTCGACTTCCGAATATCGACATCAATACGTCCACTGTATCAACTGCCGAGCAAACGAATGCCGGAAAACCGAATTCTTAGGGTTTAAAAGAAGAGGTAGAAGAAATGATTGAAGAAAAAGAGAAGAAGAACAACAGAACAACATCAGAAACAGAAACAATATCAGAATCTCACATTCGCAGCGGAACAATATATAATAGATAATCACTAGTCCTTCAAAACAAAGAACTATATCAGTTTATACATACATCAATCAGAGTCAATATACAACAGTGGACAGTTATATAAACTTGTCCTCATACAGAATACACAGTGGAATAAATAAACAAAGTATATGTGATACGTTTCACCATCTAGCTTGCTTCCAAAGCTCCAGAATATCCAGAATATCCTAATAACATAACTCTAGGCTACCCGTGTGGAAAATGATGGGCACCCAGAGTTTAGAAGGGAAACAATAAACTCCGAGTCAGTCATGGTGACTGGTGTGAGATCGTAAAATAGTTATTCTTTAAAACAACAAAGGAATATTTTAAAATAGATTCGCAATGCTTTTGGAAAATGAAACTACCATAAGACCTCCCGCCACACACACAATGCAAACGCAGAATTGAAGGAGATTTCTTCTTATGATAGTCAAAGGTGCTTACTATGCAAAATCAAATCCTTTTTGATATTATTATTAGTGCATAGTGTAGAAAACATTTCGAAAGTATAATATAAATTTTAGCCGGCATAGGTACCATTATCGTATGCCTACTATAGCTACCATATTAAATGGCAGGTTCTACAACTAAAACCGTACAAGGCTCGTATTGTTTCTTTGGATTTCCAAAAAATGGTCAGGCCAAGGAACTTCCCATTGCCACATGGAAACGCCTCTGGAATGACGTCCCGAGAAATAACCTAACATTACGGTTAGATCTCTGCCAACACAAGGCCGGGTTACCCCTAACTGGGTAACTACTGATCACACGAATATGTCATCCCCCGATCGTAACCGATCTATATCCGAGGATCCTTGATTTCCAACAACCACATAAAAATAATAATGCAGCAACCACATAGGTTAAGTATCTGGGCTCCATACCATGATACCACCTCTATCCAGAAGGAATGACATACACTAAAGGGGCGCTACCCCCTAATAACCTTGCTGCATCTTTCCTGTTTTGACCATTCCGGGGTGTGAGGCTCGACGAAGTCTCGTCCATAAAGCTACGCTTTGTCACAAAGCCATGCTTCGGGTCAAACAAATGATCAAAGAATTGATCACAAAGATAAATGATCAAACAAATGATCCTATCACAAATGATCAAACAACGATCATTTCACAGCAACACTTAGCATGCCACGTTACCAAATTGGGAGTATATTGCTGATAAATTTCAACTACATAACCTCTGAGCTCGTACGTCTCAGAGAAGGGTGTTAGGCTAAGAGAATAAATTCTCCGCCACCAACAGAAATGTATTTGAAAGAAATCAGCTTTATATCTCAATTTGTAACGTCAGACACACAACCATACAAGTCTGTTCCGGGATCGAACAGAACCGAAGGCACTTCTCACGAAGCCCTTGCAAATCCGGATAATTTTCTAATCACGTCCGGACTTCCCGTCACTAAGGGTGATAAAACCTCTAAATCAGAGATCAGCCGATGTAGAGTAACTCGACGGTAATCCTTCCATTTTCAAAAATATCCGGTCTTCAACACCGGTCATCAAATGTGATTCATAATGACGTATCACATATTCGGAATGGGTTATACGACCCCATGGTCCTTTCCCGGCTAACCCGAATAGTGAGCGCTTATTCAAAAATAAGTGTGGCATTCAAATTCATCCAATTCACAACAAATACCCATTCAAGGTAATTATTGATAGTCAGTTATTTAACTATCAATAAAGATGCGCAACATCATCAGATTCCAAATAATTTTCCAAATTATTTATTTTCAAAAATATCTTTACTAGATATATAATTTCCATACTTTAAAAATAAATCGATATTTATTTTTCTAAACAATTTCCCTTTCCTTTTATAAATTCCATAGTGAATTTATATTTTCAAATATCTACTGATATACGATTTTCAAATCGATTTCAAATATTCACTTTCGATTTATCTTTAAGAAGATAAAATCTCAAAACGTTTCATTTCATATTGGAAAATCATTTCCATACTTATTCAATAATAAGTGATTCACAAATCTTATTTATTTTCAACACTTGGAAAATATTCGATATACTTAAATCAATATTAAGTATATATTTCATTCTTTAAGGAAATCATTTATATTAACAACATCTATTTGAGTCAAAACGAATGTTACATAAAACATCGTTACGACGACTCAAAATCACTAGTATAGGGATTCGAAATTTAGATAGATATATAAATCCCAATACTACACAAAATATTTCCTTTCGGAAACCATTTACTATAACAACAGTGTTATAGTCCACCATTTCCTTCTTCCTCGAAAAACGTCTATTTCAACAATGAACGTTGAAATCTATGATTTCGATATTCAATACATTTTAAAACATCGTTAAAACAATTAACTTCATTTTTAATGTCACTTTCCCAAAACAATATCCATTTTACTTAACAATATATTCACTGTCCAAAATCGTGAATATACTTCACTAACCAAATTTCACTATTTTCTACACATTTTATTTCGAGAAATTATCCACTATCCAAAATCGTGGATAAAATTCTCTTAATAACCTTCTATATTAAATTCATCAAATTTGATTGATTTTCGAATTTATAAAACAACATTTATAAATTCCATTTCTATTTTATAACAACTTCGATTTGTAAATCTCCTTTATAAACTTCTATAATTCACTTATCAAAATAAGTGATTTCGGATTTATAAACAACGTTTATAAATCCTTTTATACTTTATAACAATTTCAACTTATAAAATCATTTTATTTGCAAATTCTATTCATATCCCATCTAAGTGCAAAAATCAAATTTATAAGTAAATTACTTATAAATCTTTTATTTCACAACATCTATTCATTTTATACTTCACAATTTATAAATCCATAAATCTCGTTCACTTATGATTTTTTATTTCATCTCATTTTAACACTTACAAAACTTGTTTTAAAATTCAAATGTTTTAAATTTATAAATGTCAACTTTTTAAATCTTTTAAATGAACCGTTTATAATACTTTAAAAATCTCAATTTAAACCATTTTATAAATAAATCAACTTTTATTTCAACAATCACTTTGAAGATCTCTTGAAAATCAAAGTCGTTATTTTTAAACTTTAAAAATGAATCCGATGATGCAACACACCGATTAGTCAATCATGACAACAAACATCATATATCAATATGATAATCAACAAATATCCCAATATCTGTAAATAAATAAATACTGGTGAGGAATCCAGTTGGATCCCTCCAACCTGTCTCCCTGCATCCACAGATGTTAGCACAATACCAATTCCACTTCGAGGTGGAATATCGCGGTATATGGGTTTTATAAAAATCATCCGCTTACTAACGGCGCAATAGGGTCTCATCCGCTATACAATGCGGAAAATCAATCAATCCAATATATACATATGCCAATATGTATATATTGCTATATATATATAGATATATCCTACTATATCTAATATCACATCAAACAACAATCAATCAGTCAATAACTGTAATATCAAATTTCATTTGAGTGAGAAAATCTCACCTTTTCTTTTAATTTGCCATCCATTTCCATTCCAGTCTGTTTTCTCGATTTATAAACCTTGTATAGACAATTTTTATACAATCGATTAATATTCGAAATAAATTGAATAATTAAATCTGCCATTTTAAAATTTTAATCTAACTAAGATTTTCAATTAAACTAATAATTTAATTTTATCAAATGATTTATTTTAAACATATTTTCTATTAACTACAAACTTAAGTGTTAATTAATTTAATACTTAACTTAAATAAATTGTTTAATTAAAATAATTAAGGGTTTAAGAACATTGTTAAGCTTTAACTAAAATAATTTAAAACTTGAATTAAGTCTTAACTTAACTGTTAAACATCTTATTTTAAATTCTAAAATGTTTTCTTAGGAGTCTTCCACTCGTTTGATTCCCTTCTATCCCTTAAGGTTTTAATCACCAACTTTATTGAGACATCATTAATTCATAATTAAAATTTTAAATTTGTTACTCTTAATCATTAATTTACTTAAATTGGTTAATTTAAAATTCCTTAATTATAAATTTAATTAAGTATTCACTTACGAATATGAAAACTCTTCATTTCAAGTTTATTTAATCTAAAATCTAAATTATAAACTACTTTGCGTATTCTTGCCATTTATTTAAAATCACATCATTTATCTTATATGCAGGAAAATTGTTTATATTAATACTGCTAAAAATCTTAGCATAAACTCGAACCCGTGTAAAAACCCGATCTACTCGAGTCGAACCCGAGTTGTCTTACCTATTTCCCCGAGTCACTTCCCAGCTCTCTCTCTCTCTCGTTTCGAAACGCTGACACCCATCTCTTGCCGTGCACGTGCACACGGCGGCGCTGGTGCTCTGGCGAACCACGCTACACTCAACAAGTCACGAAACGAAACTATACCCGATATCAAAGTTCGATTCGACACGATCAAACCCCTGGTGGAAACGAGCTTCCAGCTCGAAAAACTCAAACTTCCCTCTTCATCTAAACCGCCTCGTCCTTGCGAACCCGACCACCTACGACGACGTGGCTCCGGCCATACCTTGACGACAACATCATCAACCTTCCCCTAAATCCTCGTGAAGCTCGGTCACTCCTTGGCGACGCAGTCATCAAATGTACAGAACCCAAAAACATCAAACCCAAAACCCTACTTTGATCGAATCCAAGCACCATGGCCATAGGAAAAATTCAAGGCTATTTTTCCCTTCATCCTCGATACTCTGGCTAGCTTCGACCACGAATTCGGCCCCAAACGTCGCGTTGATCATCGGCAATTCATCAATTTGTCGAAAACGTTCATCTCCAAACTACTCACAAAACTCACCACTAAAAATCACCAAATTCACTTTAAAAAACATGACTTCAAGCAAGGATTCAAGCTATATATTTGAATCAAGATTTTATTTAAATTCGAAAATCTCAAAATTTTGAGTATCCTCTGTAAAAATTAATTTTTTCTTCCTGTATACGTTTTTACTTCGTGAAATTATTTTTAGAACAAAGTTCTTACTTAAATACACCTTTTTGCTTTAAACATCAAAGCTTGAAAATGAGTAGAAATGGAGAGATCGAATTGTTTTCAATTGGGTTTCATCCTAACTATAAAACTGAGAAGAAGAACATCTCAACTCTGTCAAATTCAAATACATACACCTAGTGTTTAAACTAAGAAGATATCCTAACATCCATATTTAACATGAATCATATAGTGATTAAAATTAACCTAAGTTGTTTACTCACTTGGATATATTGATGAACAAAGACTCTGGTTTTAAAAAACTGCAGTTTGATCCTTTTCTCTATTTTCTTTTTCTTTCTTCAGCAATTTGTTTTCAAGCTTGAATTTGTAAAGTATGATGTTTGCTTTTATTTTGTTTCAGCCATGCTATATTTTGGAACGAAAATAAAACAGAGACTTTGATGTATATATAAAAGAAGGCAGCTTGTATAGGTAGGTACAATACTTCTTTTTATATTGTCTAACCCATGCTTGAATTGGCTGATGTGATTTTTATTCATGGTTGGAGAGTAACTAGCATTTAATGAGAGCATGTAGTGTGACTTACAGCCAAGTGCTGTTTTGATTTTATGAGTACTATTTCATTGTGTGCTAAGGACATAGCATCAATTGCTTGTCTTGATTTGCAAGTTAATAAATATGTAAGAGTTGTTTTAGTTTTTTTATTTTATAGTTTATTTTTCTTCATACTTATATTTTTAGATGTTCCTTTACTTTGTTATATTTTTTTTTGCAAGTGTATATGTTAATATATTTTCTATCTTTCTTTTGTTTTATACTTTGAAATATGCTTACTTAACTTCTCTCTAATTCGGCTAATATATGAAATTGAGTTGTACATAGTTTATCTTATATCTCTATTTTAACTCAAATATTCATTTCTAACTTCAATAGTTATTTTACCTTACATACAAATTTTCAACTACCAACATTTTCTAAGTCATTTATTAAGATTTTATTTCAAATCCAATATATACACACATATATATATTTTCAAATCAATATGACTTTATATATATTTTCTATTTGAATCGGGGAAACTCGTATCTATTTATAATTAATTTTACAAATTTTTATTCAAAAATTCATTTAATTATCAATTTAAATAAATTAAAATCTAGGGTCGTTACAGCATCGTCGTAAATTTAGTGAATGCATGTATCCACACTTGCGCATATATATCATATAGCTAATCAATCATAGTAACATTGTATACTCTATCAAATATAGGTCTGGGTAATGATAGATATAAAAGCACCGAGGATAGAGTCGTCGTCAACTCAGCAAAGGAACGTTTTTCTATACCATTCTTCTTCTGCCCAGCTCATTGTACTACGATAAAACCTTTATATGGAATTGTGGGTGAAAATAATCCATCTAAGTATAAAGAATTTGAGTATGGGAAATATTATAAAACGAGAATGGATAACAACTTTTAGAAATAAGAAACTGACAACGAGAACATAGGTCAATTTAGAAAATCAATTATCTGAAATAATATTATGGTCAAATTTTAGTTATACTTGAAATAATCACTTATTTTGTAACGCTTTGTGCTTTATTTGTATTTCCAATGTTTGAGATAAGTATTTGGACAATAATTATGATGTAAATGGTCTTTAAAACTTATTTTTATATAATAAATTTTTCTTTAATATATATGAAACACCTATTTGTTCTGTAGAACGCTGAAATGTAACATATTCTTTTGACAATCACCAATTAACTTGAGTTGTACATCTCTAATTACATAAACTTGGTTTCACACTCTTTAATAACTTTAAATTCATACATTTTGCGGACTTTCTATTAATTAATTTCCATAAAAGTATCAATTATATGCTTAACTTCTTTGATTGCAAAACATGTGTCTAATAATAGAGCTAAAATTTATCGTTAAAGTTAAATTCTCTAATCCTTCAATTTATTTTTTTAATTTGGTTACCCTTTCATTTGCTTACATTATTTTTGTATGCAATTTCATCTTTCCCATCGATCCCCTCTCAAATATTAGAGAGTTGGGCAATAATCCAGCAAGCACCACAATAATGTCAAAAGAAGTGTACTCAAAACTAAAATTGTATGAAAGAAAAATAAGATATTACGATATGTAATTACTATATATTGAGAATGAAAATGAAATATTATTAGGAAGACCAAACTAAGCAGACCATAATAGCAGATGATATAACCCAACTTCAAATTAGGCTACATGTACTGAAAAGACTCCCATGAAAGTCCATTTCAAGTGTACTTAAATTTTCGAAATATTTAATATATATGGCAAATATACGCCCCGAAATAGAAAAGGAGATCGATCCAGCTAATGAAGGTCTATTATATTCAATATATGGACAAAAATATAAGTGATTCACACGTTAAGGACTAAAGAAGTGGCTAATTAGACAAGTAATTGAATCACAATGGACTGTGTTTGTAAGAATCTCAAAAGGCATCGTAGGTATGAAAAATAGTACAATCCAGGAATTAAAATTTTAAGATATATGTAATCTTATCTTTACATATTTAACACAATATTAATTTCTTTCTATGGGTGTTAAAAGTAATTGATTTATAATATAACCATTAGTATTCTTTCAATATCATCTGTTAATATATGTCCTAAACTTTTCTTAGTAGAATTAATATACATAATCTTAATTCAACTGCTATGTGCCTATATGATTAATATTTGTATACATGTTGGGCCGCCTCATTTGTTAAGCAAATTAGGCAACCGCCCGAATATATGTTATGTTTATTTGTTAATAGATTAAATGTTTGATTCTGAATAATAACTAAATATTTCTACACAACTTCTTCCCTAATTAAAAATTAAGTGTAGATATTTAAAAATGAGTACACTCTATTTTCACAGTTTTTCCTTCCTAACTTAAAAAAAGAGTGTAGATTTTTAGTAATGTATACATTATTATGTTTACATATATTCTTCCATAATTTTTTAAAAAAGTGGACTTTCATTAATTGATAAACATAAATATTACCCAATAAAACATATATTAGGTTATGCTAATGGTCTTAAATATCCTGAGATTGCTATGCATGTATGGTTATAATAATTATTTTTCAGGGAGGCTTGCATGGAATATGCTCATGCAGTTGAAGAATTAGCATTTAAGTTGTGGCATTTAAGTTGTTGTAGGCGATTGTAACGACGTTAGGATTGCTATGAGTTCAAACGAGGATGCCATGAGCACAATAGTTTTCAATCACTATCATATTTGCCTTTATCCTGATCCAGTGTTTGGTATTAATCCCTACACCAATATAGGTGCAATAACCATTCTCACTCAATATGACATGGGAGGTTTACAAGTAAAGAGATAAAGTGATGGAAATTGGACTCATGTTAATCATGTCCCCAACTCAACCATTATCAATATCGGCAATTTTTTTCAAGTTATTGTTTATCTATATCACTTATTTCAAGTAATTATGTCTTCTAAATAACTAGTTAGAATTTCCAACACTTAAGTTTAGCATCGTCGTAAATTTAGTGAATGCATGTATCCACACATGCACATATATATCATATAGCTAATCAATCATAGTAACATTGTATACTCTATCAAATATAGGTCTGGGTAATGATAGATATAAAATCACCGAGGATAGAGTCATCGTCAACTAAACAAAGGAACGTTTTTCTATACCATTCTTCTTCTGCCCAGCTCATTGTACTACGATAAAACCTTTATATGGAATTGTGGGTGAAAATAATCCATCTAAGTATAAAGAATTTGAGTATGGGAAATATTATAAAACGAGAATGGATAACAACTTTTAGAAATAAGAAACTGACAACGAGAGCATAGGTCAATTTAGAAAATCAATTATCTGAAATAATATTATGGTCAAATTTTAGTTATACTTGAAATAATCACTTATTTTGTAACGTTTTGTGCTTTATTTGTATTCTCCAATGTTTGAGATGAGTATTTGGGCAATAATTATGATGTAAATGGTCTTTAAAACTTATTTTTATATAATAAATTTTTCTTTAATATATATGAAACGCCTATTTGTTCTGTAGAACGCTGAAATGTAACATATTTTTTTGGCAATCACCAATTAACTTGAGTTGTACATCTCTAATTACATAAACTTGATTTCACACTCTTTAATAACTTAAAATTCATACATTTTGCGGAGTTTCTATTAATTAATTTCCATAAAAGTTTCAATTATATGCTTAACTTCTATGATTGCAAAACATGTGTCTAATAATAGAGCTAAAATTTATCGTTAAAGTTAAATTCTATAATCCTTCAATTTTTTTTTTAATTTGGTTACCCTTTCATTTGCTTACATTATTTTTGTATGCCATTTCATCTTTCCCATCGACCCCCTCTCAAATATTAGAGAGTTGGGCAATAATCCAGCAAGCACCACAATAATGTCAAAAGCAGTGTACTCAAAACTAAAATTGTATGAAAGAAAAATAAGATATTATGATATGTAATTACTATATATTGAGAATGAAAATGAAATATTATTAGGAAGACCAAACTAAGCAGACCATAATAGCAGATGGTATAACCCAACTTCAAATTAGGCTACATGTACTGAAAAGACTCCCATGAAAGTCCATTCCAAGTGTACTTAAATTTTCGAAATATTTAATATATACGGCAAATATACGCCCCGAAATAGAAAAGGAGATCGATCTAGCTAATGAAGGTCCTTTATATTCAATATATGGACAAAAATATAAGTGATTCACACGTTAAGGACTAAAGAAGTGGCTAATCAGACAAGTAATTGAATCACAATGGACTGTGTTTGTAAGAATCTCAAAAGGCATCGTAGGTATGAAAAATAGTACAATCCAAGAATTAAAATTTTAAGATAGATGTAATCTTATCTTTACATATTTAACACAATATTAATTTCTTTCTATGCGTGTTAAAACTAATTGATTTATAATATAACCATTAGTATTTTTTCAATATCATCTGTTAATATATGTCCTAAACTTTCCTTAGTAGAATTAATATACATAATCTTAATTCAACTACTGTGTGCATGTATGATTAATATTTGTATACATGTTGGGCCGCCTCATTTGTTAAGCAAATTAGGCAACCGCCCGAATATATGTTATGTTTATTTGTTAATGGATTAAATGTTTGATTCTGAATAATAACTAAATATTTCTACATAACTTATTCCCTAATTAAAAATTAAGTGTAGATATTTAAAAATGAGTACACCTATTTTCATAGTTTTTCCTTCCTAACTTTAAAAAAGAGTGTAGATTTTTAGTAATGTATACATTATTACGTTTACATATATTCTTCCATAATTTTTTAAAAATGTGGACTTTCATATATTCATAAACATAAATATTACCCAATAAAACATATATTAGGTTATGTTAATTGTCTTAAGTACCTGAGATGGCTCTGCATGCATGGTTATAATAATTATTTTTCAAGGAGGCTTGAATGGAATATGCTCATCCAGTTAAAGAATTGGAATTTAAGTTATGGCATTTAAGTTGTTGTAGGCGATTGTAACGACATTAGAATTGCTACCTACCAGTTCAAACGAGAATGCCATGAGCACAATAGTTTTCAATCACTATCATATTTGCCCTTATCCTGATCCGGTGCTTGGTATTAATCCCTACACCAATATAGGTGAAATAACTATTCTCACTCAAGATGACGTGGGAGGTTTACAAGTAAAGAGACAAAGTGATTGAAAATGGATTCGTTTAATCATGTCCCCAAATCAACCATTATCAACATCGGTGATTTATTTCAAGTAATTGTTTATCAATATCACTTATTTTAAGTAATTATTGTCTTCTAAATAACTAGTTAGAATTTCCAACACTTAAGTTTAGTATCATCGTAAATTAAGTGAATGCATGTATCCACACATGCGCATATATACGATCTAGCTAAGCAATTATAGTAACACTGTATACTGTAATCAAATATAGGTCTGGAGTAATGATAGATATAAAAACACCGAGGATAGGGTCGTCGTTAACTCAGCAAAGGAATGTTTTTCTATACCTTTCTTCTTCTGCCCAGCTCATTGTACTACGATAAAACCTTTATATGAAATTGTGGGTGAAAATAATCCATCTACGTATAAAGAATTTGAGTATGGAAAATATTATAAAACGAGAATGGATAACAACTTTTAGAAATAAGAAACTGACAACAAGAATGTAGGCCAATTTAGAAAATCAATTATCTGAAATAATATTACGGTCAAATTTTGGTTATACTTGAAATAATCGCTTATTTTGTAAGGTTTTGTGCTTTGTTTTTATTTTCCAGTGTTTGAGATGTGTATTTGAGCTATAATTATGATGTAAATGGTCTTTAAAACTTATTTTTATATAATAATTTTTTTTTAATATATATGAAACATCTATTTGTTCTGTAGAATGCTGACATGTAACATATTCTTTTGACAATCACCAATTAACTTTAGCTGTACATCTCTAATTACATAAACTTGATTTCACACTCTTTAATAACTTAAAATTCATACATTTTGCTGACTTTCTATTAGTTAATTTTCATAAAATTATCAATTATACGCTTAACTTCTATGATTGCAAAACATGTGACTAACAATAGAGCTAAAATTTATCGTTAAAGTTAAATTCTATAACCCTTCAATTTATTTTTTTAATTTGGTTTCCCTTTCATTTGCTTGCATTATTTTTGTATGCCATTCCATCTTTCCCATCGATCCCCTCTCAAATATTAGAGAGTTGGGCAATAATCCAGCAAGCACCACAATAATGTCAAAAGGACTGTAATCCAGACTAAAATTGTAAGAATGAAAAATAAGATGTAACGATATGTAATTACAATATATAGAAAATGCAAATTAAACATTATTAGGAGGATCAAACCAACCAGACCATAATAGCAGATGGTATAGCCCAACTTCAAATTAGGCTACACGTACTGAAAAGACTCCCATGAAAGTCCATTCAAAGTGTATTTAAATTTTCGAAATATTTAATTTATACCGCAAATATACGCCCTAAAATAGAAAAGGAGATCGATCCAGCTAATGAAGATCCTTTATATTTAATATATGGACCAAAATATAAGTGATCCTTACGTCAAGGACTAAAGAAGTGGCTAAACAAACAAGTAATTGAATCACAATGGACTGTGTTTGTAAGAATCTCAAAAGGCATCGTAGGTACGAAAAGAAGTACAATCCAGGAATTAAAATTTTAAGAGTGATTGCAGCCATTTTAGCTATATTTGGATCTTGGTTTGTATATATCAGGATGGGTTCTGTAAAAAAATCAAAAGATTGATATTAGCACCGAAAAGAAGAACAAACCAGGAATTAAAAATTTCAAATAGATAGCAGCCGTTATGGCTATATCTGGATTCTTGGTTTAGATAAACAAGGATGGGTTTTGTAAAAAACCAAAAGATTAATACTAGAATTGAAAACATGGTGCTTATGATTATCAAGGATTGTAAGTAGATTCTTAGCTTAGGGTAATATTGATCAACGTATGCTTGACCACATAGGGTCTCTAATGCACCATGTAAACCAATTTGAAAAGTAAAATGTTTAGTTAGTTACCAAGAAAATAAATATTTGAAAAATTAAACCAACTTCAACATATTTAGCGACATGGCCGTCATGGGATTTAGAGTCGTGTGAAAGCACCATAACTAATCTATACAATGAGAAGTGAGAATGTATGGTAGATGAATTGAGAAGTTGCAACAATCCGACTTTTCAACCCTATAATGTCGACACTAAATATATCCACGGTATTCACAAGCCAAGCTCCCAAATGGTGGAAAGACATAAAGTTAGGGTAAAATAAAAAAAATAGAACAAGAAAGAGAGTGCACAGTATAAGAATCTCACAGTGGAATGATGATATATAATATCAGAAGAACTGTACAAAAGGTTACTCCGAGTACATAAATTTCGGAGTTACAAAATCTAAGTACTTTCACCAGCCTAGACAGTTATAATTGTATGTCCTTACAATGCTGATATATACATAATACATTGCAACAGAAATAGAAATAGATAGATAACGGAAGCCTCCGGCTCGTCTCTAGACAAAGAAGCGTCCAAGGTAAAACCTATTTTACTAAGCCTACTAGAAAGATATGTGAAGAATTTAAGGATAACAAGAACTAAGCATCAGATATAAGTCTGGTATGAGAAAACTCAAGATAAATGAATACATGTAAATTAACAAATGAGACTATACAGATCTCCGTAACGGTATTTCCCTCAAAAGAAACCAACCATTCATTATGTTTAGTATGGTGATATGATAGATAATGTCTTGGGTGTAGAATATAAATCATATTAAATAGCTGTGATGCTTACATTGATAACGCTACAACATATTTACGGTATAATCAAAACCGCTAAGGTACATTCGCATAATGGATTTTTCGTGGAGATCCCTTCGGTCAAGCCAAAATCCAATCTCCATGCACAAGGATCAGAAACCACCTTCCGAGCGTTGTATATCTCTAGATAAAATATACCAAAGGTAAACATAAAGGCCCATGCCCGAACATAAACATGAACCACGTCGAACCAAATATCATCAACTCCCGGTACCAACATATCGATAAGCATACTATAGATATGGAGTTGATAATACCTGTCACGGGTCAGCAAAACCTCAAATTGTTCATCCTACTAGGTCTTTAGCCATTTTTGATGTCAATGTCACATTCGGCATCTCTCACGCAACACTTCACCACTCGAACATAGGTCTCCATAATGATCCCATTATTAATCGTCCGATGAATGCTAATATTAAACTCTCCCTTGGACTTAACCTTAGGATAGATAGTTCAACTCTATAACATTCCTCTTTACAACCGCTTCCAAAATATATAACTTGTATACTAGTTTTGAGTGGTATTCGGTAAGTAAAATACTTTCTAATCCCGTTCTCTTTAAAACCAATTTGATGAACTTTTGGTAAACTTAATTCTTGTTCTTTCAGAAGCAAGCGAACTATATAAAGTGGAGCCCTCCCTGGGGATCTCGTATATATATATATATATATATATATATATATATATATATATATATATATATATAAAAGTTCTTAAAGGTAGAGACGTTTCATACCAATGCTCCTCCTTGGGGGTTCTCACAGGGTATGAAACCATGAAGCTTTTAGATACTTTTTGAGTTTATATTAGGTCGAATTTGATAGTCGAATAATCGACTACGTAGTCAAACCAATCGCTTATAAAAATCAATGTTCCTATACTTAAATCGTTTCTGGTATTCTAACTTATTCTATCCCTCGGTCAAGAGTGAAGCTAGGTAATTTAGAGCACTGGTTGCATATCAAAGCCTGGCCTGGACACTTCATTCTTGACACTCACAGATAGACAAGTCTACCTCGTCGGCTTTTAGTGTTAAGTATAGTATTAATGACTTTCATAAAAAAATAAGTAATCAACACGATTAACACGTTTTCGACCTTCCAAACTTAACTATACCTTGGTCAAGAGTGAAGCAAGTAAGTTAGAGCTCAATTGCTTCTATCCTTACTCGAAAATCAATCTTAATTCTCACAAATAGAAAAGCGTACTTTGTCGGCTTTTAGCATTAAGCATATTTTAATTACCTTCCAAACAAGTAAGTAAACAACAATATTAACACGTTTTCGACATTCCAACTTAACTATTCCTCGGTCAAGAGAGAAGTCGATAGGTTAGAGCACTTTTTCTTTTATCCCTTTTCTAAACCTTTGGTTATATAATTCAAAATCATTTTTAAACTGATGTATAAATATATGTATAATAATTTATTTATAAAACTAGATATTTAATCAAATAGTTTAAAGATGAGATATTCATATAAGATGTTAATAAAACGATTAACTATTTTTCTAAAAACTATATATACTTAAAAATGCTTTTAAATTACTTTAAAATACTTATAATGGGTTTTCAAACATTTAGTCAGAATATTACTCGAAAATAATAACTTTATAATTTATTTAAAAACTTGGAAAAACCATGTTTTCTTTGTATTTTTAAATAAACCCTCTTTTTTAAAAATTCATAACCAATTCTAAGAAATTCATAAAAACATAAAATGAATTTTAAAATACTCTAGTAATAGTTAGTAAACATTTGTAAAAAGAATGAAACAAAAAACTAAAATTTGAGAATCTTTTCAGACATTTAAGGTCCAAAACAAAGGCTAAAACGGGGCGGTTTTGCACAAGTGTAAATTTGGTTGTATTTCAATATGCTACTCAAAATTTTTGCATTTAAACTTTTCATGGAATCAAGCATACATATAAAACATCACAAATATGGTGAGAAACCCCTAAGGATCTCCCTACAAAGTTCCATAAAAAATTGCCAAAAACAAGGCAATTCCTAAGTGCATCCATAGCGATTATCGCTGTAAGAGCCTTTAAAATCCAAGTCCACTTCCAACCTATGTTCGACAACAACCTATGTGCTTTGTCTCAAGGCTATTCACAAGTCATACAAGTCCATTCAAGTCCATATGCATGTATTACCTATGCCAATTGCTTTCAAAGCAAGAATCGAAGGAATATTACAATAAAATATCAATATTACAACATATATCAATATCTATTCAACCACAGAGAATGTTCAATCAAAAGAAAATATATACAATATATTTTTATTCGAGGCAGGAAAATAAGCAAGTCCAAGAAAATCAAGTCCAACCTCTACCTTGCAACACCAAACTTCCTACCTTCTTTCTGCTTTGCACTTGATTTCTATGCAATTTATAGCCCTTATTGCTTACGGCTTATCAACGAGGAGAGAGTTGTTCTTTGTTTCTTCCAAATCCAAGTATTTTGTAGTTGTGGTGATGTTTTCCTAAGCCTCTAATCCAAATTTGAGTTGAACTGGAGTTATTTGAAATTTCTTTTCTTAGGAAATTTAGGAAGAGAAAGAGTAATAAATTTTTGAGTAAAAATTGTGAAATGGTTTCAAGGGGTATGCCCTCCTTATATAGGCTCAAGATGGTGTTGCCTAACCTTTCTCTCACCCCCCACCATGCCATGGAAGGCTCACCCCTCCACATGCCCATCACTTCTCCTTTACGTGCCTTACTATTAGCAAATTACCTTTATTTTACATAGAAATATCTCTTATCCACTTTGAAGCTTCTAGAACCTTCTAATCCCTTCATGAAGCAAAGTGTTTTGATTAGTCCTTAATGTGTTCATATGTTCCTTCGCTTAGTACAAAAGAGTTCAAACAACTTATATCGATCAAAAACTTGTTTACCGATAAACCAATTTTCGGTCACATTATTGATTTTTCTTCAAAGAATATATTTTTATGAACAAATTTAAAAAATTTCTTATCATTATCCATTAATTAAAAGATGTTTAACAAGCTTATAAAATCCTATTTATAATGCTTGACTATATTTCAAAATGTATCGATATTCAAAGACAATGTGTTCAAATTTCCGGGTCGCTGCAGAAGTTGTAGATATAAAGGTAGTTTGTTAGGCACAACTTTGGCTAAAAAATTAGCATGGGGAACTCTTTATTAAAAATTAGAAAAAACATAACAAATAGTGAGAGCTAGCTAAATCAATACAAAGATCCTAAGAAAATTTAAATTTTGTTCCACCGTTTGAAGATTTATCAAAATTTGAAATAAACTCAACACAACGAACATTCAATGATAAAATCGTTGATTACGAAGGAATACCGTCAAATAATATCTCTTCATTGTTGGTTCCAAATGATGAAACGGCCAACATTACAATGACACAAATATCAAAAGTATATAGCGAATGGGGATATTTCTTAGTGGTGAATCCTGGCATTACATTTGAAATTCAAGAGCGCATGCAATAAAAAATGAGAGAGCTTTTCACCTTATGGTTTGAAGAGAAGTCGAAAGTAGCCAAAGATAAGAATAGTTTCCTTGGATATCACAATGCTAAAAATACAAAAAAAATATAAAAAATTGGAAAGAGATCTTTGAACCTGAGGCGAAAGGATACATGGATATTCCGATCAGCAATGTGAACTGTGATTATAAGGTTGGGAAGGTTAAAAATAGATGGCTAGAATTTCCACCAAATACGAGGTAAAATTTATCATTTTCATCTTATCTTTACATATTTAATACAATATTAATTTCTTTATGTGCGTGTTAAAACTAATTGATTTATAATATAACCATTTGTATTCTTTCAATATCATATGGTAATATATGTCCTTAACTTTTCTTAGTAGAATTCATATACATAATCTCAATTCAACTGTTGTGTGCCTGTATGATTAATATTTGTATGCATGTTGGGTCGTCTCATCTGTTAAGCAAATTAGGCAACCGCCCGAATATCTGTGGCATTTAAGTTGTTGTAGGCGATTGTAACGACATTAGGATTGCTACCTATGAGTTGAAACGAGGATGCCATGAGCACAATAGTTTTCAATCACTATCATATTTTCCCTTATCCTAATCCTATGCTTGGTATTAATCCCTACACCAATATAGGTGCAGTAACTATTCTCACTCAAGATGACGTGGGAGGTTTACAAGTGAAAAGACAAAGTGATGGAAAATAGATTCGTGTTAATCATATCCCCAACTCAACCATTATCAACATCGACAATTTATTTCAAGTAATTATTTGTCTATATCACTTATTTGAAGTAATTATTGTCTAAATAACTAGTTAGAATTTCCAACACATAAGTTTAGGATTATCGTAAATTAAGTGAATGCAAGTATCCATACATGCGCATATATATGATATAGCTAATCAATTATAGTAACACTGTATACTGTAATCAAATATACGTCTTGGGTAACGATAGATATAAAAGCACCGAGGATAGAGTCGTCGTCGACTCAGCAAAAGAAAGTTTTTCTATACCTTTCTTCTTCTGCCCAGGTCATTGTACTACGATAAAACCTTTATATGGAATTGTGGATAAAAATAACCATCTAAGCATAAAGAATTTGAATATGGAAAATATTATAAAATGAGAATGGATAACAACTTTTAGAAATAAGAAACTGACAACGAGAATTAGGTCAATTTAGAAAATCAATTATCTGAAAAAATATTATATTCAAATTTTGGTTATACTTGAAATAATCACTTATTTGTAATGTTTTGTGCTTTGTTTGTATTTTCCAATGTTTGAGATGAGTATTTGGGCCATAATTATGATGTAAATGGTCTTTAAAACTTATTTTTATATAATAAATTTTTCTTTAATATGTATGAAACACCAATTTGTTTTGTACAACGCTGAAATGTAACATATTCTTCTGACAATCACCAATTAACTTGAGTTGTACATCTCTAATTACATAAACTTGATTTCACACTCTTTAATAACTTAAAATTCATACATTTTGCTGATTTTCTATTAGTTAATTTTCGTAAAAGTATCAATTATATGCTTAACTTCTATGATTGCAAAACATGTGACTAACAATAGAGCTAAAATTAATCGTTAAAGTTAAATTTATCATCCTTCAATTTATTTTTTTAATTTGGTTACTCTTTTATTTGCTTGCATTATTTTTGTATGCCATTCCATCTCTCCCATCGGTCTCCTCTCAATTTACTTATGGAATTTAGTTAAATTCCATCTTTCCATAAAAATCTCTATGATTGCATTAGAGACTTAAATCTTTAGTTATTCTTCGTAAAAAATCATTAAAATAAGACTGGTTAATTCAACCGTTGATATTGACGTTACTAGGATTAGAGGCAGATGTACACTATAGTGAGCTAGGGCTGCTGCCCTAATTACGGTTGCAAGTTTCATCTGTAGAAAACATGTACTTATATTTTATCTTATCTAAAATTAATGATTATCCCTATCTTAAATAAAACATAGTTCAATCTTAGTTCATCCCAACCTATGTATAAATAATAAACGCGATCTTTTCATTACCATATCACTTCAAACTCTATCATAATCCAACTTATTACCATGCACTGCCTTCAAAAGATTGGCACCATACCTTAAAGAAGAGTTTTAAGTATATTATTTTTATGCTTCATCTTTGATTTTATCCTAACTTTTGAGGTTAGGAGCCATAGCAAGCATGTTGTATATGAAATATATTATAATTATAGATAGAAAGAAATGAATTTTACATGTATATATTGTAATTTTAATATTGTGTACTTCCGCATTTACTTTACAAAAAATACTACCTAACCGGAATTATATGGTAGCTCAACTATACTTGTCAAAACAATATTAATTTTAACTATCAAAGTTAAATTTTCTTGAAGATGTTTTGGCACTCTGTTTATGGTGCAAAACAGACTATAAGTGCTACCATCTCTAAGATAAAATAACCTCGATATATGTATAACGATTCGCCTTTGAAGGAATCGCTATGTCTGCAAACTAGTAAAATATTGCTACTATCCACATCTATTATATTTATCAGAGAAGCAATCTTTTTCCCATTAACAGTCAAAAATCAAAGCAATTTTCATTTAAAAATATAAGTGCTACACCTCGCCCTACCCAATCCAGGTCGAATCGAGTCAGTCGGCGCATAAGCACATGTATAGGGTGGTCCCCCTCCTCACAGAAAAGCATGCATTGGATGCCCTAAGGGCCCAACCTTATCCCAAGTACTTGTTTCTAAATAACCACAAGTACGTAACTTTTAAACAACCACAATTATGTAACTTTTTGGTGCCCTCAGCAGTCATGTGTAAGTCAACATTAATCGTATGAGAGAATTATGTACATTACTCTCAACAGATTTATAGAATTCCTTTTTCTTGATACTTCTTGATCATGAACATTGAAGGAATTGCATTTCTGTTCGTATTGATTCATTACTCATGGTTATGAAAATTTCATAACTATAATCGACAAAACACTACTCCTTAGGATTTTCTATATACATATGTTTAATATTTATTTATTACTTATATCATAATACAACAAACATATAAGTAGAAAACAAAATCAAAAACATATTTTATTTCGAGTAAGTTCATTTACAAAATTAGGATTATATAACAAGATTACATAAATGCCCTTAGTGCACACCCTTAATTTTATAAATCTTCTACTTACACATGAGGCCATTAATGAAGTTTCATCCCCATCTCTTCGAACAGTATTCCTAAACCAGATTGAGAAAGTGGCTTAGGGAATGGATCTGCAATGTTATCTTACGTATCAACTCTCGTGATTGTTAGAGAACCGCATATTATCAGAAAACCAATTGGCGATGTCAAGGGTGTCTCTTGGTATTTATGTAGGATTTATTTTATAAATTTCTCAATGTGGGAATAATCTCAACACACCCTCCACACATCTGGCATATCATGAGCCAAACACATGGATATACATATTAGGTGACGTGGAACAAGTGTGGTGGTTAAGCTCACACAAATTAATCCCACTCTGATATCATGTTAGAGAACCACATATTGTAACACCCCATATTTTTGATAACATTATTTAGGAGATTGAGTTAGATAAACTAAATAAAATAATGTGTTGATAAGGGAATTGAGATTTGATTTAATTAAGGTAGTTGTGCCTTTTTAACTAATAAATTAAATGAAGGGTTTAAAAATGAATTAGAGGAGGGGTATTATGGGAAAGAGGCCTTTCCTATATCATCTTCCTTAAGCCGTGTATTTTAAAAATGCACGTTCAGTCTCATTTTCAAAAATTAAAAAGCTTGGCCGGCCACCATTAACAAAGGAAGAAGAAGAAGTGGAAACAAAAGAGAAGCTTAAGGAAAGCAAATTCAGATCAAACTCATTCAAATCTCAAGCTCCTTAATCAGTAAAGCAAAAAGGTGAATAATGTTTACATCTCTATATAATTTTGGTTTCACTTTTAAGGTTAATTCCGAGTGATTTTGCAAAGAATTTCCCCGTGTTTGAATGATAAAAAGATCATATATACATGTTGATGATTTATATTTGTTCATATAGATTTTATGACATGTTTTGAGATAAAACCCTATTAAATGACACCCGTTAGCCTTGCGAATTTTTATGATGATCTAAAAAGTTATTTTAGAGATAGGTTTTGATTTTCAGATTTTTCATGGAATTGCTATGAATTTTCTAAGGAAGAAAAGGTTAATTTGGATTATAACATTATTTACGGGAAAAATAATTATAGTTTGGGTTCGAAAATTTTATATGTTAAAGAGAACATATTATTCGATTTTTTAGAATTTTTCTAGGATTTTTGAAGGTGTTTTAATAGTTATATAAAATTATTTAAGGTATGGGACTTAAATGTTTTATATAATTATAAAGGAGAAAGGGGCTTTTTAAAAATTATTCAAACTTCCAAATAAGGAAAGTTGGCAGCACTTTTGAATATAAAATTCTGGCAACCAATCAAATTTAGACAAACAAGGTAGGTGGGGTACAAAAGAACTGTTTTAAAGTACAAATAAATAGTCTTTCTTCTATTTTAACCCTTTTGGCAGAGCTTCCGCCTTCATTCTAGACCTTTCGGCAAGGTCGAAAGGTATCAAACCTTTCGGCTAGGTCAAGTACCAAGGCACAAGGTATCAGGCAACCGGTACATAGTGAATTGAAAGAGGTCGAAAGATTTAGGGACGAAAGGTTATAACTTACGAAAGAGATGAAGTTTTGTTTTAGTTTAAAGAATATACGCCTGCTACCTTTCAACAAAGCGCTTTCGAAATTGTCAAAAAGGTTTAAAAGAAAAAGGCTTCGATTGGTTTGATTTTTTGTTTTAAATGAAACCTTCCGACAAGGTCGAAAGGTATAGCTTTCAACAAGGCCGAAAGCATAGTTACCGCTTCCTAACCTTACGGCACAGATGGAGTCAAAGGTTATCTTTTGTTTTCTAAAACTTGTCGCCTCTCTCCATTGATTTCGAAGGGTTGGTTCCAACACCAACACTTCATTGTTTTCAAATGGTTTCGAAAGGTTTTATAAAGGTTTCGAAGCAGTTGCTTTTGACTCCAATGTCTTTCTTATCCTTTTGCATAATTCAAATGTTTTAAGTCGAAACATTTTAATGGTTTCAAAGTAGTTAACTTTGATTGGTTTCGAAAGGTTTTCCAGATGTTTAAAATTGAACCCAATGTCTTCGAAAAGTTTTGAGTTACATTGCTTTCGAAAGGTTTATTATATAGGGGTGGTACCCCAGGCTTTCGACAAAGTCGAAAGGTGAAACTTTTCGACTAGGTAAAAAGAAACCTTCCGATAAGGTCAAAAGGTAGGACCTTCCGACAAGGTCGAAAGGTATGGTTTTGCAATGTTTTCGAAAGGCTAAGGTATAAAGGATTTAAAAGGTGGATGTCATATGTTTTAAAAGCTTGTAAAAGAAAGGATTTTAAATGGTTTAGAAGGAGTTACCTTCAATGATTTCGAAAGGTTTATTAAAGGATATGAAGGAGTTACCTTCAATACTTTCGAAGGGTTTTATGAATGGTTTTGTAGGAGTTACCTTCTATGTTTTTAAAAGGTCGTTTAAGGGTTGAAGCAAAGGTTTTGAATATAAGAACTGGGAAGATAGCCTAAGTGTTTTAAGTTATAAAGGACTTTAACTTATTTTAAAAGGATAGACAATCCTTATTGAACATCATCAACCTTATTTTGAGTAAAGTATATATAACATAGCAAGAATAGCTTAGAGTAAAGCTAAAGATATATTTTCCTTGTATATATATGATTTGACGGATTAAATCATTTTGAAAAGGTTTCAAGGAAAATTTAAATAGCAGTTAGCTCAGATATTATAGAGCAGTTAGCTCAGATATTTTGAAGGGTAGTTAACCCAAAAGAAAATTCGGCCAATCAACCATTTTAAATTCGAACAGTTAGTCCATTTTGAGGGCAGTCGGCCCAGAGGACTGTTAATCCAAGACAGTTGGTCCAGAAAGAGCAATCAGCTCTGATATGAACAGATAGTTCATTTATTAGCATAACGGATCTTGATAAAATTTTAAGAACAGTTAGTCTACCCTTTTTACCTTTTTTAGGCAGATAGTCCATCATCTAGCATAAAAGATATTGCTATAATCAATATTAGGATAGATAGTCCCAAAAAGAGCAGATAGCTTAGAATTTAGAACAGATAGTTCAGATTTTAGACAGATAGTCTATTTCATTTACTGTTTTAGCATAATGGATATTGCTATATTATTATTATAATCGGTTGATTAACCAGTTTGGTTGCAGGAAAGGATTTGCAAAATATATGTTTTGAAAAGAGATATTAGTGAGGGGAAACCCATTCCGCTAAGCGGCGTGGTCTCACTATTTATCAGTAAACTGAGATGTAACAGAAATTATTCATACCAGGCTTTATGTCTGACTCGAAGATTTTGTTTCCCCTTAAACTCTCGGTGCTCAAAATTTGATTTGAGTAGGCTGATGGTTTAGGTTTTCAGGTTTTGGCAGATTTTGGCGAATAAAGCATCCGAAGACGAGCAGATGGCTGACAGATAGCTAATTTAGGAAATTCTGTTTTAAAATTGTTTCCGCTGTATATTAAGACAATTATGTATATATTGCTTTGATCATCCAAGGGGGCATTTTCATATGTCATCCTTGGTGCATTTTTGTAAATTATATTTGATCAATACCTGGGATTACGTTTGGGATTTTTGTAACTTGGATATGAATTATTTGAAATATAATCACTGAAATTATTGTTTTTTTGGAAATCTGTGATTTTGCTCATATTCAAGTGCTTCTGATATTATGGATACCATTAACACTACCGTATTTCGTCACTAGACGTTAATACTGTGGATGACTATAGCATCCATAGCGCTTAGTTTTTGGCCTCTAGATACAGGAAGTTAGAGCTTGGTTTCAAAGCATAGGTTTATGAAAAATTTAACTAAAAATTGGTTTCAAAAACAAAAATTCGAGGAAATTAGAGTAAGATTTGGGGTTGGGTTAACGATATAGTAACATACTTGTATTTGTTATATATAATTATGCACTTTATCTCCATTCATCTATCTTTGAGTAGGTTATCTTTCTGTATCTCATGAGGTTTGAATACAGATATGGATGGTAGAAGAAGCATAGTTAACCAAGGAGGGGGAAGCACCGAAAGGAATGCCGGACCTAATGCAGGGAGAGGCTAAGGTCAGGCAGAGAATGCTGGTGCAGATGTCCCGTATGTCGAAATGGAAGTCATTTATCAGTTTTTTCAAGAATATGATGCAGGCAAGAGTTTCGGCCGGAGTGGTAGGAGGAAATGCCACAGGAGCAGGGGTTCCAGAAGTTCCAGTAGTTAATCATTTCGCTAAGATAAGCGATGATTATGTGAAGCTAGGAAGGAAGACATTTATTGGAACGGAGGATGCCATTGAAGTAGAGAATTGATTGTTGCACTGCGAAAGGATTTTTGTAGATTTAAGGCTCAATGACAAGTAAAAGAGGAGGTTAGCGTCCAGGCAGCTTTAGGGGACCGCATTGTTCTGTTGGAACAGTGTATCTGCAACGATTGATGAGGAGACTATAACCTAGGAGGATTTCAAGGGGAGATTTTAGAAGAGGTTTATGTAAGTAATGGCACAGTCAGCTTTGATTAGGCAGTTTGCTGAGCTGGTGTAGGGAGAGATGTCTGTTGCTGAGTATGCCAGGAAGTTCGAAGAGTTGGCCCGATATGGGTATGCTTCTGTAGATACAGTGTTGAAATGGAATGAGAAGTTTATCAGAGGATTGAAGCCAGAATTGGCTAGTGCTACTTTGTCTCATTTTAGACATTCTTCTGATATTGTTATAGAGATGGCTTTGAGGCAGGAAGAAGTCCTTGAGTCTCTAGAGAAGAGCAAGGATGTTATCCCAACTTTTGGCAAAGTCGAGATACCCAAAGATTAACTGAAAATCAATGATTATTAGTCATGAACATCGATTGTGCATCGCAGGTTCACCACGGATATCGATGAATTTTGTCCGAGTCCGGATCGGGCTACAATTGACAAGACACGTCAAGCAGAGCCGTGAAAGTCAATGTTCCGAATGTCAAGTCAATCCGAGGTCGCACACTCAAGATATCATCGGAGCAAGTGGAAAACATAACCTCGGGTTCGCACCCATATGAGTCGAATCCATCAGTTTCGACTCCACCTGGTTCGACTCGATTTACTTTTTATTCATCGGTAGGGCTTATGTTCGAATCAACTTAAGACATCGTTGGTTCGAATCCATCCATAAGAACATAGTTCGAATCCATGAAAAGGACCGTAGCTTCGAATCGATCGATCAAGCCTTTGCCTCGAGTCGATCACGACGAGCCCTGCTTCGAACCCATCAGAATACGCCTTGCTTCGACTCCATTGAGCAAGCCTTTGTTCGAATCCAATAGCCCGAATCCATTGGAACGTTCCCACCTTCGAATCCCTTCAAACAGTGGGGTCTTCGTATCAATCGACTGAAGGTTACCCAGATCGATTCGAAGGAAGCATGTCTTCGAATCGATCACCTCGAATCCACCACGTCTACATAGCTAAAACCCCGGCCACGACTCAGTAAAACTCGGGAAAAAGGAGGATCGACTCGAAGATTGCGCGCCACATTACCACGAGCACGCGTGCCATGATCGAGTCGAAGCAATCGATTCGAACGTAATCGATTCGAACAGAACGCTACATCCAGAAATACAACCTTGAATCGATCATAACTTGAGATCTACACATCCAAATGCTATGAAATTTTCACAGAAGCTTGAGCACATGTTGAAGAATGTCCACACCAAATTTCAGCTTGATTGGGCAATTTCTTGATCGATTCGAACCTAGGGTCGAATCGATCCCGGTGTGGGCCCGGATTTCAATAAAGCTGGCATGTGGGCCCCCTGACGTACCAGAACTGGTCTCCCTTCATTTTAGGCGAAATATCAGCCTCCTACACCTATAAATAGAGCCCCTGGTCATTCAGAAAAGGGGTCGGACAATTTTGAGTGCTAAAGAGCGCCCAGATTCTGCCAGATTTACTCCAGATCACCATTGCTGCCTTAGATTCAGACTTAGTTCAGCAAATCAGTTGTAATACAACATACGAAATTGTAATCTTCAAGCATCGAGCAATAAAATCATAAAAACCTTGAAGTGGACGTAGGCCGGAGATAGCCGAACCACTATAAATTGTGTGTCACTGTTCATTATTTCTTGATTGCTGATTGTTACTTGCTTAGATCTGTGATTTGTGTGTGAATACTGTTGATTCGTATTCATACGCTGGTGCTTTCACTACACTTGGGGTTTGTGACCATTTTTGGTGCAAACACTTTGGTGCTTTCACTGAGAACAACTAGCACCCGCTACACCAAATTCAAAATTAAGATTCGGAATTTTAAGGATTCAGATCTGACTCTACAATGACTCGACAAACTAGACAAAGAACTGAGAGGAGCCAACAGGCAGGAAGTCAAGAGGCATCCTCTGGCGCTGGAGAAGGACAAGCGTCGATCTACATTACTAGAGATGAGATGGAAGCGATGAATAACTTAATGCAGGAAAGAATGATGAAAAGCCAACAAGAGATGCTGCAGAATTTCTTCGAGCAGATGAGAGCTGCAGGGACGTAGAACCCTGGACCAGCTACAGCGGCTGTGAATGCAGAACCAGAAGGCAATCAACAAGGGCTTGGGGGCAGGCCCGCAGGATCCAATGCAGAAGTACCTTTGGAAGGAGCTCAACCGGCTAGGGCCAACACAAATGCTAACGAGCCACCCGAAGAGTACGTACCAGAATTCCCTACGAAACTCGGAGGGCAAGACCGAGACGTGACAAGGGGGCAACCCCTGGATGGAGATGAAAGAATGATTGGCCTAGTGAGACGACTCATGAGAGGAGGGTTGTCAGGAGGAGGATTGGAAGAAGTTAGTCGGAGTCCGTTCGCTCCGAATATCAGGAATGCAAGGAACCCTCCGAAGTTCAAACTACCAATGCTGAATCCTTATGACGGAAAGTCAGACCCGACCATGCATATCACCAGATATATCAGACACATGGAAGTGCTGGGAGCATCCGAGGAAGTGATGGCACGATGTTTCCCCTTATTCTTATCAGATTTGGCTGCGCTTTGGTTTAGGCAGCTAGAAACCGGATCAATCAGGACATGGGGCGTGCTTGTGGATTGCTTCATGAAGCAGTTTAGGGTTCACGTGACGCGACCTAAGAGCATGATGACTTTGGCATCAATAAAACAAAGGACCGGAGAGTCCATAAAAGATTTTTTGTTACGATTTAATGCGACGGTGACTTCTGTAGATCGCCCGGATCCATCGATGATTTTGATGGCGGCAGTGGCAGGAGTTGGAGAAGGCACCGACTTCAAAGACTCTTTGACTAAAGATCCACCACAAGATCTTGGAGAGTTTTTCCACGAAGCTGAAAAATTCATTCGATTAGAGGAATCACGAGCCGAGCGGCAGGAAATAAATGTTGCACAAGGCGAAGGAACTGCCAGGGAACAGTCCAGGGCAGACAAAGGAAAGAGAAAGCAGGATGACGCACATGATGGTCCTGATAAACGGAAGAAATTACGAGAGCCCAGATTCAGGCAATACACAGACTTGGTGGCAGGACTGGAACGAATTTACACCGAAACTCGGGGGCAACTCCCCTATCGAAAACCACCCAGGAGAGATCCCACGGAGCGGGAACGTAGGACTGGAAAGTACTGCCTATTCCATGAGCTGGATGGGCACACTACCGATGAATGCCGCCACCTGAAGGATGAGGTGGAAGAACATGCCAGGAGTGGTAGATTGCCGCAGTATGTCAGAGATCGTACGACGGCGGTTAGACCCGAACAACTACCGCCTCAACCAAACAGGAATGATCCTGGATCGGGATCACGACTCGTCATCAACTGATTGTGATGGCAAGGGCCAAGTTCAAGATCTGGACTCTGGTCGATTAGTTTTCCAAAATAAAGCGGCTATCCCACTTACTCATGTACGGGAACCGGAGAGATCCCTAGGCATGCTCTGAGATGGAAATAGACCGCTCCGCCCAGAGAGGCATTGTCTTGTTTTTCCTGGTGTTTGAGATTGAACATCTAGGATTTGAATTTAATAAAGAAACACTTATTAAACTAAACCTTTGACCGGAGAGTTAAAGGATAAACATTAAATATCAATATAAACATGATCGCTTTATGATCCTACCCAGAGAGGCAGGGTCCGGAGTGCAAGAAGTGAGTTGCTTCGCCGGAGAGCGATAGGATCAACTCACTTAAGCATCGTTTCCTATTCACCGGAGAGTGATTGGATCAGGATTCGATAAGAGCCCGGAGAGGCTATGATCGGCCCACGATTTAGGCCATGACATCGCTTAATGTTCGGATACACTGAACCGGAGTGCAGGAGGTGAGTCGCTTCGCCGGAGAGCGACAGGATTGACTCACTTAACGTTGTTTCCCCTTCACCGGAGGGTGACAGGATGGGATCCAGCATGAACCCGGAGAGGCTATGATCGGTCGAGAACGACCAAGACATCGCTATACGCCCTAGTTGGGGCCAGAGTGCAAGGGATAGAAAGCAACGCCGGAGTGCAATGGGATCTTTCTATTCAATCGCTAAATCTAGAATGGGTTTGACAAGGGTCCGGAGTGGCCATCAATCGTACGGAGAGACTGTGGAATTTCATTCTTAACTTCCACTGTAAAAAATTGATAACAATTCGGCTTCGAACAGCCATGGACTTGATTGAAAATGCTATAAGCTATGAGTAAAACATGAACTTACTGCATCCAATTTAAGACTGATCAAAACACGCCTTTTACCAAAAAGGCATGTTTTGGGGGGCAAAATGTTATCCCAACTTTTGGCAAAGTCGAGATACCCAAAGATTAACTGAAAATCAATGATTATTAGTCATGAACATCGATTGTGCATCGCAGGTTCACCACGGATATCGATGAATTTTGTTCGAGTCCGGATCGGGCTACAATTGACAAGACACGTCAAGCAGAGCCGTGAAAGTCAACGTTCCGAATATCAAGTCAATCCGAGGTCGCACACTCAAGATATCATCGGAGCAAGTGGAAAACATAACCTCGGGTTCGCACCCATATGAGTCGAATCCATCAGTTTCGACTCCACCTGGTTCGACTCGATTTACTTTTTATTCATCGGCAGGGCTTATGTTCGAATCAACTTAAGACATCGTTGGTTCGAATCCATTCATAAGAACATAGTTCGAATCCATGAAAAGGACCGTAGCTTCGAATCGATCGATCAAGCCTTTGCCTCGAGTCGATCACGACGAGCCCTACTTCGAACCCATCAGAATACGCCTTGCTTCGACTCCATTGAGCAATCCTTTGTTCGAATCAAATAGCCCGAATCCATTGGAACGTTCCCACCTTCGAATCCCTTCAAACAGTGGGGTCTTCGTATCAATCGACTGAAGGTTACCCAGATCGATTCGAAGGAAGCATGTCTTCGAATCGATCACCTCGAATCCACCACGTCTACATAGCTAAAACCCCGGCCATGACTCAGTAAAACTCGGAGAAAAAGGAGGATCGACTCGAAGATTGCGCGCCACATCACCACGAGCACGCATGCCATGATCGAGTCGAAGCAATCGATTCGAACGTAATCGATTCTAACAGAACGCTGCATCCAGAAATACAACCTTGAATCGATCATAACTTGAGATCTACACATCCAAATGCTATGAAATTTTCACAGAAGCTTGAGCACATGTTGAAGAATGTCCACACCAAATTTCAGCTTGATTGGACAATTTCTTGATCGATTCGAACCTAGGGTCGAATCGATCCCGGTGTGGGCCCGGATTTCAATAAAGCTGGCATGTGGGCCCCCTGACGTACCAGAACTGGTCTCCCTTCATTTTAGGCGAAATATCAGCCTCCTACACCTATAAATAGAGCCCCTAGTCATTCAGAAAAGGGGTCGGACAATTTTGAGAGCTAAAGAGCGCCCAGATTCTGCCAGATTTACTCCAGATCACAATTGCTGCCTTAGATTCAGACTTAGTTCAGCAAATCAGTTGTAATACAACATACGAAATTGTAATCTTCAAGCATCGAGCAATAAAATCATAAAAACCTTGAAGTGGACGTAGGCCGGAGATAGCCGAACCACTATAAATTGTGTGTCACTGTTCATTATTTCTTGATTGCTGATTGTTACTTGCTTAGATCTGTGATTTGTGTGTGAATACTGTTGATTCGTATTCATACGCTGGTGCTTGCACTACACTTGGGGTTTGTGACCATTTTTGGTGCAAACAAAGGAAAAAGTGGTCCTGGTTGGATAGAGCCAGAAGAGGAAGTTCTTTCACAAGAAAGGTGCTCAGAAAGGTGGAGCAGCCAAGAAAGCGAAGTCTGAAGTTGTCTGCTATAAATGCAAAAAGAGAGGGCATTTTGCTAATGATTGTCGCTCAGGGAAAGCGAAGGATGTGGCTAAGGGAAAGAATATCAGGTGTTTTAACTGTCACCAGATAGGCCATTATAAGAACCAGTACAAGGAGCCTTTAACAACCCGCATATTTGTCGATCTTATATTTAAATATTTTATTTAAATATTTTATCGCTAGTCGGATTTTAGTCCGAAAAACTACTTTTTGCATACGGACGAATTAGGACTCGAGACCACTACCATTGAGTTCAAAACGTCGTTTGCAATCTTTTAAGTATAAACTTCGATATGTTTGGAGATAGTGGAATTTTCGTCACTTTTTGCTTTGGACTTTTGGTTTGGGCTGAACCACTTACTAACTCAGCCCAACCCCTTCTCCTCCTCATTAATTCCTTCTTCATTTTCCTAACACTTAAAGCTTCTTCAAAAATGGTGGAGGGAATGGGAAATTAAAACTCCAAAGCTCTTGTTCATTTGCAAATCCAACAACTAACTCCAAATTCAAAGTGAAGACATTGATTCAAGCTTGGGACTGTTCTTGCTTTGCTTTCAAGCTCGGTTTCCCTCAATTTCAGTGAAAAAGGTGAGATTTTTATCTCACATTCTTGCCTATAACTGTCATTGGATTGTTGGGAATGATTCCCTATCGCTTGTGCATGTGCATTTGTATTTGGTTTGGATTGGATTGGCGAAAAACTCCAAATTTTAGTGTTTTGGTGAATTTCCTGGAGTTAGGTCGTTCTGCCTCGGAACTGGCTCGTACCACTTAGGTCATTCGTCCCTAGGTCGTAGGTCGCTGGGATTTAGGTCGCTCGGATTTAGGTCGCTAGGTCGTTGGGCATTAGGTCGTATGACCTGTTCTCTTTAGGTCGCTTGACCATTAAAGCATCTCGTGATCAGTTAGGTCGTTCGCTTTAGGTCGCGCCATCTCCTAGCTCGCTTTATTTAGGTCACTCGACCTTACCTACTCATTAGGTCGCACCCGCTTTTGGCTTGCCCCATGCTTAGGTCGTTCGGCTTTTAGGTCACTCCATGCTTGGTCGCGTGCATTTTAGGTCGTTCGCTTTAGGTCACGAGTCTTTAGGTCGCGAGTCTCTTTTCCTTAGGTCGTTAGGCCTTGCTTCACTTAGGTCGCTGGACCTCATTTCTCTTAGGTCGCTGGACCTCATTTCTCTTAGGTCGCTGGACCTCATATCTCTTAGGTCATTGGACCTTATATCACTTAGGTCGTTGGACCTTATATCACTTAGGTCGCTCGATCTCACAACCACTTAGGTCGTTGGACCTCATACTCCTTAGGTCGCATACCACTTAGGTCGCGTACCATCTTAGGTCGCACCATTAGGTCGTAGGTCGCATGACCTCAATCCAGTTAGGTCGTTAGACCTTATTTCCTTTAGGTCGTTAGACCTTATTACCTTTAGGTCGTGCGCCTTTTTAGTTCGACATTGTTAGGTCGTTCGCCCAAGTTAAGTCGTTCCACCTCTTAGCTCGACCTTATTAGGTCACACACCCTTTATAGATCGACTTTGTTAGGTCGCGCCACCTTGTTAGGTCGCGCAGCTCGATAAGTCGCGTCATCTTCTGTCTTAGGTCGCTCGGCCTCATTCCTTAAGCCGTAGCTCCTTAGGTCGTTCGACCTATTTTACTTTAAGTCATTGCACTTTAATTCGACCACATTAGGTCGCAAGTATATTTCTACTTTGATGGTTTTGGAACTGATTTCCTTGGATTTTATTCACGTCTTCGCATGTGAAGTTTAGTGGATTGATTTGTTTCTACAATCAATTTTGTGACTTGTCACTTTTAAAAAAAATGAAGGTTTCAATACTAGTAGTAAATGTCAAAACTCCTTTATCAAAGCGATTTCAACACTATTTTACTACAAAGCTCTTTTCCTAAAACCGTTTTCCAATCTACTAGTATATACAAGCCTTTACTTCACTCGGATGAGAAATCTAATTAAACGGCTTAGTAAAACGAGTGGTATGAAACGCTTGCGTTCACTTCGTCAGTTAATTCTTGGACTTGTTCGATTGAACCTTTTTGCGACAATTTCCAAGTGAAGACCTACAGCTTATTCGTAAATATTTAAGTTAAGCAAGTGGTTATGGGACATGAAGCTAAACTCATATATTTACTAGCTTGGTGTGATTGACACTTCCTTATGGTCATGACGATCATTTTTTTGATTTAGACTAGCGATTGAGCGATGTCTCTTTGTCTGCGAGGGAGACTAGACCCCGCTTGTGTGATGTTTCTACTCACATATACGGGGTAGCATCCCATGGTCTCCGGGCCATTCGTGTGTTCGATGGTTTCCGGGCCGCTTGTGTGTTCAAAGGTCTTCGGGCCATTTCGTGTGTTCGAAAAATTAAATGGATAGCTTCCATGAGATAGCTTCTCGTTCGTGTGATAGGCCTCCCCCTTTTTGTGGTTCCTGGATTTCGTGTGTTGATTTCTGGGATTTGTTCTGGATTTCGTGTGTTGATTTCTGGAATTTGTGCTTCACCAATTTTCGTGATTTTCATTGATATGTTTTATCAATTTTTGTGCATTGGTGAATTCGTGTGTCATTATCCTTTTTGTGGATTTGGATCTTTGAGAAGATTCTTGTGATATTGATTAATCTCTTGTTGATTTTCATTTACATACTTATAGTAGTATGCCATTATGGTCATTATATGTTTATGCCATATCTCTTATTTTATGTCATGTCATCTGATATTTATAGCTAGACTGATCCGTTTATTATTTTCTTATAAATAATACTCGGGTCAGACCGAGATGTTACAGGTGCTTCTGCTTGACTTCTCTTCTGTGATTATTCTGACTTTTGGCTAACTACTTAGATTAGTAGTTTTTGGAAGTACACATTTAAGATATAGACTCTATGTTGTGTAATTATTCTTTTGTATAGCACGTGTTGCTATTCTTTTGTATTATGGTGGATCTTTCTGACCACTACTCTGATGTACACTTTCATGTATTATATATATATTCATATCTTTTTCCGCCTTTGTGATATGGATGCCTGTGAATGATTTATGTTATGTTTAATTCTATGTTTGTTTCCGAAGATTATATATAGCCACTGTGTGATAGCTTTGAGTTTGTATCGGTATGTCGGATTTCCTCCT
Source organism: Allium fistulosum (assembly GCA_030737815.1). Classification (NCBI taxonomy): domain Eukaryota; kingdom Viridiplantae; phylum Streptophyta; class Magnoliopsida; order Asparagales; family Amaryllidaceae; genus Allium; species Allium fistulosum. The sequence goes on along the minus strand of CM060905.1, from coordinate 495,403,717 downwards.
TAAATGAAGTACATGCTATACTATCTGACATATCGGTGCTCGCATAAAGAAGTTACATGGATGGTCGCTCCTCAACAGCCTTATTCTCCGTGCTAGTTGACAGCACTACACCGTAGTGTTCTTGGCTAGCGTGGGTATAGAGGTGGGGCGTCACAGCTTGGTATCGGAGCCAAACTTCGGAATGATGTAGAATAACTTAACAAGGATCATCGTCCTAAGTCCACCTTGGGAGTCGTGCTTCAGGATTTAGTTCGAGTCTTCGAACCGATTCATCCTGTTTTCTTTATGATCCCTTGTTTTATCTATCAAGATTGCTTGATAGTCATTCTGAGAATAATCTTTTTCTTCTTCCTCCTTTCTTTAAGGAGAAGAGATGGTTAGTTCTGGCAGTCCTAGCGCTGGTCAATCCAGTAGTCCTTCTCTGGATGGCGTATTCATGTCTGCCCAACAACTTTTGGATCTTGCTAAGAATCAAAGGTTTATCTGTGCTTTGAGTAAGAACCCCAAAATGGTTTTACCTTTGAAACTTGAAATTCCTTTCAATCAACTTGTGGATATCACTCTTCATCATGAAGAGGTTGGTAGAGGAATTGATAGTAATATTGGGATTTCCAAGAAGAGGCATATTAAGTTCAAAAGCCCTTATCCCGATAAGAAGGTAAAGCAAGAAACCTTGGTAGCAAAGACTCCAATCCCTAATCCTGGTGAATGCTACAATTGTGGTTCTAGGGACCACTATATAAAGAAGTGTCCTAGACCGATCTCTTGCCGCTATTTTAAAGGTGTGGACCATTTTATGTCTTCCTGTTCCAAACTTCAAAGAAAGAAGAAGGTGGAACAAGAAACTCCAGTAGTTGAGACTCGTACCGCTAGTTGTAAACAATACTTCAATTGTGGTTCCACAGACCATTATGTTATTAAGTGCCCGAAACCCCTTTATTGCCGCTATTGCAAAGGCTTGGGTCATTACTTATCTACCTGTCCCGAACTTCAAAGTAGGAGAGAGGGAAAGCTGCAAGCCCCTAGCGACTCTTCTCTTGGTCAAGGTATTTCTTATTCAATCCTTGATTACACTTGTTTTGTGATTATCCTATTCGAGTTCTTTTTGATATGGGTTCATCTCATCCTTTTTATATCAAAAGAACTTGTTGATTCTTTTTCTTTAAAACATTTTGGGATTGATGACTTGTTTGAGAATTGCGAATCTAGTTGGTAGATCCGCAACACTCAATTTGATTTTTATTAATGTCGAAATTATTTCATGTGATTTTTCTTTCCGAACCGATTTGCATGTGATGCGTTGTTTAGGTTTCGGAATTGATTTGCGTGAAAGGATTGGCTTAATTATTATGAAGCCCATGTCCTATTTTTCCGAATGGACTATTCATTTTCGACATTTTTAATTTGTTAAGCAGATTCATATTTTTCCTTTGTGATCTCGATTCCAAATTAATGGCATCATTTTGCTCTTTAAGCTCACATGTTGAGTAAAGAATTATTTCTCTCAATTGGGTAGTTGTGAATTTTTCGGAATCTTTGAGCTTGTCTTAGGATCATCACCTAAGCAACCTTTTAAGAGGTATTAAGGTCTTTCCAATTTGACCTTGCCACCGGATTTCATTAGCTAGGAGTTGCGGGAGTTAGCATTCCGCTTACCACATTCCGCACTCGTTATGATTCTTATGAATGACTTATCATGTCATTCGGTTTATCTAGATTATTTCGTCCAATTTATAAATCGAGTATTCTATGAATATCTCAATAATTCCATTCTTGTATTTATTAATTTTGGATGAAAATAGACATTTAAAATTTTGCAAATCTTTTTCATAAGATTTATTTATAAAGTACAATTTGATTTTTAATCTTAAACAAGCAAAGAATATTCTCGAAACCTTTTAAGAGATATTTTCATCATATAGAAGATGATTTTGTGTTGTATTGCCCATTTAGTGTTTTAAGAATTCTGGTCGATGCGCTTGATCAACGTTATCGATAGGGATTTCCTAAACGCTTTGATGAGAAAGTCAGACACAATAAATTGACTTGTAAAATGTAAATCTTTTTCTATAAAGGTAATTGTGATTTTGAAAGTTTTAAAGAAGATTAAATTCTTTCTTTTCGATACTCCTATCCTTGTGATTCCCGAAGGGAACCAAAACTTTATCTTTAGTACCAATGCTAATCGTATTAGTTTGGATGCCATTCTCTTGCAAAAGAGAGCGTGCAATCACTTGTGCTTTTAAATCCTAAAAGCCGATCGAGACTAGGTATGTCACTTATGATCTGGTGCTCGCGGCTATTGTTTTTGCTTTCAAAGTTCGGCATCATCATCTTGGGGAGAAATTGTTCTCCACCTCGATTATAACTCATTGGGATATCTATTTTCTCATAAGAAACTTAATTTGTGTCAACCACGTTGGCTAGAATTTCTTGCATCTTATGATCTTGATAATCTTTATTCTCCCGGATGGGAGAATCGTGTTGTCGATAACCATAGTCTTTAGCAACAGGCAGTTATTTCTTTGATGATATCCGGATGGAATGATCTCGAGATTTCCTCTACTTGTGAGATCGTGAGTTCTAATTCATGTTCATCTCTTGTTTTATGTAGCCTTGAGGCTTATCCTTCTCTTTTTGACTGCATTCTTGAAGCTTAAAGACTAGATCCCGAATTGGCTCTTCTTAGCCAAAGTTGTAGGGATAAAATTAATATTGAAAGTTGAAAGACTTCGATAGTGATTCGAGTGGCGGCATTCGAAAATTTGGTAGACTTATCGTACCAAATATTAGTAATCTTCGTAAGGATACTTTAGAAGATTCTCATCATTCTAAATTTTGCCATTCATCCCGGTAGTAGTAAAATGTACATAGATGCGAAGCGACTTTATTATTGGGAGTGAATAAATCTGATATCGCTCACTTTGTTAAGTGTTGCATGTCTTGCCAACTTGTTAAGGCCAAACAACAAAGGCTTGATGGGTTATTGCAACCTTTAGAAATTCCAATTTGGAAGTGGGACAAAATTTCCATGGATTTTAGTGATGGCCTTTCCCATTCTTGTTCGGGTCACAATAGCTTATGGGTGATAGTTGATAGACTTACTATATCCGCCCATTTTATTCCCGTTTGATCAAACCGAACCGTACCTCTTTTGGCCAAACTCTTCATAAAAGAAATTGTTAAATTGCATGGAGTTCCTACTTCTATTATTAGCGATGGCGATCCATTATTTACTAGTGGATTCTAGAAGAGTCTTCAAAAAGCTTTAGGAACGAAGCTTAATTTTAGCACCGCTTATCACCCCCAGTCCGATGGACAAACCGAGCGTGTGAATCAAACCCTTGAAGATCTTCTTCGTGCCTGTGTGCTTGATTTCAATGGAAGTTGGGAAGATCATATTTCTCTCGTTGAGTTTTCCTATAATAATAGCTTCCAATTTAGTATTGATATGACACCTTTCGAGGCACTCTACGGAAGGCCATGCCGATCCCCTTCTTGTTGGCTTGAGGCCGGTGAGAAGTTGGTTTTAGGTCCAGATTTTATTTGTGCTTCACCTAATATGGGTGTTTTACGTTTCAGTCGATCGGGAAAGATTAGCGCCTCAATATATTGGGCCATTTCCTATCACCGAACGTATGGATTCCATGACTTATCGCCTTTTATTACCGGCTCAAATTTTCTACTATTCGTGACGTGGTTCACGTCTCTCAATTACGGAAGTGCCTTCGGGATTCCGATTTTATTCTTGAGTCCGGTGTTGTGGAAGAAATTGAAGTTTCGCCTAATTTAACTTTTGAGCAGCATCCTATTCGTATTATCGCTTCAGAAGTCAAACGGCTTCGAAATAAAGATGTCCCGCTTGTGAAAGTTCAATGGTCCTCAAATCATAAGGATTGTTCTTGGTAATCTAGAGAATTCATCGAGCGAACACATCAGGACTTACCTTCTCATGCTCTTTGAGGTGAACTTCTTATTTCAAATTTCTTTGGTGTTAATATGCTTTTATGGTTGTTACTTTTTATTTCCACCTGATATATTGCGTGGATGCAATTTCTTTAAGGAGGGGAGTCTGTAACAACCCGCATATTTGTCGATCTTATATTTAAATATTTTATTTAAATATTTTATCGTTAGTCGGATTTTAGTCCGAAAAGCTACTTTTTGCATACGGACGAATTAGGACTTGAGACCACTTCCATTGAGTTCAAAATGTCGTTTGCAATCTTTTAAGTATAAACTTCGATATGTTTGGAGATAGTGGAATTTTCGTCACTTTTTGCTTTGGACTTTTGGTTTGGGCTGAACCACTTACTAACTCAGCCCAACCCCTTCTCCTCCTCATTAATTCCTTCTTCATTTTCCTAACACTTAAAGTTTCTTCAAAAATGGTGGAGGGAATGGGAAATTAAAACTCCAAAGCTCTTGTTCATTTGCAAATCCAACAACTAACTCCAAATTCAAAGTGAAGACATTGATTCAAGCTTGGGACTGTTCTTGCTTTGCTTTCAAGCTCGGTTTCCCTCAATTTCCATGAAAAAGGTGAGATTTTTATCTCACATTCTTGCCTATAACTGTCATTGGATTGTTGGGAATGATACCCTATCGCTTGTGCATGTGCATTTGTATTTGGTTTGGATTGGATTGGATTGGCGAAAAACTCCAAATTTTAGTGTTTTGGTGAATTTCCTGGAGTTAGGTCGTTCTGCCTTGGAACTGGCTCGTACCACTTAGGTCGTTCGTCCCTAGGTCGTAGGTCGCTGGGAGTTAGGTCGCTGGGAGTTAGGTCGCTAGGTCGTTGGGCATTAGGTCATATGACCTGTTCTCTTTAGGTCGCTTGACCATTGAAGCATCTCGTGATCAGTTAGGTCGTTCGCTTTAGGTCGCGCCATCTCCTAGCTCGCTTTATTTAGGTCGCTCGACCTTACCTACTCATTAGGTCGCACCCGCTTTTGGCTCGCCCCATGCTTAGGTCGTTCGGCTGTTAGGTCGCTCCGTGCTTGGTCGCGTGCATTTTAGGTCGTTCGCTTTAGGTCGCGAGTCTCTTTTCCTTAGGTCGTTAGGCCTTGCTTCACTTAGGTCACTTGACCTCATATCTCTTAGGTCGCTGGACCTCATATCTCTTAGGTCACTGGACCTTATATCTCTTAGGTCGTTGGACCTTATATCACTTAGGTCGCTCGACCTCGCAACCACTTAGGTCGTTGGACCTTATATCACTTAGGTCGCTCGATCTCACAACCACTTAGGTCGTTGGACCTCATACTCCTTAGGTCGCGTACCACTTAGGTCGCGTACCATCTTAGGTCGCACCATTAGGTCGTAGGTCGCATGACCTCAATCCAGTTAGGTCGTTAGACCTTATTTCCTTTAGGTTGTTAGACCTTATTACCTTTAGGTCGCGCGCCTTTTTAGTTCGACATTGTTAGGTCGTTCGCCCAAGTTAAGTCGTTCCACCTCTTAGCTCGACCTTGTTAGGTCACACACCCTTTATAGATCGACTTTGTTAGGTCGCGCCACCTTGTTAGGTCGCGCAGCTCGATAAGTCGCGTCATCTTCTGTCTTAGGTCGCTCGGCCTCATTCCTTAAGCCGTATCTCCTTAGGTCGTTCGACCTATTTTACTTTAAGTCGTTGCACTTTAATTCGACCATATTAGGTCGCAAGTATATTTCTACTTTGATGGTTTTGGAACTGATTTCCTTGGATTTTATTCACGTCTTCGCATGTGAAGTTTAGTGGATTGATTTGTTTCTACAATCAATTTTGTGACTTGTCACTTTTAAAAAAAATGAAGGTTTCAATACTAGTAGTAAATGTCAAAACTCTTTTATCAAAGCGATTTCAACACTATTTTACTACAAAGCTCTTTTCCTAAAACCGTTTTCCAATCTACTAGTATATACAAGCCTTTACTTCACTCGGATGAGAAATCTAATTAAATGGCTTAGTAAAACGAGTGGTATGAAACGCTTGCGTTCACTTCGTCGGTTAATTCTTGGACTTGTTCGATTGAACCTTTTTGTGACAATTTCCTAGTGAAGACCTACAACTTGTTCGTAAATATTTAAGTTAAGCAAGTGGTTATGGGACATGAAGCTAAACTCATATATTTACTAGCTTGGTGTGATTGACACTTCCTTATGATCATGACGATCATTTTTGTGATTTAGACTAGCGATTGAGCGATGTCTCTTTGTTTGCGAGGGAGACTAGATCCCGCTTGTGTGATGTTTCTACTCACATATATGGGGTAGCACCCCATGGTCTCCGGGCCATTTGTGTGTTCGATGGTTTCTGGGCCGTTCGTCTGTTCAAAGGTCTTCGAGCCATTTCGTGTGTTCGAAAAATTAAATGGATAGCTTCCATGAGATAGCTTCTCGTTCGTGTGATAGGCCTTCCCCTTTTTGTGGTTCCTAGATTTCGTGTGTTGATTTCTGAGATTTGTTCTGGATTTCATGTGTTGATTTCTGGAATTTGTGCTTCACCAATTTTCGTGATTTTCATTGATATGTTTTATCAATTTTTGTGCATTGGTGAATTTGTGTGTCATTATCCTTTTTGTGTATTTGGATCTTTGAGAAGATTCTTGTGATATTGATTAATCTCTTGTTGATTTTCATTTACATACTTGTAGTAGTATGCCATTATGGTCATTATATGTTTATGCCATATCTCTTATTTTATATCATGTCATCTAATATTTATAGCTAGACTGATCCGTTTATTATTTTCTTATAAATAATACTTGGGTCAGACCGAGATGTTACAGGTGCTTCTGCTTGACTTCTCTTCTAGGATTATTCTGACTTTTGGCTAACTACTTAGATTAGTAGTTTTTGGAAGTACACATTTAAGATATAGACTCTATGTTGTGTACTTATTCTTTTGTATAGCACGTGTTGCTATTCTTTTGTATTATCGTGGATCTTTCTGACCACTACTCTGATGTACACTTTCATGTGTTATATATATATATTCATATCTTTTTCCGCCTTTGTGATATGGATGTCTGTAACTGATTTATGTTATGTTTAATTCTATGTTTGTTTCCGAAGATTATATATAGCCACTGTGTGATAGCTTTGAGTTTGTATCGGTATGTTGGATTTCCTCCTTAAATGAAGTACATGCTATACTATCTGACATATCGGTGCTCGCACAAAGAAGTTACATGGATGGTCGCTCCTCAACAGCCTTATTCTCCGTGCTAGTTGACAGCACTACACCGTAGTGTTCTTGGCTAGCGTGGGTATAGAGGTGGGGCGTCACAGAGCCCATTAGAGATGGTAAGGGCAAGGTGTATGCATTGGAGCCTGCCGCTTCCAAGCCAACAACCCAGGAGAAGGGAAAGTCAGTTCTTGGGGGAACGCTTTAGATTCAAGGTATGTCTGTTAGCGTTTTATTTGATACTGGTGCATCGCATTCTTTTATATCTAGATGTTTGATAGATAGGCTTAACCTTAAACCCACATATTTAGTTACTTCCTTACGGGTTGCGAATACAATAGGAGGGTATGCAACTCTAGGGTTGAGGTGTGACCAGTTTGAGTTTGACTTGTTAGGTCATACTTTTGAGTGCAGTTTTCATCTGTTTGGTTTTGTGGGGTTTGGGATCAGACTAGGTATGGATTGGTTAAGTGAGTACAATGTTAAGATATTTTGCTAGGGTAGGAAGATATCTCTTAGTCACCCGGATTATGGCGATCAGATTGTTTTCGCCGTAGGAGGTTCTAGCGGTGCAGAGTTAACTTTGTGGGTGCGTTGGATTCAGATGATGAGTTAAGCCGAGTTTTAGTGGTTAGAGAATTCGCAGATGTGTTTGAGCCTGTAGTTGGATTGCCGTTGAAACGAGCTATTGAGTTTTGGATAGATTTGGTTCCAAGATTAGAACCGATGAGTAGACCGCCAAGCAGGATGACCCCTTCAGAGATGAGGGAAATGAAGGTGCAGTTGGTGGACTTAGAGGGCAAGAGTTTTTTCAGGCCGAGCAGTTCGCCGTAGGGTGCAGCGGCTGTGTTTGCTAAGAAGCCGGATGGATCGTTGAGGCTATGTATCGATTATCGTAAATTGAATGAGAGGACGATAAAGAACCGATATCCATTGCCCAGGATTGACAATTTGTTCAACCAGCTAAGTGGAGCAAAGGTATTTTCTCAGTTGGATTTGGCAACGGGTTTCCATCAGCTCAGAGTAGCAGAGGATAGTTGTAACAACCCTGGTTTTAGTGATTACCTGAGAATATTAAATTATAACGGCGGTTATAATTTTATAGTGTAAATTAATAATTAAAGAGGAATTTAAATTGTTTATTGGAAATAAACAATATATTTGTAAATGAGAAAATAGAATTTTGGAAACTTTATTAAGATGGTTTGAGTTAAAAGATTGAGGAAATGTGTTTTACTTAGAGTTAATGCAATAATTTTGTAAATTATTGCTATTTACTTCTTTTAATGGTTTTTTTAAAGAAGTAATTAAATTTTAAAATGATATATATTTAAAATAATGATGGAATTGGGTTTAAAAATATAATTTTAGTGTTAAATTATATTTGAAATGGGTTATAAAAAATTTATTACACAAAAATGTGATTTTTGTGTAAGTTATAATGTTAATTACAATGAGATTTGTAATTAAAAATGTAAAATTGTTTTTTATTTTAAAAATAGAGAAATATGATGATAAAATATTTTAATAATATTTATAATCTTTTATTTTGAGTATAAGACATTTTATTATCATGAATATAAAATTTTATAATTTTTAGAGATGAATTGAAGCCTTAATTCATGGTTTGAAATTGTAAGTATGCATTGTAAATGTATTAAGTGGCTAAATATTAACATAAAGCTAATTTTTCTTATTCATGGGCTTAAGTCCATTTAACAAATAAGTTTGGCCTAACCTGTAATTAAAAAGGGTAATTAAGGAATGAGAAAAAGAGCGTATACTCTTTCTCATTCTCTTTTGTAAAAATCTAGAAGCCTGTATTGGCTGCTTCCTTCTCCAATTCTATGTTAAATCCATCAAATTAAAATGAAAATTTGTGTTTCAAAAATGAAAATTCAAGAGCAAAATTCAGGTAATCCATTTCTAAAATCCCTCTCCATATCAAAATCTGATTTTTACTGTGAGTTTCTATTAATCTATTCTCTGTTGGTTTGCATGTTTCTTTCTTGAGTTCTGTCAGGTTTCTAAGCTCTGGTCTTGGCTAAAGCTTGCAATCTTTGGCTCAAAATCGTTGTGTAATCATCTATGGCAGCAATGTGAGTATATAAACTTACAAAATCTAGCTACTGAGAATTGTTTTAGCCATAACTTCTTCGTTTCTTAACCGATTTTAATAATTTTGGATGTTACGGAAAACATAAATCATGTACTACAACTTTCATGTATTGAGTTTTCTGTACTTTTGAGCTTAGCTATGTCAAAATCGAATTTTTCTACTGCTATCCCGTGAGCAAAACCAATATTTGCTCTGTGCTTGAAGCTCAAACGAAATTGACCATAACCTCTTCGTTTCTTAACCGATTTTAATAATTTTGGATGTTCCGGAAAGCTTAAATCATGTACTACAACTTTTATGTATTGAGTTTTCTGTAATTTTGAGGTTACCAATGTCAAAATCGAATTTTCTACTGCTATCCAGAGAGCAAAACCAATATTTGCTCTGTGCTTGAAGCTGAAACGAAATTGGCCATAACTTCTTCATTTTTGAACCGATTTTGATAATTTTGGATGTTCCTGAAAGCTTAAATCATTTACTACAACTTTCATGTATTGAGTTTCTGTAATTTTGAGGTTAGCTATGTCAAAATCAAATTTTTCTACTGATATCCCGAGAGCAAAACCAATATTTGCTCTGTGCTTGAATCTGAAACGAAATTGGCCATAACTTATTCGTTTCTTAACCGAATTGATAATTTTGGATGTTTCGGAAAGCGTAGATCATATGCTACAAGTTTCTTTCATTGTGTTTTCTTGAGTATATGTTGCTGTCCTGAGAGCAAAATGACAGCAACAACAAACATTGACCGTAGAATTGTATTAGCTCGTTTTTACTCTTATTCTCTTTCGGTTTTGATGATGTTTTTGAGATTTTTGAGAGCTATGATGCCTATCAATAGACTAGCTATATTTGGAGAATTTTATATTCAAATTTAAATAGAATTTGAATTGATTTTGGATTAAATTTGAATTGAATTCGTATTGAACTCAAGTTATCGGTCTTGAGTTATCTTTCTTGTTTTTCATTGTTTTCGAGTACGGTTTTCACTAAACCATTTTTGAAGTGATTTTTGAAATAAATGGACATTTCAAATTATTATTATATAGTATTTTAAAATTATTTTTCGAATATAAAAAAACCTATTTATTCCCTATAATAAAGTAATTTCAAATATGGGTTTTATTAATCTCTTTGGGAAAAGGTTTTAGAAGCTTGTTTTCTCTAGTAAACTATTTTAGATATAAAACATACAATTTTACACTATTCGAACATATGAGAAGATAATTAAACGATTTAGTAAAACATGTGGTATGGGGCATGTGCGTTTACTATTTCGATTAATTCTGGACTTATACGATCGAAGCTATTTGAGGTTATTGATTCTGAGATATTTTGCCATTTTATGTCATATTTTGAGTTTTATGATTCCTATTTATTGGAATTATTTAAGATGGCTAATATTTGGCAAGTACTATAGTTTGAGATCTCCTATGTAGGAGTATGGTCGACGAGAACCATCATAATGTTATATTTACTTGCCAATGATATAATGCAATTCTTGAGTATATGATTTCATATTTTGAGATTTATGGTTTATGAGGAACCATCACAATGTTTTCACTTGTCGATGAGATGAGACAAGTTACGTTGCCATTTAATACTTGTCGATGAGATGATACAAGTATGGTATCTCTTTATCACTCGCCAATGAGACGAGGCGAGATATGATTTTCTGAGTTTTATGATGTTCTTAGTGTGGCATCGACTAGCGGCTAGTAAACCACTAAGTACGAACGTGTGGTATAAGACACACGTTAACACTTTTCGGATTCCTATCCGTGAGTTTGTGACACATTCACGATGTTTACCTAGAAGAACTACTTTGAGAGGTATTAGCGACCTTGTCATGAGGACGAACTACTTTGGGAGGTGTTAGCGACCTTGTTAGGGCTGACAAAACGGCTTGGAAAGGTGTCAGCGACCTTGTCATGGACGAGCTGCTTTTGGAGGTGTTAGCGACCTTGTTTGAGGCTTCGGTTGTCTGAGTTTAGCAAGTGCAGCATTGCTTCGGCATTGCAATCGGGGATCTGGCCAATCAGGGTTTTCTAAGTTTTGAGTACGTAGTTTTTGGCACATTAGAATTAAGATTTTCTGAGTTTTGAACTTGCATCGAATTCTTTATTGAGTTTGAGATTTTATGAGTTTGAATTCATATCGAGTTCCATGAGCTTTTAAGATTGAGATGTATGCGTGAGATTTAGCCGTCTTGGCTTACTTATGAGTTTGCGATCTCACATTCTTATGGAGTTATCTTGTGTTGCTTTCATGGCTTCTATTTGTGATTGAGATGAGTTTTCTCCTTTTTGGAGTAATGGTTCATCGAACCATTTGGGTTTTACTTGAGCTTTATATGAGTTAATTTGAGTTAATTATAGGTTATCGCCGATGATATGAGGCACTTGTTTTTTATTTGAGTATTGAGTTTGAGCTACCTCTTTCGAGGTATTTAGTCACTTGGGTAGCGTTTGTTACTTAAGTGTTGAGCTGTGAGTTTTCTAATCCTTCTCCTAATTCGAGAAGAAGTATCACTATATCCATTCTGCTTCATATTATCGATATTGACTGATTTGTGTAGCTAGACTGACCTGTGTATTTATACTCGGGTCAGACCGAGTTGTTTCAAGTATCATCTATTGGGCTTAGCTTGAAGTTGATGTTGGACATTAGCTTATCTATCGCTTGAGTAGTTGATTTCTTCTGCATACTCAGATGTATTTACATTTGATTCGATGTATATAGTGTGGTTGAGTACCACCTTATTGTATTCATATTGTATTGTACTGAACATGTATCAGTTAATATGTACATATATGATGTTGGTTGCTGTTTTGTGATGTGATTTACATTCAGTTATTGTATTTTGTTCTGATAGATCCGTTAGCCACCTATAGTTTGGGATTAAGCATTAACTGGGTATGTCGACCCACTTGAGTTGAAAAAAAAATTATATTGCGTTTTTCGACGTATTCAATAGATGTTTAAGACAAAATTATAGATGGTCGCCCTTAACCAGCCCTATTCTCCGCTTTAGTAGACAAAATTACTTGTTAATTCTCTTTGGTAAGGTGGGTCTCGGGGTGGGGCGTTACAGTTTGGTATCAGAGCTGTGGTCAGAACAAAGTAGAATAAACACAGAACAATACGTATATCGTGATACATCGAAGTACAATACGAGTGAGTCATTGTCCTTTATTCGAGCTTGTTTTCGAATCGAGCCTTGATTATTTTTGAGTTTTGGGATTTTTGAGATGGAATATGTCTGCGAATATATATATATATATATATATATATATTGTATTCCGTAGTATTCCATAATAGAGTTTGATGTCATCTTATCTTATAAATAATCTTATTTGGGATTATTCTATTTTTATTTTTGTCGATACGAGTGAGTTCGTATCGATGGAGCTGATTAATTTCTTTGAGCATTCTTGTTGCATTCCTTTGAGAGTTGTGAATCCTATTAAGGGGATCCACAATGATTGGCTTGTTGTGAGCATTCTGAGTTTTCTATTTGTTGTTGCTTTAGTGAGTATTTATTTATTACTCACTACCTTGAGATGTATCTAATTTGAGATGGATTGACTTATTTGATGTTAAGTCCGATCCTTTTGTTGTTATAGGATCGTATATTTATTTAGGCATCCTAATTTGATTGTTTTATTATTTCTATCAGTTTGGAATGTTAATGATGATTCTGAAGTTTCTGTATTCACTCTTGAGTATCGAGATGTTGATGATATATCTCGAATTCCAGTCAAGGTGACTTTGTTGAGTTTTGTGAGTTCGTTTGGATTTGACATCCAATCGGGCAATCAAGTGTAGAGGTAACCTTATTCCTGGCTCTTAGCTCTTCGGTTATCCTTCCACGAGGATTCCACTAAGGAATGAGCTGATTTTCTAGATTGTTCGAGTTTGATTGAGTTTATCATTCAGCTTCGTTTGAGTGTTCTTTTCAGATACTCAATTAATGTTATCCTTTGTAGCATTACTCCATTTGAAGTAGCGATTTGTGGATTGTGTGCTTCTTCTCCTTCGAGAAGAATATCTTGCTTATCCTGTATCTTGATGATTTTTGGGAGTGGCTCGTGACATCGTTAGGTTGACGAACACTCTATCTTCTTCTGTTGATTTTGAGAATCGAGTATTCTGGGAATATCTCGATGCATTCTCTTAATGTTCTTTGGTTTGAGTTTTGAAGCTATATAAATATGAGTTTTAAAGAGAAATTTGAGCTTTGAGATTAAAAAAAATAAAAAATCAAAGAATATTTTGAGAATATATTTACATGAGTAGTATTTCTTTTATAGAAATAATTTGAGAGTGTTGGGTTGTCCATCAAGTAGTTAAGAGTTCTGGTCGATACGCTCGATCAACGTTATCGATAGGAATCTCCTAAATGCTATGATGAGGCAATCAGACACGATGGTTTGTGTTTTAAAAATTAAGATTTTGAAAATAATATTTTGAGATTATATATTAAATTTATTTTTGAATGGTAATTGCAGCCATTGATTTTAGAGACGAGTAACAGAGTGGCGAGGCAGTTTTGATCGTTCAATCGACTCTGCAGCCAACAGATATATCTATTTATTAGAGATTCAATGGCGAGGCAATGCCATTTATTTATTTATTTATTTTGAAATTATAAAGATGAGAATAAGTGAGAATATTCTTGAGCTATACTTTATTGAAAGTATATTTTGAGATTTTAGAATCTATATTTTAAATATTGGATGTTTTAAGAGAAGAGTTATAAGAGAATTTGAAGATTGTTTTTAAACTATTTAAGTGGTTTAATAAAAGAGTAAAGAGAATTTAAACCCTTAATTTATTTTGAAGAATATTATTATGGATTTACAAAATTCTTTGGAAATTAATTTTAAAGTACGAGAAGAAATTTGGACTTTTAATTTGAGTTTTAAATTACTTACTAAGTAATATAGTAAAGAGTTGGAAAATTTTCAAATGTTGAAAATTGAGATTTAAAATTTAAAAGATGTTGAGATTTAAAAATTCTAAATATCTTGGATTGAAAAGTAATTTGAGCTTATATCCTTGTCTCTTGAGTATATTCTATCCTTGAGTTAATAGCAACGACATGCATTTTCACGGTCGTTCGAGTTTGGTGGCCTTGTAAGAAGCCATTTCGTGACTTATTCATCTTGTCTATTGTGTTTATCTTGTTGCGAGGATGTTCTTTCCGTATTATTATGCAGAAAATCTTGTTGATGATCTTCTTTATTGTTTAGAGTTCGGGTTTGAGTGAGTTTGATCCCGACTCTATTCATAGAGTTTTGAGTAATCAATCATTTTCGATTGATTATTTGTTGAGCATCTTATTGAGTTTTTATTCGAGACGGGAGATCTTCGAAATTTTTTCGAGTTGCTTGGAAAATTCGATGGTTTGCTAATCACTATATTAGCATATGATGGGCCATTGCATTAACCAAGTGAGTTTTTCCTTGTTTCTTTCTACTATTCTATATTGAGAGTATGAATGGTTTGGAATTCGAGCTTGTCTTTATCCTTCGATGATTGTATCTTTTATGTTGTTTACAACTCTTTTTCTAGAAAATTGCGAGGACGCAATTTTTGTAAGCGAGGGAGTCTATAACAACCCTATTTTTAGCGATTACCTGAGAATATTAAATTATAATGGCAGTTATAATTTAATAGTGTAAATTAATAATTAAAGAGTAATTTAAATTGTTTATTGGGAATAAACAATATATTTGAGGATAAAATGAGAAAATAGAATTTTGGAAACTTTATTAAGATGGTTTGAGTTATAAGATTGAGGAAATGTGTTTTACTTAGAGTTAATGCAATAATTTTGTAAATTATTGCTATTTACTTCTTTTAATGATTTTTTTTAAAGAAGTAATTAAATTTTAAAATGAGATATATTTAAAATAATGATGGAATTGGGTTTAAAAATATAATTTTAGTGTTAATTTATATTTGAAATGGGTTATAAAAAATTTATTATACAAAAATGTGATTTTTGTGGAAGTTATAATGTTAATTACAATGAGATTTGTAATTAAAAATGTAAAATTGTTATTTATTTTAAAAATAGAGAAATATGATGATAAAATATTTTAATAATATTTATAATCTTTTATTTTGAGTATAAGACATTTTATTATCATGAATATAAAATTTTATAATTTTTAGAGATGAAATGAAGCCTTAATTCATGGTTTGAAATTGTAAGTATGCATTGTAAATGTATTAAGTGGCTAAATATTAACATAAAGCTAATTTTTCTTATTTATGGGCTTAGGTCTATTTAACAAATAAGTTTGCCTAACCTGTAATTAAGAAAGGTAATTAAGGAATGAGAAAAAGAGTGCTATAGGTATACTCTTTCTCATTCACTTCTGTAAAAATCTAGAAGCCTGTATTGGTTGCTTCCTTCTCCAATTCTATGCTAAATCCATCAAATTAAAATGAAAATTTTTGTTTCAAAAATGAAAATTCAAGAGCTAAATTTATGTAATCCATTTCTAAAACCCCTCTCCATATCAAAATCTGGTTTTTACCGTGAGTTTCTGTTAATCTATTCTCTGTTGGTTTGCATGTTTCTTTCTTGAGTTCTGTCAAGTTTCTAAGCTCTGTTCTTGGCTAAAGCTTGCAATCCTTGGCTCCAAATCGTTGTGTAATCATCTATGGAAGCAAGGTGAGTATATAAACTTACAAAATCTAGCTACTGAGAATTGTTTTAGCCATAACTTCTTTGTTTCTCAACCGATTTTAATGATTTTGGATGTTTCGGAAAGCATAAATCATGTACTACAACTTTCATGTATTGAGTTTTCTGTAGTTTTGAGTTTAGCTATGTAAAAATCGAATTTTTCTACTGCTATCCCGAGAGCAAAACCAATAATTGTTCTGTGCTTGAAGCTGAAATGAAATTGACCATAACCACTTCGTTTCTTAACCGACTTTAATAATTTTGGATGTTCCGGAAAGCTTAAATCATGTACTATAACTTTCATGTATTGAGTTTTCTGTAATTTTGAGGTTAGCTATGTCAAAATTGAATTTTTCTACTGCTATCCCGAGAGCAAAACCAATATTTGCTCTGTGCTTGAAGCTGAAACGAAATTGGCCTTAACTTCTTCGTTTCGTAACCAATTTTGATAATTTTGGATGTTTTGAAAAGCATAAATCATGTACTACAACATTTATGTATTGATATTTCTGTAATTTTGAGGTTAGCTATGTCAAAATTGAATTTTTCTACTGATATCCCGAGAGCAAAACAAATATTTGCTCTATGCTTGAAGCTGAAATGAAATTGGTCATAACTTATTCGTTTCTTAACCGAATTCGATAATTTTGGATGTTACGGAAAGCATAGATCATATGCTACAAGTTTTGTTCATTGTGTTTTCTGAAATTTTGAAGTTTGCTTGGTCAAAATTATGGTTATATGTTGCTGTCCTAAGAGCAAGATGACAGCAACAACAAACATTAACCTTAGAATTGTATTAGCATGTTTTTACTCTTATTCTCTTTCGGTTTTGATGATGTTTTTGAGATTTTTGAGAGCTATGATGCCTATCAATAGGCTAGCTATATTTGGAGAATTTTAAATTCAAATTTAAATAGAATTTGAATTGATTTTGGATTAAATTTGAATTGAATTCGTAATTAACTCAAGTTATCGGTCTTGAGTTATCTTTCTTGTTTTTCATTGTTTTCGAGTACGGTTTTCACTAAACCATTTTTGAAGTGATTTTTGAAATAAATGGAAATTTCAAATTATTACTATATAGTATTTTAAAATTATTCTTCTAATATAAAAAAAATCTATTTATTCCCTATAATAAAGGAATTTCAAATATGGGTTTTATTAATCTTTTCGTGAAAAAGTTTTAGAAGCTTGTTTTCTCTAGTAAAATATTTTAGATATAAAACATACACTTTTACACTATTCGAACGTATGAGAAAGATAATTAAATGATTTAGTAAAACACGTGGTATGGGGCATGTGCGTTTACTATTTCGGTTAATTCCGGACTTATACGATCGAAGCTATTTGAGGTTATTGATTCTGGGATATTTTGCCATTTTATGGCGTATTTTGAGTTTTATGATTCCTATTTATTGGAATTATTTAAGATGGCTAATATTTGGCAAGTACTATAGTTTGAGATCTCCTATGTAGGAGTATGGTCGACGAGAACCATCATAATGTTATATTTACTTGCCAATGATATAATGCAATTCTTGAGTATATGATTTCATATTTTGAGATTTATGGTTTATGAGGAACCATCACGATGTTTTCACTTGTCGATGAGATGGGACAAGTTACGATGCCATTTAATACTTGTCGATGAGATGAGACAAGTATGGTATCTCTTTATTACTCTCCAATGAGACGAGGCGAGATATGATTTTCTGAGTTTTATGATGTTCTTAGTGTGGCATCGACTAGCGGCTAGTAAACCGCTAAGTGCGAACGTGTGGTATGGGACACACGTTAACACTTTTCGAATTCCTATCAGTGATCTTGTGACACATTCACGATGTTTACCTAGCAGAACTACTTTGAGAGGTGTTAGCGACCTTGTCATGAGGACGAACTGCTTTGGGAGGTGTTAGCGACCTTGTTAGGGTTGACAAAATGGCTTAGAAAGGTGTCAACAACCTTTTCATGGATGAGCTGCTTTGGGAGGTGTTAGCGACCTTGTTTAAGGCTTCAGCCGTTTGAGTTTAGCATGTGCAGCATTGCTTCGGCACTGCAATCAGGGATCTGGCCATTCCGGGTTTTCTTAGTTTTGAGTACGCCATTTTTGGCGCATTAGAGTTAAGATTTTCTGAGTTTTGAACTTACATAGAATTCTTTATTGATTTTGAGATTTTATGAGTTTGAATTCGTATTGAGTTCCATGAGCTTTTAAGATTGAGATGTATGTGTGAGATTTAGCGGTCTTGGCTTACTTATGAGTTTGAGATCTCACATTCTTATGGAGTTATCTTGTGTTGCTTTCATGGCTTTTATTTGTGATTGAGATGAGTTTTCTCCTTTTTGGAGTAATGGTTCATCGAACCATTTGGGTTTTACTTGAGCTTTATATGAGTTAATTTGAGTTCATTTTAGGTTATCGTCGATGATATAAGGCACTTGTGTTTTATTTGAGTATTGAGTTTGAGTTACCTATTTCGAGGTATTTAGTCACTTAGGTAGCGTTTGTTACTTAAGTGTTGAGCTATGAGTTTTCTAATCCTTCTCCTCATTCGAGAAGAAGTATCACTATATCCATTCTGCTTCATATTATCGATATTGACCGATTTGTGTAGCTAGATTGACCCGTGTATTTATACTCGGGTCAGACCGAGTTGTTTCAGGTATCATCTATTAAGCTTAGCTTGAAGTTGATATTGGACATTAGCTTATCTATCGCTTGAGTAGTTGATTTTCTTCCACATACTTTGATGTATTTATGATGCAGCGCATACACACGGAAGCCGCCTTACCTTAGGTCGCTCCGCCATAGTATGTCACGAAAACCTAAATCGCGAGGAAGAAGATGCTCCAGAAACCCTAGGTCGTGAGAGCAGAAGGAAGAAGGTCGCGAACGAACTCCTCCTTAGGTCGCAAACGACCTATGCCAAATCCAGTCTCTTGTTAAGACGCGAGCAGAGCATAGGTTGCTTATGTCGTGAATGACCTTCCAGTAGGTCGTTGTTGCTTAAGTCGCGATGCCAAACTCCTTAGGTCATTGCCATTTCTTATGTTGCGTACGAAGTCCAGTAGGTCGCGAAGCCTAAGTCGCTGCCTCCTTAAGTCGCGAAGAAGCTTAAGTCGCTGCCGATTTCCTATGTCGTTTCTTTTAAGTCGCATTGTTTTAATTCGTTTATTGTTAGGTCGCATTGTATTTGTTAAGTCGTTTGAGATGTTTGTTGTTAGGTCATTTGTTTTGTAAGTCGCTTGTGTTGTAATTTTCTTAAGTCGTGAATGCTGGTGTTGTAAAATCCTATAAATAGCGGATGAGTTGTATCATTTATAGTTAGTTGAATTTTAAATAAAATTTGGTTTGTGCTTCTTGCCTCCATTAAAATTGGTAGTTGAGTGTTATCTCCTATCTCCACTTTTGGCATTCGAGTGCGCTCGAATCAATAATTGTTGAAGCCAATTCACAGAATCATGTGCGCTTGATTAACGTTCGAAGAATTGTAGATCTTCTCTCACGGCATCGTGCGCGATCAACGTGTCAAAGATTGCTAGAATCCGGTATCTTCGTGATCAACGGATTTGGGCATTTGGGTATTCTTAAATTAACCGATTTATCATCGATTCACCGATTATTTCCGCTAATCGTGTGAGATCCTGGACGGATTCGATTTACATCGTCGAATTCGCTTCCTTGGCTGCATCAGTTTGGTATATGAGCTAGATTGCAAGAAGTTTGCATCATTTGGAGAATTGGGTTTCGAGAATTTGAAGTTTGGAGATCGGATTTGCATTGTTGAGAAGTTTTGTGTTCATCGTGTTCATCGTGAAGTTGCAACAAGTTGGGAGTTTCGATCCATATCATTTTGGATCAAAGTTCGGAAAGTGTTTGAATTTTGCTCGTTGGGATTTTTGCGCGCCAGAGTGAAGTTTGAATTTTGGGATTTGTTGAAAATTTTACAATGCCTCCAAGAAGAGTTAATCATCATCAGAATGTTGCAGATGTGTATCGAAGAGAAGATGCTGAACATATGGAGCAACGAATTAATGATAAATTCAATGAGAAGTTTGATGAGGGGATTGGTCGATTAGAGAGAATGATGCTTGAAATGAATCAAAGTAGAAGAAGGATTTCACCTGAATCGAGCCATAGGGGAAATAGAGTTTCACCACATTCAGATCGGGAGAGAAGAGAAGATCATGATCATAGAAATGTTGACGATCGTGATAGGAATGTTAATGATCGAAGTCGGAGAGATGTGGATGATCGTGATCGGAGGAATGTAGATCGAAGGGATGTTGGTGGTAGAAATGGTGGTGGTAGAGATGTTGGTGGTCATGATCGACATCGATATGCATCTGATTTTGATGAGGAGTTTGATGGTGGTAGTGTTCATGGTCGAAATCGAAACCAAGGAAGAAATCATTCAGAGTATGATCACAAATGGGAGTCCGGAATGAAAATTGAAATTCCAAAGTTTAAGGGTGGTATGCAGGCTGAAGAATTTCTAGATTAGTTGTCTAATGTTGAAGAGATCTTTGATTTCAAGGAGGTTCCGGAAGATCGTCGAGTGAAGTTAGTTGCTACTAGGTTGAGAGGAAGAGCTATGGCGTGGTGGCAGCAAACCAAACTTACACGAGAACGGATGGGGAAGTCGAAGATTGTTTCTTGGGAGAAAATGAAGAAGATGATGAAGGCTACATTCTTGCCTTACAATTATCAATCACTCATTTATCAGAGGTTGCAGAATCTGAGGCAAGGGACGAAGACGGTTAATGATTATGCTGATGAGTTTTATCAACTGATTGCTCGAAATGACATTATGGAGACGGAGGAACAATTGACTGCTAGGTTTGTTGGGGGGTTGAGGATCTAGATCCAGGATATGGTAAATATGTTTGACCCTAGATCTGTGGCTGAAGCGCACCAGAAGGCGTTGGCTTGGGAGAAGCAGGGAAGACGAGGAGGTGGTGTGTTTCCAAGTTCCAATACTCAGAGCAAGGGTGCTAGTGGGAGTTCCAATGTTTCTAAAGCTGTTAGTAAACCAGTTGTGAATGAAGTTGCGAAGGCAAAGGTCAACAACAGTTTCAAGTGTTATAATTGCCAGGAAGTGGGTCACAAGAGTAATGAATGCCCGCAACCGAAGAGGCGAGCTATGACTGCTGAAGTAGAAGGTGAGGATGTTGATGAAGGTTATTCTAGTCCAGTTGAAGAGGATGAACAGGATATCACATCGGGAGATGAAGGATGTAATCTAATGTTGAGGAGATCATGTTTGACACCGAAGCAGGAAGAGGAGGCTAGTTGGTTGAGGAGTAATATCTTTCAGTCGACATACACTATATCGGGGAAGGTGTGTAAATTTGTGATTGACGTGGGAAGTTGTGACAATATCATTTCTACCGAAGTTGTGAGAAAGTTGAAGTTGAAGACGGAGAAGCATCCAAATCCTTACAAGTTAGCGTGGTTAAGGAAAGGAGGAGAGGTGAAGGTGGACAGGCGAGTTCATGTTCCATTTTCTATTGGGAAGAAGTATAAAGATGAGACCTGGTGTGATGTGGTGGAGATGGATGTTTGTCACTTGTTTTTGGGGAGACCATGGTAGTATGACCGAGCAGTGCAGCATGATTGTCGAACCAATAGCTACAGCTTTATGTTTAAAGGTACTAAGATCATTTTAATTCCGAAGAAGAGACAGCAAGGAGAGAGCAATTCAGAAGAGATTGAGGAGCTGAAGACTTTGTTGACTTTGAAGGAGTTTGTTGAAGAAGTAGAGGAGAGTCCAGAGGTGTTCTTGTTGATTGGACATGAAGCTACTGAATCTGTTGAAGTTCCAGAGGAAGTAAAGCCAGTGTTGGAAGAATTCAGAGATGTGTTTCCTGAAGAGTTGCCAAAGGAGTTACCATCGTTGAGAGACATTCAGCATCAGATTGATCTTGTGCCAGAGACGGCATTACCTCACATGCCACATTACAGGATGAGTCCTAAGGAGCATGAGGAACTGAGAAGGCAGGTGGAGGAGTTGTTAGAACAAGGGCGTGTTCAAGAGAGCTTGAGTCCTTGTGCAGTGCCAGCCTTATTGGTACCGAAGAAGGATGGGACTTGGCGGATGTGTACGGACAGTCGGGCTCTAAACAAGATCACTGTGAGATACAGGTTTCCTATGCCGAGGTTCGATGATTTGATTGATCAATTAAGTGGGGCTGTTGTGTTCTCAAAGATTGACTTGAGGAGTGGATACCATCAGATTCGTATTAGACCTGGTGATGAGTGGAAGACTGCTTTTAAAACTAGGGAAGGTTTATACGAATGGCTGGTTATGCCGTTTGGCTTGTCAAATGCTCCTAGTACTTTTATGAGAGTGATGAACCAGATTTTCAGACCATTTATTGGGAAGTTCGTAGTAGTTTACTTTAACGATATTTTGATCTATAGTGGGAGTATGGAAAAGCATATCTAGCATTTGCAAGAAGTGCTGTTGATTCTATGACAGGAGCAATTCTATGCAGCAACGAAGAAGTGCGTGTTCATAACGCACAGTGTTTTGTTTCTGGGATAAGCTATGTCGAAGGAGGGTAATAAAGTGGATGAAAGCAAAGTGGAAGCTGTCAGGAGTTGGCCACAACCTAAGACAATTACTGAAGTGAGGAGTTTTCATGGGTTGGTATCTTTTTATCGAAGATTCATTCCACATTTTAGCAGTGTGATGGCACCTGTAACCGATTGCATGAAAGGAAAGAAGTTCGTGTGGACAAAGGAAGCAGAGTTAGCTTTTGAGAAGATCAAGACACTTTTGACGACAGCACCCATTCTGGTACTGCCGGATTTTCGGATATTGTTCGAGTTACACACTGATGCTTCGAAGGTTGGGATTGGTGGAGTATTGAGTCAGAATGGAAGACCAGTTGCTTATTTCAGTGAGAAGTTGTCTGGAGCCAAGTTGAGATATAGCACTTATGACGTGGAGTTTTACGCAATTGTTCAAGCTGTGAAACACTGGAGACATTATCTGTTTCAGAAGGAGTTTGTTCTTTATACGGATCATGAAGCTTTGAAACATTTGCAAGGGCAGGACAAAATTTCAGCTAGACACGCTTCATGGGTCACGTATCTGCAGCAGTTTACTTTTGTTGTAAAGCACAAATCAGGGGTAACGAATCGTGTAGCTGATGCCTTGAGTAGGAGGAATCATTTGTTGACGACGATGAAGGTTGAAGTGACAGGATTTGAACTATTGCCAGAGTTGTTTGAGGAGGATCCTTACTTTGCGAAGATTGTTGAGAAAGTCAAAGATGGGAGTACTGATGAGTTTGTATTGGTAGATGGATTCTTATTCAAGGGGAATCGATTGTGCGTACCAGATTGCAGCTTGAGAATGGAAATTGTAAAAGAGTTGCATGAAGAAGGACATGCTGGTCGGGATCGCACATTGTAGTTGATTTCTCAGTCTTATTATTGGCCCTCAATGAAGCAGGAAGTTGAAAAGTTTGTTCGAAGATGTCATGTTTGTCAAGTTTCGAAAGGGACAGCTACAAATGCGGGTTTGTATATGCCTTTACCTGTTCCTACAAAACCGTGGGTTGATGTAAGCATGGATTTTGTGTTGGGCTTGCCGAGGACTCAACGGGGAAATGACTCTATATATGTTGTGGTGGACCATTTCTCGAAGATGGTACATTTTGTTGCTTGTAAGAAGACGGCAGATGCAGTCCATGTGGCATAGTTGTTCTTTAGAGAGATCTATCGCTTGCATGGTTTACCAGAATCTATAGTTTCAGACAGGGATACCAGATTTCTGAGTCATTTTTGGCTGAGTTTGTGGAAGATGGTGGGAACAAAGCTGAAATTTAGTAGTGCTTATCATCCACAGACAGATGGACAGACTGAAGTTGTGAACAGATCCTTGGGAAATTTGTTGCGGTGTCTTGTGAAGGATAATCTGAAGAGTTGGGATATGAAGTTATGTCAAGCGGAGTATGCTCATAATCATGCTATCAACCATAGTACGGGTTTCAGTCCATTTTAGATTGTATATTCAAGCTTGCCAAAGGGGCCGTTGGATTTAACGATAGTGCCACAACCGAAGGGGACAGTTAAGCGGGCTGTTGATTCTGTTGATGGGTTGACAGAATGCCATAGAATCGTTTAGGAACGATTGGAGAAGACGAATGAGAAATATAAACAATCCGCAGATATTAAACGACGACATGTTGACTTCAAAGAAGGAGATTTTGTATATGCAGTATTGACCAAGGATCGATTTCCTGTTGGTACTTACAACAAACTAGCTGCTAGGAAGATTGGTCCTTTAGAAATCATAAAGAAGATCAATGAAAATGCGTATCAGTTAAGGTTGCCGGAAAATATTCATACTTCTGATGTTTTCAATGTCAAACACTTAATTCCGTATTATGGGGAGAAGTTTATCGAAGAAGAGGAGAGCGTGAATTCGAGGCCGAATTCTTTCCAACAAGGGGAGGATGATGCAGCGCATACACACGGAAGCCGCCTTACCTTAGGTCGCTCCACCATAGTATGTCGCAAAAACCTAAATTGTGAGGAAGAAGATGCTCCAAAAACCCTAGGTCGCGAGAGCAGAAGGAAGAAGGTCGCGAACGAACTCCTCCTTAGGTCGCAAACGACCTATGCCAAATCCAGTCTCCAGTTAAGACGCGAGCAGAGCAGAGGTTGCTTATGTCGTGAATGACCTTACAGTAGGTCGCTGTTGCTTAAGTCGCGATGCCAAACACCTTAGGTCACTGCCATTTCTTATGTCGTGTACGAAGTCCAGTAGGTCGCGAAGCCTAAGTCGCTGCCTCCTTAAGTCGCGAAGAAGCTTAAGTCACTGCCGATTTCATATTTCGTTTCTTTTAAGTCGCATTGTTTTAATTTGTTTATTGTTAGGTCGCGTTGTATTTGTTAAATCGTTTGAGATGTTTGTTGTTAGGTCGTTTGTTTTGTAAGTCGCTTGTGTTGTAATTTTCTTAAGTCGCTTGAGTTGTATCATTTACAGTTAGTTGAATTTTAAATAAAATTTGGTTTGTGCTTCTTGCCTCCATTAAAATTGGTAGTTGAGTGTTATCTCCTATCTCCACTTTCGGCATTCGAGTGCGCTCGAATCAACAATTGTTGAAGCCAATTCACGGAATCAAGTGCGTTTGATCAACGTTCGAAGAATTGTAGATCTTCTCTCACGACATCGTGCGCGATCAACGTGTCGAAGATTGCTAGAATCCGGTATCTTCGTGATCAACGGATTTGGGCATTTGGGTATTCTTAAATTCACCGATTTATCATCGATTCATCGATTATTTCCGCTAATCTTGTGAGATCCTTGACGGATTCGATTTACATCGTCGAATTCGCTTCCTTGGCTGCATCAATTTACATTTCATTCGATGTATATAGTGTGGTTGAGTACCACCTTATTGTATTCATATTGTATCGTACTGAACATGTATCAGCGTATATGTATATATATGATGTTGGTTACTGTTTTTTGATGTGATTTACATTCAGTTGTTGTATTTTGTTCTGATAGATCCGTTAGCCACCTATAGTTTTGGATTAAGCATTTACTGGGTATGTCGGCCCACTTGAGTAGAAAAAAAATAATTATATTGCAATTTTCGACGTATTTAATAGATGTTTAAGACAAAATTATAGATGGTCGCCCTTGACCAGCCCTATTCTCCGCTTTAGTGGACAAAATTACTTGTTAATTCTCTTTGATAAGGTGGGTCTTTGTGGATTTGATGAACTGATTTTCCGAGCACACTTGGATAGGTTCATGCTGGTTTTCATAGATGATATCTTGATTTACTCTAAGGATGAAAGAGAGCATGATGTCATCTTAGAGTAGTGCTTGAGACGCCGAGGCAGCATCAGCTGAAAGCGAAGTTTTTGATGTGTCACTTTTGGAAGAAGGAGGTGAAGTTTCTTGGTCATGTCGTCTTAGAGGAAGGGTTATCAGTAGATCCGACTAAGATCAAGGTAGTGAATAGTTAGAAGAGAGCCGAGACAGTAACCGAGATTTAGAGTTTCCTAGGGTTGGCTGGTTATTATCGGAGATTCATTAAGGATTTATCGTGGATAGCAGCACCGATGACCAAGCTGACGAGGAAGTATGTGAAGTTTGTGTGGACCGATAAGTGTGAGGAAAGATTCTAGAGTTTGAAACACTTATTGACCCATTGACCCATGCACCTGTATTGGTAGTTCCAGAGGGGAATCGGGATTTGGTAGTCTATACCGATGCATGTGGAACATGATTAGGAGCTGTGCTAATGCAGAGAGGTAAAGTGATTGTCTATGCTTCTAGATAGCTTAGACCACATGAGGTTAGATATCCAACGCATGATTTAGAATTGGCTGCTGTGATTTTTGCTTCGAAGGTGTGGATACATTACCTTTAGGGAGAATGGTTTGAGCTGTTTACAGATCATAAGTCGTTAAAGTATTTTTTCTCTCAGAAGGAGTTGAACATGAGACATCAGAGATGGTTAGAATTCATAGCCGCTTATGATTTAGGGATTGAGTACATACCAGGGAAAGGCAACCGGGTTGCAATGCACTTAGCAGGAAACATCAAAATGTAGTGTTGGCAATAGTGGCTAAGTGGAAAGATTTAGAAGCATTGACAGATTGCAGAGTGTAGTGGAGGTCCGAGGCATGGTCTAGTGGTGATACAACTGTATTGTCTTGTTTGGAAGTTCGACCGATTTTGATCGAACTTATTGCTTCTAAGCAGATTGAGGATCCAATGTTAGCTGAACGGATCAGTAAGCTAAAAGAAGGAATCAAGAGTGATGACTTGAAAGATTTCTGTCTTGACCAGAATGGGTGGTTGAGAAAGAAAAAAAGATTATGTGTTCCGAGTGTAGGAAACATAAGAAATGAAGTCATGGACGAATGCCATCGTTCGAAGTTCACTATACATCCCGGAGGTACCAAGATGTATCAGGATATGAAGAGGAGTTTCTTCTAGGAAGGAATGAAGCTGGATATTAGTTTGTGTGTAAGGCAGTGCTTGAATTGCCAGCAGGCAAAGGCCGAACACCAGAAACCGAGTGGTTTTCCTCAGCCATTAGATATTCCAGTGTGGAAATGGGATTCTATTTCTATGGACTTTATAGGCGGGTTGCCAAGGTCGAATAGGGGAAATGAAGGTATATGGGTTATAGTGGACAGATTGACCAAGAGTGCCCATTTCATTCCAGTTAAGTCAACCAGGACGACACCTGTTTTAGCAAGCTTGTTCATGAAGAATGTGATTAGACTGCATGGAGTTCCTAGCAGCATAGTTAGTGATAGAGATTCCTTGTTCACTAGCGAGTTTTGGAAGAGTCTGCAGGAAGTTTTGGGAACCGAGCTTATGATGAGTACCGTTTACCATCCGCAGATTGGTGGGAAAACGGAAAGAGTTAACAAGATCTTGGAAGATCTGTTGAGAGCTTGTGTTCTGGACTTTGGGCGATCATGGGAGGACCATCTACATCTAGTCGAGTTTTCGTATAACAACATTTATCAGACTAGTACTGGGATGGCACCATTTGAAGCTTTGTATGGAAGGCCGTGCAAATCTTCTGTTTGTTGGTTGGTGACCGGGGATAGGTTGATTCTTGGTCGAGATTTAGTTAGAGAAGCTGCAGAAAAGATTGAGGTCATTCGAGATAGGATGAAGGAGGCTTAGTATAGGCAGAAAAGTTATCATGTAAGAGATAGAAAGATTTGGATTTCTCAGTTGGGGACAAGTTTTCGTCAAAGTATCACAGATGAAGGGTGTGCTTAGATTTGGGAAGTCGAGTATGTTATCTCCTAGGTTCATAGGACCTTTTCCTATTCTTGAGAGGATCGGGAAGCTCGCGTATAGACTTGAGTTACCGAGCAGTTTGGCAGGTGTCCATGATGTTTTTCATATTTCCCATCTCAGAAAGTGTGTTAGAGACCCGGAGACTGCTATTGCACCGACAGTACTAGATGATTTAGTGGTAGAACCGGACTTGACCATAGTGAGAAAGCCAGTTCGCATTGTTACGAGAGATGAGAAGAGGCTTAGAACCAAGATGGTCAGATTAGTCAAAGTCCAGTGGAGTGACGATGACAGAGACTGTACTTGGAAAGTTGAGAGCAGGATTAGAGATACTTATCCCGACTTGTTTTGATGGTATGTTTTACCTTCTTGTTTGTTTTAAGCCTTATTGTAATTTCGAGGATGAAATTCTTTAAGAAGGGGAGTCTGTAACAGTCCAGGTTTTTGATAACATTATTTAGGAGATTAGTTAGATAAACTAAATAAAATAATGTATTGATAAAGGGATTGAGATTTGATTTAATTAAGGTAGTCGTGCCTTTTTAACTAATAAATTAAATGGATGGTTTAAAAATGAATTAGAGGAGGGGTATTATGGGAAAGAGGCCATTCCTATATCATCTTCCTTAGGCCGTGAATTTCAAAAACGCACGTTCATTCTCATTTTCAAAAATTAAAAAGCTTGGGGCAGCCACCATTAACAAAGTAAGAAGAGGAGGAAACAAAAGAGAAGCTTAAGGAAAACAAATTCAAATCAAACTCATTCAAATCTCAAGCTTCTTAATTTTTAAAGCAAAAAGGTGAATAATGTTTACATCTCTAAATAATTTTTTTTTCGGTTTTATGGTTAATTTCAAAGGATTTTGCATAGATTTGTCGAGTGTTTGAATGATAAAAAGATTATATATACATGTTGATGATTTATATATGTTCATATAGATTTTATGACATGTTTTGAGATAAAATCATATTAAATGATATCCACTAGCCTTGTGAATTTTTATGATGATCTAAAAAGATATTTTAGAGATGGGTTTTGATTTTCAGAAATTTCAAAATTTTCGTGGAATTGTAATGAATTTTCTAAGGAAGAAAAGATTAATTTGGATTATAAAATTATTTACGGGAAAATTAATGATAGTTTGGGTTCGAAAATTTTATTTGTTAAAGAGAACATATTATTCGATTTTCTGGAATTTTTCTAGGATTTTTGAAGGTGTTCTAATAGTTATATAAAATTATTTAAGGTAAGTGACTTAAATGTTTTATATAATTATAAAGGAGAAAGGGGCTTTTTCAAAATTATTCAAACTTCCAAATAAGGAAAGTCGGCAGCACTTTTGAATATAAAATTCTGGCAACCAATCAATTTAGACAAACAAGGCAGGTGGGGTATAAAAGAACTGCTTTAAAGTACAAATAAATAGTCTTTCTTCTATTTCCACCCTTTCAGCAGGGCTTCCGACTTCATTCCAGACCTTCCGACATGGTCGAAAGGTATTAAACCATTCGGCTAGGTCAAATACCAAGGCACAAGGTATCAAGCAACTAGTACATAGTGAATTGAAAGAGATCGAAAGGTTTAGGGACGAAAGGTTATAGCTTTCGAAAGAGATGAAGTTTTGTTTTGGTTTAAAGAAAATACACCTGCTACCTTTCGACAAAGAGCTTTCGAAATTGTCAAAAAGGTTTAAAAGAAAAAGGCTTCGATTGGTTTGCTTTATTGTTTTAAATGAAACCCTCCGACAAGGTCGAAAAGTATAGCTTTCGACAAGGCCGAAAGCATAGTTACCGCTTCCTAACCTTACGACACAGATGAAGTCAAAGGTTATCTTTTGTTTTCTAGAACTTGTCGCCACTCTGCATTGATTTCGAAGGGTTGGTTCCAACACCAACACTTCATTGTTTTCAAATGGTTTCGAAAGGTTTTATAAAAGTTTCGAAGCAGTGGCTTTTGACTCCAATGTCTTTCTTATCCTTTTGCATAATCCAAATGTTTTAAGTCGAAACGTTTTAAAGGTTTCAAAGTAGTTAACTTTGATTGGTTTTGAAAGGTTTTCCACCTGTTTTACATTGAACCCAATGTCTTCAAATGGTTTTGAGTTACATTGCTTTCGAAAGGTTTAATATATAGGGCAGGTACCCCTGGCTTTCGACAACGTCGAAAGGTGAAACCTTTCGACTAGGTCGAAAAGAAACCTTCCGAGAAGTTCGAAAGGTATGGTTTTGCAATGTTTTCGAAAGGCTAAAGTTTAAAGGATTTAAAAAGCAGATGTCATATGTTTTAAATCTTGTAAAAGGAAGGCTTTTAAAAGGGTTATAAGGAGTTACCTTCAATGATTTCAAAAGGTTTAGTAAAGGATATGAAGGAGTTACCTTCAATACTTTCAAAGAGTTATATGAATAGTTTTGAAGGAGTTACCTTCTATGTTTTCGAAAGGTTTTTTAAGGGTTTTAAACAATGGTTTCGAATATAAGACTAGGCAGATAACCTAAGTGTTTTAAGTTATAATGGACTTTAACTTATTTTAAAAATGATAGATAATCCTTATTGAACATCATCAACCTTATTTTCAGTAAAGTATATATAACATGGCAAAAATAGCTTAGAGTAAAGCTAAAGATATATTTTCCTTGTATATATATGATTTGATGGATTAAATCATTTTAAATAGGTTTCATGGAAAGTTTAAAGAGCAGTTACTCAGATATTGTAAAGAAGTTAGATTAGATATTTTGAAGGGTAGTTAACCCAAAAGAAAATTTAGGCAGTCGGCTCATTTTAAATTCGGACAGTTAGTCCATTTTGAGGGCAGTCAGCCAGAGGACAGTTAGTCCAGAAAGTGCAGTCAGCTCTGATATGAACAGATAGTTTATTTATTAGCATAACAGATCATGCTAAGTTTTTAAGGATAGTTAGTCCACCCTTTTTACCTATTTTGGGTAGATAGCCCATTATCTAGCATAAAAGATATTGCTATAATCAATTTTAAGACAGATAGTCCAGAAAAGAGCAGATAGCTCAGAATTTAGAATAGATGGTTCAGATTTTAGACAGATAGCCTATTTCATTTTCTGTTTTAGCATAATGGATATTGCTATATTATTATTATAATCAGTTGATTAACCAAATTGGTTGCAGGAAAGGATTTACAAAATATATGTTTTGAAAAGAGATATTAGTGAGGGGAAACCCGTTCCGCTAAGCGGTGTGGTCTCACTATTTATCAGTAAACTGAGATGTAACAGAAATTATTCATACTAGGTTTTAAGTCTGACTCGAAGTTTTTGTTTCCACTTAAACTCTCGGGTGCTCAAAATTTGATTTGAGTAGGCTGAGGGTTTAGGTTTTTGCAGATTTTGGCGAATAAAGCATCCAAAGACGAGCAGGTGGTTGACAAATAGCAAATTTAGGAAATTCTGTTTTAGAATTGTTTCCGCTGTGTATTAAGACAATTATGTCTATATTGCTTTGATCATCCAAGGGGGCATCTTCATATGTCGCTCTTGGTGTATTGTTGTAAATTATATTTGATCAATGCCTAGGATTACGTTTGGGATTTTTGTAACATGGATATGAATTATTTGAAATATAATCATTGAATTTATTTTTGGAAATCTGTGATTTTGCTCATATTCAAGTGCTTTTGATATTATGGATACCATTAACACTACCGTATTTCGTCACCAGAAGTTAATACCATAGATGATTGCAGCATCCATCGCGCTTAGCTTTTGGCCTCTAGATACGGGATGTTACACATATTATCATAAAACCAATTGGTTTTGTGATAATATATGGTTCTCTAACATGGGATCAGAGCAGGCTTCGATCTGCTAGAGATTTTATGCTTTGAATTATCAATGCAATCCCTTTCTTGTATCTTCAAAAACCATATTTTCATCATGCTTGCCTCAACTTAGAATTAAAACTTTCAGATCTGAGCCACCTAGCTTCAACAAAAATGTTACTGGACTTCCTTACAAAATAGTTTATGATGGTTGTTCCAATTACAGATTCCAGCTTCCAGTTCTTCCCTAATTGGCGCTAGTCTTTCAGGAATGACAGTAATGAATCCTGATTGGAATTACTCTTACAATCTTGTAGAAATCTTCTTATTCCTATTCTCTTTTCCTGAATTATGACTTCTAATTTTTGATTGGAATTACTCTTCCAATCCTGATTGGATTTCCGCTTCCTATTAGAATTTTCTTATTCCTATTTTTTCTTCTTGGATTTCAACTATGGGTTTGTGATTAATTATTGTTGTAATTGTAGACAGTTGCTTACTAGTCAGATTTACGCTGGTATTTGACATTACACTTTCCAACATCACTTGAAACTGTTATTTTTCACCATTGGATGGTTCGGATTACATTGTTGGCTTTAGATTCATTTTTTCTCTTTGTTTGTTTTGACAAACTCCAGTTGCTATGCATCTTGAGTTTGAGGGTGGATGTTAAAGAATATTGTATGAGATTTACTTAATTATTATTTACCAATATTTATGGTTTCCCCAGTCATAATATTTTCTTATTATGTAATTACTTAGGTTCCAAGTAATCTTAATATAAATACCAATCATGTGTTATTAAATTAAATAATTCAGTCATTAATAAAGATGTAACCTTTATTGGCGATTTGTTTCCTCTTCTTCTTCTCTATATTATATTTTATTTTATTTCAATTACTTCAACAGATACCATGTTGAAATATTAGATATAGCTTTGATACCATGTTGAAATAATTGAAATAAAATGTAATTTGGAGAAGAATAAAAGGGGAAGAAGAGGGAAAAAATGTCCAATAAAGGCTAACTCTTTATTAAAGACTAAATTACTTAATTTAATAACATATGGTTGGTTTTTATATTAAGATTACTTGGAACCCAAGTAATTACATTAAAGGAAAATATTATAACTAGAGAAACCATAAATAAAATTAGTAAATAATAATTTAGGAAATCTCATACAATATTTTTTAATAGTGATCATGATCTCTCAGTCTTTGATAAACTGCCTTACCATGTGGAAGTTATGGAGGATGTATCTCGATCTCTTAGGATTTTGTGATTACTATGCAATCTGAAGTGCCGAATTGTTGTCACCATACATAAGCATCGAACCTACTATGCTTGAGATCACACCTAGCTCATTAATGAATTTGTGCATCCATACTACTTCCTTTGCGATGTTGTTCAAGGCGATGTACTTAGGGCCCTTCATGGTAGAATCTATCATAACTTCCCATTTGGGACTTTTCCAACTAACAACCACAACATCGAGTATAAAATCAACCCCAAGAATGACTTGGTATCGTCGATATGAATTTGAAAGCTGAAGTTCGAATAACCCTCATAAGGAGTTTATTGCTTCCGTAAATTAGAAACAAATACTTAAGAATTACTTTGACCGCTATCCAATGATTCTCTCCTGGGTTATATTGATATCAGCTTACTACACCTAGCGTAAAAGTAATGTCTGGCCTAGTACATAACATGACATACATGATCAATCCCATTGCCAATGCATAAGTAATCCGACTCATGCATTTTCTTTCCTCATCCTCACATGGGGAATCCTTCTTAGAAAGGATAATTATATATTGGACCAAAATATTTCCACGCTTGGAATTTCCATACTAAACGTTTTAGTATGGCATCTATGTACATGGATTGGACAATCCCAATATCCTTTTCGATCTATTTATATAGATCCTAATTCCTAAAATATAAGAATCCTCATTAAAATCCTTCATCGAGAAGTTGTTAGACAACCAGACTTTCATTGATTGCAACATTGATATATTTCTGCCAATCGGTAGCAAATTATTGACATATAGAACTAGGAATGTAACGACACCATTTTGCTCCTTCTTATACACACAAACGGTTCTTTCACATTTTCACAGAAACTAAACTATTTAATTACATTGTCAAAGCATTTATTCCAACTTCGAGATGCTAACTTATGACTGAAAATCGATCTTAATGGTCTATAGGTTTATCACTACTTCAACTGACCTCAAAACCCACTACTTGCAACATATAAACTGTCCCTCTTAAATCACCATTTAGAAAAGCCATTTTAACGTCCAATTTCTATATTTCATAGTCATGGTATGCAGCTACCGCAAGTAGAATTATAATGGATTTAAGCATGTCAACTAGCGAAATGTTTCGACATAATCAACACTTTGAATATGACGAAAGTCTTTCACGACAAACATTACTTTGTAGATTTCAACCTTTCCATATGCACTAATTTTTTTTTTAAAGATCCATTTACAGTCGATGGGTTTTATACCTTTGGGAATATTCTCTAAAGCCCCAACTTTGTTTTTGTACATTGTTTGCGCCAAAATTGGTCACAAACCCCGAATGTTGTGAAAGCACCAGTATATGAATATAAATCAACAATACTCACACACAAATCTCAAATCTAAGTAAACAGAGTATCACAATTCAGAAATAATGAACAGAAACACGAGATTTATAGTGGTTCGGCGATCTTGCCTACGTCCACTCTGAAGTTGATGATTTTATTAATGTTCACTCGATGATTACAATCTCTCCTAATGTAGTACAACTGAAATTATATTCTAAGTCTCAATCTAAGGTAGCGGTGGTGTTCTGGAGTAAATCTGGCAGAATCTGGGCGCTCTTCAATACTTTGAATTATCTGACCCACCTTTCTGAATGACTAGGGGCTCTATTTATAGGTGTAGGAGGCTGATATTTCGCCTAAAATGAGGGGAGACCAGTTCTTGTACGTCAGGGGGCCCACATGACCGAAATCTGGAGATCTGGGCCCACTTTGGGATCGATTCGACCCTTGGTTCGAATCAATCAAGAAATCATCCAATCGAGCTGAAATTTGGCGTGGACATTCTTCATCATGTGCTTAAGCTTCTGTGAAAATTTCATAGCATTTGGACTTGTAGATCTCGAGATATGATCGATTTAAGATTGCATACTCGGCTGAAACGTCTCTTCGAATCGATCCTTTTCGACTCGAGTACTTCGAATCGATTGCCTCGACTCGATTCAGTGTGTTTTCGCGATGACGTGGCGCGCCTTCTTCGTATCGACCCGAGTTATGCTCCGAGTTTACTGGGTCTATTCCTTGGTTTTAGCTGTGTGGACTTAGTGGATTCGAGGTGATCGATTCGAAGACGCGCTTCCTTCGAATCGATTGGACCAGCGTTCGTTCGAATCGATCAGGGTATGCCACCACTGATCGATTCGAATTTTGCTTCAGGGTGGATTCGAAGATAGTTATCAGATGGAGTCGAAGTCCCTACAACTACATGGATTCGAAGGGTTTCCCCTTGATGGACTCGAAGGTGTGAATACTCTGATGGATTCGAACTAAGGGAGGCTTTGGATGGACTCGAACGTCGAGGCTGCTTAGATGGAGTCGAAGCAATGGTACTTCTAATGGATTCGAAGTAATGCAGGGAAGTTCGATGGATTCGAGCTAAGGGTTTGTTCTGAGGGATACGAAGGGGATGGAGTCAATCTTGATGGAATCGACCTTGATGGATACGAACCATATGGAGACGAACACAAGGCTATGTCCTTCACTTGCATCGATGATATCTTGGGCGTACGAACTCAGATTGACTCGAGATTTGGAATGCTGGCTCCTATGGCTTTCCTTGACGCGTCTTATCAATTGTAGCCTAATCCGGACTCGGACAAAATTCATCGATATCCATGGTGAACTTGTGATGTAACCGTCCTACAGGATGGACTGTCATTGATTTCTAGTCAATTTTTTGGTGTCACGGCCTTGCCAAAAGGCGGGATAACATTTGCCCCCCAAAACATGCCTTGCGATAGGGAGGTGTGTTTTGTAGTTCCATAAGTTGGATGTTCATATCCTGTTGATGACCTGTGGTACAACCTGCAAAGAGTTTGACAGTTTTTATATGACCTTAAATGACGACCGTTCGCGATCTAGCCATTTGAGGTGGTATGCGACCGTTCGCGATCTAGCATTTCCTGTATAACCCTAAATGACGACCGTTCGTGATCTAGCCATTTGAGGTGGAATGCGACCGTTCGCAATCTAGCATTTCTACATGGCCCCAAATGACGACCGTTCATGATCAAGCCATTTAAGGTAAGGGGTGCCGTTCGAGGCGAGTTGTGACCGTTCATGGTCGAGTGTCGCACGAGGCGAATGATGACCGTTCGAGATCGGGTGCCGTTCGAGGCGAATGATGACCCTTCGAGGTCGGGTGCCGTTCGAGGCGAATGATGACCGTTCGAGGTCGGGTGCCGTTCGAGGCGAATGGTGACCGTTCGAGGTCGGGTGACGTGGAAAGAGGAATGTGATCGTTCGCGATCGTGTGCCGTACGAGGCAAAAATGTGATCGTTCGCGATCGAATGTCGTATTAGGTGAATTGTGACCGTTCGTGGTCGAGTGCCGTTCGAGGCTAATGGTGACCGTTCGAGGTCGGGTGCCGTTCGTGGCGTAGTGTGATCGTTCGTGATCGAATTGTGACCGTTCGCGGTCGGGTGCCGTTCGAGGCGAATTGAGTGTGCCCGAGGAGGGACTTAGTATTATCAATACCAGGTTTCACGTTCGGGTGAATTCCCGGATTGTTTGTTGCAATGGTTTATCGCCATCTTAGAGCATGCCTAGGGACCGTTCGTGATCCCGTACATGTGTAAGTGGCTTAGTCGTTATGAAATCACAAGTAGCATTTTTCATTGAAAATAAGTCTTTAGCAGAAATGTTAAACAAAATCAAGTTCAAATATTCAAATCAAGATGAAACAAAAGCAAAGCAAGGATGTCGAAGTGTAAACTCCCACAACGATAGGGTTAATAGTCATTCAGAGCATGCCTATGGACCGCTCGTGATCTCGCACATGTGTAAATGACTTACCCGTGTTGGTGAGAGGTTTACGACTTGTCCATCGTTATTTCAACTAATTGATAATCATACGATGCCCCGACTCGGGGGCACCCCTGGCTGATGTAGACGGTGGTTGCTCTGGCTCCACTGCTGGAGCTCGCCTTCTCACATACTGAAGTAGCATACCGTTCCTGATGTGCCCTTCCACCTCATCCTTCAGATGTCTACAATCGTTAGTGTTATGACCATTCAGTTCGTGGAATAAGCAGTATCTGTCTGATTTCCTCTCGTCAACAGTGGGATCCCTTCGTATTGGCCTACGGTAGGGAACTTGCTCTCGTGTATCTTGGTAGATTCGCTCCAAACTCTCATTCAGCTCTGAATAAGTGGTGAATCGTGGCTCTCTTCGCAGTCGCTTTGACTTGTCACCATTGTCCTCAGCCTTTCGTTTTCCTTTATCCTTGCCTGAATCATTTTCGAGAGGCTTTTTGTCTTTAAGTGCATAAACTTCTATTCCCTCTCCTTCTTCTCTTTCAGCATTAGCGTCTTCCAATCGCAAAAACTTTTCTGCCTCGTGATAGAATTCCCCTATATCCATAGGCGGATCCTTAGTTAATGAATTTTTGAACTCTGTGCCGTCAGCTATTCCGAACACAGCTGCCATCATAACCATGGATGGATCTGGCCGATACACCGATGCTGCTGCCGCATTGAATCGCGTCAGGAAATTCCTCAAAGACTCTCCAGCTTTCTGTTTTAGCGTTGCCAAACTCATCACATTCTTGGGTCTTGAAATGTGAACCCTGAATTGCCTCATAAATTTCTCAATCAAATCGGTCCATGTCCCGATGGAGCCGCTCTCTAGCTGTCTGAACCATAAAGCTGCTATGTCTGTCAAATATAATGGGAAGCATCGGGCCATGACTTCCTGTGATGCCCCCAGCACTTCCATGTGCCTTATATACCTCGTTAGATGGACCGCAGGGTCTGTCCTCCCATCATACCTTTCCACTGTTGGCAGCTTGAATTCTGGTGGGTTCCTAGCCAACCTAATCGCAGGAGAAAAGGGACTCTTGTTCACGTCTTCAAGATCTTTGTTTACTAATCCGCCTCTCATGGCTCGCCTGACCATCTCTGCCAATCTATCATTGTCTCCAAGCTGTAGTCCTTGTTCGCTACCTTCGTTCTGCCCCCCGAGTCCGTGTGAGCTTTCGGGTGTCTGCCCCCCTGGCTGAGCGTTCATCCCTCTATTGCCGCCAGGTTGTTCGGATGTCCTTGTCTCTCTTCCCAGGTTCGGATCAACAGGTCCTAAGTGTGTGCCCCCCAGCTCCGGCGCTGCGTTAGATGGTCCTGCTCCGTTCTGGATTCTGGTTGCTCCTTGATTTTGCGCTCCAAGCTGTCCAATTTGTTGAAGAAAATTCTGGATCATTTCCTCCTGCCTCTTCATCATTGTCTCCATCTCATCCCTAGTGATGAAAACTGAAGCTTGGTTTGCTCCCGAGGAAGCCTCTTGACTCCCTTCGTGCTGACTTCGCTCTGGCCTCTGCCTTCTACTTGTTTGTCTTGTCATGATTCTTCGGATCTGAATCTCTTAGCCTTCTGATTCAACTTCCAAATGATAGAACTCCTGAGTTCAGCTCTCAATGAAAAGCACCAAAGTGTTTGCGCCAAAATTGGTCACAAACCCCGAATGTTGTGAAAGCACCAGTATATGAATATAAATCAACAATACTCACACACAAATCTCAAATCTAAGTAAACAGAGTATCACAATTCAGAAATAATGAACAGAAACACGAGATTTATAGTGGTTCGGCGATCTTGCCTACGTCCACTCTGAAGTTAATGATTTTATTGATGTTCACTCGATGATCACAATCTCTCCTAATGTAG
The DNA here is from genome assembly GCA_030737815.1 of Allium fistulosum. NCBI lineage: Eukaryota > Viridiplantae > Streptophyta > Magnoliopsida > Asparagales > Amaryllidaceae > Allium > Allium fistulosum. Next base: position 495,365,161 of record CM060905.1, on the reverse strand, counting down.
TTCAACTGAAATTATATTCTAAGTCTCAATCTAAGGTAGCGGTGGTGTTCTGGAGTAAATCTGGCAGAATCTTGGCGCTCTTCAATGCTTCGAATTATCCGACCCACCTTTCTGAATGACTAGGGGCTCTATTTATAGATGTAGGAGGCTGATATTTCGCCTAAAATGAGGGGAGACCAGTTCTTGTACGTCAGGGGGCCCACATGGCCGAAATCTGGAGATCTGGGCCCACTTTGGGATCGATTCGACCCTTGGTTCGAATCGATCAAGAAATCATCCAATCGAGCTGAAATTTGGCGTGGACATTCTTCATCATGTGCTTAAGCTTCTGTGAAAATTTCATAGCATTTGGACTTGTAGATCTCAAGATATGATCGATTTAAGATTGCATACTCGGCTGAAACGTCTCTTCGAATCGATCCATTTCGACTCGAGTACTTCGAATCGATTGCCTCGACTCGATTCAGTGTGTTTTCGCGATGACGTGGCGCGCCTTCTTCGTATCGACCCGAGTTATGCTCCGAGTTTACTGGGTCTATTCCTTGGTTTTAGCTGTGTGGACTTAGTGGATTCGAGGTGATCGATTCGAAGACGCGCTTCCTTCGAATCGATTGGACCAGCGTTCGTTCGAATCGATCAGGGTATGCCACCACTGATCGATTTGAATTTTGCTTCAAGGTGGATTCGAAGATAGTTATCAGATGGAGTCGAAGTCCCTACAACTACATGGATTCGAAGGGTTTCCCCTTGATGGACTCGAAGGTGGGAATACTCTGATGGATTCGAACTAAGGGAGGCTTTGGATGGACTCGAACGTCGAGGCTGCTTAGATGGAGTCGAAGCAATGGTACTTCTAATGGATTCGAAGTAATGCAGGGAAGTTCGATGGATTCGAGCTAAAGGTTTGTTCTGAGGGATACGAAGGGGATGGAGTCAATCTTGATGGAGTTGACCTTGATGGATACGAACCATATGGAGACGAACACAAGGCTATGACCTTCACTTGCATCGATGATATCTTGGGCGTACGAACTCGGATTGACTCGAGATTTGGAATGCTGGCTCCTATGGCTTTCCTTGACGCGTCTTATCAATTGTAGCCTAATCCGGACTCGGACAAAATTCATCGATATCCATGGTGAACTTGTGATGTAACCGTCCTACAGGATGGACTGTCATTGATTTCTAGTCAATTTTTTGGTGTCACGGCCTTGCCAAAAGGCGGGATAACATACATGAAATCCATTTCGAATTTCATAGCATCAAGCCATAAGGTAGAGTCCCAAGGCTTGTCAATAAGTGAGTAGATCATTGTCATGAATGACACAATTAGCATTCTCACCAATACCATAGTATCTCTCTTGCGTGCAAGATTCCCTATTTGACCTTCTAACATGTTATGTATTTTCAGCGGGTGTTGATTACCATCTATATATTCAGTTTTTATGCAAATTTTTTTAGATCTCATCCAAGCCTTCTTTATCACCACTAACTTCTCGTGAGAGAAATTCCTTTTTTAAAAAGGTGACGTGTCGAGAATCAAACACGTGTTGTTTCTCAATTGTTGGAACTAAGCTGGCCCATAGTCGAGTTGAAGGGTAAATTTCAAATGTTTTTCTTGGATTCTTATTGGGCCTGTATATTATAAATGTATATTGTGACGCCCCACCTCTATACCCACGCTAACCAAGAACACTACGGCGTAGTGCTGTCAATTAGCATGGAGAATAAGGCTGTTGAGGAGCGACCATCCATGTAATTTCTTTGTGCGAGCACCGATATGTCAGATAAAATAGAATGCATATCTTTTAAGGAGGAAATCCGACATACCGATACAAACACAAAGCTATCACACGGTGGCTATATATAATCTTCGGAAACAAACATAGAAATAAATGTAACATAAACCAGTCACAGGCAATTCATATCACAGAGGCGGAAATAGATATGAATATAACACATGGAAGTGTACATCAGAGTAGTGGTCAAATAAGATCCACAATAACACAAAATAAAAGATACAAGTGCAAGACAACAGAATATGTATACATCAAGGAGTCTCAATCTCAAATGTATACGACAAAAACTACTAAACTAGAGTAGTTAGCCAAAAAGTCGGATGATGGCTCCAGATAGGAAGTCATGAGGAAGCACCTGTAAAATCTCAGTCTGACCCGAGTATTATTTAAGAAGAAAATAATAAACGGATCAGTCTAGCTATAAATATCAGATAAAATGAGATAGAATATGAGATATGATAATAAAACGTATGATAGCAATAAAGTCATACTATGATAAGTATACATTATAAAATCACGAAAGTCATACAAAATCTCAAGAATCTCATAGCATAAATAGAATGTCATATTCTTTATTTAATTCACCAAGCCACAATAAATGACATACATAACAATGCCAACTGAAAAGGTGGTGAAACATAAAATTCCAGAAATCACAACGAGAAATCCAGAAATCACAAGAAAAGGATGGCCAATCCCAAACAGGAGCATGAAAGCTGGTACATTGACGCAGTGCAAACGGTACGTCCAATGAATCGGAAAGACAGAGACATCGATGTAGTACAAACGGTACATCAGATGAATCGAACATTGACGCAGTGCAAACGGTACGTCCAATGAATCGGAAAGACAGAGACATCGATGTAGTACAAACGGTACATCAGATGAATCGAACATTGACGCAGTGCAAACGGTACGTCCAATGAATTGGAAAGACAGAGACATCGATGTAGTACAAACGGTACATCAGATGAATCGAACATTGACGCAGTGCAAACGGTACGTCCAATGAATTGGAAAGACAGAGACATCGATGTAGTACAAACGGTACATCAGATGAATCGAACATTGACGCAGTGCAAACGGTACGTCCAATGAATTGGAAAGACAGAGACATCGATGTAGTACAAACGGTACATCAGATGAATCGAACATTGACGCAGTGCAAACGGTACGTCCAATGAATTGAACAATGACGCAGTGCAAACGGTACGTCCAATGAATTAGAAAGACAGAGACATCGATGTAGTACAAACGGTACATCAGATGAATCGAACATTGACGCAGTGAAAACGGTACGTCCAATGAATTGGAAAGACAGAGACATCGATGTAGTACAAACGGTACATCAGATGAATCGAAACACATAAAAAGTACTTGGGTTGCCAGCCCACAAAGAAATGAGACGAAGCTCAATAAAATGAAGTACAGTCCTTCATACGGACAAAGAGACATCGCACAATTGCTAGTCTAAATCATAAAAATGATCATCATGATCATAAGGAAGTGTCAATCACACCAAGCTAGTAAATATATGAGTTTAGCTTCATGTCCCATAACCACTTGCTTAACTTAAATATTTACGAACAAGCTGTAAATCTTCACTAGGAAATTGTCACAAAAAGGGCTCAATCGAACAAGTCCAAGAGCTAACCGACGAAGTGAACGCAAGCGTTTCATACCACTCGTTTTACTAAGTCGTTTAAGTCGATTTCTCATTCGAGTGAAGTAAAAGGCTTGTATATACTAGTAGATTGAAAATCGGTTTGAGAAAACGAACTTTTGATATTTAAAATAGTGTTGAAATCGCTTTGATGAAAGAGTTTTGATATTTACTATTAGTATTGAAACCTTCATATATCTTTAAAATGACAAGTCATAAAACGATTGTAGAAACAAATCAATTCACGTTCGAAGACGTGAGTAAAATCCAAAGAAATCAATTCCCAAAACCATCAAAGTAAGAAGTTCCGTTGAATGGTTTTCGGATAAGTTTGCCTACGCAGAGTTATTCGGGGTTCGACCTGCCCGGTCAGGTCGCGGGGGTCCAGGGGGCAGCGCCCACGGCGGGGTGCGGGGCAGCGCCCCGTCAAAACGGTACGACTTAGTGAAGACAAGCGACCTAAGTTTAAAAAGGTGGGCGACTTAGCAAAGTGGCCGATAATAAATGATAACACAAAAAGGGAATCAACCCGACTTGATTAGAGTTGGATATTCAAGCTAAAAAGGCAAATAGGCAAAACACAGCAGATTCAGACGTTTGAGATCAAGAATTCAGACGTCTGAATCTGGAAAATAAACTATTTTCCAGAACAGAATTCAGACGTCTGAATCCTAGACTTCAGACGTCTGAAATAGGCACTTTTTAGCCTATTTCTTTTCTGGTTCAAAACGAACCAATTCAGATGTCTGAAATTTTGATTCAGATGTCTGAATGCTGGGAGAAGAAAATTCCCAGTATTCCATTCAGACGTCTGAACCATATGTTCAGACGACTGAAACTGTTATTCAGGGCATTCCCTGAACCTAGGCCAAAAAATGGCCAAACGACATCGATAACGATCGATCGAGCCACAACGACTCAGGAATTGCACAAGGATAAGTGTTAGGAATTCATACCTAACAATCGAAGATAATTATTGACTTAGATGTGAGATAAAAATCTCACCTTTGAACCCAAACAAATGAAGAAGAAGCTTTGAAGCAATGTCAAGAGCAATTACTCTTCACTCTCAACACAAGAAGCTCCAACTAAGATCAAAACAAGCATTTCCCAAATTTAGGTTTAGGAAATAAACTGAAATTGGAAAGAGAAAGAGTTGGAGAAGAAGGAGATGAAGCTTACCAATGGGTTCTCTTTGAATTTGGAGTAAGAATTTGAGATTGCAAGAGAAACTAGGGCTTGGAGTTTTAATTCTTTTTCTTCTCCTCCATTAATCTTCTTAGAACTGAAAAGTGGAGGAAGAGGGAGTGAATGAAGAGGGGGGTTTCAGTTTGGGGTATTAAGTTGGCTAGTGGGCTGAACCCAAACTCAAAACCCAATAGAAAAAGTAGCAAAATTCGACTTACTCCAAACATATCGAAGTTTACACTCAAAAAGATCGCAAACGTAATTTTGGACTCAATGGGGGTGGTCTCGAGTCCCAATTCGACTGTTTGCAAAAAGTAGCTTTTCGGACTAAAATCCGACGAACGATGTTATATTTAAATATAAAATCGACAAATATGCGGGTTGTTACATATATGAATCTAATAAAAGTTTAAATAAAATCATATTTTATTTAATTTGGTTAAAATGAATTTTAACTTTAATTATAATTTATATATAATATAATGAATGTATCAAATAAATTCACGTGTTTTAATGGTAGGACCAACATATAAGCAATATATATATGTATGTATGTATATATGTGTATATATGTGTATATATATTTATGTGTGTGTGTTTAAATAAACATGTAGAAGTTTAGAGATAGAAACCTTATGTTTCTTTCTCTTTAACATAAATAATTAAATAAGGGAAGATGATGCTATAAAGGTAGAGAGAGAAACATTTCATCTCTCTTTCTCTTTAGTTAAATTAATTGACACATTAAATGACATTTACTATAGAATTCACACATGCCTTTGTTGTCTAATTTTTTTTTAAACATGTAGGTGATAGTAACATATGTATTAAAAGTTCAAATTACACTTATACAAAATATATTAAAGTTATTTTAATAATAGGCAAAAGTTAACTTATACTTACAAAAGGAAAATTAATGAACTAAATGTAACGACCTAGAATTTTAGACATTTGAATTTGAAATATTTAATAAATTTGAAATATTGAAATATTAGTTTTATAAGTCAAATAGCTTAAATTTCAAGCATAAAGGTTATTTGAATATTGGAATAGTGATTTAAATATCAAAATATTTAAATGATTGAATCTTGAATTTAAATCGAATAAATGTATTTCAAAAGCTTGTTTAAATTCAATTTAAATAATAAATGGTTGGTGTAAACTTTTAATTTAGAATTAAAGGTGATTAAAACTGGTTTAATGATTATTTGTTTTAACTAATGCATGAAATTATCATTCCTGGGCACTGTCTCGGATTTTAATGAAATTAGTGTCATCGAATCTGGAATAATGAATTGTTATATGCTGGCGAATTTCGTGACAATCAGACGTATTGTGTGGTCATGCGAGCTTGGAACGCTTATAAATTAATTACAAGAATTAAATATAATATAATTTGATTTGAAAAGCTAACTTCTATATATAATGGAACCATGTCCCGATACTAGTTCCATTGAGTTCGCAATAGGGGAAATTAGTATAGAACACCAAGCGACATGCCTTATTTGGAGTTCGATATTTTTAGGGATGAATAGTGTTTGAAATTTTTTCTATAAAAGGACCTCACTTCTTTCTTTATGGAGAAACACTTACCTTAGCCACCGTTCCATTAAACGGCTGAGATTTTGCAAGATGATCGGAGCCGTTTCAAGCCTCGACTCCAACTAGAGAAGTGTGCGCGTGGCCAAGAGGAGTTTATCTATGGTGGCCGATTGTTGAATGGTCAAGCGCGGTAGCTTCGAAGTCGTCTTGAACATCACAGCTTTGATTGGGATTTGCAGCACCGTCATTGGTCTTTGGCGAGGTAACCTAAAGCAATGTTGTGGAGGATGGCGTGGGATATTGTTTGGTGGAGTTGGTGGCAAATGGTCGACTGTGGTGGAAGCGAGGCAGAGATGAACGTCGTCGATGTTGTGGCTATCGTTCTCGATCGTGGGCCACCACAAGCGACAAGTGTGGTGGCAGATGACTTGTATGAGTTGGGGCTAGCATCAGTGAAGGGGCAGCAACATGAAACCGTAGGAGGCGACTATAGTAGTTGAAAAGAATCGTGATGTCGAAGTGGAAAGTGGCCTGGGTTTATAAATGAAGGTGATTAATGTTTAAACCAAAATTAATTTATGTTGAAAAAATTTAATTATTCTCAAATGTTTGCTAATTCATCCCTTGTCCATATGAGGATGGATTTGGGCGTGGTCAGTTGCATTAGACTCGTAGTGATAATGTCTACGTCGTTGAGTAGGATTCGTCAAATTCGGAGCTTGTAGGAATCTTAGCTAAAAATTCAAACGCTGCTCTATTTTATTCGGAACCAGAATGCTTCGGCGACAACAGGAATTTAGGTGAGTTAACTCACCTCTCTGGCCCGCTTATATTTTATATAAGTGCGGATATTTTTATTGATGCATGTTTGTTGCTTGTTTGGATGGTTTACTGCTTTATCAGTTGGTTTGGATTTATTCTAGCCCTTGGAGCGGATGATCGTTTATACGTACCCGCATAGTAGCGAATGATCCATATTATATGCTTATATACTGTATGTGATGCATGGGGACAGGTTGGAGGGATCCAACAGGATTTCTTACCACTATTGATTTTATTTACAAACATATATATATATATATATGTGTGTGTGTGTGTGTGTGTGTAACAACCCACTTTTTCGAACAGTTTAAGCGAACAACTAATCACATGATCCACTCAAATTGAATGGAAAGGCTGATAGTTAGGGGAAAGAAAGAAGAAAGAAAGAAGAAGAGAAGAGGAAAACCAAACAACATAGAATCTCACAGTGGAATGAATAATCTAAAGTATACAAAAAACCTTTACACAAAAGCAAACCGAAATATATGTATATATATATATATATACACAGACATAAAATCAGAGTATACTAATCTATTGCAGCCTTGACAGTAATAGCAGCCTATCCTTACAATTGCTGATAAATACAAAAATGAATGAAGTGAAAAAATAATCATGTATGTGAATATGTCTCTAGGCCTCCAGCTCGCCTCCTGAAGCTCCAAAGCATCCAAACTAAATTTGTACTATACTCGGTCCGACCCGAGATTATAATAAAATAACACTCGAGTCAGTGTGGAAAACCAGCATGAGAAAAACATACCCAGTTGAATTTTATTGTTTTAATAATCTTCTGAAAATAAAGGTATCTCGTAAGACCACGCCGTGCATAAACACGGACGAGTTTTTACCTTAGATAACCAAACCATTTCATATGAAATTCTCTAATATTATAATAGTGTCTAAGGGTGAAAATAATAATAATCAAGTTGTCGTGATGCTTGTGAGTGTATATTATAACAATACTAGGTATATAATAAAAAACTGATAAGGGCACGTTCGCTAATTGTGTAGGATTCCATGGAGGTGCCCTCGGTACTTCGGGAAACGGTCCTCCTGCACAAGGACAAGAGATAACCTTCTGAAGCAATATACATCCCAAGTGATGTACCATAGGAAAAACATAATTGGTCTCGCTAAGATTGAGTGCATCGCCCCATGCATTCATAACAAATGTAAGTGAATTCTAGATGGAGCGTACTGCACCTTATTGGTTTGTCAACACTATTAGCCATTACCACTGATGAGGCTATGTCTAGAATTCTAGGTCATGCATAGTCATCAAAATAGATCATGGAATCCCACATGTATTCCCATACCCAATGGGTCTCAGAACCACACTTGAATTCCAACATCTCAATATATCATGAAACTCCTCTATAGAATCGTATATGGTTTCAGAGTGGTTACGATTTTCAAGTCATCTCTTATGAGCACACTCTTCCACTTCCCTGGTGCTCTAAAAATCAATCGTCGATTTTCCGAAATGCTCAATACCTGTTCTTTAGGAAATAATCAAACAATACATAAGAACGGTGATCACCCCCTAACCGTTTAATTGGATGGATCTCCTCATTATTTGTCCTAGAAGAACAAAACGAGTTTACACGTACAGTATAGCACCACTGATGGTAGCTGTACCAGATAATTCCCGTGTTTCTCATAGATATTTTCAGAGTTATAATCCTTCGGTGTTAAGCGGGGAACATTTCTGTACCACCAAAGTTAAGAAGGATTGCATATTTAGGTAAAAATTTGATTGTCGGTTATTTAACGATCAAATAAACAAACATTCCAAACAGAGATTACGTTTCCCATGGAAATCACTAAGCCTCTTAGATTAATCTTCCATTAACTTAGAATCATCTTTTAAATATTTATTAAAATATTCATTACTTTTCTCATTGGTATAAGTACATTCATAAATAATTCATTTCAAAAATACTTGAAAACGTTTAAAAATAGATATGGAAAGCACAGTTCAGTATCAAGCATGGATCGTAGTTTACTCAATGGTTACGTCGCTATCCCAGCGAATCCATAGTAAAATGTAGGTAACCTCTGCCCCTCGAATTACACTATGAAAATCAACTGTTTCTTTCCAAAATCTCTTTATTCATAAATATCTCAAAATCTATTTATAAAGTTTCTTTATAATTTTCTAAGTTTAATTAAGAAAAACAGTCTTTATAAATCACAAACCATTTATAAAACCTCCCCTTTTTAATCTCTAAAACCCATTTATAAATCTCCTTATAATTCTCTAAAACCAATTATAAACCATTTTATAAATCTCGGAAAATCATTTATAATCTCTTTTATAAATTTCAATCACTTATGAATTCTTTTTGTAGATCCTTTTTAAGGTAAAACTCCTTTTAAACTCTTTCATAAAAAAACAATTCCCTTTAAAATAAATAGTTTAATTTTTTAACCATCTTCTTATTAAACCATTTATTATCCCAAAACACCTTTTAACAAAAACAGTCCATTAACTACACACGTCACATAACAAGTTACCATTTAAAACACTCTTTATAAAATCCAAGTTCGTTTATAAAACTCTGTTTATAAATCTCAAAAACATTTTATAAATAAATTCTAATCATTTACTTTAAAACACTATTATAATAATAAAAATAATAGTAAACATAATAAATAATTATTTACTTTGGATTATCTTAAAAAATAATTATTATTAATTCAAAACATTATTAATAAAAAAACAATAATTAATCTTTATCATTACTATAAATAATAATAATTTACTTCCAAAATTTTACTAATAATCATTATTATTAATTTCATAAAATCTTAATTATTTGAATAATTAACTTTTTTCAAGATAAAAAAATATTGATAAATATCTTTAAAACAACATTAAATACAAATAAATAACTTTAAAACAATATTGATATAATATGTAACTTTAAAATAATATCAATATAAATAAAGAATCTATAAACAATATATTATAATAATAAATTAACTTTTAAAAAAATATAAACTGAAGTTGATTTGAATATAAACTTTTTGGATTTGAAAAGAGGCTTAGTATTCACTATGGTACTTAAATAAGCTACCATTTTATTTTAATTAACTAACTCAGTTAATTACTGTTATTAACATTAATCTTGGTTTAACTCATCACTTAACAAACATTGTTAATGATTTTCTACCACTATGGGGTTTATGTTGAACATATACAATATCAAATTCAATTAGGCCAACAAATCAAGTTTTTGGTATTTAATAATCATATAATAATGGTATCTAATAATCATATAACAAGATTATTATTGAAATTAAATCAAAAATGGTGAGGAATCCTATTGGATCCCTCTAACCTATCCCCTGCATCACAATCATTATATAATAATATAATATGGGTCATCCGCTCGAGGGGCAGGAATAAATCCAAACCAACTAAATAAACAGTAAAACATCCAACATCCAACATCCAATCAACAATTTTTATTAACTATATAGCATTTCTGGTTAGTCCAAAAAGGTGAGTTTAACTCACCTAAGTTTTCTATTATCGCCGAAGCATTTTAGGATTTCGTCTAAATCGAATGATGTTTGATTTAGCGCGAAATTTCTATAAGCTCCAACTTCAGCCAATTCAATCCCTATGTGTAGCCTTTGCCACAACGAGTGCAATGTAAAAAGTTTCGTATCGATTAGACCACGTACGGGCAAGTTATTAACAGTATAAGTTTTCGATTTTAACATAATTAATTAAATCACTAATCACCATATTATATCTAATTGCCCACATTTATTTAATCCTTCTACCCATTCGTTCATTCCAGGCCAAAAATGTGACCTTAATCCAACACACACGCGCTCATTAGCACCGCTACCAACGTTTGCCGCTCCACCTCCAGAAGATCGACACGACCTGATGACTCCGATGAACCCACGCGTCATTCCCAGAAACACCACCGCCGCCGTTTATTTTCACAAAAACCAATTACTATTTGGGATGAGATCTACATCGCCTTGAGCTGAATTAGCTAAATCCGACCATCCACATCATTCATCCCGTCGTTGCCGTCAACTTTGCAGTTGGGACCTTGGGCTGATATGGCCTCTAGTGGCGACGATGGCTTATGGCCATTGGATGAGGAGTTTAAATTCAAAAAATAAAACATCAAACCAAAATCTCTGATGAAACGAGGTAGTTTATAAGGAAGGAGAGGGGTATGGTCAACGTGGAGGGTATGGTGCTTGTACATTTGGGTATGGGATAAGTACGGTTAACATATATATACATGTATGTATATATGCATGTATGTATATATGTATATATATGTATATAATATATATCTATATATATTATAATATTCCGTTCTAAGCACTCAAAAATCTCGAACCCTTAACAAGGTGTGCTGCCTGGCATTTTATATGTAATACCTCCATTTCGAACACAATGGAACTAGTCTCGAGGCCTAATTCAGTTATATATAGAAGATAGATTTTCAAACCCACTTACAATATATAATTTCAGAAACTAGTTTATAAGCATTTCAAACTCGCATGACCAAACGATATGTCTAATTTCCATGAAATTCGGTGGCATATAATAATTCATTATTACGGATCTAGTGACACAAGTTTTGTCGAAATCTGAGACAGTTCCGCAGAAGGCTATTTTTATACATTAATTAAAACGAATTATTACAAAAACCAAATTAATCACTTTTATATCTAAATTAAAAGTTTATTATTACCATTCTTATTTATATTGAGTTTAATCAACTTTCGAAATCATTTTTTGTTCACATTAAATTTAGGATTTAATTATTTAAACAATTTCAAATATTAAATTCAATAATTTAGTTATCAAATAAATCACTATATTTGAAATTCAAGTTATTTAACTTATAAAATTAACTTTTCAATATTTAAAATCAACTAAATATTCCAAATTCAAATGACTAAAATTCTGGGTCTTTACATTTTCCCCCCATAAAGGATTTTGTCCTCGAAATTAGCAAGTAAGAAAATGTCCCAAACTCATTAACTTTTCAAAACCAATTTGCTGAAATAGATTATAAAATTTCAAAGACTTTAAATTAATTCATGGCCACTAACCAATACCATTCCAAGCTATAACACCAAAATCAAATTTAGTTATAAAAAATTCTCCAAAATTCTCAAAAATTTCCTACAGCCTTAAATTTACGGAAAATTTCGCTAACATCTCCTTTGAGCGGCTCGATTGGAGAAATTTACGGTGTATATATAATCAAAAATATCCATATCATCTTTAAGGACGAGTCATCCCGTAGGGAAAAATATAAAAATACGGTATGTAACCCAAGATGTGTACCTTTTATAAGCATTAGCAAGCATATACAATTAATACAATGCGAAAGCGAGCTCCAAATGCGAAGCCATCTGCACCTACTAATCACTCAACAACCAATGAGAGCAAGTGTATAGAAAGTAATATCAATATATACAATCGACTATATAAGCATATGAAAATGTAGCAAATGTAACTAGAAAAACCATCAAATAAATAATATCAATTTATACATATCAATTTTCATTTTCCCATGTCAATATTTAATTTATTAAAGCTCATACGATGTACATATATCATCTATATGCACATCAAATCCGATCACTCATTCACACAATCTCACTTCCGAACTAGTATTATTCACACGACCGCTCTAGTGCGAACTTAAATCTAGTTCCTTGATTAGAAACTGCTATTCTATTTGCATAGCCATATACTATGATAGAGAACATCAGAATCAATCAAAAATCTATATCCAGTGTTCACCGTCAAGAATTGAGTGAAAAATTCTAAATCGGACCGATGTAAATCATCTCGAAATTATGTGCTCGAATCTAGATCAATAGTCATGTGAATAAAATAATATATGTACAACTTATGTATTTATTTTCAACCATTCGCATCCACACATGCCAGACTTGAATTGCTCAAAATATCAGATTGTTAATTTATATTTGGCAAAACTTAGCATATACAGTAAATAAATCAATCACAGAATCACTGGCACAGAGTGTTACAATAATAAGCAGTAGAAACAAATGAATAGTAGTTCATGAAGCTACTATATATATATAACAGAGTTAAACAAAATACAACAGAAGTCTCGAATACATAGAAGTCTCAATACAATAGTCAAATAACATAATCTGAATATATCACTGGAGTCACTTGAATAACTGAAAGCTGAATAGATAGATGAATCTTCAAGTGAAGCTCCATCTCCAAAGGTGAGTCTCAAATGTTGTGACACTCAGTCTGACCTGAGCGTAAAGCAAAAACACAAAACACTCGAGTCAGGATTAACATTCTTATATCAATAAATCCAACTCAAGTAAAATATCAACTGAAATACAAGTAACTTAAAGGATGTTTGGGATAACCATCCTCTAAGGATCCGTGGAACTATCTACTATGTAGTAAAATACGCTATTATAATAATGTCTAAAGTAAAGTAAACTATTAAAATAGCATTAAGGCGTTACCCATATCCCCCTTAACACATTTTATATATTCCCATATTCTATATAGTACCGTAATCTCCCCCATACTGGGCATCGTCAAAGGGCACTCCATAGGTATGGTACAAAACAAACTCGTAGTAATCTCGATAAGGTAGGTGTCACGGCACAACTAGGCAATGCCAGGGTAGATATACCAATTACACTTTCGGGCTGGTGGTAACGCATAGTAGCAACTACCGCCCACCTCGAGCCACATTCCCAAATCAAAGGTGCGCACCAAATCAATCACAAAGTAATAGAATGGCAATCAAAGAAGTGTGTTCGATCGGAGGAGCTACCTCACTTGGCCCGTCAATTGCTCTTGTTTTAGCCACCTTATGCTAACTCATGGGAGTTAGGTCCACGTATATACCTCATATAGGATCGTCGCCACCATCCTACTTCATTCTGGAATCTCCACCGTGTACATAGTTGTTAAAGTGGTTTTCGGTATTGGCAGGAAGTATGACAATATCTGATCCCGGTCTCTTTAACGACCAAACATTATTATAATGCCGTGGTCATTTCAAAATAGTTTATACTTCAAAACCAAAATATCATTTTCATTTCAAAACCATATCAATACGATATCATTTTTCACTTCAAATATATCCATTTCCAAAATCATAGCACTTTCAAAGTTAAAACACTTTCGAAACCAAAACACTTGAAATTATAACACTTTGGAAATCATAACACTTTGAAATCATAACACTTTGGAAATCATAACACTTTGAAATCATAACACTTTGAAAATCATAACACTTTGAAAATCATTACACTTTCCTTTAAAAAGTTTAGATATTAATAATAGTATATATAATAAAAGTTTATAAAATAAAATAGTTATAAGTTAAAATAGTTTATAATAAAATAGTTAGTATATTAAAATAGTTTATATTAAAAATAATTTATAAAGAAAAATATATAAATAGTTTTAAATATAATTTAAAAATACTTTATATAATAGAATAGCTTCCTCAAATTTCACAAATTGATTCCAAATCAACTCGAATTCCAAAATTCAAATTTAATCCAATCTCAGATCATCAATTTCAATTCAATTCAGTTCTCAATAAACCATTTCAAATTATATCGATTTCAAATACAAAGTTGAACCACAAAATAAACCATTTCAATTTCAATATAATTCAAAGCTTTAAATATTCCATAATTTCAAAACTAAATTTGATAATTTCATATATATCTTAATTTTACTTCATTATTATTTAGTTTTGAAAAAAAAATTCACTTAATAAATCCAATATCATTTAAATAAAACCCCAAATTACAAATTAACTAAATATTTCCTTTAGTTTATTTAAACTTGAAATATTCATTTATTCACCTTAAACCAAAATCAAGTTATAAAATCATATCCCTAAATCTCAAATTCAATAGATTTCAAATCGCTTTTAAAATTAATATAACTCTAAAAAAATACGATTTCAATTTAAATTAATTTTATCTTCCCAACTCTAATTTATTCAAATTATTATTATAAAATCTATTTTTAAAATATAATTTTAAATAAATACTTAAACATATTATATATTAATTAAATCAAACTTATTATTAAACTTAAATCTTGTTATTAAACTTATTTTATATTAAAACTAATTTATACATATTTTAAAATAGTAAAGTTATAAGTAAATTCTTAAAATTTATAATTTCAAAACTAACTTATAATTTTAAAATTTTCAAAACATATAATTTCAAAATCAAGAATTTAAATATATATTATATAATAACATTTATATATATAATATTTAAAAATCAATATTTATATAAAACCATATGTATATCTTTTAAACCTTGGAAATCATTTCAAATATATATATATATAGACCAACGGTGTTTGTATATTATTTTCTATCCTATGGTCAAGTGATACAGATATTTATCATTTCAATCCGCAATTTAAATATATACGGGTATATATCTTTTCAACCCGCAATCCCAAATTCAATTAAATGAAAATCGCTTGGGTTTATCATTTCAACCCATAACGATTTTCTCCTATTCTACAAGATCGTTCGGGTATGTATCATTTCAACCCATAGGGAATTCTATGCTAACAGAGAACTTGCAGAGTGATAAAATATGTGATAATAATGTAACAATCAGCAACAAGCATATATCATCAGTGATAAGATAACTAACAGATCATGGTGTCAGATGTCACAGGTGAACAGATACAGATAATTGCATATATATAGCAATTTAAATAACAAACAGTAGCATATTTCAATTGTTATTTCAATTGAAATCAAATTTAATAAATATAAGAACGTTAATCTTGAGTGATTGCTCACCTTTCGAGGCTACGGAGATTCGACAATGAAATGAGATGAGTTACGAATCCAAGCACGAATTCCAAAGTAAAACAAGATTGGCATGAATTAGACGGACAAAGCTGATAACAGGAATCGATAAAACAAATCAGAACCATCTTGATATAACTGAACAGATATATGTTATAACTTCTCTCTAAACCAATTTTTAAACATTCAAAATAAGATATATATATATATAATATTTATTTTCAAATCAAAATAAATTTAAACACAAATTAAATTTAATATATATATTTCAATAAAACATGTAAACAAGAGTATATTTACTTTTGTACACATGATATATATATATATAACTTATATAGCATATAAATATAACTAATCATATAATATAATACTATTATAAAATAAAGTATATCCCATCACTTCCTACAATAATATAAATAATATGATATATATAAACATACATACCTTATAACTTTTATAAACAGGCAAATAGAAATCAAAAACTTTGAATAAAACATGCAAACTAACATATAAACACACAGGCAAATATATATACCAACCTCGTATAAATCGTTCAACTGTACTATACCAAAGTTACTCTTTGTAAAAAAATATAATCCTTATATAGTATAAATAACAAAATCAGATTACAAATTATATAAAATGCTATTAAAACATATATATAGGGTAACAGCTAATATATAAATATATAATCTTATAACTATCAAAGTAAAACTTATACATTATTATATACATACGAACAACAAAATACTCAGTAAACGACTAGTTTATATAACATATATAAATATATAAATGATTTCTTTTCGGCTAAGACAAATATAACTATATTCAGATCAGTTGATATAATTTAATATATATATATATATAAGTTAACTTATCAATATAATATATATAACTATTATTTAAAGTTTACACCATAAACTGATACTATATATAACATATAACTTCATAATAAAAACATATATGCAACTTACAATATATATATATATATATACGTTTCAAAAACATGCAAAACGAAACTACCATATACATAATAATTTCTTATAACATAATATACTATGAACCTTTATAACATATACTTTAATATATCCATATATATACCTTAACATACACTAATATACATATACCATATTGTCATATATAAACAATCAACATAAGATACTGAGCAAACTTCTTTATATGAATACTTAATATGTTATTATATAAACAAAATATTATATATATAAACTCTAAATATAATTATACATATATATCAATAAAATAATACTTACAGTAAGCTAATATGTTTAAGACTAAAATAAAAAATATACTGTAACGCCCCACTCTGATACCCACTGTAACAAAGAGTATTACAGGAGTAATACCGTCTGTTAAAGCGGAGAATAGAGTATAGTGGAAGCGACCATTTGTAATCAAGCTATAACTATCTACTGAATACGTCGAAAGGGTGGTATCTGTTTTTTTTCTCAATCAGGTTCGACATATTCAATAAATATTTATAACGAAATTACAATGGCTAAAGATCTATCAGAATAAGAATAGTAATAAAATGATAAAACATCACAGAACAGAGTCACATAACAGATATAAAATCCCAGGACAATACATCGTCGATACAGATCCAAATATCATAAGTGGGTACAAAGCCACTACTCACTCATGTGAGTCAAAAATATGTACATATCAAAGTCTGAATAATAACAGAGTAGCGGAATAGCGGACAAATAAAAGCGCTATCTATCAGCATAGCAGATAATTCCAAAGCGGAAGCACAGAGTAGCTAAGTCCAGAGACCTAATCTGAAACAACTCGGTCTGACCCGAGTGAAAAGAACACTCGGGTCAGGCTAGCTAAACAAATCAGTTAGATAGACTGAGAGATAAAAATGCGGTAACATAGAAGGTAAGGAATTTCTCCCTATAGAAGAGCAATGAATACCACATAATATACTGGACGATAACATAATCATCAATCAATAATAAAATCTCCAAAGAGAAAATCATCCCCAAAGTGTCAAGTAAATAGTACGCCTCATATCATCGGCGTAGTCTGAGCTATATAAAGTTGCCCATAGGCAATAATCCCAAGAGTGACCAGAGTCTGTAATCAATGCCCAAGCAAAGATCGATGCTCCAAAGAGCAATGGGGATATACTGAAAAGTCAATGAAATCGAACACAGAAAAGCAGTGTCCAGAGACACTGTGAATCCACAAGGTAATAGCACTTACATCGTATGGTTCCATAGAACCAACACCGAATGGCGGTACTCGAATGGATATAAATATCATCAGATAATACAAGTATAGCACGTGCATCGACTGGAGTCGTTATTGCCAAGTACTGTAGAGTTTGTGATCGATCACTCGCACAGATGCGGAACGCGCGAGACGGTGAGATCCTTCTGTCAAGACCCGTAAATCCGTACTCCTTGATTAAACACTAATCTCCATTGATTAACTCAAGGGGCATGGAAATACGAACCCTGAGGGGTTTTAAGAACAAGAAAAGGGAAAAGAAGAAGAAAAATAGAAGAAAAAGAAAAGAAGAAGAAGAAAGAAGAGAAGAAAGAAGAGAAGAAAGAAGAACAACAGAACAACATCAGAATAGAAAACAATATCAGAATCTTACACATCGCAGCGGAACAATATATAATAGATAATCACTAGTCTTTTAAAACAAAGAACTATATCAGTTTATTCATACATCAATCAGAGTCGATATACAACAATGGACAGTTATATAAACTTGTCCTCATACAGAGTACACAACGGAATAAATAATATCAGATACAAATACTACGTCTCGTCATCCAGCTTGCTTCCAAAGCTCTAGAATATCCAGAATATCCTGATAACATAACTCTAGACTGCCCGTGTGGAAATTGGTGGGCACCCAGAGTTTAGAAGGGAAACAATAAACTCCGAGTCAGTCATGGTGACTGGTGTGAGATCGTAAAACAGTTTATCTTTAAAAGATAACAAAGGAATATTTTAAAATAGATTCGCAATGCTTTTTGGAAAATGATACTACCATAAGACCTCCCGCCACACACACAATGCAAACGCAGAATTGGAGGAGATTTCTTCTTATGATAGTCAAAGATGCTTGATACGCAAAATCAAATCATTTTGATATTTTTATTAATGTCTAGTGTAGAAAACATTTCGAAAATATAATATAAATCTTAGCCAGCATAGGCATTCCGCACTTATGCCTACTATAGCTATCATCCAAACAGTGGAGACCACCATAAGTGAATGATAGGTTCTACAACTAAAACCGTACAAGTCACATATTGTTTCTTTGGATTTCCAACAAATGGTCAGGCTAAGGAACTTCCTATGCCACGAAGGAACGCCCCTAGAATGACGTCCCGAGAACCTAACCGGATCTCTGCCAACACAAGGCCGGGTTACCTCTGCAAAAATAGGTAACTACTGACATGCGTATGCCATCCCCCGATCGTAACCGATCTTCCCGAGGATCCCCGATTCGCAACAAACCACATAATAAGTAGTATCAACATAGGTTAAGTATCTGGGCTCCATACCATGATACCACCTCTATCCAGAAGGAATGACATACACTAAGGGGCGCTACTCCCTAGAACCTTGCTGCATCCTTCCTATTTTGACCATTTCCGGGGTGTGAGGCTCGACGAAGTCTCGTCCACAAAGCTACGCTTTCTATAAAGCCATGCTTCGGGTCAAAAAAATGATCAAAGAATTGACCACAAAGATAAATGATCAAACAAACGATCATATCATAAATGATCAAACAATGATCATTTCACAGCAACACTCACTATGCCACGTTACCAAATTGGGAATATATCGCTGATAAATTTCAACTACATAACCTCTGAGCTCGTACGTCTCAGAGAAGGGTGTTAAGCTAAGAGAACAAATTCTCCGCCACCAACAGAAATGTATTTGAAAGAAATCAGCTTTATATCTCAAATTGTAACGTCAGACACACAATCCATACAAGTCTGTTCCGGGATCGAACAGAACCGAAGGCACTTCTCACGAAGCCCTTGCATATCCGGATAATTTTCTAATCACGTCCGGACTTCCCGTCACTAAGGGTGATAAAACCTCTAAATCGGAGATCAGCCGATGTAGAGTAACTCGACGGTAATCCTTCTGTTTTCAAAAATATCCGGTCTTCAACACCGGTCATCAAATGCAATTCATAACGACGTATCACATATTCAGAATGGGTTATACGACCCCATGGTCCTTTCCCGGCTAACTCGAATAGTGAGCGTTTATTCAAAAACAAGTGTGGCATTCAAATTCATTCAATTCACAACAAATACCATTCAAGGTAATTATTGATAGTCGGTTATTTAACTATCAATAAAGATGCGCAACATCATCAGATTCCACATAATTTTCCAAATTATTTAATTTCCAAAATATCTTTACTAGATATATAATTTCCACACTTCAAAAATAAATCTATATTTATTTTTTTTAAAACAAATTCCCATTTCTTTTATAAATTCCATAGTGAATTTATATTCCAAAATATCTACTGATATACGATTTTCAATCGATTCAATTTCATTTATCTTTACAAAGATAAATTCTCAAAAACATTTCATTTCATTTTGGAAAAGCATTTCCTTTCTTATTAATAATAAGAAATTCACAAATCTATTTATTTTCAACATTTGAAAATATTCGATATACTTAAATCAAAATTAAGTATATATTTCATTCTTTAAGGAAATCATTTATTATGACAACATCTATTTGAGTCAAAACGAATGTTACGTAAAACATCATTACGACGACTCAAAATTACTAGTATAGGGATTCAGAAATTAAGATAGATATATAAATCCCAATACTAGATAAAAACATTTCCTTTCAGAAATCATTTACTATAACAACAGTGTTATAGTCCGCCATTTCCTTATTTTTCGAAAACGACTATTTCAACAATAAATGTTGAAATCTATGGTTTCGATAATTAATACGTTTAAAACATCTTTAAATCGATTAACTCCTATTTCAAAAATCATTTTCCCAAAACATATCCATTTTATTCAATAATATATTCACTGTCCAAAATCATGAATATAATTCACTTAACCATATTTTCAATAATCTCTACATATTTTATTTCAATAAAAATTCGCTATCCAAAACCGCGAATCTATCTTTTTTAATAATCTTATATATTTAATTTATCAAATTCAATTGATTTCGAATTTATAAAACAACGTTTATAAATTCTATTTCTATTTATAAAAACTTCAATTTAAAAATCTTCTTTATTTACCAATTTAATTCACAATTCAATTTTTTATACCAACAATCCATATTATAAGTTAAATACTTATAATTCATTTATTTTACAAAATAGTTTCCATTTATAAGTTCACAATTTATAAATTTCTTTCACTTATCAATTCTAAAAAATTCATTTTAGCACTTGTAAAAACTCGTTTTATAATCCCAATATTTTAAAGTTATAAATATCAATTTTTGTACATCTTTTATATACATCGTTTATAATACTTTAGAAATCTCAATTTAAACCATTTTTTAAATTTCTTAACTTTTATTTCAAGAGAAATTACCTTTCGGTTATATTTCACAAAAATCTACATTTATATAACTTTAAAAATTTGAACGTTTATTTATTTTAAGATGAATCACTTCAAAAATTTAATAAACGTATATTTTCAAAATCACTTTAAAAATCTCTTTTAAAGTAAAAATCGTTATTTTTAAACTTCCAAAATTGAATCCGATGATGCAACAGCACCAATTAGTCCATCACAACATTCAATATCATATATCAATATGATAACAGAATATACAACAAATATCTGCAAAAAATTAAATACTGGTGAGGAATCCAGTTGGATCCCTCCAACCTGTTTCCCTGCATCCACAGATGTTAGCACAATACCAATTCCACTTCGAGGTGGAATATCGCGGTATATGGGTTTTATAAAAATCATCCGCTTACTAACGGCGCAATAGGGTCTCATCCGCTATACGAGGCGGGAAATCATCAATCCAATATATACATATGCCAATATGTATATATTGCTATATATATATATATAGATATATCCTACTATATCTAATATCACATCCAAATAGCAATCATACCAATCAATAAATAACTGCAATACCAAATATATTTTGAGTGAGAAAAATCTCACCTTAGCTTTTATTTTGCCATCCATTTATTCTTCCAGTTTGTTTTCTCCAAATTTTGACCTTGTATAAATAATTATACAATTCGTTAATATTCGAAATAAATCGAACATCTGAATTCTCATTTATATTTTAACTAATTCCTTCATTTAACCAAAATATTTTCTTTTCCATTACTGTAAATCTTAAACAAACTGTTTTACATTTTACTGATCATTCCATATTTGTCTATCCATATATACTTTCTTTAAACGGTGTATATATTTATTTACTTTAATTACTTCTGCCTAATAACAAAAATTATCACAGTAACATTTTTCTTTATAAACTCCTGCATATATATTTATATAAATAAATTTCAAAAGAAAATACCTCACTGTTTTTCTGCCTATTTTCATATATGTATTTACTGTGAAATAAACTAACCACCAAATATTTTATTTTCCTTTAACTATTGTAATTATTTTCTGTTTTAAATCAATACCTCATTGCTAAAGAAAACCCAGACTCGCGAGTGTCACTGCCGAAGATCAAGACACTCGAAATGCCTCGACTTGCCTTGCTTTCATGCCAGAATTTCGCCATCACTTCGCCCAGATCGAATGCGAACCCTTCAACGCGACTTGCTATTGCCGTTTGAACTTCAATCTACCTCACA
The DNA here is from genome assembly GCA_030737815.1 of Allium fistulosum. Classification (NCBI taxonomy): domain Eukaryota; kingdom Viridiplantae; phylum Streptophyta; class Magnoliopsida; order Asparagales; family Amaryllidaceae; genus Allium; species Allium fistulosum. The sequence continues at coordinate 495,342,445 of CM060905.1, read as the reverse complement.
GTAATCGTCGAACTAGAGCCCTAAGCCATCAAGCCTCCTTGCCCTGGCTCGCCATCGACATTCGCCATCGCGAATTCAATTACAATATCACCGCACCTGTCTACGCGTACGCGACCATCGCCGAAGTTGCCACGTCCAACTCGCTCGAGAACGAGCTCCTCCCCTGCTTGCGAACGAAACGCCATCATTGCTTCGCGTGCCCTAGTTTGCAATCCTCCTCGATTCATGGTTTGCAGGCATCGCGATTTTCAATCTCGCGACTCTCCTTTGCCGTGCTCGAGAAACCCGGTCGCCTCTTCTTTAGCTCGAAGGATCGAATATACGAAGGAGGTTTCGAATTTTTCTCTCTCTTGGCTCTGAATTTGGGAACGAAAGTTTTTGAATCTATAGATAAGGGGGAAGGAAGTAGATTTGAAAAGCTAGGCATTCTATTTAGTTTCGTTTCTCTGGGATGAAGAGTAAGGTAGTGGAGATAGAAATTTATCAAAGCTCGGCCATTGCTCGTATAAAAAAAAAATTTCTTTGATGCGAATGATTTAAGTAGAAGGAGACGGGGATAATAAAAAAACGTGATGGCTGCGTGAATCTAGGCTGAAACAAAGGGAGAGGGATGGGTTGCGTAATCTTCTTCGTGATTTTAGGAGGCTATAATATTTTGTTGTTGACTAATTTAGATTTTAAAATTCAATTTGAATTCGATCAAATCTAAATGCGTTTACTTATCGTTTGCTCACGTATCAACTCCGAAAAATACGAAATTTAAAACCCAGCAATAATACAATATTCCGGACCCAATGGAACTGGTTTCGTCGAATTCCGAGACTGTGCCCCGGAATGTTATTTTTTAAATGTCGATTCAAACGATATGATTTCAAAACTAAACAAACGGTTTCAGATTAAATTCTGAAGCTTCGATTATCTTCAGTATTATCAATACGAATTTTAAAAGCTTTCGAAATATTTTTCTTCAGCTTAAAACTAAAGATTCAAATTTTTATTCAACTTATAATAGATTAAATTTTAAAATTTAATCACCAATTTATTCTGATAATCTGAAATTCAATTCAAATCACCATCCAAATATTTAAAATTAATTAAATATCTTCGTTTCAAATTGTTGAAAATTCAGGGTCGTTACAAACTTCCCTCCTTAAAAGAATTTCGTCCCGAAATTACAAGTCAGGAAGAAAAAGTCCTTAACTCGTCTACTATTTTTCACAATCCAATAGTTTTATCAAACTTTCATAACAAATCTTTTTTTTACTAAAGATTCGTTATTAATTCAACTAACTTCCTAGAATCTTTCATAGTTTCCAAACATCATTGTTTACTTAACAATTCAAATTTAAATCGAATTTTAACTTTCAATTTTTTCTCAAAAATTTTCTAACACTCGAAATTTTCGAAAATTTTTGCCAGCGTCTCCTTTGCGCGGCTAACACGGCACGACTACAAAACGTCCCTACGGACTCTCAGATTTCAAAAAGAAAAAAGAAAAAGCCAAGCGGCTAGACAAGAAATCATCAAATCTCATATTGAAATTCAAATACTTACCTTTTGTCGAGCAATTCAATTTTATCTTCAAAATTAAAATCCCAATTCATAACACCTGTATATCCTACTAGACATAACATCTAGTTACAACATTCACACTATTTTGCCAATTCCGTTAAAAAATTTACAATATATACTTCTTATATCATTTTTAATTCACTATTGAGGTTATATCCATTATCATTAAATTTCACATTTCACATTCATTTGAATTTAATTCACAATTTCTATTCTATTTAAATTCAATTTATCTTCAATTCTGAAATATTGAATTTCATCAACTATCTTTTACAACTGCACTATTTTAAATTAGTTACAATTACTAATTTATCACAAATTCTAATCCACTTATTCAAATTTGTTTCCAACATTCAGTTTCAATTCCAGTTTTATCTTCATTCAATCATTAACTTAGAATAATTTCAATATCGAATTTTACTTAAGAATTTCACTCTTCATTTCTTAGGTTCAATATAATATTCCATATACACATTATATTTATTTTCAATTTACCACTTCGGTTAAATCTACTTACATTTAAACTGGAGTTCCAATTCCATATGAATTTTAATTCATCTTTCATTTATAATTATTCAATTTGATTCTATTGCTTCCAAATTCGAAAAGAATTTCAACTTTCATTAAATTGATTCACTTGTAATCACTTTAATTTAACTCCATTCTTTAAGTTAAATTTATTCTGTCAAAATTCAATTTGTATAAGTTATCAACTTATTTCTTATTTCATAAATATTTTAAATAGGATTCCAGAGTCTTTTCAACTTTTCAAAAATCATTTTGAAAACAATTCAAATTATCCTTTGAATTTCCAAAACAAAACCCAAATTTTCCAAACAGCTTCCATTAAAAATAATTTGGCAGCAATTCCTCTTTTGGAAACCCGAAAATGAACACCGGTGATGTCGCGATCATCATCGGAATTATTTTCCAGCGACCGAAAAGAGTTTAGAGCTTTTCATTCCTTCAAAACATTTTTCCAAAATCCTTTGAAAATCATTTTCAAACCAAAAATGATTTAACTTTCCAAATCTCCAAAATTTTCAAATTCTTTTCAAAACATTTCCAAATACTTCTCTGGGATTTCGTTTTCAATTATAAGTCACATTTATAATTTATATTCTTAAATTTCATTTGTATGTGAATTTTATTTCTTAACTTTGGAGTTATGATTTCAATTTCTTATTTAATTTCAATGATAATAATTTAATATTATCACTTCTAACAACCATGCAACCATATACTGTAATAATTTACAGAAAATCATTTTCTTTTCTATACAAAAATAGTTTTGGGCAAAATTATCTCATTTACCCTATTCAAAACATACTGTGTCGAATTGTTCTATTTAAGTGTTTAGAAACCCCTTCGATCCAGTTGCGTAGACTGTGCCGACGAAGGTTCATAAGCCACTCAATAAATCAATCATCACAATATAAAATAATTTTTATATTAACTAACAAATACGCGCTCGTATCTATTATTACACTCAAACTCATTCTAGAGTACTACTGACTCTATCTCTAATGAGTAACACCCAACAGAGCAGGGTTGTCGCTTAACCATATGCTCTGATACCAACTGTCAAGACCCGTAAATCCGTACTCCTTGATTAAACACTAATCTCCATTGATTAACTCAAGGGGCATGGAAATACGAACCCTGAGGGGTTTTAAGAACAAGAAAAGGGAAAAGAAGAAGAAAAATAGAAGAAAAAGAAAAGAAGAAGATGAAAGAAGAGAAGAAAGAAGAACAACAGAACAACATCAGAACAGAAAACAATATCAGAATCTTACACATCGCAGCGGAACAATATATAATAGATAATCACTAGTCTTTTAAAACAAAGAACTATATCAGTTTATTCATACATCAATCAGAGTCGATATACAACAATGGACAGTTATATAAACTTGTCCTTATACAGAGTACACAACGGAATAAATAATATCAGATACAAATACTACGTCTCGTCATCCAGCTTGCTTCCAAAGCTCCAGAATATCCAGAATATCCTGATAACATAACTCTAGGCTGCCCGTGTGGAAATTGGTGGGCACCCAGAGTTTAGAAGGGAAACAATAAACTCCAAGTCAGTCATGGTGACTGGTGTGAGATCGTAAAACAGTTTATCTTTAAAAGATAACAAAGAAATATTTTAAAATAGATTCACAATGCTTTTTGGAAAATGAGACTACCATAAGACCTCCCGCCACACACACAATGCAAACGCAGAATTGGAGGAGATTTCTTCTTATGATAGTCAAAGATGCTTGATACGCAAAATCAAATCATTTTGATATTTTTATTAATGTCTAGTGTAGAAAACATTTCGAAAATATAATATAAATCTTAGCCAGCATAGGCATTCCGCACTTATGCCTACTATAGCTATCATCCAAACAGTGGTGACCACCATAAGTGAATGATAGGTTCTACAACTAAAACCGTACAAGTCACGTATTGTTTCTTTGGATTTCCAACAAATGGTCAGGCTAAGGAACTTCTTATGCCACGAAGGAACGCCCCTGCAATGACGTCCCGATAACCTAACCGGATCTCTGCCAACACAAGGCCGGGTTACCTCTGCAAAAATAGGTAACTACTGACACGCGTATGCCATCTCCCGATCGTAACCGATCTTCCCGAGGATCCCCGATTCGCAACAAACCACATAATAAGCAGTATCAACATAGGTTAAGTATCTGGGCTCCATACCATGATACCACCTCTATCCAGAAGGAATGACATACACTAAGGGGCGCTACTCCCTAGAACCTTGCTGCATCCTTCCTGTTTTGACCATTTCCGGGGTGTGAGGCTCGACGATGTCTCGTCCACAAAGCTACGCTTTCTACAAAGCCATGCTTCGGGTCAAACAAATGATCAAAGAATTGATCACAAGAATAAATGATCAAACAAACGATCATATCATAAATGATCAAACAATGATCATTTCACAGCAACACTCAGTATGCCACGTTACCAAATTGGGAATATATCGCTGATAAATTTCAACTACATAACCTCTGAGCTCGTACGTCTCAGAGAAGGGTGTTAAGCTAAGAGAACAAATTCTCAGCCACCAACAGAAATGTATTTGAAAGAAATCAGCTTTATATCTCAAATTGTAACGTCAGACACACAATCCATACAAGTCTGTTCCGGGATCGAACAGAACCGAAGGCACTTCTCACGAAGCCCTTGCACATCTGGATAATTTTCTAATCACGTCCGGACTTCCCGTCACTAAGGGTGATAAAACCTCTAAATCGGAGATCAGCCGATGTAGAGTAACTCGACGGTAATCCTTCCGTTTTCAAAAATATCCGGTCTTCAACACCAGTCATCAAATGCAATTCATAATGACGTATCACATATTCGGAATGGGTTATACGACCCCATGGTCCTTTCCCGGCTAACCCGAATAGTGAGCGTTTATTCAAAAACAAGTGTGGCATTCAAATTCATTCAATTCACAACAAATACCATTCAAGGTAATTATTGATAGTCGGTTATTTAACTATCAATAAAGATGCGCAACATCATCAGATTCTAAATAATTTTCCAAATTATTTAATTTCCAAAATATCTTTACTAGATATATAATTTCCACACTTCAAAAATAAATCGATATTTATTTTTTTTAAAACAAATTCCCATTTCTTTTATAAATTCCATAGTGAATTTATATTCCAAAATATCTACTGATATACGATTTTCAATCGATTCAATTTCAATTTATCTTTACAAAGATAAATTCTCAAAAACGTTTCATTTCATTTTGGAAAAGCATTTCCATTCTTATTAATAATAAGAAATTCACAAATCTATTTATTTTCAACATTTGAAAATATTCGATATACTTAAATCAAAATTAAGTATATATTTCATTCTTTAAGGAAATTATTTATTATGACAACATCTATTTGAGTCAAAATGAATGTTACGTAAAACATCGTTACGACGACTCAAAATCACTAGTATAGGGATTCGGAAATTAAGATAGATATATAAATCCCAATACTAGATAAAAACATTTCCTTTCGGAAATCATTTACTATAACAACAGTGTTATAGTCCACCATTTCCTTATTTTTCGAAAACGTTTATTTCAACAATAACTGTTGAAATCTATGGTTTCGATAATTAATACGTTTAAAACATCTTTAAATCGATTAACTCCTATTTCAAAAATCATTTTCCCAAAACATATCCATTTTATTCAATAATATATTCACTGTCCAAAATCATGAATATAATTCACTTAACCATATTTTCAATAATCTCTACACATTTTATTTCAATAAAAATTCGCTATCCAAAACCGCGAATCTATCTTTTTTAATAATCTTCTATATTTAATTTATCAAATTCAATTGATTTCGAATTTATAAAACAACGTTTATAAATTCTATTTCTATTTATAAAAACTTCAATTTAAAAATCTTCTTTATTTACTAATTCAATTCACAATTCAATTTTTTAAACCAACAATCCATATTATAAGTTAAATACTTATAATTCATTTATTTTACAAAATCGTTTCCATTTATAAGTTCACAATTTATAAATTTCTTTCACTTTCTTAAAAATTCATTTTAGCACTTGTAAAAACTCGTTTTATAATCCCAATATTTTAAAGTTATAAATATCAATTTTTGTACATTTTTTATATACATCGTTTATAATACTTTAGAAATCTCAATTTAAACCATTTTTTAAATTTCTTAACTTTTATTTCAAGAGAAATTACCTTTCGGTTTTATTTCACAAAAATCTACATTTATATAACTTTAAAAATTTGAACGTTTATTTATTTTAAGATGAATCACTTCAAAAATTTAATAAACGTATATTTTCAAAATCACTTTAAAAATCTCTTTTAAAGTAAAAATCGTTATTTTTAAACTTCCAAAATTGAATCCGATGATGCAACAGCACCAATTAGTCCATCACAACATTCAATATCATATATCAATATGATAACAGAATATATAACAAATATCTGCAAAAAATTAAATACTGGTGAGGAATCCAGTTGGATCCCTCCAACCTATTTCCCTGCATCCACAGACGTTAGCACAATACCAATTCCACTTTGAGGTGGAATATCGCGGTGTATGGGTTTTATAAAAATCATCCGCTTACTAACGGCGCAATAGGGTCTCATCCGCTATACGAGGTGGGAAATCATCAATCCAATATATATGTATGCCAATATGTATATATTGCTATATATATATATAGATATATCCTACTATATCTAATATCACATCCAAATAGCAATCATATCAATCAATAAATAACTGCAATACCAAATATATTTTGAGTGAGAAAAATCTCACCTTAGCTTTTATTTTGCCGTCCATTTATTCTTCCAGTTTGTTTTCTCCAAATTTTGACCTTGTATAAATAATTATACAATTCGTTAATATTCGAAATAAATCAAACATCTGAATTCTCATTTATATTTTAACTAATTCCTTCATTTAGCCAAAATATTTTCTTTTCCATTACTGTAAATCTTAAACAAACTGTTTTACATTTTACTGATCATTCCATATTTGTCTATCCATATATACTTTCTTTAAACGGTGTATATATTTATTTACTTTAATTACTTCTGCCTAATAACAAAAATTATCACAGTAACATTTTTCTTTATAAACTCCTGCATATATATTTATATAAATAAATTTCAAAAGAAAATACCTCACTGTTTTTCTGCCTATTTTCATATATGTATTTACTATGAAATAAACTAACCACCAAATATTTTATTTTCCTTTAACTATTGTAATTATTTTCTGTTTTAAATCAATACCTCATTGCTAAAGAAAACCCAGACTCACGAGTGTCACTGCCGAAGATCAAGACACTCGAAATGCCTCGACTTGCCTTGCTTTCATGCCAGAATTTCGCCATCACTTCGCCCAGATCGAATGCGAACCCTTCAACGCGACTTGCTATTGCCGTTCGAACTTCAATCTACCTCACAGTAATCGTAGAACTAAAGCCCTAAGCCATCACGCCTCCTTGCCTTGGCTCGCCATTGACATTCGCCATCGCGAATTCAATTACAATATCACCGCACCTGTCTACGCGTACGCGACCATCGCCGAAGTTGCCACGTCCAACTCGCTCGAGAACGAGCTCCTCCCCTGCTTGCGAACGAAACGCCATCATTGCTTCGCGTGCCCTAGTTTGCAATCCTCCTCGATTCATGGTTTGCAGGCATCGCGATTTTCAATCTCGTGACTCTCCTTTGCCGTGCTCGAGAAACCCGGTCGCCTCTTCTTCAGCTCGAACGATCGAATATACGAAGGAGGTTTCGAATTTTTTCTCTCTTGGCTCTGAATTTGGGAACAAAAGTTTTTGAATCTATAGATAAGGGGGAAGGAAGTAGATTTGAAAAGCTAGGCATTCTATTTAGTTTCGTTTCTCTGAGATGAAGAGTAAGGTAGTGGAGATAGAAATTTATCAAAGCTCGGCCATTACTCGTATAAAAAAAAATTTCTTTGATGCGAATGATTTAAGTAGAAGGAGACGGGGATAATAAAAAAAGTGATGGCTGCGTGAATCTAGGCTGAAACAAAGGGAGAGGGATGGGTTGCGTAATCTTCTGCGTGATTTTAGGAGGCTATAATATTTTGTTGTTGACTAATTTAGATTTTAAAATTCAATTTGAATTCGATCAAATCTAAATGCGTTTACTTACCGTTTGCTCACGTATCAACTCCGAAAAATACGAAATTTAAAACCCGGTAATAATACAATATTCCGGACCCAATGGAACTGGTTTCGTCGAATTCCGAGACTGTGCCCCGGAACGCTATTTTTTAAATGTCGATTCAAACGATATGATTTCAAAACTGAACAAACAGTTTCAGATTAAATTCTGAAGCTTCGATTATCTTCAGTATTATCAATACGAATTTTAAAAGCTTTCGAAATATTTTTCTTCAGCTTAAAACTGAAGATTCAAATTTTTATTCAACTTACAATAGATTAAATTTTAAAATTTAATCACTAATTTATTCTGATAATCTGAAATTCAATTCAAATCACCATCCTAATATTTAAAATTAATTAAATATCTTCGTTTTAAATTGTTGAAAATTCAGGGTCGTTACACCTTCCCAGAAGGATAAAGGCCCAGAGGCGCATGCCGAAAAATAAACCGCTCCATAGAGCAGGTGTCCAGAGACGGTTGCCCAAAGGCGTGGTGACCCAGAGGTCCAGTACTGGCCGCCCAGAGGCTAATGTGTCACAAACTTCTTGGAGAGGAACCCGTAAAGTGTTAACAATGAGTCCCATACCCCACGTTCGCACTAAACGGTTTACTAACCAATAGCAAGCTCACACTCCAAACAATAAAAAGTCCACCTCGTATCATCGATAAACTAGACCCAAAGATCAAAACGATCAATCGAATAGGTCGGGGATTAACCGGAAAGAAAATACACACGGTTCCATAGGCCGGAGATTTCCTAATCGTTTAAGCACCTTTCCACTTCGCTCGACGTGCTAAAAAGTGAGTGTAAGATTTTTATTATAGAAAATAATGCTGCGAAACGGATTTATAATTGATTTTGAAATCACTTTAAAACGGCTTTTGAAAACTCTCCTATTATGGAGTAATTAATTTAATAATTAAAAAAAATATTATATAATAGTTTTGAAAGCCATTTAGGAGTGAAAAATCCTTTGAAAATAATTCATAAAACCCGTGTACGAAATCTAGAGACAAATCTCAAAGAAATCAATAAAACCAGAAAATCACTGAAAATATCCTCAGTGTTGGAAAATAGTCCAAAAATGACGCGAACCCAAGTTCGGAAAATTATTCGGATCAGTAAACTGAATCCGAATGGCATGAAAATTGGGAGACATATAGTCCAACATCTTTGCTCCAAACTGCAAAAAGAATCGGGAAATTCTGACTTGAAACGAAGAAACGGCGTCGTCTCAAAGTCGGACAAAAATCATAAAACTTTACTGTGTCAAAACAGTGTAAAGGTCCCACTTCGACGACATGGTCAAAGGGTCACATGAACTCAGATCTTGATGAAAATTTGCAGGAACGTAGTAAAGTACTCCTACTATGATATGCAACAAGAATCGTTCGGTTTCGAATTGAAACGAATAAGCGACAATGTTTCAAAGTTGGTCCGACGATAACTGAAAATGATCACTATTGTAAAACAGTTTCTGGGTGCTACTTCGGCAATAGAAACGAAGTATCTAATGCACCCAGATCTAAACCAAACTTTGCATGGTTAAAGATCTCGATCTCATCTTTTTAACGAGACCAAAAACGATGAAATCGGACAAAGGACGAGCCTGGGATGGCGTCGCAAAGTCGGGGTTCTACGCTGAAAACAACGGGAGAAAAGAGACTAAGGCCTATAAATATGCACTAACTGGCCAGAGATGAAAAACAACAATTTTGGCATAGTAAACTTCAAATTCTGGCAAAATGAAAAAAATGAAAGTTGTAGCTTAGTTTCTAAGATTTCCGGAATGACCAAGATCGTCAACTTCCGACCATAGATGAAAATTCTATGACTAAAACAATTCTCAGATCAAAATTTTATATCACTGTCGTTGTGCTCTCTGGACAGTAGTAAGAATGCACAGTTTTGACCAAATTAAATTCAAAATTTCATGAAACTCAAAACATGAAAGTTTTAGCTCTAAATCTATGCTTTCCAGAACATCTAAAATTATTAGATTTGGATAAGAAACGAGTAACTTATGGGCAAATAAATTTCAGGTTTTTATTTTATCAACCCTGTAGTTTGTTGTCAGGTCAGCGACAAACAAACATGATTTAGACCATTCAAACCTCAAAATTAGGCAAAGCACAAAACATAAAAGTTATAGGGTACAGAATAAGCTTTCCAAAACTTCAAGAAAATCTTAATTCTGATTTAAGATGAATGAGATATGCCTAATTTACTAACAGCAATAAACTAATTATAATTTCAGCTAGCATATATTACAAGCACCTTATGTGCACACCCCAAAATGAAAGCAAAGATGATCAAAGAGCTATGATTAACATGTTACATAATAAAACATGTGTTACTAACTGATTACCGAAATCAAAAGATGATTAAACACATATTAGAAGAGGTTTTTAGCAATATACCTCTCTAGAAAGCAACAAAGACTACTATAGCATCAACCCAAGTTAGCAAAAGATGATTAGGAGGCTATAAGATCAAAAAAACACATAAAACATGTGTTACCAAATAAATTTCAGAAATGAGAAAGATGTAAAAACGGATTTGAGGTGGGTATTTGCATTACCTTTGCATAGAATGACTTGCATAAGCTAAAACTAGAAGAAGATGAAGATAGAGGCCATTTTTGTTATGAAAGATTTAGGAAATGATTAGGGTTTTGATTAGGGATGAATGAATTAGGTTAGGAGAGTTTGAGATAATTTATAGAGGAGGTTTAGGGTAGGTTATTGGGCTAGGTTTAGAAACCCAATAAGAAGAGAGTTATTTACATGTTTCCAAAAATTAGTCTAAGTGTTCATATATGTTTATAAAACTCATTTTTCTTAACCAACCCGTTTTAAAATCTCTCCTAAAATGTTTAACTTTCCAAAAATAACATTTTATCCTCATTTTAAAATGCCATATTTCCCATTTAATTAAAATAGCCTTTTTCAAATAAATTTTTGTTATTCCAAATCCTTTTATGCTTCATTAAAATAAATAAAAATCCTAACTTTTATTTATTAATTGGTAATGCAAATCCCGGGTTGTTACAGACTCCCCCCTTAAGAAAATTGCGTCCCCGCAATTCCTTAAGATAGATGTCGCCTATAACGTCAAATCCACAAAAGAAGTGATAGAGATAAAATAGAGAATTCTTACCCGCAGAAGAAGATGGGAGAAAGCCAGGATAAGAGAGTTCGATAGATTCTCTGGTCTCCCAAGTGCAGTCCTTAGGATTCGGTGACCATTGAATCTTCACGAGAGGAACCTCTTTGTTGCGAAGGCGTCTAACCTCCGAATCAAGCACACGAAGAGGTTGCTGCTCCAAAGATAAATCAGGTAAGATCTCTAAATCAGGCACAGCATGCGGCTCAATGATATAATCAGGATCGCGGACACACATGCGAAGCTGGGAAACATGGAATGCGTCGTGTATTCCAGAGAAGTGAGCAGGTAGAGCCACACGATAAGCAACGGGGCCAATGTGTTCCGTAATAGGGAATGGTCCTACATAGCGAGGAGCCAACTTCCCTGTAGAGCTGAAACGCACAACCCCCTTCATGGGAGAGACCCGAATAAAGACAGAATCACCAATGGAGAACTCAAGAGGCTTCCTACGGTTGTCCGCGTAGGATTTCTGGCGGTTCTGCGCCTCTTTCATTCTCTGACGAATAAGAATAATCTTCTCAGAAGATTCCCGAACTGAATCTGGACCAAGAAGGAGCTTCTCGCCAGATTCTAACCAACACGAAGGAGAACGACATGGCCTTCCGTAAAGAGCCTCGAAAGGAGCCATGCCAATACTAGACTGAAAGCTGTTGTTGTAGGAGAACTCTACAAGCGGTAAGTGATCCTCCCAACTACCTCCAAAATCCAGAATACAACATCATAAAAGATCCTCTAAAACACGATTCACCCTCTCCGTCTGACCGTCGGTCTGAGGATGATAAGCAGTCGAGAGATTCAGCTTTGAGCCCAAAGATGACTGTAGGCACTTCCAGAAGTGACTGGTAAAGATAGTGTCTCGATCACAGACGATAGAGCTAGGAATGCCATAAAGTCGAACGACTTCCTTCACATATAGCTTGGCAAGCTGAGGAGCAGTCCAAGTGGACTTAATAGGAATGAAATGAGCTGATTTGGTCAAGCGATCGACGATGACCCAAATAGAAGTATGGCCTGACCTCGATCGAGGCAGACCGTCAATAAAATCCATGGATATCTGATCCCATTTCCACAATGGAATCTCTAGCGACTGAAGAAGACCAGATGGACGCTGATGCTCAGCTTTGATCTGTTGACAAGTCATGCAATGGCTTACATAACTTGCAACATCACTCTTCATGCCCTCCCAATAAAATAGGCGACACATGTCGGCATACATCTTACTCGACCCGGGATGTATAGTGTACTTAGTGCGATGACACTCGTCTAGAATGTCGCGCCTAAGTGATAAATCAGATGGTACCAAAATACGGTTCTTCCTGCGGAGACACCGATGAGAATCAATAGAATAATCCAACAATGTCTCATCACTGGATCCTGACTCAAGGAGATGAATATATTGCAACAAGTCTGGATCCTGCCACTGAGCATGGGCAATGCGATCCAATAGAATAGGTCGAGCTTCCAAGCTGAATAACAAGATCTGAGGATCAGAAGACGGAGCTCGATTTCGAATATCACACATAGAAAGAGTCTCAAGAATATCCCACTCGGCTATCATCATAGAAACTACTGTCGAGTGTTTGCGACTGAGTGCATCAGCCATACGATTACCCTTGCCAGGGGTATACTAAATATATAAGTCATATGAGGCGAGAAACTCGAGCCATCGCTGCTGCCTCATATTGAGATCCTTCTGACTGAATAAATACTTCAGAGACTTGTGATTGGTGTAAAGAGTGAAGCGTTCGCCTAATAGAAAGTGACGCCACGTCTTCAAAGCAAAGACGATAGCTGCCAACTCAAGATCATGAGTCGGATAGCGAACCTCATTCGGACGTAGCTGCCTAGAAGCATAAGCAACTACCCGATCATTCTGCATAAGCACAACACCGACGCCGCTACCACAAGAGTCGGTGTAAACAACAAGATCCTGGTTACTCTCAGGAACCACAAGGATGGGAGCATGAGTGAGAAGTTCCTTCAATCGCTGAAAAGAAACTTCACACTTATCAGACCAAATAAAACGAACCCCCTTACGAGTCAGAGTCGTGAGGGGAAGTGCAACACGTGAGAAATCCTTGATAAATCGACGGTAATAACCCGCCAGACCAAGGAAGCTGCGAATATCATGAACGTTCTCGGGCTGCCTCCAATTCTGAATAGCTTCGATCTTGGCAGGATCGACAGAAATACCCTCATATTATACAATATGGCCCAAGAACTTGACCTTGCTCTCCCAAAAATGGCACTTGGAGAGCTTGGCCTTAAGCTGATGCTGACGAAGAGTATCCAAGATGATCCGCAAATGATGAGCATGCTCCTCCTCGGATCTAGAATAAATAAGAATATCGTCAATGAAAACCAGAACGAATCTATCGATGTATTCCCGGAATACTCGATTCATGAGATCGACAAAGAAAGCCGGTGCGTTCGTCAAGCCGAACGGCATGACCAACCACTTAAAAGAACCATAACGAGTGCGAAATGCTGTAAGAGGAATGCTCTCTTCTGCGACTCGTAGCTGATGGAATCCGGTGGCAAGGTCAAGCTAAGAGAAGACCTTCGCACCGATCAATTGGTCAAACATGTCGTCTATCCGAGGAAGTGGGTAGTGATTTCTGATGGTCAGCTCATTGAGCTTGCGATTGTCAATGCAAAGCCTAAGAGAGCCATCAGCCTTCTTAATGAAGACCACAGCAGCACCCCATGGCGAAGAACTGGAACGAATGAACTGCTTCGCTTCAAGCTCAACTAACTGCTTCCTGAGTTCCTCATTCTCTTTAGTAGACATTCTCGTAGGAGGACGCCCAACTGGATGAGAGCCTGGAATGAGATCGATGCGGAACTCAATAGCTCGCTTTGGCGCAAGTCCGGATACTGGCTCGAATACGTCGGGGAAATCCCGAACAACAGGAATACGAGATATGTCCACATTCTCATCTCGTGAATCAAGAGCAAATAAAGTAATATCAGAAATCCCAACATCCTGAAGAGCAATAGCTAACGGAGCGAATGAGTCAGGATGACGAAGAAATAATATCCGCTTCGAACAAATGATTTTGGCGTCGTGCTGAACGAGCCTATCCATGCCAAGAATCATATCAAAGCCCAAATACTCCATAATGTGGAGATTTGCACGGAAAGAAAAGCCACAAAGATCAAAATCTGTATCCTCACAGAGCAAGCTAAGGGTCGTGGATCCACCAATGGGATTCACAATCCTTAGTGAAGAAACCAGACAAGTAACATCCAAAGATAAAGTATCAACTAGTTCCTTTGATATGAATGAGTGAGAGGCACCTGTATCAAAGAGAACTCTACAAGATCTACCATGAAATAAAATAGAGCCTTCAAGAACGGAAGGATGTGTACCTTTATGCTGAGCAGAAGTGGTAGGAGCCTTGGCAGCATTAAGCCTGCCAGGCTTGGCACTAGCTGGAGTAATAGGACAAGCGGAGATCCTGTGTCCCTCCTTGCAGAAGGTGCAATAGAGAGGTTTGGGACACCCTCGAACATATGATCGGTAGATTTAGTTAAGCACGATTCAAAAATAGATAATTCATTAAGGAATATTACGGAATATAATAGATTCCTACACATATTCCTAACTTATTTATCTAAAGGTGGATATGTTCAATTTGGATCGTATTATAACGTATTGTACTACGTGTCTGTTCTGTGTTTGTTATGCTTAATTCTGAACCTTGGCTCTGATACCAAGCTGTAACACCCCACACTGATACCCACTGTAACAAAGAGTATTACGGGAGTAATACCGTCTTTTAAAGCGGAGAATATAGTATAGTAGAAGCGACCATTTGTAATCAAGCTATAACTATCTACTGAATACGTCGAAAGGGTGGTATCTATTTTTTTTCTCAATCAGGTTTGACATATTCAATAAATATTTATAACGAAATTACAATGGCTAAAGATCTATCAGAATAAGCATAGTAATAAAATGATAAAACATCACAGAACAGAGTCACATAACAGATATAAAATCCCAGGACAATACATCGTCAATACAGATCCAAATATCATAAGTGGGTACAAAGCCACTGCTCACACATGTGAGTCAAAAATATGTACATATCAAAGTCTGAATAATAACAGAGTAGCGGAATAGCGGACAAATAAAAGCGCTATCTATCATCATAGCAGATAATTCCAAAGCGGAAGCACAGAGTAGCTAAGTCCAGAGACCTAACCTGAAACAACTCGGTCTGACCCGAGTGAAAAGAACACTCGGGTCAGGCTAGCTAAACAAATCAGTTAGATAGACTGAGAGATAAAAATGCGGTAACATAGAAGGTAAGGAATATCTCCCTAGAGAAGAGCAATGAATACCACATAATATACTGGACGATAACATAATCATCAATCAATAATAAAATCTCCAAAGAGAAAATCATCCCCAAAGTGTCAAGTAAATAATACGTCTCATATCATCGGCGTAGTCTGAGCTATATAAAGTTGCCCATAGGCAATAATCCCAAGAGTGACCAGAGTCTGTAATCAATGCCCAAGCAAAGATCGATGCTCCAAAGAGCAATGGCGATATACTGAAAGTCAATGAAATCGAACACAGAAAAGCAGTGTCCAGAGACACTGTGAATCCACAATGTAATCGCACTTACATCGTATGGTTCCATAGAACCAACACCGAATGGCGGTACTCGAATGGATATAAATATCATCAGATAATACAAGTATAGCACGTGCACCGACCGGAGTCGTTATTGCCAAGTACTGTAGAGTTTGTGATCGATCACTCGCACTGATGCGGAACGCGCGAGACGGCAAGATCCTTCCCAGAAGGATAAAGGCCCAGAGGCGCATGCCAAAAAATAAACTGCTCCATAGAGCAGGTGTCCAGAGACGGTTTCCCAGAGGCGTGGTGACCCAGAGGTCCAGTACTGGCCGCCCAGAGGCTAATGTGTCACAAACTTCTTGGAGAGGAACCCGTAAAGTGTTAACAATGAGTCCCATACCCCACGTTCGCACTAAACGGTTTACTAACCAATAGCAAGCTCACACTCCAAACAATAAAAAGTCCACCTCGTATCATCGGTAAACTAGACCCAAAGGTCAAAACGATCAATCGAATAGGTCGGGGATTAACCGGAAAGAAAATACACACGGTTCCATAGGCCGGAGATTTCCTAACCGTTTAAGCACCTTTCCACTTCGCTCGACGTGCTAAAAAGTGAGTGTAAGATTTTTATTATAGAAAATAATGCTGCGAAACGGATTTATAATTGATTTTGAAATCACTTTAAAACGGCTTTTGAAAACTCTCCTATTATGGAGTAATTAATTTAATAATTAAAAATAATATTATATAATAGTTTTGAAAGCCATTTAGGAGTGAAAAATCCTTTGAAAATAATTCATAAAACCCGTGTACGAAATCTAGAGACAAATCTCAAAGAAATCAATAAAACCAGAAAATCACTGAAAATATTCTAAGTGTTGGAAAATAGTCCAAAAATGACGCGAACCCAAGTTCGGAAAATTATTCGGATCAGCAAACTGAATCCGAATGGCATGAAAATTGGTAGGCTTATAATCCAACATCTTTTCTCCAAACTGCAAAAAGAATCGGGAAATTACGACTTGAAACGAAGAAACGGCGTCGTCTCAAAGTCAGACAAAAATCATAAAACTTTACTGTGTCAAAACAGTGTAAAGGTCCCACTTCGACGACATGGTCGAAGGGTCACATGAACTCAGATCTTGATGAAAATTTGCAGGAGCATAGTAAAGTACTCCTACTTTGATATGAAACAAGAATCGTTCCATTTCGAATTGAAACGAATAAACGACAATGTTTCAAAGTTGGTCTGACGATAACTGAAAATGATCACTATTGTAAAACAGTTTCTGGGTGCTACTTCGGCAATAGAAACGAAGTATCTAATGCACCCAGATCTAAACCAAACTTTGCATGGTTAAAGATCTCGATCTCATATTTTTAACGAGACCAAAAACGATGAAATCCAACAAAGGACGAGCCTGGGATGGCATCGCAAAGTCGGGGTTCTACGCTGAAAACAACGGGAGAAAAGAGACTAAGGCCTATAGCTATGCACTAACTGGCCAGAGATGAAAAACCACAATTTTGGCATAGTAAACTTCAAATTCTGGCAAAATGAATAAAATGAAAGTTGTAGCTTAATTTCTAAGCTTTCCGGAATGACCAAGATCGTCAAATTCCGACCAGAGATGAAAATTCTACGACTAAAACAATTCTCAGATCAAAATTTTATATCACTGTCGTTGTGCTCTCGGGACAGTAGTAAGAATGCACAGTTTTGACCAAATTAACTTCAATATTTCATGACACTCAAAACAAGAAAGTTTTAGCTCTAAATCTATGCTTTCCAGAACATCTAAAATTATCAGATTTGGATAAGAAACGAGTAACTTATGGCAAAATCAATTTCAGGTTTTTATTTTATCAACCCTGTAGTTTGTTGTCAGGTCAGCGACAAACAAACATGATTTCGACCATTCAAACCTCAAAATTAGGCAAAGCACAAAACATAAAAGTTATAGGGTACAGAATAAGCTTTCCAAAACTTCAAGAAAATATTAATTCCGATTTAAGATGAATGAGATATGCCTAATTTACTAACAGCAATAAACTAATTATAATTTCAGCTAGCATATATTACAAGCACCTTATGTGCACACCCCAAAATGAAAGCAAAGATGATCAAAGAGCTATGATTCACATGTTACATAATAAAACATGTGTTACTAACTGATTACCGAAATCAAAAGATGATTAAACAAATATTAGAAGAGGTTTTTAGCAATATACCTCTCTAGAAAGCAACAAAGACTACTATAGCATCAACCCAAGTTAGCAAAAGATGATTAGGAGGCTATAAGATCAAAAAAACACATAAAACATGTGTTACCAAATAAATTTCAGAAATGAGAAAGATGTAAAAACGGATTTGAGGTGGGTATTTGCATTACCTTTGCATAGAATGACTTGCATAAGCTAAAACTAGAAGAAGATGAAGATAGAGGCCATTTTTGTTATGAAAGCTTTAGGAAATGATTAGGGTTTTGATTAGGGATGAATGAATTAGGTTAGGAGAGTTTGAGATAATTTATAGAGGAGGTTTAGGGTGGGTTATTAGGCTAGGTTTAGAAACCCAATAAGAAGAGAGTTATTTACATGTTTCCAAAAATTAGTCTAAGTGTTCATATATGTTTATAAAACTCATTTTTCTTAACCAAACCCGTTTTAAAATCTCTCCTAAAATGTTTAACTTTCCAAAAATAACATTTTATCCTCATTTTAAAATCTCATATTTCCCATTTAATTAAAATAGCCTTTTTCAAATAAGTTTTTGTTATTCCAAATCCTTTTATGCTTCATTAAAATAAATAAAAATCCTAACTTTTATTTATTAATTGGTAATGCAAATCCCGGGTTGTTACATATACACAAGTATACATGGATATAGAATATATATAACATACTGCATCAACATATATAACTTACAGACATTATACAACATTTACCCTTTAAATCTATTATACATAATACCTATTATATATATATATATATTTAACAATATTTATTATAAAAGCAATATATAAATACCCATGGAATATAGTTGTAAATATACCGCAATATTGGTTATAATAGCTTATATAAACTTGATATACATACTAATATATAAGCTATGTCTATTATATAGAATCAGAAAGCATAAGTATACATATAAATGAATAAATAGAATATATATATATATATATAATATACCTTGCCGAGGCTTAGAAGTTGCTGCGCTTGGCCTGGAAAGTAGCGATGGTCTGTCTCGCGCGTGCATGGATTGGCTTGAAGCCGAAGTGAAGGTGTAGCCAGTCGGGTGAGGAGATGCGGGCTTGGTGACATGGGCGCAGTGGCACTTGCTGGTGGAGGCTTGACCGAGCTATTGGAAGCAGGGGTGGAAGCATGGGTAAGTGGAAGAGGAATTGATGGCTTTGGGTTTGAGGCGTGAAGGGAAGATGGGTTTGAAGGCTTCAAAGGAGAGGATGAATGAATAGCACAACAAATATATATTCGTTTTGTTTTTTTCTCAAATAAAGTGACAAAACTAAGAGCTGGATTCAAAGTAAATCCTAATGAATATAGGGAATGGTAAAGGCCAGAACGCTGAATTCAGTAATTATGAAAGGCTATTGGTTTCATGTTGGATAACGAATAGTCACGAGAAATCCAAAAGACTCGGTTGCGGAACCGATACGCTGAGCGTTTCGCAGATTGCACCGCACACCGGACTCCGAAATATAAAGGTGAATATACCACAGAGATCAGCACGACGAGATGATCAAAATGGTATATAGATTTCAATGGCATGACCATCCTATCAAAAGTCGATAATTGGTACTGGAAATGCTACTAAAATGCCGAAAATAAGATAAATGGAGCAATATCAGTCAAAATTTGGAGAAACGAAATATGATGTCTCACTCAGAAGATGATTTACAATTTTATTATGTAAAAATATTCAGGTTTGGAAAACATTTTATTGTCATCAAATATTAACTGATTTAAATTTAAATAAAATTACACAATAAAATAAACTTCCATATTTTCTGATGAAAATTTACCGTTTTCTATGTTAAAGTAGACGTATTCCAAATATTAAATTTTCATTCCACATTTAATTATTTAAAATTTCACAAAATGTCAGTTAATTACGTTATTAAAACCAATAAAATTTACGGGTCATTACAATTGGTCTCTCATTATTCAGATTCTTTTATTTACATTCATTTATTCATAATCATTATCCATATTGCTTTATTCACATTCATTCATTACTTAGTATATTCCTTCCAACGCTAATGTTACTTAAGAATTATTCCATCAAATTTTATGTTTAACAACATTTCACTCTATACTAAATTCATTCGTGAATCATTTCATAAAAGTTTCCTTAAGTTTATAAACATTTTATACAACATTTCTCATGTTTATTATCACTTCACAACTTAAGTACATATTCATTTTAAATCAAAGTCAATTCTATTTGACTTATTTCATTAATTCACTTCATTATTCAATCTTATCAACACATTCTAAACCATATTCAATTTACTAATTTTATTTAATTAGTTCATTTCATTAGTTCATCTCAAATCACAATCAATTTCATTTTAAAAATCATTCCATTTGACTTAGCTTAAGTTTCTTTTCATTCATAGTTGCTTTTCTTAACATTCATATTCAATAATTTTTAAAAATTTGTTTTAACACTACGCCATAGATTGCATACTGCAACACCCAAAAAGTGATGCAGTAAGTGCCAAAAAATGTTGCTGTAGGCTAAAAAAGGGCAAAGGCAACACTTTCTCGGTGATGCATTTTGCCGCGTTGCCGCAGACCTCAAAGGCAACATTTTGACTATTTAAGGCAACAGAAGAAATATTGTTGCAATAGAACCCTATTTGGGTCTATAGCAACATCCATAGGTGTCTGTACCAACATTCCAAAATGTTGCTATAGATATTAACTTTTTGAATTTGTGGGGCCCACAATGTAGAGCATATTTGATTTTTTAATAGAAATAAATATTTATTTAATAAAATGCTATTGCACAGAATTTGATATTCAAACAGTAATTTATTTAAATAAATATTTTATTTCAACATTTAAAATAGTACAAATTCCTGACTCCACTATTTTACAATTCAATGATAAATAACACTGATATTCACATATACAGATATTCCTCACTACATCTTTTATTACAAATTTTGAATGGTACAAATTCTGACTCTCACTATAACTGTACAATTTCTGAATACATCACAATTCGATTTTACAGTAACAACCTCACTACATCACTCAATCACTCATCTGCATTGTCCAGCTTCAGTGTTCGTCTTGTCTCTTGTGTACCTGTATAATTGACAATCTACAGCAGTAATCTGAACAGAAACAAATTTAATTTGCAAAAATATATAATTTGTTTTTAAAGCTGTCTCAGATATATGGGTTAAACTTCATCATCTTTGATTGTGTAGTATCTGTGCATATCAGTATTCATATCAGGGACAGGGAATTACGAGTGGCTGCAGTACACACGTATGCACGTGTGCACTGCCTCGCCAACTCGAGTGCACAAGGTCAAATCAAAATTAGATTCAACACAAGTGCCAATAGAATCGATAAAAATTCAAAGTGTAAATGCAACAAAAGCCACCAAGTAAGCAAGCATGGATCAGAATACCAAATGAACAACAAGGAAATCAAGCAGGCAGTTCACAATGCTAAATGACCACAGAATATACATGATGCCACCAGACCAGGTCACAACAGTATGGAAGGAAAAAATACAGAAACAACCACAAAGCATGAATGCAGTGACAAAGTGATACAAGAACCAGGTGACTACAAGAACCAATGATCAAGGCAGTAGACAAAGAAAAATGATCAAGCTACAATATACAGAACTACAAGTAGATGCAAGCTAACTGGGATATGAATAACTACAGCATGCAGTGGCAACAAGCATTTTGGAAATAACCAGTGTCATCATCTATATGGAAGCAAGGCTACAAGATATGATAGTGAAGACTCAACAAATATCACAGACTACAAGTGAACACATGAACACAGCAGTGCAACAATATCAACAAACTGCTTCACAGTACAACTGAATGGAATGTGATAAAACAATGTAGTACAGGTCAGTGAAAATGGTCAGAGCATACATCTACATACAGTTACGCCAACACAGCAACAATGAAGTACAACAACTACAAGACCGAACTCAAAACAACAATACAAACATTATCACAACAGGTAAATCAACCAAACAAGGTCATAGTGAAAAGATAACAAATGCAATGATCAGATACACATGCTAAAGTGAAGCACAACAGTGAAGTGAAAATGTAGCAATATCAAAATTCAAGTTGGAAATACTTAGATTAACAGTGATCAAGACGCGACCAGGATGTCACAAAACAAGTATGCAGAGTAGTCAGAAGTCAGGTGATCAGAGAAGTCACAGTGAAGTCAACGAGAAGAAAAATATCAAAGCCGTATGTTTTTTTGAAAATGTCAGATTTTAAAATTAGGAAAGATTCGACTTTTCAAACAGAGGAACGCACGTTCAAAATTGAAGCCGTGTGCATAAAGAATTTCCAAAAATATCAAAGATTAAAACAGGAAAGTTTCAACAACGTGAAGAACACGTAAATCAAATCAGACGCTTATATAAAGGATCCAAAATCATCATTGACGAGGTGTGGTGAAAATCAGAGAAAACCCAATCATCACCGACAACAATAAAGAAAAAGTATTCAAGTTCAAATCGAGAGAACAACAGAGAAATACATACCGAACCCAACTGTCGAGATCGGAAGCAATTTCTCACAGAAGCAAAAGCAAGATCGAAGACCTAATTTCATAAGCAATGAAAAGAAGAAGCCGTAGCTTCAATTCCAGACTAAACGAAGACGTCAAGCCAAAAGGCCCTAATTTTCGCGTGCCCTAATTTTCACAAAGAGGAACGAGAAAGAAAAATCACGTGCCCTAATTTTCACACAGAGAGGAACGAGAAAGAAAAGTAAAGCGGGAAATGGAAATTGTTAAGGTGTGGATTGATGGTGTGGATTAATGGTCGAGATTTTGTTTTAAATGATGGTGTGGATCGCTGAGGTGTAAAATTTGTTAATTTTTTTAATTTGAATATATTTATAGCTACTGCAACATTTTGTTGATATCAATGCTAACACATTGAAGTGAATGTTGCAATAGACAAAAATCAGCATAGCTATCGTTACATTGTAGCTAGCAACACCTTGTAATTTCGTTGCAATAGGCCATCTATGGCGTAGTGTAACTTACTAATACTCAAAACTTACAAATTATAAAACTTATTTACTCATATTTCCATAAAACACTTAAATCAAATTTTTAGAGTTTCAACACTCTGTTCTTATTTCAAATTATTTTGAAACAATCCTATAAATAATTTCTTTGTTCAAATCATACTTGTTGAATTTTAAATTCAAAACTTGTTTTGCAAAAACAAAACTCTAGTGGTAGCAATTCCTCTCTTGGAAACCCAAAAATGAACGTCGATGATGCTGTAGTCATCATCAAAATTATTTTCCAACGACCAAAGCGAGTTCAGTTCTTTCTATTTCTTTTACATTCCATTAAAAATATTTCTAATCATAATATTTTCCAAAATAATACTATTATCATTCTCCCGAATTCTTTGAAAATCAATTTTCAAAACCAATGGGACTTAAATCCTCAAATCTCAGCTTTTAAATCCTTTTTATTGACAAATCACATTTATACATTTCCCTTATATATATATTTACTATGGTTATATATAAAACCATTTCTTAACTGTCTATCTTTATTTACATTATAATACAACAACTTTTATTAGAACACAAACAACAAACAACAAAAGATACAACTAAATTTTATTACTCACTAATAACCAAACATACTGTAATAGTTTCTGAAAAATTATTCCTTTCTATATAAAACATAACCATGGTAAAATTATTTCATTTACCCAATTTCAAAATAATACCGTATCGAATTGCTCTATTCAAGTGTTTAGAGATCCCTACCAATAACGTTAATTACTCGTATTGACCAGAATCCATAAGCCACTTAATAGATTAACCAACACAATATAAAATATTTTTATATCACTAACATATACGTGCTCATATACACATACACTCAAACTCGTTCTAGGGTGCCATTGAACTAATATATAATGAGGACCCCAATAAAACCAAGTTTATTGCTTAACCTCGCTCTGATACCACATTGTAACAACCCACTTTTCCGAACAGTTTAAGCAGACAATTAACCACACAGGATCCACCCAAATTGAAGGCGGATAGTTAAGGGAAAGAATGAAGAAAGAAAGAAGTAGAGAAGAGGAAAACCAAACAACATAGAATCTCCCCGCAGAATGAATAATCTATAATATACAACAAATCTTTACACAACAGAAAAAATGAAATTTATATGTATAAATATACGCACACACACACGTACACATATATACATACAGACATCAATCAGAATTACTAACCTATTTCATCCCAGATAGTTATAGCAGCCTGTCCTTGCAATTGCTGAAAAATACAACAATGAATGCAATGGAAAAATAATCATGTACGTGAATACATCTCTAGATATAACAATAATGCAGCGGAAACAAAAGAATAGTAGTTCATGAAGCTACTATATATATATAACAGAGTTAAACAAGATACAACAGAAGTCTCGAATACATATATGTCTCAATACAATAGTCAAATACAAAACATATATGCATCACTAGAATCAACTGAATAACAGAAAGCTGGATAGATAGCTGGATCTCCAAGTGAAGCTCCAACTCCAAAGGCGAGTCTCAAATATTGTATCACTCAGTCTGACCTGAGCATAAAGCAAAACACAAAACACTCGAGTCAGGATTAACATTCTTATATCAATAAATCCACCTCCAGTGAAATATCAACTGAAATACAGTAACTTAAAGGATGTTTGGGATAGCCATCCTCTAAGGATCCGTTAAACTATCTACTATGTAGTAATAGACGCTATTATAATATGTCTAAAGTAAAGTAAACTATTAAAATAGCGTTAATGCGTTACACATATCCCCCTTAACACATTTTATATATTCCCATAGTCTATACAGTACCGTAATCTCCCCCGTAATGGGCATCGTCAAAGGGCACTCCATAGGTATGGTACAAAACAAACTCGTAGTAAAGCACGCTAGGGTAGGAGACACGACACAACTAGGCAATGCTAGGGTAGATATACTAATTACACTTCCGGGCTGGTGGTAACGCAGAGCCGCAGCAATCGCCCACCTCGAGCCACACTCCCGAATCAAGGGTGCTGTAACGACCCAATTTTTCGACGCCCGAAAGTCGACATCAATACGTCCACTGTATCAAATGCCGAACCATCGAATGCCGGAAAACCGAACCGTTAGGGTTAAAGAAGAAAGAGGTAGAAGAAGAAAGAAGAAGAAACAGAAACAATAACAGAATCTCACATTCGCAGCGGAACAATATATAATAGATAAATGAATAATCTTTAAACAAAAGAACTATATCAGTTCATAAAATTTATCATCAGAGTTTACAGCAACAACACACAACACTGCAGTTATAATAACCTACCCATATGATTGAATACACAGTGAAATGATAGTAATATACGGAAGTAAGTCTTGCCATCCATGTAACGACCCAGAATTTTGGACCATTCGCATCCATTATAAGTGTATAGGTAGACACACATGTCGGAATTGAATTGCTCAAAATACCGCGTTGTTAATTTAAATCTGGCAAAACTGAACATATACAGTAAATAAATAATCACAGATCACAGACACAGAGTAATAAGTGCAGCGGAAATAAAAGAGATAGTAGTTCATGAAGCTACTATATAAATGTATAAGTTACATCAGAGTTAAACCAGATACAACGGAAGAGTA
Source organism: Allium fistulosum (assembly GCA_030737815.1). Taxonomy (NCBI): domain Eukaryota; kingdom Viridiplantae; phylum Streptophyta; class Magnoliopsida; order Asparagales; family Amaryllidaceae; genus Allium; species Allium fistulosum. Next base: position 495,316,431 of record CM060905.1, on the reverse strand, counting down.
ATATGATACATCAGATACAAATCAGAATACATCACTGGAATCATCGAATACTAAAGCAGAATAGATGGCTGAATCTTCAAGCAAAGCTCCAACTCCAAAGGTGAGTCTCAAAAGCTGAACCACTCAGTCTGACCCGAGCGTAAAGCAAAAACACAAGACACTAGAGTCAGGATTAACATTCTTATATCAATAAATCCAACTCAAGTGAAATAGCAATTAAAATACAAGTAACTCAAAGGATGTTTGGAATAACCATCCTTTAAGGATCCGTTAAACTATCTACTAGGTAGTAGTGTACGATAAGTAGATAATGTCTATCAGTAATATAAGAAGATATCAAAATAGTGTTAAGTCATGGCCCATTCCACCCTTAACACATTTTTATTCCCAAAAGCATATACAAGACCGTAGTTTCCCCAAAACTGGAAGTCACCAGAGGGCAATCCATATACTAAAGGTACAAATCAAAATCGTAGTGGTCGCGCATAAATGGAATACAAGTATGACAAGGCACATGAGGCAATACCCAAGGTAGTGATACTACCGTTCGCCTGATCCGGACTGGTGAGAACGCAACGCCGCAGCGCCCGCAACACCGTGAAACAACACTCCCAAAATCAAGGGTGCACCAATCGACAACAAGTAATGAGTAGTTCGAAGAAGTGTGTCCACTTGAGGTAGCTAATCCTCCATTGGCCCGGCACAGCTCCTGTTTTAGTCATTTCCAATTTGACACAAATGTCAAGGCTATCCATTATCGTTCACTTTCTTCAGTCAACACGTACATCATTCCAACCACTTCATTCTGGATCATCACTCCGCGTATAGTTATTAAAGTGGTTTTCGGTTTAGATAGAGAGTATATCCATAACCGAATTCCGGTCTCTTTAATAACTTTTGTAATTATTACACCGATTAGTCATTTAATATATTTCAAAACCAAATCAATTTCAATTCAATTTTGTAAATCAACATTTCATTTGTCTTTCAAACCCGATTTCCAAAATTTACGTTTCAACTTCCAAATTATCATTTCAAAATCTTATAATTCAAATTCAATTTCTATTTAAAAAAATCCAAATATTGATTCAAGTTCGAATACAAGTTTCATTTCGGAAACATTTAAATTAAATCTTATTTAATATTCAAATCAATTTAAAATCATTTATCGATTTCATTCAATATTCGTTAAGTTACTATGCCATTCAAAACAATTTCCATTAAATTTCCAATTCATTAAATCCATTATTTAAATTCAACTTCATTATATCAAAACTTACAAATTTAATTAAATTAAATTCATTAAATCAAATTCTTTACATTTCAAGTCTTACATTAATTCCAAAATATCACATTTTCATTTCTTGTTAAAGAAAATTCAATTTCAATTATTTATTTACTTACTTTAAATAATTTCCAAAACTTAATTAATAAAGAAATCTCAATTTCAATTATTACGAAGTAAAATTCACTTATTCAAAAATTCAATTTAATTTAATCATTAAATAATTCAATCTTATTTAATTATTAAATAATTCAAACTTAATTATTACATAATTTAAAAGTTTAATAATTTCAACTTAATTATAATTTTCAACTTAATTATTAAATCATTTCCAAGTTTAATAATTTCAAACTTAATTATAATTTCAAACTTAATTCAATCATTTCTCAAATTAAACAACATTTTTTTTCAATTACATTGTTAATATTTTGTTTCGGGTTATTACATATTAACATTTTCCTTTCATAAAAATCCAAATTTCAACTTCATTTCAAAACCATATTCTTTATTCAAATAAAATCTTCGTTTATTTTTAAATCAAATTATTGACCAATCGGGTTTTATTTAATTTCCTATCCTAGGTCAAGGTTCATTTTGGGTATTTATCATTTCAACCCGATTCCAATTCAATTCAAAATCAAAGCATAGTAAAGGGAACTTACAGTGTGATAACTGGGATGGTGTCAAAGTAAATAAACAAGCAATAACAAAAACAATATCAATCCAATAATCAATTCAAATAATCCCGAAATAACCGTATTAATTCGCATTGTTATTTGTACGAATTAATATAATTATTTCTAGAATCTACACTATCATTTCATGTAGATTAAAGATTATTACACTAATTATTCATACGGTTCTTCACTTGTCATTCGATTTCAATTTTAACACTACGTTAATTAATCCAATATACGTCGATGGTTCAAAGTGTAATTATCACTATTCTACATGTCAATTAATTTAACAATTAAAAGGGGTCATATTCAACTAATCAATTTAACATATAAATCAGTTTAAAATTGTTAACCATTCTATATCAATTTCAATTTTGCATACTATTTATCATTTAACACTAACAATTTAACGTCCAATATAAACATCAACAATCAATCAATTATCAGCCAAACTATATTATCATCGCATAAATAATTAACAGATAATGGTGTCAGATGTCACAGGTGAACTGATACAGGCAATAGCATATATAACAGTGTAATTAACTAACAGCAGCATATTTCAATTGTCATTTCAATTGAAATCAAATTTAATAAATAAAAGAACATTAATCGTGAGTGAGTGCTCACCTTTCGAGGCTAGAGAGAACAGTCAATGAAACGAGTTACGGATCCAAGCACGAAATTCCAAAGCAGAGCACGATGGATACAAGTTCGATGGACAAGCTGATAGATAAGAAATCGATGTGAATAAATCAATTAGTTTTGATATAAACTGAATATATATACATTATTATTATACTATATATATATACTTATATAAAACGCAAAGTATTAACATAAATAGTATATCTTTAAATCGATATTTTAAAATAAGATAAATATACTTACTTTGCTATAACGTATACAATTTCCTACATACGACGTATATTACAGACATATATTAAACTATACGTATTATTCATACAAATACAACTTTCATAACTATATATATGCACTGTACTATATGTGAAATATATACTAGCAAAATAATACTTATAACAACATATGTATAACATATATTATATACAGTAACTATAAAACTGAAATATGACACTATATATAATAACTAACTATACTTCAAAATATAACAAAACTGTTATACGTATTCATTAAACATGATAACTAATTGTAACATCTATGTTTTATAAGTAGCTACTATATAAAATATATTCACAAGTAACATAGATCCAAACAGTTAGCATATATTTGCTCTAAACAAAATACTTTAGAAGTGGAACACGAATATACTTTGTATATAAAATATGTGCTTACGCTAGTACATAAACACATAAACTTATAGAAAAGAAGACAGTAAAACATGTACAATACTTCTTCTAAGATATAATAAAATTATATTCAGCTTACTAGCTACAATATATATGCCTATCTAACTTTACACATAAATTACTATGTATATTTTATAACACTGTCTTACACACTCACGCATACACACTACACACACATATATATATACACACACACTGCGCACATACACACTTTAGAAATCAATACTACCAAACGATAGTTACCAAAGTTGAGATAACAAAATGTAGTTGTAATATAATATACATAACTGTAATACAAATCTATATAAACTGCCGCTATCATATATCTTAGAACACTATATATATACAGAGCAAAACAGAACATAGCATTTTAAAATATATACGTACCTTATAACATATATATATATATATAATACATACTAACTATATAAACATTCGAAATTTAACATATGTATACTTACAAATCAAATAAGGCTCGGTAGGAGGAAGGAAAGGAAGTGGGCGGCTCGAGTTCAGGAGGTGGCCAGGCGGAAAGCTGAGGCGGGCGGTACAGTGAACGACATAGGTGGTCGGATGAGGCTGAGGTGGCAACCGAGTGAAGGCAGATGCAAGGTGGGGTATGGTTGTTTGGTGTTTGGTGTCAGATCCAGGCAGATCGGAGGTTGGCACGAGCGGGGAGGTCTTCGACTGAGACAGTTGGCGAAGTGAAGTCGGCAGGTTGGAAGGCTTGTGGTAATGGGCGGAGCTTTGTGGTGATGGGTCGGTGGATGAACAGTTAGTGGAGAAGGCGGGTGGATCTCGGCACGACAGAAAGTGCACGACCTGTGAAAGGTAAAAACGTTTCACTTACGTCTTGCAATATGAAATAAATATGATCTGGGCATACTTCTATGGACATAACAGTGAACAAGTTTACACACTAACTGGAAAAGAAATTTTTAAACACGCATACCACTCTAAAAAGAAAGGCAATGCGTAGAGGAAATTGGATAATATACTGGGCATAGATCATATGCCTTCGAATACGAATGCATTTATCACATATTGGAGGTGTACCAAGCTATGACGCAAATGAACCAAATATAATATGCTACCAGCACTTGCATTTTCAATTATTTGCCTGGACTACACTTGGTATAACTCACATATGCAGACAATTAAGTAAGACCTGGTACATTTTTTTATAAAAAGTATGCACTATTTATATGCAAATATGACTAAAAGAACAAACACCTGGACCTACTATTTGGCACCTACACTCTAAACTTGTATGCACACGCGTGCTTCATGCAAGAATAAAATAAATGCCTGACCAACATATTCATTGGTGCATGAACAAATCAAAGGTCTGGTAGGCTTCGTGTGATACACAAAAATATAAAATCAAATGGAAACTTTGCAACGTCTCCCTAAAGCACGCATGCGAACACAATGTTCTGGAATTTGACTTTGAGTAAGTATAAATTTTCATGCAAACTGATATACGTACGCCATAAGGTTATAAACTTTCTTTCACAAAAATGGTGATCCGTTCGTATTTCACGCAATTGCAAAAGTGAAGATAATATATGAATGGCGCACAAGTTTATTCGACGGCATGGGTTCATTACCACTTTTAAGGCATGGACTATATTGATATATAAATATATATTTATACATGCATAGCAATCTCTCAGGTCACGGGATAAAACGAATCAAAGGATAGACAAAAATATAATTTGAGCTGATAAACCACTTGACGAACGAATGTTGCAAACCAATATAAACAACAAAACATCATAAATAGACAGCGTGGTTTTTAAATTAGAAATGTGAGTATGAAACTCAACTCAAATTTGTTACGGAATAATTTAGCAACCGAGATCTGATAAGGAGCGGAAATTTGGAGATGCCATTAAAGCTTTTTGCTGAGCTATTCGATAAATGAAAGCAACGAAAAGAATGCTACTCGGAAGAATTTGAAACCAACTGAATGATGAAGGCTACACTACCATATTTCCAATCGTGCACAAGTCAAGGCCAAAAGTACATTAACATTAAATGAAACGTGCCTTAGTGGAAGAAAAAGTACACGGGCTTGTATAATAAACTGAAGATGATGGCTGATAAAGTGACTTCAAACTTTGCTTTCCAGTTGAAGTGACAGCAAAGCACACAAAAATGTTTCACTTTGTTTTACAATCCTGGTCACAAAATTGCGTCCAAACTTTGCTTTACAAAAAGTGACAGCAAATGATCAATTTTCTTGTTCTTGAATTGAACCGAGACCATACACGTGAAAGAAACAAATGCAGTGCATTATCACGTTCTTCACCAATATAAGCATTTACTGACTTTGCCAAACGATTTTACACTGTTATTTTTTTTCGAATTTTTTATTTTTAAAATTTCAAATAAAAATATTTATTACGACGGTAATAAAATCACGGTCGTTACAGACTCCCCCCCTTATAAAAATTGCGTCCCCGCAATTTTCATACTAGAAGCAGACAATAACACAAATAATTCATCACAGCAAAGATTAAAATAGAAAAGATAGGTACGAATGCTCACCTCCACCCGAAGAGGAGAGAAAACCGGGATAAGAACGCTCGATGAATTCTCTGGTTTCCCAAGTGCAATCTTTGGGGTTTGCGGACCATTGAATTTTCACAAGCGGGACTTTTTTGTTACGAAGGCGTTTAACCTCCGAAGCTAGCACACGAATAGGATTTTGCACAATAGACAAGTCGGGTGAGATCTCAAGATCTTGCAGCATAGGGGGATCAATAATAGAATCTGAATCTCGAAGGCATCGACGAAGCTGGGACACATGAAATACGTCATGAATTCCCGAAAACTGAGCAGGTAGCGATACACGATAAGCAATTGGGCCAATGCGTTCCGTAATAGGAAACGGTCCAACATATCGAGGAGCCAATTTCCCGGAGTGACTAAAACGCACTACACCCTTCATCGGGGAAACACGAATGAATACGAGATCGCCAACAGAAAATTTCAAAGGCTTCCTACGATGATCGGCATAAGATTTCTGCCTATTCTGAGCCTCTTTCATTCTCTGTCGTATAATATCAATCCTCTCTGAAGAATCGCGAATATAATCGGGGCCGAGAACTAACTTTTCCCCCGATTCCAACCAACAAGATGGTGATCGACACGGCCTTCCGTAAAGAGCTTCGAATGGAGCCATACCGATACTGGATTGAAAACTGTTGTTGTAAGAAAACTCAACAAGAGATAAGTGGTCTATCCAACTACCACCAAAATCAAGAATGCAAGCACGAAGGAGATCCTATAAAACTTGATTCACCCTTTCAGTCTGACCATCAGACTGTGGATGATAAGCTGTACTAAGATTGAGCTTAGTGCCCAAAGCTTTCTGAAGGCTCTGCCAGAAACCACTAGTAAAAAGCGGATCTCTGTCACTAACAATGGAACTAGGCACTCCATGAAGTCGAACGACTTCTTTAATAAACAGCTTAGCCAACAAAGGAGCAGTCCGATTGGACTTGATAGGAATAAAATGGGCTGATTTAGTCAATCGGTCAACAATCACCCAAATACTAGTATGGCCCGACCTCGAACGAGGTAGACCATCAATGAAGTCCAAAGAAATTTGATCCCATTTCCATAATGGAATCTCAAGAGGTTGCAAAAGACCACTAGGGTGATGGTGTTCTGCTTTAATAAGTTGACAAGTTAAGCAACAACTTACATAACTTGTAACCTCACGCTTCATACCCTCCCAAAAGTATAAGTGTTTGACAACAGCATACATCATAATACTACTCGAATGGATAGCATACTTAGAGCGATGACAGTCCTCAAGAATGTCATTTCTAAGATTAGAAACACTAGGCACGATCAATCTACCCTTCCTCCGAATACAACCATGAATATCAATATCGAAATCCTTCAAATCATCACTTCGGGATTCCGATTTACAACTCTCTATAAGATAGGCAATATGTGGATCTTGTTTCTAGGCATCGGCAACACGATCCAACAAACTAGGACGAGCTTCCATGCTAAATAAAAGAACGTGAGAATCAGAAACTAAAGGACAGCCTCTAATATCACAAAGAGATAAAGCTTCCAAAATATTCCACTCTGCTAGCATCGTGGAAACAACAATTTGCTGCCTGCGACTAAGCGCATCAGCAACTCGATTACCCTTACCAGGGGTATACTGAATATCGAAATCATAAGAAGCTAGGAATTCGAGCCAACGCTGTTATCTCAAATTACATTCCTTCTGAGTGAATAGATACTTCAGAGATTAGTGATCAGAGTGGAGAACACCACTCCTTTCCAAAAATAACGATGTCAAACTCTAAAAGCAAAACAATAGCCACGAGCACTAGATCATGAATGACATACCTAGTCTCGATCGGCTTTAATTGTAAAGAAGCATAAGTGATAGCACATTTTCTTTTTGCAAGAGAACGACACCCAAACCAATACGACTGACATTGGTATAATCAATAGAGTCTTGGTTCCCTTCGGGAACCACAAGAATAAGAGTATCGGAAAAGAGTTCTTTCTGATAATCTTCTTTATGAAATCACTTTCTAGAAAAATTTACTTTTTATAAATCAATTTATTGTGTCAAATTGTCTCATCAAAGCGTTTAGGAGATTCCTATCGATAACGTTGATCAAGCGCATCGACCAGAATTCTTAAAGCACTCAATGGGCAATACAATCACAAAAACATCTTCTATATGATAAACACAAATCCAATTATACTTGTAAATAAATCTTACGAAAAAGATTTGCCAAATTTTAAATTGATGTTTTCATCCAAAGTCAATAAATACACAAATGGAGTCATCGAGATATTCGTAGAATACTCGATTCATAAAATGGATGAAATAGGCTGGGCACCTGAATGACGTAATAAGTCATTCATAAGAATCATAACGAGTGCGGAATGCGGTAAGTGGAATGCTAACTTCCGCAACTCGTAGCCAAGTGAAAACCGATGGTAAGGTTGAATTGGGAGAACAGTTTAGCGCCACTTACTTGATCGAACATGCCGTCGATCCTAGGTAATGGGTACCTATTTGATAGTGAACTCGTTAAGCTTGCTAAAATCAATGCAAAGCCTAAGAGTACCATCTGGCTTCTTAACGAAGACAACGACAGCGCCCCAAGAAGAAAGGCTAGAACGAATAAATCGTTTGGCTTCCAACTCAGATAATTGTTGCTTGAGTTCCTCATTTTCCTTAGCAGACATCCTCGTGGGAGGACGACTGACAGGATGAGCACCGGAGATAAAATCAATACGGAACTCAATTGCCCTAATCGACGGCAAACTCAAAATAAGCTCGAAGACATCAGAAAATCACAAACTACAGGAATATTAGCTAAGACATCATCTGATTCGAAGGAAGAAATGAAAGCATTCGAAGGATGGTCCATACTTCGAAATATACTAGATAACTGCTCGATAGCATCTGGATGCTTGAGATATAAAATTCTTTTAGGACATAGGATTGAACTTCATAACGGACGAGCCAATCCATTCCCAAAATCGTATCAAAACCAAGATGATCCATAACATGCAGATTTGCACGAAAGGAAAAACCCACAAAGAATAATCTTTACATCAACACATAATAAACCAAGAGTAGCGGATCCACCAATAGGATTCACAATCCTCAAAGAGTCGCAGAGAGTAATAACATCCAAAGGAATAACACCAACAAGCTTCTTCGACACGAATGAATGTGATGCACCCGTATCGAAAAGAACTCTAATAGAACGGCTATGAAATAAAATAAAACCTTCCAAAATAGAAGGAAGAATACCTTTAGGCTGAGAAGAATCACCAGAACCTTAAGCAACATTAAGCTTCCCGGATTTGAAACCCTTAGGAGCAGTAGGACAATCGGAAACAGAGGACTTTCCTTGTTTTAACTCAAGGAAACTACAACAAGACTGATAAGGAATTTAACAAATGGAATACTACGGAAATATGAGATATATTCCTAGACATATTCCAACTTTTTAGAGAGGATAAAAAGTTTAAGAACAACGAAGGAATCGATTAGAAAGGCACGAATAAAACCCTCGAATAGTTGTAACACATGTTCCATTCTACTTCTGTTCTGTGTTTATTATAATTTGTTCTGAACTTCTGCTCTGATACCAAGCTGTGGCGCCCCACCTCTATGCTCACAATAACAAAGGTTATTATAAGGAATAACGTCTGCTATTGCGAAGAATAAGGCTTGTTAGAAGCGACCATCCGTAAGTTATGCCTTAGACGAGTATTGATTACATCGATAGGGGCTGTATAAATTACTCCCAAGGATATATATTCAATCCAAATCTAAAACGAAACTACGGTGGCTTAAGAAAAATCCAGAACAATTTATAATAACAACAACACAGATAAGTATAATCACATCAGAACAGAAATATCAGATATATAGCGGAAGACTAGTCTGGAATACATGCTACAACAATCGATAGTTCACATGAACCGATACATATACATATCCATCAATACATACATAAGATGAGGACTAATAAACCAAAAGAACTCCTCGGAGGCTAGACAAAAGATGATGCGAAATCCCAAAAGCTGAAGCTGCTACTAAATCAGAGATGAAGACTATCCTGAAATAACTCGGTCTGACCCGAGTATTATTTAAAAGAAAATAATAAACGGATCAGTCTAATTTATTCTCAGAAATAAGTGAATGGTAAACAATACTTAAACAAATAATTATAGTCTCGAATGAGACTATACAGCATAAATAATCAGCACAGTTTAAATGAAGAAATCTCAATTTAAACTCCATCAAAATCAGTTTTCAAATTCGCAATTGAATTTAAAACAGCAATACGCAAATTTATAATCTCAGATGAGATTATACCCAAACTCAACTTTCAAATTCATAATTGAATTCAAAGCCGCAATTCACAAAATCCAGAAATCAAAATAGATAACTAGAAAATCAACAGTCGCAAAATCTAGAAATCAAAACAAGATAACTAGAAAATTCAGCATAAAAGGTGGATCGATCCCATCAGATGGCGAGTTTTTAATTCGCCGCACGTGCATCTCAGAGTGGTCGAAGCCTACCAAGTACTCAACATAATTTTGGCGCCCATCAGATTGACCCGAAGGTCCGCAGAGTGACCCGAAGGTCTAGTACTGGTATTTGACCCGAAAGTCCGCAGAGTGGCCCGAAAGCCCAACAAATGACCCGAAGGTCCAACAAATGACCCGAAGGTCCTCATAGTGGCTCGAAAGCACACGAAAGCATCAAAATGTTTCAATTAACGAGTCCGGAATTAAGCGAATTAGTAAAAGCGTGGTTCCATACTCCGCACTTTTGCTAAATCGTTTAAATCTCTCCATCGTTTCCTTGAAAGTGCAAAATTGTGTATTTTATTAAATAACATTTCACGTTCTCAAATGGACAAGTCCGGAATTAACCAAATCGGTAAAAGTAAGGGTTCATAGTCCTCAATTTTGCTGAATCGTTTAATTCGCTTCCTCATTCTTTTGAAAGCGCAAACTGTAAAATTTTTGAAAATAATTTTTATTTTAAAACGATTTTTAAAACACGTGATTAAAACAGCAACATCTGTAGCAATTTCGACAAGGAAATTGCGCTTCACAAAACACCGTAAAAACGGTTATCAAATCAGCGTTGCGGGTAACCGCTTAAAAGTTCACTTTAAAATTGACGGTTACTGAAGTCAAAACAACAGTAATTTTTATTTGTCAAAAATGCCATCAAAACAACTCACTTCAAACATATAATACCGGCGTAAGAATTCCATAAATATGTTTTAAAACAAAACGTCGGGTCAAAATAAATTGAACTGTAGACTGCAAACACACGTTCATTAAAGTGCACGACCTGTGAAAGGTAAAAACGTTTCACTTACGTCTTGCAATATGAAATAAATATGATCTGGGCATACTTCCATGGACATAACAGTGAACAAGTTTACACACTAACTGGAAAAGAAATTTTTAAACACGCATACCACTCTAAAAAGAAAGGCAATGCGTAGAGGAAATTGGATAATATACTGGGCATAGATCATATGCCTTCGAATACGAATGCATTTATCACATACTGGAGGTGTACCAAGCTGTGACGCAAATGAACCAAATATAATATGCTACCAGCACTTGCATTTTCAATTGTTTGCCTGGACTACACTTGGTATAACTCACGTATGCAGACAATTAAGTAAGACCTGGTACATTTTTTTATAAAAAGTATGCACTATTTATATGCAAATATGACTAAAAGAACAAACACCTGGACCTACTATTTGGCACCTACACTCTAAACTTGTATGCACACGCGTGCTTCATGCAAGAATAAAATAAATGCCTGACCAACATATTCATTGGTGCATGAACAAATCAAAGGTCTGGTAGGCTTCGTGTGATACACAAAAATATAAAATCAAATGGAAACTTTGCAACGTCTCCCTAAAGCACGCATGCGAACACAATGTTCTGGAATTTGACTTTGAGTAAGTATAAATTTTCATGCAAACTGATATACGTACGCCATAAGGTAATAAACTTTCTTTCACAAAAATGGTGATCCGTTCGTATTTCACGCAATTGCAAAAGTGAAGATAATATATGAATGGCGCACAAGTTTATTCGACGGCATGGGTTCATTACCACTTTTAAGGCATGGACTATATTGATATATAAATATATATTTATACATGCATAGCAATCTCTCAGGTCACGGGATAAAACGAATCAAAGGATAGACAAAAATATAATTTGAGCTGATAAACCACTTGACGAAAGAATGTTGCAAACCAATATAAACAACAAAACATCATAAATAGACAGCGTGGTTTTTAAATTAGAAATGTGAGTATGAAACTCACCTCAAATTTGTTATGGAATAATTAAGCAACCGAGATCTGATAAGGAGCGGAAATTTGGAGATGCCATTAAAACTTTTTGCTGAGCTATTCGATAAATGAAAGCAACGAAAAGAATGCTACTCGGAAGAATTTGAAACCAATTGAATGATGAAGGCTACACTACCATATTTCCAATCGTGCACAAGTCAAGGCCAAAAGTACATTAACATTAAATGAAACGTGCCTTAGTGGAAGAAAAAGTACACGGGCTTGTATAATAAACTGAAGATGATGGCTGATAAAGTGACTTCAAACTTTGCTTTCCAGTTGAAGTGACAGCAAAGCACACAAAAATGTTTCACTTTGTTTTACAATCCTGGTCACAAAATTGCGTCCAAACTTTGCTTTACAAAAAGTGACAGCAAATGATCAATTTTCTTGTTCTTGAATTGAACCGAGACCATACACATGAAAGAAACAAATGCAGTGCATTATCACGTTCTTCACCAATATAAGCATTTACTGACTTTGCCAAACGATTTTACACTGTTATTTTTTTTTCGAATTTTTTATTTTTAAAATTTCAAATAAAAATATTTATTACGACGGTAATAAAATCACGGTCGTTACAACATATATTTGCTCTAAACAAAATACTTTAGAAGTGGAACACGAATATACTTTGTATATAAAATATGTGCTTACGCTAGTACATAAACACATAAACTTATAGAAAAGAAGACAGTAAAACATGTACAGTACTTCTTCTAAGATATAATAAAATTATATTCAGCTTACTAGCTACAATATATATGCCTATCTAACTTTACACATAAATTACTATGTATATTTTATAACACTGTCTTACACACTCACGCATACACACTACACACGCATATATATATATACACACACACTGCGCACATACACACTTTAGAAATCAATACTACCAAACGATAGTTACCAAAGTTGAGATAACAAAATGTAGTTGTGATATAATATACATAACTGTAATACAAATCTATATAAACTGCCGCTATCATATATCTTAGAACACTATATATATACAGAGCAAAACAGAACATAGCATTTTAAAATATATACGTACCTTATAACATATATATATAATACATACTAACTGTATAAACATTCAAAATTTAACATATGTATACTTACAAATCAAATAAGGCTCGGTAGGAGGAAGGAAAGGAAGTGGGCGGCTCGGGTTCAGGAGGTGGCCAGGCGGAAGGCTGAGGCGGGCGGTACAGTGAACGACATAGGTGGTCGGATGAGGCTGAGGTGGCAACCGAGTGAAGGCAGATGCAAGGTGGGGTATGGTTGTTTGGTGTTTGGTGTCAGATCCAGGCAGATCGGAGGTTGGCACGAGCGGGGAGGAGGTCTTCGACTGAGACAGTTGGCGAAGTGAAGTCGGCAGGTTGGAAGGCTTGTGGTAATGGGCGGAGCTTTGTGGTGATGGGTCGGTGGATGAACAGTTAGTGGAGAAGGCGGGTGGATCTCGGCACGACAGAGAGTGCGAAGAGGAGGACGGTGAAGCGGCAGTGGCGATGGATCGAACGACGGAAGCTTGGCCACTTGTAGGAGGTGATGACCTACCGGTCAGTGGGGTTTGGCGGTGGTCCAGGCGTGGGCGCGGGCTGTGGAGGAATGGAGGTGTCGTGGCCGAAGGGGGTGGCCATAGGCGGAGGGGTGATGCGGTGAATTGGAGCTTTGTTTTTTTTTTCTTTTCCTTGTAGAACAGGCAAAGGAAGAGGGGAGGTGGAGCATAATAATGGAGCAGGTGGGAAGATGATGTTTTCCTTGGAGCAAGTGGCAATTCCAACAGTTTTGTACGAACATTAATAATAGGAATGGAGATGAATGGTTCCACAAAATTGAATGCAACGTTACCTCTCTTTATGTTTTAAATTTTTCTCAAAACTATGGGAAAATGAAAAGTCACACACATGAATTCAGCACGAAATTTAAAAGCTAATGACTGTTGATAAATGTAAGTTGAAAAATAAATGGTCACCTCGGAAAGCCAAATATACGGAACCGATACGGGAATCGTTCCATAGATTTCGCCGTCTCCTGAACTCCGAAATACACAAACAAATATACCGTAAAGGTCAGTGCGACGAGACTATCAAAACGGTATATGGATATCAGTGGTACGATCGAATTATAAAAATTCGAATTTTCTAATAGCGAAAAATGCAAGAAAAACGCTGAAAAATAAGATCGACGGAACCAAAGATGTCCGAATTTGGAAAAACGACCAACTGACATCTTGCTCAGAAGATGGTTTAGAATTTTTCTATGTAAAAATATTTTGGTTTCGAAAACATTTTATTTTCATCGCTTTTTAACTGATTAAATTGAAGTGAATTTACGCGCGAAATAAACTTTCATATTTTCGGACGAAAATTTACCAGTTGCTATGTTTAACTAAACGCATTCCAAATATCAAATTTATATTTCAAAATTTTATCATTTAAAATTTCACAAAATTTCAACTAATTACGTTATTAAAACAGTTGAAATTTACGGGTCGTTACACTCTCCCCCACTCAAAACTTTTCATCCCCGAAAAGGAACGAGGTAGGAGAATAGAAACAACCAGGAAGAAAACAGATTTGAAATACAAAATAACAATTAATTTAAACCATATAAATTCAAATTTTAAATTAATTGATATTCAATAATTGATTTAATCCATTTGATTTCACTAAAATCAATCTCAACTATTTCTAAATTCATTATCTTATTATCCCATTTCTTCAATTTACAATTTCTAAAACCATAAATTTGAATAGTCTTTTATTATAATCATTTTTTTTCAGCAATTTAAATTCTTCTTTATTCCAAATTCTTATTAAGTTTATTTCACTTAATATATCTTATTACATATATTTAAACCATATAAATTAATTTAAACCATATAAATTTCAATTTAAATTAATTTATATTCATTAATTGATTTTTTTTAAATTCAAGGTATTTCCATAAGTTGATCTAATTTCAATTTATTAATTAACTTTCAAAACAAACTTTATTTTCAATTATCTTATTGTTCTATTTATCTCTATTAGCATAATTAAAATTCAAGTGTATAACAATTGTTATAACCACTCAAATTTTATTTATAAATTCAATTTATATTATATATATTATCTAATTACATATTCAACTCTGAATGATTTAGGTAAGTTGTATTAGAATGCAGTTGAACAATATACAAATAAAATTTAAATTCAATTATTCAAGTTTAAATTTTTGTTCCAAATTTTGGTTTTATTTTATAATTAAAATCATCCTTTAGCAAAATTTAAGATTTAGATTTCCGATTAACTTTAATCAATTTAGAGATATATATAATATATTTATATCAAATCAAATTAAATTTTAAAATAAGATACCTATATATATATAAATCAAATTATACAGAAGAAATTCAAATCAAAATATTTTTCAAAACAAAACCGTAGCAAAGCTATAGAATAGTATCTCCACTTCGAAACTCGAAAATGAATGTCGATGATGCGGCCGCCATCACCGAAATTATTTTCCAGCGACAAAGAGAAGAGCACTGATTTCAATATTTAAAATTCTTTGAAAACGGTTTCTATTTGAAAATATGTTCAATAATATACATTTAAAAAAAAATTAAAAAAACCGAAGCTTGAAATTTTAGGAAATCAAATACTCCAATTTCTGATTTAAATTCATTTCAAATTCCAAATCAAATTATAACTAAGTTTATAAATTCATTTATTTATTATGTAATAGTCAATGGTTTACAAAACAATAAATGAAAATCAAATATTATTATTTCAGACAACAAATTCATTAACAATATAATTTCAGAAAACTTATATTTATATATAATATAATCATTCAAAACTATTTTGTTTATCAAATTTGAAAACAACATTTTTAATATAAATTTAGAAATACATTTCTTTGCTCAACGATACAGGAATGGATTTTCAAAATAAGGATAGGGATTCAAATTTTTGTTGACTCAAATCAAAGAGAATTTTGATTCGAAAATAAGTTTGAAACAGAAGATAAGATAATTCAATTATCACAATCGTGAGATGGATAAGTTTATTTAATTCACGGGCAACCTTAACCGGATCGACCGTGACTTCAAGAACAAGATCGGTGTAGAATTCCGAGGTAAATCGACATTCGATCTCAAGAGATAGAATTCAGGTATAGCAGGAGATAGATAGCATCGTAAACCGAGGATTCAGAAATCTCCGGTAAATCGATGTCTATTATAAAGGAGTTTTGCTCCTTTACGAATCATTCGAAGATTGGCGAGACCGCCGACCAATTATAGATACCATTCAAAATGGAGTTATGGGGTGCTCCAGAATTGAAAGAAGACAAATAGTGGTGGACACGAATGAATTTCGGAACCGAGGAGAATGTTCCAAAATTCAAAGAAATCGAGTCGAAAAGGAAGAGATTGAAACTCGAATGAGAGTGATTCTGTAAATACGTTTACCCTATATGTTGAGTTTTGCCTAGAGCTATCAAAGCTCTGATACCAACTGTAACGACCCAGAATTTTGGACCATTCGCATCCATTATAAGTGTATAGGTAGACACACATGTCGGAATTGAATTGCTCAAAATACCGCGTTGTTAATTTAAATTTGGCAAAACTGAACATATACAGTAAATAAATAATCACAGATCACAGACACAGAGTAATAAGTGCAGTGGAAATAAAAGAGATAGTAGTTCATGAAGCTAATATATAAATGTATAAGTTACATCAGAGTTAAACCAGATACAACGGAAGAGTAATATGATACATCAGATACAAATCAGAATACATCACTGGAATCATCGAATACTGAAGTAGAATAGATGGCTGAATCTTCAAGCAAAGCTCCAACTCCAAAGGTGAGTCTCAAAAGCTGAACCACTCAGTCTGACCCGAGCGTAAAGCAAAAACACAAGTCACTCGAGTCAGGATTAACATTCTTATATCAATAAATCCAACTCAAGTGAAATAGCAATTGAAATACAAGTAACTCAAAGGATGTTTGGAATAACCATCCTTTAAGGATCCGTTAAACTATCTACTAGGTAGTAGTGTACGATAAGTAGATAATGTCTATCAGTAATATAAGAAGATATCAAAATAGTGTTAAGTCATGGCCCATTCCACCCTTAACACATTTTTATTCCCAAAAGCATATACAAGACCGTAGTTTCCCCAAAACCGGAAGTCACCAGAGGGCAATCCATATACTAAAGGTACAAATCAAAATCGTAGTGGTCGCGCATAAATGGAATACAAGTATGACAAGGCACATGAGGCAATACCCAAGGTAGTGATACTACCGTTCGCCTGATCCGGACTGGTGAGAACGCAACGCCGCAGCGCCCGCAACACCGTGAAACAACACTCCCAAAATCAAGGGTGCACCAATCGACAACAAGTAATGAGTAGTTCGAAGAAGTGTGTCCACTTGAGGTAGCTAATCCTCCATTGGCCTGGCACAGCTCCTGTTTCAGTCATTTCCAATTTGACACAAATGTCAAGGCTATCCATTATCGTTCACTTTCTTCAGTCAACACGTACATCATTCCAACCACTTCATTCTGGATCATCACTCCGCGTATAGTTATTAAAGTGGTTTTCGGTTTAGATAGAGAGTATATCCATAACCGAATTCCGGTCTCTTTAATAACTTTCGTAATTATTACACCGATTGGTCATTTAATATATTTCAAAACCAAATCAATTTCAATTCAATTTTGTAAATCAACATTTCATTTGTCTTTCAAAACCGATTTCCAAAATTTACGTTTCAACTTCCAAATTATCATTTCAAAATCTTATAATTCAAATTCAATTTCTATTTAAAAAAATCCAAATATTGATTCAAGTTCGAATACAAGTTTCATTTCGGAAACATTTAAATTAAATCTTATTTAATATTCAAATCAATTTAAAATCATTTATCGATTTCATTCAATATTCGTTAAGTTACTATGCCATTCAAAACAATTTCCATTAAATTTCCAATTCATTAAATCCATTATTTAAATTCAACTTCATTATATCAAAACTTACAAATTTAATTAAATTAAATTCATCAAATCAAATTCTTTACATTTCAAGTCTTACATTAATTCCAAAATATCACATTTTCATTTCTTGTTAAAGAAAATTCAATTTCAATTATTTATTTACTTACTTTAAATAATTTCCAAAACTTAATTAATAAAGAAATCTCAATTTCAATTATTACGAAGTAAAATTCACTTATTCAAAAATTCAATTTAATTTAATCATTAAATAATTCAATCTTATTTAATTATTAAATAATTCAAACTTAATTATTACATAATTTCAAAGTTTAATAATTTCAACTTAATTATAATTTTCAACTTAATTATTAAATCATTTCCAAGTTTAATAATTTCAAACTTAATTATAATTTCAAACTTAATTCAATCATTTCTCAAATTAAACAACATTTTTTTTCAATTACATTGTTAATATTTTGTTTCGGGTTATTACATATTAACATTTTCCTTTCATAAAAATCCAAATTTCAACTTCATTTCAAAACCATATTCTTTATTCAAATAAAATCTTCGTTTATTTTTAAATCAAATTATTGACCAATCGGGTTTTATTTAATTTCCTATCCTAGGTCAAGGTTCATTTTGGGTATTTATCATTTCAACCCGATTCCAATTCAATTCAAAATCAAAGCATAGTAAAGGGAACTTACAGTGTGATAACTGGGATGGTGTCAAAGTAAATAAACAAGCAATAACAAAAACAATATCAATCCAATAATCAATTCAAATAATCCCGAAATAACCGTATTAATTCGCATTGTTATTTGTACGAATTAATATAATTATTTCTAGAATCTACACTATCATTTCATGTAGATTAAAGATTATTACACTAATTATTCATACGGTTCTTCACTTGTCATTCGATTTCAATTTTAACACTACGTTAATTAATCCAATATACGTCGATGGTTCAAAGTGTAATTATCACTATTCTACATGTCAATTAATTTAACAATTAAAAGGGGTCATATTCAACTAATCAATTTAACATATAAATCAGTTTAAAATTGTTAACCATTCTATATCAATTTCAATTTTGCATACTATTTATCATTTAACACTAACAATTTAACGTCCAATATAAACATCAACAATCAATCAATTATCAGCCAAACTATATTATCATCGCATAAATAATTAACAGATAATGGTGTCAGATGTCACAGGTGAACTGATACAGGCAATAGCATATATAACAGTGTAATTAACTAACAGCAGCATATTTCAATTGTCATTTCAATTGAAATCAAATTTAATAAATAAAAGAACATTAATCGTGAGTGAGTGCTCACCTTTCGAGACTAGAGAGAACAGTCAATGAAACGAGTTACGGATCCAAGCACGAAATTCCAAAGCAGAGCACGATGGATACAAGTTCGATGGACAAGCTGATAGATAAGAAATCGATGTGAATAAATCAATTAGTTTTGATATAAACTGAATATATATACATTATTATTATACTATATATATATACTTATATAAAACGCAAAGTATTAACATAAATAGTATATCTTTAAATCGATATTTTAAAATAAGATAAATATACTTACTTTGCTATAACGTATACAATTTCCTACATACGACGTATATTACAGACATATATTAAACTATACGTATTATTCATACAAATACAACTTTCATAACTATATATATGCACTGTACTATATGTGAAATATATACTAGCAAAATAATACTTATAACAACATATGTATAACATATATTATATACAGTAACTATAAAACTGAAATATGACACTATATATAATAACTAACTATACTTCAAAATATAACAAAACTGTTATACGTATTCATTAAACATGATAACTAATTGTATAAAATAAAACTGTAACATCTATGTTTTATAAGTAGCTACTATATAAAATATATTCACAAGTAACATAGATCCAAACAGTTAGCATATATTTGCTCTAAACAAAATACTTTAGAAGTGGAACACGAATATACTTTGTATATAAAATATGTGCTTACGCTAGTACATAAACACATAAACTTATAGAAAAGAAGACAGTAAAACATGTACAGTACTTCTTCTAAGATATAATAAAATTATATTCAGCTTACTAGCTACAATATATATGCCTATCTAACTTTACACATAAATTACTATGTATATTTTATAACACTGTCTTACACACTCACGCATACACACTACACACGCATATATATATATATATACACACACACACTGCACACATACACACTTTAGAAATCAATACTACCAAACGATAGTTACCAAAGTTGAGATAACAAAATGTAGTTGTAATATAATATACATAACTGTAATACAAATCTATATAAACTGCCGCTATCATATATCTTAGAACACTATATATACAGAGCAAAACAGAACATAGCATTTTAAAATATATACGTACCTTATAACATATATATATAATACATACTAACTATATAAACATTCGAAATTTAACATATGTATACTTACAAATCAAATAAGGCTCGGTAGGATGAAGGAAAGGAAGTGGGCGGCTCGAGTTCAGGAGGTGGCCAGGCGGAAGGCTGAGGCGGGTGGTACAGTGAACGACATAGGTGGTCGGATGAGGCTGAGGTGGCAACCGAGTGAAGGCAGATGCAAGGTGGGGTTTGGTTGTTTGGTGTTTGGTGTCAGATCCAGGCAGATCGGAGGTTGGCACGAGCGGGGAGGAGGTCTTCGACTGAGACAGTTGGCGAAGTGAAGTCGGCAGGTTGGAAGGCTTGTGGTAATGGGCGGAGCTTTGTGGTGATGGGTCGGTGGATGAACAGTTAGTGGAGAAGGCGGTGGATCTCGGCACGACAGAGAGTGCGAAGAGGAGGACGGTGAAGCGGCAGTGGCGATGGATCGAACGACGAAAGCTTGGCCACTTGTAGGAGGTGATGACCTACCGGTCAGTGGGGTTTGGCGGTGGTCCAGGCGTGGGCGCGGGCTGTGGAGGAATGGAGGTGTCGTGGCCGAAGGGGGTGGCCATAGGCGGAGGGGTGATGCGGTGAATTGGTGCTTTGTTTGTTTTTTTCTTTTCCTTGTAGAACAGGCAAAGGAAGAGGGGAGGTGGAGCATAAGAATGGAGCAGGTGGGAAGATGATGTTTTCCTAGGAGCAAGTGGCAATTCCAAAAGTTTTGTACGAACATTAATAATAGGAATGGAGATGAATGGTTCCACAAAATTGAATGCAACGTTACCTCTCTTTATGTTTTAAATTTTTCTCAAAACTATGGGAAAATGCAAAGTCACACACATGAATTCAGCACGAAATTTAAAAGCTAATGACTGTTGATAAATGTAAGTTGAAAAATAAATGGTCACCTCGGAAAGCCAAATATACGGAACCGATACGGGAATCGTTCCATAGATTTCGCCGTCTCCTGAACTCCGAAATACACAAACAAATATACCGTAAAGGTCAGTGCGACGAGACTATCAAAACGGTATACGGATATCAGTGGTACGATCGAATTATAAAAATTCGAATTTTCTAATAGCGAAAAATGCAAGAAAAACGCTGAAAAATAAGATCGACGGAGCCAAAGATGTCCGAATTTGGAAAAACGACCAACTGACATCTTGCTCAGAAGATGGTTTAGAATTTTTCTATGTAAAAATATTTTGGTTTTGAAAACATTTTATTTTCATCGCTTTTTAACTGTTTAAATTGAAGTGAATTTACGCGCGAAATAAACTTTCATATTTTCGGACGAAAATTTACCAGTTGCTATGTTTAACTAAACGCATTCCAAATATCAAATTTATATTTCAAAATTTTATCGTTTAAAATTTCACAAAATTTCAACTAATTACGTTATTAAAACAGTTGAAATTTACGGGTCGTTACAATCCAGCTCGTCTCTTGAGCTCCACAGCAATCCATCCAGATCCTGCTGATAACCTGACTCTAGGCTGCCCGTGTGGAAAATTATGGGCACCCAGAGTTTAGAAAGGGAACAATAAGCTCCAGGTCAATCATGGGACTGGTGTGAGATCTTAAAATAGTTATTTTCACAAAGGAATAAATTGAAATCCGCTATGCTTTTGGAAAATGAAACTACCATAAGTAAATGGCAGGTTATACAACTAAAATCGTACAGGGAGCGTATTGTTTCTTTGGATTTCCAACAAATGGTCAGGCTAAGGAACTTCCTACACCACATGGGTACGCCTCTGAAGGGACGCCCCGAGAACTTAACCGGATCTCTACCAACACAAGGCTGAGTTACCTCACGCTTCTGGTGCAATGAAGCTGTAACTAGATAACTCCACACACGAGTATGCCATCCCCGATCGTTACCGACCTTTATCCGAGGATCCTCAACACCAATAACCACAAAGTAATAAATTTGCAGCAACCACGTAAGTAAAGTATCTGGGCTCCATACCATGATACCACCTTTTTCCAGAAGGAAATGGACATACCTTGAGGGCGCTACCCCCAAACAACCTTGCCGCATCCTTCCTGTTTCGACCATTTCGGGTTGTGAGGTCCAACGAAGTCTCATTCACAAAGCTACGCTTTTCACAAAAGCCATGCTTCGATCAACAAATGATCAGCAACACTTAGCATGCCACGATTCCAAATTGGGAATATATCACTAGTAACAATCAACTACATAACCTCTGAGCTCATTCGTCTCAGAGAAGGATGTTAAGCTAAGAGAATAAATTCTCCGCCACCAACAGAAATGTATTTGGTAGAAACCATCTTTACATCTCAAAGTGTAACGTCAGACATACATCCATACAAGTCCGTTCCGGGTTAAAACGGAACCGAAGGCACTTCAAAGAAGCCCTTGCAATCCGGATATTCACTAATCACGTCCGGACTCCCCATCACAAAAGGTGATAAAATCTCTATATCGGAGCAACTTGGTGCAGAGACATTCGACAGGTAATCCTTTCGTTTTCGAAAATACCTAGTCTTCAACACCATCTTCAAATGCAATCCCATTTCGTCGTATCATTATTCGGAATGGGTTTTATGACATAAAGTCCTCTCCCGACTTAACCGAATAATGAGCGCTTGTTTTGAAAACAAATTCAAGTGCCGTTTCAAAGGCCAATATTGATAGTCGGTTATTTAACTATCAAACAACATTCACAACAATTATCAAATTTAAATAATTTTTTCCCAATTATTTATTTTCAAAATATCTTCGCAAGATATATTTTAACACTTTAACACTTTGAAAACCAATTTCAAATCACTTTTCTTTTGCGGAATAAATTTCCAAATGTTATTTATTTCCACTGAAGATTTGCCGAGTCTGAATAATTTAAAACACTTATCCAAAAGTATATGTATATTTGGAAACACTTGAGATAAAAACTATTTTTAAACACTTTATCCAAAATATTAGTTATGAAAATATTATACTAATATCTCATATAAACTTCAAGCCCAAACTAATTTTAAAAATGAAATTATTAGATAGAGTATTTAAATATCCATTTTCTAAATCAAATCTCAATTTGATCTTTAAAATAATCACTTCTATAATTAACCAAATAAATCTTTACTTTAAAGATTTAAAAACAACTTAAGAAAATAATTTCTCCAAAGTATCCTTTTTAAAACCATCTTTAAAACTTTCAATTTATATTTATCAGCTACTTTGGAAACATACTCGGCTTTCCAGGGAAAATACACTTTCCATTTCAAAATGATCCATTTAAATCAATTAATAAATCCTTCTTTTAATTTTATCCAATCCTCTAAAATTAATTTACTTAAAAGTTTCTACTTTAATTTCCAAAAATCCAATTATATATCCTGGAATTAAAAAATACCAGAATATATCCAACCAAACCATAGCCTTTAATAAATTTCAATCACCAATATAATCATTCACATATTATCAATAATCACATCACAACATATGAAATAAATTCAACAATTTGAGGAATCCAGTTGGATCCCTCCAACCTGTTTCCCTGCATCCACAGATGTTAGCACAACAATTAAATACCAATTCCACTTCGAGGTGGAATATTGCAGTATATGGGATTATATAATATCATCCGCTATTATGCGGTGCATAGGGTCTCATCCGCTATATAATGCGGGAAATCAATCACTCCAAATATATATATACTACTATCATATATACTATCATCCAACAGATAAATTATTAAATTCATCCAAGCACATCCAATAATTTAAATTTATTCATTTAAATTAACTAGGCAAATCAAGTGAGTGAGAAGATCTCACCTTTGCTTTTATTTTGCAATCCGTTTCAATTCCAGCTTGTTTTATTCTTACTGTTTGCACTCGACCACCCAAATCGAATACCCAGTCCATGAAATGCCAGAAGCCACCATGCCCCCCATTGCCTGGAACTGCTCCGCTCGAACATCGCCGACCACCACACTCGAGACCAACAACCACGAATTCGCCTCGACACTTCGATCCCCGCGCACCACCAGTCGCGATGAACCCTACTGCAATCGCGGTGCCGCCACAACCAATTCCGAGCTTCGCCCTTCCCCCTCCTTCCGCGGCCTCGTGCTCGCGAGCTCCCCCCACTTCAATTTCCGATCGAATCGATTTAGATTTGAATAATTTAAGAGAGGAGGAGAGTGCGCGATAGATCAGGAACGAGCTTAGTTCGATTTCGTATAGACTTGAATGAGACCGTTCGTTCGAACGAGAGTGAAAGGTGTCGCCATTACTTTGATTTCGAATGAGCTCGACTGGTTTAAAATGAATTGAAAATGTTTCGGCCATGATTCCTTTCTTGTTTTGATTTGAGTTTAAATTTAATTTTGAATCCTCGTTGTTTGATTTTGCAAAGAGGAAGGGGATGCATGTTGAATTGGAAGGACACGTGCTTTAAATCACAATACGTGTTGCAAAGGCTTACCACATTATCAAATGCAATATTATATTTTAAATTTAAATTCAAATTTAAATCGTATCAATTCTGCAACTCACAATCTCGATCTCCTATCGAGGCATGCCACCAGGCGTTTATAAGGTTATACCCCTATTCCGAACGCAATGGAAAAGGTTTCGAGGCCAAACTCGATCGTATGGAAAAGATAGGTTTTTGGACCTAGCTATTATATTAAATTTCAATATAAATTTCAATGCGTTTACTTATCGTATGGCCAAACGATCTCTCCAAATGCCAAGAAAATTGAAATCCGATAAAAATACAATATTACGGATCCACTGGAACTGGTTTCGTCGAATTCCGAGACTATGCCTCGGAAGGTTATTTTTAAATATCTATTTAAATGATATAAATTCAAAAATGAACAAATCGCTTTCCAATTAAATTCTGAAGCTTTTATTATCTTCAGTATTATCAATATGAATTTTACAAGACTTCAAATTATTTTTAACAAGCTCAGAACTGAAGATTAAATATTTTACCCAACTTCAATAATTAAATTTAGTAATTTAATTGCCAAATTCATATTGATATTTGAAATTCAAGTTGAACTAACATTCAAATATTTAAAATCAATTAAATATTTCAATTTCAAATGTTCAAAATTCTAGGTCGTCACAGGTGCGCACCAAATCAATCATAAAGTAATAGAATGGCATACGATGAAGTGTGTCCGATCAGAGGTGCTACCTCATTAGCCCATCAATTGCTCCTGTTTTAGCCACCTTATGCCAACTCAAGGGAGTCGGGTCCACGTATATACCTCATATAGGATTGTCGCCACCATCCTACTTCATTCTGGAATCTCCACCGTGTACACAGGTGTTTAAGTAGTTTTCTATATCGACAGAGAGTATGCCCATATCCGATCCCGGACTCTTTAACAACCAAACGTTATTATAACACCGCGGTCATTCAAAATAGTTTATACTTCAAAACCAAAATATCATTTCCATTTTGAAACCATATCAAAATGATATCATTTCCATTTCAAAAATATTCACTTCCAAAATCATAGTACTTTCAAATATATAATACTTTCGAAACCAAAACAATTTGAAATAATAATGCTTGGGAAATCATAATACTTTGAAATCCAAAACTTTGGAAATCATAACACTTTCCTTCAAACAGTTTAGATATTAATAATAGTATATAAAATAAAAATAGATTATATAAAATAGTTATAAGTTAAAATAGTTTATAATAAAATAATTTATATTGAAAATGATTTATATTAAAATAGTTTATATTAAAATAATTTATAAAGTAAAATATAAATAGTTTTAGATATAGTTTAAAAATACTATATACAAAAATAGTTTCCTCAAATTTCACAAATCGATTCAAATCAACTCGAATTATAAAGTTCAAATTTAATCAAATCTCAAATCATCAATTTCAACTCGATTCAGTTTATCAATAAACCATTTCAAATTATCGATTTTCAAATACATATTTGAACCATAAAATAAGCCATTTCAATTTCAATATATTTCATAGCTTTAAATATTCAACATTTCAAAACTAAATTCGATAATTTCAAATATATATCAAATTCACTTTACTATTATTTAGTTTGAAATATTCACTTAATAAACCCAATATCATTTAAATAAACCCCAAATTTCAAACCACTAAATATTTCATTCGATTTATTAAACTTAAAATATTCATTTAACCACTTTAAACCAAAATCAAGTTATAAAATCATATCTTTAAAATCTCAAATTTAAAATTTTCAAATCAAACTTATTTAAGTATATTGTTATGTAAATATAATTTCAAATCAATTTCGAATTTATCTTTTCAACCTGAATCATTATAAACTCTATATTTGAAATTATATATATTAAATAAATACTTAAACATATTATATATCAACTTTATTAAATCAACTTTGATAAATCTTTAAAATCAATATTTATTAAAACCATATATTTCTTTTCAAAACCATAGAAATCATTTTCAAAATATTTATATATATAGACCACGGTCTCTGTATATAATTTTCTATACTATGGTCAAGTGATACGGATATTTATCATTTCAATCCACAATTTAAATATATACGGGTATATATCATTTTAACCCGCAATCCCAAATTCAATTCAATGAAAATCGCTTGGGTATATATAAAGCAATGTAACTAACTAACAGAAGCATATTTCAATTGTCGTTTCAATTGAAATCAAATTTAATAAATATAAGAACATTAATCATGAGTGATTGCTCACCTTTCGAGGTTAGAGATGAACGAGAATGAGTTAGGTTACGAATCCAAGCATGAATTCGAAAGAAAATCAAGATTGGCACGAATTTGATGATCAAAGTTGATAACATGGAATCGATGAAATAATTAGAATCAGCTTAATAGAATAGAAATTATATATATATATATATTTATTATTGTTATTTCCTAAAATTCAACATTTTAGATTTCAGACAAATATTATAAGTAATATGTATATGTGTATATATATAATAAAATCATTATTCTTAAATGTTAGTCCATGAGATGATGGTTTTGATGACAACAACCTTAGAATAGATTATAAAATATAAATACTAACATTACAAGTTTAGATATATATGTATATGCAGGATCTAACCATGTAGGTATTAAGAATGAAGACTTTACAGTATAAAGATTCAAGATATAGAGATAGAAGACTCATGAGTATCAAGATTATCAAGAATTCAAGATTTCAAGGTTAAGTTTGTTTTATTAGGAATATTTGTTAAAACTCGTAGAAAAGCACTGACATCTTAATATCCAATTTATTCGTGGAATGGAATCCACTTCGAGCCCGTTAAAGGGATGGAACCCTAAGTAGGATGAAACCTACGAAAAATCTAGTGGAACATCTTTTTGTATCCACTTACTTTTTCAAAATGATTTTACAAAATTATCTTGTTTTCAAAATGATTTCAAAACTTTCCTTTTAAAAGATTCAAAACTCTCTATCCTGATTTTAAATAATTTTAGCCTCAAAGTCAAATTACTCCTGATTTTAAACTATCTTCAAATAATATATTTAACTTTTAAATATTTATACTTAGATTTAAATATAAAATTATGGTTAAATTATGTATATATTGTTCTTTATATTTACTTATGTATTTTAACTATAGTTAAGTATATTTATAAAGTTTAAAATAATTTAATATAAGATAGAGGTTATTTTCAAAGAAAATCAAAACACCAAAAATCTCTTTGGGATGTCGACATGCCCAAGTACCCCATGTCGACATAGTGTCAGTTGGTTTCAAAATTCAAATTTCAAAAGAAGTGTCTATTCGCCATAACTCTTCATGAATGGTCATGGCTGTTGCTCTTCTATAAATAGGGGTCAGTTTCAACGAATTTTCAATCACTTTTTTTCTGGTTTTCACTCCTCTTCTTCTTCCACATTTCTTAATACAAAATCATACCATTACTCTGCCGAAATCAACATCGAATCATACTCGATTACTTCTAGTGTGATTCTCCATCACTATCTCTACAAAGTTCTCAGTGCTATTCAGAGTTATAGAATTCTTTGTAATCTATTAGCGAGAAAAGGTGTGATTGTAGCCTTGGAAATCAATCAAAAGGGAGAAGGTGTGATTGTAGCCCTGGAAATCAATTGGGTGAACTTGTTGCCTCGGAAATTAAGTATCTCTACCTAGAGGATTGTTATTCTGGAGGGTGTACTTCGTAGCCTTGAAACCGAGGGTTGTAATTGTTGAATTGATCTTGAAAGGAAATCCGTACTTAGTTGTGCGGGACTAGATGTAGGGTAACCCCGAACCAGTATAAAATCCGGTATGTTCTTTCCTTTACTGCTTTTACTTTATATTTGCATGTGTTTGATTCTATGTCCATATC
Organism: Allium fistulosum; assembly: GCA_030737815.1. Lineage (NCBI taxonomy): Eukaryota > Viridiplantae > Streptophyta > Magnoliopsida > Asparagales > Amaryllidaceae > Allium > Allium fistulosum. The sequence goes on along the minus strand of CM060905.1, from coordinate 495,287,377 downwards.
TGTGTCTGATTAATGCATACATTGTTAACAAATTAAGATAAACTCAAAAAGATTAACAAATTTCTTTAAACACTATTCACCCCTCCTCTAGTGTTAATTCTAGCCTTAAGATCCTTAATCTGCATTTCTCACATTTGGTATCAGAGCAAGGTTTTCAAAGTTTTCATAATCTGAATTTTGAAAAAGTTTTTTTTAAAATGTCTATTTTTAGGATTTTATTAACACTATTTTCATATGAATATGTCATAGAATCATCATGATATTTTTGTTTAAAACTATATTTAGTTATTTTGAAAAGTCACTTGATTCTTTAAAAAGTTATTTTTTTGCAGGAGAAGAATTATGTCTAATGACTGTTGGTTAAAAGATTTCCGATAATCATTCATCGATCAAGAAGAACAAATGGATATATAATGGAAATCGACAAAGAAATGGGTACCAGACCAATTCAAAACTTTGGGTTCTCATCTACAACTTGATTTGATACTGTACTTCTCTCCATCTGCTTTGCAATGTCACTGTTTTCGTGTAAATCTGTCAAGAAATGACCAAGTTATGGTCAAATGAAGCTTTGGTGAACAAAGAGAAAAAGAAGGCAAAACCGTCAAAGGTATTCTTCAAAATGCATCTAGAGATTTGAGTATTTTGTTTCCACTCCTTTTCAGATTGTATTTCTTGTTCTCGCGGTCGTTTTGATGGGTGGATCATCAAATTCCGATCAAAATTGAGTGAGATATGACAGTTTGAAGTTGTCTATCCAAAACTGAAAAACTGTGTACGAGATCTTCTACATTTCTTCTACTGTTCGGCCTGTTGCATCACAATACCATCCAAATTCAACACCAATCTATTACTAGATCGTAGCCCTTGCCTTCCTCTTCGACTTGCCGCTGGTTTCATCCAATTCCGTTAAGAAACGAAGGAGATATGCCTTCTAGAAGTTTGATAGTATATAGAAAAACGGGAAGAAGATGAAGAGGAGGAATTTTATGAAAAGTGGTGACCGTTGGGCTTATTTATAGTGGTTGAAGTGTCCATTCATTCAAAATTCAAATTCAAAGTTTTGGCGCCAAGTTGATCGATCTACTAAATCATCCGTATCTTTCTCATACGGTCTTCAAATTCAGCAAATGAATATACTACGCTGATCAAAAAAACGAGCCCGTCGCAATAGAACATATCTCGTCGTCAAATTCAGAAAGATATAAATGTGTGGTTCACAAAAATGGAGGTACAGCAAAGTTAGAAAGATGGAATTCAAAAATTGGTACGCTTTACTATTATTTCATCTTTATTGTTGCATTTAGAAATATATATCTATGCATTTAGTTAGGTATAGAAATTTATCTCTTTTATAAGTTTTGATATTTTGGTCCATATATCGACACACCATAGTATAAATATAGTTATACAAGTCTAAATTTTTAAAAGTCTTTTAAAATATGTTTTCTTTCAAATAAAATCTACAACTAATTTATTACAACTATACTAAGTAGAAAAGCATACATTCATTCATGATTTCAACTTCAAAACCCCTTGAGTTACTTCATCTTGATTTATTTGGTCCATCTCAAATTCAGTCAATAAATCATAGTAAATATGTTTTTGTAATTGTAGATGATTATTCTAGATTTACATGGACAATATTTTTGAAACATAAAAGTGATACTTTTGAATGTTTTAAGAACTTTACAAAAATGATTCAAAATCAATTATCTCTAAAAATTATAACTATTCGTAGTGATCACGGTGGTGAATTTGAAAATGAAAAGTTTGAGGAATTCTGCAATAAGAAGGGAATAACTCACAATTTCTCATTTCCAAGAACTCCACAACAAAACGGAGTAGTTGAACGTAAAAATAGAACGATACAAGAGTGTGCAAGAACTATGCTTTCAGATAGTAATTTACCAAAACACTTTTGGGCAGAAGCTGTTGCTACCGCCTGTTATATTTTGAATAGAATTTTAATTAGACCTTTAACTGATAAGACACCTTATGAACTTCTTCATGGAAAGAAACCTAAGGTATCATACTTCAGAATTTTTGGAAGTAAATGCTTTATTTTAAATACAAAAGATAATTTGGATAAATTTGATCCTAAATCCGACAAAGGAATCTTTATCGGGTATTCTAACAGAAGTAAAGCTTATAGAGTTTTTAATTTAAGATCTAACACCATCGAAGAAACAATGCATGTTTCGTTTGATGAAAATTTAAAAGATTTTGAAATTACAAATGATGAAGAAGATTTAATTACTCAAAATCAGGAATCAACCGAAATTAATAATGAAATTAATCATCCTAATAAAAGGATTAAACTTTTAAAAGATCATCCTATTGAAAATATAATAGGAGATATGCAATCTATTGTTACAACTAGAAATCAACTAAGTAAAATGAGTAATGTAGCATTTATATCATCTATTGAACCCAAAAATCCTAAAGAAGTATCAACTGATGATTCATGGATTTTGGCTATGCAAGAAGAATTAAATCAATTCACTAGAAATGAAGTTTGGGAACTTCTTCCTAGACCTGAAGATAAAACTATAATTGGAACTAAATGGGTCTATTAAAATAAAATGAATGAACAAGGTGAGGTCGTTAGAAATAAAGCACGATTAGTCGCCCAAGGTTATTGTCAGGAAGAAGGTATTGATTGTGATGAAACCTTTGCTCCTGTAGCAAGATTAGAAGCCATTAGGATTCTACTTGCTTTCGCTAATCATAATAATTTCAAATTATTTCAAATGGATGTTAAAAGTGCTTTTTTAAATGGATTTGTAAAAGAAGAAGTATATGTTGAACAACCACCACTTTTTAAAGATGAAAAATTACAAAACCATGTGTACAAACTTAAGAAAGCTTTATATGGTCTAAAACAAGCTCCTAGAGCCTGGTATGATAGACTAAGATCTTATTTATTTTAGTTTTTCAATCTTTATTATTTTATTTAATATTTCATTATGATATTTTTAAAATTTAAAAGATGTTTAAACATGTTTCTAAATATTTAAATCAACAATAATTTGATATAAAGGTTTTAATTAGTAAGATAAGTAGTTTATAAACATGGAAGTTTGGATTATAGTAATTAAATTAAAATAATTATTTTAAATAAATTAAATAAGTAGGCTATTAATCTTTATAAAAACCATATTTGATCATATATAGTATAAGTCCTTATTCCTTAGCATTTAATTTTGATATTAAGTTTGATTACTACTTTTCATGATTATGTTATAGTTTTAATACCATTTATTACCTTTAAACTATTGTCTTTACAACTATTTCAGTCCCATTCATTAGTTTCCTTAACTTAAGTCTAGTAATTGGTGTGTTTTACCTTTGTTTGGTTGAAGTGATTTATAATAAATAGTTTGATATATGTATACATACATACATATATAGACACACACACACACATACACACACACACACACATATATATATATATATATATATATATATATGCTTGTCAACTAGATATTACTTATCACTCATGTTTATCTTATAGTCTGAACATCTCTTACCATAGTATATATATCATCATATCATTTTGCAAATTATTTTACTTCATTGTCATTTTATTACATAACATTATGCATTCTATTTCATATCATATTTCATTGCATATTACATCATAAATTACAATGCATATCATAATCATTTGAATCACAAGTTGCACTTCATTTCGCATATTATCTCATGCTACATTGCATATGTTATACACTTCATACTGCTTTACAAACTACATATTACATACATGTATATATAACAAGTGTATTTTATTTAGGAGGAGGTTGTAGTAATGTCTTATAATATAGGATTATTAGTTTTTGGTTGATTTGATTGACTTGATTGACTTGTTTGATTTGATTGACTTGATTGACTTGTTTGACTTGTTTGAATTGATTGATTTGTTTGACTTGTCTGACATGATTGGTTTTGATGTGTTGATTGTATTGTCTGAAATATATTTATACATATTTATTGAATAATTATAGTATAATTAAGTTAATATCTTTCACAATTCATTTACTATACTTTGTTCTAGTATTAGTATAAGGGGGAGTTTTATAGTTAGTGGTTTAGGACTAAGTTTTAGTTTTAGATCTAAGTGTTGATTATTTATGATAACACTATCATTATAATCACATGTCATAGAGTATTACATTAAGGGGGAGTTATATAGTTTAGAGATAGATTTTGTTGATGAAAAAGGGGGAGAAATATAAAATAGGGTAGTTAGGCATAGATTAAGGTGGAGTTGTTAGTTTTAGGGGAGTTATTAGGATAGAAGGAATATTTTATAAACAAAGGTTGTCATCATCAAAAAGGGGGAGATTGTTAGTCCATGAGATGATGGTTTTGATGAAAACAACCTTAGAATAGATTATAAAATATAAATACTAACATTACAAGTTTAGATATATATATGTATATGCAGGATCTAACCATGCAGGTATCAAGAATGAAGACTGTACAGTATAAAGATTCAAGATATAGAGATAGAAGACTCATGAGTATCAAGATTATCAAGAATTCAAGATTTCAAGGTTAAGTTTGTTTTCTTAGGAATATTTGTTAAAACTCGTAGAAAAGAACTGGCATCTTAGTATCTAATTTTTTCGTGGAATGGAATCCACTTCGAGCCCGTTAAAGGGATGAAACCCTAAGTAGGATGGAACCTACGAAAAATCTAGTGGAACATCTTTTTGTATCCACTTACTTTTTCAAAATGATTTTACAAAATTATCTTGTTTTCAAAATGATTTCAAAACTTTCCTTTTAAAAGATTCAAAACTCTCTATCCTGATTTTAAATAATTTTAGCCTCAAAGTCAAATTACTCCTGATTTTAAACATCTTCAAATAATATATTTAACTTTTAAATATTTATACATAGATTTAAATATAAAATTATAGTTAAATTATGTATATATTGTTCTTTATATTTACTTATGTATTTTAACTATAGTTAAGTATATTTATAAAGTTTAAAATAATTTTAATATAAGATAGATGTTATTTTCAAAGAAAATCAAAACACCAAAAATCTCTTTGGGATGTCGACATGCCTAAGTACCCCATGTCGACATAGTGTCAGTTGGTTTCAAAATTCAAATTTCAAAAGAAGTGTCTATTCGCCATAACTCTTCATGAATGGTCATGGCTGTTGCTCTTCTATAAATAGGGGTCAGTTTCAACGAATTTTCAATCACTTTTTTTCTGGTTTTCACTCCTCTTCTTCTTCCACATTTCTTAATACAAAATCATACCATTACTCTACTGAAATCAACATCGAATCATACTCGATTACTTCTAGTGTGATTCTCCATCACTATCTCTACAAAGTTCTCAGTGCTATTCAGAGTTATAGACTTCTTTGTAATCTATTAGCGAGAAAAGGTGTGATTGTAGCCTTGGAGATTAATCAAAAGGGAGAAGGTGTGATTGTAGCCCTGGAAATCAATTGGGTGAACTTGTTGCCCCGGAAATCAAGTATCTCTACCTAGAGGATTGTTATTCTGGAGGGTGTACCTCGTAGCCTTGAAACCGAGAGTTGTAATTGTTGAATTGATCTTGAAAGGAAATCCGTACTTAGTTGTACGGGACTGGATGTAGGGTAACCCCGAACCAGTATAAAATCCGGTGTGTTCTTTCCTTTACTGCTTTTACGTTATATTTGCATCTATGTTTGATTCTGTGTTCATATTTGTCTGATTAGTGCATACATTGTTAACAAATTAAGATAAACTCAAAGAGATTAACAAATTTCTTTAAACACTATTCACCCCCCTCTAGTGTTAATTCTAGCCTTAAGATCCTTAATCCACACTTCTCACATTAAACATATATAAAAAAAATCCATATTAAATTAAAACACATATAACTTAAAATCTCTATATATATTTACACAATATTTATATAGAATCAATACTTAATAAAAATCAATATATATATCTATATAATATATTACTAACATTATCCAAATATGTTTTAAACAATTGATCCAAACACATATACACATATATCAACATACATAACCATATTACATGAGCATACTAACATATTTTATTCTTTATATTTTTATTCTTTGGAGTCCCTAAGCTAGTAAATGACTCAAATATATACATATACAACTATAAGCTAATAGATAGCAAACAAATATATACCTACATATATATATATATTAACTTACTTATTAGTATATAAATAAATCCAGATAGGACATATGAAAACTTACATATACCTGTATATACAACCCGTAGATTCTCATAACTCGCCTTAACTGTATATATAAGAACTAACGTATATGTAAACAACAGCAAATGCAAATCACTATATATATAAACTTACTTTTATATTATATTTAAAGATCAATATCTTTTTAAAACACGTAAAGAAAATTCTCATATATTTTTGAAAGCACAACAATAATATAGTTTATAACATAGACAATATTTTTTTTTATAAACTGTTTGTAACATATATATAATTTGCAACTTAAGTTCCTACATAAAATTTTATATAAACTTCCCTGTAAATAAGAAGATCTTATACTTATATAACATGGACCTGCTACACTACTATATTATATAATATGAAAACACCATGTGTTTTGCACTTAAAACATATGTACAACTAACATCACATGTATTTTATATATTCAAAACAGCAAATATACTAACATATTAATACTCCTTTTTAATATCTCATACTGTGAACCACTTGTAGCATGGATAATACACTATCAAAATATAAAGTATGTTGTAACTTATAAGTATATGCTATAGCATATAGGCACATACAAAATACAAACATATATATATATATAAACTCATACTCAAGTATACTTGTCTATATGTACGAACAACCATTTACAAATAGCTTATATAAAATTCATGTATACAAACATATACACGAAAAACAGTAGAAATAGGTATATATTACTGTATTACAGATATAACAGAGATATATATATATATTTCTAGCTATAAAAGATTTTAAATATATACTCAATATTTTCAAATGAAGGAGGAGGAAGGCTATGGGCGGCTGGTCTCGTAGCCGGGATGTGATGTGGTGCTTCGGAGTGGGGTTGTCCTTTTAGGCGGTGGTTCAATGGTGGCAGGGTTGATGGGGTCGTTGGTGGTGGCTAGGCTGGGAAACGGTGGAGAGTTTAAGGCGGAAGGCTTGGGACAATGGCTACAGTGGAAGTGGGTGAATGCAAGGCAAGCAAAGTGGAAGTTGGCGGCTATGGGTGACGTCAGGGAGGCGTTGATGAGCGGAGGGACGATGTGAAGAGCCATAGGTGCGGAGGAATTTGATGTAGCCGGTCGCGTGAGGGAATATGGTGGATAAAGAAAATGGTAAGGGGAGGGGAAAGGTTACATAAATTATTGAATATACTTTATTATAGAAAAAATTTCTCTGAACGAAAAGGCACAAAATATATTGAATGGAACGAATGCAATTTATTGAACATAGGGAATAGCTAAGGTCACACGTGATTCAGGCAATTATTAAAAGTTAATGGCTATTGGTTTAGACCCTTTAGATAATCGAAAAGACAAAGGGAATCCAAAAGCCCTAAATTACGTTACCGATACGACCGACTGGTTTACCGATTTTTGTCGTGTTCTGAACTTCGAAACACACGAATGAATATACTACGGATATCAGCACGATGAGACGATCAAAACGGTATACAGATATCGGTGTACGATCATCCAATCAAAAGTCGATAATCGGTACCGAAAATGCTGCTAAAATGCCAGAATAAGATAAATGGAGCAATAACAGTTCAAATTTGGAGAAACGAAATATGATGCCTCACTCAGAACATCATTTACAAATTTATTGTATAGAAATATTCAGGTTTGTAAAACATTTAATTATCATCAAATATTAACTGATTGGAATTGAAATAGAATTACACAAAAAAATAAACTTCCAAATTATCTAATGAAAATTTACCGGTTGCTATGTTTAACTAGACGCATTCCAAATATCAAATTTAAATTTCAAAATTTTATCATTTAAAATTTCACAAAATTTCAATTAAATATATAAATATTATTTAAAATTTACGGGTCGTTACACTCTCCCCCACTCAAAACTTTTCGTCCCCGAAAATGAACGAGGTAGGAGAATAGAAACAACCAGAAAGAAAAATAGGCTGAAAAATAAAATAAACCACTAATTTAAACTATATAGATTTCAATTTAAATAAATTAACATTCAGAAATTGATTTAAAATTCAAGGTATTTCATTAAGTTGATTTAATTCCAATTTATTAATTTCTCATAAAACAAACTTTATTTTATTTATCTCATTTACTCATTATCTTATTATCCAATTTTATCTCAATTAACATTTTCTATTATCATAAATTAAGTGTATAAGCATTTGTTAAAATCATATTTATTCAAGTTAATTCTTCTTTATTCCAAATTATTATTATTAAATTTAGTCCACTTAATATATCTTATCACATACATTAAGTATATTTACACTTATTATAACTACTCAAATTTATTTATAAAACATTTTATATTGTATATTATTAAATTGCATAGTTAACTTCTGAATAATTTAGGTAAGTTATATAAGAATGGAATTGAGTATTATACAAGTAAAATTTTCCAAATTCAATTATTTCAAGTTAAATATTTATTCAAAAGTTTGGCTTCATTTTATAATTAAATCACCTTTAACATAAATTTAAAATTTAAATTTTCCGATCCACTTCAAACTATTTAGAGATAATTATGTATATACCATATATATCAAATCAAATTAAATTTAAAATAATATACCTATATATAAATCAAATCATACCTAAGAAATTCAAATCAATTTTATTTCAAAACAAAAGTGTAGCAAAGCTACTGAATGGTCTCTCCACTCTGAAACTCGAAAATGAATGTCGATGATGCGGCCGCCATCACCGAAATTATTTTCCAGCGACAAAAGAGAAGAGTACTGATTTTAAACATTTAAAATTCTTTGAAATGATTTCTATTATGAAAATACTTTAAATAATATATACTTTAAAACTTTTAAAACCAAAGTTTGAAATCACCGAAAATTAAATTCTCAAATTTTTAATTTAAATTCATTTACATTTCAAATCAGTTTATAAACCATGTTTATAAATTCATTTAGATCAATAAATGATAATCAAATATTATCATTCAAATAACCAATTTAATTAAATATTAAATTCCAGAAAAATTTTACTTATATATTTATAATGTAATCATACAAATTTATTTCATTTACCAAATTTAAAAATAATATTTGTGTCAGTTTGCTCTGTTCAAGTGTTTTGGAAATCCTATCGATAGCGTTGATCAGACGAATCGATCAAAAACCCAAATCAACATCAACAACTCAAACAACACACTATAAACATTTTAATATTAATAAAAATACACTCTCTCACTCGATGATTCCAAAATGGATTTAAAACAAAGATAGCGATTCAAATATAGAGGGATCCTAAACAAAAGAATTCAACTAGAAGATAAACTTGAAACGAAGATGAGATGATCAAATAACAAAATAGGAAGATGGATAAATAGATATTAATCGCGGGCGACCTAAACCGGCCAACCGTGACTTCAAAATAAGATCGAGGTAGACTTCTGGAACAAATCGACATTTAATCGCCAGAGATAGAATTCGGGTATAACAAAAGATAGCAGCACCGAAAACCGAGGGTACAGAAATCTCCAGTGAATCAATACCGATTGTAACAGAGTTTCACCCCTTTACAAATCATTCAGAGATTGGCGAGACCACCGATTTATTATAGAGAGATCATTCGAAGTGGAGTGATGGGATACTCCAGAATCAAGAAGACACGAATAGGGGAGACAAGAATGGACTTTGGAACCGAATGGAACGTTCCAAAATTCAAAGAAAATTGAGTCAAAGAAGAAGGAATTCAAGCACAAACGAAAGTGATTCTGTAACTAATTTTACTCTATATGCTGAGTTTTCTTAAAACCATAGCTCTGATCCTACATGTAACGACCTGAGATTTTCAACCATTCGCATCCATACATGTCGGATTTGAATTGCTCAAAATATCAGATTGTTAATTTAAATTTGGCAAAACTCAGCATATATAGTAAATAAAATAATCACAGAATCACAAACACAGAGATATAACAATAATGCAGCGGAAACAAAAGAATAGTAGTTCATGAAGCTACTACATACTTATATAACAGAGTTAAACAAGATACAACAGAAGTCTCGAATACATAGATATCTCAATAAAATAGTTAAATACAAAATCTGAATACATCACTGGAATCAACTGAATAACTGAAAGCTGGATAGATAGCTGGATCTCCAAGTGAAGCTCCAACTCCAAAGGTGAGTCTCAAATGCTGTATCACTCAGTCTGACCTTAGCGTAAGCAAAACACAAAACACTCGAGTCAGGATTAACATTCTTATATCAATAAATCCAAGTCAAGTGAAATATCAACTGAAATACAGTAACTTAAAGGATGTTTGGGATAGTCATCCTCTAAGGATCCGTTAAACTATCTACTATGTAGTAATATACGCTATTATAATATGTCTAAAGTAAAGTAAACTATTAAAATAGCGTTAAGGCGTTACCCATATCCCCCTTAACACATTTTATATATTCCCATAGTCTATACAGTACCGTAACACTACAACAAATTGGAGCTTTAATAGCATTTAAAAAACGCTATTTTACCTTACTATAGCGTTTCAGAGAACGCTATGGAACGACAAGCTATGATAGACCTTAAACTTTAAATAGCGGGAGCAAAAACGCTATGAAAAATTAATTTTCTAGAGCATTTGTGCAACGCTATCAAGATAAAACGCTATGTAACATTTTTATAGCGTTTGTTATGTAACATTTCTATAGCGTGTAAGAGGTTGCTTTCTATAGCATTTGATATACGATAGCGTTTATGAAACGCTATTAAATAAAATATAAATTTAAAAAAAATTGCTGTCGTTTTAGCTTTTCCACCTATAATATCCATTTACCCATTTCTTCTTTGCATATAAGTTCAAACAAAACAAAAGTTCAAACTATACTGGTGTATTAAACGTAAACAGTTTGTCAATATAATGAATCAATAATAGTTAACTAAGAAAGTTAACAATATATTATGCCACAAGAACCATAAAATATTACTAGCAATACTAAGTGTATCATGTAAATACCGTTGAAATAAAAGAGTACATGATTACCACTAGTAATCCTCAAGACAAAGTACTCAATCATCCAAATCTAAACCATGAGCTCAAAAAACATTCACCCATACGAAGTTGTTAGCTTTGCCAAAAATCATTCATGCAAATTCTTTAATTCATTATTTTCCTGCATTTAGGTAAAGAAATTATTAAGATACGATATTACTACATAAAACATCACAATAGATAGCAACGATTATTTTGTTGGCCAACTATAACAATTATACAATGTTGGTATCAAAAACCGAGCATCCACAAAACTGGCCGTGCCTTGCACTACTGGGTGTACAAAACTATGTGCAGTTAGTTCTAGAAAATCAAGAGCTTGGTTCTGCCAGACTGGGGAAATTAGGTGCATGCTTAGTTCCAAAATTGAGATTGCTCTATGATGCAAAACTGAGAGGGCTATTAGTTTTGCCAAACTGAGTGCCTTCTCTCAATTCCACAAAAATGTGTGCACTCTTTGTTTTGCAAAATCGAGGGCACTCTCAGTTTTAAAAAATTGAGTGCTTGCATGCTAAGTTACAACAATTAGTGTTCTCAGTTGCAACATAAGCGCTCTCCTTTCAATTGCCAAACTGAGCTCGCTCTGTTCAGCAGCAAAACTAAGCTCTCTCAGTTCAGCAGCAAAACTGAGCTCGCTCGGTTATTGAATATGAGAATTAAAGTCTTTCCCCATACAAAATCATATATATGCATAACTACATTCAACACTTTAGTTTTCTACATTAAAAAAATCAATAAGCATCCATGATAACTTTCTAGGTATGATGTACGAGCAAAATTTAAATCATACAGAACTTCTCAGTCTTTCATATTTCCAGTATCCTATAAAATAAGTTGGTTGACAAAATACAGTACAAGGATAGAAATAAGCCTACGGAACATCAATGATTAACTGATTCAATCAAACCACAAAAGGTGTGTATAACAATGGACCAAGTGAGTGATAAGTAGAGATAATATTCATCTAATTTTAGAGTCTAACTTGTAAATCAGCCATTAAAATGCACTTTACATATTGTTGGCATCATCAACATGCTGGATTGAATGTGTGGGAACAAGGGTCAACTAAACAGCCTCAACCAACTAAAGTAGCAAACAATCATAATAATATCAACTTGCTGTTTAGAAGGCTAAAATAAATATTGAGTTCAAGATAAACTATGGTGTTAATAATATCAATAATCAATAATAATGAATATGATGATAATGATGATGATAGTAATAATAATAATAAATTGGGTTAATATTGAAGATTTGATATGGTAACTTACTGGCCAAATAGAGTAGCATCTTCAATATAGCCCTTAGTGTATTCTTTTCCCTTGACCTGTTAAAAAGAATCACTGAAAAACATGTAAGAAGGCTGGATGATAAAATACTTCTTGCAGTAATACAATAATTACAATAAAATTGGTATCAATAAAGTAATTTCACTCTTGTTATGTATAGTGTCATGCATTCTTTACATTGAAATTACTGTCGCATTAGTTGAAGTATTTCATGGAACAAACAAGTATCAGTTACAAGAAATAAAATATATGTAATATTCATCTAAACGCCAAGATAAAAAAATAAGAAATTAATTAACCAAATTGTAATTAAAAATATCAATATTATATGTATGATGCAAACAAATATTTATGCTTAACTTTCACAATGCAGTTTAGTATCACCATTTACTATTGCATGAGTAGTATCCATCTATTAAACGATAAGTCCAGTCTGTATTTCTTGAAAATATTTCTCTTTCTATGGTCTCCGATAAAAAGAATTCATTATACTGCAGGTACCTAATTTAAAGGGATATAAGCATGCTTTCCATTGGTAGTCTTTCACTCCTTCACGAGCTCCTCATTTATAACAGTATTTACTAATTTTTCTTTGTAAAATTAGGCACTGCAACAGTTTAATTTGCACAGAGCCTGGAAGTTGGCTTATACAAAGTTGTAAAGTTTTCAATGTTTTAAACTTACTTAAGAAAACAAATGACGGTAATCACAGTTTTCATTTAGGTAACAAAGAATGATGATGAGCAGCAAGAATCAATGAGTTATTAGTATGTTGTGATTTGTTAACCTTTGGAGTGCAGCTTACTATGCAAAAGCATAATACACTTGTCCCAGCTCTTATTGCTTTTGAGAATTAAAATAGCATTATGCCAATATATAACTGATGAACAAAAATTCTACTTCAATCAATTACTGGCAATCTTAATTCATTTTGACAAACAATATAATATAAGCAAACAGTTACATGCCTTATTAAAAAGAACCCTTTTTATGCCTTATTAAAAAGAGGTCTTTTTATGCCTCAATAGTGTTCGTAGATGTAAAGATGCTACACTTATATTTAAAACAGTAATTTATGCAAGCATGTTAACTACATAACTGCTGCATTGAAGACCAAGGTAGAAGAATTTATTAGACTATGCATGAACATGCTTCGAAATTAGGTTAATATTGCGGTGTCGTTTTAATGTTAGTTGTCCATGGTAAAACAATTGCATGAGGTAAAGAGGTGCATTGAATTAGATATGAACTTAATTTTTGCACAAACAATCCTTCACGGTTGATAACACTAAATTAACAAAATAAATAAATACAAACTCTATTGGGGATATTAGCACCTCAACATCTTTTTGCATTATCTTTTTTCTCATGAATGCAACAGCTTCATCAAAATGAGGCTCATCACGACTTGGGTATCTGACACCAGAAAAAGAGAAGGCCGGGCTACATGTTTCCTTGGGAAGGAATAATTTTAAGTGGTGCCCACTGAGCACATATTCCACAATGATTGCTCGATACATGCCAAAAGAGGAAGAAGTTTGTTCGGTTGCTGTCAGCTTTTGATGGAGGACAAATTCAGGACCACTACAAGAATGAAGATTGATTTGGTAACTTCTCCACCGTTGATTTCAGTTAAACTAGTATCGTTCACTTAAGGAGGATAACAAATGTACTAACCAATTGATCCCAAAATTTAATAGCAGCAAATAGACAAACCATATTTTACCAGTTTAAAAACTTATATTTAGCATCATAATTGGTGCAAACATGCATTTTTTTGGGTATGCAAGCACATAAGCGTGCACTTGCACATACATAAAAATGCTGATGAGATGTATGCTTATATTTTTGATGAGAAGCCTCTTATTTGTTCACTTTCTATCGCTATCAAAACTGGGACGCGATTTTAACAACCACTTATAATGTTCTACATGTTTGACTTCTTATATAAATTATGAGAAGCCTCCTTATCAACACTTTCCTCGTTTGTGTGTATGTTTGTATGTGTGTGTATGTATGTATACATACATACATTTATGTATATATGAAAACTAACAAACCTGAAACTCTATAAGCATTGTAGTCTTCCATGAAAGCATTTCATCACACTGCATGGACAAATGCACATTGAATATTTCAGATGATTTTACAATGTTTGCCCAAGTAAATTACAAACACATACAAATAATGAGATAAGTATGTTCCAATATTGACGAACTAATAGAATAGAAGCAAAAATTTGTAACCCACCAGCTTTATGAAACATGTATGTGGTGGTATATTATCCAACCTTACATATTCATAGGGCCGGATTTACTTGGAAAAGAAACTAAAAAATAGTTAATGATTTATTATATTACTCTGCCACTGGCTGTAAGATAAGACCTGGACGTATGAGAAGTATATATCCTTAAGATAACACTAAAGCATTCTAGTTTCCACGCATCCTTTTTAAAATTGTGAATGTCAACCTATTATGACATAATATATGCAAAATTGGTTAGGCTTCTAGTTACATTTATTAAGACTGCCTAATTTATTATCAGGGTTATCCAAAAGAATAAATATGTAATAACACATTTTTGAAGCTCCCATGTGGTAATAATACGACTTCTTCTTCCAATGGATTTCTTATGCCATCGTCAGCCTACAGTAATTGAAAATTGTATTAAACCTACCTAGAAAATATATTTAAATTTATTCCATATCGAAATTAAATTATTACTCTCCAAATGCATTTTCGACAAGATTTTGTCAATGGTTTCTCCCTTGGAAACTTTAGCTCAAATAAACTTTTTTTAACTCTATAGTTTTAGATGAAACAATTGCATATTTGTAAATTCAATATACGAATCTTAAAGATTTTCAAATGGGCAGGAAATTATTTAAATGAAAAAGGCGAGGAGTTCAAACTTCCCTAAATGAACGGAAGCGATCGGTCCTCCATAACCAAACATACCATAAAAAGGCTGCAACCATACACCATACAAAAATGTAATATCAACTCACGCATGCTTAAGATCAACAATAAGAACTTTCTATAACCCAAAAAACATTCTTTGTAAATATTTAACAGTAATTATATGATTCCACACTATGAATTTTCACTTCCATGACATGCTTGTCAAATAGTAATCAGAATACTTAAACATTTCACAGCTTCTTAATTAGTCTTAAAAACCTAAACTGTAAAATTAATACCAAATGTTTATCTGTATGTGAGCTAACAACTGCCAATAAGGATAAAAAAATATATATAATATTATCAATGTTCGAAACAAAACAGTCTTAAACGCATTGCTAACAACAAAATTGTCCATCTCATGTAACCAATAAGGTAAATTATTCTGAGTTATCAAACCAGCTTTGCATAATTAATTCCTACAATTTAAAAAACAAAATAAATCACTCACCGGTTAGTAGAAGTGTGAGCTAAATCAACCCAGTTATCGCCACTCCAAACTAGAATCTAGCCATCGACAAACACCAGTGTAAGGCCCACTCCCTAATGGGTCTACGTTTTTGGGTCCCTGAACTTGATTCGAGAACCGTATCTCTACCATTTGCTGAAGGTTCTTTTTGTCTGTAACATAATGGTCAAAACCTCTGATAAAGGCGGTAGTTCCACCGCGTACGTCTCGAGTATGGGAACTTAGGGATTAATGAAGGTTTTGGATTTGGGATACTTGAGAGTATTTCCTTTTGGAAGAATTATTGAGGAAACGTCGAAAGATTTTGAATTCGAAATTGGTGGATTACTAGGGTTTTTAGCACTAATTTTTTAGGGAAGAAATTATAGAGGGAAAATGTGGAATTTGGGGAATAAGATTGAAGAGGGAACGTGAAATGGGGAAATTTTTCGAATAAGAGGGAAGGGAAAATTTTGACCGCGCTGAAGGAAGGTTCATGGCATACAGCGTTTAGCACCATTTTTTACAAAACAAAATAATTCAAATTAACATTTTACTTAGAGACGCTATGATGTGGTGCTATTGAAAGTGAATTGTCTTGTAGTGTAATCTCCCCCGTAATGGGCGTCGTCAGAGGGCACTCCATAGGTATGGTACAAAACAAACTCGTAGTAAAGCACGCTAGGGTAGGTGACACGACACAACTAGGAAATGCCAGGGTAGAAATACCAATTACACTTCCGGGCCGGTGGTAACGCAGAGCCGCAGCAATCGCCCACCTCGAGCCACACTCCCGAATCAAGGGTGCGCACCAAATCAATCACAAAGTAATAGAATGGCATACGATGGAGTGTGTCCGATCAGAGGTGCTACCTCATTAGCCCATCAATTGCTCCTGCTTTAGCCACCTTATGCCAACTCACGGGAGTCGGTTCCACGTATATACCTCATATAGGATCGTCGTCACCATCCTACTTCATTCTGGAATCTCCATCGCGTACACAGTTGTTAAAGTGGTTTTCGGTATCGAAAGAGAGTATGCCCATATCCGATCCCGGTCTCTTTGACAACCAAACGTTATTATAACACGCGGTCATTTCAAAATAGTTTATACTTCAAAACCAAAATATCATTTCCATTTTAAAACCATATCAAAACGATATCATTTCCATTTCAAAAATATTCACTTCCAAAATCATAGTACTTTCAAAGATATAATACTTTCGAAACCAAAACAATTTGAAATAATAATGCTTGGGAAATCATAATACTTTGAAATTCATAACTTTGGAAATCATAACACTTTGAAATCATAACAGTACTTTTCATCAAACAATTTAGATATTAATAATAGTAGATAAAATAAAAATAGTTTATATAAAATAGTTATAAGTTAAAATAGTTTATAATAAAATAATTTATATTGAAAATGATTTATATTAAAATAGTTTAAATTAAAATAATTTATAAAGTAAAATATAAATAGTTTTAGATATAGTTTAAAAATACTTTATATAAAAATAGTTTCCTTAAATTTCACAAATCGATTCAAATCAACTCGAATTCCAAAGTTCAAATTTAATCAAATCTCAAATCATCAATTTCAACTCGATTCAGTTTCTCAATAAACCATTTCAAATTATCGATTTCAAATACATATTTGAACCATAAAATAAGCCATTTCAATTTCAATATATTTCAAAACTTTAAATATTCAACATTTCAAAACTAAATTCGATAATTTCATATATATATCAAATTCACTTTACTATTATTTAGTTTGAAATATTCACTTAATAATCCCCATATTATTTAAATAAACCCCAAATTTCAAACCATTGAATATTTCTTTCGATTTATTAAACTTGAAATATTCATTTATTCACTTTAAACCAAAATCAAGTTATAAAATCGTATCTTTAAAATCTCAAATTTAAAAATTTCAAATCAAAATTATTTAAGTATAATTCTTAAATAAATATAATTCCAAATCAATTTCAAACTTATCTTTTCAACTTGAATCATTATAAACTCTATATTTGAAATTATATATATTAAATAAATACTTAAACATATTATATATCAACTTTATTAAATCAACTTTGATAAATCTTTAAAATCAATATTTATTAAAACCACATATTTATTTTCAAAACCATAGAAATCATTTTCAAAATATTTATATATATAGACCACGGTGTCTGTATATAATTTTCTATACTATGGTCAAGTGATACAGATATTTATCATTTCAATCCGCAATTTAAATATATACTGGTATATATCATTTCAACCCGCAATCCCAAATTCAATTCAATGAAAATCGCTTGAGTTTATCATTTCAACCCATAACAATTTTCTCCTATTCTACAGATCATTCGGGTATGTATCATTTTAACCCATAGTTATTCTATACTAACAGGGAACTTGCAGAGTGATAATCATATGAGAATAATATAACAGGCATATACCATCAATATAAATAACAGATAATGGTGTCAGATGTCACAGGTGAACATATACAAATAATAGCATATATAAAGCAATGTAACTAACTAACAGCAGCATATTTCAATTGTTGTTTCAATTGAAATCAAATTTAATAAATATAAGAACTTTAATCGTGAGTGATTGCTCACCTTTCGAGGTTAGAGATGAACGAGAATGAGGTAGGTTACGAATCCAATCACGAATTCCAAAGCAAATCAAGATTGGCACGAATTTGACGATCAAAGCAGATAATAGGGAATCGATGAAATAATTAGAATCAGCTTAATAGAACAGAAATTATATATATATATTATTGTTATTTCCTAAAATTCAACATTTTAGATTTCAGACAAATATCATAAGTAATATATATATATATATGTGTGTGTATATATAATAAAATCATTATTCTTAAACATATATAAAAAAACCCATATTAAATTAAAACACATATAACTTAAAATCTCTATATATATTTACACAATATTTATATAAAATCAATACTTAATAAAAATCTATATATATATCTACATATAATATATTACTAACATTATCCAAATATTTTTTAAACAATTGATCCAAACACATATACGCATATATCAACATACATAACCATATTACATGAGCATACTAACATATTAATTCTTTATATTTTTATTCTTTGGAGTCCCCAAGCTAGTAAATGTGTAACGACCCCGAATTTTATATAAATTTAAATTGATAATTAAATCTAATTTTTGAATAAAATTGTAAAATTAACTATAAATTGAAGCGAGTTTCCCCGAAATCAAATAAAAATGTGTTAAATCATTTAGAGTTAAATATTGTATATATGTGTGAATATATGTGTATATGTGCATATATGAGTAAATATGAATTTATATATATATATATATTGAATTTGAGTTTAAATCTAAAATAAATGGATTAATAATAACAATTTGAGTTTATAAAAATATATTTATAGAATTCAAATAAGTGTTGATGTTAAACAAATATTACAAATTAATAAGTATAAAAAGAAAAGTAATATACACATATGAAAATACACATTCAAATAATAATCAAAGAAAACAAAATGCATTCAGATCTGGGAACAAATAAAATATATACATATAGGAATGCAAGTGTAAGTAAGACAAAGATAATAACCTGTTCATGGATATGCTCATAAAACAAAATGAATGCAAGAAGATATATATTTAAGTATGTACTCAAGAAATAAAGACAAGTTAATAAATGCAAGCCACTATATATCATCTCAGCCCGAGTTAAAGAAATGCAAGGCAAGAAGTAAGAACATAAACAAAGTATAAAATAAAAATATAATAAGATAAGTATAGAAACATATCAGTACATGATATCAGCCGAGATCTTGTTTAATAAACCAAAGAAAAAAAACATATATATGAATGTACTTACCAAATAAAATAATAAAATATGTGTAAACAAGGAAATATATAGGCTGTGACTAGGGAAGGGAAATATGCATTTAATGCCATTATCTTTAATACACCATATAATATTCATCAGCCGAAAAGAGCAAGGTACATCAGCCACCAGGAGAAAAAAAATCTCTGGTATATTGTACATACAAATTATATCACACTGTAAAAATCTTGTACCAACCAAGAAATGCAAACCTGTTCACTATCTTTTTATACATATATCAATCTTCCATCTCACTTTCGTTCACCAAAGGCTGAAGTAAAAAGTTATCAAAACTTAAACAAAAAATTAAACAGCAATCAAGGGAGAGTTTAAAAGTATTCAAAGCAAATCAAATAGCAAATTGAAATCTCAAGTTCAGATAAAAAAATCTGGTTTCAAAACAAAATCACTGGTTCTCTGTTCTTCTTCTCTCAGGTGAGCAAACTACCTATTAAATATTGAAATCTGTTTATATTTTTGATGTTGTGATGAATACTTCAAGTTATTGTGAAAAATGCATTGAACTGTACTATTCTGTGTGTAAGCATGTCTGTGTGTATGTATATCTATACATATGTACTGCTCTGTTAAATCTCTGGCTCAAAGCCACTATGAAAAATGAAATTGCTCCTACTAGAATCAATTGTTGACTATGATTACTAAAAAGAAAATGAAGATGACAATGGAATTTCATTTTTTGGAATAATTGAAAATGGAAATACTCAGCAATCATTTCAAAAACAATATAATTACAGTGAAGCTTTGAAAAACAGAAAAATCAAATGTTTTGATTTCATAATTCGATTAAATAACCAGTCTTGACTTAGAAAATGATGATTTTAGAGAATCATTTCATAATTTTTAGTTTTGTAAATCGTGAGAAATTGTATGTTGAACGGAATTGCATATTTTATCAAATTCTGGCGATCGACAAGATGTTGAACCTCGGAATCATAGCAGTAGGTTGCTGGGAGGTTGGAGAGTTCGGGAAAAATGCTCGATTAAATTCCAGATCACCGTGTATGGTGAACGAGGTCAATTTAGTGTTTTAGACCCAGTTTTGGTCGATTGGGTTTAAATGGAAATTGCGGCGTCGTGGGTGAACCGAAGGTGACCGGTAGGGGGGGAATCGAAGTGTTGGCATGTGGCGTTGCTTTGGTCATGATCGTGTGACCTCTAGTGGTCGGGATTGGCGGCACGAGGAGGATCTAGTTGATCAGTTTTTGGCTCCAGGTAGTGTTGAGTAGCTTGATTCTAATTTCAGGCAAAGTTGAAGGAGCTGGGTGGTCGGGTGTGTCGGCGAGGTCACCGGCGACTTGTGGATGATGAAGGCAGTGGCCAGAGCATCGGCGTTGGCGTGTGCACGTGAACGTGTGTAGGGTGTATCAATGGTTTAGTCTGGGTAATGTTGGTTTGAGGAGAAGAAGGATGTCTCGAAGTGTTCTTCGGGGAAACTGGGTGCAGGCTCGAGTTCGAGCTCGCGTAGTTTTGGGTTGTACCGGGTTTATTTCTGAACTTAAACAAATTTTAAAAAATTTAAAAGTGACTCGGGTTGTTTGGGGTAAAACTCGAAGTAAACAGGCATGTATCTCGGGTAATGCTCGGGGAGGACTCGGGGTAGGTTTAAAACAGTTTTCAAGTTTAAAATAAATTCGAGTTTTAAACATGTTTTAAATTATTCTTTTAAAAATAATTGTTTTATTTGAAAATGGGATTAGCAAAGGTTTAAGTTAATTATTTTGAAGGTAATTAAGTTTTAATTTAATTAATTTATGACATTATTTACTAAATAATTATTTTAAATAAATAATGAAATTAATTAAGATAAATTGATATTGTGATTAACCTTAATTTCTTGAATAAATTAATGTGTTAATAGTGATAAATGGTAAGGTTATTAATTTAAGATTTTGATATAAATGAAGATAATTAAGAATAATCACTTGTTGTAATTAATTAAAGGTAATTAATTAATGTGACAAATTAATCAAGGAAATTAATTTGAGAATAATTAAATAAATTTAAAGGTTAATTAATAACTGAAAGTGATTAAGGGATGATTATTAATTAAGGATTAATAAATTAATTATTGTAATTACGGATAATTAATTAAATGATAATTAATTAATTTATTAATTGAGGCTAATTAATTTATTATTAACGGTTAATTAATTAAAATAAAATTGTAATTAGTTAATGTTAATTAACCAGGATTAGTGACTAATCTGATTTAATTTAATCAGATAAATAAATTGACCTTACCTATGAATATTGGACCTGACTGGATGATTGAATTGTTGATATTCCCTGATCTGTGATGATGTGTGATATATTCTGATTTGTGTGTGATCTGTACTGTAGTTATTTATCTGGGTTGAATGTAATATACTATCTGTAATTTATACATCTGTGATCTGTAAATGAAAGATAAGCGTTATAGTTTATATCGCTTATCAACTATATTTATGTATTCTGATCTGTGATGATTGGATGATGTTGCACTATTGTGTTAAAACGCTGGACCACACTTATATACACACACACAAATATGGATTTCACGTGGAAATCAGTTAAGTCACAGATGATTTAAATTAATGTTTTTGAAATTGAAATTTTAATTTCAATTGATTTTGAAATTGGAAATTGGGGTTTAATATGAAAAGCTTTTGAAAGGAGTTTTAAAGATATTTTGGATATCTTGAAATTTAAATAATTTGATTTAAATTTGAATTCAAGTTTGAAATTGAATTCTATGATTTGAAACTAGGGATTAAAGATGTTGTACAAGTTATATACGGGTTAAACCATTTTAAAGATATTGATTTGGGAATTTGAATTTAATTCAATGGTTTTAACTTGTGTAAATATAACTGGATTTTTCCGAAACGAAAACTACTTGTTTTCAAATAATAATAGCTTTCATTTTAAGAAAGGATTTCCAAATTGTGTTGAAAGGTTTCAAGTTTGAAATGGAATTGAAATGTTTTGAAAGCTATGAAATGAGTCTTTGATTCAAAGACCGGATGAGTTAATCCAACTTGAAATAGAATTGTTTTGAAAGGCTATGAATGAATCTTTGGAAACCAGTTTTGAAAGCTATAAGTTAAATCTTGACTTAAAGATTTAACGAGTTAATCCAATTGAAATGGAAATTGTTTTGAAATCCATGAATGGATCTTTGTGAATGGGGTGAACTTTGTGAAATGAATCTTTTTGTTTAAAAGATTGGAAATGGTAATTTGTTTTAACCATTCGAATGAAAAGTTTTGGGCTTTAAGCTGTGATTTAACTAAGACCCCAGTATCCATATGATTTTTAATTGCGCTCGTTATTCGGTTTAGCCGGGAGAGGACCTTTGTGTCATATAACCCATTCTGAATAATGATACGACGTATATGGATAGCATTTGAAGACCGGTGGTGAAGACCGGGTATTTGCAAGAGCGATAGGATGACATATCGATTGTCTCTACACTGAGTAGCTATGGTATAAAGATTTCCTAAGTGATGGGAAGTCCGATCGGGATTGTGAATACCCAGATTGCAAGGACTTCTTTGGAAGTGCCTTCGGTTCTGTTCGAACCCGGAACAGACTTCTATAGTTGTATGTCTGACACTACACTTTGAGATATAAAGCTGATTTCTTCCAAATACATTTCTGTTTGGTGGCGGAGAATTTATTCTCTTAGCTTAACACCATTCTCTAAAACGTACGAGCTCGTAGGTTATGTAGTTGATGGTTATCAGTGATATACTCCCAATTTGGTAGTGTGGCATGCTGAGTGTTGCTGTGTGTTGATGATCATTTGTTGATCAAAGCATGGCTTTGTGAAAAAGCGTAGCTTTGTGGACGAGACTTCGTCGAGCCTCACAACCCGGTAATGGTCGAAACAGGAATGTTGCGGCAAGGTTTTTAGGGGTCGCACCCCTAGGGTATGTCATTTCCTTCTGGATAAAAGGTGATATCATGGTATGGAGCTCAGATATTTTACCTATGTTGATGCTGCAAATTTATTATACTTTGTGGTTGTTGCTTTGTGGTTGATGATCCTCGGATAAAAGTCGGTAACGACCGGGGGATGGCATACTTGTGTGTTAGTTACCTAGTTACAACTGTACAGCGTGAGGTAGCGTCAGTGTGTTAGTTACCTAGTTACAGTTGTACAGCGTGAAGTAGCATCGGCCTTGTGTTTGCAGAGATCCGGTTAGGTTCTCGGGGCGTCTTTCCCGAGGCGTTTCCATTTTGGTGTAAGGAAGTTCCTTTGCCTGACCATTTGTTGGGAAATCTAAAGAAACAATACGCGCCCTATACGGTTTTAGTTGTAGAACCTACCATTTAAAATGGCAGCTATAGCAGGCATAATATAATGGTACCTATGCTGGCTAAGATTAATATTATATTTTCGAAATGTTTCTGCACTATGCACTAGTAATAATATCAAAAGAGTTTTATTGCATAGTAAGCATGTTTGACTATCATAAGAAGAAATCTCCTCCAATTCTGCGTTTGCATTGTGTGTGTGGTGGGAGGTCTTATGGTAGTTTCATTTTCCAAAAGCATTGCGGATTTCAATGTTTAAAATTTCTTTGTTGTTTGTTTAAAGATAAACTGTTTTTGTTTGCTCATACCAGTCCCATGACTGACCTGGAGTTTATTGTTCCCTTCCTAAACTCTGGGTGCCCACAATTTTCTACACGGGCAGTCTAGAGTTGGGTTTTTCAGATAGTCAGGTTTAGTAGACTAGTTGGAGCTAGTTCAGTTCATCGGAGATCTGGACTGACGTTGCTTATCTTGGTGCAACGTGATGATGGTTCGAGCTGATGTTGGAGTTGTTGGAGTCATTCTCTTTTGTAGATCATTTGGAGTGATCTCTTCCATTATTGTTATTTCCGCTGCAGCATTGTAGCATATCTCTGATATTGCTGTGTATTATTGATATCATTGTTGTATATCATTCTGGATATTGTATTCATTGGAGTTTTATATGATATCATTGATTTCTTTATTCTGCTGTGTTGTTATACTTATCGTGTTATAAGCTCCGGGGAGCCAGATTCGGCTTTTGAATCTTCGGCATTTTGAGTACAAGTGAAGTACGGATGCCGATTTTCGACGGCCGATTTCAGGGTCTCACATTTGGTATCAGAGCTCAGGTTGAACTTTAGCTAAGGAGTATAACACATTAAGTAGCTCATTAGAGATAGGGTGAAGTATACCCTAGAATGAGTATTCCTCAGATATCCGTTCGAATGCCTCAGTAAATTCTCTTACTATATACTGATAGTAAGTATGAGTGCAAGAAGAGGATGAGATAGGGGACAAGGGAATACCACCAAGAAATGGTCAATACCCTGCAATAGTGGAAACAAATTTTTTCTCTATCAGTCTCTTTTGTTCGTCATCTTTCCTTAATTCTTCGATGGTTCTTGGTAGATCCAGGAAGAAATTCAATATATTTGTATGGGACATAAACTCCAAATGAGCCAAAATTGTTGTTTGGATGTATTGGTTGCCTTGTTTGCTTTGATTGCTATGGTTAATAGGTATACTTTAGTTTCTAAACTAAAAGTTTTGAAAATTGTATCTATATATCTATCTATTCTTTGGGTCCCAATATATTCTACGAATGGTTAATTATCCCTTCGAACTAACCAATGCCCTGTGCAGTTAAAGCACTCGGTGGATTCAATGCGGTAGAGGTGCAAAAAGTCATAGCGGGGATGTAGCGAAGATATAGCGGGATATATCAGATTACTCTAAAATAGCATATAAATCCCATACTTGTTGTTTTTACAAATATATAGATAGTAATTATGTGAAAAATTAACATTCAATTGAATTATAATTAATACAAAAATAATTTTAAATAAAAATATGTGCAAATGTATTGTAAATGAACGTAAAACTGTTATATAACTTAATTTAATTTAGTAGAATATTAGAGTATTATCATTTCTAAACATATACAAAAAATTCAATGAAATTAATTAATTTCATAATTTTTATAGCGTATAAATATCATTTTTTAATCCAATTTTTTATAGAAGATATAGCGGAAATAGCAGCATATAGCGGAAATAACGGGATATTGCGGAAATAGCGGGGATTAAAGAGGAAAGGCTATATGTTGGGGATATATGGAAAAATCGTAGCGGTAGGAATCCACTATAAGATATATCAGAGTTATAGCGAGAATATAGCGGGGCATTAACTGCACAGCCAATGCCACTGTATATTTCGTAGATCTGGATAACCCGAGTATCTTGTGAAGTGTTAAAATAAATTCGTTCTTGTATCTATTATTGATATTCTGATTTGGTAAGCCAAATCCAGAATTGTTATTCAGTTTGATTTGATGAAATGTTTTTCATCTATCTTTGTGTCTCCCTGGCAAATTTCGGGGACGAAATTTTTTTTTAAGGGGGGAAGGTTGTAACGACCCCGAATTTTATATAAATTTAAATTGATAATTAAATCTAATTTTTGAATAAAATTGTAAAATTAACTGTAAATTGAAGCGAGTTTCCCCGAAATCAAATAAAAATGTGTTAAATCATTTAGAGTTAAATATTGTATATATGTGTGAATATATGTGTATATGTGCATATATGAGTAAATATGAATTTATATATATATATATAAATATATATATTGAATTTGAGTTTAAATCTAAAATAAATGGATTAATAATAACAATTTGAGTTTATAAAAATATATTTATAGAATTCAAATAAGTGTTGATGTTAAACAAATATTACAAATTAATAAGTATAAAAAGAAAAGTAATATACACTCAAATATGAAAATACACATTCAAATAATAATCAATGAAAACAAAATGCATTCAGATCTGGGAACAAATAAAATATATACATATAGGAATGCAAGTGTAAGTAAGACAAAGATAATAACCTGTTCATGGATATGCCCATAAAACAAAATGAATGCAAGAAGATATATATTTAAGTATGTACTCAAGAAATAAAGACAAGTTAATAAATGCAAGCCACCATATATCATCTCAGCCGAGTTAAAGAAATGCAAGGCAAGAAGTAAGAACATAAACAAAGTATAAAATAAAAATATAATAAGATAAGTATAGAAACATATCAGTACATGATATCAGCCGAGATCTTGTTTAATAAACCAAAGAAAAAAAACATATATATGAATGTACTTACCAAATATAAAAAAAAAAGTGTAAACAAGGAAATATATAGGCTGTGACTAAGGAAGGGAAATATGCATTTAATGCCATTATCTTTAGTACACCATATAATATTCAGCAGCCGAAAAGAGCAAGGTACATCAGCCACCAGGAGAAAAAAATCTCTGGTATATTGTACATACAAATTATATCACACTGTAAAAATCTTGTACCAGCTAAGAAATGCAAACCTATTCACTATCTTTTTATACATATATCAATCTTCCATCTCACTTTCGTTCACCAAAGGCTGAAGTACAAGGTTATCAAAACTTAAACAAAAATTCAAACAACAATCAAGGGAGAGTTTAAAAGTTTTCAAAGCAAATCAAATAGCAAATTGAAATCTCAAGTTCAGATCAAAAAAATCTGGTTTCAAAATAAAATCACTGGTTCTCTGTTCTTCTTCTCTCAGGTGAGCAAACTACCTTTTAAATATTGAAATCTGTTTATATTTTTGATGTTGTGATGAATACTTTAAGTTATTGTGAAAAATGCATTGAACTATACTGTAACAACCCTGGTTTTGGCGATTACCTGTAAATATTAAATTATAACGGTAGTTATAATTTAATATTGTGAATTAAAAATAAATTGTAGAGATAAAAATGTTAAAATTTGTTTATTTCAAATAAACAATGGATTTGGAATAAATAAAATAAAAGTAAGATAGTTTGGTTGGTAATAAATTGTGAATAATGGTAATATGTTGATTTGGGGATTAATTGAAGTAAGTAAAGATAAAATAATTTAAATCAACATTATTTGTTGTAAATAAATATAAAATGATGAAATAAAGTTTTAAAACCTTTATTATGTTTGTTTGTAATAAAAATGAGCATTATATGGTTTTAATTTGATGAAATGCAATAATTTTTGGAAATTATTGTCAAACGTTGAATTTTGTTAATTTTAATTAAACGTTTGAATTTAATATGGATAATAATATAAATAAAAAAGTGGAATTTTATTTAAAAATAATATTTGGATGTAAAAATAATGTTAATAAGGTTTTTAAATTTAATTATACAAGAAAATGATTTTTGTGTAAATTTTGGCGTTAAAAATAGTGCTTTATGTAATTAATGGGTGTAAATTGAAGTATTTAAATAAAAATAAAAATTTCACGATGAAAAATAATTTAAAACGGCTAAAATATCTTTTATGTGTTGATAAAACATTTTGTTAAACATAAAGTGTGTTAGTGTTATTTTATAAAGTTGAAATTATGTAAATATAAGTTGTTTTGTTTAAAATGTAAGTGTTTTGGTGTATTAGTGATAATTAGTGTATTAATCAAATTATATTATTATTGGGTTTAAGCCCAATTACAATCTTACCTAAGGCAAGCTTCTTCTCCTCGAACTCATTGTACGTACTGTAAAACTAACAACCAGAAGAAAATTAAGAGAAAGCTCCCTCTTCCAAAACCTAAGCTCCAAATCTCAAAATCTCTTCAATCTTTTGTTGTTGCTAATCAAATTAAAGTTATTTTCCCATAGGTAATCACTACATAAACAATTCTATTCCATCAATTTCAGATTTTGAGCAAGTTGATTGTATGTAATTTGTATTTTCGGGTTTGCATGTCCTTGTAGTGCTGTTTTACAGGTTGTTGAAGCTCCCACTAGCCAAAAGACTTCAACTTTTTCTAAGTTTGCACAAATTTAATCTTCATTTTGCTCAAGTGAGTGCTAAACTCACAAATATCTAGCTGAGACAGGAGTTTGATAGCCATAAAATGCTAAAATTCGTTTTTAATGTTGATTTTCTGAGTGCTGCAAACACTGCCTGGCTTCGAATTTGAGACATCATAACTTTCGCATACCTTGTCCAAATTGCATGATTCTTTTTGCAGTTTAAATTTTTGTTGTTGGTCTTTATGCATGTTAAATTTCAGGTCATTTCGACCTATAGAGCCTATAATAAATGCTGTCGAACTTTGACTCGGAGCATGTTTTTGCTCAGATTTTTACAGTGAAAACACTGCCTGGGTCCAAATTTGAGAAATCATATCCTTTTCATGCTTTGTCTAAATTGCATTATTCTTGGTGAAGTTTGAATTTTAGTTGTTGGTCTTTGTTCATGTTAAATTTCAGGTCATTTCGACCTATATAACTTATAGAAACATGCTGCCGAACTTTGACTCGGAGCATGTTTTTGCCCAGATTTTTACAGTGAAAATACTGCCTGGGTCCAATTTTGAGACATCATATCATTTTAACGCTTTGTCTAAATTGCATGATTCTTTTTGAAGTTTGAAGTTTTGATTTTGGTCTTTTTGCTTGTTAAATTTCAGATCATTTCGACCTATATAGCTTATAGAAACATACTGCCGAACTTTGACTCGGAGCATGTTTTTGCCCAGATTTTTACAGTGAAAACACTACCTGGTTTCAACTTTGAGACATCATAACATTCTCACGCTATCCAAATTGCAAGATTATTTTTTTCTTTGAAAGCTGAAGTTTTCTATTATAGGCATAACAATTTTCAGCTTAATTCATCTAAGTTGGTCCTCTGTTTCATTCCTGGAAGTTGAACACTAGAGGGTTTTCAGGCCTGTGCATTTTTGGTTTTTGAACTATTGCAAACATGGCCTGAGTCCATGTTTGAGACAGTGTAACTTTTTCATTTCCAGTCGAAATTCATTGATTCTTTTTTTGTTTGAAAGATGAAGTTTTATAGTTTGTGTACACTAATTTTTAGTTCAATCAAAGATCATTCGACCACCTGTTTTATATCCGAAAATTGAACCTAGAGAAGATTTCAGACCTGGGTATTATTTTGGCCAAGTGTTTTTGTTCATTTTCCGTCCGATTTTTAACTTATACTTCATGTTTTTGTGATATTTCCGAAATGTTTTGAGGGCTATGATGCCTATCAATAGGCTAGCAGGGTTTAGATGAATTTGAAATTCAAATTTGATTTGAATTTGAATTGAATTTGAATGATGGTTTTGAGTGATTTTTTTTATTTCGAGCATAGATTTTTCCAAAAAATTTTGAAATAATTTTTAAAATAATTTGGCATTTAAAATAATTATTATGTAATATTTTTAAATTATTTTAAGCTATAAAATCTATTTATTCTCTATAATAAGGGAATTTTCAAATATCGTCTTCAAAATTGATTTCGGAAAATTGTTTTAAAAGCTTGTTTTCTCAAATAAATTATTTTATATATAAAATACACAATTTTATACTATTCGAACGTATGAGAAAGAGAATTAAACGATTTAGTAAAACACATGGTATGAGACATGTGCGTTTACTATTTCGGTTAATTTCAGACTTGTACGATCGAAGCTATTTGAGATTATTGATTCTGAGATGTTGTGATATCCCGGAAATTTTGGGCAATAATCAATTTAATAATCTGTTTAAATAATTAAATTGATAATTTTTGATCAATAAGATTTAAATTGGTTTAACAATCTTCTTTTATAAATATTTAATTGGTAAATATTTATCTTTTAAAAGCTAATTAAATTGTTTTCTATTTATAATGTATATATAATTGTATATATTGTAAATAGAAAAGCTTTGGATGGAATTTAACAAATAAAACATAATTTTCAAATTCTAATATATTTTGGTAATTTGGGAATTATGATTAAATTTAAAATAAAAAATTTCAAAGATTAATCAAATAGTTAACTATATAGTTTAAAATACCTAAGGTAAATGTATAGTAGTTTAAAATTATATTATAACTTAAGTTTTAAATTTAAATAAGATTTACAAAAAGGTTTGTTTTATTTCTTTTTAAATATTGCTTGATAATGTGATAATGTCTTTTATAAATTATTTAAAATTGATAAATTTGATATTTTCAAATAATAATTATAATACTTTGTTTTTATAAACATAAATAGATTTTAGGAAAATAAAATTGTTATTTTAAATTTAAACGATAGTTATATATATATAAGTTGATTTTAAATTGATTTTTCTTTGATTTGAATTGGAATTTGGATTTATTTTTCAAAAGATAAATATTTAAAATATTTTGGATTTAAAATATATTTGTTTAAAGCTTTTACTTATATATAATTGGTTTTATAATATTTTCTTTTAAGGAAATATATATATATATATATACATTTAGATAAGAATGTATAAATTAAGTATAAAAGTTATTATTAACATTTAAAATATATACTCATTAATTAAAAAGACACATGTTATTTTCCTAAGGCATCATTTTTACATGTGTTAGATAATTAATATGACATAGGACAAGTGTCATGTTTTACTATCATTTTCTTTGATTTTTAACAAACCATAAATTAATTAATAAAGCTTATTTTTCATTTCTCCCATTTCCTTTCAGCTGTAACAAAAAGAAGATTTCAAAACTAAAATCTTGTAAAAATTTCTCAAACCAAAATTCCCAAAACAAAATCTGTAAATTCACTTCCACAAATCTAAAATCAATTCACTCTTCAAATACAAAATCAAACCCCTCATTATCAAAAAAAAGGCCTGCATCATATTTATAAAATCTGGAAATGATTTCTGCATGCACCTGGAAATGAAGCAAATCTGCATCATTTTTTCTCTGCAACCTAGAAGCATGCAGCAGTGTTAAATCAAGCATAAGCAAACCTGCATGTATTCTTCAAATCTGAGATAAATCAAGACAAGCAAATCAAGATTTTAAAACAACATGCATTCCAGTTTTTAAAATCAAAGAAGCTAAGGAATTCAAGTTTTTCAAAACAAATCTGGAGGCTCTGTTCTTCATATTAAATCAAGTGAGTAAACTTTCCTTTTAAAAACAGTTTATTTTGGATTTAACTCTAATGCATGAGATATTATTGGTTTGGTATGAAAGTTCTTCAGTTTGAATTTATTTAAATTGATATATATGTTGTGTGAGCATGTCTCTTTATATATATATAAAGATCTTGTTCTCTGTTTTATAATCTTGTGAGTAAATCTTCTAGTTAAAAACAGCTTTTATAATCTGATATTATGCCGATATATATGATAATTGTTGAAGTAGTAAAATGAATGATGTTCATATGCATGGATTCATATTTGTATGTATGAATACGAGATGATTAGTTGTGTATGTCTGTGTAAATGGTTGAACATGTTCTGTTATTTTACAGGCTCCACTTTCAAAGAAAAATTGTATCTTCCTCTGCAATCAATTTTAGGCTAAGATATATAAATGAAAACTGTTCATAACTATATAATATAAATTTTAGAAATAATTTCAAGTATTTCAAATTTGGTAATTGATTCAAATATAAGGTATAACAGTAGAAATCATATTTAAGTCAAAAATAAATATTCACGATTTCATGTTTGGATTTCGTAAATTGATTTATATTGGAAAACTATGATTTTTGATAAACATTTCGAGATTTTTAAACTCGTATATGTTGAGATATCTTTAGTTGTTCAGATTTGGGGTTGTTGGCAAATTCCGATGATTGGTATGGTGGATGGGATCGAGATCTTTGTCGAAGTTAGCTGGAGTGTTACCGATAGCTGGAAAAATAGATTTGTAATTTATTAATGGCCGTAGTGACTGGGGTAGGGCGAAGTAGGGTTTTCTCTCGGACGATTCGATAACCGATTTAATCTTGACGAATGTGGCAACGATGGTGCTCCTGTCTCGATCGCGATAGGGGAAATAGGTGTGGGAAGTCGTAGTGAAGCTTCGGGTTGGTCGGCGTGAGTTCTGGTGGTGGAGATCGTCGACGGCGATGAGATTTAGTCGATAGGTTGGGTTCCAGTTTGTAATCGAGATACTCGATTTTGATTCTCTGGTGTATTCGTCGATTTGGGTGTTTGAGTTGCTCGGCAAGGTCGTCGTCGATGCGTCGAGGGTGGCGAGGTTGGTCGGAGATGGCCAGTTCAGGCGTACGCGTACATGTGTGTATGTTTGTATCCATTGTTGTTTGAAGGTTGGGGAAGACGAGAGTTTCTGGGGACGAACTCGAAGTAAAACATGGTTTGCCTCGGGGAAACGAAGAGCGAGATGAGTGCTCGGAGATTTTGTTAGTTGGCTCGAGGAATTGTAATATTGGGCTCGGGTTTCTTTGTATAATAACAAAGTTTAAAATAAATAAATAAATGAAATATGAACCAAGTTTTTAAAAGAAAACATGATTAAGTTTTGAAGTAATTTGGTTAACAAGTTTTCGAAGTAAAAGCATTTATCAAGTTTTCAAAAACAAGTTTCAATATAAATTGTAAAGTCAAATGAATTTGAAATTTAATTCGTTTTGATTTAATATAATTGTTTTTCAAATGCATTTATCCTAATTGTTTTTCAAATGGGATTAATGATGTAATTAGAAGTGATTAAGATAAGTGTATTCTCAAATGATTCTATATAAGTTGATTTCAAGCTTTTTAATAAAGTGTAAATGATAATAAAGTAGTTAATTAAGATAAATTGATTATCTTTAACTAATAAAGTTTTAAGTAATTAATGAATAGTTAATGAATGTAATTAATTTAAAGATCATTAACTAGTGATTAAGAAATAATTAATTAATAAAATTAATTTAAGATAATTAATTAATTTGATTAATTAAGGATAATTACTTTGAAATGGATTAAGTATAATTACTTAATATAATTAATAAAGTATAATTACTTTGTATAAGTAATTAGAGTTAATTAATGGAAGTAATAAAAGGTTAATTTCTTAAAAAGGAAGTAATTAATTAATGGAGTAATTAAGGGAAGTTAATTACTAAATGAGATTAATCAAAGGTGATTAATAAATGTGGTTTAATTAAAGATTAATTATTAAAAATAATTAATTTTAAATAAGATAATTAATTAAGAAGTAATTAAGGATCAATAATTTATTAATATAAATTAATAATGTAATTAAAGGTTGATTAATTAAAACTAATTAATCAATAATAAGTAATTTAAAAAGTAATTAATTAATGTAATTAATTATGGATTAATGTAATTAATTATAGTTAATTAGTTTATGAAGTAATTAAAGATTAATTACTGTAATGGTTTAAGTTAATTAATTTGTGAAATTAATTAAGAATTAATTACTTAAAGTAATTAAAGGATTATTAATCAGGAATGATTAATTAAGATGGATACTTAGAGTAATGATTAATTAATTGGTTTAATTAATAATTAAGTAAGCAGGATTTATAGAATGAAGTAATTAGTTTAATTCACTTTAAATTAATTAGATGATATAAATCATTGCTTAAGGATGGATGAATGAGATTGAATGTATTTCATTGTTTGATATCTCTGATGAGATATGATTGATATATGATATGGATGTTTGGTTGAATTATAATGATAATGTGAATTATCTGTTTGGGATGATAATGTAGATTATCTATTGAATTATCTATCTTTGTGTATATAGATAAGAATTGAATTGTTTTAACCTTAAAACAACTTGGCCTTAAAAGATACGCTTTGGATTTCGATGAGACCGGGATCGGGTTTGCTACATTACAGCGTGATAGGGGGTTCTCGCTTTGCGTTAGGTGGCGAACGGGAGACTCTTACCCCTACATGTCCCCGGGGGTAGTATAAGGCCTTTTGGGGTTGGTTGCGACTCGAGAGGGTGGCCGTAAAAGCAAACCCGAGGTATCACTGTAAGCCACAGCGGGGCTGGGATGGTTGAAAAGCCTACCGGTCGTGAACCGTTGCTGAAGGTTGAAAAGCCTAGGACGTTACAGTGGTATCATAGCATAGGTTGAGCGAATACCTAAGCTATTAGTTAAGTGAATATCAGAGCACTAGGTTGAGTGAATACCTAGGTTCGGAAGGGTTGTTCATTAGAGATAGGATCTGTAGCAACCTGTTTGAGTCTGAGTATATATATATACGAGAGCGCGTATTTGTTAGTTATATAAAATGGTTTTATATTGTGTTAATTGATCGGTTGGGTGGTATATGGATTCTGGTCAATACGAGTAGCTAACGTTATTGATAGGGATCTCTAAACACTTGGACCAGGCCAACGGACACAATATTGTTTTAAAAAGGTAGATGAAATAATTTTACCCAGATATAATTTCTATATAAAAAAATATCATTTTAAATGTATATGGTATTTGTAATGATTGGTTGAGATGATAATAATTTATCATCTAGGATTAGGAGTTTGAGTGTTGAGGTTGGAAGAGTATCTGTCGAGACTGTAAACCTAATACCGTCTCGAGTGAACTTTACAGTTGTGTAAGGATTTCACAATCTCTGAAGGAAACCTGTTAAGGTTCGGAGTCTATCTTTGAAGTTGGGTGAGTAGAATTTGGATCTGTCGGTTGAGTAGAAGCGAGTGATGGTATCTTGATACCTCAGGTAATAGTAGCTGTGTGATGAGACGCAGTGACTATGGATGTCTCCGAAGATGTTTTCTTTTGGAGAAAGTTTAAGGAAGAATGTCCGCTTCAGTATTGTGGCTGAGTTCAGCATGGTTATTCTGTTTGGTTTGAGGATCGAGTTTCTCGAAGGGCTTTGGTTAGGAAATCTTTGGCATCTGTGGCAGCAGTGCAGCTCAGAGTGTTCTGTGTGTTGGCAGGAAGTTTTATGGGTGAGCAGTTTTCTTAAGGAGGAGTTCAGAAGCAGCAGAGTGGATTCATTTCTTCGATGGATTGGATAGATATGTGTAAGCTGTTCTGATTGGTAAAGGGAAAACAGTTTGTTTGGAATTAGGCTGGGTTGATCGCAAAAGTGACTTGCGATTGCTGAGTGCTCTCTTGGGTTATCAGAGTTTTTTCTGGATATCTTCAGGGAAGTCAGAAGTTTTGTCCGCATCTGGAGATTGAGTTCTCTTATCGACTTGGATTCCAGGAGTGATACCGTTGGTTCAGCTTAGTAAGGATGGTTCCTAGAGATAGAGTTTGGTGAAGCAGCTCAGATTTTGATGGAGTATCTAGGTTTCTTTATGGATTTATGGAACCATATTTCTGGGATGTGTTGTCCAGTTTCTGATCGTGTTCTTCATCAGCATTTTCTTCTGCTCCAGATCAGAGTTGTGCAGCGAAAGCAGTTTGGCGAGTGCTCCTGTTTGTCTTTTCCGGATAGGAGGAGTTTGAAGTCTACTAATGATAGTAGAATTGGTGTCTTTGGTTTTCTTTGATCTTGAGGAGATCGTTGTGTTGGGTTGTTTTGGTCTAGTTAGTTTTAGAGGCATCAGCAAGGGATGAGCTGATCAAGAGGGTTGTAGGCAGCCCAGGATCGTTAGAAGAGTTTGTGGATAAGAGACGAAGAAATTTGGATTTTGTAGACGGAGATTTGATTTTGGATAAGTTTTCTTCGATCAAAGGAGCTATAAGATTGGGTAAGACTGGGAAGTCAAATCAGATGTATTTTGGATCTCTTCTGTGTTTTGATTTGAATAAGAGCTTGGTCTACATGATTGAATTGTCAGTTTGGATAACTGGGATTCGATGTGTTTCATGTATCTGAGGGAGTACGTGTAAGATCTATCTCTGGTTTTGGAACCAGCAGTTCAGAGAGATTTGGTTGTTGAGTCAGACTCGTCTGTAGTCTGATATCTTGTTCAGTTGTAGAGCTAGATGAGTAGGAGCTCTGTAACTTAGTAGTATTGATTGTTTGGATTCTATAGAACGAGTGTCCCTGTATTTATACTTGGGAAACTCTAGGAAATTCTATCTAGAATTTTGTCTGGATAGTTAGAATTGTTTGTTTGGATGATTGGTTGCTATGGTTGTTAGCATATGGTTGATAATATATGATTGTGTTTTAAAATTAAAATTTTAATGAGATTATTAAATTACCTTTGCTTTTAAATTTCGGGGACGAAATTATTTTAAGGGGGGAGGAATGTGATATCCCGGAAATTTTGGGCAATAATCAATTAATAATCTGTTTAAATAATTAAATTGATAATTTTTGATCAATAAGATTTAAATTGGTTTAACAATCTTCTTTTATAAATATTTAATTGGTAAATATTTATCTTTTAAAAGCTAATTAAATTGTTTTCTATTTATAATGTATATATAATTGTATATATTGTAAATAGAAAAGCTTTGGATGGAATTTAACAAATAAAACATAATTTTCAAATTCTAATATATTTTGGTAATTTGGGAATTATGATTAAATTTAAAATAAAAATTTTCAAAGATTAATCAAATAGTTAACTATATAGTTTAAAATACCTAAGGTAAATGTATAGTAGTTTAAAATTATATTATAACTTAAGTTTTAAATTTAAATAAGATTTACAAAAAGGTTTGTTTTATTTCTTTTTAAATATTGCTTGATAATGTGATAATGTCTTTTATAAATTATTTAAAATTGATAAATTTGATATTTTCAAATAATAATTATAATACTTTGTTTTTATAAACATAAATAGATTTTAGGAAAATAAAATTGTTATTTTAAATTTAAACGATAGTTATATATATATAAGTTGATTTTAAATTGATTTTTCTTTGATTTGAATTGGAATTTGGATTTATTTTTCAAAAGATAAATATTTAAAATATTTTGGATTTAAAATATATTTGTTTAAAGCTTTTACTTATATATAATTGGTTTTATAATATTTTCTTTTAAGGAAATATATATATATATACATTTAGATAAGAATGTATAAATTAAGTATAAAAGTTATTATTAACATTTAAAATATATACTCATTAATTAAAAAGACACATGTTATTTTCCTAAGGCATCATTTTTACATGTGTTAGATAATTAATATGACATAGGACAAGTGTCATGTTTTACTATCATTTTCTTTGATTTTTAACAAACCATAAATTAATTAATAAAGCTTATTTTTCATTTCTCCCATTTCCTTTCAGCTGTAACAAAAAGAAGATTTCAAAACTAAAATCTTGTAAAAATTTCTCCAACCAAAATTCCCAAAACAAAATCTGTAAATTCACTTCCACAAATCTAAAATCAATTCACTCTTCAAATACAAAATCAAACCCCTCATTATCAAAAAAAAGGCCTGCATCATATTTATAAAATCTGGAAATGATTTCTGCATGCACCTGGAAATGAAGCAAATCTGCATCATTTTTTCTCTGCAACCTGGAAGCATGCAGCAGTGTTAAATCAAGCATAAGCAAACCTGCATGTATTCTTCAAATCTGAGATAAATCAAGACAAGCAAATCAAGATTTTAAAACAACATGCATTCCAGTTTTTAAAATCAAAGAAGCTAAGGAATTCAAGTTTTTCAAAACAAATCTGGAGGCTCTGTTCTTCATATTAAATCAAGTGAGTAAACTTTCCTTTTAAAAACAGTTTATTTTGGATTTAACTCTAATGCATGAGATATTATTGGTTTGGTATGAAAGTTCTTCAGTTTGAATTTATTTAAATTGATATATATGTTGTGTGAGCATGTCTCTTTATATATATATAAAGATCTTGTTCTCTGTTTTATAATCTTGTGAGTAAATCTTCTAGTTAAAAACAGCTTTTATAATCTGATATTATGCTGATATATATGATAATTGTTGAAGTAGTAAAATGAATGATGTTCATATGCATGGATTCATATTTGTATGTATGAATACGAGATGATTAGTTGTGTATGTCTGTGTAAATGGTTGAACATGTTCTGTTATTTTACAGGCTCCACTTTCAAAGAAAAATTGTATCTTCCTCTGCAATCAATTTTAGGCTAAGATATATAAATGAAAACTGTTCATAACTATATAATATAAATTTTAGAAATAATTTCAAGTATTTCAAATTTGGTAATTGATTCAAATATAAGGTATAACAGTAGAAATCATATTTAAGTCAAAAATAAATATTCACGATTTCATGTTTGGATTTCGTAAATTGATTTATATTGGAAAAATATGATTTTTGATAAACATTTCGAGATTTTTAAACTCGTATATGTTGAGATATCTTTAGTTGTTCAGATTTGGGGTTGTTGGCAAATTCCGATGATTGGTATGGTGGATGGGATCGAGATCTTTGTCGAAGTTAGCTGGAGTGTTACCGATAGCTGGAAAAATAGATTTGTAATTTATTAATGGCCGTAGTGACTGAGGTAGGGCGAAGTAGGGTTTTCTCTCTGACGATTCGATAACCGATTTAATCTTGACGAATGTGGCAACGATGGTGCTCCTGTCTCGATCGCGATAGGGGAAATAGGTGTGGGAAGTCGTAGTGAAGCTTCGGGTTGGTCGGCGTGAGTTCTGGTGGTGGAGATCGTCGACGGCGATGAGATTTAGTCGATAGGTTGGGTTCCAGTTTGTAATCGAGATACTCGATTTTGATTCTCTGGTGTATTCGTCGATCTGGGTGTTTGAGTTGCTCGGCAAGGTCGTCGTCGATGCGTCGAGGGTGGCGAGGTTGGTCGGAGATGGCCAGTTCAGGCGTACACGTACACGCGTGTATGTTTGTATCCATTGTTGTTTGAAGGTTGGGGAAGACGAGAGTTTCTGGGGACGAACTCGAAGTAAAACATGGTTTGCCTCGGGGAAACGAAGAGCGAGATGAGTGCTCGGAGATTTTGTTAGTTGGCTCGAGGAATTGTAATCTTGGGCTCGGGTTTCTTTGTATAATAACAAAGTTTAAAATAAATAAATAAATAAATGAAATATGAACCAAGTTTTTAAAAGAAAACATGATTAAGTTTTGAAGTAATTTGGTTAACAAGTTTTCGAAGTAAAAGCATTTATCAAGTTTTCAAAAACAAGTTTCAATATAAATTGTAAAGTCAAATGAATTTGAAATTTAATTCGTTTTGATTTAATATAATTGTTTTTCAAATGCATTTATCCTAATTGTTTTTCAAATGGGATTAATGATGTAATTAGAAGTGATTAAGATAAGTGTATTCTCAAATGATTCTATATAAGTTGATTTCAAGCTTTTTAATAAAGTGTAAATGATAATAAAGTAGTTAATTAAGATAAATTGATTATCTTTAACTAATAAAGTTTTAAGTAATTAATGAATAGTTAATGAATGTAATTAATTTAAAGATCATTAACTAGTGATTAAGAAATAATTAATTAATAAAATTAATTTAAGATAATTAATTAATTTGATTAATTAAGGATAATTACTTTGAAATGGATTAAGTATAATTACTTAATATAATTAATAAAGTATAATTACTTTGTATAAGTAATTAGAGTTAATTAATGGAAGTAATAAAAGGTTAATTTCTTAAAAAGGAAGTAATTAATTAATGGAGTAATTAAGGGAAGTTAATTACTAAATGAGATTAATCAAAGGTGATTAATAAATGTGGTTTAATTAAAGATTAATTATTAAAAATAATTAATTTTAAATAAGATAATTAATTAAGAAGTAATTAAGGATCATTAATTTATTAATATAAATTAATAATGTAATTAAAGGTTGATTAATTAAAACTAATTAATCAATAATAAGTAATTTAAAAAGTAATTAATTAATGTAATTAATTATGGATTAATGTAATTAATTATAGTTAATTAGTTTATGAAGTAATTAAAGATTAATTACTGTAATGGTTTAAGTTAATTAATTTGTGAAATTAATTAAGAATTAATTACTTAAAGTAATTAAAGGATTATTAATCAGGAATGATTAATTAAGATGGATACTTAGAGTAATGATTAATTAATTGGTTTAATTAATAATTAAGTAAGCAGGATTTATAGAATGAAGTAATTAGTTTAATTCACTTTAAATTAATTAGATGATATAAATCATTGCTTAAGGATGGATGAATGAGATTGAATGTATTTCATTGTTTGATATCTCTGATGAGATATGATTGATATATGGTATGGATGTTTGGTTGAATTATAATGATAATGTGAATTATCTGTTTGGGATGATAATGTAGATTATCTATTGAATTATCTATCTTTGTGTATATAGATAAGAATTGAATTGTTTTAACCTTAAAACAACTTGGCCTTAAAAGATACGCTTTGGATTTCGATGAGACCGGGATCGGGTTTCCGTATACCGGATTTCCTGTAATATCCCGGAATTTTTAACAATATCAATTTAGTAATCTATATTTAAGAATTAAATTGATATTGATAATTTTGTTAATAACAATTCAAATTGATTTAATAATCTTCTTCAATAATTATTTAATTGGTTATTTTATCTTTTAAAAATAATAAATTGATTTCTATTTATAATATAAATATATGGTTTATATTTTAAATAGATTAGCATTATTTTAATTTTAATATGTATAAGTTTTATTTATTAACATGGTTTGTTTTTATTTATAAATTTATACACATATTTAAATATGAACTAACAAATTAAAATTTAGGCTTAATACACACATTAATTTGTAAATTAAGTACTAATTATTTAAAGAGACAAGTGTTGCATTCTTAAGCATTAATTAGACAAGTGTTAAATTTTAAAACCTTTAAGATAACATGTGTTAACATATTAATCAAGGTAAGAGACAAGTGTCTTTCTCTAATTTTTCTTATCTTTAAATTTTAATAAACCATAATTACAACATATAAAAACTTCCACCTTCTTTGTTCATTTTTTTACAATTCGAAATGAAATCAAAGCCAAAATTTTCAAATCTGCAAACACTTCCTCAAGAAAAACCAGAAATCAATCCAAATCTAAACCCTGTAAAGCATTTTTCAAAGCCTGTAAACATTTCTCAAACCAAATATTCAAAACCCTGTAAACATTTAAATCCTGTAAACCAATTCAAGCTGAAACCAAGAACATCTCAGTTTTCAAAGATCAAGTTTCCCAGTAACAAGCTTTCAAAGATCGTCATAGTATTCAGTTTTCAAAAGTTTTGAATCATCTCAGTCAACAAAAGGATTTCCAGTTTCAAATCAAAGCATTTCAGTTTCGAAGTACTTTCTTCTCCAAATTCAAAGATTCCAGTTTTAAAGAAATCAAAGTTTTAAAGCAATTCAAAGTTTCCTGTTTCAAATCTCAAGCCTCTGCCTTTTTAATCTGGTGAGTAAACCTATATTTTTAAAACAGTTTTAAAATCTGAGAATAAATTTAAATGTTGTGATGAATGTTATAGTAATTTGGTTTGCATATGATTTATCTGTGAATGGATGCTGGTATAATAAAATGCATGTTCTAAAAATCAGTATGTATGCATGCTCTCTGTTATTTTCCTGTGAGTAAAATTAAAACATAAATCAGTTTTAACTTGATATATATGTAGTGTTGAGAGGAATCTCGTGATGCATGTTTAAAATTTTGTATGCATGCTTGTTAAAATCTGAATACATGTCTATATGAATGTATATATTGGTATGTATGATTGTGATCCACTCTGTTTACTTTCTAACAGGCTAAATATTTAACAAAACTAAAATTCTCTTCATGTATCTTTGTTAGGCTGAAGTATTCAAACAAATGTCGTTTGCTTGAACATAATTAAGTTTTAAATTTTTTTAAACTATATAAATTAAGTTTGAAATTTACTGGAAAAAGAGGTGTGCAAACCTGTACACATGAATATGAATTCTGTTCCAAGCTTACAGGTTCCAGGAACCTGTTTTCAAATTCAAAAGCTATATCTCAATTCAATTTTAAGCTTTGAGATCTAAATAGAACATGTTTGTATGATCATGCTTTAAGTTTTAAAAATAAATTGGAGAAAAAGTCGGGTCGTCACAGTTGGTATCAGAGCATTAGGTTGAGTGAATACCTAGGCTCTGGAGTGGTGTCTATCCTGAGAGAGCGTATTTGTAATTTTTATATAACTATAAATACATATTTCTACATATCTATTGGGTTACCTGTTCGGGTTTTCCAATATGAGTTATAAAGGTAGATATGGTGGTGGTGTGTGAAACACGACTACCAATGTTTGGAATTTGAATGTTTGAGGTTGGAAATGTATCTGTCGAGACTGTAGACCTAATACCGTCTCGAGTGAGTTTTGTTTGATGTAAAGATTTCATTGATCTCTGAAGGAACTGTTAAGGTTCGGAGTCCATCTTTGAAGTGGGATGAGTGGAGTTTGGATCTGTCGAATGAGCAGAAGCAAGTGATGGTATCTGAGTAACTCAGG
Organism: Allium fistulosum; assembly: GCA_030737815.1. Taxonomy (NCBI): domain Eukaryota; kingdom Viridiplantae; phylum Streptophyta; class Magnoliopsida; order Asparagales; family Amaryllidaceae; genus Allium; species Allium fistulosum. Next base: position 495,244,284 of record CM060905.1, on the reverse strand, counting down.
AAGAAGTAGCTGTGTGATGAGACGCAGTGACTGGATGTTTCCGAAGATGTTTTCTCTTGGAGCAAGTTTGAGGAAGTGAGTATGCTTCAGTATTGGGGCTGAGTTCAGCATAATGTTTCTGTTTGGTTTGGAGTCCGAGTTTCTCGAAGAGCTTTGGATAGGGAGTCTTGGCATCTGTGTCAGCAGTGCAGCTCGGAGTCTTTCGTGTGCCGGCAGGAAGTCTTCTGGCTAAGCAATTTTCTAGTGGTAGAATTCAGAAGCAGTAGAGAGGATCCATTTCTTCGATGGATTGGTTAAAAAGCATAAGCTGTTCTGATTGGTAAAGAGAGAGCAGTTTCTTGGATATTAGGCTGGGTTGATCGCAAAAGTGACTTGCGATTGCTGAGTATTCTCTTGAGTTATCAGAGTTTTTCTGGATGTCTTCAGCGAAGTCAGAAGTTTGTCTGCATTTGAGTTTGAGTTCTGTATCGACTTAATTTCAAGAGTAGTACCGGTAGTTCAGCTAGGTAGAAGGATGTCTCTTAGAGAAAGGATTTGGTGAAGCAGCTCAGTATTTCATGGCACTGTTGAGTTTTCTTTTATGGATCTATTGAACCATATTTCCGGAATATGTTGTCTAGTTTGTGCTCGAGTTCATCGACGGCATTCTCATCTTCTCTAGATCAGAGTGGTGCAGCGGAAGCAAGGTGTCAGCTGGAAGAGCCTGGAAGTTGCAGTGTTTGGATTGGAGGATTTCTATAGGAAATATTTCTAGATTTGAGTCCAGATTGGTGAGTGCATCTGTTTTGTCTTTTCCGGATAGGAGAAGTAGATTTAGTCTACTGAGGTTTGTGAAGTAGAGTTTGTGTACTGGATTTCTGTAAATCTTAAAAGGATCCGTTTGTTGGATTGTTTCGATCTAGTTTGTTTTTATAAACATCAGCAAAGGTTGAGCTGATCGGAATAGATATAGGCAGTCCGGAATTGTCAGAAGAGTTCTGAAGATTAGAGACGGAGGAATTTGGAATTCAAAGTTGGAGACTTCGTTATTGTTGAAATTTTCTCTGGTAAAAGGAGCTACAAGATTGGGTAAGTCTGTGAAGTCAGCTCCGAGTTGTTTTGGATCTCTTCTGTATTCTGATTTGGATAAGTGTTTGATCTACAGGATTGAATTGCCAGTTTGGATAACTGAGATTCAGAGTATATCGCGTATCTTTGAGGAAGTACGTGTTTGATCTATCTCTGGTTTTGGAACTAGTAGTTCGGAAAGATTTGGTTGTTGAGTCAGACTCGTCTGTAGTCTGATATCCTGTTTATGGTTGTAAATCTAGATGAGTAGGAGCTTTGTAGCTTCATAGTATTGATTGTTTGGATTCTCTAGAGCGAGTATCCCGATATATATATACACCTGGGGAAACTCGAAGAAATTCTATCCAGAATTTGTCTGCATAATTAGATTTGTTTGATTGGTTGAATTGGCTGCTATGGTTGTTAGCATATGTTGATATATGCTTGTGTTTTAAAATTAAATCTTTAATGAGATTATTAAATTTCCTTTGTTTTAAATTTCGGGGACGAAATTCTTTTAAGGGGGAAGGATTGTAATATCCCGGAATTTTTAACAATATCAATTTAGTAATCTATATTTAAGAATTAAATTGATATTGATAATTTTGTTAATAACAATTCAAATTGATTTAATAATCTTCTTCAATAATTATTTAATTGGTTATTTTATCTTTTAAAAATAATAAATTGATTTCTATTTATAATATAAATATATGGTTTATATTTTAAATAGATTAGCATTATTTTAATTTTAATATGTATAAGTTTTATTTATTAACATGGTTTGTTTTTATTTATAAATTTATACACATATTTAAATATGAACTAACAAATTAAAATTTAGGCTTAATACACACATTAATTTGTAAATTAAGTACTAATTATTTAAAGAGACAAGTGTTGCATTCTTAAGCATTAATTAGACAAGTGTTAAATTTTAAAACCTTTAAGATAACATGTGTTAACATATTAATCAAGGTAAGAGACAAGTGTCTTTCTCTAATTTTTCTTATCTTTAAATTTTAATAAACCATAATTACAACATATAAAAACTTCCACCTTCTTTGTTCATTTTTTTACAATTCGAAATGAAATCAAAGCCAAAATTTTCAAATCTGCAAACACTTCCTCAAGAAAAACCAGAAATCAATCCAAATCTAAACCCTGTAAAGCATTTTTCAAAGCCTGTAAAGCATTTTTCAAAGCCTGTAAACATTTCTCAAACCAAATATTCAAAACCCTGTAAACATTTAAATCCTGTAAACCAATTCAAGCTGAAACCAAGAACATCTCAGTTTTCAAAGATCAAGTTTCCCAGTAACAAGCTTTCAAAGATCGTCATAGTATTCAGTTTTCAAAAGTTTTGAATCATCTCAGTCAACAAAAGGATTTCCAGTTTCAAATCAAAGCATTTCAGTTTCGAAGTACTTTCTTCTCCAAATTCAAAGATTCCAGTTTTAAAGAAATCAAAGTTTTAAAGCAATTCAAAGTTTCCTGTTTCAAATCTCAAGCCTCTGCCTTTTTAATCTGGTGAGTAAACCTATATTTTTAAAACAGTTTTAAAATCTGAGAATAAATTTAAATGTTGTGATGAATGTTATAGTAATTTGGTTTGCATATGATTTATCTGTGAATGGATGCTGGTATAATAAAATGCATGTTCTAAAAATCAGTATGTATGCATGCTCTCTGTTATTTTCCTGTGAGTAAAATTAAAACATAAATCAGTTTTAACTTGATATATATGTAGTGTTGAGAGGAATCTCGTGATGCATGTTTAAAATTTTGTATGCATGCTTGTTAAAATCTGAATACATGTCTATATGAATGTATATATTGGTATGTATGATTGTGATCCACTCTGTTTACTTTCTAACAGGCTAAATATTTAACAAAACTAAAATTCTCTTCATGTATCTTTGTTAGGCTGAAGTATTCAAACAAATGTCGTTTGCTTGAACATAATTAAGTTTTAAATTTTTTTAAACTATATAAATTAAGTTTGAAATTTACTGGAAAAAGAGGTGTGCAAACCTGTACACATGAATATGAATTCTGTTCCAAGCTTACAGGTTCCAGGAACCTGTTTTCAAATTCAAAAGCTATATCTCAATTCAATTTTAAGCTTTGAGATCTAAATAGAACATGTTTGTATGATCATGCTTTAAGTTTTAAAAATAAATTGGAGAAAAAGTCGGGTCGTCACATTTCCAGGTCTGGAGACCCGAATACCACATCGATCCAAATTAACGATAGGTCGTGAATAAAGTGAAGATGAAGATTCAGAGTGCAAGGGTTATTGTCGTTAACTCTGAGGGTGATTCCAAAACGAGTGTAACGAGATAATGCCTTCGGTTTCGTTCGAACCCAGAACGAACTTGTATGGATTGAATGCTTTCAGCACATCGTCAGGTGGACGATGAGCATTCTAAGATAGATGTGTTCTATTTAAAGGTAATCGTGACCTCAAGCCTCATCAACCGGGAATGGCTAAAACAGGGGAGATGCAGCAAGGTTAGTGGGTAGCACCCAAGTAGGACAAGGTTACCTCTGTCTAGATGTCCCTTTCTATTTTCGACTTAGTGGTGCGGTTGCTGATCCCAACCGTGAGGTATCTTGTGCGGGAATTATCCAGTAAGGGATGTTCCAGCCTTGTGTTGCAGGGGATTGGGAGTGATCCTCGGTACGGTGATCTAGGCCACGTACTGTGACGGGCGGTACCCCGGTAGCCCTGCCATTGTATGGAATCCAATCTCCAATAAGTGATAACGGATTTGATTGTATAACCCACTTTGTTGGCTAGTATGCTGGAATTTAATAATGTAACAATTTCAGCTATTTCTTATTTACTTGAAAACCCTAGACCTATTATAATATAACTGGATTTCCTATCAATGTTTTGGTTAGCGTAAGGTAAAAACTTTTCCATGTTTATGTGTGGGAAGTCTTACGTGATACCTTTGTTTTCAAAAGGTTTTGAAGTTAAGCAACTTTAACCCGTTTACTCACACCAGACCCATGTCTGACCCAAGTGTTTATTTTATGTTTTATTAAACTCTTGGGTACTCAAATTCTTACGAGTAGCCAAGGGATTCAGGTTAGCTTTGACGAATCTATGGAGAAGATATGGAGCAGGAGGCTTCAGCATTCGTAGATAGATAGTATTCCGCTGTGTTGGTTGATCTGAGTCTTTTGTTTGAGTTGTATCTTGAGTTGTATAATAGATAGAAATTATAACTGTCTATTTTGTTGTATAAGTTGTGTAACTCTGATTATGTAAAGACTATGTAATAGTTATGTGATATATTATATTTTGTTTCGTTCCGCTGTGAGATTCTGATATTGTTTAGTTCTTTCTTTCTCTTCTTTTCTCTTTTCTATCCCTTTCTTTCTTATTAGCGATACGACTTTCTATGGAGAGAAAGTCTTGGTCGTTACAGATGTTTTGCCATTTTATGGCGTATTTTGAGTTTTATAATTTCTATTTATTGGAATTATTTAAGATGGACAATATTTGGCAAGTATTATGGTTTGAGATCTCCTATGTAGGAGTATGGTCGATGAGAACCATCACGATGTTTTGTTTACTTGCCAATGATATAAGGCAAGTCTTGAGTTTATGATTTCATATTTTGAGATTTATGGTTTATGAGGAACCATCATGATGTTTTCACTTGTCGATGAGATGAGGAAAGCTACGATTCCATTTAATACTTGTCGATGAGATGAGACAAGTATGGTGTCTCTTTATCACTCGCCAATGAGACTAGGCGAGATAATTTTCTGAGTTTATGATGTTTCTAGTGTGGCATCGACTAACGGCTAGTAAACCGCTAAGTGCGAATGTGTGGTATGGGACACACGTTAACACTTTTCGGGTTCCTATTCGTGAGTTTGTGACACATTCACGATGTTTACCTAACAGAACTGCTTTGAGAGGTGTTAGCAACCTTGTCATGATGACGAACTGCTTGGGGAGGTGTTAGCGACCTTGTTAGGGCTGACAAAATGGCTTGGAGAGGTGTCAGCGACCTTGTCATGAGGACGAACTGCTTTGGGAGGTGTTAGCGACCTTGTCTGAGGCTTCGGCCGTTTGAGTTTAGCACGTGCAGCATTTCTTCGGCATTACAATCGGGGATTTGGCCAATCCGGATTTTCTGAGTTTGCTGTTTTATTGTGATTTCACCTTTTTAAGATGTTTTATTACATCGATAGCCTAGTGCTATATGAGATGTTATATATATGGTGATTTCAATTATGATGTTTTGAACTCTTATCGAGTTCCTTGAGTTATGAGTTTGGATAATTTCAGGATTTTATAGGATATTTTGGGTTTTGCCATTTTGGCGAGTTGAGATTGAGATTTATAGACATTTATACCGATGAGATGAGGTATAATTGAATTTGGAGATTCATCTATAATTGAGTTTTGGATCATCCTATTTGAGAATGTTTTATGTTTGCCATTTTGGCGAGAGTTTGTATTGATGTTTCTCCTTTTGAGGAGATATGGTTCATGGAAATGTAGACATTTTGGGATGTCGCCGATGATATGAGGCACTTGTGTTTGATTTGAGTACTGAGTTTGAGTTAGCTCCTTCGAGGTATTTGTTCACTTAAGTAGCGTTTGTTACTTAAGTGTTGAGCTTATGAGTTTATCGATTCATTCTTCTCTATCGAGAAGAAGTATCTTTATGTCTATTATGCTTCATATTACCGATATTGACTAATTTGTGTAGCTAGACTGACCCGTGTATTTATACTCGGGTCAAACCGAGTTGTTTCAGGTATCATCTATTGGAATTAGCTTGAAGTTGATGCTGGATATCAGCTCTCCTTTCTCTTGAGTAATTTATTTTTTTCCGCGTACTCTGATGTATTTATATTTGATTCAATGTATATGCTGTGGTCGAGTACCACATTTACTGTATTCATATTGTATTGTACTAAACATGTATCAGTGTATATGTATATATATGATGTTGATTACTGTTCTGTGATGTGCTTTACATTTAGTTATTGTATTTTGTTCTGATAGATCCGTTAGCCACCTATAGTTTTGGATTAAGCATTTACTGGGTATGTCAATCCATTGAGATAGAAAAGAAAAATCATACTGCATTTATTGACGTATTCAGTAGATGTTTAAGGCAAAGTTATAGATGGTCGCCCTTAACCAGCCCTATTCTCCGCTTTAGTAGACGGAATTACTCGTTAATTCTCTTTACTAAGGTAGGTCTCGGGGTGGGGCATTATGTAACGACCCGGAATTTTCGAACCCGAAAATTCCAGATAATTAGGAGAAAAAGAAAAGAGATAGAAGAAAGAACAGAAAGAAGAAAGAACAGAAAGAAGAAAGAAGAACAGAAACACGACATCTCACATTCGCAGCGGATAAAGTATAATATCAAATAATATCAGTTATACAAAACAATATTATATCTGTCGATTACATTTTAATACATCAGAGTTACATATTTATACAGACACTGGATATACACAATTATCAAGTCTCAGATATACAATAATATAACACAGTAGAAACACTCCATACGTTCCTGCCATCCAGCTCGACTCCTGAACTCCAGAACGTCCTTACCTGAAAATCTGTAATACTCGGTCTGACCCGAGCATTACATCAAAGTAACACCCGGGTCAGGTTGGAAACCAGCGTGAGTAAACTCATCTAATATGAAATTCAAATTCATAGAACTTATATAAACCCGGGGTAACTCCTACTTTACCATAAGTAATTAACTTATATAGTCAATACTTATTCCACAAAACAATATCTAAGTATCCAACTTAGTTTAAATGGTCCATATTATCCCAAACCGGCCTATTGATTTCACATATCAATCTATAAAGAATTATAGTAGATTTCAAAACGAAGTGGTTTTGGGTATTTACTGATACCCAACTCCTGTCTCTTCGAATCCAATGTCATCTTAACCCAAGTTATTCAAATGAAATACAATTTAACTTTAAATACAAGGTGTCACTGTTTTAACCCAAACATATTATAGCACATATCATTCCACATCACATACCACAGATATTATCTAATCTAAGGCATACCCAATAATAAATCCTTAATTACTTCTCCTAAGTAATTATCCTTTAATAATTACATCTTGTAATCATACATTAATTACTTATAGTAATTACACTTATAAATTTCATTAAGTATTTATACTTAACCAGTATCAAGATTATCTTAAATTAATTAACTTAAAATTAATCATATCCATTTATTATTTACAATTGAATAATTCATTCTTTAATTACTTTTAAACAAATTAATTAATCTTTAATTACAGATTAATTATTCTTTAATTATTAATTAATAAACCTTAATTATCAATTAATAAAACTTAATTACAAATTAATTAATCCTTAATTAATTACATTAATTACCATTAGATTAATTATTCTTAATTAATTAATCATTCCTTAATTACCTTCAATTAATTAACCAATTTAATTTAATTGTTCTTTGATTACTTGATAAATCAACCTTTTGATTATTAATTATTCTTAATTACTTTCAATAAGTAATTATCTTTAAGTAATTAATTGCTTTCAGTTACTTGTCATTTATTAAACTTTACTTAATTTATCATTTGTTAATGTAATTACATAAAGTAATTATCTTTAATAACCTTTTATTAATCAAATCAAGTAATTATACTTAACCATCATTAACCTATTAAAATCATTTTTATCTTTAAAAGCTTATCTAATTAATCTAGAAAATATATTATCCTCATTATGTACAATAACTTAATATCTTCAAGCTAATTAAAAATCTAAAACATCATTAAATTAAACTATTATCCTTTAAATCAGTTTCTTCATTTAATCTATTAAATCTTAAATTTAATTTCAAAATAAACTTAGAAAAAAAAACAGAACTTATTGAATTTCAAAAACTGATTTGTTCAAACATTTCAGACCCAAGATAACCCGGGTTAAACCTGATAACACTCTCGAGTTTTCCCTTACTTTGTTTCTGCGAGTCAACTCGAATACAACTTCGAGTATCACCCCAAATCTTCCGATCCACACTCTTCTTCTTCCCTCTTTTCTATTCCTACAGCTAAAAAAAATCACTGACACTTCCGTGTACCGTGTACGTGCACACGACACAACGGCCATTGAGCACTTCTCCGACCACCCACGCAAGACGCACCCGGTCTCCTCCCCATGCTCCACCGCCTGGAACATCGCCACGAGCCCTAAATCGAAATTCGAAATTTCCAACATTCAGTAACGAAAACTTCGTTCATCTAATCGCCTCGCTCCGCCATTCTTCCCCATTGCCGATCACCAATCCACTTCACCCGAGAATGCAACACCCTTCCCTCTTCCTTTTCCACAACCACCGATAGTCTCCAGACCAACTACAACGACTCAAAAGCCCCAATCTCGACATCGACCAAGCAAGCACCTAAAACCCTACTTCGACCATCCCCCATCGCCACGATGAACAATAAATCCACCTGACATTTTTGCCGACATCGCCGAGCTTCCTCCTACCTCCAGTCGAAACCCCGACCACCCCGAAACCTCCGGCCACCAGAAACAGCCCAAAACCCATTTCCTGATCAACTATGAACTGCTCATTCAAAACTCATCTAAAAATTTTGATTTTCGTTTTAAAAATTCTAGTTTTCAAAGGAGATTCAGACTATATACTTGAATCAACAAACCATTATGATTGGTTTTAACCTGATCTTAAGTTTTCCACTGTTCTTTATGTTTCCAGAAAATTTCCAAACTTATTTCATATAAATATATTTTTAAAACCTTGAACTGTAATTAAGCAAACATATTAAATTTGAGAACTAAATCCTATCAGTGAATAGATAAGGAGGATAGGAATTTTTCCTTTAAATCTGAACTCTGTAATTCTAAACAGAGACGAATGTAAAACATACCAGACATGCATATCTCAACACATTCATATACCAGGCATTTATATACATGCAAGCATAATCACATCATAACTTCAAGTAATAATCCAAACACTAAGATATAAACTGGGTTCAAAGGTCTGCTCACTTAACAGAGAACAAGTTTATACATATACACTCATATGCACAGATAAATCATATTAATATATACACATCCAACATTAATCATACATGCAACCCATATTATTAAGAGAATTCATCACAATCATCAAGCATACTACCCTAAATAAGTTTAAGCAAGGTTTTTACTCACCTGTTCTTAAGAACAGAGAAAGCCTGTTTTGATTTTGATTGGTTTGATCTGGAAATTGATGACTGAACTGAAACTTTGAATCTGATCTGGAATTGAGTTTGCATTTGCTTGTTTGAAGTTTAAATCGATCTGATTTGAAATCTTGGTTTTTGAGATGAATTGAACTTGATTTTCATCTTTGTTTTGTTTACAGCTTCTACTTCTTTTCTGATTTTGTATCTCAGATTTTATAGCTTGCATTTTATCTTGTTTAGTTTGAATATGAGGAAAAAGAGAATAGAAGAAGAAATGGTGATGTATATATATAACTTTGCTTTAAATTTTAATTTTAATTTTTGAAAATAAAAGAAAATTGACACTTGTCATTCCCCTTATCTATTTTGTTAACACATATGCTTAGCTAATATTATTAGCTTACACTTGTAATACTACATGCTAAAATATAAAATTTTGAATGTTAATAAGGGTTTTTAAAATAAATACCTAATAACACAATACATCTTTTAACTTATAAAAATGAAATCTTTTAAAAGAAAATAGAATAAAACATTATATTTCTACAAAAATCATATATACATATTTTTAAATCCAAAATATATTTAAGATATATATATATACCCTTTGAAAATTTAAATTCAAATTCAAATACAATTTAAAACCCAAACTGTAATCAACTCACACAAATATATTTATTTAACCGAACACAAATTCAATTTGTTTGAAAATAATAATTTTTCTATTTAAAATCTTCTTATATTCATAAATATAATTATTATTTGTTTCGCAGTTACAATTGTCAAATTTTAAGTAATTATATTAGGAGATTATCAAATATTTATCCAAATATCTATAATCCAATTTTATTGTATTTTCAAATTCACTTACATAACCAGATATCTTTTATTATCAAAATTTTTATTTGAATAAATCAGTTAATTATCCAATTACCGGATGTCCAAAAATCTGGGTTATCACATTCCTCCCCCCTTTAAATCTTTTCGTCCCCGAAAAGGAACGAAGCCAGAATTTATTCAAAAATCTAATAAATTTTTCTTTGATCATTTTTAAAATACTTTTTAAATCTATATGATATTATCAAAATAGTTTTTGTAAAAATACTTTTATAACTTGATGTTTCAACAAATCCATCTTCGTTCTTACAGAAATTCGGTCATACGTTGATCAGGCGTAAGACTGAAAATCTATAAGTGCTTAGCAGACCCGTTTTCAACACCTAGTGAAAATATAGAAAACATTTTTGAAATCGAGGAAATATCTTTGGTGAGAATGCTCTGGAAATCATCACCCCCATCCATGGTCACAGTTACATCACGGGTTACGTTGCCATCGCAGCAAAAGTCCATGTAACTGATTACACCACGGAACCCACAACAGATCGCAGTTACATCCAGGGTTACGTTGCCATCACAGCAAAAGTCCATGTAACTGTTGGCTCTCAGCGGCACACACGATTTCGCTGTCAAAATGAAACTTCTCCCACATAGGTCGCAGTCTACCGATATAAAATCAAACGCGGACTGTTGGCTCTCAGCGGCACAAACGACTTTCGCTATGTTACCATAGTGTCACAGTCTACCGATATAAAATCAAACGTAGACAGTTGGCTCTCAGCGGCACACATGACTTTCGCTATGGTCTGCAGTAGATCGTAGTGACATTGAGTTAAATTGTTGTCACAGCATAACTCAAATGCCTCTGTGGGCACCAGCCCCTCGACTTTCGCTACACAAATAATCCTCAGGAACTAGTTTTGTCCGGACTCCTCACAGGATCAACTTTAGAATCCCCCCTTGGGGTTCAAGGCAGTACCACCCAGTGGCACTCCTGAGAAGTTCATTTCAAGGAAGAGCCTTTTTCCCCAAAGCTATACTCAAAACATTTTATACTATATACTTATAGTATCTTCAAATCATACCCTTTATGATTTATCAAAATCTCCTTTACACAAAATCGATTACCAAAATCGATAATTCTTAAACTAGGCTTTCCAAATTCCCAAAATTGATTTTCCCAAAAATCAAAAGCCTTTTCCAAATTATATAGGTTCCCAAAACCTTTTCCCAAAATCCTCATAAGATCCTTTATATATATATATATATGTATATAACTTTGAAAATCTTTGGATCATTTCAAACTTGTATAAAACCTCTTTTATACTTCAAATATTTCAAAACCCTTTTATTCTGGCTAGATTCAATAAGGGAAGTTTATCATATTACAAAATATAACTTTATTTATTGTCAAATCAAATATTCAAGTTTGATTTCTTTATAAAGTTATTTACCATTTACTTACCCCCATAAAGTAAATTTCAACCAAAGAAATATCCAATTCCATTATATTTCACAAATATACTTTTCATTTCAAAGACCATTTTACAATTTTATCCATAAATTTCCAATATCAATTTCATTCAAACCCGTACGATGTACTCATATCATTCGTACGCAATATCAATCTGATCGCTCTTCGATCACACAATTTCTCTTCCGAACTAGTATCGTCCACCCGACTCCCTAGTGCGGACTCAGACCTGGTTTCTTGACCAGAAACCGTCATTCTCCTTGCATAGTCACAACTATGATAGAGAATATCCAGAACCAATCAAAAACCCATATCCAGGTTCGCCGTCGAAAATCGAGTGAAAAATCCCAACTCGGATCGATAATACTATCTCGAAATTCTGTGTTCAAATCTGGATCAAATCACTATGCGAATAGAATAATATACGTATATCATACATATTTATCTTTATTGGTTATTAGCCAAATCAATTTTCTTTTCTATTCACCTTTCCTTTAATTCCATTCACTTATTCTCAATTGCTTCCATTTCCAATTGAGTTATTACTTAAATTACAAACAGTTTGAACTCTGACCAATTTAAATTTAAAAATAGCTTGAAAAGGTTTTAAAATAGATAAGTAGTTGAAAAATAGTTATTAGTTTGTAAAATAGCTGTAAAATAGTTAAGTAGGTATAAAATAGTTAGATAATTGCAAAATAGTTTTTTTTTTTAAATAGTGATTAGATATAAGTAACTGAAAAATAGTAATTAGTTTATAAGATAGTTTCAAAATAGTTAAATAATTCTAAAATAATTGTAAAATAAGTATAAGATAGTTTAGGGTTTAAGAAGAAAGATTGTATAGTAAATAGTTTGGAAAAATAGATTTATATTTAAACAATTTATTTTGAAAATAATCTAGAGCCAAACGGTTTAATTTCCCAATCTACATTCCCAATTAATTTCCCTTTTATTCAATTTAAATTTCCATCTCCATTTAAATTAACTCAATTGCAATTTAAATAACTTCAATTTCCATTGAAATTGATTTAATCCCAATTCAAGTTGAATTAACCTTAATTCCTTTCCAAATTCAAATCAAATTCCATTTGATTTTTAAACTTATACAACTTTAATCACAATTCCAAATTATTTCAAATCAATTTGGATTTATTTCAAATTGAACCAACTTCAATTTCCAAATTCAAATCATTTCAATTCTAATTTACCATTTGAATTTTTAAACTTATACATCTTCAATCACAATTCTAATTAATTCAAATCAAATTCAATTTGAACTAATTCTATTCAAATCTCAACTTAAAACCATCTCGAATTTTATAAATTTGAGTTAAAATTTTTAAATGTGAATTTAATTCCTTAAGTCAAATTAACCTTTACTTTTAAATTAATTCAACAACTTAAATCTTTAAACCATTTAATTATGAATTCAAATTTCAAAATTCCATTTTAAAATTATCTTTACATAACTTATTACAAAGTTCAAATAAGAATTCAAAATCAATTTAATCTTCAAATTTTAATTTATTATCTATTTTCAATTTCCAGATCTCAAACCCATTTTGAGATCACTCATAACTCCCATTTAAAATCAACCATTTAACTACCCAAGTTAAATTTAAATTTCATCTTGAAATTTCCAATTCAAGTTATTTATTCAAACTTATTTAACTTCCTTCAAGTTAAATTTACTTAATCCGGTCAACTTTCACAATTTGAATTCCCATTCAAATTTTAAACTTCAGATTAATATTTTTTCCCCTTTTTAAGTTTAAAAAAAAACTTACTTTACTTTGGGTTTCACATCACATTCCAATTTAAAACTCAACACTAAGTGTTTATTTCAAATCATCATTGGTATTATGTATATTCCTCATATATACATTTTCTTTACACACCAAGTTATACTTTAAATTTTAAACCATTCTTGGTTTTTAATTTCAAAACAAAATTTTTTTAAAACGATCTCAAGTTTTCTGGACTTAGATTTAAAACTTCACAATTTTAAATTATCTTCAATTCCAATTTATAAGTTATACTCACTTAAATGTTTACTTCTCTAAACATTTCATTTTGCTTAATCATTTACCACATTTCATTATCGACCATCTATGATAATAACCAAGATTATCATATCTGGAAACCAATTCATTATTATCTTTATTCTTGATAACACTTCTACAAATTCAAGATTTAATTTCAGTTTAAATTCATTTCAAACTTATCTTCATTCAATTTTAATTTCGTTGTATTTCTATTACCACTTAATTTAATTCCAATATTTTAACAACCAATTACCTTAATATTTATTAGAAAGAAATATCATTTTATATATCAAAATATATTCTTATATAAAATCATTTAAAATCCTTATATAATAAAATAACAATTACGCTCTCATATATATATATACACTCAACTCGTCTTAGGGTACCATTGACCCTATCCTTAACGAGTAATCCCAACAGAGCCAAGGTTCTCGCTTAACCTTTTGCTCTGATACCAACTGTAACGACCCGGAATTTTCGAACCCGAAAATTCCAGATAATTAGGAGAAAAAGAAAAGAGATAGAAGAAAGAACAGAAAGGAGAAAGAAGAACAGAAACACGACATCTCACATTCGCAGCGGATAAAGTATAATATCAAATAATATCAGTTATACAAAACAATATTATATCTGTCGATTACATTTTAATACATCAGAGTTACATATTTATACAGACACTGGATATACACAATTATCAAGTCTCAGATATACAATAATATAACACAGTAGAAACACTCCATACGTTCCTGCCATCCAGCTCGACTCCTGAACTCCAGAACGTCCTTACTTGAAAATCTGTAATACTCGGTCTGACCCGAGCATTACATCAAAGTAACACCCGGGTCAGGCTGGAAACCAGCGTGAGTAAACTCATCTAATATGAAATTCAAATTCATAGAACTTATATAAACCCGGGGTAACTCGTACTTTACCATAAGTAATTAACTTATATAGTCAATACTTATTCCACAAAACAATATCTAAGTATCCAACTTAGTTTAAATGGTCCATATTATCCCAAACCGGCCTATTGATTTCACATATCAATCTATAAAGAATTATAGTAGATTTCAAAACGAAGTGGTTTTGGGTATTTACTGATACCCAACTCCTGTCTCTTCGAATCCAATGTCATCTTAACCCAAGTTATTCAAATGAAATACAATTTAACTTTAAATACAAGGTGTCACTGTTTTAACCCAAACATATTATAGCACATATCATTCCACATCACATACCACAGATATTATCTAATCTAAGGCATACCCAATAATAAATCCTTAATTACTTCTCCTAAGTAATTATCCTTTAATAATTACATCTTGTAATCATACATTAATTACTTATAGTAATTACACTTATAAATTTCATTAAGTATTTATACTTAACCAGTATCAAGATTATCTTAAATTAATTAACTTAAAATTAATCATATCCATTTATTATTTACAATTGAATAATTCATTCTTTAATTACTTTTAAACAAATTAATTAATCTTTAATTACAGATTAATTATTCTTTAATTATTAATTAATAAACCTTAATTATCAATTAATAAAACTTAATTACAAATTAATTAATCCTTAATTAATTACATTAATTACCATTAGATTAATTATTCTTAATTAATTAATCATTCCTTAATTACCTTCAATTAATTAACCAATTTAATTTAATTGTTCTTTGATTACTTGATAAATCAACCTTTTGATTATTAATTATTCTTAATTACTTTCAATAAGTAATTATCTTTAAGTAATTAATTGCTTTCAGTTACTTGTCATTTATTAAACTTTACTTAATTTATCATTTGTTAATGTAATTACATAAAGTAATTATCTTTAATAACCTTTTATTAATCAAATCAAGTAATTATACTTAACCATCATTAACCTATTAAAATCATTTTTATCTTTAAAAGCTTATCTAATTAATCTAGAAAATATATTATCCTCATTATGTACAATAACTTAATATCTTCAAGCTAATTAAAAATCTAAAACATCATTAAATTAAACTATTATCCTTTAAATCAGTTTCTTCATTTAATCTATTAAATCTTAAATTTAATTTCAAAATAAACTTAGAAAAAAAAACAGAACTTATTGAATTTCAAAAACTGATTTGTTCAAACATTTCAGACCCAAGATAACCCGGGTTAAACCTGATAACACTCTCGAGTTTTCCCTTACTTTGTTTCTACGAGTCAACTCGAATACAACTTCGAGTATCACCCCAAATCTTCCGATCCACACTCTTCTTCTTCCCTCTTTTCTATTCCTACAGCTAAAAAAAAAAATCACTGACACTTCCGTGTACCGTGTACGTGCACACGACACAACGGCCATTGAGCACTTCTCCGACCACCCACGCAAGACGCACCCGGTCTCCTCCCCATGCTCCACCGCCTGGAACATCGCCACGAGCCCTAAATCGAAATTCGAAATTTCCAACATTCAGTAACGAAAACTTCGTTCATCTAATCGCCTCGCTCCGCCATTCTTCCCCATTGCCGATCACCAATCCACTTCACCCGAGAATGCAACACCCTTCCCTCTTCCTTTTCCACAACCACCGATAGTCTCCAGACCAACTACAACGACTCAAAAGCCCCAATCTCGACATCGACCAAGCAAGCACCTAAAACCCTACTCCGACCATCCCCCATCGCCACGATGAACAATAAATCCACCTGACATTTTTGCCGACATCGCCGAGCTTCCTCCTACCTCCAGTCGAAACCCCGACCACCCCGAAACCTCCGGCCACCAGAAACAGCCCAAAACCCATTTCCTGATCAACTATGAACTGCTCATTCAAAACTCATCTAAAAATTTTGATTTTCGTTTTAAAAATTCTAGTTTTCAAAGGAGATTCAGACTATATACTTGAATCAACAAACCATTATGATTGGTTTTAACCTGATCTTAAGTTTTCCACTGTTCTTTATGTTTCCAGAAAATTTCCAAACTTATTTCATATAAATATATTTTTAAAACCTTGAACTGTAATTAAGCAAACATATTAAATTTGAGAACTAAATCCTATCAGTGAATAGATAAGGAGGATAGGAATTTTTCCTTTAAATCTGAACTCTGTAATTCTAAACAGAGACGAATGTAAAACATACCAGACATGCATATCTCAACACATTCATATACCAGGCATTTATATACATGCAAGCATAATCACATCATAACTTCAAGTAATAATCCAAACACTAAGATATAAACTGGGTTCAAAGGTCTGCTCACTTAATAGAGAACAAGTTTATACATATACACTCATATGCACAGATAAATCATATTAATATATACACATCCACATTAATCATACATGCAACCCATATTATTAAGAGAATTCATCACAATCATCAAGCATACTACCCTAAATAAGTTTAAGCAAGGTTTTTACTCACCTGTTCTTAAGAACAGAGAAAGCCTGTTTTGATTTTGATTGGTTTGATCTGGAAATTGATGACTGAACTGAAACTTTGAATCTGATCTGGAATTGAGTTTGCATTTGCTTGTTTGAAGTTTAAATCGATCTGATTTGAAATCTTGGTTTTTGAGATGGATTGAACTTGATTTTCATCTTTGTTTTGTTTACAGCTTCTACTTCTTTTCTGATTTTGTATCTCAGATTTTATAGCTTGCATTTTATCTTGTTTAGTTTGAATATGAGGAAAAAGAGAATAGAAGAAGAAATGGTGATGTATATATATAACTTTGCTTTAAATTTTAATTTTAATTTTTGAAAATAAAAGAAAATTGACACTTGTCATTCCCCTTATCTATTTTGTTAACACATATGCTTAGCTAATATTATTAGCTTACACTTGTAATACTACATGCTAAAATATAAAATTTTGAATGTTAATAAGGGTTTTTAAAATAAATACCTAATAACACAATACATCTTTTAACTTATAAAAATGAAATCTTTTAAAAGAAAATAGAATAAAACACTATATTTCTACAAAAATCATATATACATATTTTTAAATCCAAAATATATTTAAGATATATATATATACCCTTTGAAAATTTAAATTCAAATTCAAATACAATTTAAAACCCAAACTGTAATCAACTCACACAAATATATTTATTTAACCGAACACAAATTCAATTTGTTTGAAAATAATAATTTTTCTATTTAAAATCTTCTTATATTCATAAATATAATTATTATTTGTTTCGCAGTTACAATTGTCAAATTTTAAGTAATTATATTAGGAGATTATCAAATATTTATCCAAATATCTATAATCCAATTTTATTGTATTTTCAAATTCACTTACATAACCAGATATCTTTTATTATCAAAATTTTTATTTGAATAAATCAGTTAATTATCCAATTACCGGATGTCCAAAAATCTGGGTTATCACACATTACATGTACTATTCTGTGTGTATGCATGTTTGTGTGTATGTATATCTATACATATGTACTGCTCTGTTAAATCTCTGGCTCAAAGCCACTGGAAAAATGAAATTACTCCTACTAGAATCAATTGTAGACTATGATTACTAAAAAGAAAATGAAGATGACCATGGAATTTCATTTTTTGGAATAATTGAAAATGGAAATACTCAGCAATCATTTCAAAAACAATATAATTACAGTGAAGCTTTGAAAAACAGAAAAATCAAATGTTTGATTTCATAATTCGATTAAATAACCAGTCTTGACTTAGAAAATGATGATTTTAGAGAATCATTTCATAATTTTTAGTTTTGTAAATCGTGAGAAATTGTATGTTGAACGGAATTGCATATTTTATCAAATTCTGGCGATCGACAAGATGTTGAACCTCGGAATCATAGCAGTAGGTTGCTGGGAGGTTGGAGAGTTCGGGAAAAATGCTCGATTAAATTCCAGATCACCGTGGATGGTGAACGAGGTCAATTTAGGGTTTTAGACCCAGTTTTGGTCAACTGGGTTTAAATGGAAATTGCGGCGTCGTGGGTGAACCGAAGGTGACCGGTGGAGGGGGGGGGAATCGAAGTGTTGGCATGTGGCGTTGCTTTGGTCATGATCGCGTGGCCTCTGGTGGTCGGGATTGGCGGCACGAGGAGGATCTAGTTGATCAGTTTTTGGCTCCAGGTAGTGTTGAATAGCTTGATTCTAATTTCAGGCAAAGTTGAAGGAGCTGGGTGGTCGGGTGTGTCGGCGAGGTCACCGGCGACTTGTGGATGATGAAGGCAGTGGCCGGAGCATCGGCTTCGGCGTGTGCACGTGAACGTGTGTAGGGTGTATCAATGGTTTAGTCTGGGTAATATTGGTTTGAGGAGAAGAAGGATGTCTCGAAGTGTTCTTCGGGGAAATTGGGTGCAGGCTCGAGTTCGAGCTCGCGTAGTTTGGGTTGTACCGGGTTTATTTCTGAACTTAAACAAATTTTTAAAAATTTAAAAGTGACTCGGGTTGTTTGGGGTAAAACTCGAAGTAAATAGGCATGTATCTCGGGTAATGCTCGGGGAGGACTCGAGGTAGGTTTAAAACAGTTTTCAAGTTTAAAATAAATTCGATTTTTAAACATTTTTTAAATTATTCTTTTAAAAATAATTGTTTTATTTGAAAATGGGATTAGCAAAGGTTTAAGTTAATTATTTTGAAGGTAATTAAGTTTTAATTTAATTAATTTATGACATTATTTACTAATTAATTATTTTAAATAAATAATGAAATTAATTAAGATAAATTGATATTGTGATTAACCTTAATTTCTTGAATAAATTAATGTGTTAATAATGATAAATGGTAAGGTTATTAATTTAAGATTTTGATATAAATGAAGATAACTAAGAATAATCACTTGTTGTAATTAATTAAAGGTAATTAATTAATGTGACAAATTAATCAAGGAAATTAATTTGAGAATAATTAAATAAATTTAAAGGTTAATTAATAACTGAAAGTGATTAAGGGATGATTATTAATTAAGGATTAATAAATTAATTATTGTAATTACGGATAATTAATTAAATGATAATTAATTAATTTATTAATTGAGGCTAATTAATTTATTATTAACGGTTAATTAATTAAAATAAAATTATAATTAGTTAATGTTAATTAACCAGGATTAGTGACTAATCTGATTTAATTTAATCAGATAAATAAATTGACCTTACCTATGAATGTTGGACCTGACTGGATGATTGAATTGTTGATATTCCCTAATCTGTGATACTGTGTGATATATTCTGATTTGTGTGTGATCTGTACTGTAGTTATTTATCTGGGATGAATGTAATATACTATCTGTAATTTATACATTTGTGATCTGTGAATGAAAGATAAGCTTTATAGTATATATCGCTTATCAACTATATTTATGTATTCTGATCTGTGATGATTGGATGATGTTGCACTATTGTGTTAAAACCCTGGACCACACTTATATACACACACACAAATATGGATTTCACGTGGAAATCAGTTAAGTCACAGATGATTTAAATTAATGTTTTTGAAATTGAAATTTTAATTTCAATTGATTTTGAAATTGGAAATTGGGGTTTAATATGAAAAGCTTTTGAAAGGATTTTTAAAGATATTTTGGATATCTTGAAATTTAAATAATTTGATTTAAATTTGAATTCAAGTTTGAAATTGAAATCTATGATTTGAAACTAGGGATTAAAGATGATGTACAAGTTATATATGGGTTAAACCATTTTAAAGATATTGATTTGGGAATTTGAATTTAATTCAAGGGTTTTAACTCGTGTAAATATAACTGGATTTTTTCGAAACGAAAACTACTTGTTTTCAAATAATAATAGCTTTCATTTTAAGAAAGGATTTCCAATGTGTTGAAAGGTTTCAAGTTTGAAATGTTTTGAAAGCTATGAAATGAATCTTTGATTCAAAGGCCAAATGAGTTAATCCAACTTGAAATAGAATTGTTTTGAAAGGCTATTAATGAATCTTTGGAAACCAATTTTGAAAGCTATAAGTTAAATCTTGACTTAAAGATTTAACGAGTTAATCCAATTGAAATGGAAATTGTTTTGAAATCCATGAATGGATCTTTGTGAATGGGGTGAACTTTGTGAAATGAATCTTTTTGTTTAAAAGATTGGAAATGGTAATTTTTTTTAACCATTTGAATGAAAAGTTTTAGGCTTTAAGCTGTGATTTAACTGAGACCCCAGTATCCATATGGTTTTTAATTGCGCTCGTTATTCGGTTTAGCCGGGAGAAGACCTTTGTGTCATATAACCCATTCCGAATAATGATACGACATATATGGATAGCATTTGAAGACCGGTGGTGAAGACAGGGTATTTGCGAGAGCGATAGGATGACCTATCGATTGTCTCTGCACTGAGTAGCTATGATATAGAGATTTCCTAAGTGATGGGAAGTCCGATCGGGATTGTGAATACCCGGATTGCAAGGGCTTCTTTGGAAGTTCCTTCGGTTCTGTTCGAACCCGGAACAGACTTGTATGGCTGTATGTCTGACACTACACTTTGAGATATAAAGCTGATTTCTTTCAAATACATTTCTGTTTGGTGGCGGAGAATTTATTCTCTTAACTTAACACCCTTCTCTGAGACGTACGAGCTCAAAGGTTATGTAGTTGATGGTTATCAGTGATATACTCCCAATTTGGTAGTGTGGCATGCAGTGTTGCTGTGTGTTGATGATCATTTGTTAATCATTTGTTGATCAAAGCATGGCTTTGTGAAAAAGCGTAGCTTTGTGGACGAGACTTCGTCGAGCCTCACAACCCGGTAATGGTCGAAACAGGAATGTTGCGGCAAGGTTTTTAGGGGTCGCGCCCCTAGGGTATGTCATTTCCTTCTGGATAAAAGGTGATATCATGGTATGGAGCCCAGATATTTTACCTATGTTGATGCTGCAAATTTATTATACTTTGTGGTTGTTGCTTTATGGTTGAGGATCCTCGGATAAAGGTCGGTAACGACCGGGGGATAGCATACTTGTGTGTTAGTTACCTAGTTACAGCTGTACAGCGTGAGGTAGCGTCAGTGTGTTAGTTACCTAGTTACAGTTGTACAGCGTGAGGTAGCGTCGGCCTTGTGTTTGCATAGATCCGGTTAGGTTCTCGGGGCGTCTTTCCAGAGGCATTTCCATTTCGGTGTAAGGAAGTTCCTTTGCCTGACCATTTGTTGGGAAATCCAAAGAAACAGTACGCGCCCTGTACGGTTTTAGTTGTAGAACCTGCCATTTAAAATGGCGGCTATAGCAGGCATAATATAATGGTACCTATGCTGGCTAAGATTAATATTATATTTTCGAAATGTTTCCGCACTATGCACTAGTAATAATATCAAAAGAGTTTTATTACGTAGTAAGAATGTTTGACTATCATAAGAAGTAATCTCCTCCAATTCTGCGTTTGCATTGTGTGTGTGGTGGGAGGTCTTATGGTAGTTTCATTTTCCAAAAGCATTGCGGATTTCAATGTTGAAAATTTCTTTGTTGTTTGTTTAAAGATAAACTGTTTTTGTTTGCTTATACCAGTCCCATGACTGACTTAGAGTTTATTGTTCCCTTCCTAAACTCTAGGTGCCCATAATTTTCTACACGGGCAGTCTAGAGTTGGGTTTTTCAGATAGTCAGGTTTAGTAGACTAGTTGGAGCTAGTTCAGTTCATCGGAGATCTGGACTGACGTTGCTTATCTTGGTGCAACGTGATGGTGGTTTGAGCTGATGTTGGAGTTGTTGGAGTCATTCTCTTTTGTAGATCATTTGGAGTGATCTCTTCCATTATTGTTATTTCCGCTGTAGCATTGTATCATATCTCTGATATTGCTGTGTATTATTGATATCATTGTTGTATATCATTCTGGATATTGTATTCATTGGAGTTGTATATGATATCATTGATTTCTTTATTCCGCTGTGTTGTTATACTTATTGTGTTATAAGCTCCGGGGAGCCAGATTCGGCGTTTGAATCTTCGGCATTTTGAGTACAAGTGAAGTACGGATGCCGATTTTCGAAGGTCGAGTTTTTGGACTCTTACAAGATTGAGACCATCGATCACCATCTGGAACTAACACAGTCACCTAAAATGACTTCGTGCCGGTGACTCTAACCACCAGTCACCACGCAACTTTGCCCATAGCCTCGCCGAAGACCTACTCACCTTTTCCCTTTGGTCCGATCATCTTCGGTCCATCCACGTTGACAAAATTGCCTCTGAAACATCGTCAACTCAACTAACTAGCAAAACCCTAGTTCGACGTCGCACCACCACCATAGCGACTTAAAAATCCTTCCACCATTTTTCCTCTGACCAACGACACATTGGCCACCTTCCGACCCAAGCACAAAGTTCCTCCATCGCCAATCATCGTGAAATCGACAGGAAACCCATTTTCGAACAACTCAGAAATTTACAACATATATACTTTTAAAAATTATGAAATTACTTTCTAAAATCCTCATTTTCAGATACGAATCTGTCCCAATAAACAAACCTTGAAAAAAAACATCGAACATATACAACTATAAGCTAATAGATAGCAAACAAATATATACGTACATATATATATTAACTTACTTATTAGTATATAAATAAATCCAGATAGGACATATGAAAACTTACATATACATGTATATACAACCCGCAGATTCTCATAACTCGCCTTAACTATATATATAAGAACTAACGTATACGTAAACAATAGCAAATGCAAATCACTATATATACAAACTTACTTTGTTATTATATTTAAAGATCAATGTCTTTTTAAAACACGTAAAGAAAATTCTCACATATTTTTGAAAGCACAACAATAATATAGTTTATAACATAGACAATATATTTTTTTATAAATTGTTTATAACATATATATAATTTGCAACTTAAGTTCCTACATAAAATTTTATATAAACTTCCCTATAAATAAGAAGATCTTATACTTATATAACATGGACCTGCTACACTACTATATTATATAATATGAAAACAACATGTGTTTTGCACTTAAAACATATGTACAACTAACATCACATGTATTTTATATATTCAAAACAGAAAATATACTAACATACTAATACTCCTTTATAATATCTCACTGTCATGACCCGCAATTCATTCCACAGAATGACGCATCATTAATAAGAAAGAAAGGGATAGAAAAGAGAAAAGATAGAGAAGAAAGAACTAAACAACATCAGAATCTCACAGCGGAACGAATAAATTATATTAATCACATAAGATATTACATAGTATACAACAACTATCACAGTTACACAACTCATATTACAATACAGTAGACAGTTATAAAGATCTGTCTATTTACAATTAAATATACAACACAGATATAGATAAACACTAACACAGCGGAACCAATATATATCTATACGCTGAAGCCTCCTGCTTCATTGCTCCTCCAGAATTCGTCAAAGCTAACCTGAATCCCTTGGCTACTCATAAAAATTTGAGTACCCAAGTGTTTAAGAAAAACAGAAATAAACTCCGGGTCAGACATGGGTCTGGTGTGAGTAACAGGTTAAAGTTGCTTAACTTTGAAAACCTTTGAAACAAAAGGTATCACATAGGACTCCCCACACATAAACATGGGTAAGTTTTTACCTTACGCTAACCAAATCATTTGATAGGAAATCCAGTGATATTATAATAGGGTCTAGGGTTTTCAAATAAATAAGAAATAGCTGAAATTGTTACATGATTAAATTCCAGCATACTAGCCACAAAGTGGGTAATACAATCAAGTCCGCGATCACTTATTGGAGTTTGGATTCCATACAATGGCAGGGCTACTGGGGTACCGCCCGTCACAGTACCTGGCCTAGATCAGAGTACCGAGGATCCACCTTAAATCCCCTACAACACAAGGCCGGAACCATCCCTTACTGGACAATCCCGAACAAGACAACCCCGCAGTTGTTTGCAACCAACTGCCCACACAGCCGAATATAAAGGGACCTCTAGACAGGGGTAAATCTCGTCCTACTTGGGTGCTACCCACTTAGCCTTGCTGCACCTCCCCTGTTTTAGCCATTCCCGGTTGATGAGGCTTGAGGCTACGATTACCTTATCAAAACACATCACTTAGAATGCTCATCATCCTCCTGACGATGTTCTGAAAGCATTCAATCCATACAAGTTCGTTCCGGGTTCGAACGAAACCGAAGGCATTATCTCGTTACACTCATTTTGGAATCACCCTCAGAGTTAATGATGATAACCTTTGCACTCTGAATCTTCATGTTCACTTGAGTATCACGACCTATCGTTAATTTGGATTGATGTGGTATTCGGATATCCAAATCTGGAAACCCGATCCCAGTCTCATCGAAATCCAAAACGTATCTTTTAAGGCCAAGTTGTTTTAAAGTTAAAACAATTCAATTCAATTCAATTATCTATATACACTCAGATAGATAATTCATAATATCACAATAGATAATTCATATTATCATCACAAATAGATAATTCACATTATCATCATACTTCAACCAAAGAATCCATATCAAACAGCATTACTTATCTCATATCTGAGATCTCAAACCATGCAAAGCATCCAATATCAAACAGCATCCATAAGCAATGATTTATTAATCATCATTCTCTAATTAATTTAAAATAAATTAAATTAATTACTTTCATCATTCTAAATCTTGCTTACTTAACCATTAATTAATTACAAATTAATTAATCATCCTCTAAGTACTAATTAATCACCCTTGATTAATTATACTCTAATTACATTAAGTAATTATCCTTAATTAATTACACAAATTAATTATTCTTAACCAATTACAGTAATTAACCTTTAATTACTTCATTAATTAATTAACTAAAATTAATTACATTAATCCTTAATTAATTACATTAATTAATTACTCTATAATCACTTATCATTGATTAATTAATCTTAATTAATCAACCTTTAATTACATCATTAATTATATTAATTAATGATCTCTAATTACTTCTTTAATTAATTACTCTATTTACATTAATTACATTAAGTAATTAATCTTTAATTAAACCACATTTGTTAATCACCCTTGATTAACCATATTCAGTAATTAACTACCCTTAATTACTTCATTCAATAAATCAATTACTCCCTAATTAATTATCTTAATTAATCCCTTGATTAATCACACAAAGTAATTATACTCAAATTACTTCCATTATTAAATCATCTTCAATTAATTACATCCAGTAATTACCATTAATTACTTCACTAAGTAATTACACTTTATTAATACATTAAGTAATTATCTTAACAAATCATCAAGTGATTATCTTAATTTAATTAAACTTACTTAATTAACTTAAACAAAACACATTAAATTCAATTAATTACATTGAGTAATTAATTCATTAATCAGTTCCATTAAGTAATTATACTTAAATAATTCTACAAATGATTATCTTTAATTAATTAATATAATTAATTACTAAAATTAATCACATTAATTATATAATAATCTCAAGTTAATGACCTTCATTAACTATTTACAAATCCTTTAATTACTTTTCTTAAGTGATTAAACTTAGATTAATCATTATTAATTACAAGTTAATAAATCTTTAATAACCCATTAATTTATCCTAATTATTTAATTAATTAAGTTTTAACTGTAACTTAATTAATCTTTAATTACTTGATTAATTAATTCCTAATCATTAATTTATAATCTAATCTTATCTAATTAATGATCCTTGATTACAAATTAATTATTCCTTAAATAATAAATCTTAAACCTTAATTAATTAATTTAAAATCCTTAATTACTAAATTAATTAACCCAAATCATTAATAAATTAAATTAATTAATTATCCATTTTATTTACCTTAATAATTTAATGAATCACAAATCATAATTAATTTTAAGATAAAACTTTATTCTTACTTATGATTGAATTATCATTAACAAAGTATTTATAAACAATTTACCTTTAAATTTACTTTTTAAATTTCATTTTAAATTAAGATTCAAATCAAATATAAATTTAATTCTAGCAAAATTTAAAACAATTTAAAAACCCTTTAAATCACATGTTAAAGACACACTTATTTTATAAAAAGAATTTACAAGAGTTTTAAAACCAAATTCAATTTAAATTAAAATCACTTTAAAATACACTTTAAACATTTAAAGTTGATAAACAATTTAATTTTATAAAACTTTCTTTATTTCAAACTAGGATTCAAATTTAATTTGAATCCATACTCTAAAATTGATTTAAACTTTGTTTAAATCCTGCTTTCAAATTTAAACACACTTTGTAACAACCCGCATATCTATCGATTTTATATTTAAATATTTTATCGTTAGTCGGATGTTAGTCCGAAAAGCTACTTTTTGCATACGGTCAAATTAGGACTCGAGACCACCCCCATTGAGTTCAAAATGACGTTTGCGATCTTTTTGAGTGTAAACTTCGATATGTTTGGAGATAGTGGAATTTTCGTCACTTTTCCCGCTTGAGACTTTGGTTTGGACTGCACCTTCTTAACTCAGCCCACCCCCTCTTCTCTTCATCACTTCAAGCTTCTTCAAAAATGGTGGAGGGAAAGAGAAATTAAAACTCCCAAACACAAATTCCATTGCAAATCCGAGATTCAACATCAAATTCACGTGTAGACCATTGATTCAAGCTTGTTGGTGTTCTTGCTTTGCTCTCAAATCTCCATCTTCATCAAATTCCGTGAAAAGGTGAGATTTTTGATCTCACATCTTGCCTATATCTATCTTGGACTGTTGGGAATGATCCCCTATTGTATTTGCATCAACATTTGCATTTGGTTTGGATTGGATTGGCGAAAAACTTCGATTTTCAGCGTTTTGGTGATTTTTCTGGCCTTAAGTCGTTTCCGCCTTTGCTAAGTCGTTCGCGAGTTAAGGGCTTAAGTCGCGCGCGTTGAAAAGTCACCGCCTTTGTATTTCTGTTCGCCTGTGTTGAGTCGTTCACGAGTTAAAGGCATAAGTCGTTTGCGAGTTAACTCCTCGAGTCGTTCACGAGTTAAAGTGTTAAGTCGTTCAGGGGCTAAAGGCATAAGTCGTTCAGGAGTTAAAGGCCTTAAGTCGTAGGTCGTTTTGCAGTTAGCTCGCTCGCCCTGGCCTTAAGTCGTAGGTCGTCCTCGACCTAACTCCACTAGGTCGTTCCAGCCTTAGCCCGTAGCTCGAATTGGAGCTTAAGTCGTAAGTCGTTCGTTCCACTAAGTCGTTCAAGGCTTAGGTCGTTAAGACATTCGTTTGCTAACTCGTAGCTCGTATTCAAAGCTTAAGTCTTTAGGTCGCGTGCCTTGCTAACTCGTTAGGTCGCATGCCCAGTTAGGTCGTATGACTCGTAAGTCCTAGGTCGTTGGCTTTAAATCGTTAAGTCGTAGGTCGCTGCTTCTCTTAAGTCGCTCGGCCATGCCAACTCCGCTAGCTCGCAACTGTTAGGTCGTATGACCTTAAGTCGTAGGTCGTCTCAGACCTAACATTCCCGCTGCTTCTCTTAGGTCGCTTGACCTTAAGTCGTAGGTCGCTTTACTTCGTTAAGTCGTAGGTTGCTCGACTTTGTTAAGTCGTAGGTCACCACCGACCTTACCCTTAGGTCGAATGACCTGTTATCTGCTAGGTCGTGTGGCATTCCTCTCTTAAGTCGTAAGTCGTTCGCGAGATTAGTACTTGGTCGTTTGACCTGTTCTTCTGCTAGCTCGCGTGGCATTCTCCACTTAGGTCGTATGACCTTATCCCTTAAGTCGTAAGTCGTTCGCGAGTTAGTACTTGGTCGTTTGACCGGTTTGGCTTCTCGAGACAGCTTGCCTTCACTAAGTCGTACTTTGATGGTTTTGGGATTGACTTCTTTGGACTTTACTCACGTCTTCGAACGTGAATTGATTTGTTCTACAATCGTTTTATGACTTGTCACTTTAAAGATATATGAAGGTTTCAATACTAATAGTAAATATCAAAACTCTTTCATCAAAGCGATTTCAACACTATTTTAAATATCAAAAGCTCGTTTTCTCAAACCGATTTTCAATCTACTAGTATATACAAGCCTTTACTTCACTCGAACGAGAAATCGACTTAAACGACTTAGTAAAACGGGTGGTATGAAACGCTTGCGTTCACTTCGTCGGTTAGCTCTTGGACTTGTTCGATTGAACCCTTTTCGTGACAATTTCCTAGTGAAGATTTACAGCTTGTTCGTAAATATTTAAGTTAAGCAAGTGGTTATGGGACATGAAGCTAAACTCATATATTTACTAGCTTGGTGTGATTGACACTTCTCGCTGATCATGATGATCATTTTATGATTTAGACTAGCAATTGTGCGATGTCTCTTTGTTTGCAAGGTAAGACTAGACCGCAATAGTGTGATTCCGACTCACACACATCTCTTTGTCCGCAAGGTTAGTCTAGGCCGCAGTAGTGTGATTCCGACTCACACATATCTTTATGTTTGCGAGGTTAGGCTAGACACCACTTGTGTGATTCCATTCACACATACCTTTCTGCTTTTTGGTTAGCCTAAGCCTCAATCAGTGTGATTCCGACTCACACATATGGGGTAGCTCCCCATGGTCTTCGGACCATCATGTGATAGGCCTCTTTCTCTTTTTATGATTTCTGGATTTCTTGTTTTGATTTCTGGATTTTTATGTCATTGACTTGTTATGAGTACAAGTCTAGGGTATGATGCCCTCTTTGGATCTTTGAGAAGATTCTCGTGATATTGATCATTTCTCATCGGTTGATCTCCTGTTGATCATCATTTTCATACTTATAGTAGTATGTCAGTATGGATATTATATGTTTATGCCATATCTTTTATTCTATATCATGTCATCTGATATTTATAGTTAGACTGATCCGTTTATTATTTTCTTAAATAATACTCGGGTCAGACCGAGATGTTACAGGTGCTTCTGCTTGACTTCCTTCCGGGATTTGCTACTCTGACTTTTGGCTGACTATTTAGTTTAGCAGTTTTTTTTGTATACACTTGAGATATGGACTCATAGTTGTATTCTTTTTGTATAGCACAGGTTGCTATTCTTTTGTATTATTGTGGAACTTTTTGACCACTACTCTGATGTACACTTTCATGTGTTAGTTATATATTCATATCTTCTTCCGCCTTTGTGATATGGATGTCTGTGACTGCTTTGTGTTATGTTTATTTCTATGTTTGTTTCCGAAGATTATTTTATAGCCACCGTGTGATAATCAATTACATGGATGGTCGCTCCTCAACAGCCTTATTCTCCGTGCTAGTTGACAGCACTACATCGTAGTGTCCTTGGCTAGCGTGGGTATTGAGGTGGGGCGTTACAGCTTGGTATCAGAGCCAAACTTCGGAACAACGTAGAATAACTTAACAAGGATCATCGTCCTAAGTCCACCTTAGGAGTTGTGTTTCAGGATTTAGCTCGAGTCTTCGAACCGACTTATCCTATTTTCTTTATGATTCCTTGTTTCATCATTCAAGATTGTTTGATGTTCATTGGTGAATAACCTTCTTCTTTCTCTTCTTTCTTTCTAAAGGAAGAGGATGTCAAGACCAGGCCGTCCCAGAGCTGGGACATCTACTGCGGCTCCTCGAGATGGAGTTTTTATGACAACTCAACAGCTTCTTGAGTTAGTGACGAATGCCCAAGCAGCTGGAGTTAACCCGGAACCTACTCACCCAAAGTCGGGATTTGCACGGTTGTGCAGCGATTACACCAATTTGGGTGGGAAGCCTTTCAAAGGTTCCGAACCTATTATCGAGGTTCAAGCTTGGTTAAAATCATGCGATCGAATTTTCTCTCGCATGAACCTTATCGACCTGCATCGCGTTCAAGTGGCTTCCAGTATGCTCCAAGAGAGAGCATTGGATTGGTATGAACTTCTCACTTCCGAAATTAATGAAGCGGACCTCACTTGGGAGCACTTCCGAGACCGCTTCGAATCGAAATTCGTACCCGAGGCTGAAAAGGTAACGTTAGCTCGGCGATTTATTGACCTTGTTCAAGGTCAGGCTTCTGTGGCGGACTACGTCGCATCATTCGAATCCCTTTCCAAATATGGGGTCGAATATATAAATACCCCACTAAAGAAGAACCAGAGGTTCGTTTATGGCTTAAACAAAAGCCTCAAGAAGCCACTACTTTTGAAGTTAGAAGTTTCTTTCGACCAAATTGTAGATATCGCTCTTCGCCTTGAAGAGGCTGATAAAGAAAGCGATGTTGAAGTAGTAGCTTCCAAACCCAGCTTTAACAACAAAAAGAGGCCCAACAAATTTAAAGGCCCTTACCCCAACAAAAAGGGTAAGCAAGCGATTCCTTCTGCAAAGGCTCCTTCTCCTAATAACGCGAGATGTTTCAACTGTGGATCTGGGGATCATTATGCGAACAAATGTTCAAAGCCCAAATCTTGTCGCTACTGTAAAAGCCCAGATCATTTTATACATCAATGCCTCAAACGTGAAGGCAAGAAGGAGGGAAAGTTGAATGTGGCTAAAGCCCCTGGCAACACATCTCGTGGCCAAGGTATTTCTCATTCCATTCTTGATGGCATTATTTTATTTCATAATCAATCTATTAGAGTTCTCTTTGATACGGGTGCATCCCATTCTTTTATATCAAAGGAACTTGTAGACACTTTTTCCTTAAGTGTTACTGCATTAATGACTTCTTTAAGGATTGTGAATCCTGTTGGTGGTTCCGCAACTCTTAGTTTACTTTGTAAAGACGTAGAGATTATTTTATGTGATTTTTCTTTCCTAGCCGATTTGCATGTCATGCGTTACTTAGGCTTTGGAATGATTTTGGGTATGGATTGGCTTACTCGTTATGAAGCTCATATCCTATGTCCTGAGCGGACTATTTATCTCCGACATCCGCAATCTGTTAACCAGATTTCTATTATTCTTAATGATTCGGATTCCGCTTTGGTTGCATCTTTATATTCTTTAAACCCTCGTGATGATGATAATGATGATGAGGAGGATGTCATTTCTCTTATTCGCGTCGTTCGTGAATTTTCCGACATCTTTGAGCCCGTTTTAGGACTTCCACCTAAGCGAGCAATTGAGTTCAAAATTAATCTTATATCTGGAGCTCAACCTGTTACCCGTCCTCCTTATCGCATGTCCAATAAGGAGAACGAAGAGATGCGCAAACAACTATCCGAGTTGGAGACGAAGCAACTTATTCGCTCTAGTTCCTCGCCTTGGGGAGCTTCAGCTATTTTCGTAAGTAAGCCCGATGGTACACTTAGGCTTTGCGTTGACTACCGCAAGCTTAATGATCTTACTATTAAGAATAGATATCCATTGCCTCGGATTGATGATCTGTTTGATCAACTTAGTGGGGCTAGAGTCTTTTCACAACTGGACTTGGCTACCGGTTTCCATCAGCTTCGTATTGCAGAGGATAGTATTCCTTTGACTTCGTTCCGTACGCGTTATGGATCTTATGAATGGCTAGTTATGCCATTCGGTTTAACGAATGCTCCGGCTTATTTCGTTGACCTTATGAATAGAGTTTTCAAAGATTTTCTCGATCGGTTTGTTCTCATCTTTATTGATGATATTCTTGTTTATTCTAAAACCGAGGAGGAACACGAAAAGCACCTTCGAATTGTATTGGAAACTCTTAGGAGCAATCAACTAAAAGCAAAATTTTCTAAATGCCATTTTTGGCAATCTAGTGTGAAATTTCTCGGTCATATCATTTCCGAATCCGGAATATCCGTGGATCCTTCAAAGATTGAAGCGATTCAAAATTGGAAGAGACCGGAGAGCGTGACTGAAATCCGTAGCTTTCTCGGATTGGCAGGTTATTACCGCCGTTTTATAAAAGACTTTTCTAAGATTGTCGTACCTCTTACTGGCTTAACAAAGAAAGGTGTTAAATACATTTGGTCAGACAAATGTGAATCTTCTTTTCAGAAATTAAAAGAACTCCTTTCTGATGCTCCTATTCTTATTATTCCCGAAGGGAATCAAGACTTTGTCGTTTACACCGATGCTAGTCGCGTTGGTTTGGGTGCCGTTCTTATGCAAAAAGAACGTGTTATTGCTTATGCTTCTAGGCAATTGAAGCCGGCTGAGACTAGATATGCCACACATGATTTAGAACTCGCGGCTATCGTTTTCGCCCTTCGAATTTGGCGACATTATCTTTTGGGAGAAAAGTTTATACTTTATACTGATCATAAGTCTTTGAAATATTTATTTTCTCAAAAGGAACTTAATTTGCGTCAACAGCGTTGGCTCGAATTTCTTGCCTCTTATGATCTTGACATTCTTTATACTCCCGGAAAGGGGAATCGTGTTGCCGACGCACTTAGTCGAAAACAACAAGCGGTTGTTTCCATGATGATATCTGAATGGAACGATCTCGAACTTTTATCCACTTGTGAAATTCGAGATCGCGTTTCCGATTTGTGTTCATCTCTTGTTTTGTGTAGCCTTGAGGCTCGTCCTTCTTTATTAGACCGCATTCTTGAAGCTCAACAGCTAGATCCTGAATTGGCTTTGCTTGGCCAAAATCTTAGGGATAAAACCGATATTGAAGGTTTGAAAGACTTTGATATCGACTTTCGTAGCGGCATTCGAAAATTTGGTAGACTTATCGTACCAAATATTAGTGATCTTCGTAGAGACATTCTAGAAGATTCTCATCGTTCCAAGTATTCCATTCATCCCGGTAGCAGTAAAATGTACGCTGATATGAAGCGAATTTATTATTGGGAGGGAATGAAATCTGATATCGCTAACTTTGTTAAGTGTTGCATGACTTGCCAACTTGTTAAGGCTGAACATCAAAGGCCCGGTGGGTTATTGCAACCATTGGAGATTCCAGTATGGAAGTGGGATCAAATTTCCATGGATTTTATAGATGGCCTTCCCCGTTCTCGTTCGGGTCATAATAGCTTATGGGTGATTGTTGATAGACTTACTAAGTCTGCCCATTTTATTCCTGTTCGGTCGAACCGAACCGTTCCTCTTCTGGCCAAACTTTTTATTAAAGAAATTGTTAAACTGCATGGAGTTCCTTCTTCCATTGTTAGTGATCGGGATCCATTGTTTACTAGTGGATTCTGGAAGAGTCTTCAAAAAGCTTTGGGAACGAAGCTTAATTTTAGCACCGCTTATCACCCCCAGTCCGATGGACAAACTGAGCGTGTGAACCAAACACTTGAAGATCTTCTTCGTTCTTGTGTGCTTGATTTCGGTGGAAGTTGGGAAGATCATATTTCACTTGTTGAATTTTCCTATAATAACAGCTTCCAATCTAGTATTGGTATGGCTCCTTTCGAGGCACTCTATGGAAGGCCATGCCGATCTCCTTCTTGTTGGCTTGAGGCCGGTGAGAAACTGGTTTTAGGACCAGACTTTATTCGAGATTCCACAGAAAAGATTGAACTTATTCGACATAGGATGAAAGAAGCCCAGAGTAGACAAAAATCCTATGCCGATAACCGAAGAAGGAAATTAGAATTTTCTGTTGGTGATCTTGTATTTATTCGTGTTTCACCAATGAAGGGTGTTGTACGTTTCAGTCGATCGGGAAAGTTAGCGCCTCGATATATTGGGCCATTTCCTATCACTGAACGTATTGGTTCCATGGCTTATCGCCTTTCATTACCGGCTCAGTTTTCTGCTATGCATGACGTGTTTCACGTTTCTCAATTACGGAAGTGCCTTCGGGATTCCGATTCTACTCTTGAGCCCGGTGTTGTGGAAGAGATTGAAGTTTCACCTAATTTAACTTATGAGCAGCATCCTGTTCGAATTATTGCTTCGGAGATTAAACGGCTTCGAAATAAAGATGTTCCGCTTGTTAAAGTTCAATGGTCCTCAAATCCTAAGGATTGCTCTTGGGAAACTAGAGAATTCATCGAGCGTACACATCCGGAATTACTTTCTCATGCTCTTTGAGGTAAACTTTTTAATTCCAATTTCTTTTGTGTTAATATGCTTTTATGGTTGTTACTTTTTATTTCCACCATATATATTGCGAGGACGCAATTTCTTTAAGGGGGGGAGTCTGTAACAACCCGCATATCTATCGATTTTATATTTAAATATTTTATCGTTAGTCGGATGTTAGTCCGAAAAGCTACTTTTTGCATACGGTCAAATTAGGACTCGAGACCACCCCCATTGAGTTCAAAATGACGTTTGCGATCTTTTTGAGTGTAAACTTCGATATGTTTGGAGATAGTGGAATTTTCGTCACTTTTCCCGCTTGAGACTTTGGTTTGGACTGCACCTTCTTAACTCAGCCCACCCCCTCTTCTCTTCATCACTTCAAGCTTCTTCAAAAATGGTGGAGGGAAAGAGAAATTAAAACTCCCAAACACAAATTCCATTGCAAATCCGAGATTCAACATCAAATTCACGTGTAGACCATTGATTCAAGCTTGTTGGTGTTCTTGCTTTGCTCTCAAATCTCCATCTTCATCAAATTCCGTGAAAAGGTGAGATTTTTGATCTCACATCTTGCCTATATCTATCTTGGACTGTTGGGAATGATCCCCTATTGTATTTGCATCAACATTTGCATTTGGTTTGGATTGGATTGGTGAAAAACTTCGATTTTCAGCGTTTTGGTGATTTTTCTGGCCTTAAGTCGTTTCTGCCTTTGCTAAGTCGTTCGCGAGTTAAGGGCTTAAGTCGCGCGCGTTGAAAAGTCACCGCCTTTGTATTTCTGTTCGCCTGTGTTGAGTCGTTCACGAGTTAAAGGCATAAGTCGTTTGCGAGTTAACTCCTCGAGTCGTTCACGAGTTAAAGTGTTAAGTCGTTCAGGGGCTAAAGGCATAAGTCGTTCAGGAGTTAAAGGCCTTAAGTCGTAGGTCGTTTTGCAGTTAGCTCGCTCGCCCTGGCCTTAAGTCGTAGGTCGTCCTCGACCTAACTCCACTAGGTCGTTCCAGCCTTAGCCCGTAGCTCGAATTGGAGCTTAAGTCGTAAGTCGTTCGTTCCACTAAGTCGTTCAAGGCTTAGGTCGTTAAGACATTCGTTTGCTAACTCGTAGCTCGTATTCAAAGCTTAAGTCTTTAGGTCGCGTGCCTTGCTAACTCGTTAGGTCGCATGCCCAGTTAGGTCGTATGACTCGTAAGTCCTAGGTCGTTGGCTTTAAATCGTTAAGTCGTAGGTCGCTGCTTCTCTTAAGTCGCTCGGCCATGCCAACTCCGCTAGCTCGCAACTGTTAGGTCGTATGACCTTAAGTCGTAGGTCGTCTCAGACCTAACATTCCCGCTGCTTCTCTTAGGTCGCTTGACCTTAAGTCGTAGGTCGCTTTACTTCGTTAAGTCGTAGGTTGCTCGACTTTGTTAAGTCGTAGGTCACCACCGACCTTACCCTTAGGTCGAATGACCTGTTATCTGCTAGGTCGTGTGGCATTCCTCTCTTAAGTCGTAAGTCGTTCGCGAGATTAGTACTTGGTCGTTTGACCTGTTCTTCTGCTAGCTCGCGTGGCATTCTCCACTTAGGTCGTATGACCTTATCCCTTAAGTCGTAAGTCGTTCGCGAGTTAGTACTTGGTCGTTTGACCGGTTTGGCTTCTCGAGACAGCTTGCCTTCACTAAGTCGTACTTTGATGGTTTTGGGATTGACTTCTTTGGACTTTACTCACGTCTTCGAACGTGAATTGATTTGTTCTACAATCGTTTTATGACTTGTCACTTTAAAGATATATGAAGGTTTCAATACTAATAGTAAATATCAAAACTCTTTCATCAAAGCGATTTCAACACTATTTTAAATATCAAAAGCTCGTTTTCTCAAACCGATTTTCAATCTACTAGTATATACAAGCCTTTACTTCACTCGAACGAGAAATCGACTTAAACGACTTAGTAAAACGGGTGGTATGAAACGCTTGCGTTCACTTCGTCGGTTAGCTCTTGGACTTGTTCGATTGAACCCTTTTCGTGACAATTTCCTAGTGAAGATTTACAGCTTGTTCGTAAATATTTAAGTTAAGCAAGTGGTTATTGGACATGAAGCTAAACTCATATATTTACTAGCTTGGTGTGATTGACACTTCTCGCTGATCATGATGATCATTTTATGATTTAGACTAGCAATTGTGCGATGTCTCTTTGTTTGCAAGGTAAGACTAGACCGCAATAGTGTGATTCCGACTCACACACATCTCTTTGTCCGCAAGGTTAGTCTAGGCCGCAGTAGTGTGATTCCGACTCACACATATCTTTATGTTTGCGAGGTTAGGCTAGACACCACTTGTGTGATTCCATTCACACATACCTTTCTGCTTTTTGGTTAGCCTAAGCCTCAATCAGTGTGATTCCGACTCACACATATGGGGTAGCTCCCCATGGTCTTCGGACCATCATGTGATAGGCCTCTTTCTCTTTTTATGATTTCTGGATTTCTTGTTTTGATTTCTGGATTTTTATGTCATTGACTTGTTATGAGTACAAGTCTAGGGTATGATGCCCTCTTTGGATCTTTGAGAAGATTCTCGTGATATTGATCATTTCTCATCGGTTGATCTCCTGTTGATCATCATTTTCATACTTATAGTAGTATGTCAGTATGGATATTATATGTTTATGCCATATCTTTTATTCTATATCATGTCATCTGATATTTATAGTTAGACTGATCCGTTTATTATTTTCTTAAATAATACTCGGGTCAGACCGAGATGTTACAGGTGCTTCTGCTTGACTTCCTTCCGGGATTTGCTACTCTGACTTTTGGCTGACTATTTAGTTTAGCAGTTTTTGTTGTATACACTTGAGATATGGACTCATAGTTGTATTCTTTTTGTATAGCACAGGTTGCTATTCTTTTGTATTATTGTGGAACTTTTTGACCACTACTCTGATGTACACTTTCATGTGTTAGTTATATATTCATATCTTCTTCCGCCTTTGTGATATGGATGTCTGTGACTGCTTTGTGTTATGTTTATTTCTATGTTTGTTTCCGAAGATTATTTTATAGCCACCGTGTGATAATCAATTACATGGATGGTCGCTCCTCAACAGCCTTATTCTCCGTGCTAGTTGACAGCACTACATCGTAGTGTCCTTGGCTAGCGTGGGTATTGAGGTGGGGCGTTACACACTTTAAATTTGAAAACCTGACAGGTTTAAAACCTATAACCAAACATTGACCCGAGCCCATCCTTAAATTGCTTCGAGTCAACACACACATCACTTCGAGCAACACCCACGAATGAGTCGAGGAAAACTTGAATTCCATTCCCTGCTCAACCCCGACTTCATCAGGCACAAAAATGCACCGTGCATATGTACGGTGGCTCCGACCACCTACGATCAACAACGACTACTCCATCACATCAGCGACCACCCTCGAACCAAACCCCGTTCATCAGAACTTCGATTCCATCTCGAAATTGAATTCGAGCATACTAACCCAAACCTGGAACTATAGACCAAAACCTGGAACACTCACGTGCTCACTCTTCCGACCACCCGAGCGCTTGAGTCTCTGGCCATGACCTCGTCAATACCCTTACTTCCATTCCCCTAAATCTGGTAGCACTCGATCCACCCTAGATGCTGTGGTGGATCTAATTCCGATCAAGCTCCAAACTAGGGCTACAGACTTCACTGATCAAACACCGCCGCCACACTACTCTGATCACCATTCTAACAATTTTTCTGACCTCTCTGATCGTTCCTTTTCCTCCAGTGATGACCGCGTCTACCCCGCTCACTTAGATCACCAGAAACCATTCAAAGTACAAAATCTGGTCAACCTCAAACTGCTCCCTCATCCCACTATTAAAAATTTTGATTTCATTTTTAAAATTCATGTTTCTGGATATGGTTTCAGATTATATGCCTGAAACATTCAATGAATATGTTCGAAATTTCACCTATCCTAAGTTAGTACTATTGTTTTTTATTTCAGAGACTTTCCAAGTTTTATTTTAACTTGATTAAAATTTTAAACATTGATCTATGATTAAACAAACAACTTTAGTTTAAATTTTAAGTCCTAACAGTAATTGGATCATGAGATATTGAATTGTTTTGAATAAGTCTTGAGCTTGAGAATCTGGTAACAGAGATGATACAGGGAATAAACCTATACAAACATTCATATATATGCAGAAAATTTACCAAACATATCTATATATTCACACAAAACACATACATTCCAGAACTGAACATGCAACCAGAATTAACTTAAAGCTTTTAAAAATGTGATGTTACTCACCTGGAAACAATATTTGAACAGAGAACACTTCTGTTTAGAAAAGCTATAAGCCTAATCCTCCTTAATCTCTTTGCTTGGTTAAATTGAGTTGTTGATTAACTTCAGTTGTAAGATATTAGTGTCAGTTTATTTTTCTCTAGTAAGCTAAGTCTTTTTGATGAACGAAAATGAAATAGGAAAGATGTATATAGAAAAGTGTTTTCAGGAATCAGGTATTAACTGGTACAAATGTTTTCTATTTGGGTCAGAGATTTTCTTTTGTATGGTGGCTGATATGATTTCGTTCTTGTGCTAGAGATGATGGCATTTAATGCTTATGTCCTTACAAGTTTGCATACTTATCCTCTTTTTATTTTGTACATATAGAGATAAATTTTTCTTGCCTGGTTATGTTTTCTACTCTATATGCTTCTATAAAATTGTTATATTATTAGAATTATCCTAGAATTACCTTAAGTGTTCACTTATGTGTCTATATAACCATATCTTTCCCCTTCCATATTTATCCTTAACCATTTATAGTAATTTATTTTTATACTTATGAATGACTTTTTAGAGAAAATAAAATAAAACTATTTATATTTATATATAAAACAATACATTAATAATGTTATTTGAAAATAATAATTTGTCATATTTAAATAATTTATAAAAGAGATTATAAATTCCTATTATTATTAAATGAATTAATATATCATATTTATTAAACAATATTTTAAAACAAACCTTTTAATTAATCTTAAACTTAAGCTAAGATAAATTTGATAAATTAAACATTTATCTTAAATATTTTAAAACCATATATTTTAAATTAAATCATAATCTCCAAATTACCAAAATATTAGAATTTGAAAACAAGATTTATTTATTTATTAAATTCAAACCAAAGATTTCTATTTACAATATACACAAATATATACAAATTATAAATAGAAAACAATTTATTAGATTTTTAAAAAAGATAAAATCACCAATTAAATATTTATGAAAAGAAGATTATTAAATCAATTTAAATTTCAATATAGATTATTAAATTGATATTGCCAAAAATTCTGGGATATCACACTCATACTGTGAACCACTTGTAGCATGGATAATACACCATCAAAATATAAAGTATGTTGTAACTTATAAATATATGCTATAGCATATAGGCACATACAATATACAAACGTATATATATATATATAACCCATACTCAAGTATACATCTCTATATGTACGAACAACCATTTACAAATAGCTTATATAAAATTCATGTATATAAACATATACACGAAAAATAGTAGAAATAGGTATATATTACTGTATTACAGATATAACAGAGATATATATATATATTTTTCTAGCTATAAAAGATTTTAAATATATACTCACTATTTTCAAATGAAGGAGGAGGAAGGCTATGGGAGGCTGGTCTCGTGGTCGGGCTGTGATGTGGTGCTTCGGAGTGGGGCTGTCCTTTCAGGCGGCGGTTCAATGGTGGGAGGGTTGATGGGGTCATTGGTGGTGGCTAGGCTAGGAAACGGTGGAGTGTTTAAGGCGGAAGGCTTGGGACAATGGCTACTGTGGAAGTGGGTGAATGCAAGGCAAGCAAAGTGGAAGTTGGCAGCTATGGGTGACATCAGGGAGGCGTTGATGAGCGGAGGGACGATGTGAAGAGCCATAGGTGCGGAGGAATTTGATGTAGCCGGTCGCGTGAGGGAATATGATGGATGAAGAAAAGGGTAAGGGAAGGGGAAAGGTTACAGAAATTATTGAATATACTTTATTATAGAAAAAATTTCTCTGAACGAAATGGCACAAAATATATTGAATGGAACGAATGCAATTTATTGAACGTGGGGAATAGCTAAGGTCACACATGATTCAGGGAATTATTAAAAGTTAACGGCTACTGGTTTAGACCCGTTAGATAATCGTAAAGACAAAGGGAATCCAAAAGCCCTAAATTACGGAACCGATACGACCGACTGGTTTACCGATTTTTGTCGTGTTCCGAACTTCGAAACACACGAATGAATATACTACGTATATCAGCATGACGAGACGATCAAAACGGTATAGAAATATCGGTGGTATGATCATCCAATCAAAAGTCGATAATCGGTACCGAAAATGCTGCTAAAATGCCAGAAATAAGATAAACGGAGCAATATCAGTCCAAATTTAGATAAACAAAATATGACGCCTCACTCAGAACATCATTTACAAATTTATTGTATAGAAATATTCAGGTTTGGAAAACATTTTATTATCATCAAATATTAACTGATTGGAATTGAAGTAGAATTACACAAAAAAATAAACTTCCAAATTATCTGATGAAAATTTACCAGTTGCTATGTTTAATTAGACGCATTCCAAATATCAAATTTAAATTTCAAAATTTTATCGTTTAAAATTTCACAAAATTTCAATTAAATATATAAATAAAAAAATAAAATTATTTAAAATTTACGGGTTGTTACACCTAATTCGATCATATACCGAAGATAGCTTTTCAAACCCAGTTGTAATATATAATTTCTGAAATTAATTTATAAGCGTTTTAAACTTGCATGACCAAACGATACGTCTAATCGCCACAAAATTCGATGGCGTATAATAATTCATTGTTATGGATTCAATGACATTAGTTTCATCAAAATCCGAGACAGTAATCCAGAAGGCTATTTTTATACGTTAATTAAACAAATTATTATACAAACCCAATTAATCACTTTTAAATCTATACTATAACTTTATTATTACCATTCTTATTTATATTGCGTTTAAATCAACTTTCGAAATCATTTTTTTAGTCACATTAAATTCATGATTTAATTATTTAAATAATTCCAAATATTAAATTGAATAATTTAATTATCAAATAAATTGCTTTGTTAGAAATTCAATTTGTTTAGCTTATAAAATTAATTTTTCAATATTTAAAATCAACTAAATATTCCAAATTCAAATGACTAAAATTCTAGGTCATTACAAAATATGTGTGTGATAGAGTTGATATATTTATATATATATAAGCTGTGATGTAGGAAAACAGGTTGGAGAGTTATCAAATGAGATTCCTCACACTGTTGATTTTACTTTTCATATATTGTGATATATGAT
Organism: Allium fistulosum; assembly: GCA_030737815.1. Classification (NCBI taxonomy): domain Eukaryota; kingdom Viridiplantae; phylum Streptophyta; class Magnoliopsida; order Asparagales; family Amaryllidaceae; genus Allium; species Allium fistulosum. Next base: position 495,202,336 of record CM060905.1, on the reverse strand, counting down.
TTGTTGGATGCCATATATGGTAACATGGACATGATTTTACTTATTTAGTGATATAGTAGCATTGGACCTTATTTTTAGTATTTTAAAATACTATAAAATAAGATTTTGAATTAATATGATTTTTAAGGCGATTCTTGAAATAATACATGCTTTAATAATTATTTATAAATTATTATAAAGAAGGAGCTTACTGAAATGAAATAACAATATGATTTTTGGAATATTCATTTAAATTTTTTGTGTAGTATTTCTAAATAAAGATTTTGAAACGGTATTATAAAGTTTTTAAAACTTTATAGATAAGTCCATCTTTTATTACGAAGGAAGTACAACTTTAAAGAAAATAGAAATATTTTGAAACAAATATATCTGAAATGGTTTGTATAAAAGATTTATAAAAGCAATATTTTATAACTAAAGTAATAGATTTATAAGCGGTGGTTTATAAATATAAAAAATGGACTTGTAATTGGTATTTTGTGAATAGATTTATAAATGGGATTTTATAAATAAAGGAGATTTAGAAAAGAATAGATTTACAAATGGAATTTCATAAATAAAAAGATTTTTTAAAAAGAAGTTTTATAAAATAGGAAGGAGATTATAAAACATGATTTTATAAATATAAAAATGGTTTATCTTGATAAGTAGAGGATGGTTTTTATAAAGGGAGATGCATTTTATTTTTAAAGTTAAAATAATCTCTTAAAGGAATGTTTTGAAAGTGATATTTGCAAATGGAGTTTAATGGTTTTAAAAGTGGTTTACAATGTGTTAAGCGATAGGAAGACATGGATTTCAACATTTTTGTTGTAGTAATTGTTTTTGAGAAAGTGAAGAAGACATATACTATAACACTATTGTTATAGTAAGTAATTTCCGAAAGGAGATGTTTTATATAGTATATGGGATTTATTCATATCATATATTTGATGTTAATATTCGAGGTGGGTAGCTTATACCTGTTTCGAAGTTAAGAATGTCGTCCATTCAAGGTCCGAGAGGTAATGATACCCCTACTTAATCGGCTTCATAGTTAACTAATAAATAGTTTAAGTTCGACATCGAAAATTAATATTAAGTATAATTAATTGGATCCCTATACTAGTGTTTTTGGGTTGTTGTAATGATGTTTTACGCAACATTTGTTTGACCCAATAAAGTGTGTTTTGGAAAAATATGAAGCTTTCCTCAAAGATTAGTAAATATATTGATTACTGATCTAATTATATAGAGATATTTTCTAAGTGTTGAAAATGAAATAGTTTATGAATATACTTATACTGTTGAGGTAAGTATATGGAAAAAATTTCCAAATGTCGAAAGAGTAAAAGTGGTTTTGAGAACATATCTTCGTAAAGATATTCTAAGATAAATATTTAGAAAGTGATTTAATTAATAAAAGATTATATGCCTAGTGACTACTTGTGCGCTAATTATATTTTTGACCATTTTTGGTTCCTTGACTTTATGTGGGAGCTGATTAGTCTCGCACTTAGAACGAGGCTAACTGAGTAGGCTTGATTATTGTTTGGTGTTAAGAATGATGATTCGAGTAGGGCGGAGTGACTATGGTACTCCAATCTACGGAGCTTGCTTCTTGGCCGAAGGATAGCACGTTGAGAGTTGGAAACAAGACAAGTCTACGAGACTTGGTTTCCATAAGAAGTTGAGGGCCTCCTAACGATTGTTGGCCTGGAGAGACCGGGATCGGATTAATCCGAAAACCACTTCGGATCAACACATGCATTCGAAAGTGCCGATTTTTTGAAGATGATGATTTTTGAAGATAGAGATCTTCATGATGTAGGGCTGCTTGCCACTAATCTCTCGGGCAATTCCCATATTATATATATATATATGGTGGTAGTAGTACTTCATTCTGAAAATCTTCGATTTGCAAGGACTGCTTGCTACTAATCCTAGGAATTATTCCCAAACAGGATGTGGTAGGAGGGTACCTTTGGTTTGTCCTGTTCCAGGACAACTTGTGTAAACGAATGTCTAACATTGCATTTCTAAGACCACGTACATTGGTTTTTACAAACGTACATATGTTTGGTGGTGTATGAGATAACCCCTCCTACACTTAACACCCTTCCCTGAGGCGGATGAAATCGAGGGTTGTATTTTTGTGGAAACCAATTAGTATGTCATCGAAAATGGCAATGTGGCATTAAAAGTAGGGTTTTTCATGTGAAAGGTAAAATATTACCTCAAGCCTCACACATTAGTAATGACAAAAACTGGGTAGATGCGACAGGGTTACGTGGGTCGCTCCTATTAGGAGATGTTCATCACCTTTCTAGATTATGCTTTATATTTTTGGTTTGTTATGTGTGCTGTGGCCACGGATAGGTCGGTAATGATCGGCGTAATGACATATTCGGTACTATCTATGGTGGAGGTAGGCTAGTCCTGTGTTGGTAGAGGTTGGAGCCTCAGCTGCATCCCTCTAGAGATGTATTGTTGGAAAGGTAGTCCCTTACCTTGTCGTTGTATGGAATCCATTCTCCAATATGGGCCTTTACGGTTTTAGTCGTAAACCTATTATGCTAGATTTTAATAAATGTAACAATCTTGGCTATTTAATATGTTACTTGAAAAGGGTTTTCAAGGAATGTCATTAGAAATAACATCAAATGATTTGATAAAAATGTTTTGGTTATCGTAAGGTAAAAACTCGTCCGTGTTTATGTGCGGCGTGGTTCTACGAGATACCTTTATTTCAAAAGGCTTTCCAGCATTAAAATCCAATTGAGATGTGTTTTTCTCACACTAGTTTTCCAAACTAACCCGAGCTTTCATCCTTTTTAATGGTGGGGTCAAATCGAGTATATTTACATATTAGATTCTGATGCATTTTGGAGGAGCTTGGAGCAGGAGGCTTTATCGATAGCTAGTTATTATCTTATTTCCACTGCATTAGTTGTTTAAAATTATCTGCATTTGTTAGGACGGGTTGTTATAACTATCCAGGATGATGATTAGAGATTTGTTGTTGTACTCTGATGGATGTATGTATATTACCGTTTTTCCTTTTGTAATGATCATTGTTATATTATATATTGTTCCATTGCGTTGTGAGATTCTACGTTTTATAGTTTCATCTTCTCTTTTTCTCGTCTTCTTTCTTTTCCTTAATTATCCGTCTTTTCGTTCAATTTTAGTTAGACATGTGTGCTTTATTGTCGACTTAAACTATACGAAAATGCAGGTCGTTACACTAAGATAGCATTTATGAAGAAGGAAAGATGGAGGACTTTCCTCCTTCCTTTACTCATTCAATCAATGTCACTTTAAATCAGTAATTAAACTCTTGAACATATATGCACATATAATTAATTTTGACCATTCTCATATTGAAATCAATAATTAACAAATATAAATCACTTTTCAACTTAGGAAGAATTTTAAAATTAAATTTGTGATTTTGCATAAAAGTAAAATTTATAAACCTTAAATTAAAACAATAGATTCACACACATATAAATAATTAGTTGCAAGCTACGTTTTACAATTAAAATAACAAATGAATATGTAAAGTTTATGATCTAGCAAGTGTTAGAATTTGAAGTTAACAAATTTACATAAAACCCTGCTTATGTTTTTTTTAACAACTTTCAAACAAAAGTATACATTAGCAGAAAAAAAAGTTATATTCAAGAAACAATTATATAAAAATTATATTCAATTTTAAAATGATTTCAAATAGACAACATATGTAACTTATTTGAGTTGAAACAAAATAAAATCATATAAATAAAAAGTTTCTAAAACCCAAGTACAATGGAGACAAACTTATGCACATATAAATTCATGGTAAAATTTTAGATCTAAATTATATGAACACCTTTAGCAACAAAATAAATGAGTTGTAGTATGTCACAGCTCTAATGATAAGAAGATAGACATGTAATCAAAAGGGAATAGCACAAAATGGATCAAAATCAAAATATATTATGAACATATATTATTAATGACACTACAACAAAAATACTCTATTACAACGTCCTTTTTACAACGGGTATATATTGCCCATTGTAATAGACAGATATTACAACGGTCGTTTTAGAACCGTTGTAATATATGCTATGTCCAACGCCTTTCTTACAACTTGCGTTATTTGCCCGTTGTAATAGAGTGATATTACAACGGTCAGCTTCTGCCCGTTGTAATAGATGTATATTTTACAACACTCTCTGTGTGGCCGTTGTAATAAACGTACTACGAATTCTTACGTGGTTTGTCATGTGTTTATCGACAACGTGATTAGGGTTGAAGCTAGCTAGCTCTCTCCCCAGACTCGAATTTGCCTGCGCGTTGAAGCTAGGGTTTTCGATTTGGGAATTCAAGTGATTCGCAACTGAGACCGGTCTACCACGCTGGTTCAAATTCTTCTATTCGATTATGTTATTTTACAGGTAAGTTGGAATACAGTCAGTTTGCAGGTAAGTAATGGCGAATATGGGAAGCGAGTCGATGGATTATAGGACGGAGCTTCTTTCTCCGATGGGGCTGGAAGCTGTTTTAGCGGAGAGCGCGGTTGATCAACCACGGCGACAATGGAGATTGAATTTGGACAATTTTCATATTCCGGATGTGCCTGAAGCTCCTCCTTTTGTTTCTCAAGTGCTCCTTAGAACCACTGGTAATTTATCCTGTTGTGTTCGTATTTCAAAATCTTCTGTAACATTCATAATTGTTTTTGTTTTTCCTCTTTTTTTTATGTTCTTTTTGTAACTTATAGTTTTAATGATTTGCTCTGAATTGATATTCAGTGACCTATGAATTATAATTCTATTTTAAACACTGTATTATATCAGTACTATGGTTTTAGTATGAGAAAGCAAAGAAAAACTTATTTGGGGCTTATATTTGTACGACTGTACAAGTTACAAGTAAAAATCAGATCAAGAAATTCTTTCTGAATATACAAATAAAGCATCAATTTTCTAAGATACAAAAAGATATATAATTAGGTATAAATAAAAATTCTATAAAAAGGCATGTCGCATAATCAAAGATCTGAAGTACAATTGTTTCTTATTCCGAGCAAATCGTTGACAAATTGTCAACCAAACCAAAATATACATGTTTAATTTCCGTAAGTGCAAATCTAATGTCCTATGTTTTATTTATGAAATTGGCTAACACGTGCCTAGAAAGGAGGTTGAGAAGCTTTATTCCAAAAGTGATTTTTAAATATATTAATCTGTATGTTCTAAAACTAACACATTGTTACCGTTGAAAACGCAAATATTATCATTAACCAAAGCAATTTTTTACAAACGAATATTCATAATATTGATATATGTAAAACAAAAGTGCATTCATTTTCAGTAAAAGAACGAAAACGGCTTAAGAGACTTAATAAACTATAATGAACGTCACGCTCGCTTTTAAATTAGAAACAAAAATGAGTTAGACTGTTTTGACTAGCTATATAATCAGGCAGAGTTGTATGAGTATCTTAAAGCTCTTTTCTTTCTATTCAGTGAACACAAATTTCAAAATCATCTTCTATTTCTAACTATCTATTGCTTTGCAGAGTTGTACAAGACAGTCCATCAGAACGTATAGCAGCTCTTCCGACAACCAGGAAGATTGCTTTGAAGAATAAGATTGTATTTGGAACTGGCGATTATTGGCGTGCTCCTACATTAACTGCAAATATGGGATTTGTAAGAGCTGTTGCACAAACTGGTATGTCTTTGTTCACAATTGAACATAGACCCCATGCGCTAATAGGTGACTAGATCTATGTATTATTTGCTTTTGCAGTATTTGAGTAAGTGTAATCTTTCTGTAGTATTCAAAGACTATTTCACCTGGCACGTGCACAGTGTAGGGGTAGTGGTTTGGGTTGCTTGTTGGTTGTTGGTTGTATTGTGCACGTGCACAGTGTAGGGGTGATAGGCAGTGTTTATGTGATTGTAACTGTTCTTTTTTATGTTTTATAAAGAAATGTACAGTGCATAGTGAAAATGTAAATGAAATGCAAACACACTTGAAATGAAATGATTTTGGTTGTTTTATGATAATATTTATTACTCGTCAAATTATTCATTATTGGTATGGATGTATGCTGTTGTAATTTTTTTTAAAATTTGCATTTATTTTGCAATGGTCAGAAACCGTTGCAATATCATATATTACAACGGGCATTGCCCGTTGTAAAAACGTGTATTACAATGGGCATTGCCCGTTGTAAAAAGTTTTATTACAACGGGCATTGCCCGTTGTAAAATATGGTCAACCTATTACAACATCGCCTATTACAACGGTCGGCTGCCCGTTGTGGAACACATATTACAACGGGCATTGCCCGTTGTAAAAAGCCTGTTTTGTTGTAGTGTGAAGATGTGATAAAAATGGAATTAGTTCAAGTTAACAAGATAAACATTATTCAAATGTGATATGCAAGAGATCTAATCCTATGAACAAGAAGATTATATGAATAAATAAAATGAAAATTTTACCTTAAGATGTAGCCAAAAGAACGCACCTTAAATGATGTTATCTCCTTTGAACTTCGAGATCCACACCCAATCCTTGCAGGAGATGGATGAACCACTTGTATTTTATTACTATTTTAACATTTGTGTTTGATTTAAAGTAGAAAATTTTAAAAAAATATTTTCCTTTCTGCCATGGAAGGTTAAGAGGAGAGAAGAGTGAAAAATCTGAATGAGAAAGAACGAGTTACCTGTAAAAATGAATTAGTGGATATGTTTTAATTAAAAGAATGAAACCTTTCTCATTATTTAACTAAAACTTCCCTAATTAATTCTCTTGATTATCTCTCTCTCCGCTCATCTCTCATTGTATAATATGGCTGAAATTACAAACCATCATATGATATAAAATTTCCATAAATTACTATATGAAATTATCTTTTATTTATATTACATCGATATCGTATATCAATGCGCATAAATATAACTTTTATAAATGCATTCAAATAATTACAAACAACTCTCAAATATCAAATAAATTAAATATTAATTAATATTTCTTAAATATTAATTAATTTAATCAATTTATAACATTTTATAAATTAATTAAATCATATGGTTTTTCGGTGAATTCATCATTACGGTTGTGCGAGCCAAATGTGTAAATTCAATCAGTGGTTAATATCGAAAAATGTGAATCTTAACGTTTATACGTTACTTTAGCTGGTGGTGTGACATTTTGAATGAACTTACCATTTACATATCTTTTGGTAAAATTTATTGTAAGCGGTACCCGATAGTGACAATTATTTACACCAATTCCCTTCATCAAAACTATATCACTTTGCACTTATGGAATTTGGTAATTGTCAAAATCCCATTATGGTCCATATTCAACTTTATTGTCCAAAAACAAAGTCCTTGGTTCAATAATAACAATTATTATTAACCGAAATGCTCTGGCCAAAGACTTTGACTTTGAGTTGATTTTAGTTGACCGGGATACTAACCTCATATAATAGAGGAGATGAATCATCTCTTGAATAGTGTTTCACTTCTAATGCTTCCACTCGACCTAACTATAGTCATTGGGCGCCATGCAACGATTTAACTATAATCAAAGCGAAACTTTCACATTGAAATTAGATATTATTCTAAAGTCGAGAGAACTGTGGAAATTAGTCGCATGGATAATTTAAGTTTGACCTTAGTTATATTAACCAACAAAAAACTATCGAGTGAGTCATTCCAAGGTTACCCAATAACTATCAGTACATAACCTCTTGGTGCCTCCAACAGCCATGGGTAATACAATTCCCAACATTTGGAGAGCATTACATAGTATAGTCTTAACAGATATATCGATATCCAATCTCGATACATCTTGACTAGGAATATTCAAAATGGTATATTTAATTTCATTGTGATAAATTACTCACGGTTACAACACTTTGTAACTATTATCACAAACATATCATTTATGGATTTTTCTATTATATACTTTTAATTAAATTAATTAATAATTATATAACACATTATATCACGTATGTAACAGAAAGAAAACGCCTTTTATTTCGAATAAGAACTGTTATCGAATTAGAGATATATATATATATATATATATGTATGTATGTATGTATAACAAATTACATAATTTCCCCTAAGGCATACCCCCTAACTCTATCAATCTTCGATTTGCACTTGGAGTCAATTATACAATCTCATTCTAACTTCTATAATTGGTTTTCACAAAACTAGTTGGGTCGGTCCCTCGGTGAACGGGCATGCTATTATCTTTCAATTTTCTACTCTATCAATTAATTCTCTCCGGTGTTGATAAGCTACCTTTATCACGTGGAATAATCCGAAGTTTGTCTCTGGACTTTTATTGAGCTCTAAGTTCTATTATGAACAATATCATGACGTTATAATTATGTAACAATGTTATGGGATTCTCAACATTTGGAATCACCCTTAGCTCAACTATAAATTTGTGCATTTATATTTATATACATTGCTTTTATTGCGGCACTATTCAAGGCAATGTACTTAGCCTTTTTCATTGAATCTGCCACAATCTTTCATTTGGAACATTTCCAACTTAATATTCTTATCTTAAATTTATCATTGACATATTATACTCAATATCACTTATGAAGTTTGAGTCTGAAAACTCCTTCATAAGGAGTCTGTTATTTCTGTAAACAATTCTCTAGTATTTCATAAATACACTAGAACATCTCAAACAACCATTTAGTGATATCAATTTGGATTTGATATTTGCTTTATGTATCAAATACATAAACATATCACGATATCATAGACAATATAACATGAATGATATTTCCTATCGCCAAAGCATAAGGAATCATCTTACATACATTTTAATAAGGCATCCTTGCATATCGTTTGGGACATTCCTATATCTTTTATACTTATTATAAGTGACATCATTTACAAATCCAACATCGAGTATTAAAACAACTAAAGCTGATTTTAACATAAGTACATCGTTAGCAATCAACAATGTGTTGTTTACTTATAGTTTAGAAATATTAGTGTACCTTTGAACGCTCTTTCGTATAAACACATGCTTCCTCTGCATTTTGATTGATAATCAAACTATTTAATATTTCTATCATAACACTTGTTCGATTTTGATGCTTTTCTGAATGTACTTTCGTATACATCCTTGGATCGCATTTGAAAAACCCACAAACTCAATATTACTCTCATTGACTTCGATATACTTTGGTTGTTGTATGCAAACAGTCTAGTCTATATCTATATTTAGAACTTTCTACTTCAACACATGTATACTAAAATATAAAGTCATATAAAGCAACAGATTTTTGAGTAAAACCCGAACCAACTTGAGCACATCAAATAATGAATCTGTTACGTTAATTTCAACAATTTGAAAGTCATGGAATTATTTTTATCAATGTAGCTCACTGTATTCAAATTGCAATTGACTTTCTCTTAAAGACATAGTTGCGGCCAATGGATCATATTCCTTCGGGTACAACTATCAGAATCATATATTGATGTTGTACTTGGAATCTGCTTCCGATCTTCACATCGTACCATATCATAGAGTCAATATTCTTAATGGTTTAATTAAATAGTCGAGGGTTATTTATTCTTGACATTTACAAGAAACCCATAGTTTCTCTTTAATGTACAAGAATATTCATTATACATTCTAATGTGTTTCATATAGGTTTGGTTAATACCATTTCATCCCTTATAATCAGCTTCATCATTGGATCGTATACAAATATGTTTGACTACCAATAATTTTTCAAAGAAATTCCTTCGCTATGAAGTTTGTATTTTGAAACAACAGTTATTTCTCAGTGTAATGGAACAAGTATACATAAACATTTTATGAATTTCCTTATATGTAAAATCGATTTGGTTTTAGTTTATAAAACTTATGTTCAAAACATAAATAAGTCATTTAATGACAATCGTTCCTAAATTTCTTTTGGGGAGATTCACATAAGATCCCTCACAAACAACTATTACGTGCAATCTTTCGACAATCAAGTTCTTAAATATATCTTGTAGTTTTAGTCTAGTGTTGCATTTAACACAATACGATCTTTGTTGTAATAAATCAAATTGAATACTCAATCTCGTAGTACGATTTACTGTTTGTTTCGAATGAACTAATGTTATCAATGAATTGTATATTACAAATTGTGATCATTCACTATATAACACTTATATGTGATAGTATATGGATCATATATCCATAGTCAAGTAATGCTTTTGAGTTTGGAACTCATAGGATGCAATACACGATCTTGACCAAATAAACATGTAAGCGACTAAATTATGAATGCATTTAGTAGTTGTAAAATCAGGCGCTTGCATGGGTATAGAAAACATTGACATGCATGAAGTATTTAATAGTAAGTGCATATATATCATTTCTATTTGTCAATTTTCAATTCAATTCATTTGTATATTTTAATTGATAAACATTTTATCAATTGTATTAAATGCACAAATTTATCAACATAGGTTATTAAAACATTATATAGCATAACATAGAAGTCATTTGATATCACCAGTGGGTGTTAAGACTCGTATGCTACGGGATTCTGACTTTGAGGAAAGCTCAACAAATCATATACTCACATATGATGGATAACTTCTTATCGGTAGTATCACATACAATTCCTAACTAGTGGTTTCTTTTCTTAATCCCACCTTTACGCTGAGGAAATCTCAATAAGTAATGTGGAATTATTCACTTGGACTTATCATTTTGCGATGGCCTAAGTATAATGCACATACCTTGAGAAAAGCTCAATAAAAACGCACAGTTATCTTACTTTGTCTCTTTAATATATTAATAGTGCTACACATAACATCCCTTGCTTTAGGAAAGCTCACCAACTAAAGAGTATGCAAGTAATCTATTAATATATAAATGATAATGGACAACGTTATATTAAAGATTCATAATCTCCAATATATTATATCGAGTAATATCGACTTATGGAATAATGTATTACTTATGAAATATCCTTGTGATTCAAGTGTCGGACACATCATAAATCACGGTATATGAACATTTACGTATGTAGTTATTCCTTAAGTCTATTTAGGGTTTCTTTAATTTTCCACAATTAGTTTATACATTCATATCATATAAGTTTATTATTATATAACTTTTATATTTCATAGTACTTATATGATTTTCTTATGTATAAGATTATGTTAATTAAATCTTATTTAATTAATTTTAACTATTTAACTCTTTAATTAATTTTATATTAATATTCTAATAGCACTTATTATTGGACATGTATACTATAACCTTTATAGTATAACACATTTATCTTATATATGTGTATTTTTATTTAATTAATTAACCTTTAATTAATTTATTCAATCAATGAACATTTAATTTATTTATTCAATTAAATAATTTTAATTAAGTTATGTTAATTTCAAAATTTTATTTTACATACATGTAAATTTATGTTATCTTAAACACTTTAAAATAACATATATCAATATATGTAATGCACGTATATAAATATTAATTAATTAACCTATTTAATTAATTCATTTTATTAATCTTGTTAATAAATTTAAAAAATTTAAATTGATATTTAATTATTTTCAAACATTTTGAAAATATCATTATCTTTTCAAACATTTGAAAAAGTTAAATATTTCTTTTATAAAAAAATATTTCTTATTTTAAATATTACCTTTACATTTAAAATCATTTATTTTGATTTTCAAAGAAATTTTGAAAATTACCCTAAGGCCCAACTCAAATTGGGTCCTTTCTATTAGGGGCGAACCTTTGGGCTCACTTTACCTTTCAGGCCAAGCTAGTAACTAGGTATGACAAGGTACTTGATTACCCAATTTTAATCCTAGACATTAGCTTTCTAGACATCGTACTAAGTGGGCAAGCTTAAATAGTTAGCTCTATCACAAGTAATTTAGATCGTATAGGCTATTAGACTCTGATACCATTCTTGGAACTAATTTGGTCCACATCAGAGATTAAGGGTAAATTTTAACTATTTTTCTTTTGGATTCTTATTAGGCCCATATAGTCTAAATGTATATTAAATCCGATATAATAAAATTTTAAATAAAATCATATTTTATTTAACTTGGTTAAAAGGAGTTTTAAATTTAATTTAAGTTTGTATGTAATGTAATGAATGTATCAAATACATTCATGTGTTTTAATAGTGAATGCAACATATAAGCAGTATATAATATATATATATATATATATATATATATAAACATGTAGAAGTTTAGAGGTAGAAACCTTTTGTTTCTTTCTCTAAAAAAATAATTAAATAAGGGAAGATGATATCATAATGGCAGAGAGAAAATCATTTCATCTCTCTGTTTAATTAAATTAATTGACATATTAAATGACATTTACTACATAACTCACACATGCATTAGTTGTCCAAATTCTTATTTTAAAACATGTATGTGATAGTAACATATGTATATATAAGTTCAAATTACACTTATGCATAATATATTAAAAAGTATTTTACTAATAGAAAAAAGTTAACTTATATTTATAAATGGATAATTAATGAATTAAGGTATACATTTATGAAGAAGGAAAGGTGGAGGAATTTTCTCCTTCCTTTACTCATTCAATCAATGTCATTTCAAATCAGTAATTAAACTCTTAAACATATATGCATACATAATTAAATTTGACCGCTCTTATATTTTTGAAATCAAGAATTAACAAATATGAATCAAGTTTCAACTACGGAAAAATTTTAAAATTAAAATTATGATTTTACATAAAATTATAGTTTATAAACCTTGAGTTAAAAAAACACACTCACAAACATATAAAATTCATTGCAGGCTACATTTTAAAATTAAAATAACAGATGAATATGTAAAGTTTGTGATTTAGCATGTGTTAGAATTTGAAGTTAACAAATCTACACAAAAGTCCAATTATGTTATTTTAAAAAACTTTCAAACAAAAGTATACATTAACAAAAAAACAAAAATATTATATTCAAGCAACAATTATATAAAAATTATATTCCATTTTAAATGATTTCAAATAAACAACATATGTAACTTTTTAGCCAAAAAAAAATTGAATCATATAAATAAATAGTTTCTAAAACATAAGAACAAAAGGGACAACTTAGGCACATATAAATTCATGGTAAAATTTTAGATCTAAAATATATGAACACCATGAACAACAAATTAAAAGAGATGTAGTATGTCACAGCTCTGATGATAAGAAGATGGACATATAATCAAAAGGGAACAACATAAAATGGATCTAAATCACATTACACTATGAACATATGTTATTAAAGAAGATGTGACAAAATGGGAATTAGTTCGAGTTAACTAGATAAACTATTTTCAAATGTGATATGAAAGAGATCTAATCATATAAATAAGAGGATTATATGAATAAATAAACTGAAAATTTTACCTTAAGATGTAGCCAAAAGAATGCACCTTGAATGATGATATCTCTTCAAATCTTCGAGATACATAATCAATCCTTGCAAGAGATGGGTGAATCACTTGAGTTTCATTATTATTTTTTATTTTTGCATTTAATTTGAAGTTGAAATTTTTATTTTGTTTTCTACCGTGGAAGGTTAGGAGGAAAGGAGAGAGAAATCTGGATGAGAAAGAATGAGTTATCTATAAAAATGAATTAGTGGATATGTTTTAACTAAGAGAGTGAAGCCTTTCTCATTCTTTAATTAAAACTTCCCTAATTGATTCCCTTGATTATCTCTCTCTCGACTCCACTCTCTTCATATGATATGGCCGAAGTAATAAGCCATCAAATGACATAAAATTTCCATAAATTACTGCATGCAATTATCTTCGATTTTATTTACACCGATATTGCATATTATGCGTGCAAATATAACATTTATAAATGCATTCAAATAATTACAAACAACTCCCAAACATCAAATAAATTAAATATTAATTAATATTCCTTAAATATTAATTAGTTTAATCAATTTACAACTTTTTATAAATTAATTAAATCATGTGGTTTTTTGAAGAATTCATCATTACGGTTGTGCGACTCAAAGGTGTTAATTCTGTTAGCGATTAATATTAAACAATTCGAATATTAACATTCATTTGTCACCTTAGCTAGCGATGTGACATTTTGGCTGAACTTATCGCTTATACATCTCTTGGTAAAATATAATTTTACTTATTGTAAGCGGTGATCAATAGTGATAATTATTTACACCAATTCTCTCAAAACTATATCACTTTAGACTGTGGAATTTGGTAATGGTCAAAATTCCAATATTGTCCATATTCAACTTTATAGTCCAAACACAAAGTTCTTGGTTTAATAATAACAATTATTATGAACTGAATGCTTTGGCCAAAGACTTTGTAACAACCCACCTTTTTTATCTTCAAAAGTCGACCCTAATACATCCACGGTATTCATGTGACGAGCATTTTAGTGCCGGAAGGGCAGATTACTATGGGTGAAAGAAAAATAAAGATAAGAAGAAACTAAAGAACTCAGAATCTCGCAACGCAAAGGAACAATATATAATAATCAATATAATATTTTACATAGTCATTTCTAGAATGATACATCAGAGTCATAATAGTACAACTTCCTACCTGGGACAGTTATAACTGTCTATCCCTACATAACCGATACAAATTTCATGCAACATAGTGGAAATAAGGAAATATATGAGGGATACATCTTGGACCTCAAGCTCGTCTCTTGAGCTCCAAATCATCCAAAGATGATTTGAAAACAAGCTCGGTCTGACTAGAGCATTATAAAAAAAACGCCTGGGTCAGTCTGGTAAAACCAGCGTGAGAAACTCAAATCACAAAAAATATTATTATAGCTTATAAAATCCTTTGAAATCAAAGGTATCTCGTAAACCTCACCACACATAAACATGGACGGGTTTTTACCTTATGATAACAAAAACATTTCTATATGAAAATCCAGGGGTATTATCATAATGTCTAAGGTTTAAAATACCAATAACCAACTAGATGTGATGTGAGTACATCACAACAATAATATTAGTTATAAAATCGAAAATCGAAGGCACATATTAAAGAATGGATTTCCAACAAATGGCAAGGTAAGGGACTACCTTCCGAAATAGTACACCTCTAGATAAAATGTACTATGGGCTGCAGTTACCTTAACAACCCCCATGACAAGACCGCCCTACCCCTACCTGGATAATATAGAATATGATCACCCTAGGTTGTGATCAACCCCGACGCATACATATAGATACCAAATCTAGATAAGTGATTATCATACCCTAATGGGAGCGACCCATATAGCCTTGCAGCATACCCTATTTTAGCCATTACCGGAATGTGAGGCTTGAGAGGCCACGATTACCTTTTTCCTCATAATAGACCATCTTTGAATGCTAATACTGCCCTCTAAGCAGAAGTGCAACGCAAGCATTCATCCATTCAAGTTGTTCCAGGATCGAACAAACATTCCACATTTACTATCTTCCATTCTGAAATCACCCTTGGGAAGAATAGTATGACAACACACCTTCTCAACCCTAAAAAATCGACACTAATATATCCTCGGTATTCACGTGCCGCAAGTCTAAGTGCATGAGAGGCAAAATTATCAGGGGTTTTAAAAGAAATATAGGTAGAAGAGAGAATAAAAAAGAATCTCACATTGTATTTAAAACAACTTATTGTTATACATGTGGAAAGTACATACAATCACTCCTAAGTGATTCATCCGGGTTATGGTAGGTACTAACCTAGCCAGAGACAGTTATATTTGCCCATCACTACAGGTGCTAGTAGATACTTATACATAATAAAGTGGAAATAGAAATAGATGACTATCTACATAGGGCCCTCCAGCTTCATGGTCCATGCTCCTTCCAAAATGCTCCAAGTTACTTAATTAGTTGGATGGTCGAAAAAAAATAGGACACCCATAGTTTAAGGGAAAAGAAAAATAAACTCCGGGTCAGTTATGAGACTGGTGTGAGAAACTCAAATACATATATTTTGAAACAGAAGGGTATCTCATAAGACCACACGCACATAAACACGGAACGAGATTTTACCTTATGATAACTAATATTTGCTATGCAAAATCCAAGAATATTATTTTTAATGACATTCTTTTGAAAACACTGATCAAGTAAACTTATATAATCTTAACCGAAATTGTTACATTGATTAAATTCAAGCACACTAGGTTGTACAATCAAGTCTAAAGGCACTTATTGGAGAATGGATTTCCATACAATGGCAGGTAAAGGACTACCTTCCATATAATACATCTCTAATGGGATGTACCGAGGATCAACACCTTTGGAAGCTCTGTACCTAGCAAGTCCAGTGTTTAACGACAAATTTTCTATCGAGTTAGAAAATTGCCGATAAATTTTGAATTAAATTTTACTGCAAGCGCACGACGTACAATTATAGTACATGGCAAGTACGGGTCGATCCACAGGGAATTTTTAAGATTTGAAATTTTCTAATCAATCAAATTAGACCAAAATGGAGGGAAGATTGTTAACTACAAATTGTAAACAAAACGAAGCCAAAACTAGAATGAAAATGAGATTAAAAACTAGGAGATTAGAAAACAATTTAGAGGCAACTCCACTCTCATATTTTTGTAAATTAACAAACAAATAATTTATGATCTCTATTTTTGATCTTAAGTGAAATAATTGTTGTATATATCATATGTACGGTTGATTTATGTTATTAATTAACATAACTTAAACCATCAAACTATAATACAACAACTAACCCACTTATCAACTCTCATGGAAATGAAGTCAAAGCAAAAGCTATTTTAAGTATGATCTATTTACTATTGTAATTAGTAAAATAGACATCAAATTTTCTTTTTACTTTTAATCTCAAAATCAAAAACCAATTAGGAAATGATGATGTAATTTTTGTTTATGTTGAATAAGAATAGCTCATTTGCAAATGCAACATAAGCTACCAAACCCACTTGTATAAACTTACATCAAAATCCACTTTCATGAAGCACAAATAAAAGATACCATAAATCATAGAAATGTTGAATTTACATAAAGTTAGAGAGCTTCATTACCCCTAAATCAAAGGGGTTTAGCTACTCATTTGTGTTATCAAATCAACACTTGTAAATTTCAACATTAAAAAGCAGAGAAATAGAAACTAAACAAAGGAAGAAAAAGAGATTAACTACTAACTACTTGCATAAAAAATAAAGCTACACTACTTGCATGAATGTAAATCTAAGCTATAAACATGAAATGAAAGAAAGCATAGAAATAAACATTAACATAAAAGTAAATAAAAGCATGTAGAAAAGAGAAAGAGGCTAGGAAGCAATTTTTATTTCATGAAACTTTGACATTATAACTTGCTTTCTTAATTTCCTAACTAATTTTAAAGAGTAAGAAGATATTTACATGTACATAAGAGGGTTATTTATACATACATATAACCCTAATTCAATTTTTAGGGTGCTTCCCAAAATACCCTTTAGGAAGTGTGGCCTCCAAGTAACCATTAGCCTCTAAATAATCCATCATTAAATATGCATGAAGCTTTAACCTCCACTTAGTTATCCACTAGCTTCTAATTGTATATTTAGGTAAGTGGGTGGGTTCCTCCATGATCATGAGCTTGAATTATTTCATCTTCGTTCCTTTGTATTCCCTTGTGCATGCGTATATCTTCATGAAACCCTCTTCCATATGCATCCAAATTCCTAGAAAAATTATGAAAAATGTCCAAGTAAAAAGTTCTAAATTAACACATGCAAAAAATGACTATTTTTCCCCTATATGTAAATGAATATATGATGATTTGAAAATAATTGAATTTTGGTTTAAACATGTTAAAATCCCACATATGACATTTATTTAAATAAAAATAGATAAAATATGGATGTAAATATATGCACATTTACGTGCACATCAAATACCCCCACACTTATCTTTTTTTTCGTCCTCGAATAAAGGAAAACTAAGATAAATCTGTTTCTGTATGGAGCACGATTGCATTGAGTGTATGCAACAAGCCGTTAAACCTCTGGGTCTCCCCAGTAGGACGAGTGTTGTCTTGTGAGGGTTTTCAGTGGATACTACCCACAAAATCCAAATACAAAGTGAAAATATTTACAAAGTGCAAGATTTATTTATAATGGGATGAATGCAAGTTTTTGAAAATATTTACAAATGAATAATTTACTTTTAAATCGACACAAATAAGTTAAATATAAGTTTTGGTCATTATCTTGAAAATTTAAGTCATTTACTCGTCAAAATTTCCAACGAAAATTAAGTTACCGTAACAAATAGACTATAATTTAACTCGTTGTTTCGGTTGATAACAAAATGTAACTATAAAATTGATCCTTAGTTGACTATCAAAGTTTATCAACATGGTATTTTCATTTCTTTTGAATAACAAGTTAAATCAAACAAGTAAAAATAGTGCTTAGATTTTAATTGCTTACTCTCTCTTATTTGAAAATTTTATTGATATTAACAATATTTACATATGCCTAACTCAGGTAAACTGAGGCCAGATATATTACCCTTGCACTACCTTGTGGACTTATGTGAGGGGAATACAGAGCGTTGCGAGTGAACACACAACTATGGACACTTATCGACTGTAGGCGTTATTAAAAGGAATTTTTATATACATACACCTAACTCGGATAAACTGAGGCAAAATATACCAATCATGCATTGCCTTTTGGGCTTACTTGAGAATGGTACAGAGCATGGCGAGTGAACACACGAGTGTGAACACATAACTCTAGGTATTAATAGAAAATATATACATAGATACAAATGCTTTTTTTATATGCTTTTTTTTGTTTTTTTTTGAAGAGAGAGTTTTGCAATATCATCTTAGTACCACTTAACTTAAAAGATTTAAAATATTATCGCCTTTACTTTAAATCAACCACTTTTTTAAACAAAGATTTTCAATTAGGATATACTTCATAATAACACATATGAACCTTCCTATATACTAGTTAAACCATTGTTATATGTAATCAAACCTCATTTTTATTTTTGTTAAGACAAATAAATTTTCAAAAATTTCAATTTATTAACCAAAACTTATACTTATCCTATAGCATTTCTTCAAAAATAAATCAATATGTTAAAAAAAGGAAATGTTTTTTTTTGAAAATTTTGAGTTTAAAGAAAATTCAAAATTCAAAAATGCCATGAAAAACTAAAAAATGCAAATGAGACTCCCCCCACACTTAATTTTGACTGTGTCCCCACTGTCAATGCACGATATAATGAGTGTAACGGGGAAAAATATGCACATATTTACAAAATAGGGTAAAGATTCTTATTAGACGTAGCTTGGCTCATGAAGGATCATGAGCTCCTCCTCTTGGTTATTTGGCAATTCCAAGAAAGGTTTCAAACGATGACTGTTGACTTTGAAAATCGATCCATCCCTGGGGTTTTCTATTTCTACGGCACCATGTGGAAAAACAGTTCGTACCACAAATGGTCTGGTCAATCCTGATTTAAGTTTCCCAGGGAATAAATGAAGTCTTGAGTTATATAGAAGAACTTTTTGGTTAGGCGAAAACGTTTTTCTTAGGATTGACTTATCATGAAAAACTTTTGTTTTTTCATTGTAAATTTTCTCGTTTTCATACGCGTCGTTCTTAAGTTCTTCTAGTACGTTGAGTTGTAGTTTTCGGTTTTTGCCAGCTTTATCGAGATCAAAGTTTAAGTTCTTTATTGCCCACAACGCTTTGTGTTCGATTTCAACCGGTAAATGTCAAGCTTTTCCATAAACCAAATGAAATGGAGACATCCCAAGGTTAGTTTTAAAAGCAGTACGGTAAGCCAAAGCGCGTCGGTCAATTTCTGAGACCAATCTTTTCAATTTTTGTTGACAGTTTTCTACAAGATTTGTTTTGTTTGACAATTTTAAACTTCAACTTGCCTACAAGTTTGAGGATGATATGGAATGGATAAGTTGTGGGTTATCGAGTATTTGTTCATTAATTTTTCAAAAGATCGATTGCAAAAACGGGTTCCATTATCACTGATTATTGTGCGAGGTGTGCCGAACCTCGAAAAGATGTTTTCTTTGAGAAATTTCACAATAATTCTATTGTAACGACCCTGAATTTTGAACAAATTAAATTGAGAATATTTAATTTATTTTAAATATTTGAACGATGATTTAATTTGAATCCCGAATATAACTTCGAAAATTAGCGATTAAATTATAAAATTTAATATATTGAGAGTTGAATAAAAATTTGAATCTTCGATTTTAAGCTGAAGAAAAATATTTCGAAAGCTTTTAAAATTCGTATTGATAACACTGAAGATAACAGAAGCTTCAGAATTGAAATTTTAACTGTTTTGATCAGTTTTGAATTTAATTGTTCAAATCGATATTTTAAAATAGTCATTTTTCAAACAGTCTCGGAATTCGACGAAACCAGTTCCATTGGGTCCGTAATATTGAATTATTACCGGATTTCAATTTTCGTATTTTTCAGAATTAATACGTGATCGTACGACAAGCAAACGCACTGAAATTTAATTTGAAATTTGTTTAATTTAAAATGCTATCTTCTCCATATGAACAAATTTGAACTCAAAAACTTTTCCAACGCATTCGGAATAAGGGATAAACATTAGGGACGCCTGACAGCACGCTGGAATTGGGTTTCGAAATTTTTAGTTATACGATATGGGATATTTTGAAAATTTTAAAAATAAAATAAAAAGAAAAAAAGAAAAGTCAGTTATTACCTTACCTCAGCCCATACCCCCGTACTCGTTACCATCCCTCAGTTCAACTCAAATTCACGAATTCTCTTCCAATTCAAATTACTTCGAAAGAGAAAAAAAAAGTTCAAAAAACAATGGCCGATTCCCTCTTTCCTTCATCCTCACTTTCGTTCGAACGAACGAAAATCTCGTTCTCCCTCTATAAAATAAAATAAAATTCCAAGGCCCAACAAATCAAAGTGATTAAGGGGTCGCCTTCCAGTTCGAAAACAAATGGGCAAACTCGAGCATAAAGTGTCAAGGCAAAATTCGCGGAGGCAAGCACTCGCGAGGGGTTTCGTGATTTTACGCAGCGAGTTCAAGCAGGGTCGCGAGGCACTGGAAGGGAGCGCCAGGCGCGCACGCGAGCTCTCGCATAGTCGAGCTCGAAGGCGTCGAGATGGGTTTCAGTGAGCAAGGCGTTCGATCTGTGGTGTGCGATTTGAGTTGGGGGGTTCGGCGACGCGATTCTGGAAGGGAGGCACTCGAAAATCTGGATGATCGCGATGGAAATTGGGGCAATGGCGAAGTGGAGGGCTCGATTTCGAGCAGCGCCTGGGCAGCGCGAACGAGCGCGATGGCGGCGATGTTCGTATGGACTCGATCGAATTGCGGCATGGGATGAAAGTCGAGTGCGTCGACACTGGAGGAGATCGCGAGTTGCCCTGCAATCGAAGTCGTGGCGTACGATTTCGTTCAACGGTGGCGCAGTCGCGATTTGGTGGCCACGCGAGATAGTCGTTCGGCGATCACGGTGAGGTAATCATTTTATGTTAAATTCAAAAACTTGTATTCATGATAAATTACAGAGGAAGAAACAATATCATCTCTGAGTTAGTGGAATTTTATAGTAATGCATTAATGTTTAGCGATTTTAACTTGCTGTTAGGATTAAAATTTGATACTAAGATGTTTTAAAATCTAATTTATGTTAAGAAGATGAATTTATTTCTTTAGAATAAGAATATATATATAAGTATTAAAGTTTTAGTTTACTTTAAATAATGATGTTAGTGTAATTATATTTACTTATTAAATTTCTTTTAGTCGTTAAAGAAAATTTAGTTTTAAATTTAAAATTTTTTGTTAAATAAATTTATTTAAAGGAGAATTGGTTTAAACAAAACTATCCGTTAATTTGACTATTTAACGATAATTGATTTATTCGAATGTTCGAATATTAACGAATTGTAAAATTATATATATACAAGGTCGAATGCAACGACGAAATCAAGTCTGGATTGAAAATTGGATGGCAAATTAAAAGCGAAGGTGAGATTTTTCTCACTCGATCGAAAAGTGGATTTTTCAGTTATTAATTTGATTTGTTTGACTGATTGATTGCTGTTGCTATTAGATATGATAGGATATATCTATATATATAGCAATATATACATATTGGCATATGTATATATTGGATTGATGATTTCCCGCCTCGTATAGCGGATGAGACCCTATTGCGCCGTTAGTAAGCGGATTTTTATAAAAACCCATATACCGCGATATTCCACCTCGAAGTGGAATGGTATTGTGCTAACGTCTTTGGATGCAGGGAAACAGGTTGGAGGGATCCAACTGGATTCCTCACCAGTATTTATTTATTTACAGGATTGATGTATATTCTGTTATTATATGTTGATATATGATGTTGTTGTTGTGATTGACCAATTGGTGCTGTAGCATCATCGGATTCAAGTTTTGGAATTTAAAAATAACGACCTTTAATTTAAAAGGATTTTTAAAGTGATCTTTGAAATTATACGTTTTATTGAATTGTTGAATTGATTTATTTTAAATAAATAAACGTTTAAAATTTTGAAGTTATAAAAGTTAAGATTTTTTGTGAATTATGACCGTAAGGTGATTTTTGAAATAAATAGTTTAAGCAATTTATAAAATGGTTTGAACTGAGATTTTCGAATATTTGTGAACAGTTTATTTAAAAGATTTAAAAAGTTGATATTTATAAATTTAAAATATTGGAATTTTAAAATGAGATGATAAGTGTAAAAAAATGAAATTTATAGAATTTTAAATCGTGAAGATATGGAATTTATAGATTTATAAATTGTGAAGTTATAAAATGGATGAAACTGTAGAATGAAAGATTTATAAGAGATTAACTTATAAATTGGATTTTTGCCTTTAAATGGATTTTTGATCGAGTTATTAATAAAGAAGATTTATTAAATTGAAGTCGTTAGAAAATAAAAATAGAATTTATAAACGTTGTTTTATAAATTCGAAATAAATTGGATTTGATAAATTAAAATGTTAAAGAAGATGTATTCGCGATTTTGGATAGCGAATTCTTATTGAAATAAAAATGTGTAGAAAAGATTGAAATTGGGTTAAGTGAATTATATTCACGATTTTGGACCAGTGAATATAATTTTAAGTAGAAGGGATACGTTTTTGAAGAAGTGACATTAAAAATGAAGTAAACATTTTAAAGATGTTTTTAAAATGTGGGAAATATCGAAACCATAGATTTCAGCATTTTATTGTTGAAATAGACGTTTTCGAGGAATAAGGAAATGATGGACTATAACACTGTTGTTATAGTAAATGATTTCCGAAAGGAAATGTTTTGATGTAGTATTGGGATTTATATACCTATCTTAAAATCTGAATCCCTATACTAGTGATTTTTGAGTCGTCGTAACGATGTTTTACGTAACACTCGTTTTGACTCAAATAAATATGTTTAAAGAGAATGATTTCCTTAAAGAATGAATATATACTTAATATTGATTTAAGTATATCGAATATTTTCAAATGTTGAAAATAAATGATTTGTGAAATACTTATTATTAAATAAGTATGGAAATGCTTTTCCAAAATGAAATGAAATGTTTTTGAGATTTATCTTTGTAAAGATAAATTGAAAGTGAATATTGAAATCGATTGAAAATCGAATATCAGTAGATATTTGAAAAATATAAATTCACTATGGAATTTATAAAAGAAATGGCAATTTGTTTAAAAATAAATATTGATTTATTTTTGAAGTGTGGAAATTTTATATCTAATAAAAGATATTTTGGAAGATGAAATAATTTGGAAAATTATTTGGAATCTGATGATGTTGCGCATCTTTATTGATAGTTAAATAACCGACTATCAAAAATTACCTTGAATGGTATTTGTTGTGAATTGGATGAATTTGAATGCCACACTTATTTTTGAATAATCGCTCACTATTCGGGTTAACCGGGAAAGGACCATGGGGTCGTATAACCCATTCCGAATATGTGATACGTCGTTATGAATTGCATTTGAAGACCGGTGTTGAAGACCGGATATTTTTGAAAACGGAAGGATTACCGTCGAGTTACTCTACATCGGTTGATCTCCGGTTTAGAGGTTTTTATCACCCTTAGTGACGGGAAGTCCGGACGTGATTAGAAAATTATCCGGAAATGCAAGGGCTTCGTGAGAAGTGCCTTCGGTTCTGTTCGATCCTGGAACAGACTTGTATGGATTGTGTGTCTGACGTTACAATTTGAGATATAAAGCTGATTTCTTTCAAATACATTTCTGTTGGTGGCGGAGAATTTATTCTCTTAGCTTAACACCCTTCTCTGAGACGTACGAGCTCAGAGGTTATGTAGTTGAAATTTATCAGCGATATATCCCAATTTGGTAACGTGGCACACTGAGTGTTGCTGTGAAATGATCAGTGTTTGATCATTTGTGATATGATCATTTGTTTGATCTTATATCTTTGTGATCATAGGTTGATCATTTTGTTTGACCCGAAGCAGGGCTTTTTGAGAAAGCGTAGCTTTGTAGACGAGACTTCGTCGAGCCTCACACCCCGGAAATGGTCAAAACAGGAAGGATGCGGCAAGGTTCTAGGGAGTAGCGCCCCTTAGTGTATGTCATTCCTTCTGGATAGAGGTGGTATCATGGTATGGAGCCCAGATACTTAACCTATGTGGTTGCTGCATTATTATCTATGTGGTTTGTTGGAAATTGGGGATCCTCGGGAAGATCGGTTACGATCGGGGGATGGCATACGCGTGTCAGTAGTTACCTATTTTTGCAGAGGTAACCCGGCCTTGTGTTGGCAGAGATCCGGTTAGGTTCTCGGGTCGTCTATTCCAGGGACGTACCCATCGTGGAAAAGGAAGTTCCTTAGCCTGACCATTTGTTGGAAATCCAAAGAAACAATACGATCTTGTACGGTTTTAGTTGTAGAACCTATCATTCACTTATGGTGGTCACCACTGTTTGGATGGTAGCTATAGTAGGCATAAGTGCGGAATGCCTATGCTGGCTAAGATTAATATTATACTTTCGAAATGTTTCCTACACTATGCACTAATAATAATATCAAAAATGATTTGATTTTGCGTAGTAAGCATCTTTGACTATCATAAGAAGAAATCTCCTCCAATTCTGCGTTTGCATTGTGTGTGTGGTGGGAGGTCTTATGGTAGTTTCATTTTCCAAAGGCATTGCGAAATTTACCTTAAAATCTTCCTGTTGTTTATTTTAAAGAATAACTGTTTTACGATCTCACACCAGTCACCATGACTGACTCGGAGTTTATTGTTCCCCTTCTAAACTCTGGGTGCCCACAAATTTCCACACGGGCAGTCTAGAGTTAGGTTATCAGGATATTCTGGATATTCTGGAGCTTGGAGATAAGCTGGATGACGAGACGTAGTATTTGTATCTGATATATTTATTCCGCTGTGTATTCTGTATGAGGACAAGTTATGTAACTGTCCATTGTTGTATATTGACTCTGATGATTGATGTATGTATAAACTGATATAGTTCTTCGTTTTAAAAGACTAGTGTTATCTATTATATATTGTTCCGCTGCGATATGTGAGATTCTGATATTGTTTCCTGTTCTGATGTTGTTCTTCCGTGTTGTTGTTCTCCTCCATTATCTCTTTCTTCTCTTTTTCTTCTATCTTTTCTTCTTCCTCTTCTTTTAAACATTAAAGTTCGCGTTTCCGCCATCCGATTGTTCGGCAGTTGCTACAGTGGACGTAGCAGTGTCGGGTTTTCGGAAGACGGATTTGCGGGTCTTTACAGGTGGTATCAGAGCATATGGTTAAGCGACAACCCTGCTCTGTTGGGTGTTACTCATTAGAGATAGAGTCAGTAGTACTCTAGAATGAGTTGAGTGTAATAATAGATGTGAGCGCGTATTTGTTATTTGAATATGAAATTGTTTTGTATTGTGTTGACTTATCGGTTGATTGTTTATAGATTCTGGTCGGTGCAGTCTAGCTAACTGTAATCGATAGGGGTTTCTAAACTCTTAAACAAGATAAACCGACACAGTATTGTTTTAAAATAGGGTGAATGAAATAATTTTGCCCAAAACTATTTTCGTATATAAAAGAAATGATTCTCTATGAAGTATCATAATATATGGATGTTTGGTTGTTAGGAAAGTGATGATATTGAAATGTTATCATTACTATTGAAACTGAATAAGAAACTGAAATCGAAACTCCAAAGTTAAGAAATAAATTCACATACAAATGAAATTAAAGAATGTAAATTATAAATGTGATTTGTAATTTAAAATGGAATTCCAGAGAAGTATTTGGAAATGTTTGAAAAGAATTTGAAAATTTTGGTGATTTGGAAAGTTTAATTCTTTTTGATTTGAAAATGGATTTCGAAGGTTTTGGAAAGTATTTTAGAGAGATGAAAGCTCTAAACTCTTTTCGGTCGCTGGAAAATAACTTCGGTAATGACTGCAGCATTACTGATGTTCATTTTCGGGTTTCCAGAAGAGGAAATTGCTGCCGATTGTTTTAAATGGAAGTTGTTTGAAAATTTTGGATTTTTGTTTTGAAAATTCAAGGGATAAATTGAATTGTTTTCAAAAATGGTTTTAAAAATGTTATTAAGACTCTGGAATGCTATATAAAAATATTTATGAGAATAATAAATGAGTTGATAACTTATACAATTTGTTGTGAATTAGATTGAATAAATTTAACTTAAAGAATGAAGTTAAAATTAAAGCAAGTATA
The DNA here is from genome assembly GCA_030737815.1 of Allium fistulosum. Lineage (NCBI taxonomy): Eukaryota > Viridiplantae > Streptophyta > Magnoliopsida > Asparagales > Amaryllidaceae > Allium > Allium fistulosum. The sequence goes on along the minus strand of CM060905.1, from coordinate 495,175,519 downwards.
AGTGAATCAATTTAATGAAAGTAAATTGAATGTTGAAAAATTCATTTCAAATTTGTAAAGTAAAGTATTGAAATAAAATTAGTAACGGAAACTAATTGAAGAAATGACAAATTAATATGGTTTGAGATGAATTAAAATTCATATGGAATTTAAAATCCAGTTTAATATGAGGGGTTATAAACCATAATAGTGAATTGAAAATAAATATAATGTGTATATGGAGTATTTACATTGAACTTAAGAAATGAAGTGTGAAATTCTTAAGTAAAATTTGATGATTGAACAAAAGAATAAAACTGGAGTTAAAACTGAATATTGAAAACGAATTTGAATCGTGTGAAATAAAATGAAGTTGGAGATTGGTTTGAAGTGAACTAAAGTTAATTGATAAAAATTCAATATTCAGAAGTCGAACGGAATCCAAATTAGATTGGAATTGTGAATTAAATTCAAATGAATGTGAAATGTAAAATTGAATGAAATAGATATATAACTTCAATAGTGAAGTAAAAATGATATAAGTAGTTTATATTGAAATTTTTGTAATAGAATTTACAAAATGGTTTGAATGTGTAACTAGATATTATGGCTAGTAGGATATACAGGTGTAAAGGAATTGGGATTTTAATTTTGAAGAGAATTTGAATTGCTCGACAAAAGGTAAGTATTTGAATTTCAAATATGAAATTTGATGATTTCTTGTCTAGCCGCTTGGTTTTTTCTTTTTCTTTTTGAAATCTGAGAGTCCGTAGGGACGTTTTGTAGTCGTGCCGTATTAGCCACGCAAAGGAGACGCTGGCAAAATTTTTCGGGAATTTAGGGTGTTAGAAAATTTTTGAGAAAATTTTGAAAGTTTAAATTTGAATTTTGAAGTAAACAAGGTTGTTTGAAACTTAAAATTGAAGTTGGAAATTTAGTTGAATTGATAACGAATCTTTAGTAGAGAGATTTGTTTTGAAAATTTGATAAAACTATTGAATGTTGAAAGATAGTAGACGAGTTAAGGACCATTTTTCCTAACTTGTAATTTCGAGGACGAAATTCTTTTAAGGGGGGAAGTCTGTAACGACCCTGAATTTTGAACAAATTAAATTGAGAATATTTAATTTATTTTAAATATTTGAACGATGATTTAATTTGAATCCCGAATATAACTTCGAAAATTAGCGATTAAATTATAAAATTTAATATATTGAGAGTTGAATAAAAATTTGAATCTTCAATTTTAAGCTGAAGAAAAATATTTCGAAAGCTTTTAAAATTCGTATTGATAACACTGAAGATAACAGAAGCTTCAGAATTGAAATTTTAACTGTTTTGATCAGTTTTGAATTTAATTGTTCGAATCGATATTTTAAAATAGTCATTTTTCAAACAGTCTCGGAATTCGACGAAACCAGTTCCATTGGGTCCGTAATATTGAATTATTACCGGATTTCAATTTTCGTATTTTTCAGAATTAATACGTGATCGTACGACAAGCAAACGCACTGAAATTTAATTTGAAATTTGTTTAATTTAAAATGCTATCTTCTCCATATGAACAAATTTGAACTCGAAAACTTTTCCAACGCATTCGGAATAAGGGATAAACATTAGGGACGCCTGACAGCACGCTGGAATTGGGTTTCGAAATTTTTAGTTATACGATATGGGATATTTTGAAAATTTTAAAAATAAAATAAAAAGAAAAAAAGAAAAGTCAGTTATTACCTTACCTCAGCCCATACCCCCGTACTCGTTACCATCCCTCAGTTCAACTCAAATTCACGAATTCTCTTCCAATTCAAATTACTTCGAAAGAGAAAAAAAAAGTTCAAAAAACAATGGCCGATTCCCTCTTTCCTTCATCCTCACTTTCGTTCGAACGAACGAAAATCTCGTTCTCCCTCTATAAAATAAAATAAAATTCCAAGGCCCAACAAATCAAAGTGATTAAGGGGTCGCCTTCCAGTTCGAAAACAAATGGGCAAACTCGAGCATAAAGTGTCAAGGCAAAATTCGTGGAGGCAAGCACTCGCGAGGGGTTTCGTGATTTTACGCAGCGAGTTCAAGCAGGGTCGCGAGGCACTGGAAGGGAGCGCCAGGCGCGCACGCGAGCTCTCGCATAGTCGAGCTCGAAGGCGTCGAGATGGGTTTCAGTGAGCAAGGCGTTCGATCTGTGGTGTGCGATTTGAGTTGGGGGGTTCGGCGACGCGATTCTGGAAGGGAGGCACTCGAAAATCTGGATGATCGCGATGGAAATTGGGGCAATGGCGAAGTGGAGGGCTCGATTTCGAGCAGCGCCTGGGCAGCACGAACGAGCGCGATGGCGGCGATGTTCGTATGGACTCGATCGAATTGCGGCATGGGATGAAAGTCGAGTGCGTCGACACTGGAGGAGATCGCGAGTTGCCCTGCAATCGAAGTCGTGGCGTACGATTTCGTTCAACGGTGGCGCAGTCGCGATTTGGTGGCCACGCGAGATAGTCGTTCGGCGATCACGGTGAGGTAATCATTTTATGTTAAATTCAAAAACTTGTATTCATGATAAATTACAGAGGAAGAAACAATATCATCTCTGAGTTAGTGGAATTTTACAGTAATGCATTAATGTTTAGCGATTTTAACTTGCTGTTAGGATTAAAATTTGATACTAAGATGTTTTAAAATCTAATTTATGTTAAGAAGATGAATTTATTTCTTTAGAATAAGAATATATATATAAGTATTAAAGTTTTAGTTTACTTTAAATAATGATGTTAGTGTAATTATATTTACTTATTAAATTTCTTTTAGTCGTTAAAGAAAATTTAGTTTTAAATTTAAAATTTTTTGTTAAATAAATTTATTTAAAGGAGAATTGGTTTAAACAAAACTATCCGTTAATTTGACTATTTAACGATAATTGATTTATTCGAATGTTCGAATATTAACGAATTGTAAAATTATATATATACAAGGTCGAATGCAACGACGAAATCAAGTCTGGATTGAAAATTGGATGGCAAATTAAAAGCGAAGGTGAGATTTTTCTCACTCGATCGAAAAGTGGATTTTTCAGTTATTAATTTGATTTGTTTGACTGATTGATTGCTGTTGCTATTAGATATGATAGGATATATCTATATATATAGCAATATATACATATTGGCATATGTATATATTGGATTGATGATTTCCCGCCTCGTATAGCGGATGAGACCCTATTGCGCCGTTAGTAAGCGGATTTTTATAAAAACCCATATACCGCGATATTCCACCTCGAAGTGGAATGGTATTGTGCTAACGTCTTTGGATGCAGGGAAACAGGTTGGAGGGATCCAACTGGATTCCTCACCAGTAGTTATTTATTTACAGGATTGATGTATATTCTGTTATTATATGTTGATATATGATGTTGTTGTTGTGATTGACCAATTGGTGCTGTAGCATCATCGGATTCATTTTGGAATTTAAAAATAACGACCTTTAATTTAAAAGGATTTTTAAAGTGATCTTTGAAATTATACGTTTTATTGAATTGTTGAATTGATTTATTTTAAATAAATAAACGTTTAAAATTTTGAAGTTATAAAAGTTAAGATTTTTTGTGAATTATGACCGTAAGGTGATTTTTGAAATAAATAGTTTAAGCAATTTATAAAATGGTTTGAACTGAGATTTTCGAATATTTGTGAACAGTTTATTTAAAAGATTTAAAAAGTTGATATTTATAAATTTAAAATATTGGAATTTTAAAATGAGATGATAAGTGTAAAAAAATGAAATTTATAGAATTTTAAATCGTGAAGATATGGAATTTATAGATTTATAAATTGTGAAGTTATAAAATGGATGAAACTGTAGAATGAAAGATTTATAAGAGATTAACTTATAAATTGGATTTTTGCCTTTAAATGGATTTTTGATCGATTTATTAATAAAGAAGATTTATTAAATTGAAGTCGTTAGAAAATAAAAATAGAATTTATAAACGTTGTTTTATAAATTCAAAATAAATTGGATTTGATAAATTAAAATGTTAAAGAAGATGTATTCGCGATTTTGGATAGCGAATTCTTATTGAAATAAAAATGTGTAGAAAAGATTGAAATTGGGTTAAGTGAATTATATTCACGATTTTGGACCAGTGAATATAATTTTAAGTAGAAGGGATACGTTTTTGAAGAAGTGACATTAAAAATGAAGTAAACATTTTAAAGATATTTTTAAAATGTGGGAAATATCGAAACCATAGATTTCAGCATTTTATTATTGAAATAGACGTTTTCGAGGAATAAGGAAATGATGGACTATAACACTGTTGTTATAGTAAATGATTTCCGAAAGGAAATGTTTTGATGTAGTATTGGGATTTATATACCTATCTTAAAATCCGAATCCCTATACTAGTGATTTTTGAGTCGTCGTAACGATGTTTTACGTAACACTCGTTTTGACTCAAATAAATATGTTTAAAGAGAATGATTTCTTTAAAGAATGAATATATACTTAATACTGATTTAAGTATATCGAATATTTTCAAATGTTGAAAATAAATGAATTGTGAAATACTTATTATTAAATAAGTATGGAAATGCTTTTCCAAAATGAAATGAAATGTTTTTGAGATTTATCTTTGTAAAGATAAATTGAAAGTGAATATTGAAATCGATTGAAAATCGAATATCAGTAGATATTTGAAAAATATAAATTCACTATGGAATTTATAAAAGAAATGGGAATTTGTTTAAAAATAAATATTGATTTATTTTTGAAGTGTGGAAATTTTATATCTAATAAAAGATATTTTGGAAGATGAAATAATTTGGAAAATTATTTGGAATCTGATGATGTTGCGCATCTTTATTGATAGTTAAATAACCGACTATCAAAAATTACCTTGAATGGTATTTGTTGTGAATTGGATGAATTTGAATGTCACACTTATTTTTGAATAATCGCTCACTATTCGGGTTAACCGGGAAAGGACCATGGGGTCGTATAACCCATTCTGAATATGTGATACGTCGTTATGAATTGCATTTGAAGACCGGTGTTGAAGACCGGATATTTTTGAAAACGGAAGGATTACCGTCGAGTTACTCTACATCGGCTGATCTCCGGTTTAGAGGTTTTTATCACCCTTAGTGACGGGAAGTCCGGACGTGATTAGAAAATTATCCGGAAATGCAAGGGCTTCGTGAGAAGTGCCTTCGGTTCTGTTCGATCCCGGAACAGACTTGTATGGATTGTGTGTCTGACGTTACAATTTGAGATATAAAGCTGATTTCTTTCAAATAAATTTCTGTTGGTGGCGGAGAATTTATTCTCTTAGCTTAACACCCTTCTCTGAGACGTACGAGCTCAGAGGTTATGTAGTTGAAATTTATCAGCGATATATCCCAATTTGGTAACGTGGCACACTGAGTGTTGCTGTGAAATGATCAGTGTTTGATCATTTGTGATATGATCATTTGTTTGATCTTATATCTTTGTGATCATAGGTTGATCATTTTGTTTGACCCGAAGCAGGGCTTTTTGAGAAAGCGTAGCTTTGTGGACGAGACTTCGTCGAGCCTCACACCCCGGAAATGGTCAAAACAGGAAGGATGCGGCAAGGTTCTAGGGAGTAGCGCCCCTTAGTGTATGTCATTCCTTCTGGATAGAGGTTGTATCATGGTATGGAGCCCAGATACTTAACCTATGTGGTTGCTGCATTATTATCTATGTGGTTTGTTGGAAATCGGGGATCCTCGGGAAGATCGGTTACGATCGGGGGATGGCATACGCGTGTCAGTAGTTACCTATTTTTGCAGAGGTAACCCAGCCTTGTGTTGGCAGAGATCCGGTTAGGTTCTCGGGTCGTCTATTCCAGGGACGTACCCATCGTGGAAAAGGAAGTCCCTTAGCCTGACCATTTGTTGGAAATCCAAAGAAACAATACGATCTTGTACGGTTTTAGTTGTAGAACCTATCATTCACTTATGGTGGTCACCACTGTTTGGATGGTAGCTATAGTAGGCATAAGTGTGGAATGCCTATGCTGGCTAAGATTAATATTATACTTTCGAAATGTTTCCTACACTATGCACTAATAATAATATCAAAAATGATTTGATTTTGCGTAGTAAGCATCTTTGACTATCATAAGAAGAAATCTCCTCCAATTCTGCGTTTGCATTGTGTGTGTGGTGGGAGGTCTTATGGTAGTTTCATTTTCCAAAGGCATTGCGAAATTTACCTTAAAATCTTCCTGTTGTTTATTTTAAAGAATAACTGTTTTACGATCTCACACCAGTCACCATGACTGACTCGGAGTTTATTGTTCCCCTTCTAAACTCTGGGTGCCCACAAATTTCCACACGGGCAGTCTAGAGTTAGGTTATCAGGATATTCTGGATATTCTGGAGCTTGGAGATAAGCTGGATGACGAGACGTAGTATTTTTATCTGATATATTTATTCCGCTGTGTATTCTGTATGAGGACAAGTTATGTAACTGTCCATTGTTGTATATTGACTCTGATGATTGATGTATGCATAAACTGATATAGTTCTTCGTTTTAAAAGACTAGTGTTATCTATTATATATTGTTCCGCTGCGATATGTGAGATTCTGATATTGTTTCCTGTTCTGATGTTGTTCTTCCGTGTTGTTGTTCTCCTCCATTATCTCTTTCTTCTCTTTTTCTTCTATCTTTTCTTCTTCCTCTTCTTTTAAACATTAAAGTTCGCGTTTCCGCCATCCGATTGTTCGGCAGTTGCTACAGTGGACGTAGCAGTGTCGGGTTTTCGGAAGACGGATTTGCGGGTCTTTACATCTATGGTAGTTGGTTTTGCAAGGAACAGCTTCGACTCATTTTGAGACGTAATCGATAGTGAGAAGGATATACAAGTTTCCAAAAGGATTGAGAAAAGGTCCCATAAAGTCAACGCCCCAAACATCAAAGATTTCGATAATAAGAATGGGGTTTAGAGGCATCATATCTCGTCGAGAAATTCTTCTAAGCATTTGACATCGATAGCATGTTTTGCAAAATTCGAATGAGACTTTGAAAAGAGAAGGCCAATAAAAACCACACTAGAGCACCATTTCCGCAGTTTTCCGAGGATCGAAATGTCCACCGCATGCTTGATCGTGTCAAAACGAGAGAACACTCTTTATTTCGCAATCTGGGATGCAGCGTAGAATGATTTGGTCGGGACAATACTTGAACAAGTATGGGTCGTCCCAATAGAAATATTTCACTTGGGACATGAATTTGTATTTATCTTGTTTTAACCAAAATGAAGGAGTTTCTTTAGTGACTAAATAGTTCACTATGTCGGCATACCACGGATCAACGGAGACCGAAAGAAGTTGGTCGTCGGGAAAGTTTTCATTGGTTGGTAAAGGCGATGGTGCATTGGGAAGACGAGACAAGTGATCGGTTATGACATTATCAGATCCTTTTTTATCTTTAATTGTAAGGTCAAATTCTTGAAGTAAAAGGATCCAACGAATCAAACGAGATTTAGCATCCCTTTTGGCAAAAAGGTATCGAAGAGCAGTATGGTCAGTGTAGACCATGATGTGCGAACCTATCAAGCAAAAACGACAGCTAGAAGCTCTTTTTCGGTTGTTGTGTAGTTGAGTTGAGCGTCGTTCAAAGTCATACTTGCATAGTAAATGACATGAAAGATTATGTTGATGCGTTGCCCTAAGATAGCACCAACTACAAGGTTTGAAGCGTCATACATTATTTCAAATGGAGATCCTAATTGGGCACGCAAATGATTGGAGCAGAAATGAGTTCGTTCTTCAGACGTTTAAAAGAAGAGATACACTTAGAGTTGAAATCGAATGGAACGTCTTTTTCGAGGAGAGTCATCAAAGGACGAGTGATTTTGCTAAAGTCTTTCACAAAGCGTCGGTAAAAGCCAACGTGTCCTAGAAATGACCGAATGCCCTTAATAGATTTGGGAATGGGTAAGTTTGCAATTACGTTAACTTTTTCTTTATCTACCTCAATGCCTTTATTTGAGATGATATGTCAAAGGACTATGCCTTGTTTGACCATAAAGTGTCATTTTTCCCAATTCAAGTAAAATGTTTTTCCTTACACCGATTTAGAACCAACTTGAGATGATGTAAACATTCGGAAAAAGAATCGCCAAAGATAGATAAATCATCCATAAAAACTTCTAGAAAGCGTTCAATCATGTCAGAAAAGATGCCAACCATGCGTCATTGGAAAGTAGCAGGAGCATTACAAAGTCCGAATGGCATACGTCGATAAGAAAATGTACTAAATGGACACGTGAAAGTCGTTTTCTCTTGATCTTCGGGAGCGATTGGAATTTGGTTATAGCCGGAATAACTGTTAAAGAAGTAGTAGAATTCGTGGCCGGCTAAATGTTTGAGCATTTGGTCAATGAAAGTAAGAGGGAAGTGATATTTTCATGTTGCAGCATTTAATTTTCGATAATCAATGCAAACCGTGAACCAGTTTGAGTCCGAGTAGGAATGAGTTCGTTAGCGTCGTTTGTTATAACGGTAAGTCTGGACTTTTTAGGCACGACATGAATTGGGCTAACCCAGAGGCTATCGGAGACGGGGTATATGACACCGTTATCGAGGAGCTTAAGAATTTCGTCATGAACCGCGTCTTTCATTTTTGGGTTAAGCCTCCATTGTGCATCATGAGTGTGTTTGGCTTTGTCAATTAAGTGAATGCGATGTTAGACAATAGCAGGGATAATTCCCTTAATATCGGTAATGGACCACCCAATTGCTTCTCTGTTTTTCGAAAGAATAGAAAGTAAGGAGGTTTCTTGATCCAGAGGAAGAATTGCGGAAATTATAAGGGGAAACGTTTCGTTATCACCTAAGTATGCGTACTTAAGGTGATCGGGAAGTGGTTTGAGGTCCAACTTCGGGAGTTTCTCGATCAAAGAATTAGGTTGAGATTCGGACTCAACTGGAAGCGATTCAAAAGGAAGAGTGTATTCAATCTCATTAGGTATTTCATGAAACATGTTTTTGTACTCAGCTTCGCGTTCATCTTTAAGGTCAGGTGTTTCATTTTCGAAGTTTTCGTGAATGGAACTAACTTTCAACGTTTGGTCACGAGGTTCATTCAATTGGCTTTCAAGGTTGAAAATTTTAAGATCCAGAGTCATGTTTCCAAAAGTGATTTTCATCGAACCGTTACGAAAATTGATTAAGGGATTTGAGGTAGCTAAGAATGGTCGGCCTAAAATCAATGGAATTTGACTCGCAGGGTTTGTCACGATTTGTGTTTCGAGAACGATAAAGTCAACGGGGAATATGAATTGCCCTACTCTAATAAGCACATCCTCGATTTCTCCCACGGGTCTTCTTAATGGAGCGATCAGCGAATTGAAGTGTGACTTTTGTGGGTTTGAGCTCACCTAAGCCTAATTGTTCGTACACAGAATATGGAATTAAATTGACACTCGTGCCTAAGTCTATCAAACATTTGTTCATCGTCTTCTCCAATTGTAAACGAAATCGTAGGGCAGCCGGGATCTTTGTATTTAACGGTCATGGATTGGGACAAGACTTCACTTAAACTGGTGGCTAAGAAGACTTTTTTGGGCACTCGAGTATGTCGCTTTTGGGTGCACAAGTCCTTAAGAAATTTTCCGTACGTGGAGACTTGCTGAACGATGTCAAGAAGCGGGATGTTAACTTTCACTTGTTTAAAAATTTCCAACATCTTTTCCATTTGGTCCGAGTGTTTCTTGGGTCGAAGACGATGCGGAAATGGGATGCGATACTCAGTAGGTGGGTCTACTTAAGTAGAAGAAGAAAATTTTTGATTGGCATTCGATTCGACGGTTGGCTCTCCGTTCTGTTAAGATTCGTTCGTTGTTTTAGAAGTGTCGAGAGAGGTTTCTGGTAAATCGCTTGGATTAATGACTTGATTATCGATTTGCTTAACGTAACGTATAGTTGTGATAGCATTCAATCAGGTGACGTTGCTATCTTGAACAACATGGGCTTGATTTTAATTTGCGTTTTGATTTATCGGATTTGGAATGGGCTGGCTTGGGAATGTTCCTCTTTCGCGTTCACTTACGGACGTGGATACTTGACTCATCTGCATTAAGTTTTGCAATCGATTGGTTTGTGTTTTGCATATATGAGGTCAGTAAATTTTGCAAATTGCTGTTTGATTGAAGGCTTTGAGTAGTTTCTTTAGCCAATGTTTCAAGAGTTTTTTCAAGTGAACTTAAGCGTTTATCGTCTTGGGGAGGATGAGCAGAATTTGGTTGAAAATTTGATTGTTGCGGTTGATTATGAGACGAACCTACAAAGTTTGGTTGAAAATGGTTGGGCTGAAAGGGAGGATTCGAAGCATTATTTGGAGATGCTTGAAAATTGGGATGAATCGTATTTATGTTGGGATTGTTTTGGTTCCAAGCAAAATTTGGATGATTTCTCCAACCAGGATTGTACGTTGGAGAAAATGGGTCAGTTTTGGCTTTATTGAAAACATTGATTTGTTCGATAGAATTAGGCACTGATCGGCTATATGATTATGATCGTTGCATTTATAACACATCAGCTGGGAAGATTGGTTCATTTGAGTTGATGAGAAAATTTTATCGAATTTGTTAAATCATTGCGTCGATCTTAGCTTCCAAAGCCAAAGAAGATCCTATCGAGTGAGCACTCGATCGTGAGTAAATTGATTTTTCGTTCGAACGTTCCCATTGGGACGACTTTTCAGCAAGGTTTTCAAGAAATTGCCGAGCATCATCATGATGTTGGGCAAGGAAGTTGCCTTGGCACATTGATTCGAGCATGGTTCGGGAGCTATTTTCCAAGTCCATTGTATAAGATTTGGCAAATCGTCGATTTTTCAAAGTTATGGTGTGGACATTTTATCAAAAGCTCTTTGAATCTTTCAAAATATTTTCCTAATGGTTCTCCCCTAAATTGATGAAAATTGACAATTTCGTTTTGGATTTTACTTTTTTTCCACGGTGTAGAATTTTTTTAAGAAAGCTTTTACGAATTCTTCCCAAGTTTTAATCGAGTTTGACGGTAAGCTGTACAACCATTTTTCAGCATAATCCGTCAGAGCGAATGGAATTAAGCGAAGTTTGATTCCGTCATCGGAAAGTTGTCGGAGTTTCATTATTGCGCAAACTTGTTCAAATTTTTTCAAAAAGATGCATGGGTCATCGTGTTCAAAATTGCCAAATTTTGGAAGCGTGGCAATATGGTTCGAGTGAATTTCAAAATGGTTACCCATAGGGGTGGGTAACGCGATGCAAGATGGAATAGAAACTCTATCGGGAGAGATTCTATCCATAAGAGTTCGAGGGTTATTCTCGTTCGTCATTTCGGGAGGATCGTCTATTCAAGTTAAACGATTAGTTGTTGAGTCACGAGTCCAACGATTTGTTGTTGTGTCACGAGTCCAAGTACTCATGCACAAGCGAAAGTCGAGAAGAGAAAGAAGTTAGAAACGAGTTTAGATAATGAAACAAGATTTGGAAAATGAAGTAAAAAATTGTTTTTTTTAAAGAAAGGAACTATTTACTTAGTGAAATTTATTTTTCAAAAGAAAAGTTTGATTTTTGATTTTTTTTTGGGCTTTTCAAATTTTTATATGTTTTTGTTTTTGTAAATTTTTTTTTTGAATTTTCAGATTTTCAAATATTTACCAAAACGAATTTTTTTTGTTTATGTTTTTACAAAATGGGAATTTGATTTTATGTTTTTGTTTTTGAATTTTAATTTTTTTTCTTCTGAAAAGATTTTATATATTTTTCTTGGAGTTTTGTTTTTGATTGAAAATTTTCAAAGGAAAAGAAAAAGGATTTTTTTTGGGATTAAAAACTAAGTTAAATAAAATTTACAATTTTTTTTGGATTTTGGATTTTGTTTTAAATATGCATGAACTAATGCAACTAAATGAATGCAAAGGACTTAATTACAATTTTCTGTCCTTAGTAGCTCCTAACCCAAAATTGTATAATCGCACTTTGTCTTGAATCAACAAAAATATTTCTCAGCCAGGTAACCATGAATCACCGTAGCAATGCAACCGAAGGTTTAAGTACCTTTAGAGGAATAACCATTATAATATTTACGAATCACTGTAATATTTATAAATGATAATTACTCTGCCGTAGCCTAGACACCAAGAAATAAACTTTTTCAAAGAAGACAATTGTTAAGATACAATTAAACCCTAGGTGAGCTCGCAACACCCTTAAGTCGAATGTCTAACCTTTACTATTAGTCAAATTCTACGATGAAATGCAATTTCTGGGCTAAGGAAAGGGTGATGAAATCCCCCACCTTATGTGAATTGGGGTATTGCCCTTAGAAAATAAAACAAGATGAGATGAATGCAAAGCAAAAATTAAACGTGAATTTACAATGCAACTAAAATGAAGTTTTTTTTTTTGGATTTTGAAATTTTTGTAAATGCAAATGCAAGCAACCAACAATGAAATTAAAATAAAACTAGGGATGAGAACACGATATTAGAGCGTGCAGAATTATTGGCATATTATTTTTTTTAGCGGCAAGTTTTTTTAGCAAGCAAAACAAAGCAATTCCTCTTAATTTTCTACTTTGGCAACCTGAAACGAAAAACAAGATATATACAATTTTTTTACCGAAGGAAAACCAAACAAAAAAAAGGTAAAAACAAAACAAATTGAAATTTGTTGTTTTTTTTATTAAAACAAAGGAAACACAAGAAACTAAAATAAAGTAATTAAAAGAGAAATATTTTTTTAAAGAATTAGAGAAAAGATGGAAAAACAAAAAGGGTGAATGGACTTGAAAAAAAATGCTAACTCAAAAATCTATACAATCAACCTGGCCGAAAATACTTATACAACTTCACAACTTCCCCCAAATACTTAATCAAATAAACATAGTCAAAGAAAAAATTTCGAATTGAATTTCGCAACTTAGAGCACCAAATCGAAATCTTTCCCCCTTATTCTCTTTTTTTTTTTTTAATAAGGACAGTGGGAGTTTGGTTGGGAGATGGGGTGGTCACGATTGGTGTTCAGGTGATTGGATTTCTGGTTGCGAGTAGTGGATTGGGGATGAAGTCGATTGGAAGCGAGTTCGCGGTGGAGTGGTTTACCGCGATGGTTTGGGTGGTTCGGTGAAGGGTGTTAGGACAACGGATTCAGAGGTAGGTTGTTCAACTGCGTTGAAGTCGCAAGTGGCGAAGTTTGCAAGGTGTTCGATGAAGAGTTGTTGACTTTGTACAAGGTGTTGAAGTTAGCAGGCAGTCGAACAAGTTTTGAATGTTTTGATAACTGAAGCAGTGATATGAAGCAGAAGAATGTGGTTGGAGATGTATGATGTAAGTTCAGTGATGGTTGATGAAGGCGGAGGAATGTGATTGGTATGTGAATGTTTTTTTTTTCTTTGACAGTTTTGTGGGAGGTTTAATGTAATGGCAGAGGGTGGATGGGAAGGCAACCTGCTTGGTTGCTGTGAGTGGTTTTGCAGCGAGAAGTTTAAGCTGTGCAATAGTTTAGGAAGAGGTTGTTGGTTGTCTATGATGCAGTGATGTCGGGTCAGAAGTATGGTTGTGTTATGCAAAGAGAGGGGGTGAGGTGAAACTGCTTGTTGTGGTGGTTGCAGAAGTATGAAAAGGGTAGTGACAGTAGATTTTGGTATGCAGTGGGGATGTAGATGATCTGAAGTGGTGGAGGAATGTCGATTATTGTCTGTTTTGTTAAATGGAGGCGATTGGGTGGTCAAGTGGGAGAACTGTTGCTAGTGGTTGATGGTTAGGAGGGGAACAGTTGGATGATTTGTGGTCACAGTTAATTAAACTGCAGGTGCAAGAAGTAAGCACATGTAGTTGGAGGTTGTAAGTCGATAGAGGATGGAAAATTGTAAGGAAGTTGCAAGAAATGGAAATGGTGGTAGTTTTGCAAGAAATTGGTCGAAGCAAATGCGGCAACAGTTTAAGTAGTAGAACTGTAGAAGTGGGGCAGTAGTAGCAAATGTGGCAGCAAGTATTGTATGTGTATGAAGTAATGATGGTACTATCGTTAGGTGAAGAGAAGCAACGACATGTTGCACTGGAAGAGGGGAGACTGTTGTGTGAGGAGTGTTTAGTGGAAAAAGTTGTTGAACATAGGTGATATGGGGGCAAGGGCAGAATCTGTGAACAGAAAGGAAGGAAGGATGATTTGGCTGTGTACTTGTGAATGGTGTTTGATGTGCACAGAGTTATCTAATGTGCACAGAAGTGTACTAATGGCAGAGGAAGGCAGTTTATAGATGAAAGAAAATAATGACACTAATTTTTGTTAATGAAAATGTGGTCACAATTGCATGAATGTATTGTCTGCAGTGGATAATGAGATTGAGATTTAGGGAGTTAGACTTGGTGGCTGCTGCTATGCAGTCGAATGGAAGGAGTGGCAAGTTGAATAGTTTGGAAGCTGTGTGGTAGTTGTATATGAAGTGAGAAGTATAATAAAAGAAACAGTCAGTTTGTATATGAAGTGTGGAAGTGGTCAAGATGGGATATGGAATGGATGTGAATTGTTGTCACAGTTGTGTGATCGGGGCAGTGAAGGATGGTGGAGTTGGAAGTTGCACAGTGAACAGTGCAATGCCAAATTTTTTTTGTATTGAAAGCAATTTAAATAGAAAATCAAATTGCAAAGATATGAAAATGTAATTTGAAGTGTAAATGAAATGAAATAAAAAAAAATTGTTTTGAAATTTGTATGCTCTTTTTTTAATAAGAAAATGCAAATGAAAATAGAAAGGCTCCAATAACATGCACACAAACAAATGTAAACAAAAATCGTACAAACACATAATTTTTTTTAACGCAAACACATACAAAATAAAACACACAAAAATCAAACAAAAATAATTTGAAGAATAGAAAATTAAAATCAAAACTATTCCCCGACAACGGCGCCAAACTTGTTTAACGACAAATTTTCTATCGAGTTAGAAAATTGCCGATAAATTTTGAATTAAATTTTACTGCAAACACACGGCATACAATTTTAGTACGTGGCGAGTACAGGTCGATCCATAGGGAATTTTTAAGATTTTAAAATTTTCTAATCAATCAAATTAGACCAAAATGGAGAGAAGATTGTTAACTATAAATTGTAAACAAAATGAAGCTAAAACTAGAATGAAAATGAGATTAAAAACTAGGAGATTAGAAAATAATTTAGAGGCAACTCTGTTATCATATTTTTGTAAATTAACAAACAAATAATTTATGATCTATAACTTTGATCTTAAGTGAAATAATTGTTGTATTTGTCATAAGTATGGTTTATTTATGTTTTTAATTAACATAACTTAAACCATCAAACTATAATACAACAACTAACGTACTTATTAACTCTCAGGAAAATGAAGTCAAAGCAAAAGCTATTTTAAGTATGATCTATTTACTATTGTAATTAGTAATATAGATCATCAAATTTTGTTTTTACTTTTGATTTCAAAATCAAAAACCAATTAGCAAATGATGATGTAATTTGTGTTTATGTTGAATAAGAACAGCTCATTTGCAAATGCAACATAAGCTATCAAACCCACTTGTATAAACTTACATCAAAATCCACTTTCATGAAGCACAAATAAAAGAGACCATAAACCATAAAAACATTGAATTTACATAAAGTTAGAGAGCTTCATTGCCCCTAAATCAAAGGGATTTAGCTACTCATTTGTGTTATCAAATCAACACTTGTAAATTTCAACATTAAAAAGCAAAGAAATAGAAACTAAACAAAAAAAGAAAAAGAGATTAACTACTAACTACTTGCATAAAAAATAAACCTACACTACTTGCATGAATCTAAATCTAAGCTATAAACATGAAATGAAAGAAAGCATAGAAATAAACATTAACATAAAATTAAATACAAGCATGTAGAAAAGAAAAGAGAAAGAGGCTAGGAAGCCATTTTTAAATTTTGACATTACAACTTGCTTTCTTAATTTCCTAACTAATTTTAAAGAGTAAGAAGATATTTACATGTACATAAGAGGGTTATTTATACATGTATAAAACCCTAATTCAATTTTTAGGGTGCTTCCCAAAATTCCCTTTAGGAAGTGTGGCCTCCAAGTAACCATTAGCCTCTAAATAATCCATCGTTAAATATGCATGAAGCTTTAACCTCCACTTAGTTGTCCATTAGCTTCTAATAGTAGATTTAGGTAAGTGAGTGGGGTCCTCCATGATCATGAGCTTGAATTATTTCCTCTTCATTCCTTTGTATTCCCTTGTGCATGCATATATCTTAATGAAACACTCTTCCATATGCATCCAAATTCATATAAAAATTTAGAAAAATGTCCAAGTAAAAAGTCCCAAATTAACACATGCACAAAAATGACTATTTTTCCTCGTATGTAGATGAATATATGATGATTTGAAAATAATTGAATTTTGGTTTTAAACATGTTAAAATACCCAAATATGACATTTATTTAAATAAAAAATAGATAAAATATGGATGTAAATATATGCATATTTACGTGCACATCATCTAGCCTATCCGAAGACCCATATGGTGTCGAAAATAGCACTGAACATGACATCACTCCGGTTGTAACCTACCTATCTGGGATCCCATAGCATACACAACATATTCAACATATAGAGTAATCTAGAAAGGTGATGACCATACCCTAATGGTTGTGAACCACATAGCCTTACGGCATGCCTTGTTTAAGCCATTTCCAGGTGATGGGTTCGAGGTAACGATTACCTTTCTCATAGCACACATTTCACTTGAATGCCGCATTACCAATTCCATCACACAATATTGATTTCCACAAATGTACAACCTCTGAGCCCGTACGTCTCAGAGAAGGGTGTTAAGTAAAGGAGAGTTACCTCCTACACCACTAAACAGATAAATGTTTGTAAAAATTAATGTACGTGCATTTTAGAAATGCAATGTCAGACATTCGTCCATACAAGTTGTCCAATAACAGGACAAACCAAAGGAATTCTCCTACTGCATCCTATCGGAAATCACCCCTAGGATTAGTAGCGAGCAGCCCTTACATCGAAGATCAAATGAAGATACAACTACCACATATATATAATATGGGAAATTTCCCTCGAGGGTCAGTGACCAGCAACCCTATATTCCATCTTCTAATTTATTCTCATTCCATATCTTCACTTCGAATGCATAAATTGTTCAAAGTGGTTTTTGGATAGGAATCAGCCAAATCCAATCTCGGTTTCTTCGAACCAATCATCAATAAAAAAATATTAAGTTTAAGGGTGATTATAATTAAATTTATCAATATCTTTTATCAAATAAAATATCTCTTTTAGAGATATAAATCTTTAAATCATATTCTTTTCCAATATATATGGAATCATTAAACCTCACTTTAACTGTGGAAATACCAAATCAAAATCATCTTTTATAAATCACATTGCAAAACCTTATTGCGTAAAAAGGGTTGATAGAAATTATACTAATTCTACTCAATATCAATTTCTATTTTCAACCTTTACTATCCATCGAATAATAGTGGAATAACCTTTTAAATTCACATGGATAGTATGGGTTCCCTCCTTGGAATTTAATACCAAGTATAAGAAGTTTTTTCTATACAATCCAAGCTTTATTAAATTTGTAAATTTGAATCTTTTATACTTGCCTCGTTTCAGACATTTCGACCATATCTATTCCTCGCCCAGGAAAGAGGCCAGGTGAGCTAGGACACTGGTTTCTCCTAAAATCTCCATAGTTTATGCACCCCACATCTGGATCTAATGAATAGAAAAATCATGCCTACTCGTCGGCTTTTAGAGCCAAGATTAAATTATTTATTTGTAACAGCCTTTCTTTTAACCATTTATTTAAACTCCTTTAAAAGAAATTCTAAAACCTTCAAGTCATCTTTAAAATACTTAATTGTTTATTTTAAATCATTTATAGAAGATTTGGGAAAGAATAATTAAGTTTAAATCTATATTTCAAAAGTTATTAAAAACTGCTGCAAAAAGTGCGACGAATAGCGCTTTTAACGCTTATTGGATCAAAACAACTTTTCTTTTATTTTGAAATCCAATTTTATACCACAAATCTCTTTTAAAACATTTTAAAATATTTATATAATTAATTCCATATTTTTAAAGGATTGAAAATATCAATTTTAAAGAATTTATCGCTTTAATTTCCAAACTACCAAAGCGCGATTATTTTGAAAACTTGATTTGCTCATATTTCAAAATATACTAATTGAAATCAAGATCCTTTTATTTCGTTTGGAATCTATGAGTATAAGATTTTGGAAAATTCTTATTTCGAAGAATTCCGACTCCGATTCCATTGTATAAATGGATTTAAACTATTACAGCTTGAAATCGCGAACTGCCGTTATACGACGCCCCTATTTTAACTCAATTTTCATATTCTTACCCAAACTTTGTCGAAACACTTTTAAATGTTTATAAAAAATTTCTAAATTATTTTAAGCATTTTAAAGAGGTTTAACAATCTCACCATTTCATTAATTAAAGAAAAGTTCCTTTGTGATATTCGACGTGTATTAAAAGTGAATTATTTACACATCCAAATAAACGTATTATAATATCCAAAAATGGTTCACAATCTTCACAAACAAGCCTAGCCAAACATATATATCATCCAAAATATCAAAATATAAATAGAGTTTCCCACCTTAGATTCAATCGAACTAACTTTAAAACAACTATAGCTCTGCCATTCCGAAAATTTAGCTTGCTAAGCTTGCACTAAAGCTACTAGATGGGCTCGACCTTGGACTTGGGTGCTCACGGCCTTGCTTGGAAGAGAGGAAAGGCTCAGCCTTTAGTTGGTGGATGGTGTAGCCATGGGTTTAAAGTGGGAGAAGGAGGATATTTTCTTTGGTTTGGAGGTGTTTGGATAATATATATACACTCTATAATTTTAATTACTTTTTTGCCATAATTTTCTTCATTAATTTCCTAAGGTAGGAAGCCATTAAAGTGGAGAGGAGAAGTAAAGAAAGCTTAGGAATTTATGAGCAGATGAAGTGAAGATGGATGGTAGTATTTATAGGCAAAGAAGTGATAAAAAATATCATGATATTTTTGTGCACACACATCGCCATTTCCTCGCCACCACTCCCTCTTCCTACCTCATCACTCACGCCGAAATACCCCCCTATGTGTGTACCCATGTGCTTTGGGTGTAAGAGCTTGTCCAAAGAATTCTATCTTCGATTCCATCGTATAAATGTATTTAAACTATTACGGCGCAAAATCACGAACTACCGTTACGCGACGTGCCTATTTTAACTCAATTTTCATATTCTTTCCCAAACTTTGTCGAAACACTTTTAAATATTTATAAAAAATTTCTAAATCATTTTAAACTATTTAAATGAGGTTAACAATCTCATACAAACCATTTCATTTATTAAAGGAAAGTGATTTCCTTTATGATATTCCACATGACGTGAATTGTTTACACATCTAAACAAACATATTATCATATCCAAACATAGTTCACAATCATCACAACCAAGCATAGCCAAACATATATATCATCCAAAATATCATAATATAAATAGAGTTTCTCACCTTTGATTCAATTGAACTGACTTTAAAACGACATAGCTCCGCTATTCATAAAATTTAGCTTGCTAAGCTTGCACTAAATCTCCTAGATGGGCTCGGCCTTGGCCTTGGCCTTTGGTGCTTGGGTGCTCACGGCCTTACTTGGAAGAGAGGAAAGTCTTTGCCTTTGGGTGGTGGATGGTGCGGCCATGGGTTTAAAGAGGGAAAGGGAGGATACTTGCTTCGGTTTGGGAGTGTTTGGATAATATATATACACTATATAATTTTAATTACTTTTTGCCATAATTTTCTTCATTAATTTCCTAAGGTAGGAAGCCATTAAAGTGGAGATGAGAAGTGAAGAAAGCTTAGGAATTTATAAGCAAATGAAGTGAAGATGGATGGTGGTATTTATAGGCAAAGAAGTGATAAAAAATATTATGATATTTATGTGCACGTACATCACCATTTCCTTACCACCACTCCCTCCTCCTACATCATCACTCACGGTCGAAGTATCCCCCACATGTGTGTATCCATGTGCTTGTACTTTGAGTGTAAGAGTTTGACTTTGGATTTAAAGAAATATCATGATATTTATATTAATATCAAGATATTTTCCTTTTATCTTTTATTATTTATTTGTGTATATATATGTATGTATGTATGTATATTCATGTGTATGTGATGTATTCATGTATATGTACATGTATGTGTGCATATGTATATCTCCAATGATTCACAACATTTCTACGTTGAATTATTATAGATTTCGATTTCGATTTCCAATCATATTTTCACTTCTTATTTAATATATATAAACAAATTTTGGTAATGATATATCTATCATTATATAATAATTAAAAGTGCTTATTTAATAATTAAAATAATTATTAAATCATTTAAACTCAATTTAAATTCAAAAATCATTTATTCCAAAATAGTGATATCATTGATCATGTTATAAAGGGATTTAAATTTCAAAAATAAAATAAATAATTTTATTACATATTCTCACTCATATAGATAAATGAGTGTATTATCCAACTCTGTGCACGATGTCAGATGGTCTAAGAGCTGTTTAATGATAAAAATGTTTTTGGTTATTATCGATATTTTCCAAGGTGTATACCTTTGTAGATATTTATTTAAAATAAGATTACTAATGTTATTTATTGTTCAAAACATTACCATTTATGTTAAAAAACTTATATTTGAATATTTTAAAAAAATTCCGAAGTGATGAATTCATGGGTCATTACATACTTCCTCCGTTAAAAGAATTTTGTCCACGAAATTAAGGATAAGAAAAGAATGACTTGAAAAGGAATATATATTTGACAAGGGGAAATATATACAAGATATGATAAGTGACCACACCATAGGCGGTGAGTACACTATCTCGGTACCAAATGAACTCAGGATAAGCTTTCCTCATTCTATCTTTTGTTTCCTATGTGTAGTCTTTTGCATCACCACTCCATTGAACTTTAACCAATATTACAACCTTTCTTCTCAATCGCTTCTCATCGTGATCCATGATTCGAATTGGTCGTTTGATAACTGCCAAATTTTGTTCTACTTCTAAATCTTCATGGGCAGCTGTTTTTATAATCTATTATGAATCGTGCATTTATTTCCATATATGGGATACGTGAAAGACGTTGTGCATACCAGACAACCTTTCGGGCAATTCCACATGATAAGCTAATGGGCTAATCCGCTCAAAAATGGGAAAAGGTCAAATAAATCAAGGTGCTAACTACCTTGTCCATCGAAATCTTACCACTCCTCTCAGAGAGACTTTCATGAATACAAAATCTCTAATTGAGAATTCCAAATTTTTATGCCTTTGATTGGCATAACTCTTCTGCATGCTCTGGGCTTCTTTTATCTTCTTTTTGATCAACTCTACCTTTTCTGAGGCTTCTTGAATCATATTGGGACCCAATACTTATCGATCTCTGGTTTCAATCCAACGTGTTGGGGATCTACATGGACAACCATATAAAGCTTCATATGGTGTCATGCCAGTATTTGCATGATAGCTATTATTATAAGAGAATTCCACCAAATGAAGATAATTTTCCCATGAACCTCCAAAATCTAAGATACAAGCTCTTAGATATCTTCCAACACTCGATTTACCTCTTCAGTTTTCCCATCGGTCTGAGGATGGTATGCGGTGCTTATATTCAGCTTCGTTCCCAAAGCTATTTGTAATGCCTCCTAGAAATTATTGGTAAAGATTGGGTCTCGATCACTGACTATGATGCTTGGGACACTATTGAATCGAACAATTTCCCTCATGTATATTTATGCAGGACTTACAGCAGTTCTCGTTGGCTTTACTGGGATAAAATGTGCGCTTTTGGTCAAACAATCTATGATAGCACAAATGCCTTCATTCCCTTTTCTTGGTCGAGGTAAACCATCGATGAAATCCATCGATATTTGGTCCCATTTCTAAGTCGGAATTTCAAGAGGTTGAAGTAATCCAACAGTCTTTGTAGATCGCTTTTAGTTTGCTGGCAATTTGCACATCTACTAACATGGATAGAGATGTCCCCTTCATGCTTTCCTACCAAAATGTTCATTTCTCATCTTTGTACATATTGTTTACTCCGGGGTGGATATTTAGCTTGGATTGATGGCATTCAGTCAACGCTTCTTGTCTTAAGTTGTCGATATTGGGAAAACAAATTCTTCCATTTAATTGTAATATCCCATAGTTATCTACTTCAAAGCTTGAATTCTTCCCTCTCTACTTATATTCTTAATAGTCTTCCTTAGATGCCGATCTTCTCTTTGTTTGCTGGAAATTCTCTCTAGAAGAGTCGGAGTCACTACCAGATAAGCTATAACGGCATGCTTTCTGCTTAACGCATCTGCTATTACATTGTCTTTTCCAAGTGTATATAGAATATCTAGATCATATGATGCTAGAAATTCTAGCCAACGCCGTTGTCTCATCTTCAAGTCCTTCTGAGTGAAAAGATACTTCAAAGATTTGTGATCTGTGAAGAGTTCGAACTTTTCACCTATTTAAAGAAGGAATATTATTTACCAAGGTCAAACAAAGTTATCTAAATAAACTGTAAGAAATTCTTACCCAGTAAATAATGTCTCCAAATCCTTAGTGCGAACACAACGCCTAATAGTTCTAAGTCGTGTGTTGCATAATTTCGCTCATGCGTCTTTAACTGTCTACTAGCATATGCTATAACCTTCCCATGTTGCATTAGTACTGCACCTACACCTTCTTCACAAGCATCAGTGTATATGGTTAATCCTCCACTTTCATCAATAATGTTTAGAACTGGAGTTTTGGTTGACCTTTTCTTAAGTTCTTGGAATGCTTCTTCACATTTCGGCATCCAGTCAAATTTAACATCCTTCATAGTCAACTTCGGTAAGTGATAGGAAATTTTGGAGAAGTCCTGAATAAGTCTCTGGTAATACCCTACCAACTCTAAGAAGCTGTGAATGTCCTTCAGAATTTAGGGTTACTTCCAACCTAGAATGGCTGTAATTTTTCTGAGATCATCTAAGATTCCTTCCTTTGACATAACATGTCCAAGGAACCTTACCTTTTCTTCCTAGAGGTGGCATTTTGAGAACTTAGCCTTGAGCACATTCCTTCTTAATATTTCTAGTACAATCTCTAAATGTCTTTCGTGTTCTTCTTCGGTCTTTGAATATATAAGAATATCATCAATAAAAACCAACACTAATTTGGGGAACACATCTCTAAATACTCTACTCATATGGTCCACAAAATAAGTGGGCACATTGGTTAGCCCAAAAGGCATAACTAACCACTCGTAGAAATCATTTGGTCCTTTGAATGTAGTTAAAGGAATGTAATCTTATGTTATCCCTAATTGATGGAATCCCGTAGCTAGGTCCATTTTGAAGAGTATTCGAGCATCATGAAGTCGATTGAACAAGTCATCAGTATGGGGTAAAGGATACTTATTATTAATTGTTTGTTTATTTAGGTCTTGACAGTCTACACAAAATCTTAGGGAGTCGTCTTATAACGGTTCGATCTTTCGACGCTCGAAAGTCGACATTAATACAT
This sequence comes from Allium fistulosum, assembly GCA_030737815.1. NCBI lineage: Eukaryota > Viridiplantae > Streptophyta > Magnoliopsida > Asparagales > Amaryllidaceae > Allium > Allium fistulosum. The sequence continues at coordinate 495,151,892 of CM060905.1, read as the reverse complement.
TCACTGTATCAAATGTCGCGCAATCGAATGCCGAAAAACCGAATCATTAGGGTTAAATGAAGAGGTAGAAGAAGACAGAAGAAAAGGAAACAGAACAATATCAGAATCTCACATTCGCTGCGGCACAATATATAATAGATGAATGAATAATCTTTAAGACAAAGAACTATATCAGTTTATACATACATCATCAGAGTTTACAACAACAACACACATCACTGGACAGTTATATAAACTTGTCCACATAACACAATACATAGCGGAATAATACTAGTATAAGTGATACGTCTCGCCATCCAGCTCGCCTCCAGATCTCCACAGCAACTTCTGAATTTCAGAATGACCTGATAACCTAACTCTAGGCTGCCCGTGTGGAAAATTATGGGCACCCAGAGTTTAGAAAGGGAACAATAAACTCCAGGTCAGTCATGGGACTGGTGTGAGATCTTAAAAACAGTTATTTTCATAAAGAAAATAAAAATTGGTCGCAATGCTTTTGGAAAATGAAACTACCATAAGGCCTCCCGCCACACACACAATGCAAACGCAGAATTGGAGGAGATTTCTCCTTATGATAGTCAAATAGGCTTAATACGCAAAATCCTGTTTATATTATTATTAGTGCATAGTGTGGAAAACATTTCGAAAATATAATATTAATCTTAGCCAACATACAACCATTATTGTATGCCTACTATAGCTACTATGTTCAATAGCAGGTTACTGCCACATTCCATAGCAGGTTATACAACTAAATCCGTACAAGGTTCATATTGTTTCTTTGGATTTCCAACTAATGGTCAGGCTAAGGAACTTCCTACTATCACATGGGTACGCCTCTGGCGGGACGTCCCGATAACCTACCCGGATCTCTACCAACACAAGGCCGGGTTACCCTTGTAACTAGGTAACTACTACTCGAGTATGCCACCCCCCGGTCGTTTGCGACCTTTATCCGAGTGCCCTCGATCACAAAGCAACAATCACATAGTAAATAAGATTGATGCCACCACACAGGTATAGCATCTGGGCTCCATACCATGATACTACCTTTTTCCAGAAGGGGATGACATACCCAAAAGGGAGCGACCCTCATAACCTTGCCGCATTTTCCTGTTTTGACCATTTCTGGGGTGTGAGGTCCGATGAGGTCTCGTCCACAAAGCTACTCTTTACACGAAATCCGTGCTTTGATCAACAATTGATCAACAATCACACAGCGACACTTAGCATACCACACTACCAAATTGGGAGTATATCACTGATAACCTTCAACTACATAACCTCTGAGCTCGTACGTCTCAGAGAAGGGTGTTAAGCTAAGAGAATAAATTCTCCGCCACCAACAGAAATGTATTTGAAAGAAATCTGCTTTATATCTCAAAGTGTAGCGTCAGACATACATCCATACAAGTCTGTTCCGGGTTCGAACAGAATCGAAGGCACTTCCAAAGAAGCCCTTGCAATCCGGGTATCCACAATCCCGATCGGACTTCCCATCACATAGGGAATCTCTATACCAGAGCAACTCAGTGCAGAGACAATCGATAGGTTATCCTATCGTTCTCGCAAATACCCGGTCTTCAACATCGGTCTTCAATTGCGATCCACCACATCGTATCATTATTCGAAATGGGTTATATGACACAAAGTCCTCTCCCGGCTAAACCGAATAATGAGCGCTTGTTTTAAAAACAAATTCAAGTGCCACTTCAAAGGCAAATATTGATAGTCGGTTATTTAACTATCAAACATCATTCACAAAAAAACATCAGATTGAAATAATTTTCCCAAATTATTTATTTCAAAATATCTTCACAAGTTATATATTTTTCAACACTTCAACACGTTGAAAACAAATTTCAAATCACTTTTCACCTTTCAACTTTTGAAAACAAATTTCAAATCAATTTCCTTACGCGGAATATATTTCCAAATATTTATTCATTCCCACTGGAAATCTACCGAGTTCAAATATTTTAAAATGATTTATATCACTATCTAAAATATAATTGGGAAAACATTTTCTCCAAAATATTCCTTTAAAAACCAACTTTAGAACCTTTAATTTATATTTTAAAAGCTACTTTGGAAATATACTCGGCTTTACAGTGAGAATACACTTTCACTTCAAAATGGTCCATTTAAACCAATTAAATAATAGTTATCGATTCATTTTAAATTTACGTTCCAAATCCATAAATTTATTTCCACACTTTAAAAATAAATCAGTGTTTATTTTTAAAACAAATTTCCCTTTCCTTTATAAATTCCATTTTGAATTTACATTCCCAAATATTCACTTTTTATACGATTTTCAAATCGATTTCTCAAATATTTACTTTCAACTCCAAATCAACTTTCAAATTGATTTCCAAATTTATTTCAAATCCCAAATTGCTTTTCCAAACATTTATTTCAAACACCTAATCGATTTTAGAATGGATTTCCCAGGATTTATTTTTAAATACCAAATCAAATTTTTTTAATCGGTTTCCCAAAGATTTATTTCCAAACACCGAATCAAATTCCAAATTGATTTCTGAATTTATCTTCCTTTAAAATAAATGCCTTTGTTTCTTTTAATTATTAAAATTTGTATTTCAAATAAATTCTTCAACCTTCGAATAATATTACCCGAAATCCATTTATTAAATCCTTTTCACCATATTTTGGAATTAATTCGATAAGGTTACAAAAATCAACTTTTTTATACTTTTAAATTCCTTCTTTCAAATTAATTCAATTCTTAAAAATTAATTCCCAAAATCAAATTTTTTATTTATTTCTGGTATCCAACGATACCAAAAATACATTCGGCTAAATTATAGCCTTCAACAAATTCAATCATCAATATAATCATTCACGGATTATCAATAATTCATCACACAACATATGAAACAAATTCATACAATTTGAGGAATCCAGTTGGATCCCTCCAACCTATTTCTCTACATCCACAGATGTTAGCACAACAATTAAATACCCATTTCACTTCGAGGTGGAATATCGCGGTATATGGGATTTATAAAATATCATCCGCTATTATGCGGCGCATAGGGTCTCATCCATTATAAAATGTGGGAAATCAACAACTCCAAATATATATATATATATATATATATATATATCCTACTATATATACTACCACATCCAAACAGTCAATCAATAACTACAATTCCAATTTTTATTTGAGTAAGAAGATCTCACCTTTGCTTTTGCATTTGTAATCCATTTCCATTTTACCTTGTTTTTCTTGATTTATAGACCTTGTATAAACAATTTTATACAGTTGATTAATATTCGAAATAATCGAATAATAAATTTCCATTTAATAGATTTATTTGATAAAAACCAATAATTAAATTTTTTAACCCATTTCCCTTTAATAAATTTAATTAACTAATAATTTTGATTTTATATAAACTACTTAAACATTTAATATTCCAATCATTACTATTTTTCCAAAGCTTATCCTATTTATAAACTTCTCTGTTTTCTTGTTTTTCTGAAAATAATAACAATGATTTACTTTACTGTTTATATATATACATACATATATACATCAAAAATATATTTACCTCTTACTGTATATATACAAATTTTTATAATATATTTATATTTCTTTTCTGTAAATAAACAAAACAGGATTTGCTGTAAAAAATTTAATACACATATATATAAATAAAGAAAAATACCTCACTGAGTCGATCGATGTATACAACCCTAGCTCGAGACATCTCTGCATCCTCAAAGTCGAATGATCATCGCACCCGCCTCGCTACGGGAAGTTGCGACCCAGTGTTCCTCCTTTATCATCGAACAACGCGCCGCCACCTGCTCTTTTGCCACGCGCGCGGCGACTCAGATGCGCCGCCTTCAAGTCGAACTCGAGCTCCTGGTCGCTCTCCCCCTTCTCACTACTAGATTCGCTCGAACTTGCCATATGAACGAGATGCACTCGATTCGCGTGAGGGATTTCATTTCCCTATTATATACGAGATTCACTCGCATTCGAATTCAGTTCCGATTTACTTGAGGAAGCGCCATTATTTGATTTTTTTTCCCGAAAGGTTTTAAATGAAGGAAGGGGAAAAGAAGAGATGTGATTTTTGAAAGGGGAAAGTTGCATGCTTGAACAGGAAAAAGGATAGGATTTGATTCCTTGCGTGAGCATCCATTTCGTTTTGAAAAGATAGAAGGTGGCTTGACTTAATTTCTGACTAGATAAATATAAATTTTAATATTGGAAATATCTTGTTTTCAAAAGCAACTTACAATTTCGAACTCCTAACGAGGCGTACCGCTAGGCGTTCGTAATGTTACACACCTATTCCGAACGCAATGGAAAAGGTTTCAAGTCCAAATTCGATCGTATGGAGAAGATAGCTTTTTGGACCTAGTTAAAATATTGAATTTTCGATATAATTTCAGTGCGTTTGCTTATCGTACGGCCAAACGATCACTCCAAACATTACGAAAATTGAAATCCGATAATAATACAATATTACGGATCCAATGGAACTGGTTTCGTCGAATTCCGAGACAGTGCCCCGGAATGCTATTTTTCAAATATCGATTTAAACGATATAAATTCAAAACTGAACAAATCACTTTCAAATTCAATTCTGAAGCCTTTATTATCTTCAGTATCATAAATATAGATTTTTGAAGACTTCGAATTATTTTTAATCAGCTTAAAACTGAAGATTCAATAATTTACCCAACTTCAGTAAATTAAATTCAAAAATTAAATTGCCAAATTCATTCTGATATTTGAATTTCAAATTAAACTAACTTCCAGATATTTAAAATCAATTAAATATCCTGATTTCCAATGTCAAAAATTCAGCACTACAAGAAAAGTTACTTTTTATAACGCCAATCCATAACGCGTTATTCCATAGTGTTATTGTTCGTTTTAATTTGTTTAATTCAGAAAAGGCATTAACTAAGTAATGCTTTTTAAAGCGGGCTCTTCCTAAATATTTCCATGGCCGCCTCTTTTTTAATTATTTCCCTCTTCTTCAAATTCTCCTTCGTCTTCTACCTACAGCCAAATAACTTTGCTCAAAGTAAAAAATCCCCCATCATTTTACATCTTCTTTATGAGTTAAGCACCCAAAATCGAGATCTGATATTGGAGCAAGTCGATGTCGCTTAGAAGTTCAACTATCACCACTTGCTCTTCGACATCCGTGCCCTAATCAACACTTTTCAACTTGGTAACCTCACATTTGCTCTCACTACGTTGAACTTTATCCATCAAACTTCTTCTTCCCCTTTCCCTCCATCATCTCCTCCATACAAATCACCCACCATTAAATCCAAAATCAAAGCAGCAAGAACTGAATCAACCGGTGTCTATTTAGGCTTCCGAGCTCCTTATTTCGAGGTCTGACTATTCTTCACACCCTCCTTAATTCGTTTCATCGCTTGCAATTTTGTACACATGTTTATTATTGATTTTGTTCGTTTATGCAGCTTCTAGAGCCATTGACTGGAAAAGTTTGGACCTTGTATGAGTTTGAGTCTTATCCTGCTTTGTTGGTACTTAGTTTTGCTTTTCTTACATTCATTGTAAATTGGAATATAATATACTGGAATTCAGTTTGATTAGAATTTAAACAGATTGAATTTTGCAGGTAATGTTCATTTGCAACCATTGCCCTTTTGTTATTCATTTGAAAAAGGATATAGTAAAGCTTGCGAATTTCTACATGTCTGTATGTGAATTTTATATAAGAAATGATACAACTGATAAAATTATAAATGTAGCATTGTTTTTTACTGTATTTTACTTGTGTGTTGTAGAAAGGACTGGCCATTGTTGCAATATCTTCGAACTCTACAATCACCCACCCTCAGGTTTATATTCTCATGAGTTAGAATCCTCTACGAGCTGTTATGTTTCTTTTACATGTAATTTAGTATTGAAAAGAAAAACTAGTATACTCTGGAGAATTAGCAGGGTATACATAATACGAGTGTCTAGAAGACATTACTTTTTTGGTTAAATATGCTAGTGTCCAATGCTTAGTGTATGATACTCCATTATTTCATTTCATCTAGCTAATATGTGATTTAATTAACTTTTTCATACTTTTCTTGACTGATTTTTCTTTTATTTATTTTTGATTATGACCAATGTTTTGTGATCATAGGGTGAATGAAGTTTTGAAACGGAGGAGATGGCTCCCATTGAGTGAGTAGCTTTTTTTCTTTCTATCTAATTATTTCTTGACTATAAGAACTCCTTCTATGTGGAATTATGTATTTTCTTTTTATGTCTGATAATAGGAATGGGATGTATGTCACGATCAATCAATGGTAGCTTAAAAGGTTTTCAAGGAAAAAAACATGTTATTGCTTTCTCAGTTCGGTAAGTGTCTTGTTTCCTTTGTTAGTTACATCTACCTTACTTGCATTCAGCTTCGATGTAGTAGGATTCTCCAGAAACTTTTTTTATTTTCTGCATTAAATTAAGTTTATTAGCTGCGTTATAGAACGAGTACCATATGCATATGCAAGTCCTAAGTTGGCTAATTTGACCTTTTGCGTGCTCACTTAAGTAGTAAGAAAAGAACTAATAGAAACTTTGTTAATTTTTTTTCTTTGTTTACCTTTGAAATGGATGTACAATTATCATAAAAAATTGAAGTGCTTATATACACAAGTGCATGTTAAAATCAGCTCATGCTTTAAAATAGCTACATGATGTATGTGTATAATCAGCTTCATGCTCAAATAATCATCTACTTAAGTAAACAGGTTGTTATAATAAATCTTTCTTGAGTTAATGCAAACACAAGATATTTGAATTTTTTTTTCAAAGACCAACAACTCCAATAGAGATATAATGGTGAGAATTAGAGTTCAGGGAGTGATATTTTGTGTATCATTTTTATATGTCCAAGATATATCATCAAATTGAATTGACAATGATTTTGCTTTTGTAAATGTCAAGTTTTCTATGTCTTTATGTATACTGATGTAGTCCAAGAGATTCTAAACAGACCGAGCTCTGTTCAAGTTTTAAGTTTTTGTTTTCTTCGTTTTCTAAGTAGTAGAAGAGAGATATGCCAGTTAGAATGTAGCCATTCAATGTTATGCTAGCTTCATTTATAATTCATTTGTTGCATATATATTGTTGATTTTCGTTGGTGCTCATTTATTGCATGTGTACCTCTAGATTTTGGATAGAGAACAAGGAATCAATGAGATGAAATTATAATACTATACACAAAATGGCAAATTGGTTTTAAAAGTCCTGAAAAAAATTAGCCTTTGTGGAATTTTCCAAAAATTAGCATAAGTAATATTGGATGGCTTTTGTTGGTTTTGTTGAGTTTGATTTTCATAGATATAGTTTGATGAATCATATATGAAAAGTAACCTTCTCATACGTTATGTAGAAATATAAATAGTATAGACTTATTTATTACAATTAGGATAGGAATTGACCAAGCACAGTAGAAACATTGATGTAAAACATCAATAATAACATCAATGACTTATTATATTCATATTTTGAATTGTCTGCAACATAACTTACTATATTCATATTTTATTTGGTACATCACAGATTTTTGAAGTTTACTGCTTTTACAATCTGACATTGTTTACTACTCTTTATGTTGTATGTGTTACATGGGCATGTATAAGAACAACTATATATGGAAAATGATAACATGAGTTTGATAGTACAAGTAAATACAATTGGTTCATAAACCTAACTCGGCCTTTAAAAGACTTGCCATTTTGTCGGTAATTTTTTATGTACTTGTTTATGTATTAGTAGTAAAGTAGAAGTCCAGAGAAATTTAGTGTGTGTATGATCTTTTTACATGTTACTACCAATCAACATGATTGAATGATAGTTTTTAATTGAGAATAGTCTATTTGTTTCTTTTCTATCAAAGTTATATTGATGGTTTCTACAGTTATAAAATAGTCGGTTCATACATGTTCTATTAATCTTTCAGCAATACATTTGATGAAACTACCCCTTGGTGCTTATAGTGTGCAGGTTCTTTTGTTGTAATTTTTAAACAAGCTTAATCAGAAAAACTTTTGGTAATGTAGGTGTAGATTTTTGTGTAATGGAACATTGCTTACAAGTGACATTTTATTTCATGAAAAAATAGATTTTGGACCCACATGTGCATAGTTACATTTTTTATACGTCCCTGTATTTATGGAAGTTAATATTTTAAAGTATGGCTTTCATTTTTGACAAGTTGGGATAAGTTTTAGGTGCAGTTGCAATGAGTGGCTTCTCGCAATATATCATTTAACAATAAATTATATTTTAGTTTTTTTAAAAACTATGTCAACCTGCAACTCAAAAACTTTTTGGAGAACCTATAAGAAGTTTAATCCTCTTAATTGTAGCTGGAATATGGGTTTATTAGTTGCAAACATGCATACTCATTAAATTAAATTATATCACCATAACCAACTCACCTCGCATGTGTCAAAATTTATGTTCACATAATTTCTAATTTACCAAGCCTTACATAGGTATACCATCTTCATGATCATCATACACCATAGAATTGAGTTAATGGGAACATCATGGTTGTTTTTCTACGTGTGTGTGTCATAGAACAAGAACTAACATGTAGTTTAATGGGAAATCACATCTTATTGATCTTCTTAGTGGCGATGATTTCAGCAAGCCTGCATCAGCTGCAACAGAGAATAATAATAATAATAGTAGTAGTAATCTACTTGCTCTTGTTCTTGTTACTGAGCAAGTTTCAAATATGACTTCTGATCAGAATGCTTTAGCTCTAGTTGATATGTTTCCTAGAAACACCAACAACAATACTGCACCTACTACTTCTCAGTTCCAGCCATAGAATTCTGCTGTATATTCCAATGGAAATGGATCTCAAAACTCTGAGCAGGCAATGTATGGTCAAGGTACAGGAAATTCTTCATGGAATAATCAAACACAAGCTTCCGACTACAGTAAGTACCAAGTAATTTGTTTTCTTATTTAACTTGCTGCAATTATTTCATTGTTGTCATCGATACATTTTATCAAATGTTTGACTATTTCAATATGTAGGTGGTTGTTAGTAGTGGTTTGTTGTAGCAAGTTGAGTAAGTGTGCAAGTGTGAAATTGTGTAACATAGAAGAACAACAGCAGTAAGAAGGTGGTGATCAAGTGAGGGAAGATGGCACAGGGCAGAACCGATGATATTGGATGTGGGATGGGTATTGAAGTTGATGGTGGCCGTAGGAGTGTAACAGTTGAAGTTGAAGGATGGATGGTTGAAGTAAGGCAAAGGAAGTTGAGGTTGATGGTTGTTAGTGTGCACTGGGAGTGTGCACATGGGGGGTATTGCAGAGGAAATGATGGCCAGAGAAGGCTGGTGAAAAGTGCACAGTGATGTGTAGGTGAAGGCAATTCAGTGAGGCGGTTGAACTATGGTTGATGTGTTGTGAAAAGCAACTGTCAGTATTTGACGGTTATGACAGTGCAAAGGAGATGGATGTACATAGAATTAGGTTTGCACAGGTGGTATGGATTGAATGTGAAGTTGATAGGGGCAGTTTCTTGACAACAGGGGTTGAAGGGGATGTTTGGTGGTTTGTTGAAGTTATGTCGTAGAAATGGTGATGAAGCAATAGTGTGGTTAGAAGACAGTAAGTGGTTGTGGGTGTACTCTGATGACATAGTGGTAGTTTTGCAGTGAGTTGTATATGAAGTGATATGTGATGATAAGTTGTTTGTGATGGAAAGTCCATGGTGAAAATGATGGTTTGTACGCAAGTTAAAAGGTTGTGGTGGTCAAGAGGAAATGTGGTCAAGAGGATGTTGAGGTATATATGAAGCAGTAGGATGTGGGCAGTAGAGCAGGAAGGTACATGGGGATATGAAAGTAAGAAAGTAAGAGGGTTCAGGTGATTGACTAGTTGTTATGGTGAAATGTGCATATTGTGGTTTGAGGATATGCACAGGGTTAACTATATGTGCACAGAAATGACTGATGGTATGATGGTATGTTTGCTGTGGAGGGATGTTTGTATAGGAGATGACTGTGGTTTGTGTTGGTAGTTTGATAAGGAGAATGGATTTGCGGGACCTATGCAGCTGTTTAGGTTATGCTTGCCTAATATTATCAAATCTAAGGTACATTTTATAAGCTTCTGATATGCCATATTTGCTTTCATACTCGGTACATATACAACATTTGTCTTCTTATATAATTATTTTCAAATTGTTCTGAATTTTTAGGAAGTACTACCAATAACCGAAGACATGCATGAAGAAAGGCTTTGAGCAGTTCAAGTTCTTAGTGAAGCATTTGATACTTGTAGACATTAACTTTGAACTATGTTGTCTTTTATTATCATGAATATGTATTGAATTTGGTAACTCATGTATTGAACTTAATTTTTATTAGTTGATACTTTATTTTGTTACCATGAATATGCGTTACATTTGCTGATTATTATATTTTTTCTTTCATACATTGTTCAAATTGTTTTCTATTTAAAGAATATTCATTTTGATTGTTATTATTAAAATGTAATAGTGGGATGCATAAAATATATAGTAAAATAAAGCATAGCTCCTAATAAGCGTTATAACTATATGACAAGTGCTATAAAAAGATAATGCAATGTATGAGGTTACTGTCAAAGGATAGCAGCAAATAGGCGTTATTGTTTCTACACATTTTATAGCGGTATATATATGCTGTCAATGGATGTAGAATATACTATAAACATGTTGATATACAGTGCGAAATAGGCGCTATAGAATGACTATTTTATAGCGGCTATACTATACTATGAAATCATGTTCTTTTATAGCGGTTTTTTGTGTGTTATAAATGTGCAATTCTTTTTTATAACATGTCGATATACAACGTTTATCAAACCGCTATAGTTGTGTTTAATAGCGGCTATATGCCGCTATAAAAGACTGTTTTTCTTTTATAGCGGTTTTTTGTTCGTAATGTTATACGCCTATTCCGAATGCAATGGAAAAGGTTTCAAGTCCAAATTCGATCGTATGGAGAAGATAGCTTTTTGGACCTAGTTAAAATATTGAATTTTCGATATAATTTCAGCGCGTTTGCTTATCGTACGGCCAAACGATCACTCCAAACATTACGAAAATTGAAATCCGATAATAATACAATATTACGGATCTAATGGAACTGGTTTCGTCAAATTCTGAGACAGTGCCCCAGAATGCTATTTTTCAAATATCGATTTAAACGATAAAAATTCAAAACTGAACAAATCATTTTCAAATTCAATTCTGAAGCCTTTATTATCTTCAGTATCATAAATATAGATTTTTCAAGACTTTGAATTTCTTTTAATCAGCTTAAAACTGAAGATTCAATAATTTACCCAACTTCAGTAAATTAAATTCAAAAATTAAATTGCCAAATTCATTCTGATATTTGAATTTCAAATTAAACTAACTTCCAGATATTTAAAATCAATTAAATATCCTGATTTCCAATGTCAAAAATTCAGGGTCGTTACATTCTTCCCCCCTTAAAAGAATTTCGTCCCGAAATTACAAGTTAAGAAGAATGATCCTCAACCCGTTTATCATTTTCCCTAAACCAACAGTTTTATCAAATTCTCCAACCAATGTTCTTATTAAAGACACTATCATTTCTCTTATTAACTTTCCAAAGTCAACCATAAGTTTCAAACAACTTTATTTTACTTCACAATTCATATTTAAATTTAAATTCAAATTTCAAATTATCCAAAATTTCTCAAAATTTTTCTAACTCTCTAAATTTACGAAAAATTTCACCAGCGTCTCCTTTGCGCGGCTAGCTCGGTACAACTACAAAATGTCCCTACGGACCCTCAGATTTCAAAAGAAAACAAAATGCCAAGTGGCAAAATCAGAAACTCATAAAATTTCATATAGAAATTTTTAAATACATACCTTATTGTCGAACAAATTCAAATTTACCTTCGAAATCAAAATCTAATTCCATTTTCCTATAGCATTTATAATCCCTGTATACTTTACTTATCAACAATGTCCAAATTTACTTATTGGATTCCCAATACCAATTTTACTTAAGAATTTCATTCTTTATTCCTTAAGTTCAATACAATTATTTCTTATATTTATTTTCACTTCACTAACGAAGTTTTATATTCATTTCCATTCAACTTTGCATTTTCAATCCCATTTGAATTCAATTTACAATTTCAATTCTATTTGAATTCATTTTATCTTCAAAACCAAAAATTCACTTGGTGAAAACTCGATATTCACCTTTTCCAAAGCTTTCAACTTCGATCAAAACAATGGTTTTCATTTTCTAGTTCAATTCCTACATTTCCATTACAATTTGAAAATTAATTTTCCGTTACCAAAAATTTCCAAAATTTTCAAAAAAATTTCTAACTCCCAAAATTTTCAGAAAATTTTGGCGGAGTCTCCTTTGTACGGAGGAGCTTGTAACGACCCGGTATTTTGGACCATTCAAATCGACAATAATCCACACATGTCAGACTTGAATAATGCAAAATAACAGATTGTAATAAAATTTGGTGCAAATCAAAATCATTCACAGAATCACAGACACAGAAATATCAGAATAACTCGCAGCGGAATTTAAAAATAACCATAGTGGTTCATGAAGCCACTAAAATACATAGTCTCAAAACAAGTACAAATTACATAGTCTAAAACCAATACAGTTTGAATAACCACAGAAAATCCCAAATTCATTTGTCTCAATTACATAAGCTAAAATAAAAGACTGAATAGCAAAACAGATAGCAGCTTGATAAAGATGATCTCCAGTAGTCCTAGCTCCGTGAAGATGAAGTCCAACTGATACTCAGGCTAACCCGAGCGTAAAATAAAACATAAACACTCGAGTCAGGATATACATACTTATACAATGTAAACCAACTCAAGTGAACTGTAGTAAAGATACAAGTAACTTAGAAGATGCTTGGGACCGCGCATCCTCTAAGGATCCGTTAAAATATCTACTATGTAGTAATATTCGCTATTATAATAGTGTCTAAATAAGTAAAGTATAATCATATAGAAAATAGCGTTAAGGGGATGGAGAACCTTAACGCGGTCGGATCTTAAAATCATAATCGTAGTAAAGCTCGATATGGTAGGTGACACGGCACAACTAGGCAATGCCAGGGTAGATATACCAATTACGCACACGGACTGATGGATACGCATATCAGCCACTACCGTTCCACCTCAAACAACATTCCCAAATCGGAGGATGGCCATCTAGTCAAATCACAAGTAAGAGTATAATATCGAAGAAATGTGTCCGAGAAGAGGTGCTACCTCACTGGTCCGAGATCGCTCCTGTTTTAGCCACATTATGCCAACTCACGGGAGTTGGGTCCACGTAACATACCTTAGGAACGTTGCCACCATCCTACTTCATTCTGGAATCTCCACCGCGTACACGGTTGTCAAAGTGGTTTTCGGTATCGACAGAGAGTATGTCCATATCCGATCCCGGTCTCTTTGCCAACCAATCGTTATTATAACCAGTGGTTATAGATTTAAAAATTTATCAAATATACTTCAAATTAAACCATTTAAAACAAAGTCATTATTCTTTTAAATCAAATATTAAAATCCCAAAATTTAACCTTTTCGGAGCTCATTTATTCACTTAAAACAATAACGTTAAAAATTTCAGCTTTCACGGCATTTAAAAAGTGCGGCGGTAAGTTATATTTGAAAACAATTTTATTCAGCAAAACAAAATTTATAAACTGCTATAACAGTTCAGTTTTAAACAAAAATTCATATTTCAGCCTACTGCAGTCCTTAACAAGTGCTACAGTAGCCTTTTTATTAGTTCAGGTTTTAGTTTCTGTTACAACAACACTTACCAAGTGCTATCATAGCCTTAGTTCGTTTTAGTCTTTTGGTTCATTTATATAACCACAGCACTTAACAAGTGCTACAGATTCCACTTAGTTCAGAATTAGTTCATTTAATTTAAACCATTTAAATTTATAAAAGTCATAAATTTTCACATTTAAAATGTTCATTTAAACCCTTTTACTTATGATTTTTCTAAAGAGAAATTTTTTTACAAATAAAAACCAAAGTTCACTTATTACATTCAAGTGCGTAAATCCCTACTTTCATTTAAACAATTCATTTCAACATTTAAACTTAAACTCCATTTTTCCACCATTTTTAAACTAAATTTTCATTTCAATTTAATTAACTTCAATTTCCATCTTTTCTTTTTTTTAGTCAAATTTTCAAATTTAAGTTCCATTTAAAAATCAATATTTTTCCATTTATTTATATTTATCACATAGAAAAATCATTTCTATTCCAAATAAATCATTTAAAAATTCGATTTAAATCAATTTAATATTATTACAATATTTAAAACATTTAAAGGTATCCAGAAAAATACAGAAAAATAACCACGGGTCTGTATAATATTTTCTAGCCTAAGTCAAGTGATACGGATACTATATCATTTCAATCCGTAGTTTACAAAGAAAAATCCGGGTTTTATCATTTCAAACCCGCAATCCCAAGTAAATAAAATTTAATTGAAAATCGTTCAGGCCTATCATTTCAGCCCATAACGATTTTCCCTTATTCTAAAGTCCGTTTGGGTATGTATCATTTCAACCCATAGTGATTCTATTCTACAGGGAACTTGTAGTGTGATTTAACAGAATAGAATAACAGTAAAATAAGAACAAAATATAACAGATGATACGATATGCAGTTTTTAATAATTCTAACATCAAATATAAATAAATCACAGGTAATTATAACATCATTTATTTATTTATTTATTTATTTATTTTCTACACATTCAGTTGCGGTCGTTTCACTATCATATAAGTATGAATATTCGTGTGAGATTTACTCACCTCTACGGAGCTGGAGATTCGGAAAAAGAAATACGATGTCTAACGAAAGCACACGGAAAGCACGATCATTGTTGGCGGTTTCGCCAACTGGATTCAAATCTAAAATCAAAGAATAAAGCAAAAATTTGAATAAGCTAACGCACGTCAATTACCTTAACATTTTTGAGTAAATCAATTGGAAATCAAATTGAAACAAAAGTAAGGCTCGAAGGACATTTTGGCCATGAGTTCAAACAAAGGCTGGGTGGCATACAAATCATGAATTCAAACACAAAAGTGACAAAAGCAAATTTTTTCCCTTTTTTTTCAAAACAAAGGTCAGTCACGTGACCAAAAGCAATTTCTCATTTCCTTTCCAAACAGATGCCAGAGGGAATAATATAAGCTAAGGTTTAAAACAAAATGCAGAGGTGACACAAAACAAAACTTTTGTTCATCATTTTTCAAACAGAGGCTCAGAAATAGAATAGCCAAAATACCAAATGCCAAGAGAACAAAAATCACTTCACTGCTCCAGTTCACAATACAAGTTTGGTCTGACAGCTCGGGTGGCATGGGTTGGTCAGCCTGTTCTCGGCTTGGAGGCGAATGGGGTTGGGTCAGGCGAAGGGGTTGGGTTGGAGGTGGTGGCTGGTCTCGGTTGGATGAGTTGGTCTCGACACGGGTGGAGGTGGTGACGTGGGTTAGGGGTTGGGCATGGGGATCGGTCTGGTGGTGTGGGGTCGTGGTGGTCTAGGCGTAGTGGGGTGGCAGAGTTCGGTCTGGAGGCGTGGTGGTGGACTGGGTAGGCTGACGTGGTGGTGGACTGTCACAGTCGTGGTGGCAGCTAGTGGCAAAAGGGTTGGAGGTGGTCTGGATCTCGACATGGAGAGGGGACATGGGTGTGGTGGCGTGGGAACTCGTGGTGGTGGGCAGGGCGTAGGGTCGTGGTGGTGGCAGGTCACGGTTGGGGTGGGTCTGGTGAGGTGCGTGGGGTTTCGTGGTGGTCTGGTGGCTTAGAGGCGAATGGGTTGGGTTCGGTCTAGCGTGGGGTTGCCTGGGGTGGAGGCGAATGGGTTAGGTTCGGTCTGGCGTGGGGTTGCCTGGGTGGAGGCGTGGGCTGTCACGGTGAAGGATATGGGGTAGGTCAGGGGATAAGGCAAGACACAGCAAAGAATAACAGCAAACAGGGGATGAGAGTGACAAAACAGAGCAAAAATGAAAACAAAAATGAAAGAAGGTACGTAGCCATTACCTGGAAGAAGAAATGTTCACGCAAAAGCAAATGGAACTGAAAGAAAAAGTTGGATCTGGCAATTATAAATTGCTCTGAACGTTAGGGAATTCAAGGCAATTTGATTTATTAAAAGCTGGACGAAACGTATGGAATGCAAAGAGGGAATGGAATAATTCTCACGTGAACGGTTCAATGCAAGATTTTTATAAATTTTCAAACTGAAAATATACACCAGAAATAGCACTGTTAACGCAAGAAAAATCAAATGGACAAAGGAACAACGAACGTAAAGTGTAACGCCCAAAGTAACGTACAACCGTTATTTGTTTCTTTTATTAAATAAATTTAAAAATGATAACGTTTCTTTAAATAAAATAACGTTTCATTTAAACCAAAATTTAAATAGCTATTATCATAATTAATAATATTTGATTTTAATATAAAGTTAAGAACAGATGAAATTATACGTAAAAAAATGTAAAGTTTAAATTTCCCGTTTTTCACTAATTATTACACTTTTAATTCAAATCAATATTTCAAAAATGTTTATTTTTAAATAAAAATTTGTTAAAATTTTTGGGCTGTTACACTCTCCCCCACTCAAAACTTTTCGTCCTCGAAAAGGAACGAAAAAGGAAAACCAAGAAAGATAAGACAGAAAAGCAAAAGTACCTGAAATAAACAATTTCAGATTCGAAGCACGAATGCTCTCCTCCGTCTCCCAGGTGCAATCCCGTTCATCAGTGCTCCACTGCACTTTGACCAGGTTAACAGATTTTCTTCTTAGCTGCTTCGTACCTCGATCGACGATACGAAGTGGCTTCCTCTCAACAGTCAGATTTGGCTCAATATCCAAACTATCAAGAGCAGAAGGCTGGATAATAAGAGATGGATCATGCAGATAGCGACGAAGATGAGATACATGAAAGACATCGTGTATTCCAGAAAATTTCTTGGGTAAATCCAGACGATAAGCAAGAGAGCCAATTCTTTCCAAAATGCGGAGAGGACCTACAAATCTAGGAGAAAGCTTTCCTCTACGACCAAAACGAATAACATTCCTTAAGGGAGAGACCTTAAGGAAAACCAAATCACCAACAGCAAACTCTAAACTCCGTCTTCGACGATCAACGTACTTCTTCTGTCTATCTTGAGCAATCCTCATCTTCCTCTTAATCTCTTCTACTCTCTCTGAAGCTTCCAAAACCATCTCAGGACCAAGAACCAAACGATTACCGGATTCAATCCAGCAAGAAGGAGATCTACAAGGTCGTCCGTAAAGAGCAGAAACCGGAGATGTCTCAATACTGGCCTGATAACTATTGTTATAAGTGAATTCGACAAGATGGAGATGATCTTCCCAAGATCCTCCAAAATCAAGCACACAAGCACGAGGAAGATCTTCTAAAATCTGATTCACCCTTTCCGTTTGACCGTCGGTCTGTGGATGGTAAGCAGTGCTCAGATTTTGATGAGTACCCAAAGAATCCTGAAAGGCTTTCCAAAACCTACTAGTAAAGATAGGATCACGATCACAAACGATACTGAGAGGAACACCATGGAGACGAACAATCTCCCTCATGTAAATCTCAAACAAATTAGAAGCTGAACGGGTAGACTTGACCGGAATGAAATGAGCTGATTTGGTCAATCTATCTACAATAACCCAGATACTCTCGTTACCCTTCCTAGTCCTCGGTAAACCATCAATGAAATCCATAGAAACTTGTTCCCACTTCCAATTGGGAATCTCAAGAGGCTGCATTAAACCAGGAGTCTTCTGATGATCTGCCTTGACTTGCTGACAAGTCGCGCACCTATTAACAAAAATGGAAATATCTCGCTTCATACCTTTCCACCAATACAACTTCTTCATGTCCTGATACATCTTGGTCACGCCTGGATGAATAGAAAGTCTGGACTGATGATTCTCCCGAAGTAACTCCTGTCTCAATCCATCAACATTCGGAACACAAATCCTATTATTAATCCTCAATACACCCTTATCGTCAATCTGAGCTCCACTGCCATCAAGACTACTACTTCCCACTCTACTTCGAACATTCTCCTTAATCAATCTAAGCATCTGATACTCATCATGTCTAGCCATAATATGATCCACAAGAGGTGAAGAAACAACAAGCTGACACAACAAAGCTTTCTTCCTACTCAAAGCATCTGCCACAACATTAGCTTTTCCCGGTGTATAGTTGATGTCGAGGTCATAAGAAGCAAGGAACTCTAACCACCTAACTTGTCTCTGATTCAAATCCTTCTAAGAGAAAATATACCTCAAAGACTGATGATCTGTGAAAAGCTCGAACTTGGTACCCAACAGATGATGTCTCCAAAGCTTCAAAGCAAAAACAACGGCAAGCAACTCTAGATCATGGGCAGCATAATTTACTTCATGGGTCTTCAACTGTCGACTAGCATAAGCAATCACCATACCATCCTGCATCAGAACAGCTCCCAAACCTTCTCGACAAGCATCAGTGTATACCGTTAATCCCTCATTTCCATTTGGAACGGTAAGAACAGGTGCGGAAGTAAGCTTGTCTTTTAACTCATTGAATGCTGCCTTACACCTGTTACTCCAAATAAACTTGGCATTCTTCCGAGTTAAAGCAGTGAGAGGTGCAACAATCCGAGCGAAATTCTCAATGAATCTCCGGTAATAACCGGCAAGGCCCAGAAAACTACGGATATCAGTAGGAGTCTTAGGAGTTTCCCAATCCTGCACAGAATAGGGAAAAAAAAGAAGGATAATAGGAAAGATAGAGTAAATTGAATGAAACAAGGAAAGAGAAGGAAAGAAAGACTTACATTGATCGCAGTGATCTTGAATGGATCAACTGAAACTCCATTACTAGAAACAATATGCCCGATAAATCGGACTTCATCCTTCCAGAAATGGCATTTGGAAAATTTAGCCTTTAACTGATGATTTCGAAGAGTCTCAAGAATAGATTTCAAATGTGACTCATGTTCTTCTTCAGACTTAGAGAAAATGAGGATATCATCCACAAAGACTAGAACAAATTTATTAAGCACATCACGAAAAACACGATTCATCAAGTCAACAAAGAAAGCAGGAGCATTAGTCAAACCAAAAGGCATGACTAACCATTCAAAGAATCCATTCTCAGTACGGAAAGCAGTCTTGGGAATACTTTCCTCAGCAACTCTGAGCTGGTGAAAACCCGTGGCAAGATCAAGCTGAGAGAAAACAGAAGCACCATAAAGCTGATCAAACATGTCATTGATGCGAGGCATTGGATATCTATTTTTCATAGTGAGCTTGTTCAGCTCCCTATAATCAACACACATCCAGAGAGAACCATCTGACTTGGTGACGAAAACCACCGCAGCTCCCCATTCAGAATAGCTAGGTCTGATCAGACCCTTGGAATATAGGTCCTCAATTTGCTTTCCTAACTCAACCTTCTCGCGGGGTGCCATTCTTCTAGGAGGAAGAACTACAGGTCGAGCTCCAGGAATGAGATCAATGCGGAAATCAATTTACCGCTTGGGAGGTAAAGCAGTAACTTCCCCAAATACATCCGGGTAGTGATTGACTACCCGAGTCGACTGAAGATCAACAGGAGAAGCATCCAATGAGTAGATAAAGCTACCAGCACAATCATGAGGCAAACAACACTGAATAACTAAAGAATTACCCCGATCATCCTCAAGAGAAACGATTCGGGATTTACAAGAGATATGGGCATCATGATTCTTTAACCAATCATTTCCAAGCAACAAATCAAAAGTATTAAAACCAAGAATATAGAAATCCCCACTAAAAAGATGATCAGAATGGTGGAGTTTCACATGTTTACAAATCTTATTAAGATTTGCGGGACCACCAATAGGATTTGAAACACATAGAGGAACAGAAGCATACTCAGGAGAAAGGAGATGTTCAAACTTATGACACAGATCATCAGAAATAAAACTGTGCAAAGCCCCGGTATCAAATAAAACACGAACATGATGATGAAATAAAGTAAAGGTGCCTTGAAGAGTACCTTGATCATCGCTAGGAGCAGGAGTAGGTGCCGCAGGTGATGAAGCAGATGTGACAGCAAATACACCAGATGGCTTTCCCTTCTGATATAAAGGACAGTCCTTCCTAAAATGACCCGGCTGAAGACAAACATGACAAAGATCGTTCCTGGAAACCTGAGGTGGAGGAACAGTAGCACCAGACGGAGTAGGGCAACTATTGGCATAGTGTCCCTTCTGGTCACATTTGAAGCAGGTAATGGAGGAAAGATCAATAGGGTGTCTCTGGGAAGGAGCAGATGCTGAAGATCCCAAGCCCGCATGCTTGATCCAATTCTTCTTCTACTGGTGGAAGTTGGGCTTTCTCTTCTTGGAATTTGCAGAGGAAGATTGTGAGACATGAGCACCAGAAGCAACAGGACCCTTGGAAGTAGGGTTCTCATAGCGAATAGCCATATCCATGAGCTCAGTAAATGTGCCATGAACATGTGAAATAAGGCGATCGTAGAACTCTGGGCGAGCTCCAGAAATGAACTTCTCATTCTTCTTTAGCTGAGTGTCGATAAGACCAGGACCAAATTTGGAAAGTTCATTGAACTTCCGCTCATACTCCGAAAAAGACATGGTACCCTGCTTAAGATCCATGAATTCACGGTAAAGCTGAGATTTCCCGGCTTCGGGCATCCATTTTGCCACAAAAGCCTCCCTGGAAAGAAGATAAAGAAACCAAACTTAAGATAGATTCAAAAGGAAAGGAAATGGGGAAAATTCAAGTTAACACAAAGGATACCTGAACTAATCCCACGAAAGATCACCTTCGTTAGTGTGAGTCGTAACAGACTCCCACCAATCTAGGCTGACTCTTGCAGCTGCCATGTAGCTAACTGACGCTTCTGGGCATCAGTGATCTCAAGACCAGTAAAAATTCTCTCCAAACTTCGTAGCCATTGCTGGGCTTCGATAATACTCTCTGAACCGGTGAACCTAGTGCCACCGAGCTGAGAGAATTCCTTGCAAAGAACAGTAAACCTAACGGGTGCAACAGGTGGAGGAGCAGGACCACGACCCCTACCTCTAGCATTTCCACGATTCATCCTGGAAATATCAAGAATAAATTTAGGACAAGGTACAGAGCGGACCAAGATAAGTTAAGATAAGACACGATAAGATCACTTGGATGGATATCCTAATAACAAAATTTCTAACAAGGTAGATGCAGAAAGAAGGAAGTTTAGAAAAAATTTCTTCTTAAAACAAGAAAACTTTATATGAAAATAATCTTTGAAAAATCATTTGAGAAATCATTTTATACTTTGAAAATACGTTCACTCTCAAAGAAATGATTCTGAGTTTGATTTCACTCATTCTAGGGTATTTCTACCCTATCTCTAATGAGTTTTTGCTCCATAGGCTAAGGTTTGCCTAAAACCAAAGCTCTGATACCAAATGTAACCACCCGGTATTTTGGACCATTCAAATCGACAATAATCCACACATGTCAGACTTGAATAATGCAAAATAACAGATTGTAATAAAATTTGGAGCAAATAAAATCATTCACAGAATCACAGACACAGAAATATCAGAATAACTCGCAGCGGAATTTAAAAATAACCATAGTGGTTCATGAAGCCACTAAAATACATAGTCTCAAAACAAGTACAAATTACATAGTCTAAAACCAATACAGTTTGAATAACCACAGAAAATCCCAAATTCATTTATCTCAATTACATAAGCTAAAATGAAAGACTGAATAGAAAAACATATAGCAGCTTGATAAAGATGATCTTCAGTAGTCCTAGCTCCGTGAAGATGAAGTCCAACTGATACTCAGGCTGTCCCGAGCGTAAAATAAAACATAAACACTCGAGTCAGGATATACATACTTATACAATGTAAACCAACTCAAGTGAACTGTAGTAAAGATACAAGTAACTTAGAAGATGCTTGGGACCACCCATCCTCTAAGGATCCGTTAAAATATCTACTATGTAGTAATATTCGCTATTATAATTGTGTCTAAATAAGTAAAGTATAATCATATAGAAAATAGCATTAAGGGGATGGAGAACCTTAACGCGGTCGGATCTTAAAATCATAATCGTAGTAAAGCTCGATATGGTAGGTGACATGGCACAACTAGGCAATGCCAGGGTAGATATACCAATTACGCACACGGACTGATGGATACGCATAACAGCCACTACCGTTCCACCTCGAACAACATTCCCAAATCGAAGGATGGCCATCTAGTCAAATCACAAGTAAGAGTATAATATCGAAGAAATGTGTCCGAGAAGAGGTGCTACCTCACTGGTCCGAGATCGCTCCTGTTTTAGCCAACTTATGCCAACTCACGGGAGTTGGGTCCACGTAACATACCTTAGGAACGTCGCCACCATCCTACTTCATTCTGGAATCTCCACCGCGTACACGGTTGTCAAAGTGGTTTTCAGTATCGACAGAGAGTATGTCCATATCTGATCCCGGTCTCTTTGCCAACCAATCGTTATTATAACCCGTGGTTATAGATTTAAACAATTTATCAAATATACTTCAAATTAAACCATTTAAAACAAAGTCATTATTCTTTTAAATAAAATATTAAAATCCCAAAATTTAACCTTTTCGGAGCTCATTTATTCACTTAAACCAATAACGTTAAAAATTTCAGCTTTCACAGCATTTAAAAAGTGCGGCGGTAAGTTATATTTGAAAACAATTTTATTCAGCAAAACAACATTTATAAACTGCTATAACAGTTCAGTTTTAAACAAAAATTCATATTTCAGCCTACTGCAGTCCTTAACAAGTGCTACAGTAGCCTTTTTATTAGTTCAGGTTCAAATTTAGTTTCTGCTACAACAACACTTTCCAAGTGCTATCATAGCCTTAGTTCGTTTTAGTCTTTTGGTTCATTTATATAACCACAGCACTTAACAAGTGCTACAGATTCCACTTAGTTCAGAATTAGTTCATTTAATTTAAACCATTTAAATTTATAAAAGTAATAAATTTTCACATTTAAAATGTTCATTTAAACCCTTTTACTTATGATTTTTCTAAAGAGAATTTTTTTTACAAATAAAAACCAAAGTTCACTTATTACATTCAAGTGCATAAATCCCTACTTTCATTTAAACAATTCATTTCAACATTTAAACTTAAACTCCATTTTTCCACCATTTTTAAACTAAATTTTCATTTCAATTTAATTAACTTCAGTTTCCATCTTTTCTTTTTTTTAGTCAAATTTTCAAATTTTAAGTTCCATTTAAAAATCAATATTTTTCCATTTATTTATATTTATCACATAGAAAAATCATTTCTATTCCAAATAAATCATTTAAAAATTCGATTTAAATCAATTTAATATTATTACAATATTTAAAACATTTAAAGGTATCCAGAAAAATATAGAAAAATAACCACTTGTCTGTATAATATTTTCTAGCCTAAGTCAAGTGATACGGATACTATATCATTTCAATCCGTAGTTTACAAAGAAAAATCCGGGTTTTATCATTTCAAACCCGCAATCCCAAGTAAATAAAATTTAGTTGAAAATCATTCAGGCCTATCATTTCAGCCCATAACGATTTTCCCTTATTCTAAAGTCCGTTCAGGTATGTATCATTTCAACCCATAGTGATTCTATTCTACAGGGAACTTGCAGTGTGATTTAACAGAATAGAATAACAGTAAAATCAGAACAAAATATAACAGATGATACGATATGCAGTTTTTAATAATTCTAACATCAAATATAAATAAATCACAGGTACTTATAACATCATTTATTTATTTATTTATTTACTACACATTCAGTTGCGGTCGTTTCACAATCATATAAGTATGAATATTCGTGTGAGATTTACTCACCTCTACGGAGCTGGAGATTCGGAAAAAGAAATACGATGTCTAACGAAAGCACGCGGAAAGCACGATCAGTTGTTGGCGGGTTTGCCAACTGGATTCAAATCTAAAATCAAAGAATAAAGCAAAAATTTGAATAAGCTAACGCACGTCAATTACCTCAACATTTTTGAGTAAATCAACTGGAAATCAAATTGAAACAAAAGTAAGGCTCGAAGGACATTTTGGCCGTGACTTCAAACAAAGGCTAGGTGGCATACAAATCATGAATTCAAACACAAAAGTGACAAAAGCAAATTTTTTTCCCTTTTTTTTTCAAAACAAAGGTCAGTCACGTGACCAAAAGCAATTTCTCATTTCATTTCCAAACAGATGCCATAGGGAATAATATAAGCTAAGGTTTAAAACAAAATGCAGAGGTGACACAAAACAAAACTTTTGTTCATCATTTTTCAAACAGAGGCTTAGGAATAGAATAGCCAAAATACCAAATGCCAAGAGAACAAAAATCACTTCACTGCTCCAGTTCACAATACAAGTTTGGTCTGACAGCTCGGGTGGCATGGGTTGGTCAGCCTGTTCTCGGCTTGGAGGCGAATGGGGTTGGGTCAGGCGAAGGGGTTGGGTAGGAGGTGGTGGCTGGTCTCGGTTGGATGAGTTGGTCTCGGCACGGGTGGAGGTGGTGACGTGGGTTAGGGGTTGGGCGTGGGGATCGGTCTGGTGGTGTGGGGTCGTGGTGGTCTAGGCGTAGTGGGGTGGAAGAGTTCGGTCTGGAGGCATGGTGGTGGACTGGGTAGGCTGACGTGGTGGTGGACTGTCACAGTCGTGGTGGCAGCTAGTGGCAAAAGGGTTGGAGGTGGTCTGGATCTCGACATGGAGAGGGGACATGGGTGCGGTGGCGTGGGAACTCGTGGTGGTGGGCAGGGCGTAGGGTCGTGGTGGTGCCAGGTCATAGTTGGGGTGGGTCTAGTGAGGTGCGTGGGGTTTTGTGGTGGTCTGGTGGCTTGGAGGCAAATGGGTTGGGTTCGGTCTGGCGTGGGGTTGCCTGGGGTGGAGGCGAATGGGTTGGGTTCGGTCTGGCGTGGGGTTGCCTGGGTGGAGGCGTGGGCTGTCACGGTGAAGGATATGGGGTAGGTCAGGGGATAAGGCAAGACACAGCAAAGAATAACAGCAAACAGGGGATGAGAGTGACAAAACAGAGCAAAAATGAAAGAAGGTACGTGGCCATTACCTGGAAGAAGAAATGTTCACGCAAAAGCAAATGGAACTGAAAGAAAAAGTTGGATCTGGCAATTATAAATTGCTCTGAACGGTAGGGAATTCAAGGCAATTTGATTTATTAAAAGCTGGACGAAACGTATGGAATGCAAAGAGGGAATGGAATAATTCTCACGTGAACGGTTCAATGCAAGATTTTTATAAATTTTCAAACTGAAAATATACACCAGAAATAGCACTGTTAACGCAAGAAAAATCAAATGGACAAAGGAACAACGAACGTAAAGTGTAACGCCCAAAGTAACGTACAACCGTTATTTGTTTCTTTTATTAAATAAATTTAAAAATGATAACGTTTCTTTAAATAAAATAACGTTTCATTTAAACCAAAATTTAAATAGCTATTATCATAATTAATAATATTTGATTTTAATATAAAGTTAAGAACGGATGAAATTATACGTAAAAAAAATGTAAAGTTTAAATTTCCCGTTTTTCACTAATTATTACACTTTTAATTCAAATCAATATTTCAAAAATGTTTATTTTTAAATAAAAATTTGTTAAAAATTTTGGGCTGTTACAGAGCTTTTGCAATTTGACAAGGGATATAAATATATATACATCGACCCACTCGGTCGGAAAAACAAAAACAGTTCATATTTCTTATTTTGTATTGCGTAGGCGTACCTTTATTAGCATTTTAAGCAAAGCGACTTATTTATTTAGCATTTGCGCAACCAAAATGCAGCCAAACGGCCCCACTATACCTGTACTTTCTCAATTTAAACACGTAAGTGGCATATATAGGAAATCTATTAACATTTTACTTATTTTCAATAGCAAACACATAGTTTTCATAAGCAATGCACTCGAAATAATTCCCATAGGCAATTTATATGGTTTCGATACAAATTTAGTTGCTTACAACTAATTCACATACCATTTCTATTCAATTCAAGTGATTTACAAATCACTTTCTTACATTCTATTCATTTTTTAAGCGAAACAAATTCAACGATATTCACTTAATAGAATATCCATTCTAGTTTATAACAAATTTAAATTGATACCAACTCAATTGATTTTAATTCCATTTCATTTCCAATTGATTTCATTCAATTCAATTTGCATTCCATTAATCAAACAAATTTCATTGAAAACCATTCAATAAAAGTCAACAACAACCATTTCACAATTTTACTTAAGTCGAGCATTTATCCAAATATTGCTTAAGTTATTTCAACTCAAACTCAAATTATAGTTTCCTTGTAAACAATTTCCAATTTAAAACTTTGATTTGATTTTTCATTTATCAAATCCATTCCATCTACTAATTTAATTCAATTAATATATTCACTTATCCTTTTTAAATTGCAAATTTCCATATTCAATTCATTCTGAATTTACTTTATCTTTAACAAGGAAATTTCAATTTATTTTATTTTTCCATGTTTGGATTTTTCTTCAACTTGATTCAAATCAAATCTCATTACATTATTCAATTTCCAATTCATTTATTTACAAATGTAACCTCATTTGTTCATTCACAAATTCATTCCTTTTCAATTTGAATCTTATTCCAATCAAATTTCAAATATTTTTATAAGTTATCAAACTTATTTACATTCCATTACATTTTAAAGAAATTCTAGAGTCTTCCAAACAACATTTCAAAATTATTTCTTGGAATCAATTATACCCCTTCAAAATATTTTCCCAAATATTTTTAAATTTCAACCCCACTAGACTTCATATCCACTCAAAAATACTTCCCAAATAATTATTTTCCAGACTTCTGGAAACCATTTTCAAATTAGGAAATTTTCTCCTTTGAAATTTCAATTCAAATCCTTTAATTCGTATTACAAAAATTACTTTGGTATCTCATTTCAATTTATAAAACTCATTTACCAATTTCATTCCATTAATGATTTTATTTTCAAATACTTCTCTGGAATTCTATTTCAAATTATAAATCACATTTACAATTTACATTTATTAATCTCATTCGTATATGAATTCATTTCCTTATCCTTTCAATTCATATTTAAAAATTTTCATTTTTTAAATGAATTTATCTCCAAATCTTTGGTTATACCATCATTTCTTATTCAATTTCCATATACAATGATAATAATTCAATATTATCACTTTTTATCAACCAAGCAACCATATACAATAATAATTCACGAAAAATGATTTCTTTTCTACACGAAAATAGTTTTGGGTAAAATTATTTCATTTACCCTATTTTAAAAACAATACTGTGTCAGTTCATCTTGTTTAAGAGTTTAGAAACCCCTATCGATTACAGTTGGCCAAACTGAACCGACCAGAATCTATAAACAATCAACCAATAAGTCAACACAATATGAAACAAATTTTTGTATTCACTAACAAATACGCGCTCATATCTATTATTACACTCACACTCATTCTAGAGTACTACTGACTCTATCTCTAATGAGTAACACCCAACAGAGCCAAGGTAATCGCTTAACCAATTGCTCTGATACCACTTGTAACGGTTCGATATTTCGACGCTCGAAAGTCGACATTAATACGTTCACTGGATCAAATGCCGCGCAATCGAATGCCGGAAAACTGAATCATTAGGGTTAAAAGAAGAGGTAGAAGAAGACATAAGAAAAACAAACAGAACAATATCAGAATCTCACATTCACAGCGGCACAATATATAATAGATGAATGAATAATCTTTAAGACAAAGAACTATATCAGTTTATACATACATCATCAGAGTTTACAACAACAACACACATCACTGGACAGTAATATAAACTTGTCCACATAACACAATACACAGCGGAATAATACTAGTATAAGTGATACGTCTCGCCATCCAGCTCGCCTCCAGATCTCCACAGCAACTTCGGAATTCCAGAATGATCTGATAACCTGACTCTAGGCTACCCGTGTGGAAAATTATGGGCACCCAGAGTTTAGAAAGGGAACAATAAACTCCAGGTCAGTCTTGGGACTGGTGTGAGATCTTAAAAACAGTTATTTTCACAAAGAAAATAAAAATTGTTCGCAATGCTTTTGGAAACTGAAACTACCATAAGGCCTCCCGCCACACACACAATGCAAACGCAGAATTGGAGGAGATTTCTCCTTATGATAGTCAAATATGCTTAATACGCAAAATCCTTTTTATATTATTATTAGTGCATAGTGTGGAAAACATTTCGAAAATATAATTTTAATCTTAGCCAACATACAACCATTATTGTATGCCTACTATAACTACTATGTTCAATAGCAGGTTACCGCCACATTCCATAGCAGGTTATACAACTAAAACCGTACAAGGTTCGTATTGTTTCTTTGGATTTCCAACTAATGGTCAGGCTAAGGAACTTCCTACTACCATATGGGTACGCCTCTGGCGGGACGTCCCGAGAACCTACCCGGATCTCTGCCAACACAAGGCCGGGTTACCTCTGTAACTAGGTAACCACTACTCGAGTATGCCACCCCCTGGTCGTTTGCGACCTTTATCCGAGGGCCCTCGATCATAAAGCAACCACACAGTAAATAAGATTGATGCCACCACACAGGTATAGCATCTGGGCTCCATACCATGATACTACCTTTTTCCAGAAGGGAATGACATACCCTAAGGGAAGCGACCCTCATAACCTTGCCGCATTTTCCTGTTTTGACCATTTCCGGTGTGTGAGGTCCGATGAGGTCTCGTCCACAAAGCTACGCTTTACACGAAAACCATGCTTTGATCAACAAATGATCAACAATCACACAGCAGCACTTAGCATACCACACTACCAAATTGGGAGTATATCACTAATAACCTTCAACTACATAACCTCTAAGCTCGTACGTCTCAGAGAAGGGTGTTAAGCTAAGAGAATAAATTCTCCGCCACCAACAGAAATGTATTTGAAAGAAATATGCTTTATATCTCAAAGTGTAGCGTCAAACATACATCCATACAAGTCTGTTCCGGGTTCGAACAGAACCGAAGGCACTTCCAAAGAAGCCCTTGCAATCCGGGTATCCACAATCCCGATCGGACTTCCCATCACATAGGGAATCTCTATACCAGAGCAACTCAGTGCAGAGACAATCGATATGTTATCCTATCGTTCTCGCAAATACCCGGTCTTCAACACCAGTCTTAAATTGTGATCCACAACGTCGTATCATTATTCGGAATGGGTTATATGACACAAAGTCCTCTCCCGGCTAAACCGAATAATGAGCGCTTGTTTTAAAAACAAATTCAAGTGCCACTTCAAAGGCAAATATTGATAGTCGGTTATTTAACTATCAAACAACATTCACAACAATCATCAAATTTAAATAATTTTCCCAATTTATTTATTTCAAAATATCTTCACAAGATATATATTTTTCCACAATTCAACACTTTGAAAACAAATTTCAAATCACTTTTCACCTTTCAACTTTTGAAAATAAATTTCAAATCAATTTCCTTACGCGGAATATATTTCCAAATATTTATTCATTCCCACTGGAAATCTGCCGAGTTCAAATATTTTAAAATGATTTATATCACTATCTAAAATATAATTGGGAAAACATTTTCTCCGAAATATTCCTTTAAAAACCAACTTTAGAACCTTTAATTTATATTTTAAAAGCTACTTTGGAAATATACTCGGCTTTATAGTGAGAATACACTTTCACTTCAAAATGGTCCATTTAAACCAATTAAATAATCCTTATCGATTCATTTTAAATTTATGTTCCAAATCCGTAAATTTATTTCCACACTTAAAAATAAATCAGTGTTTATTTTTAAAACAAATTTCCCTTTCCTTTATAAATTCCATTTTGAATTTACATTCCCAAATATTCACTTTTTATATGATTTTCAAATCGATTTCTCAAATATTTACTTTCTACTCCAAATCAATTTTCAAATTGATTTCCAAATTTATTTCAAATCCCAAATTGATTTTCCAAACATTTATTTCAAACACCTAATTGATTTTAGAATGGATTTCCCAAGTTTTATGTAACGACCCAGAATTTCCATCATTTGAAATTCGAATATTTAATTGATTTTAAATATTAATAAGTAAGATTTGGGAGTCGAATTTATTTAATTCCGATATAGTGATTTAATTGGGCGATTAAATTATTAATTTAATACCTGAATTTGGGTAAATAATTGAAAACTGAATCAAATGTGTATAAAAATGATTTATAAAGTTATATTAAATCATATTGGAGTTATAACGATGTTATAGAACTTTTAAATTTGGATTAAAAGTTGATTTGTGAAAATTGAATATTTTAATATTTAATTGACGACTAAAAATGACCATTTTTCAAACAGTCTTGGATTTCAACGAAACCTGTTTCATCGGATCCATAATGTGAAATTATTGTATGGTTTCAAATTTCGTGTCAATCAGATGTACGGTTTGTCTAGGGCAAGCCAAATCGCATCGAAATCGGTTTAAATCGATTTAATTTAAATTTGATCATTTATTTCCGTAACACTCACATACGATGGAATTAGCTCCCGAAACACGTTCCATTATGTTCGGAACGCGGGGTAAACCTTAGAAACGCCAACCGGCACGCTCGAATTGGAGTTCGGAAAATTTTCGATGAATAGTGTTTTGGAGAATTTTCTATAAAAGGACCTCTATTGTTTCCATTTGCAATTAAAACAAACCCTACCCCTAATAATGCTTCAGCCGCCACCCCTAATTTTAATGGCTGAGAATTTCGAAACTTCCTCCTCTATTATCTCCAAATCTACAAACAATTAGAAAAAGTCGTCAAGTACAAAGTTGTAGAGGGCATCAAGATCTAGCTATCCAACGATGGAGATTGGAAACGGAGCCACGGATTGACGACAAATCGAGATGGAAGTCGCTGCATTTTTCACGCAAATCGAGGTGATGGGGTTGACCGAGTTTGACCGCACTCTGGCCGATAGTGGAGCTCGTGGTGGCGAACGACGTGGCACTCTCCGATCGTCTTCAAATCGAGTGTGGTGGTCGTGAAAATTCGTTGAAGAATGGCGGCTATGGGTTTGTTGAACGTGAATTGAACGATGATGGGGGAGAAGCCTTGTGCGGCCAGATCTGCAGATGATAGGAGTGTGCGGCCGTGATCTGATGTAGGGTTTGAGATTAAAAATAAAAGCTGAAATTGTTTTATTTAAATTCGTGTAATCTTTAAAATAGCATAACTTTTTCATACGAGGTACGTTTCAGACAAAAATTTTTGTGTCGGAATCGTAATGATGAGCTCTTCGCGATGGAGCTAGATTGGTAATTTTTTGAGCTAGTGAAAATTTTGTTTGAAATTAAACGCCTGTTTAATTTCAATCGGAATAAATCGCTATTGCAATGAGTAAAAGCAAAGGTGAGAACTTCTCACTCAATCAAATATTTTGTTTCGATTTAAATTTTAAATTGTTAGATTTTAAATTGTTGATAGTGTTGATTGTGATGATTGGATGATAAATTGTTATCTATTGTGTTAAATAGACCCTATACGCCGTATATTAAGCGGAGGTTATTTATTAAAAACATATACCGCGATAATTTCACATTGAAGTGGAATTGGTATTATATATGTATATAGCAATATATATATATTGGAATATGTATATATTGGAGTTGTTGATTTCCCGCATTGTGTAGCGGATGATACCCTATTACGCCGCATAATAGCGGATAATATTTATAAATCCCGTATACCGCGATAATTTCACATTGAAGTGAAATTGGTATTGTGCTAACATCTGTGGATGCAGGGAAACAGGTTGGAGGGATCCAACTGGATTCCTCAAACATTTGAATTTATTTCAATGTTGTGTGTTGATTTATTTATAATCGTCGTGTGATTATTTATTTATAATCTGTGAATGATTATATCTGTGATTGAATTCGTTGAAGGCTATAATTTAGCCGAATATATTTTTGGTATCGTTGGATACAAGAAATGAATAGATTGGATTTTTGAAATTAAAATTGGAAATTTTAAGTAAATTCTTTTGAAAGAATTGGGTGAATTTAAAAGAAGGAATTTTAAAGTATAAGGTCGATTTTTGAAATCTTATCGAATTATTTCTAAGAATATGGTAAAAGATTTTATAAATGGATTTTGAAAAGTATTTTTCGAAAGTTGAAGAATTTATTTAAAATGGAATTTTAAATGGTTTGGAAGAGATAAATGAATTTATTTTAAAAGGTGATAAATTTCTAGAAATCAATTTATAATTGATTTGGTATTTGAAAATAAATCTTTGGGAAATCGATATGAAAATTTATTTGATGTTAAATGAGAAAATTGATTTGTGTTGAAATGAATTTTTGAAATGAATTTGTAATTGATTTGGTGTGAAGTAAAATTTGAAATCAATTTGGAATTTGATTCGGTCTTGAAATAAAGGTTTGGAAAATCAATTTGGGTTTTGAAACAAATTTGGAAATCAATTTGAAAGTTGATTTGGAGTTAAAAATGGATATTTGGAAATTTAAATTCACAATGGAATTTATTAAGGAAAGGGAAATTTGTTTAAAAATAAACATTGATTTATTTTTAAGTGTGGAAATAAATTTACAGATTTAGAATGTAAATTCGAAATAAATCGATAAGGATTTATTTAATCGGTTTAAATGAACCATTTTGTGATTTGAAATTGGTTTTCAAATGTGAAGTGTGAAAATATGAAATTGAAATTGGTTTTCAAATGCGAAAGTGTGGAAATTATATATCTTGCAAAGATATTTTAAAATTTAATAATTTGGGAAAAATTATTTAAATTGATTGATTGTTGTGAATGTTGTTGATAGTTAAATAACCGACTATCAATATTTGCCTTTGAAATGGCAATTGATTTGTTTTTAAAACAAACACGCACTATTCGGGTGAGCCGGGAAAAGACCTTTGTGTCATATAACCCATTCCGAATTAGTGATAGGACGATATGGATCGTATTGAAGACCGGTGTTGAAGACCGGATATTTTCGAAAATGAAAGGACAACCTATCGAATGTCTCTGCACCGATTTGCTCCGGTATAGAGATTTATTTCACTCTTTTTGTGATGGGAAGTCCGGACGTGATTAGAAATTATCCGAATTGCAAGGGCTTCTTTGGAAGTGCCTTCGGTTCCGTTCGATCCCGGAACGGACTTGTATGGATGTGTGTGTGACATTACACTTTGAGATGTAAAGATGGTTTCTATCAAATACATTTCTGTTGGTGGCGGAGAATTTATTCTCTTAGCTTAACACACTTCTCTGAGACGTACGAGCTCAGAGGTTATGTAGTTGACGGTTACTAGTGATACATTCCCAATTTGGTAATGTGGCACACGAAGTGCTGTTGATCATTTGTTGGTCAAAGCGTTGCTTTGTGAAAAAGCGTGGCATTGTGAAAAAGCGTGGCTTTGTGAAAAAGCGTAGCTTTGTGGACGAGACTTCGTCGAGCCTCACAACCCGGTAATGGTCGAAACAGGAATGTTGCGGCAAAGGTTTGTAGGGTTAGTGCCCCTAGGGTATGTCATTTCCTTCTGGATAAAAGGTGATATCATGGTATGGAGCCCAGATATTTTACCTATGTTGATTATACTTTGTGATTATTGCTTTGTGATTGAGGATCCTCGAATAAAGGTCGGTGACGACCGGGAGATGACATAGCTCGTGTGTTAGTTACCTAGTTACAGCTTGGTTAAAGCGTGAGGTAGCATCGGCCTTGTGTTTGCAGAGATCCGGTTAGGATCCGGGGCGTCTTTCCAGAGGCGTTTTCTATTTCGGTGTAAGGAAGTTCCTTTGCCTGACCATTTGTTGGAAATCCAAAGAAACAATACGAACCCGGTACGGTTTTAGTTGTATTACCTGCTATGGAATGTAGCGGTAACCTGTTATTGAACGTAGTAGCTATAGTAGGCATACAATAATGGTTGTATGCTGGCTAAGATTAATATTATATTTTCGAAATGATTTTCGACACTACGCACTAATGATAATAATATCGAATGATTTAGCATAGTAAGCATTTTTGACTATCATAAGAAGAAATCTCCTCCAATTCTGTGTTTGCATTATGTGTGTGACGGGAGGTCTTATGGTAGTTTCATTTTCCAAAAGCATTGCGAATATTTTCTACTTGCTTTGTTGTTGTTGTTGTGTTTTAAAGTTAAAACCGTTTTAAGTTCTCACACCAGTCACCATGACTGACCTGGAGTTCATTGTTTTCTTCCTAAACTCTGGGTGCCCACCAATTTCCACACGAGCAGTCTAGAGTCAGGTTATCAGGTCATTCTGGATTCAGGCGATGCTGTGGAGCTCAGTGGCGAGCTGGATGGCGAGACGTAACATTTGTATATGATATTATTATTCCGCTGTGTATTCTGTATGAGGACAAGTTTATATAATTATCCAGTGTTGTATTGTTGTTGTAAACTCTAATGATGATGTAATGTATAAAACTGATATAGTTTTGATTTAAAAATTACTCATTTATCTATTATATGTTGTTCCGCTGCGAATGTGAGATTCTGATATTGTTTCTATTGTTTCTTCTTTCTTTTTCTTCCGTTTTCTTCTACCTCTTCTTTTTCTCCATAACAATTCGGTTTTCCGGCATTCGATTGCTTGGTAGTTGATACAGTGAATGTATTAATGTCGATTTTCGAGCGTCGAAAAGTCGAGTCGTTACATTTGGTATCATAGCATATGGTTAAGTGACAAACTTAGCTCTGTTGGTTATTACTCATTAGAGATAGAGTCAATAGTACTCTAGAATGAGTGTGAGTGTAATAATAGATATGAGCGTGTATTTGTTAGCGAATATGAAATTGTTTTATATTGTGTTTGCTTATCCATTGAGCTATTTGTGAATTCTAGTCGGTATGTGGGACGCCATATTATCGATAGGGGTTTCTAAACACTTAAACGAGGCAAGTCGACATAGTATCATTTTAAATTAGGTAAATAAAATAATTTTACCTCAGTTATATTTTGTATATAAAGGAAAAATAATTTTTCAGAAATTACTAAAGTGTATATAAATTGATTATTTGGTTGTTGAAAATGTAAGAATATATATAAGTTAATGAAAGTTATTTGAATAATCTAAATAAAAACAATAATTGTGAAAGGATAACTTATATAAGATAATGAATTATAAGTATAGAATTATAATTGAATTGATTTGCAATTGTGAAATAATCTTGTATAAGTAAAGTGGAATGGTGAAATTATATGAGAAAAAGATTTATAAATGTGATTTATAAATAAAAGAAAATTTTGAAAGAATTTAAAGCACTGAATTCACTAGTGTTGCTGGGAAATAATAAGGGTGATGACTGCAGCAGCATCAGTCTCATTTCGAGTTTCTGTGTGATGGATTTGCTACCATATTAAATTGAAAATTGAAGTTTTGTTGTGATAAACAAATTTGAAATTAAAATCCAAATTTAAATTGATAAATATAAGTGAAATGAGTTTTATACTTATAATATGATTTGGAAATTTAAACATATAAGTTGTATAACTTATAGAATGGGTAAAGGTAAGTGAAACCAATTATTAAAGTGGTTAAACAATTTTGTTAAGCAAAATGTGATATGAATTTGACTTTGGTAAAAGTTAAAT
This sequence comes from Allium fistulosum, assembly GCA_030737815.1. Lineage (NCBI taxonomy): Eukaryota > Viridiplantae > Streptophyta > Magnoliopsida > Asparagales > Amaryllidaceae > Allium > Allium fistulosum. Next base: position 495,116,034 of record CM060905.1, on the reverse strand, counting down.
AGAATTTACTTTAGAATTGGAATCTGAATTGGATTTATAAGTGGAAAATTAAGTGAAGATTAAACAAATGATCATTGAAATGGAATATAACTTAAGTGATGTTGAATGAAGTTGATTTTAATATCAAAGTAAATTAATAAGTGAATTAAATGGATTTGAACTTGAATTATGTAAATAAAATTCAACTTTATTTATAAAATGAATTAGCAATTGAATTAATAAATGAATTGAATGTTAATCAATCGAATGTAAATGAATTGATATGGAATAATGAATATACGTGTTAATTCACTAAAGCTAATGTAGTTGGAAATTGAATAATTGAATGGAAACCAATTTAATATTGAACCAATTGGAATTAAAAGTGTCGAACCAAATTGAATGCATGTAATGTAAATTTAATAATTTGGTTGTGTTGAATATGCATTGGTTGCTAGATGATTGTTGGTTGATTGTATATAGTATAAATTCATTAAGTGTTAATGAAATTGAATTAATAAAATTAAAAGTTAGTAACTGAATTTAAATTGAAAGTGAAGTAAATTTAAATAGAAATTGATTTGAATTGGAAGTGAACCAACTTGAATTTAAATTAGCAAATGTAAACCAATTGAAAATGAATAATTGGATGTCATTGTATATAAATTGGTTGTAAACAATTACAAGTGATGTTGAAATTTATAAATTGCTTATAAACCATGTTTAGTATGCATTTCCCTTAACATGCATGTGTTGTAATTGTTTAAAAGAATAAATTGTTAATAATTTTATATATTTGTTACTTACATATTTAAATTGAGTAAGTACAGGTGCCGTGGCTGCCGATCAATTGGTTTGGTTGCGCTAAAATGCTAAATAAATAACTGCTTTGCTTAAAAATGCTAAAAAGGTACGCCTACGCAATAAAAATAGGAAATATGAACTGTTTTTCTGCTTTTCTGACCGGGTGGGTCGATGTATACATATTTATGTCTATTGTGATCCTACTACGATCAAACCGCGCAAAGGAGACGCTGGCGAATTTTTCTGAAAATTTAAGGCGTTAGAAAATTTTTGAAAATTTTGGAAATTTTTTTTAATGAAAATTCAATTTCTAAAGTGTAATGAAACCGTAGGAATTGAACTAGAAAATGGAAACCATTATTTTGGTTGAAGTTAAAGATTTTGGAAAAGTGAATATAAAATTTTCACTAAGTGGATTTTTGAAAAGTTAATGGATTTGGACATTTTTCTTACTTTGCAATTTCGAGGACGAAATTCTTTTAAGGGGGGAAGTCTGTAACAACCCAGAATTTCCGTCATTTGAAATTCGAATATTTAATTGATTTTAAATATTAATAAGTAAGATTTGGGAGTCGAATTTATTTAATTCCGATATAGTGATTTAATTGGGCGATTAAATTATTAATTTAATACTTGAATTTGGGTAAATAATTGAAAACTGAATCAAATGTGTATAAAAATGATTTATAAAGTTATATTAAGTCATATTGGAGTTATAACGATGTTATAGAACTTTTAAATTCGGATTAAAAGTTGATTTGTGAAAATTGAATATTTAATTGACGACTAAAAATGACCATTTTTCAAACAATCTAGGATTTCGACGAAACTAGTTTCATCGGATCCGTAATGTTAAATTATTGTATGGTTTCAAATTTCGTGTCAATCGGATGTACGGTTTGTCCGGGGCAAGCCAAAACGCATCGAAATCGGTTTAAATCGATTTAATTTAAATTTGATCATTTATTTCCGTAAATCTCATGTACGACCGAATTAGCTCCCAAAACACGTTCCATTGTGTTCGGAACGTGGGGTAAACCTTAGAAATGCCAGTCGGCATGCTCGATTTGGAGTTCGGAAAATTTTCGATGAATAGTGTTTTGGAGAATTTTCTATAAAAGGACCTCTATTGTTTCCATTTGCAATTAAAACAAACCCTAACCCTAATAATGCTTCAGCCGCCACCTCTAATTTTAATGGCTTAGAATTTCGAAACTTCCTCCTCTATTATGTCCAAATCTACAAACAATTAGAAAAAGTCGTCAACTACAAAGTTGTAGAGGGCATCAAGATCTAGCTATCCAACGGTGGAGATTGGAAACGGAGCCACGGATTGATGGAAAATCGAGATGGAAGTCGTTGCATTTTTCACGCAAATCGAGGTGATAGGGTTGACCGAGTTTGACCGCACTCTGGCCGATAGTGGAGCTCGTGGTGGCGAAGGACGTGGCACTCTCCGATCGTCTTCAAATCGAGTGTGGTGGTCGTGAAAATTCGTTGAAGAATGGCGGTTATGGGTTTGTTGAACGTGAATTGAACGATGATGGGGGAGAAGCCTTGTGCGGCCAGATCTGCAGATGATAGGAGTGTGCGGCCATGATCTGATGTAGGGTTTGAGATTAAAAATAAAAGCTGAAATTGTTTTATTTAAATTCGTGTAATTTTAAAATAGCATAACTTTTTCATACGAGGTCCGTTTCAGACGAAACTTTTTGCGTTGGAATCGTATTGACGAGCTCTTTGCGATGGAGTTGGATTGGTAATTTTTTGAGCTTGTGAAAATTTTGGTTGAAATTAAACGCCTGTTTAATTTCAATCGGAATAAATCGCTATTGCGACGAGTAAAAGCAAAGGTGAGAACTTCTCACTCAATCAAATATTTTGTTTCGATTTAAATTTTAAATTGTTAGATTTAAAATTGTTGATATTGTTGATTGTGATGATTGGATGATAAATTGTTATCTATTGTGTTAAATAGACCCTATACGTTGTATATTAAGCGGAGGTTATTTATTAAAAACATATACCGCGATAATTTCACATTGAAGTGGAATTGGTATTATATATGTATATAGCAATATATATATATATATTGGAATATATATATATATATATTGGAGTTGTTGATTTCTCGCATTGTGTAGCAGATGAGACCCTATTGCGCCGCATAATAGCAGATAATATTTATAAATCCCGTATACCACGATAATTTCACATTGAAGTAAATTTGGTATTGTGCTAACATCTGTGGATGCAGGGAAACAGGTTGGAGGGATCCAACTGGATTCCTCAAATATTTGAATTTATTTCAATGTTGTGTGTTGATTTATTTATAATCGCCGTGTGATTATTTATTTATAATCTGTGAATGATTATATCTGTGATTGAATTCGTTGAAGGCTATAATTTAGCCGAATATATTTTTGGTATCGTTGGATACCAGAAATGAAAAGATTGGATTTTTGAAATTAAAATTGGAAATTTTAAGTAAATTCTTTTAAAAGAATTGGGTGAATTTAAAAGAAGGAATTTTAAAGTATAAAGTCGATTTTTGAAATCTTATCGAATTATTTCTAAGAATATGGTAAAAGATTTTATAAATGGATTTTGAATAGTATTTTTTGAAAGTTGAAGAATTTATTTAAAATGGAATTTTAAATGGTTCGGAAGAGATAAATGAATTTATTTTAAAAGGTGATAAATTTCTAGAAATCAATTTATAATTGATTTGGTATTTGAAAATAAATCTTTGGGAAATCGATATGAAAATTTATTTGATGTTAAATGAGGAAATTGATTTGTGTTGAAATGAATTTTTGAAATCAATTTGTAATTGATTTGGTGTGAAGTAATGTAACAACCCGGTTTTTTCGTGTCAATTAATAATCGACATTTAAACAATAAATATTGTTGCAAATTGCATATTGAAACTTTTTAAATAATGTTAAAATTCTTTTATAAATGGTTTAAAAGATTTTTAGGCTTTGAGTTGTTCTCGGCCCACGTTTTCATTTTTTGCTTGGATCGTGAAAATTTGCAAAGTAAATAAACCGTTCCCTCCTCTTTAACCCTATCATTCGAAACCCTACATTATAATCGAACGAAGAAAATAAATAATGGCTGCTCCTTCAATTCTCGTGTTCGTTCCTCTTTGCGCTCTGAAATTAGGGCTTGCAATTTTTCTTGCTGTCTGGAGCTTCGTGCTTCTCGATTGCCTTGAGATGATCTCGTTTCCGCTTGCTTGTGGAGGCTTACGAGATTTAGGGTTTTTTCTGATTTAGGGCTTTGTTCTCCTTTATGCTCTGCTATGCGAATTCGAGTTGAGAATATTATCAGCTTGGCTTGGCTTCGGCTTTAGCTTGTTCTATTCGTCGATGACGACTCGGCTGCTCAAATTCGTGGTCTTCGAAAATGGTGAGTAAATTCTCACATCTAATTTAATCTCAAAATTATGTGATTTTGTGATGATTTTCTCTATCGGCTCGACTCCAGCTAGCTTGACCATTTCCGTTCACCCTTGTAGCATGAATTCAGTAACTTGATTTGTCATGAAATTGTGATAAATTTGTTCATTTGAGTTGTCACTGTCTCGCCCTCTGTTCTTTGCTTGCACATTGATTCATTTGCCTAGTTGGTTCAGTCTGTTGGTCGAGTTGCCTATATGTGCTTATTTTTGAGCATGTTACATTTGTCTCTGATTGTTATGGCATTCATGTATAACCTGTAGATTGATTGTGTTCATATTGTTACCATAATTTGACTTCAACCTGATAACACTTCACCTGTCCAGTCATCGCTATTTGGTTTGCATATTTGGTCGTCTGCATTTTTAATGTTTTTATTGCGTGAACTTTGGTCTGCCGATCATGTTCCCACTCGATTACTTGTCTGATGGTTTTGTCCACTGTTCCATTTTGTTATACATTACTTCTGTTTATTCAAGAGTATATATGTGCATACATACATATGTATGTGTGTATGCATATATTCTTGAATTTAGGCTAAGTCTCTGATGTTGATATTCACTCTGGTTTCATTGTAGACTTTTACTCTGACCATCTTTGTTTTAGCCTTGATCTCGAGCTCTTTGTCATGTGCACACTGTATTTACTTCTGAGTTCTGACCTTTGAGCAAGTTCATGTTGCACTGTAACATATGCCTATATGTTGAGTGTCACTGCATTTATACTTACAGTAGTTGTAATTGATTTGATTATTAGCTTGAGTCTGATACATTGCATTGATGCATTGTATTATTTGCATTTGGTTCACTTTGTAATTTCGACTTGTCTTTCCTATTGCACACTGGTTACTGTCACTTTGAATTTACTTGCTGACAGCCTTGTACCTGCATCCATGTTGATGTTGTCATTTTGTTCCAGTGTGGTTTGCACATGTCATTCTGAACTTGTATACTTGCAAAGGTCTCTCCATTGTAGTTGGTCCATGAGTTTGTTGTCTGCATTATGACATTTTTGGTTGCTGTGTCATGTTTGCAGTTTCATGTTGACTTGGATTTGCATCCATTTTTCTTTGTTGATGTTGAGGCTGCTGTTTATTTGAGTTTAAAGTGTTGTCTCATTCACTATCATCAGTTGCATTATTTACATAGTTGCCAGTTCCATTGTATTCATATCGTAATTGAACCAGTCTTGTTGTATTTGAGCATAGCACCTATAGTGTATAATTTCAATTGAGTCTGCACTTGCCATGCTATAACTTGATCTCTTGTTTATGTATGCATCCCAGTCATACTTGTTGTCATATTAGTTTGCACTGCGATGGATCATTTCGGCTGTGACTTGTTCTCTGATGATTTCCTTAGGTTCATGTGTACTTGATTTCATTTGCCTTCACTTGAAATTGTTTTGTGCACTTGGTCGTTGGGCCTTTGTACCTGCTGCACTTGCTTGATCAGTTTCATTCATCCTTGTTTATTTTTGTTGTTAATCGCCGTTTTCGGCAATTACATTCTTTTCTAAATCATCTTCATTTAGAAATCTTTTGATCTATCTCTGTTGATGTTTTAAATCTGCTGATTTATTGTTTAACACTGTTTAGTGTTAGAATTTTCGTTATCCGATTTCTTTGTTAAAAGAGTCGGATAGACGGAGAATTTCTGTGACTTTCGTTTATTTGATGTTTGATTATTATTGCTTCTGTGCATTAATAACTGAGTTTGAATTAGACTGACCCGTGTATTATTTTCTTTTGAATTTAATACTCGGGTCAGACCGAGTATTTACAGGTTGTAGATTTTTAGCTTTGGGTTGCTGCTAGAGCTATGAAGATTTTTATATCATTTGAAGTGGTCTTCGTCTTGTTGTAGTAGTCAGTGTGTCTGTTTTAAGATGATAATGTATTCATGTATATTAGTCGATAATGTACGTGTATATATAACTTCTTGAGTCGACAGTTGTAGTTGTATCATATGTATTGTGTCAAATGTATTGTAACTGATATCAGTTATTATATATATGAGACTTTTCGTTCCATCTGTATTCCGCATTTATGTTATCTGTGTTATTTTTATATATATTGTCCTAAACTATTATAGCCACTGTGTAGTAGCTTTGAGTTTGTATCGGTATGTCGGATTTCCTCCTATAATAAAAATGCATGTTATTCTATCTGACACATCGGTGCTCGCACAAAGCAATTACATAGATGGTCGCTCCTCAACAGCCTTATTCTCCGTGCTAGTTGACAGCACTACACCGTAGTGTTCTTGGCTAGCGTGGGTATAGAGGTGGGGCGTCCCAGCTTGGTATCAGAGCCTGGGGTTTAGGACAATTATAAAACATAACTTAGATGGAGCATATGTTACAACTATTTGTCGATGTTTTATCTCTCATCTTTACATATGATTATTTTTTACTGTTAGGTATGAATTCCTAACGCTTATTCATGTGCATTTGATTTTGATTTCGTGAAAGTATTTTGGCTTCTGCCTCCGTTTGCTTTGCGAATTCAAGTTGGATTTTTGATGATGAGAAATTTTGTTCTTGTGTTTTCGGCTTTGAATTGATTTAGCCGATGTTGATTTTGTTTTAATTTGGCAAATTAAAGCCATTTTGACTTTTGGACTTTGTTCCACTTTTGTGCAATGCTATGAGTGTCATTGTGTACCTGTTACACTGTGATGAAAAATAGCTTGACCAGTTGCAAATTAAGTGATTTTGATTTTTCATTTATATCTAGTTTGAGTCTCAGCAATTTTGAAATTGATATTTTGTGTTTTTCCTCGTCTGGATTTCCATTCGACTTCGGTCACTTTGTTTTTGAGAAATTGCTAATTTCTTGATTTTCAAGACTCTGATTTTGTTTGCCGTTGGTTTCTTTGATAATGATGATTGATTCATTTTGTACTCGACTGCGGCTATTAATTGTTGGCTTCGACATTGACTTGATTCTTACTTTTTTTGAAGTCATTTATGCATTTCTGCTCGTTTTGCTTTGTTTTTCCAGTTGATAATCGATTTTTCTTTTCCAATTAGTTGTTATCACCTTTGTCGACTTTGATAACTTCTATTTCAAGAATTTTTGGGTATTCCTACTTTGATGGATTTGGTATTGTTTGCACAAAAAATGGACAAACACCTCGAAGTTGTATGATTTAGTAGATCTTATGTTATTCTTAGTGATTTGAGCGATTTATGCAAATATATGAAAAACAGGGGCTAAATTGTAAAAAGACACGCAGATTTATAGTGGTTCAGCCAAAATGTGCCTACGTCCACTTTATATGTTATTTCTCTTCTCTTATTCTGATTACAAGTACAAAGCTTTGATACAAGTAAAAGAAAGTTGTTTGAAAGTTCCTTCCGTGCTTGAGCTCTCAAACTTGTCCCCATTGTTGTACCCCTGCCCCTCTATTTATAGAGTGAGGCTAGGGGTAGGGGTCCAAGATGTGTATAGTTGCTGATGGGCCTGGGCTGATGTGATCTGGCCTGGTACGTCTTGGTTCGTCATTGCTTGGTTCAGAGGTGGTTGGAGTGTAGAATGGACCGGTAGTTGCTTGGACCGGTGGTAGGATGGTGAGGTTAGTCCGGTGCGGAGATGGTTCGGCATGGGCTGGTCCGGTTATGGAGTTGGTTCGGTGGTTCTGTGGAGGAAGGTTGGTCCGGTGAGGCGTGAAAGAGGAGTTGGTCCAACACCTTTGGTCTAAGGAGCTGGTTCGGTGGGCATTAGGAAGGATCTGGTTCGGTGGTAGGGAGGGAGATGGTTGGTTCGGCGAAGCCTGAGATGGTTGGTTCGGCGAAGCCTGGACTGGTGGTGAGAATTCAACCAACATTTGCCCCCCAAAGTGGGGTATATGCTGGCTTATGGCCTACTTTGTTTCCTTCCATTCGATCGTTGAGCGCCGATCCAACTGGTCCGGCATCCTATAGTTGCCTATAAGTAGGGGCTGTAGACGTGCATTATTCCCTTCCAACCCAAGACAACCGAACCAGTCATTCATACCGAATCGAATCAAGTGATACATCCTTCTCTCGCCGAATAGCCCCTTTAGACAACCGAACGAATCCGGGTATTTCGAGTGCCGAATGAACTATTGTCCTTGGATTACCGGATGAAACCCATACGGGGAATGCCGAATGGACCTTGATACTCTGAATACCGAATGAATATTGTCATTTGGATCACCGAACGTAACCCATACGAGGAATGCCGAACGAACCTTCGCATTTGTCCCGCCGAACGAACCTTTGCATTTGTCTCACCGAATGAACCTTTAACCTTCACCTTACCGAATGACAATGGGAATTTGAGCATTTATGAGTGAAACTCTAGACTGCACACACTCGCTTCTTTTCTTGCTTTAGCCTAACGACATTCTTCTTTGTGTTTGCAGATAATGTCTCGTAAAGCGGAAACTCGATCAGACAAGAAGAAATCCGGGGGCGAAGGAGGTTCCTCTGCCGTGCCCCCAGCTCAGCCGAATCAAGAACGTCACGGACCAACCCCGAGATCGCTAGTGGACGGGTACGGCCCTCAGGAACTTCTGAACTCCCCGCCCGATTGCTTTCCTAGCTCCCTCAAGGAGGAGCAGCTTGATGTCATTTCCCGATCCTTTGGAATCGATAGGGCGCACTTGCTATTGCCTGGGAGAGACGTTATGCCGTATGACCCTCCTGAAGGGTACTTCGCCTACAGCCGATACCACTGCATGTGTGGTGCTATTCCTCCTCTTAACGCTTGGATAGCCAGCTTCCTCACATATCTAAAGGTGGCCCCATTCCAGCTTCAACCCAACTCCTATGCTATATTGGTGAGCCTCTTCGTCATTTTTCAGAGGAAGTATGGTCGTGCTCCTTCCAACCGAGAGATCCGGTATCTATATAATCTGAGGGGCTATAAGAAGGGGTCCCCATACATTAGCTTGGAGTCAACTGTGACCTTCAAGCCGGTCTTGGATCTGTATTCCAAATTCAGCATGTTCAAGAAGGAATGGTTCTTTGTCAGGGACGACTCCGTCTCAATTCGGCGCTTTACTTCTGGATGTAAGTTGATGCTTTTACTTCTAATTTCCATTCCGATTGCGATGCTTCTTCTCATACTTTCTCATTTTTGCTAGCGACAGGTGGCTTTGCGATTGTGGAGACTGACCGCCTGATTCAGACGGTGGCTGAGATAGAAGCTATTCTCGGGAAATATAGATCATCTGCCTTCCTGATCAGAAATGCGACTCTTCTGGAGTATAACTTAATCCTTCCACAGCAGTCAGTAGTCAAGCTGAGGGAAACGGCGGAGGAGAGGGTGGCTGTTCAGACTAAGGGAGGTGTTACGGTAGAGAGTAGCAAGAGGAAGCCTTTTACAAAACCTCCAGCCGTCGGAGGTAAGAAACTCAAGAAGTCGGACGGTCCCTCCCCCAGCAATTTCCCACTTACCCAGGAGGAGGAAGACATAGAGGAGGAAAGAGGTGAGGGTGGAGACGGTCGTGAAGGTGATAAAGGTGGCGATGGCGTCGGGGCCTTGCTTCCTGGGCAAGCGGGTGAGATTCAGGAGTGGACGGATGATGCGTTCCACCAGGCCTTCGAGGGGCTGGACGAAGATCCGGCTTTGGTAGAGAAAACTGGGAAAACTGACAAGGCTGGAACTGGTGCAAGCGAGCCTCCTCAGACTATTCTAGCCAAGGTGGCTCCGACGACTCAAGGTGAACTTTTGATTCCTGCGGGCTCCATTTATGATAGGGACTTAGGAATATTTTATGACCCGCTCCCGTCCTGGAATGAAATCCAGGACTTATTGCAGTATCCTACTCCTCCCCAGGGTTTGTACAACCACAGATGTGTTTCCTTTCTTATTACCTTTTAATTTGCCGTGTTTTCTCGAATTATAGATCAATGTATGCTTGTGACACTTTTTCTTCATATTAGGAGCAGGTAAAACGGCCAAGGTCTCATATCTTCGGCACAGGCTTGAACAGTACAAGCTTTCCAAAACTTCTGTCAAGCCGAAGCCTTCGACCCACCGCTCCGGGGATGTAGTCGCCTACCGTCCTCTTCTCGGGGTTATCGAAGAGGGTATTCAGCAGAGAAAGAGGAGTCGTCCTTTATCCGAACCTTCGCCCGGTCCTCAGCTCCCGGCTCAGCCTCTTCATGATATCACGGAGAAGGACATCGAGTTTGCACCTTTTCCGCACCCGTCCGGAAACCCTTCTGTTACTCATATTGACCGTCCTGACTTGGTTCGTAATCCATTTGCGGGTCATCCTGATCTGGATCCAAGTTCCCATGACATTACCTTTGACGAGGTTACTGGTGAGCACCTTCTTCCCCGCAATCCCATGGTGCGGGTGCTTGATGAGGCTAAGTCCTTAGATCTTGATCTACTTACCACTCGGATAGTTACCATGGGAGACGAGGCCAAGGCTAGTATTGATCGGGTGGCGGAGGAGACTAGGAAGCTGATGGGGCATCATGCCCGGCTGGTTAAGGCTGGAGAGGAGATTGGGAGTGCCAACATCCGACTAAGATTGATGGTTTCGGACCAGGCCAAACAGCTCGCTGACCAGGCCATTCAGATTTCTCAGCATGAGGCTGCCTCCGGGCGATTGAGGAAGGCTATGGAGGAGGCTAGTAATGCGGAACTGCGGAAGATGGAGGCCGCCTGCAAGGAACAGATAAATATGGCCATCTCGACAGTGGATGAGGTTCGGAGGGCGGATCTTGAGCGGGTAGAGGAGCTGTCGGGGAAGCTTGAAGCCGCAGAGCTCGCTCAGATTAGGCTGAAGGAGGAGATGGAGGCGATGCGGAAATCCCTTCAGGCTGACTGCTCGAGATACCGTTTGGAGAGAGATGCTGCTGTTGGAAGGTTGTCGGCTTCCGAGGCCCGGATGAGTGAGTTTGAGGAGAATGAGGGGATGATGGATGAAATGCTTCAGGACATGTACTTCCGAACTTGGAAGCAGGGCAACCTATCTTGGATGGATGATTATCCTAGGGTCATGGCTAAGATCTATCTTCGGGCTTTGGAGGAGGCTAAGGCCGATGCGGATAAAGATGGTGGCATGGTCTTCAGCATGGATGTGGTCACTGCTCAGTTTGCCAAGGAGGAGAAGGTGGCGGTGAAGGAAGGTATGCGGTTGCTTGCCGCTGAGGAGGTAGGCGTGCAGGTAGAGGATGACGATCAGGATAGTCAGGAAGCAGGCGCTGGTAAGTCTCCCCTTTTAATTTCTCCATCAACTTGGTTGCTTATTGCTAATGAATCCTTTTTATGACTGGACAGGGGGTCAACAAGACAAGGATAAAGCTCCACTGCAGCCGGCCCCTTGATTATACCTGGAAAAACTCTCTTTGTGGATTTGACAGTGTTGTATACGTTAGTCGAAAAATAGTAAAGTAGCCTTTAGGTTGTAATATTTTGCCACTTGTAATAAATAGTCTTATTTTTGACGTGTAATTCTTTAACTTAAGCTGATTTTGTCGTCTTTTGAATGTTTGCTGTTATTTTGGCATGTCGTATGAGAAATATAGCTATGTATATTCTTGTAATTAAATTGTGTTTGATGTCGGGTTCTGGTTTAAGACATAATTCCATGACTTGTGATGTTAGTGTATGGTGTGAACAAATTATAGTCATGCATTTGCACATAAAGGAAGAAAATACTGCCTTTCATGTTCTGTTTGTAGATGGCAGTTTCGAATATCTTGTATGACCGAGCATGGAAAGCAGTTGAATGCCCTGCCATCCGATTGTGAATCTCTGCATCCATTGGTGAGTATCTCCTACTCTGTATCCTGTACTTTATGGATTGTTATAGAGGATAGGAGGAAAGCTTTTTAAGTAAAATTGAAATATATGAAATGGTAAAACTTCCAATCACGGAAGGCCTTCGATGTGCTTAAGTTCGTGGCAAACGGGTTTTGTAGTCACTTTCCCTAGCTGTGGGTCTTGGAGACATTTGTCACCCATCTTACGCCTCCGCGGGGAGTTAATTCTTTTTTACCACAGCCGCACTTAAGACACATCGGAGCCGAGATCGCGCACAGTAACTACCCGGGCCATTATGGCCCGTAATCGTGGGTATTATTTGATTTACCGTGGCCGGCTAGCGTGGGTGCCGATCGTCAACTGTGAACTGCCCCTGGCTGGCCACACCTTATGTTGGGGCTTATAGTCGGTTCACAGTTGCCGGCGAGCCTAACGCCGTAATGAGCTACCTCGGCTATAGTCGGCCTTCTCGGTGGCTTATAATCGGCTCATTACAGTTGGCTTTGAGGGCCGTCGCGAGCAATGAGTTAACCCGCAGCAGAGGGATGCCGGAGCAAAAGTGTCTCATTGGCGAGGGCATAAATTCGCATAGTACCTGCTAGGTCTTGTCCAGGTGAAGTTGCGTTGTGGAGTGCTTTGAATAGAAATGCTATATGCTCAGGATTTTGTTCAACAGAAAAGGATAAAGTTAACAAGCAGCCAAGATACAAAGGAACAAGTTAAAAAAGAGACAAGGTTTTTTAAAGTGGTTCGGCACGAAAATGCCTACGTCCACTGATTCTCTTTGTTAATTCACTTCATATGGGAAATACAAGTTAAGAAAAGTATCGACGGAGGTGTTGGATCTTCCATGCCCTCTGGAACACCTCTCCGTCCACTGTTGACAAAATATAGGCTCCGTTGTGGAGATCTTTATGAATTACATATGGTCCATCCCAGATTGGGTCTAGTGCTCCGGGACGAGGGAAGATACGCTTGAGGACAAGATCCCCTTCTTGTAAGGTACGATGCTTGACTTTGGAGTTGTAGTGTGCCGCCACTTTTTGTTTGTGGGCTGCTGCTTTAAGGACTGCATCATTTCTTCTCTCCTCAACTAGATCCAAAGACATGTGGAGGAGCTCTTCATTCTCTTCCGGGTTATAGTGGATCCTACGGTGGGAAGGCACAATGGTTTCAACTGGGAGCATAGCCTCCGATCCGTATGCCAAAGAGAAAGGAGTGTGCCCCGTTGATGTTCTGAAAGATGTGCGGTAGGTCCACAGTGCCGTAGGGAGTTCATCCACCCAAGCGCCCTTTGACTTTTCGAGCTTCTTTTTGATCAAAGTTTTCAGAATTTTGTTGACTGCTTCGACTTGTCCGTTTGCCTGGGGATATGCTACGGATGAGAAGCTTTTATGAATTCCGTGTTCTTGGCACCTGTTGGCGAATTCCTCGCTGTCAAACTGAAGTCCATTGTCTGATATGATTTTGAGCGGGACTCCGTACCTGCATAGAACATTTTTGATTAAGAAGTTAATAACTTTTGCTGAAGATACTTTATTCAGAGGTTCCGCTTCCACCCATTTGGTGAAATAATCAACTTCCACTATAGCATATTTAGCCCCGCCTCGGCCCATCGGTAGCTCGTCGATTAAGTCAATTCCCCATATTGCGAAGGGCCAAGGGCTGGTCATTTGAGTAATCTCAGTTGTTGGTAGCCGTGGAATCTTAGCAAATTTCTGGCATCTGTCACACTTCTTGACGAAATCTAAGGCGTCCTTGCTTAAGGTGGGCCAGAAATATCCGTATCGGAGTATCTTTTTTGCTAATGTTTGCCCTCCGGTGTGATCTCCGCAGCTCCCTTGATGGATGTTGGATAAGATTTCCTTGGCTTCTCTCCCTGCGACACACCTTAATAATGGGTTAGAGAATCCGCGCCGATAAAGGATGTCTTCTTGTATTGTGTAGCGGGATGCTTTCCTCAAGATTTTCTTGACTTCGTTACGCCCGTTGGGTAGAGTGCCACTTTGTAGGTAGTCTCGGATGGGAGTCATCCAAGTTGCTTCTTCGGTTGCAGCTATCAGATTTACTTGCTCAAAACTTGGGGCCAGTTGCTTTGAGATGGTTAATGCCCCGAAGATGGTGATGTCTCTCACACTTGCTTGCTTTGCAAATTCGTCGGCCTCTCGGTTCTCCTCCCGAGGGATATGTTTGACTAAGTAGTGGTCCAATCGGCTGAGAAGTAACTTGGTCTTCTTTAGATATGCTATGAGTCGTTCTTCTCGAGCTTGGAATTCTCCTAGGATTTGATTAACAATAAGTTGAGAATCGCTGTGAAGACACAATGAATTGGCCCCGATTTCTATGGAAATTTCTAGTCCAGCTATCACTGCTTCATATTCTGCATCGTTGTTGGTGGCAGCGAACTCCAACCTTATAGCATAGTGCAGTTTATTTCCCCTGGGAGTGATTATTACCACACCTGCCCCTGAGCCTTGTTCGTTAGATGCACCGTCCACAAAGAGATTCCACTTGATATCTTCTGTTATTTCCAATTGCTCCTTATCCTCGTTGGTAGTGAATTCTGCAATGAAATCAGCCATGGCTTGTCCCTTGATGGCGGTGCGAGGGTGATAGGTGATATCATATTGACTCAGCTCAATGCACCATTTAAGTAGTCGCCCGGAAGTGTCGGGATGATGGAGTACCTGCCTCAGTGGTTGGTCGGTCAGAACTTTGATGGAATGGGATTGGAAGTAGTGACGTAGTTTTCGTGAAGTGATTAGTAAACAGTATGCTAACTTCTCAAGTTTAGGATATCTAACTTCTACCCCAGTAAACCTTTTGCTGATGAAGTAAACTGGTCGTTGCGTGCGGTTGTCTTCCCTTACCAAGGCAGCGCTTAGAGCGTGAGATGACACAGCAAGGTATAGATATAATTCTTCGCCTTCGCTTGGGGTCGAGAGTACCGGTGGTTTCTGGAGGTGTTCGATTAGGTTAAGGAAAGCGGTTAAGCATTCGTCCGTCCATTCGAACTTTCCTTTATCTTTCTTTAGAGCTTCGAAAAAGGGGACGCACTTGTCCGTTGCCTTGTAGATGAATCGGCTTAGGGCGGCCACTTTTCCATTTAGGCTTTGCATTTCCTTTCGGGTGGAAGGTATCTTGATATCCCTTAGCGCTCGGACTTGTTCAGGGTTTGCTTCAATCCCTCGGGCATGGACGATGAACCCTAAGAATTTTCCCGATGACACTCCGAAGGAGCACTTTAGTGGATTCAACTTCATTCCATACTGTCGAAGTACCCGGAACATTTCGCCTAGGTGGCTTACGTGATCTTTGGCTTTCCGTGACTTCACCAGCATGTCGTCCACATATACTTCCATAGTTTGTCCTATTAGCCCTGCAAACATCTTGTTGACGAGGCGCTGGTAGGTGGCTCCTGCATTTTTAAGTCCGAAAGGCATTACCTTATAGCAGTACAAACCCTGGTCGGTGATGAAACTAGTGTGGTCTTGGTCGGGAGCATGCATAGGAATTTGGTTATATCCTGAGTACGCGTCCATAAAAGATAAGAGCTCGTGCCCGGCTGTGCTGTCTACAAGTTGGTCGATTCTGGGAAGTGGGAAGCAATCCTTTGGGCAGGCGTCGTTTAGGTTGGAGAAGTCGATGCAGGTCCGCCACTTCCCGTTAGCCTTCTTTACCAGTACCGGGTTGGCGATCCATTCTGGGTAAACAGCTTCTCGTATGAAGTCATTGGCGAGTAGATTCTTTACTTCTTCATCGAGGGCTGCTGATCGCTCTGCCCCCATACTTCTCTTTTTTTGTTTTACAGGCGCCTTGGTAGGATCAATGCTTAATACGTGGCATGCTATGTCGGGGGAGATTCCGGTCATGTCAGCGTGTGACCAAGCGAATACATCCAAGTTGTGGCGGAGAAAATCGATGAGCTGTTCCTTCAATTCGGCTTTTAGTTGGGACCCAATTTTCAATAGTCTACTTGAGTCGTGCTTGTCTACAGATATAAACTCCATAGCCTCTACAGGCTCGGCGGTGGCCTCCTCCTCTTTGTCCCTAGGGTCTAATTCATTGAAAGGGTCGCTGGTATATCGAAGAGGAGGGGCTTTCTTTAGTTGTTATGCTTCTAGGCTTTTTGTGCAGAGGGCAATCTCTACACCCTTCCCTTTATCCTTCCTGTGGTTGTTGCGAAGTTCAGTTACATAGCAGTCTCGAGCAACGTCCTGGTCTCCTTCCACTTCCCCTACTCCATTGTCTGTTGGGAATTTCATCTTTAGGCACCATGGGGCTAAGACAATTTGGAAGTCAAACAAGGATGGCCTTCCTAAGAAGGCGTTGTAGGCCGATTGGTTTTCTATTAGCACAACCGTTTGTTTCCGTACAGCGGAGCGGGGATGGCTTCCAATTTCAACAAAAAGGTCCAGTTGCCCGAGGGGCATCTTCGCATCTCCAGTGAAGCCGTGTAGTGGTTTATCGCAGGGGGATACATCCTTCATTGTTAGCTTCATTTTGTCGAATGCGTGTTTGAACAGGATGTTTACCGAGCTTCCAGTGTCTACCAGGATTCGGTATACTTCAGCGGGACCAAGTCGGGCAGAGATGACCATGGGATCCATGTGAGGGTACTGCCTTCCTTCTAGGTCACGCTTACCGAACGTGATGTCATTACTTTCTTTCCGCTTCGGGTGGCGCTCTTCTATAACCGAATTGACATAGTCTTTATTGTCTCTAAGCGACTTTCCGTATCTTTCCATCTCTTTCCAGCTTCTGTCTGCGATGTGTGGCCCTCCTGAGATGGTATGGACCACTATCTTTTCTTGGCTAGAGCTGCTAGCGTTGCGGTTTCCTCTGTCGGCCCCCGGTGAGGGTAGCCTTGGGTTTTCATTGGCAGGAGCTGGGGTCCTGTCCTGACCTTTTACATAACGTTCCAGTTTCTTTCTTCTGATGTGTTCCTCAATCAGATCTCGAAGATGATGGCATTCGTTGGTATCATGCCCGTGAGATTCGTGGAAGCGGCAGAATTTTCCAGACTTCTGTGCGTTATCTGATTCTTTCTTGTATGGTGGGCGTTTGTATCTAACTTCGCCTTGGGTGGCAAGGAAGATATTTTCGATGGTCTCGTTCAAAGGGGTGTAAGTGTCGAATCTTGGTCCTGGCCGATATAGGCGCTTTTCTCCCTTCTTGCCCCCAGCATTGTCTCTGGAATCATTTCTTCGAACGTCCCTTGCCACAGCAGGGGCGTTGCCATGGGTTGTCTTATTTTGCTGTCTTGACTGCCCCTCAACGGCAGCATCCTCAAGCCTCATGTATTTCCCGGCTTCATGGAAGAAATCGGGTAAAGTAACTGGTTTTTCTTTTGTCAACCTTCTAGCAAATTTAGTGTCCGGATGCACACCACTGCAGAGGGCCATTAGGATAAGCTTCTCATCGGCATCTTGGACTGCGGCTGCTGCGGCGTTGAATCTGGTTAGGTATTGCTGCAGCTTTTCTCCAGGTTTCTGTTTGACGCTGGATAAGGAATAAGCGTCCTTAGGTTGCTCCACATGAATGCGGATTTGACTGATAAATTTTTCTTTCAACATTTCCCACGAGCTGATGGATCCTTGGGGTAGATGACAGAACCAGGAGGTAGCAAGATCTGCTAAGAAGAGCGGAAAGCATTTGCACAGTACTCCCTCTGTCGCTCCACTCATGAGCATATGCTGCGTGTACCTTTGTAAGTGTACAACGGGATCGGAGGTTCCTTTGTAGGGTTCCATTGTTAGCATCTTCCATTCTCGGGGGATGATAGCAATTTTGATATTGCGGGCGAAAGGGCTGGTTACCCTAGCGCCTATCCCTCGATCTCTTTGCTCCCGTTGGACACACTCTCTGAATAAGCGTGCCATCCTTTCATCAGAACTTGGAGCAGATAGAAATGAGTTTGGTTCTGTTCTGTGGGATTGATTCCGTCCAGATGACCTGTAGGGATGGTATCATCTATCATTCCTCATATTTTCCAGTGGCTGCCTTTGATCTTCTGGGAGCATGCTTGGGTCAGCTACAGTTGGCCCTTGCCTTGATCTCCCCCTATTGGGTTCTGATCTAAGCACTTCCTCGGGTCCAACTTCGGGCTGGACTCTAGCTCGGCCCCGTTCACTGGCGTTTCTGTGGTTAGGCAGCATGACAGGCTCAGCTACAGTTGACCTTCGCCCGGTACCTTCCCCGTTGGGTTCGGTACCAATCGTTTCCTCAGGCCTAACTTTGGGCTGTGCTCGGTCTCGGCTCCTACCACGGCTACTCCTGCCGTTAGCTCCTTCGAAGAAGGAAGATCTTTGTTGTCTCTAAGATCCTCCAGACTTGGACTCACCCCATGATTCAGTGTTGCGGTTGGATTCTTCAGCGTCCCTTAAGCGTGACATGAGATGGTCCACCAAGGCTTCCTGCTGGGACGTGAAGCGGTTAGTTACTTCAACCACAACTCTGTCCAGATCTGCTCTAGTAATTGCTGCAGGCTGTTCTGTGGCAGGAGTAGTTGGGTTAGCCTGTTCTTCATTTGTTACTGTTGCTGGAGGAGGACGATTTACTTGATTCGTGACAGCTGGATCTGGAAGACTGCTGGATGCGATGTTTTTTCCTTTGTTAACATCTTTTCTCTGTTTGGGAGGCATGTTTTCTAAGTGGCGGATGATGCTGTTAGGAAAACTTGTTAGGCGGATGAAGTTGAAGCTTCGAGCTTCTAGTTCTTAGTGAAAGCACCAAAAATGTTTGCACAAAAAATGGACAAACACCTCGAAGTTGTATGATTTAGTAGATCTTATGTTATTCTTAGTGATTTGAGCGATTTATGCAAATATATGAAAAACAGGGGCTAAACTATAAAAAGACATGCAGATTTATAGTGGTTCAGCCAGAATGTGCCTACGTCCACTTTATATGTTATTTCTCTTCTCTTATTCTGATTACAAGTACAAAGCTTTGATACAAGTAAAAGAAAGTTGTTTGAAAGTTCCTTCCGTGCTTGAGCTCTCAAACTTGTCCCCATTGTTGTACCCCTGCCCCTCTATTTATAGAGTGAGGCTAGGGGTAGGGGTCCAAGATGTGTATAGTTGCTGATGGGCCTGGGCTGATGTGATCTGGCCTGGTACGTCTTGGTTCGTCATTGCTTGGTTCGGAGGTGGTTGGAGTGTAGAATGGACCGGTAGTTGCTTGGACCGATGGTAGGATGGTGAGGTTGGTCCGGTGCGGAGATGGTTCGGCATGGGCTGGTCCGGTTATGGAGTTGGTTCGGTGGTTCTGTGGAGGAAGGTTGGTCCGGTGAGGCGTGAAAGAGGAGTTGGTCCGGCACCTTTGGTCTAAGGAGCTGGTTCGGTGGGCATTAGGAAGGATCTGGTTCGGTGGTAGGGAGGGAGATGGTTGGTTCGGCGAAGCCTGGAGATGGTTGGTTCGGCGAAGCTTGGAGAGGGTTGGTTCGGCGAAGCCTGAGATGGTTGGTTCGGCGAAGCCTGGACCGGTGGTGAGAATTCAACCAACAGGTATCGATTTCTTTGGATTCTATTCACATCTTTGTATGTGAATTCTTGTGATTGATTGTTTCTACAATCATTTTTGTGATTTGTCACTTTGAAAATATAAAGGTTTTCTATACTAGTAGTAAATATTAAAATCCTTTTCTCCAAACAATTTCAAAACTATTTTACTACAAAGCTCCTTTTCTTAAACCGTTTTCCAATCTATTAGTATATACAAGCCTTTATTTCACTCGTATGAGAAATTGAATTAAACGGCTTAGTAAAACAAGTGGTATGAAACGCTTGCGTTTACTTTGTCGGTTAACTCCTGGACTTGTTCGATTGAACCTTTTGTGACAATTTTTTAGTGTAGATTTACAGTTTGTTCGTAAATATTTAAGTTAAGCAAGTGGTTATGGGACATGAAGCTAAACTTTTATATTTACTAGCTTAGTGTAATTGACACTTCTCGTTGATCATGACGATCATTTTATGATTTAGACTAGCAATTGCGCGATGTCTCTTTGTTTGCAAGGTTAGACTAGACACCACTTGTGTGATTCCATTCACACATACCTTTTTGCTTTTTGGTTAGTCTAGACCTTAATTTGTGTGATTCCACTCACACATATCTTTTTGTTTGCAAGGTTAGACTAGACACCACTTGTGTGATTCCATTCACACATACCTTTTTGCTTTTTGGTTAGTCTAGACCTTAATTTGTGTGATTCCACTCACACATATCTTTTTGTTTGCGAGGTTAGGCTAGACACCACTTGTGTGATTCCACTCACACATACCTTTTTGCTTTTTGGTTAGCCTAGACCTCAATCTATGTGATTCCGACTCACACATATCTTTTTGTTTGCAAGGTTAGACTAGACACCACTTGTGTGATTCCATTCACACATACCTTTTTGCTTTTTGGTTAGTCTAGACCTTAATTTGTGTGATTCCACTCACACATATCTTTTTGTTTGCAAGGTTAGACTAGACACCACTTGTGTGGTTCCATTCACACATACCTTTTTGCTTTTTGGTTAGTCTAGACCTTAATTTGTGTGATTCCACTCACACATATCTTTTTGTTTGCGAGGTTAGGCTAGACACCACTTGTGTGATTCCACTCACACATACCTTTTTGCTTTTTGGTTAGCCTAGACCTCAATCTATGTGATTCCGACTCACACATATGGGGTAGCTCCCCATGGTCTTCGGACTGTCTTGTGATAGGCCTCCCTCTCTTTGTGATTCTGGTTTTCGTATGTCGATTTCTAGAATTTGTGTTTTCTGGATTTCTTGCGATGATTTCTGGAATTTTGTGCTTCACCAATTTTCATGATTTTCAGTGGTATGATATCCGTTTTTGTGCATTGGTGAATTCATGTGTTATTGACTTGTTATGAATACAAGTTTAGGGTATGATATCCCTTTCTATCTTTGAGAAGATTCTTGTGACATTTTTGATGAATGAAATTTCATTTGGTATTATATTTCGATGCCAATTATTTTGATGAGATTTTGACGTGTTAACTTCAGTAACCGTCAATTTTGAAATGGATTTAGAAGCGGTTCTCCCGCAATACTGATATTGCTAATTTAATCATGTATTTTCAAAATTCGTTATTTTTAAAAGTTGTTTCAAAATATAAATTAAAATTGTTTTCAAAATTCATACAGTTTGCATTTTCAATAGAATGAGGAAGCGATTTAAACGTTTCAGCTAAGACTCGTACTCGGTATGGCCTCTTTCTGATCTGATTCGGTATCTAAAGGTGAAACAAAACCTCGTTCTAGTTTGCGAACAGGTCTTTTCGGGGGTTGACTCATAGAAGACTCGGGATTTCAAGTTGGAAAGTGTTAACAAAAAACTAGAAACTTTTTCTGTTTTTCTGTTAAATCAAAAAAATAAAATAATTCGAATTCTATAAGGTTGAATTAGAACTAGCAGACAGATAAGTTAATATTCGACATAAAATAGCTGCTAGTTTGGTTCTAAGTATTATCCGCCTGGTTCTTGGACGTATTTCACAGAAGTCTACATCCCCAGCAAAATCGAGGACTATGACCCCTTTCTTTTACTGGTTCCCTTAATTCTGGACTTGTCCGTTTGAGAATGTGAAATGTTATTTAAAAAAAACACACCATCCTGCACTTTAAAGGAAACGATAAAGAGATTTAAACGATTTAGCAAAAGTACGGAGTATGGAACCATACTTTTACTACTTCGGTTAATTCCGGACTCGTTAATTGAATATTTATGACTTCTGATTATCGTTTTTGATAATCAGATGTTTGTGTTTCTGATTATCGTTTTTGATAATCGGATATTTCTGATTTCTGATTATCGTTTTTGATAATCAGATATTTGTGTGATTTGATTATCATTTATGATAATTGAATATTTGTGTATTCTAATTATCGTTTGAGATAATTAGACATTTGATTTGTTTTCTGATTATCGTTTGAGATAATTAGACATTTGATTTGTCTTCTGATTATCGTTTTTGATAATCAGATATTTGTGAAATTTGATTATCATTTGTGATAATTAAATATTTTTTTCGATTTAATTATCGTTTGAGATAATTAAACATTTTTTCGATTTGATTAATCGAATATTTATGATTTCTGATTATCGTTTTTGATAATCAGATATTTGTGAAATTTGATTTTCATTTGTGATAATTAAATATTTATTGATTTAATTATCGTTTGAGATAAGTAAATATTTGCGATTTGAAAATTCGATTATCGTTTTTGATGATTGAATATTTACGATTTTGAGATTCGAGCTTCGTCTTTTTCTCTGGCGATTCAGGTGAGTAATTTGATTTACTCACATTCAATTCGTGCAGTACGTGAATTCTGCTCTGTTTTTCTTTTCTTTTAAATGCTGGAACTCGATTGATTCTTGCTTTTGATAGTCGTCTGATTTTGATTCCTTGATCCCCACGATGTTGATTCTTTTGATTTGAATCAGTCGAACCTTTTGATTTCATATCTAATACTTCCCATGCTGACATTTGCTTTGCTTATGCATTCGACATTGCCATTCTCTTTTGGTTGTTACCTTTTGTCCATTTATTCCTTATGATTGCGAGGACGCAATTTCTTTAAGGAGGGGAGTCTGTAACAACCCGGTTTTTTTGTGTCAATTAATAATCGACATTTAAACAATAAATATTGTTGCAAATTGCCTATTGAAACTTTTTAAATAATGTTAAAATTCTTTTATAAATGGTTTAAAAGATTTTTAGGCTTTGAGTTGTTCTCGGCCCACGTTTTCATTTTTTTGCTTGGATCGTGAAAATTTGCAAAGTAAATAAACCGTTCCCTCCTCTTTAACCCTATCATTCGAAACCCTACATTATAATCGAACGAAGAAAATAAATAATGGCTGCTCCTTCAATTCTCGCGTTCGTTCCTCTTTGCGCTCTGAAATTAGGGCTTGCAATTTTTCTTGCTGTCTGGAGCTTCGTGCTTCTCGATTGCCTTGAGATGATCTCGTTTCCGCTTGCTTGTGGAGGCTTACGAGATTTAGGGGTTTTTCTGATTTAGGGCTTTGTTCTCCTTTATGCTCTGCTATGCGAATTCGAGTTGAGAATATTATCAGCTTGGCTTGGCTTCGGCTTTAGCTTGTTCTATTCGTCGATGACGACTCGGCTGCTCAAATTCGTGGTCTTCGAAAATGGTGAGAAAATTCTCACATCTAATTTAATCTCAAAATTATGTGATTTTGTGATGATTTTCTCTATCGGCTCGACTCCAGTTAGCTTCACCATTTCCGTTCACCATTGTAGCATGAATTCAGTAACTTGATTTGTCATGAAATTGTGATAAATTTGTTCATTTGAGTTGTCACTGTCTCGCCCTCTGTTCTTTGCTTGCACATTGATTCATTTGCCTAGTTGGTTCAGTCTGTTGGTCGAGTTGCCTATATGTGCTTATTTTTGAGCATGTTACATTTGTCACTGATTGTTATGGCATTCATGTATAAGTTGTAGATTGATTGTGTTCATATTGTTACCATAATTTGACTTCAACCTGATAACACTTCACCTGTCCAGTCATTGCTATTTGGTTTGCATATTTGGTCGTCTGCATTTTTAATGTTTTTATTGCGTGAACTTTGGTCTGCTGATCATGTTCCCACTCGATTACTTGTCTGATGGTTCTGTCCACTGTTCCATTTTGTTATACATTACTTCTGTTTATTCAAGACTATATATGTGCATACATACATATGTATGTGTGTATGCATATATTCTTGAATTTAGGCTAAGTCTCTGATGTTGATATTCACTCTGGTTTCATTGTAGACTTTTACTCTGACCATCTTTGTTTTAGCCTTGATCTCGAGCTCTTTGTCATGTGCACACTGTATTTACTTCTGACCTTTGAGCAAGTTCATGTTGGCACTGTAACATATGCCTATATGTTGAGTGTCACTGCATTTATACTTACAGTAGTTGTAATTGAGTTGATTATTAGCTTGAGTCTGATACATTGCATTGATGCATTGTATTATTTGCATTTGGTTCACTTTGTAATTTCGACTTGTCTTTCCTATTGCACACTGGTTACTGTCACTTTGAATTTACTTGCTGACAGCCTTGTACCTGCATCCATGTTGATGTTGTCATTTTGTTCCAGTGTGGTTTGCACATGTCATTCTGAACTTGTATACTTGCAAAGGTCTCTCCATTGTAGTTGGTCCATGAGTTTGTTGTCTGCATTATGACATTTTTGGTTGCTGTGTCATGTTTGCAGTTTCATGTTGACTTGGATTTGCATCCATTTTTCTTTGTTGATGTTGAGGCTGCTGTTTATTTGAGTTTAAAGTGTTGTCTCATTCACTATCATCAGTTGCATTATTTACATAGTTGCCAGTTGCATTGTATTCATATCGTAATTGAACCAGTCTTGTTGTGTTTGAGCATAGCACCTGTAGTGTATAATTTCAATTGAGTCTGCACTTGCCATGCTATAACTTGATCTCTTGTTTATGTATGCATCCCAGTCATACTTGTTTTCATATTAGTTTGCATTGCGATGGATCATTTCGGCTGTGACTTGTTCTCTGATGATTTCCTTAGGTTCATGTGTACTTGATTTCATTTGCCTTCACTTGAAATTGTTTTGTGCACTTGGTCGTTGGGCCTTTGTACCTGCTGCACTTGCTTGATCAGTTTCATTCATCCTTGTTTATTTTTGTTGTTAATCGCCGTTTTCGGCAATTACATTCTTTTCTAAATCATCTTCATTTAGAAATCTTTTCATCTATCTCTGTTGATGTTTTAAATCTGCTGATTTATTGTTTAACACTGTTTAGTGTTAGAATTTTCGTTATCCGATTTCTTTGTTAAAAGAGTCGGATAGACGGAGAATTTCTGTGACTTTCGTCTATTTGATGTTTGATTATTATTGCTTCTGTGCATTAATAACTGAGTTTGAATTAGACTGACCCGTGTATTATTTTCTTTTGAATTTAATACTCGGGTCAGACCGAGTATTTACAGGTTGTAGATTTTTAGCTTTGGGTTGCTGCTAGAGCTATGAAGATTTTTATATCATTTGAAGTGGCCTTCGTCTTGTTGTAGTAGTCAATGTGTCTGTTTTAAGATGATAATGTATTCATGTATATTAGTCGATAATGTACGTGTATATATAACTTCTTGAGTCGACAGTTGTAGTTGTATCATTTGTATTGTGTCAAATGTATTGTAACTGATATCAGTTATTATATATATGAGACTTTTCGTTCCATCTGTATTCCGCATTTATGTTATCTGTGTTATTTTTATATCTATTGTCCTAAACTATTATAGCCACTGTGTAGTAGCTTTGAGTTTGTATCGGTATGTCAGATTTCCTCCTGTAATAAAAATGCATGTTATTCTATCTGACACATCGGTGCTCGCACAAAGCAATTACATAGATGGTCGCTCCTCAATAGCCTTATTCTCCGTGCTAGTTGACAGCACTACACCGTAGTGTTCTTGGCTAGCGTGGGTATAGAGGTAGGGCGTCACAAGTAAATTTTGAAATCAATTTAGAATTTGATTCGGTGTTTGAAATAAAGGTTTGGAAAATCAATTTGGGTTTTGAAACAAATTTGGAAATCAATTTGAAAGTTGATTTGGAGTTAAAAATGGATATTTGGAAATTTAAATTCACAATGGAATTTATTAAGGAAAGGGAAATTTGTTTAAAAATAAACATTGATTTATTTTTAAGTGTGGAAATAAATTTACAGATTTGGAATGTAAATTCGAAATAAATCGATAAGGATTTATTTAATCGGTTTAAATGAACCATTTTGTGATTTGAAATTGGTTTTCAAATGTGAAGTGTGAAAATATGATTTGAAATTGGTTTTCAAATGCGAAAGTGTGGAAATTATATATCTTGCAAAGATATTTTGAAATTTAATAATTTGGGAAAAATTATTTAAATTGATTGATTGTTGTGAATGTTGTTGATAGTTAAATAACCGACTATCAATATTTGCCTTTGAAATGGCACTTGATTTGTTTTTAAAACAAACGCGCACTATTCGGGTTAGCCGGGAAAAGACCTTTGTGTCATATAACCCATTCCGTATTAGTGATACAGCGATATGGATCGTATTGAAGACCGGTGTTGAAGACCGAATATTTTCGAAAATGAAAGGACAACCTGTTGAATGTCTCTGCACCGATTTGCTCCGGTATAGAGATTTATATCACTCTTTTTGTGATGGGAAGTCCGGACGTGATTAGAAATTATCCGGATTGCAAGGGCTTCTTTGGAAGTGCCTTCGGTTCCGTTCGATCCCAGAACGGACTTGTATGGATGTGTGTCTGACATTACACTTTGAGATGTAAAGCTGGTTTCTATCAAATACATTTCTGTTGGTGGCGGAGAATTTATTCTCTTAGCTTAACATCCTTCTCTGAGACGTACGAGCTCATAGGTTATGTAGTTGATGGTTACTAGTGATACATTCCCAATTTGGTAATGTGGCACACGAAGTGCTGTTGATCATTTGTTAGTCAAAGCGTGGCTTTGTGAAAAAGCGTAGCTTTGTGGACGAGACTTCGTCGAGCCTCACAATCTGGTAATGGTCGAAACTGGAATGTTGCGGCAAAGGTTTGTAGGGGTAGCGCCCCTAGGGTATGTCATTTCCTTCTGGATAAAAGGTGATATCATGGTATGGAGCCCATATATTTTACCTATGTTCATTATACTTTGTGATTATTGCTTTGTGATTGAGGATCCTCGAATAAAGGTCGGTGACGACCGGGGGATGACATAGCTCGTGTGTTAGTTACCTAGTTACAGCTTGGTTAAAGCATGAGGTAGTGTCGGCCTTGTGTTTGCAGAGATCCGGTTAGGATCCGGGGCGTCTTTCCAGAGGCGTTTTCTATTTCGGTGTAAGGAAGTTCCTTTGCCTGACCATTTGTTGGAAATCCAAAGTAACAATACGAACCCTGTACGGTTTTAGTTGTATTACCTGCTATGGAATGTGGCGGTAACCTGTTATTGAACGTAGTAGCTATAGTAGGCATACAATAATGGTTGTATGCTGGCTAAGATTAATATTATATTTTCGAAATGATTTTCGACACTACGCACTAATGATAATAATATCGAATGATTTTGCATAGTAAGCATTTTTGACTATCATAAGAAGAAATCTCCTCCAATTCTGCGTTTGCATTGTGTGTGTGGCGGGAGGTCTTATGGTAGTTTCATTTTCCAAAAGCATTGCAAATATTTTCTACTTGCTTTGTTGTTGTTGTGTTTTAAAGTTAAAACCGTTTTAAGTTCTCACACCAGTCACCATGACTGACCTGGAGTTTATTGTTTTCTTCCTAAACTCTAGGTGCCCACCAGTTTCCACACGGGCAGTCTAGAGTCAGGTTATCAAGTCATTCTGGATTCAGGCGATGCTGTGGAGCTCAGTGGCGAGCTGGATGGAGAGACGTACCATTTGTATATGATATTATTATTCCGCTTTGTATTCTATATGAGGACAAGTTTATATAACTGTCCAGTGTTGTATTGTTGTTGTAAACTCTGTTGATGATGTAATGTATAAAACTGATATAGTTTTGATTTAAAGATTATTCATTTATCTATTATATGTTGTTCCGCTGCGAATGTGAGATTCTGATATTGTTTCTGTTGTTTCTTCTTTCTTTTTCTTCTATTTTCTTCTACCTCTTCTTTTTCTCCATACCAATTCGGTTTTTCGGCATTCGATTGCTCGGCAGTTGATACAGTGAATGTATTAATGTCGATTTTCGAGCGTCGAAAAGTCGAGTCGTTACAATTTATTTTTAAATACCAAATCAATTTTTTTAATTGGTTTTTGTAACATCCCACCTTTTTGTACGCTTAAGCAGACACACGTGCCAACTTAAACCATACAGAAGGGCGGATTGTTATGGGGTAAATAAGAAAAAGTGGAGAAATAAAAGAAACAAAATAGAATCTTGCAGCGGAACGATAAAATATAATAATCAAATAACAGTTCATGAAGCTGTTTTACAAAACATTTGATTATACTTATACAATACATATCAGAGTTACACATACCAGAGAATGATAATAAATGCAGCGGAATACAATGGTGTAGTAGAATATATAACAAATAGTAGTAATAATTCTTCGTCTTCGTCCTACAGAATTAAGGCCTTCAAATCCTGAAATGCTCAGGCTGACCCGAGCGAATTGAAAAGACAAAACACTCGAGTCAGAACTAAAAGATCTTATGTAAGTTAAATCAATGAAATAAATATGAGTGTAAACGGCGTTAGAGATGTTTACGGGGTTTGACATCTCCTATCCAGTGTCTAACGTGCGTGCAGTAACTTAAGAAATGTTCGGGATTCACACCTCTTAAGGATCCGTTAAACTATCTACTATGTAGTAATATTCGCTATTATAATAATGTCTAATCAGTAAAGTATAATCATATAGAAAATAGCGTTAAGGGGATGGAGAACCTTAACGCGGTCGGATCTTAAAATCATAATCATAGTGGGTTCGATATGGTAGGTGACACGGCACATAAGGCAATGCCAGGTTAGATATACCAATTACGCACACGGACTGATGGATACGCATAACAGCCACTACCGTTCCACCTCGAACAACACTCCCAAATCAAGGGTGGCCACCAAAAATTACAAGTAATAGAATGGTATCGAAGAAGTGTGTCCGATACGAGGTGCTACCTCACTAGCCCGAGATCGCTCCTGTTTTAGCCACCTTATGCCAACTCACGGGAGTTGGGTCCACGTATATACCTTAGGATCGTCGCCACCATCCTACTTCATTCTGGAAACTCCACCGCGTACACAGTTGTCAAAGTGGTTTTCGGAATCGACAGAGAGTATGTCTATATCCGATCCCGGTCTCTTTAACAACCAAACGTTATTATAACACCGTGGTCATTTTTAAAAAAATATATACTTTTAAAACACAATCATTGCCTTTCAAAACATATTCTTTATTTCAAAATAGTATATACATCAAAAACCAAAATATTATTGCCATTTCAAACCATATCCTTTACTTTAAAATAGTATATACTTTAAAACCAAAATATTATTGCTATTTCAAAACATATCATTTACTTCAAAATAGTATATATTTTAAAACCAAATTCAATAATATCATTTAAATAAAATCCAAATTTTCAATCACTATTCTTACTTTTAATTATAAAACTTAAAATATTCTTTAAAACCATCTTAAACCCAAATCACATAATGCAGTCATATTCTTAATCTCAAAATTTCAATCGGTTTCAAATCAATATATTTAAAGATAATTCTTAAATAAATTCTATTTCAAATAAATTCATTTCAAACCATATTACTTTCAAAGTTATAACAATTTCGAAAACCAATACTTTGAACAATAATACCTTAATTTCAATATAACATTTCAATTTTGATATATTTCAAGTCTTTAAATATTCCAAAATTCCCAACCAAATCTGAAAATCTTATATATATCTTAATTCAATTTACTATTATTTAGTTTAGAAATATTTATTTAATAAATTCAATATCACTTAAATAAAACTCAAACTTGAAATATTCATAAATCAAATTTAAAACATCATCAAGTTACACATAGCTTAAATTTTAGAATTTAACTATATATAAAATAATAATTATATAATATCAAAATTTAATATTTATTAAACCGTATATTTCTTTCCAAACCATAGAAAATCACTTTAAAATATATTATATATAGACCACGATGCCTGTATATAATTTTCTATCCTATGGTGAAGTGATACAGATATTTATCATTTCAATCCACAATTTAAAATAAAATTACGGTTATATATCATTTCAAACCGCAATCTCGAATAAAATAAAAATGCATAATAACTTGCAGTTTATACAATATAAAATATAGCATCCATTCATCCAAATATCAATAAACAACCATTTATTACAATCATCATCCAATTTAAACAAAACATCAATATAAAGCATATAAAATATAACAGGCATCAACGAATAGTTTATATTCAATAAAAAATAATAACTATTCAACTAACAGTTTATATGAAATAATAAATAAATTTAACTGGCAAATTATATGCAATAATAAAATTAAATAACAATTTAATTTAACTAAATGCTATCTAACTGAGATGATGATTAAATATATGCCCAAACAATCATAGATAAATTTTAAATCACATCAAAATTAATTTAACAAACATAAGAAATCTTAGAAGTTGTGAGTGGGTTAAAACACTCACCTTTTGAATTTAAATCGAATTTAAATTCAATTTAAACCCAAAAATTTTACCATCTCAGAATTCCTCCAAACCAGCGTCATCAAGTCCGGAATTTTAATATGATCCTAACAAAAAAAACCGCGCGTAAATCGGATATCGTATGTAAAAGTTATGGCGATTAATGCGAATTGAAATCATTTTTAAAAATAAAAGAAAATGGAACACATTTACCCCTTTTGTATGCCACGTCATCACCCTGTTACCCATGCGTTCATGCCCAGCTACAGAGAAACGCGAAACAAACGAACCCATCTACACGTTGAAGCCGGCCTTTGACCCACCGTTGACCACGCCTACCTCCGTCCTTGCGCCGCCGCATGCTACGGCGTCACCACCCAAAACTCGCCCCAGTCTCCTCTGCATGTCGACGTGAGTCCGACCTCCCCCAGTGCTAGCCGCCGCCGTTGATTTTAAACCCTAGATCGAAAAATCACGACGATCTGGCCGTCGAATCGACAAACGAACCATATAGATCGACTCCCCTCGGTCCCCTCTGCAAAACCCAGAAAGGAATTTCCGATCCGACGAGTTTGATCGCGGCGATGATGAACGGCCGAAACTTCCTCCATTTTTACTGATCAAACGACAATCCAAAACGAAGAACGAACACCACCAGCGAATTACGCTAGTCGAGAGCTTCAACGTATATTTTTTTTCGAATTTTTGTGAGGAGTTTGAATTTTATTTGATTTTGAATTGTAATTGGATCTGAAATTTTGTTTGTCTTCCATTGAGGAGGAGAGAGTTGAGATGTACGTACAGACAAAAGAGAATAGATGGAGGCTAGGGTTTATAACCGGATAATTATAGGGAAAGGTTGGAAAGAAGGATGGATCGGATCTATTAGATATACGCGCTAATGACAAAGTGGCCCAAAACGCCCGTTCTGACTCCGGAACGAAATTGCGTCAACCCATATATCAAAATAGATGTTTTAAAATATTTTAAATTCAATGGAAAAGGTTTCAGGTTCAAATTCCATTGTATGAAGAAGTTATGCTTAAAACAATATTTTTCCAAATTGATTTTAATTGATTTCAATTGCATAAATTTCAGGGCGTTTCGAGTTCGTACGATCAAACGTCAAGTCCGATCGCTACAAAACTTGAAACACTATTATAATTCACCGTTACGGATCCGATGAAACTGGTTTCGTCGAAATCCGAGTCAGTGGCCAAAATGGCTATTTTTCCATTTAGTAAATAAATTTAAAATAAATTAATTAAATCAAATTTCCTATTTAAATTCTGAAATCGACAATCTTTAACACTTTTATTTTCTTAATCATTCACAATGATTTTAAACAAATTTAGATGTCAAATTAAATGTTAATACATTAACAATTTCAGCGTTAAATTACAGTTTTGTTAAATTTAGAAATTATAAATTAAATTTCAATAATTTCTTTGAATTAAATTTTTATTCATATTATTCAAATTCATTATTACAAACAGATGAAATAAATATTGGGATCAAAACCCATTATATTAACATTCTCAATTTTCACCTAAATTTTCATTTGTGCAATGTTTTAAAATTATATTCCACTTATTTGCAATTAATCCACTTATTAAGTTTCAAATTATAAATAAATTAATAAATCTTGGTGTTCACTCCTTAAATCAACCAATCTTCATATCCTAAATAAAATTAACATTTTACATCTTATGTAATTAACTATCTTTAATGACAAATCAAACCTACCCTAACTGCACAAGTTAGGACAATAAATGGCAATTGATTTGACCTTAAACGTTATAAATTATAAATTGAAATCTAAATAAATACGTTTATTGATTTAAAATCTTGCTATCAAATAAATTGACATTGTATGGGTATAGTTAACAATGAATTGTATTACACATCATTAATGTATTAATTTATTTATTTTCCATTTAACGTGCTACTTAATCTCCTTTGATTGCAAACAAGTTTCCAAATTTTATGCAACATACTAAAGAAATAAATACATATCTTAATTGAGTCATTTCCCATTCATTAAAAATAAATGCACCCATACAAATTTAAATCCTAAATCCAATTCATCAATTCATCTTGGTTCCATTCCTTTTTTTTCATCAACTATCACTTTCTGAATAAATTAGCATTTCCTATTCATTTTGTTACATTCACTTATTCTCACTTTATGAATAAATTAGTATTCTATCAAATCAATTAGTTATTAACTTAAATTATTGCCAATTTATTATCTAATATAAACCTTGAATCTATTTCCTAATTTTCAAATTTCAACAAATTAAACCTTACAATTGTTTACAAATAAAAATGGGGATTGTACTACATATATTATTTATTGTCCTGCATTACTTTACTTGTATTTAACTTATTACCCAAATACAACAATTATTTCTTAAAATAAATTTACGCTTTTATTACTTTACATTCACACTTCTGTTACTATATTAATAATCACCAAGTAACGTTTATTATCAAAACAACATTAATTAAAATTTCTTATCTACATTGATTTGCATATGCTTTTCCATTAATCGTGTATTACTTCATACGTTACTATAACACTGAATTCATTATATTATCACAAATTACGTATATACAATATTCCCATTACTTCAATGCATCGTAATTTCTCTTTTTATATGATTAAGTACTTAGCTAAAATTTCAAATGTTGCATTTTCTTTCTATATTTACTTCAATATGAGTTAGAAAATTTTCTTTCTTCCTAAATTAAATTACAAATTAAATGGTCTAAATTAACGGGTCGTTACACTCTCCCCCACTCAAAACGTTTCGTCCCCGAAAAGGAAAGAAGGGGAAAGAAGACTTTAAGAAATCTATATATCTTATTCAAACATTATCTTTATAAACAATTAAATTTTCAACATTTGTTACTTATATTTAGAATATACAAATTAACAATCATTATATCTTTTTATACTTAAATTATTGAAGTTTGGAAAAACATTTCAAAATATTTTCTAAGTCCAAAATTTTCGGAAATTTTTTGGAAGAGTCTCCTTTGTACGGAAAGGCTCGGAAGAAAATATAATATAAATATAACAATATATAACATATATTTTCCAAAATAATATATAACCCAACACGGGAAAACAATATAATAGCGCTATAAACTGTAATCCGAAAACGTACCTATTTGTCGGGCAATTAACGCTTATTTATGGAGCCAAAAGCAGTAGCAATTGCTTCCATAACCTGTATTTTACTTATATAATCTAAAAGGGTTAACAATTATATAAGATGAAATATTTAAGGTTGTTTCAATCACAACAATAATCAATACAACAAACACTTGCAACAAGGCATACAACCATAAAATCAATCATTCAATCATATCAAACAAAAGAAATAGTTGTTCAGGTTCATAACTTTAAATTGTACAGAATGAAGAATAAACTACTAAGTGTACCCTTCACTCAGCAGTCTTAGGTGTAACTAAATAGATTATTCCTACATCCAAACAATATTAAAGTATCCTTTCCCAAACAACCATAAGCCAAACAAATAACAAATTCAACAATAGATCAAGTTTATTATTATTAATTTCATTCCATATATTGTTGTTTGATTTTCTCTTTATTCATTATTTTTATACATTAAATCAAATTCCTTAGTAGGTAAATTTATTAACTTAAGTTTGCAGTCATTTTCCAGTATTCATCCTTTATTCTTATTTTATTATGAGGTAACTTCAACTTATTACTTAAGTTTATTATTATTATTATTATTATTATTATATAATACTAAAATCCATAACAACTAGAACATCAATACTTATTAATTTCATTTATTCATTTCTTAAAAATATTCATGTTCAATTTTAGTTACTTGGCATAACGGTTATACTTTAATTCTTATTAATAAAATAAATTCATTGAATATTTTCATTACATAAGTTTACTTGTACAATTTCCTATACATTTTCTTATTAACATTTTCAACTTTTATATCTTTTGGTACGTTATATATATGCCTTTAAGAATGTAATGGAAAGTTATACAAATTTTTCTCAATTCTTCTAATTGATTAATGGTTCAATAATTACATTATTTGTTTCATAGGTTACAATTCCAAGTTTCTTTTAAATTTCATTTATACCCTTGCATTTAATCACTTATTTTTAATAAAAGTTCCAATTATAAATTAGTTATATTCCAATTTACTATACTTAATCGAAACTATTAATTAACGGAACTTAAGAATTAAGTACCGGGTTAAATTTCAAATCATTTAAAATAATAGATAAATATATACTTAAAATTTATATATCCAATTATATTTAAAACAATTTAAAAATATTTATTTGTCTATCAAAATAGTCTTGTAGTAAAACTACTACAGTGGCCTTCCCACTTTGAAACTCGAAAATGAATGTCGATGATGCGGCCGCCATCACCGAAATTATTTTCCAGTGACAGAGAGGGGAGTACAACTTATTTCTTTGCGGAATTTCTCTTAAAACATTTCTTTCAAATTCTATTGAAATTTTTATATCAGAAAATACTTCTAACAATATTATTATTATATTCCAAAATCAATTGAAAGGAATCTTCAAAAACCCCGGAACTTAAGCTCTAAATTTCCAGTTTTCATTTATTTTATTTTCAACTTAGTTCAACTATTATTTATAAATTTCATTACCTAACAACCAATATATAGCAACCAAATATATATATATATATTTATAAAATATTTTTATATATGGAAAATATAATAGGCAAAGTTATTTCATTCACCTATATTAAAACAAATATTATGTCGGTCTGTCCTATTAAGTGTTTAGAAATCCCTATTGATGTCATAGCGTCCCATGCACCAACCAGAATTTCTAAATACAAAACGGAACAAATTAACACAATATTAAAACATTTTTATAACACTAACAAATACGCTCTCTCATATATATACACTCAGTGACTCCCATAGGGTATTACTACCTTATTAATAAAGAGTCAGACCCCACAAAGCTAAGGTTTATCGCTAAACCAAAGCTCTGATACCATATGTAACATCCCACCTTTTTGTATGCTTAAGCAGACACACGTGCCAACTTAAACCATACAGAAGGGCGGATTGTTATGGGGTAAATAAGAAAAAGTGGAGAAATAAAAGAAACAAAATAGAATCTTGCAGCGGAACGATAAAATATAATAATCAAATAACAGTTCATTAAGCTGTTTTACAAAACATTTGATTATACTTATACAATACTTATTAGAGTTACACATACCAGAGAATGATAATAAATGCAGCGGAATACAATGGTGTAGTAGAATATATAACAAATAGTAGTAATAATTCTTCGTCTTCGTCCTCCAGAATTAAGGCCTTTAAATCCTGAAATGCTCAGGCTGACCCGAGCGAATTGAAAAGACAAAACACTCGAGTCAGAACTAAAAGATCTTATGTAAGTTAAATCAATGAAATAAATATGAGTGTAAACGGCGTTAGAGATGTTTACGGGGTTTGACATCTCCTATCCAGTGTCTAACGTGCGTGCAGTAACTTAAGAAATGTTTGGGATTCACACCTCTTAAGGATCCATTAAACTATCTACTATGTAGTAATATTCGCTATTATAATAATGTCTAATCAGTAAAGTATAATCATATAGAAAATAGCGTTAAGGGGATCGAGAACCTTAACGCGGTCGGATCTTAAAATCATAATCATAGTGGGTTCGATATGGTAGGTGACACGGCACACAAGGCAATGCCAGGGTAGATATACCAATTACGCACACGGACTGATGGATACGCATAGCAGCCACTACCGTTCCACCTCGAACAACACTCCCAAATCAAGGGTGGCCACCAAAAATCACAAGTAATAGAATGGTATCGAAGAAGTGTGTTCGATACGAGGTGCTACCTCACTGGCCCGAGATCGCTCCTGTTTTAGCCACCTTATGCCAACTCACGGGAGTTGGGTCCATGTATATACCTTAGGATCGTCGCCACCATCCTACTTCATTCTGGAAACTCCACCGCGTACACAGTTGTTAAAGTGGTTTTCGGTATCGATAGAGAGTATGTCCATATCCGATCTCGGTCTCTTTAACAACCAAACGTTATTATAACACCGTGGTCATTTTTAAAAAAATATATACTTTTAAAACACAATCATTGCCTTTCAAAACATATTCTTTATTTCAAAATAGTATATACATCAAAAA
This sequence comes from Allium fistulosum, assembly GCA_030737815.1. Taxonomy (NCBI): domain Eukaryota; kingdom Viridiplantae; phylum Streptophyta; class Magnoliopsida; order Asparagales; family Amaryllidaceae; genus Allium; species Allium fistulosum. Next base: position 495,079,557 of record CM060905.1, on the reverse strand, counting down.
CCAAAATATTATTGCCAATTCAAACCATATCCTTTACTTCAAAATAGTATATACTTTAAAACCAAAATATTATTGCTATTTCAAAACATATCATTTACTTCAAAATAGTATATATTTTAAAACCAAATTCAATAATATCATTTAAATAAAATCGAAATTTTCAATCAATATTCTTACTTTTAATTATAAAACTTAAAATGTTCTTTAAAACCATCTTAAACCCAAATCACATAATGCAGTCATATTCTTAATCTCAAATTTTCAATCGGTTTCAAATCAATATATTTAAAGATAATTCTTAAATAAATTCTATTTCAAATAAATTCATTTTCAAACCATATTACTTTCAAAGTTATAACAATTTCGAAAACCAATACTTTGAACAATAATACCTTAATTTCAATAAAACATTTCAATTTTGATATATTTCAAGTCTTTAAATATTCCAAAATTCCCAACCAAATCTAAAAATCTTATATATATCTTAATTCAATTTACTATTATTTAGTTTAGAAATATTTATTTAATAAATTCAATATCACTTAAATAAAACTCAAACTTGAAATATTCATAAATCAAATTTAAAACATCATCAAGTTACACATAGCTTAAATTTTAGAATTTAACTATATATAAAATAATAATTATATAATATCAAAATTTAATATTTATTAAACCGTATATTTCTTTCCAAACCATAGAAAATCACTTTAAAATATTTTATATATAGACCACGATGCCTGTATATAATTTTCTATCCTATGGTGAAGTGATACAGATATTTATCATTTCAATCCGCAATTTAAAATAAAATTACGGTTATATATCATTTCAAACCGCAATCTCGAATAAAATAAAAATGCATAATAACTTGCAGTTTATACAATGTAAAATATAACATCCATTCATCCAAATATCAATAAACAACCATTTATTACAATCATCATCCAATTTAAACAAAACATCAATATAAAGCATATAAAATATAACAGGCATCAACGAATAGTTTATATTCAATAAAAATTAATAACTATTCAACTGACAATTTATATGAAATAATAAATAAATTTAACTGGCAAATTATATGCAATAATAAAATTAAATAACAATTTACTTTAACTAAATGCTATCTAACTGAGATGATGATTAAATATATGCCCAAACAATCATAGATAAATTTTAAATCACATCAAAATTTAATTTAACAAACATAAGAAATCTTAGAAGTTGTGAGTGGGTTAAAACACTCACATTTTGAATTTAAATCGAATTTAAATTCAATTTAAACCCAAAAATTTGACCATCTCAGAATTCATCCAAACCAGCGTCATCAAGTTTGGAATTTTAATACGATCCTAACAAAAAAAACCGCGTGTAAATCGGATATCGTATGTAAAAGTTATGGCGATTAATGCGAATTGAAATCATTTTTAAAAATAAAAGAAAATGGAACACATTTACCCCTTTTGTATGCCACGTCATCACCCTGTTACCCATGCGTTCATGCCCAGCTACAGAGAAACGCGAAACAAACGAACCCATCTACACGCTGAAGCCGGCCTTTGACCCACCGTTGACCACACCTACCTCCGTCCTTGCGCCGCCGCATGCTACGGCGTCACCACCCAAAACTCACCCCAGTCTCCTCTGCATGTCGACGTGAGTCCGACCTCCCCCAGTGCTAGCCGCCGCCATTGATTTTAAACCCTAGATCGAAAAATCACGACGATCTGGCCGTCGAATCGACAAACGAACCATATAGATCGACTCCCCTCGGTCCCCTCTGCAAAACCCAGAAAGGAATTTCCGATCTGACGAGTTTGATCGCGGCGATGATGAACGGCCGAAACTTCCTCCATTTTTACTGATCAAACGACAATCCAAAACGAAGAACGAACACCACCAGCGAATTACGCTAGTCGAGAGCTTCAACGTATATTTTTTTCGAATTTTTGTGAGGAGTTTGAATTTTATTTGATTTTGAATTGTAATTGGATTTGAAATTTTGTTTGTCTTCCATTGAGGAGGAGAGAGTTGAGATGTACGTACAGACAAAAGAGAATAGATGGAGGCTAGGGTTTATAATCGGATAATTATAGGGAAAGATTGGAAAGAAGGATGTACCGGATCTATTAGATATACGCGCTAACGACAAAGTGGCCCAAAACGCCCGTTCTGACTCCGGAACGAAATTGCGTCAACCCATATATCAAAATAGATGTTTTAAAATATTTTAAATTCAATGGAAAAGGTTTCAGGTTCAAATTCCATCGTATGAAGAAGTTATGCTTAAAACAATATTTTTCCAAATTGATTTTAATTGATTTCAATTGCATAAATTTCAGGGCGTTTCGAGTTCGTACGATCAAACGTCAAGTCCGATCGCTACGAAACTTGAAACACTATTATAATTCACCGTTACGGATCCGATGAAACTGTTTCGTCGAAATCCGAGTCAGTGGCCAAAATGGCTATTTTTCCATTTAGTAAATAAATTTAAAATAAATTAATTAAATCAAATTTCCTATTTAAATTCTGAAATCGACAATCTTTAACACTTTTATTTTCTTAATCATTCACAATGATTTTAAACAAATTTAGATGTCAAATTAAATGTTAATACATTAACAATTTCAGCGTTAAATTACAGTTTTGTTAAATTTAGAAATTATAAATTAAATTTCAATAATTTCTTTGAATTAAATTTTTATTCATATTATTCAAATTCATTATTACAAACAGATGAAATAAATATTGGGATCAAAACCCATTATATTAACATTCTCAATTTTCACCTAAATTTTCATTTGTGCAATGTTTTAAAATTATATTCCACTTATTTGCAATTAATCCACTTATTAAGTTTCAAATTATAAATAAATTAATAAATCTTGGTGTTCACTCCTTAAATCAACCAATCTTCATATCCTAAATAAAATTAACATTTTACATCTTATGTAATTAACTATCTTTAATGACAAATCAAACCTACCCTAACTGCACAAGTTAGGACAATAAATGGCAATTGATTTGACCTTAAACGTTATAAATTATAAATTGAAATCTAAATAAATACGTTTATTGATTTAAAATCTTGCTATCAAATAAATTGACATTGTATGGGTATAGTTAACAATGAATTGTATTACACATCATTAATGTATTAATTTATTTATTTTCCATTTAACGTGCTACTTAATCTCCTTTGATTGCAAACAAGTTTCCAAATTTTATGCAACATACTAAAGAAATAAATACATATCTTAATTGAGTCATTTCCCATTCATTAAAAATAAATGCACCCATACAAATTTAAATCCTAAATCTAATTCATCAATTCATCTTGGTTCCATTCCTTTTTTTCATCAACTATCACTTTCTGAATAAATTAGCATTTCCTATTCATTTTGTTACATTCACTTATTCTCACTTTATGAATAAATTAGTATTCTATCAAATCCATTAGTTATTAACTTAAATTATTGCCAATTCATTATCTAATATAAACCTTGAATCTATTTCCTAATTTTCAAATTTCAATAAATTAAACCTTACAATTGTTTACAAATAAAAATGGGGATTGTACTACATATATTATTTATTGTCCTGCATTACTTTACTTGTATTTAACTTATTACCCAAATACAACAATTATTTCTTAAAATAAATTTACGCTTTTATTACTTTACATTAACACTTCTGTTACTATATTAATAATCATCAAGTAACGTTTATTATCAAAACAACATTAATTAAAATTTCTTATCTACATTGATTTGCATATGCTTTTCCATTAATCGTGTATTACTTCATACGTTACTATAACATTGAATTCATTAGATTATCACAAATTACGTCATGGCATTAGTATATACAATATTCCCATTACTTCAATGCATCGTAATTTCTCTTTTTATATGATTAAGTACTTAGCTAAAATTTCAAATGTTGCATTTTCTTTCTATATTTACTTCAATATGAGTTAGAAAATTTTCTTTCTATATTTACTTCAATATGAGTTAGAAAATTTTCTTTCTTCCTAAATTAAATTACAAATTAAATGGTCTAAATTAACGGGTCGTTACAGTTTCCCAAAGATTTATTTCCAAACACCGAATCAAATTCCAAATTGATTTCTAAATTTATCTTCCTTTATAATAAATGCCTTTGTTTCTTTTAATTATTATTAAAATTTGTATTTCAAATAAATTCTTCAACCTTCGAATAATATTACCCGAAATCCATTTATTAAAATCTTTTCACCATATTTTGGAATTAATTCGATAAGGTTACAAAAATCAACTTTTTTATACTTTTAAATTCCTTCTTTCAAATTAATTCAATTCTTAAAAATTAATTCCCAAAATCCAATTTTTTATTTATTTCTGGTATCCAACGATACCAAAAATACATTTGGCTAAATTATAGCCTTCAACAAATTCAATCATTAATATAATCATTCATGGATTATCAATACTTCATCACACAACATATGAAACAAATTCAAAGAACATATGAAACAAATTCATACAATTTGAGGAGTCCAGTTGGATCCCTCCAACATGTTTCCCTGCAACCACAGATGTTAGCACAACAATTAAATACCCATTTCACTTCGAGGTGGAATATCGCGGTATATGGGATTTATAAAATATCATCCGCTATTATGCGGCGCATAGGGTCTCATCCACTATATAATGTGGGAAATAAACAGCTCCAAATATATATATATATATATATATATATATCCTACTATATATACTACCACATCCAAACAGTCAATCAATAACTGCAATTCCAATTTTTATTTGAGTGAGAAGATCTCACCTTTGCTTTTGCATTTGTAATCCATTTCCATTTCAGCTTGTTTTTCTTGATTTATAGACCTTGTATAAACAATTTTATATAGTTGATTAATATTCGAAATAATCGAATAATAAATTTCCATTTAATAGATTTATTTTATTTAAACCAATAATTAAATTTTTTAACCCATTTCCCTTTAATAAATTTAATTAACTAATAATTTTGATTTTATATAAACTACTTAAACATTTAATATTCCAATCATTACTATTTTTCCAAAGCTTATCCTATTTATAAACTTCTCTGTTTTCTTGTTTTTCTGAAAATAATAACAATGATTTACTTTACTGTTTATATATATACATACATATATACATCAAAAATATATTTACCTCTTACTGTATATATACAAATGTTCATAATATATTTATATTTCTTTTCTGTAAATAAACAAAACAGGATTTGCTGTAAAAAAATTAATACACATATATATAAATAAAGAAAAATACCTCACTGAGTCGATCGATGTTTACAACCCTAGCTCGAGACATCTCTGCATCCTCAAAGTCGAATGATCATCGCACCCGCCTCGCTACAGGAAGTTGCGACCCAGTGTTCCTCCTTCATTATCGAACAACGCACCGCCACCTGCTCTTTTGCCACGCGCGCGGCGACTCAGATGCACCGCCTTCAAGTCGAACTCGAGCCCCTGGTCGCTCTCCCCCTTCTCACTGCTAGATTCGCTCGAACTTGCCATATGAACGAGATGCACTCGATTCGCGTGAGGGATTTCATTTCCCTATTATATACGAGATTCACTCGCGTTCGAATTCAGTTCCGATTTACTTGAGGAAGCGCCATTATTTGATTTTTTTTTTCGAAAGGTTTTAACTGAAGGAAGGGGAAAAGAAGAGATGTGATTTTTGAAAAGGGAAAGTTGCATGCTTGAATAGGAAAAAGGACAGGATTTGATTCCTTGCGTGTGCAGCCATTTCGTTTTGAAAAGATAGAAGGTGGCTTGACTTAATTTCTGACTAGATAAATATAAATTTTAATATTGGAAATATCTTGTTTTCAAAAGCAACTTACAATTTCGAACTCCTAACGAGGCATGCCGCCAGGCGTTCATAATGTTATACGCCTATTCCGAACACAATGGAAAAGGTTTCGAGTCCAAATTCGATCGTATGGAGAAGATAGCTTTTTGGACCCAGTTAAAATATTGAATTTTCGATATAATTTCAGTGCGTTTGCTTATCGTACGACCAAACGGTCACTCCAAACATTACGAAAATTGAAATCCGATAATAATACAATATTACGGATCCAATGGAATGTGTTTCGTCGAATTTCAAGACTGTGCCCCGGAACGCTATTTTTCAAATATCGATTTAAACGATATAAATTCAAAACTGAACAAATCACTTTCAAATTCAATTCTGAAGCCTTTATTATCTTCAGTATCATAAATATAGATTTTTCAAGACTTCGAATTATTTTTAATCGGCTTAAAAATGAAGATTCAATAATTTACCCAATTTCAGTAAATTAAATTCAAAAATTAAATTGCCAAATTCATTCTGATATTTGAATTTCAAATTAAACTAACTTCCAGACATTTAAAATAATTAAATATCCTGATTTCCAATGTCAAAAATTTAGGGTCGTTACACGTCTAACTTTGTAATGAAAACTATCGCTGAGCTCCAATTTGAGCGACTTGGTCTAATTAGTCCTTTCTTTAACAACATTTTGACTCCTTAATTCATTTACTTCCTTAAGGGCTATTCTTCGAAAAGAGTGAAAATCAGACCTTGCACCGGAAATCAAGTCAATTTGAAACTCAATTTCCCTGTATGGGGGTAAACTTTTAACTTAAAAACATCCAAAAATTCCTTAACAATTGGTATTTCTTTTAGAAGTTTCTAAAATGAATTTAGGGCATACATAAAACTATCCATTACTGGACTCAGTTCTTCACACGTTATTTTAAAAGGTTTTCACACATTATCTTAAAAGGTTCACCTCTTTTACTTTGAAGTCGTACTGTCCTATTGACACAATCAAGTACAGCTTCATATTTAGACAACTGATCCATACCTAGCATAATCTCAAATCCAATAAAATCGAGGACGATTATGTTACATGAAATTTTTTGGTATAAGTGGGCAACTTGTACTTATTCACAAACTATACCGAGATTAGTTTTACCAACTATGTGGTTAGGACACAGATGGGGGTATCTAATATTTTTATGGTAAGTTTCAATTTATCAACCAATTCTTTAGAAATAAAATGGTGGGAAGCCCTGGTATCAAATAATACTCTAACTAAATTTTCATCAATGCAGATATTACCTTCTAGAACTCTCTTGCGCTTCACATCGATCGAAGTTGAGGGTTCATCTTTGATGGCAAAAACCCTGACTTGTTCTTCTTTCTTTATTAGTGGGCAATCCTTCTTCTAGTGCCTTGGTTTGTTATAATTATAGTAGGCCCTATCCTGAGCCTTAGGATTCTTACAGGTGGTGGAGAAATGACCCTTCCATTAGCAATTATAACAAGTAATATCTTTCAAATGGTTATCCTGAGATCCTCCTCTCAACTTGCCTTGCCATGGCTTCTTCCCCAGGTGATTGATCTCTCTTCTTCTAATTGTTGTTGCTACTTTGAGTTGTGGGCAGATTCTTTTTGTCTAGATTTTTATATAGAAAACCCATGTCTACCAAATCTATGAAGGTTCCCTTTACATGCCTAGTCATTCTGTACTGATATTACTCCTTCGTACCAGAAATAAAAATGTCATTTTTCTTTAATGGAGTATCCATCAGTTCCGGCCCAAAGCAGGGTAACTCATTGAACTTGATTGTATATTCTTCTATGGAAATTTCTCCTTGCTTTAGATCCAAAAAACTTCTATAAAGGTGAGATCATCCAGCATCGAGCGTGTATTATTCTTCGAAGACTTCTTTGAACCTTACTTATGAGAAATTATCTTCTCAATCAATTAGAGTGATGGACTCTCACCAAGCTAGAGCCCCATCCTTCAATTGCCAAGAGGCTAAGAACCTTTTTCGATCATCATCGATGTTTAATCCCTCAAAAAATTTCTAACATGATCGAAGCCAAGCTTGTACTTCAATAATAGATTCTATGCATGTAACTGGCATTCCTCCCAAGCTGGTATAATCTTAGCAAAGAGCATCAAAGTTAAATTGAGGTTGCACATGAACCATTACTTCTTCAATTACCACAACATTTAGAGTTCAACCATTGGTGGTCGTTGTGCTGCTACCTCCCCTTGTACGTCCTCTTCAGTTACTCATCTCCTACTATCTGGATATAGTAAAGAGATAATTTGGAATATAAACGAGATTATTTTAGGGAATTGGCATAAAAGTCGAATATACTTATTTGGGTAAAAATTTAAATATGCGCCCTCGTTGACTAAACTCATTCTAGGGCATTACTAACCATCTCTAATGAGTTGACCTCATCAAGGCTTAGGTGTTCAATCAACCTAAGATCTGATACCAAATGTGACGACCCACCTCCTCGACCTGTAGAAATCGATACTAATACATCCTAGGTATTCACGTGCTATAAATCCAAGTGCCGAAGAGGCAGATCACCAGAGGTTTTAAAAGAAATGAACATGGAAAACAGACCAAACAGAATTTCACATCGTATTTAAAACAATATAGTTATACATCTGGAAAGTACATACAATCACTCCTAAATGATTCATCAGAGTTACGGTAGGAACTAAACCAGCCAGGGACAATTATAATTGCCCATCCCCATAGGTGCCGGTAGATACTTATACATAATACAACAGAAATAGAAGAAGATGACTATCTACATAGGAACCTCTAGCTTCATGCTTCATGCTTCATGTTCCTTCAAAAATGCTCCAAGTTACCTAACTACATGGCTGCTCGAAACAAATAGGGCACCTAGAGTTTAAGGTGAAAGAAAAATAAACTTTGGATCAATCATGGGACTGGTGTGAGAAACCCAAAATCAAATATTTTGAAACATAGGGTATCTCATATGACCATGCAGCACATAAACACGGTAAGGGATTTTACCTTATGATAACCAAAAAGTTTGCTAAGAAAAACCTAGAAATATTATTTTTAATGACATTCTTTTGAATACACTTTTCAAGTAAACTTATATAATCTTAGCCGACATTATTACATTGATTAAATTCCAACATACTAGGTTCTATAATCAAGTCCAAAGGAACTTATTGGAGAATGGATTTCCATACAATGGTAGATAAGGGACTACCTTCCATACAATACATCTCTAGAGGGATGTACAGAGGATCAACACTTTTGAAACCATTGCAGCTGGAAAGACCGGCCTGCTCGAAGACCCATCTGGTATCAAAAATAGAATCGAATATGACATTATCCCGGTCGTAACCGACCTATCTACGATTCCATAGCATACACAACATACTTGATATATAGAGTAATCTAGAAAGGTGATGACCATACCCTAATGGTTGCGAGCCACATAGCCTTACGACATTCCTTGTTTAAGCTATTTTCGGGTGATGAGGCTCGAGGTACGATTACCTTTCTCATAGCATGCATTTCACTTGAATGCCGCATTGGTAGTTCTATCATACACTATTGATTTCCACAAATGTACTCGTACGTCTCAGAAAAGGGTGTGAAGTATGAAGTATAGAAGAGTGACCTCCTATACCACCAAACAGATGTATGTTTGTAAAATTCAATGTACGTACATTTTAGAAATGCAATGTCAGACATTCGTCCATACAATTTGTTAAGGAACATGACAAACTGGAGAAACTCTCCTACTACATCCTATCGGGAATCACCCCAGGATTAGTAGCGAGCAATCCTTGCATCAAAGATCAAATGAAGAGACTAATACCACATCAGTGAAAAGCATCCCTACATTCCATCTTCTAACTTATTATCATTCCATGTCTTCACTTTGAATAAGTATATTTGTTCGAATTGGTTTATGTATAGGAATTATCCAAATCCGATCTCAGTTACTTCGAACCAATCATCGATAAAAGATGTTGAGTTTGAGGGTGATTATCATTTCATTTATCAATATCTTTTATCGAATAAAAAATCACTTTTAGAGATGTAAATATTTAAATCATATTCTTTTCCAGTATATACGGAATCAATAAACCTCTATTTAACTTCGATGATACCAGATAAATATCATCTCTCATAAATCATATTGCAAAACCTTATTAAGTAAAAAGGGTCGATAAATATTATAATAATTCTACTAAATATCAATTTCTGTATTCAACCTTTACTATCGATCGAATAATGGTGAAATCACATTTTAAATTCACATGGATTTCATAGGTTACCTCCTCGGAATTGAATACCAAGTATAAGAAGATTATTTCTACAAAATCTAAGTTGCATTAAATTTGTAAATTTGAATCTTTTATACTTTACTCGTTTATGACATTGCGACCTTATCTATTCCTCACCCAGGAAAATGGCTAGGTGAGCCAGGGCACCAGTTGCTCCTAAACACCTTCTTAGTTTAAGCAAACCACGTCAGAATCACACGAATAGAAAAATCCATTCTACTCATCGGCTTTTAGAGCCAAGATTAAATCATTTATTCATAACAGCTTTTCTTTTAACCATTTATTTAAACTGCTTTAAAAGAAATTTTAAAACCTCCAAATCATATTTAAATACTTAATTATATATTTGAAAACAATTATAAAAGATTTGGGAAAGAATAATTAAGTTTAAATCTATATTTCAAAAATTACTAAAAACCGCTGCAAAAAGTGCGGCGAATAGTGCTTTTAAGGGTTACTTGATCAAAACAACTTTTCTATTATTTATATATCCAATTTTATATCACAAATCTCTTTTAAAACTTTAATATGTTTATAGAATTAATTCCATATTTTTAAAGGACTAAAAATATATATTTTAAAGAATTTATCACTTTAATTTCCGAACTACCAAAGTGCGATTATTTTGAAAACTTGATTTGCTCATATTTCAAAATAATGATTATAAGAGTTTGGAAAATTCTTATTCCAAAGAATTTTGACTTCGATTCCATCGTATAAATGTATTTAAACTATTACGGCGGAAAATCAGGAATTACCGTTACGCGATGTGCCTATTTTAACTCAATTTTCATATTCTTTCCCAAACTTTGTCGAAACACTTTTAAATATTTACAAAACATTTCTAAATCATTTTAAACTATTTTAATGAGGTTAACAATCTCATATAAACCATTTCATTTATTAAAGGAAAGTGATTTCCTTTGTGATATTTGACATGACGTGAATTGTTTACACATCTAAACAAACATATTATCATATCCAAACATAGTTCACAATCATCACAACCAAGCATAGCCAAACATATATATCATCCAAAATATCATAATATAAATAGGGTTTCTCACCTTTGATTCAATTGGACTAACTTTAAAATGATATAGCTCCGCTATTCGTAAAATTTAGCTTGTTAAGCTTGCACTAAATCTCCTAGATGGGCTCAGCCATGGCCTTTGGTGCTTGGGTGCTCACGGCCTTACTTGGAAGAGAGGAAAGTCTTCGCCTTTGGGTGGTGGATGGTGCGGCCATGGGTTTAAAGAGGGAAAGGAAGGAGATTTGCTTTGGTTTGGAGGTGTGTGGATAATATATATACACTAAATAATTTTAATTACTTTTTTGCCGTAATTTTCTTCATTAATTTCCCAAGGTAGGAAGCCATTAAAGTGGAGAAGAGAAGTAAAGAAAGCTTAGGAATTTAGGAGCAGATGAGGTGAAGATGGATGGTGGTATTTATAGGCAAAGAAATGATAAAAAATATCATGATATTTGTGTCTGCACACATCGCCATTTCCGCGCCACCACTCCCTCCTCCTACCTCACCACTCACGTCGAAATACCCCCTTATGTGTGTACCCATGTGCTTGTGCTTTGGGTGTAAGAGGTTGACTTTGGGTTTAAAGAAATATCTTTATATTTATATATAATATCATGATATTTTCCTTTTGTCTTTTATTATTTATTTTTGTGTGTGTGTATTTATATATATTCATGTGTATGTACAGGTATTTGTGCATATGTATATCTCAAACGATTCGCAATGTTGTACAACTTTTCTACGTTGAATCATTACGGATTTTGATTTTGATTTCTACTCATATTTTCACTTCTTATTAATATATACACACACAATGTAAAAAAAGTTTGATAATAATATTTCTATCATTAAATAATAATTAAAAGAGCTTGTTTAATAATTAAAATAATTGTCAAATCATTTAATGTAACGTCCCGGATTTTTCGCGTTCGAAAATCGACATCCATACTTTACATCGTACTCGAATGCCGTATATTCGACCGTTCAAATCCGAGTCGCCGGAGCTTATAACACACTTAAGTAAATAACAACACGGCGGAATAAAGAAATCAATGATATCATATACAACTCCAATGAATACAATATCCAAAATGATATACAACAATGATATCAATATGATACAACAATATCAGAGATATGATATAATGACAATAGCAGCGGAAAGAAAAGATAACATCAGCAGCGGATAGAAAATCTCCAATAGAATGCTCTAATCCATAGCTAGCTCCAGCTAATCCACTCAACCTGAATATCTGAGAAAACCCAACTCTAGACTGCCCGTGTGGAAATAGTGGGCACCTAGAGTTTAGAGCGTGAGGAGGTCAGTGGCGACTTCGTGGCGTTCGGCGACTTGGTCGGAGATGGCCAGTCCGGTTGTGCACGTGCACGAATATTTGCGTGTATCTGGGTAGTTTGGAATCGGAGAAGAAAGGAAATGGCACGGGTTTTGTTCGTGAGAAATCGTATTCTACTTGAAGCAGGGTGGTTGGCGTGATTACCTGAGAGTGTCTCGGGGTTTTTGGTGGTTTCACTCGAGTTGCCTAGGGATCATGTTTTACAAGTTTTAAAGAAGTTAATTAATCTAAAGGTTTAAGCTGATAAAATGATGATAATTTATTTTAAAAAGTTATGGAAAAATTAATTATGATTTATTAATGATAAGTAATTAAAGGAAATCAATTACTTAAAAGATAATCACTTGATTAAAAGTAATTAAATTTTTGGATTTAAGATTGATTTAATCAGGTATTTAAAGATTAATTAATTTAAAGAATAATTAATTAATGAGGTTAATTATTTGAGGTAATTAATTTAAGGTTAATTAATTAAATGATTAAAGGATAATTAATCAGAATGGTTTATAATTAATTAATGATTAATTAACCAAGATTTGTAGTTCATTCATAAGTAATTAATCTGGTATAAATTAATTATAATCAGATATTAATTGATTCTGCTTATGGATGTTTGGATTTCGTTGAATGATTGAATTGTTGATATCCCTGATATATGATGCTTTGTGATACATCCTGATTTATGTTGTAATTGATTATCTGCGATATATATATATCTGTGATTTCTGTTTCTGTGATATATTACTATGAATATGAAACCCTTGACCCGTAAACTACATTTGAATTTCGATGCGACAGGGAGTCGGATTCCACTTGGTTATCCGAAATCCACATCGAATTATAATAGTGAATCTTTGTGACTGATAAATTTATTTTATCTATGAATCTGTGAATGAAGATAAGCGTTATCGACTTTACCGCTTATCGATATATCTGTGATGATTGATGTTGCACTATTGTGTGTAAAACCCCTGGACTACACTTATACACACACGAATATGGATTTCACGTGGAAATCGGTTAAGTCACAGATAATTTAAATTTAATGTTTTTGAAATTGAAATTTTAATTTCAATTGATTTTGAAATTTGAAATTCGGTTTAAAGTGAAAAGCTTTTGAAATGGAGTTTCAAAGATAAGACTTATTTTTGAATAATTTGATAAATTTTTGAAGTTTAAATAATTTTGATTTAAACTTAAATTCAAAATTTGAAATTGAATTCTATGATTTGAAACTAGGGATTAAAGATGCTGTACAAGTTATATATGGGTTAAAACCATTTTAAAGGTATTGATTTGGGAATTTGAATTTAATTCAAGGGTTTTAACTCGTGTAAATATAACTGGATTTTTCTGAAACGAAACTATTTGTTTTCAAATAGTAAACGCTTTCACATAAGTAATGGATTTCCAAATTGTGTTGAACCGTTTCAAGTTTGAAATAGAATTGAAATGTTTTGAAAACTATGAAATGAGTCTTTGATTCAAAGACCAGATGAGTTAATCAAACTTGAAATAGAATTGTTTTTAAAGACTATGAATGAATCTTTGGAAACGAGTTTTGAAAGCTATAAGTTAAATCTTGACTTAAAGATTTAACGAGTTAATTCAATTGAAATGGAAATTGTTTTAAAATCCATAAACGAATCTTTGTGAATGGGGTAAACTTTGTGAATTGAATCTTTTTGTTTAAAAGATTAAAAGTGTGGAAATTGTTTAAACCAGTGAAGGTTTTTGAAATGAATCTTTTTGTTAAAAGATTGGAAATGGTAATTTGTTTTACCATTCGAATGAAAAGTTTTGGGCTTTAAGCTGTGATTTAACTGAGACCCCAGTATCCATATGATTTTTAATTGCGCTCGTTATTCAATTTAGCCGGGAGAGGACCTTTGTGTCATATATCCCATTCCGGATAGTGATACGACGATATGGATAGCATTTGAAGACCGGTGGTGAAGACCGGGTATTTGCTAGAGCGATAGGATGACCTGTCGATTGTCTCTGCACTGAGTAGCTACGGTATAGAGATTCCCTAAGTGATGGGAAGTCCGATCGAGATTGTGAATACCCGGATTTGCAAGGGCTTCTTCGGAAGTGCCTTCGGTTCTGTTCGAACCCGGAACAGACTTGTATGGATGTGTGTCTGACATTACACTTTGAGATGTAAAGCTGGTTTCTATCAAATACATTTCTGTTGGTGGCGGAGAATTTATTCTCTTAGCTTAACACCCTTCTCTGAGACGTACGAGCTCAGAGGTTATGTAGTTGATGGTTACTAGTGATACATTCCCAATTTGGTAATGTGGCATACGAAGTGCTGCTGATCATTTGATTGATCAAAGCGTGGCTTTGTGAAAAAGCATAGTGTATGTGGACGAGACTTCGTCGAGCCTCACAACCCGGTAATGGTCGAAACAGGAATGTTGCGGCAAAGGTTTGTACGGGTAGCGCCCCTAGGGTATGTCATTTCCTTCTGGATAAAAGGTGATATCATGGTATGGAGCCCAGATATTTTACCTATGTTGATTATATTTTGTGGCTGTTGCTTTATGATTGAGGATCCTCGGATAAAGGTCGGTAACGACCGGGGGATGACATAACTTGTGTGTTAGTTACCTAGTTACAGCTGTACAGCGTGAGGTAGCGTCAGTGTGTTAGTTACCTAGTTACAGCTATACAGCGTGAGGTAGCGTTGGCCTTTTGTTTGCAGAAATCCAATTAGGATCTGGGGCGTCTTTCCAGAGGCGTTTCTATTTCGGTAAGGAAGTTCCTTAGCCTGATCATTGGTTGGAAATCCAAAGAAACAATACGAACCCTGTACGGTTTTAGTTGTATTACCTGCTATGGAATGTGGCGGTAACCTGCTATTGAACGTAGTAGCTATAGTAGGCATACAATAAATGTTGTATGCTGGCTAAGATTTATATTATATTTTCGAAAGGATTTTCGACACTATGCACTAATGATAATAATATCGAATGATTTTACATAGTAAGCATTTTTGACTATCATAAGAAGAAATCTCCTCCAATTCTGCGTTTGCATTGTGTGTGTGGTGGGAGGTCTTATGGTAGTTTCATTTTCAAAAAGCATTGCGGATTTCAATGTTTAAAAGCCTTTGTTGCTTGTATTAAAGATAAACTGTTTTTGTTGCTCACACCAGTCCCATGACTAATCTGGAGTTTATTGTTCCCTTTCTAAACTCTGGGTGCCCATAATTTTCCACACGGGCAGCCTAGAGTTATGTTATCAGGATATTCTGGATATTCTGGAGCTTTGGAGATGAGCTGGATGGCGAAGCGTACTATCGTACTTGTTATTTATTCCGCTGTGTATTCTGTATGAGGACAAGTTTATATAACTGTCCATTGTTGTAAATGATGATAAATGTATGTATAAACTGATATAGTCTTTTGTTTTAAAGATTATTGATTTATCTATTATATATTGTTCCGCTGCGATAGGTGAGATTCTGATATTGTTCCTGTTCTGTGTTTTCTGTGTTATTCTTCTTTCTTTTTCTTCTATCTTTTCTTCTACCTCTTCTTTTAACCCTAAAGTTTTGCATTTTCGCCATTCGATTTTTCGACATTTGGTACAGTGGACGTATCGGTGTCGAGTTTTCGGAAGACGGATTTGCGGGTCTTTACAAGTGGTTCTTTCTATTTTCCAGTAACATATTCCTATATAGACATATATATACATAAAATTAGAGCATTCTATTGGAGATTTTCTATCCGCTGCTGATGTTATCTTTTCTTTCCGCTGCTATTGTCATTGTATCATATCTTTGATATTGTTGTATCATATTGATATCATTGTTGTATATCATTCTGGATATTGTATTCATTGGAGTTGTATATGATATCATTGATTTCTTTATTCCGCTGTCTTGTTATTTACTTAAGTGTGTTATAAGCTCCGGCGACTCGGATTTAAACGGTCGAATATACGGCATTCGAGTACGATGTAAAGTATGGATGTCGATTTTCGAACGCGAAAAATCCGGATCGTTACATTTGGTATCAGAGCTAAGGTTGAACTTTAGCTCAGGAGTATAACACGTTAAGTAGCTCATTAGAGATAGGGTGAAGTGTACCCTAGAATGAGCGTTCCTCAGATATCCGTTCGAACACCTCAGTAAATTCTCTTGCTATCCATTGTTAGTGAGTATGAGTGCAAGAGGAGGATGAGATAGGGGACAGGAGAATACGACTATGAAATGGTCAATACTCTATACAACGAGGAACCAATCTTTTCTCCATCCATCTCTTTGTTCGTCATTTCTTCTCAATTCTTCGATAGTTCCTGGTAAATCCAGAAAGGAGATTCGATATATTAAAATGGGACGTAGACTCCAGATATGCCAAATTGTTTGTTTGGATGTATTGATTGTTTTGTTTGCTATGGTTGATAGGTATACTTTAGCTTCTAAACTAAAAGTTTCGAAAATTGTATCCATATATCTATCTATCTATTCTTTGGGTCCCGATATATTCTACGAATGGTTAGTTATCACTTCGAACTGACCGATGCCATTGTATATTTCGTAGATCTGGATAACCCGAGTATCTTGTGAAGTGTTAAACAGATTCGTTCTTGTATCTATTATTGATATTCTGATTTGGTAAACTAAATGCAGAATTGATATCCAGTTTGATCTGGAAAGATATTTCTCTATCTTTGATCTATATGTGTTATTTTCGTGCCTGCGAATTTCGAGGACGAAATTCTTTTAAGGGGGGAAGTCTGTAACGACCCCGGAATTTTATTAAGTTCAAATTGATAATTAATTAATTAATGAATAAAATTTGTGAAATAAATCAATAAATTGGATGCGAGTTTCCCCGAGATCAAATAAAAAAATGTGTTAAATCATTTAAAGTTAAATATAGTATATATATGTACATATGTGAATGTGTATATATTCGAGTATATACGAGTAAATTTGAAATTATATAAGTATATATATATATTGAATTTGGGTTTAAATCTAAAATAAATGGTTTAATAATAATAATTGATAATAATAATAATTAGATTGATGGTTAATAATAACTTGAATTTATAAAATAAATAAATATATTTGAGATTGACTATAAAAATATAAAGTAACAAATAGATAAAAAAAAAATTAATTAACAACATATTAGAATAAGAAGTTTGTTTATATTGTAAAGTAATAAAACAACAATTAATTCAAGTAGGGATCTTGCAAAAGAAGACAATGTTATTATTCAAGTTGAACAAATGTATATAGATAAATATGAATTAACTTGTATAAGAAAACTAAGAAGTACAAGCAAATAAATGATAAGTATGGAATGAAACAGGGAAAACAAAATATATACCTAAGAAAAGCTTGTAAAAGAAGCCACTATCATACTCATACATTGCACAAGATCAATTAATGCAAGCCACCACAATCTATTGTCTCGAGTACAATAGAGAGATATGTCAGCCACCATAGGAGAAAATCACTGATCAAATACAAAGTATCTTGTACTAGATTAAACATAACCCTGTACAAAATAAAGTATCAACTTGTAAACTTACTTTCATATATATCATCTTCTTATTTCTAGTTCGTTCCATAAAAGATGAGAAAACTTGAGGTAATTATCATTTAAATCTTCAACAAAATTCAAACTTGAATAACAACTCAAAGCAAACCAGAGAATCAAAAAGAAGTTTCAACAATACAAATCAAAGCCTGGGAAAACAAGAATAAAAGCTTGATTCAAATAGAAGAAGCTCTGTTCTTATGAAAAATAATAAGGTGAGTAAACATACTTTTCTTAAAATATTAATTATGATAATTAGTTAATGAAGTTGTGTTTCTATATATGGTTAACCAGAGAACGTGAAATGTTTTTTTTTTACTGGAAGCTTTATGCTTATGTCTTCGCTGTTTAAGTCTCTGGGCAAGAAAAGGGAGGGAATTAACATTTTTTTTAGCAGAGCATTTTAAAACTTTAGATTTCTAAACTAAATAAATTTGTTACTCTTAAAACAATAATCTGGAAATGGTCTAAAGTATGACAGTGGAGCCTGGCTTTTGTGTGTTCAAGTTTACAGTAAAGGAAACCAATATGTAAAAATTCGAATGTTTTAAATGGTTGATCTGATTTCATATCTTGGTTGAACATGCAAAAGTAGGATTTTTAAAACAAAATCGATGATTTTCAAGTAAGTATTCAATGTGTAGTTTGAAGATGAATCAAAAATGCATTTTTTTTCAATATTTGATGATTCAACAAAATTTAATTGTTGAAATTTTTTATGAAGCTAGTTTGGTAAGTTTCGAATCCGGGAAAAATGCTGGAAAAATTATTTAATGCAAGAAATTTTGGGGCGCATCAAGTTTAGGGTTTTAGATCAAGTTTTACAGTGCTCTATAAACTCGTTGATTGTGTCGCCATAGGTCGATCGAGCTTTACGAGAATTTGGGGAATGATGGTTTGGGGTATCGACAATTGGAAGCTGGAGTTGTGGGTTTTCTGATGAACGGCGTGAGGAGGACGAGGCGTTTTCAGCTTGGGTATGTTCGAGTTACAGTTTTAACGAAAGGGTGAATTTCGATTTCGAGTTATTTGGTATCGAATCGAAGTTGATTTCGAGTGTGAGTGAGTTTTTCGACTTGCTGGAGGTTGCGATGGCCACCAGAACGGCGGCAAGGTGGCATGCACGTACACGTGCACGCTTTGATGTCTGCTGCGTGACGATGGTTTGGGGAAGACGAAGACGAGGTGGAACTCGGGGACGACTCGGGGGATTCAGGAATTTGCTCGAAGCAAAATAGTGTCGCGTATGGCTCGAAGCAGTTTCGAGTAAAAGCTCGGGTGGGACCCGAGGTAGGATCTAAACCCAGTTCTTTTTTAGTTTTCAAAGCACAGTTTTGAAATTTAAATAAATTAGTTTAAGACTTTGCTTAAAGTAAAAGGTAAGTTTGGGGATAAAAGTTTTTAAACATATTTGTAAATATCAGAATGAGTTTCACCTTAAATTTACGAAGATTGATTTGATTTATAATTCATAAATCTTTTTCCGTTAATCAAAATGAATAACTTATTTAGTTTATAGATTAATTAAATAAGATCTAAATGGCAATTGAGTGATTAATTAAGTCAATGGTTTATTTTTAAATTAAAAGACGCTTAATTAATGTGTGTAATTAAAGGGTGATTACTCAAGTGATTAAAACAATAATTAATTAATGGTTAATTAATTAATGTGATTAATTAAGGGCAAATTATTAATTAAAGATAATTAATAGTGAATTAAATAATTAAAGATTAATTATTTAAATAATTAAAGGTTTATTAATTATAATTGAAGGTTAATTAATTTATTATTAATGGTTAATTTATAAATGATTAAAGAATAATTAATCAAAAGGATTTGTAAATTATTGATGATAATTAACCAGGATTAGTGATTCAAAAGTAATAAATCTGATTTTAATTAATCAGACAATTTACTTACCCTACTTATGAATACTTGGATTCTATTGAATGATTTGATTGTTTGATATCCATGATATATGATGCTTTGTGATACATCCTGATTTGTGTTGTGATCTGTAATTTATTTATCTGTGATATATATATATATATATGTGATTTCTGTTTTTGTGATATATACTACTATGTGAATATGAAAACCTTTTGACCCGTAAACGACATTTGAATTTCAATGCGACAGGGAGTCGGATTCCAGTTGGTTATCCGAAACCCACATCGAATTGTAATAGTGAATCTTTGTGACTGATAAATTTATTTTATCTATGAATCTGTGAATGAAGATAAGCGTTGTGGATTATACCGCTTATCGATATCGATATATCTGTGATGATTGATGTTGTGCACTATTGTGTGAAATCCCTGGACCACACTCTTACACACACAAATATTGATTTCACGTGGAAATCGGTTAAATCATAGATGATTTAAATTCAATGTTTTGAAATTTTAATTTTAATTTCAATTGATTTTGAAATTGGAAATTTGGGTTTAAAGTGAAAAGCTTTTGAAATGGAATTTCAAAGATAAAAGTTATTTCGAATAACTTAATCGAGTTTTGGAAATTTAAATAATTTGATTTAAATTTGAATTCAAGTTTGAAATTGAATTCTATGATTTGAAACTAGGGATTAAAGATGTTGTACAAGTTATATATGGGTTAAACCATTTTAAAGATATTAATTTGGAAATTTGAATTTAATTCAAGGGTTTTAACTCGTGTAAATATAACTGGATTTTCCGAAACGGAACTATTTGTTTTCAAATAGTAAAAGATTTCACATAAGTAAAGGATTTCTAAATTGTGTTGAACGGTTTCAAGTTTGAAATAGAATTGAAATGTTTTGAAATTTATGAAATGAGTCTTTGATTCAAAGACCGGATGAGTTAATCTAACTCGAAATGAAATTGTTTTGAAAGCTATAAGTTGAATCTTTGTTTTAAAGATTTAACGAGTTAATCCAATTGAAACGGAAATTGTTTTGAAATCTATGAATGAATCTTTGTGAACGGGGTGAACTTTGTGAATTGAATCTTTTTGTTTAAAAGATTAAAAGTGTGGAAATTGTTTAAACCATTGAAGGTTTTTGAAATGAATCTTTTTGTTTAAAAGATTGGAAATGGTAATTTGTTTTAACCATTCGAATGAAAAGTTTTAAGCTTTAAGCTGTGATTTAACTGAGACCCCAGTATCCATATGATTTTTAATTGCGCTCGTTATTCGGTTTAGCCGGGAGAGGACCTTTGTGTCATATAACCCATTCCGAATAGTGATACGACGTATATGGATTGTATTTGAAGACCGGTGGTGAAGACCGGATATTTTTGAAAATGAAAGGACAACTCGTCGAATGTCTCTGCACCGACTGGTCCCCGGTATAGAGATTTTATCACCCTTTGTGATGGGAAGTTCGGACGTGATTAGAAATTATCCGGATTTGCAAGGGCTTCTTCGGAAGTGCCTTCAGTTCTGTTCGAACCCGGAACAGACTTGTATGGATGTGTGTCTGACGTTACACTTTGAGATGTAAAGCTGGTTTCTATCAAATACATTTATGTTGGTGGTGGAGAATTTATTCTCTTAGCTTAACACCCTTCTCTGAGACGTATGAGCTCAGAGGTTATGTAGTTGATGGTTACTAGTGATACATTCCCAATTTGGTAATGTGGCATACGAAGTGCTGATGATCATTTGTTGATCAAAGCGTGGCTTTGTGGAAAAGCATTGCTTTGTGAAAAAGCATGACTATGTGAAAAAGCATGGCTTTGTGAAAAATCGTAGCTTTGTGGATGAGACTTCGTCGAGCCTCACAACCCGGTAATGGTCGAAACAGGAATGTTGCGGCAAAGGTTTGTAGGGGTAGCGCCCTTAGTGTATGTCATTCTTTCTGGATAGAGGTGGTATCATGGTATGGAGCCCAGATGCTTAACCTATGTGGTTGCTGCATTATTATTCATATGTGGTTGTTGGAATCGAGGATCCTCGGGAAGATCGGTTACGATCGGGGGATGGCATACGCGTGTCAGTAGTTACCTATTTTTGCAGAGGTAACCCGGCCTTGTGTTGGCAGAGATCCGGTTAGGTTCTCGGGACGTCATTCCAGAGGCGTTTCCATGTGGCAATGGGAAGTTCCTTAGCCTGGCCATTTGTTGGAAATCCATCTTCCAATACGAACTTTGTACGGTATTAGTTGTAGAACCTGCCATCTAATATGGTAGCTATAGTAGGCATAGTATAATGGTACCTATGCTGGCTAAGATTGATATTATACTTTCGAAATGTTTTCTACACTATGCACTAATAATAATATCAAAAATGATTTGATTTTGCGTAGTAAGCATCTTTGACTATCATAAGGAGAAATCTCCTCCAATTCTGCGTTTGCATTGTGTGTGTGGCGGGAGGCCTTATGGTAGTTTCATTTTCCAAAAGCATTGCGAATTGATTTTAAAATTCTCTGCTATTTGTTTTTAAAGATAAACTGTTTTTGTTGCTCACACCAGTCCCATGACTGATCCGGAGTTTATTGTTCCTTTCCTAAACTCTGGATGCTCAAAATTTTTCTACACGGGCAGTCTAGAGTTTGGTTTTTTTCAGATAGTCAGATTAGTAGATTTTCTGGAGCTAGTTCAGTCTCTGGATATGGACTGCACTTGCTTATCTTTGTGCCTTGTATTTGGGAGTTCGAGCTATATCTGGATTGCTGCTTTGGAGATGAAGATTATCCGCTGCTGATGTTATCGTTTTCCTTTCTGCTGCTATTTGTTGTATCATATCTCTGATGTATATTGATATTCATTGTATTGCTCTGTTGTATCAGATATTGTATATCAATGTATTATTCTTTTATTCCGCTGTATTATTTACTTAACTGTGTTATAAGCTCCGGCGACTTGGATTTGAACGGTCGAATCTATGGCATTCGAGTACGATGTAAAGTATGGATGTTGATTTTCGAGCGCGAAAATCGAAATCGTTACATTTAAACTCAAAAATAATTTATTCTAAAATAGTGATATCATTGATGATGTTATAAAGGGATTTAAATTTCAATAATAAAATAAATAATTTTATTACATATTCTCACTCATAGAGGTAAATGAGTGTATGTATCCAACTCCATGTACGATGTTGGATGGTTTAAGAGCCGTTTATTGATAAAACGGTTTTCGGTCATTTTATCGATATTTTCCAAGATGTAAACCTTTGTAGATATTTTTTCAAAATAAGATTACCAATATTATTATTGTCTAAAACATTTTCATTTATGTTGTAACGACCCGGATTTTTTGTCATTTGATTTTGAATATTTAAATAGTTTTAAATTATTGGATTTGGAATATAAATTGATTTTTGTATAATAAGATTTTGGTTGAAATTATAGAATGAATTTAAATTTCCAATATAGTGATTTATCGTAATACAGATATGGCGAATAATTGAAATTTGAATTGAATATGAATCGAAACAATTTCTAATGTTGTTATAAATTCGATTTGAATTAGAATTTAGTTAATAAGTTTTTAAAACTGAAATTTCAAGTGATTTCGCCATTTTTGAAATCGTCGATTTAACGACGTGCTAAAATAGTGCTCCGGGGCACAGTCTCGAAATTCGATGTAACTAGTTCCATTGGATTCGTAATAGTGTATTATTATCAGATTTCAATTTCCATAGCATTTGGATTTACCGTTTTGTCGTACGGGATAAAAATGCATTGAAATTAATATCGAAAATTTAATATAACAATTAGGTTCAAAAAGCTACCTTCTACATACGATAGAATTGGGACTCGGGACTTGTTCCATTGCGTTCAAAATAGGGGTATAACATTAGGAACGCTAGGCGGCACGCCTCGATAGGGATTCGAGATTTTAAGGTGCCATAAACGAGATATTTTGAAAATTAAATAATATATATCAAATAACTTCAGTCGACCTAGTTTCGGACACAGCCACCCTACCACCTGTTCATGTCGACCTACTATTTGAAAGAAGCCGCTCTCCTTTCTTTAAAATCGCGTATGTTTCCTCCTCCTTCTTCTTCTAAAAATAATGAAATCAGTTCGAGATAAAAAAAAATCATGATCGACTTGAAAGCGCGAGCGAGCGTGCTGGTGGGGAAACCACAGGAAGCGAAGGCGATGGGGAGGTAGTCGCATTCGATTAGGGTGAGTTTTGGGTTCTCGGGTTTTCGATTTTCGTGTGTGACTAATGGTGGTGGCGCATCTCGATGGAGGAGCACGACAAGGCGGAGCTTCGGTACGGTTTCAGTGAGCTCAAATGACGTGAAGGGTAGAGAGAGGCGATCAAATTCATGCGTTCGGGCCTGGTATCATGATTTCGATCGTGCTTGGAGACGAGGTTTTGGGGTTCGCCTTCGTGAGTAGCGTGAACGAATGGGAGAGAAAGGTGGACTGTAAGTTTAAAATTTATTTTTATTTTATTAAATTAGTTAATCTTGTTTTAGTAACTAATTAATGAATTTGTAATTAAAATGTTTAGTTATAAATTTAAAATTGATAGCTTATTAAATCATAACTCTCTCATATTAGGTTTAAATTGAATCCGGTTTGTCGCTTTACGTTCATAGTGACGAGATCTATGCAATGTAAAATTTTGGAATTGGAACGATTAGCAATTCGAAAATCAAGGTGAGTAAATCTCACTCAATTTGGTTGACTGGTTTAATTTATAGCAATTAGAAATTAATTATTGGATGATTGGTTGAATTGATATATTATTATTAGATGGATGTTATATTATATATAGTAGTATATATATTAGTAGTTGTATATATTTCCCAACGTTGGATCGGATGATACACTATGCGCCCCACATAATAGCAGATGACCCTATATTACCGCGATATCCCGCCTTGAAGTGGGATTGGTATTTTATGTTATATAACATCTGTGGATGCAGGGAAACAGGTTGGAGGGATCCAACTGGATTCCTTAAATACATTAATTGTTATTCATATATAATGATATATGATATGATTGAATAATCTGTTGTGGATTGTTGTGTGATTTGATTTATTGGATGCTATAATAGCACTTGCCTTAATTTTGGTATTGTAAATACCATAAGTATTTTCTTGAATTTGAAGGAATTTTAAAAGAGATTTTGAATATAAAAATATTTATATCGAAATTTGGATTATTTTTAAAGGGAATTGATTTGGATAAAACATTAATTGTATTTTGGGTTTGTACTTAACTATTCGTAAAATATTTTAAATAGAGGTTTTAAAATAGTTTATATAAGGGATTTTAACCATGGATCTTTAAATGATATTTCTGAATAATATGGATAAGGAGTTTAAATCAATATTTAAATTGGATTTGGAAAATAAATGGGATTTATAAATGATAGATTTAAAATGAAGTTTATAAATGAGAGTGTTTTATAAATCAGTGAAATCCGAATGAGTTTATCAATTTATAAACGATGTTTATAAATAAAGTGAAATGATTATCATTTGATAAAATTGGAAATATTATTCAAAAGAGTGAATTTATAATGAGAAGTGAAAATCGTTTATTGAAAGAAACAGTGGATTCGGTTTTTGAAATGTGAGAATGGTTAGGGAATTGGAATGGAATCGATGTGTTATGAATCGAGAGGGATTTATAAATTGAAATTGATTATTGGAAATTTAAAAATATATTTTTATCAAGAATTTAAGTTTGTTTTAAAAGGAGAATTTTATTTATTAATCTATGTAATTTAAAGCTGTTTTAGTATTAAAATACTTCGGAAAGTGGATTTTTCAAATATCTAATATTAATTGAAATAAATTCTAATTTTTATAATCAGCTTTGTAAATCGATTAGTTTTATTTAAAAATGAGTTGGGAATGATTTATCGATGTTTTATTTAAAGTGTATTTATATTTTAAATAATTACTTAAACGTGTTTTAAAAATAAATTATTTTTCTTTAAAAATACTTATTATATATATAAAGTTTTGAAATGATTGAAATTTATTTGTAAATCCTCTCGAGATTTGTAAACGGAGTTTATTTAATGAATATGATTTTTATAAGAGGAAATCTAGTAATGGAACTCTGGAAACTTAAGGAAACTTCCGGAATGTTGAAAACGAGAACTTCGAAAATGAATTAGAATTCATAAAAGAAGTTAGAAATGGGTAGTTGAAATTATGGAAGAATGCAATCGATTTTGGAAAATTTAAAGGAAGTTAATTAATGAGTTCCTGGAACTTATAGAATCCATTATAAATAAGAGAAGGAATTTTACAAGTAAATTGTAAAGGATTTAAGAAGTATGAAATAAAATGGAATATTTCCTAAGTACTGGAAATAAAATGATGTTAGGGAAATATACTTATAAATATTTCCTAAGTATTAAACGGGAAGGATTTGAAATATTTTAACTACGAGATTAATATTATAGAAATATTTTCAAAGTGTTGAATTAAAAATGGAGTTTGGAAATATTTCTAAATATTGATATGGATTGAAATATCCTATTATGGATATAAGATTTTGAATTTGCTTTCAATTATTGAATATACTAGAAGATATTTGAATATATATCTTTGTAAAGATATTTTGAAATGACTATTTTAAAGATTTATAAAATAGGGCCTAGTGCTTATGGATGTTATTTGATAGTTAAATAACCGACTATCAAAATCTGGCCAAATTCGTTGATTGTTTCAAAGAGACCGGGACAAGATTTAATTATCCAAAAACCACTTCGATTTGATTTGTGTGTTACGAATTATGATACCTAGAAGATAATGAAGATGGTGATCTTGAAGGAGATTCGATTTATTCAGACCCAGAACAACTTGTATGGATGAATGCTATCATTTGCATCGTGATCTGGAAGGCAGTGTTAGCATTCCAAGTATGAATGATATTCTAAAGGTAAAACATACCTCAAGCCTCATCAACCGGGAATGACTAAAACAGGGGAGATGCAGCAGGGCTAAGTGGGTCGCACACAAGTAGGGTATGTTATCACTTTTCTAGATACCCTCGGATATATTATAATTATGGATATGGTTGGGCATGGAAAAGAGAGAGCTTAATAGGGTTGGAACACCCGGGGGTGATAACATATTCGGTACTATCCAGCAAGGGGTAGGCCGGTTCTGTGTTGGCAGGGATCGTTAGGTACAATCTCAGCACATTTTTCTAGAGATGTACTGTGGCGGGTGGTACCCCAATAGCCCTGTCATTGTATGGAATCCAATATCCACTACGACCCTTTATGGTTTTAGTTGTATACCAATTATGCTGAAACGTGAGATGCAAGCATATTAGCTATTTTATAGTTTACTTTCTATAGACACTATTATAATATCAAATGATCTTGATATAAAATGTTTTTGATATCATAAGGTAAAAACCCATCGTATTTATTTGTGGCATGGTCTTACGAGAAATCCTTTGTTTTTAAAGGATTTTGATAACAGTAATAATTCGAATTGAGTGTGTTTTCTCACGTTTGTTTTCCAGACCGACTCGGGTGTTATTTTATTATAATACTTGGGTCAGACCGAGTATTACAGATTCAGGTTAGGATGCTATGGAGCTTAGGAGACGAGCTGGAGGAGTCTCAGGCATATTACATGTATTTGATTATATTCCGCTATGAGTGTATGCTGTATATTCGGCACTTGTAAGGACAAGTTATTATAACTGTCCAGATTGATTGTTGACAGTTGTACTCTGATGATTGTATGTATATTACAATTATAGTTCTTTGTATAAAGATGTGACGACCGCCTAAGACCCCGGCACTGAACCTAGAGAAAGTGCGCTGTAAAGTGTGCCAGGCAGCCATGGACGATTGTCAGGGTAAATTAAAAACAGCAGAATCTATCATATTACTCACAGCGTATGGACAAAATACAATAGAATATATACATAGTGAAGCTTCACAGAATAGAATCTCATCAATAAAACTTCATAATAGTTTAATACAAACATCTGAATAGTCAATACAACTAGCCTCACTACATATCACTCAGAGAATATACAAGCAGCGGAACATCCAGTACATATAATAAGAAGATAATATGCAAGCCTCCAGCTCGTCTTCGACATCAGCATCGTGGACAGCAAGAACAGCACCTGTCACCTGCTACCTAGTCTGCCCGTCCCAAAATGGACGAACAACCCAAGGCAATAAGAGTTAAAACATAAAGCCTTGAGTCAGACAACAGTCTTAGTGAGCGGTAAATTAACTAACAACATACCAAAAGAGCATAAAGGAAAAGGAATAGAAATACAACCCTCCCACTCCACCTCTTTCTACAGTGATAGCCCCCAGACACACACTAAGCAGAAGCAACATAGTAGAGCATACAATGTAAAGTAAAGCAATTATCACTCGAGTCAAGGGCGATGTTTTCCAAGCACAAACCCCCAAGGCCTAAACCAAGATCAGATAAGCACCCAGAAAATACCGCTCTTGAGACCGAATGACGATACAACCAAACATCCATGACTCTGGCTATCACTGTTATCATTGCTTCGATATCACCGTTAATTGAATGACCGGCACATTCTTTCAGCCGTCCGTCAAGGGCTAATGGAAACCGCGGTTCTAGACATTACTCACGCACGTCGTCGTGACCCGTGCCTAGGACTATCGAATCTGCCCAGAGTACTTGACTACCAATCAGTAGCCTTCAGGGACTATCGAATCTGCCCAACGTACTCTTGCTTTGAGCATGCTAGAACCTTCAACAACGATGAGATCTCAGCCTTATAGTCATCCTCCTCGACGACTATTTCCATACTAGCTCAAGCGCCTCTCGAGCAAACCATTATCCTCAAACTCGAACATTTCACCGAGTTATCAACATGCCTGGAATGATCCCGTCTGGATTAGACCAAGGCTACCTCATATCATGCTTCGCCTCATCATCATCATAGCAAAGCTTCGTCTCAACATCATCATCAAATCTATCCATATGAGCTTCATCATCCGCTACATATGCCACGAGCAGCTTTTCCAATTCAAGAGCCTTTCCCTTAGCTTTTGAATCATCTTCGACCAACTTGTCTAAATCAAATCATCAATCATCTAATTCATAGCAATCAATCAAGTCAAACATTAATCCAAGTAATCAAGCATTCAAATATGATCTAAATAGACAATTATAACAATAATGACAATTTCGTAAATAAAGAGTCCAAAGTCCAACAAGCATGAAAACATGAACAATATCTCTATAATCTTGAAGAATGAACTTGCATAGGTTAACACTTAGTAAAATGGTCGTCAAATCATCATGAACAATGGATCTATATGGATCTATACTTAGGTTTACAAAAATGCATGGAAATCACTACTTTAACACAAAATCAAGCCAACGATCCGATATACTCCTTTGGATCCGTGTGAGAGATAATCACCACTCACCAAATCACCTAAACACCTCAAAAGAAACCCACTTCAGATCTGGACAGCGAAGGATCTAACTTGATCTATCACCAATCCGCTTCAAACGATGAAATCTCACTTCAATGGATGTAGATCTTCAATCTAAGCTCTTGAATCTTCGATTTGGATGGATGGAAGCACAAGATTAAAGTGGAGAAAATAAGTGAAGAAGTGTAGAAGTCGAGCTCTCAAAATAGAAACACTTCGTCGCTTCGAAATCCGAATCCCAAAAAGTGAGAAAAACCCTCCTATTTATAGGCTGATTTCGCCTTAACTCGTCCGCCTCCTTAAGTCGTTGCCGACTTAACCCTCTCTCCTACCTACGACTCAGCTGCCTCAACGACCTACGACTTAATACCCAGCGACCTACGACCTAATGCGCGCGCGACCTATGGCTTAACGCAACACAAGTGCGCGACTTAACTGGGTAGCCGACCTAAAACCCACGCGACTTAACAAGGGGTGTGACTTACGACTTAGCAGCTCAACTCATAAGTCGCTCGCGACTTAACAGGGGGTGTGACTTATGACTTAGAAGCTCAACTCCTAAGTCGCTCGCGACTTAACAACTCCTAGGTCGCTCGCGACTTAACACTTAGGCAAAACCCAGCGACCTAACGCGGATACTTCCTCGCGACCTAACCACTCAACAGAGTTACGACCTACGACTTAACTAAGACGCGACCTAACTAATCTTAGGTCGTCTACGACCTACTACTCAAGCTACAGCGACTCAACGACTCAACTGTCTCCGACTTAAGGCTTAATAGATCTTACGACCTAACCCTGACACGCTCCTAAGTCGTTAACTCGCTAACCTTCTTAGGTCGCTGTCTTTCCTATAGGTCGCTCCAATACTTAGGTCGTTCACTCGACCTATCCTACCCAACGACCTAAGCTTATCACACGACCTATCTCCTATACGACCTATCCCAAACTCCTTAGGTCGCTAGTTTTTATAAGTCGCCTATTTCCTTAAGTCGTCTACGACCTAAGCCTCAACATACGACTTATCTACCATACGACCTATCTAAATCCTTAGGTCGCCTACGACATAACTTCCTTATGTCGCCTATCCTTCTTAAGTCGGTCCATTCTCTTAAGTCGCTCTCGATCTAATTCTACTCGACTTAAGCTTCGAACAACTTAAACCCTAGACGACTTAACAACATTACGACCTAAGACTTAAACTATGGATGACTTATCACAACAATGCAACCAAATGATAACTGTTTTTACGATGTTTCGATCCGTAAAAATACGGGTCGTTACATTCTCTCCCCCTTAGGAATTTCGCCCCCGAAATTCCAAACAAACAGAGCAATCAACGTCTATTCTGCACGCCTACCATCCATAGCAATCAACAAACCATGCATCCAATTCTAGCTTAGCATGCAGAATTCTAAAACTAGAACAAGTTACAATATCGTGAGATGACACGACACCTTAGGGCCATACCTTGAAGAGTTCAGGATGAGCTGCTTTCATCCTCTCTTCCACCTCCCACGTACAGTCGTTATCATCATCACCCCATTGTATCTTGAGCAACTTAACTACCTTCCTCCTAAGCTGTTTCGTGTCAGTTCCCACAACACGAAGCGGCTTACGAGGTCTTCTATCGACTGGATCAACTTCGAAATCTTCACAGCTATCAGCAGAAACCACTGTATTCGAGTCGTGCACAAACTTCCGTAGATACGATACATGAAAAACATTGTGCACACCCGACATCTTCTCTGGTAACTCCAATCTATAGGCGAGCTTTCCAATTCGCTCTATGATCGGGAATGGTCCAACAAATCTCGGAGTCAAATTTCCTTTCTTCCCGAATCGAATAACATTCTTCAGTGGAGAAATCTTCACAAAAACCATATCACCTACGTCGAATTCCAAATCCTTACGACGCTTATCGGCATAACTCTTCTGACGGTCTTGGGCTGCCTTCATTCGTTGCCGAATGATCTCTATGCAATCCGAAGTCTGTCGAATCATCTCTGGCCCAAGTATCAGCTTTTCTCTAGTCTCTAACCAACATGTCGGAGAGTTACACGGTCTTCCATACAATGCCTCATACGGTGCCATACCAATGCTTGACTGGTAACTGTTGTTATATGCAAATTCCACCAAATGAAGGTGATCTTCCCATGATCCTCCGAAATCTAAAACACAAGCTCTGAGGAGATCTTCCAAAACTCGGTTGACTCTCTCGGTCTGACCATCTGTTTGAGGGTGATAAGCTGTACTAGAACACAACTCGGTTCCCAAAACTTCCTGGAAGCTCTTCCAAAATCCACTAGTGAACAATGGATCTCGATTGCTCACTATACTCTTCGGAATACCATGGAATCGAACTATCCACTTAACATACAACTCAGCCAACTTTGATGCAGTCCTAGTCGATCGAACATGAATGAATCTTGCACTCTTAGTCAGACGATCTACAATGACCCAAATCCCTTCATTTCCCGTTCTTGTTCTAGGTAGTCCATCAATAAAATCCATCGATACTTGCTCCCACTTCCATGTAGGAACTTCTAATGGCTGAAGCAATCCACTTGGCTTCTTCTGTTCGGCTTTTACCAACTGGCAGTTCATGCACTTGGAAATAAAATTTCCAACATCCTTCTTCATACCTTCCCAGTAGTAGGTTCTCTTCATATACCGATACATCTTATTTCCTCCTGGATGAATTGTCAGCTTCGAGTGAAGACTTTCCTTCAGAACTTCACTCCTCAATTCATCTATATTGGGAACAACTAGTCGTCCTTGCTTCCGAAGCCAACCCTCTCAATCGACCTCGAATCCTTTATCCTTTTCTGGATCCAATCCAGATTCCAAATCACGGATAATCTTGACAAGCTTATCGCCTCGCTTTTGGCTCTCGCCAATCCTTTCCACAAGAGTCGGTCTTATCGATAAGTTTGCCAACATCTCAGATTCCAATTCGCATCTGGTCCTGAAGTCAAAACCAGCTAAATACTCGAGATTCTTCCATTCTGAAAACATGGCTCCCAATCCTGCATGTCTTCGACTTAACGCATCTGCCACTGCGTTACCTTTTCCCGGAGTATAAGCTATACCAAAATCATATGATGCCAAAAACTCTAGCCAACGTTGCTGTCGAAGATTCAAATCCTTTTGGGAGAAAAGATACTTCAACGACTTATGATCTGTAAACAACTCGAATCGAACTCCCAATAGATAATGTCTCCACATCTTCAGAGCAAAAACAATCGCCGCTAACTCCAAATCATGAGTCGGGTAATTCCTTTCATGCGGCTTCAGTTGTTGACTTGCATATGCAACAACTTTATCCCTCTGCATTAGCACTGCTCCAAGTCCAGTACCACATGCATCGGTGTAAACCACCATCCCATCATTCCCACTTGGAATAGTCAAAACAGGAGCACTTGTCAATCGCTCTTTCAGGATTCTGAAAGCTTACTCACACTTATCATCCCATATGAACGCTTAGTTCATCTTCGTCAATCCTGTTAACGGTGCAGCCACCTTGGAGAAGTCTTTGATAAACCGTCGATAATATCCTGCCAATCTAAGAAAACTTCTCACATCGGATGCATTCTTAGGTCTAACCCAATCCTGGATTACTGCCACCTTAGCGGGATCAACCGCTATTCCTTTTCCAGAGATAACATGGCCTAAGAACCTCACTTCACTCTTCCAGAAGTGACACTTCGAAAACTTAGCCTTCAGCTGATGTTTCCGCAAGATTTCCAAAACAATACGCAAGTGCGTCTTGTGCTCTTCTTCAGTTCTGGAATAAATCAGAATATCATCCACGAACACTAGCACGAACTTACCCAACTGATCTCTGAACACTCTATTCATAAGATCCACAAAATATGCTGGCGCGTTAGTCAATCCAAACGGCATTACCAGCCACTCAAAGAAACCGGATGGTGTCCTAAAAGCAGTCTTCGGCACACTATCCTCAGCACTCTCAACTGGTGAAATCCCGTTGCCAAATCCATTTGAGAAAACACCTTAGCTTCCTGAAGCTGATCAAAAAAGTCATCTATCCTCGGCAATGGATACTTGTTCTTCTTAGTCACCTTATTCAGCTCACGATAATCCACACACAACCTCAACGACCCATCCGCTTTGGTTGCGAATACAACTGGTGCACCCCATTCGGACACACTACGCCGAATGAATCCTTTCTGTAAAAGGTCATCAACCTGCACCTTCAACAATTGCTGTTCCCTAGGCGCCATTCGCCTAAGAGGCATCACAACAGGTCTGGCTCCCTCAACTAGATCTATACGAAACTCGATCTCTCTATGCGGCGGTAACCCTTTGACCTCGTCAAGGACATCCTCAAATCCATTAGCGATTGGCACAGATGACAGTCCATCCCGTGGAACAACCAGCGAATACATGAAGCTCATGAAGACGCCTTCTTCATGCTTACATCGTATCACAATCCTTCGCCCCTCCACATTCTCGACTGTCACCTCCAACCTCTCACAATCAACCTTTGCCGCATACTTCCTAAGCCAGTCCATACCCAAAATAATTCCGAACCCCGCAAAGTTCAGAACAAAGCAATCACAAACAAAAGAGCTATCATGACTCGATACAATCAGACCACGGCATAACATACACAAACAAGACGAACCCCCAACTGGATTAGTCACAACCAATGGCCTATCAACAATATCCGGTTCCAAACCTAACCGGCCTACAAGATCACTACAAACAAACGGATGCGACGCCCCAGTATCAAATAACACTCTAACTGGAACACCACATATGGAAAGAGTACCTTGAACAACCACACTCTTACCTTTCTCTTCAGTGGTAGGAGCTTTCGAAGACGATGGAACAGCTCCCAAAGCATAAGCTTGCACAATCTGCTTGTCCTTCCTCGGTTCTGGACAATTCTTCCTGATATGCCCCGGTTTGTCACAGTTGTGACACTTCATCGGTACCTTCGGATTCTTACAATCCTTAGAGAAATGGCCTTTCTGCTGACAATTATAGCAAGTCACTTCACCCTTCGGCTTCTTCTGGCCATCCTTACCCTTCTGCTGCTGCTGCTTCCTCTTCTTGTTTCCACCCTGCTGTGGTTTAGACTCTCCCTGGTCACAGCAACAACAGATCCTTCCTTAGGAAACAGACTCTCATGCCTGAGAGATTTCTCCACAAGCTTCTCAAATGAATCGTCCAAATGATCCACCAACTGTCTCCCAAGATAACTGTCCAAGCCTGTCACAAACTTCTCATTCTTCCGATATGCAGATTCAATATATGATCAGGCATACTTGGACAAAGCTTCAAACTCAGAAACATACTCAAGAACTGGTCTTCCATTTTGCTTGAGCTCCACAAACTTCTTGAACAGAACAGACTTCTGAGCTGTAGAAATGAACTTAGCTTCAAATCTGACTTGGAATTGCTCCCAAGTAATCTCTTCCTCCGGAGTATTGATTGTAATAGAGTTCCACCAATCGGAAGCTCTTCCTTGAAGCTGCCTCGATGCTAACTTCCTCTTAGTTGCATCCTCAATTCCCAAATCACCAAAGATCCTTCTAAAAGCATCTATCCATCTCTGAACTTCAATGGTTGGTTCTGTTCCCAAGAAAACCTTTCCTCCAAGAGCAGTGTAGTCCTTACACAGCTTAGCAAAATCTACCGGTCTTGGAGTTTGAACTTGAACTCCAACATCCACCGATGGCCCTGGAGCTGGCATCCTTCTCATGATCGAAGTCATCATTGCTTCGAACATAGCAGCATAATCAGCAGCCCCTTCAGTAGCACGGCCTTCCCTAGCAGCTGGTCTCCCTCTTCGACTCATTCTCAATATCTATAAAAAGGAATGATTAGCACACCTAGAGAAACAACTGCATAAAGGACTCAAACTCTACTAAGCTACTATATTATATATAGTAATCATCCATCAAAATACAATTACGTCTCTCATACGTAGTTACGTCAGCGAGCGTTGGGTAAAATCGATTAACCTGGCTCTGATACCAAATGTGACGACCGCCCAACACCCCGACACTGAACCTAGAGAAAGTGCGCTGTAAAGTGTGCCAGGCAGCCACGGACGATTGTTAGGGTAAATTAAAAACAGCAGAATCTATCGTATTACTCACAGCTCATGGACAAAATACAATAGAATATATACATAGTGAAGCTTCATAGAATAGAATCTCATCAATAAAACTTCATAATAGTTGAATACAAACATCTGAATAGTCAATACAACTAGCCTCACTACATATCACTCAGAGAATATACAAGCAGCGAAACATCCAGTACATATAATAAGAAGATAATATGCAAGCCTCCAGCTCGTCTTCGACATCAGCATCGTGGACAGCAAGAAC
The DNA here is from genome assembly GCA_030737815.1 of Allium fistulosum. Taxonomy (NCBI): domain Eukaryota; kingdom Viridiplantae; phylum Streptophyta; class Magnoliopsida; order Asparagales; family Amaryllidaceae; genus Allium; species Allium fistulosum. The sequence continues at coordinate 495,043,670 of CM060905.1, read as the reverse complement.
ATCACCCGTCACCTGCTACCTAGTCTGCCCGTCCCAAAATGGACGAACAGCCCAAGGCAATAAGAGTTAAAACATAAAGCCTTGAGTCAGACAACAGTCTTAGTGAGCGGTAAATTAACTAACAACATACCAAAAGAGCATAAAGGAAAAGGAATAGGAATACAACCCTCCCACTCCACCTCTTTCTACAGTGATAGCCCCAGACACACACTAAGCAGAAGCAACATAGCAGAGCATACAATGTAAAGTAAAGCAATTATCACTCGAGTCAAGGGCGATGTTTTCCAAGCACAAACCCCCAAGGCCTAAACCAAGATCAGATAAGCACCCAGAAAATACCGCTCTTGAGACCGAATGACGATACAACCAAACATCCATGACTCTGGCTATCACTGTTATCATTGCTTTGATATCACTGTTAATTGAATGACCGGCACATTCTTTCAGCCGTCCGTCAAGGGCTAATGGAAACCCCGGTTCTAGACATTACTCCCGCACGTCGTCGTGACCCGTGCCTAGGACTATCGAATCTGCCCAGAGTACTTGACTACCAATCAGTAGCCTTTAGGGACTATCGAATCTGCCCAACGTACTCTTGCTTTGAGCATGCTAGAACCTTCAACAACGATGAGATCTCAGCCTTCTAGTCATCCTCCTCGACGACTATTTCCATACTAGCTCAAGCGCCTCTCGAGCAAACCATTATCCTCAAACTCGAACATTTCACCGAGTTATCAACATGCCTGGAATGATCCCGTCTGGATTAGACCAAGGCTACCTCATATCATGCTTCGCCTCATCATCATCATAGCAAAGCTTCGTCTCAACATCATCATCAAATCTATCCATATGAGCTTCATCATCCGCTACATATGCCACGAGCAGCTTTTCCAATTCAAGAGCATTTCCCTTAGCTTTTGAATCATCTTCGACCAACTTGTCTAAATCAAATCATCAATCATCTAATTCATAGCAATCAATATTCAAGAGAAATAACCAAAGCATAAATCATTGACTAAATTAACGATTAGTAACCAATAACAAACAATTCACACATCAGAAATTAATTAGTTTAAATTAACTGAATCATTTTTAACCCAAATTTATTTATAGACTGAAAAAATTATAAAACAATCTATTATTAGTTTTAATAAAAAAATTAACCAATCTACTTGATAACTAATTTATCAAATAAGACTTTATTTATTAACTCTCTTTAATTATTTATAAAATAATTTAATTTTTATATTAAAGAAAATTACAAAACTATATTAGTCTATACACTAGGTGCCAGGGTCATATTCCAAAATTTATCATGTCAAATGGTTCTAAATTGAAGAAGAAAACATGCTTAAATTTAAAGTTATTAACTAAGATAATACACGTATATTCTTCTTCTGTATGTTTTCTCGCTTCAACCCAAACAAGTTTTAAATCTGCCCAACGAAAATAACTCCAGCCACAAACCTTTCCTTCTTCGTTTTCTTCTTCTCCTATTCCCTTCAAACACCCAGTGGATTTCACGCAAACGTGCACGTACACATGCACATTGCATCTGCTCACCGTAGTCCGACGCCGACCATCTCCTCAGGTCGCGTTCGACCCCTACCCTACGTCCATCCACCCAGAAACACACCAACGCCCCCGATCGACAATTCGAACCCACATTCGAAACCCGCAACTAACCCAAACCAACACAATCGCCTCGCTGCGCCACCACCGTACGCCATTCATCACCAATCCTTGCTTGAAGCTTCGTCGAATCCTACTCATCCTTTTTCCGCTAGACGCGCACGCCTCCGGCTGCCCATGTCGCCATAGTTCACTCGAAACCGATGACATCCAAAATCGGCCTTCGAACCCTAAACCACCCTCGTTCGCCCGCCTCGGTCATCAAGAAAATCCCTCGCCATTTTTCCTTGAAGCGTCCCTGACCACGGCCCCTCCATGCCAAACCCTCCGCCATAAAATCGGGTATATCGCTTGAAATCGATCATATGCTCAAATACGTTCATCTCCCTCAACCTCGCTCAACACTCAACTAAATATCACCTAACTCGTCTTAAAAATCCTAATTTTCACTAACGATTCTAAACATACAATCCATTTGCAGAAAATTGATACTCGAATTTGATTTAAGGTAGAGACACTTAATGTAACATCCCTTTTCTTCTCCTATGCGTGATGAAAATTAATGAAACCGTTTTTAAAATGATCCATATCCAAAAACATCCAACTTTCATTCTGGAGTTAGGTTTTAAAATCAATTAGATGTTGAGTTATTGATTTTTCAATACCAAATCTTAAACTGTTTCTTAAAGAAAAACATGACAAAGAGAAGGAGGAGTACATGTTTTTGAATTTTGGGAAGAACTGTAAGGTTTAACACACAAGCAAAGGCATGAACCTAAAACCCTCAGATATGTTTGACATAACCAAGTTTTCATCACATCTAAAATATTCAAGTAGTAATACAGATTTGAATGTTTAACTCACAGTTGGCTAAAGGAATGTATTGCTACTCTTTAAATTTCTCCTGCCCCAAGCCTTGAACACTTTGCTTCCTCTAGATTTTATGGCAGAGATTCTTTTGTTTGATAAAATTTTTTTGCGTGAGTATCAACAAGTGGTAGATATAACTGTGTATATATAAGAGAGAAAGTGGAGTGTATAGGTAAGCCATAGGTGGTTGAAACATTTTATGTACAGGTTTTGCATTTTATTTTCTTTTATTTATTTAATTTTGATTTGAAAATATGTGACTTGATTTTATAAAAGATGATTTGATTTTATATGACATGATTTTGATTTTGTTTTGACCTTGATAAAATGTTTTGTATGCTAGAAGTGATGCCTTACCATGATGTTGTTCCCTTGCACACATACATATCCTTTTAGGTTTGTACATATATATGTTCTCTTAAAATTTTACATATATATATGTACAACCACTTATATAAATATTGTTGTCATCATGCATATATATATATATATATATATATATATCTCCTACATGTTTCATATGCTTATATACATAGTTATATATACATATATGTTTACATATTCATGTTTACATATACATATAGGTATAAACATGTTTACCCATGTATAACTATTTATTTTTCTTTATGTACTTTTGTATTCATGTATACATACACTTATGCTTAATCGCCCTTTACAATTTCCATATACTCATACATATACGTATGCATATTTTATCATTATATATTTACATATATGTCTTTTCACATTATTTCCTATTTTCATGCATATCACTTCATATAAGCATACATACATATATATACACATTTATATACTTATATATTATCAATGTTATAAAGCTTGTATATACTTACATATTCTTTTATGGATATTTCATCTTAAATTCAAATGGTGGAGTTTATATATATTATTTATTTTCTATAAGATTTATCATATCCAAATATTTTACAATCCCAAATTTATATAGTTTTTAAATCAATATATAGATTCAGGTATTTTAACATCAGAAAATTTATTTATTCGACCAATCAAAATTAATATTCCAATAATTTAAATCAGTTAATTACCTCATTAACAGACTTCAAAAATCCAGGTCGTTACATTCCTTCCCCCTTTAGGACTTTTCGTCCTCGAAAAGGAAAACGAAAATTTTATTTTGATGTTTATTGTTAGTTAAATCATTCTTTAAACATTTTAACTCTTTACTCTTTTATTATACAATTTAAAACGCTTTAAAATAGCATAATATTACCAAATTAGTTTTATAAAAGAAACTTTTCATAACTCAATGTCCAAACAAGTCCATCCTTGTTCTCATGAAATTCAGTCATACGTTGATCAGGCGTAGGACTGAAAATCTATAAGTACTTAGTAGACCCGTTTCAACACCCAATGAAAATACTTGGAAAAACTTTTGCGAGAATGCTTTGGAAATCATCACCCCTCCATGGGTCGCAGTTAGCACAATGATTACGTCGCCATCCCGAAATCCATAAGAAAACTATAGGCATCCGCACCTCTCGACTTTTGCCATGGAAACTGCACAGAACGCATGTTTCCATCACAGCAAAATCCATGTAACTGTAGGCATCAACGCCCCTCGAATTACGCTGCCAAATGAAACTTTACCACATATATCGCAGACTACACAAAGTTATGTCACTGTTCTAGTGGAACCAATGTAGACTGTAGGCACTCACTGCCACACGAATTTCGCTATGGAACCAAACCACATAGATCGCAATCTACCGATGTTACGTCACTATCCCAGCGAAATCAAACGTAGATTGTAGGAAATCGCCGCCACTCGACTTACGCTATGGAACGGCGATAGATCGTAGTTACACCAGAGTTATGTTGCCGCCACAGCATAACCCCAATGTATCTGTAGGCATCGGCGCACCTCGAATTATGCTACCCCAAACACAATCCTTAGGAACTAAAGTTTTGTCCGGACATCCTCTGGGATCAAAATTTAAAACCCCCTTTAGGGCTCAAGGCAGAACCACCCAGTGGGTCTCCTACTATAAGTTTCAACTCTAAATGGGAGCGCCTTTTTTCCCATATCATTCTTAAAACATTTTATACTATATACATATATAGTACCTTACAAATCATACTCTTTATATGTATCACATATAAACTTCAAAATCGATATCTCAAAATCGATAGTTCTCGAACTTGGCTTTCCATATTCTCAAAATTTGCTTTTTGCCAAAACCAAAACCTTTCAAAATCAATGAGTTCCAAAACTTCTTTCAGTTTCATTCTCATAAAATCATTCTTATATATATAAGATTATTCTTTTAACTTGAATAATTTTTGGATCACTACATACTTATATAAATTCCACTTTATCTTCCAAAGATCTTTTCTTCTGGTTATAATCTCATTGATACCAAACCAAAGTTCCAAGTTCGATTTCCTTTATAAAGTTATTAGTCACATTTTCTTACTTCTTATAAAGTAAGTTTCAGTTATATTGCTATCCAACTTTTATTTTTATCATCATATATTTCTCAAAACATACTCTTTCACTTCAAAATCATTTTTGCTTTAACATCTCGATTCCGGTTCTAATCTAAAATTGCTTCGAATTCCATGTGAAGACCCAAAAATTTTTGAGAATAAAAATTACTCTAAAATAAATACAAGAATGAATAAAGTAAATAAGAATGGGAGAAAAATAGCTTGATATTAAATATCAGAAGTGTGTGAAGAAATTATTCAAGGAATAAATGTTTTAATACAGTGATGAAAGGAAAATGATTAAGTATAAAATAAATTCAAGAAATTCACATGATTTGAGTAGGTGTGAATATTGTTTAAAAAGAATATATACATACGATCTGAGAAGTATGGGATGTTAATAATAAAAATCCTTTTGATAATTAAGTTGCATAGAAATCAGTTAAGAAATATTTATGAGTGAGAATGTATTTTTGAAATAAATATCAAAAAGGGAATAAATATTTCAATAAATAATAAGAAGAAAAATAACTAAGGTATGAATGAGTTTTAAATACACATATCTTATGGATACTATAAATTTATATGGCTAGAAAAATATTTGGGTAGTAAAATAACTTCTTTTGATAATTAAAATGCATACCAACTAGTCAAGTAATATTTCTGGGTATGAATACATTTTTAAAATAAATCAAGATAGATGATAAAAATTTGTTAGCTAAAAATCAAGCTTACAAAAGAAATGAGAAAAAGAAATATAAGGCTGAGTCACATAAAAATAATGTGCAAGGAAATCATGCAAATAGCATGTGCACAGAAAAGCAATAAGGCAACTGTTTTACTGAAAATGGAAACCAAGAGAAAATGGCACTTTTAGCCATAAAGATGCATACATGAATCTCTGAGTAAGGTAAGGATAGAATGGGTTTTTCCTCCATTTAAACCCTAACAGAGTGATTTAAATCGGGGGGGGGGGGGGAACAATAGTTGTCCAGGAGAGAAAAAAAATTAAAATAGAAAATAAACTCACATTGCCTTCAGACCTGAGCATTCCCGGAGAGGAGCAAAGGAAGGTGAGTGATTAATCAATCTCATGAGGCTAAGGCATTAAGACCCAAGTTAAGGGCAGCCATTTTATTTGTGGTGTTTGATTAATTTGTTTTCTCTGAATAGATTAATACTGGGAATGGTTGTTGTTTTGATAAATCTTTGGTTGATGCTTTGTTTTGTTTGTTTGATTGTTTGATAAGAAAAATACCATGATCTCTGATATGAATCCAGTACCTTAAAACCTCAGTTTGTAAATATGTTTAGAAAGATAAATACATTTTATTATGAAGTAGGGTATTACTAGAAAATAAGCTAGGCAGTGTGAACAAAGGAGGTTCATGCTTATGTCTAGATTATTTTAAAATTTGAAATGAACAATGATAAAAAAATATTTATGTGCTGATTTGTTCAGATCAAAAGCTACAATGTTTTATGGGTTTTTCTTAAAAACCTTACCCTATGTTCACAATAGAATTGAGTATAAGAATTTTTGTATGATTCTACTGGATTTGTTTAAGTGATCATGATATTCTGGATATGCAAGTGTTGAAACCAATTTTGAATAAAACAACTAGAAAAGAAAAAGAAATATAGCATTATTTTCATGAATGAAAGTATGGTCAGTTGAAATCCCTGAGTGAGTCTAATTCTCTCTGATTCATGGAGAAAGAAAGAAAGAATGAAAAAGCATTTCAAGAGTTAATAAATCTTTCTGAAATAAGAAATGAGACTGGTCACTAGATTATAAAACTAATCTAGGAGAGAAGCCTTGATCTATTCATCATAAGGAGTATGATGGGTATGTGCATGACTTGTTTAAGTCCTATAGGCCTTTGTGCAGGGGTTAACAGAATTGAGTACCTTGCAATGCACACATGGTGTTCAATGGCAAAGAGATATGACCAAATTAAATTAATAAATCAAGATTTAGAGCTGAGTTGTGGAATTAAAATGAGTTAGTTCCATAAGAGTATGTGTACATGTATATTGTATTGAATGATTGAATGGTTGCTTGTGTGCATGAGTGTAGTAGGATTTTAGATATATATATATATATAGGTATATATACTCAGTTACATTATAAATCCAAAGTGCATTTAGCACAATTCTGCAAAACAATGTAAAAATGACAAGTTATTATATGATGATTTCACTCATACCAGAATTTTATTCTGACCCTATTTATTGCCTTTGCAATATTTGGGGTGTCTCATTTCTATTGAGGCAGCTCAAAATATTGTTGCAGGTAGAGATGCATGAGTAGATTGCTTACTTGGGAAGTTAGAAGACTTGCTTGAGTTTCTTTTTAAATATGTTGTAGTTCATTGTAATAAAGATAACTAGGCAAACTTTCTTAAGTCTATGTAGACCTTTCAGCATTGTAGTGGCTTTGTTTATTTGAAAAGAAGTTGTAAAACTTAAACATTATATGTGTCTGAAGTTACAGATCTAAGTGACTGATTTTGATATTTTCTGATAGACTATGATGGGGAAAATTATGCCATGTAATTTAATATGTGGACATGCTTTCTTTATCAAAGGTTGTTAAATTTTTAAATAGAAAAGTTGCATTAGTATGGATAAGCAGGTAGCTAAAAATTGTTAAGTGATATTGAGTCTGCCATTGGCTAACCAGAAGAGCTTGACCATGACTTATAACTGATATAGGATCATGAGAAGCTTGAAATCTTAACCTGAAAATCCTCTTTGAACATCTGATTTTACAATGAAGAATTGGCATGGTATTGTTTAGTAAAAATGAAACATATATGCTTTGTACTTATAATCTGAAATGCAACTGTATTGAACTGAGCCTATCTGACCACCTACTTGGTTTAAGTCAGGGGAGCCTGGTCTTTAACAAGTTTGCTAAACTCACAAAAATGCATTGCTATGTAATCTACCTAGATGTTAAACATGCTAAAAATCCCTCTGTTTGATTGATCACTTTCAACTGTTCTATAATCTGAGAGCTTATCAGTACTCTTCTCAAATGTTCATCTGAAAGTTTACATTAGGCTGATTTTGATATTGCTTCAATCATTATATTCATGCAAGTCCATATCTGGTATGCTAGATTAAGTTAGCATGTTAGCTTGTCTGTTGTTTTTCCTCTGCTTGATTTAAAATACACTGATCACCAAAATGTTCAGAGAACACTATAACTATTTTAAGACATGAGTATAGTTACTTGACACAAACATTGTTAGAGTAAGCAATAAGCACCCCGGGATAAGATTCTCAAGCTTGAGTTGCTTTAACACTTAATATGAAATTCAAAAGAAAAACTATAAGTGTTAAACTCCTGGTTTCACAAATGAAAGGAAAGTATTAACTAAAAGTCTGGAAATTAATCAATTGGATTAAGAAACAAGTTGATAAATAGAATAAGAAAATATTAAAAGAATATTATTTAAATTAAGAAAGAATTTAGCTTGTTAAAGGAAAAAAAATTAAAACCAGAATGAAGCTATGTGACATAACATCTCTCAGATATGAGAATATTATGTGATTGATTTTTTTTCTTTGCAATTTTTATTACTCTGAAGGGCAAAGGAACATTTATATATCTTAATATATATAAATGACATGTTTTGATTCATGTACTAATATTTTTATATTGGTAAGATTTTGGATCTTGGGGGAAATGAATTAATGAATTAAAGAAGTGATCACTTGTTTTTAAAAAAAACTCACTAATTAGAATCCAAAAGAAGTGGGTCACTTCAGTTGGTATCAGAGCTATGTTGTTAAAACATAGCATAAATATATTATCCAATTTTCTTGTAGGGATAAAACTCTAAAATAAAAATAAATATATACAATAATGATGGAAATAAATATCCACGGTAGAAATAAATTGCAGAAAATAATTAAATTAGAAATATGACTAACTAGCTATGCAATTGAATAGTGAATCATGGTAGGAAGACCACCAAGTCATGGAGCAGGACCCTCCAATACAACACCAATGGTCAACTTGCAAGATTTGGTGAGGGCATTTAGAGAAGGAGCAGTGCACAGGGAAGAAAATCCTCATGAGGAATTAGCCAAACTATTGAAGACATTTTCAAATTTAGGAGGCAAGGATTTTGAAGGCGCTAAGGGAGTTATGGGAGTGCAGACATGGTTGAGAACTTTGGAAAGGATATTTGCAGATATGCAAATTAATGACCAAAGGAAGAGGCAGATAGCTTCAAGGAGACTCAAAGGAGCAGCCTTATATTGGTGGGAGGTGATCATCACAGGAAGGCCAGAAAATGAGATAACATGGGATCAATTCAAGGAGATGCTTGAGGCAAGATTTGTTCCAGCAACAGCTAAGGCAACATTGCTTGAGGAATTCATAAGGCTGAGGCAAGGACCAATGAGTGTGACTGAATACACTTAAAAATTTGAGAGCTTGTCCAAGTATGGAACTATGCTCATAGGAGATGAAGAATCAAAGAATTCAAGATTTATCCAAGGATTAAATGCAGGTCTGAGTAGAGCAATGTTACCATACAAGGATAAAACATTTGATCAAGTCATAGACCTTGCTCTTTCTTTTGAACAACATGACAATGCAAGGGAAAAATTTAGGAGCATGAAGGCTAACCATCAAAAGAAGGGGAAAAATAGAGTACATCCCTATGACAAAAAGAATGTGGAAAAGAAAATGAAGGGAGCATCCACTAGGGAAGCTAAGAAAAAAATTACTTGTTATAATTGTGGCAAAGAAGGACACATGAGTAATAAGTGTCAAGCAGCCAAGAAGGCACCATTCAGCTGCTATAACTGTGGGAAGGAAGGTCATATTAAAAGAAACTGCCCAGAATTCAAAAAGGGAGCAAAGGTAGGAGCACTTGAGGGCAAAGCAAAAGCAACTACAGTGGGAAGTTCTGGACAATTGGAAGGTATACTTCTAATTAAAGATCACCCCATCTCAGTTATATATGACACTGGAGCAACACATTCATTAATATCCCAAGACATAGTGAATAAATTGACTCTCACATGCTATTTAGTTGATAATCCCTTGTTTATTCAAAGCCCACTAGGTAGCTCTTGTATGCTAGGATTAAAATGTTTGGGAGTGGAATTAAACATAGGAGGAAATGTGTTTAAATCTGATTTGTTTGTATTGAAATACCCTAGAATAGGAATTATTTTAGGGGTAGATTGGTTGAGCAAATTCAAAGCAATTTTGAATTTGGAAAATTTCACTATTTCTCTGAAAACAGAAAATGGTAAAAATATTATAGTCATGAGTGAAATTGCTAAAATCAATTATTGTAACCAAATATGTAGCATGACTGAGAAAGAATTAGAACTGGAAGACATAAAAATTATAAATGAATACCCAGGTGTCTTTGGTGAAGTCATAGGTGTTCCAGAAAATAGGCAAGTAGAATTTCAAATAAGACTAATCCCAGGAGCAAGTCCAATCATCAAAAAGCCTACTAGGATGGGTCCTAAAGAACTAGTGGAGTTGAAACATCAGTTGGAAGAACTGGAGCAGAAAGGCTTCATAAGGCCTAGTAGTTCAAACTGGGGTTCTCCAGTTGTATTTGTGAAGAAGCATGATGGTACTTTGAGGATGTGCATTGATTATAGGGAATTAAACAAAGTCACCATTAAAAACAAATACCCACTCCCCAGAATTGATGATCTATTCGATCAATTAAATGGAGCAAAGGTCTTTTCAAGGCTAGATTTAGCCTCTGGGTTTCATCAGATGAAGGTGGAGGAAGAAAGTATTAAGTATACTGCCTTCAACACAAGGTATGGATTATATGAATTTTTGGTGATGCCTTTTGGATTGACAAATGCACCATCATATTTTGTAGATTTAATGAATAGAACATTTAGAGATTTTCTAGACAAATTTGTGGTTGTCTTTATTGATGACATATTAGTGTATTCAAAATCAGAAGAAGATCATGCAAAACACTTGCATCTGGTTTTGTCTAGACTAAGGGCACATGATTTAAAAGCCAAATTCTCTAAATGTACATTTTGGCAGAATGAAGTAAAATTTTTGGGGCACATTGTATCACAACAAGGGGTTAGTGTAGACCCAAATAAGGTGATGGTAGTGCAATCTTGGAGTAGACCCAAATCAGTGACTGAGGTGAGATCATTTTTGGGAATGGCAGGCTATTATAGAAGGTTTATAAAAGACTTTGCAAGAATAGCCATCCCATTGACCAAGTTAACTAAAAAGGAGCAACCATATGTGTGGACAGAGAAATGTGAACAAGCTTTTGCATCACTAAAGAAAGCACTGGTGGAAGCTCCAGTCTTACAGGTTCCAGAGGGTAATGAAGAGTTAGTGGTTTACACAGATGCTAGTGGATCTGGATTAGGGGCAGTGCTTATGCAACATGGTAGAGTCATAGCATATGCATCAAGGCAACTCAAGCCAAATGAAACTAGGTATGCTACACATGACTTAGAACTAGCTGCTGTGGTATATGCATTGAAACTATGGAGACATTACTTATTAGGTGCTAAGTTTGAATTGTTTACAGATCACAAGTCACTTAAATATTTGTTTTCCCAAAAAGATTTAAACATGAGGCAACATAGGTGGGTAGAATTCCTAGCTGCCTATGATCTTGATATTTTATACACCCCAGGAAAAGCTAATAAAGTGGCAGATGCATTAAGTAGACATCAAGCAAAATTGGCCAGCTTAATGATGACTGAGTTTAAGGATTTAACAATCCTTAGTGAAGTGGAGATGAAGGAAGGAATTAGTGCACCAGATAATGTGCCTAATGATATGATTGAATATGGTAAACTAAGCCTCATTTCTTTAAAGTCAACTCTGGTTGGTAAAATAGGAGAAATGCAAAGTCAAGACTTAAATTTAAAGGAGAAAAAGAACATGTTATCACAAGGCATGACAGTAGAGAATTATGAAGTAGATGATAAAGGATACTTAAGGAAAAAGGGGAAGCTCTGTCTGCCAAATGTAGAGGAACTAAAGCAAGAAGTTATGGATGAGCATCACAAAAAAAAATATACTATCCATCCAGGTGGTACAAAAATGTACCATGATCTCAAGAGAAATTACTGGTGGCCAGGAATGAAAGGAGCAGTAGCAAAATATGTGGCAAATTGCTTGACATGCCAACAAGTAAAGGCAGACTATCAAAGACCCTCAGGCCTATTGCAACCTTTGGAAGTGCCTACTTGGAAATGAGAGAGTATATCAATGGATTTTGTGGATGGTTTGCCAAGAACAAGGAGAGGCAATGATAGTATTTGGGTAGTGGTTGATAGACTCACAAAAACAGCACACTTCATCCCAATAAGTTCAAACAGAAATGCTCACAAGCTAGCTCAATTGTTTGTGAAGGAGATAGTGAGATTGCATGGCATCCCCAAGACTATCATTAGTGATAGAGATACTTTGTTTACTTCAAGGTTTTGGAGTAGCTTTCAAGAAGCTATGGGGACAGAACTAAGCCTAAGCATATCCTACCACCCACAAACAGATGGGCAAACTGAGATTGTTAATAAAGTTTTACAGGATTTGTTGAGAGCATGCATACTTGATTTTGGAGGCAACTGGGAGGATCATATTTATTTAGCTGAGTTTGCTTATAATAATAGCTACCAGTCCACTATAGGAATGGCTCCATTTGAGGCTTTGTATGGGAAGCCTTGTTTATCTCCTGCATGTTGGATGGAGGCTGGTGAAAGGATGTTGCTTGGACCAGACCATGTAAAAGAAACTTCTGCAAGAATTGAACTAGTGAGGCAAAGAATGAGAGTAGCTCAAGAGAGACAGAAAGCCTATGCAGATAAAAGAAGAAGGCCAGTAGAATTTGAGGTGGGAGACTATGTGTTTCTCAAAGTTTCACCAATGAGGAAAATATTGAGATTTGGCAAAGCAGGGAAACTGTCACCAAGGTATATAGGACCAAATGAAATTGTTCAAAGAATAGGGACTTTAGCTTATAGGTTGAAGTTACCAGAGGAATTGAGCAAAATACATGATGTATTTCATGTATCCCAATTGAGAAAATGGGTGCATGATAAAGAGTCCATTCTTGAATCTCCTACACATGTTGAAATTCAAGAAAATCTGGTTTATAAAAAGGAACCAGTGGGCATTGTGGCTAGAGAAGAAAAGAAACTGAGAAATAAAATAATTAAACTAGTTAAAATCTAATGGAGTTTGGATGGGAATGATTGCACTTGGGAGGCTGAAGAGAGGATGAAGGATAAGTATCCTAATCTATTTTCTGCTTAAAGGTATGTTTAAAAAAAATTCATGATGAGACCCTAAAAATTATTTATGTATGTTTGATTGATTTAGAATGAATGAATTGCTGAAACTTCATTCAAAGGGGATTATGCTTTGTATACATTTGGATGGAAATGTATGAGAGAATAATTGTGGGACACAATTCCTTTTTAGGGGGAGAGTATGTGAAGACCCAAAATTTTTTGAGAATAAAAATTACTCTAAAATAAATACAAGAATGAATATAGTAAATAAGAATGGGAGAAAAATAGCTTGATATTAAATATCAGAAGTGTGTGAAGAAATTATGCAAGGAATAAATGTTTTAATACAGTGATAAAAGGAAAATGATTAAGTATAAATAAATTCAAGAAATTCACATGATTTGAGTAGGTGTGAATATTGTATAAAAAGAATATATACATATGATCTGAGAAGTATGGGATGTTAATAATAAAAATCCTTTTGATAATTAAGTTGCATAGAAATCAGTTAAGAAATATTTATGAGTGAGAATGTATTTTTGAAATAAATATCAAAAAGGGAATAAATATTTCAATAAATAATAAGAAGAAAAATAACTAAGGTATGAATGAGTTTTAAATACACATATCTTATGGATACTATAAATTTATATGGCCAGAAAAATATTTGGGTAGTAAAATAACTTCTTTTGATAATTAAAATGCATACCAACTAGTCAAGTAATATTTCTGGGTATGAATGCATTTTTAAAATAAATCAAGATAGATGATAAAAATTTGTTAGCTAAAAATCAAGCTTACAAAAGAAATGAGAAAAAGAAATATAAGGCTGAGTCACATAAAAATAATGTGCAAGGAAATCATGCAAATAGCATGTGCACAGAAAAGCAATAAGGCAACTGTTTTACTGAAAATGGAAACCAAGAGAAAATGGCACTTTTAGCCATAAAGATGCATACATGAATCTCTGAGTAAGGTAAGGATAGAATGGGTTTTTCCTCCATTTAAACCCTAACATAGTGATTTAAATCAGGGGGGGAACAATAGTTGTCCAGGAGAGAAAAAAAATTAAAATAGAAAATAAACTCACATTGCCTTCAGACCTGAGCATTCCCGGAGAGGAGCAAAGGAAGGTGAGTGATTAATCAATCTCATGAGGCTAAGGCATTAAGACCCAAGTTAAGGGCAGCCATTTTATTTGTGGTGTTTGATCAATTTGTTTTCTCTGAATAGATTAATACTGAGAATGGTTGTTGTTTTGATAAATCTTTGGTTGATGCTTTGTTTTGTTTGTTTGATTGTTTGATAAGAAAAATACCATGATCTCTGATATGAATCCAGTACCTTAAAACCTCAGTTTGTAAATATGTTTAGAAAGATAAATACATTTTATTATGAAGTAGGGTATTACTGGAAAATAAGCTAGGCAGTGTGAACAAAGGAGGTTCATGCTTATGTCTAGATTGTTTTAAAATTTGAAATGAACAATGCAATAACTGATTTGTTCAAATCAAAAGCTATAATTTTTTATGGGTTTTTCTTAAAAACCTTACCCTATGTTCACATGAGAATTGAGTATAAGAATTTTTGTATGATTCTACTGGATTTGTTTAAGTGATCATGATATTTTGGATATGAAAGTGTTGAAACAAATTTTGAATAAAACAACTAGAAAAAAAAAATGAAATATAGCATTATTTTCATGAATGAAAGTATGGTCAGTTGAAATCCCTGAGTGAGTCTAATTCTCTCTGATTCATGGAGAAAGAAAGAAAGAATGAAAAAGCATTTCAAGAGTTAATAAATCTTTCTGAAATAAGAAATGAGGCTGGTCACTAGATTATAAAACTAATCTAGGAGAGAAGCCTTGATCTATTCATCATAAGGAGTATGATGGGTATGTGCATGACTTGTTTAAGTCCTATAGGCCTTTGTGCAGGGGTTAACAGAATTGAGTCCCTTGCAATGCACACATGGTGTTCAATGGCAAAGAGATATGACCAAATTAAATTAATAAATCAAGATTTAGAGCTGCGTTGTGGAATTAAAATGAGTTAGTTCCATAAGAGTATGTGTACATGTATACTGTATTGAATGATTGAATGGTTGCTTGTGTGCATGAGTGTAGTAGGAGTTTAGATATATATATATATATATATAGGTATATATACTCAGTTACATTATAAATCCAAAGTGCATTTAGCACAATTCTGCAAAACAATGTAAAAATGACAAGTTATTATATGATGATTTCAGTCATACCAGAATTTTATTCTGACCCTATTTATTGTCTTTGCAATATTTGGGGTGTCTCATTTCTATTGAGGCAGCTCAAAATATTGTTGCAGGTAGAGATGCATGAGTAGATTGCTTACTTGGGAAGTTAGAAGACTTGCTTGAGTTTCTTTTTAAATATGTTGTAGTTCATTGTAATAAAGATAACTAGGCAAACTTTCTTAAGTCTATGTAGACCTTTCAGCATTGTAGTGGCTTTGTTTATTTGAAAAGAAGTTGTAAAACTTAAACATTATATGTGTCTGAAGTTACAGATCTAAGTGACTGATTTTGATATTTTCTGATAGACTATGATGGGGAAAATTATGCCATGTAATTTAATATGTGGACATGCTTTCTTTATCAAAGGTTGTTAAATTTTTAAATAGAAAAGTTGCATTAGTATGGATAAGCAGGTAGCTAAAAATTGTTAAGTGATATTGAGTCTGGCATTGGCTAACCAGAAGAGCTTGACCATGACTTATAACTGATATAGGATCATGAGAAGCTTGAAATCTTAACCTGAAAATCCTCTTTGAACATCTGATTTTACAATAAAGAATTGGCATGGTATTGTTTAGTAAAAATGAAACATATATGCTTTGTACTTATAATCTGAAATGCAACTGTATTGAACTTAGCCTATCTGACCACCTACTTGGTTTAAGTCAGGGGAGCCTGGTCTTTAACAAGTTTGCTAAACTCACAAAAATGCATTGCTATGTAATCTACCTAGATGTTAAACATGCTAAAAATCCCTCTGTTTGATTGATCACTTTCAACTGTTCTATAATCTGAGAGCTTATCAGTACTCTTCTCAAATGTTCATCTGAAAGTTTACATTAGGCTGATTTTGATATTGCTTCAATCATTATATTCATGCAAGTCCATATCTGGTATGCTAGATTAAGTTAGCATGTTAGCTTGTCTGTAGTTTTTCCTCTGCCTGATTTAAAATACACTGATCACCAAATGTTCAGAGAACACTATAACTATTTTAAGACATGAGTATAGTTACTTGACACAAACATTGTTAGAGTAAGCAATAAGCACCCCGGGATAAGATTCTCAAGCTTGAGTTGCTTTAACACTTAATATGAAATTCAAAAGAAAAACTATATGTGTTAAACTCCTGGTTTCACAAATGAAAGGAAAGTATTAACTAAAAATCTGGAAATTAATCAATTGGATTAAGTAACAAGCTAATAAATAGAATAAGAAAATATCAAAAGAATATTATTTAAATTAAGAAAGAATTTAGCTTGTTAAAGGAAAAAAAAATTAAAACCAGAATGAAGCTATGTGACATAACATCTCTTATATATGAGAATATTATGTGATTGATTTTTTTTCTTTGCAATTTTAATTACTCTGAAGGGCAAAGGAACATTTATATATCTTCATATATATAAATGACATGTTTTGATTCATGTACTAATATTTTTATATTGGTAAGATTTTGGATCTTGGGGGAAATGAATTAATGAATTAAAGAAGTGATCACTTGTTTTAAAAAAAAACTCACTAAAAATCACATAAATTAGAATCCAAAAGAAGTGGGTCACTTCATTCCATTTGGGTTATAACTTCAATTTGAATGCACGATTTAAATATAAACAAATTCCACTCTGACCAGTTTGAATTTAGAAAATAGCTTGAATAGTTTTAAAATAGTTAAATAGTTAATATAAGATAGTATGGGTTTTAAAAAGAATGGTTTGTATAGTAAATAGCTTGGGAAACCCAAAATAATTTGAATATTTAAGAAAATAGTTTTAAGACAGTTTATATTAAAGTAATTTATTTGAAAATAGTTTCAGAGTCAAACTGGTTCAATTCCCCATCTCCAATTCAAAATCAATTTCAATTTCCATTTAAATTGATTCAACCCAGATTCCAATTCGAATTAACTTTGATTCCCATTCTAATTCAAATCAATTCCCCCTTTTGATTTCAATTTAATCCCACCTCGATTTCAATTCCGATTAATTCAATTCAATTCCACATTAATAATTAAGCAAGTATAATTTTTTCGTACAAATTAATATAAAATGTGATTTTATATTAGATCGTACTTCTACAAAATATTCAACAACATTGATAGACTACACACTAGTAGTTTCAAACATTACATCCATTTATCCATAATAAAAGCCTTACAAAAGTCATAAATCTAGACACCTTTACCACCACCTAGAGGTTTAGAAAAGAACAGATCCCTAGCATTCTTTATAAAAACCTCCCTACGGACTTCCTTCCAATAGGCAAAGCCCGTTCATGCAATTTTCAACAGGATGTCCCCACTTATAGCATTTGCCACAAAAGGTCTCTACACTTCCACCTCTCTGGATAACATCCACGACTCCAGCAGGGCGTTCCACAACCTTTCTTTTCTTCCGTCTCCTGGGACAATTCCTTGCGATGCATCCCGACGTTTTACAATGATAGAAAATAGTCGACTCGTCGACTGGTATTATGGGTTTACGTTTCCCTTTCCTACTTTAGGCCAATGGTTTAGAAATTTTCCTTTCTCTTGACACTTAAAGCATAAAATCTTAGAGCGAAACCGTTTGACTATAACCTTCAATTCCTTCCTTGTTTTACTAAACTTAGCTGCATAATGCCCTTTATTGTAACATCTATAGCATGTGACATTATCATAAGGCCCTGGTCCAGCCCTTTCCCTAACCCGTTTCTCATACTCCAATACTGCTTCTTCTCATGCCTTACGTGCAGCTGCTCTTCGCTCCCTACGCCTTGCCTTCCATTCCTATCCTTTTGCCATCACTTACCCTTGGACTGGATTCTAGAAGAACTTCCTAACTTATAATTAAGACTCTAATTAGTCGAATTTTCAGCTTTTATTCCTACTTTCAAATATTCTTTTATTAGTTCTTGGTCATTATAATCCAATCCATTCATGCGATAATCTAGTTCATTTTAGGTTTTCAAAATTCAAAATCAGTTTTATTTCAAAAATTGTCTGAAATTATTCATACACAACCTCTTATCAAGTCCATACTTTTCAATTTAATCCATTTAACTTCCCTAAGTTAAATTTTCAATTTCACATTAAAATTTCCCAATTTCAGATCATAAGTTCAAAACCAAATCAACTTGTCCTGAGTTAAATTTTCAATTCATCCAATCCATTCAAGCTTACTCAATTTAAATGTTTATCTCCCAAATTTAAATTCTTATCAATATCAATTTCTACTTATAGGTTCAAAAACCTATTTCTCTTTGGGTTATACATCTCATTCTAAGGGGTCTCTAGAATTCAAACATCAATATCCTTTTCAAATCAACTTTGAAATCATATATATATCCACACACATATATATACCTATTTATCCCATTCTCACAACAAGTCACACTTTCAATTTTTAAACCATTCTTGGTTTTTAATTCAAAAAAATTCCTTTGGAATTTTAAAAACACTCTTATTTTCAAAACAAAATTCCCATATCAAGATATATTCTAATAATATTACTTATTATTTCCTTAAACACTTTGAAACAATTTCAAAATTTTCTGGGCTTAGATTTAAAACTTCTTCACAGTTTAAATCCATTTCGATTTAAGTCATACTCATATAAATTTTTACTTCCTTAAAACATTTCACTTCGCTTTATCATTGTTTATTCGTAATAAACTTCCTCTATTAAGACACAATACCCAATTTATGAAAATTATCATATATAGAAATCAAACACATCCTATTTATCTTCATAACTTACTGGAAAGATGTAATCAGGGTAACTTGCTTCCAATACTTTGAAAATTCTTTTAAATTTTCCGAGATCTAAATTCAGGTTCGAATCCTTTTTTTTAACCTAACTTATTTGTATAGTTTATCCTTACCCAAATTTTATTTGGTTATATAAATTACCACTTAAATTTTATAATTTAATTTGATTATAATAATAACAACATCCAATCACCTTGATATATTATAATAATTCAGAAAAATTACTCCTTTATATATCAAAATATAGCCTTATATAAAAATTATTATTTATAAAATCATTTTAAAATCATTTTATAAGAAAATAACAAGTACGCCCTCATATAATTCTCTCAACTCATTCTAGGGTACTGCTGACCCTATCTCTAATGAGTAATCCCCACTAGAGCCAAGGTTCTCGCTTAACCTTCAGCTCTGATACCACGTGTGACGACCGGGCAATTTTCGATCCCCAAAAATCGACACTAATATGTTCACTGTATAGAGTGTCGAGCAATCGAGTGCCGGAAACACCGGGCAGTTAGGTTTTTAAGAAAAAGAGATAGAATAAGAAACAAAAAACAACGGTACAGAATCTCACAATCGCAGCAGAAAAAAATACAATATGAAATAACAACATTTTATACAAAGGAAAGCTATAACTGCCAATATACATAAAAGATATCAGAGTACAATTATCACCAAATAAATCTGGATAGTAAAGTAACTTGCCCCTAAATATTGTCTATACAGTCTATACTTCACAGCGGAAAATAATCAATATGTGCAGTACATCTCTGCCATCCAGCTTGTCTCCGGGCTTCAAGCGTCCTAACCTGAAATTCTGTAATACTCGGTTTGACCCGAGCATTACAATAAAGTAACACCCGAGTCAGGCGGGAAAACCAGCGTGAGTAAACACACTTAAATTGAAATACTCAAGTACAAAACTCCTCTGAAAAACACAAGGTAACTCGTACAAGCTACGAGTTTTTTTATCTGATTATAACCAACGCTTTTACAGAAACCCCACGATATTGCAATACTGTCTAGGTACAGTTGCTTATCCCGAAATAATCAAATTTGCTTAAATTTTTTTAATTCCAGTCTATTAAACTTGATAATCAAGACCGTAAAGTTTAGTAGTGATTTTCAAATCAAGTGGTTTCGAGTAACGCTAATATCCGATCTCGGTCTCTTCGGGTCTAAGTTACAAATTTAGGGGAGTAAATTGTTTAAAATAAACAATTTATTATTCAGGGTGACACTATTCAAAAAGGGAATTTGTTATAGATGTTTATTTCAAGTAAAACACGTCAACGTTTTATTCCAAACATTTCGATTTGTTTGGCTACTTAAATGCATGGTCGAGAATACTTGAAATAAATATTCAAGAGCAATAACCAAAGCATAAACCATAGACTAAATTAACGATTAGTAACCAATAACAAACAATTCACACATCAGAAATTAATTAGTTTAAATTAACTGAATCATTTATATTATTGATCCAAATTTATTTATAGATTGAAGAAATTGTAAAATAATCTATTATTAGTTTTAATAAAAAAAATTAACCATTCTATTTGATAACTAATTTATCAAATAACATAAGATTTATCAAATAAGACTTTATTTATTAACTCTCTTTAATTATTTATAAAATAATTTAATTTTTATATTAAAGAAAATTACAAACGCCCCCGATCGACAATTCGAACCAACATTCGAAACCTGCAACCAACCCAAACCAACAAAATCGCCTCGCTGCGCCACCACTATAGGCCATTCATCACCAATCCTTGCTTGAAGCTTCGTCGACTCCTACTCTTCCTTTTTTCCACAGACGCGCACGCCTCCGACTGCCCATGTCGTCGTAGTTCATTCGAAACTGATGACATCCAAAATCGGCCTTCGAACCCTAAACCACCCTTGTCCGCCCCCCTCGGTCATCAAGGAAATCCCTTACCATTTTTCCTTGACGCGTCCCTGACCACGGCACCTCCATGCCAAACCCTCCGCCACAAAATCGGGTATATCGCCTGAAATCGATCATATGCCCAAACACGTTCATCTCCCTCAACCTCGCTCAACACTCAACTAAAAATCACCTAACTCGTCTTAAAAATCCTAATTTTCACTAACGATTCTAAACATACAATCCGTTTGTAGAAATTGATACTCGAATTTGATTCAAGGTGAGACACTTAACCGTAACATCCGTTTTCTTCTCCTATGCATGATGAAAATTAATGAAACCATTTTTAACATGATCCATATTCAAAAACATCCAACTTCCATTCAAGAGTCAGGTTTTAAAATCAATTAAATGTTGAGTTATTGATTTTTCAATACCAAAGCTTCAACTATTTCTTAAAGAAAAACATGACAGAGAGAAGGAGGAGTATAGGTTTTTGAATTTTGGGAAGAACTGTCAGGTTTAACACACAAGCAAAGGCATGAACCTAAAACCCTCAGATATGTTTGACATAACCAAGTTTTCATCACATCTCAAATATTTAAGTAGTAATACAGATTTTAATGTTTAACTCACAGTTGGCTAAAGGAATGTACAGCTGCTCTTTAACTTGCTCCTGCCCCAAGCCTTGAACACTTTACTTCCTCTAGATTTTATCAGAGATTCTTTTGTTTGATAATTTTTTTTGCGTGATTATCAACAAGTGGTAGATATAACTGTGTATATATAGGAGAGAAAGTGGAGTGTACAGGTAAGCCATAGGTGGCTGAAACATTTTATTTACAGGTTTTGCATTTTATTTTATTTTATTTATTTAATTTTGATTTGAAAATATGTGACTTGATTTAATAAAAGATGATTGGATTTTATATGACATTATTTTTATTTTTTTTACCTTGATAAAATGTTTTGTATGCTAGAAGTGATGCCTTACCATGATGTTGTTCCCTTGCACACATACATATCCTTTCAGGTATGTACATATATATGTTCTCTTCAAATTTTACACAGACACACACATATATATATATATATGTACAACCACTCATATAAATATTGTTGTCATCATGCATATACATATTTATCTCTGACATGTTTCATATGCTTATATACATAATTATATATACATATATGTTTACATATTCATGTTTACATATACATATAGGTATAAACTGTTTACCCATGTATAGCTATTTATTTTTCTTTATGTACTTTTGTATTCATGTATACATACACTTATGCTTAATCACCCTTTACAATTTCCATATACTCATACATATGCTTATGCAAATTTTATCATTATATATATTTACATACTTGTCTTTTCACATTATTTCCTATTTTCGTGCATATCACTTCGTATGGGCATATATACATACACACACATATATATACATTTATATACTTATATATTATCAACGTCATAAAGCTTGTATATACTTACATATTCTTTTATGAATATTTATTCTTAAATTCAAATGGTGGAGTTTATATATATTATTTATTTTCTATAAGATTTATCATATCCAAATATTTTACGATCCTAAATTTATATAGTTTTTAAATCAATATATAGATTCAGGTATTTTAACATCAGAAAATTTATTTATTCGACCAATCAAAATTAATATTCCAATAATTTAAATCAGTTAATTACCTTATTAACAGGCGTCAAAACAACAGGTCGTTACATCCAGTATGTTATACAGTGAACGAATTAATGTCGATTTTCGAGAGTCGAAAATTCCGGTTCCTTACAGTGGTATCAGAGCTGAAGGTTAAGCGAGAACATTGGCTTTGGTGGGAATTACTCATTAGAGATAGGGTCGGTAGTACCTTAGAATGAGTCTGAGTGTATTATAGATATGAGCGTGTATTTGTTAGTGAATATAAAATGTTTTACATTGTGTCGATTTATCTGTTGAGTGGTTTATGAATTCTGGTCGAGTAGTGGGACGTCACAATATCGATAAGAGTTTCTAAACACTTGAGCAAGGTAAACCGACACAGTATTGGTTTAAAGTGGGTAAATGAAATAATTTTACCCAAATTATATTTTGATATGAAAGAAATAATTTTTCTGAAATGATTAAAGTATATTTGGAGTGTTTCGATGTTATTATTATAATAAAAGAAACAAGATTATAAATTGGAATGGTCATATATAACCAAATTAAAAGAATAAGTATGAATTTTATAAATGAGTTAAAACTAAAATTTGGTTCAAACCAGAATTTCGAAATTTAAATCCCAAAGATTTTTGGAAATGTTTTTCCAAGGCGTTTTGAAATAAATGACGGTTATATTATTTTTGGAATAGAAAATGCTTTAAATTGGATTAAAAAATGGATTTTGGAAGTGATAAAGCACTGAACTCACTTCAGTCGCTGGAAAATAATCCTGGTGATGACTACGCAACATCATCAGTATTCATTTTTGAGTTTCTAAGTGACGGATTGCTACCGTAGTAATTGAATATGGATTTTTTTAGGTAAAATCAAGCTGATTATGAAAATTCTAAAAGAATGGTGTGTTAAACCAAAAGAGCTATATGTATATATATTATTTCAAAATGATTTGAATTAAATTTGGGTGTTTGAATTCTGGAATTTCATCTAAATGATGCAAGGAAGCATTGTATAAAAGGTTTTGAACTTATAATTTAAAATGATGTTAATAAGGAAAGAAAATGTTGAGAATTGAATTTGAAATTGAATTTTAACTTGATTAAGTGAAAATGAATTGTATGAAATTGAAATTTAACTTAAGCTAAGTTAAATAAAATTGGATTAGATTAAAAATAATATCAAATTCAAGTGAATATAAATTTGAGTGGTAAAATGATGATATAACTATAAGTTGTAAATTTTAAACGAAATTAACTCAAATCAAGTTAAATGGAATGATTTCCGAAATAGGACTTAGCTCGGGATAAGTAAGATGAATTCAAGAATGAGTTAAATAAAATGGAATTAAACTCAAGCCAAATCAAAGAGAATTTTTTTAGAATGAAACGTAACTCAAGTTAAGCAAAATAGAATGGGTTTGAACTTAAGTATAAGACTTAGAATTCCATTAAACTTGGAAACATAAAAGTATTAAATATAGATAATTTGAATATTGATTAGGAAAGGTTAATTTATATAAATAAAGATTTGTTAAATACAATATTTGAGTTGGAAAATAAAATTCAACCAAGGAGTAAATATGTTGAATATGGATTGAAAGTATTGTTTTATTAAATCAAGAATGAAATTAAGTTATAAAGTTGAATATGAACTTAAGTTATTGTATGGAATGTTATAATAAAAGGTTAATTAAGTGAATCGGCATAAAAATGAAATGTCGTTTGATATAAAAATTGAACGAACAAGATTGTGTGAATAGACTGAATATGAATTAATAGAAAATTGATAAATTGATTTGGAATCGATTTAAAATGGCTATAAACTAGAGTTGTTATTTATTAAAGGTATATCACCGAGTTTGCATGGAAAAGAATTGTCATTCGACGTAAATGGAACTGAACAAAAATATACAATCAATGAAAATTGAATAAATTGATTTTGAATCAATTTGAAATAAATATTGGTATAATATGTGTTGATGTGAATTGAATGCCAATAATTTGTTTGTGAACCATTCGAATTGAATGAAATGGTATCTAAAACGATCGAAAGTAACTAAATTAATGATGAAACCTTGTGATGGCTTATAAATACCTGATATGCCATGTTTTGCATTTTGAAACTATGTGTTTAAAGTAGTAAAATGCATGTAATGTTGTAAGATTTCATAAATTATGAAACTGATGTGTTTTAATTGAGTAAGTACAGGTACATTGTAATAACCCGCATATTTTACGATTGTATATTTAAATACTTTATTTAAATATAGCATCGTTGGTCGGATTAAAGTCTGAAAAGCTACTTTTTGCAAACATTCGAATTAGGACTCGAGACCACTTCCATTGAGTTCAAAATGGTGTTTGCGACCTTTTTGAGTATAAACATTGATATGTTTTGAGTTGGGTAGAATTTTGATGTTTTCAATTAGGGCTTTGGATTTGGGTTTCAGCCCATCAACCCATCTAATACCCTAACACTCCACTCCCTCTTCATTAATTCTATTCTTTTCCTAACACTTTCAAGCTAAAGAGATAATGGGGGAAGAGAAAAGAAATCAAAATTCCTAAGCCCTTGTTTCTATTAGGAATTCAAGTTCTTGCTCCAAAATCAAAGAGAAGCTTAGGTAAGCATCATCTTCATCTTCTCCATCTCAATCCCTCTTCTATTTTCAAGATTTCCTATAACCTAACTGTAATAATCCCGTTTTTAAGCCAATTTAAATTAGTAATTAATTTATTTTTTTTGAATTAAATTGTAAATTAATTTGTGAATTATCTTGAATTTTTCCAAAATAAATAAGAAATGTGTTTGTTTATATATATATATAAGGAAAAGTATAAATAATAAAGCATATTACATAATTTATAATAACATAAGGGTTTAAAACATAATTTATAAATTAAATAAAACAAGGGTTTAAAACATAAAAATGAATATTTATTACAAATGGAAGATAATTAAAATTTTCATTTACAAGTGTAACTTAACTTGATTTACAAATAAACAAGTGGCAAAATCATTTTTTCTTTTGAGATTGAATTTTATACAAATGAGAATTTGTTAAACCAGGCTTCACTTCTCAATATACTTTCATCTTCATTTCTGATCAAAACCTGAGGAAATTTTATCAAAACAAAATCAAAACTGAAAAGCAAATCAAGCCAGAAAGTAACGACCCAGTATTTTGGACTATTCGCATCCGCACATGTCGAACTTGAATAATTCAAAATACCAAATTGTTAATTATATTTGGCAAAACTGAGCATATACAGTAAATAAATAATCACAGATCACAGGCACAGAGTAATAAATGCAGCGGAAGTAAAAGAGATAGTAGTTCATGAAGCTACTATATAAATATATAAGATACATCAGAGTTAAACAAGATACAACAGAAGAGTAACACTATACATCAGGTACAAATAAGAATACATCATTGGAATCATCGAATATTGAAAGCAGAATAGATGGCTGGATCTTCAAGCAAAGCTCCAACTCCAAAGGTGAGTCTCGAATACTAGTACACTCAGTCTGACCCGAGCGTAAAGCAAAAGACAAAACACTCGAGTCAGGATTAATATTCTTATATCAATAAATCCAACTCAAGTGAAATAGCAACTGAAATACAAGTAACTCAAAGGATGTTTGGAATAACCATCCTTTAAGGATCCGTTAAACTATCTACTATGTAGTAGTGTACGGTAAATAGATAATGCCTACCAGTAATATAAAGTATCAAAATAGTGTTAAGGCGTTACCATTATTCCCCTTAACACATTTTTATATAAGCATCATAGACTATACAGCACTGTAAACTCCACCGTAAACTAGTGGGATATCAGAGAGTACTCCATAGGTATAACACAAAACAAATCGTAGTGGTCGCGTATATAGGGATACAAGTATGACAAGGTACATGAGGCAATACCCAAGGTAGTGAAACTACTGTTTGCCTGATCCGGACTGGTGAGAACGCATCGCCACAGCGATCGCAACACCGCGAAACAACACTCCCAAATCAAGGGTGCACCAATCGACAATAAGTAATGAGTAGTTTTCGAAGAAGTGTGTTCGCTCGAGGCAGCTAACCCCATTTGGCCCGGCACAGCTCCTGTTTTAGTCATTTCCAATTTTACACAAGTGTCAAGGCTATCCATTATCGTTCTCTTTCTTCAGTCATCACGTACATCATTCCAACCACTTCATTCTGAATCACACTCCACGTATAGTTATTAAAGTGGTTTTCGGTTTAGACAGTGAGTATGTCCCTAATCGATTCCGGTCTCTTTAATAACTTTCGTGATTATTACACCGATTGGTCGTTTAATATATCAAACCAAATCAAATTCAATTTCAATTTCAATTCGTAAACCAACATTTCATTTGTGTTTCTAAATCAATTTCAAAAATTTACGTTTCAAAACTTCCAAATTACCATTTAAAAATCTTATAATTCGATTTCAACTTTTATTTAAACAATTCAAATATTGATTCAATTTCATATATAAATTTCATTCCGCAATTATTTAAATTAATTTAATTTAACATTCAAATCAATTTCAAATTCATTTATCGATTTCATTCAATATTCGTTAAGTTAAATTTTTATTCAAAACGATTTCTATTAGATTTCCAATTCATTAAATCAGTTACTTAAGTTCAACTCCATTATATCAAAACTTACAAATTTGAATTAAATTAGACCCGTCAAATCAACTCTTTAAATTACAAGTCTTACATTAATTTCAATAAATCACATTTTTATTTCTTGTTATAGAAAATTCAATTTCACTTATTTATTTACTTAGTTACAATTCCAAAGCTCAATTATAAAGAAACTAAATTCCACTTATTCAAGAAGTTCAATTCCACTTATTAAAGAATTCAATTTATTTAATTATTAAACAATTCAATCTTATTTAATTATTAAATAATTTCAAAACTTAATTATTAAATAATTTCAAACTTAATAATTAAATTTTTAAACAACATTCTTTCATCAACTACTATGTTAATATTTTGTTTCGGATTATTACATATTAACATTTTTCTTTCATAAAAATTCGAATTCCAACTTCATTTTAAACCATTATTATTTATTCAAATAAAATCTTTATTTTATTTTTAAATCAAATTATTGACCAATCGGGTTTTTTTTAATTCTCTATCCTAGGTCAATGTTTAATTTGGGTATTTATCATTTCAACCCGATTCCAATTCAATTCAAATCAAAGCATAGCGAAGGGAACTTGCAGTGTGATAACTGGATGGTGTCAAAGTAAATAAACAACCAATAACCACAATCAATATCAATCCAATAATCAGTTAAAATAATCCCGAAATAATCGTATTAATTCACATTGTTGTTTGTGCAAATTAATATAATTATCTCTAGAATCTACACTATCATTTCATGTAGATTAAAGATTATTACACTAATATTAATACGGTTCTTCACTTGTCATTCGATTTCAATTTTAACACTACAACAATTAATCCAATATACGTTCAACGGTTCAAAGTTTAATTATCACTATTCTACATGTCAATTAATTTAACAATTAAAAGGGGTCATATTTAACTAATCAAATTCAACATATATGTCGATTCAAATTTTAATTATCCTACGTCAAATTTATTTGCATATTATTTATCACTTTATACATTACAATTTAACATCCAATATAAACAACAAACAATCAATCAATTATCAATCAAGCGGGATTATCATTTCATAAATAACAGATAAGGGTGTCAGATGTCACAAGTGAACTGATACAGGTAATAACATATATAACAGTGTAAATAACTAACAGCAGCATATTTCAATTGTCGTTTCAATTGAAATCAAATTTAATAAATAAAAGAACATTAATCGTGAGTGATTGCTCACCTTTCGAGGCTAGAGACGTTCAGTACACAACAAGCTACAAGTTGGATCTTGATTTAGAAAATCGAACACTCCAGACACAGTCTCAAAGGGACGTAAGCTGAAAGCGGATTTGACGGACAGGGCTGATAGATAAGGGATTGACGAAATCAAATTAAAACAGATCGATGATGATAAATGGTATAAGTGAAACTATATGACTATATGCACTCTCTGTATTCAACACGTATTAAATTTAAAAGATTTTTTTTTTCAAAATACATTGTTTCAAATTAAAGACGCATAAAAAAATCAACCATATATATATGTCATATAATTTTATATTCAATACTTGTATATGCAGATAAATATATAGACCATTATAAAATTTCTTCTATCCAAAACCAAAGCAAGATAGAAACTGACTATAGTTAGTTACAACGGACTATATATGAATGGACCTATATAACATACATATAACTGTAGGTTATATATATACATACCCAGACAGAAACATATGAATCGGTATATTTTAGTACTTTGTATATAGGCTTTTCATACAACAGACTCTCTTATTATACAAGTATATATATAAATCAGAAGCTATATATGTAACCGGTATTCAACTTTCTTTAAAATGTATGTATATAATTCACCTTGTTTCAAATCTTATATACGTACACAATGAATCAAACCAACAAAGCAAGTATAAATTTTATATATGCCATATATAGATACATATCACTATATAAGTTAAAACTGTAAAACCATATATAATGTAAACAAAACAAATATACCTCTACTTATATATATTCAATATATTATATATATATAATTTAAAATTGATCAAAGCAATTTATTGCAAACTGAGAAAATAGAACATATATACAAATAACGTAAATACTGTTGTATATATATACACCCTTAACAACATCTATTATCTATCCAAAATATCCTATGTATAATATACAAAATATGCAGGTTTCATTCATAAACAATTATATACCATCTCAGTGATACAAAAGGCAAAGTGATAAGACTTCCTTTATGCATGCATATAAACAACTTATACATATTATATACTTACACAAAAGGTGGTAACATAGGGTAGATGGACGGAGCAGAAAACGAAGGGCTTGATGACGCGGCTGCTGCTATGCTAGGCAGAAGGCGGAAATCACGGCTGAGGTGGCAAAGGCCGATGCGGAGACGGCGGTTCATGGTGTCGGGTTAGTGGTTGTTCAGCCTACTGAGTCGGAGGCAATCTAGGTTATGAAGTGGTGAGGAGGAGGCGGAAAGGTGGCGGCAGCGAGCGAGGCAAGTAGAGGAGGCGGATGGATGCATTGATGACGGGTTGGTGAAGGGAAACGTCACAGTTGAAGGCGGTAGTCGGCGCAGTGCTGTGTGGTGAGAAAGTGGAGTTGGCGTGTGTAGGCGGAGAGGCAAAGTAGTCGGGTGGAAAATATAGTCGCGATGTGATGATGATTGGGTACGGAAGACTGCTTGGTCGGAGAAGCAAGAAGGCGGGCTTGCTTGTGGGCTGCCGAGTTCGGCCATGGCGCTGTGGAAATTTGGAGTGAAGGTGGTCGGCTTGCAAGGGTCTCGGCAGTGGAGAGGAGAGGTGGTCAGCGGAGCTGCTAGAGGAGCAAGTGGAGCACGGCCAAGGGAAGCAAAGGCAAAGGCTATTGTGTGATCGGCGCGTGGAAGAAGGTTGTCTCGTGTGGTGATAGATGTGGTCGGGTCTGGGGAGGTCAAGGTAGAGGGAGGAGAACAGTTCAAATGAAAGGAGAGTTGAAACAAATATATATTTTATTGTTGTAAAACAAATTTAGACGTTTGGTGTAAGGTAGTGAGATGGAGCAGGTGAAATGGAAACGTTAGTGGGCAGTAGCAAAATAAAAGGAAGAGGAAGACCAGAGAACGAAAGATAGTGCACAGGCTTTATTAAATATATGTTCTTATAATATGTTATTCTCAAGTGAA
Source organism: Allium fistulosum (assembly GCA_030737815.1). Classification (NCBI taxonomy): domain Eukaryota; kingdom Viridiplantae; phylum Streptophyta; class Magnoliopsida; order Asparagales; family Amaryllidaceae; genus Allium; species Allium fistulosum. The sequence goes on along the minus strand of CM060905.1, from coordinate 495,012,966 downwards.
ACTATAGGAATTGCAGAAGTCAAAGGCTGCAATTTTTGGGAATTACAAAAGCGGCAGGCTATTGGTATTTCAACTGGTGGATACGTGAAAGGTCACAAGAAATCAAATAGAATCAAACGGATACCGATACGGGTATCGGTATGGTTACCGTTTTCATGGATTCCTCTGTGAACTGGGCTTCAAAACACAGGACGAATATACTGCAGATTCCAAATATCAAATTTTTACCAGTTGCTATGATTAATTAGGCGCATTCCAAATATCAAATTTTTATTTCAAAATTTTATCGTTTAAAATTTTACAAAATTTCAATTAATTACGTTATTAAAACAGTTAAAATTTACGGGTCGTTACACTCTCCCCCACTCAAAACTTTTCGTCCCCGAAAAGGAAGGAGGTAGGAAAATAGAAACAACCAGAAGAAAATAGATTTGAATTTCAAAATAAAAAAATTAATTTAAACCATATAAATTTCAATTTAAATTAATTTATATTTAACAATTGACTTTTAAACTCAAGGAATTTCATTGACTTGGTTTATTTCACATTTATCATTGTTTGTTATAAAATTTATTTCAAACAACAATTTATTTTATTAATCCATTTATTTCTCAACTAACCTAGTATTCTATTAACCATTTTATAATTAAACTTTAAGTGTATAACATTTTTATAGGCACTCAAATTTTATTTCTAAAGACAATTTATATTGTATACTATCCAATTACATAGTTAACTTTTTGAGCAATTTAGGTAAGTTATATTGAATGCAATCGAGTATTATACAAGTAAATTTCTAATTCAATTCTTCCAAGTTTAAATATTAATTCAAAATTTTGGTTTCATTTATAATTGAAATCATCTTTTACCCAAATTTTTAAGAATTAAATTTCCGATTAGCTTCAAACAATTTAGAGATAATTATATACATAATATATCCAAGTCAAATCTAAATCAAATACTTGTATATATATTTTAAATCATGTCATACTTTAGAAATTTCAAATCAAATTCATTTCAAACAAAAGTGTAGCAAGCTACTGATGGTCTCTCCACTTCGAAACTCGAAAATGAATGTCGATGATGCGGCCGCCATCACTGAAATTATTTTCCAGCGACAAAAGAGAAGAGCACTGATTTAATCATTTAAAATTCTTTGGAATTGATTTCTATTCGAAATTACTTTTTATAATATGCATTTTAAAATTTAAACCCAAAGTTTGAAAACACCAGAAATTAAATTCTCACATTCTTGATTTAAATTCATTTCAAATTTCAAATCAAATTATAACCAAGTTTATAAATTCATTTATTTATATTGCAATAATCAATGGTTTACAAAATAATAAATGAAAATCAATTATTATCATTTCTGACGACAAATTCATTAACAATTTAATTTGGAAAAAAATTTACACTTATATATAATATAATCATATAAAATTTATTTCATTTACTAAATTTGAAAACAATATTGTGTCAGTTTGCTCTGTTAAAGTGTTTTAGAAATCCTATCGATAGCGTTGATCAGACGAATCGATCGGAAACCCAAATCAACATCAACAACTCAAACAACACAACATATATTAAAACATTTATATATTAGTTAACAAATACATTTCTTTGCTCGACGATACATGAATGAATTTCCAAAATGAGGATAGGGTTTCAAATTTGATGGACTCAAATCAAAGAGAATTTTGATTCGAAGATAAGTTCGAAATAAAGATAAGATGATTTAAATAACAAATAGGAAGGTTGATAAGTTTATATAAATCGCGGGCAACTTTAACTGGGTCGACAGTGACTTCAAGAATAAGATCAATGTAGAATTTCGAGGCAAATCTACATTCAATCTCAAGAAATAGAATTCAGGTATAGCAGGAAATAGATAGCACCGTAAACCGAGGATACAGAAATCTCCGGTAAATCAATGCCTATTGTAAAGGAGTTTCACCCACTTTTAAAAATCAATTTGAGATTGGCGGGACCGCCAACTCATTATAAAGCTCATTCGAAGTGGAGTGATGTGATACTCCAGAATTCAGAAGAATACGAATAGTGAGGGACAAGAATGAATTTCGGAACCGAGGGAACGTTCCAAATTCAAAGGAATCGAGTCGAAAAGGAAGAGATTCAAGCTCGAATGAAAGTGATTCTGTAAATACATTTACCCTATATGCTGAGTTTTGCCTAGAGCTACCAAAGCTCTGATACCAACTGTAACGAACCAGTATTTTGGACTATTTGCATCCGCACATGTCGAACTTGATTAATTCAAAATACCGAATTGTTAATTATATTTGGCAAAACTGAGCATATACAGTAAATAAATAATCACAGATCACAGACACAGAGTAATAAATGCAGCGGAAGTAAAAGAGATAGTAGTTCATGAAGCTACTATATAAATATATAAGAAACATCAGAGTTAAACAAGATATATGTAACAACCCGCATATTTATCGATTTTATATTTAAATATTTTATCGTTAATCGAATTTTGGTCCAAAATGCTACTTTTTGCATACAGTCAAATTAGGACTCGAGACCACTTCCATTGAGTTCAAAATGACGTCTGCGATCCTTTTGAGTGTAAACTTCGATATGTTTGGAGTTAGTGGAATTCTCGCTACTTTTTCCCGCTTGTGACTTTGGTTTGGACTGCACCTTCTTTAGTTCAGCCCAACCCTCTTCCTCACTTCATTCACCATTTGTTTTAGCATCCAAGCTTCATCAAAAATGGTGGTGGGAAGGGTAAATTAAAACTCCAAACTCAAATTCAATTGCAAATCCAACATTCAACTCCAAATTCAAGTAGAAGATATTGGATTCAAGCTTTGGATTGCTTCTTCTTGCTTTCAAGCTTCATCTTCATCCATTTTAGTGAAAAGATGAGATTTTTATCTCACATCTTGCCTATAATTGTTATTGGATTGTTGGGAATGGTTCCCTATCACTTTAGCATGTTCATTTGCATTCGATTTGGATTGAATTGGTGAAAAACTCCGATTTGTAGCGTTTTTGGCAAAATTACTGGGCTTAGGTCGTTTTGGCTCGGAGAAGACGCCCCTGTGCATTTAGCTCGTTCGCTTATAGGTCGGCCTTGCCTTAGGTCGCTCGGCACTTAGGTCGTAGGTCGCTCTACGCTTAGGTCGTAGGTCGCCCTGCTTCATTTACCTCGCTAGGTCGTTGGCTGTAACGACCCAGAATTTTGAACAAATTTAATTGAAAATATTTAATTTATTTTAAATATTTGAACGACGATTTAATTTGAATCCCCGAAATAACTTTGAAATTGGCGATTAAATTTTAAATTTAATCTAGTGTGAGTTGAATAAAAATTCGAATCTTCAATTTTAAGTTGAAGAAAAATATTTCAAAAGCTTTTAAAATTCATATTGATAACACTGAAGATAATAGGAGCTTCAGAATCGAATTTGAAACTGCTTTGTTCAGTTTGAAATTTATATCGTTCGAATCGATATTTAAAAATAGTCAATTTTCACACAGTCTCGGAATTCGACGAAACCAGTTCCATTGGGTCCGTAATATAGTATTATTACCGGATTTCCAATTTCGTATTTTTCAGAATCGTTATGTGTGCACACGATAGATAAACACATTGAAATTTAAATGGATTTGATTTAAATTTAATTTTTTTAATTGGTCACGTCAATTACTATTCGTTCCTTGAAACATGCCCCGTTGCTCACGCCTAAAATCGCGATGCAGAATCGTGCAAACCATTTCTTCTATCTGTACGCGAATAAATTAAACTAAGCTCTCCTCCATTAAGTTCAAAATCAAACGAACGAAACAAAAAAAACAAAATCAATTAATGGCGACTGCGATTCGAACCGAGTCGGAGCTTCGATCGCGAGTTGCTCGCCTGGTCGCAAATAGGTAGGGCCACATCTTCGTTCGAAAGCAAGGTCGTGGCGAGGCGGCGCCTAGGCATAGCTCGACCTCGAGCTATCGGCCGGCACGTGATCGGAGACTCGAACTCGAAGTCATTAGCGTAGGCGAGCTGGGGCACGGCAACTCGAGTGGGATGGGTGGTGTTCGTGGTGAAGGATGGAACGACGTGATTTTGGGTTGAGCGCGTGCTCTTCTGGTGAGGTCGAGAACTGTATGGGGTGCGATGAAGTTTAGGGGAAAGGCATGATTTTTGGATGGTCAAGCTGTGGATGACGAATGTGGGAAGCTCGATCTCATTCAGGTGATAGTCGCGATGGTGATTCGTGGTGACTGTGAAGATGGTTCGAGTTCGGAATCAAATTGGCATTGGTCAGTCTTCCAGTCACGATCTGGAGTTCGATAGGCTGTGAGGTATCCTCAAAATTTTTATTAGTCTTAATTTATACAAAAATATATATATTTAAAGGAATTTAGAAAAGGAAATATAAAATTACAGAAGATGTAAATTCTGTTTTAAGTGAAGAAAATATATATATACTCGCAGACACCCAAACATGTTTTATTAGATAAAAGTATATATATACTTTTAGAAAAGAATGTTTACTGTTTAGTTTCGAATTTCAAAGTTTGAATTCATATATACAGGAAGTAGTTACAGTAAAGAAAATTTATTTAAAAGGGATTTGTGTAAGATTTAAAGTATTATTTACAATCAAGATCGTTAATTAATTAAATCTATTAAACGGAAATTAATTGTTCAGTTGATTCAAATATTAATAAATTGTGTAAATATTTATACAAGGTCAAAATTTGGAGAAAAACAAACTGGAGTTGATATTGGATTTCAAATAAAAGGGCAAAGGTGAGATCTTCTCACTCAAAATAAATTTTGGATTGCAGTTATTTATTGATTGATTTGATTGCTATTGGATGTGATATTAGATATAGTAGGATATATCTATATATATAGCAATATATACATATTGGCATATGTATATATTGGATTGATTGATTTCCCGCCTCGTATAGCGGATGAGACCCTATTGCGCCGTTAGTAAGCGGATGATTTTTATAAAATCCATATACCGCGATATTCCACCTCGAAGTGGAATTGGTATTGTGCTAACGTCTTTGGATGCAGGGAAACAGGTTGGAGGGATCCAACTGGATTCCTCAACTGTATTTATTTATTTACAGATATATTAGTGTATATTCTGTTATCATATTGATATATGATGTTTGTTGTTGTGGTTGACTAATTGGTGCTGTTGCATCATCGAATTCAGTTTTGAAGTTTAAAAATAACATCTTTTACTTTAAAAGGGTTTTTAAAGTGATTTTTGAAAATAGACGTTTTATTAAATTTTTGAGTTGATTTATTTCAAATAAATAAACGCCTAAAATTTTGAAGTTATAAAATGTGAAGATATGAAATTTATAATTATAAAATGTGAAGATATGAAATTTATAGATTGATAAATTATGAAATTATAAAATGTGAATGAAATTGTAGAATAAAAGATTTATAAGAAAATTTACTTATAAATTAGATTTTTTGCCCTTAGATGGAATATAAATAGAACTTGCTAATAAAATGATTTTTTAAGCTGAAATTGTTATAAAGTGTAAAAGAAATTTATAAAAGTTGTTTTATAAATCTAAAATCACTCAATTTTGATAAATGAATTATAGAAGGTTATTTAAGAAAATTTATAAATCAAAGTTGTTATAAGAGAGAAATAGAATTTATAAACGTTGTTTTATAAATTCGAAACCAATTTAATTTGATAAATTAAATATAGAAGGTTATTAAAGAACATATATTCGCGATTCTGGATAGCGAATTATCCTTGAAATAAATATGTAGAAAAGATTGAAATTTGGTTAAGTGGATTATATTCACGATTTTGGACAGTGAATATATTGTTAAGTAAAATGGATTTATTTTTGAAGAAGTGATAAAAAAATGAAGTTAAACATTTTAAAGATGTTTTAAAATGTATTATGAATCGAAATCATAGATTTCAACATTTATTGTTGAAATAGACGTTTTCGAGGAAGAAGGAAATGATGGACTATAACACTGTTGTTATAGTAAATGATTTCCGAAAGGAAATGTTTTTATATAGTATTGGGATTTACATATCTATCTTAAAAATTCGAATCCCTATACTAGTGATTTTGAGTCGTCGTAACGATGTTTTACGTAACATTCGTTTTGACTCAAATAAATATTGTTATAGTAAGTGATTTCCTTAAAGAATGAAATTATACTTAATTTTGATTTAAGTATTTCGAATATTTTCAAATGTTGAAAATAAATAGATTTGTAAATTACTTATTATTAAATAAGTATGGGAATGTTTTCCAAAACGAATGAAACGTTTTTGAGAATTTATCTTTGTAGAGATAAATTGAAATTGAATATTGAAATCGATTTGAAAATCGTATATCAGTAGATATTTTGAAAATATAAATTCACTATGGAATTTATAAAGGAAATGGAAACTGTTAGAAAAATAAATATTGTTTTATTTTTGGAAGTGTGGAAATTTTAGATCTAGTAAAGATATTTTAGAAGATAGAATAATTTGGAAAATTATTTGGAATCTGATGATGTCGCGCATCTTTATTGATAGTTAAATAACCGACTATCAATAATTACCTTGAATGGTATTTGTTGTGAATTGGATGAATTTGAATGCCACACTTATTTTTGAATAATCGCTCACTATTCGGGTTAGCCGGGAAAGGACCATGGGGTCGTATAACCCATTCTGAATATGTGATACGTCGTAATAAATTGCATTTGATAACCGGTGTTGAAGACCAGATATTTTTGAAAACGGAAGGATTACCGTCGAGTTACTCTACATCGGCTGATCTCCGATTTAGAGGTTTTATCACCCTTAGTGACGGGAAGTCCGGACGTGATTAGAAAATTATCTGGATATGCAAGGGCTTCGTGAGAAGTGCCTTCGGTTCTGTTCGATCCCGGAACAGACTTGTATGGATTGTGTGTCTGATGTTACAATTTGAGATATAAAGCTGATTTCATTCAAATACATTTCTGTTGGTGGCGGAGAATTTATTCTCTTAGCTTAACACCCTTCTCTGAGACGCACGAGCTCAGAGGTTATGTAGTTGAAATTTATCAGCAATATATTCCCAATTTGGTAACGTGGCATACTGAGTGTTGCTGTGAAATGATTAGTGTTTGATCATTTGCGATATGATCATTTGTTTGATCTTATATCTTTGTGATCATAGGTTGATCATTTGTTTGACCCGAAGCATGGCTTTGTAGAAAGCGTAGCTTTGTGGACGAGACTTCGTCGAGCCTCACACCCCGAAAATGGTCGAAACAGGAAGGATGCAGCAAGGTTCTAGGGAGTAGCGCCCCTTAGTGTATGTCATTCCTTCTGGATAGAGGTGGTATCATGGTATGGAGCCCAGATACTTAACCTATGTTGATACTGCTTATTATGTGGTTTGTTGCGAATCGGGGATCCTCGGGAAGATCGGTTACGATCGGGGGATGGCATACGCGTGTCAGTAGTTACCTATTTTTGCAGAGGTAACCCAACCTTGTGTTGGCAGAGATACAGTTAGGTTCCCGGGTCGTCTATTCCAGGGACGTACCCATCGTGGCATAGGAAGTTCCTTAGCCTGACCATTTGTTGGAAATCCAAAGAAACAATACGTGACGTGTACGGTTTTAGTTGTATTACCTGCTATGGAATGTGGCGGTAACCTGCTATTGAACATAGTAGCTATAGTAGGCATACGATACTGGTCGTATGTTGGCTAAGATTAATATTATACTTTCGAACTATTTTCTACACTATGCACTAATAATAATATCAAAAAGGATTTGATTTTTGCGTAGTAAGCATCTTTGACTATCATAAGAAGAAATCTCCTCCAATTCTGCGTTTGCATTGTGTGTGTGGCGGGAGGTCTTATGGTAGTTTCATTTTCCAAAAGCATTTCGAATTGACTTTAAAATTTCCTGTTGTTGTTTTAAAGAATAACTATTTTACGATCTCACACCAGTCACCATGACTGACTCGGAGTTTATTGTTTCCCTTCTAAACTCTGGGTGCCCACCAATTTCCACACGGGCAGCCTAGAGTTATGTTATTAGGATATTCTGGATATTCTGGAGCTTTGGAAGCAAGCTGGATGGCGTAACGTATCATCCGTATTTGTATCTGATATTATTTTATTCCGCTGTGTATTCTGTATGAGGACAAGTTTATATAACTGTCCATTGTTGTATCGAGTTGTATATTGACTCTGATTGATGTATGTATAAACTGATATAGTTCTTTGTTTTAAAAGACTAGTGTTTATCTATTATATATTGTTCCGCTGCGATATGTGAGATTCTGATATTGTTTCTGTATCTGATGTTGTTCTATTGTTCTTCTTTCTTCTTCTGCTTTCTTATTCTTCTCTTTTTCTTCTATCTTTTCTTCTATTTCTTTTTCTTAAAACCCCTCAGGGTTCGTATTTCCGTGCATCTTGAGTTAATCAATGGAGATTAGTGTTTAATCAGGAGTACGGATTTGCGGGTCTTGATAGCTGGTATCAGAGCATATGGTTAAGCGACAACCCTGCTCTGTTGGGTGTTACTCATTATAGATAGAGTCAGTAGTACTCTAGAATGAGTTTGAGTGTAATAATAGATATGAGCGCGTATTTGTTATTGAATATAAAATTTATTTTGTATTGTGTTGACTTATCGGTTGATTGTTTATAGATTCGGGTCGATGCATTCTAGCTAACTATGTTGATAGGAATTTCTAAACTCTTAAACAAGATAAACCGACACAGTATTGTTTTAAATAGGGTAAATGAAATAATTTTATCCAAAACTATTTTTGTATAGAAAAGAAATGATTTTCTATGAATTATCATAGTATATGGATGTTTGGTTGTTAGAAGTGATAATATTGAATGTTATCATTATTGTATGAAATTAAATAAGAAATTGAAATCATAACTCCAAAGTTAAGAAATAAATTCACATACAAATGAAATTTAAGAATGTAAATTATAAATGAAATTTGTAATTTGAAACGGAATTCCAGAAAAGTATTTGGAAATGTTTTGAAAAGAATTTGAAAATTTTGGAGATTTGGAAAGTTTAAATCCTTTTTGATTTGAAAATGAATTTCGAAGGTTTTGAAAAGCATTTTTGGAGGAATGAAAAGCTCTAAACTCTTTTCGGTCGCTGGAAAATAATCCTGATGATGATGGCCACATCATTAGAATTCATTTTCGAGTTTCCAAAAGAGGAATTGCTGCCAAATTGTTTTAAATGAAAGTTGTTTAAAAAAAATTTTTTGGGTTTTGTTTTGGAAATTCAAAGGGTAATTTGAATTGTTTTCAAAATGATTTTGAAAAAAGTTGAAAAGACTCTGGAATCATATATAAGAATATTTATGGAATATTACTGAATTGATAACTTATACAAATCAAATTTTGATAAAATAAATTTAACTAAAAGGGTGAAGTTAAATTAAATACAAGTGAATCAATTAAATGAAAGTGAGATTGAATGTTGAAATTCATTTCGAATTTGTAGGCAATAAATTGAATTGAATAATTATAAATGAAAGGTGAATTAAAATTCATATGGAATTTGAAATCCAGTTTAAATGTAAGTAGATTTAACCAAAATAGTGAATTGAAAATACATTTTGGGAATGAACAAAAGAATGAAACTGAAATTGAAACTGAATGTTGAAAACAAATTTGAATAAAATGAATTGAAATTTGTAATGAATTGGTAATTGGAACTAATTTAAAATAAAGCTATGAATCAGTTGAATGAAAGGTAATCGATAAATTCAATATTCAGAAGTTAAACTAAATCCAAATTAGATTGGAATTACGAATAAAATTCAAATGAAATTGAAATGTAAAATGGAATGAAAATGAATATGTATAACTTCAACAGTGAAGTAAAAATGATATAAGTAGTTTATATTGAAAATTTTGTGATAGAATTGGCAAAATGGTTTGAATATGTAACTAGATATTATGGCTAGTAGGATATACAGGTGTATAGGGAAATTGGAATTTTGATTTCAAAGATAATTTGAATTGCTCGACAAAAGGTAAGTATTTGGATTATAATATGAGTTTTTGATGACTTCTTGTCTAGCCGCTTGGCTTTTTCTTTTCTTTTTGAAATCTGAGAGTCCGTAGGGACATTTTGTAGTCGTGCCGTATTAGCCGCGCAAAGGAGACGCTGGCAAAATTTTTCGAAAATTTAGAGTGTTAGAAAATTTTTTGAGAAAATTTTGAAAGTTTAAATTTGAATTTGAAATTTAAATTTGAATTGTTAGTAAAACAATGTTGTTTGAAAACTATGAAAGGTTTAGAAATTTAGTTGAATGATAGCGAATCCTTAGTAGAAATATTTGTTTTGAGAATTGATAAAACTATTTGGATGTTGAAAAATAGTAGACGAGTTAAGGACATTTTTTTCCTAACTTGTAATTTCGGGACGAAATTCTTTTAAGGAGGGAAGTTTGTAACGACCCAGAATTTTGAACAAATTTAATTGAAAATATTTAATTTATTTTAAATATTTGAACGACGATTTAATTTGAATCCCCGAAATAACTTTGAAATTGGCGATTAAATTTTAAATTTAATCTAGTGTGAGTTGAATAAAAATTCAAATCTTCAATTTTAAGTTGAAGAAAAATATTTCAAAAGCTTTTAAAATTCATATTGATAACACTGAAGATAATAGGAGCTTAAGAATCAAATTTGAAACTGCTTTGTTCAGTTTGAAATTTATATCGTTCGAATCGATATTTAAAAATAGTCAATTTTCACACAGTCTCGGAATTCGACGAAACCAGTTCCATTGGGTCCGTAATATAGTATTATTACCGGATTTCCAATTTCGTATTTTTCAGAATCGTTATGTGTGCACACGATAGATAAACACATTGAAATTTAAACGGATTTGATTTAAATTTAATTTTTTTAATTGGTCACGTCAATTACTATTCGTTCCTTGAAACACGCCCCGTTGCTCACGCCTAAAATCGCGATGCAGAATCGTGCAAACCATTTCTTCTATCTGTACGCGAATAAATTAAACTAAGCTCTCCTCCATTCAGTTCAAAATCAGACGAACGAAACAAAAAAAACAAAATCAATTAATGGCGACTGTGATTCGAACCGAGTCGGAGCTTCGATCGCGAGTTGCTCGCCTGGTCGCAAATAGGTGGGGCCACGTCTTCGTTCGAAAGCAAGGTCGTGGCGAGGCGGCGCCTAGGCATAGCTCGACCTCGAGCTATCGGCCGGCACGCGATCGGAGACTCGAACTCGAAGTCATTAGCGTAGGCGAGCTGGGGCACGGCAACTCGAGTGGGATGGGTGGTGTTCGTGGTGAAGGATGGAATGACGCGATTTTGGGTTGAGCGCGTGCTCTTCTGGTGAGGTCGAGAACTGTATGGGGTGCGATGAAGTTTAGGGGAAAGGCATGATTTTTGGATGGTCAAGCTGTGGATGACGAATGTGGGAAGCTCGATCTCATTCAGGTGATAGTCGCGATGGTGATTCATGGTGACTGCGAAGATGGTTCGAGTTCGGAATCAAATTGGCATTGGTCAGTCTTCCAGTCGCGATCTGGAGTTCGATAGGCTGTGAGGTATCCTCAAAATTTTTATTAGTCTTAATTTATACAAAAATATATATATTTACAGGAATTTAGAAAAGGAAATATAAAATTACAGAAGATGTAAATTCTGTTTTAAGTGAAGAAAATATATATATACTCGCAGACACCCAAACATGTTTTATTAGATAAAAGTATATATATACTTTTAGAAAAGAATGTTTACTGTTTAGTTTCGAATTTCAAAGTTTGAATTCATATATACAGGAAGTAGTTACAGTAAAGAAAATTTATGTAAAAGGGATTTGTGTAAGATTTAAAGTATTATTTACAATCAAGATCGTTAATTAATTAAATCTATTAAACGGAAATTAATTGTTCAGTTGATTCAAATATTAATAAATTGTGTAAATATTTATACAAGGTCAAAATTTGGAGAAAAACAAACTGGAGTTGAAATTGGATTTCAAATAAAAGGGCAAAGGTGAGATCTTCTCACTCAAAATAAATTTTGGATTGCAGTTATTTATTGATTGATTTGATTGCTATTGGATGTGATATTAGATATAGTAGGATATATCTATATATATAGCAATATATACATATTGGCATATGTATATATTGGATTGATTGATTTCCCGCCTCGTATAGCGGATGAGACGCTATAGCGCCGTTAGTAAGCGGATGATTTTTATAAAACCCATATACCGCGATATTCCACCTCGAAGTGGAATTGGTATTGTGCTAACGTCTTTGGATGCAGGGAAACAGGTTGGAGGGATCCAACTGGATTCCTCAACTGTATTTATTTATTTACAGATATATTAGTGTATATTCTGTTATCATATTGATATATGATGTTTGTTGTTGTGGTTGACTAATTGGTGCTGTTGCGTCATCGGATTCAGTTTTGAAGTTTAAAAATAACATCTTTTACTTTAAAAGGGTTTTTAAAGTGATTTTTGAAAATAGACGTTCTATTAAATTTTTGAGTTGATTTATTTCAAATAAATAAACGCCTAAAATTTTGAAGTTATAAAATGTGAAGATATGAAATTTATAATTATAAAATGTGAAGATATGAAATTTATAGATTGATAAATTATGAAATTATAAAATGTGAATGAAATTGTAGAATAAAAGATTTATAAGAAAATTTACTTATAAATTAGATTTTTTTGCCCTTAGATGGAATATAAATAGAACTTGCTAATAAAATGATTTTTGAAGCTGAAATTGTTATAAAGTGTAAAAGAAATTTATAAAATTTGTTTTATAAATCTAAAATCACTCAATTTTGATAAATGAATTATAAAAGGTTATTTAAGAAAATTTATAAATCAAAGTTGTTATAAGAGAGAAATAGAATTTATAAACGTTGTTTTATAAATTCGAAACCAATTTAATTTGATAAATTAAATATAGATGGTTATTAAAGAACATATATTCGCGATTCTGGATAGCGAATTATCCTTGAAATAAATGTGTAGAAAAGATTGAAATTTGGTTAAGTGGATTATATTCACGATTTTGGATAGTGAATATATTGTTAAGTAAAATGGATTTATTTTTGAAGAAGTGATAAAAAAATGAAGTTAAACATTTTAAAGATGTTTTAAAATGTATTATGAATCGAAAGCATAGATTTCAACATTTATTGTTGAAATAGACGTTTTCGAGGAAGAAGGAAATGATGGACTATAACACTGTTGTTATAGTAAATGATTTCCGAAAGGAAATGTTTTTATTTAGTATTGGGATTTACATATCTATCTTAAAAATTCGAATCCCTATACTAGTGATTTTGAGTCGTCGTAACGATGTTTTACGTAACATTCGTTTTGACTCAAATAAATATTGTTATAGTAAGTGATTTCCTTAAAGAATGAAATTATACTTAATTTTGATTTAAGTATATCGAATATTTTCAAATGTTGAAAATAAATAGATTTGTGAATTACTTATTATTAAATAAGTATGGGAATGTTTTCCAAAACGAAATTAAACGTTTTTGAGAATTTATCTTTGTAGAGATAAATTGAAATTGAATATTGAAATCGATTTGAAAATCGTATATCAGTAGATATTTTGAAAATATAAATTCACTATGGAATTTATAAAGGAAATGGAAACTGTTAGAAAAATAAATATTGTTTTATTTTTGGAAGTGTGGAAATTTTAGATCTAGTAAAGATATTTTAGAAGATAGAATAATTTGGAAAATTATTTGGAATCTGATGATGTCGCGCATCTTTATTGATAGTTAAATAACCGACTATCAATAATTACCTTGAATGGTATTTGTTGTGAATTGGATGAATTTGAATGCCACACTTATTTTTGAATAATCGCTCACTATTCGGGTTAGCCGGGAAAGGACCATGGGGTCGTATAACCCATTCCGAATATGTGATACGTCGTAATAAATTGCATTTGATAACCGGTGTTGAAGACCGGATATTTTTGAAAACGGAAGGATTACCGTCGAGTTACTCTACATCGGCTGATCTCCGATTTAGAGGTTTTATCACCCTTAGTGACGGGAAGTCCGGACGTGATTAGAAAATTATCCGGATATGCAAGGGCTTCATGAGAAGTGCCTTCGGTTCTGTTCGATCCCGGAACAGACTTGTATGGATTGTGTGTCTGACGTTACAATTTGAGATATAAAGCTTATTTCATTCAAATACATTTCTGTTGGTGGCGGAGAATTTATTCTCTTATCTTAACACCCTTCTTTGAGACGCACGAGCTCAGAGGTTATGTAGTTGAAATTTATCAGCAATATATTCCCAATTTGGTAACGTGGCATACTGAGTGTTGCTGTGAAATGATTAGTGTTTGATCATTTGCGATATGATCATTTGTTTGATCTTATATCTTTGTGATCATAGGTTGATCATTTGTTTGACCCGAAGCATGGCTTTGTAGAAAGCGTAGCTTTGTGGACGAGACTTCGTCGAGCCTCACACCCCGAAAATGGTCGGAACAGGAAGGATGCAGCAAGGTTCTAGGGAGTAGCGCCCCTTAGTGTATGTCATTCCTTCTGGATAGAGGTGGTATCATGGTATGGAGCCCAGATACTTAACCTATGTTGATACTGCTTATTATGTGGTTTGTTGCGAATCGGGGATCCTCGGGAAGATCGGTTACGATCGGGGGATGGCATACGCGTGTCAGTAGTTACCTATTTTTGCAGAGGTAACCCGACCTTGTGTTGGCAGAGATCCGGTTAGGTTCTCGGGTCGTCTATTCCACGGACGTACCCATCGTGGCATAGGAAGTTCCTTAGCCTGACCATTTGTTGGAAATCCAAAGAAACAATACGTGACGTGTACGGTTTTAGTTGTATTACCTGCTATGGAATGTGGCGGTAACCTGCTATTGAACATAGTAGCTATAGTAGGCATACGATACTGGTCGTATGTTGGCTAAGATTAATATTATACTTTCGAACTGTTTTCTACACTATGCACTAATAATAATATCAAAAAGGATTTGATTTTTGCGTAGTAAGCTTCTTTGACTATCATAAGAAGAAATCTCCTCTAATTCTGCGTTTGCATTGTGTGTGTGGCGGGAGGTCTTATGGTAGTTTCATTTTCCAAAAGCATTTCGAATTGACTTTAAAATTTCCTGTTGTTGTTTTAAAGAATAATTGTTTTACGATCTCACACCAGTCACCATGACTGACTCGGAGTTTATTGTTTCCCTTCTAAACTCTGGGTGCCCACCAATTTCCACACGGGCAGCCTAGAGTTATGTTATCAGGATATTCTGGATATTCTGGAGCTTTGGAAGCAAGCTGGATGGCGTAACGTATCATCCGTATTTGTATCTGATATTATTTTATTCCGCTGTGTATTCTGTATGAGGACAAGTTTATATAACTGTCCATTGTTGTATCGAGTTGTATATTGACTCTGATTGATGTATGTATAAACTGGTATAGTTCTTTGTTTTAAAAGACTAGTGTTTATCTATTATATATTGTTCCGCTGCGATATGTGAGATTCTGATATTGTTTCTGTATCTGATGTTGTTCTGTTGTTCTGTTGTTCTTCTTTCTTCTTCTGCTTTCTTCTTCTTCTCTTTTTCTTCTATCTTTTCTTCTATTTCTTTTTCTTAAAACCCCTCAGGGTTCGTATTTCCGTGCATCTTGAGTTAATCAATGGAGATTAGTGTTTAATCAAGAGTACGGATTTGCGGGTCTTGACATTGGCCCATGTTTCATTTAGGTTGCGAGTCTTTAGGTCGCAGGCCTTTAGGTCGCGGACCATTAGGTCGCTCGGTCTTGATGAAGACATTAAGTCGCGTAACCTTTAGGTCGCGTACCCAGTTAGGTCGCAAATCCTTTAGGTCGCATGACCTTGTTTTACGTTAGGTCGCTCGGCCCTATTAACCTCGTTAGGTCGCTCAGCCCCTCTCTGTTAGGTCGCTGACATTAGGTCGCTTCCTCCCTTAGGTCGTTTGACCTATTTGCTGTTAGGTCGTTCGACAATTAGGTCGTTCGATAGTCATTAGGTCGCTTCCTCCCTTAGGTAGTTTGACCTATTTTCTTTTAGGTCGTTCAACAATTAGGTCGTTCGATAGTCCTTAGGTCGCGAGTCCCTTAGGTCGCTCGCCCCTGTTTTACCGTTCCACTGTTTAGCTCGGCCATGAGTTAGGTCGCTCGACCTGTTTACCCCTTAGGTCGCTCGCCTCATTTGGTCGCTTGGAACTTTGGTGTTAGGTCGTTAGACCTTATTTTCTACTAGGTCGCTTGACCCCTTAGACCCCTAGGTCGCATCCATTAGGTCGTTCGACCTATTTGACTTAAAGTCTTTGCACTTTAATTCGACCACGTTAAGTCGCAAGTATATTCCTACTTTGATGGTTTTGGGATTGATTGCTTTGGACTTTACTCTCGTCTTCGAACGTGAATTTATGTGATTCGATTTGTTTCAACAATCGTTTTGTGACTTGTCACTCTAAAGATATGAAGGTTTCAATACTAGTAGTAAATATCAAAACTCTTTCATCAAAGCGATTTCAACACTATTTTACTACAAAGCTCTTTCTTCTCAAACCGTTTTCTAATCTACTAGTATATACAAACCTTTACTTCACTAGGATGAGAAATCGAATTAAACGACTTAGTAAAACGAGTGGTATGAAACGCTTGTGTTCACTTCGTCGGTTAGCTCTTGGACTTGTTCGATTGAACCCTTTTTGTGACAATTTTCTAGTGAAGATCTACAGTTTGTTCGTAAATATTTAAGTTAAGCTAGTGGTTATGGGACATGAAGCTAAACTCATATATTTACTAGCTTAGTGTAATTGACACTTCCTTATGATCATGATGATCATTTTTGTGATTTAGACTAGCGATTGAGTGATGTCTCTTTGTCTACGAGGGAGACTAGACCCTGCTTTTGTGATGTTTCACCATCACATATATGGGGTAGCACCCCATGGTCTTCGGGTCGTTCATGTGTTAAAAATTTAATGGATAGCTTCCATGAGATAGCTTCTCGTTCATGTGTTATACGCGTTGGTGAGTTTTCATGCTCCCGTTCATGTGTTAGGCCTTCCCCCCTTTTTATGTGTTTTCTTGGATTTCGTGTGTTTATTTCTGGAATTTGTGATTCACCAATTTTCATGATTTTCATTGATATGATATCAATTTTTGTGCATTGGTGAATTCATGTGTTATTGACTTGTTATGAATACAAGTTTAGGGTATAATACCATATTTTATCTTTGAGAAGATTCTTGTGATATTGGTTAATCTTTTGTTGATTATCAGTTACATACTTATAGTAGTATGCTACGATGGTTATTACATGATCATGTCATGCCTTTTACTTTATACCATTCATCTGATATTTATAGTGTAACGACCCATATTTTTACGGATCGAAACATCGTAAACTGTTGTCATTAGAACGATAGTATTGTTAAGCCGTTTGAAGCTTGAGTTGAGTAGTAGCTTAAGTCGTGTAGAAGATGAGTTGAGTGGTATCTTAAGTCGTGGAGCGACTTAAGAGATAGAAGGGACCTAAGGAGTTTGGTCATGTTGGAGCTTAGGTCGTGAAGGAGGTTAGGTCGTAGACGACTTAAGAAATTGACCGACTTAAGAAGGGTAGGCGACTTAAGGAATTGATCGACTTAAGAAGGGTAGGCGACCTAAGGAATGGAGCGACTTAAGAGATTGGGCGAGTTAACGACCTAAGGGATAGGTCGGTTGGCGACTTATAGGAGTTGGCGACTTAAAGGGAACGGCGACTTAAGAGTTAGCGACTTAAGGAGGGTAGGTCGGCAACGACCTAAGGAAGCCGGTAGTAGCAGTGAGCGACCTAAGGAGGTTAAGTCGTAGACGACTTAGGAGTTAGGTCGTGGGTTGTTAGGTCGCTAAGTATTAGGCCGTAAGGTGTTAGGTCGTAACCCAGTTAAGTCGCGTAGTTATTGAGTCGTTAGGTCGCGCATTGTTTTAGGTCGTGACATAGTTAGGTCATGGCTTCCGTTAAGTCGTTAGGTCGGAACTGTAACTAGGTCGCGTCTCAGTTAAGTCGTAAACCAGTTAGGTCGTGGACGAGTTAAGGAATTAGGTCGTGTAGCGTTAAGACGCTAAGCCGCTTATGGAGTTAAGTCGTAGGATGGTTAAGTCGTAAGTCATGGATGCGCATGGTCCTAGGTCGCTAAGATTTAGGTCGTGGAGTTTCTTAGGTCGTAGGTCGCGAGAATTAGGTCGTGGGCGACCTAAGGGGGCGGACGACCTATGAAAACTGCCTATAAATAGGTGGGTTTTTCTTCACTTTTTGGATCCGGATTTCGAAGCGACGAAGTGCTGCTATTTTGAGAGCTTGACTTCTACACTTCTTCACTTCTTTTTCTCCACTCTAATCTTGTGATTCCTTCCATCCAAATCGAAGATCAAATCGAAGATCCAAGAGCTTAGATTGAAGATCTTCATCCATCGAAGAGAGATTTCATCGTTTGAAGCGGATTTGTGATAGATCGAGTTAGATCCTTCGCTGTCCAGATCTGAAGCGTGTTGCTTTTGAGGTGTTTAGGTGATTTGGTGAGTGGTGATTATCTCTCACACGGATCCAATGGAGTATATCAGATCGTTGGCTTGATTTTGTGTTAAAGTAGTGATTTCCATGCATTTTCTTAATCCTAAGTATAGATCCATATAGATCCATTGTTCATAATGATTTGGCATCCATTTGACTACATGTTAACCTATGCAAGTTCATTCATCAAGATTATAGAGATATTGCTCATGTTTTCATGCTTGTTAGACTTTTGACTCTTTAATTACGAAATTGCCACTATTGTTATAATTGTCTATTTAGATCATATTTGAATGCTTGTTTACTTGGATTAATGTTTGATTTGATTGATTGCTATGAATTAGATGATTGATGATTTGATTTAGACAAGATGGTCAAAGATGATTCAAAAGCTAAGGGAAAGGCTCTTGAATTGGAAAAGCTGCTCGTAGCATATGTAGCGGATGATGAAGCTCATATGGATAGATTTGATGATGATGTTGAGATGAAGCTTTACTATGATGATGATGAGGCGAAGTATGATATGAGATAGCCTTGGTCTAATCCAGACGGGATCATTCCAAGCGGATTGATAACTCGGTGAAATGGTTCGAGTTTGAGGATAATGGTTTGCTCGAGAGGCACTTGAGCTAGTATGGAAATAGTCGTCGAGGAGGATGACTAGAAGGCTGAGATCTCATCATTGTTGAAGGTTTTAGCATGCTCAAAGCAAGAGTACGTTGGGCAGATTCGATAGTCCCTGAAGGCTACTAATTGGTAGTCAAGTACTCTGGGCAGATTCGATAGTCCTAGGCACGGGTCACGATGACGTGCGGAGTTATGTCTAGAACCGGGGTTTCCATTAGCCCTTGACGGACGGATGAAATAAAGAGCCGGTCATTCAATTAACGATGATATCGAAGCAATGATAACAGTGATAGCCAGAGTCATGGATGTTTGGTTGTATCGTCATTCGGTCTCAAGAGCAGTGTTTTCTGGGTGCTTATCTGATTGGTCATTCAATAAAGGAACTTGTCGATAATTTTTCTTTAAGCGTCGTTGCTTTAATGACTTCTTTAAGAATTGCGAATCTGGTTGGTGGATCCGCAACTCTTAGTTTACTTTGTAAAGACGTGGAGATTATTTTGTGTGATTTTTCTTTCCTAGCCGATTTGCATGTCATGCGTTACTTAGGCTTTGGAATGATTTTGGGTATGGATTGGCTTAATCGTTATGAAGCTCAAATCCTATGTCCTGAGCGGACTATTTATCTCCGTCATCCGCAATTTGTTAATCAGATTTCTATTGTTCTTAAAGATTCGGATTCCGCTTTGGTTGCATCTTTATATTCTTTAAATCCTCGTGATAATGATAATGATGATGAGGAAGATGTCATTTCTCTTATTCGCGTCGTTCGTGAATTTCCCGACATCTTTGAGCCCGTTTTAGGACTACCACCTAAGCGAGCAATTGAGTTCAAAATTAATCTTATACATGGAGCTCAACCTATTACTCGTCCTCCTTATCGCATGTCTAATAAAGAGAATGAAGAGATGCGCAAACAATTATCCGAGTTGGAGACGAAGCAACTTATTCGCTCTAGTTCCTCGCCTTGGGGAGCTTCAGCTATTTTCGTAAATAAGTCCGATGGTACACTTAGGCTTTGCGTCGACTACCGCAAGCTTAATGATCTAATATTAAGAATAAATATCCTTTGCCTCGGATTGATGATCTATTCGATCAGCTTAGTGGTGCTAGAGTCTTTTCACAATTGGACTTGGCTACCGGTTTCCGTCAGCTTCGTATTGTAGAGGATAGTATTCCTCTAACTTCGTTCCATACACGTTATGGATCTTATGAATGGCTAGTTATGCCATTTGGTTTAACGAATGCTCCGGCTTATTTCATTGACCTTATGAATCGAGTTTTCAAAGATTTCCTCGATCGGTTTGTTCTCATCTTTATTGATGATATTCTTGTGTATTCTAAAACCGAGGAGGAACATGAAAAGCATCTTCGGATTGTATTGGAAACTCTTAGGAGCAATCAATTGATAGCAAAATTTTCTAAATGCCACTTTTGGCAATCTAGTGTGAAATTTCTCGGTCATATTATTTCCGAATCCGGAATATTAGTGGACCCTTCAAAGATCGAAGCGATTCAAAATTGGAAAAGACCGGAGAGCGTGACTGAAATCCGTAGTTTTCTCGGATTGGCAGGTTATTACCACCGTTTTATAAAAGACTTTTCTAAGATTGCCGTGCCTCTTACTAGCTTAACAAAGAAAGGTATTAAATACATTTGGTCGGACAAATGTGAAATTCTTTTCAGAAATTAAAAGAACTCCTTTCTAATGCTCCCATTCTTGTTATTCTCGAAGGGAACCAAGATTTTGTCGTTTATACCGATGCTAGTCGCGTTGGTTTGGGTGTCGTTCTTATGTAAAAAGAACGTGTTATTGCTTATGCTTCTAGGCAATTGAAGCCGACTGAGACTAGATATGCCACAACGATTTAGAACTCGCGGCTATCGTTTTCACCCTTCGAATTTGGCGACACTATCTTTTGGGAGAGAAATTTATACTTTATACTGATCATAAGTCTCTGAAATATTTATTTTCTCAAAAGGAACTTAATTTGCGTCAACAGCGTTGGCTCGAGTTCCTTGCTTCTTATGACCTCGATATTCTCTATACTCCCGAAAAGGGAAATCGAGTTGCTGATGCTCTTAGTCGTAAGCAACAAGCGGTTGTTTCAATGATGATATCTGAATGGCATGATCTCGAGGTTTTATCCACTTGTGAGATTAGAGATCGTGTCCCTGATTTATGTTCATCACTTGTTTTATGTAGCCTTGAGGCATATCCTTCTCTTTTGGACCGCATTCTTGAAACTCAAAAGCTAGATCCTGAATTGGCTTTGCTTGGCCAAAACCTTAAGGATAAAACCGATATTGAAGCCTTGAAAGACTTTGATATTGATTTTCGTGGCGGCATTCGAAAATTTGGTAGACTGATCGTACCAAATATTAGTGATCTTCGTAGAGATATTCTAGAAGATTCCCATCGTTCCAAGTATTTTATTCATCCCGGTAGTAGTAAAATGTACGCTGATATGAAGAGACTTTATTACTGGAAGGGAATGAAATCTGATATCGCTAACTTTGTTAAGTGTTGCATGACTTGCCAACTTGTCAAGGCTGAACATCAAAGGCCTGGTGGGTTATTGCAACCATTGGAAATTCTAGTTTGGAAGTGGGATCAAATTTCCATGGATTTTATTGATGGCCTTCCCCGTTTTCGTTCGGGTCATAATAGTTTATCGGTGATCGTTGACAGACTTACTAAATCTGCCCATTTTATTCCTGTTCGGTCGAACCGAACCGTTCCTCTTCTGGCCAAACTTTTTATCAAACAAATTGTTAAACTTCATGGAGTTCCCTCTTCCATTGTTAGTGATCGAGATCCATTGTTTACTAGTGGATTCTGGAAGAGTCTTCAAAAATCTTTGGGAACGAAGCTTAATTTTAGCACCGCTTATCACCCCCAGTCCGATGGACAAACTGGGCATGTGAATCAGACTCTTGAAGATCTTCTTCGTGCTTGTGTGCTTGATTTCGGTGGAAGTTGGGAAGATCATATTTCACTTGTTGAATTTTTCTATAATAACAGCTTCCAATCTAGTATTGGTATGGCTCCTTTCAAGGCACTCTATGGAAGGCCATTTCGATCACCTTCTTGTTGGCTAGAGGCCGGTGAGAAGCTGGTTTTAGGACCAGATTTTATTCGGGATTCCACAGAAAAGATTGAACTTATTCGTCATAGGATGAAAGAAGCCCAAAGTAGACAAAAATCCTATGCCGATAACCGAAGAAGAAAATTAGAATTTTCTGTTGGAGACCTTGTATTTATTCGTGTTTCACCTATGAAAGGTGTCATACGTTTCAATCGATCGGGAAAGCTAGCGCCTTGATACATTGGGCCATTTCCCATCATTGAACGCATTGGTTCCATGGCTTATCGCCTTTCATTACCAGCTCAGTTTTCTGCCATGCATGACGTGTTTCACGTTTCTCAATTACGGAAGTGCCTTCGGGATTCCGATTCTATTCTTGAGTCCGATGTTGAGGAAGAAATTGAAGTTTCACCTAATTTAACTTATGAGCAGCATCCTATTCGAATTATTGCTTCGGAGGTCAAACGACTTCGAAATAAAGATGTTCCGCTTGTTAAAGTTCAATGGTCCTCAAATCCTAAGGATTGCTCTTGGGAAACTAGAGAATTCATCGAGCGTACACATCCGGAATTACTTTCTCATGCTCTTTGAGGTAAACTTCTTATTTCCAATCTCTTTTGTGTTAATATGCTTCTTATGGTTGTTACTTTTTATTTCCATCTTATATATTGCGAGGACGCAATTCCTTTAAGGAGAGGAGTCTGTAACAACCCGCATATTTATCGATTTTATATTTAAATATTTTATTTAAATATTTTATCGTTAATCGAATTTTGGTCCGAAAAGCTACTTTTTGCATACGGTCAAATTAGGACTCGAGACCACTTCCATTGAGTTCAAAATGACGTTTGTGATCCTTTTGAGTGTAAACTTCGATATGTTTGGAGTTACTGGAATTCTCGCTACTTTTTCCCGCTTGTGACTTTGGTTTGGATTGCACCTTCTTTAGTTCAGCCCAACCCTCTTCTTCACTTCATTCACCATTTGTTTTAGCATCCAAGCTTCATCAAAAATGGTGGTGGGAAGGGGAAATTAAAACTCCAAACTCAAATTCAATTGCAAATCCAACATTCAACTCCAAATTCAAGTAGAAGATATTGGATTCAAGCTTTGGATTGCTTCTTCTTGCTTTCAAGCTTCATCTTCATCCATTTTAGTGAAAAGGCGAGATTTTTATCTCACATCTTGCCTATAATTGTCATTGGATTGTTGGGAATGGTTCCCTATCACTTTAGCATGTTCATTTGCATTCTATTTGGATTGAATTGGTGAAAAACTCCGATTTGTAGCGTTTTTGGCAAAATTACTGGGCTTAGGTCGTTCTGGCTCGGAGAAGACGCCCCTGTGCATTTAGCTCGTTCGCTTATAGGTCGGCCTTGCCTTAGGTCACTCGGCACTTAGGTCGTAGGTCGCTTTGCGCTTAGGTCGTAGGTCGCCCTGCTTCATTTACCTCGCTAGGTCGTTGGCCCATGTCTCATTTAGGTCGCAAGTCTTTAGGTCGCAGGCCTTTAAGTCGCGTACCATTAGGTCGCTCGGTCTTGATGAAGACATTAAGTCGCGTAACCTTTAGGTCGCGTACCCAGTTAGGTCACAAATCCTTTAGGTCGCATGACCTTGTTTTACGTTAGGTCGCTCGGCCCTATTAACCATGTTAGGTCGCTCAGCCCCTCTTTGTTAGGTCGTTGGCATTAGGTCACTTCCTCCCTTAGGTCGTTTGACCTATTTATTGTTAGGTCGTTCGACAATTAGGTCGTTCGATAGTCGTTAGGTCGCTTCCTCCCTTAGGTCGTTTGACCTATTTGCTTTTAGGTCGTTCGAAAATTAGGTCGTTCGATAGTCCTTAGGTCGCGAGTCCCTTAGGTCGCTCGCCCCTGTTTTACCGTTCCACTGTTTAGCTCGACCATGAGTTAGGTCGCTCGACCTGTTTACCCCTTAGGTCGCTCGCCTCGTTTGGTCGCTTGGAACTTTGGTGTTAGGTCGTTAGACCTTATTTTCTACTAGGTCGCTTGACCCTTTAGACCCCTAGGTCGCATAAATTAGGTCGTTCGACCTATTTGACTTAAAGTCTTTGCACTTTAATTCGACCACGTTAGGTCGCAAGTATATTCCTACTTTGATGGTTTTGGGATTGATTGCTTTGGACTTTACTCTCGTCTTCGAACGTGAATTTATGTGATTCGATTTGTTTCAACAATCGTTTTGTGACTTGTCACTCTAAAGATATGAAGGTTTCAATACTAGTAGTAAATATCAAAACTCTTTCATCAAAGCGATTTCAACACTATTTTACTACAAAGCTCTTTCTTCTCAAACCGTTTTCTAATCTACTAGTATATACAAGCCTTTACTTCACTCGGATGAGAAATCGAATTAAACGACTTAGTAAAACGAGTGGTATGAAACGCTTGCGTTCACTTCGTCGGTTAGCTCTTGGACTTGTTCGATTGAACCCTTTTTATGACAATTTTCTAGTGAAGATCTACAGTTTGTTCCTAAATATTTAAGTTAAGCTAGTGGTTATGGGACATGAAGCTAAACTCATATATTTACTAGCTTAGTGTAATTGACACTTCCTTATGATCATGACGATCATTTTTGTGATTTGGACTAGCGATTGAGCGATGTCTCTTTGTCTGCGAGGGAGACTAGACCCCGCTTTTGTGATGTTTCACCATCACATATATGGGGTAGCACCCCATGGTCTTCGGGCCGTTCATGTGTTAAAAATTTAATGGATAGCTTCCATGAGATAGCTTCTCGTTCATGTGTTATACGCGTTGGTGAGTTTTCATGCTCCCGTTCATGTGTTAGGCCTTCCCCCCTTTTTATGTGTTTTCCTGGATTTCGTGTGTTGATTTCTGGAATTTGTGCTTCACCAATTTTCATGATTTTCATTGATATGATATCAGTTTTTGTGCATTGGTGAATTCATGTGTTATTGACTTGTTATGAATACAAGTTTAGGGTATAATACCCTATTTTATCTTTGAGAAGATTCTTGTGATATTGGTTAATCTTTTGTTGATTATCAGTTACATACTTATAGTAGCATGCTACGATGGTTATTACATGATCATGTCATGCCTTTTACTTTATACCATATCATCTGATATTTATAGCTAGACTGATCCGTTTATTATTTTCTTATAAATAATACTCGGGTCAGACCGAGATGTTACAGGTGCTTCTGCTTGACTTCTCTTCAGGATTATTCTGACTTTTGGCTAACTACATAGATTAGTAGTTTTTGGGTGTACACATTTGAGATATAGACTCTTTGTTGTGTACTTATTCTTTTGTATAGCACGTATTGCTATTCTTTTGT
This sequence comes from Allium fistulosum, assembly GCA_030737815.1. Classification (NCBI taxonomy): domain Eukaryota; kingdom Viridiplantae; phylum Streptophyta; class Magnoliopsida; order Asparagales; family Amaryllidaceae; genus Allium; species Allium fistulosum. The sequence goes on along the minus strand of CM060905.1, from coordinate 494,987,301 downwards.
ATTATCATGGATCTTTCCGACCACTACTCTGATGTACACTTTCATGTGTTATATATTTATTCATATCTTCTTCCGCCTTTGTGATATGGATGTCTGTGTCTGATTTATGTTATGATTATTTCTATGTTTGTTTCCGAATATTATACATAGCCACCGTGTGATAGCTTTGAGTTTGTATCGGTATGTCGGATTTCCTCCTTAAAATGATATGCATTCTATTCTATCTGACAAATCGGTGCTCGCACAAAGAAGTTACATGGAGGGTCACTCCTCTACAGCCTTATTCTCCATGCTAATTGACAGCACTACATCGTAGTGTTCTTGGTTAGCGTAAGTATAGAGGTGGGGTGTCACAATACAACAGAAGAGTAACACTATACATCAGGTACAAATCAGAATACATCATTGGAATCATCAAATACTGAAAGCAAAATAGATGGCTGGATCTTCAAGCAAAGCTCCAACTCCAAAGGCGAGTCTCGAATACTGGTACACTCAGTCTGACCCGAGCATAAAGAAAAACACAAAACACTCGAGTCAGGATTAATATTCTTATATCAATAAATCCAACTCAAGTGAAATAGCAATTGAAATACAAGTAACTCAAAGGATATTTGGAATAACCATCCTTTAAGGATCCGTTAAACTATCTACTATGTAGTAGTGTACGGTAAATAGATAATGCCTATCAGTAATATAAAGTATCAAAATAGTGTTAAGGTGTTACCATTATTCCCCTTAACACATTTTTATATAAGCGTCATAGACTATACAGCACTGTAAACTCCACCGTAAACTAGTGGGAGATCAGGGAGTACTCCATAGGTATAACACAAAACAAATCGTAGTGGTCGCGTATATAGGGATACAAGTATGACAAGGCACATGAGGCAATACCCAAGGTAGTGAAACTACCGTTTGCCTGATTCGGACTGGTGAGAACGCATCGCCGCAGCGATCGCAACACCGCGAAACAACACTCCCAAATCAAGGGTGCACCAATCGACAACAAGTAATGAGTAGTTTTCGAAGAAGTGTGTTCGCTCGAGGCAGCTAACCCCATTTGGCCCGGCACGGCTCCTGTTTTAGTCATTTCCAATTTTACACAAGTGTCAAGGCTACCATTATCGTTCTCTTTCTTCAGTCATCACGTACATCATTCCAACCAGTTCATTCTGGATCACACTCCGCGTATAGTTATTAAAGTGGTTTTCGGTTTAGACAGTGAGTATGTCCCTAACCGATTCCGGTCTCTTTAATAACTTTCGTGATTATTACACCGATTGGTCGTTTAATATATAAAACCAAATCAAATTCAATTTCAATTTCAATTCGTAAACCAACATTTCATTTGTTTTTCTAAATCAATTTCCAAAATTTACGTTTCAAAACTTCCAAATTACCATTTAAAAATCTTATAATTCGATTTCAACTTTTATTTAAACAATTCAAATATTGATTCAATTTCATATATAAATTTCATTCCGTAATTATTTAAATTAATTTAATTTAACATTCAAATCAATTTCAAATTCATTTATCGATTTCATTCAATATTCGTTAAGTTAAATTATTATTCAAAACGATTTCTATTAGATTTCCAATTCATTAAATCAGTTACTTAAGTTCAACTCCATTATATCAAAACTTACAAATTTGAATTAAATTAGACCCGTCAAATCAACACTTTAAATTACAAGTCTTACATTAATTTCAATAAATCACATTTTTATTTCTTGTTATAGAAAATTCAATTTCACTTATTTATTTACTTAGTTACAATTCCAAAGCTCAATTATAAAGAAACTAAATTCCACTCATTCAAGAAGTTCAATTCCACTTATTAAAGAATTCAATTTATTTAATTATTAAATAATTCAATCTTATTTAATTATTAAATAATTTCAAAACTTAATTATTAAATAATTTCAAACTTAATAATTAAATTTTTAAACAACATTCTTTCATCAGCTACTATGTTAATATTTTGTTTCGGATTATTACATATTAACATTTTTCTTTCATAAAAAGTCGAATTCCAACTTCATTTTAAACCCTTATTATTTATTCAAATAAAATCTTTATTTTATTTTTAACTCAAATTATTGACCAATCGGGTTTTTTTTAATTCTCTATCCTAGGTCAAAGTTTAATTTGGGTATTTATCATTTCAACCCGATTCCAATTCAATTCAAATCAAAGCATAGCAAAGGGAACTTGCAGTGTGATAACTGGGATGGTGTCAAAGTAAATAAACAAGCAATAACCACAATAAATATCAATCCAATAATCAGTTCAAATAATCCTGAAATAATTGTATTAATTCACATTGTTGTTTGTGCAAATTAATATAATTATCTCTAGAATGTACACTATCATTTCATGTAGATTAAATATTATTACACTAATATTAATACGGTTCTTCACTTGTCATTAGATTTCAATTTTAACACTACAACAATTAATCCAATATACGTTCAACGGTTCAAAGTGTAATTATCACTATTCTACATGTCAATTAATTTAACAATTAAAAGGGGTCATATTTAACTAATCAAATTCAACATATATGTCGATTCAAATTTTAATTATCCTACGTCAAATTTATTTTCATAATATTTATCACTTTATACATTACAATTTAACATCCAATATAAACAACAAACAATCAATCAATTATCGATCAAGCAGGATTATCATTTCATAAATAACAGATAAGGGTGTCAGATGTCATAGGTGAACTGTCTAACGACCCGCCATTTTTGACCATTCGCATCCATTATAAGTGTATAGGTAGACACTCTTGCCGGAATTGAATTGCTCAAAATACCGCGTTGTTAATTTAAATTTGGCAAAACTGAACATATACAGTAAATAAATATAATCACAGATCACAGACACAGAGTAATAAATGCAGCGGAAAATAAAAGAGATAGTAGTTCATGAAGCTACTATATAAATGTATAAGATACATCAGAGTTTACAATAGAAGAGTAATACAATACATCAGAGTTAAACTAGATACAACGGAAGAGTAACACGATACATCAGATACAAATCAGAATACATCACTGGAATCATCGAATACTGAAAGCAGAATAGTTGGCTGGATCTTCAAGCAAAGCTCCAACTCCAAAGGTGAGTCTCGAATACTGGTACACTCAGTCTGACCCGGGCGTAAAGCAAAATACAAAACACTCGAGTCAGGATTAACATTCTTATATTTATAAATCCAACTCAAGTGAAATAGCAATTGAAATACAAGTAACTCAAAGGATGTTTGGAATAACCATCCTTTAAGGATCCGTTAAACTATCTACTAGGTAGTAGTGTACGATAAGTAGATAATGTCTATCAGTAATATAAAAGATATCAAAATAGTGTTAAGTCATGGCCCATTCCACCCTTAACACATTTTTTTCCCAAAAGCATATACAAGACCGTAGTTTCCCCAAAACCGGAAGTCACCAGAGGGAAATCCATATACTAAAGGTACAAAACAGATTCGTAGTGGTCGCGAATAGGGAATACAAGTATGACAAGGCACATGAGGCAATACCCAAGGTAGTGATACTACCGTTTGCCTGATCCGGACTGGTGAGAACGCAACGCCGCAGCGCCCGCAACACCGTGAAACAAAACTCCCAAAATCAAGGGTGCACCAATCGACAACAAGTAATGAGTAGTTCGAAGAAGTGTGTCCACTTGAGGTAGCTAATCCTCCATTGGCGCGACACGGCTCCTGTTTAGTCATTTCCAATTTGACACAAGTGTCAAGGCTATCCATTATCGTTCTCTTTCTTCAGTCATCACGTACATCATTCCAACCACTTCATTCTGGATCATCACTCCGCGTATAGTTATTAAAGTGGTTTTCGGTTTAGATAGAGAGTATATCCATAACCGATTCCGGTCTCTTTAATAACCTTCGAAATTATTTCACCGATTGGTCGTTTAATAAATTTCAAAACCAAATCAATTTCAATTCCAATTAGAATTTGTAAATCAACATTTCATTTGTCTTTCCAAATCAATTTCCATAATTTACGTTTCAAAACTTCCAAATTACCATTTCAAAATCTTATAATTCAATTTCAATCTCTTTTTAAAACAATTCAAATATTGATTCAAGTTCGTATATAAGTTTCATTTCAAAATCGTTTAATTTAATTTAATTTTTCATTCAAATCAATTCCAAATTCATTTATCGATTTTATTCAATATTCATTAAGTAAATTTGCCATACAGAACAATTTCTATTAAATTTCCAATTCACTAAATCCATTATTCAAATTCAACTTCATTATATCAAAACTTACAAATTGAATTAAATTAAATTCGTCAAATCAATTCTTTCAATTACAAATCTTACATTAATTCCAAAAATATCACATTTTTTTCTTGTTAAAGAAATTCAAATTCACTTATTTACTTACTTAAATGATTTTCCAACTTAATTAATAAAGAAACTCAATTTCAATTATTACGAAGTAAAATTCACTTATTCAAAAATTCAATTTAATTTAATTATTAAATAATTCAATCTTATTTAATTATTAAATAATTCAAACTTAATTATTAAATAATTTCAAAGTTTAATAATTTCAAACTCAATTATAATTTCAAATTTAATTATGAAATCATTTCAAAATTTAACAATTTCAAACTTAATTATAATTTCACTTAATTCAATCATTTCTCAAATTAAATAACATTCTTTCATCAATTACATTGTTAATATTTTGTTTCAGATTATTAAATATTAACATTTCCTTTCATTAAAATTCAAATTTTAACTTCATTTCAAAACCATATTATTTATTCAAATAAAATCTTCGTTTATTTTAAATCAAATTATTGACCAATCGGGTTTTATTTAATTCTCTATCCTAGGTCAAAGTTCAATTTGGATATTTATCATTTCAACCCGATTCCAATTCAATTCAAAATCAAAGCATAACAAAGGGAACTTGCAGTGTGATAACTGGGATGGTGTCAAAGTAAATAAACAAGCAATAACAACAATCAATAACAATCCAATAATCAAATCAATAATCCCGAAATAATCTTATTAATTCGCATTGTTATTTGTGCAAATTAATATAATTATTTCTAGAATCTACACTATCATTTCGTGTAGATTAAAGATTATTCCACTAATTATTTATACGGTTTTTCACTTGTCATTCAATTTCAATTTTACACTGCAACAATTAATCCAATATACGTCGATGGTTCAAAGTGTAATTATCACTATTCTACATGTCAATTAATTTAACAATTAAAAGGGATCATATTCACTAATCAAATTTAACATACAAATCAGTTTTAAAATTGTTAACTATCCTATATCCATTTCAATTTTGCATACTATTTATCATTTAACGCTAACAATTTAACGTCCAATATAAACATCAACAATCAATCAATTATCAGCCAAACAGCATTATCATCACATAAATAATTAACAGATAATGGTGTCAAATGTCACAAGTGAACTGATACAGGCAATAGCATATATAACAGTGTAAATATTTAACAGCAGCATTTTTCAATTGTCGTTTCAATTGAAATCAAATTTAATAAATAAAAGAACGTTAATCGTGAGTGAGTGCTCACCTTTCGAGGCTAGAGATGGTCGAGAAGATGGCACGGATACGCACACTGATACGGACATAGAAATTTGAGTTACAAATCCAAACAAAGCAAATCGGCACGAATTCAACGAGCAAAGCTGGGAGATAAGAATGGATGAAAACAACTCAGAGCCATCTTGATACAATTGAAACACAATATATATATATATATATATATATATCAAAAATTTTCCTCTAAGTTAAAATTTGTTAAACACACATTTAAAATAAGGTGTACACATTACCTTTTAAGGCCGTATATATTTGAAATCAAAGTATATATAAAAATCAAAAATAAACTTAAAATGCAAACCAATTGTGTATATGTTCAACTAAGTTCCCAAATACATGTGATCAGATAACCACATATGCAGACCACGATTTATGTATGCAAATCAAATTTTTTTTTTAGTTCTAAAAATTTCGTACCAATAAATTTGAAAACAATGCCAATAGAAAGACAAAAATATATATAAACATAATATAACATATATAAATAGCATGTACAACGGCAAACTTGGAAACAAGATTTAGTGTTGAACCAACCTGAAAACTACAACATGCGAAACAAAAATAATTCATTCGAACCAAAGAATCTGAACATTATATAATTTATACTATATTTACATATAAACCCAAAAGTAACATATTATAACTACCTTATATGCACTGGTTATAAAGCTCATATAAACCAACAGGTTACAAAATTTATACAAACACATATAAAATAAAACCTCACTATATATCTCAGGTTATACACAAATCTGTAAAATATAAATTGTAAATGAGTTTCAAAATGGTATGCGAAACTATTTTTATAGTAAACATAATATATGTATTTCAAAACCGTACCTATATATTAAAACAACTAACAATATATAACATTTTCAAAGCAATCTTTAAAAAAATATAACAATATTCATATATATAATTAAAAGAAAACTGCTCGCCTGATTATTTCCTTGCAACCCCTTTATTTCAAGCAGAGGAGGAGAGTATTCGGTGGGAAGGCATGGCCTAGGGAGGCTAGGGTTCGGTGATTGTTGTGTGGTGGCGTGAACGCGTGCTATGGAGCACTGCGACTTGGTGGCTCGCCTTCTCGAGGTGGGAATAGCTGTCGCTTCACATGGAGGCTGGGCAGTGGGCACGCGGGATGTGAGATCGGAAGGTGCTGGTCCGTTTGTGAGCTTCGGCGATGGGTGCGGTTGGTTGGAGTGGAGAAGCGGATGGTGGCTCTCTGGGCGGTGCGCGTAGAAGAGGGAGAGGGTGCGGCCGAGCAGTAGGGTGAGCTTCGGGTGTAACGATCTAGAAATTTAACTAATTTAAATAATAGTAGTTATTTAAATATATGAATTTGAATTCAAAAGTTATATGAGTTTATAGTTATATTCATTTGAATTTATAAAAGATAGCATACATAGATATCAAAATAAATAAGAAAAGCTATGAAAACAAACCATAGCATGAAACAAATGCTACTAAAGAGAAGCCTTACACATGTCTTCTTCTTAGCCTCCCTTCACATGCACATGACACCTCTATGTAACGACCCATATTTTTGGGTCATCAAATTCGAATATTTAAAATGTAACGACCCATAATTTAATCACTTTGAACATGAATAGTTAATATGTTTTTAAATGATTAAAAAATGGATTTTATATCTAGAATTATTAACCCTGCCTAATAAAACAGAATAGTATAATTACTTGCCTAATAAAACAAGAGAGAATTATTAACCTTGCCTAATAAAACAGAACAGTATAATTACTTGCCTAATAAAACAAAATAGCATAATGATTATTATATTCCATCTAAATGATTTCTATTGCACCAAAATGTGGTCGAATCAAATTAAGCCATCTAAATGATTTCTATTGGACCAAAATGTGGTCGAATCAAATTAAGCCATCTAAATGATTTCTATTGGACCAAAATGTGGTCGAATCAAATTAAGCCATCTAAATGATTTCTATTGGACCAAAATGTGGTCGAATCAAATTAAGCCATCTAAATGTTTTCTATTGGACCAAAATATGGTCGAATCAAATTAGGCTATAGGAAATGACTAAAGTACCTTTCTCTTCACCTATAAATAGCCAAGTCCATATCTCATTTTATTTCATTCACAAACTAAAGAAAGGAGGAGTGGATCCCATGGTGAGAAACTATATCACTTAATATAATGTTTATATTGGTTGTGATTGGTTGAATGGATTGATAGTTATGGATGTTTTAACTATATAATAGTTATATCTGTTTGTACCAAAAATGGGCACAACACTCTTCGGGAGTTGTTTGAAGAGATAAAATGAAGATTATAAATGTAAAACAGAGATTATCTAACAAAAACTCCAACAAATAGGAATGTAAAGTGCACAGACAAGCAGTTTAGAGTGGTTCGGCGTATAGCCTACGTCCACTATGAAGTTTTGATGATTTTATTGATTCTCTTTCAATGATTACAAGCGTTTACAGCGATGAACAGCGGATTACAGTTTAGAATTCGAAATTGACAGCAAAAGTATGATGCAAATCTCAATCCGGCAGAGTCTGGACGCTTCAGAGAAAAAGGATCCTTTTTCCGTTGATTCTGGGGCTCTATTTATAGGCGTAGGAGGCTTGGATTTCGCTCAAACTCCGGGAGACTTGGCCTGACACGTGAGGGGACCCATTCGACCACTTCCAGAGAGTTTCAAGCCAATCTGTGATCGATACGAAATCATTTCGTATCGATCAAGATTACTTCCAATTGAGCTCAAAATTGGTGGAGATGTTCCTTGTTATGTGTGCAACCTTCAGTTAAAATTTCATCGTGTTTGGATCAGTGGATTACGAGATATGGTCGATACGAACTGGAATTCCTCTTAGGCTGTCTGGTTCGTATCCATGATTTCGACTCCATCCGTTCGCCTCGCTGGCTGCACGTGCTCTTGAAGTGAGGTGGCGCGCGCGCTTCGTTTTGATCCGGTCTTTGTGCCGCATTGACTGTTTCGACTCCACATATCTCGCCTCGTTTTACTTTGATGGAAGACACGTCATCCCTGGTCAGTTGACTCGTGGGTACGAACAAGTCATTAGGCATGGATTCGAAGTGAGGTCCTCTGATGGATACGAAGCAAGCACCGAATAATGGATACGAAGCGAGCACCGAGTGATGGATACGAAGTAGACGCTGAACGATGGATACGAAGCAGACGTTGGCTGAAGGATATGAAGTCCTTCAATTGCTGGTATGTGTGAAGTCCATCGATACGAGCTTGATGGATACGAAGAAGGTCGAGCCGAACCTGGGTACCTCGATGGATCCGGAGCTGATCAGTACGAAGCTTGATGGATTCGAACTGGGGCTTCGGTGATGGATACGAAATTGCCCAGAGTGATGGATACGAAATCTGGGCTTCTTCCCTCCAATTTGACTCGATCATAACTTGAGCGTATGAGTCCGGATTGACTTGGAATTTGAGGTGCTGATCTCTATGGCCTCTCTTGTCATGTCCTATCAATTGTAGCCCACTCTGGGCTCGTACAAAATTCAGTGATATCCATTGCGTGCTATCCTTGTCCTCTAGTCGGCTTCTTGGTGTCCTGGCCTTGCCAAAAGGCGGGATAACATTTGCCCCCCAAAGTACGTCTTGTGAAAACATGACGTGCTTTGAAAAGTTGTATGTCTTCTTTGGATAATTTTGAAAGTCGTACCCCTTAGCCGTTCTTCTCGTATCGGTCCTCTTATGAATCGATGCTCAAAGTCGAAAAGCCCTCTTTCGTATCGATGTGGGTTGACTTGATGGATACGAAAACAATCATTCGTATCGATGGTCACAAATCGCGGTGAATTCTGGTTCGAATTGATGATATCTGGTGGATACGAAATGGATGTTCGCATCGATAGATACTGATGGATACGAAATTGACGCTCGTATTAACAGGTCTGCTGTGTTTCGAATCGATGGCTCAAAATTTGGATGTTTCGAAACGATGGTGTCTGGTGAACATTTCGCCTCGATGAATGCACAGCTTGATGGATGTGAGGAAAGCGCGTGCACCTACCCATCGTATTCACGTGGCCTCCCTGTGCGCTTCGAACCGATAAAGGTTAGTGGGTTCGATACGAATGCTCGCATCGATGCGCTGCTTGACTGGTTGCGACCGGTCAGATTGACTGGGAGTCGAAACGACTCGGTTCCGTCCTAGGCTTCATATAAATATCTGGGACTTTGCCATTTCTCACTTTTTTTACCTTTTACTTTTACTGTTGTCTTCAGCCTTCTCGTATCGATTCACAGACAAGCAGGAGAGAAGAATTACTCCAATCTTCGAATCGATCAAACATCATCTTATTATTTCCCCAAACTCCAATTCGATTCAGGTAAATAAGCAATCATGGCTAAATTTGAGCGACGAAGTTCAGATCTCAGATCCATCGTGCCTTTGCCGATTATCGATTTTGGTGGTGCCAAGGCCAGATCTGGACCAGAGCTTGGTCGAGGATGGCCATGGCCATGTTCGCTTCAATCAGAGAAGAAAGAGTTCTGGAGTGATTGTTTCACCACTAGTTCGTGTCGATCCGGGACAGGAGGATTCGACTCGATCCAGATTTCATGATTTCGCATCGATTGATGGGTTAAAGGGGATGCAGAGGTTCGCATCGATCTAAGGTGGTTGGGGCTTGTGTTGAACTGAGATGATCGATGTAAGCGCTTGGCCGGCGTGATCGATGCGAAAATCTACCTCTCTCGATCGATACGAAGACCAAGAGATCTCATTGGTCCCATATCGATAGCCCCAGATCGATGCGAAGTTATTGCACTTGGTTGTCTCACAGCCGTTAACCCTTGGCCGATGCGAAGTAAGCCTACCTGATCGATACGAAATCTCCTCCTCCGGTCGATACGAACTGACATCGATACGAAAGGTATCGAGTTGACCTGATCGATACGAAAGTATCGATTCGAACTGGATCGATACAAAAGACATCACGCCTCCGAATGAATTTGAACTTGAACTACGATCGATTCCATGCTGAAATTTGACGAACTTAGCGAACTTTTGCACGTTCTTATATTCGATTCCGACGAGCTTCTGCCTTGCATAATTGGACTTGATTACAGGATTGCATATTTGATTGACTTTCGAAGCTCGTCGATGGAACTGCCTTTTAACAGAAAAGTACAACGAACTCTTTAATCTTGAATCGATCATTATCATCCGGATGGCGCAGTCATGACGGTCAGCGATGACGGTCATGTTTGTCTGACTTCCAGAATCTCGTCGCTTGCACATTTTCTTTAATTCTGCAGAATTTGCTCAAGTCACGCACAACACTCGCACTACACAACACATTCATGCACTTTACACTGGGGAATGCATGGGCTTTTTGTCACCTAATGATGGTTTCTCGTGAGTTAGCTAGTGATGGAACCGTCAAGTTCGCAGCAGCAAGAAACTCAGAACCCTATCCTTCCCAGAATTGAGATTCCGGTCATCGAGACCGAAGCTATTGGCCCAGCTCCGGAAGAGTTGCCCAACGCGTCCTTCATTAATAGTCCACCTGATTCCGTCTCATCCAACATCTCCGAAGACATGTTGGGGAGGATATGCTTAAGGCATGGTTTATCTTTGGATGAGGTATTGCTGCCTGGACCGGATGATAGGCCACATAATCCCCCGGAGGGGTATACTGCTTTTAATCGGCATGCGTGCGCAGCCGGCACACTTCCTCCATTCAACGACTATATAAGAGAAGTGTTGGCTTATCTGGACATCGCTCCGTCTCAATTGCATCCAAACGGATATGCCTCACTCAACAGCTTGTTCATTGTATTCATGGAGTACCTCCATCGTCCTCCCCGTATGACCGACATAAGATACTTGTTTAACTTCAAGAGTCGGACTGACAGCCCATCTTATACCTTCTTGGAGTCTGTAAGGAACTGCCAAGTTGTCGTGGGGTCGTGGACTAGGCTAAGCTATTTTAAGTCGGAGTGGTTCTATGTCCGATGTCCTCCGGGGTTTGCCAGAAGATGGTTATTCAGACGTGAGTATCGTCTTTTTTCCCAAGTAATTTACAGGGCAATTTTTGGAGTGAAATTAAACTTACGTCTTCTTCTCTTTTTCTTTCAGCTATCATCCAACGGCCTGAGGGTGGCTACTATAAAGAAATAGTTCGGGTCCTCCAAGAGATTCCTAGCGAAGAAAGGAATATTGAACTGTTATTGACAGATCGGAATCTCAGAGTCCTTGGGCTGATCGGTCGGAGGCAGAGCATAAGACTCGACGGTGCATTAAAGACCATCTCCAGGAAAAAGGTCAAGCGGATGAAGCCCAGGGTCGTGATAATCGAGGAACCCGACTCCGAGAAAACCCACACTGACGAAGAACCGTTGGTCGGACCTGCTAATGCAACCCCAGAGTCCGATGCTAAGAGGAAAGGCAAAGCTGTGGCTTCGAAACAGCCTAAGGCTGGGAGGCGGAAGTCTGTGGTTTTGCACCGTCCTTCACCAGGGGTTAAGATTACGGAAGCAGCCTCCCTGCAAGCTGGAGACCAACCCGAAGAGCCTGCTGACCCTCCAATCCCTGACATTGAGCCGGAGCAACACGATGTTGGGTCGGGTGGACCGCAACATATTGTCGATGTTAGCGAGCCTGAGCTTGCCGATGCGACTGACACTTCTGGTTGGTCTGGGGGGTTACACATTCACACACTCCTCACGGCACAACACATTTTCCTAACCATAAACAACACATCGCAAACGGTTACTGATTCTTTGTGGTTTTCTTTTCAGGTACGATGTCTGGGAAAGGTTCCGTGCTTGGTAGTTTGCGTAAGCGCCGTTATCACGAGCCACGCAGGAGAGAGGGCGAGAGGGATTATGACACGGGACACTCTGGTCAGGAGAAGTCTGACAGAGATAGGGGACATGTTCGCCGATCCCGATCTCGCTCTCCTCCCCTCAGGACCTCTGCACCTCCTACGGTCGCAGTTACTCGTCCTCCCGAAACTTCACGGCCTAGGCCGCCTTCTCAAGCTTTGAGGTCCGATCCTCCGCGCAGGACTGAAATAGCCACCTCCTCGGCTACTGTACTGGTTCCGACCGAGGCGTCTAGCGAAGGAGCGCTTAAGCTGGCACAGATGAGGAAGGAATTTCCTGACATCTGTTTTGATGGATATGTCTTCCCCCCGCACCTGAAGAGAATCCCGCCAACCGCGGAAACCACTATCCACGATTACGTCGCGGACATCTTTTTCCAGTATAGGGAGTGGGGACGGGCCGCGAGGAAGGCATCTAAAGTGGCATTTGAGCGGGGCGTCACCATCGAGAAACTTGAGAAGGAGCTGGGTCGCAACGACCAAATCATAAAAGCGCTCAACTCAGAGGCTGAGTCTTCTCGTAAGTCTGAAATGGAGGCTTTAAAGAAAGTTGATGAAGTGACCGCTGCCATGGCCAGGATGAAACAAGAACATTACACCGCTATTGAGGACATGGGTCACAGGAACACTTCCATTACTGCCGAGAGGGATGCCACTCTCAAGGAGCTTAATGAGCTGAAGTCAAAATTTTCAGAGATGGCTAAGGAAAAAGACGCAGCTAATGTCTCTGCGCAGGAAGCCTGTGACCAGGCAGTGACACTCCAAAAGGAGAAGGAAGCGGCTGTACAACAAGCCCGTGAGGCTGAGGCTGGAGTTGATGAGAAAGTACGGCAGGCGGAGGCCAGGATTGAGGCCGAGGTGGAGGAGCTACTCGTCACTTACAACGCCAATGTGCTAAGGCACCGAGATTTGACATGGATTGACGATTACCCCACACATCTCTATAACGCCTGGAACCTACTGGTTGATGAGGAGAGATCTGGGCACCCTGATGAAGCCCCTGATGAGTTCGAGCTGGAGAACCGCATCCTTAATGATGACGAAAAGAAGGTTCTCCATGACTCCATGATTTCCCATGACAAGGTGAGGCTTGGTGCTCAGATCCAGGAAGTCGGAGAGAGCTCTGGTGCAGAACACCATGTTACGAGTTCTGAGATAGTCGTGTCATCTCAGTCTGAGCCAACTTCAATGATCTATTCCCAGCCTATCCCAGCGTATGACCCAGATCAACCGCACTTATCTCCTATTAAGGAACATCCTTCTGAAGTAGTTCAGACGACCTCGAGCCAAACCGAGGAAGGTACTTTGAACTAACTTCCAGTATATTTGGATTGAAGAACCCGTGTTGAAATGTTGCTAATGACATGTCTTTTCCTTTGATCAGTGACAGGAGTTGCACCAGCCGTGCCTCTTACCACCCAAATATTAGGTCAAGCGCCAGGAGCCATCGTTTCTGAGGCGACCTCCGTCGCAGCAATGGCACCAGTTGGAGTGACGGAGGGGAGCTCACTTTCTTTCGACGAGCAGATGATAAACGAGCTCCTTGGTCGTCAAAGTGATCCTTTTGCGGACTTGCCATTTGGCTTGGGTGGATTCACGGCTACTTCTGACACCTTGTCTCAGACTGCTACGGCTCCTAGCGAGGCCAGAGCACGGCGGGAAGCGGTGATGTTAGCCGAGATCAATGCCGAGATGGCGGCTGCGGCGCATGGCGGTGAAGTAGATGGCGGAGCGGCAGCACAGTGCCCCATTCCTCTTATGACTGTGTCTCCTGGGGGCACACTTACTGATACTGATGTACCAGCCCCTCCTCCGGCTGCGGAGTCTGTTCCTCCCACTCCTCCCGCGGGAAGCATCCCTATAGAGTCCAGCTCAGACGAGGACGTTGACATTATGCCTTCACCCGAAGTGAGCTTGCCTAGGGAGAAAGGCTCCAAGCGAAAGGGTGCTGGCGGCTCCAGTAGTTCCTCGAAGAAGAAGAAAAAGCTGAGGAAGCAGAAGGATTAGACATCCTTTTCATAGGCAGTTAGGGACTTTTGTTATTTTTTCTGTCTTTTCCCTTTTGTAGGCCGTGTTTAGATGCAGGTTCGGCCCCTGCTAGTAGGAACATTTTGGAAAGAACTTATGTATGAAGCATTGTTTTTGAGTTTAGTTGGAATAAAATTTTGTCTTTTAGCTTCAGCTTGCGTTCCTTTCTATGCTTGAATATTGCAGTGTTCGGACTTCGGTCCAGTGTATTTGCATTTTCTGATTGCTTCAAGAATAGCTCATTTTACTTGTTAAGTACGGAACTTTCGGACTCGAGTTGTGATAGGGGATCGCATCGGAGCTGAGCACCATATAGTTTCGGGCAATGACTAACATTCGCTTCTGCCCCCAGTTTCGGGGTCAAGTTGTGATGATCAGCTTGTGATGGCACCAAGCGAGGACCGAGTGGTCGAACTACGCTTGTTCTCTTATGAATCGTTCCATTCACACTCCGGGGATATGCGTCATCTCGTAAGCGGTTGTTCGCACTCTGGGAACATGGAGTTGACTGTTTATACTCCGCTTCGCACTCTGGGAATGCGGAGTGGAATGTTTATACTCCATTTCGCACTCCGGGAATATGGAGTTAGATGTTTATACTCCATCTCGCACTCTGGGAATATGGAGTTAAGTGTTTATACTCCGCTTCGCACTCTGGGAATACGGAGTTGGATGTTTATACTCCATTTCGCACTCTGGGAATATGGAGTTAGATGTTTATACTCCATCTCGCACTCTGGGAATACGGAGTTGGATGTTTATACTCCATTTCGCACTCTGGGAATATGGAGTTAAATGTTTATACTCCGCTTCGCACTCTGGGAATACGGAGTTGAATGTTTATACTCCATTTCGCACTCCGGGAACATGGAGTTAAGTGTTTATACTCCGCTTCGCACTCTGGGAATACGGAGTTGAATGTTTATACTCCATTTCGCACTCCGGGAACATGGAGTTAAGTGTTTATACTCCGCTTCGCACTCTGGGAATACGGAGTTGAGTGTAGGATTGCCGTGTGTCAATCCTATTAATATCGGTGTCATGGCTTGTCCCCGAGCTCGGGTTTCACCTAGTGAGTGGCCGGTCGTATCACAGCCACTCTCCATTTGAATAAGTCCCATTGCGTGATGGGATTTAGCTCTTCGTGCATCGTGACGTTGTATATCGTACATAATGAATCACAGCTCTGGCTCGAAGAAGTGGCATTTTATTGCTGAAATAAGAAAATGCGGCAAAGTCAGTTGCCTTATTACAAAATTCAAATTTCGAAATGCAGAAACAAATTGCTAAATAGAATGAAATAAATAAAGCCTGTCATATGTAGTAGCGGCGGAGACTTTCGCTGTTCCAAGCCCTCGGTAAATCGAGACCGTCAACAGTCGACAGCTTGAATGTACCATCTCCGAGCTTTCGTGTAATTACATATGGCCCTCCCCAGTTCGGTTTCATGTGTGAAGGAACTGGGTAAATTCTCTTGAGCACGAGGTCGCCAAGTTCAAAGGTTCGAGGTCGAACTCTGGTGTTGTATAATCGGGCGACCCGGCTTCGATGTGCGGCTGCTCTCAAATCAGCCTCCTCCCGTTTTTCATCCAATAGATCCAAAGATTCGGCTAGGAGTATAGCGTTTGTTTTTGGATCATAATAAGTCACGCGATGAGAGAGCACCTCTGTCTCGACCGGGATAACGGCCTCTGAGCCATAAGATAGTGAAAACGGAGTGTGTCCGGTCGCGGTTTTGTGGGTCGTTCGATAGGCCCATAACGCCATAGGAAGTTCATCGACCCACTTGCCCCCAGCCTTCTCTAATCGTTTCTTCAGGATCGATTTTATAACTTTGTTGACAGCTTCAACCTGCCCATTCGCTTGGGGGTGTGCGACAGCCGAGAACTTTTTGCGGATATGAAACCGTTGACAGAAATTCTTGAATTCCGCACTTTCGAATTGGGCTCCGTTATCAGTGATGATAGTATGCGGGAGTCCAAATCGACAGATGATGTTGCGAACCACGAAATTTATCACCTTCTTTGTCGTAATGGTTGCTAGGGCTTCGGCCTCAGCCCACTTTGTGAAGTAATCAACTGCGACGATGGCGTATTTCGCACCGCCTTTTGCTAAAGGTAAAGCGCCGATGATGTCAATGCCCCACATTGCGAATGGCCAGGGACTGACCATTTGGGTTATTTCAGTTGGCGGAGCTCTCGGAATTCGGGCATGTATTTGGCATTTATCGCATTTCCGGGCATAGTTTGCCGCATCTCGGTTCACCGTCGGCCAGTAGTACCCATATCGGAGTATCTTTTTAGCAAGAGCTTGCCCGCCGGTATGATCACCACACTCTCCTTCGTGCACGTCATGTAGCACTCGCTTGATTTCCTCGTGGGCGACACATCTGAGGAGAGGAACGGAATAACCCCTCCTGTACATGACTCCGTTTTGGATGACGAACCGCGAGGCTTTTCGCTGAATCTGTCTCTTCTCATTTCTAGGTTCAGGTAGCACCCCATTCTCAATGTAATTCCGATACGGAGTCATCCAGGACTCTCTACTGGGAGCGGTTTCAAATACAGAGTTCATTTCTATCCGATCGATGCTCGGAGTGGCCAAAGTTTCAACGGGGACAAGTCCCATTTGTTGCGCTTCGCCTGTGCTGGCTAACTTCGCCAGTGAATCGGCTTTCTGATTGCGTTCCCGAGGTACATAGTAGATGGCATAATAATCAAACCGGTTTAGGATTTCCTGAACTCGTGCCAAGTAAGCGGCCAGTCTTCGGTCTCTCGCCTGGTATTCTCCTCGCACCTGGCATACCACTAACTGCGAATCGCAATAAATTTCTACAGCGATAATTTTCAAATCTCTGGCAAGCCTCAGGCCGGTCAGGAGGGCTTCATATTCGGCTTCATTATTAGTTGCATGAAAGTCGAATTTAAGAGCGTAACATATGGATCGGCCCTCGGGAGTCTCAAGTACAACCCCAGCGCCCGAACACCGGTCATTTGACGCACCATCAGTATACAGCTTCCAGATGTATTCGGGAGATTCACTGGTTTCGGGTAAGTCTTCCGGAACGGTGAATTCGGCTATGAAATCAGCTAGGACTTGTCCTTGAATGGCCCTCCGCGGAGCGTATGCGATATCAAATTGGCTTAGCTCAATGTTCCACTTGAGTAACCTACCGGACGTCTCAGGCCGCGTAAGGACCTGTCGTAACGGCTGGTCGGTGTACACAGTAAGCGGATGAGCTTGGAAGTAGGGACGGAGCTTCCTCGAGGCAATGACCAAACAATAAGCCAGTTTCTCCAGTCTTGGATAATTTCTTTCAGCTCCTGTTAGTCGCTTACTGACATAGTAGACCGGGTTTTGCACTTTGTCTTCTTCCCGGACCAGAGCAGCGCTGATCGCATGTTCTGATACTGCCAGGTAGAGATATAGTTGCTCGTGGTCAACCGGTTTTGACAAGATCGGAGGTGTGGAGAGATGTTGAACTAAAGATCGGAACGCGCCTTCACACTCCGTGGTCCATTCAAAGTTTCGTTTGCCCTTCCGAATCAGGTCGAAGAAAGGAATGCATTTGTCGGTGGACTTTGAAATGAACCTGCTCAATGCTGCGACCTTCCCGTTAAGACTCTGGACTTGCTTTATAGTTTTAGGGGTTTGCAAATTTCTAATAGCCCAGATCTTCTCAGGATTCGCCTCTATTCCTCGAGCGTTGACAATGAACCCAAGGAATTTTCCGGATGCAACGCCAAAGTGACATTTGAGTGGGTTGAGCTTCATTCCGTACTCCCGGAGGATGCTGAACATTGAATTCAAATCTCTGACGTGATCGGTGGAGAATCGGGACTTCACCAGCATGTCATCCACGTAAACCTCCATGGTCTTCCCAATCTGATCAGCGAACATTCGGTTGACTAAGCGTTGGTATGTTGCTCCAGCGTTCTTTAGACCAAACGGCATGACTTTGTAACAATAGAGTCCCAGGTCGGTCACGAAGCTGGTATGTTCCTGATCAGGCAGATGCATGGGTATCTGATTGTAGCCGGAATAAGCGTCCATAAAGGATTGTAGTTCATGTCCGGCCGTCGAATCTACGAGTTGATCGATTCGCGGAAGCGGGAAGCTATCTTTTGGACAGGCCTTGTTTAGGTCAGAGTAGTCAACACAGGTTCTCCACTTCCCGTTTGGTTTCCGAACTAGTACAGGGTTGGACACCCATTCTGGATACAAGGCATCTCGAATGAACCCATTCGATTGTAGTTTATCAACTTCTTCCTTAAGGGCGGCAGATCTCTCTGGATCCATACCGCGCCTTTTCTGCTTTACTGGGACATGTCGCGGATCTATATTCAGGGAGTGACTTGCAATGCTCGGCGAGATCCCGCACATGTCAGAGTGCGTCCAAGCGAAGACGTCGAGATTCGCCCGAAGAAATTCGACCAACTCCTGCTGTGTCTGCTTGTTTAGTTGGGACCCAACTTTCAGCATCTTCGAATCATCATCCTCACTGATTGGGACGTCCACAGTCAGTTCGGCTGGAGAGGCTTGACTCTCCGTTGATTCGTCTCTATCCTCGTTGTCCCTGGGGTCCAGGTCTTTCAGGAATTGGTCGTGGTGCCCGGGCCGAGGCCCAGGCACCAATTGTCAATTATCGATAGAACGGACGCAGAGAGATTCCTCTACGCCCTTCCCCTTCTCTTTACGTTGCGCCCCGCGCAGCTCAGCAACATAACAGGCCCTTCCCGAGGCCTGATCTCCTTGAACAACTCCAATCCCATGATCAGTGGGAAATTTCAGAGTCAGACACCATGGGGCGATCGCCGCCCTGAACTCGGCTAAAGCTGGTCGACCCAGAAACGCATTGTATGGCGAATCTATTTCTAGCACAACAAATTGTAACATGCGGACCCTCCGGCGTTCTCCAACGCCTAACTCGACTGGGAGTTCAGTTATTCCGATGGATATCGTGGCACTTCCATTGAAACCATGGATTCTGGATAAACAGGGTTTCAAATCCTTCGTTTCCATCTTCATTAGATCGTAAGCCCGTTTGAGCAAGATGTTTACAGAGCTCCCACTGTCAACCAGGATCCTCTTCATCCAAGCAGGACCTACCTGGGCAGATATGACTAGTGGGTTGATAGTAGGGGCTTCGACTTTATCGGCGTCTCGGCTCCTAAACACGATATCATCGGACATTATCTTTTGTTGTTTTGCCGGGGTTCCATCCTCGCAATTACTATAGCACTCGAAGTCCGCATGCCTGATAGAACTGGCATACGACTCCATTTCCCCCCAGCTTCTGTCTGCCGGATGGGGGCCACCACTTATTGTGTTGATTACTAATCTCCCGCCCGCACGAGCGGGTTCATCCTCTCTTTCTTGATTTTGTGAACGATTTTGATTCGAGGGGCCCGCTCCGCCAGGCTGCGGCGCCCGTACAAACTGATCTAGCTTCCTCTCTCTAATCAGCTTTTCGATGAGGTCCTGTAAATGTCGACACTCGTTGGTATTATGTCCATAGCTCTCATGGAACCTACAGAATTTCCCTGTCTGAATCTGTCTCTCCGATGAGGGCTTCGGAGCAGGCTTCTTATACTGTACAGTGTTGCAAGTCTGTAAGTATACGTTTTCCAATGATGTGTTTAGCGGTGTATAACTGTCAAACATCTGAGCTCTACGTCGTGGACCTCGGTTCTCATCTCTCTTCTTATTCTGGCCATTGTTTCCTCTCTGCTGGGTTTGCTTGTTTTGTATATTCAGCTGAACTTTCCCGGAACTTTCGCCGGACTGTTTAACTGCCACATTGCTCTGTATTCCTTCAATGCTAGGCCTCGCATCGTCCTGCTTCCTAGACTGTTTTGCATCCTCCTGCCGCAGGAATTGAGCGGCCTTGGAGTAAAAACGGTCCAACGACGCGGGCGGTTTTCCAGCCAGCCAGTTTCCGAATTCAGAATCAGGATCAATCCCCTTGGTCAGAGCCATTAAAATTGAATTATCGTTGGGATTGGTGATCTCGACGCATGCTGCGTGGAACCTCTCCAAGTAACGCCTGAGTGTTTCTCCAGGACCTTGAGTGACGCTGGACAAGGTGTTGACGTCCTTTGGCCTAGCAACATGCATCCGGAATTGTTCCACAAACCTCTTGGCCAACTGATCGAACGAAGAAATTGATCTAGGCGGTAGGCGGGTAAACCACATTGTCGCGATTCCTCCCAGAGAGATGGGGAAACTCCGACACTTCACTGTGTCGTCGGCCCTCGCAGCGCTCATCGACCATTCATACTTCAGAATATGCTGGTTGGGGTCACTATTCCCTTCATACATCGGGAGAGTCGGCATTCTGAATCGCCTAGGGGGTTCGGCATGCAACACTTCGTCTGTGAAAGGGGTATGACTACGGGAAATCCCCCAGTCATCATTAGTGAGCCCCTGACTCTCGCGGATCATTTGACGTATCATGGTTGATATATCCGAGACAGGCGGATTCGGAGCATGATGAGCTAAGGCGTGGTCGGGTTCCACGGCGCGAGTAGGGATCGGGCGTTGTCGACGACCCGTATCTCGCCTCCTTGGCTCAACGTCCTCTGGGACATAAGGTTCAGGAGTATGTCCTCGCTGTTGATTGATCGGCTCAGATTGATTTCGGGTATCGACCCTTGTCTCTGCTGCGGTGGTTGTGGCACGGTTATCGGTGGTGTACTGTGGGGCAGTACCTCCTCGTGTTGAGGGACTGGTTTGGAAACTGGTTGACGGTCCTACCCTCAGTTGCCCAACAGTTAAGGCAGGCTGATATTCAGCAGCTTGAGCGCGACTCCCCTCTAGTCGAGGACGGGTAGTTTGGCGGTGGTAATCAGATGAAGCTGAGCTTTCGGTAGACGCTCTGGAGACATCATCTCTCCTGGACCTTCTGTGCCCCCGGCGGTTTAGCTGGTTGGTCAGCTCGATATTGGCGCGTAACTGTTCTGCCAACTGCTGACGGCTTTGGGTCAGCTCCTGGAGTAATACTTGAAACTCCTGTCGGGTGACTAGCCCCGTTGAGTCTGAATGAGTGGCATTGTCTTGATTGGAAGAAGGCGGCTGTGTTGGATTTTGCCTGTCTCTGCCTTCTTGCTCTGTAGCGGTGGCGCCAGTTCTTGTGCTGACCATTGTCGGTGGTGGAGTCCTTTCCTAGATTTTGAGCAAATCTGAATAGAATGGAAGGATTCTGGACTAGATATCTGGATCTTCCTCTTGGATTTGTGCAATCCGGTATCGACGGCAGATCCAACGAGCAGGAGAAAAAGCTGGTTTTCTCGGTGAAAGCACCAAAGTGTTTGTACCAAAAATGGGCACAACACTCTTCGGGAGTTGTTTGAAGAGATAAAATGAAGATTATAAATGTAAAACAGAGATTATCTAACAAAAACTCCAACAAATAGGAATGTAAAGTGCACAGACAAGCAGTTTAGAGTGGTTCGGCGTATAGCCTACGTCCACTATGAAGTTTTGATGATTTTATTGATTCTCTTTCAATGATTACAAGCGTTTACAGCGATGAACAGCGGATTACAGTTTAGAATTCGAAATTGACAGCAAAAGTATGATGCAAATCTCAATCCGGCAGAGTCTGGACGCTTCAGAGAAAAAGGATCCTTTTTCCGTTGATTCTGGGGCTCTATTTATAGGCGTAGGAGGCTTGGATTTCGCTCAAACTCCGGGAGACTTGGCCTGACACGTGAGGGGACCCATTCGACCACTTCCAGAGAGTTTCAAGCCAATCTGTGATCGATACGAAATCATTTCGTATCGATCAAGATTACTTCCAATTGAGCTCAAAATTGGTGGAGATGTTCCTTGTTATGTGTGCAACCTTCAGTTAAAATTTCATCGTGTTTGGATCAGTGGATTACGAGATATGGTCGATACGAACTGGAATTCCTCTTAGGTTGTCTGGTTCGTATCCATGATTTCGACTCCATCCGTTCGCCTCGCTGGCTGCACGTGCTCTTGAAGTGAGGTGGCGCGCGCGCTTCGTTTCGATCCGGTCTTTGTGCCGCATTGACTGTTTCGACTCCACATATCTCGCCTCGTTTTACTTTGATGGAAGACACGTCATCCCTGGTCAGTTGACTCGTGGGTACGAACAAGTCATTAGGCATGGATTCGAAGTGAGGTCCTCTGATGGATACGAAGCAAGCACCGAATGATGGATACGAAGCGAGCACCGAGTGATGGATACGAAGTAGACGCTGAACGATGGATACGAAGCAGACGTTGGCTGAAGGATATGAAGTCCTTCAATTGCTGGTATGTGTGAAGTCCATCGATACGAGCTCGATGGATACGAAGAAGGTCGAGCCGAACCTGGGTACCTCGATGGATCCGGAGCTGATCGGTACGAAGCTTGATGGATTCGAACTGGGGCTTCGGTGATGGATACGAAATTGCCCAGAGTGATGGATACGAAATCTGGGCTTCTTCCCTCCAATTTGACTCGATCATAACTTGAGCGTATGAGTCCGGATTGACTTGGAATTTGAGGTGCTGATCTCTATGGCCTCTCTTGTCATGTCCTATCAATTGTAGCCCACTCTGGGCTCGTACAAAATTCAGTGATATCCATTGCGTGCTATCCTTGTCCTCTAGTCGGCTTCTTGGTGTCCTGGCCTTGCCAAAAGGCGGGATAACAATATTAGTATTTAATTGTTAAATATTCAGTTATACCATATACTGCTTGTTTGGATGATATGAATGTATATATGGATGATTAATAGTGATAACACTGCACGTTACACTTATTATACACACCCATTTGGATTTAAACGAATAAGTGTTAAGTGTTGTTTGAAAACCCTTGTTGAATGCTTGTTTAATTTGTTTTGCTAAAATATAGTTTTATTTCCTTGTTTGACTATTTGGTTGGTTAATTAATTATTTTAAATTTAGAAGTTAAATACTTAATGGGGTATGCGGAAACGACTAGTACACGTGTTTCGTCTGTGAGATCCAAGGACACTTGGACGAGGGACGGAACATGTCGAAGGGAAAGCCCGGATGCTCCAAAATAAATATCAAATCATTTTAACCCAAGATAAAATAAAAAAGTGTTACAAATATCTGATAGATTGAAGCGTTGATTTATCATTTATTGTCGTGTTTATTTTGTTAATTAATTGTTTGGTTGTTTAGATTGCGCTCGACCAGTTTATGAGCACTGATTATTATTTATTGATTTTTGACTTTTCTTAACCAGTTTATGAGAAATTAATTATCCATATGCATGGGCTGGGTAGAAAATAATTGTAGGATAACACCTTGTGATTTATTTCACAATTTGAGCTATAAGTGATCAATATTTTCCAAATTTGAAATAGTATGAATAAAGTAATTTAAATGGAGGTTTAAATCACTTAAATCAAATATGAATTTGATTTGTTGAGACTTAAATTAAAAATCCATTTGGTTCCGAACGGCTTTTAAAGAACGCTTATTATTCGGAAAGACCGGGAATGAGAATTTCCCATTCCGAATAATAATACGACGCTATGATTGTGATGAGTCGTATTGAAAATATGATGAAGACCAGGGATCTTCACATCTAATGGACTGCTTGTTGATTTCTCTTCATCGGTTTAGCGGCCGATATAGAAACGATACCCCTATACTTTTAAAGCAGTGGTCCAGATGATGTTTGAAGAATCTTCGGATATGCAAGGGCCTCTCACCTTTTGGGCAAAGGTTGAGGAATAAGATGCCTTCGGTTTCGTTCAGTCCCAGAACGAACTTGTGGATGGATGGATTGTCTGACATTACATTCTGACTTTATATGATTGATCTTTATTAACGTATATCTGCTTGGTGGCGGAGAATTTATTCTCTTAGCTTAACACCCTTCCTTGAGACGTATGAACTCAAGGGTTATGCGTTGGTAGAAATCAGTTATGTAATTTTGGATTGGTAATGTGACATTCCGAAGAATGCTATGGATGGATCAAGGCTTTTGTTGAAAAGCATAGCCTTGTGGGTACGAGACTTCACGAACCTCACACCCCGGGAATGGCCGAAACAGGAATGGATGCGGCAAGGTGTAGGATGTCTATTCCCTTCAAGATATATATAGTGATACCATGGTATGGAGCCCAGGTATTCACTTTGTGGATTATATATTTATATAGCTGTACTGTGGTCTTACACGCCCAGTATTTGTTTGATGTGGATGTTGGAAAAGATCGGGGCCCCGTTTTAAAGGTTGGTAACAACCGGGGGATGGATAGACTTGAGTAAGTAGTTACCATTGAGTGGTAACCCGGCCTTGTGTTGGCAGAGAAACAGTAGTTTCTCGGGACGTCCCTCTAGAGGCGTACCCAATCGTGGATGAGGAAGTTCCTTTGCCTGGTCATTATTGGAAACTCATTCTCCAATACGAACCTTGTACGGTTTTGATTGTATTACCCGCTGTTTAATACAGTGGCTATAGTAGGCATACCATCATGTAACGTATGCTGGCTAAATTAATAAGTTTATTTTGAAAATGGTTCTAAATCACTAAGCACTATAATAATATTAAAAGGATATTTTTAACGTATCAAAGGCATGTTTGACTGTCATAAGGATAAACCTCGACCATGTGTGCATTTGCATCTTGTGTGCGGATCGAGACCTTATGATAGTTTCATTTTCCAAAAGCATATACGGAACTTGTTTTCAAAAGCAATTATATACTTTTGTTTCTCACACCAGTCCCATGACTGACCTGGAGTTTATTGTTTTTCCCTAAACTCTGGGTGCCCTTATTTTTCCACACGGGCAGCCTAGAGTCAGGTAATAGATCACCCTGTAGATAGTTGGAGCTGGAGTGTTTATTTGGAGCTTTTGGATCAGAGTGAAGATGTCGGTTTTTGGACTCTCTCTGAAGACTTGTTTCTTTAGTTTCTATTTCCGCTGTGTACCTTGTTCAGTTGTACTTCATGATGTTGTATATAGTGATGTATCTATGACTTTCTAATATCACCTTGTATCATCTTTTGTTCTAAATATATATGAGAGCATTTTGTTTCAGCTATGCATTCTTATTTATACTGATGTTATTTACTGGTAGCAAACCCTACCAATGAGGATTTTAACATTTGGATCTCGACATTGATATCTTTGATATATGATATGTTGATTTTCAAAAGTGAAGAATCCAATTTGATTAGGGAAGATCGTGAATCCTTATCTGTTTGGATTTGACTTGTGTGGATTATAGTCGATTCAAATGGTGAGAATTTACGGGTCTTCACAGTTGGTATCAGAGCTTAAGGTTGAGTAAGAACTTTAGCTTCCAGTAATAACATTAGTCACTCATTAGAGATAGGGTTAGTAACACCCTAGAATGAGTATATCTGAGAGAGCGTTCGAATTTCAAACTTTTCAATTCTTATCTAAATCCTAACTCTTTCTTCCTATCTCAGAGAATGAGTGGAAGAAGAGGAAGAAGAGGTGGCAGTACCACCACTAATGGACGGACTGCTCCAGCTGTTGTAGAAGCAGTTATTCCAATCCAACTAGAAGTAGACTTCTCCGTCTTATGCAAGAAATTCACTAATCTGGGAGGAAAGACATATAAAGGCAAAGAGATGGTAATTGAGACACAAGCCTGGATCAAAACATGTGAAAATATTTTTAAGGGCTTGAATATCAATGATGAGCAAAAAAGGTATCTAGCTACTTGGCAATTGGAAGATGGGGCCCAAAATTGGTGGGAAACTAAAACGATGGAGGAACCAGAAGAAAACTTTTCCTGGTCGAGGTTCAAAAATGAATTTGAAGAACATTTTTTGCCTGCAGCTGGTGTTGATAGATTGTATGAGGAGTTTGTGGAATTGAAACAAGGTGACATGACTTTTGGAGAATATGTGAAGCGCTTTAATGAGCTTTCTCGATTTGGTTCCGAATTGGTGAGTAACCCTTTAAGGAAAAATCAAAGGTTTGTGAAAGGAATGAAGAAGAGATACCACGGGCGGATGACCATTCATATAAAGCAATCCTTTGCTGATTTAGTGGATATGGGCTATCGTTATGAAGCAGCAGATAAAGAGGAGTCATCTGAAGAAGAGAAAAATGTTGTAAAGAAAGAAGGTGGAAATTCTGGGGGAAATAATAAGAAAAGGAAGTTCCAAGGTAGGAAAAATGACAATAACAAGAAAGGAGGAAACCCGAAAAGTCGTCTATCTGAAGTTACTTGTTACAATTGTCAGGAAAAGGGGCACTATTCTCAGAAATGTACAAAGCCCAAGAAGAAGAACCTGAACTGCTTTGTTTGTCAGAAGCCGGGCCACTTCGTGAAAGACTGTCCCTTGATGATGCCAGTTCAAAAATCAAATGTTTACGCACTAAAAAATAAGCCTTTATCTTCTAGAGATGCAAAGGGAAAGGGCGTCTTGGAAGGTATTCTTTCTATTTCCAATAGAGATATTCGAGTTTTATTTGACACTGGTGCTTCTCATAGTTTTGTCTCTAAAAATTTGGTTGAAGAACTTAAACTTAAATCCAAAGTAGTAGGAAATCCTCTTTGCGTTAGAAATCCGGTTGGTGGCCCTACGAATCTTCGTTTACGATGTAAGAAGATCCCTATCTCATATTCCTATTATCGGTTTCCTCAAAATCTTTATGTTCTTGACTTTGACGAATTTGACACTCTTTTGGGCATGAACTGGTTATCAAAATATAAAGCTAATATAGATTGTGCAAAACGAATTATATCAGTTAAAACCAGTTTTGGAAACTATATTGATATCCCCTGCGAAGATCCTAGTCCGAAACGTGATAAATTGATGTACACCCTAGGATATCCAGATCCCGATATTAAATCTATTCCTATTGTTAGAGATTTTCCTGATGTCTTTGAAGAAGTTAAATCTCTCCCTCCTCATCGTGAAATCGAATTTCGAATTGATCTGGTACCCAATGCCAGACCAGTTGTTCATTCTGTTCGAAGGATGGCCCCAAAGGAGAAACTAGAATTAACCAAACAAACCCTTGAACTATTGGAAAAAGGCTTCATACGTCCAAGCCGTTCCAATTGGGGTTCAGCTGCTGTATTTGTTGCAAAATCTGATGGATCACTGAGAATGTGCTTTGACTATCGAGACCTCAATAAACAAACTTTGAAAAATAAATTCCCTTTGCCTCGTATCGATGAGCTATTTGATCAACTTCATGGAGCTCGTTTCTTCTCTAAGTTGGATCTTGCTCAAGGATTCCATCAATTGAGAATCGCTGAAGATAGTATTCCCCTGACTGCATTTCGAGGACCGGACATCTTCTACGAATGGTTAGTCATGCCATTTGGACTAACCAATGCTCCCGCATTCTTCGTAGATCTGATGACTCGAGTATTTCGGGATGTATTGAACAAATTCGTGCTGGTTTTCATTGATGATATTCTCATCTATTCCAAAACAAAGGAAGAGCATGCAGAACACTTGAGAGTTATTCTAGAAATTCTGAGAAGCAATGTTCTTTATGCTAAATTTTCCAAATGCCATTTTTGGGAGAAGGAAGTCAGATTTCTTGGACACGTAGTTTCTGAGAAAGGTATTGCGGTCGATCCAAGTAAGATTTCAGCAATAATGGATTGGAAGCAGCCTACTACACCAAAGGAAGTCAGAAGTTTTCTTGGTTTGGCTGGATATTACTGGAAGTTTGTACAGGATTTCTCTAAGTTGGCTAGTCCCCTGACAAAGCTAACAATGAAAAATGCTAAGTTTATCTGGACACCCCGATGCGAAGAATCTTTTCAGGAATTAAAGAAAAGATTGACCACAGCTCCAGTATTAGCTGTGATTGATGGGAATAAAGATTTATCGGTTTACACTGATGCTTGTGGTGATGGAGTTGGCGCTGTTTTGATGCAGAAAGGAAAGGTGATTGCCTACGCAAGTAGACAATTACGACCCCATGAGAAGAATTATCCAACTCATGATCTTGAGTTACTAGCAGTTATCTTTGCCTTAAAGATATGGAGGCATTATCTGCTAGGTGAAAAATTCAATATTTTTACTGATCACAAATCGCTTAAGTATCTTTTCACTCAGAAGGATCTTAATCTACGTCAACAACGTTGGTTGGAATTTCTAGCGTCTTATGACTTAGATATCCAATATACTCCTGGAAAAGCCAATCTGGTTGCCGATGCTTTGAGTCGGAAGCATTCTGTCCTTGCTTATTTGGTAATAACCCCTAATCTGATAGAGAAGATCGCTAACAAACAAAAGGAAGACCAGTTTCTCCAAAATATATATGGAAGAATTCAACGAGGCGAAGATACAAGTTTTGAGCTGGACAATAGAAACATTGTGAAATTGAAAGGAAGAATTTGTGTTCCTGATGACAAGGAGCTAAAGAAGGAAGTGTTGGATGAATGCCACAAGTCAAAATATAGCATCCATCCTGGGGTAAACAAAATGTATCGAGACATCAAGAGAACCTTCTGGTGCAAGACAATTAAAAGAGACATCTCTATTTATATAAGCAAGTGTGCTACCTGCCAGCAGATCAAGAGTGATCAGCAAAAGCCAGCAGGACTTCTACAACCCTTGGAGATTCCAGCCTGGAAATGGGATCAAGTTTCCATGGACTTTATTGATGGGTTGCCTCGAACGAAAAAGGGGAATGAAGGTATATGGGTTATTGTAGATCGCCTTACTAAAACTGCACATTTTATTCCAGTAAAACCCACTAGAACCGCATCAAGTTTAGCTGATATTTATATCAAAGAAATAGTTCTATTGCATGGAGTCCCAAGCAGTATAGTAAGTGATCGTGATCCAATTTTCACGAGTCATTTTTGGGAAGCTTTCCAAACTGCGTTGGGAACAAAGCTAAATCTTAGCACTGCATATCACCCGCAGACAGACGGACAGACAGAAAGAGTCAACCGGATTCTGGAGGATCTTTTGAGAGCTTGTATTCTAGACTTCAAAGGATCATGGGAGGATCACTTGCATTTGGTAGAATTTTCATATAATAACAGCTACCAAGCAAGTATCGGGATGGCTCCATTTGAAGCGTTATATGGTCGAGCTTGTCGATCACCGGTATGTTGGGTTGAAACAGGGGATCGTCTTGTATTGGGACCAGATATGATTAGGGAAGCTTCTGATAAGGTTGAATTTATCAGAAAAAAATTGAAGGTTGCTCAAAGCCGTCAGAAAAGCTATGCTGATAATCGAAGACGTGCTTTGGAATTCCAAGTAGGGGATTCAGTATTCTTGAAGGTTTCACCAATGAGAGGAGTTATTCGTTTTGGGAAGACGGG
Organism: Allium fistulosum; assembly: GCA_030737815.1. NCBI lineage: Eukaryota > Viridiplantae > Streptophyta > Magnoliopsida > Asparagales > Amaryllidaceae > Allium > Allium fistulosum. Next base: position 494,957,489 of record CM060905.1, on the reverse strand, counting down.
TAAACTCGCTCCTCGATTTATTGGACCCTTCCCCATTCTGGAAAGAATTGGACCACTAGCTTATCGTATACAATTACCAAACTGGCTAGCTGGGGTCCATAATGTATTTCATGTGTCTCATCTGAGGAAGTACGTTCATGATCCCGATCAGATCATTGAAGAAATTGCTCAACAGGATGTGGAGATCACTCCTGAATTATCATTGAAGAGAGAACCACTTAAAATCATCGATCGGGATGAGAAGAAATTGAGACGCAAGGTGGTTAGGTTGGTCAAAGTCCAGTGGAGTGGAGATCCAAACGACTGCACTTGGGAAACTGAGGAAAGCATGAAGAAAGCTTATCCCAGATACAGAGTCGACATTCCATCTTAGTCTATCTTATCGGTAAATTCAAATTCCTTATCTTTTCAGTTTTTCCTTCTTATTAATTTCGAGGACGAAATTCTTTAAGGAGGGGCGGTTGTAACGATCTAGAAATTTAACTAATTTAAATAATAGTAGTTATTTAAATATATGAATTTGAATTCAAAAGTTATATGAGTTTATAGTTATATTCATTTGAATTTATAAAAGATAGCATACATAGATATCAAAATAAATAAGAAAAGCTATGAAAACAAACCATAGCATGAAACAAATGCTACTAAAGAGAAGCCTTACACATGTCTTCTTCTTAGTCTCCCTTCACATGCACATGACACCTCTATGTAACGACCCATATTTTTGGGTCATCAAATTCGAATATTTAAAATGTAACGATCCATAATTTAATCACTTTGAACATGAATAGTTAATATGTTTTTAAATGATTAAAAAATGGATTTTATATCTAGAATTATTAACCCTGCCTAATAAAACAGAATAGTATAATTACTTGCCTAATAAAACAAGAGAGAATTATTAACCTTGCCTAATAAAACAGAACAGTATAATTACTTGCCTAATAAAACAAAATAGCATAATGATTATTATATTCCATCTAAATGATTTCTATTGGACCAAAATGTGGTCGAATCAAATTAAGCCATATAAATGATTTCTATTGGACCAAAATGTGGTCGAATCAAATTAAGCCATCTAAATGATTTCTATTGGACCAAAATGTGGTCGAATCAAATTAAGCCATCTAAATGATTTCTATTGGACCAAAATGTGGTCGAATCAAATTAAGCCATCTAAATGTTTTCTATTGGACCAAAATATGGTCGAATCAAATTAGGCTATAGGAAATGACTAAAGTACCTTTCTCTTCACCTATAAATAGCCAAGTCCATATCTCATTTTATTTCATTCACAAACTAAAGAAAGGAGGAGTGGATCCCACGGTGAGAAACTATATCACTTAATATAATGTTTATATTGGTTGTGATTGGTTGAATGGATTGATAGTTATGGATGTTTTAACTATATAATAGTTATATCAGTATTTAATTGTTAAATATTCAGTTATACCATATACTGCTTGTTTGGATGATATGAATGTATATATGGATGATTAATAGTGATAACACTGCACGTTACACTTATTATACACACCCATTTGGATTTAAATGAATAAGTGTTAAGTGTTGTTTGAAAACCCTTGTTGAATGCTTGTTTAATTTGTTTTGCTAAAATATAGTTTTATTTCCTTGTTTGACTATTTGGTTGGTTAATTAATTATTTTAAATTTAGAAGTTAAATACTTAATGGGGTATGCGGAAACGACTAGTACACGTGTTTCGTCTGTGAGATCCAAGGACACTTGGACGAGGGACGGAACATGTCGAAGGGAAAGCCCGGATGCTCCAAAATAAATATCAAATCATTTTAACCCAAGATAAAATAAAAAAGTGTTACAAATATCTGATAGATTGAAGCGTTGATTTATCATTTATTGTCGTGTTTATTTTGTTAATTAATTGTTTGGTTGTTTAGATTGCGCTCGACCAGTTTATGAGCACTGATTATTATTTATTGATTTTTGACTTTTCTTAACCAGTTTATGAGAAATTAATTATCCATATGCATGGGCTGGGTAGAAAATAATTGTAGGATAACACCTTGTGATTTATTTCACAATTTGAGCTATAAGTGATCAATATTTTCCAAATTTGAAATAGTATGAATAAAGTAATTTAAATGGAGGTTTAAATCACTTAAATCAAATATGAATTTGATTTGTTGAGACTTAAATTAAAAATCCATTTGGTTCCGAACGGCTTTTAAAGAACGCTTATTATTCGGAAAGACCAGGAATGAGAATTTCCCATTCCGAATAATAATACGACGCTATGATTGTGATAAGTCGTATTGAAACGATGATGAAGACCAGGGATCTTCACATCTAATGGACTGCTTGTTGATTTCTCTTCATCGGTTTAGCGGCCGATATAGAAACGATACCCCTATACTTTTAAAGCAGTGGTCCAGATGATGTTTGAAGAATCTTCGGATATGCAAGGGCCTCTCACCTTTTGGGCAAAGGTTGAGGAATAAGATGCCTTCGGTTTCGTTCAGTCCCAGAACGAACTTGTGGATGGATGGATTGTCTGACATTACATTCTGACTTTATATGATTGATCTTTATTAACGTATATCTGCTTGGTGGCGGAGAATTTATTCTCTTAGCTTAACACCCTTCCTTGAGACGTATGAACTCAAGGGTTATGCGTTGGTAGAAATCAGTTATGTAATTTTGGATTGGTAATGTGACATTCCGAAGAATGCTATGGATGGATCAAGGCTTTTGTTGAAAAGCATAGCCTTGTGGGTACGAGACTTCACGAACCTCACACCCCGGGAATGGCCGAAACATGAATGGATGCGGCAAGGTGTAGGATGTCTATTCCCTTCAAGATATATATAGTGATACCATGGTATGGAGCCCAGGTATTCACTTTGTGGATTATATATTTATATAGCTGTACTGTGGTCTTACACGCCCAGTATTTGTTTGATGTGGATGTTGGAAAAGATCGGGGCCCCGTTTTAAAGGTTGGTAACAACCGGGGGATGGATAGACTTGAGTAAGTAGTTACCATTGAGTGGTAACCCGGCCTTGTGTTGGCAGAGAAACAGTAGTTTCTCGGGACGTCCCTCTAGAGGCGTACCCAATCGTGGATGAGGAAGTTCCTTTGCCTGGTCATTATTGGAAACTCATTCTCCAATACGAACCTTGTACGGTTTTGATTGTATTACCCGCTGTTTAATACAGTGGCTATAGTAGGCATACCATCATGTAACGTATGCTGGCTAAATTAATAAGTTTATTTTGAAAATGGTTCTAAATCACTAAGCACTATAATAATATTAAAAGGATATTTTTAACGTATCAAACGCATGTTTGACTGTCATAAGGAGAAACCTCGACCATGTGTGCATTTGCATCTTGTGTGCGGATCGAGACCTTATGATAGTTTCATTTTCCAAAAGCATATACGGAACTTGTTTTCAAAAGCAATTATATACTTTTGTTTCTCACAACAGTCCCATGACTGACCTGGAGTTTATTGTTTTTCCCTAAACTCTGGGTGCCCTTATTTTTCCACACGGGCAGCCTAGAGTCAGGTAATAGATCACCCTGTAGATAGTTGGAGCTGGAGTGTTTATTTGGAGCTTTTGGATCAGAGTGAAGATGTCGGTTTTTGGACTCTCTCTGAAGACTTGTTTCTTTAGTTTCTATTTCCGCTGTGTACCTTGTTCAGTTGTACTTCATGATGTTGTATATAGTGATGTATCTATGACTTTCTAATATCACCTTGTATCATCTTTTGTTCTAAATATATATGAGAGCATTTTGTTTCAGCTATGCATTCTTATTTATACTGATGTTATTTACTGGTAGCAAACCCTACCAATGAGGATTTTAACATTTGGATCTCGACATTGATATCTTTGATATATGATATGTTGATTTTCAAAAGTGAAGAATCCAATTTGATTAGGGAAGATCGTGAATCCTTATCTGTTTGGATTTGACTTGTGTGGATTATAGTCGATTCAAATGGTGAGAATTTACGGGTCTTCACATCGGGTTTTCAGGGGGTTCAGGTGGTCGGACAGTGATCGACTTGGTGTACGAGGCTGAGGTGTAGGCGGGGTTGAATGCTTGCTGTCGAGGCTGCTATGGGGTTCAGGCGGTGGTCAGGGTAGAGCAAGGGGATGGATTCGGTTGACATTTGTGGGGAAGAATGGTGATGCGGGTCAGGTCAGAGAAACGGAAGAGGAGACGTGGGGCGGAGTGGTGGTGGAGACTGGAAATTCGGTGGGGCTGAGGATGGACGGTGGAAGAAGTATGGTAGGGAGAAGTGTGAGTTGGGCTGTGAGAATTTAAAATAGAAAAGGCAAAAGAGGATGAGAGAAATGGCTACAGGAAGGAGCCATATATCAATGTTATGTTTCGTATTCACAGAGCAAAGTTTTGAAGAGGCCAAGTATACATGTACCAATGCATAATAATTAAGATATAGGGAATGGTTAAGGTTGAATAATAAAGGTTCAAGGCTGACAGCTTTGCACGTTGGGAATATTAAAACAAGAGCCTATTTGCATAACCGTTGGGATATATGAAAAGCCATATGGGAGCTAACAGACCCAGATAACGGACCGCAATAGTTAACTGTTTATGTATTTCGCGACGAACCGGACTCCAAAATACACGATTTAATATACCGCTAAGATCAGCACGACGGGACGATCAAAACGATATACGGATATCAGTGGTACGATTGAATTTATAAAAGTTCGAATTTTTGTACTATGGAAAATGCAAGAAAAACGCAAAAGAATAAGATCGACGGAGCCAAAGATGTCCGAATTTGGAAAAACGACAAACTGACATCTTGCTCAGAAGATGTTTTAGAATTTTTTTATGTAAAAATATTTAGGTTTTGGAAACATTTTATTTTCATTGCTTTTTAACTGATTAAATTGAAGTGAATTTACGCGCGAAATAAACTTTCATATTTCCGGACGAAAATTTACCAGTTGCTATGTTTAACTAAATGCATTCCAAATATCAAATTTATATTTCAAAATTTTATCGTTTAAAATTTCACAAAATTTCAACTAATTATGTTATTAAAACTGTTGAAATTTACGGGTCGTTACATTCTCCCCCACTCAAAACTTTTCGTCCCCGAAAAGGAACGAGGTAGGAGAATAGAAACAACCAGAAAGAAAAACAGATTTGAAATACAAAATAGCAATTAATTCAAACCATATAAATTCAAATTTAAATTAATTGATATTCAATAATTGATTTAATCCATTTGATTTCACTAAAATCAATCTCAACTATTTCTAAATTCATTATCTTATTATCCCATTTTCTTCAATTTATAATTTCTAAACCCATAAATTTGAATAGTCTTTTATTATAATCATATTTTCTTCAACAATTTTAAATTCTTCTTTGTTCCAAATTATTGTTAAATTTATTCTACTTAATATATCTAATCACATATATTTAACCCATATAAATTAATTTAAACCATAAAGGTTTCGATTTAAATTAATTTATATTTACTAATTGCTTTTAAATTCAAGGTATTTCCATAAGTTTATCAAATTTCAATTTATTAATTCTTTCAAAACAAATTTATTAATTCTTTCAAAACAAATTTATTTCATTATTAACTGAGTTTAGTTTTTATCCTATCTAACTCTATTAACATAAATCAAAATTTAGTGTATAACATTCAAATTTTATTTATAAATTCAATTTATCTTATATATTATCCAATTACATATTCAACTTCTGAATGATTTAGGTAAGTTGTATTAGAATGCAGTTGAACAATATACGAATAAAATTTTCCAAATTCATTTATTCAAGTTTAAATATTTATTCCAAATTTTGGTTTCATTTATAATTAAAATCATCCTTTAACAACATTTAAGAATTAGATTTCCGATTAACTTTAACAATTTAGAGATATATATAATATATTTATATCAAATCAAATTAAATTTTAAAATAAAATACCTATATATATGTAAATCAAAATATACTTGAAGAAATTCAAATCAAAATATTTTTTTTCTTTCTTTTCACAAAACAAAACCGTAGCAAAGCTACAGAATGGTTTCTTCACTTCGAAACTCGAAAATGAATGTCGATGATGTGGCCGCCATCACCAAAATTATTTTCCAACGACAAAGAGAAGAGCACTGATTTCAACATTTAAAAATTCTTTGAAATGATTTCAATTTGAAAATATTTTAAAACTATACACCTAAAACTTTCAAATCAAAGTTGGAAATCACCGGAAATTAAATTCTCAAATTCTGATTTAAATCCATTTGAATTCCAAATTAAAATTTTAAACCATGTTCTATAATTTCATTTATTTATCATATTAGAATAATCAATGGTTTTCCAAACAATAAATGAAAATCAAATATTATCATTTTTGACAATAGATTCATTAACAATTTAATTTCATAATATAATCATTCAAACTTTATTTTATTTACCAAAGTTGAAAACGAAATTGTGTCAGTTTGCTCTGCTCAAGTGTTTTGGAAATCCTATCGATAGCGTTGATCAGACGAATCGATCGGAAACCCAAATCAACATCAACAACTCAAATAACACAATACATAAAACATTTTTATATAATTTTACAAATAAACTGTAATATCCCGGAAATTTTGACGATATCAATTTAATAATCTGTTGAATAATTAAATTGATATGGATAATCTTTGATAATAAGATTTGAATTTAATTTAATAATCTGATTAAATTAGTATTTAATTGATGATTTTATCTTTTAAAAGTTAATAAGATATTTCTATTTGAATATATATATTTATTTATATATATTGTAAATAGAAGCTTTGATAAATTGGAAATTTATATTTAATTTAATCTGGACTTTTCAAAGATATTTAAATAAGTAATTTTATAGTTTTAAAATACTTTAAGTAAATATTTAATTGTTTAAGAGATATTTTAACTTAAGTTTAAATAAATAAGATTTACAAAATTGGTTTGTTTTATTTCTTTTAAATATTTCTTGATAATATAATCTCTTGTTTAAATTATAAAATATGTTATTTTCAAATAACAAGTATAATGTATTATTGTTTATATGTATGAATTTTAATGCTAAAAGGAATTGTTATTTTAAATGGAATAAATAGTGTATGTAAATATATATAACTTAACTTTTAAATGGAATCTTAGGATTTAATTTTATTTAAATTTGAATTTAAGTTTTGAAATTCAAAAGAATATATATTTAAATTGTTTTGGATTTTAAAATATTTGTATAAACTTTTATTTATAAGTATAATTAGCTTTTGTTTCTCTTTAATATATATAGATAAGTGTTTAAATAAATAAGAAAAGGCTTTTTAAATAATTTAAAATAAATAGAAAAATACAAAGACAAGTGTAATTATACTAAAGCCTCATAATAACAAGTGTTAAGTAATTAGGAATACTAATGACAAGTGTCCCTTATTTATTTTATTTTCTTTAATTTTCAATAAATCCAAATTAAATCTATATATACATCTCTTTCCCTTCTCATTCTTTTTGCTCATTTTCCAAAAGAAAGAAATCTGGTTATTGTTTCCAGTTCAAAGTTTTACCGTTCAAAATATTCTCAACTTCTATTTTTCTCTTCATCTTTACAAAAACTAAAAACAAAACCCAGAAAGATATCCAAATCAGAAATCAAATTCAAAAACCTGTAAACAAGTTTGCAAATCAAAATCTGTTCCTCCTCAAAAACTAGAAACTCATTTTCAAAGACCAATTTTGCAAATAAAAGTCTTCAGCCTGCAAATCTGCATTCGTTATCTTCAACCTTATATGAATAGGATGCATTTTCTTTTAATCTGGAAGTATGCAAAGCAAATCTGGAAGCTTGCAAGCATTTTCTTCGATCTGAGATAATTGAAGCAAACCTGGAAATTTGTCTGGAAGCAATTCAAACTGCTTGCAGTCATTTTTCAACCTGTAAGCCATCTTGCATGTAGGTTTAAAGCAATCTAAAGCTCCAGCAACTCCAGTTTTTAAATCAATGAGGCATTCCAGTTTAAGATTCCCAGTTTCAAAAAGCTTTTCAAAATAAGGCTCTGCCTCTGTTTCATCTTTAATCAAGTGAGTAACATTTTTACTTAAATTAACTTAGGAAATTATGATGCATATCTAATTCTGTGATAAATAGTATTTGGATGTGAATGTTTGTTTATATGTATGTGTTTGAGAAATGCTTTGTGAAATTATGTAAGTGTGCATATCTGTAGTTGTTAAACACCTCAGGTCATAGTTTCAACCCTCTGCTTTGAAAACTGTAAACATGAGATACCCTTGTTTAATGGATATGACTTAAGTTTTAAGTAGACTTGTGGTGTATGTCTGGAATGTGTTGCTATGATTGTTTTAAGGTTCTGGAAACATATGAGTATGTTCAGATAAGCTATTGTGATCACCTCTGTTTAAAATTTTAGAGATTTAAAACTTAGTTTTAACTCAAATCTCTTCTCACTCAAATCTTCTGTAGGCTTAAGTATTTTAAACAAAGTTGTTGTTTAAAACTAAACCAAGCTTTAAAGACATTTGCAAGAATTTAAATAGAAACACTGTCTGGAAGAAGAAATCACAGAGGAATTTGAAAAGTGTTAAAAACCAAATATGGAAATTTGTTGATACAATCATATATCTGAAATAGTAGATGAAAGTTAGGATTTTTAAGATCAAGTTCACAATTTTTAATGTAGTATTGAATGGGTTATTTGGGTTCGTCTGGAAATCATGTTTTCGAGCATTTCCGATGATCACGTGATCGAGGGTGGTCGGGCTTGTGAGAGGTGATGGAGGAGCCTATGGGGATGAATGGAAAATTGGTCGTAGATGGTCATGGCTACGGTGGGGGAAATGGTTGGTGTTCGAAGTTTTTAACCCTAGTTTTACTGCGGCTAGAAGAAGTGATCAATTCAACAAATATAATTGATCGAGTGACTTGGGGTTTTGGTTTTTAGAGGAGGATGGGTTGTCGAAGTCGTCGCTGGAGTTTCAAAGGTGATGGTGGCCGGAGATGGGAGGAATCGCCGTTGACAGGTTTTGGTGGGAGTTCGATTTTCTGTTCCAGGTTTTGGATACAGGCTCGTTTTTGCTTTCGAGTTCGTTTTGATGATCTGATGATCGTGGGATGGTGCAGAGATGATTGTCGATGTGGGGAGGTCACCGGAGGTGGCTGGCATCAGTCGGAGAGTGGTGCACGTGCACGCTTGAATGTTTGTACTGGTAGCAGTTTCTTTGGGGATGGAAGAAGAGACTCGAGTTTTCCTTGTTTTTGTTCGTGAGTGTCTCGGGTAATTTAGGGTTACGACTCGAAGCAAAATAGGTTGGATTCGAGAATTTTTGTGTTGACAGGTTATTAACTGTCTGTTTTTAAAAATTTAAACTGATTTTAAATTTGTAAAGAAAATTTTTAAACAAGAATTTAAATCAAAATTTAAACTATGTAGATTCAAGTTGGTTTTGAATCTTAAAGATTTGAAATAAATAAGTTATAAATTTATATATTTTAAATAGGTTTTAAATGGTAGTTAGATTTAAATTGTTTGAAATTAAAAAGGAAATTGGTTTAAACTCTTCTTAAATTTCTTTTATAAGAGATAAGATTTTTAATAAGTAAAAGTTTTTTTTTTTTTTTTTTGGCAAAGCCGACGGGGTTAAATGGACCCCTACCATTTTATTGCTGCACCCAGAGAGGGGAGGAGAAACAAGCCATCAGCTTGCAAGAAATACATAGAAACACAGTGCAACAATGCGGGAAATAGAGAAAACACAAAAACAACAAAAATTTAAAGGGAGAACCAAGTTAACTGAGTATGCCAGGGTCAAAAGAAAATGAAACCAGACTCAAGTCACGTTTAATTTCTTGCTTCATATGCCTCTCGAATTGATCATCAGTCTTCCCTTTATCAGGCTGAAAAATTCGCCTATTCCTTTCATTCCAAACCACTGTTAAGAATCTCTTGGTGATAAATAAGAACAGTCTGTTTGCACCCGACTTTCCTCCAGTGTTGTCGTAGATGTACTTCCATTGGACCATGTTGTTTGATCCTTTCCATCGTCTACCGATTATCCTAATCCACTTCTTCCATAATGCATTCAGAAATGAACATTCAAAAAACAAGTGTTCGACCATCTCAGGACTTTGATTGCAGAAGACGCAATTAACTGTAACTGGAACCCCTCTGGTAAACAGCTTCATTTTGGTATTCAGAGCCCTATTCCTAACTTTCCAGAGGAAGAGATTATCCTTTTGAGAGTTATCTTTACACCATATTCTTCTCCACCACCTACATTTTACTCCATCATCACCTGCCAGGAAGGAATAAGTGCCTTTTATGCTGAAGCTCTTAGTATTGCTTCCCCACTGAACCTCGCTAGGTCCCTCCGTTTGAATAATGCACTCCCCCGCTTTGGTCCAAAGTTGCTGAATTCGCGTGTTAGATGTCCTCGGTAACCTTAAAGTAGATTCGCGGATGAAACTTAGTTAGAAATAATTCAAAAAATAAGTAAAAGTTTTTAATTTGGTTTTAAAAACTTAGTTAGAAATAAATTGGTATTCATTTTAAATACAGAATTTAAAATGAAATTTAAAAGTAGATTTGAAATGGATGTTTCAAATATGAATGGTAAATGATAACTTGTTTATCAATAAGAATAAAGTTTATCTTAAAATAATAATTAATATAATTTAATTACTTAAGGAAAGTAATTAAATAATAGTTAATGAAGTCATTAACTATGGATTATTAAATAATTAATTAATAGGATTAATTTTGATAATTAATTAGTTGAATTAATTTAAGAATAATCATTTCTGAAATTTTTTAAATGTAATTACTTATTGGAAGTAATTAAGAATTAATTACTTATTGTAATTAATTGAAGTTAATTTGATTTAGTTAAGTTAATTAATTAAGTTTAATTAATTTAGGATAATCAAGAGATGATTTGATAATAATTACTTAATGTAATTATTAAGGTAAGATTATTTAGGGAAGTAAATAATATGATAATTACTGGAAGTAATTAGTTGAATAATGATTTTATTAATAAAAGTAATTTGAGTTAATTACTTTGAATAATAAATCAAGGGATTAATTAAGAAATTAATTAAGGAAGTAATTAATTTAGTTAGTGAAAGTAATTAAGGGTAGTTAATTACTGATTAAAGATTAATCAAGGTGATTAATAAATGTTGTTTAATTAAAGATTAATTACTTAATGTAATTAATTTAATTGAGTAATTAATAATTAAGTTGTAATTAAGGATCATAAATTAATATAATTAATAATGTAACTAAGATTGATTAATTAAGTAATAATTAATAATTGAAGTGATTAATTAATGTAATTAATTAAGGATTAATGTAATTAATTATAGTTGATTAATTTAATTATATTATAGTTAATTAATTAATGAAGTAATTAAAGGTTAATTACTATAAGTTGTTAAGGATAATTAATTTAAGTAATTAATTAAAGATAAATTACCTGAATGGAATTAAAGGGTAATTAAAGGATAATTAATTAATTTGTAATTAATTAATGATTAAGTAAGCAGGATTTATAGAATGAAGTAATTAATTTAATTCATTTTAAATTAATTAGAAATGGTATAAATCATTACTTAAGAATGGATGATAATATTGAATGCTTTGCATTGATTGATATCTCTGATGAGATATATGCTGCGTGATATGGATGTTTAGTTGAATTGTGATGATAATATGGATTATCTGATAATGTTGATTATCTATTGTGAATTATCCTTCTATGTGTATAAAGATAATTGAATTGAATTGTTTTAACTTTAAAACAACTTGGCCTTAAAAGATACGCTTTGGATTTCGATGAGACCGGGATCGGGTTTCCGTATACCGGATTTCCAGGTCTGGAGACCCGAATACCACATCGATCCAAATTTACGATAGGTCGTGAATCAAGTGAAGATGAAGATTTAGAGTGCAAGGGTTATTGTCGTTAACTCTGAGGGTGATTCCAAAACGAGTGTAACAAGATAATGCCTTCGGTTTCGTTCGAACCCGGAACGAACTTGTATGGATTGAATGCTTTCAGAACATCGTCAGGTGGACGATGAGCATTCTAAGTGATGTGTTCTTTTCTAAGGTAATCGTAGCCTCAAGCCTCACAAACCGGGAATGGCTAAAACAGGGGAGGTGCAGCAAGGTTAGTGGGTAGCACCCAAGTAGGACAAGATTACCTCTATCTAGAAGTCCCTTCTTATTTCGGCTTAGTGTGTGCGGTTGCTGATCCCAACCGTGAGGTATCTTGTGCGGGAATTATCCAGTAAGGGATGTTCCGACCTTGTGTTGCAGGGGATTGGGAGTGATCCTCGGTACGGTGATCTAGGCCACGTACTGTGACGGGCGGTACCCCGGTAGCCCTGCCATTGTATGGAATCCAAACTCCAATAAGTGCCGTACGTATTAGTTGTGCCCAACTATGTTGAAATGTGAGATGTAAGCATTTCAGCTATTTCTGTATTTTACTTGAAAACCCTAGACCCTATTATAATACAATCGAATTTCCTATCAAATGTTTTGGTTAGCGTAAGGTAAAAACATACCCATGTTTATGTGTGGGAAGTCTTACGTGATACCTTTTCTTTCAAAAGGTTTTGAAGTTAAGCAAGTTTAACCTGTTACTCACACCAGACCCATGTCTGACCCAAGTTGTTTATTTCTGTTTTATAAACTCTTGGGTACTCAAATTTTTACGAGTAGCCAAGGGATTCAGGTTAGCCTTGACGAATTGTGGAGGAGCAATGGAGCAGGAGGCTTCAGCGTTGTAGATATAGATAGTAGTTTCCGCTGTGTTGATCTTGTTTAGATCTTTGTTTGTATTAAGATGTAATAACTAGACAGATGTTTATAACTGTCTAGTATATGATGTGAATCTGTGTAACTCTGATAAGTGTTGTATATGATACTATGTAATATTTATGTGATATAATATATTTTGTTTCGTTTCGCTGTGAGATTCTGATATTGTTTAGTTCTTTCTTTCTCTTCTTTTCTCTTTCTATCCCTTTCTTTCTTATTAGCGATACGACTTTCTATGGAGAGAAAGTCGTGGTCGTTACAGTGGTATCAGAGCATAGGTTGAGCGAATTCCTAAGCTTTTGGTTAAGTGAATATCAGAGCAGTAGGTAGAGTGAATACCTAGGCTCTGAAGTGGTGTCTATCTTGAGAGCGCGTAATTGTTAGTTATATAAAAATGATTTTATATTGTGTTAATTGATCGGTTGAGTGGTATATGGATTCTGGTCAATACGAGTAGCTAACGTTATTGATAGGGATCTCTAAACACTTGAACCAGGCCAACGGACACAATATTGTTTTAAAGAGGTAAATGAAATAATTTTACCCAGAAATAATTTCTATATAAAAAGTACCATTTTAAATATATATATATATATATTTCTACCTATTTGTTGGGTTACCTGTTCGGGTTTTCCAATATAGGATATAAAGGTAGATAGGGTAGTGGTGTGTGTAACACGACTACCAATGGTTGGAGTCTGAGTATTGAGGTTGGAAGTGTATCTGTCGAGACTGTAGACCTAATACCGTCTCGAGTAAGCTTTGCTATGGTAAAGGATTTCATCGATCTCTGAAGGAAACCTTTTAAAGGTTCGGAGTTTATCTTTGAAGTTTGGATGAGTAAGGTTGGATCTGTCGGTTGAACAGAAGCGAGTGATGGTACCTTGATACCTCGGGTAATAGTAGCTGTATGATGAGATACAGTGACGATGGATGTTCCTGAAGATGTTTTCTTTGGAACAAGATTAAGGAAGTGTGAATGCTTTGGTGTTGTGGCTGAGTTCAGCACGGTGTTTCTGTTGGTTTGGAGTCCGAGTTTCTCGAAGAGCTTTGGATAGGAGCATCAGTATCAGCAGTGCAGCTCGGAGTATTCTGTGATGGCAGGAAGTTTTCTGGATGAGCAGTTTTTCTGGAAGTGAAGTTCAGAAGCAGCAGAGTGGATCCATTTCTTAGATGGATTGGATAAATAAGTGTAAGCTGTTCTGATTTTTAATTTTTAAAAGAGAGAACAGTCTGTTGGAATTAGGATGGGTTGATCGCAAAAGTGACTTGCGATTGTTTGAGTGTTCTCTTGGGTTGTCAAAATTTTTCTGGATGTCTTCAGAGAAGTCAGGAGTTGTCCGCATCTGAAGGTTGAGTTTTCTTATCGACTTGGATTCCAGGAGTGATACCGGTGGTTCAGTCTAGTGGAAGGATGTTTCCTAGAGATGGAGTTGGCGAAGCAACTCAAGTTTTGCTGGAATATCTGAGTTTTATTTATGGATCAGTGAACCTTATTTCTGGAATGAGTTGTCCAGTCTGTGCTTGTGTCCTACCTCATATCAGAGTTGAGCAGCGAAAGCAGTTTGGAGTGTATCTCTGGATGGGAGAAGTAAGTTTGGATCTCTTCTGTGTTCTGACCTGGATAAGTTTTTGGTCTTCGAAATTGAATTGTCAGTTTGGATAACTGGAATTCATGGTGTTTTACGTATCTCTGAGGGAGTACGTGTTTGATCTATCTTTGGTTTTGGAATCTACAGTTCTGGAGGTTTGATTGTTGAGTCAGACTCGTCTGTAGTCTGATATTCTGTTTAGTTCTGTAGATCTAGATGAGTAGGAGATCTATAGCTTAGTAGTTTAGATTGTTTATAGAGCGAGTATCCCGGTATATATATATACTTGGGGAAACTCGAGGTATTTTATCTAGAATTTAGTCTAGATAGATAGAATTGTTTGATTGAATGATTTGGTTGCTATGGTTGCTAGCATATGGATGATAGTAGATGCTTGTGTTTTGAATTTAAATCTTTAATAAGATTATTAAATTACCTTTGTTTAAATTTCGGGGACGAAATTATTTTAAGGGGGAAGGAATGTAATATCCCGGAAATTTTGACGATATCAATTTAATAATCTGTTGAATAATTAAATTGATATGGATAATCTTTGATAATAAGATTTGAATTTAATTTAATAATCTGATTAAATTAGTATTTAATTGATGATTTTATCTTTTAAAAGTTAATAAGATATTTCTATTTGAATATATATATTTATTTATATATATTGTAAATAGAAGCTTTGATAAATTGGAAATTTATATTTAATTTAATCTGGACTTTTCAAAGATATTTAAATAAGTAATTTTATAGTTTTAAAATACTTTAAGTAAATATTTAATTGTTTAAGAGATATTTTAACTTAAGTTTAAATAAATAAGATTTACAAAATTGGTTTGTTTTATTTCTTTTAAATATTTCTTGATAATATAATCTCTTGTTTAAATTATAAAATATGTTATTTTCAAATAACAAGTATAATGTATTATTGTTTATATGTATGAATTTTAATGCTAAAAGGAATTGTTATTTTAAATGGAATAAATAGTGTATGTAAATATATATAACTTAACTTTTAAATGGAATCTTAGGATTTAATTTTATTTAAATTTGAATTTAAGTTTTGAAATTCAAAAGAATATATATTTAAATTGTTTTGGATTTTAAAATATTTGTATAAACTTTTATTTATAAGTATAATTAGCTTTTGTTTCTCTTTAATATATATAGATAAGTGTTTAAATAAATAAGAAAAGGCTTTTTAAATAATTTAAAATAAATAGAAAAATACAAAGACAAGTGTAATTATACTAAAGCCTCATAATAACAAGTGTTAAGTAATTAGGAATACTAATGACAAGTGTCCCTTATTTATTTTATTTTCTTTAATTTTCAATAAATCCAAATTAAATCTATATATACATCTCTTTCCCTTCTCATTCTTTTTGCTCATTTTCCAAAAGAAAGAAATCTGGTTATTGTTTCCAGTTCAAAGTTTTACCGTTCAAAATATTCTCAACTTCTATTTTTCTCTTCACTTTACAAAAACTAAAAACAAAACCCAGAAAGATATCCAAATCAGAAATCAAATTCAAAAACCTGTAAACAAGTTTGCAAATCAAAATCTGTTCCTCCTCAAAAACTAGAAACTCATTTTCAAAGACCAATTTTGCAAATAAAAGTCTTCAGCCTGCAAATCTGCATTCGTTATCTTCAACCTTAGATGATTAGGATGCATTTTCTTTTAATCTAGAAGTATGCAAAGCAAATCTGGAAGCTTGCAAGCATTTTCTTCGATCTGAGATAATTGAAGCAAACCTGGAAATTTGTCTGGAAGCAATTCAAACTGCTTGCAGTCATTTTTCAACCTGGAAGCCATCTTGCATGTAGGTTTAAAGCAATCTAAAGCTCCAGCAACTCCAGTTTTTAAATCAATGAGGCATTCCAGTTTAAGATTCCCAGTTTCAAAAAGCTTTTCAAAATAAGGCTCTGCCTCTGTTTCATCTTTAATCAAGTGAGTAACATTTTTACTTAAATTAACTTAGGAAATTATGATGCATATCTAATTCTGTGATAAATAGTATTTGGATGTGAATGTTTGTTTATATGTATGTGTTTGAGAAATGCTTTGTGAAATTATGTAAGTGTGCATATCTGTAGTTGTTAAACACCTCAGGTCATAGTTTCAACCCTCTGCTTTGAAAACTGTAAACATGAGATACCCTTGTTTAATGGATATGACTTAAGTTTTAAGTAGACTTGTGGTGTATGTCTGGAATGTGTTGCTATGATTGTTTTAAGGTTCTGGAAACATATGAGTATGTTCAGATAAGCTATTGTGATCACCTCTGTTTAAAATTTTAGAGATTTAAAACTTAGTTTTAACTCAAATCTCTTCTCACTCAAATCTTCTGTAGGCTTAAGTATTTTAAACAAAGTTGTTGTTTAAAACTAAACCAAGCTTTAAAGACATTTGCAAGAATTTAAATAGAAACACTGTCTGGAAGAAGAAATCACAGAGGAATTTGAAAAGTGTTAAAAACCAAATATGGAAATTTGTTGATACAATCATATATCTGAAATAGTAGATGAAAGTTAGGATTTTTAAGATCAAGTTCACAATTTTTAATGTAGTATTGAATGGGTTATTTGGGTTCGTCTGGAAATCATGTTTTCGAGCATTTCCGATGATCACGTGATCGAGGGTGGTCGGGCTTGTGAGAGGTGATGGAGGAGCCTATGGGGATGACTGGAAAATTGGTCGTAGATGGTCATGGCTACGGTGGGGGAAATGGTTGGTGTTCGAAGTTTTTAACCCTAGTTTTACTGCGGCTAGAAGAAGTGATCAATTCGACAAATATAATTGATCGAGTGACTTGGGGTTTTGGTTTTTAGAGGAGGATGGGTTGTCGAAGTCGTCGCTGGAGTTTCAAAGGTGATGGTGGCCGGAGATGGGAGGAATCGCCGTTGACAGGTTTTGGTGGGAGTTCGATTTTCTGTTCCAGGTTTTGGATACAGGCTCGTTTTTGCTTTCGAGTTCGTTTTGATGATCTGATGATCGTGGGATGGTGCAGAGATGATTGTCGATGTGGGGAGGTCACCGGAGGTGGCTGGCATCAGTCGGAGAGTGGTGCACGTGCATGCTTGAATGTTTGTACTAGTAGCAGTTTCTTTGGGGATGGAAGAAGAGACTCAAGTTTTCCTTGTTTTTGTTCGTGAGTGTCTCGGGTAATTTAGGGTTACGACTCGAAGCAAAATAGGTTGGATTCGAGAATTTTTGTGTTGACAGGTTATTAACTGTCTGTTTTTAAAAATTTAAACTGATTTTAAATTTGTAAAGAAAATTTTTAAACAAGAATTTAAATCAAAATTTAAACTATGTAGATTCAAGTTGGTTTTGAATCTTAAAGATTTGAAATAAATAAGTTATAAATTTATATATTTTAAATAGGTTTTAAATGGTAGTTAGATTTAAATTGTTTGAAATTAAAAAGGAAATTGGTTTAAACTCTTCTTAAATTTCTTTTATAAGAGATAAGATTTTTAATAAGTAAAAGTTTTTAATTTGGTTTTAAAAACTTAGTTAGAAATAAATTGGTATTCATTTTAAATACAGAATTTAAAATGAAATTTAAAAGTAGATTTGAAATGGATGTTTCAAATATGAATGGTAAATGATAACTTGTTTATCAATAAGAATAAAGTTTATCTTAAAATAATAATTAATATAATTTAATTACTTAAGGAAAGTAATTAAATAATAGTTAATGAAGTCATTAACTATGGATTATTAAATAATTAATTAATAGGATTAATTTTGATAATTAATTAGTTGAATTAATTTAAGAATAATCATTTCTGAAATTGTTTAAATGTAATTACTTATTGGAAGTAATTAAGAATTAATTACTTATTGTAATTAATTGAAGTTAATTTGATTTAGTTAAGTTAATTAATTAAGTTTAATTAATTTAGGATAATCAAGAGATGATTTGATAATAATTACTTAATGTAATTATTAAGGTAAGATTATTTAGGGAAGTAAATAATATGATAATTACTGGAAGTAATTAGTTGAATAATGATTTTATTAATAAAAGTAATTTGAGTTAATTACTTTGAATAATAAATCAAGGGATTAATTAAGAAATTAATTAAGGAAGTAATTAATTTAGTTAGTGAAAGTAATTAAGGGTAGTTAATTACTGATTAAAGATTAATCAAGGTGATTAATAAATGTTGTTTAATTAAAGATTAATTACTTAATGTAATTAATTTAATTGAGTAATTAATAATTAAGTTGTAATTAAGGATCATAAATTAATATAATTAATAATGTAACTAAGATTGATTAATTAAGTAATAATTAATAATTGAAGTGATTAATTAATGTAATTAATTAAGGATTAATGTAATTAATTATAGTTGATTAATTTAATTATATTATAGTTAATTAATTAATGAATTAATTAAAGGTTAATTACTATAAGTGGTTAAGGATAATTAATTTAAGTAATTAATTAAAGATAAATTACCTGAATGGAATTAAAGGGTAATTAAAGGATAATTAATTAATTTGTAATTAATTAATGATTAAGTAAGCAGGATTTATAGAATGAAGTAATTAATTTAATTCATTTTAAATTAATTAGAAATGGTATAAATCATTACTTAAGAATGGATGATAATATTGAATGCTTTGCATTGATTGATATCTCTGATGAGATATATGCTGCGTGATATGGATGTTTAGTTGAATTGTGATGATAATATGGATTATCTGATAATGTTGATTATCTATTGTGAATTATCCTTCTATGTGTATAAAGATAATTGAATTGAATTGTTTTAACTTTAAAACAACTTGGCCTTAAAAGATACGCTTTGGATTTCGATGAGACCGGGATCGGGTTTCCGTATACCGGATTTCCAGGTCTGGAGACCCGAATACCACATCGATCCAAATTTACGATAGGTCGTGAATCAAGTGAAGATGAAGATTTAGAGTGCAAGGGTTATTGTCGTTAACTCTGAGGGTGATTCCAAAACGAGTGTAACAAGATAATGCCTTCGGTTTCGTTCGAACCCGGAACGAACTTGTATGGATTGAATGCTTTCAGAACATCGTCAGGTGGACGATGAGCATTCTAAGTGATGTGTTCTTTTCTAAGGTAATCGTAGCCTCAAGCCTCACAAACCGGGAATGGCTAAAACAGGGGAGGTGCAGCAAGGTTAGTGGGTAGCACCCAAGTAGGACAAGATTACCTCTATCTAGAAGTCCCTTCTTATTTCGGCTTAGTGTGTGCGGTTGCTGATCCCAACCGTGAGGTATCTTGTGCGGGAATTATCCAGTAAGGGATGTTCCGACCTTGTGTTGCAGGGGATTGGGAGTGATCCTCGGTACGGTGATCTAGGCCACGTACTGTGACGGGCGGTACCCCGGTAGCCCTGCCATTGTATGGAATCCAAACTCCAATAAGTGCCGTACGTATTAGTTGTGCCCAACTATGTTGAAATGTGAGATGTAAGCATTTCAGCTATTTCTGTATTTTACTTGAAAACCCTAGACCCTATTATAATACAATCGAATTTCCTATCAAATGTTTTGGTTAGCGTAAGGTAAAAACTTACCCATGTTTATGTGTGGGAAGTCTTACGTGATACCTTTTCTTTCAAAAGGTTTTGAAGTTAAGCAAGTTTAACCTGTTACTCACACCAGACCCATGTCTGACCCAAGTTGTTTATTTCTGTTTTATAAACTCTTGGGTACTCAAATTTTTACGAGTAGCCAAGGGATTCAGGTTAGCCTTGACGAATTGTGGAGGAGCAATGGAGCAGGAGGCTTCAGCGTTGTAGATATAGATAGTAGTTTCCGCTGTGTTGATCTTGTTTAGATCTTTGTTTGTATTAAGATGTAATAACTAGACAGATGTTTATAACTGTCTAGTATATGATGTGAATCTGTGTAACTCTGATAAGTGTTGTATATGATACTATGTAATATTTATGTGATATAATATATTTTGTTTCGTTTCGCTGTGAGATTCTGATATTGTTTAGTTCTTTCTTTCTCTTCTTTTCTCTTTCTATCCCTTTCTTTCTTATTAGCGATACGACTTTCTATGGAGAGAAAGTCGTGGTCGTTACAGTGGTATCAGAGCATAGGTTGAGCGAATGCCTAAGCTTTTGGTTAAGTGAATATCAGAGCAGTAGGTAGAGTGAATACCTAGGCTCTGAAGTGGTGTCTATCTTGAGAGCGCGTAATTGTTAGTTATATAAAAATGATTTTATATTGTGTTAATTGATCGGTTGAGTGGTATATGGATTCTGGTCAATACGAGTAGCTAACGTTATTGATAGGGATCTCTAAACACTTGAACCAGGCCAACGGACACAATATTGTTTTAAAGAGGTAAATGAAATAATTTTACCCAGAAATAATTTCTATATAAAAAGTACCATTTTAAATATATATATATATATATTTCTACCTATTTGTTGGGTTACCTGTTCGGGTTTTCCAATATAGGATATAAAGGTAGATAGGGTAGTGGTGTGTGTAACACGACTACCAATGGTTGGAGTCTGAGTATTGAGGTTGGAAGTGTATCTGTCGAGACTGTAGACCTAATACCGTCTCGAGTAAGCTTTGCTATGGTAAAGGATTTCATCGATCTCTGAAGGAAACCTTTTAAAGGTTCGGAGTTTATCTTTGAAGTTTGGATGAGTAAGGTTGGATCTGTCGGTTGAACAGAAGCGAGTGATGGTACCTTGATACCTCGGGTAATAGTAGCTGTATGATGAGATACAGTGACGATGGATGTTCCTGAAGATGTTTTCTTTGGAACAAGATTAAGGAAGTGTGAATGCTTTGGTGTTGTGGCTGAGTTCAGCACGGTGTTTCTGTTGGTTTGGAGTCCGAGTTTCTCGAAGAGCTTTGGATAGGAGCATCAGTATCAGCAGTGCAGCTCGGAGTATTCTGTGATGGCAGGAAGTTTTCTGGATGAGCAGTTTTTCTGGAAGTGAAGTTCAGAAGCAGCAGAGTGGATCCATTTCTTAGATGGATTGGATAAATAAGTGTAAGCTGTTCTGATTTTTAATTTTTAAAAGAGAGAACAGTCTGTTGGAATTAGGATGGGTTGATCGCAAAAGTGACTTGCGATTGTTTGAGTGTTCTCTTGGGTTGTCAAAATTTTTCTGGATGTCTTCAGAGAAGTCAGGAGTTGTCCGCATCTGAAGGTTGAGTTTTCTTATCGACTTGGATTCCAGGAGTGATACCGGTGGTTCAGTCTAGTGGAAGGATGTTTCCTAGAGATGGAGTTGGCGAAGCAACTCAAGTTTTGCTGGAATATCTGAGTTTTATTTATGGATCAGTGAACCTTATTTCTGGAATGAGTTGTCCAGTCTGTGCTTGTGTCCTACCTCATATCAGAGTTGAGCAGCGAAAGCAGTTTGGAGTGTATCTCTGGATGGGAGAAGTAAGTTTGGATCTCTTCTGTGTTCTGACCTGGATAAGTTTTTGGTCTTCGAAATTGAATTGTCAGTTTGGATAACTGGAATTCATGGTGTTTTACGTATCTCTGAGGGAGTACGTGTTTGATCTATCTTTGGTTTTGGAATCTGCAGTTCTGGAGGTTTGATTGTTGAGTCAGACTCGTCTGTAGTCTGATATTCTGTTTAGTTCTGTAGATCTAGATGAGTAGGAGATCTATAGCTTAGTAGTTTAGATTGTTTATAGAGCGAGTATCCCGGTATATATATATACTTGGGGAAACTCGAGGTATTTTATCTAGAATTTAGTCTAGATAGATAGAATTGTTTGATTGAATGATTTGGTTGCTA
Organism: Allium fistulosum; assembly: GCA_030737815.1. Taxonomy (NCBI): domain Eukaryota; kingdom Viridiplantae; phylum Streptophyta; class Magnoliopsida; order Asparagales; family Amaryllidaceae; genus Allium; species Allium fistulosum. The sequence continues at coordinate 494,935,244 of CM060905.1, read as the reverse complement.
TGGTTGCTAGCATATGGATGATAGTAGATGCTTGTGTTTTGAATTTAAATCTTTAATAAGATTATTAAATTACCTTTGTTTAAATTTCGGGGACGAAATTATTTTAAGGGGGAAGGAATGTAATATCCCGGAAATTTTGACGATATCAATTTAATAATCTGTTGAATAATTAAATTGATATGGATAATCTTTGATAATAAGATTTGAATTTAATTTAATAATCTGATTAAATTAGTATTTAATTGATGATTTTATCTTTTAAAAGTTAATAAGATATTTCTATTTGAATATATATATTTATTTATATATATTGTAAATAGAAGCTTTGATAAATTGGAAATTTATATTTAATTTAATCTGGACTTTTCAAAGATATTTAAATAAGTAATTTTATAGTTTTAAAATACTTTAAGTAAATATTTAATTGTTTAAGAGATATTTTAACTTAAGTTTAAATAAATAAGATTTACAAAATTGGTTTGTTTTATTTCTTTTAAATATTTCTTGATAATATAATCTCTTGTTTAAATTATAAAATATGTTATTTTCAAATAACAAGTATAATGTATTATTGTTTATATGTATGAATTTTAATGCTAAAAGGAATTGTTATTTTAAATGGAATAAATAGTGTATGTAAATATATATAACTTAACTTTTAAATGGAATCTTAGGATTTAATTTTATTTAAATTTGAATTTAAGTTTTGAAATTCAAAAGAATATATATTTAAATTGTTTTGGATTTTAAAATATTTGTATAAACTTTTATTTATAAGTATAATTAGCTTTTGTTTCTCTTTAATATATATAGATAAGTGTTTAAATAAATAAGAAAAGGCTTTTTAAATAATTTAAAATAAATAGAAAAATACAAAGACAAGTGTAATTATACTAAAGCCTCATAATAACAAGTGTTAAGTAATTAGGAATACTAATGACAAGTGTCCCTTATTTATTTTATTTTCTTTAATTTTCAATAAATCCAAATTAAATCTATATATACATCTCTTTCCCTTCTCATTCTTTTTGCTCATTTTCCAAAAGAAAGAAATCTGGTTATTGTTTCCAGTTCAAAGTTTTACCGTTCAAAATATTCTCAACTTCTATTTTTCTCTTCACTTTACAAAAACTAAAAACAAAACCCAGAAAGATATCCAAATCAGAAATCAAATTCAAAAACCTGTAAACAAGTTTGCAAATCAAAATCTGTTCCTCCTCAAAAACTAGAAACTCATTTTCAAAGACCAATTTTGCAAATAAAAGTCTTCAGCCTGCAAATCTGCATTCGTTATCTTCAACCTTAGATGATTAGGATGCATTTTCTTTTAATCTGGAAGTATGCAAAGCAAATCTGGAAGCTTGCAAGCATTTTCTTCGATCTGAGATAATTGAAGCAAACCTGGAAATTTGTCTGGAAGCAATTCAAACTGCTTGCAGTCATTTTTCAACCTGGAAGCCATCTTGCATGTAGGTTTAAAGCAATCTAAAGCTCCAGCAACTCCAGTTTTTAAATCAATGAGGCATTCCAGTTTAAGATTCCCAGTTTCAAAAAGCTTTTCAAAATAAGGCTCTGCCTCTGTTTCATCTTTAATCAAGTGAGTAACATTTTTACTTAAATTAACTTAGGAAATTATGATGCATATCTAATTCTGTGATAAATAGTATTTGGATGTGAATGTTTGTTTATATGTATGTGTTTGAGAAATGCTTTGTGAAATTATGTAAGTGTGCATATCTGTAGTTGTTAAACACCTCAGGTCATAGTTTCAACCCTCTGCTTTGAAAACTGTAAACATGAGATACCCTTGTTTAATGGATATGACTTAAGTTTTAAGTAGACTTGTGGTGTATGTCTGGAATGTGTTGCTATGATTGTTTTAAGGTTCTAGAAACATATGAGTATGTTCAGATAAGCTATTGTGATCACCTCTGTTTAAAATTTTAGAGATTTAAAACTTAGTTTTAACTCAAATCTCTTCTCACTCAAATCTTCTGTAGGCTTAAGTATTTTAAACAAAGTTGTTGTTTAAAACTAAACCAAGCTTTAAAGACATTTGCAAGAATTTAAATAGAAACACTGTCTGGAAGAAGAAATCACAGAGGAATTTGAAAAGTGTTAAAAACCAAATATGGAAATTTGTTGATACAATCATATATCTGAAATAGTAGATGAAAGTTAGGATTTTTAAGATCAAGTTCACAATTTTTAATGTAGTATTGAATGGGTTATTTGGGTTCGTCTGGAAATCATGTTTTCGAGCATTTCCGATGATCACGTGATCGAGGGTGGTCGGGCTTGTGAGAGGTGATGGAGGAGCCTATGGGGATGACTGGAAAATTGGTCGTAGATGGTCATGGCTATGGTGGGGGAAATGGTTGGTGTTCGAAGTTTTTAACCCTAGTTTTACTGCGGCTAGAAGAAGTGATCAATTCGACAAATATAATTGATCGAGTGACTTGGGGTTTTGGTTTTTAGAGGAGGATGGGTTGTCGAAGTCGTCGCTGGAGTTTCAAAGGTGATGGTGGCCGGAGATGGGAGGAATCGCCGTTGACAGGTTTTGGTGGGAGTTCGATTTTCTGTTCCAGGTTTTGGATACAGGCTCGTTTTTGCTTTCGAGTTCGTTTTGATGATCTGATGATCGTGGGATGGTGCAGAGATGATTGTCGATGTGGGGAGGTCACCGGAGGTGGCTGGCATCAGTCGGAGAGTGGTGCACGTGCACGCTTGAATGTTTGTACTGGTAGCAGTTTCTTTGGGGATGGAAGAAGAGACTCGAGTTTTCCTTGTTTTTGTTCGTGAGTGTCTCGGGTAATTTAGGGTTACGACTCGAAGCAAAATAGGTTGGATTCGAGAATTTTTGTGTTGACAGGTTATTAACTGTCTGTTTTTAAAAATTTAAACTGATTTTAAATTTGTAAAGAAAATTTTTAAACAAGAATTTAAATCAAAATTTAAACTATGTAGATTCAAGTTGGTTTTGAATCTTAAAGATTTGAAATAAATAAGTTATAAATTTATATATTTTAAATAGGTTTTAAATGGTAGTTAGATTTAAATTGTTTGAAATTAAAAAGGAAATTGGTTTAAACTCTTCTTAAATTTCTTTTATAAGAGATAAGATTTTTAATAAGTAAAAGTTTTTAATTTGGTTTTAAAAACTTAGTTAGAAATAAATTGGTATTCATTTTAAATACAGAATTTAAAATGAAATTTAAAAGTAGATTTGAAATGGATGTTTCAAATATGAATGGTAAATGATAACTTGTTTATCAATAAGAATAAAGTTTATCTTAAAATAATAATTAATATAATTTAATTACTTAAGGAAAGTAATTAAATAATAGTTAATGAAGTCATTAACTATGGATTATTAAATAATTAATTAATAGGATTAATTTTGATAATTAATTAGTTGAATTAATTTAAGAATAATCATTTCTGAAATTGTTTAAATGTAATTACTTATTGGAAGTAATTAAGAATTAATTACTTATTGTAATTAATTGAAGTTAATTTGATTTAGTTAAGTTAATTAATTAAGTTTAATTAATTTAGGATAATCAAGAGATGATTTGATAATAATTACTTAATGTAATTATTAAGGTAAGATTATTTAGGGAAGTAAATAATATGATAATTACTGGAAGTAATTAGTTGAATAATGATTTTATTAATAAAAGTAATTTGAGTTAATTACTTTGAATAATAAATCAAGGGATTAATTAAGAAATTAATTAAGGAAGTAATTAATTTAGTTAGTGAAAGTAATTAAGGGTAGTTAATTACTGATTAAAGATTAATCAAGGTGATTAATAAATGTTGTTTAATTAAAGATTAATTACTTAATGTAATTAATTTAATTGAGTAATTAATAATTAAGTTGTAATTAAGGATCATAAATTAATATAATTAATAATGTAACTAAGATTGATTAATTAAGTAATAATTAATAATTGAAGTGATTAATTAATGTAATTAATTAAGGATTAATGTAATTAATTATAGTTGATTAATTTAATTATATTATAGTTAATTAATTAATGAAGTAATTAAAGGTTAATTACTATAAGTGGTTAAGGATAATTAATTTAAGTAATTAATTAAAGATAAATTACCTGAATGGAATTAAAGGGTAATTAAAGTATAATTAATTAATTTGTAATTAATTAATGATTAAGTAAGCAGGATTTATAGAATGAAGTAATTAATTTAATTCATTTTAAATTAATTAGAAATGGTATAAATCATTACTTAAGAATGGATGATAATATTGAATGCTTTGCATTGATTGATATCTCTGATGAGATATATGCTGCGTGATATGGATGTTTAGTTGAATTGTGATGATAATATGGATTATCTGATAATGTTGATTATCTATTGTGAATTATCCTTCTATGTGTATAAAGATAATTGAATTGAATTGTTTTAACTTTAAAACAACTTGGCCTTAAAAGATACGCTTTGGATTTCGATGAGACCGGGATCGGGTTTCCGTATACCGGATTTCCAGGTCTGGAGACCCGAATACCACATCGATCCAAATTTACGATAGGTCGTGAATCAAGTGAAGATGAAGATTTAGAGTGCAAGGGTTATTGTCGTTAACTCTGAGGGTGATTCCAAAACGAGTGTAACGAGATAATGCCTTCGGTTTCGTTCGAACCCGGAACGAACTTGTATGGATTGAATGCTTTCAGAACATCGTCAGGTGGACGATGAGCATTCTAAGTGATGTGTTCTTTTCTAAGGTAATCGTAGCCTCAAGCCTCACAAACCGGGAATGGCTAAAACAGGGGAGGTGCAGCAAGGTTAGTGGGTAGCACCCAAGTAGGACAAGATTACCTCTGTCTAGAAGTCCCTTCTTATTTCGGCTTAGTGTGTGCGGTTGCTGATCCCAACCGTGAGGTATCTTGTGCGGGAATTATCCAGTAAGGGATGTTCCGACCTTGTGTTGCAGGGGATTGGGAGTGATCCTCGGTACGGTGATCTAGGCCACGTACTGTGACGGGCGGTACCCCGGTAGCCCTGCCATTGTATGGAATCCAAACTCCAATAAGTGCCGTACGTATTAGTTGTGCCCAACTATGTTGAAATGTGAGATGTAAGCATTTCAGCTATTTCTGTATTTTACTTGAAAACCCTAGACCCTATTATAATACAATCGAATTTCCTATCAAATGTTTTGGTTAGCGTAAGGTAAAAACTTACCCATGTTTATGTGTGGGAAGTCTTACGTGATACCTTTTCTTTCAAAAGGTTTTGAAGTTAAGCAAGTTTAACCTGTTACTCACACCAGACCCATGTCTGACCCAAGTTGTTTATTTCTGTTTTATAAACTCTTGGGTACTCAAATTTTTACGAGTAGCCAAGGGATTCAGGTTAGCCTTGACGAATTGTGGAGGAGCAATGGAGCAGGAGGCTTCAGCGTTGTAGATATAGATAGTAGTTTCCGCTGTGTTGATCTTGTTTAGATCTTTGTTTGTATTAAGATGTAATAACTAGACAGATGTTTATAACTGTCTAGTATATGATGTGAATCTGTGTAACTCTGATAAGTGTTGTATATGATACTATGTAATATTTATGTGATATAATATATTTTGTTTCGTTTCGCTGTGAGATTCTGATATTGTTTAGTTCTTTCTTTCTCTTCTTTTCTCTTTCTATCCCTTTCTTTCTTATTAGCGATACGACTTTCTATGGAGAGAAAGTCGTGGTCGTTACATACACTTCCTCGCTCGACGATACAAGAATGGATTCAAAGCAAGGATAGAGATTCAAATTTGATGGACTCAAATCAAAGAGAATTCTGATTCGAAGACAAATTCGAAAGAAAAGATAAGATAATTCAATAACAGTATCGGGAGATGGGTAAGTTTATTTAATTCACGGGCAACCTTAACCGGTCGTCCGTAACTTCAAGAATAAGATCGATGCTGAATTCCGAGGTAAATCAACACTCGATCTCAAGAGATGGAATTCAGGTATAGCAGGGGATAGATAGCATCTTAAACCGAGGATACAGGAATCTCAGGTAAATTGATGCCTATTATAAAGGAGTTTTGCTCCTTTACGAATCGTTCGAAGATTGGCGAGACCGCCGATCTATTATAGATATCATTCAAAATGGAGTTATGGGGTGCTCCAGAATTGAAAGAAGACGAATAGTGAGAGACACGAATGAATTTCGGAACCGAAGGGAACGTTCCAAAATCCAAAGGAACGAGTCAAAAGGAAGAGATTGAAACTCGAATGAGAGTGATTCTGTAAATACATTTACCATATATGTTAAGTTTGCCTAGAGCTACCAAAGCTCTGATACCTACTCTAACGACCCACCAGTTTTGACCATTCGCATCCATTATAAGTGTATAGGTAAACACTCATGCCGGAATTGAATTGCTCAAAATACCGCGTTGTTAATTTAAATTTGGCAAAACTGAACATATACAGTAAATAAATATAATCACAGATCACAGACATAGAGTAATAAATGCAGCGGAAAATAAAAGAGATAGTAGTTCATGAAGCTACTATATAAATGTATAAGATACATCAGAGTTTACAACAGAAGAGTAATACAATACATCAAAGTTAAACCAGATACAACGGAAGAGGAACACGATGCATCAAATACAAATCAGAATACATCACTGGAATCATCGAATACTGAAAGCAGAATAGATGGCTGGATCTTCAAGCAAAGCTCCAACTCCAAAGGTGAGTCTCGAATACTGGTACACTCAGTCTGACCCGAGCGTAAAGCAAAATACAAAACACTCGAGTCAGGATTAACATTCTTATATTTATAAATCCAACTCAAGTGAAATAGTAATTGAAATACAAGTAACTCAAAGGATGTTTGGAATAACCATCCTTTAAGGATCCGTTAAACTATCTACTAGGTAGTAGTGTACGATAAGTAGATAATGTCTATCAGTAATATAAAAGATATCAAAATAGTGTTAAGTCATGGCCCATTCCACCCTTAACACATTTTTATTCCCAAAAGCATATACAAGACCGTAGTTTCCCCAAAACCGGAAGTCACCAGAGGGCAATCCATATACTAAAGGTACAAAACAGATTCGTAGTGGTCGCGAATAGGGAATACAAGTATGACAAGGCACATGAGGCAATACCCAAGGTAGTGATACTACCGTTTGCCTGATCCGGACTGGTGAGAACACAACGCCGCAGCGCCCGCAACACCGTGAAACAACACTCCCAAAATCAAGGGTGCACCAATCGACAACAAGTAATGAGTAGTTCGAAGAAGTGTGTCCACTTGAGGTAGCTAATCCTCCATTGGCCCGGCACGGCTCCTGTTTTAGTCATTTCCAATTTGACACAAGTGTCAAGGCTATCCATTATCGTTCTCTTTCTTCAGTCATCACGTACATCATTCCAACCACTTCATTCTGGATCATCACTCCGCGTATAGTTATTAAAGTGGTTTTCGGTTTAGATAGAGAGTATATCCATAACCGATTCCGGTCTCTTTAATAACCTTCGAAATTATTTCACCGATTGGTCGTTTAATAAATTTCAAAACCAAATCAATTTCAATTCCAATTAGAATTTGTAAAACAACATTTCATTTGTCTTTCCAAATCAATTTCCATAATTTACGTTTCAAAACTTCCAAATTACCATTTCAAAATCTTATAATCAATTTCAATCTCTTTTTAAAACAATTCAAATATTGATTCAAGTTCGTATATAAGTTTCATTTCGAAATCGTTTAAATTAATTTAATTTATCATTCAAATCAATTCCAAATTCATTTATCGATTTCATTCAATATTCATTAAGTAAATTTGCCATTCAAAACAATTTCTATTAAATTTCCAATTCATTAAATCCATTATTCAAATTCAACTTCATTATATTAAAACTTACAAATTGAATTAAATTAAATTCGTCAAATCAATTCTTTCAATTACAGATCTTACATTAATTCCAAAAATATCACATTTTTTTTCTTGTTAAAGAAATTCAAATTCACTTATTTACTTACTTAAATGATTTTCCAACTTAATTAATAAAGAAACTCAATTTCAATTATTACGAAGTAAAATTCACTTATTCAAAAATTCAATTTAATTTAATTATTAAATAATTCAATCTTATTTAATTATTAAATAATTCAAACTTAATTATTAAATAATTTCAAAGTTAAATAATTTCAAACTCAATTATAATTTCAAATTTAATTATGAAATCATTTCAAACTTTAACAATTTCAAACTTAATTATAATTTCACTTAATTCAATCATTTCTCAAATTAAATAACATTCTTTCATCAATTACATTGTTAATATTTTGTTTCAGATTATTAAATATTAATATTTCATTTCATTAAAATTCAAATTTTAACTTCATTTCAAAACCATATTATTTATTCAAATAAAATCTTCGTTTATTTTAAATCAAATTATTGACCAATCGGGTTTTATTTAATTCTCTATCCTTGGTTAAAGTTCAATTTGGATATTTATCATTTCAACCCGATTCCAATTCAAATCAAAATCAAAGCATAACAAAGGGAACTTGCAGTGTGATAATTGGGATGGTGTCAAAGTAAATAAACAAGCAATAACAACAATCAATAACAATCCAATAATCAAATCAATAATCCTGAAATAATAGTATTAATTCGCATTGTTATTTGTGCAAATTAATATAATTATTTCTAGAATCTACACTATCATTTCATGTAGATTAAAGATTATTCCACTAATTATTTATACGGTTTTTCACTTGTCATTCAATTTCAATTTTACACTACAACAATTAATCCAATATACGTCGATGGTTCAAAGTGTAATTATCACTATTCTACATGTCAATTAATTTAACAATTAAAAGGGGTCATATTCACTAATCAAATTTAACATACAAATCAGTTTTAAAATTGTTAACTATCCTATATCCATTTCAATTTTGCATACTATTTATCATTTAACACTAACAATTTAACGTCCAATATAAACATCAACAATCAATCAATTATCAACCAAACTACATTATCATCACATAAATAATTAATAGATAATGGTGTCAAATGTCACAAGTGAACTGATACAGGCAATAGCATATATAACAGTGTAAATATTTAACAGCAGCATATTTCAATTGTCGTTTCAATTGAAATCCAATTTAATAAATAAAAGAACGTTAATCGTGAGTGAGTGCTCACCTTTCGAGGCTAGAGATGGTCGAGAAGATGGCACGGATACGCACACTGATACGGACATAGAAATTTGAGTTACGAATCCAAACAAAGCAAATCGGCACGAATTCAACGAGCAAAGCTGGGAGATAAGAATGGATGAAAACAACTCAGAGCCATCTTGATACAATTGAAACACAATATATATATATATATATATATATATATATATATATATCATAAATTTTCCTCTAAGTTAAAATTTTTTAAACACACATTTAAAATAAGGTGTACACATTACCTTTTAAGGCCGTATATATTCAAAATCAAAGTATATATAAAAATCAAAAATAAACTTAAAATGCAAACCAATTGTGTATATGTTCAACTAAGTTCCCAAATACATGTGATCAGATAACCACATATGCAGAACACGATTTATGTATGCAAATCAAATTTTTTTTTTTAGTTTTAAAAATTTCGTACCAATAAATTTGAAAACAATGCCAATAGAAAGACAAAAATATATATAAACATAATATAACATATATAAATAGCATGTACAACGGCAAACTTGGAAACAAGATTTAGTGTTGAACCAACCTGAAAACTACAACATGCGAAACAAAAATAATTCATTCGAACCAAAGAATTTGAACATTATATAATTTATACTATATTTACATATAAACCCCAAAGTAACATATTATAACTACCTTATATGCACTGGTTATAAAGCTCATATAAACCAACAGGTTACAAAATTTATACAAACACATATAAAATAAAACCTCACTATATATCTCAGGTTATACACAAATCTGTAAAATATAAATTGTAAATGAGCTTCAAAATGGTATGCGAAACTATTTTTATAGTAAACATAATATATGTATTTCAAAACCGTACCTATATATTAAAACAGTACTAACAATATATAACATTTTCAAAGCAATCTTTAAAACAATATAACAATATTCATATATATAATTAAAAGAAAAACTGCTCGCCTGATTATTGCCTTGCAACCCCTTTATTTCAAGCAGAGGAGGAGAGTATTCGGTGGGAAGGCATGGCCTAGGGAGGCTAGGGGTCAGTGATTGTTGTGTGGTGGCGTGAACGCGTGCTATGGAGCACTGCGACTTGGTGGCTCGCCTTCTCGAGGTGGGAATAGCTGTCGCTTCACATGGTGGCTGGGCAGTGGGCACGCGGGATGTGAGATCAGAAGGTGTTGGTCCGTTTGTGAGCTTCGGCGATGGGTGCGGTTGGTTGGAGTGGAGAAGCGGATGGTGGCTCTCTGGGCGGTGCGCGTAGAAGAGGGAGAGGGTGCGGCCGAGCAGTAGGGTGAGCTTCGGGTTTTCAGGGGGTTCAGGTGGTCGGACAGTGATCGACTTGGTGTACGAGGCTGAGGTGTAGGCGGGGTTGAAGGCTTGCTATCGAGGCTGCTATGGGGTTCAGGCGGTGGTCAGGGTGGAGCAAAGGGATGGATTCGTTTGACATTTGTGGGGAAGAATGGTGATGCGGGTCAGGTCAGAGAAACGGAAGAGGAGATGTGGGGCGGAGTGGTGGTGGAGACTGGAAATTCGGTGGGGCTGAGGATGGATGGTGGAAGAAGTATGGTAGGGAGAAGTGTGAGTTGGGCTGTGAGAATTTAAAATAGAAAAGGCAAAAGAGGATGAGAGAAATGGCTACAGGAAGGAGCCATATATCAATGTTATGTTTCGTATTCACAGAGCAAAGTTTTGAAGAGGCCAAGTATACATGTACCAATGCATAATAATTAAGATATAGGGAATGGTTAAGGTTGAATAATAAAGGTTCAAGGCTGACAGCTTTGCATGTTGGGAATATTAAAACAAGAGCCTATTTGCATAACCGTTGGGATATATGAAAAGCCATATGGGAGCTAGCAGACCCAGATAACGGACCGCAACAGTTAACTGTTTATGTATTTCGCGATGAACCAGACTCCAAAATACACGATTTAATATACCGCTAAGATCAGCACGACGGGACGGATCAAAACGATATATAGATATCAGTGGTACGATTGAATTTATAAAAGTTCGAATTTTTGTACTACGGAAAATGCAAGAAAAACGCAAAAGAATAAGATCGACGGAGCCAAAGATGTCCGAATTTGGAAAAACGACAAACTGACATCTTGCTCAGAAGATGTTTTAGAATTTTTCTATGTAAAAATATTTAGGTTTCGGAAACATTTTATTTTCATTGCTTTTTAACTGATTAAATTGAAGTGAATTTACGCGCGAAATAAACTTTCATATTTCCGGACGAAAATTTACCAGTTGCTATGTTTAACTAAATGCATTCCAAATATCAAATTTATATTTCCAAATTTTATCGTTTAAAATTTCACAAAATTTCAACTAATTACGTTATTAAAACAGTTGAAATTTACGGATCGTTACATTCTCCCCCACTCAAAACTTTTCATTCCCGAAAAGGAACGAGGTAGGAGAATAGAAACAACCAGAAAGAAAAACAGATTTGAAATACAAAATAGCAATTAATTCAAACCATATAAATTCAAATTTAAATTAATTGATATTCAATAATTGATTTAATCCATTTGATTTCACTAAAATCAATCTCAACTATTTCTAAATTCATTATCTTATTATCCCATTTTCTTCAATTTACAATTTCTAAACCCATAAATTTGAATAGTCTTTTATTATAACCATATTTTCTTCAACAATTTTAAATTCTTCTTTGTTCCAAATTATTGTTAAATTTATTCTACTTAATATATCTAATCACATATATTTAACCCATATAAATTAATTTAAACCATAAAGGTTTCGATTTAAATTAATTTATATTTACTAATTGCTTTTAAATTCAAGGTATTTCCATAAGTTTATCAAATTTCAATTTATTAATTCTTTCAAAACAAATTTATTAATTCTTTCAAAACAAATTTATTTCATTATTAACTGAGTTTACTTTTTATCCTATCTAACTCTATTAACATAAATCAAAATTTAGTGTATAACATTCAAATTTTATTTATAAATTCAATTTATCTTATATATTATCCAATTACATATTCAACTTTTGAATGATTTAGGTAAGTAGTATTAGAATGCAGTTGAACAATATACGAATAAAATTTTCCAAATTCATTTATTCAAGTTTAAATATTTATTCCAAATTTTGGTTTCATTTATAATTAAAATCATCCTTTAACAACATTTAAGAATTAGATTTCCGATTACCTTTAACAATTTAGAGATATATATAATATATTTATATCAAATCAAATTAAATTTTAAAATAAAATACCTATATATATGTAAATCAAAATATACTTGAAGAAATTCAAATCAAAATATATTTTTTTTCTTTCTTTTCACAAAAAAAAACCGTAGCAAAGCTACAGAATGGTTTCTTCACTTCGAAACTCGAAAATGAATGTTGATGATGCGGCCGCCATCACCAAAATTATTTTCCAGCGACAAAGAGAAGAGCACTGATTTCAACATTTAAAAATTCTTTGAAATGATTTCAATTTGAAAATATTTTAAAACTATACACCTAAAACTTTCAAATCAAAGTTGGAAATCACCGGAAATTAAATTCTCAAATTCTGATTAAATCCATTTGAATTCCAAATTAAAATTTTAAACCATGTTCTATAATTTCATTTATTTATCATATTAGAATAACCAATGGTTTTCCAAACAATAAATGAAAATCAAATATTATCATTTTTGACAACAGATTCATTAACAATTTAATTTCATAATATAATCATTCAAACTTTATTTTATTTACCAAAGTTGAAAACGAAATTGTGTCAGTTTGTTATACTCAAGTGTTTTGGAAATCCTATCGATAGCGTTGATCAGACGAATCCATCGGAAACCCAAATCAACATCAACAACTCAAACAACACAATACATAAAACAATTTTTATATAATTTTACAAATACACTTCCTCGCTCGACGATACAAGAATGGATTCAAAGCAAGGATAGAGATTCAAATTTGATGGACTCAAATCAAAGAGAATTCTGATTCGAAGACAAATTCAAAAGAAAAGATAAGATGATTCAATAACAAAATCGGGAGATGGGTAAGTTTATTTAATTCACGGGCAACCTTAACCGGTCGTCCGTAACTTCAAGAATAAGATCGATGCTGAATTCCGAGGTAAATCAACACTCAATCTCAAGAGATAGAATTCAGGTATAGCAGGGGATAGATAGCATCATAAACCGAGGATACAGGAATCTCAGGTAAATTGATGCCTATTATAAAGGAGTTTTGCTCCTTTACGAATCGTTCGAAGATTGGCGAGACCGCCGATCTATTATAGATATCATTCAAAATGGAGTTATGGGGTGCTCCAGAATTGAAAGAAGACGAATAGTGAGAGACACGAATGAATTTCGGAACCGAAGGGAACGTTCCAAAATCCAAAGGAACGAGTCAAAAGGAAGAGATTGAAACTCGAATGAGAGTGATTCTGCAAATACATTTACCCTATATGTTAAGTTTGCCTAGAGCTACCAAAGCTCTGATACCTACTCTAACGATCCGCCATTTTTGACCATTCGCATCCATTATAAGTGTATAGGTAGACACTTATGCCGGAATTGAATTGCTCAAAATACCGCGTTGTTAATTTAAATTTGGCAAAACTGAACATATACAGTAAATAAATATAATCACAGATCACAGACACAAAGTAATAAATGCAGCGGAAAATAAAAGAGATAGTAGTTCATGAAGCTACTATATAAATGTATAAGATACATTAGAGTTTACAACAGAAGAGTAATACAATACATCAGAGTTAAACCAGATACAACGGAAGAGTAACACGATACATCAGATACAAATCAGAATACATCACTGGAATCATCGAATACTGAAAGCAGAATAGATGGCTGGATCTTCAAGCAAAGCTCCAACTCCAAAGGTGAGTCTCGAATACTAGTACACTCAGTCTGACCCGAGCGTAAAGCAAAATACAAAACACTCGAGTCAGGATTAACATTCTTATATTTATAAATCCAACTCAAGTGAAATAGTAATTGAAATACAAGTAACTCAAAGGATGTTTGGAATAACCATCCTTTAAGGATCCGTTAAACTATCTACTAGGTAGTAGTGTACGATAAGTAGATAATGTCTATCAGTAATATAAAAGATATCAAAATAGTGTTAAGTCATGGCCCATTCCACCCTTAACACATTTTTATTCCCAAAAGCATATACAAGACCGTAGTTTCCCCAAAACCGGAAGTCACCAGAGGGCAATCCATATACTAAAGGTACAAAACAGATTCGTAGTGGTCGCGAATAGGGAATACAAGTATGACAAGGCACATGAGGCAATACCCAAGGTAGTGATACTACCGTTTGCCTGATCCGGACTGGTGAGAACGCAACGCCGTAGCGCCCGCAACACCGTGAAACAACACTCCCAAAATCAAGGGTGCACCAATCGACAACAAGTAATGAGTAGTTCGAAGAAGTGTGTCCACTTGAGGTAGCTAATCCTCCATTGGCCCGGCACGGCTCCTGTTTAGTCATTTCCAATTTGACACAAGTGTCAAGGCTATCCATTATCGTTCTCTTTCTTCAGTCATCACGTACATCATTCCAACCACTTCATTCTGGATCATCACTCCACGTATAGTTATTAAAGTGGTTTTCGGTTTAGATAGAGAGTATATCCATAACCGATTCCGGTCTCTTTAATAACCTTCGAAATTATTTCACCGATTGGTCGTTTAATAAATTTCAAAACCAAATCAATTTCAATTCCAATTAGAATTTGTAAATCAACATTTCATTTGTCTTTCCAAATCAATTTCCATAATTTACATTTCAAAACTTCCAAATTACCATTTCAAAATCTTATAATTCAATTTCAATCTCTTTTTAAAACAATTCAAATATTGATTCAAGTTCGTATATAAGTTTCATTTCAAAATCGTTTAAATTAATTTAATTTTTTATTCAAATCAATTCCAAATTCATTTATCGATTTCATTCAATATTCATTAAGTAAATTTGCCATTCAAAACAATTTCTATTAAATTTCCAATTCATTAAATCCATTATTCAAATTCAACTTCATTATATCAAAACTTACAAATTGAATTAAATTAAATTCGTCAAATCAATTCTTTCAATTACAAATCTTACATTAATTCCAAAAATATCACATTTTTTTTCAAGTATATATTTTGTTAAGGTATTAAAGTGGTTTTTAAATTTCAATATTATAAAGTATATTTATAGTAAGTGTTTTAAAATTATTTTAAAAATCTGGATGGCGAGACATATCTCCCATACTTGTTTATATATATATATTCCGCTGTGTTGATTGTTGTACTCTGTTGTATTGAGGACATGATATGGTTATTGTCCAGTTGTATGTTATGTGTTCTCTGGTGTATACTCTGATGATATATTATATAAAACTGATATAGTTTTGATTTGTGTAAAGATCTGTTAATATATATTATATTTTGTTCCGCTGCGATGGTTAGATTCTGATGTTGTTTTCTATTTTTCTTCTTCTACCTCTTCTTCTTTTAGCACAAATGGTGCGGTTTTTCGTGTATGAAAAACCCGGGTTGTTACACTATTTAATTATTTAAACAGATTATTAAATTGATATTGCCCCAAATTTCCGGGATATTAATTCAAATTCACTTATTTACTTACTTAAATGATTTTCCAACTTAATTAATAAAGAAACTCAATTTCAATTATTACAAAGTAAAATTCACTTATTCAAAAATTCAATTTAATTTAATTATTAAATAATTCAATCTTATTTAATTATTAAATAATTCAAACTTAATTATTAAATAATTTCAAAGTTTAATAATTTCAAACTCAATTATAATTTCAAATTTAATTATGAAATCATTTCAAACTTTAACAATTTCAAACTTAATTATAATTTCACTTAATTCAATCATTTCCCAAATTAAATAACATTCTTTCATCAATTACATTGTTAATATTTTTTCCAGATTATTAAATATTAACATTTCCTTTCATTAAAATTCAAATTTTAACTTCATTTCAAAACCATATTATTTATTCAAATAAAATCTTCGTTTATTTTAAATCAAATTATTGACCAATCGGGTTTTATTTAATTCTCTATCCTAGGTCAAAGTTCAATTTGGATATTTATCATTTCAACCCGATTCCAATTTAATTCAAAATCAGAGCATAACAAAGGGAACTTGCAGTGTGATAACTGGGATGGTGTCAAAGTAAATAAACAAGCAATAACAACAATCAATAACAATCCAATAATCAAATCAATAATCCCGAAATAATCGTATTAATTCGCATTGTTATTTGTGCAAATTAATATAATTATTTCTAGAATCTACACTATCATTTCATGTAGATTAAAGATTATTCCACTAATTATTTATACGGTTTTTCACTTGTCATTCAATTTCAATTTTACACTACAACAATTAATCCAATATACGTCGATGGTTCAAAGTGTAATTATCACTATTCTACATGTCAATTAATTTAACAATTAAAAGGGGTCATATTCACTAATCAAATTTAACATACAAATCAGTTTTAAAATTGTTAACTATCCTATATCCATTTCAATTTTGCATACTATTTATCATTTAACACTAACAATTTAACGTCCAATATAAACATCAACAATCAATTAATTATCAGCCAAACTACATTATCATCACATAAATAATTAACAGATAATGGTGTCAAATGTCACAAGTGAACTGATACAGGCAATAGCATATATAACAGTGTAAATATTTAACAACAGCATATTTCAATTGTCGTTTCAATTGAAATCAAATTTAATAAATAAAAGAACGTTAATCGTGAGTGAGTGCTCACCTTTCGAGGCTAGAGATGGTCGAGAAGATGACACGGATACGCACACTGATACGGACATAGAAATTTGAGTTACGAATCCAAACAAAGCAAATCGGCACGAATTCAACGAGCAGAGCTGGGAGATAAGAATGGATGAAAACAACTCAGAGCCATCTTGATACAATTGAAACACAATCAATATATATATATATATATATCATAAATTTTCCTCTAAGTTAAATTTTTTTAAACACACATTTAAAATAAGGTGTACACATTACCTTTTAAGGCCATATATATTCGAAATCAAAGTATATATAAAAATCAAAAATAAACTTAAAATGCAAACCAATTGTGTATATGTTCAACTAAGTTCCCAAATACATGTGATCAGATAACCACATATGCAGACCACGATTTATGTATGCAAATCAAATTTTTTTTTTTAGTTTTAAAAATTTCGTACCAATAAATTTGAAAACAATGCCAATAGAAAGACAAAAATATATATAAACATAATATAACATATATAAATAGCATGTACAACGGCAAACTTGGAAACAAGATTTAGTGTTGAACCAACCTGAAAACTACAACATGCGAAACAAAAATAATTCATTCGAACCAAAGAATCTGAACGTTATATAATTTATACTATATTTACATATAAACCCAAAAGTAACATATTATAACTACCTTATATGCACTGGTTATAAAGCTCATATAAACCAACAGGTTACAAAATTTATACAAACACATATAAAATAAAACCTCACTATATATCTCAGGTTATACACAAATCTGTAAAATATAAATTGTAAATGAGTTTTAAAATGGTATGCGAAACTATTTTTATAGTAAACATAATATATGTATTTCAAAACCGTACCTATATATTAAAACAGTACTAACAATATATAACATTTTCAAAGCAATCTTTAAAACAATATAACAATATTCATATATATAATTAAAAGAAAAACTGCTCGCCTGATTATTGCCTTGCAACCCCTTTATTTCAAGCAGAGGAGGAGAGTATTCGGTGGGAAGGTATGGCCTAGGGAGGCTAGGGGTCGGTGATTGTTGTGTGGTGGCATGAACGCGTGCTATGGAGCACTGCGACTTGGTGGCTCGCCTTCTCGAGGTGGGAATAGCTGTCGCTTCACATGGAGGCTGGGTAGTGGGCACGCGGGATGTGAGATCGGAAGGTGTTGGTCCGTTTGTGAGCTTCGGCGATGGGTGCGGTTGGTTGGAGTGGAGAAGCGGATGGTGGCTCTCTGGGCGGTGCGCGTAGAAGAGGGAGAGGGTGCGGCCGAGCAGTAGGGTGAGCTTCAGGTTTTCAGGGGGTTCAGGTGGTCGGACAGTGATCGACTTGGTGGACGAGGCTGAGGTGTAGGCGGGGTTGAAGGCTTGCTGTCGAGGCTGCTATGGGGTTCAGGCGGTGGTTAGGGTAGAGCAAGGGGATGGATTCGGTTGACATTTGTGGGGAAGAATGGTGATGCGGGTCAAGTCAGAGAAACAGAAGAGGAGACGTGGGGCGGAGTGGTGGTGGAGACTGGAAATTCGGTGGGGCTGAGGATGGACGGTGGAAGAAGTATGGTAGGGAGAAGTGTGAGTTGGGCTGTGAGAATTTAAAATAGAAAAGGCAAAAGAGGATGAGAGAAATGGCTACAGGAAGGAGCCATATATCAATGTTACGTTTCGTATTCACAGAGCAAAGTTTTGAAGAGGCCAAGTATACATGTACCAATGCATAATAATTCAGATATAGGGAATGGTTAAGGTTGAATAATAAAGGTTCAAGGCTGACAGCTTTGCACGTTGGGAATATTAAAACAAGAGCCTATTTGCATAACCGTTGGGATATATGAAAAGCCATATGGGAGCTAACAGACCTAGATAACGGACCACAACAGTTAACTGTTTATGTATTTCACGACGAACCGGACTCCAAAATACACGATTTAATATACCGCTAAGATCAGCACGATGGGACGATCAAAACGATATACGGATATCAGTGGTACGATTGAATTTATAAAAGTTCGAATTTTTGTACTACGGAAAATGCAAGAAAAACGCAAAAGAATAAGATCGACGGAGCCAAAGATGTCCGAATTTGGAAAAACGACAAACTGACATCTTGCTCAGAAGATGTTTTAGAATTTTTCTATGTAAAAATATTTAGGTTTCGGAAACATTTTATTTTCGTTGCTTTTTAACTGATTAAATTGAAGTGAATTTACGTGCGAAATAAACTTTCATATTTCCGGACGAAAATTTACCAGTTGCTATGTTTAACTAAATGCATTCCAAATATCAAATTTATATTTCAAAATTTTATCGTTTAAAATTTCACAAAATTTCAACTAATTACGTTATTAAAACAGTTGAAATTTACGGGTCGTTACAAACTGATACAGGTAATAACATATATAATAGTGTAAATAACTAACAGCAGCATATTTCAATTGTCCTTTCAATTGAAATCAAATTTAATAAATAAAAGAACATTAATCGTGAGTGATTGCTCACCTTTCGAGGCTAGAGACGTTCAGTACACAACAAGCTACGTGTTGGATCTTGATTTAGAAAATCGAACACTCCAGACACAGTCTCAAAGCGACGTAAGCTGAAAGCGGATTTGACGGACAGGGCTGATAGATAAGGGATTGACGAAATCAAATTAAAACAGATCGATGATGATAAATGGTTTAAGTGAAACTATATGACTATATGCACTCTCTGTATTCAACACGTATTAAATTTAAAAGATATTTTTTTTTTCAAAATACATTGTTTCAAATTAAAGATGCGTAAAAAAAAATCAACCATATATATACGTCATATAATTTTATATTCAATACTTGTATAAGCAGATAAATATATAGACCATTATAAAATTTCTACTATCCAAAACCAAAGCAAGATAGAAACTGACTATAGTTAGTTACAACGGACTATATATGAATGGACCTATATAACATACATATAACTATAGGTTATATATATACATACCCAGACAGAAACATATGAATCAGTATATTTTAGTACTTTGTATATAGGCTTTTCATACAACAGACTCTCTTATTATACAAGTATATATATAAATAAGAAGCTATATATGTAACCGGTATTCAACTTTCTTTAAAATGTATGTATATAATTCACCTTGTTTCAAATCTTATATACATACACAATGAATCAAACCAACAGAGCAAGTATAAATTTTATATATGCCATATATAGATACATATCACTGTATAAGTTAAAACTGTAAAACCATATATAATGTAAACAAAACAAATATACCTCTACTTATATATATTCAATATATTATATATATATATATATAATTTAAAATTGATCAAAGCAATTTACTGCAAACTGAGAAAATAGAACATATATACAAATAATGTAAATACTGTTGTATATATATACACCCTTAACAACAGCTATTATCTATCCAAAATATCCTATGTATAATATACAAAATATGCAGGTTTCATTCATAAACAATTATATACCATCTCAGTGATACAAAAGGCAAAGTGATAAGACTTCTTTATGCATGCATATAAACAACTTATACATATTATATACTTACACAAAAGGTGGTAACATAGGGTAGATGGACGGAGCAGAAAACGAAGGGCTTGATGACGCGGCTGCTGCTAGGCTAGGCAAAAGGCGAAAATCACGGCTGAGGTGGCAAAGGCCGATGTGGAGACGACGGTTCATGGTGTCGGGTTAGTGGCTGTTCAGCCTACTGAGTCGGAGGCAATCTAGGTTATGAAGTGGTGAGGAGGAGGCGGAAAGGTGGCGGTAGCGAGCGAGGCAAGTAGAGGAGGCGGATGGATGCATTGATGACGGGTAGGTGAAGGGAAACATCACAGTTGAAGGCGGCAGTCGGCGCAGTGCTGTGTGGTGAGAAAGTGGAGTTGGCGTGTGTAGGCGGAGAGGCAAAGTAGTCAGGTGGAAAATATAGTCGCGGTGTGATGATGATTGGGTACGGAAGACTGCTTGGTCGGAGAAGCAAGAAGGCGGGCTTGCCTGTGGGCTGCCGAGTTCGGCCATGGCGCTGTGGAAATTTGGAGTGAAGGTGGTCGGCTTGCAAGGGTCTCGGCAGTGGAGAGGAGAGGTGGTCATCGGAGCTGCTAGAGGAGCAAGGGGAGCATGGCCAAGGGAAGCAAAGGCAAAGGCTATTGTGTGATCGGCGCGTGGAAGAAGGTTGTCTCGTGTGGTGATAGATGTGGTCAGGTCTGGGGAGGTCAGGGTAGAGGGAGGAGAACAGTTCAAATGAAAGGAGAGTTGAAACAAATATATATTTTATTGTTGTAAAACAAATTTAGACGTTTGGTGTAAGGTAGTGAGATGGAGCAGGTGAAATGGAAACGTTAGTGGGCAGTAGCAAAATAAAAGGAAGAGGAAGACCAGAGAACGAAAGATAGTGCACAGGCTTTATTAAATATATGTTCTTATAATATGTTATTCTCAAGTGAAACTATAGGAATTGCAGAAGTCAAAGGCTGCAATTTTTGGGAATTACAAAAGCGGCAGGCTATTGGTTTTTCAACTGGTGGATACGTGAAAGGTCACAAGAAATCAAATGAATCAAACGGATACCGATACGGGTATCGGTATGGTTACCGTTTTCATGGATTCCTCTGTGAACTGGGCTTCAAAACACAGGACGAATATACTGCGGAGATCAGCCCGACGAGACGATCAAAACGGTATACAAATGTCAGTGGTTCGATTGAATTATAAAAATTCAAATTTTCTATTAGCGGAAAATGCAGCAAAAACGTAGAAAAATAAGATCGACGGAGCTAAAGAAGTCTGAATTTGGAAAAACGAAAAATGGCGTCTTGCTCAGAAGACGATTTAGAATTTTTCTATGTAAAAATATTCAAGTTTTGAAAAAGTTTTATTTTCATCAATTACTAACTGATTAAATTAAAATAAAATGACACACGAAGATAAACTTCCATATTTTTGGACGAAAATTTACCAGTTGCTATGATTAATTAGGCGCATTCCAAATATCAAATTTTTATTTTAAAATTTTATCGTTTAAAATTTTACAAAATTTTAATTAATTACGTTATTAAAACAGTTAAAATTTACGGGTCGTTACAAAGAAACTAACTAAAAACCAGAATTCAAATCTTCAATCTGAGATAAAAGCTTCAACCTGTTTCAAAGTCTTCAAACTGGAAATGAAAATCACAACAATCTTCAACCTATTCAAACAAATGCAAGATCAGCTTCAACTTTTAACCTAAACAATTCCAGAGCAAAACAATTCAAACAAATAGAATCAACATCAAGTTTCAAACAAGATCAGATCATCAAAAACACTTCCAGATCAAAAAATATGTCTGTCCTATGTTCTCTGTCTTTATTTCCAAGGTGAGCAAACTAACCTTGAATCTGCCATGATATCTTTATGCTATATATTTAAAGTTGTTGTTTGTATGAATGTTAATATGCCTGCATGTCTGTGTGTTAATATATATATATTGTTGTATGCATGTCTGTTTACAGGTATTTATATCTCTGTTTAAAACATGCACAGGCTATGAACAGCACAAATAAATCTATATCTCCCCAAATAATCATTATTAGGGTATGATTTCTGAATGAAAAAGGATTGTAATGGTGTAATATTTTTTAAAAAAATAAAAACAAATAGAAATATTTAGTATTTCATCTGGAAAATAGGAATTACAGTAAATATGTTTGAAACAGAAAAATCAATAATCAAGAAATCAAGCTTGGATTTCATAATTTGATTCGTAGCAGGAAATGATGATTTTAGGTAGTAATTTCATGTTTTTTAGGCTTGGGAACAAAAAGGAATTTTGAGTTGATCAATATTCGTATTTTTGTCAATTGCCGATGATTGGCGAAGAGATTTTGGTCGGGCTTGAGGGTGGAGATGGCTGGAGGTTCGATGGTCACTGGAAAAATAGTGGTAGAGGTTTCAGATCATAGTGGAGGTTGGGCGATGTCAAATTAGGGTTCGATCACTAGTTTTGGTCGAGGGGTTTTTCGAGGCTACTATAACGTTGATGGTTGATCAGAGTTGATCGGTCTAAGGGGGATCGAAGCTCAAGATTGTAACGTTGCTTTGGACGAGGCGGTGCGTATTCCGGTGATCGAAGTCGGCGTGGCGAGGTGTTTTTGTCATCGGTGTTGTGTTTCAGTAGGATGCTGGGTAGCTCATTTTCGAATTCTAGGTGTGATCGTTGATCTGGGCGATCGTGATGACTCAGGAGATGATCGGCGACTTGTGGAAGTTCTTGACGACGATCAGAGATGGTCAGATTAGTCGTGCACGTGCACACGTGGATGTGTGTATCTGTTAGTGGTTATGCGATTTGGGGAAGATGAAGTAGCTCGGGTCTGGGTAATTTTATATAAAAACTGTTTTAAACTTTAAAGCAAATCAAGTTTATTTGAAACAATTTTATTAAAACCAACTCTTTTGTAAATGATAATGGTTATCCAAGTTTTGAATTGATTAAAAGTTTTTTTAAATAAAATTGTTTTAAATTAATTAAGTTTAAAAATGTTTAAGATACATATAACCTTTATTTTAAAGTTTTTTTTAAACAAACTTAATAATTGACGTGATTAATTAAGAGTTAATTAAAGAAAAGGATGATTACTTAGTGAAAGTCTTTAAAGGTTAATTACTTTGTGTAGTTAATTAAAGTGATTAATTTATGAATAATTACTGAATGTAATTAATGTGATTAATGAATTAAAGTGATAAATTAAAGGTTAATTAATCAGTAATTAAAGAATCTTTATGGATTAATAAAGCGTAATTACTTAATTAAAAAGGGTGATAAATAAAAGTAATTAATGGATAAATACTTAATATAAGTAATTAAAAGATAAATCAAGTAATAAAGGTTAATTACTTTAATGTAATTAAGGGTTGATCAATCAATTAATTAAGATTAATTAAAGGTTAATTACCTAACAATTAAAGGTTAATTTAGTGATTAATTTAAGGATAATTACCCAAGGTGGTTTATTAATTTATGTGATTAATTAAAGGTTGAATAATCAATATTATTAATTAAATATAATAAATTAAAGGATAATTAATTAATTCAAAGTTAATTATTTAATAATTAAAGGTTGATTGAATTATCAATTAAGGTTGATTAATTAATAATTAAAGGTTAATTAATAAATGATTAAAGGATAATTAATTAAAATGGTTTGTAATTAATTAATGTTAATTAACCAGGATTAATAATGTATTCCTAGGTAAGTAATCTGGTTTAAGTTAATTATAATCAGATAATGAATTGATCTTACTTATGGATGATTGAATTGTATTGAATGCCTTGAATTGGTTGATATCCCTGATCTGTAATATTCTGTGATATGAATTGCTTTGAATTGAGCTGTGTGTGTAAATTATTTATCTGTGTTGAATTTACATATTTATCTGTGAATTTGTGAATGGAAGATAAGCCTTATAGGATTATACCGCTTATCGATATTATTTTGCTTGAGTTGATAATGATTGTGATATGTTATTGTTGTGTGTAAACCCCTAGACCACACTACACACACACACACAAATTTGGATTGCACGAGGAAACTGGTTAAGTCGCAGATATTTGAATTTAATATTATGAAATGGTTTTAAAGACTGAATTTTGAATCTAAAATGGTTTTGGAAATGGAATTGGATTGAATATGAAAAGCTTTTGAAAAAGGAAGTTTGAAATTGGAATTTAGTTGAAATAGAATATATCTTGTTTAAGTTTTGAAATTGTTTTGGAAATTTGGTTTGAAAGGTTTATACAAGTTATATAAAATATATATATATATATGTGGATTTTAAACCATATTAAAAGTATTTTAAATGTATTATTTTGAGAATTTGAATTTAACCCAAGTTTATACTTGAATGACTTTAACTTGAGTAAATGTAATTGGATTTTCCTAAAACGAAAACTCTTCGTTTCCAAATAATAATAGCTTTCAAATAAAGAAAGGATTTCCAATTTGTGTTGAAAGTATTTCAAGTTTGAAATGAAATTATATTGAAAGCTATGAATGAACCTTTGTTAATGATTGGTGAACTTTGTTTTTAAATTAAAGAAGATCTTAAAGGGGTATCTTTTGTATAAAATATTTGAAAAGGAAATTGTTTTGAAAGCTATGAATAAATCTTTGTGAAAGACTGTTGAACCTTGGTTTCAAATTGAAGTGGATTTTAAAGGGTGAATTTTTTGTTTAAAAGATTAAAGTGGAAAATTTGTTTAAACCATTTGAAAGAAAGGTTTTGGGTAATAAGTTGTGACTTAATTGAGATCCCAATATATCCATATGGTTTTAAAATTAAGCGCTCATTATTCGGTTTTGCCGGGAGAGGACTTTATGTCATATAACCCATTCTGAATAATGATATGACGAAATGGATAGCATTTGAAGACGGCGGTGAAGACCGGGTATTTTCGAAAACGAAAGGATTACTCGTCGAATGTCTCTGCACTGAGTCGTGCCGGTATAGAGATCTCCATATGTAATGGGGAGTCTGATCGGGATTGTGAATACCCGGATTGCAAGGGCTTCTTTGAAGTGCCTTCAGTTCCGTTCGAACCCGGAACAGACTTGTATGGATGTTTGTCTGACGTTACACTTTGAGATGTAAAGCTGGTTTCTATCAAATACATTTCTGTTTGGTGGCAGATAATTTATCCTCTTAGCTTAACACCCTTCTCTGAGACGTACGAGCTTAGAGGTTATGTAGTTGATGGTTACTAGTGATACATTCCCAATTTGGTAATGTGGCATACGAAGTGTTGCCGATCATTTGTTGATCGAAGCATGGCTTTTGTGAAAAGCATAGCTTTGTGGACGAGACTTCGTCGAACCTCACAACCCAGAAATTGTCGAAATAGGAAAGTTGCAGCAAGGTTATTAAGGGTCGCGCCCTTAGGGTATGTCCATTTTCTTTTGGATAAAAAGTGGTATCATGGTATGGAGCCCAGATACTTAACTTATGTGGTTGCTGCAAAATCTATTGCTTTGTGGTTGTTGGTGATTGAGAGCTCTCGGATAAAGGTCGGTTACGACCGGGGGATGGCATACTTGTGTGGTAGTTACCTAGTTACAGCTTCATTACAGCGTGAGGTAACGTCGGCCTTGTGTTGGCAGAGATCCGATTAGGTTCTCGGGGGCGTCCTTCCAGAGGTGTACCCATTTCGGTAAGGAAGTTCCTTAGCCTGGCCATTGTTGGAAATCCAAAGAAACAATACGAGCCCTGTACGGTTTTAGTTGTATAACCTGCCACCTCAGGTGGTAGCTATAGCAGGCATAATATAATGGTACCTATGCTGGCTAAGATTAATATTATACATTCAAAATGTTTTCTGCACTATGCACTAATAATAATATAAAAAGGATTTTGCGTATCAAGCATGTTTGACTATCATAAGGAGAAATCTTCTCCAATTATGCCCTCGCATTGTGTGTGCGCGAGGAGGCCTTATGGTAGTTTCATTTTCCAAAAAGCATAGCGGATTTCTTTTTACTTCTTTTGTTAAAGATAAACTGTTTTTGTTTGCTCATACCAGTCCCATGACTGACCTGGAGTTTATTGTTCCCTTTCTAAACTCCGGGTGCCCAAAATTTTTCACACGGGCAGCCTAGATTTAGATTTTTAGATAGTCAGATAGTAGATATAGATTCGGTAGCCTTCAGCTTTCTGTTTGGAATTCTTTGGAGTCTTTGGATTTTGGCAATCACATTCATGACCGACCTTGCTTAATACAACGTGATGGTGGTTCGAGCTTGAAGTTTGGAGCTTTGGCATTGGAGATATCTTTCCGCTGCTGTTGCTATTGTTCTTCCACTGTTTTATATCTTTTAGCTTTGATGTTGATATTCATTTGTATCAGATTGTTGTATCAAATATTGTATATCAATGATATTCATTTCTTTTTCCGCTGTGTTGTTTACTTAATGTGTTATAAGCTCCATCTGAACTAAAGTTCGACGTTTGAATCTCCGGTAGTCGAATACGAGTGAGGTATTTGATGTCGATTTTCAGACGCTGGATTTCGGGTCGTGACACTAACTTAGGAAATATTCTTCTTATGAGCTTAGATTGAAGCGTCTTGAGTTGAGATTGAAGAGGAATTGGTCTTTCCTTTGTTTTCAAGCTTCTTACTTGTGTTTTGAGTTTAAAAGGTGAGTTTTTGAACTCACATCTACGACTATAGCTTTCGTTGTTGTTAGGTATGAATTCCTAACATTTATTCATGTTCATTTGTTTTTGATTTGGATTGATTTGGTGAATTTTCCAATTTTTGGTCTTTGAAGTCCAATTTTGTGAAAATCCTTTTATGGGTGTTTGAACATGTTTACCGGGGTGTATCGAAGAGCCTATTAGGCTGGGTTGTCGCTTGGCCTAATTCCCGAGTCGCCATTGCTCGATCGATTGTTTTCGGTAGAATTTTGCCCCACTTGGGGGCTAGGCTGGTTCTGCTCTGGGAGCAGGTTCAGTCGACTGAACCAGGGGCAAAAAACATACTGTCCCTGTATCAGTCGACTAACCACCTGGGTCAGTGGACTGACCTGGAAACCGAAAGTTTCCAAGCATAGTGTCCGTTGACTGACCACTTGGTTCAATCGACTGATCTGCTTGTCTTAGCCCAATTTTCCTATTTTGCTTGGGTTTCCAATTTTAATCGATTCATGTTGATCCGATTTGTTGTTATCATTTATTATCAACTTTGATAACTTCTTTTTCAGGATTTTTGGGAATATCCATTTTGATGGATTCGGTATCGATTTATATGGATTTGATTCACGTCTTCGTATGTGAATTTTTGGTGATTGATTGTTTCTACAATCATTTCTGTGATTTGTCACTTTAAAATACAAAGGTTTCTATACTAGTAGTAAATACTCAAACTCTTTCACAAAAAATGATTTCAACACTACTTTTAAATACAAAGCTCGTTTCTAAATCCATTTTCCAATCTATTAGTATATACAAACCTTTACCTCATTCGTACGAGAAATCTAATTAAACGGCTTAGCAAAACAAGTGGTATGAAACGCTTGCGTTTACTTTGTCGGTTAATTCTTGGACTTGTTCGATTGAATTCTCGTGATAATTTTCGAGTGGAAATCTACAATCTGTTCGTAAATATTTAAGTTAAGCTAGTGGTTATGGGACATGAAGCTAAACTCTTATATTTACTAGCTTAGTTTAATTTACACTTCTTCTCGAGTGGAAGTCTACAATTTTTTCGTAAATATTTAAGTTAAGCTAGTGGTTATGTGACATGAAGCTAAACTCTTATATTTACTAGCTTAGTGTAATTTACACTTGTCGATCAATGATGATTATTTTATGATTTAGACTAGCGATGTGCGATGTCTCTTTGTTTGTGTGGGGACTAAAAACCCCGTTTGTGGAACTTCGGTTCAATTTGGTAGGGTAGCGACCCATGGTCTTCGGGCCATTTGTGGAGCTTCGACTCAAATTGGTGGGGTAGCGACCCATGGTCTTCGGTCCGTTTGTGGAGTTTCAGCTCAACTTGATGGTTAGCGACCATGGAATAACGTTCCGTTTGTGACACACGTGTTGGGGAGTTTTCATGCTCCCGTTTGTGATAGGCCTTCCCCCTTTGTGATTTCTGGATTTCTGGTTGTGATTTCTAGAATTTGTGTTTCACCAATTTTCGTCGTTTTCATTGATAAGCTCTATCAATATTTGTGTTTTGGTGAATAATTTAAAGAATGTGAATCTTTTTGTTGTTTTGAGATGATTTGAGATATTGTATGATTTTTGTTGTTATTTGATGTATACTTGACACAGTATGGCATTTTTGTTATCATACGTTTTTGGTCATATCTTTTATCCTATCTCATTTTATCTGATATTTATAGCTAGACTGATCCGTTTATTATTTTCTTCTTAAATAATACTCGGGTCAGACCGAGGTATTTCAGGTGCTCCTGCTTGACTTCTTATTAGGGTCCGTCACCTGACTTTTGACTAACTACTTTAGCTTAGTAGTTTTTGTTATTATACATTCGAGCTAGAGACTCCTTGATGTATACTTATTCTTTTGTCCATCACTTATATCTATTCTTTTGTGAAGTAGTGGATATAGTTTGACCACTATTTTGATGTACACTTTTATGTGTTATATTCATATCTGATTCCGCCTTTGTGATATGAATGTCTGTGACTAATTTGTGTTATGTTTATTTCTATATTTGTTTTCGAAGGCCTCATAGCCACTGTGTGGTAGCTTTGAGTTTGTATTTGATATGTCGGATTTCCTCTTGAAATGAAATGTAAGTTATATTATCTGACATATCGGTACTCGCGCAAAGCAATTACATAGATGGTCGCTCCTCAACAGCCTTATTCTTCGTGCTAGTCGACGGCATTACCCCGTAGTGTCCTTGGCTAGTGTGAGTATAAAGGTGGGGCGTCACAGCATGGTATCAGAGCCAAACTTCGGAACAATGTAGAATAATCTAGCAAGGATCATTGTCCTAAGTCTTTCTTAGGAATTGTGCCATAGGATTTAATTCGAGTCTTCGTACTGTTCTATCCTATTTCTTTTTATGATGCCTTGTTTTATCAATCAAGTTTGTTTGATATTCATTCTGTGAATAACCTTTTTCCTCTTCTTTCTTTCTTTCTTTCTTTAAGAAGAGAAATGGTTAGATCTGGCAGTCCTAGCGCTGGTCAATCTAGTAGACCATCTCTGGATGGCGTATTCATGTCTGCCCAACAACTTTTGGATCTTGTAAAGAATCAAAGGTTTATCTGTGCTTTGAGTAAAAACCTCAAAAAGGTTTTACCTCTGAAATTAGAAGTGCCTTTCGACTAGTTTGTAGATATCACTCTTCGACTTGAAGAGGCCGATAAAGAAAGTGATGTTGAAGTTATGGATGCCAAACAGAACTTCAACACCAACCAAAAGAGGCATATTAAGTTCAAAAGTTGTGATATCCCGGAATTTTAGGCAATATCAATTTAATAATATGTATAAATAATTAAATTGATTTGATAATCTTTATTAAAAATGTTTAAATTGGTTTAATAATCTTCTTTAATAAATATTTATTTGTTTCAAACAATATTAATAATATGTTGTTGTTATATAGATATAAATAGATTTTTAAGAAAATAGAATTATTGTTTTCAAAGTTTAATGTGTTGTTATATATGTATATATATAACTTGATTTTAAATTAGATTTTTAAATTTAATTTGAATTTGAATTTGTATTTAATTTTGAAATTCAAAAGACAGATATTTTAAAAATGTATGGATTTTATAAATATTTGTATAAGCTTTTATTTATGAATATAATTGGGTTTATTTCTTTAAAAGTTATCTATGTATATAAATAAGTATTTGTAAAT
This sequence comes from Allium fistulosum, assembly GCA_030737815.1. NCBI lineage: Eukaryota > Viridiplantae > Streptophyta > Magnoliopsida > Asparagales > Amaryllidaceae > Allium > Allium fistulosum. The sequence continues at coordinate 494,904,753 of CM060905.1, read as the reverse complement.
TAATAAATTAAGCTAAAAGCTTTTATTAACATTTAAAATAAATAGAAAATACTTAAATGGACAAGTGTTAATATATTAAGCCTTCATATAACAAGTGTAAATTAATAATCAACTTAAGATGACAAATGTTAATAAATTATACAAGTGTCCTTATTTATTTTCATTTTCTTTTATTTTTATAAATCACAAATTTACTTATATATAAACATATGCATTTCTTCTCTTCATTTCTTTCTATTTTCTTTTCAAACTAAGAGAAATTTTAGCTGTAACAAAATCTCAAAACAAATCTGATAACCAAAACTCATCAAACCAAAGATTTATCAAATCTAAAACCTGTAATTCATTTCCAAAACAAAGCCTATAAATCAAATTCTTCAAACTAGAAATTCAAAAGCCTATACATTTTTCTTCAACCTGAGATTTATCTAAAGCAAACTAAAAATCAAGTCTTAAGTCATCTTCAACAAGTTTCAATAGCATGCAACTGCAGTCTTTAAATCAGAAGCATTTGCAACATTCAAATTTTTTAGTTTCCAGGCTGTTTCAAAAAAAGAAGAAGGCTCTGTTCTTCATTTTCTAAAAACGGTGAGTAACATCACTTTTTAAAAATTTAAGTATATGAAATCTATTGCATGTTCATATCTGGAATTAGTATGTTTGTATGTATCTATATTAGTGCATTTTTGTGTATATATGTGAATGTATGGATGTGTACTTGGCTGTTTTATCAGTGACTTAATGGTTCTTAGTTTCTGAGCTAAGAATTCAAACAAAATCATTATCTCATGATCTAATCTATGTTAGGATTTAAGTCTTAAACAAAACTTGTTTGTTTGATCATAGAGTAGGTTTTAAAATTTTATTTAAGTTAAAATAACTTTGTATTGTCTTTGGAAATCAAAAACAACAGAGCAAACTTAATATAAGTCAAAATTCAAATATCTCAATTCATTGATTCAGGAATATAAATTGAGTACTTAAACTAAAACTTGATTTTTGGAACTGAAATCATGATTTTTAGTAATGGGATTTAGGAGCAGTTCTAGTTTGGTCAGATTTGGGGTTTTGGGTTGCTTCTGGTGATCTAGTTGATCGGAGAGGTCGTGATCTTCTCTGGGGGTAGTGGAATGATCGAAGAGTTTGGGAAAAATGGCAGTAGGGTGTATAGGTCACTGTGGCGGCGGTAAGGGGTCGGAGTTGTCTGTAACCCTAGTTTTGGGCGTGGTCGGAAAATTTGTCGTCACGGCGTCTGTGGTGGATCGAGTTCCACCAGACTATGGGAAACAGAAGCGGGGATGTTGGCGGAGGCGTGGTCGGAAGTTTAGACGCTCCGGTGGTCGGAGAGGTGAATTCGAGGGTTTTTCCAGGTTTGGGATTGTTCCAGGTTTGTGCTAGGATGGCTTGATTTCGATTTTTAGTTGTTATCGAAGTTCTGATGGTCGGGATCTAGTGTAGAGATGATCGCCGACATATGAAGAAAGTCATGGATGGTCGAAGGTGGCTGGATCGCTGGTGCATGTGCACGGCAGTGTGGTTGTGTCAGAAGTTTTGGAGTTGGAGTGTTTTCTCGAAGGAATGCTCGTGTTTGTGGGAAGGTGACTCGGGTGAAGTGTCGCATCGTTCGAGAGTGTATCTCGTTCCAGATTTTAAACTTTAAAATTTAAACAAAATTTTGAAAAGAAAAGATGGGTTTTCTCGAGTAAGTACTCGAGTGTAACGACCCGTATTTTACGGATCGAAAAGTTTGTCAAAATCTGGGATTTTCAGCATTTTCTAGTTGTTTCAGATTTTGGTTGAAATTTGCCTAAGTCCTAGGTCATACGCGACCTAGAGGTTAGTTAAATGTTGTTGGCGACTTAGGAGATAAGTCGTGAGCGACTTAGAGAAGGTCTGCGACCTAAGGGAATAGGCGAGTTAAGAGTTAGGTCGTAGCCAGATTAAGTGGTAGGTCGCACTGTCTTGAGTCGCACCTAAGTGTTAAGTCGTTCAGGTGATAAGTCGCGAGGTGGTTTAGGTCGTGGACAGTTTGGAGCGACCTATGGGAGTAGCAAGTTAAACCCAGTAGTTAATGACCTAGGGATGAGCGACCTAGTGGTTCCGAGTTAGCATTGTTAGGTCGGCAACGACCTAAGAAGTTTGGAGATAGCTGTGTTGCAACCTAGTATCTTGGTATGACCTATAGGTTAGCGACTTAAGGAGTATACGACTTAGGGAAGTTAAGTGGTAAGTCGTAGACGACTTATAGGGGCAGCGACCTAAGGAAGCTAGGGGATAAGCAGGGAGCGACCTATGGTAGTACGCGACCTAAGGGTTAGCGAGTTAACAACCCAGTATGTTGCGACCTAGTGGATAGCTTGTTAGCATAGTTAGGTCGTTAGGCGACCTAAGGAGTTAGGTCGCATAAGTTGTTAGGTCGCATGGGTTGGTAGGTCGCGTGAGTTGTTAGGTCGCTGGGTTTTGTTAAGTGTTAGGTCGTAACCTCGTTAGGTCGTAGGATGGTGAGCTCTGTTAGGTCGCTAAGCGCGTAAGTTGTTAGGTCGCTGGGTTTTGCCATGTGTTAAGTCGTAAGCCTTTAAGTCGTTGAAGCGCCTGAGTTGTTAGGTCGCAGGTTAGTTAGGTCGTAGGTCGCTGAGTGCTTGGATGAGCGTTTTGTTAAGTCGTAGGTTGGTTAGTCTTTAGGTCGGTGGGTTTTAGGTCGTAGGTCGCGGACGACCTAACTCCGAGCGACCTAGGGATGATTTCAGCTATAAATAGAGGGGGTTGGCTTCATTTTTGGGATCCGGATTTTGAAGCGACGAAGTGCTGCCATTTTGAGAGCTCGACTTCTACACTTCTTCACTTCTTTTCTTCACTCTAATCTAGTGCTTCCTTTCATCCAAATCGAAGATCAAGATTGAAGATTCAAGAGCATAGATTGAAGATCTTTTCAAGAGAGATTTCTTCGTTCGAAGCGGATTCGTGATAGATCAAGCTTGATCCCTCGCTGTCCAGATCTGAAGCATGTTGATTTGGGTTTGTTTTGGTGATTTGGTGAGTGGTGATTATCTCTCACACGGATCCAAAGGAGTAGATCGGATTGTTGGCTTGATTTGGTGTTAAAATAGTGATTTCTATGCATTTTTGTAAACCTAAGTGTAGATCCATGTAGATCCATTGTTCATGATGATGTTACATCCATTTTATAATATGTTAGCCTATGCAAGTTCATTCATGAAGTTTGTAGAGATATTGTTCATGTTTTCATGCTTGTTAGACTTTCAACTCTTTAATTACGAAAATGCCATTATTGTTATAATTGTCTATTTAGATCTTATTTGAATGCTTGATTGTTTGGATTAATGTTTGATTTGGTTTACTGCTATGAATTAGATGATTTATGATTTGATTTAGACCGAAGACGATTCAAAAGCTAAGGGAAAGGCTCTTGAATTGGGAAAGCTGCTCGTGGCATATGTAGCGGGATGATGAAGCTCTTATGCATAGATTTGATGATGTGATGTTGAGATGAGGCTTTGCGAGGATGTGATGAAGCAAGGCAATCATGTGATGAAGACTTGGTCTAATCCAGACGGGATCATTCCAAGCATGTTGATAACTCGGTGATATGATTCGAGTTGAGGATAATGAATGGATATGAGAATAGTCGTCGAGGAGGATGACTAGGAGGCTTGGATAGCATCGTTGTTGAAGGTTCTAGCATGCTCTAAGCAAGAGTACGTTTGGGCAGATTCGATAGTCCCAACGGCCAACTGTTGATGGTCGAGTACTCTGGGCAGATTCGATAGTCCTAGGCACGGGCTGCGACGACGTGCGGGAGTTATGTCTAGAACCGGGGTTTCCATTAGCACTTGACGGACGGTTGAAAGAATGTGCCGGTCATTCAATTAACGGTGATATCAAAGCAATGATAACAGTGATAGCCAGAGTCATGGATGTTTGGTTGTATCGTCATTCGGACTCAAGAGCGGTATTTTCTGGGTGCTTATCTGATTTAGGCCTTGGTACTTGGAAAACATTGCCCTTGACTCGAATGATTATTACTTTACTTTAAATTGTATGCTCTGCTGTGTTGCTTCTGCTTAGTGTGTGTTTGGGGCTATCACTGTAGAAAGAGGTGGAGTGGGAGGGTTGTATTCCTATTCCTTTTCCTTTATGCTCTTTTGGTATGTTGTTAGTTAATTTACTGCTCATTAAGACTGTTGTCTGACTCAAGGCTTTATGTTTTAATTCTTATTGCCTTGGGCTGTTTGTCCATTTTTGGGACGGGCAGACTAGGTAGCAGGTGACAGGTGCTGTTCTCTTCTCACGATGCTGATATCGAAGACGAGCTGGAGGGTTGCATATTATCTTCTTCTTATTATATGTACTGGATGTTCCGCTGTTTTGTATTCTCTGAGTGTTATGTAGTGAGGCTTGATGTATTGGCTATTTGGATGCTTGTATTCAACTATTATGAAGTTTTATATGATGGCATTTTATTCTGTAAAGCTTCACTATGTATATGTTCTATTGTATTTTGTCCATGCGCTGTGAGTAATACGATAGATTCTGTTGTTTTAATCTACCCTGACAATCGTCCATGGTCGCCTGGCACACTTTACAGCGCACTATCACTAGATTCGGTGCAGGGGTCATGGGCGGTCGTCACATTTGGTATCAGAGCCTTGGTTAATCGATTTTACCCAACGCTCGCTGTCATAACTACGTATGAGAGACGTAATTGTAATTTGATGGATGATTACTATATATAATATAGTAGCTTAAAAGTAAGTTAGTCCTTTGTGCAGTTATTTCTCTAGATGTTCTAATCATTCCTTTTTATAGATATTGAGAATGAGTCGAAGAGGGAGACCAGCTGCTAGGGAAGGCCGTGCTACTGAGGGGACTGCTGATTATGCAGCCATGTTCGAAGCTATGATGACTTCGATCATGAGAAGGATACCAGTTCCGGGGGCAGCAGTAGATGTTGGAGTTCAAGTCCAAACTCCGAAACCAGTGGATTTTGCTAAGTTGTGCAAGGATTATACTGCTCTTGGAGGGAAGGTTTTCTTGGGAACAAAATCTACCATTGAGGTCCAGAGATGGATAGATGCTTGTAGAAGGATCTTTGGTGATTTGGGAATTGAGGATGCAACTAAGAGGAAGTTGGCATCAAGACAGCTTCAAGGGAGAGCCTCTGATTGGTGGAATTCTATTACCATCACTACTCCGGAGGAAGAGATTACTTGGGAGCAATTCCAAGTTAGGTTTGAAGCTAAGTTCATTTCTACAGCTCAGAAGTCTGTTCTATTCAAGAAGTTTGTGGAGCTCAAGCAAGGAGGGAGATCAGTTCTTGAGTATGTTTCTGAGTTTGAAGCATTGTCCAAGTATGCCCGGTCATATATTGAGTCTGCTTATCAGAAGAATGAGAAGTTTGTGACAGGCTTGGACAGTTATCTTGGGAGGCAGTTGGTGGATCATTTGGATGATTCATTTGAGAAGCTTGTGGAGAAAGCTCTCAGGCATGAGAGTCTGTTTCCTAAGGAAGGATCTGTTGTTGCTGTGACCAAGGGAGAGTCTAAACCACAGCAGGGTGGAAACAAGAAGAGAAAGCAACAGCAGCAGAAGGGTAAGGATGGCCAGAAGAAGCCGAAAGGCGAGGTGACTTGCTACAATTGTCAGCAGAAGGGCCATTTCTCGAAGGATTGTAAGAATCCGAAGGTGCCGATGAAGTGTCACAACTGTGACAAGCCAGGGCACATCAGGAAGAATTGTCCAGAACCGAGGAAGGACAAGCAGATTGTGCAAGCTTATGCTTTGGGAGCTGTTCCGTCGTCTTCGAAAGCTCCTACTGCTGAAGAGAAAGGAAAGAGTGTGGTTGTTCAAGGTACTCTTTTCCTATGTGGTGTTCCAGTTAGAGTTTTGTTTGATACTGGAGCGTCGCATTCGTTTGTTTGTAATGAACTTGTAGGCCGGTTAGATTTGAAGCCGGATATTGTCGATAGGCCATTGGTTGTGACTAATCCAGTTGGGGGTTCGTCTTGTTTGTGTATGTTATGCCGTGGTCTAGTTGTATCGAGTCATGGTTGCTCTTTTGTTTGTGATTGCTTTGTTCTGAACTTTGCGGGGTTCGGAATTATTTTGGGTATGGACTGGCTTAGGAAGTATGCGGCAAAGGTTGATTGCGAGAGGTTGGAAGTGACAGTCGAGAATGTGGAGGGGCGAAAGGTTGTAATACGATGTAAGCATGAAGAAGGCGTCTTCATGAGCTTCATGTATTCGCTGGTTGTTCCACGGGATGGACTGCCATCGGTGCCAATCGCTAATGGATTCGAGGATGTCTTTGACGAAGTCAAAGGGTTGCCGCCGCATAGAGAGATTGAGTTTCGTATAGATCTAGTTGAAGGAGCCAGACCTGTTGTGATGCCTCTTAGGCGGATGGCGCCTAGGGAACAGCAGGAGTTGAGGGTGCAAGTTGATGATCTTTTACAGAAAGGATTCATTCGGCGTAGTGTGTCCGAGTGGGGTGCACCAGTTGTGTTTGCAACCAAGGCAGATGGATCATTGAGATTGTGTGTGGATTATCGTGAGCTGAATAAGGTGACTAAGAAGAACAAGTATCCATTGCCGAGAATAGATGACTTGTTTGATCAGCTTCACGAAGCCAAGGTGTTTTCTCAGATGGATTTAGCAATGGGATTTCACCAGTTGAGAGTGGCTAAGGATAGTCTGCCGAAGACTGCTTTTCGGACACCATCGGGTTTCTTTGAGTGGCTGGTAATGCCGTTTGGATTGACTAACGCGCCGGCATATTTTGTGGATCTTATGAATAGAGTGTTCAGAGATCAGTTGAACAAGTTCGTACTTGTGTTCGTGGATGATATTCTGATTTATTCCAGAACGGAGGAAGAGCACAAGACGCACTTGCGTATTGTTTTGGAAATCTTGCGGAAACATCAGCTGAAGGCTAAGTTTTCGAAGTGTCACTTCTGGAAGAGTGAAGTGAGGTTCTTAGGCCATGTGATTTCTGGAAGTGGAATAGCGGTTGATCCCGCTAAGGTGGCAGCAATCCAAGATTGGGTTAGACCTAAGAATGCATCTGATGTGAGAAGTTTTCTTGGATTAGCAGGATATTATCGACGGTTTATCAAAGACTTCTCCAAGATAGCTGCACCGTTAACAGGATTGACGAAAAAGAACCAAGTGTTCAGTTGGGATGCTAAGTGTGAGCAAGCTTTCGGAATCCTGAAAGAGAGATTGACGAGTGCTCCTGTTTTGACTATTCCAAGTAGGAATGATGAGATGGTGGTTTACACCGACGCATGTGGTACTGGACTTGGAGCAGTGCTGATGCAGAGGGATAAAGTTGTTGCATATGCAAGTCGACAACTGAAGCCGCATGAAAGGAATTACCCGACTCATGATTTGGAGTTAGCGGCGGTTGTATTTGCTCTGAAGATGTGGAGACATTATCTGTTGGGAGTTCGATTCGAGTTGTTTACGGATCATAAGTCGTTGAAGTATCTTTTCTCCCAAAAGGATTTGAATCTTCGGCAGCAACGTTGGCCAGAGTTTTTAGCATCATATGATTTTGGTATAGCTTATACTCTGGGAAAAGGTAACGCAGTGGTAGATGCGTTAAGTCGAAGACATGCAGGATTAGGAGCCATGTTTTCAGAATGGAAGAGTCTCGAGTATTTGGCTGGATTTGACTTCAGGCCTAGATGTGAATTGGAACATGAGATATTGGCAAACTTGTCGATAAGACCTTCTCTTGTGGAAAGGATTGGCGAGAGCCAAAAGCGAGACGATAAGCTTGTCAAGATTATCCGTGAATTGGAATCTGGATTGGATCCAGAAAAGGATAAAGGATTCGAGGTCGATCGAGAGGGTTGGCTTCGAAAGCAAGAACGACTAGTTGTTCCCGATATAGATGAATTGAGGAGTGAAGTCCTGAAGGAAAGTCATCACTCGAAGCTGACAATTCATCCAGGTGGAAATAAGATGTATCGGGATATGAAGAGAACCTACTACTGGGAAGGCATGAAGAAGGATGTTGGAAATTTTATTTCCAAGTGCATGAACTGCCAGTTGGTGAAGGCTGAACAGAAAAAGCCAAGTGGATTACTTCAACCATTAGAAGTTCCTACATGGAAGTGGGAGCAAATATCGATGGACTTTATTGATGGATTACCTAGAACCAGAACGGGAAATGAAGGGATTTGGGTCATTGTGGATCGTCTGACTAAGAGCGCAAGATTCATTCCTGTTCGATCGACTAGGACTGCATCAAGGTTGGCTGAGTTGTATGTTAAGTGGATAGTTCGATTCCATGGTATTCCGAAGAGTATAGTGAGCGATCGAGATCCATTGTTCACTAGTGGATTTTGGAAGAGCTTCCAGGAAGTTCTGGGAACCGAGTTGTGTTTGAGTACAGCTTATCACCCTCAAACAGATGGTCAGACCGAGAGAGTCAACCGAGTTTTGGAAGATCTTCTTAGAGCATGTGTTTTGGACTTCGGAGGATCATGGGAAGATCACCTTTATTTGGTGGAGTTTGCGTACAACAACAGTTACCAGTCAAGCATTGGTATGGCACCGTATGAGGCATTGTATGGAAGACCGTGTAACTCTCCGACATGTTGGTTGGAAACTGGAGAAAAGCTGATACTTGGGCCAGAGATGATTCGGCAGACTTCAGATTGTATAGAGATCATTCGACAACGAATGAAGGCAGCCCAAGACCGTCAGAAAAGTTATGCCGATAAGCGTCGTAAGGATTTGGAGTTTGACGTAGGTGATATGGTTTTTGTGAAGATTTCTCCACTGAAGAATGTTATTCGATTCGGGAAGAAAGGAAAATTGACTCCGAGATTTGTTGGACCATTCCCGATCATCGAGCGAATTGGAAAGCTCGCCTACAGATTGGAGTTACCAGAGAAGATGTCGAGTGTGCACAATGTTTTTCATGTATCATATCTACGGAAGTATGTGCACGACTCGAATACAGTGGTTTCTGCTGATAGCTGTGAAGACTTCGAAGTTGATCCAGTTGATAGAAGAACTCGTAAGCCGCTTCGTGTTGTTGAAACCGACACGAAACAACTTAGGAGGAAGGTAGTTAAGTTGCTCAAGATACAATGGAGTGATGATGATAACGACTGTACGTGGGAGGTGGAAGAGAGGATGAAGGCAGCTCATCCTGAACTCTTCAAGGTATGGCCCTAAGGTGTCGTGTCATCTCACGATATTGTAACTTGTTCTAAGTTTTAGAATTCTGCATGCTAGGCTAGAATTGGATGCATGGTTGGCTGATTGCTATGGATGGTAGGCATGCAGAATAGCCTTTGATTGCTTTGTTTGTTTGGAATTTCGGGGGCAAAATTCCTAAGGGGGAGAGAATGTAACGACCCGTATTTTACGGATCGAAAAGTTTGTCAAAATCTGGGATTTTCAGCATTTTCTAGTTGTTTCAGATTTTGGTTGAAATTTGCCTAAGTCCTAGGTCGTACGCGACCTAGAGGTTAGTTAAATGTTGTTGGCGACTTAGGAGATAAGTCGTGAGCGACTAAGAGAAGGTCTGCGACCTAAGGGAATAGGCGAGTTAAGAGTTAGGTCGTAGCCAGATTAAGTGGTAGGTCGCACTGTCTTGAGTCGCACCTAAGTGTTAAGTCGTTCAGGTGATAAGTCGCGAGGTGGTTTAGGTCGTGGACAGTTTGGAGCGACCTATGGGAGTAGCAAGTTAAACCCAGTAGTTAACGACCTAGGGTTGAGCGACCTAGTGGTTCCGAGTTAGCATTGTTAGGTCGGCAACGACCTAAGAAGTTTGGAGATAGCTGTGTTGCAACCTAGTATCTTGGTATGACCTATAGGTTAGCGACTTAAGGAGTATACGACTTAGGGAAGTTAAGTGGTAAGTCATAGACGACTTATAGGGGCAGCGACCTAAGGAAGCTAGGGGATAAGCAGGGAGCGACCTATGGTAGTACGCGACCTAAGGGTTAGCGAGTTAACAACCCAGTATGTTGCGACCTAGTGGATAGCTTGTTAGCATAGTTAGGTCGTTAGGCGACCTAAGGAGTTAGGTCGCATAAGTTGTTAGGTCGCATGGGTTGGTAGGTCGCGTGATTTGTTAGGTCGCTGGGTTTTGTTAAGTGTTAGGTCGTAACCTCGTTAGGTCGTAGGATGGTGAGCTCTGTTAGGTCGCTAAGCGCGTAAGTTGTTAGGTCGCTGGGTTTTGCCATGTGTTAAGTCGTAAGCCTTTAAGTCGTTGAAGCGCCTGAGTTGTTAGGTCGCAGGTTAGTTAGGTCGTAGGTCGCTGAGTGCTTGGATGCGCGTTTTGTTAAGTCGTAGGTTGGTTAGTCTTTAGGTCGGTGGGTTTTAGGTCGTAGGTCGCGGACGACCTAACTCCGAGCGACCTAGGGATGATTTCAGCTATAAATAGAGGGGGTTGGCTTCATTTTTGGGATCCGGATTTTGAAGCGACGAAGTGTTGCCATTTTGAGAGCTCGACTTCTACACTTCTTCACTTCTTTTCTCCACTCTAATCTAGTGCTTCCTTTCATCCAAATCGAAGATCAAGATTGAAGATTCAAGAGCATAGATTGAAGATCTTTTCAAGAGAGATTTCTTCGTTTGAAGCGGATTCGTGATAGATCAAGCTTGATCCCTCGCTGTCCAGATCTGAAGCGTGTTGATTTGGGTTTGTTTTGGTGATTTGGTGAGTGGTGATTATCTCTCACACGGATCCAAAGGAGTAGATCGGATTGTTGGCTTGATTTGGTGTTAAAATAGTGATTTCTATGCATTTTTGTAAACCTAAGTGTAGATCCATGTAGATCCATTGTTCATGATGATGTTACATCCATTTTATCATATGTTAGCCTATGCAAGTTCATTCATGAAGTTTGTAGAGATATTGTTCATGTTTTCATGCTTGTTAGACTTTCAACTCTTTAATTACGAAAATGCCATTATTGTTATAATTGTCTATTTAGATCTTATTTGAATGCTTGATTGTTTGGATTAATGTTTGATTTGGTTGACTGCTATGAATTAGATGATTTATGATTTGATTTAGACCGAAGACGATTCAAAAGCTAAGGCAAAGGCTCTTGAATTGGGAAAGCTGCTCGTGGCATATGTAGCGGGATGATGAAGCTCTTATGCATAGATTTGATGATGTGATGTTGAGATGAGGCTTTGCGAGGATGTGATGAAGCAAGGCAATCATGTGATGAAGACTTGGTCTAATCCAGACGGGATCATTCCAAGCATGTTGATAACTCGGTGATATGATTCGAGTTGAGGATAATGAATGGATATGAGAATAGTCGTCGAGGAGGATGACTAGGAGGTTTGGATAGCATCGTTGTTGAAGGTTCTAGCATGCTCTAAGCAAGAGTACGTTTGGGCAGATTCGATAGTCCCAACGGCCAACTGTTGATGGTCGAGTACTCTGGGCAGATTCGATAGTCCTAGGCACGGGCTGCGACGACGTGCGAGAGTTATGTATAGAACCGGGGTTTCCATTAGCCCTTGACGGACGGCTGAAAGAATGTGCCGGTCATTCAATTAACTGTGATATCGAAGCAATGATAACAGTGATAGCCAGAGTCATGGATGTTTGGTTGTATCGTCATTCGGACTCAAGAGCGGTATTTTCTGGGTGCTTATCTGATTTAGCCCTTGGTACTTGGAAAACATCGCCCTTGACTCGAATGATTATTACTTTACTTTAAATTGTATGCTCTGCTATGTTGCTTCTGCTTAGTGTGTGTCTGGGGCTATCACTGTAGAAAGAGGTGGAGTGGGAGGGTTGTATTCCTATTCCTTTTCCTTTATGCTCTTTTGGTATGTTGTTAGTTAATTTACTGCTCACTAAGACTGTTGTGTGACTCAAGGCTTTATGTTTTAATTCTTATTGCCTTGGGCAGTTCGTCCATTTTTGGGACGGGCAGACTAGGTAGCAGGTGACAGGTGCTGTTCTCTTCTCACGATGCTGATATCGAAGACGAGCTGGAGGGTTGCATATTATCTTCTTCTTATTATATGTACTGGATGTTCCGCTGTTTTGTATTCTCTGAGTGTTATGTAGTGAGGCTTGATGTATTGGCTATTTGGATGCTTGTATTCAACTATTATGAAGTTTTATATGATGGCATTTTATTCTGTAAAGCTTCACTATGTATATGTTCTATTGTATTTTGTCCATGCGCTGTGAGTAATACGATAGATTCTGTTGTTTTAATCTACCTTGACAATCGTCCATGGTCGCCTGACACACTTTACAGCGCACTATCACTAGATTCGGTGCAGTGGTCATGGGCGGTCGTCACATCGAGTAGGCTTCGGGTCGAACCCGAAGCAGCATTTGAAAACAGATTTTTAAAGTTTTTTAAAATAAAAACAAGATTTTAAATTTAAATAATTTGGTTTTAAAATCTTATAAATTTCTTTTATAAGATAAGTGTTCTTTAACATTTGATTTAAAAGGTTTGTAAATTTGGTCTAAATTTTGTTAAAGATAAATTTGTAATCATTTTAAATCTTGAATTTGAAATGAAATTTAAAGGTAAACTTAAAAGTAAAATGTTTCAAAGGCATATGTAAATGATAATTAAGTCATTGATAAGGATAGTATTTTATCTAAAAGGTTAATTAAGATTTAATGATTTGAAATTGATTAAATTAATAAGGTAATTAAAGAATAATTAATTAATTTAATTAATTAATGATTAAGGATAAATAAATAATTAATTAAGGGTTGTAAGTTAATTAATTAAAGGTTAATTAATTTGTAATTAAGGATCATTAATTAGATAAGTTAAGATTTTAAATTAATGGTTAGAAATTAATTAATCAAGTAATTAAAGATTAATTAAGTTATAGTTAAGCACTTAATTAATTAAATAATTATTGATTTATTAATGGGTTGTTAAAGATAAATTAATTTGTAATTAATAATGATTAATGTAAGTTTAATTACTTTAGAAAAGTAATTAAAAGAATTGTTAATAGTTAATGAGAGATCATTAACTTGGGATTATTAAATAATCAATTAATGTGATTAATTTTAATAATTAATTAGATTAATTGATTAAGGATAATCAATTGTTGAATGGGGTAAGTAAAGTTACTTAATGAAAGTAATTAAGGGATTAATTACTCAATGTAATTAATTAATTAAATGTGATTAGTTTAAGTTAATTAATTAAGTTTAATTAATTTAAGATAATCACTTGATGATTTGATAAGTATAATTACTTAGTGTAATTTATAAAGTGTAATTACTTAGTGAAGTAATTAATGGGTAATTACTAGATGTAATTAATTAAGGGTAATTAATTACTGGATGTGATTAATCAAGGGTGATTAAAAAATGTGATTAATTAAAGATTAATTATTAAATATGATTAATAATTAAAGAAGTAATTAGGGATCATTCATTAATATAATTAATGATGTAATTAAGGGTTTATTAATTAAAAGATAATTAATAAATGAAGTGATTATAGAAAAATTAATTAGTGTAATTAATTAAGGATTAATGTAATTAATTATAATTAATTAATTAATGAAGTAATTAAAGGTTAATTACTGTAAATGGTTAAGGATAATTAATTTGTATAATTAATTAAGGATTAATTACTTAAAGTAATTAAAGGATAATTAATCAAGGATGATTAATTAAGATGAATACTTAGAGTATGATTAATTAACTGGTTTAATTAATGATTAAGTAAGCAGGATTTAAAAGTAATTGAAGTAATTAATTTAATTCATTAGAGATAATTAAATTAATTGGTGATAGTATGATTGCTTATGGATGGTTAAATGATATTGAAATGCCTTGGATTGTTTGATATCTCTATCTGTGCTGATTTGTGATAGGAGATGCTTTGGTTGAATTGTGATGATATGGATTATATATTTTTGAATATGTGAATATGGATAATAGAATTGAATTGTTTTTACTTTAAAACAACTTGACCTTAAAAGACGGCATTTTGGATTTCTGTAACGACACGTAAATTTCGACGTTTAATATTTATTAATTAATGGGATTTTTAATTTAAATTTAGAAAAAAAAATCTTATTTATTTATATGAAAGCAACTATTGAAATTTGATGTATCAAGGGTAACTAAAGCTTTACAAATTGAATTACATATTGCAATTAATTGGAAAGAGTATTTATGAAATAATAACAAAAATGAATTGCAACTATATGAATGGAAGAAATTGTAAATAAGTGGATGTAAATATTGAATTAATTAATAGAAATAAATTGCCCACATTTGATTGTAATAAATTTAATTAAATGTACATTTACGTGAAATGTAATACCATGTTTAAGAGATTGCTAAATTGTATATATTAAAAAGAATTTTATAAATTGTTTTAAAACCTTAATTAATATGGTGATAAATTTAATATAAGGAAAATCAATGAAAATTTTGATCTAATAAGTGAAGCAATAATGATAAATAGTAATTAATTCAAAATTTGTAACTTGGGAATAAGGTTAATTGAAAATCGAATGGGTTAACTTGGGAATTAAGCTTTATTTATTTTATTGGATCTAAGATTTGATAATTTGGATTTATTACAATTAAATAAAAGTAAATGTAAATTTTTCGTTAAATTTAAATTGAGTTGAAACGGAAAATATTATTACAATAATTTTAAATCCAATGATAACCATTTATATTGGAAATTTATAAAGGGGATAAATATAGGTTAATTAAATAAAAAGGGAATTTTGGAAATTTATCTATAATTTGAATTTTATGAAATATAATATTTATATTGATTTAATCCTTAATGAAATAGACAATAAGGATTGTTAGATCATTTTAAATGTTTGTGAAATTGTAAGTAATAAAAATTGTCAATTCTCTAATTGAAATATAAAATTCGATTTAATTAATTTATTTTAAAATTTATTTAATTAATATAAAAATAGCCATTTTGGCCACTGACTCGGATTTTGACGAAACCAATTTCATCAGATCCGTAACGGTGAATTATAATAATGTTTCAAGTTTCGTAGCGATCGGACTTGTCGTTTGATCGTACGGACTCGAAACGCCTTGAAATTTATGCAATTGAAATCAGTTGAAATCAATTTGAAAATATTAATTTTAGCATAACTTCTTCATACGACACAATTTCAACCTGTAACCTTTTCCATTGCATTCAGAATATTTTAAATTACCTGTTTTGATATATGGGTTGACCCAATATCGTTTCGGGGTCAGAACTGGCTTTTTGGGCCATAGTTTGTTTCGCACGTTCATTTATCCGATCTGTCTACTCTACCACTATATAAGCACGGTTTTAAACCCTAGCCTCCATCTTCTATCATTTGTCTGTATGTTCATTTTTCTTCAATCCTTTCTCTACCTCAAAGGATGCTTTCAGATCCAAATAACAGTTCAAAAATCAAATAAAAATTTAAGTCCTCAGAAAAATCCCAAAAAAATATATGTGATGGTTTTCATCGATACGAATCTACGGGTTGTCTCGGTTTTTGCAATTGATGGTCAGATCAATGACAAATCGCGGTCAAACCTGAAATTTCGAAACTCATATGGGCAAATTTGGGCGTTTTTGATTGGATCGATTTTAGGCAAATTGCTTTCTGGGTTTCGTAGAGCGCGAAGCGTGGAGTCGTTTGATGGTGGTCGGAGGTTGTATCGTGGGCTGTGGCGTTGGAATTTGGCGATTTAGGGTTGCAAAACCCACGGCGGCGACGAGCTTTTTAGGCGACCGGACCCTACCCCTTGCGTGCGGCTCGTCGAGCTAGAGCCGATGGCGGTGGTCGTCGTTCGTCTAGAGGTCGGAGGTGATGGGTATTCACGGTCAAAGGCTGGTCAAATGGGTTTCATGTTGAGTTCGGTAGCAGGAGGAAACGTGCGTGAAGGTGCCTGTACGTGAGCAACTTTTAGATGATGACGTGGCAGCTTGTATGTGTTCTTTTTTTTTAAAATTGAAATTCAATCATAATTTTCGCAATATCTCGTGCATACGAACTCCATTTCACGTGCGGTTTTTTTGTTAGGATCGTATTGAAATTCCGGACCTGATGACGCTGGTTTGGACGAATTCTGAGATGGTCAAATTTTTGGGTTTAAATTGAATTTAAATTCAATTTAAATTCAAAAGGTGAGTGTTTTAACCCACTCACAACTTCTAAGATTTCCTATGTTTGTTAAATTCATGTATGATGTGGTTAGAAATTTATTTATAGCTGTTTGACATATATTTCATCATTATCTCAGTTAATTGCATTCATCGTAATAAATTGTTAATTTATTTATTTATTGCATTTAAATTGCCAGTTAATTGTTAATTAATTTATCCATTGCATTTAAACTGCCAATTAATTGTTAATCAATTTATTCGTTGCATATAAACTGCCAGTTGAAAGTTATTAATTTTTATTGAATATAAACTATTTGGTGATGCCTGTTATATTTTATATGCTTTATATTGATGTTTTTGTTTAAATTGGATGACGATTGTAATGAATGGTTGATTATTGATATTTGGATGAATCGATGCTATATTTTATATAGTATAAACTGCAAGTTATTATGCATTTTATTTTATTCGGGATTGCGGTTTGAAATGATATATAACCGTAAACTTTTTTTTTTAATTTCGGATTGAAATGATAAATATCCGTATCACTTGACCGTAGGATAGAAAATTATATACAGGCACCGTGGTCTATATAAAAATATTTTAAAGTGATTTTCTATGGTTTGGAAAGAAATATACGGTTTACTAAATATTAAATTTTGATATTATATAAAATATTATTTTATATATAGTTAAATTCTAAAATTTTAGCTATGTGTAACTTGATGATGTTTTAAATTTGATTTACGAATATTTCAAGTTTGAGTTTTATTTAAGTGATATTGAACTTATTAAACAAATATTTCTAAACTAAATAATAGTAAAATTGAATTAAGGTATATATAGAATTTTCAGATTTGGTTGAGAATTTTAGAATATTTTAAGACTTGAAATATATCAAAATTGAAATGTTTTATTTAAATTAAGGTATTATTGTTTTCAAAGTATTGGTTTTCGAAATTGTTATAACTTTGGAAGTAATATGGTTTGAAAATAAATTCATTTGAAATAGAAATTATTTAAGAATTATCTTTGAATATATTGATTTGAAACCGATTGAAATTTTGAGATTTAGAATATGACTGCCTTTTGTGATTTGGGTTTAATATGGTTTTAAAGAATATTTCGAGTTTTATAAATAAAAGTAAGATTAGTGATTGGAAATTTGGTTTTATTTAAATGAGATAATTGAATTGTTTTTGAAATGGAAATGATATATCATTGAATTGGGTTTTGAAATGGAAATAATACATTGATAATTTGGGGTTTGAAATAGTAATAATATTTTGGTTTAAAGTATATACTATTTTGAAGTAAAGGATATGTTTTGAAATGGCAAAAAAAAAATATTTTGGTTTTAAGGTATATACTATTTTGAAGTAAAGGATATGTTTTGAAAGGGCAATGAGTGTGTTTTTAAAAGTATATATATATTAAATGACCACGGTGTTATAATAACGATTGGTTGTTAAAGAGACCGGGATCGGATATGGACATACTCTCTGTCGATACCGAAAACCACTTTGACAACCGTGTACGCGGTGGAGATTCCAGAATGAAGTAGGATGGTGGCGACGTTCTTAAGGTATGTTATGTGGACCCAACTCCCGTGAGTTGGCATAAGGTGGCTAAAACAGGAGCGATCTCAGACCAGTGAGGTAGCACCTCTTCTCGGACACATTTCTTCGATATTATACTCTTACTTGTGATTTGACTAGATGGCCATCCTCCGATTTGGGAATGTTGTTCGAGGTGGAACGGTAGTGGCTGCTATGCGTATCCATCAGTCCGTGTGCGTATTAGTATATCTACCCTGGCATTGCCTAGTTGTGCCGTGTCACCTACCATATCGAGCTTTACTACGATTATGATTTTAAGATCCGACCGCGTTAAGGTTCTCCATCCCCTTAACGCTATTTTCTATATGATTATACTTTATTGATTAGACACTACTGTATATAGCGAATATTACTACATAGTAGATAGTTTAACGGATCCTTAAGAGATGTGAATCCCGAACATTTCTTAAGTTACTGCACTCACGTTAGACACTGGATAGGAGATGTCAAACCCAGTAAACATCTCTGACGCCGTTTACACTCATATTTATTTCATTGATTTAACTTACATAAGATCTTTTAGTTCTGACTCGAGTGTTTTGTCTTTTCAATTCGCTCGGGTCAGCCTGAGCATTTCAGGATTTGAAGGCCTATTTCTGAAGGACGAAGACGAAGATTTTATTACTACTATTTGTTATATATTATACTACACCATTGTATTCCGCTGCATAATTATCATTCTCTGGTATGTGTAACTCTGATATGTATTGTATAAGTATAATCAAATGTTTTGTAAAACAGCTTCATGAACTGTTATTTGATTATTATATTTTATCGTTCCGCTGCAAGATTCTATTTTGTTTTATTTCTTTCTTGTCTTTTCTTATTTACCCCATAACAATCCGTCCTTTCGTATGGTTTGAATCGACATGTGTGTCGGTCTAAAGCGTGCGAAAAGGCGGGACGTTACAATTTCGATGAGACCGGGATCGGGTATCAAATTTGATTATCCGAAAACCACATCGATCCAAGTTTAACGATAGGTCGTGAATCTCAAGTGAAGAGGAAGATTTAGAGTGCAAGGGTTATTGTAATACCCCAAAATTTTGTGAAAAATCATTTTTGTAAAATGATTTAATTTTGAAATATTTAGATTTAAATATGGTGAAATTTCTGGAATAAATAGTGTGCAAGTATATGTGTGCACGTGCACACTGAAATGGCACAAGAAAGAACTCCAGATTTCTTGGATTTAAAACAAGAATTAAAGAGCAATACAAACATGATTTTGCAACATGGTTATTTGATTTCTGAGATTTTATGGGTCATCTTAGAAAATAAGAAAAGTAAGTTTTACTTTAGATCAGTAAACAAATTTATTTAAAACCCAGAAAAGAAAATAATATATATATGTATATATTGGTAAACTTGTATACATATAGGTGCATATGTTTCTGAATTTAAAAGAGGAATTAAAATAAGCCTAGATAAGATATGTATACAAATATACATTTTTAAATACTGAAAAGTACATATATATATATTAGCAAGTGAAACCATAACATTAAAATGACATGAAATGTGATACAAGTCAATATGCTTGTGTAGGCAAAAATAGCAAAGGGGATTTTCAGAAATAATTAAAATAAATGGAATAGTCACACTTTTGACATGACTAAGTGAGTGGCCATTTTCTGAAAAAGTAAAAGAAAGAAAATGCAGTCTTTAAATTGGTTAATATGGCCGGGGTAATATGAATGAAAAATGCATGATGCTAAGCCAGGACAGAAATGGAATTCTGTTTCAATAAAACCCTAGAGGAAAAATGCTTATAAATAGGCAGTTTAGCCAGTAGAATTATTTTACCCCGAGCTGCATAAAAATAAGAAAAGAAGAAGAAAATATTGAAAGGAAGGAGAAAACACTCAAACAAGAATTTTCTGGATTAATAAGAAGAAACATTTAGGTGAGTAATCTCACTGAGTTCATGGCATTAAGACCTGAGTTGAGGCAGCCACTTTTTATATTGCCATTTATGTATTTCTGGTTTTGATGTATATGATTTCATCAATGCTTTTTGGATGTTTTATTTTAAATCTGATATGATTTAATATGGATAATTTTGATGATCTTTGATTGGTTGAGACATTTGTCTTTGGATGAGTATCATACTGTTTTATTTATACTCATAAATGTTAAAGTTTAGGATCTTAAAAATTATATAGAGAATACTCTCAACTGTTATAGATCTATGGCATGGAAATCTTATAAAAATGATTGGAGCTGCATTATACTTGGTATAAGTGCTGAGGCTTGAAAAGAAAAATGTTAAGGGTGCAATAGAAATTTTCTAAGTGCTGAGCCATTAATCAAAAAAAAAACCCACAAGCTAAAATTATGATTGAACCAGATCTTGAATCTGAATCAATCATAAAGGCTTGCAGATCAGTATAACATGCCATGCCTCTTTTACAGTTGAAAATGTTCTTATATTTACTAAGATCAAGACATATTGACCCCATTTAGGAAATGACTGTCTGATTATTTCTAAGGGGAAATTATGCTAGAAGAAATTATGGATGTTTCCATGTTTGCAGTGACATGTTCACTTAGCATATTTGATGTTAGGATTTAAGACAATACACTAGTAAATAAACTAGGGAAGGGAAGGCCAAGATGACTGCTGGAATGCTTGTCATATTTGAAGTATGCAAGTTGGCACATGGTTTGTTTAAGCCCTGAGATCTTTGTGCAATGATGTGAATTAGTTCATTGCAATGTGTCCCAGTGATTCCTTAATAGCAGATGAGGCAGGGATTTAAATTGAATATTACAACCTGTAAATGAAGAAATAGGAATGTGGATATTTCTTAGGTTGAATGGTATGGAACCAAGATGATTCCAGTAAATGAAATTGATGCCAATAGATAATCATGTTTGCATGATTATGTATGCAAGTGAAGGAATGATAAGTGAATATATCATACCTGAATCAACTTAATTATACTATGTTAAAATATTTGATTGCAGAAATTTGCTTAAATAACAAGTTAGTACCCTTATATTCTCTATTGCTTAATATCATGAATGAATTGATGTTATTCATACCAGATCATAGATCTGACCCTTGTTTGCTCATGGCATCTGGGGTGTCTCATTTTAAAATGAGGCAGCCACTTATGTTCTTTCAGGTAACCCAGGCACTAAGTAAAAATGAAGTTATGGCTTTTATGGAGGAGTGAATGAACATGCTAGCTAGTCTCAATAAGAGTTTAAATTGATTATATCTGCATGTATTCAGGAAAAATATTATGTTTCTAAGACTTCCAGTCATGTAATGAATTCTATTATGGTTAGATGAACTAGTTGTATCATGTTAAATATATTGTTATGCACTAAGGTTTAAAATCTCAAAGGAAAAATCTGACTGGAAAACAATGAAATGATTTTAATTATTGATATGAATGTTTGGAAGAGAAATATGCACATGTAGTTGAGCTACTGTTTTGTATAATTTATATTATGTATTAGTTAACCTTGAGACATAACAGAGCACTGAGTTTTAGAACTAAAATCTGGATTTAGCAAGAAGTAAACTTAAAGGATTTTATTTTCTTTTTACTGAAATGCTTTGTAAATAAATCTGAATTCATTTCTGAATTGAATTAGGAAAAGTAAAATGTTTTTCTAAAAGCTTCAGATAGAATGAAATGAAAGGTATCTCCCTTGTTTTTGAACTAGTGTATAGCATATACAAGACTCATGAGTTAACCAGCCTCAACTAAATGAAGTATTGGTTGATCATGATAGACTGTATCTTGAAAATATAGATGCATTTCAAAGCATAGTACATTTAGCAATTGTTTCACTCAGTTTTCTGGAAACTGGGCAAAGATAATGACATGTACATAAATACCTGTGTACATGTTGATAAATTGGGCAAAAATATAAATTTAAATTCTTAAAACAGTTGTAGGAATGGGTTTTAAAAATAGTTATGTAAAAAGAATTGTTTTGTATGATAGGTTATAGGCAAAATCAAATATATATGCACAATGATAGGTAGGTATCAGATTTCTAACCATACAGGAGAAAAATAAAAAGAAAAACCAAAAATTGTGTTTGAACCGACCAGCATAGCACTCGAACTCGTGACCTTTCATGTATAAGTTAGGCGCGTTTCCATTACGCCTAGATGTTGCTTGTGTTCACTTAGGATCCACTTACTTTTATACTGAATTTGATATTATCCAGACTTTAACATAATCATCTATATTAAAAGCTTGTTTACCACTGATTATTACTTGATCATTTCTTAATCCTAATGACAGACTAAAGTACATGTTTCTAGTGGATGTTATGGCCAAAAATCTGAATACAATAATTTATCTGAATTGCTAAAGATCTAAATCAAACAGAATGTTCTTGTACAAAAAATGAAGTATACACTCTGAACTTAGATAAGAAGATCACATACATCTTCATATGTATGTGTATGTTATTAGATATACACTGATATATTTATATTGGTAAGTTATTTTGATCCTGGATATATTTTGTTTATTGGAAAAAGAAAATGACCTTGGAAAAGATATTTGCAATGAATGATATATCTATATATCATCTCTTAGCAAAAAAAAAAATCCTTATGAAATTAGGGTGGAAATAGGAGGGTCATTTCAGTTGGTATCAAAGCACTTGGTTGCATTGATTGTTAAGTATTATAGAAATGTATAATGTCTGTTTGTTTTGGATGAAATAATTTAGATAAGAAATTAGAAATTATAGAAGCACTCATAATATACTAATACCATTTACCCAGAATTTAGTTAGCAGAACATGGTAGGAAGAGGATCTCATCACAATGCAGGAACCAGTGCACCTCAAATGCTTGATATGCAAGAATTTGTGAGGGTTTTAAGAGATGGAATTGGGCATAGGCCTGAGAACCCACATGAAGAGCTTTCAAAACTACTGAAGACTTATTCCAATTTGGGAGGCAAGAGTTTTGAAGGAACAGAGAGTGTGATGGAAATTCAAGCATGGTTGAGAACACTTGATAGGATTTTCAATGACATGCAGTTGGATGACCAAAGAAAGAGGCAAGTAGCTTCTAGACAACTGAAAGGGGTAGCTTTAAGCTGGTGGGAGGTGATCATAGCTGGAAGAAATGAAAATGAAATCACTTGGAATCAGTTCAAGGAGATGTTGGAGGCAAGATTTGTACCAGCATCAGCCAAGACCATTTTGCTTGAAGAATTTATCAAACTTAGGCAGGGAACTTTGAATGTCACTGAATACACTCAAAAGTTTGAGGGGCTATCTAATTATGGAGCAATGCTAGTGGCAGATGAAGCATCCAAGAATGATAGGTATATAAAAGGGCTGAACCCAGGACTTAGCAGAGCTATGCTACCATATGCAGATAGAACATTTGATCAAGTAATTGATCTGGCTTTGAAACTGGAACAACATGACAAAGAAAGAGAGAAATATAGGAATTTTAAGAGCAACAACAAGAAGGATAAGGGAAGATATCACCCTTATGATAAAAAGAAGGAGGAGGCAGACAATAGGAAGAGTAAAGATACTAAAGCCAATGATACTAAGAAGAAATTGGTTTGCCATCATTGTGGAAAAGAAGGACACATCAAACCAAGGTGCCCAGAGTTAAAAGGAGGAGCCTTCAAATGCTACCTATGTGGGAAAGAGGGGCATATGAAGAGGAACTGTCCTGAGAATAAACAGCAAGGGAAATTGGCAACTTTGGAAGGAAAAGGCAAATCTGTAGTGAAAATTGATGCTGAAAATCATGGCCAAGTGGAAGGTACATTACTCATTTGTGCCATACCCATACCAGTAGTATATGATACTGGAGCAACACACTCTTTGATTTCCTATGAATTAGTTAAAGTGTTAAAATTAAACTGCAAATTGGTTGAAACCCCATTGCTTGTACAAAGTCCCCTAGGGAGTTCTAGTGTTTTGAACATGAATTGTGTGGATGTGGAGTTAAACATAGGAGGAAATATTTTTATTTCCAATTTATATGTTTTAAATTACCCAAATATAGGAGTTATATTGGGGGTAGATTGGTTAAGGCAATTTAAAGCCATAATTAATTTAGACTCATCCACCATATCATTGCAAGATTCTAGAGGCCAGAGAATCACAGTTCTATGTGAAATAGCTAAGGAAGGGAAATTGTATCATTTAGTTGACTTAGAAAAAGATCTGAGTGAACTAACCATTGAAGAAATTCCCATAGTTAATGAATACTTGGATGTGTTTGGGGAAGTTAAGGGTGTTCCACACCACAGACCAGTTGAGTTCCAAATTAATCTCATTCCAGGAGCAAGTCCAATAATCAAGAAACCTTATAGAATGGGGCCAAGTGAACTGAAAGAATTGAAAAATCAGTTGGAAGAATTAGAAGGCAAGGGATTTATAAGGCCAAGCAATTCTTGCTGGGGTTCTCCAGTAGTGTTTGTAAGAAAACATGATGGTACCTTGAGAATGTGCATAGATTACAGAGAACTAAATAAAGTGACCATCAAGAATAAATACCCATTGCCTAGAATAGATGATCTCTTTGACCAACTCAGTGAAGCTAAAATATTTTCTAGGCTAGACTTAGCATCAGGATTCCATCAAATGAAGGTTGAAGACTCAAGTGTTAAGTATACTGCATTTAACACAAGATATGGCTTATATGAATTTTTGGTCATGCCATTTGGTTTGACAAATGCTCCTTCATATTTTGTTGATTTGATGAATAGAATATTTAGAGATTATCTAGACAAGTTTGTACCGATTTTTATTGATGACATTTTGATTTATTCTAAGACAGTGGAAGAGCATAAAAATCATTTGCATTTAGTTTTGTCAAGACTAAGGGAAAATGATTTAAAGGCAAAATTTTCAAAATGTGCATTTTGGAAAGAAGAAGTGCATTTCCTTGGGCATGTCATCTCTGCCAAAGGAATATCAGTAAACCCTAACAAAGTAGTGGCAATCCAAGCATGGAAAAGGCCTAGCACCATCAGTGAGATTAGATCATTTA
Source organism: Allium fistulosum (assembly GCA_030737815.1). Taxonomy (NCBI): domain Eukaryota; kingdom Viridiplantae; phylum Streptophyta; class Magnoliopsida; order Asparagales; family Amaryllidaceae; genus Allium; species Allium fistulosum. The sequence goes on along the minus strand of CM060905.1, from coordinate 494,880,001 downwards.
TGGGGATGGCAGGATATTATAGGAGATTCATAAAAGATTTCTCAAAAATATCATCACCACTTACCAATTTAACTAGAAAGAACCAAGCCTTTGTATGGACAGAAAAATGTGAGCAAGCTTTTATCAAAATAAAAGAAGCCCTGATTGATGCACCAGTATTGAGAGTGCCAGAAGGAAATGAAAATTTGGTTGTGTACACTGATGCAAGTGGCTCTGGGTTAGGGGCTGTGTTGATGCAGCAAGACCAGGTGGTAGCCTATGCATCTAGGCAATTAAAGCCACATGAAACCAGGTATGCAACCCATGATCTTGAACTAGCAGCAGTTGTGTATGCTTTGAAACTTTGGAGACATTATTTGTTAGGTGCCAAATTCATTTTGTACACTGATCATAAGGCACTGAAATATTTATTCTCACAAAAAGATTTGAACATGAGGCAACATAGATGGGTAGAGTTCCTAGCTGCCTATGACCTAGATATACTGTATACACCAGGCAAGGCAAATAAAGTTGCAGATGCCTTGAGTAGACAACATGCCAAGGTAGCCATGTTGATGATGGAAGAGTTTAGGGATTTGTCTATACTTACTGATTTGGAAATTGAGGAAAACAGTGAGGAACAAATGATGCCTATTGAAGAAGGTAAAGGTAAAGGAAAATTAAGTATGATATCTCTGCAATCAGATTTACTTCTTAAGATTGGACAAATGCAGGAACAAGACTTAAACATGATGGAAAAGAAAATGCTCATATCAAAAGGGGAGGAAGTAATAAATTATCAAATTGATAAAAATGGTTATTTAAGGAATAAAAATAGGATATGTGTTCCAGAAAATATAGAATTGAAAGAGGAAATATTAAATGAGTACCATAGGAGTAAGTACTCCATACACCCAGGTAGCACCAAGATGTATCAAAATTTGAAAAGAAATCTTTGGTGGAAGGGGATGAAGTCAGATGTGGCCAGATATGTTGCAAGGTGCATGACTTGCCAACAAGTCAAGGCAGAGACACAAAGGCCATCAGGACTATTGCAACCCCTTAGTATACCACAGTGGAAGTGGGAGGATATATCTATGGATTTCATAGATGGTCTTCCTAGATCTAAGAAGGGAAACACAAGTATATGGGTAATAGTGGATAGGCTAACTAAGGTAGCACATTTTATCCCAGTTAAAACAGAAAGAAATGCTCAAAAATTGGCTCAAATATTCATGAAAGAGGTAGTAAGGTTGCATGGCATACCCAAAACCATTGTGAGTGATAGGGATACCATCTTCACCTTAAGATTTTGGAAAAGTTTTCAAGAGGCTATGGGGAGTGAATTGTGCTTAAGCACTGCCTACCATCCACAATCAGATGGTCAAACTGAGGTGGTGAACAAAGTCTTAGAGGATTTGTTGAGAGCATGTACACTGGACTTTGGAGGCAACTGGGAAGACCACCTCCATCTAGCTGAATTCACCTACAATAACAGTTACCAAAGCACCATAGGGATGGCACCATTTGAAGCCTTATATGGCAAGCCATGTTTATCACCTATATGCTGGGTAGAGGCTGGAGAAAGGGCTATTCTTGGACCTGAATATGTTAAAGAAACCACAGAGAAAATTGGGTTAATAAGAAAAAGAATAGCAGCAGCTCAAGATAGGCAAAAGAAATTTGCAGATAGGAAGAGAAAGCAAGTGGAATATGAAGTGGGAGACTTTGTTTTCATCAAGATTTCACCTATGAAGAAAGTCATGAGATTTGGCAAGCAAGGTAAGCTTACACCAAGGTATGTTGGACCCTATAAAATTCTGGAAAGAATTGGTTCATTGGCTTACAAATTAGAACTACCAGAGGAGATGAAAGCAATGCATAATGTTTTTCATGTGTCCCAACTTAGAAAATGGGTACATGATAAGGAAGACATTTTGGAAAAGCCTACCAAAATTCAAATAAATCCTGACTTGGTTTATGAAAAAGAACCAGTGGGGATTATAGCCAAGGAAGAAAAGAAATTAAGGAGCAAAACCTTGAAACTAGTTAAGATCCAGTGGAGTAGTGATCCTAATGACTGCACATGGGAGTTAGAGGATAAGATTAGAATGGATTATCCTAAGCTTTTTGCAAATTAAAAGGTAATTTTTTTTTTCTTCTGGAAAAATTATTTGTTATGCATGGTTGATATGGTTGAATTTGTTTGCTTATGCATATATTTGATAAGTTTTCAGAAAAGAAAAATGATGCTTACTAAATGTTAGAAAAATTGTGAGGACACAATTCCTAAAAGGAGGGGTGAATGTAATACCCCAAAATTTTGTGAAAAATCATTTTTGTAAAATGATTTAATTTTGAAATATTTAGATTTAAATATGGTGAAATTTCTGGAATAAATAGTGTGCAAGTATATGTGTGCACGTGCACACTGAAATGGCACAAGAAAGAACTCCAGATTTCTTGGATTTAAAACAAGAATTAAAGAGCAATACAAACATGATTTTGCAACATGGTTATTTGATTTCTGAGATTTTATGGGTCATCTTAGAAAATAAGAAAAGTAAGTTTTACTTTAGATCAGTAAACAAATTTATTTAAAACCCAGAAAAGAAAATAATATATATATGTATATATTGGTAAACTTGTATACATATAGGTGCATATGTTTCTGAATTTAAAAGAGGAATTAAAATAAGCCTAGATAAGATATGTATACAAATATACATTTTTAAATACTGAAAAGTACATATATATATATTAGCAAGTGAAACCATAACATTAAAATGACATGAAATGTGATACAAGTCAATATGCTTGTGTAGGCAAAAATAGCAAAGGGGATTTTCAGAAATAATTAAAATAAATGGAATAGTCACACTTTTGACATGACTAAGTGAGTGGCCATTTTCTGAAAAAGTAAAAGAAAGAAAATGCAGCCTTTAAATTGGTTAATATGGCCGGGGTAATATGAATGAAAAATGCATGATGCTAAGCCAGGACAGAAATGGAATTCTGTTTCAATAAAACCCTAGAGGAAAAATGCTTATAAATAGGCAGTTTAGCCAGTAGAATTATTTTACCCCGAGCTGCATAAAAATAAGAAAAGAAGAAGAAAATATTGAAAGGAAGGAGAAAACACTCAAACAAGAATTTTCTGGATTAATAAGAAGAAACATTTAAGTGAGTAATCTCACTGAGTTCATGGCATTAAGACCTGAGTTGAGGCAACCACTTTTTATATTGCCATTTATGTATTTCTGGTTTTGATGTATATGATTTCATCAATGCTTTTTGGATGTTTTATTTTAAATCTGATATGATTTAATATGGATGATTTTGATGATCTTTGATTGGTTGAGACATTTGTCTTTGGATGAGTATCATACTGTTTTATTTATACTCATAAATGTTAAAGTTTAGGATCTTAAAAATTATATAGAGAATACTCTCAACTGTTATAGATCTATGGCATGGAAATCTTATAAAAATGATTGGAGCTGCATTATACTTGGTATAAGTGCTGAGGCTTGAAAAGAAAAATGTTAAGGGTGCAATAGAAATTTTCTAAGTGCTGAGCCCTTAATCAAAAAAAAAAACCCACAAGCTAAAATTATGATTGAACCAGATCTTGAATCTGAATCAATCATAAAGGCTTGCAGATCAGTATAACATGCCATGCCTCTTTTACAGTTGAAAATGTTCTTATATTTACTAAGATCAAGACATATTGACCCCATTTAGGAAATGACTGTCTGATTATTTCTGAGGGGAAATTATGCTAGAAGAAATTATGGATGTTTCCATGTTTGCAGTGACATGTTCACTTAGCATATTTGATGTTAGGATTTAAGACAATACACTAGTAAATAAACTAGGGAAGGGAAGGCCAAGATGACTGCTGGAATGCTTGTCATATTTGAAGTATGCAAGTTGGCACATGGTTTGTTTAAGCCCTGAGATCTTTGTGCAATGATGTGAATTAGTTCATTGCAATGTGTCCCAGTGATTCCTTAATAGCAGATGAGGCAGGGATTTAAATTGAATATTACAACCTGTAAATGAAGAAATAGGAATGTGGATATTTCTTAGGTTGAATGGTATGGAACCAAGATGATTCCAGTAAATGAAATTGATGCCAATAGATAATCATGTTTGCATGATTATGTATGCAAGTGAAGGAATGATAAGTGAATATATCATACCTGAATCAACTTAATTATACTATGTTAAAATATTTGATTGCAGAAATTTGCTTAAATAACAAGTTAGTACCCTTATATTCTCTATTGCTTAATATCATGAATGAATTGATGTTATTCATACCAGATCATAGATCTGACCCTTGTTTGCTCATGGCATCTGGGGTGTCTCATTTTAAAATGAGGCAGCCACTTATGTTCTTTCAGGTAACCCAGGCACTAAGTAAAAATGAAGTTATGGCTTTTATGGAGGAGTGAATGAACATGCTAGCTAGTCTCAATAAGAGTTTAAATTGATTATATCTGCATGTATTCAGGAAAAATATTATGTTTCTAAGACTTCCAGTCATGTAATGAATTCTATTATGGTTAGATGAACTAGTTGTATCATGTTAAATATATTGTTATGCACTAAGGTTTAAAATCTCAAAGGAAAAATCTGACTGGAAAACAATGAAATGATTTTAATTATTGATATGAATGTTTGGAAGAGAAATATGCACATGTAGTTGAGCTACTGTTTTGTATAATTTATATTATGTATTAGTTAACCTTGAGACATAACAGAGCACTGAGTTTTAGAACTAAAATCTGGATTTAGCAAGAAGTAAACTTAAAGGATTTTCTTTTCTTTTTACTGAAATGCTTTGTAAATAAATCTGAATTCATTTCTGAATTGAATTAGGAAAAGTAAAATGTTTTTCTAAAAGCTTCAGATAGAATGAAATGAAAGGTATCTCCCTTGTTTTTGAACTAGTGTATAGCATATACAAGACTCATGAGTTAACCAGCCTCAACTAAATGAAGTATTGGTTGATCATGATAGACTGTATCTTGAAAATATAGATGCATTTCAAAGCATAGTACATTTAGCAATTGTTTCACTCAGTTTTCTGGAAACTGGGCAAAGATAATGACATGTACATAAATACCTGTGTACATGTTGATAAATTGGGCAAAAATATAAATTTAAATTCTTAAAACAGTTGTAGGAATGGGTTTTAAAAATAGTTATGTAAAAAGAATTGTTTTGTATGATAGGTTATAGGCAAAATCAAATATATATGCACAATGATAGGTAGGTATCAGATTTCTAACCATACAGGAGAAAAATAAAAATAAAAACCAAAAATTGTGTTTGAACCGACCAGCATAGCACTCGAACTCGTGACCTTTCATGTATAAGTTAGGCGCGTTTCCATTACGCCTAGATGTTGCTTGTGTTCACTTAGGATCCACTTACTTTTATACTGAATTTGATATTATCCAGACTTTAACATAATCATCTATATTAAAAGCTTGTTTACCACTGATTATTACTTGATCATTTCTTAATCCTAATGACAGACTAAAGTACATGTTTCTAGTGGATGTTATGGCCAAAAATCTGAATACAATAATTTATCTGAATTGCTAAAGATCTAAATCAAACAGAATGTTCTTGTACAAAAAATGAAGTATACACTCTGAACTTAGATAAGAAGATCACATACATCTTCATATGTATGTGTATGTTATTAGATATACACTGATATATTTATATTGGTAAGTTATTTTGATCCTGGATATATTTTGTTTATTGGAAAAAGAAAATGACCTTGGAAAAGATATTTGCAATGAATGATATATCTATATATCATCTCTTAGCAAAAAAAAAAAAATCCTTATGAAATTAGGGTGGAAATAGGAGGGTCATTTTAGTTATTGTCGTTAACTCTGAGGGTGATTCCAAAATGAGTGTAACGAGATAATGCCTTCGGTTTCGTTCGAACACGGAACGAACTTGTACGGATTGAATGCTTTCAGAACATCGTCAGGTGGATGATGAGCATTCTAAGTGTTGTGTTCTGATAAGGTAATCGTAGCCTCAAGCCTCATCAACCGGGAATGGCTAAAACAGGGGAGGTGCAGCAAGGATAAGTGGGTAGCACCCAAGTAGGACAAGATTTCCCCTGTCTAGAGGTCCCTTCTTATTATTTCGGCTGTGTGGGCAGTTGATTGCAACAACTGCTGGGGTTGTCTTGTTCGGGATTATCCAATAAGGGATGGTTCCGGCTTTGTGTTGCAGGGGATTGGGAGTGATCCTCGGTACGTTGATTTAGGCCACGTACTGTGATGGGTGGTACCCCAGTAGCCCTGCCATTGTATGGAATCCAAACTCAAATAAGTGATCGCGGACTTGATTGTATAACCCACTTTGTGGCTAGTATGCTGGAATTTAATCATGTAACAATTTCAGCTATGTGAATATTTATTTGAGAATCCTAGACCCTATTGTAATATCACTGGATTTCCTATCAAATGTTTTGGTTATCGTAAGGTAAAAACCTTTCCGTGTTTATGTGCGGGAAGTCTTACGAGATACCTTTTGTTTTCAAAGGTTTTTTCAAAGTTAAGCAACCTTAACCTGTTACTCACACCAGACCCATGTCTGACCCGGAGTTTATTTTCTGTTTTTCTTAAACTCTTGGGTACTCAAATTTTTATGAGTAGCCAAGGGATTCAGGTTAGCTTTGACGAATTCTGAAGGAGGTATGGAGCAGGAGGCTTCAGCGTTTGTACATATATAGTTTTCCGCTGTGTTGGTATCTCTATGTTGTATTTAAGTTGTAATGTCTAGACAGATGTTATAACTATCTAGTATGTGATGTATAAGTTGTGTAACTCTGATAGATGTTGTATATTATGTAATAGCTTATGTGATTAATATAATTTATTCGTTCCGCTGTGAGATTCTGATGTTGTTAGTTCTTTCTTCTCTATCTTTTCTCTTTTCTATCCCTTTCTTTCTTAAAAATGATGCGTCTTTCTATGGAGGGAAAGGCGGGTCGTGACAGTTGGTATCAGAGCTCTAGGTTGAGATAATACCTAGGCTTTGGAGTAATTTCTATCTTGAGAGAGCATATTTGTATATATATATATATACCTAATTTGTTGGGTTACCTGTTCGGGTTGCCAACATGAGTTCTAGAAGTAGAAGGGGTAGTGGTGTGTGAAACACGACTACCACTAATGGAAGAGTATCTACCGAGGCTGTAAACCCAATACCGCCTTGAATGAGCTTTGCGACATTGTGTTAGGATAGTTAGTTAGATTTGTTTGTTTGAATGAATTGGTTGGTATGGTTGTTTGTATAGGGTTGATATGTATGCTTTGTTGTTTGGAAATGAAAACCTTTGTTGGATAATTAAATTATCTTTGCTTTTAAATTTCGGGGATGAAAATCTTTTAAGGGGGGAGGAATGTGATATCCCGGAATTTTAGGCAATATCAATTTAATAACCTGTATAAATAATTAAATTGATTTGATAATCTTTATTAAAAATGTTTAAATTGGTTTAATAATCTTCTTTAATAAATATTTATTTGTTTCAAACAATATTAATAACATGTTGTTTTTATATAGATATAAATAGATTTTTAAGAAAATAGAATTGTTGTTTTCAAAATTTAATGTGTTGTTATATATGTATATATATAACTTGATTTTAAATTGGATTTTTAAATTTAATTTGAATTTGGATTTAATTTTGAAATTCAAAAGATAGATATTTTAAAAATGTTTGGATTTTATAGATATTTGTATAAGCTTTTATTTATAAATATAATTGGTTTTATTTCTTTAAAAGTTATCTATGTATATAAATAAGTATTTGTAAATTAATAAATTAAGTTAAAAGCTTTTATTAACATTTAAAATAAATAGAAAATACTTAAATGGACAAGTGTTAATATATTAAGGCTTCATATAACAAGTGTAAATTAATAATCAACTTAAGATGACAAATGTTAATAAATTGTACAAGTGTCCTTATTTATTTTCATTTTCTTTTATTTTTATAAATCACAAATTTACTTATATATAAACATATGCATTTCTTCTCTTCATTTCTTTCTATTTTCTTTTCAAACTAAGAGAAACTTCAGCTATAACAAAATCTCAAAACAAATATGATAATCAAAACTCCTCAAACCAAAGATTTATCAAATCTAAAACATGTAATTCATTTCCAAAACAAAGCCTATAAATCAAATTCTTCAAACCAGAAATTCAAAAGCCTGTACATTTTTCTTCAACCTGAGATTTATCTAAAGCAAACTCAAAATCAAGTCTTAAGTCATCTTCAACAAGTTTCTATAGCATGCAACTGCAGTCTTTAAATCAGAAGCATTTGCAACATTCAAATTTTTAGTTTCTAGGCTGTTTCAAAAAAAAAGGCTCTGTTCTTCATTTTCTAAAAACGGTGAGTACATCACTTTTTAAAAATTTAAGTATATGAAATCTATTGCATGTTCATATATGGAATTAGTATGTTTGTATGTATCTATATTAGTGCATTTCTGTGTATATATGTGAATGTATGGATGTGTACTTGGCTATTTTATCAATGGCTTAATTGTTCTTAGTTTCAGAGCTAAGAATTCAAACAAAATCATTATCTCTTGATCTAATCTATGTTAGGGTTTAAGTCTTAAACAAAACTTGTTTGTTTTATCATAGAGTAGGTTTTAAAATTTTATGTAAGTTAAAATAACTTTGTATTGTCTTTGGAAATCAAAAACAACAGAGCAAACTTAATATAAGTCAAAATTCAAATATCTCAATTCATTGATTCAGGAATATAAATTGAGTACTTAAACTAAAACTTGATTTATGGAACGGAAATCATGATTTTTAGTAATGGGATTTAGGAGCAGTTCTGGTTTTGTTAGATTGGGGGTTTTGGGTTGCTTCTGGTGATCTAGTTGATCGAAGAGGTCGTGATCTTCTCTGGGGGTAGTGGAATGATCGGAGAGTTTGGGAAAAATGGCAGTAGGGTGTATAGGTCACTATGGCGGCGGTAAGGGGTCGGAGTTGTCTGTAACCCTAGTTTTGGGCTTGGTCGGAAAAGTTGTCGTCACGGCGTCTCTGGTGAATCGAGTTCCACCAGACTATGGGAAACAGAAGCGGGGATGTTGGTGGAGGCGTGGCTGAAAGTTTAGACGCTCCGGTGGTCGGAGAGGTGAATTCGAGGGTTTTTCCAGGTTTGGGTTTGTTCCAGGTTTGTGCTAGGATGGCTTGATTTCGATTTTGAGTTGTTATCAAAGTTCTGATGGTCGGGATCTAGTGTAGAGATGATCGCCGACATGTGAGCGAAGTCGTGGATGGTCGAAGGTGGCTGGATCGCCGGTGCATGTGCACGACAGTGTGGTTGTGTCAGAAGTTTTGGAGTTGGGGTGTTTTCTCGAAGGTAGGGTCGTGTTTGTGGGAAGGTGACTCGGGTGAAGTGTCGCGTCGTTCGAGAGTGTATCTCGTTCCAGATTTTAAACTTTAAAATTTAAACAAACTTTTGAAAAGAAAAGAAAAGATGGGTTTTCTCGGGTAATTACTCGAGTAGGCTTTGGGTCGAACCCGAAGCAGCATTTGAAAACAGATTTTTAAAGTTTTTTAAAATAAAAACAAGATTTTGAATTTTAATAATTTGGTTTAAAACTCTTATAAATTTCTTTTATAAGATAAGTGTTCTTTAACATTTGATTTAAAAGGTTTGTAAATTTGATCTAAATTTTGTTAAAGATAAATTTGTAATCATTTTAATTCTTGAATTTGAAATGAAATTTAAAGGTAAACTTAAAAGTAAAATGTTTCAAAGGCATATGTAAATGATAATTAAGTCAATGATAAGGATAGTATTTTATCTAAAAGGTTAATTAAGATTTAATGATTTGAAATTGATTAAATTAATAAGGTAATTAAAGAATAATTGATTAATTTAATTAATTAATGATTAAGGATAAATAAATAAATAATTAAAGGTTGTAAGTTAATTAATTAAAGGTTAATTAATTTGTAATTAAGGATCATTAATTTAATAAGTTAAGATTTTAAATCAATGGATAGAAATTAATTAATCAAGTAATTAAAGATTAATTAAGTTATAGTTAAGCACTTAATTAATTAAATAATTATAGATTTATTAATGGGTTGTTAAAGATAAATTAATTTGTAATTAATAATGATTAATGTAAGTTTAATTACTTTAGAAAAGTAATTAAAAGAATTGTTAATAGTTAATGAGAGATCATTAACTTGGGATTATTAAATAATCAATTAATGTGATTAATTTTAATAATTAATTAGATTAATTGATTAAGGATAATCAATTGTGGAATGGGGTAAGTAAAGTTACTTAATGAAAGTAATTAAGGGATTAATTACTCAATGTAATTAATTAAATAAATGTGATTAGTTTAAGTTAATTAATTAAGTTTAATTAATTTAAGATAATCACTTGATGATTTGATAAGTATAATTACTTAGTGTAATTTATAAAGTGTAATTACTTAGTGAAGTAATTAATGGGTAATTACTGGATGTAATTAATTAAGGGTAATTAATTACTAGATGTGATTAATCAAGGGTGATTAATAAATGTGATTAAATAAAGATTAATTATTAAATATGATTAATAATTAAAGAAGTAATTAGGGATCATTCATTAATATAATTAATGATGTAATTAAGGGTTGATTAATTAAAGGATAATTAATAAATGAAGTGATTATAGAAAAATTAATTAGTGTAATTAATTAAGGATTAATGTAATTAATTATAATTAATTAATTAATGAAGTAATTAAAGGTTAATTACTGTAAATGGTTAAGGATAATTAATTTGTATAATTAATTAAGGATTAATTACTTAAAGTAATTAAAGGATAATTCATCAAGGATGATTAATTAAGATGAATACTTAGAGTATGATTAATTAATTGGTTTAATTAATGATTAAGTAAGCAGGATTTTAAAGTAATTGAAGTAATTAATTTAATTCATTAGAGATAATTAAATTAATTGGTGATAGTATGATTGCTTATGGATGGTTAAATGATATTGAAATGCCTTGGATTGTTTGATATCTCTATTTGTGCTGATTTGTGATAGGAGGTGCTTTGGTTGAATTGTGATGATATGGATTATATATCTATGAATATGTGAATTATCTATCTGTGTGAATATGGGTAATAGAATTGAATTGTTTTAACTTTAAAACAACTTGACCTTAAAAGATGCCGTTTTGGATTTCGATGAGACCGGGATCGGGTATCAAATTTGATTATCCGAAAACCACATCGAGCAAAGTTTAACGATAGGTCATGAATCTCAAGTGAAGAGGAAGATTCAGAGTGCAAGGGTTATTGTCGTTAACTCTAAGGGTGATTCCAAAATGAGTGTAATGAGATAATGCCTTCTGTTTCGTTCGAACATGGAACGAACCTGTATCGATTGAATGCTTTCAGAACATCGTCAGGTGGGCGATGAGCATTCTAAGTGTTGTGTTCTGGTAAGGTAATCGTAGCCTCAAGCCTCATCAATTAGGAATGGCTAAAAAGGGGAGGTGCAGCAACGTTAAGTGGGTAGCACCCAAGTAGGACAAGATTTCCCCTGTCTAGAGGTCCCTTCTTATTATTCGGCTATGTGGGCAGTTGATTGTAACAACTGCTGGGGTTGTCTTGTTCGGAATTATCCAGTAAGGGATGTGTAATGACCCGGTATTTTGGACCATTCGCATCCGCACATGTCGGACTTGAATAATTCAAAATACCACGTTGTTAATTTAAATTTGGCAAAACTGAACATATACAGTAAATAAATAATCACAGATCACAAACACAGAGTAATAAATGCAGTGGAAAAAAAAGAGATAGTAGTTCATGAAGCTACTATATAAATGTATAAGTTACATAAGAGTTAAAACAGATACAACGGAAGAGTAATACGATACATCTGATACAAATCAGAATACATCACTGGAATCATCGAATACTGAAAGCATAATAGATGGTTGGATCTTCAAGCAAGCTCCAACTTCAAAGGTGAGTCTCGAATACTGGTACACTCAGTCTGACCCGAGCGTAAAGCAAAACACAAAACACTCGAGTCAGGATTAACATTCTTATATCAATAAATCCAACTCAAGTGAAATAGCAATTGAAATACAAGTAACTCAAAGGATGTTTGGAATAACCATCCTTTAAGGATCCGTTAAACTATCTACTAGGTAGTAATGTACGATAAGTAGATAATGTCTATCAGTAATATAAAGATATCAAAATAGTGTAAAGGCGTTACCATTATCCCCCTTAACACATTTTATAAGCGTTATAGTCTATACAGCACTGTAAACTCCACCGTAAACTAGTGGGCTATCAGGGAGTACTCCATAGGTATAATGCAAAACAAATCGTAGTGGTCGCATATAAAGGGATACAAGTATGACAAGGCACATGAGGCAATACCCAAGGTAGTGAAACTACCGTTTGCCTGATCCGGACTGGTGAGAACGCATCGCCGCAACGACCGCAACACCGCGAAACAACACTCCCAAAATCAAGGGTGCACCAATCGACAACAAATAATGAGTAGTTTCAAAGAAGTGTGTTCGCTCGAGGTAGCTAGCCCCATTTGGCCCGGCACGGCTCCTGTTTTAGTCATTTCCAATTTGACACAAGTGTTAAGGCTATCCATTATCGTTCTCTTTCTTCAGTCATCACGTACATCATTCCAACCACTTCATTCTGGATCACACTCCGCGTATAGTTGTTAAAGTGGTTTTCGGTTTAGACAGTGAGTATGTCCCTAACCGATTCCGGTCTCTTTAATAACTTTTGTAATTATTACACCGATTGGTCATTTAATAAACTTCAAAACCAAATCAAATTCAATTTCAAATATAATTTGTAAATCAACATTCCATTTGCCTTTCTAAACAATTTCCATAATTTACGTTTCAAAACTTCCACATTCATAATGTCAAAATCTTATAATTCAATTTCAATTTCTATTTAAAACAATTCAAATATTGATTCAAGTTCGTATATAAATTTCATTCCGAAATCATTTAAATTCATTTAATTTAACATTCAAATCAATTTAACTTCATTTATCGATTTCATTCAATATTCGTTAAGTTAATTTGTCATTCAAAACAATTTCTATTAAATTTCCAATTCATTAAATCAATTACTTAAGTTCAACTTCATTATATCAAAACTTCAAATTGAATTAAATTAGATTTGTCAAATCAATTCTTTAAATTACAAGTCTTACATTAATTTCAATAAATCACATTTTATTTCTTGTTAAAGAAATTCGATTTCACTTATTCATTTACTTAGTTACAAATTTCAAAACTTAATTATTTCATAACTCAACTTTACTTATTAAAGAAGTTCAATTTCACTTATTACGAAGTTCAATTTCATATATCAATAATTCAATTTCATTCAATTATTAATTAATTCAATCTTATTTAATTATTAAATAATTTCAAAAAACTTAATTATTAAATAATTTCAAACTCAATAGTTAAATTTTAAACAACATCCTTTCACCAACTACTATGTAAATATTTTGTTTCAGATTATTACATATTAACATTTCCTTTCATACAAATTCAAATTCCAACTTCATTTTAAAACCTTAGTATTTACTCAAATAAAATCTTTATTTTATTTTTAAATCAAATTGTTGACCAATCGGGTTTTATTTAATTCTCTATCCTAGGTCAAAGTTCAATTTGGGTATTTATCATTTCAACCCGATTCCAATTCAATTCAAAAATCAAGCATAACAAAGGGAACTTGCAGTGTGATAGCTGGGATGGTGTCAAAGTAAATAAACAAGTAATAACATCAATCAATATCAATCCAAAAATCAATTCAAATAATCCCGAAATAATCGTATTAATTCACATTGTTGTTTGTGTAAATTAATATAATTATTTCTAGAATCTACACTATCATTTCATGTAGATTAAAGATTATTACATTACGGTTTTTCACTTGTCATCTATTATAATTTCATCCATCATCAATTTAAACAACCTACATTCAACGGTTCAAGGTGTAATTAACCAAATCCTACGTGTCAATTAATTTAACATTAAAGGGGTCATATTATACAAATTTTTAACTAATCAAATTCAACATATAGATCCAATTTAAATCGTTAACTATCATATATCAATTCAATTGCATATTATTTATCACTTTAACATTAATAATTTAACGTCCAATATAAACATCAACAATCAATCATTTATCAACTAAACTGGATTATCATTGTATAAATAGCAGATAATGGTGTCAGATGTCACAGGTGAACTGATTCAGGTAATAACAGATATATAACAATGTAAATAACTAACAGTTGCATATTTCAATTGTCGTTTCAATTGAAATCAGATTTAATAAATAAAAGAACGTTAATCGTGAGTGATTGCTCACCTTTCGAGGCTAGAGAATACAGAAGGTGACACGGATACGCACACTGATACGGATCCTGAAATTTAATTGTGAATTCAAGCAGATCAAAAATCGGTACGAATCCAACGATCGAAGCTGATTGGCACGAATTGACGAACAGATCTGATAATATGAATAGATGAAGAAAAAAAATCAAATCTGGGTCGATGAAAATAATTGGCCTAAGCGAATATATATATATATACATAACTATATATATTATATATAAAATTTATATATATATATAACTCAAAATTTTAAATAAGCAAATAACTTGTAATCTTTAAAATTACTATATACATAAAATATATATACTAACACTTTCATACTAACTTATAAATTTAAATATGAATACCCTAATATAAAACTATTGTGTATACTAACACGGCTATTATAAAATTAAAACATATTATATACTTAAACCATGCCGTAACTTATGTACACAACTATATATCTCTATATACATAAACAACAATATTTAAAAAAAAATTCTATACAAAGCAAATATTTAGAGCCAATATTCGTTTCAATAGCAGTCAATGTACATTGTACCATTAATTTATTTGATAGAAGATGATAAGTATAAGTAGTTATCTTGTCAATTGTATATTAGCTTGCCAAAACTTAGAATATAGTATATACGAAATAATCACGGAACTGCAGCACGCAGCAAATCAAAATATACTAACTAATCTATACATACTATAACGTCAAAAATAATATACAGTAAAATAAAGACCAAGGCCGAACAAAACTTACACACATATACTAATATATGCAAACAGGCCTAGCATTTGCTATACCCTATTTTACTCATGACATTTTTTTTGACAAGGACAACGATTCTTGCTTTCCTATAATAGTTAAACATACTAATATAAACAAACATATATAGATTCACGTACGCCTACCAACAGATAATATATATATTATATAACACACACTCTCGCTGTTTATACACCTTTAAAGTAAAACATTCTATAGTGTATACTTTTCATATAAGCAAAATATATATTTGTAACCTTTATGTATAGAAACAGGTTATAAAACTTTATAAATGTTCATACGTAAATAAACTTATATATAAATCAACATATAATGAGATTTGAAAAACTTTTATATACATATAACATTTAACTATATAAATACCTATATATAAACTTACATATATACAACGCAGGTAGAGTCTCGGCAGGGGAGACGTGGGAGGTGATGCGGCTACTGGTGGAGGGGCCCAATGCCGTGCTCAGCTATAGAGGCTGTCAGGAATGGTGTGACTTGCCTGGCTGAAGTGAGAAGAGAAGAGAGCGGGACGAGTTGGTGGCGATGCTGTGTAGGTGACGAGGCGGCAGAGCCTATTCGAGTGGGAAACAGGGCAGATGCTAGTGTGGCTCTTTTGTAAGTGTGCAGAGGTGGGAGGCAAGTTGGGTTTGCTTGCCGTTGAGGGGAGGAATTGGTTGTGTGGATCGACCGTAAAGGGAAAGGGAAAGCTGCATGGCGTTGGCGAACTGGAAAGCTAGGTGGAGGCCGAGGAAAATGAGGATGGAGGAGGAACGAGATCTGAGTGTTGTTTGAGGCGGAGGAGGAAGTGTAGTCGCCTGGGTTTTTGGTGGAGATCATGGTGGCGGAGAGGAGAGGTTGATTGCTATGGGAATGGGAGCAGATCCACGCCATAGTGAACAAGCAGGTCGGAGGAAGGTGAGAATTTGTTGGGATGGTCACGTTTTGGTGGTTGAAGGCAGACATTGATTGGGGGGGGCTTGCGTGTGTGGTGGGCGATGGAATAGGAGGCGGGTGGCTGATGTTAGTCATGGCGGAAGCATGAGTTCCAACAGTTTTAAAATTAAAAATTCAAGTGAAAATATATGGAAGTGGTGATGAACTAGAAAGCTGGAGGAAGTAAATGAAAATGAGAGGTCAGTAGAGAACAGAAGAAGTAAAGTATATGGGATGAAAATGAATGGCCGACCTGGATTTCAGGGTGAACGTTGGAATAACAAAATGGTAGAATTCTGTGTATTATTAATTGTTAGTTGCTGATAGCTTTATCTCTACGAATAACGAAGGGACGTAGGAAAACAAAAGGGTTTAAAACGAGTACCAATACGGCTAATCGTTTTGCGGTGTTTGTACCAAAAATGGGCACAACACTCTTCGGAAGTCTTTGAAGAGATAAACACGAAGAATGAAAATTAACACTGTGGATTATCTAACAAAAACTCCAAATGACAGAAATGTAAAGTGCAAAGACAAGCGATTTAGAGTGGTTCGGCGTTTTAGCCTACGTCCACTATGAAGTTTGATGATTTTATTGCTCGACACTCGAAGATTACAATTTCTTATAACGCAGTACAACTGGTTTTGTGAGCTAAGTCTGAATCTAAGACAACCGTGATGATTCTGAGTAAATCTGGCAGAGTCTGGGCGCTCTTTAGTTCTTGGAATTCTCTGACCCCTTTTCTGAATGACCAGGGGATCTATTTATAGGTGTAGGAGGCTGATATTTCGCCTAAATTGAAGGGAGACCAGCTCTGGCACGTGAGGGGGCCCACATGCCCGCTCTATGGAAATCCGGGCCCACTTTGGGATCGATTTGAAGCACATTCGAATCGATCAAGAAGTTGTCCAATCGAGCTGAAATTTAGTGTGGACATTCTTCAACATGTGCTCAAGCTTCTGTGAAAATTTCATAGCATTTGGACTTATAGATCCCAAGTTATGATCGATTCAAGATTGCATTTCTGGCTGATTAGCTTGGTTCGAATCGATCCCTTCGAATCGATAGGGTCGACTCGATGGTTTCGCGCGTGGCATTGTTGACGTGGTGCGCTTTCTTCGTATCGATCCTACTTTCACTCCGAGTTGACTGGGTCGAATCAATGGTTTCAGCTGCCTTGACTTGGTGGGTTCGAGGTAATGGATTAGAAGGTATGCTCCTTCGCTCATGGATTCGAATGTGTGTTTGTTCAAATCGATTGTGTTGCACTATAGCCCATTGATTCGAAGCCATCATAGCAGGATGGGTTTGAGGCTAAGTCACTGGACGGATGTGAAGTAATCCAACTTCATGGATTCGAAGTACTTTGCCCTGATGGATTCGAGGTCTTTTATCCTGAAGGATATGAAGTGAAGTGGCATCGTGGATTCGAAGTGGCTTTAACTTGACTGATTCGAACGAACGCTTGATGGACTCAAAGCAAGAAAGGCTTCGATGGATTCAAACCAAGGCATATGAGGATGAATTCGAACTATGGCTCGCTACTGGTGGATTCGAAGAAGGGCTTGTTCGACGGAGCCGAAGCAAGATTACTTCTCATGGGTTCGAACTAAGGAGTGTTCGATGGACTCGAAGGACACCGGTCTATATCTTTATGGTTTCGACGTAACTCATCTGGATCGATTTGAGTGAATGTTTGTCTGGTGGGTACGAAGTGGATGGGGTCAATCTTGATGGAGTCGAACTTAGGGCCATTTCCTCCAACTTGTGTCAATGATATCTTGAGCGTACGAACTCGGATTGACTCGAAACTTGGAACCTTGCTTTTCCTGGCCCTGTGTGACGTGTCTAATCAATTGCAGCCCGATCCGGACTCGGATAAAATTCATCGATATCCATAGTGAGCCTGTGTGTGCCCGATCTCCAAGACGAACTGTCGCTGGTTTCTAGTCAAGTTCTTGGTGTCACGGCCTTGCCAAAAGGCAGGATAACATTTGCCCCCCAAAGTACGTCTTGTGTAAACATGACGTGCTTTGAAAAAACTGCAGCCTTTCATGCTGAATATACCCGTTCAGTTGATCGCTTGATAGTCGTCTTTTATTCGTTTCGTTGCAATCTTCTCTTAGACAAATGTTCAACTAGTGTGCGTTGCTTTGGTCCTGCCCCCAGTCTTGGGGATGAGTAGGGAGTTGACGAATGTTTATACTACGTCTCGCACTCTGGGAGTAGGGAGTTGACGAATGTTTATACTCCGTCTCGCACTCTGGGAGTACGGAGTTGAGGAATGTTTATACTCCGTCTCGCACTCTGGGAGTACGGAGTTGAGGAATGTTTATACTCCTCCTCGCACTCTGGGAGTACGGAGTTCAGGAATGTTTATACTCCACCTCACACTCTGAGAGTACGGAGTTAAGGAATGTTTATACTCCGCTTCGCATTCTGGGAGTACGGAGTTAAGGAATGTTTATACTCCGCCTCGCACTCTGGGAGTACGGAGTTAAGGAATGTTTATACTCCGCCTCGCACTCTGGGAGTACGGAGTTAAGGAATGTTTATACTTCGCCTCGCACTCTGGGAGTACGGAGTTAAGGAATGTTTATACTCCGTCTCGCACTTTGGGAGTACGGAGTTAAGGAATGTTTATACTCCGCCTCGCACTCTGGGAGTACGGAGTTAGGGAATGTTTGTACTCCGCCTCGCACTCTGGGAGTACGGAGTTAAGGAATGTTTATACTCCGCCTCGCACTCTGGGAGTACGGAGTTAAGGAAAGGATTGTCGTGCATCAACCCATTTTTAGCCTTGATGTGATGGCTTGCCCCCGAGCTCGGGTTTCGCTTAGTGAGTGGCCGGTTGTATCGCAGCCAATCCTTTCTTGAATAAATCCCATTGCGTGATGGAATTGATTTCTTCGTGCATCGTGATGTTGTACATTGTATTTAATGAATCACAGCTCTGGCTCGAAGAGATGGCATTTATTGCTGAAATAAGAAAATATGGCAAAGTCAGTCGCCTTATTACAAATTCTAATTTCGAAATGCAAAAGCAAATTGCTAAATGGAAGAAATATAGTGGAATAAATAAAGCCTGTTATGTGTAATAGCGACGGAGACTCTCGCTGTTCCAGGCTCTTGGCAACTCAAGACCGTCAATGGTCGATAGTTTGAATGTGCCATCTCCGAGTCTTCGGGTAATCGCGTATGGTCCTTCCCAATTTGGTTTCATGTGTGAAGGAACCGGATAGATTCTCTTGAGAACGAGATCGCCGAGTTCAAAAGTTCGAGGTCGAACTTTGGCATTGTATAGTCGGGCGACTCTACCCCGATGTGCGGCCGCTCTCAAATCGGCCTCTTCCCGCTTCTCATCTAGTAGATCCAAGGATTCAGCAAGCAATATAGCGTTTGTTTTTGGATCATAATAAGTTACGCGATGGGATAAAACTTCTGTCTCGACTGGAATAACGGCTTCTGAGCCATAAGATAAGGAAAACGGGGTGTGCCCGGTTGCTGTCGTATGGGTCGTTCGATAAGCCCATAATGCCATTGGGAGTTCATCAACCCATTTGCCCCCGGCCTTTTCCAATCGCTTTTTCAGAATGGATTTTATAACTTTATTGACAGCTTCAACCTGTCCGTTTGCCTGAGGATGTGCAACTACCGAGAACTTTTTGTGAATATGAAATCGTTGACAGAAACTTTTGAACTCTGCACTTTCGAATTAGGCTCCATTATCGGTGATGATGGTATGCAGGAGTCCAAATCGGCAAATGATATTGCGAACTACGAAATTTATTACTTTCTTTGTCGTAATCGTTGCGAGGGCTTCGGCTTCAGCCCATTTTGTAAAGTAGTCGACAGCGACGATGGCGTACTTCGCACCACCTCTCGCCAGAGGTAAAGCGCCGATGATATCGATGCCCCACATCGCGAATGGCCAGGGACTGACCATTTGAGTTGTCTCGGTAGGTGGGGCTCTCGGAATTCGGGCGTGTTTCTGGCACCTATCGCACTTTCTAGCATAGTTTGCTGCATCTCTGTTTACTGTCGGCCAGTAGTATCCATACCGGAGTATTTTCTTGGCGAGAGCTTGTCCACCGGTGTGATCGCCACACTCTCATTCGTGCACGTCATGTAACACTTGTTCAATTTCATCGTGCGCGATACACCGGAGGAGAGGAACAGAATAGCCCCTTCTATACATGACTCCGTTTTGAATGACGAACCGTGAAGCTTTTCGTAGAATTTGTCTCTTCTCATTTCTGTGCTCAGGCAATGCCCCATTCTCGATGTAGTTTCGATATGGAGTTATCCACGATTCTCTTTCGGGAGCGGTTTCAAATACAAAACTCGTCTCCATTTGATGGATGCTTGGGAAGGATAAAGTTTCGACGGGGACAGGTCCCATTTGCTGTGCTTCACCGGTGCTGGCTAACTTTGCCAATGAATCGAATTTTCGATTGCGTTCTCGAGGTATATAATAAATGGCATAATAATCAAAATGATCCAGCACTTTCTGAACTTGAGCCAAGTAAGCAGCCAGTCTTCGATCTCTCGCTTGATATTCTCCCTGTACTTTACATACCACTAACTGTGAATCACAATAAATTTCCACAGCGATAATCCTCAAATCTCTGGCAAGCTTTAGGCCGGTTAGGAGGGCTTCATATTCAGCTTCGTTATTAGTTGCATGAAAATCGAACTTTAAAGCGTAACATATAGATCAGCCTTCGGGCGTCTCAAGTACAACACCAGCGCCCGAACACCGGTCGTTTGACGCACCATCAGTATGTAACTTCCAGATGTACTCGGGGGATTTACTGGTTTCAGGAAAGTCCTCTGAAACAGTAAATTCAGCTATGAAATCTGCCAGGACTTGTCCTTGAATGGCTCTCCACGGAGTATAAGTGATATTGAACTGGCTTAATTCAATGTTCCATTTGAGTAACCTACCAGATGTCTCAGGCTGCGTGAGGACCTGTCGTAACGGCTGATCGGTATATACAGTAAGAGGGTGAGCTTGGAAATAAGGTCGAAGCTTTCTTGAGGCAATGACCAAGCAGTAAGCCAGCTTCTCTAATCTTGGGTAATTTGTTTCAGCTCCTATTAGCCGTTTACTAACATAGTAGACTGGTTTCTGCACTTTGTCTTCCTCCCGAACTAAAGCAACACTGATCGCATGCTCTGATACTGCTAGGTAGAGGTACAATTGCTCGTGGTCAACTGGTTTTGATAAGATCGTTGGCGTGGAAAGATGTTGAACCAGCGATCGGAATGCGCCTTCACACTCCGTGGTCCATTGGAAGTTTCGCTTTCCCTTCCGGATCAGATCAAAGAAAGGAATGAATTTGTCGGTGGACTTCGAGATGAACCTGCTTAAGGCTGCCACCTTCCCGTTGAGACTCTGGACTTGCTTTATGGTTCTTGGAGTTTGCAGGTTTCTTATTGCCCAGATCTTTTCGGGATTCGCTTCTATCCCTCGAGCGTTGATGATGAACCCGAGGAACTTTCCAGACGCAACGCTGAAGTGGCACTTTAACAGGTTGAGTTTCATTCCATATTCTCGGAGGATGCGGAACATCGAATCCAGATCTCTGACATGATCCGTGGAGAATCGAGATTTCACTAGCATATCATCCACCTAAACCTCCATGGTCTTCCCGATCTGGTTGGCGAACATCCGGTTGACCAAGTGTTAGTACGTTGCTCCGGCGTTCTTTAGACCAAATGGCATGACTTTGTAACAGTAGAGTCCTAGGTCGGTCACGAAGCTGGTATGTTCTTGATCAGGTAAATGCATGGGTATTTGGTTGTAGCCAGAGTAAGCATCCATAAAAGATAGTAATTCATGTCCGGCTGTCGAATCTACGAGCTGGTCAATTCGAGGAAGTGGGAAACTATTTTTCGGATAAGCCTTGTTTAAGTCGGAGTAATCGACGCAAGTTCTCCAATTTCCGTTTGGATTTCGAACCAGTACAGGGTTGGACACCCATTCCGGATACAAGGCATCTCGGATGAATCCATTCGATTGCAACTTATCAATTTCTTCTTTAAGGGCAGCAGATCTTTCCGGATCCATACCACGCCTTTTCTGCTTGACTGGAACGTGTCGCGGATCAATATTCAGGGAGTGACTTGCGATGTCTGGTGAGATTCCGCACATGTCAGAGTGTGTCCAAGTGAAAACGTCGAGATTTGCTTGGAGAAACTCAACCAATTCCTGTTGCGTCTGTTTTCCCAGTTGAGATCCAACTTTTAGTACTTTTGAATTGTTATCTTCACTGACGGGGACGTCCATAGTCAGTTCGGCTGGGGAAGCTTGACTCTCTTTAGATTCGTTTTTATCTTCGTTGTCTCTGGGGTCAAGATCTTTAAGGAATTGGTAGGGGTGCCCGGGCCGGGGCCCAGGCACTAATTGTCAATTATCCGCAAAACGGACGTAGAGTGATTCCTTTACGCCCTTTCCTTTTTCTTTTCTTTGCGCCCCGCGCAGTTCAGCAACATAACAGGCTCTTCCTGCTGCCTGGTCTCCTTGGACGACTCCGATTCCATGATTAGTAGGGAACTTCAGAGTTAGACACCACGGGGTAATGGCTGCCCTGAACTCAGCAAGGGCCGGACGGCCCAGGAACGCATTGTAAGGTGAATCAATATCTAAAACGACAAACTACATCATTCGGACTCTCCGGCGTTCTCCAACTCCCAATTCTACTGGTAGTTCTGTTACTCCAATGGGTATCGTAGCACTCCCGTTGAAACTGTGGATTCGGGATTGGCAGGGTTTTAAATCCTTTGTTTCCATCTTCATTAAATCGTAAGCCCGTTTAAGCAAGATATTCACAGATCTCCCACTGTCAACCAGGATCCTCTTCATCCAAGCAGGACCTACCTGGGCAGATATGACTAGCGGGTCGATTGTAGGGGCTTCGACTTTATCAGCATCTCGGCTCCTGAATATGATATCATCAGACATTATCTTTTGTTGTTTGACTGGAGTTCCATCCTCACAATTACTGCAACATTCAAAGTCCGCATGCCTGATCGAACTAGCATACGACTCTATTTCCCCCCAGCTTCTGTCTGCTGGGTGGGGACCACCACTTATCGTGTTGATAACTAGCCTTCCGCCCGTACGAGCGGGTTCCTCCTGTCCCTCTTGATTTTGTGCACGATTCTGGTTTGAGGGGCCCGCTCCACCAGACTGCGGCGCCCTTACAAACTGGTCTAACTTTCTCTCCCTGATTAACTTTTCGATGAGGTCCTGCAAATGTCGACACTCATTGGTATTGTGGCCATGACTCTCGTGAAATCTACAAAAATTTCCTGTTTGAATTTGTCTCTCCGATGATCGCTTCGGAGCAGGTTTATCATATCGCACAGTGTTGCAAGTTTGCAGATACACATTTTCCAGCGATGTATTCAATGGCGTGTAAGTATCAAACATCGGGGTCCTACGCTGTGGGCCTCGATTCCGATCTCTTTTCCTATCCTGAACATTGTTGCCCCTTGGCTGAGTTTGTTTGTTCTGTATGTTCAACTGAACTTTTCCGAAACTCTCACCGGATTGTTTAACTGCCTCATTACTTTCTATTCCTCCAGTTCTGGGTACCGCATCGTCCTGTTTCCTAGACTGTTTTTCGTCCTCTTGTCGCAGGAATTGAGCGGCTTTGGAGTAAAAGCGGTCCAATGACGCGGGTGGTTTCCCAGCTAACCAGTTTCCAAACTCAGAATCAGGATCGATTCCCTTTGTTAATGCCATCAAGATTGAGTTATCGTTAGGATTACTAATCTCAACACATGATGCGTGAAACCTTTCCAAATAACGCCTGAGCGTTTCTCCACATGCTTGGGTAACACTAGACAGGGTGTTAACGTCTTTCGGTCTAGCAACATGCATACGAAACTGCTCTACAAACCTTTTAGCCAGCTGATCGAACGAAGAGATAGATCTTGGTGGTAACCTTGTAAACCACATTGTTGCGATTCACCCCAGAGAGATGGGGAAACTCCGACACTTCACTGCATCGTCAGCTCTCGCAACACTCATCGACCATTCATATTTTAAAATATGTTGATTGGGATCGGAATTTCCTTCGTAAAGAGGGAGAGTTGGCATTCTGAATCGCCGAGGAGGTTCAGCGCGTAATATTTCATCTGTAAAAGGGGTATGACTACGGGAGATTCCCCAGTCGTCATTGATAAGTCCCTGGCTCTTGCGAATCATTCGACGTACCATGGTTGAAATGTCGGGCACAGCCACATTCCGTGTTGGCTGAGCTAAGGTGTGGTCGGGTTCCACAGCGCGAGCTTGGACCGGACGTTGTCGACGGCCTATATCTCGCCTCCTTGGCTCCACATCTTCTGGGACATATTGTTCTGGAGTATGTCCGCGCTGTTGATTGTTTGGCTCTGACAAATTCCGGGTATCAGCCCTCTCTTCTACCGCGGCGGTTGCAGCGCGGTTGTCCGTGGTATATTGTGGAGCAGTGCCTCCTCGTGTCGACGGTCCTGTTTGGAAGCTGGTCGACGGCCCTGTCCTTAATTGTCCAACGGTCAAAGCGGGTTGATATCTAGTAGTCTGTGCGTGACTCCCTTCTAACCGAGGACGGGTAGACCTGTGGTGATAATCAAACGAAGCGGAACTTCCAGTAGATGCGCGGGAAACATCATCCCTCCTGGACCTTCTGTGGCTTTGGCGATTTAGTTGGTTGGTCAATTTCATGTTGGTACGCAACTGTTCAGCCAACTGTTGCCGGCTTTGGGTCAGCTCCTGGAGTAATGCTTGGAACTCTTGTCTGGTTACTGGCCCAGACGGATCTGAGTGAGCAGTGTTTCCTTGGTTGGATGGAGGCAACTGCGCAAGATTCTGTCGATCTCGACCTTCTTGGTCAGCAACTGTAGAAGTGGTTCTTGTACTAACCATCTTGAGTAGCGAATTCTTTTCCTAGATTTTATGCAAATCTGAATAGAGTGGAAGGATTCTTGAGTAGAGATATGGATATTTCTCTTGGATTTATGCAATCCGGTATCGATGGTAGATCCAAAGAGCAGGAGAAAAACTGGTTTTCTCAGTGAAAGCACCAAAGTGTTTGTACCAAAAATGGGCACAACACTCTTCGGAAGTCTTTGAAGAGATAAACACGAAGAATGAAAATTTACACTGTGGATTATCTAACAAAAACTCCAAATGACAGAAATGTAAAGTGTAAAGACAAGCGATTTAGAGTGGTTCGGCATTTTAGCCTACGTCCACTATGAAGTTTGATGATTTTATTGCTCGACACTCGAAGATTACAATTTCTTATAACGCAGTACAAGTGGTTTTGTGAGCTAAGTCTGAATCTAAGACAACCGTGATGATTCTGAGTAAATCTGGCAGAGTCTGGGCGCTCTTTAGCTCTTGGAATTCTCTGACCCCTTTTCTGAATGACCAGGGGCTCTATTTATAGGTGTAGGAGGCTGATATTTCGCCTAAATTGAAGGGAGACCAGCTCTGGCACGTGAGGGGGCCCACATGCCCGCTCTCTGGAAATCCGGGCCAACTTTGGGATCGATTCGAAGCCCATTCGAATCGATCAAGAAGTTGTCCAATCGAGCTGAAATTTGGTGTGGACATTCTTCAACATGTGCTCAAGCTTCTATGAAAATTTCATAGCATTTGGACTTATAGATCTCAAGTTATGATCGATTCAAGATTGCATTTCTGGCTGATTAGCTTTGTTCGAATCGATCCCTTCGAATTGATAGGGTCGACTCGATGGTTTGGCGCGTGGCATTGTTGACGTGGTGTGCTTTCTTCGTATCGATCCTACTTTCACTCCGAGTTGACTGGGTCGAATCCATGGTTTCAGCTGCCTTGACTTGGTGGGTTCGAGGTAATGGATTAGAGGGTATGCTCCTTCGCTCATGGATTCGAATGTGTGTTTGTTCAAATCGATTGTGTTGCACTATAGCCCATCGATTCGAAGCCATCATAGCAGGATGGGTTTGAGGCTAAGTCACTGGATGGATGTGAAGTAATCCAACTTCATGGATTTGAAGTTCTTTGCCCTGATGGATTCGAGGTCTTTTATCCTGAAGGATATGAAGTGAAGTGGCATCGTGGATTCGAAGTGGCTTTAACTTGACTGATTCGAACGAACGCTTGATGGACTCGAAGCAAGAAAGGCTTCGATGGATTCGAACCAAGGCATATGAGGATCAATTCGAACTATGGCTCGCTCCTGGTGGATTCGAAGCAGGGCTTGTTCGACGGAGCCGAAGCAAGATTACTTCTCATGGGTTCGAACTAAGGAGTGTTCGATGGATTCGAAGGACACCGGTCTGTATCTTTATGGTTTCGACGTAACTCATCTGGATCGATTTGAGTGAATGTTTGTCTGGTGGGTACGAAGTGGATGGGGTCAATCTTGATAGAGTCGAACTTAGGGCCATTTCCTCCAACTTGTGTCAATGATATCTTGAGCGTACGAACTCGGATTGACTCGAAACTTGGAACCTTGCTTTTCCTGGCCCTGTGTGACGTGTCTAATCAATTGCAGCCTGATCCAGACTCGGATAAAATTCATCGATATCCATAGTGAGCCTGTGTGTGCCCGTTCTCCAAGACGAACTGTCGCTGGTTTCTAGTCAAGTTGTTGGTGTCACGGCCTTGCCAAAAGGCGGGATAACATGCAGATCCCGCTGTGTATCGAACTTCAAAACACAGAAACGAATATACCGTAGAGATCAGCATGACGAGCCGATCAAAACAGTATACATATATCAATGGTACGATTTAAAATATAAAAATTCGAATTTTCTAATAGTAGAAAATGCAAGAAAAACACTGAAAAATACAATCGATGGAGCCAAAGATGTCCGAATTTGGAAAAAACGACAAACTGACATCTTGCTCAGAAGATGGTTTAGAATTTTTCTATATAAAAATATTTAGGTTTCGGAAACATTTTATTTTCATCGCTTTTAACTGATTAAATTGAAGTAAATTTACGCGCGAAATAAACTTTCATATTTTCGGACGAAAATTTACCAGTTGCTATGTTTAACTAAATGCATTCCAAATATCAAATTTATATTTCAAAATTTTATCGTTTAAAATTTCGCAAAATTTCAATTAATAACGTTATTAAAACCAGTTAAATTTACGGGTCGTTACAGGATGGTTCCGGCTTTGTGTTGTAGGGGATTGGGAGTGATCCTTGGTACGTTGATCTAGGCCACGTACTGTGATGGGCGGTACCCCAGTAGCCCTGCCATTGTATGGAATCCAAACTCCAATAAGTGATCGCGGACTTGATTGTATAACCCACTTTGTGGCTAGTATGCTGGAATTTAATAATGTAACAATTTCAGCTATGTGAATATTTATTTGAGAATCCTTGACCCTATTATAATATAACTGGATTTCCTATCAAATGTTTGGTTATCGTAAGGTAAAAACTTTTCCATGTTTATGTGTGGGGAGTCTTACGAGATACCTTTTGTTTTCAAAGGTTTTTTCAAAGTTAAGCAACTTTAACCTTTTACTCACACCAGACTCATGTCTGACTCGGAGTTTATTTTCTGTTTTTCTTAAACTCTTGGGTACTCAAATTTTTACGAGTAGCCAAGGGATTCAGGTTAGCTTTGACGAATTCTGAAGGAGGAATGGAGCAGGAGGCTTCAGCGTTTGTAGATATATAGTTTTCCGCTGTGTTGGTTTCTCTGTATTGTATTTAAGTTGTAATGTCTAGACAAATGTTATAACTGTCTAGTATGTGATGTATAAGCTGTGTAACTTTGATAGATGTTGTATATTATGTAATAGCTTATGTGATTAATATAATTTATTCGTTCCGCTGTGAGATTCTGATGTTTATAGTTCTTTCTTCTCTATATTTTCTCTTTTCTATCCCTTTCTTTCTTAAAAATGATGCGTCTTTCCGTGGAGGGAAAGGTGGGTCGTGACAGTTGGTATCGGAGCTCTAGGTTGAGATAATACCTAGGCTTTGGAGTAATTTCTATCTTGAGAGAGCGTATTTGTATTTATATGTATATATATATACCTAATTTGTTGGGTTACCTGTTCGGGTTGCCAACATGAGTTCTAGAAGTAGAAGGGGCAGTGGTGTGTGAAACACGACTACCACTAATGGAAGAGTATCTGCCGAGGCTATTAACCCAATACCGCCTCGAGTGAGCTTTGCGACATTGTGTTAGGATAGTTAGTTAGATTTGTTTGTTTGAATGAATTGGTTGCTATGGTTGTTAGTATAGGGTTGAAATGTATGCTTTGTTGTTTGGAAATAAAAACCTTTGTTGGATAATTAAATTATCTTTGCTTTTAAATTTCGGGGACGAATTTCTTTTAAGGGGGGAGGAATGTGATATCCCGGAATTTTAGGCAATATCAATTTAATAATCTATATAAATAATTAAATTGATTTAATAATCTTTATTAAAAATGTTTAAATTGGTTTAATAATCTTCTTTAATAAATATTTATTTGTTTCAAACAATATTAATAATATGTTGTTTTTATATAGATATAAATAGATTTTTAAGAAAATAGAATTGTTGTTTTCAAAATTTAATGGGTTGTTATATATGTATATGTTTAACTTGATTTTAAATTGGATTTTTAAATTTAATTTGAATTTGAATTTGGATTTAATTTTGAAATTCAAAAGATAGATATTTTAAAAATGTTTGGATTTTATAGTTATTTATATAAGCTTTTATTTATAAATATAATTGGTTTTATTACTTTAAAAGTTATCTTTGTATATAAATAAGTATTTGTAAATTAATAAATTAAGTTAAAAGCTTTTATTAACATTTAAAATAAATAGAAAATACTTAAATGGACAAGTGTTAATATATTAAGGCTTCATATAACAAGTGTAAATTAATAATCAACTTAAGATGACAAATGTTAATAAATTGTACAAGTGTCCTTATTTATTTTCATTTTCTTTTATTTTTATAAATCACAAATTTACCTATATATAAACATATGCATTTCTTCTCTTCATTTCTTTCTATTTTCTTTTCAAACTAAGAGAAACTTCAGCTATAACAAAATCTCAAAACAAATCTGATAATCAAAACTCCTCAAACCAAAGATTTATCAAATCTAAAACCTGTAATTCATTTCCAAAACAAAGCCTATAAATGAAATTCTTCAAACCAGAAATTCAAAAGCCTGTACATTTTTCTTCAACCTGAGATTTATCTAAAGCAAACTCAAAATCAAGTCTTAAGTCATCTTCAACAAGTTTCAATAGCATGCAACAACAGTCTTTAAATCAGAAGCATTTGCAACATTCAAAGTAGTTTCCTGGCCGTTTCCAAAAAAAAGTCTATGTTGTTCATCTTCTAAAAACGGTGAGTAACATCACTTTTTAAAAATTTAAGTATATGAAATATGTTGCATGTTCATATCTGGAATTAGTATGTTTGTATGTATCTATATTAGGGCATTTCTGTGTATATATGTGAATGTATGTATGTGTACTTGGTTGTTTTATCAGTGACTTAATGGTTCTTAGTTTCAGAGCTAAGAATTCAAACAAAATCATTATCTCATGATCTAATCTATGTTAGGATTTAAGTCTTAAACAAAACTTGTTTGTTTGATCATAGAGTAGGTTTTAAAATTTTATTTAAGTTAAAATAACTTTGTATTGTCTCTGGAAATCAAAAAAAACAGAGCAAACTTAATATAAGTCAAAATTTAAATATCTCAATTCATTGATTCAGGAATATAAATTGAATACTTAAACTAAAACTTGATTTTTGGAACTGAAATCATGATTTTTAGTAATTGGATTTAGGAGCAGTTCTGGTTTGGTCAGATTGGGGGTTTTGGGTTGCTTCTGGTGATCTAGTTGATCGCAGAGGTCGTGATCTTCTTTGGGGTAGTGAAATGATCAAAGTGTTTGGGAAAAATGGCAGTAGGGTGTATAGGTCACTATGGCGGCGGTAAGGGGTCGGAGTTGTCTGTAACCCTAGTTTTGGGCTTGGTCGGAAAAGTTGTCGTCACGGCGTCTCTGGTGGATCGAGTTCCACCAGACTATGGGAAATAGAAACGGGGATGTTGGCGGAGGCGTGGCCGGAAGTTCAGACGCTTCGGTGGTCGGAGTGGTGAATTCGAGGGTTTTTCCAAGTTTGGGTTTGTTCCAGGTTTGTGCTAGGATGGCTTGATTTCGATTTTGAGTTGTTATCGAAGTTCTGATGGTCAGGATTTAGTGTAGAGATGATCGCCGACATGTGAGGGAAGTCGTGGATGGTCGGAGGTGGCTGGATCGCCGGTGCATGTGCACGGCAGTGTGGTTGTGTCAGAAGTTTTGGAGTTGGGGTGTTTTCTTGAAAGAAGGCTCGTGTTTGTGGGAAAGTGACTCGGGTGAAGTGTCGCGTCGTTCGAGAGTGTATCTCGTTCCAGATTTTAAACTTTAAAATTTAAGCAAACTTTTGAAAAGAAAAGAAAAGATGGGTTTTCTCGGGTAAGTACTCGAGTAGGCTTCGGGTCGAACCCGAAGCAGCATTTGAAAACAGATTTTAAAAGTTTTTTAAAATAAAAACAAGATTTTGAATTTAAATAATTTGTTTTTAAACTCTTATAAATTTCTTTTATAAGATAAGTTTTCTTTAACATTTGATTTAAAAGGTTTGTAAATTTGATCTAAATTTTGTTAAAGATAAATTTGTAATCATTTTAAATCTTGAATTTGAAATGAAATTTAAAGGTAAACTAAAAAGTAAAATGTTTCAAAGGCATATGTAAATGATAATTAAGTCAATGATAAGGATAGTATTTTATCTAAAAGGTTAATTAAGATTTAATGATTTGAAATTGATTAAATTAATAAGGTAATTAAAGAATAATTGATTAATTTAATTAATTAATGATTAAGGATAAATAAATAATTAATTAAAGGTTGTAAGTTAATTAATTAAAGGTTAATTAATTTGTAATTAAGGATCATTAATTAAATAAGTTAAGATTTTAAATCAATGGTTAGAAATTAATTAATCAAGTAATTAAAGATTAATTAAGTTATAGTTAAGCACTTAATTAATTAAATAATTAGAGATTTATTAATGGGTTGTTAAAGATAAATTAATTTGTAATTAATAACGATTAATGTAAGTTTATTTACTTTAGAAAATTAATTAAAAGAATTGTTAATAGTTAATAATAGATCATTAACTTGGGATTATTAAATAATCAATTAATGTGATTAATTTTAATAATTAATTAGATTAATTGATTAAGGATAATCAATTGTGGAATGGGGTAAGTAAAGTTACTTAATGAAAGTAATTAAGGGATTAATTACTCAGTGTAATTAATTAAATAAATGTGATTAGTTTAAGTTAATTAATTAAGTTTAATTAATTTAAGATAATCACTTGATGATTCGATAAGTATAATTACTTAGTGTAATTTATAAAGTGTAATTACTTAGTGAAGTAATTAATGGGTAATTACTGGATGTAATTAATTAAGGGTAATTAATTACTGGATGTGATTAATCAAGGGTGATTAATAAATGTGATTAATTAAAGATTAATTATTAAATATGATTAATAATTAATGAAGTAATTAGGGATCATTCATTAACATAATTAATGATGTAATTAAGGGTTGATTAATTAAAGGATAATTAATAAATGAAGTGATTATAGAAAAATTAATTAGTGTAATTAATTAAGGATTAATGAAATTAATTATAATTAATTAATTAATGAAGTAATTAAAGGTTAATTACTGTAAATGGTTAAGGATAGTTAATTTGTATAATTATTTAGGAATTAATTACTTAAAGTAATTAAAGGATAATTAATCAAGGATGATTAATTAAGATGAATACTTAGAGTATGATTAATTAATTAGTTTAATTAATGATTAAGTAAGCAGGATTTAAAAGTAATTGAAGTTATTAATTTAATTCATTAGAGATAATTTAATTAATTAGAGATAGTATGATTGCTTATGGATGGTTAAATGATATTGAAATGCCTTGGATTGTTTGATATCTCTATCTGTGCTGATTTGTGATAGGAGATGCTTTGGTTGAATTGTGATGATATGGATTATATATCTATGAATATGTGAATTATCTATCTGTGTGAATATGGATAATAGAATTGAATTGTTTAACTTTAAAACAACTTGACCTTAAAAGACGGCGTTTTGGATTTCGATGAGACCGGGATCAGGTATCAAATTTGATTATCCGAAAACCACATCGATCCAAGTTTAACGATAGGTCATGAATCTCAAGTGAAGAGGAAGAATCAGAGTGCAAGGGTTATTGTCGTTAACTCTGAGGGTGATTCCAAAATGAGTGTAACGAGATAATGCCTTCGGTTTCGTTCGAACCCGGAACGAACTTGTATGGATTGAATGCTTTCAGAACATCGTCAGGTGGACGATGAGCATTCTAAGTGTTGTGTTTTGATAAGGTAATCGTAGCCTCAAGCCTCATCAATCGGGAAAGGCTAAAACAAGGGAGGTGCAGCAAGGTTAAGTGGGTAGCACCCAAGTAGGACAAGATTTCCCCTGTCTAGAGGTCCCTTCTTATTATTCGGCTGTGTGGGTAGTTGATTGCAACAACTGCTGGGGTTATCTTGTCCGGGATTATCTAGTAAGGGATGGTTCCAGCTTTGTGTTGCAGGGGATTGAGAGTGATCCTCGGTACATTGATCTAGGCCACGTATTGTGATGGGCGGTACCCTAGTAGCCCTGCCATTGTATGGAATCCAAACTCCAATAAGTGATCGCGGACTTGATTGTATAACCCACTTTGTGGCTAGTATGCTGGAATTTAATCATGTAACAATTTCGGCTATGTGAGTATTTATTTGAGAATCCTAGACCCTATTATAATATAACTGGATTTCCTATCAAATGTTTGGTTATCGTAAGGTAAAAACTTTTCCATGTTTATGTGTAGGGAGTCTTACGAGATACCTTTTGTTTTCAAAGGTTTTTTCAAAGTTAAGCAACTTTAACCTGTTACTCACACCAGACCCATGTCTGACCCGGAGTTTATTTTCTATTTTTCTTAAACTCTTGGGTACTCAAATTTTTACGAGTAGCCAAGGGATTCAGGTTAGCTTTGGCGAATTCTGAAGGAGGTATGGAGCAGGAGGCTTCAGCGTTTGTAGATATATAGGTTTCCGCTGTGTTGGTATCTCTATGTTGTATTTAAGTTGTAATGTCTAGACAGATGTTATAACTGTCTAGTAAGTGATGTATAAGCTGTGTAACTCTGATAGATGTTGTATATTATGTAATAGCTTATGTGATGACAGTTCAACTGAAATGACACGCCTTTCTCCCCATAGAAAGACGCATCATTTTTAAGAAAGAAAGGGATAAAAAAGAGAAAAGATAGAGAAGAAAGAACTAACAACATCAGAATCTCACAGCGGAACGAATAAATTGTATTAATCACATAAGCTATTACATAATATACAACATCTATTAGAGTTACACAGCTTATACATCACATACAAGACAGTTATAAACATCTGTCTAGACAATACAACTCAAATACAACACAAAGATAGCAACACAGCGGAAAACTATATATCTACAAACATTGATGCCTCCTGCTCCATACCTCCTTCAGAATTTGTAAAAGCTAACATGAATCCCTTGGCTACTCGTAAAAATTTGAGTACCCAAGAGTTTAAGAAAAACATAAAATAAACTCCGGGTCAGACATGGGTCTGGTGTGAGTAACAGGTTAAAGTTGCTTAACTTTGAAAAAACCTTTGAAAACAAAAGGTATCTCGTAAGACTTCCCGCACATAAACACGGAAAAGTTTTTACCTTACGATAACCAAAACATTTGATAGGAAATCCAGTGATATTATAATAGGGTCTAGGATTCTCAAATAAATATTCACATAGCTGAAATTGTTACATGATTAAATTACAGCATACTAGCCACAAAGTGGGTTATACAATCAAGTCCGCGATCACTTATTGGAGTTTGGATTCCATACAATGGCAGGGCTACTGGGGTACCGCCCATCACACTACGTGGCCTAAATCAACGTACCGAGGATCACTCCCAATCCCCTGCAACACAAAGTCAAAACCATCCCTTACTGGATAATCCCGAACAAGACAACCCCAGAAGTTGTTGCAATCAAC
This sequence comes from Allium fistulosum, assembly GCA_030737815.1. NCBI lineage: Eukaryota > Viridiplantae > Streptophyta > Magnoliopsida > Asparagales > Amaryllidaceae > Allium > Allium fistulosum. Next base: position 494,845,669 of record CM060905.1, on the reverse strand, counting down.
TGCCCACACAGCCGAAATAATAAGAAGGGACCTCTAGACAGGGGAAATCATGTCCTACTTGGGTGCTACCCACTTATCCTTGCTGCACCTCCCCTGTTTTACCATTTCCGGTTGATGAGGCTTGAGGCTACGATTACCTTATCAGAACACATCACTTAGAATGCTCATCGTCCACCTGACGATGTTCTAAAAACGTTCAATCCATACAAGTTCGTTCCGGGTTCGAACGAAACCGAAGGCATTATCTCGTTACACTCATTTTGGAATCACCCTCAGAGTTAACGACAATAACCCTTGCACTCTGAATCTTCCTCTTCACTTCACTTGAGATTCACGACCTATCGTTTAATTTGGATCGATGTGGTTTTCGGACATCCAAATTTGGAAATCCGATCCCGGTCTCATCGAAATCCAAACGTATCTTAAAAGCCAAGTTGTTTTAAAGTTAAAAAATTTAATTCAATTCAATACTTGAATTCACACAACATTAACACAGATAAATATCACCCATTTATCACAAATATATCCCATATCACATTACAGAATAACATAGATTATCATTCAATAGATATCAATCAATCTAGACATTCTACTCAAACAATCATCCACAAGCAAGAATTATTAATACATATTATAATTAATTAAATTAATTTAAATTAAATTAATTTCTTAAGAGTTAATCACCTAATCCTGCTTAATCAATCATTAATTAATTATAAACCATTTAATTAATTAATCATTCCTTAGTTACCTTATAAACCAATTAATTAATCTTTAATTACAGATTAATTATTCTTTAATAATTAATTAATAGACCTTAATTATTAATTAATATCCCTTAATAACAAATTAATCAATCCTTAATTACCAGTTGATTAATCCTTAATTACCATTTAATTGATCCTTAATTACCATTTAATTAACCCTTAATTACCATTTAATTAACCTCTAATTACTAATTAATTAATCTTTAATTACTAAATTAATTAATCTCTAATTATTAATTAGATCATTTAAGTCCTAATCCCAACAAGAAAGGGAAGCAGGCAATTTCGGTAGCAAAGACTCTTACCACTAGTCGTGGACGATGCTAAAATTGTTGTTCTACGGACCACTATGCAAATAAGTGTCCGAAACCTTTTTTTGTCGCTATTGCAAAAGTTCGGGCCATCTTATATCTACATGTCCCATACTCACAAGTAGGAGAGAGGGAGAGTTGAATGTTGTGCAAGCCCCTAGAAACACTTCTCGTGGTCAAGGTATTTTTTTCATTCAGTCCTTGATGGCATTATTTTATTTCGTGATCTTCCTATTTGGTTTCTTTTGATACGGGAGCATCCCACTCTTTTATATCAAAAGAACTTGTTGATTCTTTTTCTTTAAATATTATGGGCTTGATGACTTCACTAAGAATTGCGAATCTGGTTGGTGGATCCGCAACACTCAGTTTACTTTGAGAAAAATGTCGATATTATTTTATGTGATTATTCTTTTCGAGCCGATTTGCATGTTATGCGTTACTTAGGCTTTGAAATTGTTTTTTTTAGGAAAGGATTGGCTTGATCATTATGAAGCCCGCATCCTATGTCCTGAGCGGACTATATATCTTCGACATCCTCAATCTGTTAAGTAGATTTTTATGGTTCTTAATGATTTCGATTTCCAATTCGGTGACGTCATTTTATTCTTTAAACCTACATGATGAGGAGAATGTTATTTCTCTTGTTCAAGTAGTTTGTGAGTTTTTCCGGAATATATTTGGGCTTGTCTGAGGATTATCACCTAAGCAATCTATTATGTGGTGCTAAGGTCTTTTCAGCTCGACCTTGCCACCGGTTTTCATCAACTACGAGTTGCGGAGGGTATAGTTCCACTTACCGCATTCCGCACTCGTTATGATTTTTGTGAGTGGATCGTTATGTCATTTGGATTGACGAACCTTCTACCTTATTTCATCCATCTTATGAATCGAGTATTCTACGAATATCTCGATGAGTTTATCCTTGTATTTATTGATTATGGATGAAAACAACAATTTAAAATTTGCAAATCTTTTTAATAAGATATTTATAAGTATGATTGGATTTTGTTCTTAAAACAAGCAAAGAATATTTGTAAAATTTTTAAGAGACATGTTTATCATATAGAAGATGATTTTGTGTTGTTTTTCTCATTGAATGCTTTAAGAATTCTAGTTGATGCGCTTGATCAACGTTATCGATAGGAATCTCCTAAACGCTATGATGAGACAGTCAGACACAGTAAATTGACTTGTAATAAGTAAATTTTTCTAAAAAGATAATTACATAAAGTTAATTATAATTTTGAATGTCTTAGCTTTTCGGGAAAGAGGATAAGAACTCTTTTCCGATGCTTTTATTCTTGCCATTCCTGAAGGGAATCAAGACTTTATTGTTTATACCGATACTAGTCGTATTGATTTGGGTGTCATTCTCTTGCAAAGAGAATGTGTTATCACATATGCTTCTTAACAATTAAAGCTTGTCGAGACTAGATATGCCATTCATGATCTAGTGTTCATGGCTATTGTTTTCGCTCTTAGAATTTGGCGACATTATCTTTTGGGAGAGAAATTTGTTCCCTACACCGATCATAGATCTTTGAAGTATTTATTTTCTCAAAACGAACTTAATTTGCGTCTACAACGTTGGCTCGAGTTCCTTACATCTTATGATCTTGACATTCTTTGTACTCCAAGAAAGGGCAACCGAGTTGCCGATGCCCTTAGTCGTAAGCAACAAGCGGTTGTTTCCATGATGATATCCGAATGGAATGATCTCGAGACTTTGTCCACTTGTGAGATTCGAGATCGTGAATCTGATTCATGTTCATCTCTTGTTTTGTGTAGCCTTGAGGCTCATCCTTCTCTTTTGGACCATACATCTTTTGGCTAAACTCTATGTCAAAGAAATTGTTAAATTGCATGGAGTTCCTACTTCTATTGTTAGCGATCGTCATCCATTATTTTACTAGTCGATTTTGGTAAGGTCTTCAAAAGCTTTGGGAACAAAGCTTAATTCTAGCACCACTTATCGTCCTCAACCCGATGGACAAATAGAGCGTGTGAATCAAACTCTTGAAGATCTCTTTCGTGCATGTGTTCTTGATTTTTGTGGAAGTTGGGAAGATCATACTCGTGATGAGTTTTCTTCCAATAATAGCTTCCAATCTTGTATTGGTATGGCACCTTTAGAGGCACTCTACGGAAGGTCGTGCCGATCTCCTTCGTGTTGGCTTAAAGCCGATGAGAAGATGGTTTTAGGTCCAGATTTTATTGGTGTTCATTTTTGTTTCACCTATGATGGGTGTTGTGTGTTTCAGTCGATCGGGAAAGTTAGCACCTCGATATGTTGGTCCCTTTCCCATCACCGAACGTATTGGTTCCGTGGCTTATCGCCTTTTATTACCGACTCAATTTTATGCTATTCATGACATTTTCCCACGTCTCTTAACTATGGAAATGCCTTAGGGATTCTGATTCTATTCTTGAGCCCAGTGTAATTGAGGAAATTGAAGTTTCACCAAACTTGACTTATGAGCAACATTCTATTTGTATCATTACTTCGAAGGTTAAACGCCTTCGAAATAAAGATGTTTTTGTTGTGTAAGTTCAGTGGTCCTCAAATCCTAAGGATTGCTCTTGGGAATCTTGAGAATTCATCGAGGAAACACATCCGGACTTACTCTTTCGTGCTCTTTATGGTGAACTTCTTATTTCAAATTTTCTTTAGTGTTGATATGCTTTTATGGTTGTTACTCTTTATTTCCTCTTAATTATTGTGAGGATGTAATTTATTTAAGGAGTGGAGTCTGTTACAACCCGCATATTTTACGATTGTATATTTAAATATTTTATTTAAATATAGCATCGTTAGTGGGATTAAAGTCCGAAAAGCTACTACTTGCAAACAGTCGAATTAGGACTCGAGACCACTTCCATTGTGTCCAAAATGGTGTTTGCGACCTTTTTGAGTATAAACATCGATATGTTTTGAGTTGGGTAGAATTTTGATGTTTTCAATTAGGGCTTTGGGTTTGGGTTTCAACCCATCAACCCATCTAATACCCTAACACTCCACTCCCTCTTCATTCATTCTATTCTTTTCCTAACACTTTCAAGCTAAAGAGATAATGGGGGAAGAGAAAAGAAATCAAAATTCCTAAGCCCTGGTTTCTATTAGGAATTCAAGTTCTTGCTCCAAAATCAAAGAGAAGCTTAGGTAAGCATCATCTTCATCTTCTCCATCTTAATCCCTCTTCTATTTTCAGAATTTCCTATAACCTAACTAAGGAAATATTCTTCTTATGAACTTAGATTGAAGCTTCTTGAGTTGAGATTGAAGAGGAATTGGTCTTTCCTTTGTTTTCAAGCTTCTCACTTGAGTTTTGAGTTTAAAAGGTGAGTTTTTGAACTCACATCTACGACTATAGCTTTCGTTGTTTTTAGGTATGAATTCCTAACATTTATTCATGTTCATTTGTTTTTGATTTGGATTGATTTTGTGAATTTTCCAATTTTTGGTCTTTGAAGTCCAATTTTGTGAAAATCCTTTTATGGGTGTTTGAACATGTTTACCGGGGTGTATCGAAGAGCCTATTAGGCTGGGTTGTTGCTTGGCATAAATCCCGAGTCACTGTTGCTCAATCGATCGTTTCTGGTAGAATTTTGCCCCACTTGGGGGCTAGGTTGATTCTGCTCTGGGAGTAGGTTCAGTCGACTGAACCAGTGGGCCAGTCGACTGAACCAGGGGCAGAAAACATTCTGTCCCTATATCGGTAGACTGACCACCTGGGTCAGTCGACTGACCTGGAAACCGAAAGTTTCCAGGCATAGTGTCAGTCGACTGACCACCTAGTTCAGTCGACTGATCTGCTTATCTTAGCCTAATTTGCTTATTTTGCTTGGGTTTCCAATTTTAGTCGATTTGTGTTGATCCGATTTGTTGTTACCATTTATTATCGACTTTAATGACTTCTTTATCAGGATTTTTGGGAATATCCATTTTGATGGATTCGGTATCGATTTATATGGATTTGATTCACGTCTTCGTATGTGAATTTTTGGTGATTGATTGTTTCTACAATCATTTCTGTGATCTGTCACTTTAAAATACAAAGGTTTCTATACTAGTAGTAAATACTCAAACTCTTTCACAAAAAACGATTTCAACACTACTTTTAAATACAAAGCTCGTTTCTAAATCCGTTTTCCAATTTATTAGTATATACAAACCTTTGCCTTATTCGTACGAGAAATCTAATTAAACGGCTTAGCAAAACAAGTGGTATGAAACTCTTGCATTTACTTTGTCGGTTAATTCTTGGACTTGTTTGATTGAACTCTCGTGACAATTTTCGAGTGGAAATCTACAATCTGTTCGTAAATATTTAAGTTGAGCTAGTGGTTATGGGACATGAAGCTAAACTCTTATATTTACTATCTTGGTGTAATTTACACTTCTTCTCGAGTCGAAGTCTACAATTTGTTCGTAAATATTTAAGTTAAGCTAGTGGTTATGGGACATGAAGCTAAACTCTTATATTTACTAGCTTAGTGTAATTTACACTTGTCGATCAATGATGATCATTTTGTGATTTAGACTAGCGATGTGCGATGTCTCCTTGTTTGTGTGGGGACTAAAATCCATGTTTGTGGAACTTCGGTTCAATTTGGTGGGGTAGCGACCCATGGTCTTCGGGCCGTTTGTGGAGCTTTGACTCAAATTGGTGGGGTAGTGACCCATGGTCTTCGGGCCGTTTGTGGAGTTTCAGCTCAACTTGATGGTTAGCGACCATGGAATAGCGTTTTGTTTGTGACACACATGTTGGGGAGTTTTCATGCTCCCATTTGTGATACGCCTTCCCCCTTTGTGATTTTTGGATTTTTGGTTGTGATTTCTAGAATTTGTGTTTCACCAATTTTCGTGGTTTGCATTGACAAGCTCTATCAATATTTGTGTTTTGGTGAATAATTTAAAGAATGTGATTCTTTTTGTTGTTTTGAGATGATTTGAGATATTGTATGATTTTTGTTGTTATTTGATGTATACTTGACACAGTATGACATTTTTGTTATCATACGTTTTTGGTCATATCTCTTATCCTATCTCATTTTATCTGATATTTATAGCTAAACTGATCCGTTTATTATTTTCTTCTTAAATAATACTCGGGTCAGACTGAGGTATATCAGGTGCTCCTGCTTGACTTCTTATTAGGGTCCGTCACCTGACTTTTGGCTAACTACTTTAGCTTAGTAGTTTTTGTTATTATACATTCGAGCTAGAGACTCCTTGATGTATAGTTATTCTTTTGTCTAGCACTTGTATCTATTCTTTTGTGAAGTAGTGGATATAGTTTGACCACTATTTTGATGTACACTTTTATGTGTTATATTCATATCTGATTCCACCTTTGTGATATGAATGTCTGTGACTTATTTGTGTTATGTTTATTTCTATATTTGTTTCCGAAGGCCTCATAGCCACTATGTGGTAGCTTTGAGTTTGTATTTGATATGTCGGATTTCCTCTTGAAATGAAATGTAAGTTATATTATCTGACATATCGGTACTCGCGCAAAGCAATTACAAAGATGGTCGCTCCTCAACAGCCTTATTCTTCATGGTAGTCGATGGCATTACCCCATAGTGTCTTTGACTAGTGTGAGTATAGAGGTGGGGCGTCTCATTCATGGAGCTGTTTGGCTTGATTTTGGTTGCGCAAATTGCATATAAATTAAGCGAACTCACTTAATAACTCTAAATAAGGTACGCTTACAAATTTAGCGCGTGAAAAATAAATATATTGTTATACATTGCGTTTTCCGGCCATGTGAGCCAATGTATATCTTTTTATCATATTTTTCATATTGCAAAATGTTCTCCGTGCAAGGGAGACTCTGCCAAAAAAATTCGAAAATTTAGGTGTTAGAAATTTTTTGAATGTTTTATTAACTAAAAAGTTGATTTTGAATTGTAAATATAATGTAATAACCTGCATATTTTACGATTTTATATTTAAATATTTTATTGAAATATAACGTCGTTAGTCGGATTTCAGTCCGAAAAACTACTTTTTGCAAACGGCCGAATTAGGACTCGGGACCACTTCCATTGAGTCCAAAATGGCATTTGCGACTTTTTTGAGTATAAGCTTTGATATGTTTGGAGTAAGTTGAATTTTGCTATTTTCTATTGGGCTTTTGGGTTTGGGTTTCACCAACTCATCATATACTCTAACTCTTTAACTCTTCATCTATTCACTCTCCAAACACTTTTGTTCAGCTGAAATGAGGAAAGAGAAAAAGAATTAGAAATTCAAAAACCCTAGATTCATTTGCAAACTACAAATTCTTGCTCCAAATTCAAGGAATGCTAGGGTAAGCTCCATCTTCATCTTCTCCATCTCTTTTCCTCTTCAATTTCAAAAAATTCCTAAACCCTAATTTAGAAAATACTTGTTTTGATCTTAGATTGAAGCTTGTGGAGTTGAAGTGAAGAGTGATTGATCTTTTCCTTGTGTTTGTGCTTCTTATCTTTGTTTTGTGTTAAAAAGGTGAGTTTTGAACTCACATCTACTTCTCTTGATATCATTGATGTTAGGTATGAATTCCTAGCACTTATTTATGATCATTTGCTTTTGGTTTGAATTGATTTGGTGAACATTTCAATTTTTGGTGTTTTGAAGTCAAAAAATCTAAAAAAATCATAGCTTTGATGTTTGATCATGTTTTTGGAGGTGCATTGAAGAGCAAATAGGACTGGGTTGTCGATTGGCATAAACCCCTAGCACACATTGCTCGTCCGATCAAAAATTGGAAGAGTCGCTCTTCATTTGATAGGTTGAAAAGCAGCCCCAGCGCCAGTCAGTCGACTGACCCTCTGCAGTCAGTCGACTGGCTGTAGCAAATAGGTGTTCCTGGGGCAGTCTGTAGAAACAGGGAGTGTTTCCTGCAGTCAGTCGACTGACCCTCAGCAGTCAGTCGACTGACTACAGGAAATGAAACTTCCTGGTTTCTGGATCAGTCGACTGGCCCTCTGCAGTCAGTTGACTGACCTGCTTGTTTTTGCCAGATTTGCCTATTTTTCTTGGTTTTCAATTTCAATCGATTCGTGTCGATTCTAATTAGTTGTTATTGCATATTTGACTTTGATAATTCCTTTTTAATTTCGTGCATGGGTTTTTATAAAATGATCTTTTTAAAGTGTATTAAAAGCTCGTTTCTCCAATTTATAATTTCTATTTAAAACACACACACAATTTTGCACTCCGAGCGAAGAGGGAGGAGAATTAAATGATTAGACAAAACGCGTGCTATGAACACGTGCGTTCATCTTTTTAGTTAATTCCTAATCTATTCGTTTGATCGTTTTGACCTTCGGGTCTGGTTTATCGATGAGATGAGGTAAACTTTGTACTGCTTTGAGTGTGAAATTGACTGACGGATAGTAAACCGTTTAGTGTGAACGTGGGGTATGGGACTCACGTTAACATTTTTCGGGTTCCTTACTGAGAGTTGTGACACATTCCGCCGGACAGTGGTGTCCAGTACCGCCACTACGATTTGTTGCCTTTTGGCGTTGCCTTCGGGCATTGCCTTTTGGCGTTGCCTTCGGGCGTTGCCTTCGGGCGTTTCCTTTTGGTGTTGCCTTCGGGCGTATGGATCCTAGTACTGAGCTCGGGCATCTTTTGTTTCTTTGACAATTATATTTCCCTAGTGTATCGTCTTCGGTATAGGTTCTTTGAACCATAAAATATGTAGCGATTACCTTGTGGAAACTTGTGTTACCTCTATTGGTATTTGTCATTTGCCTTTTGGCTTGTTTTGGGATATGTATGTCCTTGATTTATGGAGTTGCCTATGATATGAGGCTTGTTTTGATTCATCTTATGTTAGATGATTTGGTTATCTCCTTTGGAGATGTTTGTGGTACTTTATGATCTTGTATGTTCATTATCATTTAGCTTATCTAACTGATTTATTTAGCTAGACTGACCTGTGTATTTTATACTCAGGTCAGACCGAGATGTTTTAGGTTAGGTACTTTGGACTTAGCCTATTTTGCTTCCGCATGGACTACTCCGCTAGCTTCTTTTTGTCATAGCTTTTTGTGTAGTCCTTTTTGTCTGTAACTCTGATTTATACTCTATTGACTCGTTTGCATATTGTGGTTTGCTTTACCACTTGACATGTATCATTTTGTAAACTTTGTAATGTATCTGTATATATGTAAATGTATGTGATGATCTACTGTTCTGTGATGTGTATTACATTTGAGTTGTTATATTTTATTCTGATAGATCCTCAGCCACCTATGGCTTTGTATTAACTATTTATTGGAGATGTCGATCCACTTGAGTAAGAAGTGGCACTTGTTAGCGTATTCAATAGATAATTAAGACAAGGTTATAGATGGTCGCTCCTATCCAGCTCTATTATCCGCATTAGCAGACGGTGTTACCTAGTAATACTCTTTGCTAATGTGGGTCTCGGAGTGGGGCATCACAGTTTGGTATCAGAGCTGAGTTCAGAACAAAATATGATAAACATAGAACGGAGACATATATTATGGTACATTAAAGGGTAGTATGAATGTTACGAATTTTTGAATCATCGTGCCTTTATTCTTTCCGTTCCTTTGGGGTAGATAGAATTTTTGGGAATACGTTTAGGAATGCATTTTTCCGTAGTACCCCATATTTGAATTAATGATATCTACCTTGTGAATAATCTTTTTCTTATCTTATCTCTCAGCTAATGGCCGGAAGAGGCAGAGGACAACGCTCGGATGCTGGGCAATCTAGTGGCTCACATCCGGACGGCGTTTATATGTCTACCGATTAGTTTTTGGAGTTATTTAGGAGCACTCAGCCTCCAGCTCCTATTCGTGCATCTCCTCCGCGCAAGTCTGCCTTTGCACGCCTGTGTAGTGATTTTTCTCATCTTGGTGGAAAGCCATTCATAGGCTCCGAGTCCGTTCTTGAGGTCAAAGTTTGGATTCACACATGCGAGCGTATCTTTTCTCGTACAGATCTTTCGGACCATGATCGAGTTCTGGTAACTTCTAGCTTATTGTAAGAGCATGCCCTTGATTGGTACGAGCTTCTTATAGCCGAACTTGATGAGTCTGTTCTTTCTTGGACTCAGTTTCGGGAACGATTCAAACTCAAATTCGTTCCTGAATCTGAGAAAGTTTTATTGGCCCGTCGCTTTCTTGATTTGAAGCAAGGGAAGTCTTCCATTTCTGAATATGTTGCATCATTCGAGGCCTTATTTAAGTATGGTCTTGAATTCATTAGCACTTCTTATAAGAAGAATATGAAGTTTGTCTCTGGTCTGAAGAAATATCTTAAGAAGTCTTTATTGCTTCAGCTTAAGCTTTCTTTTGAGGAGTTGGTTGATTCGGCACTTCATCTCGAGGCCATCGAGAAGGAGTGTGATAGTGGTGATGATGTTGAGGTTCGCAAGAACCCCAATAAGAAGAAGTTTCCATTTCATAAGCAGGGATTTCTTCCTTCCAAGAAGAAGAAGCCTATTGAATCTGGCTCTAACTCTCAATCTGCTGGAACACCTTCCATTCGGAAGTGTTTCAATTGTGGTTCTCCTGATCATATGATTCGAGCTTGTCCTAAGCCTCTCTTCTGCCATTATTGCAAGAAGGAAGGTCACCATGTTTCCACCTGCCCTACTGCTCCTGCTAGTGCCAAGTCTGGCAAGATTTATGTTGCTAAAGCTTCTGGGGTTATTCTCAGCCCAGAGGTATATCTCCATCTATTTTGGAAGGTTCTATTTAATTTCATGACCGTAGTATTCGAGTTCTTTTATCGGATTCTGTAGTAGCACATGCCTTAATTTTGGTATTTTAAATACCATAACTATTATTTTTGAATTTGAAGGAATTTAAAAAGGAGATTTTGAGTATAAAAATATTTATATCGAAATTTGGATTATTTTTAAAGGGAATTGATTTGGATAAAACATTAATTTGATTTTGGGTTTGTACTTAACTATTCGTAAATTATTTTAAATAGAGATTTTAAAATAATTTATATTAGGGATTTTAACCATGGATTTTTAAATGATATTTTTTAAAATTATGGATAAGGAGTTTAAATCAATATTTAAAATGGATTCGGAAAATAAATGGGATTTATAAGTGATAAATTTAAAATGAAGTTTATAAATGAGAGTGTTTTATAAACCAGTGAAATCCGAATGAGTTTATCAATTTATAAACGATGTTTATAAATAAAGTGAAATGATTATCATTTGATAAAATTGGAAATATGAATTCACAAGAGTGAATTTATAACGAGAAGTTAAAATCATTTTTTGAAAGAAATAATGGATTCTATTTTTGAAATGTGAGAATGGTTAGGGAATCGGAATGGAATCGATGTGTTATGAATCGAGAGGGATTTATAAATTGAAATTGGTTATGGGAAATCTAAAAATATATTTTTATCGAGAAGTTGAGTTTGTTTTAAAACGATAATTTTATTAATTAAACTATGTAATTTAAAGCTGTTTTAGTATTAAAATACTTCGAGAAGGGGATTTTTCAAAAACCTAATATTGATTGAAATAAATTCTAACTTTTATAATCAACTTTGTAAACCGATTAGTTTTATTTAAAAATGAGTTGGGAATGAGTTATCGAAGTTTTAAAGTGTTTTGATATTATAAATAATTACTTAAACGTGTTTTAAAAATAAATTATTTTTCTTTAAAAATACTTATTATATATATAAAGTTTTGAAATGATTGAATATTATTTATAAATCCTCTCGGGATTTGTAAACGGGGTTTATTTAACGAATATGATTTTTATAAGAGGAAATCTTGTAATAGAACTCTAGAAACTTATTTCTGGAATGTTGAAATACGAGAACTTCGAAAATGAATTAGAATTCATAAAAGAAGTTAGAAATGGGTAGTTGGAATTATAGAGAAGTGCAATCGATTTTGGAAAATTTAAAGGAATTTAATTAATGAGTTCCGGGAACTTATAGAATTCGTTATAAATTAGAGAAGGAATTTACATATAAATTGTAAAGGATTGGAGAAGTATGAAATAAAATGGAATATTTCCTAAGTGTTGGAAATAAAATGATGTTAGGGAAATATACTTATAAATATTTCCTAAGTATTGGACGGGAAGGATTTGAAATATTTTAACAACGAGATTACTATTATAGAAATATTTTTCAAAGTGTTGAATTAAAAATGGAGTTTGGAAATATTTCTAAGTATCGATATGGATTGAAATATCCTGTTATGGATATAAGATTTTGAATTTTCTCTTAAATATTGAATATACTGGAAGAGATTTAAATATATATCTTTGTAAAGGTATTTGGAAATGAATGTTTGAAAGATTTATAAAATGGGGCCTAGTGACTGCTTGTGGATGTTATTTGATAGTTAAATAACCGACTAACAACCAAGTTCATTGATCGTTTCAAAGAGATCGGGATCAAATTTAATTATTCGAAAACCACTTTGATCTGATTTGTGCATTATGAATTGTGATATCTCGAAGATAATGAAGATGGTGATCTTGAAGGAGATTCGGTTTGTTCAGACCTAGAACAACTTGTATGGATGAATGCTATCATTTTGCATCGTGGTCTGGAGGGCAGTGTTAGCATTCCAAGTATGAATGCTATTCTAAAGGGAAAACATAGCCTCAAGTCTCATCAACCGGGAATGACTAAAACATGGGAGATGCAGCAGGGCTAAGTGGGTCGCATCCAAGTAGGAAATATTAACACTTTTCTAGATACCCTTAGATATATTATAAATATGGATATGGTTGTGCATGGAAAAGAGAGCGCTCGATAGGGTGGAAACACCCTGGGGTGATAACATATTCGGTACTATCCAGCAAGGGGTAGGCCGGTCCTGTGTTGGCAGGGATCGTTAGGTACGATCTTGGTACATTTTTCTAGAGATTACCGTGGCGGGCGGTACCCCAGTAGCCTTGTCATTGTATAGAATCCAATGTCCACTACGAGCCTGTACGATTTTAGTTGTATACCAGTTATGCTGAAGCGTGAGATGCATGCATTTTAGCTTTGTTATAGTTTACTTTATATAGACAATATTTTAATATCAGATGATCTTGATATAAAATGTTTTGGTTATCGTAAGGTAAAAACCTATCGTATTTATTTATTTATGGCATGGCCTTACGAGATACCTTTGTTTTCAAAGGATTTTGATAACAGTAATAATTCGAATTGAGTGTGTTTTCTCATGCTGGTTTTTTAGACTGACTCAAGTGTTATTTTATTATAATAATCGGGTCAGACCGAGTATTACAGATTTAGGTTGGGATGCTATGAAGCTCAGGAGATGAGCTGGAGGAGTCTTAGGCGTATTACACATATTTGATTATATTCCGCTGTGAGTGTATGCTATATATTCAGCACTTGTGAGGACAAGTTATTATAAGTGTCCAGATTGATTGTTGACAGTTGTACTCTAATGATTGTATGTATATTACAGTTGTAGTTCTTTGTATAAAGATGTGTTATTATCTAGTATATGTTGTTCCGCTGTGATTGTGAGATTTTGTATTGTAGTTTTTGTTTCTTCTTCTATCTCTTCTTCTTCACCCCTAGCAATCGGTATTTCCGGTACTTAAATATCCGGCATGTTATACAGTGAACGTATTGATGTCGATTTTCGAGAGTCGAAAATTCCGGTTCGTTACATATGTTAAAAAATCTTATATTTGAATATTTTAAAAAAAATTCGAAGTGATTAATTTGTGGGTTGTTATAAATAGTTAGTTCCATAGCATACTTCATAACAATCCATCAAGAACATTATTAGTTTGTAGTGGTTCAGATAAATCATACTTATCCGAAACCGGTGTCTCCCAACTAAGCGGTAACCCCTGGCTAACTCAATTCTGTTCTTTTGGAAGTATGCAACAAGTATTCAAGTCCTTATCGAGGAACTCGAATATACACAATATACTTCCTTAGTTAAAATAGGTCAAGTTTTGATAGTCGGTTATTTAACAATAAAATATACAATCAAATAATAATACAGAGATTTTATTTTCCCATAGCAACCACTAAGCCTCAAAATAAGTTTCATTTATTTAAAACTCTTTTCTGAATATTTATTAAAATATTCATATACTTATCACACTATAATAAGTATATTTATAAAACATTGTGAAAAACTTCTCATTTCAAAATCATATTAAAAGGGTCAAACAAATGTTTTTTAATTAGAGATAAGGATAACCCCAAACACTATTCCTTTAGTGTTAAGCATGAAACAATTGTCCAAAACAACCATAATTAAGAAGGTTTGTTAAGGGAAATCCCATCTCCAATTATTTTATAATTTTTTTTCCAGTAAATCCTTTTAATAAATCATTTCCAATTATGAAATCTCCTATTCTTAAATTCTAAATCCATGTATAAAACTATTTTATAAATATCCAAAAATCATGTATAATACTCTTTTATGAATATCCAAAGTCATTTATAAAACTTCTTTTATAGATACCCAAAATCATTTATAAAACTCTTTTATAATTCTCTATTTATAGTTCCCTTTTCTTCAAATATCATTTGTAAATCTCCTTTAAATAAATCTTTTATAAAATATTATTTACAAAATATCGTTTGTAAATACCTTTATCAAAATAATTGGATAACTTATAAAGTCATTTAAAACACTTATCCGCAAATTGATATAGAATTAAAAGTCAATTAAAAATCATAATTTTACAAATTTGAAAGGAGGCTTAGTGACCACAATGGTACTAAACAAAGTTACCTTTCTAATTAAATTTGTCTCCCAAATCACATAACACTTATGTACATAAGCCATCATATATGTAAAAAAAATCCATAACCAAATCAGGGAATAACATGTCAATATAAACCAATTGGCAAATACATATCCAAACAACATAAAAGCATGATAGTGGTTTGTCCTGCTAAATAGATGTGTAAACAATCTATTGAGTTCAATTTAGAAAAATGGGGATTTATTCTGCTAATAGTTGTCCAAATAATTAAACAATTGAGTAATTGCAGAATGGGGAGTTATTCTGCTAGACAGATGTCAAGTTTAGCATAACCTAATCATATTTGTATGGTTACTTAATTGTACTGTCAATAGAATCCGTTGTGTTCAAAACTATTCTTCGTAAAAGAAAGTTTCCTTTAAGCAAATTGATCCTTTGAAAACAAAGTAATTACGAACTTAAACCTTTTTTTAAATTCAAATCACACAATGACCTGTCATAGATTATTCAAACAAAACATATATCACTATATATGAAATTAAATTTAACATTTTGAGGAATCCAGTTGGATCCCTCCAACCTGTTTCCTTGCATCTGCAGATGTTAGCACAACATAAAAAAATACCAATTCCACTTCGAGGTGGAATATCATGGTATATAGGGTCATCCGCTATTATGCGAGGCGCATAGGGTCTCATCCGCTATATATATGCGGGAATATCAATCACTCCAATATATATATATACTACTACTATATATAATATCACATCCAACTAGTAAAAATGCAACAATTTAACCAATTAATCATTTATAAAATTTTCTAACTATTTAAAATTAATATTGGCAGTCCAAATCGAGCGAGATTAACTCACCTTAAGTTTTAATTCGCCAAACACTCCAATTTTAAATTAAATCGAACACGTTCTATTTAACCTAAAATTTTTGCTAGCTCTGATCGACTCCAGATCTACACCATAGTGTAGTGCTTATCACTGCGATTCCCGCGCCTCTTGTTTCGTCTGATTCTGACAACGTATGAAGAAGATATGAGGTTTTAAAGTTTAAATATAAATTAATATAAATAAATTCTTTTTTTATAAACCAGAAACAAATCTGGCCGTACAATTTAAAGGAACAAATATGACCGCTTCTTTGTTTTCCCTCCTTCCTTGTTGCTGACAGCAGCTCGAACGAAACCTACCATGCCGTTCGTACACAACATTGTCGTACCCCCTACGTCCAACTAGAGGACGATCCAAAACCGCCACTACATGCGCCGACGCTAGCTCCACCCACGGCCGGAAGCACGACACGCTCTGCTCTACCATTGCCTCAAAATATGTGTGTGAACGCGCGCCCTTCTCGGCCGATTTGCCGCTAAATCGCTGCGCCATATTCAATCACAGCCGTTAGATCTCTAGAGCTCGGCGAGCTCGTCGACATTCCAATTGGTGATTTTCGACGAAAGTCGATGGATGGAGAGATATCGAGGGGGAAAGTTGAGAGATTTTAGGCCATAAATTGCTATGGCGGTGGCTGCGTTTATAGAGGCTAGGGTTTTGCTGTTTATACGTATATATATATATATATATACGTATACATATTATTTTATTATTATTTTCTAAAATTACAAGCTTTTTCAAACGAACTGCAAACGAAGCGTGCCGCCTAGTGTTTATAATGTTTTACCCCTATTCCGAACATAATGGAACATGTTTCGGGGTCTAATTTGATCGTATGTGGAAGATAGCTTTTCGAATCGAATTAAAATATTAAATTTTCGATATTTATTTCAACGCGTTTCTATTCTATACGAGCAAACGGTAACTCCAAACACTACGAAATTTGAAATCCGATAATAATGAACTATTACAGATCCAATATAGCTAGTTTCATCGAATTCCGAAAATGTGCCCCGGTAGGCTATTTTAACTCGTCGATTAAATCGAGCGATATTCAATATCGTCGAAATCGTTTAAAATTTTCGATTTTTAAAACTTACTAACTCCATTATAATTCAAATAGAATTTATATCCATATTAGAAATCATTCTGATCCATATTAAATCAAAATTCGATTATTTACAAAATTCCCGTATATTAATTTTCACTATTAAATTAATATATAAATTTCCAATTTTAAATTATCGACTATTTAATCTCATTCAAAAGTCCAATATTATAATTCAAATCCAAATAGAATTTAAATAAATTTTAGAAATCATTTCCATTCCCATTTAACTTCAGATTCCCATATTATCCCAATTTTCAATTATTAAATTTATATTTACCAAATCAATTAAATTGCCATATTTGAAATTATAAACTATTTCACTAATTCAATCTAATTTTTCATATTCTAAATCAATTAAAAATTCAAATTCAACATTTAAAAAATAAATTTAATGTTCAAAACTAACGACCAAAATTCCGGGTCATTACACAAGTAACCCAAGATCCAAACAACGGATAAACCTCAAACTAGGTCATCTTTAAGGAAATATATGAACGAGAATATTACTAAATCTGTAAAAGTGACTAACTAGAAAGTTGTTACAAATTATTTTCTCTCCACTTACATAAAATGAATCACTCAATAAGTTTCTGTCTTGAGGAAGTTATGGTAAAAACAAACATAGGTGTTTTCTGAGTTGAAAGTCTTTGTTCAAAAATACTTCAAAAAGATTTGAGTTTTTGGCATAGAAAATTAAGGAATTTGAAGAACTGATCTAAAATAAAGTTGAAGCCACTAGAAAAGTAAATGGTTTGAAGAAAAGAATCACATAATTTGGTTCATTCCTGAAGGTGATATGATTGATAAAATATGGGGTATTTTCGGCCATTACTGGACCCGAGAAAGGACATGAGAAATGGAGTTTTTGATATAGAAATATTCGGAAAAGGAAGAAGGGTTTAGCAACAAAGTTGTTGCCATTGAAATTATACACGGTTTCAAAAAAATATATTTGATTTGGAGTAGTTTAGTGGAATATAAAAGCCATGGAAATAAGGAAAAGAAAGAGTGGAAATAGGGAAAGGGAAAAGAAGGGGAAATGAGAAAGAAGAGGAAAGGGAAGGTGGGAGGAGATGGCCTTGGAGATGGTGGAGAGGGCGGCGGCTATAGAAGAGGAAGCAGGGTTGAAGGAGAGGAGGAAAGGAGTTTTGATTTGTGAGGTTTTTTGGAGATTCTCTGTAGATTTTGAGGAGAAAGAAGAAGTGTGCAGAGAAAGTTTCTCACGAGAAAAATTATGTACATAGATGTTATCAGATAAGAAATATAAGGTCCTAGGCAAAGAAATAGTCACGTGACTGACTAGAGTCTCTTGGTTAACCAAGGCCTACCAAACAAACCCAATATGCCTTAGCCAAATAAAACACAACTAAACACTACCAATCCATGTTAATTTTTCATAATAATTCAAATTTTTAAAGCAATAGGAATTTGATTTTGATGAAACGAAAAGTGGAGGGAATATCAGAATTCAGTCTAGTATCATATAATAAGAATAAAATTTTAAAATTCAAATTTAAAATTTTCAACCAAAAGTCCATCTTTGACTAAGTTTGACCAAAATTTGAATTTCACAAAAATTTTATTCTATTAAATTTGGTCAAATAAAACACTCAACATCACAAATTCAAATTTTTTTTATTTCATTTTTATTCAAAATAATATCATTATTAAATTGTTAACAATTACGGATCGTTATACTTAATCTTAATTAAAAGATGTAATATCAATTAATGCAATATTAATTTGTCTCCCCTTATCATATTTAAAATGTTAAATACCATTAACTACCCATCCAATTCTCATCCAATTACATTCAAACCTTTGTTATCATCCTTATTATTTAATCAACAATACCCTATGAATTATATTAACATAAGTTTTCATTTTATTACATTCATTATTTTACCGTTAGCATCTTTTACCATATTAACTACAATAATTAATTACATAAATTTTCATTGATTTCCAAATTAATTCCAAACATATTAAATAATGAGATGATAAATGAACAATTGTTACCTTTAAGTAATTTAATCATATTTATAAGTTTGTTATCTGCAACAAATGTTATGACTACTTACACATCAATGAATATATTCAATTTCAATTAACAACATATAATTCAAACATTCAATTGCCTTAATTCCATTACTTACCCATTTAATATTCAAACGGACAAATTAATGAGAAGATAATTACAACCATCGTTTATAATAATAGTTCATATCCATTATCTTATCATTTACAACCAAGGGTTATAAAAAAATGATTTTATATTCTATATTAACCTATTCCAATCAATTACATATAATCTAATCATTAAATGCATCATTTAATTTATTTTTTTATTTACAATTATAACCAAATAACCTTACAATTATATCAATTGATTGAAATTGGATTAAAATGGCTATCAATTACATTAAATCAACATTACTATATTACATTCTAATTGTTTTATCATTACAAATCATAAATTTTAATTTCTTACAATATTAATATTTCAAAATCTTATTAAATTTAGTATTTTAATTACCGAAAAATACGATTCGTTACAAATTATAAGTTAAAAGAGGGGTATTTTAATTATTAAACCCATTAATTTATTATTTAAAATCAATTAATTATTCAAAAATCAAAGAGATAAAATTCTAGGTCATTACATTCTTCCCCTTGAAAAGAATTTCATCCTTGAAATTCCATCTGATGAATACCCAATATTTTTCATCAGTCTACATGATGTTCATAGATCATTCATATGAAAAATCTGATTCGATCTCTATTCGAATACATAACTTCACTTCCAAGCTATTACCGCTCAGCCGATTCGCTAGTGCGGACTCCGAACAGGCTTCTTGATTAGAAACCTCTACTCTCCTTATACCGCCATATACTATAATAGTAAACTTTTAGTTCTCTATCTAGAACCCTCATCAAGTGCTCGCTATCAAGAATCGAGTAATAAATCCTTATCTGAAATGGTGTAAAACACCTCATGTCATGTACTCGAATCTTGGATTGAGAACTGTGAGAAAGGGAAATAATCTACGTACAACCTATGTACTCATCCAAAGGTTCTTATTTACCCATTTACCTTTAACCCTTCTAAAAATATTTATGAAATAATTTCATAACAATTCCAACTTAAGTTCAAACATTTCTAAATGATACAGCTTATTTATGTAGTCATTCATAAAATCATAAAAATTATCTCTTTCATAAAATCAAAAAAATTATTAACTTGGATAATACCCTCCTATATCCTAAGTGTGTGCATATATATATGTATATAATGTATGATTTTTAATTCTATTCGCTTTAACTATTTAGATGTAAGCCCAAATAATTTTGGGTCTTTAAAACTGAGTCGACCAATTCAACCTCTTTACCCATTTGGTCTGGTAAGAAGCTAAGAAGAGGAGGATCCTGGTATCCAAACTTAGTCCTGGAGTCTACTTTTTCTTGGACACCTCTAAGGTAAAGGTGTTTGTTAGCTGGTCTAATAACATTAAATACTATTTAACCTCCTAAGTGTCAAAATCCAAAAGACAATGTTTAATAAAACCAAGTTTATTAAACCATCTTATTAACTTATTCAATTTTTAAAACTTCATTTATAACCATTTAAATCAAGATACCTTTACATCTTGAAAACTTAGGAGCCAAATACCCGGTTTTATTTCAAAACACTTTTTTAAATGAAATTATATATTTTAACTATATATATATATATATAGCCCGACAACCCCAAAATGATACTAAGGAACTGGGCACTGCCGAACATTATCATACATTCCCTTACCAAGAAGGGTAATACTCAAGTGAAGTGTTTACCATCCAAACATATCTCTTTCCCATTTTAATTTACTTTCGGACCACTCGAACTAGTTAACTTAAAATTACTTCTTCTATTTCAAAATTCTCCATTTTGAAATAATACTTTACATATTTTCAATAAAATATTTATTACCAGCTTACTTTGGGTTCATTCGAATTTGAACTTGTTTCGATCGTACAATGATAAAGAGAATAATTTCCTAAGCTCCCTGCAACATTCGCCTAAGCACACATCTGATCGTCACAAAACAAATTGAGACTCATTACCCGAACTAATCCAAAGAGAATACTTCTCACTCAAAACTTGCCTTCCCGGATATTATACTTAAACCAAAATACTTTCAAGTAATATTATTATTACTTCTCGAAACCTTGAAAATCATTTTTCAAAAACACCGAGATTTAAGTGCTTAAGTTTTCTACCTAAATTCTTTTTATTTATAAGTCACATCTTATAAACCAATTTTATAAATTCATTTTCTTATATAAAATCATTCCTAATATCCTAACTTTCCTTTTAATAGACCTCTTTTGTTAAATCAAGTTTTAGCCCAACATTAACACCGAATGCCTTATAATCAAATTGTGAAACTTAATTCACAAGGTGTTCGTTTAAATGTTTCCCAATTTTTTATTTACCCAACCCATGTTTTAAAAAGGGAAGCTACCTATAACTTCAACAATAGTCAACGCTCAAACTGGATGAACATGACTAAACCAAATCCTAAATGATAATAATAGAATATTATCATTTCCTAATGATAAGCACCTCATTAATACTATACTATTTTTGAAAATCATTCTTTTATACATAAGATATAATCTTAGGTAAAATTATTTCATTCACCCATTTTAAAACAATACTGTGTCGGTAGGCCTTGTTTAGGTGTTTAGGGATCCCTATCAATAACGTTAGCTACTCGTATTGACCAGAATCCATAAGCCACTCAACAGATCAATTAACACAATATAAAACATTTTTATATCACTAACAAATATGCGCTCTAATATATATATATATATACACTCAAACTCATTCTAGGTTGTTACTAACCCTATCTCTAATGAGTTTACACCACCAAAACCAAGGTTCTCACTTAACCTTCAGCTCAAATAACAAATATAACAACCCACCTTTTCGATCCTCAAAAGTCGATGCTAATACATCTGCAGTATTCAGGTGATGAGCATCCAAGTGCCGAAAAGACTGATTATTAAGGGTGAAAGAAAAAGAAAGAAACCAAGAAACTAAAGAACATAGAATCTCACAATGCAAAGGAACAATATATAATAATCAATATAAATGTTTACATAGTCAATTCCAAAATGATACATCGGAATCATAATAGTACAACTTCCAACCTAGGAAAGTTAAAATCGTTTATCCCTACATAGCTGATACAAATCTCATGAAACAAAACCGAAATAAGGAAATATAGAAGGGATACGTCTTAGACCTCCATCTCCTCTCCTGAGCTCCAAAGCATCCAAAGCTAATCCAATAACATGCTCGGTCTAACCTAAGCATTATAAGAAAACAATGTCCGGGTTAATCTGGTAAAACCAGCATGAGAAAATTAAATTATAAGAAATTTTATTATAAGTTATAGAACCCTTTGAAATCAAAGGTATCTCGTAAGACCTCGCCGCACATAAACACGGATGAGTTTTTACCTTACGATAACCAAAAAAAATTAATATGAAAATCCAGGGATACTAATATAATGTCTAAGGTTTAAAATACTAATAACCAAGTAGATGTGATGTGTGTACATCATAACAATAATAGGTATAAAATCGAAAATTGAAGGCACGTGTTGCAGAATGGATTTCCAACAAATGGCTAGGTAAGAGACTACCTTCTGAAACAATACACCTCTAGATAAAATGTAATGTGGGTTGCAGTTACCTTTGCAACCCAGATCACAAAACCGGCCTACCCCTAACTTGATAGTACCGAATATGATCACCTTTAGGTTGCGATCAATAACCAAAATAGGCCCCGATGCATACATTTAGATGCCGACTCTAGATAAGGCGATGATTATACCCTAATGGGAGCAACCCACATAGCCTTGCAACATACCATGTTTTAGCCATTACTAGGATGTGAGGCTTGAGAGGCCATGATTACCTTTTTCCTCGTAATAGACCATCTTGGAATGCTAACACTGCCCTCCAAGCAAAATTGCAATGCCAGCATACATCCATTCAAGTTGTTCCGGGATCGAAAAAATATTCAACATTTACTATCTTCCATTTTGAAATAACCCTCAGTATGAATAATATAGCTCCACAGTATACTTCATAACGATCCATCATGAACGTTATTAATTTGGAGTGGTTCGGATAAATCATACTTATCAAAAACTGGTGTCTCCCAACTAAGTGGTAATTCTTGGCTAACTCAATTCTGATTCTTTTGGAAGTATGCAACAAGTATTCAAGTCCTCATCTGGGAACTCGAATATACACAACATACTTCCTTAGTTAAAATAGGTCAAAATTTGATAGTCGGTTATTTAACTATAAAATACACAATCAAATAATAATACCGAGATTTTATTTTCCCATAGCGACCACTAAGCCTCAAAATAAGTTTCATTTATTTATAACTCTTTCCCGAATATTTATCAAAATATTCATATACTTATCACATTGGAATAAGTATATTCACAAAACATTGTGATAGACTTCTCATTTTGAAATCATATTAAAAGGGTGAAACAAATGTTATTTAAATTAAAGATAAGGATAACCCAAACACTATTCCTTCGGTGTTAAGCATGGAACAAATGTCCACACCACCTTACTTAAGAAGGTCAGTTAAGGAAAATCCCATCTCCAATTCTTTTATAAATTTTCTTCAATAAATCCTTTTAATAAATCATTTCCAATTATGAAATCTCCTATGCTTAAATCCTATATCCATATATAAAACTGTTTTATAAATATCCAAAAATCACTTATAAAACTCTTTTATAAATATACAAAGTCATTTATAAAACTTCTTTTATAGATCCCCAAAATCATTTATAAAACTCTTTTATAATTCTCTATTTATAATTCCATTTTCTTCAAATATCATTTACAAATATCATTTGTAAATCTTTTTTAAATAAATCCTTTATAAAATATTGTTTACAAAATATCATTTGTAAATACCTTTATCAAAATAATTGGATAACTTACAAAGTTATTTAAAACACTTATCCTCGAATTGATATAGATTAAAGTCAATTAAAAAACATAATTCTAAAAATTTGAAAGGAGACTTAATGACCACAATAGCACTAAAGAAAGTTACAATTCTAATTAAATTTGACTCCCAAATCACATAACACTTATTTACATAAGCCAGCATCTACGTAAATAAAATCCATAACCGAATCAGAGAATAACATGTTAATATAAACTAACTGGTAGATACATATCCAAACAATATAATAGTATGAGGTGGTTTGTCCTGCTAAATAGATGTCCAAACAATCTATTGAGTTCAATTTTAGTAGAACAAGGATTTATTCTGCAAACAGATGTCCACATAATTAAACAATTGAGTAATAGTAGAACAGGGATTTATTCTACTAAATAGATGTCAACTTTAGCATAACCTAATCAAATTTATATGGTTACTTAATGGTACTGTCAATAGAATCACTTGTGTTCAAAACTATTCTTTGTAAAAGAAAGTTGCCTTTAAACAAATTGATTTTTGGAAAACAAAATAATTAAGAACTTAAACCACTTTTTAAATAATTAATTACGAGTTAATCCTTTTTAAAAATATAATTAAATCTTAATTAAGTCTTAACTTAACTTAATTATGAATTACTAAATAATTAACCTTTAATAAATAATTTGTTTATAAATTAAACCATTAATTGATTTGTAATTAGAATAATTAAAAAAATTCTTAATAATTAATTAACTAATAATTAACCCTAAAATTAATTAGTAATTAATTAAAAATAAATCATATACTTAATTCATAATTAACTAAAATTTATCTCCCTTTTAAACGATAATTAATTAGTAATTTATCTCCACTTAATTATAATTAATAAACCGTGTTTAATACTTTATGAATTATTAATTACCAAACTTTATTGATAAATAAATAATTAATAAATCCTTATAAAACTTCATAATCATTATTAATTATGTTTTATAAAACACTTCCAAAGTGTTTAAGTATAAAAACTTAATTTGTAAAAAGTGGATTTTTTAACAAAACAACATCCATAACGACTATCGCTATGGATGGCATAACTAGAAAATGTTACTTAGCTTTCTCTTTTGTAAACATAACATTGGAAAGCTTACTAACATTTTCAAAGCATAAGTAAGTGTTTGTGAAGGAAAATCAAAGCTTGAAACTTTGAAAAACTAATTGATTTTTAAAACCAAAAACCATAGTTTTCACGCAAAGATTCAAAATCGCCAATACCATACGAAGGTGCTAACTTTCCTTAACATATACACATATCCAAGTCCATATCATACAAAACATATTACAAGTCATATCATAAACAAAGATCATATCGTTACCATATTAACAACACCTTTAAACTTTATTTTCAGGTCTAAACTACATATCACATTTTAACACATATAACCACACATATATTCATTTACAAAGCATGTAAATAACCAATAACCAATAACCAAGAAATATCACATAACAACAACAACATAAACCAAAGATGTAATTTTCAAAAGGGATGTGAGTTTTTACTCACCAAACTTCAGCAAATCTTTTTAAAACTTTAAAAGAGCCTAGATCTTGGATTTTTCAAAACAAAACTCAAATTTTGGAACTTGAAACATGCTTTTTGGCTCGGCATGGCCAACATAGGCTCGGCCTGGTCATCATGGGCATGGCCATGGGTTGATGGGGGTGTAAGGGATTGAAACTAGAAGGAAAAGATAAGTAGAAACAAAACAGAAATTTTTAAAGCGATTTTAAAGAGTTAAAAAGTTGAAAAAACTTGAATTCTTTTTTAAAATTTAAAACTATGGAAGCCATTAGAAGAAAGTAAATCTTTTGAAATAGAATGAGAAAATAAAGTGGCGGGGGGAGAGAGAGTTTGGAATTAGTTTTATATAAAAAGGATTTAGAAAATTACCAAAATAGCCCTTAAAGTACCTACCCTCCATTAATATATTGCCACATCAGCACATACCCCCTCTCTTCCTTTCCATACACTTAGCACAGGGATTCATCCCTTTTATCCAATGTGTAATGCATGGACTTGTACTATGGTTTAAGAGATGTGAGTGATAAGAGACTTTTCATATTCTTTTTTGATTTAGATCTTGAAAATTGTCCTATCTTTCATACTTAAGTAAATATATGTTATTAACCTTTATTTTATTACTAATCCATATTAATATTATTTAAAATGTGGAAATATGTTAACTACGGTGTTTACAATGTTTTAAATAACTTTTTGTTAGTGAAAAATTGATATTTTTTAAAGCTTTTCGGTCACATTTTCTAATTTCCTTTGAACTAATTATTTTTATAAACCAAACTCAAAAATGAATTTTCTATCATTAGTTATAAATTAAAAGAGGGCTAGTTTAATTATTAAACCTATTATTTTAATATTTAAAATTAATTAAATATTCACAAATCAAAGAGATAAAATTCCGAATCGTTACATATTTTGACTTTGAGTTGACTTCGGTTGACCGTGATACTGACCTATTATAACTAAGAAGATGAATCCTCTCTTGAATAGTTTTTCACTTCCAATGCTTTCACTAGACCTAACTATAGTCGTTTGATGGACATTGTGCCACGGTTTAACTATAATCAAAGCGAAGCTTCCACATTGAAGATCAATAGTATTCTTAAGTCGAGAGAACAATGTAAATTAGTCACATCAATATTTTCAGTTTGACCTTAGTTATATTAACCAACAGAAAATTATCGAGTGAGTCATTCCATAG
Source organism: Allium fistulosum (assembly GCA_030737815.1). Taxonomy (NCBI): domain Eukaryota; kingdom Viridiplantae; phylum Streptophyta; class Magnoliopsida; order Asparagales; family Amaryllidaceae; genus Allium; species Allium fistulosum. The sequence continues at coordinate 494,819,061 of CM060905.1, read as the reverse complement.
TTATCCAATAACTATCAATACGTAACCCCTTGGTGCCCTCAATAGCCGTCAGTAATAAACTACCCAAAATTTGGAGAGCGTTACATACTCTAGTCTCAACGAATATATCGATATTTGATCTCGATACATCTTTACAAAGGAATATTGAAAATGGTACATGTAACGATCCACCTTTTCGACCCTCAAAAGTCGATACTAAATCATCCATAGTATTCACATGCCAAGCATCCAAGTGCCAAAAAGACAGATTGTTGGGGGAAAAAGGAAAAAAAGCATAATAGAATCTCACATCGTGACAAGTAATATATAATATACAATAGATCCTTACAAAAGAAAATTTTAATATGCATACATCAAATCAGAGTACACTAATCTATCATCAGCCTGGACAGTTATAAAAACATGTCCTCACAAATACTGATAAATATAACCAACCAATGCAGAAATAAAATATACGCGAGTACATCTTGGAAGCCTCCCGCTCGTCTCCTGAAGCTCCAAAGCATCCAAATTAGATCTAAAACTATGCTCGATCTGATCGAAGAATTATAAGAAAATAACGTCCTGATCAGTCTGGTAAACCAGCATGAGAAACATGCCTCAAATGGATTTTTAATGTTATAAAAACTTTCAAATAGAAGTATCTCATAAGACCACACCGCACATAAACATGGATGATTTTTTACCTTACGATAACCGAACCATTTCATAGGAAATCTTGTGTAATGAACCTTATTTTTAACCCTCGAAAATTGACACTAATACTTCTGCTGTATTGCATGTCGAGCATTAAAGTGCCGAAAAATCGATCATTAGGGTTGAAAGAAAGAAAAATAGAAGAGAAGAAACTAACAATATATATTACCCAACATAATATATTACAAAGTCATTTCAATAATGTTACATCCGAGTCGTACAAATAAAAATTCTACCGTAAGACAGTTATAACTGTCTGTCCCTACCTAATTGATATAATGTGCAAATAATTTCAACGGAAGACAAGGTAATAACTAGCTATCAATGAAGCCACATGCTCCAAGCTCCTCCAAGGTAAATATGCGGAAAAACCTGAACTACTTGGCTGCCCATTCAAATTTGAGCACCCAAGAATTTAGAAAAAGAGAGAATAAACTCTGGTTCAGACATGGGTCTGGTGTGAGTAAAGCATAAATCTATAACTTTATAAAAACCTTTAAATCAAATGCATATCATAAAACCACGTTGCACATAAAAATGATTGGGTTTTTACCTTACGATAACCAAAACCTTTGTATATAAAATCTAGTGATGTTATAATAATGTCTAAGGATTCAAATACATATCAAAATAGCATAAATTGTTACCATATTAAATTCTAGCATATTAGGCTCTAAAATCAAAAACTGTAAAGGCACGTATTTGAGATTGGATTCCATACTATGGCAAGGTAAAGGACTACCTTTCGATGGTGCACCCTTAGAAAATATACCGGAGTCTGACAAGAAGTTCTTGTACCCCTGCTACACAGAGTTGGTTACCCCTTGAACATGGCGAACCGAATTACCTCATCCCCTTTTGACAATGAGGCCTTATACTACCGTGGTATTTGCACGCAAAACAACTCGAATATGGACAATATAGAATGGGATGACGGCTTCTAATGGTGGCTGACCACAGAGCTCTGCAGCATACCCTGTTTTTGCCATTTTTCCTAGTTGTTAGGCTTGAGGCTACGCTTTACCTTCTTTCTTCCCAGCAAACTATCTTGGAATGCTAACATTGCCCTCGAGGCAGAGATACGATGCCATCATTCATCTATGCAAGTTGTCCCGGGATCGAACAAACATTCCACATTACTATCTTCAATTTTTGAATCATCCACAGGGAAAATAGTATAACTCCACAGCATACTTCAATATGATTTAACATAATTCATTATTAGTTTGGAGTGGTTTGGATAAATCCAAGGACCGGTATCTCCAAAACTAAGCGATAATTTTTCGGTTACTCAATTTTGGTTCTTTTGGAAGTATGCACTAAGCAATCGAGTCCTCACTGAGGAACTCGAATATACCCGACATATCTCTTGAGTTAAAACAGGTCCAAATTTGATAGTTGGTTATTTAACTATCAAATAAACAAACAACAACCAATTCCATTTGAGATTTATTTATCCATCGCAACCACTAAGCCTCAAAACAAATCTTTATTTAATAATCTCTTCCAAAAATGTTTGTCTAAAATATTCATATACTTATCTCTCTAACATAAGTATATTCACAAAACAATTGTGAAAAACTTCTTACTTCCAAATCATGTTAAAAAGGATTAAACAAATGTTCTTATAAATTGGAGGTATGGACAAACCTAAACACTATTCCCTTGGTGTTAAGTGTGGAATGGATGTTCCATACCACCATTTTTAAAAGGCCAGTTTAGAGAAACCTAGATCTCAAATTCTTTTCATATTTTGTTCGATAAATCCTTTTTAATCAAATTTATTTCATTCATGGAATATCTATTACTTAAAATCCAAAACCATTTCAAAATGTCTTCCAAACTTCTAAATTCATTTATAAAACCTTTTTATAAATATTCAAAATCATTTAATATAAATTGCTTTTATAAATATCCAAACTTTTTGTATAAATTTCTTATAAATATCCAAACCTTTATATAAACTCCCTTTATGAATATCAGAACCATTTCTTCAAACTTCTTTAATAAATACCCCAAATCATTTATAAATCTTCTTTATAAACCTTTCCTATTTAAAACAACTTCTTAACTAACCTTAAATCAATTTAGCTTCCTTTAATAAGCAAATCCATTTTATAAATCTTCCTTATTTATGACATCTTCTTTGCTTAAAAATCATATCCATTTACACAAAGCACTTTATAAATTTTCGAATTCCTTTATAAAATTCTTTATAAAAACAACTTTTTATAACATGGAAACCATTCCATTAGTTAAAAACATCTTTAGTAAAACCAATTATCAAATCATTCTTTAAATATCTTGTTCAAATGCACTAACTTTGAGACCATTTCAAAAAGAAATGAACTATTTATCTTTACAAAATCAAACGGAGGCTTAATGACCATAATGGTGCTTTCAATTTGGTTTTACTTATCCAGTTTAACAGGGGTATTATACAACAACAGCTATGTAAGGTATCAACACATAACAACCAATCAACTTAAGTAAATGTCCAAGTTAGTTATAATAGAAGAATGGTATTTTTCTGCTAATAGACATAAGTTAGTTTTCCTAATCATATGGTGTAACGACCCAGAATTTTGAACAAATTAAAGTGAAAATATTTAATTAATTTTAAATATTTGAACGGTAATTTAATTTGAATCCCCGATATAACTTTGAATTTGGCGATTAAATTATAAAATTTAATTTATTGTAATTCGAATAAAAATTCAAATCTCCAGTTTTAAGCTGAAGAAAAATATTTAAAAAGCTTTTAAAATTCGAAATGATAATACTGAAGATAATTGAAGCTTCAAAATCGAATTCGAAATTTATTTGATCAGTTTTGAAATTATATCGTTCAACCGATATTTAAAAATAGCGTTCCGGGATGCAGTCTCGGAATTCGATGAAACCAGTTCCATTGGGTCCGTAATATTGAATTATTACCCGATTTCAATTTTTGTATTTATCGGAGTTATTATGTGAGCATACGATATATAAATGCATAAAAATTTGTTCTAGAACAACTTGAATTTAAATAAGATATAATTGCTTTCCTTTAACCAGCAATACGTACAATCAGCCACTAAACTGTCTCCTCTAGTACAAAACAACATCATCTCGTCCCCATCCCTTATCATTCAGATTTTTCAAATCGAAGAAAACATATAATGGCCGAGTTAAAATTCCACTTTCGACAACCCTACCCCTTTTCTCGTTCAATTCAAATTTCAAAGAAAAATAAAACAATGGCTGACACTTCCTAATAAGAACAGTTCCTCTTTTCCCTTTCGTTCAAAACAAAGAAATCACATCCTCCTCAAAACAATCGATCGATTGTAAGCATGATCGAAGGGGATTAAGTCGAAATCGCGACTTGGGTTATCATTTCCAAGCGTGGCAATCGCACGTCGACGAGGCACGCACGCTCGCGTGAGGCCATGGCTCCGGTTGATTTACAGTCGAGCTTGCGAGGGGAGGAGTCGCGTTCGTTCGAGCTCGCGTGGAGCTCGCGCGTACCTGGTGGAAGCGAAGGCGACGATGACAGGCAGCAAGGGGGGGCGCTCGTCTAGGCCTGAGGTGGAGAAGCTCAATCGTGCCCTATTGCCGTGACGCGATGGGGTTTGGGAAGAAGGAGGTCATGACTGTGGGTTCGCGAATCGTGTAGGAGGCTCTCGAGTATTGGGTCGCGATGGCCAGACTCAAGTGCAGCGGTGGCGTACGCGTCTTGAGATGGAGTCGCGTTTGTCGATCGATGGTGGATGCGAGAGGGGCGAAAGACTGTTGTGTGGTAGGTGCGAGGTATTATTATTATTTTTATTTTTATTTTTAAAATAAATATATATCTGTATCGGTATGGATTCGAAAAGAGAAATTATTGTAGTTTGGGGATTTTATTTTAAGGATTTTTAAAGTGAAGATTAGGCACTGTTTTATTTTTACAGAAAATTTTATACAGTAAAGTATAAAATAATTATGTTTTTAATTTAATAACATGTATATTGTAACAACCCAAAAATTTCGACTTTCGAAAATTCAACATCGATACTCACTTTATCGACTGCCGAGACATCGAATGCCGGAAACCCGGAAAGTTATGGTTTTAAGAAAGAAAAAGTAGAAGAAGAAGGAGATAGAAGAAAAGAAGAGAAAAAGAAAAGAAGAACAACACGGAAGAACAACAGAACAGAAAACAATATCAGAATCTTACACATCGCAGCGGAACAATATATAATAAATAAACACTAGTCTTTTAAAACAAAGAGCTATATCAGTTTATACATACATCAATCATCAGAGTCATATACAACAATGGACAGTTATATAAACTTGTCCTCATATAGAATACACAGCGGAATAAATACTATCAGATACAAATACTACGTCTCGTCCTCCAGCTTATCTCCAAAGCTCCAGAATATCCAGAATATCCTGATAACATAACTCTAGGCTGCCCGTGTGGAAATTTGTGGGCACCCAGAGTTTAGAAGGGAAACAATAAACTCCGAGTCAGTCATGGTGACTGGTGTGAGATCGTAAAACAGTTATTCTTTAAAATAAACAACAGGGTAATTTTAAAGTAAATTCGAAATGCTTTTGGAAAATGAAACTACCATAAGACCTCCCGCCACACACACAATGCAAACGCAGACTTGGAGGAGATTTCTTCTTATGATAGTCAAAGATGCTTACTACGCAAAAATCAAATTCTTTTTGATATTATTATTAGTGCATAGTGTAGAAAACATTTCGAAAGTAGAATATAAATCTTAGCCAGCATAGGTACCATTATAGTATGCTTGCTATAGCTACCATATTAAATGGCAGGTTCTACAACTAAAACCGTACAAGTCACGTATTGTTTCTTTGGATTTCCAACAAATGGTCAGGCTAAGGAACTTCCTATCCACGATGGGTACGTCCCTGGAATAGACGACCCGAGAATCTAACGTTACGGTTAGATCTCTGCCAACACAAGGCCGGGTTACCTCTGCAAAAATAGGTAACTACTGACACGCGTATGCCATCCCCCGATCGTCACCGATCTTCCCGAGGATCCCCGATTCGCAACAAACCACATAGATAATAATAAATGCAGTAACCACAGAGGTTAAGTATCTGGGCTCCATACCATGATACCACCTTTATCCAGAAGGAATGACATACACTAAGGGGCGCTACTCCCTAGAACCTTGCTGCATTCGTCCTGTTTCGACCATTTCCGGGGTGTGAGGCTCGACGAAGTCTCGTCCACAAAGCTACGCTTTCTCAGAAAGCCCTGCTTCGGGTCAAACAAAATGATCAACCTATGATCACAAAGATATAAGATCAAACAAATGATCATATCGCAAATGATCAAACACTGATCATTTCACAGCAACACTCAGTATGCCACGTTACCAAATTGGGATATATCGCTGATAAATTTCAACTACATAACCTCTGAGCTCGTACGTCTCAGAGAAGGGTGTTAAGCTAAGAGAATAAATTCTCCGCCACCAACAGAAATGTATTTGAAAGAAATCAGCTTTATATCTCAAATTGTAACGTCAGACACACAATCCATACAAGTCTGTTCCGGGATCGAACAGAACCGAAGGCACTTCTCACGAAGCCCTTGCATATCCGGATAATTTTCAATCACGTCAGGACTTCCCGTCACTAAGGGTGATAAAACCTCTAAATCGAAGATCAGTCGATGTAGAGTAACTCGACGGTAATCCTTCCGTTTTCAAAAATATCCGGTCTTCAACACCGGTCTTCAAATGCAATTCATAACGACGTATCACATATTCGGAATGGGTTATACGACCCCATGGTCCTTTCCCGGCTAACCCGAATAGTGAGCGTAAATTCAAAAATAAGTGTGGCATTCAAATTCATCCAATTCACAACAAATACCTATCTAAAGGTAATTATTGATAGTCGGTTATTTAACTATCAATAAAGATGCGCAACACCATCAGATTCCAATAATTTTTTCCAAATTATTTTATCTCCAAAAATATCTTCATTACTTATAAAATTTCCACACTTAACCATTTGAAAACAATTTCAAATATTCACTTTTCAATTTATCTTTAAAAGATAAAAACTCAAACAGTTCATTTCACATTGGGAAAAGCATTTCCATACTTATTTAAAATTAAGTATTTCACAAATCTATTTATTTTCAACATTTGAAAATATTCGATATACTTAAAATCAAAATTAAGTATATATCTCATTCTTTAAGGAAATCATTCTTAAATCACATTTATTTGAGTCAAAACGAATGTTGCGTAAAACATTGTTACGACGACTCAAAATCACTAGTATAGGGATTCGAAATTAAGATAGATATGTAAATCCCAATACTATATAAAAACATTTCCTTTCGGAAATCATTTACTATAACAACAGTGTTATAGTCCACCATTTCCTTATATTTCTCGAAACGTCTATTTCAACAAGAACTGTGGAAATCTATGCTTTCGATAGTCAATATATTTTAAAACATCTTTTAAATGTTTAACTTCATTTTCAATGTCACTTCTTCAAAAATGAATCCATTTTATCCAATAATACATTCACTGTCCCAAAATCGTGAATATATCTTTTTTTTATAATCTTCTATATTCAATTTATCAAATTCAGTTGATTTTGAATTTATAAAACAACGTTTATAAATTTCAAAACTTCAATTTCAATATTGATTTCTGAATTTATTTTCAACTTTAAATAAAAGATTCCATACTGATTTCTCAAAAGTTCTTTTCCAAATATTAAATCAATTACAGATTTATTTCAAATTTTATTTATCTCTACTAAAAATAAATTCCTTATTCTCCTTCAAATCATTCAATATCCTGTTTTGAAATGGATTCTTCAAATTGAAATCATTTTTCATTGATTTCCCAAATCATTTCAATTTACCAATTAAATTTCTAATTGGGTTTCCAACTTATCTCCTTTTACATAAATTCCTTTTAAAGAAAATAAATTTCTATTGTCTTCTTTCAATCTATTTAGAAATCCAGATTTTTAAATTAATTTCCTCAATTTAAAATCACTATTATACGAAATTCATTTATTTAACATTTTCACTTTATTCTGGAAATAAATTCGATAAGATTATAAAAATTAACTTTTTATACTTTAAAATTCCTTTCTTCGAATTTATTAAATTTCTAAAATTAAATTCACTTAGAAATTTCTATTTTGATTTCCAAAAATTCAATTTCGTTTATTTTTGGAATCCAATGATATCAAACATCCATTCAGCTAAATTTTTAGCTTTCAATCAATTTTCCAGACATCGATATGATCAATAACATCAATATAATCATTCACAGATTTATACCACAGTATAAATAAAATCAATCAATGTGAGGGGTCCAGTTGGATCCCTCCAACCTGTTTCCCTGCATCCAAAGACGTCAGCACAATACCAATTCCGCTCCAGTACGGAATTATCGCGGTATATAGGTTTTTATAAATCCGCTTACTAACGGCGCAATAGGGTCTCATCCGCTATACGAGGCGGGAAATCAACAATCCAGTATATACATATGCCAATATGTATATACTGCTATATATATATAGATATATCCTATTATATCTAATATCACATCAACATAGCAATCAATAACTGCAATCCAAATTTAAATCTGAGTGAGAAGATCTCACCTTTGCCCTTTTATTTGAAATCCAATTTCAACTCCAGTTTGTTTTCTCGATTAGACCTTGTATAAAACAATTTTATACAGTTTATTAATATTTTAAATCAATCGAATAATAAATTTCCATTTGACAATTTTATTTTTAATTCACCAGTAATTTTATTTTAACCCGGTTTTCTTTAGATAAATTTATTCAACCAAATTTCTTTTAAATGAATCTGTTTAACAAAAAATTAAATTTAAGACTAAATTTCCTTTAACAAATTATTTTAAGTGCCAATTTTCTCCTACCAATTTATTTTTAATTGAATCGAATTTCCTTTTAAATAAAATCTTTTGGTATCAAAAATAACTTAAATTACCAATTCAATAAGTATATTTATTACTTTCTAAATCTTATATATGTAAACTATTTTCCTGTTTTGCTGTATATACATTTTTTTTTTCACAGTAAACTCTCCCTTTAATACTAATCTTTGGTAACTAAAAATTAAACAAGTTAATAAAATAAATAAATCACCATAGCCATTATTTTTTGTTATCATTATTATTTTTTTTTTCTGCATATATAAATATTCAAACATTGAAATTAAAATTACCTCACTGTCGAATCAAGAGTATCACGACTCGATGCCATCGCCGAAACCCTCAGCCACGTACGCGAACCCACGAACACACGCGCATCCCCAAATCCCCAGGCAACCCTCAGTCGAACTCGAATCCATCGACCCGCCGCCACCACACCGCGATTCCCCCAAATCGAACGTCGCCGAGTTCCTTCTTCCAGTCACGAGCTCGAGACCTCCCTCCCCTTCGAATTGTGTTACGCGACGTCGCGCTTGACTCCCCACGTCGCCGCCCCACCCTATCGTTTCCACTTGCCTGCACGCACTCCATGGCCACGCGAACGCCTCGACCTTGATTCCACTGGCTTGCAAATACGGGATTTTCGATCCCCCCGGTCGCCACACGTGAGCGTGAGAATGTCGCCTTTTCGCTCGAACGAAAGAATGGGGCGAGTTGTTTTTGAATTTGAAATAAAAGGAACGAGGGGCACGGCCATTATTTATTTTCTTTGATTTTCGTTCGAATAAATTTGAGAGAGGGAGAGCCGAGATACTTACAGTTGACGAGGTATGGTTATCACGATGAATTTCGTGATTGCAGGCGTGAATTTAGGCGTGAGTTAGGGGAGATGATGTTGACAAAATAAAATATTAAATTCAAATTGAAACCGATATAATTTCAATGCGTTTACACGCCGTATGCTCACACCTCAACTCCAAAAAATACGAAATTGGAAATCCGATAATAATTAAATATTACGGACCTAATGGAACTGGTTTCGTCGAATTCTGAGACTGTTTGAAAATTGACTATTTTTAAATATCGATTCGAACAATTAAATTCAAAACTGAACAGAACAGTTTCAAATTCAATCCTGACAGTTCGATTAGCTTCGGTATTATCAATACGAATTTTAAAAGCTTTCGAAATATTTTTCTTCAGCTTAAAATTGAAGATTTAAATTTTTATCCAGTTCAATAGATTAAATTTTATAATTTAAATCGTCAGCCTCAAATTTAAATCGGGGATTCAAATTAAATTATCGTTCAAATATTTAAAACTAATTAAATATTTTCAATTTAATTCGTTCAAAATTCTGGGTCGTTACAGACTTCCCCCCTTAAAAGAATTTCGTCCTCGAAATTACAAGTTAGGAAAAATGTCCTTAACTCGTCTATTATTTTTCACAATTCAATAGTTTTATCAATTCATCAAAACAAATCTTTCTACTAAAGATTCGTTATCATTTCAACTAGCTTCCAACTTCAATTATAAGTTCCAAACAACATTGCTTAACTTCTCAATTCAAATTCGGATTTAAATTCAAATTTAAACTTTCAAATTTTCACAAAAATTTTCTAACACTCGAAATTTTCGAAAAATTTCGCCAGCGTCTCCTTTGCGCGGCTAATACGGTACGACTACAAAACGTCCCTACGGACTCTCAGATTTCAAAAAGAAAAAGAAAAAGCCAAGCGGTTAGACCAGAAATCATCAAAAACTCATATTATAATTCAAATACGTACCTTTTCGAGCAATTCAAGTTTATCTTCGAAATCAAAATTCCAATTCCTTTACACCTGTATATCCTACTAGCCATTATATCTAGTTACAGCATTCAATCATTTTGCAAACTCGATTACAAAATTTTTAATATAACTACTTATATCATTTTTTTTACTTCACTGTTGAAGTTATAGATTCTTTTCATTCAATTTTACATTTCAAACTTCATTTGAATTTAATCTACACTTTCAATCTAATTTAGATTCAGTTTACTTCTGAATATTGAATTTTCATCAATTATCTTTAGTTCACTTCAAACTAATCTTAAAGCTTCATTTTATTTCACACAATTCAAATTTGTTTCAACATTCAGTTTCAATTTTATTCACTTACAATTGTAAATTCCATTCATTTGAAATTTATTTCTTCTTACTTGAATTTATTTGCAATTCTGAACCATTCTTTTATTTAGTTCACAATTCAAGTTTCAATTTAACTAATTCAACTTCCATTTCTGTATTTCGTGAATTAATAAATTATCAAAGTAGCTTATTCGGATTCAAGTCTCATTTCATTTTCAATTTCAATTCTATCGCTTACAGATTCGCAATGAATCTCAACTTTCAATTTTACTTTCATATGGTATTCCAGAATCTTACCAACATTTCAAAATCATTTTGAAACAAATCAAATTATCTTTTGAATTTTCAAAACAAAATCCAATTTTCCGAACAACTTTCATTTAAAACAATTTGGCAGCAATTCCTCTTTTTGGAAACCCGAAAATGAACACCGGTGATGCCGCGGTCATCATCGAAGTTATTTTCCAGCGACCGAAAAGAGTTTAGAGCTTTCATCTCTCTAAAATACTTTTCAAAACCTTCGAAATTCATTTTCAAATAAAAAGGGATTTAAACTTTCCAAATCTCCAAAATTTTCAAACTCCTTTCAAAACATTTCCAAAAACTTCTCTGGAATTCCGTTTTAAATTATAAGTCACATTTATAATTTATAATCTCAAATTTCATTTGTAAATCACATTTACAATTCATATCCATAATTTTATTCTTATATGAATTTATTTCCAAATCTTTGGTTGTTATTTTTAATTTCTTATTCGATTTCAGATAACAATGATAATGTTTCAATGTTATTACTTCCTAACAACCAAACATCCATATACTATAGTATTTCATAGAAAAATCATTTCTTTTTTTTCCATACAAAAATAGTTTTGGGTAAAATTATTTCATTTACCCTATTTTAAAACAATACTATGTCGTCTTGCCTCGTTTAAGTGTTTAGAAATCCCTATCGATAATATGGCGTCCCACATACCGAACGAAATTCACAAACATCTCAACGGATAAGCAAACACAATATAAAACAAATTTTATATTCACTAACAAATACGCACTCGTATCTATTATTACACTCAACTCATTCTAGAGTACTACTGACTCTATCTCTAATGAGTAACACCCAACAGAGCAGGGTTGTCGCTTAACCATATGCTCTGATACCAACTGTAACAACCCAAAAATTTCGACTTTCGAAAATTCAACATCGATACTCACTTTATCGACTGCCGAGACATCGAATGCCGGAAACCCGGAAAGTTATGGTTTTAAGAAAGAAAAAGTAGAAGAAGAAGGAGATAGAAGAAAAGAAGAGAAAAAGAAAAGAAGAACAACACGGAAGAACAACAGAACAGAAAACAATATCAGAATCTTACACATCGCAGCGGAACAATATATAATAAATAAACACTAGTCTTTTAAAACAAAGAGCTATATCAGTTTATACATACATCAATCATCAGAGTCATATACAACAATGGACAGTTATATAAACTTGTCCTCATATAGAATACACAGCGGAATAAATACTATCAGATACAAATACTACGTCTCTTCCTCCAGCTTATCTCCAAAGCTCCAGAATATCCAGAATATCCTGATAACATAACTCTAGGCTGCCCGTGTGGAAATTTGTGGGCACCCAGAGTTTAGAAGGGAAACAATAAACTCCGAGTCAGTCATGGTGACTGGTGTGAGATCGTAAAACAGTTATTCTTTAAAATAAACAACAGGGTAATTTTAAAGTAAATTCGAAATGCTTTTGGAAAATGAAACTACCATAAGACCTCCCGCCACACACACAATGCAAACGCAGACTTGGAGGAGATTTCTTCTTATGATAGTCAAAGATGCTTACTACGCAAAAATCAAATTCTTTTTGATATTATTATTAGTGCATAGTGTAGAAAACATTTCGAAAGTAGAATATAAATCTTAGCCAGCATAGGTACCATTATAGTATGCTTGCTATAGCTACCATATTAAATGGCAGGTTCTACAACTAAAACCGTACAAGTCACGTATTGTTTCTTTGGATTTCCAACAAATGGTCAGGCTAAGGAACTTCCTATCCACGATGGGTACGTCCCTGGAATAGACGACCCGAGAATCTAACGTTACGGTTAGATCTCTGTAACAACCCTACATTTTAGGCTTATTTTATTTTATATTTTATTTCTGTTAAATTGAATTTCCTGATTGAAAAACTTTATTTTAATTTGAAATTATTTTAAACTTGTTTTGTTTCAAATATTTCATTTCTAAATATATATTTTGATTGTTATGTAAATTATAATTTCAAACTGGTAAAAATTGGATATTTTACTGTAAAGTGAATTTTTGGTCAAATAGTCAAACTTTGACTTTTAAATTTAAATTTTAAATAGTTTGAAATTATAAATTTTATCTTTTATTATGAAAATAGATTTAATAACTTGAATACAGCTTTTCGTTTCGTTGGAAACGGAGTTAAATTGTAGAAGTTATGTAATTTTCAATTTTGTGTATAAACTGTTTATTTTGCAATATTATTTATTTTAAATCATATAAATTATATTTTTATTGTCATATTTTGTTCTAATATATGTTAATATTTTATTTTATGTATAATTTTGTCTTTTAATAATTTTAAAGTGATTATAAAATTTTTCCAAAGCTTGTTGAATTTATTTTGTAATTTTAAAGCCTAATTTCTATTTTCTTTGCTATTTTCTTAATTTAACTATATATAATTAAAATTTATTTATTTATTTTATACATTCACTTTATTTTCTTTGTTTTACTTTATTAATATTCACTTTACATGTATTTATATTAGAATAGATTTTTCCAAAGATTATTTGAATTTGTTTCAGTTTATTTAACCTAGTTTGTATATAGTGTTATTTTTCTTCATTTAATTTAATTAATATAAAATTTATTTATTTATTTTTCTTATTTACTTTATTTCTGAGTTTATTTATCTTTAATTTCAGCTATTTTCATATTTATAAATATATATATAAATATACAATGGAAATTTGAAAAGTTTATGTCTCTTTAGTTGCTTAAGGTCCTTTAATCTTCCGACCTTTCATTTTCTCAACCTCCACCTTAATGATTTTTTTTGCCGTGCTTTTTTTTTTCTTTTCCAGCAACATCTTCCTCATTTTTCACGTGAATTCTCACCTCTAACTTGAAAAAAAATGACGGCCTCTCCCTTGTTCAAAGATTTGGTAAAATTCCCTTTCTTTTCCATTGTTTTCTACTTGTTTTGTTGATTTTGCACTTGCTCTCTTCTCCTTTTAGGCTCGGCTCCTCTCAACTCCAGCACCTTGGCTTCCTCCACCACCACCTGAACCTATCACTACCTCCTCCAGCCCAACCCCAAGCCCAAGCCATGGCCTCCCATGATGTTGATCCACACAAAAATGAGCAAACTTCACCTATATCTTCCTAGTCGAGCACCATACATCACCACCACCTCCAACTCCTCCTTGGCCGCCACCTACATCACCACCACCTGCCATAGTGGACCCTGACACCACTGCCACACCTGTACCTAACCCACTACAGACCTGACCATGACTTGTATTGCCTTAGCCGTGACCTTATGTGGCTTAGAAACCATGTAGTTTGCCTTTGTGTTGTAGTTCATGCTCACATATCTTTGCACCATCACCATACATGTTTGGCCAACCCTATGGAACCCAAAACCAGATCCAAACCCACCCCTTAGCCATGCATTTCAGATCTGAAGCTGAAGCATAGATGGTAGAAAGCATGTGCAATCACTTTGGCTTTGGTTCATGCATTCATTTCTAACATTGTTTTATTGAATTTTGAGTTAAAAACTCATGTTGTCTGTATTTGTTTTGTTTGAATGTGACAAGGGAATTTATCTTTGGCTCTCCCATATCAAATCATATTCGTGTTATCGTGCTTGTTTGGATCCCATTCGTGCAGTCGTCGTCGTTTCTCCAGCACAAAACGGTGAGTTATTCTCACCAGACAATATGTACCTATATAACTGATAAACCGACACCATTTGAATCTTTAATGTATATCATCATGTTATATATGTTTATATTATTATCATATGATGTTCACACCTGTTATTACACTTATTATATCATATGTTACTATTATTTAATGTTATTCTGTTATTTATATCTGTTATCACCATTGCAAGTTCCCTGTAGATTAGAATCACTATGGGTTGAAATGATACATACCCGAACGGACTTTAGAATAGGGAAAAATCGTTATGGGCTGAAATGATAGGCCTGAATGATTTTTATTTAAATTATTTTAACTTGGGATTGCGGGTTTGAAATGATAGAACCCGGATTTTTCTTTTTTAACTGCGGATTGAAATGATACATATCCGTATCACTTGACCTAGGTTAGAAAATTATATACAGGCCCGTGGTTATTTTATAAAGTGTTTTGAATATTTTTAAGTATTTTCAAAATATAAATTTATGAAATTTGATTTAAATAGATTTTGAAATGTTTAAAATAAAGAAATTATGATTTTTCTATGTGTTAAAAATGTAATTAATGAATGGTTTAACTGGATTTTTGAAATATAACTTAAGTTGGAAATTTGGAATTTGGTTAAAAATGATATTTAAGTTATATAAATAAAATGGATATTAAATTTTATTTGGAAATGGTAAATATGATAATTTGATTAAATGTGAATTTAAGTGATTTATTAAGGTATTATTGATTTTTTTTCTATGGATTTAAGTGGTTAAATAAATGAATGTTTAAAAGTGATCTTTTAAAATATAACTTGACTTGGAAATGTGAAATTTGGTTTTAATTAAAGGTTTTAGTTAATTAAATAAAATTGGAAATTTAGTTAAATTTGTGAACTGGTAATTTAATTTTGAAGTGTTAAGTTATTTGTTGAAATGTGAAGAATTGGAAACTTTTACACTTAAATTTATTAAGTAAATTGTTGAAAATTGGATTTAATTATAAGAAATTTATTGTGAAAAAGATACATGTTAAATGATATGTAAATAAACATTTTAAATGTTAAATTATGATTTTTAAAATGTTTAAAGAGTTTAAAATGAAGTTATTTAATTGCTGGAAATACACTAAAAAGCTGGAAATCACTTTTAATAGCATTCAGAAATGCTATGGTTCTGAATTACACTAAAATTTGAATAAAAGGGCTACTACAGCATTTCTGAAATGCTGCAGTTGCTGCAGTTGAACTTATAGGCTTATATTGAACCCAGGTCTATTATAGCATTCTCTGGAAATGCTATAATGGTCTGCAGTCTTTGCTGAAACCAAATTTAACCTTTGTTTTGAAATCTGAACTACCGCAGCACTTCTGAATTGCTGTCTTTTCTGTTTTGAACTATAATTCAACTAAAACTGAGTTTTAACAGCAATTTTAAGTGCTGTCTTTGCTGAATAAAAAATGTTTTCAAATATAACTTATAGCAGTTGTTTTTAAATGCTGTGAAATGCTGAAATTTTAATAATTAGGGTTTTTGACTTAGTAAACGAACTCAGAATGGTTTGAAACTTTGGAAATTGAATACTTGATTTGAAAATATAATAATTACACTTTTAAAAGGTTTAAATGAATTATTTTGATTGGAATATAAACTATTTAAAGGTGATTTGAAATGATAGTAAATGAACGATATCTTTGAATTTAAAAGGTATTTAAAGTTGAATATTGGATTTGAACTGATAGGATATTTTATTTTATTAAAATGATTTGAAATGAAGTTTTGTAAGGATATGATATTTTATTATATTAAAATGATTTGAAATGAAGTTTTGAAATTATATGAAAATTTAAATATATGGAAATGGTTTGGAATTGATTTAATCTTTATTTTGATAAAGATATGGTTTGAAATGATATTTTATTTTGAAGTAAAGTATTGTTTTTAAAAGTTATAACCACGGGTTATAATAACGTTGGGTTGTTAAAGAGACCGGGATCGGATATGGACATACTCTCTGTCTTACCGAAAACCACTTTGGCAACCGTGTACGCGGTGGAGATTCCAGAATGAAGTAGGATGGTGGCGACGATCCTAAGGTATATACGTGGACCCAACTCCCGTGAGTTGGCATAAGGTGGCTAAAACAGGAGCGATTGACGGACCAATGAGGTAGCACCTCTGATCGGACACACTTCTTCGATACCATTCTATTACTTGTGATTGATTTGGTGCGCACCCTTGATTTGGGAGTGTTGTTCGAGGTGGGCGGTAGTGGCTGCTATGCGTCACCACCAGTCCGGATGCGTAATTGGTATATCTACCCTGGCATTGCCTAGTTGTGCCGTGTCACCTACCATATCGAGCTTTACTACGATTATGATTTTAAGATCCGACCGCGTTAAGGTTCTCCATCCCCTTAACGCTATTTTCTATATGATTATACTTTACTGATTAGACACTACTGTATATAGCGTATATTACTACATAGTAGATAGTTTAACGGATCCTTAGAGGATGGGCGGTCCCAAGCATCTTCTAAGTTACTTGTACCCTTATTACAGTTCGCTTGAGTTGGTTTACATTATATAAGTATATATTGTCCTGACTCGAGTGTTTTGTGTTTTGCTTTACGCTCGGGTCAGCCTGAGTTATTCACAGATTTGGATTTCCACTCTCTTGGAGATTTGAATCGCTGGAGATTATCTGCTTGTCATGTCCTATCTATTCCAGTTCCGTTGTTCTACTCAGCTTGTACTTGGTTATTTTATTGAGACTTTTGTTGTACTCTATTTCTTCTGTTGTATCTTATGTAACTCTGATATATTTATATAGTAGCTTCATGAACTACTATTTCTTTTACTTCCGCTGCATTATTTTACTCTGTGTCTGTGATCTGTGATTATATTTATTTACTGTATATTCTGAGATTTGCCAAATTTTATTTACAACGCGGTATTTTGAGCAATTCAACTCCGGCATGAGTGTCTACCTATACACTTATAATGGATGCGAATGGTTGAAAATATCGGGTCGTTACAGTTGGTATCAGAGCTTTGGCTTTGAGGCAAAACTTAGAATGTATGGTAAATTTATTTACAGAATCACTTTCGTTCGAGTTTGAATCTCTTCCTTTGATTCGGTTTCCTTTGAATTTTGGAACGTTCCCTGCGGTTCCGAAATTCATTCGTGTCCCTCACTATTCATCATCTTTTGATTCTGGAGTATCCCATGACTCCACTTCCAATGATCTTTATAGTGAATTGGCGGTCTCGCCAATATTCTAATTTTCTTGTAAAAGGGTGAAAATTCTTTATAATCAGCATCGATTCACCAGAGATTTATATTTATCCTTGGTTTAGATGCTAATATCTTTTATTATTCCAAACTCTATCTCTTGAGATTGAAGGTAGATTTACCCCAGAAAATCCACATTTGATCTTATCCATTGAGTCACGGTTGACCCGGTTAAGGTTGTCCGCGATTTATCTAAGCTTACCTATCTCTCTACTCCGTTTAATCATCTTGTCTTTTGTTCCAATCTATCTTCCAAACATTTTCAACTGTACTTGTAAATTAATGTTTTGTTTTATATTGTGTTGTTTGAGTTGTTAATGTTGATTTGGGTTTCCGATCGATTCGTCTGATCAACGCTATCGATAGGATTTCTAAAACACTTTGACAGAACAAACTGACACAATATTATTTTAAAATTTGGTTAATGAAATAAATTTGGATATATAATTTTATGGAACTTAATAAATTGATTTAAATTGATAATTTGAAATGATAATACTTGATTTATCATTTATTGTTCTACAAATGAATTTATAAATAGTTGTTTATAAATTTATTTGGGAACTGAAATGAATTTAAAACAAGAAAGTTAAAGAATTTAATTTCCGATGGTTTCAAACCTTGTGTTTAAAATTTTTAAAAGGATATTATTTAAAGTATTTTGAATAAAAATTTGTCTCTAAAGAATTTTAAAGTTTAAAAATTTAGTGCTCTTCTCTTTGTCGCTGGAAAATAATTTCGGTGATGACTGCAGCATCATCGACGTTCATTTTCGAGTTTCGAAGTGAAGAGACTGTTCTGTAGTCTTGCTACAGCTTTGTTTTGGAAAATCTAATTGATTTGAATTTCTAAATATGACTGGATTATAATATATATAGATATGTGATTTAAATTTGATTTGACATATTATATACATATATTTATTTATCTCTTAGTGGTTTGAAGGGAATCGGAAATTTAATTCTTACATTTTATCTTAAAGAATAATTTCAATTATAAAAAGAAAAATCAAAATTTTGGATAAATGATTCAAACTTGAGATAATTGAATTGGATAGTTTTATTTGTATATTACAATTGCATTCAAATATAACTTACCTTAAATTTTTTTAGAAGTTAACAATGTAATTGGATAATATACAATATAAAAAGGATTTTTATACACTTAAATATTAGTTATAAAAGATTAACAGAGGTAAATAGTGAAAAAGGAATTTAAAGAGATTTTATTTAAATAACTTAATAATCAAATTGATTTAATATGGAACCTTAAGTCTAACCTAGGAATTTTAATAAAGGTTATTTCCTGAAATGAATATGTTGTATAATAAATAATGTATCTTTGAATAGATAAAATAAAATACATTTGAATTGGACTTTTGGTAATAAAGTTTATTTAACTTGAATTCATAGTTTAATTGATGTCTAAATGAATAAATGTGTAAAGAAATTTGATTGTTATATTTGCTATATAAATGTTTATTTATGAAATAGATATGTCTTGGAAATTGAATAATTATGATTTAAATAGTTAAAATGTATTTTAACATCACTAAAATTTGATAATTGAAAATTTGGTTTTCAAATGGAATTTTAAGTGTAACTTATTAAAGTAATATCTATTTATGAAATGGGTATTTTAAATAAGTGTTAGGTTATGTGTTAAATTAAGAGCTAACTAAAATAGTGAGCTTTTGACTTAATAAATGAAGTATAGTTTATTTGGATATTTCATTCATAAAGGTTTGTTTGAATAAGTCATAAGTTAAATGATATCCAAATGAATATTTCTGAAACTAAACTGATTTGAAATATTAATATATCTACTGTAGCATTTTATAAGTGCTGCTGTTTTGAAAATACAATGTTTTGGAAATTTATAATTGAATGAACTTAGAAATGTTACAGCTTTGAAATGAATATTATTTGACATTGGATTTAAATGGTTTAAATGAAGATTATTTTTAAAAAGGTGTTATGATTTTCAAAGTATTATGTTTTTTTTTTTAGAATAACATTTCCAAAGTGTTATGATTTTAAGTAGTACGATTTCTAAATGATAACATCTCTAAATTGTTATGATTTCAAAACATTATGGTTACAAATCTATTATCTTATTTTGTTTTTCAAACTACCTTTTGGTTGTCCTTATTTCTCTTATCTTGTTACAGAATGGGAAGGCTATTGCTTATACTAGTCTGTTTAGAAATCTTTCTGTAATCTTTGATAACCTTTGTTACTCATCTGGATCTGAACACTGTTTTTCCATTCATAGACCGTCAGTCAAGTGAAAAGGGAGATTCAGACTCTAGAGGATCTTTTTCGTGCTTATATTCTTGATTTGATCACCTCCATCTTGTCAAACTTACCTATAACAATAGTTATCAGGTGTAATTCCAATCTTCTTATCATCTTGTCTTAATTCTATTTCATTTTTTTTCTATTTCTGTGCTTTCCTGTACCTCATTCCTTTTCGGGGACGAAAAGTTTTGAGTGGGGGAGAGTGTAACAACCCTACATTTTAGGCTTATTTTATTTTATATTTTATTTCTGTTAAATTGAATTTCCTGATTGAAAAACTTTATTTTAATTTGAAATTATTTTAAACTTGTTTTGTTTCAAATATTTCATTTCTAAATATATATTTTGATTGTTATGTAAATTATAATTTCAAACTGGTAAAAATTGGATATTTTACTGTAAAGTGAATTTTTGGTCAAATAGTCAAACTTTGACTTTTAAATTTAAATTTTAAATAGTTTGAAATTATAAATTTTATCTTTTATTATGAAAATAGATTTAATAACTTGAATACAGCTTTTCGTTTCGTTGGAAACGGAGTTAAATTGTAGAAGTTATGTAATTTTCAATTTTGTGTATAAACTGTTTATTTTGCAATATTATTTATTTTAAATCATATAAATTATATTTTTATTGTCATATTTTGTTCTAATATATGTTAATATTTTATTTTATGTATAATTTTGTCTTTTAATAATTTTAAAGTGATTATAAAATTTTTCCAAAGCTTGTTGAATTTATTTTGTAATTTTAAAGCCTAATTTCTATTTTCTTTGCTATTTTCTTAATTTAACTATATATAATTAAAATTTATTTATTTATTTTATACATTCACTTTATTTTCTTTGTTTTACTTTATTAATATTCACTTTACATGTATTTATATTAGAATAGATTTTTCCAAAGATTATTTGAATTTGTTTCAGTTTATTTAACCTAGTTTGTATATAGTGTTATTTTTCTTCATTTAATTTAATTAATATAAAATTTATTTATTTATTTTTCTTATTTACTTTATTTCTGAGTTTATTTATCTTTAATTTCAGCTATTTTCATATTTATAAATATATATATAAATATACAATGGAAATTTGAAAAGTTTATGTCTCTTTAGTTGCTTAAGGTCCTTTAATCTTCCGACCTTTCATTTTCTCAACCTCCACCTTAATGATTTTTTTTGCCGTGCTTTTTTTTTTCTTTTCCAGCAACATCTTCCTCATTTTTCACGTGAATTCTCACCTCTAACTTGAAAAAAAATGACGGCCTCTCCCTTGTTCAAAGATTTGGTAAAATTCCCTTTCTTTTCCATTGTTTTCTACTTGTTTTGTTGATTTTGCACTTGCTCTCTTCTCCTTTTAGGCTCGGCTCCTCTCAACTCCAGCACCTTGGCTTCCTCCACCACCACCTGAACCTATCACTACCTCCTCCAGCCCAACCCCAAGCCCAAGCCATGGCCTCCCATGATGTTGATCCACACAAAAATGAGCAAACTTCACCTATATCTTCCTAGTCGAGCACCATACATCACCACCACCTCCAACTCCTCCTTGGCCGCCACCTACATCACCACCACCTGCCATAGTGGACCCTGACACCACTGCCACACCTGTACCTAACCCACTACAGACCTGACCATGACTTGTATTGCCTTAGCCGTGACCTTATGTGGCTTAGAAACCATGTAGTTTGCCTTTGTGTTGTAGTTCATGCTCACATATCTTTGCACCATCACCATACATGTTTGGCCAACCCTATGGAACCCAAAACCAGATCCAAACCCACCCCTTAGCCATGCATTTCAGATCTGAAGCTGAAGCATAGATGGTAGAAAGCATGTGCAATCACTTTGGCTTTGGTTCATGCATTCATTTCTAACATTGTTTTATTGAATTTTGAGTTAAAAACTCATGTTGTCTGTATTTGTTTTGTTTGAATGTGACAAGGGAATTTATCTTTGGCTCTCCCATA
Source organism: Allium fistulosum (assembly GCA_030737815.1). Classification (NCBI taxonomy): domain Eukaryota; kingdom Viridiplantae; phylum Streptophyta; class Magnoliopsida; order Asparagales; family Amaryllidaceae; genus Allium; species Allium fistulosum. The sequence continues at coordinate 494,796,754 of CM060905.1, read as the reverse complement.
TCAAATCATATTCGTGTTATCGTGCTTGTTTGGATCCCATTCGTGCAGTCGTCGTCGTTTCTCCAGCACAAAACGGTGAGTTATTCTCACCAGACAATATGTACCTATATAACTGATAAACCGACACCATTTGAATCTTTAATGTATATCATCATGTTATATATGTTTATATTATTATCATATGATGTTCACACCTGTTATTACACTTATTATATCATATGTTACTATTATTTAATGTTATTCTGTTATTTATATCTGTTATCACCATTGCAAGTTCCCTGTAGATTAGAATCACTATGGGTTGAAATGATACATACCCGAACGGACTTTAGAATAGGGAAAAATCGTTATGGGCTGAAATGATAGGCCTGAATGATTTTTATTTAAATTATTTTAACTTGGGATTGCGGGTTTGAAATGATAGAACCCGGATTTTTCTTTTTTAACTGCGGATTGAAATGATACATATCCGTATCACTTGACCTAGGTTAGAAAATTATATACAGGCCCGTGGTTATTTTATAAAGTGTTTTGAATATTTTTAAGTATTTTCAAAATATAAATTTATGAAATTTGATTTAAATAGATTTTGAAATGTTTAAAATAAAGAAATTATGATTTTTCTATGTGTTAAAAATGTAATTAATGAATGGTTTAACTGGATTTTTGAAATATAACTTAAGTTGGAAATTTGGAATTTGGTTAAAAATGATATTTAAGTTATATAAATAAAATGGATATTAAATTTTATTTGGAAATGGTAAATATGATAATTTGATTAAATGTGAATTTAAGTGATTTATTAAGGTATTATTGATTTTTTTTCTATGGATTTAAGTGGTTAAATAAATGAATGTTTAAAAGTGATCTTTTAAAATATAACTTGACTTGGAAATGTGAAATTTGGTTTTAATTAAAGGTTTTAGTTAATTAAATAAAATTGGAAATTTAGTTAAATTTGTGAACTGGTAATTTAATTTTGAAGTGTTAAGTTATTTGTTGAAATGTGAAGAATTGGAAACTTTTACACTTAAATTTATTAAGTAAATTGTTGAAAATTGGATTTAATTATAAGAAATTTATTGTGAAAAAGATACATGTTAAATGATATGTAAATAAACATTTTAAATGTTAAATTATGATTTTTAAAATGTTTAAAGAGTTTAAAATGAAGTTATTTAATTGCTGGAAATACACTAAAAAGCTGGAAATCACTTTTAATAGCATTCAGAAATGCTATGGTTCTGAATTACACTAAAATTTGAATAAAAGGGCTACTACAGCATTTCTGAAATGCTGCAGTTGCTGCAGTTGAACTTATAGGCTTATATTGAACCCAGGTCTATTATAGCATTCTCTGGAAATGCTATAATGGTCTGCAGTCTTTGCTGAAACCAAATTTAACCTTTGTTTTGAAATCTGAACTACCGCAGCACTTCTGAATTGCTGTCTTTTCTGTTTTGAACTATAATTCAACTAAAACTGAGTTTTAACAGCAATTTTAAGTGCTGTCTTTGCTGAATAAAAAATGTTTTCAAATATAACTTATAGCAGTTGTTTTTAAATGCTGTGAAATGCTGAAATTTTAATAATTAGGGTTTTTGACTTAGTAAACGAACTCAGAATGGTTTGAAACTTTGGAAATTGAATACTTGATTTGAAAATATAATAATTACACTTTTAAAAGGTTTAAATGAATTATTTTGATTGGAATATAAACTATTTAAAGGTGATTTGAAATGATAGTAAATGAACGATATCTTTGAATTTAAAAGGTATTTAAAGTTGAATATTGGATTTGAACTGATAGGATATTTTATTTTATTAAAATGATTTGAAATGAAGTTTTGTAAGGATATGATATTTTATTATATTAAAATGATTTGAAATGAAGTTTTGAAATTATATGAAAATTTAAATATATGGAAATGGTTTGGAATTGATTTAATCTTTATTTTGATAAAGATATGGTTTGAAATGATATTTTATTTTGAAGTAAAGTATTGTTTTTAAAAGTTATAACCACGGGTTATAATAACGTTGGGTTGTTAAAGAGACCGGGATCGGATATGGACATACTCTCTGTCTTACCGAAAACCACTTTGGCAACCGTGTACGCGGTGGAGATTCCAGAATGAAGTAGGATGGTGGCGACGATCCTAAGGTATATACGTGGACCCAACTCCCGTGAGTTGGCATAAGGTGGCTAAAACAGGAGCGATTGACGGACCAATGAGGTAGCACCTCTGATCGGACACACTTCTTCGATACCATTCTATTACTTGTGATTGATTTGGTGCGCACCCTTGATTTGGGAGTGTTGTTCGAGGTGGGCGGTAGTGGCTGCTATGCGTCACCACCAGTCCGGATGCGTAATTGGTATATCTACCCTGGCATTGCCTAGTTGTGCCGTGTCACCTACCATATCGAGCTTTACTACGATTATGATTTTAAGATCCGACCGCGTTAAGGTTCTCCATCCCCTTAACGCTATTTTCTATATGATTATACTTTACTGATTAGACACTACTGTATATAGCGTATATTACTACATAGTAGATAGTTTAACGGATCCTTAGAGGATGGGCGGTCCCAAGCATCTTCTAAGTTACTTGTACCCTTATTACAGTTCGCTTGAGTTGGTTTACATTATATAAGTATATATTGTCCTGACTCGAGTGTTTTGTGTTTTGCTTTACGCTCGGGTCAGCCTGAGTTATTCACAGATTTGGATTTCCACTCTCTTGGAGATTTGAATCGCTGGAGATTATCTGCTTGTCATGTCCTATCTATTCCAGTTCCGTTGTTCTACTCAGCTTGTACTTGGTTATTTTATTGAGACTTTTGTTGTACTCTATTTCTTCTGTTGTATCTTATGTAACTCTGATATATTTATATAGTAGCTTCATGAACTACTATTTCTTTTACTTCCGCTGCATTATTTTACTCTGTGTCTGTGATCTGTGATTATATTTATTTACTGTATATTCTGAGATTTGCCAAATTTTATTTACAACGCGGTATTTTGAGCAATTCAACTCCGGCATGAGTGTCTACCTATACACTTATAATGGATGCGAATGGTTGAAAATATAGGGTCGTTACAATCTCTGCCAACACAAGGCCGGGTTACCTCTGCAAAAATAGGTAACTACTGACACGCGTATGCCATCCCCCGATCGTCACCGATCTTCCCGAGGATCCCCGATTCGCAACAAACCACATAGATAATAATAAATGCAGTAACCACAGAGGTTAAGTATCTGGGCTCCATACCATGATACCACCTTTATCCAGAAGGAATGACATACACTAAGGGGCGCTACTCCCTAGAACCTTGCTGCATTCGTCCTGTTTTGACCATTTCCGGGGTGTGAGGCTCGACGAAGTCTCGTCCACAAAGCTACGCTTTCTCAAAAAGCCCTGCTTCGGGTCAAACAAAATGATCAACCTATGATCACAAAGATATAAGATCAAACAAATGATCATATCGCAAATGATCAAACACTGATCATTTCACAGCAACACTCAGTATGCCACGTTACCAAATTGGGATATATCGCTGATAAATTTCAACTACATAACCTTTGAGCTCGTACGTCTCAGAGAAGTGTGTTAAGCTAAGAGAATAAATTCTCCGCCACCAACAGAAATGTATTTGAAAGAAATCAGCTTTATATCTCAAATTGTAACGTCAGACACACAATCCATACAAGTCTGTTCCGGGATCGAACAGAACCGAAGGCACTTCTCACGAAGCCCTTGCATATCCGGATAATTTTCAATCACGTCAGGACTTCCCGTCACTAAGGGTGATAAAACCTCTAAATCGAAGATCAGTCGATGTAGAGTAACTCGACGGTAATCCTTCCGTTTTCAAAAATATCCGGTCTTCAACACCGGTCTTCAAATGCAATTCATAACGACGTATCACATATTCGGAATGGGTTATACGACCCCATGGTCCTTTCCCGGCTAACCCGAATAGTGAGCGTAAATTCAAAAATAAGTGTGGCATTCAAATTCATCCAATTCACAACAAATACCTATCTAAAGGTAATTATTGATAGTCGGTTATTTAACTATCAATAAAGATGCGCAACACCATCAGATTCCAATAATTTTTTCCAAATTATTTTATCTCCAAAAATATCTTCATTACTTATAAAATTTCCACACTTAACCATTTGAAAACAATTTCAAATATTCACTTTTCAATTTATCTTTAAAAGATAAAAACTCAAACAGTTCATTTCACATTGGGAAAAGCATTTCCATACTTATTTAAAATTAAGTATTTCACAAATCTATTTATTTTCAACATTTGAAAATATTCGATATACTTAAAATCAAAATTAAGTATATATCTCATTCTTTAAGGAAATCATTCTTAAATCACATTTATTTGAGTCAAAACGAATGTTGCGTAAAACATTGTTACGACGACTCAAAATCACTAGTATAGGGATTCGAAATTAAGATAGATATGTAAATCCCAATACTATATAAAAACATTTCCTTTCGGAAATCATTTACTATAACAACAGTGTTATAGTCCACCATTTCCTTATATTTCTCGAAACGTCTATTTCAACAAGAACTGTGGAAATCTATGCTTTCGATAGTCAATATATTTTAAAACATCTTTTAAATGTTTAACTTCATTTTCAATGTCACTTCTTCAAAAATGAATCCATTTTATCCAATAATACATTCACTGTCCCAAAATCGTGAATATATCTTTTTTTTTATAATCTTCTATATTCAATTTATCAAATTCAGTTGATTTTGAATTTATAAAACAACGTTTATAAATTTCAAAACTTCAATTTCAATATTGATTTCTGAATTTATTTTCAACTTTAAATAAAAGATTCCATACTGATTTCTCAAAAGTTCTTTTCCAAATATTAAATCAATTACAGATTTATTTCAAATTTTATTTATCTCTACTAAAAATAAATTCCTTATTCTCCTTCAAATCATTCAATATCCTGTTTTGAAATGGATTCTTCAAATTGAAATCATTTTTCATTGATTTCCCAAATCATTTCAATTTACCAATTAAATTTCTAATTGGGTTTCCAACTTATCTCCTTTTACATAAATTCCTTTTAAAGAAAATAAATTTCTATTGTCTTCTTTCAATCTATTTAGAAATCCAGATTTTTAAATTAATTTCCTCAATTTAAAATCACTATTATACGAAATTCATTTATTTAACATTTTCACTTTATTCTGGAAATAAATTCGATAAGATTATAAAAATTAACTTTTTATACTTTAAAATTCCTTTCTTCGAATTTATTAAATTTCTAAAATTAAATTCACTTAGAAATTTCTATTTTGATTTCCAAAAATTCAATTTCGTTTATTTTTGGAATCCAATGATATGAAACATCCATTCAGCTAAATTTTTAGCTTTCAATCAATTTTCCAGACATCGATATGATCAATAACATCAATATAATCATTCACAGATTTATACCACAGTATAAATAAAATCAATCAATGTGAGGGGTCCAGTTGGATCCCTCCAACCTGTTTCCCTGCATCCAAAGACGTCAGCACAATACCAATTCCGCTCCAGTACGGAATTATCGCGGTATATAGGTTTTTATAAATCCGCTTACTAACGGCGCAATAGGGTCTCATCCGCTATACGAGGCGGGAAATCAACAATCCAGTATATACATATGCCAATATGTATATACTGCTATATATATATATATAGATATATCCTATTATATCTAATATCACATCAACATAGCAATCAATAACTGCAATCCAAATTTAAATCTGAGTGAGAAGATCTCACCTTTGCCCTTTTATTTGAAATCCAATTTCAACTCCAGTTTGTTTTCTCGATTAGACCTTGTATAAAACAATTTTATACAGTTTATTAATATTTTAAATCAATCGAATAATAAATTTCCATTTGACAATTTTATTTTTAATTCACCAGTAATTTTATTTTAACCCGGTTTTCTTTAGATAAATTTATTCAACCAAATTTCTTTTAAATGAATCTGTTTAACAAAAAATTAAATTTAAGACTAAATTTCCTTTAACAAATTATTTTAAGTGCCAATTTTCTCCTACCAATTTATTTTTAATTGAATCGAATTTCCTTTTAAATAAAATCTTTTGGTATCAAAAATAACTTAAATTACCAATTCAATAAGTATATTTATTACTTTCTAAATCTTATATATGTAAACTATTTTCCTGTTTTGCTGTATATACATTTTTTTTTTCACAGTAAACTCTCCCTTTAATACTAATCTTTGGTAACTAAAAATTAAACAAGTTAATAAAATAAATAAATCACCATAGCCATTATTTTTTGTTATCATTATTTTTTTTTTTCTGCATATATAAATATTCAAACATTGAAATTAAAATTACCTCACTGTCGAATCAAGAGTATCACGACTCGATGCCATCGCCGAAACCCTCAGCCACGTACGCGAACCCACGAACACACGCGCATCCCCAAATCCCCAGGCAACCCTCAGTCGAACTCGAATCCATCGACCCGCCGCCACCACACCGCGATTCCCCCAAATCGAACGTCGCCGAGTTCCTTCTTCCAGTCACGAGCTCGAGACCTCCCTCCCCTTCGAATTGTGTTACGCGACGTCGCGCTTGACTCCCCACGTCGCCGCCCCACCCTATCGTTTCCACTTGCCTGCACGCACTCCATGGCCACGCGAACGCCTCGACCTTGATTCCACTGGCTCGCGAATACGGGATTTTCGATCCCCCCGGTCGCCACACGTGAGCGTGAGAATGTCGCCTTTTCGCTCGAACGAAAGAATGGGGCGAGTTGTTTTTGAATTTGAAATAAAAGGAACGAGGGGCATGGCCATTATTTATTTTCTTTGATTTTCGTTCGAATAAATTTGAGAGAGGGAGAGCCGAGATACTTACAGTTGACGAGGTATGGTTATCACGATGAATTTCGTGATTGCAGGCGTGAATTTAGGCGTGAGTTAGGGGAGATGATGTTGACAAAATAAAATATTAAATTCAAATTGAAACCGATATAATTTCAATGCGTTTACACGCCGTATGCTCACACCTCAACTCCAAAAAATACGAAATTGGAAATCCGATAATAATTAAATATTACGGACCTAATGGAACTGGTTTCGTCGAATTCTGAGACTGTTTGAAAATTGACTATTTTTAAATATCGATTCGAACAATTAAATTCAAAACTGAACAGAACAGTTTCAAATTCAATCCTGACAGTTCGATTAGCTTCGGTATTATCAATACGAATTTTAAAAGCTTTCGAAATATTTTTCTTCAGCTTAAAATTGAAGATTTAAATTTTTATCCAGTTCAATAGATTAAATTTTATAATTTAAATCGTCAGCCTCAAATTTAAATCGGGGATTCAAATTAAATTATCGTTCAAATATTTAAAACTAATTAAATATTTTCAATTTAATTCGTTCAAAATTCTGGGTCGTTACATATATATACCGACAGGATTTTGGGAAAATATAAGTCTAGAAAGGAAAAAGGTAAGAACAGAATTTAAAATATTTTGTTCAAGGAGAAATTAGTTTTAAAATTAATTTCTAGTTAAGCAAATTTATTAAAAGGAATTGGTTTGAAATTTAAGCATTGAATAATTAAAATTACCAAACGAAAATTGGTTATTCGATTATCTCGAATATTAATAGATTGTATAAATTATTTATACAAGGTTAAAGTCGAGAAAACAAAAGAAGGATCGGATTGGAAATGGGATTGCAAATATAAAGCTAAGGTGAGATTTTTCTCACTCAAAATATATTTGGTATTGCAGTTATTGATTGATTTGTTTGATTGCTGTTTGTATTAGATATAGTAGGATATATCTATTATATATAGCAATATATACATATTGGCATATGTATATATTGGATTGATTGATTTCCCGCCTCGTATAGCGGATGAGACCCTATTGCGCCGTTAGTAAGCGGATGATTTTTATAAAACCTATATACCGCGATATTCCACCTCGAAGTGGAATTGGTATTGTGCTAACATCTGTGGATGCAGGGAAACAGGTTGGAGGGATCCAACTGGATTCCTCACCAGTATTTATTTATTTACAGATATTGATGGATATTCTGTTATCATATTGATAGGTGATGTTTGTTGCTGTGATTGACTAATTGGTGTTGTTGCATCATCAGATTCAGTTTTGAAGTTTAAAAATAACGACTTTTACTTTAAAAGGATTTTTAAAGTGATTTTTGAAAATATACGTTTTATGGAATTTTTGAATTGATTTATAAACGTTAAAATTTTAAAGTTATAAAAGTTATAATTTTTAGTGGAATATAACCAAAGTGTCATTTTTGAAATAAAAATCGATTTATTTATAAAATGGTTTAAGTTAGGATTTTTGAATAACTATAAACGATTTGTATAAAAAGATTTATACAAATTGATATTTATAAATCAAATATTGGAATTATAAAACGAGTTTTTATAAGTGTTAAAAATGAAATATTTATGGAATTCATAAGTAAATGAAATTTATAGATTTATAAATTGTGAAGTTATAAAATGGATGAAACTGTCGAATAGGAGATTTATAAGAAATTAACTTATAAATTGGATTTTTGCCTTTAAATGGAATATTTATCGAATTTGTTAATAAAAGAGATTTATTAAATCAAAGTTGTTATGAATTATGAAGATGAATTTATAAACGTTGTTTTATAAATTCGAAAATAAATCAAATTTGATAAATTAAATATAGAAAGTGATTAAGGGAATTTTATCCACGATTTTGGATAGTGGATAATTCTTGAAATAAAATGTGTAGAAATGATTGAAATTGGGTTAAGTGAATTATATTCACGATTTTGGATAGTAAATATATTATTGAATAAAATGGATTCATTTTTGAAGAAGTGACATTATAAATGAAGTTAATTGTTTTAAAAGATGTTTTAAAATGTGGGGAATATCGAAACCATAGATTTCAACATTTTATTGTTGAAATAGACGTTTTCGAAAAATAAGGAAATGGTGGACTATAACACTGTTGTTATAGTAAATGATTTCCAAAAGGAAATGTTTTTATGTAGTATTGGGATTTATATATCTATCTAAATCCGAATCCCTATACTAGTGATTTTGAGTTGTAACGACCCGTAAATTTCAGTGGTTTTATTTATTTAATTAATTGAATTTGTGTGAAATTTTAAACAATAAAATTTTGAAATATAAATTTGATATTTGGAATGCGTCTAATTAAACATAGCAACTGGTAAATTTTCGTCCGAAAATATAAAAATTTATTTCGCGCGTAAATTTACTTCAATTTAATCAGTTAAATTTGATGATAATAAAATGTTTGCCAAACCTGAATATTTTTACATAGGAAATTTGTAAATCATCTTCTAAGTGAGACGTCATCTTTCGTTTCGTCAAATTTGGACTTTTGTTTCTTCGTTTATCTTAATTCGGTTAGAATAGCAGCATTTCTGGTACCGGTTATCGACTTTTGATCGGATGACCGTATCACTGATATTTGTATACCGTTTTGATCGTCTCGTCGTGCTGATCTCAGCGGTATATTTATTTCTTTATTTTGAGGTCCGGTACGCGACGGAAATAATAAAACGGTTTGTTGTAACGGTACCAAAATTTCTGACTTTACTCCTTCCTTCAGTTCAAATTTCTAGCGTGCTCCTACATTAAAGCCTCTGAACAATTCAACCTATTTCTATTCCTACCCTACCGTTTCTCCTCAAATAAAGTAAATATATTACTAAAAGTACAAGTTCAAATTATATGAACAGGCTTTACTTTTCCTCAGATCCAAAGATTTATCTTCCTCCATTTTCTCGTGACCAGCTCGAAATTTTTTCTGCCTTCTCCCAAAATAAACCACGTTGGCCACCATTTACAACTTAGCCACATCACACTTCAACCGAACCCAGCACCCAGCCTCGTCACCACCTCCACCCCAACCGTGACCAGACCACCACGAAACCCACGCCAGACCGTGGAGCCCAGGCCATCCCACGACCTACCTCTCCCACCCAGTTCGCCATTCCGAGAACCCATCGCCTCGACCTCATCTCACCAGATCCAACGCATCCATCTCCACTGGCCTTTCCTTTCTTCCTCTCCTCCTTTTGCCGCTTCCATCCTCCTTCCTTCACCTTGCAGCCTCGCAAGCAAGCCCCGGCCTTGTTTTCTGGTAGCCGACCTCCCACTGCTCAGGCCTAGCACACCACTCCTCCACTCCTCCACCAGTTCGACCTCCACCCTGAACCTTTCACTTCCTCTAGCCGAAGCCACTGTCACCTCCAAGCTCCTTTCTCTTCTCCTATGTTCCGTTAGTGGGTTAAGAATTTATATAAATATATATTAGTTTATATATATATTGTTATAAGTAGGTATATATTTTATAGGTTGCCTACATATTTCGCTTGCCTGTTTCCAAAGCCGTATATAAATAACTTTATATATTTTTACCACAGTTTTACTTTTTTTGGGTTTATAATGTGACTATGTGTTTACTATATAGTATATATTACAAGCTATATACATATAGTTTCGGTATTACATACGTTTACAGCTGCTCTAGTACTATATGTATCTGCTTGAAATAACAGCTATATGATATGTTACAAAGTATCTATATAAAGTATGTTTGGTTTGCCTATATTAGTGAATGGATATAATAATAATATCTATATTATTTTGTTTGGTTTTTTTTCATAGTATGTTAATGATAGTATGTATATTTTAAAGAATATATTAGTTTATAAAGAGTTGATTTTGTATATACTTCGTCCATAAAGCCCGCGTGCTATATATATTGTCTAAGCTTTAGTTTTGTTGTTGTGTACTGTCCGTGCTATATATATTATCTAAATTTTTTTACATATTAGTTTATAAATAATATATATATATATATATGTAAAAAATTTATATACGTATGGAAGCCTTTGCGTGAAAATGGTAGGCAGTATACCTTCGCCTTATTTAATGTTGATTTTTTTAAAAAAAACTGTTATATATGGTGTGCGTGAGTCATTCATGCTACTTTGTCCCTTTTGTTTGATATCTTACAGTTTTTTTATGCGATTATATATAAGGTCGGTTTTACAATATTTAGTATAAAAATATTATATATATGCAAGTTTTAATACCGTTGTTTATTAATATGTATATGTTTATTTTTAAAAGTAACTTTCGCACATGTATATTGGAAGTAGTTGAGTCTCCTCTTTGACAGAATTAAATGTGTACTACATTATATTTTTATATTTTATATTATATCCCAGTTTCAGTTGTATATACACTGCCTATATATTTGAGATGTTGATAATTGCAGTAAACAATATATAAAAATTTAAGTACCTGCCATTTTTTAAAACAAGTATATATATATTGATTTCAATAAGGTATTGACTTTATAATTATATTTGATTTATTTATGTGTTTTGATATAAACAATGATTTTGAAAGGTATACTTATATTCAATTTAAAATGTGATGTATTTTAGAATATGTTTTATCCATGAAAATAGTTATATATAGTTATATATATAAGTTCACTTACCAATTATCTTCATCGATCCTGTTCTGACTTGATTTCGTAAATCCTATTTATCAGTTTCGTTCATCGATTCGAGTTCAATCTTACCTTGTGTTGAGATTTCATGCCTGGACTTCGCAACCACTTCATCGTCTATCTCTCTAACCTCGAAAGGTGAGCAATCACTCACGATTATTGTTCTTATATTTATTAAATTTGATTTCAATTGAAATGTCAATTGAAATATGCTGATGTTAGTTATTTACATTTTTATATATGTCATTATCTGTATCTGTTCACCTGTGACATCTGACACCATTATCTGTTATTTATTATTGTTGATATATACCTGTTACCATTGTTATTTTATTATCATACCTGTTATCACTCTGCAAGTTCCCTGTTAGTATAGAATCACTATGGGTTGAAATGATACATACCCGAACGATCTGTAGAATAGGAGAAAATTGTTATGGGTTGAAATGATAAACCCAAGCGATTTCCATTGAATTGAATTTGGGATTTGCGGGTTAAAAAGATATATACCCGTATATGTATATTTTAAATTGCGGATTGAAATGATAAATATCCGTATCACTTGACCATAGGATAGAGAATTTTATACAGGCACCGTTGGTCTATATATAAATGTTTTGAAAATGATTTCTGTGGTTTTGAAAAGAAATATATGGTTTTGATAAATATCGATTTTAAAGGATTTATTAAAGTTAATTTAATAAAGTTGATAAATAATATGTTTAAGTATTTATTTAATATCTATATTTTCAAATATAGAATTTATAATGATTTGAAATTTGATTGAAATTATATTTTATTTAAGAATTATACTTAAATAAGTTTGATTTAAAATGTATTGAATTTGAAATTTAAAGAAGTGATTTACAACTTCAAATTGAAAAGGTGACTTAAATGGATATTTCAAACGTATAAATATTTAAATGAGGTATTTTGTTTATTTAAATTGTAAAAAAATTTAAATTGTATTCAAATGTTATGGAAATGATTAAGTTAATATTTCAAAACGAAACAATTGTAAAGTGAATCTGATATGTATATAAATTTATCGAATTTAGTTTTGAAATGTTGAATATTTAAAGCTTTGAAATAAAGTCAAATTTGAAATGGCTTATTTTATGGTTTTGATACGTATTTGAAATTGATAATTTGAAATGGTTTATTTAGAAGCTGAATCGAGTTGAAACGGATGATTTGAGATTTTGTTTAAAATAAATTTTTGGAATTCGAGTTAATTTGAATCGATTTGTGAAATTTGAGGAAACTAATTTATTTATAACGAAATTTTAATATCTTAACTGTTAAAAAGGAAGTGTTATGATTTCCAAAATACTGTGATTTCCAGACTATGATTTCGAAAGCATTATAACTTTTGAAAAGTAATATGATTTTGAAAATGGATATATTTGAAGTGAAATGATATCGTATTAAAGTGGGTCTTGAAATGATAATGATATTTTGGTTTTAAAATATAAACTATTTTGAAATGATCACGGTGTTATAATAACGATTGGTTGTTAAAGAGACCGGGATCGGATATGGACATACTCTCTGTCGATACCGAAAACCACTTTGACAACCGTGTACGCGGTGGAGATTCCAGAATGAAGTAGGATGGTAGTGGCGTTCTTAAGGTATGTTACGTGGACCCAACTCCCGTGAGTTGGCATAAGGTGGCTAAAACATGAGCGATCTCGGACCAGTGAGGTAGCACCTCTTCTCGGACGCATTTCTTCGATATTATACTCTTACTTGTGATTTGACTAGATGGCCATCCTCCGATTTGGGAATGTTGTTCGAGGTGGAACGGTAGTGGCTGCTATGCGTATCCATCAGTCCGTGTGCGTAATTGGTATATCTACCCTGGCATTGCCTAGTTGTGTCGTGTCACCTACCATATCGAGCTTTACTACGATTATGATTTTAAGATCCGACCGCGTTAAGGTTCTCCATCCCCTTAACGCTATTTTCCGATATGATTATACTTTACTTATTTAGACACTACTGTATATAGCGTATATTACTATATAGTAAATAGTTTAACGGACCCTTAGAGGATGGTTATCCCAAACATCCTTTAAGTTACTTGTATTTTTGTTCATATTTCACTTGAGTTGGATTTATTTATATAAGAATGTTAATCCTGACTCGAGTGTTTTGTGTTTTGCTTTACGCTCGGGTCAGACTGAGTGATACAGCATTGGAGACTCACCTTTGGAGTTGGAGCTTCGCTTGGAGATCCAGCAATCTATCGATCCTGCTTTCAGTTATTCTGTTGATTCCAGTGATGTATTCAGATCTGGTATTTGATTATTGTATTGAGACATCTATTGTATTCGAGACCTCTGTTGTATCTTGTAATATCCCGGAAATTTGGGGCAATATCAATTTAATAATCTGTTTAAATAATTAAATTGATTGATAATCTTTGATAAAAATATTTGAATTGATTTAATAATCTAATTAAATAAATATTTAATTAGTGAAATTTATCTTTTAGATATTAATAAAATGATTTCTATTTATAATATATATATATATAATTGTATATATTGTAAATAGATAAGCTTGGGTTTGTAATTTAAATAATAAATGAAATCTTGTTTTTATATTTCTAATATATATATTGATAATTTTGAGATTAGGATTTATTTAATATTTGTTTTTCAAAGCTATTTAAAACAAAATATCTATATGGTTTTAAATAAGATTAATAATAAGATTTATTTTATTTTTGAATATTGCTTAATAAATATGATTTAAGAGTATATATATATATATATAAAGTACAAATTACATATGATATGTTAATTCATTTAGTAATAGTAGTAATCTATAATCTCTTTTATAAATTATTTTAAAATAGATAAATTATTATGTTAAACAATATTTTTGATATATTGTTATATATAGAAATAAATAGATTTTAATAGAATGGTTATTTCAAATTGAATGTGTAGTTATATATGTATGTATATAACTTGACTTTAAATTGGATTTTTAATATAATTTGAATTTGAATTTAGATTTAATTTTGAATTCAAAAGAGGTAATATTCAAATAGTTTGGATTTCAAAATATATGTAAACTTTTATTTATAATAATTAGTTTTGTTTCTTTATAATTAATATATATAGATATGTATTTAATAAGTTAAGAAAAAGGTTTTTATATTTAAAATAAATAAAACTAATTAATTAAAAGGACATGTGTTAGTTCCTAAGGCTTTAATATAATATGTGTTATAAGATTAAGGCATGAGAAAGACAAGTGTCATTTTTGTTTTTTTCTTTTCATTTTAAAAATAAATCATTTTACTTATAACAACATGTTTCCACTCTCTTCCTTTCTTTCTAATCTCCATTTCTAAACTGAAATTCGTTTTCCACTTTTAAAGGCAAAATCAGAAAATAAAATTTAACATTCCTCAAACCAAAAAAATTCCCAAAGACAATAATCTTCCTCAAAAACCAAAAACAAAAATCTGCAATTCATTTCAAAAACAATCTTATAATCATTCCTCTCAAACCTGAAAGCTCCTTCAATTCTACAATGCATTTCTTCAATCTGAAAGTCTTCAGCCTGCATTTTCCAAATCAAAACAAAGCCTGTTTTCTTTTCAAGTCTGGAATCTAAGCAACCTGTCTACATTCTTCTCAAACCTGGAAGCCAACATGCATGTAGTTTAATCAAGTTTAAAGCTTCTATAACTCAAGTTTTTAAATCAAAAGGGCATGCAAGTTTACAGTTTTCAAAAGCAAGGCAATTCCAGTTTTAAAATTCAAAAGCAGTTCAAGAATAGGCTCTGTTTCAATTCATATAAGGTGAGTAACTTACATTTTTAAAAACTTAAGTATATCTGTTTGCATGTTATAAATCCTTGAATCTATGATGTAATATGCCTGCATGATTGTTTAATATGTTTGGTATGAATGTATATTTTGTATATATGGATGTAAATTGGGGTGCATGTCTGATACTTATGTGTATCTCTGTTTTCAGTTTTCAAATTTAAGTTTTGATTTAAAAACTCTATATCTCTAGATCTAGTAAATATTATGATGCAAGTTATAAACAAAAATTGATTGTTTTATCATATATTAGAGTTTAAATTTTTGTTTAAGTTAGAATAAAATAAGGATTTCTCTGGAAAATAGAATAGAACAGGAAAACTCAAGTTTTGTTAAAATTCGAATTCCTTAAATTATTTATTCAGATATATGATCTGAATCATTGTTTGAAAACATGAATTTTAGAAGTGAAATTATAATTTTTAGCATCGAATTGGAAGAGCAGTTCGAATTTGAACAGATTTGACATTTTGAGTAAATTCTAATAATCTAGTTGATCGGAGGGATCGTGAGCTTCTCTGGGGGTAGTAGAACGATCGTAGAGTTCAGGAAAATTGCCAGGATGGTGATCATGGTGTTGTGGTGGTGACAGTGATAGATTTAAGTCTGTAGACCTAGTTTTTGACTTGGTCGGAAAAATGGTCATCACATTGTCTCTGGTGGACCGAGTTCCACCAGACTCTGGAGATTGGAAGCAGGAACGTTGACGAAGGTACGGCTAGAAGGTCAGGCGCTCCGGTGGTCAGAAAGTTGGATTCGAGAGTTTTCCAGGTTTGGGCTGTTTCCAGTTTTGTGATCGAGATTGCTCGATTTCGATTGATGAGGTTGTTCGAATTTCTGGTGATCGAGATCGTGAGAGATGGTCGTGGACGAGATGTCGGCGTTGGAAGCGATGGTCGGAGGCGATCATCTCGTGTGTGCACGTGAACTAGTATCAGCGTGTCAGTGTTTTGGTTTGGGAATTTAACAGAGGAAGAACTCGAGTATTTCTCGAGTTTGTAGCATAAGCGACTCGAAGCGTGTAGGGGTTTTGCTCGGGGGAATTTATGATGGACTCGGGTAGATTTTAGTGCTTCAGTTTTGAAACCTGACAGGTTTTTTAAAATTTAAATTAAGTTTAAAATGTAAAGCAGATTTTTAAAACACAGTTTTAAATCAAATATAAAGTATGGATTCAAGTTAATTTGTATCACTAGTTTGAGATAAATAAGTTTATAATAATTTAAATGTTTTATCAAATTTAAATAGTTAAAAGTATATTTTAAAAAGGTTTTGAATTTAAATAAATTGGTTTAAAAATCTTTTAAATGTTAAATGTTTCTTTAACGTTTGATTTAAAAAGGGTTTTGTAAATTAGATTTAAATTTGGATAAAGTTAAATTTGTAATTTATTTTAAATCTTTAATTTAAAATGAATTAAAAAGAAACTTTTAAAGTAAAATGTTATAAAGTCTTTGTTAATGATAATTAAAGTAGTTAAAAGGTTAATACTTTAATTTAGAAGTAATTAAGATTTAATGATGCAGGATTCATTAAATTAATAAGGTAATTAAGAGTAATTTAATAATTTAATTAATTAATGGTTTAGTGTTAATTAATTAAAATAAGTAGAATTATAAGTTAATTAATTAAGGTTTAATTAATTTGGAATTAAGGATCATTTATTTAGATAAATATAGATTTTTAATAAATGATTAGTAATTAATTAATCTAGTGATTAAAGATTAATTAAGCAATTAATTTAGTAATTAGAAATTAATTAATTGGTAATTAAGAATTTATTAATTTAAATTAATAATAGTTGATTAAAGATTAATTACTTAAAGAAAGTAATTAATAATTACTAAGGGATCATTAATTAGGGATATTTAAATAATTAATTAATGTAATTAATTTTGATAATCAATTAGATTAATTAACTAATGATAGTCATTTGTGAACGGGTTAAGTATAATTACTTAATGGAAGTAATTTAATGAATTAATTACTTAAGGTAATTAATTAAATAAATTTGATAAGTTTAATTTAATTGATTAATTAATTTAAGTAAATCACTGGGTGTTTTGATAAGAATAATTACTTAAATGTAATTAGTGAAGTGAAATTACTTAGGAAAGTAATTAAAGTTAATTAGTGGATATAATTAACTAAAGAAGATTTTTATTAAAAAAAGTAATTTGAGTTTAATTACTTAGAATAATTAATCAAGGGATTAATTAAAAGATAATTAATTAATGAGTAATTAATTTATGGAAGAGCAATTAAGGGTAGTTAATTACTAAATGTGATTAATCAAAGGTGATTAATAAATATGGTTTAATTAAATATTAATTATTAAATATAATTAATTTAAATGAAGTAATTAAGGATCATTAATTAATATAATTAATGATGTAATTAGGGATTGATTAATTAAGATTAATTAATAATAAGTGATTAAAGTAATTAATTAATTATAATTAATTAAGGAGTAATGTAATTAAGTACAGTTAATTAATAAATGAAGTAATTAAAGATTAATTACTGAATGGTTTAAGATAATTAATTTGTGAATTAATTAAGTATTAATTACTTAAAGTAATTAAAGGATTATTAATCAGGAATGATTAATTAAGATGGATACTTAGAGTAATGATTAATTAATTGGTTTAATTAATAATTAAGTAAGCAGGATTTATAGAATGAAGTAATTAGTTTAATTCACTTTAAATTAATTAGATGATATAAATCATTGCTTAAGGATGGATGAATGAGATTGAATGTATTTCATTGTTTGATATCTCTGATGAGATATGATTGATATATGATATGGATGTTTGGTTGAATTATAATGATAATGTGAATTATCTGTTTGGGATAATAATGTAGATTATCTATTGAATTATCTATCTTTGTGTATATAGATAAGAATTGAATTGTTTTAACCTTAAAACAACTTGGCCCTTAAAAGATACGTTTTGGATTTCGATGAGACCGGGATCGGGTTTCCGTATACCGGGATTCCAGGTCTGGTGACCCGAATACCACATCGATCCAAATTAACGATAGGTCCTGAATCTCAAGTGAAGATGAAGATTCAGAGTGCAAGGGTTATTGTCGTTAACTCTGAGGGTGATTCCAAAACGAGTGTAACGAGATAATGCCTTCGGTTTCGTTCGAACCCGGAACGAACTTGTATGGATTGAATGCTTTCAGCACATCGTCAGGCGGACGATGAGCATTCTAAGTGATATGTTCTGATTAAAGGTAATCGTAACCTCAAGCCTCATCAACCGGGAATGGCTAAAACAGGGGAGGTGCAGCAAGGCTTCGTGGGTAGCACCCACTGAGAGCAAGATAGATCCCTGTCTAGAGGTCCCTTTTCTTTTTATTCGGCTTAGTGTGTGGTTGGTCGCGCCAACTACGGGGTTATCTTGTTCGGAATTATCCAGTAAGGGATGGTTCCGGCTTTGTGTTGCAGGGGAGTGGGCGTACTCCTCGGTACGGTGATCTAGGCCACGTACTGTGACGGGTGGTACCCCAGTAGCCCTGCCATTGTATGGAATCCAAACTCCAATAAGTGCCGTACGTATTAGTTGTGCCCAACTATGTTGGAATGTGAGATGTAAGCATTTCAGCTATTTCTATATTTTACTTGAAAACCCTAGACCCTATTATAATAAAATCAGATTTCCTATCAAATGTTTTGGTTAGCGTAAGGTAAAAACTTACCCATGATTATTTGTGGGGAGTCTTACGTGATACCTTTTCTTTCTAAAGGTTTTGAAGTTAAGCAAGTTTAACCTGTTACTCACACCAGACCCATGTCTGACCCAAGTGTTTATTTCTGTTTTATAAACTCTTGGGTACTCAAATTTTTACGAGTAGCCAAGGGATTCAGGTTTAGCTTTGACGAATATTCTGGAGGAGCAATGGAGCAGGAGGCTTCGGCGTTCGTAGATATAGTATTCCGCTGTGTTGATATCTGTGATAGTGTCTTGTTTTGTATTTGAGTTGTAATGTCTAGACAGATGGTTATAACTGTCTAGTAAGTGATGTATATGCTGTGTAACTCTGTAAATTGTTGTATACTATGTAATAGTTTATGTTATTAATATAATTTATTCGTTCCGCTGTGAGATCGTTGTTGTTGTTTCTTTCTTTCTTCTCTTCTTTTCTATTTTCTACCCCTTTCTTTCTTCATAATGATGCGACTTTCTGGGCATAGGAAGTCGGGTCGTTACATATCTTGTTTAACTCTGTTATATATATAGTAGCTTCATGAACTACTATCCTTTTGTTTCCGCTGCATTATTGTTATATTACTCTGTGTCTGTGATCAGTAATTATTTTATTTACTGTATATGCTGAGTTTTGCCAAATTTTATTTACAACACGGTATTTTGAGCAATTCAACTCCGGCATGAGTGTCTACCTATACACTTATAATGGATGCGAATGGTTGAAAATACTGGGTCGTTACATGAGTCGTCGTAACGATGTTTTACGTAACATTCGTTTTGACTCAGATAAATGTGTTATAGAAATAGATTTCCTTAAAGAATGAAATATATACTTAACATTTATTTAAGTATATCGAATATTTTCAAATGTTGAAAATAAATGATTTGTGAATTTCTTATTATTAAATAAGTATGGAAATGTTTTCCAAAACGAAATGAAACGTTTTGAGATTTTATCTTCTTAAAGATAAAATGAAATTGAATATATGAAATCGATTTGAGAATTGTATATCAGTAGATAGTTTGAAAATATAAATTCAATATGGAATTTATAAAGGAAAGGGAAACTGTTTAGAAAAAATAAACGTTGATTTATTTGTGAAGTGTGTAAATTTTATATCTAGTAAAGATATTTTTGGAAAATAAATAATTTGAAAAATTATTTGGAATCTGATGATGTTGCGCATCTTTATTGATAGTTAAATAACTGACTATCAATATTTACCTTTAAATAGGTATTTGTTGTGAATTGGATGAATTTGAATGCCACACTTATTTTTGAATAATCGCTCACTATTCGGGTTAGCCGGGAAAGGACCATGGGGTCGTATAACCCATTTCGAATATGTGATACGTCGCTATGAATTGCATTCGAAGACCGGTGTTGAAGACCGGATATTTTTGAAAACGGAAGGATTACCGTCGAGTTACTCTACATCGGATGATCTCCGATTTAGAGGTTTTATCACCCTTAGTGACGGGAAGTCCGGACATGATTAGAAATTATCCAGATGTGCAAGGGCTTCGTGAGAAGTGCCTTCGGTTCTGTTCGATCCCGGAACAGACTTGTATGGATTGTATGTCTGACGTTACAAATTGAGATATAAAGCTGATTTCTTTCAAATACATTTCTGTTGGTGGCGGAGAATTTATTCTCTTAGCTTAACAAGCTTCTCTGAGACGTACGAGCTCAGAGGTTATGTAGTTGAAATTTATCAGCAATATACTCCCAATTTGGTAACGTGGCATACTGAGTGTTGCTGTGAAATGATCAGTGTTTGATCATTTGCGATATGATCATTTGTTTGATCTTATATCTTTGTGATCATAGGTTGATCATTTGTTTGACCCGAAGCATGGCTTTGTAGAAAGCGTAGCTTTGTGGACGAGACTTCATCGAGCCTCACACCCCGGAAATGGTCAAAACAGGAAGGATGCAGCAAGGTTCTAGGGAGTAGCGCCCCTTAGTGTATGCCATTCCTTCTGGATAGAGGTGGTATCATGGTATGGAGCCCAGATACTTAACCTATGTGGTTACTGCATTATTATTATTATGTGGTTGTTGGAAATCGGGGATCCTCGGGAAGATCGGTTACGATCGGGGGATGACATACGCGTGTCAGTAGTTACCTATTTTTGCAGAGGTAACCCGGCCTTGTGTTGGCAGAGATCTAACCGTAATGTTAGGTTATTTCTCGGGACGTCATTCCAGAGGTGTTCTATTCGTGGAATAGGAAGTTCCTTAGCCTGACCATTTGTTGGAAATCCAAACTCCAATACGAACTGTGTACGGTATTAGTTGTAGAACCTGCCATTCACTTATGGTGGTCACCACTGTTTGGATGGTAGCTATAGTAGGCATAGTTCGGAATGTCTATGCTGGCTAAGATTTATATTCTACTTTCGAAATGATTTCTACACTATGCACTAATAATAATATCAAAAATGATTTGATTTTGCGTAGTAAGCATCTTTGACTATCATAAGAAGAAATCTCCTCCAATTCTGCGTTTGCATTGTGTGTGTGGTGGGAGGTCTTATGGTAGTTTCATTTTCCAAAAGCATTGCGAATTTGTTTTATTTTCTTTGTGAAAAAATAACTGTTTTACGATCTCACACCAGTCACCATGACTGACTCGGAGTTTATTGTTTCCCTTCTAAACTCTGGGTGCCCACCAATTTCCACACGGGCAGCCTAGAGTTATGTTATCAGGATATTCTGGAGCTTTGGAGATAAGCTGGATGACGAGACGTAGTATTTGTATCTGATAGTATTTATTCCGCTGTGTATTCTGTATGAGGACAAGTTTATATAACTGTCCATTGTTGTATATTGACTCTGATTGATGTATGTATAAACTGATATAGTTCTTTGTTTTAAAAGACTAGTAATTATCTATTGTATATTGTCCCGCTGCGATATGTGAGATTCTGATATTGTTTCTGTTTCTGATGTTGTTCTGTTGTTCTTCTCTCTTTCTTCTTTCTTTTTTTCCTCTTCTCTTTTTCTTCTATCTTTTCTTCTATTTCTTTTTCTTAAAACCCCTCAGGGTTCGTATTTCCGTGCATCTTGAGTTAATCAATGGAATTTAGTGTTTAATCAAGGGTACGGATTTGCGGGTCTTGACAGCGTGGTATCAGAGCATATGGTTAAGCGACAACCCTGCTCTGTTGGGCGTTACTCATTAGAGATAGAGTCAGTAGTACTCTAGAATGAGTTGAGTGTAATAATAGATATGAGCGCGTATTTGTTATTTGAATATCAAAATTGTTTTATATTGTGATGATTGGTTTATTGAGTTGTATATGAACCTTCGTCGGCACAGTCTGCAAAACTGTATCGAAGGGGTTTCTAAACGCTCGAATAGAACAATTCAGCACGGTATTGTTTTAAAATAGGGTAAATGAGATAATTTTGGCCAAAACTATTTTTGTATAGAAAAGAAATGTTTTTCTATAAAGTACTATAGTATATGGTTGCATGGATGTTAGGAAGTAATAATAGTGAATTATCATCACTAAAATTGAATAAGAAATTGAAATCATAACTCCAAAGTTAAGAAATAAATCCATATACTAATGAAATTTAAAGAATGTAAATTATAAATGTGAATTGTAATTTAAAACGGGATTCCAGAGAAGTTTTTGGAAATGTTTTGAAAAGAATTTGAAAATTTTGAGGATTGGAAAGTTTAAATCATTTTAGAGTTGAAAATGAATTTCAAAGGTTTGAAAAGTATTCTGAAGGAATGAAAAGCTCTAAACTCTTTTTGGTCACTGGAAAATAATTCCGACGATGATCGCGACATCATCGGTGTTCATTTTCGGGTTTCCGGAAGAGGAATTGCTACTAAATTGTTTAAATGGAAGTTGTTTGGAAAATTGGGTTTTGTTTTGGAAATTCAAAGGATAATTTGAATTGTTTTCAAAAATGGTTTTGAAAGATTTAAAGGACTCTGGAATACTATATATAAAAATATTTATGAAATATTGTAAGTTGATAACCTATACAAATTGAATTTTGATTGAATAAATCTAACTTAAAAGATGGAGTTAAATAAATGTAAGTACAGGTGAATCAATTAAATGAAACTGAAATTGGAAGTTGAAAATTCATTTCGAATTTGTAAGCAATGAATTGAACTTGAATTGTGAACTAAATAAAAGAATGGTTCGAAATTGAAGATAAATTCAAGTAAGTAGAAATAAATTTCAAATGAATGGAATTTACAATTGTAAGTGAATAAAATTAAAACTGAATGTTGAAAACAAATTTGAATTTGTAAGTGAATTAGAATTTGTAATGAATTAGTAATTGGAACTAATTTAAAAATAGTGCAGTTATGAATGAAAGATAATTGATAAATTCAATATTTCAGAATTGAAGATAAATTGAATTCAAGTAGAATTGAAATGGTGAATTGAATTTAAATGAAATTTGAAATGTAAAATTGAATGATAATGAATATGTAACTTCAACAGTGAAGTAAAAATGTATAAGCAGTTTATATTGAAAATTTTGTAATAGAATGTGCAAAATGATAGTTGAATATTGTAACTAGATATTATGGCTAGTAGGGTATACAGGTATATAGGGAATTGGAAATTTGATTTCAAAGATGTATTTGAATTGCTCGACAAAAGGTAAGTATTTGAATTTCAATATGAGATTTTGATGATTTCTTGTCTAGCCGCTTGGCTTTTTCTTTTTCTTTTTGAAATCTGAGAGTCCGTAGGGACGTTTTGTAGTCGTACCGTATTAGCCGCGCGAAGGAGACGCTGGCGAAATTTTTCGAGAATTTCGAGTGTTAGAAAATTTTGAGAAAATTTTGAAAGTTTAAAATTTGAATTTAAATATAAATTTGAATTTGGAAGTAAACAATGTTGTTTTGAAACTTATGATTGAAGTTGAAAAGCTAGTTGAATTGATAACGAATCTTTAGTAGAAAGATTTGTTTTGAAAATTTGATAAAACTATTGGATTGTGAAAAATAGTAGACGAGTTAAGGACATTTTTTCCTAACTTGTAATTTCGGGACGAAATTCTTTTAAGGAGGGAAGTTTGTAACGACCCGGAATTTTGAACAAATTAAAGTGAAAATATTTAATTAATTTTAAATATTTGAACGGTAATTTAATTTGAATCCCCGATATAACTTTGAATTTGGCGATTAAATTATAAAATTTAATCTATTGTAAGTCGAATAAAAATTCAAATCTCCAGTTTTAAGCTGAAGAAAAATATTTCAAAAGCTTTTAAAATTCGAAATGATAATACTAAAGATAATTGAAGCTTCAAAATCGAATTCGAAATTGATTTGATCAGTTTTGAAATTATATCGTTCAACCGATATTTAAAAATAGCGTTCCGGGACGCAGTCTCGGAATTCGACGAAACCAGTTCCATTGGGTCCGTAATATTGAATTATTACCGGATTTCAATTTTCGTATTTATCGGAGTTATTATGTGAGCATACGATATATAAATGCATAAAAATTTGTTCTAGAACAACTTGAATTTAAATAAGATATAATTGCTTTCCTTTAACCAGCAATACGTAAAATTAGCCACTAAACTGTCTCCTCTCGTACAAAACAACATCATCTCGTCCCCATCCCTTATCATTCAGATTTTTCAAATCGAAGAAAACATATAATGGCCGAGTTAAAATTCCACTTTCGACAACCCTACCCCTTTTCTCGTTTAATTCAAATTTGAAAGAAAAATAAAACAATGGCTGACACTTCCTAATAAGAACAGTTCCTCTTTTCCCTTACGTTCAAAAAAAAGAAATCACATCCTCCTCAAAACAATCGATCGATTGTAAGCACGATCGAAGGGGATTAAGTCGAAATCGCATTTTGGGTTATCATTTCCAGGCGAGGCAATCGCACGTCGACGAGGCACGCACGCTCGCGTGAGGCCATGGCTCCGGTTGATTTACAGTCGAGCTCGCGAGGGGAGGAGTCGCGTTCGTTCGAGCTCGCGTGGAGCTCGCACGCACCTGGTGGAAGCGAAGGCGACGATGACAGGCAGCAAGGGGGGGCGCTCGTCTAGGCCTGAGGTGGAGAAGCTCAATCGTGCCCTATTGCCGTGACGCGATGGGGTTTGGGAAGAAGGAGGTCGTGACTGTGGGTTCGTGAATCGTGTAGAAGGCTCTCGAGTATTGGGTCGCGATGGCCAGACTCAAGTGCAGCGGTGGCGTACGCGTCTTGAGATGGAGTTGCGTTTGTCGATCGATGGTGGATGCGAGAGGGGCGAAAGACTGTTGTGTGGTAGGTGCGAGGTATTATTATTATTTTTATTTTTATTTTTAAAATAAATATATATATGTATCGGTATGGATTCGAAAAGAGAAATTATTGTAGTTTGGGGATTTTATTTTAAGGATTTTTAAATTGAAGATTAGGCACTGTTGTATTTTTACAGAAAATTTTATACAGTAAAGTATAAAATAATTATGTTTTTAATTTAATAACATGTATATATACCGACAGGATTTTGGGAAAATATAAGTCTAGAAAGGAAAAAGGTAAGAACATAATTTAAAATATTTTGTTCAAGGAGAAATTAGTTTTAAAATTAATTTCTAGTTAAGCAAATTTATTAAAAGGAATTGGTTTGAAATTTAAGCATTGAATAATTAAAATTACCAAACGAAAATTGGTTATTCGATTATCTCGAATATTAATAGATTGTATAAATTATTTATACAAGGTTAAAGTCGAGAAAACAAAAGAAGGATCGGATTGGAAATGGGATTGCAAATATAAAGCTAAGGTGAGATTTTTCTCACTCAAAATATATTTGGTATTGCAGTTATTGATTGATTTGTTTGATTGCTGTTTGTATTAGATATAGTAGGATATATCTATTATATATAGCAATATATACATATTGGCATATGTATATATTGGATTGATTGATTTCCCGCCTCGTATAGCGGATGAGACCCTATTGCGCCGTTAGTAAGCGGATGATTTTTATAAAACCTATATACCGCGATATTCCACCTCGAAGTGGAATTGGTATTGTGCTAACATCTGTGGATGCAGGGAAACAGGTTGGAGGGATCCAACTGGATTCCTCACCAGTATTTATTTATTTACAGATATTGATGGATATTCTGTTATCATATTGATAGGTGATGTTTGTTGCTGTGATTGACTAATTGGTGTTGTTGCATCATCAGATTCAGTTTTGAAGTTTAAAAATAACGACTTTTACTTTAAAAGGATTTTTAAAGTGATTTTTGAAAATATACGTTTTATGGAATTTTTGAATTGATTTATAAACGTTAAAATTTTAAAGTTATAAAAGTTATAATTTTTAGTGGAATATAACCAAAGTGTCATTTTTGAAATAAAAATCGATTTATTTATAAAATGGTTTAAGTTAGGATTTTTGAATAACTATAAACGATTTGTATAAAAAGATTTATACAAATTGATATTTATAAATCAAATATTGGAATTATAAAACGAGTTTTTATAAGTGTTAAAAATGAAATATTTATGGAATTCATAAGTAAATGAAATTTATAGATTTATAAATTGTGAAGTTATAAAATGGATGAAACTGTCGAATAGGAGATTTATAAGAAATTAACTTATAAATTGGATTTTTGCCTTTAAATGGAATATTTATCGAATTTGTTAATAAAAGAGATTTATTAAATCAAAGTTGTTATGAATTATGAAGATGAATTTATAAACGTTGTTTTATAAATTCGAAAATAAATCAAATTTGATAAATTAAATATAGAAAGTGATTAAGGGAATTTTATCCACGATTTTGGATAGTGGATAATTCTTGAAATAAAATGTGTAGAAATGATTGAAATTGGGTTAAGTGAATTTTATTCATGATTTTGGACAGTGAATATATTATTGAATAAAATGGATTCATTTTTGAAGAAGTGACATTATAAATGAAGTTAATTGTTTTAAAAGATGTTTTAAAACGTGGGGAATATCGAAACCATAGATTTCAACATTTTATTGTTGAAATAGACGTTTTCGAAAAATAAGGAAATGGTGGACTATAACACTGTTGTTATAGTAAATGATTTCCAAAAGGAAATGTTTTTATGTAGTATTGGGATTTATATATCTATCTAAATCCGAATCCCTATACTAGTGATTTTGAGTCGTCGTAACGATGTTTTACGTAACATTCGTTTTGACTCAGATAAATGTGTTATAGAAATAGATTTCCTTAAAGAATGAAATATATACTTAACATTTATTTAAGTATATCGAATATTTTCAAATGTTGAAAATAAATGATTTGTGAATTTCTTATTATTAAATAAGTATGGAAATGTTTTCCAAAACGAAATGAAACGTTTTGAGATTTTATCTTCTTAAAGATAAAATGAAATTGAATATTTGAAATCGATTTTAGAATCGTATATCAGTAGATATTTTGAAAATATAAATTCAATATGGAATTTATAAAGGAAAGGGAAACTGTTTAGAAAAAATAAACGTTGATTTATTTGTGAAGTGTGGAAATTTTATATCTAGTAAAGATATTTTTGGAAAATAAATAATTTGGAAAATTATTTGGAATCTGATGATGTTGCGCATCTTTATTGATAGTTAAATAACCGACTATCAATATTTACCTTTAAATAGGTATTTGTTGTGAATTGGATGAATTTGAATGCCACACTTATTTTTGAATAATCGCTCACTATTCGGGTTAGCCGGGAAAGGACCATGGGGTCGTATAACCCATTCCGAATATGTCATACGTCGCTATGAATTGCATTCGAAGACCGGTGTTGAAGACCGGATATTTTTGAAAACGGAAGGATTACCATCGAGTTACTCTACATCGGCTGATCTCCGATTTAGAGGTTTTATCACCCTTAGTGACGGGAAGTCCAGACGTGATTAGAAATTATCCGGATGTGCAAGGGGTTCGTGAGAAGTGCCTTCGGTTCTGTTCGATCCCGGAACAGAATTGTATGGATTGTATGTCTGACGTTACAAATTGAGATATAAAGCTGATTTCTTTCAAATACATTTCTGTTGGTGGCGGAGAATTTATTCTCTTAGCTTAACACCCTTCTCTGAGACGTACGAGCTCAGAGGTTATGTAGTTGAAATTTATCAGCAATATACTCCCAATTTGGTAACGTGGCACACTGAGTGTTGCTGTGAAATGATCAGTGTTTGATCATTTGCGATATGATCATTTGTTTGATCTTATATCTTTGTGATCATAGGTTGATCATTTGTTTGACCCGAAGCATGGCTTTATAGAAAGCGTAGCTTTGTGGACGAGACTTCGTCGAGCCTCACACCCCGGAAATTGTCAAAACAGGAAGGATGCAGCAAGGTTCTAGGGAGTAGCGCCCCTTAGTGTATGTCATTCCTTCTGGATAGAGGTGGTATCATGGTATGGAGCCCAGATACTTAACCTATGTGGTTACTGCATTATTATTATTATGTGGTTGTTGGAAATCGGGGATCCTCGGGAAGATCGGTTACGATCGGGGGATGACATACGCGTGTCAGTAGTTACCTATTTTTGCAGAGGTAACCCGGCCTTGTGTTGGCAGAGATCTAACCGTAATGTTAGGTTATTTCTCGGGACGTCATTCCATAGGCGTTCTATTCGTGGAATAGGAAGTTCCTTAGCCTGACCATTTGTTGGAAATCCATACTCCAATATGAACTGTGTACGGTATTAGTTGTAGAACCTGCCATTCACTTATGGTGGTCACCACTGTTTGGATGGTAGCTATAGTAGGCATAGTTCGGAATGTCTATGCTGGCTAAGATTTATATTCTACTTTCGAAATGATTTCTACACTATGCACTAATAATAATATCAAAAATGATTTGATTTTGCGTAGTAAGCATCTTTGACTATCATAAGAAGAAATCTCCTCCAATTCTGCGTTTGCATTGTGTGTGTGGTGGGAGGTCTTATGGTAGTTTCATTTTCCAAAAGCATTGCGAATTTGTTTTATTTTCTTTGTGAAAAAATAACTGTTTTACGATCTCACACCAGTCACCATGACTGACTCGGAGTTTATTGTTTCCCTTCTAAACTCTGGGTGTCCACCAATTTCCACACGGGCAGCCTAGAGTTATGTTATCAGGATATTCTGGAGCTTTGGAGATAAGCTGGATGACGAGACGTAGTATTTGTATCTGATATTATTTATTCCGCTGTGTATTCTGTATGAGGACAAGTTTATATAACTGTCCATTGTTGTATATTGACTCTGATTGATGTATGTATAAACTGATATAGTTCTTTGTTTTAAAAGACTAGTAATTATCTATTGTATATTGTTCCGCTGCGATATGTGAGATTCTGATATTGTTTCTGTTTCTGATGTTGTTCTGTTGTTCTTCTCTCTTTCTTCTTTCTTTTTTTCCTCTTCTCTTTTTCTTCTATCTTTTCTTCTATTTCTTTTTCTTAAAACCCCTCAGGGTTCGTATTTCCGTGCATCTTGAGTTAATCAATGGAATTTAGTGTTTAATCAAGGGTACGGATTTGCGGGTCTTGACATATGGGGTTACTTAAGGGTAATCGACACAAAAATCTCTTGATTTTAAACAAATTTAAAAAAGAAAAAGTTTAATATAAAACTTTAAACTTAAAGCGATTTAAAAAAATATATTAAAACCTTGTAAATGAGAATAAAATCCTTTTTATATAGTTATTAAACTCTAATTAAAGCTAATTAAATCTTAATTAAATCTTATTAAAACATAAATAACTTTAATCAAGATTAATTAAATACAACCCCTTTTTAAAATCATAATTAATTAATAATTACCTTAGATAAATAATTAAATAATCATTAATTAATCCTTAATTAAAATTACATAATAATTAACTTTAGTTAAGTAACAAATCATGATTAACTTATTTGATTAACATTTATGTTTTAAAAACCAGTATTAACAAATGATTAAGTACTAATTACCTTTATTAATTAATTAGTAAATTAAATAATCGTTAAATAAACAAATAATTAAATAATTGTTCTCTAATCACTAAATTAAAGTTAGAAAACATTTTCTAAAAAGATTTTAAGTTAAACCAAGTTTAGATTGGAAATATAGTTAAATTTTACGAACTGCGCGTGTAGCGACTATCGCTATATGGACCCGTAACTTCAAAACTTCATTTTCAAGAAAATTAACTTCAAAACTCTGTTTTTACACTTTAAAACTTATAACAAAGTTAGAAAACACCATTCAAAAAGTTTCTAGGTGGAAGCAAGTTTCAGATGGAAATAGTTTGGTTTTTACGAACTATGCGTATAGCGACTATCGCTCTACGGACCCATAATTTCAAAATTTGAAATTTTGGTTTTCTAACTTTTATAACTTTAAATTTGAACTCTTTTCTTCTTTAAAACATGAGAATGAAATTATGAAAAAAAAATCAAACTTTTAAACTTGAAAACTTTTCTCTTTGAAACAAAAATCAAACGTTCAATAAAACGCGGATTTCTACATCGTTTTTGATTAACGAATCGCTACTTTTCTGTCATGAACCCACATACAACAAATACAACATTCCAACATAATATCACATCATAACATTATAGCACCAACTTTTCCAATATTCAAGTTATAATCTTTATCGCCTACTCAAACTTTGGCATAAGCAATCAACACAAAATCAGCGTATATGCATGCATACACAACATATAACATACTTAAGCAACACTTTAACTTATAAGTTTAACAACTTTAAAAAATTAGTAACTTGAATTTTAAGAACATGAACTTTACTCACCAAACTTTCACTAAGTCAAACTAAACTTGTTCTCGACCTAGTTCACTTGCTCTTATCTCAACAAAGTGAAGATTTGGACCTTTGGAAGGCTAAATGGGATCGGCCTTGGACCAATTTGGCTCGACCACAACTAGAGCTAGGCTTCGCCTTGGACCAATTTGGCTCGGTTATGACTAGAACAAGGCTCGCCTTAGTGGTTTATGGTGGATATGAGTTTTTTTAGTAGAGAATGGATTTGGAAGTGAAATGGAGGAGTTTAGTTATATTTTTATACCATTTTTTCTATCTTTTCTCTTAGGAATTTGGAGATGAAGCCATTGAAATACATGAAGATAAGAATAGGGTTTTGACATGAGAATGTAAATGAAAACAAAGAAGAGGATGCAGGAATGAGAGGGGTATTTATAGCTTAGGAATTTATTAAAATACGTAAAGTGACTTAATAAAATAATACATACATGCATTCATGCACCCATACCTCCCCTCTCCCTCACATATGCACGTTACCCTCCTCCTAACCCATATTGTAGGGTACTCAAGGTATGGCATGGCATTTGTAAATATATATATGTAACGACCCAGTATTTTCAACCATTCGCATCCATTATAAGTGTATAGGTAGACACTCATGCCGGAGTTGAATTGCTCAAAATACTGCGTTGTAAATAAAATTTGGCAAAACTCAACATATACAGTAAATAAAATCATTACTGATCACAAACACAGAGTAATATAACAATAATGCAGCGGAAACAAAAGGATAGTAGTTCATGAAGCTACTATATATATATAACAGAGTTAAACAAGATACAACAGAGGTCTCGAATACAATAGATGTCTCAATACAATAATCAAATACCAGATCTGAATACATCACTGGATCGACGGAATAACTGAAAGCAGGATCGATAGATAGCTGGATCTCCAAGCGAAGCTCCAACTCCAAAGGTGAGTCTCGAATGCTGTATCACTCAGTCTGACCCGAGCGTAAAGCAAAACACAAAACACTCGAGTCAGGATTAACATTCTTATATAAATAAATCCAACTCAAGTGAAATATCAACTAAAATACAAGTAACTTAAAGGATGTTTGGGATAACCATCCTCTAAGGATCCGTTAAACTATTTACTATGTAGTAATATACGCTATATACAGTAGTGTCTAAATAAGTAAAGTATAATCATATCGGAAAATAGCGTTAAGGGGATGGAGAACCTTAACGCGGTCGGATCTTAAAATCATAATCGTAGTAAAGCTCGATATGGTAGGTGACACGGCACAACTAGGCAATGCCAGGGTAGATATACCAATTACGCACACGGACTGATGGATACGCATAGCAGCCACTACCGTTCCACCTCGAACAACATTCCCAATCGGAGGATGGCCATCTAGTCAAATCACAAGTAAGAGTATAATATCGAAGAAATGCGTCCGAGAAGAGGTGCTACCTCACTGGTCCGAGATCGCTCCTGTTTTAGCCACCTTATTGCCAACTCACGGGAGTTGGGTCCACGTAACATACCTTAAGAACGCCGCCACCATCCTTCTTCATTCTGGAATCTCCACCGCGTACACGGTTGTCAAAGTGGTTTTCGGTATCGACAGAGAGTATGTCCATATCCGATCCCGGTCTCTTTGCCAACCAATCGTTATTATAACACCGTGGTCGTTTCAAAATAGTTTATACTTTAAACCAAAATCATTATCATTTCCAAAACCCAATTTAATACGATATCATTTCACTTCAAATATATCCATTTTTAAAATCATATTACTTTCCAAAATTATATTGTTTTCGAAATCATAACACTTTCCTTTTTAAACAGTCTAGACATTAAATTTTCGTTATAAAATAAATTAGTTCCTTAAATTTCACAAATCGATTCAAATTAACTCGAATTCCAAAAATTTAATTTAATCAAATCTCCAATCATACATTTCAACTCGATTTAGCTTCTAAATAAACCATTTCAATTTATCGATTTCAAATACATATCTGAACCATAAAATAAGTCATTTCAATTTTAATATATTTCAAAGCTTTAATATTCGAGATTTCAAAACTAAATTCGATAAATTTATATATATATCAAGTTCACTTTACAATTATTTAGTTTTGAAATGTTAACTTAACATTTCCATAACATTTGAATACAATTTAAATTTACAATTTAAATAGACCAAATATCTCATTTAAATATTTATACGTTTGAAATATCCATTTAAGTCACCCTTTCAAATTTCAAGTTGTAAATCACTTCTTTAAATTTCAAATTCAATACATTTCAAATCAAACTTATTTAAGTATAATTCTTAAATAAATATAATTTCAAACAATTATAAATTCTATATTCGAAGATATAGATATTAAGTAAATACTTAAACATATTATTTATCAACTTTATTAAATCAACTTTAATGAATCTTTAAAAAAATCAATATTTATCAAAACCATATATATCTTTACATAACCAAAGAAATCATTTTCAAAACATTTATATATAGACCAACGGTGCCTGTATATAATTTTCTATCCTATGGTCAAGTGATACAGATATTTATCATTTCAATCCGCAATTTAAAACATATTCGGGTATATATCTTTTCAACCCGAAATCCCAAATTCAATTCAATGAAAATCGCTTGGGTTTATCATTTCAACCCATAACGATTTTCTCCTATACTACAGATCGTTCGGGTATGTATCATTTCAACCCATAGTGATTCTATACTAACAGGGAACTTGCAGAGTGATAACAGATATGATAATAAATTAACAACAGTAACAGGCATATATCAACAATATAAATAACAGATAATGGTGTCGGATGTCATAAGTGAACAGATACAGATAATGACATATATAACAATGTAAATAACTAACATCAGCATATTTCAATTGACATTTCAATTGGAATCAAATTTAATAACTATAAGAATATTAATCGTGAGTGATTGCTCACCTTTCGAGGTTAGAGAGTTTGACATAGAACAAGCTACGAATTCCAAAGCAAAGCTAGATTGATATGATTCGACGATCACAGCTGATAATAGGAATAGATGAATTCGAATCAGAATTGGATCGATGAAGATAACTGATATAAGTGAGCTTATATAGAACTATATATAACTATATATATACAAATCATATGCTAAATTCAAACATATTTATATTGAATGCATATATATTTCAAATTCTATTATTTAAGTTAAAACACATATAATTTAAAGTCAAATAATTTAAAGTTTCAAAACAATACTTAAACAATATGCATAAAGCAATATTTAAATAAGGTTGATCATATATATATATACACATATAAAATTTAAACCAATATACAGACAAACCAAATGGAAAGAAAAATCTTTATATTTAAAATTCAAAACTAATGTTCATAAGAATATTAATATAAACTTGCTTTGCTAAAATAAATATACCGGCTCAAAGCAGATCACATAAAGTCGTGTAATTTCAGTTTTAAACATATATATACTATTATAAAATTGGTATATAAGCTGCAGAGAGAAAATATCTATATAACAGTACAAAACTAAACTTGTAAACCAATATATACTATATATATTCATATAATGCAGGCGATCGACTACCTAAACTCACATGCCAAATATATAATAGAATATTCATATGCAGACAACTACTAATATATGAAGACTCGATATGTATAAACAGAATATTGTACAACATGTATTTTCCGAAAGAACTATAAACAACCTTGATATTTTAAAATAGTAGTTGCCACTTTAAACTTACTTATATGTACACCTACATTTAAGATCTGTATACACCTCACAAATCAAACATCCAAACATTTTTCATTTTTAAAACAATACTTAACAAAATAGAACTTTAGCTTATATGAGTAACACTCAAAATCATACATAAATATGTATATATAATGTAATATATACTTTTAAAGCCACACTATCCATACACATGCAGGGGAAATAAATGGGTAGTGTATATATATAAAACTGAAATTTTGAAAGGCTGCAAATAAGAAACCCAAAGTATACTATAGCAAAAAAAATCTAAAGTTTATAGACTAATATATAACAGTACATACTAGTATATATACAACCACTAACATAATATATATAAACTAATATATATGCAGACTTCTTAAAATATACAACATATATATATCCTTATACAAGTGTAGGCTAATTTACGACAAACATAACAAAGTATATAAACTGTCAAGAAGGACACATAAAAACTATATATATTTATCCTTGTATAAACTTGCCACCTATATAAATATATATATTCTAACATGATATTAGAACTGCAACCATCAGGCTTTGTACTATATGTATAAACTAACTTTATAACTAAATATTATAACACATAGATCTCATCTAAGAACAGCAAAAGCGCAGTTATATATAAGAACCCATATATATATACACTGTAAACAAAATACTTCTTTTTAAAATATACATCCTTATATATATGGCATGAAAACTACTATATACTATATAACATACATCTTATAAAATTTCTGTCACAAGTAAGATATATTATGTACATATCTTATAATACATATAAATGAGTATATAAAACAACATATATACATCACTGCCTAAAGTAGATTTTTATATACAAACTATAACTATATATATACAAAACAAATAATGCTATTTATATATATCAACAAATATATAAATAGATTACCTATATAAAGTAAGGAGAAGACAGGAGGGATGTTGCCTCGGATGGCGGAGCGGTATGGGTGAAACGACAGTTGTGGAGTTCGGCCAGATCTGGGTCGCGTGGAGGAGGTGGAATCGATGGTGGTGGATGCGGAGGTGATGCCGAGGCAGGGTCGGGTTTTCAGAGGTGGCGAGACGAGCGTGAAAAAGGCATGCGCGAGTGGGCTTGGCTCAGGCGCTAGGTTGTGAAGGCCGGTGCTGTGGACCATGGAGCAAGCGGAGAGGTGGTGCACGGGTTGAAGGCTGGAGCCTGATGTTGAGATGGCCGAGGCGGAGGTGGTGACGTCAGTGGGTGGGCTGCCACAGTCTGGTGGTGTTGGAGATGAGGGGACTGGTCTCGGTGGTGGAGTGAATGGGCAAGGCTTTGTCTAGTGGTTGACGTGGGGTTCTCTTGTTCTGGCAGAGGGGTTGGGGAGTTTCGGTGTGAGGCATGGGGTTCGGTTGCGTGGGTTGATGGAGGAGGTTTGGGTCGAACTCGAGAGAGGAGGAACGTGGGTAGGTTGGTGACGTGGTGGTGGGCTGTGGCGAATTGGAGAGAGTTGCTTGATATAAAATTTGATATATGTATCCACTTTATAGAAGGACAAAAGAAAAAGACAGAGGCAAGGGAAGGAATGGATGACAGCAAGAAGAAGGCTAGTAGAGTTTAGGTAATAGGTAGATATATTTATTTCATTTCAATTGAACGGAAGAGTAGCCCATAAAATCAACAGACCAAAATTAAAGGAAGTAGTTTCCAAACGAATAGCACGTTTGAATTTGAAAAGGTCAGAGACCAAAATAAAAAGGATACGGATAGCACGTTTGAATTTGAAAAGGTAAGAAAGTGGAAAGTCACAAATTTTTGTACCGTTACAATGGAACGTTTTATTATTTCCGTCGCGTACCGGACCTCAAAATAAAGAAATAAATATACCACTGAGATCAGTACGACGAGACGATCAAAACGGTATACAAATATCAGTGATACGGTCATCCGATCAAAAGTCGATAACCGGTACGAGAAATGCTGCTATTCTGCCAGAAATAAGATAAACGGAGCAACAGAATTCCAAATTTGACGAAACGAAAGATGACATCTCACTCAGAAGATGATTTACAAATTTTCTATGTAAAAATATTTAGGTTTGGAAACTATTTTATTATCACCTATTTTTAACTGATTAAATTGAAGTAAATTTACGCGCGAAATAAATTTTCATATTTTCGGATGAAAATTTACCAGTTGCTATGTTTAATTAGACGCATTCCAAATATCAAATTTATATTTCAAAATTTTACTGTTAAAAATTTCACAAAATTCAATTAATTAAATAGATAAAACAACTGAGATTTGCGGGTCGTTACACTCTCCCCCACTCAAAACTTTTCGTCCCCGAAAAGGAAGGAGGTAGGAGAGTAGAAGCAACCAACAGAAAAATAGATTAAAAGACAAGATAAGACTATTAATTTAAACCATATAATTTCAAATTAAACTAATTAATATTTAGCAATTTGATTTAATCCACTGAGTTCACTTAAGTTAAATCAATTCATCTGTTTCTGAATTCATTACCTTATTGTCTAGTCATCCTTAATTAACCATTTCTAAACCATCAATTTGTATAATCATTTATTATACTCATATTTTATTCAACAAATTTAATTCTTTTATTCCAAATCATTATTAAGTTTATTCCACTTAATATATCCTATCACATATATTTAAACCATATAAATTAATTTAAACCATACAGATTTCAATTTAAATTAACTTATATTCAGTAATTGATTTTTAATTCAAGGTATTTCCATACTTTAATCAAATTTCAATTTATTAATTCCTTCAAAACAAATTTATTTGTCTCATCTTATTATCCTCTTAACTTATACTTCTATTTATCTCTATTAACATCTTTATAATAAAATTAGGTGTATAACCTTTACTATAACACTCAAATCCTTCCTTATAAAGTCATTTTCTATTTTATATTATCCAATTACATTTTTAACTTTTGAAAATTTTAGGTAAGTTATGTTAAGATGTAATTGAGTATTATACAAATAAGATTTTACAATTCAGTTATTCCCAGTTAACTATTTATCCAAGAATTTTGACTTCAATTTATAATTGAAATCATCTTTAATCCAAAATTTAAGAATTTAAATCTCCGATTTACTTCAAACAATTTAGAGATATATATAATATATTTATCTCAAATCAAATTAATTTTTTTTAAAATCAGATACCTGTATATATATATACACATCAAATTATACTGAAGAAATTCAAATCGGATGTATATTTTTTTCTTTTCTTTTTTTTTTCTTTTTTTTTT
The DNA here is from genome assembly GCA_030737815.1 of Allium fistulosum. Classification (NCBI taxonomy): domain Eukaryota; kingdom Viridiplantae; phylum Streptophyta; class Magnoliopsida; order Asparagales; family Amaryllidaceae; genus Allium; species Allium fistulosum. The sequence continues at coordinate 494,758,747 of CM060905.1, read as the reverse complement.
CAAAACAAAACCGTAGCAAAGCTACAGAATGGTTTCTCCTCTTCGAAACTCGAAAATGAATGTCGATGATGCGGCCGTCATCACCGAAATTATTTTCCAGCGACAAAGAAAAGGGCACTGATTTAAACATTTAAATTCTTTGAAAACCATTTTATTCGAAAATACTTTAAATAATATACATTTTAAGGCTTTAAAACAAAGTTTGAAATCACCAGAAATTTAATTCTTAAATTTCTCAATTTAAATCCATTTCAATTCCAAGTAAATTCAAAACAGTTATCATTTTGCAATAGTCAATGACTTACAAAACAATAAAATGATAATAAAATATTATCATTTCAACAACCAAATTATTTAACTTTTAATTCCAGAAAATTTTTCTTATATTTTTATAATATAATCATACAAATTTATTTCATTTATCAAATTTTAAAATTATATTGTGTCGGTTTGCTCTGTTCAAGTGTTTTGGAAATCCTATCGATAGCGTTGATCAGACGAATCGATCGAAAATCCAAACCAACATCAATAGCTAAAACAACACACTATAAACATAAACTATTTTATATTAATTACAAATACACTCCCTCACACGATGATTCCAGAATTGGATTCCAACACAAGGATAGAGATCCAAATATAGAAGAGCTCTAATCAAAAAGGATTCTAATCTAAAAAATAGATAGGCTCAAAACGAAGGTTAGATGATTGTATTTCAAACAGGAAGATGGATAAAGTTGTATAAATCGCGGACAACCTTAACCGGGTCAGCCGTGACTTCATAGATAAGATCGATGTAGAATTCTGAAGCGAATCGACATTCGATTACCAGAGGAAAAATTCGGGTATAGCTTAAGATAGCAGCATCGTAAACCGAGGATACAGAAATCTCCGGTGAATCAATACCGATTGTAAAGGAGTTTCACCCCAGTACAAATTATTTGAAGATTGGCGAGATCGCCGATTTTATTCTAGAGATCATTCGAAGTGGAGTTATGGGATACTCCAGAATCAAAAGACACGAATAGGGGAGACACGAATGGACTTTGGAACCGAAGTGAACGTTCCAAAATTCAAAGGAACTGAGTCAAAGAAGAAGGAATTCAAGCTCGAACGAAAGTGATTCTGTAATTGAATCTACTACATATGCTGAGTTTTGCCTAAAACCTGGCTCTGATACCACATGTAACGGTCCAGGATTTTCAACCATTCGCATCCATTATAAGTGTATAGGTAGACACTCATGCCGGAGTTGAATTGCTCAAAATACTGCGTTGTAAATAAAATTTGGCAAAACTCAACATATACAGTAAATAAAATCATTACTGATCACAAACACAGAGTAATATAACAATAATGCAGCGGAAACAAAAGGATAGTAGTTCATGAAGCTACTATATATATATAACAGAGTTAAACAAGATACAACAGAGGTCTCGAATACAATAGATGTCTCAATACAATAATCAAATACCAGATCTGAATACATCACTGGATCGACGGAATAACTGAAAGCAGGATCGATAGATAGCTGGATCTCCAAGCGAAGCTCCAACTCCAAAGGTGAGTCTCGAATGCTGTATCACTCAGTCTGACCCGAGCGTAAAGCAAAACACAAAACACTCGAGTCAGGATTAACATTCTTATATAAATAAATCCAACTCAAGTGAAATATCAACTAAAATACAAGTAACTTAAAGGATGTTTGGGATAACCATCCTCTAAGGATCCGTTAAACTATTTACTATGTAGTAATATACGCTATATACAGTAGTGTCTAAATAAGTAAAGTATAATCATATCGGAAAATAGCGTTAAGGGGATGGAGAACCTTAACGCGGTCGGATCTTAAAATCATAATCGTAGTAAAGCTCGATATGGTAGGTGACACGGCACAACTAGGCAATGCCAGGGTAGATATACCAATTACGCACACGGACTGATGGATACGCATAGCAGCCACTACCGTTCCACCTCGAACAACATTCCCAATCGAAGGATGGCCATCTAGTCAAATCACAAGTAAGAGTATAATATCGAAGAAATGCGTCCGAGAAGAGGTGCTACCTCACTGGTCCGAGATCGCTCCTGTTTTAGCCACCTTATTGCCAACTCACGGGAGTTGGGTCCACGTAACATACCTTAAGAACGCCGCCACCATCCTTCTTCATTCTGGAATCTCCACCGCGTACACGGTTGTCAAAGTGGTTTTCGGTATCGACAGAGAGTATGTCCATATCCGATCCCGGTCTCTTTGCCAACCAATCATTATTATAACACCGTGGTCGTTTCAAAATAGTTTATACTTTAAACCAAAATCATTATCATTTCCAAAACCCAATTTAATACGATATCATTTCACTTCAAATATATCCATTTTTAAAATCATATTACTTTCCAAAATTATATTGTTTTCGAAATCATAACACTTTCCTTTTTAAACAGTCTAGACATTAAATTTTCGTTATAAAATAAATTAGTTCCTTAAATTTCACAAATCGATTCAAATTAACTCGAATTCCAAAAATTTAATTTAATCAAATCTCCAATCATACATTTCAACTCGATTTAGCTTCTAAATAAACCATTTCAATTTATCGATTTCAAATACATATCTGAACCATAAAATAAGTCATTTCAATTTTAATATATTTCAAAGCTTTAATATTCGAGATTTCAAAACTAAATTCGATAAATTTATATATATATCAAGTTCACTTTACAATTATTTAGTTTTGAAATGTTAACTTAACATTTCCATAACATTTGAATACAATTTAAATTTACAATTTAAATAGACCAAATATCTCATTTAAATATTTATACGTTTGAAATATCCATTTAAGTCACCCTTTCAAATTTCAAGTTGTAAATCACTTCTTTAAATTTCAAATTCAATACATTTCAAATCAAACTTATTTAAGTATAATTCTTAAATAAATATAATTTCAAACAATTATAAATTCTATATTCGAAGATATAGATATTAAGTAAATACTTAAACATATTATTTATCAACTTTATTAAATCAACTTTAATGAATCTTTAAAAAAATCAATATTTATCAAAACCATATATATCTTTACATAACCAAAGAAATCATTTTCAAAACATTTATATATAGACCAACGGTGCCTGTATATAATTTTCTATCCTATGGTCAAGTGATACAGATATTTATCATTTCAATCCGCAATTTAAAACATATTCGGGTATATATCTTTTCAACCCGAAATCCCAAATTCAATTCAATGAAAATCGCTTGGGTTTATCATTTCAACCCATAACGATTTTCTCTTATACTACAGATCGTTCGGGTATGTATCATTTCAACCCATAGTGATTCTATACTAACAGGGAACTTGTAGAGTGATAACAGATATGATAATAAATTAACAACAGTAACAGGCATATATCAACAATATAAATAACAGATAATGGTGTCGGATGTCATAAGTGAACAGATACAGATAATGACATATATAACAATGTAAATAACTAACATCAGCATATTTCAATTGACATTTCAATTGGAATCAAATTTAATAACTATAAGAATATTAATCGTGAGTGATTGCTCACCTTTCGAGGTTAGAGAGTTTGACATAGAACAAGCTACGAATTCCAAAGCAAAGCTAGATTGATATGATTCGACGATCACAGCTGATAATAGGAATAGATGAATTCGAATCAGAATTGGATCGATGAAGATAACTGATATAAGTGAGCTTATATAGAACTATATATAACTATATATATACAAATCATATGCTAAATTCAAACATATTTATATTGAATGCATATATATTTCAAATTCTATTATTTAAGTTAAAACACATATAATTTAAAGTCAAATAATTTAAAGTTTCAAAACAATACTTAAACAATATGCATAAAGCAATATTTAAATAAGGTTGATCATATATATATACACATATAAAATTTAAACCAATATACAGACAAACCAAATGGAAAGAAAAATCTTTATATTTAAAATTCAAAACTAATGTTCATAAGAATATTAATATAAACTTGCTTTGCTAAAATAAATATACCGGCTCAAAGCAGATCACATAAAGTCGTGTAATTTCAGTTTTAAACATATATATACTATTATAAAATTGGTATATAAGCTGCAGAGAGAAAATATCTATATAACAGTACAAAACTAAACTTGTAAACCAATATATACTATATATATTCATATAATGCAGGCGATCGACTACCTAAACTCACATGCCAAATATACAATAGAATATTCATATGCAGACAACTACTAATATATGAAGACTCGATATGTATAAACAGAATATTGTACAACATGTATTTTCCGAAAGAACTATAAACAACCTTGATATTTTAAAATAGTAGTTGCCACTTTAAACTTACTTATATGTACACCTACATTTAAGATCTGTATACACCTCACAAATCAAACATCCAAACATTTTTCATTTTTAAAACAATACTTAACAAAATAGAACTTTAGCTTATATGAGTAACACTCAAAATCATACATAAATATGTATATATAATGTAATATATACTTTTAAAGCCACACTATCCATACACATGCAGGGGAAATAAATGGGTAGTGTATATATATAAAACTGAAATTTTGAAAGGCTGCAAATAAGAAACCCAAAGTATACTATAGCAAAAAAAATCTAAAGTTTATAGACTAATATATAACAGTACATACTAGTATATATACAACCACTAACATAATATATATAAACTAATATATATGCAGACTTCTTAAAATATACAACATATATATATCCTTATACAAGTGTAGGCTAATTTACGACAAACATAACAAAGTATATAAACTGTCAAGAAGGACACATAAAAACTATATATATATATATCCTTGTATAAACTTGCCACCTATATAAATATATATATTCTAACATGATATTAGAACTGCAACCATCAGGCTTTGTACTATATGTATAAACTAACTTTATAACTAAATATTATAACACATAGATCTCATCTAAGAACAGCAAAAGCGCAGTTATATATAAGAACCCATATATATATACACTGTAAACAAAATACTTCTTTTTAAAATATACATCCTTATATATATATGGCATGAAAACTACTATATACTATATAACATACATCTTATAAAATTTCTGTCACAAGTAAGATATATTATGTACATATCTTATAATACATATAAATGAGTATATAAAACAACATATATACATCACTGCCTAAAGTAGATTTTTATATACAAACTATAACTATATATATACAAAACAAATAATGCTATTTATATATATCAACAAATATATAAATAGATTACCTATATAAAGTAAGGAGAAGACAGGAGGGATGTTGCCTCGGATGGCGGAGCGGTATGGGTGAAACGACAGTTGTGGAGTTCGGCCAGATCTGGGTCGCGTGGAGGAGGTGGAATCGATGGTGGTGGATGCGGAGGTGATGCCGAGGCAGGGTCGGGTTTTCAGAGGTGGCGAGACGAGCGTGAAAAAGGCATGCGCGAGTGGGCTTGGCTCAGGCGCTAGGTTGTGAAGGCCGGTGCTGTGGACCATGGAGCAAGCGGAGAGGTGGTGCACGGGTTGAAGGCTGGAGCCTGATGTTGAGATGGCCGAGGCGGAGGTGGTGACGTCAGTGGGTGGGCTGCCACAGTCTGGTGGTGTTGGAGATGAGGGGACTGGTCTCGGTGGTGGAGTGAATGGGCAAGGCTTTGTCTAGTGGTTGACGTGGGGTTCTCTTGTTCTGGCAGAGGGGTTGGGGAGTTTCGGTGTGAGGCATGGGGTTCGGTTGCGTGGGTTGATGGAGGAGGTTTGGGTCGAACTCGAGAGAGGAGGAACGTGGGTAGGTTGGTGACGTGGTGGTGGGCTGTGGCGAATTGGAGAGAGTTGCTTGATATAAAATTTGATATATGTATCCACTTTATAGAAGGACAAAAGAAAAAGACAGAGGCAAGGGAAGGAATGGATGACAGCAAGAAGAAGGCTAGTAGAGTTTAGGTAATAGGTAGATATATTTATTTCATTTCAATTGAACGGAAGAGTAGCCCATAAAATCAACAGACCAAAATTAAAGGAAGTAGTTTCCAAACGAATAGCACGTTTGAATTTGAAAAGGTCAGAGACCAAAATAAAAAGGATACGGATAGCACGTTTGAATTTGAAAAGGTAAGAAAGTGGAAAGTCACAAATTTTTGTACCGTTACAATGGAACGTTTTATTATTTCCGTCGCGTACCGGACCTCAAAATAAAGAAATAAATATACCACTGAGATCAGTACGACGAGACGATCAAAACGGTATACAAATATCAGTGATACGGTCATCCGATCAAAAGTCGATAACCGGTACGAGAAATGCTGCTATTCTGCTAGAAATAAGATAAACGGAGCAACAGAATTCCAAATTTGACGAAACGAAAGATGACATCTCACTCAGAAGATGATTTACAAATTTTCTATGTAAAAATATTTAGGTTTGGAAACTATTTTATTATCACCTATTTTTAACTGATTAAATTGAAGTAAATTTACGCGCGAAATAAATTTTCATATTTTCGGATGAAAATTTACCAGTTGCTATGTTTAATTAGACGCATTCCAAATATCAAATTTATATTTCAAAATTTTACTGTTAAAAATTTCACAAAATTCAATTAATTAAATAGATAAAACAACTGAGATTTGCGGGTCGTTACAATATATGTGTTTATATGTAAATATATGCCTTTTATAACATAATTTGTCACATCCACTTTTATGCTTAATTAAATATGTGTTAGTATATAAACAAGAGTGTTTAATTATCACAAATCATATTATATATATGTGGGCATGATGAACCAAGTGTGCAAAATGTTCCCAATAACTCTCGGGTGTCGAAAAGTCGAAATTTTTGAAAAGGCTCTCTGGTCACATTTTCTATTTTTATTTGAACTATCAATATTGGTAAACAAATTTTGAAAACTATTTTATCATCATTATTAAATAATTAAAATATATTTATTTGCTAATAAAATTCATTTATTGATTATAAAAAATATATTTAAATAGTCTATTTCAAAGTGGCATAATCCTAGGTCATTACAAATCTATTTTACCATAATTTGTTATTATTTAAAAGAGTTGTATTTTAATTATAAAACCTATTATTTTTATGTTTGAAATTTATTATATATTCGCAAATCAAGGCAGTAAAATTCCATGTCATTACATCTTATGATATTATAATAATGTTTAGGGTTTAAAATAAATATGGAATCATAGCCGAAATTGTTACATTAATTAAATTCTAGCATAATAGATATATAACTAAGTCCATGAAGGCACGTATTGGAGAATGGATTCCATATAATGATAAGGCACTAGGGTACCACCTACCATAGTACACCACTAGAAAATGTACCGAGGGCCTAGCCTAGACCCTTTCCCAACACAAAACCGGCTTATCCTTTACTAGATTGTATCGGATATGTCATCACCCCGGTTGCTCTACAACCTTTTCCTTGAGAGCTCTTATGCACAACTAATTCCATAAGTATAGATATACATCTAGAAGGGTGATGGCATACCTTAATGGGTGCGACCCACATAACCCTATTGCAGCTTCCTTGATTTTAGTCATTCCTGGTTGTGAGGCTTAAGGATATGTTTTACCTTTTTAGCAAATCCCACTTGGAATGCTAACACTGCCCTCCAGGCAACATGTAATGACTCGAATTTTAACCACTTAAATAGGGATATTTAATATATTATTAAATAATCAATATATAAATTTTAAACTTAAAATACCCCTTTCAAAAATAATTAGTAATGGTCAAAAGATTTTTTACTTTGTTTACAAAAATATTTATTTCAAAAGAAATTAGAAAATGTGACCGGAAAGCTTTTTGAAAATTTCCAATTTTTGGCCACTAAAAAGTTGTTTAAAATGTTGTAAACACCTTAGTTAACATATTTACACATTTTAAATAACTTTAACATGGATTGATAAATAAAATAAAGTTTAATTACATAAGTGTGCTTATGTAAGAAAGATGTGACCATTTTTAAGCGTTAAATCTAATTTAAATAGAAAAACTTATGAAACATCACTTCATTTCAAATCCTAGCACACCATAGAGTATTACATGTTGGGTAAAATGGGGTGACCATGGGTTTTGGCATGTGGACCAAAGGGGGTGGATAAGGTGATGATGTCGCTAAAATATAATGGAGGGTAATGGTACTTAAGGTTATTTTAGTAATTTTATTTCATCCATTTTTATATATACAAATTTCCAAAGTTTCATTCCATTTTTCCATTTACTTTACTTCTAAAAAGCTCAAGCTCTTGTTTAAAAACTTTAACGGCTTCTTCTTGAAATTCCCAAGTTTAAAAATCAAAATCTTCTACTTTAAACTCTTTTAAAATCTTGTTAAAACAATTGTTTACCTTCCTTCTTCTCTTTCTTTTCAAATTCTTAGCCCTACCTCCACCTCATCACTAAGGCCGAGCCCAAAATCATCCATGGCCGAGCCATTTTGTACCTAGGCCGAGCCCATTTCAAGGGGTTTAGTCCAAAAAGCAAGTTTTTTCTTAAAGCAGTTTCAAAGTTCTAACCTTTTTGCAATTTGAAAAGATTTTGGCAAGTAAACTATTTATTTTTGGGAATGTTTTAAATTTGATGTTAGTAAATTTTGTTGTATGATATGTTGCTTGAAAATGTTGGATTATCATGTGTTAGTTAAGTATATATGCTATATTTGGTGATTGAAAGTTAGACTTGGAAAATGTAGTCTAAAAGTATAGTTTTAGTTGTAAAGTTGCTATCTTTGCTCACAAATGTGTGATGATATGATTTTGTATGTGTGAGCTTGTATCTGTGGTTATGTGATATGAAAGTTAGATGTTTTACAAGCTATTGTGACTTGAGATCGCTTGGAAAGAAATCAAACTTGTTTACTAGTTTTCAAGTTACTAAAGTTTCAAAGATTTAAACTTTGTTTAGTTTTCAAAATAAAAACTTTCCATATTTTTTCAAAAGAAGTAAAGTTAGAGGTTGATTTGGAGAAAGATCTAACCTAGAACTAAGTCTAACAAGTTGCATTCAAAGCGATAGTTGCTATGAATGCAGTTCGGGAAATGTTACGGTTTTGAAAACTTTTCAAAATGCTAAGTATGAAAGTTAATTACTGTAACGACCCGGAATTTTGGGATATTTGAAATTGGAATATTTAATTGATTTTAAATATTTAAAAGGTTAATTTTGACTTGAATGTCAAATATCACTATTTATTTGATAATTTAATTATTGAATTAAATTATTGGAAATGAGGTAAAATATGGAATCTGAAATTCTAAGCTTGTTAAAAATAATTTTGTAACAACCCGCATTTTTATCGATTGTATATTTAAATATTTTATTTAAATATTTCATCATTAGTCGGATTGAAGTCCGAAAAGCTACTTTTTGTAAACAGTCGAATTGGGACTCGAGACCACTTCCATTGAGTCCAAAATGGCATTTGCGACTTTTTTAAGTATAAACATCGATATGTTTGGAGTAAGTTGAATTTTGCTATTTTCTAAGTGGGCTTTTGGGTTTGGGTTTCACCCAAATCATCCTATAACCTAACTCAGCCCCTCTCTTCATCCATTCATTCTCATTTCATTTCTTTTTCTCAAGCAAAACTGAAAATGGGGGAAGATAATGGGAAATAGAAATTGCCAAGCCCTAGTTCCTCTTGCAAACTCTAATTTTTGCTCCAAATTCAAGGTGAAGCTTTGGTAAGCATCTCCTCCTTCTTCTCCAACTCATTCCCTCTTTAATTTCAGAAATTTCCTAAACCTAACTTAGGAAATATTTCTCTTTTAAGCTTAGATTCAAGCTTGTTGGGTTGGAATTGAAGAGTGATTGTTCTTGCCATTGCTCCATAGCTTCTTCTTCATTTGTTTTGGGTTTAAAGGTGAGATTTTTATCTCACATCTATGACTATAATTATCTTTCGTTGTTGGATATGAATTCCTAACACTTCTTCATGTGCATTTGCTCTTGATTTGATTGGTTTTGTGAATATTCCAATTTTTGGTTTTTAAAGTTAAATTTTTGTGAAAATCCTTTTATGGATGTTTGATCATGATTTTGGTGGTGTATCGAGGAGCTTATAGGGCCGGGTCGTCTATTGGCATAAACCCTTAGCGCCCATTGCTCGTCCGGTTGCATTTGCAAAGAGATTGCATCTTCATTTTTAGGCTGAAAATACTGGAAATCCCAGTTCAGTCGACTGAAATCTCTGTTCAGTCGACTAAAATCTCTGTTCAGTCGACTGAACCTGGAACCCGAAAGTTTCCAGGCATGATTCAGTCGACTGAATTCTCTGTTCAGTCGACTGAACCTGGAAACAGAAAGTTTCCAGGCATGATTCAGTTGACTGAATCTCTATTCAGTCGATTGAACCTGGAAACAGAAAGTTTCCAGGCATGATTCAGTCGACTGAAATCTCTGTTCAGTAAACTGAATTTGCTGTTTCAGCCCACTTTGCCTTTTGGGATTGAATTTCCGATTTGAATCGATTCGTGATGATCCTATTTGTTGTTATCATTTATTATGACTTTGATGACTCCTTTTTCGGGATTTTTGAATATCCATTTCGATGGATTCTTTATCGGTTTAATTGGATTTGATTCACGTCTTCGAATGTGAATTTTAATGATTGATTGTTTCTAGAATCATTTTTGTGGTTTGTCACTTTAAAATACAAAGGTTTCTACACTAGTAGGAAATATTCAAACGCTTTATCAAAGATGATTTAAACTCTATTTCCAATATCAAACTCGTTTATAAAACCGCTTTCTAATCTATTAGTATATACAAACCTTTACCTCATTCGTATGAGAAAATCTAATTAAACGGCTTAGCAAAACAAGTGGTATGAAACGCTTGCGTATACTTCGTCGGTTAATTTATGGACTTGTTCGATTGAAACTCTTGTGACAATTTTCGAGTGGAAATCTACAATTTGTTCGTAAATATTTAAGTTAAGCTAGTGGTTATGGGACATGAAGCTAAACTCTTATATTTACTAGCTTAGTGTAATCGACACTTCTTGATGATCGATGATGATCATTTTATGGTTTAGACTAGCAATGTGCGATGTCTCTTCTTCCACGTGAGGGACTGTACCCAGTTTTATTGAGCTTCTTCTCATTTCTATTGTGGGCTAGCGACCCATGTTCTTTTATGGTGTTCGGTTCATCGGATGTACCGTTATTGTACTACATCGATGTCCCGACTTTTTGGTTCATCGGATGTACCGTCATTGTACTACATCGATGCTTCGGATTTCGAGTTCATCGGGCGTACCGTTATTGCACTACGTCGTTGTTCCGAAATATATGAGTTTCTGGTCCCTTGGGCGTACCGTTATTGTTCTACGCCGTTGCACCGGCTCAATGGTTAGCGACCATGGAATAGCGTTCCGTTTATGATACACGTGTTGGGAGTTTTCACGCTCCCGTTTGTAATAGGCCTCCCCCTTTTGATTTCTGGATTTCTAATTATTGATTTCTGGAATTTATGTTTCACCACCTTTTTCAGTTGCCATTGATATGTATGTCATTTATTGTGGCTTGGTGAATTAAATAAAGAATATGACATTCTTTTTATGCTATGAGATTCGTGAGATATTTGTATGATTTTCCTTTGTTGATTTTCTAATGTATACTTGTCGAGGTAGGACATTTTTGGTTATCATACGTTTTTATTATATCTCTTCTTATATCTCATTTTTTCTGATAATTATAGCTAGACTGATCCATTTAATATTTTCTTATTAAATAATACTCGGGTCAGACTGAGATATTACAGGTGCTTCCTCTTGTCTTCCTATCTGGAACCATCATCTGACTTTTGGTTAACTACTTAGCTTGTAGTTTTTGTTGTATACATTTGAGATTTAGACTCCTTGATGTATACATATTCTTTTGTCTAGCACTTGTATATATTCTTTTATGATATTGTGGATCTTGTTAGACCACTACTCTGATGTACACTTTCATGTGTAGTATTCATAACTGTTTCCGCCTTTGTGATATGAATTATATGTGACTGATTTGTGTTATGTTTATTTCTATATTTGTTTCCGAAGACTACTTAGCCACTGTGTGGTAGCTTTGTGTTTGTATTAGATATGTCGGGTTTCCTCCAGAGATGAAATGTAAGTTATATTTTTTTGACATATCGGTCCTCGCCCAAAGCAATTACACAGATGGTCGCTCCTCAACAGCCTTATTCTTCGTGCTAGTCGACGGCATTACCCCGTAGTGTCCTTGGCTAGTGCGAGTATAGAGGTGGGGCGTCACAACATGGTATCAGAGCCAAACTTCGGAACAATGTAGAATAAGTTAGCAAGGATCATGTCCTAAGTGTTTCTTAGGAGTCGTGCTTTAGGAATTTATTCGAGTCAATTGGACCCGTTCTATCCTATTTTCTTTTATGATTCCTTGTTTTATCAATCATGATTGTTTGATATTCATTCTAAGAATAACCTTTTCTTCTTCTTTTCTTTCTTTCTTAAAGAAAAGAAATGGTTGGTTCTGGTAGTCCTAGCGCTGGTCAATCCAGCAGTCCTTCTCTGGATGGCGTATTCATGTCGGCCCAACAACTTTTGGATCTTGTAAAGAATCAAAGGTTTATCTGTGCTTTGGGGTAAGAACCCCGAAAAGATTTTACCTTTGAAACCTGAAGTTCCTTTCAATCAGCTTGTGGATATCACTCTTCGACATGAAGAGGTTGGTAAAGGAAGTGTTTGTGATATTGGGACTTCCAAGAAGAGACATATTAAGTTCAAGAGCCTTAATCCCAATAAGAGAGTGAAGCAAACTACTTTTGTAGTAAAGACTCCAATCCCTAATCGTGGAGGATGCTACAATTATAATTCTAAGGAACACTATGCGAATATGTGTCGAAACCCCATTCTTGTCGCTATTGCAAGAAACCGGGTCATCTTTTATCTGCATGTCCCAAACTTTTGAGCAAGGGCATGAGAAAGCTAAATATTAAGCAAACGCCAAGTAGCACTTCTCTTAATCAAGGTATTTTTCATTCAATCCTTGATGGCATTGTTTTGTTTCGTGTTCTTCTCATTTGGGTTCTTGTTGATATGAGTTCATCTCGCTATTTTATATCAAAAGAACTGGTTGATTCATTTTCTTTAAAACATTTTGGGCTTGATGACTTCTTTGAGGATTGCGAATCCGGATTGGTGGATCCGAAACACTCAATTTTCTTTTTATTGATGTCGAAATTATTTTATGTGATTTTTCTTTCCGAGCCGATTTTTACTTATGCTTTGGAATTGACTTTTGTAAGGATTGGCTTAATTATTATGAAGCCATATCCTTTGTCCCGTGTGGACTATTCATCTTCGACATTTTCAATCTGTTAAGCAGATTTTTGTTTTTCCTTTGTGATTTTGATTCAAATTTGATGGCATCATTTTATTCTTTAAGCTCACATGATGAGGAAAGTGTTATTTCTCTCATTCATGTAGTTTGAGAATTTTCCGGTATTTTTGAGTTTGTCTTAGGATTATCACCTAAGCAATCTTTTGAGTGGTGTTAAGGTCTTTTTAGCTCAACCTTGCCACCGATTTTCATTTGCTACGAGTTGCGGTAGTTATTACCGCATTCCGCACTCGTTATGAAACTTATGAATGACTTATTATGTCATTTAGTTTGTCCAGCTTATTTCATCCATTTTATGAATCGAGTATTCTACGATCTCGATGACTCCATTCTTGTATATATTGATTTTGGATGAAAACAGCAATTTAAAATTTTTGCAAATCTTTTTTCGTAAGATTTATTTATAAGTATGATTGAATTTTGTTCTTAAAACAAGCAAGGAATATTCTTAAAAACTTTAAGAGACATAGTTATCATATAAAAGATGATTTTGTGATTGTATTGCCCATTGAGTGCTTTAAGAATTCTGGTCGATGCGCTTGATCAACGTTATCGATAGGAATCTCCTAAATGCTATAATGAGACAATCAGGCACAGTAAATTGACTTGTAAAATGTAAATTTTTCTGAAAAGATTAATACATAAAGATAATTGTAATTTTGAAAGTTTTAGCTTTTCGGGAAAGAAGATTATTTAAAAGAACTCTTTTCCGATACTCTTATTCTTGTGATTCCCGAAGGGGAACCAAGACTTTATTGTTTATACCGATGCTAATGGTATTGGTTTGGGTGCCGTTCTCTTGCAAAAGAGAACATGCTATCACTTTTGTTTCTAAATCATTAAAGCCTATCGAGACTAGATATCCCACTTATGATCTAGTGCTCGCGGCTATTGTTTTCGCTTTTAGAGTTTGCATCATTATTTTGGGGAAGAAATTCGTTCTCCACTTCGATCATAAATCTTTGAAATTTTTATTTTCTCATAAGGAACTTAATGTTGGCTCGAGTTCCTTGCATCTTATGATCTTGATATTTTTATACTTCCGAAAAGGGCAATCGTGTTGCCGATGCCCTTAGTTGTAAGCAACAAGCAGTTGTTTCTTTGATGATATCCGAATGGAATGATCTCGAGACTTTATCCCCTTATGAGATTCGAGATCGTGAATGCAATTCATGTTCATCTCTTGTTTTGTGTAGCCGTGAGGCTCGTCCTTCTCTTTTGGACCATACCTCTTTTGGCTAAACTCTATGTCAAACTAAAATTGCATGGAGTTCCTACTTTTATTATTAGCAATCGTGATCCATTATTTTACTAGTGGACTTTGGTATGATCTTAAAAATCTTTGGGAACAAAGCTTAATTTTTAGCACCGCTTATCATCCTCAATTCGATGGACAAATAGAGCATGTGAATCAACTCTTGAAGATCTCTTTCGTTCATGTGTTCTTGATTTTGGTGGAAGTTGAGAAAGTTATATTTCTCTTGTTGAGTTTTCTTCCAATAATAACTTCCAACCTTGTATTGGTATGGCAATCTACGGAAGGCCGTGACGATTTTCTTTATGATTGACTTGAAGCCGGTGAGAAGCTGGTTTTAGGTCTTGATTTTATTGGTGTTCCGAAATTATTCGAGCTTTGGTTCATCTGGCGTACCATTATTGTACTACACCGTTGTTCCAAATTATTTGAGTTTCTCGTTTCTCGGGTGTACCGTTTTTGTACTACGTCGTTGCACCGGCTCAATTTTCTGCTATTCTTGACGTTTTCCACGTCTTTTAACTATGGAAATGATTTTAGGTTTCCGATTTTTATTCTTGAGCCTGGTGTTATAGTAGGGATTGAAGTTTCACCAGATTTGACTTTTGAGCAACATTCTATTCGCATCATTTCGTTGGGGGTTGAGTGCCTTCGAAATAAAGATGTTCTTTTTGTGAAAGTCCGATGGTTCTCAAATCCTAAGGATTTCTCTTGGGAATCCAGAGAATTCATCGAGCGAACACGTTCGGGCTAACTCTTTCGTGCTCTTTATGGTGAACTTCTTATTTCAAATTTTCTTTTGTGTTGATATGCTTCTATGGTTGTTACTCTTTATTTTCTTCTTAAGTATTGCGAGGACGCAATTTCTTTAAGGAGGGGAGTCTGTAACAACCCGCATATTTATCGATTGTATATTTAAATATTTTATTTAAATATTTCATCATTAGTCGGATTGAAGTCCGAAATGCTACTTTTTGTAAACAGTCGAATTGGGACTCGAGACCACTTCCATTGAGTCCAAAATGGCGTTTGCGACTTTTTTATGTATAAACATCGATATGTTTGGAGTAAGTTGAATTTTGCTATTTTCTAAGTGGGCTTTTGGGTTTGGGTTTCACCCAAATCATCCTATAACCTAACTCAGCCTCTCTCTTCATCCATTCATTCTCATTTCATTTCATTTTCTCAAGCAAAACTGAAAATAGGGGAAGAGAATGGGAAATAGAAATTTCCAATCCCTAGTTCCTCTTGCAAACTCAAATTCTTGCTCCAAATTCAAGGTGAAGCTTTGGTAAGCATCTCCTCCTTCTTCTTCAACCCATTCCCTCTCTAATTTTAGAAATTTCCTAAACTTAACTTAGGAAATATTTCTCTTTTAAGCTTAGATTCAAGCTTATTGGGTTGGAATTGAAGAGTGATTGATCTTGCCATTGCTCTTTAGCTTCTTCTTCATTTGTTTTGGGTTTAAAGGTGAGATTTTTATCTCACATCTATGACTATAATTATCTTTGGTTGTTGGGTATGAATTCCTAACACTTCTTCATGTGCATTTGCTCTTGATTTGGATTGGTTTTGTGAATATTCCAATTTTTGGTTTTTAAAGTTAAATTTTTGTGAAAATCCTTTTATGGATGTTTGATCATGCTTTTGGTGGTGTATCGAGGAGCTTATAGGGCCGGGTCGTCTATTGGCATAAACCTTTAGCGCCCATTGCTCGTCCGGTTGCATTTGCAAAGAGATTGCATCTTCATTTTTAGGCTGAAAATACTGGAAATCCCAGTTCAGTCGACTGAAATCTCTGTTCAGTCGACTGAACCTGGAACCCGAAAGTTTCCAGGCATGATTCAGTCGACTGAAATCACTGTTCAGTCGACTGAACCTGGAAATAGAAAGTTTCCAAGCATGATTCAATCGCCTGAAATCTCTGTTCAGTCGACTGAACCTGGAAACAGAAAGTTTCCAGGCATGATTCAGTCGACTGAAATCTTTGTTCAGTCAACTGAATTTGCTGTTTCAGCCCACTTTGCCTTTTGGGATTGAATTTCCGATTTGAATCGATTCGTGATGATCCTATTTGTTGTTATCATTTATTATGACTTTGATGACTTCTTTTTTGGGATTTTTGAATATCCATTTCGATGGATTCTTTATCGGTTTAATTGGATTTGATTCACGTCTTCGAATGTGAATTTTAATGATTGATTGTTTCTAGAATCATTTTTGTGGTTTGTCACTTTAAAATACAAAGGTTTCTAAACTAGTAGTAAATATTCAAACGCTTTATCAAAGATGATTTAAACTCTATTTCCAATATCAAACTCGTTTATAAAACCGCTTTCTAATCTATTAGTATACATAAACCTTTACCTCATTCGTATGAGAAAATCTAATTAAACGGCTTAGCAAAACAAGTGGTATGAAACGCTTGCGTTTACTTCGTCGGTTAATTTATGGACTTGTTCGATTGAAACTCTTGTGACAATTTTCTAGTGGAAATCTACAATTTGTTTGTAAATATTTAAGTTAAGCTAGTGGTTATGGGACATGAAGCTAAACTCTTATATTTACTAGCTTAGTGTAATCGACACTTCTTGGTGATCGATGATGATCATTTTATGGTTTAAACTAGCAATGTGCGATGTCTCTTCGTCCACGTGGGGGACTGTACCTAGTTTTATTGAGCTTCATCTCATTTCTATTGTGGGCTAGCGACCCATGTTATTTTATGGTGTTCGGTTCATCAGATGTACCGTTATTGTACTACATCGATATCCCGGCTTTTTGGTTCATCGGATGTACCGTCATTGTACTACATCGATGCTTCGGCTTTCGAGTTCATCGGGCGTACCGTTATTGCACTACATCATTGTTCCAAAATATATGAGTTTCTGGTCCCTTGGGCTTACCGTTATTGTACTACGCCGTTGCATCGGCTCAATGGTTAGCGACCATGGAATAGCGTTTCGTTTATGATACACGTGTTGGGAGTTTTCACGCTCCCGTTTGTAATAGGCCTCCCCCTTTTGATTTCTGGATTTTTAATTATTGATTTCTGGAATTTATGTTTCACCACCTTTTTTTGTTGGCATTGATATGTATGTCATTTATTGTGGCTTGGTGAATTAAATAAAGAATATGACATTCTTTTTATGCTATGAGATTCGTGAGATATTTGTATGATTTTCCTTTGTTGATTTTCTAATGTATACTTGTCGAGGTATGACATTTTTGGTTATCATACGTTTTTATTATATCTCTTCTTATATCTCATTTTATGTGATAATTATAGCTAGACCGATTCGTTTATTATTTTCTTATTAAATAATACTCGGGTCAGACTGAGATATTATAGGTGCTTCCTCTTGTCTTCCTATCTGGAACCATCATCTGACTTTTGGTTAACTACTTAGCTTGTAGTTTTTGTTGTATACATTTGAGATTTAGACTCCTTGATGTATACATATTCTTTTGTCTAGCACTTGTATATATTCTTTTGTGATATTGTGGATCTTGTTAGACCACTACTCTGATGTGAACTTTCATGTGTAGTATTCATAACTGTTTCCGCCTTTGTGATATGAATTATCTGTGACTGATTTGTGTTATGTATATTTCTATATTTGTTTCCAAAGACTACTTAGCCACTGTGTGGTAGCTTTGTGTTTGTATTAGATATGTCGGATTTCCTCCAAAGATGAAATGTAAGTTATATTTTTTTGACATATCGGTGCTCGCCCAAAGCAATTACACAGATGGTCGCTCCTCAACAGCCATATTCTTCGTGCTAGTCGACGGCATTACCCCGTAGTGTCCTTGGCTAGCGCTAGTATAAAGGTGGGGCGTCACAAATTTAAAGGCTTTTAAAATTTATATTGATAATACTGAAGATAATAAAAGTGTTAAGATTGAATTTGAAGGTGATTTGTTAATTTTAAAAATATATCGTTTAAATTGATATTTAAAAATAGCGTTTCGGGGCACAATCTCGAAATTCGACAAAACCAGTTCCATTGGATCCGTAATAGTGTATTATTGTCGGATTTCAAATTTCGTAGCATTTGGAGTTATTGTTTGGCCGCACAGGTTATAAACACGCTGAAAATAATATCGAAAATTCAATATAATAACTGGGTCCAAAAAGCTATCTTCTCCATACGATCGAATTAGAACTCGAAACCTTTTTCATTGCATTTGGAATAGGGGTATAACATTATGAAAGCCTAGCAACACGCCTCGATAGTTAGTTAAGATTTCAAGCTACGATTTTGAGACGATTTAAAATTTAAAATAAATATATTTTTATATTGATTGACATTATATCCACATAAGATATTTTTCATTTCACCTCCAAAACACTATACACCCACTTTTACATGCAAGGCTTAGTCATTATGCAAGGCATCTTTCCTTTCCTCCTTCGTTTTAAATCCAACCGAGCCTTCCTCAAATCTCATCTTTCCAGTTCAAATGAATCGAGCAAAATATAAATGGCCGAAAACTCATTCAAGTGAAAAAAAATGTATAGTATAAATAAAATCACGTAGAGTTCCTTCTACTACCGATCAAACCAATTCTATCACCTCGCCTCCGAAACCCTTTCGTGCTCACTCCAGATCGAAGACGAGGGGGGAACTCACGTGAATCTCCTCTTCCCTAGGAATCAAGTTTCGAAATTGAAATCGAATTTGCGGTGGAATGGAAATTGTTTGGCTCGAGCTCGTGTGGGAATAGGGGGCGACCTGCCGTGAAGTGGTAGTGGAGGCAAAGTCGAATCGTGTGGAGTGGCTCGAACGCGTGGAAGTAGGAAGGTCGAAGTGTCGACGCGAATTCATGATCAATAGTCTCGAGTGTGGTGGTTCAGACCGAAGGCGACGCGATGACGGCAAGGATGGTGGAGTTGATCGAGTTGGTGAGGTATTTTGCTGCACTTGATTTAGTATAATTTTTTTGTTAATTTTATAAACAACAAGGTCAAGTTTTATAAAAATATATGTATATAAGGTTTATACAGAAAGAATATAGATAGATAGGATTTTTATCTACAGTAGGATATAAAACAAATTTTTTTTTTTTCAAGCTAAATATTTGTATATATATATATATATATGTATGTATGTATATGTATACAGTAAAGGAAAAAAGTATAACATAAATATAAATCTATATATACACATGCCTATTTTAATTGTAGTTAAACAAGAAAAATTATATATAGAAAAGATTTTGAAAAATATATAGGAATTTTAAATGTTGAAGTGTTTATATAGAATTAGATTTGAATCTATATAAATTAATTTTTATAAGTGTATGGGTTTTAAAGGAGAAGAAAAAATATAAATATATCCATATAAAAATATACATACTTATTTTCACTTACTATTTTATTATAAAATAAGGGATTGTGGTGATTAAGTTGTTTAATTTACTTATTCAATTATTTTAGTTACTAAAATATTATTTATTATAGGAAAACTAGTTTAAAATTAAATTATTAGTTTAGATTAAATTATTAGTTAATTAAATTTATTTAATGGTAATTGATTGTTCGATTACTTCAAATGCTAATAAACCATACAATGTTTATACAAGGTCTAAAATCGTACAAAGACAAGCCGGTTTGGGTTGGGTTGCAAATAAAATCAAAGGTGAGTTAATCTCACTCAAATTGGATTACTGGTTAATTTGATTAGTTAAAATTAAATTATTGGATGATTTATTGAAATTGATAAATTATTATCAGTTTGGATGTGATATTATATATAGTAGTATATATATATGTATATATATTTGAGTGATTGATATTCTCGCATGATATAGCGGATGAGACCCTATGCGCCCCACATAATAGCGGATGACCCTTTATACCGCGATATCCCCCTCGAAGTGGGATTGGTATTTTTATATTGTGCTAACATCTGTGGATGTAAGGAAACATGTTGGAGGGATCCAACTCGATTCCTCAAAAACATTTAAATTTATTTTCATATTCAGTGATATGATTTATTTGATAATTTGTGGTAGATTATATTGATAATTGGAATTATTGAATGCTATGGTTTTGTTGGATATATATCGGTATTTTAAAATATCAAAAATATATGTATTGGATTTCTAGAAAGAAAATAAAAAGGGAATTTTAAGTAAACTGATTATAGCGAAGTTGAATAAATAAAAAGGGTGAATTTGAGAAAAGTAAATAGTTGAATTTGAAATCTTTTTCAATAAATTCCGAGTATGGGAAAAATAGGGATTTTGAATAAATGGCGAATAAAGAGTTTTGGGAACTTAAGCGATATTGTTCAATAAATAAAGGATTTATTTTTAAATTCAAGATTTAAATGAGTTGGGAAAAATAAGAGGAGAATTTTGAAATAGCCTATGAAATTGATATTTCAGATTTAAATAAGGTTTTAAATCATAATAAAGGAGTAAATCTGGAATTAATGGATTTTGGAATAAATCTGGATAATTCGAGAAATAAATTTTAAAGGGAATTTTAATTCAGAGAATCGATTTGAAAATCGATTAAGTGTTTTTGAAATAGTGATTAAAAGGAGAATGAGGCTATGGATTTATAAACTGGGTTATAAATAAAGTAAGGTAATTATTAGTGGATAATTTGAAATTATAAAATTCACGGTGGAAATTTATAAGGGGATGGATAAATTATTTTAAAAATAAATAGTGGTTTTATTTTAAAAATGCGAGAAAAGAAATTTACGGAGTTGGAACGTAAATTTAAACTAGAAATAAATCGAGAAGGATTTATAAATGATTAGACAGGCTATATTGGAGTGGAAAGTGTATTTTCCTAAAAAGCTAAGTATATTTTAAAAGAAAGATTTTTAAGTATAAATTAGAAGTTTTAAAGATGTTTTAAAAGAATGTTTTTTAGAAAATTTATTATTTAACTGTTTTAAAATTGTTAAAGTAAATATTTATTTTGTTAATTATAGTAGTTTATTATTTTTAAATGTTAAATTAGTATTATAATTTAAAGGATAATTATTTAATTTTTATACTTTATATAAGGGTTTTATTTTAAAAGTAGATTTTGGCTATAGTTTTAACTTGGAAAATTATTATAGAATTTCATAAGTATTATTCTGAATAAGGTGATTTAAGTAGCTTTATTTTAAATATTTTAAGTGTATATTTTTGGATAAGGTGATTTAATTTACTTTAAATCTAAATTAAATAAGACTTGGTGTTGTCAATGGAAATAAAATAATTGGTTGAATGATTGTTCATTTTGATAGTTAAATAACCGATCTGGTTTGAACGTAACGAATGAATACCGTAAAGATGATGAAGATGGTGATTCGGTTTGTCCAGACCCAGGACAACTTGTATGGACGAATGCTATCAGACCATCGTCATTGGAGGACGATGAGCGTTCTAAGTGAAATTCGGTCTTAAAAGGTAATGCTTAGCGTCAAGCCTCATCAACCGAGAATGACTGAAAATCAGGGGATATGCAGCAAGGCTAAGTGGGTAGCTTCCAATTAGGGTAAGATTTCCCCTATCTAGAGTCCCTTTATTTCGGCTGTGTGGCGGTTGCTGATCCCAACCGTGGGGTGATCTTATTCGGGCTATCTAGTAAGGGGTAGTCCGGTCTTGTGTTGCAGGGGATCGGGAGTGGTCCTCGGTTGTAACAACCCGCATATTTGACGATTATATATTTAAATATCTTGTTTAAATATTTTAATCGTTAGTCGGATTTTAGTCCGAAAAGCTACTTTTTGCATACGGTCAAATTTGGACTCGAAACCCCTCCCATTGAGTTCAAAATGACGTTTGCGATCTTTTTAAGTATAAACTTCAATATGTTTGGAGAAAGTAGAATTTTCGTCACTTTTCCCGCCTTTGACTTTGGTTGGACTGCACCTTTATTATAGCTCAGCCCAAACCCCCTCCTCATAACTCCACCCCTTCATAAAACACTCAAGCTTTAACATTAATGGTGATGGGAATGGGAAATTAAAACTCCAAACTCAAATTCAATTGCAAATCCGACATTCAACTCCAAATTCAAGTAGAAGATAGTGGATTCAAGCTTTGGATTGCTTCTCCTTGCTTTCAAGCTCCATCTTCATCCATTTTAGTGAAAAGGTGAGATTTTTATCTCACATTCTTGTCTATATCTATCTTGGATGTTTGGAAATGAATTCCTATCACTTTAGCATGCACATTTGCATTTGGTTTGGATTGGATTGGCAAAAAACTCCAATTTTCAGCGTTTTTGGAAAATTCCTGCACTTAAGTCGTTCTGGAAGTGCTAGGTCGTTCACAAGTTAAGCCGTCATTCGCGAGTTAAGCCGTAGGTCGTTCGCGAGTTAAGATTTAAGTCGTAGGTCGTTCGCGAGTTAAGCCGTAGGTCGCTCGCGTGTTAAAACTTTAGGTCGCGCTGGCCTTAAGTCGTAGGTCGTCTCCAACCTAATATTGCCTTAGCTATTTCACTAGGTCGTGCGGGTCTTAGGTCGTAGGTCGTAGGTCGTGAGTCGCCAAGGTCGTAGGTCGCTCGGTCCTACTTCTGTCCCTAAGTCGCATCTCCTTAAGTCGTTGGACCTTAAGTCGCTCAACATTGGACTTTGTTGGGTCGCTCGACATTGATCCACTAGGTCGCTCGGCTTGTTAATTCGTTAAGTCGCATGGCCTTGATTTCCTTAGGTCGCTCGCTGCTCCTGAGTCGCTCACCGTTAGGTCGTATGACCTATAAGTCGCTCGGCCATTATGTTAAGTCGCTCGTAACCACTAGGTCGCTTGATCCCTTAGACCCTCTGAGTCGCTCGGCTCATCATAACTAGGTCGCTTGCCTTCACTAGGTCGTACCATTTTGGACGGGGACGTTGCCCCCACACCCCCACCTTGAGGGGGTTGGCACCCCCCTGGACCCACCTCCGTAGGAGATCTTATCTGAAAAACATTCAACAGAACTTCCACTTTGATGTAGTTTGAGCTGATTTCCTTGGATTTTATTCACGTCTTCGTATGTGAATCTCTGTGATTGATTGTTCTACAATCATTTTTGTGTTTTGTCACTTTAAAAATATGAAGGTTTCAATACTAGTAGTAAATATCAAAACTCTTTTATCAAAACATTTTCAACTCTATTTTTAATACCAAACTCGTTTATAAAACCGTTTTACAATCTATTAGTATATACAAGCCTTTACCTCACTCGGATGAGAAATCTAATTAAACGGCTTAGCAAAACAAGTGGTATGAAATGCTTGCGTTTACTTCGTCGGTTAATTCTTGGACTTGTTCGATTGAACTTCTTATGACAATCTTCTAGTGAAGATTTACAGTTTGTTCGTAAACATTTAAGTTAAGAAAGTGGTTATGGGACATGAAGCTAAAATTTTATATTTACTAGCTTACTGTAATTGACACTTCTCATTGATCATGACGATCATTCTTATGATTTAGACTAGCAATTGTGCGATGTCTTTTTGTTTGCAAGGTTAGACTAGTCCTCATTGGTGTGATTCCGACTCACACATATCTATTTGCCTGCGAGGTTAGTCTAGACACCACTTGTGTGATTCCACTCACACATACCTTTTTGTTTGCGAGGTTAGACTAGAAACCACTTGTGTGATTCCACTCACACATACCTTTTTGCTTTTTGGTTAGTCTAGACCTCAGTCTGTGTGATTCCGACTCACACATATGGGGTAGCTCGCCATGGTCTTCGGACCGTCATGTGATAGGCCTCTTGCTTTCCCTTTTTATGATTTCTGGATTTCTTGTATGGATTTCTAGATTTTATGTCAATAACTTGTTATGAGTACAAGTTTAGGGTATTGTAACGCCCCACTCTGAGACCCACTGTAACAAAGAGTATTACGGAAGTAATACTGTCTGTTAAAGCGGAGAATAGAGTATAGTGGAAGCGACCATTTGTAATCAAGCTATAATTATCTACTGAATACGTCGAAAGGATGGTATCTATATTTTTTTCTCAAGTGGTTCGACATATTCGGTAAATACTTATAACGAAATTACAAATGGCTAAAGATCTATCAGGACAAAGCATAATAACATAATGAAATAGCATCACAGAACAGTATCACATAACAGCACGGAATCTCAGAACAATACATCGTCAATACAGATCCAAATATCATAAGTGGGTACAAAGTCACTGCTCACACATGTGAGTCAAAAATATGTACATATCAAAGTCTGAATAATAACATAAGGTGGACACTAAGATAAGCTATCTCAAAAGCATAGCAGATAAGTCCAAAGCGGAAGCACGGTGTAGCTAAGTCCAGAGACCTAACCTGAAACAACTCGGTCTGACCCGAGTGAAAAGAACACTCGGGTCAGGCTAGCTAAACAAATCAGTTAGATAGACTGAGAGATAAAAATGCGGTAACATAGAAGGTAAGGAATTTCTCCCTAGAGAAGAGCAATGAATACCACATAATATACTGGACGATAACATAATCATCAATCAATAATAAAATCTCCAAAGAGAAAATCAACCCCAAAGTGTCAAGTAAATAATACGCCTCATATCATCGGTGTAGTCAGAGCTATATAAAGTTGCCCATAGGCAATAATCCCAAGAGTGACCAGAGTCTGTAATAAATGCTCAAGCAAAGATCGATGCTCCAAAGAGCAATGGAGATATACTGAAAAGTCAATGAAATCGAACACAGAAAAGCAGTGTCCAGAGACACTAGGAATCCACAAGGTAATCGCACTTACATTGTATGGTTCCATAGAACCAACACCGAATGGCGGTACTCGAATGGATATAAAAATCATCAGATAATACAACCATAGCACGTGCACCGACCGGAGTCGTTATTGCCAAGTACTGTAGAGTTGTGATCGATCACTCGCACAGATGCGGAACGCGCGAGACGGCGAGATCCTTCCCAGAAGGATAAAGGCCCAGAGGCGCATGCCGAAAAATAAACTGCTCCATAGAGCAGGTGTCCAGAGACGGTTGCCCAGAGGCTTGGTGACCCAGAGGTTCAGTACTGGCCGCCCAGAGGCTAATGTGTCACAAACTTCTTGGAGAGGAACCCGTAAAGTATTAATAATGAGTCCCATACCCCACGTTCGCACTAAACGGTTTACTAACCAATAGCAAGCTCACACTCCAAACAATAAAAAGTCCACTTCGTATCATCTGTAAACTAGACCCAAAGGTCAAAACGATCAATCGAATAGGTCGGGGATTAACCGGAAAGAAAATACACACGGTTCCATAGGCCGGTGATTTCCTAACCGTTTAAGCACCTTCCCACTTCGCTCGACGTGCTAAAAAGTGAGTGTGAGATTTTTATTATAGAAAATAATGGTGCGAAACGGATTTATAATTGATTTTGAAATCACTTTAAAACGGCTTTTGAAAACTCTCCTTTTATGGAGTAATTAATTTAATAATTAAAAATAATATTATATAATAATTTCGAAAGCCATTTAGGAGTGAAAAATCCTTTGAAAATAATTCATAAAACCCGTGTACGAAATCAGAGACAAATCTCAAAGAAATCAATAAAACCAAAAAATCACTGAAAATATTCTAAGTGTTGGAAAATAGTCCAAAAATGACGCGAACCCAAGTTCGGAAAATTATTCGGACCAGCAAACTGAATCCGAATGGCATGAAAATTGGTAGGCATATATAGGGCTGTCAATGGATACCCGAAAAATCCGAAATCCGTCCGCATCCGCATCTGAAAAGCGGATAATATCCGATATCCGAAAAAACGGATGCGGATGTGGATACGACGACATCCGCATTCGAAAATTATCCATCCGATTTTTGTCAAGATTACAGTTCAAATTATGTGTATTTTAGTGTAGTAAAAGATATTCGTTTATTATTTTATTAAGTTAGTAGTTTATATTATATGCACTTAATGCATATTAACTGCTCGAAACTATTTGTTATCATCATATTTGTTAAATTTTAGCACTTTTATAATCAATGAGATTGAAAAATATTTATGTTAAACTAAAATTTTCTTTTTATAATTCTTGATTTATCGGTCGTTAGCGGATAGGATAATTATCCGATATCCGTCCATATCCGCGGATGCGGATATCCGATATCCGAAAATGATTTCGGATGCGGATGCGGATATGGCATTATCCGCATCCGAAAGCATCCGTTGACAGGCCTAGGCATATAGTCCAACATCCCTGCTCTAAACTGCAAAAAGAATCGGGAAATTCCGACTTGAAACGAAGAAACGGCGTCGTCTCAAAGTCGGACAAAAATCATAAAACTTTACTGTGTCAAAACAGTGTAAAGGTCCCACTTCGACAACATGGTCTAAGGGACACATGAACTCAAATCTTGATGAAAATTTGCAGGAGCGTAGTAAATTACTCCTACTTTGATATGCAACAAGAATCGTTCGGTTTTGACTTGAAACGAAGAAACGACAATGTTTCAAAGTTGGTCCGACGATAACTGAAAATGATCACTATTGTAAAACAATCTCTGGGTGCTACTTCGGCAATAGAAACGAAGTATCTAATGCACCCAGATCTAAACCAAACTTTGCATGGTTAAAGATCTCGATCTCATCTTTTTAACGAGACCAAAAACGATGAAATCCGACAAAGGACGAGCCCGAGATGGCGTCGCAAAGTCGGGGTTCTACGCTGAAAACAACGGGAGAAAAGAGACCAAGGCCTATAGCTATGCACTAACTGGTCAGAGATGAAAAACCACAATTTTGGCATAGTAAACTTCAAATTCTGGCAAAATGAATAAAATGAAAGTTGTAGCTTAGTTTCTATGCTTTCCGGAATGACTAAGATCGTCAAATTCCGACCAGAGATGAAAATTCTATGACTAAAACAATTCTCGGATCTAAATTTTATATCACTGTCGTTGTGCTCCCGGGACAGTGGTAAGAATGCACAATTTTGACCAAATTAACTTCGAAATTTCATGAAACTCAAAACATGAAAGTTTTATCTTTAAATCTAAGCTTTCCAGAACATCCAAAATTATTAGATTTGGATAAGAAACGAGTAACTTATGGTCAAATCAATTTCAGGTTTTTATTTTATCAACCCTGTAGTTTGTTGTCAGGTCAGCGACAAACAAGCATGATTTCGACCATTCAAACCTCAAAATTAGGCAAAGCACAAAACATAAAAGTTATAGGGTACAGAATAAGCTTTCCAGAACTTCAAGAAAATAATAATTCCGATTTAAGATGAATGAGATATGCCTAATTTACTAACAGCAATAAACTAATTATAATTTCAGCTAGCATATATTACAAGTACCTTATGTGCACACCCCAAAATGAAAGCAAAGATGATCAAAGAGCTATGATTCACATGTTACATAATAAAACATGTGTTACTAACTGATTACCGAAATCAAAAGATGATTAAACACATATTAGAAGAGGTTTTTAGCAATATACCTCTCTAGAAAGCAACAAAGACTACTATAGCATCAACCCAAGTTAGCAAAAGATGATTAGGAGGCTATAAGATCAAAAAACACATAAAACATGTGTTACCAAATCAATTTCAGAAATAAGAAAGATATAAAAATGGATTTGAGGTGGGTATTTGCATTACCTTTGCATAGAATGACTTGCATAAGCTAAAACTAGAAGGAGATGAAGATAGAGGCCATTTTTGTTATGAAAGCTTTAGGAAATGATTAGGGTTTTGATTATGGATGAATGGATGAGGTTAGGAGAGTTTGAGATAATTTATAGAGGAGGTTTAGGGTGGGTTATTGGGCTAAGTTTAGTAACCCAACAAGAAGAGAGTTATTTACATGTTTCCAACAATTAGTCTAAGTGTTAGACTAATTCCAGTAGATAGTATTAAGAACAAGTCAATGATTAATGAAGCTGTTTTTGGAAATGAAATTGGTATACATGCTGGGGATTTGCATAACACAGAAAATGTAAAGGAAGTGGACAAGAATCAAGTTGATGAGGTAAATAATTCAACAGGAATTATAGAGGCAGGTGTAAAATCTAAAGAGGTGGCTACTTCAAATAAATTCTCAATTCTAGCTGATTTGAGTGGAGGTGATAATAACAATTTTGATAATAAGACTGTGGATGTTTCTTCCTCAAATTCAAACCATTTCATCTCCCCTTACTCACACTTGTCTCCTCCTGATAATATTATTATGCCTCCTCCTTTTTCACATTCTACTCCTCCAACTTTGAATTCTTCCTGTACTAAAGACAATTCCATTCCTTCAACTTCTGTTAATGTTTCTTTGATTCCTAAACCATCTTTGAAGGATCCCTGCACTTCTAACCTTAATATTGATCCTTCTTCTACACAGAGCTTGACAATGAAAAGGGGGAGGAAAGCAAAGAGTAATAAAATGTCTCAGGATGTTGTGGATAAGAACAATGATATTGATAGTAGTATTGAGGAAATTCAACCTAAAATAGACAACATAGATTTTGATTCTATAGGTAATGTTTCAAGACATACCCGAAGGCATCCCAATAAGTTAATCATTCCCACTTCTTGATGATGATGAAAAATATGGCTTACTGGAATATCAGAGGAGGGCACTTGCTCTCAAAGCAAAAGGAAGTTAAGAAATTGATTAAAGAAGAAAACATTCATATTATGTGTGTTAGTGAAACCAAGTTGAATGCTGATTTAACTAGAAGAGCTTGTATGTTTATTGCTCCTAATTGGCAGCATGATGATAACCTTTCAAGTGCTCCCTATGGTAGACTAATGGTGATGTGGAATCCAAATTATTATCAGCTTAAAAAATTGGAAGAATCAGACCAATTCTTGCATTATGAAGCTATTTTTGTTGAAACCAATTCTTCTTTTCTTCTTACTTTTGTCTATGCCCAGAACTGTAGTGATAGAAGGAAAATGCTTCTTAATCAACTGCCTAATCTTAAAATTTCTTCAGTACCTTGGCTAGTTTTAGGAGATTTCAATTGTATGTACTTGTCTTCCCATAAATCAGGTGGTACTCCTCTTTCTCCCAGAGATATTGCTCCTCTTTATCGAATGTTATTGCATGCCTTTTCATCTCCCATTCAATCCATTGGCCCTTTTTTCACTTGGAACAACAAATGTAAAGATGGACCTAGAATTTTTTGCAAACTTGATCATGCCTTTCAAAATATTTCAGCTATTTCACTTTGGCCTTCTCTGTTCTGTAATATTCTTCTTCCTTCAATTTCTGATCATAGTCCTATCATCTTATCTTGGGGAGAGGTCGCAAAGGCTAAGTTTACCTCTTTTAAATTTTTTAAATTTTGGACTAATCATTTTTCTTTTCAGGATTTAGTCTTACAGGTTTGGCAAGAAGAAGTGTTTGGCAATCCTATGTATGTTCTTAAGTCTAAACTTTTCAAATTAAAGAGGAAATTGAAGGTCTGGGCTAGGAATAATTTTGGATCTGGTGCTGATATATCCTCTGATTTGAGGAAAAGGCTTTCAGAGGTACAAAAAACTCTTCTTTCTTATCCTTTGAACTCTACAGCTGCTATGGAGGAAGTTGAATTATCTAAGTCATTGCAAGATATTTTAGAATATGAGATTTCAATATCTAAAGAGTTACTTCATGCTAAATATGATAAATTTGGAGATAGGAATACAAAGTTCTTTCATAATTCTATCAAGTTCAAACAATCAAAGGAGAGAATTAATTGTATTTATGATAATAAAGGTTTTAAGCATGAAAATGAAGAGAATATTAATATTGCTTTTGTGGATTACTTTGCTTCCATTCTTGCTGATCCTAAGCCTTTTGTTGCTGATGTGAGTCCATTATTTCAACTTCAAACTCCTCATTTATCAGTAACTCAAGCTAATAGTCTTATTGAGGAGATTACTAATGAAGAGATTGAGATAGCTGTCTTCAGTTTAAATAAAGAAAGTTGCGGAGGTCCTGATGGATTTAATACCTATTTTTTCCAATATTGCTGGAAGACAATAAGATTTGATGTTTTAGGAGCAGTAAAATACTTTTTCAGTTCTAATAAGCTTCCTAAAGGAGTAACTTCTACTGCAATTACATTAGTCCCTAAAATTGAAAATCCATCATATGTTTCAGATTTTAGACCAATATCTTGTTGTAATGTTGTTTACAAGATAATCTCAAAAATTATAGCTTCTAGAATGCAAGCAGTTCTCCCTTCAATAATATCTAAAAACCAAGTGGCTTTTCTCCCCAATAGGAATATCAGCGATAACATCCTTCTAACCCAAGAGTTACTAAGGTCATATGGAACTTCTAATATTTCTCCTAGGTGCATGTTGAAGTTAGATATTAGGAAAGCCTTTGATACTATATCATGGAGCTCTATTATTGGAATCATGGCAAGAATGATTTTTCCTAAACCTCTGCTGGCATGGATTTATACATGTATATCTACACCTTATTATTCTCTTTCCAGAAATGGTTGCTTAAATGGATTTTTCAAGGGTACTCAGGGGATTAGGCAAGGAGATCCAATCTCGCCTTATTTGTTTATCATAGCAATGGAGATTTTAAATGTTCTAATTAAAGAGAAGGTTGATAATAAATCGTTGGAATTACATCCAAAATGTAAAGATCCTATGATTACACACTTACTTTTTGCGGATGATTTGGTATTATTTACAAAGCCTACTATTGCTAATATTCAGAAAGTATTGGAGGTGCTTGACAAATTTTGGAAAATCACTGGTTTACAAATTAACATCAGTAAGTCTAATATTCTTATAGATGGAGTTGAAGAGGATATCAAATGGGATTTGATTAAATTTTCTGGTTTAAATATCATGCCTTCTTCTGCATCTTACTTAGGATTACCACTTATAACATCTAGACTATCAAAAGTTAACTGTTTACCTTTATATGAGAAAATCACTGAAAAGCTTTCTTCATGGCCTAGCTTAAAGTTATCTCAAGCTGGAAGACTTGTTATAATCCAATCCATTGCAACTGCCATGACAACTTATTGGATGAGGCATTACATATTACCTATTAAATTAATTTCCATGATTAATAGTGCACTGTGCAGATTTCTTTGGCATGGAGATCCTTTTTCCAAGAAAATAATTCCCATTTCATTCAAAAAGATAACTCTGCCAAAATCTAA
This sequence comes from Allium fistulosum, assembly GCA_030737815.1. NCBI lineage: Eukaryota > Viridiplantae > Streptophyta > Magnoliopsida > Asparagales > Amaryllidaceae > Allium > Allium fistulosum. The sequence goes on along the minus strand of CM060905.1, from coordinate 494,726,954 downwards.
AGGAGGATTGGGTATTATCAATTTACATCTTTGGAATCAAGCTGCTATATCAAAATACTTTGACAAAATTCTAAGTAAAAATGATGATTTATGGACAATTTGGATTAATAGAAATTTGATCAAGAAGAAGAATTTTTGGGATATGCAAATTCAACAAAATGCTAGCTGGAGTTGGAGGAATATATTAAAGTTGAGGGAGAAATTTCTATCAATGATACAGATCAATCCAAAGAAGAATTCAAATTGTTATTTTTGGACTGATCCTTGGGCTAAACCTGGTTTAATTTTAAAGAAATGTATGAATCACTCTAGCTTTATGACCATTGGCATTCCTCTTCAGGTCAAATCATCAAATTTTATACAGGAGAATGAAGTTGTGCTACCTTTCAGTAGTTCTATGGAGGTTAGGAAGATTTGGATTGAAATTGTTAAAATTAGAATCCCTGAAAGTGATATTGCTGTATTTTGGTCAAAGCAGAGAAAGAATCACTCAATAAAATTAATATATATTAGCTGCTTCTGGATAATGAATGTAGTGAGAAATTTGCTTGGAATAATAGAATTTGGAGCAATGATAGGCCAGCTAAAGAAAACTTCATGCTATGGAAAGTAATGGCCAATGCTTTAATGACAAAGGATAAACTTGAAATATATGGATTGATTGATAACAACACTTGTGTTCTTTGCAATGATCAGATGAAAAACAATACTCATCTATTTTTTAGCTGTGCCTTTACAGGTGACATTTGGAACAAATTGTTGATATCTGGTAATTTTCATTCTCCTAATAAGAACTCCAAAGAAGAATGGTTCAATATTTACAAAGCTACTAGATGGAGGAATTCCAGAGCTAAAGAATTGATGTCATTTCTTAAAAATTTTGTTTATGAAATTTGGAAGGAAAGGAACGGGAGAATCTTCTCTAATAAATATAATTCAGTCAGTGAATTATTTTCAAGGATCATTAGCAAAATTTATAAATGAATGGCTTTTTGTTAACTGATTGACATTGGCTTCCTGATCCTCTGTTTGCTATACCTCAAATTGATTATCATCATATTTTGGGTACTAACTTATGACATGGCTCTAATGTATAGATGCAGTAGCATGGGCACTGAAGTACAAGCATGGGCTTTAAGCAAGTCAACTGGATAATCCATATAATATCTTCCTTGTATGGTTATTTTACCTGTATTCTTTGCATGATTTGAGCAGATGTAAGTTGCAATGTAATACTATTGTAATGAGCAATAAAAGGGCAAGGCTCCCTTAGCCTACTGACTTTCAAAAAAAAAACAATTAGTCTAAGTGTTCATATATGTTTATAAAACTCATTTTTCTTATCCAAACCCGTTTTAAAATCTCTACTAAAATATTTAACTTTCCAAAAATAACATTTTATCCTCATTTTAAAATCCCATATTTCCCATTTAATTAAAATAGCCTTTTTCAAATAAATTTTGTTATTCCAAATCCTTTTATGCTTCATTAAAATAAATAAAAATCCTAACTTTTATTTATTAATTGGTAATGCAAATCCCAGGTTGTTACAGGTATGATGCCCTCTTTGGATCTTGTGATATTGATTTATCTCTTATTGGTTGATCTCCTGTTGATCATCATTTGCATACTTATAATAGTATGTCAGTATGGATATTTTATGTTTATGTCATATCTTTTATTTTATATCATGTTATCTGATATTTATAGCTAGACTGATCCGTTTATTATTTTCTTAAATAATACTTGGGTCAAACCGAGATGTTACAGGTGCTTCTGCTTGACTTCTTCCCAGGATTTGCTACTCTGACTTTTGGCTAACTATTTAGATTAGCAGTTTTGTTGTATACACTTGAGATATAGACTCGTAGATGTATTCTTTTGGTATAGCACGTGTTGCTATTCTTTTGTATTATTGTGGATCTTTTTGACCACAACTCTGATGTACACTTTCATGTGTTAGTTATATATTCATATCTTTTTCCGCCTTTGTGATATGGATGTCTGTGACTGATTTGTGTTATGCTTATTTCTATGTTTGTTTTCGAAGATTATTTATAGCCACCGTGTAATAAGCAATTACATGGTTGGTCGCTCCTCAACAGCCTTATTCTCCGCTCTAGTTGACAACACTACTCCGTAGTGTTCTTGGCTAGTGTGGGTATAGAGGTGGGGCGTCACATCGGTATGCTGATCTAGACCAGGTACCATGATAGGTGGTACCCCGGTGCCTAGTCATTCAGTTGGAAATCCATTCTCCCTATGTGCCTTTACGGTTTTGATTGTAGAGCCTAGTAAGCTGGAATTTAATTAATGTAATAATTTCCTCTATTTGAATAAGTATTTGTACTTAGACACTATTATAATATCATAGGATTTTGATATAAAATGTTTTGGTTATCGTAAGGTAAAAGCTCGACATGTTTATTTGTGGCGTAGTCTTACGAGATACCTTTGACTTCAAAGGATTTTGAAAACTTTAATAATTAAATTGAGTGAGTTTTCTCACGCTAGTTTTCCAGACTGACTTGGGTGTTATTTTATTATAATGCTCGGGTCAGACCGAGTATTACAGATTCAGGATAGAATGCTATGGAGCTCAGGAGACGAGCTTGATGACGGAGACGTATATCACATATCTGACTTATATTCCACTGTGTAGTGTATGCTGTATATTCAGCTTTGTAAGGACAAGTTATTATAACTGTCCAGTATTGTTCTATTGATTGGGGTGTACTCTGATGATGTAATGTATAAACAGTTACAGTTCTCTTTTTGTATAAAGATCAGTTGTTATCTATTATATATTCATTTGCTGCGATTGTAAGATTCTGATTTTGCTTTCTATTTTCTTCTTCTACCGCTTTATTCTTTTCCCCAACGATCTGGTATTTCCGGAATTCAATTGTTCGGCATGTAATATAGTGAACGTATTGATGTCAACTTTCGGAGGTCAGAAACCGGGTCGTGACATTTTGGTATCAGAGCTAAAGGTTAAGCGAGAACCTTGGCTTTGGTAGGAATTACTCATTAGAGATAGAGTCAGTAGTACTTTAGAATGAGTTTGAGAGTATTAATAGATATGAGCACGTATTTGTTAGTGAATATAAATTTTTTAATATTGTCTTGACTTATCGGTTGAGTGTTTATAAATTCTGGTCGGTATAGTCGGGACAACTACATCGATAGGGATTTATAAACTCTTAAACTAGGCAAACCGACACAGTATTGTTTTGAAATAGGGTAAATGAAATAATTTTACCCAAAATTATTTTTATATATAAAAGGAATAATTTTTCATAAATTATTATAAGTATATACGACTGCTTGGTTGTTAGGAAATGATAATATTAGATTATTATCATTGTTGTTGTGGAAGTTGAATAAAAGATGATATTATAACCAAAAGTTAAGAAATAAATTCATATAACAAAATGGGATTTGTAAATGTGAGTTATAAATGGGATTTATAATTTGAAATTTGATAAAATTCCAGAGTAATATTTGAATATAGATTGAAAGGATTTGAAATTCGAAAATTTGGGAAATTTAATTTCCTTTGAGTTTGAAAATGATTTTTCAAAGTCTTTGGAGGAATAATAGTGATATTATTTGGAAATATTTTTGAATTGGATATGAAATCTGGTGAGATTTGGGATTTAAAAATATTTGAAATGTTTTTTAGAAAAGTAAAAGCACTAAACTCACTTCAGTCGTTGGAAAATAACTTCGGTGATGACTGCAGCATCATCGATGTTCGTTTTCGAGTTTCCAAGGGAGTAATTGCTACCTGAATGTTGTGAATGTTGAAGTTTAGGTTTGATAAAACTGTTTTGATTTTGAAATGCAAAGGAATAATTTGGTATAACAAAGGATTTTGGATACAATTGATTTCAAAAAAAATTGAGTTTGAAGTCTTAAGCAATTGTGTAAACTCTAGGAGTTTGTTTAAAAATGTTTATGGAATATATCAATAAGTTGAAGACTTATAAGATTTGAATTAAATTAAAAATCAACTTGAATAAAGTTAGTAGGCCAACTAGAAATAATTATTGGAATGATGTTTAATTTGAAGTAAGGTGAAGTTGAAGAATTAGTTCGAAGTGGACTAAAAATAATAAAAGTTTGAAAATAAAAAGTGTTTGAGATATGAATAAATTAGTGAGTGGGACTAATTAAAGAAATGGTTAATTAAATATGGTTTGGGATAAGGTGAATAGAATTCAACATTTAAAAATTGGAAGGTAAATTGAATTCAGAATGGAATTGAAAATTTAAGTTAAATGAAAATAGATATATAAGCTTAAATGGTGAAGTGAAAATAAATATAAGAAGTGTATAAAATATTTATATTGAACTTAAGAAATGGATGGTGAAATTCTTAAGTAAATTTGGAAATTGAGAAATATACAAGTTAATATTTGAATGAAGATTTAATAAAAGTTGGGGAAAAAGGAAACTATGAATAAGTGAATGGAAATTTGAGTAAATGTGAATAAAAAGAGAATTGTTATAGATAGTAATCAATTTGAAATTTATACGTAAGTTGTACGTATATTATTTTATTCGCATAGCGATTTGATCCAGATTTGAGCATAGAATTTCAAGATAGTCATATCGATCCGAGTTGGGATTTTTCACTCGATTTTCGACGGCGAACCCTGGATATGGATTTTTGATTGATTCTGGAAATTCTCTATCATAGTATATGGTTATGCAAGGAGAATGACGGTTTCTAGTCAAGAAACCAAATCTGAGTCCGCACAAGAGAGTCGGGTGAACGATACTAGTTCGGAAGTGAAGTTGTGTGATCGAGGGAGCGGTCGGATTTGATATTGTGTACGGATGATATGTGTACATCATACGAGCTTAAGTGAAGAAAATGTTTAAAATTTTGAAAAGAAATGAATAAAACGATTTTGAATTCTAAGATTGGATATGATTGATAAGTAGGATACATATATTTAAAGGCAAAAGAAAATTGGTGTTTTTGATTTCAGAAGATGAATTTAAATTGCCCGACAAAAAGGTATGTATCTAAATTACCGTATGAAATTTGATGATTTTCTGATCTAGCCACTTGGCTTTTATTTTCTTTTGAAATTTGGGGCCCGTAGAGGCGTTTTGAAGTTGTTCCTATCTAGCCGCGCAAAGGAGACGCTGGCAAAAAATTTTGAAAACTTTAGGAGATAGAAAATTTTTGATAATTTAAAATTTGGTTTTAAATTATAATTTGAATGGTTGAGTAAGTAATATTATTTGGAACAGATGGATGAGTTTGGAAAGTTAGAAAGAGTGATGGTGTGTCTTTAATAAAAAGATTGTTTTGGGGAGTTGTTAAAAACTGTTGGATTAGGGAAAATAGTTGACGGGTTGTGGACCATTCTTCTTAACTAGCAATTTCAAGGATGAAATTCTTATAAGGGGGAGGAATTTAACGACCCGGAATTTTGGGATATTTGAAATTGGAATATTTAATTGATTTTAAATATTTAAAAGGTTAATTTTGACTTGAATTTCAAATATCACTATTTATCTGATAATTTAATTATTGAATTAAATTATTGGAAATTTGGTAAAATATGGAACCTGAAATTCAAAGCTTGTTAAAAATAATTTAAAGGCTTATAAAATTTATATTGATAATACTAAAGATAATAAAAATGTTAAGATTGAATTTGAAGGTGATTTGTTCAGTTTTAAAAATATATCGTTTAAATTGATATTTAAAAATAGCCTTCTGGGGCACAGTCTCGGAATTCGACGAAACCAGTTCCATTAGATCCATAATAGTGTATTATTATCGAATTTCAATTTTTGTAGCGTTTGGAGTTATCGTTTGGCCGTACCGGTTATAAACGCGCTTAAAATAATATTGAAAATTCAATATAATAACTGGGTCCAAAAAGCTATCTTCTCCATACGATCGAATTAGAACTTGAAACCTTTTCCATTGCATTCAGAATAGGGGTATAACATTATGAACGCCTAGCGGCACGCCTCGATATGATGTTAATATTTCAAGCTATGATTTCGAGACGATTTAAAATTTAAAATAAATATATTTTTATATTCATTGACATTATATCAACATCAGAACTTTTTCATTTCACCTCCAAAACACTGTACACCCACTCCTACATGCAAGGCTTAGTCAATATGCAAGGTATCTTTCCTTTACTCCTTCGTTTTAAATCCAACCGAGCCTTCCCAAATTTCATCTTTCCAGTTCAAATGAATCGAGCAAAATATAAATGGCCGAAAACTCATTCTAGTGAAAAAAATGTATAGTATAAATAAAATCACGTAGGGTTCCTTCCACTTCAGATCAAACCAACTCTATAACCTCGCCTCCGAAACCCCTTCGTGCTCACTCCAGATCAAAGACGAGGAGGGAACTCGCGTGAATCTCCTCTTCCCTAGGAATTGAGTTTCGAAATTGAAATCGAATTCGCGGTGGAATGGAAATTGTTTGGCTCGAGCTCGCATGAGAATAAGGGGGCGACCTTCCATGAAGTGACAGTGGAGGCAAAGTCGAATCGCATGGAGTGGCTCGAACGCATGGAGGTGGGAAGGTCGAAGTGTCAAGGCGAATTCGTGGTCAATAGTCTCGAGTGTGGTGGTTCAGACCGAAGGCGACGCGATGACGGCAAGGGTGGTGGAGTTGATCGAGTCGATGAGGTATTTTGCTGCACTTGATTTACTGTAATTTTTTTGTTAATTTTACAAATAGTAAGGTCAAGTTTAATAAAAAATATATGTATATAAGGTTTTTATAGAAAGAATATAGATAGATAGGTTTTTTTATCAACAGTAGGATATAAAACAAATTTTTATTTTCAAGCTAAAGATTTATATATATATATATATATGTATATGTATACAGTAAAGAAAAAAAGTATAACATAAATATAAATATATATATACACATGCCTATTTTAATTGTAGGTAAACAGGAAAAATTATATATAGAAAAGATTTTGAAAAATATATACGGATTTTAAATGTTGAAGAGTTTATATAGAATTATATTTTTGAATCTATATAAATTAATTTTTATAAATGTATGGATTTTAAAGGAAAAGAAAAAAATATAAATATAAATATATGCATATAAAAATATACATACCTATTTTCACTTACTAGTTTATTATAAAATAAGGGACTGTAGTGATTAACTTGTTTAATTTACTTATTCAATTATTTTAGTTACTAACATATTATTTATTATAGGAAAACTAGTTTAAAATTAAATTATTAGTTTAGATTAAATTATTAGTTAATTAAAAATTTTAAATGGTAATTGATTGTTCGATTACTTCAAATGTTAATAAACCATACAATGTTTATACAAGGTCTAAAATCATAGAGAGACAAGCCGGTTTGGGTTGGGTTGCAAATAAAATCAAAGGTGAGTTAATCTCACTCAAATTGGATTACTGGTTAATTTGATTAGTTAAAATTAAATTATTGGATGATTTATTGAAATAGATAAATTATTATCAGTCTGGATGTGATATTATATATAGTAGTATATATATATATATATTTATATATATTGGAGTGATTGATAATCTCGCATTATATAGCGGATGAGACCCCATGCGTCCCGCATAATACCTGATGATCCTTTATACCGCGATATCCTCCTCGAAGTAGGTTGGTATTTTTATATTGTGCTAACATCTGTGGATGCAAGGAAACAGGTTGGAGGCATCCAACTGGATTCCTCAAAAACATTTAAATTTATTTTTATATTCAGTGATATGATTTATTTGATAATTTGTGATAGATTATATTGATAATTAGAATTATTGAATGCTATGGTTTTGTTGGATATATTTTGGTATTTTAAAATATCAAAAAATATAAGTATTGGATTTTTGGAAAGAAAATAAAAAGGGAATTTTTAAGTAAACTGATTATAGCAAAGTTGAATAAATAAAAAGGGTGAATTTGAGAAAAGTAAATATTTGACATTGAAATCCTATTTAAAAAATTTCGAGTATGGGAAAAATAGGAATTTTGAATAAATGGGAAATAAAGAATTTTGGGGACTTAAACGATATTGTTTAAGAATTAAATGATTTATTTTTAAATTCAAGATTTAAATGAGTTCGGAAAAATAAGAGGAGAATTTTGAAATAGCGTATGAAATTGATATTTCAGATTTAAATAAGGTTTTAAATCATAATAAAGGAGTAAATATGGAACTAATGGATTTTGGAATAAATCTCGATAAGTCGAGAAATAAATTTTAAAGGGAATTTAATTCAAAGAATCGATTTGAAAATCGATTAAGTGTTTTTGAAATAGTGATTAAAAGGAGAATGAGGCTATGGATTTATAAACTGGGTTATAAATAATGTAAGGTAATTATCAGTGGAAAATTTGAAATTATAAAATTCACGGTCGAAATTTATAAGGGGATGGATAAATTGTTTTAAAAATAATAAGTGGTTTTATTTTAAAATGCGAGAAAAGAAATTTACGGTGTTGGAATGTAAATTTAAACCGGAAATAAATTGAGAAGGATTTATAAATGATTAGACATGCTATATTGGAGTGGAAAGTGTATTTTCTAGAAAAGCTAAGTATATTTTCAAAGAAAGATTTTTAAGTATAAATTAGAAGTTTTAAAGATGTTTTAAAAGAATGTTTTTTAGAAAATTTATTATTTAATTGTTTTAAAATTGTTCAAGTAAATATTTATTAAGTTAATTATAGTAGTAGTTATTTTTAAAGGTTAAATTAGTACTATAATTTAAAGGATAATTATTTAATATTTATACTTTATGTAAGGGTTTTATTTTAAAAGTAGTTTTTAGCTAAAGTTTTAACTTGGAAAATTATTATAAAATTTCATAAGTATTATTCTGAATAAGGTGATTTAAGTAGCTTTATTTAAATATTTTAAGTGTATATTTTTGGATAAGGTGATTTAATTTATTTAAAATCTAAATTAAACAAGACTTGGTGTTTTTAGTGGAAATAAAATAATTGGTTGAATGATTGTTTAATTTGATAGTTAAATAACCGACCATCAATATTGGCCAATGTGCTGATCGTTTCGAAGAGACCGGGATCGGATTTAATTACCCGAAAACCACTTCGATCCGGTTTGAACGTAACGAATGAATACCGTGAAGATGATGAAGACAAAGATTCGGTTTGTCCAGACCCAGGATAACTTGTATGGACGAGTGCTATCAGACCATCATCATTGGAGGACGATGAGCGTTCTAAGTGAAATTCGGTCTAAAAAGGTAACGCTTAGCCTCAAGCCTCATTAACCGGGAATGACTGAAAATCAGGGGATATGCATCAAGGCTAAGTGGGTAGCTTCCAATTAGGGTTAGATTACCCCTGTCTAGAGTCCCTTTATTTTGGTTGTGTGGCGGTTGCTGATCCAACCGCGGGATGATCTTATTCGGACTATCCAGTAAGGGGTTGTCCGGTCTTGTGTTGTAGGGGATCGGGAGTGGTCCTCGGTATGCTGATCTAGACTAGGTACCGTGACAAGTGGTACCCCAGTGCCTAGTCATTCAGTTGGAAATCCATTCTCCCTATGTGCTTTTACGGTTTTGATTGTAGGGCCCAGTATGTTGGAATTTAATTAATGTAACAATTTCAGCTATTTGAATAAGTATTTGTACTTAGACACTATTATAATATCAGAGGATTTTGATATAAAATGTTTTGGTTATCGTAAGGTAAAAGCTCGACATGTTTATTTGTGGCGTGGTTTTACGAGATACCTTTGACTTCAAAGTATTTTGAAAACTTTAATAATTCAATTGAGTGAGTTTTCTCACGCTGGTTTTCCAGACTGACTTGGGTGTTATTTTATTATAATGCTCGGGTCAGACCAAGTATTACAGATTCAGGATAGGATGCTATGGAGCTCAGGAAACGAGCTCGATGACGGAGACGTATATCACGTATCTGACTTATATTCCGCTGTGTAGTGTATGTTGTATATTCAGCTTTGTGAGGACAAGTTATTATAACTGTCCAGTATTGTTCTATTGATTGGGGTGTACTCTGATGATGTAATGTATATACAGTTACAGTTCTCTTTTTGTATAAAGATCAGTTGTTATCTATTATATATTGTTCCGCTGCGATTGTGAGATTCTGATGTTGCTTTCTATTTTCTTCTTCTACCTATTTCTTCTTTTCCCTAATGATCTGGTATTTCTGGCATTCGATTGTTCGGCATGTAATACAGTGACGTATTGATGTCGAATTTCGGAGGTCGAAAAACCAGGTCATGAAAATTACGGTGGTGTGGACATTTAATTCATGCTTAACACTGAAGAAATAGTGTTTGGGAGTATCCTCAACTCTAATTTAAATAACAATTGTTTTGATGCCCAACCCCAAGACCCACACTAACATAAAATATTGCAAAGTAATATTGTCGGCTAGTGCAGAGAATAGGCTGTTTAGGAGCGACCATCCGTGAATTTTACTTTAAGCAAGAATTAACAGGCCGATCAATATGATGTACATTTCTCGAATTAGGTGGAATCGACGTATACAATTCAGGCTTAAAGGAAAATTACGGTAGCTAAAATAAAAATTCAGAACAACATAAAACAATATACATATCACAGAATATCAGATCAGTCATAGCGGAATATAATAAATACAAGTCTGAACCAACACGTAATAGATACATGATGTAGACTACACATATACGAAGTGCTAAATCTCAAAATAAACACACACAGAAAATGAGTCTAAACTCAACACAAGATACTGCATAATGTCAAATATATACATAGGATGCAAAAAAGAACTACTAACATGTAAGATATCCATTCTAAAGCTTCAAGCGGAAGGACCTGAAACATCTCGATCTGACTCGAGTATTATAAAAATAATAAACGGGTCAATCTAGACTAAGATAAATGGGTTAGCAAAATTGAATGATGGATAAAAGCAATTTAGATCTCAATTATAAGCATATATCGATAGATATCAAACATGCATTAATAACTTCAAATCAGGAAATATAAAAACTCAGAATAGCTTCTTAAAAGCAAAAATAGAGCTTCTAAAATGATTTGGTGATAATACAACAATGTTAAATCTAGACATCTCACAAATAGAAATCTAGAAATCTCATAAATAATGGGGGGTGCCATACTCCAAGATTGGTGAAATAAATTCACTGGCATGCTTGTAACTCCAAGATAGACGTACAAGTCTATAAACATCAAGATAGGTATGATACCTATAAACATCGAAATAGGTATAATACCTATGAACTCCAAGATAGGTACGAAACTTATAACCATCGAATAGGAACAAGTCCTATAAACATCAATCTATGTATATTGTCTATAAACATCAAATAGGAAAAAGTCCTATAAATATGAAAGGCGCTTCATAAACTCATAAAAAAGTGTTAAATACTTCTATATAGCAATCGAATAGATAACGACCATGTGTCCTATACCACATGAGTTTAGCTAAACGTTTACTATAGAATAGTAAACTCCACTCGCATGTAACAATAGTTCGGTCGAACAAGTTCAGGAGTTAATCGATAAAACAAACGTGAGTGTTCCATACCACTTGTTTTATTGAATTGTTTAAATAAATTTCTCGTTTGGTCGATAATATGCAATTATATCAAAATATTTCTCTTTTAAAACCACTTTTAGAATATGTATTTTATAATGGAAACACACACACACACACACACACACATATATATATATAAGTAAGCTTTTCAAAACTATCGTTCCAAACATTTCTAAAGCCATTGCATATGAAAATAGATAGTGTGTGTATATATATTACTAAAATTCTTTGTATGAATATATATATATATATATATTAGACTGGTACGTAAATAGTTTTGTATAAAACGATTGGATTTAGAAATCAATCATTTCTAAATCCGGGTTAAAAACGTGCAACAAAAGTGTGTAATTCTCCCAAATCCATAGAGTAATTTCTATGGTATAAAACATGAAATGAATTCAATAATTCATAAGTCACAGATCTGTAAAATATCAATAAAATTGACATGAAATGCAGTATTTAAAATTAAGCAATAAACTTATGGAAATCAACTAGATAACAAATAGCAAACAAGTCAAATGGGAAGTACCAGAGCTTGGTCTGGATGTCAGGTTCAGCTATAATCGGTGCGCCGATTCGACCAAGCAGTTCACTGGTTGGTTTGCTTGGGCTAACATCCAGGCAATTTCGGTGACTTTCCGTCGATCCATTCTCGCTCATTCTTCTCGTGTTGCTTCTCTAATGATCTAAGGTACTTAATAGGAAGTCATGAATGCATATAAACATGTATAATTAGATAAACTTTATGAATTCATGTGGTGGTTTTCAGTAAAGAATAAATTCAATTCAATTTGACAATGAATCCATCAACTATTGAGATCATAAACATTTTAAATTCAACCACAATCATATAACAACAACAGTCATTTATTTAAGGGTAGAAATCGTGAGATAAACTCACTAAATAAACCCGAGATGGAAGATTAGAGCTTAGAATCTCCTATGTCTTTTCTAATTTAACCTCCACCTAGCTATGAACAAAGATTGGGTGCAAACTGATCAAAATCAGAAATAAAACACTAAAATAAATCATTGAATTGATGTATAGATAGATAGAGGAGATTACCTTTTACCAAAATACACTAAAATAGATTGAAAGCCCTTTGATTTGACTCTTGATTTTCAAATTTGGGGATTTAGGTTTTGTACTTAAGTACGCTTGAGTTTCTAGTTCGGTGATGAATGAGAATGGGAAAAAAATTTGTGCATACGTTTTTCTCATTTCTATTTCTTTGTTTTGGGCTAAGTGGATAAACAATGTGGATCCGTTAGCCAAGTGTTACTAATTTTTTGTGTTTCATTTTAACATTTTATACATACTACTTTAATTGAAACAACATTCTAATTTAACTAACATTTATCTCTAAAATTTCCACAATATAAAATAACATGTCAAAATCTCACTTTGCATTAATATTGAAATATTTTACCAAAATTAATTACAACTTTTAAAATGAAAATTTATTCTTCATATTTTTATAAAATGAACCATTATTTAAGAAATCATATTTCAAACAATGAAATTATTTCCATATAATTTATTTATTCATTTTCTCCAAAATTATTCTTATATAATCAAATATAAGAGTTAAATTAAATTTCCAATTTAGTAAACTCCAAATCCACTTTAATTTGGAAATACAATATTTTAAAAATTCATCAAATTCATTTAATTAATTAATTAAATCATATTTTAAACATAGAATCTACTATTTCGACCGAGGTACTTATAGACTCCTTCTTATAAAAATTGTGTCCCCGCAATTTCTTAAGGAAAAGTCAATAACAATTCAACGATGCATCAAAAGAGGGTAAAATCATAAGCGCAAAATAATTCAAAACAATAGTCTAACCACTATTAAGCATAAGAGGATTTCCGGATGCATTTTCTCGATGAACTCTCTAGTCTTCTAAGGACAGTCCTATTGATTAACGGATCATAGGATTTAATGAGTGGAATGACTATACTTCAAAGGCGTTCAATCTTCGAGGCTATAAAATGAATAGAACTATGTTCGATAACTTGGTCGTATCGCTGATATTTGTGTACCATTCTGTTCGTCTCGTCGTGCTGATCTCCATAGTATATTCATTGTAATTCGGTGTCAGGTATGCGGTGAGATCGGCAAAACAATTTGCCATATCGGTTCCGTATTTGAGCCTTTTGTTTTCCTTTGTCTTTTTAATTGCCAGCCGTATAACCTAATAGCCATCTGCATTTATATTTCTAAAATTCGAACGTCTGACCTTTCAACATTCCCATTGGTTATATTTAGTCTCTGTTGTCCTTTCAATTTCTTCTTCTTTGTCATTCTAAAAAAAATAAACAAAAGAGGTGAGTTTATAATTCCTGTAGCATTCATTTTTCCGGGTTCGCTTTCATTTTCTCGAGTTGAACCCTGTTCTTCCCCTATTTTTCCCGAATAAAACCCATAGCCTCCCTCCTCTCGTTCTTGTCAACCTTCCCACCGAAAACCCGAAGCAACTCAACCACCGACCCCAAGCACTCCCCGACCAGACTCGAGGCAACCCATCACCTTCCCTGTAGTAGCCATCTCCACCTCACCTACCTGCACCCAGATATACCACTTCCTCACCCAAGTCAGCCCCTTCCATGGCCTCAATAACCCAACTGCCACGTCAGCCGTGAAGCGCCCACCATCTTCACCATATCTCAGCCCTATTCCTAGACTTTTCCAAGCTACGGCACCGTCCAACGTAGCCTCGACCGTCTCATGCTCCGCCCCTGCCTACCGAAAACCCCGACCTAGCAGATCCCAACCAAGTTCCCTTCCCTTGCCGAGCAGTGACCCTAACAGCCCTCTCTTCTAATCTATATATATGTTGTGTGTATATATATATATATATATATCATGTCAGAAAGTTATATATATATATATGGTTGCACTCAGATCATCTTACTGTCGTATACATATATTGTTAGTTTGTATGTTGCACATACATGCTATATATACAAGCCTATCTAGTTTATAAATTATATATATGTGCAAGCCTATATATATGGCATATACATGCTATATATATATATGTTTTGTCGGTAGAAGTTATATATATGTTATATATATAGTGGTAGGAAAGTTATATATTTTGCTCGTCTTTATGTTTGCTTATGAAACTTCCTTCCTGTTTGCATTATCTTTGTTGTAACCTGAACCTTTTCCTCTGTTGTTTATATGAAACATATATATATATATATGCGTATAGTTATATATAGGCTGTATATATATATATTTTGGCTGAAAGTTATATATATATTGATATATATGTTAGGGTTGAAATGATAAATCCAAACGATTTTATTGATTTTGAAATTTTGGGATTACGGGTTGAAAATATATACTCGTAAAATTTAAATTATTGCGGATTGAAATGATAAAGATCCGGATCACTTGACCATAGGATAGAAAAATTATATACGGACACCATTGGTCTATTTTTGAAAAATGCTTTCTAATGTTTTGAAAGGAAATAGATGGGTTTTAATAAATATCGATTTTTAAAAAGTATAATATAAAGATTTTATTTTATATATATGAAGAAATTAGATTTTAACAAAATTTATATATTTGGAAATTTTAAATTTATAAGTTAAGTTTTGGAAAATATAAATTTTAAGATTTTACTTATAATTTTATTATTTTCAATATATAAAATAAGATATAAATATATTTAATTTAATTTAATAAAAATTTAACTTAAATAATATATATAAAATACTTATTTAAAATTTATATCAATATTTTTAAATAGATTTTAATAACTATAATAAATTAAGAGTGGAAAGGCAAACTGAAATTGATTTGTAATTTAAATTGGTTAATAATTGAAAAAAACGATTAATTTGGAACTTACTGATTTTGGAATTTTAAAGGTATGATTTAGTAACTTGATTTAATTAAAGATGATTAAAAGAATATTTTCAAATTTAAACAAAATTAAAATTGAATATTTAATTTTGATGTAAATTTGTAATTTGAGGTTTATTTAAATTGTTATAAAAGTGATTAAGTGAATATATTAAAATTAAATAAATTTGAAGTAGATAGTTAATTTTGATTTAAATTGGTGATTTGAGATTTTGTTTAGAAATTTTATAAAGTGATTCTATAAAATGATCACGGTGGGAAATAAGAGTTTGGTTGATAAAGAGACCGGATTAGATATTGTCATACTCTCTGCCAATACTAAAAAACTACTTTAACAACTGTGTACGTGGTGGAGATTCTAGAATGAAGTAGGATGGTTTGGCGAACATCTGTATGAGGTATGAACGTAGCCCTGACTCCCTCGAGTCAGCTTGATGTGGCTGAAATAGGAGCTATACTGGGCCAAGTGGGGTCGCTCTCCTTATCGGGCACATTTCTTCGAAACCATATCTGTTGCCTTTGTGATTCGATTTGGTATACCCACCTTTGATTGGGAGTGTATCTCGAGGTGGGTGGTAGTAGCTTTTATGCATTACCACCAGTCTGGGGGTGCAAAACGGTATTATCCTACGTAGGGCATTGCCTCGCGTGCCTTGGAACATGCCTTATCGCGCACTCTACGAGTTTAGTTTGTACCGTACCTATGGAGTGCTCACTGAGTATCCCACCGGTTTGGTGGAGCTTACGGTATGTGTATAGTCTACGGGAATATATAAAAATGTGTTAAGGGGGATATGGGTAACGCCTTAATGCTATTTTGATATTTTACTTTACTGTAGACATTATATACGTAGCATATTGTACTATGTTTATAGATAGTGTATCAGATCCTTAAAGGATGGAATCACAACATCTTTTAAGTTATATTGTATTTCACTTGACATTTCACTGGCATTTGATTTACCTATATAAGAATGTTAATCCTGACTCGAGTGTTTTGTGTTTTTCTTTAGGATCGGGTTAGCCTGAGTGTCACAGCTTTTGAAACTCACCTTTTGGAGCTTGGAGTTGCTTAGACATCTATCATTATGTATTTCAGTTTCAGTTATTCTAGTTATTTCCAATGTTTATGTTTCAGACTTGTCATTTGCTTTTGTATTAGAGACTTCTGTGAATTTGGGATTTCTATTGTACTTGTTTTGGTCTCTGTTGTTTCTGTAGTAGCTTCATGAACTACTATGTACCTATTCCACTGCTTATTGTTGTAAAACTCTGTGTCTATGATTCTGTGATTGATTTATTTGCTATATATGCTAAGTTATGCCAAATATATAAATTAACAATCTGTTGTTTTGAACGATTCAAGTCTGACATGTGTGGATTATTATTGATTTGAATGGTTTGAAATAGCGGGTCGTTACAGTTGCTATCAGAGCTCTGGTTTAGGAAAACTTAGCATATGGAGTAAAAAATCATTAGAGATAGGGTAGTAATACCCTAGAATGAGTCAAATTAATTACGGAATTATATTCGTTCGTGCTTGAAATTCTTAGTTAGGATTCCCCTTTGATTTGGATTTCCTTTGAATTTTGGATCTTTACCTTTGTTCTAAAATCTATTCTTGTATTTCTCCAGATGAGTAACCATAGGAATGTTCGTGGTAGGGGTCGTGGAAATGCCCCTGCACCACCGGTTGCCCCTGCACCAGCTATTGTTGCTCCAATTCCACCGGTTCAGCCTGTAGGTTCACTCATCTTTGTAAGGAGTACTCTCGGCTTGGAGGTACCAAATTCACTGGTGCGGAGAGTATTATCGAGGCTCAGCAATGGCTGAAGAGTTTAGAGAGGATTTTCACTGGACTTGAGATCAATGATGCTCAGATGCATCGGTTGGCTACTTGGCAGTTGCAAGAGTCTGTCCAGGATTGGTAGGAATTTGTTACCACTCAAACCATCGAGGCTAATATCACTTGGCAGTAGTTTAGGTGAGATCCTTAGTTATCCTTTTCTAGCTTATCTTTTTTGAATCTATTTTTTTGAAATTTATCTCCTTTATCTTTATCTTATCTTGGATCCATCTTTTAGGGATTCTTTTGGGGCTAAGTGGATGCCCAAGGCCAGGAATTCTCAGTTGTATAGAGCATTCATGGACATTGAGCAAGGGGATATGACTTTTGCAGAATATGAGAGGAAGTTCAGTGAGCTATCTAAGTTTGGTCCCAGCTTGATAGATACCCCGCTCAAGAAGAATGAGAAGTTTATTCGTGGTGCTCGCCCAGAGTATTATGACTGCTTGATTAGTCATGTTCACGACACCTTTACTTCTCTTATGGATATGGCCACCAGATTTGAGAATCCTAATTCCAAGGGGAAGCAAGCAGTTTCAACATCTCAGGGTAGTTCAAACAGTTTGAAGAAGAGGAAGCCCAACTTCCATTAGCAGAAAAAGAATTGGTAGAATTCTCATGGTCTTGGTTTTTCTTCTCAAAAGTGATCTCTTGACTTATCTTCCATCACTTATTTCAAGTGCGACCAGAAGGGTCACTATGCCAACAGCCGTCCATCCTCTACCGGAGCCGCTATTCCTCCTCCAGCCCAGGCAACCAGGAACAACCTTTGCCACCTCTATTTGCAGCTTGGTCACTTCAAGAATAACTGTCCCACTCAGCAGAGAGACAAGACATCTGGAGTCTTTTCCATGACCTCTTCCACTCCTCCTCCTCCTGCCAGTGATAACCAAGGTACTCTTTAGTGCTCCTTTACATTTCATGGTTTTCATGTTCGTGTTTTATTTGACACTGGTGCATCCCATAGCTTTATATCTATTAATCTCTGTAACAAATTTGAGCATATCTTGCAACCTCAATTGGCGAATTCATCATTATGTGTGCCTAATCCCATCGGCGATCTCGCCAACCTTAGTATGATTTGTAAAGGGATGAAACTCCTTTACAATTTGCACAAATTCACCGGAGATTTCTTTGTCCTCGGTTTTGATGCATTTGATATCTTACTTGGGGGTGATTGGTTAAAGCGATATGATTCAGTTATTTCTTGCAAAGCCTGAACTGTTTCTTTAGTAGATGACCAGGGTAATTCTCTTGTGACCGAATGTTGAATGCCACAGGATATTACAAGCAGTTTTATCTTCTCGCTAGATGCTCAGCCTAGTGATCTTGACTCCACCCCGATAGTCAGGGATTATCCTGATGTTTTTGGTGAAGTCACTTCCCTTCCTCCTAAGTGGGAAATTGAATTCTGCATCGATCTTATTCCTGGAGCTCGACCAGTTGTTCTTCCTCCCAGAAGGATGGCACCTAGAGAGAAAGTTAAGTAAGGGAAGCAAATTGAGGACTTGTTTTCCAAGGGTTTGATTCGGAAGAGTTTTTCTGAATGGGAAGTAGCTGTAGTCTTTGTCATCAAATCTAATGGTTCTTTGAGGATGTGTATTGATTATAGAGAGCTGACCAAGCTTACTCTTAAGAACAGATATCATATGCCTTGTATCAATGATATGTTTGATCAGCTCTACGGAGCTAAGATATTATCTCAGCTTGACCTTGTTGTTGGTTTTCACCAGCTTCGGGTAGCCGAGGAGAGCATTCCCAAGACTGCTTTCGGAATAGAGAATGGTTTCTATTAGTGGTTAGTCATGCATTTTGGATTAACCAATGCTCCAGCCTTCTTCGTCGACCTCATGAATCGCGTTTTCCGCGATGTTCTCAACAAGTTTGTTTTGGTTTTTGTTGATGATATTCTCATCTTTTCTAAGTTAGAGAAGGAGCATGAGTCACATTTTAGCCATGTTCTCCAAACTCTTAGGAGTCATCAATTGAAAGCCAAATTTTCTAAATGCCATTTCTGGAGGGATGAAGTCTGATTCCTTGGGCATATTGTTTTAGAAAATGGAGTCTCGGTTGACCCAGTTAAGCTCACCGCGATTAATGTAAGTCTATCCACTTTTTCTCTTTTGAAATTTAATTATCTTATCTATCTTTGAACTTATCCATCTTATTCCATTTCCAGGATTGGGAGACAACTAAGACTCCGTCCGATATTCGTAGCTTTTTGGGCCTTGCCGATTATTATCGGAGATTTATCGAGAATTTTTCCCGCATAGTTGCACCTCTCACTGCTTTAACTCGTAAGAATGCCAAGTTCGTTTGGAGTGATAAGTGTGAAGCTGCATTTAATGAGTTGAAGCAAAAGCTTACCTCTGCTCATGTTCTCACCATTTCTGAATGGGAGTGAAGGATTATTGGTTTATACCGATGCTAGTCATGAAGGTTTGGGTGCTGTTTTGATGCAAGAAGGGAAGGTCGTTGCTTATGCTAGTCGGCAGTTGAAGCCCCATGAAACCAACTATGCCACTCATGATCTGGAATTGCTTGATGTTGTGTTTGCTTTGAAGTTATGGAGGCACCTTTTGGGAAACAAGTTTGAGCTATTTACAGATCATCAGTCCCTTAAGTATATCTTCACCTAAAAGGATTTGAACTAGAGGCAGGTTAGTGACTCGAGTTCTTAGCATCTTATGACCTCGACATCGACTATACTCCCGGGAAAGCCAATGTTGTAGCTGATGCCCTAAGTCGTAAGTGAGTCATGTTGTGTCAGATTGTAGCTTCTTCGTCTCTTATGGATCGTATTGCAGCTAAGCAGAATGAGGATGAGATGCCTAAGCTCACAAAAGAAGAATATTTGGAATAGGGAAGGTGATACTCAGAGTGAGTTAGGAGCACAGATTGATCAGAATGGAGTTTGAGGATTAATAATCGGATTTGTGTTCCGAATGTTGATGGTTTGAGATAGGAGGTTCTTACTATCCATCCAGGTATCATGAAGATGTTATAGAATATGAAGAGGCTGTATTGGTGGAGTGGTATGAAGTGGGATATCTCCTTCTATGTCAGTAGATGTGCAACTTGTCAACAGGTCAAGGCTGATCACCAGAAGACCGCTGGATTGCTACAACCCCTTGAGATTCCCATTTGGAAGTGGGATCAGGTTTCTATAGATTTTATTGATGGATTACCGAGGACTAGAAGGGGTAACGAGAGTATATAGGTAGTTGTCGATCGATTTACCAAATCCGCTCATTTTATTTCGGTCAAGTCAAATCGAACTGCTTCGAGCTTAGCTGAGGTGTATATGAGGGAGATTGTCCATCTGCATGGTGTTCTTTCTATCATGGTTTGTGATCATGATCATATCTTTGCCAGCAAGTTCTGGAAAGCTTTTCAGGAAGCTTTGGGTACTCGATTGAACCTTAGAACTGCTTACCATCCCTAGACTGATGGTTAGACGGAAAGAGTGAATCGGATTGTAGAAGATCTTCTTCGTACCTATGTTCATGATTATGGAGGATCTTGGGAAGATAATCTCCATCTTGTTGAGTTCACTTATTATAACAGTTATCAAGTATAACTCTATCTTTGAAATCTTTTAAATCATCTTAAGCCTTAATCAATCTAATCCTAATCTTTTGAATTTAGGCAAGCATCGAGATATCTCCATTTGCCGCTCTATACGGATGATCTTGCAAATCTCCATCTTGTTGGATTGAATCCGGCAATCGCTTAGTTCTTGGACCTGATATGATTTTGGAAGCATCCGAGAAGGTCGAGGAGATAAGAAGGAAGATGAGGATTGCTCAAGATAGGCAGAAGAAGTATGTTGATAGGCGTAGATTGGATTTGGAATTTTTAGTGGGTGATCACGTCTTTCTTAAGTTCTCGCTGCTGAAGAATGTGGTTCATTTTGGTCGGAGAGGGAAGCTGGCTCCCAGGTTCATTGGTCCTTTCTGCATTCTGGAAAGAGTTTGTCCTTTGGCTCATAGAGTTGACTTGGCGGAGAATCTATCGGGTGTGCACAACGTGTTTCACGTATCTCACCTTCGCAAGTATCTCCATGATCCATCCTTGTTTGTTCAGCCAACTTTATTAGAGAATTTCGACGTTGAGCCAAATCTCACTATTGAGAGGAAGCCACTATGTATTGTCGATAGAGGTACGAAGCAGCTTCGAAGGAAATCTATTGGTTTGGTAAAGGTATAGTGGAGTACAGATGATCAGGATTGCACCTGGGAAACTGAGGAATCCATGCTTGCTTCGAATCCTGAATTGTTTGACTCGGGTACTATTCCTCTGAATTTACCCTAACTTTTTGTTGTTTCTATTCTCCTATCTTGTTCCTTTTCGAGGACGAAAAGTTTTGAGTAGAGGAGAATGTAACGACCCGGAAATTTTAACGATTTTAATAGCAAAATTAACTAAATTTTTCTTGAAATTAAACAATAAAATTTTGAAATGAAAATTTGATATTTGAAATATGTTTATTTAAACATTGTAAATGGTGAATTTTTATTTGAAAATTTGAAATTTTGTTTGTTTGTGAAATTTCAATTTAAATTTAAAATTAGTTGAAATTGATGGAAATTAAATATTTTCGAAACCTGAATACTTTTATATAATAAAAATGTAAATCTTTTTCTGAGTGAGATGTCGTATTTCGTTTCGCTAAATCTGGACTGTTATAGTCCCATTTATCTTATTTTCGGCGTTTTAGCAGCATTTTCGATAGCGAAAAATCGTGTTTTGATAGCTTATCGTATCGTTGATATCTATATAACATTCTGTTTGTCACGTCGTGTTGATCTCCATAGTATATTCATTCCTGTAATTCGGTATCCGGTACAAGGCGAAATCGACGAAATGATTTTCCGTATCGGTTTCGTATTTGAGCTTTTTGTGTTCCTTTGTCTTTTCAATTGCCACTCGTATAACCAAATAGCCATCTACATTTATATTTCTGAAATCCGAATGTCTAACCTTTTAACATTCCCATTGGTTATATTTAGTCTCGGTTGTCCTTTCACTTTCTTCTTCTCTGTCATTCTAAAGAAAAAAAATTAAATGAAAGAGGTGAGTTTATATTTCCTGTAGCATTCATTTTTCTAGGTTCGCTTTCATTTTCTCGAGTTGAACCATGTTCATCCCCTATTTTTCCCGAGCAAAACCCATAGCCTCTCTCCTCATTTTCTTGTCCACCTTCCTACCGAAAACTCAAAGCAACTCGTCCACCGACCCCTAGCGCTCCCCTACTAGACTCGAAGCAACCCATCACCTTCCCTGTAGCAGCCATCTCCGCCTCACCTACCTGCACCGAGATCTGCCACTTCCTCACCCAAGTCAGCCCCTTCTATTGCCTCAAAAACACACCTGCCACGTCAGCCATGCAGCGCCCACCATCTCCACCATATCTCTGCCCTATTCCCAAACTTTTGCAAGCCACAAAATCGTCCAACGCAGCATCGACCACCTCATGCCTCGCCCCTGCCAGTCGAACACCCCGACCCAGCAGATCCCAACCCAGTTCCCTTCCCTTGCCGAGCAGTGACCCTGGCAGCCCTCTCTTCTTATCTATATATATGTTGTGTATATATATCATGTCAGAAAGTTATATATATATATATATATATATATATATATATTGATATATATATATATGGTTGCACTCAGATCATCTTACTGCCATATACATATATTGTTAGTATGTATGTTGCACATACATGTTGTATATACAAGCCCATCTGGTTTATAAATTATATATGTGTGTGTGTGTGCAAGCCTATATATGGGGCATATACATGCTATATATATATGTGTATATATATATATATATGTGTGTGTATGTGTGTGTGTGTTTTGTCGGTAGAAGTTATATATATGCTGTATATGTATGGTGGCAGGAAAGTTATATATATTGCCCGTCTTTATGTTTGCTTATGAAACTTCCTTCCTATTCGCATTGTCTTTGCTGTAACCTGAACCTTTTTTTCTGTCGTTTATATGAAACGGATATATATATTTATATATATATGTATATATATATATATATATCTGTTACACAAACCATCTTATTGCTAGTATATGTTGCTAGTAAATATATATGTTGCATATATGTTGACTATATATGATTGTTAGCTAAAAATTTATATATACCACATATCCATATTTGTTCCTTCAATATTTAAAAACAAATGTATATATATCACACATATGTATATATATTTGTTTTCATCGAATTCTCGAGCTAAACCTACTTTTGTGCTTGTCGTGGATCTTTGACGTGTCATGTCCGTATTCATGTGTGTATCCGTGTGTATTGCTTCTTATTTCCATTGTTCTCTAGCCTCGAAAGGTTAGCGATCACTCACGATTGACATTCATATGCTTAGTAAATTGATTTCACATGAAACGACGATTAAATATTGTTGTTAAATTGAATTGATTAGAAATTTAATCGTTGATATGATATGTTGATAATTTAAATTGATCACTTATGTAAATTGACACCGGAACATGTTGAATAAATATTAAATTTAAAGTTGTTAATGATTATATATGCTTTAAATTGATATTTTATGATATTTTATTTTATTATTCTCACTTTGCAAGTTCCCTATTAGTTTAGAAATCCCTATGGGTAGAAATGATACATACCCGAACGATCTTATAGATTAGGGAAAATCGTTATGGGTTGAAATGATAAACCCAGGAAATTTTATTGATTTTGAAATTTTGGAATTACGGGTTGAAATGATATATACTCGTAAGATTTAAATTATTACGGATTGAAATTATAAAGATCCGGATCACTTGACCATAGGATAGAAAAATTATATACGGACACCGTTGGTCTATTTTTGAAAAATGATTTCCAAAGTTTTGAAAGGAGATAGTTGGGTTTTAATAAATATCAATTTTTAAAAAGTATAATATAAAGATTTTATTTTATGTATATGAAAAATATAGATTTTAACAAAATTTATATATTTAGAAATTTTAAATTTATAAGTTAAGTTTTGGAAAATAAAAATTTTAAGATTTTACTTATAATTTTATTATTTTAAATATATAAAATAAAATATAAATACATTTAATTTAATTTAATAAAAATCTAATTTAAATAATATATATAAAATATTTATTTAAAATTGATATTAATATTTTTAAATATATTATAATAACTTTAATAAAATAAGGTTGGAAAGGCAAATTGAAATTGATTTGTAATTTACATTGGTTAATAATTGAAAAAAAAAGATTTATTTGGAACTTACTGATTTTGGAATTGTAAAGGTATGATTTAGTAACTTGATTTAATTAAAGGTGACTAAATGAATATTTTCAAATTTAAACAAAATTAAAATTGAATATTTAATTTTGATGTAAATTTGTAATTTGAGGTTAATTTAAATTGTTATAAAAGCGATTAAGTGAATATATTAAAATTAAATAAATTTCAAGTAGATATTTAATTCTGATTTAAATTGGTGATTTGAGATTTTGTTTAGAAATTTTATAAAGTGATTTTATAAAATGACCATGGTGCGAAATAAGCATTTGGTCGTTAAAGAGACCGAGATCAGATATTGTCATACTCTCTGCCAATACTGAAAAACCACTTTAACAACTGTGTACGTAGTCGAGATTCCAGAACGAAGTAGGATGGTTTGGCGAACGTCTGTATGAGGTATGGACACAGCCCTGACCCCTTCGAGTCAGCTTGATGTGGCTAAAACAGGAGCTATACCGGGCCATGTTGGATCGCTCCCCCTATCGGGCACATTTCTTCGAAACCATATCTATTTCCTTTATGATTCGATTTGTTGTGCACACCTTTAATTGGGAGTGTGTCTCGAGGTGGGTAGTAGTAGCTGCTATGCCTTACCACCAATCCGGGAGTGCAAAACGATAATATCCTACCCTGGGCATTTCCTCGTGTGCCTTGTGACATATCTTATCACGCCCTCTATGAGTTTGGTTTTTACCATACCTATGGAGTGCTCACTGGGTATCCCACTGGTTTGTTGGAGCTTATAGTATCTGTATAGACTACGGGAATATATAAAAATATGTAAAGGGGGATATGGATAACGCCTTAAACACGATTTTGATATTTTACTTTACTATAGACATTATATATGTAGTGTATTGTACTATGTATGTAGATAGTTTATCGGATCCTTAAAGGATGGAATCCCAACATCCTTTAATTTATATTGTATTTCACTTGACATTTCACTAGAGTTTGATTTACTTGCATAAGAATGTTAATCCTCACTCGGGTGTTTTGTGTTTTTCTTTACGCTGGGAGTGTAACGACCTGTTTTTTGGACGGTTTAAATCGACTATAGACCACACATGTCAGACTCAAACCATTAAAAAAATAAGAATATTATGGGTAAATAAGAAAAAGCAGAGAAAGAAACAAACACCGAATCTCACAGTAGAATGACTAAGTATAATAATCAAATAAACAGTTCATGAAGCTGTTTTACAAATAACATTTGATTACATCTTTACAATACAGAATCAGAGTTACATACAACAAAAATAAATAACAATGCAGCGGAATAACATGATGTAGTGGTAAGAATATAATAAATAGTAATAGTAATAAATCTTCGTCTTCGTCCTCCAGAAAAGCAGATTTCGATACACTGAAAAGCTCAGACCAATCCAAGCATAATGAAAAGACAAAACACTCGAGTCAGAACTAAAAGATCTTATGTAAGTTAAATCAACGGTAAATAAATATGAGTGTAACGGCATCGGAGATGTTTACGGGGTTTGACATCCCCTATCTAGTGTCAACGTGAGTGCAATAACTTAAGAGATGTTCAGGATTTACATCTCCTAAGGATCCATTAAACTATCTACATACATAGTACAATACGCTATTATAATAGTGTCTACAGTAAAGTAAAGTATTAAAATAGCGTTAAAACGTTACCCATATCCCCCTTAACACATTTTATGTATTTCCATAGTCTATAAAGTACCGTAAGCTCCTCCGTGAGGTTTACTTAGAGGGCACTCCATTGGTATGGTACAAACCAAACTCGTAGAAGGCGCGATAGGGCATGTGAACACGACACTCGAGGCAATGCCAGGGTAGGATTCTACCAATTGCGGATTAGGACTGGTTGTAACGCATAGCAGCTACTACCGCCCACCTCAGAACACACTACCATAATCAAAATCATGGGATGGCCACCAAATCATCACAAAGTCATAATATGGTATCGAAGAAATGTGTCCGATCAGAGGAATGACCTCACTTGGCTCAGCATGGCTCCTATTTTAGTCACATCTAAGCTGACTCACGGGAGTCAGGGTCACGTAAATACCTCATATAGAATTGTTCGCCAAACCATCCTACTTCATTTCTGGAATCTCCACCACATACACAGTTGTTAAAGTGGTTTTCGGTATTGGTAGAGAGTATGACAATATCCGATCACGGTCTCTTTAACAACCAAACGCTTATTTCACACCGGATGGTTCTTTTACATTTCAAAAGTCAATTCATAATTAATATCAAAATATCATATTTGATTTCAAACCATATCACTTTCGAAATCATATTCACTTTCAAACCTATATTCACTTTAAAAATCATCTTCACTTTTGAAATTGTCGATAAGATAGGTTAATTAAATCCTCATTCCAAAATCATCATATTTACTCAAATATGTCATTTCACAAAAAGGTATCAATTTCAAATCCCAACTTAGGTTGTATCATCATGAAGGATTTAAATATAAATACTTCCACTTTTCACAGTTTGAAATTTTAGAAAATAGTTTAGATAATCATAAATAGTTTTAGTAGTTTTTAAAAATAGTTTAAAATATTTAAAATACTTTAAAATAGTTTTAAATGATTTAAAATAGTTTAAATTAGATTAAAATAGTTTAAATAGTTAAAATAGGTCAAATAGATTTAAATTAGATTTAATTAGATTTAAAATGATTTATAATGATTTAAAATAGATTAAATAGATTTAAATTATATTAAATAGATTTAAAATAGATTAAATAAATTTATTAGCTTAAAATAGGTAAAATAGATTAAATTGGATTAAATAGATTATAATAGATTAAAATAAATTAAAAATAGTCTAAATTGATTAAAATAGTTTAAATTAGTTTAAAATAGATTTCAAAG
This sequence comes from Allium fistulosum, assembly GCA_030737815.1. Lineage (NCBI taxonomy): Eukaryota > Viridiplantae > Streptophyta > Magnoliopsida > Asparagales > Amaryllidaceae > Allium > Allium fistulosum. The sequence goes on along the minus strand of CM060905.1, from coordinate 494,699,453 downwards.
TTATATCCAAACATTTCAATAAGTCAATTTCGATAAATTCATTTATATTTGACAATTTAACTTTGAAATTCCAATTTAAATCCTTTGAACAATTCATTAAATTAATTCCAATTTCAGCATTAAGGCTTGGATTTTCGAAAATAATTCAGTTTATATAAATCAATTTCTATTTCAAAATACCAATTAACTGAATTCAAAATTTAAAGAATTAAAATCATTTAGTTTAACCAATCTGGTGTCCGTATATAATTTTCTACCATATGGTCAAGTGATACAGATATTTATCATTTCAATCCGCAATTTAAAATTTTACGGGTATATATATCATTTCAACCCGTAATCCCAAAATTTAATTTCAAATACATGAAATCGCCCTAGTCTATCATTTCAACCCATAACAATTTCTCCATAATCTATCAGATCGTTCGGGTATGTATCATTTCTACCCATAGGGAACTTGCAGTGTTATAACAATATAAAAATATAACATCTAGTCATCCAATATCAACAATCAAACATATATCACAATCACCATACAATCAACTAATAAATAACATCAATCAACCGATTATCATTAGCGGGTATTAAATTTGACAATTAAATTCAATATTAAATTAAATGACGATTAAATGTAATAAAAGTCATATTTACCTGGAATGACAATTTAAATATACCAAACAACACCCAATCAATTTCTAATCTCATCATAAATTTAATTTAACTAACATAAGATAATCTAGTAGATGTGAGTGGGTTAAAACACTCACCTTCGATTTCAAATCGATTTAAAATCCAATTATAGCCCAAAATTTGAATAGTTTTAGAATTCGACCAAACAAGTTCCATAATGTCCGAAATTTTGATACGATCGCAACGAAGGAGACCGCGCATGAATTCGAGTTCGTATGAAAAAGATATTAATGTTAGAACGATTGAATTAAAAATTTATATCAAAATAAAATAAAACAACCACACGTCACCTATCATCAACTCGCAAGCCCTAGCACGCAACAGAACCAAGCACGATCGCGACCATCTCAAATGCAGCCGCCACGTTCTCGCACCAACCACCGCCACTACGCCCCTCCGCGTCATGATCTGACACCGCCTAAGAACTGCTCTACCTCGGCCGCACCCACGACCACGACTGCGACCCCTCCGGCCCCCTACTTCACCACCGCCGCCGCCGTGCTTAAAGCACGTTTTCTGGGAAAATTCGACGACCTAGAGATGAACGATCACCTGATCTACGACCTGCTCGACCCCCTCTTCCCAACATCGCCTCTCGATCGTCAAACGGTCGACGATCCATCGTTGGATCGTGAAAAACCCAACATGGATGGCTGAGGTTCATCCTCGATTTCTGGACAAACGGTGCTTCGATTTGAAAAACGAATAGCAAATCTAGCTTACGCTCGTCGAGAGCTTCGAATCAGTATATAATTGATATGGTTTAGAGGAGTTTGATTTTGAAATGGTTTTGGAGATTGAATTGTAGCGTTTGGAATTGGAATTTGTTTCTACCACCGAAGAAAGGAGCATACAGAAGTTGATGTACATATAGGAATAAGAAATAGAAAGACTGCTAGGTTTAGAACATAACAATTTATATCAACCAAGCCCGATAAGAAAATAAACGCATATCGAATCGGTACGAATGACAATAATGACCCGAAAAGCCCGTTCTGCCACCGAAACGAAAGTGGGTCATCTCATATATCAAAATAGATGTTTTCAATATTTTTAAACTCAATGGAATAGGTTTCAAGTCCTAATTCCATCGTATGAAGAAGTTAGCTTCAAAATCAGCTTATTTAAAATTGGTTTCAATAAATTGATTTCTACGTTTTTAGAGCCTGTACGATCAAACGACAAATCTGATCGCTACGAAACTTGAAACCATACAATAATTCACTGTTACGGATCCGATGAAACTAGTTTCGTCAAAATCCGAAACAGTGGCCAAAATGGCTATTTTCACGTTAATTAAATAAATTATTATTAAATTGATTAAATCACTTTTTAATTTCAAATTTAATAATAAACAATTTTTATCATTTTTGATTACTTAGACATTTACAATCATTTAAAACAAATTTACATATCAATTCAGTGTTAATTATTACAGTAGTTACAGTGTTCAATTTCAACTGAAATTAAATCCAATTAACTATAATTTAATTCCAATAAATTTGTTTATTTTGATTTCAATCTTTTTTTTATTCAATCATTCATTACTCTATGTATATAATTAACATTGGTTTTTATTTTATTACATTAATATTCTCCAATTATCAACTTTTACCATATTAGTTGCAATCTTCCAATTATATCGAATTTTTGTCGATTTTCATATTAATTAAAATTTAAAATCCCGATAAATTCATTTATCTTTGTTTAGCTCTTTTTATTAAATCAAATTCTGCCTTGTGAGTATAATTAATATTTCTATACATTTTATTGTATTCACATTTTACAGTTATCGTCTTAACTCATATTACAGTAACATTTAATTACATTTAATTGCAACTGATTTTAAATTTTAATTCAACAAATTAGATATATTGGTAACAAATGACAATCGTTGCTGTAACAACCCTAGATTTTTGCATATATTTTAAATTTGACTTTATTTTATTTTGAAACTATTTTAAACTTGTTTGATTTCAAACATTTCATTTTAAAAAATAAATGTTAATTATTATGTGAACTATAATTTCAAACTAGTATAAATTGGTTATTTTACTGAAAAGTGAACTTCTGTTCAAACTGTTCAATCTTTGGCTTCTAAACTTCAAATTTTAGTTATTTAAAATCTTAAATTTTATCTTTTATTATGAAAATAGATGAAATAACTTGAACCCTGCTTTTTGTTTCGTTGGAAACGGACTTAAACTGTGAAAGTTATGTATATTTCAATATTGTGTGTAATTTATTTATTTAGCAACATTGTCTATTTTAAATTATATAAATTATATTTTTATTTTAATATTTTGTTTTAATATGTGTTAATATGTTATTTTATGTCTTTAAATATTTTTAAAGTGATGAAATAAATTTTTCAAAGCTTATTGAATTTATTTTCTATTTTTAAAGGCTAGTTTCTATTTTTCTGCTATTTTCTTCAATTAAATTATATTTAATTAGAATTTATTTATTCATTTTGTGAATGCATTTTTATTTTATGTTCTTATCTTTATTTATAAATATTTTTCCAAGTCCATATAAATCTTCCAAAGTTTATTCTGTTTATTTTCAAATTTTCAAGACTAGTTGCAATTTTTGCTGTTTTACTTAATTAAATTATATATAATTAATAATTAATTTATTTATTTTTGTTTATTTACTTAATTTTCATATTTTATCTGAGTTTATATATATATTTCAGTTATTTAAAAATTTAAAAGAAAATAGAGGAAATTTGAAGAGTTTTAAACTTTTGGAATTCCTAAGCCTTTTCATCTCCCGACCTTTCCTTTTCTCAACTCCATTCTTTATGATTTTTGGCCATACCCTTCTCTATTCTTTTCAGCTGCATTCTCTTCTCTTTTTCACGAAAATTTTATTCATTTCTCAAGAAAAAACTCACGGCCATCATTGAGAAAAGGTTTGGGTAAAATTCATCCTCTTCTTCCTTTGTTTTCTAGTTTTTCTATTGATTTTGCATATGTTCTCTACCTTCATAGCTCCACTCCTCCTCAACCAGATCTGGTCCGGCCTCCACCACCACCTTTCTCTGATCATTACCCACCCTACTACACCACCAAGGTAGGCCAAGCACATCCATGGCAAGGAACACCACCAAAATCAACAAAAACCACCACATATTACACTAGGCGAGCCTAGATTGTTAACACCACCTTCTACCACCATTTGCCGCCACTACCACCACCACCACCTCTGACCTGACCTCCACCCTCTGCCACATCATCCACCATCACCAGCACCCACTGGCCGTGACCCATGACCTCTGGCCGAACCTATTTGTGCCAAAGATTTGAGGTTATGTTGCATTGTTTAGCCTTGAACACCTAGTTTTTGCACCTAGACTTCAACACTTTGTTAACGTATGTTTGGCCAACCCTTACCAACCCAAAACCAGATCCAAACCCACTCCTTAGCCATGCATTTCAGATCTGGAGCTGAAGCATAGATGGTAGAAAGCATGTGCAATCACTTTGGCTTTGGTTCATGCATTCATTTCTAACATTGTTTTATTGAATTTTGGGTTGAAAACTCATGTTGTCTATATTTGTTTTGTTTGAATGTGACAAGGAAATTAATCTTTGGCTCTCCCAATCTCAAATCATTGTCGTGCTTTCGTACCTTTGAAAATCTTTGTTGTGTGTTTGTGGCTGTCATCTCCAGCTTGAACAAGTGAGTTCTTCTCACCAGACAATATGTACTTATATAACTAGTAAACTGACACCATTTGAATCTGTAAAATTATATATATCATCCTGTTATAACTATTATATTATGATCATATAATGTTTACCCTATTATTATATATGTTATATCATCTATTACTGTTATTTCATGCTATTCTGTTATTTTATCAGTTTATCACACTGCAAGTTCCCTGTAGATTAGGTTCACTATGGGTTGAAATGATACATACCCGAACGGACTTTAGAATAGGGAAAGATCGTTATGGGCTGAAATGATAAGCCTGAGCGGCTTTTTATTTATTTTATTTAACTTGGGATTGCAGGTTTGAAATGATAGAACCCGGTTTTTCTTTGGAAACCGCGGATTGAAATAATAGACATCCGTATCACTTGACCTAGGCTAGAAAATTTTATACAGACCCGTGGTTTATATATTTTTCTAAAATTTATAAAATATTTTAAAAATATAAATATTATGATATTTTGATTTAAATTTAAGTAAAAATGATTTTATAGAAATATTAGTGATTTTCTATAAATTAAATAATGAATTAAGTAAATGGTAAAGTAGAATTTGAACTATAAGTAAATTTTGGAATTTATGTTTTGTTTTAAAAAGGAAATTTTATGAAGTAAGAAAAATATAATATTTTGATTTAAAAATGTAATTTAAATGATTTTATAAAATTATAATGATTTTTGAATAAGTTAAAAGGTTAAATAAAATGAATGTTTAAGTAAATTTTGAAATATAGCTTAAAAATTGGAAATTTTGAATCTTTGTTAAAAGTGAAGTTTTATTTAAGTAAAATAAAAGGGAAATAAGCTATATTTTGGGAATTTAAAATTATTGGTTAAGTTAAGAATTTAATTAAAGAAATGGAAATTTAATAATTGAATTTAAATAAGTAAATTGTTATTTAATTTGATTTTATATGGAAATTTGACTTTATAAAATCATAAGAATAAATGGTATTTAAATGATTGTTTTTAAGTGTGAAATTATATGATTTTATAAGTTAAAAATGATTTATATTAAAAGTTAATTGTTTGTGAAATTGTAATTTAACTTTGAATTTGATTTTGTTAACTCCTATTTTCGAGCGACCTAAAACTCCACGACCTAAGAAGTTAACGACCAAAAAGTCTGCGACCTAAGGGACTTCACGACCTAAGAGCTTAGCGATCTACGACATATGAAGTAACATGACCTAACAGCTTATAAAGGGCAGCGACCTAAAGACTTCGGAAGGTCATGACTTAGCAATGTCACGACCTAGCAATCTCACGACCTAACAACCTAAGAGATTTCGCAACCTAACGACCTAAAGGATGGAGCGACCTAACAACCTAAAGCTATCAGCGACCTAGCGGCCTATCATTACTCAACGACCTAAGAGTACTAATGACCTAAGAGTCCTAACAACCTAAAGCTATCAGCGACCTAACTGGTTCAAAAGGCAAGTGACCTAACGGTTCAAGCACTCAACGACCTAAAAAAGGAAACGACCTAGCGACCTATCCAAGGTCGCTCGCGACCTATAACTTAGCAACTCATTCAAACAGAGCAAGTGCAAAACTGTTAAACCACAAAACATGCCCACTAGGTCGCAAGCGACCTACGACCTACCTTGAGTCGTTCACGACCTATAACTTGTCACTATATTCAGATGATCCAGTGCAAAATTACTAAGTCGCAGCTTATGCCTTCTTAGAACACTAGCGACCTACGACCTATCTTAGGTCGTTCACGACCTATCACATGTCCAGAATTCACCTATAAATACCCCACCTACTCCAACTTGAAGGGGACTTTTGGCCAATCATTTTCTGAAGCGTCATTACTCTGCCGAATTCTCAACTCATCCAACACTTGAAGAACTCCAAGCACTAAAGATACTACAACAAGCTTTGAACGAGATTCTGCACATCCGACATGGATTCAACAAGTCTCATCGTCAAAGTTTGAGTTACTAATCTGAATTGTTTGAGTGATCAAAGTGAATTGTATTCGAAGTGTATTGTATCAAATTGTAACCAAATCAGCAATAAAAGACTATAAAGTGGATGTAGGCTCAATTACGGGCAGAACCACTATAAATATGTTGTTCCTTTACCGTTTTCTGCTATTTTCAGCTTATATTCTGTTCCCGTACCAACGAGTGGTGCTTTCACGTTAGTACTACACACACCGGGTGTTAGCGTTCAATTTTCACCGTTAACATTTTGGTGCTTTCACTGAGAAGGTGAACTCAGGAATATTCTCACCATTGCTCCGCAAGAGTTTGTGGAAAGAATCTCTCTAAAGACCAGAAGTTTATCTAAAATCATGGCTCCTGGAAGAAAGGGTAGATCTACTAGATCCGGAAATGCTCATGAGGGAACCTCCGCTTCCCCAACAGCAAATCAGGCAACTCCTACCGTTGGAGTCATAATTGCATTCCATTATAACTTACCTTAATTTTTAGAAGTTAACAATGTAATTGGATAATATACAATATAAAAAGATTTTTATAAATAAAATTTGAGTGGTTATAATAAATATTATACACTTAAATTTTAGTTATAAAAAGATTAACAGAGGTAAATAGACTAAAAGGTTAATTTAAATGATGTTAAGGGAATTAGGAATAAATTAAAATAGTTATAATAAGTGTAAGTATATTTAACATAGGTGATAAAATATTGAGAGGAATAAATTTAATTTTAATTAGGAATAAAGAAGAATTAAATTTATTGAATGTTATACACTTAATTTCAATCAAATCCATGATTTTTGAAATTGTTAGTTTAAGAAAATTTGATGATAAGATAATGAAATTAGAGATAGTAAAATTTATTTAACTTGTGTAAAATTAATTATCAATTTAAGCTGAAACCATGGAAATTTCAAACCTATTATCTTATTTTGTTTTTCAAACCTATTATCTTATTTTGTTTTTCAAACTTATTATCTTATTTTGTTTTCAAACTGTCTTTTGGTTATTCTTATTTTCCTCATCTTACTACAGACCGGTATAGGCATCTTTTTATAATCTTTCTGTTTAGAAATCTTTCTATAATCTTTAATTATCTTTGGTACTTATTTTAATCTGAGCATTGCTTGCCATCCACCTTATTAAACTTACCTATAACAATAGTTGTCAGGTATAATCTCAATCTCCTTGTCATCCTATCTTAATCTTATTTCACTCTATTTTTCTGTTCTTTCACGTACTTCATTCCTTTTCGGGGACGAAAAGTTTTGAGTGGGGGAGAGTGTAACAACCCTAGATTTTTGCATATATTTTAAATTTGACTTTATTTTATTTTGAAACTATTTTAAACTTGTTTGATTTCAAACATTTCATTTTTAAAAATAAATGTTAATTATTATGTGAACTATAATTTCAAACTAGTATAAATTGGTTATTTTACTGAAAAGTGAATTTCTGTTCAAACTGTTCAATCTTTGGCTTCTAAACTTCAAATTTTAAATATTTAAAATCTTAAATTTTATCTTTTATTATGAAAATAGATGAAATAACTTGAACCCTGCTTTTCTTTTTGTTGGAAACGGACTTAAACTGTGAAAGTTATGTATATTTCAATATTGTGTGTAAATTGATTTATTTAGCAACATTGTCTATTTTAAATTATATAAATTATATTTTTATTTTCATATTTTGTTTTAATATGTGTTAATATGTTATTTTATGTCTTTAAATATTTTTAAAGTGATGAAATAAATTTTTCAAAGCTAATTGAATTTATTTTTTATTTTTAAAGGCTAGTTTCTATTTTTCTGCTATTTTCTTCAATTAAATTATATTTAATTAAAATTTATTTATTCATTTTGTGAATGCATTTTTATTTTATGTTCTTATATTTATTTATAAATATTTTTCCAAGTCCATATAAATCTTCCAAAGTTTATTCTGTTTATTTTCAAATTTTCAAGACTAGTTGCAATTTTTGCTGTTTACTTAATTAAATTATATATAATTAATAATTAATTTATTTATTTTTGTTTATTTACTAAATTTTCATATTTTATCTGAGTTTATATATATATTTCAGTTATTTAAAAATTTAAAACAAAATAGAGGAAATTTGAAGAGTTTTAAACTTTTGGAATTCCTAAGCCTTTTCATCTCCCGACCTTTCCTTTTCTCAACTCCATTCTTTATGATTTTTGGCCATACCCTTCTCTATTCTTTTCAGCTGCATTCTCTTCTCTTTTTCACGAAAATTTTATTCATTTCTCAAGAAAAAACTCACGGCCATCATTGAGAAAAGGTTTGGGTAAAATTCATCCTCTTCTTCCTTTGTTTTCTAGTTTTTCTATTGATTTTGCATATGTTCTCTACCTTCATAGCTCCACTCCTCCTCAATCAGATCTGGTCCGGCCTCCACCACCACCTTTCTCTGATCATTACCCACTCTATTACACCACCAAGGCAGGCCAAGCACATCCATGGCAAGGAACACCACCAAAATCAACAAAAACCACCACATATTACACTAGCTGAGCCTAGATTGTTAACACCACCTTCTACCACCATTTGCCACCACTACCACCACCACCACCACCTCTGACCTGACCTCAACCCTCTGCCACATCATCCACCGTCACCAGCACCCACTGGCCGTGACCCATGACCTCTGGCCGAACCTATTTGTGCCAAAGATTTGAGGTTATGTTGCATTGTTTAGCCTTGAACACCTAGTTTTTGCACCTAGACTTCAACACTTTGTTAACGCATGTTTGGCCAACCCTTACCAACCCAAAACCAGATCCAAACCCACTCCTTAGCCATGCATTTCAGATCTGGAGCTGAAGCATAGATGGTAGAAAGCATGTGCAATCACTTTGGCTTTGGTTCATGCATTCATTTCTAACATTGTTTTATTGAATTTTGGGTTGAAAACTCATGTTGTCTATATTTGTTTTGTTTGAATGTGACAATGAAATTAATCTTTGGCTCTCCCAATCTCAAATCATTGTCATGCTTTCGTGCCTCTGGAAATCTTTGTTGTGTGTTTGTGGTTGTCATCTCCAGCTTGAACAAGTGAGTTCTTCTCACTAGACAATATGTACTTATATAACTAGTAAACTGACACCATTTGAATCTGTAAAATTATATCATCCTGTTATAACTATTATATTATGATCATATAATGTTTACCCTGTTATTATATATGTTATATCATCTATTACTGTTATTTCATGCTATTCTGTTATTTTATCAGTTTATCACACTACAAGTTCCCTGTAGATTAGGTTCACTATGGGTTGAAATGATACATACCCGAACGGACTTTAGAATAGGGAAAGATCGTTATGGGCTAAAATGATAAGCCTGAGCGACTTTTTATTTATTTTATTTAACTTGGGATTGCGAGTTTGAAATGATAGAACCCGGTTTTTCTTTGGAAACTGCGGATTGAAATGATAGACATCCGTATCACTTGACCTAGGCTAGAAAATTTTATACAGACCCGTGGTTTATATATTTTTCTAAAATTTATAAAATATTTTAAAAATATAAATATTATGATATTTTGATTTAAATTTAAGTAAAAATGATTTTATAGAAATATTAGTGATTTTCTATAAATTAAATAATGAATTAAGTAAATGGTAAAGTAGAATTTGAACTATAAGTAAATTTTGGAATTTATGTTTTGTTTTAAAAAGGAAATTTTATGAAGTAAGAAAAATATAATATTTTGATTTAAAAATGTAATTTAAATGATTTTATAAAATTATAATGATTTTTGAATAAGTTAAAAGGTTAAATAAAATGAATGTTTAAGTAAATTTTGAAATATAGCTTAAAAATTGGAAATTTTGAATCTTTGTTAAAAGTGAAGTTTTATTTAAGTAAAATAAAAGGGAAATAAGCTATATTTTGGGAATTTAAAATTATTGGTTAAGTTAAGAATTTAATTATAGAAATGGAAATTTAATAATTGAATTTAAATAAGTAAATTATTATTTAATTTGATTTTGTATGGAAATTTGACTTTATAAAATCATAAGAATAAATGGTATTTAAATGATTGTTTTTAAGTGTGAAATTATATGATTTTATAAGTTAAAAATGATTTATATTAAAAGTTAATTGTTTGTGAAATTGTAATTTAACTCTGAATTTGATTTGACTGCATTTTTGAAATGTAATTGTTTAAATGAACTAAAGGGGATAATTTAAACTAAAAGCTATTATAGTACTTTATAAGTGCTACGAAAACTATATTTTGTTGTTTTAATATATTTTAATGAAAATTAATCTTTAGAAAATGATATAACTTTGTAAATTAAATGTTAAAATTTTAAAGCTAATGAAGAGACATTTAAATGGTTTTAAATGGAAGAATTTGATTTTTAATGTGAGTTTAAAATGGTATTTAAATTTAATAAAATGAATGGATTAAATGGTATTTTAAATGAATTAAAATGAATGATGTTTTGAATAATATTTTGATACTTTGAAATGGATTTGAAATGATATTTGATTTCTGATTTATCTAATTTATTTGATAAATGAAAATTTGAAGTATATATTATTTGAGTTTATTTAAATGATATTGGATTTATGAAATATGAGATATTTAAGCTTTGAAATTTTCTAAAGATTGAACATTGTATTTTATGGATTAAATCTATATTTGAAATTGATAAGATTTGAAATGGTTGATGATAAACTGAAATTTAATTTGAAACTTTGGAAATTGAATACTTGATTTGAAAATATAATAATTACACTTTTAAATGAATTTAAATGAATTAATTTGTGGGAATATAAATTATTTAAAGGTGATTTGAAATAATAATAATATGAATGATATCTTTGAATATAAAGGTATTTAAAGTTGAATATTTGGATTTGAACTCAAATGATATTTTGATATTAAAATGATTTGTAATAAAGTTTTGAAAGATATGATATTTTGATATTAAAATGATTTGCAATGAAGTTTTGAAAGATATGATATTTTGATATATTAAAATGATTTGAAAGGGAGTTTTGGAAAGGTATTATATCTTAATATATTGAAATGATTTAGAAATGATTTAATCTTCATTTTGATAAAGATTGGATTTGAAATGATATTCTATTTTGAAGTATAAAATATTATTTTAAAAAAATTATAACCAGGGTTATAATAATGATTGGTTGTTAGAGAGACCGGGATCGGATATGGACATACTCTCTGTCGATACCGAAAACCACTTTGACAACTGTGTACGCGGTGGAGTTTCCAGAATGAAGTAGGATGGTGACGATGATCCTAAGGTATATACGTGGACCCAACTCCCGTGAGTTGGCATAAGGTGGCTAAAACAGGAGCGATCTCGGACCATTGAGGTAGCACCTCTTATCGGACACACTTCTTCGATACCATTCTATTACTTGTGATTGATTTGGTGCGCACCCTTGATTTGGGAGTGTTGTTCGAGGTGGAGCGGTAGTGGCTGTTATGCGTTTCCATCAGTCCGTGTGCGTAATTGGTATATCTACCCTGGCATTGCCTTGTGTGCCGTGTCACCTACCATATCGAGCCCACTACGATTTTGGTTTAAAGATCCGACCGCGTTAAGGTTCACCATCCCCTTAACGCTATTTTCTATATGATTATACTTTACTAATTAGACACTACTGTATATAGCGTATATTACTACATAGTAAATAGTTTAACGGATCCTTAAAGAATGGGCGATCCCAAGCATTCTTTAAGTTACTTGTACGTTTATTACAGTTCACTTGAGTTGGTTTACATTATATAAGTATATATTGTCCTGACTCGAGTGTTTTGTGTTTTGTGTTTTGCTTTACGCTCGGGTCAGCCTGAGTTATTCACAGATTTGGATTTCCACTCTCTCGGAGATTTGAATCGTTGGAGATTGTCTACTTGTTTGGTCCTATCTATTTCTGTTCCGTTGTTCTACTCAGCTTGTACTTGGTTATTGTATTGAGACTTCTGTTGTACTTTATTTCTTCTATTATATCTTATTTAACTCTGATATATTTACATAGTAGCTTCATGAACTACTATTTCTTTTACTTCCGCTGCATTATTTTACTCTGTGTCTGTGATCTGTGATTATTTATTTACTATATATTCTGAGATTTGCCAAATTTTATTTACAACGTGGTATTTTGAGCAATTCAATTCCGACATGTGCGGATGCAAATGGTTGATAATATCAGGTCGTTACAGTTGCCTTTTCTTAATTTAATAACATTTGTAAGTTTGTTATCCACACACAGATGTCATAACTACAACCACAACACTACTTTTATCAATTACAATTAATTACATACTATTTCATTAATTTATACACATTTAAATTATCAATTACTCCTTTAATCTAATTTATCAATTAATACACACACTATTACAATAAATTTACAATCTATAACCAGTTATAACTTATTTTTATCATTTTAATTAATTGGAATTACATTTAACGTAGTTATCAATTACCTTAAATTAGTGCTATTACATTTCATTCCAGTTATATTCTTATTATTAAATCCCAAAATTTTATTTCTTCCAACATTAAATCACAAAACCTTATTAAATTAACTATCTCTTAATTATCAAAAATTACGGGTCGTTACATTCTCCCCCACTCAAAACATTTCGTCCTCAAAAAGGAAAAGACGGAATTAAGAAATATATATATATATATATATTATTCAAAGTATTCAATTCATAAACAATTAATTTACATAATTAAATAATTTAAATAAAATATATCAATTTAAAATCAATTAAATCTTTTCATATTCTAGTAAATAAAAGTTTGAAACATTTCCGTTTCACAAAATTTTCTAAGTCCCAAAATTCACGAAAATTTCGACAGAGTCTCCTTTGTACGAAGAGATCTGGAAGGAATAACAGTATCAATAATAACAATATATACCATATATTTCAAAATAATATATCCCAAACCACGGGAAAAACAATATAATATCGCTATAAAACCGTAATTCGAGAACGTACCTATTTGTCAGGCAAACAACGCTTATTTATGAAACCAAAAGTAGTAGCTATTGCTTCCATATACCTGTATTTCACATATATAGTCCAAAAGAGTTAATAATTATATAAAAGAGAAATATTTAAGTTGTTTCAAATTAATAACAAACAAATTAGAACAACATAACAAGAATCATTCGCAATAAACAACACAAACATCATTTCAACAAAAAAAAACAATTATCCATCCATCTATAACAACCAAAACAAAGGGTTTGTTCGGGTTCAGAAAAATTTAATCGTATAAAATGATAAATAAACTACTAAGTATACCATACACTGAACAGTCTTAGATAAAACTCAATAGATCATTTATACATCTTAAACAATTTAAAGTATCACATCCAAGCATCCCATAAGCCAAGACAAACAGTGATTTCCAAGTATTATTCAAATGTGTTCTTATTAATTTCCTTTCATATCACTTTTTTTTTTGTTCATTTTTCTTCATTTATACAATGATATTTTATTAGTTTACATTCATTGCTTACATAAGTTATTTTCATTTCAATTATTTAGATTATTCATTATTATGTAAGTTTCTTTACAAATTTAATTCACCATTAATAAATTATTATTATTATTCCACATTCATTTCTTTCATATATAGTATTATTGCATATTTAATCCATTTTTGAATCATTTCACATTTTCTAAAGTCCTAATCATTTAATTAATATAGTATTCACTTAATTATAAATGGCTTCAACATTACTTAAGTTTATAATTATTTACTTACAGTATTCACTCTTCCTGTAAATTTAATTAGTTACATTTCAAATTATTAACTTAAGTGTATAACAATTTATAACATAAGAATTCTTATTTATAGAAGTAATTCCAGTGACCACCTTCGTTACCAAAGTTTTACTTGTATAATATTCTATTACTTGTTCTTATTAACATTTTACTTATAATATTTTGGTAAGTTATAAATGTTATTTAAAGAATGCAATTGAATGTCACACAAATTCATCTTGTTCATTTGTTTTTATCAAAGTTCAATAATTCATCTTCTAAATTTTCATTATTCTTAAATTTACAAGTTTCCAATTTCTCATATATACCATTAATCACTTAGCATCTAATTACTTATATTTTTCTTCATTTTAGAAACTTCTAATTATTAAAATAATTAAGATTTCATTCATTACAATAACTAAAAACTACTAATTATTAGAAAAATTCAAGAACTAAACTCCGGGTTCATTTTTAGTCACTTGGAAAATAATATATATATTTATCCTTTATAGATCAAATCATACTTAGAAATTCAAAATTAAGGTTTATTCATCAAACAGATGTGTAGTAAAACTACTATAGCAGTCTTCCCACTTTGAAACTCGAAAATGAATGTCGATGATGTGTGCACTCATCTTCGAAATTATTTTCCAACGACAAAGAGGGGAGTGCAGAACTTATTTCCTTTAAAATTTTCTTTTAAAACATTTCTTTCAAATCATATTGAGATATTTATATCAGAGAATAGTTAAATGAAATAATACAAATATTATATTCCAATATCTTTCGAAAGAAATTTTCAAAAATCCCAGAACTTAAGTTCTAAAAAAAATTTCCAATTTATATTTTCTTTATTTGTAAATCCCATTTTACAACCAATATTTATAAAATTTCTCTTCCTAACAAACAACATATTACATCCAACTATATCATTTATAAAATTTATTATTTTATATACAAAATATATAATAGGCAAAATTATTTCATTTACCTATATTTCAAAACAATATTGTGTCGGTCTGTCCTATTAAGTGTTTAGAAATTCCTATCGATGCCATAGCGTCCTATGTACCGACCAGAATTTATAAATACTAAACAGAACAAATTAAAATAATACAAAACCTTTTATAACACTAGCAAATACGCTCTCTCACATATATACACTTAGCAACTCATTCTACGTTATTACTACCCTATTTTATATGAGTCAGTTTCCACAAAGCTAAGGTTATCGCTAAACCAAAGCCTGATACCAAATGTAACGACCTGCCTTTTTAGACGGTTTAAATCGACGATAAACAACACACGTCAGACTCAAACCATTAAAAAAAGCAGTTTTGTATGGGGTAAATAAGAAAAAGCAGAGAAAGAAAGAAACAAACACAGAATCTCACAGCGGAATGACTAAGTATAATAATCAAATAAACAGTTCATGAAGCTGTTTTACAAATAACATTTGATTACATCTTTACAATAAAGAATTAGAGTTACATGCGATAGAAATAAATAACAATGCAACGGAATAACATGATGTAGTGGTAAGAATATAATAAATAGTAATAGTACTAAATCTTCGTCTTCATCCTTCAGAAATGCAGTCTTCGATACACAGAAAAGCTCAGACTAACCCGAGCGTAATGAAAAGACAAAACACTCGAGTTAGAACTAAAAGATCTTATGTGTAACGACCCGATATTTTCAACCATTTGCATCCATTATAAGTGTATAGGTAGACACTCATGCCGGAGTTAAATTGCTCAAAATACCGCGTTGTAATTAAAATTTGGCAAATCTCAGAATATACAGTAAATAAATATAATCACAGACCACAGACATAGAGTAAAATAATGCAGCGGAAGTAAAAGAAATAGTAGTTCATGAAGCTACTATCTAAATATGTCAGAGTTACATAAGATACAACAGAAGAAATAGAGTACAACAAAAGTCTCAATAAAATAAACAAGTACAAGCTGAGTAGAACAACGGAACTGAAATAGATAGGACAAGACAAGCAGATAATCTCCAGCGATTCAAATCTCCAAGCGAGTGGAAATCCAAATCTGTGAATAACTCAGGCTGACCCGAGCGTAAAGCAAAACACAAAACACTCGAGTCAGGACAATATATACTTATATAATGTAAACCAACTCAAGCGAACTGTAATAAGGGTACAAGTAACTTAGAAGATGCTTGGGATCGCCCATCCTCTAAGGATCCGTTAAAATATCTACTATGTAGTAATATTCGCTATTATAATAGTGTCTAAATAAGTAAAGTATAATAATATAGAAAATAGCGTTAAGGGGATGGATAACCTTAACGCGGCCGGATCTTAAAATCATAATCGTAGTAAAGCTCGATATGGTAGGTGACACGGCACAACTAGGCAATGCCAGGGTAGATATACCAATTACGCACACGGACTGATGGATACGCATAGCAACCACTACCGTTCCACCTCGAACAACACTCCCAAATCGGAGGATGGCCATCTAATCAATCACAAGTAAGAGTATAATATCGAAGAAATGTGTCCGAGAAGAGGTGCTACCTCACTGGTCCGAGATCGCTCCTGTTTTAGCCACCTTATGCCAACTCACGGGAGTTGGGTCCACGTAACATACCTTAAGAACGTCGCCACCATCCTACTTCATTCTGGAATCTCCACCGCGTGCACAGTTGCCAAAGTGGTTTTCGGTAAGACAGAGAGTATGTCCATATCCGATCCCGGTCTCTTTAACAACCCAACGTTATTATAACCCGTGGTTATAAGTTTAAAAACAGTTTATACTTCAAAATAGAATATCATTTCAAACCCAAATCTTTATCTAAATAAAGATTAAATCAATTCCAAACCATTTCCATATTTTTAAAATATCATATCATTTCAAAACTTCATTTCAAATCATTTTAATATTCCAAATATCATTTGAGTTCAAATCTAAATATTCAACTTTAAATACCTTTTAAATTTAAAGGTGTACTTCATTTATTATCATTTCAAGTCACATTTTAAATAGTTTATATTCCAATCAAATAATTCATTTAAACCTTTTAAAAGTGTAATTATTATATTTTCAAATCAAGTATTCAATTTCCAAAGTTTCAAACCATTCTGAGTTCGTTTACTAAGTCAAAAACCCTAATTATTAAAATTTCAGCATTTCACAGCATTTAAAAACAACTGCTATAGGTTATATTTGAAAACATTTTAATTCAGCAAAGACAACACTTAAAACTGCTGTTAAAACTCAGTTTTAGTTGAATTATAGTTCAAAACAGAAAAGACAGCATATCAGAAGTGCTGCGGTAGTTCAGATTTTAAAACAAGGGTTAAATTTGGTTTCAGCGAAGACTGCAGACCATTATAGCATTTCCAGAGAATGCTATAATAGACGTGAGTTCAATATTAGCCTATACGTTCAATTACACCAACTACAGCATTTCAGAAATGCTGTAATAGCTCTTTTTACACAATTTTAGTTCAAGACAGAATCTATAGCATTTCTGAATGCTATTAAAAGTAAATTTCAGGTGTTAGTGTATTTCCAGCAATTAAATAACTTTAATTTAAAACACATAAACATTTTAAAAATCATATTTTAACATTTAAAATGTTCATTTACATATCGTTTAACATATATCTTTTCATAATAAATTTCTTATAATAAAATTCAATTTTCAACAATTTACTTAATAAATTTAAGTGTAAAAGTTTCCAATTCTTCACATTTCAACAAATAACTTAACACTTCAAATTTAAATTACCATTTCACAAATTTAACTAAATTTCCAATTTTATTTAATTAACTTAACCCTTTAATTAAAACCAAATTTCACATTTCCTAGTCATGTTATATTTTAAAGGATCACTTTTAAATATTCACTTATTTAACCACTTAAATTCATAGAAAAATCAATAATACTTTAATAAATCACTTAAATTCAAATTTAATCAAATTATTATATTTACCATTTCCAAATAAAATTTAATATCCATTTTATTTATATTACTTAAATATCATTTTTAACCAAAATTCCAAATTTCCAACTTAAGTTATATTTCAAAAATCCAGTTAAACCATTCATTAATTACATTTTTAACACATGGGAAAAAAAATCATAATTTCTTTATTTTAAAACATTTCAAAATCTATTTTAATCAAATTTCATAAATTTATATTTTTAAAATACTTAAAAATATCCAAAACACTTTATAAAATAACCACGGGCCT
This sequence comes from Allium fistulosum, assembly GCA_030737815.1. NCBI lineage: Eukaryota > Viridiplantae > Streptophyta > Magnoliopsida > Asparagales > Amaryllidaceae > Allium > Allium fistulosum. The sequence goes on along the minus strand of CM060905.1, from coordinate 494,681,053 downwards.
GTATATAGTTTTCTAGCCTAGGTCAAGTGATACAGATATGTATCATTTCAATCCGTAGTTTAAAAAGAAAAATCCGGGTTCTATCATTTCAAACCCGCAATCCCAAGTTAAAATAAATTAAATAAAAAAAACCATTCAAGCCTATCATTTCAGCCCATAATGATTTTTCCCTATTCTAAAGTCCGTTCGGGTATGTATCATTTCAACCCATAGTGATTTCTAATCTACAGGGAACTTGCAGTGTGATAAACTGATATAAATAAACAGAATAACGTTAAATAACAGTATCATATGATATAACAGGTGTAATAACAGGTGTGAACATCATATGATAATAATATAGGCATACATAACATGATAATATATTTCTACAGATTCACAGGGTGTCAATTTACTAGTTATATAGGTACATATTGTCTAGTGAGAATAACTCACCTGTTTGTGCTGGAGATATCAAAACCAATGACACAATTGAAACAAAAGCATGATGACAAGACTACGGAATTGAGTGGAGAGCGAATCCAAGCTACAACTCTTGTGCACAACCCAAAACAAACAACCAAAACAACAAAATTCAATACGACTTTAAAATGAAATAACTTTGAAATGAAAAGAGATTTGAATGTCAAATCTTTTGCCTTGTTTTTTACAATGCTTTGCATGGCCTAGGGGTTTATTTAGGTCAGGTTTGAAATGTCTTTGGCTCAGGTTTGATCATAGGAATGCATGGAATAAAGGCTAGAACATGTGGAGGAAGTTACAACACAAGAATATCAAGAGACTAGGCAACATAGTGGAGTTTGGTTCAACTTTTGGCTCGGTCTATGGGTCAAATGGCTCGGCCATCATCTGGTACAAGTCTGGACAGAGGTTTGGGTGATGAGTAGCAGCAGCCAAAGGTCATGTAGCAAGTGGTGGTGGTGGCTAAGGGGGTGGCCAAAGCAAGATATGGAGAGTAGGTGATGATATGTGTGGTCTAGGCAATGTTTTGTGGAGTTTTGTGGTGATGGCTTCAAGTGGAAGGTCATGGCCTGTCTTGGTCAGAGGGAAGGGAGTGTTTGCTGTAGTAGATGGAGGAGGTGATGATGGGGATGAATGTGGTAGAGGCTAGGCCAAGCAAACATGTGAAGAGATCAAGACAAAATTGCATAGAAAAGTAAGAAAAAAAGTAGAAAGAAAAGAGGGAGATTACCAAATTTTTTTGCAAGATGGAGGCCATGATTTTTTTTAGGGTTTTGGAGCTTTGAAAATTCGTGAATAAGATGGGGGAGTCGGCTGAAAATGAATGAGGAAAAGAACGGAAAAAATAAAATAAAAGATGTATTGATTGAAAAGAAACGGTAGAATTCAAAAGGGCTAAGCACACAAAAGGTATCACACTCTTCATATATTTTTAATTCCTTTTTTATAACTTTATATTTCTGGAAAAAATAATAATCCCAGATAAAATTTCGAAATTTTATCAAAATATAATAATTTATATAAATATTTATCAATTATATAAAGTTAAATTAAGAAAATAGCTAAAATAGTAAACTAGTCTAGAAAATTTGGAATTGAATAGAATAAATTTTTAGAAAATTCATATGAGCTTGAAATATATTTTTGAACATAAATAATAACATAAAATAAAAATATATTCACAAAATAAGTATTAAAAATTTAATTTACATATAATTTTTAATGAAGAAAATAGCAGAAAATAGGAAAACAGCCTTTAAAAATGAAAAATAAATACAGTAAATTTTGGAAAAATTCTATTATCATTTTAAAAATATAAAAAGACAAAAATATACATAAAAAACATATTAACACATATTAAAACAAAATATAAGAAAGAAAATATGATTTATAAAATTTAAAATAGGCAAAATTGCACAAATAAACAAATTATACTAAAAATTGAAATGTACATAACTTTTACATTTTAACTCCGTTTTCAACGAAACGAAAAGTAGTGTTCAAGTTATTACATCTATTTTTATAATAAAAGATAAAATTTATAATTTCAAACTTTTAAATTTTTAAGTTTAAAAGTCAAAGTTTGACTATTTGACCAAAATTCACATTTTCTGGAAATATTAAATTTAGTCATATTTGGAATTCAAATCCACATCAAAATCAAAGTTTATATTTAAAATAACAAAATTTGTTCTTTTTCATAAATAAAGCTTTTGAATCTGGAAAAATCAATTTAAAAATAATTGTAAAATACAGGGTTGTTACATTATGTAAGTTAAATCAACAGTAAATAAATTTGAGTGTAACGGCGTTGGAGATGTTTACGGGGTTTGACATCTCCTATCCAGTGTCAACATGAGTGCAATAACTTAAGAGATGTTCGGGATTTACATCTCCTAAGGATCCGTTAAACTATCTACATACATAGTACAATACGCTATTATAATAGTGTCTACAGTAAAGTAAAGTATTAAAATAGCGTTAAGGTGTTACCCATATCCCCCTTAACACATTTTATATATTCCCATAGTCTATATAGTACCGTAAGCTCCTTTGTGAGGTTTTCTCAAAGGGCACTCCATAGGTATGGTACAAACCTGTAACAACCCTGAATTTTTGACATTTTAAATGTGAATATTTAATTGGTTTAAAATATTCGAATGATAGTTCAATTTGAAATTCAAGTATCAGAATGGATTTGGCAATTTAATTAGTGAATTTAATTATTAAATATGGGTAAAAATTTGAATCTTCGGTTTTAAGCTGATTAATAATATTTTCAAGGCTTAGAAAATTCATATTGATTATACTGAAGATAATAGAAGCTTCAGAATTGAATTTGGAGATGCTTTGTTTAGTTTTGAAAATTTGTTGTTTAAATCAATATTTAAAAATAGCCTTCCGAGGCACAGTCTCGGAATTCAACGAAACCAGTTCCATTGGATCCGTAATATTGTATTATTATCGGATTTCAATTTTCGTAATGTTTGGAATGATCGTTTGGCCGTACGATAAGCAAACGCGTTGAAATTAAATCGAAGATTTAATATTATAACTGGTCCAAAAAGCTATCTTCTCCATACGATCGAATTTGGACTCGGAACCTTTTCCATTGCGTTCAGAATAGGCGTATAACATTACGAACACCTAGCGGCATGTCTCGATAGGATATCGAAATTTTGAGTGCAAATTCGTGACGATTTGAATTTAAAGTAAATATATATTTGTACTCCGGTCAACATTAGTTGAAATTCTTTCACTTCGTGTTAATGTAGCAAGTTGATTTAGGCATGCAATATCTCTTCTTGTCTCCCCATTTCTTTACAAATATGACGCAAAGAAAAAGCCTTCAATTCGAATTAAAAACAAATAATGGTTGCGTACTTATTCCCTCTTCATAGTTCATTTTCATTTCGAATTCAGCCGAGCCCTTTTCCCTGAGATGATTTAAAAATCGAAAATGGCAGATCAAAGCTTGAAAAATTATCGTCTCCTCCTCGTCTTTTCAATAACAGCCGTGATTTCAAAATTCAAAAGAAAGAAAAGAAAACTGCAATGTCTTTCGTCCAAAAACAAATTCACCTTCTTCTTTCCTTTCGGCGTTCTCGAATCTTTCCTCTAATCTCAGAAATAAATTTGAATCCTCTTCAGTTAGAAAAAGAGGGGATAAAAATCGAAATCGATTTTCGTTCGAGATTTTATAAGCAAGGGAAGGTCTCGAGTTCAATAACTAGGGTACGAGTTTTGACGAACCCTGGGTCATCGTTGTAGATTTCGGTTGCTGTATCGAGTTTGGGTAGGTTGGTGGGAAGGAGGTGGCGTGTTTTCTTCTGCTTTGGGTGGCTCGAACGCGTGGGGAGTGGAAAGAGTTTTCGCGGTGGCTTTGGATTGTCGGGCGAAGGGCCGAAGTCGTGGAAGAGCAAGCTAGATTTTGGCAGTGGTATATTATTTTCTCCTTAATTCATAATAAGTAGATTTTTTTTATATACTGAAAATATATATTACAGTAGGTATAAAACTATTCTTGTTTTTAAGTTAGAAAGAAGTTTTATTTTTGTTATTTACAGGGAAAAAAAAAGATAAGATAAATATATGAAGTTAAAACGGAAATTTTTATTTCAGAAAAATGTATGTACAGGGATATTTTGAAAGAAAAAAGATATATCTATATATAGGAGTAATTAAGATGTGAATGGAAATATATACTGAAGTTATGTATTTTTTTTGTGTAACCAGGTTAAACTGGAAAAAAACCAGAAAGAATTTCAAAATGGTTGGAAGTTTATATAAAATTAGACTTTGAAAGCTATATAGATTTTTATAAATATATATAGGTAGTTTCAAAAGGAAATTTAAAAGATACATATACACACATTTAAGATTTAGTGGTTTATTTTAAAATAATGGAATTGGTGATTAAATTGTTCAATTTACTTATTTAATTTATTATAGTTACAAAAAGGTTTTTAGAAAAAGGGAAATTATCAGATTAAATTAAATTGTTAGTTAATTAAACTATTTAATAGAATTTAATTGTTCGATTTATTCGAATATTAATAAATGATATAAATTGTTTATACAAGGTCTATAAATCGAGAAAACAAACTGGATTGGAAATGGATTACAAATTAAAAGCAAAGGTGAGATCTTCTCACTCAAACAAAGGGTTTTGTTTAATTTTAAATAGTTATATTTAAAATTATTGATTGTGATGATTGTGTGCTTGAATGATAGTATATATGATAGTAGTATATAGCAATATATATATATATATTGGAATATGTATATATTGGAGTTGTCGATTTCCCGCATTATATAGCGGATGAGACCCTATTGCGCCACATAATAGCAGATGATATTTTATAAATCCCATATACCGCGATATTCCACCTCGAAGTGGAATTGGTATTGTGCTAATATATGTGGATGCAGGGAAATAGGTTGGAGGGATCCAACTGGATTCCTCAAATTATATGAATTTGTTTCATATATTGTATGAATTTGTTTCATATGATGTGTGATTATTCATTTATAATCTGTGAATGATTATATTTGCGATTGAATGTGTTGAAGGCTATAATTTAGCCGAATGTATTTTTGGTATCGTTGGATACCAGAAATAAATAAAATTGGATTTTTTGAAATTAAAATTGGAAATTTTTAGTAAATTCTTTTGAAAGAATTGGTTGAATTTCAAAGAAGGAATTTTAAAGCGTAAAGTTGATTTTTGAAATCTTATCGAATTATTTCCAAAAATATGGGAAAAGATTTTTATAAATGGATTTTGAATAGTATTATTCGAAAGTTGGAGAATTTATTTAAAATGGAATTTTAAATGGTTTGGAAGAGATAAAGGAATTTATTTTTAAAAAGTGATAAATTTGTTTGAAATCCAATTGATAATTGATTTGGTATTTGAAATTAAATCTTTGGAAATCGATTTGTAAAATGATTTGGCATTTGGAAATAAATTTAGAAATCAATTTGTAATTGATTTGATGTTGAAGTAAATTTGAAATCAATTTTGTAATTGATTTGGTGTTTGAAAGTGAATATTTGGAAAATGATTTGAAAATCGTGTATAAGTGAATATTTGGATATTTAAATTCAAAGTGGGAATTTATAAAGAAAAAGGGAAATGAATAATATCGGGAATTTTATTCCGCGAGTGAATATGATTTGAATTTTTTTTTCAAAGTAATGAAGTGTGACATTGTGATTTGAAATTGGTTTTCAAATGTTAAAGTGTGGAAAAATATATATCTTGTGAAGATATTTTGAAAATAAATAATTTGGGAAAAATTATTTAAATTGGTTGATTGTTGTGAATGTTGTTGATAGTTAAATAACCGACTATCAATATTTGCCTTTGAAATGGCACTGGATTTGTTTTTAAAACAAACGCTAATTATTCGGTTGAGCCGGGAGAGGACCTTGTGTCATATAACCCATTCTGAATAGTGATACATCGTGAATGGACATTATTTGAAGACCGGTGTGAAGACCGGGTATTTTCAAAAATGAAAGGACAACCTGTCGAATGTCTCTTTACCGAGTTGCTCCGGTATAGAGATTTATATCATTCTTCTTGTGATGGGATGTCCGGACGTGATTAGTGAATACCTGGATTGCAAGGGCTTCTTTGGAAGTGCCTTCGGTTCCGTTCGATCCCGGAACGGACTTGTATGGATGTGTGTCTGACGTTACACTTTGAGATGTAAAGCTTGTTTCTATCAAATACATTTCTGTTGGTGGCGGAGAATTTATTCTCTTAGCTTAACACCCTTCTCTGAGACGTACGAGCTCAGAGATTATGTAGTTGATGGTTACTAATGATACATTCCCAATTTGGTAATGTGGCATACGAAGTGTTGTTGATCATTTGTTGATCAAAGCGTGGCTTTGTGAAAAAGCGTGGCTTTGTGAAAAAGCGTGGCTTTGTGGACGAGACTTCATCGAGCCTCACAACCCGGTAATGGTCGAAACAAGAATGTTGTGGCAAGGTTTTTATGGGTCATGCCCCTAGGGTATGTCATTTCCTTCTGGATAAAAGGTGATATCATGGTATGGAGTGTGAAGACCCAAATTATTGAGATGAGAATAATTAGATTAAAATCAGAAAAATGAAAAATTTCAAATATATATATATATATATAGTCTGAAGATAAATATTGAGAGTGAGTTAAAAGTAATAATAGCTAAATTGAGTAAGTCTTATATTCACATGTGTGTATATATATATATTGAATATAAATAGTAAGAAGGAAATGGTATTTCAGAGGGAAGAGGATATATATAACTGAGTGCATATATGGATTATATATTACCATATGTTATATTTATATATATATATACCCAGAAAGAATAAACATAAAGTAATAAGGAAAGAACACCAGGGTAATTAAAAATATGAATACATTTACATATCAAGGGAAAACAGATAGTTTGAAATATTAACCAGGGGTTAATTGATAAAAGGATATACATATATATATTGTAGTCTAACATAAAGAAAATAAAATAATTCAGTAAAGAGAAAATTGTTTTCAACAATTAAGTGATAAGGAGAAAATGATATATTCTTTGGTAAATTAAAATGCTTAAAAACCAGTTTTATATTAGTTATACATAAGTACAATTTTGAAATAAGTCAAGTGTAAACAAATAGGCTGAGATAATAGCTAGGAATGGAAAATAACTCGGGCATAATAAAAGGTATTAAAAGAAAAAAAAAATAAGCCACATGAAAATAATATATAAGTGAGTCATGCAAATTGCATGCACACAGGAAAAGCAGTGGATAACTGCTTTTACCAGAAATAGAAACCAAGGGAAAATGGCACATTTAGCCATAACAGCACACACATAATTCTCTGAGTGATGTGAGGATAAAATGGGTTTTTCCCTTTAGTAAAACCCTAGTGAAAATGATTTAAATCAAGAGAAGAAGCAGAGGTTTTACTCTGAGGGAAAACAGAAACACATTGAAAAAAAAAGAGAAGAACATACACTGTGTAACGACCGCCCACGACCCTTGCACCGAATCTAGAGATAGTGCGCTGTAAAGTGTGCCAGGCGACCATGGACGATTGTCAGAGAAGATTAAAAACAACAGAATCTATCGTATTACTCATAGCGCATGGACAAAATACAATAGAACATATATATAGTGAAGCTTTACAGAATAAAATGCCATCATATAAAACTTCATAATAGTTGAATACAAGCATCCAAATAGCCAATACATCAAGCCTCACTACATAACACTCAGAGAATACAAAACAGCGGAACATCCAGTACATATAATAAGAAGATAATATGCAACCCTCCAGCTCGTCTTCGATATCAGCATCGTGAAAAGAGAACAGCACCTGTCACCTGTTACCTAGTCTGCCCGTCCCAAAAATGGACGAACAGCCTAAGGAAATAAGAATTAAAACATAAAGCCTTGAGTCGGACAACAGTCTTAGTGAGCAGTAAATTAACTAACAACATACCAAAAGAGCATAAAGAAAAAGGAATAAGAATACAACCCTCCCACTCCAACCTCATTCTACAGTGATAGCCCCCAGACACACACTAAGCAGAAGCAACATAGCAGAGCATACAATTTTAAAGTAAAGTAACAATCATTCGAGTCAAGGGCGATGTTTTCCAAGTACCAAGGCCTAAATCAGATAAGCACCCAGAAAATACCGCTCTTGAGTCCGAATGACGATACGACCAAACATCCATGACTCTGGCTATCACTGTTATCATTGCTTCGATATCACCGTTAATTGAATGACCGGCACATTCTTTCAGCCGTCCGTCAAGGGCTAATGGAAACCCCGGTTCTAGACATAACTCCCGCACGTCGTCGCAGCCCGTGCCTAGGACTATCGAATCTGCCCAGAGTACTCGACCATCAACAGTTGGCCGTTGGGACTATCGAATCTGCCCAAACGTACTCTTGCTTAGAGCATGCTAGAACCTTCAACAACGATGCTATCCAAGCCTCCTAGTCATCCTCCTCGACGACTATTCTCATATCCATTCATTATCCTCAACTCGAATCATATCACCGAGTTATCAACATGCTTGGAATGATCCCGTCTGGATTAGACCAAGTCTTCATCACATGATTGCCTCGCTTCATCACATCCTCGCAAAGCCTCATCTCAACATCACATCATCAAATCTACGCATAAGAGCTTCATCATCCCGCTACATATGCCACAAGCAGCTTTCCCAATTCAAGAGCCTTTCCCTTAGCTTTTGAATCGTCTTTGGTCTAAATCAAACCATCAATCATCTAATTCATAGCAATCAATCAAATCAAACATTAATCCAAACAATCAAGCATTCAAATATGATCTAAGTAGACAATTATAACAATAATGGCATTTTCGTAATTAAAGGGTTGAAAGTCTAACATGCATGAAATCATAAGAAATATCTCTACAATCTTGATGAATGAACTTGCATAGGTTAACACTTAGTAAAATGGTTCTCGAATCATTATGAACAATGGATCTATATAGATCTACACTTAGGATGAAGAAAATGCATGAAAATCACTATTTTAACACCAAATCGAGCCAACAATCCGATATACTCCTTTGGATCCGTGTGAGAGATAATCACCACTCACCAAATCACCAAAACAAACCCTAATCAACACGCTTCAGATCTGGACAGCGAGGGATCAAGCTTGATCTATCACGAATCCGCTTCAAACGATGAATTCTCACTTCAAAGGATGAAGATCTTCAACTTTAGCTCTTGGACCTTCGATCTTGATCTTCGATTTGGATGAAAGGAAGCACTAGATTAGAGTGGAGAAAAGAAGTGAAGAAGTGTAGAAGTCGAGCTCTCAAATTGGCAGCACTTCGTCGCTTCAAAATCCGGATCCCAAAAAGTGAGAAAAACCCCTCCTATTTATAGCTGAAAATCTCTCTAAGTCGTAACTCGGCTATCTCCATAGGTCGTCTCCGACCTAAGCCTCTCCGACCTAAGCCTCTCCGACCTAACAGATATGCACGTGTGCCCCAACTCCTACGACCTAACACTTCTGCGCATCCAAGCACCCAGCGACCTACGACCTAACGCAACACGCGACTTAACACATGCGCTTCCACTTGTATACGACCTACGACCTAACACAGATCGCGACCTAACACTTAGACGCGACTTAACAATAGGTACGACCTAACACTTAGACAAAACCTAGCGACCTAACGCAGACTGCCTCTATGACCTACGACTTATAAAACCTTACGACCTAACAACTTAGCAACCCACGCGACCTAACAGTGTTACGACCTAACACTTAGGCGCTCACGCGACCTAACACTCAAGCCAACCACTCCGACTTAGTCCACATGACCAGATACTTAACCCCTTAGGTCGTCCAACGACTTAACTACTAAGTCGTTAACCAGCTTATTTCTTAGGTCGGTCAATCCTATAGGTCGCTCACTCTACTAAGTTGCTAACCCGGTAACCACTGGGTCGCTAACTCCACTAGGTCTGCCTACCCTTGAGTCGCCATCTCCTTAAGTCGGTCAGTTCCTTAGGTCGTTAACTCGCCCTGCCGGCCTAACACTTAACTCACCAAAACTCTTAGGTCATCAACTTCCTTAAGTCGCTGCCGACCTACCCCTTAGGTCGCCCACCCTATAAGTCGGTCACGACCTATCACTTAGGTCGTTCACGACCTAGGACTTAGAAAAATTCTGCCTAAAATCTGAAACGACTTAAAATGCTGAAAATTCCAGATTCGAACGGACTTTTCGATCCGTAAAAATACGGGTCGTTACATTCTCTCCCCCTTAGGAATTTCGCCCCCGAAATTCCAAACAAACAAAGCAATCAAAGACTATTCTGTACGCCTACCATCCATAACAATCAATAACCATGCATCCAATCCTAGCTTAGCGTACAAAATTCTAACACTAGAACAAGTCACAATATCGTGAGATGAAACGACACCTTAGGGCCATACCTTGAAGAGTTCAGGATGAGCTGCCTTCATCCTCTCTTCCACCTCCCGCGTACAGTCGTTATCATCATCACTCCATTGTATCTTGAGCAACTTAACTATCTTCCTCCTAAGCTGTTTCGTGTCGGTTTCAACAACACGAAGCGGCTTACGAGGTCTTCTACCAACTGGATCAACTTCGAAATCTTCACAGCTATCAGCAGAAACCACTGTATTCGAGTCGTGCACATACTTCCGTAGATATGATACATGAAAAACATTGTGCACACTCAACATCTTCTCTGGTAACTCCAATCTGTAGGCGAGCTTTCCAATTCGCTCGATGATCGATCTCGGAGTCAATTTTCCTTTCTTCCCGAATCGAATGACATTCTTCAGTGGAGAAATCTTCACAAAAACCATATCACCTACGTCGAACTCCAAATCCTTACGACGCTTATCAGCATAACTCTTCTGACGGTCTTGGGCTGCCTTCATTCGTTGCCGAATGATCTCTATACAATCTGAAGTCTGCCGAATCATCTCTGGCCCAAGTATCAGCTTTTCTCCAATTTCCAACCAACATGTCGGAGAGTTACACGGTCTTCCATACAATGCCTCATACGGTGCCATACCAATGCTTGACTGGTAACTGTTGTTATACGAAAACTACACCAAATGAAGGTGATCTTCCCATGATCCTCCAAAATCCAAAACACAAGCTCTAAGAAGATCTTCCAAAACTCGGTTGACTCTCTCGGTCTGACCATCTGTTTGAGGATGATAAGCTGTACTCAAACACAACTCGGTTCCCAAAACTTCCTGGAAGCTCTTCCAAAATCCACTAGTGAACAGTGGGCCTCGATCGCTCACTATACTCTTCGGAATACCATGGAATCGAACTATCCACTTAATATACAACTCAGCCAACTTTGATGCAGTCCTAGTCGATCGAACAGGACTGAATCTTGCACTCTTAGTCAGACGATCTACAATGACCCAAATCCCTTCATTTCCCGTTCTGGTTCTAGGCAATCCATCGATAAAATCCATCGACACTTGTTCCCACTTCCATGTAGGAACTTCTAATGGCTGAAGTAATCCACTAGGCTTCTTCTGCTCGGCTTTTACCAACTGGCAGTTCATACACTTGAAAATAAAATTCCCAACATCCTTCTTCATGCCTTCCCAGTAGTATGTTCTCTTCATATCCCGATACATCTTATTTCCACCTGGATGAATTGTCAGCTTCGAGTGATGACTTTCCTTCAGAACTTCTCTCCTCAATTCATCTATATCGGGAACCACTAATCGTCCTTGCTTCCGAAGCCAACCCTCTCGATCGACCTCGAATCCTTTATCCTTTTCTGGATCCAATCCAGATTCCAATTCACGGATAATCTTGACAAGCTTATCGTCTCGCTTTTGGCTCTCGCCAATCCTTTCCACAAGAGAAGGTCTTATCGATAAGTTTGCCAACATCTCAGGTTCCAATTCGCATCTAGGCCTGAAGTCAAATCCAGCTAAATACTCGAGATTCTTCCATTCTGAAAACATGGCTCCTAATCCTGCATGTCTTCGACTTAACGCATCTGCCACTGCGTTACCTTTTCCCGGAGTATAAGCTATACCAAAATCATATGATGCTAAAAACTCTAGCCAACGTTGCTGCCGAAGATTCAAATCCTTTTGGGAGAAAAGATACTTCAATGGCTTGTGATCCGTAAACAACTCAAATCGAACTCCCAATAGATAATGTCTCCACATCTTCAGAGCAAAAACAATCGCCGCCAACTCCAAATCATGAGTCGGATAATTCCTTTCATGCGGCTTCAGTTGTCGGCTGGCATACGCAACAACTTTATCCCTCTGCATCAGTATTGCTCCAAGTCCAGTACCATATGCGTCGGTGTAAACCACCATCTCATCATTCCCACTTGGAATAGTCAAAACAGGAGCACTTGTCAATCTCTCTTTCAGGATTCCGAAAGCTTGCTCACACTTATCATCCCATCTGAACACTAGGTTCTTCTTCGTCAATCCTGTTAACGGTGCAGCTACCTTGGAGAAGTCTTTGATAAACCGTCGATAATATCCTGCTAATCCAAGAAAACTTCTCACATCAGATGCATTCTTAGGTCTAACCCAATCCTGGATTGCTGCCACCTTAGCGGGATCAACCGCTATTCCACTTCCAGAAATCACATGGCCTAAGAACCTCACTTCACTCTTCCAGAAGTGACACTTCGAAAACTTAGCCTTCAGCTGATGTTTCCGCAAGATTTCCAAAACAATACGCAAGTGCGTCTTGTGCTCCTCTTCCGTTCTGGAATAAATCAAAATATCATCCACGAACACAAGTACGAACTTGTTCAACTGATCTCTGAACACTCTATTCATAAGATCCACAAAATATGCTGGCACGTTAGTCAATCCAAACGGCATTACCAGCCACTCAAAGAAACCGGATGATGTCCTAAAAGCAGTCTTCGTCACACTATCCTTAGCCACTCTCAACTGGTGAAATCTCGTTGCCAAATCCATCTGAGAAAACACCTTAGCCTCGTGAAGCTGATCAAACAAGTCATCTATTCTCGGCAATGGATACTTGTTCTTCTTTGTCACCTTATTCAGCTCACGATAATCCACACACAATCTCAACGACCCATCTGCTTTGGTTGCAAACACAACTGGTGCACCCCACTCGGACACACTACGCCGAATGAATCCTTTCTGCAAAAGATCATCAACTTGCACCCTCAACTCCTGCTGTTCCCTAGGCGCCATCCGCCTAAGAGGCATCACAACAGGTCTGGCTCCTTCAACTAGATCTATACGAAACTCGATCTCTCTATGCGGCGGCAACCCTTTGACTTCGTCAAAGACATCCTCGAATCCATTAGCGATTGGCACCGATGACAGTCCATCCCGTGGAACAACCAGCGAATACATGAAGCTCATGAAGACGCCTTCCTCATGCTTACATCGTATTACAACCTTTCGCCCCTCCACATTCTCGACTGTCACTTCCAACCTCTCGCAATCAACCTTTTCCGCATACTTTCTAAGCCAGTCCATACCCAAAATAATTCCGAACCTCGCAAAGTTCAGAACAAAGCAATCACAAACAAAAGAGCAACCATGACTCGATACAACTAGACCACGGCATAAAATACACAAACAAGACGAACCTCCAACTGGATTAGTCACAACCAATGGCCTATCAACAATATCCGGTTCCAAACCTAACCGGCCTACAAGTTCACTACAAACAAACGAATGCGACGCCCCAGTATCAAACAACACTCTAACTGGAACACCACATAAGAAAAGAGTACCTTGAACCACCACACTCTTTCCCTTCTCTTCAGCGGTAGGAGCTTTCGAAGACGACGGAACAGCTCCCAAAGCATAAGCTTGCACAATCTGCTTGTCCCTTCTCGGTTCTGGACAATTCTTCCTGAAATGCCCCGGCTTGTCACAGTTGTGACACTTTATTGGCACCTTCGGATTCTTACAATCCTTAGAGAAATGGCCCTTCTGCTGACAATTGTAGCAAGTCACCTCGCCTTTCGGCTTCTTCTGGCCATCCTTACCCTTCTGCTGCTGCTGCTTCCTCTTCTGGTTTCCACCCTGCTGTGGTTTAGACTCTCCCCTGGTAACAGCAACAACAGGTCCTTCCTTAGGAAACAGACTCTCATGCCTAAGAGCTTTCTCCACAAGCTTCTCAAATGAATCGTCCAAATGATCCACCAACTGTCTCCCAAGATAACTATCCAAGCCGATCACAAACTTCTCATTCTTCTGATAAGCAGATTCAATATATGACCGAGCATACTTGGACAAAGCTTCAAACTCAGAAACATACTCAAGAACAGATCTTCCACCTTGCTTGAGCTCCACAAACCTCTTGAACAGAACAGACTTCTGAGCTGTAGAAATGAACTTAGCTTCAAACCTAACTTGGAATTGCTCCCAAGTAATCTCTTCCTCCGGAGTAGTGATGGTAATAGAATTCCACCAATCAGAGGCTCTCCCTTGAAGCTGCCTTGATGCCAACTTCCTCTTAGTTGCATCCTCAATTCCAAAATCACCAAAGATCCTTCTACAAGCATCTATCCACCTCTGGACCTAGTTGATTCTGTTCCCAAGAAAACCTTCCCTCCAAGAGTAGTATAATCCTTGCACAACTTAGCAAAATCCACTGGTTTCGGAGTTTGGACTTGAACTCCAACATCTACTGCTGCCCCTGGAACTGGTATCCTTCTCATGATCGAAGTCATCATAGCTTCGAACATAGCTGCATAATCAGCAGTCCCTTCAGTAGCTCGGCCTTCCCTAGCAGCTGGTCTCCCTCTTCGACTCATTCTCAATATCTATAAAATGGAATGATTAGAACATCTAGAGAAACAACTGCATAAAGGACTCAAACTCTACTAAGCTACTATATTATATATAGTATTCATCCAACAAAATACAATTACGTCTCTCATACGTAGTTACGTCAGTGAGCGTTGGGTAAAATCGATTAACCAAGGCTCTGATACCAAATGTAACGACCGCCCATGACCCCTGCACCGAATCTAGAGATAGTGCGCTGTAAAGTGTGCCAGGCGGCCATGGACGATTGTCAGAGAAGATTAAAAACAACAGAATCTATCGTATTACTCACAGCGCATGGACAAAATACAATAGAACATATATATAGTGAAGCTTTACAGAATAAAATGCCATCATATAAAACTTCATAATAGTTGAATACAAGCATCCAAATAGCCAATACATCAAGCCTCACTACATAACACTCAGAGAATACAAAACAGCGGAACATCCAGTACATATAATAAGAAGATAATATGCAACCCTCCAGCTCGTCTTCGATATCAGCATCGTGAGAAGAGAACAGCACTTGTCACCTGCTACCTAGTCTGCCCGTCCCAAAAATGGACGAACAGCCCAAGGCAATAAGAATTAAAACATAAAGCCTTGAGTCAGACAACAGTCTTAGTGAGCAGTAAATTAACTAACAACATACCAAAAGAGCATAAAGGAAAAGGAATAGGAATACAACCCTCCCACTCCAACCTCATTCTACAGTGATAGCCCCCAGACACACACTAAGCAGAAGCAACATAGCAGAGCATACAATTTTAAAGTAAAGTAACAATCATTCGAGTCAAGGGCGATGTTTTCCAAGTACCAAGGCCTAAATCAGATAAGCACCCAGAAAATACCGCTCTTGAGTCCGAATGACGATACGACCAAACATCCATGACTCTGGCTATCACTGTTATCATTGCTTCGATATCACCGTTAATTTAATGACTGGCACATTCTTTCAGCCGTCCGTCAAGGGCTAATGGAAACCCCGGTTCTAGACATAACTCTCGCACGTCGTCGCAGCCCGTGCCTAGGACTATCGAATCTGCCTAGAGTACTCGACCATCAACAGTTGGCCGTTGGGACTATCGAATCTGCCCAAACGTACTCTTGCTTAGAGCATGCTAGAACCTTCAACAACGATGCTATCCAAGCCTCCTAGTCATCCTCCTCGACGACTATTCTCATATCCATTCATTATCCTCAACTCGAATCATATCACCGAGTTATCAACATGCTTGGAATGATCCCGTCTAGATTAGACCAAGTCTTCATCACATGATTGCCTCGCTTCATCACATCCTCGCAAAGCCTCATCTCAACATCACATCATCAAATCTACGCATAAGAGCTTCATCATCCCGCTACATATGCCACAAGCAGCTTTCCCAATTCAAGAGCCTTTCCCTTAGCTTTTGAATCGTCTTTGGTCTAAATCAAACCATCAATCATCTAATTCATAGCAATCAATCAAATCAAACATTAATCCAAACAATCAAGCATTCAAATATGATCTAAGTAGACAATTATAACAATAATGGCATTTTCGTAATTAAAGGGTTGAAAGCCTAACATGCATGAAATCATAAGAAATATCTCTACAATCTTGATGAATGAACTTGCATAGGTTAACACTTAGTAAAATGGTTCTCGAATCATTATGAACAATGGATCTATATAGATCTACACTTAGGATGAAGAAAATGCATGAAAATCACTATTTTAACAACAAATCGAGCCAACAATCCGATATACTCCTTTGGATCCGTGTGAGAGATAATCACCACTCACCAAATCACCAAAACAAACCCTAATCAACACGCTTCAGATCTGGACAGCGAGGGATCAAGCTTGATCTATCACGAATCCGCTTCAAACGATGAAATCTCACTTCAAAGGATGAAGATCTTCAACTTTAGCTCTTGGACCTTCGATCTTGATCTTCGATTTGGATGAAAGGAAGCACTAGATTAGAGTGGAGAAAAGAAGTGAAGAAGTGTAGAAGCCGAGCTCTCAAAATGGCAGCACTTCGTCGCTTCAAAATCCGGATCCCAAAAAGTGAGAAAAACCCCTCCTATTTATAGCTGAAAATCTCTCTAAGTCGTAACTCGGCTATCTCCATAGGTCGTCTCCGACCTAAGCCTCTCCGACCTAAGCCTCTCCGACCTAACAGATATGCACGTGCGCCCCAACTCCTACGACCTAACACTTCTGCGCATCCAAGCACCCAGCGAACTACGACCTAACGCAACACGCGACTTAACACATGCGCTTCCACTTGTATACGACCTACGACCTAACACAGATCGCGACCTAACACTTAGACTCGACTTAACAATAGGTACGACCTAACACTTAGACAAAACCTAGCGACCTAACGCAGACTGCCTCTACGACCTACGACTTATAAAACCTTGCGACCTAACAACTTAGCAACCCACGCGACCTAACAGTGTTACGACCTAACACTTAGGCGCTCACGCGACCTAACACTCAAGCCAACCACTCCGACTTAGTCCACATGACCAGATACTTAACCCCTTAGGTCGTCCAACGACTTAACTACTAAATCGTTAACCAGCTTATTTCTTAGGTCGGTCAATCCCATAGGTCGGTCACTCTACTAAGTCGCTAACCCGGTAACCACTAGGTCGCTAACTCCACTAGGTCTGCCTACCCTTGAGTCGCCATCTCCTTAAGTCGGTCAGTTCCTTAGGTCGTTAACTCGCCCTACTGGCCTAACACTTAACTCACAAAAACTCTTAGGTCATCAACTTCCTTAAGTCGCTGCCGACCTACCCCTTAGGTCGCCAACCCTATAAGTCGGTCACGACCTATCACTTAGGTCGTTCACGACCTAGGACTTAGAAAAATTCTGCCTAAAATCTGAAACGACTTAAAATGCTAAAAATTCCAGATTCGAACGAACTTTTCGATCCGTAAAAATACGGGTCGTTACACACTGTTTGCAAGCTTAGGCAATCTCGGGGAAAAGAAGGGAAAGGTGAGTGATTAATCAATCTCATGAGGCTAAGGCATTAAGACCCAAGTAAAGGGCAGCCATTTTATTTTTGTGCTTGATCAACTTGTTTTTCTCTGAATAAATGAATGCTGAGAATGGTTGGTGTATTGATAAATCTTTGGTTGATGCTCTGATTTGTTTTGTTTGATTGTTTGATAAGAACAATGTCATGATCTCTGATATGGATCCAGTACCTTAAACCACCAGTTTGTAAATATGTTTAGTAAGATAAACACATTTTATTATGAAGTAGGGTAATACTGGAAAATAGGCTAGGCAGTGTGAACAAAAGGAGGTTCATGCTCATGTCTAGATTGTTTCAAATTCGAGATGAACAATGCAGTAATTTATTTATGTGCTGATTTGTTCAGATCTAAAGCTAAAATGTTTTATGGGTTTTTCTCTAAAAACCTTACCCTATGTTCACAATAGAATTAGGTATAAGAATTTTTATATGATTTTCTGGATTTGTTTAAGAGATCATGATATTCTTGAATATAGGAGATGCAAAGGATAAAACAAATTTTGAATGAGACAACTGAAAAAATATGAAATAAAGTATTATTTTCATAATGAAGTCATGGTCAGTGAAACTCATGAGAGAGTTTAACTCTCTCTGATTGAGGGAAAAAGAAAGAAAGAATGTAAAAGCATTCCATGAGTTAATAAATCTTTTTGAAATAAGAGATGAGACTGGTCACTAGATTATAAAACTAATCTAGGAGAGAAGCCGTGATCTATTCATCATAAGGAGTATGATGGGTATGTGCATGACTTGTTTAAGTCCTATAGGCCTTTGTGTAGGGGTTAACAGAATTGACTCCCTTACAATGCACACATGGTGTTCAATGGCAAAGAGATATGACCAAATTTTATTAATGAATCAAGATTCAGAGCTGAACTATGGAATTAAAATGAGTTAATTCCATAAGAGTATGTGTATATATATACTGTATTGAATGAATGGATGATTGCATATGTGCATGAGTGTAGTAGAAGCTTAGATATATATATACTTAAACCTAGTTCATATTATAAATTCAAATTGTATATAGCATATGAATACTCTGCACAAGAATTTAAAAAAAAATGACAAGTATTTATATTTTGATTTCACTCATACCAGAATTTTATTTCTGACCCTATTTGTTGCTTTGTAACATCTGGGGTGTCTCATTTTTATTGAGGTAGCTCTAGATGTTGCTGCAGGAAAGGAAGCATAAGAAACCTGTATGCGTGGACAATTGAAGATTTACTTGCATTTAGAATGTTTAAGGAGTTATGCAGACATGTTGTAATAATTAAGCTAGGCAAATGTTTTAAGTATTTTCTGGATTGATATGTGTTTGTTTTTATGAGAAGAGAACATGTAAGAATTTTAGTATTTTACATATATGCATATGTGGGTTGCTGCCTTAAGTATCTGATCTGGATAATCTCTGGTGAAGTGTTAGATAGGAGATCATGCCATATAATTTGATATGTGAGCATGTTTCCTTTGGCAATGTCTGATGAATCTTAAAAATTGTAAAGTAGAAATGATCATAGGAAGAAGGGAATATAGCACAATCATTAAATCTTGTAAAAGATGAGTTGAATCCAAAACTGGGCTAACCAGAAATGTATGAATATGACTTATAATTGATATAAGTACATAGTTAACCTGAAATGAAATTTATAACCTTAGTCTAGGTATTTCAATTGAAGTAGAAGTTGTATTGCTCTGTGAAGTAGATCCATGTATATATGATTTGGTGAAACTTGTAGGTCTCATTGCACCATGCTTCACACATTTTATTACTTAAATATGCAGTACCCAAGTCTGAGTACATTTGATCATGATCAAGGCTATTATAAATGACTTGCAGTCCTGTGGTAATAGGCAAAAATCATCACCACACAACTCTTTAGACACTTCCACATGATGTTTAGAATACTTCAGCTATTTATTTGACAAGTTCACCTGAGAAGTGTGTATTAATTTGGTTTGCAACATGGCTTCAATTACTTTGTCTTCAATCATATGTTAAGTCTTAGATTTATACATGTGTTTGTATATATATATATTCTGCTTAAATACATTGTTCCTCTGCTTGAACCTCAATCCAGATTAACATCTGGTCGTTTATATGAACCTTGTTCAACATACAAATCAAAACATGAATAACATACCTGACACCAAAAATTGTTAGAACATGAATTATAAACTCCGGGCTAACTTGTAATTAGTAAGTTATCTTAGACACCCTGATTTGTAGCAAAGGATCTAGTAGTGGCTAATTACAAAATCCCAGGATCTGAATTTTCTGCTTGGAAAATTCAGGGATCAATTAATCTGAGGATTAAAACAAGAAAAGAAGAAAAAATGGAGTATTTGATTTTAAATCAAGCTTGAGCTTAAAAAAAAAGAGACTGATTAGAAAAGGCTATGTGACACCATATCTCTGGAATATGAGAAACAAGGTGGGAATGAGTTGCTTTGCTGTTTTAATCACTCTGATAAGCAAAGAACCATTTATATATCTTCATATATATAAATGATAGAATTTAATTAAGTACTGATATATTTATATTAGTAAAATTCAGGATCTTGGGGGGGGGGAATCAAATTAAGAGAAGTGATCCATTGAGAAGTATATATATATATATATAGAGAAAAAAAAAATCTAACAGAAAATTCACTATAAATAAATGAATAGAGAAGTGGGTCATTTCATGGAGCCCATATATTTTACCTATGTTGATGGTGCAAATTTATTATACTTTGTGGTTGTTGCTTTGTGGTTGAGGATCCTCGGATAAAGGTCGGTAACGACTGGGGGATGGCATACTTATGTGTTAGTTACCTAGTTACAGCTGTACAACGTGAGGTAGCGTCAGTGTGTTAGTTACCTAGTTACAGTTGTACAGTTGGAGGTAGCGTCGGCCTTGTGTTTGCAGAGATCTGGTTAGGTTCTCGGGGCGTCTTTCCAGAGCCGTTTCATTTCGGTGTAAGGAAGTTCCTTTGCCTGACCATTTGTTGGAAATCCAAAGAAACAATACGAACCCTGTACGATTTTAGTTGTAGAACCTGACATTTACTTATGGTGGTCACCACTGTTTAGATGGTAGCTATAGTAGGATACAATAACGGTTGTATGTTGGCTAAGATTGATATTATACTTTCGAAATGTTTTCCACACTAGACATTAATAATAATATCAACTGATTTTGCGTAGTAAGCATGTTTGACTATCATAAGGAGAAATCTCCTCCAATTCTGCATTTGCATTGTGTGTGTGGCGGGAGGCCTTATGGTAGTTTCATTTTCCAAAAGCATTGCGAATTTGTTTTATTTTTTTTGTGAAAATAACTGTTTTACGATCTCACACCAGTCACCATGACTGACTCGGAGTTTATTGTTCCCTTTCTAAACTCTGGGTGCCCATAATTTTCCACACGGGCAGCCTAGAGTTATGTTATCAGAATATTCTGGATATTCTGGAGCTTTGGAGATGAGCTGGATGGCGAGGCATACTACTGTACTTGTTTATTTATTCCGCTATGTATTCTGTGTGAGAACAAGTTTATATAACTGTCCATTGTTGTATTGAGTTGTATATTGACTCTGATTGATGTATGTATAAACTGATATAGTCTTTTGTTTTAAAGATTATTGATTCATCTATTATATATTGTTCTGTTGCGAATGTGAGATTCTGATATTGTTTCTGTTTTTCTGTTCTTTCTTTTCTTCTGTCTTCTTCTACCTCTTCTTTTTAAACCAAATGGTTCGGTTTTCCGGCATTCGATTGCGCGGCATTTGATACAGTGGACGTATTAATGTCGACTTTCGAGCGTCGAAAAGTCGAACGTTACATGTGGTATCAGAGCTGTTGGTTAAGCGACAACCCTGGCTATGTTGGGTGTTACTCATTAGAGATAGAGTCAATAGTACTCTAGAATGAGTGTGAGTGTAATAATAGATATGAGCGCGTATTTGTTAGTGAATACAAAAATTTGGTTTGTATTGTGTTGACTTATCGGTTGATTGTTTATAGATTCTGGTCGGTGCAATCTGGCCAACTGTAATCGGTAGGGGTTTCTAAACTCTTAAACAAGATAAACTGACACAATATTGTTTTAAATAGGGTAAATGAAATAATTTTACCCAAAACTATTTTTGTATAGAAAAAATGATTTTCTATGAATTATTATTGTATATGGATGCTTGGTTGTTAGAAAGTTATAATACTGAATTATTATCATTGTTATATGGAAATTGAATAAGGAATAATGGTATAACCAAAGATTTGGAGATAAATTCATTTAACCAATGAAATTTATGAAAATGAATTGGAAGTATAAGGAAATGAATTCATATATGAATAAATTTGTAAATGTAAATTGTAAATGTGATTTATAATTTGGAACTAGAATTCCAGAAAAATATTGAAAATAAAATTTATTGAAGGAATGAATTTGTAAATGCACAAATGAAGCTACATTGTAAATAAATGAATTGGAATTGAAAAATGGGATGAGATTTGATTTGAATCATGTTGAATAAAAATCCAAACTTGGAAAAATATAATAAAATGGATTAAATTCAAGTAAACTAACTTGATAAATTATTAATTCATGAAATAATGAATTGGAAGTTGAATTAGTTAAATTAAAGTTGAATTGTGAGTTGAATAAAAATGGTTTGAATTTGCATATAAATTCAAGTAAGTAGTAGAAATAAATTGAAATTTCCTTGTTATTGATAAAGTAAATTCAGGATGAATTGAATATGGAAATGTGAAATTTAAAATGGATAAGTGAATATACTAATTGAATTAAATTAGTGGATGGAATGGATTTTATTAAATGGAAAAATCAAATCAAAGTATTAAATTAGAAATTGTTTACAAGGAAAATGAACTTGAGTTTTGAGTTGAAATAACTTAAGCAATATTGGATAAAAGCTCGACTTAAGGAAAGAAATTGTGAAATGGTTTCAAATGAAACGAATGTGAATATGAAATGCAAAGTGAATTGAATGTAAGAGAGTGCATTGTAAATCACTTGAATTGAATAGAAATGGTGTGTGAATTAGTGTAAGCAATTTAATTTGTATCGAAACCATATAAATTGCTAATGGAATTTATTTTGAATCTATTGCTTATGAAATCTATGTATTTGCTATTGAAAATAAATGAAATGTTAATAGATTTCCTATATTTGTCACTTACGTGTTTAAACTGAGTAAGTGCAGGTTTTTGGAAGCCGTTTGGCAGCATTTGGTCGCGCAAATGCTTAAATATAAATCGTTTTTCTTAAAATGCTAATAAAGGTACGCCTATGCAATACAAAATAGGAAATATGAACTGTTTTTGCTTTTCCGACCGAGTGGGTCGATGTATATATATTCATATCTTTTATCAAATTGCAAAAGCTCCTCCGTATAAAGGAGACTCTGCCAAAATTTTCTAAAAGTTTTGGGAGTTAGAAAATTTTTGAAAATTTGGAAAATTTTTGTTAACGGAAAATTGATTTTCAAATTGTAATGGAAACGTAGGAATCGAACTAGAAAATGAAAACCATTGTTTTGGTTGAAGTTGAAAGTTTTAGAAAAAGTGAATATTGAGTTTTCACTAAGTGAATTTTTGAAGATAAAATGAATTCAAATAGAATTGAAATTGTAAATTGAATTCAAATGGAATTGGAAATGCAAAGTGGAATTCAATTTGAATATATAACTTTGTTAGCGAAGTGAAAATAAATATAAGAAGTATGTAAATGCTTATGTTGAGCTTAAGAAATAACGAATGAAATTCTTAAGTAAATGGATATTTGGAATCCAATAAGTAAATTTGGATATTGTTGTTGTGTAAAGTATACAGGGATTGTAAAGGCTAAGGAAAATGGTATTGGATTTTGATTTCGAAGATAAATTTGAATTTCTCAACAAAAGGTATGTATTTAAATTTCTGTATGAAATCTGATGAGTTTTTGATTTTGCCACTTGGCATTTTGTTTCTATTGGAATTTGGGAGTCCGTATGGACATTTTGTAGTCGTACCGAGCTAGCCGCGCAAAGGTGACGCTGGCGAAATTTTTCGGAAATTTAGAGAGTTAGAAATTTTTTGAGAAACTTTGGATAATTTACAATTTTGAATTTAAGTTTAAATTTGAATTGTGAAGTAAATAAAGTTGTTTGGAAACTATGGTTAAGATTTGGACAGTTAGTTGTAATGATGATCTTTAATAAAAAGATTTGTTTTGAATTTTTGATAAAACTGTTTGGGTTTTGGGAAAATGATAAACGGGTATTAGAGCATTCTTCTTAACTTGTAATTTCGGGACGAAATTCTTTTAAGGGGGGAAGATTGTAACGACCCTGAATTTTTGACATTTGAAATGTGAATATTTAATTGAGTTTAAATATTCGAATGATAATTCAATTTGAAATTCAAGTATCAGAATGGATTTGGAAATTTAATTAGTGAATTTAATTATTAAATCTGGGTAAAAATTTGAATCTTCAGTTTTAAGCTGATTAAAAATATTTTCAAGGCTTAGACAATTCACATTGATTATACTGAAGATAAAAGAAGCTTCAGAATTGAATTTGGAGATGCTTTGTTCAGTTTTGAAAATTTGTTGTTTAAATCAATATTTAAAAATAGCCTTCCGAGGCATAGTCTCGGAATTCAACGAAACCAGTTCCATTGGATCCGTAATATTGTATTATTATCGGATTTCAATTTTCGTAATGTTTGGAGTGATCGTTTGGCCGTACGATAAGCAAACACGCTGAAATTAAATCGAAGATTTAATATTATAACTAGTCCAAAAAGCTATCTTCTCCATACGATCGAATTTGGACTCAGAACCTTTTCCATTGCGTTCAGAATAGGCATATAACATTACGAACGCCTAGCGGCATGTCTCGATAGGATATCGAAATTTTGAGTGCAAATTCGTGACGATTTGAATTTGAATTTAAAATAAATATGTATTTGTACTTCGGTCAACATCAGTTGAAATTCTTTCACTTCGTGTTACTGTAGCAAGTTGATTTAGGCAAGCAATATCTCTTCTTGTCTCCCTATTTCTTTACAAATCTGACGCAAAGAAAAAGCCTTCAGTTCGAATTAAAAACAAATAATGGCCGCGTACATATTCCCTCTTCATAGTTCGTTTTCATTTCGAATTCAATCGAGCCTTTTTCCCTGAGATGATTTAAAAATCGAAAATGGCAGATCGAAGCTTGAAAAAATTCTCGTCTTGTAACGACCCGCAAAATTTAATGGTTTTAAAAGTATATTTAACTGGAAATTTGTGAAATTTTAAACAATAAAATTTGAAATTAAAAATTTATTATTTGGAATACGTATATTTTAATATAGCAACTGGTAAATTTTCATCTGATAATATTGAAGTTTATTTTCCTGTGAAATTTCATTTCAAATCAAACCGGTTAATAACAGTGAATTTAAAAGTTTTCTGAAACCAAAATATGTCAACAGGAGAAAATTTATTCAGATCATTCTGAATCAGACTGCGGAATTCGTTTTCCAAATTTGGACTTCTACTGCTCCGTTTATCTTAATTCTGGCAAAATAACAGCATTTCTGGTACCGGTTATCGACTTTTGATCGGATGACTGTACCACGGATATCTGTGTACCGTTTTGATCGTCTCATCGCGTTGATCACCACGGTATATTTATTTTTGTATTTTGAGGTCCGGTACGCGACGGGAATAATAAACTGTTTGTTGTAACGGTATCGTAAATTGCGACTGTACACTTTCTTTCAGTTTAAAATTTCAAACGTGCAGCCCAAACAAATAATTAATTGCTTCAGAAATTTGCACGAAATAAGGGAAATTGACTGTTATAAATAATTTATTGCTCCCCTGTCCATTCAAATATTACATCAGTTACAAATCGATAAATTGCCTTTCCAGCTGTTTGCATTTATTTCTGCTATTTCTTAGGCGTGACTTTTGCCATGCTCACAGAAACGCGTTTGTACCATAGTTTTCGGTTTCTTTATTTCTGTAGACAAAACTTTTATGCGTCCTTCCAGTATCATTCCTCTTCTTCATTTTGAAAAAAAAGAAGGGTACTGCATAAGTTCATCTGTTTCGAGACCTGCTCGAGTCTTCCCCGAGATAACCTTCCTCTAGCCCGAGTTTCCCCTTACGTTTCCCCGAAGCTATACCCCTAACCTCTAGATCGGTTACCCCTAGCAGGTCCGCCACCAACTCGCACTGCCAACCACCGCCAGAGGCCCGCGCACCACCGCCTCCTTGCCTTCCCCAACGAGCTTCTCCCCTCCGGCATGCAGCTTGCCGTGCCACCTCATCCCCTCTCCCTCCACATCGTTGAGCACAACAGTCCCAAGTCTCCAACGCGCCACCATCTTGCTCGAACAACCCGACCACCTGACACCCTCTGCACCCGAGCCCACCATCCACCTACCCATGCCGAACTTAGCCTCTTCCTTTGACAAAGCAGCCATGGCAAGGTTTGCGAAGCTCTATCACCAAAGCTTACATGCTTATATTTTGCCAGCTCCTCTTTCTTTCTTTACATTTTTGCTTTTAGAAATTGTATTATATAATTTAAGATTTCATATCTAAGAATAATACATAAATCTGTTGTTAAATCTATGCAAATATGGTTGGTTTACCAAGAAAATATAGTAGATATGTGTAGCTTGCATGTCAGTTTTCCAGAGTTATTTATATATGACAGTCTAGTTTGATATTGGCATATATATAGTTTATGAAGTTATACGGTATATATTGTAAAGTATATAAAGTTTTAAAATAAAGTGGTTACAGTAGGTCATGTGTATGGGTATGGGGTTGTATTCCAAGATGTTATTTTATATCTGCAATACCCTTTTGTTTAAGCATGTATATATTACGTTAAATAGTAATTTGGGCTATGTACATTGATTTAATTAAAAAGTTATATTGGTTGCGTGAGTTTATGTGAAGCCTGCAACCAACGTATATGTGGGTTAAAGACTTGTATTTATATATGTTATATAAAACTAGTTGTTGACTAAGCCTTTTGCTGTACGTATATATATTATAGAATGGTTCGGCTATAGTTTAAGTAATATATATGTTGGTTATATATAGAAGTCTAGCAGTGAAGATATTTATTCATGTATATAAGGTTATGTATATTATACAGTTGGTATTTTGATTTTTATATAGGTTGTAAGTTTAGTGTTCAAATGAAAACGTCTACTGTAATTATATACTTATCAAAATATTGAAACCATTTATGAATTAATAACGTAAGTCTTTATGTTTAGGTAGTAAGTTAATTTTTTTTTATATATACATTTGACTGTATACCTGTTAGATCTTATAAAGTATATTATAGATGTTAATTCATCTCATATCTAATCTACTTTAGTTAGTATACATTATATTAAGTCTGGTCTGCATATTTGTTTGGATATGTAGAGTTGCATATGTTCAGTTATAGTGTACATGTATTTGTCTGCATGTATTATTTTCTTAAAGTTAGAAATGATATATATATATATATATATATTTAAGTGTATATTTCAAAAAAAAAATTGATTTTTGGAAGATAGGTAGATAATATAAATCTGTTTCAATTTATACCAAACTGATTCGATTTATTTTGATTTCTCAACTTGTCTATTGAATTTCTACCCATCAGGCTTTTCTTCGCAATTCGTGCCAATCTTGCTTTACTTTGGAATTCGTGCTTGGGTTCGTAATTCATTTCATCGTCAAATATCTCTAGCCTCGAAAGGTGAGCAATCACTCACGATTAACGTTCTTTTATTTATTAAATTTGATTTCAATTGAAACGACAATTGAAATATGATGCTGTAGTTATTTAAATTGTTATATATGCTATTATCTGTATATGTTCACCTGTGACATCTGACACCAGTATCTAGTATTTATATGCCTGTTATTACTATTATCTGTATATGTTCACCTATGACATCTGACACCAGTATCTGTTATTTATACTGATGATATATGCCTGTTGTTATATATATTTTTTAGT
Source organism: Allium fistulosum (assembly GCA_030737815.1). Taxonomy (NCBI): domain Eukaryota; kingdom Viridiplantae; phylum Streptophyta; class Magnoliopsida; order Asparagales; family Amaryllidaceae; genus Allium; species Allium fistulosum. The sequence continues at coordinate 494,653,186 of CM060905.1, read as the reverse complement.
ATCTGTTATCACTCTGCAAGTTCCCTGTTAGTATAGAATTCACTATGGGTTGAAATGATACATACCCGAACAGACTTTAGAATAGGAGAATTTCGTTATGGGTTGAAATGATAAACCCAAGCGATTTTTCATTTGAATTGAAATTGGGATTACGGGTCGAAATGATATCTACCCGTATATATTTAAATTTCGGATTGAAATGATAAATACCCGTATCACTTAACCATATGATAAATATATATACAGACACCGTTGGTCCATATATAAATATTTTGAAAATAAATTCCATGGTTTTGGGAAGAAATATATAGCTTTAATAAATGTTGATTCTTAAATTATTGTATATAAATGGTAATGATATTTATATAGATTTAATAATGATATTTAATTGAATTAAGATTGATTAAATACATATAATCTGGTTGAGTATTTAAATTTAAGTTCCAAAATAGATTTCAGTAATAAATTGAATAAGTTAAGGTTGGGAAGAAAATTTGAATTTAGTAAAGAATTTTATTTAATTAAACCAATTTAAAACTTATTGAAATTTAAGATATGATTTATAACTTGAGTTTGATTTAAATAATTTAATGAATATTTCTTATTTAAATAAATCTAAGGAAATATTTAGTGAAAATGAAATTTAAGGCTAGTTAAATGATATTGAATTTATTAAGTGAATATTCCCTGATTAAATAATAAATGAAGTTAAATCAAGAGCTATATGAAATGGTAAAATTTAACTTTGCAACTGTTGAATATTAAAGCTTTGAAATATATTGAAATTTAAATGGTTTATTTTGTGATTCAGATGTTTTTGAAATCAATATAATTTGAATTTGTTATTTAGAAACTGAATTGAATTAAAATGGAAAATTTTAGATTGAATTAAATTGAAATTTGGAAATTTAGTTAATTTGAAACGATTTGTGAAACTTGAGGAAATTATAAATACTTTACTTTATAAATTATTTAACCTATATATACTATTTTGGAAAATAGTTATATTTGAAATGAAATGATATTTGGGTTTTGAAGTATAAAATTTAATTTAAATGACCACGGTGTTAAAATGTATATTTCCACCTTGTAGATAGTTCTGAAGATCCTTAGAGGATGGTTATCCAACATCCTTTAAGTTACTCGTATTTCAATTGATATTTCACTTGAGTTGGATTTATTTATATAAGAATGTTAATCCTGACTCGAGTGTTTTGTGTTTTACTTTATGCTCGGGTCAGACCGAGTGATACAGCATCTGAGACTCACCTTTGGAGATTGGAGCTTCCTTTGGAGATCCAACTATCGCCTCAGCTTTCAGCTCTTCTAGCTGATTCGTTCAGAGAAGTCATCTGTTGTATTGGAGACTTCACTACATTTGAGATATTCTGTTGTATTTTATTTAACTCTGATGTTTATATAGTAGCTTCATGAACTACTATTTTATCTATTCCGCTGCGTATTATTGTATTACTCTGTGTTTGTGATTCTGTGATTGATTTATTTACTGCATATGCTGAGTTTCGCCAAATTTAAATTAACAATCTGATATTTTGAATTATTCAAGTCAGACATGTGTGGATTATTGTCGATTTGAATGGTCTAAAATAGCGGGTCGTTACAGTTGGTATCGGAGCCAGGTTCTAGGCAAAACTTAGCATATATTGTAAATTTATTTACAGAATCACTTTCGTTCGAGTTGAATCTCTTCCTTTTGACTCGAATTTTCTTTGAACTTTGGAACGTCCCCGCAGTTCCAAAATTCATTCTTGTCTCTCCCTATTTGTATTCTTTTGATTCTGGAGTATCCCATAACTCCACTTTGAATGATCTCTATAAGAATAGGTGATCCCGCCGATCTTTGAATGTTTTGTAAAGGGGTGAAACTCCTTTACAATTGGCATTGATTCACCGGAGATTTATATATCCCTCGGTTTTGATGTTGCCATCTCTTGTTATGCCGAATTCTATCTCTGGCGATCGAATGTCGATTTGCCTTAGATTTCCGCATCGATTATATTCTTGAAGTCACGGTTGACCCGGTTAAGGTCGCCCGCGATTTATATAAGTGTATCCATCTACTGTTTTGTAATTAATTATCTCATGATTCGTTCGAGCCTATCTTCGAATCAGAATCCTATTTGATTTGAGCCCCTCTAAATTGAATCTCTATCTTTGTTTTGAAATCCGCCCGTGAATCGTCCTTTGAAAATCGGGGTTGTTTATATTTTAGAAATTGTTTTATATATCGAAATTATTATATTCTATATATAAAAGTGAAATGTTTCGATAAAGATTTTAAACCCTTTAAAATAAGAATTTGAGGTTTCGAAAGGATCTGTAATTTCGAAAAAAAACTATATAAGAAATTTGATTTATAACTGAAGGATTTTTAATTTGAAATTCGAGAATTGAACTCCGTTAGTTTGAAATTGGTTTTAAGATTTTGAAATATATAATAATAATATGATTTAAAAATATTTTCCGAATAAGAAATGTTTCAAATGATTTTAAGGAGTTTCGAAGAAATTTCAAAAGAAGTTTGAGAAAATAGAAGTCCAGAACTCACTTATGTCGCTGGAAAATAATTTCGGTGATGAGTGCACGCATCATCGACATTGATTTTCGAGTTTCAGAGTGAGGGATAGGCCACTTTAGTAGCATTGCTATGCGAGTGATTGTGCGAAACCAATTTTGATTTCAAATTTCGAAGTAAGATTTGATATTCAAAAGATATATGTATATATATTTGAAATGATTTGAAGTAAGCCGGTGTTCAGTCCTTGAGTTTTGGATTTGATATAACCCTATCTATTAAAATTGATTTACTGATTTGTTGCTGATTTCCAACTCTTGAATTTGAAAATGATTTCTTCAACTATTTTGAAGGTTCGAGCACTTCCAAATCAAGGTTAACTTTTCAAAGCTAAGAAATTTTGAAAAGTATGAATTATTTGATAAAGTATACAAATTTGTTTCGAATGTTTAAGTATGAAGTAATATGATTTAAATAAGTTGAAACTATTTTGTTAAGTAAATGAATAAGGCTATTTTGAATTTTTCTAAATATGGAATTTAGATTTGAAATGTTTTGAAAGAATTTGGGCTTCAAGATATTTTGAATAAAATTTAGTTTAATTGTTTTAACTTAGTAACATCTTTATGAAACTATATATTTAACAGGTTGGAATAAATATATAAGTTGTACGTATGATGTTTTATTCGCATAATTAATTTGATCCAGGTTTGAGTACACAAGTTCGAGGTGAATTACACCATTTCGTGTTAGGATTTTTCATTCGATTCTTGAGGGCGAATATTTGATATGGATTTTGGGCTCGATTCCAGAATTCTCTTTCATAGTATATGGCTATGCAAGGAGACTGATGGCTTCTGGTCGAGAAACCACATCGAAGTCCGCATTAGGGAAGTCGAATGGACAATACTAGTTCGAAAGCGAACTTGTGTGATCGAGCGAGCGATCAAATGTGATTTTGCGAAATGATGACGTATGTACATCTTATATTCTAATATCATTGATATATTTTGACGCTGAAACTGAAAGCTGTCGAGTTAGAATATCTTTGCTTACTAAAAGAAAATTTCCAATTTAAATTACAAAGATATATAACCCATAAAAGCAAAGATATTCAAATCCCATATGGCTCTTCATACAGCGAAATTTATTTTGAAAATTTGATCCTTATATAAGAACCTTACATAAGTATAAGATGATTTTGAAAATATTTTTGGAAATGGATTGGTTGACTTAAATTATTGATTTGGAAATTTGGATTTATTTTCTAAATCTATTATTTTGAAAACTTTGAAACTAAAGATAATTAATTTGAGAAGAAATAATTTGGTGAAATTGTATATGATTTTGAAATTGAACTGATATTGAAACAAATTAAAATTTGAGAACCTTATGTCACTAAACACTTGATTTGGGAGTTGTCGAACTTATATAAAATTGATTTGTATGAGTATGAAATTGATTCGAAAACTATAGATTTGAAAAGGTACTCAATTTGAAAGTGAAATCTTATATAATTGAAGTCTATATAAGTATGATTTGATATACTATTGATTTTGGAAAGTATTTGATTTGAAAATTAAAATCTTATATATAATGGATTTTATATAAGTACGATATTTGAAAGTGATTTGAAAAGGTACTATATGATACATATTTTTGAAGTAAAGATATGGAAAGTGCCTTCTGCTTGATATCCGATTTGTGGCCACATCTTGGATTCATTCTATCGATATTATTCTCTCTGATTTTGGTTTTCCGGATATGATACTCGAGTGTCCTTCGAATTCCATGGCGTTACCCATGGTCTTACGAACTCGACTGCATAGCGTAATTCATAAGGCAGTGATTGCTTAAAAGGTACGGATGTTTCCTGGGGGATCCAGGCGTAACCATTGTGTATCTGTGATCTATGGTCGTGTTAGTGGCGTAATCCGCAAGGCAGAGATTGCTTACGGGGTATGGATGTTTCCTTGGGGATCCAGGCGTAACCATTTTTATGTATCCTGCGGTCCACCGTTTTGTTATCATGGCGAAATTCGCAAGGCAGTGAATGCTTAAAAGGTACGGATGTTTCCTGGGGGACCCAGGCGTAACCATTGTGTATCTGCGATCCATGATTTGATTCGTTTTTGTTTGGATTGTACTTTCCATATCTGTTTTAAAAGTTTTTCCAGTATTTTCACTGGGTGTTGAAACAGGTATACTAAGTACCTGGAGAATTCTAGTTTTGCGCCTGATCAACGCACTACCAGAGTCTACAGGAACAAGGATACACTTGTCGAAACATCGAGTTATAAAAGTATTTTCGAAATGAAATTTGTTTCGTTATAAAAAAAAATATTTTATTATAAAAGTATTTCTAACAAAGAAATTCTATATTAATATTTGAAATTCTAATGGTTTAAATTAATTATTCATGCCCGATTCTGTTCTTTTGAATCTACCTTATCTGCTCAGCTTTATTTATTCACCTATATTCGGTTTTTCCAAGTCCTCCTTCTTTTCCTTGTTGACTATATCCTTTTAAACATGGTTTAATAGAAATTTTAGTGTTATAAATATTTTAGAAGTTATTAATTAAATAAAAACAGATTTAAAGAAATGATTATTGATTTATTAATAATATTTGAAAAGTATTTTAGATAGAATTAATAAATTTATGAATTGTGGATTTAATAGCTTCTTTGTAAATATAAGTAATAATGTAAATAATTGTTTTCAAATGGTTTTCATACATTTATAAAGGTGTCATTTAAACATAAATGGTAGTATAAAGGAAGCAAGAAATTTTACAAATGGATTTTTGAAAGGTTTTAAAGTATATAGGATAATTGAATTGCAAATGAAGTTTTAAAATTTTTAGTAAAATTTATATAGTTCAAATTTATTGTTTAATTTTGACTTTCAATCTATCTTTTCTGTCTGGTTGTTTCTATTCTTCTACCTCCTTCCTTTTCGGGGACGAAAAGTTTTGAGTGGGGGAGAGTGTAACGACCCGCAAAATTTAATGGTTTTAAAAGTATATTTAACTGGAAATTTGTGAAATTTTAAACAATAAAATTTGAAATTAAAAATTTATTATTTGGAATACGTATATTTTAATATAGCAACTGGTAAATTTTCATCTGATAATATTGAAGTTTATTTTCCTGTGAAATTTCATTTCAAATCAAACCGGTTAATAACAGTGAATTTAAAAGTTTTCCGAAACCAAAATATGTCAACAGGAGAAAATTTATTCAGATCATTCTGAATCAGACTGCGGAATTCGTTTTCCAAATTTGGACTTCTACTGCTCCGTTTATCTTAATTCTGGCAAAATAACAGCATTTCTGGTACCGGTTATCGACTTTTGATCGGATGACTGTACCACGGATATCTGTGTACCGTTTTGATCGTCTCATCGCGCTGATCACCACGGTATATTTATTTTTGTATTTTGAGGTCCGGTACGCGACGGGAATAATAAACTGTTTGTTGTAACGGTACCGTAAATTGCGACTGTACACTTTCTTTCAGTTTAAAATTTCAAACGTGCAGCCCAAACAAATAATTAATTGCTTCAGAAATTTGCACGAAATCAGGGGAATTGACTGTTATAAATAATTTATTGCTCCCCTGTCCATTCAAATATTACATCAGTTACAAATCGATAAATTGCCTTTCCAGCTGTTTGCATTTATTTCTGCTATTTCTTAGGCGTGACTTTTGCCATGCTCACAGAAACGCGTTTGTACCATAGTTTTCGGTTTCTTTATTTCTGTAGACAAAACTTTTATGCGTCCTTCCAGTATCATTCCTCTTCTTCATTTTGAAAAAAAAGAAGGGTACTGCATAAGTTCATCTGTTTCGAGACCTGCTCGAGTCTTCCCCGAGATAACCTTCCTCTAGCCCGAGTTTCCCCTTACGTTTCCCCGAAGCTATACCCCTAACCTCTAGATCGGTTACCCCTAGCAGGTCCGCCACCAACTCGCACTGCCAACCACCGCCAGAGGCCCGCGCACCACCGCCTCCTTGCCTTCCCCAACGAGCTTCTCCCCTCCGGCATGCAGCTTGCCGTGCCACCTCATCCCCTCTCCCTCCACATCGTTGAGCACAACAGTCCCAAGTCTCCAACGCGCCACCATCTTGCTCGAACAACCCGACCACCTGACACCCTCTGCACCCGAGCCCACCATCCACCTACCCATGCTGAACTTAGCCTCTTCCTTTGACAAAGCAGCCATGGCAAGGTTTGCGAAGCTCTATCACCAAAGCTTACATGCTTATATTTGGCCAGCTCCTCTTTCTTTCTTTACATTTTTGCTTTTAGAAATTGTATTATATAATTTAAGATTTCATATCTAAGAATAATACATAAATCTGTTGTTAAATCTATGCAAATATGGTTGGTTACCAAGAAAATATAGTAGATATGTGTAGCTTGCATGTCAGTTTTCCAAAGTTATTTATATATGACAGTCTAGTTTGATATTGGCATATATATAGTTTATGAAGTTATACGTTATATATTGTAAAGTATATAAAGTTTTAAAATAAAGTGGTTACAGTAGGTCATGTGTATGGGTATGGGGTTGTATTCCAAGATGTTATTTTATATCTGCAATACCCTTTTGTTTAAGCATGTATATATTACGTTATATAGTAATTTGGGCTATGTACATTGATTTAATTAAAAAGTTATATTGGTTGCGTGAGTTTATGTGAAGCCTGCAACCAACGTATATGTGGGTTAAAGACTTGTATTTATATATGTTATATAAAACTAGTTGTTGACTAAGCCTTTTGCTGTACGTATATATATTATAGAATGGTTCGGCTATAGTTTAAGTAATATATATGTTGGTTATATATAGAAGTCTAGCAGTGAAGATATTTATTCATGTATATAAGGTTATGTATATTATACAGTTGGTATTTTGATTTTTATATAGGTTGTAAGTTTAGTGTTTAAATGAAAACGTCTACTGTAATTATATACTTATCAAAATATTGAAACCATTTATGAATTAATAACGTAAGTCTATATGTTTAGGTAGTAAGTTATTTTTTTTTTATATATACATTTGACTGTATACCTGTTAGATCTTATAAAGTATATTATAGATGTTAATTCATCTCATATCTAATCTACTTTAGTTAGTATACATTATATTAAGTCTGGTCTGCATATTTGTTTGGATATGTAGAGTTGCATATGTTCAGTTATAGTGTACATGTATTTGTCTGCATGTATTATTTTCTTAAAGTTAGAAATGATATATATATATATATATTTAAGTGTATATTTCAAAAAAAAAAAATTGATTTTTGGAAGATAGGTAGATAATATAAATCTGTTTTAATTTATACCAAACTGATTCGATTTATTTCGATTTCTCAGCTTGTCTATTGAATTTCTACCCATCAGGCTTTTCTTCGAAATTCGTGCCAATCTTGCTTTACTTTGGAATTCATGCTTGGGTTCGTAATTCATTTCATCGTCAAATATCTCTAGCCTCGAAAGGTGAGCAATCACTCACGATTAACGTTCTTTTATTTATTAAATTTGATTTCAATTGAAACGACAATTGAAATATGATGCTGTAGTTATTTAAATTGTTATATATGTTATTATCTGTATATGTTCACCTGTGACATCTGACACCAGTATCTAGTATTTATATGCCTGTTATTACTATTATCTGTATATGTTCACCTATGACATCTGACACCAGTATCTGTTATTTATACTGATGATATATGCCTGTTGTTATATATATTTTTTAGTATCTGTTATCACTCTGCAAGTTCCCTGTTAGTATAGAATTCACTATGGGTTGAAATGATACATACCCGAACAGACTTTAGAATAGGAGAATTTCGTTATGGGTTGAAATGATAAACCCAAGCGATTTTTCATTTGAATTGAAATTGGGATTACGGGTCGAAATGATATCTACCCGTATATATTTAAATTTCAGATTGAAATGATAAATACCCGTATCACTTAACCATATGATAAATATATATACAGACACCGTTGGTCCATATATAAATATTTTGAAAATAAATTCCATGGTTTTGGGAAGAAATATATAGCTTTAATAAATGTTGATTCTTAAATTATTGTATATAAATGGTAATGATATTTATATAGATTTAATAATGATATTTAATTGAATTAAGATTGATTAAATACATATAATCTGGTTGAGTATTTAAATTTAAGTTCCAAAATAGATTTCAGTAATAAATTGAATAAGTTAAGGTTGGGAAGAAAATTTGAATTTAGTAAAGAATTTTATTTAATTAAACCAATTTAAAACTTATTGAAATTTAAGATATGATTTATAACTTGAGTTTGATTTAAATAATTTAATGAATATTTCTTATTTAAATAAATCTAAGGAAATATTTAGTGAAAATGAAATTTAAGGCTAGTTAAATGATATTGAATTTATTAAGTGAATATTCCCTGATTAAATAATAAATGAAGTTAAATCAAGAGCTATATGAAATGGTAAAATTTAACTTTGCAACTGTTGAATATTAAAGCTTTGAAATATATTGAAATTTAAATGGTTTATTTTGTGATTCAGATGTTTTTGAAATCAATATAATTTGAATTTGTTATTTAGAAACTGAATTGAATTAAAATGGAAAATTTTAGATTGAATTAAATTGAAATTTGGAAATTTAGTTAATTTGAAACGATTTGTGAAACTTGAGGAAATTATAAATACTTTACTTTATAAATTATTTAACCTATATATACTATTTTGGAAAATAGTTATATTTGAAATGAAATGATATTTGGGTTTTGAAGTATAAAATTTAATTTAAATGACCACGGTGTTAAAATGTATATTTCCACCTTGTAGATAGTTCTGAAGATCCTTAGAGGATGGTTATCCAACATCCTTTAAGTTACTCGTATTTCAATTGATATTTCACTTGAGTTGGATTTATTTATATAAGAATGTTAATCCTGAATCGAGTGTTTTGTGTTTTACTTTACGCTCGGGTCAGACCGAGTGATACAGCATCTGAGACTCACCTTTGGAGTTTGGAGCTTCCTTTGGAGATCCAACTATCGCCTCAGCTTTCAGCTCTTCTAGTTGATTCGTTCAGAGAAGTCATCTGTTGTATTGGAGACTTCACTACATTTGAGATATTCTGTTGTATTTTATTTAACTCTGATGTTTATATAGTAGCTTCATGAACTACTATTTTATCTATTCCGCTGCGTATTATTGTATTACTCTGTGTTTGTGATTCTGTGATTGATTTATTTACTGCATATGCTGAGTTTCGCAAAATTTAAATTAACAATCTGATATTTTGAATTATTCAAGTCAGACATGTGTGGATTATTGTCGATTTGAATGGTCCAAAATAGCGGGTCGTTACACGTCTCCTCCTCGTCTTTTTAATAACAGTCGTGATTTCAAACTTCAAAAGAAAGAAAAGAAAACTGCAATGTCTTTCATCCAAAAACAAATTCTCCTTCTTCTTTCCCTTTGGCGTTTTCGAATCTTTCCTCTGATTTTAGAAATAAATTCGAATCCTCTTCAGTTAGAAAAAAAGGGGATAAAAATCGAAATCGATTTTCGTTCGAGAGTTTATAAGCAAGGGAAGGTCTCGAGTTCGTTAACTAAGGTACGAGTTTTGACGAACCCTGGGTCGTCGTCGTAGATTTCGGTTGCTGTATCGAGTTTGGGTAGGTTGGTGGGAAGGAGGTGGCGAGTTTTCTTTTGCTTTGGGTGGCTCGAACGCGTGGGGAGTGGAAAGAGTTTTCACGGCAGCTTTGGATTGTCGGGCGAAGGGCCAAAGTCATGGAAGAGCAAGCTAGGTTTTGGCAGTGGTATATTATTTTCTCCTTAATTTATAATAAGCAGATTTTTTTTATATACTGAAAATATATATTACAGTAGGTATAAAACTATTCTTGTTTTTAAGTTAGAAAGAAGTTTTATTTTTGTTATTTATAGGAAAAATAAAACAGACAAGAGAAATATATAAAGTTAAAACAGAAATTTTTATTTCAGAAAAATGTATGTATAAGGAGATTTTGAAAGAAAAAAGATATATCTATATATAGGAGTAATTAAGATGTGAATGGAAATATATAATGAAGTTATGTATTTTTTTGTGTAACCAGGTTAAATTGGAAAGAAAAGTAAGAATTTCAAAATGGTTGGAAGTTTATATCAAATTAGACTTTGAAAGCTATATAGATTTTTATAAATATATATAGGTAGTTTCAAAAGGAAATTTAAAAGATACATATACACACATTTTAGATTTAGTGGTTTATTTTAAAATAATGGAATTGGTGATTAAATTATTCGATTTACTTATTTAATTTATTATAGTTACAAAAAGGATTTAGGAAAAGGGAAATTATCATATTAAATTAAATTGTTAGTTAATTAAACTATTTAATAGAATTTAATTGTTCGATTTATTCGAATATTAATAAATGATATAAATTGTTTATACATGGTCTATAAATCGAGAAAACAAACTGGAATGGAAATGGATTGCAAATTAAAAGCAAAGGTGAGATCTTCTCACTTAAACAAAGGGTTTTGTTTAATTTTAAATAGTTATATTTAAAATTATTGATTGTGATGATTGTGTGCTTGAATGATAGTATATATGATAGTAGTATATAGCAATATATATATATATATTGGAATATGTATATATTGTAGTTGTCGATTTCCCGCATTATATAGCGGATGAGACCCTATTGCGCCACATAATAGCGGATGATATTTTATAAATCCCATATACCGCGATATTCCACCTCGAAGTGGAATTGGTATTGTGCTAACATCTATGGATGCAGGGAAACAGGTTGGAGGGATCCAACTGGATACCTCAAATTATATGAATTTGTTTCATATGTTGTATGAATTTGTTTCATATGCTGTGTGATTATTTATTTATAATCTGTGAATGATTATATTTGCGATTGAATGTGTTGAAGGCTATAATTTAGCCGAATGTATTTTTGGTATCGTTGGATACCAGAAATAAATAAAATTGGATTTTTTGAAATTAAAATTGGAAATTTTAAGTAAATTCTTTTGAATGAATTGGTTGAATTTCAAAGAAGGAATTTTAAAGCGTAAAGTTGATTTTTGAAATCTTATCGAATTATTTCCAAAAATATGGGAAAAGATTTTTATAAATGGATTTTGAATAGTATTATTCGAAAGTTGGAGAATTTATTTAAAATCGAATTTTAAATGGTTTGGAAGAGATAAAGGAATTTATTTTTAAAAAGTGATAAATTTGTTTGAAATCCAATTGATAATTGATTTGGTATTTGAAATTAAATCTTTGGAAATCGATTTGTAAAATGATTTGGCATTTGGAAATAAATTTAGAAATCAATTTGTAATTGATTTGGTGTTGAAGTAAATTTGAAATCAATTTTGAAATTGATTTGGTGTTTGAAAGTGAATATTTGGAAAACGATTTGAGAATCGTGTATAAGTGAATATTTGGAAATTTAAATTCAAAGTGGGAATTTATAAAGAAAAAGGGAAATGAATAATATTGGGAATTTTATTCCGCGAGTGAATATGATTTGAAATTTGTTTTCAAAGTAATGAAGTGTGACATTCTGATTTGAAATTGGTTTTCAAATGTTAAATTTTGGAAAAATATATATCTTGTGAAGATATTTTGAAAATGAATAATTTGGGAAAAATTATTTAAATTGGTTGATTGTTGTTAATGTTGTTGATAGTTAAATAACCGACTATCAATATTTGCCTTTCAAATGGCACTTGATTTGTTTTTAAAACAAATGCTCATTATTCGGTTGAGCCGGGAGAGGACCTTGTGTCATATAACCCATTCCGAATAGTGATACGTCGTGAATGGACATTATTTGAAGACCGGTGTGAAGATCGGGTATTTTCGAAAATGAAAGGACAAGCTGTCGAATGTCTCTTCACCGAGTTGCTCCGGTATAGAGATTTATATCATTCTTCTTAAGATGGGAAGTCCGGACGTGATTAGTGAATACCCGGATTGCAAGGGCTTCTTTGGAAGTGCCTTCGGTTCCGTTCGATCCCGGAACGGACTTGTATGGATGTGTGTCTGACGTTACACTTTGAGATGTAAAGCTGGTTTCTATCAAATACATTTCTGTTGGTGGCGGAGAATTTATTCTCTTAGCTTAACACCCTTCTCTGAGACGTACGAGCTTAGAGGTTATGTAGTTGATGGTTACTAGTGATACATTCCCAATTTGGTAATGTGGCATACGGAGTGCTATTGATCATTTGTTAATTAAAGCGTGGCTTTGTGAAAAAGCGTGGCTTTGTGAAAAAGCATGGCTTTGTGAAAAAGCGTAGCTTTGTGAACGAGACTTCGTCGAGCCTCACAACCCGGTAATGGTCGAAACAGGAATGTTGCGGCAAGGTTTTTAGGGGTCGCGCCCCTAGGGTATGTCATTTCCTTCTGGATAAAAGGTGATATCATGGTATGGAGCCCAGATATTTTACCTATGTTGATGCTGCAAATTTATTATACTTTGTGGTTGTTGCTTTGTGGTTGAGGATCCTCGGATAAAGGTCGGTAACGACCGGGGGATGGCATACTTGTGTGTTAGTTGCCTAGTTACAGCTGTACAGCGTGAGGTAGCGTCAGTGTGTTAGTTACCTAGTTACAGTTGTACAGCTGGAGGTAGAGTCGGCCTTGTGTTTGCAGAGATCCGATTAGGTTCTCGAGGCGTCTTTCCAGAGGTGTTTCATTTCGGTGTAAGGAAGTTCCTTTGCCTGACCATTTGTTGGAAATCCAAAGACACAATACGAACCCTGTACAGTTTTAGTTGTAGAACCTGCCATTTACTTATGGTGGTCACCACTATTTAGGTAGCTATAGTAGGCATACAATAATGGTTGTATGTTGGCTAAGATTGATATTATACTTTCGAAATGTTTTCCACACTAGACATTAATAATAATATCAACTGATTTTGTGTAGTAAGCATGTTTGACTATCATAAGGAGAATTCTCCTCCAATTATGCGTTTGCATTTTGTGTGTGGCGGGAGGCCTTATGGTAGTTTCATTTTCCCGAAGCATTGCGAATTTGTTTTATTTTCTTTATGAAAATAACTATTTTACGATCTCACACCAGTCACCATGACTGACTTGGAGTTTATTGTTCCCTTTCTAAACTCTGGGTGCCCATAATTTTCCACACGGGCAGCCTAGAGTTATGTTATCAGGATATTCTGGATATTCTGGAGCTTTGGAGATGAGCTGGATGGCGAGGCGTACTACCGTACTTGTTTATTTATTCCGCTGTGTATTCTGTGTGAGGACAAGTTTATATAACTGTCCATTGTTGTATTGAGTTGTATATTGACTCTGATTGATGTATGTATAAACTGATATAGTCTTTCTTTTTAAAGATTATTGATTCATCTATTATATATTGCTCCATTTCGAATGTGAGATTGTGATACTGTTTCTGTTTTTCTGTTCTTTCTTTTCTTCTGTCTTCTTCTACCTCTTCTTTTTAACCCTAATGGTTCGGTTTTTCGGCATTTGATTGCATGGCATTTGATACAGTGGACGTATTAATGTCGACTTTCGAGCGTTGAAAAGTCGAACGTTACATTCACGATTGCGCGGCATTTGATACATGCTCCTCTGTGAGGTTTACTCAGAGGGCACTCCATAGGTATGGTACAAACCAAACTCGTAGAAGGCGCGATAGGGCATGTGAGCATGGCACTCGAGGCAATGCCAGCGTAGGATTATACCAATTGCGGATCCAGACTGGTGGTAACGCATAGAAGCTACTACTGCCCACCTCGGAACACGCTCCTATAATCAAAATCAAGGGGTGGCCACCAAATCATCACAAAGTCATAATATGGTATCGAAGAAATGTGTCCGATCGGAGGATTGACCTCACTTGGCCCGACATGGCTCCTGTTTTAGTCACATCTAAGCTGACTCACGGGAGTCAGTGTCACATAAATACCTCATATAGAATCGTTCGCCAAACCATCATACTTCATTTCTGGAATCTCCACCACGTACACAGTTGTTAAAGTGGTTTTCAGTATTGGCAGAGAGTATGACAATATCCGATCCAGGTCTCTTTAACAACCAAACGCGTATTTCACACCAAATGGTTCTTTTACATTTCAAAAGTCAATTCATAATTAATATCAAAATATCATAATCGATTTCAAACCATATCACTTTCGAAATCATATTCACTTTCAAAACCATATTCACTTTCAAAATCATCTTCACTTTTGAAATTGTCGATAAGATAGGTTAATTAAATCCTCATCCCAAAATCGTCATATTTACTCAAATATGTCATTTCACAAAAAAGTATCAATTTCAAATCCCAACTTAGGTTGTATCATCATCAAGGATTTAAATATAAATACTTCCACTTTTCACAGTCTGAAATTTTAGAAAATAGTTTAGGTAATCATAAATAGTTTTAATAGTTTTTAAAAATAGTTTAAGATAGTTAAAATACTCTAAAATAGTTTTAAATGATTTAAAATAGTTTAAATTAGATTAAAATAATTAAAATAGTTTAAATGGATTTAAATTAGATTTAAAATGATTTAAATAGATTTAAAATAGATTACATGTATTTAAATTATGTTAAATATATTTAAAATAGAATAAATAAATTTAATTAGTTTAAAATAGGTAAAATATATTAAATTGGATTAAATAGATTATAATAGATTAAAATAAATTAAAAATAGTTTAAATTGATTAAAATAGTTTAAATTAGTTTAAAATAGATTTCAAAGTTATATCTAAACATTTCAATAACTCAATTTCGATAAATTCATTTATATTTGATAATTATTCTTTGAAATTCCAATTTAAATCCTTTGAACATTTCATTAAATCAATTCCAATTTCAGCATTAAGGCTTGGATTTTCGAAAATAATTCAGTTTATATAAATCAATTTCTATTTCAAAATACCAATTAATTGAATTCAAAATTTAAAGAATTAAAAATCATTTAGTTTAACCAATTCGGTGTCCGTATATAATTTTCTATCCAATGATCAAGTGATATGGATATTTATCATTTCAATCCGCAATTTAAAATTTTACGGGTATATATCATTTCAACCCCCAATCCCAAAATTTAATTTCAAATACATGAAATCGCTCCAGTCTATCATTTCAACCTATATAATTTCTCCCTAATCTATCAGATCGTTCGGGTATGTATCATTTCAACCCATAGGGAACTTGTAGTGTTATAATAAGATAAAAATATAACATCCAGTCATCCAATATCAACAATCAAACTTATATCACAATCACCATACAATCAACCAATAAATAACATCAATCTACCGATTACCATTAACAGGTATTAAATTTGATAATTAAATTCAATATTAAATTAAATGACGATTAAATGCAATAAAAGTCATATTTAACTGGAATGACAATTTAAATATACCAAACAACACCCAATCAATTTCTAATCACATCATAAATTTAATTTAACTAACATAAGTTAATTTAGTAGTTGTGAGTGGGTTAAAACATTCACCTTCGATTTCAAATCGATTTAAAATCCAATTATAGCCAAAAATTTGAACAGTTTCAAAATTCGACCAAACCAGTTCCATAATGTTCGGAATTTCGATACGATCGCAACGGAGGAAACCGCGCATGAATCCGAGCTCGTTGAAAAAGATATTAACGTTAGAACGATTGAAATAAAAAATTTATATTAAAATAAAATAAAACAATCACACGTCACCTATCATCAACTCGCAAGCCTAGCACACAACATAACCGAGCACGGTCACGACCATCTCAAATGCAGCCGCCACGTTCTCGCACCAACTACCACCACTACGCCCCTCCGCGTCATGATCTGACACCACCTAAGAACTTCTCTACCTCGGCCGCACCCACAATCACGACTGCGACCCCTCCAGCCCCCTCCTTCACCATCGCCGCCACCGTGCTTAAAGCATGTTTTTTGGAAAAATTCGATGACCTGGAGATGATGTATCACCTGATCTACGACCTGCTCGACCCCCTCTTCCCAAAGCCGCCTCCCGATCGTTAAACAGTCGACGATCCACCGTTGGATCGTTAAAAACCCAATATGGACGGCTGAGGTTCATCCTTGATTTCTTGACAAACGGTGCTTCGATTGGAAAAAAGAATCGCAGATCTGGGTTACGTTCGTCGAGAGCTTCGAATTATATAATTGATATGGTTTGGAGGGGTTTTATTTTGTAATTGGTTTGGAGATTGAATTGTAGCGTTTGGAATTGGAATTTGTTTCTGCCACTGAAGAAAGCAGTAGATAAAAGTGGATGTATGTATAGGAATAAGAAATAGAAAGACTGCTTGGGTTAGAACAGAACAATTTATATCAACCAAGCCCGATAAGAAAATAAACGCATATCGAATCGGTATAAACAACAATAATGACCCAAAGAGCCCGTTCTGCCACCGAAACGAAAGTGGGTCATCTCATATATCAAAATAGATGTTTTCGATATTTTTTAAACTCAATGGAATAGGTTTCAAGTCCTAATTCCATCGTATAAAGATGTTAGCTTTAAAATCAGCTTATTTCAAATTGATTTCAATAAATTGATTTCTACGCTTTTCGAGCCTGTATGATCAAACGACAAGTCTGATCGCTATGAAACTTGAAACCATACAATAATTCACTGTTATGGATCCGGTGAAACTAGTTTCGTCAAAATCCGAGACAGTGTCCAAAATGGCTATTTTCACGTTAATTAAATTATTTATTATTAAATTGATTAAATCACTTTTCAATTTCAAATTTAATAACTAACAATTTTTATCATTTTCGATTACTTAGACATTTACAATCATTTAAAACAAATTTACATATCAATTCAGTGTTAATTATTACAGTAGTTACACTGTTAAATTTCAACTGAAATCAAATCCAATTAATTATAATTTAATTCCAATAAATTGGTTTATTTTGATTTCAATCTTTTTTTATTCAATCATTCATTACTCTATGTATATAATTAACATTGGTTTATTGAATTAATTTTCTCCAATTATCAACTTTTACCATATTAGTTGCAATCTTCCAATTATATTGAATATTTGTCGATTTTCATATTAATTAAAATTTAAAATCCCGATAAATTCATTTATCTTTATTTAGCTGTGACGCCCCACCACTATACTCACACTAGCCAAGGACACTACGGGGTAATGTCGTCGACTAGCATGAAGAATAAGGCTGTTGAGGAGTGACCATCTGTGTAATTGCTTTGTGCGAGTACCGATATGTCAGATAATATAACTTACATTTCTTTTCAAGAGGAAATACGACATATCAAATACAAACACAAAGCTACTACACAGTGGCTAAGTGGCCTTCGGAAACAAATATAGAAATAAACATAACACAAATCAGTCACAGACATTCATATCACAAAGGCAAAATCAGATATGAATATATCACATAAAAGTGTACATCAAAGTAGTGGTCAAACTAGATCCGCTACATCACAAAAGAATAAGTACAAGTGCTGGACAAAAGAATAATTATACATCAAGGAGTCTATATCTCGAATGTATAGAAACAAAAAAACTACTAATCAAAAGTATTTAGCCAAAAAAAATCAGATGATAATTCCTGATAAGAAGTCTAGCAGAAGCACCTGAAATACCTCGGTCTTACCCGAGTATTATTTAAGAAGAAAATAATAAACGGATCAGTCTAGCTATAAATATTAGGTAGAATGAGATAGGATAAGAGATACGACAAAGACGTATGATAACAAAAATGCTATATTGTGTCAAGTATACATCAATTAACATCAAAAATCATACAATATCTCAAAACATCTCAAAACACCAAAAGAATCACATTCTTTAAATTATTCACCAAAACACAAATATTGATAGAGCTTATCAATGCAAACCACGAAATTTGGTGAAACGCAAATTCTAGAAATCAACAACCAGAAATCCAAAAATCACAAAGGGGGAAGGCCTATCACAAACGGGAGCATGAAAACTCACCAACACGTGTGTCACAAACGGAACGCTATTCCATGGTCGCTAACCATCAATTTTGAGCCGAGGCTCCACAAATGGCCCAAAGACCATGGGTCACTACCCCACCAAATTGAACCGAAGTTCCACAAACGGGGTTTTTTTAGTCCCCACACAAACAAATAGACATCGCACATCGCTAGTCTAAATCACAAAATGATCATCATCGATCAATAAAAAGTGTGAATCACAATAAGCTAGTAAATATAAAAGTTTAGCTTCATGTCCCATAACCACTAGCTTAACTTAAATATTTACGAACAAATTGTAGATTTCCACTCGAAAATTGTCATAAGAATTCAATCGAACAAGTCTAAGAATTAACCGATGAAGTAAACGCAAGCGTTTCATACCACTTGTTTTGCTAAGTCGTTTAATTGGATTTCTCGTGCGAATGAGGTAAAGGTTTGTATATACTAATAGATTGGAAAACGGTTTTATAAACGAGATTTGTATTGAAAATAGAGTTGGAATGATCTTTGTGAAAGAATCGAATATTTACTACTAGTATAGAAAACCTTTATATTTTAAAGTGACAAATCACAGAAATGATTGTAGAAACAATCAATCACCAAAATCCACATACGAAGACGTGGAATCAAATCCATAGAAATCGATACAGAATCCATCAAAATTGATATTCCCAAAAATCCTAAAAGTGAAGTCATCAAAGTCGATAAAAATGATAACAACAAACCGGATCAACACGAATCGGTTCAAAAATTGGAAATCCACAAAAAAATTGCCTAAATTAGGCAAAAAATGCAATATCCCAGATTTAGTCGACTGGACCCTAATTCAATGCTTGGAAACTCTCAGTTTCCAGGTTTAGTCGACTGACTTCAGAGTTCAGTCGACTGACACATGCCTAGAAACACTCTGTTTCCAGGCTCAGTCGACTGAACTCAAAGTTCAGTCGACTGACATAGGGACTAGGAATTTCTGGTTCCAAGTTCAGTCGACTGAACTCTGAAGTCAGTCGACTGAATCTGCAAACTTCAGTTTTCTCAGCCTAGCCCAACCAAGGGAAAAAAATCCAAACAAATTGCGATCGGACGAGCTATGGGTGCTAGGAGATTATGCCAATTGGCAACCCAGCGCTATAGGCTCTCCGATACACTACCAAAAACATGTTTAAATGTCAAAACTAGGATTTTTAAAGATTTTGACTTCAAAACACCAAAAATTGGAATATTCACCAATTCAATTCAAATCAAAAGAAAATGAACATAAATAAGTGTTAGGAATTCATACCTAACAACAATGATATCTATAGAAGTAGAGGTGAGTTCAAAAACTCACCTTTTCAACCCAAAACAACAAATGAGAAGCTTTGAAATAAAAAGAAAGGTCAACCACACTTCAACTTCAACTCTAGAATCTCCAATCTAAGATTACAATGAATATTTCCTAAGTTAGGCCATAGGAAAGTTTTGAAATTGGAGAGAGGTTGAGATGGAGAAGAAGAAGAGGATGCTTACCTGAGCCTCTCTTTGATTTTGGAGCTAGAACTTGAATTTTCAAAGGAACTGGGGCTTAGGATTTTAGTTTCCAATCTCTTCCCCCATTTTTCTAAAGCTTGAAGTGTTAGGAAAATAATAGAATGAATAAAGAGGAGAGGGGGTGGAGTTAGGATATAATGTGAGTTGGGTTAGTGGGCTGAAACCCAAGCCCAAGCCCAAAGCCCTAACTGAAAATGTCAAAATTCTACTCAACTCCAAACATATTTATGTTTATACTCAAAAAGGTCGCAAACGCCATTTTGGACTCAATGGAAGTGGTCTCGAGTCCCAATTTGACTGTTTGCAAAAAGTAGATTTTCAGACTTTAATCCGACTAACGATGCTATATTTAAATAAAATATTTAAATATACAATCGTAAAATATGCGGGTTGTTATAGACTTCCCTCCTTTAAGAAATTGCGTCCTCGCAATACTTAAGGAAAAGAAATAAAAAGTAACAACCATACAAAGGCATAACAACACAAAAAGAAGAAATTTGAAATAAGAAGTTCACCTTAAGTAGCACGAGAGAGTAAGTCCGGATGTGTTCGCTCAATGAATTCTCAAGATTCCCAAGAGCAATCCTTAGGATTTGTGGACCATTGAACTTTCACAAGAGGAACATCTTTATTTCGAAGGTGTTTAACCTCCGAAGCAATGATACGAATAGGTTATTTCTCATAAGTTAAATTAGGTGAAACTTCAATTTCTTCAATCACACTGAGCTCAAGAATAGAATCGGAATCTCGAAGGCATTTCCGTAGTTGAGAGATGTGGAATACATAAATATCAGAAAACTGAGCCGGTAATAAAATGCGATAAGCCACGGAACCAATGCGTTCGGTGATGGGAAATGGACCAATATATCGAGATGCTAATTTTCCCGATCGACTGAAACGCACAACACCCTTCATAGGTGAAACACGAATGAACACCAAATCTCCCACAGAAAATTCTAATTTCCTTCTTCGGTTATCGGCATAGGATTTTTGTCTACTTTTAGCTTCTTTCATCCTATGACGAATAAGGTCAATCTTTTCTATGGCATCCCAAATAAAATCTGGACCTAAAACCAGCTTCTCACTGGCTTCAAGCCAACACGAAGGAGATCGGCATGGCCTTCCATAGAGTGCCTTGAAAGGTGCCATACCAATACTAGATTGGAAGCTATTATTATACGAAAACTCAACAAGAGAAATATGATCTTCCCAACTTCCACCAAAATCAAGAACACATGCACGAAGAAGATCTTCAAGAGTTTGATTCACATGCTCGGTTTGTCCATCGGACTGAGGATTATAAGCGGTGCTAAAATTAAGCTTCGTTCCCAAAGCTTTTTGAAGACCTTTCCAAAATCCACTAGTACACAATGGATCACGATCGCTAACAAAAGAAGTAGGAAATCCATGCAATTTAACAATCTCCTTGACATAGAGTTTAGCCAAAATTGGTACGGTCCGATTGGACCGAACGGGAAGAAAATGGGCAGATTTTGTAAGTCTATCTACTATCACCCATAGGCTATCATGGCCCAAACGAGAATGGGGAAAACCGTCAATAAAGACCATGGAGACTTGATCCCACTTCCAAACGGGAATGTCCAAAGGTTGCAACAACCCACCGGGCCTTTGATGTTCGGCCTTAACGAGTTGGCAAGTCATGCAACGCTTAACGAAGTTAGCAATATCAGATTTCATCCCGTCCGAATAATAAATTCGCTTCATATCCACGTACATTTTACTACTACCGGGATGAATGGTAAATTTAGAACGATGAGAATCTTCTAAAATGTCTTTACGAAGATCAATAATATTTGGCACAATAAGTCTACAAAATTTTCGAATACCACCATGAGCATCAACATCAAAGTCTTTCAAACCTTCAATATCAATTTTATCCCTACAACTTTGGCTAAGAAGAACCAATTCAGGATCATGCTTTTATGCTTCAAGAATGCGGTCTAAAAGAGAAGGATGAGCCTCAAGGCTACACAAAACAAGAGATGAACATGAATTGGATTCACGATCTCGAATCTCACAAGTGGATAAAGTCGCGAGATCATTCCACTCGGATATCATCATAGAAACAACCGCTTGTTGCTTTCGGCTAAGGGCATTGGCAACACGATTTCCCTTTCTGGGAGTATAAAGAATATCAAGATCATAAGATGCAAGGAACTCGAGCCAACGTTGTTGACGCAAATTAAGTTCCTTTTGGGAAAATAAATACTTCAAAGATTTATGATCGGTGTAAAGAACAAATTTCTCTCCCAAAAGATAATAATGCCAAATTCTAAGGGCGAAAATAATAGCCGCGAGCTCTAAATCATGAGTAGCATATCTAGTCTCGGCATGCTTTAATTGCCTAGAAGAATAAGCGATAACACGTTCCCTTTGCATGAGAACTGCTCCCAAACCAACACGACTAGCATCGGTGTAAACAATAAAGTCTTGGTTCCCATCGGGAATCACAAGAATAGGAGCATCGAAGAGGAGTTCTTTTAATTTTTGAAAAGCAGCTTCACATTTGTATGACCAAATGTATTTAACTCCCTTCTTTGTCAAACTAGTAAGGGGTACGGAAATTTTAGAAAAGTCTTTTATGAACCGATGGTAATAGCCCGCCAATCCGAGAAAGCTACGAATTTCCATCACACTCTTCGGTCTCTTCCAATTTTGAATCGCTTCAATCTTTGAAGGATCCATGGAAATTCCGGATTCAGAAGTAATATATCCTAAAAATTTCACACGACATTGCCAAAAGTGGCATTTAGAAAATTTTGCTTTCAATTGTGGTCTCCTAAGAGTTTCCAACACAATCCGAAGATGATTTTCATGCTCTTCCTCGGTTTTAGAATAAACAAGAATATCATCGATAAATATGAGAACAAATCGATCGAGGAAGTCTTTGAAAACTCGATTCATAAGGTAACGAAATAAGCTGGAGCATTTGTCAAACCAAATGGCATAACTAGCCATTCATAAGATCCATAACGCGTACGGAATGATGTCAAAGGGATGCTATCCTCTGCAATACGGAGCTGATGAAAACCGGTTGCTAAGTCTAACTGTGAGAAGACTTTAGCACCACTAAGCTGATCGAATAAATCATCAATTCGAGGCAAGGGATATTTATTCTTAATGGTGAGATCGTTAAGTGTTTGCACAAAAAATGGACAAACACCTCAAAGTCGTATGATTTAGTAGATCTTATGTTGTTCTTAGTGATTTGGGTGATTTATGCAAATATATGAAAATAGGGGCTAAACTGTAAAAAGACACTCAGATTTATAGTGGTTCAGCCAGAATGTGCCTACGTCCACTTTATATGTTATTTCTCTTCTCTTGTTTAGATTACAAGTACAAAGCTTTGATACAAGTAAAAGAAAGTTGTTTGAAAGTTCTTTCCATGCTTGAGCTCTCAAACTTGTCCCCCATTGTTGTACCCCTGCCCCTCTATTTATAGAGTAAGGCTGGGGGTACGGGTCTTGGAGGTATATGGCAGCTAGAGGGCCTGGGCTGACGTAATCTGGCCTGGTGGAGCTGGTCCGGTTTACTTTGGTTCGGTGGTAGGAGATGAGTGGTCCGGTGAAGCTTGGTTCGGTTGTAGGAGTATGGTGGACCGGTGAAGCTTGGCTCGGTGGTAGGAGTATGGTGGACCGGCGTACTTGGTTTGGTGGGAGGAGGTGAGTGGACCGGTGTACTTGGTTCGGCATTGAGGTGGGAAGCATGTTGGTCCGGTGGTACTTTGGAGGTGGCTGGTTCGGCATTGAGGTGGGAAGCATGTTGGTCCGGTGGTACTTTGGAGCTGGCTGGTTCGGCATTAAGGTGGGAAGCATGTTGGTCTGGTGGTACTTTGGAGGTGGCTGGTTCGGCATTGAGGTGGGAAGCATGTTGGTCCGGTAGTACTTTGGAGGTGGCTGGTTCGGTAGAGATGTTTGGACCGGTCGAAATACATCCAACACTTGCCCCCCAAAGTGGGGTACGTGCTCGCATGTGGCCTACTTTGTTTCCTTCCATTCGATCGCTGAGTGCCGATCCAACTGGTCCGGCATCCTGTATTTGTCTATAAGTAGGGGCTGTATACTTTTGTTATTCCCTTCCAATCCAGGACAACCGAACCAGACATTCATACCGAATCGAATCAGGTGATATAGCTTTCTCTCGCCGAATGGCCTTTTTAGACAATCGAACGAATCCGTGTATTTCGAGTGCCGAATGAACTGTCGTTCTTGGATTACCGAGCATCTTCATTTGGATCACCGAATGAACCCTATACGGGGAATGCCGAATGAACCTCGAAACTCCGAAATACCGAATGAAATTTTACACTCACTTTACCGAATGACAATGGGAGTTTAATGAACCCTATACGGGGAATGCCGAATGAACCTCGAGACTCCGAATACCGAATGAAATTTTACATTCACTTTACCGAATGACAATGGGAGTTTGAGCATTTTGATTTTATGAGTGAAATTTCATATTACACACTTACTTGTTTACATCCTCTGTTCTAACAATGTGTTTTTCCGGTGTTGTAGATAATGTCTCGCAAAGCAGAAACTCGATCAGACAAAAAGAAATCCGAGGGCGAAGGAGGGTCCTCCGCCGTGCCCCCAGCTCAGCTGAATCCAGAACGACGTGGGCCCACTCCGAGATCGTTAGTGGACGGGTGCGGTCCTCGGGTGTTTGCACAAAAAATGGACAAACACCTCAAAGTTGTATGATTTAGTAGATCTTATGTTATTCTTAGTAATTTGAGAGACTTATGCAAATACGTAAAAAACAGGGGTTAAACTGTAAAAAGACACGCAGATTTATAGTGGTTCAGCCAGAATGTGCCTACGTCCACTTTATATGTTATTTATCTTCTTCTGTTATGATTACAAGTACAAAGCTTTGGTACAAGTAAAAGAAAGTTGTTTGAAGAGTTCCTTCCGTGCTTGAGCTCTCAAACTTGTTCCCATTGCTGTACCCCTACCCCTCTATTTATAGAGTGAGGCTAGGGGTAAGGGTCCAGGATATGTATAGTCGCTGATGGGCCTGGGCTGATGTGGTCTGGCCTGGTATATCTTGGTTCGGCATTGCTTGGTTGGAGCGTAGAGTGGACCGGTAGTTGTTTGGAAGTAGGTTGGACCGGTGGCAGTTGGTCCGGTGGGATGGAAGGAGATTGCACCGGTGGCAGTTGGTCCGGTGGGATGGAAGGAGATTGGACCGGTGGCAGTTGGTCCGGTGGGATGGAAGAATATTGGACCGGTGGCAGTTGGTCCGGTGGGATGGAAGGAGATTGGACCGGTGGCAGTTGGTCCGGTGGGATGGAAGGAGGTTGGACCGGTGGCAGTTGGTCCGGTGGGATGGAAGGAGATTGGTTCGGTGTTTGCCTAAGACTGCCGAATGGGTTCTTGCCGAATGGGTTCCTGCCGAATGGGTTCCTGCCGAATGGGCCTTGGAGGACGTGAACACCGGATGGGCTTTAGGCGAGCCTGGATGGATGAGTTACTCTCCTTTGTCTCAAGGTCTTCTGGGTGAGAATGCGCCCAACATTTGCCCCCCAAAGTGGGGCATATGCCGGAATGTGCCGCGCTTTGTTTAGAAGATGATGACGTCAGTCTTGGATGCTTTCGCCGAATCAGACGGTCCGGTCGTCTACAGTTGCCTATAAGTAAGGGCCCAGGGCTCTATTTCCTTCTACCGAACGAACAGCCAAGCCAAGTTAGTCACATAGCCGAACCAAATTCTGATCCTCTGCCGAATCACCCCAGCTTGCCAAACCATTTCGCTTGCCGAACCAGGTACTCAATTTCCCTTAGCCGAATGGTTTTTTGTCTGTGTCCACCGAATGAAGTGCATATGCCATACGTGCCGAATGAAATTTTCCAGATGAGAACGCCGAATGAGAATGCCGAATGGAATCTTATATTCGGTTTTACCGAATGATAATGGGATTTTTAAGCATTTTGACTTTCTGAGTGAAATTCCATATTATATACTTACTTGTTTACATCCTTTGTTCTAACACTATGCTTTTCCGGTGTTGTAGATAATGTCCCGTAAAGCGGAAACTCGATCAGACAAAAGGAAATCCGAGGGTGAAGGAGGTTCCTCTGTCGTGCCCCCAGCTCAGCCGAATCCAGAACATCACGGACCAACCCCGAGATCGTTAGTGGACGGGTACGGTCCGCAGGAGCTTCTGAATTCTCCCCCGGACTGCTATCCCAGCTCCCTTAAGGAAGAGCAGCTTGATGTCATCTCTCGCTCTTTCGGAATTGACAGGGCGCGAATGCTGTTGCCAGGGAAAGATGTTATGCCATACGACCCTCCTGAAGGGTTCTTTGCTTACAGCAGGTACCACTGCATGTGTGGTGCCATTCCGCCTCTTAACGCTTGGGTAACCAGCTTCCTAACATATCTCAAGGTGGCCCCATTCCAGCTTCAACCCAACTCCTATGCTATACTAGTGAGCCTCTTCGTTATTTTCCAGAGGAAGTATGGTCGTGCCCCTTCCAACCGGGAGATCCGGTACTTGTATAATCTGAGGGGCTATAAGAAGGGGTCTCCATACATTAGCTTGGAGTCAGCTGTGACCTTCAAACCGGTCTTGGATTTGTATTCTAAATTCAGTATGTTCAAGAAAGAGTGGTTCTTTGTCAGGGACGACTCCATTTCAATTCGGCGCTTTACTTCTGGATGTAAGTTGATGCTTTCACTTATAATTTCCATTCTGATCGCGATGTTTCTTCTCATACTCTCTCATTTTTGCTAGCGACAGGTGGCTTTGCGATTGTGGAGACTGACCGCCTGGTTCAGACGGCGGCCGAGATAGAAGCTATTCTTGGGAAATATAGATCATCTGCCTTCCTGATCAGAAATGCGATCCTTCTGGAGTACAACTTAATCCTCCCACAGCAGTCAGTAGTTAAGCTGAGGGAGACGGCGGAGGAGAGGGCAGCTGCTCAGACCAAAGAAGGTGTTTCGGTGGAGAGTAGCAAGAGGAAACCTTTCACAAAACCTCCAGCCGTCGGAGGTAAGAAACTCAAGAAGTCGGACGGTCCCTCCCCCAACAATTGTCCACTTACCCGGGAGGAGGAAGACATAGAGGAGGAAAGAGGCGAGGTTGGAGATGGTCGGGATGGTGACAAAGGTGGCGATGGCATCGGGGCCCTACTTCCTGGGCAAGCGGGCGAGATTCAGGAGTGGACGGATGATGCGTTCCACCAGGCTTCTGAGGGGCTGGACGGAGATCCGGCTTCGGTAGAGAAAACCGGGAAGACGGACAAAGCCGGGACTGGTGCAAGTGAGTCTTCTCCAACCATTCCAGCCAAGGTGGCTCCGACGACTCAAGGTGAACTCTTGACTCCTGCATGCTTCATTAATGATAGGGACTTAGGAATATTTTATGACCCGCTCCCGTCCTGGAATGAAATCCAGGACTTATTGCAGTATCCCACTCCTCCTCAGGGTTTGTACAACCACAGCTGTGTTTCTTTTTCTTTTCTTAACTTGTAATTTACCGCGTTTCTCGAATCATATAGTGATGCAAGTTTGTGACACTTGTTCTTTATATCAGGAGTAGGCAAGACGTCCAAAGCCTCAGACCTTCGACACAGGCTTGAGCAATATAAGCTTTCCAAAACTTCTGCTAAGCCGAAGCCCTCGACCCAACGCTCCGGGGATGTAGTCGGCTACCGTCCTCTTCTTGGGGTCATCGAAGAGGGTATTAAGCAGAGGAAGAGGAGTCATCCTTTATCCGAAGCTTCGCCCGGTCCTCAGCTTCCGGCTCAGCCTCTTCATGATATCACTGAAGAGGGTAGCGAGTTTGCACCCTCTCTGCACCTGTCCAGAAACCCTTCCGTTACTCATATCGACCGTCCTGACTTGGCTCGTAATCCATTTGCGGGTCATCCTGATCTGGATCCAAGTTCCCACGACATTACCTTTGATGAGGTTACTGGTGAGCACCTTCTTCCCCGCAATCCCATGGTACGGGTGCTTGATGAAGCTAAGTCCTTAGATCTTGATCTACTTACCACTCGGATAGTTACCATGGGAGATGAGGCCAAGGCTAATATTGATCGGGTGGCGGAGGAGACTAAAAAGCTGATGGGGCATCATGCCCGGCTGGTTAAGGCCGGAGAGGAGATTGGGAGCGCCAATATCCGACTTCGATTGGTGGTTTCGGATCAGGCCAAACAGCTTGCGGATCAGGCTATTCAGATTTCTCAGCATGAGGCTGCTACTGGGTGACTAAGGAAAACCATGGAAGAGGCCAGTCGGGCCGAATTGCGGAAAATGGAAGCTACTTGCAAAGAGCGGATTGACATGGCTATTGCCACGGTGGACGAGGTTCGAAAAGCGGATCTTGAGCAGGTGGAGGAATTGTCCGGGAAACTTGAGGCTGCAGAGCTTGCTCAAGCTAAGTTGAGGGAGGAGATGGAGGCAATGCGGGGATCCCTTCTAGCCGACTGCTCGAGATACCGATCGGAGAGAGATGCTGCCGTTGGGAGGTTGTTGGCTTCTGAGGCCCGGATGAGGGAGTTTGAGGAGAACGAGGGGATGATGGACGAAATGCTTCAGGATATGTACTTCCGAACCTGGAAGCACGGCAACCTATCCTGGATGGATGATTATCCCAGGATCATGGCTAAGATCTATCTTCGGGCTCTGGAGGAGGCCAAGGCTGATGCGGATAAAGATGGTGGCGTGGCCTTCAGCATGGATGTGGTCACTGCCCAGTTTGCCAAGGAGGAGAAGGTGGCGGTGAAGGACGGTATGCGGTTGCTTGCCGCTGAGGAGGTAGGCGTGCAGGTAGAGGATGACGATCAGGATAGTCAGGAAGCAGGCGCTGGTAAGTCTCTCTTTTTAGTTTCTCCATCAACTTGGTTGCTTATTGCTAATGAGTCCTTTCTTTGACTGGACAGGGGGTCAACAGGACAAGGATAAAGCTCCACTGCAGCCGGCCCCTTGATTATATCTGAAAAAACTCTTTTTGTGGGTTTGACAGGGTTGTATATGTTGGTCTTAAAACAGTAGAGTAACTTCTAAGTTGTAATTCTTGCTACTTGTAATAATCAACATTATTCTTGACGTGTAATTTTTTAACTTAAGCTGATTTTGTCGTTTCTTGAATATTTGTTGCTATTTCGACATGTCATATGAGAAATATAGCTGTGCGTATTCTTGCAATTGAGTTGTGTTTGATGTTAGGTTTTGGTTTTAAAACATAATTTCATGCCTTGTAATATTAGTGTGTGGTGTGAACAAATTATAGTCATGCATTTGTACATAAATGAAGAAAATACCGCCTTTCATGTTATGTTTGTAGATGGCAGTTTCGAATATCTTGTATGACTGAGCATGGAAAGTAGTTGAATGCCCTGCCATCTGATTGTGGATCCACGCATCCATTGGCGAGTGTCTTCTACTCCGTATCCTGTACTTGATGGATTGTTATAGAGGATAGGAGGAAAGTTTTTTTTAAGTAAAATTGAAATATGTGAAATAGTAAAACTTCCAATCACGGAAGGCCTTCGATGTGCTTAAGTTCATGGCAAACGGGTTTTGTAGTCACTTTCCCTAGCTGTGGGTCTTGGAGACATTCGTCACCTATCTTACGCCTCCGCGGGGAGTTAATTCTTTTTTACCACAGCCGTACTTAAGACACATCGGAGCCGAGATCGCGCACAGTAACTACCCGGGCCATTATGGCCCGCAATCGTGGGTATTATTCGATTTACTGTGGCCGGCTAGCGTGGGTGCCGATCGTCAATTGTGAACTGCCCCTGGCTGGCCACACCTTATGTTGGGGCTTATAGTCGGTTCACAGTTGCCGGCGAGCCTAACGCCGTAATGAGCTGCCTCGGCTATAGTCGGCCTTCTCGGTGGCTTATAATCGGCTCATTACAGTTGGCTTTAAGGGCCGTCGCGAGCAATGAGTTAACCCGCAGCAGAGGGATGCTGGAGCAAAAGTGTCTCATTGGCGAGGGCATAGATTCGCATAGTACCTGTTAGGTCTTGTCCAGGTGAAGTTGTGTTGTGGAGTGCTTTGAATAGAAATGCTGTATACTCAGGATTTTGTTCAACAGAAAAGGATAAAGTTAACAAGCAGCCAAGATACAAAGGAACAAGTTAAAAAAGAGACAAGGTTTTTTAAAGTGGTTCGGCACGAAAAGGCCTACGTCCACTGATTCTCTTTGTTAATTCACTTCATATGGGCAATACAAGTTAAGAAAAGTATCGACGGAGGTGTTGGATGTTCCATGCCCTCTGGAACACCTCTCCGTCCACTGTTGACAAAATATAGGCTTCGTTGTGGAGATCTTTATGAATTACATATGGTCCATCCCAGATTGGGTCTAGTGCTCCGGGGCGAGGGAAGATTCGCTTGAGGACAAGATCCCCTTCTCGTAAGGTACGATGCTTGACTTTGGAGTTGTATTGTGCTGCCACCTTTTGCTTGTGGGCTGCTGTTTTAAGGACTGCATCATTCCTTCTCTCCTCGACTAGATCCAAAGACATGTTGAGGAGCTCTTCATTCTCTTCTGGGTTATAGTGGATCCTACGGTGGGAAGGCACAATGGTTTCAACTGGGAGCATAGCCTCCGATCCGTATGCCAAAGAGAAAGGAGTGTGCCCTGTTGATGTTCTGAAAGATGTGCGGTAGGCCCATAGTGCCGTGGGGAGTTCATCCACCCAAGCGCCCTTTGACTTTTAGAGCTTCTTTTTGATCAGAGTTTTCAGAATTTTGTTGACTGCTTCGACTTGTCCGTTTGCTTGGGGATATGCTACGGATGAGAAGCTTTTATGAATTCGGTGTTCTTGGCACCAGTTAGCGAATTCCTCGCTGTCAAATTGAAGTCCATTGTCTGATATGATTTTGAGTGGGACTCCATACCTGCACAGAACATTTTTGATCAAGAAGTTAATAACTTTTGCTGAAGATACTTTATTCAGAGGTTCTGCTTCCACCCATTTGGTGAAATAATCAACTGCCACTATAGCATATTTAGCCCCGCCTCGGCCCATCGGTAGCTCGCCGATTAAGTCAATTCCCCATATTGCGAAGGGCCAAGGGCTGGTCATTTGAGTAATCTCAGTTGTTGGTAGCCGTGGAATCTTAGCAAATTTTTGGCATCTGTCACATCTCTTGACGAAATCTGAGGCGTCCTTGCTTAGGGTGGGCCAGAAATATCCGTATCGGAGTATCTTTTTTGCTAATGTTTGCCCCCCGGTGTGATCTCCACAACTCCCCTGATGGATGTTGGATAAGATTTCCTTGGCTTCCCTTCCGGCGATACACCTTAATAATGGGTTAGAGAAACCGTGCCGATAGAGGATGTCTTCTTGTATTGTATAGCGGGACGCTTTCCTCAAGATTTTCTTGACTTCATTACGCCCGTTGGGTAGTGTGCCACTCTGTAGGTAGTCTCGGATGGGAGTCATCCAAGTTGCTTCTTCGGCTGCGGCTATCAGATTCACTTGCTCAAAACTTGGGACCGTTTGCTTTGAGATGGTTACTGCCCCGAAGATGGCGATGTCTCTCATACTCGCTTGCTTTGCCAATTCGTCGGCCTCTTAGTTCTCTTCCCGAGGGATGTGTTTGACTAAGTACTGATCCAATCGGCTAAGAAGCAACTTGGTCTTCTTTAGATATGCTATGAGTCGTTCCTCTCGAGCTTGGAATTCTCCTAGTATTTGATTAACAATAAGTTGAGAATCGCTGTGAAGACACAAAGAATTGGCTCCGATTTCTATGGCAAGTTCTAGTCCAGCTATCACTGCTTCATATTCTGCATCGTTGTTGGTGGCAGCAAACTCCAACCTTATAGCATAGTGCAGCTTATTTCCCCTGGGAGTGATTATTACCACACCTGCCCCCGAGCCTTGTTCGTTAGATGCACCGTCCACAAAGAGATTCCACTTGATATCTTCTGTTATTTCCAGTTGCTCCTTATCCTCGTTGGTAGTGAACTCTGCAATGAAATCAGCCATGGCTTGTCCCTTGATGGCTGTGCGAGGGTGATAGGTGATATCATATTGACTCAGCTCAATACACCATTTAAGTAGTCGCCCGGAAGTGTCGGGACGATGGAGTACCTGCCTCAGTGGTTGATCGGTCAGAACTTTGATGGAATGGGATTGGAAGTAGTGACGTAGTTTTCGTGAAGTGATTAGTAAACAGTATTGTAACTTTTCAAGTTTAGGATATCTGACTTCTGCCCCAGTAAACCTTTTACTGACGAAGTAAACTGGTAGTTGCGTGCGGTTGTCTTCCCTTACCAAGGCAGCGCTTAAAGCGTGAGATGACACAGCAAGGTATAGGTATAATTCTTCGCCTTCGCTTGGGGTTGAGAGTACCGATGGTTTCTGGAGGTGTTCGATTAGGTTAAGGAAAGCGGTTAAGCATTCGTCCGTCCATTCGAACTTTCCTTTATCTTTCTTTAGAGCTTCGAAGAAGGGGACGCACTTATCCGTTGGTTTGGAGATGAATCGGCTTAGGGCGGCCACTTTTCCATTTAGGCTTTGCATTTCCTTTCGGGTGGAAGGTATCTTGACGTCCCTTAATGCTCGGACTTGTTCAGGGTTTGCTTCAATCCCTCGGGCATGGACGATGAACCCTAAGAATTTTCCCGATGACACTCCGAAGGAGCACTTTAGTGGATTCAAATTCATTCCATACTGTCGAAGTACTTGGAACATTTCGCCTAGGTGGCTTACGTGATCCTTGGCTTTCCGTGATTTCACCAGCATGTCGTCTACATATACTTCCATAGTTTGTCCTATTAGCCCTGCAAACATCTTGTTGACGAGGCGCTGGTAGGTGGCTCCTGCATTTTTAAGTCCGAAGGGCATCACTTTGTAGCAGTATAAACCCCGGTCGGTGATGAAACTAGTGTGGTCTTGGTCGGGAGCATGCATAGGAATTTGGTTATATCCTGAGTATGCATCCATAAAAGATAGGAGTTCGTGCCCGGCTGTGCTGTCTACAAGTTGGTCGATTCTGGGAAGCGGGAAGCAATCCTTTGGGCAGGCGTCGTTTAGGTTGGGGAAGTCAATGCAGGTCCGCCACTTCCCATTAGCCTTCTTTACTAGTACCGGGTTGGCGATCCATTCTGGGTAAACAGCTTCTCGTATGAAGTCATTGGCGAGTAGATTCTTTACTTCTTCATCGAGGGCTGCTGATCGCTCTGCCCCCATACTTCTCTTTTTTTGTTTTACAGGCGCCTTGGTAGGATCAATGTTTAATACGTGGCATGCTATGTCGGGGGAGATTCCGGTCATGTCAGCGTGTGACCAAGCGAATACATCCAAGTTGTGGCGGAGAAAATCAATGAGTTGTTCCTTCAATTCAGCTTTCAGCTGGGACCCAATTTTCAGTAGCCTACTTGAGTCGTGCTTGTCTACAGATATAAACTCCATAGCCTCTGCAGGCTCGGCGGTGGCCTCCTCCTCTTTGTCCCTAGGGTCTAATTCATTGAAAGGGTCGCTGGTGTATCGAAGAGGAGGGGCTTTCTTTAGTTGCTATGCTTCAAGGCTTTTTGTGCAGAGGGCAATCTCTACACCTTTCCCTTTACCTTTCCTGTGGTTGTTGCGAAGTTCGGTTACATAGCAGTCTCGTGCAATATCCTGGTCTCCTTCCACTTCCCCTACCCCATTGTCTGTTGGAAATTTCATTTTCAGGCACCAAGGGGCTAGGACAATCTGGAAGTCAGACAAGGCTGGTCTTCCTAAGAAGGCGTTGTAGGCCGAATGGTTTTCTATCAGCACAAACGTCTGTTTCCTTACAACGGAGCGGGGATGGCTTCCAATCTCAACAAAGAGGTCCAGCTGCCCGAGGGGCATCTTCGCATCTCCAGTGAAACCGTGTAGTGGTTTATCGCAGGGAGATACATCCTTCATTGATAGCTTCATTTTGTCGAATGCGTGTTTGAACAGGATATTTACAGAGCTTCCAGTGTCTACCAGGATTCGGTAAACTTCGACGGGACCGAGTCGGGCAGAGATAACCATGGGATCCATGTGAGGGTACTGTCTTCCTTCTAGGTCGCGTTTACTGAATGTGATGTCATCACTTTCTTTCCGCTTTGGGTGGCGCTCTTTTATAACCGTATTGACACAGTCTTTATTGTCTCTAAGCGACTTCCCATATCTTTCCATCTCTCTCCAACTTCTGTCTGCGATGTGCGGACCTCCTGAGATGGTATGGACCACTATCTTCTCTTGACTAGAGCTGCTAGCGTTGCGGTTTCCTCTATCGGTCCCTGGTGAGGGTAGCCTTGGGTTTTCATTGGCAGGAGCTGGAGTCCTGTCTTGACTTTTTACATAACGTTCCAGTTTCTTCCTTCTGATGTGTTCCTCAATCAGATCTCGGAGATGATGGCATTCGTTGGTATCATGTCCGTGAGATTCGTGGAAGCGGCAGAATTTTCCAGACTTCTGTGCGTTATCTGATTCCTTCTTGTATGGTGGGCGTTTGTATCTAACTTCGCCTTGGGTGGCAAGGAAGATATTTTCGACAGTTTCGTTCAAAGGGGTGTAAGTGTCGAATCTTGGTCCTGGCCGATATAGGCGCTTTTCTACCTTCTTGCCCCCAGCATTGTCTCTGGAATCATTTCTTCGAACGTCCCTCGCCACAGCAGGGGCGTTGCCATGGGTCGTCTTACTTTGCTGTCCTGACTGCCCCTCAATGGCAGCATCCTCAAGCCTCATGTATTTCCCGGCTTCATGGAAGAAATCGGGTAAAGTAGCTGGTTTTTCTTTTGTCAATCTTCTAGCAAATTTAGTGTCCGGATGCACCCCACTGCAGAGGGCCATTAGGATAAGCTTCTCATCGGCATCTTGAACTGCGGCTGCTGCGGCGTTGAATCTGGTTAGGTATTGCTGCAGCTTTTCTCCAGTTTTCTGTTTGACGCTGGATAAGGAATAAGCGTCCTTAGGTTGCTCCACATGAATGCGGAACTGACTGATAAATTTTTCTTTTAACATTTCCCATGAGCTGATGGATCCTTGGGGTAGATGACAGAACCAGGAGGTAGCAAGATCTGCTAAGAAGAGCGGAAAGCATTTGCACAGTACTCCCTCTGTTGCTCCACTCATGAGCATATGCTGCGTGTACCTCTGTAAGTGTACAACGGGATCGGAGGTTCCTTTGTAGGGTTCCATTGTTGGCATCTTCCATTCTCGGGGGGTGATAGCAATTTCGATATTGCGGGCGAAAGGGCTGGTTACCCTAGCACCTGTCCCTCGATCTCTTTGCTCCCGTTGGACACACTCTCTGAATAAGCGTGCCATCCTTTCATCAGAACTTGGAGCAGATAGAAATGAGTTTGGTTCTGTTCTGTGGGATTGATTCTGTCCAGACGACCTGTAGGGATGGTATCGTCTATCATTCCTCATATTTTCCAGTGGTTGCCTTTGATCTTCTGGGAGCACGCTTGGGTCAGCTATAGTTGGCCCTTGCCTTGATCTTCCCCTGTTGGGTTCTGATCTAAGCACTTCCTCGGGTCCAACTTCGGGCTGAACTCTAGCTCGACCCCGTTCACTGGTGTTTCTGTGGTTAGGCAGCATGACAGGCTCAGCTACAGTTGACCTTCGCCCGGTACCTTCCCCGTTGGGTTCGGTACCAAACGCTTCCTCAGGCCTAACTTCGGGCTGTGCTCGGTCTCGGCTCCTACCACGGCTACTTCTGCCGTTAGCTCCTTCGAAGAAGGAAGATCTTTGCTGTCTCTGTGATCCTCCAGACTGGGACTCGCCCCATGATTCAGTGTTGCGGTTGGATTCTTCAGCGTCCCTCAAGCGTGACATGAGATGGTCCACCAAGGCTTCCTGCTGGGACGTGAAGCGGTTAGTTACTTCAACAACAAATCTGTCCAAATCTGCCCTAGTAATTGCTGCAGGCTGTTCTGTGGCAGGAGTGGTTGGGTTAGCCTGTCCTTCATTTGTTACCGTTGCTGGAGGAGGACGATTTACTTGATTCGTGACAGGTGGATCTGGAAGACTGCTGGATGCGATGTTTTTTCCTTTGTTAACATCTTTTCTCTGTTTGGGAGGCATGTTTTCCAAGTGGCGGACGATGCTGTTAGGAAAACTTGTTAAGTAGATGAAGCTGAAGCTTCGAGCTCCTAGCTCTCAATGAAAGCACCAAAAATGTTTGCACAAAAAATGGACAAACACCTCAAAGTTGTATGATTTAGTAGATCTTATGTTATTCTTAGTAATTTGAGCGACTTATGCAAATACGTAAAAAACAGGGGTTAAACTGTAAAAAGACACGCAGATTTATAGTGGTTCAGCCAGAATGTGCCTACGTCCACTTTATATGTTATTTCTCTTCTTCTGTTATGATTACAAGTACAAAGCTTTGGTACAAGTAAAAGAAAGTTGTTTGAAGAGTTCCTTCCGTGCTTGAGCTCTCAAACTTGTTCCCATTGTTGTACCTCTACCCCTCTATTTATAGAGTGAGGCTAGGGGTAAGGGTCCAGGATATGTATAGTCGCTGATGGGCCTAGGCTGATGTGGTCTGGCCTGGTATATCTTGGTTCGGCATTGCTTGGTTGGAGCGTAGAGTGGACCGGTAGTTGTTTGGAAGTAGGTTGGACCGGTGGCAGTTGGTCCGGTGGGATGGAAGGAGATTGGACCGGTGGCAGTTGGTCCGGTGGGATGGAAGAATATTGGACCGGTGGCCGTTGGTCCAGTGGGATGGAAGGAGATTGGACCGGTGGCAGTTGGTCCGGTGGGATGGAAGGAGGTTGGACCGGTGGCAGTTGGTCCGGTGGGATGGAAGGAGATTGGTTCGGTGTTTGCCTAAGACTGTCGAATGGGTTCTTGCCGAATGGGTTCCTGCCGAATGGGTTCCTGCCGAATGGGCCTTGGAGGACGTGAACACCGGATGGGCTTTAGGCGAGCCTGGATGGATGAGTTACTCTCCTTTGTCTCAAGGTCTTCTGGGTGAGAATGCGCCCAACATCGGGAGCTTCTCAACTTGCCTCCTGATTGCTTCCCTAGCTCACTCAAGGGCGAGCAACTTGATGTTATATCCCGCTCTTTCGGGACCGATCGAGCGTGCATGTTATTGCCGGCTGCGGGAGCGATGCCGTATGATCCTCCTGAAGGATATTTTGCCTACAGCAGATACCATTGTATGTGTGGTGCCATCCCGCCTCTCAACGCCTGGGTAGTCAGCTTTCTTACATATCTAAAGGTGGCTCCATTCCAGCTTCAGCCCAACTCTTATGCAATTCTGGTGAGTCTCTTCGTCATCTTCTAGAGGAAATATGGGCGTCCTCCTTCCAACCGGGAGATCCGGTATTTGTACAACTTGAGAGGCTACAAGAAGGGGTCTCCCTACATCAGCTTGGAATCTGTCGTATCCTTTAAGCCCGTCCTGGACTTATACTCGAAGTTCAGTATGTTTAAGAAAGAATGGTTCTTCATCAGGGATGACTCTGTTTCCATTCGTCGCTTCACCTCCGGCTGTAAGTGTGAAGCTTTTTTTATAATTTCCGTTATAACTACAGTGCTTTATCTTATGTGCTTTTATTTCTTGCTAGCGACAGGTGGTTTTGCGGTTGTGGAGAATGATCGCCTGGTTCAGAAGGCAGCAGAGATAGAAGCTATTACTGGGAGAGATAGGTCGGCTGCCTATCTGATCAGGAACGCCACACTCTTGGAGTACAACTTGATCCTTCCACAGCAGTCCGTGGTCAAGTAGAGGGACATGGCTGAAGAGAAGGCTGCCCAAGATAAAGAAGGGGCCGCGTCGAAGAGCAGTAAAAGGAGGCCCTTTTCAAAACATCCGGTTGCTGGGGGGAAGAAGCTCAAAAGGTCTGACGGTCCCTCTCCCAGCACACACCCGGATGTTCAGGAGGAGGAGAAAGGTGAGGACGAAGGAGGTGAGGCTGAGGGCGGAAGTGATGGTGATCGTCATGGTGATGATGGTGGCGATGGACAGGGTGGTGATGGCCCCAAGGCTTTGTCTTCCGGGCAAGTAGGCGAAATGCAAGAGTGGATGGATGACGCTTTCCGTCAAGCCTTCGAAGGTTTGGAGGGGATGGAGAAGTCTAAGAAAGCCGATAACATTGGGACCGGCGTTGATCGATCTTTCGGGAGCGCCTCTACCGAAGCAACTTCGACGGTTCAAGGTGAATTTCACCTTAATCTTTTAATTCTTGAATGATGGCTCAATACATGTTGATGACACTTGGTTTTCATATCAGGAGTAGGTAAAACGGCCAAGGCCTCAGATCTTCGGCACAGGCCTGAACAATACAAGCTCTCCAAAGCTTCCGCCAAGCCGAAGCCTTCGACCCACCGTTCCGGGGATGTAGTTGGCTACCGTCCTCTTCTCGGGGTTATTGAAGAGGACGCTCAAAAGAGAAAGAGGAGTTTCTCCCTATCCGAGCCTTCACCTGGTCCCCAGCCCCCCATTCAGCCTCTTCTATGATACCACGGAGGAAGATACTGAGTTCACACCTTCTCTGCACCCGTCTGGAAATCCTACCGTTACTCAGATTGATCGTCCTGGCTTGGCTCTTAATCCATTTGCAGGTCATACTGATCTGGATCCAAGTTCTCATGATATTTCCTTCGACGAGGTTACCGGTGAGCATCTTCTTCCTCGCAACCCTATGGTAAAGGTGCTTGATGAGGCCAAGTCCCTGGACCTCGATTTGCTTACTGCTCAGATTGTTATTATGGGGGACGAAGCTAAGGCAAACATCGACCGGGTTGCTGAGGAAACCAGGAAGTTGATGGGGCATCATGCCCGACTGGTCAAGGCCGGGGCGGAAATTGGGAGTGCCAACATAAGATTGCGGTTAGTGGTTTCTGACCAGGCCAAGCAACTCGCTGATCAGGCCATCCAGATCTCTCAGCACGAGGCCGCCTCTGAACGTCTAAAGAAAACCATGGAAGAGGCCAGCCGGGCCGAACTGCGAAAAATGGAGGCTATTTGCAAGGAACAGATCGATATGGCCATTGCCACGGTGGACGAGGTTCGGAAAGCGGATCTTGAGCAGATAGAGGAGTTATCTGGGAAGCTTGAGGCTGCAGAGCTTGCTCAAGCCAAGTTGAGGGAGGAGATGGAGGCGATGCGGAAATCCCTTCAGGCTGACTGCTCGAGATACCGATTGGAGAGAGATGCTGTCGTCGTAAGGTTGTCGGATTCCGAGGCCCGGGCGAGGGAGTTTGAAGAGAACGAGGGGCTGATGGAGGGGATGCTCCAGGATATGTACTTCCGTACTTGGAGGCAGGGTAACTTGCCCTGGATGGATGATTACCCTCGGGTTATGGCTAGGATCTATCTTAGGGCTCTAGAGGAGGCCCAGGCTGAGGCAGATAAGGAGGGTGGCGTGGCCTTTAGGATGGATACTATTACCGCCCAGTTTACCAAGGAGGAGAAGGTGGCGGTGAAGGAGGGCATGCGGTTGCTTACAGCTGAGGAGACAGGTGTGCCAGCGGAGGATGACGATCAAGTTGATCAAGGAGCAGATGCTAGTAAGTCTTCCTTTCTAGTCTTTCCGTTAACTTGGTTGCTTATTACTAACGAATTCTTTTTCTGACCGGACAGGTGGGCAACAAGACAAGGACAAGACTCCGACACAGCCGGCTCCTTGATTAGACCTGGAAAATTCTTTTTGTGGACTTGACATGGCTGTATATGTTAGTCTTAAAACAGTAGAGTACTCTTAGGTTGTAATTTTTGCTACTTGTAATAAATAGCTCTATTCTTGATGTGTAATTCTTTAACTTAAGCTGGTTTTGTCGTTTTTGAATGTTTTTTGCTATTTTGACATGTCGTATGAGAAATATAGCTATGCATATTCTTGTAATAAAATCGTGTTTGATGTCAGGTTTTTGTTTAAAACATAATTTCATGACTTGCAATGTTAGCGTGAAGTGTGAATAAATTATAGTCACGTGTTTACACATGAAAGAAGGAAATACCGCCCTTTATATCTTGCTTGTAGATGGCAGTTTTGAATATCCTGTGTGACCGAGTATGGGATGCGGTCCAGTATCTTGCTGTGAGCATCCGCTTTAATTAGTGAACGTCTCCGGTTCCGTGTCCTGTACTTCAGGGATTGTTACAAAGGATAGGAGAAAAGTTTCTTAAATAAAATTGAAATATGTGAAGTAGTAAAACTTCCAATCAAGGAAGGCCTTCGCTGTGCTTAAGTTCGTGGCAAACGTCCAATTATAGTCACCCATCTTACGCCTCCGCGGGGAGTTAATTCTTTTTTTTACCACAGCCGCACTTAAGACACATCGGAGCCGAGATCGCGCACAGTAACTACCCGGGCCATTATGACCCGTAATCGTGGGTATTATTCGATTTACTGTGGCCGGCTAGCGTGGGTGCCGATCGTCAACCGTGAACTGCCCTTGGCTGACCACACCTTATGTTAGGGCTTATAGTCGGTTCACAGTTGCCGGCGAGCCGAACGCCGTAATGAGCTACCTCGGCTATAGTCGACCTTCTCGGTGGCTTATAATCGGCTCATTACAGTTGGCTTTAAGGGTCGTCGCGAGCAATGAGTTAACTCGCAGCAGAGGGATGCTGGAGCGAAAGTGTCTCATTGGCGAGGGCATAGATTCGCATAGTACCTGTTAGGTCTTGTCCAGGTGAAGTTGTGATGTGGAGTGCTTTGGGTGGAAATGCTATACGCATAGGATTTTGTCCAACAGAAAAGGATAAAGTTAACAAGTAGCCAAGATATAAAGGAACAAGTTAAAAAAGAGACAAGGTTTTTTAAAGTGGTTCGGCACGAAAAGGCCTACGTCCACTGATTCTCTTTGTTAATTCACTTCATATGGGCAGTACAAGTTAAGAAAAGTATCGACGGAGGTGTTGGATGTTCCATGCCCTTTGGAACACCTCTCCGTCCACTGTTGACAAAATATAAGCTCCATTGTGGAGATCTTTATGAATTACATATGGTCCATCCCAGATTGGGTCTAGTGCTCCGAGGCGAGGGAAGATTCGCTTGAGGACAAGGTCTCCTTCTTGTAAGGTACGACGCTTGACTTTGGAGTTGTATTGTGCTGCCACCTTTTGCTTTTGGGCTGCTGCTTTAAGGATTGCATCATTTCTTCTCTCCTCAACTAGATCCAAAGACATGTGAAGGAGTTCTTCGTTCTCTTCTGGGTTATAGTGGACCCTACGGTGGGAAGGCACAATGGTTTCAACTGGGAGCATAGCCTCCGATCCGTATGCCAAAGAGAAAGGAGTATGCCCCGTCGATGTTTTGAAAGATGTGCGATAGGCCCACAGTGCCGTAGGGAGTTCGTCCACCCAAACGCCCTTTGACTTTTTGAGCTTCTTTTTTATTAGAGTTTTCATAATTTTGTTGACGGCTTCGACTTGTCTGTTTGCCTGGGGATATGCTACGGATGAGAAGCTTTTGTGAATTCCTTGCTCTTGGCACCAGTTGGCGAATTCCTCGCTGTCAAACTGAAGTCCATTATCTGATATGATTTTGAGTGGGACTCCGTACCTACACAGAACATTTTTGATCAAGAAGTTAATAACTTTTGTTGAAGATATTTTATTCAGAGGTTCTGCTTCCACCCATTTGGTGAAATAGTCGACTGCCACTATAGCATATTTGGCCTCGCCTCGGCCCATTGGCAGCTCGCCGATTAAGTCAATTCCCCATATTGCGAAGGGCCAAGGGCTGGTCATTTGAGTAATCTCAGTTGTTGGTAGCCGCGGAATCTTAGCAAACTTCTGGCATCTGTCACACTTTTTGACGAAATCTAAGGCATCCTTGCTTAAGGTGGGCCAGAAATATCCATATCGGAGTATCTTTTTTGCTAATGTTTTCCCTCTGGTATGATCTCCGCAGCTTCCCTGATGAACGTTGAATAAGATTTCCCTAGCTTCCCTCCTAGCGACACACCTTAATAACGGGTTAGAGAATCCGCGCCGATAGAGGATGTCTTCTTGTATTGTGTAGCGGGAAGCTTTCCTCAAGATTTTCTTGACTTCGTTGCGCCCGTTGGGTAGTGTGCCGCTTTGTAGGTAGTCTCGGATGGGAGTCATCCAAGTTGCTTCTTCGGTTGCAGCTATCAGATTCACTTGCTCAAAACTTAGGGTCAGTTGCTTTGAGATGGTTACTGCTCCGAAGATGGCGCTGTCTCTCACACTTGCTTGCTTTGCCAATTCGTCGGCCTCTTGGTTCTCTTCCCGAGGGATGTGTTTGACTAAGTAGTGGTTCAATCGGCTGAGAAGTAACTTGGTCTTCTTTAAATATGCTATGAGTCGTTCTTCTCGAGCTTGGAATTCTCCTAGTATTTGATTAACAATAAGTTGAGAATCGCTATGAAGACACAAAGAATTGGCTCCGATTTCTATGGCAAGTTCTAATCTGGCTATCACTGCTTCATATTCTGCATCGTTGTTGGTGGCAGTAGGCGTGTCAAAAGGGTAGAAATGGGTTGCATAAGGGTTGCATAGAATTTGATTCAACTCTTTTGACATAATTTTTAATCCAACCCTTTTAAACTTTTTTTAACGTGGGTTAACCCTTATGACCCGTAAAGCAAATATAAAAAGTTGTAGAATAGGACAGCAACAAACAAATGAACTGAGCATAGATATGAAAGGTGAAAACGTGTTGCATACTAAAATACATGAACCGGTAAACACACTTAAACAGAGAAACGAAGTTGAGAACTATTGTGTACATAGGAAGCAATTGGAAGCTAAAGATCAAAAACTTGCACTCAGGAAGTAGAGGCCGTGCAAAAAAATATAAAAAAAACAAAACAGAAAAATATTAGACGGCAGAAAGAAAAAACACACACTACACACTAGACAGCAGGTGCACATACTTATGCAACCCAGCAAGCAAAGAAGATACAACATTAAGTTACAAGAAATGGTTTATGACAGGCAAAGATAAGTTTAAATAGATTAAAATTAGACTATTACAAATTGCATTGTTTAAAAGTTGTGTAAACAACAGCGAATGAAAAAAAAGAACTCAGTTGACAGAAGCAATATCTGGCCAGAAAATATTGTTACATAGCCCTGAAGGTTATTTCTTCACAATTCACTAGCATGTTCTTCTCCAAACCTACATATAAAATAGTAGACAAAATTTATAGCAGCGACAACAAAACAATTTCAATTTGACCAATATCCATATTGTAAAAATCTGTAAGTGCACATGTAAATTAAAATTATAGTTACAGTTAAATATAAAAGGGTTAAATAAGGTACATGTAAAACAGAAACAATGGACAATCACACAGTGCACAAATCTCCCACACATCACACAATTTGGTTTGGATTTGTGCAGTCAAAATAAAAATAGAGTTGAATAATAACTCAAGTGATCAGCCAAAGGAAACTAATAAACTTCAAGATGCTTCAGATAATTCACAAAAGGAATTGCAGGCAATGCATAAAGACAATGCTACAGGGACATGGAATGACAATACAGAAATAGAAGCCTTCAAGCATAGTTTTCAAAATTTCCTAGATTTTTTTAGATAACAGACCAAAAGTATGGAGTGGGAAAAGGAAATCCACTTAAACATGGAAATAAATGATTCCTCTTAAATGTTGATTTTTAAACTTATATGCTGCTTAATAGATCTTAGGCTGCTAAAATAGTTATGGGTTATTATCATACATAGCTAGCTATTTTTTTCTAATCCGGGTAAATTTTACCCTTCTGAAAAAAAGGACCAAATAAATAACAGAAGAAGCTTTTAGTTTGAATATTAAAGTGATGGCTTGCTTCATTTCTTCCAATTGATCAACAAACCTACCCCCAAGGTCCTCAACAGTAAT
The DNA here is from genome assembly GCA_030737815.1 of Allium fistulosum. NCBI lineage: Eukaryota > Viridiplantae > Streptophyta > Magnoliopsida > Asparagales > Amaryllidaceae > Allium > Allium fistulosum. The sequence continues at coordinate 494,609,256 of CM060905.1, read as the reverse complement.
GAATACAATACAGTTCAAACATGTGTGTTTATAAATTGGTTTGGTTTCTTTTACTTTGTTAAGGCATAACAAATTCTCGTGCAGTTTGAATATTAAAAATAGATTTGCAATTGAAGCACGTGCTCGTGCAGTCGTGCCGGTCATTTGTCCACACTATAGATGATTGTTGTAAAGATTTTGGTCAATGGACAACCTGAACTGTGAAGTAGATTTTGCCAATGCATGTTCTATTATCACGCAAGAAAGTAGCTTTGTTGCATCATTCAATGTCTATAGTATATTTGTTGTGGACATGTACTTGCACATATAATCAAAGGGGAAAAAATAAACATCAACATGAACCAAAAACGACAGCAAGTGAAAAATATGAATAATGACTAAGATATGATGTTTTTGCATTGATACTTATGTGGCTAGTACGCTCATATTCATTTTCATCACCTTGTCCTCTTTATTCATTCAAGAGGAAGAAGAGATCAACATGAAATACCTTGTTTCTTTTCTCACTTCAAGAAGTTGCCCATTGATTTTGTAACTGCAAAATTTAGAAATCCAATTCAGTTGATTACAGACCATCAGTGAACAGAGAGAATTGCAAGGTAGGCTAGTAATATCTAGTAAATAGAATCAGAAAAATGACCACCATTGATTCAAAGTAAATACTTCAATTGGTCAACATGTAACAATCAGAATCTTAACTTACATACAAAAGTTTAAGACACAACTTCAAATTTTGGAAATAGTTCTAGAAGTGGAGATGTGGCTAAAGTTTTGGAAATAGTTCAAAATAGCAAATCAGGTAATAACCTGAGATGTCTTCCAAGTGATGATATAGTCTTGTACATTAACTATTAACCTCAGATATTTCCAATGTACTGTTTTCAACATGGATTAAAAAAAGATAAAATATATAAATGCACAATCTTAATCGAAAATTAAGCATCAAAACAAAACCAAAACCCATCATGAATGCTTTTAACTGTATATGCAAGAATACAGTAGCTACAGCTAATATGAATAAATGCCTTCCAGTGTTTGGAACCAAAAAAAATGAAAACATAATGAAACAAAAATCAGTTGACATTACCAATTACCGCTTCAGCCGAGATATCAACATTTTGCAAAGTACATAAATTAAATAAAGAAAAAGGCATAACAATCCAGCATCGCCACTATCTATCAAGCACCCAATCCTAACCAGATTTTTAATTTACCAACGACTAATTTACCAATGACTAATTTCAGCACAATCTAATTTTTAAGTTAAAAGAAATTACCCTATTCTCAAATCAATCAGAAAATAGACGAAATCGAACAGCGAACTGATAACCCTGAATCAGCACCACTGGGTCGATTTGGAGAAGATCAAGTCGACGAACGATGAATTGGGATCAAAATAGACGTGAGGAAGACTCGTAACTGATTTAGGGTTTGGAATGTAACTGGGTGGAGTCGGCAACAGGTTAAACAGGTAGCGTTAAGGGTAGACAGGTTGAACGGGTTGCTAACAAAATAATTTGAAGAAGGCCCGGCCTGTGTAAAATAAGGTTAAAAGGGTATGGTTATATGGGTTTATTGACTTTTGACAGGCCTAGGTGGCAGCGAACTCCAACCTTATAGCATAGTGCAGCTTATTTCCCCTAGGAGTGATTATTACCACACCTGCCCCCGAGCCTTGTTCATTTGATGCACCATCCACAAAGAGGTTCCACTTGATATCTTCTGCTATTTCCAATTGCTCCTTATCTTCGTTGGTAGTGAATTCTGCAATGAAATCAGCCATGGCTTGTCCCTTGATGGCGGTGCGCGGGTGAGAGGTGATATCATACTGACTTAGTTCAATGCACCATTTAAGTACTCGCCCAGAAGTGTCGGGACCATGGAGTACCTGCCTCAGTGGTTGATCGGTCAGAACTTTGATGGAATGGGACTGGAAGTAGTGATGCAGTTTCCGTGATGTGATTAGTAAACAGTATGCTAGCTTCTCAAGTTTAGGATATCTGACTTCTGCCCCCGTAAACCTCTTGCTGACGAAGTAAACTGGCCGCTGCGTGCGGTTGTCTTCCCTTACCAAGGCAGCGCTTAGGGCGTGAGATGACACAGCAAGGTATAGGTATAATTCTTCATCTTTGCTTGGAGTCGAGAGTACCGGTGGTTTCTGGAGGTGTTCGATTAAGTTAAGGAAAGCGGTCAAGCATTCGTCGGTCCATTCGAACTTTCCTTTGTCTTTCTTTAGAGCTTCGAAAAAGGGGACGCAGTTGTCCATTGCTTTAGAGATGAATCGGCTTAGGGCGGCCACTTTTCCATTCAGGCTTTGCATTTCCTTTCGAGTGGAAGGTATCTTGATATCTTTTAGCGCTCGGACTTGATCAGGGTTTGCTTCAATCCCTCTGGCATGGACGATGAACCCTAAGAACTTTCCTGATGATACTCCGAAGGAGCATTTTAGAGGATTCAACTTCATTCCATACCGGCGAAGTACTTGAAACATCTCGCCTAGGTGGCTTACGTGATCGTCGTCTTTCCTTGACTTTACCAGCATGTCATCCACGTATACTTCCATAGTTTGTCCTATTAGCCCTGCAAACATCTTGTTGACGAGGCGCTGGTAGGTGGCTCCTGCATTTTTAAGTCCGAAAGGCATTACCTTATAGCAGTATAGACCCCGGTTGGTGATGAAACTAGTGTGGTCTTGGTCGGGAGCATGCATAGGAATTTGGTTATATCCTGAGTATGCGTCCATAAAAGATAAGAGCTCGTGCCCGGCTGTGCTGTCTATAAGCTGGTCGATTCGGGGAAGTGGGAAGCAATCTTTTGGGCAGGCGTCGTTTAGGTTGGAAAAGTCAATGCATGTTCACCACTTCCCATTAGCCTTCTTTACCAGCACTGGGTTAGCGATCCATTCCGGGTAGATGGATTCTCGTATGAAGTCATTGGCGAGCAGATTCTTTACTTCTTCGTCGAGGGCTGCTGACCGCTCTGCCCCCATACTTCTCTTTCTTTGTTTTATGGGCGCCTTGGTAGGATCAATGTTTAATACGTGGCATGCTATATCGGGGGAGATTCCGGTCATGTCAGCGTGTGACCATGCGAATACATCCAAGTTGTGGCGGAGAAAATCGATGAGTTGTTCCTTCAACTCTGCTTTTAGTTGGGACCCAATTTTCAATAGTCTACTTGAGTCGTGCTTGTCTACAGATACAAACTCCATAGCCTCTGCAGGCTCGGTGGTGGCCTCCTCCTCTTTGTCCCTAGGGTCTAATTCATTGAAAGGGTCGCTGGTATATCGAAGAGGAGGGGCTTTCTTTAGTTGCTATGCTTCCAGACTTTTCGTGCAGAGGGAAACCTCTACACCCTTCCCTTTATCCTTCCTGTGGTTGTTGCGAAGTTCAGTCACATAGCAGTCTCGAGCAACGTCCTGGTCTCCTTCTACTTCCCCTACTCCATTGTCCGTTGGAAATTTCATCTTTAGGCACCATGGGGCTAGGACAATTTGGAAGTCAGACAAGGCTGGTCTTCCTAAGAAGGCGTTATAGGCCGAATGGTTTTATATTAGCACAAACGTCTGTTTTCGTACAATGGAGCGGGGATGGCTTCCAATCTCAACAAAGAGGTCTAGTTGCCCGAGGGGCATCTTCGCATCTCCAGTGAAACCGTGTAGTGGTTTATCGAAGGGAGATACATCCTTCATTGATAATTTCATTTTGTCGAATGCATGTTTGAACAGGATGTTCACTGAGCTTCCAGTGTCTACTAAGATTCGGTAAACTTCGGCGGGACCGAGCCGGGCAGAGATAACCATGGGATCCATGTGAGGGTACTACCTTCCTTCTAGGTCACGCTTACCGAATGTGATGTCATCACTTTCTTTCCGTTTCGGGTGGCGTTCTTCTATAACTGAATTGACACAGCCTTTACTGTCTTTAAGCGACTTTCCATATCTTTCCATCTCTTTCCATCTTTTGTCTGCGATGTGCGGTCCTCCTGAGATGGTATAGACCACTATCTTCTCTTGACTAGAGCCGCTAGTGTTTCGGTTTCCTCTGCCGGTCTCCGGTGAGGGTAGCCTTGGGTTTTCATTGGCAGGAGCTGGAGTCCTGTCCTGACCTTTTACATAGCGTTCCAGTTTCTTCCTTCTGATGTGTTCCTCAATCAAATCCCGGAGATGATGGCATTCATTGGTATCATGCCCGTGAGATTCGTGGAAGTGGCAGAACTTTCCAGACTTCTGCGCGTTATCCGATTCCTTCTTGTATGGTGGGCGTTTGTATCTAACTTCGCCTTGGGTGGCAAGGAAGATATTTTCGACGGTCTCGTTCAATGGAGTGTAAGTGTCGAATCTCGGTCCAGGCCGATATAGGCGCTTTTCTCCCTTCTTGCCCCCAGCATTGTCTCTGGAATCATTTCTTCGAACGTCCCTTGCCACAGCAGGGGTGTTGCTGTGAGTTGCCTTATTTTGCTGTCCTGACTGCCCCTCTACGGCAGCATCCTCAAGCCTCATATATTTCCCGGCTTCATGGAAGAAATCGGGTAAAGTAGCTGGTTTTTCTTTCGTCAACCTTCTAGCAAATTTAGTGTCCGGATGCACACCACTACAGAGGGCCATTAGGATAAGCTTCTCATCGGCATCTTGGAATGCGGCTGCTGCGGCATTGAATCGGGTTAGGTATTGCCGCAGTTTCTCTCCAGGTTTCTGTTTGACGCTGGATAAGGAATAAGCATCTTTAGGTTGTTCCACATGGATGCGGAACTGATTGATAAACTTTTCTTTCAACATTTCCCACAAGCTGATGGATCCCTGGGGTAGATGACAGAACTAGGAGGTAGCGAGATCTGCTAAGAAGAGCGAAAAGCATTTGCACAGTACTCCCTCTGTTGCTCCACTCATGAGCATATGTTGTGTGTACCTCTGTAAGTGTACAACGGGGTCGGAGGTTCCTTTGTAAGGTTCCATTGTTGGCATCTTCCATTCTCGGGGGGTTATAGTAATTTCAATATTGTGAGCGAAAGGGCTGGTTACCCTAGCGCCTATCCCTCGATCTCTTTGCTCCCGTTGGACGCACTCTCTGAATAAGCGTGCCATCCTTTCATTAGAATTTGGAGCAGATAGAAATGAGTTTGGTTCTGTTCTGTGGGATTGATTCCGTCCAGATGACCTGTAGGGATGGTATCATCTATCATTCCTCATATTTTCCAGCGGCTGCCTTTGATCTTCTGGGAGCATGCTAGGGTCAGCTACAGTTGGCCCTTGCCTTGATCTTCCCCTGCTGGGTTCTGATCTAAGCACTTCCTCGGGTCCAACTTCGGGCTGGGCTCTAGCTCGGCCCCGTTCACTGATGTTTCTGTGTTTAGGCAGTATGACAGGCTCAGCTGCAGTTGACCTTCGTCCGGTACCTCCCCCGTTGGGTTCGGTACCAAATGTTTCCTCAGGCCTAATTCGGGCTGTGCTCGATCTCGGCTCCTACCATGGCGACTTCTACCGTTAGCTCCTTCGAAGAAGGAAGACCTTTGTTGTCTCTGAGATCCTCCAGACTGGGACTCGCCCCATGATTCAGTGTTGCGGTTGGACTCTTCAGCATCCCTTAAGCGTGACATGAGATGGTCCACCAAGGCTTCCTGCTGGGACGTGAAGCGGTTAGTTACTTCAACCACAACCCTGTCTAAATCTGCCCTAGTAATTGCTGCAGGTTGTTCTGTGGCAGGAGTGGTCGGATTAGCCTGTCCTTCATTTGGTACTGCTGCTGGGGGAGGACGATTTACTTGATTCATGACAGTTGGATTTGGAAGACTGCTGGATGCGATGTTTTTTCCTTTGTTAACATCTTTTCTTGGTTTGGGAGGCATGTTTTCCAAGTGGCGAACGATGCTGTTAGGAAAAATGTTAAGTGGATGAAGCTGAAGCTTCGAGCTTCTACCTCTCAATGAAAGCACCAAAAATGTTTGCACAAAAAATGGACAAACACCTCAAAGTCGTATGATTTAGTAGATCTTATGTAGTTCTTAGTGATTTGGGTGATTTATGCAAATATATGAAAAAAGGGGCTAAACTGTAAAAAGACACTCAGATTTATAGTGGTTCAGCCAGAATGTGCCTACGTCCACTTTATATGTTATTTCTCTTCTCTTGTTTAGATTACAAGTACAAAGCTTTGATACAAGTAAAAGAAAGTTGTTTGAAAGTTCTTTCCGTGCTTGAGCTCTCAAACTTGTCCCCCATTATTGTACCCCTGCCCCTCTATTTATAGAGTGAGGCTGGGGGTAGGGGTCTTGGAGGTATATGGCAGCTGGCGGGCCTGGGCTGACGTAATCTGGCTTGGTGGAGCTGGTCTGATTTACTTTGGTTCGGTGGTAGGAGATGAGTGGTCCGGTGAAGCTTGGTTCGGTGGTAGGAGTATGGTGGACCGGTGAAGCTTGGTTCGGTGGTAGGAGTATGGTGGACCGGCGTACTTGGTTTGGTTGGAGGAGGTGAGTGGACCGGTGTACTTGGTTCGGCATTGAGGTGGGAAGCATGTTGGTCCGGTGGTACTTTGGAGGTGGCTGGTTCGGCATTGAGGTGGGAAGCATGTTGGTCCGGTGGTACTTTGGAGGTGGCTGGTTCGGTAGAGATGTTTGGACCGGTCGAAATACATCCAACATTAAGTTTGCAGTAGTCAACACAAAGCCTAAGTGTACCATCAGATTTCTTCACAAAAATAGTTGAAGCTCCACATGGAGAGGAACTAGATTTAATAAATTACTTCGCTTCCAATTCGGATAATTGTTTGCGCATCTCCTCATTTTCCTTATTGGACATACGATAAGGAGGACGAATAATAGGTAGAGCTCCAGGGATTAGATTAATTCTGAACTCAACTGCTCGCTTAGGTGGTAATCCTAAAACGGGTTCGAATATGTCGGGAAATTCACGAACAATGTGAATGAGAGAAATGACATCTTCCTCATCATCGTTATCGTCATCATGAGGATTTAGTGAATACAAGGATGCTTTCAAATTGGAATCTGAATCTTTCAGAACAAGAGAAATCTGCTTAATAGATTGAGGATGTCGAAGATATATAGTCCGCTCAGGACATAGGATATGGGCTTCATAACGGTTAAGCCAATCCATTCCCAAAATCATTCTGAAGCCTAAGTAACGCATAACATGTAAATCGGCACGGAAAGAGTAATCACATAAAATAATCTCGACATCTTTACACAGTAAACTGAGTGTTGCGGATCCACCAACCGGATTTGCAATCCTCAATGAAGTCATCAAGCCAATAACATTCAAAGACAAAGCATCAACAAGATCTTTTGATATAAAATAATGAGATGCACCCGTATCAAAAAGAACTTGAATAGGAAAATCACGAAATATAATAATGCCATCAAGGATAGAATGAGAAATACCTTAACCACGAGAAGTGTTAATAAGGTCTTGCACAACATTTAGCTTGCCTTCCTTTTTGCTTTGAAGTTTGGGACATGAAGATATAGTATGACCCGAACTTTTGCAATAGCGACAAGTAAGACACTTCAGACATTTGTTTGCATAATGGTCCTTAGAAACACAATTGTAACATTCTCCATGACTAGAGGTAGGAGTTTTTGCTACCGAAGTTGCTTGCTTCCCTTTCTTGTTGGGATTAGGCTTGAATTTAAAAGGCCTATTCTTATTGATGTTTTATTTGACTTCAACATCACTTTCTTTATCGGCCTCTTCGAGCCGAAGAGCAATATCAACAAGCTGATCGAAAGAAACTTCTAGTTTCAGAAGTAATGGATTTTTGAGGTTCTTATTCAAGCCATAGACAAATCTCTTATTTTTCTTCAATGGGGTATTAATATACTCGACCCCATATTTAGAGAGAGATCCGAAAGTTGCGACGTAGTCGGTCACAGAAGATTCACCTTGAACAAGATCAATGAAGCGTCGAGGTAGAGATACTTATTCAGCTTCTGGCACAAATTTTAATTCGAATCTTTCCTGGAATTGCTCCCAAGTAAGATCCGCTTCAATAATTTCGGAAATCAGAAGCTTAAACCAGTCTAATGCTCTTTCTTGGAGCATGCTAGAAGCCACTTGGACTCGATGTAGGTCAATAAGATTCATGCGGGAAAATATTAGATCGCATGTTCTAGGCCAAGCTTGGACTTCTATAACACTTTCGGAACCTTTGAATGGCCTTCCACCCAAATTGGTGTAATCACTGTACAAGCGTGCAAACCCAGATTTAGGATGTGTAGGCTCTGGAATAGGTCCGACTGCTTGAGCATTCTTTACAAGATCTAGAAGTTGTTGAGCAGACAAAAATACTCCGTCCTGAGGAGTAGCACTGGATTGATCGGCGCAGGGATGGCCTGGCCTAACCATTTCTCTTCTTTAAGAAAGAAAAAAGAGGAAAAAGGTTATTCACAGAATGAATATCAAACAAACTTGACTGATAAAACAAGGAATCACAAAATAAAATAGGATAGAAAGGTACAAAGACTCAACTTAAATCCTATGGCACGATTCCTAAGAAAGACTTAGGAAAATGATCCTTGCTAGATTATTCTACATTGTTCCGAAGTTTGGCTCCGATACCAAGCTGTGACGCCCCACCGCTATACTCACACTAGCCAAGGACACTACGGGGTAATGCCGTCGACTAGCACGAAGAATAAGGCTGTTGAGGAGCGACCATCTGTGTAATTGCTTTGTGCGAGTACCGATATGTCAGATAATATAACTTACATTTCTTTTCAAGAGTAAATCTGACATATCAAATACAAACACAAAGCTACTACACAGTGGCTAAGTGGCCTTCGGAAACAAATATAGAAATAAACATAACACAAATCAGTCACAGACATTCATATCACAAAGGCGGAATCAGATATGAATATATCACACAAAAGTGTACATCAAAGTAGTGGTCAAACTAGATCCACTACATTACAAAAGAATAAGTACAAGTGCTGGACAAAAGAATAATTATACATCAAGGAGTCTATATCTCGAATGTATAGAAACAAAAAAAAACTACTAATCTAAATTAGTTAGCCAAAAAAATCAGATGATAATCCTTGATAAGAAGTCAAGCAGGAGCACTTGAAATACCTCGGTCTGACCCGAGTATTATTTAAGAAGAAAATAATAAACAGATCAGTCTAGCTATAAATATCAGGTAAAATGAGATAGGATAAGAGATATGACAAAGACGTATGATAACAAAAATGCTATATTGTGTCAAGTATACATCAGTTAACAACAAAAATCATACAATATCTCAAAACATCTCAAAACACCAAAAAGAATCACATTCTTTAAATTATTCACCAAAACACAAATATTGATAGAGCTTATCAATGCAAACCATGAAAATTGGTGAAACGCAAATTCTAGAAATCAACAACCAGAAATCCAAAAATCACAAAGGGGGAAGGCCTATCACAAACGGGAGCATGAAAACTCACCAACACGTGTGTCATAAACGGAACGCTATTCCATGGTCGCTAACCATCAATTTTGAGCCGAGGCTCCATAAACGGCCCGAAGACCATGGGTCGCTACCCCACCAAATTGAACTGAAGTTCCACAAACGAGGCTTTTTTAGTCCCCACACAAACAAATAGACATCGCACATCGCTAGTCTAAATCACAAAATGATCATCATCAATCAATAAAAAGTGTGAATCACACTAAGCCAGTAAATATAAGAGTTTAGCTTCATGTCCCATAACCACTAGCTTAACTTAAATATTTATGAACAAATTGTAGATTTCCACTCGAAAATTGTCACAAGATTTCAATCGAACAAGTCTAAGAATTAACCGACCAAGTAAACGCAAGCGTTTCATACCACTTGTTTTGCTAAGTCATTTAATTGGATTTCTCGTGCGAATGAGGTAAAGGTTTGTATATACTAATAGATTGGAAAATGGTTTTATAAACGAGATTTGTATTGAAAATAGAGTTGGAATTATCTTTGTGAAAGAGTTGAATATTTACTACTAGTATAAAAAACCTTCATATTTTAAAGTGACAAATCACAGAAATGATTGTAGAAACAATCAATCACCAAAATCCACATACGAAGACGTGGAATCAAATCCATAGAAATCGATACCGAATCCATCAAAATGAATATTCCCAAAAATCCTGAAAGTGAAGTCATCAAAGTCGATAAAAATGATAACTACAAATCGGATCAACACGAATCGGTTAAAAAATTGGAAATCCACACAAAAATTGCCTAAATTAGGCAAAAAATTCAATATCCCAGATTCAGTCGACTGATTCAATGCTTGGAAACTCTCTGTTTCCAGGTTCAGTCGACTGACTTCAGAGTTCAGTCGACTGACACATGCCTGGAAACACTCGGTTTCCAGGCTCAGTCGACTGAACTCAGAGTTCAGTCGACTGACACAGGGACCAGGAATTTTTTGGTTCTAGGTTCAGTCGACTGAACTCTGAAGTCAGTTGACTGAATCTGCAAACTTCAGTTTTCTCATCCTAGCCCAACCAAGGGCAAAAACTCCAAAAAAATTGCGATCGGACGAGCGATGGGTGCTAGGAGATTATGCTAATCGGCAACCCAGCCCTATAGGCTCTTCGATACACCACCAAAATCATGTTCTAACGTCAAAACTAGGATTTTTAAAGATTTTGACCTCAAAACACCAAAAATTGGAATATTCACCAATTCAATTCAAATCAAAAGCAAACGAACAGAAATAAGTGTTAGGAATTCATACCTAACAACATTGATTTCTATAGAAGTAGAGGTGAGTTCAAAAACTCACCTTTTCAACCCAAAACAACAAATGAGAAGCTTTGAAATCAAAAGAAAGATCAACCACACTTCAACTTCAACTCTAGAAGCTCCAATCTAAGATTACAACGAATATTTCATAAGTTAGGTCATAGGAAATTTCTGAAATTGGAGAGAGATTGAGATGGAGAAGAAGAAGAGGATGCTTACCTAAGCTTCTCTTTGATTTTGGAGCTAGAACTTGAATTTGCAAAGGAACTTGGGCTTAGGATTTTAGTTTCCAATCTCTTCCCCCATTTTTCTAAAGCTTGAAGTGTTAGGAAAATAATAGAATGAATGAAGAGGAGAGGGGGTGGAGTTAGGATATAAGGTGAGTTGGTTTATTGGGCTGAAACCCAAACCCAAGCTCAAAGCCCTAAGTGAAAATGTAAAAATTCTACTCAACTCCAAACATATCGATGTTTATACTCAAAAAGGTTGCAAACGCCATTTTGGACTCAATGGAAGTGGTCTCGAGTCCCAATTTGACAGTTTGCAAAAAGTAGATTTTCAGACTTTAATCCGACTAATAATGCTATATTTAAATAAAATATTTAAATATACAATCGTAAAATATGCGAGTTGTTACAGTCACTCTTTTTATTAAATCAATTTCTTCCTTGTGAATATAATTAACATTTCTATACATTTTATTGTATTCACATTTTACAGTTATCGTCTTAACTCATATTACAGTAACATTTAATTACATTTAATTGCAATTAATATTATATTTTAATTCAACAAATTAGATATATTGGTAACAAATGACAATCGTTACCTTTTCTTAATTTAATAACATTTGTAAGTTTTTTATCCACACACAGATGTCATAACTACAACCACAACACTACTTTTATCAATTACAATTAATTACATACTATTTCATTAATTTATACACATTTAAATTATCAATTACTCCTTTAATCCAATTTATCAATTAATACACACATTATTACAATAAATTTACAATCGATAACAATTTATAACTTATTTTTATCATTTTAATTAATTGGAATTACATTTAAAGAAGTTATCAATTATCTTAAATTAATACTATCACATTTCATTCCAGTTATATTCTTATTATTAAATACCAAAATTTTATTTCTTCCAACATTAAATCACAAAACCTTATTACATTAACTATTTTTTAATTATCGAAAATTACGGGTCGTTGCATCGGGTCAGCTTGAGTGTCAAAGCTTTTGAAACTTACCTTTTGGAGCTTGGAGTTGCTTGAAGATCAATCATTATCTATTTCAGTTTTAGTTATTCCAGTTATTTCCGGTGTTTATGTTTCAGACTTGTCATTTTCTTTTGTATTAGAGACTTCTGTGTATTTGGGATTTTTGTTGTACTTGTTTTGGACTCCGTTGTTTATGTAGTAGCTTCATGAACTACTATTTATCTAATCCGCTGCTTATTGTTGTAAAACTCTGTGTCTGTGATTATGTGATTGATTTATTTGTTGTATATGCTAAGTTATGCCAAATATATAAATTAACAATCTGTTGTTTTGACCGATTCAAGTCTGACATGTGTGGATTATTGTCGATTTGAATGGTTCGAAATAGCGGGTCGTTACATAAATACTTTTATATAGCAATCGAATAGATAACGACCATGTGTCCTATACCACATAGGTTTACCTAAACGTTTACTATACAATAGTAAACTCCCCTTGTGTGTAACAATAGTTTAATTGAACAAGTATAGGAGTTAATCGGTAAAACAAACACAGAACCGTTTAAATAAATTTATCATTCGATCGATATCATGCAATTTTATCAAAATATTTCTCTTTTAAAACCACTTTTAAAATATTTATTTATAATGGAAATATATACATATATATATATATACATATATATATACATATACATATATATATATATATGTAAGCTTTTCGAAACTATCATTCCAAAACATTTCTAAAGTCGTTGCATAGAAAAATAAATAGGTATATATATTACTAAAATTCTTTGTATGAATATTATATATATATATATATTAGACCAGTACATAAATAGCTTATTACAAAACGATTTGATTTTGAAATCAATCATCTGTAAATCCGGGTTGAAAACGTGCAAAAAAAGTGTGTAATTCTCCCAAAATCCATAGAGCAATTTCTATGGTATAAAACGTGAAATGAATTCAACAATCCATAAGTCAAAAATCTGTAAAATATCAATAAAATTGACATGAAATGCAGTATTTAAAATTAAGCAATAAACTTATGGAAATAAACTGGATAACAAACAACAAACAAGTCAATTAGGAAGTACCAAAGCATAGCATGGATGTCAGATTCAGCTATAAAATGTGCACCGATTCGACCAACCAGTTCACTGGTTGGTTCGCTTGGGCTGCCATCCAGCCGATTCCGGTGACTTTCCATCGATCCATTTTCGCTCATTCTTCCTGTGTTGCTTCTCTAATGATCTTAGGTATTGAATAGGCAGTCATGCATACATATAAACATGTATAATTAGATGAACTTCATGATTTCATATGGTGTTTTCAGTAAACAACAAATTCAATTCAATTTGACAATGAATCCATCAACCATTAAGATCATATACATTTTAAATTCAACCACAATCATATAAACAGTAGCAATCGTTTATCTAAGGCTAGAAATCGTGAGATAAACTCACCTAAATAAACCCAAGATGGAATATTGGAGCTTAGAATCTCTTATGCCTATTTATTTCAACCTTAACCTAGGCTATGAACAAAGATTGGGTAGGAATTGATCAAAATTAGAAATCAAAAACTGAAATAAATCATTAAATTGATGTATAGATAGATATATGAGATTAACTTTTATCAAAATACACTAAAATGGTTTGAATGACCTTTGATTTCACTCTTTGATTCACAATTTTGGGGATTTAGGTTTTTGTCCTTAAGTGTGCATGAGTTTCTGGTTCGATGATGAAATGAGAATGAGAAAAAAAATGTATGTATGTTTTTCTCATTTCTATTTTTTGTTTTGGGCTAAGTGGATTACGAATGTGGATCCATTAGCCAAATGTTGCTAATTCATTCAAAACCTAAGTGTTACTAATTCATTCAAAACCTAAGTGTTACTAATTTGTTATGTTTCATTTAACACTTTATACATGCTAATTTAATTAAAACAACATTCTAATTTAACTAACATTTATCCCTAAAATATCAACAATATAAATAACATGTGAAAATCTCACTTTTCATTAATATTGAAATATTTTATCAAAATTAACTACAACTTTTAAAATGAAAAGTTATTCTATTTATTTTTATAAAATGAACCATCAATTAAGAAACCATATTTCTAACAATGAAATTATTTCCATACAATTTATTTATTCATTTTCTCAAAAATTATTCTTATATAATTAAATATAAGGGTTAAATTGCATAAAAAGAAAATTCATTAAATTTCCAATTTATTAAACTCCAAATCCATTTTAATTTGGAAATACAATAATTACAAATTTCCCAAATCATTTAATTAATTAAATCATATTTTAAATTTAGATATTACGTAATCTCAACTGGGTTGTTACAATTGTTTAATCCTTAGAATATGATTTTGAAATGAGAAATCTTTCACAAATTTTCTGTGAATATACTTATGTTAGTGAGATAAGTATATGAATATTTTGGTAAATATTCTGAAAAGAGATTTAAATAAATGAAAACTTACTTCAAGGCTTAGTGGTTTCCATAGGCATATTAAATCTCTAGATTATTGCTTAATGTGTATTTGATAGTTAAATAACTGACTATCAAATCTTGACCTATTTTAACTCAGGTAGTATATGGTGTATATTCGAGTTCCTCGGTAAGGACTCGAATACTTGTTGCATACTTCCAAAGAACTAGAATTGAGTTAGCCGGAAATTACTTCTTAGTTTTGGAGACACTGGTTTCGGACAAGTATGAATTATCCAAACCACTCCAAACTAATAACATCATGATGGATAGTTATGAAGTATGAAATGGAGCTATACTATTCTTCCTGAAGGCGATTCCAAAATGGAAGATAGTAAATGTTAAATGTTTGTTCGATCCTAGAACAACTTGTATGGATGAATGCTGGCATTGCATTTCTTCCTAGAGGGCAGTGTTAGCATTCCAAGATGGTCAGGTACAAGGAAAAAGGTAATCATGGCCTCATAAAGCCTCACGCCCCAAAATGCCAAAAACAGGGTAGGCCACAAGGCTATGCGGGTCGCTCCCATTAGGGTATGATAATCTCCTTATATAGAGTCGCTATCTATATGTATGCTTCGGGGCCCATTTTGGGTTTTTGATAATAACAAAGGGGTGATCATATTTGGTACTATCCAGTTAGGGTAGACCGGTGTTGCTAGCAGAGGATCATGGCGAGGCCTTCAGGTACATTTTATCTAGTGGTGTACCTTTCGAAAGGTGGTCCCTTTCCTTGCCATTGTTGGAAATCCATTCTCCAATAAGCGCCTTCGGTTATTGATTGTATACCTACTATTGCTGTCATGTACACACATCACATCTACTTAATTACTTTAAACACTTAGACATTATTATAATATCATTGGATTTTTTAACAAAAATGTTTTGGTCATCGTAAGGTAAAAACGCGTTCATGTTTATGTGCGGCGAGGTCTTACAAGATACCTTTTCTTTCAAAGGATTTTATAAGTTATAATAAAATTCCTTCTGATTTGAGTTTCTCTTGCTGGATTTACTAGACCGACCAGGATGTTGTTTTCTTATAATGCTCGGGTTAGACCAAGCATGTTTTTCAGATTAGCTTGGATGCTTTGGAGCTTAGGAGACGAGCTGGAGGTCCAAGATGTATCTCTCGTATATTTGTTTATTTCCACTATTTTGGATGAAATTTATATCACTTATTTAGGGACAGGTAGTTATAACTATCCCATGTAGGAAGTTGTACTATTATGACTCTGATGTATCATTTTGGAATTGTTTATGTAAGATTTTGTATTGATTATTATATATTGTTCCTTTGTGTTGTGTGATTCTGTGTTCTTTGGTTTCTTCTTGTCTTTCTTTTTCTTTCACCTATAATGACATGTCTTTCTGGCACATGGATGCTCGACATATGAATACCGTGGATGTATTAAGTGTTGACTTTTAAGGGTCGGAAAGGTGAGTCGTTACAGTTGGTATCAGAGCTTAGGTTGAGTGAACACATAGGCCTTGGTAGGGTAAACTCATTATAGATAGGGTCGGTAGTGCCCTTGAATGATTCGAGTGTATTATATATATATATATATGAGTCTATATTTGTTAGTGCAATAAATTTTTAATATTATGTGGGTTTTTCCATCGAGTGGCTTATGATTCAGGTCGATGCGCCTGATCAGCGTTGTCGATAGGGGTTTCTAAACAATCAAAAAGTCAAACAGACACAATATATGTAAAGGTCCGCAAATTCGTACCCCTAGAGTTGATAATAATTCCTCCTCGCTCAACCTAAAGTGTACGAAAGAGCGAATAACTAGGGAGAAGAAGAAGAAAGAGGTACAAGAAAAATAAACAATAACATAGAATCCCACAATCGTAGCGGAACAAAAATATAATATATAATATCATATTTTTATACAAAAGAATCTGTATCTGTTTATACTTACAATCATCAGAGTACAACAATCCATACATCAACCTGATAGTTATATGTCCTCATACAGCGGAAATATAAATCTACGAAAATACGTCTTGTCATCCAGCTCGTCTCCTGAGCTCCATAGCATCCTATCCTGAATCTGTAATACTCGGTCTGACCCGAGCACCATAATAAAATAACACCCGAGTCAGTCTGGAAAACCATCGTGAGAAAACACACTCAATTTGAATTATTAAAGTTATCCAAACCCATTGAAAAACAAAGGTATCTCGTAAGACCGCATCACACATAAACACGACGGGTTTTTCCCTTTAACCAAAACATTTTATAGAAAATCCAGTGATATTATAATAGTGTCTAAGTACAAATACTTATTCAAATAGCCGAAATTGTTACATTAATTAAATTCCAACGTACTAGGCTCTACAAACAAAACTGTAACCTCGTATTGGAGAATGGATTCCATATGAATGACTGGCCACTGGAGTACCGCCCATCATAGTACACCTCCAGAACAATGTACCGAGAACCATCGTCGGGATCCCCTGCTACACAAGACCGGCCTACCCATAACTTGGATAGAGCGAATACGTTATCACCCTGGTTGTTCCCACCCTTACTATCGAGCGCACCTTCTTTCATGCACAACCATATCCATAATAAATAAGTTTCAAAGGACATCTAGAAAAGTGATAACATACCCTAATTGAGTGCGACCCACTTAGCCTTGCTGCATCTCCCCTGTTTTAGTCATTCCCGGTTGATAAGGCTCGAGGCTAAGCGTTACCTTTCAAGAAATAATTCTTCTTAGAATGCTCATTATCCTCCAATGACGATGTTCTGATAGCATTCGTCCATACAAGTTGTCTTGGGTCTGGACAAACTGAATCACCGTCTTCATCATCTTCACGATATTCATTCGTTATGTTCAAACCGATCGAAGTGGTTTTCGGATAATTAAATCTGATCTCGGTCTCTTCGAAACGATTAATGAAATTGGCCAATATTGATAGTCGGTTATTTAACTATCAATAAAACATCCATAAGAAGTCACTAGGCCTTACTTTATAATTCTTCAAACCTTATTTCAAAATATATTTACTAAGATATATATCCAAATCCCCTTCCATATTCAAATATTTGAAAACAATTTCAAATACTTAAATCCATAACAGGATATTTTCAAACCATCTCAACACTTAGAAATATTTCCAGATTTCCATTTTTTATACTTAGGAAAATACTATAAGTCTTATTTTCCAAAATCCTTTCAATATTAACTTTCAAAGAATTATTCCATAACTTATCCCAAGGTCTCCGGAATCACAAATAAATTTCCTCTCCTCAAAATCATATCCTTTTATAAGTCCCTTTACGAATCTCGAGAGAATTTGTAAAATAAATTTTTCAATTACTTTAAAACTCTATATATATATATATAATAAGTATTTAAAAGATTTATAATTTATTTTTAAAACATGTTCAAGTAATTATTTAAAATATCATAAACACTTTTATAACATTAATAACTCATTCTTAGATAAATATATAAATTTTCAAAGCCGATTTTTAAAATCTAGAATTTACTAAAATAAATACTTAACATTTGAAAACCTACTTACCTAAGTATTTCAATCTCAACTAGCTTAAAATTTCACAGTTTAAATAATAAAATTTTCCTTTCAAAACAAAACTTACTTCTTAAAATAAAAATATATTTTCAAAATCTCAATAACCAATTCAACTTATAAATTCCTCTCGATTTCCATCACATCACTTCCATTCCGATTTCCTTAACCATTTCCACTATTCAAAATAGTATCTACTATTTTCTCACCCTATTTCCATATTTTAATAAAAATTCACCCTACGAGTTTATTTTTCCAACATATCTACGATATTGGTTAACTTATTTACAAACATCGTTTTTAAATTTTTATACTCCCTTGAGATTTACTTGTTTATAAAAACAATCTCATATATAAAATTCCATTTTTATAAATCCATTACCTTAATAATTCCATTTATAACTTTAAATCTATTTTTAATATTGACTTCAACTCTTTTTATATTTCTGGAATATCATTTTATAAATTCTGTTATATAATTCATTTTTAAAATCTCCATTTAATAATTCACATTAGTTAAGTATAACCAAAAATCAATAATTTTTCTAACTAAATTTCTTTAAAGTAATTCCCAAATCAATACAAATATTTTTATATCAAAATTTCACTTTTATCCCTTAAATTTTAAAAAAAAATTATGGTATTTAAATTATCAAAATTCAGGCCAGTGCTACAATAGCATCCAATAATTTCAATTTCAACAATAATCTGTAACAGATTACTTACTCACATCATATATCACTATATATAAAAAATAAACAATATATTTGAGGAATCCAATTGGATCCCTCCAACCTGTTTCCCTGCATCCACAGATGTTAATACAACATAAAAATACCAATCCCACTTCGAGGGGATATCACAGTATATAGGGCCATCCGCTATTATGCGGGGTGCATAGGGTCTCATCTGCTATAATGTATGGGAATATCACTCCAAATACTAGCATATATATGCTACTATATATATATATATATATATCACATCTAACAGATAATAATTTATAAATTCGTCCAATCATTCAACAATTAATTTTCAACTATTTAAAAAT
Source organism: Allium fistulosum (assembly GCA_030737815.1). Lineage (NCBI taxonomy): Eukaryota > Viridiplantae > Streptophyta > Magnoliopsida > Asparagales > Amaryllidaceae > Allium > Allium fistulosum. Next base: position 494,590,173 of record CM060905.1, on the reverse strand, counting down.
TAAAATAGTAATCGAAGAAGAGTGAGATTTACTCACCTTGATTTTCCGAAACTGTTAACCGCTCCAATTTCAAATTTATTCCATTGCAAAGCATACGTCATTTCGAATTCAACACGACTGATCCCATAAATTTTGGACCTCGTATGAATGAATTACAAATTTAAAATCATCTAGATAATTTAATTAATTAAGATTAAGATTAACTAAAAATTTAAATTATCTAAACAAATTAAACTACCTTCATAACTCACGACCAAGATCCTAGGCTAATAACTCCACTGCCATCGCTTGCCTCTGCAACCTGGGTTTCCAAACTTAAGAACGACTTCGACTGCACCACCCTGGCATCGGCCAAGAGCCACTGTAGCTACCACGATTGTCATTGCTCGACAGCCCCAAGTCACATTCACCATCCACTGCCTTCATCGAGCTCGACACTGCCATGCTTGAGTTCGAGCCTTCCTCGTTGTCCTTCGACCCTGCTCCTCCATCACGTGCCTTTGGCAATCTGAAGTAAGACTTCTCAGACATGTAGTGTTGGAAGATAGTATAAGAAGGCCTTGCCCCGAGTTATTGATAAATGAGTAGATTGTGTGTATTATATGGTGTATGTACCATTGTTATGAATGCTTAGTGTATGCTTTTATATGAGTTTATGATATGAATATATGCCTTTGTGTTAGTTTGAGTTACCATCGTGTGTGCTAATTTCGGGGACGAAATTCTTTTAAGGGGGATAATGTAATGACCCAAATTTTAACCTCGTTAAATAGTGATACTTAATATATTATAAAATAATTAATATATGGATTTTTAAACTCAAAATACCCCTTTTAAATAATAACTAGCGATGGTGAAAATATTTTTTTAATTTTGTTTACAGAAATGTTTATTTTAAAAGAAATTAGAAAATGTGACTGCAAAGCTTTTTGAAAATTTCCAATTTTTCACCACTAAAAAGTTGTTTAAAATGTTGTAAATGCCTAAGTTAACATATTTACACATTTTAAATGACTTAAACATGGATTAGTAAATAAAATAAAGATTAAAAACTTAAGTATACTTATGTAAGAAAGATGTGACCATTTTCAAGTGTTAAATCTAATTTAAATAAAATAAATTATGAAACATCACTTCATTTCAAATCCTAGTACACCATTGAGTATTACATGTTGGGTAAAAGAGGATGACCATGGGTTTTCGCGTGTGGACCAGGGGTGGTGGTGGATAAGGTGATGATGTGGCAAAAATGTAACGGAGAGTAATGGTACTTAGGGTTATTTTAGTAATTTTATTTCATCTATTTTTATACATATAAATTTCCAATTTTTCATTCCATTTCATCCATTTACTTTACTTTTAAAAATATCAAGTTCTTGTTTAAAAACTCTCTTCTTCTTGAAATTCTCATGTTTAAAATTCAAAATTTTCCACTTTAAATTCTTAATTTTATTAAACATTTGTTTTCCTTCCTACTTCTCTTCCTTTTCAAATTCTTAGCCCTATCTCCACCTCATCACTAAGGCCGAGCCCATAATCATCCATGATCGAGCCATTTTGTTCCTAGGCCGAGCCCATTTTAAGAGGATTAGTCCAAAAAGCAAGTTTTTCCTAAAGCAATTTCAAAGTACGAACCTTTTTGCAATTTGAAAAGATTTTGATAAATAATTTATTTGTTTTTGGGAAAAGTTTTGAACTTTTATGTTAGTAAGTTTTTTGTATGATATGTTGCTTGAAAATGTTGGATTTTCATGTATCGGTTACGTATGTATGCTATTTGTTGGTGATTGAAAGTTAGACTTGGAAAATGTAGTCTATAAGTATACCTTTGGTTGTAAAGTTGCTATCTTTGCTAAAAAATGTGTGATGATATGATTTTATATACGTGAGCATGTATGTGTGGTTATTTGATATGAAAGTTAGCATTTTGACATGCTATTGTGACTTGAGATCGCTTGGAAAGAAATCAAATTTGTTTACTAGTTTTCAAGTTACTAAAGTTTCAAAGATTTAAACTTTGTTTAGTTTTCAAAACAAAAACTTTCCTTTTGTTTTCAAAAGAAGTAAAGTTGGAAGTAAACTTATAGGTTGAGTTTGGAGAAATATCTAACCTAGAACTAACTCTAACAAGTTGCATTCATAGCGATAGTCGCTATGAATGCAGATCGGTAAAAGTTAGCGTTTCAGATCTTAAAGTGATTCTTCTGAAAATGGTTTAGAAAACTTTTCAAAATACTAATTTAGTATAAAACTTAATTATTTTACGAATTAAATATTAGTTTAATAATTAATTGATTAATTATTTATTTAATTAAGAATATTATTAATTAATTGTAATTAAGTTAAGTAATTAGTGTTTAATTATGAATTAAAGTTAATTAATTTTAATTAATTAAGGAATTTTAATTAATGATTATTAAGTTAAAAGTTAATTAATAATTAATTTTATTTAATTAAGTGTAATTAATTATTATTTTATTAGGGTTTGTTAATAGTTAATTACTAATTAAGCAGGGTTTAATAAATTAATCTAATCGGGTTTAATAAGATTTAATTAAGGACTAATTAAGTCTAATTAAGTTTTAAATTAGAGTTAATTAAGATTTAATTAGAAATTAAATAATGATTTAATTAGCAATTAATAAAGATTTAATTATTGTTTAATAAAGGTTTAATTTTAAACTTTATCAATTATTTTTAAGTCAGTTCCTTTTATAAGTAAACCAATTTTAAACCAAGGGATCTCTAGTCTGTGCCATTAAGTATATAACAACTGTGAATAAGTTATACTAAACTTGGACATCTATTAGCAGAATAAATCTCCGTTCTTCTACAACTTAATTGAATTAATTGTTTGGACATCTGTTACCATAATAAATCCCCATTCTGCTATAATTAAACTTAATAGATTGTTTGGACATCTTTTTAGTAGAACAAACAACCATCCTACTATTATGTTGTTTGGATATGCATCTATTAGTCGGTTTATATTGATATGTTATTCCCTAATTTGGTTATGGATTGTATTTACATATATGTTGGTTTTTGTAAATAACTATTATGTGACTTGGAAGCCAAATTTACTGAATGATAACTTAGTTTAATACCACTGTGATTGCTAAGCCTCTTTCCTAATTGTAAAGTTATGGTTTAAATTAACTTAAATTCAATAAATGGGTGGTTAAGTGTTTCAAATAATTTTGCAATTTATCCAATTATTTTATCAAAGGGATTTATAAATGATATTTTGTTTATGAAAGGGATTTTATTTTATAAAGGAATTATTTAAAGAAGATTTACAAATGATAGCTGTGTTAGTCCATAGGATAGTGGTTTTGATGACAACAACTATAGAAGTGTTATAAAATATATATGTGCAGGAAATCTATATGCAGGTATCAACAAAAGAAGACTGTACAGTAAGGAAAACAAAATTGATGAAGACAAAGATCAAGAGTTCAAGATTGAAGACTCATGAGATTCAAGATATTCAAGAGTTCAAGACAAATAATATAGTTAGGTTAGATATTTGTTAAAACTCCTTGAAAGCACTATCATTCTTTTTTATCCAATTTACTCGTGGAATGGAATCCACTTCGTTCTTGTTAAAGGGATGGAACCCTAGTGAGATGGAACTCACGAAATATCTAGTGGAACGGATAGTAGCCCTATTTTGTTATCCACTAATTTTGATTCAAAATGATTTTCAAAATTATCTCTTGTTTTATAAAATGATTTTCAAATATTCCTTTTCAAAAGAAAAACCTTCGTTCATATTTCCAAAAATGTTTTAGCCTCAAAATCATATTTATCATTTTGTTATATTTTGATTTCAAAATTGTCCTTGATATTTAGCCTCAAAATCTATTTTAATATTATATTTACTTTAGTTTATTTACTTTGATTTTAAATATATTTTAGTATATATACATATATACATTCATAAGTATTTCTACTTCTAAATACCTTCTAAAAATACATAGAGTCCATTTGAATAAAGTTGCATATGTTTTAAATCATCATTTTCAAAGTAAAGCAAATCATCACTTTTTACTAGACCATGTCGACATCCTATTTACTCGTCATGTCGACATGCTTCCCGTTATAGCAAAGGTTGTTTTCAAAAGAAGTGTCTATTCGCTTAAACCTCTTCGAATGGACACATCCATTCATTCTCTATAAATAGAGACTGTTATGGACGTTTTCCAGTAACCACTTTCTTTATTTTCTCTCCTCTTTATTCTCTTATCTTATTTTCTAATCATCCTATCCATATTCTGCCGAAATATTAAGTGAATCAAACCAGAATATCTCTAGTTTGATTCTCTGCCACTCTCTTCAAAGAATCTCAGTGCTTATCAGAGTTATAGATACATTTGTACTCAAAGAAACTTGTGTAGGGTTATAAAGGTGTGATCGTGTCCTTGGAAATCGATCGGGTGAACTTGTGTCCTGTGAATCAAGTGGTTCTACCCAGAGACCTGAGAATCTGGAGGGTGTACCTCGTTGCCTTGGAATCGAGGGATTGTAATCTAGATTATTATTGAATAGAAAGCCGTACGAGTTGTGCGGGACTGGATGTAGGGTAACACCGAACCAGTATAAAATTCCTGGTGTGTTCTTTCCTTTACTTGCTTTTTATTTATATTTGCATTTGTTTGTGATTCTGTGATTTGATTTGTGATTGTGTATTTGCATTAAGTTAGTTAATTCAATTTAAATCAAAGAAGTTTTAAAGAAATTCTTAAAACACTATTCACCCCCCCTCTAGTGTTAAATAGCCTTAAGATCATCTTCCGCGTCCCTTTCATTTGGTATCAGAGCAAGTTTTTCAAAGTATTCATAACCTGATTTTTGAAAAGTAACAATGGCTACCAACACTGGTATTTCTAGTTCATTTGTAGAGGGTCAGTCCACTGCTAGACCACCACTTTTCAATGGCAGTAACTATGCATATTGGGCATGTAGAATGAAGATATATTTACAATCCATTAGTTTAGAAACATGGAATATGACACAAACTGAATACACTGAGCCCACAACTGATTTTGCTCAATGGACGACCGTTCAAAGAGAAGTGGCTCAAAACAATTCAAAAGCCATGAATATTTTATTTTGTTCACTAGATAGAAATGAATTTAATAGGGTATCTGTTTGTAAAACTGCATATGAAATTTGGAAAACTCTGCAAGTTACTCATGAAGGAACAAGCAAAGTTAAACAGACCAAAATTTCTATTCTAACTAATCAATTTCAATTATTTAAGATGTTGCCTAGTGAATCTATTCCAGATATGTATAGTCGTTTTCAGGATATTGTTCATTCACTAGTATCTCTGGGAAAAGCAATCTCCGAAGAAGATCAAGTCAGGAAAATTCTGAATTCACTCACTCCAGAATGGGATTTGAAGACACTGGCGATTGAAGAAGCAAATAACATCAGTACCTTGAAGATTGATGAATTAATTGGAAATCTGATGTCATATGAAGTTCAAATTCAAGGAAGAAGGGAAAATAAGTCATCAGAAAAAAAGTCCATTGCCTTCAATGCACTAACTGGTGAATCTGACTCTAGTGATGATGATGAAGAAATAGCCTTCATGACAAGAAACTTTTGAAAATTCTTGAAGTATAGAAAAATGAATAATCACAAGAGAAAAAGTTTTGGAAATAACACTGAATCACTCAACAACATCAAATGCTTCAATTGCAATGAGTTTGGTCATTATCAAAGAGACTGTCCACATCAAGAAAAGCAAACTCCTCAATCAAACAAAGAATATTCAAAGAAAAGAAAGAAAGCATTTGCAGCAACACTGGATGATTCAGATACGTCCTCAAGTGATGATGAACAGAAAACAGAATTGGCAAATATGTGTTTTATGACAACTCAGAATTCAGATAATCAGGATGATATGGAACTCAAACAAGGTACACGTTTACTATTTTAATTGGTTGAAAATTGGTTGCTTAGAATAGTTTATTAATTAAGTATATAATTGATTTTATTAACTTAAAATTTTTTAAATATCTTTTAAAAATTTATAAAATATTATTTTTATATATTTTCTGTATAATATATTTTCAAAATATATTCAGACAATAATCATAATATATATAAATCTTGTACATGCTTGAAATCATTTTTGCAAAATCTGATGTGCATGTCGACATGGCACTTATTGGTAATGTCGACATACCTGTAGCAAATCAGATTTCTAAATTTGAATTCAAAATTCAAATTTCCCTCCACCTTTTCACTAACTCCTATGTTCTGAATAGTTATGACTCTTTGACCAGAGAATCCACCTATTCAACCTCTTTATATCTATCTTCTATCAACACTTATCTCCATCTTCAATTCAAATTCAAAACAACTTTTATCTTCAAACACTCTTATCTCTTCAAAAATGGCATCCACTAGCAACGTAGCCGGAATGAGGCTGTCAAAAGCCACCAAAGATCATCTCTACAATAATAGAGATGCCATACTTGCATACATTAATTATGCAACTTATGGAAAAGTTCATTCGGGTAGTTTTTCTATTTTTAATGACTTCGCTTCTTATGAAATTGATGCTCTCTTTCAAAACAATGGTATTTTAAGCCTGGTTGACAATAACCAAAATGATTTTGTTTGCTATCCAAACCTTGTCAAAATGTTTTATGCAAATTTAAATCGTGGTTTTTATAATGGAAGGGATGATGAAGTGTGGAGTAGTGTCAAGGGGACACAAATTGTTTTGGATACCGATGTTTTAGGAACCATACTTGAGTGTAAAAGTACCGATTCCAATCTTTCTTCTTTTGAAATCGAGGAAACCGATCGTGAAACTTTTCACAATATTTTTGAGGAAGAAATGGATTTCAAAAACAAATTTTTTCGACCAAAAGCTCGTATTGTTAATCTTCTCCTTCAACGCACTATTACTCCGAGATCGGGAAATTACAATAACCCGACTCAAAAAGTGTGTAAGGCTCTTTTTGCAATTTTTGGAAATTATGATATTAATTGGGCACAAGTTATCTTGGATGAATTTCGACACAAAAACTTGGATTCGGGAGAGAATGCACTATATCATGGAATATACCTCACTAGAATTTTTAATTACTTTGGAGTGGATATGAGAGGTGAAGAATTCTTTCCACGAAAGGTTTTTAATCATTCCAATATTTCACTTATGAAAATTCCGCACGTGTTTCAACCATACGAAACACTAACGGAAAAAGAAGCACGATTGGGGTATGAGGAAATGCAAGAAGATGAGGAGGAAGAAGAAGAAGAGGAAGAGGAGGAAGAAGAAGGTGAGGAAGAAGAAGAAGAGGAAGAAAGTGAAGAAACTTCCTTAGAGAGTATTGATTTTCCCACACGACCATCAAACAAGACTCTCCTTCACAATCAACGAGTAATTGTGAAAAATCAAAAAGCTCTCAAACACTCCGTAACCAAAAAATTGGACAAAATGTCCAATACTATGAACAAGTTCTTCTCCAAAGTCAACAAGAAGCTCAATATCTCATCATCTTCATCCTCATCTACCAGTTTCTAGAGTTTACTTTTTGTATATCAATGAAATTTGGTATATTGAAAGTTGTATCTTTATGTTTTCTCTATGAAATTCATGTACTTCTCTGTTCTAGTATGAAATGAAGCTTTTTCTCTGTTTATCTTACTGTTACTCTTATTTATATCAAGTAATATATATATAAATCATATGTATATACACTGAAAATTCAAAAATAAGATGTGCAAAATCTGCTATGTATGTCGACATACTGAATAAAGGTCATGTCGACATATACTGGTAATATTCTGAATGGACATTTCAATTTGAAATTCAAAATAACTCCTTATGTGTAACGACCCAGTATTTTCAACCATTCGCATCCATTATAAGTGTATAGGTAGACACTCATGCCGGAGTTGAATTGCTCAAAATACTGCGTTGTAATTAAAATTTGGCTAAACTCATCATATACAGTAAATAAAATAATTACAGATCACAGACACAGAGTAATATAACAATACTGCAGCGGAAACAAAGGATAGTAGTTCATGAAGCTACTATATATATAAAACAGAGTTAAACAAGATACAACAGAAGTCTCGAATACCATAGATGTCTCCATACAATAATCAAATACAAGATCTGAATACATCACTGGAATCAACAGAACAACTGAAAGCAGGATCGATAGATTGCTGGATCTCCAAGCGAAGCTCCAACTCCAAAGGTGAGTCTCCATTGTTGTATCACTCAGTCTGACCCGAGCGTAAAGCAAAACACAAAACACTCGAGTCAGGATTAACATTCTTATATAAATAAATCCAACTCAAGTGAAATATCAACTAAAATACAAGTAACTTAAGGGATGTTTGGGATAACCATCCCCTAAGGATCCGTTAAACTATTTACTATGTAGTAATATTCGCTATTATAATAGTGTCTAAATAAGTAAAGTATAATCATATCGGAAAATAGCGTTAAGGGGATGGAGAACCTTAACGCGGTCGGATCTTAAAATCATAATCGTAGTAAAGCTCGATATGGTAGGTGACACGGCACAACTAGGCAATGCCAGGGTAGATATACCAATTACGCACACGGACTGATGGATACGCATAGCAGCCACTACCGTTCCACCTCGAACAACATTCCCAAATCGGAGGATGGCCATCTAGTCAAATCACAAGTAAGAGTATAAATCGAAGAAATGCGTCCGAGAAGAGGTGCTACCTCACTGGTCCGAGATCGCTCCTGTTTTAGCCACCTTATGCCAACTCACGGGAGTTGGGTCCATGTAACATACCTTAAGAACGTCGCCACCATCCTACTTCATTCTGGAATCTCCACCACGTACACGGTTGTCAAAGTGGTTTTCGGTATCGACAGAGAGTATGTCCATATCCGATCCCGGTCTCTTTGCCAACCAATCATTATTATAACACCGTGGTCATTTCACAATAGTTTATACTTCAAAACCAAAATATATCATTATCATTTCAAAACCCAATTTAATACGATATCATTTCATTTCAAATATATCCATTTCAAATCATATTACTTTCCAAAATTATATCATTTTCGAAATCATAACACTTTCCCTTTTAAACAGTCTAGACATTAAAATTTTCGTTATAAAATAAATTAGTTCCTTAAATTTCACAAATCGATTCAAATTAACTCGAATTACAAAAAGTTCATTTTATCAAATCTCAAATCATACGTTTCAACTCGATTTAGCTTCTAAATAAACCATTTCAATTTATCGATTTCAAATACATATCTGAACCATAAAATAAGTCATTTCAATTTTTATATATTTCAAAATATTCAACATCTCAAAACTAAATTCAATAAATATATATACATATCAAATTCACTTTACAATTATTTAGTTTTGAAATATTAACTTAACATTTCCATAACATTTGAATACAATTTCAATTTACAATTTAAATAAACAAATATCTCATTTAAATATTTATACATTTGAAATATCCATTTAAGTCACCTTTTCAACTTTCAAGTTGTAAATCACTTCTTAAAATTTCAAATTCAATACATTTCAAATCAAACTTATTTAAGTATAATTCTTAAATAAATATAATTTCAATAAATTTCAAATCATTATAAATTCTGTATTTCAAAAATATAGATATTAAATAAATACTTAACATATTATTTATCAACTTTATTAAATCAACTTTAATAAATCTTTAAAAATCAATATTTATAAAAACCATATATTTCTTTTCAAAACCATAGAAATCATTTTCAAAACGTTTATATATAGACCAACGATGCCTGTATATAATTTTCTATCCTATGGTCAAGTGATACGGATATTTATCATTTCAATCCGCAATTTAAAACATATTCGGGTATATATCTTTTCAACCCGAAATCCCAAATTCAATTCAATTGAAAATCGCTTGGGTTTATCATTTCAACCCATAACGATTTCCTCCTATTCTACAGATCGTTCGGGTATGTATCATTTCAACCCATAGTGATTCTATACTAACAGGGAACTTGCAGAGTGATAACAGATATGAAAAAATAAAATAACAACTGTAACAGGCATATATCAACAATATACATAACAGATAATGGTGTCAGATGTCACAGGTGAACAGATACAGATAATGACATATAAACAATGTAAATAACTAACATCAGCATATTTCAATTGACATTTCAATTGAAATCAAATTTAATAAATATAACAACATTAATCGTGAGTGATTGCTCACCTTTCGTGGTTAGAGACGAACGAGGATGAAATGAGTTACGAATCTGAACACGAACTTCGAAACAAAGCAAAATTGGCACGAGTTTGATGGCCAAGATGATAACACGAATTGATGGAACGAATCAGAATGTGATCGATGAAGATGAGTTATACCAGTAAATTTGTTATAGATGAAACATATGAAATTATATTTATATACAAAATCATATCCAAATTTCAACACATAAAAAAAAATATAACTTATGAAATATACAACTCAGAACAAATATATATGAACTATATAATAACAGACCAACTTAGACTTAATATATATAACAAACAACTTATATATTAATCAACAACCTCCAAATGCTTACCAATATAAACAACAACTTTTTCATTCAGTACAAACTTATATATGCAGACTCACATATATATAACTAACACAACCTATATATATATATATACTATTATATAAACCGCAACCCCATGTATAAAAAAACAGGTTATATAACTAACATATATTAAACTGGCATGTATATATATTAACATTATAACGTGATTCTATATACATAAACAAACAACTTTTATATCATATATATATATATATATACACGACATGTTATATATAACTATATATATGTATTAGAATTATGTAATAGGTTCGTACAAGAATGCATATAGTTTGATATACATGCAGACAACAAGTAAAGGTGGATGTATGCAAGGCCACATTAAAACACAGTACTAGAATTATGAATGGATAATACACGCAGCCTACAGTTTGTATACATTTAAGAAGAGAAGGAAAAACAGTTGAGCAAGAGGCTTCAGAACCCAGGCATGTGCATATAAATATATTTCTCTATATTTTACATAAAATTAAGGGAGGTTGTAAATGGACAAGCAATACATATAAAATATATAGAAAAAGAGGGGTAAGATTTCTGGAAACAATTAAATATATATATATATATATTCTGATATAAAATACCTATCATATTTAAACAATATCTTTATCAAAACAAGTCCTGATAAAACTCAAGTATAAAGTATGCATATATTTTTAAAACATATATTATATAACACATATACTGTTTATAACTTTTATACAAAACAGATAATATATTCATACGATTTATATACCTATACAAGCATCTATGAAACCAAAAACACATTATCCTTATCATATAACACGGCTAGGAGATCAATATATATCCAGCAGATTGAATACTAAAACAAAGCCTTATTATATAAACATATTTGTAAAATATATATATATAAATCTTATATTTTATAGCACCAATATATACAACAAATACTATATACAAACATAAGCTTGTTCGTATGTACAAGATCATACATGGTTTAAAACTTCTATATCGAACAGTTAATATATGAAAAAAAATATATATACTTTATATATAAAACCACTTGTATAATGCAAGTTGCCAACAAGGATGTACTTTTATACTTATAAGCTAATTGACCATAACGTGGGCATGCTATTTACATACAGGCAGTTAAACACTAACATACTATATACATAGAATAAAACAATGATGGGAATGAGTGATGTACGCTGTTGCAAGTGTTGATAGGAGGGCCAGCTTTGTCACGCGCATGGAAAGAGGGAGAGGACGGGCTGCTGTGCACGAGCTCGGTAAACGGCTACTGGAAGGTTGGGAATGAGGTGACAGCTGTAGGCGATGTCATTTAGGTTTGGATGGCAATTCGTTGTCATGGGGAGGTGTTCGGCCAAGGGCTTCGATGGAGTAGGTAGCTACCGAGAGAAAAGGCCGAAGCATGGTCACGGTGATGGGTTTGTGTGTTGGGTGCTTTCGTATTCCAGAAAATAAAACAGTAGAGGCAAGGATCTGCTGTTTGGCTTGGGGAGAGGCTCGAATGAGCTGCGTGAGGAGGGGTTGCGGCATGGGCTGCTTGGCTGAGGGAATTGGAGGTTAGCAGGGGTTAGTAGGTGCTGCTTGCGGATCTGGTGAGTGCTACGTGATGGTGGCGGGTTTGATGGTTGTCCAGGAGGAGGAGTGGCGAAGGTGGTAGGCTGCAAGGCGAAGGGTGGCGGTCGCCTGGGTGGAGGCATGGGGTTCGGTTGCGTGAGTTGATGGAGGAGCGGAGGTTGGTGACAGGAGGGGACGGTTGGTTGATCTTCTCGGATCTAAGGAGGAGGTTTGGGCTGTTGGAATTTCGAAGGGACGAGATGAAACAATCAGGTTGGGAAAGAAAAAATGGTGGAATGGGAAAGATGGGTTACGGCTGAGATGAGCACGTTATAAAATATTTATATTCAGTTATTAATTTAATTGAGGAGAAACGGTAGGGTAGGAATAGAAATAGGTTGAATTGTTCAGAGGCTTAAATGTAGGAGCACGATAAAAATTTAAACTGAAGGAAGGAGTAAAGTCAGAAATTTTGGTACCGTTACGGTGGACAGTTTATTCGTTCCGACACGTACCGGATCTCAAATTGCAGAGTTGAATATACCGTGGAGATCAGCACGACGAGACGATCAAAACGGTACACAGATATCAGTGATACGGTCATCCGATCAAAAGTCGATAACCGGTACCAGAAATGCTGCTATTCTAACCGAATTAAGATAAACGGAGCAACAGAAGTCCAAATTTGACGAAACGAAAGATGACGTCTCACTCAGAAGATGATTTAAAATTTTCTATGTAAAAATATTCAGGTTTGGGAAACATTTTATTATCATAAATTTTAACTGATTAAATTGAAGTAAATTTACGCTCGAAATAAATTTTCATATTTTCGGATGAAAATTTACCGGTTGCTATGTTTAATTAGACGCATTCCAAATATCAAATTTATATTTCAAAATTTTATTGTTTAAAATTTCACGAAATTTAACTAATTACGTTACTTAACAGTTAAAATTTACGGGTCGTTACATTATGTCTATTCATTTCAAACGACTTTCCTGTCTATTTAAGTCCTATTTTCTTCCAGAAAACTTCTCATAACTTCTCTCTACTCTTATCTACTTATTTCCTTCTTACTTATCGTCAAAATGGCTTCATCCTCTTCAAATCTAAGTGATAATCTTGAAGAGACTCTCAAATCCTTCAAAGACATTCTTACTTTTATTCTACGAAATCAGAGGCACTTAGAACTGAGTCAAATGCAGATGATAAAGGAACAAGAAAGGCATTTCGATGCACTATGATGGATGATCTCCGCTCTCAACAAAGAGGATCTCCAAGTAAATCCACCGAAGACATTGCTCCAGGACGATGAAGATTGGGAAGTAATCAAAGCGGATCCCATCTTTGGAAAAGAGGGATGGGTTGAAGTTCCACGTAACATTTAACTTGTTTGATTTGGTTTAAAATTGATTTGATTTGAAATACTTGATTTGGTTTTAAACATGGTTGATTTATGATAACTTACTATATTGATTATGTAATAAGACATAAATAGGTGTGCTTATGTTTGATTGATTTGTCTACTTATTGTATGCATTTTCTTTTTATTTAACAGTTATGTATATAGTGATATGAATAAAATAATTTGTGGTTACACTTATTATTCTCATTCTTATATTACTCATATATATCATTCTGAGTATACAATATTTAGCATTGTTATATCTAGTTTCAGTATTATTAATGATAACACTATCATTAATATCATAGATTTAGGGGGAGTTAGTGTCATTTTTTTGTTGATGACAAAGGGGGATAAGTATAAAATAGGTTAGTTAGGCATAGATTAAGGGGGAGTTATTAGATTTAGGGGGAGTTATAAGGAGAATATAAATATTTTATAAACAAAGGTTGTCATCATCAAAAAGGGGGAGAATGTTAGTCCATAGGATAGTGGTTTTGATGACAACAACTATAGAAGTGTTATAAAATATATATGTGCAGGAAATCTATATGCAGGTATCAACAAAAGAAGACTGTACAGTAAGGAAAACAAAATTGATGAAGACAAAGATCAAGAGTTCAAGATTGAAGACTCATGAGATTCAAGATATTCAAGAGTTCAAGACAAATAATATAGTTAGGTTAGATATTTGTTAAAACTCCTTGAAAGCACTATCATTCTTTTTTATCCAATTTACTCGTGGAATGGAATCCACTTCGTTCTTGTTAAAGGGATGGAACCCTAGTGAGATGGAACTCACGAAATATCTAGTGGAACGGATAGTAGCCCTATTTTGTTATCCACTAATTTTGATTCAAAATGATTTTCAAAATTATCTCTTGTTTTATAAAATGATTTTCAAATATTCCTTTTCAAAAGAAAAACCTTCGTTCATATTTCCAAAAATGTTTTAGCCTCAAAATCATATTTATCATTTTGTTATATTTTGATTTCAAAATTGTCCTTGATATTTTAGCCTCAAAATCTATTTTAATATTATATTTACTTTAGTTTATTTACTTTGATTTTAAATATATTTTAGTATATATACATATATACATTCATAAGTATTTCTACTTCTAAATACCTTCTAAAAATACATAGAGTCCATTTGAATAAAGTTGCATATGTTTTAAATCATCATTTTCAAAGTAAAGCAAATCATCACTTTTTACTAGACCATGTCGACATCCTATTTACTCGTCATGTCGACATGCTTCCCGTTATAGCAAAGGTTGTTTTCAAAAGAAGTGTCTATTCACTTAAACCTCTTCGAATGGACACATCCATTCATTCTCTATAAATAGAGACTGTTATAGACGTTTTCCAGTAACTACTTTCTTTATTTTCTCTCCTCTTTATTCTCTTATCTTATTTTCTAATCATCCTATCCATATTCTGCCGAAATCTTAAGTGAATCAAACTAGAATATCTCTAGTTTGATTCTCTGCCACTCTCTTCAAAGAATCTCAGTGCTTATCAGAGTTATAGATACATTTGTACTCAAAGAAACTTGTGTAGGGTTATAAAGGTGTGATCGTGTCCTTGGAAATCGATCGTGTGAACTTGTGTCCTGTGAATCAAGTGGTTCTACCCAGAGACCTGAGAATCTGGAGGGTGTACCTCGTTGCCTTGGAATCGAGGGATTGTAATCTAGATTATTATTGAATAGAAAGTCGTACGAGTTGTGCGGGACTGGATGTAGGGTAACACCGAACCAGTATAAAATTCCTGGTGTGTTCTTTCCTTTACTTGCTTTTTATTTATATTTGCATTTGTTTGTGATTTTGTGATTTGATTTGTGATTGTGTATTTGCATTAAGTTAGTTAATTCAATTTATATCAAAGAAGTTTTAAAGAAATTCTTAAAACACTATTCACCCCCCCTCTAGTGTTAAATAGCCTTAAGATCATCTTCCGCGTCCCTTTCAAGCTGTAAATAATATTTTATAAAGGATTTCTATAAAGGAATTATAAAAAAAAGATTTTTAAAAGCGTTTTATAAATAGTTTTTGGATATTAACAAAAGTGTTTTATAAAGGGATTTAGAATTTAAGCAAAGGAGATTTCATAAATGGAAATGATTCATAAAAAGGATCTATTGAAGGAATATATAAAAGAATTAGAGCTAGGAATTCCCTTAATTGACCTTCTTAATTATGGTGGTGTGGACATTTATTCCATGCTTAACACCGAAGAATAGTGTTTGGGGTTATCCTTATCTCCAATTTAAATAACAATTGTTTAATCCTTTTAATATGATTTTGAAATGAGAAATCTTTCACAAATGTTTTGTGAATATACTTATATTGGTAAGATAAGTATATTAATATTTTGATAAATATCATGAAAAGAGATTTAAATAAATGAAAACTTATTTTAAGGCTTAGTGGTTGCATGGGCATTTTAAATCACTGGATTGTTGTTTAATGTGATTTAATAGTCAAATAACGGACTATCAAACCTTGACCCGTTTTACTCAAGAAGTATGTGGTGTATATTTGAGTTCCCCGGTGAGGACTTGAATACTTGTTGCATACTTTCAAAGAATCAGAATTGAGTTAGCAGGAATTACCGCTTAGTTTTGGAGACACCGGTTTTAGATAAGTATAATTAATCCAAACCACTCCAAACTAATAACGTCATGATAGATCGTTATGAAGTATGTTACGGAGCTATACTATTCTTTTTGAGGGTGATTCCAAAATGGAAGATAGTAAATGTTGAATGTTTGTTCGATCCCTGAACAACTTTTATGGATGAATGTTGGAATTGCATTACTACCTGAAGGGTGGTGTTAGCATTCTAAGATGGTCCGCTATGAGGAAAAAGGTAATCGTGGCCTCACAAAGCCTCACACCTCGGGAATGGAAAAAACAGGGTAGGCCGTAAGGCTATGTGGGTCGCTCCCTTTAAGGTATGATAATTGATTTATCAAGAGTCGATATCGATATGTGACGACCCGAAATTTTGGTCATTTGGTTTTGAATATTTAATTTATTTCAAATGTTGAATTTGAAATATTAATTGATTTTGAATATGGAAATTTTGGTTGAATTGGAAAATCTGACTTAAATTTCAAATATAGCTATTCATCGTAATTCAGGAATAGTGAATTTAATATGGGAATAGTGTGGATGATTGAAATTTTGACTTAATATGAATCGAAATGATTACTAAAGTTGATGTAAATTCTATTTGAATTAGGATTGAGTTAATAAGTTTTTAAAACTGAAATTCCAAGTAATTTCGTCAATTTTGAAAACGTCGATTTAATCGATGCGTTAAAATAGCGATCCAGGGCACAGTCTTGGAATTCAATGAAGCTAGTTCCATTGGATCCATAATAGTGTATTATTATTGGATTTCAAATTTCGTAGCATTTGGAGTTACCATTTGCTCGTACGGGATAGAAACGCGATGAAATTAATATCTTGAATTTAATATAATAATTGGATTCAAAAGGCTATCTTTCACATACGATCGAACTAGGCTTCGGAACTTGTTCCATTGGGTTTGGGATAGCGGTATAACATTAGGAATGCCAAGCAGCACATCTCGATAGGATGGCCACCCTATAAAGCTGATATCCCCGCTCTCATTAGATATATATAAACGTGTACCCTTCTTCTATTTTAAAATCGCACCTTTACCCTTTCTTATTTCAAAAAAAAAGTCAAACAAAAGCAATTCAAAAATACAAATTGCGGCTGCTACAAAATAGAAAAATATAATAAAGAGGGAGATTGAAAGAAGGTCGCGAGGTGACCTGGGGAGAAGCCATCGCAAGGGGGAAAAGTAGTGGCGCTCGCTCAGGGCAGCAAGCGAGATCTGGAGGCGCGGTCGACGATTGGATTCTGGCATGTCGTCTTGAGTGCTTTGGCAGCGCAATAGGGTTTGGGTGGTGGCGCATGCGCGATTGACGAGGCTCGCGTGGTAGTTCGTCGATGGAGGAGAGGGCTGTGGGTTGTTGAAAGCAGCGACAATGTTGAAGATCCTGCTTTGTGCGTGTACAGTTAATGATTTGGGGAAGATGAATTAATTTAGGGTAATGTAAAGTTAATTGCGATTAAGAAAATTATTAAATTATTTATATTATAAAATCTTACTGTAGACATAACTCCTTCATTTTAGGTCCGAATTCAACATGGTCAGTCGCGTTGGATTCGCAATGACATAGGCTACACAATGGAATCAATTTGGAGTCGAATGGAAATAGTTGGAATTTTAGATTAGATTGAACGTTGTTTAGTTTAATTTAAAATTGGAACGATCAGCAAATTAAAATCAAGGTGTGTAAATCTCACTCATTTGGATAACCAGTTTTGTTTTAAAGTGTTAAAAATTATTTGTTGGTTGATTGGATGAATTGATAAATTTTTATTTATCAGTTGGATGTGATAATATATATATTACTATATATGTATATTAGTAGTTGGTATATTCCCGCCGATTGGAGCGGATGAGACAGTATGCGCCCCATATAATAGCGGATGACCCTATATTACCTCGATATCCCGCCTCGAAGCGGATTGGTATTTTATGTTATATAACATCTATGGTTACAGTAAAATAGGTTGGAGGGATCCAACTGGATTCCTCAAAAATGTTGATTTTAATTTCATATATAATGATATATGATGTGTGTGAATAATCCGATATAGATTATGTTGTGATTAAATTATTTGATGTTATAGTAGAGTTGGCCTTAATTTTGGTATTATAAATACTGTAGATAATATTTTTGAATTTTAAAAAGAAGTTCAAAGGAGATTTGTATATAAAATATTTATATCAAAATTTGGATTATTTTAAAGGAAATTAATTTTAATAAAACAATGATTTGAATTTGGATTTATACTTAACCATTCGTAAAATTTTTTAAAGAGGGATTTAAAATAATTTATAAAAAGGGATTTTTAAATGATATTTTTTGACAATATGGATTAAGGAGTTGAAATCAATATTTAAAATAGATTGAAAAATAAATGGGATCTATAACGCGATAGATTTAAAAACGAAGTTTATAAATGAGAATGTTTTATAAAAACAAGTGAAACCCAAATGAGTTTATAAATTTATAAATGATGTTTATAAATAAGGTGAAATGATTTTCATTTGATAAATTAGAAATATAAATTCACAGGGTGAATTTATATCGAGATATAGAAATCAGTTTTTGGAAAAATAGCGAATTCTATTTTTGAAATGTGAGAATGATTATGAAATTGAAATATAATCGATGTGATATGAATCGAGAGGGATTTATAAATTGAAATTGGAATATTGGATTCTAAATATATATTTTTGTCGAGAAATTAAAATGGTTTTAAAAATGGATTTTCATTTATTAAACTACATAGTTAAAGTTGTTTTAGTATTGAAATATTTCGGAAAGTAGATTATTCAAATATTTAATATTTATTGAAATGAATTCACATTTTTATAATATTCTTTGCAAGTCGATTAGTTTTATTCAAAAATAAATTGGAAATGAGTTATCGATATTTATTTAAGGTGGTTTTAATATTTTAAATAATTACTTAAACGTGTTTTAAAAATAAGTTATTATTCTTTAAAAATACTTATCATATATATAGGGTTTTGAAATGATTGAAATTTATTTATAAATACTCTCGAGATTTGTAAACGGTGTTTATTTAATGGACATGATTTTGATAAGAGAAATCTTATAATGGAAGTCTGGGAGCTTAAGGAAATTCCAAAGTGTTTAAATATAGAACTTAGAAAATGAATTAGAATTCATAAAAGGAGTTAGAAATGAGTAGTTGGAATTTTAGACAGGTATAATCGATTTTGAAAATTTTAAAGGAAATTAATTAACGAATTCCGAAAACTGATAGAACCCATTATAAATGAGTTAAGGAAATTACAAGTAAATTGTAGGGATTTTGAAAAGTATGAAATAAATGGAATATTTCCTTAGTATTGGAAATAAAATGATTTCGGGAAAATATACTTATTATTATTTCCTAAGTATTGAACGGGAGGGATTTGAAATATTTTAACTATGAGATTATTATTATAGAAATATTTTTCAAAGTGTTCAATTATAAATGGAATTAAAGAAAATATATTTCTAAGTATTGATATGGATTGAAATATCCTGTTATGGATTTAAGTATTTGAAATCGTTTTCAAATATTAAAATATTGGAAGAGATTTGAATATATATACCCTTATAACAATATTTTAAAATAAATGTTTGAAGATTTTTAAAATTGGCCCTAGTGACTACTTTTGTGTGAAATTTGATAGTTAATAACCGACTATCAAAATCTGGCTAAATTCGTTAATCGTTTCGAAGAGACCGGGATCGAATTTAATTCTCCGAAAACCACTTCGATCTGATTTGTGCGCTACGAATTGTGATATCGTGAATATAATGAAAATGGTGATTTTGGAGCTTCGGTTTGTTCAGACCTAGAACAACTTGTAACAACCCGCGGTTTTGTGATTACCTGTTAATAAATTAAAATGTGATTTTAATTAAATTAGGGTTAATAATAATAATTTGGAGTGACAAATTGATTTATAAACTATTTATTTGAATAAACAATGAATTTGAGCAAAAATCTAATTTTGGTGTTTATGGAAATTTTGTTTGAAACAAATAATAAAACGTTGTTCATAAAATTTTAATGGTTTAAAATGTAGAAAATATTTTAATTTATAGTGTAACATAATTTATTCTATGATATGTTCATTTTACAAAATTGTATGTAAAAATTTGGTAGAGTAAAGCTTTTTAAAATATAGAAAAATGGTCGAGAAAACTAGAAAATTTGGCTAAGTGTTTAACATTGCTTATTGGGTTGGATATTGGGTCCAAACCCATTATCTCATTTCTGAAATTAGCCTTGTGAATGAACTGTACGTTCATTCTTTCTATCCTCCTCATTCTCTTCTTCTAACCTAGAAAGCTCTAAAACCCAAATAATGGTTTCTTCCCAAATCCAAATCCAAGCTCCAAATTAATTAAAAATCAAGGAGAAATTGGTAGCAAATCAAACTCTACATGTTTCTAGCTTCTATCCAAGACCAAAGCTTCAATATTTGCTTGGTAAATCTGCTAATTTGTTGCAAATAAATCCTAAGGTGAGTTATAAACTCACACTTCTAACTTAAATAAGCTATCATGTCGATTATATGTTGTTTCTTTGTTGGTTGCTGAAACAAATTTTCTACGATTGAACCTGAAATGAATTTGGCCATATCTCCCTCATTTCTTACCCAAATTGGATGATTTTTAATATTCTGGAAATTTCATACTTTGTACTAAAAGTTTCAAGTTTTGACTTTTATGAAATTTTGGAGTTAAATTGATCGAAACTCTACTTCTTTGTTGCTGTTCCAAGAGCAAAACGACATCGACAATGAATTTAGATCTGAAAATTGTGTGAGTCATAACATTTTCATCCCTTATCGGAATTCAATGATTATTATTGTCCTGGAAAGCATAGGAAATTGTCTACAACCATTCTTTTTATCACTTTACGAAATTTTGATGTTTAAAAGGACGAAATTGGGTTTGAAACAGTGGGTATATTTCAGGCTGTGTATTTTCTGAGTTGAAACCAAAAATTAAATTTACCATAACTCTTTCTTTACTTATCGTAATTCAATGATTTTTGATGTTCTGGAAAGCTTAAAATATCTTCTATAACTTTCATGTTTCGTGATTTCTCAAATTTTCGGTTGAATAGGGGCGAACTGGCTAAACAAGCTGCTGGCCTTTGTTTTTCCTGTGTATTCACTTTGTGACGCCCCACTTCGAGACCCACGTTAGCAAAGAGTATTACTAGGTAACACCGTCGGCTAATACGGAGAATAGAGCTGGATAGGAGCGACCATCTATAGCCTTGTCTTAATTATCTATTGAATATGCCGACAATTGCCATACATTTTTTTTCTTTCTCAAATGGATCAACATATCCAATAAACACTTAATACAAAGTCATAGGTGGCTGAAGGATCTATCAGAATAAAATATAACAACTAAAATGTAATACACATCACAGAACAGTAGATCATCACATATATTTACACATATACAGATACATTACAGAGTATATAAAATGATACATGTCAAGTGGTAAAGCAAACCACAATATACAAGCGAGTCAAAAGAATACATATCAGAGTTACAGCCAAAAAGGACTAACAAAACGCTATAACAAAATGAAGCTAGCAGAATAGTCCATGCGGAAGCAAAATAGGCTAAGTCCAATGTACCTAACCTGAAACATCTTGGTCTGACCCAAGTATAAAATACATGGGTCCGTCTAGCTAAACAAATCAGTTAGATAAACTAAATGATAATGAACCTACAAGGTCATAAAATACCACAAATATCTCCAAAAGAGATAACCAGATCCTTTAACAAAAGAAGAATCATAACAAGCCTCATATCATCGGCAACTCAAATAAACAAAGGATATGAATATCCCAAAACTAGCCAAAAAGGAAAATAACAAATACCAATAAAGGTAACTTAAGTTTTCACAGGGTAATCGCTATATATCGTGTGGTTCAAAGGATCTACACCGAAAGGCGATACACTAGGGAAATATAATTGTCAAAGGAACAAAAGATGCTCGAGCTTAGTACTGTATAACAAGGATCCACAAGCCCGAAGGCAACAAACCCAAATATCTCTCGAGCGATGACGAATGACCAACTCCAAAAGCGATATTATAGGGCAATAAACCTGAAGGTACAAACCCCGAAGGCTCAAGCCCGAAGGCAACAAACCCCGAAGGCTCAAGCCCGAAGGCAACAAACCCCGAAGGCAACAAGCCGTAGTGGCGAAGGTTCGGAGGCCCAGTACTGGACACCACTAACTGGCAGAATGTGTTACAACTCTCAAAAAGGAACCCGAAAAATGTTAATGTGAGTCCTATACCACACGTTCGCACTGAACGGTTTACTAACCGTTAGTCAATTTCACACTCAAAGCAGTACAAAGTTCACCTCATTTCATCGGTAAACCAGACCCAAAGGTCAAAACGGTCAAACGAATAGATTAGGAATTAACTGAAAAGATAAACACACGTGTTCATAGCACGCGTTTTATTTAATCATTTGATTCTCCTCCCTCTTCGCTCGAAGTGCAAAATTTTGTGTTTTATATAGAAATTATAAGTTGGAGAAACGAGCTTTTAATACAATTTAAAATGATCACTTTGTAAAAACCCGTGTACGAAATCTAAAAAGGATCATCAAAGTGAAAAATGCGATAACAACTAAATGGGATCGACAAGAATCGATAAATATAGAAATTCACTCAAAAATAGGCAAATAGGCAGTTCCAAACGTTTGATTTAAAATCCAGACGTCTGGATTTATTCACTGGAAATTCAGAAACCTTCCAGATGTCTGGAGGGTGGCTTCAGACGTTTGACATGTTGCATCAGGCGTTTGAAAGGTTGTTTCAGACGTTTAACACAATATTTCAGACGTCTGACACAATGTTTAGACGTTTGAGAGGTTGTTTCAGACGTCTGACTTTGTTTTCTACCATTTTTATAAATTTCTGCCGTATTTTTGTGTTCTAGGTTTAAAACTATACATCTGAACTTGCATTTCAGACGACTGAAGACCTGGTCTGGGCAATAATTTGCCTAGGCCTTGATGGCCAAAATGAATGGGAAGCTATCGGACGAGCAACGAAGACTAGCGGATTACGCCAAGCGACAACCCAGTCTTATAGACTCTTCGATACACCCCAAACAACATGTACAAATATCCACAATAGGATCTTTAAGATTTTATCTCCAAAACACCAAAATTTGGAGAATTCACCATATCAATCCAAATCAAAAGCAAATGAACATGAATAGATGTTAGGAATTCATACCTAACAACAACGAAAGCTATAGACATAGATGTGAGTTCAAAAACTCACCTTTTAACTCAAAATCAATGATGAGAAGCTCAAACGCAAAGAAAAGATCAACCACTCTTCACTTTAACTCTACAAGCTCCAATCTAAGATCAAAACAAATATTTCCTAAATTAGGTTATAGGAAATTTCTCAAATTGGACAGAGATTGAGATGGAGAAGGTGAAAAGAAGGCTTACCTAAGCTTTCTCTTTAATTTTGGAGCAAGAATTTGAGTTTGCAAAGGAAACTATGGCTTGGAATATCTATTTCCCATTCTCTTCCCCCATTTTCAGTTGAGCTAGAGTGTTAGGAAATGAAATGAGAGAATGGATGAAGAGTTAATGAGTTAGGGTAATAAGTTGGGTTAGTGGGCTGAAACCCAAACCCAAAGCCCAAATAGAAAATAGCAAAATTCTACTCAACTCCAAACATACCGATGCTTATACTCAAAAAGACCGCAAACACCATTTTGGACTCAATGGAAGTGGTCCCGAGTCATAATTCGACCGTTTGCAAAAAGTGACATTTCGGACTTAAATCCGACTAACGACGCTATATTTAAATAAAACCTTTAAATATACCATCGTAAAATATGCGGGTTGTTACAGATCTCCCCACCTTAACAAAATTGCGTCCGCGCAATTCCTAGAGAAGAATTTGTAACAACTACATACTTACATCACCCAAAAAGGAAAGAAAAAAAAAGCTTGAGATAAAGAGATTTTCTCACCATTGCTTAGCAAAGATAGAAAACCCGGATAGGATCGCTCGATAAACTCTCTGGTTTCCCAAGTGCAGTCATTGGGATTAGCGGACCATTGAACTTTAATGAGCGGCACGTCCTTGTTTCGAAGGTGTCTCACCTCTGAGGCCAGTACGCGAATAGGCTGATGTACAATAGATAAGTCTGGTGAGATCTCAAGCCCTTGCAAATCAGGAGAATCGATAACAGAATCCGATTCTCGAAGACACTTCCGAAGCTGAGAGACGTGAAACACGTTGTGAACACCGGATAGATGAGCTGGAAGTGTAACTCTATAAGCCACATGGCCAATACGTTCAGTAAGAGGAAATGGTCCTACAAAGCGAGGAGCCAATTTCCCTGTCGTACTGAAGCGCATAACCCCTTTCAAAGGAGAAACACGAATAAAGACGAGATCATCAACTGAGAACTCGAGAGGCTTCCTACGGTTATCCGCGTAGGATTTCTGGCGGCTCTGTGCCTCTTTCATTCTCTGACGAATAAGATCAATCTTCTCAGAAGAATCATGAACAAACTCTGGGCCAAGAATAAGCTTCTCCCCAGATTCCAACCAACATGAAGTTGATCGACATGGCCTTCCGTATAAGGCTTCAAAAGGAGCCATACCGATACTGGACTGAAAACTATTGTTGTAGGAGAACTCTACAAGGGGTAGATGATCCTCCCAACTACCTGCGAAATCAAGAATACAAATACGGAGGAGATCCTCTAAGATACGATTCACCCGTTTAATCTGTCCATCAGACTGTGGATGATAAGTTGTGTTGAAATTAAGCTTTGTTCCCAAAGCTTGCTGAAGACTCTGCCAGAAATGACTTGTGAATAAAGGATCACAGTCACTCACAATCGATCTAGGAACACCGTGAAGTCTCACGATTTCCTTGATATATAACTTAGCCAAAAGAGAACCAGTCCTATTAGGTTTAATAGGAATAAAATGAGCTGATTTGGTGAGGCGATCAAAAATAACCCAAATGCTAGAATGGCCTGATCTCGTACGAGGTAGGCCATCAATGAAATCCATCGAAATCTGATCCCATTTCCACAATGGAATCTCTAGAGGCTGAAGGAGACCAGAAGGGCGCTGATGTTCGGCTTTAATACGTTGACAAGTCATGCAATTACTCACATAACTTGCCACATCGCGCTTCATGCCTTCCCAATAATAAAGGCGATGCATATCGGCATACATCTTACTACTGCCAGGATGAATGGTATACTTAGAACGATGACAGTCATCAAGAATGTCATGCCTAAGTGCAGAATCAGAAGGCACAACAAGACGGTTCTTCTTACGAAGACACCCATGAAAATCAATGCTGAAATGCCGCAACGCCTCATCACGGGATTTAGTCTCACAAAGCTGAATAAGATGCACAAGATCAGGATCACGCCACTGAGCTTTGGCAATACGATCAAATAGAGAGGGACGAGCTTCCAAACTGAATAATACTATCGGAGAATTAGAGGATGGAGCTCGATCACGAATATCACAAAAATATAGAGTCATAAGAATATCCCATTCGGCAAGCATCATAGAAATGACAACCGAATGTCTGCGACTATGCGCATCAGCAACACGATTACCCTTACCAGGGGTATATTGGATATGAAAGTCATAGGAGGCAAGAAACTCAAGCCAACGTTTTTTCCTCATATTGAGTTCCTTCTGAGTGAACAAATACTTCAAGGAATTATGATCGGTATAGAGAATGAAGCGCTCTCCTAATAAATAGTGTCGCCAAATCTTTAAAGCGAAGACAATGGCGGCTAACTCAAGATCATGAGTGGCATAGCGAACCTCATCCGGACGCAGTTGCCTAGAAGCATAAGCAACTACTCGTGCTTCTGCATAAGCACGACACCGAGACCACTACCACAAGCATCGGTGTAGACAACAAGATCATGATTCCCCTCGGGAACCACAAGAATAGGAGCATTAGTGAGAAGTTCCTTTAATGTTTGAAAGGAAGCTTCACACTTATCGGACCAAATATAACGAATGCCTTTTCGAGTAAGGCTGGTGAGAGGAAGCACAACACGGGAAAAATCCTTAATGAACCGATGGTAATAACCCGCCAATCCAAGGAAACTACGAATCTCATGAGCATTCTCAGGCCTCTTCTAATTCTGGATAGCTTCGATCTTTGAGGGATCGATAGAAATGTCGTCGGAAGTTACAACATGGCCTAAGAACTTAACCTTATCCTCCCAAAAATGGCACTTGGAGAACTTGGCTTTAAGCTGATGGTGACGAAGAGTACTCAAGACAATTCTCAAGTGATTAGCATGCTCGGCTTTAGACTTAGAATAAACAAGAATGTCGTCGATGAACACAAGGACGAACTTATCGAGATATTCTCGGAATACTCGATTCATAAGATCAACAAAGAAAGTAGGGGCGTTCGTCAAACCGAATGGCATAACGAGCCACTTGAAAGAACCATATCGAGTGCAGAAAGCTGTAAGAGGTATGTTATCTTCCGCGACTCGAAGCTGGTGAAAACCAGTGGCAAGGTCGAGCTGAGAGAAGACCTTAGCGCCACACAATAGATCGAACATATCATCGATCCTAGGCAATGGATACCTATTATTGATGGTCAACTCGTTAAGCTTGCGATAGTCGATGTAGAGCCTAAGATTTCCATCAGACTTCTTCACGAAGACGACCGTGACACCCCACGGTGAAAAACTGAACTGAATCAACTGTTTGGACTCAAGCTCTAAAAGCTGCTTCTTGAGTTCCTCATTTTCTTTTGTAGACATCCTTATGGGAGGACGGCCAACTGGCTGCGCGCCTGGAATGAGATCAATGCGGAACTCGATCGCCCACTTGGGTGGAAAACCCGAAATCGGCTCAAAAACATCAGAGAAGTCACAAACAATAGGAATACGAGATATATCATCATCACCTCGTGAGTCAAGAGAATATAAAGCCATTTCGGAATCACCCACATTCCGAAGAACAAGTGACAGCTTAGTAGACGAATCTTGGTGTCGAAGATATAAAATTCTTTCAGAACAAATAATCTTGGCATTGTATCTCACTAGCCAGTCCATACCCAAAATCATATCAAATCCCAGATAGGAAATAACGTGCAGATTCGCACGAAAAGAAAAGCCACATAAAACAATTTCAACATCATCACAAAGCATGCTAAGGGTTGCGATTCCCCCAATAGGATTCGCAATCCTTAATGAAGTAACCATGCAAGAAATATCCAAAGACAAATCATCGACGAGCTTTTTCAACACGAAAGAATGCGAAGCACCCGTATCGTAAAGAACTCGAATACTACGGTCATGAAATAAAATAGAACCTTCCAAAATAGATGGAGATGTACCTCTGGGCTGAGAAGAACCTCCAGAAGCCTTAGCAACATAAAGCTTGCCAGACTTGGCATTAGCAGGAACTGTAATGCAGGAGGAAACATGATGACCTTCCTTCTTGCAATAACGGCAGAAGAGAGGCTTAGGACAAGCTCGAATCATATGATCAGGAGAATCACAATTGAAACACTTCCGAATGGAAGGTGTTACAGCAGATTGAGAGTTAGAACCAGATTCAACAGGCTTTTTCTTCTTGGAAGGGAAAAATTCCCGCTTATGAAATGGAAACTTCTTCTTGTTGGGGTTCTTGCGAACCTCACCATCATCACCACTATCACACTCCTTCTCGATGGCTTCGAGATGAAGTGCCGAGTCAACCAACTCCTCAAAAGAAAGCTTAAGCTGAAGTATTAAAGACTTCTTAAGATATTTCTTAAGACCAGAGACAAACTTCATATACTTCTTATAAGAGGTGCTAATGAATTCAAGACCATACTTAGATAAGGCCTCGAATGATTCTACATATTCAGAGACAGAGGACTTCCCTCGCTTCAACTCAAGGAAGCGACGGGCTAATAAAACTTTCTCGGATTCAGGAACGAATTTGAGTTCGAATCGTTCCTGAAACTGAGTCCAAAAAAGAACAGACTCATTAAGTTCGGCTACAAGAAGCTCGTACCAATCAAGGGCACGCTCTTGCAATAAGCTAGAAGTTACAAGAACTCGATCGTGGTTAGAAAGATCCATGCGAGAGAAGATACGCTCGCATGTGCGAATCAAAGCTTGGACCTCAAGAACGAACTCGGAGCCTTTGAATGGCTTTCCTCCAAGATGAGAAAAATCACTGCACATGCGTGCAAAGGCAAACTTGCATGGAGGAGATGCTTGAGTAGGAGCTGGAGGCTGAGTGCACCTAAATAACTCCAAAAAATGCTCGGCATACATATAAACGCCGTCCAAATGCAAGCTGCTGGATTGTCCAGCATCCGAGCGTCGACCTCTGCCTCTTCCGGCCATTAGTTGAAAGTTAAGATGAGATAAAGATTATTCACAAGGTAGATATCTTTAATTCAAATATGGAATACTACGGAATAAAATGCATTCCTAGATGTATTCCCCAAAATTCTATCTACCCCAAAGGCACGGAAAGAATAAAGGCACGATGATTCAAAGATTCGTAACATTCGTACTACACTTTGATGTACTGTAATATGTGTCTCTGTTCTATGTTTATCATATTTTGTTCTGAACACAGCTCTGATACCAAGCTGTGATACCCCACTCCGAGACCCACATTAGCAAAGAGTATTACTAGGTAACATCGTCTGCTAATACGGAGAATAGAGCTGGATAGGAGCGACCATCTACAACCTTGTCTTAATTATCTATTGAATACGCCGACAATTGCCATACATTTTTTTTCTTCCTCAAATGGATCGACATATCCAATAAACACTTAATACAAAGCCATAGGTGGCTGAAGGATCTATCAGAATAAAATATAACAACTCAAATGTAATAAACATCACAGAACAGTAGATCATCACATATATTTACACATATACAGATACATTATAGAGTATATAAAATGATACATGTCAAGTGGTAAAGCAAACCACAATATACAGGCGAGTCAAAAGAATACATATCAGAGTTACAGCCGAAAAGGACTACACAAAAAGCTATAACAAAAAGAAGCTAGCAGAATAGTCCATGTGGAAGCAAAATTAGCTAAGCCCAATGTACCTAACCTGAAATATCTCGGTCTGACCCGAGTATAAAATACACGGGTCAGTCTAGCTAAACAAATCAGTTAGATAAACTAAATGATAATGAACATACAAGGTCATAAAATACCACAAATATCTCCAAAAGAGATAACCGGATCTTTTAACAAAAGATGAATCATAACAAGCCTCAAATCATCGGCAACTCAAATAAACAAAGGATATGAATATCCCAAAACAAGCCAAAAAGGCAAATAACAAATACCAATAAAGGTAACACAAGTTTCCACAGGGTAATCGCTATATATCGTGTGGTTGAAAGGACCTACACCGAAAGGCGATACACTAGGGAAATATAATTGTCAAAGGAACAAAAGATGCTCGAGCTCAGTACTGTATAACAAGGATCCACAAGCCCGAAGGCAACAAACCCAAATATCTCTCGAGCGATGACGAATGACCAACTCCAAAAGCGATATTATAGGGCAACAAACCCGAAGGCACAAACCCGAAGGTACAAACCACGAAGGCTCAAGCCCGAAGGCAACAAACCCCAAAGGCAACAAACCGTAGTGGCGAAGGTCCGGAGGCCCAGTACTGGACACCACTAACTGGCAGAATGTGTTACAACTTTCAGAAAGGAACCCGAAAAATGTTAACGTGAGTCCCATACCACACGTTCGCACTAAACGGTTTACTAACCGTTAGTCAATTTCACACTCAAAGCAGTACAAAGTTCACCTCATTTCATCGGTAAACCAGATCCAAAGGTCAAAACGGTCAAACGAATAAATTAGGAATTAACTGAAAAGATAAACACACGTGTTCATAGCACGCGTTTTATTTAATCATTTGATTCTCCTCCCTCTTCACTCGAAGTGCAAAATTTTGTGTTTTATATAGAAATTATAAGTTGGAGAAACGAGCTTTTAATACAATTTAAAAAGATCACTTTATAAAAACCCATGTACGAAATCTAAAAAGGATCATCAAGGTCAAAAATGCGATAACAACTAAATGGGATCGACAAGAATCGATAAAAATGGAAATTCACTCAAAAATAGGCAGTTCCAGACGTCTGATTTAAATTCCAAACGTTTGGATTTATTCACTGGAAATTCAGAAACCTTCCAGACGTCTGGAGGGTGGCTTCAGATGTCTGACATGTTGCATCAGACGTCTGAAAGGTTGTTTCAGACGTCTGACACAATGTTTCAGACGTCTGACACAATGTTTCAGACGTCTGAGAGGTTGTTTCAGACGTCTGACTTTGTTTTCTGCCATTTTTATAAATTTCTGCCTTATTTTTGTGTTCCAGGTTTAAAACCAGATGTCTGAACTTGCATTTCAGACATCTGAAGACCTGGTCTGGGCAATAATTTGCCTTGGCCTTGATGGCCAAAACGAATGGGAAGCTATCGGACGAGCAACAATGACTAGGGGATTACGTCAAGCGACAACCCAGTCTTATAGACTCTTCGATACACCCCAAACAACATGTCCAAATATCCACAATAGGATCTTTAAGATTTTATCTCCAAAACACTAAAATTTGGAGAATTCACCATATCAATCCAAATCAAAAGCAAATGAACATAAATAGATGTTAGGAATTCATACCTAACAACAACCAAAGCTATAGACGTAGATGTGAGTTCAAAAACTCATCTTATAACTCAAAAACAATGATGAGAAGCTCAAACGCAAAGAAAAGATCAACCACTTTTCACTTCAACTCTACAAGCTCCAATCTAGGATCAAAAAAAATATTTCCTAAATTAGGTTATAGGAAATTTCTGAAATTGGAGAGAGATTGAGATGGAGAAGGTGAAAAGAAGGCTTACCTAAGCTTCTCTTTAATTTTGGAGCAAGAATTTGAGTTTGCAAAGGAAACTAGGGCTTGGAATTTCTATTTCCCATTCTCTTCCCCCATTTTCAGTTGAGCTAGAGTGTTAGGAGATGAAATGAGTGAATGGATGAAGTGTTAATGAGTTAGGGTAATAAGTTGGGTTAGTGGGCTGAAACCCAAACCCAAAGCCCAAATAGAAAATAACAAAATTCTACTCAACTCCAAACATATCGATGCTTATACTCAAAAGTTCGCAAATGCCATTATGGACTCAATGGAAGTGGTCCTGAGTCTTAATTTGACCGTTTGCAAAAAGTGACATTTCGGACTTAAATCCGACTAACGACGCTATATTTAAATAAAACCTTTAAATATACCATTGTAAAATATGCAGGTTGTTACACACTTCCTTGCATGAGTCCGACTTTGAGACGTCACAGTTTCTTCGTCTCTTATCGGAACTCAGCAATTCTTTTTGCAGTTTAAAGTACAAATGTTGAACTTTATTTCTACAAATTTTCAGATCATTCAGACCATGATAACTTGTATATATCTGATGTTGAACTTGCACTTGCAGCTTGTTTTTATCGGAATTTTATAAGTTTAAACTTTCGATATTTTTCTGTATTTCTTGATGATTCTTTCTGGATTTCATACATGGGTTTTATAAATGAGTTTTGAAATGTTTTTCAAGTAAATTGGATTTTGGAATAATTATTATATATTATTTTCAACTATAAAATTTTAGTATCTCTATAATAAGATAGATTGCAAAAGCGGTTTATAAAGTGATTTTAAATTGTTTTAAAAGCTCGTTTTCTCCAACTTATAATTTCTATACAAAATACACATTTTTGCACTGTCGAGCGAATGAGAAGGAGAGTTAAACGATTAGGTAAAACATGTAGTATGGGATACGTGCGTTTATCCTTTCAGTTAATTCCTAACTTGTCTGTTTGATCGTTTTGGCCTACGGGTCTAGTTTACTGATGATATGAGGTGAACCTTTTACTACTTTGAGTGTGAAATTTACTAGCGGTTAGTAAACCATTTAGTGCGAACGGGTGGTATGGGACACACGTTAACACTTTCTGGGTTCCTTTCCAAGAGTTTGTGACACATTTTCCTGTTGTTGTGCCAGTACTGGACCTTTGTGTCATTTTCCATTGCGGCGTATTTGTCTTCGAACGTTTGCCATTGCGGCGTATCTGTCTTTGGACGTTTGCCATTGCGGTGTATTTGCCATTGCGGTGTATTTGTCTTTTAACGTTTGCCTTTGGGCGAGGTACCTATTATGTGAAACGGTACTCGACAAAAATAGCACGTGCAAAACCTTTTTGAGATGATTTTTACCCTTGTGCGTCGTCATTTTGGAATCGGTCCTTTGAACCATTCGGTGGCGATTACTTCAGGATTTTTGGACTCTTGGAAGTTCTTTTGAGATTTTCATTGCCTACACTGGTGTGTTGAGATTTTCCTTTTAGCATATATATATATTGAGATTTCCTATTGGCGCTATTTATGGGATTTGCCTTTTGGCATTGTATGAAATTTTTATCCCTTTGTTGACATTTGCCTTATGGCTTATGTCGAGATGGCTTTTGATTATGTTTTCCTTGGAGTTGCCGATATGGCGGGTTTGGGAATTACTCTTTTAGGAGTTTACATTATACTATTCCCTAAACCATTCTTATTTGATTTTTGATTGCCGATGATATGAGGCATGCTACATTTTAGCAATTCATGAGATTTTTTGTCTCCTTTGTGTTTTGTGCTTATTGAAGCAATAGTGTTCTATCTCCTAGTGTAACCATATATGTCATACATGATGCGTATCCTCCATATGTCCATGGTTAGCTTTCTTATTGTTTCTTCTTGTACAAGAAGAACATCACTATGCTCTTATGCTCTATTATTCTGCTATCACCTTTTACTGATTTGTTTAGCTAGACTGACCCGTGTATTTTATACTCCGGTCAGACCGAGGTGTTTCAGGTTAGGTACATTTGGACTTAGCTTATTTTGCTTCCGCATGGACTTATCTCATAGCTTCTTTTGTTTAGTTTTTTTGCGTAGTCCTTTTTGTTGGCACTCCGATGTATATTCTTTTGACCCATGTGTGGGTTGTGGTCGTCATACCACTTTGATGTATCATTTTGGATTGTACTGGTGATTGTATCTGTACTTATGCATATGTATGCATTTCTACTGTTATGTGATGTTATTTATATTTAAGTTGTTATGTTTTGTTCTGATAGATCCGTTAGCCATTATAGTTTTGTATTAAATATTTATTATATATGTCGATCCACTTGAGAAGAAAAAAAATAGATAGCACCTATCGACGTATTCAGTAGATAGTTAAGACAAGGCTATAGATGGTCGCTCCTATCCAGCTCTATTCTCCGCATTACCAGACGGAATTGATACTCTTTGTTAATATGGGTCTCGGAGTGGGGTGTCACAGCTTGGTACCGGAGCTGAGCTTAGAACAAAATATGATAAATACAGAACAGAAACACATATTACAGTACATCCAAGTATAATACAAGTGATAACATAGTTTCCCACTATCGTATTCCTCAATGTGCCTTTAGTCTTTTCATTTTCTTAGAATGGATAATAAGTTTGAAAACATTATAAGGGTTTTAAATATCACTATTTTTAAAATAGTAGAAATTAGACCTCAGATGGCTTAGATTTAAATTATGTGTTTTGATCCTTAGTGATTAGAGTTGCGCAGCGGAAATGGTGTGACCGTTTTCACTGTGCACATTTAATGCTTTGTTTTTAATAAATTCTTGTTTGGTTGATAATTGCATGAATGTGTGCTAGCTGTTAGTCCATAGGATAGTGGTTTTGATGACAACAACTATAGAAGTGTTATAAAATATATATGTGCAGGAAATCTATATGCAGGTATCAACAAAAGAAGACTGTACAGTAAAGAAAACAAAATTGATGAAGACAAAGATCAAGAGTTCAAGATTGAAGAGTCATGAGATTCAAGATATTCAAGAGTTCAAGACAAATAATATAGTTAGGTTAGATATTTGTTAAAACTCCTTGAAAGCACTATCATTCTTTTTTATCCAATTTACTCGTGGAATGGAATCCACTTCGTTCGTGTTAAAGGGATGGAACCCTAGTGAGATGGAACTCACGAAATATCTAGTGGAACGGATAGTAGCCCTATTTTGTTATCCACTAATTTTGATTCAAAATGATTTTCAAAATTATCTCTTGTTTTATAAAATGATTTTCAAATATTCCTTTTCAAAAGAAAAACCTTCGTTCACATTTCCAAAAATGTTTTAGCCTCAAAATCATATTTATCATTTTGTTATATTTTGATTTTAAAATTGTCCTTGATATTTTAGCCTCAAAATCTATTTTAATATTATATTTACTTTAGTTTATTTACTTTGATTTTAAATATATTTTAGTATATATACATATATACATTCATAAGTATTTCTACTTCTAAATACCTTCTACAAATACATAGAGTCCATTTGAATAAAGTTGCATATGTTTTAAATCATCATTTTCAAAGTAAAGCAAATCATCACTTTTTACTAGACCATGTCGACATCCTATTTACCTGTCATGTCGACATGCTTCCCGTTACAGCAAAGGTTGTTTTCAAAAGAAGTGTCTATTCGTTTAAACCTCTTCGAATGGATACATCCATTCATTCTCTATAAATAGAGACTGTTATGGACGTTTTCCAGTAACTACTTTCTTTATTTTCTCTCCTCTTTACTCTCTTATCTTATTTTCTAATCATCCTATCCATATTTTGCTGAAATCTTAAGTGAATCAAACCAGAATATCTCTAGTTTGATTCTCTGCCACTCTCTCCAAAGAATCCCAGTGCTTATCAGAGTTATAGATACATTTGTACTCAAAGAAACTTGTGTGGGGTTATAAAGGTGTGATCGTGTCCTTGGAAATCGATCGGGTGAACTTGTGTCCTGTGAATCAAGTGGTTCTACCCAGAGACCTGAGAATCTGGAGGGTGTACCTTGTTGCCTTGGAATCGAGGGATTGTAATCTAGATTATTGTTGAATAGAAAGTCGTACGGTTTGTGCGGGACTGGATGTAGGTAACACCGAACTAGTATAAAATTCCTGGTGTGTTCTTTCCTTTACTTGCTTTTTATTTATATTTGCATTTGTTTGTGATTTTGTGATTTGATCTGTGATTGTGTATTTGCATTAAGTTAGTTAATTCAATTTAAATCAAAGAAGTTTTAAAGAAATTCTTAAAACACTATTCACCCCCCCCTCTAGTGTTAAATAGCCTTAAGATCATCTTCCGCGTCCCTTTCATTTGGTATCAGAGCAAGTTTGTCAAAGTATTCATAATCTGATTTTTGAAAAGTTCATGGTTAAGTTTGAAATGTTTCCTAAAAATATTTCTTTAATGATCAAATCATTGTGGTCTCATAAATTGATGCATGATAGTTATATAGAATCAGGTAGTCTACAAAAGTTGCTCACTGTGCAGGAATCTTGCTTCATGGCGACAAATGAATCTATTCACAATGGACAAGCTGTGCAAATAAGGAAAAACAAGTGGATACTTGATAGTGGATGTTCAAGACATATGACAGGAAATCCAGAGATACTCAATGACATTATTTACAAGGATGGAGGATTGGTTAATTTTGGGGATAATTCAAAAGGTTATGTGGTTGGCATCGGCAATGTAGGTAATTCTGAAACTCCTATTATTTCAAATGTTTTGTTAGTTAAAAATCTACAACATAATCTACTTAGTATTAGTCAGTTATGTTATAAAGGATATAGGATTAAATTTGAAAAAGACAAGTGTCACATCGAAGATAATAAATCTAATATTATCTTTGAGGGAGTTAGGAAAATGAATATCTATATTCTTAGTATGAAAATTTCAAATGATAATCTAGACTTGGCATAAGAGATTTGGACATTTGAATTCTAAACTCTTATCTAGACTATCCAAACTTGATCTAGTAAGAGGCCTCCCTAAGATGCAATTTAAAGTAGATAGTATATGTGATGCATGTCAATTAGGAAAACTTAGAAAAAGTTCCTTTAAACTTAAAGATATGATCTCTACTTCAAAACCTCTTGAGTTACTTCACCTAGATTTATTTGGTCCATCTCAGATTCAATCAATCAACCATAGTAAATATGTCTTTGTAATTGTGGATGATTATTCCAGATATACATGGACAATCTTTCTGAAACATAAAAGTGATACTTTTGATTATTTTAAAAGTTTTTCAAAAAGAGTTCAAAACCAACTTTCTTCCAAGATCATCACTATTCGTAGTGATCACGGTGGTGAATTTGAAAATGAGAAGTTTGAGGAATTCTGTAATCAGAAGGGAATTACTCACAATTTTTCGTTTCCAAGAACTCCACAACAAAACGGAGTAGTTGAGCGTAAGAATAGGACGATTCAAGAGTGTGCTAGAACTCTACTTTCTGATAGTAAATTACCAAAACATTTTTGGGCTGAAGCAGTTACAACAGCCTGTTATATTTTGAATAGGATTTTAATTAGACCTCTAACCAATAAAACACCTTATGAACTTCTTTTCAATAAGAAACCTAAGGTATCTTATTTCAGAATTTTTGGAAGTAAATGTTTTATCTTAAATACAAAAGATAATTTAGATAAATTTGATCCTAAATCCGACAAAGGAATCTTTATCGGATATTCTAACAGGAGTAAAGCTTATAGAGTTTTTAATCTAAGAACAAACACTATTGAAGAAACTTTACATGTTTCCTTTGATGAAAATTTCAAAGAAGTTGATCAGACTAATGATGAGGATGACTTAGTTATTTCTAATCATGAATCTGTAGATGCTACAAATGAAATTTTTCATCCAAATAAAAAGATTAGGCTTTTAAAAGATCACCCTGTAGAAAATATTCTAGGAGATATGCAATCTGTTGTTAAAACTAGGAATCAATTAAACAGTATGAGTCATGTTGCTTTTATATCCTCAATAGAACCTAAAAATCCAAAGGAAGCATCAACTGATGATTCATGGATTCTTGCTATGCAAGAAGAATTGAATCAATTCACCAGAAATGATGTTTGGGAACTTGTTCCTAGACCTGAGGATAAATCCATTATAGGCACTAAATGGGTATATAAAAATAAATTAAATGAATTAGGTGAGGTCGTTAGAAATAAGGCTCGACTCGTTGCACAAGGTTATTGTCAAGAAGAAGGTATAGATTATGACGAAACCTTTGCACCCGTAGCAAGATTAGAAGCTATTAGAATTCTGCTTGCTTTCGCTAATTTCAATAATTTCAAACTTTTTCAAATGGATGTCAAGAGTGCCTTTCTAAATGGTTTTGTAAAAGAGGAAGTTTATGTTGAACAACCTCCACTCTTTGAAGATAAAAAATTTCCAAATCATGTTTTTAAATTAAAGAAAGCCCTGTATGGTCTAAAACTAGCTCCTAGAGCTTGGTATGATGACTTAGGTCTTATCTTTTGCAATCTAATTTTGAAATAGGTAAAGTAGATAACACACTTTTTATTAAAAGAAACAAAAATGATATTCAACTTGTACAAGTGTACGTAGATGATATTATTTTTGGATCAACCAATTTTGACATGAACAAAGAATTTTCTGACATTATGACAAAAGAGTTTGAGATGAGTCATATGGGTGAACTTAACTTTTTCCTAGGATTACAAATCAAACAATTAGATAATGGTATCTTTATCAGTCAAGAGAAGTATGCGAGAGAGTTAGTTAGTAAGTTTGGCTTGACCAATGTGAGTGGAAAACCAACTCCCATGGCAACCAATATAGCGTTAAGTAAGGATGATCTATCCAAAGACGTAGATCAAACCTTGTATAGAGGAATGATTCGATCACTTCTTTATATAACTGCTAGTAGACCAGATATCATGAACAGTGTCTGTCTCTGTGCAAGATATCAATCTCAACCCAAGGAAACTCATCTAAAAGCTGTGAAACGTATCATTCGATATGTTAAACACACCTTTGATTATGGATTGTTCTACCCTAAGAATGATTCATTTGAATTAGTTTCCTACTTTGATGCTGACTATGCTGGGTGTAAGTCAGACCGAAAGAGTACAAGTGGAACTTGTCACTTTCTAGGTCATTCCTTAATTTCCTGGTTCAGTAAAAAGCAGAATACTGTTTCCCTATCAACAACTGAAGCAGAGTATGTTTCTGCTGCTTTAGCTTGTTCTCAAGTTTTGTATATGCAACAAACCTTGAATGATTTTGGTATATCTATCACGAAATCTCCAATTTTCTGTGATAACACTAGTGCCATTAGTTTGTCCAAAAACCCAACTCTCCATGCCCGAACTAAACATATTGACATTAGACACCATTTTCTAAGAGATAACGTAAATAAAGAGAAAATTTCTCTTGATTTCGTTAATTCTGAAAATCAAATAGCTGATATTTTAACCAAACCTTTAGGAGAACCTGTCTTCACCAAGTTAAGAAGAGAATTAGGTATATGTTCTCTTTCTGAAATATAGTATATAGTATAGTAGTATACATAGGGTATATATGAATGTTTTCTTAACCATAGCATTTTGCAACACCATGTCAACATGGTATTTATGCGTCATGTCGACATGCAACGGTAAAAATGACAGTTCGTTTTTCCCTCTAATTTTTGAATGGGTGGTTATTTAACTCACCCATTCCGAGTTTCTCTTGCCTCCAATCATTATTTCTTCATTCTACTTTCTAGAAACATCAAATCCATGGCTTCCACATCCAATCCTAATCAAATATCACCAGTTTCTTTCCCTTCTCCTTCACATGGCCCTTTCCAAAACTCCATACTCGCTCGTGTCATCAAAATAGAGAAGAAAGTTAATGATTCGCTGCAGATGTTAACTGAAATGCAAGTTCAACAATTGAGAATGGCAAGAGAGCAAGAGAAACAAGCGAAAATTCTGAGGAATCTTCAAAAATTCCTCATGGATAATCATGCCAATCCAATTGTAATTGAAGATTCTTCTAACATAGAAGCAAATGAAGAAGGAGAAGAAGACGAAGACGAAGAAGAAGAGGAAGAACCAATGGAGGAAGAAACTGATGATGAAGCAGTATGTGTAGGGGAAGTTTGTTTTGATGCTTATGGGAACATTGTGGAACAACATGGAAATTTCTGTTTCCATTACCCAAATTGTCCTGTCCACAAGTCTCCCATCATCAAAAACAACCGTTGAGTTGTTTATTTTCTTGTTTTAGTTATTTATGTGTTTATAAGTTTAAATAGTCATGTATATAGTAATATTGAAATGAATAAAATAATCTATGGTTACACTTATTATTCTTATTCTTATATTGCTCATATATAACATTCTAAGTATACGATGTTTGGTGCATTGTTATATCTAGTTTCAGTATTATTAATGATAACACTATCATTAATATCATAGATTTAGGGGGAGTTAGTGTCATTTTTTGTTGATGACAAAGGGGGAGAAGTATAAAATAGGTTAGTTAGGCATAGATTAAGGAGGAGTTATAAGGAGAATATAAATATTTTATAAACAAAGGTTGTCATCATCAAAAAGGGGGAGAATGTTAGTCCATAGGATAGTGGTTTTGATGACAACAACTATAGAAGTGTTATAAAATATATATGTGCAGGAAATCTATATGCAGGTATCAACAAAAGAAGACTGTACAGTAAAGAAAACAAAATTGATGAAGACAAAGATCAAGAGTTCAAGATTGAAGACTCATGAGATTCAAGATATTCAAGAGTTCAAGACAAATAATATAGTTAGGTTAGATATTTGTTAAAACTCCTTGAAAGCACTATCATTCTTTTTTATCAAATTTACTCGTGGAATGGAATCCACTTCGTTCTTGTTAAAGGGATGGAACCCTAGTGAGATGGAACTCACGAAATATCTAGTGGAACGGATAGTAGCCCTATTTTGTTATCCACTAATTTTGATTCAAAATGATTTTCAAAATTATCTCTTGTTTTATAAAATGATTTTCAAATATTCCTTTTCAAAAGAAAAACCTTCGTTCACATTTCCAAAAATGTTTTAGCCTCAAAATCATATTTATCATTTTGTTATATTTTGATTTCAAAATTGTCCTTGATGTTTTAGCCTCAAAATCTATTTTAATATTATATTTACTTTAGTTTATTTACTTTGATTTTAAATATATTTTAGTATATATACATATATACATTCATAAGTATTTCTACTTCTAAATACCTTCTACAAATACATAGAGTCCATTTGAATAAAGTTGCATATGTTTTAAATCAACATTTTCAAAGTAAAGCAAATCATCACTTTTTACTAGACCATGTCGACATCCTATGTAACGACCCAGAATTTTGAACAAATTAAATTGAAAATATTTAATTAATTTAAATATTTGAACGATGATTTAATTTGAATCCCGAATATAACTTTGAATTTGACGATTAAATTTTAAAATTTAATCTATTGATGTTGAATAAAAATTTAAATCTTCAGTTTAAAGTTGAAGAAAAATATTTCGAAAGCTTTTAAAATTCATATTGATAACACTGAAGATAATAGGAGCTTCAGAAACGAATTTGAAAACGATTTGTTCAGTTCAAAATTATATCGTTCGAATTGATATTTAAAAATAGCCGTCCGAGGCGCAGTCTCGGAATTCGACGAAACCAGTTCCATTGGATCCGTAATATTGTATTATTACCGGATTTCAAATTTCGTATTGGTCGGAGTTGTTATGTAATCGTACGGAGAGTAAACGCATAGGAATCAAATCAAATTTAATTTAAATTTAAAATTTAAAAATTTGTCAACATCAGCCACCCTACTGCCTACTTTGTCTCCTGCCTTTTCCAAGCACGTACGCATCTTGTCCCCTGTTATTTCGTTTACAGCAGAACACTTCATCATTTCGTTGAAAAGAAAATAAATGGCCACTGTAAACAAAAAAAATCAACTCGTTCAAATCGAAAATTCCCCCTTCCCCTCTTTTAAAAAATCGAACGACATCCTTCAAGATCGAATTCAAAGAAAATTTATTATCTCGTTCCAAAAACAAATCGAACGGAAAACAAGAGAGAGGACCGCATCTCTTCGTTCAAACCCAATTTCGAGAGTTCCTCGTCTCCATCCAACCCCACGGCAGCTCGAATAGGGGAGTCGCGACGGCGACTGGAGGGGACGTTCGCGAGAGGAGGCGCGTTCAATCGATGTTGGAATTTCTGTTGGTGGCAACTCGCGATTGGGGGCGACTCAGCAGGGGCGGCGACATCAAATCGGAGTTCGATGGGGGTTCGCGCGCGCTTACGCGTACGCGTGGAAGGGGTTGGCATCGCGATGGGACGGCGGCCTAAGGTGATTCGCGAAATTCGCGACTTCGACTTTAGATGTGTGGAGCGCGTTCGTGTGCAGGCTCGGGGCGGCGATGTTCAGGTGGAGTTGTTGGAGTCGATTGCAAGTTCGACTGAGTGAACTCGCGACATAGGAGTCGTGGCAGTGGCGATCGGCAGTGAAGTGAGGTATATTGATTTTTATTTTTGATTTAATTCAATAAACATTTATATATATATATAAAAAAATACAGCAAACAGAAAAATAGTTTACACATATATATATATATATATATATTTACATACAGTTTAGAAGAGTTATAGTAATAAAATTTCTATTTATGTTATTTATAGAAAACGTATATATATTTAGACAAGATTTCGAAGTATAAATTCTGTCCGATTTAATATGTATATGAGAAGATAAACTGCTGTTGTTATATGAAAAAAATAATAATAATAAATATTCATGCAAATCAATTTGATAATTGTTGAAGTTAAATTTTTTTTTAAAGACAGGAATATTATTTTTAGAATGTGAAAAGTTATTTAAAGGAAGATTGGTTTAAAATAAAATCTTGGGATAATTAAAATTACCAAACAAAAATTTAATCGATCGATTATTTTGAATATTGATTAATTTATATAATTGTTATACAAGGTATAAATCAAGAGAACAATCCAATTTGGAAATGGGATGGCAAAATAAAAGGCTAAGGTGAGATTTTCTCACTCGAAGGAAAAATTTAATATTGCAGTTATTTATTGACTGATTGATTGCTATTGAATGTGCTATTAGATATGATAGGATATATCTATATATATAGCAGTATATACATATTGACATATGTATATATTGGATTGATTGATTTCCTGCCTCGTATAGCGGATGAGACCCTATTGCGCCGTTAGTAAGCGGATTTATAAAAACCTATATACCGCGATAATTCCGTACTGGAGCGGAATTGGTATTGTGCTAACATCTTTGGATGCAGGGAAACAGGTTGGAGGGATCCAACTGGACCCCTCACATTGATTGAATTTATTTCTACTGTGATGTGATAATCTGTGAATGATTATTGATGTTATTGAATTGATATCTGGAAATTGTTTGAAAAGCTAAAATTTAGCTGAATGGATGTTTGATATCATTGGATTCCAAAAATAAATGAAATTGAATTTTTGAAATCGAAGTAGAAATTTTTAAGTGAATTAATTTTAGGAATTGAATAAATTTTGAAGAAAGGAATTTTTGAAGTATAAAAAGTAAAATTTTATAATCTTATCGAATTAATTCCAGAATCAAGTGGAAATGTTAAATAAATGGATTTCGTAAAATAGTGATTATGATTTGAAGAATTTAATTTAAGAATTTGGATTTTTAAATAGATTGAAAGAAACGATTGGAATTTATTTCCTTAAAAAGAAATTTATTAAAAGAAGATAAGTTGGAAATCCAACTAGAAATTTAATTGGTAAATTGAAATAAATTGGGAAATCAATGTAAAATGATTTCGATTTGAAGAATCCATTTTAAAACAGAATATTGAATAATTTGAGAAAGAATGAGGAATGTTCTTAGTAGTGATAAATAAATTTCTAAATCAATATCGAAATTGATTTGGGATTGAAGTTTTTATAAATAGAATTGGAATTTATAAAAGTTGTTTATAAATCCGAAATCACTTATTTTGATAAGTAAAAATATAGAAGTTGATAAAAAGAAAATTTATAAGTCGAAGTTGTTATTAAAATAGAAATAGAATTTATAAACGTGTTTATGAATTCAAAATCAGTTGAATTTGAGAAGTTAAATATAGAAGATTTTTAAAGAAGATATATTCGCGATTTTGGATAGCGAATTTTTATTGAGATAAAGATGTGTAGAAATGATTGAAATTGGGTTAAGCGAATTATATTCACGATTTTGGACAGTGAATATATTGTTAAGTAAAATGGATTCATTTTTGAAGAAGTAATATTTTAAAAATGAAGTTAAACATTTTAAAGGTGTTTTAAAATGTATTATAGATTGAAAGCATAGTTTTCAACAGTTCTTGTTGAAATAGACATTTTCGAGGAATTTAAGGAAATGGTGGACTATAACACTGTTGTTATAGTAAATGGTTTCCGAAAGGAAATATTTTTGTATAGTATTGGGATTTATATATCTATCTAAATTTCGAATCCCTATACTAGTGATTTTGAGTTGTCGTAACGATGTTTTACGCAACATTCGTTTTGACTCAAATAAAATTTATGAAAGAGAATGATTTCCTTAAAGAATGAATATATACTTAATTTGATTTAAGTATATTGAATATTTTCAAGTGTTGAAAATAAATAGATGTGTGAATTACTTATTATTATATAAGTATGGAATTGCTTTTCCAAAATGAAATGAAACGTTTTGAGATTTTATCTTCTTAAAGATAAATCGAAAATGAATATTTGAAAACGATTGAAAATCGAATATTAGTAGATATTCGAAAAATGTAAATTCACTATGGAATTTATAAAGGAAAGGGAAACTGTTTGGAAAAATAAACGTTGATTTATTTTTGAAGTGTGGGAATTTTTATATCTAGTAAAGATATTTTTGAAGATGAAATAATTTGGAAAATTATTTGGAATCTGATGATGTTGCGCATCTTTATTGATAGTTAAATAACCGACTATCAATATTTACCTTTAGATAGGTATTTGTTGTGATTGGATGAATTTGAATGCCACACTTATTTTTGAAATAAATGCTCACTATTCGGGTTAACCGGGAAAGGACCATGGGGTCGTATAACCCATTCCGAATATGTGATACGTCGTTATGAATCGCATTTGAAGACCGGTGTTGAAGACCGGATATTTTTGAAAACGGAAGGATTACCG
This sequence comes from Allium fistulosum, assembly GCA_030737815.1. Taxonomy (NCBI): domain Eukaryota; kingdom Viridiplantae; phylum Streptophyta; class Magnoliopsida; order Asparagales; family Amaryllidaceae; genus Allium; species Allium fistulosum. The sequence goes on along the minus strand of CM060905.1, from coordinate 494,545,709 downwards.
TCGAGTTACTCTACATCGGCTGATCTCCGATTTAGAGGTTTTTATCACCCTTAGTGACGGGAAGTCCTGACGTGATTGAAATTATCCGGATTTACAAGGGCTTCGTGAGAAGTGCCTTCGGTTCTGTTCGATCCCGGAACAGACTTGTATGGATTGTGTGTCTGACGTTACAATTTGAGATATAAAGCTGATTTCTTTCAAATACATTTCTGTTGGTGGCGGAGAATTTATTCTCTTAGCTTAACACCCTTCTCTGAGACGTACGAGCTCAGAGGTTATGTAGTTGAAATTTATCAGCGATATATCCCAATTTGGTAACGTGGCATACTGAGTGTTGCTGTGAAATGATCGGTGTTTGATCATTTGTGATATGATCATTTGTTTGATCTTATATCTTTGTGATCATAGGTTGATCATTTTTGTTTGACCCGAAGCAGGGCTTTTTGAGAAAGCGTAGCTTTGTGGACGAGACTTCGTCGAGCCTCACACCCCGGGAATGGTCGAAACAGGAAGGATGCAGCAAGGTTCTAGGGAGTAGCGCCTCTTAGTGTATGTCATTCCTTCTGGATAAAGGTGGTATCATGGTATGGAGCCCAGATACTTAACCTTTGTGGTTACTGCATTATTTTTACTATGTAGTTTGTTGCGAATCGGGGATCCTCGGGAAGATCGGTGACGATCGGGGGATGACATACGCGTGTCAGTAGTTACCTATTTTTGCAGAGGTAACCCGGCCTTGTGTTGGCAGAGATCCGGTTAGGTTCTCGGGTCGTCTATTCCAGGGACGTACCCATCATGGATAGGAAGTTCCTTAGCCTGACCATTTGTTGGAAATCCAAAGAAACAATACGAGCCTTTACGATTTCAATTGTATAACCTGTCTCCTCAGGAGGCAGCTATAGCAGGCATAATATAATGGTACCTATGCTGGCTAAGATTTATATTCTACTTTCGAAATGTTTTCCACTATGCACTAGTAATAATATCAAAAAGAATTTGATTTTTGCGTAGTAAGCATCTTTGACTATCATAAGAAGAAATCTCCTCCAAGTCTGCGTTTGCATTGTGTGTGTGGTGGGAGGTCTTATGGTAGTTTCATTTTCCAAAAGCATTTCGAATTGACTTAAAAAAAATTATTTTTGTTGTTATAAAGAATAACTGTTTTACGATCTCACACCAGTCACCATGACTGACTCGGAGTTTATTGTTCCCTTCTAAACTCTGGGTGCCCACCAATTTCCACACGGGCAGCCTAGAGTTATATTATCAGGATATTCTGGATATTCTGGAGCCTTGGAAGCAAGCTGGATGACGAGACGTAGTATTTGTATTTGATAGTATTTATTCCGCTGTGTATTCTGTATGAGGACAAGTTATATAACTGTCCATTGTTGTATATTGACTCTGATGACTGATGTATGTATAAACTGATAAAATTCTTTGTTTTAAAGATTATTCATTTATCTATTATATATTGTTCCGCTGCGATATGTGAGTGTGACGACCCGGAATTTTTGTATATTTGAAATATGAATATTTAATTTATTTTAAATATCCGGAGGTTAAATTTTAACTATAATTTCAAATATACAGTATTTATTTGGATAATTAATTATTAAATTTAATTATCGGGATTGGGTAAAATATTGAATCTTGATTTTAAGCCTGTTAAAAATAATTCAAAGGTTCAGAAAATTTATATTGTTAATACTGAAGATGATAGAACTTTTAAAATGGAATTTTAAAAGAGTTTTGTTCAGTTTTAAAAATATATCGTTGAAATTAAATTTAAAAATAGCCGTCCGAGGCACAGTCTCGGAATTCAGCGAAACCAGTTCCATTGGACCCGAAATATTGAATTATTTTCGGATTTTAAATTTCGGAGCGTTTGGAGTTGTTGTGTAAGCATACGGTATATAAACGTACAGAAATTCAGAGCATGTGTCTTTCCTGGCAACGTTCTCTTCTTGCCTAAGTAATTAGATGTAGATACGTATAATTTAAACACGTGTTCAACTGCTATAACACGCGTCCTCTCTCAAGAAATAAAAGACAAAAGATAATGCCTGAAGCTTTCTCCTCAAAATCGAATCACGCCACTTATGTTCTTCCTTCCCTCAGTTAAAAGAATGGAAACAAAAATCGAAGTTAAATTCTCTGAGAATTCAATGGCCACCATAAATAAAAAAGGGGGATTTTCTTCTTCAAATCGCGTCTTCCCAGCATTTCTTCTATTTCCAACGAAGCTATTCGAAAGCAGACTCGCGTGTTTCCTCTTCTATTAACCTAAATCGAAAACCCCTCTTCGAATTCAACTTTCCACTCCTCGGTTAGAAGCCATCTTTCCCAATTTCCTCGTTGAGGGAAACGGTCGTGGTGGCTGAGGTTATCGCGACAGTGACGTGGTCGCGAGGAAGAGGAGGGGTGTTTCGCGTGTGGCGCGCGCGTGGGTAGTCAAAGCTAGTGGAGTAGAGTTCATCGAAGCTTGGGTTATCTCGCGTGCAGTGGTATTCGATGCTCAAGCAGGGTGGCGGCGCTCGCGATAGCTGAGGAGTGGACGAACCGAGGTCGCGCACGTGGAGAGAGGTGGAGGTTTCGTCTCTGGAGTTGCTGCGAGGTTCAGTGAAGGCTCGCTAATGGAGTCGAACTGCAACAGGGTCGAGTCAGAGGCTTCGAGATGGGGCTGCAGCAGTTTTTGATTGTGCCAGAGATGATGTGGTGGAGCCATGTGTTTGCAGTCGCGATCTTGGTTGCGTGAAAGGATGAGGCGAGGGTTTCGGGAAGGAGAGTCAAGCTGTAAGGTATACCAGTTATTCATTTAAATTTAAATTCGATTTTTGTGGATATGTTCGGAAACAGGAAACTTTAGTTTATTTAAATTTGATTAATAACAAATGTCACTATAAACCGTATCACTTAAGTATTTTGTGGCAGACTATGGAAATTGAGTATCAGACATATTTTGTTATGAAATATGTATATACATATTTAAGTAACAGAAGTTACTATAGATTTTGGAAAAAATAAGGATTTAAATAGGAAAATGATAGATGTGGTGGTTAAACTGTTTCAATTAACTTATTCAATTTTTGGACTAAAAATAATTGGTTTAAGGGAATTTTTAGTTTAAGAATTTAAGTCAAATTAAATAAGTGAATGATAATAAATTGTTTGATTCAAGTGTTAATAAATTTATATAATATGTATTCAAGGTCTGGCATCGTGAAGAGGACTATTGATTTGGGTTGAATTGCAAAATAGAAGGGGCAAAAGGTGAGTTAATCTCACTCAGTTAAATTATAATTTAAATTTAATTGGTTAAATTTAAATATTGATGGATGATTGAATTGGTTGATTTGATTGATGTGATATATATAGTAGTATATAGCAATATATACATATTGGCATATGTATATATTTGAGTTGTTGATATTCCCGCATTTATATAGCGGATGAGACCCTATGCGCCGCATAATAGCGGATGATATTTTATAAACCCATATACCGCGATATTCCACCTCGAAGTGGAATTGGTATTGTGCTAACGTCTGTGGATGCAGGGAAACAGGTTGGAGGGATCCAACTGGATTCCTCAAAATTTTCTAGACTGTTTTATATTCTGTGTTATGAATATTGATATCCTGTGATGATTTTATTGGTAATTGAAATATTGAATAATATGGTTGGATTGAATATTTCAGAAAAAGAAATTATCAAAATGTATTGAATTGGATTTTTGGAAAGAAATAAATCTTAAGTTAAAAATATTTTGAAATAAATGAAATGAGCAAGGAATTTATTTCAAAGTAAAGTAAATCGGAAATCAATTTGGGATTTGATTTAAGCGTTAAAACGGGATTTTTAAAAGAGAAGTGAGATTTTGGAATTTATAAACTGGGTTTATAAAGTAAAATAAAATATCAGTGGATATTTGAAAAGATAAATTCAAGGTGGGAATTTATAAAAGGAATATGAATTGGTTTAAAAATAAATGTTGATTTATTATTAAAAGATGTGAAGAGAAGTGTATTTATCTGGATAGCCAAGTATGTTTTTCCAAAGCAATTTTAAATATAAGTTAAAAGTTTTAATATGGTTTAAAAAGCATATTTTAGAGAATCTATTATTTCTAAATGTTAAAGCCTAAAGTAGTATTTTCAAAGATCTATTATTGTAGTAATTATATAAAAGTGATTTGGTATTATATTTTAAAAAGAGAAATTTAGTTTATATTTGTAAAGTGGTTTCATTTTAAATATTTCTTAAGTATATATTTTGTTAAGGTATTAAAGTAGTTTTTTTAAATTTCAATATTATTAAGTATATTTATAGTAAAGTGTTTTAAGATTATTTTAAAATCTAAGTGTTTTGTACTTGGTGTTTCAGAGGAAATAAATATTTGGAAATGTATTCCGTAAGCGGAAACTGTTTTGAAATTGTTTTCAAATGAGTTTTGAAAATTCGGAAATATATCTTGGAAAGATATTTGGGCAAATAAATAATGTGGGAAATTATTTATTGTGTGATGGTTGCTTGTGGATGTTAATTGATAGTTAAATAACCGACTATCAATATTGGCCAAATGCGCTGATCGTTTCGAAGAGACCGGGATCGAGTTTCCGTATACCGGGATTCTAGGTCTGGAGACTCGAATACCACTTCGATCCGGTTTGTACGTTTCGTGTAACGATTTCGGAGTCGAAGATGGAGCTGTGAAGTGCAAGGGCTAGTCGCTACTAATCCTGAGGATATTTCCAAAATGGATGTAGTAGGAGTAGTGCCTTCGGTTCCGTTCAAACCCAGGACGGACTTGTATGGACGAATGCTTGCGAAACATCGTCAGCGGACGATGGGCATTCTAAGGGATATGATCTCTAAAAGGTATCGTTTAGCCTCGAACCTCATCAACCGGGAATGACTGAAAATCAGGGGTTATGCAGCAAGGCTTCGTGGGTAGCTCCCACTGGAGGGTAAGGTCATCCCTGTCTAGATGTCCCTTTTTATTTCGGCTTAGTGGTGCGGTTGCTGATCCCAACCGTAGGGTATTTTATTCGGGATCATCCAGTAAGGGATGGTTCCGGCCTTGTGTTGCAGGGGAGCGGGCGTACTCCTCGGTACGGTGATCTAGGCCACGTACTGTGATAGGTGGTACCCCAGTGCCTAGTCATTCGTTGGAAATCCATTCTTCCTACGTGCCTTGTACGGTATTTGTTTGTATTACCCACTTTTGTGGCTAGTATGCTGGAATTTAATAATGTAACAATTTCAGCTATTTTAATAAGTATTTATGAATAGACACTATTATAATATCAGGGGATTTTATAAAAAGTGTTTTAGCTATCGTAAGGTAAAAACCCGACATGTTTATTTGTGGCGTGGTCTTACGAGATGCTTTTTATTTTTAAAAGATTTTTGAAACTTTAATAATCAATTTGAGTGTGATTTTCTCACGCTGGTATTCCAGACTGACTCGGGTATTGTTTTATATGATGCTCGGGTCAGACCGAGTATTATAGATTACAGGAAATGATGCTATGGAGCTGGATGGCTATACGTACTTTCGTATTTGAGTTATATATTCCGCTGTGTATTCAGATTGTGAGGACAAGTTATGATTACTGTCCAGTTGTATGATATTGATGTGATGTACTCTGATGATGTATTTGGATGATGTATATGTAAACAGAAATAGATATCTTTTTGTGTAAAGATCTGTTATTACCTATTATATTTTATTCCACTGCGTATGTGAGATTCTGTTGTTGTTTTCTATTTTTCTTCTTCTTCTACCTCTTCTTTTTACCCAAATGGTCCGGTTTTTCGTGTTAGAAAAACTCGGGTTGTTACACTTGGTATCAGAGCTTAGGCTAGCGATAACCTTGGCTCTGGTGGGAATTTTGAGAGTACTAATAGATATGAGCGCGTATTTGTTAGTGAATATAAAATGGTTTTATATTGTGTTGGTTGGTTTATTGAGTGGCATATGAACCTTCGTCGGCACAGTCTGGACAACTGTATCGAAGGGGTTTCTAAACACTTAAATAGAACAGTTCGACACAGTATTGTTTTAAATAGGGTGAATGAAATAATTTTGCCCAAATTATTTTGTATATAAAAGAAATAATTATTTGAAATTTATTACAGTTATATATTTGGATGCTTGGTTGTTAGAAAATGACCATAATGAGTTAGTCTCATTATTAAGTAGAAACTGAAAACTTATAACCAAAGATGAAAGAATAAATTTATATAACAAAATGGAATTTGAAATATAGACTATAAATGAAATTTATAAATTGGGATAAACTTTATATACAAATGTGAATTACAAATGTGATTTATAATCAAATGAGATAAATTCATAAACAAATGAAATTTGTAAATGTAAATTGTAAATGTGATTTATAACTTGAAGTAAAATGTGATAGAATTTCAGAGTAATGTTTGGATATAAAATTGAATGGATTTTGAATTTGAAGTTTTGGGAAAGGTTTAAATTCCTTTGGATTTAAAAATAGTTTCAAAGGTTTTGGGGAAATAATGGTGATATTATTTCATGAATATTTTTGAAATTGAATTGAAATCTGGTGGGATTTGGGATTTTAAAAATGTTTGAAATGTTTTAAAGTGATAAAAGCATTAAATTCTCTTTTGGTCGCTGGAAAATAATTTCGGTGATGACTGCAGCATCATCGATGTCTATTTTCGAGTTTCCAAAGAGAAATTGCTACCAAACTGTTTTAAATTGGAAATGATTGTGAACTGGGTTGGTTTTGAAATTCAAAAGGAAAATTGTTTGGTAAAAGCATATTGTTTTGGAAATTGGGATTTGATGTGATATATCAGATGTGTGAGTTATTTATGGATTCAAAATGGTTTTGAAATAAAACCGGGCAATTGAATTCTGGGAATTCTATTTAAAATTTAAATGTGGAAATTTAAATGAATCAACAATATAAAGTATAGAATGAAGTTGATTGAAATAAGAAAGGAATGAAAGTTAAATTCTGGGATTATAATTATGAGATGAAAATAACTAAATGAGTAATATAAGTTGATAGATAAAAGAGTTAGAGAACTTGAAGGTGAATGAATTGTAAATTTTGTATAAAATTTGTATCCTGGAATTAAAATTTAATTCGAGTATATGAAGGTGAAAAATATATTTGAATTTAACTTAAGATAAGTTAAATAAAAATTGAGAATTGGAATTGAATTAAATGTAAATAAGTTGAAGTCGAATTGAATTGGATATAAAGGTAATGTAAAATGCTTATAATTGTGTAAAGAAATTCATATTCTTAAGTTCTTAAGTGCAATAATTTGAAATTTGATTATAAAGATGAAAATGGACTTAAATGAATAGTCCCAGGTCTTCAGCAAGTAAGTTAAAACTTATGAATAGAAATGAAATTGTAAGTCATAAATGGGAATTCATTTCTTTGAACCATTAAGAGTTATAATTTGAAATTGTAATTATTAAATGGAAACGACTAAGATGAGCAATCTTAATTTTTAAATAAATCCAAACTTGAATTATAAAATAAATTGAACTTAAGATAATTAAGTGAAGTGATATTAGGAATTAAAAAGAAAGTATTTAATCTTAACCAGTGGAGGAACTAATGAGATAATAAATTAGTTAATAAAATTGAATTGGGAATTAATGAAATTGGATTAAAATAGTAATGGTTTGGATTTCGAATGGAATCCGAATAAGTGAAAATAAATAAATGGATGGAATTTGATTAAATAAGAATAAAATGAAAGATGGAAATAAAACTTAAAAAGGGTTGGTTAAATGGAAAATAAACTTAAGCTATTGACTTAAGTAAATGTTGAATGGAAACTGAACTCAAACAGAGGAGTGGTTTAAATAAGTTGAGAAATAGTTATTGAATGAATTAACTTGGATTGTTTTCGAGCTAAATAAAATTCATTTTTTTGGAAGTTGGAGATGAATTGAATTTAAGGAAAAAAAAATTGGAAATGAAGTAGTAAATTGAAGTAAGTTGAAATTCATATGAAATGGGAGTTCAATTTGAATATATACACTTCAGTGGTGAAGTAGTAAATAAATATAAGAAAAATTTTATTGAACTTAAGAATTGAAGAATGGAATTCTTAAGAAAAATTGGTATTGGAAACATAATTAGTAATTGGTATTGGAAATATACTTAGTAATTGGTATTGGAAATATACTAAGTGAATAGTTGAATGAAGACTAAAACTGAAGTTGTGAAATGGGATAATTGTGAATAAAAGAGAATTGATATAATTGGTAATCAATTGGAATTTATACGTAAGATGTACATATATTATTTTATTCGCATAGCTATTTGGTCCAGATATCGAACATAGAATTTCGAGATAGTTTTATCGATCCGAATCAGGATTTTTCACTCGATTTTCAACGGCGAACCTGGATATGGATTGTTGATTGATTCTGGATATTCTCTATCATAGTTTGTGGCTATGCAAGGAGAATGACGGTTTCTGATCAAGGAACCAGATCTGAGTCCGCACTAGGAAGTCGAGTGGACGATACTAGTTCGGAAGTGAAATTGTGTGATCGATTGAGCGATCGAATGTGATTTTGCGTACGGATGATATATGTGCATCGTACGGGCTTAAGTAAAACAAATATTGTAAATTTGTAAAGAAAAGTATAAAATGACTTTGGAATTGTGAGTGAATATTATTGCTTAGTAGGATATACAGGTGTATAAAAGCAATGGATAATTTGGATTTTTGATTTAGAAGATAAAATTTAATGGCCCGACAAAAAGGTATGTATTTGAATTTCTATATGAAATTTTGATTGGGTTTTGGATCCAGCCACTTGGCTTTTTGTTTTCTTTTGAGATTGGGAGGCCGTAGAGCCATTTTGTAGTAGTACCGAGCTAGCCGCGCAAAGGAGACGCTGGCGAAATTTTTCGGAAATTTAGGGAGTTAGAAAAATTTTGAGAAATTTTGATAAGTTAAAATTTGAATTCAAATTTAAATTTGAATGGATAAGTAGGTGGTATGGGTTGAACTTATGAATAAGTTTGGGAAGTTAAAAGATGATTAGTGTATCATTAATAAAAGATTGTTTGGGTATTGTTAAAACTGTTTGAATTTGGGAAATAGTTAATGGGGATTGAATCATTCTTCCTAACTAGTAATTTCGGGGACGAAATTCTTTTAAGGGGGGAGGAATGTGACGACCCGGAATTTTTGTATATTTGAAATATGAATATTTAATTTATTTTAAATATCCGGAGGTTAAATTTTAACTATAATTTCAAATATACAGTATTTATTTGGATAATTAATTATTAAATTTAATTATCGGGATTGGGTAAAATATTGAATCTTGATTTTAAGCCTGTTAAAAATAATTCAAAGGTTCAGAAAATTTATATTGTTAATACTGAAGATGATAGAACTTTTAAAATGGAATTTTAAAAGAGTTTTGTTCAGTTTTAAAAATATATCGTTGAAATTAAATTTAAAAATAGCCGTCCGAGGCACAGTCTCGGAATTCAGCGAAACCAGTTCCATTGGACCCGAAATATTGAATTATTTTCGGATTTTAAATTTCGGAGCGTTTGGAGTTGTTGTGTAAGCATACGGTATATAAACGTATAGAAATTCAGAGCATGTGTCTTTCCTGGCAACGTTCTCTTCTTGCCTAAGTAATTAGATGTAGATACGTATAATTTAAACACGTGTTCAACTGCTATAACACGCGTCCTCTCTCAAGAAATAAAAGACAAAAGATAATGCCTGAAGCTTTCTCCTCAAAATCGAATCACGCCACTTATGTTCTTCCTTCCCTCAGTTAAAAGAATGGAAACAAAAATCGAAGTTAAATTCTCTGAGAATTCAATGGCCACCGTAAATAAAAAAGGGGGATTTTCTTCTTCAAATCGCGTCTTCCCAGCATTTCTTCTATTTCCAACGAAGCTATTCGAAAGCAGACTCGCGTGTTTCCTCTTCTATTAACCTAAATCGAAAACCCCTCTTCGAATTCAACTTTCCACTCCTCGGTTAGAAGCCATCTTTCCCAATTTCCTCGTTGAGGGAAACGGTCGTGGTGGCTGAGGTTATCGCGACAGTGACGTGGTCGCGAGGAAGAGGAGGGGTGTTTCGCGTGTGGCGCGCGCGTGGGTAGTCAAAGCTAGTGGAGTAGAGTTCATCGAAGCTTGGGTTATCTCGCATGCAGTGGTATTCGATGCTCAAGCAGGGTGGCGGCGCTCGCGATAGCTGAGGAGTGGACGAACCGAGGTCGCGCACGTGGAGAGAGGTGGAGGTTTCGTCTCTGGAGTTGCTGCGAGGTTCAGTGAAGGCTCGCTAATGGAGTCGAACTGCAACAGGGTCGAGTCAGAGGCTTCGAGATGGGGCTGCAGCAGTTTTTGATTGTGCCAGAGATGATGTGGTGGAGCCATGTGTTTGCAGTCGCGATCTTGGTTGTGTGAGAGGATGAGGCGAGGGTTTCGGGAAGGAGAGTCAAGCTGTAAGGTATACCAGTTATTCATTTAAATTTAAATTCGATTTTTGTGGATATGTTCGGAAACAGGAAACTTTAGTTTATTTAAATTTGATTAATAACAAATGTCACTATAAACCGTATCACTTAAGTATTTTGTGGCAGACTATGGAAATTGAGTATCAGACATATTTTGTTATGAAATATGTATATACATATTTAAGTAACAGAAGTTACTATAGATTTTGGAAAAAATAAGGATTTAAATAGGAAAATGATAGATGTGGTGGTTAAACTGTTTCAATTAACTTATTCAATTTTTGGACTAAAAATAATTGGTTTAAGGGAATTTTTAGTTTAAGAATTTAAGTCAAATTAAATAAGTGAATGATAATAAATTGTTTGATTCAAGTGTTAATAAATTTATATAATATGTATTCAAGGTCTGGCATCGTGAAGAGGACTATTGATTTGGGTTGAATTGCAAAATAGAAGGGGCAAAAGGTGAGTTAATCTCACTCAGTTAAATTATAATTTAAATTTAATTGGTTAAATTTAAATATTGATGGATGATTGAATTGGTTGATTTGATTGATGTGATATATATATAGTAGTATATAGCAATATATACATATTGGCATATGTATATATTTGAGTTGTTGATATTCCCGCATTTATATAGCGGATGAGACCCTATGCGCCGCATAATAGCGGATGATATTTTATAAACCCATATACCGCGATATTCCACCTCGAAGTGGAATTGGTATTGTGCTAACGTCTGTGGATGCAGGGAAACAGGTTGGAGGGATCCAACTGGATTCCTCAAAATTTTCTAGACTGTTTTATATTCTGTGTTATGAATATTGATATCCTGTGATGATTTTATTGGTAATTGAAATATTGAATAATATGGTTGGATTGAATATTTCAGAAAAAGAAATTATCAAAATGTATTGAATTGGATTTTTGGAAAGAAATAAATCTTAAGTTAAAAATATTTTGAAATAAATGAAATGAGCAAGGAATTTATTTCAAAGTAAAGTAAATCGGAAATCAATTTGGGATTTGATTTAAGCGTTAAAACGGGATTTTTAAAAGAGAAGTGAGATTTTGGAATTTATAAACTGGGTTTATAAAGTAAAATAAAATATCAGTGGATATTTGAAAAGATAAATTCAAGGTGGGAATTTATAAAAGGAATATGAATTGGTTTAAAAATAAATGTTGATTTATTATTAAAAGATGTGAAGAGAAGTGTATTTATCTGGATAGCCAAGTACGTTTTTCCAAAGCAATTTTAAATATAAGTTAAAAGTTTTAATATGGTTTAAAAAGCATATTTTAGAGAATCTATTATTTCTAAATGTTAAAGCCTAAAGTAGTATTTTCAAAGATCTATTATTGTAGTAATTATATAAAAGTGATTTGGTATTATATTTTAAAAAGAGAAATTTAGTTTATATTTGTAAAGTGGTTTCATTTTAAATATTTCTTAAGTATATATTTTGTTAAGGTATTAAAGTAGTTTTTTTAAATTTCAATATTATTAAGTATATTTATAGTAAAGTGTTTTAAGATTATTTTAAAATCTAAGTGTTTTGTACTTGGTGTTTCAAAGGAAATAAATATTTGGAAATGTATTCCGTAAGCGGAAACTGTTTTGAAATTGTTTTCAAATGAGTTTTGAAAATTCGGAAATATATCTTGGAAAGATATTTGGGCAAATAAATAATGTGGGAAATTATTTATTGTGTGATGGTTGCTTGTGGATGTTAATTGATAGTTAAATAACCGACTATCAATATTGGCCAAATGCGCTGATCGTTTCGAAGAGACCGGGATCGAGTTTCCGTATACCGGGATTCTAGGTCTGGAGACTCGAATACCACTTCGATCCGGTTTGTACGTTTCGTGTAACGATTTCGGAGTCGAAGATGGAGCTGTGAAGTGCAAGGGCTAGTCGCTACTAATCCTGAGGATATTTCCAAAATGGATGTAGTAGGAGTAGTGCCTTCGGTTCCGTTCAAACCCAGGACGGACTTGTATGGACGAATGCTTGCGAAACATCGTTAGCGGACGATGGGCATTCTAAGGGATATGATCTCTAAAAGGTATCGTTTAGCCTCGAACCTCATCAACCGGGAATGACTGAAAATCAGGGGTTATGCAGCAAGGCTTCGTGGGTAGCTCCCACTGGAGGGTAAGGTCATCCCTGTCTAGATGTCCCTTTTTATTTCGGCTTAGTGGTGCGGTTGCTGATCCCAACCGTGGGGTGATTTTATTCGGGATCATCTAGTAAGGGATGGTTCCGGCCTTGTGTTGCAGGGGAGCGGGCGTACTCCTCGGTACGGTGATCTAGGCCACGTACTGTGATAGGTGGTACCCCAGTGCCTAGTCATTCGTTGGAAATCCATTCTTCCTACGTGCCTTGTACGGTATTTGTTTGTATTACCCACTTTTGTGGCTAGTATGCTGGAATTTAATAATGTAACAATTTCAGCTATTTTAATAAGTATTTATGAATAGACACTATTATAATATCAGGGGATTTTATAAAAAGTGTTTTAGCTATCGTAAGGTAAAAACCCGACATGTTTATTTGTGGCGTGGTCTTACGAGATGCTTTTTATTTTTAAAAGATTTTTGAAACTTTAATAATCAATTTGAGTGTGATTTTCTCACGCTGGTATTCCAGACTGACTCGGGTATTGTTTTATATGATGCTCGGGTCAGACCGAGTATTATAGATTACAGGAAATGATGCTATGGAGCTGGATGGCTATACGTACTTTCGTATTTGAGTTATATATTCCGCTGTGTATTCAGATTGTGAGGACAAGTTATGATTACTGTCCAGTTGTATGATATTGATGTGATGTACTCTGATGATGTATTTGGATGATGTATATGTAAACAGAAATAGATATCTTTTTGTGTAAAGATCTGTTATTACCTATTATATTTTATTCCACTGCGTATGTGAGATTCTGTTGTTGTTTTCTATTTTTCTTCTTCTTCTACCTCTTCTTTTTACCCAAATGGTCCGGTTTTTCGTGTTAGAAAAACTCGGGTTGTTACAGTGAGATTCTGATATTGTCTCTGTTCTGTATCTGTTGTTGTTTTGTTGTTCTTCTTCTCTTTTTCTTCTATCTTCTCTTCCTCCTCTTCTTTTAAATATTAAAGTTTCGCGTTTTCGCCATCCGATTGTTCGGCAATTGCTACAGTGGACGTAGCAGTGTCGGGTTTTCGGAAGACGGATTTGCGGGTCTTTACAGTTGGTATCAGAGCATATGGTTAAGCGACAACCCTGCTCTGTTGGGTGTTACTCATTAGAGATAGAGTCAGTAGTGCTCTAGAATGAGCTGAGTGTAATAATAGATACGAGCGCGTATTTGTTAGTGAATATAAAATTTGTTTTATATTGTGATGATTGGTTTGTTGAGTGGTATATGGATTCTGGTCGGTATTGTCCGTACAACTCTATCGATAGGAATCTCTAAACACTTATATAGAACAATTCGGCACAGTATTGTTTTAAAATGGGGTAAATGAGATAATTTTGCCCAAAACTATTTTTATATAGAAAAGAAATGACTTTCTGTAAATTATTACAGTATATGGTTGCATGGATGTTAGGAAGTAATAATAGTGAATTATCATCATTGAAATTGAATAAGAAATTGGAATCATAACTCCAAAGTTAAGAAAAAAATCCATAAACAAATGAAATTAAAAGATGTAAATTATAAATGTGACTTATAATTTAAAACGGAATTCCAGAGAAGTTTTTGGAAATGTTTTGAAAAGAATTTGAAAATTTTGGAGATTTGGAAAGTTTAAATCTTTTTGAATTTGAAAATGGATTTCAAGGGTTTTGAAAAATGTTTTGAAGAGATGAAAAGCTCTAAACTCTTTTCGGTCGCTGGAAAATAACTTCGATGATGACCGCGGCATCGTTGGTGTTCATTTTCGGGTTTCCAAAAGAGAAATTGCTGCCAAATTGTTTTAAAAGGAAGTTGTTTGAAAAATTTGGGTTTTGTTTTGAAAATTCAAAGGATAATTTGAATTGTTTTCAAAATGGCTTTGAAAGGTTGAAAAGACTCTGGAATACTATATAAAAAAATACTTATGAAATATTATGAAGTTGATAACTTGTAAAGTTTAAAGTTTAAATAAAAATCCATTTAACGAATGAAATTTTAAATATGAATTGGATGCATAAGGAAACGAATTCATATATGAATAAAATGGTAAATATGAATTGTAAATGTGATTTATAAATGAAAATGGAATTCCAGATAGATATTGGAAAATTTAAAATTCATTAATGAAATGAATTTGTAATATGAATATATAAGTGATTATATAAATCGAAATGAAAATAAGTTGATAACTTATAGAATATTTGAAATCTGATTGAAATGAAAGTTCAAATTGAAATAAAAGAATTTGTGAACAAATAAATAAAATTGCAATGGCAAATGCGAGAAAATAAAATTGAATGTTAAAATTCATTTCGAATTTGTATGCAATAAATTGAATTGAATAATTATAAATGAAGATAAAATTGGAATTGTAACTGAATGTTGAAAACAAATGTGAATAAATGAATTAGAATTGTAATGAATTAGTAACTGAAACTAATCTAAAATAAGCAGTTGTAAATGAAAGTTAATCGATGAAATTCAATATTCAGAAGTTGAACTGAATCCAAATAGAATCGAAAGTGTAAATTGAATTCAAATGGAATTTGAAATGTAAAAAATTGAATGAAAAGAATGTATAACTTCAATAGTAAGCTAGAAAGGGTATAAGCAGTCTATATTGAAAATTTTGCAATAGAATTTGCAAAATGGTTTGAATATATGTAACTAGATATTATGGCTAGTAGGATATACAGGTGATATAAAGGAATTGGATTTGATTTCAAAGATAATATTGAATTGCTCGAAAAAGGTATGTATTTGAGTTTTGATATGAGTTTTTGATGATTTCTCTCTAGCCGCTTGGCTTTTTCTTTTTCTTTTTGAAATCTGAGAGTCCGTAGGGACGTTTTGTAGTTGTACCGTATTAACCGCGCAAAGGAGACGCTGGCGAAATTTTTCGAAAATTTAGGGCGTTAGAAAATTTTTGATAAAATTTTGAAAGTTTAAATTGGAATTTGAATTTAAATTTGAATTGTTAAGGAAAACAATGATGTTAGAAAATTATGAAAATGTTTAGAAATTTAGTTGAATGATGACGAATCTTTAGTAGAAAGATTTGTTTTGAAATTTGATAAAACTATTAGATGTTGAAAAGTAGTAGACGAGTTAAGGACCATTTTTTCCTAACTTGTAATTTCGAGGACGAAATTCTTTTAAGGAGGGAAGTCTGTAACGACCCAGAATTTTGAACAAATTAAATTGAAAATATTTAATTAATTTTAAATATTTGAACGATAATTTAATTTGAATCCCGAATATAACTTTGAATTTGACGATTAAATTTTAAAATTTAATCTATTGATGTTGAATAAAAATTTAAATCTTCAGTTTAAAGTTGAAGAAAAATATTTCGAAAGCTTTTAAAATTCATATTGATAACACTGAAGATAATAGGAGCTTCAGAATCGAATTTGAAAACGATTTGTTCAGTTCAAAATTATATCGTTCGAATTGATATTTAAAAATAGCCGTCCGAGGCGCAGTCTCGGAATTCGACGAAACCAGTTCCATTGGATCCGTAATATTGTATTATTACCGGATTTCAAATTTCGTATTGATCGGAGTTGTTATGTAATCGTACGGAGAGTAAACGCATAGGAATCAAATCAAATTAATTTAAATTTAAAATTTAAAAATTTGTCAACATCAGCCACCCTACTGCCTACTTTGTCTCCTGCCTTTTCCAAGCACGTATGCATCTTGTCCCCTGTTATTTCGTTCACAGCAGAACACTTCATCATTTCGTTGAAAAGAAAATAAATGGCCACTGTAAACAAAAAAAATCATCTCGTTCAAATCGAAAATTCCCCCTTCCCCTCTTTTAAAAAATCGAACGACATCCTTCAAGATCGAATTCAAAGAAAATTTATTATCTCATTCCAAAAACAAATCGAACGGAAAACAAGAGAGAGGACCGCATCTCTTCGTTCAAACCCAATTTCGAGAGTTCCTCGTCTCCATCCAACCCCACGGCAGCTCGAATAGGGGAGTCGCGACGGCGACTGGAGGGGACGTTCATGAGAGGAGGCGCGTTCAATCGATGTTGGAATTTCTGTTGGTGGCAACTCGCGATTGGGGGCGACTCAGTAGGGGCGGCGACATCAAATCGGAGTTCGATGGGGGTTCGCGCGCGCTTACGTGTACGCGTGGAAGGGGTTGGCATCGCGATGGGACGGCGGCCTAAGGTGATTCGCGAAATTCGCGACTTCGACTTCAGATGTGTGGAGCGCGTTCGTGTGCAGGCTCGGGGCGGCGATGTTCAGGTGGAGTTGTTGGAGTCGATTGCAAGTTCGACTGAGTGAACTCGCGACATAGGAGTCGTGGCAGTGGCGATCGGCAGTGAAGTGAGGTATATTGATTTTTATTTTTGATTTAATTCAATAAACATTTATATATATATATATAAAAAAATACAGCAAACAGAAAAATAGTTTACACATATATATATATATATATATATTTACATACAGTTTAGAAGTGTTATAGTAATAAAATTTCTATTTATGTTATTTATAGAAAACGTATATATATTTAGACAAGATTTCGAAGTATAAATTCTGTCCGATTTAATATGTATACGAGAAGATAAACTGCTGTTGTTATATGAAAAAAAAATAATAATAAATATTCATGCAAATCAATTTGATAATTGTTGAAGTTAAAATTTTTTTTAAAGACAGGAATATTATTTTTAGAATGTGAAAAGTTATTTAAAGGAAGATTGGTTTAAAATAAAATCTTGGGATAATTAAAATTACCAAACAAAAATTTAATCGATCGATTATTTTGAATATTGATTAATTTATATAATTGTTATACAAGGTATAAATCAAGAGAACAATCCAATTTGGAAATGGGATGGCAAAATAAAAGGCTAAGGTGAGATTTTCTCACTCGAAGGAAAAATTTAATATTGCAGTTATTTATTGACTGATTGATTGCTATTGAATGTGCTATTAGATATGATAGGATATATCTATATATATAGCAGTATATACATATTGGCATATGTATATATTGGATTGATTGATTTCCCGCCTCGTATAGCGGATGAGACCCTATTGCGCCGTTAGTAAGCGGATTTATAAAAACCTATATACCGCGATAATTCCGTACTGGAGCGGAATTGGTATTGTGCTAACATCTTTGGATGCAGGGAAACAGGTTGGAGGGATCCAACTGGACCCCTCACATTGATTGAATTTATTTCTACTGTGATGTGATAATCTGTGAATGATTATTGATGTTATTGAATTGATATCTGGAAATTGTTTGAAAAGCTAAAATTTAGCTGAATGGATGTTTGATATCATTGGATTCCAAAAATAAATGAAATTGAATTTTTGAAATCGAAGTAGAAATTTTTAAGTGAATTAATTTTAGGAATTGAATAAATTTTGAAGAAAGTAATTTTTGAAGTATAAAAAGTAAAATTTTATAATCTTATCGAATTAATTCCAGAATCAAGTGGAAATGTTAAATAAATGGATTTCGTAAAATAGTGATTATGATTTGAAGAATTTAATTTAAGAATTTGGATTTTTAAATAGATTGAAAGAAACGATTGGAATTTATTTCCTTAAAAAGAAATTTATTAAAAGAAGATAAGTTGGAAATCCAACTAGAAATTTAATTGGTAAATTGAAATAAATTGGGAAATCAATGTAAAATGATTTTGATTTGAAGAATCCATTTTAAAACAGAATATTGAATAATTTGAGAAAGAATGAGGAATGTGCTTAGTAGTGATAAATAAATTTCTAAATCAATATCGAAATTGATTTGGGATTGAAGTTTTTATAAATAGAATTGGAATTTATAAAAGTTGTTTATAAATCCGAAATCACTTATTTTGATAAGTAAAAATATAGAAGTTGATAAAAAGAAAATTTATAAGTCGAAGTTGTTATTAAAATAGAAATAGAATTTATAAACGTGTTTATGAATTCAAAATCAGTTGAATTTGAGAAGTTAAATATAGAAGATTTTTAAAGAAGATATATTCGCGATTTTGGATAGCGAATTTTTATTGAGATAAAGATGTGTAGAAATGATTGAAATTGGGTTAAGCGAATTATATTCACGATTTTGGACAGTGAATATATTGTTAAGTAAAATGGATTCATTTTTGAAGAAGTAATATTTTAAAAATGAAGTTAAACATTTTAAAGGTGTTTTAAAATGTATTATAGATTGAAAGCATAGTTTTCAACAGTTCTTGTTGAAATAGACGTTTTCGAGGAATTTAAGGAAATGGTGGACTATAACACTGTTGTTATAGTAAATGGTTTCCGAAAGGAAATATTTTTGTATAGTATTGGGATTTATATATCTATCTAAATTTCGAATCCCTATACTAGTGATTTTGAGTTGTTGTAACGATGTTTTACGCAACATTCGTTTTGACTCAAATAAAATTTATGAAAGAGAATGATTTCCTTAAAGAATGAATATATACTTAATTTGATTTAAGTATATTGAATATTTTCAAGTGTTGAAAATAAATAGATGTGTGAATTACTTATTATTATATAAGTATGGAATTGCTTTTCCAAAATGAAATGAAACGTTTTGAGATTTTATCTTCTTAAAGATAAATCGAAAATGAATATTTGAAAACGATTGAAAATCGAATATTAGTAGATATTCGAAAAATGTAAATTCACTATGGAATTTATAAAGGAAAGGGAAACTGTTTGGAAAAATAAACGTTGATTTATTTTTGAAGTGTGGGAATTTTTATATCTAGTAAAGATATTTTTGAAGATGAAATAATTTGGAAAATTATTTGGAATCTGATGATGTTGCGCATCTTTATTGATAGTTAAATAACCGACTATCAATATTTACCTTTAGATAGGTATTTGTTGTGATTGGATGAATTTGAATGCCACACTTATTTTTGAAATAAACGCTCACTATTCGGGTTAACCGGGAAAGGACCATGGGGTCGTATAACCCATTCCGAATATGTGATACGTCGTTATGAATCGCATTTGAAGACCGGTGTTGAAGACCGGATATTTTTGAAAACGGAAGGATTACCGTCGAGTTACTCTACATCGGCTGATCTCCGATTTAGAGGTTTTTATCACCCTTAGTGACGGGAAGTCCTGACGTGATTGAAATTATCCGGATTTACAAGGGCTTCGTGAGAAGTGCCTTCGGTTCTGTTCGATCCCGGAACAGACTTGTATGGATTGTGTGTCTGACGTTACAATTTGAGATATAAAGCTGATTTCTTTCAAATACATTTCTGTTGGTGGCGGAGAATTTATTCTCTTAGCTTAACACCCTTCTCTGAGACGTACGAGCTCAGAGGTTATGTAGTTGAAATTTATCAGCGATATATCCCAATTTGGTAACGTGACATACTGAGTGTTGCTGTGAAATGATCGGTGTTTGATCATTTGTGATATGATCATTTGTTTGATCTTATATCTTTGTGATCATAGGTTGATCATTTTTGTTTGACCCGAAGCAGGGCTTTTTGAGAAAGCGTAGCTTTGTGGACGAGACTTCGTCGAGCCTCACACCCCGGGAATGGTCGAAACAGGAAGGATGCAGCAAGGTTCTAGGGAGTAGCGCCCCTTAGTGTATGTCATTCCTTCTGGATAAAGGTGGTATCATGGTATGGAGCCCAGATACTTAACCTCTGTGGTTACTGCATTATTTTTACTATGTGGTTTGTTGCGAATCGGGGATCCTCGGGAAGATCGGTGACTATCGGGGGATGACATACGCGTGTCAGTAGTTACCTATTTTTGCAGAGGTAACCCGGCCTTGTGTTGGCAGAGATCCGGTTAGGTTCTCGGGTCGTCTATTCCAGGGACGTACCCATCGTGGATAGGAAGTTCCTTAGCCTGACCATTTGTTGGAAATCCAAAGAAACAATACGAGCCTTTACGATTTCAATTGTATAACCTGTCTCCTCAGGAGGCAGCTATAGCAGGCATAATATAATGGTACCTATGCTGGCTAAGATTTATATTCTACTTTCGAAATGTTTTCCACTATGCACTAGTAATAATATCAAAAAGAATTTGATTTTTGCGTAGTAAGCATCTTTGACTATCATAAGAAGAAATCTCCTCCAAGTCTGCGTTTGCATTGTGTGTGTGGTGGGAGGTCTTATGGTAGTTTCATTTTCCAAAAGCATTTCGAATTGACTTAAAAAAAATTATTTTTGTTGTTATAAAGAATAACTGTTTTACGATCTCACACCAGTCACCATGACTGACTCGGAGTTTATTGTTCCCTTCTAAACTCTGGGTGCCCACCAATTTCCACACGGGCAGCCTAGAGTTATATTATCAGGATATTCTGGATATTCTGGAGCCTTGGAAGCAAGCTGGATGACGAGACGTAGTATTTGTATTTGATAGTATTTATTCCGCTGTGTATTCTGTATGAGGACAAGTTATATAACTGTCCATTGTTGTATATTGACTCTGATGACTGATGTATGTATAAACTGATAAAATTCTTTGTTTTAAAGATTATTCATTTATCTATTATATATTGTTCCGCTGCGATATGTGAGATTCTGATATTATCTCTGTTCTGTATATGTTGTTGTTTTGTTGTTCTTCTTCTCTTTTTCTTCTATCTTCTCTTCCTCCTCTTCTTTTAAATATTAAAGTTTCGCGTTTTCGCCATCCGATTGTTCGGCAATTGCTACAGTGGACGTAGCAGTGTCGGGTTTTCGGAAGACGGATTTGCGGGTCTTTACATCCTATTTACCTGTCATGTCGACATGCTTCCCGTTACAGCAAAGGTTGTTTTCAAAAGAAGTGTCTATTCGTTTAAACCCCTTCGAATGGATACATCCATTCATTCTCTATAAATAGAGACTGTTATGGACGTTTTCCAGTAACTACTTTCTTTATTTTCTCTCCTCTTTACTCTCTTATCTTATTTTCTAATCATCCTATCCATATTTTGCTGAAATCTTAAGTGAATCAAACCAGAATATCTCTAGTTTGATTCTCTGCCACTCTCTCCAAAGAATCTCAGTGCTTATCAGAGTTATAGATACATTTGTACTCAAAGAAACTTGTGTGGGGTTATAAAGGTGTGATCGTGTCCTTGGAAATCGATCGGGTGAACTTGTGTCCTATGAATCAAGTGGTTCTACCCAGAGACCTGAGAATCTGGAGGGTGTACCTCGTTGCCTTGGAATCGAGGGATTGTAATCTAGATTATTGTTGAATATAAAGCCGTACGGGTTGTGCGGGACAGGATGTAGGGTAACACCGAACCAGTATAAAATTCCTGGTGTGTTCTTTCCTTTACTTGCTTTTTATTTATATTTGCATTTGTTTGTGATTCTGTGATTTGATCTGTGATTGTGTATTTGCATTAAGTTAGTTAATTCAATTTAAATCAAAGAAGTTTTAAAGAAATTCTTAAAACACTATTCACCCCCCCTCTAGTGTTAAATAGCCTTAAGATCATCTTCCGCGTCCCTTTCACTAGCATAGTAATTGTTGAAATAATATTTAGTAGGTGATATAATTGAGAGTTAGAAACCTACTCAATGCAAATGATAAGAACTTGCGGTGTCTTCAAGTTGCAGCTACTGCAGGAATTATTGAAAAGATTAAATTTTGAAAATGAAATTTAATTCATAAGTGGTATTTAACAAAAGGTTAAAATGAAATAAAAATTTAATGTATAAGAATTTCATGGATGCATTTTAAAGAAGTAAAAATTACTAAAAGAATTTTTGGAAAAGAAAGCATCCATGTGAATGGAAAATCTTTCTAACAAGAGATATACTTATGTATATAACTTGATTGTTTTATGAATTGATTGTATGGTTGTATAATTAGAAAATGTTTTATGTTTTGAAAATAAACATTGTTACAACCAAGTTTAAGATTCCTTAAGAAATCAAAACAGGTTTTATAATTTCTTGTGTCAATTGGCTAATAAGTATTTTAAGAATTCTGGTCGATGCGTCTGATAAGCGCTATCGATAGGGATTCCTAAATGCTCACGGGGCAATGTGATACATGCTTTTGAAATGGAAATAAATAATATTTACTAGTATGGATGTTGAATGCAAAAATATATAGATATTGCAAAGATTTTGAAAAATTCTCAATTGCCATTTGAGATAAGTATTTTATATATACTTTAGGACTTATGAAAATAGTGTGACATAGAGGGCAATGAAGAGGCAATGTTGATCTTGGTCAACTTTGCAGTCCTTGATAATGTCATTCACTATAAATGTATTAGTTAGATGTTATCATTTTATAAATTGATAATTAGAAAATTTGAATATGGTTTCATTTAAATAAATTGTATTCATTATTGGTTATATTACATATTTGTCAAAGTTTACATACATGGAAAATTTAAAATGCTTAAGTAAGATTTTGGGTAAAGTATTTTTGGAAAATATTACCTTATGGTAATCTATTTATATGGCAAATAATTTTAATTAAGGAAATACCTTAATTGGATGAAACTATCATGTGATAGTGATTAATAAAACAAAGTATTCAAATTAAGAAAATGAATTGTTTAGAAAACTAAAATATTGATTGGAATGAGGTTTAGTAAAAAGTAAAAGGATAGTTATGAAGATTAGTTTAAACATTTAATCTGTGACGACCGCCCATGACCCCTGCACCGAATCTAGAGATAGAGCGCTGTAAAGTGTGCCAGGCGACCATGGACGATTGTCAAGGTAAGATTTAAAACAACAGAATCTATCGCATTACTCACAGCGCATGGACAAAATACAATAGAACATATATATAGTGAAGCTTTACAGAACAAAATGACATCACATAAAACTCCATAATAGTTGAATACAAGCATCACATAGTCAATACATCCAGCCTCACTACATATCTCTCAGAGAATACAAAACAGCGGAATATCCAGTACATATAATAAGAAGATAATATGCAACCCTCCAGCTCGTCTTCGATATCAGCATCGTGAGAAGAGAACAGCACCTGTCACCTGCTACCTAGTCTGCCCGTCCCAAAATGGACGAACAGCCCAAGGCAATAAGAATTAAAACATAAAGCCTTGAGTCAGACAACAGTCTTAGTGAGCAGTAAATTAACTAACAACATACCAAAAGAGCATAAAGGAAAAGGAATAGGAATACAACCCTCCCACTCCAACCTCATTCTACAGTGATAGCCCCCAGACACACACTAAGCAGAAGCAAACATAGCAGAGCATACAATTTCAAAGTAAAGCTACTATCACTCGAGTCAAGGGCGATGTTTTCCAAGTACCAAGGCCTAAATCAGATAAGCACCCAGAAAATACCGCTCTTGAGTCCGAATGACGATACAACCAAACATCCATGACTCTGGCTATCACTGTTATCACTGCTTCGATATCACCGTTAATTGAATGACCGGCACATTCTTTCAGCCGTCCGTCAAGGGCTAATGGAAACCCCGGTTCTAGACATAACTCCCGCACGTCGTCGCAGCCCGTGCCTAGGACTATCGAATCTGCCCAGAGTACTCGACCATCAACAGTTGGCCGTTGGGACTATCGAATCTGCCCAAACGTACTCTTGCTTAGAGCATGCTAGAACCTTCAACAACGATGCTATCCAAGCCTCCTAGTCATCCTCCTCGACGACTATTCTCATATCCATTCATTATCTTCAACTCGAATCATATCACCGAGTTATCAACATGCTTGGAATGATCCCGTCTGGATTAGACCAAGTCTTCATCATATGATGCCTCGCTTCATTACATCCTTGCAAAGCTTCATCTCAACTTCACATCATCAAATCTATGCATAAGAGCTTCATCATCCCGCTACATATGCCACGAGCAGCTTTTCCAATTCAAGAGCCTTTCCCTTAGCTTTTGAATCACCTTCGATCTAAATCTAGTCATCAATCATCTAGTTCATAACAATCAATCAAATCAATCATCAATCCAAACAATCAAGCATTCAAATATGATCTAAGTAGACAATTATAACAATAATGGCATTTTCGTAATTAAAGAGTTGAAAGTCCAATAAGCATGAAAACATGGATTATATCTCTACAAACTTGATGAATGAACTTGCATAGGTTAACATATGGTAAAATGGATGTAACATCATCATGAACAATGGATCTATATGGATCTACAATTAGGATGAAGAAAATGCATGGAAATCTCTATTTTAACACCAAATCGAGCCAACAATCCGATATACTCCTTTGGATCCGTGTGAGAGATAATCACCACTCACCAAATCACCTAAACAAACCCAAATCAACACGCTTCAGATCTGGATAGCGAAGAACTAAGCTAGATCTATCACAAATCCGCTTCAAACGAAGAAATCTCTCTTGAAAAGATGAAGATCTTCAATCTAAGCTCTTGAATCTTCAATCTTGATCTTCGATTTGGATGGATGGAAGCACTAGATTAGAGTGGAGAAAAGAAGTGAAGAAGTGTAGAAGTCGAGCTCTCAAAATGGCAGCACTTCGTTGCTTCAAAATCCGGATCCCAAAAAGTGAGAACAACCCCTCCTATTTATAGCTGAAATCTGCCCCTAGGTCGCTCATCTCCATAGGTCGCTCGGAGTTAGGTCGTCCACGACCTACGACCTAGCAACATCTTCGACCTAACCAAAGCCAGACGCCTTAAAACAAATGCGCACCTGCGACTTAACCTGCCAACGACCTACGACTTAGGAATCGCGCGACCTAACACTTAAACTATTCCCTGCGACCTAACAACTCAGGCGCTTCAACGACTTAAAGGCTTACGGCTTAACACTTGGCAAAACCTAGCGACCTAACAAAGTCCAACAACTCACGACCTAACAAGGTTACGACCTATAACCTCAGCGACCTAACACTTAGGCAAAACCCAGCGACCTAACACTTATGCGACCTAACTCCTTAGGTCGCTAACACGCTAACTCCTTAGGTCGCTAACTCCTTAGGTCGCTCCAAGATACTAAGTCGCTAACCCGGTAACCATTAGGTCGCTAACTCAACCTGCCGACCTAACACTTAGCTCACCGAAACTCTTAGGTCGCTCACAACATTCCCTTAGGTCGTTGCCGACCCAACTCTACCCCAGAATACTTAGGTCGCCTACTACTCTTCCTTAGGTCGCCTAAGCCTCTTAAGTTGGCAACTCGACCCAGACCTATCCTTTAACTTACCTATCCCCTTAGGTCGCAGATCTTCTCTAAGTCGCCAACAACATTTAGGTCGCGTACGACCTAGGACTTAGACAAATCTGCCTGAAAATCTGAAATGACATGAAAATGCTAAAATTCCAGATTTTGACGAACATGTCGATCCGTAAAAATACGGGTCGTTACATTCTCTCCCCCTTAGAAATTTCGCCCCCGAAATTCCAAGCAATCAAAAACTATTCTGTACGCCTACCATCCATAGCAATCAACAAACCATGCATCCAATTCTAGCTTAGCGTACAGAATTCTAAGACTTAGAACAAGTTACAATATCGCGAGATGAGACGACACCTTAGGGCCATACCTTGAAGAGTTCAGGATGAGCTGCCTTCATCCTCTCTTCCACCTCCCACGTACAGTCGTTATCATCATCACTCCATTGTATCTTGAGCAACTTAACTACCTTTCTCCTAAGCTGTTTCGTGTCGGTTTCAACAACACGAAACGGCTTACGAGGTCTTCTATCAACTGGATCAACTTCAAAATCTTCATAGCTATCAGCAGAAACTACGGTATTCGAGTCATGCACATACTTCCGTAGATATGATACGTGAAAAACATTGTGCACACTCGACATCTTCTCTGGTAACCCCAATCTGTAGGCGAGCTTTCCAATTCGCTCGATGATCGGGAATGGTCCAACAAATCTCGGAGTCAATTTTCCTTTCTTCCCGAATCGAATAACATTCTTCAGTGGAGAAATCTTCACAAAAACCATATCACCAACGTCGAATTCCAAATCCTTTCGACGTTTATCGGCATAACTCTTCTGACGATCTTGGGCTGCCTTCATTCGTTGCCGAATGATTTCTATACAATCTGAAGTCTGTCGAATCATCTCTGGCCCAAGCATCAGCTTTTCTCCAGTTTCCAACCAACATGTCGGAGAGTTACACGGTCTTCCATACAATGCCTCATACGGTGCCATACCAATACTTGACTGGTAACTGTTGTTGTACGCAAATTCCACCAAATGAAGGTGATCTTCCCATGATCCTCCGAAATCCAAAACACAAGCTCTGAGGAGATCTTCCAAAACTCAGTTGACTCTCTCAGTCTGACCATCTGTTTGAGGGTGATAAGCTGTACTCAAACACAACTCGGTTCCCAAAACTTCCTGGAAGCTTTTCCAAAATGCACTAGTGAACAATGGATCTTGATCACTCACTATACTCTTCGGAATACCATGGAATCGAACTATCCACTTAACATACAACTCAGCCAACTTTGATGCAGTCCTAGTCGATCGAACAGGAATGAATCGTGCACTCTTAGTCAGACGATCTACAATGACCCAAATTCCTTCATTTCCCGTTCTGGTTCTAGGCAATCCATCGATAAAATCCATCGACACTTGTTCCCACTTCCATGTAGGAACCTCTAAGGGCTGAAGCAATCCACTTGGCTTCTTCTGTTCAGCCTTTACCAACTGGCAGTTCATACACTTGGAAATGAAATCTCCAACATCCTTCTTCATGCCTTCCCAGAAGTAGGTTCTCTTCATATCCCGATACATCTTGTTTCCACCTGGATGAATTGTCAACTTCGAGTGATGACTTTCCTTCAGAACTTCGCTCCTCAATTCATCTATCTCGGGAACAACTAGTCGTCCTTGCTTTCGAAGCCAACCCTCTCGATCGACCTCGAATCCTTTATCCTTTTCTGGATCCAACCCAGATCCCAATTCACGGATAATCTTGACAAGCTTATCATCTCGCTTTTGGCCCTCGCCAATCCTTTCCACAAGAGTGGGTCTTATTGATAAGTTTGCCAACATCTCAGGTTCCAATTCGCATCTAGGCCTGAAGTCAAATCCAGCTAAATACTCGAGATTCTTCCATTCAGAAAACATGGCTCCCAATCCTGCATGTCTTCGACTTAACGCATCTGCCACTGCGTTACCTTTTCCCAGAGTATAAGCTATACCAAAATCATATGATGCCAAAAACTCTAGCCAACGTTGCTGCCGAAGATTCAAATCCTTTTGGGAGAAAAGATACTTCAACGACTTGTGATCCGTAAACAACTCGAATCGAACTCCCAACAGATAATGTCTCCACATCTTCAGAGCAAATACAATCGCCGCCAATTCCAAATCATGAGTTGGGTAATTCCTTTCATGCGGCTTCAGTTGTCGACTGGCATATGCAACAACTTTATCCTTCTGCATCAGCACTGCTCCAAGTCCAGTACCACATGCGTCGGTGTAAACCACCATCTCATCATTCCCACTTGGAATAGTCAAAACAGGAGCACTCGTCAGTCTCTCTTTCAGGATTCCGAAGGCTTGCTCACACTTAGCATCCCAACTGAACACTTGGTTCTTCTTCGTCAATCCTGTTAATGGTGCAGCTACCTTGGAGAAGTCTTTGATAAACCGTCGATAATATCCTGCTAATCCAAGAAAACTTCTCACATCTGATGCATTCTTAGGTCTAACCCAATCCTGGATTGCTGCCACCTTAGCGGGATCAACCGCTATTCCATTTCCAGAAATCACATGGCCTAAGAACCTCACTTCACTCTTCCAGAAGTGACACTTCGAAAACTTAGCCTTCAACTGATGTTTTCGTAAGATTTCCAAAACAATACGCAAGTGCGTCTTGTGCTCTTCTTCAGTTCTGGAATAAATCAGAATATCATCTACGAACACAAGTACGAACTTGTTCAACTGATCTCTGAACACTCTATTCATAAGATCCACAAAGTATGCTGGCGCGTTAGTCAATCCAAACGGCATTACCAGCCACTCAAAGAAACCGGATGGTGTCCTAAAAGCAGTCTTCGGCACACTATCCTTCGCTACTCTCAACTGGTGAAATCCCGTTGCCAAATCCATCTGAGAAAACACCTTGGCTTCGTGAAGCTGATCAAACAAGTCATCTATTCTCGGCAATGGATACTTGTTCTTCTTAGTCACCTTATTCAGCTCACGATAATCGACGCACAATCTTAATGACCCATCTGCCTTGGTTGCGAACACAACTGGTGCACCCCATTCGGACACACTACGCCGAATGAATCCTTTCTGCAAAAGATCATCAACTTGCACCCTCAACTCCTGCTGTTCCTTAGGCGCCATCCGCCTAAGAGGCATCACAACAGGTCTGGCTCCTTCAACTAGATCTATACGAAACTCGATCTCTCTATGCGGCGGCAACCCTTTGACTTCGTCAAAGACATCCTCGAATCTGTTAGCGATCGGCACTGATGACAGTCCATCCCGTGGAACAACTAGCGAATACATGAAGCTCATGAAGACGCCTTCTTCATGCTTACATCGTATCACAACCTTTCGCCCCTCCACATTCTCGACTGTCACTTCCAACCTTTCGCAATCAACCTTAGCCGCATACTTCCTAAGCCAGTCCATACCCAAAATAATTCCGAACCCCGCAAAGTTCAGAACAAAGCAATCACAAACAAAAGAGCAACCATGACTCGACAAAACTAGACCACGTCATAACATACACAAACAAGACGAACCCCCAACTGGATTAGTCACAACCAATGGCCTATCAACAATATCCGGCTTCAAATCTAACCGGCCTACTAGTTCATTACAAACAAACGAATGCGACGCTCCAGTATCAAACAGAACTCTAACTGGAACACCACATAGGAAAAGAGTACCTTGAACAACCACACTCTTTCCCTTCTCTTCAGCAGTAGGAGCTTTAGAAGACGACGGAACAGCTCCTAAAGCATAGGCTTGCACAATCTGCCTGTCCTTCCTTGGTTCTGGACAATTCTTCCTGAAATGCCCCGGTTTGTCACAGTTGTGACACTTCATCAGCACCTTAGGATTCTTACAATCCTTAGAGAAATGGCCCTTCTGCTGACAATTGTAACAAGTCACCTCACCTTTCGGCTTCTTCTGGCCATCCTTGCCCTTCTGCTGCTGCTGCTTCCTCTTCTGGTTTCCACCCTGCGGTGGTTTAGATTCTCCCTTGGTAACAGCAACAACAGGTCCTTCCTTAGGAAACAGACTCTCATGCCTAAGAGCTTTCTCCACAAGCTTCTCAAATGAATCATCCTAATGATCCACCAACTGTCTCCCAAGATAACTATCCAAGCCGCTCACAAACTTCTCATTCTTCTGATAAGCAGACCCAATATATGACCGGGCATACTTGGACAAAGCTTCAAACTCAGAAACATACTCAAGAACAGATCTTCCACCCTGCTTGAGCTCTACAAACTTCTTGAACAGAACAGACTTCTGAGCTGTAGAAATGAACTTAGCTTCAAATCTAGCTTGGAATTGCTCCCAAGTAATCTCTTCCTCCGCAATATCGATGGTAATAGAGTTCCACCAATCAGAGGCTCTCCCTTGAAGTTGCCTCGATGCCAACTTCCTCTTAGTTGCATCATCAATTCCCAAATCACCAAAGATCCTTCTACAAGCATCTATCCATCTCTGGACCTCAATAGTAGATTCTGTTCCCAAGAAAACCTTCCCTCCAAGAGCAGTATAATCCTTGCACAACTTAGCAAAATCCACTGGTTTTGGAGTTTGGACTTGAACTCCAACATCTACTGCTGCCCCCGGAACTGGTATCCTTCTCATGATCGAAGTCATCATAGCTTCGAACATGGCTGCATAATCAGCAGTCTCTTCAGTAGCACGGCCTTCCCTAGCAGCTGGTCTCCCTCTTCGACTCATTCTCAATATCTATAAAAAGGAATGATTAGAACATCTAGAGAAACAACTGCATAAAGGACTCAAACCCTACTAAGCTACTTTATTATATATAGTAATCATCCATCAAAATACAATTACGTCTCTCATACGTTGTTACTTCAGCGAGCGTTGGGTAAAATCGATT
Source organism: Allium fistulosum (assembly GCA_030737815.1). NCBI lineage: Eukaryota > Viridiplantae > Streptophyta > Magnoliopsida > Asparagales > Amaryllidaceae > Allium > Allium fistulosum. Next base: position 494,514,999 of record CM060905.1, on the reverse strand, counting down.
AACCAATGCTCTGATACCAAATGTGACGACCGCCCATGACCCCTGCACCGAATCTAGAGATAGAGCGCTGTAAAGTGTGCCAGGCGACCATGGACGATTGTCAAGGTAAGATTTAAAACAACAGAATCTATCGCATTACTCACAGCGCATGGACAAAATACAATAGAACATATATATAGTGAAGCTTTACAGAACAAAATGACATCACATAAAACTCCATAATAGTTGAATACAAGCATCACATAGTCAATACATCCAGCCTCACTACATATCTCTCAGAGAATACAAAACAGCGGAATATCCAGTACATATAATAAGAAGATAATATGCAACCCTCCAGCTCGTCTTCGATATCAGCATCGTGAGAAGAGAACAGCACCTGTCACCTGCTACCTAGTCTTCCCGTCCCAAAATGGACGAACAGCCCAAGGCAATAAGAATTAAAACATAAAGCCTTGAGTCAGACAACAGTCTTAGTGAGCAGTAAATTAACTAACAACATACCAAAAGAGCATAAAGGAAAAGGAATAGGAATACAACCCTCCCACTCCAACCTCATTCTACAGTGATAGCCCCCAGACACACACTAAGCAGAAGCAAACATAGCAGAGCATACAATTTCAAAGTAAAGCTACTATCACTCGAGTCAAGGGCGATGTTTTCCAAGTACCAAGGCCTAAATCAGATAAGCACCCAGAAAATACCGCTCTTGAGTCCGAATGACGATACAACCAAACATCCATGACTCTGGCTATCACTGTTATCACTGCTTCGATATCACCGTTAATTGAATGACCGGCACATTCTTTCAGCCGTCCGTCAAGGGCTAATGGAAACCCCGGTTCTAGACATAACTCCTGCACGTCGTCGCAGCCCGTGCCTAGGACTATCGAATCTGCCCAGAGTACTCGACCATCAACAGTTGGCCGTTGGGACTATCGAATCTGCCCAAACGTACTCTTGCTTAGAGCATGCTAGAACCTTCAACAACGATGCTATCCAAGCCTCCTAGTCATCCTCCTCGACGACTATTCTCATATCCATTCATTATCTTCAACTCGAATCATATCACCGAGTTATCAACATGCTTGGAATGATCCCGTCTGGATTAGACCAAGTCTTCATCATATGATGCCTCGCTTCATTACATCCTTGCAAAGCTTCATCTCAACTTCACATCATCAAATCTATGCATAAGAGCTTCATCATCCCGCTACATATGCCACGAGCAGCTTTTCCAATTCAAGAGCCTTTCCCTTAGCTTTTGAATCACCTTCGATCTAAATCTAGTCATCAATCATCTAGTTCATAACAATCAATCAAATCAATCATCAATCCAAACAATCAAGCATTCAAATATGATCTAAGTAGACAATTATAACAATAATGGCATTTTCGTAATTAAAGAGTTGAAAGTCCAATAAGCATGAAAACATGGATTATATCTCTACAAACTTGATGAATGAACTTGCATAGGTTAACATATGATAAAATGGATGTAACATCATCATGAACAATGGATCTATATGGATCTACAATTAGGATGAAGAAAATGCATGGAAATCTCTATTTTAACACCAAATCGAGCCAACAATCCGATATACTCCTTTGGATCCGTGTGAGAGATAATCACCACTCACCAAATCACCTAAACAAACCCAAATCAACACGCTTCAGATCTGGACAGCGAAGAACTAAGCTAGATCTATCACAAATCCGCTTCAAACGAAGAAATCTCTCTTGAAAAGATGAAGATCTTCAATCTAAGCTCTTGAATCTTCAATCTTGATCTTCGATTTGGATGGATGGAAGCACTAGATTAGAGTGGAGAAAAGAAGTGAAGAAGTGTAGAAGTCGAGCTCTCAAAATGGCAGCACTTCGTTGCTTCAAAATCCGGATCCCAAAAAGTGAGAACAACCCCTCCTATTTATAGCTGAAATCTGCCCCTAGGTCGCTCATCTCCATAGGTCGCTCGGAGTTAGGTCGTCCACGACCTACGACCTAGCAACATCTTCGACCTAACCAAAGCCAGACGCCTTAAAACAAATGCGCACCTGCGACTTAACCTGCCAACGACCTACGACTTAGGAATCGCGCGACCTAACACTTAAACTATTCCCTGCGACCTAACAACTCAGGCGCTTCAACGACTTAAAGGCTTACGGCTTAACACTTGGCAAAACCTAGCGACCTAACAAAGTCCAACAACTCACGACCTAACAAGGTTACGACCTATAACCTCAGCGACCTAACACTTAGGCAAAACGCAGCGACCTAACACTTATGCGACCTAACTCCTTAGGTCGCTAACACGCTAACTCCTTAGGTCGCTAACACGCTAACTCCTTAGGTCGCTCCAAGATACTAAGTCGCTAACCCGGTAACCATTAGGTCGCTAACTCAACCTGCCGACCTAACACTTAGCTCACCGAAACTCTTAGGTCGCTCACAACATTCCCTTAGGTCGTTGCCGACCCAACTCTACCCCAGAATACTTAGGTCGCCTACTACTCTTCCTTAGGTCGCCTAAGCCTCTTAAGTTGGCAACTCGACCCAGACCTATCCTTTAACTTACCTATCCCCTTAGGTCGCAGATCTTCTCTAAGTCGCCAACAACATTTAGGTCGCGTACGACCTAGGACTTAGACAAATCTGCCTGAAAATCTGAAATGACATGAAAATGCTAAAATTCCAGATTTTGACGAACATGTCGATCCGTAAAAATACGGGTCGTTACATAATCATTTGATTAATAACAAGTGAAAAAAAAAGTATGCCTTTGGGAAAATTTAAGAAAATGCTAATTTGGTGCTTTTGAATTAGCATGAAATTTAATAAGGAGCAAAACCATTAGAGTAAGTTTGGTTATGAATTTAAATAGTGTTAAAAACTTGTTAATTATGTATTTGTGAAGTTCAATTGAAAACAAGTCTGAATTAAGTATCAACCTTGGCTAATTCTAAGTGATAATAAAATAAATGTTTAACTTTGTGGATTAAGAGAAAATTGAATATAAAAGATTCATTTATTATAAAAAAATCAATATGTAATTCCAAAGTCTAGTTTGAATAGATAATTGTTTCTTACTAATATAAGAAAGTAATTATATTAATTAAAATAGGAGTCTTCTTTTAAAAGACTTGTTTGTTAATTGGGAAAAAGTTTTCTTTGTAAACCATTCTGAAAGTTTGTTGTATGTATTATAGTGTAATTCTATATGTCTTGGCTTTTCGGAGAAAAGGATCATGTAATAAATGTTTTAGAGAGAAGATTTTTGATCTAAAATTATGTGGTTTGGATTTAATAATGGTTTGAAAATTTTGATAAAAAAAGGTCTTGTGTCGAAAAATTTTGATTGAAAAGTGCTGTTTTAAAACAGCGATAACTAGTGATTTACAAATCCAAATGTGTCCTTTTTTTTTGAAAAAGAGAGTGCTTTCAGTAAACTAGAAATCATCTTTGTATCATTTTTGAAACTTTTGCAGTTTGTTTATTCAAAAATGAGTTTGAAAACTGATGGACATCTCTGTCCTCTTTTATAATTTCTGAGTTTAAAGCTGAAAGTAAATTGGGCATAGCTTTCAAAATGTAAATCTGATTTTGATGATTTTTATATCGCTGGAAAGGTTGGACTGAGTAGAATAACTTTTATTCTATGAGTATTTTCAGATTATGAGTTTTACTGTGTCAAAAGCCTGAGTCCTTGTAGCAGGCCTGAATTTGGAAATTTTGAAGTTTGGAGTTGTTGTCTTATTTAAACTATGATTTTAATGCTTCATATGTTTATAAGTGCATGCTAATATGTTTCAATAAGTTAAGTGCAGGTGCAAAAGGATATTTGAATGATTAATTAGCAAAATAGTAAGTATAAAAGTAAGCATGCTCGCATTTTAAACGCTAAAAATGAAAGGTATGAATTGCTAAGTGTTTATGTGTTTAGAATTATTTATATATATATATATATATATATATATATTGTGTTCCAACCTTTTGGTCGATGTATATCTATAATTCATATTTATGAAATTGTAAAGGGCTCTCCATGCAAAGGAGACTCCGCCGAATTTTTCAAAAAATTAAACACTTAGAAAAATTTTGAGAAAATTTAATTAGTGAATATTTAGAGCCATCGATGAAGGGTCTAATAAGTGTCCTTTTAAATCATAAAGTAAAATGGTTTAAAATTTGATAAATTTAGTGGAAAAAAAAGTATATTTCTTATTGTAGTATATTTAATTTTGGAATTAGAGTATGAAACAACTCTAATTTAATTTACTTTAAATTTAAAGTAAAGATGATTGAATTGAAACTTTAAGTAAGAGACTTTAAAAAATTTCAAGTATTGAAGTTTGAGTTTTGTGTATAAAAGAAAATGGATTTGAGTGAAAACTCTTATAACAAATTTTTGAGAAAATTTCTTGTAATCCATTCTTGTGTGTCTTGCCTTAGTGCAATTTTTGTGTTGATTTGCATTCATGCAGTCGTGTGTTATGGTGGTAGCTTGAAATACCACCTATCTTTTGTTGAATCCTCTTTTGATGATTGTGCTTATTTTTGTTTCTCCTTTAAAGGAGTTAAGTGCATTTCAGTATATTTGGAAAGTTGGCTCCTAGTTATATAGGACCATCTACTATTACTGAACGCCTTGGTTCGATTGCTTTCATGTATCGTTTTCTGTTCAATTTTGGGTATTCATGATATGTTCCATGTAACCCAATTTCGTTGTATATTCGAGATTTAATCTCGATCGTTAATTCTCTTTTGTTGCATGATCACGAGTCTAACCGACTTGTGTATTGTGTCGAATTCTATTCGTGTAGTTGTTTCGAAGATTAAACACCTTCGAAATAAGAATGTTCCGCTTATGAAATTCTATGGTCCGCTAACCCTAAGTATTAGACTTGGGAAACCATAGGATTTGTCGAGAAAACTTGTCCTGATCCTTTCATCCTCTGTTGATGGTGAATATCTATGATCCTATCTTTTGATTTGAATCTTTTTGTGATGAAATAGATGTTATAGACAACTTCCATTATAGAAATTGCGAGGACGCAATTTTCTAAAGGGAGGGAGTCTGTAACAACCCGCGGTTTTGTGATTACCTATTAATAAATTAAAATGTGATTTTAATTAAATTAGGGTTAATAATAATAATTTCTAGTGACAAATTGATTTATAAACTGTTTATTTGAATAAACAATGAATTTGAGCAAAAATCTATTTTTGGTATTTATGGAAATTTTGTTTGAAACAAATAATAAAATGTTGTTCATAAAATTTTAATGGTTTAAAATGTAGAAAATATTTTAATTTATAGTGTAACATAATTTATTTTATGATATGTTCATTTTACAAAATTGTATGAAAAATTTGGTAGAGTGAAGCTTTTTAAAACATAGAAAAATGGTTGAGAAAACTAGAAAATTTGGCTAAGCGTTTAACATTGCTTATTGGGTTGGATATTGGGTCCAAACCCATTTTCTCATTTCTGAAATTAGCCTTGTGAATGAACTGTACGTTCATTCTTTCTATCCTCCTTATTCTCTTCTTCTAACCTAGAAAGCTCTAAAACCCAAATAATGGTTTCTTCCCTAAATCCAAATCAAAGCTCCAAATTAATTAAAAATCAAGGAGAAATTGGTAGCAAATCAAACTCTGCATGTTTCTAGCTTCAATCCAAGACCAAAGCTTCAATCTTTGCATGGTAAATCTGCTAATTTACTGCAAATAAATCCTAATGTGAGTTATAAACTCAAACTTCTAACTTAAACAAGCTAGCATGTCGATTATATGTTGTTTCTTTGTTGGTTGCTGAAACAAATTTTCTACGATTGAACCTGAAATGAATTTGGCCATATCTCCCTCGTTTCTACCCAAATTGGATGATTTTTAATGTTCTGGAAAGTTCATACTTTGTACTAAAAGTTTCATGTTTTGAGTTTTATGAAATTTTGGAGTTAAATTGGTCAAAACTGTAGTTCTTTGTTGCTGTCCCGAGAGCAAAACGACAGCGACAATGAATTTAGATCTGAAAATTGTTTGAGTCACAACTTTTTCATCCCTTATCGGAATTCAATGATTTTTGATGTCCTGCAAATCTTAGGAAATTTTCTACAACCTTTTTTAATCATTTATGAAATTTTGATGTTTAAAAGGACGAAATTGGGTTTGAAATAGTGGGTATATTTCAGGCTGTGTATTTTCTAAGTTGAAACCAGAAATTAAATTTGTCATAAATCTTTCGTTACTTATCATAATTCGATGGTTTTTGATGTTCTGGAAAGCTTAGAACATCCTCTATAATTTTCATGTTTCGTTCTTTCTCAAATTTTGGGTTGAATAGGGGCGAACTGGCTAAACAAGCCGCTGGCCTTTGTTTTTCCTGTGTATTCACTTCATGGCATGAGTCCGACTTTGAGACTTCGCATTTTCTTCGTCTCTTATTGGAACTCAGCGATTCTTTTTGCAGTTTAAAGTAAAAATGTTGAAATTTATTTCTACAAATTTTCAAGTCATTCCGACCATGATAACTTGTATATATCTGATGTTGAACTTGCACTCACGGCTTGTTTTCATTGGAATTTTATAAGTTTAAACTTCTGATATTTTTCTGTATTTCTTGATGATTCTTTCTGGATTTTGTACATGGGTTTTATAAATGAGTTCTGAAATGTTTTTCATGTAAATTAGTTTTTGGAATAGTTATTGTATATTATTTTCAAGTATAAAATTTTAGTATCTCTATAATAAGATAGATTGCAAAATCGGTTTATAAAGTGATTTTAAATTGTTTTAAAAGCTCGTTTTCTCCAACTTATAATTTCTATACAAAATACACATTTTTGCACAGTCGAGCGAATGAGAAGGAGAGTTAAACGATTGGGTAAAAAGCGTAGTATGGGATACGTGCGTTTATCCTTTCGATTAATTCCTAACTTGTATGTTTGATCGTTTTGGCCTACGGGTCTAGTTTACCGATGATATGAGGTGAAACTTTTACTGCTTTGAGTGTGAAATTTACTAGCGGTTAGTAAACCGTTTAGTGCGAACGGGTGGTATGGGACACACGTTAACACTTTCCGGGTTCCTTTCCGAGAGTTTGTGACACATTTGCCTGGTTGTGCGCCAGTACTGGACCTTCTAGTCATTTGCCATTGCGGCGTATTTGTCTTCGGACGTTTGCCATTGCGTCGTATCTGTCTTCGGATGCTTGCCATTGCGGTGTATTTGCCATTGCGGCGTATTTGTCTTTTGACGTTTGCCTTTGGGCGAGGTACATATTATGTGCAATAGTACTCGGTAAAAATAGCAGGTGCCAAACCTTTTTGAGATGATTTTTACCCTTGTGTGTCGTCATTTTGGAATCGGTCCTTTGAACCATTCGATGGCAATTACTTCGGGATTTTTGGACTCTTAGAAGTTCTTTTGATATTTTCATTGCCTACACTGGCGTGTTGAGATTTTTCTTTTGGCGTGTATATATATATATATGTATATATATGTGTGTGTATATATATATGTATATATATATATGTATATATATATTGAGATTGCCTATTGGCGCTATTTATGCGATTTGCCTTTTGGCGTTGTATGGGATCTTTATCCCTTTGTTGACATTTGCCTTATGGCTTATGTCGAGATGGCTTTTGCTTATGTTTTCCTTGGAGTTGCCGATATGCTGGGTTTGGGAATTACTCTTTTAGGAGTTTACATTATACTATTCCCAAAACCATTCTTATTTGATTTATGATTGCCGATGATATGAGGCATGCTACATTTTAGCGATTCATGAGATTTTTCGTCTCCTTTGTGTTTTGTGCTCATTGAAGCAATAGTGTTCTATCACCTAGTGTAACCATATATGCCATACATGATGCGTATCCTCCATATGTCTATGGTTAGCTTTCTTATTGTTTCTTCTTGTTTAAGAAGAATATCACTATGCTCTTATGCTCTATTATTATGCTATTACCTTTTACTGATTTGTTTAGCTAGACTGACCCGTGTATTTTATACTCGGGTCAGACCGAGGTGTTTCAGGTTAGGTACATTTGGACTTAGCCTATTTTTCTTCTACATGGACTTATCTCTTAGCCTCTTTTGTTTAGTTTTTTTTGTATAGTCCTTTTTGTTGGCACTTTAATGTATATTCCTTTGACCCATGTTTTGGTTGTGGTCGTCATACCACTTTGATGTATCATTTTGGATGGTACTGGTGATTGTATCTTTACTTATGCATATGTATGCATTTCTGATGTTCTGTGATGTTATTTATATTTAAGTTGTTATGCTTTGTTCTGATAGATCCATTAGCCATTATAGTTTTGTATTAAATATTTATTGGATATGTCGATCCACTTGAGAAGAAAAAAATAGATAGCACTTATCGACGTATTCAGTAGATAATTAAAACAAGGCTATAGATGGTCGCACCTATCCAGCTCTATTCTCCGCAGTAGCAGATGGTATTACCTCATAATACTCTTTGTTAATATGGGTCTCAGAGTGGGGCATCACACAACTTATATGGATGCTTGCTCTCATTTGCATCGTTGCCTAGAAAGCAGTGTTTGCATTCCAAGTATGAATGCTATTGTAACGACCTGGTATTTCGAACACATATCAGACTTGAATTGCTCAAAACAATAAATTGTTAATTTATATTTGGAAAAACTCAGCACATGCAGTAAATAAATAAATCATAGAATCACAGACACAGAGTAATATAACAATACATATCGGAATAGATAAATAGTAGTTCATGAATCTACTACATAAACATCAGAGTAAGAACAAAATACAACAGATATCTCGAATACACAGGAGTTACTAATAGAAATGCTAAACTGAAGTAACTGGAAAGCTGAATAGACAAAATTAGATCTTCAAGCAAAGCTCCAAGCTCCAAAGGTGAGTCTCAAATGTTGTGACACACAGTCTGACCCGAGCATAAAGCAAAACACTCGAGTCAGGATTACCATTCTTATACCAGTAAATTTAACTCAAGTGAAATGTCAACTGAAATACAAAATAACTTAAAGGATTTTTAGGATACCCATCCTCTAAGGATCCGTTAAACTATCTACATACATAGTATAATACGCTACATATATAATGTTTATAGTAAAGTAAACTATTGAAATAGCGTTAAGACATTACACATATCCCCCTTAACACATTTTATATATTCCCATAGTCTATACAGTACCGTACGCTCCTCCGTAAACTGGAGGGTTACCCACAGGGCACTCCATAGGTATGGTACAAAACAAACTCGGAGAAGGCGCGATAAGGTATGTGAACACGGCACGTGAGGCAATGCCAAGGTAGGATTCTACTGTTTTGTGGATCCAGACTGGTGGTAACGCATAGCAGCTACTACCGCCCACCTCGAGACACACTCCCAAATCAAAAGCTGCACCCAATCAAATCACAAAGTAATAGAATGGTATCAAAGAAATGTGTCCGATAGGAGGAATGACCTCGCTTGGCCGGGCATGGCTCCTTTTTTATTCATGTCTAAGCTGACTCACTGGAGTCAGGGCTATGTAAATACCTCACACAGAATCATCTCCAACCATCCTACTTCGTTATGGAATCTCCACCACGTACACAGTTGTTAAAGTGGTTTTCGGTATTGGCAGAGAGTATGACAATATCCGATCCTGGTCTCTTTAACAACCAAACACTTATTTCACACCATGGTCATATTCATTTCAAATAGTTCATACTTCATATCAAAATATCATATCCATTTCCGAAAATCATATCGCTTACGAAATCATATTTTACTTTCGAAATCATTATTTCACTTCCAAAATAGTTCAAACCATCATATCAGAATATTCGCATTTACATCCATTAAATCGAAATCATAACATTTCGAACTTAAATAGTTTAAATATTGAAAATAGTTTATATATTTGTTATCCCGCCTTTTGGCAAGGCCGTGACACCAAGGAATTGACTAGTAACCAATGACAGCCCGTCCTAGAGATCAGATATACACAGGCTCACTATGGATATCGACGAATTTTGTCCAAGTCTGAATCGAGCCAAAATTGGTATGACATGACAAGCTAAGCTATGAGAGTCAACGTTCCAAATCTCAAGTCAATCCGAGTTCGTATGCTCAAGTTATGAACGATACAAAATTGGATAAAAACCAACCACCGGTCGAATCGCTCCCTTCGACTCGCTTCGCAACCATAAGAAGTGACAAATTCGACTCGCTTCGCAACCATCAGAAGTGACAACTTCGACTCGCTTCGCAACAATCAAAAGTGACAACTTTGACTCGCTTCGCATCCTTCAGATACCTACTTTGACTCGCTCCGCTTCGCCTCCATCAGATACCTTCTTCGACTCGCTCCGCTTCGCCTCCATCAGATGCCTTCTTCGACTCGCTCAGCTCGAACCACTATTCGACTCCATCGAGTTTGACTCCATTGGCGAAGCCACTGTTCGAATCCCTCAGAACGCTCCACTTCGACTCGCTCAATCAATGCACAGTTCGACTCGATCAAAACAGCGTCAAGGGCAGAGTGAGATTCAAGCGCCACGTCACCGAGTTGAATGAAAACGAGTCGAACAGAGCGAGTCGAACGAAACAGCCAACCGAGAATCCCATTTCATATCGATCATATCTCCTAATCTACAAGTCCAAATGCTATAAAATTTTCACAGAAGACTACGTGCATGCTAAAAAATGTACACGCCAAATTTCGACTCCATTGGATGAAATCTTGATCGATACAATCTGTTCGTATCGATCACGGATCGGACCGAAACTTCACGGGCTTGGGCGCGCGGGCCTGGTCACGTGCCAGAGAGGGTCTCCCGAGATCTGAGTGAAATACCAGCCTCCTACTCCTATAAATAGACGCCCAAAGCCAACAGAAAAGGGGTTCTTCTTCCTCTTGGAGATCTCCAATGCCCAGGCTCCGCCAGATCCAGATCTGAACTTCATTGCTGCTGCTACCAACGAATTTCACTACTGCAAATCATTGTTATTCGCTGTAATTTGCTAAAATCAATTATAAACATCAAAGAAAGATCAATAAAGAAAACTACTTCAAAGTGGACGTAGGCAATACGCCGAACCACTTTAAATTCTCGTGTCTCCTTGCATTTTTTCTTAGTTTCATATCTGAGATTTGGAGTTTTTGTTAGATAATCCTCTTTTTTACATTTAATTTCTTCACTTTATCTCTTCAAAAACTTCCAAAGAGTGTTGTGCCCAATTTTGGTACAAACACTTTGGTGCTTTCACTAAGAAAAAACCCAATTTTTCTCCTGCTCTTTGGATCTCCTATCTATATTGGATTGCATAAATCTAAGAAGAAGATCCAGATCTAGAACTTTGAAGCCCTTCCATTCTATTCAGATTTGCATCAAATCTAGGTAAGGACTTCATCAATTCATTATGGTGAGCACACGTACCACTTCTACAGCTACTGATCAAGGAGCACGGGACCGACAGAATCCCTTGCAATCACCTCCATCCAACCAAAATGCTGTAGGACCTTCAGATCCATCAGGTCCAATCACCAGACAAGAATTCCAGACATTGCTTCAAGATTTGACCCAGAGTCGACAACAGCTAACTGAACAACTGCGCGCCAACACAGAGTTGACCAACCAGCTAAATCGCCAAAGGCGAAGAAGATCCAGAAGAGACCAAGGTTCCTATTCTTCCATAGAGAGTTCAGCCTCCTCTGATGGCCAAATCAGATCCACACGCCCATGGCTAGGTGTAAGCTACACCCAAGCCATGGGACACCAACATGCTTCGAATCTTGGGCAACCTAGAACTGGACCATCCGCTAGTCTCCGTATAGAACCTTCATCTCGAGGAGGTGCTGCTCCTTACCATGTTACCGACAACATTGCTACTACCACCACCGTCGGACGAGGAGGTGATGCTAGAAACCAAGCTGATCCTCAACGTAACCAACGAGAGCAGACTCCTGAGCCTTATGTCCTTGAGGATGTTGAACCAAGGAGGCGAGGCACGGACCGTCGACCGCGTCCGGTCCAGACTCGCGCTGTGGAACCTGACCACACCTTGGCATAGCATGCTCCAAGTATCCGAATGCCGGATATATCAATGATGATTCACCAAATGATCGATGAAAGTCAGGGTCTCAGTAATGACTACTGGGAATCTCCTGGAGTCATACCCCTTTCACCGATGACGTATTATATGTTGAACCACCTCGGCGCTTCAGGATGCCAGCTTTGCCAGTCTATGAAGGGAGTTCTGATCCCAATCAACACATCTTGAAGTATGAATGGCTGATGAATGCTGCAAGAGCTGATGACGCAGTAAAATGCCGTAGTTTCCACATTTCCCTGGGGGCATTGAAACCATGTGGTTTACTCGTTTGCCACCACGATCCATTTCTAACTTTGACCAGATGGCCACCAAGTTTGTTGAACAATTCTGTATGCACGTGGCGAGGCCTAAAGATGTTAACACTCTGTCTAGTGTTACACAAGCTCCCGGAGAAACACTTAGACGTTACTTGTAGCGATTCCACGCTGCATGTGCAAAAATAAACAATTCCAATGATAACTCTATCCTGATGGTGTTGACTAACGGGATTTATGCTTATTCCGAGTTCGGAAATTGGTTAGCTGGAAAACCACCTGCGTCGTTGGACCGTTTCTATTCCAAGGCAGCCCAATTCTTGAGAAGGGAGGATGCGAAACAGTCTAGGAAGCAGGATGACGCAGGGCCCAACATCGAAGGAATCCAAAGTAACATCGATATTAAACAGTCCGGAGATAGTTCTGGAAAAGTTCAGTCGAACGTACAAAATAAGCAAAATCAACAGAGGGACAATGGGAATCAAAACAAGAAACGCGATCAGAATCGCGGTCCACGGCGTAGAGCTTCCATGTACGATAACTACACTCCATTAAACACGTCGTTGGAAAATGTGTATTTGCAGACCTGCAATACCATGCAATACAAGAAACCTGCCTCGAAACCACCAACGGAGAGACAAATCCAAACAGGAAAGTTTTGCAGATTCCATGAAAGTTATGGCCACAACACCAATGAGTGTCGTCATTTATAAGACCTCATCGAAAAACTAATATGTGAAGGAAGTTGGATCAATATGTGGGTGTGCTGCAGTTTGGTGGTGCGGGCCCATCAAATCAGAATCGTGCACCGAATCAGGAAAGACAGGAGGAACTCGCTCGTACAGGTGGGAGGTTGGTCATCAGTACAATAAGTGGTGGTCCTCACCCAGCAGATCGAAGCTGGAAGGAAATGGAGTCGTATGCCAGTTCTATCAAGCATGCAGACTTTGAATGTTATAATAACTCTGAGGAAGGGGCTTCGGCCAAGCAACAGAAGACGATAACAGATGACATCGTGTTCAGGAATAGAAACGCTGATAAAGTCGAAGCCCCCACTATCGATCCACTGGTCATCTCAGCTCAAGTAGGTCCCGCTTGCATGAAGAGAATCTTAGTTGACAGTGGAAGCTCTGTGAATATCTTGTTTAAGCGAGCTTATGATCAAATGAGAATGGAAGCCACGGACTTGAAACCGTGTCAATCCCGAGTCCATGGTTTCAACGGAAGTGCTACTATACCCACCGGGATGGTGGAACTGCCAGTAGAGTTGGGAGTTGGAGAACGTCGGAGAGTACGGATGTTGCAGTTCATTGTTTTGGACAAAGACTCCCCATATAATGCTTTCTTGGGCCGACCGGCCCTCGCTGAATTCAGGGCAGCCATTGCTCCATGGTGTTTGACTCTGAAATTCCCCACTGATCGTGGGGTAGGGATCATTCAAGGAGATCAGGCTACTGCCAGAGCCTGTTACGTTGCTGAGCTGCGGGAGGCGCAGCGAAAGGAGAAAGGAAAGGGTGTAGTGGAATCTCTCTGCGTCCGTTTTTCCGATAATTGATAATTAATGCCCGGGCCCAGGCCCAGGCACTCTAGCCAATTCCTCAAGGATCTTGACCCAAGATAAACTGAAGACGAAGGAGAATCTAAAGAAAATCAAGCATCACCGGCCGAATTGACTATTGATGTCCCAGTTGACAATGACGATAACTCGAAAATGATAAAGATTGGATCTCAGCTAAGCCAGCAAACTCAGGAGGAATTGGTTGAATTTTTGCTGGCAAATCTTGACGTATTTTCCTGGACACATTATGATATGTGTGGGATCTCACCGGACATTGCGAGCCACACTCTGAACATTTACTCGTGGCATGTCTCGGTCAAACAAAAAAGGCGCGGTATGGATCCAGAGAGATCTGCTGCCCTTAAAGAAGAAGTGGAAAAGCTTGAAGCAAACAGATTAATTCGAGATGCGCTATATCCTAAATGGGTGTCAAATCCCGTGCTCGTCCGAAAGCCGAATGGAAAGTGGAGAACATGTGTCGATTATTCCAATCTAAATAAAGCATGTCCAAAGACAGTTTCCCACTTCCCAGAATTAATCAGCTAGTAGACTCGACAACTGGGCATGAACTCTTATCCTTCATGGACGCATACTCTGGCTACAATCAGATACCGATGCATTTACCCGATCAAGAACATACCAGCTTCATAACCAATCTGGGACTTTATTGCTACAAAGTTATGCCATTCGGACTCAAGAATGCTGGGGCTACTTATCAACGATTGGTCAATCGGATGTTTGCCAATCAAATCGGGAAAACCATGGAAGTATATGTAGACGACATGCTTGTGAAGTCACGACTCTCCATTGACCATGTTAAAGACCTGGAAACTATGTTCAACATACTTCGAGAATACAAAATGAAGCTAAATCCACTGAAATGTCACTTTGGAGTTGCATCTGGGAAATTCCTTGGGTTCATTGTCAACGCTTGAGGAATCGAAGCTAATCCTAAAATGATTTGGGCAATCAGAAACCTTGAAACTCCAAAGACTATAAAGCAAGTCCAAAGTCTCAATGGGAAAGTAGCAGCATTGAGCAGGTTCATTTCAAAGTCCACTGAAAAATGCATTCCCTTCTTCGATCTGATCCGAAAAGGAAAACGCAACTTTGACTGGACCACGGAGTGCGAGGGCGCTTTCCAAGCACTAGTTCAATATCTATCCACACCACCTATCCTATCGAAGCCTATCAACCATGAGAAGTTGTTCGTATATTTGGCGATATCAGAGAACGCTATCAACGCTGCATTAATCCGAGAAGAAGACAAGATACAGAAGCCGGTATACTACGTCAGCAAACGATTGACTGGGGCTAAAAGAAATTATCTGAAGGTAGAGAAGTTGGCTTATTGCCTTGTTATTGCATCAAGAAAACTCCGACCATACTTCCAGGCACATTTCTTTATGGTTTACACCGACCAGCCGTTACGATAGGTCCTTTCACGGCCTGAGACGTCTGGTAGGTTACTTAAGTGAAACATCGAACTGAGCCAGTTTGACATTACTTACGCTCCGAGACGGGCCATACAAGGACAAGTCCTAGCCGATTTCATAGCTGAATTTACCATTCCAGAGGACTTTCCCGAAACCAGTGAATCCCCCGAATACGTCTGGAAACTTTATACCGACAGCGCATCAAACGACCAGTGTTCGGGCGCTGGTGTTGTACTTGAAACTCCCGAAGGTTGATCCATATTTTATGCCTTGAAGTTCGATTTTCATGCGACTAATAATGAAGCTGAATATGAAGCCCTCTTAGCTGGCTTGAAACTTTCTAGAGATCTGAGAATTATCGTAGTGGAAATTTATTGTGATTCACAATTAGTTGTGTGTCAGGTACGGGGAGAGTATCAAGCAAGAGATCGAAGGTTGGCTGCTTACTTAGCTCGAGTTCAGGAAGTACTGGATCAGTTCGATTACTACGCCATCTATTGTATACCTCGAGAACGCAACCAAAAGGCCGATTCATTAGCGAAGCTAGCCAGCACGGGCAAAGCACAACAAATGGGACTCGTTCCCGTAGAGAAATTACCCTCTCCAAGCATTGACCGGGCAGAAATAGACTGGGTATGCGAAACTGTCCCCGAAAAAGATTCATGGATGGCTCCACTCAGAAACTACATTGAGCATGGAACCCTTCTGGAACGCAGGAGTGAAAAGAGACAAGTTCTTAGAAAGGCCTCACGATTCACCATTCAGAATGGAGTCATGTATAGAAGGGGGTACTCTGTTCCTTTACTCCGGTGTATCGCTCACAGTGAAATTAAACGAGTATTGCACGATGTACACGAGGGAGAATGTGGCGATCACACCGAGGGGCAAGCACTTGCTAAGAAAATACTTCGATACGGATATTACTGGCCGACTGTAAATCGTGACGCGTCGGATTATGCAAAGAAATGTGACAGGTGTAAGAAGCATGCTCGAATTCTTAGAGCCCCGCCTACCGAGATAACACAAATGGTCAGCCCATGGCCGTTTGCAATGTGGGGCATCGACATCATCGGTGCTTTACCTCTGGCAAAAGGTGGTGCAAAATACGCCATCGTCGCAGTTGATTACTTTACAAAGTGGGCTAAAGCCGAAGCTCTTGCTACCATAACGACGAAGAAAGTAATCAATTTCGTAGTCCGCAACATCATTTGTCGATTTGGCATCCCACACACCATTATTACGGACAATGGAACCCAGTTCGACAGTGCTGAATTTAAAGATTTCTGCAAACAATTTCACATCCAAAAGAAGTTCTCTTCAGTTGCACACCCTCAAGCAAACAGACAGGTCGAAGCAGTTAATAAAGTTATAAAGTCTATTCTGAAAAAACGACTGGAAAAGGTCGGTGGAAAATGGGTCGATGAACTTCCTATGGCTCTATGGGCTTATCGAACAACCCACAAGACTGCGACTGGTCACACTCCATTCTCTCTCTCTTACGGTTTAGAAGCCGTTATTCCAGTCGAGCTAGAAGTACCTTCTCATCGTGTGACATACTATGATCCAAAGATAAATGCTATATTACTTGCTGAATCTCTCGATCTACCAGATGAGAAGCGTGAAGAAGCTGATTTGAGGGCAGCTGCGCATCGAAGTCGAGTCGCCCGATTGTACAACTCCAAGGTCCGCCCGCGAACCTTCGAACTAGGCGATCTCGTCTTGAAAAGAATCTATCCAGTTCCTTCGCATATGAAGCCGACATGGGAAGGACCGTATGTTATTGAACGAAGGCTCAAAGATGGCACGTTCAAATTATCGACCGTCGACGGTCTTACTCTGCCAAGAGCCTGGAATAGCGAGAACCTTCGCCGCTATTACACATGACAGGCTATCTTTATCCATTTAGATTACTTTCCATTTTGCAATTTGTTTCTGCCTTTTGAAATTAGAATTTGTAATAAGGCAACTGACTTTGCCATATTTTCTTATTTCAGCAATAAAATGCAATCTCTTCGAGCCAGAGTTGTGATTTACTTGAAATGCTTCATATGATTATCACTATGCATGGAGAGCTAAGTCTCGCCATATAGTGGAATTTATTCAAATAGGGAGTGACTGCGATGCAACCGATCACTCGCTAAGTGAAAACCCGAGCTCGGGGACCAGCCATCACATCAGAGTCAAGAAAGGATTGATAAACGACAATCCTTCATTCAACTCCATATTCCTAGAGTGCAAAGCGGAATATAAACATAAACTCCGAACTCCCAGAGCACGAGTCGGAGTATAAACATCAACTCCGAGTTCCCAGAGCGCGAACTGGAGTATAAACATCAACTCCGAACTCCCAGAGCACGAGTCGGAGTATAAACATCAGCTCCGAGTTCCCAGAGCGCGAACCAGAGTATAAACATCAACTCCGTAATCCCAGAGTGCGAAGTGGAGTATAAACCTCAACTCCGAGTTCCCAGAGCGCGAACCGGAGTATAAACATCAACTCCGAGCTCCCAGAGCGTGAGTCGGAGTATAAACATCAACTCCGAGTTCCCAGAGCGCGAGCCAGAGTATAAACATCAACTCCGAGTTCCCAGAGCGCAAACCGGAGTATAAACATCAACTCCGTATTCCCAGAGTGCGAAGCGGAGTAAAAACATCAACTCCGAACTCCCAGAGCGCGAGTCGGAGTATAAACATCAACTTTGAGTTCCCAGAGCGTGAACCGGAGTATAAACATCAACTTCGAACTCCCAGAGCGCGAGTCGGAGTATAAACATCAGCTTCGAGTTCCCAGAGCACGAACCGGAGTATAAACATCAACTCTGTATTCCCAGAGTGCGAAGCGGAGTATAAACCTCAACTCCGAGTTCCCAGAGCGAGAACCAGAGTATAAACATCAACTCCGAGTTCCCAGAGCGCGAATCGGAGTATAAACATCAACTCTGAACTCCCAGAGCGCGGGTCGGAGTATAAACATCAACTCCAAGTTCCCAAAGCACGAACCGGAGTATAAACATCAACTCCGAGTTCCCAGAGCACGAACCGGAGTATAAACATCAACTCCGAGTTCCAAGAGCGCGAACTGGAGTATAAACATCAACTCCGTATTCAAAGAGTGCGAAGCGGAGTATAAACATCAACTCCGATCTCCCGAGCGCGAGTCGGAGTATAAACATCAACTCCGAGTTCCTAGAGCGCGAACCAGAGTATAAACATCAACTCCGTATTCCCAGAGTGCGAAGTGGAGTATAAACCTCAACTCCGAGTTCCTAAAGCGCGAACCGGAGTATAAACATCAACTCCATATTCCCAGAGTGCGAAGCGGAGTATAAACAACAACTTCGAACTCCCAAAGTGCAAGTTGGAGTATAAACATAGACTCCGGATTCCCAGAGTGCGAAACGGAGCGTAAACACCAACTTCAAGTCCCCAAAGCATGAATCGAAGTATAAATAACAACTCCAAACTCCCAGAGCGCGAGTCGGAATACAAATGTCAATTCCAAGTCCCAAGATCGCGGACATATGATTAAAACCTAAGCCGGCATGACCAACCGCCAGTAAACAAATGGGACTCCCCGGAGTGTCGATATGATCATCGACAATCAGGCAAGCATGAATGCATTACTCAATCTCCACTTGCCTCAGACATCCGTTTGGTGGCACTAGACTCAACATGTTATAAGTAAGAAGCGATCGTCGACTGATGGTCTACAACTCATCACCAAGACTGGAGGCAAGACTTAAGCATCAACCATTGATTGAAGTAATGCAACGTCAGAATTCAACTCGCTTCCCGGTCACAAACCATGTCCACGGTTTTCGAACTTGGCAAACAAAAACAAACTTGATTCGGAATCTGAAACTTCACAAGTGCACTCTAGATATTGAAACACTTAGACAAATACACAATGACAGAAAAGAAACCGAAAAAGAGAAGTTTCATTTCTATTGTTTGTAAAGAAGTTCGTATACAAGTTTGTTCCAAAAATTCCTACTAGCAGGGGCCGAACCCACATCTATACACGGCTAACAAAATGAAAGTCAAAATTACATCAACAAAGCATGTCTAATCTTTCTTCTTCCGCGGCTTCCTTTTCGGTACAGGACCACTGGAGCCACCGCTATCCTTCCTCTTCGTGCCTTTGCCTGTCGGTGGACGGTCTCCGGGCGGGGACATAATTTCAACGTCTTCCTTCGAACTCGAATGAACGGGGATGCTTCTTGCAGGAGGAGTCGGAGGGATAGGATCAAACGTGGAAGATGGAATAGCCGCACTAGTATCGGAGAATGTACCGCCGGGCGATATCATTCTGAGCGGAGCTGGACCAAGTGCCGCCATCCCACCTCCAAAACCGCCGCCATGTGTTGCGGCATCCATTTCAGCAGCGATTTGTGCCAAGATTTCCTCTTCAGCAGCCGACCGAGCCTCGCTAGGAGCGTCAGTAGTTGGCATCAAAAAGCTTGTGGCAGGAACGCCTCCGCCCATGACGAATGGTAAATCAGCTAAAGGGTCGCCATGATGGCGAAAGAGTTCATCTATCATCTGCTCATCGAACACAAGCGTACTCCCCTATATATCGTCTAGAGACGCAGTAGTTGTAGTCACGGTTATCACTTCGGTAACGACGGCCTCCTGTGTGTGATGTGATTCTTGAGTAACAGGAGGCTCGACATGGGCAGCAT
This sequence comes from Allium fistulosum, assembly GCA_030737815.1. Taxonomy (NCBI): domain Eukaryota; kingdom Viridiplantae; phylum Streptophyta; class Magnoliopsida; order Asparagales; family Amaryllidaceae; genus Allium; species Allium fistulosum. The sequence goes on along the minus strand of CM060905.1, from coordinate 494,494,948 downwards.
CAATCACTGGACAAAGAATAAGAGAACAGTTAGAACTTAACTCAATCGAAGATTTCGACTTAAGAAAGATATGTGGAATGTCCAGAATACCTTCCTCAGTTTGACTCGTAGGCGACAGGGCGGCATTAGTGACTTGCGCTGCAGCCGGAGACATCTGCGGCTGATCCGGATTATAAGCAGGAACAGCCTGGGGATCGACCGCAGACGAGGATTCGGGCTGGGTTTACGCGGGAACTTCAAGACTCGCTTCATGATGATCAACCCCTGAGCCCTCTCTTATTTCAAAATGTTGGGCGCCAAGTCTTTCCTTCTCACGCAGAATCATTGACTCGTGCAGTATCTTCTTTTCATCTTCATTTAAAATGCGATTCTCAAGCTCAAATTCATTCACAGACTCGCCTTGATGCGCCTCCTTCTCTTCCTCCACCAATCGGCCCCAAGCATTGAAAAGATGCACCGGATAGTCATCGAGCCAGGCTAGACCCATGTACCTCAGCACATTAGCGTTGTAAACAACGAGAAGGTCTTCGATGTCAGCCTCTAGCCTGGACTCGGCCAACTTCACTTTATCTTCAACCTCAGCCTCCACCTTGCGGACTTTAGCCACAGCCGCATCCCGTTCACCCCTGAGCAGAACAGTTTGTTCGCACGCCTCCTGGGATGCGTTGTTCACATCATCTTTTTCCTTGGCCATGTCGGCGAATTTGGCCTGAAGTTTATTAAGCTCCTTAACCGCCGCATCCCGCTTGGCGGTGACTTTAGTGTGCCGGTGGCCCATCTCCTCCACCAGGGCCACATGTGTCTGCTCCAACATCTCCATAGCCGTCTTCGCTTCGTCGGCCTTCTTGGTGGCCTCAATCTCCGATTTCCGAGAAGACTCAGCCTCGGCAGTGAGCACTTGAATAATCCGATCCCTCTGAGCGAGCTCGGTCTCCATCTCCTCAAGCGCTTTTGCTCGCTCGAAGGCCACCTTAGAAGCTTTCTCCGCGACCTTAACCCACTTTCTGTACTGGGTGTAGATGTCGTGGACGTAGTCATGCATCGTGCCTCCTACCCCTGATGGAATTCTTTTTAAGTGAGGTGGGAAGGCATAGCCGTCGAAACAAATATTCGGAAAATCCTTCTTCATCTGGGCCAATTTAAGGGCCCCTTCTCTTGTGGGCTCAGCCGGGGCCTGCTTTGCAACTATGGAAGCCATAGTCTCGACTCTCTGGAGATGAGACCCAGATCTAGAAGTATGATAAGAAGGACTATGATGAGGAGGCTCTGGCGGACGTGGAACAAAAACAGGAGGTGGAGATGGAAGTCTAAGGGGAGGAGAGCGTGATCTGGATCGATGTCTATACTCTCTGTCATGCCCATACCTGTCCTGGTTAGAGTATTCGCGATCGCGATCTCTATCTAAATCCCTCTTGTGGGAATCATAGTAACCAGAAGCTTTTCGGGCTGAGCGAAGATTCCCGAGCATCGATCCTTTTCTAGACATAGTACCTGAGAATGAGAAACGAAGAAAGAGTTAGTGACTTCTTAAGTTGGTCAATTTACAGTCGTGAATCATGCAGTATAGTGAAGTGTATGCATGTGCAACACCCCGACCAACCGAAAATGTCGGCCGCACTCGTAGCAAGCGACCCGCTCAGTTCAAGAGCACTACCAAGGTCCTCCATCCCGGCGTCGTGTTGAGACGACACAAAATCCAGAATCGGAACATCGGCAAGCCCTTCAAAATGATTCTCTACCGGCGGGGGAAAAGCCTCCAAAATTCTAATCCCTGGGATGGGCAGAGACACAACCATGGATTTAAATCTCTCAGATTTAGAGCGTTTGTGAGCAACAGCCTTGCCTTTTCTCTTTCCTTCGGAATCTTGAACACCAGAAGAAGGCCCGGCTGGGAGCTCGGTATCGGTAGGCATTCTCTCCGGATCAACTTCCTCGGTTATCACTACTGCGGGCGCTTTGCGCTTCACCCGTTTCTTAGAGACCACTTTAAGTGTCCCTTCCAGCCGAATGCTCTGCCTCCGTTCTATCAGCCCGACAGTCCTCAAATTCCTGTCGGTCAGGACCAAGTCGATGTGCATCTCTTCTCCCGGAAACGCTTGAAGAATCCGAACAAGCTCTCTGAAGTATGCACCATCAGGACGAGAGATTGCAGCTATAAAAAAGGAAAAGTATGTCAGTTTTGAAGTCAGTCACTAATATCTCAATGATTCAAGAGAGAAATGGAAACACTTACGTCTATCCAACCACTGCCTAGCAAATCCACGGGGGCACCGAACGTAGAACCATTCAGTTTTATAGTAACTTAGCCTTCCCCAGGAGCCCAGTACAATGTGGCAGTTTCTGACCGCTTCCTGGAAGGTGAAAAAGGGCTGTCTCCATGGCTCTTGACGTTGAATAAATATCTGATTTCGATCGGCTTCGGCGGTCGAAAGAGGATCTCCATAAACAGGACAAAGGTGTTGTTCAACAAGGCATACCCGTTGGGATGTAGCTGAGATGGAGCTATGCCAAGAAACGGTAACATCCCCCTTATATATTGGTTGAAGGGAGGGAGTGTCCCCGCTGTGCAAGTGTGATGGTTGAAAGCAGTAAACCCCTCTGGGGGATCATGTGGCCTGTCATTTGGCCCAGGTAGTAACACATCGTCAAGCGACAGACCGTGCCTTAAACAAATCCATCCTAGCATTTCTTCGGAGATACCCGATGGCACATAATCTTCTAGATTACAAATAAACCGAGCCCCTAGACGCTCGTCCGGAGCTGGCTCTATAACTTCGGCTTCAATAACCGGTATCTCTATGGTTGGAGGAATAGAACTCGGAAGTTCCTGCTGCTGTGAACTTGAGGGTTCCATGAATAGTTAGCTTATGAAAAATCATTGTTAAACAAACAATAACACTCGTGCATCCCCCAGTTTAAAGTGTGTGAGTGTGATGTGCAGTGCATTATTGTATATCACTTGAGAGGATCTACAGGATTGAAGAAAACATGAAAACAACGAGACTTCGGAATTCAGTCAAAAGGACCGTCATCGCTGACCGTCACAATCGTGCCATCCAGTTATTAGCCATCAGTCCGAGTTAAAGTTTGTTATCATTTTAGTAAGTTCCAGTTTCATCGACGAGCTTCAATAGGCAATCAGATATGTGGTGAAACGATTAAGTCCAGTTATGCAAGTCTGAAGCTCGTCGGAGTTAGGTGTTCAAATGCACTAGAATTTTCGGTATCGTCGAAATTAAGTCCATGGCCAATCATCAAAAGTTCAAGTTCAAGTCGATCACTCAGGTTAAAGTTCGAATCGCTCGCTAAGGCTCGAGTTCGAATCGATCGCTGAGGGACACACTTGTACCGGTCCCAGGGCGGCACAGTTCGACTCGCTTCGAAGCCTCTGCTTCAACTCGATCCAAAGCCTCTGCTTCGACTCGATCGAAAGCCACGCGCTTCGACTCGATCCAAATCCTCTACTTCGACTAAATCCAAAGACACGCACTTCGACTCGATCCAAGGCAGCCGCTTCGACTCGATCCAAGGCCATCCACTTCGACTCGGTCAAAGGCCATCCTTTCAAATCCATTAGACGCAACCCCTTTGTATCGATCCACGTATTCAAAGCATTCAATTCGATGCGAAGCTCCACCATCGATCGATACGAAGGCCTCCGCCTCATCATCTCGAAACCCCTACTCCAGATCGACGCGAAGCTGTGGCCGAGGAATTTTTGATCGATAACGACTCTAATTGATTTGGTGTTAAAAACCCGAGTCTCATCGTTTACGTGTGCATTTGCTTATTGTATTACCTAGATCTGTTAGTTAGTTCAAATGATTGAAGGTATGAATCAGTTCGAAGGCAAGAATGTTTCTTCTTTCTTCTCGAGTTTCTGAGCGATACGAAGACAAGGACGGAAAGCGAAAGGTAAAAAGTGGAAAAACGGCTAAGTACAAAGTATTTATATGAACTTGAAAGCAAAAGGAATAGACGATTCGCATCTCGGTGGATTCGAACATGCGCTTCGACTCCGTCTCCAATGCGTCGATGCGAAGCTCCCCTTCGTATCGCTTGTCTTCGACTCCGTCTCTGGTGCAGCAAAACAAGCAGTTCGAATCCAAGACTGAGTCGAACAGGCAGTTCGAATCCAAGACCGAGTCGAACAGGCAGTTCGAATCCAAGACCGAGTCGAATAGGCAGTTCGAATCCAAGACCGAGTCGAACAGGCAGTTCGAACCCATCGAATCACGGCTTCTAGAGGCCAACTCCATCGACTCGAAATACTTACTTCGCATCCATAAATTCAATAAAAATCGTCTTCGATGTTTCAACCCTTCACATCGATTAAGGAGAGGATCGTTACGAAGGAACATTCAAAAGAAACCATCGAGCATTGTTACAGCGAATTTCACGTAGGTTCAGGAGAGGATCGATATGGAATTCAATATAAAATAAACTGACAACGACTCGTGAACGTACAAACCTCAACGAGAGTCAGGTTAACATATATGCATGTATGTCGGACTAATATTCAGTATTCTAGATTTACAGGAATTGGAAACTCATTTGATAACAATTACAACAACAAATGGCTAACCACTAGCATACAGCAATCAGTCGCAACAATATAGGGTACAACAGTTGACCGTCAACAGCTTACATTATCAAGAAAAACAGTCGAAGATTACAACTTTCATCGAAAAGACGATAACTATTCAGAATGAAGATTGCAGCACTTCAAAGCACATCATGTTTTCACAAGACATACTTTGGGGGGCAAATGTTATCCCGCCTTTTGGCAAGGCCGTGACACCAAGGAATTGACTAGTAACCAATGACGGCCTGTCCTAGAGATTAGTTATACACAGGCTCACTATGGATATCGACGAATTTTTTCCGAGTCCGGATTGAGCTAAAATTGGTATGACATGACAAGCTAAGCTATGAGAGTCAACGTTCCAAATCTCAAGTCAATCCGAGTTTGTATGCTCAAGTTATGAATGGTACAAAATTGGATAAAAACCAACCACCGGTCGAATCGCTCCCTTCGACTCGCTTCGCAACCATCAGAAGTGACAAATTCGACTCGCTTCGCAACCATCAGAAGTGACAACTTCGACTTGCTTTGCAACCATCAGAAGTGAGAACTTCGACTCGCTTCGCATCCATCAGATGCCTACTTCGACTCGCTCCGCTTCGCCTCCATCAGATACCTTCTTCGACTCGCTCCGCTTCGCCTCCATCAGATGCCTTCTTCGACTCGCTCAGCTCGAACCACTGTTCGACTCCATCGAGTTCGACTCCATTGGCGAAGCCACTATTCGAATCCCTCAGAACGCTCCACTTCGACTCGCTCAATCAATGCACAGTTTGACTCAATCAAAACAGCATCAAGGGCAGAGTAAGATTCAAGCGCCACATCACCGAGTCGAATGAAAGCGAGTCGAACGAAACAGCCAACTGAGAATCCCATTTCTTATCGATCATATCTCCTAATCTACAAGTCCAAATGCTATGAAATTTTCACAGAAGACTACGTGCATGCTAAAGAATGTACACGCCAAATTTCGACTCCATTGGATGAAATCTTGATTGATACGAAATCTGTTCGTATCGATCACGGATCGGACCGAAACTTCACGGGCTTGGGCGCGCAGGCCTGGTCACATGCCAGAGAGGGTTTTCCGAGATCTGAGTGAAATACCAGCCTCCTACACCTATAAATAGACCCCCAAAGCCAACAGAAAAGGGGTTCTTCTTCCTCTTGGAGATCTCCAATGCCCAGGCTCCGCCAGAACCAGATCTGAACTTCATTGATGCTGCTACCAACGAATTTCACTGTTGCAAATCATTGTTATTCGCTGTAATTTGCTGAAATCAATTGTAAACATCAAAGAAAGATCAATAAAGCAAACTACTTCACAGTGGACGTAGGCAATATGCCAAACCACTTTAAATTCTCGTGTCTCCTTGCATTTTTTCTTAGTTTCATATTTGAGATTTGGAGTTTTTGTTAGATAATCCTCTTTTTTACATTTAATTTCTTCACTTTATCTCTTCAAAAACTTCCAAAGAGTGTTGTGCCCAATTTTGGTACAAACAATATTGAAATAGTTATAATTAAGATAGTTTATATTTAAAAATAGGTTATAGATTAAAATAGTTTATATATTAAAAATAGTTTATATATTAAAAATACTTTATATAATAAAATAGTTTCTTCCAATTTCACAAATCGATTCAAATCAACTTTAATTCCAAAATTCAATTTAAATCAATCCTACTTCAACAATTTCGATTTAAAAGGTTAAGGATTTAACTCAAATTCTCAATAAACCATTTCAATTTATATCGATTTCAAATCCAGGTTTTGAACTATCACTTCAATTCCAATAAGATTCAAAGTTTAAATATTCAAACATTTACAATATCAATTTCATTTATATTTCAACATCACTTTAATTTTATTCAAATTTTAAAAAATTCACTTAATCATTTTAATAACAATTTAAATAAAATCTCAATTTATAAACTTAAATCAATATTAAATATTCAGTCTTAATTTCATTTAAAGTTGAGTATATTCATTTAATCGCTTTTTTTTGAAAAATCAAGTTATAAAATCATCCTTTTAAAGCCTCAAAATCAATAAGTTCAAATCAATCCTTATTTAAGTTCAATTCTAAACAAATTTAATTATAAATCAATTCTTATTTAAATTCAAGTATTAACCCATTTAAATTACGAATCAATTCTTATTTAATATTTCTTTCCAACCTTTGTTTATTTAAAGTTATTACAAAGTCTATTTAAATATTAATATTTTGTATATTTTTCAAACATATTATATATATACAAATTAAATTAAATCTATTAAATTAAATCTTATTATTAAATATATTTTATATTAAATTTTATTTTATATATTTTTCTTAAATAATAAAGTTATAAGTAAAATTTTAAAATTTATATTTTCAAAACTAACTTATAAATTTAAAATTTTCAAATATATAATTTTAAAGATTTAAATTTTGCACATATATAAAAATAAAATTTATATATTATATTTTAAAAAATCAATTAAGATCCATATATTTCCTTTTAAACTTTGGAAATCATTTTCAAAATATAGACCAACGGTGTCTGTATATAATTTTCTATCTTATAGTTAAGTGATACAGATATTTATCATTTCAATCCGCAATTTAAATTTAATATTTATGAGTATATATCATTTCAATCCGCAATCCCAAAATTCAAGCAATAAAATCGCTTGGGTCTATCATTTCAACCCATAACGATTTTCCCTTAATCTATAAGGTCGTTCGAGTATGTATCATTTCAACCCATAGGGATTTCTAACTAACAGGGAACTTGCAGAGTGAGAACAGTAATAAAATGACATATTATAAAATGACATACATATCATTAGCATGCATATCATTAGTAACAAATTTAAATACAATATATATAAGAGGTTATGGTGTCACATGTCATAAGTGAACACTTGCAGATAATGGCATATCATATTTGACAATTAAATAGTTAACAATTCAAATTTAATAGCATATTTCAATTGTCATTTTAGATGAACTAAATCTACCGAATATAAGAATGTTAATCGTGAGTGATTGCTCACCTTCGAGGTCAGAGAAACAAGAAGATGACACAGACACGCACATGGATACGGACACGAACCAGCGGGACAGCGACAAGCTAGGAATTGCTGTGGAAAATTCGATATTGAAAAAGTAAGTCAAGGTGGACTAGAGATTGATGAAACAAAATGTAAGTTATATATATCTAAAATCAACTTTTAAAACATATATTTTCAAATCAATATTTAATTCAAACACATAAAATAAAATCTCTATATATATTTATAAACCAAAATCATATATACTAACACATATAGACTAATATACACACACATATATAAACTTACATACTTATTATATTTTAAAATCAATATTTATTATAAAAATCAATATAAACTTAATTTATTATAATATATATTTGAACTCAACAGGTCATATATACGCTTATACTTATATAAACAACAAATAAGTTACATATAAATTGTACAAACTTGTAACTTATATAAATTTATAGTATAAACAACATATCATCGTATATAACTAATATTTTATATAAAATAATTTTTTTTCATGCAAGAATCCAATTGACTGGAAACATATTAGATCAGAAATCAAAATACAACTCTTATATATAATATGAAGTTGAGGCTTGGCACACTGTAACGACCCGGAATTTTCGAACCCGAAAATTCCAGATAATTAGGAGAAAAAGAAAAGAGATAGAAGAAAGAACAGAAAGAAGAAAGAAGAACAGAAACACGACATCTCACATTCGCAGCGGATAAAGTATAATATCAAATAATATCAGTTATACAAAACAATATTATATCTGTCGATTACATTTTAATACATCAGAGTTACATATTTATACAGACACTGGATATACACAATTATCAAGTCTCAGATATACAATAATATAACACAGTAGAAACACTCCATACGTTCCTGCCATCCAGCTCGACTCCTGAACTCCAGAACGTCCTTACCTGAAAATTTGTAATACTCGGTCTGACCCGAGCATTACATCAAAGTAACACCCGGGTCAGGCTGGAAACCAGCGTGAGTAAACTCATCTAATATGAAATTCAAATTCATAGAACTTATATAAACCCGGGGTAACTCGTACTTTACCATAAGTAATTAACTTATATAGTCAATACTTATTCCACAAAACAATATCTAAGTATCCAACTTAGTTTAAATGGTCCATATTATCCCAAACCGGCCTATTGATTTCACATATCAATCTATAAAGAATTATAGTAGATTTCAAAACGAAGTGGTTTTGGGTATTTACTGATACCCAACTCCTGTCTCTTCGAATCCAATGTCATCTTAACCCAAGTTATTCAAATGAAATACAATTTAACTTTAAATACAAGGTGTCACTGTTTTAACCCAAACATATTATAGCACATATCATTCCACATCACATACCACAGATATTATCTAATCTAAGGCATACCCAATAATAAATCCTTAATTACTTCTCCTAAGTAATTATCCTTTAATAATTACATCTTGTAATCATACATTAATTACTTATAGTAATTACACTTATAAATTTCATTAAGTATTTATACTTAACCAGTATCAAGATTATCTTAAATTAATTAACTTAAAATTAATCATATCCATTTATTATTTACAATTGAATAATTCATTCTTTAATTACTTTTAAACAAATTAATTAATCTTTAATTACAGATTAATTATTCTTTAATTATTAATTAATAAACCTTAATTATCAATTAATAAAACTTAATTACAAATTAATTAATCCTTAATTAATTACATTAATTACCATTAGATTAATTATTCTTAATTAATTAATCATTCCTTAATTACCTTCAATTAATTAACCAATTTAATTTAATTGTTCTTTGATTACTTGATAAATCAACCTTTTGATTATTAATTATTCTTAATTACTTTCAATAAGTAATTATCTTTAAGTAATTAATTGCTTTCAGTTACTTGTCATTTATTAAACTTTACTTAATTTATCATTTGTTAATGTAATTACATAAAGTAATTATCTTTAATAACCTTTTATTAATCAAATCAAGTAATTATACTTAACCATCATTAACCTATTAAAATCATTTTTATCTTTAAAAGCTTATCTAATTAATCTAGAAAATATATTATCCTCATTATGTACAATAACTTAATATCTTCAAGCTAATTAAAAATCTAAAACATCATTAAATTAAACTATTATCCTTTAAATCAGTTTCTTCATTTAATCTATTAAATCTTAAATTTAATTTCAAAATAAACTTAGAAAAAAAAACAGAACTTATTGAATTTCAAAAACTGATTTGTTCAAACATTTCAGACCCAAGATAACCCGGGTTAAACCTGATAACACTCTCGAGTTTTCCCTTACTTTGTTTCTGCGAGTCAACTCGAATACAACTTCGAGTATCACCCCAAATCTTCCGATCCACACTCTTCTTCTTCCCTCTTTTCTATTCCTACAGCTAAAAAAAAAATCACTGACACTTCCGTGTACCGTGTACGTGCACACGACACAACGGCCATTGAGCACTTCTCCGACCACCCACGCAAGACGCACCCGGTCTCCTCCCCATGCTCCACCGCCTGGAACATCGCCACGAGCCCTAAATCGAAATTCGAAATTTCCAACATTCAGTAACGAAAACTTCGTTCATCTAATCGCCTCGCTCCGCCATTCTTCCCCATTGCCGATCACCAATCCACTTCACCCGAGAATGCAACACCCTTCCCTCTTCCTTTTCCACAACCACCGATAGTCTCCAGACCAACTACAACGACTCAAAAGCCCCAATCTCGACATCGACCAAGCAAGCACCTAAAACCCTACTCCGACCATCCCCCATCGCCACGATGAACAATAAATCCACCTGACATTTTTGCCGACATCGCCGAGCTTCCTCCTACCTCCAGTCGAAACCCCGACCACCCCGAAACCTCCGGCCACCAGAAACAGCCCAAAACCCATTTCCTGATCAACTATGAACTGCTCATTCAAAACTCATCTAAAAATTTTGATTTTCGTTTTAAAAATTCTAGTTTTCAAAGGAGATTCAGACTATATACTTGAATCAACAAACCATTATGATTGGTTTTAACCTGATCTTAAGTTTTCCACTGTTCTTTATGTTTCCAGAAAATTTCCAAACTTATTTCATATAAATATATTTTTAAAACCTTGAACTGTAATTAAGCAAACATATTAAATTTGAGAACTAAATCCTATCAGTGAATAGATAAGGAGGATAGGAATTTTTCCTTTAAATCTGAACTCTGTAATTCTAAACAGAGACGAATGTAAAACATACCAGACATGCATATCTCAACACATTCATATACCAGGCATTTATATACATGCAAGCATAATCACATCATAACTTCAAGTAATAATCCAAACACTAAGATATAAACTGGGTTCAAAGGTCTGCTCACTTAACAGAGAACAAGTTTATACATATACACTCATATGCACAGATAAATCATATTAATATATACACATCCAACATTAATCATACATGCAACCCATATTATTAAGAGAATTCATCACAATCATCAAGCATACTACCCTAAATAAGTTTAAGCAAGGTTTTTACTCACCTGTTCTTAAGAACAGAGAAAGCCTGTTTTGATTTTGATTGGTTTGATCTGGAAATTGATGACTGAACTGAAACTTTGAATCTGATCTGGAATTGAGTTTGCATTTGCTTGTTTGAAGTTTAAATCGATCTGATTTGAAATCTTGGTTTTTGAGATGAATTGAACTTGATTTTCATCTTTGTTTTGTTTACAGCTTCTACTTCTTTTCTGATTTTGTATCTCAGATTTTATAGCTTGCATTTTATCTTGTTTAGTTTGAATATGAGGAAAAAGAGAATAGAAGAAGAAATGGTGATGTATATATATAACTTTGCTTTAAATTTTAATTTTAATTTTTGAAAATAAAAGAAAATTGACACTTGTCATTCCCCTTATCTATTTTGTTAACACATATGCTTAGCTAATATTATTAGCTTACACTTGTAATACTACATGCTAAAATATAAAATTTTGAATGTTAATAAGGGTTTTTAAAATAAATACCTAATAACACAATACATCTTTTAACTTATAAAAATGAAATCTTTTAAAAGAAAATAGAATAAAACACTATATTTCTACAAAAATCATATATACATATTTTTAAATCCAAAATATATTTAAGATATATATATATACCCTTTGAAAATTTAAATTCAAATTCAAATACAATTTAAAACCCAAACTCTAATCAACTCACACAAATATATTTATTTAACCGAACACAAATTCAATTTGTTTGAAAATAATAATTTTTCTATTTAAAATCTTCTTATATTCATAAATATAATTATTATTTGTTTCGCAGTTACAATTGTCAAATTTTAAGTAATTATATTAGGAGATTATCAAATATTTATCCAAATATCTATAATCCAATTTTATTGTATTTTCAAATTCACTTACATAACCAGATATCTTTTATTATCAAAATTTTTATTTGAATAAATCAGTTAATTATCCAATTACCGGATGTCCAAAAATCTAGGTTATCACATTCCTCCCCCCTTTAAATCTTTTCGTCCCCGAAAAGGAACGAAGCCAGAATTTATTCAAAAATCTAATAAATTTTTCTTTGATCATTTTTAAAATACTTTTTAAATCTATATGATATTATCAAAATAGTTTTTGTAAAAATACTTTTATAACTTGATGTTTCAACAAATCCATCTTCGTTCTTACAGAAATTCGGTCATACGTTGATCAGGCGTAAGACTGAAAATCTATAAGTGCTTAGCAGACCCGTTTTCAACACCTAGTGAAAATATAGAAAACATTTTTGAAATCGAGGAAATATCTTTGGTGAGAATGCTCTAGAAATCATCACCCCCATCCATGGTCACAGTTACATCACGGGTTACGTTGCCATCGCAGCAAAAGTCCATGTAACTGATTACACCAAGGAACCCACAACAGATCGCAGTTACATCCAGGGTTACGTTGCCATCACAGCAAAAGTCCATGTAACTGTTGGCTCTCAGCGGCACACACGATTTCGCTGTCAAAATGAAACTTCTCCCACATAGGTCGCAGTCTACCGATATAAAATCAAACGCAGACTGTTGGCTCTCAGCGGCACAAACGACTTTCGCTATGTTACCATAGTGTCACAGTCTACCGATATAAAATCAAACGTAGACAGTTGGCTCTCAGCGGCACACATGACTTTCGCTATGGTCTGCAGTAGATCGCAGTGACATTGAGTTAAATTGTTGTCACAGCATAACTCAAATGCCTCTGTGGGCACCAGCCCCTCGACTTTCGCTACACAAATAATCCTCAGGAACTAGTTTTGTCCGGACTCCTCACAGGATCAACTTTAGAATCCCCCCTTGGGGTTCAAGGCAGTACCACCCAGTGGCACTCCTGAGAAGTTCATTTCAAGGAAGCGCCTTTTTCCCCAGAGCTATACTCAAAACATTTTATACTATATACTTATAGTATCTTCAAATCATACCCTTTATGATTTATCAAAATCTCCTTTACACAAAATCGATTACCAAAATCGATAATTCTTAAACTAGGCTTTCCAAATTCCCAAAATTGATTTTCCCAAAAATCAAAAGCCTTTTCCAAATTATATAGGTTCCCAAAACCTTTTCCCAAAATCCTCATAAGATCCTTTATATATATATATATGTATATAACTTTGAAAATCTTTGGATCATTTCAAACTTGTATAAAACCTCTTTTATACTTCAAATATTTCAAAACCCTTTTTATTCTGGCTAGATTCAATAAGGGAAGTTTATCATATTACAAAATATAACTTTATTTATTGTCAAATCAAATATTCAAGTTTGATTTCTTTATAAAGTTATTTACCATTTACTTACCCCCATAAAGTAAATTTCAACCAAAGAAATATCCAATTCCATTATATTTCACAAATATACTTTTCATTTCAAAGACCATTTTACAATTTTATCCATAAATTTCCAATATCAATTTCATTCAAACCCGTACGATGTACTCATATCATTCGTACGCAATATCAATCTGATCGCTCTTCGATCACACAATTTCTCTTCCGAACTAGTATCGTCCACCCGACTCCCTAGTGCGGACTCAGACCTGGTTTCTTGACCAGAAACCGTCATTCTCCTTGCATAGTCAAACTATGATAGAGAATATCCAGAACCAATCAAAAACCCATATCCAGGTTCGCCGTCGAAAATCGAGTGAAAAATCCCAACTCGGATCGATAATACTATCTCGAAATTCTGTGTTCAAATCTGGATCAAATCACTATGCGAATAGAATAATATACGTATATCATACATATTTATCTTTATTGGTTATTAGCCAAATCAATTTTCTTTTCTATTCACCTTTCCTTTAATTCCATTCACTTATTCTCAATTGCTTCCATTTCCAATTGAGTTATTACTTAAATTACAAACAGTTTGAACTCTGACCAATTTAAATTTAAAAATAGCTTGAAAAGGTTTTAAAATAGATAAGTAGTTGAAAAATAGTTATTAGTTTGTAAAATAGCTGTAAAATAGTTAAGTAGGTATAAAATAGTTAGATAATTGCAAAATAGTTTTTTTTTTAAATAGTGATTAGATATAAGTAACTGAAAAATAGTAATTAGTTTATAAGATAGTTTCAAAATAGTTAAATAATTCTAAAATAATTGTAAAATAAGTATAAGATAGTTTAGGGTTTAAGAAGAAAGATTGTATAGTAAATAGTTTGGAAAAATAGATTTATATTTAAACAATTTATTTTGAAAATAATCTAGAGCCAAACGGTTTAATTTCCCAATCTACATTCCCAATTAATTTCCCTTTTATTCAATTTAAATTTCCATCTCCATTTAAATTAACTCAATTGCAATTTAAATAACTTCAATTTCCATTGAAATTGATTTAATCCCAATTCAAGTTGAATTAACCTTAATTCCTTTCCAAATTCAAATCAAATTCCATTTGATTTTTAAACTTATACAACTTTAATCACAATTCCAAATTATTTCAAATCAATTTGGATTTATTTCAAATTGAACCAACTTCAATTTCCAAATTCAAATCATTTCAATTCTAATTTACCATTTGAATTTTTAAACTTATACATCTTCAATCACAATTCTAATTAATTCAAATCAAATTCAATTTGAACTAATTCTATTCAAATCTCAACTTAAAACCATCTCGAATTTTATAAATTTGAGTTAAAATTTTTAAATGTGAATTTAATTCCTTAAGTCAAATTAACCTTTACTTTTAAATTAATTCAACAACTTAAATCTTTAAACCATTTAATTATGAATTCAAATTTCAAAATTCCATTTTAAAATTATCTTTACTTAACTTATTACAAAGTTCAAATAAGAATTCAAAATCAATTTAATCTTCAAATTTTAATTTATTATCTATTTTCAATTTCCAGATCTCAAACCCATTTTGAGATCACTCATAACTCCCATTTAAAATCAACCATTTAACTACCCAAGTTAAATTTAAATTTCATCTTGAAATTTCCAATTCAAGTTATTTATTCAAACTTATTTAACTTCCTTCAAGTTAAATTTACTTAATCCGGTCAACTTTCACAATTTGAATTCCCATTCAAATTTTAAACTTCAGATTAATAGTTTTTCCCCTTTTTAAGTTTAAAAAAAAACTTACTTTACTTTGGGTTTCACATCACATTCCAATTTAAAACTCAACACTAAGTGTTTATTTCAAATCATCATTGGTATTATGTATATTCCTCATATATACATTTTCTTTACACACCAAGTTATACTTTAAATTTTAAACCATTCTTGGTTTTTAATTTCAAAACAAAATTTTTTTAAAACGATCTCAAGTTTTCTGGACTTAGATTTAAAACTTCACAATTTTAAATTATCTTCAATTCCAATTTATAAGTTATACTCACTTAAATGTTTACTTCTCTAAACATTTCATTTTGCTTAATCATTTACCACATTTCATTATCGACCATCTATGATAATAACCAAGATTATCATATCTGGAAAACAATTCATTATTATCTTTATTCTTGATAACACTTCTACAAATTCAAGATTTAATTTCAGTTTAAATTCATTTCAAACTTATCTTCATTCAATTTTAATTTCGTTGTATTTCTATTACCACTTAATTTAATTCCAATATTTTAACAACCAATTACCTTAATATTTATTAGAAAGAAATATCATTTTATATATCAAAATATATTCTTATATAAAATCATTTAAAATCCTTATATAATAAAATAACAATTACGCTCTCATATATATATATACACTCAACTCGTCTTAGGGTACCATTGACCCTATCCTTAACGAGTAATCCCAACAGAGCCAAGGTTCTCGCTTAACCTTTTGCTCTGATACCAACTGTAACGACCCGGAATTTTCGAACCCGAAAATTCCAGATAATTAGGAGAAAAAGAAAAGAGATAGAAGAAAGAACAGAAAGAAGAAAGAAGAACAGAAACACGACATCTCACATTCGCAGCGGATAAAGTATAATATCAAATAATATCAGTTATACAAAACAATATTATATCTGTCGATTACATTTTAATACATCAGAGTTACATATTTATACAGACACTGGATATACACAATTATCAAGTCTCAGATATACAATAATATAACACAGTAGAAACACTCCATACGTTCCTGCCATCCAGCTCGACTCCTGAACTCCAGAACGTCCTTACCTGAAAATCTGTAATACTCGGTCTGACCCGAGCATTACATCAAAGTAACACCCGGGTCAGGCTGGAAACCAGCGTGAGTAAACTCATCTAATATGAAATTCAAATTCATAGAACTTATATAAACCTGGGGTAACTCGTACTTTACCATAAGTAATTAACTTATATAGTCAATACTTATTCCACAAAACAATATCTAAGTATCCAACTTAGTTTAAATGGTCCATATTATCCTAAACCGGCCTATTGATTTCACATATCAATCTATAAAGAATTATAGTAGATTTCAAAACGAAGTGGTTTTGGGTATTTACTGATACCCAACTCCTGTCTCTTCGAATCCAATGTCATCTTAACCCAAGTTATTCAAATGAAATACAATTTAACTTTAAATACAAGGTGTCACTGTTTTAACCCAAACATATTATAGCACATATCATTCCACATCACATACCACAGATATTATCTAATCTAAGGCATACCCAATAATAAATCCTTAATTACTTCTCCTAAGTAATTATCCTTTAATAATTACATCTTGTAATCATACATTAATTACTTATAGTAATTACACTTATAAATTTCATTAAGTATTTATACTTAACCAGTATCA
The DNA here is from genome assembly GCA_030737815.1 of Allium fistulosum. Lineage (NCBI taxonomy): Eukaryota > Viridiplantae > Streptophyta > Magnoliopsida > Asparagales > Amaryllidaceae > Allium > Allium fistulosum. The sequence goes on along the minus strand of CM060905.1, from coordinate 494,477,974 downwards.
AGATTATCTTAAATTAATTAACTTAAAATTAATCATATCCATTTATTATTTACAATTGAATAATTCATTCTTTAATTACTTTTAAACAAATTAATTAATCTTTAATTACAGATTAATTATTCTTTAATTATTAATTAATAAACCTTAATTATCAATTAATAAAACTTAATTACAAATTAATTAATCCTTAATTAATTACATTAATTACCATTAGATTAATTATTCTTAATTAATTAATCATTCCTTAATTACCTTCAATTAATTAACCAATTTAATTTAATTGTTCTTTGATTACTTGATAAATCAACCTTTTGATTATTAATTATTCTTAATTACTTTCAATAAGTAATTATCTTTAAGTAATTAATTGCTTTCAGTTACTTGTCATTTATTAAACTTTACTTAATTTATCATTTGTTAATGTAATTACATAAAGTAATTATCTTTAATAACCTTTTATTAATCAAATCAAGTAATTATACTTAACCATCATTAACCTATTAAAATCATTTTTATCTTTAAAAGCTTATCTAATTAATCTAGAAAATATATTATCCTCATTATGTACAATAACTTAATATCTTCAAGCTAATTAAAAATCTAAAACATCATTAAATTAAACTATTATCCTTTAAATCAGTTTCTTCATTTAATCTATTAAATCTTAAATTTAATTTCAAAATAAACTTAGAAAAAAAAACAGAACTTATTGAATTTCAAAAACTGATTTGTTCAAACATTTCAGACCCAAGATAACCCGGGTTAAACCTGATAACACTCTCGAGTTTTCCCTTACTTTGTTTCTGCGAGTCAACTCGAATACAACTTCGAGTATCACCCCAAATCTTCCGATCCACACTCTTCTTCTTCCCTCTTTTCTATTCCTACAGCTAAAAAAAAAATCACTGACACTTCCGTGTACCGTGTACGTGCACACGACACAACGGCCATTGAGCACTTCTCCGACCACCCACGCAAGACGCACCCGGTCTCCTCCCCATGCTCCACCGCCTGGAACATCGCCACGAGCCCTAAATCGAAATTCGAAATTTCCAACATTCAGTAACGAAAACTTCGTTCATCTAATCGCCTCGCTCCGCCATTCTTCCCCATTGCCGATCACCAATCCACTTCACCCGAGAATGCAACACCCTTCCCTCTTCCTTTTCCACAACCACCGATAGTCTCCAGACCAACTACAACGACTCAAAAGCCCCAATCTCGACATCGACCAAGCAAGCACCTAAAACCCTACTCCGACCATCCCCCATCGCCACGATGAACAATAAATCCACCTGACATTTTTGCCGACATCGCCGAGCTTCCTCCTACCTCCAGTCGAAACCCCGACCACCCCGAAACCTCCGGCCACCAGAAACAGCCCAAAACCCATTTCCTGATCAACTATGAACTGCTCATTCAAAACTCATCTAAAAATTTTGATTTTCGTTTTAAAAATTCTAGTTTTCAAAGGAGATTCAGACTATATACTTGAATCAACAAACCATTATGATTGGTTTTAACCTGATCTTAAGTTTTCCACTGTTCTTTATGTTTCCAGAAAATTTCCAAACTTATTTCATATAAATATATTTTTAAAACCTTGAACTGTAATTAAGCAAACATATTAAATTTGAGAACTAAATCCTATCAGTGAATAGATAAGGAGGATAGGAATTTTTCCTTTAAATCTGAACTCTGTAATTCTAAACAAAGACGAATGTAAAACATACCAGACATGCATATCTCAACACATTCATATACCAGGCATTTATATACATGCAAGCATAATCACATCATAACTTCAAGTAATAATCCAAACACTAAGATATAAACTGGGTTCAAAGGTCTGCTCACTTAACAGAGAACAAGTTTATACATATACACTCATATGCACAGATAAATCATATTAATATATACACATCCAACATTAATCATACATGCAACCCATATTATTAAGAGAATTCATCACAATCATCAAGCATACTACCCTAAATAAGTTTAAGCAAGGTTTTTACTCACCTGTTCTTAAGAACAGAGAAAGCCTGTTTTGATTTTGATTGGTTTGATCTGGAAATTGATGACTGAACTGAAACTTTGAATCTGATCTGGAATTGAGTTTGCATTTGCTTGTTTGAAGTTTAAATCGATCTGATTTGAAATCTTGGTTTTTGAGATGAATTGAACTTGATTTTCATCTTTGTTTTGTTTACAGCTTCTACTTCTTTTCTGATTTTGTATCTCAGATTTTATAGCTTGCATTTTATCTTGTTTAGTTTGAATATGAGGAAAAAGAGAATAGAAGAAGAAATGGTGATGTATATATATAACTTTGCTTTAAATTTTAATTTTAATTTTTGAAAATAAAAGAAAATTGACACTTGTCATTCCCCTTATCTATTTTGTTAACACATATGCTTAGCTAATATTATTAGCTTACACTTGTAATACTACATGCTAAAATATAAAATTTTGAATGTTAATAAGGGTTTTTAAAATAAATACCTAATAACACAATACATCTTTTAACTTATAAAAATGAAATCTTTTAAAAGAAAATAGAATAAAACACTATATTTCTACAAAAATCATATATACATATTTTTAAATCCAAAATATATTTAAGATATATATATATACCCTTTGAAAATTTAAATTCAAATTCAAATACAATTTAAAACCCAAACTGTAATCAACTCACACAAATATATTTATTTAACCGAACACAAATTCAATTTGTTTGAAAATAATAATTTTTCTATTTAAAATCTTCTTATATTCATAAATATAATTATTATTTGTTTTGTAGTTACAATTGTCAAATTTTAAGTAATTATATTAGGAGATTATCAAATATTTATCCAAATATCTATAATCCAATTTTATTGTATTTTCAAATTCACTTACATAACCAGATATCTTTTATTATCAAAATTTTTATTTGAATAAATCAGTTAATTATCCAATTACCGAATGTCCAAAAATCTGGGTTATCACACACACTATATTATATTATATATAATATGAAAATTGTAATGACCCGTAATTTTCGATAATTAGAAATAGTTCATTTAATAAGGTTTTGTGATTTAATGTTGGAAGAAATTAAAATTTGTAATTTAATAATAAGAATACAAATGGAATGAAATGTAATAGTATTGATTTAAGGTGATTGATAACTGCTTTAAATGTAATTTCAATTAATTGAAATGATTAAAAAGTTATAATTGGTTATAGATTGTAAATTAATTGTGATAATGTGGGTATTAATTGATAATTGGATTAAAAGAGTAATTGATAATTTAAATGTTGTATTAATTAATGAAATAATGTGTAATAAATTGTAATTGGATAGAATTAGTATTGTGTAAGTTGTTATAACATTTGTTTGTAAATAATAAACTTATAAATGTGATTAAAAGTTAATGGTGACAATTATTATATGTTACCTATTTATTTAGTCTATTAAATTAAATTGAAAATCAATTGCAATTAAATGTAATTAGATATTACGTTAATGGAAATTAAGATGAAATTGGAGAATATTAGTGTAATAAGATATAAACCAATGTTAACTATGCCCATAGAGTAATGATTAATTGAATAAAAAGATTGAAATCAAATTTACTCAATTTATTGAAATTAAATTACAATTAATTGGATTTAATTACAGTCGAAATTGAACACTGTAATTAGTGTAATATTTAACACTAAATTGATGTGTAAATTTGTTTTAACTTTTTTTTAAACGCCTAAGTAATCAAAAATGATGAAAACTGTTAGTTTATAAATATTGAATTAAAAAGTGATTTAATTAGTTTAATATTAATTTATTTAATTAACGCGAAAATAACCATTTTTGCCACTGACTCGAATTTCGATGAAACTAGTTTCATCAGATCCGTAATGGTGAATTATTATAGGATCTCAGGTTTCGTAGCAATCGGGCTTGTCGTTTGATCGTACGGACTCGAAACGCGTAGAAATCAATTTAATTAAATTCAATTGAAATCAATTTGAAATAAGATGATTTTAAAGCTAACTTCTTCATACAATGGAATTTGGACTTAAAACCTGTTCCATTGAGTTTAAAACTATCGAAAACATCTTTTTTGATATATGGGATGATCCACTTTTGTTTTGGAGGCAGAATGGGCTTTTTGGGTCGCTATTCGTCGTTCGTACCAATTTGATTGTGTTTATTTTCTTATCGGGCCTTGTTCATATAAATTGTTCTGTCTAACCCTAGCAGTCTTTCTATTTCTTATTCCTATATGTACATCAACTTCTTTCTGCTCCTTTCTTCAATGGCAGAAACCAATTCCAACATACAAACCCAAATTCAATTTCCAAATAAATTTCAAAAATCAAACTCCTCAAACTATATCGAATTATATATCGATTCGAAGCTCTCGACGAGCGCAATCTACTGTAGTGATTTGTTTCTCGAATCGGATCATTGTTTGTCCAAAAATCAAAGAATTATTCTCGGCCGTTCATTACGTTTCGATCAACATCGATGGATCGTCGAATCAAGGGTATGGTAGCGTAGAGATAGTAAAAGGGAGGGCATCGGCGGTGTTTGTTTAGATGTTCAACGGCTAGAAAGCTCGAAAAAATTGAATATGGATCGAAACCCTAGAAATTAGGGTGGCGGCGCACGGCCCTAGGGCTAAGCGGAAGCTGTGCAGTTAAAGCGCTCGATAGAATAAAAGCGGTGGAGGTGCAAAAAGTCATAGCGGGGATACAGCGAGGATATAGCGGGATATAGTGGATGACTCTAAAATAGCATATAAAACTCATACTTAATGTTTTTACAAATATATAAATGGTAATTAAATGAAAAATTATCATTCAATTGAATTATAATTAATACATAAATAATTTTAAATAAAAACATGTGCGAATATACTTTAAATAAACGTAAAACTATTATATAACATAATTGAATTTAGTAGAATATTAGAGTATTTTCATTTCTGAAAATATATTAAAATTTAAACCAAATAAATTAGTTTCAAAAATTTTATAATATATAAATGCAATTTTTCAATTCATTTTATTAAAGAAGATATAGCGGAAATAGCGGAATATAGCGGAAATAACGAGATATAGCGGAAATAGCGGGGCTTAAAGCGGAAAGGCTATATGTTGAGGCTATATGGAAAAATCGTAGCGGTAGAAACCCGCTATGAGATATAGCAAGGTTATAGCGGGGTAATAGCGGGGCATTAACTACACAGGGCAGAAGTGACGTTGATGCCATGGCTGGGTGCGGCTGGTCTAGACGAGGCCATAGGTGGTGGCGGAGATGGCTATCGTGGCCGGAGGTGAGGGAAATTGGCGATCAAAGATGGTGATTGTGGCATGTTCATGGGTTCTAATAGGCCGGAGGATGCGCGCGTTTGCCTGATGGAAGAGGTTTTCGTGAGTGACGTGGCAAGTGAGGTTATCTTATTTAATTGATTTTATTTTATCCAATTTCAAACTGTCTCACTTAAATAACTTTTACGTACGATGTACGATTCACATGTGGTTTGCTTCGTTGGGATCGTATCGAAATTTCGGAAATTTTGACGCTAGTTTGGACGAATTCTGATATTTTTCAAATTTGGGCCTTTATTTGGATTTCAAATCGATTTGAAATCAAAGGTGAGTGTTTTGACCCACTCACAACTACTACATTATCTTATGCTAGTTAAATTAAATTTATAATGTGATTAGAAATTAATTAATTGATGTTTGGTATATTTAAACCGTCATTCTAGTTAAATTTGACTTTTATTTGCATTTAATCATCGTTTAATTTAATATTGAATTTAATTGTCAATTTAATATCTGATATTGATAATCAGTTATCTACTGATGTTATTGGTTGATTTGGATGATGATTGTGATGTAGTTTGATTTGCCGATATTGGATCACTGGATGTTATATTTTATATTGTTATAACACTGCAAGTTCCATATTGGTTGAAATGATACATACCCGAACGGTCATATAGAAGAGGGGAAAATCGTTATGGGTTGAAATGATAAACCCAAGCGATTTGCATTGAAATAATTTTGGGATTGCGAGTTGAAATGATATATACCCGTAAATTTAATAATTGTAGATTGAAATGATAAATATTTGTATCACTTGACCATAGGATAGAGAATTATATACCGACATGGGATTGGTTGAATTTAATGATTTTAAATCTTTAAACTTTGAATCCAGTTAAACGATATTTGAAATAGAATTTGATTGATAGAAACTGAATTGATTTAAGTAATTATTTAAAGGATTTAAATTGAAATGTTAAAGTTGAATTTGAAATATAAATGATATTTATCGAAATTGAGTTATTGAAATGTTGGAAATTGTAACTTCGAAAATCTATTAAAATTGAAATAGTTAAATTTGGTGCTAATTTCAAATTTATTATCTCAATATAAACTGTAAATGTTCTTTTAAATTCTAATTTTAAGATTTTCAACTATTAAAATAAGTTAATCTATTTTAAACCAACCTAATCAATTTAAACTATTTAATTTATTTTAATCTAATCTAACCTATTTTAAACTAATTAACCTACTTAATCTATTTCAATTTATTTTAAACTATTTTAATATATTTTAATATATTTTAATCTATTTTAAATAATTTAAACTTTATCTAACTATATTTAACTATTTAAATTTATTTTTTACTATTTAATCTATTTTAATCCTATTTAATCTATTTTAAATTCATTTAATCTATTTTAAATCTAATTAATCCATAATAAACCTATTTAATCTATTTTAAATCTATTTAAAGTATTTTAATCTATTTTAGTCTAATTTAAATTTATTTAATCTATCTTAAACCTATTTAACCTAATTTATATTTATTTTAAAACTATGTTAAACTAATTAAACTACTTATAACTATTTAAATTATTTTCTAAATTACAGATGGTGTAGAGTGGAAATGGTTATAATTAAATCCTTGATTTTAAAGCAAATAAGGTTTTAAAATGTTATAACATGAGTTGGGATTTGAAATGATATTCACTAGTGAAACGACATATTTAAGTAAATATGATTTTGAAAGTAATTATGATTTCCAAAGTGATTTGGTTTGAATTGAATATGATATTTTGATATCAATATGGAATGGTTTTGGAAATGTAAAAGAACCATCCGGTGTGTAATAAGCAGTTGATTGTTAAAGAGACCAGGATCTGATATTGTCATACTCTCTGCCAATACCGAAAACCACTTTAACAACTGTGAACGTGGTGGAGATTCCAGAAATGAAGTACGATGGTTTGGTGTACGATTCTGTATGAGGTATTTACGTGACCCTGACCCCCGTGAGTCAGCTTAGATGTGACTAAAACAGGAGCCACGCCGGGCCAAGTGAGCTTATTTCTCCTATCGGACATGCTTCTTCGATACCATATTATGACTTGTGATGATTTGGTGGCCACCCCTTGATTTTGATTATGGGAGTGTGTTCCGAGGTGGGCGGTAGTAGCTGTTATGCGTTACCACCAGTCTGGATCCGCAATTGGTATATTTACCCTGGCATTGCCTCGAGTGTCATGTTCACATGCCCTATCGCGCCTTCTACGAGTTTGGTTTGTAGCATACCTATGGAGTACCCTCTGAGTAAACCTCATGGAGGAGCTTACAGTACTGTATAGACTATGGGAATATATAAAATGTGTTAATGGGGATATGGGTAATGCCTTAACGCTATTTTAATACTTTACTATAGACACTATTATAATAGCGTATTGTACTACATAGTAGATAGTTTAACGGATCCTTAGGAGATAGTAATCCCGAACATCTCTTGAGTTATTGTACTCACGTTGACACTAGATAGGAGATGTCAAAACCCGTAAACGTCTCCGACGCCGTTATACTCATATTTATTTACTGTTGATTTAACTTACATAAGATCTTTTAGTTCTGAATCGAGTGTTTTGTCTTTTCAATTCGCTCGGGTCAGTCTGAGCTTTTCAGTTTATCAAAGACTGCTTTCAGGAGGACGAAGACGAAGATTCAGTACTATTACTATTTACTTATTATTTGTTTTAAATTTTCCGCCGCATCATGTTGTTCTGCTGCATTATTTACTTGTTACTGTTGTATGTACTCTGATTCTATATTGTAAAAGTATAATCAAATGTTATTTGTAAAACAGATTCATGAACTATTTATTTGATTATTATATTTTGTCATTCCGCTGTGAGATTCTGTATTTGTTTTTTCTTTCTTTCTCTACGTTTTCTTATTTACCTCATAACAATCTACCATTTTGAATGGTTTGAGTCTGATGTGTGTGTCTTATCGACGATTTAAACAGTCCAAAAAGGCAGGCCGTTACAAAAGTAGCACTTAGACAATATTATATACTTAAAACACTATACTAAGGCAGCATATATTAGATTATATATATAATAAGAAGTATAAGATATATCATATACAACCCGAAGTGGAATATATATTAGCATATATTAGTTCACGTTTACAGGTTGTTAAAGCAACTTTATGTTCTTAAATATATATATTACCAAAAATCAAAATATATACAAGCTTTAATACATATATACATATATATATATATATATATTTATATTTATATATATACAGGTTTCACAAATACATACATGACCTGAATTATATAACAAGCTTTCTAACAAAACATATATATTAAGCCTATTACAAAATCTATTTTTAAATCATAAATTTAGAATAAACAAGCATATTATATACATACATACATACAGTAACATTAACATATATTATACATGCTAAACAAGAAGAAGTTGCAACTGGAGCATTGCGTGGGTAGCAGCCAAGGAAAGAGGCGTGAGTTTGTGGTGCAATGTCTGGGTGGATGGTTTAAAGCATAGGGGATGAGCAAACTTCTCAAAAAATTTATGCATGCAAACTTTTTTTTATATGAAGGAGAAGAGGGGACTGGTCGGAGCATGGTCGGAGCGTGTGCAGCTGGGGATAGGCGGCGCTAGGTGAATGACATGGCGGAGGTAAAGGAAGGCTAGCGGAGATCTGGCGATGGGTTGTCATGTGCTAAGGCGGTTTGATAGGAAGGACGCGGGGTACTTGTGGCTGTGGTTGGATGATGTGGCGGGTTGATGAGTGGTCGAAGGCCGAGTGATAGAAGAAAGGCGGCAGCTTAAAGTTGGCATGCGTTTCGGTGGGGTTTGCTTAAAGGACGAGTAAGGTTTTTGAGGAAAGGAGATAGTAGTGTTGCAGAAATATTTGCAAGCTAATATAAACTATACTATATATTATAATTATATTTTATAAGAATGGTAAACGAAGTAGAGAACGAAAGGAGAACCGGATAAATAAAATGAACCAGCAAATTTTTTTTATTATTCGGAATAGAGAAAGTCAGAAATATTTAATCCTATGAATTTGAAAAGTAGTGACCTTTTTTTCAGCCTCTTGACAATTGAATGGTCACAGAATATCTAAAGCTCCAAAATGGGTACTGATACGGCTATCTGTTTCCACGGATTTCACCGCGTACTGGACTCCGAAATGCACAAATGAATATACTACAGAGATCAGCATGACGAGACGAACAGAATGGTACACTGATATCACCGATACGACCGTCCTATCAAAAGTCGATATTTCGCTGCTAAACTACTGCAAATTCGTCGAAAATAAGATAAACGAGGCTAGAGAAGTCCAAATTTGATGAATCGAAATATGACGTCTCACTCAAAAAATAGTTTACATTTTTATTATATAAAAATATGTAGATTTCAATAATATTTTATTTTCATCAAATTAACTGATTTAAATTGGAATTGGAATTACATAACAGAACTAACTTCCATTTTTTTTTATGAAAATCTGAAACTCGCTATGTATTAATAGACATACCAAATATCAAATTTTCATTGCTAATTTTAATTGTTTCAGTTTCAAGAAAAAATCACTTAATTACGTTATTTAAGCAGCTAATATTTACGGGTTGTTACATTCTCCCCCACTCAAAATTTTTCGTCCTCGAAAAGGAACGAGAAGGAGAATAGAAACAACCAGCTAAATACAAAATATTACAATTAATTCAAAGCTATATAAATTTCATTTTATTTTAAATTTATTTATATTCGACTCATTTGGTTTAAATCCATTTTATTTAAATCAATAAATAGTCATTGTATTCGCATTTGGTTGATTTCAATTCAATATATTTGTTTCCATTATTTACATTGGTTTAAAAAAATTCTTTCAAAGCAAATTTTATTTTATTTATTCATTTAATCCATTTGACTTCACTTAAGTTAATTCCACTTGAAATTCAATTTCAACTATCCTTAAGTTTATATTTATTTGCTTAATAGAATTTTCTTCTCTTTTTTCCTCTTTTTTATCACTTACATTTCTTATAACATAGATTTAGTGTATAACATTTATTATAAAAATTCAAATTCTTATATATAAATTCTCTTATCAAAATTTCATTTTTTTTCTTTTCTAACACCTTATTATTCACATTTATATGGTATATTATTCAATTACATATTCTTATTAACAATTTTCACTTTTTGAATATTTCAGGTAAGTTATATATGTTTTAGAAAGCAATTCAGTATTATACAAAATAAGTTTATCCTAGTTCAACTGCTTCAAGTTGTTTCGATTCCATTTCTCATCTTAGACACCCAATTATTCAAAAAGTTGCTTCATTTCAATAATTGAAAACCATCACTTAACATAAACTGAAGAATGAAATTTCCGGTTTCACTTTATACTATTTGAAATAAATATACATATATACTTTGTACAATAAATCATACTCAAGGAGTTTCTAATCAAATCCATAAATAAATACAAAATATATATAATTTTGTAAATCAAATCATATTCATGAAATTCAAATCAAATCAATTTTCAAAAACAAAAGTGTAGCAAAGGTATGAAGGAGTCTCTCCACTTTGAGACTCGAAAATGAATGTCGATGATGCTGCAGTCATCACCGAAATTATTTTCCAACGAAAAAAGAGTAAAGTACCGACTTACTTCTTTAAAATTCTTTGGAAATAATTTTCTACTCGAGAATACTTTCAAATAATATATTTTCAAGACTTTTTTGAAAACCAAGTTTTGAAAAGCACCGAAAATATAATTCTCAAATCTATAATTTAAATTCTTTATACAAACCATGTTTATAAAATTCAACTCCTTATAATATACAATAATAGTTAATGGTTTAGAAATGTTAACAAAATAATAAATGGTAATCTAGAATTATCATTTCTAACAACCAATTTATTAAGTTTCAGAAAATTATATCTTTATATATATAAAACATAGTCATACATAAAATTATTTCACTTACAAATTTTTGAAAACAAAATTGTGTATGTTTACTTTATTCAAGTGTCTTGGAATTCCAATCAATGGCGTTGGCCAGACGAATCGATCGAAAGCCAAAATTCAAACTTAACAACTCAATATAAAATATTTTATATTAATTACAAATACACTCCCTTACAGGATGATTCAACAATGGATTTCAAAACAAGGATAGAGATTCAAATTTAGAGGGACCATAATCAAAGAGAGTTCTAACAACGAAGATAGCTCGAAAGGATGATAAGGTAATTAAGTTACAGAAGAGAAAAGATTGATAGACTTATACTAATCGCGGGCGACCTTAATCGGGTCAACCGAGACTTATAAAAGACGAAAATATCATCAACGAAAACCAGGTCAAACTGGTTGAGAACATCCCGGAATACGCGATTCATGAGATTGATGAAGAAGGCGGGTGTGACGCCCCACCTCTATACCCACGCTAGCTAAGAACACTACGATGTAATGCTGTCAACTAGCATGGAGAATAAGGCTGTTGAGGAGCGACCATCCATGTAACTTCTTTGAACGAGCACCGAAATGTCAGATAGTATAGCATGTACTTCATTTAAGGAGGAAATCCGAAATACCGATACAAACTCAAAGCTATCACACGGTGGCTATATATAATCTTCGGAAACAAACATAGAAATAAACATAACATAAATCAGTCACAGATATCCATATCACAAAGGCGGAAAAAGATATGAATATATATATAACACATGAAAGTGTACATCAGAGTAGTGGTCAGAAAGATCCACGATAATACAAAAGAATTGCAACACGTGCTATACAAAAGAATAAGTACATAACATAGAGTCTATATTTCAAATGTGTACATCCAAAAACTACTAATCTAAGTAGTTAGCCAAAAGTCAGAATAATCCAAAAGTGAAATCAAGCAGAAGCACCTATAACATCTCGGTCTGACCCGAGTATTATTTATAAGAAAATAATAAACGGATCAGTCTAGCTATAAATATCAGATGATATGGTATAAAGTAAAAGACATGGCATGAACATGTAATGACCATAATGGCATACTACTATAAGTATGTAATTGAAAATCAACTAGAGATTAATCAATATCACAAGAATCTTCTCAAAGATAAAATAGGGTATCATACCCTAAACTTGTATTCATAACAAGTCAATGACACACAAATTCACCAATGCACAAAAATTGATAAAACTTATCAATGGAAATCACGAAAATTGGTGAAGCAAAAAATTCCAGAAATCATCATAAGAAATCCAGAAATCACAAGAAGGGGGAGGCCTATCACAAAACGGGAGTATGAAAACTCACCAACACGTGTAACACAAGACGAGAAGCTATCTCATGGTAGCTAACTATTAGTTTTGAGTCGAAACTCCACAAGAATGGTCCGAAGACCGTGGGGCGCTACCCCACATATGTGATGGTGAAACATCACACAAACGGGGTTTAGTATCCCTCGTAGAGAAAGAGACATCGCTAAATCGCTAGTCTAAATCACAAAAATGATCGTCATGATCATCAGGAAGTGTCAATCACACAAAGCTAGTAAATATATGAGTTTAGCTTCATGTCCCATAACCACTTGCTTAACTTAAATATTTACGAACAAGCTGTGAATCTTTATTAGAAAATTGTCACAAAAGGTTCAATCGAACAAGTCCAAGAATTAAACGGCTTAGTCCAAGAATTAAACCTCTAGGTCGAACCCCGTAGCGGGGGTGTTGCCCCCGCACCCCCACCTTGGGGGGTTGCCACCCCCTGGACCCCCCATCCGTCTTGGACTTGTTCGATTGAACCTTTTGTGACAATTTTCTAATGAAGATTCACAGCTTTTTCATAAATATTTAAGTTAAGCAAGTGGTTATGGGACATGAAACTAAACTCATATATTTACTAGCTTGGTGTGATTGACACTTCCTAATGATCATGACGATCATTTTTGTGATTTAGACTAGCGATTTAGCGATGTCTCTTTGTCTACGAGGGAGACTAAACCTCGTTTGTGTGATGTTTCGCCATCACATATGTGGGGTAGCGCCCCACGGTCTTCGGACCATTCTTGTGGAGTTTCGGCTCAAAACTAATAGTTAGCTACCATGAGATAGCGTCTCGTCTTGTGTTACACGTGTTGGTGAGTTTCATACTCCCGTTTTGTGATAGGCCTCCCCCTTCTTGTGATTTCTGGATTTCTTGTGATGATTTCTGGAATTTTGTGCTTCACCAATTTTCGTGATTTCCATTGATAAGTTTTATCAATTTTTGTGCATTGGTGAATTTGTGTGTCATTGACTTGTTATGAATACAAGTTTAGGGTATGATACCCTATTTTATCTTTGAGAAGATTCTTGTGATATTGATTAATCTCTAGTTGATTTTCAATTACATACTTATAGTACTATGCCATTATGGTCATTACATGTTCATGCCATGTCTTTTACTTTATACCATATCATCTGATATTTATAGCTAGACTGATCCGTTTATTATTTTCTTATAAATAATACTCGGGTCAGACCGAGATGTTACAGGTGCTTCTGCTTGATTTCTCTACTGGATTATTCTGACTTTTGGCTAACTACTTAGATTAGTAGTTTTTGGATGTACACATTTGAAATATAGACTCTATGATGTGTACTTATTCTTTTGTATAGCACGTGTTGCTATTCTTTTGTATTATCGTGGATCTTTCTGACCACTACTCTGATGTACACTTTCATGTGTAATATATATATTCATATCTTTTTCCGCCTTTGTGATATGGATGTCTGTGACTGATTTATGTTATGTTTATTTCTATGTTTGTTTCCGAAGATTATATATAGCCACCGTGTGATAGCTTTAAGTTTGTATCGGTATGTCGGATTTCCTCCTTAAATGAAGTACATGCTATACTATCTGACATATCGGTGCTCGTTCAAAGAAGTTACATGGATGGTCGCTCCTCAACAGCCTTATTCTCCGTGCTAGTTGACAGCATTACATCGTAGTGTTCTTGGCTAGCGTGGGTGTAGAGGTGGGGCGTCACAGCGGGAGTATTGGTTAATCCATAGGGGATGATAAACCATTTATAGAAACCATTCATCTGGGAGGAAGGACAACATGTCAAGCTCCAGGAATAAGATCGATGAGGAATTCTATTTCCCATGTAGGAGATAGGGGAGTGACTTCACCAGAACATCAAAATATTCCCTAGCTATCTAGATAGATTCAAGATTACTAAGCTGAGTATCAGGCGAAAGATAGAACTGCTTACATAGCCTGAGGCAATCAACATTCGATAAGAGAGTTACCCGGGGTCGTCTACTAAGAAACGGTTCGGGTTTTGCAAGAGATACCAGCGTCAAAACCGAGGACATTAGAAATCTCTGGTGAATTGACGTCGGCTGTAAAGGAGTTTCACCCCTTTACAGATCATAATGAGGTCGGGGGGACTGCCGATGGGATTAGACACACACAAGGATGAATTTGCCAATTGAGATGGAAAGATAGTCTCAGATTTATTATAGAGATCAACCAAAGTGGAGCTATGGAATGCTCCAGAATCATGAAGAACACGAACAGGAGAGGGCAAGAATGGTTTTCAAAATGAAGGGAACATTCCAAAATTTCGAAAGGAATCTTAATCCAGGATGAAGAATTTCAAGCTCGAACGAAGATGATTCTATAATTTATTCTACTCATTCTAGGATATCACTACCCTATCTCTAATGAGTTTTCTACTCCATATGCTAAGTTTTGCCTAAACCAGGGCTCTGATACCAACTATAACGACCTGGTATTTCGAACACATGTCAGACTTGAATTGCTCAAAACAACAGATTGTTAATTTATATTTGGAAAAACTCAGCATATATAGTAAATAAATAAATCACAAAATCACAGACATAGAGTAATATAACAATAAGCAGCGGAATAGATAAATAGTAGTTCATGAAGCTACTATATAAACATTAGAGTTAGAACAAAATACAACAGAAATCTCGAATACACAGGAGTTACTAATACAAATGCCAATGACAAGTCTAAAAAAACAACTAGAATAAACTGAAGTAACTGGAAAGCTGAATAGACAAAATTAGATCTTCAAGCAAAGCTCCAAGTTCCAAAGGTGAGTCTCAAATGCTGTGACACCCAGTCCGACATGAGCATAAAGCAAAACACTTGAGTCAGGATTAACATTCTTATACCAGTAAATTTAACTCAAGTGAAATTTCAACTGCAATACAAAATACTTAAAGGATTTTTAGGATACCCATCCTCTAAGGATCCGTTAAACTATCTACATACATAGTACAATACGCTATATATATAATGTCTATAGTAAAGTAAACTATTGAAATAGCGTTAAGACATTACCCATATCCCCCTTAACACATTTTATATATTCCCATAGTCTATACAGTACCGTACACTCCTCCGTAAACTGTAGGGTTACCCAGAGGGCACTCCATAGGTATGGTACAAAACAAACTCATAAAAGGCGCGATAAGGCATGTGAACACGGCACGCGAGGCAATGCCAGGGTAGGATTCTACTGTTTTGCGGATCCGGACTGGTGGTAATGCATAGCAGCTACTACCGCCCACCTCGAGACACACTCCTAAATCAAAAGCTGCACCCAATCAAATCACAAAATAATAGAATATTATCGAAGAAATGTGCCTGATAGGAGGAATGACCTCACATGGCCCGACATGGCTCCTGTTTTAGTCACATCTAAGCAGACTCACGGGAGTCAGGGCTACGTAAATACCTTATACAGAATTGTCGCCAACCATCCTACTTCGTTCTGGAATCTCCACCATGTACACAGTTGTTAAAGTGGTTTTCGGTATTGGCAAAGAGTATGACAATATCTGATCCCGGTTTCTTTAACAACCAAACGCTTATTTCACACCATGGTCATATTCATTTCAAATAGTTCATACTTCATATCAAAATATCATATCCATTTCCAAAAATCATATCACTTTTGAAATCATATTTTACTTTCGAAATCATTATTTCACTTCCAAAATAGTTCAAACCATCATATCAAAATATTCGCATTTGCATCCATTAAATCTTAAATCATAACAGTTTCAACTTAAATAGTTTAAATATTGAAAATAGTTTATATATTGAAATAGTTATAATTAAGATAGTTTATATTTAAAAATAGGTTATAGATTAAAATAGTTTATATATTAAAAATAGTTTATATATTAAAAATACTTTATATAATAAAATAGTTTTCTCTAATTTCACAAATCAATTCAAATCAACATTAATTCCAAAATTCAATTTAAATCAATCCTGGTTCAACAATTTTGATTTAAGAGGTTAAGGATTCAATTCAAATTCTCAATAAACCATTTCAATATATATCGATTTCAAATCCAGGTTTTGAACTATCACTTAAATTCCAATAAGATTCAAAGTTTAAATATTCAAACATTTACCATATAAATTTCATTTATATTTCAACATCACTTTAATTTTATTCAAATTTTAAAATATTCACTTAATCATTTTATTAACAATTTAAATAAAATCTCAATTTATAAACTTAAATCGATATTAAATATTCAGTCTCAATTTTATTTAAAGTTGAGAATATTCATTTAATCACTTTTTTTCAAATCAAGTTATAAAATCAACCTTTTAAAATCTCAAAATCAATAAGTTCAAATCAATCCTTATTTAAGTTCAATTCTAAACAAATTTAATTATAAATCAATTCTTATTTAAATTCAAGTATTAACCCGTTTAAATTACGAATCAATTTTTATTTAATATATCTTCCTAGCTTTTGTTTATTTAAAATTATTACAAAGTCTATTTAAATATTAATATTTTGTATATTTTTAAAGCATATTATATATATACAAATTAAATTAAAGGGACAGTTTGGCATAATTCCCTAATAAGTTTCAAAATACACAAAAACCCCAATAAAAAAAAGTTTGTAAATTAGGTCCCTAGAATTAAGTTACCGAATAATGGCATACACTTATGCAATTATTCAGTGAATAATTGCAGAAATTTATGCAATTATATCAAAAAAGTACAGACATTTCCATAATTATTTACTGAAAATTGCGTAAATTTTCGCAATTTTTTCAAAAAATTGCGGAAAATTCCGCAATTATTCACCACCGCAATTTTTTCAAAAATTTGCAAAAAATTCCGCAATTATTCACCAAAAAAATTGCGGATATTCATCGAAAAAATTGCATAAATTTATGCAACTTTTAGATATAATTGCATAAATGTCTGCAATTATTAAGTGAATAATTTAATAACTATATGCAATTACTTAGTAACTTAATTCTAGGGACCTAATTTACATACTTTTTTTACTGGGGTTTTTGTGTATTTTGAAACTTATTAGGGACCTGAGCCTAATATTCACTAAATTAAATCTATTAAATTGAATCTTATTATTAAATATATTTTATATTAAATCTTATTTTATATATTTTTTAAAATAATAAAATTATAAGTAAAATTTTAAAATTTATATTTTCAAAACTAACTTATAAATTTAAATTTGTCAAATATATAATTTTAAAGATCTAAATTTTGCACATATATAAAAATAAAATTTATATATTATATTTTATAAAATCAATTAAGATCCATATATTTCCTTTCAAACTTTAGAAATCATTTTAAAAATATAGACCAACGATGTCCGTATATAATTTTATATCCTATGGTCAAGTGATACGGATATTTATCATGTCAATCCATAATTTAAATTTAATATTTACAGGTATATATCATTTCAATCCGCAATCCCAAAATTCAAGCAATAAAATCACTTGGGTTTATCATTTCAACCCATAACGATTTTCCCTTAATCTATAAGATCGTTCGGGTATGTATCGTTTTGACCCATAGGGATTTCTAACTAACAGGGAACTTGCAGAGTGAGAACAGTAATTAAAAAACATATTATAAAATGACATACATATCAATAGCAAGCATATCATCAGTAACAAATTTAAATACAATATATATAACAGGTTATGGTGTCACATGTCATAGGTGAACACTTGAAGATAGTGGCATATCATATATAACAATTAAATAGTTAACAATTCAAATTTAACAGCATATTTAAATCCTCATTTCAGATGAAATAAATCTACTGAATATAAGAATGTTAATCATGGGTGATTGCTCACCTTCGAGGTTAGAGAAACAAGAAGATAACATGCACACGGATACGGACACGAACCAGCAGGATAACGACAAGCTAGGAATTTTTGTGGCAAATTCAATATTAAAAATGTAAGTCAAGGTGGACTAGAGATCGATGAAACAAAATATATGTTATATATATCTAAAATCAATTTTTAAAATATATATTTTCAAATCAATATTTAATTCAAACACATATAAAATAAAATCTCTATATATATTTGAAAACCAAAATCATATATACTTATACATATAGACTAATATACACACACGTATATAAACTTACATACTTATTATATTTTAAAATCAATATTTATTATAAAAATCAATATAAACTTAATTTGTTATAATATATTTGAACTCAACAGGTCATATATACGCTTATATTTATATAAACAACAAAGAAGTTACATATAACTTGTACAAACTTGTAACTTATATAAATTTATATTATAAACAACATATCATCGTATATAACTAATATTTTATATAAAATAATTTTTTTTCACGCGAGAATCCAATTGACTGGAAACATATTAGATCAGAAATCAAAATACAACTCTTATATATAATATGAAGTAGAGGCTTGGCACACTATATTATATTATATATAATACGAAAGTAGCACTTAAACAATATTATATACTTAAAACACTATACGAAAGCAGCATATATTAGATTATATATATAATAAGAAGTAGAAGATATATCATATACAACCCGAAGTGGAATATATATATTAGCATATATTAGTTCACGTGTAAAGGTTGTCAAAGAAACTTTATGTTCTTAAATATATATATTGCCAAAAATCAAAATATATACAAGCTTTAATACATACATACATATATATATATACATACATACATATATATATATACAGGTTTCATAAATACATACATGACCCGAACTATATAACAAGCTTTCTAACAAAACATATATATTAAGCCTATTAGAAAATCTATTTTTAAATCATAAATTTAAAATAAATAAGCATATTATATACATACCTACAGTAACATTAACATATATTATACATGTTAAATAAGAAGATGTTGCAACTGGAGCATGGCGTGGGTAGCAGCCAAGGAAAGAGGCGTGAGTTTGTGGTGGAATGTCTGGGTGGATGGTTTAAAGCACAGGGGATGAGCAAACTTCTCAAAAATTTTATGCATGCAAACCTTTTTTTATATGAAAGGAGAAGAGGAGACTGGTCGGAGCATGGTTGGAGCGTGTGCAGCTGGGGATAGGCGGCACTAGGTGAATGACAGGGCGGAGATAAAGGAAGGCTAGTGGAGATCTGGCGATGGGTTGTCATGTGCTAGGGCGATTTGATAGGAATGACGCGGGCTGCTTGTGCGCTGTGGTCGGATGATGTGGCGGGTGGACGAGTGGTCGAAGGCCGAGTGACAGAAGGAAGGCGACAGCTTAAAGTTGGCGTGCGTTTCGGTGGGGTTTGCTTAAAGGACGAGCAAGGTGTTTGAGGAAAGGAGATAGCTGTGTTGCATAAATATTAGCAAGCTAATATAAACTATACTATATATTATAATTATATTTTATAAGAATGACAAACAAAGCAGAGAATGAAAGGAGAACCAGATAAATAAAATGAACCATAAATAAAATTTAACGTTGGGAATAGAGAAAGTCAGAAATATTTAATCCTACGAATTTGAAAAGTAGTGACCATTTGTTTTCAGCCGCTTAACAATTGAATGGTCACAGAATATCAAAAGCTCTAAAATGGGTATCGATACGGTTATCCATTTCCATCGATTTCACCGCGTATCGGACTCCGAAATGTACAAACGAATATACTACGGAGATCAGCACGACGAGATAAACAGAATGGTACACAGATATCAGCGATACGACCATCCAATCAAAAGTTGATATTTCGCTGCTAAACTACTGCAAATTCGTCGAAAATATGATAAACGGGGCTAGAGAAGTCCAAATTTGATGAAACGAAATATGACATCTCACTCAAAAAATAGTTTGCATTTTTATTATATAAAAATATTCAAATTTCGAAAATATTTTATCTTCATCAAATTAACTGATTTAAATTGGAATTGGAATTACACAACAGAACTAACTTCCATATTTTTTGATAAAACTTGATACTTGTTATGTTTAAATAGACGTATACCAAATATCAAATTTTCATTAATAAATTTAATTGTTTCATTTTCAATAAAAATTCACTTAATTACGTTATTTAAGCCGCTAAAATTTACGGGTCGTTACAGCTATTCTTAAGGTAAAACGTAGCCTCAAGCCTCATCAACCGGGAATGACTAAAACAGGGGAGATGTAGCAAGGCTATGTGGGTCACACCCTAGTAGGGTATTCTAGATACCCTTGGATATATTATATTATAATTATGGATATTGTTGTGCATGGGATGGTGAGCGCTCGATTAGGGTGGGAACACGCGAGGTGATAACATATTCGGTACTATCCAGTAGGGGTAGGTCGGTCCTGTGTTGGTAGGGATCATTAGGTACAATCTTGGTACATTTTTCTAGAGATGTACTATGACGGGTGGTACCCCAGTCATTGTATGGAATCCAGTATCCACTACGAGCCTGTACGCTTTTGGTTGTGCCCAACTTTGCTGAAACGTGAGATGTAAGCATTTCAGCTATTTTATAGTTTATTTTCTATAGACACTATTATAATATTAGATGATTTTAATATAAATGTTTTGGTTATCGTAAGGTAAAAACCCATCTTATTTATGTGTGGCGAGGTCTTACGAGATACCGTTTGCTTTCAAAGGATTTTGATAAAAGTAATAATTCAAATTGAGTGTGTTTTCTCGCGCTGGTTTTCTAAATTAACTCGGGTGTTATTTTATTATAATGCTTGGGTCAGACCGAGTATTATAAATTCAGGTTAGGATGCTATGGAGCTCAGGAGACAAGTTGGAGGATTTCAAGCGTATTTCACATACTTGGTTATTTCCGATGTGTGTGTGTTATGTTGTATATTCAGCACTTGTGAGGACAAGTTATTATAACTGTCCGGATTGATATCTGTTGACTCCTGTACTCTGATGATTGTATGAATATTAATTGCTACAGTTTCTTTTTGTATAAAGACCTATTATATATTTTGTTCCGCTATGATTGTGAGATTCTGTGTTGTTGTTCCTGTTTTTTTTTCTATCTTTTTATTCTTCACCCCTAATGATTTGGTATTTCCAGCACTCGATTGCTCTTCATGCTATACTGTGAATGTATTGATGTTGATTTTCGAGAGTCAAAATTCCTAGACCGTTACACTATATGTATGCTTTGGGGCCCATTTTGGGTTGTTGATAACAACTAAGAGGTGATCATATTTGGTACTATCCAGTCAGGGTTAGGCCGGTGTTGCTAGCAGAGGGTCCCGACGAGGCCATAGGTACATTTGATCTAGAGGTATACCTTTCGTAAGGTGGTCCCTTTCCCTGCCACTGTTGGAAATCCATCCTCCAATAAGCTTCTTTGGTTTTTGATTGTATACTTACTATTGTTGTCATGTACACACGTCACATCTACTTGATATATTTACTTAAACCTTAGACATTATTATAATATCACTGGATTTTATAACAAAAATGTTTTGGTCATCGCAAGGTTAAAACCCGTTCAAGTTTATGTACGGTGAGTTCTTACAAGATACCTTTGCTTTCAAAGGATTTTATCAGTTATAATAAAATTTCTTATGATTTGAGTTTCTCAACTAGATTTACTATACTGACCTGGGCGTTATTTTCTTATAATGCTCGATTCAGACCGAGCATGTTTACAGATTAGCTTGGATGCTTTGGAGCTTAGGAGATGAGCTGGAGGTCCAAGACATATTCTCTTATATTTCTTTATTTCTGCTATTTTGGATGAAATTTGTATCAGTTATGTAGGGATGAGTAGTTATAACTATCCCAGGTAGGAAGTTGTACTATTATGATTCTGATGTATCATTTTATAAATGATTATGTAAAATTTCATATTGATAATTATATATTGTTTCTTTACATTGTAAGATTATGTGTTCTTTAGTTCCTTCTTGTCTTTCTTTTTCTTTCACCCCTAATGACCTGTCTTTCCCGTGCTTGGATGCTCGGCACATGAATACTGTGGATGTATTAAGTGTCGACTTCTAAGGGTTGAAAAGGCGAATCGTTACACAAAAATGCAATGTCAGCATACATCCATACAAGTTGTCAAGATATGAACGAACCAAGGCACTACTTCTACTACATCTATTTTGGAATCACCCTCGGTATTAGTAGCAAGCAACCTTTGCACTTCAAAACACTCCATCTTTGATCATCTTCAAGATATCTCCAATTAGTTTGCTTATGCCAGTTCAAAGTGGTTTTCAGATAATATATCTAATCTCGGTCTCTTGAACTAACAAATAATAGGTTTAAAATTGGTCAAGATTTGATATAGGTTATTTAACTATCAAATAACAAATAATTCGACTAGAGATATGACCAAGCATAGTTAAGAACAAAGCACCCACTATGCTTCTGTAATTAATCCTTTCGTTAATTAAAAACCACTTTGTAAATACTTGTATTAAAGTATCTTTTGATAGGGTATATTCACAAACCCTCCTTACTCTTTTCAATACTTGAAATTATTGATATACTTATCTCACTGTATAAGTATACTCACAAAACATTTCACTTTTAAAACAGAGAAAACTTTCCAATATACTTATCTCAATAGTATAAGTATATTCACAAAACATTGCACTTCCAATACTTAGGAAATGTACCTATATACGTATCTCAACAGTGTAACGACCCGCTATTTTGGACCATTCGCATCCACACATGTCGGACTTGAATAATTCAAAATACCGAATTGTTGATTTAAATTTGGCAAAACTGAACATATATAGTAAATAAATAATCACAGATCACAGACACAGAGTAATAAATGCAGCGGAAATAAAAGATAGTAGTTCATGAAGCTACTATATACATATCAGAGTTAAATAAGGTACAACAGATGTCTCGAATACAATAATCAAATACAATATCAGAATACATCATTGGAATCAACTGAATATCTGAAAGCTGGATAGATAGCTGGATCTCCAAGCGAAGCTCCAACTCCAAAGGTGAGTCTCGAATACTGGTACACTCAGTCTGACCTGATCGTAAAGAAAAACACAAAACACTCGAGTCAGGATTAACATTCTTATATCAATAAATCCAACTCAAGTGAAAGAGTAACTGAAATACAAGTAACTCAAAGGATGTTTGGAATAACCATCCTTTAAGGATCCATTAAACTATCTACTATGTAGTAGGGTAGGATAAGTAGATAATGTCTATCAGTAATATAAAATATCAAAATAGTGTTAAGGCGTTACCATTATCCCCCTTAACACATTTTATATAAGCGTTATAGTCTATACAGCACTGTAAACTCCACCGTAAACTAGTGGGATATCAGGGAGTACTCCATAGGTATAACACAAAACAAATCGTAGTGGTCCCGTATATAGGGATCCAAGTATGACAAGGCACATGAGGCAATACCCAAGGTAGTGAAACTACCGTTTGCCTGATCCGGACTGGTGAGAACGCATCGCCGCAGCGATCGCAACACCACGAAACAACACTCCCAAAATCAAGGGTGCACCAATCGACAACAAGTAATGAGTAGTTTTCGAAGAAGTGTGTTCGCTCGAGGTAGCTAGCCACCATTTGGCCCGGCACGGCTCCTGTTTTAGTCATTTCCAATTTAACACAAGTGTCAAGGCTATCCATTATCGTTCTCTTTCTTCAGTCATCACGTACATCATTCCAACCACTTCATTCTGGATCACACTCCGCGTATAGTTATTAAAGTGGTTTTCGGTTTAGACAATGAGTATGTCCCTAACCGATTCCGGTCTCTTTAATAACTTTCGTAATTATTACACCGATTGGTCGTTTATATATTTCAAAACCAAATCAACTTCAATTTCAAATAGAATTTGTATACCAACATTTCATTTGTCTTTCAAACCCAATTTCCAAAATTTACGTTTCAAAACATCCAAATTCATTTCAACATCTTATAATTCAATTTCAATTTTATTTAAACAATTCAAATATTGATTCAAGTTTGTATATAAGTTTCATTCCGAAATCATTTAAAATGATTTAATCTATATTCAAATCAATTTAAGTTCATTTATCGATTTCATTCAATCTTCGTTAAATAAATTTATTCTTCAAAACACTTTCTATTAAATTTCCAATTCATTGAATCAATTACTTAAGTTCAACTTCATTATATCAAAACTTTAAATTGAATTAAATTAGATTTGTCAAATCAATTCTTAAAATTACAAGTCTTACATTCATTTCAATAAATCATGTTTTTATTTCTTGTTAAAGAAAATTCAATTTCACTTATTTATTTACTTAGTTACAATTTCAAAGCTCAATTAATAAAGAAACTAAATTTCACTTATTCAAGAAGTTCAATTTCACTTATTAAAGAATTCAATTTTATTTAATTATTAAATAATTCAATCTTATTTAATTATTAAATAATTTCAAAACTTAATTATCAAATAATTTCAAACTTAATTATTTAATATTTCCAAACTTAATTCAATCGTTTCTCAAATTAAACAACGTTCTTTCATCAATTACATTGTTAATATTTTGTTTCATATTATTAAATGTTAACATTTTCCTTTCATAAAAATTCAAATTCCAACTTCATTTCAAAACCTTATCATTTATTCAAATAAAATCTTTATTTTATTTTTAAAACAAATCATTGACCAATCGGGTTTTATTTAATTTTCTATCTTAAGTCAAAGTTTTATTTGGGTATATATCATTTCAACCCGATTCCAATCTAATTCAAAATCAAAGCATAGCAAAGGGAACTTGGAGTGTGATAACTGGGATGGTGTCAAAGTAAATAACAAGCAATAACAACAATCAATATCAATCCAATAATCAATTCAAATAATCCCGAAATAATCGTATTAATTTACATTTGTTGTTTATGCAAATTAATATAATTATTTCTAGAATCTACACTATCATTTCATGTAGATTAAAGATTATTACACTAATCTTTATACGGTTCTTCACTTGGTATCTATTATTCAATTTCATACAACACCAATTTAAGCAACAAACATTTAAATGGTTCAAGGTGTATTCTACCAAATTGCTACGTGTCAATTAATTCAACATTTAAAGGGTCATGTTATGAAAATGTCATCTAATCAAATTTAACATATAACAAATCTAACTATCCTACGTCAAATTCAATTTCAAATTATTTATTATTTACTACATTAACAATTTGACGTCCAATGTCAACAACCAACAATCAACCGTTAAACAACCAAACTGGATTATCGTTGTATAAATAACAGACAATGGTGTCAGATGTCACAAGTGAACTGATACAGGTAAAACATATATATAACAGTGTAGATAACTAACAGCAGCATATTTCAATTGTCGTTTCAATTGAAATCAAATTTAATAAATAAAAGAACATTAATCGTGAGTGATTGCTCACCTTTCGAGGCTAGAGAGAACAGAAGATGACACCGATACGCACACTGAAATTTGAATGACGGATCGAAGCAAAGCAAAAATCCGCACGAACTCAACGATCAAAGCTGATAATAGGAATAGATGTAAACAAATCAGAACGGGGTCGATGAAGATAATTGGTATAAGCGAATTTATATATAACTATAAATATATAAATTATATTCTAAATCCAAATGTATATAAAAATAAGATAAATATTTATTTACAAATAAATTTAAACACATATTAACTAAATATATACATTTCAGACCATTGTTTTAACCAAAACACATATATCAAAATCAACACACACACATGTGTATATCTATATTACTTTTATAACTATATATATATATATAAACAGACATATAGACACTTGAATAAAATACACAAAACTGGCACATTATATTAACCCGAAGTAAAATTATATAAATGAATGCAGACACCAAAATTTTATGCAAACTGACAATATACTTAAAACAAACCTATATAACATATGCAACTATTCCAAAATGTAAGCAGCGACAGGTTAAACATTATGCTAGCTACCAATATAACAATACTATATGAAATTGTAGGCCACAAACTATTGTCTGAAAGGCTATAGGTATATACTTCAATTTCAAAGCATACATATATGTAAGTTAAAAAAAATCAATGCTAACTTATATAAAACATAAGTATATAAACATCTTATACAAATCTGTAAATTTATTAACATATACTGTTATAGTGTTATAATTCTATACATGGACGACAAACCACAAATACAACTTATTTTATAAATCTATATATAAACATGCGCTATTCATATACCAGATATATGTAGGTAATAACCAATACTCCATAAACAGACCTATATATATTATACTCAGTCCATAAATGTCAGTATACTCAAATGTAAATATAAAATCCCTGAGCACTACATTATATAAAAATATACACAAATAATAAAAATAGGATCTGTAGAAATCCAAGAGTTTGAAGTGGTTGTTACCCGAACATAAGTACGTATGCACTCATGGCCGAAGTTGGAAGGAACTGGTAGGTTGCAGGTCGAAATGAAGAGTGATGGGGTCGGTGGAGATGAGTGCTTGGCGATGCTCGAGAGAGAGGATATGAACAGCAAAGTTTGGACAACTCGGGTGTAGGGCGGGTTCGGCGGCAGGCTGATCCAAGCAGAGGCAGGTCGGAGAACTTCGGTGGGCGATGAGGTAAAGAGCGGGAGAGGGACGAGATCGACAGTTGTCGTGCTGCCATGAGGGGCGTGGGTGGCTCAGGGAAGGAGGCGGGTGTTGACGCCGATGCGCGGTGGTCATCGGTTGGTGGGCGGGCTGTAATGTGAGGAGGAGCACGAGAGAGAGAGTGGAGGTTGGACGAGCAGTTTCTCCGGCCAAGGCTGTTCATGCAGAGGCGATGCGGGTGGTGGGATTATGTCTGAAATTTGCTGCTGTGAATATATGCTTTCGCATATATTCAAGATTTGATAAAAAAAAAATTTCTCTGTGGCCATTCCTTTCGGCCAGAAGATGCAAGAGAAAAGTGGGAAGGGAAGGGAAAATGTACAGTTAACTTTGGATCTGCAGGCGAAAAGACTCCTTTTTTTTATTTGAAACGAAGTGACAAGGACAAATAAAATGATTGCAAAGAAATAGTATGTATAAAGAACAGATGGGATAGAAAAAGTCAACGTAAATTTGGGGAATATTAATGATAGCAAAACAGAATGGCTGTTTACTTTTTTTTTCAATGTAGAATAATGAAAGAGTGGAGAGAGAACGGTTCAAATAATCAAAGCAATCTTTGGAAATGTCACGAGTAAATTTGGTAAACATTAAATGATAGTGTTGTTTTGAAAACATGCACAGGGAGCATGCATGCGCTCCGTATATCTTAACTCCTGAGCGTGTATTTATTTAACACGATGACAATGCACATGCTAATAAAGGAAGGTTGATAAAGTTGAAGGTGCATGAGCTATCAAATCCAAACTATAATATGCTTTGAATATAAAGTAGTATAATATATTTTAATTTCCTTTTGGAACGTTGGAAGCAGACTAAAAATGTATTTGAACGAGCGGAAATTAAAAAAAAAAATATATATATATATATATAAAAATAAAGGCATGTGGCTGACAGCTTCCCACCTTGAAAAATGAATAGACACAGTAACCGAATGAAACGAAGGGACTTAGAACCGAATGACACAGATACGTGTACCGATACGACTAACAGTTTATTATATCCGTCATGCACCGGACCTCAAAATACAGAAATAAATATACCGTAGAGATTAGTATGACAAGACGATCAAAACGGTATACAAATATCGGTGGTATGATTGAATTATAAAATTTCGAATTTTCTACTATCGAAAATGCAAGAAAAACGCAGAAAAATAAGATCGACAGAGCCAAAGAAGTCCGAATTTTGAAAAACGAAAAATGACGACTTGCTCAGAAGATGGTTTAGAATTTTTCTATATAAAAATATTTTGGTTTCGAAAACATTTTATTTTCATCAATTACTAACTGATTTAAATTGAAGTAAATTTACGCACGAAATAAACTTTCATATTTTCAAACGAAAATTTATCAGTTGTTATGTTTAACTAGACGCATTCCAAATATCAAATTTATATTTCAAAATTTTATCGTTTACCATTCCACACAAATTCAGTTAATTAAATTAATTAAAACCGTTAAAATATCCGGGTTGTTACACTCTCCCCCACTCAAAACTTTTCGTCCTCGAAAAGGAAGGAGGTAGAAGAATAGAACCAACCAGAAAGATAATAGTTTTGAAAAAAAAACAATTAATTTAAACCATATAAATTTAAATTTAAATAATTAATATTTCACAATTTGGTTTTAAATTCAAGGTTTCCAATAAATTGATTTAATTTCACATTTATTAATGTTAGATACAAAAAGTTTCTTCAAAACAAAATTCAATTTAAATTCAATTAATTCAAGATATTTCATTGAGTTGATTTTATTTCAATTTATTAATTCCATCAAAGTAGAATTTATTTTATTTATCACATTTATTATTCTATTAAATTATTATTCTATTTATCTTCATTAACATTTTATAATTAAAACTTAGTGTATAACATTTATAATAAACACTCAAATTTATTTATAAAATCATTTTATATTGTATATTATCCAATTACTTATTTAACTTTTGAATAATTTAGGTAAGTTGTATTAGAATGAAATTGGGTATTATACAAATAAAATTTTCCAATTCAATTAGCTAAAGTTTAAATGTTTATTCAAAATTTTGGCTTCATTTTATAATTAAATCACCTTTATCATAAATTTAAGAATTTGATTCTCGATTAACTTCAAACCATATAGATAAATATACATATACTATATATAGCAAATCAAATCTATAATCATATTCTTATATATATAATATATATTATAAATCAAGTCATTTTAAGAAGTTCAATCAAATTCATTTTCCAAACAAAAGAGTAGCAAAGCTACTGAATGGTCTCTCCACTTCGAAACTCGAAAATGAACGTCGATGATTCGGCTGCTATCACCAAAATTATTTTCCAGCGACAAAGAGAAGAGCACTGATTTAAACATTTAAAATTCTTTGGAAATGATTTCTATTCAAAATTACTTTTTATAATATTCATTTTAAAAATCTAAACCCAAAGTTTGAAATTACCGGAAATTAAATCTAATAATTTTTTTTATACATTTCAAATTCCGAATCAAATTATAGCCAAGTTTTATAAATTCATTTATTTATATTATGCAATAGTCTATGGTATACAAAACAATAAATGAAAATCAAATATTATCATTTCTGACAACAAATTCATTAACAATTTAATTCCAGAGAAATTTATACTTATATAATATTATCATACAAAACTATTTTATTCACCAAATTCGAAAATACTATTGTGTCAGTTTGCTCTGTTCAAGTGTTTTGGAAATCCTATCGATAGCGTTGATCAGACGAATCGATCGAAAACCCAAATCAACATCAACAACTCAAACAACACAATATATAAAACATTTTTAATATAAATTATAAATACACTTCCTCGCTTGACGCTACAAGAAAGGGCTTCAAAGCAAGGATAGAGATTCAAATTTAATCAAGTCAAAGAGAATTTTGATTCGATAATAAGTTCGAAACAGAAGATAAGATAATTCAATTAACAGAATCGGGAGATGGACAAACTTATTTAATTTACGGGCAACCTTTACCGGGTCGACCGTGACTTAAAGAATAAGATCGATGCAGAATTCCGAGGCAAATCTACATTCGATCTCAAGGAATAGAATTCAGGTATAGCAGGAAATAGATAGCATCTTAACCGAGGATAAAGAAATCTCCGGTAAATCAATGCCTATTGTAAAGGAGTTTCACCCCTTTACAATCATTCGAAGTTTGGCGAGACCGCCGATTCATTATAAGGGTCATTCGAAGTGGAGTTATGGGATGCTCCGGAATTGAAAGAAGACGAATAGTGAGGGACACGAATGAATTTTCGGAACCGCAGGGAACGTTCCAAAATTCAAAGGAATCGAGTCAAAAGGAAGAGATTGAAACTCGAGTGAGAGTTCTGTAAATACATTTACCATATATGCTAAGTTTTGCCTAGAGCTATCAAAGCTCTGATACCAACTGTAACGGACCGCATCAGTGGGGTAACGCCCACCGTAGCATACAGCAGTACCTGTTTTCTGACTTTACGGCCAGCCTCTCGACTGCACCAACCCCGTAGGGACATGTAGGAGTAAGAGTCATCCGCTCGCTACCAAACCAAATGCGAGAACCCCCTACAATGCTGCACCCGCCAAGTGCATAGGCAGACACACATGTCGGACTTGAATAATTCAAAATACCAAATTGTTAATTTAAATTTGGCAAAACTGAACATATACAGTAAATAAATAATCACAGATCACAGACACAGAGTAATAAATGCAGCGGAAATAAAAGATAGTAGTTCATGAAGCTACTATATACATATCAGAGTTAAATAAGGTACAATAGATGTCTCGAATACAATAATCAAATACAATATCAGAATACATCATTGGAATCAACTGAATATCTGAAAGCTGGATAGATAGCTGGATCTCCAAGCGAAGCTCCAACTCCAAAGGTGAGTCTCGAATACTGGTACACTCAGTCGGACCCGAGCGTAAAGCAAAACACAAAACACTCGAGTCAGGATTAACATTCTTATATCAATAAATCCGACTCAAGTGAAATAGTAACTGAAATACAAGTAACTCAAAGGATGTTTGGAATAACCATCCTTTAAGGATCCGTTAAACTATCTACTATGTAGTAGGGTAGGATAAGTAGATAATGTCTATCAGTAATATAAAATATCAAAATAGTGTTAAGGCGTTACCATTATCCCCCTTAACACATTTTATATAAGCGTTATAGTCTATACAGCACTGTAAACTCCACCGTAGACTAGTGGGATATCAGGGAGTACTCCATAGGTATAACACAAAACAAATCGTAGTGGTTGCGTATACAGGGATCCAAGTATGACAAGGCACATGAGGCAATACCCAAGGTAGTGAAACTACCGTTTGCCTGATCCGGACTGGTGAGAATGCATCGCCGCAGCGATCGCAACACCGCGAAACAACACTCCCAAAATCAAGGGTGCACCAATCGACAACAAGTAATGAGTAGTTTTCGAAGAAGTGTGTTCGCTTGAGGTAGCTAGCCCCCATTTGGCCCGGCATGACTCCTGTTTTAGTCATTTCCAATTTGACACAAGTGTCAAGGCTATCCATTATCGTTCTCTTTCTTCAGTCATCACGTACATCATTCCAACCACTTCATTCTGGATCACACTCCGCGTATAGTTATTAAAGTGGTTTTCGGTTTAGACAGTGAGTATGTCCCTAACCGATTCCGGTCTCTTTAATAACTTTCGTAATTATTACACCGATTGGTCGTTTATATATTTCAAAACCAATTCAACTTCAATTTCAAATAGAATTTGTATACCAACATTTCATTTGTCTTTCAAACCCAATTTCCAAAATTTACGTTTCAAAACTTCCAAATTCATTTCAACATCTTATAATTCAATTTCGATTTTATTTAAACAATTCAAATATTGATTCAAGTTCGTATATAAGTTTCATTTCGAAATCATTTAAAATGATTTAATCTATATTCAAATCAATTTAAGTTCATTTATCAATTTCATTCAATCTTCGTTAAATAAATTTATTCTTCAAAACACTTTCTATTAAATTTCCAATTCATTGAATCAATTACTTAAGTTCAACTTCATTATATCAAAACTTCAAATAGAATTAAATTAGGTTTGTCAAATCAATTCTTAAAATTACAAGTCTTACATTCATTTCAATAAATCACGTTTTTATTTCTTGTTAAAGAAAATTCAATTTCACTTATTTATTTACTTAGTTACAATTTCAAAGCTCAATTAATAAAGAAACTAAATTTCACTTATTCAAGAAGTTCAATTTCACTTATTAAAGAATTCAATTTTATTTAATTATTAAATAATTCAATCTTATTTAATTATTAAATAATTTCAAAACTTAATTATCAAATAATTTCAAACTTAATTATTTAATATTTCCAAACTTAATTCAATCGTTTCTCAAATTAAACAACGTTCTTTCATCAATTACATTGTTAATATTTTGTTTCATATTATTAAATGTTAACATTTTCCTTTCATAAAAATTCAAATGCCAACTTCATTTCAAAACCTTATCATTTATTCAAATAAAATCTTTATTTTATTTTTAAAACAAATCATTGACCAATCGGGTTTTATTTAATTTTATATCCTAAGTCAAAGTTTTATTTGGGTATATATCATTTCAACCCGATTCCAATCCAATTCAAAATCAAAGCATAGCAAAGGGAACTTGCAGTGTGATAACTAGGATGGTGTCAAAGTAAATAACAAGCAATAACAACAATCAATATCAATCTAATAATCAATTCAAATAATCCTGAAATAATCGTATTAATTTACATTTGTTGTTTATGCAAATTAATATAATTATTTCTAGAATCTACACTATAATTTCATGTAGATTAAAGATTATTACACTAATCTTTATACGGTTCTTCACTTGGTATCTATTATTCAATTTCATACAACACCAATTTAAGCAACAAACATTTAAATGGTTCAAGGTGTATTCTACCAAATTGCTACGTGTCAATTAATTCAACATTTAAAGGGTCATGTTATGCAAATGTCATCTAATCAAATTTAACATATAACAAATCTAACTATCCTACGTCAATTTCAATTTCAAATTATTTATTATTTACTACATTAACAATTTGACGTCCAATGTCAACAACCAACAATCAACCGTTAAACAACCAAACTGGATTATCATTGTATAAATAACAGACAATGGTGTCAGATGTCACAAGTGAACTGATACAGGTAAAACATATATATAACAGTGTAGATAACTAACAGCAGCATATTTCAATTGTCGTTTCAATTGAAATCAAATTTAATAAATAAAAGAACATTAATCGTGAGTGATTGCTCACCTTTCGAGGCTAGAGAGAACAGAAGATGACACGGATACGCATACTGAAATTTGAATGACGGATCGAAGCAAAGCAAAAATCCGTACGAACTCAACGATCAAAACTAATAATAGGAATAGATGGAACAAATCAGAACGGGGTCGATGAAGATAATTGGTATAAGCGAATTTATATATAACTATAAATATATAAATTATATTCTAAATCGAAACGTATATAAAAATAAGATAAATATTTATTTACAAATAAATTTAAACACATATTAACTAAATATATACATTTCAAACCATTGTTTTAACCGAAACACATATATCAAAATCAACACACACACATGTGTATATCTATATTACTTTTATAAATATATATATATATAAACAGACATATAGACACTTGAATAAAATACACAAAACCGGCACATTATATTAACCTGAAGTAAAATTATATAAATGAATGCAGACACCCAAATTTTATGCAGACTGACAATATACTTAAAACAAACCTATATAACCTATGCAACTATTCCAAAATGTAAGCAGCGACAGGTTAAACATTATGCTAGCTACCAATATAACAATACTATATGAAATTGTAGGCCACAAACTATTGTCTGAAAGGCTATAGGTATATACTTCAATTTCAAAGCATACATATGTGTAAGTTAAAAAAAATCAATGCTAACTTATATAAACATAAGTATATAAACATCTTATACAAATCTGTAAATTTATTAACATATACTGTTATATTGTTATAATTCTAGACATGGACGACAGACCACAAATGTAACGCCCCACTCTGAGACCCACTGTAATAAAGAGTATTACGGGAGTAATACTGTCTGTTAAAGCGGAGAATAGAGTATGGTGGAAGCGACCATTTGTAATCAAGCTATAACTATCTACTGCATACGTCGAAAGGATGGTATCTATATATATATTTTTTTCAAGTGGTTCGACATATTCAATAAATATTTATAACGAAATTACAATGGCTAAAGACCTATCAGAACAAGCATAGTAATAAATGATAAAACATCACAGAACAGTATCACATAACAGCACAGAGTCTCAGAACAATACATCGTTAATACAGATCCAAATACTATAAGTGGGTACAAAGCCACTGCCCACACATGTGAGTCAAAAATATGTACATATCAAAGTCTGAATAATAATAGAGTAGCGGAATAGTGGACAAATAAAAGCGCTATCTATCAGCATAGCAGATAATGTCCAAGCGGAAGCATAGGAGCTAAGTCCAGAGACCTAACCCGAAACAACTCGGTCTGACCAGAGCGGAAAAACACTCGAGTCAGGCTAGCTAAACAATCAGTAATAACTGAGATATATGAAAATGCGGTACATAAATGAAACAGTACTTTTCCTAAGAGAAGAGTATTTTGGACCACATGAATATAATGATGGTCCCTAATCATCAATCAACAATAAAAATCTCCAAAGAGAATATCAGCACCAAAGTGTTGAATAAATAAAATCGCCTCATATCATCGGCATAGCCAAAGCTATATAAAGTTGCCCATATGCAATAATCCCAAGAGTGACCAGAGTCTGTAATCAATGCCCAAGCAAAGATCGATGCTCTAAAGAGCAATGGGGATATACTGAAAAGTCAATGAAATCAAACACTGAAAAGCAGTGTCCAGAGACACTGTGAATCCACAAGGTAATCGCACTTACATCGTATGGTTCCATAGAACCAACACCGAATGGCGGTACTCGAATGGATATAAAAATCATCAGATAATACAAGTATAGCACGTGCACCGACCGGAGTCGTTATTGCCAAGTACTATAGAGTTTGTGATCGATCACTCGCACAGATGCGGAATGCGCGAGATGGCGAGATCCTTCCCAGAAGGATAAAGGCCCAGAGGAACACGCCGAAAAAGAAACTTCTCCATAGAACAGGTGTCCAAAGACGGTTGCCCAGAGGCGTGGTGACCCAGAGGTCCAGTACTGGCCGCCCAAAGGCTAATGTGTCACCAACTTCTTGGAGAGGAACCCGTAAAGTGTTAAAAATGAGTCACATACCCCACATTCACACTAAACGGTTTACTAACCAATAGCAAGCTCACACTCCAAACAATAAAAAGTCCACCTCGTATCATCGGTAAACTAGACCCAAAGGTCAAAACGATCAATCGAATAGGTCGGGGATTAACCGGAAAGAAAATACACACGGTTCCATAGGCCGAAGATTTCCTAACCGTTTAAGCACCTTTCCACTTCGCTCGACGTGCTAAAAGTGAGTGTGAGATTTTTATTATAGAAAATAATGGTTCGAAACGGATTTATAATTGATTTTGAGAACACTTTAAAACGGCTTTTGAAAACTCTCCTATTATGGAGTAAATAGTTTACTAATTAAAAATAATATTATATAATAATTTTGAAAGCCATTTTGGAGTGAAAAATCCTTTTAAAACCTTTTTATAAGGCCCGTGTATGAAATCCAGAGACAAATCTCAAAGAAATCGATAAAACCAGAAAATCACAGAAAATATTCCAAGTGTTGGAAAATAGTCCAAAACCGACGCGAACCCAAGTTTGGAAAATTATTCGGACCAGCAAACTGAATCCGAATGGCATGAAATTTTTTTAGGAACGTAGTTCGACATTCCCACTTCAGAACGCAAAAAGAATTACTCGATTCCGACTTGAAACGAAGAAACGGCGTCGTCTCAAAGTCGGACAAAAATCACAAAACTCTACTGTGTCAAAACAGTGCAAAGATCCCACTTCGACGACATGGTCGAAGGGTCACATGAACTCAGATCTTGATAAAAATTTGCAGGAGTGTAGAAAAGTACTCTTACTTTGATATGCAACAAGAATCGTTCGGTTCCGACTTAAAACGAAGAAATGACAATGTTTCAAAATTGGTCCGACGATAACAGAAAATGATCACTATTGTAAAACAATTTCTGGGTGCTACTTCGGCAATAGAAACAAAGTATCTAATGCACCCAGATCTAAACCAAACTTTGCATGGTTGAAGATCTCGACCTCATATTTTTAACGAGACCAAAAACAATGAAATCCGACAAAGGACGAGCCCGGTATGACGTCGCAAAGTCGGGGTTCTGCGCTGAAAACAACGGGAGCAAAGAGACTAAGGCCTGTAGCTATGCACTAACAGACCAGAGATGAAAAACCACAATTTTGGCATAGTAAACTTCCAATTCTGACAAGATGAATAAAATAAAAGTTGTAGCTTAGTTTCTAAGCTTTCCGGAATGACCAAGATCGTCAAATTCCGATCGGGGATGAAAATTCTATGACTAAAAAAATTCTCAGATCTAAATTCTATATCACTGTCGTTGTGCTCTCGGGACAGTGGTAAGAATGCACAGTTTTGACAAAATTAACTTCGAAATTTCATGAAACTCAAAACATGAAACTTTTAGCCCTAAATCCAAGCTTTCCAGAACATCCAAAATTATTAGATTTGGATAAGAAACGAGTAACTTATGGCCAAATCAATTTCAGGTTTTTATTTTCTCAGCCCTGTAGTTTGTTGTCAGGTCAGCGACAAACAAACGTGAATTCGACCATTCAAACCTCAAAATTAGGCAAAGCACAAAACATAAAAGTTATAGGCTATAGAATAAGCTTTCCAAAAAATCAAGAAAATCTTAATTCTGATTTAAGATGAATGAGATATGCCTAATTTACTAACAGCAATAAACTAATTATAATTTCAGCTAGCATATATTACAAGCACCTTATGTGCACACCCCAAAATGAAAGCAAAGATGATCAAAGAGCTATGATTCACATGTTACATAATAAAACATGTGTTACTAACTGATTACCGAAATCAAAAGATGATTAAACACATATTGGAAGAGGTTTTTAGCAATATACCTCTCACAAAAGCAACAAAAACCACTATAGCATCAACCCAAGTTAGCAAAAGATGATTAGGAGGCTATAAGATCAAAAAAACACATAAAACATGTGTTACTAAATCAATTTCAGAAATAAAAAAGATATAAAAATGGATTTGAGGTGGGTATTTGCATTACCTTTGCATAGAATGACTTGCATAAGCTAAAACTAGAAGGAGATGAAGATAGAGGCCATTTTTGTTATGAAAGCTTTAGGAAATGATTAGGGTTTTGATTAGGGATGAATGAATGAGGTTAGGAGAGTTTGAGATAATTTATAGAGGAGATTTAGGGTGGGTTATTGGGCTAGGTTTAGTAACCCAATAAGAAGAGAGTTATTTACATGTTTCCAACAATTAGTCTAAGTGTTCATATATGTTTATAAAACTCATTTTTCTTATCCAAACCCGTTTTAAAATCTCTCCTAAAATATTTAACTTTCCAAAAATAACATTTTATCCTCATTTTAAAATCCCATATTTCTCATTTAATTAAAATAGCCTTTTTCAAATAAATTTTGTTATTCCAAATCCTTTTATGCTTCATTAAAATAAATAAAAATCCTAACTTTTATTTATTAATCTATTAAATAATAGTAAAGCAGAAGAATTTGAAGCTCTCTCCTTAA
Source organism: Allium fistulosum (assembly GCA_030737815.1). Lineage (NCBI taxonomy): Eukaryota > Viridiplantae > Streptophyta > Magnoliopsida > Asparagales > Amaryllidaceae > Allium > Allium fistulosum. The sequence continues at coordinate 494,439,730 of CM060905.1, read as the reverse complement.
CTATAGGAGTTATTTGTATTTCCTTGATTCTCTGAGTGAATATTTTATTTTCAAAATCCTATGGTTACTACTTTACAATTATTCTACTAAACGTTTCGCACTATTTACATTTGAATATCTATTATTAAAAGAATCTACAATTATTTACGAATATTTCATGGTTCTTTCTCAAAATTTTACATTATAGTCCACACATTTAAATTAATTAAATAATCTAAAATATAAACTAATTGATAAACTTAATCAACTAATATTTATTAACAAATCTTAAAAGATGAAATTATCAATATGTTATTATAGGGGCATAACAAATTGGTAAAATAAAATTAATTTAGATGCAAATATGTATAAGTTACATAATAAAAATCATACACGTTAATTAATAACAATAACAAATTTGTTCTATAATTTATTTACTAAATGTTTTTATCATACATTGCACTGTAAATTTATATTAATTTTAAATACCTAAAAATTTAATTTTTTTTACAACTACTTAGAAACATTTCTCAATTATCTTTTAATATTTTACATTTAAATCTATATATTTAACTAATTGTGTAATCTAAAATTTAAACTATTGAAATAAATATGATTAACTAATATTTATTAATCCATCTAATAAATCCTAAAAATAAGAGGATTTCAATATATACAATATTCTTGTATATGAGAAAAATAATAAATTTATTTATTCTTTATTCAAATATATGAAGATGTATAAATCACATAACATAAATGTATACATAAATAATAATAACTCTTTTACTCTAATTCATTTATCTTAAAAATATATCATAAATTACATAACACAATTTCATTTTTAACAACCTTTAAAAGATAAATTTATATTTTACAAAATTATGATGTGAACGCACATATTAAACCGATAAAAATTAGATTATACAAACATTCTCACCTTAACATGTTATCAAACCATGCCCAACTCATAACTCAAGTAAATGCTACATAACATTATTTTGCAACTATCGAAGTTGTAAGTATGACCCTTCTACAAGAACATGAAATTTATGGTTAACTACAAGGTTAAAATTTTTTAAAAATGAAAACTTAAAAATGAATAAAAATTCACGTCTGATTCAAAAAAAAGTTCACATGCAAATAACCTAACCATAAGGTCTATACTCTTCTCAATTACAAATTTGTAAAAATCCCTTTCTAATTTTAACTTTTTTTACATTTAACTCCTTATATTTAATTAGTTATGTCGATCATTAATTCAAATTATTCAAATAAATTCAATTTGTTTAATGTTCATTAATCCATTTATAAATCCTTCAAGAAAGATGATAATTCAATATATATACAACAATCATTAAACAAAATAGTGAAGTTACGTATTCGCTTATATATATATATATATTCGTGTGTGTGTGTGTATCGCATAACATAAATTATTTATATATACAGTATTAACAATTTTAGTTATAATTTTTTTGAGGTAGAACATTAATTTTTACAAAGATATGTAGTTAGCGAGTACTGAACCCTTAACCTTATATCTGAACGTCACAATTCATTTAATTTATGATTAATATATCACAATAAATTTATCATATATATTGCATAATAAAAATATTGTTTTAGAAATAATTAAAATATAAATAAGATTTTTTAACAATATTATCATGTGCAACGCACGGGTTACACACTAGTTGGTAATGCAAATCCCGGGTTGTTACACACTCCCCCCTTAAGAAAATTACGTCCCCGTAATTCCTTAAGATAGATGTCGTCTATAACGTCAAATCCACAAAAGAAGTGATAGAGATAAAATAGAGCGTAGAAGATGGGAGAAAGCCAGGATAAGAGCGTTCGATAGATTCTCTAGTCTCCCAAGTGCAGTCCTTAGGATTCGGTGACCATTGAATCTTCACGAGTGGAACCTCTTTGTTGCGAAGGCGTCTAACCTCCGAATCAAGCACACGAAGAGGTTGTTGCTCCAAAGACAAATCAGGTAAGATCTCTAAATCAGGCACAGCATGCAGCTCAATGATAGAATCAGGATCGCGGACACACATGCGAAGTTGGGAAACATGGAACACGTTGTGCATTCCAGAGAAGTGAGCAGGTAGAGCCACACAATAAGCCACGGGGTCGATGCGTTCCGTAATAGGAAATGGTCCAACATAGCGAGGAGCCAACTTCCCAGTAGAGCTGAAACGCACAACCCCTTTCATAGGAGATAGCCGAATAAAGACATGATCACCAATGGAGAACTCAAGAGGCTTTCTACGGTTGTCCGCGTAGGATTTCTGACGGTTCTGTGCCTCTTTCATTCTCTGACGAATAAGAATAATCTTCTCAGAAGATTCCTGAACTGAATCTGGACCAAGAAGGAACTTCTCGCCAGATTCTAACCAACACGAAGGAGAACGACATGGCCTTCCGTAAAGAGCCTCGAAAGGAGCCATGCCAATACTAGACTGAAAGATGTTGTTGTGGGAGAACTCTATAAGCGGTAAGTGATCCTTCCAACTACCTCCGAAATCCAGAATACAACAGCGCAAAAGATCCTCTAAAACACGATTCACCCTCTCCGTCTGACCGTCGGTCTGAGGATGATAAGCAGTCGAGAGATTCAGCTTTGAGCCCAAAGCTGACTGTAGGCACTTCCAGAAGTGACTAGTAAAGATAGTGTCTCGATCACAGACGATAGAGCTAGGAATACCATGAAGTCGAATGACTTCCTTCACATATAGCTTGGCAAGCTGAGGAGCAGTCCGAGTGGACTTAATAGGAATGAAATGAACTAATTTGGTCAAGCGATCGACGATGACCCAAATAGAAGTATGGCCTGACCTCGAACGAGGCAGACCGTCAATAAAATCCATGGATATCTAATCCCATTTCCACAATGGAATCTCTAGCGGCTGAAGAAGACCAAATGGACAATGATGCTCAGCTTTGATCTGTTGACAAGTCATGCAACGGCTTACATAACTTGCAACATCACTCTTCATGCCCTCCCAATAAAATAGGCGACACATGTCGGCATACATGTTACTCGACCCGGGATGGATGGTGTACTTAGTGCGATGACACTCGTCCAGAATGTCATGCCTAAGTGATAAATCAGATGGTATCAAAATACGGTTCTTCTTGCGAAGACACTGATGAGAATCAATAGAATAATCCAACAATGTCTCATCACTGGATCCTGACTCAAGGAGATGAATATATCGCAACAAGTCTGGATCCTGCCGCTGAGCATGGGCAATGCGATCCAATAGAATAGGTCGAGCTTCCAAGCTGAATAACAATATCTGAGGATCAGAAGACGGAGCTCGATTTCGAATATCACACATAGAAAGAGTCTCAAGAATATCTCACTCAGCTATCATCATAGAAACTACCGCCGAGTGTTTGCGACTAAGAGCATCAGCCACACGATGACCCTTGCCAGGGGTATACTGAATGTCTAAGTCATATGAGGCGAGAAACTCGAGCCATCGCTGCTGCCTCATATTGAGATCCTTCTGACTGAATAAATACTTCAGAGACTTGTGATCGGTGTAAAGAGTGAAGCGTTCGCCTAATAGAAAGTGACGCCACGTCTTCAAAGCAAAGACGATAGCTGCCAACTCAAGATCATGAGTCGGATAGCGAACCTCATTCGGACATAGCTGCCTAGAAGCATAAGCAACTACCCGATCCTTCTGCATAAGCACAACACCGAGGCCGCTACCACAAGCGTCGGTGTAAACAACAAGATCCTGGTTACTCTCAGGAACCACAAGGATAGGAGCATGAGTGAGAATTTCCTTCAATCGATGGAAAGATACTTCACACTTATCAGACCAAATAAAGCGAACCCCCTTACGAGTCAGAGTCATGAGGGGAAGTGCAACACGATAGAAATCCTTGATAAATCGACGGTAATAACCAGCCAGACCAAGGAAGTTGCGAATATCATCAACGTTCTCGGGCTGCTTCCAATTCTGAATAGCTTCGATCTTGGCAGGATCGACAGAAATACCCTCAGATGATACAATATGGCCCAAGAACTTGACCTTGCTCTCCCAAAAATGGCACTTGGAGAGCTTGGCCTTAAGCTGATGCTGACGAAGAGTATCCAAGACGATCCGCAAATGATGAGCATGCTCTGCCTCGGATCTAGAATAAACAAGAATATCATCGATGAAAACTAGTACGAATCTATCGATGTATTCTCGGAATACTCGATTCATGAGATCGACGAAAAAAGTTGGAGCGTTCGTCAAGCCGAACGACATGACCAACCACTCAAAAGAACCATAACGAGTGCGAAATGCTGTAAGAGGAATGCTGTCTTCCGCGACTCATAGCTGATGGAATCTGGTGGCAAGGTCAAGCTGAGAGAAGACCTTCGCACCGCTCAATTGGTCAAACATGTCGTCTATCCGAGGAAGTGGATAGCAATTTCTGATGGTCAGCTCATTGAGCTTGCGATAGTCAATGCAAAGCCTAAGAGAGCCATCAGCCTTCTTAACGAAGACCACAGCAGCACCCCAAGGCGAAGAACTGGACCGAATGAACTGCTTCGCCTCAAGCTCTACTAACTGCTTCCTGAGTTCCTCATTCTCTTTAGTAGACATCCTCGTGGGAGGACGCCCAACTGGGTGGGAGCCTGGAATGAGATCGATGCGGAACTCAATGGCTCATTTTGGCGGCAGGCCTGATATTGGCTCGAATATATCGAGGAAATCCTGAACAACAGGAATACGGGATATGTCCATATTCTCATCTCGTGAATCAAGAGAAAATAAAGTAATATCAGAAATCCCAACATCTGGAAGAGCAATAGCTAACGGAGCGGACGAGTCAGGATGACGAAGAAATAATATCCGCTCCGAACTGATGATTTTGGCGTCGTACTGAGCGAGCCAATCCATGCCAAGAATCATGTCAAAGCCCAAATACTCCATAACGTGCAGATTCGCACGGAAAGAAAATCCACAAAGATCGATAATTCATTAAGGAATATGTAACAACCCTGTATTTTGTGATTATTTTAATTATATATATATATTAATTTCTTTAATTTAATTTCCTGATTTAAAAACTTTATTTTATTTATTAAAATGAATAAATTTTGTTATTTTAAATATAAATTTTGATTTTGATGTGAATTAGAATTCCAAACATGACTAAAAAGAATATTTTCCAGAAAAGTGAATTTTGGTCAATATAGTCAAACTTTGACTTTTAATTTAGAAATTTGAAAGTTTGAAAATTTGAATTTTATCTTTTATTATGAAAGTAAATAAAATTTTAAGAATAACGCTTTTTGTTTCGTTGAAATCTGATTTATAATGTGAATGTTATGCCTTTTTCAATATTGTGTGTAATTTGCTGTATTTAACAAATTGTTTATTTTAAATTGTATAAATAATATTTTATTTGGTCATGTAATGTTCTAATTTATATTTATATGGGTAAAATAACATGTTATGCATATATTTTGGTTTTAAAACATTTTTAAAAGTATAATTGACATTTTCCAGTGTTAGTTGTATTTTGCTTACAATTTCTAATTTCCAGTTTCAATTAATTAAAGTAATTCTTTATTTATTTTTCTATTTTTTTTCTTAAAATCTTATTTTATTCTCATTCCCACTTTATTTTTTTCCTCATTTATTTTATTTATTTGACCTTTTATTTGTTTTAAAGTGAAATAGAAATTTTCTAAAACTAGTGATATTCTATTTGTAAATTTTAAGTCCTGTTTTGAATTTTTAAACAATTTCTTTAGTTCTTTTTCTAATTTCTCTAAATTTAATTAATTATTTCATTTTTAAAATATAAATGAATTATTTTACTTCACATTTTTTTAAAAATATTTTTAAAATGAAGTTTTTAATTTTCCAAAGTCAATAGTGATTTATTTGTAATTTCTGGACCCTGTTTTCAATTTTTAAGCAATTTCTTATATTCTTTTTCCATTTTCTTTAAAATTAATTAATTATTTTTATTTTATATTACTTTGTTTCGGTTTTAAAGTAAATTTACTGATTTTATTTTTGTTTTATTTGAATTTAAAGAAAAAGAAATATGAAGAGTTTTAAAAACTTATTTACCTTAAGTCCTTTCATCTCCTTTGTCCTTTCATTTGCCATAACTCCTCAATTACTATCTTGGCTGTGCATTTTTGGTTTGTAGCCGTGATTTTTCAGCCTCCATTCACCCAAAAACATTTTACCTTCTCATTCATTCATGGCTTCAAGAAAAATCTATGGGTAATGGCTACTTTTTTTACACTTTTCTTCTCATTTTTCATGTATTTTGCCTTGTTTTCTTTGCTTCTTTGAATGGCCTCCACTCCATATCCACGGCCACCACCCCCTACATCTCTTCCCTGCCATCACCACCAGCTACTCCTCTAGTCTTGACCAAGGCCGAGCCACCATGATGCCAAAACTCCACAAAAATTGCAACACAAGCCATAAAAACATGTTGTTTGACCACTATTTGTTCACCACTTCATTTTCCACCACCACCACCACCTTAGGCCGCCTCCACCACCTCTGGCCAGACCACCACACACCTTTCCTTCCACTGACCTGATCCATACCTCTCTGACCTGACCACACAAGCCCATGGCCAAGCCATTTTTGTGAACAAAACCCACCAATTTTGCCTTAAACTCTTCATATTCCTTTGTATAAACTTTCTCCTCATATTCTACTACCTAGGCCATGCATACACATGACCAAACCTGAGCCAAACTTGTTCAAACCAGAGCCAAAAACATCCCTAGGCCATGACAAAAGAATAGAGAAAGCAAGGCAAAAGATTTGGCATTCGTATCTCTTTTTATTTAAAAGTTATGTCATTTCTAGTGTATTGAAATTTATGGTTTGCTTTGATTTTTGTTTGGGTTGTAACACAAGATCTATATCATTGGATTTGCTCTCCACACTCAAATTGTATTAGAGTTGTCGTGCCTTCATAATCTTTGTGTTGTGAGCTTTGTTGGCAAATCTCCAGCTTAACAGGTGAGTTATTCTCACCAGACAATATGTACATATATAACTAGTGAATTGACCCCTTTTGAATCTGTAAAATGCATTATCATGTTACACTTGCTATGTTATGATTTTATGATGTTCACCCATGCTTAAACACCTATTATATTATATGTTACTGTTATATTATGCTGTTCTATTATTTTTATCAGTTTATCACACTGCAAGTTCCCTTTAGATTAGAATCACTATGGGTTGAAATGATACATACCCGAACGGACTTTAGAATAGGAGAAAATCATTATGGGCTGAAATGATAGGCCTGAATGATTTTCAATTATTTTTCATTTCTTTGGGATTGCGGGTTTGAAATGATCAAACCCGGGTTTTCTTTGTAAATTACGGGTTGAAATGATATATTACCCGTATCACTTTACCTAGACTAGAAATGAAATACAGACCCGTTGTTAAAATATGTTTTTATAAAAATCTTAAAAATATTTTTGAAATGTAAATATTATAATATTTGATTTAAACTAAATAAAAAAATGATTTATGTAAGCATTATTGATTTTTTGAAAATTTATAAGTGAAATAAATTATTGGTAAAACTAGAAAATTTGAAATGTAAGTTATTTTGGGAAATTTTAATTGGGTGATAATTGGAATTTAAATTAAATATGAAATGTGATAACTTCATGATAATTTGGATTAAAGTGAATTTAAATGATTTTTATATTATATTAATGATTTTGAATAAAGTTAAAATGTGAAATGAATGAAAATTTAAGTTGAAATTTTGAAATATAACTAAAATTAGAAATTTGTGAATTTGGCTTAAGAGTGAACTTTAAGTTAAGTAAATAAAAATGGAATTAAGTTATTTTTAAATTTTAAAATTAAGTGTTAAGTTAATTTAATTTAATGAATTTATAATTTAAAATTGGAATTTAATAAGTGAATTATTATTAAATTTTGATTTTTGAATGGAGTTTTAACTTTATAAAATCATGAATATAAGGGTATTTGAATAATTGTTTTAAAAGTGAAATTATATGATTTTATAAGTAAAAAAAATGATTTATATAAAAATATAATTGTTTGTGAAATTATACTGAATATTTGAAGTTAGTTAACTGCATTTCTGAAACGCTATTAAATTCTAATATAAATGATAATACAACATTTGTAAATGCTGTAGTTGATAATAATGAACCAAATGGCTAAATTTAATTAAAGGCTATTATAGCATTTTTGTAAATGTTATAATGGTTGAATTTAACTAAGTTTATTTGAAACTAATGTAACCATATTACAGAATTTTAAATGTTGTCTTTTGTTAAATTGAACTATTTTAAATGTGACTTTCCGTAGCATTTTCTAAATGCTGCGAAAGTTGAAATTTCATTGTTTTAATTAATTTAAGTGAACGAATGAACTTTGAAAAGTTAAATTTTTGGAAATTAAAAATTTTAATTATTAAATATACTAACTTCATTTTTATGATTTAAAATGAAGTAATTTGTTTCGAAATATAAATTATTTTGAAATATGATATTTTGAAATGGATTTTATAAGGATATTGAATTTTGAAATGATATTTGATTTTGAAGTATAAAATACCATTTTGAAATTTTAACCACGGGATGTATTTAATTTATAGTTTAACTGATCCTTAAAGGATGGGCGATCCCAAGCATCCTTTGAGTTATTGTGCATTTCTACTACAGTTCACTTGAGTTGGTTTACATTATATAAGTATATATTGTCCTGACTCGAGTGTTTTGTGTTTTACTTTACGCTCGGGTCAGCTTGAGTATTTACAGCTTAGCTTTGGATTTCTTTCTGGAGCTAGGAATCGCTGGAGATTCTGCTTGTCTAGTTATCTGTTCCTTTCAGTTCAGTTGTTCTATTTCAGTTCTGGTATTCATAAACTTCTATTTATTTGAGATGTCTATTGTATATGTTTTCAAGCAGATATTATGTATTATGTTTTGAGAGTTTGTTATAGTAGCTTCATGAACTACTATGGGTTTTTTATATTCCGCTGCGAGTTATTCTGATATGTTCTGTGTCTGTGATTCTGTGTATTTGATTTCATTTGCTCCAAATTTATTTACAATCTGTTATTTTGAATTATTCAAGCCAGACATGTGTGGATTATTGTCGATTTGAATGGTCCAAAATACCGGGTCGTTACAGTTGGTATCAGAGCTTTGGTTTTAGGCAAACCTTAGCCTACGGAGCAAAAACTCATTAGAGATAGGGTAGAAATACCCTAGTATAAGTGAAATCAATCTCAGAATCATTTCTTTGTGAGAGAACGTATTTTCGAAGTATAAAATGATTTTAAAATGATTTTTAAAGAATTTTCAAAGATTATTTTGATATAAATTTCCTTGCTTTGAAAGTAAAATATTTCTTAAACTTCATTCCTTTCGTATCCACCTTGTTAGTAATTTCTTTGATTAGGATCCTCTAAAATTTTGAACTTCTCTCTTGATTGATCTAGATCCTTTGTTGATAGGAATCTATTTTGGGTATGGCAAAATCAGTAGTTTGTTAGGATGCTTTGAGTAAACTCTGTTGTATCTTTTGCTTAGCTAAAGTTGTCCAACTAAAGATATTTAAGCTTCTGTTTTCGTATGTTATGAATTCGAGTCTTTCCAAATTTTGAATGGGAATTTTTCTGTATCGATATAGGTTATATTTCTCTAATCTTCGTTTGGATTCTTATCGAATAAGATTCCTTTGAATTTTGGAATGCTCACTTGTTCTGAAATCCATTCCTATCTCCCTTAATTGTATTCTTTTGATTTTGGAGCATTGCATCACTCCACTTTGTATGACCTTTATAGGGTGGCGATTCCGCCAATCTTTGAATGATTATAATTAGCATTGATTCACTGGAGATTTCTGTATCCTCGGTTTACGATGTTTTCTATCTTCTGCTATATTTAGATTCTGTCTCTGGCAATCGAAGGTCGATTTTCCTTAGATTTTCGCATCGATTATATTCCTGAAATCACGGTTGACCGGTTAAGGTCGCCCGCGATTCATATAGGCTTATCCATCTTGTATTTGGTAATTTAATTATCTTATCTTCATTTGAGCCTATCTTTGAATTAGAATTCTATTTGATTAGAGTCCTTCTAAATTTGAATCTCTGTTTTGCTTTGAAATCCATCCTTGAATCGTCCCTTGGAAAGTTTGTGGTTGATTGTCTTTTAAAAATTTTGTATTCATCGTAGTTTTATCTTGATAAGGATGACCATATTTTTATATAAAGATGAAATGTTTTTGATAAGGATTATATACCTTTTAAAAAAAATGAGAATTTGAAGTTTTGGAAGGATTTGAAATTGTGAAAATTTTATAAGAAATGGTTTCATATTAAATGATTTATAACTGAAGGTTTTGAATATGAATTTAAGTGATTGAACTCCGGCATTTTGGAACTGGTTTTAAGATTTTGAAATAATAAATAATATGATTGAAATTATTTTTCCGAATAAGTAATGTTTCAATGATTTTAATGGGTTTTAATGATTTTGAAGGAATTTCAAAGAAGTTTTCAAAGTAAATGGAAGTCCAGAACTCACTTGTGTCGCTGGAAAATAATTTCGGTGATGAGTGCACGCATCATCGACATTGATTTTCGAGTTTCTGAGTGAGGGAGAGGCCACTTCGGTAGCATTGCTATGCGATTGATTTGTGAAACCAATTTAGATTTCAAATTCCGAAGTGTGATGTGATATTCGAAAGATATATGTATATATATTTGTAAAATATGAAATGAGCCGGTGTTCAGTCCTTGAGTTTTGGATTTGATTTGATATAACCCTATTTTTGGAATGGATTTACTGATTTAATTGTGATTTCCAACTCTTGGATTGAAATATGATTTCTTCAACTATTTTAAAGGTTCGAGCACTTCCAAATCAAGGTTAACTTTTCAAAGCTAAGAAATTTTGAAAAGTAATTTGATAAAGTATATAAATTTGTTTTGAATGTTTAAGTATGAAGTAATATGATTTAAATAAGTTGAAACTGTTTTGTTAAGTAAATGAATAAGGCAATTTTAAAATTTTCTAATATGAAATTTAGATTCGAAATGCTTTGAAAAGAATTTGGTCTTCAAAATATTTTGAATAAAATTTAGTTTAAATGTTTTAACTTAGTAACATCTTTATGAAACTGTATATTTAACAAGTTGGAATAAATATATAAGTTGTACGTATGGTGTTTTATTCGCATAATTAATTTGATCCAAGTTTGAGTAAACAAGTTCGAGGTGGATTACACCATTTCATGTTAGGATTTTCATTCGATTCTTGATGGCGAATATTTGATATGGATTTTGGGCTTGATTCTAGAATTCTCTATCATAGTATATGGCTATGCAAGGAGACTGATGGCTTCTAGTCGAGAAACCATATCGAAGTCCGCATTAGGGAAATCGAATGGACAATACTAGTTCGAAAGCGAACTTGTGTGATCGAGCGAGCGATCAAATGTGATTTTGCAAAATGATGACGTGTGTACATCTTATGTTCTAATATCAGTGATATATTTTGACGCTGAAATTGAAAGCTGTCGGGTTAGAATATCTTTGCTTACTTTTCCAATTTAAATTACAAAGATATATAACCTATAAAAGCAAAGATATTCAAATCCCATATGGCTCTTCATACAGCGAAATTTATTTTGGAAAATTTGATCCTTATATAAGACGGACCTTACGTAAGTATAAGATGATTTTGAAAACATTTGATTTTGGAAATGAATTGGTTGACTTAAATTATTGATTTGGAAATTTGGATTTATTTTCTAAATCTATTATTCTGGAAACGTTGAAACTAAAGATAATTAATTTGAGAAGAAATAATTCGGTGAAATTGTATATGATTTTGAAATTGAACTGATATTGAAACAAATTGAAATTTGAGAACCTTATGTTACTAAACACTTGATTTGGAAGTTGTCGAACTTATATAAAATTGATTTGTATGAGTATGAAATTGATTCGAAAACTATAGATTTGAAAAGGTACTCAATTTGAAAGTGGTATCTTATATATAATGGATATTATATAAGTACGATATTTGAAAGTGATTTGAAAAGGTACTATATGATACATATTTTCGAAATAAAGATATGGAAAGTGCCTTCTGCTTGATATCCGATTTGTGGCCACATCTTGGATTCATTCTATCGATATTATTCTCTCTGATTTTTGGTTTTCCGGATATGATACTCGAGTGTCCTTCGAATTCCATGGCGTTACCCATGGTCTTACGAACTCGACTGCATAGCGTAATTCGTAAGGCAGTGATTGCTTAAAAGGTACGGATGTTTCCTGGGGGATCCAGGCGTAACCATTGTGTATCTGTGATCTATGGTCGTGTTAGTGGCGTAATCCGCAAGGCAGAGATTGCTTAAGGGGTATGGATGTTTCCTGGGGGATCCAGGCGTAACCATTTTTATGTATCCTGCGGTCCACCGGTTTGTTGCATGGCGAAATTCGCAAGGCAGTGAATGCTTAAAAGGTACGGATGTTTCCTGGGGGATCCAGGCGTAACCATTGTGTATCTGCGATCCATGATTTGATTCGTTTTTTGTTTGGATTGTACTTTCCATATCTGTTTTTAAAGGTTTTCCCAGTATTTTCACTGGGTGTTGAAACAGGTCTACTAAGTACCTAGAGAATTCCAGTTTTGCGCCTGATCAACGCACTACCAAAGTCTACAGGAACAAGGATAAACTTGTTGAAACATCGAGTTATAAAAGTATTTTGATAAAATATTATATAAAGGATATTTTGATCAGTTATTTTCCTTCCTAAAGGATTTTAAAGTGTTTTAAATATTTTACCTCTTTAACCAACAATTTTAATTAATGGCTCATCCTTGTCTTTCATCCTATTTTCCCTTCTAGCTATTCCTATTCTCCACCTTATTAAACTTACCCATAACAATGGTTATCAGGTATAATTTTAATCTTCTTGTCATCTTGTCTTAATCCTATTCCATTTTATCTTTTCTGTGTTTTCCGTACCTCATTCCTTTTCGAGGACGAAAAGATTTGAGTGGGGGAGAGTGTAACAACCCTGTATTTTGTGATTATTTTAATTATATATATATTAATTTCTTTAATTTAATTTCCTGATTTAAAAACTTTATTTTATTTATTAAAATGAATAAATTTTGTTATTTTAAATATAAATTTTTATTTTGATGTGAATTAGAATTCCAAACATGACTAAAAAGAATATTTTCCAGAAAAGTGAATTTTGGTCAATATAGTCAAACTTTGACTTTTAATTTAGAAATTTGAAAGTTTGAAAATTTGAATTTTATCTTTTATTATGAAAGTAAATAAAATTTTAAGAATAACGCTTTTCGTTTCGTTGAAATCTGATTTATAATGTGAATGTTATGCCTTTTTCAATATTGTGTGTAATTTGCTGTATTTAACAAATTGTTTATTTTAAATTGTATAAATAATATTTTATTTGGTCATGTAATGTTCTAATTTATATTTATATGGGTAAAATAACATGTTATGCATATATTTTGGTTTTAAAACATTTTTAAAAGTATAATTGACATTTTCCAGTGTTAGTTGTATTTTGCTTACAATTTCTAATTTCCAATTTCAATTAATTAAAGTAATTCTTTATTTTTTTTTCTTTTTTTTTTCTTAAAATCTTATTTTATTCTCATTCCCACTTTATTTTGTTCCTCATTTATTTTATTTATTTGACCTTTTATTTGTTTTAAAGTGAAATAGAAATTTTCTAAAACTAGTGATATTCTATTTGTAAATTTTAAGTCCTGTTTTGAATTTTTAAACAATTTCTTTAGTTCTTTTTCTAATTTCTCTAAATTTAATTAATTATTTCATTTTTAAAATATTAATGAATTATTTTACTTCACATTTTTTTTAAAATATTTTTAAAATGAAGTTTTTAATTTTCCAAAGTCAATAGTGATTTATTTGTAATTTCTGGACCCTGTTTTCAATTTTTAAGCAATTTCTTATATTCTTTTTCCATTTTCTTTAAAATTAATTAATTATTTTTATTTTATATTACTTTGTTTCGGTTTTAAAGTCAATTTACTGATTTTATTTTTGTTTTATTTGAATTTAAAGAAAAAGAAATATGAAGAGTTTTAAAAGCTTATTTACCTTAAGTCCTTTCATCTCCTTTGTCCTTTCATTTGCCATAACTCCTCAATTACTATCTTGGCTGTGCATTTTTGGTTTGTAGCCATGATTTTTCAGCCTCCATTCACCCAAAAACATTTTACCTTCTCATTCATTCATGGCTTCAAGAAAAATCTATGGGTAATGGCTACTTTTTTTACACTTTTCTTCTCATTTTTCATGTATTTTGCCTTGTTTTCTTTGCTTCTTTGAATGGCCTCCACTCCATATCCACGGCCACCACCCCCTACATCTCTTCCCTGCCATCACCACCAGCTACTCCTCTAGTCTTGACCAAGGCCGAGCCACCATGATGCCAAAACTCCACAAAAATTGCAACACAAGCCATAAAAACATGTTGTTTGACCACTATTTGTTCACCACTTCATTTTCCACCACCACCACCACCTTAGGCCGCCTCCACCACCTCTGGCCAGACCACCACACACCTTTCCTTCCACTGACCTGATCCATACCTCTCTGACCTGACCACACAAGCCCATGGCCAAGCCATTTTTGTGAACAAAACCCACCAATTTTGCCTTAAACTCTTCATATTCCTTTGTATAAACTTTCTCCTCATATTCTACTACCTAGGCCATGCATACACATGACCAAACCTGAGCCAAACTTGTTCAAACCAGAGCCAAAAACATCCCTAGGCCATGACAAAAGAATAGAGAAAGCAAGGCAAAAGATTTGGCATTCGTATCTCTTTTTATTTAAAAGTTATGTCATTTCTAGTGTATTGAAATTTATGGTTTGCTTTGATTTTTGTTTGGGTTGTAACACAAGATCTATATCATTGGATTTTCTCTCCACACTCAAATTGTATTAGAGTTGTCGTGCCTTCATAATCTTTGTGTTGTGAGCTTTGTTGGCAAATCTCCAGCTTAACAGGTGAGTTATTCTCACCAGACAATATGTACATATATAACTAGTGAATTGACCCCTTTTGAATCTGTAAAATGCATTATCATGTTACACTTGCTATGTTATGATTTTATGATGTTCACCCATGCTTAAACACCTATTATATTATATGTTACTGTTATATTATGCTGTTCTATTATTTTTATCAGTTTATCACACTGCAAGTTCCCTTTAGATTAGAATCACTATGGGTTGAAATGATACATACCCGAACGGACTTTAGAATAGGAGAAAATCATTATGGGCTGAAATGATAGGCCTGAATGATTTTCAATTATTTTTCATTTCTTTGGGATTGCGGGTTTGAAATGATCAAACCCGGGTTTTCTTTGTAAATTACGGGTTGAAATGATATATTACCCGTATCACTTTACCTAGACTAGAAATGAAATACAGACCCGTTGTTAAAATATGTTTTTATAAAAATCTTAAAAATATTTTTGAAATGTAAATATTATAATATTTGATTTAAACTAAATAAAAAAATGATTTATGTAAGCATTATTGATTTTTTGAAAATTTATAAGTGAAATAAATTATTGGTAAAACTAGAAAATTTGAAATGTAAGTTATTTTGGGAAATTTTAATTGGGTGATAATTGGAATTTAAATTAAATATGAAATGTGATAACTTCATGATAATTTGGATTAAAGTGAATTTAAATGATTTTTATATTATATTAATGATTTTGAATAAAGTTAAAATGTGAAATGAATGAAAATTTAAGTTGAAATTTTGAAATATAACTAAAATTGGAAATTTGTGAATTTGGCTTAAGAGTGAACTTTAAGTTAAGTAAATAAAAATGGAATTAAGTTATTTTAAAATTTTAAAATTAAGTGTTAAGTTAATTTAATTTAATGAATTTATAATTTAAAATTGGAATTTAATAAGTGAATTATTATTAAATTTTGATTTTTGAATGGAGTTTTAACTTTATAAAATCATGAATATAAGGGTATTTGAATAATTGTTTTAAAAGTGAAATTATATGATTTTATAAGTAAAAAAAATGATTTATATAAAAATATAATTGTTTGTGAAATTATACTGAATATTTGAAGTTAGTTAACTGCATTTCTGAAACGCTATTAAATTCTAATATAAATGATAATACAACATTTGTAAATGCTGTAGTTGATAATAATGAACCAAATGGCTAAATTTAATTAAAGGCTATTATAGCATTTTTGTAAATGTTATAATGGTTGAATTTAACTAAGTTTATTTGAAACTAATGTAACCATATTACAGAATTTTAAATGTTGTCTTTTGTTAAATTGAACTATTTTAAATGTGACTTTCCGTAGCATTTTCTAAATGCTGCGAAAGTTGAAATTTCATTGTTTTAATTAATTTAAGTGAACGAATGAACTTTGAAAAGTTAAATTTTTGGAAATTAAAAATTTTAATTATTAAATATACTAACTTCATTTTTATGATTTAAAATGAAGTAATTTGTTTCGAAATATAAATTATTTTGAAATATGATATTTTGAAATGGATTTTATAAGGATATTGAATTTTGAAATGATATTTGATTTTGAAGTATAAAATACCATTTTGAAATTTTAACCACGGGATGTATTTAATTTATAGTTTAACTGATCCTTAAAGGATGGGCGATCCCAAGCATCCTTTGAGTTATTGTGCATTTCTACTACAGTTCACTTGAGTTGGTTTACATTATATAAGTATATATTGTCCTGACTCGAGTGTTTTGTGTTTTACTTTACGCTCGGGTCAGCTTGAGTATTTACAGCTTAGCTTTGGATTTCTTTCTGGATCTAGGAATCGCTGGAGATTCTGCTTGTCTAGTTATCTGTTCCTTTCAGTTCAGTTGTTCTATTTCAGTTCTGGTATTCATAAACTTCTATTTATTTGAGATGTCTATTGTATATGTTTTCAAGCAGATATTATGTATTATGTTTTGAGAGTTTGTTATAGTAGCTTCATGAACTACTATGGGTTTTTTATATTCCGCTGCGAGTTATTCTGATATGTTCTGTGTCTGTGATTCTATGTATTTGATTTCATTTGCTCCAAATTTATTTACAATCTGTTATTTTGAATTATTCAAGCCAGACATGTGTGGATTATTGTCGATTTGAATGGTCCAAAATACCGGGTCGTTACAGAATATTATGAAATATAATAGATTCCTACACATATTCCTAACTTATTTATCTAAAGGTGGATATGTTCAATTTGGATCGTATTATAACGTATTGTACTATGTGTCTGTTCTGTGTTTGTTATGCTTAATTCTGAACCTTGGCTCTGATACCAAGCTGTAACGCCCCACTCTGAGACCCACTGTAACAAAGAGTATTACGGGAGTAAAACTGTCTGTTAAAGCGGAGAATAGAGTATAGTGGAAGCGACCATTTGTAATCAAGCTATAACTATCTACTGAATACGTCGAAAGGATGGTATCTATATATTTTTTTTCAAGTGGTTCGACATATTCAATAAATATTTTTAACGAAATTACAATGGCTAAAGACCTATCAGAACAAGCATAGTAATAAATGATAAAACATCACAAAACAGTATCACATAACAACACAGAGTCTCAGAACAATACATCGTCAATACAGATCCAAATACTATAAGTGGGTACAAAGCCACTACCCACACATGTGAGTCAAAAATATGTACATATCAAAGTCTGAATAATAACAGAGTAGCGGAATAGTGGACAAATAAAAGCGCTATCTATCAGCATAGCAGATAATGTCCAAGCGGAAGCACAGAAGCTAAGTCCAGAGACCTAACCTGAAACAACTCGGTCTGACCCGAGCGGAAAAACACTCGGGTCAGGCTAGCTAAACAATTAGTAATAACTGAGATATATGAAAATGCGGTACATAAATGAAACAGTACTTTTCCTAAGAGAAGAGTATTTTGGACCACATGAATATAATGACGGTCCCTAATCATCAATCAACAGTAAAAATCTCCAAAGTGAATATCAGCACCAAAGTGTTGAATAAATAAAATCGCCTCATATCATCGGCGTAGCCAAAGCTATATAAAGTTGCCCATAGGCAATAATCCCAAGAGTGACCAGAGTCTGTAATCAATGCCCAAGCAAAGATCGATGCTCCAAAGAGCAATGGGGATATACTGAAAAGTCAATGAAATCAAACACTAAAAAGCAGTGTCCAGAGACATTGTGAATCCACAAGGTAATCGCACTAACATCGTATGGTTCCATAGAACCAACACCGAATGGCGGTACTCGAATGGATATAAAAATCATCAGATAATACAAGTATAGCACGTGCACCGACCGGAGTCGTTATTGCCAAGTACTGTAGAGTTTGTGATCGATCACTCGCACAGATGCAGAACGCGCGAGACGGCGAGATCCTTCCCAGAAAGATAAAGGCCCAGAGGCACACACCGAAAAAGAAACTGCTCCATAGAACAGGTGTCCAGAGACGGTTGCCCAGAGGCGTGGTGACCCAGAGGTCCAGTACTGGCCGCCCAAAGGCTAATGTGTCACCAACTTCTTGGAGAGGAACCCGTAAAGTGTTAACAATGAGTCCCATACCCCACGTTCGCACTAAACGGTTTACTAACCAATAGCAAGCTCACACTCCAAACAATAAAAAGTCCACCTCGTATCATCGGTAAACTAGACCCAAAGGTCAAAACGATCAATCGAATAGGTCAGGGATTAACCGGAAAGAAAATACACACGGTTCCATAGGCCGGAGATTTCCTAACCGTTTAAGCACCTTTCCACTTCGCTCGACGTGCTAAAAGTGAGCGTGAGATTTTTATTATAGAAAATAATGGTTCGAAATGGATTTATAATTGATTTTGAGAACACTTTAAAACGGCTTTTGAAAACTCTCCTATTATGGAGTAAATAGTTTACTAATTAAAAATAATATTATGTAATAATTTCGAAAGCCATTTCGGAGTGAAAAATCCTTTTAAAACCTTTTTATAAGGCCCGTGTATGAAATCCAGAGACAAATCTCAAAGAAATCGATAAAACCAGAAAATCACAGAAAATATTCCAAGTGTTGGAAAATAGTCCAAAACTGACGCGAACCCAAGTTCGGAAAATTATTCGGACCAGCAAACTGAATCCGAATGGCATGAAAATTTTTTATGAACGTAGTCCGACATTCCTACTTCAGAACGCAAAAATAATTACTCGATTCCGACTTGAAACGAAGAAACGGCATCGTCTCAAAGTCGGTCAAAAATCACAAAACTCTACTGTGTCAAAACAGTGCAAAGGTCCCACTTCGATGACATGGTCGAAGGGTCACATGAACTCAGATCATGATAAAAATTTGCAGGAGCGTAGAAAAGTACTCCTACTTTGATATGCAACAAGAATCGTTTGGTTCCGACTTAAAACGAAGAAATGACAATGTTTCAAAGTTGGTCCGACGATAACAGAAAATGATCACTATTGTAAAACAATTTCTGGGTGCTACTTCGACAATAGAAACAAAGTATCTAATGCATCCAGATCTAAACCAAACTTTGCATGGTTGAAGATCTCGAACTCATATTTTTAACGAGACCAAAAACAATGAAATCCGATAAAGGACGAGCCCGGTATGACGTCGCAAAGTCGGGGTTCTGCGCTGAAAACAACGGGAGCAAAGAGACTAAGGCCTGTAGCTATGCACTAACAGACCAGAGATGAAAAACCACAATTTTGGCATAGTAAACTTCCAATTCTGACAAGATGAATAAAATAAAAGTTGTAGCTTAGTTTCTAAGCTTTCAGGAATGACCAAGATCGTCAAATTCCGATGAGGGATGAAAATTCTATGACTAAAACAATTCTCAGATCTAAATTCTATATCACTGTCGTTGTGCTCTCGGGACAGTGGTAAGAATGCACAGTTTTGACAAAATTAACTTCGAAATTTCATGAAACTCAAAACATGAAACTTTTAGCCCTAAATCCAAGCTTTCCAAAACATCCAAAATTATTAGATTTGGATAAGAAACGAGTAACTTATGGCCAAATCAATTTCAGGTTTTTATTTTCTCAGCCCTGTAGTTTGTTGTCAGGTCAGCGACAAACAAACGTGAATTTGACCATTCAAACCTCAAAATTAGGCAAAGCACAAAACATAAAAGTTATAGCCTATAGAATAAGCTTTCAAAAACATCAAGAAAATCTTAATTCCGATTTAAGATGAATGAGATATGCCTAATTTACTAACAGCAATAAACTAATTATAATTTCAGCTAGCATATATTACAAGCACCTTATGTGCACACCCCAAAATGAAAGCAAAGATGATCAAAGAGCTATGATTCACATGTTACATAATAAAACATGTGTTACTAACTGATTACCGAAATCAAAAGATGATTAAACACATATTGGAAGAGGTTTTTAGCAATATACCTCTCACAAAAGCAACAAAAACCACTATAGCATCAACCCAAGTTAGCAAAAGATGATTAGGAGGCTATAAGATCAAAAAAACACATAAAACATGTGTTACTAAATCAATTTCAGAAATAAAAAAGATATAAAAATGGATTTGAGGTGGGTATTTGCATTACCTTTGCATAGAATGACTTGCATAAGCTAAAACTAGAAGGAGATGAAGATAGAGGCCATTTTTGTTATGAAAGCTTTAGGAAATGATTAGGGTTTTGATTAGGGATGAATGAATGAGGTTAGGAGAGTTTGAGATAATTTATAGAGGAGATTTAGGATGGGTTATTGGGCTAGGTTTAGTAACCCAATAAGAAGAGAGTTATTTACATGTTTCCAACAATTAGTCTAAGTGTTCATATATGTTTATAAAACTCATTTTCTTATCCAAACTCATTTTAAAATCTCTCCTAAAATATTTAACTTTCCAAAAATAACATTTTATCCTCATTTTAATATCCCATATTTCCCATTTAATTAAAATATCCTTTTTCAAATAAATTTTGTTATTCCAAATTCTTTTATGCTTCATTAAAATAAATAAAAATCCTAACTTTTATTTATTAATTGGTAATGCAAATCCCGGGTTGTTACAACAAATACAACTTATTTTATAAATCTATATATAAACATGCGCTATTCATATACCAGATATATGTAGGTAATAACCAATACTCCATAAACAGACCTATATATATTATACTCAGTCCATAAATGTCAGTATACTCAAATGTAAATATAAAATCCCTGAGCACTACATTATATAAAAACATACACAAATAATAAAAATAGGATCTGTAGAAATCCAAGAGTTTGAAGTGGTTGTTACCCGAACATAAGTATGTATGCACTCATGGCCGAAGGTGGAAGGAACTGGTAGGTTGCAGGTCGAAACGGAGAGTGATGGGGTCGGTGGCGATGAGCGCTTGGCGATGCTCGAGAGAGAGGATATGAACAGCAAAGTTTGGACAACTCGGGTGTAGGCCGGTTACGGCGGCAGGCTGATCCAAGCAGAGGCAGGTCGGAGAACTTCGGTGGGCGATGAGGTAAAGAGCGGGAGAGGGACGAGATCAATGGTTGTCGTGCTGCCATGAGGGGCGTGGGTGGCTCAGGGAAGGAGGCGGGTGTTGACGCCGATGCGCGGTGGTCATCGGTTGATGGGCGGGCTGTAATGTGAGGAGGAGCACGAGAGAGAGAGTGGAGGTTGGACGAGCAGTTTCTCCAGCCAAGGCTGTTCATGCAGAGGAGATGCGGGTGGTGGGATGATGTCTGAAATTTGCTGCTGTGAATATATGCTTTTGCATATATTCAAGATTTGATAAAAAAAATTTCTCTGTGGCCATTCCTTTCGGCCAGAAGATGCAAAAGAAAAGTGGGAAGGGAAGGGAAAATGCACAGTTAACTTTGGATCTGCAGGCGAAAAGACTCCTTTTTTTATATTTGAAACGAAGTGACAAGGACAAATAAAATGAATGCAAAGAAATAGTAGGTATAAAGAACAAATGTGATAGAAAAAGTCAACGTAAATTTGGGGAATATTAATGATAGCAAAACGGAATGGCTGTTTACTTTTTTTTTCAATGTAGAATAATGAAAGAGTGGAGAGAGAACGGTTCAAATAATCAAAGCAATCTTTGGAAATGTCACGAGTAAATTTGGTAAACATTAAATGATAGTGTTGTTTTGAAAACATGAACAGGTAGCATGCATGCGCTCCGTATATCTTAACTCCTGAGCGTGTATTTATTTAACACGATGACAATGCACATGCTAATAAAGGAAGTTTGATAAAGTTAAAGGTGCATGAGCTTTCAGATCCAAACTATAATATGCTTTGAATATAAAGTAGTATAATATATTTTAATTTCCTTTTGGAACGTTGGAAGTAGACTAAAAATGTATTTGAATGAGCGGAAATTAAAAAAAATAATTAATTAAAAAAAATATATATAAATAAAGGCCTGTGGCTGACAGCTTCCCACCTTGAAAAATGAATAGACACAGTAACCGAATGAAACGAAGGGACTTAAAACCGAATGACACAAATACGTGTACCGATATGACTAACAGTTTATTATATCTGTCACGCACCGGACCTCAAAATACAGAAATAAATATAACGTAGAGATCAGTATGACAAGACGATTAAAACGGTATACAGATATCAATGGTATGATTGAATTATAAAATTTCGAATTTTCTACTATCGAAAATGCAAGAAAAACGCAGAAAAATAAGATCGACGGAGCCAAAGAAGTCCAAATTTTGAAAAACGAAAAATGACGTCTTGCTCAGAAGATGGTTTAGAATTTTTCTATATAAAAATATTTGGGTTTCGAAAACATTTTATTTTCATCAATTACTAACTGATTTAAATTGAAGTAAATTTACGCAGGAAATAAACTTTCATATTTTCAAACGAAAATTTATCATTTGTTATGTTTAACTAGATGCATTCCAAATATCAAATTTATATTTCAAAATTTTATCGTTTACCATTCCACACAAATTCAGTTAATTAAATTAATTAAAACCGTTAAAATATCCGGGTTGTTACAAACAGTATAAGTATATTCAAAAATCTTAAGAAAGATTCCATTTTTCAAAACCATACTCAATTGGGCTAAAACAAATGTCATTTTAAAACATTAATAGCAATAAACCCAAGACACTTTCCTTTTGGTGTAAGTAAATAGATCGTATAGAAACTAGACAAAATATACTTACCACCACTTGTCGATTTCAAACGGTACTATCCCTAGATTAACAATGAGATCGGACAAGTTAGAAAACAATCCTTGCCTCAACACACATTCTTAATTCTCAAGATAGAGATGAGTTTCCATACTGTCGAAGTTGGTGTTAAGTATGAAAAGAACATTTTCCAAGCCACCGTAATTTAAAATGATCATTTATGGAAATCAAATCCCATTTCATTTCACAAAAAACCTTTTTATAAAACTCTTTCATATTTACAGCTCCATTTGTAAATTCCTTTACAAAACTTCATTTATAAACCTTCTCTATAAAATATCATTTATAAGTCCCCCTTATAAAATATCATTTATAAATCTCCTCTTATAAATCTCAAAGTATAATTATAAAACTCCTTTTGTAAATCTCCAAATATAATTATAAAACTTTAAATTCATTTATAAAATTTCTTTTATGCAACTCATTTCTATTTATAGCTCGTTTATAATTCTCCTTTTATAATCATAAAAATCCTTTTAAACACTTATTTCCTATTTATAAAATCTTTTATAAATTCATTTCTGTTTATAAAATACCATTCATAAATTCCCAAATTTATCATAGAATTTTCAATTTCTTAAACAGAACAAAATACTTTGCAATACAATCATTTCACATCATTACAATGAATCTAAAAATGTGATTTATTATCTAATTCCTCAAAAGGTATCATTTCCTCTTTAAAAATATTATTTTTATAAAACTATTCTTTATTTATAAAGACTCCATTTATAAACTATTCTTTTATTTATAAAACACTATTTATAAAACTATCTTTACTTATAAAATAATATTTATAAATCTATCTTATACTTATAAAATAATATTTATAAATCTGTCCTTTTATACGACATTTTATATAAAGGTTCCACAAATATATATTCCAAAATATTTTTGTCTTCTATTAAAAACAGAATCATCTTAAAATAAAGGATAAGCCCTTTTATTTTCTTTTAAAAAACACATTCATTATTATAATAACTTTTTTATAAAAACAAATACTTTCCAAAATAATTTAAAACATTTCCATATATTTAGAAAAGACAAATAAAAATGTTTGAATGAAATAGAGAAGTTCAAAAACTATTTTAAATAAAATATCACGGAAATTTCAAAAAAAACATATTTAAAACTTATTCTCCAAATCAAAAACATTTCCAAGCCAAAACATTAATTAATAGTATTTCAAAATACTATAATAAGGCCAATAGCTACTGTTGCACTTAACCAATGTTATTGCTACCTTTATTACCAAAAAGTTTTAGCTTTTAACACATGTCAATGTCAAATCTAATATTGCCAAACTATCAAATCTTAGCATTTAACAGTCCATACAACAGGTATATAACTGAAACAAATAGGTATATAATTGAAATTAAAAATCACAATGATGAGAGATCCGGATTTCTTTATTAAATTTCCCTATTTTTCGATTTCAATGACAGTCGCTTTTTCAAAAGAGGATATTTAACCAAACTAACTGGTAATTCATCCAAACACAAATTGTAAATTTTATCTACTAAATATCACATTGATTATCCAAAAAGATGAGTTTAACTCATCGGAATTCCACCGGACTCTTAGGCGTTCCGGTTTGAATTAAAATTGAATGACATTCAATTTTAGCCAAAAATTTCCCTTGCTCCAAATTCAATGAAACTAGTTCCATCGCATAGCTATCACCATTACATGCGTAACGCAAAAATTTTTGCCCCGATTGGACCTCATATAAGAGGGTTATCGAATTTATAATTTATTGAATTAAAATATTCATTAATTACACCTTGATTACCAAATTAACTTTAATTACCCAAATTAATGTCCAAATCCATCTTCCACCTAAATTAGTGCACACTAATGCTCTCAGAAACCCATGGCCGAACCTCTCTCTCTTCTCCTTCCTTCCTCTACACTCACTTATTCGACGAATCGGCTTCACCTACATGACACTTTACGTGGGAGCTTCGCAACCAATCCACCAATACACGGCTCGACTCAACTTAGGTAATCACGACCTAGTGCTCACGTCCACCGTTCCAAGAATTTTTCACCCTTCACCTTAGTGTTGCACCACTTCAAACTCCAACCATATGTGCTACTTGTGATGACGAACCCAAATCCACTCTTCGCATAGCCAATCAATGCCTACAACTTACAAAAACCAAAACCTTAGTTCCTATTAGCTTACGTTCATCGCTGTCGAACTCACCCAGCACCACCGCAAACTGCAAACAACCCATAGACTCGTAGATCTAGGCCATACAAGTTCAAAGATTTAAATTTTATAATTTTTTGATGAGTAAATCATTTGTTTGATTTTTTTTGAAGGTGGCTTTTATTTTATTTTTTCTTGTTTTAGATCTTACTAAAAATGGGGTATAATAGTGAAAGATAAAAGAAGAAGAAAATGGTGATGATTCGTTAAGTCTTGAGCTAGTTTTAATTTGCAATACCCGGTATCTCGCTACACAAAGTTTCGTTCACGTACAAACCACGAGAGACAAAATAAAAATACAATCGCACGTAGAAATGTAATATGATCCCAAAACAATAATAATATACACAACTGACCGATTATATAAAATCACAAAAATACCGTCGTTTGCCGAAAAATCATCAAAGATAATTTAAATATTTTCCAAATTAAAAATTAAGGTAAAATCATATAAATTAAATTAAAAATACCATAATAAAAATCAATTCATTATAACAAAATTTAATTTTCATATTATTTATTAAATTTAAATCAAATCTGAATATTTAAATAAATTAAATATTCTCATTTGAAACATTAAAAATTTCGGTTCGTTAGAGCATATTTATTTTCATTGTGATAAATTACTCATGGTTACAAAACTTTGTGACTATTATCACAAATTATAACATTTATGGATTTTCTACTAAAAATAATATTAATTAAGTTAATTGATTAATATATAACACATTATATCAAGTATATAATAGAAAGAAAGCACCTTTTATTTTGAACAAGATTGGTTATCGAGTTAGATATATTTAACAAATTACATAATTGCCCCCAAGGCATACCCCTAACTCTATCATCGGTATAGAAGCATATATATATATATATATATATATATATATATATATATATATATGTGAATTTCTTGGATACCCTATAAATTTATACAAGACTGACCTTGCCTCTAACTTACTAGGGTTTACATTCTTACTGTAAGCCGGACAACCCTAAAACTTAAGGTAATCAAGTTTGAGGTTTTTTTCCAGCCCATAACCTGTATGGTGTTTTAGGTACATATTTAAATGGTATATTGTTCAACATGTACGCGGTAGTTTCTAACATATACCCTCAAAATGGAAGAGGTGACTCAACGTCACTCACCTTTGATCATACCATTTCTAACAAGGTTTGATTCCTTCTTTCCGTAATGCCATTGTGTTGCAGAGTATATAGATGAGTGACTAGAGAAATAATCTCATTCTCTTTTAGGTACCGTTAGAGTTCAGCTCCAATGTACTCACCTCATCGATCTGATCGAAGAACTTTTATTTTCTTATTGCTTTGGTTTTTGACTTTGTTTTTATATTCAACGAAGTTTCCATAGACCTTTGATTTGTATTTCATAATAAATGCATATCCATATCTAGAGAAATCATCGGTAAAAGTAATAAAATAAGATATTGCATTTTTGGTTATTGTAGACCATATATACAATATGTACTAGTCCTAAGAGTTCATCAACTGTTCATTTCTCCCACCGAATGGGTGCTTGGCCATTTTCCTTTATGACATGACCCACAGTATCGAAATATTCAAAATCAAATGGTGGTAGAGACCCTTGGTTTCTGAACTTGTT
The DNA here is from genome assembly GCA_030737815.1 of Allium fistulosum. Taxonomy (NCBI): domain Eukaryota; kingdom Viridiplantae; phylum Streptophyta; class Magnoliopsida; order Asparagales; family Amaryllidaceae; genus Allium; species Allium fistulosum. The sequence goes on along the minus strand of CM060905.1, from coordinate 494,412,595 downwards.
AAGTCGTTTCTTATTGATATGGTCTAGTCTACAATGCCATAAATAACTATCACTAACATTAGACATAGAATTATTTCCAATAGCAAATATATTATTTAAATTAATAACATAAATACCATTATTTAAAGCACCAAATCCAACAGTCCTGTTTCCTCAACAGAAATTCGTAATATTATCCTTACAAATAAAGTTGTGTTCGTCCTCAGCTTAATGTGAGAGATATTATTCTAGAAGTAAAATTAGGAACAAAATAACAGTTTCACAAAATTAAATCAAAACCACTCGTTAACTTAAGATGATATTCTTCCATTGCTTTTGCAATTACACTAGCTTCATTAGGAACTTGGAATTTCATGCTTCCTTAAACGACTAGCCACTAACTCTTAAGTCACCGTAAAGAATTACATATATGAGTTCGAGATCCGGTAACTAAAGCACAAATAATAGTACATATAAATACAGAGTTTTCTTTATGGAAAATATCTTTAGGAGTAGAATTTGAATCCTTCCTTTTAATGCGTTCAAGTACTCTAGATAGTTCCGCTTCTAGTGTCCTTTCTTCCATAAAAGTGATAGTCAACCTTCCCTTGAACCTTCCCCTTACCTAACCTCCCTTCGACTTATGCTTTATCTTCTTCGAGCCTTTCAAGGAAGAGCTACTCTTGACTACAAGCACTGTATTGGCTCTTTCGAGAAAGTACTCTTGACAATCCTTAACATAAGGAGCTTAATGTGAGTACACTTCAATTAATTCATATTGAAATTCAATAAATTAATCCTGGAAACTTCACAACTAGTGGAGAGGTATCTCATTTTGAACTACCAAACACTGATTATAATTAAAAAAAAGTTGAAGTTTCTCTACCTCATTAACTCGCCACTAACCTGAAAACTTGAAGGTCTTAACATCAGTTATACATAATAAACAAAAATATAATATCTCACTTTATACCAATCATATAATGCAATGCATTTTGCATTTGATTTTAACTTATGCCATAACAAGATAATTTCAAAAGGTAGAGTGTAAATCCATTCTTTGTATAACCAGATAACATGGTATCTTAAGTTAAATGGTTGTAAACAAGAGTTATCAAAATGGAAACTAATGCCACATTTTCATTAAAAGTGCAAAAACATGTATGCAATGACCTGGAATTTCGTACACTTTGTATTTAAATATCCGAATCTTAGATTTAATGTGATTAAAATTATTTAAAAACCTTGTTAACTTTCTTTTAATTAATAACTAATTATGGTAAACTTGTATTTGAAAAATGTTTAGAAAAATAAAATTTGAAGAAATATCGATAATAAGGTCGAAAATTGTTTGATCGATAAACGGCTGTTTTCTTGGTAAAAATTGTTATAACTTTTTAAGCTTTCTTAGAATATTAATATTTCAATAGTTAGCAACTAAATATATTTCCATGATATGACTAACTAAATGTGAATATAAAAGAGATAAGAAAATGGATTAAGAGATATTTTAATGAATAGTGTAAAAGATATTTTCCTAACGAAATAAGGTGTAAAGGTGGCATATGAGGGGGATGCTCCTTTGTGACCTTTCATGATGGGTAGAAGGTGGTAGTGACCTCTTAATTAAAGCCTACAAATGCAGCCTTAAGGGTATCACCAATCACTTTTTACAAAATTAATAAAGGAATAAACTAATTTGGGTTAATCCATTTCTATCACCACTAATCTTTCTTTAATCAAAGAAAGTCCAAACTTTACCAAAATTTGGCTATAGGCCTAAATCATCATAGGAAGCAAGAATAGAAAGTTGAAAGTGAAACAAAGGAGGCACAAGGGGGAACACCTTGAGGCCATGAGCAATAATGGGGTGTAGGAGGAGGCCGAGCTCATTTTTGGAAGCAAAGTGGAAGCTTTGGGGTTCGGGTGATGGTACAAAAGGGTTCTATGTTCTTTGATGTTTGTGCTTGTGCTTTCCTTGGTTTTGGGTAGCCATGTCAATGGGCTGGTTCATGTTAGGTATATTAAGAACGCAGACCATGGCCCAATTACAATAATCACAAGACGAGCCCGATGCGAACCCATAGAGTATTTCAAAACCGATACCCGGGCTCGGCCTGTCAGGCTTTTTAAGCCCACTTGGTAAAACCCGTATATATAACTCATAATATTCATTTTAAAACAATATTTTAAACTTGTAGTTTTATAAAATTTATACACAAACTTAATATACAAATTGGGTGGTGATGTAGTCATGGCCACAACATAAGTATGCAAAAACATCTATATGCAAGCAAGCAAAATGATAAACAAATAACATACACTCATGTTTTGATACGATAGAAAACAATAATCGGATAGGGCCCTAACCACGTCGGATTTTGATAAAACCATACCCGACCGTAATAGTAACTAGGTCGGGCCATGTGATAACCCTGATTTTATGAACAGGTTTTATAATTTAATTTAGTATACTTGTTTGAAATTTTGGTTGCGTAGGAAAAATATATATGATAAGTTGACCACATAAATGCATTGGGTAAGTATTGATATGTATGCAAGATGGTATAATACACATGTACATACTTCTCTGAAAAAAAAGAAGTAGAAAATTTATTTGTAAGCTATAGTAAACTATAAATACATGAACATGACATGATTATTACAGATATGAATGTGCCATTGAAACAAGTCTAGAATAAGGAAAATAAAGGCTTAGGCAAGGATAGAAATATAGGTATTATACAGGTATTTTGAACAAATGCTGGCTGAAGAAAAATTATTAGAAATTGCATGAAAATAGTATGAGTTGTTGAATAAATACTTTATCCACTTTTAGCAATTTTCTTAGCTTTTAAAAAAAATAGAGATCATGCAAATAAGGTGACCGGGGTAATAAGGTATAATTACTGTTAATAGAAACAGGGACCACTTACCCATTTTCTCTTAGAATAGAAAGAGAGGCTGATTATAAGTGGTAGGGTAAAATTGACATTGGGTGAATTTTAAAACCCTAGAGGAAGCCAAGGTCTTGTATAAAAGAGGGTTTAAGGGTGAAAGGATCTGTCACCATTTTCTTAAAAATAAAACAGAAATATAGATAGCTAGCAAAAGAAAAAAATGAGAAGCATTGGCCATTAGAGACAAGTAGGAAATAACAGAACAAAGGAAAAGGATTAAGGTGAGTAACCTCACTGAAAATTGGCATTAAGTCCTGAACATTGAGGCAGCCTAAATGGTTTTATATTTTTATTTAATCTGTGCTTATTTTATGATCTTGGTGTGTTGATGATCTGTTTAAATATTTAACCCTTCTTGTGTTAATATACCCAGAAAATATGTTTATGGCCTTCATGTTTAAATGATCATTGTGTCATAAATTATCTTTGAGATGAGATGCTCTCTTTATGTGACTTCTGCATATAGATTAATTCATGGAAATTCCAAGGATATATGTTATAAATCTATGGTCTAAAAATGGAAAAAAATGGGGCTGTAGCATAAAGTGGTTGCTGCTTATGTCTCAAGATTAAACATATGGTAACATAGAAGTGCAATGTTATACTTGTGCTGAACTTCTATGATTACAAATAAATCCAGATAAGAATAAAGGCTTGTGGTTTAGTCAGATCTTGTGAATCTGTGAGTATCTGATTAAGCCAGAGGTAAATGGATGCATCATAGCAAACTATATATATGACCATATATTTATAAGCATGATTCCTTAAAACCCATGATTTAAATAATATGTACACTGAGAAATTAGACTAGCTTGTATGAATAAATCTATGATTATGAAAACATGATCTGTTATTCTTTGAACACATGCATGATGGTTGAGTTATTTATTTTCTCTGATTAATTTATGAGATGCAGAAGGGATTAGCATAAATGGGGAAAGAGGGAAAATGAACAATTAGTAATTTAACTAAGGATTTTGGATCTTAGGGCTACAAAGTATGGCTTGGCAAGGGAAATATTGCAAGCTCACACATGGTATGATTATACCCAGGGGCTTGAGTGTGATGGGTTAACAGTGAATATGCCCCAGACTATGTGTGTTTTAATAGAAGGAAAGTAGCTAAAGTCCATCATAAAATACCTGAGATTGAATTCTGAGAATAAGTTCACAGGTAGGTTTTGGTAAAATCCCTGATAGCCAGAAAGTTATAGATAAGGAAAATAATTAAATGATGATCATATGGGTTGGTTTAGAGTATTCTATTGGGAAATTATATGTTTGTGCTCCCTGATACAATCCATTGAATTATGTATTATTATGTTATGCATTAATGAACATGCACAGGTGGTAAAGGAAAGTATACAAGAGAAATATTGCTTTACCTTATCTGTTTTAAAAGTTATTTGAGTATGAGAAAAATTATTTAAATTTAGATTTTCAGTAAGATTATTCATACCTGACAATTTAGTCTGACCCTTTGTGATTGTGCAGGTAAATAGGCATTTTCTTGATCAAGAATTGGATGAATTAGCTACTAAGGAATTGGATATAATAGTTACAGACTCAAGGATATTAAAATAGATGTTAAATTGAACTTATGTTATGAAATGTTAGTTAAGTTGTTTGGGAGGAAACTAATGTAATGTTATTTTCTGTTTGCAAGTATTGAACTAATCATGAGATTTCTGTTGAAAGTTGTGAGTTGCTTTTGAGAATGTCTCATTAAGTAATACAATTTCTAGTATTAACTTCTGGAATGCTTAACAAAAATGTGCAATGCTAAGAAAAATCTGAAATGATTTGTAGATTGGAATTAAAAGATTAACCTGATATCTGTTGTAAGAATTTATGGAAAAAAAAAGGTTAATAAAAATAGTAGGATAAAAAGAACTGAGAGACATATAAAAAGAAAAGAAAACCCATATTACTTTGTATGTTACTTGAGTAAAGTAGCAAAAGAATTCAGGTTAACTTGACCAATTTGGCCAAGCCTAGATTTAACCAGTCTAAATGACCTAAGCTTATTGGTTAGGAAAGGTAACAAATAAAGAAAACTAGTAAATCAGGATTGTTGTATTGAAAAAAATGGTCACCTGAAATCATCCAGATACACACATGCACACAGAATACATATACACACTTGCACAAGGGATAACTAAGGGTTCAGTAGATCTGAAGTCATAGAAATGTAAACAAACTCTGAAACTGGAGAGATAACATCTAGAATTTGCCCAAAATTAAGTAAGACAGAAAAGCTCTTTTTGAAATTATTTTGCCATGAGGAAATTATGTAGTGAATTCCAAAATGAATTCTCTTCTTCCAAAACTCTTCTACTCTGATTGAAACAGAAAGAGAAAAACTCAAAGTATCATCTATGTATGGTTTCATATACGTGAGTTAGATGATTTGATTACAACAATATTTTTATATTGGTTGAAAGTTCCTGGATAGTAGAGAAATGAGGAAGAATGTTCTCTTGAGTAGATGATCACTGAATAAAACTAAAAAAAAATTGTATGAAGTGGGTCATCTCAATTTGGTATCAGAGCTATGTTGATAAATAACATAGTGAAAAAAAAATATCTTGAATGAACTTGGTTGTTTTGAATGTATGAAAGTATTGACTGTCTTGGATGCCTTGTCTTTATATACTTATATTAATAATATCTGTTATAATTGAATGATAATAAGTTGGAATAGGTTAACTTATAAAAGATTAGATATAATGGACTAACTCAAGTGTTGTATCCATAGAACCATGGTAAGACCCAGACAACAAGGGGTATGACCAAGTGAACCATCCATGGTGAATATGCAAGATTTCATGAGAGCTATAAGGGATGGGGTAGGCAATAGGAAAGAAAATCCACATGAGGAGCTTTCTAAACTACTCAAGACTTTTACCAATCTTGGAGGCAGGACTTTTGATGGAACAGAAGGAATAATGGGAATTCAAAATTGGCTCAGAATTTTGGATAGAATCTTTGCTGATATGCAAGTTGAAGACCAAAAGAAGAGGCTAATAGCATCTAGACAATTGAGAGGAGCAGCTTTGGATTGGTGGGAAGTTATTATAGCTGGAAGACCTGAAGGAGAGGTGACATGGAACCAGTTTAAAGAAATGTTGGAAGGAAGATTTGTACCTGCATCAGCTAAAGAGTCTTTGCTGGAAGAATTCATTAAATTAAGACAGGGAACTATGAGTGTTACTGAGTATACCCAGAAGTTTGAATCTCTAGCAAAGTATGGTGAAGTGCTCATCACAACTAGGGAAGCTAAAAATGGCAGATACATCCAAGGATTGAATGCCAGTCTCAGTAGAGCCATGCTGCCATATAAGGTTAGGACATTTGATCTAGTTTTAGATCTGACTTTGAGCCTTGAACAGCATGATAAAGCCAGAGAAAATTTCAGAGCATTTAAAAATAACCAGAACAAGAAAGGAAAGGGTAAGTTTCACCCTTATGACAAAAAGAAAACGGATGTAGCTTCCACCAAGCAATCATAAGAAGCCAAAACTGCTGAGGTTAAAAAGAAGATCACTTGCTATAATTGTGGGCAAGAGGGACACATGAAGAATAGGTGTACAAATCCCAAACCAGCATCTTTCAAGTGTCATCTGTGTGGGAAGGAAGGGCATATAAGAAGGAATTGTCCAGATTTGAGGCAAGGAAAGATGGGAATTTTGGAAGGGAAAAGCAAAATAACTGAAAGTCCAAATGTTGAAAATCATGGCCAAGTTGAAGGTACTTTGCTTATTCACTCAATACCTTTTGCAGTAGTGTATGATACTGGGGCTACACACTCATTAATTTCCCATGACATTGTACAACAGCTAAAATTAAATTGTATGCTTGTAGATAAGCCCTTGCTTATTAAAAGTCCTTTAGGTAGTTCCTGTGTATTGGGTATAATATGTAAACAATTAGGACTGAATATAGGGGGACATATGTTTGGTGCAGACCTATATGTGTTGCAATATCCAGGCATGGGAGTTATTTTAGGAGTTGATTGGTTAAAAAGATATAAGACAGTTATAAATATGGAGACCTCCACCTTATCATTGAAAACTTCTGATGGAAAAAGGGTAGTTGTTCTTTGTGAAGCAGATAAGAACAGAAACATAGCCACCCTTGATAACTTGACTGGTGAGAAGCACATGCCTGCATTAGAAGAAATCCCTATAGTAAATCAAAATGCTGATGTGTTTGGTGAGGTTAAGGGAATTGTTAACCATAGACCAGTAGAGTTTTCTATCAAACTAATTCTAGTAGCTAACCCAGTGGTTAAGAGGCCAACTAGAATGGGGCCTAAGGAATTGATAGAACTGAAAAAGCAGTTGGTTGAACTATAAGAAAAAGGATTCATCAGACCTAGTAGCTCATCATGGGGAGCACCAGTGGTTTTTGTTAAGAAGCAAGATGGATCTCTCAGATTATGTATTGATTATAGAGAGTTAAATAAAATCACAATTAAAAATAAATACCCCTTACCAAGAATTGATGATCTTTTTGATCAATTGAATGGTGCAAAAATATTTTCTAGACTTGACTTAGCTTCAGGATTTCATCAAATGAAAGTAGAAGAGGAAAGCATCAAGTATACTGCTTTTAACACTAGGTATGGACTTTATGAATTTTTGGTGATGCCCTTTGGCTTGACTAATGCCCCCTCTTACTTTGTTGATTTGATGAATAGAATTTTTAGAAAATATTTAGATAAATTTTTATTGATATTTATTGATGATATACTAATTTATTCTAAAACAATTGAAGAGCATGAGAATCATTTGCATATAGTACTGCAGAAATTAAGGCAAGAAAATTTGAAGGCAAAATTTTCAAAGTGTACTTTTTGGCAAAATGAGGTAAAATTTTTAGGTAATGTAGTATCAGAAAAAGGCCTATCTATAGATCCCAATAAGGTGATGGAAATTCAAACATGGAAAAGGCCTACCAGTGTCACAGAGGTTAGGTCATTTATGGGAATGGCTGGTTATTATAGAAGGTTTATAAAGGATTTTGCAAAAATTTCAATTCCATTAACTAGATTGACTAGAAAGAATCAGGCTTTTGTTTGGACTGAGGAGTGTGGGAAAGCCTTTGAGAGATTAAAAGAAGCATTAATACAAGCTCCAATATTAAAGGTGCCTGAAGGAAATGAGAATTTGGTGATATATACTGATGCAAGTGGACAAGGACTTGGGGCAGTGTTGATGCAACAGCATCAAGTGATAGCTTATGCCTCTAGACAGTTGAAGCCCAGTGAGGTAAAGTATGCTACACATGATCTTGAATTGTCTGCTATAGTGTATGCTCTTAAGTTATGGAGATATTATTTGTTAGGGGCTAAATTTGAAGTTTATACAGATCATAAGTCACTCAAATATTTGTTTTCACAAAAAGAATTGAACATGAGGCAGCAAAGATGGATTGAACTCTTAGCCTCATATGATTTTGAAATACTATATACACCTGGCAAAGCTAATAAAGTGGCAGATGCTCTAAGTAGACAGCGTGCCAATGTAGCTAGATTGATGATAGAAGAGTTTAATACTTTATCATTACTGATTGACTCAGAAGTGAAAAGGGACAGTGAGGAAAATATGAGCATATGCAGTGAGAAGGAAGAAATAGGGAAGTTGAGTTTTGTTACTTTGGGATCAGAATTGAAAAATAAAATTGTAAAGCTACAAGACCAAGATCCATTTTTACTTGAGAAGAAAGTTCAGATATTAAATGGTGAGATGGTGGAAGGATTTCAATTGAATAAACAAGGTCATTTGGAGAAGGGAAAGAGAATATGTGTTCCTACCATTGAAGAATTGAAGCCAGAAATTTTGGATGCTTATCACAAAAGCAAGTACACTATACACCCAGGAAGCACAAGAATGTATCACAACCTAAAAAGAGATTATTGGTGGAGTGGTATGAAGAGTGCAGTGGCATTATATGTGTCTAAGTGCATGGTTTGTCAACAGGTAAAGGCTGAATATCAAAGACCATCAGGAATGCTTCAACCTTTACAAATACCACAATGGAAATGGGAAGACATATCAATGGACTTCATTGATGGTTTGCCTAAGACTAGGAAGGGAAATGATAGTATTTGGGTTGTAGTTGATAGGTTAACCAAAACAGCTCATTTTATACCTGTAAAATCAGATAGGAATGCATGCACCTTAGCTCAGTTATTTATTAAAGAAATAGTTAGATTGCATGGAATACCAAAGACTATAGTAAGTAATAGAGATACCATCTTCACTTCAAAATTCTGGCAAAGTTTCCACAAGGCAATGGGGACTGATTTATGCTTGAGCACAGCATATCACCCTCAATCTGCTGGCCAAACAGAAATTGTGAACAAATTACTTGAAGACATGTTGAGGGCATGTATATTGGATTGGGGAGGAAGTTGGGAAGATCACATATTTCTGGCAGAATTTGCCATATAACAACAGCCATCACAGTAGCATAGGCATGGCACCCTTTGAAGCACTCTATGGTAGACCCTGTTTATCACCTTCAAGTTGGATTGAGTCTGGGGAGAAGGTGGTCTTAGGACCAGAAAATGTAAAAGAGACCTCTGAAAAGATAGCCTTGATTAGGAAAAGGATCGCTTCTGCCCAAGACAGGCAAAAGAAATATGCTAATCAAAAGAGGAAAGAAGTGCAGTATGATGTGGGGAATTATGTATTTATTAAGATATCACCCATAAAAAGATTTTGAGATTTGGAAAACAAGGAAAGTTGATTCCAAGATATATAGGACCATATAAAATTCTAGAAAGAATTGGAAATGTAGCCTATAAGTTAGAATTGCCAGAGGAGATGAGAGCAATGCATGATGTTTTTCATGTATCCCAGTTAAGGAGATGGGTTCATGATAAAGAAACAATTTTAAAATCCCCTGAGAAAGTGCAGATTGACCCCATAATGGTGTATGAGAAGAAGCCTGTAGGCATAGTTGCAAAGGAAATTAAGAAAATGAGAAACAAAGAAATAAAATTAGTAAAAGTGCAATGGAGTCTTGACCCAAATGATTGCACATGGGAGGTGGAAGATAAAATCAGAAGTGATTATCCACAACTAATTGATTGAATCAAAAGGTAAAAAAAAAATATACATAAGTATACTAATGAATGATTTGATTAAATACTTTGTTATGCATAGGGGTTTAATTAATGATTGGTCTGGGAATGATTGATTGCTGAATTGAAAATGTCTGAATTAAGTATGAAAGAATTGTGGGACACAATTCCTAAAAGGAGGGGTATATGTGATAACCCTAATTTTATGAACAGGTTTTATAATTTAATTTAGTATACTTGTTTGAAATTTTGGTTGCCTAGAAAAAATATATATGATAAGTTGACCACATAAATGCATTGGGTAAGTATTGATGTGTATGCAAGATGGTATAATACACATGTACATACTTCTCTGAAAAAAAAGAAGTAGAAAATTTATTTGTAAGCTAGAGTAAACTATAAATACATGAACATGACATGATTATTACAGATATGAATGTGCCATTGAAACAAGTCTAGAATAAGGAAAATAAAGGCTTAGGCAAGGATAGAAATATAGGTATTATACAGGTATTTTGAACAAATGCTGGCTGAAGAAAAATTATTAGAAATTGCATGAAAATAGTATGAGTTGTTGAATAAATACTTTATCCACTTTTAGCAATTTTCTTAGCTTTTAAAAAAAAATAGAGATCATGCAAATAAGGTGACCGGGGTAATAAGGTATAATTTCTGTTAATAGAAACAGGGACCACTTACCCATTTTCTCTTAGAATAGAAAGAGAGGCTGATCATAAGTGGTAGGGTAAAATTGACATTGGGTAAATTTTAAAACCCTAGAGGCAGCCAAGGTCTTGTATAAAAGAGGGTTTAAGGGTGAAAGGATCTGTCACCATTTTCTTAAAAATAAAACAGAAATATAGATAGCTAGCAAAAGAAAAAAATGAGAAGCATTGGCCATTAGAGACAAGTAGGAAATATCAGATCAAAGGAAAAGGATTAAGGTGAGTAACCTGAAAATTGGCATTAAGTCCTGAATATTGAGGCAGCCTAAATGGTTTTATATTTTTATTTAATCTGTGCTTATTTTATGATCTTGTTGTGTTGATGATCTGTTTAAATATTTAACCCTTCTTGTGTTAATATACCTAGAAAATATGTTTATGGCCTTCATGTTTAAATGATCATTGTGTCATAAATTATCTCTGAGATGAGATGCTCTCTTTATGTGACTTCTGCATATAGATTAATTCATGGAAATTCCAGGGATATATGTTATAAATCTATGGTCTAAAAATGGAAAAAAAAATTGGGGCTGTAGCATAAAGTGGTTGCTGCTTATGTCTCAAGATTAAACATATGGTAACATAGAAGTGCAATGTTATACTTGTGCTGAACTTCTATGATTACAAATAAATCCAGATAAGAATAAAGGCTTGTGGTTTAGTCAGATCTTGTGAATCTGTGAGTATCTGATTAAGCCAGAGGTAAATGGATGCATCATAGCAAACTATATATATGAACATATATTTATAAGCATGATTCCTTAAAACCCATGATTTAAATAATATGTACACTGAGAAATTAGACTAGCTTGTATGAATAAATATATGATTATGAAAACATGATCTGTTATTCTTTGAACACATGCATGATGGTTGAGTTATTTATTTTCTCTGATTAATTTATGAGATGCAGAAGGGATTAGCATAAATGGGGAAAGAGGGAAAATGAACACTTAGTAATTTAACTAAGGATTTTGGATCTTAGGGCTACAAAGTATGGCTTGGCAAGGGAAATATTGCAAGCTCACACATGGTATGATTATACCCAGGGGCCTGAGTGTGCTGGGTTAACAGTGAATATGCCCCAGACAATGTGTGTTTTAATAGAAGGAAAGTAGCTAAAGTCCATCATAAAATACCCGAGATTGAATTCTGAGAATAAGTTCACAGGTAGGTTTGGGTAAAATCCCTGATAGCCAGAAAGTTATAGATAAGGAAAATAATTAAATGATGATCATATGGGTTGGTTTAGAGTATTCTATTGGGAAATTATATGTTTGTGCTCCCTGATACAATCCATTGAATTATGTATTATTATGTTATGCATTAATGAACATGCACAGGTGGTAAAGGAAAGTATACAAGAGAAATATTGCTTTACCTTATCTGTTTTAAAAGTTATTTGAGTATGAGAAAAATTATTTAAATTTAGATTTTCAGTAAGATTATTCATACCAGACAATTTAGTCTGACCCTTTGTGTGTTTGTACACCATTGGGTGTCTCATATTTTTATGAGGCAGCTCGTGGTGATTGTGCAGGTAAATAGGCATTTTCTTGATCAAGAATTGGATGAATTAGCTGCTAAGGAATTGGATAAAATAGTTACAGACTCAAGGATATTAAAATAGATGTTAAATTGAACTTATGTTATGAAATGTTAGTTAAGTTGTTTGGGAGGAAACTAATGTAATGTTATTTTCTGTTTGCAAGTATTGAACTAATCATGAGTTTTCTGTTGAAAGTTGTGAGTTGCTTTTGAGAATGTCTCATTAAGTAATACAATTTCTAGTATTAACTTCTGGAATGCTTAACAAAAATGTGCAATGCTAAGAAAAATCTGAAATGATTTGTAGATTGGAATTAAAAGATTAACCTGATATCTGTTGTAAGAATTTATGGAAAAAAAAGGTTAATAAAAATAGTAGGATAAAAAGAACTGAGAGACATATAAAAAGAAAAGAAAACCCAGATTACTTTGTATGTTACTTGAGTAAAGTAGCAAAAGAATTCAGGTTAACTTGACAAATTTTGCCAAGCCTAGATTCAACCAGTCTAAATGACCTAAGCTTATTGGTTAGGAAAGGTAACAAATAAAGAAAACTAGTAAATCAGGATTGTTGTATTGAAAAAAATGGTCACCTGAAATCATCCAGATACACACATGCACACAGAATACATATACACACTTGTACAAGGGATAACTAAGGGTTCAGTAGATCTGAAGTCATAGAAATGTAAACAAACTCTGAAACTGGAGAGATAACATCTAGAATTTGCCCAAAATTAAGTAAGACAGAAAAGCTCTTTTTGAAATTATTTTGCCATGAGGAAATTATGTAGTGAATTCCAAAATGAATTCTCTGCTTCCAAAACTCTTCTACTCTGATTGAAAAAGAAAGAGAAAAACTCAAAGTATCATCTATGTATGGTTTCATATACGTGAGTTAGATGATTTGATTACAACAATATTTTTATATTGGTTGAAAGATCCTGGATAGTAGAGAAATGAGGAAGAATGTTCTCTTGAGCAGATGATCACTGAATAAAACTAAAAAAAAAAAATTAAGAAGTGGGTCATCTCAGGCCAGGATATTTAAGGCAAAATTTATACCCGCATTATTAGGGCGGGTTTGGGCCATGCTCAGGCCGAAACCCATACCATTGACAGGCTTAGTTTTGGGTACGTTATCTCACCATTTGAATGCATATAATTTGTTATATGTGCTTGTGTATAAATATAAATCTCATAACTAACTAAAGCCATAAACTTTGGACCATTTGCTTTTGAATGCAAATACACTACAAGAAAACCTACCTTTAGTTGCACTTATTGGTAGTGTTTGTAGTGTAAATACAACCAATATTGTTTTTACCCATTATTTTTACTTATTTTTGTTTTATGTTAAGGCTGCCTAATTTTGCTGCCTTCCCCGCCAATTACTGAAAAGTCGTCACGTTTTCCCCATCTATTTCCCTCCATTATTACGTTTCTTACTATTTCAGCAAAATTTCCCTCCGCTCTTACATTTCTACCATCCTCTCACTTCTGCTCCCATCATGCCACTTCATCGATCTGGTTCCCTCCACTTCGTCGATCAAATATTCCTTTAATCTGTTGCAGTTTGCTTTCTGAGGCTTGAATCTACAAATCGAGGTAACACAAAACCCTAATTTGGCTGAGGGATTTTAATTTCTGTACCATGTTTATTTCTTAAAATTTATATAATTTGTTCTGTATGAATTCTTTGTTTACATGATTAGCACTATAAAAATTAGAAGTACACGTTTTCAGTAGTTACCCTAAGAATTTGATATATAGAAAACTCTATATCTGGATAAGAGTTTGATTTTAATTTTTCAGTAAAACTTTAGATTATAGCTATGACAAGAAATCATAATTTTCAACTTTTAAGACCCTATTTTTATCAAAATAAATTTTAAAAATTAATCCAAAGATGTAAAAAATAACTTAATAAAGTTTATATAAATCAAGTTTCCCTGGATAGACTAACTGATCAGGACTTGTATACTTGTTAGTGCAATTTTAGTAATGAACTAAGTGTTTATCATTAAGTTAGTAATGGTATTAAAACTGATAACCCTAAGTTTTGGAAAAATTTGGAAATTTAAACTATGCTAAAACTATCAAATATAAAAAAAATGCAGTTTTGAGTAGTAGTAGAGTTTGAGGAAAACTGAACAATGGAAGAGTTTTTCTCCATGTGACTGCAATGACTTGTATTCATTCATTATGTATTATTTTCAAGCTTATAGCAAAAATGGTGATGTTATATGCTTTACTTGTACATGTGAATTGTTACTTAATATGTAGATCTCAGCATTCAAAGATAGATTAGTACTTGGAATGTGAAAAGAATTGCAGAATTCTAAATGCACAAATATAAGCAAGATGTTTAGGTTTATCTGTTTATGTAGGCAGCAACATCCTAGGTAAATATTTAGACATTATTGTTGTTCTATTCATGTAACGACCCGGACTTTCTTTGCCTAGAAAGACGCATCGTTATGAAGAAAGAAAGGGATAGAAGAAGAAAAGAAAAGAAGAGAGAACAACAACACATCAGAAATCTCACAGCGGAACGAGAAATATATTATCACATAAGATATTACATAGTATCATATACATCAGAGTACACTCTTTATACATCATAGAATAGACAGTTATAAACTTCTGTCTATTACACAACACAAGTACACCAGTACAATACAGACTAATACAAACACAGCGGAAACTCTATATATCTACTCGCTGAAGCCTCCTGCTCCTCAGCTCCTCCAGTATTCGTCAAGACTAACCTGAATCCCTCGACTACTCAATACAATATTGAGTACCCAAGAGTTTAATAAAACAGAAAATAAACACTTGGGTCAGACATGGGTCTGGTGTGAGTAAACGGTTTAAATTGCTTAACTTTGAAAACCTTTGAAAACAAAAGTATCACGTAAGACTTCCCACATATAAACATGGGTAAGCTTTTACCTTACGCTAACTAAAACATTTGATAGGAAATCCGATTGTATTATAATAGGGTCTAGGGTTTCCAAGTAAAGTACAGAAATAGCTGAAATGCTTACATCTCACATTCCAACATAGTTGGGCACAACTAATACGTACGGCACTTATTGGAGTTTGGATTCCATACAATGGCAGGGCTACTGGGGTACCGCCCGTCACAGTACGTGGCCTAGATCACCGTACCGAGGAGTACGCCCGCTCCCCTGCAACACAAAGCCGGAACCATCCCTTACTGGATAATCCCGAACAAGATAATCCCGTAGTTGGCGCGACCAACCACACACTAAGCCGAATAAAAGAAAAGGGACCTCTAGACAGGGATCTATCTTGCTCTCAGTGGGTGCTACCCACGAAGCCTTGCTGCACCTCCCCTGTTTTAGCCATTCCCGGTTGATGAGGCTTGAGGTTACGATTACCTTTAATCAGAACATATCACTTAGAATGCTCATCGTCCGCCTGACGATGTGCTGAAAGCATTCAATCCATATAAGTTCGTTCCGGGTTCGAACGAAACCGAAGGCATTATCTCGTTACACTCGTTTTGGAATCACCCTCAGAGTTAACGACAATAACCCTTGCACTCTGAATCTTCATCTTCACTTGAGATTCACGACCTATCGTTAATTTGGATCGATGTGGTATTCGGGTCTCCAGACCTGGAAATCCGGTATACGGAAACCCGATCCCGGTCTCATCGAAATCCAAAACGTATCTTTTAAGGCCAAGTTGTTTAAAGGTTTTAAACATTTAACTTATATTCAGGATGATATAAACAGATAGATAAATCACATTATCACAATAGATAATTCCTATCAAACATTCATCTCACAAAGCAGCATATATCACATATCAGAGATATCATATCCAAATCATCCAATATCAATCATCCAATATCAATCATCCAATATCAATCAATCATCCATAAGCAGGTTTGATTAATTCTTAATCAATTTAATTAACCTTTAATTAAATTAATTACTATCCTTAAATTACTTGGATTATCTTAATCCTGCTTACTAACATTAATTAATTACAAATTAATTAATAAATCATTTCTTAATGATCTTCCTTGATTAATTATCTTTAATTACATTCAAGTAATTATCCTTAACCATATACAGTAATTAACCTTTAATTACTATCATTAATTAAAATAATTAATGAACCTTTATTTATTAATTAACTATAATTAATTATATAAATCCTCAATTAATTATAATTAATTAATCATACTTAAATTAATTACTTTTATTAATCAATCTTGATTAATTCCATTAATAATCCTCTAATTACTTCATTAATTAATTACCTTCTAGTTAATTAAATAATTAATCTTTAATTAACTACATTCATTAATTAACCTTAATTAATCATAAACAGTAATTAACGATCTTGTAATTACTTATCTTAATTAATTACTTCTTAATTAATTATATTAACCTTGATTAATTAATCTAATTAATTAATCTTTAATTGCTTCATTAAGTAAATATTAATCAATTTAATTAACCTTTAATTAATTACTTTATTAATTAATTACTTTTTAATTAATTACACTTAGTAATTAATCTTAAATTAAACACCTTTAATTTATCACATTAATTAATTAACTAAAATAATTAAGTAATTAACTCTTAATTACTTACCTAAGTAATTATCTTCTAATTACTTCATTAAATGATCCCTCTTAACTAATTACGTTAACAAGTAATTAATTCCACCATTAAATAATTAAATTCTTTAATTAATTAATTATTCCATAATTAATTATCTTCAGACAATTAACTTAATTAATTTCTTAATTGACTACAACAAGTGATTACCCATTAATCACTTCAATTAATTACTTCCATAAGTAATTACCCTTTTACATTAAGTGATTAACTTTGATTAATCCCACTAATTAATTATCCTAATTAATTACAACCTTAATTAATTTAAGATAAATTCTTTTATCTTAATTTATTATTTAATTACATTATTTAATCTTCATTAGAAAACATTTAGAAATAATTTATATAGTTAAAGATATATAATTTATTTAAATGAAACAAATTAACCATTTAAAATTTAACATTTAAAATCTTTGGAAAACTTGATAAATCTTGTTTCATAAATTAAATCAAAACCTCATCCCTTTAAATTCTTAAATTTATTTGAATATACCTTTAAAACTTATACATTTGAACTTGATTAAATTTCTTTATTAAACTTAGTTAAACATTATTTTATTTATTTTTAACTTGGTCAAGCCTCTATTAAATACCTGGCTTTCAAAATTTATCTTACATTAAAAATCTGATCACTGTTTTCTTTAAATTAAAACTTAAACATGAGTATTCTTTTAAACTAAAACTTAGAATACTAAAACAACCCAAAACCCGAGTCTAAACAAAAGAAAACCCGAGCAGACAATTCTAAAACCCCGAGTCTTTCTCCCCTCTCGTATACTTCGAGTCATCACGTAAAAACTTCGAGCCCGCTTCACTTCTTCCCCGAATCATTCGCGAGGAATTCTCGAACATCTCTACTTCGAGTCGAACTGCAGATAACACGAGACTTTCCCCGTGTCGCCTTCGTCTTCCCCAACACGCTCGATTCTGATGGCACAAACGTGCACGTGGTGCACGTACACCACCAACTCCGACCACCGGAGATCACCGCGATACTTCTCCACGTCTCCACGAACCCACGCGATTCCGAAACCAAACCCAGATCGATGATCTCACTTCGTCAACAAAATCGAACCCAACCACCAAAAATCTGGAACACCATTGCCGGAATTTGCTTCCCCTCATCGCCTCCGACCACCAGAAACGTTGAGACTCCGACCAGAGTATCTTCACCGATCCATGCAACTATCCAAACACTCGCGATCATCTCCGATTTATCATGGCCATCGCGAGAACCCCTTAAACATCATCGTTTCACAATGCCTCTGTAACCCTAGTTCGATCTAATCCCATTACCACGGCCAACCAGAAAACCCACCAGTATTTTTCCAGAGATCTCCAAGCTTCCGACCTTCTCCAGCCCAAATATCAAACACTCCAGAGTCGCCGATCAACGTAAATCGACGAAAATGTCGAAACTGTTCAACTCCACATATCTCGACGAATACCACTCTAAAAATTATGATATTCACATTAAAATTCATCATTTTCTATAACAAATTCAGCTATGCAATCAATACTTAAAATTTGATTGATAAGAATTTGACCCAAATTACAATTTTACTGTTACTTATAAAATTTCGAGATGAATATTTAATATAAATTCCAGATCTTATTTTTAAGAGTTACGCTACATGTTTTCGAACATTTTTCATCCACAAACCCAAAGCTAATAGAGACTAGATGATGAGAAATTTAATTTAGAGAGAAAAAATCATAATCTGTTAAACAACAGAGCCTATTTTTTTTTTCACACAGGCATTCAATACTTATTACTTACATGCATTCATATCAAGGTATTTTCTATAAACATTTATATCATTTCATCACAAGCAACTAAGTTCAAATCTCAAGTTTCAAACTGTTTTTAAAAATAAATATTTACTCACCTAGCAATGAACAGAGACAGAAAACACTACAGGCTGATGGTTTCCAGACTTGTTCCAGTCTTGTTTGATTTTGAACTTCATTTCATTTTGCTTTGTTGAATTTAAATCTTGTTGTTGATCCTTGCATTTAGTTGCTTGTTGTTAGATCTGCCTTATCTGATTATACTTGAAGAATTTGAATCTGATGTTGCCTTTAGTTTTGTTTTCAAGCCTTGTTAAATTTCCAGTTTCCATTTTCTCAGATTTCCAGGTTTTTATCTTTTCTTTTGATTTGAATTTAGTTTTAGTAGAAAAAGAAAAGAAGATAGATTAGAGCTGAAAGTAAAAACAGATCTTCTTCTTACATATTTTAATTTATTTATTTTAATTATTAAAAAGAATATTGACATTTGTCCTTCTTAGATGTTAATTAACTTACACCTAAACACTCCAAGCTTCCATATGTTTACAAGTGTTATATAAGGGTTATTTTAATGTTTAATGAATGTTTAACAATTGTTTACAAAAGTTATTATCTTATTTAATAATCTATTTAAACTATATACATGTATTTATGTAATATCCATATGATTATAAAATGTGTATACTTATCCTTTAATAAATATTCATATGAATTCAAGTAACCTATGTTTTGATTCAAATCATATGTTTATAAATTTGAGAAATTTATTTTAACTCTTAATATAAAAATTTAGAACAATTTATAAAATGAAAGAATATTAAAACAAATGAACCTTAGATTTAAATTTTAAATATCATTTCCAAAAGTATTAAATCAAATTTACCTTTCAAATTACAAATTATATATATATTAAAGTTTGAAAATACTTATTAAATTCAAATCAATACTTTTTTCATTTCAATATATATAAATACATATATTCTAAATGGAAAATACTTTTAACATTAATTTTTATAATTACTATATTGAATTTTAATACATAACTTCAAATAACAATATATATACTTATATATTATAATTTGAAAACATATCCTTTATTAAATTAAAGTCTACCTATTTATAATATATTTATATAAGTTTTGAAAGATAAATCTCACCAATTTTAAATTGTTAGAAAAGATATTAATAAATATTGCCAAATTAAAATATTATTAACCTTTAAAATGAATAAACTTGTCAATTTATAAAATAAAATCAACAAATCAATTTAATTATTAATAAAGATTATTAAATTGATATTGCCAAAATTCCGGGATATCACATTCCTTCCCCCTTAAAATAATTTCGTCCCCGAAATTTAAAAGCAAAGATAATTTAATAACCCAGCAAAATTTTAATTTTAATTTCAAACAGCAACCATACATATCAATCATATTCTAACAATCATAGCAAACAATTTAATCAAACAAATTTAACTATCCAGACAAAATTCTGGATAGAATTCCCTCGAGTTTCCCCAAGTATATATATATACCGGGATATTCGTTCTACAGGATCTTAACTAACTATCTACAATAATCTAGAAGTCCTTCCTTTCTAGATCACAAATCTGAACAAGATATTAGACTAACTCAAAACCATCCCAACTATCCTCCTGAACTGCTGATTCCATTACTCGATGAATCATACACATATTCCTCAGAGATATGTGAAATAAAATGAATTCCAGTTATCCGAACCGGCAACTCAATCCTATAGATCAAAGAACTAATCCTTTTGAGAACACAGAAAAATCTCATAGTACTTCCGGAGCTAACTCTTCAGTCTTACTAAATCTTATATCTCCTTTGATCGGAGAAAACTTAAACAATATCCAATTTCACATCAATTTCCAAATTCCATCAATTCTTAACTGCATAACTCCTTTGACGATCCTGAGTCACTTCATTCTTCCTGATCAGCTTAACCCTTGCTGATGCTTCTTGAAACAGATTAGACCAACATCAAACCAATTTCCGGATCCTACTCAACAAAATGGTTTCTCAAAAATATGCCGAAATCCAAAACACAACTCTACTCTACAAACATTAGAGAACTTCGCACTACCTCTCCTATCTGAAATAGTCAAAACAGTTGCACTTGACAACTTTACCTCCAAATCCCGAAAATTTCTTCACACTTAGAGATACACTTGAATTTCCTATAGAAATCCTCTACTCGAAGAAAATTACAACTCTCGGTTGCTTCCACTCTAGAATGGCTGCTATCTTGCTTTCGCTGCACAATTCTGATCTTGAACAGATGAGAATGCCATCGGAGAAACTCGAGCACAAACTTGATCATCCAAAGTTCATCAGACCATAAAATCTTAGTGAACCATTCTACTTGGTCAAAACACCTTAACAGAATCCTCACCAGAAAATTAGGTGTGGTCAATCCCTCTCCAAAGAATCCTGAGCTGCTTCACCAAATTATTCTCTAGGAGACATCCTTCTACTAAGCTGAACTTCTGGTAACTCCACGAATCAAGTCGATACGGAATCTCAATCTCCAATAATCCCAAGAGAATACTTAAACAATCGCAAGTCACTTTTGCGATCAGCTCGGCCTAATTTCCAAAGATAACTGTTCTCTCTTCACTAATCAGAACAGCTTATATTTGACTAACCAATCCATCGAAGAAATGGATTCACTCTACTGCTTCTGAACTTCACCTTCAGAAAAACTGCTCAGCCAGAAACTTCTGCCAACATAGAACACTCCGAGTCGCACTGCTGCCACAAACCAAAGACTTCTTATCCGAAACTCCTCGAGAAACTCGGACCTCAAAGCAAATAGAAACACCCCATTGGACTCAGCCACAGCACTGAAACAGACTCACTTCTTCAAACTTGTTCCAGAAGAAACATCTTCAGAAACGTCCATAGCCACCGTGTCTCATCACACAGCTACTACTTCCTGAGGTTACCAAAATACCATCACTCTCTTCAGCTCATCCAATAGATCTACTCTATTCATCCAACTTCAAAGATAAACTCTAAACCATAACTGGTTTCCTTCAGAGATCTGTGAAATCTTTACACCACAACAAAGTTTACTCGAGACGGTATTAGGTCTATAGTCTCGTCAGATATACTTCCAACCTCAACACTCAAATTCCAACCATTGGTAGTCGTGTTACTAACACTACCACCTTATCTACCTTTATAACTTATATTGGAAAACCCGAACAGGTAACCCAACAAATAGGTAGAAATACATAAATATATATATTTAAAATGATACTTTTTATATAGAAATTATTTCTGGGTAGAATTATTTCATCTACCTCTTTAAAACAATATTGTGTCCGTTGGCCTGGTTCAAGTGTTTAGAGATCCCTATCAATAACGTTAGCTACTCGTATTGACCAGAATCCATATACCACTCAACCGATCAATTAACACAATATAAAATCATTTTTATATAACTAACAATTACGCGCTCTCAAGATAGACACCACTTCAGAGCCTAGGTATTCACTCAACCTAGTGTTCTGATATTCACTTAACCAAAAGCTTAGGCATTCGCTCAACCTATGCTCTGATACCAAATGTAACGACCCGGACTTTCTTTGCCTAGAAAGACGCATCGTTATGAAGAAAGAAAGGGATAGAAGAAGAAAAGAAAAGAAGAGAGAACAACAACACATCAGAAATCTCACAGCGGAACGAGAAATATATTATCACATAAGATATTACATAGTATCATATACATCAGAGTACACTCTTTATACATCACAGAATAGACAGTTATAAACTTCTGTCTATTACACAACACAAGTACACCAGTACAATACAGACTAATACAAACACAGCGGAAACTCTATATATCTACTCGCTGAAGCCTCCTGCTCCTCAGCTCCTCCAGTATTCGTCAAGACTAACCTGAATCCCTCGACTACTCAATACAATATTGAGTACCCAAGAGTTTAATAAAACAGAAAATAAACACTTGGGTCAGACATGGGTCTGGTGTGAGTAAACGGTTTAAATTGCTTAACTTTGAAAACCTTTGAAAACAAAAGTATCACGTAAGACTTCCCACATATAAACATGGGTAAGCTTTTACCTTACGCTAACTAAAACATTTGATAGGAAATCCGATTGTATTATAATAGGGTCTAGGGTTTCCAAGTAAAGTACAGAAATAGCTGAAATGCTTACATCTCACATTCCAACATAGTTGGGCACAACTAATACGTACGGCACTTATTGGAGTTTGGATTCCATACAATGGCAGGGCTACTGGGGTACCGCCCGTCACAGTACGTGGCCTAGATCACCGTACCGAGGAGTACGCCCGCTCCCCTGCAACACAAAGCCGGAACCATCCCTTACTGGATAATCCCGAACAAGATAATCCCGTAGTTGGCGCGACCAACCACACACTAAGCCGAATAAAAGAAAAGGGACCTCTAGACAGGGATCTATCTTGCTCTCAGTGGGTGCTACCCACGAAGCCTTGCTGCACCTCCCCTGTTTTAGCCATTCCCGGTTGATGAGGCTTGAGGTTACGATTACCTTTAATCAGAACATATCACTTAGAATGCTCATCGTCCGCCTGACGATGTGCTGAAAGCATTCAATCCATATAAGTTCGTTCCGGGTTCGAACGAAACCGAAGGCATTATCTCGTTACACTCGTTTTGGAATCACCCTCAGAGTTAACGACAATAACCCTTGCACTCTGAATCTTCATCTTCACTTGAGATTCACGACCTATCGTTAATTTGGATCGATGTGGTATTCGGGTCTCCAGACCTGGAAATCCGGTATACGGAAACCCGATCCCGGTCTCATCGAAATCCAAAACGTATCTTTTAAGGCCAAGTTGTTTAAAGGTTTTAAACATTTAACTTATATTCAGGATGATATAAACAGATAGATAAATCACATTATCACAATAGATAATTCCTATCAAACATTCATCTCACAAAGCAGCATATATCACATATCAGAGATATCATATCCAAATCATCCAATATCAATCATCCAATATCAATCATCCAATATCAATCAATCATCCATAAGCAGGTTTGATTAATTCTTAATCAATTTAATTAACCTTTAATTAAATTAATTACTATCCTTAAATTACTTGGATTATCTTAATCCTGCTTACTAACATTAATTAATTACAAATTAATTAATAAATCATTTCTTAATGATCTTCCTTGATTAATTATCTTTAATTACATTCAAGTAATTATCCTTAACCATATACAGTAATTAACCTTTAATTACTATCATTAATTAAAATAATTAATGAACCTTTATTTATTAATTAACTATAATTAATTATATAAATCCTCAATTAATTATAATTAATTAATCATACTTAAATTAATTACTTTTATTAATCAATCTTGATTAATTCCATTAATAATCCTCTAATTACTTCATTAATTAATTACCTTCTAGTTAATTAAATAATTAATCTTTAATTAACTACATTCATTAATTAACCTTAATTAATCATAAACAGTAATTAACGATCTTGTAATTACTTATCTTAATTAATTACTTCTTAATTAATTATATTAACCTTGATTAATTAATCTAATTAATTAATCTTTAATTGCTTCATTAAGTAAATATTAATCAATTTAATTAACCTTTAATTAATTACTTTATTAATTAATTACTTTTTAATTAATTACACTTAGTAATTAATCTTAAATTAAACACCTTTAATTTATCACATTAATTAATTAACTAAAATAATTAAGTAATTAACTCTTAATTACTTACCTAAGTAATTATCTTCTAATTACTTCATTAAATGATCCCTCTTAACTAATTACGTTAACAAGTAATTAATTCCACCATTAAATAATTAAATTCTTTAATTAATTAATTATTCCATAATTAATTATCTTCAGACAATTAACTTAATTAATTTCTTAATTGACTACAACAAGTGATTACCCATTAATCACTTCAATTAATTACTTCCATAAGTAATTACCCTTTTACATTAAGTGATTAACTTTGATTAATCCCACTAATTAATTATCCTAATTAATTACAACCTTAATTAATTTAAGATAAATTCTTTTATCTTAATTTATTATTTAATTACATTATTTAATCTTCATTAGAAAACATTTAGAAATAATTTATATAGTTAAAGATATATAATTTATTTAAATGAAACAAATTAACCATTTAAAATTTAACATTTAAAATCTTTGGAAAACTTGATAAATCTTGTTTCATAAATTAAATCAAAACCTCATCCCTTTAAATTCTTAAATTTATTTGAATATACCTTTAAAACTTATACATTTGAACTTGATTAAATTTCTTTATTAAACTTAGTTAAACATTATTTTATTTATTTTTAACTTGGTCAAGCCTCTATTAAATACCTGGCTTTCAAAATTTATCTTACATTAAAAATCTGATCACTGTTTTCTTTAAATTAAAACTTAAACATGAGTATTCTTTTAAACTAAAACTTAGAATACTAAAACAACCCAAAACCCGAGTCTAAACAAAAGAAAACCCGAGCAGACAATTCTAAAACCCCGAGTCTTTCTCCCCTCTCGTATACTTCGAGTCATCACGTAAAAACTTCGAGCCCGCTTCACTTCTTCCCCGAATCATTCGCGAGGAATTCTCGAACATCTCTACTTCGAGTCGAACTGCAGATAACACGAGACTTTCCCCGTGTCGCCTTCGTCTTCCCCAACACGCTCGATTCTGATGGCACAAACGTGCACGTGGTGCACGTACACCACCAACTCCGACCACCGGAGATCACCGCGATACTTCTCCACGTCTCCACGAACCCACGCGATTCCGAAACCAAACCCAGATCGATGATCTCACTTCGTCAACAAAATCGAACCCAACCACCAAAAATCTGGAACACCATTGCCGGAATTTGCTTCCCCTCATCGCCTCCGACCACCAGAAACGTTGAGACTCCGACCAGAGTATCTTCACCGATCCATGCAACTATCCAAACACTCGCGATCATCTCCGATTTATCATGGCCATCGCGAGAACCCCTTAAACATCATCGTTTCACAATGCCTCTGTAACCCTAGTTCGATCTAATCCCATTACCACGGCCAACCAGAAAACCCACCAGTATTTTTCCAGAGATCTCCAAGCTTCCGACCTTCTCCAGCCCAAATATCAAACACTCCAGAGTCGCCGATCAACGTAAATCGACGAAAATGTCGAAACTGTTCAACTCCACATATCTCGACGAATACCACTCTAAAAATTATGATATTCACATTAAAATTCATCATTTTCTATAACAAATTCAGCTATGCAATCAATACTTAAAATTTGATTGATAAGAATTTGACCCAAATTACAATTTTACTGTTACTTATAAAATTTCGAGATGAATATTTAATATAAATTCCAGATCTTATTTTTAAGAGTTACGCTACATGTTTTCGAACATTTTTCATCCACAAACCCAAAGCTAATAGAGACTAGATGATGAGAAATTTAATTTAGAGAGAAAAAATCATAATCTGTTAAACAACAGAGCCTATTTTTTTTTTCACACAGGCATTCAATACTTATTACTTACATGCATTCATATCAAGGTATTTTCTATAAACATTTATATCATTTCATCACAAGCAACTAAGTTCAAATCTCAAGTTTCAAACTGTTTTTAAAAATAAATATTTACTCACCTAGCAATGAACAGAGACAGAAAACACTACAGGCTGATGGTTTCCAGACTTGTTCCAGTCTTGTTTGATTTTGAACTTCATTTCATTTTGCTTTGTTGAATTTAAATCTTGTTGTTGATCCTTGCATTTAGTTGCTTGTTGTTAGATCTGCCTTATCTGATTATACTTGAAGAATTTGAATCTGATGTTGCCTTTAGTTTTGTTTTCAAGCCTTGTTAAATTTCCAGTTTCCATTTTCTCAGATTTCCAGGTTTTTATCTTTTCTTTTGATTTGAATTTAGTTTTAGTAGAAAAAGAAAAGAAGATAGATTAGAGCTGAAAGTAAAAACAGATCTTCTTCTTACATATTTTAATTTATTTATTTTAATTATTAAAAAGAATATTGACATTTGTCCTTCTTAGATGTTAATTAACTTACACCTAAACACTCCAAGCTTCCATATGTTTACAAGTGTTATATAAGGGTTATTTTAATGTTTAATGAATGTTTAACAATTGTTTACAAAAGTTATTATCTTATTTAATAATCTATTTAAACTATATACATGTATTTATGTAATATCCATATGATTATAAAATGTGTATACTTATCCTTTAATAAATATTCATATGAATTCAAGTAACCTATGTTTTGATTCAAATCATATGTTTATAAATTTGAGAAATTTATTTTAACTCTTAATATAAAAATTTAGAACAATTTATAAAATGAAAGAATATTAAAACAAATGAACCTTAGATTTAAATTTTAAATATCATTTCCAAAAGTATTAAATCAAATTTACCTTTCAAATTACAAATTATATATATATTAAAGTTTGAAAATACTTATTAAATTCAAATCAATACTTTTTTTCATTTCAATATATATAAATACATATATTCTAAATGGAAAATACTTTTAACATTAATTTTTATAATTACTATATTGAATTTTAATACATAACTTCAAATAACAATATATATACTTATATATTATAATTTGAAAACATATCCTTTATTAAATTAAAGTCTACCTATTTATAATATATTTATATAAGTTTTGAAAGATAAATCTCACCAATTTTAAATTGTTAGAAAAGATATTAATAAATATTGCCAAATTAAAATATTATTAACCTTTAAAATGAATAAACTTGTCAATTTATAAAATAAAATCAACAAATCAATTTAATTATTAATAAAGATTATTAAATTGATATTGCCAAAATTCCGGGATATCACAATTCATGCTAAAAGTAATTGAAAATTGATCACTTTATTCTTTATAAGTTTGATACCAACAGGCCTGAAAAAGAAGTTGTATAGAAAATGAATATGTTTCTTCACTTGTGTTAAGGGAAATACAACTCAACTTTTTTTTGACTTAATGAGAAAAAAACTGAGAACTAGTATGACTTTTTTATTTATTTGTTGAAGAAATTGGCTTTGGTTGAAGATCTAACAAAACTAGATTGGGACACAATAATTTTTAGGCATGACTAGTTAATAGGGTTGGTTATATTAACTACTGAAAACAAAATGTTAGTTAATATTCTTTTATTAGTATATACTTGTATACTTAGTGACAGGGCTTTCTTTTCACTTATGTTGTAAATGTTATACGTTATCCATGCCATCCACTGCTAAATTGAGGTAGAGATAAGGTGAAAATGACAATAGTAGTGAAATGACATTAAGAAAGCCAATAAGGCGGAGGATATGTATATTCGATTAAATTTTGTTGAACAATGAATTTTTGGGTAAAAAATGACTTAGATGTTCTATGTTTATTTTTTTACTGAATTTTAGAAACCAAGACATTGCACTTGAGTGCAGTACATCAAACATAGTGTAATATTACATTTTTTGGATTTCCAAAGTATAATTTCACTTCTCTTCGAAGGTTCATTTTTGTATCCTATAAATCTACATTCATCTTCCTTTTTCACAGATATTGTCTTACTTATCCTTTTTTGTTTAAGTAATTAAATAAAAAGTAAATACATTTAGCTATTAGATGCACATATGCCCGAATACAAGTTGTTTTTAGTGGAAAATGTGCAGGACATGAAACAATAGTTTGAGGTAACAAATCATCTTGATATGGAGAAAGTATTGGAGGATATTGTTAAATTTATTAAGAATGTGGGAAGATGATGGATGAATCTTTACTGTTGGCTACCATTCAATCTTGATCTAAAATTTTAGTTTAGTCTTTTAAGACAAGGATTACTTGGTTTGATCCAAAGTATGATCTTATATGTTGTCATGAAATGCTTGTCCTCTTTTTTCTGATTTTTTTTACCTAGTAGATGCAATAACAATTTCAGAATTTACAATGATGTATGTTCATGTTCGAAACTGGATATCATGTGGTTTCATCTTTTATCTTTTTGTAATGGTGATTATTTTTTAATAAGAATAATTATCAGCATTTTCTTTTAAAGATTATAGTGTATTCTTTGTTCTTTCATGGATGTCTCGTCATACTTCCCATACACTTGTTTCCTCTTCACTTTACTTTAAACTCCAACTTAAAATTTGGTAGGTGTAGCCACAATTTTATAAATGTATCCTATGGTTTACTCATTTTTCATTCCTTTCTCGCAGAGGCAATGTTGAGAGTCCAAGTCAAAGCATATGGACAAGGTTTTGTCTTTAAGGTATATGTCATTTGCCTTTTGTTGATGATGCTCATGATTTAAGCATCTGAAGCTACTAATTTGCAAAATACTGTTGTATTTTGATGAATAGATGGCAAGGTTTATGAAATTTTTGAAGTGGATGCACATGTTGGAGTAAATGAACTAGATCTTCAATATATGAAGGTAGCTAATTATAATATATTTTTTATTCAGCATGTAATTTTTTCATGTGTTGACAACATTTATACCATCTTATATTAGAAGATCTAGCACAGTTTATCAGGCTCATAATCATACTTACAATAAGGTATGATCCAATGAATTAATTACGAAAGGAATTTTTGAAGATGTAGTCATAACCAACTACAGTTGAATTAGATCCAACATGTTAGATTGTTTCACCCAATTGGCATAGTTAAATAAAATGGAGAAATTTAATGCGCCTTTAACAACCCGCATATTTTACGATTATATATTTAAATGTTGAATTTAAATATAGCATCATTAGTTGAATTTGAATTCTGAAATGTAACTTTTTGTAAATGGTCAAATCCGGACTCGAGACCACTTCCATTGAGTCCAAAACGGCTTTTGCGACCTTTTTGAGTATAAACATCGATATGTTTGGAGTTGATTAGAATTTTGATATTTTCATTTGGGGCTTTGGGTTTGGGTTTCAGCCCACTAACCTAACAAGGTAACCCCAATTCCTCTACCTAATAACTCCAACTCCACTCCTCTTCATTCATTCATAACATTTCCTAACACTCAAGCTAAAGGAAAGAATGAGGGAAAATGGAAAATTAAAATTTCTAAGCCCTAGTTTTCTTAGAAAATTCAAATTCTAGTTCTAAAATCAAGGAGAAGCTTAGGTAAGCATCCTCTTCATCTTCTCCATCTCAATCCCTCTTCAATTTTCAGAATTTCCTATAACCTAACTTAGGAATAACTTTGCATTTGATAATAGATTGAAGACTCTAGTGGTGAAGTGAAGAGGAGTTGGTCTTGCTTTGTTTTAGAGCTTCTCATTTCTTTGTTTTTGAGTTTAAAGGTGAGTTTTTGAACTCACATCTACGTCTATAGCTTTCATTGTTGTTAGGTATGAATTTATAACATCTATTTCATGTTCATTTGCTTTGATTTGAATTGATTTGGTGAATTTTCCAATTTTGGTGTTTTGAAGTCAAAATCTTTAAAAATCCTATTTTGGATGTTTGGACATGATATTTGGGGTGTATCGAAGAACCTATAAGGCTAGGTTGTCGCTAGGCATAAATCCCTAGTCTTCGTTCCTCGTCTGATCACTTCCGAATCGTTTTGGCCATCAATGCCTAGGTAAATTGTTGCCTAGTCCAGGCAACCAGACGTCTGGTTGGGCTAGTCAAACGTCTGGTTATGGTCCCTGGAGAAAAAAAATATAAGACGGCAAGAAAAAGAAAATTCCAGGGCACTCGACCAGACGTTTGCTTAGGCTATACCAGACGTCTGGATGGCCTCTGGCGTCAAAAAGAAAATGGGGAAAAGGAAAAATAAATTCCCCGAACCCTAGGTCAGACGTCTGGGCAATCCAATCAAATGTCCGATCCTGTTGCCTTTTGATCATTTCGCCTATTTTCGAGTGGATTTCCAATTTTTATCGATTTTTGTTGATCCGATTAGTTGTTGTCATTTATTATCGACTTCGATGGCTTCTTTTTTGGATTTTTGGGAATATCCATTTGATGGATTTGATATCGATTTTTATGGTTTTAATTCACGTTGTCGAATGTGGATTTTGATGATAGGTTGTTTTTACAATCATTTCTGTGATTTGTCACTTTAAAATACAAAGGTTTTTATACTAGTAGTAAATACTCAAACTCTTTCTCAAAAAAACAATTTCAACACTATTTTTAATACGAAGCTTGTTTTTAAAACTATTTTCCAATCAATTATTATATAAAAACCTTTACCTCATTCGTATGAGAAATCTAATTAAACGACTTAGCAAAACAAGTGGTATGAAACGCTTGCGTTTACTTCGTCGGTTAATTCTTGGACTTGTTCGGTTGAACTCTTGTGACAATTTTCGAGTGGAAATCTATAATTTGTTCATAAATATTTAAGTTAAGCCAGTGGTTATGGGACATGAAGCTAAACTCATTTATTTACTAGCTTAGTGTAATTCACACTTCTTATTGATCAATGTTGATCATTTTGGGATTTAGACTAGCGATATGCGATGTCTCTTTGTCCGCGTGGGGGACTGTACCCCATTCTGTTGAGCTTCGTCTCATTTTTTATAGGCTAGCGACCTATGGGTTTTATGGAGTTCGGTTCATCGGGCGTACCGTTGTACTACGTCGTTGTTCCGAATTATTTGAGTTTCAGGTTCATTGGGCGTACCATTGTACTACGTCGTTGTTCCGAATTATTTGAGTTTCAGGTTCATCGAGCGTACCGTTGTACTACGTTGTTGTTACGGATTATTTGAGTTTCAGGTTCCTCGGGCATACCGTTGTACTACGTTGTTGTTCCGGATTATTTGAGTTTCAGGTTCCTCGGGCATACCGTTGTACTACGTCGTTGCACCGGCTCTATTGTTAGCGACCATGGGATAGCGACCCATTTGTGATACACATGTTGGTGAGTTTTCATGCTCTCGTTTGTGATAGGCCTCTCTCCCCCCTTTTTGTGTTTTCTTGATTTCTAATTATTAATTTCTGGAATTTGTTTTTCACCAATTTTTGCGATTAGCATTGATATGTTTTTTCAATATTTGAGGTTTGGTGAAAAAGCTAAAGAATGTGATATTCTTTTTTTGAATATTTGAGGAGATTTGAGATATTGTATTATTTTCGTTGTTATCTAATGTATACTTGTCACAGTATGACATTATTGTTATCATACATTTTCGTCATATCTCTTATCCTATCTCATCTTGTATGATATTTATAGCTAGACTGATCCGTTTATTGTTTTTCTTCTTAAATAATACTCGGGTCAGACCGAGGTGTTACAGGTGCTTCCACTTCACTTCTTAGCTGGGGCTAGCTTCAGACTTTTGTCTAACTACTTTAGCTCTGTAGTTTTTGCTTTTATACATTCGAGATAGAGACTCCTTGATGTATACTTATTCTTTTGTGAAGTTTTGGATCTTGTTTGACCACTACTTTGTTGTACATTTCTATGTGTTATATTCATATCTGTTTCCACCTTAGTGATATGAATATCTATGACTGATTTTGTGTTGTGCTTATTTTATATTTGTTTCCGAATGCCACATATCCACTGTGTAGTAGCTTTGAGTTTGTATTTGATATGTCCTATTTCCTCTTGAAATAAAATGCACTTTATTCTATCTGACATATCGGTACTCGCACAAAGAAATTACCCAGATGGTCGCTCCTCAACAGCCTTATTCTTCGTGCTAGTCGACGGCATTACCATGTAGTGTCCTTGGCTAGTGTGAGTATAGAGGTGGGGCGTCATAGCTTGGTATCAGAGCCAAACTTCAGAACAATATAGAATAATCTAGCAAGGACCATTGGCCTAAGTCTCTCTTAGGAATCATGCCTTAGGATTTAATCCGAGTCTTAGGATCCGTTCTATCCTAATCTCTTTTATGATGCTTTGTTTTACCAATCAAGCTTATTCGAATTCATTCTGAGAATTACCTTTTTCCTTTTCTTTCTTTCTTTCTTAAAGAGGAGAAATGGTTAGACTTGGCCGTCCCAACGCCGGTCAATCCATTGCTACTTCCCAGGATTGTGTATTAATGTGTAATAACCCATAATTTTGTAAATATTTTTAATTAAATTTTTGTTTCAAAACTTTGATTTTTAAATCATTTAAAATTGAATTTTTTGAATTTTCCAATGTAATTTTGGATTTTGTTTGTAATTTATTTTCCAAATATAATAAAATAATGGTTTTCTGAAAATTTTAGGGCCCGTTTGGTTTTATTTTGTATTTTAAGTTTTGTGTTTTCAATTTGCACTAAAAAATAGCAAGAAATAAGGGAAGAAGATTTATAATTCTTAGCCGTTGGGACGACCAACGGACTACAAAAGAATTGATTGTTCTCCGTGCTTTTGTTCTCTCGAAACACGAAAAATAAAATAAACTTGTTTTCTATTTTATATGTTAATTTCATTTTTCAAAAATGTTTGTTTTTCAACTATACATACAACAGACGTGTTTTTGTATAGACGAAAACACAAAACTACAAACGGGGACTTATATTTTGGTCAACTTTGGTCAAACTTTGACTTTCAGTTAAAATTTTTAAATTTGAATTTTTAATTTCAAATCTTTTTCTTTGAAGCAGAATATAATTCTAATATTTGTCCTGCGTTTCGTTTCGTCAAATTTTGTTTTGTGCTTTTTAAATTTGATAAATTACAGCGTTTTACACGCAATTATTTTCTATAATTTTATTTTCTAATTCCTAAGTTCATTTCTATATTTTATGTTCTATTTTATTTTGTTTAGACTCTTTTTTTATTTATTGGATTTTTAACTTGTTTATTTTTTATTTTGGGCTTGGAAATTTCAAGAGACTTCGGTTTCTCTTCTTTAAATTGTGCCTTTACATTTTTTAGCCTTTTTATTGTCTTAGTCGTTCACTTCTCTTTGCCCTAGCCGCCACTCTTTTGTAATTCACGTACAAAACTTCTCAATTCCCATCTCTTTCTCATTGCATTTTTCTAGAAAAAAAATTTACAAGCAAGTTTCAATGGCTTCCTCCTTCTCTTTTCTATTTTTCTTTTGTCTTGTCTTCTAGCATGCTCGGCCACCATTCAACACACCTATTGCCGACCACAGCACCTCCTCCTAACACCCTTCCACGGCCAGCAAACCCTTGCCATGACCATATCCATCCCAGGTCGTGACCACCAAGAGGAAATAGATCACCATCTCCTTGTTTCAAGCATAGCCGAGCCCTCCTATGCACCACTTCCTCTCCTATTTTGCCTCGACTACCAATTCAAACACCACACGTCTAGCCATGCCTCATGATATCTTGACTAAGATCCAACCCATGGCCGACCATGTTTAGCCTATGGCAGAGCCTATGTTGCTTGTTTGCCTTTTGCCTTCCTATTGACCTTTTGGTTTGCCACCACTTCACTTAACCATAGCCGTACCTTTAATTTACCCTAACCAAGCCTATATGCCACAAATCAAGTCATGACCGAGCATGATTGGTGATGGTCAAGCCTACTTGCTAGATGGCCGAGCCCACTTGATTTGGTTAAGTCCTCTTGCTTCACTTTGTTCATATTTTGATTTTGTTTAAGTTTAAATTCTTTTGTACAATCATATACTTATATATGTTGTATATTTTTTATTTACAAGATTTTTATTTTGGCTCTTCATCCACTCAAATCTATTCTGCTTTGTCGTGCTTTTCGGAGTTTGTTTGGATTTGTGTTTTGAATTTGATCTCTAGCTTTAAAGGTGAGTTTATCACTCTCGACAAAATCGTACTTATATAAATATGAAACAATGTCACTTGAATTGTAGTAGTTTATATGCTATGTTATATGCTCACATCTGCCTGTTAACTGACATTATATGATGATATTACCTGATTATATACATGTTGCATCACCTGACATCATATGATATGTTTTACTATTTATTTATTTTTTGTTTCTCACACTGCAAGTTCCCTGTTAGTATAGAATCACTATGGATTGAAATGATACATACCCGAACGGACTTTAGAATAGGGAAAAATCAATATGAGCTGAAATGACAGGCTCGAGTGATTTTTATTGTATTTGTTTGACTTGGGATTGCGGGTTTGAAATGATAGAACCCATATTTTTTCTTTTTAAATTACGGATTGAAATGATACATATCAGTATCACTTGTCCTAGGTTAGAAAATATTATACAGACCCATGGATAAATTTTTAATATAATATTTTCCTAAAAGTTTATTAAGCATTTTGAATTTTTAAATATATGAAATTTTAACTTAAAGTTGATTTAATAATTTAAATTATAAAGATATATTGGGTTTCTATAAGTTAAAATTTTATAAGTCAATAAGTGGTTTTATTTGAAATTATAAAGATATATTAGTTTTAAATTGAATTTAGAGATTTTATTTATGATAAATAGCTTAAATTTGATTTAATATGGAATTTTAAATCTAACCTAGTGATTCTGATAGATTTTATTTTATGAAGTGGATATGTTTTGTAAAATAAATAATTTTATGTATGAAATGGATTTGTTTTGTAAAATAAATAATTATGATTTAAATGGAAAAATGTATCTTAAATTATGACTTAACTTTATAATGGAAAATTTGGTTTTAATTGGAAATGTGAAGTTTGACTTCTTAAAAGAATATTTTGTTTATGAAATGGGTATTTCAAATAAAGTGTTAAGTTATTTGTTAAAATAAAAAGTTAAGTAAAGAGTGCACTTTTGACTTAATAAATGAATTATAGTAAATTTGGATATTTTAATTATAAATTTTTTTTATGTAAACTATAAGTAAATTGATATCCAAATGAATATTTCTGAAATGTGAGATATGTTTTATAAGTTAAAAAAATGGCTAAAATTGAAGTTGTAATGTTTCTGAAATGTTATAATAAATCTGGAATTGTATTGGCAGCATTTCCAAAGTGTTGTTGTTTCTGAAATTTAACTATGTTCTGAAATAACTAAAATACTACAGCACTTTATAAGTGCTGTTGTTTCTGTAATGTACTGTTTTCTGAAATAATACTACTATCTACTGTAGCAGTTTATAAGTGCTGTTGTTTCTGAAAAGATTATAGTTCTGAAATACTATATCTACAGTAACATTTTCTAAGTGTTGTTGTTTCTGAAAAGATGAGATTTTCGAATACTAATATATGTATTATCACATTTTTCAAAGTGCTATGAATGCTGAAATATAATGTTTTGGAAAGGTATAATTGAATGAATGAACTTAGCAATGATACGACTTTAGAAATGCATATTATTTTAAAAGATATTGACATCGAATTTAAATCGTTTAAAAATGAATATGTTTTGATTTGAAGTATAAACCATTTTGAAATTTATAACCACGGGTTATAATAACGATTGGTTGTTAAAGTGACCGGGATCAGATATGGACATACTCTCTGTCGATACCGAAAACCACTTTAACAACTGTGTACGCGGTGGAGATTCCAGAATGAAGTAGGATGGTGGCGATGATCCTATTGAGGTATATACGTGGACCCGAATCCCGTAAGTTGGCGTAAGGTGGATAAAACAGGAGCAATTGATGGGCCAATGAGGTAGCTCCTTTGATCGGACACACTTCTTCGATACCATTCAATTACTTTATGATTGATTGGGTGCACCCTTTGATTTTTGGGAGTGTGGTTCAAGGTGGGCGGCAGTGGCTGCTATGCGTTTCCACCAGTCCGGATGCGTAATTGGTATATCTACCATGGCATTGCCTAGTTGTGCCAGGTCACCTACCCTAGCATGCCTTACTACGAGTTTGATTTGTGTCATACCTATGGAGTATCCTCTGGTAGCCTCCCGATCTGGAGGTATTACGGTACTGTATAGACTATTGGCACTATTTATGTGTTAAGGTGGAAACCGTAAAGCCTTAATGCTATTTTAAAGTAAGTTTATTTTACTATTAGACATTATTATAATAGCGTATATTAGTACATAGTAGATAGTTTAACGGATCCTTAAAGAATGGGCGATCCCAAGCATTCTTTAAGTTACTTGTGCATTTCTATTACAGTTCACTTGAGTTGGTTTACATTGTATAAGTATGTATGTCATGACTCGAGTGTTTTGTGTTTTGCTTTACGCTCGGGTCAGACTGAATGATACAACATTCGAGACTCACCTTTGGAGTTGGAGCTTTGTTTGGAGATCCAACTATCTATCCAGCTTTCAGATATTCAGTTGATTCCCAGTGATGTATTCTGATCTTGTATATTGACTATTGTATTCGATACTTCTGTTGTATCTTGTTTAACTCTAATGTATATATATAGTAGCTTCATGAACTACTATTTCTTGCTTTCGCTGCATTGTTATATTACTTTGTGTCTGTGATCTGTGATTTATTTATTTACTGTATATGATGAGTTTGCCAAATTTTATTTACAATCTATTGTTTTGAATTATTCAAGTACGACATGTGTGGATTTATTGTCGATTTGAATGGTCCAAAATAGTGGGTCGTTACATTATGTCTGTCCAACAGCTTTTGGATCTTGTAAAGAATGCTCAAGCTGTCGAACCCATTCTAGAGCCTACTCATCCTAAATCCGGGTTTGCACGCTTGTGCAGTGATTATACAAATTTGGGTGTAAGGCCATTCAAAGGTTCCGAAAGCGTTATAGAAGTCCAAGCTTGGCTTAGAACATGCGATCGCATCTTTTCTCGCATGAACCTTGTAGATCTACATCGAGTCCAAGTGGGTTCTAGCATGCTCCAGGAGAGAGCATTAGATTGGTATGAGCTTTTGATTTCAGAAATTGTTGAAGTGGATCATACTTGGGAGCAATTTCGGGAAAGGTTCGAGTTAAAGTTTGTGCCGGAAGCTGAAAAGGTAACTTTGGCCCGACGCTTTATTGACCTTGTTCAAGGTGAATCCTCTGTGACAGATTACGTTGCATCTTTTGAATCCCTCTCTAAATATGGGGTCGAGTATATCAATACCCCATTGAAGAAAAATCAGAGGTTCGTCTATGGGTTGAATAAGGACCTCAAAACGGCTTTACTTTTGAAACTAGAAGTTTCTTTCGATCAACTTGTAGACATCGCTCTTCGACTTGAAGAAGCCGATAAAGAAGTGATATTGAAGTTGTGGATGCCAAACAGAACTTCAACAATAATAAGAAGAGGCCTATTAAGTTCAAAGGCCCTAGTCCCAACAAGAAAGGGAAGCAAGCAACATCGGTAGCAAAGACTCCTACCTCTAGACGTGGGCAATGCTACAATAGTGGTTATAAGGACCATTATGCAAATAGGTGTCCGAAACCCCTTTTTGTCGTTATTGCAAAAGTTCGGGTCATCTTTTATCTTCATGTCCCAAACTTCAAGGCAAGAAAGAGGGAAAGCTAAATGTTGTGCAAGCTTCTAGTAACACTTCTCTTGGCAAGGTATTTCTCATTCTTTCCTTGATGGCATTATTATATTTCGTGATCTTCCTATTCGAGTTCTTTTTTATACGGGTGCATCTCACTCTTTTATATCAAAAGAACTTGTTGATGCTTTGTCTCTAAATGTTATGGGCTTGATGACTTCATTGAGAATTGCGAATCCGGTTGGTGGATCCGCAACACTCAGTTTACTTTGTAAAGATGTCGAGATTATTTTATGTGATTATTCTTTCCGAGCCGATTTGCATGTTATGCGTTACTTAGGTTTCGGAATGATTTTGGGAATGGATTGGCTTAATCGTTATGAAGCCCACATCCTATGTCCCGAGAGGACTATCCATCTTCGACATCCCCAATCTGTTAAGTTGATTTCTATTGTTCTTAAAGATTCAGATTCCAATTCGATGGCATCCTTATATTCTCTAAATCCACATGATGACGATAATGATGATGAGGAAGATGTTATTTCCCTCGTTCACGTTGTTCGTGAATTTCCCAACATATTTTAGCCCGTTTTAGGATTACCACCTAAGTGAGCAATTGAGTTCAGAATTAATTTAATTCCCGAAGCTTTACCTATCTCTCGTCCTCCTTATCGTATGTCGAATAAGGAAAATGAGGAGATGCGTAAACAATTATCCGAATTGGAAGCAAAACAGTTTATTCAATCTAGTTCCTCTCCTTGGGGAACTTCGGCTATCTTTGTGAAGAAATCTGATGGTACACTTAGGCTTTGCATTGACTACCGCAAGTTTAATGATCTCACCATCAAGAATAAATATCCCTTACCTCGGATTGATGATCTATTCGATCAACTTTGCGGTGCTAGAGCCTTTTCATAGTTAGACTTAGCAACCGGTTTTCCTCAGCTTCGAATTGCAGAGGATAGTATTCTTTTGACGTCGTTCCGTACTCCTTATGGATCTTATGAATGGCTTGTTATGCCATTTGGTTTAACAAATGCTCCAACTTATTTCGTTGACCTTATGAATCGAGTTTTCAAAGACATCCTCGATCGATTTGTTCTCATCTTTATAGATTATATTCTTGTTTATTCTAAACCGAGGAAGAGCATGAAAAACACCTTCGGATTGTGTTGGAAACTCTTAGGAGCAATTAATTGAAAGAAAAAATTTCTATGTGCCACTTTTGGCAATCCCGTGTGAAATTTTTAGGGCATATTATTTCTGAATCCGGAATTTCCATGGATCTTTCAAAGATTGAGGCAATTCAAAATTGGAAGAAACCGGAGAGTGTGACGGAAATTCGTAGCTTTCTTGGATTGGCGGGCTATTACCGTCGTTTCATAAAATACTTTTCTAAAATTTCCATGCCTCTTAATAGTTTAACAAGGAAGGGAGTGAAGTACATTTGGTCAGACAAATGTGAAGCTGCTTTTCAGAAATTAAAAGAACTCCTTTCTGATGCTCATATTCTCGTGATTCCTGAAGGGAACCAAGACTTTATTGTTTATACTGATGCTAGTCGTGTTGGTTTGGGAGCCATTCTCATGCAAAGGGAACGTGTTATCGCTTATGATTTTAAGCAATTAAAGCCTGTCGAGACTAGATATGCCACTCATGATTTAGAGCTCGCGGCCATTGTTTTCGCCCTTAGAATTTGGCATCATTATCTTGTGGGAGAGAAATTTGTTCTCTACACCGATCATAAATCTTTGAAGTATTTATTTTCTCAAAAGGAACTTAATTTGCGTCAACAACGTTGGCTCGAATTCCTTGCATCTTATGATCTTGATATTCTCTATACTACCGAAAAGGGAAATCGTGTTGCAGATGCCCTTAGTCGTAAGAAACAAGCGGTTGTTTCCATGATGATATCCGAATGGAATGATCTCGAGACTTTATCCACTTGTGAGATTTGAGATTGTGAATCCGATTCACGTTCATCTCTTGTTTTATGTAGCCTTGAGGCTTATCCTTCTCTTTTGGACCGCATCCTTGAAGCTCAAAAGCAAGATCCCAAATTGGCTCTTCTTAGCCAAAGTTGTAGGGATCAAAATAAGGTTGATGGTTGGAAATACTTTGATATTGAGGCTCGCGGAGGCATTTGAAAATTTGGCAGACTTACTGTGCCAAATATTAGTGATCTGCGTAAAGACATTTTAGAAGATTCTCATCGTTCTAAATTTACCATTCATCCCGGTAGTAGTAAAATATACGTGGACATGAAACGACTTTATTATTGGGATGGAATGAAATCTGATATTTCTAACTTTATTAAGCGTTGCATGACTTGCCAACTCGTAAAGGCCGAGCATCAAAGGCCCGGTGGGTTAATGCAACCTTTCAACATTCCCATTTGGAAGTGGGATCAAATTTCCATGGACTTTATTGACATCTTCCCCGTTCTCGTTCGGGTCATGACAATTTATGGGTGATTGCAGATAGACTTACAAAATCCGCCCATTTTATTCCCGTTCGGTCTAATCGGACCGTACCTCTTTTGGCCAAACTCTATGTTAAAGAAATTGTTAAATTGCATGGAGTTCCTACTTCTATTGTTAGCGATCATGATCCATTATTTACTAGTGGATTTTGGAAGAGTCTTCAAAAAGCTTTGGCAATGAAGCTTAATTTTAGCATCACTTATCATCCTCAGTCCAATGGACAAACGGAGCGTGTGAATCAAACTCTTGAAGGTCTCCTTCATGCATGTGTTCTTAATTTTGGTGGAAGTTGGGAAGATCATATTTCTCTTGTTAGTTTTCTTATAATAATAGCTTCCAATCTAGTATTGGTATGGCACCTTACGAGGCACTCTACGGAAGGCCTTGCCGATCTCCTTCGTGTTGGCTTGAAGCTGGTGAGAAGCTGGTTTTAGGTCCAGATTTTATTCGTGA
Source organism: Allium fistulosum (assembly GCA_030737815.1). NCBI lineage: Eukaryota > Viridiplantae > Streptophyta > Magnoliopsida > Asparagales > Amaryllidaceae > Allium > Allium fistulosum. The sequence continues at coordinate 494,371,526 of CM060905.1, read as the reverse complement.
TGCCACAGAAAAGATTGACCTTATTTGTCATAGGATGAAAGAAGCTCAAAATAGACAAAAATCCTATTCCGATAACCGAAGAAGGAATTCGGAATTTTCTATGGGAGATTTGGTATTCATTCGTGTTTCACTTATGAAGGGTGTTGTGCGTTTCAGTCGATCGGGAAAATTAGCACCTCGATATATTGGCCCATTTCCCATCACCGAACGCATGGGTTCCATGGCATATCGCCTTTTATTACCGGCTCAATTTTCTGCTATCCATGATGTATTCCACGTTTCTCAACTACGAAAATGCCTTAGAGATTCCGATTCTATTCTTGAGCCCGGTGTTATTGAAGAAATCGAGGTTTCACCTAATTTGACTTATGAGCAACATCATATTCGCATCATTGATACGGAGGTTAAACATCTTCGTAATAAAGATGTCACGCTTGTGAAAGTCCAGTGGTCCTCAAATCCTAAGGATTGTTCTTGGGAATCTAGAGAATTCATCGAGCGAACACATCCGGACTTACTCTCTCGTGCTCCTTAAGGTGAACTTCTTACTTCAAAGTTTTCTTTTGTATTGTTATGCCTTAGAGTGGTTGTTACTCTTTATTTTCTTCTTAAGAATTGTGAGGACGCAATTTCTGTAAGGAGGGAAGTCTGTAATAACCCGCATATTTTACGATTATATATTTAAATGTTGAATTTAAATATAGCATCGTTAGTTGAATTTGAAGTCTGAAATGTGACTTTTTATAAATGGTCGAATCCGGCCTTGAGACCACTTCCATTGAGTCCAAAACGGTGTTTATGACCTTTTTGAGTATAAACATCGATATGTTTGGAGTTGATTAGAATTTTGATATTTTCATTTGGGGCTTTGGGTTTCAGCCCACTAACCTAACAAGGTAACCCTAACTCCTCTACATAATAACTCCCACTCCACTCCTCTTCATTCATTCATAACATTTCCTAATGCTCAAGCTAAAGGAAAGAATGGCTAAGCCCTAGTTTTCTTAGGAAATTCAAGTTCTAGTTCTAAAATCAAGGAGAAGCTTAGGTAAGCATCCACCTCTTCTTCTCCATCTCAATCCCTCTTCAATTTTCAGAATTTCCTATAACCTAACTTAGGAAAAACTTTGCATTTGATAATAGATTGAAGACTCTAGTGGTGAAGTGAAGAGGAGTTGGTCTTGCTTTGTTTTTGAGTTTAAAGGTGAGTTTTTGAACTACAATCTACGTCTATAGCTTTCATTGTTGTTAAGTATGAATTCATAACATCTATTTTATGTTCATTTGCTTTGATTTGAATTGATTTGGTGAATTTTCCAATTTTGGTGTTTTGAAGTCAAAATCTTTAAAATCCTATTTTGGATGTTTGGACATGATATTTGGGGTATATTGAAGAGCTTATAAGGCTGGGTTGTCGCTAGGCATAAATCCCTAGTCTTGGTTGCTCGTCTGATCGCTTCCGAATCGTTTTAGCCATCAATGGCCTAGGCAAACTGTTGCCTAGTCCAGGCAACCAGACGTCTGGTTGTGCTAGTCCACACACCAGGTATGGTCCCTAGAGAAAAAAAAATAAGACGGCAGGAAAAAGAAAATTCCAAAGCACTCGACCAGACTCTGGTTAGGTTATACCAGATGTCTGGATGGCCTCTGGCGTCAAAAAGAAAATGGGGAAAAGGAAAAATAAATTCCCCGAACCTCATGTCAGACGTCTGGCCAATCCAATCAGATGTCTGGTCCTGTTGCCTTTTGACCATTTCGCCTATTTTCGAGTAGATTTCCAATTTTTATCGATTTTTGTTGATCCGATTAGTTGTTGTCATTTATTATCGACTTTGATGGCTTCTTTTCTGGATTTTTGGGAATATCCATTTGATGGATTTGATACGATTTTTATGGTTTTAATTCGCGTTTTCTAATGTGGATTTTGATGATAGATTGTTTTTACAATCATTTCTGTGATTTGTCACTTTAAAATACAAAGGTTTTTATACTAGTAGTAAATACTCAAACTCTTTCTCAAAAAAACGATTTCAACACTATTTTTAATACAAAGCTTGTTTTTAAAACTATTTTCCAATCTATTATTGTATACAAACCTTTACCTCATTCGTATGAGAAATCTAATTAAACGACTTAGCAAAACAAGTGGTATGAAATGCTTGTGTTTACTTCGTCGGTTAATTCTTGGACTTGTTCGGTTGAACTCTCATGACAATTTTCGAGTGGAAATCTACAATTTTTTCGTAAATATTTAAGTTAAGCCAGTGGTTATAGGACATGAAGCTAAACTCATTTATTTACTTGCTTAGTGTAATTCACACTTCTTATTGATCAATGACGATCATTTTGGGATTTAGACTAGCGATATGCAATGTCTCTTTGTCCGCGTGGGGGACTGTACCCCGTTCTATTGAGCTTCGTCTCATTTTTTATAAGCTAGCGACCTATGGGTTTTATGGAGTTCGGTTCATCGGGCGTACCGTTGTACTACGTCGTTGTTCCGAATTATTTTAGTTTCAGGGTCATCGGGCATACCGTTGTACTATGTCGTTGTTTCAATTATTTGAGTTTCAGGTTCATCGGGCGTACTGTTGTACTACGTCGTTGTTCCGGATTATTTGAGTTTCAGGTACCTCGGGCATACCATTGTACTACGTCGTTGCACCGGCTCTATTGTTACCGACCATGGGATAGCGACCCATTTGTGATACACGTGTTGGTGAGTTTTCATGCTCACGTTTGTGATAGGCCTCTCTCCCTCCATTTTGTGTTTTCTGGATTTCTAATTATTGATTTCTGTAATTTATTGTTCACCAATTTTTGCGATTAGCATTGATATGTTTTTTCAATATTTGAGGTTTGGTGAAAAAGCTAAAGAATGTGATATTCTTTTTTTGAATATTTGAGGAGATTTGAGATATTGTATGATTTTCGTTGTTATCTAATGTATACTTGTCACAGTTGGCATTATTGTTATCATACATTTTCATCATATCTCTTATCCTATCTCATCTTGTATGATATTTATAGCTAGACTGATCCGTTTATTGTTTTTCTTCTTAAATAATACTCGGGTCGGACCGAGGTGTTACAGGTGCATCCACTTCAGTTCTTAGCTGGGGCTAGCTTTTGACTTTTGGCTAACTACTTTAGCTCAGTAGTTTTTGCTTTTATACATTCGAGATAGAGACTCCTTGATGTATACCTATTCTTTTGTGAAGTTTTGGATCTTGTTTGACCACTACTTTGTTGTACATTTCTATGTGTTATATTCATATCTGTTTCCGCCTTAGTGATATAAATATCTATGATTGATTTTGTGTTGTGCTTATTTTATATTTGTTTCCGAATGCCACATATCCACTGTGTAGTATCTTTGAGTTTGTATTTGATATGTCGAATTTCCTCTTGAAATAAAATGCATGTCATTCTATCTGACATATCGGTACTCGCACAAAGCAATTACACAGATGGTCGCTCCTCAACAGCCTTATTCTTCGTGCTAGTCGACGACAATACCTCGTAGTGTCCTTGGCTAGTGTAAGTATATAGGTGGGGCATCACAACGCTTTTTATTATTCTTGTAAACAAGAAAAGTATCTTGTAGTGCTCTTGTTTTCCTATTAGATAATCCTAGTTTAAAAAATAAATCATGTTTTCATAAGAAAACCATATTATTCACTGAAATTCTTTATTAGGTTATATGTAGATAGGCATTAGTTATACGAGACATTAGCATAAGATTCAATGTATTTTGAAGCAGCTATATGCATTTCCATAGTTTGATTATATGTGCTGCTACTGCTTAGAATTTTATTTTGGTGATTAATATTTCATAGTATGCTTGCTTTAGTTATTTTTTGTTTAAAATTTCCTGCTTCAAGCTTGGCTACTTGAAATCAATGGAAAGATAATTGCATGCAGCAAATGGCAGATAAATGTTATTGCCAAATCCATAGTTGGATTATAAACGAAGAAACCAGCTATCACTACAAGAAAAATTGTTATTAGTTGCATTAATTAGTAGCGTTTAATGCTAAATGCAACTGCTAGTCATTTATAAAAATAAAAATAAATAAATAAACGCGGCCAACTTGTCCCGTCCATCATTTCATGAAATTTTGGTAAACTTTATTTCCACCGCTCTTTTTTCTCCCTTGTAACACATAAAACATTTTTATCTTCCTAAATCCCTGACCAAGCCTCCTCCTTAAAAAAAATCTACACCTCAAAATTTTGTTTCGTGCTTCCTTTGCTGCTTTGTGACTTCGCAATGCTGCCTCACCATCATCAAGGATGTTGATTTGGAAACCGCTTATTTTCAGGTTGCTCGTGAATTGGAAGTGACTACTACCGTGTTAGATCTAGAAGCCGCTGGAATCTGAGTCACGATAAGGTTACTGGTATGCTTGCATCGATCTGGTACTAAAAGTAGTTGTGGTCGATTGTTGATGTTACGGCTCATTTGAATCTACTTATATGCTATTGCTTGAAGATGCTCGGGTTCTGATACTTACATGTCAGATGCTTGGACATGAAGGTGAGGTTGTTCTGTGTTTTAGTTTTGACTTGCGGGAAAATTGCTAATGATGTTTGCCTGATGCTTTTGTATTAAACATATGTTTTAGCCTTGACTTTGTTGCTTGATGATGAACTCGCAGCCTTGTTTCTGCTAATATTTTGTGTTCACTGTTTTCTTATTTTTGCTATAAATGATGTTTATGGGATCACAGAACTCATATGGATTCTCTCATGTTGGATATTCACTTGTAATTACAGCCTCTATTGTTTGTATGTGAAGCTTGTGGTGTTCAAAAACTAGTAGCTGCCCCTGGTCATGTAAAATTTGTACCTTGTGAAATGATAACAAGCTAAATGAATGTGCCGCATGGCATGAATGGAGGTATTCATATGACTCGCCTGCATCTACTCATGCACCCAGTTATGGCACTTGAATTGCATTGTAAACTGGTCCATGTCTTAATAAATTCATATGCCTGATTATTATTTAATATTTTATGATTTTATATTTACTAGTCAAACATCAAGGTTGCTAAAACATGTATAATACAATGTTGTTTTAGTTATAGGTAGATGCTCCAAGTGATTGAAGTTAAGTGAATACGACCATCCAAGTGATTGAAGCCAAACATCAAGGTTGTTGAGCTTACTACAGCGTGGGGTGATAGACAAGAGCAGCAAGGTGGGTTGGTGGTGTGCTTCAGCCAATACCAAATGGGATTCCAATGGCATTTGGTGAGTTAAACTCCCTAATGTCGAGTCTTCATTGTTTGATGATATTTTACCTTGTAGAGTTGATATACATGATGTTGGAATACATTAGTGCATGCGTAAACTTTAAATGTTAAGATAACAAAAGGAGTTAAGAAATGGAACTTTTATTTAAATGCTAAGACGTCTGGAGAAGCAACAACTTACATCCTCTGATGAGAATATTTCAAATGAGTTTGTCCGACTTAAAGAGGATCTTGAATATGTTCGGGTAAGCTAAAGATTAAAATATCTGTTGTTCAACTTTTAGGTTGCATTTTGTTTTAAATAAAAAGTCTAATTGTTGAATGCTGATTAGTTGTGGATGTTTTTGTTTAAAGATAGATAGAAGTCAGTGTTTATTTAGTGTTTTTATGATGTAATAGGCATTTAGAACTTAAATAAGCATAACAAAAGTGCTTAATGCTTAATAGTTATAATATTTTAAGTTATATGTTTATCATTCATATTCAGTGTATAACCATTCGGGTCTGGATCATTAAGATATTGAAGTTGTCGGTCTTTTGTTTTAACATCTATCATATTGTTCCATATTAGAGTTGATCATAACTTGCACATTTTGCTCAAGTGAAACTCATAATATTATTTTTATATAACATGTTAATATTTGTTCAACCCGAATTCCTTTATTTGATATGTTAATGTTAGTTTTGACTATACATCTATTGATGATTTCAACTTAAATAATATGCAATAGTCACTATTGTAATTTTTTGGTATTTAAAAAGGCCATTTATCATCAAAAGCAAGCAGCAGCACTACAAGAACTAGCAAATTATCAAACTAGCAAACTATCAAACAGAGATTGGAGTCGCTGTAGTAGGAGGTGATTAAGGTGTTCGACTGGGGCGAGGCGATTGGTCACAGTTTTGGGTGAAGAAAAATTGGCTGTGGCATTCCATCCTTTTGGTCGCGATTGGGTTGTAGAGGCATTTGGATGAAGGTGTGTTCGGGTAGTCGAGTTTGGGTTTCGAACTGTCGCGAATTGGATGATGGAGGCGATTGCTGTTGCGTTCTCTGGCGATTTTGTGGTTTTGGGGAATGTTAGGTAGGGTAATTTGATGAGGCGTGGTTGTGTGGATGCTGCAGTTATATGCAATGTGAATGTGAGTGTTGTGAATGGAAATGTTGTTCAAGGAGATGAAGTTGATGAGAATGATGTAACAGTGGCAGGTATGTGGATGTTTGGTGAGGTTGAGTGACGGTCGTTGTTTGATGGTGGATATGACTATGATATGTATGATTGTGGTAGGAAGAAGTTGAGGGTGGATCAGTGATTGATGGAAGTTAGTTGATAAAGCAATGTTCGGGGTTGTGGTCAGAGGATGGTGTCGGCAGTTTTACAATGGTTGACAGTTTTATGTGTTGTATATGCATAGGGCTACACAGTTGTATATGAGGATTATTGCAGTGAGTTGCTTGTTCTTTTGGTGATGATAGTGGTGCTACAGTAGTGGCAGAAATGGTGGAGGAGTTCTGTGATGTGATGGAGTGTTTCAGAGGTAGTTGTTGGAGTAGAGATGAACTAATGAACTGTGCAGTAGGATGAATTAGAAGTGGATATATAGTGTTGATATGTATTGTTGATTGGTGAGCAGAGAGAAGTGGAGCAGGCAGTAGGATGAATTAGAAGTTAGCAGCAGGATGTAGGAGATGGTAGTTGGTCGAACATAGCTAGAGTGTACTGCAATTTTGTATGGACAATGAAGTGGTGGTTGTATGATGGCTGGATGTTATTGTGGTGACTGAATTTGTGAGCAAGGAGTGGTAAGGCAGGTAAGTTGATGGTAGTTTTGATGAGATGAAGTCAGAGGGGTATGTGGTGGTTAATGAAGTGGAAGTGGTCAGAGATGTTTGTGCACTGCGTGTCAGGGGGTGGTAGGATCTGCAAGAGGATGATGTATGTGCAGGGATGAATGTATGTTGATAGCAAGTAGGTGGCAGTAGTGTTAATAATAAATGTGGATGAAATGGCGATGTGATGACAGAGGCTGGTTGCGTGTTTGGTGAAGGAAGTAAGGTTGTTGGTGGTTATGTTTGTGGATGATCAATGATGAATGAAGAATGACTGGTGGTAGACTTGAGCAGTGAAAAATGAACAAAGGTAATTAGCAAGTTACAATTGAAAATCATTTTGGGCAATGTTTATTAATTTTTGAATTCTATTTATTTAGCTATTAGTTTTTAATATGCATGGTTTTGGTCACAACTGTATTTTTGTAGACGGGTCTGGAAGTCGATTCTAATGCAGTTGCTAAAGTCATTATGGAAGAGTCGCTGATCATTTTGAAGGTGCAAGTCTTTGGTCGAGGTGGTTGGGGTTAATGGCAAATTTTCCAAAGAGATCTATAAAGCTTTTCCAGGTAATAAATTTAAAATAAAGTTTATTTATATAAGTTCTTTATAAAATATTTATTTCTATGAAATTGAATATATTTATAAAATAAAAACTTTGTAAATGATTTAAATTGCGTTTAATTATTTCCGAATAATAGAAAATACAAAATTGACGGTCAAGAAGCCGTCTGCCAAAATCTAGAAGATACAGGAGCCCTTCACCTGACGGTAGCAGAAGCCCAAAAAGTAGGTCAGCATCTCCAGTTAGAGAGCCCAAGAGATTGTTGAAGCTTCAGAAGGATTTGTCTACCTTGTGAGTTCTTCGCATAACTTTCAGTCTATGACTCTGTATGTATCTACTTCTGTTGACTTCAATACAGCCATGGTCTATGTTAGTATGGACATGGTGGGAACTACCCTTCAAGTGAGGGCAGTAAGAACGATCTTTTAGTGCAGTGGTCTCATGGAGCAGGTGGCATAGCCCTTATGCTTTGCAAAGCCACTCAGGTATATATGTTATGTTAGTATAAGAATACTGTATCTTATATTTTACAAGTGATTCAAATTTCAAACAACTAAAATCTCTTTAGATATCATATCTAATTGTTGTGAGAATTCAAATTTTAAAACTTGAAACTTAAAACTTTTAAATTAACTTTTAGAACTTAAAAATCAAAGCTTATAATTTAATTTATTTAAAACTTAAAAAATATAAAATAAATTAACTTTTAAAAATTAAATTCAAAATTAAATTAACTTTTAAAAGTTTAAACTTAAAACTTTAAATTTAATTTAATTTTACTTTAAATTAACTTTAATTTTAATTTAAATTAACTTTAAATTAACTCTAATTTGAAATTAACTTTAACTTTAATTTTAAATTAACTTTAATTTTAAATTAACTTAGAACTTTAAATTAAATTAAATTTAAAACTTAAAATTTTAGTACCTTCAACTAAACTGTTAACTAATTGCTTTACTGTTAACTAATTGCTTTACATATTATGCATTAAATTACAATTTACAAAAGTATTATGAATTTAGGTGCTTACATTGTCATTTTTTTCTTTCTCAGGTTGTTGGATTCACCATTCTATCAAAAGAGGGTTCGTAAGTGTGCAAAATTGATTCTTACTATTTAAGCTCAAGAAAGGACTTTATTTCTTTTTTATATAACTTTGATAATTTATATGACATCATTTATAGTAGGAAATACTTGTATAATGCTGTAGATGTTTAATGTCATATTTGAAGTCCTACGAGTTAACGTAATTGTTTGACTATCCGTTGTGCTTTCACTTGTGTAGGCATCAGACTTTTGAAAAGAGCAAATTTGGACTTGATGATGCTAGCTTTCACTTGTGTATGCAACAAAGAATTATGTGTAATCAAACGTTTTGTTAGCACTAGTTAGATATAACATTTATTAGTACCTGATGTGAAAATTTGTATACAAATGGTTATTGTATGTGAGTTAGGTCATTTTGTCGAAAAACTATTGTATTGGAATGGTTATGGATATTTTATTCGATTATATGGTTAATGTGTTTTTTAACTTATTTGAATATGATGATTATGTGAGTGATTGTTGATTGATATAATAGAACCAAAATAGACCATTAACAGGAAATAATAGCATGAAAAAATGGTGTAAAATAATAAACAAATTTTAGTAGCATTTCAAAAACGCTACCGAAATATATATAGTGGCGTAGAGTAAATGCAACCGTAAAACAGGGGTAAAGTTGGAAATTCTATTAGTAGCGCCAAAAAAACTTTTGGTGGAGTTTTTTAAACGCTACAAAAAGATTTGTGGTGGCATTTGAAAAACGCTGCCAAAAATGCATTTATAGTGGCGTTAAAATAAATACAACAAAAAATCATGGATTTTTAGTCGCATGTTTTCTCGCGGCGTTTATCAAAATGCCACCAAAAGTTTTTGTAGCGTTTTTTGAGCGCCACAAAAAATAAAATTTCTTGTAGTGTATTAATACTAACTAAAGCAAAGAATTACCGGTAGAGAACATAACATCATGTTACGACTGTGTTAGTTATCATCTATCAAAGATATTTTCTTAGTACTTAGATAAGTTTGTATGATAAAATTATCCCTATTATGTGGGAGTAAAATAACTTATAATTATAAATAAATGTAATCCTGACTTTTCATAACATCTTAATCTTCAAATTAATCAATATGATATGAGGCAATAGTTCATCCTTTTTATGTTTAAGATACCGCATCCATATCCTTCGATTGTTGCAAAGTCAAGTTTCTCCATAGTAGTACACAATTTACATCTTTATTAAGTATGCTATTAGTGCTGGAAATATATAAACTATGGTGTAAATTAGTAATGGTAAGGACATTACATTGAATACTGTAAGTTGATCGTTTAGTTTCCATGTGTTTCGAGTTAACTAAATGTTTTACCCTCGTTTGATGTGTTGTTAATAATGAGGTATTATATTCATCATATAACATATTTACTTGTATACAGGTAGAAATTTTGATGTAGTTTTTACTATTGTTATACACTTGTACCTACTCATAAATATAATTTTCTACCATTTTGAATCCATGCATTGTGACTTGTTGTAGTAGACAAACATCTAAGAAGGTTGTTTCCTGACTTTTACCATAGACAAAGCAGTCAAATGAGATTTAAAAGTTTTAGATATCATCTACCTTCTATATGATGCTTTATGCTAATGAAATGACCCTCCAAATTTTTACCTTTATTTTAATGGGATTTTTTTTTACATTTCTATATTTACAATTCCATTTAATTCTCAGAGTCATTTTCTTTTCAAACAATTTGTCCAGGATTTTAAAATTCCTAATAATATAAATATATTAGTTTAATCATAAAATATACATATACATATGATGATGTATATGTCCCTCTTGTTTAAATCAGAGTATATATATTTATTTTTAATTTTGCAAACAAGAGCAAGTTCTGTTTGATTTGAATTTGAATTAATCTACTCACAATTAAATTCCCAGATTCTTTGATATTTGCAGTATATGTATAAGTAGATCTTGTGCATATTCATTTATACTGGATTTGATCATGCTAGCCATGATTTTTCTATTAATTTTTATCTTGGCAGATAATCTCAGAATACTTGAGATTATCATTTTTTTTGCACAGTTCAAATGTTTGGATATATGACTAAGTACCAGAAAGTGATACTTACATTTATCATTTTCAATTTCGGTATCTTCTTTGAAACCCTCTTGCTTTGATTCAATCAATATAGTTTTTCTGTTTTAATCTTGACCATTATGATACAACTATGAATTGAGCATTTGCATAAAACTTTGCTGTGACAAGAATCTAAACTCTAAAATGTTTAAAAGAATGTAGAGTGTCTTCTGATTTGATAGTTCAAACCAGATCAAAATGCACATATGTTTTTAACATTTTAAAGTGAGTTTTGATTTAACATTTCCAAAAGAAAACCATAGATTTTGAAGTGCCTTTTTCTATCAAAACATAATCAAACATGTTCAACCAAATCTCCATTCTTTTGAAGCTGGTTAACTCATGTGATTATGTCAACCAGACACTTTGATCTTGGAACAATGATATGCCATTCCTCTGCATAGCATCTGAAGCTTTTTTATCTTTTTTCTTTGTACTTTCTCTTCTTAAAACAACCCAGAAATGGATTTAAAACTTTTTACAAAATATCCCAGTGAAAGACAATTAAATACTTAAAAGAATTTTCTCCAGTTTAAACCCATATTTTTAATTTTTACCCCAAACCTAATGCTTTTAAATGACACCAGATTGACTAATGCAAAGTATAGAATGTGTTGGTCGATTGCTCAAGTATATATATATTTTCTTTCAGATTTTGATAGATAATACTTTAAGCTTGTTCTCTTGTCCATAACTCAAATAATCTTTCAATTCTCAAACCTAAATACATAGCAAAATGTAACAGAAAAAAACCAGTTCAGACAAACATAGCAAATTCATTACATAACAAGAAATTTAAAAATTCCATTTCCATGATTACATGCAGATATCTCATTCTATACTCTTATTAAAACTAACAAGCATGCTCATCCATTTTTCTCATTAGCCATAATCCTCCCTCCTACTTAAGTCTTGCATTCCCTGAAAGAGCATTGGTGGCTGCCTCAGTTTGAAATGAGACACCCCCATATGCCATGAGCAAATAAGGGTCAGATCAATGATCTGGTATGAGCAACATCAATATATTCTTGATATTAAGCAAATAAATGATACATAAGTACTAACTAGTTGCTTAAGCAATTTTTCTTAAATCAACTATGTTGCTATGTTTCAGATAAATTGTTATACAAATGTAAGGACTTCATAAATTAACCATTAGCACAAGCATGTTTATGCAAGCATTCACATCAATCTATAGCACTCAGATGCCCTGGAACACTCATGGTTCCAAATCAACAAATCTAAGAAATACTCATATTCTTATTTCATAACTTTGCATAGCCTTCACATATATATATATCACTTTTATCCTAGCCTCATCTACTATTAAGGAATCACAGGGACACATTGCAATGAACTAGTTCACATCATTGCACAAAGATCTCAGGGCTTAAACAAACCATGTGCCAAACTTGCATACTTCAAATATGACAAGCATCCCAGCAGCCTTCTTGGCTCACAGTTCCTAGTTCATTTACTAATTTATATTTATTTAATCCTATCATCAGATAGGTAAGTGAACATGTCACTGTGTTCATTGAAACACCCTGTAATACTGCAAGCATATTTTCCAATAGCAAACAAATAATTATTTTCAAGAATATTGCTAACATATACTTTGTCTTTGAATCAAGTACACGAATATTTATACTGAGAATAGGAACATGGCATAATGAATTTATTATGATCTGCAAATAACTATGATTGAGCCAGATTCAAGATCTAGCTAAATCATAATTTTTGTCTTGTAGATTTTTGCTATTTGATCATGGATTTTAGCACATAGAATCTCTATTGCACCCCTAATACTTCTTTTTCTAAAGCCTCAGCATTTATACAATGTATATTGCAACTTATTTTATTTTCTTTGTTGAGATTTACTTGCCATGATTCTATATCAGATATAAGTATTCTTCCCCTGATTTCAAGATCTGATGCCTTAGCTTTTCAGAATATAATAAAATAGTAGCTTGCACATCCATAATAAAACATCTTATCAGATCAAGGCCATCCAAAGAGCATCCATAACAAAACATTATATCAAATCAAAACCATTCAAAGAATATCAATAAAACCGTGTTTAACAAAAACCAGAAAATATCAATAGCAACATAAAGGTTTGGCTGCCTCATATCAGTTCTTAATGCCATGAATCTAGTGAGATTACTCACCTAAATTCTTCCTGCCTTTGTTCAAAAATCCCTATATGTTTCTCCTTCTTCTTCTTTTTTTTTAAGCAACTCGGGTAAAAATGATTTTTCTGGTTATAACTGCCTATTTATATAAATGTTTTCCTCTAGGGTTTTACCAAGATAAAATTCCACTTTTGTCCTAGCTAAAATCATGTATTTTGCATTTTCTTATGTTTTCATATTTTCATTCTTGATTACCCCGGCCATATCAATTAGTTAAGGCTGCATTTTCTTTTCTTTACTTTTTCAGAAAATGGTCACTCACTTAAGTCATGTTAAAAGTGTGTGTGACTTAACTATATTTACTCATTTGCTTATTTCTGGAAATCCCCCCTCTTTCTATTTTTGACTATACATAACATACTTGCTTGTATTTTACCTCATACCATTTAAGTGTTATTATTATTTTTTTGCTTAGTTTCAATATATCTCTGCTCAAAGAAAATGTATCTGGGTATAAGCATATATATACTTTATTTAATTCTTCCTTACTTCCTGTAAAAATATTCATATCATATGTTTCATATTATTTTTTTAATACTAATATATTTTTAATTTCAGTATGTATACATATCCAATTTCATAAAGAGTATTTCATTTCAATGTATACAGAAAAACATATCTTAATTGGTTTAATAATTCATATTTCAAAATCATATTTGAAATGCTTCCTTTCTTTGTTTATTTATTTTATTATCATCATTTTTTTAGAGATCTTAAACCTTTTTCTTGTGCCATTCCCAGTGTGCACACACATACTCTTTCACATCATTTTATCAAGAAATCCTTCAACATTTAATCTAAATATTTTTAGAACTGAATTATTTTATTAAAATAATTTTCCACAAAATTTTAGGGCATTACATTCACCCCTCCTTTTAGGAATTGTGTCCTCACAATTTCTCTAATACTTATAACAAGCATTTACTGATTCTAAGGAATCTATCAAACATATGCATAGGCAAACAAATTCAACCATAATAACCACACATATTAAGTTCTCCAGAAATTAAAAATTACCTTTAATCTGCAAAAAGCTTAGGATAATCTATCCTAATCTTGTCCCCTAACTCCCATGTACAGTCATTTGGATCAAGACTCCACTGGATCTTCACCAGTTTCAAAGTTTTACTTCTTAATTTCTTTTCTTCTTTGGCTAAAACCCCCACTGATTCCTTCTCATAAACCATGTCAGGGTTGATCTGGACTTGAGTGGGTTTCTCCAGGATCTCTTCTTTATCATGTACCCATCTTCTAAGCTGTGACACATGAAACACATTGTGCATTGCTTTCATTTCCTCTGGCAGTTCTAATTTGTATGCTAAAGAGCCTATTCTCTCCAGAATTTTATAGGGTCCAACATACCTTGGTGTGAGCTTTCCTTGCTTGCCAAACCTCAGAACCTTTTTCATGGGTGAAACCTTGATGAAAACAAAGTCTCCCACTCCATATTCCACCTGCTTTCTCTTCATGTCTGCAAACTTCTTTTGCCTATCTTGAGCTGCTGCCATCCTTTTTCTTATTAGCCTAATTTTCTCTGTAGTCTCTTTTACATACTCAGGCCCTAAAACAGCCCTCTCTCCTGTCTCTACCCAACATACAGGTGATAAACATGGCTTGCCATATAAGGCTTCAAATGGAACCATCCCTATGGTGCTTTGATAACTATTATTGTATGTAAACTCAGCTAGATGGAGATGATCCTCCCAGTTTCCTCCAAAATCCAATACACATGCTCTCAATAAGTCTTCTAGAACTTTGTTCACCACTTTAGTTTGTCCATCTGATTATGGATGGTAGGCAGTGCTTAAGCATAATTCACTCCCCATGGCTTCTTGAAAACTTTTCCAGAATCTTGAGGTGAAGATGGTATCCCTATCACTCACAATGGTTTTGGGAATGCCATGCAATCTTACCACCTCCTTCATAAATACTTGAGCCAATTTTGGTGCATCTCTTTCTGATTTCACTGGGATAAAATGTGCTACTTTAGTTAGCCTATCTACTATTACCCATATGCTTGTGTTTCCTCTTTTAGATCTAGGCAGGCCATCTATGAAATCCATAGATATATCCTCCCATTTCCACTATGGTATGCTTAGAGGTTGTAACAACCGTGATGGTCTTTGTATTTCTGCTTTAACTTGTTGGCAAGTCATACACTTTGCAACATCTTTGGCCACATCTGATTTCATTCCCTTCCACCAAAAATTTCTTTTCAAATTTTGATACATTTTTGTACTGCCTGGGTGTATGGAGTACTTACTCCTATGATATTCATTTAAAATTTCCTTCTTCAATTCTGTGTTTTCTGGAACACATATCCTATTCTTGTTCCTTAAATAACCATTTTCATCAATGTGGTAATTTGTCACTTCTTCCCCTTTTGATATGAGAATTTTCTTATCAACTATAATAGGGTCTTGGTCTTGCATTTTACTTACCTTCAAAATTAATTCAGATTGAAGTGTCATCAAGCTCAACTTCCCTCTATTTTCCCGTGCACCATGCACATGCACATCCATGTGTACACAGTCATTCTCCCCAATTTCTAACTCAGCAAGCAAAGACAAGTCTTTAACTCTTCTATCATCATCATAGCTAACCTAGCATGTTGTCTACTTAGAGCATCAGCAACTTTGTTTGCTTTACCTGCTGTATAGAGTATATCTAAGTCATAGGCAGCTAGAAACTCCACCCACCTATGTTGCCTCATGTTTAAATCTTTTTGTGAGAATAAATATTTTAGTGCCTTATGATCAGTGTACAAAATAAATTTGGCACCTAATAAGTAATGTCTCCAAAGCTTTAAGGCATACACTACTGCTGCTAGTTCAAGATCATGGGTTGCATACCTAGTTTCATGTGGCTTTAATTGCCTAGATGCATAGGCTATTACTTGGTCTTGTTGCATCAACACAGCCCCTAGCCCAGAGCCACTTGCATCAGTATACACAATTAAGTTTTCATTCCCTTCTGGCACTCTCAGTACTGGTGCATTAACTAAAGCTTCTTTTATTTTGATAAAAGCTTGCTCACATTTTTCAGTCCATATAAACACTTGATTCTTTCTAGTTAAATTTGTAAGTGGTGATGACATTTTAGAAAAATCTTTTATAAATCTCCTATAATATCCTGCCATCCCCATAAATGATCTTACCTCACTCATTGTACTTGGTCTTTTCCATGCTTGAATTGCTACAACCTTATTGGGGTTCACTGAAATTACTTTTGCAGGAATAACATAGCCAAGGAAATGTACTTCCTCTTTCCAAAATGCACATTTTGAAAATGTTACCTTTAAATCTTTTTCTCTCAATCAACACAAAACCAGATGCAAATGATTTTTATGCTCTTCTACTGTTTTGGAATAAACCAAAATATCATCAATAAAAATTAGCACAAACTTGTCTAAATAATCTCTGAATATTCTATTCATTAAATCTACAAAATATGAAGGGGCATTTGTCAGCCCAAATGGCATAACTAGAAACTCATGCAAACCATATCTAGTGTTAAATGCAGTGTACTTAACACTTGAGTCCTCAACCTTCATCTGATGGAACCCAGATGCCAAGTCTAACCTAGAAAATATTTTAGCTCCACAGAGTTGATCAAAGAGATCATCAATTCTAGGCAATGGGTATTTGTTCTTGATAGTAACTTTATTTAGCCCTCTGTAATCTATACACATTCTCAAAGTACCATCATGTTTTCTTACAAACACTACTGGAGCACCCCAGCATGAATTACTTGGCCTTATAAATCCTTTGCTTTCTAATTCTTCTAACTGATTTTTCAATTCTTTCAGTTCACTTGGTCCCATTCTATAGGGTTTCTTTATTATTGGGCTTGCTCCAGGAATAAGATTGATTTGAAACTATACTGGTCTATGGTGTGGAACACCCTTAACCTCCCCAAACACATCCAAGTATTTATTGACTATGGGAATTTCTTCAATAGTAAGTTCACTGGAATCCTTTTCCAAGTCAATTAGATGATATAATTTTCTTTCTTTAGCCACTTCACATAAAATTATGATTCTCTGGCCTCTAAGATTTTGCAATGATATGGTGGATGATTCTAAGTTAATTATGGCTTTAAATTGCCTTAACCAGTCTACCCCCAATATAACACCTATATTTGGGTAGTTTAAAACATATATATTGGAAATGAAAATGTTTCCACCTATGTTTAATTCCACATCCACACAAATCATATCTAAAACACTAGAACTCCCCATTGGACTTTGTATAAGCAATGGAGTTTCAACCAATATGCAATTCAATTTTAGCATTTTAACTAGTTCATAAGAAATCAAAGAGTGAGTTGCCCCAGTATCATCTACTACTGCTATGGGTATGGTACAAATAAGTAATGTACCTTCCACTTGGCTATGATTTTCAGCATTTAATTCCACTATAGATTTGCTTTTGCCCTCCAGATTTGCTAACTTCCCTTGCTGCTTGTACTCAGGACAGTTCCTCTTCATATGCCCATCTTTCCCACATAGGTAGCACTTGAAGGCTCCTCCTTTTCACTCTGGACACCTTGGTTTAATGTGTCCTTCCTTTCCACAATGATGGCAGACCAATTTCTTCTTAGCATCATTAGCCTTGGTGTCATTGGCCTTCTTGTTGTCTGTTTCCTCCTTCTTTTTATCATAAGGGTGATATCTTCCCTTATTCTTCTTGTTATTTTGGTTCTTAAAATTCATGTACTTCTCTCTTTCCTTGTCATGCTGTTCCAATTTCAATGCCGGATCTATTACTTGATCAAAAGTCCTATCTGCATATGGTAACATGGCTCTGCTAAGTCCTGGGTTCAAACCTCTAATGTACCTATCATTTTTGGATGCTTCATCTGCCACTAGCATTGCTCCATATTTGGATAACCCCTCAAACTTTTGAGTATACTCAGTGACATTCAAAGTTCCTTGCCTGAGTCTAATAAATTCTTCAAGTAATGTGGTCTTAGCTGATGCTGGTACAAATCTTGCCTCCAACATCTCCTTGAATTGATTCCAAGTGATTTCACTTTCAATTCTCCCAGCTATGATCACCTCCCACCAGCCTAAAGCTACTCCTTTTAGCTGTCTTGAAGCTACTTGCCTCTTCCTCTGATCATCAAGCTGCATGTCATTGAAAATCCTATCCAGTGTTCTCAACCATGCTTGAATTTCCATCACATTCTCAGTCCCATCAAAACTTTTGCCTCCCAAGTTTGTATAAGGCTTTAATAGTTTTGAAAATTCCTCATGTGGATTCTCAGTCCTATGCCCAATTCCATCCCTTAAAACCCTTACAAACTCTTGCATATCAAGCATTTGTGGTGCACTTGTTCCTGCATGATGTGATCCCCTTCCTACCATGGTTTGCTAACCAAGTTATGGGCAAATAATATTAGTGTACTATGAGTATTTTCTATAATTAATATTTTCCTATCTAAATTATTTCATCCCAAGCAAACATATATAATACATTCTATAGTATTCAACAATCAATGCAACCATTTGCTCTGATACCAACTGAAATGACCCTCCAAATTTTTACCTTAATTTTAATGGGAATTTTTTTTTACATTTCTATATTTACAATTCCATTTAATTCTCAGAGTCGTTTTCTTTTCAAACAATTTGTCCAGGATTTTAAAATTCCTACTAATATAAATATATCAGTTTAATCATAAAATATACATATACATATGATGATGTATATGTCCCTCTTGTTTAATCAGAGTATATATATTTATTTTTAATTTTGTAAACAAGAGCAAGTTCTGTTTGATTTGAATTTGAATTAATCTACTCACAATTAAATTCCCAGATTCTTTGATATTTGCAGTATATATATATATATAAGTAGATCTTGTGCATATTCATTTATACTGGATTTGATCATTCTAGCCATGATTTTTCTATTAATTTTTATCTTGGCAGATAATCTCAGAATACTTGAGATTATCATTTTTTTTTGCACAGTTCAATTGTTTGGATATATGACTAAGTACTTGTAACGACCCGATATTTTCAACCATTCGCATCCGCACATGTCGGACTTGAATTGCTCAAAATACCGCGTTGTAAATAAAATTTGGCAAATCTCAGAATATACAGTAAATAAATAATCACAGATCACAGACACAGAGTAAAATAATGCAGCGAAAGTAAAAGAAATAGTAGTTCATGAAGCTACTATGTAAATATATCAGAGTTAAATAAGATACAATAGAAGAAATAAAGTACAACAGAAGTCTCAATACAATAACCAAGTACAAGCTGAGTAGAACAACGGAATAGAAATAGATAGGACCAGACAAGCTGACAATCTCCAGCGATTCAAATCTCCGAGAGAGTGGAAATCCAAATCTGTGAATAACTCAGGTTGACCCGAGCGTAAAGCAAAATACAAAACACTCGAGTCAGGACAATATATACTTATATAATGTAAACCAACTCAAGTGAACTGTAATAATGGTAGAAGTAACTTAAAGAATGCTTGGGATCGTCCATTCTTTAAGGATCCGTTAAACTATTTACTATGTAGTAATATACGCTATATACAATAGTGTCTAATTAGTAAAGTATAATCATATAGAAAATAGCGTTAAGGGGATGGTGAACCTTAACGCGGTCGGATCTTTAAACCAAAATCGTAGTGGGCTCGATATGGTAGGTGACACGGCACACAAGGCAATGCCAGGGTAGATATACCAATTACGCACACGGACTGATGGAAACGCATAGCAGCCACTACCGCTCCACCTCGAACAACACTCCCAAATCAAGGGTGCGCACCAAATCAATCACAAGTAATAGAATGGTATCGAAGAAGTGTGTCCGATAAGAGGTGCTACCTCACTGGTCCGAGATCGCTCCTGTTTTAGCCACCTTATGCCAACTCACGGGAGTTGGGTCCACGTATATACCTTAGGATCGTCGTCACCATCCTACTTCATTCTGGAAACTCCACCGTGTACACAGTTGTCAAAGTGGTTTTCGGTATCGACGGAGAGTATGTCCATATCTGATCCCGGTCTCTCTAACAACCAATCGTTATTATAACCCGTGGTTATAATTTTTTTTAAAATAATATTTTATACTTCAAAATAGAATATCATTTCAAATCAAATCTTTATCAAAATGAAGATTAAATCATTTCTAAATCATTTCAATATATTAAGATATAATACCTTTCCAAAACTCCCTTTCAAATCATTTTAATATATCAAAATATCATATTTTTCAAAACTTCATTACAAATCATTTTAATATCAAAATATCATATCTTTCAAAACTTTATTACAAATCATTTTAATATCAAAATATCATTTGAGTTCAAATCCAAATATTCAACTTTAAATACCTTTATATTCAAAGATATCATTCATATTATTATTATTTCAAATCACCTTTAAATAATTTATATTCCCACAAATTAATTCATTTAAAAGTGTAATTATTATATTTTCAAATCAAGTATTCAATTTCCAAAGTTTCAAATTAAATTTCAGTTTATCATCAACCATTTCAAATCTTATCAATTTCAAATATAGATTTAATCCATAAAATACAATGTTCATTCTTTAGAAAATTTCAAAGCTTAAATATCCCACATTTCATAAATCCAATATCATTTAAATAAACTCAAATAATATATACTTCAAATTTTCATTTATCAAATAAATTAGATAAATCAGAAATCAAATATCATTTCAAATCCATTTCAAAGTATCAAAATATTATTCAAAACATCATTCATTTTAATTCATTTAAAATACCATTTAATCCATTCATTTTATTAAATTTAAATACCATTTTAAACTCACATTAAAAATCAAATTCTTCCATTTAAAACCATTTAAATGTCTCTTCATTATCTTTAGAAATTTAACATTTAATTTACAAAGTTATATCATTTTCCAAAGATTAATTTTCATTAAAATATATTAAAACAACAAAATATAGTTTCCGTAGCACTTATAAAGTACTATAATAGCTTTTAGTTTAAATTAACCCCTATAGTTCATTTAAACAATTACATTTCAAAAATGCAGTCAAATCAAATTCAGAGTTAAATTACAATTTCACAAACAATTAACTTTTAATATAAAACATTTTTAACTTATAAAATCATATAATTTCACACTTAAAAACAATCATTTAAATACCATTTATTCTTATGATTTTATAAAGTCAAATTTCCATACAAAATCAAATTAAATAACAATTTACTTATTTAAATTCAATTATTAAATTTCCATTTCTTTAATTAAATTCTTAACTTAACCAATAATTTTAAATTCCCAAAATATAGCTTATTTCCCTTTTATTTTACTTAAATAAAACTTCACTTTTAACAAAGATTCAAAATTTCCAATTTTTAAGTTATATTTCAAAATTTACTTAAACATTCATTTTATTTAACCTTTTAACTTATTCAAAAATCATTATAATTTTATAAAATCATTTAAATTACATTTTTAAATCAAAATATTATATTTTTCTTACTTCATAAAATTTCCTTTTTAAAACAAAACATAAATTCCAAAATTTACTTATAGTTCAAATTCTACTTTACCATTTACTTAATTCATTATTTAATTTATAAAAAATCACTAATATTTCTATAAAATTATTTTTACTTAAATTTAAATCAAAATATCATAATATTTATATTTTTAAAATATTTTATAAATTTTAGAAAAATATTTAAACCACGGGTCTGTATAAAATTTTCTAGCCTAGGTCAAGTGATACGGATGTCTATTATTTCAATCCGCGGTTTCCAAAGAAAAACCGGGTTTTATCATTTCAAACCCGCAATCCCAAGTTAAATAAAATAAATAAAAAGTCGCTCAGGCTTATCATTTCAGCCCATAACGATCTTTCCCTATTCTAAAGTCCGTTCGGGTATGTATCATTTCAACCCATAGTGAACCTAATCTACAGGGAACTTGCAGTGTGATAAACTGATAAAATAACAGAATAGCATGAAATAATAGTAATAGATGATACATATATAATAACAGGGTAAACATTATATGATCATAATATAAAAATTATAACAGGATGATATAATTTTACAGATTCAAATGGTGTCAGTTTACTAGTTATATAAGTACATATTGTCTGGTGAGAAGAACTCACCTGCTCGAAGCTGGAGATTGACACCAAAGCACACAAAAAAGATTTCCAGAGGCACGAAAGCACGACAACACAAATATGATTTGAGATGGGAGAGCCAAAGATTAATTTCCTTGTCACATTCAAACAAAACAAATATAGACAACATGAGTTTTCAACCCAAAATTCAATAAAACAATGTTAGAAATGAATGCATGAACCAAAGCCAAAGTGATTGCACATGCTTTCTACCATCTATGCTTCAGCTCTAGATCTGAAATGCATGGATAAGGAGTGGGTTTGGATCTGGTTTTGGGTTGGTAAGGGTTGGCCAAACATGCGTTAACAAAGTGGTGAAGTCTAGGTGCAAAAACTAGGTGTTCAAGGCTAAACAATGCAACATAACCTCACATCTTTGGCACAAATAGGTTCGGACAGAGGTCATGGGTCACGGCCAGTGGGTGCTGGTGATGGTGGATGATGTTGCGGAGGGTGGAGGTCAGGTCAGAGGTGGTGGTAGTGGCGGCAAATGGTGGTAGAAGGAGGAGATGACAATTCTAGGCCATAAGTGATAGTTTGTGATGGTTTTTGGTAAATTTTGTGGTGGTCTTCACCTTGGATTGTCTCGGCCTGAAATCGAGAGGTAGTAGGATGGGTGATGGTCAGAGGAAGGGGGTGGTGGAGGTCAGGTCAGATCTGGTTGAGGAGGAGCCAAGCTATCAAGGTGAGAACAATTGCAAAAATCAATGTAAACAAGTAGAAAAAGAATAAGAAAAAGTTGAAAATCATTACCCAAACTTTCCTCAATAGCCATGGCCGAAATTCTTTTGTTTCAGAAATGAAAATGAATGTACGTGAATAGAAAATAGAGTATGCAGCTGAAAGATGTGGATAGTAAAGGCTAATTGATGAAAAGATAAGTTACAAATGTGAAAGGTTGGAAGATAAAAGGCCTTAGGCAAATCAAAAGTCATAACCTTTCAAATTTCTATTAATTTCTTTATATAAGTTTATATTACTGAAAATAATAATACATTCAGTTTAAATTCGAAAATGTAACAAAATATAAAATATAAATAAATAATTAATAATATATTTATGATTAAAATAAGAAAATAGCACAAAAATGAAAACTAGTCTAGAAAATTTGAAAATAAATTCAATACACTTTGGAAAAAATATTTTAACTTAAATACATGTAAAATGAATATAAATAGAGTAAAACACAGCAAATAAAAGTGAATGTATAAAATAAATAAATAACTTTTAATTATATATAATTAAATTAAGAAAATAGCAAAGAAAATGGAAACTAGGTTTCAAAAATTGAAATAAATTCAAGTAAACTTTAAAAAAATTATACTATCACTTTAAAATTATTAAAAGATAAAAATATACATAAAATAACATATTAACACATATTAAAATAAAATATGAAAAAGAAAATATAATTTATACAATTTAAAATAACAAAATTGCAGAATAAAACAAATTGCACTCAATATTGAAATATACATAACTTTTACAGTTTAACTCCGTTTTCAACGAAACAAAAAGCAGTGTTCAAGTTATTACATCTATTTTCATAATAAAAGATAAAATTTAATATTTTATATAATTTAATTTTGAAGTTTAAAAGTCAAAGATTGAACAGTTTAACAAGAATTTCACTTTTCCGTAAAATATTCAATTTATATCAGTTTGAAACTATAACTCACATAATTATCAACATTTATATTCAAAAATGAAATGTTTGAAATGAAACAAGCTTAACAATAATTTTAAAATCAAATAAAATCAAATTTTAAATTATAGGCCAAAATCTAGGTTTGTTACAGTACCAGAAAGTGATACTTACATTTATCATTTTCAATTTAGGTATCTTCTTTGAAACCCTCTTGCTTTGATTCAATCAATATAGTTTTTCTGTTTTAATCTTGACCATTATGATACAACTATGAATTGAGCATTTGCATAAAACTTTGTTGTGACAATAATCTAAACTCTAAAGTGTTTAAAAGAATGTAGAGTGTCTTCTGATTTGATAGTTCAAACCAGATCAAAATGCACATCTATTTTTAACATTTTAAAGTGAGTTTTGATTTAACATTTCCAAAAGAAAACCATAGATTTTGAAGTGCCTTTTTCTATCAAAACATAATCAAACATGTTTAACCAGATCTCCATTCTTTTGAAGCTGGTTAACTCATGTGATTGTGTCAACCAGACACTTTGATCTTGGAACAATGATATGCCATTCCTCTACATAGCATCTGAAGCTTTTTTTTTCTTTTTTCTTTGTACTTGCTCTTCTCAAAACAACCCAGAAATGGATTTAAATCTTTTTACAAAATATCCCAGTGAAAGACAATTAAATACTTAAAAAGAATTTTCTCCAGTTTAAACCCATATTTTTAATTTTTAACCCAAACCTAATGCTTTTAAATGACACCAGATTGACTAATGCAAAGTATAGAATGTGTTGGTTGATTGCTCAAGTATATATATATATATATATATATATATATATATATTTTCTTTCAGATTTTGATAGATAATACTTTAAGCTTGTTCTCTTGTCCTTAACTCAAATAATCTTTCAATTCTCAAACCTTAATACATAACAAAATGTAACAGAAAACAACAGTTCAGACAAACATAGAAAATTCATTACATAACAAGAAATTTAAAAATTCTATTTCCATGATTACATGCAGATATCTCATTCTATACTCTTATTAAAACTAACAAGCATGCTCATCCATTTTTCTCATTAGCCATAATCCTCCCTCCTACTTAAGTCTTGCATTCCCTGAAAGAGCATTGGTGGCTGCCTCAGTTTGAAATGAGACACCCCCATATGCCATGACCAAATAAGGGTCAGATCAATGATCTGGTATGAGCAACATCAATATATTCATGATATTAAGCAAATAAATGATACATAAGTACTAACCAGTTGCTTAAGCAATTTTTCTTAAATCAACTATGTTGCTATGTTTCAGATAAATTTTTATACAAATGTAATGACTTCATAAATTAACCATTAGCACAAGCATGTTTATGCAAGCATTCACATCAATCTGTAGCACTCAGATGCCCTGGAACACTCATGGTTCCAAATCAACAAATCTAAGAAATACTCATATTCTTATTTCATAACTTTGCATAGCCTTCACATATATATATATATATATATCACTTTTATCCTAGCCTCATCTGCTATTAGGGAATCACAGGGACACATTGCAATGAACTAGTTCACATCATTGCACAAAGATCTCAGGGCTTAAACAAACCATGTGCCAAACTTGCATACTTCAAATATGACAAGCATCCCAGCAGCCTTCTTGGCTCACAGTTCCTAGTTCATTTACTAATTTATATTTATTTAATCCTATCATCAGATAGGTAAGTGAACATGTCACTGTGTTCATTGAAACACCCTGTAATACTGCAAGCATATTTTCCAATAGCAAACAAATAATTATTTTCAAGAATATTGCTAACATATACTTTGTCTTTGAATCAAGTACAAGAATATTTATACTGAGAATAGTAACATGGCATAATGAATTTATTATGATCTGCAAATAACTATGATTGAGCCAGATTCAAGATCTAGCTGAATCATAATTTTTGCCTTGTAGATTTTTGCTATTTGATCAGGGATTTCAGCACATAGAATCTCTATTGCATCCCTAATACTTCTTTTTCTAAAGCCTCAGCACTTATACAATGTATATTGCAGCTTATTTTATTTTCTTTGTTGAGATTTACTTACCATGATTCTATATCAGATATAAGTATTCTTCCCCTAATTTCAAGATCTGATGCCTTAGCTTTTCAAAATATAATAAAACAGTAGCTTGCACATCCATAATAATACATCTTATCAGATCAAGGCCATCCAAAGAGCATCCATAACAAAACATTATATCAAATCAAAACCATTCAAAGAATATCAATAAAACTGTGTTTAACAAAAACCAGAAAATATCAATAGCAACATAAAGGTTTGGCTGCCTCATATCAGGTCTTAATGCCATGAATCTAGTGAGATTACTCACCTAAATTCTTCCTGCCTTTGTTCAAAAATCCCTATATGTTTCTCCTTCTTCTTCTTCTTTTTTTTAAGCAACTCGGGTAAAAATGATTTTTCTGGTTATAACTGCCTATTTATATAAATGTTTTCCTCTAGGGTTTTACCAAGATAAAATTCCACTTTTGTCCTAGCTAAAATCATGTATTTTGCATATTCTTATGTTTTCATATTTTCATTCTTGATTACCCCGGCCATATCAATTAGTTAAGGCTGCATTTTCTTTTCTTTACTTTTTCAGAAAATGGCCACTCACTTAAGTCTTGTTAAAAGTGTGTGTGACTTAACTATATTTACTCATTTGCTTATTTCTGGAATTCCCCCCTCTTTCTATTTTTGACTATACATAACATACTTGCTTTTATTTTACCTCATACCATTTTAGTGTTATTATTTTTTTTGCTTAGTTTCAATATATCTCTGCTCAAAGAAAATGTATCTGGGTATAAGCATATATGTACTTTATTTAATTCTTCCTTACTTCCTGTAAAAATATTCATATCATATGTTTCATATTTTTTTAATACTAATATATTTTTAATTTCAGTATGTATACATATCCAATTTCATAAAGAGTATTTAATTTCAATGTATACAGAAAAACATATCTTAATTGGTTTAATAATTCATATTTCAAAATCATATTTGAAATGCTTCCTTTCTTTGTTTATTTATTTTATTGTCATCATTTTTTTCAGAGATCTTAAACCTTTTTCTTGTGCCATTCCCAGTGTGCATGTGCACACATACTCTTGCACATCATTTTATCAAGAAATCCTTCAACATTTAATCTAAATATTTTTAGAACTGAATTATTTTATTAAAATAATTTTCCTCAAAATTTTGGGGCATTACAGCTAATGGCTTACTCTTTCCAGTTGGGTTGCTTTAAACTGAAATTTTTATCTAATTGTTTGAGAAGTGATGCAAATTGTATGCCACGGTATCTCAACAATCTAACATTTGACTGTCTAATTTGTTCTCGTTAAGAGTTTTATACATATATTCATAAATCCTTTGCATATATAATGCATAGTCTCTTATCCTCAATCATTTGCTAAATTCAAGTTATCTTCTTATATCGACTTGTGCACACATTTGAAACATTTTTATTGTTGTCTCTTATGTAAAATCAGTTAATAGTACGTACTTTATTACAGTTTTATTCATATATTATGATCAACTTTTCTTATCTGGGAGATCAACTTCATTGCAGATTCCCAAAAAATAACCTTTCCATGAATTTAGAGAAATTAGCCAAAAAGGTCTGACTATCACATCTAGTTATGGATAATCAATGTACAATTATTACCGGTCACATGATTAATGTGTACGAGTTGCATTTAAGTAATAACAGTTGATATCAACGGTATCTTGTTCTTGTCGTGGAGCAGACAGAATCACCTGACTAGCTTGAAATCCACCATAAATAATATGGCACAAAAGATAAGGTCAGTAAGTATTGTGAAAAACTACTCTTCCAATTGCAAAGATATTCACTTTGATCCACTATTTAAAAAATTCACCATTTAAAAGATTAACTATGCACACCTATAAAGTACAAATTAACTATGCACACTTATAAAAGTACAAATTAACTATGCACATTTTAGTCCACCATTTAAAAAATTCATCTTTTGTGCGTATTTCAATTCTACGGAACTTTAGGCAATAATATGCATTGTATTCATGTTTGAATAAAAGTACTTGGGTTAAATCTTATCATATATGTATAAATGATAAATTAAATCCAATGAATTAAATCATTTGACTACAGTTCATTTCTTTCTCTTGATTTTAGTTACTTAATTGAGATGGGTCACGTTTTAACATTAATTTGGCTATAAGAATCTGCTACAACAAAATAAATCGATAATTAATGTGTTAATTTTCATGATTATGCCATGAAAAGTCATAATTAAGCAAACATGATCTATAATTTTGAACATTAATGGTTGTTTTTAAGATTAACGGATGAATTTATGGATTTAAATAGCATTTAATTTTTTTTAGGATAGGCAACTTGTCGGTGTAAGATTTATATTCTAGAGCCATTTGTTGGTGGCAGTATATGTAAATTTTCTTGCAAGGCTTATATTGATGTTTAGTTATTATTAGGACATTCATTATACATTATGGTATTGTTTACAGATATTATCTATGACTATCTCCAATAGTTGGTACATAGTCCTAGTTTGCTACTACACTTGTCATGGTATATGTATTTGAGCTGGAATGCTTTTTGCAGCTTGTTCTTGTACAACTTTAAGCATACTTGAATCATCATTTATTGATGCTATCTAAAGCAATATAGTAGAGAGTTTCAAGAGTACAATGGATGAATCTTTTCCTAGTGTTTACACATTTCAAAAGTTTTAGCCAAAGTGTCATTATGCATCGGGATTTATTTCTATTGCAAGTAAGTCTTCAAGCGCATTGACCAAAAAAATGTTCAATGCAAATTTTAAATAATTAATGTAGATACAATGCATTTTGTTTATGTTCTCAAGTGTCATATTCAATCCAGGAAGGTTATGCATTCGAAAAATTAAAAATAGTCGACCAAGATATATTTTCATTTATATTTAGGATAGTGAAAATCTCAACTATCCCAGTAATTTTATTTTAGGATAGTGAAAATCTTGACTATCCCGGTAATTTATATTTAGGATAGTGAAAATCCCGACTATCCTGGAAGGTTATGCAAGCAAGTCTATTCACTATCATATTTTATATAAATTTCGTGACACTTTTATTGCACACCACTTTGATATCAAACTTATAGCAGTTTACATTAATTTGGTTTGTTTAATTTGAACAGGATGTGGGTAACTTTTTCCGTAGATATTGGTATTAAATTGATTGGCGACCATCGAGCAATATACGTTGCAATATATATATATATATATATATATATATATATATATATATATATATGCAGGTTAGCTAGTATGCATGTAATACTATCACATTAACAATCTTATGTTTTCAACCATATAGGTTCACTTGATAAGAACCCATGGCTAGATGTCCAGGATGAAATTATATATACATATATAGTTTGATAAAAACTAAGTTTACTACAACGACAACAATAATAAATAAATTAAGTCAGCTATGTTTTATAATTAATATTAATAATAGCAATAATAACAATAAGTTTATAAAAATTCACTAAGTTTACAAGGTTTTATAAAAATTAAATAAGTTTATAATAATAACCGTGTTAACCCGCCTTTTGGCAACACAGTACATATGCAGATTTAACCCAATAGACTTTATGATTATCAAGGCCGGTGAGTACAGAGCAACGGTTTTAGGGCCAAGAAATTAGGTATAGTTAGCTACATGAAATCAAGATTGAATGGAACTGGTAGATATGCAAGGTAGATTGTTTGAAGTATGGAATATGGTTCAACAGACGGAAGGGATCGTCATAGATTGGCTCATAGAGAAGGGATCAGCACGGTTGGTTCCAAAGGGATCGGTATGCTCCAAGAACTTGGCAACATAGAGGGGTCGGTATATGATATGGATCAGCATGGAGGGTTTGGCATAGTTTAGTTCTTGGGATGGATAGGTACGCTCCAATGTATATGTATACAGATCGGCATAGCTCGGCAAGGATCGGCGTAGCTTGATGTGGATCGGCATTGTTTGATGAATCGAAGGGATCGGTGCAGCTTGGTAGTATTAAAGGGACCGGCGTCATTTGGTGGAACTTAGGGGATCGATGTGCTTTATTGAAAAAAATGGATCGGCAAGCTTCGTTGAGGAGGGATCGGCATATACCAAAATGCAAGGGCGTTCATGCAGGAAACAGCCCATATCTTGAGTTCTACTATTCCAATTGGCGTGAAACTTGGAGGCTAAGCATAATACAACATAAAGAAGCTCCCCTAGGGATCGCATGGTATTTAGAGCAAGTTGGAGGGATCGGTACCTATCCCTCTAGAAGGATCGACATAAACTAGAATTCAGTCAATATTACTTCACGGAAAATGCGATATCTCACAAACCGTAAGTCAAAATTGCATGAAATTTGGGGAGAAAGTAGCTAACACTATGGGGAACCACCCAGAGTGATCGCACCCCATTTGGACAGTAAAATAGGGATTGATATGGATCCCTATTTTGGGCCCCAATTGGCCTGGAATTTCTAGGTGGCCTCGTCTTGGTCTCTCGAACTTTCTGTCAAAGTTTCAGCCCGATTCGTGCAAGTCTTCATCTATAAATATAACAGGCATGGCTTCAGAAAAGGGATCTTAATTCTTCTTCTCTTCATCTTCTACTTAGGCTATACTCTGTCATTTTTATCCTTGAATTTCATGGATTTGTAACTGTAATCAGCAGTATAAACTAAATAAAAGGAAGGTCTTTGGAGTGGACGTAGGCCAGAGTTAGCCGAACCACTATAAATCTGTGTCTCTATTTACTTGCTTTCAGATTGTTTTAATTTTGTTCTTCATTTATTTCTCTATATATTTCTATGACTGGATTGGATATTGGTGCTTTCACAACATTGGGTGTTGGTGGTTAATTTTGACTCCAATATTTTGGTGCTTTCACTGAGAAGACTTGCATAAGACAGATGTTAAAGCTTGGATACTTGAATCTAGAAAGCAATGGTTAGGCAATCAACAAGGAGAGCGTTATCCGGGTTTTTAACCGATCAGAAATTGGTCGAAAATATCACAACCTTGTGTAGACAGGATGGTTTAGGACTTGACTTGAAAAGCTATAATAAGGGATCAAAAAGGGCCAAGCTATACGACTAAGGCGACAACTGGGATCAACAAGGCCAGGAGATCGGCATCCTTTTAGTCCTATCAGCAGATGAACGTAAAAAGTTACTGAATTGCCATCAGAACGTAATAGCTACGATAGAAGACTATAGAAAACATCTCCAAATTTCAAACTCTAGAAAAATCCTAAGTGCTTAGATCATCAGCGACCCATGCCTCTCCTCAAACCTTCAAAAAAACAAGCTATGGAACACTAAGAAAAGAGGCAAGACATTAGCTCGCAAACGAGCCGACCCATAGATTTTGCTCGCATAGCAGCCCATAGGCGATGGGTCGCCACCGACCCATGGCATTGACTTGTTTTGTGAGCCAAACTCTCCCTAGGTCGTCTACTAGCTACTTGCAAGCTGATGAAGGCATGGCTTGGCCCAAAAGGTTTCTGATCTATATAAATGCCATCCAACCTGCCACACAAGAAGGATCTTCTTGGGACTGGTTGCTGAAGCTCTATTGGAGTTATTCTTCACTCTTTGCCTCCCTCATAACAATCTCCAAAGGAATACACTATGATTCTCAAGTGGATTCCAACTCTGAAGATTCAATCTAGCTAGGAAGCAAACAAAGCCTTGTAATCATACATCTCTTGTAACAACAATCAGTCTATAATAAAACTATAAAATGGACGTAAGCTTCATTAGCAGCCGAACCACTATAAAAATTATTTGTCTACTTTCTTTACTATTCTTTCTTTATATCTGTTATTTGTGATATTGCTCTGTCAGAACAGGGCTAGTGCTTTCAAACTCAAACCAGGGTGTTGGTCCATTATTTGGGTTAACATTTTGGTGATTTCATCGAGAACCCAACTCAGGATTCAGATTTAGCTATCTACTTTGGATCTCGTAGGTTTAGAAGTTAGATCCTTGGTCTTTGCTTGAAGAATCCACTGTTTGGAATCAGTTGCTCCTGGAAGAAGAAGAATTGCCACTGGGAAATCCATAGTGGTAGTCATAGTTGGAGAAGGTGTTACTCTCTAATAAGTTGAAGTAAATGGTGCTGACTTAGGAAACCAGGCACCGGCACCCTCCTGTCAGCATGAAGTTATCACCAGGGACGAGCTAAATAAGATGGTTGAGGAGATTAACCAATGAATGGAAAATATTCAAAAGGCTCTAATGGATAAGCTGAACGTTCTGTTAACCCTACAATCAAAGCCCGCTCCAAGGACTATGCCTGAACCACTGACTGCTATAGAACAAGAGAATTCCTCCATTTTTGGCCTGCATAGAAGAAACGGAAAACAACCACAAAGAAAGGTAACAGTAGGATGTAACGTGGAGGAGAACCAGAATACTCCACCTAACGCCAAGCAGCCGATCTCGTATTTGAATCAAGGGGCCAAAACCCCACGGGAGGACATAGTTGTGAATCTCTATGATTCAGAAGATGGAGAGCAAGATAATCAGAAGGAAGAGAACTTCAATGCATTTGATGATGCTAGAAACGTCCAAACTGCCCCAGTCAAGCCAATTTCAAGCCAACGGGGCCCCACGGGAGTGGCTCTCCCGGAGATAGGAAGCCTAAGCTTCAACCCACGCACCAAGACTGCTTGTAGAACCAAACACTTGGCTCAGTGACTGATTGCCACCCCACGACTACCATACATCAGAGGCATACATAGCAGACATGGTCAGACGGTTGATGGATGAGAGCAAAAAACAAAAGGACCCAAAACCCCATTTGTATAAGTATAGCTGGTACATGGATGGAGCCAATGCTCCGGAGGCCGTTCGATGTTAATTCTTCCCTATCTTTCTAGAAGGAGTCATGTCTATGTGGTTCACCAGACTCCTCCCAAGATCTATTTCTACTTTTGACCAACATGCAACGAAATTTCTTGACCATTTCAGGCTTCATACCACACAACCGAAGTACATCATGTCCCTATCTGGATTGGTCCAAGGGCGCAACGAGTCATTGAAATCATTCATAAGAAGGTTTAACACCACACTGACGAAAGTAGGCAACCCTAATGAGGATATGGTTTTTATGGCGTTAGTCCACACTATTCACCCAGAAACGGAGTTTGGGAAATGTATTAAGATGAAGCAACCTACCAACAGGAAAGACTTCAATCGTAAAGCAAGCCAATACTTGAGATTCGAGGAAGTACAGGAGCTGGAAAGAGAGTCTACCGGTACACAACAGATGAACAGCGGATAGAATGACGGGGCGGCATATCAAAACATGCGCAATCCTTGAAGTGCTCAAGGAGTCGCGGAAAAGAGAGGGAATCAGAAGAGAAGAAACCAGAACTCCGATAAAAGAAATAATGGTGGCAGTAACAAAAGATTTAGAGGGTTTAGACAGGATGACTATACCCCTCTAAATGATACTCCAGAGAATATTTATCTTGCAACTCAAGAGACCGAGAAATATAAGAAACCTCTTTAAAAAGAGGCAACGGAACAACAAAAGTGTTCAGGGAAATTTTGCCGCTTCCACAAGACACACGGCCATAATACAAATGAATGCCGCTACCTTAAGGACCTCATCAAATGATTAATCCGAGACAACGAACTTCAACAATATGTGAAAAAGCCACAAAAACCCAATCAACCTATGGACCCTAAACCTCCTAGAGAGTAAAGAAATCAAGCTGGAACTAGCAAAGAAAGGTCAAAATGAATTGACTAGAGGCTTATTATCAGAACAATATCTGGAGGACCACATCCCGCACAAAGAAGTTAGGGAGAGATGGAGCGATATGCGAGTTCATTAAAGCATACCCTAAATGAATCGTATTTAGCAATAGATGATGAAACTTCGGTCAAGCAACAAAAGGTTCTGAGCGATGACATAGTGTTCTGCAATCGGGACACTGAAGAGATTAAAGCTCCAACTCTTGACCTAATGGTGGTGACAGTAGGAATCAGTCCCACCGTAGTCTGACGAGTGTCGGTTGATAGTGGCAGTTCAGTTAACATACTTTTCAAACACACTTTTGATCAAATGAAGATTGGCATGAAAAGCGTATTTGTGTGCCAGACAAAGATTCATGGGTTTACCGGAGAACCCAAACAACTGGTGGGAAAATTGACCTACCCATGGAGCTTGGAGAGGGTGAGGGACGAGTCACCCTCATTCAGAATTTTGTGATCATGGATGAAATGTCAGCATACAATGCATTCTTGGAATGGCCCGCGTTAGCCGATTTCAGAATAACATTGGCCTAATGGTGCCATACAATGAAGTTCCCCATCGAGCATGGAGTCAGAATTGTAAAGGTGGACCAAAGCGTCACCCGGGAATGCTATTTCGTGGAATTGCGTAAGTTGAGAAGAAAGGAAAAAGGAAAGGATGTGGGGAAAACTCTCCACATCCTTGAACCCTCCGAATAGCAACTACAAAGCCACCCCTGGCTTGGGGACCATAGCCAATTCGACAAGCTTTAGACCCTAGAAAGAAGAGCTCAAGGGAGGATTGGGCAGCACTGGCAGAACTAATGGTGTCTGTCCTAGTCTGTATGGATGACCCAATGCGGGTCCTGAAGATTGGGTCGCATCTTGGAAACAAGATGCGGCCAGAACTAACCAAGTTCCTCCGTGCCAATTTGGACGTATTTGCTTAGACACACTCTGATATGTGTGGGGTATCACCCGAGATTGCCTGTCATGCCCTTAATATTGACCCCAAATTCACCCCGGTTAAGCAAAAAATGCGCAGCTTAGGACCTGAACGGTCTAAGGCATTGAGAGAAGAAGTAGATAAACTGATGGCTAACGACTTCATTCGAGATGCAACCTACCCCGAATGGGTATCGAACCCGGTCCTAGTCAAGAAGTCCAATGGAAAATGGCAAACTTGTATTGACTTCTCAGACCTCAACAAAGCCTGTCTAAAGGGTAGCTTCCCGCTCACTAGAATTGATCAATTGGCGGATGGAACAGTGGGACATGAGCTGCTGTCGTTTATGGATGCGTTCCGGCTATAACCAGATCCTGATGCATGAACCAGACCAAGAGAACACCAGCTTCATAACTGATTTGGGACTGTACTGCTATAGAGTAATGCTATTCGGTTTGAAAAATGCAGGGGCGGCGTACCAAAGGCTAGTGATACTATGTTCCAACGCCAGATTGGGAAGACTATGGAAGTTTACGTGGACAATATGTTGGTCAAATCCCGAGTAGCTTCTAGCCATCTAGATAATCTCGCTGAAATGTTCGAATCACTCTGCAAATACGGAATGAAGCTCAACCCGCTTAAATGTCACTTCGGAGTTGCCTCTGGGAAATTCCTGGGATTCATAGTAAGTGCCTGGGGCATCGAACCAATCCAAAGCAAATAACAGCATTACGGGAAGTCCAAGCCCCTAAAAATAAGAGAGTACTTCAAAGCTTGAATGGAAAGGTCATAGCACTAAGTCGGTTTATCTTTAAAGCTACAGACAAGTGCATACCGTTCTTCGACGCACTGAAAGAAAGTAAGAAGAAACTTCAAATGGAGTGAAGCTTGCAAGACAACTTTCAAGAAACTGCTACGACGCATGGAATCTCCCCTGATTTTATCAAAGCCGGTGGATGGAGAAGACCTATTCATCTATTTTGTGGTTTCTTCACACGCACTGAGCATGGCTATCGTGCGGGAAGAAGTGATAATCTAGCGACCTGTGTACTACATTAGC
The DNA here is from genome assembly GCA_030737815.1 of Allium fistulosum. Taxonomy (NCBI): domain Eukaryota; kingdom Viridiplantae; phylum Streptophyta; class Magnoliopsida; order Asparagales; family Amaryllidaceae; genus Allium; species Allium fistulosum. The sequence goes on along the minus strand of CM060905.1, from coordinate 494,335,835 downwards.
GAACGATTCACCGGAGCTGAGAAGAATTACCCAAAGCTGGAGAAGCTAGCATATTGCCTTTTGATCGCATCCCGGAAATTACGACTGTCCTTCCAGGCTCATCCGATAAAAGTATTGACTGACCAGCCCCTCAAGCAAGTTTTATACCTGCTAGAAACTTCTGGACGACTACTCAAGCGGAATATACAGTTGACCCAATACGACATCACATACCATCCAAGGAGAGCAATTAATGGGCAAGCGTTGGCCGACTTCATTGTTGAATTTACCATAAGAGATAACGAGGAGGAAGTTCAGTTAGAAACAGATGCACAATGGAAGCTCTTCGTTGATGGTGCATCAAACAACTTTTGTGTAGGAGCAGGGGTGGTGGTCGAAACCCCCGAGGGGCGAGCCATTAGCTATGCCTTGTGCTTAGAATTCATAGCAACAAATAACAAATCATAGTATGAAGTATTGATCGCTGGATTGAAGGTTGTGAAGGAACTCAAGATAAAATTTATTCACATATACAGCAACTCCCATCTAGTCGTCTGTCAAGTGAAAGGGGAATACCAAGCGCATGGAGAAAATCTCGCCCCGTACCTGTCCAAAGTACAAGAGTTGCTAAGCGATATCGAGCACTACACAATAACTCACATCCCACGGGAGCAAAACACCTGTAACAACCCGCATATTTTACAATTTTATATTTAAATATTTTATTTAAATATAACGTCGTTAGTCGGATTTAAGTCCAAAAAGCTACTTTTTGCAAACGGCCGAAATAGGACTCGGGACCACTTCCATTGAGTCCAAAATAACGTTTGCGACTTTTTTGAGTATAAGCTTCGATATGTTTGGAGTAAGCTGAATTTTGCTATTTTCTGTTGGGCTTTTGGGTTTGGGTTTCACCAACTCATCATATACTCTAACTCTTTAACTCTTCGTCTATTCACTCTCCAAACACTTTTGTTCAGCTGAAATGAGGAAAGAGAAAAAAATTAGAAATTCAAAAACCATAGATTCATTTGCAAACTCCAAATTCTTGCTCCAAATTCAAGGAAAGCTAGGGTAAGCTCCATCTTCATCTTCTCCATCTCTTTTCCTCTTCAATTTCAGAAAATTCCTAAATCCTAATTTAGGAAATACTTGTTTTGATCTTAGATTAAAGCTTGTGGAGTTGAAGTGAAGAGTGATTGATCTTTTCCTTGTGTTTGTGCTTCTTATCTTTGTTTTGTGTTAAAAAGGTGAGTTTTGAACTCACATCTACTTCTCTTGATATCATTGATGTTAGGTATGAATTCCTAGCACTTATTTATGATCATTTTCTTTTGGTTTGAATTGATTTGGTGAACATTTCAATTTTTGGTGTTTTGAAGTCAAAAACTCTAAAAAAAATCATAGCTTTGATGTTTGATCATGTTTTTGGAGGTGCATTGAAGAGCCAATAGGGCTGGGTTATCGATTGGCATAAACCCCTAGCGCCCATTGCTCGTCCGATCGAAAATTGGAAGAGTCGCTCTTCATTTGATAGGCTGAAAAACAGCCCCAGTGCCAGTCAGTCGACTGACCCTCTGCAGTCAGTCGACTGGCTGTAGCAAATAGGTGTTCCTGGGGATGTCTGCAGAAACAGGGAGTCCATGTTTCCTGCAGTCAGTCGACTTACCCTCTGCAGTCAGTCGACTGACTGTAGGAAATGAAACTTCCTGGTTTCTGGATCAGTCGACTGGCCCTCTGCAGTCAGTCGACTGACCTGCTTGTTTTTGCTAGATTTGCCTATTTTTCTTGGTTTTCAATTTCAATCGATTCGTGTCGATTCCAATTAGTTGTTATTGCATATTTGACTTTGGTAATTCCTTTTTGATTTCGTGCATGGGTTTTTATAAAATGATCTTTTTAAAGTGTATTAAAAGCTCGTTTCTCCAATTTATAATTTCTATTTAAAACACACACACAATTTTGCACTCCGAGCGAAGAGGGAGGAGAATTAAATGATTAGATAAAACAAAACGCGTGCTATGAACACATGCGTTCATCTTTTCAGTTAATTCCTAATCTATTCGTTTGATCGTTTTGACCTTCGGGTCTGGTTTACCGATGAGATGAGGTAAACTTTGTACTGCTTTGAGTGTGAAATTGACTGACGGATAGTAAACCGTTTAGTGCGAACGTGGGGTATGGGACTCATGTTAACATTTTTCGGGTTCCTTACTGAGAGTTGTGACACATTCCGCCGGACAGTGGTGTCCAGTACCGCCACTATAGTTTGTTGCCTTTTGGCGTTGCCTTCGGGCGTTGCCTTTTGGCGTTGCCTTCGGGCGTTGCCTTCGGGCGTACGGGTCCTAGTACTGATCTCGAGCATCTTTTATTTCTTTGACAATTATATTTCCCTAGTGTATCATCTTCGGTATAGGTTCTTTGAACCACACAATATGTAGCGATTACCTTGTGGAAACTTGTGTTACCTTTATTGGTATTTGTCATTTGCCTTTTGGCTTGTTTTGGGATATGTATGTCCTTGATTTATGGAGTTCCCTATGATATGAGGCTTGTTTTGATTCATCTTATGTTAGATGATTTGGTTATCTCCTTTGGAGATGTTTGTGGTACTTTATGATCTTGTATGTTCATTATCATTTAGCTTATCTAACTGATTTGTTTAGCTAGACTGACCCGTTTATTTTATACTCGGGTCAGACCGAGATGTTTCAGGTTAGGTACTTTGGACTTAGCCTATTTTGCTTCGCATGGACTACTCCGCTTGCTTCTTTTTGTCATAGCTTTTTGTGTAGTCCTTTTTGTCTGTAACTCTGATTTATACTCTATTGACTTGTTTGTATATTGTGGTTTGCTTTACCACTTGACATGTATCATTTTGTAATCTCTATAATGTATCTGTATATGTGTAAATGTATATGATGATCTACTGTTCTGTGATGTGTATTACATTTGAGTTGTTATATTTTATTTTGATAGATCCTCAGCCACCTATGGCTTTGTATTAACTATTTATTGGAGATGTCGATCCACTTGAGTAAGAAGTGGCACTTGTCGGCGTATTCAATAGATAATTAAGACAAGGTTATAGATGGTCACTCCTATCCAGCTCTATTCTCCGTATTAGCAGACGGTGTTACCTAGTAATACTCTTTGCTAATGTGGGTCTTGGAGTGGTGCGTTACAGCTTGGTATCAGAGCTGAGTTCAGAACAAAATATGATAAACATAGAACAGAGACACATATTATGGTACATTAAATGGTAGTACGAATGTTACGAATTTTTGAATCATCGTGCCTTTATTCTTTCCGTGCCTTTGGGGTAGATAGAATTTTTGGGAATACGTCTAGGAATGCATTTTTCCGTAGTACCCCATATTTGAATTAATGATATCTACCTTGTGAATAATCTTTTTCTTATCTTATCTTTCAGCTAATGGCCGAAAGAGGCAGAGGACGACACTCGGATGCTGGGCAATCTAGTGGCTCGCATCCGGACGGCGTTTATATGTCTGCCGATCAGTTTTTGGAGTTATTTAGGAGCACTCAGCCTCCAGTTCCTATTCGTGCATCTCCTCCGCGCAAGTCTGCCTTTGCACGCTTGTGCAGTGATTTTTCTCATCTTTGTGGAAAGCCATTCAAAGGCTCCGAGTCCGTTCTTGAGGTCCAAGCTTGGATTCGCACATGCGAGCGTATCTTTTCTCGTATGGATCTTTCGGACTATGATCGAGTTCTGGTAACTTCTAGATTATTGCAAGAGTGTGCCCTTAATTGGTACGAGCTTCTTATAGCCGAACTTGATGAGTATGTTCTTTCTTGGACTCAGTTTCGGGAATGATTCGAACTCAAATTCGTTCCTGAATCTGAGAAAGTTTTATTGGCCCGTCGCTTTCTTGAGTTGAAGCAAGGGAAGTCTTCCATTTCTGAATATGTTGCATCATTCGAGGCCTTATCTAAGTATGGTCTTTAATTCATTAGCACTTCTTATAAGAAGAATATGAAGTTTGTCTCTGGTCTTAAGAAATATCTTAAGAAGTCTTTATTGCTCCAGCTTAAGCTTTCTTTTGAGGAGTTGGTTGATTCAGCACTTCATCTCGAGGCCATCGAGAAGGAGTGTGATAGTGGTGATGATGTTGAGGTTCGCAAGAACCCTAATAAGAAGAAGTTTCCATTTCATAAGCAGGGATTTCTTCCTTCCAAGAAGAAGAATCCTATTGAATCTGGCTCTAACTCTCAATCTACTGGAACACCTTCCATTCGGAAGTGTTTCAATTGTGGTTCTCCTGATCATATGATTCGAGCTTGTCCTAAGCCTCTCTTCTGCCATTATTGCAAGAACGAAGGTCACCGTGTTTCCACCTACCCTACTACTCCTGCTAGTGCCAAGTTTGGCAAGCTTTATGTTGCTAAAGCTTCCGGAGGTTCTTCTCAGCCCAAAGGTATATCTCCATCTATTTTGGAAGGTTCTATTTTATTTCATGACCGTAGTATTCGAGTTCTTTTTGATACGGGTGCTTCGCATTCTTTCGTATAGAAAAAGCTCGTCGATGATTTGTCTTTGGATGTTTCTTGTATGGTTACTTCGTTGAGGATTGTGAATCCTATTGGGGGATCCGTGACCCTTATCATGCTTTGTGATGATGTTGAGATTGTTTTATGTGGCTTTTCTTTTCGTGTGAATCTGCATGTTGTTTTTATTTGGGATTTGATATGATTTTGGGTATGGACTGGCTAGTGAGATACGAGGCCAAGATTATTTGTTCTGAAAGAATTTTATATCTTCGACACCCGGATTCGTCTACTCAGCTATCACTTGTTCTTCGGAATGTGGATAATTCCAAAATGGCTTTATATTCTCTTGACTTACGAGATGATGATTATATATCTCGTATCCCTATTGTTTGTGACTTATCTGATGTTTTTGAGCCGGTTTCGGGTTTTCCACCCAAGCGGGCGATCGAGTTCCGCATTGATCTCATTCCAGGCGCGCAACCAATTGGGCGTCCTCCCACGAGGATGTCTACAAAAGAAAATGAGGAACTCAAGAAGCAGATTTTAGAGCTTGAGTCTAAGCAATTGATTCAGTCCAGTTTTTCACTGTGGGGTACCGCGGTCGTCTTCGTGAAGAAGTCCGATGGAACTCTTAGGTTCTGCATCGACTATCGCGAGCTCAATTAGTTGACCATCAAGAATAGGTATCCTTTGCCGAGGATCGATGATATGTTCGATCTATTGATTGGCGCTAAGGTCTTCTCTCAGCTCGACCTTGCCACTAGTTTTCATCAGCTTCGAGTCGCGGAAGATAGCATACCTCTTACAGCTTTCCGCACTCGATATGGTTCTTTCGAGTGGTTCGTTATGCCGTTCGGTTTGACGAACGCTCCTGCTTTCTTTGTTGACCTTATGAATCGAGTATTCCGGGAATATCTCGATAAGTTCGTCCTTGTGTTCATTGACGACATTCTTGTTTATTCTAAGTCTGAAGCCGAGCATGCTAATCACTTGAGAATTGTCTTGAATACACTTCGTCACCATCAGCTTAAAGCCAAATTCTCCAAGTGCCATTTTTGCGAGGATAAGGTTAAGTTCTTAGGCCATGTTGTATCTTCCGACGGCATTTCAGTCGATCCCTCAAAGATCGAAGCTATCCAGAATTGGAAGAGGCCTGGGAATGTTCATGAGATTCGTAGTTTCCTTGGATTGGCGGGTTATTGCCATCGGTTCATTAAGGATTTTTCCCGTGTTGTGCTTCCTCTCACCAGCCTTACTCGGAAAGGCATTCGTTATATTTGGTCCGACAAGTGTGAAGCTTCCTTTCAAACATTAAAGAAACTTCTCAATAATGCTCCTATTCTTGTGGTTCCCGAGGGGAATCATGATCTTGTTGTCTACACCGATGCTTGTGGTAGTGGTCTCGGTGCCGTGCTTATGCAGAAGGATCAGGTAGTTGCTTATGCTTCTAGGAAACTACGTCCGAATGAAGTTCGCTATGCCACACATGATCTTGAGTTAGCCGCCATTGTCTTCGCCTTGAAGATTTGGCGACACTATTTATTAGGCAAGCGCTACATTCTCTATACCGATCATAAGTCCTTGAAGTATTTGTTCACTCAAAAGGAACTCAATATGAGGCAACATCGTTGGCTTGAGTTTCTTGCCTCCTATGACTTTGATATCCAATATACCCCTGGTAAGGGTAATCGTGTTGCTGATGTGCTTAGTCGCAGACATTCGACTGTCGTTTCTATGATGCTTGCCGAATTGGATATTCTTGAGACTCTATCTTTGTGTGATATTTGTGATCGAGCTCCATCCTCTGATTCTTCGATAACATTATTCAGTTTGGAAGCTCAACCCTCTTTATTGGATCGTATTGCTGAAGCTCAGTGGCATGATCCTCATCTTGTGCATCTTATTCAGCTTTGTGAGACTGGACCCCGTAATGAGGCATTGCGGGATTTCAGCATTGATTTTCATAGGTGTCTTCGCAAGAAGAACCGTTTGGTTGTGCCTTCTGATTCTGCACTTAGGCATGACATTCTTGATGACTGTCATCGTTCTAAGTATACTATTCATCCTGGCAATAGTAAGATGTATGCCGACATGCATCGCATTTATTATTGGGAAGGCATGAAGCCCGATGTAGCGAGTTATGTGAGTAATTGCATGACTTGTCAACGTATTAAAGCCGAACATCAGCGCCCTTCTGGTTTCCTTCAGCCTCTAGAGATTCCATTGTGGAAATGGGATCAGATTTCAATGGATTTCATTGATGGCCTACCTCGTACGAGATCGGGCCATTCTAGCATTTGGGTTATTGTTGATCGCCTCACCAAATCAGCTCATTTTAGTCCTATTAAATCTAATAGGACTGCTTCTCTTTTGGTTAAGTTATTTATCAAGGAAATCATGAGACTTCACGGTGTTCCTACTTCGATTGTGAGTGACCGTGATCCTTTATTCACCAGTCATTTCTGGAAGAGTCTTCAGCAAGCATTAGGAACAAAGCTTAATTTCAGCACAGCTTATCATCCACAGTCTGATGGACAGACTGAATGGGTGAATCGTATCTTAGAAGATCTCCACCATATTTGTATTCTTGATTTTGGAGGTAGTTGGAAGGATCATCTACCCCTTGTAGAGTTCTCCTACAACAATAGTTTTCAGTTCAGTATCGGTATGGCTCCTTTCGAAGCCTTATATGGAAGGCCATGTCGATCACCTTCTTGTTCGTTGGAATCTGGGGAGAATCTTATTCTTGGCACAGATTTTGTTCAGGATTCTTCTGAGAAAATTGTACTTATTCGATAGAGAATGAAAGAGGCACAAAGCCGCCAGAAATCCTACATGGAAAACCGTAGGAAACCTCTCGAGTTCTCGGTGGGTGATCTTGTATTTATTTGGGTTTCTCCTTTGAAAGGGGTTATGCGCTTCAGTGTGACAGGGAAATTGGCACCTCGCTTTGTAGGACCATTTAGTATTATTGAATGTATTGGTCCAGTGGCTTATAGAGTTTCACTTCCAGCTCATCTATCTGGAGTTCACAACGTGTTTCACGTCTCTCAGCTTCAGAAGTGTCTTCGAGAATCGGATTCTGTTATCGACTCTCCTGATTTGCAAGGGCTTGAGATCTCACCAGATTTATCTATTGTACAGCAGCCTATTCGCGTACTTGCCATGGAGGTAAGACACCTTCGGAACAAGGATGTGCCGCTCGTTAAAGTTCAATGGTCCGCTAATCCCAATGACTGTACTTGGGAAACCAGAGAGTTTATCGAGTGATCCTATCCGGGTTTTCTATCTTTGCTTTGCAATGGTGAGAATATTTTTTTTTTATCTCAAGCTTATTTTTCTTGTCTTCTTGGTTGTAAGTATGTGGTTGTTGCATATTCTTCTGTAGGAATTGCGTGGATGCAATTTTGTTAAGGAGGGGAGATCTGTAACAACCCGCATATTTTACGATTTTATATTTAAATATTTTATTTAAATATAACGTCGTTAGTCGGATTTAAGTCCGAAAAGCTACTTTTTGCGAACGGCTGAATTAGGACTCGGGACCACTTCCATTGAGTCCAAAATGGCGTTTGCGACTTTTTTGAGTATAAGCTTCGATATGTTTGGAGTAAGTTGAATTTTGTTATTTTTTGTTGGGCTTTTGGGTTTGGGTTTCACCAACTCATCATATACTCTAACTCTTTAACTCTTCATCTATTCACTCTCCAAACACTTTTGTTCAGCTGAAATGAGGAAAGAGAAAAAGAATTAGAAATTCAAAAACCCTAAATTCATTTGCAAACTCCAAATTCTTGCTCCAAATTCAAGGAAAGCTAGGGTAAGCTCCATCTTCATCTTCTCCATCTCTTTTCCTCTTCAATTTTAGAAAATTACTAAACCCTAATTTAGGAAATACTTGTTTTGATCTTAGATTGAAGCTTGTGGAGTTGAAGTGAAGAGTGATTGATCTTTTCCTTGTGTTTGTGATTCTTATCTTTGTTTTGTGTTAAAAAGGTGAGTTTTGAACTCACATCTACTTCTCTTGATATCATTGATGTTAGGTATGAATTCCTAGCACTTATTTATGATCATTTGCTTTTGGTTTGAATTGATTTGGTGAATATTTCAATTTTTGGTGTTTTGAAGTCAAAAAATCTATAAAAAAATCATAGCTTTGATGTTTGATCATGTTTTTGGAGGTGCATTGAAGAGCCAATAGGGCTGGGTTGTCGATTGGCATAAACCCCTAGCGCCCATTGCTCGTCCGATCGAAAATTGGAAGAGTCGCTCTTTATTTGATAGGCTGAAAAACAGCCCCAGTGTCAGTCAGTCGACTGACCCTCTGCAGTCAGTCGACTGGCTATAGCAAATAGGTGTTCCTAGGGCTGTCTGCAGAAACAAGGAGTCCTTGTTTCCTACAGTCAGTCGACTGACCCTCTGTAGTCAGTCGACTGACTGCAGGAAATGAAACTTCTTGGTTTCTGGATCAGTCGACTGGCCCTCTGCAGTCAGTCGACTAACCTGCTTATTTTTGCCAGATTTGCCTTATTTTCTTGGTTTTCAATTTCAATCGATTCATGTCGATTCCAATTAGTTATTATTGCATATTTGACTTTGATAATTCCTTTTTGATTTCGTGCATAGGTTTTTATAAAATGGTCTTTTCAAAGTGTATTAAAAGCTCGTTTCTCCAATTTATAATTTCTATTTAAAACACACACACAATTTTGCACTCCGACCGAAGAGGAAGGAGAATTAAATGATTAGATAAAATGCGTGCTATGAACACGTGCGTTCATCTTTTCAGTTAATTCCTAATCTATTCGTTTGATCATTTTGACCTTCGGGTCTGGTTTACCAATGAGATGAGGTAAACTTTGTACTGCTTTGAGTGTGAAATTGACTGACGGATAGTAAACCGTTTAGTGCGAACGTGGGGTATGGGACTCACGTTAACATTTTTCGGGTTCCTTACTGAGAGTTGTGACACATTCCGCCGGACAGTGGTGTCCAGCACCGCCACTATGGTTTGTTGCCTTTTGGCGTTTCCTTTGGGCGTTGCCTTTTGGCATTGCCTTCGGGCGTTGCCTTTGGGCATTGCCTTTTGGCGTTTCCTTCGGGCGTATGGATCCTAGTACTGAGCTCGAGCATCTTTTGTTTCTTTGACAATTATATTTCCCTAATGTATCGTCTTCGGTATAGGTTCTTTGAACCACACAATATGTAGCGATTACCTTGTGGAAACTTGTGTTACCTCTATTGGTATTTGTCATTTGCCTTTTGGCTTGTTTTGGGATATGTATGTCCTTGATTTATGGAGTTGCCTATGATATGAGGCTTGTTTTGATTCATCTTATGTTAGATGATTTGGTTATCTCCTTTGGAAATGTTTGTGGTACAATATGATCTTGTATGTTCATTATCATTTAGCTTATCTAACTGATTTGTTTAGCTAGACTGACCCGTGTATTTTATACTCGGGTCAGACCGAGATGTTTCAGGTTAGGTACTTTGGACTTAGCCTATTTTGCTTCGCATGGACTACTCCGCTAGCTTCTTTTTGTCATAGCTTTTTGTGTAGTCCTTTTTGTCTGTAACTCTGATTTATACTCTATTGACTCGTTTGTATATTATGGTTTGCTTTACCACTTGACATGTATCATTTTGTAAACTCTGTAATGTATCTGTATATGTGTAAATGTATGTGATGATCTATTGTTCTATGATGTGTATTACATTTGAGTTGTTATATTTTATTCTGATAGATCCTCAGCCACCTATGGCTTTGTATTAACTATTTATTGGAGATGTCGACCCACTTGAGTAAGAAGTGACACTTGTCGGCGTATTCAATAGATAATTAAGACAAGGTTATAGATGGTCGCTCCTATCCAGCTCTATTCTCCACAATAGCAGACGGTGTTACCTAGTAATACTCTTTGCTAATGTGGGTCTCGGAGTGGGGCATTACAACACCAAGGCATATTATCTGGTTAAGCTGGCAAGCTTTGGAGAATCCCGGTCATTGGGATTGGTTCCGGTGGAAACGCTAACCAACCCAAGCATAGAAGAAATGGACATTGACTGGATTCTGGAGACCACCGTCGAACCAGATACATGGATGACACCGATAAAGAACTATCTACTTGCAGGAACCCTTACAACTGACCGAAATTAACGGAAGAAGCTCCTCCGAAAGGCGTCGCGGTTCATGATACATGAGGGAATACTCTATCAAAGGGGATTCTCGCCCCTCTCCTTAGGTGTGTGACCGACGATGAAGCACGACAAGTCCTGAAGGAGGTCCATGAAGGCAATTACGGAGATCACATTGGGAGGTAGAACCTGGCAAAGAAAATCCTTTGATATGTATACTTCTGGCCAACTATAAATCGCAACGCTGTAGATCATGCTAGAAGGAGCGATTGCTGTCAAAGGTTCAGCAAAACCAAGAGAACTCCTTTAATAGATTTGACGCAGATGGTTAGCCCATGGCCATTTGCGATATGGGGGATCGATCTGATTGGTGTACTTCCAATAGCAAAAGGAGGAGCCAAATATGCTATAGTTTCTGTAGATTATTTCACAAAGTGGGCCGAAGCGGAGCCACTGGCCACCATAACCACAAAGAAAGTTATTAACTTTGTTGCTAAAAACATATTTTGTAGGTTTGGTGTACCGCAAAAGATCATCACCGATAAAGGAACCCAATTCGAAACTACCAAGTTCTTAGACTTCTGCTTGCGCTTCCAAATCGAAAAATGCTTTCCGTAGTGGCTCATCCACAAGCAAACCGGCAGATGGAAGCAATAAATAAGATCATCAAGTCCACTATCAAAAAGAGACTAGCGAAAGCAAAACGAAATTGGGTTGATGAACTTCCATGCACAATGGGCATACAGAACTACACACAAAGCGGCAACTGGCCACACTCTGTTCGCAATAGCATATGGTTCAGAAACAATGATTCATGTTGAATTAGAAGTCCCCTCGCATCGAAGGCAGAATTTTAATTAAGCACAAAACGAGCAACTCCTGCTCGAATCGCTAGACATGGTCGATGAAAAAAGATAAGAAGAAGAGTTGAGAACTGCTGCCCACCAAAAAACAATTTCACGGCACTTCAACTCCAAAGTTCATAGTCAGACCTTCAAAGTTGGAGATCATGTGCTCAAGTGAGTTTACCCTGTTCCAAGGGCCTTCGGACCAAACTGGGAAGGACTATATGTCGTTAATCAAAAGCTTAGGGAGGGGACTTTCAAGCTGACAACCATTGACGACGTCACGGTTCCTAGAGCCTGGAATAGCGAATCACTTCGCCATTATTTCATTTAAAAAATTATTCTATGTATTTTCTATTTTTTAGCAAATAAGCCATACCGGAAATGCCGGTGGCATTGTAAATAGGCAAAGAATTTGCCATGCTTTCCTTAATAAAGTTTGCTTCTTGAACCACCCAAACTATGTTCATAATAATTACCCACCGAGTCGACGGAAGCAAATCGACTCAAACTGTTGGATCGGCAGAACTCGATCCTTGCCTCTCAAAAAACCGATGTTGCCCCAGCAACCCCAGGAGATCAAAATACTAACTCCTCCGTGTTGCCCGGAGATAGGCAGCGGTGGGGAGCAACAAAAAAAATATTATTAACTCCTCCATGTTGCCTGGAGATAGGCAGCGCCCGAGAGCAACTTAAAAAACTAATTGCTCCGTGTTTCCCTGAGATAGACCACGCTAAGGACCACCAAACTGAAACTCCTTGTGTTGCCCGGAGATAAGCGATGTCGAGGAGCATCCAAAGCCGCATCTCGTAAGCCGCGTATTCAATCTGAAACTCCTCACGTTGCCCGGGGATAGGTAACGCCGAGGAACATCAAAAGTCGTGCATCTCGTAAGCCACGCATTCGAACTGAATCTCCTTGCATTGCTCGGAGATAGGTAACGCTGGGAAACATCAAAAGCTGTGCATCTCATAAGCCATGCATTCAAACTGAAACTCCTTGTGTTGCCCAGAGATAGGCTACATCGAGCAACATTCAAAGTTATGCATCTCGTAAGCCGCGCATTCAAACTGAAACTCCTCGCGTTGCCTGAAGATATGTAACGTTGAGAAGCATCGAAAGCCATGCATCTCGTAAGCCGTGCACCGAAATTTAAACTCCTTGCAATACCCGGAGATAGGCAACGCCAAGGAGCATCGAAAGTTGCGCATCTCATAAGCCGCGCACTCAAGCTGAAACTCCTTGCATTGCACAGAGATAGGCAACGTCGAGGAACATCAAAAACAAACTCCTCGCGTTGCCCGGAGATAGGCAACGCCAAGGAACATCGAAAATGAACTCCTCGTGCGCCCTGGAGATAGGCAACGCCGAGGAAGCTCAAAATAAACCTCTTGCATTACCTAGAGATAGGCAACACCGAGAAGCATCGAAAACTAACTTTTCGTGTTACCCGGAGACAGACAACGCCGAAAAGCATCCAAATTTACACTCCCTACGTCACTCGTAGATGGGCGACGTCAAGTAGCACCGAATGTCACGTATTACACAAGCGGTGCGCTAAATCCCAAAATAATAGCCCTTCACATGACCCAAAGATGGGCAACACCGAGGAGCATGAGAAACACCACGCATTTAGCCAGAAATAATTGGTGCTAGAAGGAAGGCACTCAATGATTGACAATACATGCCCATGCGTAAATTGCATACTTACCTGAATACTACCGGAAACTGAGACTACATGCTAAGATCGCAAAACTTCCGAAGAAAGGAAAATCAAGTCATGACTTAGCTAAATTTTCAATAGAGATTATCTAAACCCTAAGATACCGGATAATTGAAAATTGTTTGAAGTAAACAACCCTGTTAACTGGGGGGCATACACATGTACTAGGACAGAAACATGCAAACATAATAAGTTCACAAGTTCTGTCACTCCAAACAACAATAAGTTCATAAGTTGTATCTCAAAGTTTTATGAACTTCCAAACAAAAAGTCTATATTTGTTTTAAAATTCTAAACAAAAATTTCAAAGTTTTAGAGTTTTTAGAAGTTTAATGAATTTTATAAAAAAAACTCTAAGTTCTGTTAATTTCTAATGTTTTATTAACTTCCAAAGTGCTGATAAGTTCTAAGTTTTGTCGCTTCGAATGAAAGGCTTCGACTATAATCACAGAACTAGAAAAGTATGATATGAAACAAGCACAAGCACACAGAGCATATATGAACATATAGATAAAAGTACAATCAAAATATCAATGTATTGCTTATAATTTTCTGTACATAGGATCAAAATATGGGAGGTATACCCACAAAATAACGGCCAATAAAAAGAAAATACAGACTCTATAGTAAAGATGCAAAGTGCAGACTCTGCACTTGAACAGAATGACTCGAAATGAAACAAAAATGAGATAGTCTTCCTACAAGCTGTAAGTCAAAATCAAGTCCATCCTCGCACCGGCCGCTCAACACTTCTTGCCACTGCTACCCTTTCCACCTTTGGTTGGTAGTTTCTGCCTCTGTTCAGGAGAAGTGTCGCTGCCGGTAACATTAACAAACACCTCAGTAGCAATGTTCTCCTCTTCCTCCAATACTTTCTCAAAAGAGCCTCCCCTCCCTTTGCGTTTTCTTGATTTCTAGGAACTCTTCGAAGCCGTTATCACCTCCACTCTTTCCTTCTTAATGGAAACCAGATCATGATGAGTCTTCTGTGGCTGCTTCATCTGTGTTTCCTGCTCCTTGGCCTCTGTTGCAGTTACGTCACCTTACAAAGATGCCAAAGGGTCATCCAAGCCATGGTGCGTCGTTATCTTCTTGGCCTCTAGCCCTGGTTGCGAACTAGATGTGGATGTGGGAACTAGAGTAGGAACAGATACAATCGCAGAAGATGTAAAAATGGCAGCAGGCACGGGCATCGAAGTAGCTGGCACGTCAACAGGAAAAGTGGATGGACCTATAAGATCAAAAAGGAAAGCATCAAAATCCTCTTGCTCTTGTGGCGTAAGATGGAGGCTCCTGAATTCGGGAGAAGCATGGACGTTACTTGCACCAGAGGAATGTCATGAACGGCGACCTTGAACTCACCATCGTCGCCTTTTTTTGAGGGCTCCACCATATAGGAACGATGTCAAGTCCCGAACTCGTTGGTTGGTATGGAGCTGCTCTAATGGTTCACTCACAATGGAGGTACAAGGCCTGGTAAGCACATCGGTGGCGGTCATCAAGGCAACATCAGTGGCCTCTTTCTCCCATTCAACCCAGAGGATCTCATGGCCCTCGAGTAGCACTTTCTTGGATTCATCGTTAAGATAAGCGTCATGCAACTCTTGATCGGTGTAAACATCACTGCTCTCAGCAAAGCGAGATAAGATTTCCTCCCAAACAAGTGCAAGAGTGCGCGGATACTTCGGGCTGAGAAAGCTGAGGCTCTGTTGATGCAACAGAGAGTTAACATAGAAGTTCAAAATAGTCGCATCCAGCTTCTCTATTTTCCTATCAAAGGCATGCTGGAGGTCCAAGTAATCCGCTTTCACCGCAACGTTTTCAATCTCAAAAGCAGTATTGTCGGCACTAAGCTGTGTGACCTGAGCCTGTAGCTTGGCGATGGTCTCAAATTGGTCGGAGATCGTTTTGTTGTGCCTCTCGACAATTAGATCATGGTCGGCGATTGTTTTCCTTTGAGCTTCAATGATAGCATTGCAGGCGACCACTTCTTCTTTTAGCTTTGCCTCTTTCGCAAGAGTCTTTTTAATCACGTCCCTTTAGACAATCTCAACTTTTTCATGAGCATCCTTCAGCTCCTTCATCAGACTGGCGGTTCTACTGCTTTCGTGAAGCGCAGCCTCCTTCTCTTCCTCCAACTGTTTAAGCTTAGCGTCACGCTTGACCAACGCCTTCTCAAAATCATCTTTCTCAGATTCTAAGGAAAGGATCTCCTAATAATTATTTCTATTTGTATCAGCTAGCTATTTGCAAAGCTTCTCCTATCTCGGCCTGCTGTAGGTCATTCTGGATAGCTTGGAGATGTGGCATGAATGAATCCCTACGAACGGGGTGCCTCAAGCTTAGGGGGACCCGAAGGAAGAACATAGACAGGCCTCCGGTGGGGATGAGAAGCACTAGGAGCAGTAGTAACAAGGGAAGAGGATGAAATATGAGCTGGGTGTAGAATCGAGGTAGAAGTGATGGGAATTTCATAGCCTGCGGAAGAGTGCTTTGAAGCAAGCTCTGAACGATGAGGGCGGTAATAAAACTTTGACTTCTTTGACGGTTCATCTCTTTCCTCAAGAGATCTTCTTTTCTCATACCCGCCTTTATATGAACGAGTTCGATCTCTCTCTTCCTGGCAATGGATTTCAACTTCAAGTTCTTTCCTCCGCATGTATTCTTCCTTCATCTCTCAAAACTGATGGCGGTTGGAGTAGTTGGGGTACCACTATGAATCGATGAAGTCTTCGAAGTCATCGTAAAAGCCTTATCCCGTCATCATACCTGGAATAGGGCATGCATAAAAGGTTTCGGAAGCATGATATAAACTAAGCAAATATATGAAGAGATGGAAATAAGTGTAGTCGTAGTGCAATGTGTTGTGTGTCCCTAATAGGAGCCTAAGATGTCGTCACGAACCAGAACAAACGGCTGACGTAGGTGGGATCGGATTGACTTCGGTTATTATAGGCTGGACCGAGCTAACTACTGGAGCAATAATGGCCGAACAGGAAGGAGTCATGCTAAATTTAAAGCCCCTTTCATGAGCGCGTCGAAGTCGACAAAAACATCGCTGAAATCTTCGAACCCCGCTCCGACATCCTTACTCGAAGAATCTTGATGTCTTCCAGTTTCGAGGGCTTTACCTTTGCCACTTGCATCGGAAGGAAGTGGACTCAGGAAATCGGGACTCATTCCCGGAGTCTCATTGCAAGACTCAGAGTCTTCACCCTCAGATTCTGATGAGAAGTAATCGCTAGTGATAGACTCGTCACTACTACTCTCGAATTCTCCTTCTTCTTTCTCTAAGTCCAAAACAGTTTGCCTTCTCTGTGTGTTAACTCATCTTCTGCTTCCTTCGGGATTGAAGGCATTCTAATTGAGCCGCTCAATCCAGTCACAGTAGCATCTTCTTCCTCACAGGCCTTACCGGGTGATTCTCTGGATGGGCTACCTCTCTCTTGACCTTCCTCGGAACCGTGGGATGAAGAAGTGGATCTTGTGTGAACTTTGGAACGGCTAGGAGAGGGAGTTTCAATCTGAATGGTGGATCTACCCGGAGCTAACAGTCCATATCGACGCAAGTTCTCATCGATCAGAAGAACATTAACGCACCTCTCTTCGGCGTTAGTAGCCTTTAAAGTTTGGCAAACTTCATCAAGAGTCTCATCTCTATTTGGCCTTGGGATAACTGCAAGAGAAGTATAGTGAGTTAGAAACTCCATTACAACGCCTCGGAGCTTGATAAATGGAAAAGAGAAGCTTACCCCCCATCGTCCAACGACGGTTGAATCCCTCGGGGCATCTAACAAAAAAGTACTGCATCTTGAACTGTGATAAGTTGCTTTGCAAGTATAGGACGATCTTTCGATTTCTTTGGCCTCGATTACAATCAAAGAGGGACAATCATCTCTCCTCCTGAATGCTAGAAAATACCGCAACTCATCAAAACTTGAAGCGCGATTGAACATCCGCATGAAAAGGACACGCAAGCAATTAAGGATGGGATAACCATTCGGATGAAGCTGGAATGGGGAAATTCCCAAGTTCAAGAGCATCTCAGGCAGAAAATTGTTGAAGGGAGGCACAACTCTGTTCAGACCCATGTATCGATGACAAGCAGTGGATCTTGGGGGGCATATAAGCGAATTATTCTTTCGCCGGCAGACCCACGTCCTCTTTGGGAATCCCATGCCATGTACATATATTATGAAGAACCTTGGTGGAAACTACTGATGAAGTTCTTTCAGATATATGAAGCAGGACTCGAAAGTTGGGAGGCGTGCGGTCCACAATGGGCCCAACCGAAACTAATTGACCGTACTGAGCTTGCGAGGTGGATGATGATTCAGCTTTGGAGAGCACCGGGCTTCTCCCACTTGACTTACGGCGTGTAGATGGCTGCTTCATTCTATATAATAGAACTCGCGTTCGAAAATGGTCATGTAAATCTATCCTAAATTCACAAGTTTCCCCTATCACACTTGAATTTCAAAGACACATTAACTTGTAATCGACACATCGGATTTCAAGTCCGAACTGGGGCAAGTGGAGTGTGCTACCTATATGGGATAAACTCGGTGCTCGGTGCACTGCAAACGCTCTATCCCACGTAGATAGTTCGCCCACAGTGGAAGAAGAAAAGAATTTCCCGTGTCAGTCCATTTTGCATTTTTGTGTCTACTTCTTGTGCACTTACCCATTATCGACCAATGATAGATAATAGATCCGTTGTCCGAAGTGACACGGAAAACTATTCTCACTATAGGGAAACCATGCACGTAATAAGTAAGCAGGATAAGCCAAAATTCTATGGAAAAATAAGGGTCAACTTGAATACATCGTGCAAGCAGCATCTACAAAACTAGAGACAAGTCAATTCTGGTCTAATGGATGAAGATAGCAAAATGCGTCAAGCCTTGGGCCAAAGCCCGATTGTCATTCTAGGAGACAACTCAAGACTCGATTTACTATCTTCCTCCATTATACCACAATCAACTCGAACTTCTTGTAATCAACGTTACAAATGGACACTAGTCATCAAATCATTACACCAATGCAAATAATTAGTAAACCAACCAGGCAAACCCACCTCAAACTGATTTCTAAGGCGCGAGAAGAATCAAGAATCGAATTCAATTAACTTTGAATGGGTCAGAGGCAACTCAAGAAGGTGGTGATATGGTGATAAGTTAGCAACAGGTTAGCAGCGACCTAGGGCTTGAATTCGAGCAAGGTAATAGGTCGGCTAGGGCTATACAAACTAGGCAAGAGCCTGAATCAAATCGACAATGAATAAGTGCAAGTGAAGTAATGAATTGGATCGCGCAAGGCCTTGGATCACTTGAAACTGAATTGCGCGGAGGATTGATCGCTTGAAGGAGCAAGGATATGCTTCGAATGAGGGAAACTGGGTTATTTCGTGTATTAATAGGCAAGTAAAAGGAAAAAAATTGCTAAGTTATCGGGTCACTAGCGACCCGACCTAACTTCTATAACAATAAAAATTTCCCCTTTGTAGTTAGGTCGCTAGCGGCCCATCTCGCATGGATCGCTAGCGACCCACCAAAAAAAAGGAAAAAAATATAAAAGAAAAGAAGAGGAAAGGAAACTTCACCTATTCTCCTCAAGCTCGATCTCTTACAACTGGTCATCATTCCAAGCCATGCTAGGAAACTACGAGCAGAAATGTGATATGTTGTGGTAAGCAAAAGCAGTCAGAAATAAAGAAAGACGATCAACGACGTTGGGCTAACGTATTCGTAGAGCTCTAATGCAATCACTAGGAAATCAACAGGTGGATATTGGAAGCGATAATTTCCAGAGTAAGCCTTGTTTACAATAGAGATGTACTTTGGGGGGCAAATGTTATCCGGGTTTTTAACCCAGCAGAAACGACCAAGAACATGAAAACCTTGTGTAGACAGGATGGTTCAAGACATGACTAGAAAAGCTAAGATAAGGGATCAACAAGGGCCAAGCTATACGACTAAGGCGAAAACTGGGATCAACGGAGCCAAGAGATCAGCATCCTTTTAGTCCGATCAGCAGCTGAACGTAAACAGTTAGCTAATGGCCATCAAAACATACCAACTACGATAGAAGACTATGGAAAGCATCTCCAAATTTCAAACTCCAGAGAAATCCTAAGTGCTTAGATCATCAGCGACCCATGCCTCTCCTCAAACCTTCAAAGAAACAAGCTATGGAACACTAAGAAAAGAGGCAAGACATTGGCGCGCAAACGAGCCAAGTCTATGGGTCGCTAGCGACCCATGGCATTGACTTGTTTTGCGATCCAAACTCTCCTTGGGTCGTCTATTACCTATCTACAAGCTAATAAAGGCGTGGCCTGGCCCAGAAAGTCTTCGATCTGTATAAATACTATTCAACTTGCCACACAAGAAGGATCTTCTCGGGACTGGTTGCTGAAGCTCTGTTGGAATTACTCTTTACTCTCTACCTCCCTCATAACAAACTCCAAAGGAATACACTGTGATTCTCCAGGGGATTCCAACTCTAGAGATTCAATTAGCTAGGAAGCAAACAAAGCATTGTAACCATACATCTCTTGTAACAGCAATCACTCTATAATAAAACTATACAGTGGACGTAGGCTTCATTAACAGTCGAACCACAATAAAAAATTTATGTTTACTTTCTTTTACTGTTCTTTCTTGATATTTGTTATCTATAATATTGCTCGTCGGAACAGGGCTGGTGCTTTCAAACTCAAACTAGGGTGTTGGTCCATTTTTTGGGTCAACTAAGAGTGCTACCAAAAAGGGGTCACCATGAACGGAGTCAGGAGGCTTACTCAGGAGCTTGAGCCAATCAAGCATCTATCTACATCACAAGGGATGAAATGGAAGCAATGATGGATGCTATGCAGGATAGAATGCTAAAAAGGCAGAGATGATGCAGAATCTACTATAACAAATCGGACAGGCTGGAGCCATAGGAGCTACTGGAATGCAAAACCAAAATCAGAAACGAGAGCATGGAATTGGGGCTAATAGACAAAGGAATGGAACAGACCGGCCGGGGGTAGTCCCATGTCATCCTAGAGGGATTGGCACCAATCTCTCTAGAGGAATCGGTACCGATCCCCAAAGACCAGGGGCATGCCCCTAGGTTTGGTTGATCAAGATGCCGGAGGACCTGCGATCAATCACATGGAGCTTGGCGTGAACCGGAATTTGGATGCTCGACTGGAGAAGTATGTCCCAGAATTCCTTCATAGACTTAGGGGGCAACTCGGGCATGATGATAGGAGACTCCCATTGGAAGACAATAACAGGATTACAGAGATGATAAGGCGAGCTATGCATGGAGGATTAGTGAACATGGATTTGTAAGATGTAAATAGGAGTCCCTTCGCTCCTAATACCAGGCAAGCTAGGAATCCACCCGAGTTCAAACTACCGATGCTTGAGACATATGATAGAAAGATGGATCCCGCTATTCATCTGACAAAATACATGAGACACATGGAGGTATTAAGGGGCATCAGTGGAAGTCATGGCATGGTGCTTCCTATTATACTTAGCGAATATAGTTGCACTATGGTTCCGACAACTGGAAAGTGGCTCTATTATCACATGAATGAAACTAATCGAGAGGTTTTTGAGGTAGTTTAGGGTTCACATCTTGAGGCCCAAGAATGTGATGAGTTTGGCAACGCTGAAACAAAGGATTGGAGAGTCCCTAAGGAGTTTTTTGACACGGTTTAATGCCGCAGCGGCATCGGTGAATCGTCCAGATCCATCTATGGTTTTGATGGCAGCTATATCTGGAATTGTTGATGGCACGGAGTTCAAGGATTCATTGGCGCAGGATCCATCTATGGATCTTGGGGAGTTTCATCATGAAGCAGAAAGGTTCCTGCAACAGGAAGACGCATGAGCGAAGGAACCGAAGGTGAATGTTGTGCAAGGCTGTGCAGTTAAAGCGCTCGGCGGATTCAAAGCGGTGGAGGTGCAAAAAGTCATAGCGGGGATACAGCGAGGATATAGCGGGATATAGCAGATGACTCTAAAATAGCATATAAAACTCGTACTTAATGTTTTTTCAAATATATAAATGGTAATTAAATGAAAAAATATCATTCAATTGAATTATAATTAATACATAAATAATTTTAAATAAAAACATGTGCGAATATACTTTAAATAAACATAAACTGTTATATAACATAATTGAATTTAGTAGAATATTAGAGTATTTTCATTTCTAAAAATATATTAAAAATTAAATCAAATAAACTAGTTTCATAATTTTTATAATGTATAAATGCAATTTTTCAATTCATTTTATTAAAGAAGATATAGCGGAAATAGCGGAATATAGCGGGAATAACAGGATATAGCGGAAATAGCGGGGCTTAAAGCGGAAAGGCTATATTTTAGGGCTATATGGAAAAATCATAGCGGTAGAAATCCGCTATGAGATATAGCGTGGTTATAGCGGGGTTATAGCGGGGCATTAACTGCACAGGTGAGAGGTAGAGGTCCGTTCGAGGAAGGTACAAACAAGGATAATGGAAAATAGAAAGTAGAGGATGGCTTTGATGGATCGAAGCATCCATGAAGGGAATTGAGATTCACATCTTATACGGAATTGACTGAAACATTGGAATGGATATATCTGGATACTAGGGGCAGGTCCCCTATTGAAGGCCAATGAGGAGAGAGCCTACAAATGATGAAAAAAAAATTAGAAAAATATTGTCTGTTCCATGAGCTGAACGGGCATAGTAAAGACGACTACAGGCATTTAAAGGATGAGATTGAGGGACAAATCCAGAATGATAGGCTATTACAGTACGCGAGAACTCGGGTAGCGGTTGTGGAACAAGAGCAACCACTATCCGCATCGAACAGGAACTGCCCAGGATCGAGGCATCAACTTGTCATCAATTTACCGGAATGGCAAACAATAAGTAATAAACTCCACAATAAAACAGCTAAGTCACTTACACATGTACAAAATTGAGAACTGTCCCTAGGCATGCTCTGAGATGACAATGAACCATCACACCCGGAGATGCATGCATTTTAGTGTTTAGTTTTTGTTTTTGTTTTTGTTTCTTTTTTGGTACTTGGTTATGAAACTCACTTGAATGTGAAATCTGACATTGGTAATTTTGAGTCCCATCCAGACAAACACATTTTGCCTCGAACGGAACCCAATCTCGAAAGATCACATTTCGCCTCGAACGGCACTCGATCTTGAACGATCACATTTCGCTTCGAACAGCACACGATCTTGAATGATCGAATTTCACATCGAATGGCACTCGATCTTGAACAATCACAATTCACCTCGAATGGCACTCGATCTCAAACGATCACATTTCGCTTCGAACGACACTGGATCTCCAACGATCACATTTCGCCTCGAACGGCACACGATCTCCAACGATCACATTTCACCTCGAATAGCACTCGATCTCGAATGATCACATTTTGCCTCGAATGACACTCGATCTCGATCGATCACATTTCGCCTCGAACGGAACATGATCTCGAACGATCGCATTTTGCCTCGAACGGCGCACGTCTCGAACGATCGAATCTCTCCTCGAACAAACACTCGATCACGTGTGATCGTCATCGGTCTGGGATGACTATGAATTTGATTAACGGGCCCGAACATTCATTACTAACAAACAGGCAAGATCATTGATTTGTTCACAAGTCATCAACAGGTTTCAAACATTAGACTTAAGGCAATTCAAAACACGCCTTCCTATCGCAAGGCATGTTTTGGGGGGTAAAATGTTAACCTACCTTTTAGCAAGGCAGTACGCAGGCGGATTTAACCCAATGGACTTTACGATTATCAAGGCTGGTGAGTGTAGAGCGACTATTTTAGGGCCCAAAAATCTGGTACAAATGGCTACATGAACTTAGGATTGAATGGAACTAGTAGATACGCAAGACAGAATGTTTGAAGGATGGAATATGGTTCAATGGAAGGAAGGGATCATCATAGATTCGCTCATAGAGAAGGGATTGGAACGGTTCGTTCTAGAGGGATCGATATTCTCCAAGATCTTGGCAAGATAGAGGGGTCGGTATATGAGATGGATCAGCATTGTTTAGTTCTTGGGATGGATAGGTATGCTCCAATGTATATGTATATGGATCAACATAGCTTGGTAGGGATTGGTGTCGCTTGATGAGGATCGGCATTGTTTGATGAATCGAAGGGGTCGGCGTAGCTTCGTAGTATTAGAGGGATCGGCGTCATTTGGTGGAACCCAGGGGATCGGTGTGGTTTATTGAAGAAAATGGATCGGCAGGCTTCGTTGAGGAGGGATCGGCATATACCAAAATGCAAGGGCGTTCATGTAGGAAACAACCCATATCTTGAGTTCTACTATTCCAATTGGCGTGAAACTTAGAGGCTAAGCATAATAGAACATGAAGAAGCTCCTCTAGGGATCACATGGTATTTGGAGCAAGTTGAAGGGATCGATAGAAATCTGAATTCAATCAATACCACTTTATGAAAAATGCGATATATCACAATCTGTAAGTCGGAATTGCACGAAATTTGAGGAGCAAGTAGCTAACACTATGGGGAACCACCCAGAGGGATCGCACCCCATTTGGACACTAAAATAGGGATCAATACCAATCCCTATTTTGGGTCCCAATGGGCCTAGAAATTTCTGGATGGCCTCGTAACTTTCTATCAAAGTTTCAGCCCGATCTGTGCACGTCTTCCCCTATAAATACAGTAGGCATGACTTCAGAAAAGGGATCTTAATTATGCTTCTCTTCATCTTCTACCTAGGCTATACTTTGCCATTTTTATTCTTGAATTTCACGGATTTTTAATTATAATCAGCAGTATAATAAACTAAATAAAAGGAAGATCTTTGGAGTGGACGAAGGTCGGAGTTAGCCGAACCACTATAAATCTGTGTCTCTATTTACTTGCTTTCTGATTGTTTTAATTTTGTTCTTTATTTATTTCTCTTCATATTTCTTTGACTGGATTGGATATTGGTGCTCTCATAGAATTTGGTGTTGGTGGTCAATTTTTACTCCAACAAATAGTAAATTAGCTAAGTTTACAATAATAATAAATTAACTAAGTTCATGAAAATTTATCAGTTTGAGATAATTTATAAAAATTGACTAAGTTAATAAAGTTTAAATTTGAGATAATTTATAAGTTTAAGTTAATTAAAATATAAGTTATGATATTTTAAGTTTTAGCAATTGAGATAATTTATAAGTTTGAGTTAATATAATTAAAGTTATAAATAAGTTAACCAAGCTATATAAAAATTTAACGAATTTTATAAAATTAACCAAAAATTTAAAATTAACTAAGTTTATATAATTTAACTAAGTTTTATACAAATTAATTAAAGTTTTATTAGAATTTAACTAAGTTAACTAAGTTTTATAAAAGTTAAATAAGTTTATTATAAAAATTAACCAAGTTTTATAAAAATTTAACTAAGTTAACTAAGTTTTATAAAATTATTTAAATCTAATAAAATTTTAACTAAGGATGTTTGAAGTACCTTAAATATGTAAATCACTTTCATAACCATTTGTTACTTATTAAACTTGTCCATAGGTAATTAGCTTTTTTTGAGTAAAGACCAACTGTAGCAAAGAATTGTGAGTAATCAAGTAATGAACATGGCACTAATTGTTATATAGATTATAACATTTTGTTAATACTGGTTTTGTAAACTTGTTTAAGAATGATTATGGATTTTATGTGAATTTGCTCATTTTGTTGAAAAACTATTATCAAAATGGTTATGGATATCATATTTGATTATGTGGTTAATATGTTTTTTCAATTGTTTGAATAGACGATTATGTGATTGATTTGGTTTGAATACGACAATTATGTGATTGATTTTTCGTTTTAATATGATTATTATGCGGGTGATTGTTTAAAATTATACAAGCCACTAACAGGAAACAACAGCATGTAAAGTATGCTGCAAAACAGTCAATGACTTTTAGAAGCGTTTTGAAAACGCTAGGAAGTAAATGTAATCCACTACAAAAATATACTATAGCAAGGTACAAATGCTATGAAATATATATATAGTGGAAGAAAAAAATGTTACAAAAAACCAAAGGAGTAAAAAGGTAATAAAAATGTTAATCCGACATAACATAAATAAGAGTCAATTGCATCGCATTGGAGCAGTTGACAAACGTTTCAGAAATAAACTTTTGTAGCGTCTATAAAGTGCTACAATCTGTCAAGTTTGGTAGCGTTTCTACAACACTAAAAAAATCAGACTTTTAGTTGCATGTCGCATCCCAGTGTTTATCGAAACACTACTAAATTTTTTGGTAGCATTTTTTCAACGCTACAAAAGGCTTTTTCTGTTGTAGTGATAACAACTCTACATCGTATAACATCACTTCTATTACCTTCTATAACATGTAGCATTTCCTTGACATTGTGTTTATATGGTTAGTTGGCTTGTGTGTTGAACTAATGCGAATATGAATGTGTTTGTATGGTGATAGCCGCTATAAGTGCACTTTGAATCCCGTTGTGTTTAAACTTGTTCAATGTGATTATTTATGAATATATGGTGACATAATATATTTTTGTTTTCTCTACTCATATTTTGGTATATGGGATAGCAAGGAATTGATCTGGAAACTTGCTGAACTTGTGAAACAAAGTTATTAAAGTTAGAGGCGAATTAGTCGATATGGATGCACTTCGAAGTCACCTTGTGTTCAATAATTTTTAAGTTAAATTTGGAAGACATACTTGGGATTTCTTTGCTATTTTAATAAATAATACACGTGTGCTTTTACTATAAAAATATTAATGTTTAAAAATTTATAGAATTGGTTGAACAAAATTGAAAATTTTAGAAGCAAAATAGTCATTATAAATGCACTTTGAAAAATATCTTGTTTTTGGGAATTTTTATAATTAATTTGAAAGATATCCTTAAGTGTTTCTTTTCATAGTTCTTAAGTACCCTATACAACTTATTATAAAAATTATTGGATCTTAAATCATGTATTTATGTGGTGAAAACTAGCCACAAAGATCGTGCAATTTTCCTTTGTTCTCTGTCCAGAATCTACTACAACACTTATAAATGCTCTCTTTTACTTTCTACAGCACTATTTTGTTGTTTTGTTGTTTAAAGTAACTTGTATGACTTTATATGTGTTTAAAATGTTATTTAAATTAATAAGTTATATAAGATATTTTTAAAGAAGTTTAATATCATGTCCTAAAGTATTTTAAAAGTGGTTTAAATTTTAAAAATGTTTTTAATAATTATTTATGAATTTTGTACGCAAAATTCTTTTTTGTAACATTTAAAACAAAAATGGTTTTTCTAATTTCTAAATTAGTTATTTTTAAGTAATATTTTATATGGATATTTGAAACCTATTTATATGTATTTTTAAAGTGTATATATATATATATAAGTTTGGAAAAGTAAGTAAATTATTTTATAAAAGGATAAGTGGTTTTGTGTTATAACATTTTAGTTATAAAGGTTTTGTGAAGTTATGTAAAAGTATATAATCTTGTCAATAAATATACTTAGATCTTTAAAAAGAATGTTTTAAAGCTAACGACAAGTATGAATTGGTTTTGGTTTTGTTGTGATAATGTGTTAATAACTTTTCCTTTAACCCTTTTGATTAAATTTATGGATATAGATCTTTAAAAAGAATGTTTAAAGATAATTATAAGTGAAATGGTTTTAGGTCTGTAATGACATTGTTTAAGTGATGTTTTCCTTCAACCTTGTGAATATGTGTAACATCCCACCTTTTTGTATGCTTAAGCAGACACACGTGCCAACTTAAACCATACAGAAGGGTGGATTGTTATGGGGTAAATAATAAAAAGTGGAGAAATAAATGAACAAAATAGAATCTTGCAGCGAAACGATAAAATATAATAATCAAATAACAGTTCATGAAGCTGTTTTACAAAACATTTGATTATACTTATACAATACATATCAGAGTTACCCATACCAGAGAATGATAATTATGCAACGGAATACAATGGTGTAGTGGAATATAATAAATAGTAGTAATAAATCTTCGTCTTCGTCCTCCAGAAATAGAGCCTTCAAATCCTGAAATGCTCAGGCTGACCCGAGCGAATTGAAAAGACAAAACACTCGAGTCAGAACTAAAAGATCTAATGTAAGTTAAATCAATGAAATAAATATGAGTGTAAACGGTGTCAGAGATGTTTACGGGGTTTGACATCTCTTATCCAGTGTCTAATGTGAGTGCAGTAACTTAAAAAATGTTTGGGATTCACATCTCTTAAGGATCCGTTAAACTATCTACTATGTAGTAATATTCGCTATATACAGTAGTGTCTAATCAGTAAAGTATAATCATATAGAAAATAGCGTTAAGGGGATGGAGAACCTTAACGCGGTCGGATCTTTAAACCAAAATCGTAGTGGGTTCGATATGGTAGGTGACACGGCACACAAGGCAATGCCAAGGTAGATATACCAATTACGCACACGGACTGATGGATACGCATAGCAGCCACTACCGTTCCACCTCGAACAACACTCCCAAATCAAGGGTGGCCACCAAAAATCAAAAAGTAATAGAATGGAATCGAAGAAGTGCGTTCGATAAGAGGTGCTACCTCACTGGTCCGAGATCGCTCCTGTTTTAGCCATCTTATGCCAACTCACGGGAGTTGGGTCCACGTATATACCTTAGGATCGTCGCCACCATCCTACTTCATTCTGGAAACTCCACCGCATACATAGTTGTCAAAGTGGTTTTCGGTATCGACATAGAGTATGTCCATATCTGATCCCGGTCTCTTTAACAACCAATCATTATTATAACACCGTGGTCATTTAAAATATATATACTTTTAAAAACACAATCATTGCCCTTTCAAAACGTATCCTTTACTTCAAAATAGTATATACTTTAAAACCAAAATATTTTTGCCATTTCAAAACATATCCTTTACTTCAAAATAGTATATACTTTAATCCAAAATATTATTACTATTTCAAACCCAAATTGTCAATGTATTATTTCCATTTCAAAACCCATTTCAATGATATATCATTTAAATAAAACCAAATTTCCAATCACTAATCTTTCTTAAATTTTGATAACTTTAAATATTCTTTTAAATCATCTTAAACCCAAACCACAATTTGAAGTCATATTTCTAAATTTTCAATTTCAATAGGTTTCAAATCCATATATTCACAGATAATTCTTAAATAAATTCTATTTCAAATAAATTCATTTTTTTTCAAACCATATTACTTTCAAAGTTATAACAATTTCGAAAACCAATACTTTGAAACAATAATACCTTAATTTCAATAAAACATTTCAATTTTGATATATTTCAAGACTTTAAATATTCCAAAATTCCCAACCAAATCTGATAATCTTATATATACCTTAATTCAATTTACAATTATTTAGTTTAGAAATATTTATTTAATAAATTCAAGATCACTTAAATAAAGCTCAAACTTGAAATATTCGTAAATCAAACTTAAAACATCATCAAGTTATACATAGCTTAAATTGTAGAATTTAACCATATATAAAATAATATTTATATAATATCAAAATTAATTGTAATATCCCGGAATTTTTGGACAATATCAATTTAATAATCTGTTTAAATAATTAAATTGATTAATAAATTTTTGATAATAAAATTTGAATTGGTTTAATAATCTGATTAAATAAATATTTACTGAGTGAATGTATCTTTTAAAAACCAATAAAATGATTTCTATTTATAATGTATATATATATATAAGTATATATATATTGTAAATAGATTAGCTTTGGGTTGAAATATAATAAATAAATAAAATCTTGTTTTTAAATTTCTAATATATATATATTGATAGTTTGGAAATTTTAATATTTGCTTTTCAAAGTTATTTAAACAAAATATCTATATGGTTTTAAATAAGATTAATAATAAGGTTATTTTCTTTTTGAGATATTGCTTAATAAATAAGATTTAAGAGTATGTATATATAGGTAAGTTTAAAATACAATATTAATAGTGTATTGTTTTATTTATAGATATAAATAGACTTTAATAAAATAAGATTGTTATTTTCAAATTAAATGTGTAGTTATATATGTATGTATATAAATTGACTTTAAATTGGATTTTAAAAATAATTTGAATTTGAATGTAAATTAGTTTTGAAATTCAAAGATAGATATTTAAATATTTGGATTTTAAAATATATGTATAAGCTTTTATTTATAAGTATAATTAGTTTATTTTCTTTAAAGTAATTTATATATATTTAGATAAGTATTTAATAAATAAAGAAAAAGGTTTTTACATTTAAAATAAATATAAATTAATTAAAAGGACAAGTGTAATTTTATAAGGCTTAATATAACATGTGTTGTAAAATTAGAGTATGAGAAAGACAAGTGTCATTTTTGTTCCAATTTTTCTTTTTATTTTAAAAATAAATCATTTATACTTCTAAAACATGTTTCCACCCTCTTCCTTTCTTTCTAATCTTCATTTCAAAAATCTGAAATTCGTTTTCCACTTCTAAAAGCAAAACCAGAAAATCAAATTCAACATTCCTCAAACAAAATTCTCAAAACAATCTATAATCAACTCCTCAAACCAAAAACAAAAGCCTGTAATACATTCTTCAAACCTGCAAATCACTTTCAAAACCAAGTCCCTGTAATTCATTTCAAAATCAAGTCTTTAGCCTGTAAACATCTTCTTCAAAGTCTGGAAGCAAGTAAACCTGGAATCAAACTCCAGTCTGCATGCAACTGCAATCTCTTCAAACTAAAGCTAGCAATTCAAGTTTTTAAAAGATCAAAGGGCATTTCAGTTTAAAGATATTCAAAAGCTTTTCAAATTAAAACCTGGAAAGTTTCTCTGTTCACTTTTAAAAGGTGAGTAACTTTCATTTTTAAAACTTAAAGCATATGATATATGTTTGCATGTGATAATATTGGCTTGTATTGTAGTTTTTAATTTGAATTTATATGAATTAGGATAAATATATGTATGAGCCTGTCAGTTTACACATAAAAACCTATCCTCTGTTATTTATCAAGTGAGTAAACAATTATTTTTCAAAGGTTAAAATAGATATAAATTTGCTTTTGAATGATTTCTGAATGAATTATCTCTGCAAGTTTATTTATGTGTATGTATTCTGTTGGTATGTGTGTATTGAACTGTGCATGTTGATATGGCTCTGTTTCCAGAGTTCAGTGTTTATAAGTAAATAAAAATTTCGTATCTTCTTACCTGATCAATGTTAACACTTGGTTTAAAAAGAAAATAGGTTAGTTTTAGCATAATCTAGGAAATAAAAATATAAATAAGTATGTAAGTGATGAAATATGCTTGCATTTGTGTAATAACAGTAGAGATCTTTAAAAACTTGTAAAATCAAGTGTTGTATTTTATTAATTCAAGTTCATATCTTGAATCATCTCTGTAAAACAAGATTTTTAAAACAAAATTTACAATTTTTAGAATCGTATTGAGGGTACAGTTCATAGTTGACCAGAGTTTTGTTTTTGAGTGATTTCTGGTGACTGGAATGTTTCTGGAAGTCGAGATTGTTGCTGGAGTTAGGTGAATGATCAGGGTAGTGGGCAAAAATGGTAGGAGTGGTGGTAGTTCACCGTGGCGATAGCGGTAGGTCGAACTAGAATTTTGACCTAGTTTTAGTTGAGGGTTGAATTCGTGATCGTTGTTGCACCTATGGATGATCGAGTGGCTCGAGGCTGTGGGGTTTGGTGGCGTAGGTGTTCGGCAAGGCGTGGACGAAGCGATTCAAATACTGGTGGTCGGAATTGGACCAGCGATGCTTTTTCCTGGCAATTGGTTTGGGTTCCAGTCCAACTGGATGGCTCGATTTTGTATCATGGCGAGTGGTGATGTTTGGGTGATTGCGATGGGTTGCTGGAGCAATAATGGGTGTGTGGGAAGGACTGGCGGTGGTCGGAAGTTCACCGATGGTGGTGCAAGGTGCACAGGGCAATGGAGATGTCAGTGTTATTAGTTTTGGTTTCGTGAGTTTTCTCGAAGGGGTCTCGGGGAAGAAGGCTTTTGACTCGGAGTGGTTTTAGGGTAATACGCAAGAGTATGTGAGTGATAACTGTAAAGTTTTAACAGTTTAAAATTTTAAAACAAACAGGTTTTAGAATTTCTCGGGAGGAACTCGCGTAGATAAGGCTGTGGCTCGGGTTGTCTTCGGGTCGTTTGCAAGTTTGAGTGAAAACCAGATTTTTGATAGTTTAAAATTTTTAAAACCAAACAGTTTAATTAGATCAAACTCTGTTTTAAAAATGAAGATGTATTTGTTTTATTTCAAGTATATATGAGTTGAAACCAAAGTAAAATATTTAAACCAGTTTTTAAATTTTAAATAAAAGTAAGTTTTTAAATTTAAATAATCAAGTTAAATAAATTGTCTTGAAATTCAATTCTTTGTAATGAATGTTTTAAATTTAAATTAAGTTGTATGAATTGATTAACTTAATTATATTAAATTAAAATCTTAAATTATTTCCAAATTTAAATTTGAAAATAAGATAATTAATAAGGAATGTTTATCTTAAAAACTCAATTTAAGTTTGATAATAAATGGAATTAAATAAAGAGTGATTTATTACATTATATTAGTTAATGGTTAAGAATAAGTAAATTAACAATTAAGGTTTCAAGTGATTTATTAACTTGTAATTAAGGATTGTTAATTTATAATTAAAGATAAGTAATTAATGATAATTTATTTTAAAACTTAATTAATGATTTTAATTAAGTAAGTTAATTACTAAGATCAAATGTTTTATCTCAAGGTTAATTAAGATTTTTAAAGAGTTGAAATTAATTAAGTTAATTAAGAAATTAAGTTAATTAATTAATTTAATTAATTATTAATAAGGATTAATTAAATAATTAAGGGTTAATTAAACTAGTAATTAAGAAATACTTAATAAAGTTTTATTAAGTAATAATTAAGTTTTCTTAATTAATTATTAAGAGATTATTAATCTATGATTAAAGTTAATTAAGAATTTATTTAACTGTTATTAAGGGTTAAATAATTATCATTAAGGATTGATTAATTGGTAATTATGGATTAATTAAATTGATAATTAAGGTTGTTAATTAATAATTAAGTTTTATTAATTAATAATTAAGAGGTAATTAATTAATTAATTAAGGTTAATTAATTATAAAAGTAATTAAGAATTGATTACTTTGTATTAAAGGATATTGATTAATAATTAAGGTTTATTAATTAATAGTTAAAAGAATAATTAATCAAGGATTAATTAATTTGTTTAAAGAGTAATTAAGGATGAATTACTCAGTTATGATTTATGAAACAAATGTGATTTATTTAATTTATTTAATTTGTTAATTAATTTAAAGATAGTCACTTGGTAGTTGATTAAGTATAATTACTTAATAAGATTTGTTAAGTGTAATTACTTAGTGTAAGTAATTGATAAATGAATTACTGTATGTAATTGGTATAGTTAATCAAAAAGGATTATAAAGAAATTAAAGTAATTAAGAAGTAATAGTTAATTACTGTTAATGATTATTTAAGGTTGATTTATGAAAGTAATTAATTATATAATGCATGATTAATTAATGTAATTAATTAAGGAATAATGTAATTAATTATAGTTAATTAATTAGTGGAAGTAATTAATTAAGGATCATTAATTATTATAATTAATGAGAGTAATTAAAGGTTAATTACTATAAATGATTAAGGATAAATAAATTTGTGAAATTAATTAAAGAATAATTACTTTATGTAATTAATGATAGATAATTAATCAAGAGTGATTAATATTTAAAGAATGATTAATTAATTAAATGGATTGTAATTAATTAATGGTTGATTAAGCAAGGATAGGAATTAATTCTTATGTAATTAATTTAATTTAAGTTGATTAAATGGATTATAATATGGATTAATAAATGATTGCTTATGGATGATTATTTGAGTAGAATGTCTGATTTGGTTGATATCTATTGGATGATATACTATGATATTCTGTGATATGATATTGGATATATCTGTGATAAATGTGTGAAATTTATCTGTGTTAAATGCTGTATGAATTCAAGTATTAAATTGAATTGAATTGTTTAAACCTTTAAACAACTTGGCCTTAAAAGATACGTTTTGGATTTCGATGAGACCGGGATCGGGTTTTCGTATACCGAAATTCCAGGTCTGGAGACCCGAATACCACATCGATCCAAATTAACGATAGGTCGTTAATCTCAAGTGAAGATGAAGATTCAGAGTGCAAGGGTTATTGTCGTTAACTCTGAGGGTGATTCCAAAACGAGTGTAACGAGATAATGCCTTCGGTTTCGTTCGAACCCGGAACGAACTTGTATGGATTGAATGCTTTCAGCACATCGTCAGGCGGACGATGAGCATTCTAAGTGTTATGTTCTGATTAAAGGTAATCGTAACCTCAAGCCTCATCAACCGGGAATGGCTAAAACAGGGGAGGTGCAGCAAGGCTTCGTGGGTAGCACCCACTGAGAGCAAGATAGATCCCTGTCTAGAGGTCCCTTTTCTTTTAATCGGCTTAGTGTGTGGTTGGTCGCGCCAACTACGGGATTGTCTTGTTCGGGATTATCCAGTAAGGGATGGTTCCGGCTTTGTGTTGCAGGGGAGCGGGCGTACTCCTCGATACGGTGATCTAGGCCACGTACTGTGACGGGCGGTACCCCAGTAGCCCTGCCATTGTATGGAATCCAAACTCCAATAAGTGCCGTACGTATTAGTTGTGCCCAACTATGTTGGAATGTGAGATGTAAGCATTTCAGCTATTTCTATATTTTACTTGAAAACCCTAGACCCTATTATAATAAAATCAGATTTCCTATCAAATGTTTTGGTTAGCGTAAGGTAAAAACTTACCCATGTTTATTTGTGGGGAGTCTTACATGATACCTTTTCTTTCTAAAGGTTTTGAAGTTAAGCAAGTTTAACCTGTTACTCACACCAGACCCATGTCTGACCCAAGTGTTTATTTCTGTTTTATAAACTCTTGGGTACTCAAATTTTTACGAGTAGCCAAGGGATTCAGGTTTAGCTTTGACGAATATTTTGGAGGAGCAATGGAGCAGGAGGCTTCGGCGTTCGTAGATATAGTATTCCGCTGTGTTGATATCTGTGATAGTGTCTTGTCTTGTATTTGAGTTGTAATGTCTAGACAGATGTTTATAACTG
Organism: Allium fistulosum; assembly: GCA_030737815.1. Taxonomy (NCBI): domain Eukaryota; kingdom Viridiplantae; phylum Streptophyta; class Magnoliopsida; order Asparagales; family Amaryllidaceae; genus Allium; species Allium fistulosum. The sequence continues at coordinate 494,301,372 of CM060905.1, read as the reverse complement.
TCTAGTAAGTGATGTATATGCTGTGTAACTCTGTAAATTGTTGTAAACTATGTAATAGTTTATGTTATTAATATAATTTATTCGTTCCGCTGTGAGATCGTTGTTGTTGTTTCTTTCTTTCTTCTCTTCTTTTCTATTTTCTACCCCTTTCTTTCTTATTAACGATGCGACTTTCTATGGAGAGAAAGTCGTGGTCGTTACAGTGGTATCAGAGCATAGGTTGAGCGAATGCCTAAGCTTTTGGTTAAGTGAATATCAGAACACTAGGTTGAGTGAATACCTAGGTTCGGAAGGATTGTTCATTAGAGACAGGATCTGTAACAACCTGTTTGAGTCTGAGTATATATATATACGAGAGCGCGTATTTGTTAGTTATATAAAATGGTTTTATATTGTGTTAATTGATCGGTTGAGTGGTATATGGATTCTGGTCAATACGAGTAGCTAACGTTATTGATAGGGATCTCTAAACACTTGGACCAGGCCAACGGACACAATATTGTTTTAAAAAGGGAAGGTGAAATAATTTTACCCAGATATATTTTCTATATATAAAAAAAAGTATCATTTTAAATATATATGGTATTTGTAATGATTGGTTGAGATGATAATAATTTATCATCTAGGATTAGGAGTCTGAGTGTTGAGGTTGGAAGTGTATTTGTCGAGACTGTAGACCTAATACCGTCTCGAGTGAACTTTACAGTTGTGTAAGGATTTCACAATCTCTGAAGGAAACCTGTTAAGGTTCGGAGTTTATCTTTGAAGTTGGATGAGTAGAGTTGGATCTGTCGGTTGGGCAGAAGCGAGTGATAGTATCTTGGTATCTTCTGGAAGAAGTAGCTGTGTGATGAGATGCAGTGACTATGGATGTTCCCGAAGATGTTTTCTTTGGAACAAGTTAATGAAGTGTGTCTGCTTCGGTGTTGTGGTTGAGTTCAGCATGGTGTTTCTATTTGGTTTGGGTTCGAGTTTCTCGAAGAGCTTTGGAAAAAGGAAGTCTTTGGCACCTGTGGCAGTAGTGCAGCTCGGAGTATTCTGTGCATTGGCAGGAAGTTTTCTGGCTGAGCAGTTTTTCTGAAGGTAGAGTTCAGAAGCAGTAGAGTGGATCCATTTCTTCGATAGATAGGATAGATAAGTATAAGCTGTTCTGATTGGTAAAGAGAGAACAGTTTTCTTTGCAGTTAGGCTGGATTGATCGCAAAAGTGACTTGCGATAGTTTGAGTATTCTTTTGAGTTATCTGAGATTTTCTGGGATGTGTTGTCTAGTCTGTGCTTGTGTTCTTCATTAGCATTTTCATTCTACTCCAGATTAGAATGGTGCAGCGAAAGCAGTTTGGGAGTGCATCTGTTTGTCTTTTCCAGATAGGAGAAGTTAGTTTGGTCTTTTGATGTTGTGAGTAGATTTGTGTTTTGTATTATGGGTAGATTTTGAGAGGATCATTTTGTCGAGTTATTTTTGGTCTAGTTTGTTTCTAGAAGCATCGGCGAAGGTTGAGCTGATCAAGAAGGATTTGTAGGAAGCCCAGGATAGTCTGAAGGATTTTGTGGATAAGAGACGGAGGAATTTGGAATTCGAAGTTGGATACTTCGTTGTTGTTGAGGTTTTCTCTGATTAAAGGGAGCTATAAGATTGGGTAAGTCTGGGAAGTTAGCTCCGAGTTATTTTGGATCTTTTCTGTGATCTAATTTGGATAAGTACTTTGATCTTCAAGGTTGAATTGTCAGTTTGGATAACTGGAATTCAATGTATTTTACGTATCTCTGAGGGAGTACGTGTTTAATCTATCTTTCGTTTTGGAACCAGCAGTTCTGGAAGATTTGGTTGTTGAGTCAGACTCGTCTGTAGTCTGATATCTTATTTAGTTCTGTAGATCTAAATGAGTAGGAGCTTTATAGCTTAGTAGTGTTGATTTTGTTTGAATTCTGTAGAGCGAGTATCCCGGTATATATACTTGGGGAAACTCGAGGAAATTGTATCCAAGATTTTTCTGGATAATTAGAATTGTTTGATTTGTGTGAATTGGTTGCTATGGTTGTTAGCATATGGATGATAATATATGATTGTGATTTAAATAGATTATTAAATTACCTTTGTTTTAAATTTCGGGGACGAAATTATTTTAAGGGGGAAGGAATGTAATATCCCGGAATTTTTGGACAATATCAATTTAATAATCTGTTTAAATAATTAAATTGATTAATAAATTTTTGATAATAAAATTTGAATTGGTTTAATAATCTGATTAAATAAATATTTACTGAGTGAATGTATCTTTTAAAAACCAATAAAATGATTTCTATTTATAATGTATATATATATAAGTATATATATATTGTAAATAGATTAGCTTTGGGTTGAAATATAATAAATAAATAAAATCTTGTTTTTAAATTTCTAATATATATATATATTGATAGTTTGGAAATTTTAATATTTGCTTTTCAAAGTTATTTAAACAAAATATCTATATGGTTTTAAATAAGATTAATAATAAGGTTATTTTCTTTTTGAGATATTGCTTAATAAATAAGATTTAAGAGTATGTATATATAGGTAAGTTTAAAATACAATATTAATAGTGTATTGTTTTATTTATAGATATAAATAGACTTTAATAAAATAAGATTGTTATTTTCAAATTAAATGTGTAGTTATATATGTATGTATATAAATTGACTTTAAATTGGATTTTAAAAATAATTTGAATTTGAATGTAAATTAGTTTTGAAATTCAAAGATAGATATTTAAATATTTGGATTTTAAAATATATGTATAAGCTTTTATTTATAAGTATAATTAGTTTATTTTCTTTAAAGTAATTTATATATATTTAGATAAGTATTTAATAAATAAAGAAAAAGGTTTTTACATTTAAAATAAATATAAATTAATTAAAAGGACAAGTGTAATTTTATAAGGCTTAATATAACATGTGTTGTAAAATTAGAGTATGAGAAAGACAAGTGTCATTTTTGTTCCAATTTTTCTTTTTATTTTAAAAATAAATCATTTATACTTCTAAAACATGTTTCCACCCTCTTCCTTTCTTTCTAATCTTCATTTCAAAAATCTGAAATTCGTTTTCCACTTCTAAAAGCAAAACCAGAAAATCAAATTCAACATTCCTCAAACAAAATTCTTAAAACAATCTATAATCAACTCCTCAAACCAAAAACAAAAGCCTGTAATACATTCTTCAAACCTGCAAATCACTTTCAAAACCAAGTCCCTGTAATTCATTTCAAAATCAAGTCTTTAGCCTGTAAACATCTTCTTCAAAGTCTGGAAGCAAGTAAACCTGGAATCAAACTCCAGTCTGCATGCAACTGCAATCTCTTCAAACTAAAGCTAGCAATTCAAGTTTTTAAAAGATCAAAGGGCATTTCAGTTTAAAGATATTCAAAAGCTTTTCAAATTAAAACCTGGAAAGTTTCTCTGTTCACTTTTAAAAGGTGAGTAACTTTCATTTTTAAAACTTAAAGCATATGATATATGTTTGCATGTGATAATATTGGCTTGTATTGTAGTTTTTAATTTGAATTTATATGAATTAGGATAAATATATGTATGAGCCTGTCAGTTTACACATAAAAACCTATCCTCTGTTATTTATCAAGTGAGTAAACAATTATTTTTCAAAGGTTAAAATAGATATAAATTTGCTTTTGAATGATTTCTGAATGAATTATCTCTGCAAGTTTATTTATGTGTATGTATTCTGTTGGTATGTGTGTATTGAACTGTGCATGTTGATATGGCTCTGTTTCCAGAGTTCAGTGTTTATAAGTAAATAAAAATTTCGTATCTTCTTACCTGATCAATGTTAACACTTGGTTTAAAAAGAAAATAGGTTAGTTTTAGCATAATCTAGGAAATAAAAATATAAATAAGTATGTAAGTGATGAAATATGCTTGCATTTGTGTAATAACAGTAGAGATCTTTAAAAACTTGTAAAATCAAGTGTTGTATTTTATTAATTCAAGTTCATATCTTGAATCATCTCTGTAAAACAAGATTTTTAAAACAAAATTTACAATTTTTAGAATCGTATTGAGGGTACAGTTCATAGTTGACCAGAGTTTTGTTTTTGAGTGATTTCTGGTGACTGGAATGTTTCTGGAAGTCGAGATTGTTGCTGGAGTTAGGTGAATGATCAGGGTAGTGGGCAAAAATGGTAGGAGTGGTGGTAGTTCACCGTGGCGATAGCGGTAGGTCGAACTAGAATTTTGACCTAGTTTTAGTTGAGGGTTGAATTCGTGATCGTTGTTGCACCTATGGATGATCGAGTGGCTCGAGGCTGTGGGGTTTGGTGGCGTAGGTGTTCGGCAAGGCGTGGACGAAGCGATTCAAATACTGGTGGTCGGAATTGGACCAGCGATGCTTTTTCCTGGCAATTGGTTTGGGTTCCAGTCCAACTGGATGGCTCGATTTTGTATCATGGCGAGTGGTGATGTTTGGGTGATTGCGATGGGTTGCTGGAGCAATAATGGGTGTGTGGGAAGGACTGGCGGTGGTCGGAAGTTCACCGATGGTGGTGCAAGGTGCACAGGGCAATGGAGATGTCAGTGTTATTAGTTTTGGTTTCGTGAGTTTTCTCGAAGGGGTCTCGGGGAAGAAGGCTTTTGACTCGGAGTGGTTTTAGGGTAATACGCAAGAGTATGTGAGTGATAACTGTAAAGTTTTAACAGTTTAAAATTTTAAAACAAACAGGTTTTAGAATTTCTCGGGAGGAACTCGCGTAGATAAGGCTGTGGCTCGGGTTGTCTTCGGGTCGTTTGCAAGTTTGAGTGAAAACCAGATTTTTGATAGTTTAAATTTTTTAAAACCAAACAGTTTAATTAGATCAAACTCTGTTTTAAAAATGAAGATGTATTTGTTTTATTTCAAGTATATATGAGTTGAAACCAAAGTAAAATATTTAAACCAGTTTTTAAATTTTAAATAAAAGTAAGTTTTTAAATTTAAATAATCAAGTTAAATAAATTGTCTTGAAATTCAATTCTTTGTAATGAATGTTTTAAATTTAAATTAAGTTGTATGAATTGATTAACTTAATTATATTAAATTAAAATCTTAAATTATTTCCAAATTTAAATTTGAAAATAAGATAATTAATAAGGAATGTTTATCTTAAAAACTCAATTTAAGTTTGATAATAAATGGAATTAAATAAAGAGTGATTTATTACATTATATTAGTTAATGGTTAAGAATAAGTAAATTAACAATTAAGGTTTCAAGTGATTTATTAACTTGTAATTAAGGATTGTTAATTTATAATTAAAGATAAGTAATTAATGATAATTTATTTTAAAACTTAATTAATGATTTTAATTAAGTAAGTTAATTACTAAGATCAAATGTTTTATCTCAAGGTTAATTAAGATTTTTAAAGAGTTGAAATTAATTAAGTTAATTAAGAAATTAAGTTAATTAATTAATTTAATTAATTATTAATAAGGATTAATTAAATAATTAAGGGTTAATTAAACTAGTAATTAAGAAATACTTAATAAAGTTTTATTAAGTAATAATTAAGTTTTCTTAATTAATTATTAAGAGATTATTAATCTATGATTAAAGTTAATTAAGAATTTATTTAACTGTTATTAAGGGTTAAATAATTATCATTAAGGATTGATTAATTGGTAATTATGGATTAATTAAATTGATAATTAAGGTTGTTAATTAATAATTAAGTTTTATTAATTAATAATTAAGAGGTAATTAATTAATTAATTAAGGTTAATTAATTATAAAAGTAATTAAGAATTGATTACTTTGTATTAAAGGATATTGATTAATAATTAAGGTTTATTAATTAATAGTTAAAAGAATAATTAATCAAGGATTAATTAATTTGTTTAAAGAGTAATTAAGGATGAATTACTCAGTTATGATTTATGAAACAAATGTGATTTATTTAATTTATTTAATTTGTTAATTAATTTAAAGATAGTCACTTGGTAGTTGATTAAGTATAATTACTTAATAAGATTTGTTAAGTGTAATTACTTAGTGTAAGTAATTGATAAATGAATTACTGTATGTAATTGGTATAGTTAATCAAAAAGGATTATAAAGAAATTAAAGTAATTAAGAAGTAATAGTTAATTACTGTTAATGATTATTTAAGGTTGATTTATGAAAGTAATTAATTATATAATGCATGATTAATTAATGTAATTAATTAAGGAATAATGTAATTAATTATAGTTAATTAATTAGTGGAAGTAATTAATTAAGGATCATTAATTATTATAATTAATGAGAGTAATTAAAGGTTAATTACTATAAATGATTAAGGATAAATAAATTTGTGAAATTAATTAAAGAATAATTACTTTATGTAATTAATGATAGATAATTAATCAAGAGTGATTAATATTTAAAGAATGATTAATTAATTAAATGGATTGTAATTAATTAATGGTTGATTAAGCAAGGATAGGAATTAATTATTATGTAATTAATTTAATTTAAGTTGATTAAATGGATTATAATATGGATTAATAAATGATTGCTTATGGATGATTATTTGAGTAGAATGTCTGATTTGGTTGATATCTATTGGATGATATACTATGATATTCTGTGATATGATATTGGATATATCTGTGATAAATGTGTGAAATTTATCTGTGTTAAATGCTGTATGAATTCAAGTATTAAATTGAATTGAATTGTTTAAACCTTTAAACAACTTGGCCTTAAAAGATACGTTTTGGATTTTGATGAGACCGGGATCGGGTTTCCGTATACCGGAATTCCAGGTCTGGAGACCCGAATACCACATCGATCCAAATTAACGATAGGTCGTTAATCTCAAGTGAAGATGAAGATTCAGAGTGCAAGGGTTATTGTCGTTAACTCTGAGGGTGATTCCAAAACGAGTGTAACGAGATAATGCCTTCGGTTTCGTTCGAACCCGGAACGAACTTGTATGGATTGAATGCTTTCAGCACATCGTCAGGCGGACGATGAGCATTCTAAGTGTTATGTTCTGATTAAAGGTAATCGTAACCTCAAGCCTCATCAACCGGGAATGGCTAAAATAGGGGAGGTGCAGCAAGGCTTCGTGGGTAGCACCCACTGAGAGCAAGATAGATCCCTGTCTAGAGGTCCCTTTTCTTTTAATCGGCTTAGTGTGTGGTTGGTCGCGCCAACTACGGGATTGTCTTGTTCGGGATTATCCAGTAAGGGATGGTTCCGGCTTTGTGTTGCAGGGGAGCGGGCGTACTCCTCGGTACGGTGATCTAGGCCACGTACTGTGACGGGCGGTACCCCAGTAGCCCTGCCATTGTATGGAATCCAAACTCCAATAAGTGCCGTACGTATTAGTTGTGCCCAACTATGTTGGAATGTGAGATGTAAGCATTTCAGCTATTTCTATATTTTACTTGAAAACCCTAGACCCTATTATAATAAAATCAGATTTCCTATCAAATGTTTTGGTTAGCGTAAGGTAAAAACTTACCCATGTTTATTTGTGGGGAGTCTTACGTGATACCTTTTCTTTCTAAAGGTTTTGAAGTTAAGCAAGTTTAACCTGTTACTCACACCAGACCCATGTCTGACCCAAGTGTTTATTTCTGTTTTATAAACTCTTGGGTACTCAAATTTTTACGAGTAGCCAAGGGATTCAGGTTTAGCTTTGACGAATATTTTGGAGGAGCAATGGAGCAGGAGGCTTCGGCGTTCGTAGATATAGTATTCCGCTGTGTTGATATCTGTGATAGTGTCTTGTCTTGTATTTGAGTTGTAATGTTTAGACAGATGTTTATAACTGTCTAGTAAGTGATGTATATGCTGTGTAACTCTGTAAATTGTTGTAAACTATGTAATAGTTTATGTTATTAATATAATTTATTCGTTCCGCTGTGAGATCGTTGTTGTTGTTTCTTTCTTTCTTCTCTTCTTTTCTATTTTCTACCCCTTTCTTTCTTATTAACGATGCGACTTTCTGTGGAGAGAAAGTCATGGTCGTTACATTAATATATATATAAACCCTTATTTTCCAAAACCCATAGAAAATCACTTTAAAATATTTTATATATAGACCACGGTGCCTGTATATAATTTTCTATCCTATGGTCAAGTGATACAGATATTTATCATTTCAATCCGTAAATTTTAAAAATAAAAGTTTACGGTTATATATCATTTCAAACCGCAATCCCGAATGGAATGAAAATGCATAATAACTTGCAGTTTATACAATATAAAATATGGCATCCATTCAACCAAATATCAATAAACAACCATTTATTACAATCATCATCCAATTTAAACAAAACATCAATATAAAGCATATAAAATATAACAGGCATCAACGAATACTTTATATTCAATAAAAATTAATAACTATTTAACTGGTAGTTTATATGCAATAATAAATAAATTTAACTGTCAAATTATATGCAAAAAGAAAATTAAACAACAATTTAATTTAAATAAATGCTATCTAACTGAGATGATGATTAAATATATGCTCAAACAATCATAGATAAATTTTAAATCACATCAAAATTTAATTTAACAAACATAAGAACACTTAGAAGTTGTGAGTGGGTTAAAACACTCACCTTTGATTTTAGCCCCTAAAATCCAAACAGAAGCGCAAAACTAAAAAAAAATCTCCAAATTCAACTAATCAATTTCATGTTGTGTTCTCTCAAGATAAGGCTTCAGGAAAATTTTGAAGAACAACTAAGATGAGGACAGGAAGTGTACGAAAATGAAAAAAAACATTTTTATAAAAGAATGCTTTTGGATTTGCAAGAATAAGAGCCTTTGAATATGAGGTGTTAGGAGAAACAAGATGTAAATGAAGAAATAAGATGTAGGCTATTTATAATTGGGGAATGAATATAGAGGGAAAAAAATTAAATGTTACGTTTTATTAGTTTGATTCTAAATTAATTAAGTGCTAGATACAGAAAAGTTTGAATACATCATAAATATATTCATACTTTAACTGTGTGTCAGAATTGCTAAACATATATCAGGTACGATTAATTGGTGACAATATATAGGAATAAACAAGAATAAATGTAGATGCAATCACATAAGGATCAAATAGGGAAGGAGATAAAAGGTGACGACATTGATTAATTCCACTTTCCCACTTTAGCCAAATTTATTAATACGACATTTAATTATCATGCAAGTTGTATTATGACTAGAAAACATAAACAACAAACAATAAATAAATATGTATATAATATTACATCACTTTTAAATTGTTTGATAATAATAATAAAAATTTAATCATGCTTTAACAAATTTGAAATTTAAAATATTAAATGTTTATAGGGGCTTTGCACGAAAGGTCCTTATTTCTGTTGTTGTTATAAGAAAAGTCCCTATAGAAATAAGTATGTAAATTAGGTCCCTGTTTTTTCTAAATCAAAAAGCGCAAGTTAGCTTGCGCTTTCTAAACATTAAAAAAATTTAAAATATTTAAAAATATTTAAAAATTAAAAAGCGCAAACAAGTTTGTGCTTTCCTGATCTTGCGCTTTCCAAAATTTTCAAAAATTTAAAAATTTTCAAAATCAGAAAGCGCAAATTATCTTGCGCTTTCCTAATAGAAAGTGCAAGTTAACTTGCGTTTTTCAAAATTTTAAAAATTTTCGAAAATTTTCATAATTTCGAAAAAAATTCCAAAATCGGAAAAGTGCAAGGCACCTTGCATTTTTTATTTTTTTAAAATAGGGACCAAATTTACATATTCATTTTTGTAGGGACTTTTCTTATAACAACATCAAAAACAGGGACATGTGACTCTTTTCTTGATGTTTATATGTATACACGTGCACACAAACACACATACATGTGAGTATAAAGATTAAACCAAAGCTTATTAATTAATTCAAAGCGTACTTCCATACCACATTAAATTGTCCAATGCATTTGTAAACTTATGTATACTTGAAGTCAAAAATACATATATACATATAAATTAAACCTTTTTACCTTAATGAAATATATTTTTTAACAAAACAAAAGTGGGACACGACAAATTAAGCAATATAGTAACAAACCTTTAAGATCCTTAAATAAGGACATTTGAGATAATAAATTAGGTAACAAATTTAAATATTGTTGTAATCAAAATCAAAGCTTAGGTTTATCATCGAAAAATTGTTAGGCATATGTGTCACATACCGAAATTTTCGACTTTCGAAAATTCGACATCGATACTCACTTTATCGACTGTCGAGCAATCGAGTGCCGGAAACTCCAATAGTGAGGGTTTAAGAAAAAGAAATAGAAGAAAAGATAGAAGAAAAAGAAGAAGAAGAACAACAGAACATCATCAGAACAGAAACCATACCAGAATCTCACATTCGCAGCGGAACAAAATATAATAGATAATCAGTAATCTTTAAAACAAAGAACTATATCATTTTATACATACATCAATCATCAGAGTCAATATACAACAATGGACAGTTATATAACTTGTCCTCATACAGAATACACAGCGGAATAAATACTATCAGATACAAATACTACGTCTCGTCCTCCAGCTTATCTCCAAAGCTCCAGAATATCCTGAATATCCTGATAATATAACTCTAGGCTGCCCGTGTGGAAATTGGTGGGCACCCAGAGTTTAGAAGGGAACAATAAACTCCGAGTCAGTCATGGTGACTGGTGTGAGATCGTAAAACAGTTATTTATCTTTAAACTAAATAGCAGAGAATTTTAAAGTCAATTCGCAATGCTTTTGGAAAATGAAACTACCATAAGACCTCCCACCACACACACAATGCAAACGCAGAATTGGAGGAGATTTCTTCTTATGATAGTCAAAGATGCTTACTACGCAAAAAAAACAAATTCTTTCTGATATTATTATTAGTGCATAGTGTAGAAAACATTTCGAAAATATAATATTAATCTTAGCCAACATACGACCAGTATCGTATGCCTACTATAGCTACCATCTAAACAGTGGTGACCACCGTACGTAAATGGCAGGTTCTACAACTAACACCGTACAAGTCACGTATTGGAGTTTGGATTTCCGACAAATGGTCAGGCTAAGGAACTTCCTAATCCACGATGGGTACGTCCCTGGAATAGACGACCCGAGAACCTAACCGGATCTCTGCCAACACAAGGCCGGGTTACCTCTACAAAAATAGGTAACTACTGACACGCGTATGCCATCCCCCGATCGTAACCGATCTTCCCGAGGATCCCCGATTTCCAACAAACCACATAGATAATAATGCAGCAACCACATAGGTTAAGTATCTGGGCTCCATACCATGATACCACCTCTATCCAGAAGGAATGACATACACTAAGGGGCGCTACTCCCTAGAACCTTGCCGCATCCTTCCTGTTTCGACCATTTCCGGGGTGTGAGGCTCGACGAAGTCTCGTCCACAAAGCTACGCTTTCTCAAAAAGCCCTGCTTCGGGTCAAACAAAATGATCAACCTATGATCACAAAGATATAAGATCAAACAAATGATCATATCACAAATGATCAAACACTGATCATTTCACAGCAACACTCAGTATGCCACGTTACCAAATTGGGATATATCGCTGATAAATTTCAACTACATAACCTCTGAGCTCGTACGTCTCAGAGAAGGGTGTTAAGCTAAGAGAATAAATTCTCCGCCACCAACAGAAATGTATTTGAAAGAAATCAGCTTTATATCTCAAATTGTAACGTCAGACACACAATCCATACAAGTCTGTTCCGGGATCGAACAAAACCGAAGGCACTTCTCACGAAGCCCTTGCATATCCGGATAATTTTCAATCACGTCAGGACTTCCCGTCACAAAGTGTGATAAAACCTCTAAATCGGAGATCAGCCGATGTAGAGTAACTCGACGGTAATCCTTCCGTTTTCAAAAATATCCGGTCTTCAACACCGGTCTTCGAATGCAATTCATAACGACGTATCACATATTCGGGATGGGTTATACGACCCCATGGTCCTTTCCCGGCTAACCGAATAGTGAGCGCTTATTCAAAAATAAGTGTGGCATTCAAATTCATCCAATCACGACAAATACCTACTCAAGGTAATTATTGATAGTCGGTTATTTAACTATCAATAAAGATGGGCAACATCATCAGATTCCAAATAATTTTCCAAATTATTTATCTTCAAAAATATCTTTACTAGATATAAAATTTTCCACACTTCAAAAATAAATCAACGTTTATTTTTCTAAAACAATTCCCCTTTCTTTTATAAATTCCATAGTGAATTTATATTTTCAAAATATCTACTGATATACGATTTTCAAATCGATTTCACTATTCAATTTCAATTTACCTTTAGGAAGATAAATTCTCAAAAAAAACATTTCATTTCGTTTTGGAAAACATTTCCATACTTATTTAATAATAAGTGGTTCACAAATCTATTTATTTTCAACATTTGAAAATATTCAATATACTTAAATCAAATTTAAGTATAAATTTATTCTTTAAGGAAAAGATTCTTTTAACACCTTTATTTGAGTCAAAACGAATGTTACGTAAAACATCGTTACGACGACTCAAAATCACTAGTATAGGGATTCGGATTTTAAGATAGATATATAAATCCCAATACTACATCAAAAACATTTCCTTTCGGAAATCATTTACTATAACAACAGTGTGTTATAGTCCACCATTTCCTTAAATTTCTCGAAAACGTCTATTTCAATAACAAGTGTTGAAATCTATGTTTTCGATATTTAACACATTTTTAAAACATCGTTAAAAACAATTTAACTTCATTTTAAAATATCACTTCTTCAAAAAAAATGAATCCATTTTATTCAATAATATATTCACTGTCCAAAATCGTGAATATAATTCACTTAACCCAATTTCAATTATTCCTACACATTTTTATCTCAATAAAAATTCGCTATCCAAAATCGCGAATATATCTTCTTTAAAAATCTTCTATACTTAATTTCTCAAGTTCAACTGATTTTGAATTTCTAAACACGTTTATAAATTCTATTTCTATTTTAATAACAACTTCGACTTATAAATTCCTTTTATTAACAAATTCAATTTATACTCGATATAAATAACACAAGTCCATATTTTAAGTTAATAACTTATCATTCATTTATTTTAAAAGAAATCGTTCTTTTAAACTTTACAAAATTAAAACTTTCAGATTTCATTAACTTATGAAATTCCATTTTTTCTTCATTTTACACTTATAGAAACTTGTCTTACAATCCCAATATTTTGAATTTATAAATATCCATTTTTGTACATCTCTTATTATATTGTTTTTTTTATACCTTGAAATTCCAATCAACCATTTTATAAATTTCTTAACTCTTTATTTCAAAAGAAATTACATTTTGGTTACAATTCACAAAAATCTTAACTTTTTATAACCTTTAAAATTTCAAACGTTTATTTATTTAGAATAAATCACTTCAAAAATTTATTTTAAAATCAACATCATATTTTTTTATATTTTTCAAAGATGAATCCAATGATGCAACGCACCAATTAGTCAATCGCAACATTCAATATCATATATCAATATGATAACAGAATATACATCAATATCTGTAAATAAATAAATACAGTTGAGGAATCCAGTTGGATCCCTCCAACCTGTTTCCCTGCATCCAAAGACGTTAGCACAATACCAATTCCACTTCGAGGTGGAATATCGCGGTATATGGGTTTTTATAAATCCGCTTACTAACGGCGCAATAGGGTCTCATCCGCTATACGAGGCGGGAAATCAATCAATCCAATATATACATATGCCAATATGTATATATTGCTATATATATAGATATATCCTACTATATCTAATATCACATCCAATATAGCAATCAATCAAATCAATAATAACTGCAATTCATTTTGAGTGAGAAAAATCTCACCGTAGCTTTTTATTTTGCAATCCAATCCAATTCTTCTTTCGTTTTCTCGACTTTAACCTTGTATAAATAATTTATATAGTCTATTAATATTTGAATAAATTGACAATAAATTATCATCTACTTATTTTGATTGTTCAATGGTTTTTATTTTATTTTATTTTATTTGACTAATGATTTAAATTTTTTTAAACTAAATTTTTCTTTAACAAAATATTTCCTTTTTACAATATTGTTTATTCCTATTTTAACTTATATATATATATATATATAATTTAATTTAAAATAACAGTCTATATACTTTACTGTAAATTCCCCCCTTTTTTCTTCTAAAAATCAAAACTGTATAAATTTTATTAATATTCGAAAAATCGAACAATCAATTACCTTTTTAATAAATTTAATCCAACTAATTATTTTACTGTAAACTAATATCTTTAAATCGATTTCTCTTTAATATCTAAAATAATTTATATAAGCTAGTTACACGTTTTTTTTTCTACCAAATCCATTATTTTAAATTTCAAAACTTTATCTGTATAATATATATTTATTTATTTTTTCTATAAAATGAAACAATACCTCACTGCAAAGAGGCGACCGCAGCTCCATCATAGTCGCGACTGCTGGCCTCCACGTACGAGCATCATCACCGTCGCAGAACACACGGCAACCCCTAACCACCTCGAACTGTCGCTCGTAGACAGCCGCGACCCCACGACTGTTGCCCCATCTTCGACGCCACCACGCGATATCGCCGCTGCCTCCTCCCAGCATCGCGTGCCCCAAATCTCGACTTCGAACAACCCAGGTTCCAGAATATCAACCGCATACGTGACCCTCAATCGCGAAATCATGGGCACTGGCGTGGCTCGCCTCCATCATCGATCGGCAATCGCGATCGCCTCCTCCCCATTCGTACGCAACCTCCTTCACGTGCTCGCGAATTCGAATGAAATCGATTCTTTTATTACTTGATTTAAAACCGAGGAGGGCTCGTGGTTTTGATTTAAACGAGAAAGGGTTTCATTTCGATTCCCCTTCGTTTTGAAGCTTCTGTTTAAAAAAATTTCTTCTGAGAACTAAAATTATTTTCGTTTGAATGAGATTGAAAGAGAGGGGGAAACGAGATTTATCAGAGAGGAGTATGGTTTGCACGATTTCATTCGTGATTGTAGGCGTGAATTTAGGCATGATTTAAGGAGATACGTGGTGATGTTAATAATATAAATTTAAATTTTTAAATTGAATTTGCTTTAAAATTTCAACGCGTTTTCTAACCGTACGGTCACAAAACAACTCCGATCAATACGAAATTTGAAATCCGGTAATAACAAACTATTACGGACCCAATGGAACTGGTTTCATCGAATTCCGAGACGGTGCCTCGAACGGCTATTTTTAATTTCGATTCGAACGATAAATTTTCAAAACTGAACAAATCGTTTTCAAATTCGATTCTGAAGTTTCAATTATCTTCAGTATTATCAATATGAATTTTACAAGCGTTTGAAACATTTTTCTTCAGCTTAAAACTGACGATTCAAATTTTTATCCAGTTCAATAGATTAAATTTTAAAGTTTAATCGCTTTTTTTCAAAGTCGAATCGGGGATTCAAATTAAATTATCGTTCAAATATTTAAAATTAATTAAATATTCTCAATTTAATTTGTTCAAAATTCTGGGTCGTTACAGACTTCCCTCCTTAAAAGAATTTCGTCCTCGATATTACAAGTTAGGAAAAAATGGCCCTTAACTCGTCTACTATTTTTCACAATCTAAATAGTTTTATCAATTCATCAAAACAAATCTTTCTACTAAAGATTCGTTATCAATTTAACTAACTTTCTAAACATTTTCATAATTTTCAAACATCATTGTTTTCCTTAACAATTCAAATTTAAATTCAAATTCAAATTTAAACTTTCAAAAATTTCTCAAAAATTTTCTAACACCCGAAATTTTTGAAAAATTTCGCCAGCGTCTCCTTTGCGCGGCTAATACGGCACGACTACAAAACGTCCCTACGGACTCTCAGATTTCAAAAAGAAAAAGAAAACGCCAAGCGGCTAGAGAAGAAATCATCAAAACTCATATCGAAATTCAAATACTTACCTTTTGTCGAGCAATTCAAATTATCTTCGAAATCAAAATTCCAATTCCTTTATACACCTGTATATCCTACTAGCCATAATATCTAGTTACACATTCAAACCATTTTCAAATTCAATTACAAAATTTTCAATATAAACTGCTTATACATTTTTACTTCACTATTGAAGTTACATATTCAATTTCGTTCAATTTTTTCATTTCAATTTCATTTGAATTCAATTCACAATTTCAATTCTATTTGAATTCAATTTATCTTCAATTCTGAAATATTGAATTTATCAATTATCTGTCATTTACAACTGCACTATCTTAAATTAGTTCCAATTACTAATTCAAATTGATATCAATTCAATTTATTTTAATTCTACTTCGGTTAAATCTACTTATCTTTAAACTGGATTTCCAATTTCCATACGAATTTTAATTCATCTTTCATTTACAAATATTCAATTCAATTTATTGCTTACAAATTCGAAATGAATTTCAACTTTCAATTTCATTTTCATTTAATTGATTCACTTATACTTATTTTAATTCAACTTCATTCTTTAAGTTAAATTTATTCTACCAAAATTCAATTGGTATAAGTTATCAACTTAGTAATATTTCATAAATATCTTTATATAGCATTCCAGAGTTTACCAACATTTCAAAGCCATTTTGAAAACAATTCAAATCATTCTTTGAATTTCTAAAACAAATTCCAAATTTTTCAAACAACTTCTATTTAAAACAATTTGGCAGCAATTCCTCTTTTGAAAACCCAAAAATGAACACCGGTGATGTCGCGATCATCATCGGAATTATTTTCCAGTGACCGAAAAGAGTTTAGAGCTTTCATCTCTCAAAAATACTTTTCAAACCTTTGAAATTCATTTTCAAATCAAAAAGGATTTAAACTTTCCAAATCTCCAAAATTTTCAAATCCTTTTCAAAACATTTCCAAATACTTCTCTGGAATTCCGTTTTAAATTACAAATCACATTTATAATTTACATTCTTAAATTTCATTTATATGTGAATTTTATTTCTTAATTCTTTGGTTATTACTTTATTTCTTATTCAATTTCAACATTATCATTGTTATTATTTTATAACAACCAAACATCCATATACTATAGTACTTCATAGAAAAACATTTCTTTTCTATACAAAAATAGTTTTGGGTAAAATTATTTCATTCACCCTATTTAAAATAATACTGTGTCGTCTTGCCTCGTTTAAGTGTTTAGAAATCCCTATCGATAATATGGCGTCCCACATACCGACCAAAATTCACAAACATCTCAACGGATAAGCAAACATAATATAAAACATTTTTATATTCACTAACAAATACGCGCTCGTATCTATTATTACACTCAACTCATTCTAGAGTACTACTGACTCTATCTCTAATGAGTAACACCCAACAGAGCAGGGTTGTCGCTTAACCATATGCTCTGATACCACGCTGTCACATACCGAAATTTTCGACTTTCGAAAATTCGACATCGATACTCACTTTATCGACTGTCGAGCAATCGAGTGCCGGAAACTCCAATAGTGAGGGTTTAAGAAAAAGAAATAGAAGAAAAGATAGAAGAAAAAGAAGAAGAAGAACAACAGAACATCATCAGAACAGAAACCATACCAGAATCTCACATTCGCAGCGGAACAAAATATAATAGATAATCAGTAATCTTTAAAACAAAGAACTATATCATTTTATACATACATCAATCATCAGAGTCAATATACAACAATGGACAGTTATATAACTTGTCCTCATACAGAATACACAGCGGAATAAATACTATCAGATACAAATACTACGTCTCGTCCTCCAGCTTATCTCCAAAGCTCCAGAATATCCTGAATATCCTGATAATATAACTCTAGGCTGCCCGTGTGGAAATTGGTGGGCACCCAGAGTTTAGAAGGGAACAATAAACTCCGAGTCAGTCATGGTGACTGGTGTGAGATCGTAAAATAGTTATTTATCTTTAAAATAAATAGCAGAGAATTTTAAAGTCAATTCGCAATGCTTTCGGAAAATGAAACTACCATAAGACCTCCCACCACACACACAATGCAAACGCAGAATTGGAGGAGATTTCTTCTTATGATAGTCAAAGATGCTTACTACGTAAAAAAATCAAATTCTTTCTGATATTATTATTAGTGCATAGTGTAGAAAACATTTCGAAAATATAATATTAATCTTAGCCAACATACGACCAGTATCGTATGCCTATTATAGCTACCATCTAAACAGTGGTGACCACCGTACGTAAATGGCAGGTTCTACAACTAACACCGTACAAGTCACGTATTGGAGTTTGGATTTCCGACAAATGGTCAGGCTAAGGAACTTCCTAATCCACGATGGGTACGTCCCTGGAATAGACGACCCGAGAACCTAACCGGATCTCTGCCAACACAAGGCCGGGTTACCTCTGCAAAAATAGGTAACTACTGACACGCGTATGCCATCCCCCGATCGTAACCGATCTTCCCGAGGATCCCCGATTTCCAACAAACCACATAGATAATAATGCAGCAACCACATAGGTTAAGTATCTGGGCTCCATACCATGATACCACCTCTATCCAGAAGGAATGACATACACTAAGGGGCGCTACTCCCTAGAACCTTGCCGCATCCTTCCTGTTTCGACCATTTCCGGGGTGTGAGGCTCGACGAAGTCTCGTCCACAAAGCTACGCTTTCTCAAAAAGCCCTGCTTCGGGTCAAACAAAATGATCAACCTATGATCACAAAGATATAAGATCAAACAAATGATCATATCACAAATGATCAAACACTGATCATTTCACAGCAACACTCAGTATGCCACGTTACCAAATTGGGATATATCGCTGATAAATTTCAACTACATAACCTCTGAGCTCGTACGTCTCAGAGAAGGGTGTTAAGCTAAGAGAATAAATTCTCCGCCACCAACAGAAATGTATTTGAAAGAAATCAGCTTTATATCTCAAATTGTAACGTCAGACACACAATCCATACAAGTCTGTTCCGGGATCGAACAGAACCGAAGGCACTTCTCACGAAGCCCTTGCATATCCGGATAATTTTCAATCACGTCAGGACTTCCCGTCACTAAGGGTGATAAAACCTCTAAATCGGAGATCAGCCGATGTAGAGTAACTCGACGGTAATCCTTCCGTTTTCAAAAATATCCGGTCTTCAACACCGGTCTTCGAATGCAATTCATAACGACGTATCACATATTCGGGATGGGTTATACGACCCCATGGTCCTTTCCCGGCTAACCCGAATAGTGAGCGCTTATTCAAAAATAAGTGTGGCATTCAAATTCATCCAATCACGACAAATACCTACTCAAGGTAATTATTGATAGTCGGTTATTTAACTATCAATAAAGATGCGCAACATCATCAGATTCCAAATAATTTTCCAAATTATTTATCTTCAAAAATATCTTTACTAGATATAAAATTTTCCACACTTCAAAAATAAATCAACGTTTATTTTTCTAAAACGATTCCCCCTTCTTTTATAAATTCCATAGTGAATTTATATTTTCAAAATATCTACTGATATACGATTTTCAAATCGATTTCAATATTCAATTTCAATTTACCTTTAGGAAGATAAATTCTCAAAAAAAACATTTCATTTCGTTTTGGAAAACATTTCCATACTTATTTAATAATAAGTGGTTCACAAATCTATTTATTTTCAACATTTGAAAATATTCAATATACTTAAATCAAATTTAAGTATAAATTTATTCTTTAAGGAAAAGATTCTTTTAACACCTTTATTTGAGTCAAAACGAATGTTACGTAAAACATCATTACGACGACTCAAAATCACTAGTATAGGGATTCGGATTTTAAGATAGATATATAAATCCCAATACTACATCAAAAACATTTCCTTTCGGAAATCATTTACTATAACAACAGTGTGTTATAGTCCACCATTTCCTTAAATTTCTCGAAAACGTCTATTTCAATAACAAGTGTTGAAATCTATGTTTTCGATATTTAACACATTTTTAAAACATCGTTAAAAACAATTTAACTTCATTTTAAAATATCACTTCTTCAAAAAAAATGAATCCATTTTATTCAATAATATATTCGCTGTCCAAAATCGTGAATATAATTCACTTAACCCAATTTCAATTATTCCTACACATTTTTATCTCAATAAAAATTCGCTATCCAAAATCGCGAATATATCTTCTTTAAAAATCTTCTATACTTAATTTCTCAAGTTCAACTGATTTTGAATTTCTAAACACGTTTATAAATTCTATTTCTATTTTAATAACAACTTCGACTTATAAATTCCTTTTATTAACAAATTCAATTTATACTCGATATAAATAACACAAGTCCATATTTTAAGTTAATAACTTATCATTCATTTATTTTAAAAGAAATCGTTCTTTTAAACTTTACAAAATTAAAACTTTCAGATTTCATTAACTTATGAAATTCCATTTTTTCTTCATTTTACACTTATAGAAACTTGTCTTACAATCCCAATATTTTGAATTTATAAATATCCATTTTTGTACATCTCTTATTACATTGTTTTTTTTGTATACCTCGAAATTCCAATCAACCATTTTATAAATTTCTTAACTCTTTATTTCAAAAGAAATTACTTTTTGGTTACAATTCACAAAAATCTTAACTTTTTATAACCTTTAAAATTTCAAACGTTTATTTATTTAGAATAAATCACTTCAAAAATTTATTTTAAAATCAACATCATATTTTTTTATATTTTTCAAAGATGAATCCAATGATGCAACGCACCAATTAGTCAATCGCAACATTCAATATCATATATCAATATGATAACAGAATATACATCAATATCTGTAAATAAATAAATACAGTTGAGGAATCCAGTTGGATCCCTCCAACCTGTTTCCCTGCATCCAAAGACATTAGCACAATACCAATTCCACTTCGAGGTGGAATATCGTGGTATATGGGTTTTTATAAATCCGCTTACTAACGGCGCAATAGGGTCTCATCCGCTATACGAGGCGGGAAATCAATCAATCCAATATATACATATGCCAATATGTATATATTGCTATATATATATATATAGATATATCCTACTATATCTAATATCACATCCAATATAGCAATCAATCAAATCAATAATAACTGCAATTCATTTTGAGTGAGAAAAATCTCACCTTAGCTTTTTATTTTGCAATCCAATCCAATTCTTCTTTCGTTTTCTCGACTTTAACCTTGTATAAATAATTTATACAGTCTATTAATATTTGAATAAATTGACAATAAATTATCATCTACTTATTTTGATTGTTCAATGGTTTTTATTTTATTTTATTTTATTTGACTAATGATTTAAATTTTTTTAAACTAAATTTTTCTTTAACAAAATATTTCCTTTTTACAATATTGTTTATTCCTATTTTAACTTATATATATATATAATTTAATTTAAAATAACAGTCTATATACTTTACTGTAAATTCCCCCCTTTTTTCTTCTAAAAATCAAAACTATATAAATTTTATTAATATTCGAAAAATCGAACAATCAATTACCTTTTTAATAAATTTAATCCAACTAATTATTTTACTGTAAACTAATATCTTTAAATCGATTTCTCTTTAATATCTAAAATAATTTATATAAGCTAGTTACACATTTTTTTTTTCTACCAAATCCATTATTTTAAATTTCAAAACTTTATCTGTATAATATATATTTATTTATTTTTTCTATAAAATGAAACAATACCTCACTGCAAAGAGGCGACCGCAGCTCCATCATAGTCGCGACTGCTGGCCTCCACGTACGAGCATCATCACCGTCGTAGAACACACGGCAACCCCTAACCACCTCGAACTGTCGCTCGTAGACAGCCGCGACCCCACGACTGTTGCCCCATCTTCGACGCCACCACGCGATATCGCCGCTGCCTCCTCCCAGCATCGCGTGCCCCAAATCTCGACTTCGAACAACCCAGGTTCCAGAATATCAACCGCATACGTGACCCTCAATCACGAAATCATGGGCACTGGCGTGGCTCGCCTCCATCATCGATCGGCAATCGCGATCGCCTCCTCCCCATTCGTACGCAACCTCCTTCACGTGCTCGCGAATTCGAATGAAATCGATTCTTTTATTACTTGATTTAAAACCGAGGAGGGCTCGTGGTTTTGATTTAAACGAGAAAGGGTTTCATTTCGATTCCCCTTCGTTTTGAAGCTTCTGTTTAAAAAAATTTCTTCTGAGAACTAAAATTATTTTCGTTTGAATGAGATTGAAAGAGAGGGGGAAACGAGATTTATCAGAGAGGAGTATGGTTTGCACGATTTCATTCGTGATTGTAGGCGTGAATTTAGGCATGATTTAAGGAGATACGTGGTGATGTTAATAATATAAATTTAAATTTTTAAATTGAATTTGCTTTAAAATTTCAACGCGTTTTCTAACCGTACGGTCACAAAACAACTCCGATCAATACGAAATTTGAAATCCGGTAATAACAAACTATTACGGACCCAATGGAACTGGTTTCATCGAATTCCGAGACGGTGCCTCGGACGGCTATTTTTAATTTCGATTCGAACGATAAATTTTCAAAACTGAACAAATCGTTTTCAAATTCGATTCTGAAGTTTCAATTATCTTCAGTATTATCAATATGAATTTTACAAGCGTTTGAAATATTTTTCTTCAGCTTAAAACTGACGATTCAAATTTTTATCTAGTTCAATAGATTAAAATTTAAAGTTTAATCGCTTTTTTTCAAAGTCGAATCGGGGATTCAAATTAAATTATCGTTCAAATATTTAAAATTAATTAAATATTCTCAATTTAATTTGTTCAAAATTTTGGGTCGTTACAATATGTAAACTTCTATTATAATTTATTAGATTAAGAACAAATAATTTATTCAATAAAGTATTCAAATTTCATGATATTTTCAATTCAAGATAAAGTGACAATATGTGTACACAATATTTCTGTTTCAACACAAATGCAAATTATATGTATATAAACTTTCAGATCTAAAAAAAATGCAATTTGATTTAAGAGTTTAAAACATGGATCTATAATTAAAACATTCTTTTAATTATATACATATATTTTTTTTCAAATTAAAAGTCAAATTAATTCATTCATCAAAAAAAAATCAAATAACATAAACAATTTCAAAACAAATGAGGAAATTGCATATACATACAAACAATGATAATAGCATAAATATCCTTACGCTCCATCCCTATTTCAATTATTGTAATATTTAGATATTTAATTTCCTTAAATTGCAATAACCCAATTCCCATAAATTTATATTCCTAAATGTATTCCTATCAATTAAATGCAGTAATTAAGGTTTTAAAACCAATAAATGAAATTTCCTTAATTTCATCCTTAAACCAACTTATTACTCTATATACATTACGAATTAATTCAACTATTTCCCCCAATTTATCAATTTCTGCTTTACAATAAACTTATGTTTCTATTTAATTTTCATTACTCTTCCGTTACTATATTAATATTCATTAAAGTAAGGTTTATTATCAACAATAACCATTTAGAATTACTTTATAACATTTATTGTAATTTGTTTCCATAATTTGGCTTGCGCTAATTTAGTTAGCCTTAACGTTATTACATTAAATCTATATTCAGTTCAATTAATGTGGAATTAAATCCTAATTACTTACCATTTAATTCATTAATTATTGATTACCTTCAAAATAAAGATAAAATTTGATTCCCAAATATTTGATTTGATTGCCATCTTTACTATGCCCATTATTACTTAACTTCAAATTTACAATTTCACGCAATTTTAACCTTTATAACTGCATTATTGCACAAATATCATTACTTATCAATTTACATTAACCTTATCACATTAATTTTCATTCACTTCATTATTGCACAAATATCGTTACTTATCAATTTACATTAACCTTATCACATTAATTTTCATTCACTGCATTATTGCACAAATATCGTTACTTATCAATTTACATTAACCTTATCACATTAATTTTCATTCAACTACTATTCGATATATTTTTTTATTGGTTCAATGTTTATTTCAAAATTTTCATTTATTACTTCCAAATATTCGTTTCCATTTATAAATGTCGTGTCAGTTTCTTCATTTATTGCATAACCTCATTTATTATCATTCATTTATTTATAGTTTTCATGCTTAATCAAATTTCTTAGCCTCTCAATTGTTTACTTAAGTTTTTAACCATTTATTTATAATACTTTCCTTTCTATTATATTCTATTAGAAACAATTTCAATTATACATAAGTTTTTAATACTAAAACAACAAATTCTCATTTATTCAAGAAGTCCATTCTAGTAAATATTTTTTGCTAATAATTCAACATTTCCATTTGTTGCTTATATTAAATTCCTTAGCCTAGAATACAATTCCCATTACTTCAATGCATCGTAATTTTCATTTTTTTATTTTATTTTTAATACTTGGCTTTAAATTTCAAATGTTACATTTCATTTCTACATTCACTTTAATATGAATTATAAACATTTTAATTTCTTCCTAAATTAAATTACAAAATTCTTTAAATTTAACTAAATTTATTTACCAAAATTTACGGGTCGTTACACTCTCCCCCACTCAAAACTTTTCGTCCCCGAAAAGGAAAAAGAAGGGAAAAAAAATTAAGGAATCAATATATCGTACTAAATTATTAAATTTAGAAACAAATAAATTTTTACAAAATTTAATAAATAAAATATACCAATTTATAACTACTAAATCTTTTTATACTCAAATTAATAAAGTTTGGTAAACATTTTTCAAAATATTTTCTAAGTCCAAAATTTATGGAAAATTTTGGCAGAGTCTCCTTTGTTCGGAGAGGCTCGGGGAAAAATATAATATAAATATAACAATATATAACATATAGTTTCCAAAATAATATATATCCCAACACGGGAAAATGATATACTAGCGCTATAAAACGTTATCCGAAAACGTACCTATTTGTCGGGCAATAACGCTTAAATTATGAAACCAAAAGCAGTAGCAATTGCTTCCATAACCTGTATTTCACTTATATAATCCAAAAGAGTTAATAATTATATAAAATGAAATATTTAGCATTGTTTCAATCAATAACAATCAATACCACAACAATCACCTGCAACAAGGTATACAACCATCATATAGAATCAACACAAAAAAATCATTCATTTATATCAAACAAAACAAACAGTTGTTTGGGTTCAACCTTCAAATTGTACCGAATGGAAAAATAACTACTAAGTGTACCCTTCACTCAACAGTCTTAGGCGAACTAAATAGATTATTCGTTCATCCAAACAATATTAAAGTATCCTTGCCCAAACAACCATAAACCATACAACAACAAATCCAAACAATAAACTAAGTTTATTCTTGTCAATTTCATTTCATACTATTGTTGTTTGATTTCCTCTTTATTCATTATTTTTATACATTAAATCAAATTCCTTAGTAGGTCAATTTATTAACTCAAGTTTATTATTATTTTTATATAATACTTAAATCCATAACAACTAGAACATCAATACTTATTAATTTCATTTATTCATTTATTAATAATATTCATGTTCAATTTTAGTTACTTGGCATAACAGTTATACTTTAATTCTTATTAATAAAAGAAATTTACTGAATATTTTCATTACATAAGTTTACTTGTAAATTTCCTATACATTTTCTTATTAACATTTTCAACTTTTATATCTTTTGGTAAGTTATATATATATGCCTATAAGAATGTAATTGAAAGTTATACAAGTTTTCTCATTTCTTTTAATTATTTTAATGTTCAACAATTATTTCCTTTATTACATAGGTTACAATTTCAAATTTCATTTAATACTATTTATAACCTAGCATTTAATCTCTTATTTTAATTAAAGGTCCCAATTATTAATTAACTTCCATTTTCTACACTAATTGAAAATATTAGTTAATGGAAACTTAAGAATTAAATACCGGGTTAAATTTCAAATCATTTTAAAATAATAGATAAATTTATACTTAAAATTTATATATCTGATTATATTTAAAACAATTTAAAATGTTTATTTGTCTGTCAAAAAAAATCTTGTAGTAAAACTACTACAGTGGCCTTCCCACTTCGAAACTCGAAAATGAATGTCGATGATGCGGCCGCCATCACCGAAATTATTTTCTAGCGACAAAGAGGGGAGTATAGAACTATTTTTTTTTTCAAAATTTTCTTTAAAACAATTCTTCCAAATTATATTGAAATTTTTATATCAGAAAATACTTTTAAAATATTATTATTATATTCCAAACTTATTTGAAAGAAATTTTCAAAACCCTGGAACTTAAGTTCTAAAATTGCCATTTTTTATTCATTTTGTTTTCAATCTTGTTTCAACTTTTATTAATATTTTCATTACCTAACACTCAATCTATAGCAACCAAATATATATCTATATAAAATATTTTACTTTATATATAGAAAATATAATAGGCAAAATTATTTCATTCACATATATTAAAACAAATATTATGTCGGTCTGTCCTATTAAGTGTTTAGAAATCCCTATTGATGTCATAGCATCCCATGCACCAACCAGAATTTATAAATACAAAACGGAACAGA
Source organism: Allium fistulosum (assembly GCA_030737815.1). NCBI lineage: Eukaryota > Viridiplantae > Streptophyta > Magnoliopsida > Asparagales > Amaryllidaceae > Allium > Allium fistulosum. The sequence continues at coordinate 494,274,698 of CM060905.1, read as the reverse complement.
TTAACACAATATTAAAACCTTTTTATAACACTAAAAAATACGCTCTCTCATATACATACACTCAGCGACTCCCATAGGGTATTACTACCCTATTAGTAAAGAGACAAACCCCATAAGGCTAAGGTTTATCGCTAAACCAAAGCTCTGATACCAACTGTAACATCCCACCTTTTTGTATGCTTAAGCAGACACACGTGCCAACTTAAACCATACAGAAGGGTGGATTGTTATGGGGTAAATAAGAAAAAGTGGAGAAATAAAAGAACAAAATAGAATCTTGTAGTGGAACGATAAAATATAATAATCAAATAACAGTTCATGAAGCTGTTTTACAAAACATTTGATTATACTTATACAATACATATCAGAGTTACACATACCAGAGAATGATAATTATGAAGTGGAATACAATGGTGTAGTGGAATATAATAAATAGTAGTAATAAAATCTTCGTCTTCGTCCTCCAGAAATAGAGCCTTCAAATCCTGAAATGCTCAGGCTGACCCGAGCGAATTGAAAAGACTAAACACTCGAGTCAGAACTAAAAGATCTTATGTAAGTTAAATCAATGAAATAAATATGAGTGTAAACGGCGTCAGAGATGTTTACGGGGTTTGACATCTCCTATCCAGTGTCTAATGTGAGTGCAGTAACTTAAGAAATGTTCGGGATTCACATCTCTTAAGGATCCGTTAAACTATCTACTATGTAGTAATATTCGCTATATACAGTAGTGTCTAATCAGTAAAGTATAATCATATAGAAAATAGCGTTAAGGGGATGGAGAACCTTAACGCGGTCGGATCTTTAAACCAAAATCGTAGTGGGTTCGATATGGTAGGTGACACGGCACACAAGGCAATGCCAGGGTAGATATACCAATTACGCACACGGACTGATGGATACGCATAGCAGCCACTACCGTTCCACCTCGAACAAAACTCCCAAATCGAGGGTGGCCACCAAAAATCAAAAAGTAATAGAATGGAATCGAAGAAGTGCGTCCGATAAGAGGTGCTACCTCACTGGTCCGAGATCGCTCCTGTTTTAGCCACCTTATGCCAACTCACGGGAGTTGGGTCCACGTATATACCTTAGGATCGTCGCCACCATCCTACTTCATTCTGGAAACTCCACCGCGTACACAGTTGTCAAAGTGGTTTTCGGTATCGACAGAGAGTATGTCCATATCCGATCCCGGTCTCTTTAACAACCAATCGTTATTATAACACCGTGGTCATTTAAAATATATATACTTTTAAAAACACAATCATTGCCCTTTCAAAACGTATCCTTTACTTCAAAATAGTATATACTTTAAAACCAAAATATTTTTGCCATTTCAAAACATATCCTTTACTTCAAAATAGTATATTCTTTAAACCAAAATATTATTACTATTTCAAACCCAAATTGTCAATGTATTATTTCCATTTCAAAACCCAATTCAATAATATATCATTTAAATAAAACCAAATTTCCAATCACTAATCTTTCTTAAATTTAGATAACTTGAAATATTCTTTTAAATCATCTTAAACCCAAACCACAATTTGAAGTCATATTTCTAAATTTTCAATTTCAATAGGTTTCAAATCCATATATTCACAGATAATTCTTAAATAAATTCTATTTCAAATAAATTTATTTTTTTTTCAAACCATATTACTTTCAAAGTTATAACAATTTCGAAAACCAATACTTTGAAACAATAATACCTTAATTTCAATAAAACATTTCAATTTTGATATATTTCAAGACTTTAAATATTCCAAAATTCCCAACCAAATCTGATAATCTTATATATACCTTAATTCAATTTACAATTATTTAGTTTAGAAATATTTATTTAATAAATTCAAGATCACTTAAATAAAGCTCAAACTTGAAATATTCGTAAATCAAACTTAAAACATCATCAAGTTATACATAGCTTAAATTGTAGAATTTAACCATATATAAAATAATATTTATATAATATCAAAATTAATATATATATATAAACCCTTATTTTCCAAAACCCATAGAAAATCACTTTAAAATATTTTATATATAGACCACGGTGCCTATATATAATTTTCTATCCTATGGTCAAGTGATACAGATATTTATCATTTCAATCCGTAAATTTTAAAAATAAAAGTTTACGGTTATATATCATTTCAAACCGCAATCCCGAATGGAATGAAAATGCATAATAACTTGCAGTTTATACAATATAAAATATAGCATCCATTCAACCAAATATCAATAAACAACCATTTATTACAATCATCATCCAATTTAAACAAAACATCAATATAAAGCATATAAAATATAACAGGCATCAACGAATAGTTTATATTCAATAAAAATTAATAACTGTTTAACTGGTAGTTTATATGCAATAATAAATAAATTTAACTGTCAAATTATATGCAAAAATAAAATTAAATAACAATTTAATTTAAATAAATGCTATCTAACTGAGATGATGATTAAATATATGCTCAAACAATCATAGATAAATTTTAAATCACATCAAAATTTAATTTAACAAACATAAGAACACTTAGAAGTTGTGAGTGGGTTAAAACACTCACCTTTGATTTTAGCCCCTAAAATCCAAACAGAAGCGCAAAACTAAAAAAAAATTCTCCAAATTCAACTAATCAATTTCATGTTGTGTTCTCTCAAGATAAGGCTTCAGGAAAATTTTGAAGAACAACTAAGATGAGGACAGGAAGTGTACGAAAATGAAAAAAAAACATTTTTATAAAAGAATGCTTTTGGATTTGCAAGAATAAGAGCCTTTGAATATGAGGTGTTAGGAGAAACAAGATGTAAATGAAGAAATAAGATGTAGGCTATTTATAATTGGGGAATGAATATGGAGGGACAAAAATAAATGTTACGTTTTATTAGTTTGATTCTAAATTAATTAAGTGCTAGATACAGAAAAGTTTGAATACATCATAAATATATTTATACTTTAACTGTGTCTCAGAATTGCTAAACATATATCAGGTACGATTAATTGGTGACAATATATAGGAATAAACAAGAATAAATGTAGCTGCAATCACATAAGGATCAAATAGGGAAGGAGATAAAAGGTGACGACATTGATTAATTCCACTTTCCCACTTTAGCCAAATTTATTAATACGACATTTAATTATCACGCAAGTTGTATTATGACTAGAAAACATAAACAACAAACAATAAATAAATATGTATATAATATTACCTCACTTTTAAATTGTTTGAATAATAATAAAAATTTAATCATGCTTTAACAAATTTGAAATTTAAAATATTAAATGTTTATATGTATACACGTGCACACAAACACACATACATGTGAGTATAAAGATTAAACCAAAGCTTATTAATTAATTCAAAGCGTACTTCCATACCACATTAAATTGTCTAATGCATTTGTAAACTTATGTATACTTGAAGTCAAAAATACATATATACATATAAATTAAACCTTTTTACCTTAATGAATTTTTTTTTTAACAAAACAAAAGTGGGACACGACAAATTAAGCAATATAGTAACAAACCTTTAAGATCCTTAAATAAGGACATTTGAGATAATAAATTAGGTAACAAATTTAAATATTGTTGTAATCAAATAATTTATTAGATTATGTAAACTTCTATTATAATTTATTAGATTAAGAACAAATAATTTATTCAATAAAGTATTCAAATTTCATGATATTTTCAATTCAAGATAAAGTGACAATATGTGTATACAGTATTTCTGTTTCAACACAAATGCAAAATATATGTATATAAACTTTCAGATCTAAAAAAAATGCAATTTGATTTAAGAGTTTAAAACATGGATCTATAATTAAAACATTCTTTCAATTATATACATATATTTTTTTTCAAATTAAAAGTCAAATTAATTCATTCATCAAAAAAAATCAAATAACATAAACAATTTCAAAACAAATGAGGAAATAGCATATACATACAAACTATGATAATAGCATAAATATCCTTACGCTCCATCCCTATTTCAATTATTGTAATATTTAGATATTTAATTTCCTTAAATTGCAATAACCCAATTCCCATAAATTTATATTCCTAAATGTATTCCTATCAATTAAATGCATTAATTAAGGTTTTAAAACCAATAAATGAAATTTCCTTAATTTCATCCTTAAACCAACTTATTACTCTATATACATTACGAATTAATTCAACTATTTCCCCCAATTTATAAATTTCTGCTTTACAATAAACTTATGTTTCTATTTAATTTTCATTACTCTTCCATTACTATATTAATATTCATTAAAGTAATGTTTATTATCAACAATAACCATTTAGAATTACTTTCTAACATTTATTGTAATTTGTTTCCATAATTTGGCTTGCGCTAATTTAGTTAGCCATAACGTTATTACATTAAATCTATATTCAATTCAATTAATGTGGAATTAAATCCTAATTACTTACCATTTAATTCATTAATTATTGATTACCTTCAAAATAAAGATAAAATTTGATTCCCAAATATTTGATTTGATTGCCATCTTTACTATGCCCATTATTACTTAACTTCAAATTTACAATTTCACGCAATTTTAACCTTTATAACTGCATTATTGCACAAATATCGTTACTTATCGATTTACATTAACCTTATCACATTAATTTTCATTCACTGTATTATTGCACAAATATCGTTACTTATCAATTTACATTAACCTTATCACATTAATTTTCATTCAACTACTATTCAATATTTTTTTTTATTGGTTCAATGTTTATTTCAAAATTTTCATTTATTACTTCCAAATATTCGTTTCCATTTATAAATGTTGTGTCAGTTTCTTCTTTTATTGCATAACCTCATTTATTATCATTCATTTATTTATAGTTTTCATGCTTAATCAAATTTCTTAGCCTGTCAATTGTTTACTTAAGTTTTTAACCATTTATTTATAATACTTTTCTTTCTATTATATTCTACTAGAAACAATTTCAATTATACATAAGTTTTTAATACTAGAACAACAAATTCTCATTTATTCAAGAAGTCCATTCTAGTAAATATTTTTTTCTAATAATTCAACATTTCCATTTGTTGCTTATATTAAATTCCTTAGCCTAGAATACAATTCCCATTACTTCAATGCATCGTAATTTTCATTTTTTTATTTTATTTTTAATACTTAGCTTTAAATTTCAAATGTTACATTTCATTTCTACATTCACTTTAATATGAATTATAAACATTTTAATTTCTTCCTAAATTAAATTACAAAATTCTTTAAATTTAACTAAATTTATTTACCAAAATTTACGGGTCGTTACAATATGCTTAGACCTTTTAAATGGATATTTTAAAGGTAATATCAAAGATGGAATCTTTTGGAAAAAGGCAGAAAGAGTAAAAATTTAACTTATAAAATAGAAAGGGTTTATAGTAATAATGTTTAAGTAAAATTTATTTTTGACCTCTTTGATTATATTTTAAAGTAAGAAATCTTGTTAAAGATTTATGAATATTTTTGTACCATTTGAGATAAGTACATAAATACATTTTTGAGTATAGAAAAGAGTACAAATGAATAGTGAAATAGTAGAATACACGTATACATTTTTATAAATGTATTTTAAAGATATATACGAGTAGAAAAAGGAAGTGAATAGAAGCATCACGTATTTTGAGATCCTCTAGGGAGGACTCATTCGTCTGAATCTTCTCTTGCTTTTAGAACGTATATATACGAGATCCCCCAAGGAGGACTCCTATATATAGTTCTCTTACTTTTGAAGGAAGTAGAAGTTTTAATTAATAAAAGAATTTATTATATAAAATGGGGATTAGAAGTTGGTTATGTGACTTAATCGCGCTTTGTGTGAGTTAAGCGTGCTTTATGTGTTTACTAGTTTATAAATACTATTTAATCCTATACTTAGCACTAAAACTAGACAAAGTAAACTTGTTCTATCAATGAGAGTTAAGAATTAAGTTTTTAGGCATGGATTTGATGCAATTAGTTCTCTAACCTACCTGGCTTCACTTTTGAGTGAGGGATAGTATAAGTTGAGAAGGTCGGAAATGTGATAAGTATACGAGACTTGGTTCTATATGCAATCGTTTCTATTTTGTACTAGTTATTCGATTAGTCAACTATTAAGTTTGACCAAATTAACTATGGAAGTATATATAAGCATCACATATTGACATAGTTTGAGATCCCCCGAGAAAGGCTTATTCATATGAATCATCTCTTGCTTTAAGAATGTATATATATGAGATCCCCCGGGAGGACTCCTTTATATCGTTCGTTTACTTCTTAAAGAATAGGAATTGAGCTAACTGAAAATTTAGGAATTTAGTTTTGAAGTGTTCTGGATCGGATAAGTGTATTACTAACCAAAAATCACTTCAAAATTGATATACGAGTTCTATGTTTTGGAACCGGTTGTGAAGTGAAATGTTATAGAGTTAAACTGTCTATCCTAAGGTTAAGTCTAAGGGAGAGGTTAACATTTCAAATGATGCTATCATGCTGTATTATCTATCTTGAAGTTAATTCCAAGAGAGAGGACAGAGTTATCACTACAAGAAATTATATTTTTGGCAGAAGGGCAGGGCATCGTTTTAATAAAAATGCTACAATTATCTTAGTGAATTGTTAAATAAAACTCTAAAACACTGCACAAGGATATCCGTGAAAAGAAATCGCAGTGGAAAGGAGGCTTGGGTTCTGGTTAAAAGACTCCCTATCCTATATAAATTTACCCGGGGGTATGGGGGCTTGGATCAGCGGACGGCTTTACTATACCCTCCTCAGGAGTTTACCGCCGGGTTCTCCTGGGTTTTCAAAAAAAAAAGGAAAATAAAAATACACCGCGTGCCTCATTCACTCAACATCGACCTATCCTATTATGTTCTCTCCCTCTCTCACACTTGTTCACTCCCTCTCTTCCCTCATATCCACCCCTAGTATAATTAAAAAGTCAAACTCTCCAATGCGCTCAACCTTCCACCATCGATCTGAATACGTGCACCGCAACTCGAGCCATAACTACACCCTGGCTCGGCCCAGGGGGGAGGCGAGCGAGACTTCCGCCTAAGGCAATACCACCGAAGACAGCTAAGGAGGCAACAAAATTTTCTAGCTCCTGTTAAATATAATTGAGTTAGTATAGTGGAAAGGCAAAAGAATTTGTTAATGGAAGTGTGGTGCATTGGTTTCTTGTTGATTTACGTTTTACCCGCTCAAGTTCAAGTCCTGGAATATTTTTCACTCTTTCCCCCTTTGATTTTTTTATTTTCGGCTAGGGCAACATATCTAATTGAGCCGGCACTGACTACGCCGTTGATCTCCAGTCCTTGCTGAGGTGAAAATGTTTTTTACTTTGTCATCCGTACCTCATGGTTTCAACTTACATTAAATGTTATAGCAATTGCTATTGAAGTATGTTGGTATCGTGATTGATGAAATTGAAGTTAATAAGGATGGTTGTACTAATGCTTTGGTTGAGGTTTTTCATATTCAAGGCACATCTCCATAGTTTTGGTATTTATTTTTTTATTTTATTTTTTCATATTGCTTGAGTTTTATTCTCCACGGTTTAGTAGTGAATCACATAGATCCATTTTTATTATTTGTGCAAATATATTATTCGTACCTTTGTTTAGTTTTTTACTTGTGGATGAGACATATGAGTTTTTATGGATTCTTTAGCAGTAAATCGTTTATTATTACTGTCTATTTTCAATTTCGGATCACTTGGTCAACGATATTTGATTTATTAGACGCCTGTTACACCATTGAATTGGAATTAATAGGCTATTCCCCACTTACTGTGATGTTACTTTCTCTTATTATGGGTTCTGCTTTTAACTCAACTATCTTAAGTTGAACTTGATAGTATCACAATTTGTATTTAAGTGCCTAGTACATAGCAACAAATTTTGAAAGTAATGGTGTTTCCATCTTTCTTGCTATTACAGTTAAGGTTTAGTTGTAGATTGAAAAAGAATGCTATAAAATCAAATCTTCTACTGAAACATGAGTTCACTTCACTTAATTAATCTAGATTACTTAGTTCTTTTCAAGAACTTAAAGCATCAGCCTTTTAATTTAGAGCGTGGTTTAATACTATCAAAGTGTATGTTGATACCTGATGCTTAATCTAAATATATTGCCAAATTAATACTTGATAACTAAATATACCGATGCATAGAATACCATCTTAACGGCTAGATCAGCTCTAGATGAGACGAAAAACACTGGTACTCCATCAACATTCCAGAACTTTGTTTCTAAAGATAAGGCATCACAGTTTCTAGCAGAAGTAGGAAGATACCATCTTTATTTATCGTATGCGTGTCCTTGGGCAAGTCGATGCCTATCCTCTAAAATGCTTAAGGGGCTCCACAAGGCTATCACTTTCCCTGTATGATCATCTCTAGTATATCATATTAACTATAATTATTCCAGGAAATAAGTAAAACATTGATTTGAATGATGTATTTGAAAGTTGAAACCTTGTTTAATTTAATTTTGTAGTCAGTGAAAGAAAAATGGGAAGGAACCAAAGAAAACGATGAACATTTTGGATGAGTGTTTCCTCTTTCAATTAGTGATTAAGAAGATGGTGCAAAACCTGATCCTTTGAGTGGAGCTAGGAGTATTAGGGAGATATATTAACTTGCTAGCTCAAATTATTCTGGAAAATGCACTGCTCCTGTATGTATATCATATGTTTCTCTAGTTCAAATCCCATTATAGTTTCTCATTGTTTTCCACATACTCATGTTAGAACTGAAATGCCCACTCTTAGGACCATATGTGTATGTTTCCAATGAATTTGACCAATGGTTGAATATATTCATTCAAATTAACTTCTGGATTTGAATAAACTTAGGTAGTAGTATGTTAACTCCTCTTTTTTAGCGACCTAAAACTCCGCGACCTAAAAGCTTAGCGACCTAAAACTCCGCGACCTAATAGCTTAGCGACCTAACTACAGAGACGACCCACCGACCTAAAGAAGCCAACGACCTAAAGAAGTTAACGACCTAAAGAAGCTAACGACCTATGGAATGTCACGACCTAACGACCTATGGAATGTCACAACCTAACGACCTATGGAATGTCACGACCTAATAACTTAAGGAGTTAGCGACCTAACGACTTAAGGAATTCATGACCCAACGTCCTATCAATGTAACGACCTAGCAAGCTAAAGTAGAGAAGAGTTTCACAACCTATCTTAGGTTGCTCACGACCTATCTTAGGTCGCTCACGACCTACTGACTCGTTTAGACAAAACTCAGTATAGTTCAGACAAGACCCATGACCTATCTTAGGTCGCTCGCGACCTACGACCCAACTTAGGTCGTCCACGACCTAGGACATGAAGACAGAATCTTGCCCAGAATCTCCTCTATAAATACGGTCTTAACTCCAACTTAAGGAGGGCTTTTGGATCATTCTCTGAAGCGCCGATACTCTCCTGCTTTCTCAACTGAATCAACACTTGAAGAACTCCAACACCAAAGACACTACAACAAGCTTTGAAAGAGATCTTGCACATCCGACATGGATTCAACAAATCTCATCATCGAAGTTTGAGCTACTAGTCTGAAGTGTTTAGGAATCGAAGTGTATTGTATCTTGAAGTGCATTGTATCAATTTGTAACCAAAATCAGCAATAAAGGAATTCAAAATGGACGTAGGCTTGATCTTAAGCCGAACCACTATAAAACCGTTGTCTTTTACTGTTTTTTGCTACTTTTCTGCTTGTTTCTTATTCCCATTTCACGGGTGGTGCTTTCACAATACTACTATACACACTAGGGTGTTAGCGTTCAATTTTCAGCGTTAACATTTTGGTGCTTTCACTGAGAACCCAACTCAGGAATATTGTCATCATTGCTTCACGAGAGTTTGTGGAAAAAGTTTCTTTGAAAACCAGAAGCTTGTCGGAAATAATGGCTCCCGGAAGAAAGCGCAAGTCTACCAGATCCGTCAATACTCATGATAACACTGCTACTTCTCCTTCTTCAAGTCAAGCAGCTCCAAGCATTGGAGTGACACGAGCAGAGTTGGACGCTCTGTATCTGGGTTATATCAGCAAATTGAAACCCAGAACACCTTAATGCTAGAAAGGTTAAATGCTATGCTCGGAGCTAACCGTCATCCAGCGAATAATGAGGAAAATTTTGCTGATGCTGTTCACAACTCTGAAGGGAGGAACATTCCTCAAAGGGCAGCTGGCACTGCCGAAGGGGCACCTCCCCAAGCCGGAGTGACGAGGCCACAACCAACTCTCCACGAACATTTGTTTAAGCATTCTTCCGAGGAAATGGCTGATGATTGCCCCGTAGAGCCTCTGAGTAACGGGGAATACCTCTCGAAAATGATAAGACAGATCATGAAAGAGAGCATGCAAAGAAATGAAGATGAGAACGACTGGGGGTTCGCTCCAAGTAAGACTCCGTTCACTGAGAAAATTCTAAAAGCTGAATTTCCAAGAAAGTTTGTTCCTCCTACCATTCCAGCTTACCAAGGGACAAGCGACACCAATCAATTTCTGTACAAATACGACTGGCACATGACGGGTGCCAGGACAATGGATGAAATTAAATGCCGGTACTTTCCGGTGTACTTGGAAGGAGTGGCACTACTCTGGTTTACAAAGCTGCCTGCCCGATCTGTAGACCAGTTCTCTGATATAACTCAAAAGTTTAAAGAGCAATTCAGACTGTACTCTTCAAAAGCGAAAGACATAATGTCGTTGTCTAGCCTTGAGCAGAATTTGGGAGAGTCTATTAAGTCCTTCTTGAACCGCTTCAACATAGCTCTGGCTGAAGTCGATAACGCGGAACCACGGATGGTTTTGACTTATTTAATGCGGGCTATCAATAAGTCAAGTGAATTTGGGAAATGGCTGAAAATGAAGGAGCCAAATTCACTCGAGAAATTTTATAAGCTAGCTGATGAGTTCATACGCTTGGAAAATCTTCTGGCACCAATGAAAGTGGTGGTCACAGGAGTGGAGAATAACATTGTTGCTTCAGCTAAGAAAGATTCCGGAGGTCAGAAGAGGGAAAATAATGATGAGAAGAAACAAAAGGATATAAAGAAACCTCGCTTCTTTAAACCCTCAGATTTCACTCCTCTAACCGACACTCCGGAGAATATCTTCTTTGCCACCAAAGATGCTGTGGAGTATCCTAAACCAGCTGAGATAAAACTTGGAAAGAGTGCTATGCGAAATGGAAAATTCTGCCGATTTCATAACCAACCCGGCCATGATACCAACGAATGTCGTCATTTGAAGAGCTTGATTGAAGAATTGCTAAGACAAAACAAACTGCAACAGTATGTTAAGAAGAACAGGAATGATCCAACTTCGTCTACTCAGGGGCAGCAACCCCCTACTCACCCATCTATCTCGGGTGAGGGCACTACCGCACATGAATCTAAGAGGCCTGTTATCAATGTGATTACAGGAGGTCCACACCCAGCAGGCAGAAGCTGGGGTGAGATGGAAAGATATGCTCGAGCTTTGAAGTATATCCCAGTGGAGGAAGATGTTTTTGTTTTGGAAGACGCTGCACCCCTAAAAAAGCAGAGAAATTCTAATGATGCCAGTGTGTTTAAAGCTAGGGATTCTATGGGTATTGAAGCTCCAACCATAGATCCCTTGGTTATATCTGCAGGAATTGGGCCAGCTATTGTAAGACGAGTGCTTGTTGATTGCGGCGCTTCTTGCAATATACTCTTCAAGAAGACGTTTGATCAAATGAAGATTCCAATGACTGACGTTCAGGCTTCATCGCAGAAGATTGTTGGATTTACTGGGGAGCCGCAGCAGCCAATTGGAACCGTCGACTTGTTTGTGGAACTTGGAGATGGACAGAGAAAGGTGGTTCGGAAACAGACTTTTGTAATTCTTGATGGATTTTCTGCCTACAATGCCTTCTTGGGTCGGCCAACTTTAGCTGCGTTCAAAGCCATTCTTGGCCCATGGTGCCTAACTTTGAAATTTCCTACAGATAATGGTGTTGGTGTCATTAAAGGGGATCAGAACGCTGGGCGGGACTGTTATCTTATAGAGTTTCGGGAAGCAAGAAAGAGAGAGATGGGAAAAGATGCGGCAGCCCCGCTCCGCATCAAAAAACCAACCTTGTAGCAAGTACAGGGTGGTCCCTACACTGGCGAGCACAGTGGTGCAAGGAGAGAAATGGACCCCAGGAAGGCTAGTGCAGGGGAAAATAGAGTGGTACCGATGGAAGTAACGGTACCAGTACTGTTGATCTTAAAGACCCAAACAAAGTGTTAAATGTGGGTTCGCAACTCAGTGTGGCAGTCCAAAATATGCTGATATCATTTTTGAAAGCAAATCTGGACGTATTCGCTTGGAGTCACGTCGATATGTGTGGAATATCTCCAAAGATTGTTGTACATGCTCTGAATATTGATCCAAAATTCACACCTGTAAAACAGAAAAGGAGAACCCAGGGTCCAGAAAGGTCAGCGGCGCTAAAAGAAGAAGTAGATCGGCTCATGGAAAATCATTTCATCAGAGAGTCCACCTATCCAAATTGGGTTTCAAATCCAGTACTGGTTAAGAAAGCAAATGGAAAGTGGAGAGTATGCATCGATTTCTTAGATTTAAACAAAGCTTGCCCCAAAGACTGCTTCCCGTTGCCGAGGATTGATCAACTGGTAGATGGAACAGCCGGGCACGAGTTGTTGTCTTTTATGGATGCTTACTCCGGGTATAACCAGATTATGATGCATGAGCCAGATCAGGAAGATACAAGCTTCGTCACCGATGTTGGTCTTTACTGCTACAAAGTCATGCCCTTCGGACTGAAGAATGCAGGGGCAACATACCAAAGACTTGTTAACGCAATGTTCAAATAACAGCTTGGGAAAACTAGGGAAGTTTATGTTGATGATATGTTGGTGAAATCAAAGAAAGAAGTTGACCATATGGATCACTTAGCAGGAATGTTCGCAATTCTCCGAAAGTATGGAATGAAGCTCAATCCTTTGAAATGTTCATTCGGAGTTGAGTCCGGAAAATTCTTGGGATTTATCGTAAGCGCTAGGGGCATTGAAGTTAATCCTGCTCAAATTACCGCTCTGAGAGAAGTCAAAGCTCCTAGGACAAAGAAGGAATTGCAGAGCCTCAATGGAAAAGTTGCTGCTTTAAGTCGGTTTATTTCCAAAGCCACCGATAAGTGCGTCCCCTTCTTTGACGCTCTAAAGAAAGGAAAGAAAAACTTCAAATGGACCCCTGAATGCTAGAAAGCTTTCGATGAACTAATCCACCACATGGAAACACCTCCAATACTTTCCAAGCCCAACAATGGCGAGGACCTTTTCATATACTTGGCAGTTTCGTCTCAAGCCCTGAGTGCAGCATTAGTACGAGAGGATGCGAAAGTTCAGCGCCCGGTCTACTATATCAGCAAAAGATTCACTAGGGCAGAAATGAATTATTCAAAGCTAGAAAAGCTCGCCTATTGCCTACTGATTGCTTCCAAAAAGTTGAGGCCATATTTTCAAGCTCACCCTGTCAAAGTTCTCACTGATCAGCCCCTGAAGCAAGTCCTCTTTCGACCTGAAACTTCGGGCCGTCTTTTGAAGTGGAATATTGAACTTAGCCAATATGATATCGCTTATCATCCCCGAAGAGCAATCAACGGACAAGCTTTGGCGGATTTCATTGCAGAATACACAGACAAGGGTGACATTGAGTGTTTGTACCAAAAATGGGCACAACACTCTTCGGAAGTTTTTGAAGAGATAAAAGTGAAGAATGAAAATTAAAACTGTGGGTTATCTAACAAAAACTCCAAATAACAGAAAGTAAATTGCAAAGACAAGCGATTTAGAGTGGCTCGGCGTTTTGCCTACGTCCACTATGAAGTTTGATGATTTTATTGCTCGATACTTGAGGATTACAATTCTTTATACTGTAATACAACTGAAATTATATGCTAAGTCTCAATCTAAAGCAGCGGTGGTGTTCTAGAGTAAATCTGGCAGAATCTGGGCGCTCTTTAGTACTTAGAATTGTCTGACCCCTTTTCTGAATGACCAGGGGCTCTATTTATAGGTGTAGGAGGCTGATATTTCGCCTAAATTGAGGGGAGACCAGTTCTGGCTCGTGAGGGGGCTCACATGGCCGAAATCTGGAGATCCGGGCCCACTTTGGGATCGATTCGACCCTTGGTTCGAATCGATCGAGAAAGTGTCCAATCGAGCTGAAATTTGGTGTGAACATTCTTCATCATGTGCTTAAGCTTCTGTGAAAATTTCATGGCATTTGGACTTGTAGAACTCGAGATATGATCGATTCAATGTTGCATTTCTGGTGAATCATGGATACTTCGAATCGATCCCTTCGAATCGATAGGGTCGACTCGATGCTCATAGTGACGTGGCGCGTGCTTCTCGCATCGATCCATTTTTTACTCTGGTTTGACTGGGTCGAATCCATGGTTTGGATTTGAGGTAATGGATACGAAGCTGGACGTGAAGTTTGGTTTCGAAGTAATTATGTGATGGAGTCGTAGTGTATTGATTGCCTGGATTCGAAGTGAGGAGAACCTGATGGCTTCGAATCGACTAAGACCTCATCGATTCGAAGTAGATCACGTGAGCTTGACGTGCTGGCTTCGAACGGAATTTGCTCTGGCGGATACGAAGACGATGGAGCCAACCTTGATGGATTCGAACGGAATCTGCTCTGATGGATTCGAAGACGATGGAGCTAAACTTGATGGATTCGAATGGATTCTGAGCTGATGGATTCGAACGGCATTCCTAACTCATCGATTTGAACATAGGGCTCTTTTATGGATTCGAATACAAGGCTGTCTCCTCCATTTTCCGTTGGTGACATCTTGAGTGTACGAACTCTGATTGACCCAATACTTGGAACACTGGTTCTCAGGACTCTACCTGACGTGTCTTATCAATTGTAGCCCGATCCGGACTCGGGCACAATTCACCGATGTCTGGGGCCAGTGGTCACCCAATGTTGAAGATGCATAACCCATATTTTCTAGTTAATTCCTTGATATCTCAGCCTTGCCAAAAGGCGGGATAACATTGAGGAAGAGATTACAGTTGACATCCCAACCAAATGGAAGTTATATGTTGATGGCTCAAGAAATGATTACTGCTCCAGAGCTGGGGTTGTGCTTGAAACCCCCGAAGGGCGATCATTATGTTACGCATTAAGATTGGAATTTCCTTCTACAAACAATGAAGCAGAATATGAAGCTCTAATTGCTAGATTAAGGATTGCAAAGGAACTAAACATCAAAGCATTGCAAATCTTCAGTGATTCTCAACTTATTGTATGTCAAGTCAAGAAGGAATTTCAAGCTAAAGGAGGAAATTTGCCTGCTTACTTGTTAAAGGCTTGTGAGCTTCTCGATGATTTTGATCACTATTCGATAAGCCACATACCTCGAGAGGAAAATATGAAGGCGGATTCTCTCGCAAAGTATTCAAGCTCCGGAGAAGCCCAATTATTGGGATTGGTTCCTGTGGAAGTCCTGTCAGCTCCAAGCACTGATGAAATGGATATCGACTGGATCATGGTTATGTCTCAAGAATAAGAGTCATGGATGACCCCGATCAAAGAATATCTACTCAACGGCTCCCTACCAGAAAATTCTAAAGAACGCCGAAAGCTGTTAAGAAAAGCATCGAGATATTTAATTCAAGACGGCCGGTTATACAGACGGGGATTCTCAATGCCGTTACTCCGATGTGTAACCAAGGAAGAAGCCAAGACAATTTTAGCATAAGTGCACGGAGGAGAATGTGGGGATCATTCAGGTGGCCAAACTCTTGCCAAGAAAGTTCTTCGGTATGGGTATTTTTGGCCAGATATTAATCGAGATGCTGCTATCTACTCCCGAAAATGCGACAAGTGCCAGAGATTTGCAAAAATATCAAGAGCACCTTCCACCGAATTAAAACAGATGGTCAGTCCATGGCCATTCGCCATTTGGGGAATAGATCTAATCGGACCTTTACCAATTGCCAAGTCAAGAATCAAATACGCTATTGTCGCTGTTGATTATTTCACTAAATGGGCTGAAGCTGAACCTTTGGCCACTATTACCTCTAAAAAGATGATGAATTTTGTGACTAAAAATATCATTTGCAAGTATGGTGTGCCACAGAAGATAATCACAGACAACAGTACTCAATTCGAAAGCGAAGAGTTCCAGGACTTTTGCAAGCAATTCAAAATCCGAAAAAGCTTCTCAGTAGTGGCTCACCCGCAGGCAAACGGGCAAGTGGAGGCAGTAAACAAAATTATGAAGTCAACCATCAAAAAGCAGCTTGAAAAAGAAAAAGGTGGATGGGTTGTTAAGCTACCACTAGCACTATGGGCATACAGAACAACCCATAAAACTGCGACTGGGCACACTCCATTCTCATTGGCATACGGATCAGAAGCAATGATTCCGGTAGAACTAGAAGTCCCTTCACACAGGAGAATTCACTTCAACCAGGCTGAAAACGAAAAATTACAACTCGAAGCACTTGATTTTCTTGATGAAAGAAGGGAAGAAGCTAAGCTCAGAGTTGCAGCCCATCAACAAAGGATAGCAAGGCACTTCAACTCTAAAGTCCTTCAACGAAGCTTTGAAATTGGGGACATGGTCTTGAAGAGGATCATGACAGCAACTGGAGTGTTTGGACCAAATTGGGAAGGACCATATGTCATAGGCAATAAACTCCTTGATGGCACCTTCAAACTCACAACTGTCGAAGGAGATCCAATCCCAAGAGCCTGGAACATCAATCATTTGCGTCCATATTTTACTTAAAAAGCTTTGCTTAAAATTGTAAAATGATTATGGATGTATCAATTGTATTGTAAACCGTTGTAAAATCAGTAATGATCAATAAAAGAGCTACAAAGTGGATGTAGGCCCAATTTTTGGCCGAACCACTATAAATTCTGTGTTCTTTATTATTATAAAATTACCTGTTTTATTTCGATGTATAAATACTCTAAATGTATTGCTAAATGTCGATTTAATATTGCAGGCCACTAAAACAAAGCTTACCCATCACAAAGCCAAATGAGCCCCGTAAATCACTGGATAAACGAATTTCTTCCCACCGAAGGTTCCAGATTTAAATCCAACATAAGATGAACTTCATGCAAAAAAAAAAAAGTTAATGATTCCGTTGAAGGGGGCACTTTTCCAAAGAAAAGGACCTAGACACTTGATAACTAATTATGATCATCTGTACAAACGGACATCTGATTAGATAGCTTGTGCCCGCCCCACGGAGTCACTTAACAGTGAAGTTCACTTCTTCGGATGGAGCAAACTACTTACAAAAGAAAAGGAACACAAGCTCAGAAACGATAATAGGAGACCACTAGTGGGCCAATGACGGAGAGACATGGGCAAGCCAGTCAACAAAAGCCCTCTTCGGAGGCATAAGACCTCTTCGGGGGCACAACTCTTCGGAGGATAAAGACCTCTACGGAGGCACAAGCCCTCTTCAGAGGCACGCCAAAAAATGGGAGTACTTTTCTCAACAAAAAGGTTGGTGGAACCACCGAAGGGGCATCTTCTCAAGTGGAAGGCATAGGGCCTATGTTAACTAGTTGTGATCGTTTGTCCGAACGAACATCCAACTAAGTAACTTACGCCTGCCCCGTGGATCCATTTAACTGTGAGAAAGTAACTTCCCAGCAATCAAATAAAGACCTCTTCGGAGGCATAAGACCTCTCTGGAGGCATAAGACCTCTCCCGAGGCACCACAAGCCCTCTTCAGAGGCACAAGCCTCCACCAAAGGCACACACTACCCTCTATGGAGGCAGAAGACCTTCCCCAAGGCACACAAGACCTCTAAGGAGGCACAAAGACCTCTAAGGAGGCGCAAGACCTCTAAGGAGGCGCAAGACCTCTCCGGAGGCACAAAGACCTCTTCGGAGGCACAAGACCTCTCCGGAGGCACAAAGCCCTCTTCGGAGGCACAATTGTTCGGAAGCAATAAACAGATAAAGCCCTCTAACGAGGCACATTCCAAAAAACTTCATTAATTGAACCACTAAAGGGGCACCTTCTCAAGAAAGAAGGTTCCAGGCCACAGCTGATTACTTACGATCGTTTATACAAACAAATGTCCAGTAAAACAGCTAACGCCAGTCCTGTGGACCCATTCAGCGATAAAATACAACTTTCTGACAAACAGATCAAAACATTCTTCAGAATCCCGCTTCACTGCGTAGGGGAATCCACTTTTTAACAAGTAAAAGTGATCATCCCCGAAAGTTGAAGTGTTATTTAGAAAGAAAAAAATTCTCCACTACAAGGCATACTCTATTAAAACTAGAATAATATTTCCTCAAAACAGAAGAATTATTTTCTGAAATAAGAGTGCAAGTCTTTTCAGAATACTGCAGTGAACAGTGGTATGGGGGCACATAGCTATATTAATAACGCTCAGACGTCATACCACAAGCTCACTACAGTATCACATAAAGTAAATAAAGAAACTTGTGCAAAAACAAGGAATAAATGCATTCACACATACACTGACAAGAAATTGTACAAGTAAAAAGAACCATTTTATTCCATACTATAAAGTTTTTGTACATATGCAGGTTTCAAGCGGGGACCAGTACCCGCACAATCTCCGGTCAATACATGCAGAAAGCAAAACAAGAAGCATAAAATTTAGCTTATCATTCCTTCTTCCTGCCACCCTTGGAGCTCTTTCCCGGCTTGACAACTAGTTTTGGAAGCCGCTGCGGACGGGTCGGGGGGGAAGGAGAAAGAGGAGTAGACGGATTTTCTTCTACTTTATCTTCTCCAGTTGGAGTGCTTTTCTTCTTCTTCATCATCGCACGCTTCCCTTTCCTCTTTGAAGAAGACTCACTCCCCGGAGTAAACAACGCAGAAAGTTTTGTATCATCATCACAAGACTGCTCCGGGGTCTTCTCACTATCCTCAAATTCTTCCGCCCTCTGCTCTTGCGAAGCGGGTGGATCCTCCAGGCCTTGAAGGGCTTCTATTTGCTCTTGCTGCGAACCCGGCTGAGAAGTAGGAGTGATTTGAAGGGATGGAGGAGGAACAGCTGGAAGAGGAGAAGTGTGCGCGGCATTTAGTGTCTTCGCTACAGAAGAAAAGAAGTTAAAATCAGTATTCTCCGAAAAAAGAGAAGATATTGGCTCATCAAGACTTAAGTAACAATCGAGAAATTCATCAAACTCGGTTGAAGCAAATAAGTAGTCTACTCGACTTGGATCAACATCGATCTTACCTGGAGAAGTTGGTTTAATCACATCGATTTCATACTTTTCAGCTTCAGCGTCATCCCGGGACTTCTCCTCGACTTGAACAGCGGGAGGCTCAGTAGTCGCGATTTTGACTTTGGTTTCTGCAGGAAGTGAAGAATAGGAACTAGAGCCAATGTTATCAGGGTCGACCGAAGCTGGGGGAAGAGCGGGGTCAGTTACAGTCGCTTTCTCTAAACACTCTCCTCCTGCTGCTTCGGCTCGTTCCTTAGCAAGCTGCTCTTTTCCTCTGGCAAGGGCGGTACGTGTTTCATCGTCCAGATAGGTCGCCTCGAGATCCGCTTCCGCATAGCCGGTGCCTCCGAACATGTCAATTATCGTTTCCCACACTTCAGCCAAAGTAACTTCATATGTCGTTCCCAGAAATGAGAGGCTCCCGCACCATAAAACGCTATGGATATAAAAGTCAAATAAAGTAGAGCTGACTTTGGCCTTCGTCGCCTCGTGCGATTGCTCAGCCGCTTCTTTTTCGGCGATGGCTGCAACTTGGCCGGCAACTGCTTCATCCCGCTCTTTTTCAACTTTGAGGAGTCAAGCTTCTAATGCTACAATCTCTAAATCTTGCGAGCTAACTCTTTCCTATAGTTGAGCGGTATCTTTGCGATATTTTTCAGTAACATGCTGCTCTGCCTCAAGTTTCATCTCAGCATCTCTTTGAGCAGCATGAGCATCTCTCACTTGTTTTTGGAAGACTTCTTCTTTTTGAGAGTGCGAGGCGGAAGAGGTGGCGAGATCTCCCTTGATTTTCTCGACTTCGGACTCAAGTCTTGCATTGTCGTCAGCAATGCTTGCCATCTCTGCATCATACTGCTTATAAATTTTATCCCATTCTGTCTTATCATTCTCCATAGTCAACATGGCTTCCATATTCATATGATTAACTCTTTGAAGCTCGTCAACAAGTTTTTGCCATCCGGATATCCTCTTGATATCAAGCATAACAGCATCAAGATTCCTAAGTATAGCTTGCTTATCGATCGGTACCAAGTCCAAGTCGAAACGCACCCCTTTTAGGCACCAATTTGGGAATCGGCTTTGGAGTGTAGGAGGACCGTCCCCGACTTGATATTGAGGCCTGTTGATAAATGTTTGAATGTCAGACTTCTTGAGAGCTGGAGAACCAGATGGAATTTCTGCAGAGGTAGGAGCATCAGACTTTTCAGAAATAGCAGGCGCATCACCAAGCTTGATCCGCTTGCTTGGATCTCCAGTGATGTGGCCCTTCCCCTTATCATCATGGGATTTCCTCTTATGAGAATCATCACTTCTGTGAGAAGAGTCGTGTCGATTATCCCTTCTTCTTTGCTGCTCCTCATAAGTTCGCCTTTCATGAGCTTTTCTAGCAGCTCTTTCTTCATTTGATTCCCTTGGGGCAGTGAGATAGCGCCTAAAATCATAAGTTTCGCGGCTTCCATGGCGCTGGAATTTGTCGTAGTACGAGCCACTTCGCCCCATCGGAGAATCTGAAAATGAAAAAGAGACAAGTCTTAAAAATCTTCGAAGTGAAGAAGCTGAGTGCGTATAAGTGCCAAAAATTCTAAGTGTGTGTGATGTGCAAGCTACGCGCGTCAAACTACAAACCACTCTTTGGTGTGGGAATAGTGACGACTTGTATAGCAGGCATTGTAATTTGTTGTAAAGAGGAAGTCGCCTCGGCAGCAGAAGAGATAATTTTTGGAGTATCATCTTTGAAAAGCTCTTGTGAGGTTATCATCAAATCACTCAACCCATCAAAGATATCATCGCCATTGTGCCCGGCGGAACTTTCCCTTTCGATTCCCACATCGGCCGCCTTTCCGGAATGCTGAGAAGGCTCCTCTTCTTCGATAACTGGGGAAAGTGTTAGCTTGCTTGACGACCCCGCAATGTCAATAGACATAGAACACTTCACCAGTGAAGCCTTAGTGATAGGTTCTTTCAGTGTAAGTTCTTCAGCAAGAGCTGGGGCATCTGATGTCTCTGCTTGAGGATCAGAAACTTCATAAATCTGAGTAGAACGGGAAGAATGTAGAAGTTCGAATTGATGTAAAAACTCGTCTTTCAACAGAAATTGGATGCTCCTCTCTTCAACCGGCACGGCCATGAGCCTTTAAAAGGTTGGTTTGTGACCAGGATCCCTAGAAGGAGGAGGAAGCGCTGAAAAGAAAAGAGCGAAGTTAACACTTGACAACTCAGACTTCGAAAAGTTCAGAAAACAGTAGGGACAAAGATAAATGATCTTACTTCCTACTCTCCAGATAGCGTAGAATCCTGGAGGACAGCAAACGTAGAAAAACTGACTCAGAAATCCGTGAACACTTTCGGGAAGACCAATGATCAGTTTGTGGTTCCTAGCACTTCTCACAAGCATGATGCACAGATAACAAACTTCGTCAAAACTCGAAATACGATCCAGCGTCCTCCAAAATAGCACACATAGTCCCATCAGGATGGCATAGCCATTGGGATGTAACTGAAAGGGAGAAATAGACAGTCGAAGAAGGAGCTGCTGAAGGAAATCGTTAAAAAGAGGAATGTCTCCGCTCATGCACATTTGGCGATTAACGGCGACGAAACCGTGAGGTGGTATGTCAGCAGTGTCGCCTTTCTCAAGCAGTATGGCATCTGCTTCAGCAATGCTGAACTGAGTGCACAGTTGGCGGAAAACTTTATATGTTAGTGTGGTTGAGATTCTTTCTGGAGGATTAGCCAATGGATTAGCAATTGGAAAGGCTTCTCCAGCTGGTCCTGTTTCTCCTTGTTGAGAAGTCATTCTACACAAGGAACTGGACATTCAAATATGAAGGTGCACGTTTCCTAAAAAGTGTGAAGTGTTGTGTAAAACTAGTAAAATAATAAGTAACTATAACTGGAATCAAATTAGTTGATATTTGTCAATTATAGGGTTTCAAGACTTGTTATTGTAAGTACAAGTACAGTGTTGATGCGAACAAATCAACTTTAGTTGATTATTTTAGCTTTGCTTTAATACTTCACTTGAACTTGTTAATTCACAGCATCTCATTCACATAAGTTCATTTAAGTTAATTATTCATTGACAACTAATCTGTCATTCGACGTGGGCGGTCAATGACAGTATATTCGTCCCATTTTTCTACAAATGATGTATTTAACAGAGGTGACAGCTTTAAAAGTTGAAATGATCTGCAAAGAAGTACAACAAAATTCAGGTTCAAATAGTTTAAAGTCCAGGCAATTCGAAGTTTAGTTCAATCAAGTCCTAGGTCGCTCACGACCTAGCATAGGTCGGAAATTCCTCAGATCGCGTTGCGCGGATCAAAAGGTTCAAGGCAATGCAAGTTTGTCTAAGTGTTAGCTCGGCCGCGACCTAAAAGCCTATGCCGCAAGGGAGTTAAGTCGTAAATTTCTTAGGTCGTTCTGCTGTCATTCAAGCAAAGTTAAGTCGCAAGTCTTAGGTCGTTTGATTCCAAGCACGACCTAAAAGTTGAGTCGCAGGAAGTTGTTCGGCTTTGCTTAGGTCACAAGAATTCTTAGATCGGTCAAGTTCCTTAGGACGTAAGTCTTAGGTTGCAGCACGACCTAATTTTTTAGGTCGGTCAAATATGTTAAGTCGCTGACTTCCTCTCCATGCAATCCATCTTGACCCAATAACCCGTTATCAATTACACATAGAAACCCATCGTCCTCTTCATGAAGTTCTCGATCCATTCATACCACCGAATCACCCCAAAAACAATTCAAAACATCCCCAATCCATCACAGATTCAATGCATTACCATGACCTCGTAAATCAGTCAAGCAGCGATCAAAAGTCGATCACAACAATCACTCGAAATGAAGCATGACACATGAAATTGAACCGAGGTTGGAAAATAGGGATTCATAATTCAACGATGATTATGGCGGGATGAAGATTGAATTCACTTACGAGTATAGTGGTGAAGATGAATCGGTGACTAAAATGGGTTGAATTCGCCTTTGGAAGCTTGAAGATTCGTCAATGGTAGAGCGGGAAATTGAGGTAATTAAGTGAAGAAGAAGCAGCGACCTAGCAAATTTATATGGGGCTGGGAAGAAGGCGAATAGGCATGCGAGTTAGCGCAGCTTTTAGGTCGCCCACGACCTAGCAGAGTTAGGTCGAAGCACACGACCTATGGCATAGGCCTGTACTTCGAGGGGCAAATTTTAACTCCTCTTTTTTAGCGACCTAAAACTCCGCGACCTAAAAGCTTAGCGACCTAAAACTCCGCGACCTAATAGCTTAGCGACCTAACTACAGAGACGACCCACCGACCTAAAGAAGCTAACGACCTAAAGAAGTTAACGATCTAAAGAAGCTAACGACCTATGGAATGTCACGACCTAACGACCTATGGACTGTCACGACCTAACGACCTATGGAATGTCACGACCTAACAACTTAAGGAGTTAGCGACCTAACGACTTAAGGAATTCATGACCCAACATCCTAGCAATGTAACGACCTAGCGAGCTAAAGCAGAGAAGAGTTTCACAACCTATCTTAGGTCGCTCACGACCTATTGACTCGTTCAGACAAAACTCAGTATAGTTCAAACAAGACCCACGACCTATCTTAGGTCCCTCGCGACCTACGACCCAACTTAGGTCGTCCACGACCTAGGACTTGAAGACAGAATCTTGCCCAGAATCTCCCCTATAAATACGGTCTTAACTCCAACTTAAGGAGGGCTTTTGGATCATTATCTGAAGCGCCGATACTCTGCCGCTTTCTCAACTGAATCAACACTTGAAGAACTCCAACACCAAAGACACTACAACAAGCTTTGAAAGAGAACTTGCACATCCGACATGGATTCAACAAATCTCATCATCGAAGTTTGAGCTACTAGTCTGAAGTGTTTAGAAATCGAAGTGTATTGTATCTTGAAGTGCATTGTATCAATTTGTAACCAAAATCAGCAATAAAGGAATTCAAAGTGGACGTAGGCTTGATCTTAAGCCGAACCACTATAAAACCGTTGTCTTTTACTGTTTTTTGCTACTTTTCTGCTTGTTTCTTATTCCCGTTTCACGGGTGGTGCTTCTACATTACTACTATACACACTAGGGTGTTAGCGTTCAATTTTCAGCGTTAACATAGTACATAGTTGTACTACAAGTCAAAGGTAGCATGTAGCATACTACAAGTCATGTTTTTTTCTTTATGATAAATAACTTGAGCATGTATCAGAATCTCATACTCCCACATTTGTCATAGAAGTAGGTCTTTATACATTATATAAAAATGATTAACTTATTCATGCCTTTATTTAAGATTTGAGAAACAGCGTTACTATTTTTTTTATCACCCTGGGTTCACCAAAATTCTAGGCCTCTATATCTTTTGATTTGGAGTCCAAATATTAGGTACATTGTAACAATTTTTTGAACTATCGTTATATTTTAAAATTATATCAACTGCAACTCTTTTGATCTTTAAGTTTTAATCCATTTGTGAAACATGAACTACTCTAATTTGCAACCACAACAAATGATCTATGTTGCATTTTGCCTGAGCTATAGGGGAGGAGTTTTGGCTTCAATTGTTACAGCCGTTGGAGAAATAACTTTGTTTATGGGAAATACATGATGCATTAGGCTACTGGGCCCTAAAGATGAAGCCCAAACATCGCTGAATAATGGTTGTGGCATCGGACTTTGAAGCTCAGTAGTATTATAGTGCGGCTGAATACACAGAAATAAGATTTGAGAAAATGAAAACTGAAATGTCTTTATTGCTATTTTCCAGATTATAATCTCATAATACAAAATGCAGTATTGCCTTCTTATTTATACAAGAATGTAAAGAAAAGAGATAATGGGTCAAAACAAAGCCCAGCCCAAAATAGAAAAAGAAAACGGATAAGGGAAAAGCGGTCCGCATCACACAGAACCGAAGTCTTGATATCCCCCTTCAAAAAGAACTAGGGTTTCTCAGCAGCCTTCATTTCATTCTCTTCATTCCTCTCATCGTCCCCATTAACGATACATAAGAAATCTCTGAATCTAGCAAAGTTTTTGCTGGACAGAGCCTTGGTCAGAACGTCTGCCCTTTGAAAAAGAGATGGTACATGGTTGACTTGGAGTTTTCCAGCTTCGGTTCTTTCACGAACAAAGTGAAGGTCCACTTCCATGTGTTTGGTCCTCGAGTGTTGGACTGGATTCATCGAGAGGGATATGGTGCTCATATTATCGCACCACACTGTGGGAATTTTAGCTGATCGAAGCCCTAATTCAGAAATTAGGCTTTATGTCCACATTATCTCAACCGTGACGCTGGCTAAGGCCCTGTACTCCGCTTCCGTACTCGATCTAGAGATTGTGGGTTGCTTTTTGGTACACCAAGATACAGGATTGGATCCAAGATAGACGCAGTGCCCTGTGGTGGACTTGCGATCGTCTAGATCGCTCGCCCAGTCAGCATCACTGTAAGCCTGTATCGTAATCTCTTTACTTGATTTCAATAGCAACCCAAAATTATTTGTTC
Source organism: Allium fistulosum (assembly GCA_030737815.1). Classification (NCBI taxonomy): domain Eukaryota; kingdom Viridiplantae; phylum Streptophyta; class Magnoliopsida; order Asparagales; family Amaryllidaceae; genus Allium; species Allium fistulosum. The sequence goes on along the minus strand of CM060905.1, from coordinate 494,248,884 downwards.
CCTTTAAATATCTCAATATACGTTTAACTGCTTTCCAGTGAGTATCTAAGGGTCTTTGCATATGTTGACAAACTCTGTTTACACTATAGCAGATTTCTGGTCGTGTGATAGTAACGTATTGCAGTGCACCGACAATACTTCTATATTGCTTGATGTTATTTATAGGCTCACCTATATGTTTGGATAGATGTAAATTACTTGTCATAGGGGTGGCAAGTGGTTTTGCCTTATCCATGTTAGCCCTAATTAGGATTTCAGATATGTATTGCTTTTGAGATAAGAATAAGCTTGAATCAGATTTTCTTTGCACATGTATCCCCAGGAATTGGTTGATTTCTCCTAGGTCTTTAATTGCAAAATGTTTATCTAAGAGAATGACCACTTGATTTATCTCTTCCATGTTATCACCAGTAATAAGAATATCATCTACGTAAACTAATATGTAGATGATATTTTGACCTCTATTTCTGGTATATAGTGAGTTGTCTGACTTAGTTGCATTAAAGCCCATATTGCCTAGAGTAACTTTCAGTTTCTCATACCATGCCCTTGAGGCCTGCTTTAGACCATAGATAGCCTTGTGTAATTTGCATACATGTGTACTGTGAGTTGCAGAACAGTATCCCATTGGCTGTTGCATGTACACATCTTCCTGAAGCTCACCATTTAAAAAAGCATTGTGAACATCTAGCTGCTTGATTCTTCAATGCTTGTGTAATGCAACTGTCATGATAATCCTTATAGTAGCTGGTTTGATAACTGGTGAGAATGTTTCCTTAAAATCAAAACCAAACTGTTGTGTGTACCCCTTTGCAACTAATCTGGCCTTGTATTTAGCTATACTGCCATCAGTGTTTCTCTTGATTTTGTATGTCCATTTGCTTCCCACAATGTTTTTATGCTTTGGGGGTGTAACCAAACTCCATGTTTTGTTTTTAATTAAAGCATTATACTCTTCATCCATAGCCCTTCTCCATTCCTCATCTTTTGCAGCTTGATCATAATTAGTTGGTTCAACCTTATTGAGTACAGCTGCATATACCTTAGGCTTAAAGATCCCACTTTTAGACCTAGTAACCATAGGATGTTCAGCCCTTGGTTGTGTTTGAACCATGTTTTTACTGTGACTGTCAGTGTTTTCAGTTGTTGAATCCCCATTATGATCATCAATTGTTTTTGTTGTTGAGTAGTCATTTTCATCATGTTCATCCCCTATCTGCTGTTCTTGGTTGATGTGAGTGCTATGATGAATGTTGTTTGAATCTGATTTGTCTGAACTGTAACCAACTTTTGTGCTAGTGATAGATGTTTCTCCTGGTTGATGATTATTGCCACCATCTTGAATTTCACTCGCCAATTCAGTTAATTCTGGAATTGTTGGTACATATACAGCTTTTCTACTTGTTGGTTGTTTTTCCTTTACACTTTCTGCAAATGGAAAAACATTTTCATTAAAGACAACATGCCTTGAAATATATATTCTGCCATTTTTATCTAAGCATTTGTACCCCTTTTGATTATATGCATAACCTAAAAAGGTACAAGCACTTGATCTCAAGCTCAATTTATGCTTGTTATATGGTCTGAGATAAGGGAAGCACAGACAACCAAACATTTTCATGTAATTATAATCAGGTTTAACTTTGTGCAATCTCTCATATGGGATTGTTTATTTAGTAATCTCGTGGGTACCCTATTTATAAGATACACTGCAGTGGCAAATGCCTCTTTCCAGTATCTCATAGGTAGTGACCCCTGAGATAACAGAGTTAATCATGTTTCAACTATGTGTCTGTGTTTCCTTTCGACCAAGCCATTCTGTTCTGATGTGTGTGGGCAGGTGGTCCTATGTATTATCCCTTTATTGTTAAGAAATGCTTTTAAGGGCTTGAACTCACCACCACCATCAGTTTGCAAAATTTTAATTTTACTACCATATTGATTTTCAGCATAAATGATGAAATGTTTAATTGCATTAAATGTATCTGACTTGTTTTTGAGAAAATATATCTATGTGAATCTAGTACAAGCATTAACAAGTGAGAGATAGTACCTGTCTCCTTGTGTTGATGATAGGGGGGCTGGTCCCCAAAGATCTGCAGCCACCAAATTCAGTGGCTCATGATATACAGTTTCTGATTTACTAAAAGCCAACTTGTGACTTTTTCCTTTTTGACAATGTGAGCATATAAAGGGAACAGAGAAATTTCTAAAAGCAATTTTACTTTCATTAAGAATTTGTTTTACAACATCAATCTTAGGGTGACCAAGTTTACAATGCCACAAATTAAGAATATTATCCCCTTTTTCAACATTGAAACTAACAATATTAGAATAAGTTGCCCTATTAGTAGGTTTTCTTGTGCCCATGTTGCTGAACTTGTAAAGACCTTTGTCCAATTCACCCTGTAGTAATATATTTTTATTCAGTAAGTCCCTAACAAGGCAGAATTTTGGGTGAAACTCAAAGTATACACTGTTGTCCTTGGCAAATTGAGAAACACTTATTAAGTTTTTTTTAATCCTAGGAACTCTCAATAAGTTATTCAGGTAGAGAGTCCTACTACCATTAACACTGCCACTTCCAACATGTGATATTTTTATGGCTTCACCATCACCCATAAGAACAGAATGCGTACCTTTGTATTTCTTGTTTCCTAAATTGAGATTCTGAAGATTGTTAGTGATATGGTTGGTTGCACCTGAATCTGGGAACCAGTCATCTATGTTTGTATCATCATTTCTTTCTACATCTTCATTTGTATCATCTGAGTTGGCTTAGTTTTGCTGGTTCACTTGAGCCATGTTTGCATTGTGTGTCTTTTGACTTGATTGACCTGTTTTTTCACAAATTTGACACTTTACTCTGTTGTAATTGTTGGACCTTCCTCTTCCTCTGCCTCTTTGAGACTGACCTCCTCGTTGAACTGGATGGCCAGGGTTATTAGAGCTGTTGGGTGTTTTTGATTGATTCTTGTTTCATGTATTTGTTGCAAAGTTAATGTTGATATCACCTTGTATTGATTTCCTTTGCTCAATTCTTCCTTCATGAGCAAGTAGGGCAGCATGAACATACTGCAGATTTGGTAGCACAGTTTGTGTGGCAATTAATGTAACAAGTGACTCATATTCATCATCCAAACCGCTAGTGAGAGTGAGAATCTGATCATTTTCTGTAACCTTATGTCCCACAGCACTAAGTCTGTCACACAAGTTCTTGATCTTGGTGATGTATTCTCTCATGGGCATGTCCCCTTTTCTAGCATTTTGAAGTTCTCTTTTGTAATGCATAATTCGAGCAGATGACTGAAAACTAAAGATCTGGTTTATAGTGGACCAGATCTCAAATGACGTATTGCACCCAACAATTTGAGATAAAAGATTGGCACTTATAGATGATATTAGCCATGATGCAAGTAAGTTGTCCTGCTTCTGGTGTTGAACATAATCTGGGTTACTGACAGAATTTCTTTCTTTATCTAAAATTATTGCAGGAGGCACAGCTTTTGTCCCTTGCACGAATTCCTGAAGGCCATAGACTTTTAGTGCTGTCTCAACTTGATATTTCCACAAGATGAAGTTGTCTTCATCAAGAGGGATGGTGATAACATGACTCTTTGACTTAACTAGTGCAGGGATGCATCTGGTGCCATTATCTTGATCTCTCGAGGTGACAGATGTAGATTCTTCACCACTATCTGCCATTTTTGGTCAGATTCTTGGATTTGAAGAACTTTGTCGAAGCAGAAAAGATTGGAAAAAGGAAAGAAACAGAGTTTCTTGGAGTGGTAGACAACGGTTTGCTGCCAAGAAACTGATTGGAATCAAGAAAATGGTGGTTGTGTATTATATCAATGAAATTGATATAATGCACATGCACATCGGGTTGAAAGAAAGTCTGAACCTCAGAGAAAATGTGAGAAAACGTTTGTTGTTACCGGTTGGAGATGATGAGTAACTTCTGATCCAAACCTTGGCAGCAACAGCGTCGATGAGAGCAGAGGCTCTTGATCAAGAATAGGGCAAAAACTCCAATGATGATATCTTTTCTGAGGAGCCACACGAAACTCCCTTTCAATCTTCGAAAGATAATGAAGGGGTTGTAATGGTGGATAAAATGCCTTTCGGCTTTGCAGCTTTGATACCAAAATAAGATTTGAGAAAATGAAAACTGAAATGTCTTTATTGCTATTTTCCAGATTATAATCTCATAATACAAAATGCAGTATTGCTTGCTTATTTATACAAGAATGTAAAGAAAAGAGGGAATGGGTCAAAACAAAGCCCAGTCCAAAATAGAAAAAGAAAACGGATAAGGGAAAAGCGGTCCGCATCACACAGAACCGAAGTCTTGATACACAGAAGAGATAAGGTAGCTTGCATAGCCTGGTTAAACTGTTCATGATGCTTGGACTGGAAAACTGCAGCTGAAGCAGGACTATGAAGAGTATGTGGAGCAGCTGCTTAACTCAATGGACTGTTTTTGGAGTGAACAATAGTTTGCATAGCTTTTTTTTTTAAAGAGAGATATAATATATAAAAAGGAGAAAAAACGCCTTTCTCCGGGGGCTCACAAAGTAGAAACAAGATGGGAAGAAAACCATCAAAAGGAAAAACCGCAAAACAACAGCGGAAAAAACCAAAACACTGAAGACAGCGACAACTCCACACCCAGATAGTGGAGGAGAACGAGGAAACGATCCACCAACAAGCACAAACCCGCCTATACCCTAAGGAAAAGGCCAGACCTCCAATCCAAACCAAAAGATAGCCAACAAGAAAGCGCTAAACCAACAAATAAAAGGAGCGCACGGAAGATGGCAATCAGAGAAGAGCAGACGCCATCAACGCCAAACTAGTGGCAAAATAGTAGATCAAGACCAGACGCAGCCGCCGAACAACCACAAAGAAACCACCAATAACTAGCGATCAAATGGAGGCGGGATCCCGAAACCAACAGCCAAAATGTAAACCAAGACAATCCGAAGCAGCCTAGCTACCACAGTAACCACCAAGAAACCAGAGAAGAAAAGGCCGGACCTCCCAAACAAGACAATCAAACCCTGGAAACAGCTCCTGGAAAACTAACAACCACATTAAACAGAAAATAAGGGGGGGGGAGGGGCAATGAGCGATGGGTGAAGGCCAGCGCTCGCACAGGATGATCAACCTACTCCCAGTCGAGCGTGAGACGAAGCACACGAAATAGAGAGGAGTCTGACCAGATGCTCCGCACGGAGGTTTAAGCGACCCCTGAAAGGTCGTCCACGGAAAGCAATGAAGACGTCTTTCCGAACACACCGAATGATAGAAGTAGGATCCATACGAGCATCTTCGAACGTTGCCTTGTTTCGCGCGCACCAAAGGTGCCAGCAGATGAGACAAGGAATCAAGCGGTAAATGATCGCACGAAGAGACTTACCAGCATTCCCAGACCACCAGGAGTTCTGGATATCAGAAGGAGAACACGCCATCCGACGCATACCAATAAGGTTACCGAAGTAATTCCAGCACGATCTGGCTGAATAGCCACCAAAGAACAAATGATTAAGGGATTCGGTATCCCCATTACCACAACATCTACAACGAGAAGCGAAAGGGATGCCGATTTTTTGGAGGTTCTCGTCTAGTGGCAAACCATCATGGATAATTCGCCACATCAGAGTAGAGACCTTGGGAGGAATACGAGAGTCCCAGATAAGAGAAAAAACCGGACGAATGGGGCTTGGCACCCTAATCGAAGACCAAGCTCTCCGAATCGAAAAGGATGATCCATCCCATCCGGAAGAACCACCGTGACCGTCGGAACAAGCTTTTACCGACTGCATGTGCTTCCAGGTTTCACTAGCAAATGACGGGGATCCAGAGAAGTTAGAGCCCTCAAGACTACGGTATTTCGCGTGGAGGAACGTAGCCCATAAGGAGTTGTTAGCGCCAAATCTATGCCATAATTTACAAGCAAAAGCGGCGCAAAGGTCCTCAGGTCTTCGCAGACCCAGACCGCCTTCATTCTTGGGGCGACACACCACATCCCATGACACCCAATGGTGACGACGGGCGCTATCTCTGTTGCCCCAGAAGAAAGAAGAAGCCAAAGAACGGTAAGACCGAAAGAAGGAAGAAGTAGGGGTCATAGCCGCGAAAACATGAGTACCCATCGAGTTTAAAACGGATTTGATAAGGACAAGACGACCAGCCTGAGAAATAAGAGAAGCATTCCAGCGTAAAATCTTACCCCTCACTTTATCAGTTATGGGGTCGAAAAGAGCATTGACCTTTCTACCACGGTATAGGACAACTCCCAAATAAGGAAGGGGGAGGGTGGCTTCCTTGAAGCCAGAGACCGACTCGATCCATAAGGCACGGAAGGGAGGCATGTCCTTTGCGTGGACGAAACAGCTCTTGGCAGGGTTAACAAGTTGGCCCGATGAACGCTCATATTGATGAAGAAAATTGAGAAGCCGACGGACAGAGGGGATGCTGCCATTAGAGAAAATGACTACATCATCAGCGAAGGACAAGGAAGACACTAGGGGGCAACCCCTCGGAATCCCAAAACGCTGAATCTGGCCGTAGATAGTTAAGGATTGGAGACTGCGAATGAAAGCCTCTGCCGCGATCACAAAGAGAGTAGGCGATAGAGGGTCTCCCTAACGCAAGCCCCTACCGGCCTTAAAATAACCATAAGCCGATCCATTAATAAGCACAGAGAACCAGCAGTTGGAGATGAGCCTCCACACCAAGTCAATAAGGTATTCCGGGAAACCGAAAGCCCTTAAAACCTTGATGATGAAAAACCAGGACATACGATCATAGGCCTTAGCCATGTCCAGTTTGAAGACAACATTAGATCCCCTGATCTTCCGATCGATCTGGGAAATTATTTCTTGAGCGAGCAGAACGTTATCAGTAATCAAACGCCCTTTTACAAATCCCGCTTGAGAAGGAGAGATAATGCGCTCAAGGAAGGGCGCTAAACGAGTGGAAATGATTTTAGAAATTACTTTGTTCGAGAAGTTGCAGAGACTGATAGGCCGATAATCCATACACGACCTAGGGTTCTCGCACTTTGGAATAAGGACAAGGTTGGTGGATGTCCAACCAGAAGGAAGGGAACCCCCAGAAAAGAAGGATTGCACAGCAAGACAGAAATCCTCCTGGATTAAAGACCAGGAACTCCTGAAGAAATTACCGTTGAAACCATCCGGACCACTGGCGCTGTCCTTGCTAAGTGCAAAGACATAAGCACGTATCTCCTCCGAAGAAGGGAGATTCGTGATGTTGTCGCATTCCGGAGAAAGAACAACACGCGGAATGAAGGCCAGCAGAGCTGGGTCCGATACTGAAACCGATGGAGAGCTCAAAAAGGATTGGAAATGGGACAGGATGGTCTCTTTAACATCTTCAGGCGAAGAGGCCGTAGATAGATCCGGACGCACGATCTCACGGATCGTGAGAATGTTATTCTTCTTACGAATAGAAGAATGAAAGAATTTAGAGTTTGTATCACCGACAACTACCCACTTGATCCTAGCCTTTTGACTAAGGTAGTCATTCTCGATACGAAGTTCCGAGGAGAAAGAGGTTTGAGCAAGATCCCAAGCCTCCTTGTTAGCCACGTTAGGATCCTCATCTAACAAGGATTCGGCTGCTATAAGAGACTCTTCGGCCCGACGAACGCGGTCGAAAATGTTCTTAAAGACCTGAGAGTTCCAAACCTTAAGGCAATCTTTAAGACGCTTAAGCTTACGACTGAACGACTTACAAGGAGAATCAACAATAGGAACACACCAAGAATCAGCAACAACTTGTTGAAAGGAATGGTGAGAAATCCACATGCTTTGAAAACGAAAGGAAGAGGGCCCCGTTAAAGAGCGGGGAGAGCAACGAACAACCATGGGAGCATGGTCAGAGAAAGACCGATGGAGATGCGCGATCGAGAAGGAAAAAGGAAGACGAAACCACTCCTCCGAACCGAAAACACGGTCAAGCCGGGAGAGGATTCGGTTCGGTCCGTCTTGGTTGTTGGACCAGGTGAAAGCAGAACCTACAAAAGGAAGCTCAGACAAACCAGAGCTGACAATGAACGAGTTGAAATCCGCCATCGCTATTCGATTGATGGCGGCTCCTCCTCGTTTTTCCGCTTGGCAAGCGACGATGTTAAAGTCGCCGCCCAAAACAGAGGAAGCGAAGCCCAGCGATTCGAGACCTAAAATGTCAGACCAGAGTGACAATCTCTCCACACGATCACATTTGGCATAAACCGCCGAGAAAAGGAAGGGAGAGCTAAACGAGGGAGACGAACAGACCAAAGAAAAAAGCTGGAAGGAGTCAAAAGCAGCCTGGACCGAAAAAGATTTGGACCATAGGATCCAAATCTTCCCCGAGACGTTGGCGGAGCCCCCGCCAAAACCTAACGATAAGACAACGCTGGAAATGTCTTCAGGACCCAGGAAGGGTTCCAGGAGAGCGACCAAACCTACAGAGTGTTTCTTGACAATGCGTTTCAGCCTAGCCAAGGACGCATCATTGCCAATGCCACGGATATTCCAGAAAAGAAGATTCGCCATTGAGACCAAGAACCGGGAACCAAAGAGGAAAAAGGAGAACTCAGACCAGGTAAAGGGAATACCGAGCAGATCGATCAATCTGCTCGGACGCCGCTATAGAGCGTGTGCGAATGGTGCGCGGGGTAGTCTGGACCCTGCGCGAACGGCGCCGAGTCGCCCTAGGGGTAGAGTCGGAAATCTGGGTAGGAGTCATCGAAGAAACTTCGAGACCCGGACCCAAAGCAGAAGGCAACGAGTCTCCAAGCAGAGAAGATGAACGCGACGAGTTCCTAGCTAGACAGTCGAGACGCTCATTAAGGAGCGCAATCTCTTCCTTGCTCATAAGGGGAATGGATAAGGACAGAGAACAAGAAGAAGAGGGAAGGGAGCAGGCCGAAGAGCAAAAGGAGGAAGAGGGACTCACCAATTCCGAAGGAATCAAAAGCTTCTGGGGAAGCTGACAGAACGAGGGAAGGCGAAGCAGTCGAATACCACTCTTCTGAAGAAACCAATCAGATAACAGAGAAGTAGAATAACTGAGAGAATCGAAATGGCAAGAGGAAAGTGAAACCGACAAGGAAGACTCGACAGGAGGGGGGGAATAAGAAGAAGGTGAAGCGACGACAAAGAATGAAGACGAAAGAACAGAGACAGAGCGGATCAGTGTAGGGTCGCTAATAGAAAGCGGCTCATATTGCTGTGGGAGTCTTACCAATGCCGGACTGTCACTACTAAAACAGCCCCGCGTAGCCGGTAAGAGTCGCAAGTCGGACCAAACAGAGGGGAAAGAAGAACATAACATGGACTGTTTCCTGGAATTTTCCTGGAACATAACATAATAGTTTGCATAGCTTGCGATTATGTGGAGCAATGTAAAAACAACTTGCATAACATGGACTGTTTGCATTGCTTGAATGAAGTATATGCGGACATGCAGTTGAATATCAATGGACATGTAGTTGAATATTGGTGAATAGCATGGACTGCTTCCTGGAATTTTCCAATTGGTACTTCCACTTAATTCCTTTTTCGATTTATTTAGGTGCTACTAAAATTATTCACTAGTAATATAAAAAAGAAGTAGATGAATTACGTGTCGACTGCTTTTGATCTTTGGTATGTTTAGTTAATTGAAACTAGCTTCTGTTTATTTTATTTTTCAATTTTTGTTAACCTTTGCTAAAAGCCTAAAACTTCTGTTATGATCTGACGGTAACGTAGTTTTGTTTTGCATGCATAACTTCTAACTCCACCAAAACGATACTTCAAATTGGTCAAAGTACATACATTTGATGGCTCATATTGGGTCATGACGTTGAATGGGTTAAATGTTTCAAAATGATTCAAATTTTTGTGTAGATGATCTCAATAACAAATAGATTAAATGTACAAAGTTTGCTCCTTTCTGAAATTTTTTAACATAAAAAGATGAAGAGGAGCTACATAATAGAGGAGCTATGGATCCCTCCTTTTTTACATGTATAATCAGTAATTATTTTCGGTTCACAAAACTTGCTATTATTTTTTGGATAAGCTTATGATTTCCTTACACATGCGTTCAAATTATAATTGAAATAATACAAAAGCAATGTGCATATTATTAAAATGTCTTTTAAAACGTACATTTCGTTATTTGAATATATTGATAAACTTAATTTAAGTGACACACAATATGTAGTACCCCCGTAACATTGCAAATCACAATAACAGCCTAACATTTTATCAAGGTTTTTCCTATTACAACTAAAAATGATTATGCTTGATTAAGGTGTTAAAAGAAACTATGAACTAGAATGGCTTGCTTGAGAACATTCTCTAATTATATAATGAAATATCAAAGAGGAAGGTATGAGGGGAGGACTGATCGTAGAAAAAAACAATGGTATGAATTGGTTTCATTCGATGAATCATTATCAGCTTTACCTCGTCCACTGAGACTAAGAGAAATCCAATTATGGAAACCAACACCTCTAGCCATTTCAGTATGATCATTCAACTCAGATTGTAGGTTTTCACTAGGATGGCTTGGAAATAAAGTCTGCAAGGTAGGATCAGCATTTCCATATGCAGAAGGATTACCAGCCAAATTTTTGTTCCCTTCACTGTTAGCACAGGCAGCAATATTTTGTGCACCTGAAGTTTCCCCTATGCTTCCATTTAATGAAAAATCATAGTCATTAAAAGGTGATGCACCAACTAAAGCATCAGACTCATTTGCATAAGTGCCAAATAGTTGAAGCCCTGCTTGAGGGTATATAGGCAACTGCCATTGAAGTAGTACATAATCTCCATTTTCATTGCTGTTATTGTAACCATAAGATGGATAAGAAATGTCACTAGGGTTCCTAGTTCGACTCACCATACCCCACCCTACGTCCAGTCGCCTCCTTGCCATGCCCGATGGCCTCAACCTCCGCCTCAAATTAGAAAACAGAACTCAACATAAACACCCACCAAAACCATAAAAAACATGTTCGACTGCCGCTTCCATCATGAACTCCACCTACTCATGCAATCATGGAAAACTACACCTTCGAACCTTCCTGCATACGACCATCCCTCTCACCCAGCATACACACTCAACCACGCACACTTACTCAACCATACACACCTGCACTCATAGCTAAACACACCTACACACTGACTACCACTCACAAATATAAATTTCTCATTTTATTTTTATGCGCTGTTCTTGTTCAGAGAAGAAGAGAATGTGTATTGTTGTTTGTGAATTCATATTTTGTTTTATGTGTGTGTGTGCTTGTTCATATATATGTGCGCAAAATTTCATAAAGGCCAAGCACCTTGCTGTTGATCTATATATAATCAAATTTTATTTTGCATGCACAACTGAAATGAAAAAAAATATCCAACCCTTGTAACAGTGATTAGGACTAAGAATACATATACAGCAAATAGATAACGGAAATTGTACTGACTATATATCTTTAGCACTTGTCAAATTCTGTATGACTTAAGTAAAGAGATATTTTCATAGTCAAGGTTTAGCGATAAGGGCTACAAGCTGAAAGAGTGTGGTTCTTTGTGAACCATTTAAGCAAGCAAATGAAAAGGTATTGCTCTATTGTGTCAACGTGCACTTGCACTTATTAACACAAATATGCAGAAGTTTTGCTGTTTCATTTTGATTTTTTGGGATTATATATGGTTGTGTACTTGATATAAATGTGTTTGCTTATATAATATCATGACCAAAAAATGTAATCACCATAAATGTAACTACACCTTGTCGATTTTAGTGCTTGTTTGATAAAAAGACGAGTGATTAATCAGCTAATTATAAGTTATATATAACACATACGATTCCTAGAGGTGCAGTACCTCATATGATAGCCATGTTGTAATGATTTTGAGTTAACTGGAATCCATGTTTCAAATGATTGCACCTTGTTGATCATATTATATGTATCATTTTCTTTTGTTTCAAAAACTCTTTTCTTTTCTTTCTTATGTTGATTGCTATCATTTTTCTTTATTCATAAGGGATTGGAATGCATCTCAACATGATACACAAATTATACGAACATGATTCCCCGCTTTACGTTCTTAAAGCCTTGCGCACGGTTTGTTGAGTTCGTCCCTTCTGTAGAATTCATAAATGGTTTCTTTATGCAATCTTCTCACCTCAGAAATTCCGTCATGTATGTAGCTCAAACTCTAAAAGTCCTATAAGAGCAAGAAATATAGGTATGGCTCGATCACCACACCAGGATGTTAATGTTCATGCTGCATTGAAATTTAGGCACAACTTATCATGTTTATTTGTAAGACATAATGGAGCTATTTGTGCAATGAAAGAAGTTCCTATTATTTGTGCACATGACAGAACCTGTTAATTTAGTGGTTGGGTTTTTTCCATTATTATTGAATAAGATAAACTATTTTGGGTAGGCGTAATTTCTTTATATTGTTAATGTGTAGTAGGTTGGTCTGAACTGTTGTGTCTAAGAGCTGCAGCGAGCCCGAAACCACCGATCAGTATCTAAGTTGGCTAATACTTGTATATATATACCTTAATTTGGAGAATGTCGATCATAGGAAGAGCGTGTAGGCAACATGGCGAATGTTGCCGTCGCAAAAGCAAGAAATAATGTTGTTTCAATTTGGTCATAGGCAACTACTACTGTTAGTAGAGCTAACCATAACACTACTAGAAAGGCTTCGTATAGCGGAGGAGCTTAGCGACGGCTAGCGACGGCTAAAAAAAGCGGCCGTCGCAAGCCGTCGCTAGCCGTCGCTATACGCAATATACAGATCTGGCCGAGAGCAACAGCTTCTTCATTTCTTCTTTCCCAAATTTCTTTCCTCCTTCCCCCTCCGACGCCCTCCGTCACCATAGCCGCCGCCCCAGCTTTCAACGCCTCCAAATCACCCAAATTTACGTCGGTATGCTTCTAATCTCTTGTTTGAATGTAAATTTGATGTTTTTAGGTTTAGTTTAAACCCTAAGTCAATTATGATTTGTTGTAAGATTGAGATTTGTTGTTAAATTGGGTATTAGTAGTGTTGTTAAATTAGGTATTAGTATTATTGTATGTTGATTTGATAGATTAATTAGTTTATTATCATGAACTTGAATTATTTAGTATTACATTAATTAGTTTATCATGATCAAGTTGAATAAATGGTTGATATAGATGATTAGTGTTGGTGATTAACATGGTTAGTTGTTTTAGGTGAAAAAATAGTGTATATTAATGATTAACTTGGTTATTGATAAATTTACATGAAAGTATTTCATAGTTTATGAAATTGATAAATTACAAATTTAAGTTGTTAAAATCTAAATTCTGCAAATATGAGTATTACAAATTACAGTATTGTACAAAAATAAAGTTTATATAGTATTGTACAAATTTAAGTTTGATAAATTACAAATTACAGTATTGTACAAAAATAAAGTTTATATAGAAAATTAAAAAATGAATATGAGAGCATTAAAAATTCTACAAATATCAAATTTTTTTTAAAAAAAATTAGGAAATGACTTTAAAAACAACTGATATTGTACTGAAATCTATTTTGTAATGAAATTAAGAAATGAATATAACAACAACAAAGATTACGCTAAAATCTATGTCGTAAAAAAATAAAGAAATGAATATTGAACTATAATTGTTAATTGAATGTTGAACTAAAATTTAAATATACAACTTTATTAAATAAAATTTAAATAGTTGAAACATTGTCAAAATTTGAAAAGAACAACAATATTTGATAAAATTTAAAGAAATTTTTTTATCTCTTAGATTGGCTTTGGCCCCGTTTGGCAAGTGTTGTATATGATCGTTATATGGATGTTCGTTTTGGTAACGGAACGGACATTTATATTCATCTGATACAATATTTGTCGGATTTGTCCCTGTATTGGACAAGTTACAAACACAATAAAGTAATTACATATTATAAATCATTTCATTTTAAACGGTTACAAAATTTCGATAGCGCTTCCTTTACGTTCCCTGTGTACACGCATTTGTGTACGATACAGGGAACAGAAGGGCAGTGCTGCCGAAATTTTGTTGAACCGTTTAATCTGGAATGATTTATAAAATGTAATTACATTATTGTGGTTGTAATGGGAAGTAGGATGACTGACCACTGAAGTGAAAACCAAAATACTAAAAAATTAAAAAATAATTGTTATGAGATAGAATACGAGACTGAGTCTGAATAAGAAAACGATGAAGACTGATCGTTATTGATATAATTGTTATGTGATAGTGATTGAAACATGCGATGTAATAGTAAATTTCTATAATTGTTCTGTGATGATCATTTAGTTAATTTTTATCCATGTTTTGTACTAGTAAATGTTTATAATTGTTCTGTGAAATTGATTGAAACATGCTATGTAGTAGTGAATTTCTATAATTGTTCTATGATGATATTGTTTTTCTATAGTAGATATGTCTGGCAGGAGATGAAGTATGACAGGCACGCCATCCCCATCTCCCGGTGCAGGTGGCAGTGGCACTGCACCGGACTTACGTCCGATTGCAGAAGTTGTTCCTAAAAGTGCTGGGTAAGTATCAATTTTATTTATAATTTTTAAAATCCACTAAACATGTATATCATAACTTTTGCAGTGGCTTTGAGGTGGAACCATCAGATTATATTTTACAGATTTCGAGAAAGGCATTTAAGAGCCGCATGGATGGTTGTTGGCCTCGCTGGGACGACATCCCCCCTCACATCAAAAACGCAATACAGGCGGATTTACTTGTAAGTAGTAGTTTGAATTTCAGTTGTAAATTAATATAATGTATATAACTTAAAATAATTTTAATTTACAGGCTACTGTCCGCGTTGACCCTGACGACTTGGACATTTTTTTAAATCACTGGAACAAAGGAATGAGAAAAAATTACAGGGATACATTGTCTAAGGCTAAGAATGCAGGGAAAAAGTCGAACTGGATGGGTGAGAATGTATGGAATGAATTTCTTCGGCTTTGGGACAGTCCGGCAGTAAAAGTAAGTAAAATATGTTTTCTTCATTATTATAATCTAATATAAATCTCGCAAGATATATACGTGATAATTTATCTTAATTTGTAGGAGTTATCTGCGTGGAACCGGGAAAACAGGAATAAAAATCCTGCACTGCACCGTGGTGGCTCCAAATCCTTTCAGGAGCACAAGAGAGAGCTGGTAATTAAATTTATAAATTGTGTTTACATTTTATTACAATATTTTATAATCAGATTAGCAATAATATTTATATATTTTCAGGCCGCGAGATATAACCGCGAGCCCACTGTGGCGGAGCTGTTCAAGGCCATGCATGCCGTGGAGAGGACTGACGAAGAGGGCAATGTTTCGTACAAGTGGACGGATGACAAATCACAATCCGTAATGGTAAATTAATTTATTGTTAATAACAATATTTTGTCTTATTTTATTTTCAAAAATTTGAAATTAGGTTTTTATCGTGTAAAACAATTGTTTGTAATCGCAGGAGAGGTACGAAGCAGAGCGGGCACGTGTAGCACAATCCACTGGTCGGGAAGAGCTTACGTTAGAGGAGGAGAACCATATTTGGGATGCTATTATTGACCCGCCTTCTCGGACCAGTCGATGGTATAGCTATGGAAATGTGGAGGTAAATTTTGACATGTACTAATATATAAATTTACTCATGCATATGAATAGTTAAATAATTTTAATAATATTATATATATACTAATATATAAATAATTATGAACTATTTTACAGGCGATGAGAATGCAGAGTGCATACAGGAGGTCGCAGCAAGAGGCGGAGATTGCTCAGTTGAGGGCGACGGTGGAAGAAATAAATGACTGGAGGAAGAGTTTCTTTGAGCAACAGCTGGATGAGCGAATTGCGGCTTATTTTGCAACAGCATGGGACGATGCCTGGAGAGGACGGCAGCGATGGCGAGGAGTAGGTATGTTTGTTTGCTCGTGTTATAGTTTGGTATATACACATTTTGGTTGGTTTGGTGTATATATATTTCAGGATATTATGTACATATTTTGATAACTTCTAGTTGATGGATTTGGTTGGTTATTATGTATATATATGTCGGGATATTATGTAGAAATTTCGGGTTACTATGTACATATTCTGGTTAATGGATTTGGTTGGATGTTATATTGTTTGATTTGGTTGGATTTGAAAATGAGATTTGGTTGGATTTTATATTGTTTGAATGTATAGTGATGTTATATGATGGATATATGATGGCTATAGTTGATGAATATAGTGTATATTGGTTGTGATGATGTTATATGATGGTTGTTGTTTGAAGTGGGGAAGCGTTGTGCAAACACAAAAAATTTGCTTCAGATTAGCGACGGCCTGTAGGTTGCCAGATAGCGACGGCTAGCGACGGCTAGTGACGCCTAATTTGCAAAAAATTTGTGTTGCTTAGCGACGCCTAGTGACGCCAGTTAGACGTTGGAAAATTTCCACGTGGCACATTTGCAGTCGCGAGCCGTCGCTATTTTGGTGACGGAGCCGTCCCTAAAACCGTCGCCATACTATTGGGCGACGAGGCAAATAGCGACGACTTTTAGCGACGGCCAGCGACGGCTAGCGACGGCCAACGACAGCTAAAAGTCGTCGCTATCTGCTGCCGTCCTTGTAGCGTAATTGATGTTGCATGTTGGGGTGAAAGATTCTCTGGCTTCACGAACACTTGCTTGGAGCTTAAAATACTTAATCTAAAACTGAAACATTGTGATAACAATGTTGCGACAAGCATTATTCACCATATTGGTTTTTATTGCTAAGCAAGCAGTCTGAGCATCAGCTAGAGGTGTTCGTTGATGGTACCGCTACTAGAACGGTTGCCGATTGCGACAGTCTTTTCCGTCGGCTGGCGACGGCCAGAAAAGACGGCCGTCGCCAGCCGACGCAAAGTCGTTTATACAGGCACGAACCAGCGATCAGGAATTCATTTCCTCATTCCCACCAAAAAAACCCAAATCCCTCCTCTTGCGTCTGCCAGCCGCCGCCCGCCGTCGCCAATAAGAGCTCTCCAAAGCTTGCCGGTATCTCCTCCTCTCTAATCTCTATAGTTTTTAGGTATAAACTCAACCCTAATTTTAAAATTGGGTGATTTAGGAATTTGGAGTTGATGATTATATCTTATTATTAGTTGATGATAATATAGTGTATTAGTAGATTTGGGTATTTAATTAAAACCCTAATTTAGAAAATTAGTTGATTATGGATTAGAAATTGATGATTATTGCATACTAGTTAATGATAATTAAAAAAAATCGATTTGGGGATATTAATTAGTGATTTGATTGTTTACTTTGTAGTTAATAATTAGGGTTAATTAAAAATCCGAAAATTAGTCCATAATTATTGATTAATATGCTTATTGTTGATTTTACATGAATGTTTATTATAGTTTAGAATAATGTTTGTTATAGTTTACGCAAAAATTAGTGTATAATTAATGATTAATATGCTGCTAGATTGGTACAGTTAAACATAAGTAGTATATTTTATTTAATTAGCATGTGTACATTACAAGTTTCAGTTGTTAGTATAAATAAAAATTAATTTAATTTATTCAAGTGCTAACATCTAATTGTCATTTACAAAATCGATAAAAAAATCTAAATTGTTAACTGAAGTTTAAAATACGTTTTAAAATTCCAAATGTATTAAGTAGGCGATTTAAATAGTTGATTGAATTATATAATTTTGAAATGAGCAACAGCAGCAACATTAAGCTGAAATCAATTTTTGAAAAAAAATAAGAAATGAATATAACAACAATAAATATTCTACTAAAATCGATTTTGTTAAAAATGAGGAAATGAATATAATAACATTAAATATCTTGCTAAAATCGGTTTTGTAATTAAAATTAAGAAATGAATATAAAAACTAATATTGTACTAAAATCAATTTTGTAAAAAAATGAAGAAACAAATATAACAACAACAAATGTTCTACTAAAATTGATTTTGTAAAAAAATTAAGAAATGAATATAATGTTGATTTGAAAGTAAGCATTAAATATTATTTCAACAAATAATTGATGCTAAAAAATTAAAGACTTTAGTCCCAAAAGGTTTTAATTTAGTTTAGAAAATACAACAACAAAAATATACCCCTTGGATGCTAAGTTATGCGTAGAAGAGAAGTGAAGCGAAGTGCTGTTGAAATTAGACAGAAGTGTGTTGTGTAAAGCCTTTAGTCCTAATTGGCTTTACTTTATTGTAGAAAAGACAACAATAAATATTCTACTAAAATCGATTTTGTAAATAATGAAGAAATGAATATAATAACATTAAATATTTTGCTAAAATCGGTTTTTTAATAAAAATTAGGAAATGAATATAACAAGAATAAATATTATACCCAAATTAATTTTCTAAATTTTTTTGAAATGAATATAATGTTCATTTGAAAAGAAGCATTAAATATTATTTCAACAAATAATTGATGCTAAAAAATTAAAGCCTTTAGTTGCAAAAGGTTTTAATTTAGTTTAGAAAATACAACAACAAAAATATACTCCTTGGATGCAAAGTTATGCGTAGAAGAGAAGTGAAGTGCTATCGAAATTAGACAGAAGTGTGGTGTGTAAAGCCTTTAGTCCTAATTGGCTTTACTTTATTTTAGAAAATACAACAACAATATACCATTTGAGTGCAAGTTATGCGTAGAAGAGAATTGAGCTAAAGTGCTGACATATATTTTTAAATTAGGTACTATGTTCGATTATTTTCTCGACCGTACTTGGATGTATGAAGTCGGAACTGGTATGAAAGGTTCGATGAAGCAACATTTCTACAATGGTGTACACGAATTTACTAGATTCGCTGCATCTAATAATCAAAATAACAAAGAACTTCGATGCCATTGTAGTAAGTGCCAACATTTGAAGCATTGGAAACCAGACACGGTTAAAGTACATTTGTATAAATTTGGTTTTGTGCCAAATTATTATTTATGGGATCATCATGGAGAACATGCTGCACCTACACCTAATTCTGTAGCGTTAGAGGACGATCATGTTATGACGAACCCAATAGAAGATACGGTGGAAGATGTAGCACGATCAATGTTCTCTACCATCCAAGTTGACGATCAAGACATAAACATCGAAGAAGAACCGAATGTGGGAGCGAATTTTTTTATGATTTACTAGATGCTGCTAAGAGGCCGTTGTGGGATGGTTGTAAAAGTGGAACCGAATTATTAGTAACCGCCGAATACATCACTATGAAATCAAAATTCAACTTACAGAAGATGGATTTACAACAGTTGTACAAGTTGCAAAACAACATATGCCACCTAATAATCTGATATGCGATAGTCATTATAAAGTGAAAACACTTATGTCGGCTTTCGAGCTGCCGTACCAAAAGATATATACATGTATAAATGGTTGTATGTTGTATTGGAAAGATGACATTAACCTTAGAAACTGCAAAATATGCAATGAGGAAAGATATAAACCAAGAAAAAAGAAAGGAAAGGAAGTTCCGTACAAGAGAATGCATTATTTACCCATCACTCCTACACTTCAAAGGTTATATGTGTCTTCAGCTATGACATGTCATATGCGATGACAAAGTGTGAGAACACGAAAAGAGGGAACTTTGACACATCCATCTGATGGAGAAGCATGGAAACATTTCGAGAAAACATATCTTGCGTTTGCTGCAGAAAGTCGTAACGTGAGACTTGCTTTATGTACAGATGGATTTTCACCATTCTCTCAGTTTGGTAGTAAATATTCATCTTGGCTTATTATCGTTATTACGTATAATTTACCTCCATGGATGTGTATGAAAACTCCATATATGTTTCTGACTGTTGTCGTCCTTGGCCCTGATGATCCAACACTAGGAATCGATGTTTATTTAGAACCATTGATATGAGGAGTTGAAAACACTATGGCATGAAGGAGTTGAAACATACGACATTTCAAGAAAAAAGAATTTTCGTATGTTCGCTTCTTTGTTATGGACTATTAGTGATTTCCCTGCATATGAGATGCTTTCAGGTTGGAGTACAGTCGGTCGTCTAGCTTGTCCTTATTGAATGGAAGAAACACGAGCATTTTCTTTACGGTAAGGAAAGAAAATTTCATGGTTTGATTATCATCGTTGTTTTTTCCATCCGAATCATACTTTTAGAAGGGATAATTTTTTTTTAAAAGCTAACAGAGAAGAAAATATGCAACCACCAAAAGTTTGGTCAAGCGAAGAAATATATGAGATTGTGAAGGACTATCCGAAAATACATGAAACAGGAGTGCAGACTGGAATTCCAGGTAAATCGGACATTCATAATTGGTGCAAACAAAGTTTATTTTTGGAGTTACTGTAACGATCCTGAAATTTTGATATTTAAAATGTGAATATTTAATTGAGTTTAAATATTCGAATGATACTTTAATTTGAAATTCAAATATCAGAATGAATTTGGCGATTAAATTATTGAATTTAATTATTGAATTTGAGTAAAAATTTCAATCTTCAGTTTGTAGCTGATTAAAAATAATCTGAAGGCTTTGAAAATTTATATTGATAATTCTGAAGGTAATCGAACTTTCAGAATTAGATTTGAAACTGTTTTGTTCAGTATTGAAATTCTGTTGTTTAAATTGAATTTAAAATATAGTGGTCCGGGACACAGTCTCGGAATTTGACGAAACCAGTTCCATTGGATCCGGAATATTGTATTATTACCGGGTTTCAATTTTCGTAGTGATTGGAGTTGTCGTGTGAGCGTACGATAGGTAAACGCGCTGAATTTATATCGAAATTTAATTTAAATAGTCGGTCCAAAAAAGCTGGTCAAATCCCCACAACTATTGTTTCTTTTCCATTAGCCGACTTACTTTTCTCTGCTTAATCACGTCCTTTCTTTTCAGCTGATGACACGTACGTTTGTTCCTCTCGTTTAAGTAAAAAGGAAACAGAACTATCCCTCGTTCAAAACAAACGAAAGAAATAAAATATAAAACAATGGCCGTTCCCCCTCTCTGTAATAAAATCAAAAGAAAACGAAACCCAGTTCATTCGTCTAAACATTCAAAATCAAGCGGAGCCCTCTCGTTATTCTCCTCTGGAAAATCGCGAGTTGCGATTTCAAAACAGTGTGGAGGCGTCTCGTGTGTGATAGTGGAGGTGGGATTCGACTAGAAATCGATGGCGGTTGAGCGACGAGTAGCTAGGGCTTGGGTCGACGTCGAAGTGGGTACCGATGGTATGGTCGCGGTGACAAGGTGGCTCGCGTGATTCGCGATGATAGGAGGCTCGCGTGTATCGAGAGGAGCGGCAGCTCGTTTGGGTAAGGCTTCGAAGTTAGGGTTAGGTCGTGGTAGGACGTCGACATCGTGACGTGGAATCAAGCTCGGGCTCGAGCGCTATGGGGTGGGGATTTCTGGTGATGAACTTCCGTTTGAGGGCAGTCGCGTGTACATAGCTTTGTGGTGATGAAGAACTCGGCTCCAGTTCACGTGGTGGTAGGGGTGCCGAGTTTGGGGTCTGTCAGGCAGTGAAGTATCGATTTGTTTTTATTTTCTTTATTATCCTTTTCATTTTAAATTTAGATGTATATATCTATATACATAACCAGTAAGGGAGATAAATTTATTTAATAAACTTATCTCATTTATTTTAGTTATCAAAAACATTTTTATTAAAAAGAATTAGTTTAAAATTTAATTATTGATTTAAAATAAAATCACTGGTTAATCAAAATTATCAAATTAAAATTTATTATTCGATTTAATTCGAATATTAATAGATTTTATAAATTATTTATACAAGGTTAAAGTCGAGAAAACAAAAGAAGGATTGGAATGGGATAGCAAATAAATTCAAAGGTGAGATCTTCTCACTCAGATTTAAACTTGAATTGCAGTTATTGATTGCTATTTAGATGTGCTATTAGATATAGTAGGATATATCTATATATATATCGATATATACATATTGGCATATGTATATATTGGATTGATTGATTTCTCGCATTGTATAGCGGATGAGACCCTATTGCGCCGTTAGTAAGCGGATGATATTTTATAAAATCCTATATACCACGATATTCCACCTCGAAGTGGAATTGGTATTGTGCTAACATCTGTGGATGCAGGGAAACAGGTTGGAGGGATCCAACTGGATTCCTCAAATTGTTTGAATATTATTTCATATGTGAATGATGTGATTTATTGATAATCTGTGGATGATTTATTGATAATTGAAATTGTTGAAGGCTAAAATATAGCCGAATGTATTTTTGGTATCGTTGGATACAAGAAATGAATATAAATTGGATTTTGAAATTAAAGCGGAAAACTTTAAGTAAATTTATTTTTAAGGATTGAATTTATTTGAAAGAAGGAATTTTAATTGATTTTCGAAAGCTTACCAAATAAATTCCAAATATGGGAAAAGATATAAATAAACGAGTTTTGAATACTATTGTTTTAAAAGTTGAAGAATTTGTTTAAAGAAATGGAATTTTGAATAATTTGGAAAAAACAAAGGAATTTATTTAAAAGTGATAAACTTCTAGAAATCAATTTGTAATTGATTTAATATTTGAAAATGAATCTTTGAGAAGTTGACATGGAAATTTATTTAGAGTTGAAATAAATTTAGAAATCAAGTTTGTAATTAATTTGGTAATGGAAAATAAATCATTGGAAATTTATTTGGTATTTGAAGGAAAATTTATTTTTGTGTTGAGAATAAATTGAAAATCGATTCGTAAAATGATTTGGGGTTTGAAATAAATTTAGAAATCAATTTGAAAGTTGATTGGTGTTGAAAATGAATATTTGGAAAATGATTTAAAAATGGTGTAAAAGTGGATATTTGGAAATGTAAATTCAAATTGGAATTTATGAAATGAAAGGGAATTTGTTTTAAAAATAAACGTTGATTTATTTTAAAGTGTGAAAGTAAATTTACGGATTTGGAACGTAAATTTGAAATAAATCAATAAGGATTTATTTAATTGGTTTAAATGGACCGTTTGAAGTGAAAGTGTATTTTCACTATAAAGCCGAGTATATTTTCCAAAGTGGCTTTTAAAATATAAATTATAAGTTCTAAGTGGATTTTAAAAGATATGATTTGGAAATATATTTCGTGTAAGAAAAAGTGATTTGAAATTTATTTTCAAAGTGATGAAGTGTGGAAATAAATTTACTGATTGGGATGTAAATTTAAATAAATCGATAAGGATTTATTTAAGGGGCTTAAATGAATGTAATTTAGAAATTGTTTTCAAATGGTTGAAGTATAAACCATATATCGTGAAGATATTTGAAAATAAATAATTTGGGAAAATTATTTCAATCTGATGATTGTTGTGAATGTTATTGATAGTTAAATCATCGACTATCAATATTGCCTTTGAAATGGCATTTGAATTTGTTTTTAAAAACAAACGCTTATTATTCGGTTTAGCCGGGAAAGGACCTTTGTGTCAGAAAACCCATTCCGAATAATAATACGACGATATGGATCGTATTGAAGACCGGTGGTGAAGACCGGGTATTTGTGAAAACGATAGGATGACTTATCGATTGTCTCTGCACCGTTAGCTACGGTATTAAGATTTCCTTTGTGATGGGAAGTTTTATCGGGATTGTGAATATCCGGATTTGCAAGGACTTCTTTGGAAGTGCCTTCGGTTCTGTTCGAACCCGGAACAGACTTGTATGGTTATGTGTCTGACATTACGTTTTGAGATATAAAGCTGATTTCTTTCAAATACATTTCTGTTGGTGGTGGAGAATTTATTCTCTTAGCTTAACACCATTCTCTGAGATGTACGAGCTCAGAGGTTATGTAGTTGAAATTTATCAGCAATATATTCCCAATATGGTAATGTGGCATGCTGAGTGTTGCTGTGACGATGATCATTTATTTGATCATTTGTAATCAAAGCGTGGCTTTGTGAAAAAGCGTAGCTTTGTGGACGAGACTTCGTCAGGGCCTCAACAACCCGGAAATGGTCGAAACAGGATTGTTGCGGCAAGGTTATGAGGGTCGCGCCCTTTAGGGTATGTCATTTGCTTCTGGAAAGGGGTGGTATCATGGTATGGAGCCCAGATACTTACTCATGTGGATACACTTATTTATTATGTGTGATGATGGTTACCGAGCGCTCGGATAAAGGTCCCAAAGGACCGGGTGATGACATATTCGTGAGTTACCTGTTAAAGGGGTAACCCGGCCTTGTTTGGCAGAGAGCAGTTTGTCTCTCGGGACGTCAAGCCAGAGGCGATCCCATTCGGCAGGAGGAAAGGAAGTTCCTTAGCCTGACCATTTGTTGGAAATCCATTTCCCAATACGAAATTGTATGGTTTTAGTTGTAGAACCTGCCATTTACGTTCGGTTGTCACCACTGTTTTGATGGTAGCTATAGTAGGCATACGATACTGGTCGTATGTTGGCTAAGATTATTATACTTTCGAAATGTTTTCCACACTAGACATTATTAATAATAATCCAATGATTGGCGTAGTAAGCATCTTTGACTATCATAAGAAGAAATCTCCTCCAATTCTGCGTTTGCATTGTGTGTGTGGCGGGAGGTCTTATGGTAGTTTCATTTTCCAAAAGCATTGCGAATCTGTTTTATTTTCTTTGTGAAAATAACTGTTTTACGATCTCACACCAGTCACCATGACTGACTCGGAGTTTATTGTTCCCTTCTAAACTCTGGGTGCCTATAATTTTCCACACGAGCAGCCTAGAGTTATTTTTATCAGGATATTCTGGATATTCTGGAGCTTTGGAGATGAGCTGGATGGCGAGACGTACTCTCGTACTTGTTTATTATTTCCGCTGTGTAGTCTGTATGAGGACAAGTTTATATAATTGTCCATTGTTGTGTTGAGTTGTATATTGACTCTGATGATGTATTGTATAACTGATATAATTCTTTGTTTAAAAGACTAGTGATTATCTATTATATTTTGTTCCGCTGCGAAATGTGAGATTTTGATATTGTTTCTGTTTCTGAGCTTTTCTGTTCTTTATTTTTCTTCTGTCTTCTTCTACCTCTTCTTTTAACCCTAATGGTTCGGTTTTCCGGCATTTGATTGCGCGGCATTTGATACAGTGGACGTATTAATGTCGACTTTCGAGCGTCGAAAATCTGTATCGTTACAAGTGGTATCAGAGCATCCGGTTAAGCGACAACCCTGCTCTGTTGGGTGTTACTCATTAGAGATAGAGTCAGTAGTACTCTAGAATGAGTTGAGTGTAATAATAGATATGAGCGCGTATTTGTTAGTGAATACAAAATTTGTTTTGTATTGTGTTGACTTATCGGTTGATTGTTTATAAATTCCGATCGGTGCAGTCTGGACAACTATAATCGATAGGGGTTTCTAAACTCTTAAACAAGATAAACTGACACAGTATTGTTTTAAAATAAGGTAAATGAAATAATTTTTCCCAAAACTATTTTTGTATAGAAAAGAAATGATTTTCTATGAATTATCATAGTATATGGATGCTTGGTTGTTAGGAGGTAATAACATTAAAATATTATCATTGTTATATGAAAAATGAATAAGAAATTAAAATAATAACCAAAGATTTGAAGATAAATTCATTTAACAAATGAAATTTATAAATATGAATTGAAAAGATGAGGAAATAAATTCATATACAAATGGAATTTGTAAATATAAATTGTAATGAGATTTATAATTGAAATAGAATTCCGGAGAGAATATTTGAAAATAAATTCATGGAATAATAAATGAATTGATAACTTATACAACTTGAATTTTGATAGAATAAATTTAACTTAAAGGATGGAGTTAAATTAAGTGGAAATTAGGGAGGCATCCCTATCATACTTTCATATTGTAAAGCGGGTCCCTGTCAAAGTTTCATTGTAAAGCGGGTCCTTGTTTTCTGGAAACGAAGAAAAAATTTTGCTGAAATGTCAGCAACTTTTATAAATAAGTGCTGATATTTCAGCAACTATCTGTGTCAAAGTTTTATTGTAAAAACAAAGAAAAATTATTGCTGAAATGTCAGCAACTTTTATAAATAAGTGCTGATATTTCAGCAACTTTCATAAACTGTGTTCACAGTGTACATAAATGTTGCTGAAATATCAGCAACTTTTATAAATAAGTGTTGATATTTCAGCAACTTTCATACACTCTGTTCACAGTGTACAGAAATGTTGCGGAAATGTCAGCAACTTTTATGAAATGTTGCATCATGCTCTACAATAATCGTGAATAAAAACAGGGACCTAATTTACACTGAAATTTAGTGAAGGACTTTTCGTGAATTTTGAAACTTAATAAGGACCTGTGCCAAAAGTACCCTTAAATTAAAGTGAGTATAAGTGAATCAATTAAATAAAGTGAAATTTGATTTGTAATAAAATTCAAATTGTAAAGAAATGAATTTGTGAGTGAACAAATGAAGCTACAATTGTAAATGAATGAATCGGAATTGAATAATGAAATGGATTGAATTCAAGTAAATAAACTTGATAATTTATTAATTCATGAAGTAATGAATTGGAAGTTAGTTAAATTAAAGTTGAGTTGTGAACTAAATTTAAAATGGGTTGAATTTGCAAATAAATTCAAGTAAGCAGAAATTAATTGTAATTTCCTTATTATTGATAAAATGAGTTCACGATGAATTGAATATGGAAGTTGAAATCCAAAATGAATAAGTGAATATACTAATTGAATTAAATTAGTGAATGGAATAGATTTGATAAATGAAAATCGAATCAAGAATTGAAATTGGAAATTGTTTGCAAGGAAATGAATTTGAGTTTTGAAGTGAAATAGCTTAAGTAAATATTGAATAAATGCTCGACTTAAGAAAATTTTTGTGAAATGGTTTCAAATGAAATGAATGAGAATATGGAATGTAAATTTAATTGAAATGGAATCAATTTAAATGATTGTTAGCTTAAATAATCATTTAGTTGTATGAATATTAACGAATCTGAATAGAAAGAATTATCGTTTGATAAAAACGAAATTGTATAAATTCTATGAGTTAATAAAAGCAAATAGAAATTGATTTTTGTATCAATTGAAATAGATATGAGTTAGATTCACTTAGAAATGAATTGAATATAAGAAAGTGAGTTGTTAATCACTTGAATTAAATAGAAATTTAATGTGAATTAGATGGAAGCGATTTAAGTTGTATTGAAACCTTATGAATTGCAAGTAAATAAAATTTAAACTGAATGTTGAACTTTGTTTTGAATCTGTTGGTAAATGGAATTTAAGCAGAATATTGGAAATTTAATTTGATTTTTGATAAACAAAGTGAAGTATTGAAATAAAATTAGTAAGTGAAACTAATTGAAGGAATGACAAAGTAAATATGATTTGGAGATGAATTTGAATTTTTAAATCTTGAACTTAAGAAAGGAATGGCAGAAAAATTCAATATTCAAAGTTGTAAATGAATTGCATTCATATGATAACGGGAAAACTATTTGAATAGAAGTAGATATGAAAACTTCTGTAAGAAAATGTGTGAAATGATATTTGGAATCTGTAGTTGGATATAGTTAAATTTGATATACATGCATTGTAAAGGCTAAGAAAATGGAATTGGATTTTAATTTCGAAGGTAAATTTGAATTTGCTTGGCAAAGGTATGTATTTAAATTTCAATATGAAATTTGATGAGATTCTGGTTTCGCCACTTGGCATTTTGTTTTCTTTTGAGATCTGAGAGTCCGTAGGGACGTTTTGTAGTCGTACCGTGTAAGCCGCGCAAAGGAGACGCTAGCGAAATTTTTCGAAAATTTAGAGAGTTAGGAAAATTTTGAGAAAATTTTGAATTCACAATTTGAATTTGAATTTGAATTTGAATTTGAATTGTGAAGTGAATAATGTTGTTTGAAAACTATGAAAGTGTTTAGAAGGTTAGCTGAAGTGATAATGAATCTATAATAGATAGATTTGTTTTGAAATTTGATAAAACTATTTGGATTAGGTAAAATAG
Source organism: Allium fistulosum (assembly GCA_030737815.1). NCBI lineage: Eukaryota > Viridiplantae > Streptophyta > Magnoliopsida > Asparagales > Amaryllidaceae > Allium > Allium fistulosum. Next base: position 494,220,837 of record CM060905.1, on the reverse strand, counting down.
TTAATGGGAATTGGAGCATTTTTTCCTGACTTGTAATTTCGGGACGAAATTCTTTTAAGGGGGGAAGATTGTAACGATCCTGAAATTTTGATATTTAAAATGTGAATATTTAATTGAGTTTAAATATTCGAATGATAATTTAATTTGAAATTCAAATATCAGAATGAATTTGGCGATTAAATTATTGAATTTAATTATTGAATCTGGGTAAAAATTTCAATCTTCAGTTTGTAGCTGATTAAAAATAATCTGAAGGCTTTGAAAATTTATATTGATAATTCTGAAGGTAATCGAACTTTCAGAATTGGATTTGAAACTGTTTTGTTTAGTTTTGAAATTCTGTTATTTAAATTGAATTTAAAATATAGCGGTCCGGGACACAGTCTCGGAATTTGACGAACCAGTTCCATTGGATCCGTAATATTGTATTATTACCGGGTTACAATTTTCGTAGTGATTGGAGTTGTCGTGTGAGCGTACGATAGGTAAACGCGCTGAATTTATATCGAAATTTAATTTAAATAGTCGGTCCAAAAAAGCTGGTCAAATCCCCACAACTATTGTTTCTTTTCCATTAGCCGACTTACTTTTCTCTGCTTAATCACGTCCTTTCTTTTCAGCTGATGACACATACGTTTGTTCCTCTCGTTTAAGTAAAAAGGAAACAGAACTATCCCTCGTTCAAAATAAACGAAAGAAATAAAATATAAAACAATGGCCGTTCCCCCTCTCTGTAATAAAATCAAAAGAAAACGAAACCCAGTTCATTCTAAACATTTGAAATCAAGCGGAGCCCTCTCGTTATTCTCCTCTGGCAGATCGCGAGTTGCGATTTCAAAACAGTGTGGAGGCGTCTCGTGTGTGATAGTGGAGGTGGGATTCGACTAGAAATCGATGGTGGTTGAGCGACGAGTAGCTATGGCTTGGGTCGACGTCGAAGTGGGTACCGATGGTATGGTCGCGGTGACAAGGTGGCTCGCGTGATTCGCGATGATAGGAGGCTCGCGTGTATCGAGAGGAGCGACAGCTCGTTTGGGTAAGGCTTCGAAGTTAGGGTTAGGTCGTGGTAGGACATCGACATCGTGACGTGGAATCGAGCTCGGGCTCGAGCGCTATGGGGTGGGGATTTCTGGTGATGAACTTCCGTTTGAGGGCAGTCGCGTGTACATAGCTTTGTGGTGATGAAGAACTCGGCTCCAGTTCACGTGGTGGCAGGGGTGCCGAGTTTGGGGTCTGTCAGGCAGTGAAGTATCGATTTGTTTTTATTTTCTTTATTATCGTTTTCATTTTAAATTTAGATGTATATATCTATATACATAACCAGTAAGGGAAATAAATTTATTTAATAAACTTATCTCATTTATTTTAGTTATCAAAACATTTTTATTAAAAAGAATTAGTTTAAAATTTAATTATTGATTTAAAATAAAATCACTGGTTAATCAAAATTATCAAATGAAAATTTATTATTCGATTTAATTCGAATATTAATAGATTTTATAAATTATTTATACAAGGTTAAAGTCGAGAAAACAAAAGAAGGATTGGAATGGGATAGCAAATAAATTCAAAGGTGAGATCTTCTCACTCAGATTTAAATTTGAATTGTAGTTATTGATTGCTATTTGGATGTGCTATTAGATATAGTAGGATATATCTATATATATAGCGATATATACATATTGGCATATGTATATATTGGATTGATTGATTTCCCGCATTGTATAGCGGATGAGACCCTATTGCGCCGTTAGTAAGCGGATGATATTTTATAAAATCCTATATACCACGATATTCCACCTCGAAGTGGAATTGGTATTGTGCTAACATCTGTGGATGCAGGGAAACAGGTTGGAGGGATCCAACTGGATTCCTCAAATTGTTTGAATATTATTTCATATGTGAATGATGTGATTTATTGATAATCTGTGGATGATTTATTGATAATTGAAATTGTTGAAGGCTAAAATATAGCCGAATGTATTTTTGGTATCGTTGGATACCAGAAATGAATATAAATTGGATTTTGAAATTAAAGCGGAAAACTTTAAGTAAATTTATTTTTAAGGATTGAATTTATTTGAAAGAAGGAATTTTAATTGATTTTCGAAAGCTTACCAAATAAATTCCAAATATGGGAAAAGATATAAATAAACGAGTTTTGAATACTATTGTTTTAAAAGTTGAAGAATTTGTTTAAAGAAATGGAATTTTGAATAATTTGGAAAAAACAAAGGAATTTATTTAAAAGTGATAAACTTCTAGAAATCAATTTGTAATTGATTTAATATTTGAAAATGAATCTTTGAGAAGTTGACATGGAAATTTATTTAGAGTTGAAATAAATTTAGAAATCAAGTTTGTAATTAATTTGGTAATGGAAAATAAATCATTGGAAATTTATTTGGTATTTGAAGGAAAATTTATTTTTGTGTTGAGAATAAATTGAAAATCGATTCGTAAAATGATTTGGGGTTTGAAATAAATTTAGAAATCAATTTGAAAGTTGATTGGTGTTGAAAATGAATATTTGGAAAACGATTTAAAAATGGTGTAAAAGTGGATATTTGGAAATGTAAATTCAAATTGGAATTTATGAAATGAAAGGGAATTTGTTTTAAAAATAAACGTTGATTTATTTTAAAGTGTGAAAGTAAATTTACGGATTTGGAACGTAAATTTGAAATAAATCAATAAGGATTTATTTAATTGGTTTAAATGGACCGTTTGAAGTGAAAGTGTATTTTCACTATAAAGCCGAGTATATTTTCCAAAGTGGCTTTTAAAATATAAATTATAAGTTCTAAGTGGATTTTAAAAGATATGATTTGGAAATATATTTCGTGTAAGAAAAAGTGATTTGAAATTTATTTTCAAAGTGATGAAGTGTGGAAATAAATTTACTGATTGGGATGTAAATTTAAATAAATCGATAAGGATTTATTTAAGGGGCTTAAATGAATGTAATTTAGAAATTGTTTTCAAATGGTTGAAGTATAAACGATATATCGTGAAGATATTTGAAAATAAATAATTTGGGAAAATTATTTCAATCTGATGATTGTTGTGAATGTTATTGATAGTTAAATCACCGACTATCAATATTGCCTTTGAAATGGCATTTGAATTTGTTTTTAAAAACAAACGCTTATTATTCGGTTTAGCCGGGAAAGGACCTTTGTGTCAGAAAACCCATTCCGAATAATAATACGACGATATGGATCGTATTGAAGACCGGTGGTGAAGACCGGGTATTTGTGAAAACGATAGGATGACCTATCGATTGTCTCTGCACTGTTAGCTACGGTATTGAGATTTCCTTTGAGATGGGAAGTTTTATCGGGATTGTGAATATCCGAATTTGCAAGGACTTCTTTGGAAGTGCCTTCGGTTCTGTTCGAACCCGGAACAGACTTGTATGGTTACGTGTCTGACATTACGTTTTGAGATATAAAGCTGATTTCTTTCAAATACATTTCTGTTGGTGGTGGAGAATTTATTCTCTTAGCTTAACACCCTTCTCTGAGACGTACGAGCTCAGAGGTTATGTAGTTGAAATTTATCAGCAATATATTCCCAATATGGTAATGTGGCATGCTGAGTGTTGCTGTGACGATGATCATTTATTTGATCATTTGTGATCAAAGCGTGGCTTTGTGAAAAAGCGTAGCTTTGTGGACGAGACTTCGTCAGGGCCTCAACAACCCGAAAATGGTCGAAACAGGAATGTTGCGGCAAGGTTATGAGGGTCGCGCCCTTTAGGGTATGTCATTTCCTTCTGGAAAGGGGTGGTATCATGGTATGGAGCCCGGATACTTACTCATGTGGATACACTTATTTATTATGTGTGATGATGGTTACCGAGCGCTCGGATAAAGGTCCCAAAGGACCGGGTGATGACATATTCGTGTGTTACCTGTTACAGGGGTAACCCGGCCTTGTTTGGCAGAGAGCAGTTTGTCTCTCGGGACGTCCATCCAGAGGCGATCCCATTCGGCAGGAGGAAAGGAAGTTCCTTAGCCTGACCATTTGTTGGAAATCCATTTCCCAATACGAAATTGTACAGTTTTAGTTGTAGAACCTGCCATTTACGTACGGTGGTCACCACTGTTTAGATGGTAGCTATAGTAGGCATACGATACTGGTCGTATGTTGGCTAAGATTAATATTATACTTTTGAAATATTTTCCACACTAGACATTAATAATAATAATCCAATGATTGGAGTAGTAAGCATCTTTGACTATCATAAGAAGAAATCTCCTCCAATTCTGCGTTTGCATTGTGTGTGTGGCGGGAGGTCTTATGGTAGTTTCATTTTCCAAAAGCATTGCGAATCTGTTTTATTTTCTTTGTGAAAATAACTGTTTTACGATCTCACACCAGTTACCATGACTGACTCGGAGTTTATTGTTCCCTTCTAAACTCTGAGTGCCCATAATTTTCCACACGGGCAGCCTAGAGTTATTTTTATCAGGATATTCTGGATATTCTGGAGCTTTGGAGATGAGCTGGATGGCGAGACGTACTCTCGTACTTGTTTATTATTTCCGCTGTGTAGTCTGTATGAGGACAAGTTTATATAATTGTCCATTGTTGTGTTGAGTTGTATATTGACTCTGATGATGTATTGTATAACTGATATAATTCTTTGTTTAAAAGACTAGTGATTATCTATTATATTTTGTTCCGCTGTGAAATGTGAGGTTTTGATATTGTTTTTGTTTCTGAGCTTTTCTGTTCTTTCTTTTTCTTCTGTCTTATTCTACCTCTTCTTTTAACCCTAATGGTTCGGTTTTCCGGCATTTGATTGCGCGACATTTGATACAGTGGACGTATTAATGTCGACTTTCGAGCGTCGAAAATCCGTATCGTTACAGTTACTATATTGGAAAGATCTCTTACTCCGACATAATATTGACGTGATGCACAGTAAAAAATTTGTATTTGACAACGTGTTTAATACCGTTATGAATATAAAGGGCAAAACGAAGGACGATTTAAATTCGAGACTTGATATAGCACACTTTTGTAAATGTCCCGAACTTCATATGAAGCCCGATGACAATAAAAAACCCAAAGCATGCTATGAACTAGATAGCAAGCAAGTAAAACTCATGCTAAAGTGGGTGGAAGGACTAAGTAGTTCTGATTGGATTTCTTCTAATCTCCGTAGATGTGTTGACTTTAAAAACAATAAACTTAGTGGGATGAAAAGTCATGATTGTCATATCATGATGGAATGTTTATTACCAGTGGTTTTTAAAGAACTGTTGCCCATAAAAGTATGGTGTGTTATAACATAATTAAGTATGTTTTATAAACAGCTTTGTTCGACGACGTTAAAAGTCGATCATATACGAAAACATGAAGTATAAATCCCTATACTGCTATGCAAACTAGAGAAAATATTTCCGTCAGGTTTCTTTAATATAATGGAGCATTTACCTGTTCATCTTCCATCGGAAGCACTTCTTCGAGGTCCTATTCAATATGGATGGATGTATCCATTTGAGAGGTAATATTGATTATCCGTAATATTTATGTTATTCTAAATTGAATTGAATTAATTTTATAATAGGTTTACATAAGAAAAATTGAATTGAAATAATTTTCTAATAGGTACTTGAATCATCTGAAGAAAAAAGTTAGACATAAAGCACGAGTTGAAGGGTCGATTTGCAAATCATATTTTAAAGAAGAAGCTTCATTCTTTTTCTCTCATCACTTCAATGACCATGTGAATTTATCATTTGTAAGTGTTCCTCGTAATGATGATCCTTTCGTACTAGCCAAGCAGACATTACAAGTTTATTGAAATAAAGCACGCCTCATATTATCGTGAGCCTACAATGGCTGAGGTCTTCACAGTGACACACGTTGTCGAGCAGAGAGATGAGAAAGGCAATGTGTCATATACTCGGACAGATGACAAATCTGAATCAATAATGGTAAACATGCTTAATTTTTTTTACTTCAAACTTCTAAATTATATATTTATTGTGGCAAAATTTTGTTCGTGATCGCAGGCAGGATATGGCATAGAGCATGCTCGAGTGGCGCAATCCACTAGCCGTCAGTTAACTTTCGAGAATCCAAACAGTATATAGGATGCTTTAATTGAGCCTCCTTCGCGAAATAGGCGCTACGGTTTCGGAAATGAGGAGGTAAAATGCTTTAGTAACTAATATATAAGCAATATTTAAGATTGAGCATAAATTATAACCCGCTATCAATAATTTATAGGCCATGACGATCCAATCGTCCTACAGGAGATCTCAGGCTGAAGAGGAGATAGCTCAATTGAAACAACAGCTAGTGGAGATCAATGACTGGAGAAAGAGTGGGCGTTGGCGCATCAGCTAGATGAGCATATTGCGGCATACTTAGCTGAGCATGGGACAATGCCAAGGGACGACGATGACGATGAGGATGATGAGTAGGTATGGCTGTATTTCTGATGGATTTTGATCATTTTGTTTTGTACATATGTGACATAAGTTTGTATATTTATGGATTTGATGCTTGTTTGTTGGTTCGGTTGTTTGATGGATTGGTGGATGTTTTGTTTAATGTACATGAGTTGGTTGTGATTTAATGAACTTGTTTGTAGGTATGGTTTTGTAGTATGATGAGATATTGGTGTTGATTGATGAAATGGTTGTGTAAATATTGATATTTGCTTAATATATTTGATTATGTATAATATGTATGAGATTATCGATTCTTGCATTGATAGTAGTTGTTAAACTGAGTATATATGTGTTGTAAATGAGGTGGATAGAGAGTTGTGGGTTTGGATGGCCGAAGGATAAGATTATGAAGGTAATTGTAGAAAAAAGTTCTTAGGTTAGTGACGGCTAGCGACAGCCAGCTGTTCTCAGGTTAGCGATGGCTAGCAACGGCCATTTGGTTTCAGATTAGGAATGGCAGGTGTCGGTTTGGTGCAACCCTTCAACTTCCAAGATGTTGTCACGTGTCCACCTAGCCATCATCAACCGTCGCTAAAATGGCGACGGAGTCTTCGCTAAAGTTGTCGCTTTGTTTGTTGGCGATAAGGTAAATAGCGACGGCTAATAACAACGGCTGGCGAAGGCTGACGATGGCCGCCAACGCCATTTTGCCGTCGCTAAATGAAGATTGTTTTGTAGTGTACCTGAATTTGATCTTGTTGGAGCTTCTTGCATATTGCTACTACAACTTATTAGCATCAACTTACATTCGAGAGTGAAAGCTTTAAGTGTATGGCATGGGTTGCAGCATAATGTGTCTGGTTGGGCTTCATGTGGTTTACACTTGTCAAGTTGTGATCTTCAGTGTTAAGTATGTATGTGCGTCTTGGATTTTGGGGAAGTATTCCATGACTTATTCTTTCTATTTTTAATTGTAAGATTTCCTAAATGAAACAAATAAGGTCAGACAGAATCCATGCTCAGATTGATTTATAAATAAATCAGGATTTATTTTCCTAAAATAAAATTTGACTACAATGTCATTTACATTTCCATTTCATTTCAAAGCAAAGGGAACAAATTTACTGTCGTCATAATGTGAGTGAGGTTGTATGTGTTGGAGAGTAGACTGCAAGTTCCAATGGTATTAAGTATACAATGAGATGGATCACTATTAGGCAGTGGGTATGCAAACCAACTTTCAATTTCGACCCCATTTTGCCTTTTGTTAAACTTGACATTAAATGTCAGCAATTTTATTATGTGTGTGTGTTAAAATATTGATGATACTTGCAAAAGCATTACAAAGATGAGCAAAAATGTAGTATAGATTAAAATATTTAAACATTTGTTAAATCAATTTAGGTTTAAATGCATATAAAATGCCTAAAAGCCTAAACATATTTGCCTTATAAGTTAAAAAAATTAAAATGAAAAGGGATATTTTTTTTCTCTGTAAGGTTTTTTGCCTTAAAAATTAAAAGGGATATTTTTTGCCTTAAAAATTAAAAGCCTAAAAAATATTTAAACTATTAGGCAGTCGAATTCTATAAGGTTGAATAAAAAAGAAATTAACTTTTTTTTTATAATTGCTATGCTTAGTGTGTGACTCGTTAGTTTTTTCTTTATAGTTTTTAGTAGGATCAAAAAAAGACTGATCCCTAATATTAATATTCCATGTTTGGCTCTTCCAATTCACAAAGATTGATATCATAATAAACATGATAAACGAAATAAATCTGGGTAGATTTTATATCAACTCAAAATTATGTTGAACCTATTTTTCCTCTTCATGTAACAACACAGTAAAACCATTTTATGTATCATAGCATGTTAACATTTTACAAAGTACCTTAAACAATTGGTTCCACTGACTGGTTTAGCAAAGGCCTTGGTAAAGCTTTTTTTAATATCCAAAATGCCCTTAGTATAAATTATTATTTATGAAAATTTAAATCCATGTTTATTTGAAAGGAAATGTCTAGCTCCTATTTTAGCTAAATCGTTTTTTTTTCTCATTTTCTATTCAATAACCATTCATTCTTATATTACACTAAATTCATATCATCTAAAAACTAAAATTTCTGAATTCCTTTTATATTTCTCAATAAGAATTTTATTCTAAATCATTTGGAGATACTAATATTCACTTTTATACGCATGTATTGCATGTTTATCCTCTTAGGCAAAGGAATAACATTCAGATTTCTTCTGCATTTCTCTTCTTAGATAGATGGACAGCGACTGGTAGCAAGAAAGTGGCCCCCATGCTACGGTCGACTATATACTCGTCGAGGAAACTTTTGCGCCTAAACTGGTACTCAAGCCAAACTGAATGGCAAATTTTTGTATGTATAGTTGTATACCATATCGTCATTTTAATGATTTTACAAATAAATTCATACTTCAATATGCAAATTGAACTCAAAAAGGAAACAAAACCATTTCCAAGGACTTAGCAACCTGTTAAACAGACCTTCGGCTAAATCATCAATTGTCTTTGGCGATTCTGAGGATTATGAAAATATGTAAATATGTTTTTACTTCTGATAATGATGATTTAACTGGTATATTAAGAATATCAATGTCTGAAATATAAAATTTGCAAGACAAGAGAGAAAACAGTTCTGCTCAATCCTCCTCTAGACTCAGAAATCACGACAGAGGAAATATTTGGTCCTTTTCTTCCCATCATCACTGTAAGTTCTCAAATCATACACATGTTAACTAAAAAGAAATAGTATGAAACATGTATGCTATCAAAATAGTTGAAAAAGATTGAAGATGATATAAATTGAAATGTCTGGACTATATAAATTGAAGCACGGTTATATTTGTCAAATTCCTGCAGGTGATGGATTGAACTAGATATGGACTGAAGCATGCAGTAGTTGACTATGGAGAACAGTTTGCAGGGCTGCAGTAGGAGGTTGGGGTAAGTGATTCCCTTAGTACTGCACATGCTATAAAGGAGTAAGTGGAGATGTAATAAGGTTGCTATAAAGGAGGGATTGTGTTTCACTTCAGAACATGCATCAAAACCAGCAAAGCAATGAACAAAAGGTGATGCTCTGAAGCATGGAGTAGGTAGGTGGTGTAGCAAACCAGCACAGCAAAGCGATGAGTAAGAGGTGATAGTGACAAAGTGAATTTTTTTGGTGACACAATGTATTGGTAAAGGTTGCCTAATTAGATTTTGTTTCATATTAGGTTCATTGCTCAAATGATTGAGAAAAAGGATACTATGGGAACAGGGTGATTGAAATAATGCCGGAGCCATAGTACTTGAGGTACGTAATATAATGTTATCACCTGTACCAATGAAGCAAAAACCTGACACTGGGGGTGTTATCCCACCCTTTGGTCAAGGCTGGAATATCAACAAATTGGCTAGAAAAGATGGATATTAGGATTGGAAATCGGTTGGAAACAAGGCTTCGATCGATGTTGTCAAAATTTGGCCGAGCTCCGATCAAGGCAGGATCGATTGGGAATGATGATCAAGGCTAGGAGATGATCAAGGCTAGGAGAGACTACGTTTCAAATTCCAGGACAAACGGAGTTCATTTGCTCAAGCTTATTGATCGATACGAACAAGGCTTTTGTATCGATCAGCATGGATACGAACAACGCGTTCGTATCGATCAGGTAGGAAGGCCAGATGGGTTTCGACTCGATGGCTGTGGACTTGGATTGAATAGATAGGCGCATGGTGATTTGTTCGACTCGATGATTTCGTATCGATCGGGATGGAGCGTAGCAGCATACTTCGAATCGATACTGTTCGTATCGATCAAGATTGGACACTTCGAATCGATACTGTTCGTATTGATCAACATGGATACTTCGAGTCGACACGAACAGAGGCATAGTCGATGGATACGAACAGAAGGACGACCGAAGGATACGAAGAAGACTGAGCATGAAGCATGGATGCGAACAGAGCTACAAGCGATCGATACGAAGTCAATGCTTTTCATCGATACGAATAGATCGATACGAAGGATCGATACGAATGCGGCGGCATTAGCAAAAGTGCAATCTTGCATCGATCATATCTCACAAACCACAAGTCCAAACGTTATGAATTTTCACAGGAGCTTACGTGCATGCTAAAGAATGTCCACACCAAATTTCGACTCCATTGGACGCAATCTTGATCGATACGAAATTCGTTCGTATCAATCACGGATCGGGTCGAAACTTCACGGGCTCGGTCGCGTGACCCCACTCACATGCCAGAAGAAGTCTCACGAGATCCGAGCGAAATATTAGCCTCCTACACCTATAAATAGACCCCCAGAGCCAACAGAAAAGGGATCTTTGGCTTCTCAACGTCCAGACTCTGCCCGATTCAACTTTGTATTCCATAGCTGCTGTTATACTCGAATTTTATCTCTATAATCTGCTGTAATCGTTTGTAACCAGCAAGGAAGGTCAATAAAAGATTAAATTTTTGAGTGGACGTAGGCTGGAGATAGCCGAACAACTATAAATCCTATGTCTCTGTCTATTTCTTTCCGTTTTAAGTTCTTTATTCTTCACTTTTTATCCTCTACATTACTTAGATCTGCGATCTATGATTTTATACTGCTGATTTATGTTCATACACTAGTGCTTTCACGATATTTGGGGTTTGTGACCATTTTTGGTGCAAACACTTTGGTGCTTTCACTGAGAACGACTAGCACCCGCTGTATCAGATTTGGAATTCGGATTTGGAGGCTTAAAGGTTCAGATCTATAGAGCTATGACAAGGCAATCAAGTAGAAGACAAAGAGCCGAGAGGAGTCAGCATGAAGGAAGCCAAGAGGCATCATCAGGGGCTAATTAAACTTCTGCTTTCATTACCAGAAACGAGATGGAAACGATGATGGGAGCTATGCATGAAGAATTTCTGAAAAGGCAAGAGGAGATAATGCATAACCTCCTCAGACAGTTTGGGCAAGCAGGAGCAGTTGGAACTTCAGGAGTTCAAATTAATGGAGCCGGAGTGGAAGGACCAAACATACAATCGAATGGAGTAGCTCAACAAGGCACAACCCCGGACCAGCGTACGACCACAAATCTGGATGGATCCGTGCTTGGGGGCATGCCACCTGGCAACGATGAACCAGTTCATGGAGGAATTCCAGTTAACACCACACAATAAGATGCTGGCAGGAATGTAGGAGCGCCGGATGAGAAGAACGTACCAGAATTCCCTCGGGGACTCGGGGGGCAACCATCGGTAGACAACGCTGGATTGGCTGAGATTATCAGGCGAACTATGCGCGGAGGATTGACAAACAGAGACCTGGAAGGCGTAAACAGGCGTCCGTTTACTCGTGAATTCAGAATGGCTCGGAACCCACCAGAGCTTAAGTTGCCCACGCTAGAGATGTAAAATGGCAAGGCTGATCCGACTGATCACTTGATGAGATATACAAGACATATGGAAGTGATGGGGGCATCGGAGGAAGTAATGGCCAGATGTTTCCCTCTATACTTAACGAATATAGCTGCGATGTGGTTCAGACAGTTGGAGGAAGGATCTATAAGGACATGGACAAAATTGGTGGACAGGTTTCTGAAGCAATTTCGGGTTCATATCAAAAGGCCGAAGAACGTGATGACACTAACGTCAGTAAAACAAAGGACGGATGAATCGTTCAGAGCTTTTTTAACTCGGTTCAATGCGGCGGTTGCTTCGATGGATCGGTCGGATCCATCGATGGTTTTAATGGCAGCAGTATCAGGAATCAGAGAGGATTCAGATTTCAAAGTATCTCTAGTACGGGACTCACCAATGGATCTCGGGGAATTCTTTCACGAAGCTGAGAGATTCCTTCGGCAGGAAGATGCACGTTCGGATATGAAGTTAAAGGAGGTGAACGCAGCTGAGGATGGTGGGCTATCCAGCGGAGGCTCGGATAAAGATAAAGCGAAAAGGAAGCTGGATGACGAATCAGGAAAAGCTAGGAAGCGGTGGAGGGAACCAAAGTTTTCCACTTACATAGGATTAAACGAGACGTTGGAACGGATATTCATGGAGACTCGGAATCGCCTTCCCTACCAGAGGCTAGCTAGGAGAGAACCCTCAGAACGTGAAAGGGCGTTAGGAAGGCACTGTCTTTTTCACGATTTAGATGGACATGATACCAACAGTTGCAGGCATCTGAAAGACATAATCAAGGAGCATGTAAGGAATGGACAGTTGCGACAATATGTCGGGGCTCGGAATGCAGCGGTGGAGCAGGAGCGACCACCATCTACCTCAAACAATGATGGCGCAAGGCACGAGAATGATGGTCGGTTGGTTATCAATTGACAGGGATGACATGAAATAAGTAGCGAACTATCGGCAAACGGCCAAGTCATTTACTCATGTACGGGGATGGAGATGGCCCCTAGGCATGCTCTGACTGACGATAAACCGCGATGCTATGGTTTGTGAAATCTGTTTCTTCTGTTGGTTTGTTCATTTGCTTTTTCTGGTTCGGTTTTGGAGTTTGGTTTGAACTCCTGGCTTTGTTTGTTTTCTGGTTTGGATTTTCATTTGGATGATTTTTTTCATGTTTGGGTATTGGTTTTGATTTCAGATGTGGATTTTTGGTTTTATGATTTGATTTGGATTTTGGATTGGATTTTCCTCTGGTTTTTGGTAAATGATCGTCGAGCATGAAATACGCTCGGCAAGGGTCCGGAGAGACCAAGATTCGGCCTAGGACATAGGCCCCATAATACCTATCGGTTACAATTTCAGGTCGTCGAGTATGGACTATGCTCGACAAGGGTCCGGAGCGACCAGGAATCGGCTTAGGACTTAAGCCACGACAATTATTTAACGCCCAGGGACACTGGGCCACAGTCGTCAAGTGTGGATTGCGCTTGGCAAGAACCCGGAGCGGTTACGGATTTGGATATCGACCCGGAGAGGTCTTGGATTCGGTTATTGGTTATTGGATAAAGATGGATTAGAACTCAGTTATCGGGCTTGGATGGATTTGGAATTGGCTAAGGTTTTGGTCACTGGATTTGGAATCCGACATCGACTCGGGGCAGTCAAGGACGATGCATATGGATGATACGGTCATGGACTTTAGATATCGGATTCAGAACTATTCAAAACACACCTTCTTATCACAAGGCATGTTTTGAGGGGCAAATGTTATCCCACCCTTTGGTCAAGGCTGGAATATCAACAAATTAGCTAGAAAAGATGGATATCAGGATTGGAAATCGGTTGGAAACAAGGCTTCGATCGATGTCGTCAAAATTTGGCCGAGCTCCGATCAAGGCGGAATCGATTGGGAATGATGATCAAGGCCAGGAGAGACTACGTTTCAAATTCCAGGACAAACAGAGTTCATTTGCTCAAGCTTATTGATCGATACGAACAAGGTTTTCGTATCGATCAACATGGATACGAACAATGCGTTCGTATCGATCAGGTAGGAAGGCCAGATGGGTTTCAACTCGATGGCTGTGGACTTGGATTGAATAGATAGGCGCATGGTGATTTGTTTGACTCGATGATTTCGTATCGATCGGGATGGAGCGTAGCAGCATACTTCGAATCGATACTGTTCGTATCGATCAAGATTGGACACTTCGAATCGATACTGTTCGTATCGATCAGCATGGATACTTCGAGTCGACACAAACAGAGGCATAGTCGATGGATACGAACAGAAGGACAGCCGAAGGATACAAAGAAGACTGAGCACGAAGCATGGATGCGAACAGAGCTATTCAAACTTCATATTTGGAATGCGTCTAGATAGACATAGGCATACGCCAAATTTCGTCGAATAATATGGAAGTAAATTTCGTTCGTCGCATTTGCATATTAGTTTAAATTTTATGTGTAAATTTTCTATCGTCCGAACTCAAATATTTTTCACAATGTTGCATAAGAAAAATATTCTGATCATGACGGCGCATTTCGTTTCGTCGAATTTCGCTTTTAATTGCTAGTTAAATTGTCGCTCGAGCAAATGGTTCAATAAGAGTTACCACTTCGCAAACAATGTCGAACCACCAATATCTTTATACCGTTGTGTCCGACTCGTCGCGCGGATCAAAACGGTATATTTGTTTGTGTCAATCGGAGTTCGGCATTGCAAGTTATAAATTGGTTAACGGAGTACAAACTAGTCCGTTACGCCACACAAACCGGTACCCAACCTCCCAACGTTCAAAATTCAAGAAGTCTATTCAACTGTCTTGGAAATCCAATAACCACCATTGTGAAAAATCATCATTGCATTTACTGTGCGCGCTGAACCCTTTGCCTACATTCTGTTTCATTAATTGCGTTGTTTCACTTCGTCCTGCTCCTACGTGATAGCTCTGTCTTCTCTCCTCTGCACAATTCTATTCTCTTTCTCCCTTCCCATATTTCTTTTGCTATTTATTGTCCTCCCAGTAAGCTAAAACCCAACCTTCTGCTTCATATTCTCTTATTTTCAAAGGTTACAGAAACAAACTCTCCCCCTTTCTTTTCTCTTCTACCTGCACTTCCATCCTCCTTTCTCTTCATATTCTTTTTCTTTCTTTTTTCACGTCAAAATGAAATGCACCGTTTCCAGCCCGCTTCCCCGTCCCCCGCCACCCACTGCTCCTCCGTCCCCATGCATGCAACCACCAGCACGCGTCCATCGCCCACAACGCCTGCCACCTCTGTCGCACCCACCCACAGCCACGACCGCCTCTCCACATCCCGTTGCCTTCACCATCCGCCACCCACCCCGTTGCCACCATCCGACCTTTCTCCGCCTCATTTGGCCACAGCCACCTGAACCCACTGGCCTTCCAACGTCCCCTGATTTTGCCCACCTCCGCCCGCTATGGCCCACGTGCCGCACAACACCACTGTCCCAGTTCCCACTCCATTGCCACTCGCAGCGACCATCCCCGCATCACCTCCGCCCACTGCACGCCCAGCCACCCACTGCCACCTCCACGAATCTCACTCCACCGGCCGTCGCCTCCAACCCAGCCTCCACGCCAGTCTCCGCCCTGCCACGTCCACCCACCAACCCGACTGCATTGTTCTTATGCATATACGTTTAAAAAAAGGAAGACAGTTCGTTTTATATACATATTATACATTAGTTATAAAGCTGGTTTTGCAAAGTTATATTTTCAAGTCCTGTTCATAAGTTTATATTTCGCTTACTGTACATATATAGACTATTGTAGTATAAAGCAATTTCAGTCCATCTACTCAGTCTATATATAATCATTTATATATCCATCAGTGCTCACTATTGTTGCTGTGTTTTGTACCAGCAACTGCCGATCCGGGATCTCAGTCCTAGGCATTCATCCGGTTTGTGTGAACCTATCTAGCTTCGTTATTTTGGTATGGTTTATATATATATATATATATTCAATCAATATATATATTGCAATAAACAAATTATTGGATAATTATTTGTTGATTGCAGTTGTGTTGTTTTGCGTCGTGCGGTTAGTGTCTATCCTATCTATTCGTCTTTGTGCTTCGTCGTCCAAATCTCTAACCACGCGAGGTGAATATTTTATTCACGACTCAATCTATTATGCTATGATAATCAAGTGATAATTGTTATGAATATTAATTTGGATATTAAATTGTTGATTGTTAAAATTGTTGAAATAAAAATTGTAAATCGCCATGCAAGTTAAACTTGAATATTGTTAGTTTACGACAAATAGTTGTGACACTAAAATTGTTATGTGATGTTGAATGTGGTTGTTAATATAAGTGAAATTTAATACGAAAATTGAAATTGGTATAGGATAGCCAACAATTTAAAATGGATTATATATGTTGAATTTGACCCCTTTGGACGTTAAATAAATCGTCGCGTAGAAATAGCGGTAACTACACTTTGAACCATTGAACGTATGATTGATGTAAAAATTTGATAATAGACACCAAGTGAAACCATAATGTAATAATCTTTAATCCGCATGAGATGATGGTGTGGATTCTAGGAATAATTATATTAATTTGCATAAATAACAAATGTAAGTTAATATGATTATTTCGGGATTATTTGAATAAATTGTAAAATTGTCATGTATGTTTGCTATTGCTTGTTTATTTACTTTGACACCATCCCAGTTATCACACTGCAAGTTCCCTTTGCTATGCTTTGTTTTATATTGAATGATATCGGGTTGAAATGATAAATACCCAATTAAACAACTTGGCCTAGGATAGATAATTAAAGATAAGAAACCCGATTGGTCAACAAAAAATTATTTTTGAAATTGAAATCTATTTGAAATTAAGGAATGGACTTAACAATTTGTTTGGAAATTAGGTAACAAACTTAATGGATTTAATTAATGGTTTAAATCGAAATAAATTAATAGGAATAAATTAATGGAGTTTAATTGAAACGGATTAATAAACCTATTTAATTGAATGAAATGAATTGGCAAATTTATTTGAAATAAGATTTAAAACAAGGAAGTTTTAGAATTTAATAATTTGAAGTTTTATTAGATTTGTTAGATTTAGACTTGAAATCGGTTTTAATTAAATAGATTTGAAACTTGTCATAAATTAAGAATGAGATTTATAAAATTTGACTTAAGTGGAATACGAAACTAACTAAAGTTTTATGGATTTAATTTAGTGATAATTTAAATTTAAAATGATTTTAAATTTAATAAAATTGATTTAATCAAATTTATGATTATGGTTAATGTAACGATGAATGTAAATACGAATTGAAATGAATAGAATTTGGTTTAATGATATGAACTAAAATTTACCATTAAATCGAATTAATTGGAGTATTAACTAAATTTAGGAAGTGAAATTTAGATCTTATTAAATTGAACAGGAATACATAATTTTATTGTTAACTCAAATGTTGAACTAAAGATTGCATTTGGAAAGATGTTTTAATATCCAAAATAAATTGAATCGTGAAATGTCAAATTTTGGAAGTCAAATTTGCAGCTTGACTTTCGGACTTTGATTTGTTTAAACTTTAACTTAAATGACCATCGGGTAATAAATACGTAGTTATTAAAGAGACCGGGATCGGATATGGACATACTCTTTGTCGATACCGAAAACCACTTTAATAACTATTATACGCGAAGTGTTGATCCAGAACGAAGTGGATGGCTTGGTGAACGCGTTGACTGAAGAAAGAGAACGATATTGGATGACCCCTGACATGACTAAAACAGGAGCCGCGCTGGGCCATTGAGGTTCGCCACCTCTAGCGGACACACTTCTTCGATACCATATCTATTACTTTTGTGATTCGATTTTGGTGCACCCCTTGATTTGGGAGTGTTGTTTCGCGGTGTTGAGGTAGTAGCTGCTATGCTCAACATCAGTCTGGATCACGCAACTACTAGTATCCTAGTTGGTATCGCCTCATGTACCTTGTCATACTGATTATCCTATTCGCGACCACTACGTTTTGATTTGTACCTTTAGTATATGGATTGCCCTCTGGTGACTTCCGGTTTTGGGGAAACTACGGTCTTGTATATGCTCTTGGGAATAAAATGTGTTAAGGGGATTATGGTAATGCCTTAACACTATTTTAATATCGTACTTTACTGATTAGACATTATCTATCTATCGTATTCTATTGTATATATAGATAGTTTATCGGATCCTTAGAGATGTTATTTTATTCATCTTTAAGTTATGGACTTTTCCTTTGCACTTGTTTTTCTTGTATAAGATTTTGAGTCCTGACTCGAGTGTTTCTTTTTGTATATGCTCGGGCCAGTCTGAAGCTATCCAGTTTGCTGATCAAGGTTGGTTAAAGATGCTGAAGGCTTAGCATTTATCTTTATCGGTCTATTTCTATTCCTGTATTGATGTCCTAGTCTGTTGGACATTTTTGTATTAGTCACTTGATGTTAAGACATTGTTGTATTTTATGTAGTAGCTTCATGAACTGCTATTATGACGATGTATTTTCCGCTGCATTATTCTGTGACTGTTCTGTGTCTGTGATGTTGTATTGATTCTCATTTACATTTATGTATTTATAATCCCATAATGATTCGTGTTTTGTATTATTTAAGTTGACATGTGTGGATTATTGTCAATTTAAATGGTCCAAATATACGGGTTGTTACAGTTGGTATCAGAGCTTCGGTTTCCCTAAAAAACCTTAGTTTGGGATTATATGTAAACTCATTAGAGATAGGGTAGCAATACCCTAGAATGAGGAGAATCGATTCAATATCCAAATCCTTTCATTTCAAACTTCTTTGATTCGTTGATTAGACTTTCCTTAAAATTCTATGATTTTCTATCCTTGGTTTTAACAATCTCTTTGGTATTTCAGGATGGGTACCAGAGGAAACAATAGGGGAGGAAGGGGCCATGGTCCTGCTCAGGCTGCACCTGTCGCTCCAGCTCCTGTCAAATTCACCATTCTTAGTAAGAAGTATACACAGCTGGGAGGTATTAAGTTTTCTGGATCCGAGAACATTATTGAGGCTCAGCAATGGCTTAAAGGCTTAGAGAAGATATTTTCTGGTCTAGAGATCACTGATGCTCAGAAGCGTCAGCTTGCTGCCTGGCAACTTCAGGATACCGCGCAAGATTGGTGGGAATCAGTTACTTCTCGTATCGAGGAGAACACCATCACTTGGGCCCAGTTTAGGTATAAAATTTAATTGGATTTCGTAGTCTAAATTCTTCTTTAATCTTTGGAATATTATTCATCTAGTCTATCTTTTGATTAGGGATACTTTCTCGGCACAATGGATGCCTGCTGCTGGGAAAACCCAACTATATAGAGCTTTCATGGATCTTAAGCAAGGCGGTATGACCTTTTCGGAGTATGAGAGGAAATTCAACGAACTCTCCAAGTTCGGCCCAGGATTGATTGATACACCCCTTCTTAAGAACGAGAAGTTCATTTTGGGAGCAAGACCAGAGTATTATGACTTGCTTACTGGCCATACCCACTGCACCTTCACAGAGCTTGTTGACTATGCTCATAGATATGAGGCAAAGCCTAGGGGACCTACTACCAAGGCCACTCCTACTCAGCCCTCCTCTAGCCATCCCGGGAAGAGGAAGATGAACTTTGATCAACAAAAGAAAGCTTGGCAGAAGACTACAGGATTGGGATATGCTCAGAAAAGCCCAATCGACCTTGCTAATATCACTTGCTTCAAATGCGATAAGAAGGGCCACTATGCTAATAGTTGTCCATCTACAGGAGCTGCTGTTCCACCACCTTCTACGACTAGGAAAGATTTATGCTATGTTTGCCTCCAACCGGGTCACTTCAAGAAAGACTGCCCAATGTATAAGCGTGGCACACCATTTGGAGTATTTGCTATCACCACTCCTACACCGCCTGCTCGGGATGACCAAGGTACCTTACGAAGTACTTTTTCATTACATGATTTACCTATTAGGGTATTATTCGATACTGGTGCTTCTCATAGCTTCATATCTATTGATCTTTGTAATAAGCTCAAATTAGAACCTACTCTTGCTACTACTTCCTTATGCGTCTCCAACCCTATTGGAGGACTTGCCAACCTCAGTAGAATTTTTAAAGAGGTTGTGCTCTTGTATGGAAGATATCGATTCACTTGGGATTTTTATGTGCTTGGCTTTGCAGCATTTGACATCTTGTTAGGTGCTGATTGGTTAAGGAAATTCGATGCTGTTATTTCTTGCAAGGCTCGTTCTGTTTCTCTAGTCAATGACAAGGGTCTACCGCTTGTCATTGAATGCAAATCACCGTAGAAATATGCCGGAAGCTTCATATTCTCTCTTGATGCTCACCCGGATGATCTTAGTACTACCCCTACTGTTCAGAAATTTCCCGATGTATTTGGAGAGGTCAACTCCCTACCGCCTAAACGGGAAATCGATTTCCGCATTGACCTTATTCCTGGAGCTACTCCCGTAGTTCTCCCTCACAGAAGAATGGCTCCTAAAGAGAAAGCTGAACTTAAAACTCAAATTGATGATCTATTTGCTAGGAGTTTGATTAGGAGAAGTTGTTCTGAATGGGGCGCCGCCGTTGTATTTGTCACCAAATCCGATGGGTCTCTTCGCATGTGTGTTGATTACAGGGAACTGAACAAACACACTCTCAAGAACCGCTATCCGATGCCTCGCATCAATGATTTATTCGATCAGCTCCATGGAGCTAAAGTTTTCTCCCAACTTGATCTTGCCACCGGGTTCCACCAACTCAAAGTAGCAGAAGATAGTATTCATAAAACAGCTTTCCGTACCGAGAATGGATTCTATGAATGGTTGGTTATGCCATTCGGTTTGACCAACGCACTTGCTTATTTCGTCGACTTAATGAATCGAGTCTTCCGCGATGTTATTAACAAGTTTGTTCTTGTTTTCATTGATGATATTCTTGTTTTCTCCAAAGACGAGAAGGAGCATGAGACACATCTTGCTTATGTTCTAGAAACTCTCTGAAATCATCAACTTAAGGCCAAATTCTCTAAATGCCACTTCTGGCGAGACGAAGTGAGATTCCTGGGCCACATAGTTTCTGAAAATGGGATTTTGGTCGATCCAGCTAAGAACGCCGTAATCAATGTAAGTTCTATCCTATTCGTTATTTCTATTCAATCCCTCTGATCCCTTTCTAATTTGAAATTTATCTACAGGATTGGGAGACTCCCAAAACTCCTACTGATATCCGTAGCTTCTTAGGCTTGGCCGGCTATTATCGTAGATTTATTGAGCACTTTGCCCGGATTTCTGCCCCACTCACTGCTTTAATCCGAAAGGATGTCAAGTTTATTTGGAGTGAGAAGTGCGAATCAGCTTTTAATCAGTTGAAGTGTAAGTTAACTTCAGCTCCAGTTCTTGCGGTAATCGATGGAAGTGAAGGATTAACTGTCTATACAGATGCTTGCCGAGAAGGTTTAGGCGCTGTTCTTATGCAAAACGGAAAGGTTATTGCTTATGCTGGCCGCCAGTTGAAGATCCATGAAGTAAACTATGCAACTCATGATCTAGAGCTTCTTGCAGTTGTATTTGCTTTGAAACTGTGGAGGCATCATCTTTTGGGTACTAAATTTGAATTATTCACTGATCATAAGTCCTTGAGATATATCTTTTCTCAGAAGGATTTGAACCAGAGACAAGTCCGATGGCTCGAATTCTTAGCTGCATATGATCTCGACATCAATTATACTCCTGGGAAAGCAAATGTCGTAGCTGATGCTTTGAGCCGTAGCAAAGCATTGTCATGTTGTAATCTTGTAGAAGGCATGCTATTTCAGCTTGTTATCTCCCCATCTCTTGTGGATCGCATCAAAGCTAAGCAATATGAGGACACCTTGCTCTATCGCATGAAGGAGTTAGTTCTTGGTAGAGTTGGAAATGCCGACAGTAAAGTGGGAGCACAGATAGATAGTAATGGAGTTCTGAGGATTGACAACCGTATTTGTGTTCCTAATGTCGACTGATTGAGACAAGAAGTGCTTAGAGAAAACCATCAGTCATCACTTTCATTTCATCCTGGTGTCACTAAGATGTACCGAAATATGAAGCGTTTATATTGGTGGAGTGGGATGAAGAGGGATATTTCTATATATGTCAGTAGATGCACCACTTGCCAACAAGTTAAGGCCGATCACCAGAAGACGGCAGGATTACTTCAACCCCTAGAGATTCCGTGTTGGAAATGGGATCAGATTTTTATGGACTTCATTGATGGATTACCGAGGACCAGAAAAGGTAACGAGAGTATATGGGTGATCGTTGATAGGTTGACCAAATCTGCTCACTTTATTCCTGTTAAGACCACTCGTACTGCTTTGAGTTTGGCCGAGACTTATATGAGAGAGATTGTTAGACTTCATGGAGTTCCATCTAGTATTGTGTGCGATAGAGACCCTTTATTCACTAGTAAATTCTAGAAGGCATTTCAGGACGTCTTGGGCACTAAACTGAATCTGAGCACAGCTTATCATCCTCAAACAGATGGCCAAACTGAAAGGGTGAATCAGATTTTGGAGGATCTGCTCCGAGCTTGCATAATTGATTTCGGTGGATCTTGGGAAGACCATCTCCATTTGGTTGAATTCACTTATAATAATAGTTATCAGGTAAATCAAAAAATTCAATTTGAATAAGTAAATTTGAATTGAAATTTCACCACCTTTATATTCAGGCAAGTATCGATATGGCACCGTTCGAAGCTTTATATGGACGGTCATGCAAATCGCCAGCTTGTTGGATTGAGCCTGGTGATCGATTGGTTCTTGGCCCAGATATGATTATAGAAGCATCCGAGAAGGTTAATGAGATCAGAAGAAAGATGAAGACCGCACAGGATAGGCAGAAGAGCTATGCTGATAGGCGTAGAAGGGATTTAGAATTCCAGGTTGGGGATGAGGTACTCCTTAAGGTATCACCTTTGAAGAATGTTATTCGATTTGGTCGTAGAGGGAAGCTCGCTCCTAGATTTGTGGGACCATTCACTATCACTGAGAGAATTGGTACACTAGCCTACAGAGTGGCATTACCAGAGAAATTGGAGGGTATGCACAACGTATTCCATGTTTCACATCTCCGGAAGGTTGTACATGACCCATCCATGACCATTCCCATTGCTCAGTTAGATGAGGTTGATATTGAGCCGGATTTAACTATAGAGAGGAGACCACTTCGTTTGTTGATAGGGATACAAAACAACTTAGAAGGAAGTCGGTTAGCCTAGTCAAAGTCCAATGGAGTCCCGATGATCGTGATTGTACTAGGGAAACCGAGGAGAGTATCCGAGATTCTAATCCAGAATTGTTTGTTGAAGGTAAATTCCATTCTATATTCTTTACTATATTCAATAACCTATTCTGAATCCATGGTATCTCTGTTATCTGTTCTTCCACTCTTTACCTTGTTCCTTTTCGAGGACGAAAAGTTTTGAGTGGGGGAGAATGTAACGATCCTGAAATTCCGACCCAATTTTAAAAATTTTAGAACCATTATTTTAATATAAAATGTGAAACTTACATACGATTTCAATCAACGTCCAAACTTTGTTTCTAAATTGCGCCTAGATGGTTATAGATATGGGTAAAGTTTCGTCGGAAAATACCGCAGTAAATTTCGTTCGCATTTTATTGCACATCAGTTCATTTTAAAACGTGAAAATTTTTATCTTCCGAACCTAAATATTTTTACATAGAAAAATTCTAAATCATCTTCTGACAAAGACGTCATTTTTCGTTTTTCAAAATTCGGACATCTTTAGCTCCGTCGATCTTATTCTTCGGTGTTTTGCTGCAGTCTCCTTAATAGAAAATTTCGAAATTTCACAAACAACTTCCGTTGCTATTCAAACTTCATATTTGGAATGCGTCTAGATAGACATAGGCGTACGCCAAATTTCATCGAATAATATGGAAGTAAATTTCGCTCGTCGCATTTGCATATTAGTTTAAATTTTATGTGTAAATTTTCTATCGTCCGAACTCAAATATTTTTCACAATGTTGCATAAGAAAAATATTCTGATCATGACGGCGCATTTCGTTTCGTCGAATTTCGCTTTTAATTGCTAGTTAAATTGTCGCTCGAGCAAATGGTTCACTAAGAGTTACCACTTCGCAAACAATGTCGAACCACCAATATCTTTATATCGTTGTGTCCGACTCGTCGCGCGGATCAAAACGGTATATTTGTTTGTGTCAATCGGAGTTCGGCATTGCAAGTTATAAATTGGTTAACGGAGTACAAACTGGTCCGTTACGCCACACAAACCGGTACCCAACCTCCCAACGTTCAAAATTCAAGAAGTCTATTCAGTTGTCTTGGAAATCCAATAGCCACCATTGTGAAAAATCATCATTGCATTTACTGTGCGCGCTGAACCCTCTGCCTACATTCTGTTTCATTAATTGCGTTGTTTCACTTCGTCCTGCTCCTACGTGATAGCTCTGTCTTCTCTCCTCTGCACAATTCTATTATCTTTCTCCCTTCCTATATTTCTTTTGCTATTTATTGTCCTCCCAGTAAGCTAAAACCCAACCTTCTGCTTCATATTCTCTTATTTTCAAAGGTTACAGAAACAAACTCTCCCCCTTTCTTTTCTCTTCTACCTGCACTTCCATCCTCCTTTCTCTTCATATTCTTTTTCTTTCTTTTTTCACGTCAAAATGAAATGCACCGTTTCCAGCCCGCTTCCCCGTCCCCCGCCACCCACCGCTCCTCCGTCCCCATGCATGCAACCACCAGCACGTGTCCGTCGCCCACAACGCCTGCCACCTCTGCCGCACCCACCCACAGCCACGGCCGCCTCTCCACATCCCGTTGCCTTCACCATCAGCCACCCACCCCGTTGCCACCATCCGGCCTTTCTCCGTCTCGTTTGGCCACAGCCACCCGAACCCACTGGCCTTCCAGCGTCCCCTGATTTCGCCCACCTCCGCCTGCTATGGCCCACATGTCGCACAACACCACTATCCCAGATCCCACTCCATTGCCACTCGCAGCGACCATCCCCGCATCACCTCCGCCCACTGCACGCCCAGCCACCCACTGCCACCTCCACGAGTCTCACTCCACCGGCCGTCGCCTCCAACCCAGCCTCCACGCCAGTCTCCGCCCTGCCACGTTCACCCACCAACCCGACTGCATTGTTCTTATGCATATACGTTAAAAAAAAGAAGGAAGACAAGTTCGTTTTATATACATATTATACGTTAGTTATAAAGCTGGTTTTGCAAAGTTATATTTTCAAGTCTTGTTCATAAGTTTATATTTCGCTTACTGTACATATATAGACTATTGTAGTATAAAGCAATTTCAGTCCATCTACTCAGTCTATATATAATCATTTATATATCCATCAGTGCTCACTATTGTTGATGTGTTTTGTACCAGCAACTGCCGATCCGAGATCTGAGTCCTAGGCATTCATCCGGTTTGTGTGAACCTATCTAGCTTCGTTATTTTGGTATGGTTTATATATATATATATTCAATCAATATATATATTGCAATAAACAAATTATTGGTTAATTATTTGTTGATTGCAGTTGTGTTGTTTTGCGTCGTGCGGTTAGTGTCTATCCTATCTATTCGTCTTCGTGCTTCGTCGTCCAAATCTCTAACCACGCGAGGTGAATATTTTATTCACGACTCAATCTATTATGCTATGATAATCAAGTGATAATTGTTATGAATATTAATTTGGATATTAAATTGTTGATTGTTAAAATTGTTGAAATAAAAATTGTAAATCGCCATGCAAGTTAAACTTGAATATTGTTAGTTTACGACAAATAGTTGTGACACTAAAATTGTTATGTGATGTTGAATGTGGTTGTTAATATAAGTGAAATTTAATACGAAAATTGAAATTGGTATAGGATAGCCAACAATTTAAAATGGATTATATATGTTGAATTTGAACCCTTCGGACTTTAAATAAATCGTCGCGTAGAAATAGCGGTAACTACACTTTGAACCATTGAACGTATGATTGATGTAAAAATTTGATAATAGACACCAAGTGAAACCATAATGTAATAATCTTTAATCCGCATGAGACGATAGTGTGGATTCTAGGAATAATTATATTAATTTGCATAAATAACAAATGTAAGTTAATATGATTATTTCGGGATTATTTGAATAAATTGTAAAATTATCATGTATGTTTGCTATTGCTTGTTTATTTACTTTGACACCATCCCAGTTATCACAGTGCAAGTTCCCTTTGCTATGCTTTGTTTTATATTGAATGATATCGGGTTGAAATGATAAATACCCAATTAAACAACTTGGCCTAGGATAGATAATTAAAGATAAGAAACCCGATTGGTCAACAAAAAATTATTTTTGAAATTGAAATCTATTTGAAATTAAGGAATGGACTTAACAATTTGTTTGGAAATTAGGTAACAAACTTAATGGATTTAATTAATGGTTTAAATCGAAATAAATTAATAGGAATAAATTAATGGAGTTTAATTGAAACGGATTAATAAACCTATTTAATTGAATGAAATGAATTGGCAAATTTATTTGAAATAAGATTTAAAACAAGGAAGTTTTAGAATTTAAAAATTTGAAGTTTTATTAGATTTGTTAGATTTAGACTTGAAATCGGTTTTA
This sequence comes from Allium fistulosum, assembly GCA_030737815.1. NCBI lineage: Eukaryota > Viridiplantae > Streptophyta > Magnoliopsida > Asparagales > Amaryllidaceae > Allium > Allium fistulosum. The sequence goes on along the minus strand of CM060905.1, from coordinate 494,194,304 downwards.
ATTAAATAGATTTGAAACTTGTCATAAATTAAGATTGAGATTTAGAAAATTTGACTTAAGTGGAATACGAAACTAACTAAAGTTTTATGGATTTAATTTAGTGATAATTTAAATTTAAAATGATTTTAAATTTAATAAAATTGATTTAATCAAATTTATGATTATGGTTAATGTAACGATGAATGTAAATATGAATTGAAATGAATAGAATTTGGTTTAATGATATGAACTAAAATTTACCATTAAATCGAATTAATTGGAGTATTAACTAAATTTAGGAAGTGAAATTTAGATCTTATTAAATTGAACAGGAATATGTAATTTTATTGTTAACTCAAATGTTGAACTAAAGATTGCATTTGGAAAGATGTTTTAATATCCAAAATAAATTGAATCGTGAAATGTAAAATTTTGGAAGTCAAATTTGCAGCTTGACTTTCGGACTTTGATTTGTTTAAACTTTAACTTAAATGACCATCGGTAATAAATACGTAGTTATTAAAGAGACCGGGATCGGATATGGACATACTCTCTGTCGATACCGAAAACCACTTTAATAACTATTATACGCGAAGTGTTGATCAATAACGAAGTGGATGGCTTGGTGAACGCGTTGACTGAAGAAAGAGAACGATATTGGATGACCCCTGACATGACTAAAACAGGAGCCGTGCCGGGCCATTGAGGTTCGCCACCTCTAGCGGACACACTTCTTCGATACCATATCCATTACTTTTGTGATTCGATTTGGGTGCACCCCTTGATTTGGGAGTGTTGTTTCGCGGTGTTGAGGTAGTAGCTGTTATGCTCAACATCAGTCCGTATCACGCAACTACTAGTATCCTAGTTGGTATCGCCTCATGTACCTTGTCATACTGATTATCCTATTCGGGACCACTACGTTTTGGTTTGTACCTTTAGTATATGGATTTCCCTCTGGTGACTTTCGGTTTTGGGGAAACTACGGTCTTGTATATGCTCTTGGGAATAAAATGTGTTAAGGGGATTATGGTAACGCCTTAACACTATTTTAATATCGTACTTTACTGATTAGACATTATCTATCTATCGTATTCTATTGTATATATAGATAGTTTATCGGATCCTTAGAGATGTTATTTTATTCATCTTTAAGTTATGGACTTTTCCTTTGCACTTGTTTTTCTTGTATAAGATTTTGAGTCCTGACTCGAGTGTTTCTTTTTGTATATGCTCGGGCCAGTCTGAAGCTATCTAGTTTGCTGATCAAGGTTGGTTGAAGATGCTGAAGGCTTAGCATTTATCTTTATCAGTCTATTTCTATTCTTGTATTGATGTCCTAGTCTGTTGGACATTTTTGTATTAGTCACTTGATGTTAAGACATTGTTGTATTTTATGTAGTAGCTTCATGAACTGCTATTATGACGATGTATTTTCCGCTGCATTATTCTGTGACTATTCTGTGTCTGTGATGTTGTATTGATTCTCATTTACATTTATGTATTTATAATCCCATAATGATTCGTGTTTTGTATTATTTAATTTGACATGTGTGGATTATTGTCAATTTAAATGGTCCAAATATACGGGTTGTTACACAACTCCTTTAGCATGTTCTCAAGTTATCTATACGCAACAAACTTTAGAAGATTTTGGTTAAATTTTAAACACTCACCAATATACTATGATAATACTAGTGTAATAAATTTGTCTAAGAACCCAACGCATTATGCTAGGACCTAGCATATAGACATAATACATCATTTTCTAAGAGACAACGTAAATAAAAGAGTCATTTCACTCAAATTTATAAATACTAAAAATCAAATAGTCGATATCTTCAGAAAACCGTTAGCACAAATTGCCTCCATTAAACTAAGAAGAGAGCTAGGAATATACTCTATCATAGAAATCTAAGTATAATAGTTTTTATTAATTAAAACAGAAAGCAAATAAAAAATACATTTTAGGTGCATATGTTGACATATGCTTCCTATATATGTTGACACACCCGACGGGTTTTTGAAAACTGCCTTTTCCTCCTTAATTTAAAATTTGGAATCTATTTATATAACCACCAAATTTCAGATTTACTCCCAATTTCCTGTCTTCTTCTTCCTGAAACTCAAGATAAAAAAATCATGGATCCCTCAAACACCAAAAGGCTAAGAGAGGAATCTACCCTAAATTTCAATGTCTCTAGTCTAGGACCAGTTCAAAACACTACCCTAGCCAAAGTCACTAAAATTGAAGCTGACCTGAAGTAAGTCCTTAACATGCTTTTTGAAATCAAGGTTTGTCTCTCAAAAGGGCAAGAGAAATGAAGAAAAATTCTTCAAAACATTCAAAAGCATTTATTAGATAACGAGGCTAATCCAATAGTGATTAAGGATGATAGCCCCCAATCTTGTCATTCATAATCCAATGAATGATGAGGAAGAGGAGGTAGACGATGAAATAGAAGGTGAAGATGTTAAGTGTGTAGGGGAGGTTATCTTTGACTATAATGGAAATTTTTGTAGAATAAAAAGGAAATTTTTGCCTCCGCTATCCCAGTTGCTCTATCCATAATTCTCCAACAATAAAAAAGAAACATTGAATTATATGCAGTTTGTTTGGTTTGGTTTGTTTGTTTATGTATATAGTTAAGTTTAGATTGATTTCGATTGAATTTGTTTGTTAAGGATTGTTTGAATTGTGTAATAATTTGTTTATTTTGTTTTGTTTTATTTAAATGTCTCCAAGATTTAGTATTTAAATATTGTTTTTGACTCTGTAATTCATAAGTATATCACATTTAGGGAAGTATTGTTTTTCACCATTTTTGTTGATGACAAAGGGGAAGAAAAATATAAAACACAAGACATATATATACTATAAGGGAGTTATTTAATGTGACGACCCACATTTTGGAAGGTTTAAGTTGATAATAAACCACACATGTTCAACTCAAAACAATCCAAAACATGGATTATCAATGAGGTTAATTAAGAAGAATAAGAAAAAAAGAAAACAAACACATAATCTCACAGCGGAATGACAAAATATAATAATCAAATAAAAAGTTCATGAAGCTGTTTATACTATACATTTGATTAAAATTTTACAACATCTATCAGAGTTATATAAACAACAAAACAATAGAATAATGCAGTGGAACAAACAATGCGGGAATAATACTAGTAATAATATACCAATTTTTCATCTTCGTCCTACGGAATAATATGATTTTCAATGCGCTGAACTCAAGGCTGACCCGAGCATAAAGTAAAACAATACACTCGAGTCGGAAAAAAATATTCTCGTGTGAGCCAAATCAATATCACATATAATATGAGTGTAATAGTGTCAAATATGTTTATGGGGTTTTACATCTCATACCCAGTGTACAACGTGCATGCAATAACTTAAGAGATGTTTCAGGATTTTCCATCTCATAAGGGTCCGTCAAAATATCTGTATACTATATATGTGATGTCTAATCAATAAAATAAATATTTTTCCTAGCGTTAATGTTTTACATTAGTCTCCCTTAATGCATTTTTAAGCATTGTCGTACAGTTTGTATATAACACAACCAGTAGCACGTCGGTAGATAGGGATGCGCCATGATACGACAACACTAAACAAAACTCGTAGTGGTCTTGTATAAGGATAAAAGTATGAGAAGGCACGTGAGGCAATGCCCAAGGTAGGATATTACCAGTTCGAGTCACCAGGCTGGTGGTAACGCTTCGTAGCACGACTGCCCATCGCGTCCACCCATCCCATGTCAAATCAAAGAGAGGTCATCCCAAATCAAGGTGCACCAATCGAAACCAACAACAAAGGTAATAATGTGGACCGAGTCCATAAGGAAAAGTCAAAGAACGGGTGTCTGCTAGGGGTAGCTAGCACACTTGGCCTGGTTCAAGCCGTCCAGTTTTAGTCATTTCAAAATTGACACAAGTGTCGAGGCCAATCCATCATCGTTCTCTTTCTTCAAATCCAGCAAATGTACACCGAATCCAACCACTTAATTCTGGAGTCTCCTCCACGTACACAGTTGTTAAAGTGGTTCCAACGTTGACAGAGAGTATGTCAATAATCGGCTCCGGTCTCTTTAACAACCAAACGTCGTTTTACACACCGGTTGGTTCTTTTACATTTCAAAAAAGATTTATACCTAATATCAAAATATCATATTCACTTCAAAATCAATTTCATTTCAAAATTATCATGTTCACTTTGAAATCAATTCCATTACAAAATCATTTTATTCATTTTCAAAATCGTTTCGAATTTCAACTTAGGTTATAACTTCAATTTAACCAAATTCACATTTAAATTCACGATTTAAATATAAACAGTCCCCAATTTGAACAGTTTTAAATTTTGAAAATAGTTAGAAAATTTAAACAGTTAAAATAGTTTAAATAGTTTAAATAGTTTAAATAGTTAAAATAGTTTATATATTAAGTGATTTGAACATTTATATAATTTGAAATTTTAAAAAGATGAATTCTAAAACAGTTTATAGTAAAATAGTTACAGTGAAAATAGTTTTAAAATTAAAATGTTTCTTTCCATTTCCATTAAATCTGGATTCAGGTCCAAATTTCAAATCAAACAAATTCAAATCATCTTCAATCTCAAATCAGTTTAAATTGGCTCAATTTGGATTTCAATTCGAATTAACTTCAATTTCGAAACGTTTCATTTTAGTTTCAAATTCGATTTAATGATTTAAATTTCAAATCAATTCTTATTTTAAACCATTTCAATCTATATAAATTTCAAGTCCAATTTCAATTTGCGGATTTAAATCATTTAAATCAAATTAAACTTCAATGTTCGATTTAAGGTTTAATTCTTTAAAATAATTCAATTCCAAGCCCAAATTGAAAACGTCCATTTCAATTACTTTTACTTGGATATATTTTGAAGTTTGAATAAAATTTCAAATCTTTTAAAACAAATCAATTTCAATTATTCAAATCATATTTCAATTGTAATTTCAAATTCGAAATTTTATTCTTTAAACAATTTCTTTTAACCAATTTCAATTTCAACATTTCAAGCTCGAGTTCGAAAATAATTCTATTTCTATAAGTCAATTATTTTATTCTTTAAGAACGATATCATTTAAATAATTTCAAAACCAAGAATTTTAAAACTATTTAATTTAACCAATGTAGTGTCCTTATATAATTTTCTATCCTATGGCCAAGGGAATAATTATTTCAAATTTTAATTGTAGGGATGGATATATATCATTTCAATCCAAATCTCAGTGTCATAGGTATATATCGTTTCAACCTATTTCTTAATTTATTCGAAATAATTCAATTTACAGTTTTATATACTGTCAATAATATACAGGGTGATAACGGGATATATATAAAATAAATAAACATCCAATCATCTAAAATGTCAACCAATAGGCATCCTTCTCATCAACATCCAAATCAGCGAAAAAATCATGACAGTTACTAATTGTCAATATCAGGTGTTTAACTAGCAATTTAATTTCTATTTCAAATTTAACTGTCAATTTAAATTCCTATCAGTTCAATTCATATGTCAAATTAAATACCAGTTAAATTATCAAACAACAGTCAATAAAAATAAATCACTTCATGATTTTAAATTGAACTAACATTAGAATAATTTAGTATTTGATGAGTGGTTTAAAACACTCACCTTTATTTGAAACTAAAAAATTTTCAACTTTAAAAATTCCAATCCAACTCAATGGCATAGCCTTCATCGGACTTGTTTCGTTCGAAACGGACCTCGCATGAAAAAGATATACGGTAATTAGCATTTGAAATAATTAAAATTATAATTAACATAATTAACTAAAATTAAAATAAGTAAACTGTTACCCTTCCATCTCCCTCCTTTTTCAATCAGGCACGCGTGTGCTCACGCATTCCTTTTTTTTATTGATCGCTCAACGTCGCGCCCAGCTCGCCGCCAACCACTCCCACGCCACGTCGTCGCTCCAGCACGCCATCGCCTTCACACCCCCCCCCCACGCGCGAAAAAACTAAACACAAAACCTTAAAACGCAGCAACCTTCCCTAGTCGATTCTGGCAAACTCAAGCGACATCGACTCGATCCAACCGTACATTGCATAGAGGAGATTGAGCTCTTCAACTTCCATGTCGACGCCGAGGAGTAAAAATGAATGGATTTAGAGAAATCAAGGAGAGAATGGAGAAAATTCTCAACCATTGAAAATGAATGAGCTGCTGAAGTAATCTAGGGTTTTGATTGCAAAATGAAGATAAGTTAAGGCTATTTATAGAAAATTTCCATGGCACTATTCATCCATGAAAATTTCAAACTCCAAACGAAGCATTCCGCTTAGCGTTCTATATGTTATACCCTTATTCTGAACATAATGGAATATGTATCTAGAGCCAATTCCATCATATTCAGAAGATATCTTTTCAAATCAAATTATTTTAATTAAATTCCTTTAATTGATTTGTACGCGTTTCAAGCTCGCACGACCAAACGATAAGTACGATCACTATGAAGCTTGAAATCCTATAATAACTCGCCATTACGGATCTAATGAAACTAGTTTCGTCGAAATCCGAGACTGTTGCCCAAAAAGACAATTTTTACACATTAATTAAAATGAAAATTTTCCAAAATCAATTTAATCACTTTAAATTCAATTTTAAAAGTTTACTATCATCATTCTAGTTTAAATAAAATTTTAATAAACTTTCGACATTATTTTCATTCATATTAAATTCAGGATTCGATTATTTAAATAATTCCCAATATTAAATTTATACAATTTAATTATCAAATAAATCGCTATATTTGAAATATAAGTCATTTAACTTATAAAATTTAACTTTTAAAAAGAATTCAAATGATAAAACAACTACTTCCAGTTTACATTAATTCAACATCAATGCAATTATTTACAATTCAATATTATTTAATTTACTTTTTAATATAAGTTATCATCTTTTATCTGATTGAGTTTTTTTATTTAAAAAATTTCTAAGTTCATATCCAATAAATTACTTAAATAAATCATTAAATTTTTATTACTAACCATTTTTGTTCAATAATCATATTAAATTCAATAATTTAAAATAGTTAAAAATACGGGTCGTTACATTTCACTCAAGGGAGTTATATTATATTTTTATATACAGGAACAGTTACATGGTTGTCATCATCAAAAAGAGGGAGATTATTAACACCTCAGATATTGATTTTGATGAAAATAACCATATAAATATAGACACTAATGTTTTGTCAAGTTATATAGTATATATTGCATAATATTACACAGGGACAAAATGATTAAACTTGAAGACTGATCGGTACAAATACTAAGAATAAAGATTTAGGGATAATGATCAAGACTTGTAACACCCCATAAAAAGAACTATAAATAAATGAAGTAAATTGAATTAAATATGTTAAGGATTGAATATAGAAATTTTATAAAGTTGGAATTTGACTATGAAAGTTATTCTGTTGTGTTTATTGTAAAATTCTGATCTGTTTTGAAATATAATATGTGGAAAACGGAGCTCAAACGAAGAAGTTATGAGCGTTTTAAGTTTCATATTTAAATTAATTTAGTTGGAATTTAAATACAAATGAGAATTTAAATTTAGGGTTTGAATTTTAAAAATGAGCTTGGGGCCTAAGTAAACGTTAATTAACGTTTGACATTAAAGTTGATTAGGGGAAAGAAATCGATTAAAAGAAAAGGAAATAAAAACATTCCCAAATAAACCTACCGGTCAACCCCTTTATTGGGACCAGTCGACCCTAGAAATCGACCAGTTGAAAGGGGGTGGTAGACCTGTCATGCCTGAATAAGGGCAGTGGGGGCTATGGTTTAAGGGTCCGAATGGTCTAGATTTCTCCGTTTTAAACTATTTTCATCTTACGGTTCTGGTGCGTTTCAACCCCTATAAATAGAATCTTATTCTCTTCACTTTTTATTCATATTTTATTTTGGGGAATATGACAAAATTCTACCATTGCTATCTCTCTAATAAGATTCAGAAACTCCATAGAGAATTCAGGTAAGAATTCACCTTATTTCTTATTTTTTTTCTTCTTCCTCCAATCTATTCTTATCCTATTCTTCTCCAATTATTCTGAATCTATGAATATATATACCTTTTCTCTATTGTGTGTGTGTGTGTATATCAAAAGAGAGATTTTGGAAGAGATTGGATGACTACAAATCCATTTATGTGAAGTTAAGGCTAATCTGTGAGTGGAAATCTTAGTATTTCTTTTCAACAATTGTTTAGTGTATTTCTTTTTTGGACTTGAATTTGCCTTAGGGATTTAGGGATTTTGAAAATATGATAGATAAAATCCCCCAAAATTCTTTTTTATTTTGAAATGTCAATTCTATGTTGAGATTCTCAATTATTTACATTTTGATGGAATGTGTTTCGTTTATGCAGTGTTTGATAATTTCATAGTATATTCCATTTATTCTTCTTCTTTAGGTTAAATTATGATTCTTCAATAAAATAAGGGGGTTAGATTATGAATTCTATTCGTAGTTTACACAACTTATTCTTATCTATTTCTTTGTAAAAGAGGAGTTGAATAGAATATGGGGTTTGGATTTCAATTCTTATTGTTTAGGATATTCCATTGAATTGGTGTAATAAATTGAGTTTTTATTTTATTTACAAGTTTATTATTGTGGTTTGGGTTACGAATATTTATTTCCTGTTTTGGATATTAGAATCCCATGAAATCTTAGGAATTTGAAGAAAAAGGACTTTAATAATATTTGGTTAAGGAATTGACATTTAATGCTAGTTTAGAGCATAAAATCCATGCATTTAGAACTTATTAGGTGTGAATATTTATTTATCTCTATTTGCATAATTAACATATAATTATTGCGTATATGGCGTAGATAATTAGGCGTTTGTTTTAATTTATTTCCCCCGTTAGGAAGATAATTGATTATTAGGAAAAAATAAGAGGAAACTCTTATATAGCCTAATTATTATTTTAAGGCGTAGTAAGGAAGATTCCTTATAAGGCCTTATTTATGAAATGGTGAGATGAGAGAGAGAGTGTGTGTGTGTGTGTGTGTATGGAGAGTAATTAACGTATGGCTAAGTCATAGGGATGTGAGGTCAATGGAGTTATATGCGAAAGTCTGCCCTTTACTTTGGCAGTGTGTACATTTTAATTGATGTGAGATATCCTTATGATAAATATTTGTAATGACGCGAGGTTGGTCCCAAATTCTATAGGGGAAATCTGCCCAGCTAATCTAGCTACCAGCTCCTACGAATAGTCAGACTAATGTGAGATGTCAGTATGAGTATGGGCCATAAGACAAAGGGCCTGCTTTGAGGTTTTGAGGTATTAAGTGGTTGGACCCGCCTCTTTTCTCCAGATGAAGTATTAAATGGCCAAGTGGATACGTTAGGTGGTATCTCAATGAGGGGTTCTACTTCTAGAAATAGGTATTAAATGATAGGGTCTGCCTTAATTAAGATATTAAATGACCAGAGTCTGCCTATTTTCCGTAAGGAGTATTAAGTGGCCTATGAGATTCCATATGATGTCAGCTAGTTAGTACCATTAAGGAGCACACCTTGGATATAGGTATTAAATGATAGGGTCTGCCTTAATTAAGGTATTAAATGACCAGAGTCTGCCTATATTCCAATAAAATGTATTAAGTGGCTTGGGTACTGTAACGATCCTGACTCGGCCTTCAAAAATCGGCACCCGTACTTCACTTGTACTCGAATGTCGCAGATTCAAACGCCGAATCTGACTCGCCGGAGCTTATAACACATTAAGTATAACAACACAGCGGAAGAAAGAAATGGATGATATCATATACAACTCCAATGAATACAATATCCAGAATATGATATACAACAATGATAACTATATGATACAAGAATATCAGAGACAAATAACAATGTTACAGCGGAAACAAAAGAAGTGATAATTCCAAATGATCTTTAAAAGAGAATGAGTCCAACAATTCCAAAACTTTTAGCTCAAACCACCATCATGTTGCACCAAGATAAGCAAGGTCGGTCGTCCGAGAACTCCAAAAACTGAACTAGCTCCAACTAATCTACTAAACCTGACTATCTGAAAAACCCAACTCTAGACTGCCCGTGTAGAAAAATTGTGGGCACCTAGAGTTTAGGAAAGGAACAATAAACTCCAGGTCAGTCATGGGATTGGTATGAGTAACAAAAACAGTTGTTTAAAATAAAAACAGTTCATAAGAGAAATCCGATATGCTTTTGAAAAATGAAACTACCATAAGGCCTCCCGGCACACACACAATGCAATCGCACACATAGGGGAGATTTCTCCTTATGATAGTCAAACATACTTACTACGCGAAAAAACTCTTTTGATATTATTACTAGTGCATAGTGCAGAAAATATTTTGAAAGTATAATATAAATCTTAGCCAGCATAGGTACCATTATACTATGCCTACTATAGCTACCATTTTAAATGGTAGGTTCTACAACTAAAACCGTACAGGGTTCGTATTGTTTGATTGCATTTTCCAACAAATGGTCAGGCTAAGGAACTTCCTATGCCACATGGGAACACCTCTGGAGGGACGCCCCGAGAACCTATCTGGTGTTAGTCCATAGGATAGTGGTTTTGATGACAACAACTAAAGAAGTGTTATAAAATATATATGTGCAGGAAATCTATATACAGGTATCAACAAAAGAAGACTGTACAGTAAAGAAAACAAAATTGATGAAGACAAAGATCAAGAGTTCAAGATTGAAGACTCATGAGATTCAAGATATTCAAGAGTTCAAGACAAATAATATAGTTAGGTTAGATATTTGTTAAAACTCCTTGAAAGCACTATCATTCTTTTTTATCCAATTTACTCGTGGAATGTAATCCACTTCGTTCTTGTTAAAGGGATGGAACCCTAGTGAGATGGAACTCATGAAATATCTAGTGGAACGGATAGTAGCCCTATTTTGTTATCCACTAATTTTGATTCAAAATGATTTTCAAAATTATCTCTTGTTTTATAAAATGATTTTCAAATATTCCTTTTCAAAAGAAAAACCTTCGTTCACATTTCCAAAAATGTTTTAGCCTCAAAATCATATTTATCATTTTGTTATATTTTGATTTCAAAATTGTCCTTGATATTTTAGCCTCAAAATCTATTTTAATATTATATTTACTTTAGTTTATTTACTTTGATTTTAAATATATTTTAGTATATATACATATATACATTCATAAGTATTTCTACTTCTAAATACCTTCTACAAATACATAGAGTCCATTTGAATAAAGTTGCATATGTTTTAAATCATCATTTTCAAAGTAAAGCAAATCATCACTTTTTACTAGACCATGTCGACATCCTATTTACTCGTCATGTCGACATGCTTCCCGTTACAGCAAAGGTTGTTTTCAAAAGAAGTGTCTATTCGTTTAAACCTCTTCGAATGGACACATCCATTCATTCTCTATAAATAGAGACTGTTATGAACGTTTTCAAGTAACTACTTTCTTTATTTTCTCTCCTCTTTATTCTCTTATCTTATTTTCTAATCATCCTATCCATATTCTGCCGAAATCTTAAGTGAACCAAACCAGAATATCTCTAGTTTGATTCTCTGCCACTCTCTTCAAAGAATCTCAGTGCTTATCAGAGTTATAGATACATTTGTACTCAAAGAAACTTGTGTAGGGTTATAAAGGTGTGATCGTGTCCTTGGAAATCGATCGGGTGAACTTGTGTCCTGTGAATCAAGTGGTTCTACCCAGAGACCTGAGAATCTGGAGGGTGTACCTCGTTGCCTTGGAATCGAGGGATTGTAATCTAGATTATTGTTGAATAGAAAGCCGTACGGGTTGTGCGGGACTGGATGTAGGGTAACACCGAACCAGTATAAAATTCCTGGTGTGTTCTTTCCTTTACTTGCTTTTTATTTATATTTGCATTTGTTTGTGATTCTGTGATTTGATCTGTGATTGTGTATTTGCATTAAGTTAGTTAATTCAATTTAAATCAAAGAAGTTTTAAAGAAATTCTTAAAACACTATTCACCCCCCCTCTAGTGTTAAATAGCCTTAAGATCATCTTCCGCGTCCCTTTCATTTGGTATCAGAGCCATGTTTTCAAAGTATTCATAACCTGATTTTTGAAAAGTAACAATGGCTACCAACACTGGTATTTCTAGTTCATTTGTAGAGGGTCAGTCCACTGCCAGACCACCACTTTTCAATGGCAGTAACTATGCATATTGGGCATGTAGAATGAAGATATATTTACAATCCATTAGTTTAGAAACATGGAATATGACACAAACTGAATACACTGAGCCCACAACTGATTTTGCTCAATGGACGACCGTTCAAAGAGAAGTGGCTCAAAACAATTCAAAAGCCATGAATATTTTATTTTGTTCACTAGATAGAAATGAATTTAATAGGGTATCTGTTTGTAAAACTGCATATGAAATCTGGAAAACTCTGCAAGTTACTCATGAAGGAACAAGCAAAGTTAAACAGACCAAAATTTCTATTCTTACTAATCAATTTCAATTATTTAAGATGTTGCCTAGTGAATCTATTCCAGATATGTATAGTCGTTTTCAGGATATTGTTCATTCACTAGTATCTCTGGGAAAAGCAATCTCCGAAGAAGATCAAGTCAGGAAAATTCTGAATTCACTCACTCCAGAATGGGATTTGAAGACACTGGCGATTGAAGAAGCAAATAACATCAGTACCTTGAAGATTGATGAATTAATTGGAAATCTGATGTCATATGAAGTTCAAATTCAGGGAAGAAGGGAGAATAAGTCATCAGAAAAAAAAGTCCATTGCCTTCAATGCACTAACTGGTGAATCAGACTCTAGTGATGATGATGAAGAAATAGCCTTCATGACAAGAAACTTTCGAAAATTCTTGAAGTATAGAAAAATGAATAATCAAAAGAGAAAAAGTTTTGGAAATAACACTGAATCACTCAACAACATCAAATGCTTCAATTGCAATGAGTTTGGTCATTATCAAAGAGACTGTCCACATCAAGAAAAGCAAACTCCTCAATCAAACAAAGAATATTCAAAGAAAAGAAAGAAAGCATTTGCAGCAACACTGGATGATTCAGATACGTCCTCAAGTGATGATGAACAGAAAACAGAATTGGCAAATATGTGTTTTATGACAACTCAGAATTCAGATAATCAGGATGATATGGAACTTAAACAAGGTACACATTTACTATTTTAATTGGTTGAAAATTGGTTGCTTAGAATAGTTTATTAATTAAGTATATAATTGATTTTATTAACTTAAAATTTTTTAAATATCTTTTAAAAATATATAAAATATTATTTTTATATATTTTCTGTATAATATATTTTCAAAATATATTCAGACTATAATCATAATATATATAAGTATATATATATATAAATCTTGTACATGCTTGAAATCATTTTTGCAAAATCTGATGTGCATGTCGACATGGCACTTATTGGTAATGTCGACATACCTGTAGCAAATCAGATTTCTAAATTTGAATTCAAAATTCAAATTTCCCTCCACCTTTTCACTAACTCCTATGTTCTGAATAGTTATGACTCTTTGACCAGAGAGTCCACCTATTCGACCTCTTTATACTATCTTCTATCAAAACTTATCTCCATCTTCAATTCAAATTCAAAACAACTTTTATCTTCAAACACTCTTATCTCTTCAAAAATGGCATCCACTAGCAACGTAGCCGGAATGAGGCTGTCAAAAGCCACCAAAGATCATCTCTACAATAATAGAGATGCCATACTTGCATACATTAATTATGCAACTTATGGAAAAGTTCATTCGGGTAATTTTGCTATTTTTAATGACTTCGCTTCTTATGAAATTGATGCTCTCTTTCAAAACAATGGTATTCTAAGCTTGGTTGACAATAACCAAAATGATTTTGTTTGCTATCCAAACCTTGTCAAAATGTTTTATGCAAATTTAAATCGTGGTTTTTATAATGGAAGGGATGATGAAGTGTGGAGTAGTGTCAAGGGGACACAAATTGTTTTGGATACCGATGTTTTTGGAACCATACTTGAGTGTAAAAGTACCGGTTCCAATCTTTCTTCTTTTGAAATCGAGGAAACCGATTGAGAAACTTTTCACAATATTTTTGAGGAAGAAATGGATTTCAAAAACAAATTTTTTCGACCAAAAGCTCGTATTGTTAATCTTCTCCTTCAACGCACTATTACTCCGAGATCGGGAAATTACAATAACCCGACTCAAAAAGTGTGTAAGGCTCTTTTTGCAATTTTTGGAAATTATGATATTAATTGGGCACAAGTTATCTTGGATGAATTTCGACACAAAAACTTGGATTCGGGAGAGAATGCACTATATCATGGAATATACCTCACTAGAATTTTTAATTACTTTGGAGTGGATATGAGAGGTGAAGAATTCTTTCCACGAAAGGTTTTTAATCATTCCAATATTTCACTTATGAAAATTCCGCACGTGTTTCAACCATACGAAACACTAACGGAAAAAGAAGCACGATTGGGGTATGAGGAAATGCAAGAAGATGAGGAGGAAGAAGAAGAAGAGGAAGAGGAGGAAGAAGAAGGTGAGGAAGAAGAAGAAGAGGAAGAAAGTGAAGAAACTTCCTTAGAGAGTATTGATTTTCCCACACGACCATCAAACAAGACTCTCCTTCACAATCAACGAGTGATTGTGAAAAATCAAAAAGCTCTCAAACACTCCGTAAACAAAAAATTGGACAAAATGTCCAATACTATGAACAAGTTCTTCTCCAAAGTCAACAAGAAGCTCAATATCTCATCATCTTCATCCTCATCTACTAGTTTCTAGAGTTTACTTTTTGTATATCAATGAAATTTGGTATATTGAAAGTTGTATCTTTATGTTTTCTTTATGAAATTCATGTACTTCTCTATTCTAGTATGAAATGAAGCTTATTCTCTGTTTATCTTACTGTTACTCTTATTTATATCAAGTAATATATATATATAAATCATATGTATATACACTAAAAATTCAAAAATAAGATGTGCAAAATCTGCTATGTATGTCGACATACTGTATAGAGGTCATGTCGACATATACTGGTAATATTCTGAATGGACATTTCAATTTGAAATTCAAAATAACTCCTTATGTCTATTCATTTCAAACGACTTTCCTGTCTATTTAAGTCCTATTTTCTTCCAGAAAACTTCTCATAACTTCTCTCTACTCTTATCTACTTATTTCCTTCTTACTTATCGTCAAAATGGCTTCATCCTCTTCAAATCTAAGTGATAATCTTGAAGAGACTCTCAAATCCTTCAAAGATATTCTTACTTTTATTCTACGAAATCAGAGGCACTTAGAACTGAGTCAAATGCAGATGATAAAGGAACAAGAAAGGCATTTCGATGCACTACGATGGATGATCTCCGCTCTCAAAAAAGAGGATCTCCAAGTAAATCCACCGAAGACATTGCTCCAGGACGATGAAGATTGGGAAGTAATCAAAGCGGATCCCATCTTTGGAAAAGAGGGATGGGTTGAAGTTCCACGTAACATTTAGCTTATTTGATTTGGTTTAAAATTGATTTGATTTGAAATACTTGATTTGGTTTTAAACATGGTTGATTTATGATAACTTACTATATTGATTATGTAATAAGACATAAATAGGTGTGCTTATGTTTGATTGATTTGTCTACTTATTGTATGCATTTTCTTTTCATTTAACAGTTATGTATATAGTGATATGAATAAAATAATTTGTGGTTACACTTATTATTCTCATTCTTATATTACTTATATATATCATTCTGAGTATACAATATTTAGCATTGTTATACCTAGTTTCAGTATTATTAATGATAACACTGTCATTAATATCATAGATTTAGGGAGAGTTAGTGTCATTTTTTTGTTGATGACAAAGGGGGAGAAGTATAAAATAGGTCAGTTAGGCATAGATTAAGGGGGAGTTATTAGATTTAGGGGGAGTTATAAGGAGAATATAAATATTATAAACAAAGGTTGTCATCATCAACAAGGGGGAGAATGTTAGTCCATAGGATAGTGGTTTTGATGACAACAACTATAGAAGTGTTATAAAATATATATGTGCAGGAAATCAATATGCAGGTATCAACAAAAGAAGACTGTACAGTAAAGAAAACAAAATTGATGAAGACAAAGATCAAGAGTTCAAGATTGAAGACTCATGAGATTCAAGATATTCAAGAGTTCAAGACAAATAATATAGTTAGGTTAGATATTTGTTAAAACTCCTTGAAAGCACTATCATTCTTTTTTATCCAATTTACTCGTGGAATGGAATCCACTTCGTTCTTGTTAAAGGGATGGAACCCTAGTGAGATGGAACTCACGAAATATCTAGTGGAACGGATAGTAGCCCTATTTTGTTATCCACTAATTTTGATTCAAAATGATTTTCAAAATTATCTCTTGTTTTATAAAATGATTTTCAAATATTCCTTTTCGAAAGAAAAACCTTCGTTCACATTTCCAAAAATGTTTTAGCCTCAAAATCATATTTATCATTTTGTTATATTTTGATTTCAAAATTGTCCTTGATATTTTAGCCTCAAAATCTATTTTAATATTATATTTACTTTAGTTTATTTACTTTGATTTTAAATATATTTTAGTATATATACATATATACATTCATAAGTATTTCTACTTCTAAATACCTTCTACAAATACATAGAGTCCATTTGAATAAAGTTGCATATGTTTTAAATCATCATTTTCAAAGTAAAGCAAATCATCACTTTTTACTAGACCATGTCGACATCCTATTTACTCGTCATGTCGACATGCTTCCCGTTACAGCAAAGGTTGTTTTCAAAAGAAGTGTCTATTCGTTTAAACCTCTTCGAATGGACACATCCATTCATTCTCTATAAATAGAGACTGTTATGAACATTTTCAAGTAACTACTTTCTTTATTTTCTCTCCTCTTTATTCTCTTATCTTATTTTCTAATCATCCTATCCATATTCTACCGAAATCTTAAGTGCATCAAACCAGAATATCTCTAGTTTGATTCTCTGCCACTCTCTTCAAAGAATCTCAGTGCTTATCAGAGTTATAGATACATTTGTACTCAAAGAAACTTGTGTAGGGTTATAAAGGTGTGATCGTGTCCTTGGAAATCGATCGGGTGAACTTGTGTCCTGTGAATCAAGTGGTTCTACCCAGAGACCTGAGAACCTGGAGGGTGTACCTCGTTGCCTTGGAATCGAGGGATTGTAATCTAGATTATTGTTGAATAGAAAGCCGTACGGGTTGTGCGGGACTGGATGTAGGGTAACACCGAACCAGTATAAAATTCCTGGTGTGTTCTTTCCTTTACTTGCTTTTTATTTATATTTGCATTTGTTTGTGATTCTGTGATTTGATCTGTGATTGTGTATTTGCATTAAGTTAGTTAATTCAATTTAAATCAAAGAAGTTTTAAAGAAATTCTTAAAACACTATTCACCCCCCCTCTAGTGTTAAATAGCCTTAAGATCATCTTCCGCGTCCCTTTCACCTGGCTCTGCCAACACAAGGCCGGTTACCCCCTTCCCAGTTAGTAAACCTGAGATATGCCACCCCCGGTCGTTTGCGACCTTTATCTGAGGCGCCTGGATTACAAAGCAACAATCACACGGTAAATGAGATTGGAGCAACCACACAGGTAAAATATCTGGGCTCCATACCATGATACCACCTTTTTCCAGAAGGAATGGACATACCCTAGGGGAGCTACCCCTGAAACCTTGCCGCATTTTTCCTGTTTCGACCATTTCCGGGGTGTGAGGTCCGATGAGTTCTCATCCACAAAGCTACGCTTCTTCACAAAGCCATGCTTTGATCAACAAATGATCAGTAACACACAGCAACACTTAGCATGCCACACTACCAAATTGGGAGTATATCACTGATAACCTTCAATTACATAACCTTTGAGCTCGTACGTCTCAGAGAAGGGTGTTAAGCTAAGAGAATAAATCTCTGCCACCAAACAGAAATGTATTTGAAAGAAATCAGCTTTATATCTCAAAGTGTAATGTCAGACATACAGCCATACAAGTCTGTTCCGGGTTCAAACAGAACCGAAGGCACTTCCGAAGAAGCCCTTGCAATCCGGGTATTCACAATCCCGATCCGACTTCCCATCACTTAGGGAATCTCTATACCGGCGCGACTCAGTGCAGAGACAATCGATAGGTTATCCTATCGTTCTCACAAATACCTGGTCTTCAAATGCTATCCATTTACGTTGTATCACTATTCGGAATGGGTTATATGACACAAAGTCCTCTCCCGGCTAAACCGAATAGTGAGCGCAATATTTTAAAAACATATGGATAATGGAATTTCAATTAAGTCACAACTTATTATCCAAAACTTCTCTTTCAAATGGTTTAAACAAATTACCATTTTTAATCTTTTACACAAAAAGATTCATCTCACAAAGTTCACCCAGTTTCACAAAGATCTATTCAGAGATTTTCAAATCGATTTCAATTTCAATTGGATTAACTCGTCCAATCTTTAAAACAAAGATTTAACTGATAGCTTTCAAACAAAGATAAAACAAAGATTAATTACTTCATAATCACTTGATTAATTAATTAACCTTTAATAGATTAATTTTCCTCAAATTAATTACCTTAATTAATTTATCACATTATCCTTAAATCAATTATTGCTTAATCACTTGATTAATCAACTTTAATCATTAAATAATATTTAATTAATAATCCTTAATTCACAAATTAATTATTCCTTACTTAATCTCCATTTGATTAATTATCCTTAATTAATCATAATAAGTAATTATCCCTAATTACTTAATTAATCAACTATTAATTTGTCATTAATTTCTTAAATAGTTAATCCTTAATCATGAGTTAACTTTAAGATAAACTCATTCTTATAAATGATTTCATTATCACTTATAAATAGGTTGAAACATTTATATTCGATTCACCTTTAAATTCATTTTTAAATTTCAAAACAGAAATAGGTTTAAAACCTGTACGACATATTAACCCGAGCCTCATCAATATTTGCTTCGAGTTCAACACCTAAATGCTTCGAGCTAAACACTCGAATTACTCGAGTCAAACTCGAGTTTAACCTGCTCCATCCCCAGATGAAATAAACATCCCAATCATCAGGCCCAAGTGCTCGTGCACGTGCACGATGGCTCAGCCTCGCTCCGACCATCATCGTCGTTGCCAACAAGTCGTTGCTGGCCTCCTTCATCGATCCTGACCATCCAGGTTTTGATTCGAGCTTGAAATCGAAATCAAGCTCGAGATCACCCAATCTGGAATGAACCTAGTTACCAAAACCACTTCGTTCCGTCAACCAAGATCACTAGAGGCCACCCGAACTACACCAGAGCTTCGCCTTGACTTCCAGCCTCGATCCCCCACCTCACGATTGAACCCGATCCAACATAGACGAAGAACGAATCGAAATTCTCGACCTCACCGAAACTAGGTTTACAAACTTAAACCCTACGCCGCCGTCGCCACAGTCATCGATGCCATCTCCGACTATTTTTCCACGCACCACCGTAGGCTACTCTTTCTCCACGAGAAACCTCGAGCTCCACGAACTATCAGATCGCCGGAAATCGCCAAATCAACGAATTTCGAACAAACACGAACTGCTCTCAAATCCTAACTCTAAAAATTATGATTCTTGCTTTAAAAATCATGTTAAAGTATAAGAATTCAGATTATATATCTGAAGTCGTAAATTACGAAGTTTGAAATTTGGCAAATTTAAAGTTTTGCTCTGTTCTTTTAATTTCCAGAAACATTGACAACTTATTTTAACTTGTATACATTTTTAAAACTTAATATATTCAGTAACAAACAATTTTTGTTTTAATCACAAGTTCAAAAAGTCAATAGATCAAGAGAAAATGATTTTTGAAACTAAATCTTGAGCTTGAAAACTGGTAACAGAGATGATACAAGAGATAACTATGCACATATATTCATCCATCACTCATGTATACACAGAGAAACATACATGTATACAAATATACTTATCATAGATATTTGCAACAGAATCATGTTTTTTTAAAGATTTTAAAAAAGAAAAGCTACTCACAGTGTTTCCAGAAGAAGACAGAGCTTCATATATGTTGAGACAGGCTTGATTTTTTTCCTAGTTGAAATTCTCCTTTGATTCTCTGGTTTGTATGAATTTAATAGTTGTTAAAGTTGAAGTTTTGTTTAAGTTAAAGATGAAGCTTACATCAGATGCTACACAGTTGAATGAACGAAAATAAATGAAGATGGTTGATATATAGGGAAGAAGTTTACAAGGTATTGATATTTGTTTGTACTGGATGATGATATGGCCTTTGTACAAAATCAGAGATTTTTTCTTTGTGGAGGCTGATAGATTTCGGTTTGGTGGCTGACATTAATTAGCATTGTACAATCTACTCATACTAGTATCTTCTTATACAAGCCAATATATACATATTTATTTTTGTTTACTTTTTCAATTCAATACATTTTTTTCTTGCCATGTTTCATTCTTGAATGTATATTAGTGTTCCTTTTGTAAGCTAATTCATGTATATATTTATTTGTTTATCTTACTAGAATGTATATTACTTGTTTCATATTGAGTGTATTTCTTCTTTCTTTAATCTTATGCTTTGTAATATAAATGAATCCTATTTTTTTTTAACTTGTTGTTTAAATTTAACTAATTTGTTTACTTTATATTTTTCATAGATGATTTTATAACCATTTACTTAAAATTAAAATTCAAATCCAATTAATTTCACAATATATATATTCAAATCTACTCATATATGCACATATACATATATATTCATATATATATATACAAGATTTAAATTTAAGTGATTAACACATATTTTATTTGAATTTGGAGAAACTCAAATCAATCTACCAATTAATTTCACAAATTTTTTTATTCAAAAAATCAAATTAATTATCAATTTAAATTTATATAAAATCCGGGATCGTTACAGCCTCCCCTCCTTAAGAAATTTCGTCCCCGAAATTTGCCAGGGAGACACAAAGATAGATGAAGAATATTTCATCAAATTAACTGAACATCTATTCTGCATTTGGCTTACCGAATCAGAATATCAATAATAGATACAAGAACAATTCTTTTTAGTTTTTCCACAAGGTACTCGGGTTATCCAGATCTACGAAATATGCAGTGGCATTGGTCAGTTCGAAGGGATAACTAACCATTCGTAAAATATATTAGGACCCAAAAATAGACAGATATATGGATACAATTTCAAAACTTTCAGTTTAGAACTAAAGTATACCTATCAACCATAGCAAACAAAGCAACCAATTCATTCAAACAAACAATTCGACCTATTTGGAGTTTATGTCCCATGCAAATATATCAAATCTTCTTCCTGGATCTACCAGGAACTATCAAAGAATTGAGAAAAGATGACGAACAAAAGAGATTGATAAAGAAAAGATTGTATCCTTGTTGTTACAGGGTATTGACCATTTATAGTTGTATTCCCCTGTCCCCTATCTCATCCTCTTCTTGCACTCATACTTACTATCAGTGGATAGTAAGAGAATTTACTGAGGCGTTCGAACGGATATCTTAGGGGTTACTCATTCTAGGGTAAACTTCACCCTATCTCTAATGAGTTACTTAATGTGTTATACTCCATAGCTAAAGTTCAACCTTAGCTCTGATATCAAATGTAACGATCCTGACTCGGCCTTCGAAAATCGGACCCCGTACTTCACTTGTACTCGAATGCCGCAGATTCAAACGCCGAATCTTGCTCGCCAGATCTTATAACATGTTAAGTATAACAACATAGTGGAAGAAAGAAATGGATGATATCATATACAACTCCAATGAATACAATATCCAGAATATGATATACAACAATGATAACTATATGATACAAGAATATCAGAGACAAATAATAATGTTACAGCGGAAACAACAGAAGTGATAATTCCAAATGATCTTTAAAAGAGAATGAGTCCAACAATTCCAAAACTTTTAGCTCAAACCACCATCACGTTGCACCAAGATAAGCAAGGTCGGTCGTCCGAGAACTCCAAAAACTGAACTAGCTCCAACTAATCTACTAAACCTGACTATCTGAAAAACCCAACTCTAGACTGCCCGTGTAGAAAAATTGTGGGCACCTAGAGTTTAGGAAAGGAACAATAAACCCCAGGTCAGTCATGGGACTGGTATGAGTAACAAAAACAGTTGTTTAAAATAAAAACAGTTCATAAGAGAAATCCGATATGCTTTTGAAAAATGAAACTACCATAAGGCCTCCCGGCACACACACAATGCAATCGCACACATGGGAGAGATTTCTCCTTATGATAGTCAAACATGCTTACTACACAAAAAAACTCTTTTGATATTATTACTAGTGCATAGTGCAGAAAAAAATTTGAAAGTATAATATAAATCTTAGCCAGCATAGGTACCATTATACTATGCCTACTATAGCTACCATTTTAAATGGTAGGTTCTACAACTAAAACCGTACATGGTTCGTATTGTTTGATTGGATTTTCCAACAAATGGTCAGGCTAAGGAACTTCCTATGCCACATGGGAACGCCTCTGGGGGGACGCCCCGAGAACCTACCTGGCTCTCTGCCAACACAAGGCCGATTACCCCCTTCCCAGGTAGTAAACCTGAGATATGCCACCCCCGGTCGTTTGCGACCTTTATCCGAGGCGCCTCGATCACAAAGCAACAATCACACAGTAAATGAGATTGGAGCAACCACACGGGTAAAATATCTGGGCTCCATACCATGATACCACCTTTTTCCAGAAGGAATGGACATACCCTAGGGGAGCTACCCCTGA
The DNA here is from genome assembly GCA_030737815.1 of Allium fistulosum. NCBI lineage: Eukaryota > Viridiplantae > Streptophyta > Magnoliopsida > Asparagales > Amaryllidaceae > Allium > Allium fistulosum. Next base: position 494,171,379 of record CM060905.1, on the reverse strand, counting down.
AACCTTGCCGCATCTTTCGTGTTTCGACCATTTCCGGGGTGTGAGGTCCGATGAGGTCTCGTCTACAAAGCTACGCTTCTTCACAAAGCCATGATTTGATCAACAAATGATCAGTAACACATAGCAACACTTAGCATGACACAATACCAAATCGGGAGTATATCACTGATAACCTTCAATTACATAACCTCTGAGCTCGTACGTCTCAGAGAAGGGTGTTAAGCTAAGAGAATACATCTCCGCCACAAAACAGAAATTTATTTGAAAGAAATCAGTTTTATATCCCAAAGTGTAATGTCAGACATACGGCCATACAAGTCTGTTCCGGGTTCGAACAGAACCGAAGGCACTTCCGAAGAAGCCCTTGCAATTCGGGTATTCATAATCCCGATCGGACTACCCATCACTTAGGGAATCTCTATATCGGCGCGACTCAGTGCAGAGACAATCGATAGGTATCCTATCATTCTCACAAATACCCGGTCTTCAACACCGGTCTTCAACACCGGTCTTCAACACCGGTCTTCAAATGCTATCCATTTATATCGTATCACTATTCGGAATGGGTTATATGACACAAAGTCCTCTCCCGGCTAAACCGAATAGTGAGCGCAATATTTTAAAAACATATAGATAATGGAATTTCAATTAAGTCACAACTTATTATCCAAAACTTCTCTTTCAAATGGTTTAAACAAATTTCCATTTTTAATCTTTTACACAAAAAGATTCATCTCACAAAGTTCACCCAGTTTCACAAAGATCTATTCATAGATTTTCAAATCGATTTCCATTTCAATTGGATTAACTCGTCCAATCTTTAAAACAAAGATTTAACTGATAGCTTTCAAAACAATTCCATTTCGACCTTTTATACAAAAGGTACACCTTTCCAATTTCAAAACAAAGTTCAATAATCTTTCACAAAGATTTATTCATAACCTAACTCGGAAAACCATTTTCATTTCAAACTTGAAATTCTTTTGACACAAAATGGAAATTCATTCCTTATATGAAAGCTTCTATTATTTGAAAACAAATAGTTTTCATTTCGGAAAATCTGATTCGTTTATACGAGTTAAAGTCCTTGGGTTAAATTCAAATTCTCAAAACCATACTTTTAAAATGGTTTAAATTCATATAAACACATTTATGACATCTTTAACCATAATTTCCAAACATGGAATGCAATTCCAAAATTTGAATTCAAATTCAAATTAAATTATTTAAATTGGAAACTTTACCAAGTTATTAAAAATAACTTTTATCTTAAAAACTCCTTTTCAAAAGCTTTAACATTTAACCCAAATCCATTTCCAAAATTAATTGAAATTAAAATTTCAATTTCAAAAACATTAAATTTAAATCATCTGTGGCTTAACCGATTTCCTTGTGAAATCCATATTTGTGTGTGTAAGAGTATGGTCCAGGGGTTTAACACAATAGTGCAACATCATCAGTCATTATAGATACAATCACAACAATATCGATAAGCGATATAATCCTATAACGCTTATCTATATACACAGAATCATAGATAGATAATATAAATGCATTTTAAATAAATAAATTACATTCATCACAGCTTGAATTAAAACAAATTTACATCACAAAGCATCACACAGTAGAGAATATCAAACAATTCACAGCATTCAATAGAATACGGTCATCCATAAGTGAAACCAATTAAGATATCTGATTAATCTAAACCAGATCATTTGCCTATGGATAATTCCTAGTCAGGGTTAATTAATAATTAATTACTTACAAACATTTAATTAATTATTCTTTAATTAATCATTAATTACCCTTTAATTAATTACAAGTTAATTAATCATCCTCTAAGTACTAATTAATCACCCTTGATTAATTATGCTCTAATTACATTAAGTAATTATCCTTAATTAATTACACAAATTAATTATTCTTAACCAATTACAGTAATTAACCTTTAATTACTTCATTAATTAATTAACTATAACTAATTACATTAATCCTTAATTAATTACATTAATTAATTACTTCATAATCACTTGATTAATTAATTAACCTTTAATAGATTAATTTTCCTCAAATTAATTACCTTAATTAATTTATCACATTATCCTTAAATCAATTATTGCTTAATCACTTGATTAATCAACTTTAATCATTAATTAATATTTAATTAATAATCCTTAATTCACAAATTAATTATTCCTTACTTAATCTCCATTTGATTAATTATCCTTAATTAATCATAATAAGTAATTATCCCTAATTACTTAATTAATCAACTATTAATTTGTCATTAATTTCTTAAATAGTTAATCCTTAATCATGAGTTAACTTTAAGATAAACTCATTCTTATAAATGATTTCATTATCACTTATAAATAGGTTGAAACATTTATATTTGATTCACCTTTAAATTCATTTTTAAATTTCAAAATAGAAATAGGTTTAAAACCTGTACGACATATTAACCCGAGCCTCATCAATATTTGCTTCGAGTTCAACACCTAAATGCTTCGAGCTAAACACTCGAATTACTCGAGTCAAACTCGAGTTCAACCTACTCCATCCCCAGATGAAATAAACATTCCAATCATCAGGCCCAAGTGCTCGTGCACGTGCACGATGGCTCAGCCTCGCTCCAACCATCATCGTCGTTGCCAACAAGTCGTTGCTGGCCTCCTTCATCGATCCTGACCATCCAGGTTTTGATTCGAGCTTGAAATCGAAATCAAGCTCGAGATCACCCAATCTGGAATGAACCTAGTTACCAAAACCACTTCGTTTCATCAACCAAGATCACCAGAGGCCACCCGAACTACACCAGAGCTTCGCCTTGACTTCCAGCCTCGATCCCCCACCTCGCGATCGAACCCGATCCAACACAGACGAAGAACGAATCGAAATTCTCGACCTCACCGAAACTAGGTTTACAAACTTAAACCCTACGCCGTCGTCGCCACAGTCATCGATGCCATCTCCGACTATTTTTCCACGCACCACCGTAGGCTCCTCCATCTCCACGAGAAACCTCGAGCTCCACGAACTAGCAAATCGTCGGAAATCGCCAAATCCACGAATTTCGAACAAACACGAACTTCTCTCAAATCCTAACTCTAAAAATTATGATTCTTGCTTTAGAAATCATGTTAAAGTATAAGAATTCTGATTATATATCTGAAGTCGTAAATTACGAAGTTTGAAATTTGGCAAATTTAAAGTTTTGCTCTGTTCTTTTAATTTCCAGAAACATTGACAAGTTATTTTAACATGTATACATTTTTAAAACTTAATATATTCAGTAACAAACAATTTTTGTTTTAATCACAAGTTCAAAAAGTCAATAGATCAAGAGAAAATGATTTTTGAAACTAAATCTTGAGCTTGAAAACTGGTAACAAAGATGATACAAGGGATAACTGTGCACATATATTCATCCATCACTCATGTATACACAGAGAAACATACATGTATACAAATATACTTATCACAGATACTTGCAACAGAATCATGTTTTTTTTAAAGATTTTAAGAAAGAAAAGCTACTCACAGTGTTTCCAAAAGAAGACAGAGCTTCATATATGTTGAGACAGGCTTGATTTTTTTCCTAGTTGAAATTCTCCTTTGATTCTCTGGTTTGTATGAATTTAATAGTTGTTAAAGTTGAAGTTTTGTTTAAGTTAAAGATGAAGCTTACATCAGATGCTACACAGTTGAATAAACGAAAAGAAATGAAGATGGTTGATATATAGGGAAGAAGTTTACAAGGTATTGATATTTGTTTGTACTGGATGATGATATGGCCTTTGTACAAAATCAGAGATTTTTTCTTTGTGGAGGCTGATAGATTTCGGTTTGGTGGCTGACATTAATTAGCATTGTACAATCTACTCATACTAGTATCTTCTTATACAAGCCAATATATACATATTTATTTTTGTTTACTTTTTCAATTCAATACATTTTTTTCTTGCCATGTTACATTCTTGAATGTATATTAGTGTTCCTTTTGTAAGCTAATTCATGTATATATTTATTTGTTTATCTTACTTGAATGTATATTACTTGTTTCATATTTGACTGTATTTCTTCTTTCTTTAATCTTATGCTTTGTAATATAAATGAATCCTATTTTTTTTAACATGTTGTTTACTTTATATTTTTCATAGATGATTTTATAACCATTTACTTAAAATTCAAATTCAAATCCAATATATATATATATATTCAAATCTACTCATATATGCACATATACATATATATTCACATATATATACAAGATTTAAATTTAAGTGATTAACACATATTTTATTTGAATTTGGAGAAACTCGAATCAATCTACCAATTAATTTCATGAATTTTTTTATTCAAAAAATCAAATTAATTATCAATTTAAATTTATATAAAATCCGGGATTGTTACAGGTACCATCTCTCACATTATTAGCTGTTTATGACGTATGATTGGGATATGGGATTCTAGAAACCTGCTTCTAGAATGGAAGATATTAAGTGGTTGGACGTGCCTCCTTTTCCTTATAAGGAAGTATTAAATGGTTTAATAGTCTATTTTCATAGAGATATTCTTATTTTTAGATATATTGCCTGAGTATTGAAAAAGTAAGACTCGAGGTTTTTATTGACCAGACATTGTTGTTCTGACTACCTCTTCATTACAACACATGTTGAAGAAGTTGAGGGAAAAGGTGACACTTGGAGATTGAAAAGGTGACACTTGGATATGGAGGTGAGGGACTTGCGGCAGGATTTATCATTTTTATCTGCTTTCAAACGTACCCATGTTTTCAGACTATTGTTGTAACTTACCTTGTAACGGTTTGATGGTATCTTGTATTTTGACATTGTTAGAATTTGAAATAAATGGGTACATTTTACTATTATATTTTGTTCCATCCGCTGTGAGTTTTGAAAGTTTCATTATAGCTCTATACTGTTATTTTTTTTACTACCAACAACTTACCTTAGAATGGACCTAATTTTCGATGGGCCTTTTCTGGGTCGAAATTTAGGCCTGTCCCGAGGTGGGTTGCTACACGACTCATGAGTTTAGAGACAAAAGACTTGAAGAGCTCAAGACTTTAGTATGAGTCATTAGAACAAATTGTTAAAGTCCTTGATAGCAGATTCTGATCTTTATCACAAATTTCTGATCATTGATATTTTAATCAAAATAAATTATTTTAATTCAAAATATTTTTTTACAAATATTTTATAAAAGTTTTTATGTGTTAAAAGTATTTAAAAAATAATATTAAAAATTATTTTACAAAAATATATAAGTGTGACAACAATTTAAAAGAAAAATCATTTTTCAAAATTAACTAGGATATGTCGACATACCCCTCCTGATATTTCGACATAGTGACCATTGGTTGCTTTTTTAATTTTTGAAAAGAAGTGTCTTTTGGATGCACCTCTTCCTAAATGTATACTTTTGTTTATCCACTATATAATGAGGAGTGCAAACAAATTATTTTGACTAATTTTCTTACTTTCATTTTACTCCTTACTCTCTTTAAATATTTCCTGAATATTTTTATATATTCTTCAAAATTTACATAGAATCAATCCATACTCTACTAGATTGATTCGCTACAAACTATCTACTATTTTGGAAGCATTCTCTCTACAAAATCAAAGATCAAACCACTATCAGAAGGGATATAGGATATCTTTTATCCCACGTACAACCGTTTGTATTTGGAAATCAACAACTCTACTCTTATTTGTTTGAGTGTGCTTGTTACCCATTCAAATCAAGTGGGTATGCTTGTTTCCCATTAAAATCAAGTGGGTGATCTTGTTGCCTGGTAAATCAAGAGAGTTTGCCCCGAACCCGTAAGATGAGAGGGTGTGTCTCGTAGCCTTGATTTTGTATTTTGGTTTGCTTGCTATTGGTTAAAGTAGATAATTGAAAAGAAACATTTACAGTATTGTACGGGACTAAATGTAGGATTGGTTAATCTGAACCAGTATCAAAATTCATGATGTCATCTCTCTTACTTTACTTTTATTATTGCTTCTATATTTATTTGTGGTTGCATCTATGACTGCATGATTAGTATAGATCTGTGTTGATAATCTATAATTTCATTTAAAATTTGAAACAAAGTTAAAAAATTCGTAAAAGTTATAAAACACTATTCACCCCCTCCTTCTAGTGTTAAAATAGCCTTAAGATCTGTTATACCGTAACCCACATAACTGTCCAGGGTGATGATAGTACTTAGGATTGTAACTCTGAAATGCTATATATCTTAGAGTGATAGTTTGTACCGTCTTTTGATGTTATATGTTATCGTTCCACTGCGAGATTCTAATATTGTGTTCTTTCTTCCCTGTTCTTTTTCTTTTTATTTATCCTAACAATTTCTCTTTCCATCACTTGAATGCTCGGAACATCAATACTATGGATGTATTAGTGTCGACATTTGGGGCTAAAAAGGCAAATCGTTACAAACTTGTATTGGAGTTGAAGGTTAAGCGAGAACCTTGGCTTTGATTGGGTATGATTCATTAGAGATAGGGTAAGCGATGCCCTAGAATGAGTTAATTATATTATCATATGAGAGCGTAGTTGTATTTGTTATATATGTATGCCTTAAAGTCAATTTCAACTGTGAAAATTAAATATCTTTTGTAAGGTAACTTATAAAGGTATGAATTATTATAGTATTGTTTAATTAATGTAGGGATTAATGATGTTCATTCATTACCCCTTATTAATTAGTTTTATCATGCTCAGCCAATTTACAGGCATTATCATCATTTGTAGATTGATTAGTTATACTCGACCAATTTATTAATAGTTTACCTTTTTACTACATGGGTTGGGTATGCAGTATTTGTAGACACATTGAAACGAACACCTTTTGAACTGAGTTTTATTATAATGAACCGGCTTTCTTACACCTAAAGACAACGCTTAATACCAGCTCGATATTCATGTGCCAATGATTTAAGTGTCCAAAAGACAGGTTGTTTGGGGTAAAGAAAGAAGAAGACATAATAGAATGTCACAAAAATGTAACGAGTAACATATAATATATAAATCAAGTCTTTACAAAAGAAAGAACTTTATTATAAATAATCATCAGGGTACACTATCATATTATCAGCTTGGACAGTTATAATAGTCTGTCCTTACAAACTCTGAAAAATACAATAACCAATACAGCGAAAAATAAAGAAATACGTAGATATGTCTTGGGGATCCAGCTCATCTCATGAACTCCAAAGAATTTGAAGCTAATCAAGAAAATATGCTCGGTCTGATCAGAGCGTTAAAATAAAATAACACGTGGATCAGTCTGATAATACCAACGTGAGAAAACTCAAGTAATGTGGTGAACATATAATAATTCTGTGAGACCAGGCCGCTAAGACGGAATGGGTTTTTACCTCACAAGATCACCATTCGTAGATGAAGAAATGGGAAACAAATCAGAACTATAATCCAAACAAGAATAAATGAGCACTGACAAGATAAAAATCCAAACTTAAAGAATAAATACAAATAATTAAACATTGAGAAGAACCTTAGTCACTTCTCGGTGCAATTAAGAAAACAATTCAATGACTTGAATTAACAATAAGGAAAGGAATTTTCCCATAATATATGTGGGACCATGTCGCCAACTACGAAATGAGTTTCCTTTCATAATAATAATATTCGATCTCAAACATGGATGTAAATAATTAAACATAGCGAAGTGCTCTCAACACTTCCCAATGTAATTAAGAAAGAAGTTAATTTAAAAATGTAGAATCAAAGCAAGGAATTGGGCAATTTTCCAACAAATGACTAGGAGGGTGCACCCCCATTATCGAAAGTATACCTCTAGAAATATACTTGAGAACTCCAATGGCTCTCGGACACGTCCAAGCTAGACCCCGCCAATGGTTATCGAGTTTAAAGGGAATCCTGACTACTCTAAACAGAATCCTGACTACTTTGCTGCCCGGAAAAATAGGGCACCCGGAGTTTAAAGGGAAAACAAAATAAACTCTGGGCCAGTCATAGGACAGGTGTGAGAACTCAAAATACGTTTTTCGAAAACAAAAGGATATCTCATAAGACCATGCCACATATAAACACGGAACGGATTTTTACCTTATGATAACCAAAATATTCTTACGTAAAAATAAGGAATATTATTTTTAATGACATATCTTTGAAAATATTTGCAAGTAAATTTTATTAATCTTAGCCGAAATTGTTACAATATTAAATTCCACCATACCACCTTGTAATACAAAGCTTTCTACATCTAAAATCTTACGGGCTCTTATTGGAGAATGGGTTTCCATACAAATGACCAGGTGCAGGTACTACCTTCCGGCAGTACATCTCTAGAGGAATGAACCGAGGCCCAACAGATGGTCCTCTACCAACACAAGACCGGCTTACCTCTTCCTAGATAGTACCGAATATGTCATCACCCTGATCATTACCGACTTATCTGAGAGATCTCTTTGCATACATCCACATTAATTTACATCCCGAACGTCATAACGGGAAGAAATATATCTAGAAGGGGATGATCACACTCCAATGGTTGCGAACCACATAGCCTTGCTGCATCTATCCTATTTTGGCTATTTTCGGGTGTGAGGATTGAGGTAACGATTAACTTTCTCAATTTACATCATCTTTCTTTGAATGTCACACTGCCATTCCATAGTCACACAATTTATTTCTACAAACGTATAACTCCTGAGCTCCTACATCTCAGGAAAGGGTGTTAAGCTAAGAGAAGTTGCCTTCTCCGCCACCAAACAGATGATACTTTCATAAGGATCACTTATGCAACTAAGAATGCAATGTCAGATGTAACGACCCGTATTTTTACGGATCGACAAGTTCGTCAAAATCTGGAATTTTAGCATTTTCAAGTCATTTCAGGTTTTTAGGCAGATTTGTCTAAGTCCTAGGTCGTGAACGACCTAAGAGCTAAGTCGTGACCGAGTTAAGGAATTCGGCGAGTTAGGAGTTGAGTCGTAGTAGCTTAAGTCGTAGGGTGTTGGAGCGACCTAAGGTAGTGGATGACTTAAGGGGTAGGTCGGCGACGACTTAAGGAAGCTGGGGTAATAGTGAATGACCTAAGTGATAAGTCGTGACCGACTTATAGGATTGGCGACCTAAGATAGGTTGTGGGCTTCTGGGTGAGTTAGCGACCTAAGGGGGATAGGTCAGCAACGACTTAAGGAGTTAGGAAATAGGTAGTTTAGCGACCTAGGGCATAGTTAGGTCGGTAGACGACCTAAGGAGATAAGTCGTAGCTGGGTTAAGTTAGCAGGTCGAAGTTAACTCGGCAAGTGTTAAGTCGGAGGCCCTGTTTAGTGTTAAGTTAGGTCATAGGCGACCTAAGATAGTTAGGTCGCGAGTTTGCTAAGTCGTAGGTCGCTGATGCGCTATGTTGATTAGGTCGCGTAAGCGCTTAAGTGTTGGGTCGCACCTGTGGTTAGGTCGCTAAGTCATAAGTCGTAGCCTCGTTAGGTCGTAAGTTGTAGGGCTTTGGTAGGTCGCTTGGTTTTGTTAAGTCGTAGGGGCTTAGGTCGTAAGTCGGAAGCGACTTATGAAGATAGCCAAATTTCGACTTAAGGAATTTCTGCTATAAATAGGATGGGTTTTTCTCACTTTTTGGGATCCGGATTTTGAAGCGACGAAGTGCTACCATTTTGAGAGCTCGACTTCTACACTTCTTCACTTCTTTTCTCCACTCTAATCTAGTGCTTCCATTCATCCAAATCGAAGATCAAGATTTAAGATTCAAGAGCTTAGATTGAAGATCTTCATCTTTTCAAGAGAGATTTCTTCGTTTGAAGCGGATTCGTGATAGATCAAGCTTGATCCTTTACTGTCCAGATCTGAAGCGTGTAGATTTGTGGTTGTTTAGGTGATTTGGTGAGTGGTGATTATCTCTCACACGGATCTAAAGGAGTATATCGGATTGTTGGCTCGATTTGGTGTTAAAATAGTGATTTCCATGCATTTTCTTCATCCTAAGTGTAGATCCATATAGATCCATTATTCATGATGATGTTACATCCATTTTATCATATGTTAACCTATGCAAGTTCATTCCTCAAGTTTGTAGGGATATAATTCATGTTTTCATGCTTATTGGACTTTCATCTCTTTAATTACGAAAATGCCATTATTGTGATAATTGTCTACTTAGATCTTATTTGAATGCTTGATTGTTTGGATTAATGTTTGATTTGATTGATTGTTATAAATTAGATGATTGGTGGTTTGATTTAGACCAAGGACGATTCAAAAGCTAAGGGAAAGGCTCTTGAATTGGGAAAGCTGCTCGTGGCATATGTAGCGGGATAATGAAGCTCTTATGCATAGATTTGATGATGTGATGTTAAGATGAGGCTTTGCGAGGATGTGATGAAGCGGGACAATCATGTGATGAAGACTTGGTCTAATCCAGACGGGATCATTCCAAGCATGTTGATAACTCGGTGATATGATTCGAGTTGAGGATAATGAATGGATATGAGAATAGTCATCGAGGAGGATGACTAGGAGGCTTGGATAGCATCGTTGTTGAAGGTTCTAGCATGCTCTAAGCAAGAGTACGTTTGGGCAGATTCGATAATCCCAATGGCCAACTGTTGATGGTCGAGTACTCTGGGCAGATTCGATAGTCCTAGGCACGGGTTGCGACGACGTGCGGGTGTTATGTCTAGAACCGGGGTTTCCATTAGCCCTTGACGGACGGCTGAAAGAATGTGCCGGTCATTCAATTAACGGTGATATCGAAGCAATGATAACAGTGATAGCCAGAGTCATGGATGTTTGATTGTATCGTCATTCGGACTCAAGAGCGGTATTTTCTGGGTGCTTATCTGATTTAGGCCTTGGTACTTGGAAAACATCGCCCTTGACTCGAATGATTATTATTATACATTAAATTGTATGCTCTGCTATGTCTGCTTCTATTAGTGTGTGTCTGGGGGCTATCACTGTAGAAAGAGGTTGGAGTGGGAGGGTTGTATTTCCTATTCCTTTTCCTTTTTTCTCTTTTGGTATGTCGTTAGTTAATTTACTGCTCACTAAGACTGTTGTCTGACTCAAGGCTTTATGTTTTAATTCTTATTGCCTTGGGCTGTTCGTCCATTTTGGGACGGGCAGACTAGGTAGCAGGTGACAGGTGCGGTTCTCTTCTCACGATGCTGATATCGAAGACGAGCTGGAGAGTTGCATATTATCTTCTTATTATATGTACGGGATATTCCGCTGTTTTGTATTCTCTGAGAGATATGTAGTGAGGCTTGATGTATTGACTATTTGGAGGCTTGTATTCAACTATTATGGAGTTTTATATGATGTCATTTTGTTCTGTAAAGCTTCACTATACATATGTTCTATTGTATTTTGTCCATGCGCTGTGAGTAATACGATAGATTCTGTTGTTTTTAGTCCACCCTGACAATCGTCCATGGTCGCCTGGCACACTTTACAGCGCACTATTTCTAGATTCGGTTAAGGGGTCATGGGCGGTCGTCACATTTGGTATCAGAGCATTGGTTAATCGATTTTACCCAACGCTCGCCGTCGTAACTACGTATGAGAGACGTAATTGTATTTTGATGGATGAATACTATATATAATATAGTAGTTTAGTTGAGTTAGAGTCCTTTATGCAGTTGTTTCTCTAGATGTTCTGATCATTCCTTTTTATAGATATTGAGAATGAGTCGAAGAGGGAGACCAGCTGCTAGGGAAGGCCGTGCTACTGAAGAGACTGCTGATTATGCAGCCATGTTCGAAGCTATGATGACTTCGATCATGAGAAGGATACCAGTTCCGGGGGCAGCAGTTGATGTTGGAGTTCAGGTTCAGACTCCGAAACCAGTGGATTTAGCTAAGTTGTGCAAGGACTATACTGCTCTTGGAGGAAAGGTTTTCTTGGGAACAGAATCAACTATTGAGGTCCAGAGGTGGATGGATGCTTGTAGAAGGATCTTTGGTGATTTGGGAATTGAGGATGCAACTAAGAGGAAGTTGGCATCGAGACAGCTTCAAGGGAGAGCTTCTGATTGGTGAAATTCTATTACCATCACTACTCCGGAGGAAGAGATTACTTGGGAGCAATTCCAAGTCAGATTTGAAGCTAAGTTCATTTCTACAGCTCAGAAGTCTGTTCTGTTCAAGAAGTTTGTGGAGCTCAAGCAAGGTGGAAGATCTGTTCTTGAGTATGTTTCTGAGTTTGAAGCTTTGTCCAAATATGCTCGGTCGTATATTGAGTCTGCTTATCAGAAGAATGAGAAGTTTGTGACAGGCTTGGACAGTTATCTTGGGAGACAGTTGGTGGATCATTTGGACGATTCATTTGAGAAGCTTGTGGAGAAAGATCTTAGGAATGAGAGTCTGTTTCCTAAGGAAGGACCTGTTGTTGCTGTTACCAGGGGAGAGTCTAAACCACAGCAGGGTGGAAACCAGAAGAGGAAGCAGCAGCAGCAGAAGGGTAAGGATGGCCAGAAGAAGCCGAGAGGCGAGGTGACTTGCTACAATTGTCAGCAGAAGGGCCATTTCTCGAAGGATTGTAAGAATCCGAAGGCACCGATGAAGTGTCACAACTGTGACAAGCCAGGGCACATCAGGAAGAATTGTCCAGAACCGAGGAAGGATAAGCAGATTGTGCAAGCTTATGCTTTAGGAGCTGTTCCGTCGTCTTCGAAAGCTCCTACTGCTGAAGAGAAAGGAAAGAGTGTGGTTGTTCAAGGTACTCTTTTCCTATGTGGTGTTCCAGTTAGAGTTCTGTTTGATACTGGAGCGTCGCATTCGTTTGTTTGTAATGAACTTGTAGGCTGGTTAGGTTTGGAACCGAATATTGTTGATAGGCCATTGGTTGTGACTAATCCAGTTGGGGGTTCGTCTTGTTTGTGCATGTTATGCCGTGGTCTAGTTGTATCGAGTCATGGTTGCTCTTTTGTTTGTGATTGCTTTGTTCTGAACTTTGCGGGGTTCGGAATTATTTTGGGTATGGACTGGCTTAGGAAGTATGCGGCAAAGGTTGATTGCGAGAGGTTGGAAGTGACAGTCGAGAATGTGGAGGGGCGAAAGGTTGTGATACGATGTAAGCATGAGGAAGGCGTCTTCATGAGCTTCATGTATTCACTGGTTGTTCCACGGGATGGACTGTCATTAGTGCCAATCGCGAATGGATTCGAGGATGTCTTTGACGAAGTCAAAGGGTTGCCGCCGCATAGAGAGATCGAGTTTCGTATAGATCTAGTTGAAGGAGCCAGACCTGTTGTGATGCCTCTTAGGCGGATGGCGCCTAGGGAACAGCAGGAGTTGAGGGTGCAAGTTGATGATCTTTTGCAGAAAGGATTCATTCGGCGTAGTGTGTCCGAATGGGGTGCACCAGTTGTATTCGCAACCAAGGCAGATGGATCGTTGAGATTGTGTGTCGATTATCGTGAGCTGAATAAGGTGACTAAGAAGAACAAGTATCCGTTGCCGAGAATAGATGACTTGTTTGATCAGCTTCACGAAGCTAAGGTGTTTTCTCAGATGGATTTGGCAACGGGATTTCACCAGTTGAGAGTGGCTAAGGATAGTGTGCCGAAGACTGCTTTTCGGACACCATCTGGTTTCTTTGAGTGGCTGGTAATGCCGTTTGGATTGACTAACGCACCAGCATATTTTGTGGATCTTATGAATAGAGTGTTCAGAGATCAGTTGAACAAGTTCGTACTTGTGTTCGTGGATGATATTCTGATTTATTCCAGAACGGAAGAAGAGCACAAGACGCACTTGCGTATTGTTTTGAAATCTTGAGGAAACATCAGCTGAAGGCTAAGTTTTCGAAGTGTCACTTCTGGAAGAGTGAAGTGAGGTTCTTAGGCCATGTGATTTCTGGAAATGGAATAGCGGTTGATCCCGCTAAGGTGGCAGCAATCCAGGATTGGGTTAGACCTAAGAATGCATCTGATGTGAGAAGTTTTCTTGGATTAGCAGGATATTATCGACGGTTTATCAAAGACTTCTCCAAGATAGCTGCACCGTTAACAGGATTGACGAAAAAGAACCAAGTGTTCAGTTGGGATGCTAAGTGTGAGCAAGCTTTCGGAATCCTGAAAGAGAGATTGATGAGTGCTCCTGTTTTGACTATTCCTAGTGGGAATGATGAGATGGTGGTTTACACCGACGCATGTGGTACTGGACTTGGAGCAGTGCTGATGCAGAGGGATAAAGTTGTTGCGTATGCCAGTCGACAACTAAAGCCGCATGAAAGGAATTACCCAACTCATGATTTGGAGTTAGCGGCGATTGTATTTGCTCTGAAGATGTGGAGACATTATCTATTGGGAGTTCGATTCGAGTTGTTTACGGATCACAAGTCGTTGAAGTATCTTTTCTCCCAAAAGGATTTGAATCTTCGGCAGCAACGTTGGCTAGAGTTTTTGGCATCATATGATTTTGGTATAGCTTATACTCCGGGAAAAGGTAACGCAGTGACAGATGCGTTAAGTCGAAGACATGCAGGATTGGGAGCCATGTTTTCAGAATGGAAGAGTCTCGAGTATTTAGCTGGATTTGACTTCAGGCCTAGATGTGAATTGGAACCTGAGATGTTGGCAAACTTATCGATAAGACCTTCTCTTGTGGAAAGGATTGGCGAGAGCCAAAAGCGAGACGATAAGCTTGTCAGGATTATCCGTGATTTGGAATCTGGATTGGATCCAGAAAAGGATAAAGGATTCGAGGTCGATCGAGAGGGTTGGCTTCGGAAGCAAGGACGACTAGTTGTTCCCGATATAGATGAATTGAGGAGTGAAGTTCTGAAGGAAAGACATCACTCGAAGTTGACAATTCATCCAGATGGAAATAAGATGTATCGGGATATGAAGAGAACCTACTACTGGGAAGGTATGAAGAAGGATGTTGGAAATTTTATTTCCAAATGTATGAACTGCCAGTTGGTAAAAGCCGAACAGAAGAAGCCAAGTGGATTGCTTCAGCCATTAGAAGTTCCTACATGGAAGTGGGAACAAGTGTCGGTGGATTTTATCGATGGATTGCCTAGAACCAGAATGGGAAATGAAGGGATTTGGGTCATTGTGGATCGTCTGACTAAGAGTACACGATTCATTCCTGTTCGATCGACTAGGACTGCATCAAAGTTGGCTGAGTTGTATGTTAAGTGGATAGTTCGATTCCATGGTATTCCGAAGAGTATAGTGAGCGATCGAGATCCATTGTTCACTAGTGGATTTTGGAAGAGCTTCCAGGAAGTTTTGGGAACCGAGTTGTGTTTGTGTACAGCTTATCACCCTCAAACAGATGGTCAGACCGAGAGAGTCAACAGAGTTTTGGAAGATCTCCTCAGAGCTTGTGTTTTGGATTTCGGAGGATCATGGGAAGATCACCTTCATTTGGTGGAGTTTGCGTACAACAACAGTTACCAGTCAAGCATTGGTATGGCACCGTATGAGGCATTGTATAGAAGACCGTGTAACTCTCCGACATGTTGGTTGGAAACTGGAGAAAAGCCGTTACTTGGGCCAGAGATGGTTCGGCAGACTTCAGATTGTATAGAGATCATTCGGCAACGAATGAAGGCAGCCCAAGACCGTCAGAAGAGTTATGCTGATAAGCATCGTAAGGATTTGGAGTTCGACGTAGGTGATATGGTTTTTGTGAAGATTTCTCCACTAAAGAATGTTATTCGATTCGGGAAGAAAGGAAAATTGACTCCGAGATTTGTTGGACCATTCCCGATCATCGAGCGAATTGGAAAGCTCGCCTACAGATTGGAATTGCCAGAGAAGATGTCGGGTGTGCACAATGTTTTTCATGTATCATATCTACGGAAGTATGTGCACGACTCGAATACGGTGGTTTCTGCTGATAGCTGTGAAGATTTTGAAGTTGATCCAGTTGATAGAAGACCTCGTAAGCCGCTTCGTGTTGTTGAAACCGACACGAAACAGCTTAGGAGGAAGGTAGTTAAGTTGCTCAAGATACAATGGAGTGATGATGATAACGACTGTACGTGGGAGGTGGAAGAGAGGATGAAGGCAGCTCATCCTGAACTCTTCAAGGTATGGCCCTAAGGTGTCGTGTCATCTCGCGATATTGTAACTTGTTCTAATTTTAGAATTCTGTACGCTAAGTTAGAATTGGATGCATGGTTTGTTTATTGCTATGGATGGTAGGCGTACAGAATAGTTTTTGATTGCTTGGAATTTCGGGGGCGAAATTCCTAAGGGGGAGAGAATGTAACGACCCGTATTTTTACGGATCGACAAGTTCGTCAAAATCTGGAATTTTAGCATTTTCAAGTCATTTCAGGTTTTTAGAATTTTAGCTAAGTCGTAACCGAGTTAAGGAATTCGGCGAGTTAGGAGTTGAGTCATAGTAGCTTAAGTCGTAGGGTGTTGGAGCGACCTAAGGTAGTGGATGACTTAAGGGGTAGGTCGGCGACGACTTAAGGAAGCTGGGGTAATAGTGAATGACCTAAGTGATAAGTTGTGACCGACTTATAGGATTGGCGACCTAAGATAGGTTGTGGGCTTCTGGGTGAGTTAGCGACCTAAGGGGGATAGGTCGGCAACGACTTAAGGAGTTAGGAAATAGGTAGTTTAGCGACCTAGGGCATAGTTAGGTCGGTAGACGACCTAAGGAGATAAGTCGTAGCTGGGTTAAGTTAGCAGGTCGAAGTTAACTCGGCAAGTGTTAAGTCGGAGGCCCTGTTTAGTGTTAAGTTAGGTCATAGGCGACCTAAGATAGTTAGGTCGTGAGTTTGCTAAGTCGTAGGTCGCTGATGCGCTATGTTGATTAGGTCGCGTAAGCGCTTAAGTGTTGGGTCGCACCTGTGGTTAGGTCGTTAAGTCATAAGTCGTAGCCTCGTTAGGTCGTAAGTTGTAGGGCTTTGGTAGGTCGCTTGGTTTTGTTAAGTCGTAGGGGCTTAGGTCGTAAGTCGGAAGCGACTTATGAAGATATCCAAATTTCGACTTAAGGAATTTCTGCTATAAATAGGATGGGTTTTTCTCACTTTTTGGGATCCGGATTTTGAAGCGACGAAGTGCTGCCATTTTGAGAGCTCGACTTCTACACTTCTTCACTTCTTTTCTCCACTCTAATCTAGTGCTTCCATTCATCCAAATCGAAGATCAAGATTTAAGATTCAAGAGCTTAGATTGAAGATCTTCATCTTTTCAAGAGAGATTTCTTCGTTTGAAGCGGATTCGTGATAGATCAAGCTTGATCCTTCGCTGTCCAGATCTGAAGCGTGTAGATTTGTGGTTGTTTAGGTGATTTGGTGAGTGGTGATTATCTCTCACACGGATCCAAAGGAGTATATCGGATTGTTGGCTCGATTTGGTGTTAAAATAATGATTTCCATGCATTTTCTTCATCCTAAGTGTAGATCCATATAGATCCATTATTCATGATGGTGTTACATCCATTTTATCATATGTTAACCTATGCAAGTTCATTCCTCAAGTTTGTAGGGATATAATTCATGTTTTCATGCTTATTGGACTTTCAACTCTTTAATTACGAAAATGCCATTATTGTGATAATTGTCTACTTAGATCTTATTTGAATGCTTGATTGTTTGGATTAATGTTTGATTTGATTGATTGTTATAAATTAGATGATTGGTGGTTTGATTTAGACCAAGGACGATTCAAAAGCTAAGGGAAAGGCTCTTGAATTGGGAAAGCTGCTCGTGGCATATGTAGCGGGATGATGAAGCTCTTATGCATAGATTTGATGATGTGATGTTAAGATGAGGCTTTGCGAGGATGTGATGAAGCGGGGCAATCATGTGATGAAGACTTGGTCTAATCCAGACGGGATCATTCCAAGCATGTTGATAACTCGGTGATATGATTCGAGTTGAGGATAATGAATGGATATGAGAATAGTCGTCGAGGAGGATGACTAGGAGGCTTGGATAGCATCGTTGTTGAAGGTTCTAGCATGCTCTAAGAAAGAGTACGTTTGGGCAGATTCGATAATCCCAACGGCCAACTATTGATGGTCGAGTACTCTGGGCAGATTCGATAGTCCTAGGCACGGGTTGCGACGACGTGCGGGAGTTATGTCTAGAACCGGGGTTTCCATTAGCCCTTGACGGACGGCTGAAAGAATGTGTCGGTCATTCAATTAACGGTGATATCGAAGCAATGATAACAGTGATAGCCAGAGTCATGGATGTTTGATTGTATCGTCATTCGGACTCAAGAGCGGTATTTTCTGGGTGCTTATCTGATTTAGGCCTTGGTACTTGGAAAACATCGCCCTTGACTCGAATGATTATTATTATACATTAAATTGTATGCTCTGCTATGTCTGCTTCTATTAGTGTGTGTCTGGGGGCTATCACTGTAGAAAGAGGTTGGAGTGGGAGGGTTGTATTTCCTATTCCTTTTCCTTTTTGCTCTTTTGGTATGTCGTTAGTTAATTTACTGCTCACTAAGACTGTTGTCTGACTCAAGGCTTTATGTTTTAATTCTTATTGCCTTGGGCTGTTCGTCCATTTTGGGACGGGCAGACTAGGTAGCAGGTGACAGGTGCTGTTCTCTTCTCACGATGCTGATATCGAAGACGAGCTGGAGAGTTGCATATTATCTTCTTATTATATGTACTGGATATTCCGCTGTTTTGTATTCTCTGAGAGATATGTAGTGAGGCTTGATGTATTGACTATTTGGAGGCTTGTATTCAACTATTATGGAGTTTTATATGATGTCATTTTGTTCTGTAAAGCTTCACTATACATATGTTCTATTGTATTTTGTCCATGCGTTGTGAGTAATACGATAGATTCTGTTGTTTTTAGTCCACCCTGACAATCGTCCATGGTCGCCTGGCACACTTTACAGCGCACTATTTCTAGATTCGGTTAAGGGGTCATGGGCGGTCGTCACATCAGACATTTGTCCATACAAGTTGTCCAGGAATAGGACAAACCGAAGGCACTCTCCTACCATACCTTGTCGAGAGTTCACCATAGGATTAGTAGCGATTAGTCCTTGCATCAGATATTTCATATTGAAGAAACTTCCGCTACTATATGTATATTGGGAGTTTATCCCAAAATGATCAACAAGTAGTCCTTCCTTATGAAAATCCCCATATCATATCCATGTCTTTACTTCGAATATGCAAATTGGTTCGAAGTGCTCTTCGGATATGAATCATCCAATTCTGACCCCGTTTCCTTCGAAATAATCATCGATAAAAAGATGTTCTTATGAATAGGAAATGATTCTTTAATTGATTTAGTTCTTTTTATCAAAAATCTCTTTTGGAGATGTACATTTCTTAAAACATTCTCTCTGGTATATACGGAAATATTAAACCTCTCTTATAAAATCCTTTAATAACTTTTAAACTTCTTTTTACTAGGAATCAATTCAAAATCGTTTCATTTTTATTTAGGAAGATATTGATCCGAGTAAACCAAATTCACCATTCCCTCCATCAGGCTAGTCAGGATAGCCAGGGAGAGCAGGAAACTGGTTTTCCAAACTCAAGCCTAGACACTATCTCTTTGACACCCATAAGGCGGTCAAGTTATTTGATCGACTCTAAATCTTTAAATCATTCCAAAAATTCTTTTAAATCATCTTTAAAATACTTTATAAATTCTTTAAAAATATTTGTAAAATATTTGGAAAAGAATTGTTAAGTTTAAAACTATATTTCAAATGTTATAAAAAGTGCTGCGGAAAGTGCCTTTTAAGATATATTGATCAAAACAACTTTTTATTATTTGAAAATTCACTTTAATTTATCAAATCTCTTTTAAAACATTTTAAAACATTTATAAGATTTATTCCACATTTTTAGGCAACTTTAAAACATTATTTTCAAAGAAATCCAGCTTTGGATTCCGAACTGCAAATTTAGGATTTTTCCAAAACTTGTTTTACTCATATTTCAAAATCTACTTATCGAAATCTCGATTTTCTTTCTTCATTGGAAAACTATGGATATAATAGCTTGGAAAATTTTTATCTTGAAGAATTTCGAGCTATATTCCAACTTTTACACTAGTTTGATTTTTATAGCGCGAAATCGCGAATTACCGTTACGCGACGCGCTTATTTTTGACCAAATTTTCTATTTCTTTTCAAACTTCGCCGAAACATTTTTAAATGTTAATAAAACATTTCAAATACATCATAAATCATTTATAAGAGGTTTAACACTTTCATATACACCATTTCATTAATTCAAGGAAAGTGATTTCCTTTTGTGTTCATCGACGTGTATATTCGTGACTTGCATATAATTTCAACATTCATATAAAAACAACCAAACTTGATGATCAAAGCATATTAAACATCCATTTGTAGCATCATATCATTCTCCAACATATAGTATAATAGTTATAGGAGTTCTCACCTTTGATTTCAAATAATTCATAAAAAAATCGCTATAGCTCCGCTATTCGAGTTCCGAAGCTCGCTAGTCTTCGGATTTTCGCTCCTAAATGTCTCGACCAAGCCTTGAGGAGGCTAGGGGATGCACGACCTAGTGTGTGGCTCGGGTTGGGGTCGGCCTAGTGTGGAGTGCAGAGGAGTTTGTGAAGAACAAATGAAAATGAAGAAATTTTGAATCGTTTTGAGGAGTTTTACTATATGTAGCTATATTTTATGATTTTAATTTCCTTTTGAAATACTTTTTGACGTTATTTCTTTTAGTTTGGAAACCATTAAAGAGGAAGTAAAAGCTTGAAAATATGAAGAAGAAAATGGATGGAAAAAGAGAGAAGTGGGTAGGGTATGTATAGGAAAAAAGAAGTGTGTAAAAGAAGATATCTAAACACCACTTTTTCAAAGCTTCTCCAACACACCATCCCCTTCAAAAAATACACAGCCAAAGCCCCCCTCCCCCATGTGCACATCACTTCCATCATCTCATGTGCATATATGTTGACTTATAAAGACTTGAGGAGTAAGTTTGTTTTAAAATATCTTATATATTTTATATTATATCTTTAACTTAATTATTTGTTTATATATGTGTTTATGTGCATGTTCTTATGCATGTACATGTATATGTGTATGTATTATACACCTACAACGTTGCACAACTTCCATACGTTGTATCGTTACAAATCCCGATTCTGATTTTCGGTCATATTTTCTCTTTTAAGTTTATATGCATATTTTTGTAAACAAATTTTGAAATAAATTTTCTTATTATTATTAACTATTTAAAATGATCACATTTTATTTATAAAATCATATAAATTAATATAAATAATTATTCACAAAATTACTTGTATTATCAATAAAGCTAAACGATCATTTATTTAAAACGGTATAGTTACGGGTCGTTATAGACTCCCCTCCTTAAAAGAATTTCATCCTCGAAATTAAGATAAGATAAAATGGTTCAAAAGGAATTATATTCAATATGATGTAACATATACAAAAGTAAGAATAAGCGACTACACTACAAGCGGTGAGTACACTATAATGATACTGTATTCTTTAATTCTAAACTCGGGATATGCCTTTTTCATTCTATCCTCTATTTCCCAAGTGAAATCTTCGGCATCTCCACTCCATTGAAATTTGACTAACCTTACCACTTTTCTCCTTAATCGTTTCTCATTATGATCAATGATTCGAACAGGTCATCTAATAACTGCTAAATTCAGTTCCACCTCCAAGTCCTCCTAAGCAGTTGTTTCTATGATTTGCTCTGGGTCATGCATATGTTTCCTCAAATGAGATACATGAAAAACATTGTCCACTCCTGCCAACCTTTTTGGCAATTGCACTCGATAAGCTTGCGGGCCAATTTGTTCAAGAATGGGAAATGGTCCAACATATCGAGGTGCTAACTTTCTAGCTCTTCTAAACCTCACCACTCCTCTCATCGGAGAGACTTTCAAAAAGACTGAATCTCCAACTGAAAATTCTAGATTTCTAGCCTTTGGTCCGCATAACTTTTCTGCCTGCTCTGGGCTTCCTTTAGCTTCTTCCTAATCATATTGACCTTTTCTGAAGCTTCTTGTATCATATCAGGACCAAGTACTAACCGATCTCCGGTCTCGATCCAACATTCTAGTGGCTTGCACGGACGACCATACAGAGCTTCATACGGTGCCATGCAGATACTAGCTTGATAACTATTGTTGTAAGAGAACTCTACTAAATGCAGATGATTTTCCCAGGAGCCTCTAAAGTCTAGAATACATGCTCTTAGAAGATCTTCCAAAACGTGGTTGACTCTTTCCGTTTGTCCACACTTTGAGGATGGTAGGCAGTACTTATATTCAGTCTTATTCCCAAAGCGGTCTATAATGCTTCCCAAAACTGACTAGTAAAGATTGGATCTCGATTGCTCACTATACTGCTCGAAACTCTATGCAATCGTACAATCTCTTTCATATATATATATATATATCAGCAAGGCTTGTAGTGGTCCTCGTTGGTTTAACTGAAATGAAGTGTGCACTTTTAGTTAATCGATCTATGATAACCCAAATGCCTTCGTTCCCATTTCTCGTTCAAGGTAAGCCATCAATGAAATCCATTAATATTTGATCCCACTTCCAAGTTGGAATCTCTAGAGGTTGAAGTAACCCTGCAATTTTCTACTGGTCGCTCTTGACTTGTTGACAATTGGTGCATCTGCTAACATAAATGGATATGTCCCTTTTTATGCTTTTCCACTAAAATTTGCGCTTCATATCTTTGTACATTTTGTTAACTCCCAGATAACCAAAATATTCTTACATAAAAATAAGTAATATTATTTTTAATGACATATCTTTGAAAACATTTGCAAGTAAATTTTATTAATCTTAGCCGAAATTGTTACAATATTAAATTCCAGCATACCACCTTTTAATACAAAGCTTTCTACATCTAAAATCTTACGGGCTCTTATTGGAGAATGGGTTTTCATACAAATGACCAAGTGCAGGTACTACCTTTCGGCAGTACATCTCTAGAGGAATGTACCGAGGCCCAACAGATGGTCCTCTACCAACACAAGACCGGCCTACCTCTTCCTAGATAGTACCGAATATATCATCACCCTGATCGTTACCGACTTATCTGAAAGATCTCTTCGCATACATCCACATTAATTTACATCCCGAACGTCATAACGGGAAGAAAATATCTAGAAGGGGGTGATCACACTTCAATGGTTGCGAACCACATATCCTTGCCGCATCTACCCTATTTTGTCTATTTTCGGGTGTGAGGATTGAGGTAACGATTACCTTTCTCAATTTACATCATCTTTCTTTGAATGCCACACTGCCATTCCATAGTCACACAACTGATTTCTACAAACATATAACTCTTAAGCTCCTACATCTCAGGAAAGGGTGTTAAGCTAAGAGAAGTTGCCTTCTCCGCCACCAAACAGATGATACTTTCATAAGGATCACTTATGCAACTAAGAATGCAATGTCAGACATTTGTCCATACAAGTTGTCCAGGAATAGGACAAATCGAAGGTACTCTCCTACCATATCTTGTTGGGAGTTCACCATAGGATTAGTAGCGATTAGTCCTTGCATCAGATATTTCATATTGAAGAAACTACCGCTACTATATGTATATTGGGAGTTTATCCCAAAATGATCAACAAGTAGTCCTTCCTTATGAAAATCCCCATATCATATCCATGTCTTTACTTCGAACACGCAAATTGATTTGAAGTGGTCTTCGGATATGAATCATCCAATTCTGATCCCGTTTCCTTCGAAATAATCATCGATAAAAAGATGTTCTTATGAATAGGAAATGATTCTTTAATTGATTTAGTTCTTTTTATCAAAATCTCTTTTGGAGATGTACATTTCTTAAAACATTCTCTCTGGTATATACAGAAATATTAAACCTCTCTTATAGAATCCTTTAATAACTATTAAACTTCTTTTTACTAGGAATCAATTCAAAATTGTTTCATTTTTATTTAGGAAGATATTGATCCGAGTAAACAAAATTCACTGTTCCCTCCATCGAGCTAGTCAGGATTGCCAAGGAGAGCAGGAAACTGGTTTTCCAAACTCAAGCCTAGACATTATCTCTTTGACACCCATAAGACGGTCAATTTATTTGATCGACTCTAAATCTTTAAATCATTCCAAAAATTATTTTAAATCATCTTTAAAATACTTTATAAATTCTTTAAAAATATTTGTAAAAGATTTGGAAAAGAATTGTTAAGTTTAAAACTATATTTCAAATGTTCTAAAAAGTGCTGCGAAAAAGTGCTGCGGAAAGTGCCTTTTAAGATATATTGATCAAAACAACTTTTTATTATTTGAAAATCCACTTTTATTTCTCAAATCTCTTTTAAAACATTTTAAAACATTTATAAGTTTTATAATTGCTAGGACTAGAGCGGTTGTTAATCTCTTTTTGAGTTCTTGGAATGCTGCTTCACATTTAGGAGTCCAGATAAACTAGGCATCTTTCATAGTTAACTTTGTTAGATGGTAGGCAAATTTTTAGAAGTCTTGAATGATTCTTCTATAATATTCTACCAAACATAAGAAGCTACAAACTTCCTTAGGAGTTTGTGGTTGCTTCCAGTTTAGAACAGCCATAACTTTTATAGGATCTGCTGAAATCCCATCCCTTGACACTATATGTCCAAGGAATCTTACCTCGTTCTCCTAGAAATGGCATTTTGAGAATTTGGCTTTAATCACATTATTTCTCAATATTCCTAACACAATTTCTAGATGTCTCTCGTGTTCTTCTTCTATCTTAGAATAGGTAGGAATCATTGATAAAGACTAACATGAATTCATTGAGTACATCACTAAATACTCTATTCATAAGGTCTACGAAATTAGCGGGTGCATTGGTTAACCCGAAAGGCATAACCAAACACTCGATGAAAGTGTTTGGACATTTGAATGCAGTTAGATGGATGCATTCTTCTATGATTCTCAACTGATGGAATCCTGTAGCTAGATCCATTTTGAGAATACCCGAGCACCATGTAATTGATTAAACAAGTCATCTATTCGAGGTAGAGGATATTTGTTCTTAATCGTTTTTTTATTCAGATCTCGGTAATCTACGCACAACCTTAGAGATGCATCAGACTTGGTCACAAAACTACTGCCGATCCCCAACTTGAACGACTCGGCCTTATCAACCCTTTCTTTAACAGCTTTTGAGTTTAGTTATTTAACTCCTCTCTCTCCTTCGGAGCCATCCTTCAGTCTCGTTGTTTAATTGGCATCTCACTGAAAATCAAGTCAATACGATATTCAATTTCCCGATGTGGGGGTAAACTTTTTACTTCTTTAAAAACATCTAGGAATTCTTTAACAATGGGTATAGTTCCTAATCCTTCCTGGGATGAGTCTATAAGGTATTTCTACAAAACTTCCCCTCCTTGGACTAGGATCTTCGCAAGGTATTTCTACAAACCTCCCGAAACTGGTCCATAAGGTTATCGTCCTACTAACGCAATCGAGAACAGCTTTATACTTAGTTAACCAATCCATACCAAGCAAAATTTTGAATCCAATAAAATCTAGGACAAATAGGTCAAAAGGAAATTTATGGGAAGAGTGGGAAATTTTGACTTTTTCATAATTCATGCAAAGGTTAGTAGTACCGCCTATAGGATTCGTCACGCAAATAGGATATCAACTAACTTAGGTTCAAGTTTTAATTCTTCTATAGTTTTCTTAGCAATAAAACGATGAGAAGCTCTTGTATCAAACAATACTCTAACTAAAACAACTTCGATAAAAATATTACCTTCCAAAACTCCCTTGCCCTTCACATCTTGAGAGGTTGAAGGCTCATCCTTAATTGCATAGACTCGGGCTTACTCTCCCTTCCTCATGATCGGACAATCATTGATCATGTGTCCCAGTTGATGACAATTATAGTAGTTCGGTGGTGGCCTATGAACCTTGGGTTTCTTGCAAAGAGTCGATAGGTGGCCCTTTTGTTGGCAATTGTAACACATAGCCTCTTTTAAATAATTACCATAGGCTCCTCCTCTAGATTTTCCTTGACCTGGCTTTTTCCCATTTTGATTAAACTTCCTCTTCTTCCAATTGTTGGTGTTATTGTTGTTGGTCTAAGCTACTACCGGCTTCGTCTTTTCCAATGTTTCA
This sequence comes from Allium fistulosum, assembly GCA_030737815.1. Lineage (NCBI taxonomy): Eukaryota > Viridiplantae > Streptophyta > Magnoliopsida > Asparagales > Amaryllidaceae > Allium > Allium fistulosum. The sequence goes on along the minus strand of CM060905.1, from coordinate 494,145,254 downwards.
TAATGGAATCCCACATCTAGCAAATCTATAAATGACCCCCTGACATAGGCAGTCATCCTGCTCTGGTATTTCTCATTCATCCCAGAAATGAACTTCTCATTTTTCTTCAAAGGCGTGTCAATTAGACCCGGCCTAATACAAGATAATTCGTTAAACTTATTCGCATACTCCTCAATAGTCATTTCCTCCTGCTTCAAAACCATAAAGCTTCTATAAAGACAAGATTTTCCTGATGCTATCATGTATTGCTCCTCTAAAACCTCTTTAAACCTTTCCCAAGAGAAATTGTCCTCTGAATCATTTAGGGTGATAGACTCCCACTAAGCCAAAGCCCCTTCTTGAAGTTGCCATGAGGCCAGAAATCTCTTTTGCTCATCACTAATATCTAATGCCTTAAAGATCCTTTCACATGATTTAATCCAAGGTTGTACTTCAATGATAGCTTTTGTACTCTTGAATGGTTTTCCCCCCAAGCTGGTATAATACTTGCATAGAGTGGCAAAATTAACCTAGGGTTGTACATGAGCTATTTCTTCTACAGCGGCAGTTTAAGCTCGACCGTTAGTTGTTGTGGTGCTACTATTTCCCCTTCTTCGTCCTCTACAAGTACGCATGTCTTAATACCTGGATTTAGTAAGATAACTTTAGGATACAAAGACGAAAATATCTTCGGAAATGGGTATATAACACAACTTTTATTCAAATAAGGATTCTAAATGCGCACTCTCAAAGATTAAACACAGTCTAGGGCATTACTAACCCTATCTCTAATGAGTTGTACCCCACCAGAACCAAGGTTCTCGCTTAACCTTCAGCTCCGATACCAAATGTGAAGATCCATCCCCTCGACTCTCGAAAATTGACACTAATACATCTACGATATTCACGTGCCGTAAATCCAAGTGCCGGGAAGGCAGATTTTTAGGGGTAAAGTATAGTAAAAGATAGAAACACAAATTCTCACATTACGTTAAATAGATAATTTGTACATACAACTACTACCATCACTAGAGTACATCAGAGTTTTTGTATGCACTAACCCAGCCAGGACCACTTATAACAGCCTGCTCCCACATTTGCTGACATTACTAACTTATATACAGTGGAAAATAAAAATAGATAGATAGATATCCCGATCGGGTGCTCCAGCTTCATGCTCCAAAAAATCTCTTCCAGCATGATCCTCCCAAAACATTCTAAATAGAATCCTGACTACTTGGCTGCTCGAAAAAATAGGGCACCTAGAGTTAAAAGGGAAAACAAAATAAACTTCGGGTCAGTCACGGGACTGGTGTGAGAACTAAAAATACGTTGTTTGAAAACAAAAAGGTATCTCATAAGACCACACCGCACACAAACACATAATGAGTTTTTACCTTAAGATAACCAAAACTTTCATACGTAAAAATAAGGAATATTATTTTTAATAACATATCTTTGAAAACATTTGCAAGTAAATTTTATTAATCTTAGCCGAAATTGTTACAATATTAAATTCCAACATACCACCTTGTAATAAAGGCTTTCTACATCTAAAATCTTACGAGCTCTTATTGGATAATGGGTTTTCATACAAATGACTAGGTGAAAGGACTACCTTTCGGCAGTACATCTCTAGAGGAATGTACCGAGGCCCAATAGATGGTCCTCTACCAATACAAGATCGACCTACCTCTTCCAAGATAGTACCGAATATGTCATCACCATGGTCGTTACCGACCTGTCCAAGAGCTCACTTCGCATACATCCAAATTAATTTACATCTCGAATGTCATAGCAGGAAGAAATATATCTAGAAGGGGATGATCAAACAATAATGGTTGCGAACCACATAGCCTTGCTGCATCTACCCTATTTCGGCCATTTCCAACTATGAGGCTTGAGGTAACAATTACCTTTCTCATTTCACATCATCTTATTTTGAATGCCACACTGCCATTCCAAGGTCACACAACTGATTTCTACAAATGTATAACTCCTGAGTTCCTACGTCTTTGGAAAGAATGTTAAGCTAAGAGAAGTTGCCTTCTCCACCACCAAACAGATGATACATTCATAGAGATCACTTATGCAACTAAGGATGCAATGTCAGACATTCGTCCACACAAGTTGTCTAGGAACAGGACAAACCGAAGGCACCTTCCTACCACATCCTATCGAGAGTTCACCCTAGGATTAGTAGCGATTAGTCCTTGCATCAAATATTTCATATTGAAGAAACTACCGCTATTATATGTTTATTGGGATTTTATTCTCAAATGATCAACAAGTAGTCCTTCCTTATGAAAATCCCCATATCATATCCATGTCTTTACTTCGAATATGCAAATTGGTTCGAAGTAGTCTTCGGATAGGAATCATTCAGATCCGACCCCGGTTCCTTTGAAACAATCATCGATAAAAAGATGTTCTTGTGAATAGGAAATCATTATTTAATTGATTTATTTCTTTTTATCAAAATCTTTTTTGGAGATATATATTTCTTAAAACATTATCTTCGGTATATACAGAAATATTAAACCTCTCTCACAAAAATCATTTAATAACTTTTAAACTTCTTTTTACTAGGAATCAATTCGAATCGTTTAGTTTTATATTAGGAAGATATTGATCCGAGTAAACCAAATTCACCATTCTCTCCGTCAGACCAGTCCGAATAGCCAGGGAGAGCAGGAAACTGGTTTTCCAAACTCAAGCCCAAACACTATCTCTTTTACACCCATAAGGCCGTCAAGTTATTTAATCGACTCTAAATCTTTAAATCATTCCAAAAATTCATTTAAATCATCTTTAAAACACTTTATAAATTTTTTAAGAATATTTATAAAAGATTTGTAAAAGAGTTGTTAAGTTTAAAACTATTTTTCAAATGTTATAAAAAGTGCTGCGGAACGTGCCTTTTAAGCTATATTGATCAAAACAGCTTTTTATTATTTGAAAATTCACTTTTATTTCTCAAATCTTTTTTAAACCATTATAAAACATTTATAAGATTTATTCCACATTTAAGAAACTTTAAAACATATTTTTCCAAGAAATCCAGTTTTGGATTCCGAACTACAAAATCATGATTTTTCCAAAACTTGTTTTACCCATATTTCAAAATCTATTTATCGAAATATCGATTTTCTTCCTTCTTTGGAAAACTATGGATATAATAGTTTGGAAAATTCTTATGTCGAAGAATTCTGAGCTATATTCCAACTTTTACACTAGTTTGATTTTTATAGTTCGAAATCGCGAACTACCGTTACGCGACGCGCTTATTTTTGACAAAAATTTCTATTTCTTCCCAAACTTCACCAAAACACTTTTAAATGTTCATAAAACATTTCAAATACATCATAAATCATTTATAAGAGGTTTAACACTTCCATACACACCATTTCCTTAATTTAAGGAAAGTGATTTCCTTTTATGTTTATCGACTTGTATATTCGTGACTTGCATATAATTTCAACATTCATATGCAAACAACCAAACTTGATGATCAAAGAATATTAAACATCTATTTGCAACATCACATCATCATCCAAGATATAATATAATAGTTATAGGAGTCCTCACCTTGGATTTCCAATGATTCACAAAAAAAATCGCTATAGCTCCGCTATTCGAGTTCCGAAGCTTGCTATTCTTTGGATTTTAGCTCCTAAATGTCTCGACCAAGCCTTGAGGATGCTAGGGGGAGCACGGCCTAGGGTGTGGCTCGGGTTGGGCTTGTTCTAGTGTGGAGTGAAGAGGGGTTAGTGAAGAACAAAGGGAAATGAGGAGTTTTTGAATAGTTTTGAGGTGTTTTACTATATATAGCTATATTTTATGATATCAGTTTCTTTTTGAATTAATTTTTGACATTATTCTTTTAGTTTGGAAGACATTAAAAAGGAAACAAAAGCTTGAAAATATGAAGAAGAAAATGGATGGAAAAAGAGAGAAGAGGGTAGGGTATTTATAGGAAAAAAGAAGTGTGTAAAAGAAGATATTTAAACACCACTTTTTCCAAGCTTCTCCAACACACCATCCCCTTCAAAATACACGGCCAAAGCCCCCTCCCCCATGTGCACATCACTTCCATCATCTTAGGTGCATATATGTTGACTTATAATAAGGAGTAAGTTTGTTTTAAAATATCTTATATATTTTATATTATATCTTTAACTTAATTATTTGTTTATATATGTGTTTATGTGCATGTTCTTATGTGTACATGTACATGTATATGTGTATGTAACATATACCTACAACGTTGCACAACTTTCACACATTGTATCGTTACAAATCCCGATTCCGATTTTTGGTCATATTTTCTCTTTTAAGTTTGTATGCATATTTTTGTAAACAATTTTTGAAAAAAAATTTCTTGTTATTATTAACTAATTAAAATGATCACATTTTATTTATAAAATCATATAAATTAATATAAATAATTATTCATAAAATTATTTGCATTATCGATAAAGCTAAATGATCATTTATTTAAAGCGATATATTTATGGGTCGTTGCAACTACTTTTCCTTAACTGAATCAAACTTTACTCTTAAAACAAACTTATGCTGGGGTTTAACATTAAAAGTATTAACTTCAAACAAAAATTCATTACTTCAATATCATTATTTAAAATGATCAATTAACTTTTAAGACCATGATTAATTATTCCATACAACTTTATTTAAAGTAATTGATTTGCTTTAATCCCAATTCATTACTTCAATACAATACTATTTAAAAAGATTAATTAATTTTAATCATCCTTGTTTAAATGATTAGTTAACTTTAAACTTTTATTATTAAAATAATTAATTAACCTTTAAAACCTCATTATTAAAATGGTTAATTAATCTTAATCTCATTATGATTTAAATAATTAATTATCTTTAAAACATCATTATTATAATGATTGATCGATTTTAAAACATCATTATTAAAATAATTTATTGATTTTAGATCATTATTATTAAAATAATCAATTACTATTTAAACACTATTAATTTATTTTAAATCATCTTTATTTAAATAATTAATTATTTTTGTAAAACACATGCATAAGATTTAACAAAATACTTCAAAGGGGATACCATTCCCATTCAAATGTCACAAAACTTAAGTATGGGGATATGTATACAAAAGCAAATAATAATTATGCATATATAGAAAACATCACTTGTCACATACCAATCTACTAGCATACAATTCAATGTCCAAACAATATAATAGTAGAACGTGGATTTACTCTGCTAAAAAGATGTCATTTGTATTTTATCTAACCAAATGGTAGCAGAACGAGGTTTTATTCTGCTAAACAGATGTCAATTACAATTTAATAAGCAGTGATGTTTTATTCTACTAAATAAATGTCAATTAAAATTTAATTAGCAGAACGACGTTTTATTCTGCCAAATAGATGTCATTGGGTTTCATATTCAATTGGGGTTACTTAAGGGTAATCGACAAAGAAAATCTCTTGGATAAAATATTCTTTAAAAGAAAGTTTGCTTTCAAAACAAAACCATTCATTTAGAAATAAAGTAGGTTTAAACTTTAAAACTTTTTTTTAATAATTAAATAACATTTAAACTCTTTATTTAATATTATTGAACCTTTAATTAATAATTTAATAATAATTAACCATTAATTAAACAATTAAATATTAATTAAATATTATTTCAAATAGTTAGTCTTTAAATAAATTATTATATATTAATTAATCTTAAGTAATAATTAAATAATATTTAATCAAAACTTAAATAATAATTAAACCTTCATTAAAAATAATTAAATTTTGATTAAGTTTTAATTAAATCTTAATTTAACTAATAATTAAATAAATCCTTTATTAGATAAATAAATAATTAATCATGGATTAATAATTAAACACAAATTAATCCTCAAATAGATTATTAATTAATAAACAATCTTTGATTAATTAACTAATTATAACTAACTTACTTAATTAATAAATAAGTACTAATTTTCTTTATTAACAAATGATTAAGTACTAATTACCGTACTTAATTAATTAAATAATCATTAATTAAATAAAAAATTAAATAAATTAATCAATAATAATTACTTTAAAAACTTATATTAAGTTTTGAAAATACTTTTCAAAAATATACTTAAGTTAAAATATTTTAAATTCAAAAAGAGTTCGTTTTTCACGAACTACATTTATAGCGACTATCGTTATAGGACTCGTAATTTTCAAAACCTGATTTATAATTCAAATAACTTTCCAAAACCTTTACTAATCATTTTGACTTACTTTTATAAGCTTACATAAAACTTTTTTAAAACATCAATTCTAGTTTAAAACTTTATAAATTTTCTTGAAAAATCCATAAGTAAACAAGTTAGTAAACCAAGAGATTTCTATGTCACGACTAACCACTTTACCACTGACTTTCTTAGCTTAGAAAATCCTAAGCAAAATTACAAACCTAGATTCATGAGCACAACATATGAATATATCACATACAACAAGTTAAGAATTCTAACTATAAACCTTACTAACATTCGCTTGTTAACTTTACTTCAAACTTCAAGTCATACAATATCCAAGCAATATGTCTATTACATCAACATCCAACAAATCAAGCAACATATTTCATAACCAAGATGAAAAATAGTTTAAAGTTTAGAAGTTTATATAAAAGCAAGATTTTTCTCACCTTAAGCTATCCAACCTATTCAAGAACTTCACCAACTATTTCGACCACCTAGCTCCTAGCTTTAGCTTATGGAAAGAAAAGATTTTTGTGGTTAAATGCCTTAAATGTTTTCGACCATGACATGTGTAGGTGAGGTGAGGGCTTGTTTTGGAGAGGTGGAGGGACTTCGGATAATGTTGAATTCGCAAAACTGGACCTAACATTTAGTTTTCTTCTCTTGGATTTTTGGCTATGTTACTCTCAAAATTTAAAGAAGTTGTCAAAGAGAAAGTTCTTTTAAATTCTTTTATCTACCATTTGAGAAAAAAGAATCACTCAATTTGGATTTGTTTTGAGGGAGATATGGCCAAAATAAGAAGATGTATTTTTGGACTTGAAAATCTGGGTCCGAAAATGAGTCTGAAAGAAATGAGATTTGGGCATGGCTAAGCTCAAAATTTGAAGAAGTGGTACACATGAAATTTATAGCCTGGTATTTGCTATGGTTTGATAAAACCAAAACCTCTATGTGGATAAGGTATGAGAAAGATATGGTAGAAGGAAGATGAAGCAAAATTGAAGAAATGAAAGGGGTATTTATAAGCAAGAAATAAAGTAAATTACCTTAATGTCCTTGGTCCTTACCCTCCACCTTCTCTTGCCACATCACCATGCCACCTCAACTTCATGTACCTAAGCCCTTATATTTTACCCCTCATGCTCTTAGCCAACATGCCATTAATTACACAAGTGTACTTGTGTTTCAATATGTTTCCTTAGGCATCTTTACCATTTTTTATATTTTATATCATAAAATATCGCATCTTAAACTTAAGTATAAACATATACACATATTTTCTAAAATATATTAACTTATTTATAAATGAATGTGGACATTTATATCATAGAGTGTACAACTAATTCCAATCACATTTTCGATTTTTCTTCGAACTAAATAATTTTGTAAACAAATTTTGAAATATTTCACCGTCATTATTTATTATTTAAAAGAGTTTTATTTTAATTATAAAATATATTATTTGAATATCTAAAATTAATTAAATATTCCCAAATTAAAGTGGTAAAATTCTGTGTCATTACGTTTATAGTTTGACTATAAGATATTCGATGATAATGTTGGGTTACAAGTTTATTCTATTAAAAGAAGGTTGGTATAGATTTCTAAACATGATTTATAAATAAAGAGAATTTAAATTGATATTTTGAGAACTTAAATTTCAGTTTCTTTGAAAAGAATTTCTATGATTTTGGACAATAATAGTGGTATTATTTGAAAGTATTTATGAATGCTAATATTTTGGAAAGGGTTTTAAGATTTGTTCGAGTTCGATGTCGCCTTAGAATTGATAAATCGATCCAGGAAAAATTATTTTTACGTTATCTAGTTCGAGTGGGTCAAAAGTGACAAAATGGACAAGAGATGTGTTCGGTTGGTATGAGCTTCTAGTGGACATACCCTTCTTAGTATGGGAATATATGGTATGACTTGGTAGGACCCGTTTCCATGGTATCATTTTTGTATTACTCGATTTTTACGTATATTTTCTATGATTTTAAAGCAAATATTTGGGAAATTAGTTATGAATTAAGATCATGATACTTAGTAATATTTACGAAGTATTTGGCATAACTTTAAAAAAGGTTTTAGATTTAATCCTGAAGATATGATTTGATATACAAAAGATATATGTATATATTATTATTCTAAATGATTTGAAATAAATTAATGTGGTGTTTAATTCTATAAGTTGCTTTAAAGAAATTTTAAATAAAATGCATATTAGTTTTATAAGGAGTAATTTTGGGTAATACAGATTTTGATATGAATTTTCTGTAGAAAAGATTTGTATGTATGCAATATAGGGAGCCTAAGTGGTAGTGGCATAACCCGAATAATTATGGAAACTTTTCTTATTTTCCTTTATAGTAAAGTGTGTTTAATACATAAGTGTAACTTTATTTAGTTGTTTTATTGACCCATGTATCCTATGCATTAGGACAATATGATATGCTCATCTTGTTATTATATGATTGTTTGATAGTTTTCATTTTTTAGAATGAAAGTGTTTTTTCGGTGATTTTGGACAGCTTGAAACTTCCAGATCATTATAGAACTTAAAGTTAAGCGATTTTGAAAATATAAAGATGAGTTTATATGACACTTGAATTCGGAAGGTGGTAAAGTTACAGCAAGTCTTAAATTGGTTTGAACATTTATGCAAAGTAGATCATTTGATTTTACTAGGACAATTAATAAACGTCTTTACCTCAGGGTTGTCTAAGGAAAGTAGGTTCTAGGAAAAGTTTGGATACCCGTGTTCCGATCTTCCTTGCTACCTGCCTAACTCGATGGTTAAAAAAGTCTAAAAGGTTTATTGATTCATAAGACCCGGATTTATTTTGAGACTTCATCTAAATTTTAAGAAGTAAAATCAATCGGTTATTTTGTGTGTACTCTTAGGATATAGTGGAGTATTATATGAGTATGAACTTAAGTGGTGAAATGTTTTATAAATAAAGTTAAGTCTTTATAAAATGTTTATAACTTAAGTACTATTTTATGAAATAGTTCATAAATGATTTTAGTATTGAATTACATAACATGTGTGTAAATTAATGTGATATAAAAAGTTATTGGTGTAGTTAAAAAACCAATAAAAATATATAAGTTTTACATATCAATTTATTCGCATGACTGTTCTTGATCTAGGATTCGAATATAGGATTTCTGGATGATTTGCATCGGTCTAAACAAAGATTTTTCACTTGATTCTCAAAGGCAAATATTTGAAATGGATTCTTGATATAATCCTAAAGTTTTTTTATCATAGTATATGGCTATGTAAGAAAAACGGAAGTTTCTAATCAAGGAACCTAATCGGAGTCAACACTAGAGAAGCCAAGTGATCTATACTAGTCTAGAAGTGGAATTTATGCGATCGAGCAAGTGATCAGATTTGATATTACATACGGATGATCTATATGCATCATACGGACTTAAGAATATATGCATACTATATTTTGTTGGCTTATGGGGAGTTCAAAGAATGACACTTTGATTTGTTATGGGGTACCATGAATAATCGTCTAAGTAATAACCTGAAGCTGTTAAGCGTAAGGTGCACTTAGTAGATTATTTATTACCCTTATGCGATGAGAGATTGTTTGAACTTGAGCAAACCTTGAGCTTTGTTTGCTATTAATTTTAAATACTGTTAGTATTGTTTGTGTCTATTTCAATTATATGTTGGTCGTGTTGGAATTTCGAGGATGAAATATTTTAAGTGGGGGAGAATGTAATGACCCGGAATTCCGAACACTTCGTATTTAAATATCTAAATTATTTAAATATTTGAATCTTAGATTTAGTGTGATTAAATTGATTTAGTAACCTTGTTAACCCCTTTTTCATTAATAACTAATAATGGTAAACTTGTGTTTGAAAAATGTTTATAAAAATAAATAGTTTGAAGAGATATCGATAATATGGATGAAAATCGTTTTATTGATAAATTATTGTTTTCTCGATAAAAGTTTTCCAAAATTTTATTGATAAACTATTGTTTTCTCGATAAACTATTGCAAGCTCCACCAAACCGGTGGTTTACTTAAGGAGCACTCCATAGGTACGGTACAAAACAAACTCGTAGTGGGCGCGATAAGGCATGTGACAAGGCACGCGAGGCAATGTCAGGGTAGGATTCTACCGTTTGCACTCCCGGACTGGTGGTAACGCATAGCAGCTACTACCAACTACCTTGAGACATACTCCCAAACCAAAGGTGCACCCAATCAAATCACAAAGTAATAGAATGGTATCGAAGAATCATGCTCGATCGGAGGTGCAACCTCACTTGGCCCGGTATAGCTCCTGTTTTAGCCACATCAAGCTGACTCATGGGACTCAGGGCTGCGTTAATACCTCATATAGAATCGTCGCCAACCATCCTACTTCGTTCTGGAATCTCCAACGCGTATACAGTTGTTAAAGTGGTTTTCGATATTGGCAGAGAGTATGGCAATATCCGATCCAGGTCTCTGTGACGCCCCACCTCTATACTCACACTAGCCAAGGACACTACGCGGTAATGCCGTCGACTAGCACGAAGAATAAGATTGTTGAGGAGCGACCATCTGTGTAATTGCTTTATGAGAGTACCGATATGTTAGATAATATAACTTACATTTCATTTCAAGAGGAAATTAGACATATCAAATACAAACTCAAAGCTACCACACAGTGGCTATACGGACTTTGGAAACAAATATAGAAATAAACATAACACAAATCCGTCATAGATATTCATATCACAAAGGCGGAAATAGATATGAATATTACACATAAAAGTGTACATCAAAGTAGTGGTCAAACTAGATACACTACATCACAAAAGAATAGATACAAGTTCTAGACAAAAGAATAAGTATACATCAAGGAGTCACTATCTCGAATGTATAATAACAAAAACTACTAAGCTAAAGTAGTTAGCCAAAAATCAAGTGAAGGACCATGATAAGAAGTCAGGCAGCAGCACCTGAAATACCTCGGTATGACCCGAGTATTATTTAAGAAGAAAATAATAAACGGATCAGTCTAGCTATAAATATCAGATAAAATGAGATAGGATAAGAGATATGACTAAAACGTATGATAACAATAATGCCATACTATGACAAGTAGACAACAAGTAACAACAAAAATCATACAAAATCTCAAATCTACTCAAGCACCAAAAAGAATGTCATATTCTTTAAATTATTCACCAAAACACAAATATTAACAAAACATATCAATGTCAATCGCAAAAATCGATGAAACACAAATACTAGAAATCATCATCTAGAAATCCAGAAATGCAAATGGAACGCTATCCAAAAATGAGCCAGAGCTCCTCCAAACAGGGTATAGTCCCCCATTGTGGACAATGAGTCAAAGCTCCTCCAAATGAGCCGAAGCTCATCCAAACAGGGTATAGTACCCCATTGCGTACTTTGAGTCGAAACTCCTCCAAATGAGCCGAAGCTCCTCCAAACAGGGTATAGTCCCCCATTGCGGACTATGAGTCGAAACTCCTCCAAATGAGCCGAAGCTCCTCCAAATAGGGTATAGTCCCCCATTGCGGACTATGAGTCGAAACTCCTCCAAATGAGCCGAAGCTCCTCCAAACAGGGTATAGTCCCCCATTGCGGAATATGAGTCGAAACTCCTCCAAATGAGCCAAAGCTCCTCCAAATAGGGTGTAGTCCCTCATTGCGGACTATGAGTCGAAACTCCTTCAAATGAGCCGAAGCTCCTCCAAATGAGCCGAATTTCAACAGAACGGGGTATAGTCCCCCACGCGGACAAAGAGACATCGCACATCGCTAGTCTAAATCATAAAATGATCACCATTGATCAATAAGAAGTGTTAATTACACTAAGCTAGTAAATAGATGAGTTTAGCTTCATGTCCCATAACCACTAGCTTAACTTAAATATTTACGAACAGATTGTAGATTTTCACTAGAAAATAGTCACAAGAGTTCAATCGAACAAGTCTAAGAATTAACCGACAAAGTAAATGCAAGCGTTTCATACCACTTGTTTTGCTAAGTTGTTTTATTAGATTTCTCATACAAATGAGGTAAAGGTTTGTATATACTAATAGATTGGAAAACGTTTTATAAACGAGATTTGTATTAAAAATAGAGTTGGAATCATCTTTGTGAAAGAGTTTGAAATTTTACTACCAGTATAGAAAACCTTTATATTTTAAAGTGACAAACCACAAAAATGATTGTAGGAACAATCAATCACCATAAATTCACATTCGAAGACGTGAATCAAAACCATAGAAATCGATATCAAATCCATTAAATGGATATTCCCAAAAATCAAGAGAAAGAAGTCATCAAAGTCGATAAATGATAACAACAAATCGAATCATCAAGAATCGATTAAAAATCGGAAATCCACACAAAACTGCCTAAAATAGGCAAAAACCACATCTCCTAGATTCAGTCGACTGAACCAGAAGGTCAGTCGACTGAACTAGAAGGTAAGTAGACTGATACAAGGCCAAAAACTCATGGGTTCCTGGTTCAGTCGACTGAACTATATGGCCAGTCGACTGACACAGGGACAGGAAGTTTTCTGCTCCCAGGTTCAATCAACTGCCGATCGACTGATAGATGGACATAAGCTTTTTTGTTTCCAAGTTCAGTCGACTGGCCATATACATTCAATCGACTGAATGTTCAATTGCAGTGTTTTCAGCCTAGCCCAAGTGGGGTTAAAATCCAAACGGAAGTGATCGGCCGAGCAACGGAGACTAGGGATTTATGTCAAGCGACAACCCAGCCTTATAGGCACTTTGATACACCCCAACAACGTGTTCATACATCAAAGATAGGATTTTTAAAGATTTGACTTCAGAACACCAAAAATTGGAATATTCATCAAACCAATTCAATTCAAAAGAAATGAACAAGGAATAGATGTTAGGAAATACTACCTAACAACTATCAAAGATATAGACATAGATGTGAGTTCAAAAACTCACCTTTAAACCGAAAACAACAAATGAGAAGCTCTAGAACAAGCTAAATCAATTCCTCTTCAACAACAACTCAAGAAGCTTCAATCTAAGCTCATAAGAAGAATATTTCCTAAGTTAGGTTATAGGAAATTCTGAAAATAGAAGAGGAAATGAGATGGAGAGATGAAGAGGATGCTTACCTAAGCTTCTCCTTGATTTTGGAGCAAGAACTTGAGTTTCCAAATCAAACTAGGGTTTGGAATTTCTATTTCCAATCTTTTCCCCCCATTTCTCTTGAGCTAGAGTGTTAGGAAAAGGAATGAGTGAATGAAGAGGAGTTGAGTGGAGTATTAGGGTATTAGATGGGTTAGTGGGCTGAAACCCAAACCCAAAGCCCAAAATAGAAAAATAGCAAAATACACTCAACTCCAAACATATCGATGTTTATACTCAAAAAAGTTGTAAACACCATTTTGGACTCAATGGAAGTGGCCTTGAGTCCTAATTCGGTTGTTTACAAAAAGTAACATTTCGGACTTTAATCCGATTAACGATGCTATATTTAAATAAAACATTTAAATATACAATCGTAAAATATGCGGGTTGTTATAGACTTCCCTCCTTAAAGAAATTTCGTCCTCGCAATATTTAAGTGGAAAATAAAGAATAACAACCATAAAATCATATCAACACAAAAGAAAATTTGAAATAAGAAGTTTACCATAAAGAGCATGAAAGAGTAAGTCCGGATGTGTTTGCTCGATAAATTCTCAAGATTCCCAAGAGCAATCCTTAGGATTTGAGGACCATTGAACTTTCACAAGAAGAACACCTTTATTTCGAAGGTGTTTAACCTTCGAAGTAATGATACGAATATAATGTTGCTCATAAGTCAAATTTGGTGAAACTTCAATTTCTTCAATTACACCGGGCTCAAGAATAGAATCGGAATCACAAAGGCATTTCCGTAGTTGAGAGACGTGGAAAACGTCATGGATAGCAGAAAATTGAGCCGGTAATAGAAGGCGATAAGCCATGGAACCATACGCTCGGCGATGGGAAATGGACCAACAAATCGAGGTGCTAACTTTCCCGATCGACTAAAACACGAATGAACTCCAATAAAGTTTGGACCTAAAACCAGCTTTCTCACCGGCTTCAAGCCAACACAAAGGAAATCGGCACCGCCTTCCGTAGAGTGCCTCGAAAGATGCCATACCAATACTAGATTGGAAGCTATTATAGGAAGAAAACTCAACAAGAATATGATCCTCCCAACTTCCACCAAAATCAAGAACACATGCACGAAAGAGATCTTCAAGAGTTTGATTCACACGCTCGGTTTGTCCATCTGACTGAGGAAGATAAGCGGTGCTAAAATTAAGCTTTGTTCCCAAAGCTTTTGAAGACCTTACCAAAATCCACTAGTAAAATAATGGATCATGATCGCTAACAATAGAGGTAGGAACTCCATGCAATTTATCAATTTCTTTGACATAGAGTTTAGCCAAAAGAGGTACGGTCCAAAAAAAAGAAGGATGAGCCTCAAGGCTACACAAAACAAGAGATGAACATAAATTGGATTCACGATCTCGAATTTCACAAGTGGATAAAGTCTCGAGATCATTCCATCGGATATCATTATTGAAACAACTGCTTGTTGCTTTCGGCTAAGGGCATCGGCAACACGATTACCCTTTTTCGGAGTATAAAGAATATCAAGATCATAAGATGCAAGGAACTCGAGCCAATGTTGTTGACACAAATTAAGTTCCTTTTTGAGAAAATAAATACTTCAAAGATTTATGATCGGTGCAGAGAACAAAATTTCTCTCCCAAAAGATAATGTCACCAAATTCTAAGGGCGGAAACAATGGCCGCGAGCACTAGATCATGAATGGCATATCTAGTCTCGACAAGCTTTAATTGTCAAGAAGCATATGTGATAACACACTCCCTTTGCAAGAGAATGACACCCAAACCAATATGACTAGCATCGGTATAAACAATAAAATCTTGGTTCCCTTCGAGAATCACAAGAATAGGAGCATCGGAAAAGAGTTCTTTTAATTGATCCTCTTTCCCAAAAAGCTAAGACCTTCAAAATTATAATTAACTTTATATATTCATCTTTTTAGAAAAATTATCTTATTATAAGTCAATTTACTGTGTCTGACTGTCTCATCATAGCGTTTAGGAGATTCCTATCGATAACGTTGATCAAGCGCATCGACTAGAATTCTTAAAGCACTCAATGGGCAAAACAACACAAAATCATCTTCTATATGATAAACATGCCTCTTATAAAATTTTCAAATATTCCTTGCTCGTTTTAAGAACAAAATCCAATCTTACTTATAAATATCTTATTAAAAAGAATTGCAAATTTTAAATTGTTGTTGTCATTCATAATCAATGAATACAAGGATAAACTCATCGAGATATTCGTAGAATACTCGATTCATAAGATGGATGAAATAAGGTAGAAGGTTCGTCAATCTGAATGACATAACGAACCACTCATAAGAATCATAACGAGTGTGGAATGCGGTAAGTGGAATGCTATCCTTCGCAACTCGTAGCTGATGAAAACCGGTGGCAAGGTCGAGCTGAAAAGACCTTAGCACCCTACAATAAATTGCTAAGGTGATAATCCTAAGACAAGCTCAAATATACCGGAAAATTCACAAATTACTTGAATGAGAGAAATAACATCTTCCTCATCAAATGGGTTTAAAGAATAAAATGATGTCAATGAATTGGAAATCAAAATCATTAAGAACAACAGAAATCTGCTTACTAGATTAAGAATGTCGAAGATATATAGTCCGCTCAGGACATAAGATGTGGGCTTCATAATGATCAAGCCAATCCTTTCCCAAAAATCAATTTTGAAGCCTAAGTAACGCATAACATGCAAATCGGCTCGAAAAGAATAATCACATAAAATAATCTCGACATCTCCATAAAGTAAACTGAGTGTTGCGGATCCACCAACCGGATTTGCAATTCTTAGCGAAGTCATCAAACCCAGAATAGTAAAAGGAAAAGAATCAACAAGTTCTTTTAATATAAAAGAGTGGGATGCACCCATGCCAAAAGAAAAGAACTCGATTAGGGTAATCACAAAACAAATTAATGTCATCAAGGATAGAAGGAGAATTACCTTGACCACGAGAAGTGTTACTAGGTGCTTGCATAACATTCAGCTCTCCCTCTCTCTTGCTTTGAAGTTTGGGACATGAAGATATATAATGATCCAAACTTTTGCAATAGCGGCAAGAAATAGGCCTTGGACACCTATTTATATAGTGGTCCTTAGAGCCACAATTGTAGCACTCTCCACGATTAGGGATTGGAGTCTTTGCTACCGAAGTTACTTGCTTCACTTTTTTTGTTGGGATTAGGACTTTCGAACTTAATAGGCCTTTTTATGTTATTGTTGAAGTTCTATTTGGCACACACAACTTCAACATCACTTCCTCTATCGGCCTCTTCAAGCCGAAGAGCGATATCTACAAGCTGATCAAAAGAAACTTCTAGTTTCAAAAGTAAGGGCTTTTTGAGATTCTTGTTCAACCCATAAAAAAATCTCTGATTTTTCTTCAATGGGGTATTAATATATTCGACCCCATATTTAGAGAGAGTTTCAAAAGATGTGACGTAGTCGATCATAGAAGATTCACCTTGAACAAGGTCAATAAAGCGTCGGGCTAAAGTTACTTTTTCAGCTTCCGGCACAAACTTCAATTCGAACCTTTCCCAGAATTGCTCCCAAGTAAGATCCGCTTCAATAGTTTCAGAAATCAAAAGCTCGTACCAGTCTAATGCTCTTTCTTGGAGCATGCTAGAAGCCACTTGGACTCGATGTAGATCAATAAGATTCATGCGGGAAAAGATGCGATCGCATGATCTAAGCCAAGCTTGGATTTCTATAACATTTTCGGATCCCTTGAATGGCCTTCCACCCAAAGCGGTATAATCTCTGCACAAGCGTGCAAACTCGGAATAGGGTGAGTAGGCACTGGAACGGGTCCGGCAGCTTGGGCATTATTCACAAGATCTAAAAGTTATTGAGCAGACATAAATACTCCATCCTGAGGTGTAGCACTAGATTGACCGGCGCTGGGACGGCCTGGTCTAACAATTTCTCTTCTCTAAGAAAGAAAGAAAGAAGAGGAAAAAGGTTATTCTCAAAATGAATATCAAACAAACTTAATTGATAAAACAAGGCATCACAAAAGAAAATAGGATAGAACGGGTCCAAAGACTCGGATTAAATCCTAAGGCATGACTCCTAAGAAAGACTTAGGACAATGATCCTTGCTAGATTATTCTACATTGTTCCGAAGTTTGGCTCTGATACCAAGCAGTGACGCCCCACCTCTATACTCACACTAGCCAAGGACACTACGTGGTAATGCCGTCGACTAACACGAAGAATAAGGTTGTTGAGGAGCGACCATCTATGTAATTGCTTTGTGCGAGTACCGATATGTCAGATAATATAACTTACATTTTATTTCAAGAGGAAATCCGACATATCAAATACAAACTCAAAGCTACCACACAGTGGCTATACGGACTTCGGAAACAAATATAGAAATAAACATAACACAAATCAGTCACAGATATTCATATCACAAAGGCGGAAACAGATATGAATATTACACATAAAAAGTGTACATCAAAGTAGTGGTCAAACTAGATCCACTACATCACAAAAGAATAGATACAAGTGCTAGACAAAAGAATAAGTATACATCAAGGAGTCACTATCTCGAATATATAATAACAAAAACTACTAAGATAAAGTAGTTAGCCAAAAATCAGGTGAAGGACCCTGATAAGAAGTCAAGCAGGAGCACCTCAAATACCTCGGTCTGACCCGAGTATTATTTAAGAAGAAAATAATAAACGGATCAGTCTAGCTATAAATATCAGATAAAATGAGATAGGATAAGAGATATGACTAAAACGTATGATAACAATAATGCCATACTATGACAAGTAGACATCAGATAACAATAAAAATCATACAAAATCTCAAATCTACTCAAGCACCAAAAAGAATGTCATATTCTTTAAATTATTCACCAAAACACAAATATTGACAAAACATATCAATGTCAATCACAAAAATCGGTGAAACACAAATACTAGAAATCATCAACTAGAAATTCAGAAACGCAAATGGAACATTATTCCATAAAATGAGCCGGAGCTCCTCCAAACAGGGTATAGTCCCCCATTGCGGACTATGAGTCAAAGCTCCTCCAAATGAGCCAAAGCTCCTCCAAATAGGGTATAGTCCCCCATTGTGGACTATGAGTGGAAACTCCTCCAAATGAGCCAAAGCTCCTCCAAACAGGGTATAGTCCCCCATTGCGGACTATGAGTCGAAACTCCTCCAAATGAGCCGAAGCTCCTCCAAATGAGCCGAAGCTCAACAGAACGGGGTATAGTCCCCCACGGGGACAAAGAGACCTCGCACATCGCTAGACTAAATCATAAAATGATCACCATTGATCAAGAAGTGTCATTTACACTAAGCTAGTAAATAGATGAGTTTAGCTTCATGTTTCATAACCATTAGCTTAACTTAAATATTTACGAACAGATTGTAGATTTCCACTAGAAAATAGTCACAAGAGTTCAATCGAACAAGTCTAAGAATTAACCGACAAAGTAAATGCAAGCGTTTCATACCACTTGTTTTGCTTAGTTGTTTAATTAGATTTCTCATACGAATGAGGTAAAGGTTTGTATATACTAATAGATTGGAAAACGGTTTTATAAATGAGATCTGTATTAAAAATAGAGTTGGAATCATCTTTGTGAAAGAGTTTGAAAATTTACTACTAGTATAGAAAACCTTTATATTTTAAAGTGACAAACCACAAAAATGATTGTAGGAACAATCGATCACTAAAAATTCACATTCGAAGACGTGAATCAAAACCATAGAAATCGATATCAAATCCATCAAATGGATATTCCCAAAAATCCAGAGAAAGAAGTCATCAAAGTCGATAAATGATAACAACAAATCGGATCATCAAGAATCGATTAAAAATCGGAAATCCACACAAAACTGCCTAAAATAGGCAAAAAGCACATCTCCCAGATTCAGTCGACTGAACCAGAAGGTCAGTCGACTGATACAAGGCCAGAAACTCACGGGTTCCTGGTTCAGTCGACTGAACTATATGGTCAGTCGACTGACACAGGGACAAGAAGTTTTCTGCTCCCAGGTTCAATCGACTGCCAGTCGACTGATAGATGGACAGAACCTTTTCTGTTTCCAGGTTCAGTCGACTGGCCATATACATTCAGTCGAGTGAACTGTCAATTGCAGTGTTTTCAGCCTAGCCCAAGTGGGGCTAAAATCCAAACGGAAGTGATCGGCCGAGCAACAGAGACTTGGGATTTATGCCAAGCGACAACCCAGCCTTATAGGCTCTTCGATACAACCCAACAACGTGCTCAAACCAAAGATAGGATTTTTAAAGATTTGACTTCAAAACACCAAAAATTGGAATATTCATCAAACCAATTGTAACGACCCACCTTTTTGTACGCTTAAGTAGACACACGTGCCAACTTAAACCATACAGAAGGGCGGATTGTTATGGGGTAAATAAGAAAAAGTAGAGAAATAAAAGAAACAAAATAGAATCCTGCAGCAGAACGATAAAATATAATAATCAAATAACAGTTCATGAAGCTGTTTTACAAAACATTTGATTATACTTATACAATACATATCAGAGTTACACATACCAGAGAATGTTAATTAATGCAACGGAATACAATGGTGTAGTGGAATATATCACAAATAGTAATAATAATTCTTCGTCTTCGTCCTCCAGAATTAAGGCCTTCAAATCCTGAAATGCTCAGGCTGACCCGAGCGAATTGAAAAGACAAAACACTCGAGTCAGAACTAAAAGATCTTATGTAAGTTAAATCAATGAAATAAATATGAGTGTAAACGGCGTCAGAGATGTTTACAGGGTTTGACATCTCCTATCCAGTGTCTAACGTGAGTGTAGTAACTTAAGAAATGTTCGGGATTCACATCTCTTAAGGATCCGTTAAACTATCTACTATGTAGTAATATACGCTATATACAGTAGTGTCTAATCAGTAAAGTATAATCATATAGAACATAGCGTTAAGGGGATGGTGAACCTTAACGCGGTCGGATCTTTAAACCAAAATCGTAGTGGGTTCGATATGGTAGGTGACACGGCACACAAGGCAATGCCAGGGTAGATATACCAATTACGCATCCGGACTGGTGGTGACGCATAGCAGCCACTACCGCCCACCTCGAACAACACTCCCAAATCAAAATTCGAAGGGTGGCCACCAAATAAATCACAAGTAATAGAATGGTATCGAAGAAGTGTGTCCGATCAGAGGTGTTACCTCCTTGGTCCGTCAATCGCTCCTGTTTTAGCCACCTTATGCCAACTCACGGGAGTTGGGTCCACGTTTATACCTTAGGATCGTCGCCACCATCCTACTTCATTCTGGAAACTCCACCGCGTACATAGTTGTCAAAGTGGTTTTCGGTATCGAAAGAGAGTATGTCCATATCCGATCCCGGTCTCTTTAACAACCAAACGTTATTATAACACCGTGGTCATTTAAAAATATATATACTTTTTAAAAACACAATCATTGCCCTTTCAAAACATATTCTTTATTTCAAAATAGTATATACTTCAAAAACCAAAATATTATTGCCATTCCAAACCATATCCTTTACTTCAAAATAGTATATACTTTAAAACCCAAAATATTTTTGCCATTTCAAAACATATCCTTTACTTCAAAATAGTATATACTTTAAAACCAAAATATTATTGCTATTTCAAACCCAAATTATCAATGTATTATTTCCATTTCAAAACCCAATTCAATAATATATCATTTCCATTTCCAAAACAATTCAATAATATATTATTTAAATAAAACCCAATTTCCAATCACTAATCTTTCTTTAATTTAGATAACTTAAAATATTCTTTTAAATCATCTTAAACCCAAACCACATTTTGAAGTCATATTCTAAATTTTCAATTTCAATAGGTTTCCAATCAATATATTCACAGATAATTCTTAAATAAATTCTATTTCAAATAAATTCATTTTTCAAACCATATTACTTTCAAAGTTATAACAATTTCGAAAACCAACACTTTGAAAACAATAATACCTTAATTTAAATAAAACATTTCAATTTTGATATATTTCAAAACTTTAAATATTCCAAAATTCCCAACCAAATCTGATAATCTTATATATACCTTAATTCAATTTACTATTATTTAGTTTAGAAATATTTATTTAATAAATTCAATATCACTTAAATAAAGCTCAAACTTGAAATATTCGTAAATCAAACTTAAAAAATCATCAAATTTTACTTGGCTTAAATTTTAGAATTTAACCCTATAAAAAAATAATATTTATATAATATCAAAATTAGTATATATATAAACCCTTATTTTCCAAAACCCATAGAAAATCACTTTAAAATATTTTATATATATAGACCACAGTGCCTGTATATAATTTTCTATCCTATGGTCAAGTGATACAGATATTTATCATTTCAATCCGTAATTTTAAAAATAAAAGTTTACGGTTATGTATCATTTCAAACTGCAATCCCGAATGGAATGAAAATGCATAATAACTTGCAGTTTATATAAAATATAGCATTCATTCATCCAAATATCAATAAACAATCATCATCCAATTTAAACAAAACATCAATATAAAGCATATAAAATATAACAGGCATCAACGAATAGTTTATATTCAATAAAAATTAATAATTATTTAACTGGCAGCTTATATGAAATAATAAATAAATTTAACTGTCATATTTTATGCAATAATAAAATTAAATAACAATTTAATTTAAATAAATGCTATCTAACTGAGATGATGATTTAATATATGCCTAAACAATCATAGATAAATTTTAAATCACATCAAAATTTAATTTAACAAACATAAGAAATCTTAGAAGTTGTGAGTGGGTTAAAACACTCGCCTTTTGAATTTAAATTGAATTTAAATTCAATTTAAACCCAAAAATTTGACAGTCTCCAAATCCATCCAAACCAGCGTCAAAGTGTCCGGAATTTCGATACGATCCCAGCAAAACAATCCAAGCATGAATCCGAGCTCGTATGAAAAAGTTATGAAAATTTGAAGATTAGAAAATTTTGGTGTTGAGTCGACTTCGGGTTTAACTCTGGTCCGGCGCCTAAGAATCCCGGTGCTTACTTGGAGTTTTTTGCGAAAACGACCCGAAGACCCGAGTAGTTTTCTTCCTGACTTGAAGTAGATGCAGCGTTTTGGCCTCTGAAACTCGAAGCGCGACCCGAAGTTGCTGCAGATCCGCAAAAAAAATTTCTCTTTTTTTTAAAAATTGAAATTGGATTGGGAAGATTAGGGTTTGCAGCCATTGGAAATGAGGAAGAGCAAATGAAATAGCATGTATAGAAATGAGAAATGGAGGCTGCTAGGGTTTATAACTGGATATATATAGGCAAAATCGAAATAGGATAGATGGACCCGATCTATAAACACGCTGAACGATGAATGGCCCAAAAGCCCGTTTTGACTACGGAACGAAATTGGGTCAATCCATATATCAAAATAGATGTTTTAAAATATTTTAAACACAATGGAAAAGGTTTCAGGTTCAAATTGTGTCGTATGAAGAAGTTATGCAAAAATCAATATTTTCAAATTGATTTCAATTGCATAAATTTCAAGGCGTTTCGAGTCCGTACGATCAAACGACAAGTCCGATTGCTACGAAACTTGAAACATTATTATAATTCACCGTTACGGATCCGATGAAACTGGTTTCGTCAAAATCCGAGTCAATGGCCAAAATGGCTATTTTTTATATTAATTAAATAAATTAATTAAATCAAATTTCCTATTTAAATTCTGAAATTGACAATCTTTATCACTTTTACTTTCTTAATCCTTCACATTAATTTAAACAAAATCTAGATGTAAATTTAGAGTTAACAATTTTATTCATTTTAGCGTTAAATTTCAATTTTCATTATATTCGCAAATTATAAATTAAATTTGCAAAAATTTCTTTTTATTTGATTTTCATTAAATTTCTCAATTTATTAGTATCCAATAGATGAGACTACCATTGGATTCATACTTTATTACGTAAGTATCTCTAAATTCCATCTAAATTTATATTTACATAATATCTAAATATTAAATTTCATCTATTTGAAATAAACCCAATTACTAAAATTTACATATTAATATATCTTGATTTACAAATGCTATATCAACCAATAGTTATATTATAAATGGAATTTACATAAATTTCAAATATTACTTCAATTAACGTAAATGTAATAATTAATTTTATTTATTGCAATTGGTTATCATTTATAATTTAATATACTAAATAGATGGTTAATTCTTAAAATACTTGTTATCATTAACGTTTTAATTTCACTTAAAAGCTATTAATAACCAGCCCAATGTTTCTATTTGATTGAGACCTAATTCAATGCATAAATGAATGGGTAAATGATTAAAGTTTTGCACTATTGCCACAATTTCATTAATATACATTAAGGTTTATTAAGTTCTAGTTGACTCCCATTTAATTATTACAATAATTACTACCCTTGCTTCAAATTTCCAAAATTTAGAAATTACAATTTTATTTTCAATATTTCCATTTAATAGACTTTCCATTCTATCATCAATCTAATTGCCTTATTATGGATAGTATTACATTATTGAGTCGATTATCAATTTATGGGAAGAATTATTATTGGCCTACTCTTATTACATTAACAATTATCATCTTATTCTAATATTCAATTTATATAGAAATAAATTTCATCCACTTACAAATAAATGCAATTATTACATATTTCCTTCCAATTAATTTAAAATTTAATTCTATAGATTGATTTGATTTAATCGCCAAAAATATATTCATAAATTACTTTACATTCACACTTCCGTTATGTTATTAATCACCATTAAAGAAACGTTTATTAATTACAACAACATTGTAATAACTTACCTACATTGATTGTATACGTTTTCCATTATTATCATTCATTAGAATTTGATTCAACTTTCCATTAATATACAAATTTGAATCCCATTCTAGTTATTCTTTATTAAAAATTCACACAATATTATAACTTCGTACAAGACATCCAATTACTATTTATCATTATAACTTTACAATCTATATAAATTCATTGATTGATTTACTATTTGCCTTTGTTTCCTTATATTCAATTCTTAGCTTAGTATGACAATTTATAGTACTCCATTTAAAAGACATTTCATTTCAATTGTTAATCCTTAGCTTAAGTTTCTACGCTTGCATTTCATTTACTCTTCCGTTACTATATTAATAATTAGTAACGCTTATTATCAATAATAACATCATAATTACTTAATATTTATATGAACTTTAATTCCAAATATATTCATTGACCAATTAATTTGGTAATTTATAATAGTTTTTATTCTACCATTAATTCTATTTCCAAATAACGTACTACCTTATTACCTAAATTTATGAACAATTACCGTTAAAATGTTTTATTGCATAAATTAATTTAATTAACAAATTATAATGGTTTCTACTATTCCTTCAATTGGATTTCATTCCAATTTGTCAAGAATTTATTATATTTACCTATGCAACACTTAATTTCCAACATTCGCTCCAATATACATTATAAGATTTTCATTTCTTTTTACACTAAATTACAAAAATCAATTTAAATTCACATATTTAAATGGTCGAAATTTATGGGTCGTTACACCAATTCAATTCAAAAGCAAATGAACAAGGAATAGATGTTAGGAAATACTACCTAACAACTATCAAAGATATAGACATAGATGTGAGTTCAAAAACTCACCTTTAAACCCAAAACAACAAATGAGAAGCTCTAGAACAAGCTAAGATCAATTCCACTTCAACAACAACTCAAGAAGCTTCAATCTAAGCTCATAAGAAGAATATTTCCTAAGTTAGGTTATAAGAAATTCTGAAAATAGAAGAGGGATTGAGATGGAGAGATGAAGAGGATGCTTACCTAAGCTTCTCTTTGATTTTGGAGCAAGAACTTGAGTTTCCAAATCAAACTAGGGTTTGGAATTTCTATTTCCAATCTTTTCCCCCCATTTCTCTTGAGCTAGAGTGTTAGGAATAGGAATGAGCGAATGAATAGGAGTTGAGTGGAGTATTAGGGTATTAGATGGGTTAGTGGGCTGAAACCCAAACCCAAAGCCCAAAATAGAAAAATAGCAAAATTCACTCAACTCCAAACAAATCGATGTTTATACTCAAAAAAGTTGTAAATGCCATTTTGGACTCAATGGAAGTGGTCTCGAGTCCCAATTCGACTGTTTATAAAAAGTAACATTTCGGACTTTAATCCAATTAACGATGCTATACTTAAATAAAACATTTAAATATACAATCGCAAAATATGCCGGTTGTTACAGTCTCTTTAACAAACAAACGCTTATTTCACACCGTGGTCGTTTTATAAAAATCATTTTTATAATCATTTCAAACAGTTCATGCTTCATATCAAAATACCATGTTCCTTTCGAAATCATATACCCTTTCGGAATCATATTACTTTCAAAATCATGTCACTTTAAATCATTTTCATAAAATAATTAAA
The DNA here is from genome assembly GCA_030737815.1 of Allium fistulosum. NCBI lineage: Eukaryota > Viridiplantae > Streptophyta > Magnoliopsida > Asparagales > Amaryllidaceae > Allium > Allium fistulosum. The sequence continues at coordinate 494,119,327 of CM060905.1, read as the reverse complement.
CCATCGTATCAAAGTATTCACATTTAGATCCATTAAATCTAAATCATAACAGTTCCAACTTAAACAGTTTTAAATATTGAAATTAGTTTATATATATTGAAATAGTTATAATTTAAAATAGTTTATATTTAAAAATAGGTTATAGATTGAAATAGTTTATATATTAAAATGGTTATAAATTAAAAATGTTTATAAATTAAAATATATATATATATATATCGACAATAGCATCAAGTTAGAATTGTTTCTTCCAATTCCACAAATCAATTCAAATTCTTATTAAACCATTTAAAGGTTATATCGATTTCAAATCCAGGTTTGAACTACAATTGAATCCACTTCTAATTCAATAGGTTTCAAAGTTTAGATATTCAAACTATTTACAATAACTTAATTTGATGAATTCATTTATATTTCAAATTTCAACTTTAAGATTTCAATTTAATTTTTTTAAACAATTTATTTAAACCAACTTTAATTTCACATCTTAAACGCTTTGATTTTGAAAACAATTCAGTTCATACAAATCAAATTTTATTTCAAAATATTATTTAACAGGATTAATAATTCAACTTTAATTTTATTTAAATTTGAAATTATTCACTTAATCATTTTAAAAACATTTAAATAAAATCTCAAATTACAAATTTAAATCAAATCAAATATTTAACTTCAATTTATTTAAATTTGAAAATATTCATTTTATCACTTTAAATAAAATCTCAATTACATATTTAAATAAAAATTAAATATTCAAAAATTCAATTTTATTTAAATTTAAAATATTCTTTTAATCACCTTTAATCAAAATCAAGTTATCAAGTTATAAAATCATATCTTCCAAAATCTCAAAACTAGTAAGTTTCGAATCAATTCTAATTTAAATAAAATTCTTAAACAAATAAAATTTCAAATCAATTTAAATTTATCTTTTCAACCTTGATTTATTAAAGTTATTACAAAATATATTTTCAAAATATTAACATAAATTTAAATAAATACTTAAAACATATTATATATATTAGTTAAATTAAATTTTATTAAATTAAATTAAATTAAACATTTTTATTTAAATCTATTTTATATCTTAATTTATATATTTTTAAAAATAATAAAGTTATAAGTAAAATTTTATAATTTACATTTTCAAAACTTAGCTTATAATTTTAAAATTTTCAAAACATATAAATTTTAATTCTAAGATTTACACATATCTTAAAACTAACCTTTATATTATATTTAGAAATCAATATTTATTAAAACCCATATATTTCCTTTCAAAACTTTGGAAATCATTTTTCAAAATATACCAACGGTGTCTGTACATAATTTTCTATCCTATGGTCAAGTGATACAGATATTTCTCATTTCAATCCACAATTTAAATATAATATTTACGGGTATCTATCATTTCAACCCGCAATCCCAAAGTTCAAAATCAATGAAAATCGCTTGGGTTTATCATTTCAACCCATAACGACTTTCCCCTAATCTATAATATCGTTCGAGTATGTATCATTTCAACCCATAGGGATTTCTAAACTAATAGGGAATTTGCAGAGTGAGAACAAATATGATAATAATATAACATATCAACAACAGGCATATATCATCAGTAACAAATTTTAAATATAATATATACAACAGGTTATGGTGTCATATGTCATAGGTAAAAAATTACAGATAATGGCATATCATATTAAACAATTAAATAACTTAATAATTCAAATTTAACAACATATTTTAATCGTCATTTCATGTGAATTAAATTTACTAAATATAAGAATGTAAATCGTGAGTGATTGCTCACCTTTCGAGGCTAGAGAAACAACGAGAATTGGAAGCACGGACACAGATATGCACAAACAAGCTAGAGTTGCAGAAAGAATCTCTGGACATAATGGAAACAAGCAAAACAAGGTGGACGAACTTGGATTTGTTGAAAATACAATATATATATATATTATATCCTTTTCAAAATCAATACTCAATTTATTTGAAAATCAATATTAAATTTAAACATATATATGTATATTAAAATCAAAATCTATATATATATATATTCAAATTCATTATTAAATTTAAACACATATATTTAAAATATATACATTTTATATTTTAAAATCAGTACTTATATATATATACTTATTTTAAAGCAGCATACTTATATATATTACATTCAAAATTTATACTGACAATATATATACATATATACACTACCATATACATATAAAAGTTATTACAACAAATTTAAATGTAGGAACAGATATAAAACAAACTTTGTATAAACTTATATTTTATAACTAACAGCCTTATAAATCTTATATCAATTGACACATATATAAACAGACCAAGCATATATATATATAAACTAATATATATACACAAACATTATACATATATTTTTGAATTATATAAAAAAGAGAAACTGCTGATTGCTCGAGCTAGGGATGTAACAACCCGAAATTTAAGCTATAATACTTAATTAGCGAATTAATTAAATAATAAAATAAGTTTGTTAAATTTTCAGAATTGAACCATGGGAGTTGCACCATTGTGTCCGTGGTGATTTTCTAATCAATTTTCATATATAGATTGTCAAAATCCGAGTTAATAGGAAGAAGATACGCTAGAAACAAGAAACGAACAAAACGAGGAATATATATATATATATGTATGTATGTATGTATGTACACACATACATACATATATATATGTATATATATACATATATATATGTGTGTGTGTGTACATACATACATACATACATATATATATATATGTATATGTATTTGGGTTAGGTCAACCCATAGGTTGACCCCCATCGGTTTAGGTCGACCCTAGGGTCGACCCCCAATGTTGTAGGTTCGACCCCTACTCATTTTAGGTCGACCCGCTTGTTTTTTTGGCCGTGGAGTGGTCAAGGTTCGAGCGAATGACGTGTTTTGTGATTTTCTTCACATCTTGTGCGTTCGTGCTTCCATACAACGGTTCCCATCGAGCCTAAGACATGGTTGCACCAGATTTAATCTCCAAATCCAACGGTATGAGATCCATAAGTGACACTATAAATAAGACCCTAGGCCTAACTATTTTTGTCATTCAGATTTTCTCCATTTGGGTTCATTGCCTGAGGTTGGACCCTAAAAGGAATATTTTTCCGAGGAGAAGATCTTTTTAATTAATATATTTTATACCCTTCAAGTTGATTTGGGAAGGCCAAGGAAAAGAGCTAAGGACTACATGCGAGTGTTTAAGTAATTATTTTAGATTTTTAAGTAATTTAAAATAATAGGGTTTCCAATAGTTGTAGTTTTTCTACAATTTCGGGATAACCTTTATACAAGTTTGTTTACAGTTTAATTTAAGTAAGTTTTAGACTTGTTTTTCAGTCTATTTTCTTTTAGCTATTCTATTTCAATCATTTGCAATTATTTATTGTTAATTATAGATTTTCCAATTATTTACAGTTATTTACATTATTTATAGTTATTTACTGTTATTTACGTTTAATTTACATCTATTCTACGTTAGGATTTCTTCTGTAATTGTCAGTTTCTTTTTAATTCCCTCTTTATGCGTATGGAATAAATAGAAGAAAATAATTCGTTAATACAGACTAAAATATAAGAAAACTGAGTTCATAGAAAATGGGATATAAAATAAGAAAGACTGTAATAAATTGGACTTAGATGAAATAGGCAAATTTAAGACATTTGCAGGCATAGTTATAACATGTAATTATAACTAAAAAGAGAAAATAGAAGAAATAGCAGAAGTAGCTTATTTTATATACATAGACCTTGGGTTAAGTTAATAAGCAAAATTATAACACATAGGTTATAATTAGAGAATAATTAAGTATAAAGAACTGGAAAGGCTTATTTTAAGACTTAAATTAAGTTAATAAGCAAATAAAGTAGAAATAACAGAAGTGGCTTATTTTAATAAACTTAGATATTGGATTAAGTTAATAAGCAAGGCATAGAAGATTTGTATTGTAGGCCCAATGGGGTAGACCTTTACCGATATAGAAGATCTGTATTGTAGGCCCAACGGGGTAGTCCTTTACAAATATAGAAGATCGATATTGTAGGCCTAAAGGGGTAGTCCTTTATAGATATAGAGGCTTATTTTAAAACTTACATTAAGTTAATAAGCAAAAATAGAAGTAAGACCCGTACCAACAGCATTCCCTTTTTTAGTTAGGTCTTACAATAGATTCGGTGAGGCTAGGGCACGCTTATGCTGAAGTAGTGGTAAATAATAGGTCAATAAATAGAAGTTCAATTCATGGGGATTTGGACAAGGGGCGCAACTAAATTTTGTTTGTTAGATAAGACCCGTACCAATAGCATTCCCTTTTAGTCAGACACAGGTGGTCTCACAATACCACAGGTGAGGCAAGGGCACGCTTACGCTGGAGCAGTGGTAAATAAGAGGTCAACAAAAGGGAGCAACAGATAGTGCGAGCCTAATGGTGGTCGAGCGTGCGGCCTCAGTGCTGGCTGATAAGTCGTTATTGAGTTCCAAGCGCTTAGTAGGTGTCTTCTGCGTAGGGACCAAAAGGGTCTAGTCCGCAGTAGGTGTAGGTGTCTTTTGCGTAGGGGCTAACATGGTCTAGTCCGCATTTTGCATAGGGACCAATGGGTCTAGTCCGTGTCTTTTGCGTAGGGGCCAATAGGGTCTAATCCGCATCTTTTGCCTAGGGACCAATGGGTCTATTCCGCAATAGGCATAGTAGAGATAGAAGGCCGATAAAAGGGTAGAGTTAGGACTTCGGCCTAATTAAAGTAGGATTGGGAATTCAGCCTAATCAAAGCAGTTATCTAAGGAGAGTGCAAACAATCTAATCGAGCTATCTTAGTAAAGCAAACAGTTAAACCGTATTTTATTCCAGCTTTATCTTTCCTTTATTTCCTTTTATACTAGAACTGTTGCAAAGTCTATTATCTTTACCTTGCTTAAGAATACTAGTAATTACTTTCATTCACCAGACTTTTAGTCTGACCTACTCCTCTATTTCCCTTTTTTGCCCCATAGGCCAGCAAAGGCAGGGATAGTAGATTTCGGATTCCTTTGGAGGTTCAGCTGCAGAGATTTTCTTTATGTATTCTACTTCTTCTTTTTCAGTTTCTATTTCATTTGATGTACTGGTACTTTTATTTGAGAGGGATGTTTATTTTATGTACTCTCATGTTATGATTGAGATAATGTTTTTCACTAGACATGGATATTTAGCATTTTGAGACATATTTGGTTTTATGAAGTATTTATGAAGTTTGATTTTAAATAAGTTATTGTTTTAATTGTTTTCATTGTTTTATTTATTATTGCTTGGGAATCTTAGTCTCTGTAAGTTTTTAGCTATACCTATAACACACCACATCTTTTAGTGTTCTCTTTTTGGGTATACTAAGGGGTGTGGGGTGTTACATTTGGTATCAGAGCCTAAGGTTACAGGATTCCTAAAAATTTGTTTTAAAAGTAAAGAATTTTTCAAAATAGCTTGTTTTAAAAGTATTTTTCAGAAAGAAATTCTTAGAAATAGTTTTCAAGTATAAATGAGTTTTTATAAAAATCCCCTCAAAGTCTAGTTTAACCTTCTTTCGATTCTTTCGAGCCTAAACTCTCTTTTCTTTGCATAGTATGGCTGACTGGTTCCGTAGAGCTACGGTTCCAGAGGTGCAAGGCCAAGCACCCAATATAGCACCAGTAGGTGGAGATCCCTTTAATCCACCTACAGTTGTCAATTTTTCTAAGCTATGCAAGGACTTCGCTAGTCTAAGAGGCATAATGTTTTCTGGCACAGAGGATTTTGAGGAGACACGAGCTAGGCAGCTGAAGGGAGGGCTTAAAGTGGTTCCTAAGTTAGAAAGCTCTAAGAAGCCATGGTGGAAGAACAAGAAGGATAAGGACAAAAGGAAAAAAGGAGGACCTCAGAAGCGGATCAAGAAAAGCGGAAAATGTCATAGTTGTGGACTGACTGGTCATTGCGCAAAGGACTACAAGAAGGAGTTACAAATAAAGAGAAGGTGTTATAGTCGTGGATAGTCCGGTCACCTTAGTAAAGCTTGTCCTCAGAGAACGAGGCAGAGAGAAGACGCACCTACAACGCAAGTACAAGCTTTGGATGTAGCACCTTCAAGTAGTGGACCGAATCGAGGTAGGAGAATCTCTATAGAAGATTGATTTCTATTTCGGATTTTTCCTATTCGAACTCTTTTTGACTTTGGGGCATCGCATTCTTTTCATTCCTAGTTTCTTGATTGATTGTTTGCACTTAGATATCTCCTTAGTAGTATACCCTATAGTTGTTTCAAACCCCATAGGAGGATCAGCACATTTATCCATGATTTGTAGGGGTTTGAAAATTTTTATCCTAGGCGTAAAGTTTGATTGTGAAGCCTATGTATTGGGATTTTCGGGGTATGGGATGATTTTGGGAATGGATTGCTTATCCACATATGGAGCGATATAGGACTGCGAAAGGAGAGTCGTTAGACTAGAGACATGTAGCAGTAGGACTCTCAAGGTTTCCTGCGACCCACAGAGGTTAGTCATGTTGAGCTTCCTTTATTCCCTCGATTCATCATCAGTAGATTTAGATTCAGTGCCTGTCGTCAGAGATTTCCCGGACGTCTTTGAGGAGGTTAGAGGACTACCTCCAAGAGAAAGACCGACTTTAGGATCTATATGAGTGACAAGCCAGTGGCATTGCCCGTGAGGCATATGGCACCTAGGGAGAGTAAGCAGTTGAATAAACTCACAAAGAAGAACCGTTACCCACTTCCTATGATAGATGATCTTTTTGATCAGTTAGTTGGCTCCTCGGTATTTTCTCAGCTTGATTTAGCTACTGGATTTCATCAGCTTAGGGTCGCTGACGATAGCATTGATAAGACAGCATTTAGGACACCCGATAGATTCTTTGAGTGGTTGGTTATGCCATTTGGGCTAACCAACGCCCCAACATATTTTGTAGATTTGATGAGCCGTGTTTTTGGAAATGTCCTAAATAAGTTCATAGTAGTATTTGTGGATGACATTTTGGTGTTTTCCAAGAGTATGGAAGAGCATGTTATTTATCTAGAGTAGGTTCTTCGTGCACTTCACGATCATCAGTTGAAGGCAAAATTCTTGAAGTGATACTTTTGGCATAAGGAAGTGCGTTTCTTTGGGCATAGAGAAGGTTTACACATGGTAGGAGTTTGAGAAACGGTTTTGTACATTTAGGTTCGGATTGTGGAAATCCAAAGAGAGGTAGGCAAAGATTGGAGATGTACAATAAATTCAGTTAATAAGAAAAGAAGAAAGCCCATATGTAGATAATTGCAAAATTATAATTGTTTCATATAAGAGGATTTAACGGTAGTGCCTTGAAATAAAAATAAGCATAAGAGAGGAATAGGAACAAAACACTTTAGTAATGAGATTACCAAAGTTTAGGAAGGGTACTCCTAAGGTAGTAAGAAGAAAATCCACCTTATGTTTAGCTCGATAAAATGAAATTGTTAGAATTGAAAAAAAAATTCATTGTTAACATTTTTGAGAAAGAAAATATTGGGTATGAAATTTAAATTGTTAAAAGCGAAATTCTTTTTGAAGAATTATAAAGTATATAGCTCGCTAGTTTTTTTGTAGGTAAACAAAGATTTTAAATATAAAAACCTAGAGTGTATTAAGTATCGGAAATATAGGTTACAACATTTATTCTTGTAATAGATGTTTTCGTGGAAAATAAAGGGAGCATAGACTATAACACTATTGTTATAGTAGGTAACTCCCAAAGGAAATGTTTTTACATTGTATATGAGATTTATTAGTATTTATTTTTGAATCCATACACTAGTTTTTATGGGTTGTAGTAACGGTGTTTTACGCAACATCTGTTTTGACCTAAATAAAAATGTATTTTGAAGATAATTTCCAAGTATAGAAATAAAGTAGTTTGTAAGTACACTTAATATTTAAATAAGTATGAGGAAATGTTCTATAGTTATGGATATATTAAAACAGTTTTGAAAATGAGTTTTTCTAAAAAGAAAAGTGCAAGTTAAATATTAGGAAATTAATAAATTTCATAGAAAATGTCCATTGTAAGAGAATATGCTTTAACCTATTGGAATGAAATGAATAATGGTATAATTTTCTATGAAACCGAATCCCAAATAAAGATGTTTTGTGCAAGTTATAAGGAATACGTGAAAGAGATGTACAAGGTATGGGAAGCACCATATTTTGTATAGCCCATTTCGAAAAATATAGAATAAGTTCTTTGTAATTTCACATAAACATGAAGTCCTCGTTTAAAGGATTCATAGAAGGTTTAAGCATTAATAATTTCTCATAACAGAAAGTAGTTCCAATACGTTAAGGTATAAAACCATTAGGTGTAATAAGAAGATGGTTTGAAAACACGTAAGGACATTTTAAAGGTATTTTAAAGAAAAATGGTTTGGTGAAAAAGTAAAAAAGTTTTTGGAAGCGAAAAACTTAATAACAGTTAAATTTTTAAAAAAATCCCAATTTTTATAAAAAGCTGTAAGGATACAAGTCTAGAAAGATAAAATGTTAAGTAACCAAGTACCTTTGAATTTAATGGAAATTTGAAAATAAAACTTTTTAAAGGCAAATTTTTTTTGGGATTTGATGTTTTAAAAAATTTAGAAGCTTTAGTTTTTGAAATACCAAACCAAACTTTTAAATATGGAATAGGTTTTCCTAGATATGATAGAAAAAGTGTAAAGCTATAAGAGATAGCAGTAATTACTTTTAGAAGTAATAATAGAAGATTCCGTAGAGTGTAGAGGACACTAGTGAGAAGCTAGGATTGTTGCTTCATGTGTGTAGACTATAATAAGGTGATGTTAGTAAGGTAGTAAGACACGCGTGGTTGAGGACGTGTATTCTTGATTTTCGGGGAACTTGGAAGGAGCATCCTCCTTTAGTAGAATTCATGTATAATAATAGTTTTCAAGCTAGCATTGGAATGACACCTTTCGAAGCTTCATATGGAAGACCATGCAAGTCGCCTTCGTGTTGGTTAGAGTCTTGTAACGACCCGCTATTTTGGACCATTCGCATCCGCACATGTCGAACTTGAATGATTCAAAATACCGAATTGTTAATTTAAATTTGGCAAAACTGAACATATACAGTAAATAAATAATCACAGATCATAGACACAGAGTAATAAGTGCAGCAGAAATAAAAGATAGTAGTTCATGAAGCTACTATATACATATCTAAGTTAAATAAGGTACAACAGATGTCTCGAATACAATAGTCAAATACAATATCAAAATACATCACTGGAATCAACTGAATATCTGAAAGCTGGATAGATAGCTGGATCTCCAAGTGAAGCTCCAACTCCAAAGGTGAGTCTCGAATACTGGTACACTCAGTCCGACCCGAGCGTAAAGCAAAACACAAAACACTCGAGTCAGGATTAACATTCTTATATCAATAAATCCAACTCAAGTGAAATAGCAATTGAAATACAAGTAACTCAAAGAATGTTTGGAATAACCATCCTTTAAGGATCCGTTAAACTATCTACTATGTAGTAGTGTACGATAAGTAGATAATGCCTATCAGTAATATAAGATATCAAAATAATGTTAAGGCGTTACCATTATCCCCCTTAACACATCTTTATATAAGCGTTATAGTCTATACAGCACTGTAAACTCCACCGTAAACTAGTGGGATATCAGGGAGTACTCTATAGGTATAACAAAAAACAAATCGTAGTGGTCGCGTATAAAGGGATACAAGTATGACAAGGCACATGAGGCAATACCCAAGGTAGTGAAACTACCGTTTGCCTGATCCGGACTAGTGAGAACACATCGCCGCAGCGATCGCAACACTGCGAAACAACACTCCCAAATCAAGGGTGCACCAATCGACAACAAGTAATGAGTAGTTTTCGAAGAAGTGTGTTCGCTCGAGGTAGCTAACCCCCATTTGGCCCGGCACGGCTCCTGTTTTAGTCATTTCCAATTTGACACAAGTGTCAAGGCTATCCATTATCGTTCTCTTTCTTCAGTCACCACGTTCATCATTCCAACCACTTCATTCTGGATCACACTCCGCGTATAGTTTTTAAAGTGGTTTTCGGTTTAGACAGTGAGTATGTCCCTAACCGATTCCGGTCTCTTTAATAACTTTCATAATTATTACACCGATTGGTCGTTTAATAAATTTCAAAACCAAATCAATTACAATTTCAATTAGAATTTGTAAATCAACATTTCCTTTGTCTTCCTAAACCAATTTCCAAAATTTACGTTTCAAAACTTCCAAATTACCATTTCACAATCTTATAATACAATTTCAGTTTTTATTTAAAACCATTCCAATATTCATTTAAATTCGTATATAAGTTTCATTTCGAAATCATTTAAATAAATCTAATTTAACATTCAAATCAATTTAACTTCATTTATCGATTTTGTCCAATATTCGTTAAGTAAATTTATCATTCAAAACAATTCTTTTTAACTTCCAATTCATTAAATCAATTACTTAAGTTCAACTTCATTATATTAAAACTTACAATTTAAATTAAATTAAATTCGTCAAATCAAGTTCTTTAAATTACAAGTCTTACATTAATTCAATAAATCACATTTTTATTTCTAGTTAAAGAAATTCAATTCCACGTATTTACTTACTTAAATAATTTTCCAAAACTTAATTAATAAAGAAACTCAATTTCACTTATTTACGAAGTAAAATTTCACTTATTCAAAAGTTCAATTTCTCTTATCAAAGAATTCAATTTTTTATTTAATTATCAAATAATCAAATCTTATTTAATTATTAAATATTTCAAAACTTAATTATTAAATAATTTCAAAGCTTAATAATTTCAAACTTAATTATAATTTCAGACTTAATTTTTAAATCATTTCAAACTTAATTCAATGAAAAGTTCCAAATTTAATTGTCAAATAATTAATTTCAAAATAACGATCTTTCAACAACTACTATGTCAATATTTGTTTTAGATTTTAAATATTAACATTTCCTTTCATTAAAAATTCAAATTCCAGCTTCATTTCAAAACCTTATCTTTTCAAATAAAACTTTATTTTATTTTAAATCAAATTATTGACCAATCGGGTTTTTTTTAATTCTCTATCCTAAGTCAAGTTCATTTGGGTATTTATCATTTCAACCCGATTCCAATTCAATTCAAAATCAAGCATAGCAAAGGGAACTTGCAGTGTGATAACTGGGATGGTGTCAAAGTAAATAAACAAGCAATAACAACAATCAATAACAATCTAATAATCAATTCAAATAATCCCGAAATAATCGTATTAATTCACATTGTTGTTTGTGCAAATTAATATAATTATTTCTAGAATCTACACTATCATTTCATGTAGATTAAAGATTATTACATTAGTATTTAAACGGTTCTTCACTTGTCATTCATTATTCAATTTTATATTACATAAATTATACAACATACATTCAATGGTTCAAAGTGTAGTTAACACTATTCTACGTGTCAATTTATTTAACATTTAAAGGGGGTTATATTATACACATTTAACTAATCAAATTCAACATTTAACTATCCTATATCAAGTTCAATTGCATACTATTGATCATTTTAACATTAACAATTTAACGTCCAATATAAACATCAACAATCAATCAATTATCAGCCAAACTGTATTATCATCGCATAAATAATTAACAGATAATGGTGTCAGATGTCACAGGTGAACTGATACAGGTAATAGCATATATAACAGTGTAATTAACTAACAGCAGCATATTTCAATCGTCGTTTCAATTGAAATCAAATTTAATAAATAAAAGAATGTTAATCGTGAGTGATTGCTCACCTTTCGAGGCTATAGAGATTCGACAATGAACGAGTTATGAATCCAGTGCGAATTCCACAGCAAAGCTAAATTGGCACGAATTTGGCGAAGAAAGCTGACAGCATGAAATTGACGAAATCGAATCAAAACTGGATTGATGAAGATGAATGGTATAAGTGGACTTATATATAACTATATTACAGTCACATATATATGCACAATATATATGCTGAACCATTACTTATATAATATACCCAGCCATAATTTACTCATATATATAAACTAATATATATATATATAAATCTACATTTTTAAACTTACATACGTAAATACTTTGGAATCAACAATATGTATATGTTCTAATATGTAAACCAATGTGTATATATATAAATATATAAAATAACATATAATATGTAAACAAAATAGCCTACTTATATAAGAATACGCATACATCATTTGTAAACATATTAGCCTAGAGAAACATGGATTTCATACACATCACAGTTCAAATATACGAAAACTTTTGTCATAGATATTTATATACATGACAGTTCATAGATATTATTACACTCTTACTTTAAAAACTTACTCAAAACCCCTACAGTTCATTTGTACTAGGTACTACCAGCATATACTTTATATTTAAAAATCAATATTTAGCTTTGAACATATATATACCACTGTAATCTTATATAATATTCACTCGCAACCCATACTTATAAAGTTTATGTATATCTAACAGCTCAAATCCAATATATTACACATATCATACATAATATATACTTCATCTATTTAAGATTGGCAAAATAAATAAATAAAATCTAATCCATATAGGACTGTGAAAACTCGAACTGACATGTAATAAAATATATATAACAGAAACAGCTTTTATATGTTTATATAAATACTACAAATTATATACGGTAGATGCAGTACCAAAATTTCTCAGAGAAAGTAACATACAATTGTACATAAAAGAACCGCAGTATGCATATACACTTTTGTTAAACTGCATAGTGCAAAATCAAAGAATACACATATTTGTTAAACTTATATATATTAGTCTTTTCTATAAAACAGAGCAACAGACAAAAAAGTCCAAATTTAATACTTAAGGAGAAAATGGCTGCTACATGCTTTCAATATGCAAACCATCATTACATAAACAATATATATACACTGCTATACCACCAACATATATAAAACTTCTTTTAAATATATTATATCACTTTAAGCATAAAATATACTAAAATATAATTGAAACTGTTATATAATATGTATACTGACATATACATACTCTATTGTAAAATTACAACTCTTAGGACATAATATATATGAATACTAACATGTCTAAGATATGAACATATGCTCACAGACATATACAAAAAAAAATCAATACTACTACAAAATATATATAAAGCAACCTATAAGATTTATATATAAAATCATAATATATAACTCACGCCAGAACAAGAGGTGGATTGGAAGAAGTCGAGGCTGCTGGACGGAAGGGAATGGGTAGAGAAACGAGGAAGGAAGAGCACTAAGGCCTCGTGTCTGGGCAAGGTGGATCTCGGCCTGTGTTGCTGGGAGGGGCTGCTCACGGTAGTTGGGTTAGTCGTGGCGGGGGCGGATCTGGTATGGGGCGGTTCAGGGGAAGGCCGTAGGATGAGGTGGTTGTCGAGTCCATGGGTTTTGAGGAAGGTGATATGGGTTTTGGTGGAGGGAAACTTTGATATGGCAGAGGAAGAGTAGCTTGGCCATGGGAGAAAAATAAGAAAAACAAAAGGACAGGCTGCTTGAACAAAAGATGAACATGTATAATTTGAAACGTATATTGAACCGACAAATTATAATTTGAACTTGGGAATAGTAAATGTCACTAATAAATTGTGGGCATTAAAACAAAGCTAGTGGCTATTGGAATTATCAAGAACAACGAAAGGACACCAAAACCCCAAAAGCTCCAAACGGATACCGGTACGATAATCGTTTTATTAATTTCGCTCAGTACCGGAAGTCGAAACACAGCGATGAATATATTTCAGAGATCAGCACAACGAGACGATCAATACGGTATATAAATATCAGTGGTACGATTGAGTTATAAAAATTCGAATTTTCTACTAGCGGAAAATGCAAGAAAAACGCAGAAAAATAAGATCGATGGAGCTAAAGAAGTCCGAATTTGGAAAAATGAAAAATGACGTCATGCTCAGAAGACGGTTTAGAATTTTTCTATGTAAAAATATTTAGGTTTCGAAAACATTTTATTTTCATTACATTTTAACTGATTTAAACCGAAATGACGTGACTGAAATTTACTTTCATATTTTCTAACGAAACTTTACAATTTCCTATGTTTAAATAGATGCATTTTAAATATCGAATTTTCGTTGCGAAATTTTAATGTTTATTTTTATTAACGAAAATTACATTTAACGCACATCGCACGTTTCTTACGTTAAAATTATTATTTTGGTTTCTGTTATTGGTTACAACTATTTCATATTATTACATTACGTTTTAATATGTATTATTACATTATCGGTCTTATCGAAATTGGTTTTGGATTTGTATATACAAAGAGATTTCCATTTAATAGATCGAAATTTTTTATTTCTATTGGATTTTTAATTAAAATTTTATTTAATTTAGTATTTTTAAAGCGTTAAAAATACGGGTAATTATAAGTCTACAGAGAGATTGCTACTTAGTCTCGACATGGTTAGAGAGACTTCGGAGAAGATTGATTTGATTAGGAGAAAATGCGTACCTCTTATCCACATCTCTTTGATAGTAAATTTTGAATTTTCTATTTCCATCTTTAGTTTTGAATATGTTCTTTCCTTTATTATCCTTTAGGAGGGTAGAACTTAGGATTTAACCTATGGATGGTAGGATTTGATGAAAACATGTTATTAGGACATGTTATTTATGATGGATACTAGTGGTTGCAAGTGGTTGCTAGTGGATGTTAATGAACGCATATACTTACACTAGGCACTATTATCTCTTAGGGATCGGCCTAACTAGGACACTAGAGCATATGCATATGGATGTGTGCGCATTTGCATTTTTATTTTATTTTATTTTCCATGGTTGCTGTAAATGAATGATTATCATATGATTGTTGTATTTGGATGATGATTGTAGCACGTATATAGAACTATCAGTTATCATTAGGGAATTTGCATTCATTTGTATACATGGCACAGACATGATTGCATAAAAGGAGATCGATTGAATTAGTGGACCACCTAATCTTTTGCATTAGTTAGGGACATTGACACTACACTAATTGCATATGTATCATAAATCGCAATAGAAAAACCTAAGAACAATGGTTGTAATGGATGATGGTTGAGTAGTTGGTTATAGGACTTGGATGAAAACATTTATTTCATTCTTCTATCCTGATAGATTTCGGGGACGAAATCCCTTAAGGAGGGGAGAATGCAACAACCCAAAATTTAAGCTATAATAATTAATTAACGAATTAATTAAATAATAAAATAAGTTTGTAAAATATTCAGAATTGAACCACGGGAGTTGCACCATTGTGTCTGCGACGATTTTCTGATCAATTTTCATATATAGATTGTCAAAATCCGAGTTAATATGAAGAAAATACGCTAGAAACAAGAAACGAACAAAACGAGGATATATATATATATATATATATATATTTGGGTTAGGTCAACCCATCGGTCGAACCCCATAGGGTTAGGTCGACCCCTACTCATTTTAGGTCGACTCGCTTGTCTTTTTGGCCGTGGAGTGGTCCAGGTTCGAGCGAATGACGTGTTTTGTGATTTTCTTCACATCTTGTGCGTTCGTGTTTCCATCCGACGGTTCCCATCGAGCCTATGACGTGGTTGCACCAGATTTAATCTCCAAATCCAACGGTCTGAGATCCACAAGTGACACTATAAATAAGACCCTAGGCCTAGCTATTTTTCTCATTCAGATTTTCTCCATCTGGGTTCATTGCTTGAGGATGGACCCTAAAAGGAATATTTTTTCGAGGAGAAGATCTTTTTAATTAAAATATTTTATACCCTTCAAGTGGATTCGGGAAGGCCAAGGAAAAGAGCTAAGGACCATAGGTGAGTGTTTAAGTAATTATTTTAGATTTTTAAGTAATTTAAAATAATAGGGTTTCCAATAGTTGTAGTTTTTCTACAATTTCGCGATAACCTTTATACAAGTTTATTTACAGTTTAATTTAAGTAAGTTTTAGACTTGTTTTTCAATCTATTTTCTTTTAGCTATTCTATTTCAATAATTTGCAATTATTTATTGTTAATTATAGCTTTTCCAATTATTTATAGTTATTTACAGTATTTATAGTTATTTACTGTTATTTACGTTTTATTTACATCTATTTTACGTTGGGATTTCTTCTGTAATTGTCAGTTTCATTTTAATTCCCTCTTTATGTGAATGGAATAAATAGAAGAAAATAATTCGTTGATACGAACTAAAATATAAGAAAACCGAATTCACAGAAATTGGGATGTAAAATGAGAAAGGCTGTAATAAATTGGACTTAGACTGAAATAGGCAAATTTAAGATAGTTGCAGGCATAGTTATAACATGTAATTATAACTAAAAAGAGAAAATAGAAGAAATAGCAGAAGTAGCTTATTTTTATATAATTGGACCTTGGGTTAAGTTAATAAGCAGAATTATATCACACAGGTTATAATTAGAGACAATAATTAAGTAGAAAGAACGGGAAAGGCTTATTTTAAGACTTAAATTAAGTCAATAAAAAAAATAAAGCAGAAATAATAGAAGAGGCTTATTTTAATAAAATTAGATCTTGGATTAAGTTAATAAGCAAGGTATAGAAGATCTGTATTGTAGGCCCAACGGGGTAGTCCTTTATCGATATAGAAGATCTGTATTGTAAGCCCAACGGTGTAGTCCTTTACAGATATAGAAGATCGGTATTGTAGGCCCAAAGGGGTAGTCCTTTACAGATATAGAGGCTTATTTTAAAACTTACATTAAGTTAATAAGCAAAAATAGAAGTAAGACCCATACCAACAGCATTCCCTTTTTTAGTTAGGTCTCACAATAAATTAGGTGAGGCTAGGGCACGCTTATGCTGGAGTAGTGGTAAATAAGAGGTCAATAAATAGAAGTTCAAATCATGGAGATTTGGACAAGGGGCGCAACTAGATTTTGTTTATTAGATAAGACCCGTACCAACAACATTCCCTTTTAGTCAGACACAGGTGGTCTCACAATAGCACAGGTGAGGCAAGGGCATGCTTATGCTGGAGCAGTGGTAAATAAGAGGTCAATCGGAGGGAGAAATAGATAGCGCGAGCCTAATAGTGGTCGAGCGTGCAGCCTCAGTGCTGGATGATAAGTTGTTATTGAGTTCCAAGCGCTTAGTAGGTGTCTTCTGCATAGGGACCAACAGGGTCTAGTCCACAGTAGGCATAGGTGTCTTTTGCGTAGGGCCAACATGGTCTAGTCCGCATCTTTTGCGTTGGGACCAATGGGTCTAGTCCGCGTCTTTTGTGTATGGGCCAACAGGGTCTAGTCCGCATCTTTTGTGTAGGGACTAATAGGTCTAGTCCGCAATAGGCACAGTAGAGATAGAAGGCTGATAAAAGGGTAAATTAGGACTTCAGCCTAATTAAAGTAGGATTGGGAATTCAGCCTAATCAAAGCAGTTATCTAAGGAGAGTGCAAACAATCTAATCGAGCTATCTTAGCAAAACAAATAGTTAAACTGTATTTTATTCCAGCTTTATCTTTCCTTTATTTCCTTTTATACTAGAACTGTTGCAAAGTCTATTATCTTTACCTTGCTTAAGAATACTAGTAAATACTTTCATTCACCAGACTTTTAGTCTGACCCACTCCTCTCTTTTCCCTTTTTCCCCTATAGGCCAGCGGAGGCAGGGATAGTAGAACTCGGATTCCTTTGGAGGTTCAGCTGCGGAGATTTTCTTTATGTATTCTACTTCTTATTTTTTCAGTTTCTATTTCATTTGATGTACTGGTACTTTTATTTGAAAGGGATGCTTATTTTATGTACTCTCATGTTATGACTAAGATAATGTTTTTCACTAGACATGGATATTAGGCATTTTGAGACATATTTGGTTTTATGAAGTATTTATGAAGTTTGATTTTAAATAAGTTGTTGTTTTAATTGTTTCCGCTGTTTTATTTATTTTGTCTTGTGAACCTCAGTCTATGTAAGTTTTTAGCTATACTTATAACGCACCACATCTTTTAATGTGTCCTTTTTGGGGATACTAAGGGGTGTGGGATGTTACAAGGGAAGTTGAGTGGGTTGTGTCGGTAAGGAGGCGCTGTCTATGTGGTGGTGTCAGAGGCGGAGAAGGGAATGGCATGGCGGTGAGCAGCGGTAGGAGAGGAAGCAGAGAGTGGAGGGCTATGATAGTGGCGATGGCAGTTCGCATGGCCTCGTGATGGTAGGAGGCGGATGAGAGGAAAAAGGCGCTGTTTTGTTTGGCCGATGGTGACTGCGGGGCGGTAGTGAGTCGTTGGAGTGGGCGGATCTGACGGTGGAACGGTGGGTTCAAGTTCAAGGGCGTGGTGAGGTAGCAGGGGAATGCTTGGTCATGGAAGCACAGGCTTAGGCCAGGTAGGTGGAGAGGGTAGTGGTAGATTCAATGGAGGGAGGTCGGCGAAAAATAAAGCGGCGAGGGTGGCCGGAGCATGGGCGACAAGGTAGTGCGGTTGATATGAGTATGGGGATGTGGGTGGATTGTTGTTGCGTGGGTTCGGAGATGGAAAAAGCAGGGAGGTTATGGCGGAGGGCACGATGGTATAGATGGACGAGACCAAGTTGCAGGGGTGGTGAACAAGCACCTCAACAATGAACATATATGTAGCGTGATAAAAAAAATTAGTAAGAAGAGAGCGAATGGAAGGAAGGAGAAAGAGAGGTGAACGGTTTGAGTGGAGAAGAAGATGCTGCCTTTCTGACATATGAAGACTAATATATATTATTAGTATTATATATTTTTTTCTTTTATCAGATAAAACTTGAAAGAGCAGAGCAAAAGATGGAGAGAGAAGAGAATATAAGTGAATAGACTTACTAGATATATATTATCTCTTGAACAGTGGGAAATGTAAAAGTCAGGTACGTTTGAATTGAAGGAAAATAATAAAGGTAAATGGACACGGGAAACCAAAAGGTTCCAAATTGGATGCTGATACGGCTAATCATTTTGCGGATTTCACTGCATATCGGACATCGAAATGCACAAATGAATATACTACGATGATTAGCATGACGAGATGAACAGAATGGTACATAGATATAACCGATATGACCATTCTATCAAAAGTCGATATTGTGCTACCAAACTACTGCAAAGTCGTTGAAAGTAAGATAAACGGGCTAGAGAAGTCTAAATTTGACGAAATGGATTATGAAGTCTCACTCAGAAAATAGTTTACATTTTTGTTATATAAAAATATTCAGATTTCAAAAATATTTTATTTTCATCTAATTTCAACTGATTTAAAATTGAAATTGGAAATTGCACAACAAAACTAACATTTATATTTTCTGATGAAAATATGCCATTTTCTATATTCAAATAGATGCATAACAAATATCAAATTCTGATTGCCAAATTTTATTATTTAATTTCAAGCAAAATTTCAGTTAATTACGTTATAAAAATCGTTAAAATTTCTAGGCCATTACAGTAAAAGAGATTAGCAAATGGATCAAGGATGAGATATTTTGATGAATAGTGCAAACGATAATTTCCTAAGGAAATGAGATATAAAGGTGGCATGTGTGAGTGAGGCTCCTTCGTGAATTTTCATAGAGGGTAGAAGGTGGTAGTGACCTCTTGACTAAACCCTACAAATTCACCCTTAAGGGTTTCGCTAATCACTTTTTACAAAATTTATAAAGGTAGAAACTAATTAGTGCTAATCCATTTCTATCTCCACTAATCTTTCCCTAATCAAAGAAAATCAAGTCCAAACTTTGGTTATAGCCATAAATCATCACTGAAAGCTAGAATAGCAAGTTGAAACTAGAAGAAAGGAGGCAAAAGGGAGAACACCTAGAGGCCATGAGCAATAATGGGGTATAAGAGGAGGTTGAGGTCATTTTTGGAAGGAAATGTGGAAGATTTGGGGTTTAGTGATGGTAGGAAGTGTTTCTATGTTCTTACGTGTTTGTGCTTGTGATTAGCATGGTCTTGGGTGAGTTATCTCACTATTTGAATGTATATAATGTGTTATATATGCTTGTGTATAAATATAAAGTTCATTAACTAATTAAAGTTATAAGTTTTAGAGCCCCTCACTTTTGAAAGAAAACGACAACTCTATATTGTATAACATCACTTCTACTACCTTCTGTAACATGTAACATGGTCTTGAAATTGTGTTTATATGGTTAGTTGGCTCGTATGTTGAATTGATGTGAATATGAAAGTGTTTGTATATCGATAGTCGCTATAAGTGCACTTTGAATCCCCTTGTGTTTAAACTTATTTAATGTGGTTATTTATGAATATATTGTGACATTACACATTTTGGTTGTTCTCTACACATATTTTGGTAATCAGACAGCAAGGAATAAATTTGGAAAGTTGTAGAACTTGTGAAACAAAGTTGTGAAAGTTAGAGGCTAATTAGTCGCTATGAATACACTTTGAAATCGCCTTTTCTTTGGCAATTTTTAAGTTAATTTTGGAAGAAATCCTTATGGGTTTCTTTGATGTTTTAATAATTACTATATGTGTACTTATTACTATAAAAAAATCATGGTTTAAAAAGTTGTAAAAGTGGTTGAACGAAGTTGAAAAGTTAGAAGTGAAATAGTCACTATAAATGCACCTTGAAAAATACATTGTTTTCGAAAAAAATTATAATTAATTTGAAAGATATCCTTAGGGATTTATTTTCACGATTTTTAATTAGCCTAAGTATATTACTTACTGCAAAAAATGGAACTTAAATCATTTATTTAAGTGGTGAAAAATGACCACAAAGATCGCACAATCTTCCTTTGTTCTTTGCCCAGAATCTACTATAACACTTATAAATGCTACCTTTGACTTTCTACAACACTGTTTTGTTATTTAATGTGTTTAAAATTAATTATGTTTATGAGATCATTTTAGGGAAGTTTAATAGAAGGATCTAAAGTATTTTAAAAGTGGTTTCAAGTTTAAATATTATTTTAATAATTATTTATGAATTTTTGAAGTAAAAGGCTTTCTTTGTAATATTGATAATAAACATGTTTTTTTTTTAATTTTCTAATTAATTATTTAAAGTAAAATTTTTATATGGATATTTAAAACCTATTCATAAATATTTTTATGTATAAACAAGTTTGGAAAAGTAAGTGAAGTATTTCATAAAAGGATAAGTGGTTTGTGTTATAACATTGTAATTATAATAAATGGTTTTGTGTGAAAATATATTATCTTGTTAATAAATATACTTAGATCTTTAAAAAGAATGTTTTAAAGGCAGTGAAAAGTATGAATTGGTTTTGGGTTTGTTATGACAATGTGCTAATAACATTGTCTTTAACCCTTTTGATTATACTTATGGATATAATCAGATCTTTAAAAACAAAGTTTTAAAGTATATTATAAATAAAATGTGAAAGTGGCTAAGGATCGTATAATATGGAATATTAACTAAGTTATTTACTAGTGCGGAATATAAATATAAAGGTAAATAATAAAGTAAATGACTCTAGTGATTTTTATACTGGTTCAAACTTCCCGTTCTACGTCTAGTGCCAGACTTCTTCTGGAATTCAACTATAAACCCTCACTAATTGACCCAGATGAACAGGTATTACATCGCCTGAGCAACCGAACAGGACTTCTATTGCCTAAGCAATAGAATAAGACTTCAACCGCCTGAGCAATTAAACATGACTTCTAATACAGATAGTAAAATTGCTTCTGACTGAGTATGCTCTTGAGAAGCAATGATAAGTCAATAATGTACACACTTCCTATAATCTTCTCCTTTGTGGTATATTATGTAATTGGTGAAGATAGGAAGTTTATTTAATCACTAATGAAGTTTGATTGAATGAACAAGTGTTGGAATGAGAATATTGAATGCAAATGGCAAGATTGTGTAGACAATTAGAATAAGAATTAGAATCAAAAATCAGTGATTAAAACAATTGATTTCATGGCTATATATAGTGATTAAGAGTTGTAATCATTCATGAAAAGTAGTCATGAAAGAATATGGAAGCAACTCTTGAATCAAGAGCAAGAGTTGTTTCTATTTGCTAAAATGAAGTGTCTTTTCAAAATATAGCCATTATAAAGATTCAGATGTCTGAGTGGAATAATTCATCCAGTTGAATCGATCAAAAATCGAATCAGAAAAAAAATAGTGCAAAAGACATGTAATTCTACTGGCTGAATCATCTGCTTCAGCCATCGGAATATTCAAGTGTAGTTGTGCACGTGAACAGGCATTCGGTCGATTGAACTATATGATTCAGTCCGTTGGATTGCCTATTTTTTGCCATATCAAAGATTTTTCAAAATAGTTTTTGTATATGAACTAGGTTACTAAAAAACTTAGCATATGAACTATGATTTGATAGATTTTAAATTGCGTATACGTGCATATACCACTTCGAAGAGATTTTAACATATTCACTACTAGACTTAGACCATAGACAAAATATATTACTGAAGCTTCTATCTGGAATCTGGTCTACAATCTGTTAGATTATTTGTCGAGTAGAACAGTATCTTCTCCTGAAAATATGGTTAGTTCATATAATATTTACTTATATAGTTGTCACAATCAAAACATCAATATTTCAAGGTTCTAACATTCTCCCCCTTTTGATGATGATAACTTTATAAGTTTGTAAATAAAGCAAATTTACTCCCCTTGAATGAATACTCCTCCTATCAGTCATATTCTCCCCCTTTGTCATTGACAAAAAGGAACAAATAATTGATATGAGAAATATAGACATATAAGCATATAAATATCACAAACATTATAGATATCAAGCACATATGAGCATATAGATATGATAAATAAATGATCATCTTATCTAGGAAGTTCAAAGTACAACCAACACATAATATGTCTAAGAAAATAATAGCAGTACAAGTTTTTGATAAAATAAATAGCAATGAAAAGAAAAGAGTCTAGAAATCCTTACTATCTTGTACTTCTTCTTCTTCTGAAGTTGTCCAAGAGAAAGGGGTCAGATTTTCAGCAACATCGATCGATGTGGAGCCGAAACAAGAGACTTTTTCCCAAATCCTATTTAAAAAGCCTTTGATTGAGTTTAGCTTTTTATTTGTTTTAGACACCTTCTTTTCTATGTTGACTAAACGTCAACCAAATTTGCTTTGATTTCATGATAATGTCACAAGAGCTTGCTTCGGAGGCACGTCAACATGAAGTTCTTGAATTTCATCAACATCTTCTTCTTCTTCATGTTGAGGAACTTGAGAGGAGGAAGAAGTGATATTCGTGTCTCTCAATTGAGGGATTCATTAGTTTCGATTAGCGGCCCATTGTTGAAAGCTAATGATTTGTTGATGTTTGGGGCGTTTAGGAAGACCCATTAGACTTAGAGTCTTCGAGTTAAGCTCTCTGATGGTCATGAAATCTGAATCGGGCAATGGAACTCCAAAATTTTGTAGAATGTGCATAATATAAGCTCCATAGTGAAGCGTCTTGTAGCTTCTCTTATGATTGACGGTGAGGAATTCATCCAATATAATTTTTCCCCAGTTTACTCGTTGAGATGAGTAAATTGCATATAGGGCTTAAAAATCCTGTTTGTAGACCTTTTCGTTGCTTCCAGTCCAGGGTTGTAACGATCGAATGAGCGCATGGTGAATGATTCGTTCCTTAGGACATAAGGCACTAGATTTCAAAATGGTTAAATCATCCAATAAAAGAGATGTGATACTTCATCAAGATTATACATATCCACCTCAACATCGTCAATATCCAACCCTTCGAATGGACATCTTAGTATGGGCCTAATCGTTGAAGAGGTAAATAAATTTTTACTCCACACACCAGGGTCCATATGCAATCATCTTTGTTTCGGAGATCTTGGTGGTTGAGATTCATATTTGCAAAGAAAAGCTTAGTTAAGATAGGGTAAATTTTGACATTGTTCAAATCATACCCAATGAGCGAATCAAAGCCATGAACTTTAGCTATTTCTCTAATTGCGTAGCCGTTGAAGTCGGGGAACTTCACGAAAGCTCCTTCAAATAACTTTGAATTCCTCATAGTGTTGAATCTATTGACCGTCGTTTCATTATGTAACCAAGCGCGAATTTGGCTCTCGAATGGTCCGGTTGTTGATTCACGAGCTCTTTTTGATCTTGGCACCATTTGGTTGTTGAATTTTGGAAGAAAAAATGAAAATTTTGAGGAGGCTAGAGTTTGTACTTGAGTTTATTTTGAAATAGAGAGTGTTTTGGTAAGGTAAGAATGAAGAGGTACATAAGAGTTATGTAGAGTTTGAGTGAGTAGGTGCATTGGGGAATGTGCAGATCTATTTTTAAAAATAGAAAACTAATGGGTCAGTCGGTTGAAAGAGTGAAAATAGTCGGCTGGTATGTAGATAATTTGAGCCCGTAAGTTTATAGTGAAAATTACTCTAATTCAGTCAGTTGTAGGGGAGTAGTCAGTCGGCTGAATGCTAAGTTACATTTTGAAATTTTGAATATTTAGTCGGCTGTGTTGAGGAATCAACCGGCTGATGTGCAGGAAAGTTCAATATGTACAAATTTAGTTCAATTTCGATACAATTCAGTTGGCTATTTGGTGTTAGTTAGTCAGCTGATCGCTGGAATAATTTTAAACATGTATGAATATTCAATCAGCTGAGTACCTAAGGGCAGCCGACTGAAACTATTGTTTTTGCTATGGTCAAGCTTCTTTTTAGTTTATTCTTAAATTAGTTCTTTAACAAACTATATATATATATATTTGAGCCTTATTCTCATGTTAAATGTAATTATAATTTTTTATCAATAACATATTACATATATATATTACAATATTAAAGTTATAAACAAAAAAATAAAGGTATTAATTTCCTAAAGTCTTAGATTCATTTGAGCTTGGTTCAACTTTGGTAATGTCGCGTAATGGATGTATAAGAGGCCAAACATTACGTTGAGGACCTTGTTCCCAAGAATATGGAGACACATGAGGCTGTTGAGGAGACGGATTATGCACACTTTGCTTTGGAGGCGTTCCACAGAATTTGAGAGAGAATTGTTCAAGGAAATTTAATCGTCTTCCATGGTGTTTTTGTTCATAAAACATTTCACGTTGTAATCCTAAAGTCTCAAGTTGATAGTGATGAATTTCGTTAATTTTTTCTTTGGTAGATGGTGAACCAAAGTCTAAGTTTTTCTTAGCTCGCTACCCAGTCGGTGTATATCCAGTATGATGATTTGGAGATGGAGTAATCTTCACTGGAATATATATCAGAGTAGATTTGTTTGAAGAACCTCTAGAAGGGGTGCTAAAGACTACCGATAGGAGATTTAAGCTTTCTTGAGACGACATTGTAAAGAGAAAGTATATTTATTCTTAAAGTTAGTATGTGAATTTAAGAAAATTTTGATCATATATATGCTGAGTTGATTATCTATTCATAGTTATTATTTTATGGTTAATAATCTTTAGGAAATTTCAGCCAAGAGAAAATGTAAGGTTAAGAAATATAAAAGAATGTTAGTCATATATGAAATAAAAGAAATGTATGGTCTTAAATCAAGTTACATAATAGAACATTGAAAAGACATGCAATTTCCTCCCATGAGTGCAGAGTTCGAGTGTTATCATCTTCAATTTTTGTTCTATTAAATTTTTATTTATTTTATGAATTTTTATACTTTGATATCGAATTTTAAATCATGTAACGACAAAATTCCTAGTTCACGTCTTAATTTAAAAAAAAATATTTTCATTTAAAGGTTTAGTAGATATATCTGCAACTTGATTTTCTGATGGTACAAAATCCATTGAAATACTACCTTTTTGTATATTATCGTGAAGAAAATGAAATGAATATCAATATGTTTAGTTCTAGAGTGATTTATAGGATTTTTTGATATATTTATAGCACTTGTATTATCACAATAAATTGTTGATTTAGATAGACATATACCAAAATCATATATTAATAATACATACCCCATATGAACTTTTTAATGGAAGAAAACCTAATATATTATATTTTAAAGTTTTTGGTTCAAAATGTTTGCTATTAAATACAAAAGACAAACTTGGTAAATTCGATCCAAAATCCGATGAAGGAATATTCATTGGATACTGGGAAAAAAGCAAGGCATATAAAATTTATAATAAAAGAACTAAAATAATCGAAGAAACACAGCATGTGTCATTCGATGATAATATCAAAATTGATCATAAAAATGAAGATGAAGAAATAATCCCTAAATCAAATATCATTGAAGATGATATTGAAATACTGAAAATAATGTTGAAATTGAAAACAACAGTTTACCAAATGAAAATGAAATTTGAACTCTACCAAGAATTCTAAGAAATCACCCAATTGAAAATGTCATTGGAGAAGTAAATACTAACGTAAGAACTTGAAATCAATTAAATCAAATGGGTCATGTATCTTTCCTATCGAACATTGAACCCAAAAATGCTAATGAAGCCTCAACTGATGATTACTAGATTATAGCTATGCAAGAAGAATTAAATCAATTTGAACGAAACGAAGTTTGGGACTTAGTTCCTAGACCTAATGATCAAACAACCATCGGTACTAAGTAGGTTTTCAAAAATAAAGCCGATGAGCAAGGAAACATTATTCGAAACAAAGCAAGATTAGTTGCTCAAGCTTACAATCAAGAAGAAGGGATAGGCTACAAGGAAACATTTGCTCCTGTAGCTCGACTAGAAGCAATACGTATTTTATTAGCTTTTGCTTGTTTTCATAACTTTAAAGTATATCAAATGGATGTAAAAAGTGCTTTTCTAAACGGTTTTATCAAAGAAAATGTATATGTATAACAAACACCTTTATTTGCATATGAAAAATTTTCAGACCATGTTTATAAACTATAGAAAGCTTTATACAGTTTAAAACAAGCACCTTATGCTTGGTATGATCGTCTTAAAAGTTATCTTATAAATTCTGGTTTTAAAATTGGAAAAGTAGATCAAACTTTGTTTATAAAACAAGATAAAAATGATATTTTAATAATACAAATTTATGTAGATAACATCATTTTTGGTTCCATGAACGAAAAATTGTGTCAAGAATTTTCGAATATTATGACAAGAGATTTGGAAATGTCTCATTTGGGAGAACTTTCATATTTTCTTGGATTACAAATTAAACAATTAAATAATGGCATTTTTATTAATCAAGAAAAATATTGTAATAATCTTATAAAACGTTTTGGTATGGAAAACACTTCTGCTAAACCAACTCCGGTGAGCATTATGGTACATCTCGATCGAGATGAAAATGGCAAAAGTGTTGACCAAAAACTATATCGAAGTATGATCGAATCCTTACTTTATTTAACTGCTAATCATCCCGATATAATGATGAGTGTATGCTTGTGTGCACGATTTCAAGCAAATTCCAAAGATTCACATTTGCGGCAGTGAGATGAATTTTGCGCTACTTAAGCAAGACTGAAGGCTACGATCCCTTTTACTCGAAAGAATGTCCTTTAGAGTTAGTATCATATAGTGATGCTGATTTTGGAGATGTCGAACGGATCAAAAGAGTACAAGTAGTACTTGTCATTTCATTTCATTGTACAATCTTTAGTATCTTGGTTTAGTAAGATACAAAATTGTGTTTCACTTTTGACGTATGAAGCAGAATATATTTCTACTGCTTTGGCATGTGCTCAAGTAATATACATGCCTCAAACAGAAACGATTTAAAACATAACAAGCAGTTGCTACATCTTCTGTCCAAAAATGTTTAGGTAGAGTGCTTCCATTTAATAAAGTTCTAGCACATTCTTGAAGTGTTCAATTTTCCCTTTCTATAACTCGTTTTTTTGTGGAGTTCTAGGAAATGAAAAATTGCGATCCTTTCTTATTACAATATTTTTCAAAAATATCATTATCGAGTTCACCACCATGCTCTTCGAATGTTTTTTATTTTTATTTTCTTAATATTTTGAATTTTCTTAGCAAAGATTTTAAAATTTTCAAAAGTATCACTTTTGTTTTTCATAAATATTGTCCAGATGTACCTTGAAAAATCATCTACAATTACGAAAACATATCTATTATGATTTATATATTGTACTTGAGTTGGTCCAAAAAGATCTAAATGTAATAACTCAAGTGGTTGTAATGTAAAAATTATTTTGTTTGATTTAAAAGAAGATTTGGTTAATTTTCCTAACTGACAAGCATCACAAATACTATTTACTTTAAAATTCATTTTTGGCAAATCTTTTACTAAATTATTTTTATAATTTGCATATTGCTTTAAAGTTTATATGACAAAAAAATTTGTGCCATAACCAAGGATCATTTTCTTTTGCCACTAGACACATATTTGTGTTATGATTAACTTTCATATTTAATATGTATATATTTCGTTCTCTAGTTCCTTCAAATATTAGATTCTTGTTTTGATCAAATATATTACATTTATTTTCAGGAAAAGATATATTAAAACCTTTATCGCATAGTTGTAAGCAAATTATGTTTTAAATTTTTAACTAGTAAAACATTTGTAATAAGAGGTAAGTTAGATGTACCGTCTTTGCTCACATCGCCTTTGCCGATGATATAACCTTTGGAATTGTCTCCAAATGTGACAGATCCTCCATCTAAGTAGATAATACTAGTTTATGTATCTTTGTTTTCTATCATATGTTTTATGCAACCACCATCGAGTATCCACTTTCCTCTTTTCTTAGTTAGTACCTGAAAAAATAATATAGAGATGACGTTGGTACCCACCTTTTATTAGGGTCCTAAGAGTTAGATCTTAGGAAACCAAACCCAAGAGGGTTTAGAATTCCCTTTATAAGTAAAATTTTCATTTTTATTAACAGAATTTATAAAAGACTCAATATACTTATTTCCGATTTAATTATTATTAGTTTTTGGTACCCAAATCTTTGTAGTATTTGTGATGCAAATATCCTTCTTTTTAGTGAAAACATGTGGTTTTTGTTTTGGTTTTTCTTTACAAAATTCTTATGTGATTGAAATTTTTATATGATGAATTATTTCTCTTTGAACTAGATTTTGAGGAGTTTGTATATCCTAACCCTTTCTTATTAAAAGTAGTTTGAGAATTATTAACAATCTTAGAAAGATTTTCTCCACCTTTATTAAAGTTATATACATTTTTAATAATATTTTCTAACTCGGATTTTAGACTAGTATTGTTTAATTCAAGAACATTGACATTCGATTTTAAATCGTGATTTTCTGAAGCTAATGTCGTATTCTTTTCTTTTTTAACTTCAATTTTGTTTGATAACATAGTGAGTTGAGAATATATATTAGACAAAGATTCCTGTGTTTTAACAAGTTCTTCTTCTAGGATTTTTCTTTTCATCTTTTGGCATATCAACTTCTATTTCACTTTTGTTTATTTTTTGTAAAGCATCTTTATACTTTCTTTTAATTTCTTTTTAGTTTATCCAATAGCTCTGAGTTTATATCTATTAAATTGTCAAAAGTTAGATCACTTACACCGTTAGCCGAAGCCATTAAGTAGACACTGGCCTGTTCAGAATCACTGTTAGTGTCACTATCTGATGATGAAGACGATTCTGAATCATCCCATGTAACAGAGAATGCTTGCTTCTTCTTATACTTGTCCTTTTTATTCTTGTATCTTTCTTTCTTTCGATCAGGACAGTCTTTCTTTATGTGACCCTTCTTATGACATTCATAACACTCGAGATTTGAAGCTGAAGGTTTATTGGTATTGTCTCTCTTGTTGTTTCCGAATTTCTTGTTCTTTCTAAATTTCAAAATCTTTTTGAAATTCTTTGCTATAAATGCCATTTCTTTTTCATTTGAATCTGAATCTTCTTGTTCAGCTTGAAAAGCTATATTCTTTCTATCTTGGGCTTGATATCGTTTTGCCTGCAAATTTACTTCATACAACATGAGATTTCCTATTAACTCTTCAGGTTTGATGGTAGAAATACCGTTAGCTTCTTCAATAGCTAAGAATTTTCGTTTCCATTAATCCGTTAAAGAGTTTAGGATTTTCGAAACAATATCAAAATCGGTATATTTTTATCCTAGTGCTAATAGTGAATGATATATGCCTTGGAATCTAGAATACATTTCATTTATAGTCTCATATGGTTTCATTCTGAAATTTTGGAACTAATTTTTAAGCATAGAAATTTTGCTTTGTTTAAATTTGTTTGTTCCTTCATGTGTAACTTTAAGAGTTCGCCAAATTTCATAAGCAGTTGTACACATGCTAACTCTATTAAATTCATTCTTATCTAAAGCACAAAATAAAATATTCATGGCTTTTGCATTTGATGTAGCATCTACCTTTTGTGTGTTTGACCATTGTGCATATGGTGTAGTGGGTATAGTGTATCCATTCTGAGTGATATTCCATGTTCCCGACAAAAATGACCGTCAACACCCAAAGTAATGTGAAAGTGCCAGCCTTAACAAAAATCCAGAAAACAGCAACACAGATCATAAAAATAAGCAGATAAAAAGAAGAAAAGATAAAAGAGACACGAAATTTTTATAGTGGTTCGGCAAAATCTATGGCCTACATCCACTTTATAATTTATTTATCACTTTTTGTTTCATTTACAAGAGATTTTGAGGAGGAGAGAAGAAGTCATATTTTCTGTTTCATTTTCTTCCCTTTTTCTTTTGCAATACTAGGTGTATTTGTAGCTGTAAGCCTTGACCCAGTGATGGTGTGGAATTGTAGTGACGCTGACTAGGCTGATATTAACTGCACCATAATCTTTTTATTTAAGGTAAGGGTGAAGGGAATTAAGGAATGATTGATATGCAAATGGTTGGCATTAATTAGTAATAAATAATCAGGTTATCATGGCATTTATTGGGCATTAAATCCGGCTTTGATGGGTAATGAATTGGTGTTTATGGTGGAGATATAGCTGGTTTTTATTAAGTAATGAGGTAATAAATGCAAGGAAATCAGGAAGTAAATCTTTAATTTCTTCTTCAAGGATGGTGATTAATTTGTTGGATAACATTTTCCCCCCGAAGTATGCCTTGTTGGCGATGAGGTATGCTTCTCTCAAGAACTTGTGTTGGTGAAAGCAAATTTGTTGGCATCAAATTCTCATCTCTCTGGATGTTTGACAGATGTTAAGTGTCGGAACATTCCTGCACAAGGAGATAGAGTTAATCATTGCTATTCGAGAGCATTCATATTTAAGAGATACTTTAGAGAGCAGTTCTCAGGTCGCTTCTATAACCTTTGATTGAAAGCAAGAACGATGCTGTAAAGATTTTTGAAAGGTGTCGCCCTTAGGAACGAATCAGAGCTTCGCTGTAGACCATTAGGGGTCGCACATCACATGTGTAAGTCGTTCTCTAAGCACTAACCTTTAAAAATGGTTTTATGTAAGAAACCATTTTTTATGAGGTGTCGCTCCTGGGAAGGAATCAGAGCATTGGACCGCTTACATTTGGGATCGCTTACATGAGTAAATCACTTCCCAAATGCTAACCTTTAGAGAATTTTTTGATGATGCATAATTCAAATGCAGAAAGGAATCTAAATTCTAGATCTCATTTTTTTTAGTTCAGTTCATTTGTTGATAATTTCTATTTGATTAGCAGACCCTAGAGTCTGGTACTTATCTGAGTGAGGGGTTTTGCATGCCCCCTGTTTCTAGTCCTTGCTGGTTGCCCCCAGCTATTTGCATCATGGTAGAAGGAAAGTTTGAATGAGAGGACGCCTTCTGGCTGCCCCCTTGTTGAGTTCCTTCCATAGCACTTTTCCTTGTATGAGGCTTCTTCATCTTCTAAAAGCTAGATCTAGGAATATGTTTTCTAAATCTAAAATTTTCCTTTCAAATTCGGAGTTGGATATTCCTCCTAACATAGAATAAGCTTCAGATCTGAGATTCCCTTGTTCTTCTCGGTGAAAGCATCAAAATGTTGCTAACAAAAATGGCCGTCAACATCCAAAATAATGTGAAAGCGCCAGCCTTAACGGCAATCCAGAAAACAGCAACACAGATCACAAAATAAGCAGATAAAATGAAGAAAAGATAAAAGAGACATGAAATTTTTATAGTGGTTTGGCAAAATCTATGGCCTACGTCCACTTTATAATTTATTTATCACTTGTAGTTTCATATTACAAGAGATTTTGAGGAGGAGAGAAGAAGTCATATTTTTTGTTTCATTTTCTTCCCTTTTTCTTTTGCAATACTAGGTGTATTTATAGCTATAAGCCTTGACCCAGTGATGGTGTGGAATTGTAGTGACGCTAACTAGGCTGATATTAATTGCACCATAATCTTCTTATTTAAGGTAAGGATGAAGGGAATTAAGGAATAATTGATATGGAAATGGTTGGCATTAATTAGTAATAAATAAGCAGGTTATCATGGCATTTATTGGGCATTAAATCCGGCTTTGATGGGTAATGAATTGGTATTTATGGTGGAGATATGGCTGGTTTTTATTAAGTAATGAGGTAATAAATGCAAGGAAATCAGTAATTAAATCATTAATTTCTTCTTCAAGGATGGTGACTAATTTGTTGGATAACATTCCAAGTATCATATCAATTTGCTTGCATAAAATTCTCATGCGAGTTGACCAATAATTGTGATTCAAACTGTTAAATAGTGGTGGTCGTTGGTATCCCACCTTTTGGCAAAGATGAGATACCCAAAAATTAACTAAAATCAATAATAACTAGCCATGAATATTAAATATGCATTGCAGGATAATCATGGATATCGATGAATTTTGTCCGAGTCCGGATCGGGCTGTAATTGACAAGACATGACAAGCAAAGCCATGAAAGCCAACGTTCCAAATTTCAGGTTAATCGGAGTTCATATGAATGAGATATGATCGATACAAGTTAGAGAAAGTACACTGTTCGTATCCATGGAGGGAGGTTGGATTTCGAATCAATCTAGCTCGACTCGATCATCATGACGATCTGTTCGAATCGATCTAGTTCAAAGTCGAACCTCAGTCGGCCTATTTGAATCCATTAGGTTCGTATCCATCAAAATGGCACCGCCTCAGCATGTTCGAATCCATCAAGTTTTGCACAGTTCGAATCCATCGAGTTCGAATCGATCAGATTTACACATGCTTGGTTGTTCGTATCCATCGTGCTTCTCAGTAAACAGGCCATTTGGAGCTATGATATTCGTATCGATATCAAAAGGCCTAATTCGTATCGACCGAATCACGAAGTAGTCAACACGAATTCGACTCCGATGTTGGATGCGAATAAGACTCCTTCAACGCGGCACAAAAGGTGGAGCGATCCAAGAATCTCGTGCCGCGTCACTGCGCGCTCACATGTCCAGGTCGATTCGAAATGGTGGATTCGAAGGCATGGATTCGAACTCAGCAGCAAACGAAAATCATAGACTTGCATCGATCATATCTCCTAAACCACAGATCCAAATGCAACGAAATTTTCACAGTAGCTTGCGTGCAAGGTAAAGAATGTCCCTGCCAAGTTTCAGCTCGATTGGAGCATTTTTTGATCGATACGAAGTTGTTTCGAATCGATCCTAGATGGAATCGAAACTTGGTGGGACCGAGCGCGTGGGCCACTCATGTGCCAGAAGAAGTCTCCCGAAGTTTGAGCGCGATATCAGCCTCCTATGCCTATAAATAGCCCCCTGAAGCCTACAGAAAGAGGATCTTTTGGCTGTCCAACGTCCAGACTCTGCCGGATTCAAATCTACTTCTTTCCATTGCTGTTATACTCGAATTCATTCATTGTACCTGCTGTAATCATCTGTAATCAGCAAAGAACATCAATAAAAGATAAAAATCATTGAAGTGGACGTAGGCCGGAGATAGCCGAACCACTATAAATCTCGTGTTCTTGTGATTTAGTCCTGGATTGCTGTTTATTGCTAGCTTAGATCTGAGATTTGTGTCTGAATATTGCTGATTTGTATTCATATACTGGTGCTTTCACAATACTTGGGGTTTGTGACCATTTTTGGCGCAAACACTTTGGTGCTTTCATTGAGAAGAACTAGCACCCGCTACGTAAGATTTGAAGTTCAGATTTGAAAGCTTGAAGATTTGAAAGACAATGACTCGGCAACCAAGTAGAAGGCAAAGAGCTGAAAGAAGCCAACAAGGAGGAAGTCAAGAGGCATCCTCTGGTGCTGGAGAAGAACCAGCTTCGATTTACATCACTAGAGACGAAATGGAGACCATGACCAATCTGATGCACGAACGAATAATGAAGAGCCAACAGGAGATGTTGCAGAATTTCTTTGAGCAGATGAGAACTATGGGAATACAAAACTTAAGACCAGCTACAGCGGCTGTTAATGTGGAACAAGGAGTCAGGATTGCGGAAACCAATGAAGGTCATGTTCAAGATCAGAATGCAGATTCAGAAGGCAATCAACAAGGACTTGGGGGCAGACCCTCAGGATCTGATGCTGGAAGGCCTACGGATGGAGCTCAACAAGCTGGAGCCAACGCTGATGCTAACGGGCCACATGAAGAGTACGTACCAGAATACCCTTCATGACCAAGAGGGCAACCCCAGGATGTAGATGAAAAGATGGCTGGATTAGTGCGACAACTCATGAGAGAAGGATTGTCTAGCGGAGGGTTGGAAGAAGTCAGTCGGAGTCCGTTCACTCCGAATATCAGGAATGCAAGGAACCCTCCAAAGTTCAAACTACCAACGCTGGATCCGTATGACGGGAAGTCGGATCCGACCATGCATATTACCAGATACATTAGACACATGGAAGTACTGGGAGCGTCCGAGGAAGTAATGGCACGATGTTTTCCTTTATTTTTATCAGACTTGGCTGCACTTTGGTTCAGGCAATTAAAGACTGGATCGATCAGGACATGGGGCGAGCTTGTAGATTGCTTCATGGAACAATTTAGGGTCCATGTGACAAGACCCAAGAGTGTGATGACTTTAGCTTCGATAAAGCAAAGGACCAGAGAGTCCATAAAAGGTTTTATGCTGCGATTCAATGCAACGGTGGCTTCTGTAGATCGCCCGGATCCATCGATGACTTTGATGGCGGCGGTGGCAGGAGTTGGAGAAGGCACCGAATTCAAAGATTCATTGACAAGAGATCCACCACAAGATCTTGGAGAGTTTTACCATGAAGCTGAGAAATTCATTCGATTAGAAGAATCACGAGCCGAGAGGCAGGAAGTAAATGCTACACAAGGCGGAGGAACCGCCAGGGAACAGTCCAGGGCAGACAAAGGAAAGAGAAGGCAGGATGACGCACATGATGGTCCTGATAAACGGAAGAAATTCCGAGAGCCTAGATTCAGGCAATACACAGATTTGACGGTAAGCCTAGAAAGGATTTACACTGAAACTCGGGGGCAACTCCCCTATCGAAAACCGCCCAGGAGAGATCCCACGGAGCGGGAACGTAGGACTGGAAAATACTGCCTATTCCACGAGCTGGATGGGCACACTACCGATGAATGCCGCCACCTAAGGGATGAGGTGGAAGAACATGCCAGGAGTGGTAGATTGCCACAATATACCAGAGAACGGGCAGCGACAGTAAGGCCTGAACAACTACCGCCTCCACCTAACAGGAATGATCCTGGATCGGGATCACGACTCGTCATCAACTGATTATGATGGCAAGGGCCAAGTTCAAGATTTGGACTTTGGTCGATTAGTTTTCTTAGATTTGATTTCCAAAATAAAATGACTATCCCACCTACTCATGTACGGGAACCGAAGAGATCCCTAGGCATGCTCTAAGATGGAAATAGACCGCTCCGCCCGGAGAGGCATTGTCTTGTTTTTCCTGGTGTTTGAGATTGAACATCTAGGATTTGAATTTAATAAAGAAACATTTATTGAAATAAACCTTCGACCGGAGAGTTAAAGGATAAACATTAAATATCAATATAAAGATGATCGCTTTATGATCCTACTCGGAGAGGCAGGGTCCGGAGTGCAAGAAGTGAGTTGCTTCGCCGGAGAGCGACAGGATCGACTCACTTAAGCATCGTTTCCTATTCACCGGAGAGTGATTGGATCGGGATTCGATAAGAGCCCGGAGAGGCTGTGATCGGCCGACGATTCAGGTCAAGACATCGCTTAATGTTCAAATACTCTGAACCGGAGTGCAAGAAGTGGGTCGCTTCATCGGAGAGCGATAGGATCGACTCACTTAACGTTGTTTCCCCTTCACCGGAGAGTGACAGGATGGGATCCAGCAGGAGCCCGGAGAGGCTACGATCGGTCTAGAACGACCAAGACATCGCTTTACGCCCTAACTGGGGCCAGAGTGCAAGGGGTAGAAAGCAACGCCGGAGTGCAATAGGATCTTTCTATTCGATCGCTGAGTCTAGAATGGGCTTGGCAAGGGTCCGGAGCGACCATCAATAGTCCGGAGCGACTGTAGAATTTCATTCTTAACTTTCGCTGGAAGAAATTGATAATGATTTGGCATCAAACAGCCATGTACTTAATGGAAATTACTATAAGCTTTGAACAAAACATAAATTCACTGCATTCGACTTGAAACTGATCAAAACACACCTTTTACCAAAAGGCATGTTTTGGGGGCCAAAGTGTTATCCCACCTTTTGGCAAAGCTGAGATACCCAAAAATTAACTAAAATCAATAATAACTAGCCATGAATATTAAATATGCATTGCAGGATAATCATGGATATCGATGAATTTTGTCCGAGTCCGGATCGGGCTACAATTGACAAGACATGACAAGCAAAGCCATGAAACCCAACGTTCCAAATTTCAGGTTAATCGGAGATCATATGAATGAGATATGATCGATACAAGTTAGAGAAAGTACACTGTTCGTATCCATGGAGGGAGGTTGGATTTTGAATCGATCTAGCTCGACTCGATCATCATGACGATCTATTCGAATCGATCTAGTTCAAAGTCGAACCTCAGTCGGCCTATTCGAATCCATTAGGTTCATATCCATCAGAATGGCACCATCTCAGCATGTTCGAATCCATCAAGTTTTGCACAGTTCGAATCCATCGAGTTCGAATCGATCAGATTTACACATGCTTGGTTGTTCGTATCCATCGTGCTTCTCAGTAAACAGGCCGTTTGGAGCTATGATATTCGTATCGATATCAAAGGGCCTAATTTGTATCGACCGAATCACGAAGTAGTCGACACGAATTCGACTCCGATGTTGGATGCGAATAAGACTCCTTCAACGCGGCACAAAAGGTGGAGCGATCCAAGAATCTCGTGCCACGTCACTGCGCGCTCACGTGTCCAGGTCGATTAGAAATGGTGGATACGAAGGCATGGATTCGAACTCAGCAGCAAACGAAAATCATAGACTTGCATCGATCATATCTCCTAAACCACAGATCCAAATGCAACGAAATTTTCACAGTAGCTTGCGCGCAAGGTAAAGAATGTCCATACCAAGTTTCGGCTCGATTGGAGCATTTTTTTATCGATACGAAGTTGTTTCGAATCGATCCCAGATGGAGTCGAAACTTGGTGGGACCGGGCGCATGGGCCCACTCACGTGCCAGAAGAAGTCTCCCGAAGTTTGAGCGCGATCTCAGCCTCCTACGCCTATAAATAGCCCCCTGAAGCCTACAGAAAGAGGATCTTTTGGCTGCCCAACGTCCAGACTCTGCCGAATTCAAATCTACTTCTTTCCATTGTTGTTATACTCGAATTCATTCATTGTACCTGCTGTAATCATCTTTAATCAGCAAAGAACATCAATAAAAGATAAAAATCATTGAAGTGGACGTAGGCCGGAGATAGCCGAACCACTATAAATCTCGTGTTCTTGTGATTTAGTCCTGGATTGCTGTTTATTGCTAGCTTAGATCTGAGATTTGTGTCTGAATATTGCTGATTTGTATTCATATACTGGTGCTTTCACAATACTTGGGGTTTGTGACCATTTTTGGCGCAAATAGTCGTGTAGTGGATTGACCTTCAATAAAACTTGTGCTAGTGTTATTTTCCATATTAACTGAATATCAAATAATTATGATATGGTTATATGATGATCTTGCTCTGATACCAAATGAAAGTGACTAAGGATCATATAATATGGAATATTAACTAAGTTATCTACTAGTGCAGAATATATATATATAAAGGTAAATAATAAAGTAAATGCCATCTGAGATTTTTATACTGGTTCGAACTTCCCGTTCTACGTCCAGTCCCAGACTCCTTCTGGAATTCAACTATAAGCCCTCACTTGACCTAGAGGAACAAGTATTACACCGCCTGAGCAACCGAACATGACTTCTACTGCCTAAACAACAGAATAGGACTGAGCAACCGAGCAGAACTTCTAATACAGATAATAAAATTGCTTCTGACTGAGTATGCTCTTGAGTAACACTGATAAGTCAATAACGTACACCCTTCCTATAATCTTCTACTTTGTGGTATATTGTGACGCCCCACCTCTATACTCACGCTAATCAAGAACACTACCGGGTAATGCTGTCGACTAGCACGAAGAATAAGGCTGTTGAGGAGCGACCATCTATGTAATTGCTTTGGGCGAGTACCGATATGTCGGATAAAATAACTTACATTTCATTTCAAGAGGAAATCCAACATATCAAATACAAACTCGAAGCTACCACACAGTGGCTATGAGTCCTTCGGAAACAAATATAGAAATAAACATAACACAAATCAGTCACAGACATTCATATCACAAAGGCGGAATCAGATATGAATATATCACATAAAAGTGCACATCAAAGTAGTGGTCAATCTAGATCCACTACATCACAAAAGAATAGATACAAGTGCTAGACAAAAAAATAATTATACATCAAGGAGTCTCTATCTCTAATGTATAATAACAAAAACTACAAAACTGTGTAGTTAGACAAAAGTCCGAAGATGGTCCCAGATAAGGAGTCAAGCAGAAGCACCTGTAACATCTCGGTCTGACCCGAGTATTATTTAATAAGAAAATAATAAACGGATCAGTCTAGCTATAATTATCATATATAAAATGAGATATAAGAAGAGATATAAAAAAAACGTATGATAACCGTAATGTCAAATTGTGACAAATATACTTTAGACAACAACAAAATCATACAATACCTCAAGAATCTCAGAGCACCAAAAAGAATATCATATTCTTTATTTCATTCACCAAACCCCAAATACTGACAAACATATCATTGCCAATCACAAAAAGAGGTGAAACACAAATTCTAGAAATCATCAACTAGAAATCCAGAAATCACAAAGGAGGGAGGCCTATCACAAACGGGAGCATGAAAACTCACCAACACGTGTATCACAAACGGAACGCTATTCCATGGTTGCTAACCATAAATTTTGAGCCGAAGCTCCACAAACGGCCCGAAGACCACGGGTCGCTACCCCGCCAAATTTGAGCCGAAGCTCCACAAACGGGGTTTTTAATCCCCACACAAACAAATAGACATCGCACATCGCTAGTCTAAATCACAAAATGATCATCATCGATCAATAAAAGTGTGAATTACACTAATCCAGTAAATATAAGAGTTTAGCTTCATGTCTCATAACTACTAGCTTAACTTAAATATTTACGAACAAATTGTAGATTTCCACTCGAAAGAGTTCAGTCAAACAAGTCCAAGAATTAACCGACGAAGTAAATGCAAGCGTTTCATACCACTTGTTTTACTAAGCCGTTTAATTAGATTTCTCATACGAATGAGGTAAAGGTTTGTATATACTAATAGATTGGAAAATGGTTTTATAAACGATATTTATTATTAAAATAGAGTTGAAATCGTTTTGATGAAAGAGTTTGAGAATTTACTACTAGTATTGAAACCTTTGCATTTTAAAGTGACAAATCAAAGAAATGATTGTAGAAACAATCAATCACCAAAATCCACATTCAACGACGTGAATTAACACCATAAAAATCGATACCGAATCCATTAAAATGGATATTCCCAAAAATCCCGAAAAAGAAGTCATCAAAGTTGATATAAAAGATAACAACAAATCAGATCAACACGAATCGATTAAAATTGGAAACCCACACAAAATAGGCAAATTGGGCCGAGACAAGCAGATTCAGACGTCTGAAATGAATAATTCAGATGTCTGAACCAGAAGCTCTGGGCAATATTTTGCCCAGACCAATAATGGTCAAATCATATCGAAAGCGATCGGATGAGTGACAATTGCTAGGGGTTGATGCCAAACGACTACCCAACCCCAAAGACTCACTAATACTCTCCGACCAACATGTCCAAACATCCATATAAGGATTTTCATAGATTTTGATTTAAAAACACCAAAATTGGAATATTCATCAAACCAATTCAATTCAAAAGCAAATGGACAAGAAATAGATGTTAGGAATTAATACCTAACACTATCAAAGATATAGACGTAGAAGTGAGTTCAAAAACTCACCTTTAAACCCAAAAAAACGATGAAGGAGAAGCTTGAAAGCAAAGGAAGATCAACTACTCTTCAACTTCAACTCTAGAAGCTCCAATCTAAGTCTAGAAGCAATAATTTCCCAAATTAGGTTATATGAAATTTCTGAAATTGGAGAGGGATTGAGATGGAGAAGAAGAAGGAGATGCTCACCTAAGCTTCTCTTTGAATTTTGGAGCTAGAACTTGAATTTGCAAAGAAGATTAGGGTTTTGAATTTTAATTTGCCATTCCTCTCCCCATTTTTATTGAAGCTTGAATGTTAGGAAAATAAGAATGAAGTGAAGAGGAGAGGTAGACTGAGCTAGGGTGTTAAGATGGGTTAGTGGGCTGAATCCCAAAACCAAAGCCCTAGTAGAAGAATAGCAAATTCTACTCAACTCCAAACATATCGATGCTTATACTCAAAAAAGTCGCAAACACCATTTTGAACTCAATGGAAGTGGTATCGAGTCCAAATTGGTGATTCTCAATTCCATTCTTCATTCAGACGTCTGAAATTTCCAAACCAGACGTCCGAATCTGGAAAAATATGAGTTTTCTACCTTCATTCAGACGTCTGAAATGAACGATTCAGACGTCTGAATCTGGAAAAATAGAAGTTGTCTAGAATAATATTCATACGTCTGAATCGTCCATATCAGACGTTTGAAAATGGCAATTTAAGCCTATTTCCTTTCTGGATTGACTCAAACAATTTCAGACGTCTGAATGCTTCATTTCAGACGTATGAATCCATGTAAGACAGTTTTTCTCAAATAGACACCTCCGAATCTCGATCCACAAAGACTTTTCACTATTTCAACTGTTCTTTTACGAATAGTGACTTTTTCGGACAAAAATCCGACTAACGATGCTATACTTTAATTAAACATTTAAATATACAATCGTAAAATATGTGGGTTGTTACATATATTGTGTAATTCGCGAAGATAGGAATTTTATTTAATCACTAGAAGTTTGATTGAATGAACAAGTGATTAGAATGAAAGTATTGAATGCAAATGGAAAGAATGTGTAGACAATTAGAATCAAAATTCAGTGACTAAAACAATTGATTTCATCTCTATATATAGTGATTAAGAGTTGTAATCATTCGTGAAAAGTAGCCATGAAAGAATATGGAAGCAACTCTTGAATCAAGAGCAAGAGTTGTTTCTATTTGCTAAAATGAAGTGTCTTTTCAAAATATAGCCATTATAAAGATTCAGCTGTCTGAGTGGAATAATTCATCCAGCTGAATCGATTAATAATCGAATCAGAAAGAAAATAGTGCAAAAGACATGCAATTCAGCCGGTTGAATCATCTACTTCAGTCGTCTGAATATTTAAGTGTGGTTGTGCACGTGCTGTGACGTCCCGACTTTCCACTTCCGGAAAATCGCATCGACAGTAAGAAAGAAAGGGGTGAGAAGTAGAAAAGAGAAGAAGAGAAAAGAAACAAACACAAATACTCACAGCGGAAACGAACAAAATATATTATATCACATAAATATTACATAGTATCATATACAACACTTATCAGAGTTACACAGATTACATATCATATACTAGACAGTTATAAACATCTGTCTAGTTATTACATCTCAATACAAAACAAAGATCTAAACAAGATCAACACAGCGGAAACTACTATCTATCTACAACGCCGAAGCCTCCTGCTCCATTGCTCCTCCACAATTCGTCAAGGCTAACCTGAATTCCCTTGGCTACTCGTAAAAATTTGAGTACCCAAGAGTTTATAAAACAGAAATAAACAACTTGGGTCAGACATGGGTCTGGTGTGAGTAACAGTTTAAACTTGTTTAACTTCAAAAACCTTTAGAAAGAAAAGGTATCACGTAAGACTCCCCACAAATAAACATGGGTAAGTTTTTACCTTACGCTAACCAAAACATTTGATAGGAAATCCAGTTATATTATAATAGGGTCTAGGGTTTTCAAATAAATATGAAATAGCTGAAATTGTTACATTATTAAATTCCAGCATACTAGCCACAAAGTGGGTTATACAATCAAAACCGTAAGGGCACGTAGGAAGAATGGGTTTCCATACAATGGCAGGGCTACCGGGGTACCGCCCGTCACAGTACGTGGCCTAGATCACCGTACCGAGGAT
This sequence comes from Allium fistulosum, assembly GCA_030737815.1. Classification (NCBI taxonomy): domain Eukaryota; kingdom Viridiplantae; phylum Streptophyta; class Magnoliopsida; order Asparagales; family Amaryllidaceae; genus Allium; species Allium fistulosum. Next base: position 494,076,684 of record CM060905.1, on the reverse strand, counting down.
CACTCCCAATCCCCTGCAACACAAGGTCGGAACATCCCTTACTGGATAATTCCCGCACAAGATACCTCACGGTTGGGATCAGCAACCGCACCACTAAGTCGAAAATAGAAAGGGACATCTAGACAGAGGTAACCTTGTCCTACTTGGGTGCTACCCACTAACCTTGCTGCACCTCCCCTGTTTTAGCCATTCCCGGTTTGTGAGGCTTGAGGTCACGATTACCTTTAAAAAGAACACATCTATCTTAGAATGCTCATCGTCCACCTGACGATGTGCTGAAAGCATTCAATCCATACAAGTTCGTTCCGGGTTCAAACGAAACCGAAGGCATTATCTCGTTACACTCGTTTTGGAATCACCCTCAGAGTTAACGACAATAACCCTTGCACTCTGAATCTTCATCTTCACTTGATTCACGACCTATCGTTAATTTGGATCAATGTGGTATTCGGGTCTCCAGACCTGGAAATCCGGTATACGGAAACCCGATCCCGGTCTCATCGAAATCCAAAGCGTATCTTTTAAGGCCAAGTTGTTTTAAAGGTTCAAACAATTTAATTCATTATCTTTATACACAAAGAAAGATAATTCACAACAGATAATCAACATTATCAGATAATCCATACAATTCAACTAACATCCATATCACACAGCATATATCTCATCAGAGATATCAATCAATGCAAAGCATTCAGTATTATCAACCATCTATAAGTAATGATTTATATCATCTCTAATTAATTTAAATTGAATTAAATTAATTACTTTATTTTATAAATCCTTCTTACTTAACCATTAATTAATTACAAATTAATTAATTATCCTCTAATTACCTTTTTCAATTAATCATCTTTGATTAATTATCTTTTAATTACCTTCAAGTAATTTATCCTTAATTAATTACTCAAATTAATTATCCTTAACCACTTATAGTAATTAACCTTTAATTACATCATTAATTAATTAACTAAAATTAATTAAGTTAATCAACTATAATTAATTTCATTAATCCTTAATTAATTACATTGATTAATTACTTCATTTATTAATTATTACTTAATTAATCAATTCTTAATTACATCATTAATTATATTAATTAATGATCTTTAATTACAAATTAATTATTAATTACTTAATTAAATTAATTTCATTAAGTAATTAACTTTTAATTAAACAACATTTATTAATCACTCTTGATTAATCTCATCTAGTAATTAACTCCCCTTAATTACTTTATTAACTAAATTAATTACTCCTTAATTTCTTTCTTAATTAATCCCTTGATTAATTATTCAAAGTAATTTAAACTCAATTTACTTTTCTTAATACATAACCATTCAATTAATTACTTCCAGTAATTATATTATTATTTACTTCCTTAAATAATCATACCTTAATAATTACATTAAATAATTATTATCAATTCATCTCTTGATTTTTCTAAATTAATTAAACTTAAATTAATTTACTTAAACTAAATCAAATTACTTAATTAATTACAATAGTAATTAATTTCTTAATTACTTCCATTAAGTAATTACATTTAAACAATTCCATAATTTATTATTTTTAAATTAATTAATCAAATTTATTATTAAAATTAATCACATTAATTAATTATTTAATAATCCATAGTTAATGACCTTCATTAACTATTAACAACTCTTTAATTACTCTTCTTAAGTAATTAACTTAGATTTATTATTATTAATTCCAAATTAATAAATCTTAATAACCAATTTAATTAATCTTTAATTATTTAATTAATTAAGTGTTAACCATAACTTAATTAATATTTAATTACTTTATTAATTAATTCTTAATCATTAATTAATATTCTAATTATAATCCTTAATTACAAATTAATTATTCTAATTAATTAATCTTAATCACTAATTAATTAGTTTAAACCTTTAATTACTTATTTAGTTAATCCAAATGATTTATTAATTTGATTATTTAAACCATTTTAATTTACCTTAAAGATTTAATAATGTTTTTAACTTTAAGATAAAATATTTACTTATCCAAGTTTAAAATTCCTTATTCACAAAACATTTGAAACATCCATTTCAAATTTACTTTTAAATTTCATTTTAAATTCTGGATTTAAAATGAAAAATCAATTTCGTCTCTAACAAAGTTTAGAACAAATTAAAAAAAACTTTTATCTGTTAAAGAAAACTTATATCTTCTAAAAGAATTTAAAAAAAACTTAAATCAACTTTCTTTTTAAATTTCAAACCATTTAAATATGATTACCATTTAAACTTATTTAAACATATAAATTTATAACTTATTTATATCTAATCTAAAATTCAAACTAACTTGAATCTAAATTTAAATCTTTGATTTAAAATCCTGTTTAGATATTACTTAACAAATTTAACTTTAGTTTAAACTGAAACTGACAGGTTTCTTAAAAAACCTGGCAACAACTAAAATACTCGAGGCATACAAAATTACTTCGAGTCGCACCCTCTAAAACTTCGAGTCGCCTCTCCAATTACTTCGAACATCACTCGAAAAATCTCGAGAAAAACTCGAGCCATACTCCTCTGTAACCCAGATTCACCAGTGCACATCTACGATCTCGTGCACGTGCACCTTTCGACCAGTCCCCTCCGACCATCGCCGAGCATCCCCACAAGTCGTCGATCATCCCTACACCATATCACGATCATCAATTCTTCGATCAAGACGCAAAATCAAAATCGAGCACTAAAAACAGGAACACAGACTACTCCCAATCCCTGTCAACAATCCCTCGCCCTTCCATTTCTGATCACCAGAACGCCAGCAACTCCAGCGACCACTTCGTCCACGTCACGACTACAATTTCCCAGAGTTTCGTCGAACTCGATCCATCCTAGACGAAATGATGCTCGATTTCTCTAGACTGGTAATAACTAGGTTTAAAATTTTAAAACTTAAATCATTTCTTCCTCAATGTCTAATTCGATTTCCAGTCATTTTTCCTAGTATCCTTGATCATTACACTACCACTACTAAAGATTTCAAACTTCCAATTTCACTGAGATGATCGAAATCACCAGAATTCCATTTCCAACATAAACCAGAACTGCTCTTATTATACTAGACTAAAAACTATGATATTCATGCTAAAAATCATATTATCATCTATGTTTTCAATTTATAAATCTGAATTTATAAATTACAGAGTTCAAATTTTCACTTTATAAAACATGTCTCTGTTGTTTTTTATTTACAGAGGCACTCAGACTAAATTTTGATTTAATTAACCTTTTAATCTTTAGTTTACTATGGAACAACTAATTTTATTTAAACCTTAGATCTAAATTAAAACTAGATCATGGGATATGATTTATATTAAAAATAGTAGCCTGGAATTCAAGATAACAGGGTCACACTGATATTCATGCATACCATACATTCACATATACAAACAAGAAGCATTTCACAATACATATATATATATACAGAACTATCTACAAACATTCACATCCAAACAATATTTATCACCGGGTTAAACATGCATCATGATTTCTTAAGTTAATTTAAGTAAGAATGTTACTCACCATTAAAATGGAGACAGAGCCTATCTTTTGAAAAGCTTTTGAAACTGTTTTGACTTAAGACTGGAATTGATAAAATGCTTGAGTTGATGGAGCTTTACTGATCTAAACTACATGCATGTTTCCAGGTTGAAGAAAAATGAAGGCAGACAGACTTTGATGTTGAAAAGAATTGCAGGCTGGCCTTGAGTTGTTTCCAAATTGAAAATGAAGACAGGCTTTTTGAAGATGATGCAGATTTGAAAAGAATGCATCAGGGTTTTGATTTCAGATTGCAACTTGGTTACAGGGATTTGATTTCCCTTGAATTAGAAAATTGCAGACTGGTTTCTTTGATTTGGAAATTTGGTTACAGGTTGATCTTTTGATTTGAAGATGAATTATAGGCTATTGAAATGAATTGAGAAAATGATATTACTGACTTCAGATTTTCAGTTTTGAATTAGAGAAAGGAGTTTGAGAAGGATTTACTGATCTGATTTTGTTTTGAGAAGTGTATAAATTTTTGTTTTGAGGCAATTTGATTACTGATTTTCAGATTTGTTTTAGAGAAAGAAGTTTGGGTTTCTTTTGTTTTGAAAAGGAAATTAGAAAGAATGAAATAAAGAGGTGCCAATGTTTATATCTAAGTAAATTGTGATTTTATAAAAATAAAAGAAAAAGAAAATAAATAAGACACTTGTCACATAGATTAGTTACTTAAATTACACATGTTTAAAATGAAGCTTTAGATAATGACACTTGTCATTTAAGTAATTACTATATATTTTTATTTATTTAAAAGTTATTTAAAAAGCCTTTTTCTTATTTATTTAAACACTTATCTATATATATTAAAGAGAAACAAAAGCTAATTATATTTATAAATAAAAGTTTATACAAATATTATAATATCCAACAATTTAAATATTTATTCTTTTGAATTTCAAAACTTAAATTTCAAATTCAATTTAAATTAAATCCTAAGATTCAATTTAAAAGTCAAGTTATATATATTTACATACACTATTTATTCAATTTTAAAATAACAATTCATTTTAGTATTAAAATTCATACATATTAAAAATAATACATTATACTTGTTATTTGAAATTAACCTATGTTATAATTTAAACAAGAGATTATATTATCAAGAAATATTTAAAAGAAATAAAACAAACCAATTTTGTAAATCTTATTTATTTAAACTTAAGTTAAAATATCTCTTAAACAATTAAATATTTACTTAAAGTATTTTAAAACTATAAAATTACTTATTTAAATATCTTTGAAAAGTCCAGATTAAATTAAATATAAATTCCCAATTTATCAAAGCTTCTATTTACAATATATATAAATAAATATATATATTCAAATAGAAATATCTTATTAACTTTTAAAAGATAAAATCATCAATTAATACTAATTTAATCAGATTATTAAATTAAATTCAAATCTTATTATCAAAGATTATCCATATCAATTTAATTATTCAACAGATTATTAAATTGATATTGTCAAAATTTCCGGGATATTACATTCCTCCCCCCTTAAAATAATTTCGTCCCCGAAATTTAAACAAAGGTAATTTAATAATCTTATTAAAGATTTTAATTTAAAACACAAGCATATACTATCATCCATATGCTAGCAACCATAGCAACCAATTCATCCAATCAAACAATTCTAACTATCCAGACAAAATTCTAGATAAAATTCCTCGAGTTTCCCCAAGTATATATATATACCGGGATACTCGCTCTACAAACAATCTAAACTATTAAGCTATAGATCTCCTATTCATCTAGACCTACAGAACTAAACAGAATATCAGACTACAGACGAGTCTGACTCAACTACCAAACTTCCCAAAACTGCAGATTCTAAAACCAAAGATAGATCAAATATGTATTCCCTCAGAGATACGTAAAACTCAATGAATTCCAGTTATCCAAACTGACCATTCAATTCAGAAGTCCAAATACTTATCCAAGTCAGAATACAGAAGAGATCCAAAACACAACTCTACTTCACAACATCAGTAGATTCCAAACTTACTTCTCCTATCCAGAGATATACTCCAAACTGCTTTCGCTGCTCAATTCTGATCTGAGGTAGAACACAAGCACAGACTGGACAACTCATTCCAGAAATAAGGTTCACTGATCCATAAATAAAACTCAGATACTTCATCAAAACTTGAGTTGCTGCACCAACTCCATCTCTAGGAAACATCCTTCAACTAGACTGAACTACCGGTACTACTCCTGGAATCCAGTCGATAAGAAAACTCAACCTTCAGATGCGGACAACTCCTGACTTCTCTGAAGACATCCAGAAAAACTCTGACAACCCAAGAGAACACTCAGACAATCGCAAGTCGCTTTTGCGATCAACCCATCCTAATTCCAAACAGACTGTTCTCTCTTTACCAATCAGAACAGCTTACACTTATTTATCCAATTTATCGAAGAAATGGATCCACTCTGCTGCTTCTGAACTTCACTTCCAGAAAAACTGCTCAGCTAGAAAACTTCTTGCCATTACAGAACACTCCGAGTAGCACTGCTGACACTGATGCTCCTATCCAAAGCTCTTCGAGAAACTCGAACTCCAAACCAAAGCAGAAACACCATGCTGAACTCAGCCACAACACCGAAGCATACACACTTCCTTAATCTTGTTCCAAAGAAAACATCTTCGGGAACATCCATTGTCACGTCCTGAAATTTTCGACTTTCGAAAATTCGACATCGATACTCACTTTATCGACTGCCGAGCAATCGAGTGCCGGAAACTCCAGTAGTGAGGGTTTTAGAAAGAAAAAGTAGAAGAACAGATAGAAGAAAAAGAGAAGAGAAGAAGAAAGCAGAAGAAGAAATAACAACAACAGAACAACATCAGAACAGAAAACAATATCAGAATCTTACACATCGCAGCGGAACAATATACAATAGATAATTACTAGTCTTTTAAAACAAAGAACTATATCATTTTATACATACATCAATCATCAGAGTCCACATACAACAATGGACAATTAAATAAACTTGTCCTCATACAGAATACACAGCGGAATAAAAATATCAGGTACAAATACTACGCCTCGTCCTCCAGCTTATCTCCAAAGCTCCAGAATATCCAGAATATCCTGATAATCTAACTCTAGACTGCCCGTGTGGAAATTTGTGGGCACCCAGAGTTTAGAAGGGAACAATAAACTCCGAGTCAGTCATGGTGACTGGTGTGAGATCGTAAAACAGTTATTCTTTAAAATAAACAACAGGTCCATTTTTTTAAAGTCAATTCGAAATGCTTTTGGAAAATGAAACTACCATAAGACCTCCCACCACACACACAATGCAAACGCAGACTTGGAGGAGATTTCTTCTTATGATAGTCAAAGATGCTTACTATGCAAAATCAAATCATTTTTGATATTATTACTAGTGCATAGTGGAAAACATTTCGAAAGTATAATATAAATCTTAGCCAGCATAGGTACCATTATATTATGCCTGCTATAGCTGCCTCCTGAGGAGACAGGTTATACAATTGAAATCGTAAAGGCTCGTATTGTTTCTTTGGATTTCCAACAAATGGTCAGGCTAAGGAACTTCCTATCCACGATGGGTACGTCCCTGGAATAGACGACCCGAGAACCTAACCGGATCTCTGCCAACACAAGGCCGGGTTACCTCTGCAAAAATAGGTAACTACTGACACGCGTATGCCATCCCCCGATCGTCACCGATCTTCCCGAGGATCCCCGATTCGCAACAAACCACATAGATAATAATAATGCAGTAACCACAGAGGTTAAGTATCTGGGCTCCATACCATGATACCACCTTTATCCAGAAGGAATGACATACACTAAGGGGCGCTACTCCCTAGAACCTTGCTGCATTCGTCCTGTTTCGACCATTTCCGGGGTGTGAGGCTCGACGAAGTCTCGTCCACAAAGCTACGCTTTCTATAAAAAGCCCTGCTTCGGGTCAAACAAAAATGATCAACCTATGATCACAAAGATATAAGATCAAACAAATGATCATATCACAAATGATCAAACACTGATCATTTCACAGCAACACTCAGTATGCCACGTTACCAAATTGGGATATATTGCTGATAAATTTCAACTACATAACCTCTGAGCTCGTACGTCTCAGAGAAGGGTGTTAAGCTAAGAGAATAAATTCTCCGCCACCAACAGAAATGTATTTGAAAGAAATCAGCTTTATATCTCAAATTGTAACGTCAGACACACAATCCATACAAGTCTGTTCCGGGATCGAACAGAACCGAAGGCACTTCTCACGAAGCCCTTGCATATCCGGATAATTTTCAATCACGTCAGGACTTCCCGTCACTAAGGGTGATAAAACCTCTAAATCGGAGATCAGCCGATGTAGAGTAACTCGATGGTAATCCTTCCGTTTTCAAAAATATCCGGTCTTCAACACCGGTCTTCAAATGCGATTCATAACGACGTATCACATATTCGGAATGGGTTATACGACCCCATGGTCCTTTCCCGGTTAACCCGAATAGTGAGCGATTATTCAAAATAAGTGTGGCATTCAAATTCATCCAATTCACAACAAATACCTACTCAAGGTAATTATTGATAGTCGGTTATTTAACTATCAATAAAGATGCGCAACATCATCAGATTCCAAATAATTTTCCAAATTATTTAATCTTCCAAAAATATCTTTACTAGATATAAAATTTCCACACTTTCAAAAATAAATCAACGTTTATTTTTCTAAACAATTTCCATTTCCTTTATAAATTCCATATTGAATTTACATTTTTCGAATATCTACTAATATTCGATTTTCAATCGTTTTCAAAAATATCATTTCCGATTTATCTTTAAGAAGATAAATTCTCAAAACGTTTCGTTTCATTTGGAAAAACATTTCCATACTTATTTAAAAATAAGTATTTCACAAATCTATTTATTTTCAACATTTGAAAATATTCAATATACTTAAATCAAATTAAGTATATATTTCATTCTTTTAAGGAAACCGTTTACTATAACAACATTTATTTGAGTCAAAATGAATGTCACGTAAAACATCGTTACGACGACTCAAAATCACTAGTATAGGGATTCGGAATTAAGATAGGTATATAAATCCCAATACTACATAAAACATTTTCTTTCAAAAATCATTTACTATAACAACAGTGTTATAGTCCATCATTTCCTTATTTCTCGAAACGTCTATTTCAACAATAAATGTTGAAATCTATGTTTTCGATACTTAACACGTTTTAAAACATCTTTTTAAAACAATTAACTTCATTTTATAATATCGCTTTCCCAAACATAACCATTTTATTCAATAATATATTCACTGTCCAAAATCGTGAATATACTTCACTAACCAAATTTCAATCTTTTCTACACATTTATTCCAAGAATTATCCACTGTCCAAAATCGTGGATAAACTCCCTTAATAATCTCTATATCTAAAATTAATCAAATTTGATTGATTTTCGAATTTATAAAACAACGTTTATAAATTCGATTTCCATTTTCTAACAACTTTGATTTATACATCTTCTTTATTAACAAATTCGAGTTATACTTGATATAAATATCACAAGTCCATATTATAAGTTAATAACTTATCATTCATTTTCAACTTCACAATTTATAAATCTATAAATTTCATTCACTTACGGATTCCATAATATTTCATTTTTATCACTTATAAAAACTCATTTTATAATTTCAACATTCTTAATTTTGTAGATATCAATTTCATAAATCTTTTATATAAACCGTAACAGAAATTCAAAAATCTCAATTTAAACCATTTCATAAATCAGTCAACTATTTATTCCAAAAATCACTTTTCGGTTATATTTCACAAATCTATAAATTTTTGTAACTTTAAAATTTCATACGTTTATTTATTTGAAATAAATCAATTCAAAAATTCCATAAAACGTTTATTTTCAAAAATCACTTTAAAATCCTTTTAAAGTAAAAGTCGTTATTTTAAAACTTCAAAAATTTAATCCAATGATGCAACGCATCAATTAGTCCATCACAACATCAAACATCATATATCATCATATGATGACAGAATATATATCAACATCTGTAAATAAATAAATACAGTTGAGGAATCCAGTTGGATCCCTCCAACCTGTTTCCCTGCATCCAAAGACGTTAGCACAATACCAATTCCGCTCCAGTACGGAATTATCGCGGTATATGGGTTTTTATAAAAATCCGCTTACTAACGGCGCAATAGGGTCTCATCCGCTATACGAGGCGGGAAATCAATCAATCCAATATATACATATGCCAATATGTATATATTGCTATATATATAGATATATCCTATCATATCTAATACCACATTCCATAGCAATCAAATCATCAATCAATAAATAACTGAAAATTCCACTTTTCATTTGAGTGAGAAAAATCTCACCTTTGCTTTTTATTTTGCAATCCGTTTCCAATTCTTCTTTCGTTTTCTCGACTTTAACCTTGTATAAATAATTTATACAATTCATTAATATTTGAAATAATTGGATAAATCAATTTTCATCTAATAGATATTATTTTGTCCAGTTAATTTAATCCCAAACAAATTTCCTTTTAATAAATATTCGAATTAATTGAAAAGTTACTTACCATAAAATTAAATTAACTTATATTTTTATTTAAACGACAATTAATTTCCTCTTTAAAAAATCTAGTAGATAAAATTTCTATTTCTTTCCTATATATAAACTTTTATACATATTAAAATTTAAAATCACTTAATCATTAAATAACTTAATCATTAAATAACTTAATTAATTCATGGTTTAAATTTTCTAACTAATAATTTTCTTTAAATAATCTATTTTTTTCTTTTTTTTTCGTCTCCAGATCTCTGTACATTTCTTATATGGGTAAGATAAATTTTAAATCGACATGAAAGAAAAGAAAAACAACGAAGACAGTCGAACCTTACTGCACTCGCGACCTCAACCTTCGTGACCTTCCCAGAAGTCGAGACTCCGACCATCCCACTATGCCTCGTGCCCTAGCTCGAAACGAGCGCGCGCGCCTGCACCGGCTTTCCCCTATACGCGAAGTTGGTCGCGATTTGAAATCGCAGCCATCAATGTCGCGAGCTCGATCGAACCCTACAACGTCGCGGCCATCCCTCTTTCCAAATCCGAGAGCCCCCATCGCCTCCGCCCTGTCGCTATCGCGACGCTCGAATTCGCCGCCGTTCGCGACTTGCCATCCACTATCTCGTGACGCGCGATGCGCCTTTCATACAAACGACGACGAACCCATGCTTGCTATCGAACCCCTCTGGCCATCGCCTGCTCGTGCGATCCAATCGCCATTGCAAGCGCGACTTAAAATTTTGAAATCGAACGAGTTGAATACGATTTTTGATTGAGGAAGGAGAGTACGCCTCGTTTCTGGGTTCGAACGAATTGATTCGTTCGCAAAGAGAACTCGGCTGCCATGATTTTCTTTTTCGAACGAGATTGTTTTTATTTTTAAAATGAATGAGGGAGGGACGAGATAACGTTAAAGTCGAACGAAGCATGGCAGGCACGATTTGGCTTCGTGATTCTCTGCGTGATTTTAGGCTGAGGTTAGGGAAGAGAACGTGTGATATTTGACTTAAATTTAAATTTCAAATTTTAAATTGAATATCGTTAAAGCTTTAACGCGTTTATATATCGCGTGCTCACGTATCGACTCAGAAATTATGAAAATTGAAATCCGGCAATAATACAACATTCCGGACCCAATGGAACTGGTTTCGTCGAATTCCGAGACTGTTTGAAAAATGACTATTTTTAACTATCGGTTAAACGATATAAATTTCAAAACTGATCAAACCAATTCAAAATTGGATTCTGAAGCTTCTGTTATCTTCAGAATTATCAACACGAGTTTTATAAGCTTTCCAAATATTTTTCTCTAGCTTTAAACGGCAGATTCAAAAATTTTTATTCAGCATTAAATAGATTAAATTTTATAATTAAATCGTCAAATTCAAATTTATATCGAGGATTCAAATTAAATCATCGTTCAAATATTTAAAATTAATTAAATATTTTCAATTTAATTCGTTCAAAATTCTGGGTCGTTACAAACTTCCCTCCTTAAAAGAATTTCGTCCTCGAAATTACAAGTTAGGAAAAAAAAAATGTCCTTAACTCGTCTATCATTTTCAACATCTAAATAGTTTCACCAACTTATCAAAACAATTCTAATAAAGATTCGTTATTAATTCATCTAACTTTCCAACTTAAATTTTAAGTTTCAAACAACATTGTTTAACTTCTAAATTCAAATTCAAATTCAAATTCAAATTTAAACTTTCAAAATTTTCTCAAAAATTTTCTAACGCCCTAAATTTTCGAAAAATTTCGCCAGCGTCTCCTTTGCGCGGCTAATACGGTACGACTACAAAACGTCCCTACGGACTCTCAGATTTCAAAAAGAAAAAGAAAAAGCCAAGCGGCTAGAGAGAAATCATCAAAAACTCATATTATAATTCAAATACATACCTTTTTCGAGCAATTCGAATTATCTGTGAAATCAAATTCAATTCCCTTTATACCTGTATATCTACTAGCCATAATATCTAGTTATAACATCCAACTATTTTGCAAATTTTATTACAAACTTCTAATATCAACTTCTTATACCATTTCTAGTTTACTATAGAAGTTATATCCATTATCATTCAATTTCACATTTCACATTCATTTGAATTTAATCTACACTTTCAATCTAATTTAGATTCAGTTTACTTCTGAATATTGCATTTCATCAATTATCTTTAGTTCACTTCAAACTAATCTTAAAGCTTCATTTTATTTCACACAATTCAAATTTGTTTCAACATTCAGTATCAATTTTATTCACTTACAATTGTAAATTCCATTCATTTGAAATTTATTTCTTCTTACTTGAATTTATTTGCAATTCCGAACCATTCTTTTATTTAGTTCACAATTCAAGTTTCAATTTAACTAATTCAACTTCCATTTCTGTATTTCATGAATTAATAAATTATCAAAGTAGCTTATTCGGATTCAAGTCTCATTTCATTTTCAATTTCAATTCTATCGCTTACAGATTCGCAATGAATCTCAACTTTCAATTTTACTTTCACATGGTATTCCAGAATTTCACCAACATTTCAAAATCATTTGAAAACAGTTCAAATCATCCTTTGAATTTTCTAAAACAAAATCCAAATTTTTTTTTCAAACTACTTTCAATTGAAACAATCGACAGCAATTCCTCTTTTGGAAACCCGAAAATGAACACCGGTGATGTCGCGATCATCATCGGAATTATTTTCCAGCGACCGAAAAGAGTTTAGAGCTTTTCATCTCTTCAAAACATTTTTCAAACCTTTGAAATTCATTTTCAGACCAAAAAGAATTTAAACTTCCAAATCTCCAAAATTTTCAAATTCTTTTCAAAACATTTCCAAAACTTCTCTGGAATGTCGTTTTAAATTAGAAATCACATTTATAATTTATATTCTTAAATTTCATTTGCATGTGAATTTATTTCTTTAACTTTGGAGTTACGATTTGAATTTCTTATTCAATTTCATATAAAAATGATAACTTTCAATATTATCACTTTCCTAACATCCATGCAACCATATACTGTAATAATTTATAGAAAATCATTTCTTTTCTATACAAAAATAGATTTGGGTAAAATTGTTCCATTTACCCTATTTAAAACAATACTGTGCCGAATTGTTCTATTCGAGTGTTTAGAGATCCCTATCAATGATCGTTAATTACTCGTATTGACCAGAATCCATATACCACTCAACAAATCAATCATCACAATATAAAACAATTTTTATATTCAAATAACAAATACGCGCTCATATCTATTATTACACTCAAACTCATTCTAGAGTACTACTGACTCTATCTCTAATGAGTAACACCCAACAGAGCAGGGTTGTCGTTTAACCATATGCTCTGATACCACGTGTCAACGTCCTGAAATTTTCGACTTTCGAAAATTCGACATCGATACTCACTTTATCGACTGCCGAGCAATCGAGTGCCGGAAACTCCAGTAGTGAGGGTTTTAGAAAGAAAAAGTAGAAGAACAGATAGAAGAAAAAGAGAAGAGAAGAAGAAAGCAGAAGAAGAAAGAACAACAACAGAACAACATCAGAACAGAAAACAATATCAGAATCTTACACATCGCAGCGGAACAATATACAATAGATAATTACTAGTCTTTTAAAACAAAGAACTATATCATTTTATACATACATCAATCATCAGAGTCCACATACAACAATGGACAATTAAATAAACTTGTCCTCATACAGAATACACAGCGGAATAAAAATATCAGGTACAAATACTACGCCTCGTCCTCCAGCTTATCTCCAAAGCTCCAGAATATCCAGAATATCCTGATAATCTAACTCTAGACTACCCGTGTGGAAATTTGTGGGCACCCAGAGTTTAGAAGGGAACAATAAACTCCGAGTCAGTCATGGTGACTGGTGTGAGATCGTAAAACAGTTATTCTTTAAAATAAACAACAGGTCCATTTTTTTAAAGTCAATTCGAAATGCTTTTGGAAAATGAAACTACCATAAGACCTCCCACCACACACACAATGCAAACGCAGACTTGGAGGAGATTTCTTCTTATGATAGTCAAAGATGCTTACTACGCAAAATCAAATCATTTTTGATATTATTACTAGTGCATAGTGGAAAACATTTCGAAAGTATAATATAAATCTTAGCCAGCATAGGTACCATTATATTATGCCTGTTATAGCTGCCTCCTGAGGAGACAGGTTATACAATTGAAATCGTAAAGGCTCGTATTGTTTCTTTGGATTTCCAACAAATGGTCAGGCTAAGGAACTTCCTATCCACGATGGGTACGTCCCTGGAATAGACGACCCGAGAACCTAACCGGATCTCTGCCAACACAAGGCCGGGTTACCTCTGCAAAAATAGGTAACTACTGACACGCGTATGCCATCCCCCGATCGTCACCGATCTTCCCGAGGATCCCCGATTCGCAACAAACCACATAGATAATAATAATGCAGTAACCACAGAGGTTAAGTATCTGGGCTCCATACCATGATACCACCTTTATCCAGAAGAAATGACATACACTAAGGGGCGCTACTCCCTAGAACCTTGCTGCATTCGTCCTGTTTCGACCATTTCCGGGGTGTGAGGCTCGACGAAGTCTCGTCCACAAAGCTACGCTTTCTATAAAAAGCCCTGCTTCGGGTCAAACAAAAATGATCAACCTATGATCACAAAGATATAAGATCAAACAAATGATCATATCACAAATGATCAAACACTGATCATTTCACAGCAACACTCAGTATGCCACGTTACCAAATTGGGATATATTGCTGATAAATTTCAACTACATAACCTCTGAGCTCGTACGTCTCAGAGAAGGGTGTTAAGCTAAGAGAATAAATTCTCCGCCACCAACAGAAATGTATTTGAAAGAAATCAGCTTTATATCTCGAATTGTAACGTCAGACACACAATCCATACAAGTCTGTTCCGGGATCGAACAGAACCGAAGGCACTTCTCACGAAGCCCTTGCATATCCGGATAATTTTCAATCACGTCAGGACTTCCCGTCACTAAGGGTGATAAAACCTCTAAATCGGAGATCAGCCGATGTAGAGTAACTCGATGGTAATCCTTCCGTTTTCAAAAATATCCGGTCTTCAACACCGGTCTTCAAATGCGATTCATAACGACGTATCACATATTCGGAATGGGTTATACGACCCCATGGTCCTTTCCCGGTTAACCCGAATAGTGAGCGATTATTCAAAATAAGTGTGGCATTCAAATTCATCCAATTCACAAAAAATACCTACTCAAGGTAATTATTGATAGTCGGTTATTTAACTATCAATAAAGATGCGCAACATCATCAGATTCCAAATAATTTTCCAAATTATTTAATCTTCCAAAAATATCTTTACTAGATATAAAATTTCCACACTTTCAAAAATAAATCAACGTTTATTTTTCTAAACAATTTCCATTTCCTTTATAAATTCCATATTGAATTTACATTTTTCGAATATCTACTAATATTCGATTTTCAATCGTTTTCAAAAATATCATTTCCGATTTATCTTTAAGAAGATAAATTCTCAAAACGTTTCGTTTCATTTGGAAAAACATTTCCATACTTATTTAAAAATAAGTATTTCACAAATCTATTTATTTTCAACATTTGAAAATATTCAATATACTTAAATCAAATTAAGTATATATTTCATTCTTTTAAGGAAACCGTTTACTATAACAACATTTATTTGAGTCAAAACGAATGTCACGTAAAACATCGTTACGACGACTCAAAATCACTAGTATAGGGATTCGGAATTAAGATAGGTATATAAATCCCAATACTACATAAAACATTTTCTTTCAAAAATCATTTACTATAACAACAGTGTTATAGTCCATCATTTCCTTATTTCTCGAAACGTCTATTTCAACAATAAATGTTGAAATCTATGTTTTCGATACTTAACACGTTTTAAAACATCTTTTTAAAACAATTAACTTCATTTTATAATATCGCTTTCCCAAACATAACCATTTTATTCAATAATATATTCACTGTCCAAAATCGTGAATATACTTCACTAACCAAATTTCAATCTTTTCTACACATTTATTCCAAGAATTATCCACTGTCCAAAATCGTGGATAAACTCCCTTAATAATCTCTATATCTAAAATTAATCAAATTTGATTGATTTTCGAATTTATAAAACAACGTTTATAAATTCGATTTCCATTTTCTAACAACTTTGATTTATACATCTTCTTTATTAACAAATTCGAGTTATACTTGATATAAATATCACAAGTCCATATTATAAGTTAATAACTTATCATTCATTTTCAACTTCACAATTTATAAATCTATAAATTTCATTCACTTACGGATTCCATAATATTTCATTTTTATCACTTATAAAAACTCATTTTATAATTTCAACATTCTTAATTTTGTAGATATCAATTTCATAAATCTTTTATATAAACCGTTACAGAAATTCAAAAATCTCAATTTAAACCATTTCATAAATCAGTCAACTATTTATTCCAAAAATCACTTTTCGGTTATATTTCACAAATCTATAAATTTTTGTAACTTTAAAATTTCATACGTTTATTTATTTGAAATAAATCAATTCAAAAATTCCATAAAACGTTTATTTTCAAAAATCACTTTAAAATCCTTTTAAAGTAAAAGTCGTTATTTTAAAACTTCAAAAATTTAATCCAATGATGCAACGCATCAATTAGTCCATCACAACATCAAACATCATATATCATCATATGATGACAGAATATATATCAACATCTGTAAATAAATAAATACAGTTGAGGAATCCAGTTGGATCCCTCCAACCTGTTTCCCTGCATCCAAAGACGTTAGCACAATACCAATTCCGCTCCAGTACGGAATTATCGCGGTATATGGGTTTTTATAAAAATCCGCTTACTAACGGCGCAATAGGGTCTCATCCGCTATACGAGGCGGGAAATCAATCAATCCAATATATACATATGCCAATATGTATATATTGCTATATATATAGATATATCCTATCATATCTAATACCACATTCCATAGCAATCAAATCATCAATCAATAAATAACTGAAAATTCCACTTTTCATTTGAGTGAGAAAAATCTCACCTTTGCTTTTTATTTTGCAATCCGTTTCCAATTCTTCTTTCGTTTTCTCGACTTTAACCTTGTATAAATAATTTATACAATTCATTAATATTTGAAATAATTGGATAAATCAATTTTCATCTAATAGATATTATTTTGTCCAGTTAATTTAATCCCAAACAAATTTCCTTTTAATAAATATTCGAATTAATTGAAAAGTTACTTACCATAAAATTAAATTAACTTATATTTTTATTTAAACGACAATTAATTTCCTCTTTAAAAAATCTAGTAGATAAAATTTCTATTTCTTTCCTATATATAAACTTTTATACATATTAAAATTTAAAATCACTTAATCATTAAATAACTTAATCATTAAATAACTTAATTAATTCATGGTTTAAATTTTCTAACTAATAATTTTCTTTAAATAATCTATTTTTTTCTTTTTTTTTCGTCTCCAGATCTCTGTACATTTCTTATATGGGTAAGATAAATTTTAAATCGACATGAAAGAAAAGAAAAACAACGAAGACAGTCGAACCTTACTGCACTCGCGACCTCAACCTTCGTGACCTTCCCAGAAGTCGAGACTCCGACCATCCCACTATGCCTCGTGCCCTAGCTCGAAACGAGCGCGCACGCCTGCACCGGCTTTCCCCTATACGCGAAGTTGGTCGCGATTTGAAATCGCAGCCATCAATGTCGCGAGCTCGATCGAACCCTACAACGTCGCGGCCATCCCTCTTTCCAAATCCGAGAGCCCCCATCGCCTCCGCCCTGTCGCTATCGCGACGCTCGAATTCGCCGCCGTTCGCGACTTGCCATCCACTATCTCGTGACGCGCGATGCGCCTTTCATACAAACGACGACGAACCCATGCTTGCTATCGAACCCCTCTGGCCATCGCCTGCTCGTGCGATCCAATCGCCATTGCAAGCGCGACTTAAAATTTTGAAATCGAACGAGTTGAATACGATTTTTGATTGAGGAAGGAGAGTACGCCTCGTTTCTGGGTTCGAACGAATTGATTCGTTCGCAAAGAGAACTCGGCTGCCATGATTTTCTTTTTCGAACGAGATTGTTTTTATTTTTAAAATGAATGAGGGAGGGACGAGATAACGTTAAAGTCGAACGAAGCATGGCAGGCACGATTTGGCTTCGTGATTCTCTGCGTGATTTTAGGCTGAGGTTAGGGAAGAGAACGTGTGATATTTGACTTAAATTTAAATTTCAAATTTTAAATTGAATATCGTTAAAGCTTTAACGCGTTTATATATCGCGTGCTCACGTATCGACTCAGAAATTATGAAAATTGAAATCCGGCAATAATACAACATTCCGGACCCAATGGAACTGGTTTCGTCGAATTCCGAGACTGTTTGAAAAATGACTATTTTTAACTATCGGTTAAACGATATAAATTTCAAAACTGATCAAACCAATTCAAAATTGGATTCTGAAGCTTCTGTTATCTTCAGAATTATCAACACGAGTTTTATAAGCTTTCCAAATATTTTTCTCTAGCTTTAAACGGCAGATTCAAAAATTTTTATTCAGCATTAAATAGATTAAATTTTATAATTAAATCGTCAAATTCAAATTTATATCGAGGATTCAAATTAAATCATCGTTCAAATATTTAAAATTAATTAAATATTTTCAATTTAATTCGTTCAAAATTCTGGGTCGTTACATCCATCGTCACTGTATCTCATCATACAGCTACTATTACCTGAGGTATCAAGGTACCATTACTCGCTTCTGTTCAACCGACAGATCCAACTTTACTCATCCAAACTTCAAAGATAAACTCCGAACCATTACAGTTTCCTTCGGAGATCGATGAAATCCTTCACCACAGCAAAGCTTACTCGAGACGGTATTAGGTCTACAGTCTCGACAGATACACTTCCAACCTCAATACTCAGACTCCAACCATTGGTAGTCGTGTTACACACACCACTACCCTATCTACCTTTATATCCTATATTGGAAAACCCGAACAGGTAACCCAACAAATAGGTAGAAATATATATATATATTTAAAATGGTACTTTTTATATAGAAATTATATCTGGGTAAAATTATTTCATCTACCTTTTTAAAACAATATTGTGTCCGTTGGCCTGGTCCAAGTGTTTAGAGATCCCTATCAATAACGTTAGCTACTCGTATTGACCAGAATCCATATACCACCCAACCGATCAATTAACACAATATAAAATCATTTTATATAACTAACAAATACGCGCTCTCGTATATATATATACACTCAAACAGGTTGCTACAGATCCTATCTCTAATGAACAACCCTTCCGAACCTAGGTATTCACTCAACCTAGTGTTCTGATATTCAATTAACCAAAAGCTTAGGCATTCGCTCAACCTATGCTCTGATACCACGTGTGACGTCCCGACTTTCCACTTCCGGAAAATCGCATCGACAGTAAGAAAGAAAGGGGTGAGAAGTAGAAAAGAGAAGAAGAGAAAAGAAACAAACACAAATACTCACAGCGGAAACGAACAAAATATATTATATCACATAAATATTACATAGTATCATATACAACACTTATCAGAGTTACACAGATTACATATCATATACTAGACAGTTATAAACATCTGTCTAGTTATTACATCTCAATACAAAACAAAGATCTAAACAAGATCAACACAGCGGAAACTACTATCTATCTACAACGCCGAAGCCTCCTGCTCCATTGCTCCTCCACAATTCGTCAAGGCTAACCTGAATTCCCTTGGCTACTCGTAAAAATTTGAGTACCCAAGAGTTTATAAAACAGAAATAAACAACTTGGGTCAGACATGGGTCTGGTGTGAGTAACAGGTTAAACTTGTTTAACTTCAAAAACCTTTAGAAAGAAAAGGTATCACGTAAGACTCCCCACAAATAAACATGGGTAAGTTTTTACCTTACGCTAACCAAAACATTTGATAGGAAATCCAGTTATATTATAATAGGGTCTAGGGTTTTCAAATAAATATGAAATAGCTGAAATTGTTACATTATTAAATTCCAGCATACTAGCCACAAAGTGGGTTATACAATCAAAACCGTAAGGGCACGTAGGAAGAATGGGTTTCCATACAATGGCAGGGCTACCGGGGTACCGCCCGTCACAGTACGTGGCCTAGATCACCGTACCGAGGATCACTCCCAATCCCCTGCAACACAAGGTCGGAACATCCCTTACTGGATAATTCCCGCACAAGATACCTCACGGTTGGGATCAGCAACCGCACCACTAAGTCGAAAATAGAAAGGGACATCTAGACAGAGGTAACCTTGTCCTACTTGGGTGCTACCCACTAACCTTGCTGCACCTCCCCTGTTTTAGCCATTCCCGGTTTGTGAGGCTTGAGGTCACGATTACCTTTAAAAAGAACACATCTATCTTAGAATGCTCATCGTCCACCTGACGATGTGCTGAAAGCATTCAATCCATACAAGTTCGTTCCGGGTTCGAACGAAACCGAAGGCATTATCTCGTTACACTCGTTTTGGAATCACCCTCAGAGTTAACGACAATAACCCTTGCACTCTGAATCTTCATCTTCACTTGATTCACGACCTATCGTTAATTTGGATCGATGTGGTATTCGGGTCTCCAGACCTGGAAATCCGGTATACGGAAACCCGATCCCGGTCTCATCGAAATCCAAAGCGTATCTTTTAAGGCCAAGTTGTTTTAAAGGTTCAAACAATTTAATTCATTATCTTTATACACAAAGAAAGATAATTCACAACAGATAATCAACATTATCAGATAATCCATACAATTCAACTAACATCCATATCACACAGCATATATCTCATCAGAGATATCAATCAATGCAAAGCATTCAGTATTATCAACCATCTATAAGTAATGATTTATATCATCTCTAATTAATTTAAATTGAATTAAATTAATTACTTTATTTTATAAATCCTTCTTACTTAACCATTAATTAATTACAAATTAATTAATTATCCTCTAATTACCTTTTTCAATTAATCATCTTTGATTAATTATCTTTTAATTACCTTCAAGTAATTTATCCTTAATTAATTACTCAAATTAATTATCCTTAACCACTTATAGTAATTAACCTTTAATTACATCATTAATTAATTAACTAAAATTAATTAAGTTAATCAACTATAATTAATTTCATTAATCCTTAATTAATTACATTGATTAATTACTTCATTTATTAATTATTACTTAATTAATCAATTCTTAATTACATCATTAATTATATTAATTAATGATCTTTAATTACAAATTAATTATTAATTACTTAATTAAATTAATTTCATTAAGTAATTAACTTTTAATTAAACAACATTTATTAATCACTCTTGATTAATCTCATCTAGTAATTAACTCCCCTTAATTACTTTATTAACTAAATTAATTACTCCTTAATTTCTTTCTTAATTAATCCCTTGATTAATTATTCAAAGTAATTTAAACTCAATTTACTTTTCTTAATACATAACCATTCAATTAATTACTTCCAGTAATTATATTATTATTTACTTCCTTAAATAATCATACCTTAATAATTACATTAAATAATTATTATCAATTCATCTCTTGATTTTTCTAAATTAATTAAACTTAAATTAATTTACTTAAACTAAATCAAATTACTTAATTAATTACAATAGTAATTAATTTCTTAATTACTTCCATTAAGTAATTACATTTAAACAATTCCATAATTTATTATTTTTAAATTAATTAATCAAATTTATTATTAAAATTAATCACATTAATTAATTATTTAATAATCCATAGTTAATGACCTTCATTAACTATTAACAACTCTTTAATTACTCTTCTTAAGTAATTAACTTAGATTAATTATTATTAATTCCAAATTAATAAATCTTAATAACCAATTTAATTAATCTTTAATTATTTAATTAATTAAGTGTTAACCATAACTTAATTAATATTTAATTACTTTATTAATTAATTCTTAATCATTAATTAATATTCTAATTATAATCCTTAATTACAAATTAATTATTCTAATTAATTAATCTTAATCACTAATTAATTAGTTTAAACCTTTAATTACTTATTTAGTTAATCCAAATGATTTATTAATTTGATTATTTAAACCATTTTAATTTACCTTAAAGATTTAATAATGTTTTTAACTTTAAGATAAAATATTTACTTATCCAAGTTTAAAATTCCTTATTCACAAAACATTTGAAACATCCATTTCAAATTTACTTTTAAATTTCATTTTAAATTCTGGATTTAAAATGAAAAATCAATTTCGTCTCTAACAAAGTTTAGAATAAATTAAAAAAAACTTTTATCTGTTAAAGAAAACTTATATCTTCTAAAAGAATTTAAAAAAAACTTAAATCAACTTTCTTTTTAAATTTCAAACCATTTAAATATGATTACCATTTAAACTTATTTAAACATATAAATTTATAACTTATTTATATCTAATCTAAAATTCAAACTAACTTGAATCTAAATTTAAATCTTTGATTTAAAATCCTGTTTAGATATTACTTAACAAATTTAACTTTAGTTTAAACTGAAACTGACAGGTTTCTTAAAAAACCTGGCAACAACTAAAATACTCGAGGCATACAAAATTACTTCGAGTCGCACCCTCTAAAACTTCGAGTCGCCTCTCCAATTACTTCGAACATCACTCGAAAAATCTCGAGAAAAACTCGAGCCATACTCCTCTGTAACCCAGATTCACCAGTGCACATCTACGATCTCGTGCACGTGCACCTTTCGACCAGTCCCCTCCGACCATCGCCGAGCATCCCCACAAGTCGTCGATCATCCCTACACCATATCACGATCATCAATTCTTCGATCAAGACGCAAAATCAAAATCGAGCACTAAAAACAGGAACACAGACTACTCCCAATCCCTGTCAACAATCCCTCGCCCTTCCATTTCTGATCACCAGAACGCCAGCAACTCCAGCGACCACTTCGTCCACGTCACGACTACAATTTCCCAATTTCCCAGAGTTTCGTCGAACTCGATCCATCCTAGACGAAATGATGCTCGATTTCTCTAGACTGGTAATAACTAGGTTTAAAATTTTAAAACTTAAATCATTTCTTCCTCAATGTCTAATTCGATTTCCAGTCATTTTTCCTAGTATCCTTGATCATTACACTACCACTACTAAAGATTTCAAACTTCCAATTTCACTGAGATGATCGAAATCACCAGAATTCCATTTCCAACATAAACCAGAACTGCTCTTATTATACTAGACTAAAAACTATGATATTCATGCTAAAAATCATATTATCATCTATGTTTTCAATTTATAAATCTGAATTTATAAATTACAGAGTTCAAATTTTCACTTTATAAAACATGTCTCTGTTGTTTTTTATTTACAGAGGCACTCAGACTAAATTTTGATTTAATTAACCTTTTAATCTTTAGTTTACTATGGAACAACTAATTTTATTTAAACCTTAGATCTAAATTAAAACTAGATCATGGGATATGATTTATATTAAAAATAGTAGCCTGGAATTCAAGATAACAGGGTCACACTGATATTCATGCATACCATACATTCACATATACAAACAAGAAGCATTTCACAATACACATATATATATATACAGAACTATCTACAAACATTCACATCCAAACAATATTTATCACCGGGTTAAACATGCATCATGATTTCTTAAGTTAATTTAAGTAAGAATGTTACTCACCATTAAAATGGAGACAGAGCCTATCTTTTGAAAAGCTTTTGAAACTGTTTTGACTTAAGACTGGAATTGATAAAATGCTTGAGTTGATGGAGCTTTACTGATCTAAACTACATGCATGTTTCCAGGTTGAAGAAAAATGAAGGCAGACAGACTTTGATGTTGAAAAGAATTGCAGGCTGGCCTTGAGTTGTTTCCAAATTGAAAATGAAGACAGGCTTTTTGAAGATGATGCAGATTTGAAAAGAATGCATCAGGGTTTTGATTTCAGATTGCAACTTGGTTACAGGGATTTGATTTCCCTTGAATTAGAAAATTGCAGACTGGTTTCTTTGATTTGGAAATTTGGTTACAGGTTGATCTTTTGATTTGAAGATGAATTATAGGCTATTGAAATGAATTGAGAAAATGATATTACTAACTTCAGATTTTCAGTTTTGAATTAGAGAAAGGAGTTTGAGAAGGATTTACTGATCTGATTTTGTTTTGAGAAGTGTATAAATTTTTGTTTTGAGGCAATTTGATTACTGATTTTCAGATTTGTTTTAGAGAAAGAAGTTTGGGTTTCTTTTGTTTTGAAAAGGAAATTAGAAAGAATGAAATAAAGAGGTGCCAATGTTTATATCTAAGTAAATTGTGATTTTATAAAAATAAAAGAAAAAGAAAATAAATAAGACACTTGTCACATAGATTAGTTACTTAAATTACACATGTTTAAAATGAAGCTTTAGATAATGACACTTGTCATTTAAGTAATTACTATATATTTTTATTTATTTAAAAGTTATTTAAAAAGCCTTTTTCTTATTTATTTAAACACTTATCTATATATATTAAAGAGAAACAAAAGCTAATTATATTTATAAATAAAAGTTTATACAAATATTATAATATCCAACAATTTAAATATTTATTCTTTTGAATTTCAAAACTTAAATTTCAGATTCAATTTAAATTAAATCCTAAGATTCAATTTAAAAGTCAAGTTATATATATTTACATACACTATTTATTCAATTTTAAAATAACAATTCCTTTTAGTATTAAAATTCATACATATTAAAAATAATACATTATACTTGTTATTTGAAATTAACCTATGTTATAATTTAAACAAGAGATTATATTATCAAGAAATATTTAAAAGAAATAAAACACACCAATTTTGTAAATCTTATTTATTTAAACTTAAGTTAAAATATCTCTTAAACAATTAAATATTTACTTAAAGTATTTTAAAACTATAAAATTACTTATTTAAATATCTTTGAAAAGTCCAGATTAAATTAAATATAAATTCCCAATTTATCAAAGCTTCTATTTACAATATATATAAATAAATATATATATTCAAATAGAAATATCTTATTAACTTTTAAAAGATAAAATCATCAATTAATACTAATTTAATCAGATTATTAAATTAAATTCAAATCTTATTATCAAAGATTATCCATATCAATTTAATTATTCAATAGATTATTAAATTGATATTGTCAAAATTTCCGGGATATTACACGTGCACAGGCATTCAGTCGACTAAACTATATGATTCAGTCAGTTGAATTGCCTATTTTTCGCCATATCAATTTTCAAAATAGTTTTTGTATATGAACTAGGTTACTAAAGAACTTAGCATATGAACTATGATTTGAAAGATTTTAAATTGTGTATGCGTGCATATGCCACTTCGGAGAATTTTTAACACGCATTCACTACTAGACTTAGACCATAGACAAAATATATTACTGAAGCTTCTCTCTGGAATCTGGTCTTAGATTATTTTTTGAGTAAAATAGTATCTTCTCCTGCAAATATGGTTAGTTCCTATAATATTTACCTATATAGTTGTCACAATCAAAACATCAAAATTCAAGGTTCTAACAAAATGGTTTTGGGTTTGCATTGACAATGTTTAAGTAATGTTTGTCTTTAGCCCTTGTGAATATACTTAGACTTTTTAAATGGATATTTTATGGTCATAACAAGTATGGAACCTTTTGGAAAAAGATAGAAAAAGTAAATATTTACCTAATAAAAGAGAAGGGGCTTATAGTAACAATGTTTAAGTAACATTACTTTTTAACCCCTTTGATTATATTTTAAAGTACGAAATCTTGTTAAAGATTTGTCAATATTCTTATACCATTTGAGATAAGTATATGAATACATTTTCAGGTATTGAAAATAGTACTGATGAATAGTAAAATAGTAGAATACACGTATATATCTTTTATAAAGGTATTTTAAATCTATATACGAGTTGAAAAAGGAAGTGAATAGATGCATCTGTATTCATATGGTTTGGAATCCCCCGAGGAGGACTCATTCATCTGAATCGTCTCTTGCTTTTAGAACATATATTTATGAGATCCCGAGGGAGGACTCTTATGTATAGTTCGCTTACTTCTAAAGGAAGTATTATTCGATAAAAGAATTTTTAATTAATTAAATAAAATGTAATGACCCGTATTTTTAACTATTTTAAATTGTTAAATTTAATATAATTATGGATTAAAAATGGTTAAAAATAAAAATTTAATGATTTATTATTGTAGTTATTGAATATGAACTTGGATAAAAATCTTGAAATAAATAATTTCGGAAATTTGGGAATTATTTATATTGAAATAAATTATATGTATCAATGGTATTTATGATCAATAACTGGAGTTGAATAATAAATGTGAATTATTTGGATAGAAATAAAATTATGTTCATAACTAAAATTTATTTGGAATTTAATGATGTATTTATATTGATTTATTGGATAATTAAAGTGTTTAAAATTTAATATTGGAAATTTATTTCAATAATTGAATTTTGAATTTTATGAGAATGAAAATGGCATCGAAAATTGATTTAAAATTTATTTAAATATGAATGAAGAAGGTTAACATTTAAAATTGGATTTAAATGTGAATAAATTAAAAATTGAAATTTTATATTTTAAATTGACGAGTAAAAATGGCCATTTTGGCAATTGTCTCGTATTTTGACGAAACTAGTTTCATTGGATCTGTAATAGTGAGTTATTATAGGATTTCAAGTTTTGTAGCGATCAGACTTGTCGTTTGACCGTGCGAGCTTGAAACGCGTAGAAATCAATTTAAGGAATTCGATAAAATAAATTGACTTTGAAAAGCTATCTTCCACATACGATCGAATTAGGCCTCGAAACTAGTTCCATTGGGTTCGGAGTGGGGGTAAAATATTATTATAAATGCCAAGCGGCATGCCTCGATTGGAGTTCGGACGATTTTGGACCTAACTATATAAATACGGCATGCATATCGAGATAAATTATTACTTTATTATTTTAGAAACCCTAATACCATGGCGACCGTCTTCATCATTTCTAACGGCAAGAATTGATCAATCTTCTCTCCATAATTTCTCTCGATCCATTCATCGAAATTAAAAACTTCCAACATGAAAGTTGAAGATCTCAATCTCCTCTTCAAATCCATATGGTTGATTGGTGCTAATTCGTCATGGATTCGTCGAGATCTGAGATTGAAGGGCATGCGTGTTTTCTCGAATTTAATGAAAATGGTGCCCCCATGGGCGGCCGCACCTCTGGCGTTAGGGGAGTGGACGGTGGCGCATTTAAAGGCATCCTCTGATCGACATCAATTTGTCGAATATGGCGTGCGTTTTGAAGGTGATGTCGTGTTCATGGGTTCGGCTGAAAGGCATACGAGTTGTGTGAGGTAAAAGAGATGGTAACGCTTATTTTATTTTTATTTAAATTTTAAAATTAAATCTTCTAACGACCATATCTTTTACATATGAGCTCGGATTCACGGCGGTTTTCTCCGTTGAGTTCGTATCGAAATTCCAGACATTATGGAACTGGTTTGGCTGCATTCTGAGACTGTTCAAATTTGGGTCTTCATTTGGATTTTTAAATCGTCGATAAATCAAAGGTGAGTGTTTATACGCTCATAATTGATTGAAATAATTTTTATGTTAATTAAATTCTATCGTGAAGAGATTGAAATTGATTGATAGTTGTTTGATAAATTTAATTGACATTTAAATTGACATCTGGTTTTAGTTGATAGAATTTGAATAGACAATTAAATTGAATTAGGATGAAACTGCTAGTAAAATTCCCCATTATCGATAATTGGTTAATCTTTGTGATTTTTGACTGTTTGAATGTTTGTTGTAATGGATGCAATTGGTTGATATTTGGATGTTTATTTAATTTGATATATCATGTTATCATCCTATATATTATTTACAGTATATAAAACTGTAAATTGAATTATTTCGAATAAATTAAGAAATAGGTTGAAACGATATATATCTATGACATTTATTTTGGATTGAAATGATATATATCCATCCCTGGAATTAAATTTAAATAATTGATTCACTTAGCCATAGGATAGAGAATTATATATGGACACCGGATTGGTTAAATTAAATGATTTTAAGATTTTGATTTAAAATTATTTATTGATTTTGATTTTTCAGAAATAAAATCTAATTTATGGAAATCGAATTAATTTCGAATTGGAGCTCGAAATGTTGAAATTTAAATTTGATAAACGAAATTGTTTAAATAATCGAAGTTGAGATATTTTTTAAAGTTATAATCGAAATATGATGTGAATTACAGAAATTGATTTGTTTTAAAAGAATTGAACTTTTATTCGAACTTTAGATATTGCTAAGTAAAAGTGATATAAAACGATATTTCGAAATTTAGCTTGGAATTTAATAATATTTGAAGGTTTGGATTTTTTTTAAATTGGATATTGAAGGAAAATTTGATTAAGTGTTTTGAATCGATATTTTGGAAATCGAACTCGGAATTGATATAGATCGAAATGGTTTAATTTGGAATTAGAATTGAAGTTAACTTGGAATTGGAATTTAAATTAATTTGGAATTGGAATTGAAATAAATTTGGAATTGGAATTGAAATAAATTTGGAATTGGAATTGGAATTGAAATTTATTTGTAATTGAAATTGAATTTGACTTGAACTTGGAATTGAATCGATTAAATTGTAATGGAAATTGGAATTGATTTGAATTGGGAAATTTGGAATTGAATCGGTTTGACTTTGAAACTATTTTCAAATGAATTATTTTAGTATAAACGGATTAAAATCTATATTCCTTAAATATTTAATTATTTTGATTTTCCAAACTATTTTACTATATAAACCATTTTTAATACTCAAACTATTTTCTATTAAACTATTTTAACTATTTAACTATTTTAAAACTATTTAACTATTTTAAAACTATTTAACTATTTTAAAACTATTCAAACTATTTTCTAAAAAATTCAAACTGGTCAAAGGGTGGAAATGTTTATATTTAAATCTTGGATTTAATTGCGAATTGGGTTAAAGTGAATTATAACCAAAATTATAATTCGAATCAAGTTTTGAAGTGAAATCGATATATCAAACTGAATTGACATTTTGAAGTAAAATATGATTTGTGAAGCGAATATGATGATTTCGAAATGGATTTGATTTTTGAAGTGAATATGATGATTTCGAAATAGATTTGACTTTGAAACAAAAATGATATTTTGATATCAAGTACGAATTGTTTTCGAAAGATAAAACTACCAACCGATGTGTAAAACGACGTTTGGTTGTTAAAGAGATAGGGGCCCCTTATTGGCATACTCGTTGTCAATATTGGAACCACTTTAACAACTGTGTACGCGGTGGATGATATCCAGAATGTAGTGGTTTAATTGGTGAATATTTATTGGAATGAAGTAAGAGAACGATGATGGATAGCTTTGACACTCGTGTCATAATTAAAATGACTAAAACAGGAGCCTTTGTCTGGCCATTGAAGTTAGCTACCTCTAGTTACGTTGATCCCTCGTATTACTATTGTCGTATTTGATGGGTGCACCTTTTTCGTTTGGATTATTTATCGCGGTCGGCCACGGGTGGGTTACGACCAGCCAGAAAGGGTAAACTGGTAGAATCCTACTTTGGGCACTGCCTCAAGTGCCTTGTCATATTTATCCTTATACGAGCCCATTACGATTTTGGTTTAGTACTGTACTATAGGGGACTCACTAGCTACCGACATTATTGGTTGTGTTACAAGACCTACATGGACTACATATTATAAAAATGTGTTAAGGGGGATAATGTAAAGCCCTAATGCTATTTGGATATTTATTTTACTGATAGACATTATCTATTATAGAGTACACTATTATATATAGATAGTTTGACGGATCATTAGGAGATGGAAAATCACGTAACATCTTAAGTTATTGCAGTCATTTTTCGTGATATTGATTTGACTTACATAAGAGTATTTTAGTCCCGACTCGAATGTTTTGTCTTTTCATTACGGTCAGGTCAGTCCTGAGTTTTTCAGCGTAGTGAAGATTATTCTCTAGAGGACGAAGACGAAGATTTGGTATATTACTATAATTATTATCTCCTACATCATGCTATTTTGCTGTATTGATTATTTATCCCTGGTGTATATATAACTCTGATAAATGTTGTATAAGTTATAATCAAATGTATAGTAAACAGCTTCATGAACTGTTATTTGATTGTTATATTTTATCGTTCTGCTGTAAGATTATGTGTTTGTTTTCTTCTTCTTTTCTTATTTTTCTTATTTAATCCCATTGATTATCTACATTTTGGATTGTTTAAGTTGGACATGTGTGGATTATTGTCAATTTGAACCTTCTGAAATGTGGGTTGTCACAGTTGGTATCAGAGCTAGGTTTAGCGATAACCTTAGCTTTGTGTGATTTGACTCATTAGAGATAGGGTAGTAATACCCTAGAATGAGTCTGTTTGAGTGTATATATATGAGAGAGCGTATTTGTTAATGTTATAAAATGTTTTATATTGTGTTTACTTATCCGTTGAGTTGTTTATGAATTCCGATCGATGCCGGGGACGTCGTGTTATCGATAGGGGTTTCTAAACACTTAAACGAGGCAAGTTGACATAATATTGTTTTAAAATAGGGTAAATGGAATAATTTTACCTAAATTATATTATATATATATATAAAATGATAATTTTAAATGAAATTGTTATTAGGAGATGATAATATTTAATTATCATCGGTTATTGGTTGAATTAAAATAAAACAAATACTTTGTGAATTTTATTTTACGAAGTCGATAATTAAATTGAATTGAAATCTAACTAAAATAAAAATTGTTTGGAATAACCAAGTGTAAATTAATGAAATATTTTGGTAATAAGGTAAGGAAATTTGTATACAGGAAAATGGGCACAGGGAAGAAGTTGCAAAAAAATTTAGTCTCAAGGACAACAAGTTTGTTTTTTAGTCTGAAGGACATTTTTAGTGTAAACAGGAAATGATAGTTACAACTATCATTCTGTGATTTGCACTAGAAAGTGTCCTTCTGCCTAAAAAACAAACTTGTTGTCCTTGAAACTAAATTTTTTTTCAACTTTTTCCTTGAGTCTAAAAACCCCATTTGTATAAGTATATTGTTAATGTAGCTTATAAATAGTAAGAATTTTTTTTTGAGAATTTTAGGATTTAAAATCCTTTGTTTTCAAAGTTGTTTTCAAAGTTGTTTTCAAAGCCTTAAAAATTAATATTAATATTATTTGAAAGAGTTTTGACTAGAAAAATATTTTGAAAATATTTTTGGAAAAAAATAAAAGCATTAAACTTGCTTTAGTCATTGGAAAATAATTCTGGGGATGACTGCAGCATCGTCAGTTGTTTGCACAAAAAATGGACAAACACCTCAAAGTCGTATGATTTAGTAGGTTTTATGTTGTTCTTAGTGATTTGGGTGATTTATGCAAATATATGAAAAGTAGGGGGTGAACTGTAAAAGACACGCAGATTTATAGTGGTTCAGCCAGAATGTGCCTACGTCCACTTTATATGTTATTTCTCTTTTCTTGTTTAGATTACAAGTACAAAGCTTTGATACAAGTAAAAGAAAGTTGTTTGAAAGTTCTCTCCGTGCTTGAGCTCTCAAACTTGTCCCCCATTGTTGTATCCCTGCCCCTCTATTTATAGAGTGAGGCTGGGGGTAGGGGTCTTGGATGTATACAGCTGCTGATGGGCCCGGGCTGATACAATCTGGCCTGGCAAATTTGGTTCGGTAATGCCTTGGTTCGGTAGTAGTTGGTTGGAGATGAGGTCTTGGTTCGGTAGTACTTTGGTTCGGTGGGACTTTGGTGGAGTGGTTGGTTCGGCAGTGCTTGGATCGGTAGTGGATGGAGGGTGGCTGGTTCGGTAGCATTCTGGTTCGGTGGAGGTTGATTCGGCAGGGATGCTTTGCAGTTGGTTCGGTGAAGTCTGGTCCGGTAGGCAGTGGAGTTGGACCGGAGGCAGGTGGTCCGGTGGGAGCTTGGAGAAGCATGGTTCGGTGGTTGGTGAATTTGGTCCGGTGCCTTCTTTCTCACTCTGATTCGGTGGTGGAATGAACGTACCCAACACTTGCCCCCCAAAGTAGGGCATATGCTCGGCATATGTCGTGCTTTGTTTCAGTTTGGACGACCATATTCGGCCAGAGAACCGAACTGGCTGGTCCGGCTATCCAACCTTCCTCTATAAGTAGGAGCCACATCCCTTCGTCATTCCTTACCGAACGAAATAGCTGAGTTAGCTTTTGAACTGTCGAGTCAATTACTGTGCCGAACCAACCTTAACTGTCGGACCAGGTAAATTCTCCTTTGCCGAACGAGTTTTCAAGGTTGATTCTCTTTGTTTTACCGAATGATCCTAAGGGCTTTCGATGCCGAATGAACTCGATGCTGAATGGATCGTGAAATCTTCAGCACCGAATGATCCTAAGGGCTTTCGATGCCGAATGAACTCGATGCTGAATGGATCGTGAAATCTTCAGTACCAAATGAACCTAATACCGAACGAACTTGAAAACTTTCTGTAATGAATGGACTTGAGAATTTTCTGTACCGAATGATTTTATGTTTCGAACGACAAGTTAAACTCCATACATCATATACTTGCTTGTTTTATACTTCTACATCCTTTGTTCTAACAACGTGCCTTTTTGTGTTTGCAGAAAAATGTCTCACAAAGTGGAAACCCGATCAGAGAAAAAGAGATCTCATGACAGAGAAGAGCCTTCCGCCGTGCCCCCAGTTCAGCCAGGACATGTCCGTCACGGGCCCACCCCGAGATCATTAGTGGATGGATACGGTCCTCAGGAACTTCTTAACTTGCCTCCTGATTGCTTCCCTAGCTTACTCAAGGGCGAGCAACTTGATGTTATATCTCGCTCCTTCGGGATCGACCGAGCACGCATGTTATTGCCGGATGCGGGAGTGATGCCGTATTATCCTTCCGAAGGATATTTTGCCTACAGCAGATACCATTGCATGTGTGGGGCCATCCCGCCTCTCAACGCCTGGGTAGTCAGCTTTCTCACATATCTAAAGGTAGCTCTATTCCAGCTTCAGCCCAACTCTTATGCCATTCTGGTGAGTCTCTTTGTCATCTTCCATAGGAGATATGGGCATCCTCCTTCCAACCGGGAGATCCGGTATTTGTACAACTTGAGAGGCTACAAGAAGGGGTCTCCCTACATCAGCTTAGAATCGGCCGTATCCTTTAAGCCGGTCCTGGATCTATACTCCAAGTACAGCATGTTTAAGAAGGAATGGTTTTTTGTCAGGGATGATTCCGTTTCTATTCGGCGCTTCACCTCTGGATGTAAGTCAAAGCTTTATTTTTAATTCCCGTTCTGGTTGCAATACTCTTTCTTATGTGTTTTTATTTTTTGCTAGCGACAGGTGGTTTTGCGGTCGTGGAGAATGATCGCCTGGTTCAGACGGCATCAGAAATAGAAGCTATTACTGGGAGAGACAGGTCAGCTGCCTACCTGATCAGGAACGCTACACTCTTGGAGTACAACTTGATCCTTCCACAGCAGTCCGTGGTCAAGCAGTGGGACACGGCTGAAGAGAAGGCTGCCCAAGCTAAAGAAGGGGCCGAGTCGAAGAGCAGTAAAAGGAGGCCCTTTCCGAAACACCCGGTTGCCGAG
Organism: Allium fistulosum; assembly: GCA_030737815.1. Taxonomy (NCBI): domain Eukaryota; kingdom Viridiplantae; phylum Streptophyta; class Magnoliopsida; order Asparagales; family Amaryllidaceae; genus Allium; species Allium fistulosum. Next base: position 494,042,622 of record CM060905.1, on the reverse strand, counting down.
GGGAAGAAGCTCAAAAATTCCAACGGTCACTCTCCCAGCACATGTCCAGATATCCCGGAGGAGGGAGAGGTGGAGGAGGAGCAGGGCGAAGATGGAGGAGAAGGCGCTGGAGGTGGCGACGGTGTCGGGGCTTTGTCTTCTGGGCAAGTAGGCGAGATGCAAGAGTGGACGGATGACGCTTTCCGCCAAGCCTTCGAAGGTTTGGAGGGGACGGAGAAGTCCAAGAGAGCCGATAAAGTTAGGACCGGCGTTGATTTATCTTCCGGGAGCGCCTCTACTGAAGCAACTTTGGCGGTTCAAGGTGAATTTCTCTTTACTCTTTTAATTCTTGAATGATGGCTTAATACATATTGGTGACACTTGGTTTTCATATCAGGAGCGGGTAAAACGGCCAAGACCTCAGATCTTCGGCACAGGCTTGAACAATACAAGCTCTCCAAAGCTTCCGCCAAGCCGAAGCCTTCCACTAAATGCCCGGGAGACATAGTCGGCTATCGTCCTCTTCTCGGAGTTATCGAAGAAGATATACAGAAGAGGAAGAGGAGTCGATCTTCGTCTGAACCTCTTCTTGAACCCTCGGCCCCATTCCAGCCTATTCACGACATTACAAAGGAGGATACCGAGCTTATGCCCTCTCCCCATCCGTATGAGAACCCAACCGTCATCCCAATAGATCATCCTGGTTTAGCACGCAATCTGTTTGCGGGTCATCCGAACCTGGACCCGGCATCTCATGATATCTCTTTTGATGAGGTTACTGGCGAGCACCTTCTTCCTCGCAATCCAATGGTAAGGGTGCTTGATGAGGCCAAGTACCTGGACCTTGATTTGCTTACTACTCGGGTTGTCTCTATGGGGAACGAAGCTAAAGCAAATATCGACCGGGTTGCTGAGGAGACCAGGAAGTTGATGGGGCATCATGCCCGACTGGTCAAGGCCGGGGAGGAAATTGGGAGTGCCAACATAAGATTGCGGTTAGTGGTTTTCGATCAGGCCAAGCAACTCGCTGATCAGGCCATCCAGATCTCTCAGCACGAGGCCGCCTCCGGACGTCTAAAGAAAACTATGGAAGAGGCCAGCCGGGCCAAACTGCGGAAAATGGAGGCTACTTGCAAGGAACGGATCGATATGGCTATTGCCACGGTGGACGAGGTTCGGAAAGCGGATCTTGAGCAGATAGAGGAGTTATCTGGGAAGCTTGAGGCTGCAGAGCTTGCTCAAGCCAAGTTGAGGGAGGAGATGGAGGCGATGCGGAAATCCCTTTAGGCTGACTGCTCGAGATACCAATTGGAGAGAGATGCCCCCGTCGCAAGGTTGTCGGATTTCGAGGCCCGGACGAGGGAGTTTGAAGAGAACGAGGGGCTGATGGAGGGGATGCTCTAGGATATGTACTTTTGTACTTGGAGGCAGGGTAACTTGTCCTGGATGGATGATTACCCCCGGTTTATGGCTAGGATCTCAGGGCTCTAGAGGAGGCCCAGGCTGAGGTAGATAAGGAGGGTGGTGTGGCCTTTAGGATGGATGCTGTTACTGCCCAGTTTACCAAGGAGGAGAAGGTGGCGGTGAAGGAGGGCATGTGGTTGCTTGCAGCTGAGGAGGCAGGTGTGCAAGTGGAGGATGATGATCAAGTTGATCAAGGAGCAGATGCTGGTAAGTCTTCCTTTCTAGTCTTTCCGTTAACTTGGTTGCTTATCACTAATGAATTCTTTCTCTGACTGGACAGGTGGGCAACAGGACAAGGATAAGACTCCGACGCAGCCGACTCCTTGATTCGACCTGGAAAGTTTTTTTTTTGTGGACTTGACATGGTTGTATATGTTAGTCTTAAAACAGTAACATAACTCTTAGGTTGTAATTTTTGCTACTTGTAATAAATAGCTCTATTCTTGACGTGTAATTCTTTAACTTAAGTTGATTCTGTTGTCTTTTGAATGCTTTTGCTATTTTGACATGTTGTATGAGAAATATAGCTATGCATACTCTTGTAATTAAATTGTGTTTGATGTAAGGTTCTTGTTTAAACATAATTTCATGACTTGCAATGTTAGCGTGAGGTGTTAATAAATTATAGTCACGTATTTATGAAAGAAGAAAATACCGCCCCTTTATATTTTGCTTGTGGATGGCAGCTTTGAATATCCTGTGTGCCCGAGTAAGGGATGCGGTCCAGTATCTTGTTGTGAGCATCCGCTTCTATTAGTGAATGTCTCCTGTTCTGCGTCCTGTACTTCAGGGATTGTTACAGAGGATAGGAGAAAATTTTCTTAAGTAAAATTGAAATATGTGAAATAGTAAAACTTCCAATCACGGAAGGCCTTCGATGTGCTTAAGTTCGTGGCAAACGGGCTTTGTAGTCACTTTCCCTAGCTGTGGGTCTTGGAGACATTTGTCACCCATCTTACGCCTCCGCGGGGAGTTAATTCTTTTTTACCACAGCTGTACTTAAGATTCATCGGAGCCGAGATCGCGCACAGTAACTACCCGGGCCGTTATGGCCCGTAATCGTGGGTATTATTCGATTTACTGTGGCCGGCTAGCGTGGGTGCCGATCGTCAACCGTGAACTGCCCCTGGCTGGCCACACCTTATGTTGGGGCTTATAGTCGGTTCACAGTTGCCGGCGAGCCGAACGCCGTAATGAGCTGCCTCGGCTATAGTCGGCCTTCTCGGTGGCTTATAATCGGCTCATTACAGTTGGCTTTAAGGGCCGTCGCGAGCAATGAGTTAACCCCCAGCAGAGGGATGTTGGAGAAAAAGTGTCTCATTGGCGAGGGCATAGATTCGCATAGTACCTGTTAGGTCTTGTCCAGGTGAAGTTGCGTTGTGGAGTGCTTTGAATGGAAATGCTACATGCATAGGATTTCATTCAACAGAAAAGGATAAAGTTAACAAGCAGCCAAGATATAAAGGAACAAGTAAAAAAAGAGACAAGGTTTTTTAAAGTGGTTCGACATGAAAATGCCTATGTCCATTGATTCCCTTTGTTAATTCACTTCATATGGGCAGTACAAGTTAAGAAAAGTATCGACGGAGGTGTTGGATGTTCCAGGCCTTCTGGAACACCTCTTCGTCCACTGTTGAAAAAATATAAGCTCCATTGTGGAGATCTTTATGAATTACATATGGTCCATCCCAGATTAGATCTAGTGCTCCGGTGCGAGGGAAGATTCGCTTGAGGACAAGATCCCCTTCTTGTAAGGTACGATGCTTGACTTTGGAGTTGTATTGTGCTGCCACTTTTTGCTTGTGGGCTGCTGCTTTAAGGATTGCATCATTTCTTCTCTCCTCAACTAGATCCAAAGACATGTGAAGGAGTTCTTCGTTCTCTTCTGGGTTATAGTGGATCCTGCGGTGGGAAGGCACGATGGTTTCAACTGGAAGCATAGCCTCTGATCCGTATGCCAAAGAGAAAGGAGTATGCCCTGTCGAGGTTCTGAAAGATGTGCGATAGGCCCACAGTGCCGTAGGGAGTTTATCCACCCAAGCGCCCTTTGACTTTTCGAGTTTCTTTTTGATTAGGGTTTTCAGAATTTTGTTGACGGCTTCGACTTGTCCGTTTGCCTGGGGATACGCTACGGATGAGAAGCTTTTGTGAATTCCGTGCTCTCGGCACCAGTTGGCGAATTCTTCGCTGTCAAACTGAAGTCCATTGTCTGATATGATTTTAAATGGGACTCCGTACCTGCACAGAATATTTTTGATTAAGAAGTTAATAACTTTTGCTGAAGATACTTTATTCAGAGGCTCTGCTTCCACCCATTTGGTGAAATAGTCGACTGCCACTATAGCATATTTGGCCCCGCCTCGGCCTATCGGTAGTTCTCCGATTAAGTCAATTCCCCATACTGCAAAGGGCCAAGGGCTGGTCATTTGTGTAATCTCAGTTGTTGGTAGCCGTGGAATCTTAGCAAACTTCTGGCATTTGTCACATTTTTTGACGAAATCTAAGGCATCCTTGCTTAAGGTGGGCCAGAAATATCCATATCGGAGTATCTTTTTTGCTAAAGTTTGCCCTCCGGTGTGATCTCCACAGCTTCCTTGATGAATGTTGGATAAGATTTCCTTGGCTTCCCTCCCAGCGACACACCTTAATAACGGGTTAGAGAATCCGCGCCAATAGAGGATGTCTTCTTGTATTGTGTAGCGAGAAGCTTTCCTCAAGATTTTCTTGACTTCGTTACGCCCGTTGGGTAGTGTGCCGCTTTGTAAGTAGTCTCAGATGGGAGTCATCCAAGTTGCTTCTTCAGTTGCAGCTATCAGATTCACTTGCTCAAAACTTGGGGTCAGTTGCTTTGAGATGGTTACTGCTCCGAAGATGTCGCTGTCTCTCACACTGGCTTGCTTTGCCAATTTTTCGGCCTCTTGGTTCTCTTCCCGAGGGATGTGTTTGACTAGGTAGTGGTCCAATCGCTGAGAAGTAACTTGGTCTTCTTTAAATACGCTATAAGTCGTTCTTCTCGAGCTTGGAATTCTCCTAGTATTTGATTAACAATAAGTTGAGAATCGCTATGAAGACACAAAGAATTGGCTCTGATTTCTAAGGCAAGTTCTAATCCAGCTATCACTGCTTCATACTCTACATCGTTGTTGGTGGCAGCGAACTCCAACCTTATAGCATAGTGCAGCTTATTTCCCCTGGGAGTGATTATTACTACACCTGCCCCCGAGCCTTGTTCGTTTGATGCACCATCCACAAAGAGATTCCACTTGATGTCTTCTGCTATTTCCAATTGCTCCTTGTCTTCGTTAGTAGTGAATTCTGCAATGAAATCAGCCATGGCTTGTCCCTTGATGGCGGTGCGAGGGTGATAGGTGATATCATACTGACTTAGTTCAATGCACCATTTAAGTAGTCGCCCGGAAGTGTCGGGACGATGGAGTACCTGCCTCAGTGGTTGATCGGTCAGAACTTTGATGGAATGGGACTGGAAGTAGTGACGCAGTTTCCGTGATGTGATTAGTAAACAGTATGCTAGCTTTTCAAGTTTAGGATATCTGACTTCTGCCCCCGTAAACCTCTTACTTACGAAGTAAACTGGCCGCTGCGTGCGGTTGTTTTCTCTTACCAAGGCAGCGCTTAGGGCGTGGGATGACACAACAAGGTATAGGTATAACTCTTCGCCTTCGCTCGGAGTCGAGAGTACCGGTGGTTTCTGGAGGTGTTCGATTAAGTTAAGGAAAGCGGTTAAGCATTCGTTAGTCCATTCGAACTTTCCTTTGTCTTTCTTTAGAGCTTCGAAAAAGGGGACGCACTTGTCTGTTGCTTTGGAGATGAATCGGCTTAGGGCGGCCACTTTTCCATTCAAGCTTTGCATTTCCTTTCGAGTGGAAGGTATCTTGATATCCCTTAGTGCTCGGACTTGTTCAGGGTTTGCCTCAATCCCTCTGGCATGGACGATGAATCCCAAGAACTTTCCTGATGATACTCCGAAGGAGAATTTTAGGGGATTCAACTTCATTCCATACTGGCGAAGTACTTGAAACATCTCGCCTAGGTGGCTTACGTGATCGTCGGCTTTCCTTGACTTTACCAGCATGTCATCCACGTATACTTCCATAGTTTGTCCTATTAGCCCTGCAAACATCTTGTTGACGAGGCGCTGGTAGGTGGCTCCTGCATTTTTAAGTCCGAAAGGCATTACCTTATAGCAGTATAAACCCCGGTCAGTGATGAAACTAGTGTGGTCTTGATCGGGAGCATGCATAGGAATTTGGTTATATCCTGAGTACGCGTCCATAAAAGATAAGAGCTCGTGCCCGGCTGTGCTGTCTACAAGTTGGTCGATTCGGGGAAGTGGGAAGCAATCCTTTGGGCAGGCGTCGTTTAGGTTGGAGAAGTCAATGCATGTTCGCCACTTCCCATTAGCCTTCTTTACCAGTACCGGGTTAGCGATCCATTCCGGGTAGATGGCTTCTCGTATGAAGTCATTGGCAAGTAGATTTTTCACTTCCTCATCGAGGGCTGCTGATCGCTCTGCCCCCATACTTCTCTTTCTTTGTTTTACGGGCGCCTTGGTAGGATCAATGTTTAGTACGTGGCATGCTACGTCGGGGGAGATTCCGGTCATGTCAGCGTGTAACCATGCGAATACATCCAAGTTGTGGCGGAGAAAGTTGATGAGTTGCTCCTTCAACTCTGCTTTTAGTTGGGACCTAATTTTCAATAGTCTACTCGAGTCGTGCTTGTCTACAGATACAAACTCCATAGCCTCTGCAGGCTCGGCGGTGGCCTCCTCCTCTTTGTCCCTGGGGTCTAATTCATTGAAAGGGTCGCTGGTATATCAAAGAGGAGGGGCTTTCTTTAGTTGCTACGCTTCTAGACTTTTCGTGCAGAGGGCAACCTCTACACCCTTCCCTTTATCGTTCCTGTGGTTATTGCGAAGTTCCGTCACATAGCAGTCTCGAGCAACGTCCTGGTCTCCTTCTACTTCCCTTACTCCATTGTCCGTTGGAAATTTCATCTTTAGGCACCATGGGGCTAGGACAATTTGGAAGTCAGACAAGGCTGGCCTTCCTAAGAAGGCGTTGTAGGCCGAGTGGTTTTCTATTAGCACAAACGTCTGTCTCCGTAGAACGGAACGGGGATGGCTTCCAATTTCAACAAAGAGGTCCAGTTGCCCAAGGGGCATCTTCGCATCTCCAGTGAAACCGTGTAGTGGTTTATCGCAGGGAGATACATCCTTCATTGATAGTTTCATTTTGTTGAATGCATGTTTGAACAAGATATTTACTGAGCTTCTAGTGTCTACTAGAATTCGGTAAACTTTGGCGGGACCGAGCCGGGCAGAGATAACCATGGGATCCATGTGAGGGTATTGCCTTCCTTCTAGGTCACGCTTACCGAATGTGATGTCATCGCTTTCTTTCCGCTTCGGGTGGCGTTCTTCTATAACCGAATTGACACAGTCTTTATTGTCTCTAAGCGACTTTCCATCTCTTTCCAGCTTCTATCTGCGATGTGCAGTCCTCCCGAGATGGTATGGACCACTATCTTCTCTTGACTAGAGCCGCTAGTGTTGCGGTTTCCTCTGCCGATCTCCGGTGAGGGTAGCCTTGGGTTCTCATTGGCAGGAGCTGGAGTCCTGTCCTGACCTTTTACATAGCGTTCCAGTTTCTTCCTTCTGATGTGTTCTTCGATCAAGTCCCGGAGATGATGGCACTCATTGGTATCATGCCCATGAGATTCGTGGAAGCGACAGAACTTTCCAGACTTCTGCGCGTTATCTGATTCCTTCTTGTATGGTGGGCGTTTGTATCTGACTTCGCCTTGGGTGGCAAGGAAGATGTTTTCGACGGTCTCGTTCAAGGGAGTGTAAGTGTCGAATCTCGGTCCTGGCCGATATAGGCGCTTTTCTCCCGTCTTGCCCCCAGCATTGTCTCTGGAATCATTTCTTCGAACGTCCCTTGCCGCAGCAGGTGCGTTGTTGTGAGTTGCCTTATTTTGTTGTCCTGACTGCCTCTCAACGGCAACATCCTCAAGCCTCATATATTTCTCGGCTTTATGGAAGAAATCGGGTAAAGTAGCCGGTTTTTCTTTATTCAACCTTCTAGCAAATTTGGTGTCCGGATGCACACCACTACAGAGGGCCATTAGGATAAGCTTCTCATCAGCATCTTGGACTGCGGCCGCTGCGGCATTGAATCGGATTAGGTATTGCTGCAGTTTCTCTCTAGGTTTCTGTTTGATGCTGGATAAGGAATAAGCGTCCTTAGGTTGTTCCACATGAATGCGGAACTGACTGATAAACTTTTCTTTCAACATTTCCCACGAGCTGATGGATCCCTGGGGTAGATGACAGAACCAGGAGGTAGCGAGATCTGCTAAGAATAGTGGAAAGCATTTGCACAGTACTCCCTCTGTCGCTCCACTCATGAGCATATGTTGTGTGTATCTCTGTAATTGTACAACGGGGTCGGAGGTTCCTTTGTAAGGTTCCATTGTTGGCATCTTCCATTCTCGAGGGGTGATAGCAATTTCGATATTGCGGGCGAAAGGGCTGGTTACCCTAGCGCCTATCCCTCGATCTCTTTGCTCCCGTTGGACGCACTCTCTGAATAAGCGTGCCATCCTTTCATCAGAATTTGGAGCAGATAGAAACGAGTTTGGTTCTGTTCTGTGGGATTGATTCCGTCCAGATGACCTATAGGGATGGTATCGTCTGTCATTCCTCATATTTTCCAGTGGCTGCCTTTGGTCTTCTAGGAGCATGCTAGGGTCAGCTACAGTTGGCCCTTGCCTTGATCTTCCCCTGCTGGATTCTGATCTAAGCACTTCCTCGGGTCCAACTTCGGGCTGGACTCTAGCTCGGCCCCGTTCACTGGCGTTTCTGTGGTTAGGCAGTATGACAGGCTCAGCTACAGTTGACCTTCGCCCGGTACCTCCCCCGTTGGGTTCGGTTCCAAACGTTTCCTCAGGCCTAACTTCGAGCTGTGCTCGATCTCGGCTCCTACCATGGCTGCTTCTGCCGTTAGCTCCTTCGAAGAAGGAAGATCTTTGTTGTCTCTGAGATCCTCCAGACTGGGACTCGCCCCATGATTCAGTGTTGCGGTTGGACTCTTCAGCATCCCTTAAGCGTGACATGAGATGGTCCACCAAGGCTTCCTACTGGGACGTGAAGCGGTTAGTTACTTCAACCACAACCCTATCTAAATCTGCCCTAGTAATTGCTGCGGGCTGTTCTGCGGCAGGAGTGGTCGGATTAGCCTGTCCTTCATTTGGTACTGAAGCTAGAGGAGGACGATTTACTTGATCCGTGACCGCTGGATCTGGAAGACTACTGGATGCAATGTTTTTTCCTTTGTTAACATCTTTTTTCTGCTTGGGAGGCATGTTTTCCGAACGATGAACGATGCTGTTAGGAAAAAGGTTAAGTGGAAGAAGCTGAAGCCCTGAGTTCAATTCTCAGTGAAAGCACCAAAAATGTTTGCACAAAAAATGGACAAACACCTCAAAGTCGTATGATTTAGTAGGTTTTATGTTGTTCTTAGTGATTTGGGTGATTTATGCAAATATATGAAAAGCAGGGGATGAACTGTAAAAGACACGCAGATTTATAGTGGTTCAGCCAGAATGTGCCTACGTCCACTTTATATGTTATTTCTCTTTTCTTGTTTAGATTACAAGTACAAAGCTTTGATACAAGTAAAAGAAAGTTGTTTGAAAGTTCTCTCCGTGCTTGAGCTCTCAAACTTGTCCCCCATTGTTGTATCCCTGCCCCTCTATTTATAGAGTGAGGCTGGGGGTAGGGGTCTTGGATGTATACAGCTGCTGATGGGCCCGGGCTGATACAATCTGGCCTGGCAAATTTGGTTCGGCAATGCCTTGGTTCGGTAGTAGTTGGTTGGAGATGAGGTCTTGGTTCGGTAGTACTTTGGTTCGGTGGGACATTGGTGGAGTGGTTGGTTCGGCAGTGCTTGGATCGGTAGTGGATGGAGGGTGGCTGGTTCGGTAGCATTCTGGTTCGGTGGAGGTTGATTCGGCAGGGATGCTTTGCAGTTGGTTCGGTGAAGTCTGGTCCGGTAGGCAGTGGAGTTGGACCGGAGGCAGGTGGTCCGGTGGGAGCTTGGAGAAGCATGGTTCGGTGGTTGGTGAATTTGGTCCGGTGCCTTCTTTCTCACTCTGATTCGATGGTGGAATGAACGTACCCAACATCAGTATTCTTTTTCGAGTTTCTAAGTGAGAATTTCTACCAAAAGAAATTTATTTTCGACTAAAACAAGTTTTGATTGTGAGAAAAATATATTCAATTATGATTTGATAAATATATGAAAATTGTTTTGAACTTATAATTGAAAATAATATATAAGGAATAAGTATAACTTATAAATTTAAAATACTATAGAAAAGAAACAAGTTTGTAACTTATAAATTTGAATAGGAAAATAAAACCGAATTTAAAATGGTTAAATTTTGATTAAGCAGATAAAAGAAATTTGAATTCGAGAAATGAAATAAATATTTAACTTAAGAATGTGAAATAAATTGAGTTAGTAAATGAAGAACATAAAATGAAGTTAACTCAAGAAAGTTTAAATAAAAGTGAATTGTAACTGAAATGGATTAGATAAAATAATAAAATGAAAGTTTAAGTGAATAAGTTTGTATAACTTATAAATTTGGGAAATATTCAGCTAAAACCAAAATTTAAATTTGTTGAATATGAATGATAAACGAAAGAGGAAAAAAATTTAGCTTAAATAAAGTTGAATAAACTGAAAAATGGATAAGATGAAATAAAGTTTAATTTAATAAAGATTAAATGAATTGAATTAGATTTGAATAAAACTAGAGGAATTGGTAAAGTGAATTATTTTCACTTGATCTATAAAATGAATTAATAAATGAATACGAACTTGAATTTTAAAATTAAATGTAATTTAAGTGTGAAAGAAATTAAATAAAATAAATGAATGTAAGTAAAATTAATATGAAAAATTGAATTTAATTTAAATTGGATGTAAATAAGTTAAATGCAAATAGAATGAGTTTCAATAAAATTTAATGGTAACTAATTGAATATGAAATAAGTTAAGGAAATAAAATATGAATCGAGGTTTAACTTAAGGGGAGTTGAATCAATGAAATAAACTAATTAAGTGAATCAATGGATTAATATGAACTTAAGTTACGGAATAATAATAAAAATGAGTTGCAATTTTATAAAATGTTTATAATAAACTTAAATGGTTTATAAATAATATTAGTATTAAAATACTAAGTGATAATGAAATAGATTTAACTTAACAAGGTTAAAAGGAAAGAAAATTCATTGGAAGATAAATAAAAATGAATGTCATTAAAATAAATATTAATCAATTGAAAGTAAATCGATTAAACGTAAATACATTAAATTATAATCAATCAAATGTGAATGAAATGAATATTGGTTGATTGAATAAAAATGGATTGAAACCAAATTAATTGAACGTAAAATTAAAAGCGAATGAATTGAATATAAATCCATTGAATGGTTAAGGAAATGAATGTTAATCAATTGAATGTGAATAAATTGAAAGCAAACAAATTGTATATAGATGAAATAAATGTCAATGAATTAAAAGTAAATAAATTTAATATTGATAGGAAATGAAAGTATAATAAACTGAATTTTGACATTAGGAAGTATGAATTGGTATTGTTGTGAATAAAATTGGATGGATATTGTTTGTTGGATGTTGTTTTGTTGCATTTGCTATATTCGTTTATGGTTATTGCATAATCCATGTTATATATCGATTTTACTATTTATATATATGTTCTCATTTGGTTATTGAGTGTTTAGTAGGTATGGATGGCGTATGCTAGCTTTTGGAGTTCAATTATGCATTAGGTTGCTTTTGCTTGCTTAATAAGAGCGAACTCGCTCGTATTATTAATAATAAGGTGCATATCTCGGATTACATAACGTGATTTTATATTTTTGCCCTTCGGGATGCCTCATCATTGAGATGAGATGTATATTTGATATATGTTGGGTATATTTGTGTTATATATTATATCGTAAAAAATTTCCGATCGAGCCGCGCAAAGAAGACTCGATATCGGAGTGGCATAGTAGTGGCGTAGTAATAGTTTTGCAAATAAGATGTTTATGTTTATAAGTTAATTATTTTGAGAAAATATATTGTATGTTAAATTCTGTACTTAACGCATTTTCGAGGACGAAAAGTTTTGAGTGAGGAGTATGTAACAACCCGTATTTTTAACTATTTTAAATTGTTTAATTTAATATAATTATGGAATAAAAATGGCTAAAAATAAAAATTTAATGATTTATTATTGTAGTTATTGAATATGAACTTGGGTAAAAATCTCGAAATAAACAATTTTGGAAATTTGGGAATTATTTATATTGAAATAAATTATATGTACCGATGGTATTTATGATCAATAACTATTTTAAGTTGTGGCGTTTGGCCGTGCGATCTTGAAACGCGTAGAAGAGAAATTCGATAAAATAAATTGACTTTGAAAAGCCATCTTCCACATACGATCGAATTAAGCCTCAAAACTAGTTCCATTGCGTTTGGAATGGGGGTAAAATATTATAAACGCAGGTGGCATGCCTCGATTGGAGTTCGGACGATTTTGGACCTAACTATATAAATACGTCACGCATATCGAGATAAATTATTATTTTATTATTTCAGAAACCCTAATACCATGGCCGCCATCTTCATCATTTCTAATAGCCGGAATTGATCGATCTTCTCTCCTTAATTTTTCTCGATCCGTTCATCGAAATTAAAAACTTCCAACATGGAAGTTGAAGATTTCGATCTCCTCTTCAAATCCATACGGTTGATTGGTGCTAATTCGTCACGGATTCGTCGAGATCTAAGATTGAAGGTCGTGCATGTTTTCTCGAATTTCATGAGAATGGTGCCACCACGGGCAGCCGCACCTCTGGCGTTGGGGGAGTGGATGGTAGCGCATTTGAAGGCGTCCTCTGATCGACGTCAAGTTGTCGAATATGGCGTGCGTTTTGAAGGTGATGTCGCGTTCATGGGTTCGACTGAAAGACGTACGAGATGCGTGAGGTAGAAGAGATAGTAACGCTTATTTTATTTTTATTTATTTATTTTTATTTATTTATTTTTATTTAAATTTTAAAATTAAATCTTCTAACGACCATATCTTTTACATACGAACTCGGATTCACGCGTAGTTTTCTCCATTGCATTCGTATCGAAATTCCAGGAATTATAGAACTGGTTTGGCTGCATTCTGAGACTGCTCAAATTTGGATTTTTATGTGGATTTTTAAACCGTCGATATATCAAAGGTGATTGTTTATATGCTCACAATTGACTAAAATAATTTTTATGTTAGTTAAATTCTATCGTGAAGTGATTGAAATTTATTGATAGTTATTTGATAAATTTAATTGACATTTAAATGGACATCTGGATTTAGTTGATAGAATTAGAATAGACAGTTAAATTGAATTAGGATTAAACTGCTAGTGAAATTCCCCATTATCGATAATTGGTTAATCATTGTGATTTTTGACTATTTGGATGTTGGTTGTGATGGATGCTATTGGTTGATATTTGGATGTTTATTTAATTTGATATATCATGTTATCATCCTGTATATTATTACAGTATATAAAACTGTAAATTGAATTATTTCGAATAAATTAAGAAATACGTTGAAATGATATATACCTATGGCATTTATTTTGGATTGAAACTATATATATCCATCCCTGGAATTAAATTAAAATAATTGAGTCACTTAGCCATAGGATAGAGAATTATATACGGACACCGGATTGGTTAAATTAAATGATTTTTAGATTTTGATTTAAAATTATTTAAATTGATTTTCTTACGTTGTACAACATCAACCCACAACTGGTTTCTTTAAATTCCACATCAAAGCAGCTCCTCTTAAACCAAAAACTGCACTACAAACAACTGCCTTCTCCACTGTCCCAACACCACCGACACAGTCTGCTTCCATACAGCACCAAGTTCACCAAACACCAGAATATATCCATCTCCACTATCCTCGAACACAATTCATCACCAACAAACACAACAAACAATTAACCAACCTCCGACGATCAGCCTACCACCCACAACTATCAACAACAACACCTTATATTTAGCATCACTGCCACGTTACAGAACTCCTCTAAACCTTCAACCATAACACTTCGTCTCAACCGGCTCCATCAGCTTCAACGGTGTCAGCAGCTACACCATAACACCAGTCACCATCCCTATATCACACAATTTCACCCTCACTACTCCTTCAGAATACAAACTGCCTCTGCCTTGTCCCTTCATACAACCACCCGAACTCAGCAAAACAACTCCTCCACCTTCGCATTATTCGGAAGCCTGAACCTTCTCACGAACTGGCTGCTGCTCCTCTCCACCTTATGCCACTTGTCATTCTTCTCCTCCTGCTCCTTGCTCCTCGCTCCACTTATCTGCAGAATCCTTCCCTCATCCAGCTCCACCTTCACCTCTACCTTCTTCACTCCTGGTACATCAGCTTTGAACACATGCGCTTCAGGCGTCTCCTTCCAATCGATGCGCGTGTTTGCCGGCGTGGATGCTTATATGAGAGCGCCACTGCGACCGGATCGGAGTTGGCTGGAGAAGGGGAGATAGATTCAGAGATAGGTAGATATTTGTGCAAACCGAAAGTTAAAAAAAAAGAAAAAAAAAAATCAAATTTATGGAAATCGAATTAATTTCAAACCGGAGCTCGAAGTGTTGAAATTTAAATTTGGTAAAAGAAATTATTTAAATAATCGAAGTTGAGACTTTTTTTACATTTATAATCGAAATATTACGTGAATTACAGAAATTGATTTGTTTTAAAAGAATCGGACTTTTATTCGAACTTTAGATATTGCTAAGTAAAAGCACTACAAGAAAAATTATTTTTAGTTGCATTACTTGGTGGCGTTTTAAATTTTGTGCAACTGTTGGTAATTTTACAATATAAAAATAAACAAAGAAACGCGGCTAATTCTCTCGCCAGTAATTCGTGGAATTTTTTGCTAAAGTTTTTTGTGGCAGGCTCATATTTCCTTTACCACTTTTTAATGACTGCAGAATCAAAATTGACCCAGCTCTACATTTCTCCTCCTCCTCCAAAATCATTATAATGTCATAATCCAATCGCATTCTTCTCCGCAACAAATTAAAAAGCGATGAAGAACCCAACAACAGCGGCAACAGCCGCATTCCTCCACAAAAAGCCCTCATTTACTGTAGCATCAGCCACCGACCGCCGGAAGTACATCATTCCGACGACGATCCTCGTGTCGATGGCCGTCCTCCTCATCCTCTTCGTCTCCTCCATCTCTCCGCCCTTCTCTTTCCTTTCCACTCCTTTCTCCCTCCTCTCATCCCCTTCCTTCCTCGAATCCAAGCTTCGGAAATGTTAAAGGGAATGTGCTGGAGGTTACTATAATGCTATTAGCCGTGTGCTGAGGAACTGAGTTAAAAGCATTGGTGATTAATACAACTACTCAAAGGTATTTTTATTCTTCGAGTTAAGGTTTAATATAATGTTAGCACGTAAGTTGTTTGAGAATAATCCTATATACAAAATTCAAACCGGATACAATGCTGATTCATAGATAAAGCATGTGATTTTACCATCCCATCTCTGTTGTTATGCTTGTTCTGTACATGTTGGAGATTATGTCCATACGCTGTAATATATAGTATACTCATTGAGAAATGGCTTCAGCAAAAAGCATTGGGCAAGTGGTTTTTTGCCTGTGAAGAGTATCATATTCTGTCACTTGCATATAACACTTCTCCATTCTTATGTACATGATGGTATCATAAATAGGTAAATTAAAAATTGGCTCTCATTGACTTATTATGTTTATGTACCACATTGCATTGCTTTGATTTTTTACTTTCCTCATGTTATATTTTTTGTTTTTTTGGGTATTATTAAACAGGAAAGTTTCTGTTTTGGGATTAAGATAGTTTTATATAGCATAATAGTGAACAGTGTATATAATTACTATATTAACACTTCATAGTGATGGGGATCGAACATCTTAAATTCTTAACATTACTTAAAATTTATTTATAAACTTCATATAAACCAAAAAATTGAATATAGGTCGAAGCTTTATCTAAACGTTCATGGTTAAAAAGAAACGCAATATTTTTCAGCATTTATATCGTCTAACACAAATCGGACCTTTAAAGTTTATTCAACTTCAAAAGGTAATCCGAAATGAAAAGTTTGAGGTAAATACTAATGGGTAATAATTGTATTTCATCTATTAAGCAACAGTTAGTCAAAAAATATTTATTTCCTAAACTACATTAGATAACTTTGGCCATGTTGATTTGATAAAAGGCGAACAAAAGTCCAACATATATTAACTTGATGCAACATTATCAAGAATCAACATAGATTACTCCAATATTTGTGTGTAAATCAGGAAAAAGTACAAATCATTTTTGAAACAAAACATGTTTATATCAAATTTAAATCACATGTACTTGTCTCATCCTCCTACTCTTACTTTGTTAAATCATAGCTAGAGATGCTTGCTTTCACAGACAAAACTCTTCAAAATTCTTCCGAAGTACATAAATGTTCAAATCCATTGAAACCGAAATAACTAATGATTTTTCCCTTTTGATCAAACAAGTATTACATTAAAATGACAAAAATAAAGTATGAAGAATACCATACTTGAATGTAAGCATGAAATACGAAAATTGAAGTGTTGCCACTTTGTGTATGTGATTCGGCAACTTTCACTTGAGTATGTCCAGGCCATTGAACCTTTAAAAAAAAGGCTAATTTCAAAATGCGTACAGCTTGGTTTAGATTTATATTGTGGCAATTTTCATTTTTGAGTATCAGTAAATGAAAAATCGAGTTGATGAATTCCTGTAGAAACCATAATTCCATTCGTTGATTCAAAAATTTGTACGTTGGTAAACATTGTATTTATTATGTCAAACGATTTGTGTTTGAGGAACTATTCCTGTACTGCTTATGCTAGTGCCATTGCGAGTAATGGTAGCGGATGTGTGATTTGTTTTGGGATGTTGTTTGACGTGAGGAATTATAATAGTTTCTATGGGCAGGATTTGTATGTGCGCTTGAATGTTATCGACGTGCCTAAAGGTATGTATTGCTCTTCATTTTTGGATGCCTGTTCACATATGAACATATGCATGTATGTGCATGCATATTACACGCACATATACATACATAAACATATATACACAGTGTGTGCACGCTTGCGCTTGAAAAGCAGTATATTGGGAAATTGATAACTATTGTTTTTGAAATTTAGAACTAATATTATCAATTTGTGGGTGTTTGATTTGCATTGGAAAATTGTTTGATGTGTGGAACTATAACAGTTTGTATGATCAAGTTTTGTATGTGTGCTCTTCATTTTGTTTTGACTTCATGTATGAATATGTCTACATTGTCGAATTTACAGATTCAACAGGTGGCAAATCTCATGGCAGAGTTGTTATGGCTGTTGTGGTTAGTCTAGTTGCTGGAATATTGTTGATGAGTTGTGTTGGTTGTGTTCTATGCACAAGGAAGAAGAAGAAAAGAAAATGTAAGATAGCAGTTCCTACTTAACGTGATATTTGAAGTGTGTAAATTTGTGGGATAAATTCTTCTCAGAAATCTAATCATTTTCTTTTTTCCTTTTCAGTGCTCTTGGGTGCAGTGAACTCATATAGTAAACAATTTAAGCAAGAACAGAGAGGTGAATCAATATACCTTCCAATATTCGAATTTGATTCAATCATCACCGCTACAAACTATTTCTCATCTGATAATAAACTCGGAGAGGGTGGATTTGGTCCTGTTTACAAGGTTAGCATTTTTCCCCTTGTGCATTATTATGATATTCTGATAAACAAACTACATATAAGGTTTATATCATAAATTTTTGATATTGTATTAAATCTGGACTGGTTTTTAGTATTGAATCCGCAGTTTTTGGTTTCTGTAATATGTTTTGAGGAAGCAGCTTTTAAAGGCTGCTCTTCTACTTCTTTTTTCAACTGTGTTTCAGTACTGAATATTATGAATTTGGTCTGTCTGTTCAGCTTGTTTTCAGCCGAGTAGGAACTGATTTGAAAACCTCTATCATAACAGGGAAAACTTAAAGATGATCAAGAAATAGCAGTAAAAAGACTCTTGAAAACATCAAGTCAGGGTTCGGAAGAGTTCAAAAATGAGGTCATGCTCATTGCAAAACTTCAACATAGAAACCTCGTCCATCTTCTCGGTTGTTGCATTCAAGGAGAAGAGAGGATGCTGGTATACGAATACTTACCTAACAATCGTTTAGATACATTCTTATTCGGTAAATTATCATCTCTTTAATACATATATTTAAACCTTTTTTTTACGATTTTCATGTATATCCGACTCTTCAAATTTTGTCCTTTCATTTTGATGTTTCGAGTAATTTTTGCCTTTGCTCTGAATTTAAATTTCTTTTTAATGTTTGCTTCCAAGCAGCTTTTTAATAGCATAAACTAGTATACAACCTTTTGTGTTCTTTATTTTAATGTGAAAGTAATCAGATATACGAGTTATTACTGGTATTGTGAGTCAAAAACTTCGTTAACAAACTGATTATGAAGTAACCAGATGAAAAATATGTACATAGGTGACAAATCATTCTAGAAGATAAATTATGGTGCAACTCAATAAACTGCAGTCGAAAAGATATTATGGATCAAATGCGCCATGATAAAGTAATAGAAAGAGGTATAATGAATGAGAAAGCTACCCAACTACTGTATGATCACTGTATAGAGGTGGAAAACATTACAAACACACATCTGCTATTTTTGTATCCTTGTCATAGCACATCTTTTTTATTGTTATGTGACTAATACCCGAGAACTCATCATGTTCGTTTTAAGACATTGATGTTTTCAACTCATCATGCTCTCATCTTGTCCTCAACTTTAGACTTTTCTAGGAGACATATTCTATTATCGCATTTGTTCTTGCTATAGGCTTCTGAGCAGGGCATTCAAGCATGATATTAGTTTTGTTTTTTGTTTGTTATTTTCACATGGATCATTATGCATATGTTTAAATTATGGTACCTATTTTGATTGTTTTGGAAAACATCAGACAGTAGTTGGGCCTGTGTACTAAATTTCAGATGTGTTTTCCCTTTATTATGTCTTATTCATGATAATATGTGGTGCTACAATGTACGAAAATATTTACATTCATAAATTATATAACTTTGATTTTTAATTTAAGTGTATTTGTATTATTTCCTTTTGTAGCCGTTCAAATTCTAGGCTTTTTGCTTGGTACCAGAGAATATCTTTCAATGGTAGATTTAGCAGAAGAGCAAGAGAAGTTATGATAGCCAGTCCTTGTTCTTCCAAGCGAGACATTGAGAAGCGAAGAGGCTCCACTTTTATGGTGCTTTTCATAATTATACGAGGTGCACAGTCTAGACACTAGATTGCCACATCAAACAAGATCCTCCCTTTAGTGTCATCAGAGCTATTATTCAGGTATTATCAATTGCATGCATTATTACGTACAAAATTATGTATGTTTCCTTTACTTAATTTATGTTGTAATAAGGTTGTTGGACTGATACCATGCTTATGAAATGGTGATTTTACATCTTTCTTTCTTCTTAGATGTTTTTTATTTTGGCTTCAAATGAGTAACTAAAGATTCTCAGTTTGATTTGAAATGGCCATTGAATCTGAATTTTGACTGACTTCCTCTTCTGTAAGTTGAGATGATTTGGATATGGATTTTTCCTTTTGCTAATTCTTTGACTTCCTGGCTTATTTTTCTTGTTGCGTGTAGCTTTATAGATATGCGCATTCCCTGGCTGGTTGCTTGCTTTGATGAAAACATTGCATGGTTTTCGGTTTCTTCTTCTTCTTCAAGTTCTGAAGCTATTGCTACACTTTTGTTACTATTGATCCCAACATTTGCATTTTGATCAGGGCCCATATCTTCAGTCTGCTTGGTAAAAGTTTAATTATTATTTATAGTACCTATTGTCTAGTTTCATGGTATTTACATTTTTTCCACCACCTTACTTCAATTATATTCAGTTGTCCTTGCTTCATTTACAGTCAAGCCTGGCCGTTTGGTAAAGCAAGAGAAGCATCTGCTTTGGGCCTCATCAAAAACTAGAGCACCACTCAACAAGCGCATGGAGAAAGAAAAAATGGTAGAACTCCAAATCGATAGTGAGTGAAAATTAGGTGCGGCAACTCCAGTAGGCCGTAGGCATCACCAACAACTTTAGAAGGTGGCAACCCCATCGGACGCTGTAAGCGACAGGTGCTTCATGCTTTAATCTAACTTTGATGGCGGCAGGCAAGGCTGTGGGTAGCAGTGCGGCAATAGTTTTCAATTGACCATCTTGAGGTAGTCTCCATCAACTTCTTTATTATTGATTTTTATTCTTAAGTCGTGCAATGAAAGTTATGATCTTTGTATAATTACGGAATTTTTATTGATTTAGAATGATAGCTTTTTTAACATCCTTTTGTGATTGAGAATCAAATTTATGTTACAACAATTAGATAGATAGAACTAACAAATGCCTATAAATTTGATAGTTTATCTACATCAGTTTCCACTTACCCCTTCCTCATTTTATTCGTTATAGAGCTGGGTAAATATTTATTAGACATTGATATTGTTTTTCTACCACTGAAATAGAGGTAATGAAACTATTATTTTAAAAAGAAGCTGAAGTAAGAATGAAAATACTTAAATTGATTTGTCATATTTCAGGTTAGGGGAGCAAAATTGATGGTGCAATATTTTTTTTCTTGCTCAGGTTGTTGGATTCACCATTCTATCAAGTAGGGTTCGTAAGTGTGCAAAATTGATTCCTACTATTTAAGCTCAGGAAAGGACTTTATTTCATTTTTTTTATAACTTTGAAAATTTATATGACATCATTTATAGTAGGGTATACTTGTATAATGTTGTAGATGTTTGATCTCATATTTGAAGTCCTACGAGTTAACGTAATTGTTAGACTATCTGTTGTGCTTTCACTTGTGTAGGCATCGGACTTTTGAAGAGAGCAAATTTGGACTTGATGATGCTAGCTTTCACTTGTGTATGCAACAAAGAATTATGGGTAATTAAACGTTTTGTTAGCACTAGTTAGATATAACATTTATTAGTACCCGATGTGTAAATTTGTATACAAATGGTTATTGTATGTGAGTTAGGTCATTTTGTCGAAAAACCATTGTATTGAAATGGTTATGGATATTTTATTTGATTATATGGTTAATGTGTTTTTTAACTTATTTGAATATGATGATTATGTGAGTGATTGTTGATTGATATAATAGAACCAAAATAGACCATTAACAGGAAATAATAACATGAAAAAATGGTGTAAAATAATAAACAACTTTTAGTAGCGTTTCAAAAATGCTACCGAAATATATATAGTGGCGTTGAGTAAATGCAACCGTAAAACAGGGGTAAAGTTGGAAATTCTATTAGTAGCGCCAAAAAATCTTTTGGTGG
Source organism: Allium fistulosum (assembly GCA_030737815.1). NCBI lineage: Eukaryota > Viridiplantae > Streptophyta > Magnoliopsida > Asparagales > Amaryllidaceae > Allium > Allium fistulosum. The sequence goes on along the minus strand of CM060905.1, from coordinate 494,021,589 downwards.
CGTTTTTTAAGCACTACAAAAAGATTTATGGTGGCGTTTGAAAAACGTTGCCAAAAATGCATTTATAGTGGCGTTAAAATAAATGCAACAAAAAATCATGGATTTTTAGTCGCATGTTTTCTCGCAGCGTTTATCAAAACGCCACAAAAAGTTTTTGTAGCGTTTTTTGAGCGCCACAAAAAATAAAATTTCTTGTAGTGAAGTGATATAAAACGATATTTTGAATTTGTGCTCGGAATTTAATAGTATTTGAAGGTTTGGATTTTTAAAAAAAATTGGATATTGAAGGAAAATTTGATTAAGTATTTTGAATCGATATTTTAGAAATCGAACTCGGAATTGATATAAATCGAAATGGTTTTAATTTGGAATTGGTATTGAAATTAATTTAGAATTGAAATTTAAATCAATTTTGAATTGGAATTTAAATTAATTTGGAATTGGAATTGAAATTAATTTAGAATTAGAATTGAAATAAATTTGGAATTGGAATTGAAATTTATTTGTAACTGAAATTGAACTCGACTTGAAATCGGAATTGAATCGATTAAATTGAAATGGAAATTGGAATTGATTTGAATTGGGAAATTTGGAATTGAATCGGTTTGACTTTGAAACTATTTTCAAATGGATTATTTTAGTATAAACGGATTAAAATCTATATTCTTTAAATATTTAAATTATTTTGATTTTCCAAACTATTTTACTATATAAACCATTTTTAATACTCAAACTATTTTCTATTAAACTATTTTAACTATTTTAAAACTATTTAACTATTTTAAAACTATTCAAACTATTTTCTAAAAAATTCAAACTGGTCAAAGGGTGGAAATGTTTATATTTAAATCTTGGATTTAAATGCAAATTGGGTTAAAGTGAATTATAACCAAAATTGTAATTCGAATCAAGTTTTAAAGTGAAATTGATATATCGAACTAAATTGACATTTTGAAGTAAAATATGATTTGTGAAGCGAATATGATGATTTCAAAATGGATTTGATTTTTGAAGCGAATATGATGATTTCGAAATGGATTTGACTTTGAAACGAATATGATATTTTGATATCAATTACGAATTGTTTTCAAAAGATAAAAGTACCAATCGGTGTGTAAAACGATGTTTGGTTGTTTAATAGACCGGGACCTCTTATTGGCATACACTCTGTCAATATTGGAACCACTTTAACAACTGTGTACGCGGTGGATGATATCCAGAATGTAGTGGTTAAATTGGCGAACGTTTACTGGAATGAAGTAAGAGAACGATGATGGATAACTTTGAAACTCATGTCATAATTAAAATGACTAAAACAGGAGCCTATGTCTGGCCACTGAGGTTGGCTACCTCTAGCGACGTTGATCCCTCGTATTACTATTGTGATTTCGTATTTGATGGGTGCACCTTTTTTGTTATGATTGATTGTCGCGGTCGGCTAGGGATGGGTTATAACCAGCCAGAAAGGGTAAACTGGTAGAATCCTACCTTGGGCATTGCCTCACGTGCCTTGTTATATTTATCCTTGTACCAGCCCATTACGACTTTGGTTTAGTATTATAACTATAGGGGACTCACTGGCTACTGACGTTACTGGTTGTGTTACAGGACCTGCATAGACTACATGCTATAAAAATGTGTTAAGGGGGATAATGTAAAGCCTTAACGCTATTTTGATATTTATTTTACTGATAGACATTATCTATTATGGCGTACACCATTATATATAGATAGTTTGACGGATCCTTAGGAGATGGAAAATCCTGTAACATCTCTTAATTTATTGCACTCATTTTTCATGATATTGATTTGACTTACATAAGAGTATTTTAGTCCTGACTCGAGTGTTTTGTCTTTTCATTACGCTCGGACCAGTCCTGAGTTTTTCAACGTATTGAAGATTATTCTCTGGAGGACGAAGACGAAGATTTGGTATATTTCTATTATTATTATCTCATGCATCATGCTATTTTGTTATATTGGTTATTTATCCCTGATGTTTGTATATATATATATAAATCTGATAAATGTTGTATAAGTTATAATCAAATGTGTAGTAAACTGCTTCATGAACTGTTATTTGATTATTATATTTTATCGTTCCTCTATGAGATTCTGTGTTTGTTTTCTTCTTCTTTTATTATTTTTCTTATTTAGTCCCATTGATTATCTATGTTTCGGATTGTTTAAGTTGGACATGTGTGGATTATTGTCAATTTAAACCTTCTGAAATGTGGGTCGTCACATAAAACGAGGATTAGAAGTCGCTTATGTGACTTAATCATGTTTTGTTTGACTTAAGCATACTTTTTATGTTTTCTTGTTTATAGAAACTATTTAATCCTATACTTAGTACTAAAATCCAACAAAGTAGACTTGTTCTACCTGTGAGATTTAAGAACGAAGTGTCTAGGCAGGGCTTTGATGCAACCAGTGCTCTAACCTACTTGGCTTCACTCTTGACCGAGGGATAGTGTAAGTTGAAAAGGTTTGAAATATGATAAGTATACAAGACTTAATTTTCATATATGATCGTTTTTATTTTGTACTAGGTAGTCGATTAGTCGACTATCAAGTTTGACCAAATTTACTTTGAAAGTATATGTCGTATTGATACGGTTCGAGATTCCCGGGGAAGGACTCATACATATGAATCGTCTCTTGTTTTAAGAATGTATATATACGAGATCCCCCAAGAAGGACTCCTTTATATCGTTTGTTTACTTCTTAAAGAACCAAAATTGAGTTAACCGAAAATTCACTGATTTAGTTTTGAAGAGTGTAGTATCGGATAAGTGTATTACTTACTGAAAACCATTACAAAACTAATATAAGAGTTTTATGCTTTGGAAGCGGTTGTGAAGTGAAATGTTATAGAGTGAACTGTCTACATTAACGTTAAGTCCAAAGGAGAGGTCAGCGTTAACATTTCAAACGATGCTATCGTGTTATAATGTCTATCTTGAGGTTGATTCCAAGAGAGAGGACGGAGTTAGCATTCGTTGGACGAATTGTGTTGGAACCCATGAGAGATTCATGATCTGTTTAAGGGATGAACACTTCTGTGTTGAGATGTTGAACATGAATTTACCATCGAAAATGACAGAAAACATAGTAGGCCTCATAGGTATGGGGTTTAGCTAACCCAAAAGGGTACATCAACTCCAAATATATATAGATGCTTTCGATTGTTCCGCATGGGAGTTGTCGGTGTTCGGTATCATGTGTTCAGGCGTGGACCGGCTATGTTTACCTCGTGGCATTTTTATTTAGAGATATGCATGATTTCAAAAGGTAGTTTCTGACCATTGTGCCGAAAGCCGGCTTTCGAATTTTAAGGAGACCTCTACGAAAATCAATTATGCGAATGTAACATAGCGATTTTAGTTGTACTTCTAATATTGTTGTATTGTGAGATTCAAGCAAAACAGTTATTTCCTTATTTATATTCTTCACCCTAAACATTAACTATTATATCACCTTATGTATGTTAGTGAACTTTTTCATCCTTTAACTCCTCAATTAAGTGTAAAGTAATTAGTCTGCTAATTACTCGATTGATTTGAATTAAAAAAACTAAGTAGTCCTAATTTTTTCATAAAGTGATGATTATGCCGCTGAATGCTTACACAATCAAGTATTTGCACTTTAATAGTTTGTTAAAGTGTCAAATCCAATCAATATTTAATTCAAGTACAAATAAGGGGAAATCTATTACCAAAAACTAACGGTAAAATAGCAATAGCAAAAAATAGTAAAGGACATAAGGAAATTATATGGTTCAAATTTTGAGAAGTCCTATATCTACTGGGAAGGTTTCTCTTTCTTCCTTTATCATTGATTTGATATTGAATTTCATGGCATAAAGTACAATTAAACCTTAAAGGTGTAGAAAAGAGAAAAAAATCTCTGAAGTCCTTTTCATGCTATAATGCCTTCTCTATTTATAGTCTTGAGACGTACATAGATTGCTAGAATATTTTTATCGCCATCATGTGTCAGCCCTTGGATTCTACTAGATTCATCTGTTTGTGTTGTTTATTTGATGTGCACGAATTGCTGACGTGCCTTTGGCAGGAAGTTTGAATGAAGGCGGAAATTCCTAAAATTAAAGCGGGAATATTTGAAATGGTGGCGAGAGAATTCAAATTTGAATTCTCCTTGCATATGGGCCTTTGGATGGACATTAGGTGTGACTCGTTGGCCTTGAAGTACTACAATTGTATCTATGCTGATAGGTATACAATTCTTACTTGATGTTGCAGTGTTGATTTGAGCTTGCTTATTTGACATCATACCAGGGTGAAGCCTTATTGCCCTGCCATGTTTAATTCTAAGGGTTGACTTGACATACTCTTTGTGTGTATTTGTAGCTAGTCATGATCTAAACTGGTGGTAATTTGAGTTACCTTTGTCGCCCGTATGTTCAGGTTGCTGGTGAGGAAGAGGAGGAGTTCCATATTTCTATCGCTATATGTGAGTGCGATTCTACATTGAAGTGTATTCTGAGTGGCACTGTATGCAGTCCTTTGGAGTGCCTTTGATCTTCTGTGGTATTGTCTAGGTTGCCCCAATATATGTTGGTACAGACCTATTCTTGTTGGTGTTGAAAAAGTATGGGTTTTGGAGATGTGGTCAGCTCAGTTCAGTATGTACTGCCCCCTAGGCTTCGGTGTAGTATCCTCTTTCCCAACACGTGCAGCATTTTCCTTCTACCATGATTCTCCTGACTATAGGCTTTAGGTCTGGTTAGGTAGTGTGGCTTCAAGATGGCTCCCTATGTAGTATGAGTTTGATTGGTTCACTTCCTTTTTCCTCTCCTTCTAGTTTTCTAGGGTGGCTTTCCTAGCCTCTTGTCCTGCCCTATTTTCCTTCAAAATAGTTCATAGTAAGAATGTGTGTAACACTTGCCCTCCAAGCCTGCTGCAACTGCAAATCGTGGTAGACTTGTAATCTTAAGCACATGGTTTGTGGATCTTGTCATTTCTGCTTGATTTCTCTTTCATTTTGGCTATTTTGGGACGTGGGCATGTTGTGCTCCAACTTGTATTTAGACATTTACAAATTACATTTATTTTAACACCGCCATTCTCATTTTTAAGATTGTCATTGTCACTCTTTGTTAGTACACTATCGAGTGACGGTGGTGGGTTGTGTGTTTAGTATGACCTGATCTTTTTATTTGAGGGCGTAGTGTCATATGTACACTTGGTACGACCTGCCCCTTATTTGGGGGTGTAACGTCCTTGGCTGCATGCTTGGTACGACCCACCCATTGTTTGGAGGTGTAATGTCATATGTGTGCTTAGCTGCCTCTTTTCCTTGTGTCACCGTTTTCAATTATGAGATTGCCATTGTCGTTCGTAGATTGCATTGCAACTGTAGAATGATGGCGGTGAGCTATGAGAAATTTGTTCATACGCTTGGCACGGTCCCCTCCCCCTCCCCCTCCCCGTTGTTTAGGGGAGGACTAAAAGAAGATTTAACTAGAAGTTAGGTCATGCATATACAACCCTTCGCATGCGCGTGGTTTTTTTTGTACTAGTTCTAGCTGTCTAATATCTATACATCCAGTGTGCTATGTTGAATTAGCTAACATAGAGAGGTTTTTATATTGGTTTGGACCGTCCAATATCCCTACGGCTAAATGATATGATTGCTATCATAGAAAATTTATATTGGGGCATGGCAATCTAATATCCTCATGTCTAGTGTAGTAATTTGACTGAAGAGCCGGATTACGTTGATGAAATTCCAAGTGTGTAGGTCTAGTTCCACCGTTCTCAGTGTTGCAAGTGTTGTCTTCATCTACTGACCTCGCGTATTGCTAAATCAATGACTATTGGCAGTGAACTATGAATGTGTATTTAATTTGGCCAAAGATAATATAGAGATTTTTATACTAGTTCGAACTGTATAATATCCCTACATCCAGTTTATAGTATTGTTAATTCTATATAATACTACAATATATATCACATAAGCAATGTAAATTAGATAAAGTAAGGTCTAAGATGCTCTGAGTTCCAAGTTCTAGGAACAAGGTTGCCATCAGGTCTAGATAACCAGTATGCCCCATTTGCTAAAACCTCTGCTATGACTAGTGGACTTTCCCAGTTTGGTCCTAATGCTCCATCCGTCGATCCTGTGTATCGGACATTACTCTCCACAGTACCAAGTCCCCTTTGAAAAAGTTTCTTTCTTTGAGTCTTGCATTATAATTCTTTATCATCCTTTGTTGATATGTGGCCGCTACTATTGTTGCTTCATCCCTTCTCTCCTGGATGAGATCCAAGGCAGCTTCTTTCAATTTCTTGTTCTTTCTGTGGTTTATAATATTCTTCTATATGATGAGACTTCTACTTCGATGGGTAACATGGCCTTGTATCCGTAAGTCAAAGAAAAATGAGTGTGGCCTGTAGGAGATCTGGTTAAAGTTCAGTAGGACCATAATAATAGAGAGGGTTCTTTTGCCCATTTTCCTTCATCTTTCTACAGCCTTTTCTTGAGCAATTTTTTGATGGTTTTGTTCACAGCTTCAAAATGTTTGTTTGCTTACGGGTGAGCCACTAAGGAGAAACTTTTTATTATGTAGTTCTTCTCGTAAATCTTCATGAATTCTTTGCTTTCAAATGGGTGCATTATCAAAAATAATTTTGTGAGGTGTCCCATATCTGGTAATTATGTTCCTTACTACAAAAGTGACAATCTTCTTTATAGTAATTGTGGCTAGAGTTCTGCCTCTACCCATTGGGGAAGTAATCTATGGCCACTATAGCGTATTTATCTCCTCCTTTTGACATTGGAAGCGGTTCCATCAGATCTATTCCTCATATGTCAAACAGCCATGTGCTTGCTAGTGGGATGAGTTCATGGGATGGTTATCTAGGGATACTAGCGAATTGTTGACATTTGTCGCACTTCCTCATGAATTTCTTTGCATCTTGGAGCACGGTGGGCCAATATGAGTCGTGTCTTAGCACCTTCCTTGCCAATTTGTTTTCCCTTAGAGTAATTTCCACATTGACCCTCGTGTACTTCCTTCATGACCCGTACTCCCTCTTCCTTGGAAACGCATCTAAGATAACGCATAAAATACCCTCTCTTGTATAATGTTCCATCAAAGAAGAAGTAGTATGGAGCTTAGTATCTTATCTTTTGAGCCTCATTTCTATTCGGAGGTAAGATTGCGCTTAAAAGGAATTGTTTGATAGGAGTCACCCAGTTATTCTCCTCGGTTGGTTGAGGTAGGGACGCAGCAGCAGGTTGCTCTTGCTCTATGTTGTCTCTTGATTTTATGCGCCTTGAATGGGTCCCTCTGGGCTCTAGTTAGAACTAAAATTTTTTATTTGATTTTGTTGTACTTCACTCTACTTGATGCCCAATTAGTACTGCCTTCATTTCATTAGCAACTTTGGTATTAGCTAGTTCTGCTAAAGAGTCGGTGGATGAGTTGCTCTCATGGGGGATTTGTTATATTTTAGATTGCTCTGCTCTAGTAATCTCTTAGATAGTTCCGCATATTTGGCTATGGTTGGTTCCTTCGCTTGGTAATTGTCTTGCACTTGATTCACAATTAACTGACAATCACTGTGAACTTTAATGTGTGTTACCTTCATTACCTAGGCCATTCATAGGCCTGTGAGGTGGGCCTCATATTCTACCATATTATTGGTCACTTTGAAACCGAGTTGCACTACTCCATGTAGCTTTTACCCATTCGGAGTGATCAATACATGTCCAATTCCTACCTCCCATTCATTTGATGCTCCATCTACGAAAAAGTGTCAGAACTGTGGGGGCATTTGTTTCTACCTCTGAATGGGGTTCGGCTAGTGACGTGCATTCTTCAATAAAATCTCCAGGTGCTTGACCTTTGATTGCCTTCCTGGAGCAGTAGGTAATGTCGTATTGGCTAAGCTCCATTAACCACTTTAATAGGCGACCTGATGTCTCTAGCTTCTGCAGTATTTTCCTAAGAGGTTCTTCTATGAGAACTTTGATGGGATGCGCCTAGAAGTATGGTCGTAGTTTTCTTGCTATAAGAAGCAGGTTGTACGCAAGCTTTTCAACAACTGTGTAGTTTAGCTCTCCTCCTGATAGTCGTTTTCTTGTGAAATAGATGGGCCTTTGCATCCCTTCATCCTCTTGTACCACTGCAGCACTGATAGGTTGATTAGTTACAGCTAAGTAAATGTATAAGTTCTCACCTATTACAGGTTTTGGTAACCAAATGATCTTTTAGATTTTGGAATGCAGCCTCGCACTCCTTAGTCCATTCGAAGTTTCGCCCCTTCTTCACTTGGTCGAAGAATGGGATGCACTTGTTTGTGGCTTTAGATATGAATCTGCTTAGGGCTGATGCCATTTAGACTCATCGGATCCATTGGCTTCTTTGGGATTCCCATTCCTCTTATAGCATCAATCATTTAAGGGTTTGCTTCGATACCACGTGCACTCACTACATACCCTAGGAACTTCCCTGACTGGATAGCGAAGGTGCATTTTAGAGGATTTAGCTTTATATGGTATTTCCTTAGGACTATGAAGGTCTGCTACAAGTCTTTTCATGGTCTAATGCTGCCTTTGATTTGACTAGCATGTCATCCACATACACCTCCACATTCTTTTCGATCTGTTCAGCAAATATCATATTGACTAACCTTTGCTAGATTGCCCCCGCGTTCTTGAGCCTAAATGGCATAACCTTATAGCAGTATAACCCTTTGTCTGTCGTGAAACTAGAGTGTTCCTGATCTGGTTCAAACATAGCTATCTGATTATACCCCTAATATGCATCCATGAATTAGAGTAATTTGTGCCCACTAGTTGCATCTACCAACTAGTCAATCCTTAGCAAAGGAAAGTTGTAACGACCCGTAAATTTCAACTGTTTTAATAACGTAATTTTGTGAAATTTTAAACGATAAAAATTTGATATTTGAAATACGTCTAGTTAAACATAGCAACTGGAAAATTTTCGTCCGAAAATATGAAAGTTTATTTCGTGCGTAAATTTACTTCAATTTAATCAGTTAAAAAGTGATGAAAATAAAATATTTTCAGAACCTAAATATTTTTATATGGAAAAATTCTAAACCATCTTCTGAGCAAGACGCCATTTTTCGTTTTTCCAAATTCGGACTTCTTTAGCTCCGTCGATCTTATTTTTCTACGTTTTTGCTGCGTTTTCCACTAGTAGAAAATTCAAATTTTTAAAATTCAATTGTACCACTGATATATGTATACCGTTTTGATCGTCTCGTCGCGCTGATCTCTACGGTATATTTATTTATGTACTTTGAAGTCTGGTTCGCTGCGGAATCGATGAAAAAAAATTCGTATCGGTTCAGCACTCAACCTTTTTGACTTCCCTTTTCTTTCATATTCCAACGTCAAATACCAACAGTCTCTGACCATAAATGTTTCTCTGAGTTCATCAAAAAGTTTTACTATTCCAATGCACAAAAATAAAATCTACAACCATTTGCCTTTAATATGTTCACAAAATCAATGCATGAACTTCACTATTCCTACTGGTGATATTCATTGTGTCTGTTCATTCTCTCCCCTTATTCTTTTACTCTTCGGTTCATTGAAAGGAAGTGGAAAAGAAAAATATTAATGTCCGTATATATTACTTTTGCCTGTAGCTTACTCATCCTTCCTAGTGATATGTCTAGCATTACTTTATATTAGAAACTGCTCATTTTTTTCGTTCCTGGCCATCTTCCAAACCACCCTCTAGACCCATGCTTCCTCGCGGCCTCTTCTCCCTCACTCACCGCCAACCGAGGCACACCTCAGCATCATCGACCCTGCCAGCGACCCAAGCTTCGCCTCCCCTTATCTCTCTCCAACCGTGCCATCACCCCGACCTCTTCCACATCCCCTTCGCCCTCTAACCTATCCATTGTCGCATACGTCAGCGCCCACCAAGTTTTGGTTGCTCTGCCATTTCAGGTCCAGGCGACAGTCGCCTTTTCGCCTACCACATAATCACACCAACATCCATCTTTGCCGAGCAACACGCTGCGTTCAGACCCCTCGCTTGGTGGTTGCTTTGGCCATTCACTGTTCTGTTTCCGTCGCTTCATCATCAGCCGGTCCACCTACTGTTTGTACCTCCGACGACCTTTTACCTCATGGCCAATAAGCAACAACATCTTGTACCGTGTATTTTACTTTAAAGGTAATATATATGTTTTTATAAATTGTAAACCTGTTTGTTATATATAAATATTACCAATCGATATATATATATGAATTTAAATATATGATATGTTTAAGCTATATTCATATGAGTTATAGTTTATTTTTATATTAGTATATAGTTTTTTATGCTAGCTGTTATGATAATATATATATGCACGTGTTCAAGGTTGTATAAATATTAGTTAGAATATGATTTCATGAACTGTAAACATAATATACGAAACGGTTTATATTATTTCTGCATATATATTAGTGTACAGTATATTCTATATGTAAGTTTTTTTTTAAATATGTAAGTATATGATTTCAAAATCTATAGGGATAATATATGTGAAGTGTATTTGTGATATTTTAAAGTGTAGATTGTATAAGTTGTTATATATTTTAAAAGTGTAAATTTGAATTTGCTGTCGGTTATAATTATTGTATATACTTATAAAATATATATATATATATATATTTATATAGTTAGTATAGGTAAACTTTGTAGTGTACATATTTTTCTATCTGAGAGCTACCTTGTACTTTGTCTTATATTTTGCAGTAAATATATATATGTATTGATTTTATATTAGATCTAGTTCTGCCTTTCACTGTTTTCATTTTCACTGTTTGGTACTTGAGTTCTGTTTATAGTATGTATGTAATATGTATATTATGTATATGGCTTATGTACATCGGATTCTCTTTAGGTATGTGCATGTATACAGTGAGCGTCATATATATTTTAAAGTATATTAGTATATTTGTTTGTATACATAAATTTATATAAGTTATGCAAGTTTTAAGAGTTGAAATTTGTTTACCTATCATGGTTTAAAATTTTATATGTCTGAACATTTACGTACGAAGTTTGTTCACTTATATTTCGGGTTTTTGTTTTGTTTTTATATCGATATATTATGTAGTTATGTTTCAAGTACTTATATAATATTATAAAGATTGTTTATATGGTCTTATTTATGTATGGTTGTGTTACGGCTTATAGGTTATGAAGTATATAACCTGTTACATAAGTTATATGGGCTTTAATGTATATTTATATAAAGTAGTTATTTATGTGAGTATATATTTGTTTGGTTTTAAATTTACATATAGAAACTTTGTTTTTTAAATTTAAAACAGTGAGTTTGAAGACATGTATATAAACATTTTGTTAATAAATGTTTGAAATTAGAATATGATTTTTATGTATATATATAATTTCATATGTTATATCTATATCAATTCTCTTATACCAATCATGTATCGATCCATTCCTGATTCGATTTCATCAATTTCTATTGTCAGCTTTGCTCGCCAAATTCGCATTCAATCTAGCGTTGCTTTGGATTTGTAACTCATCTCATTTGTTCATCTCTCTAGCCTCGAAAGGTGAGCAATCACTCACGATTAATATTCTTTTATTTATTAAATTTAATTTCAATTGAAACGACAATTGAAATATGCTGTTGTTAGTTATTTACACTGTTATATATGCTATTACTCGTATCTGTTCACCTATGACATCTGACACCATTATCTGTTAATTATTTATACGATGATATTATAGTTTGGCTGATAATTGATTGATTGTTGATGTTTATATTGGACGTTAAATTGTTAGTGTTAAATGATAAGTAGTATGCAAAATTGAAATGGATATAGGATAGTTAACAATTTTAAACTGATTTATATGTTAAATTTGATTAGTTGAATATGACCCCTTTTAATTGTTAAATTAATTGACATGTAGAATAGTGATAATTACATTTTGAACCATCGACGTATATTGGATTAATTGTTGTAGTGTAAAATTGAAATTGAATATCAAGTGAAGAATCGTATTTATATTATTGTAATAATCTTTAATATACATGAAATGATAGTGTAGATTCTAGAAATAACTATATTAATTTACACAAACAACAATGTGAATTAATACGATTATTTCGGGATTATTTGAATTGATTATTGAATTATTATTGATTCTTGTTATTGCTTGTTTATTTACTTTGACACCATCCCAGTTATCACACTGCAAGTTTCCTTTGCTATGTTTTGATTTTGAATTGAATTGGAATCGGGTTGAAATGATAAATACCCAAATTGAACTTTGATCTAGGATAGAGAATTAAATAAAACCCGATTGGTCAATTATTTGGTGTAAAAATAAAATGAAGATTTTGTTTGAATAAATAATATGGTTTTGAAACAAAGTTGGAATTTGAATTTTTATGAAGAAAATGTTAATATTTAATAATCTGAATCAAAATATTAACATAGTTGATGATGAAAGAACGTTGATTTAAGTTTTGAAATTATTTAATAATTAAGTTTTGAAATTATTAAATAATTAAATAAGATTGAATTATTTAATAATTAAATAAATTGAATTCTTTAATAAGTGGAATTGAACTTCTTGAATAATTGAAATTGAGTTTCTTTATTAATTAAGTTTGGAAAATTATTTAAGTAAGTAAATAAGTGAAATTGAATTTCTTTAACAAGAAATAAAATGTGATTTATTGAAACAAATGTAAGACTTATAATTTAAAGGATTGATTTGACGAATTTAATTTAATTCAAATTTGTAAGTTTTGATACAATGGAGTTGAACTTAAGTAATCGATTTATTGAAGTGGAAATTAAATAGAAATTATTTTGAATGATAAATTAACTTAACGAATATTGAATGAAATCGATAAATGAATTTAAATTGATTTGAATGTTAAATTAAATTGATTTAAATGATTTCGGAATGAAATTTATATATGAACTTGAATCAATATTTGAATTGTTTTAAATAGAAATCGAAATTGTATTATAGATTTTGAAATGGTAATTTGAAAGTTTTGGAACGTAAATTATGGAAATTGATTCAGAAAGACAAATGAAATGTTGGTTTACAAATTTTAATTGAGATTGAAATTGATTTGGTTTTGAAATGAATAAACAACCAATCGGTGTAATAATCACGAAGTTATTAAAGAGACCGGAATCGGTTAGGGACATACTCACTGTCTAAACCGAAACCACTTTAATAACTATACGCGGAGTGTGATCCAGAATGAAGTGGTTGGAATGATGTACGTGATGACTGAAGAAAGAGAACGATAATGGATAGCCTTGACACTTGTGTCAAATTGGAAATGACTAAAACAGGAGCCGTGCCGGGCCAAATGGGGGCTAGCTACCTCGAGCGAACACACTTCTTCGAACTACTCATTACTTGTTGTCGATTGGTGCACCCTTGATTTTGGGAGTGTTGTTTCGCGGTGTTGCGATCGCTGCGGCGATGCGTTCTCACCAATCCGGATCAGGCAAACGGTAGTTTCACTACCTTGGGTATCGCCTCATGTGCCTTGTCATACTTGGATCCCTATATACGCGACCACTACGAATTTGTTTTGTGTTATACCTATGGAGTACTCCCTGATATCCCACTAGTTTACGGTGGAGTTTACAGTGCTGTATAGACTATAACGCTTATAAAAATGTGTTAAGGGGGATAATGGTAACGCCTTAACACTATTTTGATATCTTATATTACTGATAGGCATTATCTACTTATCGTACACTACTACATAGTAGATAGTTTAACGGATCCTTAAAGGATGATTATTCCAAACATCATTTGAGTTACTTGTATTTCAATTGTTATTTCACTTGAGTTGGATTTATAAATATAAGAATGTTAATCCTGACTCGAGTGTTTTGTGTTTTGCTTTACGCTTGGGTCAGACTGAGTGTACCAGTATTCGAAACTCACCTTTGGAGTTGGAGCTTTGCTTGAAGATCCAGCCATCTATTCTGCTTTCAGTATTCGATGATTCCAGTGATGTATTCTAATTTGTATCTGATGTATCGTGTTACTCTTCCGTTGTATCTGGTTTAACTCTGATGTAACTTATACATTTATATAGTAGCTTCATGAACTACTATCTCTTTTATTTCTACTGCATTTATTACTCTGTGTCTGTGATCTGTGATTATTTATTTACTGTATATGTTCAGTTTTGCCAAATTTAAATTAACAACGCGGTATTTTGAATTATTCAAGTCCGACATGTGCGGATGCGAATGGTGCAAAATAGCGGGTCGTTACAAAAGTTGTCCTTCAGGAAAGCCTTGTTGAGATCAATGAAATATGCATATTCTCCATTTCCCATTAGGCTTTCTTACTAGCATTAGATTGGAAATCCACTTTGGGTAATATACCTCCTTGATGAACCCGTTCTCCTTTAACTTCTTAACCACTTTATGTAGAGCGTTGTATCTTTCTTGGTCTAGAGTTCTATGCTTCTGTCCGACTGGGTGCGCATCAGGGTCATTGTTCAGTACATGGTAGATGATGACCGAGTCTACTCCTACCATATCTGAGTGAGTCCAGGCAAGTACATCTACTGACCTTTTAAGAAAGTTTATTAGTTCATCCCGTGCCTCTACACTAAGGTTATTCCCTATCTTGAGTACCTTTATGGGGTCCTTTGGATCTATTTGTATGTCTTCGAGATCATCTACCGGCTTTAATTCTTTCTTTATCGCCCCAAACCTTGGATCTATCTCACTTTCTACATCCTAATCTGGTGGTGAGTTCACAGAAGACGCCTGTTTCTTAGGCTTCCTCGGAGAAGTACTACGCATGAATTGAATTATATTCGTCGGTGCTAATCATGTGCATATATGTTCTCTTCTCTTTTCTCTTAGGTTTCGAGGGTGCAGGATTACTCGCCTCGGTATCAATTTGAGTATCTAATACCACCGCAGTTTTATGTTCCGATTTAACTTCATTCTTATCATTACGAATATCAGAAAAGATAGCAAAATAGTTTGGAACAATTTTGTTCCTAGAGTTAAGAGCTACATAGTACAGTTCTCTAGCTAAAAATTGTTCCACTCTTACTGATCCTATTCCAGTTGGAGTACTGAACTTCGTGAGTAAGTCCTTTTGAGAGATGATTGCCCCAGGTCAACTAGAACAGGTCTTCCCAATAAAGCATTGTAGGGTGAGGGTTGATCAATGATTAAGAAACTTGAATAAAATGACTTATGTAACGGGGCATTTCCAACCGTAACGAGCAGACGCATTGACCCTTCTGGAATGATAGTAGTGTTGTTGATACCAAAGATCGGTTTAGGGCTGGATTTTAGGATTTCTTAAGGTAATTTCATTTGATCATAAGCAAACATGAAAGTGACATTGATTGAGCTTCCCGAATTGAGAAAGACTTTCTTCATAGTACAATTTGACACTTGCACTGTAATGATAAGTGGGTCTTGATTTGGGAATACAACTTCTGCCGCATCAGCCACCATGAAGTTCATCTCTGGTGTAGGTTTCCATTTGATGTGGAAGATCACCCTCTCGATTTTAGCCTCCTGCAGTATCTCTTCTATGCCTTTTTTTCTTGCACCAGCAAGGTGTGGTCCTCCATGAATTGCACTAGCAAGGTGTGGTCTCGTCTTGTATGACCACAGCTCCATTGCAGCATACGCATCTCTGCTACCATTATCTTTTGGACGTGTTATTTTAGTAGGCCAACATTCTTGCACCATACAACATCACAGTCCTGATTGCCGTTCTGTAGAACTTTCCTTTAAGCTTTTGTAGGATTTTCCTGTCACAGAGAATGCGAAACGCTAGTCGTCATTTCACCCGTCCCGCTCGAATTCTAAAACTAACATCTTCATCAATCTCACGATTATACTGCAACATTGATCCTAAATATCGAAAGGATTTCTTCTTGGGCATTACTTGTCCGGCCAAAGTGACATCTCCATCCTCCGACCTGACACCGCTGAACTTCCACTTTATATACTCTGTTTAGTTCTGCTAAGCATAAAACCATTTGATTCTAAAGTCTGCTTACACTGCTCCAGTTGTTTATCAACCCCTATCATACTGCAAAAATGAAACACCATATGACATGAATCTTAAAATAAATAAAAAGTCGATTCTTTAAGCGCGAAAGCAACAATATAAGACAAGATTCTCAAATTTTGTTAAAACTTCGCATATCATCAAGGGAAATGTAAACTATCATGATGGAATTTGAGGAGAGACATTTCTAGGGCTATGGCTATTAACTCCCACTTAAAACAATAAATTTTCTATTACAAATTTACCTCTGTTAAACAATTAGTTTTAGATGTATAATTACATTTGTTTTAAAAAAATACATAATGATTTATCTAAGAAGAAGAAATGGGACGGTGAGTATGAATATGAAATTTTTTAACAATCTTTTGCCAAATAAACAGCTTATCATATGTTTTTATTAGTTTATTTCGCTTGAGTTCTCATCATTATTTTCTTGTCGCATGAGATTTTATTAAACTAGTGTGTTATGCACTTGGAATTGATAAAATCCTATTACCATGCAGTCCACCAAATAGTAGAACATAGTATATTGTACACTAGGAATGAATGTAAACCTATTTCGGCAATCACTCATTTGTAAAATCTCCAATCTTTTGATAATTTAACTGAAATTTAAATGTAGCATTAGGATCTGATTTCCTTCTCCACTCTGACTACGATGATTAAGAAAATTCTTTTTTATTCTCAAATTTTTTAGTTAAAGAATAAAGTAAAAAAGATTGTAAAATGTTAAAAGAATGTGAAAGTGAAGATATCAAAAGGATATAATAGGAATATATTGGGTGAGAAAAGAAATGTGTGGGTTTTTTAATAAATAGTGGGATGAAAAGGGTAAATTATGGGGTGTAGATAGATTTAACACATTTCAAAGGTTAAATGATTAGCAGTAAAGAAACTGATAGGACTCATGTAAACCAACTAATTATTTGATTAAACGGTTTAGCCCAATAAACCCATTTGTCATTAATGGGTTGGATCCAATCTATTTATTTTTTGGATAATTGGATCGGATAAGTGGGTTGAGATGTTTTTTTGACCGCTAGTTGGTATCAACAACAACTTCCCAATCTTAGGCTTATGGAAAACCAAGTAGGACCAAATAACATTATAAGTAACATTAATACACTGCATGATACACAACGTAAGCATATATGCTACTTGCAAGCATGCGGACTAATGGTGTGAAAAAAGAGCAAGCTAGCATGGATAACAACGATTCCAGCAGTTGAGCAGAATATCGTCTTAGAAGTAAAACCCAATGGAAACGGAAACGGGATTAGACGATGAAGTATGACTGAATTTGATGCAAGTTCCTGGTAATCAAAATGAGGTCATAGAAGAAGTCAACAATTGACCGCCTTTAACAGATGGATGCGAATTCTTACGTAATCAACACGACCGCTAACATATGCAATTTGATATTAAAGTACTACAGAAAGATTAAAACATGTGAGTATATATCAAACTGATCATAACAGTAACAGTGCATAAGTTGGACAACATAACAGGTATCACGCCAATAGAATAATCCAAATCAGCACCCTAACAACGTTTTTTGTACTAATAAGAAGACAAAAGTGAGATATTTTAGACTATATTAAACAACACAAGATGAAGCAAAATATGGCAGCCTCTTTTGCTCTGTGATCACTTGAACATCAATTTCCTGGATGAAAAGTCGACATGCACTAAAATAACACATTTGGAATAGAACAGTTTAGATGAAAATATCAGTACTATATTTTCTATCAACGTAATAACTGGCTCAAATCAATATGACTGCTGGACAAAAATATAACTGGTTTACAATGCACGGATTAAGCATTAATCCAATAATATTGCTCAGCAAAGGCAAAATAACATTAGTCTCTTGCCTCCAATATAAAGTTGCAGTGGAAACCCTTTAAGTTAGCCTAGTGTTGAATTTATTGTCTTGTGTTGATGTACCTTCCTTGTAACTATATTTTATGTTCCAAAAAAATATCTTCATCTTCTTTTAGTCTTAATAACTCTTCAGCCTCGTTTACTCTTGCTAACTCTACCTCCTGTCTTGGTGTCCACTTCCACCGAGCAGTGATCACAAGAAGTATTGCTGCCTGACAAAATAAACCTGAAATCAAACCCAGCCATAATCCCTGCAATTAAATATTGAATCAATATTACAACTTCAGAAATAATTCATTTTGTTTTATTTGGTCTGTTTGTTTATGTATGTTTGAAATACACAATCCCCTAAACAGTAATTTTCAGATATATCAAGCTTGAATACACTATGGTTACCTTACTATACAGTTTTAGCTTGAATCCGAACAGTAAAGCCAGAGGCGTGCCGATGATGTAAAATGCAAATAAATTTGTCCATGCCGCTAAATGTTGCCATCCACATCCTCGAGCCACCCCTTCGACAAATAAACATTATTTGACGTAAGTAATCATACAAGTTTTTACATATAAATCAATCAATAAATATTCACTCACCCGATAAAACTCCTTGTGCAGAATCAAAGAGTATGGACAATGCAAGAAACGGTGTCATAGAGGCGAATTCTCTGATAATTACGGGGCTAGACGTAAAAAGTCGAGCCCAAGCACCATGGCCAAATGCAAGAGACAACAGAACAGTCAATGCGAGGAAACATGAGAGCTTCAGTGTTACAGAGACCGCTGTCTTTGCCTTTCCTATGTTTCCAGCACCAATTTCATTTGACACTCTCGTGCTGCAAATTGTCATTATAATTAGTAGAAATTTTCAACTATTTCTACCATTTTAAGATGATTATGTATAATGGTTTTAGGTACATACCTTACAGTGGCACTGAATCCATAGGTGATCATGAATGCAATCGCTTGTGTGCTATTACTGGATTTAACAGGATATCAAAATGTTTTAATTTTAACATTTAACATTTACAGAGATTAAATACATCAAATAGAAATAGTTATGTGGAAATGAAGCACAGTACCATAAAGCTACGAGCGATGTACTGACTTGAGAGTTGGGCAAGAGCCCAGCAAGCACCACAAGAATATCAAAAGCAATGTACTCCAAACTACAATTGTAAGAAAGCAAAATAAGATGTTATGATATGTAACTACTATGCACAGAAAATGCAAATTAAATATTATTAGGAAGATTAAACTAACCAGACCATAATGGCAGATGGTATAGCCAACTTCAAATTAGGCCACACGTACCGAAAAGACTCCCATGAAAGTCCATTCCAAGTGTATTTAAACTTTTCTGAATATTTAATATAGATGACTAACATAAGCACCGAAATAGAAAAGGAGATCGATCCAGCCAAGGAAGCTCCTTTATATCCAAAATTCAAAATATGGACCAAGATATAAGCGATTCCCACGTCAAGGACTAAAGAAGTGACTGAACACACGAGTAATGGAATCACAATGGACTGTGTTTGTAAGAATCTCAAAAGGCATTGTAGGTATGAAAAGAAGAACAAACCAGGAATTAAAAATTTCAAATAGATAGCCGCCATTTTGGCTATATCTGGATCTTGGTTTAGATAGATTAGGATGGGTTCCGTAAAAAACCAAAAAATTGATATTAGAATTGAAAACAGGGTGCTTATGATTATCGAGGATTGTAGGTAGATTCCTAGCATAGGGTAATATTGGGCACCGTATGCTTGACCACATAGCGTCTCTAATGCGCCACTCAAACCAATCTAAAAAGTAAAATGTTCAATTAGTTACCAAGAAAATAAATTTTTGAAAAATTAAACCAACTTTAACATATTCAATGACATGGCCGTCGTGATATTTAGAGTTGTGTGAAAGTACCATAACTAATCTTTAGAATGTGAAGTAAAAATGTATGGTAGATGAATAATAAAGTTGTAGATACAGTGGTGATTTGTTAGGCACAACTTTGGCTGAAAAATAAGCAAGGAGAAGTCTTTATTCTCTAACAAATTGTATGACAACGAAAATAGTCTATGTTTGAAACTTAAACGGCTGTATGTATGTGTGTATGAAGCGGCTATTGAGGCACAAAATAAAACACAAGATTTAACACAATAAATCTTGGTAATTGGATCTTACTGTATTCAACTTAAGGTTGAAATCAAAGGAAGATTCAATGGTCAAGATTTGTTGCGTCTAATCTTGTGTTTCTTTTTGTGTTCAAATAGACTTTAATGTGTGTGTAAACATGCAATCATGCTACAGGCTACATGTATGTATGTATCTGTATTTATTATTTGAAAAGGTTTGTTATAGTAGTGTTGTGTACCTTTAATAAAAGACACTAATGTAACATGTTAAGTTGGGGTGTGAAGAGTGCATTAGTGAAACCTGAATTTACAAATATATCTACATATAATAAATATGCTGTTCCAGGACAAGATATAGTTATGAACGTAAACTTAAAAGGATATGCAAACTAAATAAACAAATAAGTAGAATAAAGAATAAATAGAATATGCATACAGATGATGCACGGATAGAATTTAGTACCCACATACTGAACATGCAGCAGTCGAATGCTTATGAACTGATGTAAAGCATGCATGTACATAATATAAATCAAATGAGTACAAAAGGCCGTGAAGGTGAGAAAAACCATGTTTTTATAAATAAAAAATGGAAAAAATAACAATAAGTCAATACAAATAGAATACCAGAAGGGCCAATCCGGTAGCAGTTCCCCAGGAATTTCCAAAAGTAGCACCAGCCAGCTCCAATTCACCAATATGGCCAGCGTACATGGCTGATACCAGTGAAATACTGTAAAAGCACATGTTGGTTATCACCATTGGCACGGAAAACTTTATCTGCACTTTAGCTTCTTCTACATCAATCACTCTGTCTATAATAGAAGACATGATTTTTTTTTCTCTACTGAAGTTATCTTATGGGGAAAAATACAGAATTAAGGAGACAATGTGTTTAAAATGGAAGTTGAAAAGGGAAAGAAAATACTAGTTTGAGTTACCCCGTTAAGATGGAATCTACAAATGCAGACTTTAATTTTCTTATGGTTCCACACGTAACTACAAATTTTTGATTCGATGAATTGACTTAAGTGTTTAGGTTGTATTTTATTTTTGACAAAACAATCAGCCAATATCAATATTCAAAACAATCATTGTCCTTGTCTGACCATAATTCAACCATTACTGCTTATATACTTTAATGCAAAATTTGTTTCATCAAGCATCCGGTCAACATTTCAACAAGTCATGTATTTCATGCGCAGAATTAGCAACATGCAAGTTGTATCCGTTTTTCTTTACATTTAATGCCAAGAAAGATAAAAATCGAAATACTTAACGAATGGTGAGAGCTAGCGAAAACAATACAGATATCCCAAGAAAATTTAAGTGTGAAGATTTATCAACATTTGAAATAAACTCAACACAAGGACAACATTGTTGATTGTGAAGGAATACCGACAATTGATATCTCTCCATTGTTGGTTCCAAACAGTGAAGTGGCCAACGTTACAATGACATAAATATCAAAAGCGTGTAGCGAGTGAGGATTTCCCTATTAGGTGTGGCTCGCATTTTATTAGAATGAGTGCGTAGATTGGATTATGATTAGTCATACGTCGCAAGATATTCTAAAAGAGATTAATATATATATATATATATATATATATATATATATATATATATAAAAGATTGGTAGCATGTAACAACAAGAGAATATGAGGCTATTCTTGGATATGGCAATGCTGAAAACACAAAAAAACATAAGAGATTGAAAAGAGATCTTTGAATACGAGGCTAAAGGATCTCCAAATATTCGGATCGGAATATCGGAATGCTAAAACTAATTGATAAAACTTATTTATAAAATAAATTCTTCTTTAATATACATGAAACACGGATTTGTTCTATAAAACGCTAAAGAACGTGGCATATTCTTGTGACAATCACCAATTAACTTGAGTTGTACATCTCTAATCATCGTAAACTTGATTTCGCAATCTTTGATAAATTATAATGAAGCAGCGCATCAACTTTCAAGCAACATATGGAATTTCATAAGCTCGGTACAAAAATTTATGTAGAACTTCACTTATGAATCATAACAAGTAAAATGCTATTGTTTCACAAATCTAAAACATAACTAGCTTGGGTTCAGTTCCAATAGAAAATCAAATTTTAACAATGGATGTCTCGACAGAGTTAGAGGCTTTAAACAACTTTTGGCTGATTCTTTTAACAAACTTATCATATATCATGTTTTTACATTTATTATTAGAAATTGTCGTCCTTGTTCAGCTTCCAAAAATATATGTTCGGAAAAAAAGGTTTAATCAACAAATTAACAAAACAAAAATAAATTCGAACCAAGATCACTTTCTATATTATTTTCAAATTTGGAACTCAACCATTTGGATTAAATTAGTCTATAACTGAATCAACTGCGGGAAGATGACTTATTCAATCCAAACCAGTTGAACTGTAATCTAGTGGCAAGATTTCATGAGCGAATCATTTCCTCTAGTTTTACACCAGAGAAAGTGATCCAACCTTAATTGATTCATTTCCTTAATCAAATACATATTCCACCATATTCCAGAAAATAGCATAAAGTACTCTAACAGCTTACAATAATGCTAAACAAACACTTAGGAAGCCAATTTCCAAAAAAGTTGATTTATTTTTTGATTATATCATTTTCATAACACATCAAAAAACCCAATTAATCCATGCAAGAAAATGAAATGGTAATAATATGAAATCGCAAAAAACAAAAATAAAATAAAATGAGAGAGAGTGTGTGTAGGGGTGTTTTTCAATTTTTTTTGAACAATCAGTTAATCAAATAAAAAGTATATTAAACATACCCAAGAGTGAAGGCCATGCCATTGCCATGGCTGGAAATGAGTGAAGAAGAATAGACGAGTTTTTGGTTCCTTGTTCTATGTTTTGAATATCGTTTTAAACGCAATCTCGTTGACTGGCTGTGGATTATTGGGCTTGAGATGTTGGTTTTCTAATCGTTGGGCTAAAAGATAATGTAAGCTTTTATGAATACTGTAATTTGGTCCATTCTTTAAGTTCTATACACAAAAAACTCTTTCTTAAAAACACGTTTACAACACACACCTATATTTTTTTATAAATTATTTGAGGGAATCGGTTAAAAGAAAAAATATGAAACTGTTTTTTCCCTAAAGAACGCATATTTTAAAATTTAGTCCGAAAAATAAGAGAATGCTAAATTAAACTAGCATTAGATAAAAAGATTCTAAAGTAAACCAGCATCAAATGAACGCAATGATAAATAACTAGCATCGGATGAACTACCACTATATGAACTAAAATATCATTTATTTCCACAGTGTTATAGTATTACGTTCACTTGATATTAGTTTTAACATTCTATTTTATCCGATGTTAGTTTAATTTAGCATTTGTTGTCTTTCAGATTAAATTTTAGAATTCGCGTCCTTCAACCTAAAAAAAAGTTTTTCCTTAACCTTATTTTCCTGTTTTATTTTTTTTCTTCTTTTTTTTTTAAAAAATAATTCCGACTTAGTCGCATGTTTTTATGACTAAAACAATTTTAAACTGCTTGTTTATAGCCTTATGAATACAAACATAAAACAATTTTAAATTTAATTCATAATCCATATAAATTTTAATTTTAATTTAAAACAAATTTTAGTTAATATATTTAACTTATATGAATACAAATTTAAAACAATTTTAAATCCATTCATAACCTTTATAAATTCAAATATAAATTTAAACCAATTTTACATTCAAATTATATAAATTATTCATGATAAACAAGCGGATTTTAATACCACTATTAGATCAGACGCATCAAGGGCGGGGTAAAATGAACAAATTTAAAAAAAAAGAATCTTTTTAATTCATCATGCAATAGATCTTTTATAATGTCTTCATAAATAATATTGTTAACATTAAACCATATTTAATGTTTAATTGATCATGTTAATGTTTTGTAATTTAAATTTTATTTTATTTTAACTAATACATGTACATTAATTAAATTAGAATGTTGTATTGTTAACGTTAATACGAATAATAATTATATGTACATGGGATTTATAAAACATTTCATTATTAAAATATATATGTATAATTTATTTGGAGTAATATGTTTGAAACCGTTTTATCGTTCATTTAAATCAAATTCGTTCAACTATGGTAATAAATAATTGCACATAACATATATGTGTATATACATACATACATACATACTGTAACAACCCGGAATTTGTCGTTTGATTTTGAATATTTAATTAATTTTAAATATTTAAAAAATTAGTTTTTAAAGTTTAAAAACTTGGATTCAAATATAGTGATTATTTAAAATATTTGAATTGTGAATTTAATATTTGAATAGTGATTTAAATATCTGGATTGTGAATATAGTATTAATTAAATGAATTTAATGGTCTTATTTAACTTCTTTTAAGTTAATAAATAATAATGGTGAATTCCTTTTGTAAATTTATTTTCCATAATAAATAATAAGAAAATCAATTATTAATATAACGACTTGATTTTTTATGGCATATTTTTAATTTAATTTATTTGATTTTTCCATAAGTTTTAATTCGAAAAGTATTTCAATTTTCAGTTGACGATTTTTCGGCAAACGTTGTGATTTTACATAATCAGTTAACCAGTATATATTATTATTGTTTTGGAATCGTATCGCATTTTTGCGCAATTATTTTTTTTTTGTCGTTCGCGGTTCGTAGACATAAACCCTAACCAAACACCTAACTTACTCAACACACTTAATTTCTTTTCCCTCATTTCACTATTCCATCCAATTTGTACTAGTAAGTTCAAATCAAAATAAAGAAAAGAAAAACAAAGTTCAAAAATTAAAAACTCAAAATTTACTCAACTAAGAATTCCAAAACAAGTTTCTTTGATCTCGTTGAGCCTAGATCTTCAATTTGGTATGTGTATTATGGCATTCGACGTGGCTAGTGGAGTGCGACAGTGTGTCTTGAGCCTTTTAGAGCTAAGGTTTTGGTTTGTGTGAGTTTTAGTCATCGATTTGCAAAATGGAAGCTAGTTTCGGGTTTGTGAGGTTGAATAGTATCTAGATGCCAATTTTTGGGGGGTGCGGACTTGGGAATCAAAATGCATCGGTTTTGGCTCGTGGGGGGCTGCTATGGACGGGATTTGAAGGAGGTGGTTGGACGTGATGTGGTGGTGAGGCCGGAGAGAGTAAGCAAAGTGGAGATGGATGGCGAAGTCCGTTCGTTATTTCATTGAGTGTGGAGGAAGGAAAGAGGAGAGAGAAGGTGGAAATGGTGGGTTTCTCATGTACAGGTGCACGGGTTGATGTTTTGATTGGGGAAGAAAGGTTTAGAAGGGAATGTGTTTTAATTAGTTAATTAAAGTTTAAATGGTAATTAGTGCAAGTTAATTACTTAAAATAATTCAATAACTTATAAATTGAATAACTTTTCTATACGAGGTCCAATCGAGGTGGGACTTTTTGCGTTGCACTCGTAGTGGTGATTGCTACAAGATGAATTAGTTTGGTTGAATTTGGAGCAAGTGAAAATTTGAGCTAAAATTGTCGTTCGATTTTAGTTCAAACCGGGGCACCTAAGCGTCTTAAACTCACCTTTTTGAATAATCAGTATGATATATAATAGATAAAATTACTGTTTATGTTTTGGACGAATTTTGGTTTATTTAGCTAAATATCCACTTTTGAAAAGCGATTAACATTTAAATTGAAAATACATGAACTTAGTAGACACACTACAAGGTACACAGTGATTTCCGACGGCTCCCCATCGTCGGCGGCCGTCGCGAGCCGTCGGAAATCCCGTCGAAATACAGAACACAGATTTCGTCAATTTCCGACGGAATCGACGGCGACTTTGCGACGGCATCCGACGGCTTTTTCGACGGCAGTTTCGACGTTTTTTCCAACGGTGCAGACGTTCACATGGCATGAACTTGCCAAAGAACCATCGGAAGCCATCGAAAACCGTAGGAATATTCGCCCGATAAACCGTCGGCATTTGTCGGAGTTTTTCGACCTATAGGCCGTCGGGAGCCATCAGAAATCTGGGTAAAAAAAAATTCCAATAGCCAAACATCACATCAATATATATCACAATACACCAAAATCAATATATATATATATATATATATCAGATATATAAGCTAAAATCAATATCAATATCAATAATAATATAAAACTCAAACATTACCATCTCAAACTCAAACATTTCCGATCAATACAAAACAAACCGTCCATCATCAGTCTTACACACCCAACTGCAATATCTACATCCAACATCAATGTACAATATATACATCCAACATCAAACCCCACAAATCAACCGCACAAATCAACATCAAACACCACATGTCCACAAATCAACCCCACCATCTCTCATTGTATATATACACAGGTTTCAAAAACAAAAACTGCAAAACATACCTCATGACTCATCATCGGCTTTGGAACCACTAAACGAAGGGAATGCCCCATGACGCTCCACATACTCGGTCAAACGTTGGTTCAGTTGCTCCATTTGCACTGCTCGGAGGCAGTCCTGCTCCTGCAGCTGTGCTATCTGCTGTCGAAACTCATTAATCTCAGCATTGTTCTGAGCCTTTTGATAAGCCTTTTGTGAGGCCCGAGCCTACAAAACAAGTCGAAATATGTTTAAGTTATTGCGTAACTTTTATAAAAATTAAGCAATTTTTACAACTTAGTTAATTTTTATAAATTACCGATTGATTGCCGTAGCCATAGCGCCTATTTCTCTGTGTCGGGTCCATAATGGAGTCGAAGATGGCATCCTCCTCATCAGTGGTCAATTGCTCATGTCTCAAATGCTCAAGCATATACGCACGTGCTTGCATAAATGTTTCCTGTAACGCAAAATTAAATCCAATTAAATATTACATGACATTATTATAATATTTTACAATCTATTAATTAAAATGATCATTATTAGTAATTTATAACTTAAAAATACTTACATGTGCGGCATATGCTTTATCATCCTCATGCCAGATATATGTCACTGATCCCTCATCGTTGGTCTGCCTAACAGCATGGGTATGTGCAAATATGTCCATGTACGAGATAGGAGCCCCACGCGCTCTTTCCTGCAATAATTGGTGTATATTATTGTTGTTCATACAAATTTATACAAAAATATGTAATAACCGTTCGTAATTGCAATTAATCAATTTACCAAGTCCTCGCGATGATGCTGAAATGATTTCGAGCCACCACAGTGTGTGACTTGATTTTTCTACCTGTTCGCCGAGTTCCTGTCTGACTCCGTCTGCAAATTAAAAATTAAGATTATATTTTACAGGTATAAATTATGTACTCTAATGAACAAATTAAGGTGATATCTGATAGACTTACCCTGAATTCATCGCTACTACACCATGCGACCCAAGCATCACATACGCTGGCGCCTATCCAGCTTGGCTTCTTCCTAGATTTTCTGATGGTAGACATTGTATCCCGGTAATTCTTTGCAACTTTAGAGTTCCAGTGGCGCTGGCAAAAAGAAACGTCCTCCTCTTGTAAGTCTACCGCCATCTATATATATATTGAAAAAATATAAGTTATACATTTATACTTAGTCAGCAAATTGTAAAGTGATTATATATAATGATATATAATTTTACACTTACCAGGAAGTTCTGCCATATGCTCTCATGCACATGCTCTGGGATCCTATTCCATTTCGGCCAGCATGCAGTCATACGGCTCATGTATGTCTGCGTATATATGCTGAGAACTATATTTGAAGGCTCAAGCTCAAAACCCTTGCATTAAATATGATACAGAAAAATCATCACTAATATATCATACAAAATATTTATAATGCTGAAGTAAATTTAATACTTACGAGCCATCTGCCTTCGGTAGCAATCTAACCACCATACGCAGTGCCTTCTACGAGAGGCCACTGCCATCACCTTCGCTGTGAACGGTCCCTCTCTGAGACGAAGAAGGGGAGCTGGACTGCGAAGAACTCCGACGCCTGAAGAAAGACATCTATAATACCTATCATATACATATTATTTTATTATGACAGAACATATCATTCAATTATGAGTAAACATATCAAGATTTAACATCAATAATCGCATATAATATACAAAAAAATGTAACATCAATACTCCCATAAATTACCTTTTTTCAACATGTATACTATTAAATCGGTTCTCGTCGTTTTCTGATTCAGACTCGATCTCGTACTCTATATTGTTTTCCTCTATGGTCTCAAATGCTTCTACTAATACATTTGATTCATCATTTAGAGGTCCAAAATCGGTCTGATCATCTGTTATTATAATTTTGCCATTTTCCTCGATATCCGCTTGGTACGCTTGTTCGTTTGGAATATTCTTTCCATCAAACGTAAATCTTGCCTTCGTTTTAAAACTGTCGACTAATCCGCTTTATCTCTTTTTAGTGATGGATAAGGAGCATAATAAACTTGTAGGGCTTGTTTTGCTAGTATAAACCGATCGTATATATGATAACATGATGTATGCTTTATTTCAATAATATTATATTTTTGGTGCACGTTGATTCCAGAACCTGGAACATTACTGAACCAGTTGCATCTAAACAAATAAACTTCTTCCGCAGGTATGGTGAAATATGTTAATTGCAAACCTGAGTTAACACGCCATAAAAACCATTTATGTAATCATTTGGATCATCACTACCTTAACATATACACCGGTATTGTTAGTTAATTTTTCAGCCCCATATTCTTTGGTGTTGAATTTGTATCCAATGACAAAGAATATTGAATATGTCTTGACTTTTCTTCTTGGTCTCATCACAAGATGTTTTAATCCTTCATTGACCACACAATTTACCGGATCATATACGTGGTTCGAAAACCAAGTAGCAAATTTTTTGCTGATATCGCCGCTTGGATGTTGTGATTCGTAAATACTGCATATATATATATATATAATATATTGCATTATAATTAATACACACATGTATTATTAAAGTAAATAATTTTAGATGTGTTATTTAATAATACCAACAAATGGCGCAACTTCTACACAGCTAAGAAGAACATATGTGTGGGCTACATGGTAATCTCTGTCGTCTAACCATACTTCCACACATTTTCCAGCAGGGCGTCCCTGCTGTCTAAAAATAGATAGCACTGATTCAGAAGAATCTTGTTCAATGCCCTCATCATTTCGCATAGAACTTTCAAAAGATAAGTTCACATAGTCACTAAAATAATGAGAGAAAAAGAACGAAGCTTCTCCTTCGATATATGATTTGCGTATCAAACCTTCAACTCATGCTTTTTGTCTCCCTTTTTTATTTAGATGATTTAAGTACCTATTAAGAATAATTATAATTAAATTTTATTACATGTAATTAAACTAAAATTGAACATACTCAATATTAATACCTTTCAAATGGATACATCCATCCATATTGCACAGGATCTCGAAGATGTGCTTCAAATGGAAGATGAACAGGTAAATGCTCTATTACATTAAAGAAACCTGGAGGAAATATTATCTCCAGTTTGTAGAGCGATATAGGAATTTCTTCTCAAGTTTACATAGACGATCAACTTTTAACGTAGTTGAACAAAGCTCCTTATAAAACAAACTAAGTTCTATTACAACTGTCCAAACTTTTGTAGGCAACAGTTCTTTGAAAGCGACGGGTAACAAATGTTCCATCACTACATGACAATCATGAATTTTCATCCCACTCAGTTTACCGTTCTTATAATCGACACATCTACGAAGATTAGAGGAAATCCCATCAGAAAATCTTAATCCTTCCACCCACTTACTTTAATTTGATTACTGTCTAGCTCATTGCATGCTTTGGGTTTTTTTTGTGTCATTTGGCTTCATATAAAGCTTAGAACGATTGCATATTGCCTATATATCACGTCTTGATTTCAAATCGTCTTTAGTCTTTCCTTTAACATTCAAAACTATGTTAAATACATTATCAAACACATTTTTCTCGTTGTGCATCACATCGATATTATGACGAATTAGGAGATTTTTCCAATAAGGCAACTGCCAAAATATACTTTGTTTGCACCAATTATGAATCGTCGATTTACCTTGAATTTCAATTTGTTCGCCAGTTTCATGTATCTTTGGATAATCCTTTATATGGTCATAAATATCTTTGCTTGACCAAATCGTTGGTGGTCACGAGGTCTCAAGTTTATTACTTGTAAAGTTTTTTTTATCTTTACTAAGAGGATGATTAATATGGAAAAAACACCACTGACGGTCAAACCACGAAATTTTCTTCCCATGTAGTTAAGAAAATGCTCTTGTTTTTTCCATGCAATAAGGACAAGCTAAATGACCAGCCATACTCCAACACAAAAGCATTGCATACGTAGAAAAATCCCTTATAGTCCACAGCAGAGAAGCGAACATACGAAGGTCCTTTTTTTTTGAAATGTCGTATGTTTCAGTACCTTTATACCACAATGTTTTCAACTCTTCAATCAACGGTTGTAAATATACGTCGATTCCTTGTGTTGAACCATCAGATTCATGGATGACAATAGTGAAAAACATATATGGAGTTTTCAACACATCCACGGAGGTAAATTGTAAGATGTAACGATTATAGGCCAAGATGAATATCTTGAACCAAATTGAGAGAACGGTTAAAATCCATCCGTACACAAACCAAGTCTAACATTACGGCTCTCTGCTGCGAAAGCGGGGTATGTCTTATCAAAATGCTTTCATGCTTCTCTATCAGCTGGGTGTGTTAACGTACCTTCTTCCTATGTTCTCACACAGTGCCATCTCATACGATGCACGGTTACAGAAGATGCATATAACCTTTGAAGCCTAAGAGTGATGGGTAAGTAATGCATACGCTTGTACGGAACTTCCTTTCCCTTCTTTTTTCTTGGTTTGTATCTTTTTTGATTACATATTTTACAATTCCTAATATTGATGTCTTCTTTCCAAAACAACATGCAACCATTTAAACGTGTATCTATTTTTTGATACGGTAAACCAAAAGCAGACATAAGTTTTTTCACTTTATAATGATTTTCGCATATTAAATTATCGGGTGGCATATGCCGTTTTGCAGCTTGTATTATAACTGTAAAACCGGCTTCTTTGAAGTTTTATTTTGATTTCATCGCAATGTATTCTACAGTTACTGGTAGTTGAGTACTGCTTGTACAACCATCCCAAAGGGGTTTCTTAGCAGCATCTAATAAATCATAAAATTTTTTGCTCCAATACTTGGTTCTTCTTCTACATTAACATCGTTACCATCAACTTCAACAGTAGGGAACATTGAACGTGCTGCATCTTCAACCATATCTTCTATGAGATTCGTCGGAACAATTTCGTGTTGTAACGACCCGCTATTTTGGACCATTCGCATCCGCACATGTCGGGCTTGAATAATTCAAAATACCGAATTGTTAATTTAAATTTGGCAAAACTGAACATATACAGTAAATAAATAATCACAGATCACAGACACAGAGTAATAAATGCAGCGGAAACAAAAGATAGTAGTTCATGAAGCTACTATATACATATCAGAGTTAAATAAGGTACAACAGATGTCTCGAATACAATAATCAAATATCAGAATCAGAATACAATCACTGGAATCAACTGGATATCTGAAAGCTCGATAGATAGCTGGATCTCCAAGCGAAGCTCCAACTCCAAAGGTGAGTCTCGAATACTGGTACACTCAGTCTGACCCGAGCGTAAAGCAAAACACAAAATACTTGAGTCGGGATTAACATTCTTATATTAATAAATCCAACTCAAGTGAAATAACAACCGAAATACAAGTAACTCAAGGGATGTTTGGAATAACCATCCTTTAAGGATCCGTTAAACTATCTACTATGTAGTAGTGTACGGTAAATAGATAATGCCTATCAGTAATATAAAGTATCAAAATAGTGTTAAGGCGTTACCATTATCCCCCTTAACACATTTTATATAAGCGTTATAGTCTATACAGCACTGTAAACTCCACCGTAAACTAGTGGGATATCAGGGAGTACTCCATAGGTATAACACAAAACAAATCGTAGTGGTCGCGTATAGGGATACAAATATGACAAGGCACATGAGGCAATACCCAAGGTAGTGAAACTACCGTTTGCCTGATCCGGACTGGTGAGAACGCATCGCCGCAGCGATCGCAACATCGCGAAACAACACTCCCAAAATTTCGAGGGTGCACCAATCGATAACAAGTAATGACTAGTATTTGAAGAAGTGTGTTCGCTCGAGGTAGCTGACCCCATTTGGCCCGGCACGGCTCTTGTTTTAGTCATTTCCAATTTGACACAAGTGTCAAGGCTATCCATTATCGTTCTCTTTCTTCAGTCATCGCGTACATCATTCCAACCACTTCATTCTGGATCACACTCCGCGTATAGTTATTAAAGTGGTATTCGGTTTAGACAGTGAGTATGTCCCTAACTGATTCCGGTCTCTTTAATAACTTTCGTAATTATTACACCGATTGGTCGTTTAATATATTTCAAAACCAAATCAAATTCAATTTCAAATAGAATTTGTAAACCAACATTTCTCTTGTCTTTCTACATCCATTTCCATAATTTACGTTTCAAAATTTCCAAATTACCATTTCAAAGTCTTATAATTCAATTTCAATTTTTATTTAAAACAATTCAAATATTGATTTAAGTTCGAATATAAGTTTCATTCCGAAATCATTTAAATTAATTTAATTTAACATTCGAATCAATTTAAATTCATTGATCGATTTCATTGAATAATCGTTAAGTAAATTTGTCATTTAAAACAATTTCTATTTAACTTCCAATTCATTAAATCAATTACTTAAGTTCAACATTATATCAAAACTTACAAATTGCATTAAATTAAATTCATCAAATCAAATTCTTTACATTTCAAGTCTTACATTATTTTCAATAAAACAAATTTTATTTCTTATTAGAGAAATTCAATTTCACTTATTAATTTACTTAGTTACAATTTCAAAACTCAATTAATATAGAAACTTAATTTCACTTATTCAAGAAGTTCAATTTTACTTAATAAAGAATTCAATTTATTTAATTATTAAATAATTCAAAACTTAATTATTAACTAATTTCAAAACTTAATTATTAACTAATTCCAAATTTAATTATCAAATAATTAATTTTAAAACAACGTTCATTCATCAATTACATTGTTAATATTTTGTTTCATATTATTAAATATTAACATTTTCCTTTCAAAGAATTTCAAATTCCAACTTCATTTCAAAACTTTATCATTTATTCAAATAAAATCTTTATTTTATTTTTAAATCAAAACATTAACCAATCGGGTTTTATTAAATTTTCTATCCTAAGTCAAAGTTTTATTTGGATATATATCATTTCAACCTGATTCCATTCCATTTCAAAAAAAACAAAGCATAGCAAAGGGAACTTGCAGTGTGATAACTGGGATGGTGTCAAAGTAAATAACAAGCAATAGCAACAATCAATAACAATCCAATAATCAATTCAAATAATCCCGAAATAATCGTATTAATTTACATTGTTGTTTGTGCAAATTAATATAATCATTTCTAGAATCTACACTATCATTTCATGTAGATTAAAGATTATTCCACTAATATTAATACGGTTCTTCATTTGATATCAATTATTAAATTTCATACTACATAAATTTTACAACATACATTCAAAGGTTCAAGGTGTGCTTAACCAAATTTCTACGTGTCAAATAATTTAAACATTTAAAGGGGTCATATTATGCAAATGTCGTCTAATCGAATTTAACATATATCAAATCTAACTATCCTACGTCAATTTCAATTTCAAATTATTTATCACTTACTACATTAACAATTTAACGTCCAATGTTAACATCAAACAATCAATCATTTATCAACCAAACTGGATTATCATTTCATAAATAACAGATAATGGTGTCAGATGTCACAGATGAACTGATACAGATAATAGCATACATAACAGTGTAAATAACTAACAACATCATATTTCAATTGTCGTTTCAATTGAAATCAAATTAAATATATAAAAGAACATTAATCGTGAGTGATTGCTCACCTTTCGATGCTAGAGGAATTTTGATGACGAAACGAGTTACAAATCCAAGCACGAATTTCCAAGCAAACTAGATTGGCACGAGTTTGACGGGTAGAGCTGATAAATAGAAATCGATGAGAACAGTCAACTGGCTTGATATAACTGAAACTAATATCCATATTTTTCTGTAAATATATGTGGACAGACGAACATACATATTTGTTTCATATATGGCTTAAAATACTTTTAAAACATAATATATAAACTAACATTCAAATATAACTTACTTTCCAGATTAAAAAAATGTAGTTATATATACAGTTTTATAAGGTAGATCTTTATAACATGTAAACTAGACATTCAAAGGTTATAAAGTTAAACTATAATATCCTTCTTTACACAACACTTTGTTATACAAAATTTGCTTTACTTAATATATATAAACAGTATAGCAGCACTAGACAACCCTCGCCTCATATAAACATACCTATTATTATATACATACCCACATATACATTCTTTATAAACTATAACCATACAACCTACTGTATATATAACCCCAACAAACTCACATATTCATACTGGACATATAACTAACATATATATAGTGACATATGTATAAATTAAAACTTACACCTAAACTAACGCATTAAGCTATAACTATATAGATACCTTTATTTAACACGAACGATACTCATCATGCTTTTTAGCGATTGCCGTCACTTCATTCCTAATCAACTGATATTATTATGTAATTCTTTAGTTGCACCAGTCGGTGGCATCAAACTATGGAGCATATTTGGAACAACTTTCCATGGCCAGGAAGAAACTAAGGGTGGAGGACGTGAGGCGAAGATGGTGGTCAACAATAGTGGAGAGTGCTCGGCCATTGAAGTGAAGGGTGACTGCATCTCGGCTTTTGTCATAAGGTAGAGATGTGCGGCAGTTACATGGAGATCGGGGTTTGCTTTCGGTGGAGGTGGAGAAGCTACGGGTTTAAGGATGGTCGAGCTGTAAGGGAGAAGCGGTCGCAAGTTGTATCCCGGGTTGCAGGCGGCTATGGATGGAAGGCGGACGGGGTGATGGAGGTCGCGTGCGTGTTGTTGTTTGCATGGCTGACGTGGCCATGAGGGTTGCACGGAGGTGATGTTGTTGGAGGAATGGAAGTGAAGTGGAAGAAATCGTGGAGGCTTGAGTGTCGCGTCGGCTGGTAGAGACGGTGGTGGGATAGGGCAGGGACAAGGCTCGGCAAAGGAAAGGAGGTGCGACGTGAAAAATGAAGAAGGAAAGAAGCACATGGAAATTTGAGAAAAGAAGAAAAGAGAAAAAAAAATAAGGAGGAAGGGTCATCAAGGCCTTGGTAAATAACAGAGAACCAAAACGTATCAGTTTCTCTCTATAATTAAAGCCATCGACGGACAAAAATGCATTGACTATCATAAATTAACATTGGAAAGCCACAAGTCACAAGGTAGAATCCGGTAATAAACCTATGGCCCTTCGATTATTCAGATTGGATCTATGAAAAAGCAAAAGGTAAACCCAAGGTTCAAAATATGGGTATTGATACTATTATCATATCGTAAATTTCACCGCTTATCAAACTTCAAAACACAGAATTTGAACATACCGTAGAGATCAGCTCGATGAGACGATTAAAACGGTATATGAACATCAGTGATACGATTGAATAATAAAAATTCGAACTTTCTACTAGCGGAAAATGCAGCAAAAGCACAGAAAATAAGATCGACGGAGCTAAAGATGCCCGAATTTGGAAAAACGAAAAATGACGTCTTGCTCAGAAGATGATTTAGAATTTTTCCATATAAAAATATTTAGGTTTCGAAAACATTTTATTTTCATCAATTGCTAACCGATTAAATTGAAATAAAATTACACACGAAAATAAACTTTCGTATTTTCGGATGAAAATTTACCAATTGCTATGTTTAATTAGCCGCATTCCAAATATCAAATTTTTATTTCAAAATTTTATCATTTAAAATTTCACAAAATTCGATTAATTAAATATATAAAACCACCGGAATTTACGGGTCGTTACACGTGTCCACCTCCTCCTCCGAATGTACGGGATTAGGTGCTATAGTATAAGTTCTCCATGACGATCTCACACCAAATAATTTGGCACAAAACCATATTGGGGCAAATAAACTATTACCGTATCCGGTATCAAATGCTTCAATAATTTGCACCTACTACATGGACAACGAATTTCTTCACCGTCCCCATTATTAATTAAAGCGAATTCAATAAAGCGGTGTACACCATTTTGAAAATGTTCACTTATTGAGCCTCCAATTTCTCTTCTTTGTTGGTACATCCAGCTCCGATCGATAAAATAATTGACCATTTTTCCTACTTTAAAATATAAAAACGTATTAATCATTTACGTATTGACATTTTATTTTTCAATTGAATCATACATTTAAATTTTCGCAAATATATAATATTGTTCTATTTAATTTTATTTTCAAATGGATTTACACAAATTATATGAATATAATCTACAATTTTTAGGTTATTGTTTTACACTTTTATGGTTGGTCATCCTACTTCACATTACAAACACAATAGTAATTATATTTTGTAAATTATTTCATTTTAAACGATTTAACAAAATTTCGGCAGCACTTCCCCTTTGTTCCCTGTATCGTACACTTATGCGTGTACACAGGGAACAAAAAGAAAGTATTGTCGAAATTTTGTGAACTGTATAAAATAAAATAATTTGCAAAATATAATTACTTTATTGCGTTTGTAACTTGTCCAATACAGGGAAAAATCCGACAAATATTGTATCGGATGAATATAAATGTTCGCTCTGTGATAAAAACGAATATCCATATAACGATCATATACAAAACTTGTCAAACGAGGCCAAAAACTATCTACGAGATTTATAAAAAGTAAAGCATATTATACAACAATTTTTACAATAGTTTATTTACATTTTAAGAAACGCATACACTAAATCGTCGTTTTCGTCATCTTAAAAACACATACACTAAATCATGAGCATCGACTCTAATTAAACCAAACTAGCTCTAATGCACGTATGCACTAATTAATCAACACATATACACCAATTAACGCACATATACACTAAACAAATTATTTTTATCAACATTTAAATGATAAACAATTATAATAACAACCTAATTAGCATTCAATAAGGTATAACAAACAATCAATGCAATATTATAAACAACTATAAGAACAAATTAACCCTAATTTACAAAATAAAAATTAAATAGGGTTTATAAATTAAACCTTCTTGCAGAGAAATAGCTAATGAAGAGAGTTGAAAATTGAAGATGGAGACTTGCTAACGGCATGAAAGTTTGCTGACGGCGTAGAGGAGGTGTTGGAGGAGGTGAATGTGCTGATTTGGGGGGAAGAAGATAATGAAGAAAACTGTTGGCTTGGGACTAAGATATTCTCGCAACTTTTAGATGGCTTTCGACAGCCGTCGACGGCTATATTTGCGACGGCTTCCGACGGCTGCCGTCGGCTAGTTTGTTTTATTTTCTGTTATGCCACGGCAATTGCTTGATGTCGGCAGCCATCGTAAAAAAATCGATGAGCCATCGGCGGTCGTCGGAAATGGACGTCGCAATAAATAGTGTTTCTAGTAGTGAGAAACCCGGGTTTCTCAATATTGTGATTTTTGATATCCAGTTACTTACCCGTTGATTTTATTTCAGTCATATAACTGTTATATAGATTGTTAAAGTCAAAATTTGACCATATTAGATCTGACACTAACATATGTTAAAAATTGAATTTTTTTAGTAAAAAAGGTAGCAATAGCATTGGTTAAGTGCTATAGTAATTATTGGCCTCACTATAGTATTTTGAAAATACTATTTACTACTGTTTTTATTTGGAAATGGTTTTTGATCTGGAAAATGATTTTTAATCTGACCTTTTGGATTTTTCATGATATTTTATAAAAAAATAACCTTTTCCACACTTTTATATTTTAATTCAAATTCTTTTATTATTCTTTTCTAATGTGTGTGTGTGTGTTAATATTATTTTGGGAAAGTATTCATTTTCATAGAAAATTATTATAATAATGAATGTTTAATTTAAAGGAAATAAAAGAGGTTATCTTTTATTTTAAAGTGATTTTGTGATTAAAAGAAGATAGAAATATTTGCAAAACATTTTTTATAAAATGTTGTAAATAAAGAACAGATTTATAAATGGTATTTTATAAATTAAAGATAGATTTATGAACAGTATCTTATAAATAAAAGAACAGTTTTATAGATAATATTTTTATAAAGGGAAATATTATAATTTGGATAAATTGGAGTAATAAATCACAGTTGTGAATTTATTGTAATATACGGAATGATCAGGTTATGGAAATTATATGAGTTTTACAATTATATTTTAGTTCGTTTTATATTTGGAGTTTGGTTTTACATTTGGAGTTTTTTTTTTATAAAAAGGAGTTTATAAATCATTTTAAGAAATTTATAAAAGGAGTTTTATAAATGAATTTGGAGTTTTTATAAAAAGAAGTTGCAAATAGATTTGGGGTTTATAAAAGAGTGTTATAAATGACTATTTTATAAACGTAGTTTTATAAAAGGGTTTTATGAAGGTATAAATGATGTTTATAAAGGAGCTTATTAAATAAATTTGGAAATTTACAAAAGGAGGTTTATAATTATATATAAGTATTTTTAAAAATGAAATCTATAATTTGTAAATAATATTTCATAAAAGGTGTCTGTAAATATAAGGAGTTTTATAAAGACATTTTATAAAAAGAGATTTATAAAAAGACCAAGACCCGATTTTCATAAATGAACATTTTAAATTACGGTGGTACGGAAAATGTTCTTTCCATACTTAACACCAAATTCCGAGGTATGAAAAATCGTCTATATCTTGAGAATTAAGAATGTGTATCAAGGCAAGGATAGTTTTTTTAACTTTTCCGATCTCATTGTTAATTGAGAGATAGTACTATTTGAAATCGGGAAGTGGTGTTAAGTATATTTGGTCTAGTTTCTATATGATCTATTTACTTACACGAAAAGGAAGATGTTTGGGGTTTATTTTTATCAGTGTTTTAAATGACATTTGTTTTAACCCAATTAAATATGGTTTTGGAAATAAAAACTTTCTTAAGATTTGTGAATATACTTATACCTAAGGTAAGTTTACAGGGACATTTTCTAGGTATTAAAAATGTAGTGTTTTGTGAATATACTTATATTGTTAATATAAGTATATGAAAAAGTTTTCCTAAGTTTGAAAGTGAAATGTTGTATGGATATACTTATACGGTTAAGATAAGTATATCGATATTTTTCAAGTATTGAAAAGGGTAGAAAGGATTTGTGGGTATTTCTTTGTAAATGTATTTAATACAAGAATTTACAAAGTGGGTTAATTAATTAAAAGAATAATTTAAAAGGCTTAGTGGTTGCTTATATGCTTAACCGTGCTTGGTTTCCATGTGAAATTAAAATCTCTGATTTGATTGTTTGTTTATTTGATAGTTAAATAACCGACCATCAAATATTGGCCAATTTTTAAAACTATCGTTGTCGGTTTGAAGGGACTAAGATCAAATATATTATCCGAAACCATTCGAACCAGTAGAAGAATTCGATTGGAATCGAAGACGAAGTTCTTTGAAGTGCAAGGTCTACTTCCTACTAATCCAGAGGGTGATTCCAAAAAGGATGTAGTAGAAGTAATGCCTTCGGTTTTTTTCAGTCCCAAAACAAACTTGAATAGACAAATGCTGGCATTGCATTGTTGCTTGGAGAGCAGTGTTAGCATTCCAAGTGGATTTGCTAAAAAGGTAATCATAGCCTTAGGCCTCATAACCGGTAAATGACTAAAGCAGGGACGTGCATCAAGGCTATATGAGTCACTCCCATTAGGGTATGATCATCGCCTGATCTAGATCGGTATTTATAAATTTATGTATGCCTCGGGCCCGATATGGTTGTTAATCGCAACTAAGAGGTGATCATATTCGGTACTATAAAGTAAGAGGTAGGCTTATCCTAAGTAGTAGAGGTGCAAATTAAGGCAGCCTTGGTATATTTTCTCTAGAGGTGTACTGTACGGAAGGTAGATCCTTACCTTTTAATGTTGGAACCCATTCTCCTATAAGTGCCATTCAGACTTAGTTGTATATCTATTATGCTGGAATTTAATTATAAAAATTTCAGCTATGATTCAATACTTATTTTAAACCCTAGACATTATTATAATATCAGAATATTTCCTATGAAATGGTTTGTTTATCGTATGGTAAAAACTCATCCGTATTTATGTGCGGCGTGGTCTTACGAGATGCCTTTATTTTGAAAGATTTTATAACATTAAAATCCATTTGAAGTGTTATTTTCTTATAATGCACAGGTCAGACCAAGCATATTTTTCAGATCTAGTTACGGATGCTTTGGAGCTTCAGGAAACAATCTGGATGCCTCCAAGACGTACTCGTGTATATTTTATATTTCCATTGCATTGGCTGTTTCATATATTTATCAGCAATTGTGAGGACATGTTGTTATAACTGTCTAGACTGATGATAGATTAATGTACTCTGATGTGATGTATGTATATTATAGTTTTTTTTTGTAAAGATCTATTGTATATATATGTTACTCATCAAAATGTGAGATTCTGTCTTTTCTTTTCTTTTTCCCCAACAATTTATCTTTACGACACTTGGATGTTCAGCACATGAATACCGTGGATGTATTAGTGTTGACTTTTGAGGGTCAAAAAGGCGGGTC
Organism: Allium fistulosum; assembly: GCA_030737815.1. NCBI lineage: Eukaryota > Viridiplantae > Streptophyta > Magnoliopsida > Asparagales > Amaryllidaceae > Allium > Allium fistulosum. Next base: position 493,980,629 of record CM060905.1, on the reverse strand, counting down.
ATTACACATACATACATACATACATACACGTATATATGTATATAATTTTTGTTTTGATATGAATATGAAACATTCTAATAACAAACCTTTTACCAATTTCATATTAGTGCATGTGTCTATATGCTATTAGGATATCTATAAAGTAAAATTGTTATATATAAGTGTATGATACAAATATATATAGACACACACGCATACATACATACATATACATGTACATATATGTATGTATGTATATGTGTGTGTTGTTAAATAACATAAGTATGTTCAAAATTTTAATACGAATCTAATGTTGTAGGTTGCACGTAAAGTGGATCTCATGTGTAAAAGTTATGAAGGTTACAATTACATGTATTGTAACCCTAACCGCCACGAATTTCTCCTTTTCATCGAATTTGCATCGCCGTTATAGATCACCAACGCCGACGAGACCACCATCGTTCATCTCCTTAAGATGACCTTACTTGACGGGTACCCTCGACATTGAATTCGATCACTCCTCCACAAAAACCTAATTTCAACTTGGTGTTCTTACAACGGGAAGAAGCAACTGTCACTGCTTAGTTTTCATTCTACATTCAGTATAATCAACAAGTTCACGCTGATCGATGGCAATGGTGATTGTCAGTTCTCTAGCCTGATGAGCTTACCGACGGTGTATCTTGAGAAGATGGCATGCACAAGTTTGTGCACATATAGTGCACATTTAAAAAAATTAAAGTAAATTACAAAAAATATATTTAAAAAACATGTTCATATCGATTTTAGTTAAAATGATTTAATAAATCTTTCTTGATAATCCTATCGGTTGGTCAAGACAATTAGCTCATGTGATTAGTGGTAAAACGCATTGGACCGAGGTTCTAAAGGTCATTGGTTCGAACCGCTGAGACATAAAAATGAGTGCTCTGCTTCAAAAACTACCACTCTTATTATAAAAAAAAATAATCCTCCCGATCAAATACGCCTTTGAATCATCAGCTTCACTTTCGAGAGAATGTTTATCTAACTCAATGGTGGAGCCCAAAGTCCACCATTAAGATATAATTTATTTTGAAAGAGAAAATAAAATTCATTGTTTGTAAATGGAGGCTCTGTAGGTCTATTTATAACATTGATGCTAAATATTTCTGCATAATTTATTTCTACTTGATCGGACTTTACTTAACAATTCGATTCAATAACCCAATTAAATAATAAACCATTTAGTTATATCAATATGGCCAGCCCTCTAGTTATTAAAATATTAATGTCAACTACCATAGAAAAATATTTATTATTTATAAAATATTATTTTCATTCTATACAATTAATTAAACATATATATAACAGTAACATATTCTGTTGATCAATTTTCGAATGGTCTAATCAAATTAAAATAATAATAAATTGATTAATTTAAATATTATATTAATTTCTCTATAATAATATTTATAAATTTTATAAATTATTTCGATAAGTTAAAACAACTTGCTAAATTAAAACAACAAGTTGTTGCCTAACAAAACTAGCTTATAGCTCTCCTTATATTGTCATGTTGGATCAGGTGCAACGGCAGTGGGGTATATGGGTGAATTTTGAAAAAATTTCTTATATTAATTTGTATAAGTCTTTTATTTGTGTTTATGTAAATAAATCTTTTTTCTTACCAAATCAAATTTAGTATTTTACTAATAAAAGATGATTTGGAAATTTTAATTTTTTTTATCAATTAAAATATTTATTTATTAATAATATTCAAATAATTAATTTATAATATATAATTAATTTATTAATATGTCATGATATTCACATTCATAATACTGACAACATAAACTATATATATATAAACTAAGATTTATGGGAGAGTTGGTCTTTTATCTATGGTCAACAAGTAGTGTGATATATATATATATATATATATATATATATAAGAAACAAAGACAAAAAAATTTGACAATTATAAATTTAAAACCGTATACATAAATAATAATATATTAAAATCCATATTGAAAATATACATATTTAAAACTATTTAAATAATTAAATATAATTTTATTTACTTTAAGATTCATTGAACAAATATTATAAAAAAAGTATACATATATTTATTTATTATATATTTATTTTTGGCTATATTTTAACTAATAAAAAATTTATAATTTAAATATTTGATTTAATCGAATTAATAAAAAAATTACTAAATAAAAATATAGCTTAGTGGAAGAAAAATTTATACAAATAATTTGCGGCTTAAGAAACAATTTTGAATAATTCAAAAAAATTCAGATTTAAATAACTGACTTGATAAAACTAATTTAAATTTATATTAAATAATGTATAACCCAAAAATAACGATAGTTTTTTTTAAATAATATCTGAAAGATATTTAATTTACATATAATATATATATATATAAATATATAAATACAATACATATACACACACATATATACACACACATCTATATATGCGGATATATATATATATATGATTTGTGGCAACATATGATGTTTATAAAATATATTTTTTCTAATGAATATATATAACCAAAAATAAATTATATGTATATGTATATGTATATGTATGTGTGTGTGTGTTTAAAAATTAGTTTTTTTATTTGCTAAAAATAATTATGTGTAAAATATACATATGTGAAATCATTATTTAAATATAAATGTTTATAATATTATATATATCTATGTTAAATTTATAAATTATTAAATTAATTCAAAATTATTATTTTATTTAAATATTGCAGAAATATATATAATTATTATGATGATGATGAACATGTTTATAAGCATATGGGAACATTTAATTATATCAAGGATCAAGATATAAGAGTAATACCTTTCATCGAAGTAGATCAAGCCGAGAGTTGATACACTAGTTAACCAGTTCTTCCTTTTGGGCACTATAGTCTCCTCCTTCTTTATTGATTTGCAAGTTTAAGAGTAGAGAAGCACCAGAGGTGTCGGCTATGATATCATAGAGAGGAGGCAAAAAAAGTGTAAAGAATTTTGTATTGAGGCTATATTATTTATAGCCATCTAAACACAGAGACATCTCCTTATTTTTCTATAGATGTGGACATATGATCTTTATCTCTCTTTGAACAAGTTATGGTTATTCATAGGGGGATATTTGCCGAGTTAAATACTCCTTTGACCTCTCTTTAAATCCTCTTTTTACTCATTCCCACTCATTTATCGAATGAACTATTATATAACTTTTACACATTATTCTGTTCGATTTTTAGCTCTAAATAAATAATTAGAACATTCATACAATATTAATACAAATTTTGTATTATTTTATTTTTAATTTATGAAAATTATAAATTAATTTTATACTTGGTCGAATTCAACAAAACTAACAATGTGGTAATATTGGCTCTTTGGTGTGAACACAATCCACGGTCAATATTTAAACAATTTAAATACTAAAGCATATACAGACTTTGCTGAAGTATAGTATATGGTCAATTACAATGCTCATAGATCAGTTATGTAACAACCCATAATTTTTAACAAATATTTTAATTGAATTTATTTGAAACTTTGATTTCAAATCATTTAAAAATTGAAATTTGGAATTTTCAATGTAATTTTGGATTTTGTTTATAATTTATTTTCCAAATATAATAAAATAATGATTTTCTAGAAAATTTATATTTTGGTTAAACTTTGACTTTCGGTTGAAATTTTAATTTGAATTTTAAATTTCTAATCTTTTTCTCTTAAGCTGAATTTGATTCCGATATTCGTTCTGCTTTTCGTTTTGTTAAATTTCTGTTTTATACTTTTTAAATCTGATAAAATTCAGCGTTTTACACGCAATTATTTTCAGTATTTTTTTGTCTATATTTTTCTATGTTTATTTCTATTTTATTTTGGTTTGGACTTTGATTTTTGTTTGAGTTTTGAACTTGTTTTTGTTTTGTGCTTGACAAATGGGCTTGGAAATTCAAGAGACTTATGTTTGTTTTCATTTATGAATAGGTGTCTTTTCCTTTTCCTCCCCTATAGCCATACAAAACACATTGTCTTTCTCAATTCTTTTCATTTTTCATTTCCCAACAAAACAATTTAAAGTAAGATTTCATGGCTTCCTCTTTCTCTTTTCTTTTTCTCTTCTCATTTTCTTTTTGTTGCAAGCTATGTTCGGCCACCATCATCCCATTCCTTTAGCCGACCATCTCCACCACTTCCCCATCACATAGGACCGGCCATCACCATCCCATCATCATCCCTATGCCTTGCCGTGATCCTAGATCCAAACCCATCACCATAGCATAGATTGAAACCATAGTCGAACTCCTCTAAACATCACCTTCTCTTTACTGGCCTCGGCCACCCCTTGTTCACCACCTTCCTGTGCCTTTGGCCATGACCAAACCCAACCATAGCCGTGCAAATTTATGTGCCTTGACCCATAGAACATAGGGCCGAACCTAAACTCCATGTGGCTGAACCATGTTGCCTTAGGCCGAACCAATAGTGCATGACCTTTCACTTTCCTTGCCCATTTACCTTCTAAATGACTTTTGACATGCCATCTCTTTACATTCCCATTGCTTAGCCGTGTGTTTTCTTGCCTTAGCCGAACCTATCAAGCCACCAAACCATCATGGCTGAACCCAATCTCATGTTGGCTAGCCTATTTGCAAAGTGGCCGAGCCCACTTGTGTTTATCTAGCCCATTCTCTCTTTTGTTTTTGTTTAATTCTTTCATGTGTTTTTGTGTCGAATATTTTCTTATGTATGTTGTATTTTATTTGTTTACAAGATTTGGATTTGGGTGCAACTTCTCCTCTAATCTGATTCGTGCTTTGTCGTGCTTTTTCAGAGTTGATTCTGTGTTTTGAATTATCATCTCTAGATTTAAAAAGGTGAGTTATCACTCTCGACTTCGTACTTATAAAATTGTGAAACAAAGTCATGTGAATTGTATTAGTGATATGCCATGTTGATAGTAATTCCATATATGCCTGTGATATGATATTTTATGATGTTATAACCTGATTATATACCTGTTTCATCACCTGATCTGATATGCTATGCTTTATTGTTTATTTATATTTCTGTTTCTCACACTGCAAGTTCCCTCACTATAGGTTGAAATGATACATACCCGAACTAACTTTAGAATAGGGACAAGTCGTTATGAGCTGAATGATAGGCTCGAGCGATTTTTATTTGCCTTGGGATTGCAGGTTTGAAATGATCAAACCCGGGATTTTATTTCGGATTGAAATGATATATATCCGTTTTCACTTGACCTAGGTTAGAAAATATTATACAGACCCATGGTTAATTTTAAATATAAATATTTTCTGAAAATTCTAAGTATTTGGAATTTAAAATATATGAGTTTTAACTTAAATTGGATTTAAATAAATTTTATAGTGATTTTCTATAAGTTAAACTTGTATGAGTTAATAAATGATTAAAAATGTAAAGTTTAAAATGTGACTTAACTTAATAATTGAAAATTTGATTTGGAATGGAATTTTAGGCTTAACTTGGTCATAAAATATTTTATTTATGAAATGGATATTTTAAAAGTAAATAAAGTATCAAGTTATTTGTTAAATTAAAAGCTAAGCAATTTAATTGTAATTTTGACCTAATAAATGAATTATGGTTTAACTTGGATATTTTATTTATAAACTTTTATTTTATTTAATCATAAGTTAAATGATATCCAAATAAATATTTCTGAAAAGTGAGATATGTTTTATAAATTAAAAATGATGAAAAACTGAAATTATTATTTTTCTGATATGTTATAAAAATCTTATGTTATCCCGCCTTTTGGCAAGGCCGTGATACCAGGGACTTAACTGGAAGCCAAGAACAGTCTGTCCCGAAGATCGGTTATACGTGGGCTCGCTATGGATATCGATGAATTTTGTCCGAGTCCAGATCAGGTTACAACTAATATGACATGACAAGTGAAGCTATAAAAGCCAACATTCCAAATTTCAAGTCAATCGGAGTTTGTGTGCTCAAGATATGATCGCCGCAAATCAGAAGGATCAACTTCACTTCGTATCCATCAGGTTCGAATCGATCTGAGGTGGCCTCATTCGTAACCATCATGTTCGAATCCATCAAAAGTCACCTTGTTCGCATCCATAAAGCAGCCAGGGAAATCTGACTTCGGGCCGATCCATGTTCGAATCGATCATAGGCGCGCTATCTCGTATCGATCAAAAGAACTGCGTTGTTCATATCCATCAACCAAAAGGCTTTCTTTGTATCAATGCCCCATCGACTCTTCGTATCCATCCCTCGATATCATCTCACATCCATCTGTTCGTGTCCGTCATATTAACAGTTGTTCTTATCCATCAAGTTGGAACGACTTCAAATCGATACGAACAAGGCCACACAATCGATACGAACAACTCAGCTTCCATCGATACGAACAGAGCTACGACACTCGATACGAACAATACAACATCGATCGAGTCAAATAGACCAATGACACTCGATGCAAAATGAGCTGTTTCCATCGATACGAATGGAGTGACTGCGATCGATACAAACAAGACCCAGCCAAATCGATACGAACAAGGCGAGAAAGTTGGGAATACTCGGCCAACTCGACATTGAAAGTGGAGCGATTCGCAAAGCAAGCACCACGTCAACTGGCATCACATGCGCAGTATCGATTCGAAGCGATCGATTCGAAGAGATGATCAATACGAACTGAACAGCCTACCAAAAACTCTAACTCTTATCGATCATAACTTGCGATCCACAAGTCCAAATGCTATAAAATTTTCACAGGAGTTTGCGTGCAACTCAAAGAACATCCATGCCAAATTTCAACTCGATTGGACCAAATCTTAATCGATACGAAATTCATTCGTATCGATCACGGATCAAGTCAGAATCACGTGGGATCGATCGTGTAGGCCCACCCACGTGCCAGAAGAAGTCTCCCGAGATCTGAGCGAGATATTTTCTTCCTACACCTATAAATAGCACCCTAGAGCTTACAGAAAAGGGATCTTTTGCCTCTTTGATGTCGAGACTCTGCCGGAAACACTCTTGCACTTCAAAGCTGCTGCTATACTTGAATTTCACTACCGTAATCCATTGTAATCTGCTGTTAGCCGCTGTAATTAGTTGTAATCATCAAGGAAATATCAATAAAGTCATCAATTCCATAGTGGACGTAGGCAATACGTCGAACCACTCTAAATTCCTGTGTTTCTGCGTATCTTTATTATTGGTTTTTGAAGTGTTTGTTAGATTATCCTCTTTTTCCATTTAATTTCTTCATTTTTATCTCTTCAAACTCTTCCGAAGAGTGTTGTGCCCAATTTTGGTACAAACACTTTGGTGATTCCATTGAAAAAAACCCAGTTTTCTCCTGCTCTTTGGATCTGCTATCGATACCGGATTGCATAAATCCAAGAAGAAGATCCAGATCTAAAGCCTTAAAGCCCTTCCATCCTATTCAGATTTTCATTAGATCTAGGAAAGGACTTCGTCAATTCATCATGGTGAGCACACGAACTGCTTCTACAGCTGCTGATCAGGAAGGACGGGATAGACAGAATCCCGTACAACTGCCTCCATCCAACCAGAATGTTGCCGGACCATCGGATCCGACCGGACCTGTTACCAGGGAAGAATTCCAAATGCTTATGCAAGAGCTAACTCAGAGTCGTCAGCAACTTACTCAGCAACTCCGTGCTAACGCGGAACTGACCAACCAGCTGCAACGTCAACAACGAAGGAGATCCAGGAGAGATCAAGCTTCCTACTCTTCCACCGAGAGTTCGGCCTCTTCCAATGATCATCACCGATCTACACGCCCACTTCTGGACGTAAGCTACGCCTAGGCCACCGGACACCAACCTGCCCTAAATCTTAGACAACCCATGGCTGGACCATCCACCAATCATCGGACCGGACCCTCCTCCCGAGGGGGTACCATTACTTACCATGTCACGGGCAACCTCGATACCACCACCACTACCGAACAAGGAGTTGATGCTAGAAATCAAGCTAATCCGCATCTTCACCGACGAGAACACACTCCAGAACCATATGTTCCTGAAAATTTTGAACCAAGGAGGCGAGACATGGACCGTAGACCGCGTCCGGTCCAGCCTCGCATTGTGGAACCCGATCACACCTTGGCACAGCATGCTCTAAATATCCAGATGCCGGATATGTTTATACCAAAAATGGGCACAACACTCTTCGGGAGTTATTTGAAGAGATAAAATGAAGAATATAAATGTAAAACAGAGATTATCTAACAAAAACTCCAACAAACAAGAACGTAAAATGCAAAGACAAGAAATTTAGAGTGGTTCGGCGTAATGCCTACGTCCACTATGAAGTTTTGGTGATTTTATTGATTCTCTTTTGATGATTACAAGCAGTTACAGCGAACAACAGTGAATTACAGTTTAGAATTCGAATTCAACAGTAGGAATAAGATGCAAATCCCAATCCGGCAGAGTCTGAACGCTTCAGAATCGAAAAAGATCCCTTTTCTGTATGCTTTGGGGCTCTATTTATAGGCGTAGGAGACTCAGATCTTGTTCAAACTTCGGAAGACTTGGTCTGGCACGTGAGGGGGCCCATGCGACCATTTCCAGAAAGTTTCACCTCGATCTGTGATCGATACGACTCCATTTCATATCGATCAAGATGATGTCCAATCGAGCTGAAATTTTGCAGAGACATTCCTTTGTGGGTATGAAAGCTTCCCTGAAAATTTCATTGGATTTGGATCAGTGGATTGCAAGATATCGTCGATACGAAATAGATTTCCTCAGTGGCTGTTCTGCTCGACTCCAGGATTTCGACTCGATCCCATCGAATCGATCACCGCACGTGTTTCTGAGATTACGTGGCGCGCGCACTTCGTTTCGATCCAGCTTTCACTCCTGATTGACCGCTTCAACTACATGTATCCAGACTCGTTTGGTTCGATGGAGTACACGTCACCTTAGTCAGTTGACTTGTTGGATACAAATAAGTCAATGGGCCTGGATTCGAAGTGAGGTCCTCTGATGGATGCGAAGAGCGCTGGTCTTATGGACACGAAGTAGACACTAGCTGATGGTTGCGAGACACGTCAGCCGTTGATGGACACGAATTTGACCAATGCGAACTCGATGGGTTCGAACGTTGCCAACCTGATCGCTACGAAGCCATGGGGACTTGCCGATGCGAAGTGGATGATGGACACGAGCTGGATGGATACGAAGCAGACACTCGGCCAATCGAATCGAGTTGTGCCAATTATCGATGGACACGAAATCCATCGATACAGACTTGATGGATTCGAAACATGGCCACCTTTATTGATACGAAACAGTGTTCCCTGATGGATACGAAAAACACATTGTTGATGGATACGAAAACATGATTTTTCCTCCAACTCGTCTCCATCATAATTTGAGCATATGAACTCAGATTGTCTTGAAACTTGGAACGTTGGTTCACTTTGCTTTTCTAGCCATGTCTTATCAATTGTAGCTTGATCCGGACTCGGACAAAATTCAGCGATATCCATGACAAGCGATATTTGTAATCCCATCAACTCCTTGGTGTCCTGGCCTTGCCAAAAGGCGGGATAACATTTGCCCCCCAAAGTACGTCTTGTGAAAACACGACGTGCTTTGAGAAGCTGCAGGCCCTCTCTGAACAATTTGAAAGTTGTACTCTGTATTGCTGTAATTGACTGCTGTGTGATAATGATTAGCTGACTCTTGTTAACGTTGCAAGTTCGCAAGTCATTGTCAGTTTAGCTCGTTATCGAATTTCGTATTGATTCTCTCCTGAACCGATCTGAAATTCGAGTTGAAACAATGCTTGATGGTTGTTTTCGAGTAGTTCCTTCGTACCGATCCTCTCCTGAATCGACATAAAAGGTTGAAAAGTAGTTTTTCATAGCGATGCGGGTCAAGATGATGGATACGAATGCTCATTCGTATCGATGGTCACAAATTATGATGGATTCTGCTTCGCATCGATGATCTCCGATGGATATGAAATGGTCGTTCATATTGATCGACTTGTATTGCTGTGAGCTGATGGTTGCAAAGGTAGAGACTTCGAATCGCTGGAGCTCAATGTCATTATCGTAGCCATTGTTGTGCGCTTCGAATTGATGAAGTCCAGTGACTACTTCGTCTCGATGGGAGCACAGTCTAACGGATTCGAAGAGGGGCGTTCGCATTGCTCCATTCCTTGACCGATTGCGACCGGTCATGTTGACTGGGAGACGAATCGACCCAGTTTACCTCTAGGCTTCATATAAATACCTGGGACTTGGCTCATTTTCACTTTTTACTTTTTTACTGCTGCCTTCTATTTTCGCATCGATCCAGGAGTTTGGTAAAAAGGAGAACTGCTCTTTGTCTTCGAATCAATCAAATACTATTTTTTAATCCTTCGAATTCCAAGTTCAATCTAGGTAATTAATCGATTATGACTGAATTCGAGCGACAAAGTTCAAACCTCAGATCCATCATGTTCTTGTTGATTGTAAATTCTGGCAGCGTCAAGGCCAGATCTGGGCCATAGCTTGGTCGAGGATGGCCATGGCGATGCTCGTGTTGAGGGGAGAAGAAGTGGTTTAGGCTACGGAGCAATCGATTGATGGTCGCTCGGCCTCTATTTCACATCGATGAAAAGAAGGAGACGCCTCGTTTTCATATTGGCCACAGGGCGTAGGGTTCGTATCGAAGCGGAGTCAAATGAAGAACGATGGAGTTCCTACCGGTCCAGGGTGGAGGCACTTCGTATCAATTATACGAAGTGCTGGGTAAGCGACCGATGCGGACTTCATCGTTCTTCGATCGATACGAAGCATCGCACTCCCTGATCGATACGGGGTTGCCAAGCCGTGGTCAAAACAAAGTTGCTATGAATCAATCGATACAAAATGCATCGATTCGAATCTAAGCGATACAAAGCGCATCGATTCGAATCTGATCGATACGAAACATATCGATTCGAACGGGATCGATACAAAAATGAGGTTTCTCTATCTCGATATGGATTTGAACTGTGGTGATCGATTCCAAGCCGAACTTTTATGAATTTAGAGAACTCCTGCACATTTGACCATTTGATTCCGACGAGCTTCTGCCTTGCATAATTAGACTTAACAATAGAACTGCATATTTAACCACCCTTCGGAGCGCGTCGATGGAACTATGACTCACAGACATAAGAAACTTCAATTGGGATCGATCGCCAATATCTGGGTGGTATGGCAGTGACGGTCAGTGATGATGGTCATTCCTACTGGACCTAGAAACTTTGTCGTTTGCATATTTTCTTTAATTCTGCCGAATTTGTTCAAGTTATGCACAACACTTGCACTGCACAACTCATTCATACACTTTACACCGGCGAACGCATGGGATTTTTGTCATCTAATGATGGTTTCTCGTGAGTTAGCTAGTTATGGAGCCTTCAAGTTCGCAGCAGCAAGAAACTCAGCATTTGACCCCTCCCAGACTTGTAATACCGGACATCGAGGCCGAAGTCATCGGTCCAGCCCCGGACGAGTTACCTGACGCATCTTTCATAAATAGTCCACCGGACTCTGTTCTATCTAATGTCTCCGAAGATATGCTAGGGAGAATATGCTTACGGCACCATCTGTCGATGGATGACGTGTTGTTGCCGGGGCCAGATGATAGACCACATAGTCCCCCGGAAGGATATACCGCATTCAATCGTCATGCGTGTGCAGCCGGGACGCTTCCCCCGTTCAATGATTATATAAAGGAAGTGTTGGCTTACCTAGGGATCGCCCCGTCTTAGCTACACCCAAATGGATATGCTTCGCTCAACAGCTTGTTCATTGCATTTATGGAGTACCTCCATCGTCCTCCCCGTATGATCGACATAAGATACTTGTTTAATTTCAAGAGCCGGACTGACAGTCCATCTTTTACATTCCTGGAGTCTGTACGAAACTACCAAGTGGTTACGGGGTCCTGGACTAGGCTAAGCTACTTCAAGTCGGAGTGGTTTTACGTCCGTTGCCCTCCAGGGTTTGCCAGAAGATGACTATTCAGACGTGAGTATTGTCTCTTTCCCAAGTAGTTGACAAGGCAATTCATTAATGAAATTAGACTCACGTTTTCTATTTCTTTTCTTCCAGCAATAATTCAGCAACCTGAAGGTGGTTACTATAAGGAGATTTTCCGGGTTCTTCAGGAAATTCCGAGTGAAGAAAGGAATATTGAATTGTTGTTGACGGACCGGAATCTCAGAATTCTTGGGTTGATCGAGCGGAGGCAGAGCATAAGGCTTGATGGCGCGCTAAAGACTGTCTCCAGAGAGAAGGTCAAACGGAAAAAACCCAAAGTCGTAATAATCGAGGAACCTGACTCCGAAAGAACTCACACCGATGAGGAGCCGTTGATCGGGCCCGCTGATGCAACCCCGGATTCAGATGAAAAACGAAAAGGCAAGGTAGTGGCCTTTAAACAGGCTAAGTCTGGGAGATGAAAGTCGGTGGTCTTATACCGCCCTCCTTCAGGAGTTAAAATCTCGGAGGCGCCCTCCTTGCAAGCTGACAACCCATTCGAAGGGCTCGCTGACCTTCCAATTCCGGACCTTGCGTCCGAACAACATGATGTTGAATCGGATGAACCACAACATACCTTCGACGTTAGCGAACCTCTTCCCACTAGCGCGATCGACACTTCTGGTTGGTTCGGGGGGTTACACATCCATACACTCTTCATGGCACAACACAGTTTTCTAACCATAAACAGCATATCGTAAACGGCTACTGATTTTCCGTGTTTTGCTTTTCAGGTACAATGTATGGACGAAGTTTTGTGCTGGGCAGTTTGCGCAACAAGCGCCGTTACTACGAGCCACGCGGGAGAGAGGGAGAAAGGGATTATGATTCAGGACACTCTGGTCAGGAGAGGTCTGACAGAGACAGGGGATACGTGCGCCGATCCCGATCTCGTTCTCCTCCTCCCAGGACTGCCGTATCGCCCACGGTAGTAGTTGCCTGTCCTCCTGAAACTTCACGGCCTAAGCCGTCTTCTCAAGCTCCAAGGTCCAATCCTCCATGTGGGACTGAAATAGCCACCTCCTCAACTACTGCACTGGTCGTGACTGATCCGACCGGGGAAGGAGCACTTAAATTGGCACAGATGAGGAAGGAATTCCCCGATATCTGTTTTGACGGTTATGTCTTTCCTCCACATCTGAAGAGAATTCCGCCATCAGCTGAAAACACTATCCATGATTATGTTGCGGACATACTTTTTCAGTACAAGGAGTGGGCAAGGGCGGCGAGGAAGGCGTCCAAAGTAGCATTTGATCGGGCTATCGCCATTGAAATAATTGAGAAGGAGTTGGGTCAAAAAGACCGAATCGTGAAAGTGCTCAACGCTCAGGCCGAGTCCTCCCGTAAATCGGAAATGGAAGCTCTGAAAAAGGTCGATGAAGTAAACTCGGCCATGACCAGAATGAAACAAGAGCACTATACCGCCATCGAAGACATGGGTCATAGGAACACCACCATTACCGCCAAGAGGGATGCCGCTCTTAAAGAGCTTAATGAGCTGAAATCAAAATTCTCCAATATGGCGAGGAAGAAGGATGCAGCCAATGTCTCTGCTTAGGAGGCCTGTGATCAGGCGGTGGTGCTCCGAAAGGAGAAGGAAGCGGCTATGGAAAAAGTCCGCGAAGCTGAAGCGGGGGTTGATGAGAAGGTACGATAGGCGGAGGCCAGGATTGAGGCTGAAGTAGAAGAGCTACTTGTCACCTACAATGCCAACATGCTAAGGCACCGAGATCTGACATGGCTCGATGATTACCCAACGCATCTCTATAATGCCTGGAGCCTACTGGTTGAGGAGGGGAAATCTGGGCACCCTGATGAAGCCATCGATGAATTTGAGCTGGAGAACCGTGTACTCAATGATGACGAGAAGAAAGTTCTCCATGGCTCCATGATTTCTCACGAGAAGGAGTGGCTTGGTGCCCAGTCTCAGGAAGTCGGAGAAAGCTCTGGTGCTGAGCACCATACCACGAGTTCTGAGATCGTCGTGTCATCTCAATCCGAGCCAACTCCAATGATTGATTCCCAACCTATACCGGCATATGACCTAGACCGACCACATCTATCTCTTATTAAGGAGCATGCTTCTGAAATCATTCAGACGACCTCGAGCCAACCCGAGGAAGGTACTCTGAACCAGTTTCTTGTATATTTGGAATGAAGAACTTGTATAGAAGTGTATACTAATAAAATTTTTCTATCCCTTTGATCAGTGACTGAAGTTGCACCAGCGGCGCCTCCCGTAGCCCAGGAATCATGCCAAGTGCCGGAGGCCATCATTTCAGAGGCGACCTCCGTTGTGACAGTTGCGCCGGTCGAGGTAACTTAGGGGAGCTCACTTTCCTTAGATGAACAAATGATAAATGAGCTCCTCGGTCGATAGAGTGATCCTTTTGCAGACTTACCGTTTGGCCTGGGTGGATTCTCGTCCACTTCTGATATTTCAACTCAGACCACTACGTCACATAGTGAAGCCAGAGCACAACGAGAAGCAACGATGTTGGCCGAGATTAATGCCGAGATGGCGGCAGCTGCGCACGGTGGCAGTTCGGACGGCGGAGCAGCAGCGCAGTGCCCTACTCCTCTTATGATTATATCCCCCGGGGGCAAGCTTGTTGATACTAGTGTGTCAGTCCCGCCCCCGGATGTAAATCATGTTCCTCCAACTCCTCCTGCGGGAAGCATTCCCATAGATTCCAGCTCGGAGGATGATGTCGACATCATGCCTTCGTCCGAGGGAAGCCTGCCTAAGGAGAAAGGCTCTAAACGAAAGATCACCGGCGGCTCCAGTAGTTCTTCGAGGAAGAAGAAGCTAAGGAAACAGAAAGATTAGACGGACTTTTATTTTTTATTTTAGGCATGTGTTTTCCCTTTTTGCAGTCCGTAATTTTGCTATCTTACTCCTTTTTGTAGGCCGTGTTTAGATGCGGGTTCGGCCCCCGCTAGTAGGAATATTTTGGAAAGGCTCATGTATGAACCATTGCTTTTGATTAGTTGAAATAAAATTTTGTTTTCTTGTTTCAACTTAAATTCCTTCTACGCTTGAATGCTGTTAGCACCAAAATTGGTCACTAACCTCGTTCAGAAAGATTGTGTAGAGATATAAGTGATGAAAGTAAATTAAACAGAGAAGACAGTCCTAATTCAAATGCAGAAAGTAAGAACACCAAATTTATAGTGGTTCGGCGTAATTGCCTACGTCCACTTTGCTCAACTTTATTGATTTCCTTTATGGTTGATTACAAATACAATTCGTGAATCAAATGCTTGAATGAAGTTGTTTAAGTAGAGAAGATGAGTCTTGAAAATGGCAGAGTCTCCCCGTATTTTCTCTCCAAAAAAGGATCCATTTCACTGTGACCCTGCCCCTCTATTTATAGGCAAATATGGGCTGGACTTCCCAAGCGGGCTTGTTAGCCGAACGTTCGAGCCCAGGTGCTGTGTGCCAAACCAGGTACGCCGAACGCTTCTGTGCCGAACGGTCCTTCCCATGCCGAACGGTCCTTCCCATGCCGAACGGTGCTCCTGGTGTATGGGAAGTGTGGGGTGATTGCAGTGAAGCCGAGCGTATCTCCCTTCGAGTAGTTCGAACGTTCTCGTTGCCGAGTTATCCTACCGCCGAGCTCCACTGACGCCGAGTACCGTGGGATGCCGGACACTAGTTGACGCCGAGCATAGGTTGTTGCCGAGTGCTCTCCTTGACGCCGAGTAGCTTGTTATGCCGAGCAGTCTTGACGCCGAGTACCCTGTTATGCCGAGCAGTCTTGACACCGAGTAGTCTCGATGCCGAGCGTTCTTGTATGCCGAGAAGCCTTGATGCCGAGCACCCTTGTGTGCTGAGTAGTCTCGATGCCGAGCACCGTTGTATGCCGAACGCTAGCGCCGAGCATTGGTTGTCGCCGAGTGCCAGTTGACGCCGAGTTCCATTGGGATGCCGAGTGCTCCTGGATGTCAAACGCTTCGCCGAACACTCCTGGATGCCGGTCACTCTCTGATGCCGGACACTCCCTGATGCCGGACACTCTCTGATGCCGGACACTCTCTGATGCCGGTCACTCTCTGATGCTGATCACTCTCTGATGCCGAGTTGAACTGGATGCCGAGTACTAATTGCCTGGTCAAATCTCCAGGAAACACTTGCCCCCCAAAGTGTATCGCGTGGCCGAACGTGGTACGCTTTGAACCGTGCAACCTTTTCGTCACGTCTTACACCCTTGGCTAACCTCGAACGGAGACGCCCCTTTTGTGGGATCGATGTGTGCCGGACGTGTTCCAAATGCCGAACGAGACATGCGCGTTCGAACGGTGCTTCCTTGCCGAGCGATGCTTCAGTGCCGAACCGTTATGCGCCGAGGCCGAACGCTATGACCTTGACCGGTTCTACCGGTCATGGCCTTTTCGACTTCTACCTCCCTCTATATAACCAGGCGCCCTTCCACCATTTTCCCTTTACGCTTTCTCTTCTATTATTCCCAGAGATTTGCAATTCTTGCCACTCTATCAGATATAAAGTCTAGTTGATCCTTCCTCAACCTCGATCGTCGAACTAGGTATCATTCCCTCCACGATTACATTACTTCAACTTTAGGTTCATCACATGGGATTATACAATGTGTGGCTAGTAGAAGTGGTTCGCACGTTCGGAGTCGCTGAACGGTGCATGGTAGTTAGACCTAGCTCCTTTGTGCTGATCAAGATTGGAAGAAAAAGGGAGATGGGGTGTCGAACGGCGTAACCTTCGCCGGGCGATCTTGTCTCTGTCGTTCGTCGTAAATGGAGAAAGAGCAGGGCGGAGTTATGATCGAGGGCGGAGCACTGCCTTAGCCAAACGAACTAAGGCCAAACACTACCCTTATGCCGAATAGACATATATGCCGAATAGCATCTAGACCGAACGACACAATTACCGAACAACTGTCATGCCGAACAGTTACATACCTGCCGAACAATATAACTGCCGAACATTATATTCGCCGAACATCAAAAATGCCGAACAATATAAATACCTAGGCCGAACAATATACGTGCCGAACTATACTTAGGATGAACAATACAACTGTCGCACAATAACTCAAGCCGAACAACATTCAAATGCCGAACAAACATATATATGCCGAACAATTTCAATGCCGAACACTTGACAATGACTCAACCGAACCAAGATACACACCGAACTCTCCTCAGGACGAACAATGTAACCGCCGAACGACATTTAAATGCCGAACGGTATAAATGTCAAATTAGACTTAAGCCGGATACTTCATAAATTACATGTTTTCTGAATCTTGAACTGTAATCACCTCAAGGCAAGCTTTTTGAGACGGTCAGCGATGACGGTCTTCGAAGGCGATGATTCGAAGCTAATTATTATATCTTTAAAACCTTCTTATTGTCTGTACACAATTGCTTGCACTAGTTCACACACCACGTGGGGGGAAAACTCGTGTTGCTAATTCTAACGCTCAACGTTTTTCAAGTATAGCTTTCTCAAGCATTTAGCCAGGTTCATTATTTATTCGGGATGTCAGGAAAATCTAGTTCTGCCACCATATCTGACAGGCCTGGGCCGTCAGCAAAGCAAGGAGCCGCAGATGCTTCCAACCCGTCAATCTCTCCCGCTCATAATCTGGCGCCCGATGCTCTGGAGTCAACCATCTTACTGGACAATCCGGTCGATTCTCAAGCCTCGAGGATCAATGAGGCCGCTCTGCGACGGATATGTTCCATTCACGGAATTCCCTTTACTGACGTGTTAGTTCCTTCGAGACACGACCGTCCTCATTTGCCCCCAGTCGGGTACACGGCCTGCAACAAGTTCATGTGCTGGATGGGCAGCGTGCCTCCGTTTAACCTATTTCTCCGGGATGTGCTGCAGTATATAAACATCGCTCCGTCGCAGCTGCACCCGAATGGTCATGCGTTCCTATATGGGACTTACTTACTCTTCATGGCTGTCTTCTCCAGACCTCCAACCCCCGGTGATATTCGATACATTTATATGTTCAAGAGACGGAAAGATAGCCCTTCCTTCATTTTCCTCGAGCCGTATCACAAGTGCCAGATCTTGACAGGGGCCTGTAGCAAGTTCGCCCTGTACAAACAGGAATGGTTCTATGTGCGATGCCCGTCTGGTTTTGCTAGGAGATGGGTTGAAGGCAGTAAGTCTCTCTGCTGAACCGTTACTCGTACTTAATGGGAGTCACGTTTTTCTTAACTCTTCATTTCATCTTTTCAGGTATTAACCCGCGTCCGGAAGGCCGAGGATATTCTGATGCTGTCGACGCGATTAGAGCTCTTCCGGCCGAGGATCGAGATATTCGAGCTATCATTTCAAATGAATCGCTGTCGGGGTTCGGCTTGCTAGCTCCTGATCGTCGGGTCAGCCTTCCAGAAGGTGTTACAATTCCCAAACCTCCATCTGGTAAAGGGAAAAAACTTGCCGGCCCGTCGTCGCGTCGCGCTCCCGACGCTCACGAAGAAGGCGAGCGTAGAGAGGATGATGCACCCGACACTCAGGGCGAGAACGTGGGTCCTGCTTGAAATCCGGCAATCGAAGTTCAGGACATTGAGACGTCATCCTCCCCTTCGAAGGGAAAGAAAAAGCTGAAATATACGGTTCAGAAAGAGAAAGTTGGCGACACCTCAAAATCTACGCCTATCCCTCCTGAAAAAGAGGCTTCTTCGCAGCGTCTGGAGAGTTCTCTGAGGGGTCTCTCGAACCTTTCTATTCCCGAAGACATACTTAATTACGGGTTCGATGATCCTGAAGCTCTCAAATTCTCGTCGCCCGCTAGAGGCAATGTAGGAGTTCAACTCCCGGCTCACAGAGACAATACTCCGATTAGCAAAGACAAACGAACGGGTCCGTCGGGGGGAACACTTAGGACACACACGCACATGCGCATTCCATAACATACTTCAAGTCTTTTTAATTCGTGAATTCTCCTTAATTCGTTGTTATCTTCCTTCTTTGCAGGTGATATGGGCCGCTCCCACGGACTTGATCGCCTTCAGGGGTCTTCAATATTTCATCACTCCGGACGGGATTCCGGTTCAGGCAGACGCCGGGACCGAGGTGATTACGAAGATAGGGACAATCGCCCTCGCGAGTCGTCTCACCGCAAGAAAGCGCACTATCAATCTTCTCAGTCCCGTGATCTTCCTCCTACTGCTGAGCCGGATAAAGAGAAGTCTTTGCAGAAGGGTTATCAGTCTGACGCTGCTCGAGAACAACATTCCAGTTCATCGAGTACGAGGCAAGTTCGAGAGCCGCGTAAAAGAACGGAATTCTCTAAGCCTCCTCCTCCTGCTCCTGCCGTGGACCCGACTGTTGCAGAAAAGATGGTCAACCTTAAGGCCAAGTTTCCGAAAATTTGTTTTGACGGTTTGAAATTCCTCCCGGCCATCCATCACATTCCTGGGCACGTGAAGCAAAGTGCCATTGCATGCAACAATGACGTCTATGTTCAACATGACGCATTCGTGCACTTGGTGGAGAAGATATCAGAAGTATCTGTTGAGCGTCAACACGAGATTGACCGTCTGACTCTGGAGGCTGACAGCGATAAGAAAATCATCAAACTCCAAGACGAAGAACTCGCCTCTTATAAGTTAAAGCTAGAAGCCGCTGAACAAGGTGCAAAAGATACTGCCGAGGCAGTTACTTGCTTAGAGGTGGCTCACAAAAAGGAGCTTGACGAAGCAGTTCAGCGCAGCGGCGCCCTTGCCCTAGAAAAAGACTCTGTCCAAAAAGAAAGGGACGCGCTCGCTACTCAAGTCAAAGAGCTGAAAGAACAACTCTCCAAGGAGAAAGAAGACAAAATAGCCGCTCAGGAAGAATCACAGCGGTATTGTGATGAGATTGTGGCTACCCGGCTCCTAAAGGCAAAGCTCGACGGTGAACTTGCCGGGGTTGAGAAAATGAAGGATGAGGCCCGTGAGGAGGGCAAAAGAATGGCTGAGGAGGAGCTTGATTCTCGCCTGGAGGCGGCCGCAGAGACCGGCAGGGAAGAAGTCAAAAGTATGTTTGACCCGTTGATCGCCGAGTACGGAGCCCGCGTCCTTATGCACCGCGACCTAACATTCTTGGGCGACGGCTACCATGAATCTCTGGCCGAGGCGTGGGAAACTCTGATAAAGATCAAGAAGGTCGAATCAGGCTCCGAAGAAATCGACGAGGATGCACTGGTGAAGGAGTTCTTGAGGGGGAATGAGCCATCGGATTTATCCGTAGCATTGGCTCTCTATGGCAAAGGCTCTTCCCCTTCGAAAGAGAAGAATAACGAGGCTGGCCCGTCAGAGGCCGACACTACTACTCCTCACATCGCCGCTCCTTATGCAGCTCAATCGGCTGGTCGGTCGACGCTTGATCCATTCGAGCAGCATGCCAGCTACGACCCCGAAGATCCCGGGCTCGGCGTTCATGTGCTGTCACCTATCCTGGAGGGTGAAACCCCGCGCGCCACCGACAGCCAACCTGATCCTGGTAGGAGATTCTTCTTTCTCTAGAAGTCGAAGTGATCCGTCATTTTTTAGCAGTGGTTATTCGTTCTAATGCCCACTTCTTATATTTCTCACAGGTTGTTCTGACACTGAGCTAACTCCGAGGAGCGATGACGCCAAGGAGGAAGCGGGGAAAACAAGCGACGTTGCTCACGCAGGGGTAACTCCCGGCCCAGACGCTCAAGTGATCGGGGCGCTTGACGATGACAAACTTGATACCTCGTCTCCTGCCGAAGGAAGCGACGAAGTTAAAATCACTGGCGCCTCTGAACATACTTCAGAGATGAGCATGAAGGATCGTCTTGCCGACGAGGAGAAGAGAAAGGTCAAAGTCAAAGTTGAATCTGAAGTCCTGGAACTTACTGACCCGCGGAATAGACCTTTGAAAATCATTCTCCCGGGCAGGTCCAAACCATTAGATGTTCCGTCTCCTACTCCTGACTCCGTCTCTCTAGCAAGCAAAAAGTCCAAGAAGAAACGTGAGGGAGAGGAGTCGTCGGAAACACCGAAGGCAGACAAGAAGAAGGAGTCGAAGAAATGATCGATGCACTTGTTCAACAAGTTTTTGCTTAAGTTTGTAACAGTTTCTATCTTTCATAACTTGTAGTTTGTATAGGCCCGAATTTTATAGGAGTGATCTTGTATCCCTATTTTGGACTTATCGAATAAAATTTTAGTTTCTTCTTGTTTGAATGATTCTCTTGTCTTTATTTGGTTTGCTGACACTATGCTCCGGGGACTTGGAGACTTGAGACTGTTCATACTCTAGTCCGCACTCTGGGGACTTAGAGTACTCCGCTCCGCACTCTGGGGACTCGGAGATTGGAAATCGTTTATACTCTAGTCCGCGTTCTGGGGACTTAGAGTAATCCGCTCCGCACTCTGGGGATTCGGAGACTGGAAATTGTTTATACTCTAGTCCGCGCTCTGGGGACTTAGAGTACTCCGCTCCGCACTCTGGGGACGCGGAGATTGGAAATCGTTTATACTCTAGTCCGCGCTCTGGGGACTTAGAGTATTCCGCTCCGCACTCTGGGGACTCGGAGATTGGAAGTCGTTTATACTCTAGTCCGCGCTCTGGGGACTTAGAGTACTCCGCTCCGCACTCTGGGGATTCGGAGATTGGAAATCGTTTATACTCTAGTCCGCGCTCTGGGGACTTAGAGTACTCCGCTCCGCACTCTGGGGACTCGGAGATTGGAAATCGTTTATACTCTAGTCCGCGCTCTGGGGACTTAGAGTACTCCGCTCCGCACTCTGGGGACTCGGAGATTGGAAATCGTTTATACTCTAGTCCGCGCTCTGGGGACTTAGAGTACTCCGCTCCGCACTCTGGGGATTCGGAGATTGGAAATCGTTTATACTCTAGTCCGCGCTCTGGGGACTTAGAGTACTCCGCTCCGCACTCTGGGGACTCGGAGATTGGAAATCGTTTATACTCTAGTCCGCGCTCTGGGGACTTAGAGTACTCCGCTCCGCACTCTGGGGACTCGGAGATTGGAAATCGTTTATACTCTAGTCCGCGCTCTGGGGACTTAGAGTACTCCGCTCCGCACTCTGGGGACTCGGAGATTGGAATCGTTCGTACGAGTCTGTACGCCGCACAGAATAATGTAATTTATCATCCAATTAAGAGATACAGAAACTTCATAGAAAATGTGGCTTCAAGCCTTTATTAATGAAAATCAACTAAATTGCTCGATTACAACTTCAAAAAGAAACTAAGTCATTATTGAATGGAAACATGCAGAAAACAATAGTGCCTATAACAAGAAAGGGAAACATGCTAAATGTAATAGTGCCGCAAATGTTCACTGTTCCATGCTCGGGGGAGTGTCGTGCCATCAACGGTCGCTAGCTTGAATGTTCCCTCTCCAAGCTTCCGTTCAATGGCGTATGGACCTTCCCAGCTGGGATTCATGCGTGATGGTACTGGGAAGACTCGTTTCAGAACGAGATCACCCACATCGAAGATTCTTGGGCGGACTCTTCCATCGTAGTAGCGCTTGACTCGATGTCTGTGCGCCGCCGCCCTTAACTCAGCTTCTTCACGTTTTTCGTCGATGCAGTCCAGTGATTCCAGCAAGAGGTTTTGGTTCGTCTTGGGGTCATAGTATGTCACTCGGTGCGATGGAACTTCAAGTTCCACGGGTATTACGGCTTCAGAGCCGTATGCCAAGGCGAACGGAGTGTGGCCGGTCGCGGACTTGTGGGTAGTTCTATATGCCCATAATGCTGTCGGGAGTTCATCTACCCACTTGCCTCCAACCTTCTCCAGACGCTTCTTTAGTATGGACTTGATTATTTTGTTAACGGCCTCGACTTGTCCGTTAGCTTTTGGGTGTGCAACGGCAGCGAACTTTTTCTCGATGCCGTACTTTAAACAGAACTCTTTGAACTCTCTACTTTCGAATTGCGTTCCGTTGTCTGTAATGATGGTGCGTGGAAGGCCAAAGCGGCATATAATGTTTCGTACAACGAAGTTAATGACTTTCTTAGAGGTGATAGTGGCCAAAGGTTCTGCCTCAGCCCATTTCGTGAAATAGTCGACTGCAACTATCGCGTATTTCGCACCACCTTTGGATAGAGGCAAAGAGCCGATTATGTCGATTCCCCAGATCGCGAATGGCCAAGGGCTGATCATTTGTGTGAGTTCCGTTGACGGAGCCCTCGGGATTTTTGCATATCTTTGACACTTGTCGCATTTTCTTGCGTAGTCCGCGGCATCCCGGTTTACGGTAGGCCAGTAATACCCATAGCGGAGGATCTTCTTTGCTAGCGTTTGGCCCCCAGTATGGTCGCCGCATTCCCCTTCGTGGACTTCCCTCAAGACTCGCTTTGTTTCATCATGAGCGATGCACCGCAACAATGGGACTGAGAATCCTTTCCGGTACATGGATCCATCCTGCATTACGTACCGCGCAGCCTATCGAAGGACCTGTCGTCTTTCGCTTCTCCTTTCTGGTAAAGCCCCGGTTGTCAGGTACAGTTTGAATGGGGTTATCCACGAGTCCTTCTCGATCTCTGTTTCCAACACAAGATCGATTTTCATCTCGTCCGCACTCGGGGCATGCAAGACTTCCACGGGATACAATCCCATTTGTTGAACATCGTTGGTACTTGCAAACTTAGCCAACAAGTCGGCTTCTTTGTTTTGTTCTCGCGGGATGTGTGAAATGTCATAACGCTCAAGATTTGATAGTAGTTCCTGGACCTGAACGAGGTACGGAGCAAGCTTTCGTCCTTTTGCTTGGTAGTCTCCTCGTACTTGGTAAACCACTAACTGCGAGTCGCAAAAGATTTCGACTGATTTGATTCCGAGTTCTTTGATAAGCTTCAAGCCAGCGATCAATGCTTCATATTCAGCTTCGTTGTTCGTAGCCGGAAAATCGAGCTTCAGGGCATAACAGATTGATCGGTTTTCCGGAGTTATAAGAACTACGCCCGCGCCGGAGCAACGGTCGTTTGATGCACCGTCAGTGTATAATTTCCATCGAATGGGGGGAATGATGTCGTGATCGTCCGGTTTGATGGGTATGGTAAATTCAGCGATGAAGTCTGCTAACGCTTGCCCTCGGATAGCTCTCCGCGGTAAGTACGCGATATCGAATTGGCTCAACTCGATGTTCCATTTTAGCAATCTTCCAGAAGTTTCCGGTCGTTGAAGTACCTGCCTCAGGGGTTGATCGGTATAAACGCCGATTGAATGCGCCTGAAAGTACGGGCGTAGCTTGCGTGATGCAATCACCAAGCAATAAGCCAATTTCTCAATTTTAGGGTAATTCTTCTCTGCCCCCGTTAAACGCTTGCTAACATAATATACCGGCTTCTGGACTCGATCCTCCTCACGGACCAAAGCTGCGCTTATCGCATGAGGGGATATAGCCAAGTAAACGTACAGCATCTCATGGTCAACTGGTTTAGATAGCATTGGTGGGCTCTCTAGATGCCTTACCAGGTTCTGGAAAGCTTCCTCGCAGCTAGACGTCCATTCAAAATTCCTCTTTCCTTTCTTTATTATGTCGAAGAACGGGATGCACTTGTCAGTTGCCTTGGATATAAATCGACTCAGCGCAACCACTTTTCCGTTCAAGCTCTATACCTGCTTTATAGTCCTGGGCGCTCGCACATCTCGAATGGCTTGGATCTTTTCTGGGTTGGCTTCGATTCCCCTAGCGTTGACGATGAATCCTAAAAACTTCCCTGATGCAACGCCGAAAGAACACTTCAGCGGGTTGATCTTCATTCCATAGGACCTGAGTATGTTAAACATTTCAGCTAAGTCTTGAATGTGGTCGTTTGACTGCCGTGACTTCACGAGCATGTCATCCACATAGACTTCCATGGTTTTGCCCAGCTGGTCCTTGAACATTCGATTCACCAGACGTTGGTAAGTTGCTCCAGCATTCTTTAATCCAAAGGGCATCACTACATAGCAATACAGCCCGACATTTGTAACGAAGCTGGTGTGTTCTTGGTCCGGAATATGCATTGGGATTTGGTTGTATCCCGAGTACGCATCCATGAATGACAATAATTCGTGTCCTGCTGTGGAGTCGACCAACTGATCGATCCTAGGCAACGGGAAACTGTCCTTAGGGCATGCTTTGTTCAAGTCGGAATAATCTATGCAAGTCCTCCATTTCCCATTTGCCTTCTTTACTAGCACGGGGTTGGAGACCCACTCCGGGTAGAGGGCGTCGCGGACGAACCCATTTGCTTTGAGTTTGTCCACCTCCTCTCCAAGAGTGGCGGATCTCTCTGGATCCATTCCTCTCCTTTTTTGCTTGACTGGGACGTATTTCGGGTCTACGTTCAACATATGACTTGTGATGGCGGGAGAAATCCCACACATATCAGAATGCGTCCAGGCAAAAACATCAAGATTTGCCCGGAGGAAGTCGCTAAGGTCTTCTGTCATTGCGGGGCCTAACTGTGATCCGATCTTCAGTATTCGCGAAGGGTCGTCACGGCTAACCGAAATGTCAATTGTTAATTCAGCCGGTGCCGCCTTCTCTTCCCTGGGTTTCTCATCGTCGTCTCTCGGATCTATATCTCCGTAGATCCGAGAACTATGCCCGAGCCAGGGCTCGGGCACTACTTGTCAATTATTCGCATTGAGGATGCGGACGGGATTGTCCACAACCTTTCCTTTTCCCTCCGGTGGGCTTCTCGGAGCTCGGCCACATAACAAGAACGACCAGCTGCTTGGTCTCCGTGAACAATGCCTACTCCTTTGTCAGTCGGGAACTTCAAAGTCAAGCACCACGGGGCTAGTGCTGCCCTAAATTCAGCCAGGGCCGGCCGACCCAAGAAAACATTATATGGAGAGTCCACATCCAAAACTACAAAGGGTAGAATTCGTACCCTCCGACGCTCGCCTTGTCCCAGTTCAACTGGTAACTCGACATATCCTACTGCATCAGTCGCAGCGCCGTTAAAGCCGTGGATACGAGCTTTGGATGGTTTCAAGTCTTTTGTCTCTAGCTTCATCTGATCATAGGCCTTCTTGAAGATGATGTTGACTGAACTTCCACAATCAATCAAAATTATTTTTACATATGCTGGTCCGATTGTTGCAGATATGACCATGGGATCGATGGTCGGAGCCTCCACCTGATCAGCGTCTCTGTTTCTGAACACAATATCGTCTGTCATCACGCGCTGCTGCTTAGCAGGGGCCCCGTCCTATACGTTCGAACAGCACTCAAAATCTGCATGCTTCAAGGAGCTCGCATATCGTTCCATCTCTTGCCAGTTCTTATCTGCGGGATGAGGTCCGCCGATAATCGTATTTATAACCAGTCTTCCAACAGTCCGGGCAGGTTCCTCTGGATGACGTGGAACCGGTGCATGACCTGGGTCGGACGTTCCCTGTCCTCCTTTCTGTGGGTCCTTTACAAATTCTTGCAACTTCTTTTGTCTAATCAATTTCTCGATAGCGTCATGCAGGTGTCTGCATTCTTCCGTGTTGTGTCCATAGGTTTCATGGAAGCGGCAATATTTCCCAGTCCGCTTCTGCTCTTCAGTTGATTCCTTCGGACGTGGTTTTCTGTATTGAAAAGTATTGCATGTGGATAGGTAAATGTTCTCAAGTGGGGCGTTTAGCGGAGTGTACTCGCTGTAGCTTGGAATTCTCGACTTCCACTTTCCCGCTTCTTTCCTCTTTCCTTGACTTCTTCCTCCGGACTCTTTGGGCTGCACGGGCTTACTCTGGACGTTGACTTGAACCTTTCCTGAATTGTCTCCAGATTGCTTCACAGCAATGTTGCTCTTGATTGACTCTTGGGCAGGTCCCGGTGCCTTGTCTCGTCGTACCCACCTAGCTTCCTCTCTTCTTATGAACTGGTGTGCCTTGGAGTAGAAACGCTCTAGCGTAGTCGGAGGTTTTCCTGCCAGCCAATCTCCGAATTCAGAATCCGGGTCTACACCTCTCATTACAGCCATTAGAATTGCATGGTCGTTGGGATTACTGACTTCAGTTGCCGCAACGTGAAATCTTTGTAAGTACTCCTTCAGCGACTCTCCGGGATTTTGGATTACACTTGACAGAGACATCACGTCCTTCGGGCGTGTAGTGTGTATCCTGAATTGCTCAATAAACTTCTTTGCCAACTCCTCGAAATTTGATACGGATCGCGGAGGAAGTCGGGTGAACCACATAGTAGCGATCCCAGATAGAGTAATCGGAAAGCACCTACACTTGGTGGCATCATTTGCTCTGGCTGAATCCATCATCCATTCATACCTCATTACATGTTGTCTGGGGTCAGTCTTTCCTTCATATGCAGATATGGTTGGCATGCTAAACTTCTTGGGGTAGGCCGCTTGCAGCACAACATCCGTGAACGGAGTGTGACTTCTCGAGACTCCCCAATCGTCATTTGATAAGCCTTGATTTTCTTTCATCAGTTGCCTGATCATGGCTGTCAGATCGGGTGTCTGTATGGAAGCTGGGAGGTTGGAGTCAGTTCTACGCGCCTGTCCATGCTGATGCCTCCTTTCCTGGCGATCTGCCAATCGTGCGTCATGAGGTTCAACATTGTTAACATCTTGATGATCTGGAGCTCCCTCCTCCATCTGTGCTCCGGTTCGGAAGTTTCCAGTTCTGGCTTGGTCGCGGTTTCCTGCTGTTCGAGCAGCAGCATCTGCCCTTGCAGCTTCGGTCTTACGGCGTCTGCGCCTGGGTGGCTCATCAGAAGAAGTTGAGCTGTCAGAAGAGGAATAAGCAGCTGGATTGCCCCCAGCATTCTGTTGCTGCTGTTGAGTGAGTTGTGCCATCAGGTTGGCATTAGTTTGCATTTGTTCTCCCAGTTGTCTCCTGCTTTCCCTAAGTTCTCTCATCAAGTCGTTGAACTCCACTCTGGTGACAATTGGAGTCTGTTCTTGAGCGGCAATCCCTGCACTCGGGATCGCTGGTTGATTGCTAGGTCCTGCTTGTTGCACGCTAGCAGTCTCTCGGGCATCCGCACTAAGAGAAGCTGACCTGGTACGTGGCCTTGCCATTGTAGAGTTATTGGTATGAACTCTGAGTAGGATCAGCGGATGTTCTATCAGTAAGTCGGATCTTCTTTGGGGGATTTGCTCAATCCAGTAGCTTCAAAGCAGATCCTTGAGGCCTGAGAATTCGATTCTCGGTGAAAGCACCAAAGTGTTAGCACCAAAATTGGTCACTAACCTCGTTCAGAAAGATTGTGTAGAGATATAAGTGATGAAAGTAAATTAAACAGAGAAGACAGTCCTAATTCAAATGCAGAAAGTAAGAACACCAAATTTATAGTGGTTCGGCGTAATTGCCTACGTCCACTTTGCTCAACTTTATTGATTTCCTTTATGGTTGATTACAAATACAATTCGTGAATCAAATGCTTGAATGAAGTTGTTTAAGTAGAGAAGATGAGTCTTGAAAATGGCAGAGTCTCCCCGTATTTTCTCTCCAAAAAAGGATCCATTTCACTGTGACCCTGCCCCTCTATTTATAGGCAAATATGGGCTGGACTTCCCAAGCGGGCTTGTTAGCCGAACGTTCGAGCCCAGGTGCTGTGTGCCGAACCAGGTACGCCGAACGCTTCTGTGCCGAACGGTCCTTCCCATGCCGAACGGTCCTTCCCATGCCGAACGGTGCTCCTGGTGTATGGGAAGTGTGGGGTGATTGCAGTGAAGCCGAGCGTATCTCCCTTCGAGTAGTTCGAACGTTCTCGTTGCCGAGTTATCCTACCGCCGAGCTCCACTGACGCCGAGTACCGTGGGATGCCGGACACTAGTTGACGCCGAGCATAGGTTGTTGCCGAGTGCTCTCCTTGACGCCGAGTAGCTTGTTATGCCGAGCAGTCTTGACGCCGAGTACCCTGTTATGCCGAGCAGTCTTGACACCGAGTAGTCTCGATGCCGAGCGTTCTTGTATGCCAAGCAGCCTTGATGCCGAGCACCCTTGTGTGCTGAGTAGTCTCGATGCCGAGCACCATTGTATGCCGAACGCTAGCGCCGAGCATTGGTTGTCGCCGAGTGCCAGTTGACGCCGAGTTCCATTGGGATGCCGAGTGCTCCTGGATGTCAAACGCTTCGCCGAACACTCCTGGATGCCGGTCACTCTCTGATGCCGGACACTCCCTGATGCCGGACACTCTCTGATGCCGGACACTCTCTGATGCCGGTCACTCTCTGATGCTGATCACTCTCTGATGCCGAGTTGAACTGGATGCCGAGTACTAATTGCCTGGTCAAATCTCCAGGAAACAAATGCTGTAGTGTTCGAACTTCAGTCCAGTGTACTTGCATTATTTCAACGTATAAGCATAGCTCGTTTTGTCTGCCAGGTCTGGAAATCTCGGACTTGGCATTATGCAGTTTCAGGTAGTGGTTAACCGCTTGAACCTGCCCCCAGTCCCGGGGTTAAGTTATGATGATCAGCTTGCGATCGCAAGGAGTGAGGATCGAGTGAGCGAACCACTCTTGTTTCCTTATGAATAATGTCATCCACACTCTGGGGATACAAGTCATCTCATGAGCGGTTGTTCATGTTCTGGGAACTTTAAAATTGACGTTAGTACTTCAATTCATATCCTGAGAAATTGGAGTTAGTGTTCACACTCTGACTTGTGCTCCGGGAGTTCGGAGTGGACTGTTTATACTCCGTTTCGCATTCTGGGAACACGGAGTTGGACGTTTATACTCCGTTTCGCACTCTGGGAAATCAGAGTTGAATGTTTATACTCCATTTCGCACTCTGGGAAATACGGAGTTGAATGTTTATACTCTGTTTCGCACTCTGGGAAATAGGAGCTGAATGTTTATACTCCGTTTCGCGCTTTGGGAACACGGAGCTGAATGTTTATACTCCGTTTCGCGCTCTAGGAACACGGAGTTGAGTGTTTATACTCCGTTTCGCACTCTGGGAAATCGGAGTTGAGTGTTTACACTCTGTTTCGCACTCTGGGACTATGGAGTTGAGTGTTTATACTCCGTTTCGCACTCTGGGAAATCAGAGTTGAGTGTTTATACTCCGTTTCGCACTTTGGGAATACGGAGTTGAATGCAGGATCGTTGTGTGTTAATCCTATTTAGCATTGGTGTAATGGCTTGCCCCCGAGCTCAGGTTTCACTTAGCGAGTGACCGGTCGTGTCACAGCCACTCCCTACTTGAATAAATCCCATCACATGATGGGACTTAGCTCTCTGTGCATCGTGATGTCATACAATGTATTCAATGAATCACAGCTCTGGCTCGAAGAGATGGCATTTTATTGCTGAAATAAGAAAATGTGGCAAAGTCAGCTGCCTTATTACAAAATTCAAATTTCGAAATGCAAAAACAAATTGCTGAATGAAAAGATATAATGACATAAATAAAGCCCGTCATGTGTAATAGCGACGGAGACTTTCGCTGTTCTAGGCCCTCGGCAAATCAAGACCGTCAACGGTCGATAGTTTGAATGTGCCATCTCCAAGCCTTCGCGTTATCACGTATGGTCCTTCCCAATTCGGTTTCATATGCGAAGGAACTGGATAGATCCTCTTGAGAACGAGGTCGCCGAGCTCAAAGGTTCGAGATCGAACTTTGGTATTGTACAGTCGGGCGACTCGACTTCGATATGCGGCTGCTCTCAAATCAGCCTCTTCCCGTTTCTCATCCAGTAGGTCCAAAGATTCAGCAAGAAAAATAACATTCGTTTTCAGATCGTAGTAAGTTACGCGATGGGAAAACACCTCCGTCTCAACTGGAATAACGGCTTTCGAGCCGTAAGATAGGGAAAACGGGGTATTCCTGGTTGCAGTCTTATGAGTCGTTCGATAAGCCCATAATGCCATAGGAAGTTCGTCAACCCATTTGCCCCCGGCCTTTTCCAGTCATTTCTTTAGGATGGATTTAATAACTTTATTGACAGCTTCAACCTGTCCATTTGCCTAGGGATGTGCGACTGCCGAGAACTTTTTATGGATATGAAACCGTTGACAAAAATTCTTGAATTCTGCGCTCTCGAATTGGGCTCCGTTATCGGTGATGATGGTATGCGGGAGCCCAAATCGACAGATGATGTTGCGAACCACAAAATTTATCACTTTCTTTGTCGTAATGGTTGCGAGAGCTTCAGCTTCAGCCCACTTCGTAAAGTAGTCAACGGCGACGATGGCGTACTTCGCACCACCTTTTGCCAGAGGTAGAGCGCCGATGATGTCGATGCCCCACATCGCAAATGGCCAGGGACTGACCATTTGAGTTATCTCGGTAGGCGGGGCTCTTGGAATTCGGGCATGCTTCTGGCATCTATCGCACTTTCTGGCATAGTTTGCTGCATCTCGGTTCACTATCGGCCAGTAGTACCCATATCGGAGTATCTTCTTAGCAAGAGCTTGCCCACTGGTGTGATCGCCACACGCTCCTTCGTGTACGTCATGTAACACCCGTTTGATTTTGTCGTGTGCGATACATCGGAGGAGAGGAACAGAATAACCTCTCCTGTACATGACTCCGTCCTGAATGACGAACCTTGAAGCTTTTCGCAGAATTTGTCTTTTCTCATTTCTATGTTCGGGCAACGTCCCATTCTCAATGTAATTTTGATACGGAGTCATCCATGATTCTCTACTGGGAGCGGTTTCAAACACAAAATTCATTTCTATTTGATCGATGCTCGGGGAGGCCAAAGTTTCAACGGGGATAAGTCCCATTTGCTGCGCTTCACCTATGCTGGCTAACTTTGCCAATGAATCGGCTTTTTGATTACGTTCTCGAGGTATATAATAAATGGCATAATAATCAAACTGATTCGGTACTTTCTGAACTTGAGCCAAGTAAGCAGCCAGCCTTCGGTCTCTCGCTTGATATTCTCCCCGTACTTGACATACCACTAACTGTGAATCACAATAAATTTCCACAGCGATAATCCTCAAATCTCTGGCAAGTTTTAGGCCGGTTAGGAGGGCTTCATATTCAGCTTCGTTATTAGTCGCATGAAAATCGAATTTCAAAGCGTAACATATAGAGCGGCCTTCGGGCGTCTCAAGTACAACACCAGCGCCCGAACACTGGTCGTTTGATGCACCGTCAGTATGCAACTTCCAGATGTATTCGGGGGATTTACTGGTTTCGGGCAGGTCTTCTGGAACGGTAAATTCGGCTATGAAATCTACCAGGACTTGTCCTTGGATGGCTTTTCGCGGAGCGTACGCGATATCAAATTGGCTTAGTTCAATGTTCCACTTGAGTAACCTACCAGACGTCTCAGGCCTCGTGAGCAACTGTCGTAACGGCTGATCGGTATACACAGTAAGAGGATGAGCTTGGAAGTAAGGGCGGAGCTTTCTCGAGGCAATGGCCAGGCAGTAAGCCAATTTCTCCAGTCTTGGGTAATTTCTTTCAGCTCCTGTTAGCCGTTTACTAACATAGTAGACCGGTTTTTGCACTTTGTCTTCCTCCCGAACTAGAGCAGCACTGATCGCATGTTCTGACACTGCCAGGTAGAGGTACAATTGCTCATGGTCAACTGGTTTTGACAAGATCGGTGGTGTAGAAAGATGATAAACCAGCGACCGAAATGCGCCTTCACACTCCGTGGTCCATTCAAAGTTTCGCTTTCCCTTCCGGATCAGATCAAAGAAAGGAATGCATTTGTCGGTGGACTTCGAGATGAACCTGCTTAATGCTGCTACCTTCCCGTTGAGGCTCTGGACTTGTTTTATGGTCCTTGGGGTCTGCAGGTTCTGTATTGCCCAGATCTTTTCGGGATTCGCTTCTATCCCTCGAGCGTTGACAATGAACCCGAGGAATTTTCCAGATGCAACACCGAAGTGACACTTTAATGGATTAAGCTTCATTCCATATTCTCGAAGAATGCTGAACATCGAACTTAAATCTCTGACGTGATCTATGGAGAACCGAGATTTCACTAGCATGTCATCCACGTAAACTTCCATGGTCTTTCCGATCTGATTGGCGAACATCCGGTTGACCAAGCGTTGGTATGTTGCTCCGGCGTTCTTTTGACCAAATGGCATGACTTTGTAACAGTAGAGTCCCAGATCAGTTACGAAGCTGGTATGTTCTTGATCTGGCAAATGCATGGGTATTTGATTGTAGCCAGAATAAGCGTCCATAAAAGATAGTAATTCATGTCCAGCTGTCGAATCTACGAGCTGGTCAATTCGAGGAAGCGGGAAACTATCTTTTGGACAAGCCTTGTTTAAATCAGAGTAATCGACGCAAGTTCTCCATTTCCCGTTTGGCTTTCGAACCAGTACGGGGTTGGACACCCATTCTGGGTACAAGGCATCTCGAATAAAACCGTTCGATTGTAACTTATCAACCTCCTCCTTAAGGACGGCTGATCTCTCTAGATCCATACCGCGCCTTTTCTGCTTGACCGGGACATATCGCGGATCTATATTCAGGGAGTGACTTGCAATATTTGGCGAGATTCCGCACATGTCAGAGTGTGTCCAGGCGAAGACGTCGAGATTCGCCCGGAGAAATTCAACCAATTCCTGTTGTGTCTGCTTGCTCAGTTGAGACCCAACTTTTAGCATCCTCGAATCATCATCCTCACTGATTGGGACGTCCACAGTCAGTTCGGCCGGAGAAGCTTGACTCTCCTTAGATTCGTCTTTATCCTCATTATCCCTAGGGTCAAGATCTTTTAGGAATTGGTTGTGGTGCCCGGGCCGAGGCTCGGGCATCAATTGTCAATCATCAATAGAACGGACACAGAGAGATTCCTCTATGCCCTTTCCCTTCTCTTTACGCTGCGCCCCGCGCAGCTCAGCAACATAACAGGCCCTCCCCGTGGCTTGATCTCCTTGAACGACTCCAATCCCACGATCGGTGGGGAACTTCAGAGTCAAACACTATGGGGCGATGGCCGCCCTGAACTCAGCTAGGGCCGGTCGGCCCAAAAACGCATTATAAGGTGAATCAATCTCTAAAACAACAAATTGTAACATCCGGACTCTCCGGCGTTCTCCAACTCCCAACTCAACCGGTAGTTCAGTTACTCCAATGGGTATCATGGCACTCCCATTAAAACCGTGGATTCGGGACAAGCAGGGTTTCAAATCCTTTGCCTCCATTTTCATTAAGTCGTAAGCTCGTTTAAGCAAGATATTCACAAAGCTCCCACTGTCAACCAGGATCCTCTTCATCCAAGCAGGACCTACCTAGGCAGATATGACTAGTGGGTCAATTGTAGGGGCCTCAACCTTATCAGCGTCTCGGCTTCTGAATATGATATCATCAGACATTATCTTCAGTTGTTTAGCCGGAGTTCCATCTTCACAGTTACTACAATATTCGAAGTCCGCATGCTTGATAGAACTAGCATACGACTCCATTTCCCCCCAGCTTCTGTCTACTGGGTGGGGACCACCGCTTATCGTGTTGATAACTAACCTCCGGCCCACACGAGCGGGTTCTTCCTGTCTTTCTTGGTTTTGTGAACGATTCTGATTCGATGGGCCCGCTCCACCAGGCTGCGGCGCCCGCACAAACTGATCTAACTTCCTTTCTCTGATCAACTTCTCGATGAGGTCCTGCAAATGTCGACACTCGTTGGTATTGTGGCCGTAGCTTTCATGGAATCTACAGAACTTCCCCGTTTGAACCTGCCTCTCCGATGAGGGTTTCGGAGCAGGCTTCTTATACTGTACAGTGTTGCAAGTCTGTAAGTATACGTTTTCCAATGACGTATTCAACGGTGTGTAATTGTCAAACATTTGAGCCCTACGTCGTGGGCCTCGGTTCTGATCTCTTTTCTTATCCTGGCCATTGTTTCCTCTCGGCTGAGTTTGCTTGTTCTGTATATTCAGTTGAACTTTTTCGGAACTCTCACCGGACTGTTTAACCGATATATTACTCTATATTCCCTCAATACTGGGCCTCACATCGTCCTGCTTCCTAGACTGTTTCGTGTCCTCTTGCCGTAAGAACTGAGCGGCTTTGGAGTAGAAACGGTCCAACGATGCGGGTGGTTTTCTAGCCAGCCAATTCCCAAACTCAGAATTGGGATCAATCCCCTTAGTCAAAGCCATCAAGATTGAGTTATCATTGGAATTACTAATCTCCACACATGCTGCGTGGAACCTTTCTAAGTAACGCCTGAGCGTCTCTCCATGAGCTTGAGTGACACTGGATAGAGTATTGACGTCTTTGGGCCTAGCAACATGCATGTGAAACTGTTCTACAAACCTCTTGGCCAGTTGATCGAACGAAGAAATAGATCTAGGTGGTAGGCGTGTAAACCACATTGTCGCAATTCCCCCCAGAGAGTTGGGGAAACTTCGACACTTCACTGCATCGTCAGCCCTCGCAGCACTCATTGACCATTCATATTTCAAAATATGTTGATTGGGGTCACTATTTCCTTCATACATTGGGAGAGTTGGCATTCTGAATCGTCGAGGGGGTTCAGCGTATAATATCCCGTATGTGAAGTGGGTATGACTACGGGAGATCCCTCAATCATCATTAGTGAGCCCCTGACTCTCGCGAATCATCTGACGTATCATGGTCGAAATATCTAACACTGGCACATTCTGGGCATGTTGAGCTAAGGCGTGGTTGGGTTCCACAGTGCGAGTTTGGACCGGGCGCTGTCGACGGTCCGTATTTCACCTCCTTTGCTCAGCATCTTCTGGGACATATGGTTCAGGAGTATGCCCGCGTTGTTGATTGTTCGGCTCTGACAAATTCCGGGTATCAACCCTCGTTTCTACCGCGGCGGTTGTAGCGCGGTTGTCCGTGGTATATTGTGGAGCAGTGCCTCCTCGTGTCGAGGGTCCGGTTTGGAAGCTGGTCGACGGTCCTGCCCTCAATTGCCCAACGGTCAAGGCGGGTTGATATCCAGTAGTCTGAGCGTGACTCCCTTCAAACCGAGGACGGGTAGACCTGTGGTGATAATCAGATGAGGCGGAACTTTCAGTAGACGTGTGGGAAACATCATCCCTCCTGGACCTTCTGCGGCCTTGGCGATTTAGTTGGTTGGTCAATTCAACATTGGCGTGCAACTGCTCAGCCAATTGTTGTCGGCTTTGAGTCAGTTCCTGTAGCAGCACTTGGAACTCTTGTCGGGTGACTGGCCCTAATGGATCCGAGTGAGCGGTGTTGTCCTGATTGGAAGAAGGATGCTGTGTGAGATTCTGCCTATCCCGGCCTTCTTGCTCTGCAGTGGTAGCACCAGTTCTTGTGCTAACCATTTTCAGTGGTGGAGTCCTTTCCTAGAATTTACGCAAATCTGAATAGAATGGTAGGATTCCAGATCAGATATCTGGATCTTCCTCTTGGATTTATGCAATCCGGTATCGATGGTAGATCCAAGGAGCAGGAGAAAAAGCTGGTTTTCTCAGTGAAAGCACCAAAGTGTTTGTACCAAAAATGGGCACAACACTCTTCGGGAGTTATTTGAAGAGATAAAATGAAGAATATAAATGTAAAACAGAGATTATCTAACAAAAACTCCAACAAACAAGAACGTAAAATGCAAAGACAAGCAATTTAGAGTGGTTCGGCGTAATGCCTACGTCCACTATGAAGTTTTGGTGATTTTATTGATTCTCTTTCGATGATTACAAGCAGTTACAGCGAACAATAGTGAATTATAGTTTAGAATTCGAATTCAACAGTAGGAATAAGATGCAAATCCCAATCCGGTAGAGTCTGGACGCTTCAAAATCGAAAAAGATCCCTTTTTTGTATGCTCTGGGGCTCTATTTATAGGCGTAGGAGACTCAGATATCGTTCAAACTTCGGAAGACTTGGTCTGGCACGTGAGGGGGCCCACGCGATCATTTCCAGAAAGTTTCGCCTCGATCTGTGATCGATACGACTCCATTTCGTATCGATCAAGATGATGTCCAATCGAGCTAAAATTTTGCAGAGACATTCCTTTGTGGGTATGAAAGCTTCCTTGAAAATTTCATTGGATTTGGATCAGTGGACTGCAAGATATCGTCGATACAAAATAGATTTCTTCAGTGGCTGTTCTGCTCGACTCCAGGGTTTCGACTCGATCCCATCGAATCGATCACTGCACATGTTTCTGAGATTACGTGGCGCGCGCACTTTGTTTCGATCCAGCTTTCACTCCTGTTTGACCACTTCGACTCCATGTATCTCAGCCATTGATGAATTCGAGCGGGAGAACCGCGTACTCAATGATGACGAGAAGAAAGTTCTCCATGGCTCCATGATTTCTCACAAGAAGGAGAGGCTTGGTGCCCAGTCTCAGGAAGTCGGAGAAAGCTCTGGTGCTGAGCACCATACCACGAGTTCTGAGATCGTCGTGTCATCTCAATCTGAGCCAACTCCGATGATTGATTCCGAACCTATACCGGCATATGACCCAGACCGACCACATCTATCTCCTATTAAGGAGCATCCTTCTGAAATCATTCAGACGACCTTGAGCCAACCCGAGGAAGGTACTCTGAAACAGTTTCTTGTATATTTGGAATGAAGAACTTGTATAGAAGTGTATACTAATAAAAATTTTCTATCCCTTTGATCAGTGACTGAAGTTGCACCAGCGGCGCCTCCCGTAGCCCAGGAATCATGCCAAGTGCCGGAGGCCATCATTTTAGAGGCGACCTCCGTTGTGACAGTTGCGCCGGTCGAGGTAACTCAGGGGAGCTCACTTTCCTTAGATGAACAAATGATAAACGAGCTCCTCGGTCGACAGAGTGATCCTTTTGCAGACTTACCATTTGGCCTAGGCAGATTCTAGTCCACTTCTGATATTTCAACTCAGACCACTACGGCACATAGTGAAGCCAGAGCACAACGAGAAGCAACGATGTTGGCCGAGATTAATGCCGAGATGGTGGCAGCTGCGCACGGTGGCAGTTCGGACGGCGGAGCAGCAGCACAGTGCCATACTCCTCTTATGATTGTATCTCTCGGGGGCACGCTTGTTGATACTAGTGTGCCAGTCCCGCCCCCGGATGTAAATCATGTTCCTCCAACTCCTCCTGCGGGAAGCATTCCCATAAATATCCAGATGCCGGATATACCAACGATGATTCGTCAGATGATCCGTGAAAGTCAGGGTCTAACTAATGACGACTGGGGGATTTCTCGGAGTCATACCCCTTTCACTGATGACATATTATATGCTGAACCACCTCGGCGATTCAGGATGCCAACTTTTCCAGTCTATGAAGGAAGTTCTGATCCCAATCAACACATCCTGAAGTATGAATGGCTAACGAATGCTGCGAGGGCTGATGATGTAGTTAAATACCGTAGTTTCCCCATTTCCCTGGGGGCATTGCTACTATGTGGTTTACTCGTTTGCCACCACGATCCATTACTAGTTTCGACCAAATGGACAACAAGTTTGTTGAACAATTCCGTATGCATGTAGCGAGACCTAAAGGTGTTAATACTCTGTCTAGTGTCACTCAAGCTCTCGGAGAGACACTCTAACGTTACTTGGAGCGATTTCATGCTGCGTGTGCAGAAATAAGCAATCCCAATGACAACTCTATCTCGATGGCATTAACTAAGGGGATTGATCCTGATTCCGAATTCGGAAATTGGTTAGCTAGGAAACCACCTGCGTCATTGAACCGTTTCTATTCCAAGGCAGCCCAATTCTTGAGGAGGGAGGATGCGAAACAGTCTAGGAAGCAGGATGACGCAGGGCCCAATATGGAAGGAATTCAAAGTAATATTGCAGTTAAACAATCCGGTGAGAGTTTCAAAAAATTTCAGTTGAATATACAAAACAAACAGAACCAGCAGAGGGACAATGGAAATCAAGGTAAAAAACGAGATCAAAATCGTGGTCTACGACGTAGAGCTCCCATGTTCGACAACTATACTCCATTGAATACGTTGCTGGAAAATGTGTATTTGCAGACCTGCAATACCATGCAGTACAAGAAACCTGCTCCGAAGCCGTCAACGGAAAGACAAATCCAAACAGGGAAATTTTGCAGATTCCATGAAAGTTATGGCCATAATACAAACGAGTGTCGTCATTTACAAGATCTCATTGAAAAGCTGATACATGAACGAAAGTTGGATTAGTTTGTGCGGGCGCCGCAGTCAGGAGGTGCGGGCCCATCAAATCAGAATCGTGCACCAAACCAGGAAAGGCAGGAAGAACCCGCTCGTACCGGCGGGATATTAGTGATAAACACTGTTTGTGGTGGTCCTCATCCAGCAGACCGAAGCTGGAGAGAAATGGAGTCGTATGCCAGCTCTATTAGGCATGCATATTTCGAGTGTTGTAGTAATTTTGATGAAGGTGCTGCAGCCAAACAACAAAAGATGATGACTGATGACATCGTACTCAGAAATAGAGATGCTGATAAAGTCGAAGCCCCTACTATCGATCCACTAGTCATCTCGGCTCAAGTAGGTCCTGCTTGGATGAAGAGGATCTTAGTTGACAATGGAAGCTCTATGAATATTTTGTTTAAACGAGCTTACGACCAAATGAAGATGGAAGCCAAAGATTTGAAACCTTGTCAGTCCCGAATCCATGGCTTCAACAGAAGCGCTACTATACCCACTGGAGTAGTGGAACTACCAGTGGAGTTGGGGGTTGGAGAACGCCAGAGAGTCCGGATATTGCAGTTCATTGTGTTGGACATAAACTACCCTTACAATGCTTTTTTGGGTCGACCAGCCCTTGCTGAATTCAGGGCAGCTATCGCCCCATGGTGTTTGACTCTGAAGTTTCCCACTGATCGTGGAGTGGGAGTCATTCAAGGAGATCAGGCTGTTGGGAGAGCCTGTTATGTTGCTGAGCTGCAAGACGTGCAACGAAGGGAAAAAGGAAAGGGCGTAGAGGAATCTCTCTGCGTCCGTTTTGCTAATAATTGACAATTAATGCCTAGGCCTAGGCCTGGGCACCCTGGCCAATTCCAAAGGGATCTTGACCCAAGAGAAACTGAAGGTGAAGGAGAATCTAAAGAAAGTCAAGCTTCCCCGGCCGAACTGACAATCAATGTCCCGATTGACGATGATGATGGTTCAAAGATGATAAAGATTGGATCTCAGATAAGCCAGCAGACTCAAGAGGAATTGGTTGAGTTTCTACGGGCGAATCTTGACGTATTCGCCTGGACGCATTCTGATATGTGTGGGATCTCGTCGGATATTGCGAGCCACACTTTGAATATTGACCCGCGGCATGTCCCGGTGAAACAGAAAAGGCGTGGTATGGATCCAGAGAGATCTACCGCCCTTAAAGAAGAGGTAGAAAAGCTTAAAGCGAATGAGTTTATTCGAGATGTGCTATATCCCGAATGGGTGTCGAATCCTGTGCTTGTCCGAAAATCAAACGGAAAATGGAGAACATGAGTCGATTACTCCGATCTGAATAAAGCTTGTCCTAAAGATAATTTCCCGCTTCCCAGAATTGATCAGCTCGTAGACTCAACAGCTGGACATGAATTCTTATCCTTCATGGATGCGTATTCTGGCTACAATCAAATACCAATGCATTTACCTGATCAGGAACATACCAGCTTCGTAACTAATCTGGGACTTTACTGTTACAAAGTTATGCCATTCGGACTCAAGAATGCAGGGGCTACTTATCAGCGATTGGTCAATCGAATGTTTGCCAATCAAATGGGGAAAACCATGGAAGTGTATGTAGACGACATGCTTGTGAAGTCACGATTTTCCACTGATCATATCAAAGATCTAGAATCGATGTTCAACATCCTCCAAAGGTATAGGATGAAGCTCAACCCACTGAAATGTCACTTTGGAGTTGCATCCGGAAAATTCCTTAGGTTTATCGTCAATGCTCGAGGAATCGAAGCTAATCCTAAAAAGATCCGGGCGATCAGAAATCTTGAAACCTCGAAAACTATAAAGCAAGTCTAGAATCTCAATGGGAAAGTAGCAGCACTGAGCTGGTTCATTTCAAAGTCCACTGACAAATGCATTCCCTTCTTCGATCTGTTCCGAAAAGGGAAATGAAACTTTGAATGGACCACGGTGTGTGAGGGCGCATTCCGAGCATTAATTCAGCATCTATCCACACCGCCTATTCTATCAAAACCTATTGATCATGAGAAGTTGTATGTTTACTTGGCGGTATCAGAAGACCCTATCAGTGCTGCCTTAATTCGGGAAGAAGATACAGAAGCCAGTATATTACATCAACAAACGATTGACTGGAGCTGAAAGGAACTATCCAAAACTAGAGAAGCTGGCTTATTGTCTTGTTATTGCATCAAGGAAGCTCCGTCCATATTTCCAGGCCCATCCTATTATAGTTTACACCGACCAACCGTTACGACAGGTCCTTACGCGGCCTGAGACGTCTGGTAGGTTACCCAAGTGGAATATCGAACTGAGCCGGTTTGATATTACTTATACTCCAAGGCGAGCCATTCAAGGACAAGTCCTAGCCGATTTCATAGTTGAATTTACCATCCCAGAGGACTTTCCCGAAACTAGTGAATCTCCTGAATACGTCTGGAAGCTGTACACTGATGGTGCGTCAAACAACCGGTGCTCGGGCGCTGTGGTTGCACTTGAAACCCCCGAAGGCCATCTGTATGTTATGCTTTAAAGTTCGATTTTCATGCGACCAATAATGAAGCTGAATATGAAGCCCTCTTAGTTGGATTGAAACTTGCTAGAGATTTGAGAATTATCGCTGTGTAAATTTATTGTGATTCACAATTAGTTGTGTGTCAAGTTCGGGGAGAATATCAAGTGAGAGATCGAAGACTGGCTGCTTACTTAGCTCGGGTTCAGGAAATACTGAATCAGTTTGATTATTATGCCATTTATTGTATACCTCGAGAACGCAATCAGAAAGCCGATTCATTGGCAAAGTTGGCCAGCACTGGTGAAGCGCAGCAAATGGGACTCGTTCTTGTAGAGACGTTATCTTCCCCGAGTATTGACCGGGCAGAAACAGATTGGGTATGTGGAGTCGCTCCCGATAAGGAGTCGTGGATGACTCCGTTCAGAAATTACCTTGAGCATGGAATCTTGCCGGAGCGCAAGAGTGAAAGAAGACAAGTCCTTCAGAAGGCTTCACGATTCACCATTCAGAATGGAGTCATGCACAGAAGAGGGTACTCTGTTCCTTTACTCCGGTGTATCGCTCACAATGAAATTAAACGAGTATTACACGATGTACACGAGGGAGAATATGGCGATCACACCGGGGGGCAAGCACTTGCCAAGAAAATACTTCGATACAGATATTTTTGGCCGACTGTAAATCGTGATGCATCGGATTATGCCAAGAAATGTGATAAATGTCAAAAACATGCTCGAATTCCCAGAGCCCCACCTACCGAGATAACTCAAATGGTCAGCCCATGGTTGTTTGCAGTATGGGGCGTCAACATCATTGGTTCTCTACCTCTGGCAAAAGGTGGTACGAAGTATGCCATCGTCGCAGTTGATTACTTTACAAAGTGGGCTGAAGCTGAACCTCTTGCTACCATAACGACGAAAAAAGTGATTAACTTTGTAGTCCGCAACATTATCTGTTGATTCGGTCTCCTGCACACCATTATCACTGATAACAGAACCCAATTCGACAGTGTTGAATTTAAAGATTTCTGCCAACGGTTTCACATTCAAAAGAAATTCTCGGCAGTTGCGCACCCTCAAGCGAACGGACAGGTCGAAGCAGTCAATAAAGTTATAAAGTCCATTCTGAAAAAACGACTGGAAAAGGTCGGGGGCAAATGGGTCGATGAACTTCCTATGGCCTTATGGGCCTACCGTACAACCCACAAGTCCGTAACTGGTCATACTCCATTCTCTCTTTCTTATGGTTCAGAAGTTGTTATTCCAGTCGAATTAGAAGTACCTTCTCATCGTGTTACATACTATGATCCGAAGACAAATGCTATATTACTTGCTGAATCCCTCGATTTATTGGATGAGAAGCGTGAAGAGGCTGATCTGAGGGCAGTCGCATATCAGAGTCGAGTCACCCGATTATACAATGCCAAGGTCCGACCCCGAACCTTTGAACTTGGCGGTCTCATCCTAAAAAGAATCTATCTGGTTCCTTTGCATATGAAGCCAACATGGGAATGGTCGTATGTTGTTGAACGAAAGCTCGGAGATGGCACATTCAAATTATCAACCGTTGACGGTGTTACTCTACCAAGGGCCTGGAACAGCGAAAGTCTTCGTCGCTACTACACATAACAGGCTCTGTTTGTTCATTCAATTTATTTTTCATTTGCAATTTGTTTCTGCATTTCGAGATTAGATTTTGTAATAAGGCAACTGACTTTACCATATTTTCTTATTTCAACAATTAAATGCAATCTCTTCGAGCCAGAGCTGTGATTTACTTGAAGTACTTCATATAATCATCACCATGCACGGAGAGCTAAGTTCCATCATACGGTGGGATTTATTCAAATAGGGAGTGATTGTGATGCGACCGGTCACTCGCTAAGTGAAACCCGAGCTCGGGGACAAGCCATCACACCAAAGTCAAAAAAGGATTGATATAGGACAATCCTTCACCTAACTCCAGATTCCCAGAGTGCGAACTGGAGTGTAAACTTACAAATACGTTTTCGAAGAGGGTGGATCCGTCCACCTAACGACTTCGCCCATATCTGAACCAAGCTCGAGGAGGGTGGACCCGTCAATCTAACGATCTCACTTGTTAACTCAGGGTGGATGTGATCCGACCATCCATGATCCTGATACACCTTTCGCTCCCAAAGTGCGAGCGAAATCCAATAACATGCAACAGATGTGACTGACCGTCTATTTACCAACTCCGAATTCCCAGAGTGCGAATTGGAGTATAAACATCAACTCTAAATTCCTAAAGTGCGAATTGGAGTATAAACATCAACTCCAGATTCCCAGAGTATGAATCAGAGTATAAACACCAGCTCCGAACTCCCAAAGTGCGAGTCGGAGTGTAAATGTCGACTCTAAGTCCACAGAGCGCGGACGTATAATAAAAACTTAAATCGGCATAATCAATCGCCAGTAAACAAATGTAAATCCCCGGAGTGCGGATATGATCATCGATAATCAAACAAGTGTGGTTGAGCCACTCAATCTCCGCTTGTCTCAAACATCCATTCAGTGGCACTAAACTCAGCATGTTATAAGTGAGATGTAATCACTAGCTAATGTGCTACAACTCATCCCCAAGACTGGGGGGCAGAACTTAAGTGTCGACCATCGATTGAAGCAGTGCGACATCAAAGTTCAACTCACTTCCCGATCATGAATCGTACCCGCAATTTCCGGACCTGACGAATAAAAACAAACTTGACTCGGAAGCTGAAACTTCACAAGTGCACTTCAAATATTGAAAAACTTGAGTAAATACACAATAACTGAGAAGAAGCCAAAAAAGAAGAGTTTCATTTCTACTGTTTGTGA
Source organism: Allium fistulosum (assembly GCA_030737815.1). Classification (NCBI taxonomy): domain Eukaryota; kingdom Viridiplantae; phylum Streptophyta; class Magnoliopsida; order Asparagales; family Amaryllidaceae; genus Allium; species Allium fistulosum. The sequence goes on along the minus strand of CM060905.1, from coordinate 493,936,216 downwards.
GAGAAATTCATGTACAAGTTTATTCCAAAAAATTCCTACTAGCAGGGGCCGAACTCGCATCTATACACGGCCTACAAAAAGAAAACAAAAGCAGATTTCTACCTATCTACCAAAAAAACCGAAAAAGAGCGTCTACTCTTTCTTCTTTTTCAGCTTCTTCTTCTTCGGAGTGGACCCACTGGAGCCGCTGCTTGTTTTTCTTTTCGAGCCTTTGCCTTTCGGCAGCTGATCTCCAGCGAGGGACATGATATCAACATCCTCGTCCAAGCTCAAGTGCACGGGAATGTTCCCTGAAGGCGGAGTCGGAGGAACTGGATCGACTATAGGAGGCGGGATAGGCACGTTGGTGTCAATAACAGTACCACCAGGTGATATCATCCTTAATGGAGCCAGACCAGGTGCCGCCATCCCACCTTCGAAACTACCATCATGAGCCACTGCCTCCATTTCGGCGTCAATTTCGGCCAATATTTCTTCTTCGCGAGTTGCTTGAGCCGTGTTGGGAGCATCAGTGGTAGGCATTGAAGAGCCGGCAGCAGGTGCGCTTCCACCCAAAACGAATGGTAGGTCCGCAAAAGGATCGCTGTGATGACCGAGGAATTCCTCCATCATCTGCTCGTCAAAAATAAGCGTGCTTCCTTGCATTCCATCGAGTGGCGCAGTTGTAGTTATGGTGGTCGCTTCGGTGACAATAGCCTCCTGCGTCCAATGCGATTCTTGAGTTGCAGGAGGTGCGATGGTGTGACTCCGGTCACTGGACAAAAGAAAAGGAAGATTGTTAGTAAACAAATAGAATAAAGCTCTCAATCTTGAACAAGTATGAAAAATGTTCAGAGTACCTTCCTCAGTTTGGCTTGTGGATGGCTGAACGGCTTCAGCAGCTTGCTCTATAACCGGAGATATCTGAGGCTGATCCGGATTGTAGGCAGGGACAACTTGGGGATCAACCGCAGGCGTGGGTTCAGGCTGGGTTGACATAGGAATTTCAAGACTTGAATCGTGGTGCTCAACCCCTGAGCCTTCTTCCACTTCTTAGTGCTGGGCGCCGAGTCTCTCCTTTTCATAAGAAATCATTGACTCGTGGAGACTCTTCTTTTCATCTTCATTCAGAATGTGATTCTCGAGTTCAAATTCGTCGAATGATTCACCCAGATGCACCGCTTTCTCCTTCTCAACCAATCGGCCCCAGGCGTTGTATAAGTGTGCCGGGTAGTTGTCAAGCCAGACTAGATTTCTGTGCCTCAAAACGTTGGCGTTGTAGACAACAAAAATATCTTCGATATCGGCTTCTAGCCTGGACCCAGCCGATTTCACCTCCTCCTCAACCTTAGTCTCCACCTCTCGGACCTTAGCCACACCCACATCTAGTTCACCCTAAAGCAAAAAATCCTGTATGCATGCCTCCTGAGCTGCGTTGTTCGCGTCATCCTTTTCCTTGGCGATTTCGGAAAATTTTGCTTTAAGTTCGCCAAGTTCTCTCAGAGCAGCGTCCCGTTCGGCGATGACTGTAGTATTTCGGTGGCCCATCTCTTCCACCAAGGCAACATGTGTTTGCCTCAATCTCTCCATCACCACATTTGCCTCATCAGCTTTTTTGGTGGCCTCAATTTTAGATTTCCGAGAAGACTCGGCCTCGGTATTGAGCACTTGGATGATTCGGTCCTTTTGAGAAAGTTTAGACTCCATCTTTTCAATCGCTTTAGCTCGCTCAAAGGCCACCTTTGAAGCTTTTTCTGCTGCCTTCATCCACTCTCTATATTGGGCGTATATGTCATGAATGTAATCATGCATCGTATTTTCAGCCTCCGAAGGGATTCTCTTTAGATGAGGGGGGAAGATGTAGCCATCAAAGCAAATGTTTGGAAAATCTTTCTTAAGTTGGGCAATCTTTATTGCACCTTCCCACGTGGGCTCGGTTATGGCCTGCTCTGCAATTATGGGGGCCATAGTTTCGGCTCTCTGGCGATGAGTTTCAGGCCTAGAAATGTGAGAAGACGGTCTGTGTCGCGGAGGCTTCGATGGATGTGAAATGTGAACAGGAGGTGGTGAGGGGATTCTAGGAGGTGAAGAACGGGATCTAGATCGGTATCTATAATCTCTATCCCTATCTCGCTCGAATCTTTCTTGACTAGAGTACCCGCGATCGCGATCTCTATTTGAATCTCTCCTGTGGGACTCGTGGTAACTGAAGGACGTGCGAGCCGAACGGAGGCTCCCTAACATCGATCCTCTCCTATACATTGTACCTGTAAGTGAGAAATGAAAGAAAAGTTAGTGATCTCTTGAATTGAACGAATTATGATTGCAAATCGTGTAGTGCCGTGAAGTGTATGTATGTGCAACCTCCCGACCAACCGGAAGTGTCGGCCGCACTTGTAGCCAACGACTCGCTCAGATCAAGAGCACTATCAAGCTCCTCCAACTCGGTGTCATGTTGAAACGACACATAATCCGGAATTGGAATATCGGCAAACACTTCAAAAGGACTCTCTATCGGCGAGGGAGGAGCCTCCAAAATTCTAATTCCCGGAACAGGCAAAGACACGACCACAGATTTGAATCTCGTGGATTTAGAACGCTTATGAGCAACCGCCTTGCCTTTTCTCCTTCCTTCCGAGCCCTAAAAACTGCCAGAAGGCCCGGCTATAAGTTCGTCATCAGTAGGTGTTTTTTCTGAATCAACCCTTTCAGTTATTACGACATCGAGCGTTTTTCATTTCACCCGCTTAATGTTCCTTCGAGCCTTATACTTTGGTTCCGTTCAATCAGTCGGACGACTCTCAAATTCCTGTCGGTTAGAACCGAATCAATGTCCCTCATTTCACTCGGAACTTCTTGAAGGACCCTTACTATTTCTTTGAAATACTCGCCTTCAAGTCCTGAGATTGCGGCTGTAAAGAAAAGAAGATATTAGTTTTACACTAACTACTGTTATCTTGATAACTCTTAGAGAAGTCTGCAACACTTATGTCAGACTAGCCATCGGCTGGCAAATCCTGGGGGGCACCGGACGTAGAACCATTCCGTCTTAAAGTAACTCAGCCTTGTCCAGGATCCGGTTACTACTTGGCAATTCCTGACCGCCTCCAGAAATGTAAAAGATGTACTATCTCCCTTACTCTTGAAGTTATAAAGATATATGATTTCTGTTGGAGCCGGTGGCCGAAAGAGATACTCCATGAATACAATAAATAAGCTGTTCAACAGAGCATATCCATTAGGATGTAGTTGTGATGGAGCAATTCTGAGGAAAGACAACACTTCCCTAATATATTGGTTGAAAGGAGGAAGTGTTGCTGCTGCGCATGTATGGCGATTGAAGGCAGTAAAACCCTCTGGGGGAGCATGTGGTCTATCATTTGGTCCTGGTAAGAGAACACCATCCAATGACAAACCATGCCTTAGGAAAATGCGTCCCAACATGTCTTCAGAGACGTTGGACCTTACAGAATCTTGGGGATTACAGATGAACGTAGCATCAGGCAGCTCGTCCGGAGCTTAATCTATAACTTCGGCCGCGATGGATGGTATCTCTAGAACAAAAGGGGATGAACTCTGAAGCTCCTGCTGTTGAGAACTTGTGGATTCCATAGCTAATCAACTTATTAAAAACCATCATTAGATGATAATAAGCCCGTGCGTTCCCCAATGTGAAGTGTGTGAATGTGTTGTGTAGTGCAGTGCTACATAATACTTGAGAAATTCTACAGAGGTTGAGTAAATATTCAAATGACGAGAATTCAGAATTCAACGGGAGTGATCGTCATCGCTGACCGTCACAACCGTGTCATCCAGGCTTTAGAGACCGATCCGAGCTAAAGTTTATTAAAGTTTGTTAAGTTAGAGTTCCATCGACGAGCTTCGAAAGGCAATCAAGTATGTAGAGAAATGGTCAAGTCCAGGATGAAGCTCGTCGGAGTCAGGTGTTCAAATGTGCAAGAGGTTTTAGGTTCATTAAGGCTCAACTTGTATCAGTCGCAAAAACCCTAGTTCGTAACGATCAGTTTCGTATCCATCGGGATACAAGTTCGCATTGATCAAGTGAGTTGCTTTCGTATCGATCTCTTGGCACATAGTTCGTATTGATCGGGAACGTCAGATTTCGTATCGATCAAATACAAACCCTTCATATCGATCATCAAGTTCGAAGCATTCGTATCGATCACCTCGAGTCGGTACGAAACTCCATCATTAGTCGATACGAAGACTTCCATTTCATCATCTCGAAGTCCTATGATCCAGATCGATTCGAACGATCCATCACCCCTCCACCATCGATACGAAATCAGAACTCATCCATATCCACGTAGATCCTTCGTATCCCTCTGCCTTTCTTCTTCCCCAAACTGCTCAAACACCATGGCAGTTTTCTTTGACCTCGCTCCGGCCACCCATGACCACCGCATCACCAAAATCAGTCACAAAGGCATGTCAAATGGCATAAGAATTCGAGTCTCGTCATTTGGAGTTGTTCCTAATTGATTAATTACGTAAATTGAAGTAAAGATTCGAGGGATTAAGGAATTGTTTTAGATTGAACGAAGGCAGTTTATTTTTTTTCAGTTTTCCGATCGATGCGAAGGCCAAAGGAAAATAATGCAAGTGAAAAAAATTTCTAAGTACGAAATGGTATTTATATGGACCCAAGGAAAAGAGAGAGTCGATTCACCTTCCATTCATTGCGACCGGTTCCAACTAGTTTCTCCCGGATCGATACGAATTAGCCATTTCGTATCCATAGACTCGAGCATTATCGGTATGAAAATTGCAAAGAAGATTTTTCTGAGTCACCAGACTCCATCGATACGAAATGTTTGTTCATGTCCATTGTTCCCGTCTCCATCTAAAGGAACATCGACACGAATTGTACTGTTCGTATCCATCAACATACAGCCCATAAAGGCTCGTATCCATCGATACAAATAGTGCCCAGGGGACCAGTCGCTCTGTTCGCATCCTTCATTAGTCTATCGATACAAACTCCAACTTCGTATTCATCATTTTGAAAATTGCAGGAAGTTCACAACCCTCGATGCAAAGTTCATCACAAATTCATGTTTATTCATCCCGAATCGATCTAGGAGAGGATCGATACGAAGGGATACTCCAAAATGACCACCAAGCGTCTTTACAACTTGAATTCCACGTCGATTCAGGAGAGGATCGATATGGAATTTGATACAAAAACTGAAAGCACGACAACGACTCGTGAACATACGAACGTTAACGGGAGTTAGGCTAACATACATTCATGAATAATGAACAACATCCAATCTTTAAAATTCGCAGGAATTGAATGATTGTCTGGTGACAATTACAACAACAAACGCCAAATTACTATCATACATCGATCGATTACAACAGGACATAGTACAACAATGGGCAGTCTATGGTTTATAATTTATGTCTCTATGGATCAATCAAAGATTAAAACTTCCAACGCGAAGACGATAACTGTTTAACAAGTTAGATGGAACTATTCAGAGTGAAGATTGCAGCTTTTCAAAGCACGTCATGTTCTCGCAAGACGTACTTTAGGGGGCAAATGTTATCCCGCCTTTTGGCAAGGCCGTAATACCAAGGACTTAACTGGAAGCCAAGAACAGTCCGTCCCGAAGACCGGTTATACGTGGGCTCACAATGGATATCAATGAATTTTGTTCGAGTCCGGATCAGGCTACAACTAATATGACATGACAAGTGAAGCTATAAAAGCCAACGTTCCAAATTTCAAGTCAATCGGAGTTTGTGTGCTCAAGATATGATCGACGCAAATCAGAAGGATCAACTTCACTTCGTATCCATCAGGTTCGAATCGATCCGAGGTGGCCTCATTCGTAACCATCATGTTCGAATCCATCAACAGTCACCTTGTTCGCATCCATAAAGCAGCCAAGGAAATCTGACTTCGGGCCGATCCATGTTCGAATAGATCATAGGCGCGCTATCTCGTATCGATCAAGAGAACTGCGTTGTTCGTATCCATCAACTAAAGGGCTTTCTTCGTATCGATGCCCTATCGATTCTTCGTATCCATCCCTCGATATCATCTCACATCCATCTGTTCATGTCCATCATATTAACAGTTGTTCGTACCCATCAAGTTGGAACGACTTCAAATTGATATGAACAAGGCCACACAATCGATAGGAACAGCTCAACTTCCATCGATACGAACGAAGCCACGACACTCGATACGAACAATACAACAACGATCGAGTCGAATAGACCAACGACACTCGATGCAAAATGAGCTGTTTCCATCGATACGAACAGAGTGACTGCGATCGATACAAACAAGACCCAGCCAAATCGATACGAACAAGGCGAGAAACTTGGGAATACTCGGTCAACTCGGCATCGAACGTGGAGAGATCCGCAAAGCAAGCACCACATCAACTGGCATCACGTGCGCAGTATCGATACGAAGCGATCGATTCGAAGAGATGATCGATACAAACTGAATAGCCTACCGAAAACTCTAACTCGTATCGATCATAACTTGTGATCCACAAGTCCAAATGCTATGAAATTTTCACAGGAGTTTGCGTGCAACTCAAAGAACATCCATGCCAAATTTCGACTCGATTGGACCAAATCTTGATCGATACGAAATTCATTCGTATCGATCACAGATCAAGTCAGAACCACGTGGAATCGATCGCATGGTCCCGCCCATATGCCAGAAGAAGTCTCCTGAGATCTTAGCGAGATATTTGCTTCCTACACCTATAAATAGCACCCTAGAGCTCACAGAAAAGGGATCTTTTGGCTCTTTGACGTCGAGACTCTACCAGAAACACTCTTACACTTCAAAGCTGCTGCTATACTCGAATTTCACTTCCGTAATCCATTGTAATCTGCTGTTAGCCGCTGTAATTAGTTGTAATCATCAAGGAAATATCAATAAAGTCATCAATTCCATAGTGGACGTAGGCAATACGCCGAAACACTCTAAATTCTTGTGCTCTTGCATATCTTTATTATTGGTTTTTGAAGTGTTTGTTAGATTATCCTCATTTTCCATTTAATTTCTTCATTTTTATCTCTTCAAACTCTTCCGAAGAGTGTTGTGCCCAATTTTGGTACAAACATCTTAGATTTGTATTGGCAGCATTTCCAAAAGGCTGTGGTTTTAAGGTAGCGTTTTCTAAGTGCTACAGTTTCTGAAAAGACAATATTTCTGAAATACTACTATTTATACAGTAACGTTTTCTAAGTGCTGCTTTTTCTGAAAAGATGATATTTTCGAACTGCTATATATGTATTATCACATTTTCAAAGTGCTACGAATGCTAAAATACAATGTTTTGAAAATGTTATAATTGAATGAATGAACTTAGAAATGCTACAACTTTGGAAATGAATATTATTTTTGAAAGATATTGACATCGACTTTAAAATGGTTTTAAAATGAAAATATTTGGATTTGAAATATAAACCATTTTGAAATTTATAACCACGGGTTATAATAACGATTGGTTGTTAAAGAGACCGGGATCAGATATGGACATACTCTCTGTCGATACCGAAAACCACTTTAACAACTATGTACGCGGTGGAGATTCCAGAATGAAGTAGGATGGTGGCGATGATTCTATTTTAAGGTATAAACGTGGACCCAACTCCTATGAGTTGGCATAAGGTGGCTAAAACAGAAGCAATCGACGGGCTAATGAGGTAGCTCCTCTTATCAGACACATTCCATCGTATACTATTCTATTACTTTGTGATTGATTGGGGGCACCCCTTGATTCGGGTGTGTGGCTCAGGTGGGCGATTGCTGTGGCTCTACGTCACCACCAGCCCAAAAGTGTAATTGGTATATCTACCCTGGCATTGCCTAGTTGTGCCGTGTCACCTAACCTAGCATGCTTTACTACGAGTTTGATTTGTGTCGTACCTATGGAGTATTCTCTGGTAGCTCCAGTTTACGGAGTATTATGGTATAGTATAGACTATTGGCATACCTAAAAATGTGTTAAGGTGGAAAATGTAAAGCCTTAACGCTATTTTTAAATAAGTTTACTTTCCTTTAGACATTATTATAATAGCGTATCTTACTACATAGTAGATAGTTTAACGGATCCTTAGAGGATGGGCGGTCCCAAGCATCCTTTAAGTTATTGATGCATTTCTATTCCAGTTCACTTGAGTTGATTTACATTTCATAAGTATGTATGTCCTGACTCGAGTGTTTTGCTTTACGCTCGGGTTAGCCTAAGTATCACAGCTTTGGATTCATCTTCTGGAGCTAGAGATTTGCTGGAGTTTATCTGTCTATCTAGTTGTCTATTTCCATTTCAGTTATTTCCTATTCAACTTTGCTTATGTATTTGTGAACTTATGTATTCAGACTTCTGTTGTATCTGTTTTCAGACTATGGTATTTTGTATCTGTTTTGAGACTATGTATTGTAGTAGCTTCATGAACTACTATGTATTTTATTTCCGCTGCGAGTTATTCTGATATTCTGTGTCTGTGATTGGTTTTATTTCCTCCAAATTTATTTACAATATATTGTTTTGAATTATTCAAGTCTGACATGTGTGGTTTTATTGTCGATTTGAATGGTCCAAAATAGTGGGTCGTTACATTTGGTATTAGAGCTTTGGTTTTAGGAAAACCTTAGCCTATGGAGCAAAACTCATTAGAGATAGGGTAGAAATACCCTAGAATGAGTGAAATCAATCTTAGAATCATTTCTTTGTGAGAGAACGTATTTTTAAGTATAAAATGATTTTTCAAATGATTTTAAAGGATTTTAAAAGATCATTTTGATATAAAATTTTCTTGTTTTAAATCTCATTTTTCTTAACTTCATTCCTTTCGAATCCACCTTGTTTATTTGAATTTTGAATCTTATCTTTGTCTTTCTGTTTTACCTTTGTCCTAAAATTCATTCTTGATTTTTCCTGGATGAATCGTAGGAATGCCAGAGGTAGGAGTCGTGGTGTTGCCCCAGTTCCTGAGCCTGTTGCACCCATCAGGTTCACTACTCTCTGTAAGGAATTCACTCAACTTGGTGGTACCAAGCTTACTGGATCTGAGAGCATCGTAGAGGATCAACAATGGCTTAGGAGTCTAGAGAGGATCTTCACTGGTTTGGAGATTACTGAGGCTCAGAAGCGTCAGTTGGCAGCTTGGCAGTTGCAAGTGGTAGCCCAAGATTGGTGGGAATCTGTCATAGCTCAGACTGTGGAGGCAGATATTTCTTGGGAGAAGTTTAGGTATCTTCTTGTGTTAGCCTTGTGTTCTTTACAATTTTCTCTCTTTGGAATCTTTCTTAAGCTTATCTATCTTTTTCCAGGGAGGCTTTTGTGGCAAAGTGGATGCCCAAAGCTGGGAAGTCCCAGTTATACAGGGAGTTTATGGATCTTAAGTAAGGGAGCATGTCATTTTCTGAGTATGAGCGGAAGTTCAATGAACTTTCCAAGTTTGGTCCTGGCCTGATTGACACCTCTCTTAAGAAGAATGAGAAATTTATAGCTGTAGCTTGCCCAGAGTATTATGATCGTCTCATTTATCTTGTTCATGGTACCTTCACGGAGTTGATGGACATGGCCATTAGATATGAGAATCCCACTTCTAAGGAAACTTCTGTTCCTCTTGCTTCTCCATCTCAGCCTGGTTCTGGCAACTCTAAGAAGAGGAAGCCTAATTTCCATCAGCAGAAGCAGAATTGGTTAAAGAATCCTGGTTTAGGATCTACTCCTCGGAAGCATCCTATCGACCTATCTTCCATCACCTGCTTCAAGTGTGATCAGAGGGGACACTATGCCAATAGTTGCCCTACTTCAATTGGTGTTGCTGTTCCTCTACCTCAGGATACCAGGAACAACCTCTGTCATGTCTGTCTGCAACCTGGTCATTTCAAGAACGATTGCCCTTTGTATCAGAAGGGCAAGATATCTGGAGTCTTTGCCATGACTTCTTCCACTCCTGCTCCGCCTGCTCCACCTGCTCCACCTGCTCCACCTGCTCCTAGTGATTCCCAAGGTACTCTCCAGGGTACTTTTTCTATGTTTAATTTTCCTGTTCGTGTTTTATTTGATAAAGGAGCTTCGCATAGTTTTATTTCTGTGGATCTTTGTGATAAGTTTGAGCATCTCCTTTCTCCTGAGCTTTCATATGTACCTTTGTGTGTTACTAATCCTATTGGGGGTCCCGCGAACCTTAGTAGGATTTGTAGAAGTGTGAAACTCTTCTATTCTGGTTATCGATTTTCTGGTGATTTCTATGTTCTGGGTTTTGATGCTTTTGATATATTGCTTGGGGGTGATTGGCTGAAGAGGCATGAAGCCGTTATCTCTTGTAAAACCCGAACTGTTTCTCTTGTTGGTGATAAGGGTGATCCTTTGGTGATTCGGTGCCGTATGCCTGAGGATTTTGCTGGCAGTTTTATTTTCTCTTTGGATTCTTCTCCTGGTGATCTTGATTCAACCCCTGTGGTTAAGCTCTATCCCGATGTATTTGGTGAAGTTTCTTCTTTACCTCCTAAATGGGAAATTGATTTCCATATTGATCTTATTCCTGGAGCTCGACCTGTAGTTCTTCCTCCCAGAAGAATGGCACCCCGTGAGAAGGTTGAGTTGAGGAAACAAATTGAGGACTTGTTCTCCAAGGGTCTGATCATACCTAGTCATTCCGAATGGGGAGCAGATGTGGTTTTTGCCACTAAGTCCGATGATTCTTTGAGGATGTGTGTTGATTATAGGGAGCTGAACAAGCTCACTATAAGGAACAAATATCCTATGCCTCGTATCAATGATATGTTCGATCAGCTTTATGGGGCTGTTGTTTTCTCTCAGCTTGATCTTGCCACAGGTTTCCACCAGCTCAGAGTTGCTGAAGAAAGTATTCCCAAGACTGCTTTCCGTACTGAGAATGGTTAGTTATGCCTTTTGGTTTGACTAATGCCCCTGCTTTCTTTGGTGATTTGATGAATCGTGTTTTTCGTGATGTTCTTAATAAGTTTGTTCTTGTCTTCGTCGATGATATTCTTGTCATCTCTAAGTCAGAGGAGGAACATATGGTCCATTTGAATTTTGTTCTGGAGACTCTTAGGAGTCACCAATTGAAAGCTAAATTCTCTAAATGCCATTTTTGGAAGGATGAAGTCCGATTTCTTGGACATATTGTTTCTAGTAATGGAGTTTCTGTTGATCCAGTCAAGATCGCTGCGATCAATATGAGTCTACCTTTTCTCAATTTTCTTTTGTAATCCAATTATTCTATCTTTCTTTGTAGTTCTTATTTTTCCCTATTCTATTTCAGGATTGGGAAACTCCTAGGACTCCATCTGATATCTGTAGCTTTTTGGGCCTTGCTGGTTATTATCGGAGATTCATTGAGAATTTTGCTCGGATTGTTGCACCTGTCACTGCTTTGACTTGTAAGAATGCTAAGTTTATATGGAATGATAATTGTGAAGCTGCATTCAATGAGTTAAAGCGCAAGCTTACTTCCGCACCAGTTCTTACCGTTCCAAATGGAAATGAGGGATTAACGGTATACACTAATGCTAGTCGTGAAGGTTTGGGAGCTGTTCTGATGCAGGATGGGAAGGTCATTGCTTATGCCAGTTCTCAGTTGATGACCCATGAAGCCAATTATGCTGCTCATGATTTGGAATTGCTTGCTGTGGTTTTTGCTTTGAAGCTTTGGAGGCATCATCTTTTGGGAACTAAGTTTGAGCTTTTCACGGATCATCAGTCTTTGAGGTATATTTTCACCCAGAAGGATTTGAATCAGAGACAAGTTAGGTGGCTAGAGTTCCTTGCTTCTTATGACCTCGACATCAACTATACCTCTGGGAAAGCAAATGTTGTGGCCGATGCTTTGAGTCGGAAGAAGGCGGTGTTGTGTCAGCTTGTTGTTTCTTCTCCTCTTTTGGATCGTATCATGGCTAAGCAGGATGAGGATCAAATGCTTAGGCTTATTAAGGAGAATATTCATAGCAGGGTTGGTGGTAGTAGTCTTGATGGTAGTGGAGCTCAGATCGATGATAGAGGGATTTTGAGGATTAATAATCAGATTTGTGTCTCGAATGTTGATGGATTGAGACAGGAGTTACTTCGGGAAAATCATCGATCCAGACTTTCTATTCATCTGGGTGTGACGAAGATGTATCAGGATATGAAGAAGTTGTATTGGTGGAGAAGTATGAGGCGTGATATCTCCATTTTTGTTAGTAGGTGTGCGACTTGTCAGCAAGTCAAGGCCGATCATCAGAAGACCCCTGGTTTGTTGCAGCCCCTTGAGGTTCTCAATTGGAAATGGGAACAAGTTTCTATGGATTTTATTGATGGATTACCGAGGACCAGGAGGGGTAATGAGAGTATTTGGGTTATTGTGGATAGATTGACCAAGTCAGCTCATTTCATCCGGTCAAGTCTACTCGTTCTGCTTCGAGTTTGGCTGAGATTTTTATGAGGGAGATTGTTCGTCTCCATGGTGTTCCTGTGAGTATTGTTTGTGATCGTGATCCCATCTTTACCAGTTAGTTTTGGAAAGCTTTTCAGGAATCTTTGGGTACTCATCTGAATCTGAGCACTGCTTACCATCCGCAGACCGACGGTCAAACGGAAAGAGTGAATCAGATTCTAGAGGATCTTCTTCGTGCTTGTGTTCTTGATTATGGAGGATCTTGGGAAGATCATCTCCATATTGTTGAATTCACCTATAACAACAATTATCAGGTATAATCTCAAATTTTCTATTTTAATCTTATCTTAATCCTTTATCTATCTCATTTCATCTTTTGAAATTCAGGCTTGTATTGCAATGTCTCCGTTTGCTGCTCTTTACGGACGACCTTGCAGATCTCCATCTTGCTGGATTGAATCAGGTAATCGTTTGGTTCTTGGTCCTGATATGATTTTGGAGGCTTTTGAGAGAGTTGAGCAGATTAAGATGAAGATGAGGAGTGCTCAGGATAGGCAGAAGAAGTTCGCTGATAGGCGTAGGAGGAGTTTGGAGTTTTCTGTTAGTGATCTGGTTTTCCTTAAGGTCTCTCCCTTAAGGAATGTGATTCGTTTTGGTCATAGAGGGAAGCTTGATCCTAGGTTCATTGGTCCTTTCCGCATCTTGGAGAGGATTGGTTCTTTTGCTTATCGTCTGGATTTGCCTGAGAAGTTTTCTGGAGTGCATAATGTATTCCATGTTTCGCATCTTCGCCGGTATCTTCATGATCCATCTCTTATTGTCCAGCCTTCTACTCTCGAGAGTTTAGATATTGAGCCTAATCTGACTGTCGAAAGGAAGCTACTTCGTGTTGTCGATAGAGGTATGAAGCAGTTGAGAAGGAAATTTATCAACCTGGTCAAAGTGTAGTTGAGTACTGATGATCGGGATTGTACTTGGGAGACGAAGGAGAGCATGCGTGCTTCGAATCGGAATTGTTTGTTTCAGGTACTATTCGTTATTCTATCTTATTTTCTATCTTTCTTTGTTTTCTGTGTTTCGTTCCTTTTCGAGGACGAAAAGTTTTGAGTGGGGGAGAGCGTAACAACCCATAATTTTTAACAAATATTTTAATTGAATTTATTTGAAACTTTGATTTCAGATCATTTAAAAATTGAAATTTTGGAATTTTCAATGTAATTTTGGATTTTGTTTATAATTTATTTTCCAAATATAATAAAATAATGATTTTCTGGAAAATTTATATTTTGGTCAAACTTTGACTTTTAGTTGAAATTTTAATTTGAATTTTAAATTTCCAATCCTTTTCTCTTAAGCTGAATTTGATTCCGATATTCGTTCTGCTTTTCGTTTTGTTAAATTTCTGTTTTATACTTTTTAAATCTGATAAAATTCAGCGTTTTACACGCAATTATTTTCAGTATTTTTTTGTCTATATTTTTCTATGTTTATTTCTATTTTATTTTGGTTTGGACTTTGATTTTTGTTTGAGTTTTGAACTTGTTTTTGTTTTGGGCTTGACAAATGGGCTTGGAAATTCAAGAGACTTATGTTTGTTTTCATTTATGAATAGATGTCTTTTCCTTTTCCTGCCCTACAGCCGTACAAAAAACATTGTGTTTCTCATCTTTTTTCATTTTTCATTTCCTAACAAAACAATTTAATGTAAGATTTCATGGCTTCCTCTTTCTCTTTTCTTTTTCTCTTCTCTTTTTCTTTTTGTTGCAAGCTATGTTCGGCCACCATCATCCCATTCCTTTAGCCGACCATCTCCACCACTTCCCCATCGCCTAGGACCGGCCATCACCATCCCATCATCATCCCTATGCCTTGCCGTGACCCTAGATCCAAACCCATCACCATAGCATAGATTGAAACCATAGCCAAACTCCTATAAACATCACCTTCTCTTCACTAGCCTCGGCCACCCCTTGTTCACCACCTTCCTTTGCCTTTGGCCGTGACCAAACCCAACCACAGCCATGCAAATTTATGTGCCTTGACCCATAGAACATAGGGCCGAATCCAAACTCCATGTGGCCGAACCATGTTGCCTTAGGCCGAACCAATAGTGCATGACCTTTCACTTGCCTTGCCCCTTTACCTTCCAAATGACTTTTGACATGCCATCTCTTCACATTCCCATTGCTTAGCCGTGTGTTTTCTTACCTTAGTTACTCGAGCCTATCAAGCCACCAAACCATCATGGCCGAACCCAATCTCATGTTGGCTAGCCTATTTGCAAAGTGGCCGAGCCCACTTGTGTTTATCTAGCCCGTTCTCTTTTATTTTTGTTTAATTCTTTTATGTATTTTTGTGTTGAATATTTTCTTATGTATGTTGTATTTTATTTGTTTACAAGATTTGGGTTTGGGTGCTACTTCTCCTCTAATCCGATTCGTGCTTTGTCATGCTTTTTCGGAGTTGATTCTGTGTTTTAAATTGTCATCTCTAGCTTTAAAAAGGTGAGTTATCACTCTCGACTTCGTACTTATATAATTGTGAAACAAAGTCATGTGAATTGTATTAGTTATATGCCATGTTGATAGTAATTCCATATATGCCTGTGATATGATATTTTATGATGTTATAACCTGATTATATACCTGTTTCATCACCTGATCTGATATGCTATGCTTTACTGTTTTTTTTATATTTCTGTTTCTCACACTGCAAGTTCCTTCACTATGGGTTGAAATGATACATACCCGAATGGACTTTAGAATAGGGAAAAGTCGTTATGAGCTGAAATGATAGGCTCGAGCGATTTTTATTTGACTTGGGATTGCGGGTTTGAAATGATCAAACCCGAGATTTTATTTCGGATTGAAATGATATATATCCGTATTCATTTGACCTAGGTTAGAAAATATTATACAGACCCGTGGTTAATTTTAAATATAAATATTTTCTGAAAATTCTAAGTATTTGGAATTTAAAATATATGAGTTTTAACTTAAATTGGATTTAAATGATTTAAATAAATTTTATAGTGATTTTCTGTAAGTTAAAAGTGTATGAGTTAATAAATGATTAAAAATATAAAGTTTAAAATGTGATTTAACTTAATAATTGAAATTTTGATTTGGAATGGAATTTTAGGCTTAACTTGGTAATAAAATATTTTATTTATGAAATGGATATTTTAAAAGTAAATAAAGTATCAAGTTATTTGTTAAATTAAAAGTTAAGCAATTTAAATGTAATTTTGACCTAATAAATGAATTATGGTTTAACTTGGATATTTTATTTATAAAATTTTATTTAATTTAATCATAAGTTAAATGATATCCAAATAAATATTTCTAAAAAGTGAGATATGTTTTATAAGTTAAAAATGATGTAAAACTGAAATTATAATGTTTCTGAAATGTTATAATAAACCTTAGATTTGTATTGGCAGCATTTCCAAAAGGCCATGGTTTTAAGGTCGCGTTTTCTAAGTGCTGCAGTTTCTTAAAAAGACAATATTTCTGAATTACTACTATCTATACAGTAACGTTTTCTAAGTGCTGCTGTTTCTGAAAAGATGATATTTTCGAACTGCTATATGTATTATCACATTTTCAAAGTGCTACGAATGCTAAAATACAATGTTTTGAAAATGTTATAATTGAATGAATGAACCTAGAAATGGTACAACTTTGGAAATGAATATTATTTTTGAAAGATATTGACATCGACTTTAAAATGGTTTAAAAATGAAAATGTTTTGATTTGAAATATAAACCATTTTGAAATTTATAACCACGAGTTATAATAACGATTGTTTGTTAAAGAGACTGGGATCGGATATGGCATACTCTTTGTCGATACCGAAAACCACTTTAACAACTGTGTACGCGATGGAGATTCCAGAATGAAGTAGGATGGTGGCGACGATTCTATTTTGAGGTATAAACGTGGACCCAACTCCCATGAGTTGGCATAAGGTGGCTTAAACATGAGCAATCGACGGGCTAATGAGGTAGCTCCTCTTATCATACACATTCCATCGTATACCATTCTATTACTTTGTGATTGATTGGGTGCACCCCTTGATTCGGGAGTGTGGCTCGAGGTGGGCGATTGCTGCGGCTCTGCATTACCACCGGCCCGGAAGTGTAATTGGTATATCTACCCTGGCATTGCCTAGTTGTGCCATGTCACCTAACCTAGCGTGCTTTACTACGAGTTTGATTTGTGTCGTACCTATGGAGTATCCTCTGGTAGCTCCAGTTTACGGAGTATTATGGTACTGTATAGACTATTGGCATACCTAAAAATGTGTTAAGGTGGAAAATGTAAAGCCTTAACGCTATTTTTAAATAAGTTTACTTTACTTTAGACATTATTATAATAGCGTATCTTACTACATAGTAGATAGTTTAACGGATCCTTAGAGGATGGGCGGTCCCAAGCATCCTTTAAGTTATTGATGCATTTCTATTACAGTTCACTTGATTTGATTTACATTTTATAAGTATGTATGTCCTGACTCGAGTGTTTTGTGTTTTGCTTTACGCTCGGGTCAGCCTAAGTATCACAGCTTTGAATTCATCTTCTAGAGCTAGAGATTTGCTGGAGTTTATCTGTCTATCTAGTTGTCTATTTCCATTTCAGTTATTTCCTATTCAGCTTTGCTTATGTAATTGTGAACTTGTGTATTCAGACTTTTGTTGTATCTGTTTTCAGACTAGGGTATTTTGTATTTATTTTGAGACTATGTATTGTAGTAGCTTCATGAACTACTATGTATTTTATTTCCACTGCGAGTTATTCTGATATTCTGTGTCTGTGATTCTGTGATTAGTTTTATTTGCTCCAAATTTATTTACAATCTATTGTTTGAATTATTCAAGTCTGACATGTGTGGTTTTTTTGTCGATTTGAATGGTCCAAAATAGTGGGTCGTTACAAGTTAGGAGAAATCATATTTCTAATCTAATATAAGCTAAGCCAGTAACAATAGTCCATTCACGTATTCTTCATTACTGTAGCACTACGGTATATAGAGTTTGGCATAAGGTCAATAACTCTATTAATATCTTTATTAATTACATAGGTCAATTTTAAAGTCCTTGGTCTAATGCGATCAAATTCATCGATTAATTTTTTTCCTTTGGCTATAGACTTTGACTTTAATTTGACTTACCAATTAAAATGATACCGACCTTCTATAACGAAGTAGACGAATCCCCTCTTAAGTAGTGTGTCACTTTAAGTGTTTCAGCATGTACCCAACTATGGTCGTAAGACGGTAGCTATGCTATGTGGTTTCCCTTAATCAAAGTAAAGTTTACACATACAAGTTCGATAGTACTCTCAAGTCAGAAGACTACTGTACGTCATTACTCTAAGATCTTCTATTTCGGTTAAGTTATATAACCTATAGAAGACCCTCGTTGAGTCATTCTATGATCGTTCCAAACAACCACAGGATGTAACCTCTTGATGCCCTCAACAGTCATGAGTAAATCACCATCCATCGTATGGAGAGTGTTCATACATTAGTCTCAACAGATGTATCAATTTCCTTTTTCTCGATAATTCTTGATCATGAACATTTAAGGAGTTATGTTTCTATTTTCATTGATTCATTACTCATGGTTATGAACATTTCATAACTACAATCAATAAAAAAACTGCTCCTATGGAATTTCTATATGCATATGTTTAATATTTATTTATTGCTTATATCACAATATAACAAACACATAAAATAGAAAACAAAACCAAAAAAACATTTTATTTCAAACAAGATCATTGACAAAATTAGGATTATATAACAAGTCTACTTAATTGTCATTAGTATACACCCTTAATTCTATAAACCTTCCACTTGCACTTAGGCCATTTATGGAGCTTCATACCCATCCCTTCGACCAGTCTTCCTAAAACGGATAGAGAGAATAATTCAGTGAATGGATCTGCAATGTTATCTTTTGAATCAACCCTCTTGATCAGGATCTCTCCATCATTAATAAAATGCCCTGTCATGTGGAACTTATGAAGGACGTGTCTTGATCTCTTGGGAGCTTGCGGTTGCTGTAATCTAAATTTCTGCATTGTTGTCACAATACATAAGCATTAGACTTTCTCTGCTTAGGATCACACCTAATTTCTTATTAAATTTGCACATCCACTTTGCTTCCTTTATTGCATTGTTCAAGGCGATATACTCAGCCTCTATGGTGGAATCTATCACAACTTCCAATTTGGAACTTTGTCAACTAATGGCCCTACCATTTAGTGTAAAATCAACCCCAAGATTGACTTTCTATTATCGATATGACTTTGAAAGCTCGAGTTCAAGTAACCATTCATAAGGAGTTCGTCACTTCTGTAAATTAGAAACAAATCCTTGGTATTTCTTAAATACTTAAGGATGACTTTGATCACAATCTGATGATTCCCTCCCGAGTTAGATTGATATTGGGTTACTACACGTAGTGTAAAAGCGATATCTATCCTAGTACATAAAATGGCATACATGCTCGATCCTATTTCCAAAGCATAAGGAATCCAACTCATGTGTTGCCTTTCCTCATCCTTAAATGTGGAATCCTTCTTAGAAAGAAGTATTCCATGTCGGACCGATACGTTTCCACGCTTGGAATTTTCATAATAAAATGCTTTAGTACGACGTCTATGTACATAGATTGGGACAATCCTAATATCCTTTTTAATCTGGCTATATAGATCTTAATTTCTAAAATTTCGGAAGTCTTTCCTAAATCCTTCATCGAGAGGTTATTTGACAACCACACTTTCACTGATTGCAACGTTAGTACATTATTGGCAATCAGTAGCAAATTATCGATGTATAGAACTAGTAGTGTAACAACACCACTATTCTCTTTCTTATGTAAACACACTTCCTCTATGTTTTTATAGAAACCAGACTATTTAATTACCTTGTCAAAAACTTTTCTTTCGACTTTGAGATACTTGCTTAAGACAATAAATCGACCTTAAGGGCCGACAAGCCTTATAACTGCTCCCACTGACCTCAAAACAGTTTCATTGCGACATATAAACCATCTCTTCTAAATCACCATTAAAAAAGCCATGTTAACTTCAACTTGCCATATTTCATAGTCATGGTATGCAGCGAACACAAGTTGAATCTGAATGGATTTAAGCATGGGGAGTAGTGAAATGTTTCGTTATAATCAACACCTTGAATTTGATAAAACCCTTTCACGGCCAACCTCGCTTGATAGGTTTCTACATTTCCATCCACATTGATCTTTTTCTTAAAGATCCATTTGCAGCCAATTGGTTTTATACCTTTGGGTACATTCTCCAAAGTCCAAAGTTGGTTTTTGTATATGAAATCCTCTTTGATTTCATAGCATCAAGCCATAAGGCAGAGTCCTTACTATCTAAAGCTTGTCGGTAAGTGGGTGAATCGTCATCATAAATGACAAAATTTGCATTCTCGTCGATCCCGTAGTATCTCTCTAGCATGCAAGATTATCTATTTGACCTTCTAATATATTATGTATTTTCAATAGATGATGAAGTACTATCTATGTATTCAATTTCTATGGAAGTTTCTTTGGTCTTATCTAAGTCTACCTTATCGCTACTCACTCCTTGTAAGAGGAATTCATTTTCAGTAAAGGTGGCATGTCAAGAAAAATACAACTTTTGTTTCTCAGTTTGGTAGAATATGTCTCCATGATAATTCCTTGGGTACCCTATAAATTTACACAAGACTGACCTTTCCTCTAACTTACTAGGATTTACGTTCATAATGTAAGTCGGACTACCCTAAACCTTAAGATAATTCAGTTGAATTTTATTGCTAGTCCATAACTCGTATGGTGTTTTAGGCATATATTCAGATAGTATATTGTTCAACATGTTTGCGACGGTGTCTAATGCATACCCCATAACGAGTGAGGTAACTTAAATCACTCATTATTGATCGAACCATGTCTAGTTTGATTCCTCTTGTAACTACCCCCAAATTTGACATTACAAAATAATAAATAAATTAAAAATGAATTTTTAATAAAAGGATGAATTAGTTATATTTATAACCGTTGTAAAGGTCTTTCCAAGCTAATCGGTTTGATATATTTTAACACCCCATAAAATAAACAATAATTAATTAAAAAAATTAATAAATAAATTTATAAGGCTCAAATGAAATTTGAGCAAACATTAGAATTTAACCCCGAAACTTGCGTCATTGTATTCGTGGCGATTTCTAAGCAACATTCATATATGAAGCTTTGCAATCAGAGTTCAAACGGAGAAGTTATCGATCTTTGAAGGTTTCAGATTGAAATAATTCAAAATGGAATTAAGAAAATAAATAGTAGTAAATAATAATAGCGTTAAAAGGAAATGAATCACCGACCCATCACTGGTTAACAATTAAGAAGAGCCGCTCGACCGCTCCAATCGACCGGTCGATCGGTCGATCGGTCGGTTAGGGCCGCCGCATGCTGAACCTTGGCCAAAATGGCAAGGATTTAATAGATGAAAATATAACATAAGGAATTGATTCGAGCGCCTATAAATATAGGCATAGTCCCTTACTTTTCTTCTCATATCTTCTGAACAAAGCAGCAAAGCTATGTCATTCTTCATTCTCCACTATTTCTAGAAATTATAAAATTATTATATGTATGTATATTGGAGAAGGACATCAAATAAAAGATAATAAGAGAAGATGCGAATCAATTCAGCGGAAAAGGTAAATTCTAAATTTATAAATCTAGATTCCACTTAAACTCAAATCTCCTTTCAAATCTTAAATTCTAATGGGTATGTATGTACATTTAAATACATATTTTTGTTGAAAAGAAAGACAGTCAAGCAAGAAGAATGGGTTTGGATCCAGAGATTTGGAAGCCATATGATGAGTGGAAAATTATATGTTTTACATAACAATAAATTTATATCCTTAGAATTATGTTTTAATTATGATTATGTGGAAACCAATGAATAGTAGACTTAAATAAATAATTTTGACTTGAAATCCTTGCCTACATCTTCAAATAGTATTTAACTTTGATAAAATGATATATAGACTTAGAAGTTAGAGAGAATAATCTCTAAAATGTATGAAATAGAATATTGATAGGATTGCGTAGTTAATTCTAGATTTTTGGAAATCGAATTGTAAATTGTTAAACTTGATAATCATCAATCAGAGATGTTTTAATTAGATGTGGGATTTAAATTTCTATATTTTAAATCATTGGAATTGTAGAATCACAATGCAAAATTTTCAAAAATTGTCCAACCTCACAATTATATATGAAAAGTGCATCATTTGAAATAATAAGTAATAAGCCCAAATGAAAGAGATATGAAAAGTAGAGATGCCTTTTCGTAGTTTGCATTGTCTATTTTAATAAAAATAGAAAAGACAATTTATTGAATTTTCAAACGCAGCAAAAATTGGACAGTTTATGAAAAGTTGTAACGGTAACGTTTCCTTCTTAAGAAGATATGATTCCAATGCATTTAAACGTGGAAATAAATATATTTTTGGAAGTTACAACGTAAGTGTATATCTAGAAATCTCTAAATGTAGAAACTAAAAAGTTGTAAGTAGTAATATAAATAATCTCATTTACCAAACAAATATATGTATGTAATTCTGTGTGTGTGTGTATAAAGTAAAATATAAGTCTAAGAAATAAATAAAGAAACATCGGTCAGGTATGGTTACATGCAATTAATTTTTTATCATATTAATTATAAATAAAATTCTAAATATGAATAAGGTAATAAATTAAGGAGAAAAAGAGAACTTGTTGTAATCAAGTCAATATGGTTAATAAACCATTTAATGAATTTGACAACATAGACCAAATATGGCACGAGTAAAGGAAAATTAAATAGGCATGATAAACAAATTTCATTAATAACATTTATGGAAAGGAGAAATAAAGGCAGTAAATGTATAAAATAAGAAGAAGTCATAGCACGCAAGTAAATGAATATGAATATATAATAAACCTAAAAGGCGTAATAATTTCCATAGTGTAACCATATGGCTCAATCATACGTTTGCGACGGGTATGAATTAGTGGGCCTAGCCGAATATTTAGATTAATTATAAATTACTTGGTTTAGTATGGTTGGGATGCAAGCTCAGTAGAGTTATATAACGGCAGTCTGGCATCTACAAGGGGCTATCAGTAGTTGCATATACTTACTACTGATGTAGGATATAACAACCCGCCTCAAAATAGGCCTAAATTATGACTCAGAAAAGGCCCATCGAAAATTAGACTTATTCAAAAGCTGGCTATAAGTTGGTAAAAGCAATAACAATATAAAGCTATAACTATTCTTCAGAACTCACAGCAGAAGGAACAAAGTATTATAGCAAATTGTACCCATTTATTTCAAAATATATTCAAATGCCATAATACAAAATAAAACAGTCTCCATAACTGTTACATCATTTATTCAAAAGTATTCTTTCATGGGTACAATAAAAAACATCATAAATAAATAATAATAAATGCCATAAGCTTTACTCATGCCGTCTTTAAGCATCATCATCATCATTCCTTCCTTAACATGTGTTGTAATGAGGAGGGAGTCAATACAACAAGTGTTTGGTGAATACAAACCTCGAGCCTTATTATTTCAGTTTTGGGTAGTATATGTCAAAATAGGAATATGTCTTATGTGATTTAAAAACATTTAATACTTCATATAAGTAAAGGAGGTGGGCCCTCAAATAACAACTTAATACCTTCCATTTCCAAAGTAGGTTTCCAAATTCCATAACCCATAATTAACGTCATAAATGTCTAACAATGCGAGAAATAGAACCCGAGCAACTTAATACCTTTTAATGGAAATATGCAGACTCTGACAATTTAATACCTCAATTGAAGTAGGCCTCCATTATTTAATACCTATTTCCAAGGCGGACTCCACATAGGTATCTATCTAGCTGACATTGCATGGAAATCTATTCAGACACTTAATACTTCCTATTAAAGCGGAATTTTTTGAGATATCCTTAACCGTGCCTAAACTCAATCCCAACCATTTAATACTTCATTTGGGGAAGAAGGCGGGCCCTTAAACAACCACTTAATACCTCTAAAATTATGAAGCAGGTCCTTCGTCTTATGACCCGTACCCACGATGACATCTCGCATTAGCCTGACTATTCGTAGGTACTAGTAGCCAGATTAACTGAGCAGACTTACCTTACAAAATTGAGACTAACCTTGCGTCATCGTACTTATCATAGGTGATGTCTCACATCAGCCTCGAAGTCACACTGCTGGTAGTCAGATTAGCTAGGCAGACTTTCGCATGTCTTCTGATTGACCTCGCACCACTTATGACTTAGTTATATTTTACAAAACTCTTAATATATTATCACACACCTCAGTGTGTCCATTAATTAGGCTATATAAGAATTCCTTCTTATTTTGCCTTAACAATTCAATTACTTTCCTAAGGAGAATTTAATGAAAATTATTACCTAATTAACTACGCAATTATACGTTATAGTTGAACGCTATTTATGGTAATTAATATATAAATAAATGCGCACTTAGTATTTTCTATACGCATGGAGATTACGCCCTAACCAACGTTAAGTGTCAATTCCTTTTTAACAACAATATTACAAGTCCATTTCCATAATATCAATGGTGCCATATTTCCAATATCCATAACAGGGGATTTCAATATCCTTAACAAAGGATCAAATATTCATATCCAAAAATTGCAATAAATAGACTTGTACAATATCAAAATTTCAAGTCAATTTATCACATCAAATCAATGGAACAATCTCAAAAATAGAAATTGCAATTCTAGTTTCAGCTTCTATTCAACTCATCTTTTATAATGAATTAAAGAATGAAAAATTTCTTTTATTTTCGTATGGAATAAATGGTGTAAACTACGAATAAATTCATACTTTACACCATATTCCTTAATAGAAGTATCATAATCAAACTAGAGGAGTGGAATAAAATTTGAGATCACCAAAAATTGAAAAACTATATAATTCTAACAATTCAATGTGAACAACTGAGAATTACAATAAGAACTGACTTTTCGAACTAAAGGAGTTTTGGGGGGTTTCATTTTGTTTTATTTTCATAAACCCAAAACCCCTAAGGCATATTCAAATCCATAATATACTAAATAATTACTGGACAAAAATACTAAGATTTCCACTCATAGATTATCCTCTTGATAGATTTGAAACGCCAAAGCACTCTTTTACAGATCTCTTCTTTCGATATATATACAAAATAAGGATTGGTAAATATAATTTTGTTAGACTCAGAGAGGTTGGAAGAGAAGAGAATAGATTAAAAGAATAATTAGAAACAAAATAGAATCCTTACCTGAATTCCTAATTGAATTTCTGAATCTAACTAAAGAGAGAAAATAGTAGAGATTCGCTAAATTTTCAAATATTTTTGTGAATAAAAGCGGAGAGGGTAAGGTGCTATTTATAGAGGTTGAAACGTACCAAAACCGTAGGATGAAGATAGGTTAAAATGGATAAATCTGGAACGTTCATTGATAGGAACCCCTAGTCACCACCAACATGAGCGGTCGACCACCCTATACGCATTGGGCGACTACTAGCGGTCGATCGGTTGAGGTCGGCGGTCAACCCCTCGCCAATTTTGGGAACGTAATTATTTTTGTACCATTAGTTTTATTTAATTCTTTTATTATACTTTTAATGATATTTTTTAACATTAATGATTTCTTAACCCTTAGGTCTACTCTTAGTAAATTTTCAAATTTCAAATTTTAAACCCTTTTGGTGTCGAGAGAAATCCTATCGGTATCGATTTATTTTCTTGCGCGGGGAGCATTTCTATTTCCTCATGTAGCTCCTTTTGTAACTCCAACAACTGCATCTTGTTGTTTTCCCTTTTCCTTCGCCTCTTCTGACCAGAAACAGATGACTCTCTTCTTCAGATCTAGGAGAAGAGACTTCTCTCCTGTTCCTCCTAGTCTTTTGCGGCTGTTGGGTTAGTAGAGCATCAATCTTGTCCATCAAAGCTTTTTGGCTATCCACTATCTTCTAGTTCAATTCCTGCGGCATCTTATCAAGTTCACCTCCAATAACCACTTCTTATTGAGCAGATGAACATGGTATTGCCTGTTGTTACCAACTTCAACTTGGTGAGCATTTCCTTCATCACTGCTAGCTATTCCCCTTGTGGATCTGTTGGATCTTCAAAGTGCCATTGAAATTCTTTCAGCAAGCGTTCAAAATCTTTAAAACAAAACTTCTTGATCTAACCACTAGACCTCTTCAAATCCAAAATAACAAGCTAAATATAACCCTAAGTTCAATTTTTTTCAGTAAAAGCACCAAAATATTAACGTCAAAAGTGGCACAACACTCAATTGCGACCTATCGTAGGATTAGATCAAGTAGAAATAGTAGAAAAGTGCAAAAAAGCGTAGAAATGTAGAGAGACACGAGATTTTTATAGTGGTGCGACAATCTCTTGCCTACGTCCACTTTATAGTTTTATTGATTTGGTAAGGATTTAGAGAGAGATGAGAGGCACTAGCACAAAGGGTTGATAGGTTCTTAAACCTAGAGCTGTCAAAAATATTTTCCTAGATGACTATTATGTAGAGGGATAAGAGATGAAGAATATCCAGATTCTCCAGCCAAGAAGAAAGATCCTTGTTTGGTTGTCATATGGCTGGTATTTATTGAGAAACCGCTATGTAGGTCTATAGGGTTGAGTTGTACAAGGTCCCGTTCCAAATCCATGATGGAGGAGAGAGCATGCTGACCCATTTTCCAATATGGACCTCTCGGTGCTGAGAGGTTCATATTGGTGAAAACTTCTTATAACAACCTAGAATATCATCGTTTTGATTGTGAATATTTAATTAACTTTAAATATTTAAATTATTAATTTTAAAATTTTAATAACTCCTATTGATTATTAAATAATAATGGTGAAATTTTTATAGAAAAATATTTACAAAAATAAATAGTTCGAATAAATATAAATAGTATACTTGAAAATCGTTTTATCGATAAATGGTCTCGAAACGCATGAAATTATCATTTCGAGGAACTGCCTTGGACTTTGATGAAACTAGTGCTAGTGGAATTAGAATAATAAAACAATGTACGTTGACGAGTTTTGTGGCGATCGGACATGCTGTATGGTCGCGCGAGTTCAAAACTCGCAACGATTTGAAAAAAGAATTAAAATTATAATATTATTTTATTATATAAACAACTCACTCTCACTCTTCTCTCTCACTTTTCTTTTTCCTTTTCTCCTTTTCATTTATAATAAACTAAACCTAGCCACTATCTTCCCCTAATTTTTCCTAGAGATTTAGGCAATGAAATCGAACGATGTCGGATCCATTGAGTTCATACGAGTGAGATCTTCAAATCCATGTAGCCGATGATGGGTGCGGCCGATGTTAGTCAAGATTGACTATTAGAGGCAAAACTAGGGTTTTGGATTGGAGGAGATTTAGGTGATGATTGGAAAAACAGAGTGTGGATTTGAGTTTCTCGTGTTAAGGAGCATCAATGATGGAAAATTGGTGGCGTCTGTTCGAGTTTTAGGTGGCATGTCATTCGTGTATAGTGACCAAGCATCACCAGGTCGCATTTTCCGATGGTAGGTCGAGCTCTTCGAGATTGGGTTAAACTCGGAGAGGATGCAAAGAGAAGATTAAAGGTGAAGTCCATGACCAATTTCGTTAAGAAACGGGGGAGAGAGGAAGGAGAAAGGATCGGCTAATGGTGGGTTTGCATATCACCTGTGCATGGCCATAAAAAAAAGAATTAGGGAAAGATGGATTAGGCAAGCTAATGAGGGTAATTAGTGATTAATTACTTAATTAATGAATATTTAAAGTTTAAAATCTTATTAAATTCATAACTTCTTCGTACGAGGTTCAATCGAGACGTGGCCTTTCGCGTTGCGCTCGTAGGAGCATTGTCTATGCACTAGAGTTAGTTTCGTCAAGTTTGAAGCAAATAGGATTTTGAGCTAAAATCGAAAGCCGTTCGATTTTAGATTAAGCTAGAACGCATAAGCATTGGCTGGAATAAATATGAATTAACTCACTTTTGGTTTAACGCTATATGATATATGTGTTGAGATAAATTGTTATTTGTATGCTTGGACGTTTTATTGTCTGGTTTTAGGTGAGAATTATTATTTATTTAGTTTTTTAATTATATTAACTAATTGTGCTAACTTTAAAATAAGATACATTGTTCGATTTAAATCTGATTAACCTGCGAATTTTTGCATTAGACTCGTATCGACATTTAGAAAACGAAGTATAAAATATTAATAAATTAATAGTGATAAAATATAACTACGTTTGTTTAAATAATAATGTAGCCAAATAAATTTGCTCCATTTGTGAAATCTATTTAGCAGAATAAAATACCATTCTTCTATAATTAAATTGAATAGATTATTTTGAGCGTCTATCGAGTATAATAAATCCCTCTTCTGTGCTTGCAAAGTGAAAAGATGGTTTTTTTGAAGTTAATTAATATGTGGATTAGTTGATATTGGATAAATGGTGTGTTAGCTATTGGTTGTTAATTGTTGATAATAATGTGTTTGTTATTATTGTTGTTAGTTGTTGGGTTTGGTTGAACTCCCGCTTTATAAAGCGGATGTCATTTGAAATGATTTGTAAGGAAATTTGTTGCGAGACCTTAAGGGTTTTCTCGCCAATATTGATTTTAATTTCATTTATATACCTATTGTATAAATTATTGAATGTCAAAGGTTTAGTAGCTTGGTCATATTGGATGCAACTTTGATATGTCGCAAAAGTTAAATTCTTTTTAGAGTGAAAATAGTGATAATGTTTGTTAAGTGCTACGATAGCTCTAGTCCTCATTATAGTATTTTGAAATACTATTGTTCACTATTTTGATTTGAAAATGGTTTTGATTTGGAGGATGATTTTAATTATGATTTTTGAAATTTTCGATGGTATTTTATTTAGAAATAGCTTTGAATTTCTCTATTTTACTCCAACCTTTTTGGAAATGTTTTAAAAGATTTCGAGATGTATTTATTTTACAGAAAATTTGAAATAATAATTGTGAGTCAGTGGAATAGGGATCTTAAGGATAAATTAAAGTGGAAATTAGGGAGGCATCCCTATCATACTTTCATATTGTAAAGCGGGTCCCTGTCAAAGTTTCATTGTAAAGCGGGTCCCTGTTTTCTGGAAACGAAGAAAAATTATTGCTGAAATGTCAGCAACTTTTATAAATAAGTGCTGATATTTCAGCAACTATCTGTGTCAAAGTTTTATTGTAAAAACAAAGAAAAATTATTGCTGAAATGTCAGCAACTTTTATAATTAAATGCTGATATTTCAGCAACTTTCATAAACTGTGTTCACAGTGTACATAAATGTTGCTGAAATATCAGCAACTTTTATAAATAAGTGTTAATATTTCAGCAACTTTCATACACTATGTTCACAGTGTGCAGAAATGTTGCGGAAATGTCAGCAACTTTTATGAAATGTTGCATCATGCTCTGCAATAATCGTGAATAAAAAACAGGGACCTAATTTACACTGAAATTTAGTGAAGGACTTTTCATGAATTTTGAAACTTAATAAGGACCTGTGCCAAAAGTACTCTAAATTAAAACTAAGGGGTGAATAGTGTTTAATGGATTATATGAATATTATTCAAATTCTTTAAGATTTTACATGGAATGATTGAATTAACAATCACAGAAACAATCACAAAATCAAAGTATAAGTAAAGGTAAATGCAGTAAAAGTAAAAAGGAAAGAACACACCAGGATTTTGTACTGGTTCGGAGTTACCCTACATCCAGTCCCACATAATTCCTTGTATGGATATCTATTCAACTAGTAAATGCAAATACAATCTTGATTTCAAGGCTTCTAGACACACCCTTCAAAATCCCGGCCTCTAGGTAGAGCTACTTGATTTTAGGACCACAAGCACACCCACTAGATTTACGGGCTACTAAGCACATCCAATTGATTTAATCAGGCTATAATCACACCTACTTGAATTTTAGGGATACCAAGCACATCACAGAGTATAAGAGAATGATTTGATAGAGTTTACGGACTTAGATCTTCGATCTTGATTACAATTGATCCTATAACTCTAGAATAGCACTTAATCTTGAGAGAGATCAGAGAAATAAGAGAGTATATGAAAGAGAATCAAACTATAATGACTGACTTGATTCTGGTTGAATTTCAATAGAGTTTCGACAGAAATTGCTTTAAGAATCAAGAGAGTGGAAGAGGAGAGAAAAATACGAAAGTATTTTTTGAAAATTCATTTGGAAGACTGGTATATATAGGGAAACAACGGTTATGTCCATTCAAGAAGAGATACGACGAAAAGACACTTCCATTCAAATTAAATTTTGAAAAATACGGCCAGTATGTCGACATACTTACAGAGGATATGTCGATATATCCCTTTGTATTTTGAAAAATTACTTAATAAAAATTGTTTTGAAAACTTTAATTTTATTTTGAAACTTTGTACAAACATTTAAACATAGTTTATACATATTTTAATCATATTAAAACTTAGTAAAACTTTATAAAATAATTTTGAAAGATTTAATAAGAATATTTAATATAATGTAAGTAATATATATAAAATCAATATAGTTATAAATTATTAAAGTATAACTAATAATTATATATATATATATATCAACTTAAAAACACTAAAATAATATCTTTATTCATTAATAGATTTGAAAATTAATTTAAATTTTTTTGAAAAGATTATTTTAAACAGAGAATATTTGAAAAATAATTTAAAACAAAATTAGAGAAGGTAAGAGAGATTAGGAAAGTGATATCAAGGTTTTAACATAAATTCTATGACTCTATAACTTATTTGGAATATCTTGAAATCTTGAACTCTTCAATACTCATGAGTCTTCATTCTTGAACTCTTGAAACTTTATATCAGCATCTTGATACTGTACAGTCTTCTTAATCAATACTCGTCTAATATCCTACACTATATACTATATATATCTTGATAAAACATTAGTATATATATTCTATATAATGTCCTATAGTTGTTATCATCAAAACCAATACCTAATGTACTAACAATCTCCCCCTTTTCGATGATGACAACTCTGTATATAAAATATATTATAACTCCCCCTGAGTTATAAAACTCCCCCTTAATCTATGTCTAGATTTATATATTTCTCCACCTTTGTCATCAACAAAAATAACTAACTAAAACTATAATTCCCCCTAACTAAGATACTATAGTAATAATGATAAGAATGGTATATATGAAATGATGAGTGATAACACAAATCATTAATAGTAACCATACCAAACTATATATTCATTCAATATCATAATACAACGTAATCATAATCCAACCAAACCCTAAACTATCCATATATGTACAAATTAAAGCTGTCAAATCAAATATACATATCACACATTAAAAAAATCAAAGAAAATTAACTACTATCCTAACATGATTTCAAAATGATCATGGATTTGTGAATAGGGTGGTGTGGATAATGAAGGGAAAAGTTCCCTTTTTGTTCAACGAGATTTCCACCTCGATCGAAACATACTTCTTTAACGCATCGAACTTCACCATCTTCTTTCATGTGTTCGTCCTCTTCTTCTTCTTCTTCCTCGTTATCGCTGCCTTGAATGGGGTTATGAATAGCCAAATTTGCAGACTGGTCTTCAATAACTATTGGATTCATAGGATTATCTAATAGATATTTTTGCAAATTGTGAAGAATTATGCTTTGCTTCTCTTGTTCCTTGGTCATACAAAGTTGCACCACTTAAATTTCAATGAGCATTTGTAGAATATTCTTTATTTCACCCTCCATTTTAGTTATCTTGGCAATAGTAGTGCTTTGGAAAGGGGCCTTAGGTAGGAGAAAGGAAGGAAAACGATGGATTTTCTTCTCTAAAACATTTGGGATTATAGGAAGCCATGGTTTGTTTGTTTTATAAGTTTAAAATAGAGAGAATACAGAAAAATGAAGAAGAAAGTCGGAATTTGGTTATTATATAACCAACAATTTGAATTTTGGAGAGAAAAAAAACAGATTTTACCGTTATATGTCGATATGTGAGGGTAAGGTATGTCGACATACATAGTATTATTTTGATTATTTTTTTTCTTTATATTTTGTAATTTTTACTTCATTATTTTTATATCTCCGATTGAGAACAAATTCCTAGCTCTCTTCTTAACTCAGTAAAGGATGTTTGATTCAATGGTTTTGTTAATATATCAGCTATTTGATTTTCAGTTTTTATAAATTCAAGTGATATTATTTCTTAGTTTACATTATCTCTTAGAAAATGGTGTCTTATATCAATATGTTTAGTTCTAGCATGGTGAGTTGGATTTTTATATAGATTGATCGCACTTGTATTATCACAGTATATTTGTGATTTAGTAAAACTTAAACCAAAATCTTTTAATGTTTTTTGCATATAGAGAAGCTATGAATAGGCTAATGCTGCTAAAATATATTATGCTTCTGTCATAGATAGAGATATAGAGTTTTGCGTCTTACTAAACTAGGAAACCAGAGAGTGTCCGAAAAAGTGACAAATTCTACCTGTACTTTTCGATCTGATCTGCAACCAACATAGTCAGCATCACTATATGAAATTAATTCAAAGGAGTCTTCTTTTTGGTAAAAGAGTCCATAGTCTAATATGTTATTTACATATCTCAAAATTTGTTTTATAGATTTTAAATGAGTTTCTTTAGGTTGAGATTGATATCTTACACAAAAACAAAAACTATGCATTATATCAGGTCTACTAGCAATTATATAGAGTACTGATCTAATCATTCCTCTATATAATTTTTGATCTACATCTTTTGAATTTATTTCTTTATTTAATTGGTCATTTGTTGCCATGGGAGTTGGTTTACCACTGGTATTTGGCATACAAATTTATTAACTAAATCACTAGCGTATTTTTCTTGACAAATAAATTTTTTATTACTTAGTTGTTTTATTTGTAATCATAGAAAATAATTTAGTTCTCCCATATGACTCATTTCAAATTCCTTAGTCATTATTTATGAAAAATCTTTATTTAGTTTATCGTTGGTAGATCTAAAAATGATGTCGTCAACATATATTTGTATCATCTGAATATTATTTTTATCTCTTTAATAAAATGTATACTATCTACTTTGCCTATTTCAAAATTGATTATAATAGATAGGATTTAAGTCTGTCATACTAAGCTCTTGGAGCCTGTTTCAAACCATACAAAGCCTTCTTTAATTTGTAAACATGATTAGGTAGTTTTTCATCTTCAAAAAGTGGGGGTTGTTCTACATATACATTTTCTTTAATAAAATCGTTTAAAAATGCACTTTTAACATAATTTGATATAACTTAAAATTATTCTGACTAGCGAAAGCGAGTAAAATTCATATAGCTTCCAATCTTGCTATGGGTGCAAAGGTTTCATCAAAATCTATTCCTCCTTCTTGACAATAACCTTGTGCAAATAATCAAGTTTTATTTCTCATAACCTCTCCTTGTTCATTCATTTTGTTTCTTTATATCCATTTAGTTCCTATTATGGATTTATTCTCTGGTCTTGGGACTAATTCCCATACATCATTTCTTGTAAATTGATTCAGTTCCTCTTGCATAATAAGAATCCATGATCATCAGTTGATGCTTCCTTAGGATTTTTAGGTTCAATAGTAAAATAAAAGCAATGCTACGAATTTTATTTAGTTGATTTCTAGTTTTAACAATAGATTCAATATTTCCAAGTATATTTTCTACAGGATGATATTTCTAGTATTTTGTTCTTTTATTTGATGTGAATTTTCTGAATTATTATTATTTTCATTTTCGGTAATCTCATAATTACTAATTTCATTTGGGTTATCAATGTTTTCTTTTTCATCAATATTTGGATTATAAACTTTAAAATTTTCATCAAATGAGACATGTAATGTCTCTTCAATAGTATTAGTTCTAGTATTGAAAACTTTATAAGCTTTACTTCTATTTGAATATCTAACAAAGATTCCTTTATCTGATTTAGCATCAAATTTATCCAAATTATCTTTTGTATTTAAAATAAAACATTTACTACAAAAAACTCTAAAATATGATATTTTAGGCTTTTAATTATAGAATAATTCATACGGTGTATTCTTAGTTAATGGTCTTATTAAAATTCTATTTAATATATAACATGCAGTACCAACTACTTCAACCCAATTTTTTTTTAGGTAGATTACTATCATTTATCATAGTTCTAGCGCACTATTGAATCATCCTATTTTTACGTTCTACTACTTCATTTTGTTATGGTGTTCTTGGAAATGAAAAATTATGAGTTATGACTTTCTTATTGCAGAAATTCTCAAAATTTTCCTTTTTGAATTCTCTACTGCGATCACTCCGAATAGTTCTAATTTTACTAGACTTTTGATTTTGAGTTTGTTTAACAAAGATTTTAAACATTTCACAAGCATCACTTTAAGTTTTAAGAAAATCGCCCAGGTAAACCTAGAATAATCATCTACGATTACAAACACATATCTATTATGATCTATAGATTGTATCTGTGAGGGACCGAAAAGATCTAAGTAAAGAAGTTTAAGGTGTTGAGAGGTAGAAATAATATCTTTTGATTTAAAAGAGCTTTTACTAAGTTTTCCTAATTGACATGCATCGCATAAATTATTTACCATAAAATTCATTTTGGGAAGATCTCTAACTAGATCATTTTTAGCAATTTTAGATATTAGTTTGAAATTCAAATGACCAAATCTTTTATGCCAAATCCAAAGATCACTTGATTCAGTCAAAAGACACAAATTATAATTGGAGATTTTCATAAATAATGTATAGATGTTTCGTTTCCTAATACCTTCAGAGATAATGTTTGACTCATTATCTTCAATGTGAAATTTATCATCTATGAATTTAATTTTGAAACCCTTATCACACAATTGACTAATGCTTAACAGATTATGCTTTATATTCCTAACTAACAAAACATTAGAAATAATAGGAGTTTTAGAATTACTGACATGCTACTAAGCACACCCAATTGATTTAATCAGGCTACAATAACACCTACTTGGATTTTAGGGATACAAGCACACAACAAAGCATAAGAATATGATTTGATAGAGTTTACAAACTCAGATCTTCGATCTTGATTACAGTTGATCCTATAACTCTTGAATAGCAGTTGATCTTGAGAGAGATGAGAGAAATCAGAGAGTATATGAAAGAGAATCAAAATAGTAATGATTGAATTTGATTCTGTTTGAATTTTGGCATAGTTTCGATAGAAATTGCTTTAGAAATCAAGAGAGTGAAAAGATGAGAGAAAAATAAGAAAGTAGTTTTTGAAAATTCGTTTGAAAGACTGGTATATAAGGAAACAACGGTCATGTCCATTCGCAAAGAGATACGATGAAAAGACACTCCATTAAAATTTAAATTTTGAAAAATACGGCTAGTATGTCGACATACTTGTAGAGGATATGTCGTCGTATCCCTTTGTATTTTAAAAATTACTTAATAAAAATTGTTTTGAAAATATTAAGTCTTGTAAAATATTTTGAAACCTTGTAAAACATTTAAACATAGTTTATACATATTTTAATCATATTAAAACCTATTAAAACTTTATAAAATAATTTTGAAACATTTAATAAGAATATTTAATATAATGTAAATAATATATATAAAATCAATATAGTTATAAATTATTAATATTATTAAAGTATAAACATGTAACGAACCAGGATTTTCGACCCTCGAAAATAGACATCAATACATTCACTATATAGCATGACGAGCAATCGAGTGCCGGAAATACCAGATCATTAGGGGTAAAGAAGAAAAAGGTAGAAGAAAATAGAACAACACAGAATCCCACAATCTCAGCAGAACAAAATATAATATATAATAACAGATTTTGAATACAAGAACTGTACTGTTAATATACATACCATTATCAGAGTACAATAGTGTAATGACCCAAGATTTTAGGAATTTATTCTGAAAAATATAAATAAATTCAAAATAATTTTTAAATAAATTTTGAAAGGGAATTGATATAGCTTGATAGTGTATCAGTATGTGTGTACATGTGTGCACAGGAAATGCACATGAACTAAAGCTAAAATCCCTAAACTCTAAGAATAAATACATATTGATATGTATGGGAATAAATATATATATATATAGATTAAATCCTTAAAAGCTGTATGCATAAGTAAATATACATATATGGATGCTACTGAATATTTTTGAGTGTACATGTGCATGTGTGTGTCAATACATAATGATGTATAAATATATATATGGGTGTACTAATTATTTCAGTAAGACTTATATATATATATATATGTTAATAAAATACTAGAGTTCAAATTAGTGAAATAAAATATACAGACATATTTTAGTATATAGGCAGAAAGAAAAAAAAATGAGGATATAAAAAGGAGTAGTCCTCTTGTAAATAAATAAAGGAAGTACATACCATTTACATGAAAGCTAAAAATAGGAAAAATAAGACAAAATAGGGAAATGCTTAGTATAGGCAGAATTAGGAAGAGTATTTGATAAATAACAAATCAAGTCACATTTTTAGCATGATTGTAGACAAAGGAAAAAGTATTTTCTGAAAAGAAAATTTCTGAAATTAACCAAAAAGAATATAACCACTTTTCTCTTCACCTAAATTAAGCCGGGAAGGGTAGAATTTTGGGTTCAAATAAAATGCAGATAACATAATTTTTCTGGTGGGCAAAAATGGCTTTAGCCAATACCCAAAACCCTAAGGAGGACCCTGTATATATATATGCATATGCAGCAGCCTCCTCTCCTTCTCAGAAAAGAACTTTGAAAAAAAAAAGAGAAACAACACCATAATCATAAGGCAAGGGAAGGAAAAGAGCTTGAGGCTAAAGGCAGAAGTTCATCAATTAATTAAGGAAGCAAAGAAGAGAACTAGGTGAGAAAACTCACTCAACAACTTAAGGCACTAAGTCCTAATGAAGGCAGCCAGTTATAAATGAATTTTTCTTAAAAGTATATGTGATTGTTCTTTAGAAGTTAAGGATGCTTTAGTGCTAAATGGTTGTTCTGGTTGTTTTTATTTTGTGAATATTCTAAATATGATCTGCATGCATACATAAGTATCTTTGAAACCCAGATCTCTTTTTAATATGATATTGGTTAGAAACAAATAAATACCCAGAAAAATAAAATGTTGGATATAAGCAAGTAGTGTTGGTTTTGGCTCAACCCAGAAGAATTGATAAGCTTATGGGCTGCAATATACATATGTATATGTGCTGAGGCTTAAAATGAAAAGGAATTAGGAGTGCAATAGGCTTGCCTATGTGCTGATACTCCTGATTCAAAGAAAATATACAATATCCACCCAGCAAATAGATTTTGTGATTTAGGAAGCTTGGTCAACCTGAGTTAACTAAAGCACAGATGTTTGCAATAAAATCTTCCCATAAAGCCATAAACCAATGTTAGTTGTCTATATCTCTGTAAAATTGCAAGAACATATTTTAATAAGTACCAATACTAAAATTGCTTGGTTGTGTAACGACCCTAGATTTTTATTTAATTTAAATTGATAATTTAAATTAATTTTTGAATAAAAAATTGTATAATTTATCGATCAAAGTGAAATATTGGAAAATAACTTTCAAATCACAATTTAAATGGAAAATAAGAAAACATAGCACTAAGGAATGAAGACTTTCCAGCCTAATACAAAGCTTGCATTAATATAAAAACTGATGGTTCGAATGCATGAAGACCTAAAAACTAAAAGAATCAAATACAAAGTAAACATGTAATATGTTGTAGCTTGTAAGTGAAGACTCAGGCAAGTAAAAATATAAAATATGTGTAAATTAAAAACATAAAGTACAACAACATTTAATGCTCTCATTTCCTTTAGCAAACAAAATCTGTTCGAGTTGTATGAAATGTGATTTCAGCCTCCAATTGAAGAAAAATATCTCTGGCATTGTACAAATAAAATTATATCAACCTGTACAATGTAATACTATCTGTAAACTTCACATTTTTATACGCCAGCCTTCCCCTTCATTTCAGCTAGTTCCATCAAAACTAAGCAAAGAAACTGAAGTTAATATCATCTACAATTTAAACAAAAGGAATGCAACCTTAAAATTCAATCTAAGTCAATACAAACCTGAGATCAAGCAGACAAGTTTTCAACCAAGAATATCAAGCCTGTTCAACATTAGCAAGCTATGTTCTTCCTTTCTGTGAAAATTCAGGTGAGCAAATTTTCCACCCTTAATACTTTGTTGCCTGTGAGCAAACACTTGAAACTATACATTTTTCTTCTGGCTTGCAATATGATGATCTGAAATTGTGTATGCTTGTGTGATTATGTACCTAGGTGTAGATGGATATATTAATGTATGTCTGGAAACTAGAAAATGAGCCTCTATTCTTTGTTCCAGGCATCTAAATCAAGAAAAAAAATTCAATACCTCTGTATACATTCAAATTTAGGTGGTGAAATCTAAAAGGGTATTGTTCATAATAACAAAAACCTATTTATAAAAATATAACTAGGTATAATTCACAAATAGATTGCTGAAAGAAAAAGAAATTACTGTGAAACCATCATAATTCAGAAAATTCAAGTATCTCGGTTTCAAGTTCTACTTACATACCCTGATTCGTTCCAGGAAGTAATGAATTTTAATGTTAAGTTTATAATTTTTAAGTTTAGGAATGTCGCGAATTATAGAGTTGAACGAAATTGTTAATTTTGTCAATCCCTGGTGATTGGAGAGATGATTAATCTTGAGATTGGAATTGGAGCAAGGTTGGAGGTCAGTGACCCTAGGAAAAATTCTCGCACATTTTTTTCGTTGATTGTGGCAATGGCGAGATGACGTTTTAGGGTTTTTAAAGCTAGTTTACTCGCATAGGTTTGGGAAGGAACTGCGCCAATCTCGAGACGTTTGGGCTGATCGCACGAATGGGGAATGGTGCGTTGGAGTTCGTCGAAGCTCTCACAAAAATTTCATGGTCTCTGGTGTACTAGATCGATGTGACGAGGTGATTTCAGATGTCTGGTTGTGTTCCAAGTAGAAGCGAGGATGCTCAAATTTGATTTCGAGGTTATCTCGATGACCTGGGTGGTTGTACAGAAAGATGGGGTCGTAGTCGACATGCTGATGATCAGAGGAATGATCGGAGGGGTTTAGATTTGTGTGCACGATGCACATGTGTACGATTGTGTCAGTGATAAAGGAAGAAGAAGAAGAAGGCGGGAAGCTCGAAGTTGAACTCGAGAATTTGGGTAGATGTCTCAGGGTTGTCTTCGAGTATGTTAGCAGGGCAATCGTGCAATCAGATTGAAGTTTTAACAGTTTCAAATTTTTTTATAAAAAAAAGAAAAAGAAAAAAAAAACTGTAGCCGGGGGAAAGATGAGGAAACTCGAGTATCTATTCGAGTAAAACATGAATTGACTCGCTCCTTGATATGTTAACCAGTTTTAAATATAGAAAAGGAATAACAAGTTTTTATTTTAGTTCAAACTTGATCGAGTATAAACAAGTTATCAACTATTCAAATTTAAAATTATTAAGATTTGATCAATTCACAGTCAAGCAAAATTAAACCTTGTTTAAAAATAATTAATAAAAATAATTATGTGATTAATCTAATTAAATCGCCTTCACCTTAATTGAAGATGATTGACTATTATCAGATATTGTGTTCTGTATTGATATTCCTATTGTGGTTGTGATGCAAATTGCTTTGTGCTGCACTGTGATTTTTGATTTATCTCTGTATTTATGTGAAAACCCTATTACCCGTAAAATGGCACTTGAACTTCGATGCGACAGGGAGTCGGATTCCAGTTGGTTATCCGAAACCCACATCGAATTGTAATGATGAATCTTTGTGACTGATAAATTTATTTTATCTATGAATCTGTGAATGAAGATAAGCGTTGTGGGTTATACCGCTTATCGATATATCTGTGATGATTGATGTTGTGCACTATTGTGTAAAAACCCCAGGACCACACTCTTACACACACAAATATGGATTTCACGTGGAAATCGGTTAAGTCACAGATGATGTAAATTTAATGTTTTTGAAATTGAAATTTTGAATTTCAATTGATTTTGAAATTGGAAATTTGAGCTTTTGAAATGGAATTTCAAAGATAAAAGTTATTTTGAATAACTTAATCGAGTTTTGAAAATTTAAATAATTTGATTTAAATTTGAATTCAAGTTTGAAATTGAATTCTATGATTTGAAACTAGGGATTAAAGATGCTGTACAAGTTATATATGGGTTAAACCATTTTAAAGGTATTGATTTGGGAATTTGAATTTAATTCAAGAGTTTTAACTCGTGTAAATATAACTAGATTTTTCTGAAACGAAAACTACTTATTTTCAAATAATAATAGCTTTCATTTTAAGAAAGGATTTCCAAATTGTGTTGAACGGTTTCAAGTTTGAAATAGAATTGAAATGTTTTGAAAACTATGAAATGAGTCTTTGATTTCAAAGACCGGATGAGTTAATCTAACTTGAAATGGAATTGTTTTGGAAGATTATGAATGAATTTTTGGAAACGAGTTTTGAAAGCTATAAGTTAAATCTTGATTTAAAGATTTAACAATTTAACCAAATTGAAATGGAAATCGATTTGAAAATCTATGAATGAATCTTTGTGAATGGGGTTAACTTTGTGAATTGAATCTTTTTGTTTAAAAGATTTAAAGTGTGGAAATTGTTTAAACCATTGAAGGTTTTTGAAATGAATCTTTTTGTTTAAAAGATTAGAAATGGTAATTGTTTTAACCATTCGAATGAAAAGTTTTGGGTTTTAAGCTGTGATTTAACTGAGACCCCAGTATCCATATGATTTTTAATTGCGCTCGTTATTCGGTTTAGCCGGGAGAGGACCTTTCTGTCATATATCCCATTCCGAATAGTGATACGACGATATGGATAGCATTTGAAGACCGGTGGTGAAGACCGGGTATTTACGAGAACGATAGGATGACCTATCGATTGTCTCTGCACTGAGTCGCGCCGGTATAGAGATTTCCTAAGTGATGGGAAATCCGATCGGGATTGTGAATACCCGGATTTGCAAGGGCTTCTTTGGAAGTGCCTTCGGTTCTGTTCGAACCCGGAACAGACTTGTATGGATGTGTGTCTGACGTTACACTTTGAGATGTAAAGCTGGTTTCTATCAAATACATTTCTGTTGGTGGCGGAGAATTTATTCTCTTAGCTTAACACCCTTCTCTGAGACGTACGAGCTCAGAGGTTATGTAGTTGATGGTTACTAGTGATACATTCCCAATTTGTTAATGTGGCATACGAAGTGCTGATGATCATTTGTTGATCAAAGCGTGGCTTTGTGAAAAAGCGTGGCTTTGTGGAAAAGCGTTGCTTTGTGAAAAAGCGTGGCTTTGTGAAAAAGCGTGGCTTTGTGAAAAAGCGTTGCATTGTGGACTAGACTTCGTCGAGCCTCACAACCCGATAATGGTCGAAACAGGAATGTTGCGGCAAAGGTTTGTAGGGGTAGCGCCCCTAGGGTATGTCATTTCCTTCTGGATAAAAGGTGATATCATGGTATGGAGCCCAGATATTTTACCTATGTGGATGCTGCACAGTTATTATACTTTGTGGTTATTGCTTTGTGATCGAGGGCCCTCGGATAAAGGTCGGTAACGACCGGGGGATGACATGACTCGTGTGTTAGTTACCTAGTTACAGCTGTACAGCGTGAGGTAGCGTCAGTGTGTTAGTTACCTAGTTACAGCTGTACAGCGTGAGGTAGCGTCGACCTTTTGTTTGCAGAGATCCGGTTAGGATCCGGGGCGTCTTTCCAGAGGCGTTTCTATTTCGGTAAGGAAGTTCCTTAGCCTGATCATTTATTGGAAATCCAAAGAAGCAATACGAACCCTGTACGGTTTTAGTTGTATTACCTGCTATGGAATGTGGCGGTAACCTGCTATTGAACATGGTAGCTATAGTAGGCATACAATGAAATGTTGTATGCTATTGATATTATACTTTCGAAATGTTTTCCATTATGCACTAGTAATAATATCAAGAGAGTTTTTCTTGCGTAGTAAGCATGTTTGACTATCATAAGAAGAAATCTCCTCCAATTCTGCGTTTGCATTGTGTGTGTGGTGGGAGGTCTTATGGTAGTTTCATTTTCCAAAAACATTGCGGATTTCAATGTTTAAAAGCCTTTTGTGTTTGTTTAAAGATAAACTGTTTTTGTTGCTCACACCAGTCCCACGACTGACCTGGAGTTTATTGTTCCCTTCCTAAACTCTGGGTGCCCACTATTTTCCACACGGGCAGTCTAGAGTTGGGTTTTTCAGATATTCAGGTTCAGTAGATTATCTGGAGCTAGTCAGTTCTTGGAGTTCATGGATTGACGTTGCTTATCTTGGAGCATTCTATTGGGGATATTCTATCCGCTGCTGGTGTTATCTATTTTCTTTCCGCTGCTATTTCTTGTATCA
This sequence comes from Allium fistulosum, assembly GCA_030737815.1. Lineage (NCBI taxonomy): Eukaryota > Viridiplantae > Streptophyta > Magnoliopsida > Asparagales > Amaryllidaceae > Allium > Allium fistulosum. Next base: position 493,894,201 of record CM060905.1, on the reverse strand, counting down.
TATCTCTGATGTATATTGATATTCATTGTATCACTCTGTTGTATCTGATGTTGTATATCTCTATTCTTTTTCTTTCTTCCGCTGTGTTGTTATACTTAATGGTGTTATAAGCTCCGGCGAATCGGATTTGAACGGTCGAATCTATGGCATTCGAGTACGATGTAAAGTATGGATGTCGATTTTCGAACGCAAAAATCCGGATCGTTACATTTGGTATCAGAGCTAAGGTTGAACTTTAGCTCAGGAGTATAACACATTAAGTAGCTCATTAGAGATAGGGTGAAGTATACCTTAGAATGAGTATTTCTTAGATATCCGTCCGTATGCCTCAGTAAATTCTCTTGCTATCCACTGATAGTGAGTATGAGTGTAAGAAGAGGACGAGATAAGGGACAAGGGAATACGACTATAAATGGTCGATACTCGGAAACAACAAGGAAATAATCTTTTCTCTATCAATCTCTTTTGTTCGTCATCTCTTTTAAATTCTTCGATAGTTCCTGGTAGATCCAGAAAGAAGCAGATTTGATATAGTAATGTGGGACATAAACTCCGGAATGGCCAAAATTGTTTGTTTGGATGAATTGTTTGCTTTGTTTGCTATGGCTGATAGGTGTACTCTCGTTCTAAACTAAAAGTTTTAAAATTGTATCCATATATCTATCTATTCTTTGGGTTTCGATATGTTCTACGAATGGTTAGTTATCCTTTCGAACTAACCGATGCCACTGTATATTTCGTAGATCTGGATAACCCGAGTATCTTGTGAAGAATTCAACAGATTCGTTCTTGTATCTATTTTTGATATTCTGATTTGGTAAGCCAAATGTAGAATAAATATCCAGTTTGATTAGATTCTTCATCTGTCTTTGTTTTCGTGCCTGCGAATTTCGAGGACGAAATTCTTTTAAGGGGGGAAGTTTGTAACGACCCTAGATTTTTATTTAATTTAAATTGATAATTTAAATTAATTTTTGAATAAAAAATTGTATAATTTATCGATCAAAGTGAAATATTGGAAAATAACTTTCAAATCACAATTTAAATGGAAAATAAGAAAACATAGCACTAAGGAATGAAGACTTTCCAGCCTAATACAAAGCTTGCATTAATATAAAAACTGATGGTTCGAATGCATGAAGACCTAAAAACTAAAAGAATCAAATACAAAGTAAACATGTAATATGTTGTAGCTTGTAAGTGAAGACTCAGGCAAGTAAAAATATAAAATATGTGTAAATTAAAAACATAAAGTACAACAACATTTAATGCTCTCATTTCCTTTAGCAAACAAAATCTGTTCGAGTTGTATGAAATGTGATTTCAGCCTCCAATTGAAGAAAATATCTCTGGCATTGTACAAATAAAATTATATCAACCTGTACAATGTAATACTATCTGTAAACTTCACATTTTTATACGCCAGCCTTCCCCTTCATTTCAGCTAGTTCCATCAAAACTAAGCAAAGAAACTGAAGTTAATATCATCTACAATTTAAACAAAAGGAATGCAACCTTAAAATTCAATCTAAGTCAATACAAACCTGAGATCAAGCATACAAGTTTTCAACCAAGAATATCAAGCCTGTTCAACATTAGCAAGCTATGTTCTTCCTTTCTGTGAAAATTCAGGTGAGCAAATTTTCCACCCTTAATACTTTGTTGCCTGTGAGCAAACACTTGAAACTATACATTTTTCTTCTGGCTTGCAATATGATGATTTGAAATTGTGTATGCTTGTGTGATTATGTACCTAGGTGTAGATGGATATATTAATGTATGTCTGGAAACTAGAAAATGAGCCTCTGTTCTTTGTTCCAGGCATCTAAATCAAGAAAAAAAATTCAATACCTCTGTATACATTCAAATTTAGGTGGTGAAATCTAAAAGGGTATTGTTCATAATAACAAAAACCTATTTATAAAAATATAACTAGGTATAATTCACAAATAGATTGCTGAAAGAAAAAGAAATTACTGTGAAACCATCATAATTCAGAAAATTCAAGTATCTCGGTTTCAAGTTCTACTTACATACCCTGATTCGTTCCAGGAAGTAATGAATTTTAATGTTAAGTTTATAATTTTTAAGTTTAGGAATGTCGCGAATTATAGAGTTGAACGAAATTGTTAATTTTGTCAATCCCTGGTGATTGGAGAGATGATTAATCTTGAGATTGGAATTGGAGCAAGGTTGGAGGTCAGTGACCCTAGGAAAAATACTCGCACATTTTTTTCCTTGATTGTGGCAATGGCGAGATGACGTTTTAGGGTTTTTAAAGCTAGTTTACTCGCATAGGTTTGGGAAGGAACTACGCCAATCTCGAGACGTTTGGGCTGATCGCACGAATGGGGAATGGTGCGTTGGAGTTCGTCGAAGCTCTCACAAAAATTTCATGGTCTCTGGTGTACTAGATCGATGTGACGAGGTGATTTCAGATGTTTGGTTGTGTTCCAGGTAGAAGCGAGGATGCTCAAATTTGATTTCGAGGTTATCTCGATGACCTGGGTGGTTGTACAGAAAGATGGGGTCGTAGTCGACATGCTAATGATCAGAGGAATGATCGGAGGGGTTTAGATTTGTGTGCACGATGCACATGTGTATGATTGTGTCAGTGATAAAGGAAGAAGAAGAAGTAGGCGGGAAGCTCGAAGTTGAACTCGAGAATTTGGGTAGATGTCTCAGGGTTGTCTTCGAGTATGTTAGCAGGGCAATCGTGCAATCAGATTGAAGTTTAAACAGTTTCAAATTTTTTTATAAAAAAAAAAGAAAAAAAAACTGTAGCCGGGGGAAAGATGAGGAAACTCGAGTATTTATTCGAGTAAAACATGAATTGACTCGCTCCTTGATATGTTAACCAGTTTTAAATATAGAAAAGGAATAACAAGTTTTTTTTTAGTTCAAACTTGATCGAGTATAAACAAGTTATCAACTATTCAAATTTAAAATTATTAAGATTTGATCAATTCACAGTCAAGCAAAATTAAACCTTGTTTAAAAATAATTAATAAAAATAATTATGTGATTAATCTAATTAAATCGCCTTCACCTTAATTGAAGATGATTGACTATTATCAGATATTGTGTTCTGTATTGATATTCCTGTTGTGGTTGTGATGCAAATTGCTTTGTGCTGCACTGTGATTTTTGATTTATCTCTGTATTTATGTGAAAACCCTATTACCCGTAAAACGGCACTTGAACTTCGATGCGACAGGGAGTCGGATTCCAGTTGGTTATCCGAAACCCACATCGAATTGTAATGATGAATCTTTGTGACTGATAAATTTATTTTATCTATGAATCTGTGAATGAAGATAAGCGTTGTGGGTTATACCGCTTATCGATATATCTGTGATAATTGATGTTGTGCACTATTGTGTAAAAACCCCTGGACCACACTCTTACACACACAAATATGGATTTCACGTGGAAATCGGTTAAGTCACAGATGATGTAAATTTAATGTTTTTGAAATTGAAAATTTTAATTTCAATTCATTTTGAAATTGGAAATTTGAGCTTTTGAAATGGAATTTCAAAGATAAAAGTTATTTTGAATAACTTAATCGAGTTTTGAAAATTTAAATAATTTGATTTAAATTTGAATTCAAGTTTGAAATTGAATTCTATGATTTGAAACTAGGGATTAAAGATGCTGTACAAGTTATATATGGGTTAAACCATTTTAAAGGTATTGATTTGGGAATTTGAATTTAATTCAAGAGTTTTAACTCGTGTAAATATAGCTGGATTTTTCTGAAACGAAAACTACTTGTTTTCAAATAATAATAGCTTTCATTTTAAGAAAGGATTTCCAAATTGTGTTGAACGGTTTCAAGTTTGAAATAGAATTGAAATGTTTTGAAAACTATGAAATGAGTCTTTGATTTCAAAGACCGGATGAGTTAATCTAACTTGAAATGGAATTGTTTTGGAAGATTATGAATGAATTTTTGGAAACGAGTTTTGAAAGCTATAAGTTAAATCTTGATTTAAAGATTTAACAATTTAACCAAATTGAAATGGAAATCGATTTGAAAATCTATGAATGAATCTTTGTGAATGGGGTTAACTTTGTGAATTGAATCTTTTTGTTTAAAAGATTTAAAGTGTGGAAATTGTTTAAACCATTGAAGGTTTTTGAAATGAATCTTTTTGTTTAAAAGATTAGAAATGGTAATTGTTTTAACCATTCGAATGAAAAGTTTTGGGTTTTAAGCTGTGATTTAACTGAGACCCCAGTATCCATATGATTTTTAATTGCGCTCGTTATTCGGTTTAGCCGGGAGAGGACCTTTGTGTCATATATCCCATTCCGAATAGTGATACGACGATAGGGATAGCATTTGAAGACCGGTGGTGAAGACCGGGTATTTACGAGAACGATAGGATGACCTATCGATTGTCTCTGCACTGAGTCGCGACGGTATAGAGATTTCCTAAGTGATGGGAAATCCAATCGGGATTGTGAATACCCGGATTTGCAAGGGCTTCTTTGGAAGTGCCTTCGGTTCTGTTCGAACCCGGAACAGACTTGTATGGATGTGTGTCTGACGTTACACTTTGAGATGTAAAGCTGGTTTCTATCAAATATATTTCTGTTGGTGGCGGAGAATTTATTCTCTTAGCTTAACACCCTTCTCTGAGACGTACGAGCTCAGAGGTTATGTAGTTGATGGTTACTAGTGATACATTCCCAATTTGGTATGTGGCATACGAAGTGCTGATGATCATTTGTTGATCAAAGCGTGGCTTTGTGAAAAAGCGTGGCTTTGTGGAAAAGCGTTGCTTTGTGAAAAAGCGTGGCTTTGTGAAAAAGCGTGGCTTTGTGAAAAAGCGTTGCTTTGTGGACTAGACTTCGTCGAGCCTCACAACCCGATAATGGTCGAAACAGGAATGTTGCGGCAAAGGTTTGTAGGGGTAGCGCCCCTAGGGTATGTCATTTCCTTCTAGATAAAAGGTGATATCATGGTATGGAGCCCAGATATTTTACCTATGTGGATGCTGCACAGTTATTATACTTTGTGGTTGTTGCTTTGTGATCGAGGGCCCTCGGATAAAGGTCGGTAACGACCGGGGGATGACATGACTCGTGTGTTAGTTACCTAGTTACAGCTGTACAGCGTGAGGTAGCGTTAGTGTGTTAGTTACCTAGTTACAGCTGTACAGCGTGAGGTAGCGTCGACCTTTTGTTTGCAGAGATCCGGTTAGGATCCGGGGCGTCTTTCCAGAGGCGTTTCTATTTCGGTAAGGAAGTTCCTTAGCCTGATCATTTGTTGGAAATCCAAAGAAGCAATACGAACCCTGTACGGTTTTAGTTGTATTACCTGCTATGGAATGTGGCGGTAACCTGCTATTGAACATGGTAGCTATAGTAGGCATACGATGAAATGTTGTATGCTATTGATATTATACTTTCGAAATGTTTTCCACTATGCACTAGTAATAATATCAAGAGAGTTTTTCTTGCGTAGTAAGCATGTTTGACTATCATAAGAAGAAATCTCCTCCAATTCTGCGTTTGCATTGTGTGTGTGGTGGGAGGTCTTATGGTAGTTTCATTTTCCAAAAACATTGCGGATTTCAATGTTTAAAAGCCTTTTGTGTTTGTTTAAAGATAAACTGTTTTTGTTGCTCACACCAGTCCCACGACTGACCTAGAGTTTATTGTTCCCTTCCTAAACTCTGGGTGCCCACTATTTTCCACACGGGCAGTCTAGAGTTGGGTTTTTCAGATATTCAGGTTCAGTAGATTATCTGGAGCTAGTCAGTTCTTGGAGTTCATGGATTGACGTTGCTTATCTTGGAGCATTCTATTGGGGATATTCTATCCGCTGCTGGTGTTATCTATTTTCTTTCCGCTGCTATTTCTTGTATCATATCTCTGATGTATATTGATATTCATTGTATCACTCTGTTGTATCTGATGTTGTATATCTCTATTCTTTTTCTTTCTTCCGCTGTGTTGTTATACTTAATGGTGTTATAAGCTCCGGCGAATCGGATTTGAACGGTCGAATCTATGGCATTCGAGTACGATGTAAAGTATGGATGTCGATTTTCGAATGCGAAAATCCGGATCGTTACAGGTTGTCTCTGTTTGTTTATGAGAATGATAAGGAATGCTATGAGGTGAATGATTGTTTTTGTAAAATAACTCACTGATTGGGTTTGCTCTGGAAACTTTAAAAAGAGAAAGTACTTGAGAATTTGATTAGGAAATGGGGTCAAGATTACTACAGGAATGACTTGTGTTCTTGAGTAATGCAAGTTGACACATGGCTTGTTTAAGTCCTGAGATCTTTGTGTAATGGAGTGAATTAGTTCATTACAGTGTGTCCATTGATTCATAAAATTGCAGATGAGACCAGGATAGATAAATATACCAAGGGAAAAATATTTGATATGATGAGGAAGCTAGAGTTTTTCCCAGAATTGAAATATGAGGATGGAATAAATGATTTAACTCATATTGGTTATTTTCCTGTTTGGTGTGAATGATTGTTTGAATATGACTGAATTGTATGCTTGAATGTATGTACCATATTTATATATGTAGTCTTTGGAAAGAAAGATTAAAATATGCACATGCACAATGACACAGAGCATGCACACAAGTATTACCTGTTTCCAAAGGGCAGAACTTTATGTATATGTACTTAACTTGATTTTAACCTAATTAATTAATTGCTTTTGTGAATTTTCTCATACCAGACATGTGTCTGACCCTAGTGTGCTAATGGCATCTGGGGTGTCTCATTTAAAATGAGGCAGCTTCAAATGCTTTTTCAGGGACAGCAGCCTCTAGATAGGAGTAGAAGCAAAGCATTGAGTAGAAGATTATAGCATGCTAGAATTAGATAGATAAGAGCTTACAAGATGAAAATTTGCATGTATGATTTAAAAAAAAATTCCATTGTACTAAGTACAGAGTGATGTTGGATATTTGGTTAAGTATTTTGAGAATTTGACTTGGAACTGGTATTTAAAAATATCCTAGTTTTATTATCTGGAATGTTGAAAAGTTTTAGCTATAGTTTTGTAAGTAAGATCACCAGTAGGGATTTTATAAGATAATGATGTTAGATCCATATTAGTAAATTATTTACATGTTCAGATATGATCTGCTCAGACTCTACCACACCAGTACCTTAGTAATTTTAACATAAAATCTGAATCCCTCTTTACTAAAGCTTTGGGCAAAATGCATTTTAAGACCCTAAGAAATATGTCTGAGTAGAGAGTCTGTTTAATCCATATTTTATTTGCTAAGTATCCATGTGTGAGGAAACTCACCCCGAACTGCATTTCAGTTAGTCTTGTACCTTGGTATCAAGGAATCAAGCTTCTGGAATATGATGATTCACTTAAGAATATCCCAGACATGAGTTTGCATATAAGGTAGATAATATAAGAAAGAAAACATAGGAAATGATATAAGCTTATATCATTTTCAAAGCACAGACACTATACAATTGATTTTACAAATAATCATAACATAATTATCTGGGTTCTATGAATCATATTTCATGGAGAATCCAGCAAGCTATCAAAAAATAAAAACCATACTATTACCTATATGAATAAGATTTTCATTAGTTAAATAATAAAATGAAATTAAGCTATGTGGGGATTGATTAAATTTAATCAATTACTGTAACCTCTTGTTTGCCATAACCTGATTAAACCAGAAGGGCACATGCATCTTCATATGTGTGTGCATATTTTTGTGGTTGCACTGATATATCTATATTGGTAAAATTTTTGATCCTGGATAAAGTTTGTTATTGGAAAAAAAATAACCCTGGAAAAATATATTTGTTAATAAATGATATATACATATATCATCTCTAAAAAAAAATCCTTACAAAATGAAGGTAGAGAAGGGAGGGTCATTTCATTTGGTATCAGAGCTATGTTATTCAACATAGTAGAAGTAAAGATCAAGTTCTTAGATAGAAATAAAAATTTAAAGGAACTAAATATATATCAATGTTTTCAGTGTGAATAAAAACCACTGAAATAATAAAATTACCAATCAAACTAACCAGTTATGTAAATTATTATTAGCAAACTATGGTAGGGAGACCACCAAATCAGGGAGCAGGATCTTCCCATGCACCACCAATGGTCAATCTGCAAGACTTGGTGAGAGCATTTAGGGATGGGGCAGGACAAAAGCAAGAAAATCCCTATGAAGAACTCTCAAAATTACTTAAGACATATACTCATTTAGGAGGCAAAAGCTTTGAAGGGACAGAGGGTATCATGGAAATTCAAACATGGTTGAGAACATTGGAAAGAATTTTCAATGACATGCAACTTGATGATCAAAGAAAGAGGCAAGTGGCTTCAAGACAGCTAAAAGGAGTAGCTTTAAGCTGGTGGGAAGTAATCATTGTAGGGAGAGGTGAGAATGAAATCACTTGGAATCAATTCAAAGAGATGTTGGAAGCAAGGTTTGTACCAGCATCAGCTAAGACTACCTTGCTAGAAGAATTTATTAGACTTAGACAAGGAACCATGACTGTCACAGAGTACACTCAAAAGTTTGAGGGGCTTTCCACATATGGAGCAATGCTTGTGGCAGATGAGGCATCCAAAAATGATAGGTACATAAAAGGTTTGAACCCAGGACTTAGCAGAGCCATGCTACCCTATGCTGACAGGACTTTTGACCATGTGATAGACTTAGCTTTGAGGTTGGAGCAGCATGACAAGGAAAGGGAGAAGTTCAGAAATTTTAAGAACAATAACACCAAGAAAGGTAAGGGGAGGTATCACCCTTATGATAAGAAGAAGGAAGAGGCCAGTAACAAAAACACTGGAGATGTCAAAGCTAAGGAAACCAAGAAGATTGTGTGCCATCAGTGTGGAAAAGAAGGACATATCAAACCAAGATGTCCAGAATTGAAAGGAGGAGCTTTCAAGTGTTATTTATGTGGGAAAGAAGGGCACATGAAAAGAAATTGTCCTGAGAATAGGCAGCAAGGAAAATTAGCAAACTTGGAAGAAAAAGGCAAAACAGTGGAGATCAATGCTGAGAAGCACAGTCAAGTGGAAGGTACACTATTTATTTGTAATGTACCCATAGCAGTAGTATATGATACAGGAGCAACTCATTCTTTAATTTCCTATGAATTAGTTAAACTGCTGAAATTAAGTTGCATATTGGTTGAAACCCCTTTACATATACAAAGTCCACTGGGAAGTTCTAGTGTTTAAAACATGATCTGTGTGGATGTGGGATTAAACATAGGAGGAGATACTTTTATTTCCAATTTATATGTTTTAAATTACCCAAATATAGGTGTTATTTTGGGAGTAGACTGGTTAAGGCAATTCAAGGCCATAATTAACTTAGACTCATCCACCATATCATTGCTAAACCATGGAAGCCAGAGGATCACAATTTTGTGTGAAGTGTCCAAAGGAAGAAAATTGTGTCATTTGATTGATTTGGGTAAAGATTTCAGTGAACATATTATTGAGGAAATTCCCATAGTCAATAAATACTTGGATGTTTTTGAGGAGGTTGATGGTGTTCCAAACCATAGGCCAGTGGAATTCCAAATTCATTTAGTCCCAGGAGCAAGCCCAGTGATTAAAAAGCCAACAAGAATGGGGCCAAATGAACTAAAAGAATTAAAGAAAAAATTAAAGGAATTAGAAAATAAGGGTTTTATAAGACCCAGTAATTCTTGCTGGGGGGCACCAGTGGTGTTTGTTAAGAAACAAGATGGTACTTTGAGACTCTGCATAGATTATAGGGAATTAAACAAGGTAACCATTAAAAATAAATACCCACTGCCAAGAATAGATGATCTTTTTGATCAATTGGCTGGAGCAAGAGTATTCTCCAGGCTAGATTTAGCATCTGGTTTTCATCAAATGAAGGTGGAAGAATCAAGCATCAAGTACACTGCCATTAACACTAGATATGGGTTGTATGAATTTTTGGTTATGCCATTTGGCTTGACTAATGCACCATCATACTTTGTAGATTTAATGAACAGAACCTTTAGGGATTATTTAGACAAGTTTGTGCTTATTTTTATAGATGACATTTTAATTTATTCCAAAACAATGGAAGAGCATGAAAGCCATCTGCACATGGTTTTGTCTAGACTAAGGGAAAAAGACTTAAAGGCAAAATACTCAAAATGTGAATTTTGGAAAGAGGAAGTGCATTTTCTTGGCCATGTTGTATCTGCCCAAGGAATTTCTGTGAACCCCAATAAAGTAGTGGCTATCCAAGCATGGAAGAGGCCAAGCACTGTGAGTGAAGTGAGGTCATTCATGGGGATGGCAGGGTATTATAGGAGATTTATAAAAGATTTTTCAAAAATTTCTACACCACTTACTAACCTAACCAGAAAGAACCAAGCTTTTGTTTGGTCAGAAAAATGTGAAAAGTCTTTTGAACAGTTGAAGGAGGCATTGGTGAATGCTCCAATTTTAAAAGTACCTCATGGAAATGAAGAATTAGTTGTATACACTGATGCTAGTGGATTTGGCTTGGGTGCAGTGTTGATGCAACAAGGCCAAGTCATTGCATATGCATCCAGACAACTTAAACCCCATGAAGTAAGGTATGCCACACATGACCTTGAATTAGCAGCTGTGATCTATGCTTTGAAACTTTGGAGACATTATTTGTTAGGCACTAAGTTTGAACTTTACACTGACCACAAGTCTCTAAAATATTTATTTTCACAAAAAGATTTGAACATGAGGCAACATAGATGGGTGGAATTCTTAGCTGCCTATGACTTTGACATACTCTATACACCATGCAAAGCAAACAAAGTTGCAGATGCTCTAAGTAGACAGCATGCTAAATTGGTTATGATGATGATAGAAGAATTTAAGGACTTGTCTTTGCTAACTGAGTTAGAAATTGGGGAGAATGGTTGTGTGCACATTGATGAGCAGATGCATGGTGCACAAGAAGATAAAGGGAAGTTAAGCTTAATGACACTTCAACCAGATTTAATTCTGAAGGTAGGAAAAATGCAAGAACAGGATGCCAACTTATTAGAGAAGAAAATGCTCCTCTCAAAAGGGGAGGAAGTGATAAATCACCATATTGATAAAAATGGTTATATGAGATACCAAAATAGGATGTGTGTACCAGAGGACACAGAATTGAAGAAAGAGATATTGAATGAATATCACAGAAGTAAATACTCCATACACCCAGGCAACACAAAAATGTACCAAAATTTGAAAAGAGACTTCTGGTGGAAGGGGATGAAATCTGATGTAGCTAAATACATTGCCAAATGTATGACTTGTCAACAAGTCAAGGCTGAAACCCAAAGGCCATCAGGGTTGATGCAGCCTCTTAGTGTACCACAGTGGAAGTGGGAAGATGTATCTATGGATTTCATAGATGGGTTACCTAGATGAAAGAGAGGAAATACAAGTATATGGGTGATAGTTGATAGGCTAACCAAAGTAGCACACTTCATCCCAGTCAAGTCAGAAAGGACAGCACCAAAATTAGCTCAAATTTTTATAAAGGAAGTGGTAAAGTTACATGGCATTCCCAAAACCATTGTCAGTGATAGGGATACCATCTTCACCTCAAAATTCTGGAGAAGCTTTCAAGAAGCAATGGGAAGTGAACTATGCCTAAGTACTGCCTACCATCCTCAATCAAATGGGCAGACCGAGGTAGTAAACAAGGTTTTGGAGGACATGTTGAGAGCATGTGTACTGGACTTTGGGGGCAACTGGGAAGATTATCTTCATCTAGTTGAATTTACATACAACAACAACTATCAAAGCACCATAGTAATGGCTCCATTTGAAGCCTTATATGGTAAACCCTGTTTGTCACCTATTTGTTGGGTAGAAGCAGGAGAAAGGTCTATTTTAGGACCTGAGTACATACAAGAAACTAAGGAGAAAATTGAGTTGATAAGAAGAAGAATGGCAGCAGCACAAGAAAGGCAGAAGAAATTTGCAGACATGAAAAGGAGGCAGGTGGAATATGAAGCGGGAAATTTTGTTTTCATCAAAATCTCACCTATGAAAAATGTGTTGAGGTTTGGGAAACAAGGCAAGTTAACCCCAAGATATATTGGACCATACAAAATTCTGGAAAGAATTGGTCCCTTGGCATATAAGTTGGAATTACCAGAAAACATGCAAGGTATACATTATGTTTTTCATGTATCACAATTGAGAAGATGGGTCCATGAAAAGGCAGAAATTCTTGAGACCCCAACCCAAGTGCAGATAAATCCTAATTTGATTTATGAAAAGGATCCAGTGGGAATTTTGGCAAAAGATGTGAAGAAGCTGAGGAATAAATCTCTGAAACTTGTAAAGGTACAGTGGAGTCTTGATCCTAGTGATTGCACATAGGAATTAGAAGACAAAGTTAGGATGAATTATCCTAAGCTATTTTCAGATTAAAGGTAATCCTGATTTTTGATTGTTTTAGATGCATATATTTTTAGTTATTATAGAACTAAAAATCTATTCGGTTGAGAATGTACTTGTTCTCTGAATTAAGTTTAAAATTCATTTTAAGCTTAGGAAAATTGTGGGACACAATTTCTAAAAGGAGGGGTGTATGTAATGACCCAAGATTTTAGGAATTTATTCTGAAAAATATAAATAAATTCAAAATAATTTTTAAATAAATTTTGAAAGGGAATTGATATAGCTTGATAGTGTATCAGTATGTGTGTACATGTGTGCACAGGAAATGCACATGAACTAAAGCTAAAATCCCTAAACTCTAAGAATAAATACATATTGATATGTATGGGAATAAATAAATAAATATATATATATATAGATTAAATCCTTAAAAGCTGTATGCATAAGTAAACATACATATATGGATGCTACTGAATATTTTTGAGTGTCCATGTGCATGTGTGTGTCAATACATAATGATGTATAAATATATATATGGGTGTACTAATTATTTCAATAAGACTTATATATATATATATATATATATGTTAATAAAATACTAGAGTTCAAATTAGTGAAATAAAATATACAGACATATTTTAGTATATAGGCAGAAAGAAAAAAAATGAGGATATAAAAAGGAGTAGTCCTCTTGTAAATAAATAAAGGAAGTACATACCATTTACATGAAAGCTAAAAATAGGAAAAATAAGACAAAACAGGGAAATGCTTAGTATAAGCAGAATTAGGAAGAGTATTTGATAAATAACAAATCAAGTCACATTTTTAGCATGATTGTAGACAAAGGAAAAAGTATTTTCTGAAAAGCAAATTTCTGAAATTAACCAAAAAGAATATAACCACTTTTCTCTTCACCTAAATTAAGCCGGGAAGGGTAGAATTTTGGGTTCAAATAAAATGCAGATAACATAATTTTTCTGGTGGGTAAAAATGGCTTTAGCCAATACCCAAAACCCTAAGGAGGACCCTGTATATATATATGCATATGCAGCAGCCTCCTCTCCTTCTCAGAAAAGAACTTTGAAAAAAAAAGAGAAACAACACCATAATCATAAGGCAAGGGAAGGAAAAGAGCTTGAGGCTAAAGGCAGAAGTTCATCAATTAATTAAGGAAGCAAAGAGGAGAACTAGGTGAGAAAACTCACTCAACAACTTAAGGCACTAAGTCCTAATGAAGGCAGCCAGTTATAAATGAATTTTTCTTAAAAGTATATGTGATTGTTCTTCAGAAGTTAAGGATGCTTTAATGCTAAATGGTTGTTCTGGTTGTTTTTATTTTGTGAATATTCTAAATATGATCTGCATGCATACATAAGTATCTTTGAAACCCAGATCTCTTTTTAATATGATACTGGTTAGAAACAAATAAATACCCAGAAAAATAAAATGTTGGATATAAGCAAGTAGTGTTGGTTTTGGCTCAACCCAGAAGAATTGATAAGCTTATGGGCTGCAATATACATATGTATATGTGCTGAGGCTTAAAATGAAAAGGAATTAGGAGTGCAATAGGCTTGCCTATGTGCTGATACTCCTGATTCAAAGAAAATATACAATATCCACCCAGCAAATAGATTTTGTGATTTAGGAAGCTTGGTCAACCTGAGTTAACTAAAGCACAGATGTTTGCAATAAAATCTTCCCATAAAGCCATAAACCAATGTTAGTTGTCTATATCTCTGTAAAATTGCAAGAACATGTTTTAATAAGTACCAATACTAAAATTGCTTGGTTGTCTCTGTTTGTTTATGAGAATGATAAGGAATGCTATGAGGTGAATGATTGTTTTTGTAAAATAACTCACTGATTGGGTTTGCTCTGGAAACTTTAAAAAGAGAAAGTACCTAAGAATTTGATTAGGAAATGGGGTCAAGATTACTGCAGGAATGACTTGTGTTCTTGAGTAATGCAAGTTGACACATGGCTTGTTCAAGTCCTGTGATCTTTGTGCAATGGAGTGAATTAGTTCATTACAGTGTGTCCATTGATTCATAAAATTGCAGATGAGACCAGGATAGATAAATATACCAAGGGAAAAATATTTGATATGATGAGGAAGCTAGAGTTTTTCCCAGAATTGAAATATGAGGATGGAATAAATAATTTAACTCATATTGGTTATTTTCCTGTTTGGTGTGAATGATTGTTTGACTATGACTGAATTGTATGCTTGAATGTATGTACCATATTTATATATGTAGTCTTTGGAAAGAAAGATTAAAATATGCACATGCACAATGACACAGAGCATGCACACAAGTATTACCTGTTTCCAAAGGGCAGAACTTTATGTATATGTACTTAACTTGATTTTAACCTAATTAATTAATTGCTTTTGTGAATTTTCTCATACCAGACATGTGTCTGACCCTAGTGTGCTAATGGAATCTAGGGTGTCTCATTTAAAATGAGGCAGCTTCAAATGCTTTTTCAGGGACAGCAGCCTCTAGATCGGAGTAGAAGCAAAGCATTGAGAAGAAGATTATAACATGCTAGAATTAGATAGATAAGAGCTTACAAGATGAAAATTTGCATGTATGATTTAAAAAAAATTCCATTGTACTAAGTACAGAGTGATGTTGGATATTTGGTTAAGTATTTTGAGAATTTGACTTGGAACTGGTATTTAAAAATATCTGAGTTTTATTATCTGGAATGTTGAAAAGTTTTAGCTATAGTTTTGTAAGTAAGATCACCAGTAGGGATTTTATAAGATAATGATGTTAGATCCATATTAGTAAATTATTTACATGTTCAGATATGATCTGCTCAGACTCTACCACACCAGTACCTTAGTAATTTTAACATAAAATCTGAATCCCTCTTTAATAAAGCTTTGGGCAAAATGCATTTTAAGACCCTAAGAAATATGTCTGAGTAGAGAGTCTGTTTAATCCATATTTTATTTGCTAAGTATCCATGTGTGAGGAAACTCGCCCCGGACTGCATTTCAGTTAGTCTTGTACCTTGGTATCAAGGAATCAAGCTTCTGGAATATGATGATTCACTTAAGAATATCCCAGACATGAGTTTGCATATAAGGTAGATATTATAAGAAAGCAAACATAGGAAATGATATAAGCTTATATCATTTTCAAAGCACAGACACTATACAATTGATTTTACAGATAATCATAACATAATTATCTGGGTTCTATGAATCATATTTCATGGAGAATCCAGCAAGCTATCAAAGAATAAAAACCATACTATTACCTATATGAATAAGATTTTCATTACTTAAATAATAAAATGAAATTAAGCTATGTGGGGATTGATTAAATTTAATCAATCACCGTAACCTCTTGTTTGCCATAACCTGATTAAACCAGAGGGGCACATGCATCTTCATATGTGTGTGCATATTTTTGTGGTTGCACTGATATATCTATATTGGTAAAATTTTTGATCCTGGATAAAGTTTGTTATTGGAAAAAAAATGACCCTGGAAAAATATATTTGTTAATAAATGATATATACATATATCATCTCTAAAAAAAAATCCTTACAAAATGAAGGTAGAGAAGGGAGGGTCATTTCAAATACACAACAATCAATCTGGATAGTTTAATAACTTGTCCACACGCAGTAGAAATAAAAATCAAGTACAAAAATACGTCTTGTCATCCAGCTCGTCTCCTGAGCTCCATAGCATCCTATCCTGAATCTGTAATACTCGGTCTGACCCAAGCATTATAATAAAATAACACCCGAGTCAGTCTGGAAAACCAGCATGAGAGAACACACTCAATTTTGAATTATTAAAGTTATCAAACCCTTTGAAAAACAAAGGTGTCTCGTAAGACCGCGTCACACATAAACACGAGGGGTTTTTCCCTTACGATAACCAAAACAATTCATAGAAAATCCAGTGATATTATAATAGTGTCTAAGTACAAATACTTATTCAAATAGTCAAAATTGTTACATTAATTAAATTCCATCATACTAGGCTCTACAAACAAAACTGTAAAGGCGCGTATTGGAGAATGGATCCCATACAATGATTGGGCTACTGGGGTACCGCACATCACAGTACACCTCTAGAAAAATGTATCGAGGACCTCGTCGAGATCCCCTGCTACACAAGACCGGCCTACCGCTAACCTGGATAGACCGAATATGTTACCACCCCAGGTGTTCCCACCCTTAAAAATCGAGCGCTCCCTTTTTCATGCACAACCATATCAATATTTTATATATATACATACATATATATATATATATATTTCCGAGGATATCTTGAAAACTGATAACATAACCTAATTGTGTGTGACCCACTTAGTCTTGCTGCATCTCCCCTATTTTAGTCATTCCCGGTTGATGAGGCTTGAGGCTAACGATTACCTTTCGAGAATAATTCTACTTAGAATGCTCATCGTCCTCCTATGACGATGTTCTGGTAGCATTTGTCCATACAAGTTGTCCTGGGTACGGACAAACCGAATCACCGTCTTCACTATCTTTACGATATCCATTCATAACGTTCAAACCGGATCGAAGTGGTTTTTGGATAATTAAACCCGATCCCGGTCACTTCGAAACGATTAACGAAATTGACCAATATTGATAGTCGGTTATTTAACTATAAATAAAACATCCATAAGCAGTCACTTGGCCTTATTATAAATTTTTCCAAAATATTTATTTTCAAAATATCTTTATAAGATATATCAATCCCTTCCAACATTTGAAAACAATTTCAAATACTTAAATCCGTAACAGGATATTTTCAAACCATCTCAACACTTAGAAATATTCCCAAATTTCCATTTTTATACTTAGGAAAATATTATAAGTCTTATTTTCCAAAATCTTTTCAAATATCAACACTTAAGAGAATATTTCGTAATATCTCATAAGTCTTCGGAATCGCTAATAAATTCCCTTTTACAGTTTCCAAAACCCAATATACTTATTTATAACCCCATTCAACAATTTATAACTTCTTTTATGAATTCAGTTTTCATTTTCGAAGTTCCCATATTCAACATTTTGAAATTCCATTTCCTCCAAACCCCTTATAAAGTTCCTCTCCTCAAAATCATATCCGTTTATAAGCCCCATTTACGAGTCTCGAGAGAATTTATAAATAAATTTTTCAATCACTTCAAAACTCTATATATCTATAAAATAAGTATTTAAAAGAATAATAATTTATTTTTAAAACATGTTCGATTAATTATTTAAAATATTGAAAACACTTTTATAAACATCAATAACTCATTTTTAGTTAAACAAATAAATTTTCAAAGCTGATTTTAAAAGTTATAATTTACTAAAATAAATACTTAATATTTGAAAATTTACTTACCGAAGTATTTCAATCCTAACTAGTTTAAAATTTCATAATTTTAAATAATAAAATTTTCCTTTAAAAAATGAACTTAACTTCTAAGAATTAAAATATATTTTTAAAACCTCAATAACCAATTCAATTTATAATTTCCTCTCGAATCACATCACATCACTTCCATTCCGATCCCATTAACCATTTTCACTTTTAAAAAATAGTATCCACTATTTTTCTCACCATATTTCCATATTCTAATATAAATTATCCCTGTAAATTTATATTCCCAATCTACCATCTGATATCGATTTCCCTTATTTATAAACATCGTTTATACATTTTATAACTCCTTTGAGTTTCACATTTTATAAAACTAATCTCGTTTATAAAATTCCATTTTTATAAATGCATTGCTTTATAAATCAGATTTATAACTTTTAATCTATTTTTAATTTCGACTTCAAGTCCTTTTTATATTTCCAGAATATCATTTATAAATTCTTTTATATAATTCATTTTTAAAATCTCCATTTAAAAATTCACAATAGTTAAGTATACCCAAAAATCAAATATATTTTTCTAACTCAATTTCTTTAAAATAACCTCAATTCCAATATAAATATTTTTATAGCAAAAATTCCCTTTAATTCCTTCAATTTTAAAAATGTATTTATGGTATTTAAAATATCAAAATTCAGGCCAGTGCTACAATAGCATCCAATAATTCCAATCACTACAATAATCTATAATAGATTATTCTACACAGACCATATATCACAATATATGGAATTAAATTCAACATTTTGAGGAATCCAGTTGGATCCCTCCAACCTGTTTTCCTGCATTCACAGATGTTAATACAACATAAAAATACCAATCCCACTTCGAGGGGGATATCGTGGTATATAGGGTCATCCGCTATTATGCGGGGCACATAGGGTCTCATCTGCTCCAATTGGCGGGAAATATCAATCCAACTACTAATATATATACTACTATATATATTATAACATCCAACTGATAATAATAATTATCGAATCATTCGATCAACCAATTATTTAAATTTCAACATTTTAAATTAATCCGGCAATCAAAAAATGCGTGAGATCTACTCACCTTTATTTTCGAGTTTGTTAATAGTTCCAATCCTAATTTTATTTGCTTGTTCGATTATGACCTCGAAATAAATAGGTAAAATATTTATGAGATTTGGATTCTATAAAATAACATTACTCTCCTAATTACTATAATTAAATTAACTAATTACATTTTATAGTAGAATTACCATAATTAAACGAAACCACTTCCTTAACAATCTGAAACAGTGCTCTACCACATCCATATTCCTTCGCGACACCATGCAGCAAAATTCCCGACGTCCCACGCCTTCTCACAATCGCAGGCGAACTCGACCATAACCCCTACATAGTACATAGAACCAAATCATTATCCAAACATCGCCTTCACTACATTAGCAATCTATTCGAACAAACCGTGACCTTCGAAACACCTGCAACTTCGACACCTCATAAAGTCAACCGCAAACCCACCAGAAAACCCTACACCACCCACCAAGTTTGCGCGACCCCAAGCCATCGACTCCCCCAAACTAGCGTCGCACCACCACCCTCGACGACATCAGTCCCTTGCCTTGCATCTCGAGCTGGAATGTAACGACCCGGAATTTTGGACATTTGAAATTAGAATATTTAATCGAATTTAAATATTTGAAAGTTAATTTTTAACTTGAATTCAAATATAACTATTTATTTAATAATTAAATTATTGAATTTAATAATTGGAAAATGGATAAAATATTGAATCAGGAATTTTAAGCTCGTTAAAAATAATTTGAAGGCTTATAAAATTTATATTAATAATATTGAAGATAATAGAAGTTTTAAAATTGAATTCAGAAGTGATTTGTTTGGTTTTAAAAATATATCATTTAAATTGCCTTTTAAAAATAGCCTTCCGAGTCACAGTCTCGGATTTCGACGAAACCAGTTCCATTGGGTCCGTAATATTGTATTATTATCGAATTTCAAATTTTGTAGCGTTTGGAGTTGTCATGTGGCCGTACGATATGTAAACGCGCTGAACTCTATACCGAAAATTCAATATAATAACTAGGTCCAAAAAGCTATCTTCTCCTTACGATCGAATTAGGACCCAGAACCTTTTCCATTGCGTTTGAAATAGGGGTATAACATTATAAATTCCTAGCGGCACGCCTCGATAGGAGGTCGAGATTTTTGGCTTCGTTTTCGAGACGATTTAAAATTTAAATAACATAATTGCATATTTGACCGTCAATTCTTTCCAGTTGTAACCTTATTTTCACTGTACCGTCTTCTCCTTTTCAACACGCAAGACATCCCTTCCATCTATTTTAAATCACGATCCCCTCTCCATCAGTTCAAATCGTGTTCCCTCCTTTCCTTATAAAAGAATTCGTAACCGACCATTTCTAAAACAGAAAATATATATATATATATATAAATGGCCAAATGAGGAAAAGCTGGAGTGCTCTTCTCATTCGAACGAAGTTTTCTCCCTCCTCTTTTCAGATTTCTATCAAAAATCAAACGAACTCGAAATCAAAAATTAATGGTGCGAGCGCTTGGCATCTACAAGCGATCGAAATCGATCGGGATGTCGACATGCCATGGACACGTACGCGAAGCGGGTGGCATCGTTGTTAATGGGGATTCGAGCTGCTCAAGCGAACGAAGAGCTGTGGAAGGCCAAGGCGGCGACTTGCATAGCGAGGTGAGACGTCGGAAGCGAGGCCGATGGTGGGAGTCGTGATTGAGGTTTTGGCCTTGGGGATAGGCCGCGTTCGTTTGTGTGATAGCTGCTCGATTTGCTGGGTCGTGGTGGTGGTGGAGCAGAGGGGCTCACTTCGAGCACGAGGGTGTCATGAGGTCAGAAGTTTGCTATTCGCGTAAGGCAGTGAGGTATAACAGTTTTTAATTTAGATATATATATATATATATTAGAAAAGGGTATAAATATATATATATATATATATATATATATATATATATTCTTGTAACGACCCGAAATTTTCGACCTCGAAAATTCGACACTAATGCGTTCACTGTAGAACTGCCGAGAAATCGAACGCCGGAAATCCCATATTGTTAGGGTAAAGAAGAAAAAGAGGTAGAAGAAGAAATAGAAAAAACAGCCCAGAATCTCACAATCGCAACGGAACAAAATATAATATCAAATAACAGCATTTACACAAGAAAAGCTGTAACTGTCTATTTACAGATAATATATCAGAGTACAACCATTCACAAATAAACTGGACAGTTATAACAAATTGTCCCTGACTACTATCAATACAATCTCAATATACACAGTGGAATATACTCCATACGTCCCTGTTATCCAGCTCGTCCCCTGAACTCCAGAACGTCCTAACCTGAAAATTTGTAATACTCGGTCTGACTCGAGCATTACAATAAAGTAACACCCGAGCCAGGCTGGAAACCAGCGTGAGTAAACCCATATAACTTGAAATATTAAGTTATAAAACTTCATTGAAAACCAGGGTAACTCGTACCTCACTACGAGTTCTTATCTTGTTATAACCAAATACTTATTTCACAAAACAATATCTAAGTACCGTTACCTAGTTTCAATGGTCTAGTTTACTTAATTTATTCCATTCCAGCCTATTTGATTTACAAATCAAATCTATAAATAATTATTGATTACTAATCGAAGTGTTTTCGGATATCGCTGATATCCGATCCCGGTCTCTTCGAATTCAATACCATCTTTTTAAGCCAAGTTGTTTAAGTTAAATAATTCAATTAAACTTCAGAACAACATATTCACACAATAATTCATCACAGATAGATAACTTATATTATCACAGTTCAACCAAAGCATTTCATATCACAGAACATCATAATTTATCAGACTAGAGATATTCATCAATCCAAGCATTCGATATAACTTAATCACCCATAAGCAAGATTAATTAGTTAATTAATTTAATTAACACAAATAAATTAATTACTTTTAAATCCTGCTCAATTAGCATTAATTAATTACAAACCATTTATTATTATCGAAATTAATTAATTATCCTTTAATTACCTAAATCCTTAATTAATTAAAGATAAACCATTTACCTTAATTAATTACTTAATTAACATTTAAATCTTATTTAAATGCTTGAAATTTTATTTATACAAAATCACTTGAGACCTTTATGATTATTTAAAATTCAATACATTTATCTAAAACACTTAGGGATTTATTTAATTAATCAACCTAATATAATTTTTCAAAACCAAAACGATTTAAATTCAAAAACATTTGGCTTTATAATTTATATTTTAGAAACTTGTTTGAAAAAAACTTGATCAAAACATTTATTTGAAAAACTTGTTTAAACTTCTCTTTGAAACTTGTTTAATGTTTGCTTGAAAACTTGTTTTAGAAATTTTCTTTCAAAACTTGTTAACAAAATTTACTTTTGCTTTTAAGCCTTGGTTAAATTATCCTATCAAAAATACCCGGGTCCAAAACAAATATACCCAAGCCAGCCTCGATCTCCCCTCTCCACTCTTCCCTCTCGATAAAACTCGAGTTCGACATCGAGCAAAACACCTTCTTTCCCGAGGCTCCAAACAACACAGCAACACCCCAAAATCCAGACACACACCGACACTCGTGCACATGTACACGCGTTCACCGTCGCTCCGGTCATCGCCGCTACCATCAGCACGTCGACGCCGTCACCCCAGTTCGACCCGACCACCCAGGACTTGGGATCCCACCTTCAAATTGAAATCGAGAAAAACAAACCCAGTGGGACGAAACAGATCACCCAAAACCACCTCGCAACGCCACCTCCGACCACCGGACACCAAGTCGTCGAGCCCAAACCTTCGCCCGAGCTTCACGCTCCTATTCCCCTTCCTCCAATCAAGACCGATGCGACGACGACGCCGCACTTACCTCGGAAACAATGTCGACCCAACATGCTCTGAAACCCTACAACGTCGACGTTCGGCCACCTCGGTGAACTATAAACCATCCTACCATTTTTCCCTCGATCATCGACCAACAAGCAACCTCTGACCAAAACCCCAAGGCTACAAAACCTCGTGATCGCCGGAAATTGGCAAAATTCTAATTTTCGATCATCTCACCATATCTCCATCCATACAAACTTAAAAAATTTTATTTTACCATTAAAAATCATCATTTTCAAAATCGAATTAGATTATATAAACAAAACTTGAGTTTTAAATACTTTAATTTCTGACTTGAAAAGATTTCCACTGTAATTTCTTTTTTTCCAGTAAATCTACATGCTAATTTGGCTTAAAAACATTTTTAAAAATCAAATCTGGTTAATACTAACATATTTCATTTAGAGATCAAATCCTAAAAGAGATTGGGGAAGAGATTAGGATTTTTGAACTTATTTAGTCTGTTTAAAACAAAGACAGAAGCAAGATATCTATATACAGACATGCACTTATATATATACATAGTAATTCAGCTATATTCTAGGAAAACTACATCCATGTAAATTATATTCACAACATAACAACAATTATTTATCACATGCATTAGTAAGTAAACAGAGATTTTGCTTCAAAAAGGTTTGTTTACTCACCTTAAATGTTTGAACAGAGAACAAGTTTTCTTTTGATCTGCAACTTGATTTATTTAGTGCTGAGTTGAATTTGAATTAGAATCCACTTGAATCTGAATTTCTCAGTTGAAACTTGAATTAACTCTTTTCTTTGCTTTGGATTGAAAGCTTAAAGTTGCTTCAGTTGAAATTGAAAGAGTTGTTTGATTTATATATTTTCCTAATTTTGAATTTTAGAAGAATGAGAGAAGAAGAGATTGTATATGAAAAAGTTGTCAACTGCTTACAGCCTTGTTTCTCCCTTTTATTTTTATTAATATTTAGTTTAAAAGAAAAGAGATATTGCCACTTGTTATTTGCATGTTATTCTTAGCTTACAAATGTTTTATGCATGCATTTTATATTTATTTATATCATATAATCTTATTTTACACTTTCTTTGTATTTATATGTATATAACTCAAACAAAACAATATAAAACTTATTTATTTGTACTCACTTTAAGCTTAAGCAATTTATACTTTATACTAGTGCTCAAAAATGTAGAATTTGAATCTAATTTATTTCCAAGATATTCATATAGAATTTCAAATCATAGTTTTATTTGCAATCTACATATATAAATAAACAATATAAAGCATATTTAATTGATTTGAAAATATAAGTTTTGCAAAATTTAAATCATGTAAGAAGATTATTAAATCAATATTGCTAAAAATCCCGGGTTATCACAATTTTAGCTTACTGTTTAATTTTAGAATATGTACAATGTTAATTAGGATACATATACACCCTGTTATAAAATTTATAATTTGGTCAGAAGAAAAGAAAACGCAAACTAGGTAGTTTAATTATCATTTAAAATTAGTTAATTAAATTTATTAAATGGTAATTTATTTTTGTATTATTTCAAATGTTAATAAACCGTATAATGTTTAAACAAGGTCAAAAATCATGAAACCAAGCCAAGCTTGAAGTAGATTGCAAACAAAAATAAAGGTGAGAATTTTCTCACTCGTTTGGATTTCCATAATTTAACTTGAATGTTTAAATTTAAAATTATTGGATGTGCTTGGTTGAACTATGATAATTATTATCTGTTGAATGTGTATATATATAATAGTATATATATTTAGAGTGATTGATATTCACACCTTGTATAGCGGATGAGACCCTATGCGCCCCGCATAATAGCGGGTGACCCTATATACCGCGATATCCCCCTCGAAGTGGGATTGGTATTTTTATAGTGTGCTAACATATGTGAATGCAGAGAAACAGGTTGGAGGGATACAACTGGATTCCTCAAAAATATTGAAATTTATCCTCATATTCATTGATATGATTTATTTGATAATCTGTGATAGATTATAGTGTAAATTGAAATTATTGAATGCTATGGTTTGGCTGAATATATTTTGGTATTTTAAGATATCAAAAATATAAAGATTGGGTTTTTGAAGGAAAATAAAAAGAAAATTTTAAGTAAAATATTATAGCGAAGAGGATAAATTAAAAAGAATGAATTTGGGAAAAAGTTAAAGGGTTTGATTTTAAAGTCCTATTAAATAAATTTCGAGCATGGAAAATAGGGATTTTGAATAAAAGGGGAAATAAAGAGTTTTAAGGACTTAAGCGATATTGTTTAAGAATTAAAGGATTTATTTTAAATTCAAGATTTAAATGGTTTGGGAGAAATAAAATGAGAATTTTGAAATAAAGTGTGGAATTGATGTTCCATATTTAAATAAGATTTTAAATCATAAATAAGGAGTGAATCTGGAATTGATGGATTTTGGAATAAATTTGAGTAAATCAAGTTATAAAATTCAAATGGAATTAACTCAGAAAATCGATTTGAAAATCGATTAAGTGTTTTGAAACAGTGATTATAAAGGAAAGTGAGACTATGGGATTTATAAATTGGGTTTATAAATAAAGTGAATATTTATCAGCGGATAATTTGAACGGATAAATTCACGATGGGAATTTATATGGAGACGGTAATTTGTTTTAAAAATAAATAGTGGTTTTATTTTTAAAAGTGTGGAAAAGAAAATTTAAGGAGTTGGAATGTAAATTTAAAACTGGAGATAAATCGAGAAGGATTTATAAATGATTAGACGGGCTATATTGGAGTGGAAAGTGTATTTTCCTGAGAAGTTAAGTATAATTTCAAAGAAAGATTTTTAAGTATAAATTAGAAGTTTTAAAAGGTGTTTTAAAAGAATGTTTTTAGAAAAAAATATTATTTAATAGTTTTAAAACTTTCAAAGTAAACATTAAATTAGTTGGTTATAGTAGTTAATTATTATTAAAGGTTAAACCAGTATTATTATTTTAAAAAGGGTAATTATTCAATATTAATATTTTATCTAATAACTTTTTTTTAAAAGTAGTTTTTGGATAAAGTTTTACTAGGAAATTATTATAAAATTTCATAACTATTATTTTGAATAAAGTGATTTAAGAAGCTTTACTTTTAAATATTTTAAGTGTATATTTTTGGATAAAGTGATTTAATTTATTTTAAATCTAAATTAAATAAGAGTTGATGTTTTTCAGTGGAAATAAAATAGTAGGTCGAATGATTGTTTATTTGATAGTTAAATAACCTACTATCAAATCTGGACCCGAATATAACTTTGGAAATATCTAGGAGAAGTACGGAAATTATATGGTATAGTTACCGTTCGAGGTGCTATACTGTACGTATAAACCCGTTCAATCTTCTAGGATGTTTATAAGGAATCCGTCCACTAACGGTTAGGAGGTGATCTCCGATCTTATTCTCGTCTGTTTATTTCCTAGAGAACCGGGGTTGAGTTAACCAGAAATAGCGAATGTTGTTTCGAAGAGACCGAGATCGGATTTGTGATCCGAAAACCACTCTGATCCAATGAGTACATTTTCAAAATGAAGACAAGATCTTGGAGTCGAAGATTGAGCAGTGAAGTGCAAGGGTTAATCGCTACTAATCCTTAGGGTGATTCCAAAATGGATGTAGTAGGAATAGTGCCTTCGGTTCCGTTCGGACCGGGAACGGACTTGTATGGATGAATGCTATTAGTACATTGTCATTGGAGGACAATGAGCATTCTAAGTGAATCTTTCTAAAAAGGTAATCGTAGCCTCTAGCCTCATCAACCGGGAATGACTGTAAATCAGGGGGGATGTAGCTAGGCTAAGTGGGTCGCACCCAAGTAGGGTATGTCTATCACCTTTCTAGATACCCTCAGATATTATTATTACTACGATTTATGGAAGGAGCTTGATAAAGGGTGGGACACCTGGGGTGATAGCATATTCGAGCTATCCAGTAAGGGATAGTTTCAGACTTGTGTTGCAGGGGGTCGGGAGTGATCCTCGGTACGGTGTTTCTAGATAGGTACCGTGACAGGTGGTACCCCAGTGCCTAGTCATTCAGTTGGAATCCATTCTCCATAAGCGCCGTACGGTTTTGCCCAGCTATGCTGGAACGTTAGATGCAAGCATTTCAGCTATTTGAATAAGTATTTGTACTTAGACACTATTATAATATTAGAGGATTTTGATATGAAATGTTTTGGTTATCTTAAGGTAAAAACTTGGCATGTTTATTTGTGGCGTGGTCTTAGGAGATACCTTTGATTTAAAAGGATTTTGAAACTTTAATAATTCAATTGAGTGTGCTTTCTCACACTGGTTTTCTAGACTGACTCGGGTGTTATTTTATTATAATGCTTAGGTCAAACCGAGTATTATAGATATAGGATAAGATGCTATGTAGCTCAGGAGACGAGCTGGATGGCGAGACGTATCACACGTACTTGATGTGTATTCCGCTGTGTAGTGTAAGCTATATAGTTAGCTTGTGACGCAGCGGATTAATCAAAATAATCTTCAATCGGTGAAAGTAGTAATCGGTAGATTGATGAATACTGCGATGCCTGAATTCGTTGATCCGAAGATACCGAATTCTAGCTATCTCTGACTCGTTGATCCGAAGATACCGGGAAAGAGATCTACGATTCTTCGACGTTGATCTTGCGCACAAGATACCGTGAATCGGCTTCAACAAACGATGATTCGAGCGCACTCGAATGACGTAAGTGGAGATAGGAGATACACTCGACTACCAATTGAAATTGAAAGCACAAAGCTAACAAAAGAGAATTTTATTCAATATTCAACAACTTTTTACAAATGACCATACATGCCTATTTATAGGCTACAACTCAACACAACAGAAAACTTCAAAAATATTACAAGTACTTAGGTCGTGAACGACCTACGACCTATAATGGAGCGACCTAAAAAGTACACGACTTAACAAAGCATACGACATACAACATACGATCTAAAAGATTACAACATAAGGAAGATACAACACATCATGTTACATCACTTAAGTCGTTTCCGACCTATAACCTTCGTCCTACGACTTAACAGGCCCAATAACTCAACAGCAGCGACATAGAAATCTTCGCGACTTAACTCTGGAGCGAGCGACCTAAAATGAACGGCATCTGTCTTGAGCGACCTAAGGGTGAACGGCAGATCTTTGATTCGCGACCTAAAGAAACTGCTTCCGAAAGAACTTCGCGACCTAAGTCTTCGCGACTTAAAACTCCACGACCTAGCTTCTTGCGACCTAACTTAGGTCGTAACCTCTTAGCTCGTTCGCATGCTATCATGCTGAATCCTTTGACATGCGTGCTGCCTTTACTAGGTCGTAAGCGACCTAAAATAGCGTCAGGTCGTGAGCGACCTAAGACTTCATCCTCCAACGATTTATTCCCAAGTCCTAGCTCGTTACACTCGAACCCGTTAGGTCGTAGCTCTTTTCCTGGTGACATGTTAGGTCGTTCCCGCGACTTATGCCTTAGCTCGTTAGGTCGTATGCGACCTAAAAACATGTTAGGTCGTTCCAGTATCTCGTTAGCTTGCAAAACTCCGGTAGGTCGTTGAAGCGACCTAAAAGCCTCGTTAGGTCGTATGCGACCTAACACTTCACCAATTTGGGCTGTGCCACCCTTTAGCTTGCTTATCGACTTATCATAGGTCGTTAGACCACTCTTCCCAACATTACTTGCTTCCTCCCCTATCTTGTTAGGTCGTGAGCGACCTACAAACTCCTTAGGTCGTGAGCGACCTATGCCTTTAACATTCTGCGCTGCATCATCCTCCCCAGGTTGAGAAAAATTCGACCTCGAATTTGCACCCTCTTCTTCCACAACAGACTCATCCCCATGATATGGTATAAGATGTTTAACATTGAACACGTCAGAAGTATACACATCCTTCGGCAGCTTCAACTTATAGGCATTTTCATTAATTCGTTTCATAATTTCTACAGGACCAATTTTCCTGGCTTTCAACTTGTTGTAAGCGCCCACTGGAAAACGATCTTTTGTTAACACTGCATAAACCAAATCACCGTCCTGAAATTCAACACTCCTTCGTTTCAAATCTGCAGAACGTTTATACTTCTCATTCGCTTTCTCCAATCGTTCCTGAACGATTTTATGACATTCCTTCAATCCCTCGACAAAATCAGCGGCTTTCTTAATTGTCCCCTTCGAGTGTGAAATTACCGTTAAATCCAACGGCCCCTTTGGTAGGCTCGAATAAACAATCTGGAATGGACTGAACCCAGTACTTCGATTTACAACATGATTATGAGCAAACTCTGCCTGGCATAACTTCACATCCCAACTCTTCAGATTGTCTTGCACAAGACATCTCAACAAATTTCCCAATGATCCGTTAACCACCTCAGTCTGTCCATCTGTTTGCGGATGATAAGCACTACTAAATTTTAGCTTCGTTCCCACCATTTTCCACAAACTCAACCAAAAGTGACTCAAAAACTGAGTATCTCTATCCGACACAATAGATTCTGGCAATCCATGAAGTCGATAGATTTCTTTGAAAAATAACTGAGCAACATAAACAGCATCCGCCGTCTTCTTACAAGCAATAAAATGTGCCATTTTCGAGAATCGGTCAACTACCACATAAATGGAATCATTACCACGCTGTGTTCTCGGTAATCCCAACACGAAATCCATACTCACATCAACCCATGGTTTAATTGGTACAGGTAACGGCATATATAACCCAACATTAGTTGCAGTTTCTTTCGAAACTTGACAAATATGACAACGTTCCACAAACCTCTCTATCTCTTTCCTCATTGATGGCCAAAAGTAGGACTGTGAAATCAATTGTAAGGTACGGTCTCTCCCAACATGTCCCTCTTCGTGTAACTCCTTGATAATCTTCATTCTCATACTACCCTCCGGTATGCACAATCGATTTCCTTTAAAAAGAAAACCATCTATCATCACGAACTCATCCGTCTCTCCCTCCTTGACTTGATCAACAAACTTTGCAAAGTAAGGATCATCGGTAAAGAATTCTGGCAATAGTTCAAACCCTGTCACTTCAACCTTCAATGTAGTTAACAAGTGATTTCTTCTACTCAACGCATCCGCAACACGATTCGTCACCCCCGACTTGTGTTTCACAACAAATGTAAATTGTTGCAGATATGCAATCCATGATGCATGTCTCGCTGAAATCTTGTCTTGCCCTTGCAAATGTTTCAATGCTTCATGATCAGTATTCAGAACAAACTCCTTCTGAAATAGATAGTGTCTCATGTGTTTAATAGATTGTACAACAGCATAGAATTCCACATCATACGTACTATACCTCATCTTCGCTCCTGACAACTTCTCACTGAAATATGCAATTGGATGTCCCTTCTGACTCAACACCCCTCCAATCCCAACCTTGGATGCATCAGTATGTAGTTCAAACACTAACCGAAAATCTGGTAATATTAGAATTGGTGCAGACGTCAAAAGTTCTTTGATTCGCTCAAAAGCAATCCCTGCTTCCTTCGTCCATGAAAATTGTTTACCCTTCATATAATCCGTAACAGGTGCCATCACACTACTAAAGTGTGGTATAAACCTTCGATAGAATGAAGCCAACCCGTGAAAACTACGAACTTCCGTTATCGTCTTGGGCTGTGGCCAATCTCTAATTGCTTCAAATTTACTTTGGTCAACCTGTATTCCTTCCTCCGACACAACGTACCCCAGGAATAAAACACTATGCGTCATGAACACGCATTTTTTCGTTGCAGCATAAAATTGTTCTTGTCGCAATATCATTAGCACTTCTCTAAGATGATTCAAATGTTCCTCTGGACTCCCACTATATATCAGAATATCATCGAAGTACACCACCACAAACTTCCCAATGAACGGTCTAAAAATATGATTCATCACCCTCATGAAAGTACTTGGTGCATTCGATAAGCCAAACGGCATGACCAACCACTCGTATAGACCCTCCCTGGTTTTAAAAGCAGTCTTCCACTCATCTCCTGGTCTGATACGAATTTGATGATATCCACTCTTCAAATCAATCTTCGAAAATATAGTAGCTCCGCTTATTTGATCTAACAAGTCATCCAACCTCGACATTGGAAATCTATATCTCACAGTAATCTTATTCAATGCTCGACTGTCAGTGCACATCCTCCACGTTCCATCCTTTTTGGGTACCAATAAAGCTGGTATAGCACAAGGACTTAAACTCTCCTGCACATGCCTCTGTTCAAGCAATTCTTCCACTTGCCTCCGCAACTCTTCATGTTCCTTCGGACTCATTCGATAATGTGGTCTGTGTGGCAACACAGTACCTGGAACAAGATCTATCTGATGTTGTATATCCATCAACGGTGGTAACTCCGTTGGTAACTCCTCTGGAAATACATCGTCAAATTCTTTCAGTACTGGTTTTACTTCTTCTGGGATTTCAACCACTTCCTGACTCTCCCGTCCAATCAACAAAAACACTTCAGGTTCCTCCTCTATTTCCTTCACGAAATCCTTCAAAGATAACAAAGTTTTGAGCTCTTCAATCTCCTCTAACTTGTTTTCCTCCTGTTGTCGCTTCTTTGGAACTAGAGTAATCTTTGTGCCTTCAAACATGAAACTGTAACTGTTGGTACGCCCATCATGTTGTACTGCTCTATCATACTGCCACGGTCTTCCCAGCAACAAATGACAAACGTCCATATCTACCACGTCGCACCAGATTTCGTCTTTATATTTCTTCCCAATTGAAAACTTCACACGAGCCCTTCGTCCAACCTTCACCTCCCCGCCTTTCCTCAACCAAGCTAGCTTGTATGGCTTCGGATGTTTCTCAGTCTTCAATGCCAACTTCCTCACAGCTTCTGACGAAATTATATTATCACAGCTTCCAGCATCAATAACAAATTTGCAAACTTTCCCCAGAATGGTACATGTTGACTGAAAAATATTGCTCCTCAACCAACTACAATCCTCCTCTTGCTTTGGTGTTAAACAGGACCTCTTCATCATTAGATTGTAACCTTCGTCTCCCGTCACTTCTTCTTCCTCCTCATCAGGTGGTGAATTGGAACATTCAGCTTCTTCATCCTCATCCTCAACCTCTGCTATCATAGCTCTCTTCTTCGGTTTTGGACATTCGCTACTTTTGTGACCAAATTCCTGACAATTGTAACATTTGAAACCGTTGTTAACCTTTGTCTTTTCGACCTCCTTCACTACTGGTCTACTGATAGGTTTAGAAACATTAGAACTTCCACCAACACCCTTCACTTGATTGTTAGAGTTAGTAAACACACCACTTCCTCGTCGTCCCTGTTTCTCCCAAGCCAACGCTTTCTGATGTGCTTCCGCTACAGATCTTGGATCGAACATATTAACCATATCCTGAATCTGCATTCGTAATCCTCCAACAAATCTGGCTATTAACTGTTCTTCTGTTTCCATAATATCATTCCTTGCAATTAGTTGATAAAATTCGTCAGCATAGTCATTCACAGATTTCGTTCCTTGTCTCAAGTTCTGCAAACGTTGATACATCAAAGATTGATAATTGTAAGGTAAGAACGTTGCTTTCATCAATTTCTTCATCTTCTCCCAAGATTCAATCTTTGACTTTCCCATTCGTTCACGTGTAAGTTTGGTTTGCTGCCACCACGTCAAAGCTCTACCCCTCAACCTTGTAGCAACCAACTTCACTCTACGATGTTCTAGAACTTCTTTGAAGTCAAAAATCTCTTCTACATTAGCCATCCAATCTAGAAACTCCTCCGCTTGCATACCACCTTTGAATTCAGGAATTTCAATCTTCATCCCCGACTCCCACTTGTGATCATACTCAGAGTGATTTCTTCCTTGTCCTCGTCCTTGTCCTCGAACACTACCATCATCATATTCCTCTTCCAAATCAGATGTATATCGTTGTCTATCTCGTCCACCCACATCTCTACTACCATTACGTCTTCCACCATCATCCCTTCTATCTACATTCCTCCGTTCACGATCATTCACGTTCCTCCCACGCCCTTGATCATTTTCAACACTTCTATCTCGATTGGAATGTGGTGAGACTCTACTACCCCCATGGTTAGATTCAGGTGAAACCCTTCTCCGATTTTGATTCATCTCCATCATAAGCTTCTCTAACCGACCAATTCCTTCGTTAAACTTTTCACTAAAGTTTTCATTGATTCTTTGCTCCATCTCATCAGCTTCTTCTCTTCGATACAAAGCTTCTACGTTTTGATGTCGATTAGCTCTCCTTGGTGGCATACTTGAAACTTACAAACTCTTCAACACTTCAAAATTCAAACACTTTTCGGACTTTGATCCAAAATGAAACGGATCGAAAACTTCCACTTTGTAGCAAATCGCGATGAACACGATGGACAAAGTTTCGGCTTCCAATACAAATTCGATCAATCAATCTTCAAACAAGCTCTTCTTACTCTCGGCCGTGATAAACAACCTCCAATCTTCACTTCAACTTCAAAATGAATAGGCTCCAAGTCTCGATCTAGCTATGATTGGCTAGAACAGGCTCTGATACCAAAACTGACGCAGCGGATTAATCAAAATAATCTTCAATCGGTGAAAGTAGTAATCGGTGGATTGATGATAACTGTGATGCCTGAATTCGTTGATCCGAAGATACCGAATTCTAGCTATCTCTGACTCGTTGATTCGAAGATACCGGGAAAGAGATCTACGATTCTTCGACGTTGATCTTGCGCACAAGATACCGTGAATCGGCTTCAACAAACGATGATTCGAGCGCACTCGAATGACGTAAGTGGAGATAGGAGATACACTCGACTACCAATTGAAATTGAAAGCACAAAGCTAACAAAAGAGAATTTTATTCAATATTCAACAACTTTTTACAAATGACCATACATGCCTATTTATAGGCTACAACTCAACATAACAGAAAACTTCAAAAATATTACAAGTACTTAGGTCGTGAACGACCTACGACCTATAATGGAGCGACCTAAAAAGTACACGACTTAACAAAGCATACGACATACAACAAACGATCTAAAAGATTACAACATAAGGAAGATACAACACATCATGTTACATCACTTAAGTCGTTTCCGACCTATAACCTTCGTCCTACGACTTAACAGGCCCAATAACTCAACAGCAGCGACATAACAATCTTCGCGACTTAACCCTGGAGCGAGCGACCTAAAATGAACGGCATCTGTCTTGAGCGACCTAAAGGTGAACGGCAGATCTTTGATTCGCGACCTAAAGAAACTGCTTCCGAAAGAACTTCGCGACCTAAGTCTTCGCGACTTAAAACTCCACGACCTAGCTTCTTGCGACCTAACTTAGGTCGTAACCTCTTAGCTCGTTCGCATGCTATCATGCTAAATCCTTTGACATGTGTGCTGCCTTTACTAGGTCGTAAGCGACCTAAAATAGCATTAGGTCGTGAGCGACCTAAGACTTCATCCTCCAACAATTTATTCCCAAGTCCTAGCTCGTTTCACTCGAACCCGTTAGGTCGTAGCTCTTTTCCTGGTGACATGTTAGGTCGTTCCCACGACTTATGCCTTAGCTCGTTAGGTCGTATGCGACCTAAAAACATGTTAGGTCGTTCCAGTATCTCGTTAGCTTGCAAAACTCCGGTAGGTCGTTGAAGCGACCTAAAAGCCTCGTTAGGTCGTATGCGACCTAACACTTCACCAATTTGGGCTGTGCCACCCTTTAGCTTGCTTATCGACTTATCATAGGTCGTTAGACCACTCTTCCCAACATTACTTGCTTCCTCCCCTATCTTGTTAGGTCGTGAGCGACCTACAAACTCCTTAGGTCGTGAGCGACCTATGCCTTTAACATTCTGCGCTGCATCAGCTTGTGTGAGCACGGGTTATTACAACTGTCCAGTATTGTGTTATTGATTGTGTTGTACTCTTATGATGTAATGTATAAAAACAGTTATAGTTGATTTTGTATAAAGATCTATTGATATCTATTATATATTGTTCCACTGCAATTGTGAGATTCTGATGTTGTTTTCTATTTTCTTCTTCTACCCCTTTCTTCTTTTCCTAACGATCTGGTATTTCCGGCATTCAATTTGTTCGGCATGTAATACAATGAACGTATTGATGTCGATTTGCGGGCGTCGAAAACCGGGTCGTGACATTGTGGTATCAGAGCTGAAGGTTAAGCGAGAACCTTGGCTCTGGTGGGGATTACTCATTAGAGATAGAGTCAGTAGTACTCTAGAACGAGTCTGAGTGTATTAATAGATATGAGCGCGTATTTGTTAGTGAATATAAAATTATTTTATATTGTGTTGATTGGTTTGTTGAGTGGTTTATGGATTATGGTTAATACGAGTAATTAACGTTATTGATAGGGATCTCTAAACACTTGAATAGAACAATTCGACTCGGTATTGTTTTAAATTGGGGTAAATGAAATAATTTTACCCAAATTATTTTTATATATGAAAGAAAAGATTTTTCAGAAATTATTATAGTATATGGGTGCTTGGCTGTTAGGAAATGATAGTATGAAATTATTATCATTGTGTTGTGGAAAGTGAGTAAGAAATTGATATTATAACCAAAGGTTAAGAAATTAATTTATATAACGAAATGAATTTGTAAATATAGAATTATAAATGTGATTTATAATTTGAAATGGGATAAAATTTTAGGGTAATATTTGAATATAGATTGAAAGGATTTGAAATTCGAAAATTTGGAATTTAATTTCCTTTGAGTTTGAAAATGATTTTCAAAGGGCTTTGGAGGAATACTAGTGATATTATTCGGAAATATTTTTGAATTGGATATGAAATCTGGTGAGATTTGGAATTTAAAGAAAAAAATATTTAAAATGTTATTAAAAGAAGTAAAAGCACTGAACTCACTTCGATCACTGGAAAATAACTTCGGTGATGACTGCATCATCACCGATGTCCATTTTCGAGTTTTCAAGGGAGGAATTGGTACCTGAATGAGTGAATTCAAGTTTTGGTTGGTAAAACTGTTTTGATTTTGGAATGCAAAGAAATAATTGGATATGCCAAAGGATCTCAGATACAATTGACTTCAAAAATGATTTTGAAATGTTGAGTAATTGTTTAAAAACTCTAGAATCTTATTTAAAAATGTTTAGGGAATATAAATGAGTTTGGGAACTTATAAAATTTGAAACTTGTTAGAATAAAATTTATCTTGAAGAAGAGTTAAATTAAAGTAAGTGTGAAAACAAAATAAGTTAGAAAAGTAAACCAACTAAATGAAGTAAATTAAAGAGATTAGTGAATGGAATGTAAATAAGTTGGAAAACTTATAGAAGTTTAAAAATTGAATTGAATTGGAATGTAACTGAATCAAGTTAAATAAAAGTGAATTTGAGAAATTAAGCCTAAGTAGGCTAAGTAAAATAAGAGTATTGGAAATAAAGTTTAATAGTTGGAGATAAATTTGTGGAAGGACAAATTAATTTAATTTGTAAGAAAATAGAATTGGAATTGAATATTGGGGTGATGTTTAATTTGAATTTTGTTGGATAAAGTAAAATTTGAACAAATTAGTTTGGGTGGGGCTAAATAAAATGAAAGATGGAAGGTAAATTGAGTTTATATGGATTTGGAAATTCAATTTGAAGAAGTGGATATAAAGGCTTAAGTGACGAAGTGGAAATAAACAGAAGGAGTTGTATAAAATATTTATATTGAACTTAAGAAAGTAAATGGTGGAATTCTTAAGTAAATTTGGTATTAGAAATATACAAAGTTAATATTTGAAAGAAGATTAAACTGAAAGCTGTGAATGAGGGTAAGTGTGAATAAGTGAATGGAGATTGAAATAAATGTGAATAGAAAGAAATTGATAAATAATAACCAATTGGAAATTTATACGTAGGATGTACGTATATTATTTTATTCGCATAGCAATTTGGTCCAGATTCGAGCACATAATTTCGAAATAGTTATATCGATCCGAGTTGGGATTTTTCACTTGATTTTCAACGGCGAACCCTGGATATGGATTTTTGATTGATTCTGGAATTCTCTATCATAGTATATGGCTATGCAAGGGGAATGACGGTTTCTGATCAAGGAACTAGACCTGAGTTCGCACTAGGATGTCGGGTGGAGGATATTAGTTCGGAAG
This sequence comes from Allium fistulosum, assembly GCA_030737815.1. Lineage (NCBI taxonomy): Eukaryota > Viridiplantae > Streptophyta > Magnoliopsida > Asparagales > Amaryllidaceae > Allium > Allium fistulosum. The sequence goes on along the minus strand of CM060905.1, from coordinate 493,857,299 downwards.
TGAAATTGTGTGATCGAGTAAGCGATCGGATTTGATATTGCGTACGGATGATATATGTGCAACGTACGGGCTTAGGTAAAGCAAATATTGAAAATTTTGAAAAGAAATGAATACAATGATTTTGAATTCTGTGATTGGATATTATTGGTAAGTAGGGTGCAGGAAATTAAAAGCAAAGCTAAATTGATGTTTTTGATTTTAGAGGATAAATTTGAATTGCCCAACAAAAGGTATGTATTTAAATTATCGTATCAAATTTGATGATTTTCTGATCTAGCCACTTGGCTTTTCTTTTCTTTTGAAAATTTAGGGCCGTAAAGGCAGTTCTGTAGTTGTTCTAGTCTAGCCGCGCAAAGGAGACGCTGGCGAAATTTTTCAAAAATTTAGAGAGTTAGAAATTTTTAAGAAAATTGTGATAGTTTAAAATTTGGTTTTGAACTATAATTTGAATTATTGAGGGGATAATATTATTTGAAACCTATGGATGAGTTTGAAAAGTTAGTAAGAGTGATAGTGTGTCTTTAATAAAAAGATTGTTTTGGGAAGTTGTTAAAAACTGTTTGGTTTTGGAAAATAGTTAACGGGCTGTGGACCATTCTTCTTAACCAGAAATTTCGAGGACGAAATTCTAATAAAGGGGAGGAATGTAACGACTCGGAATTTTGGACGTTTGAAATTGTAATATTTAATCGATTTTAAATATTTTAAAGTTAATTATTAACTTGAATTTCAAATATAACTATTTATTTGATAATTAAATTATTGAATTTAATAATTAGAAAATGGATAAAATATTGAATCAGGAATTTTAAGCTCGTTAAAATTAATTTGAAGGCTTATAAAATTTATATTAATAATACTGAAGATAATAGAAGTTTAAAAATTGAATTCGGAAGTGATTTGTTCGGTTTAAAAAATATATCGTTTAAATTGCCTTTTAAAAATAGCCTTCCAAAGCACAGTCTTGGATAATAGGAATTTGAAAAGAATAGAATAAATTTTGAAATATAAATTTTGATTTATTTCTTGGCCTATAAAATTCTGAAACCTTAGAATCTTATTTTTTTGGATTTTGGTTTTGATTGTAGAGAACCCGTAGTATCAATAGAGGTGGAACACTTTCCAAAGCCAGAAGAGTCGGTGATTAAGGTTCGTCTAGTAGGGTTCGGGATAATTTGGGAGAGCCATCAGGACATGAGGAGGTGCCAGAGGAGCCTGTGGTGTAGCCGCAACCTCAGGTAGAAGAACCCGAAGAAGAGTTTGAACCCAAAGAACAGTTTGAGGATGAAGAAGAGTTTTAGGATGAAGAAGAGTTTGAACCCGAAGAACAGTTTGAGGATGAAGAAGAGTTTGAGGATGAAGAAGAGGTGGAGTCGGAAAATGATGATGAAGTCATTTGGGATTTGGATAATGCAGTGGAAGAACCAGATGGTATAGGGTATATTCCGGTAGAATCTGATCTAGAGGATGTTTCTGAGACAGATAATGAGGCAGAAGTTAGGGAACTGTCAGGGCCTGAGAGAGGGAGCTCTGACAGTGAGGATCTGTAGTTGGTTAGGTTGACTTCTTTTGGATAAGGTGTATTTATGTATGTGTTTTGGACTTAGAACCGTAATGAATGTTGGGTGTTAATAATGTAATGTATGTATAGGTATGGTTGAACGTATGATTATGACATATGTATGAATATCATGTAAGATATATTGTGAATTACCCGTAAGAATCTATGTGTTTACTGGTATAGTTTGAGTTGTCATTGGTCTATTCTGTGTGTGTGGATAATTCATAAAATGAACTGTGCAATTACGAGGACGAAATTCATTTAAGGGGGGAAGGTTGTAACGACCCCGAATTTTGTATATATTTAAATTGATAATTAATTTAGTTTTTGAATAAAATTTGTGAAATCAATTGATAAATAGATACGAGTTTCCCCGAATTCAAATAAATTCAGTATAAATCATTTAAATTTAAAATATTGTATATATATGTGAATATATATATATATATTTGGGCATATATGAGTAAATTTGAAATTATATATATGTTTGATTTGAATTTAAAATCGTAAATAAATGGTTTAAAAATAAAAATACAAATTATATAAAATAAAGATAAAAGTATAAAGTAAAAACATATATATCTTAATCTCATGATTAATAAACAATACAAATAAATTTTTAAACAAAATAAAATAAATACATAAATAAATTATAACAACATATTAAATATGGAAATACATTTAAATATGAAAAAGAAAATAAATTATATAATTAATTATGAAGTTCACTTATATTACAAAATAATAAAAGAAAAATAAAATAAAGTAAAAAAAATAAAAGTTTACTCATATTGTAAAATAATGAGACAAGGCAAAATAAAATCTAATAACATATTAAAGATTTACATTATAAAGTAATAAAATAAACAAAAAGAAAGGAAGCAAACAATTTTATATATTCATGAACCACTTGCAAATGAAAAAAAATGAAGAAACAAAATATATAGAGTGAAAGCTTGTAAAGGAAGCCACAACAATTATTTCATATTTGTACAGCCGAAGAAAAAAATATATAATTGGTACAAGATAATTAATGCACGCACAAATATATCTCATCAGCCCCCAAATCAAAGAAATATCCCTGATTTTTGTACAACAAATTATATCAACTTGTACAACATAATTCATCACCCTGTACAAAACAACATACCCTGTAACACTTCATTTCCTATATACATTAACAAACTTCATTCCAGTTTTCGTTCACCATTTTAACTGTGGGAAAACTGATATAATATCACTTTATAAACAAACAAACATCAACTTATAACATCTCAGTAAAAGATCAAAACAACCCATGCAAATCTGAGATCAAGTGAAGTTCCAGTTAGCAAATTCAAACCAGATTTCAACTTCAACTTAAAAGACTACAACTTTAACTATCAACTTGAAGAATTCTGGAATCTAAAAATGTTTAAGGTGAGTGACAGTTAGTTTTTACTTGAATATATGTTGCAATAGCTCTGTGTATATATGCTTGTATTAGTGTTTCTCTTCTTCTCTATTTGTTTTACAGAGTACAAAACAACAAGAAATTTTAATTTCTTGCTTTCTCATCCATATCAGGCTTTGGTTTCCAAACAAAATAGTTGTGTTTAAGTATGAGTTACGATTTAAAAATGGTTTCATGAAGTATAAATATATATAGAATGAAAATCAAATTTTTACAGTGAAAACTTTGTTTTCTGGAAAATTCGAGTATCACGAAATTTTGATTCAAGGATATAACTTGAATCCCTATTGGAAGCCATGATTTTTAAGCTTGGTTTGACGATTTTTAGATGCGTGGTTTAGGAGTAGTTCAATGATGATCGAAATGGGTATTGTGACCAATTTCCGGCGACACGTGGAACTGGGGGTGTCAGGGTTGTTCGTGGAGATGGAGGAGCCTACGGAGGTCCTAGGAAAAATATTGGTTGGGGTTGCAGGTGATCATGGTGGCGTCGGCGAACGCGAGAAGTTTGTAAACCTAATTTTGACGAGGCTATGTATTTTGGTTCGTTTATCGTCGACAAGTGATCGAGTTCGACGTGCTTTGGGGAGATGGTGGAGGGAGTGTTGAGGAGTGGATGGCCGGAGTTTCACGTGTTCTGGTGGTCGGAGCTACGAGCACGAGGCGATTACAGGTTTGAGGGGGTGGTTGATGTTGTGTTTCCAAGTTTAGGCATTCGAATTCGAATTTGATTTTCGAGGCGTTGACGAAGTCCAGGTGGTCGCGAATGGTTCTGGAGATGATCGTCGATGTGCTCGACGTCGTGACGATGACTGGCGTTGGTCGTAGCCACTGTGCACGTGCACGAACCTGATAGTGTTAGCCTGGGTGTTGTTGTCTGGGAAGAGAAGAGGAAAACTCGAAGTTGTCTCGAGTTATTCAAGTAGTTTACTTGAAGTAAGTTAGGTTTTAACTTGAACAAAAAACAAACAGTTTGCCTCGGGTTAGTTGGTTTGTACAGGTTTTTGTAAACCTGTCTGCAAGTTTAAAATTTAGAGCAATTTAATGAATTCAAATCTGTGAGCAAGATTTAAACAAAGTTTAAATCCAGTTTTAGGTTTAGTTCAAATAAACTTTGAATTTAAAAGTTTTGAAAAGGGAATTTGGATTTTAAATCAAAGTTTAAATATTAAGAAGGCGGGTTTTCAGGTCTTAAACCTTATGGTTTCAGATTTTAAAAATTTAAATTAAAATCTGAAAACAAGATTTAAACAGTGGTTTAAATTTTAAAAATTAAGTTCAGTTCCAAATTTTAGGTGTTTCAAAACAAGTTTAAATCACTAGCTTTTAAAAAGTAAATTTGTTTCAAACAAATAATTAAACTTGATTTTTTATAAAGTTCTTTTATAAAAGAATTTTTAATGGAAGGCTAAATGTTTGTTTTAAACTTGAATTTGCAAGTTATAATGTAATGTAATTTAAAAGCTTAATTTTAAATCTAAATTGGAATTTAAAAGGAAATTTGAAACAATGTTTTCAACCATATTATAAATAACAATTAAATCATAGATATGGATGAGTTGACTTTAATTAATGAAGATTAATGATTTGTAATTCATTAATTAATGAGTTCTTAACGGTTAATCAATTTATAATTAATAATGATTAATATAAGTAAATTTCTTTAGAAAAGAAATTAATAGATGATTAAGGTCATTAACTAAGATTTTTGAATAATTAATCAATGTGATTAATTTTAACAATAAATTTAGATTGATTGATTCAATAATAGTCAATTGTGGAATTATTAAGTATAATTACTTAATGACAGTAATTAAAGCATTAACTATTCAGAGTAATTAATTGATCAGTTAATTTGATTAGTTTAAGTCAATTTTCTTAAGTTAATCTAGAGTAATCACTTGATAATTAGAAAAGTATATTTACTTAGAGAAGTAATTAATAGATAACTATGGAATGTAATAACTTGAATGATGATTAGGAATTGAGTTTAATTATTTGTTAATAATTAAAGGATTAGTTAATAAAATGGTGATTAATTAAGATTTATGTAATAATTAAAGATTAATTGATTCGTTAATTAAGATTGATTTGTTAATAATTAAAGGTGAACCAACAAATGATTAAAGGGAAATGTATTTCAAATAATTTGTAATTAACTATGATGGTTAACCCAAATTAATGATTCATTCCTAAATAATACATCTGATTTAAAATTAATCAGTTGATTAATAAGTTTATTTGTGAATGTTTGGACCTGACTGAATGATTGGATTGTTAATATTTCCTGATCTGTGATGCTTTGTGACATATTCTGATTTGTGTGTGACCTATAATGTAGTTATTTATCTGAGATGAATGTAATTTATATCTGCAATATATATATATATATATATATATCTGTGATCTGTAAATGAAAGATAAGCATTATAGTTTATACCGCTTATCAAATATATTTTTGTATCTTGATCTGTGATGATTGGTTGATATTACACTACTGTGTGAAACCCCTGGACTACACCATACACACACAAATGTGGATTTCACGTGGAAATCAGTTAAGTCGCAGATTTTTGACAATTTTAAAGATTGAATTCTTGAATCCAAATAGTTTTGGAAATTGGAATTGAGAGCTTTGTAAATGAGTTCCAAATGTAAAAGTTATTTTAAATAACTTAATAAAACTTGATATTTTAATAATTTGATTTAAATTTGAATTCAATATTTGAAATTGAATTCAATGATTTAGGAAACTAATTATTTTCACCTGATAAAAGCTCTCATATAAGAAATGAATTTCCAATTTGAATTAAAGGAATTTCAAGTTTGAATTGAAAATGGTTTTCCAAATTACGCATAAATCTTTGGAAATGATTTTGAAGGCTATAAGCTAAATCTTTAATTTAAAGATTGGACGAGTTAACCCAAATTGAAATGGAAATTGATTTGGAAAATCTGTGAATGGGTCTTTGTGAAACTGGGTGAACTTTGTGAATTGAATCTTTTTTGTTTAAAAAGATTAAAATGGTAATGTGTTTAAACCATTTAAAGAGAAGTTTTGGATAACAAGTTGTGACTTGATTAAAATTCCAATATCCATTTGTTTTAAAAATATTGCGCTCATTATTCGGTTTAGCCGAGAGAGGACCTTTGCGTCATATAACCCATTCCGAATAATGATACGTCGTGTATGGATTGCATTTGAAGACCGGTGGTGAAGACCGGTTATTTTCGAAAACGATAGGATAACCCATCGATTGTCTCTGCACTAAGTCGCGCCGGTATAGAGATTTCCTAAGTCATGAGAAATCCGATCGGGATTGTGAATACCCGGATTGCAAGGGCTTCTTTGAAAGTGCCTTCGGTTCTGTTCGAACCCGAAACAGAGTTGTATGGTTGTATGTCTGACATTACACTTTGAGATATAAAGCTGATTCCTTTCAAATACATTTCTGTTTGGTGGCGGAGATTTATTCTCTTAGCTTAACACCCTTCTCTGAGACGTATGAGCTCAGAGGTTATGTAGTTGAAGGTTATCAGTGATATACTCCCAAATTGGTAATGTGGCATGCTGAGTGCTGCTGTGTGTTGCTGATCATTTGTTGATCAAAGCATGGCTTTGTGAAGAAGCGTAGCTTTGTGGACGAGACTACATCGAGCCTCACAAATCGGAAATGGTCGAAACTGGAAAGATGCAGCAAGGTTATGAGGGTCGCTCCCTTTAGGGTATGTCATTTCCTTCTGGAAAAAGGTGGTATCATGGTATGGAGCCCAGATATTTACCTGTGTGGTTGCTCCAATCTCATTTACTGTGTGATTGTTGTTGTGTGATAGAGGATCCTCGGATAAAGGTCGCAAACGACTGGGGGTGGCATATCTCGGGTTTACTACCCGAGAAGGGGGTAACCATCCTTGTTTTGGCAGAGAGCAGTTGTCTCTCGGGGCGTCCCTCCAGAGGCGTTCCTACGTGGCATAGGAAGTTCCTTAACCTGACCATTTGTTGTAAAAATCTAAAGAAACAATACGAGCCTTGTACGATTTTAGTTGTAGAACCTGCCATTTAAAATGGTAGCTATAGCAGGCATAGTATAATGGTACCTATGCTGGCTAAGATTAATATTGTACTTTCGAAATGTTTCTGCACTATGCACTAGTAATAATATCAAAAGAGTTTTTCTTGCGTAAGAAGCATGTTTGAATATCATAAGGAGAAATCTCCCCATGTGTGCGATTGCATTGTGTGTGTGCTGGGAGGCCTTATGGTAGTTTCATTTTCCAAAAAGCATTGCGGATTTCAATATTTAAAAATACTTTGTTGTTTGTTTTAAAGATAAACTGTTTTTGTTACTCACACCAGTCCCATGACTGAGCCGGAGTTTATTGTTCCCTTCCTAAACTCTGGGTGCCCACAATTTTCTACACGGGCAATCTAGAGTTGGGTTTTTCAGATAGTCAAGTTTAGTAGATTATCGGGAGCTAGTTCAGTTTTTGGAGTTCACTCAACGACTGACCTTGCTTATCTTTATGCATCGTGATGGTGGTTCGAGCTTGATGTTGGAGTTGTTGGATTCATTCTCTTTTTCATATCATTTGGAGTATCACTTCTGTTGTTTCCGCTGTAACATTATTATTTGTCTCTGATATTGTTGTATCATATTGATATCATTGTTGTATATCATTCTGGATATTGTATTCATTGGAGTTGTATATGATATCATTGGTTTTTTTCTTCCGATGTGTTGTTATACTTATTGGTGTTATAAGCTCCGGTGAGCCAGATTCGGCGTTTGAATTTGCGGCATTTCGAGTACAAGTGAAGTACGGGTGTCGATTTTCGAAGGTCGAGTTCAGGATCGTTACATTTGGTATCAAAGCTAAGGTTGAACTTTATTAATGGAGTATAACACATTAAGTAGCTCATTAGAGATAGGGTGAAGTATACCCTAGAATGAGTAATCCCTAAGATATATGTCTGTATACCTCAGTAAATTCTCTTACTATCCACTGATAGTGAGTATGAGTGCAAGAAGAGGATGAGATAGGGGACATGGGAATACCACCACGAATTAGTCAATACCCTGTAACAACAAGGAAACAATCTTTTCTCTATCAATCTCTTTTGTTCGTCATCTCTTCTCAATTCTTTGATAGTTCCTGGTAGATCCTGGAAGAAGATTTGATATATTTATATGGGACATAAACTCCAAATAGGTCAGAATTGTTTGTTTGGATGAATTGGTTGCTTTGGTTGCTATGATTGATAAATATACTTTGTTTTTATACTGAAAGTTTTGAAATCTAGGATAATAGGAATTTGAAAAGAATAGAATAAATTTTGAAATATAAATTTTGATTTATTTCTTGGCCTATAAAATTCTGAAACCTTAGAATCTTATTTTTTTTGGATTTTGGTTTTGATTGTAGAGAACCCGTAGTATCAATAGGGGTGGAACACTTTTCAAGCCAGAAGAGTCGGTGATTATGGTTCATCTAGTAGGGTTCGGGATTATTTGGGAGAGCCATCAGGACATAAGGAGGTGCTAGAGAAGCCTATGGTGCAGCCGCAACCTCAGGTAGAAGAACCCGAAGAAGAGTTTGAACCCGAAGAACAGTTTGAGGATGAAGAAGAGTTCTAGGATGAAGAAGAGTTTGAACCCGAAGAACAGTTTGAGGATGAAGAAGAGTTTGAGGATGAAGAAGAGGTGGAGTCGGAAAATGATGATGCAGTCATTTGGGATTTGGATAATGCAGTGAAGAACCAGATGGTATAGGGTATATTCTGGTAGAATCTGATCCAGAGGATGTTTCTGAGACATATAATGAGGCAGAAGTTAGGGAACTGTCAGGGCCTGAGAGAGGGAGCTCTGACAGTGAGGATCTGTAGTTGGTTAGGTTGACTTCTTTTGGATAAGGTGTGTTTATGTATGTGTTTTGGACTTAGAACCGTAATGAATGTTGGGTGTTAATAGGGTAATGTATGTATAGGTATAGTTGAACGTATGATTATGACATATGTATGTATATCATGTAAGATATATTTTGAATTACCCGTAAGAATCTATGTGTTTACTGGTATAGTTTGAGTTGTCATTGGTCTATTCTGTATGTGTGGATAATTCATAAAATGAACTGTGCAATTACGAGGACGAAATTCTTTTAAGGGGGAAGGTTGTAACGACCCCGAATTTTATATATATTTAAATTGATAATTAATTTAGTTTTTGAATAAAATTTGTGAAATCAATTGATAAATTGATACGAGTATCCCCAAATTCAAATAAATTCAGTATAAATCATTTAAATTTAAAATATTGTATATATATGTGAATATATATATATATATATATATATATATATATATATATTTAGGCATATATGAGTAAATTTGAAATTATATATATATTTGATTTGAATTTAAAATCGTAAATAAATGGTTTAAAAATAAAAATACAAATTATATAAAATAAAGATAAAAGTATAAAGTAAATACATATATATCTTAATCTCATGATTAATAAACAATACAAATAAATTTTAAAACAAAATAAAATAAATACATAAATAAATTATAACAACATAATATGGAAATACATTTAAATATGAAAAAGAAAATAAATTATACAATTATTTATGAAGTTCACTTATATTACAAAATAATAAAAGAAAAATAAAATAAAGTAAAAAAATAGAAGTTTACTCATATTGTAAAATAATGAGACAAGGCAAAATAAAATCTAATAACATATTAAAGATTTACATTATAAAGTAATAAAATAAAAAAAAAGAAAGGAAGCAAACAATTTTATATATTCACGAACCACTTGCAAATGAAAAAAAATGAAGAAACAAAATATATAGAGTGAAAAGCTTGTAAAGGAAGCCACAACAATTATTTCATATTTGTACAGCCGAAGAAAAAAAAAATATAATTGGTACAAGATAATTAATGCACGCACAAATATATCTCATCAGCCCCCAAAGCAAAGAAATATCCCTGATTTTTGTACAACAAATTATATCACCTTGTACAACATAATTCATCACCCTGTACAAAACAACATACCCTGTAACACTTCATTTCCTATATACATTAACAAACTTCATTCCAGTTTTTGTTCACCATTTTAACTGTGGGAAAACTGAGATAATATCACTTTATAAACAAACAAACATCAACTTATAACATCTCAGTAAAAGATCAAAACAACCCATGCAAATCTGAGATCAAGTGAAGTTCCAGTTAGCAAATTCAAACTAGATTTCAACTTCAACTTAAAAGACTACAACCTTAACTTTCAACTTGAAAAATTCTGGAATCTAAAAATGTTTAAGGTGAGTGACAGTTAGTTTTTACTTGAATATATGTTGCAATAGCTCTGTGTATATATGCTTGTATCAGTGTTTCTCTTCTTCTTTGTTTGTTTTACAGAGTACAAAATAACAAGAAAATTTAATTTCTTGCTTTCTAATCCATATCAGGCTTTGGTTTCCAAACAAAATAGTTGTGTTTAAGTATGAGTTACGATTTAAAAATGGTTTCGTGAAGTATAAATGTATATAGAATGAAAATCAAATTTTTACAGTGAAAACTTTGTTTTTTGGAAAATTCGAGTATCACGAAATTTTGATTCAAGGATATAACTTGAATCCCTATTGGAAGCCATGATTTTTAAGCTTGGTTTGACGATTTTTAGATGCGTGGTTTAGGAGTAGTTCAATGATGATCGAAATGGGTATTGTGACCAATTTCCGGCGACACGTGGAACTGGGGGTGTCAGGGTTGTTCGTGGAGATGGAGGAGCCTACGGAGGTCCTAGGAAAAATATTGGTTGGGGTTGCAGGTGATCGTGGTGGCGTCGGCGAACGCGAGAAGTTTGTAAACCTAATTTTGACGAGGCTATGTATTTTGGTTCGTTTATCGTCGACAAGTGATCGAGTTCGACGTGCTTTGGGGAGATGGTGGAGGGAGTGTTGAGGAGTGGATGGCCGGAGTTTCACGTGTTCTGGTGGTCGGAGCTACGAGCACGAGGCGATTACAGGTTTGAGGGGGTGGTTGATGTTGTGTTTCCAAGTTTAGGCATTCGAATTCGAATTTGATTTTCGAGGCGTTGACGAAGTCCAGGTGGTCGCGAATGGTTCTGGAGATGATCGTCGATGTGCTCGACGTCGTGACGATGACTGGCGTTGGTCGGAGCCACTGTGCACGTGCACAAGCCTGATAGTGTTAGCTTGGGTGTTGTTGTCTGGGAAGAGCAGAGGAAAACTCGAAGTTGTCTCGAGTTATTCAAGTAGTTTACTTGAAGTTAGTTAGGTTTTAACTTGAACAAAAAACAAACAGTTTGCCTCGGGTTAGTTGGTTTGTACAGGTTTTTGTAAACCTGTCTGCAAGTTTAAAATTTAGAGCAATTTAATGAATTCAAATCTGTGAGCAAGATTTAAACAAAGTTTAAATCCAGTTTTAGGTTTAGTTCAAATAAACTTTGAATTTAAAAGTTTTGAAAAGGGAATTTGAATTTTAAATCAAAGTTTAAATATTAAGAAGGCGGGTTTTCAGGTCTTAAACCTTATGGTTTCAGATTTTAAAAATTTAAATTAAAATCTGAAAACAAGATTTAAACAGTGGTTTAAATTTTAAAAGTAAAGTTCAGTTCCAAATTTTAAGTGTTTCAAAACAAGTTTAAATCAACTAGCTTTTAAAAAGTAATTTTGTTTCAAACAAATAATTAAACTTGATTTTTGATAAAGTTCTTTATAAAAGAATTTTTAATGGAAGGCAAAATGTTTGTTTTAAACTTGAATTTGCAAGTTATAATGTAATGTAATTTAAAAGCTTAATTTTAAATCTAAATTGGAATTTAAAAGGAAATTTGAAACAATGTTTTCAACCATATTGTAAATAACAATTAAATCATAGATATGGATGAGTTGACTTTAATTAATGAAGATTAATGATTTGTAATTCATTAATTAATGAGTTCTTAACGGTTAATCAATTTATAATTAATAATGATTAATATAAGTAAATTTCTTTAGAAAAGAAATTAAATAAATTAATAGATGATTAAGGTCATTAACTAAGATTTTTGAATAATTAATCAATGTGATTAATTTTAACAATAAATTTAGATTGATTGATTCAATAATAATCAATTGTGGAATTATTAAGTATAATTACTTAATGACAGTAATTAAAGCATTAACTATTCAGAATAATTAATTGAGTTAATTTGATTAGTTCAAGTCAAATTTCTTAAGTTAATCTAGAGTAATCACTTGATAATTTGAAAAGTATAATTACTTAGAGAAGTAATTAATAGATAACTACGGAATGTAATAACTTGAATGATGATTAGGAATTGAGTTTAATTATTTGTTAATAATTAAAGGTTTAATTAATAAAATGGTGATTAATTAAGATTTATTTATTAATTAAAGATTAATTGATTCGTTAATTAAAATTGATTTGTTAATAATTAAAGGTTAACCAACAAATGATTAAAGGGAAATGTATTTCAAATAATTTGTAATTAACTATGATGGTTAACCCAGATTAATGATTCATTCCTGAATAATACATCTGATTTAAAATTAATTAGTTGATTAATAAGTTTATTTGTGAATGTTTGGACCTGACTGAATGATTGGATTGTTAATATTTCCTGATCTGTGATGCTTTGTGACATATTCTGATTTGTGTGTGACCTATAATGTAGTTATTTATCCGGAATGAATGTAATTTATTATCTACAATATATATATATATATCTGTGATCGGTAAATGAAAGATAAGCATTATAGTTTATACCGCTTATCAACTATTTTTTTGTATCTTGATCTGTGATGATTGGTTGATATTACACTACTGTGTGAAACCCCTGGACTACACCATACACACACAAATATGGATTTCACGTGGAAATCAGTTAAGTCGCAGATTTTTGACAATTTTAAAGATTGAATTCTTGAGTCCAAATAGTTTTGGAAATTGGAATTGAGAGCTTTGTAAATGAGTTCCAAATGTAAAAGTTATTTTAAATAACTTAATAAAACTTGATATTTTAATAATTTGATTTAAATTTGAATTCAATATTTGAAATTGAATTCAATGATTTAGGAAACTAATTGTTTTCACCTGATAAAAGCTCTCATATAAGAAATGAATTTCCAATTTGAATTAAAAGAATTTCAAGTTTGAATTGAAAATGGTTTTCTAAATTACGCATAAATCTTTGGAAATGATTTGAAGGCTATAACTAAATCTTCAATTTAAAGATTGGACGAGTTAATCCAAATTGAAATGGAAATTGATTTGGAAAATCTGTGAATGGGTCTTTGTGAAACTGGGTGAACTTTGTGAATTGAATCTTTTTTGTTTAAAAAGATTAAAATGGTAATGTGTTTAAACCATTTAAAGAGAAGTTTTGGATAACAAGTTGTGACTTGACTGAAATTCCAATATCCATATGTTTTAAAAATATTGCGCTCATTATTCGGTTTAGCCGGGAGAGGACCTTTGCGTCATATAACCCATTCCGAATAATGATACGTCGTGTATGGATTGCATTTGAAGACCGGTGGTGAAGACCGGGTATTTTCGAAAACGATAGGATAACCCATCGATTGTCTCTGCACTGAGTCGCGCTGGTATAGAGATTTCCTAAGTCATGGGAAATCCGATCGGGATTGTGAATACCCGGATTGTAAGGGCTTCTTTGGAAGTTCTTTCGGTTCTGTTCGAACCTGGAACAGACTTGTATGGTTGTATGTCTGACATTACACTTTTGAGATATAAAGCTGATTCCTTTCAAATACATTTCTGTTTGGTGGTGGAGATTTATTCTCATAGCTTAACACCCTTCTCTGAGACGTATGAGCTCAGAGGTTATGTAGTTGAAGGTTAACAGTGATATACTCCCAAATTGGTAATGTGGCATGCTGAGTGCTGCTGTGTGTTGCTGATCATTTGTTGATCAAAGCATGGCTTTGTGAAGAAGCGTAGCTTTGTGTACGAGACTGCATCGAGCCCCACAAACCGGAAATGGTCGAAACAGGAAAGATGCGGCAAGGTTATGAGGGTCGCTCCCTTTAGGGTGTGTCATTTCCTTCTGGAAAAAGGTGGTATCATGGTATGGAGCCCAGATATTTACTTGTGTGGTTGCTCCAATCTCATTTACTGTGTGATTGTTGTTGCGTGATAGAGGATCCTCGGATAAAGGTCGCAAACGACCGGGGGTGGCATATCTCAGGTTTACTACCCGGGAAGGGGGTAACCGGCCTTGTTTTGGCAGGGAGCAGTTGTATCTCGGGGAGTCCCTCCAGAGGCGTTCCTACGTGGCATAGGAAGTTCCTTAGCCTGACCATTTGTTGGAAAAATCCAAAGAAACAATACGAGCCTTGTACGGTTTTAGTTGTAGAACCTGCCATTTAAAATGGTAGCTATAGCAGGCATAGTATAATGGTACCTATGCTAGCTAAGATTAATATTGTACTTTCGAAATGTTTCTGCACTATGCACTAGTAATAATATCAAAAGTGTTTTTCTTGCGTAGGAAGCATGTTTGACTATCATAAGGAGAAATCTCCCCATGTGTGTGATTGCATTGTGTGTGTGTCGAGAGGCATTATGGTAGTTTCATTTTCCAAAAAAGCATTGCGGATTTCAATGTTTAAAAATACTTTGTTGTTTGTTTTAAAGATAAACTGTTTCTGTTACTCACACCAGTCCCATGACTGACCCGGAGTTTATTGTTCCCTTCCTAAACTCTGGGTGCCCACAATTTTCTATACAGGCAGTCTAGAGTTGGGTTTTTCAGATAGTCAGGTTTAGTAGATTATCGGGAGCTAGTTCAGTTTTTGGAGTTCACTCAACGACTGACCTTGCTTATCTTTGTGCATCGTGATGGTGGTTCGAGCTTGATGTTGGAGTTGTTGGATTCATTCTCTTTTTCAGATCATTTGGAGTATCACTTCTGTTGTTCCCGCTGTAACATTATTATTTGTCTCTAATATTGTTGTATCATATTGATATCATTGTTGTATATTATTCTGGATATTGTATTCATTGGAGTTGTATATGATATCATTGTTTTTTTTCTTCCGCTGTGTTGTTATACTTAATGGTGTTATAAGCTCCGGTGAGCCAGATTCGGCGTTTGAATCTGCGGCATTTCGAGTACAAGTGAAGTACGTGTGCCGATTTTCGAAGGCCGAGTTCAGGATCGCTACAATATATATATATATATATATATGGCTGAATGAGGAAAAGCTGGAGTGCTCTTCTCGTTCGAATGAAGTTTCTCCCTCCTCTTTTCAGATTTCTATCAAAAATCAAACGAACTCGAACCCAAAAATTAATGCCGTGAGTGCCTGGCATCTACAAGCGATCGAAATCGATCGGGATGTCCGCATGCCATGGACGCGCATGTGAAGCGGGCGGCATCGTTATTAATGGGGTTTCGAGCTGCTCAGGTGAACGAAGAGCTGTGGAAGGAAAAGGCAGTGACTTGCGTAGCGAGGCGATACGTCGGAAGCGAGGACGATGGTGGAAGTCGTGATTGAGGGTTTGGCCTTGGGGATAGGTCGCGTTCATTTGTGTGATGGCTGCTCGATTTGCTGGGTCATCGTGGTGGTGGAGCAGAAGGGCTCGATTCGATCACGAGGGTGTAACGAGGTCAAAAGTTTGCCTGAGTTTGCTGTTCGCGTAAGGCAGTGAGGTATAATA
This sequence comes from Allium fistulosum, assembly GCA_030737815.1. Taxonomy (NCBI): domain Eukaryota; kingdom Viridiplantae; phylum Streptophyta; class Magnoliopsida; order Asparagales; family Amaryllidaceae; genus Allium; species Allium fistulosum. The sequence goes on along the minus strand of CM060905.1, from coordinate 493,841,564 downwards.
GTTTTTAATTTACATATATATATATATATAGATTAGAAAAGGGTATAAAAATATATACATATATTTTAGCTTACTGTTTAATTTTAAAATATGTACAATGTTAATTAGGATACATATACACCCTGTTATAAAATTTATAATTTGGTCAAAAGAAAAGAAAATGCAAACTAGTTTAGTTTAATTATCATTTAAAATTAGTTAATTAAATTTATTAAATGGTAATTTATTTTTGGATTATTTCAAATGTTAATAAACCGTATAATGTTTATACAAGGTCAAAAACCGTGAAACCAAGTCGAGATTGAAGTGGATTGCAAACAAAAATAAAGGTGAGAATTTTCTCACTCATTTGGATTTCCATAATTTAATTTGAATGTTTAAATTTAAAATTATTGGATGTTCTTGGTTGAATTATGATAATTATTATATGTTGAATGTGTGCATATATATATAATAGTATATATATTTGGAGTGATTGATATTCCTGCCTTGTATAGCGGATGAGACCCTATGCATCCCCGCATAATAGCGGATGACCCTATATACCACGATATCCCCCTCAAAGTGGGATTGGTATTTTTATATTGTGCTAACATCTGTGAATGTAGGGAAACATGTTGGAGGGATCCAATTGGATTCCTCAAAAATATTGAAATTTATCCTCATATTCAGTGATACGATTTATTTGATAATCTATGATAGATTATAGTGTAAATTGAAATTATTGAATGTTATGGTTTGGCTGAATATATTTTGGTATTTTAAGATATCAAAAATATAAAGATTGTATTTTTGAAGGAAAATAAAAATAAAATTCTAAGTAAAATGTTATAGTGAAGAGGATAAATTAAAAAGAATGAATTTGGGAAAAAGTTAAAGGGTTTGATTTTAAAGTCCTATTAAATAAATTCCGAGTATGGAAAGATAGGGATTTTGAATAAAAGGGGAAATAAAGAGTTTTGAGGACTTAAGCGACATTGTTTAAGAATTAAAGGATTTATTTTTAAATTCAAGATTTAAATGGTTTGGGAGAAATAAAAGGAGAATTTTGAAATAAAGTGTGGAATTGATGTTCTAGATTTAAATAAGATTTTAAATCATAAATAAGGAGTGAATCTGGAATTAATGGATTTTGGAATAAATTTGAGTAAATCAAGAAATAAAATTCAAATGGAATTGACTCAGAAAATCGATTTGAAAATCGATTAAGTGTATTCTAACAGTGATTATAAAGGAAAGTGAGACTATGGGATTTATAAATTGGGTTTATAAATAAAGTGAATATTTATCAGCGGATAATTTGAACGGATAAATTCACTGTAACAGCCTGCACCTCACTTAAAAGTGTTTTTCCCCAATGTGGGACTATTATTCCCATTTTGAAGGGGTGTTACAATCTCCCCGCCTTTAGAGCCCAACGTCCTCGTTGGCTCATGAACATAGCACCACCTAGGCATCGTGGCTCTAACACGCACAGACCACAATTCCGGCTGGGTATGGCTCTGATACCAATGTAACAGCCTGCACCTCACTTAATAGTGTTTTTCCGCGATGTGAGACTATTATTCCCATTTTGAAGGGGTGTTACATTAACGATGGGAATTTTATAAGGAGAAGGTAATTAGTTTTAAAAATAAATAGTGGTTTTATTTTTAAAAGTGTGGAAAAGAAAATTTACGGAGTTGGAATGTAAATTTAAAAATGGAGATAAATCGAGGAGGATTTATAAATGATTAGACGGGCTATATTGGAGTGGAAAGTGTATTTTTCTGAGAAGTTAAGTATAATTTCAAAGAAAGATTTTTAAGTATAAATTAGAAGTTTTAAAAGGTGTTTTAAAAGAATGTTTTTAGAAAATTTATTATTTAATTATTTTAAAACTTTCAAAGTAAACATTAAATTAGTTGGTTATAGTAGTTAATTATTATTAAAGGTTAAATCAGTATTATTATTTTTAAAAGGGTAATTATTCAATATTAATATTTTATCTAATAACTTTATTTTAAAAGTAGTTTTTGGCTAAAGTTTTACTAGGAAATTATTATAAAATTTCATAACTATTATTTTGAATAAAGTGATTTAAGAAGCTTTACTTTAAATATTTTAAGTGTATATTTTTTGATAAAGTGGTTTAATTTATTTGAAATCTATATTAAATAAGACTTGATGTTTTTCAGTGGAAATAAAATATTAGGTTGAATGATTGTTTATTTGATAGTTAAATAACCGACTATCAAATCTGGACCGAAATATAACTTAATTTGGAAATATCTAGGAGAAGTACGGAAATTATATGGTACAGTTACCGTTCGAGGTGCTATACTGTACGTATAAACTCGTTCAATCTTCTAGGACGTTTATAAGGAAATCCGTCCACTAACAGTTAGGAGGTGATCTCCGATCTTATTCTCATCTGTTTATTTCCTAGAGAACCGGGGTTGAGTTTACCGGAAATAGCGAACGTTGTTTCGTAGAGACCGAGATCGGATTTGTGATCTAAAAACCACTTCGATCCAACGAGTACATTTTCAAAATGAAGACAAGAGCTTGGAGTCGAAGATGGAGCAGTGAAATGCAAGGGCTAATCGCTACTAATCCTGAGGGTGATTCAAAAATGGATGTAGTAGGAATAGTGCCTTCGATTCCGTTCGGACCAGGAACGAACTTGTGTGGATGAATGCTATCAGTACATTGTCATTGGAGGACAATGAGCATTCTAAGTGAATCTTTCTAAAAAGGTAATTGTAGCCTCTAGCCTCATCAACTACGAATGACTGAAAATCAGGGGAGATGCAACAAGGTTAAGTGGGTCGCACCCAAGTAGGGTATGTCTATCACCTTTCTAGATACCTTCGGATATTATTATTACTACGATTTATGGAAGGAGCTCGATAAAGGGTGGGAACACCCGAGGTGATAGCATATTCGGGCTATCTATTAAGGGATAGTTCCAATCTTATGTTGCACGGGGTCGGGAGTGATCCTCGGTACGGTGTTTCTAGACAGTTACCAGGACAGGTGGTACCCCAATGCCTAGTCATTCAGTTGGAATCCATTCTCCATAAGCGCCATACGGTTTTGATTGTGCCCAGCTATGTTGGAATGTGAGATGCAAGCATTTCAGCTATTTAAAAAAGTATTTGTACTTAGACACTATTATAATATAAGAGGATTTTGATATGAAATGTTTTGGTTATCGTAAGGTAAAAACCCGGCATGTTTATTTGTGGCGTGGTCTTTCGAGATACCTTTGATTTCAAAGGATTTTGAAACTTTAATAATTCAATTGAGTGTGCTTTCTCACGCTGGTTTTCCAGACTGGCTCGGGTGTTATTTTATTATAATGCTCGGGTCAGACCGAGTATTACAGATACAAGATAAGATGTTATGGAGCTCAGGAGACGAGCTGGATGGCGAGACGTATCACACGTACTTGATGTGTATTCCACTTTGCAGTGTAAGCTGTATAGTCAGCTTGTGTGAGGACGGGTTATTACAACTGTCCAGTATTGTGTTATTGATTGTGTTGTACTATGATAATGTAATGTATAAAAATAGTTATAGTTTCTTTTGTATAAAGATCTATTGTTATCTATTATATATTGTTACGCTGCAATTGTGATATTCTGATGTTGTTTTCTATTTTCTGCTTCTACCCCTTTCTTCTTTTCCTAACGATCTGGTATTTCCGGCATTCGATTTGTTCGGCATGTAATACAGTGAACGTATTGATGTCGATTTTCGGGCATCGAAAACTGGGTCGTGACATCGAAAACCTCCACCCCTTTGCCAAACCAAATCACGATTACCAGCCTCCTCGACCATGAGCAAACCATGGTCACGACTGAAAAAAACAACATCGAGCGCCTCGCCAATTCCCCAGTCGTTCGCCCTCCAATCGCCTCCCCTGCTGCGAACATCGCGTACTCGAACGAGGACGCCCCGTCTCGACCATCCGAACGCGACCACGTTCGTTTTTTTTTCTTTTTTTTAAATGTTCGAACGAGATTTCATTCCTTTTTCCTTCGAATGATTTTCGATTTGCTGTGTCAAATTAGAGGAGGAAAAAGAACAATACTCTTTTTAATTCTGAAGTTCATTTTCCCTTTTTTATTATCAAACCGATTTCATTTGAAGGAGGGAGAAAGAATGTCATAAATTTGAATTGAAAATGAAAAGGGGTGGCTCGAATTGATTTTGAACTGAGAGGAGAAAGATGTGATTAAAAGTTGAAGGGGACGGCTCAACTGTTCATTTGATTTTACCTTTATTATTATTATATTTTTTTCTTCCAAAATATCTCGAATCACATACCGTGAAATCTCGACCCCCTATTGACGCGTGCCGCTTGGCGTTTGTAATGTTATACCCCTATTTCGAACGCAATGGAACAAGTTTCGAGTCCTAATTCGATCGTATGGAGAAGATAGATTTTTGGACCCAATTATTATATTAAATTTCGATATTAATTTCAACGCGTTTCTATCCCGTACGGCCAAACGATAACTCCAAATGTTATGAAACTTGAAATCTGATAAAAATACATTATTACGGATCCAATGGAATTGGTTTCATCGAATTTTGAGACTATACCCTAGATCGTTATTTTAACGCGTTAATTAAATTGACAATTTCAAAATTTTTCGAAATCGCTTGAAATTTCAGTTTTAAAATCTTACTAACTAATTTATAATCCAAAATCCAATATTTAAACCATTTAAATATTCAAAATCAAACGATGAAAATTCCGGATCGTTACATTCCTCCCCCCTTAATAGAATTTCGTCCTCGAAATTACTAAGTTAGGAAAAACGCTCCAAACTCATTGACTTATCAAAACCCACTTAGTTAAAACTCAATATTCACTTTTCTAAACACTTAAGTTCCCACCAAAACATTAGTTTCCATTTCTAATTCAAAAACCTTTTATTTTCGTTGCAATTTAAATCAACCTTTTTAAGTTAACAAAAATTTTCTAACACCCTAAATTTCCGATTTTTTTTGGCAGAGTCTCCTTTGTACGAAGGACCTTTTGCAATATAACAAGAGAGATAAAAATGTATACATCGACCCACACAGTCAGAAAACAAGATATATATCAACATTTATATATTTTGCGATATTTAATCCTAAAACGTACCTTATATTAGCATTTTAAAGCGAGCGGCTTATTTTATGTGCAATTACGCAACCCAAATCTAGCCCAATAGTCTCTGGGTACCTGTACGTGCTCATTTTAAACATGTAAGTAACACAAACATGAAATCCACTAACATTTCCTTCATTTAACTGGTTAAACACACAAATTCATAACCACATGCCAAACATATATTTATAAGTAATTATAGGGTTCAATACTAATTTTGTAACATACCACTATTTTAGACCATTCAAATCGACAATAAATCCACACATGTCAGACTTGAATACTTCAAAACAGTGGATTGTCAAGAAAATTTGGAGCAAATAAAATCAAACACAGAATCACAGACACAGAATATCAGAATAACTTACAGCGGAAATAAAATACCATAGTAGTTCATGAAGCTACTATATACATACTCTCAAACATATACAAAATCTCATAGGAAATAGATACAATAGAAGTCTGGATACATAAATCAATAATACAGAGACAATACTGAATAGGAAATAACTGGAATAGGAATCGGTGAATAGATAGAAAAAAAGCTCCAACAAATCTTTAGCTCCAGAAGGTGAATCCAAAGCTGTGATTCTCAGGCTGACCCGAGCGTAAAGTAAAACACAAACACTCGAGTCAGGACATGCATATATACTTATACAATGTAAACCAACTCAAGTGAACCGTAATAGCAATGCACAATAACTTAAAGGATGCTTGGGATCGCCCATCCTTTAAGGATCCGTTAAACCATAATTTGAGCAGTAATAAACACTATCATAGAAATATCCATATTATAGTAAAGCAATGCAAATAACAGTGTTAATGTGACTAGGGTAGCGCAGAGCTGCAGAAATCGCTCACCTCTAGCCATACTCTCAAATCAAAGGTGTGCATCAAAACAATCACAAGGAAATCAAATGACACACAAAGCAGTGTACCCGTGGTTATAAATTTCAAAATGATTTATAAATTTCGAATTAAAATCATTCATTTAAACCATTGAAAAGTGAGGTCATTATTCCTTCAAATCAAATATTTAATTCCAAAAAATTTAGCCTTTTCTGAGTTCATTTATTCAGTTAAATACTTCAAATATTGAAATTTCAACTTTTCGCAGCACTTAGAAAATGCTGCGGTGAGTTATATTTGAAAAAAATTCAATTCAGCAAAGACAACATTTAAAAACTGCTGTAATAGTTCAGTTTTAGTTGCAAAATAGTTCAATTCAGCAAAGACAGCTTTTACAAACTGCTGTACTAGTTCAATTACATTCAAAATCACATTTCAGCCAATTGCAGCACTTAACAAGTGCTACAATAGCTCTGTTATTAGTTTCAGGTTTTAAATTTAGTTTCTGCGACTACAACACTTACAAAGTGCTACAGATTCACTTTAGTTCAGATTTTAGTTATTATTCAGAAACGATAGCATTTCTGAAGTGCTACTAAAAGAATTTCCAGATTTACACTACAATTTCAGAAACAATAAATCTTCAATTTAGACCAAAAATCATATTTTTTCCACTTCAAAAAAAATATCATTTAAATACCTTTTTAACTTATGAATTTTATAAGGAAACATTTACAATTAAAAATTCGATTTTTCAATACTTTACTTATTAAATGCAAGTGTACAATTTTTCCATTTTACATCTACTTAACACTTAAATTTAATTTACCATTTCACAAATAAAACTTAATTTCCACTTTTTTTTTATTAACTTAAACCTCCATTTTAAAACCAAGTTACAAATTTCCAAATTAAGTTATATTTCAACCTACAATTTTTCCATTCATTTATTTAACAATTTAAAACATAGAAAAATCAATAACACTTTATTAAATCATTTTAAATTCAATTTAAAAAAAATCAAATTATCATATTTTATACTTTTAAAATACTTTAAAAATTCCAGAAAAATATATATAATAACCACGGGTCTGTATAATATTTTCTAACCTAAGTCAAGTGATACGAATAATATATCATTTCAATCCGTAATTTACAAAGAAAATCCGGGTTTTATCATTTCAAACCCGCAATCCCAAGTCAAATAAAATAAATAAAAATCACCCAGGCCTATCATTCAGTCTGTAATGATTTTTTCCTATTCTAAAGTCCGTTCAGGTATCATTTCAACCCATAGTGATTCTATTCTACAGAGAACTTGCAGTGTGAAACATATATAAATAAACAGTATAATAGAATATAACAATATCAGATGATGTGACAGGTTTATAATAGGGTTTAACATCATATAAGACATATCACAGGCAGGTATAACATGATATAACAATCTACACATCCACTTGTTATCAATTCACAATTCTATAAGTATGAATGTCAAGCATGAATAACTCACCCTTTTTAAGCTGGAGTTCGCAAATCAAAACACACAAATGAATTCCAGAAAGCACGATAGCACGACTTTTGATTTGAGTGGAGAGAGCCAAGATATTAAATCTTGTATACAAAATAAACAAAGCAATATACAAATATATTTCAACACAAAATATATTGAAACAAATTGAAATAAAGTTAACAAAGAACATCACCAAGCCTTTAAATCAATTTTGCTTGACCATGATCCAATATGTGCTCGGCCAAACATACTTTAGGATCGGCCATGACATGTTTTAGGTTGAAATGGATCTGGTTTAGGTCATAACTCACGGTTAGCAATAGGAATGAGAAAGGTCTTGAGGTTACAAAGTGAGGAAGGTCAAAAGACAAGGCAAAAGAGGAGGGTTTGTTGCATCATTTAGGCTCGGCCAAAGGTCTATGGGCTCGTCCTAGGTCAGGTACAGGTCTGGTCAGAGGTTATGGTGTAACGACTCGGAATTTTGTGTTGTGTGATCTCAAAATGGGGTTGAGATCTGGAAATTGAAAATGGATGGATGTTTTAGAATAAATTGGATGATGTCATCCTATTGTTATTAATAATCTTTAAAGTGTGAATTGGATTTGTTTAAATGAATGAGGAATGAAGTGTGGTAATATATCCATTATTGAGATAAAAGGGAAATTAAACTTTAATTTGAAATTAAGGATATGGAATTACTTTGAACTGAAAATTTGAATAATTGAATTTGTAAATTAAAATTTGTTTAAGAACTGGTTTCAAAACTGTAAGATAAAATTGGGTAATAAATTGAATTTTTAAGATAAAATTGTTTTGAACTCTTATTTGAAATTTGAAATAAGTTAAGTAAAGATAATTTAAAATGGAATTTTGAGAATTGGACTCAGAATTAAATTGTTTAAAGATTTGTATTATTGATTTAAAAATAAAGGTTAATTTGATTTAAGGGGTTAAATCAACATTTGAAAATTTAACTCGAATTTATATAATTCGAGATGGTTTAAAGTTGAGATTCAGATTTCATTAGTTCAAATTGAATTTAGTTTGAATTAACTAGAATTGAAGATGGATAAGTATAAAATTCAAATGGAAAATTTGAATTGGATTAATTTGAAATAAAATTGAAGATTGAATGAGTTCAAATTCAAATGGGAATTAGGATTAATTCATATAGAAATTGAAATGATTTGAAATTGAAGTGGATACAATTTGAAATTAGTCTAAACTAATTTGAATAATTTGAAATTGTAATTAAAGTAAATATGTTTAAAATCAAATGGAATTTGATCTGAATTTGGAAAGAAATTGAGGTTAATTCAACTTGAATTTGGGATAAATCAAGTTCAAGGGAAATTGAAGTTATTCAAATTAGAAGTGAGTCAATTTAAATGGAAGTGGAAATTTAAATTGAATTGATGGGGAATTGAACAGTTTGACTCTGGACTATTTTCAAAATAAATTGTTTTGATATAAATCTATTTTTCCAAACTATTTACTATACAACCTTTCTTTTTAAACCTAAAACTATCTTAAACTTATTTTACAATTACTTTTGGAACTATTTAACAATTTTACAACTGATTTATAAACTAATTTCTATTTTTCAATTGTTTTATAAATAATTACTATTTTCAACTATTTACAATCACTTAACTATTTTACAGCTTTTTACTGTTAATAATTATTTTTCAACTACTTATTAATTTTAAAAAAAAATTCAATCTATTTTCTAAATTTTAGCTGATTAGAGTACAAACTGTTTATGATTAAATACCCAATTGAGATAAGAATTAAAATGGTAATCCAAGAGAGGATTGAAGCAAAGGTGAATAAGTGGATAGAGATTAAAAGGAATGTGAATAGAAAAGGAGAAATTGATTTAGCTAATAATCAATGAAGATAAATACGTAGGATGTACGCATATTATTCTATTCGCATAGTGAATTGATCCAGATTCGTGCACAGAATTCTGAGATAGGTATATCGATCCGAGTTGGAATTTTTCACTCAATTTTCGACGGCGAACTTGGATATGGATTTTTGATGGGTTCTGGATATTCTCTATCATAGTTGTGACTATGCAAGGAGAAGAACGGTTTCTGATCAAGAAACCAAATCTGAGTCCGCACTAGGAAGTCGGGTGGACAATACTAGTTCGGAAGTGAAATTGTATGATCGAGTGAGCGATCAGATTGATATAGCGTACAGATGATATGTGTACATCGTACGGGTTTGAATGAAATTGATATTGAAAATTTATGGTTAAGAATTGTAAAATGGTCTTTGAAATGAAGAGTATATTTTGTGAAATATATGATGGGGTAAAATGGGAATTGGAAATTTCTATGGTTAAAGATTCACTTTATGAAGAAAAGTAATGTGGTTAATAACTTTATAAAAGAGTAATCAAATTTGAATATTTGATTTGGAATAAACAAAGTTATATATCTTTGTTATATATGGTAAACTCCCCTTGTTGAATCTATTGATAGAAGAAAAGGGTTTTGAAAGTATTTGAAGTATAAAAGTGAATTTATACAAGTATGAAGTGATTCAGAAAAATTTCCCAAGGTTATTATATATATATATATATGTATATATAAAGGATTTTGTAAAAATGATTTTGGAAAAAGGTTTTGGGAACCTATGGATTTCTAATAAGGCTTTTGATTTTTTGAGGAAAATCAAATTTGGAACTTGGAAAGCCTAGTTTGTGAATTATCGATTTTGAGAAAGGAGATTTATATGAGATTCATACTTGGTGTATGATTTGGAAATACTATATATATATATATATAGTATAAAGTGTTTTGAAAGTGGCTCTGGGGAAAAAGGCGCTCCCTTGAATGAACTTCTCAGGAGTGCCACAAGGTGGTACTGCCTTGAGCCCTAAAGGGGGGGGGGGTTGTAAAGTTGATCTTGTGAGGAGTCCGGGCAAACTAGTTCGTGAGGATTGTTGGGTAGCGAAAGTCGAGGGCGCTGATGCCTACAGGGGCATTTGGGTTATGATGTGACGACAGTGTAACTCGATGTCGCTGCGATCTACTGTGTGTGGACCATAGCGAAAATCGTGTGGAGGATGAGTGCCAACAGTCTACACTTGATTTTGCCAGGACGACAACGTAACATCGGTAGGCTGCGATCTATGGTCAAGTGGAGAAGTTTCATTCTTTTGGCAGTGAAATTCGAGGGCGCTGATGCCTACGGTTATATGGGTTTTTGTTGTGATAGCAACATAAAGCCCGGGTATAACTGCGATCTGTAGCGGGTTCCATGGTGTAATCGAGGGGCGCGGAGGCCTACAGTTATCTATGGATTTTGCCGGGATGGCAACGTAACCATCGGGTTAACTGCGACCAGGATGGGGTGATGATTTCCAGAGCATTCTCACCAAAGATATTTCCTCTATTTTAAAAAATGTTTTCGATATTTTCAATAAAATTATTTTTCAAGTATTTTCACTGGGAGTTGAAAATGGGTTTACTAAGTACTTATAGATTTTCAGTCCTGCGCCTGATCAACGTTTGACTGAATTTCTATGAGAACGAGGATAGACTTGTTGAAACATCAAGTTATAAAATGTATTTTTATATAAAAGCTATTTTGGTTATATTATGTTCTTTATAAGTGTTTAAAATTTTGAAAATTTGAAATAAAAAGAGTAGAGAGTTAAGAATGTTTAAAGGATAATTTAACTGATAATTCTCAGTATAATTTAAAATTCTTTCTTCCTTTTCGGGGACGAAAAGTACTAAAAGGGGGAGGAATGTGACAACCCGGATTTTTTTTAACGTCTGTAGATTGGGTAATCTACTGATTTAGATTATCGAAATATTAATTTTGATTGGTCAAACGAATAAGATTATGATAATTAAAAATATCGGGACATATATATAATTGGATTTGGAAACTAAGATAAATATTGAACCATAAAATATCTGGATGTGATAAATCTTATAGGAAATTTTATTTTGGCTGTTAACTGTTTATATTTATGTGTATATGTGTGTGTATTTTGGAAGAAAGTTATGATTTGGAAATTCAAAATAAAAACTCTCAAATAATTAAATTAAAGCTCTACCTTATTAACATTTGATCTAAATATATATATGAATGTAATCTAGATAATAATGCTTATAATAAAATCAATCTTGTCAACAATAGATATAAGTATAAAAATATATGAATATAAATTAAGTGTTTGATAGTTTAAGCTTGAAATAGAAATAAGTATATAAGATAAATTATATGGTTATATGAAGCATAAAGTAAGCACATAAGGTATAAAGCAAAACTAGGCAAGAAATGTATGTATGTGAATTTAGATATGTAAGGCAATAAGACCAAAAAATTATATGTATATACATATCAATGGATATGCATTAAATGCCTATGCCATCAAGCACACAAAACATCCCATCTCAACTTTAACAAATCATTTCATTTTTTCAAAATCTTGTCCGGTCAAGGAAAAATATCTCTGGTCAAAGGAATTTAGATAAATAGATATAAAAAAAAGTGTCGTACATGGCTACATACTCTCTGTATATATATACATATCCTTCTTGTTTCATTTTCGTTCACAAAACTAAGCAAACCAGAAAAATAGTAAGCATTTTCATTTTTACAAACTTAAATAACATTTCCACTAAACAAGCAAGAAGATTTAGGAAGGGATCAAGCTAACAGTTTTTTTTCAAAACAGAAGTTGCTCCCTGTTCAAACTTTTTATTGGTGAGTAAACTAAACAACATCTTGTTTTAACTTAGTGTATGTGATAATTTTATGAAATAATGATGTGGTAAATTGTATGCATGAGTGAAATTAGACCTGCATGTTATAAATATGAGGTGATATAAGTGTGCATGTCTGGATATATAAGTGTTCATCTCTGTTTTAAGTACAGGGTTTAAATTTAGATCAAAATGTCAAACCTCCACTTGTAATCTCTTATATCCTGTGAAATTCAAATAAATTTTGTTTGTTTAAACATGAATTAAGTCTTAAAAATATATTTAAGTATAATAGGTTTGAAAATTATCTGGAATCAAGAAAATACAGTGAAAAATTTAAAACATGATAAATCCAAACATTTTGATTCTCTGATTCAGGTATATAATCTGAATCGTCCCTGGAAATCTTGATTTTTAAGAGTTAAATCACGATTTCTAGTTTAGAATCGAGTGAGTAATTTGAGGTTGATCAGATTATGGGTTTTAGGCATTTACTGGCGATCGGAGGTCTCGGGAAGGTCGGGATCGCTACTGGGGACGACGAAAGAGTAGGCGGTCTCGGGGAAAATGTCAGGTAGATTTTTAAACTACCAAGGTGGCGTCGCGAAAGTGGATTAGGTTTTTAACCTAGTTTTGGTCGAGCCTGGAAATCATGGTCGTTGCATCATCTTTAGAGCATCGGGGTTGATCGGATGTGACGCCCCACCTCTATACCCACGCTAGCCAAGTACATTAAGGTGTAATGCTGTCAACTAGCATGGAGAATAAGGCTGTTGAGGAGCGACCATCCATGTAACTTCTTTGTGCGAGTACCGATATGTCAGATAGAATAACATGCATAAAAAGAAGTCCGACATCCCGACACAAACTCAAAGCTATCACACGGCGGCTATATAAGATCTTCGGAAACAAACATAGAAATAAACATAACACTAATCAGTCACAGACATCCATATCACAAAGGCGGAAAAAGATATGAATAAATTACACATGATAGTGTACATCAAAGTAGTGGTCAGAAAGATCCACGATAATACAAAAGAATAGCAACACGTGCTATACAAAAGAATAAGTACACAACATAGAGACTATATCTCAAATGTGTACATCCAAAAACTACTAATCTAAGTAGTTAGCCAAAAGTCAGAATAATCCCAGAAGAGAAGTCAAGCAGAAGTACCTGTAACATCTCGGTCTGACCCGAGTATTATTTCATAAGAAAATAATAAACAGATCAGTCTAGCTATAAATATCAGATGACATGATATAGAATAAGAGATATGGCATAAACATATAATAACCATAATGGCATACTACTATAAGTAGGTAAATGACAATCAACAAGAGATTAATCAATATCACAAGAATCTTCTCATTGATCCAAATCCACAAAAAGGTAATGACACACGAATTCACCAATGCACAAAAATTTGATAAAAACATATCAATGAAAATCACTAAAATTGGTGAAGCACAAATTCCAGAAGTCAACACACGAAATCCAGAAATCACAAAATTCGGAGTAACGACGTCGTACAAAGTAACGTCCGATGATCCAGAGACACAACCATTAGGAACAACGACGTCGTACAACGTAACATCCGATGAACCCAAGCACAATAAAAAGGAACAACGATGTTATACAGCGTAACATCCGATGAACCAACACATAGGAAAATGGAACAACGACGCCGTACAACGTAACGTCCGATGAACCAACACACGATAAAAAGGGTCAACGATGTCGTACAACGTAACATCCGATGAACAAACACATAGTAAAATGGAACAACGACGTCGTACAACGTAACGTCCGATGAACCAAATCACGATAAAACGGAACAACGACGTCGTACAACGTAACGTCCAATGAACCGAATCAAAGAGACATCGCACATTGCTAGTCTAAATCACGAAAATGATCATCATTGATCATCAAGAAGTGTTAATCACACTAAGCTAGTAAATATATGAGTTTAGCTTCATGTCCCATAACCACTTGCTTAACTTAAATATTTACGAACAAACTGTAGATCTTCACTAGAAAATTGTCACAAAAGGTTCAGTCGAACAAGTCCAAGAATTAACCGACGAAGTAAATGCAAGCGTTTCATACCACCTATTTTGCTAAGCCGTTTAATTGGATTTCTCATCCGAGTGAAGTAAAGGCTTGTATATACTAGTAGATTGGAAAACGGTTTAGGAAAAAAGAGCTTTGTAGTAAAATAGAGTTGAAATCATTTTGAAGAAGGAGTTTTGATATTTACTACTAGTATTGAAACCCTCATATTTTTAAAGTGACAATTCACAAGAAGGATTGTAGCAACAATTAACCACAAATTCACATTCGAAGACGTGAGAAAAGTCCAAAGAAATCAACTCCAAAACTATCAAAGTAGAAGTGTGCCGGCAACATACATAGTTCAACACAAGAAATGGGCGCGACCATACAAGGTGCGACCTAAGGAGTTGAAGACTTAAGAAGTAACACACAACCCGCCCAGGTGCGACCTAATATTGGTGCGACCTAACGTGGAATGACCTAAGGCCTTACGACCTAAGGTGGAACGGGCTGAGTGACTTTAGGGGTCATGCGACCTAAAGGAAATGAGGTCATGTCACCTAAAGGTAATAAGGTCATGCGACCTAATGATTTCGACCTATAGTGTCAACAGTGTCGAGCGACCTAAAAGCCAACGACCTAAAACGGGAATGGGGTCGAGCGACTTAACGGATCGCAACTTAATGGACTGAGCAACCTAAGGGATACGACCCAAGTGGCGAACGACCTAACTCGGTAGAGGCAGAGCGACCTAACGAAACTGGTCGAACGCCCTAAGTATAAAAGACGAGCGACCTAAAGGGATAACAGTTCGAGTGACTTATGAAGGCAATAGGGCGAGCGACCTATAGGTAATAAGGTCCAACGACCTAAAGGAGATAAGGTCTAACGACCTAAAGGTATTGGGGTCTTGCGACCTAACAGAATTGAGGTCCAGCGACCTAAGAGATATGAGGTCCAGCGACCTAAAAGATATGAGGTCCAGCGACCTAAGTGAAGCAAGACCTAACAACCTAAGAAAAAAGAGACTCGCAACCTAAAGCGAACGACCTAAAATGCACGCGACCTAGCACGGAGCGACCTAACAGCCGAACGACCTAACTGATCACGAGATGCTTCAATGGTCAAGCGACCTAAGGATGAGAGACCTAAGGATTCAAGGCAGAACGACCTAAGCAACTAAATGGGCAAAGCGACCTAAAGAGAACAGGTCATATGACCTAATGCCCAACGACCTAGCGACCTAAATCCGAGCGACTTAAATCCCAGCGACCTACGACCTAGGGATGAACGACCTAAGTCCAGAATGAGCTAAATGCAGGCAGAGTCCTTTTTCCACGCCAGAGCGACCTATGGCCCAGCAACCTAAGTGGGACGAGCCAGTTCCGAGGCAGAACGAGCTAACTGCAGTTTTTCTTCCAGAAACACTAAAAATTGGGGTTTTTCACCAATTCAATCCAAACCAAATGCAAATATTCATGCTAAAGTGATAGGGAGTCATTCCCAACAGTCCAAGATAGTTATAGGCAAGAATGTGAGATTAAAATCTCACCTTTTTCACAAATTTGATGATGGTGAGGCTTGAGAGAAAAGTAAGAATCACAACAAGCTTGAATCTATGTTCTTCACTAGAATTTGGAGTTAGATGTTGAATTTGCTAATGAACTTGAGCTTGGAATTTTAATTTCCCATTCCCTCCACCATTTTTGATGAAGCTTTTTTGTTTTTGAAGAAGTGAGGAAGAGGAGATGGGTTGGGGCTGAGTTAGAAGTGGTTCAGCCCAATTCCAAAAGCCTAAAGCAAAAAGTGACGAAAATTCCACTATCTCCAAACATATCGAAGTTTATACTTAAAAGATTGCAAACGACATTTTGAACTCAATAGAAGTGGTCTCGAGTCCTAATTCGTTCGTATGCAAAAAGTAGCTTTTCGAACCAAAATTCGACTAACGATAAAATATTTAAATAAAATATTTAAATATAAAATCGATAAATATGCGGGTTGTTACATCGGAGGTTATGGGATGGAAGCGTGGGCCATCGGTGGAGCTGTGGTCAGAGGCTCGTGACTTCTGGTGGTCGGAGCAGTGAGGACGAGGAGGATTCGTGGTCGAGGTTTAATGTTCCAGTTCGATCGAAGGTCTCGATTTTGATTTTGGGTTGGTGATGGAGTCTGGGTGGTCAGGATCAAAGGGGTTGGTGATCGTCGATGTGTGGGAAGTATTGGTGATGGTCGGAGCTTCGCCGTGGATGGTGCAGGTGCACGGTGTGTCAGGGATGTCGGTTTTTGTTTTGTGGTTTGGGAAGAGCAGTTGTCTTGGGGAGAACTCGCGTAATTTTGGTTTGGTCTCGTGTTTTGTTTCGAGTTGTACGCGAGGAGAATTAAAGTATTAACTGTTATGGTTTTTAACAGTTTTTAAATTTAAACTGAACTGAAAAAAGAAGAGAAGAATGAAGAAATGCTCGTGTTTTGATTCGAGTATTTACCGGGTTGAACCCGAAGTAAATGATGTATAGCAGTTTTAAATTGAATAAAAGCAAGGTTTAAAATTTAAATGAATCTAGTTTAACTATTTCTTAAATCTAATTCTTTATAAAATAAATGTCTCTATATATTTGATTTAAGAAAAGTGGTAAATTTTCTTAACTTAAATATATCAGGTTAAATTCTTAAATTAATCTTAAACTTAATTTTAAATATAATTAAGTAGATGATTTAAAGATAAAGTGTTTAAATTTATTGTGATAATTAAGTAATTAGTAAGATTAATGGTTTATCTTAAAGTTAATTAAGGTCTTGGATAATTAATGAGTAATTAAATTAATGAAATAATTAAAGGGAAATTAATTGATTAATTAATGATTAAGGATTGATTAATTAATGATTAAGGATTGATTAATCAATAATTATGGATTATAAATTAATTAATTAGAGATGAATTAATTGGTAATTAGAGATTAATTGATGTAAGTAATTACTTAAATGATAATTACTTAATGTAAGTAATTAAAGGATTAATTTTTTAAGGGATAGGTAATTCAATTAATTAATAATTAAAGGTTAATTAATTGAGAATAATTAACCAATGGGATAATTACTTGATGAAAGTAATAAAAGGAAATTACTAAATGGAAGTAATTAAGGATTAATTACTTAGTGTAATTAATTAAAGGATTGATTAATTTAGGAAATTAATTAAGGGTTAGTTAATTAATGAGTGTGATTAATTAAAGGATAATTAATCAATGTAAGTGATTATAGGATAATTAATTTGAGTAATTAATTAATGATTGATTATGTAGGGTTAAGTGATTTATTCTTAAGTAATTACTTTAATTAAGTGATTAGAGAATCATTAATGTGATTAATTAATTTAGGAGATTCATTAAAAGTTAATGTGAATGGTTAAGGCTAATTAATCTATGGGGTAATTAAAGGTTAATTACTTAATGTAATTAAAGGATAATTAATCAAGGATGATTAATTAAGATGGATGATTAAGGAATGATTTATTAATTGGGTTATAATTAATAAATGCTGAGTATGCAGGATTAAGGTAATCCAAGTGATCAAAGTTGGTAATTAATTTAATTGGAGATTAATTAAATTAATTAGGAATTATATATCTAATAAATCTTGCTTATGGATGATTGAATGCTATTGGATGACTTGGATTGTGAATATCTCTGATATGGAGTTGTGATGTATTGTGATATGCTATGATGGGTTGAACTGTGATGCTGTGAGTTTTCTATCGATATTTGATTTGTTGTGAGAATATGAGAACCTATATATTAAATTGGTTTGTATCCACTTAAACAACTAGGACTAAGATAACTTTGAATTCGAAGAGACCGGAGTCGGGTATCAGCAAATACCTGAAACCACTTCGATTAGTAATCTATAATTCTTTATAGATTTGATTATGGAATCAAATAGGCTGGAATGGAATAAATTAAGTAAACTAGACCATTGAAACTAAGTAACGGTACTTAGACCTTATTTTGGTGAAATAAGTGTTTGGCTATAGAATGATTAGAACTCGTAGTGAGGTACGAGTTACCCTGTTTTCAAAGAAGCTTTATAGCTTTGTATTTCATATTATGGGTTTACTCACGCTGGTTTCCAGCCTGACTCGGGTGTTACTTTGATGTAATGCTCGGGTCAGACCGAGTATTACGGATTTTCAAGTAAGGACGTTCTGGAGCTCAGGAGGCGAGCTGGATGGCAGGAACGTATGGAGTGTATTCCGCCGTGATATATTGTTATTTATCTGGGACAAGTTATTTTAATACAGTGATTGTGAAATGTTGTAACTCTGGTGTATTTATGTAAATTAACTGATATAGTTTTTCCTTGTATAACTGTTATTTTATTTGATATTACATTTTGATCCGCTGCGTTTTGTGAGAATCAGTGATGTGTTTCTGTTTCTTCTTTTTCTATCTCTTTCTTCTTTTCCTAACTATCTGGAATTTTCGCGATCGAAAATTCCGGGTCGTTACATAAGGTGATGTTCAGAGGTGGTGTACTTGCTGCTGGTGGTGGCTAAGGGGGTGGTCGTGGCAAGGAAATGAAGGTGGTGGTTAAAACTAGGCTCGGTTAGGTAATTTTGGAGAGTTTTTGCATTGTTTTGTGGAGATTTGTTCATTGAATGGTCACGACACTTGTTGGTTAGAGGAGGAAGAGGTCAGGCCATGGATGGTGATGAGGAGGAAGTGATGTGGTGGTCGGTGAATGTGGTGAAGGGGTTAGGCCGAGCAACATATGTGAAGAGATCAAGCAAAACAAGTAAAATCAAGGGAAAATGAAGAGGAAAAGTAGTAAAAAATGAAGAAGCCATGACTTACATTTTTCAGGAATAGATGGCCGAAAATTTGTGAAGATGTTGAGAAGTTTTCACGTGAAGAAGTAAATAAAAACTCACGGCGGCCAAAGAAATTGAAAAGTCTAGGCAAAGAAAAGTCAAAAGTAAAAGGCTTTTTTTGTCTCTTAGAATTTCCACTTTATATTTATACAAAATAAACAAAAAGAAAATAACAAATAAATAAAAGACAAACAAAACAAAGTGGAAAAGAAAATAAATAATCAGTCTTAGGAAAAATAGGAAAATAAATAAAGAAAATAGTTTATTTTATTGAAACTAGAATTAAAATTGTAAACAAAAATAAAACTAGTAAAGGAAATTCCAACTCAACAAGATTCACACAATCTTAATTCAAAACCCAAAACAAAAATAAAGGATGGCAGATAAAATAGAAAATGAACAATAAAGTGCAGATAAAATCCTACCTATAAAATGCTGAATTTATCAAATTTTTAAAAGTTTTAAAACAAAATTCGATGAAACGAAAACATAACAGATATCAAAACCAATTACTGTTTCAAAGGAAAAGATTAAAAATTTAAAAATTTAAAATTTCAATTAATTTCAATAAAAGTCAAAGTTTGACAAAATATAACAATTCTAGAAATCAATAT
The DNA here is from genome assembly GCA_030737815.1 of Allium fistulosum. Lineage (NCBI taxonomy): Eukaryota > Viridiplantae > Streptophyta > Magnoliopsida > Asparagales > Amaryllidaceae > Allium > Allium fistulosum. The sequence goes on along the minus strand of CM060905.1, from coordinate 493,821,780 downwards.
TTAATTATATTTGGAAAAATAAAAATAGAAACAAAAATCCAAAATATCTTGGAAGGATTCCAAACTTCAATTTAAAATTATTTAAAAATCAAGGTTTCAAAATAAAATTTAATTTTAAAATATTTATAAAAATTATGGGTTGTTACACTCTCCCCCACTCAAATCTTTTCGTCCTCGAAAAGGAAGAAGACAGGAGAATAGCAACAGCTAGCAGAAAAAATAGGAGAAATAGGAATAGCAAGTAGGAAAAATGGTGAATCGGGATAGCTAGGAGGGAAAATAGGTCGAAAGACAAGGATGGGCCATTAATTTAAGATCATATAAATTCAATCAGAATTCTTTAATATTTAGTAACTTGGTTAAATCCATTTTATTATTTCCATAAAAGTCTTTTAAATTCAAATTGTTAGTTAAAGAGGTAAACAATATTTAAAACACTTTAAAATCCTTTAGAAAGGAAAATAACCGATCAAAATATCCTTTATATAATACTTTATCAAAATACTTTATAACTCGATGTCTTAACAAGTTTATCCTCGTTCCTGCAGACTCTGGCCATGCGTTGATCAGGCGCAAAGCTAGAATTCTCCAGGTACTTAGTAGACCTGTTTCAACACCCAGTGAAAATACTGGAAAAACTTTTTAAAACAGATATGGAAAGTACAATCCAAACAAAACAACCAAATTTTTTCCAACCATGGATCGCATATACACAATGGTTACGCCTGGATCCCCCAGGAAACAATCCATATCCGTAAGCTTTCTCAGCCCTGTGAATTACGCCATGATGACTAGTAGACCGTAGATACACAATGGTTACGCCTGGATCCCCCAGGAAACAATCTGTTTCTGTAAGCTATCTCAGCCCTGCGGATTTCGCTACTAAATACGACCTACAGAGATCGCAGGATACACAATGTTTACGCCTGGATCCCCTAGGAAACAATCCGTACCCCTAGGCCATCTCAGCAAGGAGAATTACGCTATGCAGTCGCCCTCGTAAGACCATGGAGATTGCCATGGAATTCGTGGACACTCGAGTATCATATCCGGTAAACCCAAATCAGAGAAATAATATCGATAGAATGAATCCACAATGTGGCCACAAAGCGGATATCAAGCAGAAGGCACTTTCCATATCTTTACTTCGAAAATATGTATCATATAGTACCTTTTCAAATCACTTTCAAATATTATACTTATATAAAGTCAATTATCTATAAGATTTCATTTTCAAATCAAATACCTTCCAAAATCAATAGTATATCAAATCACACTTATATAGACTTTGATTATATAAGATTTCACCTATCAAATTGAGTACCTTTCCAAATCAATAGTTTTCGAATCAACTTCATACTTATACAAACCAATTTTATATAAGTTTGATAACTCCCAAATCAAATATTTAAAATAAGGTTCTCAATTCAATTCGTTTCAATATCAGTTCAGTTTCAAAATCATATACAATTCCACCAAATTATTTCTTCTCAATTTAAATATCTTCAGTTTCAAAGTTTCCAAAATAATAGTTTTGGAGAATAATCCAAGTTTTTAAATCAATATAATTTAAGTCAAACAATTCATTTCCAAAATCAATGGTTTTCAACATCATCTTATATTTACATAAGGTCCATCTTATATAAGGATCAAAATTTTTCAAAAATAAATTTCGCTGCATGAAGAGCCATATGGGATTGAACATCTTTGATTTATAAAAGGTTTTGAATTTAGAATAGTTTGTATACAAAATAGTTTGTAAAATAGTTTTGTAAATAAAATAGTTTGTAAAATAGTTTTGTAAATAAAATAGTTTAAAATAGTTTGTTTAAGAAAAACAAAAGAGAAATAGTTTTGTATGTAAAATAGAATAAAATAGTTTGTTTTAAGAAAAATAAAAGAAAAATAGTTAAAATAAATGGTTTTAAATCGATAGTAGTTTTGCATAAAAGAAAAATTCCAATTAAATTACAAAGATATCCAACCCAACAACTTCCAGTTTCAGCGTCAAGTATCTCAATGATATTAGAACATAAGATGTACATATGTCATCATTTTGCAAAATCACATTCGATCGCTCGCTTGATCACACAAGTTCGCTTTCGAACTAGTATTGTCCATTCGACGTCCCTAATGCGGACTTCGATATGGTTTCTTGACTAGAAGCCATTAGTCTCCTTGCATAGCCATATACGATGATAGAGAATTCTAGAATCAAGCCCAAAATCCATATCAAATATTCGCCATCAAGAATCAAATGAAAAATCCTAACACGAAATGGTGTAATTCACCTCGAACTTGTGTACTCAAACCTGGATCAAATTAATTATGCGAATAAAGCAGCATACGTACAACTTATGTATCTATTCTAACTTGTTAAATATATAGTTTTATAAAGATGTTACTAATTTAAACATTTAAACTAAATTTCATATTAGCATAATTCAAAATAGTCTTATTCTTTTACTTAACAAAACAGTTTCAACTTATTTAAATCATATTACTACATACTTTAAACATACATACCAAACTTATATATTTTATATTTTTCAAAATTACTTAGCTTTGAAAAGTTAACCTTGATTTGGAAGTGCTCAAACCTTCAAAATAGTCGAAGAAATCATATTATCAATCCAAGAATTGGAAATCACCAACAAATCAGTACATCAATTCCAAAAGATAGGGTTATATCAATCAAATCTGAAACTCAAGGACTAAACACCGGCTCATTTCAAACTGTTCAAATGTATACATATATCTTTCGAATATCAAATCATACTTCAAAATTTGAAATCAAAATTGGTTTCACAAATCAATCGCATAGCAAAGCTACCCGAAGTGGCCTCTCCCTCACTCAGAAACTTGAAAATAAATGTCGATGATGCATGCATTCATCATCGAAATAATTTTCCAGCGACATAAGTGGGTTCTGGACTTCTATTTTCTCGAAAACTTCTTTTGAAATTTCTTCGAAATCATTTGAAACTCATTAAAATCATTTGAAACATTTCTTATTTGGAAAATACTTTCAAATCGTATTATTATATATTTCAAAATCTTAAACCAATTTCAAAATGCCGGAGTTCAATCTCTCAAAATTTCAAATTCAAGACCCTCTAGTTATAAATCATTATATATATATATATATCAATTTCTTATATAACTTTCAAAATTTCAAATCCTTTGAAACTTCAAATTTTCAATTTTAAAAAGGTATATAATCCTTATCGAAAACATTTCACTTTTATATATAAAATATGGTCATCCTTATCAAAATAATAATTCGATGAATACACAAATTTCAAAAGACAATCAACCACAAATTTTTCCCAAGGGATGATTCAAGGATGAATTTAAAAACAAAATAGAGATTAAATTTTAAAGGTACCCTAATCAATTAGAATTCTGATTCGAAGATAAGCTCGAACGAAGATGCGATAATTAAATTACCAAATAGAAGATGGATAAGCCCATATAAATCGCGGGCGACCTTAATAGGGTCAACCGTGACTTCAGGAATATAATCGATGCGAGAATCTAAGGCAAATCGACATTTGATCGCCAGAGATAGAATCCAGGTATAGCGGAAGATAGATAGCATCGTAAACCGAGGATACGGAAATCTCCGGTGAATCGATGCTAATTGTAAAGGAGTTTCACCCCTTTACAAATCATTCAAAGATTTGCCGAATCACCGATCTTTATAGAGGTCATTCAAAGTGGGGTTATGCAATGCTCCAAAACCAAAAGAATACAGATAGGGAAGGCAGGAGTGGTTTTCAGAACACGTGGGAGCATTCCAAAGTTCAAAGGAATCCAAATCGATAAGAATCCTAACCGAGATTAGAGCTAAATAACCTATATCAATACAAAAGAATTCCCATTCATCATTTGAAAAAGACTCAAATTCATATCATACGAAAACAGGAGCATAAATATCTTTAGTTTGACAACTCCAGCTAAGCAAAAGATACAATAGAGTTCACTTAAAGCAACCTAACATACAACTGATTTTGCCATACACAAAATAGATTCCAATCAACAATGAATCTAGATCAAACAAGGTAGAAGTTCAAAATTTAAGAGGATCCTAATCAAAGAAATTACTAACAAGGTGGATATGAAAGGAATGAAGTTTAGAAAAAATTTACTTTCAAAGCAACAAAATTTATATCAAAATAATCTTTGAAATTTCCTTAAAATCATTTGAAAATCATTTTATACTTCGAAAATACGTTCTCTCACAAAGAAATTATTCTGAGATTGATTTTACTCATTCTAGGGTATTTCTACCCTATCTCTAATGAGTTTTTGCTCCATAGGCTAAGGTTTGCCTAAAACCTCGCTCTGATACCAAATGTAACATCCTACTATTTTAGACCATTCAAATCGACAATAAATCCACACATGTCAGACTTGAATACTTCAAAACAGTGGATTGTCAAGAAAATTTGGAGCAAATAAAATCAAACACAGAATCATAGACACAGAATATCAGAATAACTTGCAGCGGAAATAAAATACCATAGTAGTTCATGAAGCTACTATATACATACTCTCAAACATATACAAAATCTCATAGGAAATAGATACAATAGAAGTCTGGATACATAAATCAATAATACAGAGACAATACTGAATAGGAAATAACTGGAATAGGAATCGGTGAACAGATAGAAAAAAAGCTCCAACAAATCTTTAGCTCCAGAAGGTGAATCCAAAGCTGTGATTCTCAGGCTGGCCCGAGCGTAAAGTAAAACACAAACACTCGAGTCAGGACATACATACTTATACAATGCAAACCAACTCAAGTGAACCGTAATAGCAATGCACAATAACTTAAAGGATGCTTGGGATCGCCCATCCTTTAAGGATCCGTTAAACCATAATTTGAGCAGTAATAAACACTATCATAGAAATATCCATATTAAAGTAAACAAATGCAAATAACAGTGTTAATGTGAGTAGGGTAGCGTAGAGCTGCAGAAATCGCCCACCTCTAGCCACACTCTCAAATCAAAGGTGTGCATCAAAACAATCACAAGGAAATCAAATGACACACAAAGCAGTGTACCCGTGGTTATAAATTTCAAAATGATTTATAAATTTCGAATTAAAATCATTCATTTAAACCATTAAAAAGTGAGGTCATTATTCCTTCAAATCAAATATTCAATTCTAAAAAATTTAGCCTTTTCTGAGTTCATTTATTCAGTTAAATACTTCAAATATTGAAATTTCAGCTTTTCGCAACACTTAGAAAATGCTGCGGTGAGATATATTTGAATACAATTCAATTTAGTAAAGACAACATTTAAAAACTGCTGTAATAATTCAGTTTTAGTTGCAAAATAGTTCAATTCAGCAAAGACAACTTTTACAAACTGCTGTACTAGTTCAATTACATTCAAAATCACATTTCAGCCAACTGCAGCACTTAACAAGTGCTACAATAGCTCTGTTATTAGTTTCAGGTTTTAAATTTTGTTTCTGCGACTACAACACTTACAAAGTGCTACATATTCACTTTAGTTCAGATTTTACTTATTATTCAGAAACGATAGCATTTCTGAAGTGCTACTAAAAGAATTTCCAGATTTACACTACAATTTCAAAAACAATAAATCTTCAATTTAAACCAAAAATCATATTTTTCCACTTCAAAAAAAAATCATTTAAATACCTTTTTAACTTATGATTTTTATAAGGAAACTTTTACAATTAAAAATTCAATTTTTCAATACTTTACTTATTAAATGCAAGTGTACAATTTTTCCATTTTACATCTACTTAACACTTAAATTTAATTTACCATTTCACAAATAAAACTTAATTTCCACTTTTTTTTATTAACTTAAACCTCCATTTTTGATGCAGCCCAAAATGACCAAGTCTTAGGTCGCGAGCGACCTAACGTGGTTTTAGGTCGTATGCGACCTAACGAGGAAGATAACGGGCCGAAACGAGCTAACAAGTTAACAAATAAAGTGTTCGAACGACCTAAAGAACTCATAAGTCACCAACGACCTAACTTAGGTCGCCAACGACCTAACGAGTCATGAGCTAATGAATTACGACCTAACGAGATAGGTCGCTTCAGCATACCACTTGACTTAGGTCGCCAACGACCTAACTCTATCTGCAAGCTGCGACCTAAAAAGTCACGACCTAAAAGACTACAACCTATGCTAGGTCGCTCACCTATGCGAGGAATATTAGGTCGCTCAGTACGAATGAGCAAGCTACGACCTACACTAGGTCGTTCACCAATACCACTTCATGATAGGTCGCTCAAGCCTATGTCGCTCAGATCCTTAGGTCGCTCATCCTATAGGTCGCTCAAGGGCATAAACCGCATCAATCTTAGGTCGCTCAAGCCTGGGTCGCTCAGTTCCTTAGATCGCTCATCCTATAGGTCGCACCAGATGTTTCAGAAGCTAATTCTTCTTTTGTCACTGAAGCTAATGTCGTGTGAGTTGTATACTTAAGTCGTTATGTTTGTAGCTCGTATATGTTGTAAGTCGTAGGTCGTGTGCGTTGTATTATAGGTCGTAGATCGTTTTCTGTATTAGGTCGTGGCCGACCTAAGTGTTGTGCTGTAAGTGTGTGTTGTAAGGTCGTGAACGACCTAGTGATGTGTTGAGTTGTACACCTATAAATAGGCATGGTGGTGTCATTTGTAATGGTTAGTTGATTTGAATGAAAACTTTTGTTTGTTAGCTTTGTGCTTTCAATTAAATTGGTAGTTGAGTGTAATCTCCTATCTCCTCTTTCGACATTCGAGTGCGCTCGAATCAACGATCGTAGAAGCCAATTCACGGTATCAAGTGCGCTTGATCAACGTCTGAAGAATTGCAGATCTTCTTTCATGGTATCGTGCGCGATCAATGTGACGAAGATAGCTAGAATTCGGTATCTTCGGATCAACGAATTTGGGCCATTCAGTATTCTTCATTCCATCGATTGCTACTTTCACAGATTCATCATTTTGTCATTCCGCTGCTGCATCATTTGGTATCAGAGCTAGACTTAGCCAATCATAGCTAAGCCGAGTCTTGGAGCCAATATTTTTTCAAAGAGTTCAAATCGTGCATCATATTTTGAAGATCAATACCGAAAGTTAGAGAGTTCAAGTTCATATTTGTTCAAGCAAAAGTTGAAGATTGTTTCATTTGACAATGCCGCCAAGAAGAGCTAATCGTCATCAAAATGTTGAAGATTTGTATAAGCGAGAGGATGCCGAACAAATGGAACAACGCATTAGTAACAAATTCAATGAGAAGTTGGATGAAGGTATTGGGAGGTTAGAGAAATTGATGATGGACATGAACCAAGGTCAACGAAGAAGGTCACCAATCTCGAACCATGGAGGAAACATCGTTTCACCATCGGTTACAGAATCGAGGAGGATATCGCCACAATCTGATCGAGGAAGAAGAGAATCATCAGTTTCGATGAGAAGAGAATATCATGAGTATAGAGAAGAAGAGAGAAGAACTCCACGTGAGTTTGAACATGAACCATACCGTGATGATGATAGACAAAGTCGAAGAGATATGCGATATCATAGAAATGAAGGTGTTCGAGATCGTTATCGAAGTACATCTGATTTTGAAGAAGATGGTGGTAGAGGTAGCATTCAGTCACGAGATCGAGACCTAAAACGAAATGCATATCGGGATGTTGAGGATGATCGCCGATGGGAGTCGGGGATGAAAACTGAAATTCCAGAATTTAAGGGTGGAATGGAAACGGAGGAATTTTTGGATTGGGTTTCAAATGTTGAAGAAATTTTTGACTTCAAGGAAGTTCCCGAGAATCGAAGAGTGAAGTTAGTTGCTACGAGGTTAAGAGGGAGAGCCATGGCTTGGTGGCAACAAACAAAACTGACACGGGAGAGGATGGGGAAGTCCAAGATTGTCACATGGGATAAGATGAGAAAGATGATGAAGGCCACTTTCTTATCGCACAATTATCAGTCTCTTATGTATCAACGATTATAGAATTTAAGACAAGGGACGAGGACAATAAATGAATATGCGGACGAATTTTATCAATTGATTGCAAGAAATGATATCATGGAGACAGAAGAACAGTTAACGGCTAGATATGTTGGTGGGTTGCGAACACAGATTCAAGACATGGTGAATATGTTTGAACCAAGATCTGTCGCCGAAGCACATCAGAAAGCACTTGCTTGGGAGAAACAAGGGAGGAGAGGTGGTGGTAGGTTTACGAATTCCAACAACCAGAACAAGGATGTTAGTAGCAGTGCGAATGATTCCAAGCTTTCCAGTAAACCAATTGTGAATGAAGCCAGCAAAGCAAAGGCTAATAGTAATCTCAAAGGTTTTAATTGTCAAGAGTTTGGCCATAAAAGCAATGAATGTACAAAACCAAAGAAGCGGGCAATGATTGCGGGAATTGAGAATAAAGATGCGGGGGTGGAGTGTGTCAAGTCATTACCAGTGGAAGAAGAAGAATTATTGTCTGGAGATGAGGGGTGTAGTTTGTTGATGAGAAGATCGTGTTTGACTCCAAAGCAAGAGGATGACTCAAGTTGGTTGAGGAGTAACATTTTCCAGTCAACATGCATAATTTTGGGAAGGGTTTGTAAATTTATCATCGATGCAGGAAGCTGTGATAATATCATTTCTTCGGAAGCTATAAAGAAGTTGTCATTGAAAACGGAAAAGCATCCACATCCCTACAAATTAGCTTGGTTGAGGAAAGGAGGGGAGGTGAAGGTTAATCGACGAGCTTGTGTCAATTTTTCCATTGGAAAGAAATACAAGGACGAAATTTGGTGTGATGTAGTCGACATGGAAGTATGCTATCTGTTGTTGGGAAGACCATGGCAATACGACAGGGCCGTACAACATGATGGTCGCACAAACAGTTACAGTTTTATGTTCAATGATACACGAATCGTTTTGGTTCCTAAAAAGCGCCAACAGAATGGAAATAAATTGGAAGAAATCGAGGAGCTAAAGACTTTGTTGTCTTTAAAGGAATTTGATGTGGAAGAAGAAGTCGATTGCTTTCAACCAACGAAGTTTGACGAACATGAGGATGAAAAGTCACAACCAGCAAAGTTGAGTGAAGATGAAGAAAGTAAATCAGAAGGTGAAGAGGGTAATTTGTTGGTGAAGGAGGTGGATTCGACTAATCTACAATCTACAGGAGAACTGGTTAAAGAAGTGGAGGATAGCGCAGAAATATTCCTGTTAAGTGGAAATGAAACCAGTGAAAGTGTTGAAACTATCGAAGTGGTTAAGTCAGTGTTGAGTAAATATGAAGATGTAATTCCTGCGGAGTTGTCCAAGGAACTACTGCCAAGAGAAAATGTACATCATGTGAATCAAGTGTCAAGTGCTATTGTACCGTATATGCCACGTAACCATATGTATCCGACAGAGCAGGTAGAGTTGAGAAGACTGGTTGATGGGTTACTATTCAAAGGAAGGCAGTTGTATACTCCTGATTGTAATTGGTAGATTAAAGTTATCGAAGATGTGCGTGTAGAAAGACACGTGGATTGTGTTCATACCATGCGAATGATTACAATGTTTTGTTTTGAGCCGTCAATAAGAAAAGGGGATGAAAGGCTTGTTCAGAAGAGTTAGAGTTATCAAATTTCAAAAGAGACCGCGACGAAGTCAGGATTATGCATGTCATTACCTATACATACTAGGTCATGGGTGAACGTAAATATGGACTCTGTATTGGGATTAAGGAAGGCGCAAAGTGGCAATAAGTCTACCTACTGGGAGGTTGAACGAACTCTTGTTGGTACATACAACAAACTGGATATAGGAGGAATGGGTCGCTTGGAAGTTATGAAGACAATTTGTGAGAATGATTGTAAGATGAGCTTGTCGGATCATCATCCTATGGCTAATATTGACAATATCAAACACTTGGTTCCATTTCACGAAGATCAGAGTATCGAAGACGAAGAACTGCTAAATTCGAGGACAAATTTCTTCCAACAGGGAAATGATGATGCAGCCCAAAAGGACCAAGTCTTAGGTCGCGAGCGACCTAACGTGGTTTTAGGTCGTATGCGACCTAACGAGGAAGATAATGGGCCGAAACGAGCTAACAAGTTAACAAATAAAGTGTTCGAACGACCTAAAGAACTCATAAGTCGCCAACGACCTAACTTAGGTCGCCAACGACCTAACGAGTCACGAGCTAATGGATTACGACCTAACGAGATAGGTCGCTTCAGCATACCAGTTGACTTAGGTCGCCAACGACCTAACTCTATCTGCAAGCTGCGACCTAAAAAGTCACGACCTAAAAGATACGACCTATGCTAGGTCGCTCACCTATGCGAGGAATATTAGGTCGCTCAGTACGAACGAGCAAGCTACGACCTACACTAGGTCGTTCACCAATACCACTTCATGATAGGTCGCTCAAGCCTAAGTCTCTCAGATCCTTAGGTCGCTCATCCTATAGGTCGCTCAAGGGCATAAACCGCATCAATCTTAGGTCGCTCAAGCCTGGGTCGCTCAGTTCCTTAGATCGCTCATCCTATAGGTCGCACCAGATGTTTCGGAAGCTAATTCTTCTTATGTCACTGAAGCTAATGTCGTGTGAGTTGTATACTTAAGTCGTTATGTTTGTAGCTCGTATATGTTGTAAGTCGTAGGTCGTGTGCGTTTTATTTTAGGTCGTAGATCGTTTTCTGTATTAGGTCGTGGCTGACCTAAGTGTTGTGCTGTAAGTGTGTGTTGTAAGGTCGTGAACGACCTAGTGCTGTGTTGAGTTGTACGCCTATAAATAGGCATGGTGGTGTCATTTGTAATGGTTAGTTGATTTGAATGAAAACTTTTGTTTGTTAGCTTTGTGCTTTCAATTAAATTGGTAGTTGAGTGTAATCTCCTATCTCCTCTTTCGGCATTCGAGTGCGCTCGAATCAACGATCGTAGAAGCTAATTCAAGGTATCAAGTGCGCTTGATCAACGTTTGAAGAATTGCAGATCTTCTTTCACGGTATCGTGCGCGATCAACGTGACGAAGATAGCTAGAATTCGGTATCTTCGGATCAACGAATTTGGGCCATTCAGTATTCTTCATTCCATCGATTGCTACTTTCACAGATTCATCATTTTGTCATTCCGCTGCTACATCAATTTTAAATCCAAGTTACAAATTTCCAAATTAAGTTATATTTCAACTTACAATTTTTCCATTCATTTATTTAACAATTTAAAACATAGAAAAATCAATAGCACTTTATTAAATCATTTTAAATTCAATTTTAAAAAAAATCAAATTATAATATTTTATACTTTTAAAATACTTTAAAAATTCCATAAAAATATATATAATAACCACGGGTCTGTATAATATTTTCTAACCTAAGTCAAGTGATACGGATAATATATCATTTCAATCCGTAATTTACAAAGAAAATCTGGGTTTTATCATTTCAAACCCGCAATCCCAAGTCAAATAAAATAAATAAAAATCACCCAGGCCTATCATTTCAGCCCGTAATGATTTTTTCCTATTCTAAAGTCCGTTCGGGTATGTATCATTTCAACCCATAGTGATTCTATTCTACAGAGAACTTGTAGTGTGAGAAACATATATAAATAAACAGTATAACAGAATATAACAATATCGGATGATGTGACAAGTTTATAACAAGGTTTAACATCATATAAGACATATCACCGGCAGGTATAACATGTTATAACAATCTACACATTCACTTGTTACCAATTCACAATTCTATAAGTATGAATGTCAAGCGTGAATAACTCACCTTTTTAAGCCGGGGTTCGCAAATCAAAACACACAAATGAATTCCATAAAGCACGATAGCATGACTTTTGATTTGAGTGGAGAGAGACAAGATATTAAATCTTGTATACAAAATAAACAAAGCAATATACAAATATATTTCAACACAAAATATATTGAAACAAATTGAAATAAAGTTAACAAAGAGCATCACCAAGCCTTTAAATCAATTTTGCTTGACCATGACCCAATATGTGCTCGGCCAAACATACTTTAGGCTCGGCCATGATATGTTTCAGGTTGAAATGGATCTTGTTTAGGTCATAACTCACGGCTAGCAATAGGAATGAGAAAGGTCTTGGGGTTACAAAGTGAGGAAGGTCAAAAGACAAGGCAAAAGAGGAGGGTTTGTTGCATCATTTAGGCTCGACCAAAGGTCTATGGGCTCGTCCTAGGTCAGGTACAGGTCTGGTCATAGGTTAAGGTGATGTTTAGAGGTGGTGTACTTGCTGGTGGTGGTGGCTAAAGGGGTGGTCGTGGCAAGGAATTGAAGGTGGTGGTGAAAACTAGGCTCGGCGAGGCAATTCTGGAGACTTTTTGCATTGTTTTGTGGAGATTTGTTCATTGAATGGTCACTGCACTTGCTGGTCAGAGAAGGAAGAGGTCAGGCCGTGGATGGTGATGAGGAGAAAGTGATGTGGTGGTCGGTGAAGGTGGTGAAGGGGTTAGGCCGAGCAACATATGTGAAGAGATCAAGCAAAACAAGTAAAATCAAGGGAAAATGAAGAGGAAAAGTAGTAAAAAATGAAGAAGCCATGACTTACATTTTTCAGGAATAGATTGTAACGACCCGTATTTTTACGGATCAAAACATTCTAAAATGATTGACCTTTGGTTGTATGGTTGTTAAGTCATTTCTGGTTTTGACAGAATTTTGCTTAAGTCCTAAGTCGTAGCCGACTTAGGAGTTTGGACGAGTTAAGCAACAAGTCTGGGTTGAGTTGCCGACTCAAGGAACTCACCGAGTTAAAGGAGTGTGGTTGACCGACTTAAGGTAGTGACCGACCTAGGAGATAAGTCTTGACCGACTTAAGAGATTCAGGCGACCTAAGTATTCTGGGGTAGAGTTAGGTCGGCAACGACCTAAGAGAATGTTGTGAGCGACCTAAGTGTTTGGGTGTTAAGTGTTAGGTCGGCAGTTCGAGTTAAGGTTTCGAGCGACCTATAGGATGTAGTTATGGTTAGGTCGGCAACGACCTAGAGAAGCTGGGTTAGCAGGTTAGCGACTTAGTAGTTAAGTCGACTGGGTGGGTTAGCGATCTAAGGAGTTAACAAGTTGGCGACTTATGAGAGGCTATGTGTTAGGTCGTAACACTGTTAGGTCGCGTGGGTTGCTAAGTTGTTAGGTCGCAAGGTTTTATAAGTCATATAAGTGTTAGGTCGGAGTTGTTGGCTAAGGGTTAGGTCGGAGGCTCTGTTAAGTCGTGGGGGTTTTTAGGTCGTAGGTCGGCATAGTGTTAAGTCGGCAGCGACTTAAGGAGATAGCCGAGTTACGACTTAGGCAGTTTTCTGCTATAAATAGGAGGGGTTGTTCTCTCTTTTTGGGATCCGGATTTTGAAGCGACGAAGTGCTGCCATTTTGAGAGCTCGACTTCTACACTTCTTCACTTCTTTTCTCCACTCTAATCTTGTGCTTCCATCCATCCAAATCGAAGATCAAGATTGAAGATTCAAGAGCTTAGATTGAAGATCTTCATCTTTTCAAGAGAGATTTCTTCATTTTAGGCGGATTTGTGATAGATCAAGCTTCATCCTTCGTTGTCCAGATCTGAAGCGTGTTGATTTGGGTTTGTTTAGGTGATTTGGTGAGTGGTGATTATCTCTCACACGGATCCAAAGGAGTATATCGGATTGTTGGCTCGATTTGGTGTTAAAATAGAGATTTCCATGCATTTTCTTCATCCTATGTGTAGATCCATATAGATCCATTGTTCATGATGATGTTACATCCATTTTATCATATGTTAACCTATGCAAGTTCATTCATCAAGTTTGTAGAGATATAATCCATGTTTTCATGCTTATTGGACTTTCAACTCTTTAATTACGAAAATGCCATTATTGTTATAATTGTCTACTTAGATCATATTTGAATGCTTGATTGTTTGGATTGATGTTTGGTTTGATTGATTGTTATGAACTAGATGATTGATGATTAGATTTAGACCGAAGACGATTCAAAAGCTAAGGGAAAGGCTCTTGAATTGGGAAAGCTGCTCGTGGCATATGTAGCGGGATGATGAAGCTCTTATGCATAGATTTGATGATGTGATGATGAGATGAGGCTTTGCGAGGATGTAATGAAACGAGGCAATCATGTGATGAAGACTTGGTCTAATCCAGACGGGATCATTCCAAGCATGTTGATAACTCGGTGATATGATTCGAGTTGAGGATAATGAATGGATATGAGAAAAGTCGTCGAGGAGGATGACTAGGAGGCTTGGATAGCATCGTTGTTGAAGGTTCTAGCATGCTCTAAGCAAGAGTACGTTTGGGCAGATTCGATAGTCCCAACGGCCAACTGTTGATGGTCGAGTACTCTGGGCAGATTCGATAGTCCTAGGCACGGGCTGCGACGACGTGCGGGAGTTATGTCTAGAACCGGGGTTTCCATTAGCCCTTGACGGACGGCTGAAAGAATGTGCCGGTCATTCAATTAACGGTGATATCGAAGCAATGATAACAGTGATAGCCAGAGTCATGGATGTTTGGTTGTATCGTCATTCGGACTCAAGTGCGGTATTTTCTGGGTGCTTATCTGATTTATGCCTTGGTACTTGGAAAACATCGCCCTTGACTCGAGTGATAGTAGTTTTACTTTAAATTGTATGCTCTGCTATGTTTGCTTCTGCTTAGTGTGTGTCTGGGGGCTATCACTGTAGAATGAGGTTGGAGTGGGAGGGTTGTATTCCTATTCCTTTTCCTTTATGCTCTTTTGGTATGTTGTTAGTTAATTTACTGCTCACTAAGACTGTTGTCTGACTCAAGGCTTTATGTTTTTAATTCTTATTGCCTTGGGCTGTTCGTCCATTTTGGGACGGGCAGACTAGGTAGCAGGTGACAGGTGCTGTTCTCTTCTCACGATGCTGATATCGAAGACGAGTTAGAGGGTTGCATATTATCTTCTTATATGTACTGGATATTCCGTTGTTTTGTATTCTCTGAGAGATTTGTAGTGAGGCTGGATGTATTGACTATGTGGATGCTTGTATTCAACTATTATGGAGTTTTATATGATGTCATTTTGTTCTGTAAAGCTTCACTATACATATGTTCTATTGTATTTTGTCCATGCGCTGTGAGTAATACGATAGATTCTGTTGTTTTAAATCTTACCTTGACAATCGTCCATGGTCGCCTGGCACACTTTACAGCGCTCTATCTCTAGATTCGGTGCAGGGGTCATGGGCGGTCGTCACATAGATGGCCGAAAATTTGTGAAGATGTTGAGAAGTTTTCACGTGAAGAAGTAAATAAAAACTCACGGCCACAAATGTAGAAAAGAACGGCCAAAGAAATTGAAAAGTCTAGGCAAAGAAAAGTCAAAAGTAAAAGGCTTTTTTTGTCTCTTAGAATTTCCACTTTATATTTATAAAAAATAAACAAATAGAAAACAACAAATAAATAAAAGACAAACAAAACAAAGTGGAAAAGAAAATAAATAATCAGTCTTAGGAAAAATAGGAAAATAAATAAAGAAAATAGTTTATTTTATTGAAACTAGAATTAAAATTGTAAACAAAAATACAACTAGTAAAGGAAATTCCAACTCAACAAGATTCACACAATCTTAATTCAAAACCCAAAACAAAAATAAAGGATGGCAGATAAAATAGAAAATGAACAGCAAAGTGCAGATAAAATCCTGCGTATAAAATGCTGAATTTATCAAATTTTTAAAAGTTTTAAAACAGAATTCGATGAAACAAAAACAGAACAGATATCAAAACCAATTATTGTTTCAAAGGAAAAGATTAAAATTTAAAAATTTTAATTTCAATAAAAGTCAAAGTTTGACAAAATATAACATTTCTAGAAATCAATATTTAATTATATTTGGAAAATAAAAATAGAAACAAAAATCCAAAATATCTGGGAAGGATTCCAAACTTCAATTTAAAATTATTTAAAAATCAAAGTTTCAAAATAAAATTTAATTTTAAAATATTTATAAAAATTATGGGTTGTTACAAATTTAATTACTTTCAATCGATTCATATTCAATTCGGATGATTTACAACCCAATTTACTTGCATTCAATTCACATTTGTACCAAACAAATTCATATTCATTCCAAATTGATTTAAAAATCAATTAATTCACTTTCTTTTAATTCATAGAATTTTATTTACTTTCGTTTGCGTCGAACGACAATATTTCCATGTAAATTCGGTGAATATTCATTTAATAAAATGACCACTTCAGTTTATAACTATTTTAAATTGATTCCAAATCAATTTATATTCAATTCTATTCCATTTCAAATTTATTCCCGACTAATTTAGTTGCATTCCATTCATATCCACTTTCATTATATCCAAATCCATTTTATTAGGCACGGAATCATTCCCTGCTAATTTACTAAATAACTATTTCACAAATTTTATTTAAGCCAAGCTTCCATCCAAAATATTAACTTAAGTTTATTTGTTTATTCTTAATCTATTTCAGCCATACAAGTTAAGTTCCTTTCCTTTGCAACAAATTCCAATTAAAATTTCAGATTGATTCTCATTCAATCAAATTCCATTCCATTTACTAATTAATTTAATTAGTTCATTCATCCAATCCACTTCAAATTTTAATTTTAAGCTAGAATTTATTTAAACGACACCCATGGCCATATTCAATTTATTTACACTTAAATTAAATTTGTTTATAACTTAAATTGTCACCATTTCAATCCAATTCTATTTTATTCGATGATATTTCCAATTATATTTAATTCACTTACAATTAACTCGAATTCTATTTATAACTCAGTTCCCTATCCAATTAACTTATCTAATTAGTTCACTTTCCAATTATATTCCAATATCTGATTTTCATTTCAAAAATCAGCTTGTTTAGTTTTCTTGAGTTAAAATTTTATTTTTAAAATTCAAGTTCGGCCTTTTATTCCTCGCTTTTAAAGTACCATACCATTTTTATTTTGGTTGTTCTATTCCATCTTCTCAATTTAACGAGTTTCACAACTTATTTTTTCCATATTCCCATCAATTCCATACTCGAGTATATCCATATTTTATTATTTACTCAAAATTTACATCACTTATAGCTTAAATATATTTTTATTTCGTTAATTTCAATTTTTACAAGTTATTCAAACTTATTTATTCACAATTCCAGAAATTTTCTTTTCCACTTAAATTTTTATTCCATTCACTAACCTATAACTCATAGTTATATAACCACTTTATAATTCAAACTCTATATTCAATTCCACTCGATATCATTTCTAATTCCAATTAAATTTTTATTTAACTTAACTTAAGTTAAATTTTCATTCCAAATTTCAGTGCTTCACACTTTTCTTACTTATATTTATTTGTTCCATTCACTTATTTACATTCATATGCTTTTATATTTAGTTAACTTCATTACATTCTATTCATTTCATTCCACTTATTATAATCACTTCATTTATAGATTTATTCTAACTTTGGTTAAGTTAAGTTCCAATTCCATGAATGCACTTCATTAGTTCGATTTGAATCAATTAAATTTCTAAAATTTAATTCCTTCAACCTTAACTTAAGTTAAATTTCATTTAATTTTCTTAATTTAAATTTTAATTCCAGAATTAAATTTTGACAATTCTTTCCTTATAAATATCATCCTCCATTTATAAGTTCATAACTTATTTTCTGATATTTCTAGAACATTTAATAATGATTTCAAAATCCAAATAAATGGTATTTACTTCAAATCACTTTGAAATCAATTATACACACACGCGCGCGCGCGTGCACACACACACACACTCTCCCTCTCTCTTTGGTTTAACAAACCACTTCCTTGGATTTTCAAAATTAACCTGATTTTTTTTTTCAAAACAATTCCTTTTGAAATTTCCAAAACACTTGTTTTTCCCAAAAATCTCCATATCAAACCACCTTGGTAGCAATCCGTTACCTAGAAACTCGAAAATGGATACTGATGATGCGGCCGTCATCACCATAATTATTTTCCAGCAACTAAAGTGAGTTTAGTGCTTCATCGCTTCCAAAATCCATTTTTAAATCCAATTTAAAGCATTCTCTAATCCAAAAATAATATCACCATTATTTATTTCAAAATGTCTTAGAAAACCCTTCCAAAAATTTCTGGGATTTAATTTTTCCAAATTCTGGTTTAGATCCATTTTTAGTTTTTAACTCATCTGTATAATTCATACTTATACAATCTCCATTTGGTTATATATAACCATTTCAATTTTATAATCTTGTCTTGATTATAATAATAACATCCAAAACACTAATATACTATAATTTCAGAAAATTATTTCTTTTATATTAAAATATAATTTGGGTAAAATTATTTCATTTACCCGCTTCAAAACCATATTATGTCAGTTTATCGCGTTCAAGTATTTAGATACTCCTATCGATTTAGTGGCGTCCCACTATTCGATCAGAATTTATATACCACTCAACCGATAAGTCAACACAACATAAAACAATTTATATTCACTAACAAATACACGCTCATATCTATTAGCACACTCGAACTCATTCTAGGGTTCTACTGACCCTATCTCTAATGAGTAATCCCCACCAAAGCCAAGGTTCTCACTTAACCTTCAGCTCTGATACCAAGTGTAACAA
Organism: Allium fistulosum; assembly: GCA_030737815.1. Taxonomy (NCBI): domain Eukaryota; kingdom Viridiplantae; phylum Streptophyta; class Magnoliopsida; order Asparagales; family Amaryllidaceae; genus Allium; species Allium fistulosum. The sequence goes on along the minus strand of CM060905.1, from coordinate 493,803,130 downwards.
ACCAGGATTTTCGACCCTCGAAAATCGACATCAATACGTTCATTGTATAGCATACCGAGCAATCGAGTGCTGGAAATACCAGATCATTAGGGGTAAAGAAGAAAATAAAGCAACAACACAGAATCTCACAATCGCAGCGGAACAAAATATAATATATAATAACAGATTTTGAATACAAGAACTGTACTGTTAATATACATACCAATATCAGAGTACAATAGACAACAATCAATCTGGACAGTTTAATAACTTGTCCATACGCAGCAGAAATACAAATCAAGTATGGAAATACGTCTTGTCGTCTAGCTCGTCTCCTGAGCTCCATAGTATCCTATCCTAAATCTGTAATATTCGGTCTGACCCGAGCATTATAATAAAATAACACCCGAGTCGGTCTGGAAAACCAGCATGAGAGAACACATTCAATTTTGAATTATTAAAGTTATTAACCCTTTGAAAAACAAAGGTATATCGTAAGACCGCGTCACACATAAACACGATGGGTTTTTCCCTTACGATAACCAAAACATTTTATAGAAAATCCAGTGATATTATAATAGTGTCTAAGCACAAATACTTATTCAAATAGCCGAAAATGTTACATTAATTAAATTCTAGCATACAAGGCTCTACAAACAAAACAGTAAAGGCTCGTATTGGAGAATGGATCCCATACAATGACTGGGCTACTGAGGTACCGCCCATCACAGTACACCTCTAGAAAAATGTACCGAGGACCTCGTCGAGATCCCTTGCTATACAAGACCGTCCTCACCTAACCTGGATAGACCGAATATGTTATCACCACGGGTGTTCCCACCCTTGAAAATCGAGCGCTCCCTTTTTCATGCACAAACATATCCATAATTTATATATATATATATATATATATATATATATATTTCCGAGGATATCTAGAAAAGTAATAACATACCCTAATTGTGTGTGACCCACTTAGCCTTGCTGCATCTCCCCTGTTTTAGTCATTCCCGGTTGATGAGGCTTGAGGCTAACGATTACCTTTCAAGAATAATTCTACTCAGAATGCTCATCGTCCTCCAATGATGATGTTCTGGTAGCATTCGTCCATACAAGTTATCCTAGGTCCGGACAAACTGAATCACCATCTTCACTATCTTCACGATATCCATTCGTAATGTTCAAACCAGATCGAAGTGGTTTTTAGATAATTAAATCTGATCCCGGTCTTTTTGAAACGATTAACGAAATTGACCAATATTGATAGTCAGTTATTTAACTATCAATAAAACATGCATAAGCAGTCACTAGGCCTTATTATAAAAAATTTCTAAATATTTATTTTCAAAATATCTTTATAAGATATATCAATCCCTTCCAACATTTGAAAACAATTTCAAATACTTAAACCCGTAATAGGATATTTCCAAACCATCCCAACACTTAGAAATATTCCCAAATTTCCATTTTTATACTTAGGAAAATATTATAAGTCTTATTTTCCAAAATCTATTCAAATATCAACACTTAAGAGAATATTTCGTAACTTATCTCATAAGTCTTCGGAATCGCTAATAAATTCCCTTTACAATTTCCAAAACCCAGTATACTTATTTATAACCCCATTCAACAATTTTAACTTCTTTTATGAATTCAGATTTCATTTTCGAAGTTCCCATATTCAACATTTTGAAATTCCATTTTCTCCAAACCCCTTATAAAATTCCTCTCCTCAAAATCATATCCGTTTATAAGCCCCATTTACGAATCTCGAGAGAATTTATAAATAAAATTTTCAATCACTTCAAAACTCTATATATCTATAAAATAAGTATTTAAAAGAATAATAATTTATTTTTAAAACATGTTCGAGTAATTATTTCAAATATCAAAAACACTTTTATAAACATCAATAACTCATTTTCAGATAAGCAAATAAATTTTCAAAGCTGATTTTAAAAGTTATAATTTACTAAAATAAATACTTAATATTTTAAAATCTACTTACCGAAGTATTTCAATCCTAACTAGTTTAAAATTTCATAGTTTTAAATAATAAAATTTTCTTTTAAAAATCGAACTTAACTTCTTAGAATTAAAAATATATTTTTAAAACCTCAATAACCAATTCAATTTATAATTTCCTCTCGAATCACATCACTTCCATTCCGATCTCCTTAACCATTTTCACTTTTCAAAAATAGTATCTACTATTTTTCTCACCTTATTTCCATATTCTAATATAAATTCTCCTTGTAAATTTATATTCCCAATCTATCATCTGATATCGATTTCCCTTATTTATAAACATCGTTTATACATTTTATAACTCCTTTGAGTTTCACTTTTTATAATACTAACATCGTTTATAAAATTCCACTTTTATAAATGCATTCCTATATAATTCCCATTTATAACTTCCTATCTATTTTTAATATCGACTTCAAGTCCTTTTTATATTTCCAGAATATCATTTATAAATTCTTTTATATAATTCATTTTTAAAATCTCCATTTAATAATTCATAATAGTTAAGTATACCAAAAAATCAAATATATTTTTCTAACTCAATTTCTTTAAAATAACCCTAATTCCAATATAAATATTTTTATATCAAAAATTCCCTTTAATTCCTTCAATTTTAAAAATATATTTATGGTATTTAAAATATCAAAATTCACACCAGTGCTACAATAGCATCCAATAATTCCAATCACTACAATAATCTACAATAGATTATTCTACACAAACCATATATCACAATATAAGAGATTAAATTCAACATTTTGAGGAATCCAGTTGGATCCCTACCTGTTTTTCTACATCCACAGACGTTAATACAATATAAAAATACCAATCCCACTTCAAGGGGGATATCGTGGTATATAGGGTCATCCGCTATTATGTGGGGCGCATAAGGTCTCATCCGCTCCAATAGGTGGGAAATATCAATCCAACTACTAATATATATACTACTATATATATTATAACATCCAACTGATAATAATAATTATCGAATCATTCAATCAACCAATAATTTAAATTTCAACATTTTAAATTAATTTGGCAATCCAAAAATGCATGAGATTTACTTACCTTGATTTTCGATTTCGTTAATCATTCCAATCCCAACTTTATTTGCTTGTTCGATTATGACCTCGAAATAAATAGGTAAAATATTTATGAGATTTGGATTCAATAAAATAACATTACTCTCCTAATTACCGTAATTAAATTAACTATTTACATTTTATAGTAGAATTACCTTAATTAAACGAAACCACTTCCTTAATAATCTGAAACAGTGCTCTACCCAGAATCCTTCCCGACACCAAGCAGCAACATTCCCGATGTCCCACGCCTTCCCACAATCGTGGACGAACTCGACCATATCCCCTACATTGAACCAAATCATTATCCAAACATTGCCTTCACCACATTCGCAATCTATTCGAACAAACTATGACCATCGGAACACCTACAACTTTGACACCTCACGAAGTCATCCGCAAACCCACCACAAAACCCTACATCACCCACCTAGTTTGCGCGACCCCAAGCCATCGACTCCCCCAAACCAGCGTCGCACCACCACCCTCGATGACATCAGTCCCTTGCTTCGCATCTCGAGCTCGAAAACCCCCACACCTCTGCCAAACCAAATCGCGACTGCCAGCCTCCTCGACCACGAGCAAACCATGGTCGCGATTGAAAAAAACAACATCGAGCGCCTCGCCAATACCCCAGTCGTTCTCCCTCCAATCGCCTCCCCTACCGCGAACATCACGTACTAGAACGAGGATGCCCCGCCTCGACCATCCGAACGCGACCGCGTTCATTTTTTTTTAAAATGTTCGAATGAGATTTCTTTCCTTTTTCCTTCGAATGATTTTCGATTTGCTGTGTCAAATTGGAGGAGGAAGGAGAACAATACGCTTTTTAAATCTGAAGTTCGTTTTCCCTTTTTATTTATTATCAAACCGATTTGATTTGAAGGAGGGAGAAAGAATGTTGTGAATTTGAATTGAAAATGAAAAGGGGGTGGCTTGAATTGATTTTGAACTTAGAGGAGAAAGACGTGATTAAAAGTTAAAGGGGACGGCACAACTGTTCATTTGATTTTACCTTTATTATTATAATATTTTTTTCTTTCAAAATATCTCGAATCACATACCGTGAAATCTCGACCCCCTACTGAGGCATGCCGTCCGACATTTATAATGTTATACCCATATTCCAAACGTAATGGAATAAGTTTCGAGTCCTAATTCGATCGTATAGAGATGATAGATTTTTGGACCCAATTATTATATTAAATTTTAATATTAATTTCAATGCGTTTCTATCCCGTACAGCCAAACGTTAACTCCAAACGCTACGAAACTTGAAATCCGATAAAAATACATTATTACGGATCCAATGGAACTGGTTTTGTTGAATTCCGAGATTATGCCTTGGATTGCTATTTTAATGCGTTAATTAAATTGACGATTTCAAAAATTTGCGAAATCGCTTGAAATTTTAGTTTAAAAATCTTACTAACTAATTTATAATTCAAAATCCAATATTTAAACCATTTAAATGTTCAAAATCAAACGATGAAAGAACCGGGTCGTTACAAAACAATAATTGAATATATATATATATATATATATATATATGCATACATATATATGTGCATATATATATCAACTTAAAAGCACTAAAATACTACCTTTATAAGTATAAGAAATTTGAAAATCATTTTGGTAACATTTTGAAAAGATTATTTTAGAAATAGAATATTTGAAAAACAATTTAAAAAAAATTAGAGAAGGTAAGAGCATCAGGAAAGTGCCATCTTGGTTTAAACACAAATTATATGACTCTGTAACTTATCTGGAATATCTTGAAATCTTGAACTCTTCAATTCTCATGAGTCTTCATTCTTAAACCCTTGAAACTTTATATCAGCATCTTGAATCTACTCTTGATATCAGCCTCTTAATATTATACAGTCCTCTTAATCAATACATGTTTAATATCTTGCACCATATACTATATATATCTTGATAAAACATTAGTATCTATATTTCATATAATGTCCTATAGTTGTTATCATCAAAACCAATACCTACGATACTAACAATAATGAATGTTTATTTTGAAGGAAAATAAAAGGGAATTTATCTTTTATAATAAAGTGATTCAGTTTTAAAAGATGGAAATATTTTGGCCTCAAGGACACAACCTCCATATTTTAGTCACAAGGACAAACTCTCTCCCAAAATTAGTCATAAGGACAAACCGTCAAAACTATCAACCACCACTCCTCGCACCACCACCTGCCGCCATCCCTTGCACCACCAGCCTCGCCACCGCTCCCAACACCACCACAATCGTCAAAATCTAAAATTTTAGTAGCAGGTTCGACATTGCTACTATATAGTATCAGTTTCCTTTTATTAAATAAAATGTTACTAGGCAACATCATTAACGTCATTATAAGCTAAAATATACATATACTTCTACTTTCTCAATTTATATTTACTCCTTCATAATCGCTATCAATACATATTCTACTATACATAAATAAATGGTGCATCATTAATTAAAAAAAATAGAAAAACTGATAATGCACATTATCATTTATATCTACTATCAAAAAACTGCTACTATCAAATGTGTATAAAACTGCTACTATCAAATATATATCTACTATCAAAAAACTACTACTATCAAATGTGTGTAAAACTGCTACTATCAAATGTGTATAAAACTGCTACTATTAAATGTGTATCTACTATCAATAAAACTGCTACGATCAAATGTGTATAAAGCTGCTACTATCAAATGTGTTGTGAGGTTCCCGAACTCGGCCTTCGAAAATCGATACCCGTACTTCACTTGTACTCAAATGCCGTAGATTCAAATGCCAAATCTGGCTCCCCGAAGCTTATAACACAGTAAGTATAACAACACAGCGGAATAAAGAAATCAATGAATGATATCATATACAACTCCAATGAATACAATATCCAGAATGATATACAACAATGATATCAATAATATACAGCAATATCAGAGATATGATACAATGATGCAGCGGAAATAAAAACAATGGAAGAGATCACTCCAAATGATCTACAAAAGAGAATGACTCCAACATCAGCTCAAACCATCATCACGTTGCACTAAGATAAGCAACGTCGATCATCCGTGAACTCCAAACACTGAACTAGCTCCCGATAATCTATTAAACCCGACTATCTGAAAAACCCAACTCTAAACTGCCCGTGTGGAAAATTGTGGGCACCCAGAGTTTAGGAAGGGAACAATAAACTCCGAGTCAGTCATGGGACTGGTGTGAGTAACAAAAACAGTTTATCTTTAAACAACAACAAAAGAATTTTAAACATTGAAATTCACAATGCTTTTTGGAAAATGAAACTACCATAAGACCTCTTGCCACACACACAATGCAAATGCAGAACTGGAGGAGATTTCTTCTTATGATAGTCAAAAATGCTTACTACGCAAACAAAACTCTTTTGATATTATTACTAGTGCATAGTGTAGGAAACATTTCGAAAGTATAATATTAATCTTAGCCAGCATACAACCATTATTGTATGTCTACTATAGCTACTATGTTCAATAGCAGGTTACCGCCACATTCCATAGCAGGTTATACAACTAAAACCGTACAAGGCTCGTATTGTTTCTTTGGATTTTCCAACAAATGGTCAGGCTAAGGAACTTCCTACTGCCAATGGGTACGCCTTTGGAGGGACGTCCCGAGAACTAACTAGCTCTCTGCCAACACAAGGCCGGGTTACCTCTTACACTAGGTAACTACTACACGAATATGCCACCCCCTGGTCCTTTGGGACCTTTATCCGAGGCCTCGATCACACAGCAACAATCACAAAGTAAATGAGATTGGAGCAACCACATAGGTTAAATATCAGGGCTCCATACCTGATACCACCCTTTTCCAGAAGGAAATGACATACCCTAAAGGGAGCGACCCTCACAACCTTGCCGCATCTTTCCTGTTTCGACCATTTCCGGTTTGTGAGGCACGATGAGGTCTCGTCCACAAAGCTATGCTTTTTCACAAAGCCATGCTTTGATCACAAATGATCAACGAATGATCATCAACACACAGCAACACTCAGCATGCCACACTACCAAATTGGGAGTATATCACTGGTAACCTTCAACTACATAACCTCTGAGCTCGTACGTCTCAGAGAAGGGTGTTAAGCTAAGAGAATAAATTCTCCGTCACCAATAGAAATGTATTTGAAAGAAATCAGCTTTATATCTCAAAGTGTAATGTCAGACATACAACCATACAAGTCTGTTCCGGGTTCGAACAGAACCGAAGGCACTTCTAAAGAAGCCCTTGCAATCCGGGTATTCACAATCCCGATCGAACTTCCCATCACTTAGGAAATCTCTATACCGGAGCAACTCAGTGCAGAGACAATCGATATGTTATCCTATCGTTATTGTAAATACCCGGTCTTCACCACCGGTCTTCAATTGCTATCCATATACGACGTATCACTATTCGGAATGGGTTATATGACACAAAGGTCCTCTCCCGGCTAAACCGAATAGTGAGCGCAATATTTTAAAACATATGGATATGGGATTTCAATTAAGTCACAACTTATTGCCCAAAACTTTTCTTCAAATGGTTTAAACACATTACCATTTTAAATCTTTAACACAAAAAGATTCATCTCACAAAGTTCACCCAGTTTCACAAAGATCTATTCATTGATTTCCAAATCGATTTCCATTTCAATTGGATTAACTCATCCAATCTTTAAAACAAAGATATAACTGATAGCTTTCAAAAAGAATTCACTCATAACTTGGAAAACCATTTTTCAATTCAAACTTGAAATTCCTTAACATAAACGGAATTTCATTTCTTATATGAAAGCTTTTATCATTTGAAAACAATTAGTTTTCATTTCGGAAAATCTGATTCATTTATACGAGTTAAAGTCCTTGGGTTAAATTCAAATTCTCAAAACCATACTTTTAAAATGGTTTAAATTCATATAAACACATTTATAACATCTTTAACCATAATTTCCAAACATGGAATTCAATTCCAAATTTTGAATTCAAATTCAAATTAAATTATTTAAATTGGAAACTTTACCAAGTTATTCAAAATAACTTTTATCTTAAAAACTCCTTTTCAAAGCTTTAATATTTAACCCAAATCCATTTCCAAAATCAATTGAAATTAAAATTTCAATTTTAAAAATATTAAATTTAAATCATCTGTGACTTAACCGATTTCCTCGTGAAATCCATATTTGTGGTGTAGTCCAGGGGTTTCACACACAATAGTGCAACATCATTCAATCATCATAGATCAGAATACAGAAATATAGTTGATAAGCGGTATAAACTATAACACTTATCTTTCATTCATAAATCACAGATATATATATTACAAATAATAAATTACATTCATCCCAGATAAATAACTACACTATAGGTTACACACAAATAAGGATATATCACACAACATCACAGATCAGGGAATATCAACAATTCAACATCCAATAAAACCCAAACATCCGTAGGTAGGATCAATTTAATTATCTAATTAACCCTTACTTAATAATTAATCCTCTTAATCAATTACAATAACCAATTAATTACTCCTTAATTAATCATTATTACTTAATCACTTTTATTAATTTATTAACTTTTAATAAATTAATTATTCTCAAATTAATCACCTGAATTAATTCATCACATCATCCTTAAATTAATTTATTACTTAATCATTTGATTTATCAACTTTAATCATTAATTAATATCTAATTAATAATCCTTAATTACAAATTAATTAAACCCTTAATTAATAAATTTTATAATCTTAACTATTTATTTATTTATCCTTAATCATTGATTAATTAAACTAAATAATTATTCCCTAATTACTTTTATAAACTTAATTAATCTCAATTACTTTAACATAAACCATTATCCTTTACTTAATTCACTTACTTTTCATTAAAAGTCTTTAATTAACCCCTTTAATTATTAATAAATAACCTTAATTATTAATTAATAGACTTAATTTATCGATTACTAATTCTTAATTAACTTACCTAATTAGTCAACTACTAATCATACATTAATTAACTTTAAGTAGTTAATTACAAATTTATTTATTACTTAATCATTACTTATCCAATCTCTAATTACAATTATAAAGTAATCATTCTTAATTACTTTCTAGAATAATTAATTAATTATTATTCATCTTAATTAACATTAAAGGAAATCTTCTTTAAACTTTGAAATCAATTTATTACTAACTTGAAAACTTAAATGTTAATTAATTTTATACTTAACTTAAATTATCTTCTTAATTAAAATAATAATTAAGAGTTAAAAAACATTGTTAAGCATTAACTAAAATAATTAAAACTTGTATTTAAGTTTTTAACTTAAATTGTTAAACGCTTATTAAGTTTACAGTGCTTAAAACTGGTTGAAAACAATTTGCTTAACTTTATTTTTTTTTATAACATAGCAGTTGAAAAACCCACCCGAGAGCTTCCCTTGTTTTACTTCGAGTAACATTCGAACTTCCACTAACTTTCCCCGAGTCACTCTCGTACTCCTTCTTCTTCTTCTCTTATTTTTATTTCCAGTAAGTTTTAGTTTAAACATAAGTTAAAGTATCAGGTAACTCTCTCGAACTCGATTACTAACCCGAAGCAATCGCCTCGCTTACTTGAGTATCGACTCGAGACACATGACATCAACGACACTAGCACCCATCTCTACTACGCCATACACGTGCACCATCGCAACAGCCACCTCTGGCCACTAACGAACCCTCCAGCACATCACTTATCAACTACGCAACCCATTCCAAACATTAAAACCCCATCACTTGCCTCGAATCAGAATCGAGCTACCCAGTTAAAAACTGGAACCAAACTACCATGCCAAAACCACCTCAAAGTTGCATCTTTGACCATCAGACGACGAGAATCTCTGGCCACTTCGTCTCCGTCCATCCACGAAGCCATCCTCCAAAACTCGTACAACTCGATCACCTAGAGATGACGCAATGCTCCCATTTTCATAGTTCGACCAAAACTAGGTTTACAAACTATTTCGATCAACCGCCGCTACTATGGCGAACAATCGCCACTCTCTCCATTTTTCCCAAACACCCGGATCATCAGTCAAGCCCCAGACGAAGTCTCGACCACTCGAGTGTCTCTGACCACCAGAAAACACTCAAAGTCCATATCTCAGACATTCCAAAAATGCATACTCAATGCACCACTAAAATTTGTGTTTTTAGTTTTAAAAGTCAAATTTTTCAAAGATAATTCAAGTTAAAATCTTGAATCAGTAAATTAGAGTGATTGATTTTAGCATATTCTTAAGTTTTTTTTATTCTTCTTGCTGTTTCCAGATAATCACAAATTTATCTTCCTTAAATAAAATTGTTAAACCTTATTCTAAGCTTTAACAATTTTTTGTTTGAAATCCAGATCTTAACATTGATTCAATAAAAAGATATTGAATTTGGATTTTATTCTAAACTCTGTAATTATAAATAGAGAAGCATAGGTACTAATCAAACACAGATCAAAACATACATATACACAGAGACTTACATTTGTATATTCACAAGAAAACACAATAGAATTCAAGAATCATATGCAAAGATTAAATTTGTACTTAAGCTTTTAAATATATATTTTTACTCACGGTGTTTCCAGAAATGACAGAGTTCTTCAATTTGAAACAGGCTCTTGAATTTTGCTAGCTGAAATCTTTTTGGCCTTTAATCCTCTTGTTGATCTCTAAGTTTAGTTGAGTTATTTGTTTTGATATTTTAACTGAATGTTGTTTGAGATGAAAATGATATTTGCTTCAGATTTCTTCAGCTTGGATGGACGAACTAATAAAATGAAGAAGTTGATATATAGAAATGAGTTTACTGGGTGATAAATTATGTTGTACAGGGTGTATAATTTTGTTAGTACAATAGTCAGTGATATTTTTCTTCTTTGTTGGCTGATAGAACCTTGCCTTGGTGCTGCATTTAATGCTTAAGTCCTTTATGTCTTCATATGTTAAGTGTTCATAGATACTTTATCTTTTTACTTTATGCTTTCTTGCCTTGCATTTCTAACTCTATAGGCTACATACATATATATTTTGTTTACTTGTTTTCATGTTTACATATATATGGTTTTGTTTTATCACTTTGTAATATAAGTGAACTTCATAAATAATTGTATATTTTATTTTCTTTTGTTTTCTTTTTAACTTGTCTTTATAATACTACGTTATAAATAAAGCTTTGTTGTTAGATTTCATTTAAGTGTTACTTCATTTTTTTTATTTCTAATTTAAATTATTATTGTTAATTTTTACTTCTATATTAATTGTCTTATATTTATTTTATAAATTCAAACCATTATTAACCATTAATTCTAATATTTATTATTATCATTTATTATTAAACCATTTATTTCTAACCCATTTATTTAAGATTTAAATTCAAATCAAATATATACATATATATTCAATTTTACTCATATAAGCCCGTATACATATATATTCACATATATACATATACATACAATATTTAAATTTTAAATGATTTAACATAGAATTTATTTGAACTCGGGGAACTCGCATCCATTTATCGATTAATTTCACAAATTTTTATTCAAAAATTAAATTAATTATCAACTTAAATATATATAAAATCCGGGGTTGTTACATGTGTATAAAATTGTTACTATAAAACCGCTACTATCAAAATGTGTATAAAACTGCTACTATCAAAATGTGCATACATTATCATTTACTGTTACTATCAAAAAACATAAAATGTGTATAAAACTGCTACTGTAATTCATCAATACTATTAAATGTATATAAACTACTACTATAATTAACAAATACTATTAAATGTCTAAAACTGCTATTACAATTAAAAAAAACTAAAATTCAAAAACTACTACTGCAAACATAATAAATGTACACTTCATCTATAAAATGGTACATCTATTCAAAAACAGCTACTAAAATTCATAAACTGCTACTATAATTCATACTACAATTCACTAAAGTACTACTATAATTAATAAATACTATTAAATATGTATAAACTGCTACTACAATTCAGAAAAAACAACTACAATTCAGAAACTCCTACTATAAGCATAATAAGTATTAAAAATAAAGTAAATGATACTACAATTGTATTTTTTATTACAAGTAAAATACAACTAAAAACGTTGAACAAAACTGATACTATATAGTATTATTTTATTCTTATTTAATTCAATTAAAAATATTATTACAACTCATAAAATGCTACTACAAAATAGCATTGTAGTCTAAGATTACACATTTTACCTACAAAATGATATTACAAATCATAAAAAAACTACTACAAATAGAAAAATGTTAAATACTTCAAAACAACTACTGTAGTTCACAAAACTGATACTACACGGTGGCACTCTCCTTGAAGCTAAAAAATTGTTCTTCTGCTATATTATATTGAAAAGTTGTTCCTTCAAACTAAAATATCGAGAGCATGTCCTTGAAGCTAAAAAATTAATGAATTTATCTTCTGTAACGACCCAGAATTTTGAACAATTTAAATTGAAAATATTTAATTAATTTTAAAAATTTGAATGATGGTTTGACTTGAATTTCAAATTATCAGAATAAATTTGGCGATTAAAGTTTAAAATTTAATCTATTGAAAGTTGAATAAAATTTGAATCTTCAATTTAAAGCTGAAGAAAAATATTTCAAAAGCTTTTAAAATTCGTAAAGATGATACTGAAGATAATGGAAGTGGTAAAAATTTAAATTTTAAGTGTTTGTTCAGTTTTGAAAATTTTATCGTTTGAATCGATATTTAAAATAGCATTCTGGGGCGCAGTCTCGGAATTCGACGAAACCAGTTCCATTGGGTCCGTAATATTGAATTATTAGTGGATTTCAAATTTCGTATTTATCGGAGTTGTTGTGTGAGCACACGATGAGTAAACGCGTGGAAATCCATATCGAATTCAAATTTAAAATTTATATTTATATTAATTAACATCACCACGTTATCTTCTTTATACACGCCGAGAATCATGGAAAAAATCATGCAACCCATCACGCAACCATCCTCCTTTCGTTTTCAAATACTCCTCTTCCTTCGTCAGTTCAGGAAAAAATCGAAACAAAGAAATAATGGCCGCGTTCTCTTTTCTTTCGAAATTCAAAAGCAAAATCCAAACTGAACAATTTTCGTTCATTCTCCCTCCTCAGTTCAAAAATCAATAGAGGCCAAACCATTTTCAAATCCCTAAACCTCGTTCCCCTCTTCAGTACTAAAATTGATGGCCGTTCTCCTTTTCGTTTTCGAACTCTTCAATTCAAAACAACAGTGGCGGCCTCGTTCCTATTCTTGTTTCGACAGTCAAACACCTCTTCGATTTGATCGACTTCGGCTTCGATTTTTGATGGAGGCGTCGATACTAGAGGGGAGGAGTTGCGAGTGTTAACTCGCGAGCTAGTCGCGGTGGCTCGAGAAAGCACTGGAAGTCGCGATGAGTTCGCGGCGATTTGCGTTCGCGCGTGAGGGCAGAGGCGGAGTGCGATGGTCGATGGGGAAGGATCGCGAGTTTGTCGCGATTTGTTATCGAAGTCGTGGTCGTCGAAGGATTGGTGTAGACTTTGGGGCAGCGGCTGTTATGCAACTCGAGATGGCGATGGCGGCGACTTGATGGGAAGAAGGGTTGTCGAAGCCTATGTTCGCAGTTTTTCAGTTCGAGGTTGGTGGCGCGTTGCTCTGGGCATCGGTGGAGGTCGCTGATGTCGAGAAAGCAGAGGTTGCCTGAGTTGTTGTAGTGAGGTATTTTCTTAACGTAGATATTTGCGTATAAATATATATGTATACAGAAATGTATACAGCAAGATACATAGATGCAGTTTTTTTTATAATATATATATAGCAAAGTTAATTACTGGTTATATTTTTTTGTGTTTTCACAAAAAAAAAATCAATACATATGCAGTAAAACGAAAAAGGAATTGACAGTAAGGTTTTAAGATTGTATCAGTTGTATATATATATATAAAGATTTTGAATGTAGGAGAGTTTCTTTGAAAATTTGACTTTGAATCCACATAAATAAATGTTCTACAAGTATAAGGGTTTCAAAGAAAGTATATTAATATAAATAGAAATATGTAGATTAAGGAAGGAAGTATTTACAGTAAAGTAAATTTCTGTTTTGATAACTACAGAAAGGAAATATTTATAAGGAAGTTAGTTTAAATCAAAATGTTAGTAAAATTAAAATAAAAATCATTGTATAATTGAAAGTTAGAAATTAATTATTCGATTTATATTGAATATTAATAAATTGTGTAAATATTTATACAAGGTTTGAAACCGTGAAGAAATGGTCAAAATGGAAAATGGGATGGCAAAATAAAAGCTAAGGTGAGATCTTCTCACTCAAAATGAAAAAAAGTTGGATTTTGCAGTTATTGACTGAATGATTGTTGTTTGGATGTGATATTAGATATAGTAGGATATATATATATATATAGCAATATATACATATTGGCATATGTATATATTGGATTGATTGATTTCCCGCACTATATAGCGGATGAGACCCTATTGCGCCGTTAGTAAGCGGATGATATATTTATAAATCCCATATACCGCGATATTCCACCTCGAAGTGGAATTGGTATTGTGCTAACGTCTGTGGATGCAGGAAAACAGGTTGGAGGGATCCAACTGGATTCCTCACCAGTATTTATTTGATTACAGATATCGTGATATTTGTTGATTTTCATATCGATATATGATGTTTGATGCCGTGATTGACCATTTGGTGTGTTGCATTATCGGATCCATTTTTGAAGTTTAAAAATTACGACTTTGATTTTAAAGAGATTTTTAAAGAGATTTTTGAAATAATTAGTTAAAGTAATTTTAAAATGGTTTAAATTGAGATTTTTGAATTATTATAAATGATTTATATAAAAGGTCTATAAAGTTGATATTTATAAATTAAAATATTGGAATTATAAAACGAGTTTTTATAAGTGTTAAAAGGAAGAAAATAATGGATTTCATAAGTAAATGAAATTAATAGATTTATAATGTGAAGTTATAAAATGAATAGATGTTGTGAAATAAAAGATTTATAAGTAATTTACTTATAAATTAGGATTTGGTACTTAGATGGGATATAAATAGAATTTGCTAATAAAATGATTTTTATAAGTTGAAATTGTTATAAAGTATAAATGTGATTTATAAACGTTGTTTTATAAATCCGAGATCACTTATTTTGATAAGTGAATTATAGGAGTTAATTAAAGGAATTATATCCACGATTTTGGACGGTGGATAATCCTTTAAACAAAAATGTGTAGAAATGTTGAAATTGGATAACGAATTATATTCACGATTTTGGACAGTGAATATATTATTAAATAAAATGGATATGTTTCGGAGAAGTGATATTAAAAATGAAGTTAATTGATTTAACGATGTTTTTAAAATATGTTAAATATCAAAACCATAGATTTCAACATTCATTGTTGAAATAGACGTTTTCGAGGAAGAAGGAAATGGTGGACTATAACACAGTTGTTATAGTAAATGATTTCCGAAAGGAAATGTTTTTTATATAGTATTGGGATTTATATATCTATCTTAATTCCGAATCCCTATACTAGTGATTTTGAGTCGTCGTAACGATGTTTTACGTAACATTCGTTTTGACTCAAATAGATGTGTTTAAGAAAATGATTTCCTTAAAGAATGAAACATATACTTAATTTTAATTTAAGAATATTGAATATTTTCAAATGCTGAAAATAAATAAGATTTGTGAATTACTTATTATTAAATAAGTATGGAAATGTTTTTCCAATATGAAATGAAATGTTTTTGAGAATTTATCTTTGTAAAGATAAATTGAAAGTGAATATTTGAAATCGATTAAAAATCGTATATCAATAGATATTTGAAATATAAATTCACTATGGAATTTATAAAGGAAAAGGAAATTGTTTAGAAAAATAAACGTTGATTTAATTTTAAAGTGTGGAAATTTTATATCTAGTAAAGATATTTTTGAAAATAAATAATTTGGAAAATTATTTGGAATCTGATGATGTTGCGCATCTTTATTGATAGTTAAATAACCGACTATCAATAATTACCTTGAATGGGTATTTGTTGTGAATTGGATGAATTGAATGCCACACTTATTTTTGAATAAGCGCTCACTATTCGGGTTAGCCGGGAAAGGACCTTGGGGTCGTATAACCCATTCCGAATATGTGATACGTCGTTATGGATTGCATTTGATGACCGGTGTTGAAGACCGGATATTTTTGAAAACGGAAGGATTACCGTCGAGTTACTCTACATCGGCTGATCTCCGATATAGAGGTTTTATCACCCTTAGTGATGGGAAGTCCGGACGTGATTAGAAAATTATCTGAATTTGCAAGGGCTTCGTGAGGAGTGCCTTCGGTTCTATTCGATCCCGGAACAGACTTGTATGGATTGTATGTCTGACATTACAAATTGAGATATAAAGCCGATTTCTTTCAAATACATATCTGTTAGTGGCGGAGAATTTATTCTCTTAGCTTAACACCCTTCTCTGAGACGTACGAGCTCAGAGGTTATGTAGTTGAAATTTATCAGCGATATACTCCTAATTTGGTAACATGGCATGCTGAGTGATGCCGTGAAATGATCATTGTTTGATCATTTGTGATATGATCATCTGTTTGATCATTTATCTTTGTGATCATTTCTTTGATCATTTGTTTGACCCGAAGCATGGCTTTGTGACAAAGCATAGCTTTGTGGATGAGACTTCGTCGGACCTCACACCCCGGAAATGGTAAAAACAGGAAGGATGCAGCAAGGTTCTAGGGAGTAGCGCCCCTTAGTGTATGTCATTCCTTCTGGATAGAGGTGGTATCATGGTATGGATCCCAGATATTTAACCTATGTTGATACTGCAAATTTATTATGTGGTTGTTGGAAATCGAGGATCCTCGGGAAGATCGGTTACGATCGGGGGATGGCATACGCATGTCAGTAGTTACCTATTTTTGCAGAGGTAACCCGGCCTTGTGTTGGCAGAGATCCGGTTAGGTTCTCGGGTCGTCTTTCCAGAGGCGTACCTATGTGGCAATGGGAAGTTCCTTGGCCTGACCATTTGTTGGGAATCCAAAGAAACAATACGAGACTTGTACGGTTTTAGTTGTAGAACCTATCATTCACTTATGGTGGCGCCCCACTGTTTGGATGGTAGCTATAGTAGGCATAAGTGCGAAATGCCTATGCTGGCTAAGATTTATATTATACTTTCGAAAAGTTTTCTACACTATGCACTAATAATAATATCAAAAATGATTTGATTTTGCGTATCAAGCATCTTTGACTATCATAAGGAGAAATCTCCTCTGATTCTGCATTTGCATTGTGTGTGTGTGCGGGAGGCCTTATGGTAGTTTCATTTTCCAAAAGCATTACGAATCTGTTTTATTTTCTTTGTGAAAGATAACTGTTTTACGATCTCACACTAGTCACCATGACTGACTTGGAGTTTATTGTTTCCCTTCTAAACTTTGGGTGCCCATTATTTTCCACACGGGCAGCCTAGAGTTATGTTATCAGGATATTCTGGATATTCTGGAGCTGTGGAAGGAAGTTGGATGGCGAAACGTATCACCTATACTTTGTTTTATTCCGCTGTGTATTCTGTATGAGGACAAGTTTATATAACTGTCCATTGTTGTAGTGAGTTGTATATTGACTCTTATTGATGTATGTATAAACTGATATAGTTCTTTGTTTTAAAAGACTCGTGATTATCTATTATATATTGTTCCGCTGCGAATGTGAGATTCTGATATTGTTTCTGTTTCAGATGTTGTTCTGTTGTTCTTCTTTCTTTTTCTTCTATCTTTTCTTCTACCTCTTCTTTTAAAAAAAACCTAAGAATTCGGTTTTCCGGCATTCGTTTGCTCGACAGTTGATACAATGGACGTATTGATGTCGATATTCGGAAGTCGAAGAATCGGGTCCTTACAATGTGGTATCAGAGCATATGGTTAAGCGACAACCCTGCTTTGTTGGGTGTTACTCATTAGAGATAGAGTCAGTAGTACTCTAGAATGAGTGTGAGTGTAATAATAGATACGAGTGCGTATTTGTTAGTGGATATAAAATTTGTTTTGTATTATGTTGACTTATCGGTTGATTGTTTATAGATTTTGGTCGGTGCAGTCTAGCTAACTGTATTGATAAGGGTTTCTAAACTCTTAAACAAGATAAACCAACACGGTATTGTTTTAAAATAGGGTAAATGAAATAATTTTACCCAAAACTATTTTTTTATATAAAAGAAATGTTTTCTGTAAATTATTACAGTATATGGTTGCATGGTTGTTAGGAAGTGATAATATTGAAATGTTATCATTATTATATGAAATTGAATAAGAAATTGAAATCATAACTCCAAAGTTAAGAAATAAAATCCATGTACAAATGAAATTTAAGAATGTAAATTATAATTGGAAACAGAATTCCAAAGAAGTATTTGGAAATGTTTTGAAAAGAATTTGAAAATTTTGGAGATTTGGAAAGTTTAATTCCTTTTTGGTTTGAAAATGATTTTCAAAGGATTTTGGAAAAATGTTTTGAAGGAATGAAAAGCTCTAAACTCTTTTCGGTCGCTGGAAAATAATTCCGATTGGTGATCGCGACACTATCGGTGTTCATTTTCGGGTTTCCAAAAGAGGAATTGCTGCCAAATTGTTTTAACTGAAAGTTGTTTGGAAAAAAATTTGGGTTTTGTTTTGGAAATTTTGATTTCAAAGGATAATTTGAATTGTTTTCAATAATGGTTTTGAAAAGGTATTGAAATAAAATTAGTAACTGAAACTAATTGAAGAAATGACAAATTAATATGGTTTGAAATGAATTAAATTCGTATGGAATTTGAAATCCAGTTTAAATATAGGAAGATTTAACCGAAGTGGTAAATTGAAAATAAATATAATGTGTATATGGAATATTTATATTGAACATAAGAAATGAAGAGTGAAATTCTTAAGTAAAATTTGATATTGAAATTATTCTAAGTTGATGATTGAACAAAAGAATAAAACTGGAATTGAAACTGAATGTTGAAAACAAATTTGAATAAAGTGAATTAGAATTTTTGATGAATTAGTAATTGGAACTAATCTAAAATAGTGCAGTTAAGAAGGAAAGTTAATTGATAAAAATTCAATATTCAAAATAGAAGATAAAATGAATTCGAATAAAATTGAAATTGTGAATTGAATTCAAATGAATGTGAAATGTAAAATTGAATGATAATTGATATAACTTCAATAGTGAAGTAAAAATATATAAGAAGTAAGTATTGAAATTTTGTAATAAAATGTGCAAAATGGTTTGAATATTGTAACTAGATATTATGGATAGTAGGATATATACAGGTGTATAAAGGAATTGGGATTTTGATTTCAAAGATAAATTTGAATTGCTCGAAAAAAAAGGTATGCATTTAAATTCCAATATGAGATTTGGTGATTTTCTTGTCTAGCCGCTTGGCCTTTTCTTTTCTTTTTGAAATTTGAGAGTCCATAGGGACGTTTTGTAGTCGTACCGAGTTAGCCGCGCAAAGGAGACGCTGGCGAAATTTTTCGAAAATTTCGAGTGTTAGAAAATTTTTGAGAAAATTTGAAAGTTTAAAATTTGAATTTAAATTTAAATTTGAATTGTTAAGGAAAGAATGTTTTTTGAACTTATAATTGAAGTTGGAAAGCTAGTTGAAATGATAAAGAATCTCTAATAGAAAGATTTGTTTAGATAAGTTGATAAAACTATTTGGTTTGTGAAAAATAGTAGATGAGTTAAGGACTTTTTTTCCTAACTTGTAATTTCGGGACGAAATTCTTTTAAGGGGGGAAGTTTGTAAAGACCTAGAATTTTGAAAAATTTAAATTGAAAATATTTAATTAATTTTAAAAATTTAAATGATGGTTTGACTTGAATTTCAAATTATCAGAATAAATTTGGCGATTAAAGTTTAAAATTTAATCTATTGAAAGTTGAATAAAATTTGAATCTTTAGTTTAAAGCTGAAGAAAAATATTTCAAAAGCTTTTAAAATTAGTAAAGATGATACTGAAGATAATGGAAGTGGTAAAAATTTAAATTTTAAGTGTTTGTTCAGTTTTGAAAATTTTATCGTTTGAATCGATATTTAAAATAGCGTTCCGGGGCGCAGTCTCGGAATTCGACGAAACCAGTTCCATTGGGTCCGTAATATTGAATTATTAGTGGATTTCAAATTTCGTATTTAACGGAGTTGTTGTGTGAGCACACGATGAGTAAACGCGTGGAAATCCATATCGAATTCAAATTTAAAATTTATATTTATATTAATTAACATCACCACGTTATCTTCTTTAAACACGCCGAGAAACACGGAAAAAATCGTGCAACCCATCACGCAACCATCCTCCTTTCGTTTTCAAATACTCCTCTTCCTTCGTCAGTTTAGGAAAAAATCGAAATAAAGAAATAATGGCCGCGTTCTCTTTTCTTTCGAAATTCAAAAGCAAAATCCAAACTGAACAATTTTCGTTCGTTCTCCCTCCTCGGTTCAAAAATCAATAGAGGCCGAACCATATTCAAATCCCTAAACCTCGTTCCCCACTTCAGTACGAAAATTGATGGCCGTTCTCCTTTTCGTTTTCGAACTCTTCAATTCAAAACAATAGTGGCGGCCTCGTTCCTGTTCTTGTTTCGACAGTCAAACGCCTCTTCGATTTGATCGACTTCGGCTTCGATTTTTGATGGAGGCGTCGATACTAGAGGGGAGGAGGTGCGAGTGTTAACTCGCGAGTTAGTCGCGGTGGCTCGAGCAAGCACTGGAAGTCGCGATGAGTTCGCGGCAATTTGCGTTCGTGCGTGAGGGCAGAGGCGGAGTGCGATGGTCGATGGGGAAGGATCGCGAGTTTGTCGTGATTTGTTATCGAAGTCGTGGTCGTCGAAGGATTGGAGTAGACTTTGGGGCAGCGGCTGTTATGCAACTCGAGATGGCGATGGCAGCGACTTGATGGGAAGAAGGGTTGTCGAAGCCTATGTTCGCAGTTTGTCAGTTCGAGGTTGGTGGCGCGTTGCTCTGGGCGGTGGAGGTCGCTGATGTCGAGAAAGCAGAGGTTGCCTGAGTTGTTGTAGTGAGGTATTTTCTTAACGTAGATATTTGCGTATAAATATATATGTATATAGAAATGTATACAGCAAGATACATAGATGCAGTTTTTTTTATAATATATATATAGCAAAGTTAATTACTGGTTATATTTTTTTGTGTTTTCACAAAAAAAAATCAATACATATGCAGTAAAACGAAAAAGGAATTGACAGTAAGGTTTTAAGATTGTATCAGTTGTATATATATATATAAAGATTTTGAATGTAGGAGAGTTTCTTTGAAAATTTGACTTTGAATCCACATAAATAAATGTTCTACAAGTATAAGGGTTTCAAAGAAAGTATATTAATATAAATAGAAATATGTAGATTAAGGAAGGAAGTATTTACAGTAAAGTAAATTTCTGTTTTGATAACTACAGAAAGGAAATATTTATAAGGAAGTTAGTTTAAATCAAAATGTTAGTAAAATTAAAATAAAAATCATTGTATAATTGAAAGTTAGAAATTAATTATTCGATTTATATTGAATATTAATAAATTGTGTAAATATTTATACAAGGTTTGAAACCGTGAAGAAATGGTCAAAATGGAAAATGGGATGGCAAAATAAAAGCTAAGGTGAGATCTCCTCACTCAAAATGAAAAAAAGTTGGATTTTACAGTTATTGACTGATTGATTGTTGTTTGGATGTGATATTAGACATAGTAGGATATATCTATATATATATAGCAATATATACATATTGGCATATGTATATATTGGATTGATTGATTTCCCGCACTATATAGCGGATGGGACCCTATTGCGCCGTTAGTAAGCGGATGATATATTTATAAATCCCATATACCGCGATATTCCACCTCGAAGTGGAATTGGTATTGTGCTAACGTCTGTGGATGCAGGAAAACAGGTTGGAGGGATCCAACTGGATTCCTCACCAGTATTTATTTGATTACAGATATCGTGATATTTGTTGATTTTCATATCGATATATGATGTTTGATGTCGTGATTGACCATTTGGTGTGTTGCATTATCGGATCCATTTTTGAAGTTTAAAAATTACGACTTTGATTTTAAAGAGATTTTAAAGAGATTTTTGAAATAATTAGTTAAAGTAATTTTAAAATGGTTTAAATTGAGATTTTTGAATTATTATAAATGATTTATTTAAAAGGTCTATAAAGTTGATATTTATAAATTAAAATATTAGAATTATAAAACGAGTTTTTATAAGTGTTAAAAGGAAGAAAATAATGGATTTCATAAGTAAATGAAATTAATAGATTTATAATGTGAAGTTATAAAATGAATAGATGTTGTGAAATAAAAGATTTATAAGTAATTTACTTATAAATTAGGATTTGGTACTTAGATGGGATATAAATAGAATTTGCTAATAAAATGATTTTTATAAGTTGAAATTGTTATAAAGTATAAATGTGATTTATAAACGTTGTTTTATAAATCCGAAATCACTTATTTTTATAAGTGAATTATAGGAGTTAATTAAAGGAATTATATCCACGATTTTGGACAGTGGATAATTCTTTAAATAAAAATGTGTAGAAATGTTGAAATTGGATAACGAATTATATTCACGATTTTGGACAGTGAATATATTATTAAATAAAATGGATATGTTTCAGAGAAGTGATATTAAAAATGAAGTTAATTGATTTAACGATGTTTTTAAAATATGTTAAATATCGAAACCATAGATTTCAACATTCATTGTTGAAATAGACGTTTGCGAGGAAGAAGGAAATGGTGGACTATAACACAGTTGTTATAGTAAATGATTTCCGAAAGGAAATGTTTTTTATATAGTATTGGGATTTATATATCTATCTTAATTCCGAATCCCTATACTAGTGATTTTGAGTCGTCGTAACGATGTTTTACGTAACATTCATTTTGACTCAAATAGATGTGTTTAAGAAAATGATTTCCTTAAAGAATGAAACATATACTTAATTTTAATTTAAGTATATTGAATATTTTCAAATGCTGAAAATAAATAAGATTTGTGAATTACTTATTATTAAATAAGTATGGAAATGTTTTTCCAATATGAAATGAAACGTTTTTGAGAAATTATCTTTGTAAAGATAAATTGAAAGTGAATATTTGAAATCGATTAAAAATCGTATATCAGTAGATATTTGAAATGTAAATTCACTATGGAATTTATAAAGGAAAGGGAAATTGCTTAGAAAAATAAATGTTGATTTATTTTTAAAGTGTGGAAATTTTATATCTAGTAAAGATATTTTTGAAAATAAATAATTTGGAAAATAATTTGGAATCTGATGATGTTGCACATCTTTATTGATAGTTAAATAACCGACTATCAATAATTACCTTGTATGGGTATTTGTTGTGAATTGGATGAATTGAATGCCACACTTATTTTTGAATAAGCGCTCACTATTCGGGTTAGCCGGGAAAGGACGTTGGGGTCGTATAACCCATTCCGAATATGTGATACGTCGTTATGGATTGCATTTGATGACCGGTGTTGAAGACCGGATATTTTTGAAAACGGAAGGATTACCGTCGAGTTACTCTACATCGGCTGATCCCCGATATAGAGGTTTTATCACCCTTAGTGACGGGAAGTCCGGACGTGATTAGAAAATTATCCGGATTTGCAAGGGCTTCGTGAGGAATGCCTTCGGTTATGTTCGATCCCGGAACAGACTTGTATGGATTGTATGTCTGACATTACAAATTGAGATATAAAGCCGATTTCTTTCAAATACATATCTGTTGGTGGCGGAGAATTTATTCTCTTAGCTTAACACCCTTCTCTGAGACGTACGAGCTCAGAGGTTATGTAGTTGAAATTTATCAGCGATATACTCCCAATTTGGTAACGTGGCATGCTTAGTGATGCTGTGAAATGATCATTGTTTGATCATTTGTGATATGATCATTTGTTTGATCATTTATCTTTGTGATCATTTCTTTGATCATTTGTTTGACCCGAAGCATGGCTTTGTGACAAAGCGTAGCTTTGTGGACGAGACTTCGTCGGACCTCACACCCCTGAAATGGTAAAAACAGGAAGGATGCAGCAAGGTTCTAGGGAGTAGCGCCCCTTAGTGTATGTCATTCCTTCTGGATAGAGGTGGTATCATGGTATGGAGCCCAGATATTTAACCTATGTTGATACTGCAAATTTATTATGTGGTTGTTGGAAATCGAGGATCCTCAGGAAGATCGGTTACGATCGGGGGATGGCATACGCATGTCAGTAGTTACCTATTTTTGCAGAGGTAACCCGGCCTTGTGTTGGCAGAGATCCGGTTAGGTTCTCGGGTCGTCTTTCCAGAGGCGTACCTATGTGGCAATGGGAAGTTCCTTGGCCTGACCATTTGTTGGGAATCCAAAGAAACAATACGAGACTTGTACGGTTTTAGTTGTAGAACCTATCATTCACTTATGGTGGCGCCCCACTGTTTGGATGGTAGCTATAGTAGGCATAAGTGCGAAATGCCTATGCTGGCTAAGATTTATATTATACTTTCGAAAAGTTTTCTACACTATGCACTAATAATAATATCAAAAATGATTTGATTTTGCGTATCAAGCATCTTTGACTATCATAAGGAGAAATCTCCTCTGATTCTGCATTTGCATTGTGTGTGTGTGCGGGAGGCCTTATGGTAGTTTCATTTTCCAAAAGCATTACGAATCTGTTTTATTTTCTTTGTGAAAGATAACTGTTTTACGATCTCACACTAGTCACCATGACTGACTTGGAGTTTATTGTTTCCCTTCTAAACTTTGGGTGCCCATTATTTTCCACACGGGCAGCCTAGAGTTATGTTATCAGGATATTCTGGATATTCTGGAGCTGTGGAAGGAAGCTGGATGGCGAAACGTATCACCTATACTTTGTTTTATTCCGCTGTGTATTCTGTATGAGGACAAGTTTATATAACTGTCCATTGTTGTAGTGAGTTGTATATTGACTCTTATTGATGTATGTATAAACTGATATAGTTCTTTGTTTTAAAAGACTCGTGATTATCTATTATATATTGTTCCGCTGCGAATGTGAGATTCTGATATTGTTTCTGTTTCAGATGTTGTTCTGTTGTTCTTCTTTCTTTTTCTTCTATCTTTTCTTCTACCTCTTCTTTTAAAAAAAACCTAAGAATTCGGTTTTCCGGCATTCGTTTGCTCGGCAGTTGATACAGTGGACGTATTAATGTCGATATTCGGATGTCGAAGAATCGGGTCCTTACATCTTCATACTATTTTCCTATATTTTGGAATATATATTTGTGAAACGCTTTTTACTAGATGTTGTATAGAAAGAGAGATTTATAAATGGTATTTTATAAATAGAAAAGAGTTTTATAAAGAGAGATTTATAAATGGTATTTATAAATAAAAAAAAGTTTTATAAAAAGAGATTTATAAATGGTATTTTATAAATAAAAAAGAGTTTTATAAAGAGACATTTATATATAGTATTTTATAAATAAAAAAGAGTTTTATAAAGAAGATTTATAAATGGAGTTTTATAAATAAAAAAAGAGTTTTGTGAAGAGAGATTTATAAATGGTATTTTCTAAATAAAAAAGGGTTTTATAAAGAGAGATTTATAAATGGTATTTTATAAATAAAAAAAGAGCTTTGTAAAGAAGATATATAAAAGGAGTTTTATAAACAAAAAGGAGTTTATAAAGGAGATTTATAAAAGGAGTTTCATAAATAGAAGAGAAATGTATAAAAAGGAGTTCTATAAATAGAAATGAGATTTATAAAAGGAGTTTTATAAAAGGAATGAGATTTGATTTCCATAAATGGTCTTTATAACTTATGGTGGTGTGGAAAGTATTCTTTTCATACTTAACAACAAATTTTTAGGTAAGGAAACTCATCTCTATCTGTGAGCACTAAGAATGTATGTCGAGGCAAAGGTAGTTTTCTAACTTGTCCAACTTTATTGTTAATCGAAGGATAGCACAAATTTGAAATCTGGAAGTGGTGGTAAGTATACTTGGTCTAATTTCCATAGGATCCACTTACTTGCACCAAAAATGTTTTGGGTGTATTGTTATCTATGTTTTAAATGACATTTGTCTTAACCTATTTAAATATGATTTTAGAAATATGAAATTTTTCTTAAGATTGTGAATATACCTATACTATTGATATAAGTATATGAAAAAGTTTTCTATGTTTTGAAAGTGAAATGTTTTGTGAGTATATTTATACAGCTGAGATTAGTATATCAATATTTTCAAGTATTGAAAAGAGTAGAGAGGGCTTAAATATATCTTTTGTAAAAGGTATGTTTATTAGAAATATTTACAGATTGATTTCTAATTAATAAAAAAATTAATTAAAGAGGCTTAGTGGTTGCTTATGTGCTTAATCATGCTTGGTTTCCATATAAAATTAAATCTCTGATTTGATTGATTGCTTATTTGATAGTTAAACAACCGATTATCAAATCTTGTCCAGTTTTGAAACTATCGTTTATTGGTTCGGAGAGATTGAGGTCTAATAAGCATGAGTTATCCGGAAACCACTTCGAACCGACATAAGCGTTCAAATTTGTGACATCTTAAAGTTAATGGAATCGAAGATGGAGTTCTTTGAGGTGCAGTAGCTACTTACTACTAATTCTGAGGGTGATTCCAAAATATATGTAGTAGAAGTAGTGCCTTTGGTTTGTTCATATCATGAACAACTTGTATGGATGAATGCTGACATTGCATTGTTTCCTGGAGGACAGTATCAAGTGGGATTTGATAAAAAGGTAAAATGTAGCCTCATGCTCGGTAATGACTAAAACATGAGATATGCTTCAGGGCTATGTAGTTTACTACCATCAGGGTATGTTCACTCAATCCATATAGATATTTATGAATTCATGTATGCTTTGGGCCCATTTTGGTCTGTCACATTAGCAGCCGAGGGGCGATGACGTATTTGGTACTATCCAAGAAGGGGTAGACTAGTCTTGATTTGCAAGGAGTCATCTAAGGCTCTCGGTACACTTTCTCTAGAGATGTACTGTGATAGGTGGTACCCCAGTAGCCTTATCATTGTATGGAATCCATTTTCCAATATGTGCCTTTACGGATTTAGATGTATACTAAATATTCTATTGAATGCAATTAATTATGACGACCCACCTTTTTGGACAGTTCGAGTCGACAATAAACCATCCATGTCCAACTCATACCGTCTAAAAGATATATTATCAATGGGTTTTATTTGAAGGAAATAAGAAAAGAAGAGCAATACATAGAATCTCGCAGTGGAATGAAAAAATATAATAATAACATAAACAGTTCATGAAGTTGTTTAACAATATACATTTGATTACACTTTATAACATCAATTAGTGTTATATAGAATATTATCAGAGTTATACGTTTTGATAGAGAGAATAAGTAATGCTGCGGAATAGTAATAGTAATATGATATACCAATCTTCGTCTTCATCCTCTAGAATAATGGTCTTCGATACACTGAAATACTCGGGCTGATCCAAGCGTAATGAAAAGACAAAACACTCGAGTCAGGACTAAAAATCCTCATGTAAGTTAAATCAAAATTAGGTGAAATATAGTTGTAAATAACTTAATTTTTACTTCGAATTTCACATAAAGGTTTCATAGTGTCAAACTATATTTTAGGGTTTTCAGTAATTTATCGACTTCAAATCGATCTAATAATTTTCACAATTTTAACAACAACTTCCATGTTTAAATCTTCCAAATTATTAAATCATTGAAATAATATGAGTTTCTTTTATCATTTATTATTCAATAACTTATTGCAGTTTTAGAAGATTTCATGTTACTAGCAATTTCCAAAATCTCGATCATCTCATTTAGTTGTATCACTACCAAAATCATTAAGTCGTTGAGATTCAAACATCGATTTCTTTACAAGACAATTTCCTTTATTAAGTAAAATCATGGAAAATTTTGCAAACCCTTTATTACCCTGTTTTAGATATATATATATGTATTATTATTAAAATTATAATTTAAAAGTTATAAATGAATTTCAAATTTATTTTTCTAAAATTCGATTTAACCCACTTTACAAAATTAAACTTCTTTATAATATGAAAATTTCTAAAGGTTAAAAAAATTCAATTTTAAAACTTTTCAGATTTAAAAATCCAATTTATCAAAATCTTCAGATTTTGCCAAACGGCTTTAGAATCACAACAATCATATTGTTTTCCAAACAGTCAACCATGCATCCAATAATTCACAAATCAAATAGGAGGTCGAACGGTGCATATTAAGTTCAATGTCCATGTGATTAACATATCAATAATGATAATAACGGGGATGATAATATGCATATATCAAAATCACTACACAACATACAGCCAACCAAAATATCATCCATCACAATATCACTCAACATCCAAATCAATCAATTCAACTATATATCACATAGTCAATAGTTATCAATGTCGGGTGTATAACTACAAGTGAAATGCCATTTCAATGTCAAATTAAATGTTAATTTTAAATGTCACATTTTACTGTTAAATTAACCGTTAAATGTTAATTTAACTATCCAATTAATATAAATCAATTCAAATTTAGTCAATTCAATTTCAATCAATTCAAGTCAATCAATTATTTAAATCAATTAAATTTCCAACAATAATCAATATAATTTTATCACTTCGTAAATTGGTTTAACTTGCAATAGAAAATTTAGTACTTTTTGAGTGGGTTAAATCACTCACCTTTCGTGGATTTGAAAAGCATGAATGAACGAAAGACGAAACAAACACGAACATGCATGAACTCAGCTAAAAGAAATGCACATGACAAAGATAACTCTCAAATAACATTGCTGCAACTACACGAGTGAACTGAACTTTGACGGAGGAAGCAGCTGCGATTGTCGACGACGGGGCTGCTGCCTGGAAGGCAACGCGGAGGCGTGGACTTCGGGTCTAGGTGCTTGCTAGTGGAATTTTGAATTAGGAGTGGACTTTCATGACTGGAAAACAACTAGAGCTGTGCTATATGGTGATAGAGCATAGTGAGGTAGCGGTATAGGTGCTAGAGCATTGACGTTCAGGTATGCGGAAGGAGTTGGCGATTGTTGCAAACTGCAGTTGTAACGACCTGGTATTTTCAACATTCGCATCCACACATGTCGGACTTGAATTGCTCAAAATATCAGATTGTTAATTTAAAATTTGGCAAAACTCATCATATACAGTAAATAAATCAATCATAGAATCACAAATACAGAGTATATAACAGAATGCAGCGGAATAGATAAACAGTAGTTCATGAAGCTACTATATAAACAACAGAGTTAGTAATAAATTACAACAGAATATCTCAAATACAGTGAAGTCTCCAGTACGAATAGATGACTTCTCAGAACCAATTAACTGGAAAATCAGAAAGCTGAATCGATAGTTGGATCTCCAAACGAAGCTCCAAACTCCAAAGGTGAGTCTCAAATGCTGTATCACTCAGTCTGACTCGAGCGTAAAGCAAAACACAAAACACTCGAGTCAGGATCAACATTCTTATATCAATAAATCCAACTCAAGTGAAATATAAACTGAAATACAAGTAACATAAAGGATGTTTGGGATAACCATCCTTTAAGGATCCATGGAACTATCTACAATGTAGAAATATACACTATAACACTGTGGTCATTTCAAATTAATTTATACTTCCAAACCAAGATATCATTTCATTTCGAGTATATCTATTTTCCAAAATAGTATATATATTAATTAATTTATAAAGTAAAGTATTTATAATTTCCTCAAGTCTCACAAATCGATTCAAATCAACTCAAATTCCAAATTCAAATTTAATTCAATCTAGATTTATCCATTTTAATTCAATTTAGTTTCTAAATAGCAAATTCAAATTATATTGATTTCAAATACAGACCTAAATCACAAAATAAACCATTTAAATTCAAATATATTTCAAAGCTTTAATATTCAACATTTCAAAGTTAAATTTAATAGTTTTATATAGATCTTGGTTTAACTTCATTATTATTTAGTCAGTAAATATACACTTAATAAATTCAATACCAATTAACTTGCCTTAAATTACATTTTTACTAAATATTTCCTTAAATTTATTTAAACAAGAAATATTCATTAACTTACTTAAAAATCAAACCCAAGTTATAAATCATATCTTAAATCTCAATTTCAATAAGTTTCAAATCGGTTTAATTAAATAAAATTATCTTCCCAACCTTAACTTATTCAAATTATTACCGAAATCTATTTTGAAACATAAATTTAAATACTTAACCATATTATATGTATTAAAACAATCTTAATTAAATTAAATATTATTATTAAATCTATATATATATATCATTACCATTTATATATAATAATTTAAGAATCAACATTTATTAAAAGCATATATTTCTTCCCAACTCCATAGAATTTATTTTCAAAATATTTATATATATGGACCAACGGTGTATGTATATATATCTATCATATGGTTAAGTGATACAAATATTTATCATTTCAATCCGTAATTTAAATGTATACGGGTAGATATCCTTTCAACCCGTAATCCCAATTTCAATTCAAATGAAAATCGCTTGGGTTTATCATTTCAACCCATAACGATTTTCTCCTATTCTAAAGTCCGTTCGAGTATGTATCATTTCAACCCATAGTGAATTCTATACTAACAGGGAACTTGCAGAGTGACAACAGATAATATAAAATACAACAACAGGCATATATCATCAATAACAATATAATATAAACAACAGGATATGGTGTCATATCCCACAGGTGAACAATTATAGATAATAGCATATATAACAATTTAAATAACTACAGCAGCATATTTCAATTGTCGTTTTAATTGAAATCAAATTTAATAAATATAAGAATATTAATCGTGAGTGATTGCTCACCTTTCGAGGCTAGATAGATTTGACAAAGAAATGAGTTACGAATCAAATCACGAATCCCAAATAAAAGCTAGATTGGTAGAATTTGGATGGACAAAGCTGATAGATAAAGAAATTGACGAAATAATTAGTATCAGTTTGACAGAAATAGCAAATGTGTATATATATATATCATTTCCTTTTGAAATCAATATTTAAAACACATATATTAAAATCAAATATATATATAATAAAAATCATTATTTTTAAATTAACACATATATATAAAAATCAACCATCTAATTAAAATAATACATATATATTTATTTTCAAATCAATGTTATTACAAACTTATATACATATATACTAACCAACATATGTACATATATAAATATACCCAAACCAACTCAAATATATGTAAACTAATATATTATACTTTAAGATCCATCCTTATTATAAAACCAATGATACATTTAAAACACAACCATATTAAAGTCACAATCTATATATGTATATACATATATATATTTCAAAACCAAATTCACTTTATTTTATATGCTTTAGGATGTATGTTATTAAAACACACCTCATTATAGTGAAAACAGCAGACTCGTACAACTTCTATGAATTCATACCTACATATGCAGACCCTATATGAAACAAAAACTAGGTATACATGTATAAACTAACATATACACAGGCTACTCACCACCCATATGCAGACAGAACAACTGTATGCATAGACAAAATGCTCACAACCAACATATAATATAAACTAATATAAACCTATACTTAAAATAAATGTAAGTACATAGAGATATATGCAGACTGTTCATATATATGAACCAAATGTACGTAAACAGGAATATGTAGACTCATACATAAGCATAAGCGTAAACCAACATATATACCAGATTTCAAATATATATACATAAATTTGTCACATATATGAGATACACATTGTAAACTTTTTTAGAAGTCAAATCTATATGTACCGTGACTATACAACCTACAAAAGAACTGAACAGAACACAAATCTATAGGCTAATATGCAATATCTTATATACGTAATTCATGTTGTTTTCCCAAACCTGAAAAATATAGGTTGTTTATATACAAATCAACACCTAATATAACTAGTGTATTATAAAACAAATATATATATTACTGTAAACAAAACAAATGTAGACACAGTTAGTATATAAAATATAAAGTACTCTAACAGTCTTATATAAACCTTATAAGCTATCATGCAACTTTATAACAAAACGTATATAGTTATACATATACAAACTCTTATGACATCTCACATAAACAACCATCTTTAAATTTATATATATACACACAACTCGTATAACTTTTATATATATAAACTGCAGATCCAATATGACCAAAATTTTACATACTTCATATAATATATAAAAATCAATAACAGAATATAACCATATATAAAATATACTATAATTCATATATATATATATATTATACCTATCCAGAGAAGAGGTGAAGGAGGCTGCTGCTCCTGGGTGGCACGATGGGGTCTCGGTTTGGGATTCGGCGGAGACGAGTTGATGGGTTTCAGGGTCTCGGACATAGGCTGTCTTAGGTGGTGGTTGCATGGGTGGCTGTTGAGCTGATGGTGGGGCAAAGCATCCGGGTAGTCAAGAGAAAAGGCGGAGGCAGAGCCGAGGCCGTGGGTAGGGTGTTCGGGCGGAGGAAGGTAAGCTAGAGATGGCGGTTCCAGGACGTGAAAGGAATTGACGTGATATGTAAAGAAAGGAGGATAAATGAGAGGAAGAGGCGATTTGATGATAAATGTCGGGCTGATGGAAGGGTTAGGGGAGATGTTGGGAAGGACAGAAAACTATATTAAGCTTTTGCAATGAAGTGAAAAATGAAGTTATAAAGGCCAAAATAAATGAACTGTTCGAAAAGAAGAAAAACAACGTATACAAGTTTACACGTTTTGACTTCCCAATGATATGGATGGCAACCGCTGGATTTTAGAAACAAATGTTAAAATGAGAACTAGTGGCTGTTTTATTCTACAATTTGAAATTTGAATGGCCACAACTATCAAAAGGGCAAAAGCGGTACCGGTGCAGTTAACCGTTTCATGGTTTCCCTCGCGTACCGAATGCCGAATCACACAAATGAATATATTATGGAGATCAGCACGACGAGACGATCAAAATGGCATACAAATATCAATGGTACGATCGAGTTATAGAAATTCGAATTTCCGTTACCGGAAATGCTGCAAAATTGCAGAAAATAAGATAAACGGAACAATGGTAGTCAAAATTTGATGAAACGAAATATGGCGTCTCTCTCAGAAGATGGTTTACAAATTTTCTATATAAAAATATTCAGGTTTGGAAAACATTTTATTATCATCAATTATTAACTGATATAAATTTAAATAAAACTACATAAGAAAATAAACTTCAGTATTATCAAATGAAAATTTACCATTGGCTATGTTTTTAAATACGTATCCCAAATATTATATTTTTATTTCGAAATTTTATTATTTAAAATTTCACAAAAATTCAATTAATTAAATAAATAAAACCACTAAAATTTTGGGTCGTTACACTCTCCCCCACTCAAAACATTTCGTCCCCGAAAAGGAAGGAGGTAGGAGAATAGAACAACCCAAAAAAAAGTAGTTTGAAAGTCAAGAACAAACAATTAATTTAAAACTATATAAATTTTACTCGAAATTTTCATTTGAAACTTTATTTGAAATTCAATTTTCTTTAATACTTTAGTACTTTTCAAAACCTATTTTTAAAATTTCTTGCTTCCTTTATAAATACTATTTATATGTTTAAATAACACCTTTATAATATATGTAAACTATTTGGAAACAATTATTTACACCATTACTTATTTTACAAAGAAGCTATTTGAAAACATTAAATCCATAATTCATAAATTTATAAATTTTATCTCAAGATACTTTCAAATATTATTAATAATCATTTACCTTAAATATGGTTTATTAAATTAATAGCTTCTAAAATATTTATAACACTAAATTTTTTTTAATAAAGCATGTAGCATATAAATAAACAATATTTTAAAGGATATATTCAAAAAAAAGGGAAAGAAGGTAGATTCGGAAAAACAGAATATATGTGAATAAATAAAGCTGAGCAGATAAGGTAGATTCAAAAGAATAGTATTGGGCACGAATAATTAATTTAGAACCATAAGAAATTTCAATTTCAAATATTAATACAAAATTTCTTTGTTGGAAATACTTTTATAATAAAATACCTTTATAATAAAATACTTTTATAACACGATGTTTCAACAAGTTTATCCTCGTTCCTGCAGCCTCTGGCAGTGCGTTGATCAGGCGCAAAGCTAGAATTCTTCAGGTACTTAGTAGACCTGTTTCAACACCCAGTGAAAATACTGGAAAACTTTTTAAAAACAGATATGGAAAGTACAATCCAAACAAAAATACAAACAAAACATGTCAATCATGGATCACGGATACACAATGGTTACGCCTGGATCCCCCAGGAAACATCTGTACCCGTAGGCCGCTCCCCAACCTTGCGATTACGCCACGAAGACTGGTAGTACTGCAAATACACAATGGTTACGCCTGGATCCCCAGGAAACATCCGTACCCTAGGCTCTCGCAGCCCCTGCTGATTACGCTACCAAGCGACTTAATAGATCGCAGATACACAATGGTTACGCCTGGATCTCCCAGGAAACATCCGTACCCGTAGGCTGTCACGATCTGAAATCCAGCGTTCGAAAATCGACACCCGCACTCCACTTGTACTCAAATGCCGCAGATCCAATCGTTGAAATTCGACTCGTGCCGGAGCTTATAACACAGTAAGTATAACAACACAATGGGAGAAAGAAATAGATGATATCATATACAATTCCAATGAATACAATATCCAGAATGATATACAACAATGATATCAATAATACACAGCAATATCAGAGATATGATACAATGCTACAACGGAAATAACAACAATGGAAGAGATCACTCCAAATGATCTACAAAAGAGAATGACTCCAACAACTCCAACATCAAGCTCGAACCACCATCATGTTGCACCAAGATAAGCAACGTCAGTCCTGATCTCCAAAAACTGAACTAGCTCCAACTAATCTACTAAACCTGACTATCTAAAACACCCAACTCTAGACTGCCGTGTGGAAAATTGTGGGCACCCAGAGTTTAGGAAGGGAACAATAAACTCCGAGTCAGTCATGGGACTGGTGTGAGTAAACAAAAACAGTTTATCTTTAACCAAACAACAAAGGAATTTAAACATTGAAATCCGCAATGCTTTTTGGAAAATGAAACTACCATAAGACCTCCCGCCACACACACAATGCAAACGCAGAATTGGAGGAGATTTCTTCTTATGATAGTCAAACATGCTTACAACGCAAACAAAACTCTTTTGATATTATTACTAGTGCATAGTGTCGAAACCATTTCGAAAGTATAATATTAATCTTAGCCAACATACAACCATTATTGTATGCCTACTATAGCTACTATGTTCAATAGCAGGTTACCGCCACATTCCATAGCAGGTTATACAACTAAAACCGTACAAGGTTCGTATTATTTCTTTGGATTTCCAACAAATGGTCAGGCTAAGGAACTTCCTATGCCACATGGGTACGCCTCTGGAGGGACGTCCCGAGAACTAACTAGCTCTCTGCCAACACAAGGCCGGGTTACCTCTTACACTAGGTAACTACTACACGAATATGCCAACCCCCGGTCCTTTGGGACCTTTATCTAAGGCCTCGATCACACAGAAACAATCACACAGTAAATGAGATTGGAGCAACCACACAGGTAAATATCTGGGCTCCATACCATGATACCACCTTTTTCCAGAAGGAAATGACATACCCTAAAGGGAGCGACCCTCGTAACCTTGCCGCATCTTTCCTGTTTCGACCATTTCCGGTTTGTGATCTTCGATGAGGTCCTGTCCACAAAGCTACGCTTTTTCACAAAGCCATGCTTTGATCAACAAATGATCATAAAATGACCATCAACACACAGCAACACTTAGCATGCCACACTAACAAATTGGGAGTATATCACTGATAACCTTCAACTACATAACCTCTGAGCTCGTACATCTCAGAGAAGGGTGTTAAACTAAGAGAATAAATTCTCCGCCACCAAACAGAAATGTATTTGAAAGAAATTAGCTTTATATCTCAAAGTGTAGCGTCAGACATACAACCATACAAGTCTGTTCCGGGTTTAAACAGAACCGAAGGCACTTCCAAAGAAGCCCTTGCAATACGGGTATTCACAATCCCGATCAGACTTCCCATCACTAGGGAATCTCTATACCGGGGCCACTCGGTGTAGAGACAATCGATAGGTTATCCTATCGTTCTCGCAAACACCCGATCTTCAACACCGGCCTTCAAATACTATCCATTTACGTCGTATCACTATTCAAAATGGGTTATATGACACAAAGTCCTCTCCTGGCTAAACCGAATAGTGAGCGCAATATTTTAAAACATATGGATATTGGGATTTCAGTTAAGTCACAACTTATTACCCAAAACTTTTCTTCAAATGGTTTAAACACATTACCATTTTAATCTTTTACAAAAAGATTCATCTCATACAGTTCACCCAGTTTCACAAATATCTATTCATACATTCTCAAATCAATTTCCATTTCAATTGGGATTAACTCATTAAATCAAAGATTTAATTTATAGCTTTCAAAATACGTTTCCAAAGATTTATTCGTAACTTGGAAAACCATTTTTCAATTCAAACTTGAAATTCCTTTAACTTAAATTGGAATTTCATTTCTTATATGAAAGCTTTTATTATCTGAAAACAAATAGTTTTATTTCGGAAAAATCCGATTTCATTTATACAAGTTAAACCCTTGGGTTAAATTCAAATTCCCAAACCAATACTTTTAAAATGGTTGAAAGTCATATAAACACATTTATAACATCTTTAACCATAATTTCCAATCATGGAATTCAATTCCAAATTTTGAATTCAAATTCAAATCAAATTATTTAAATTGAAAGACTTCACCAAGTTATTCAAAATAACTTTATTCTCAAAACTCCTTTTCAACAGCTTTAACATTTAACTCAAATCCATTTCCAAAATCAATTGAAATTAAAATTTCAATTTCAAAAACATTAAATTTAAATCATCTATGACTTAACCGATTTCCTCGTGAAATCCATATTTGTGTGTGTATGGTGTGGTCCAGGGGTTTCACACAGTAGTGCAACAACATTCAATCATCACAGATTAAAATACAGAAATATAGTTGATAAGCGGTATAACTATAATGCTTATCGTTCATTCACAGATTCACAGATAATATACAAATGTATCACAAATGAATGATTAAATTATACACAGCTCAATCCACAGAACAAAATATCACAGATCAGATAGGATAATCAATTCAAGGCATCTCATACAATACAATCATTCATAAGTAAGGTCAATGTAACGCCCCATTCTGAGATCCACTGTAACAAAGAGTATTACGGGAGTATTACTGTCTGTTAAAGCGGAGAATAGAGTATAGTGGAAGCGACCATTTGTAATCAAGCTATAACTATCTACTGAATACGTCGAAAGGATGGTATCTATATTTTTTTTTCAAGTGGTTCGACATATTCAATAAATATTCATAATGAAATTACAATGGCTAAAGATCTATCAGAACAAGCATAATAATAAATGATAAAACATCACAGAACAGAATCACATAACAGATATAAAATCCCAGAACAACACATCGTCAATACAGATCCAAATACTATAAGTGGGTACAAAGCCACTGCCCACACATGTGAGTCAAAAATATGTACATATCAAAGTCTGAATAATAACAGAGTAGCGGAATAGTGGACAAATAAAAGCGCTATCTATTAGCATAGCAGATAATGTCCAAGCGGAAGCGCAGAAGCTAAGTCAAGAGACCTAACCTGAAACAACTCGGTCTGACCCGAGCGAAAACACTCGGGTCAGGCTAGCTAAACAATTAGTAATAACTGAGATATATAATAATGCGGTACATAAATAAAACAGTACTTTTCCTAAGAGAAGAGTATTTTGGACCACATGAATATAATGACGGTCCCTAATCATCAATCAACAGTAAAAATCTCCAAAGAGAATATCAGCACCAAAGTGTTGAATAAATAAAATCGCCTCATATCATCGGCGTAGCCAAAGCTATATAAAGTTGCCCATAGGCAATAATCCCATGTGTGACCAGAGTCTGTAATCAATGCCCAAGCAAAGATCGATGCTCCAAAGAGCAATGGGGATATACTGAAAAGTCAATGAAATCAAACACTGAAAAGCAGTGTCCAGAGACACTGTGAACCCACAAGGTAATCGCACTTACATCGTATGGTTCCATAGAACCAACACCGAATGGCGGTACTCGAATGGATATAAAAATCATCAGATAATACAAGTATAGCACGTGCACCGACCGGAGTCGTTATTGCCAAGTACTGTAGAGTTGTGATCGATCACTCGCACAGATGCGGAACGCGCGAGACGGCGAGATCCTTCCCAGAAGGATAAAGGCCCAGAGGCACACGCCGAAAAAGTAACTGCTCCATAGAACAGGTGTCCAGAGACGGTTGCCCAGAGGCGTGGTGACCCAGAGGTCAAGTATTGGCTGCCCAGAGGCTAATGTGTCACAAACTTCTTGGAGAGGAACCCGTAAAGTGTTAACAATGAGTCCCATACCCCACATTCGCACTAAACGGTTTACTAACCAATAGCAAGCTCACATTCCAAACAATAAAAATTCCACCTCGTATCATCGGTAAACTAGACCCAAAGGTCAAAACGATCAATCGAATAGGTCGGGGATTAACCGGAAAGAAAATACACACGGTTCCATAGGCCGGAGATTTCCTAACCGTTTAAGCACCTTTCCACTTCGCTCGACGTGCTAAAAGTGAGTGTGAGATTTTTATTATAGAAAATAATGGTTCGAAACGGATTTATAATTGATTTTGAGAACACTTTAAAACGGCTTTTGAAAACTCTGCTATTATGGAGTAAATAGTTTACTAATTAAAAATAATATTATATAATAATTTTGAAAGCCATTTCGGAGTGAAAAATCCTTTTAAAACCTTTTTATAAGTCCCGTGTATGAAATCCAGAGACAAATCTCAAAGAAATCGATAAAACCAGAAAATCACTGAAAATATTCCAAGTGTTGGAAAATAGTCCAAAACTGACGCGAACCCAAGTTCGGAAAATTATTCGGACCAGCAAACTGAATCCGAATGGCATGAAAATTTTTATGAACGTAGTCCGACATTCCTACTTCAGAACGCAAAAAGAATTACTCGATTCCGACTTGAAACGAAGAAACGGCGTCGTCTCAAAGTCGGACAAAAATCACAAAATTCTACTATGTCAAAACAGTGCAAAGGTCCCACTTCGACGACATGGTCGAAGGGTCACATGAACTCAGATCTTGATAAAAATTTGCAGGAGCGTAGAAAAGTACTCCTACTTTGATATGCAACAAGAATCGTTCAGTTTCGACTTAAAACGAAGAAATGAAAATGTTTCAAAGTTGGTTCGACGATAACTGAAAATGATCACTATTGTAAAACAATTTCTGGGTGCTACTTTGGTAATAGAAACTGTTAACCCGCCTTTTGGCAAGGCCGCGGACAGACGGGTTTAACCTAATCAACTGCATGTTCGTCGAGGCTAGAGTATGA
The DNA here is from genome assembly GCA_030737815.1 of Allium fistulosum. NCBI lineage: Eukaryota > Viridiplantae > Streptophyta > Magnoliopsida > Asparagales > Amaryllidaceae > Allium > Allium fistulosum. The sequence goes on along the minus strand of CM060905.1, from coordinate 493,763,160 downwards.
TGGATTCAGTTGATTGGATGGATATATGACGCAACATGCTTGGAAGATGGAAATATGGTTGGATAAAGGTTGATCAATGGTTCGGCTTGATGGAGGTTCGGCATTGGGATCGTTCGGCATAGAGGAATGTTCGGCACTAGACGAGCGTTCGGCATAGAGAGATCGTCGTTCGACATAGAGGGATCGTTCGGCACTGAACGAGTGCTCGGCATTAGAAGGATCGTTCGGCACTGGACGAGCGTTCGGCACTGGACGAGCGTTCGGCATAGAGAGATCGTCGTTCGGCATTGGATGGAGCGCTCGGTATAAATCTCGTTCGGCATCTGGAGACGTTCGGCATTGGATGGATCGTTCGGCATCAAGGAGTGTTCGGCATTGGATGGGTCGTTCGGCATACCTCACCTCGCTTGGCATTGCACCTCGCACCTCCATACCTCGCACCTCCATATCTTGGTACCTCGCACCTCCATACCTCGGTACCTCGCACCTCCATATCTTGGTACCTCGCACCTCCATACCTCGATACCTCCGTACCTCGATACCTCGGTACCTCGCACCTCCCAATGTTCGGCATGAGGAGATCGTTCGGCATTCAGCGTTCGGCATCTATGGTTCGGCATATGGAGACCACTCCATTTGGGCTGAGGTACTCGGCTACCAGGCCCACCAGGGAAGTCCAACCCATCTTTGTCTATAAATAGAGAGGCAGGGGCACAGTAAAAGAGTATCTTCTTTCTGCTCTCTTACTTTCTCTTTTCTAAGGCTAAGGCAACTCTGCCATTTTGTAACTGTAATCGATTATTACAGCAATAAAAAGCAAACTTCTAGAGTGGACGTAGGCCAGAGTTAGCCGAACCACTATAAAATCTGTTGTTCTTTACTGCTTTCATTTCAGTTTTAACTGTTCTTCACATTATTACTCTCTACATACATTTTATCTCTGAGCTGTGATTGGTATTTGGTGCTTTCATCTGGATTTGGGGGTTAGTGACCAATTTTGGCGCTAACACTTTGGTGCTTTCACTGAGAAATTGAAACACTCAGGAATTTTGGAGTTAGGAACTTGGATCTTAGAAAGCAATGGCAAGACCACCAACGAAGAGGCAAGCAGTGGAAAGGAGCAATCAGGAAGGAAGTCAAGCGGCATCTTCTGGAGCTGGGGAGGGTCATGCATCCATCTACATAACTCGGGACGAGATGCAAGTGATGATGAATTCTATGCAAGAGCAGATGATGAAACGGCAAGAGGAGATGATGCGGGCTCTTCTTAGGCAATTTGGACAACCAGGAACTGCAGTTGCTCAAGATCGTGGAGCTGGACCAGAGGAACTCAACCAACAGACAAATGGAGTGAATCAGCAGGGGGCAGCTCCCAATCAACAAACAGTTAACAATCTAGATGGACCTAGACTCGGGGGCACACCACCAGGTGATGCTGGACCAGTTCATGGAGGGATACCGGATAACGCTACGCGACCTGGCATCGATAGGAATACAGGAGTACGTGATGAATAATATGTGCCAGAATTTCCTCGGGGACTTGGGGGGCAGTCTGGATTGATTGGAAACACTGGATTGGCTGACATTATCAGGCGGACTATTCGCGGAGGTCTGACAAACAAGGATTCAGAGGGAGTTAACAAAAGTCTGTTTACCCGGAACATCAGGACAGCTAGGAATCCGTCCGATTTCAAACTACCCACTCTGGAAGTATACAATGGGAAGACGGATCCCACCGACCACTTGATGAGGTACACTAGGCATATGGAAGTACTGGGGGCAACGGAGGAGGTTATGGCCCAATGTTTCCCCCTGTACTTGACTGAAATTGCTGCTATGTGGTTTAGAAAGCTGGAGGATGGATCCATTGGAACATGGACAGAACTGGTGGACAAGTTCTTAAGTCAGTTTCGAGTTCACATAAAAAGGCCAAAGAACGTGATGACACTAACGTCAGTCAAACAGGGGGCAGATGAATCGCTCAGGACATTCTTAACTCGATTTAATGCAGCAGTTGCTTTGGTGGATCAACCAGATCCATCAATGGTTCTGATGGCTGCGGTATCAGGAGTCAGAGATAACTCGGATTTCAAAGTATCATTGGTACGGGACCCACCGTTCGATCTTGGGGAATTCTTTCATGAAGCTGAAAGATTTCTTCGACAAGAGGATGCATGTTTGGACATTCGGTCAAAGGAAGTAAACATGACTAAGGATGGAGGACTACCCGACGAAAGCTCGGGTGGGGGCAAGGATAAAGGGAAAAGGAAGCGCTGGGGAGAACCAAAGTTCTCCACTTACATAGGATCGAACGCGACGTTAGAGCGGATTTTCTTAGATACTCGAGATCGCCTTTCTTATCGAAGGCCAACAAGGAGGGAACCCTCAGAACGAGAAAGGGCGTCAGGAAGGCACTGTCTTTTTCATGACCTGGATGGGCATGACACTAACAGCTGCCGGCATTTGAAGGACATAATCGAGGAGCATATAAGGAATGGTCAGTTGCGACAGTATGTCGGAACTCGGAATGCGGCGGTGGAACAGGAGCAGCCACCGCCTACCTTGAACGATGAGGGCATGAGGCCCGGGAATGGTGGCCGATTGGTCATCAACTAATCTTGATGGTTTGGAATAAGTAACAAACTCCGGGCAAACGGTTAAATCACTTACTCATGTACGGGGTCGGAGATAACCCTCAGGCATGCTCTGAGATGATGGCTTACCGAGACGCCCGGGTTTGCGAAATCTATTTTTTCCTTTGACTTGGACATTTGCTTTTTCTGGTTTGGTTTTGGAGTTTGGTTTGAACTCCCTGTTTTGCTCGTTTTCTGGTTTGGATTCTGGTTTGGATGTTTGTTTTTTGGTATGGATTTTCGATATGGGTTTCTGGTTTTCTATTTTGGATTTGGATTTCGGATCGGATTTTGATTGGATTTTCTCTGGATTTTGGCTAAAAGGTCGTCGAGTATGGACTATGCTCGGCAAGGGTCCGGAGAGACCAGGATTCGGCCTAGGACTTAGGCCATATATTATCGGTTACTATTTTAGGTCGTCGAGTATGGACTATGCTCGGCAAGGGTCCGGAGTGACCAGGATTCGGCTTAGGACTTAAGCCACGGCATTCTTCGACGTTCAGGGACACTGAACCATGAACACCATGGAATTACTTAACGTAGGTCGTCAAGTGTGGATTGCGCTTGGCAAGAACCCGGAGAGGTTACGGATTTGGATATTGGCTATGAATAACTAAGGATTCGAACAAGGACCCGGAGCGGTCCCGGATTTGGATATCGACCCGGAGAGGTTACGGATATGGTTATAGGTTATTGGATATGGATGGATTGGAACTCGGTAGTCGGGTTCCGATGGATGTGGAATTGGATAAGGACTTGGTCACAGGATAAGAATCAGACATCGACTCGGAACAGTCGCGGAAATGGATCAGGATATGGACGTGGCACTCGGATAAGATGGCTTGGTAATGGATTGGATAATGAATCGGAAAATATGGATGTGGATAACATACATACTTGGGATATTGGACTTGAGGCTATTCAAAACACACCTTTCACAGCAAGGCATGTTTTGGGGGGCAAGTGTTAACCCGCCTTTTGGCAAGGTCGCGGACAGACGGGTTTAACCTAATCAATTGCATGTTCGTCGAGGCTAGAGTACGATGGATTCAGTTGATTGGATGGATAGATGACGCAACATGCTTGGAAGATGGAAATATGGTTGGATAAAGGTTGATCAATGGTTCGGCTTGATGGAGGTTCGGCATTGGGATCGTTCGACATAGAGGAATGTTCGGCACTGGACGAGCGTTCGGCATAGAGAGATCGTCATTCGACATAGAGGGATCGTTCAGCACTGAACGAGTGCTCAGCATTAGAAGGATCGTTCGACATAGAGGAATGTTCGACACTGGACGAGCGTTCGGCATAGAGAGATCGTCGTTCGGCATTGGATGGAGCGCTCGGTATAAATCTCGTTCGGCATCTGGAGACGTTCGGCATTGGATGGATCGTTCGGCATCAAGGAGCGTTCGGCATTGGATGGGTCGTTCGGCATACCTCACCTCGCTCGGCATTGCACCTCGCACCTCCATACCTCGCACCTCCATATCTTGGTACCTCGCACCTCCATACCTCGGTACCTCGCACCTCCATATCTTGGTACCTCGCACCTCCATACCTCGGTACCTCCGTACCTCGATACCTCGATACCTCGCACCTCCCAACGTTCGGCATGAGGAGATCGTTCGGCATTCAGCGTTCGGCATCTATGGTTCGGCATATGGAGACCACTCCATTTGGGCTGAGGTACTTGGCTACCAGGCCCACCAGGGAAGTCCAACCCATCTTTGTCTATAAATAGAGAGGCAGGGGCACAGTAAAAGAGGATCTTCTTTCTGCTCTCTTACTTTCTCTTTTCTAAGGCTAAGGCAACTCTGCCATTTTGTAACTGTAATCGATTATTACAGCAATAAAAAGCAAACTTCTGGAGTGGACGTAGGTCGGAGTTAGCCGAACCACTGTAAAATCTGTTGTTCTTTACTGCTTTCATTTCAGTTTTAACTGTTCTTCACATTATTACTCTCTACATACATTCTATCTCTGAGCTGTGATTGGTATTTGGTGCTTTCATCTGGATTTGGGGGTTAGTGACCAATTTTGGCGCTAACAGAAACAAAGTATCTAATGCACCCAGATCTAAACCAAACTTTGCATGGTTGAAGATCTCGACCTCATATTTTTAACGAGACCAAAAACAATGAAACCCGACAAAGGACGAGCCCGGTATAGCGTCGCAAAGTCGGGGTTCTGCGCTGAAAACAACGGGAGCAAAGAGACTAAGGCCTGTAGCTATGCACTAACAGACCAGAGATGAAAAATCACAATTTTGGCATAGTAAACTTCCAATACTGACAAGATGAATAAAATAAAAGTTGTAGCTTAGTTTCTAAACTTTCCGGAATGACCAAGATCGTCAAATTCCGATCGGGGATGAAAATTTTATGACTAAAACAATTCTCAGATCTAAATTCTATATCACTGTCGTTGTGCTCTTGGGACATCGAAATTAACTTCGAAATTTCATAAAACTCAAAACATGAAACTTTTAGCCCTAAATCTAAGCTTTCCAGAACATCCAAAATTATTAGATTTGGATAAGAAACGAGTAACTTATGGTCAAATCAATTTCAGGTTTTTATTTTCTCAACCCTGTAGTTTGTTGTCAGGTCAGCGACAAACAAACGTGATTTCAACCATTCAAACCTCAAAATTAGGCAAAGAACAAAACATAAAAGTTATATGCTATAGAATAAGCTTTCCAGAACATCAAGAAAATCTTAATTCCGATTTAAGATGAATGAGATATGCCTAATTTACTAACAGCAATAAACTAATTATAATTTCAGCTAGCATATATTACAAGCACCTTATGTGCACACCCCAAAATGAAAGCAAAGATGATCAAAGAGCTATGATTCACATGTTACATAATAAAACATGTGTTACTAACTGATTACCGAAATCAAAAGATGATTAAACACATATTAGAAGAGGATTTTAGCAATATACCTCTCTAGAAAGCAACAAAGACCACTATAGTATCAACCCAAGTTAGCAAAAGATGATTAGGAGGCTATAAGATTGAAAAAACACATAAAACATGTGTTACCAAATCAATTTCAGAAATAAGAAAGATATAAAAACTGATTTGAGGTGGGTATTTGCATTACCTTTGCATAGAATGACTTGCATAAGCTAAAACTAGAAGGAGATGAAGATAGAGGCCATTTTTGTTAAGAAGCTTTAGAAAATGATTAGGGTTTTGATTAGGGATGAATGAATGAGGTTAGGAGAGTTTGAGATAATTTGTAGAGGAGCTTTAGGGTGGGTTATTGTGCTAGGTTTAGTAACCCAATAAGAAGAGAGTTATTTACATATTTCCAAAATTTAGTCTAAAGTGTTCATATATGTTTATAAAACTCATTTTTCTTATCCAAACCCGTTTAAAAATCTCTCCTAAAATATTTAACTTTCCAAAAATAACATTTTATCCTCATTTTAAATCCCATATTTCTCATTTAATTAAAATAGCCTTTTTCAAATAAATTTTTGTTATTCCAAATCTTTTTATGCTTCATTAAAATAAATAAAAATCCTAACTTTTATTTATTAATTGGTAATGCAAATCCCGGGTTGTTACAGACTCCCCCCCTTAAGAAAATTGCGTCCCCGCAATTACTTAAGATAGATGTCGTCTATAACGTCACATCCCTAAAAGAAGTGATAGAGATAAAATAGAGAATTCTCACCCGCAGAAGAAGATGGGAGAAAGCCAGGATAAGAGCGTTCGATAGATTCTCTGGTCTCCCAAGTGCAGTCCTTAGGATTCGGTGACCATTGAATCTTCACGAGTGGAACCTCTTTGTTGCGAAGGCATCTAACCTCCGAATCAAGCACATGAAGAGGTTGTTGCTCCAAAGATAAATCAGGCACATCATGTGGCTCAATGATAGATCAGGGTCGCGGACACACATGCGAAGCTGGGAAACATGGAACACGTCGTGCATTCCAGAGAAGTGAGCAGGTAGAGCCACACGATAAGCCACGGGGCCAATGCGTTCCGTAATAGGAAATGGTCCAACATAGCGAGGAGCCAACTTCCCTGTAGAGCTGAAACGCACAACCCCTTTCATAGGACATATCCGAATAAAGACATGATCACCAATGGAGAACTCAAGAGGTTTCCTACGGTTGTCCGCGTAGGATTTCTGACGGTTCTGCGCCTCTTTCATTCTCTGACGAATAAGAATAATCTTCTCAGAAGATTCCCGAACTGAATCTGGACCAAGAAGGAGCTTCTCGCCAGATTCTAACCAACACGAAGGAGAACGACATGGCCTTCCGTAAAGAGCCTCGAAAGGAGCCATGCCAATACTAGACTAAAAGCTGTTGTTGTAGGAGAACTCTACAAGCGGTAAGTGATCCTCCCAACTACCTCCGAAATCCAGAATACAACAGCGCAAAAGATCCTCTAAAACACGATTCACCCTCTCCGTCTGACCGTCGGTCTGAGGATGATAAGCAGTCGAGAAATTCAACTTTGAGCCCAAAGCTGACTGTAGGCACTTCCATAAGTGACTAGTAAAGATAGTGTCTCGATCACAGACGATAGAGCTAGGAATACCATGAAGTCGAACGACTTCGTTCACATATAGCTTGGTAAGCTGAGGAGCAGTCCGAGTGGACTTAATAGGAATGAAATGAGCTGATTTGGTCAAGCGATCGACGATGACCCAAATAGAAGTATGGCCTGACCTTGATCGAGGCAGACCGTCAATAAAATCCATGGATATCTGATCCCATTTCCACAATGGAATCTCTAGCGGCTGAAGAAGACCAGATGGACGCTGATGCTCAGCTTTGATCTGTTGACAAGTCATGCAACGACTTACATAACTTGCAACATCACTCTTCATGCCCTCCCAATAAAATAGGCGACACATGTCGGCATACATCTTACTCGACCCGGGATGTATAGTGTACTTAGTGCGATGACACTCGTCTAGAATGTCATGCCTAAGTGATAAATCAGATGGTACCAAAATACGTTTCTTCCTGCGAAGACACCGATGAGAATCAATAGAATAGTCCGACAATGTCTCATCACTGGATCCCGACTCAAGGAGATGAATATATCGCAACAAGTCTAAATCTTGCCGCTGAGCATGGGCAATGCGATCCAATAGAATAGGTCAAGCTTCCAAGCTGAATAACAATATCTGAGGATCAGAAGACAGAGATCGATTTCAAATATCACACATAGAAAGAGTCTCAAGAATATCCCACTCGGCTATCATCATAGAAACTACTGCTGAGTGTTTGCGACTGAGTGCATCAGCCACACGATTACCCTTGCCAGGGGTATACTGAATGTCTAAGTCATATGAGGCGAGAAACTCAAGCCATCGCTGCTGCCTCATATTGAGATCCTTCTGACTGAATAAATACTTCAGCGACTTGTGATCGGTGTAAAGAGTGAAGCATTCGCCTAATAGAAAGTGACGCCACGTCTTCAAAGCAAAGACGATAGCTGCCAACTCAAGATCATGAGTCGGATAGCGAACCTCATTCGGACGTAGCTGCCTAGAAGCATAAGCAACTACCCGATCCTTCTACATAAGCACAGCACCAAGGCCGCTACCACAAGCGTCGATGTAAACAACAAGATCCTGGTTACTCTCAGGATCCACAAGGATAGGAGCATGAGTGAGAAGTTCCTTCAATCGCTGGAAAGAAACTTCACACTTATCAGACCAAATAAAGCGAACCCCCTTACGAGTCAGAGTCGTGAGGGGAAGTGCAACACGAGAGAAATCTTTGATAAATCGACGGTAATAACCCGCCAGACCAAGGAAGCTGCGAATATCATGAACGTTCTCAGGCTGCTTCCAATTCTGAATTGCTTCGATCTTGGCAGGATCGACAGAAATACCCTCAGATGATACAATATGGCCCAAGAACTTGACCTTGCTCTCCCAAAAATGGCACTTGGAGAGCTTGGCCTTAAGCTGATGCTGACGAAGTGTATCCAAGATGATCCGCAAATGATGAGCATGCTCTGCCTCGGATCTAGAATAAACAAGAATATCATCGATGAAATCCAGATCGAATCTATCGATGTATTCCCGGAATACTCGATTCATGAGATCGACGAAGAAAGCCGGAGCGTTCGTCAAGCCGAACGGCATGACCAACCACTCAAAAGAACCATAACGAGTGCGAAATGCTGTAAGAGGAATGCTGTCTTTTGCGACTCGTAGCTGATGGAATCCGGTGGCAAGGTCAAGTTGAGAGAAGACCTTCACACCGCTCAATTGGTCAAACATGTCGTCTATCCGAGGAAGTGGGTAGCGATTTCTGATGGTCAGCTCATTAAGCTTGCGATAGTCAATGGAAAGCCTAAGAGAGCCATCAGCCTTCTTAACGAAGACCACAGCAGCACTCCATGGTGAAGAACTGGACCGAATGAACTACTTCGCTTCAAGCTCAACTAACTGCTTCCTGAGTTCCTCATTCTCCTTAGTAGACATCCTCGTAGGAGGACGCCCAACTGGATGAGAGCCTGGAATGAGATTGATGCGGAACTCAATAGCTCGCTTTGGCGACAGTCCGGATACTGGCTCGAATACGTCGGGGAAATCTCGAACAACAGGAATACAAGATAAGTTCAAATCCTCATCTCGTGAATCGAGAGAAAATAAAGTAACATCAGAAAGCCCAACATCTTGAAGAATAATAGCTAACGGAGAGGACGAGTCAGGGTGATGAATGAATAATATCCGCTCCGAACAAATAATTTTGGCGTCGTGCTGAACGAGCCAATCCATGCCAAGAATCATATCAAAGCCCAAATACTCCATAACATGGAGATTTGCACGGAAAGAAAAGCCACACAGATCAATGTCTATATCCTCACAGAGCAAGCTAAGGGTGGTGGATCCACCAATGGGATTCACAATCCTTAGTGAAGAAACCAGACAAGTAGCCTCCAAAGATAAAGTATCAACTGGTTCCTTTGATACGAATGAGTGAGAGGCACTCGTATCAAAGAGAACTCTACAAGATCTACCATGAAATAAAATAGAACCTTCGAGAACGGAAGGATGCGTACCTCGAGGCTGAGCTAAAGATTTAGAAGCCTTAGCAGCATTAAGCTTGCCAGATCTAGGAGGTGCAGTAGGACAAGTGGAGATTCAAAGATAGATAATTCATTAAGGAATATTACGGAATATAATAAATTCCTACACATATTCCTAACTTATCTATCAATAAACATAAGGAAGGGATTTGATTTAATTCGGATCTAATTAAAATGTATTGTACTAAGTGTATCTGTTCTATGTTCATTATGCTTATTCCTGAAACCAGGCTCTAATACCAAGCTGTAACGCCCCACTCCGAGACCTACTGTAACAAAGAGTATTACGGGAGTAATACTGTCCGTTAAAGCGAAGAATAGAGTATAGTGGAAGCGACCATTTGTAATCAAGCTATAACTATCTACTGAATACGTCGAAAGGATGGTATCTATTTTTTTTTTCAAGTGGTTCGACATATTCAATAAATATTCATAACGAAATTACAATGGCTAAAGACCTATCAGAACAAGCATAGTAATAAATGGTAAAACATCACAGAACAGAATCACATAGCAGATATAAAATCCCAGAACAATACATCGTCAATACAGATCTAAATACTATAAGTGGGTACAAAGCCACTGCCCACACATGTGAGTCAAAAATATGTACATATCAAAGTCTGAATAATAACAGAGTAGCGGAATAGTGGACAAATAAAAGTGCTATCTATCAGCATAGCAGATAATGTCCAAGCGGAAGCGCAGAAGCTAAGTCCAGAGACCTAACCTGAAACAACTCGGTCTGACCCGAGCGAAAACACTCGGGTCAGGCTAGCTAAACAATCAGTAATAACTGAGATATATAATAATGTGGTACATAAATAAAACAGTACTTTTCCTAAGAGAAGAGTATTTTGGACCACATGAATATAATGACGGTCCCTAATCATCAATCAACAGTAAAAATCTCCAAAGAGAATATCAGCACCAAAGTGTTGAATAAATAAAATCGCCTCATACCATCGGCGTAGCCAAAGCTATATAAAGTTGCCCATAGGCAATAATCCCATGTGTAACCAGAGTCTGTAATCAATGCCCAAGCAAAGATCGATGCTCCAAAGAGCAATGGGGATATACTGAAAAGTCAATGAAATCAAACACTGAATAGCAGTGTCCAGAGACACTATGAACCCATAAGGTAATCGCACTTACATCGTATGATTCCATAGAACCAACACCGAATGGCGGTACTCGAATGGATATAAAAATCATCAGATAATACAAGTATAGCACGTGCACCGACCGGAATCGTTATTGCCAAGTACTGTAGAATTGTGATCGATCACTCGCACAGATGCGGAACACGCGAGACGGCGAGATCCTTCCCAGAAGGATAAAGGCCCAAAGGCACACACCGAAAAAGTAACTGCTCCATAGAACAGGTGTCCAAAGACGGTTGCCCAGAGGCGTGGTGACCCAGAGGTCAAGTACTGGCTGCCCAGAGGCTAATGTGTCACAAACTTCTTGGAGAGGAACCCGTAAAGTGTTAGCAATGAGTCTCATACCCCACGTTCGCACTAAACGGTTTACTAACCAATAGAAAGCTCACATTCCAAACAATAAAAAGTCCACCTCGTATCATCGGTAAACTAGACCCAAAGGTCAAAACGATCAATCGAATAGGTCGGGGATTAACCAGAAAGAAAATACACACGGTTCCATAGGCCGGAGATTTCCTAACCGTTTAAGCACCTTTCCACTTCGCTCGACGTGCTAAAAGTGAGTTTGAGATTTTTATTATAGAAAATAATGGTTCGAAACAGATTTATAATTGATTTTGAGAACACTTTAAAACGGCTTTTGAAAACTCTCCTATTATGGAGTAAATAGTTTACTAATTAAAAATAATATTATATAATAATTTTGAAAGCCATTTTGGAGTGAAAAATCCTTTTAAAACCTTTTTATAAGGCCCGTGTATGAAATCCAGAGACAAATCTCAAAGAAATCGATAAAACCAGAAAATCACTGAAAATATTCCAAGTGTTGGAAAATAGTCCAAAACTAACGCGAACCCAAGTTCGGAAAATTATTCGGACCAGCAAACTGAATTTGAATGGCATGAAAATTTTTAGGAACGTAGTCCGACATTCCTACTTCAGAACGCAAAAAGAATTACTCAATTACAACTTGAAATGAAGAAACGGCGTCGTCTCAAAGTTGGACAAAAATCACAAAACTCTATTGTGTCAAAACAGTGCAAAGGTCCCACTTCGACGACATGGTCGAAGGGTCACATGAACTCAGATCTTGATAAAAAATTGCAGAAGCGTAGAAAAGTACTCTTACTTTGATATGCAACAAGAATCGTTTTGTTTCGACTTAAAACGAAGAAATGACAATGTTTCAAAGTTGGTCCGACGATAACTGAAAATGATCACTATTGTAAAACAATTTCTGGATGCTACTTCGGCAATAGAAACAAAGTATCTAATGCACCCAGATCTAAACCAAACTTTGCAAGGTTGAAGATCTCGATCTCATATTTTTAACGAGACTAAAAACAATGAAATCCGACAAAGGACGAGCCCGGTATAGCGTCGCAAAGTCGGGGTTCTGTGCTGAAAACAACGGGAGCAAAGAGACTAAGGCCTGTAGCTATGCACTAACAGACCAGAGATGAAAAACCATAATTTTGGCATAGTACACTTCCAATTCTGACAAGATGAATAAAATAAAAGTTGTAGCTTAGTTTCTAAGCTTTTCGGAATGACCAAGATCGTCAAATTCCGATCGAAGATGAAAATTCTATGACTAAAACAATTCTCAGATCTAAATTCTATATCACTGTCGTTGTGCTCTCGGGACAGTGGTAAGAATGCTCAGTTTTGACGAAATTAACTTCGAAATTTCATGAAACTTCAAACATGAAACTTTTAGCCCTAAATCTAAGGGTTCCAGAACATCCAAAATTATTAGATTTGGATAAGAAACGAGTAACTTATGGCCAAATCAATTTCAGGTTTTTATTTTCTCAACCCTGTAGTTTGTTGTCAGGTCAGCGACAAACAAACGTGATTTCGACCATTCAAACCTCAAAATTAGGCAAAGCACAAAACATAAAAGTTATAGGCTATAGAATAAGCTTTCCAGAACATCTAGAAAATCTTAATTCCGATTTAAGATGAATGAGATATGCCTAATTTACTAACAGCAATAAACTAATTATAATTTCAGCTAGCATATATTACAAGCAGCTTATGTGCACACCCCAAAATGAAAGCAAAGATGATCAAAGAGCTATGATTCACATGTTACATAATAAAACATGTGGTACTAACTAATTACCGAAATCAAAAGATAATTAAACACATATTAGAAGAGGTTTTTAGCAATATACCTCTCTAGAAAGCAACAAAGACCACTATAGTATCAACCCAAGTTAGCAAAAGATGATTAGGAGGCTATAAGATCAAAAAAATACATAAAACATGTGTTACCAAATCAATTTCAGAAATAAGAAAGATATAAAAACTGATTTGAGGTGGGTATTTGCATTACCTTTGCATAGAATGACTTGCATAAGCTAAAACTAGAAGGAGATGAAGATAGAGGCCATTTTTGTTAAGAAGCTTTAGGAAATGATTAGGGTTTTGATTAGGGATGAATGAATGAGGTTAAGAGAGTTTGAGATAATTTATAGAGGAGGTTTAGGGTGGGTTATTGGGCTAGGTTTAGTAACCCAATAAGAAGAGAGTTATTTACATATTTCCAAAATTTAGTCTAAAGTGTTCATATATGTTTATAAAACTCATTTTTCTTATCCAAACCCGTTTAAAAATCTCTCCTAAAATATTTAACTTTCCAAAAATAACATTTTATCCTCATTTTAAATCCCATATTTCTCATTTAATTAAAATAGCCTTTTTCAAATAAATTTTTATTATTCCAAATCCTTTTATGCTTCATTAAAATAAATAAAAATCCTAACTTTTATTTATTAATTGGTAATGCAAATCCCGGGTTGTTACAGTCATACATTCAATAATCATTTATAAGCTGGATTAATTAATTGTTTAATCCTAATTAATTTAATTAAATTAATTACTTATGAATTAATTATCCAATCCTGATTTATTAATCCCAAATCATTTGGTATAAATTAATTAATCAATCACCTTAATTAATTATTCTCAGTTAATAAATTATTCTTAAGTAATTACAATAACTAATTGATTACTCCTTAATTAATAATTATTTCTTAATCACTTGATTAATCAATTTTAATCATTAATTAAATATTTAAATAATAATCCTTAATTCACAAATTAATTATTCCTTACTTAATCTCCATTTGATTAATTATATTAATAATTTACTTCCCTCAATTACTTATATCAATTAAATTAACTCCTTGATTAATTACATTAATTAATCCTTTAATTACACTGAGTCATCATCACTTCATTACTTCCCTCAAGTAATTATCCTTTAATTACTATCCATTAAGTAATTTCCCTTTTATTACTTTCATTAATTAACCATGCCATAATTAATTACATTTAGTAATTATCTATTTATTACTTACACTAAGTAATTATACTTTATTAATTACATTAAGTGATTAACCTTTAAGTAATTCCACTAATTAATTATCTCTAATTTATCACCACCTCAAATAAATTTAGATAAATTCTTTATCTTCATAATTACTTAATTATATCATTAGAAAAACATTTAGGAATCAATTCCATAATTCAAAATATATAATTTATCTTAAACAAAACAATTTAAACATTAAATTTTAACATTTAAAATCTTTGAAACTTGTTCAAACTTGTTTAATAATTTCTTAATCTTGAAAATTTAATTAAACATTCCTTTAAAACATTTTCACTTTTAAATACACCTTAAAATCTTTTAAACACTTTAAAACCATTTGAAAACATTTTGCTTATATCTTTCACTTTGATCTTCTTTAAAACAAATCTGGTACAAGTTTCATTTTAAACTTGCATTTGATTTTTCTTTATTTTGAAACATGTATTTTAAAATTGGTACAGGTTCTCACTTAAACCCAGAAAGCTCATCACATTTTAACCCGAGCAAACTCTCCAAAATCCCCTAGTTTCTCTCGTGCCACTCGCGATCCATCTCTACTCCGAGTTTCTCATGCAACACTTTCGAGTTTAACACCGAGAAACGCTCGTTTTCTCCCAAACACGATCTCACAGCATAAACCAAACTAACCCAACGTGCACGTGCACGTGCACAGTGCCACAGCGGCGCTTCGGCGATCCACTCCACCTCTGGCAAGTCATCGTTCGCCTCCTCTATCGATTCGAATCACCCCGATATCGTCACAAGCCCAAATTCAAATTCGAGCACTCAAGGTCAAACTGGAACCAAAACATCATCGGAAAACAATTTACCACCGACGATCCTATCCACCTGGAACCACGCTGCCTCGACTAGAGCCTCGCCTTGACCTCCAGCATCGATTCCCCCTATCGTGATCATCTCCGATCCTCCCTAGCCTACGCCATTGCCTCGACAGAAACCACAACCAAAAACACACCGAAAACCCTAGAATGCTCTCGTCCCATCAATTCGTACAATGGAAAAATCATTCAACAATTTTTTCCATTACTATCAATTGCCAAACTTGCTTCAAGCAAAATCTAAAAATTCAAAATTTGTTCGATCATCAAAAATTGATAAAAATGCATATTTTGTTCAAATATGAACAGCTCGTAAAATATAAAACTAAAATTACCATTCTTGCTTTAAAAATCTTGTTTTTGTATAACGATTCACCTTATATGCTTGAATCAACAATTAATGATATTCCATTTTATCACATATGTGCAAGTTCATCAAGATTTTGAGGTGTCAACCCACCTCTTAATCTTATTTTGTTGGAAGTAAATTTTTAACTTCGATTTATGAACAAACAAACATTTTGTATTTAAATCCTTCAGCCTAACAGAGATCAAGTGATTAGATATTTGGGTTTTGACCAAGCTTGATGCTCTGAACTAAGGAAACAGAGAAGATTTCACATAACAGGCATATATACTTATATATATATTTATACGCAGAGGAAAATTTATGTGTGTATATATATACAAGCAACTTCAAACTCAGACTTCACAAGCAACAACAAAGATATACTTAGTTGGATTTAAATTGTTTACTCACCTTGATTTTCTAGAAGAAAGAACAAGGTTGATATATTCCAGGCTTGTGAAAATGGCAAGCAAAAATTCCTTCTTTGATCCTCTGATTTGCATGTTGTTTAAACTGAGATGTTTATGATTGAAGTTTGTTTAATTTTTGAATGGTATTTGCTTTAGATTTTTTTTCTCAGTGAAAATGAACGAATTGAAATAAGAGTGATGTATATATGGAATGAAGTTGATATGTGAGAAAGCAAGTTTACAGGTTGATATATTTTTTCTTGTTTGTACAAAGTAAGATCAGAGATATTTTATTTCTTTGGAAGCTGATGAGATATATTTGTGCGTGCATTAATTACCATTGTACAAATCTATTTTTCTTATTTGTTCCTTCGTTTGTACATAGATGTATAGAATGTTGTCTTCAATTACAAGCTAATAGATATATTTCGTTTCTTTTACAAGTGCATATACTTATATTTGAATGTATATGTTTTGATAAACGAGCAGGCATAAGAATGGATGTACATATATATAAAGAGGAGACAATGTTTGTACAAGGTGATAATATTGCTTTGTACAATCAGTAGAGATTTTTTTTTGCTTTGGTAGCTGATAAATACATTATGGTGTGCTAAAGATTCAAACATTAAATGCATGTGCTTTCTTTCCTAGTTACAGCCTATCCTATTTGTATGTATTTCTTTGTTTTATTGATATAATTTTTTTCTTCTTCTTGGTTAAGTATATTTTTCTGTCTTCTTATGCTTTGCAAGTACGCATACATATTTTGTTTTCAAGCCTATATACTTATAATTGAACATACTTTTATCTTTTCTTTTGTCTTTGCTTTGGCCTTATCACTTTAGAAAAAAAAATGAACTTCTATTTAACATGTTATTTGAATTTTAACTATGTGTATTTATTTTATTCATTTTGTTTTATTATTTTGTAGTATACTTTGTTTGTATTTTTATTATGTTATAAGTTAGCTAATTTGTTTACTTTATATTTTATAAAATTCATCAATATGTTTTTTTTTATAATTTCAAATCTACTCATATAGGCACAACTATATGGATTCACTTGTATATACAATTTCTAAATTTAAAATGATTTAATATATTTTTATTTGGATTCTGGGAAACTCGAATCAATTTATCGATTAGTTTTATAATTTTTATTAAAAAACTAAATTAATTATCAATTTAAATTTAATTAAAATCCGGGGTCGTTACAGACTTCCCCCCTTAAAAGAATTTCGTCCCCGAAATTTGCCAGGGAGACACAAAGATAGATGAAGAATGTTTCATCAAATCAACTAAATATATATTCTGCATTTGGCTTACCAAATCAGAATATCAATAATAGATACAAGAACGAATATTTTTATTTTTTTTCCACAAGAAACTCGGGTTATCCAGACCTACGAAATATGCAGGGGCATCGATTATTCTGAAGGGATAACTAACCATTCATAGAATATATCGGGACCCAAAGAATTGACAGATAAATGGATACAATTTCAAAACTTTTAGTTTAAAACTAAAGTATACCTATCAACCATAGCAACCAAAGCAACCAATTCATCCAAACACACAATTCTGATCTGTTTGGAGTTTATGTCCCATACAAATATATCAAATATCCTTCCTGGATCTACCAGGAATTATCAAAGAATTGAGAAAAGATGCTGAACAAAAGAGATTGATAGAGAAAAGATTGTTTCCTTGTTGTTACAGGGTATTGACCATTTCGTAGTGGTATTCCCCTGTCCCCTATCTCATACTCTTCTTGCACTCATACTTACTATCAGTAGATGGCAAGAGAATTTACTGAGGCGTACGGACGGATATCTTAGAGATACTCCTTCTAGGGTATACTTCACCATATCTCTAATGAGCAACTTAATGTGTTATACTCCTAAGCTAAAGTTTAACCTTAGCTTTGATACCAAATTGTCACGATCCAAAATCCAACGTTCGAAAATCGACACCCGTACTCCACTTGTACTCAAATGCCGCAGATCCAATCGTTGAAATTCGACTCGTGCCGGAGCTTATAACACAGTAGGTATAACAACACAGCGGAAGAAAGAAATAGATGATATCATATACAATTCCAATGAATACAATATCTAGAATGATATACAACAATGATATCAATAATACAGAGCAATATCAGAGATATGATACAATGCTACAGTGAAAATAACAACAATGGAAGAGATCACTCCAAATGATCTACAAAAGAGAATGACTCCAACAACTCCAACATCAAGCTCGAACCACCATCACGTTGCACCAAGATAAGCAACGTTAGTCCTGATCTCCAAAAACTGAACTAGCTCCAACTAGTCTACTAAACCTGACTATCTGAAAAACCCAACTCTAGACTGCCCGTGTGGAAAATTGTGGGCACCCAGAGTTTAGGAAGGGAACAATAAACTCCGAGTCAGTCATGGGACTGGTGTAAGTAAACAAAAACAGTTTATCTTTAACCAAACAACAAAGGAATTTAAACATTGAAATCCGCAATGCTTTTTGGAAAATGAAACTACCATAAGGCCTCCCGCCACACACATAATGCAAACGCAGAATTGGAGGAGATTTCTTCTTATGATAGTCAAACATGCTTACAATGCAAACAAAACTCTTGTGATATTATTACTAGTGCATAGTGTCGAAACCATTTCGAAAGTATAATATTAATCTTAGCCAACATACAACCATTATTGTATGCCTACTATAGCTACTATGTTCAATAGCAGATTACCGCCACATTCCATAGCAGGTTATACAGCTAAAACCGTACAAGGTTCGTATTGTTTATTTGGATTTCCAACAAATGGTCAGGCTAAGGAACTTCCTATGCCACATGGGTACGCCTCTGGAGGGACGTCCCGAGAACTAACTAGCTCTCTGCTAACACAAGGCCGGGTTACCTCTTACACTAGGTAACTACTACACGAATATGGCACTCCCCGGTCCTTTGAGACCTTTATCCGAGGCCTCGATCACACAGCAACAATCACACAGTAAATGAGATTGGAGCAACCACACAGTTAAATATTTGGGCTCCATACCATGATACCATCTTTTTCCATAAGGAAATGACATACCCTAAAGGGAGCGACCCTCATAACATTGCCGCATCTTTCCTGTTTCGACCATTTCCGGTTTATGAGGTTCGATGAGGTCTCGTCCACAAAGCTACGCTTTTTCAGAAAGCCATGCTTTGATCAACAAATGATCAGCAAATAACCATCAACACACAGTAACACTCAGCATGCCACACTACCAAATTGGGAGTATATCACTGATAATCTTCAACTACATAACCTCTGAGCTCGTACGTCTCAGAGAAGGGTGTTAAGCTAAGAGAATAAATTCTTCGCCACCAAACAGAAATGTATTTGAAAGAAATTAGCTTTATATCACAAAGTGTAGCATCAGACATACAACCATACAAGTCTGTTCCGGGTTTGAACAGAACCGAAGGCACTTCCAAAGAAGCCCTTGCAATCCGGCTATTCACAATCCCGATCACACTTCCCATCACTTAGGGAATCTCTATATCGGGGCCACTCGGTGCAGAGACAATTGATAGGTTATCCTATCGTTCTCGCAAACACTCGGTCTTAAACACCGGTCTTCAAATGCTATCCATTTACGTCGTATCACTATTCGGAATGGGTTATATGACACAAAGTCCTCTCCCGGCTAAACCGAATAGTGAGCGCAATATTTTAAAACATATGGATATTGGGATTTCAGTTAAGTCACAACTTTTTACCCAAAACTTTTCTTCAAATGGTTTAAACACATTACCATTTTAATCTTTTACAAAAAGATTCATCTCATACAGTTCACCCAGTTTCACAAAGATCTATTCATAGATTCTCAAATCAATTTCCATTTCAATTGGGATTAACTCATTAAATCAAAGATTTAATTTATAGCTTTCAAAACACGTTTCCAAAGATTTATTCGTAACTTGGAAAACCATTTTTCAATTCAAACTTGAAATTCCTTTAACTTAAATTGGAATTTCATTTCTTATATGAAAGCTTTTATTATTTGAAAACAAATAGTTTTATTTCGAAAAAATCCGATTTCATTTATACAAGTTAAACCCTTGGGTTAAATTCAAATTCCCAAACCAATACTTTTAAAATGGTTGAAAGTCATATAAACACATTTATAACATCTTTAACCATAATTTCCAATTATGGAATTCAATTCCAAATTTTGAATTCAAATCAAATTATTTAAATTGAAAGACTTCACCAAGTTATTCAAAATAACTTTATTCTCAAAACCCCTTTTCAACAGCTTTAACATTTAACTCAAATCCATTTCCAAAATCAATTGAAATTAAAATTTCAATTTCAAAAACATTAAATTTAAATCATCTGTGACTTAACCGATTTCCTCATGAAATCCATATTTGTGTGTGTATGGTGTGGTCCAGGGGTTTCACACAATAGTGCAACAACATTCAATCATCACAGATTAAAATACAGAAATATACTTGATAAGCGGTATAACTATAACGCTTATCGTTCATTCACAGATTCATAGATAATATACAAATGTATCACAAATGAATGATTAAATTATACACAACTCAATCCACAGAACAAAATATCACAGATCAGATAGGACAATCAATTCAAGGCATCTCATACAATACAATCATTCATAAGTAAGGTCAAACATTCAATAATCGTTTATAAGCTGGATTAATTAATTGTTTAATCCTAATTAATTCAATTAAATTAATTACTTATGAATTAATTATCCAATCCTGATTTATTAATCCCAAATCATTTGGTATAAATTAATTAACCAATCACCTTAATTAATTATTCTCAGTTAATAAATTATTCTTAAGTAATTACAATAACTAATTGATTACTCCTTAATTAATAATTATTTCTTAATCACTTGATTAATCAATTTTAATCATTAATTAAATATTTAATTAATAATCCTTAATTCACAAATTAATTATTCCTTACTTAATCTCCATTTGATTAATTATATTAATAATTTACTTCCCTCAATTACTTATATCAATTAAATTAACTCCTTGATTAATTACATTAATTAATCCTTTAATTACACTGAGTCATCATCACTTAATTACTTCCCTCAAGTAATTATCCTTTAATTACTATCCATTAAGTAATTTCCCTTTTATTACTTTCATTAATTAACCATGCCATAATTAATTACATTTAGTAATTATCTATTTATTACTTACACTAAGTAATTATACTTTATTAATTACATTAAGTGATTAACCTTTAAGTAATTCCACTAATTAATTATCTCTAATTTATCACCACCTCAAATAAATTTAGATAAATTCTTTATCTTCATAATTACTTAATTATATCATTAGAAAAACATTTAGGAATCAATTCCATAATTCAAAATATATAATTTATCTTAAACAAAACAATTTAAACATTAAATTTTAACATTTAAAATCTTTGAAACTTGTTCAAACTTGTTTAATAATTTCTTATTCTTGAAAATTTAATTAAACATTCCTTTAAAACATTTTCACTTTTAAATACACCTTAAAATCTTTTAAACACTTTAAAACCATTTGAAAACATTTTGCTCTTATCTTTCACTTTGATCTTCTTTAAAACAAATATGGTACAAGTTTCATTTTAAACTTGCATTTGATTTTTCTTTATTTTGAAACCTGTATTTTAAAATTGGTACAGGTTCTCACTTAAACCCAGAAAGCTCATCACATTTTAACCCGAGCAAACTCTCCAAAATCCCCTAGTTTCTCTCGCGCCACTCGCGATCCATCTCTACTCCGAGTCTCTCACGCAACACTTTCGAGTTTAACACCGAGAAACGCTCGTTTTCTCCCAAACACGAACTCACAACATAACCCAAACTAACCCAACGTGCACGTGCACAGGGCCACGGCGGCGCTTCGGCGATCCGCTCCACCTCCTGCAAGTCATCGTTCGCCTCCTCTATCGATTCGAATCACCCCGATATCGTCATAAGCCCAAATTCAAATTCGAGCAATCAAGGTCAAACTGGAACCAAAACATCATCGGAAAACTATTTACCACCGACGATCCTATCTACCTAGAACCACGCTGCCTCGACCAGAGCCTCGCCTTGACCTCCAGCGTCGATTCCCTCTATCGCGATCATCTCCGATCCTCCCTAGCCTACGCCATTGCCTCGACAGCAACCACGACCAAAAACACACCGAAAACCCTAGAATGCTCTCGCCCTTCAATTCGTACAATGGAAAAATCATTCAACAATTTTTCCCATTACTATCAATTGCCAAACTTGCTTTAAGCAAAATCTCAACATTCAAAATTTGTTCGATCATCAAAAATTGATAAAAATGCATATTTTGTTCAAATATGAACAGCTCGTAAAATAGAAAACTAAAAATTACCATTCTTGCTTTAAAAATCTTGTTTTTGTATAACGATTCACTTTATATGCTTGAATCAACAATTAATGATATTCGATTTTATCACATATGTGCAAATTCATCAGGATTTTGAGGTTCCAACCCACCTCTTAATCTTATTTTGCTGGAAGTAAATTTTTAACTTCGATTTATGAACAAACAAACATTATGTATTTGAAGCCTTCAGCCTAACAGAGATCAAGTGATTAGATATTTGTGTTTTGACCAAGCTTGATGCTCTGAACTAAGGAAACAGAGAAGATTTCACAAAACAGGCATACATACTTATATATATATTTATACGCAGAGATATATTTGTGCATTCATTAATTACCATTGTACAAATCTATTTTTCTTATTTGTTCCTTCGTTTGTACATAGATGTATAGAATGTTGTCTTCATTTACAAGCTAATAGGTATATTTTGTTTCTTTTACAAGTGCATATACTTATATTTGAATGTATATGTTTTGATAAACGAGTAGGCATAAGAATGGATGTACATATATATAAAGAGGAAACAGTGTTTGTACAAGGTGATAATATTGCTTTGTAAAATCAGCAGAGATTTTTTTTTGCTTTGGTGGCTGATAAATACATTATGGTGTGCTAAAGATTCAAACATTAAATGCATGTGCTTCCTTTCCTAGTTACAGCCTATCCTATTTGTATGTATTTCTTTGTTTTATTGATATAATTTTTTTCTTCTTCTTGGTTAAGTATATTTTTCTGTCTTCTTATGCTTTGCAAGTACGCATACATATTTTGTTTTCAAGCCTATATACTTATAATTAAACATACTTTTATCTTTTCTTTTGTCTTTTCTTTGGCCTTATCACTTTAGAAAAAAATGAACTTCTATTTAACATGTTATTTGAATTTTAACTATGTGTATTTATTTTATTTATTTTGTTTTATTATTTTGTAGTATACTTTGTTTGTATTTTTATTACGTTATAATTTAGCTAATTTGTTTACTTTATATTTTACAAAATTCATCAATATGTTTTTTTTATAATTTCAAATCTACTCATATAGGCACAACTAAATGGATTCACATATATATACAATTTCTAAATTTAAAATGATTTAATATATTTTTATTTGGATTCGGGGAAACTCGAATCAATTTATCGATTAATTTTATAATTTTTATTCAAAAACTAAATTAATTATCAATTTAAATTTAATTAAAATCAGGGGTCGTTACATAGGCCGCCCCCCAACCTTGTGATTACGCCATGAAGTCGCGCTCGTAAGACCATGGAGATTTCCATGGAATTCGATGGAAACTCGAGTATCATATCCGGAAAACCAAAAATTAGAGAAATATCGATAGAATGAATCCACAATGTTGCCACAAAGCGGATATCAAGCAGAAGGCACTTTCCATATCTTTACTTCGAAAATATGTATCATATAGTACCATTTCAAATCACTTTCAAATATCGTACTTATATAAAGTCCATTATATATAAGATTTAATTTTCAAATCAAATACCTTTCCAATATCAAATCACACTTATATAGACTTCAATTATATCACTTTTCAAATTGAGTACCTTTTCAAATCAATAGTTTCGAATCAACATCATACTTATACAAATCATTTTTATATAAGTTCGATAACTCCCAAATCAAGTATTTAGTAACACAAGGTTCTCAAATTTCAATTTGTTTCAATATCAGTTCAGTTTCAAAATCATATACAATTTCACCAAATTATTTCTTCTCAAATTAAATACCTTCAGTTTCAAAGTTTCCAAAATAATAAATTTAGAAAATAATCCAAGTTTCTAAATCAAAATAATTTGAGTCAAACGATTCATTTCCAAAATCAATGGTTTTTAAATCATTTTATATTTATATAAGGTCCATCTTATATCAGGGTCAAAAATTTTCAAAAATAAATTTCGCTGCATGAAGAGCCATATGGGATTGAACACCTTTGCTTTATAAAAGATTTTTAATTTAGAATAGTTTGTATATGAAATAGTTTGTAAAATAGTTTGTATGTAAAATAGAATAAACAGTTTGTTTAAGAAGAATAAAAGAAAAATAGTTTTGGAAAATGGTTTTAAATTGATAGTAGTTTTTCATAAAATAAAAATTCCAATTAAATTACAAAGATATCCAACCCAACAACTTCCAATTTCAGCGTCAAGTATATCGATGATATTAGATTATAAGATGTACATACGAAATAATTCAGCAAAATCACATTTGATCGCTCGCTCGATCACACAAGTTCGCTTTCGAACTAGTATTTTCCATTCGACTTCCCTAATGCGGATTTCGATATGGTTTCTCAACTAGAACCCATTAGTCTCCTTGCATAGCCATATACTATGATAGAGAATTCTAGAATCGAGCCCAAAATCCATATCAAATATTCGCCATCAAGAATCAAATGAAAGATCCTAACACGAAATGGTGTAATTCACCTCGAACTTGTGTGCTCAAACCTGGATCAAATTAATTATGCGAATAAAACAGCATACGTACAACTTATGTATTTATTCCAACTTTTTAAATATATAGTTTCATAAAGCTGTTACTAAGTTAAAACATTTAAACTAAATTTTATTCAAAATATTTTGAAGCCCAAATTCTTTTCAAAGCATTTCAAATCTAAATTTCATATTAGAAAAAATTCAAAATATCCTTATTCATTTACTTAACAAAATAGTTTCAACTAATTTTAAATCATATTACTACATACTTTAAACATACATACCAAACTTATATACTTTACTTTTCAAAATTACTTAGCTTTGAAAAGTTAACCTTGATTTGGAAGTGCTCGAACCTTCAAAATAGTCGAAGAAATCATATTTTAAATCCAAGAGTTGGAAATCAACAACAAATCAGTAAATCAATTTCAATAGATAGGGTTATACCAAATCAAATCCAAAACTCGAGGACTGAACACCGACTTACTTCAAATCATTTCAAATATATATATATACATATATCTTTCGAATATCAAATCTTACTTCGGAATTTGAAATCAAAATGGTTTCACAAAATCACTCGCATAGCAAAGCTACTGAAGTGGCCTATCCCCCACCTTAAAACTCGAAAATCAATGTCGATGATGCATGCACTCATCACCGAAGTTATTTTCCAGTGACATAAGTGAGTTCTGGACTTCTATTTTCTTAAAACTTCTTTGAAATTTCTTCGAAATCATCGGAACTCATTTGAAGTCATTTGAAACATTTCTTATTCGGAAAATACTTTCAAATCGTATTATTATATATTTACAAAACCTTAAAACCAATTTCAAAATGCCGGGTTCAATCTCTCAAATTTCAAATTCAACTCTTCAGTTATAAATCATTTTTTAGATAAATCAAATTTCTTACATAATTTTTTCCAAGATTACAAATCCTTTCGAAACCTCAAATTATCATTTTAAAAAGGGTATATAATCTTTATCGAAAACATTTCACTTTTATATATAGAATATAATCATACTTATCAAAATAATAATTTCGGTATATAAAACACTTTTTAAAAATACAAACAAACCTGATTTTTCAAAGGATGATTCAAGAATGGATTTCAAAACAAAGATAGAGATTCAAATTAGAGGAACTCTAATCAAATAAAATTATGATTCGAAGATAGGCTCGAACGAAGATGAGATAATTAAATTACAAAATAGAAGATGGATATACTTATATAAATCGCGGGTGACCTTAACCGGTCAACCGTGATTTCAAAATAAGATCGGTGCAGAATTCTGAGGCAAATCGACATTTGATCGCCAGAGATAGAATTCGGCATAACAAGAGATAGCAGCATCTAAACCGAGGGATATATAAATCTCCGGTGAATCAATGCCAATTGTAAAGGAGTTTCACCCCTTCACAATTCATTCAAAGATTGGTGGGATCGCTTATTCTTATAGAGATCATTCAAAGTGGAGTTATGGGATACTCCAGAATCAAAAGAATACAAATAGAGAGGGACAAGAATGGATTTCGGAACCGAGGGAACGTTCCAAAATTCAAAGGAAATTCAAATCAAAGAGGAAAGAATTCAAGCTCGAATGAAAGTTATTCCGCATCTAAATTTACTATATATGCTATGTTTATCCTAGAGCGAAAGCTCTGATACCAACAGTAAAGACCTAGTATTTTCAACCATTCGCATCCACACATGTCGGACTTGAATTGCTCAAAATATCAGATTGTTAATTTAAAATTTGGCAAAACTCAGCATATACAGTAAATAAATCAATCAAAGAATCATAGATACAAAGTATATAACAGAATGCAGCGGAATAGATAAACAGTAGTTCATGAAGCTACTATATAAACAACAGAGTTAGTAATAAATTACAACAGAATATCTCAAATACAGTGAAGTCTCCAGTATGAACAAATGACTTCTCTGAACCAATTAACCGGAAAATCAGAAAGCTGAATCGATAGTTGGATCTCCAATTGAAGCTCCAAACTCCAAAGGTGAGTCTCAAATGCTGTATCACTCAGTCTGACCCGAGCGTAAAGCAAAACACAAAACACTCGAGTAAGGATTAACATTCTTATATCAATAAATCCAACTCAAGTGAAATATCAACTGAACTACAAGTAACTTAAAGGATGTTTGGGATAACCATCCTCTAAGGATCCATGGAACTATCTACAATGTAGAAATATACACTATAACACCATTGTCATTTCAAATTAATTTATACTTCCAAACCAAGATATCATTTCATTTCAAGTATATATATTTTCCAAAATAGTATATATATTAACTAATTTATAAAGTAAAGTATTTATAATTTCCTCAAGTCTCACAAATCGATTCAAATCAACTCAAATTCCAAATTCAAATTTAATTCAATCTAGATTTATCCATTTTAATTCAATTTAGTTTCTAAATAACAAATTCAAATTATATTGATTTCAAATACAGACCTAATCACAAAATAAACCATTTAAATTCCAATATATTTTCAAAGCTTTAATATTCAACATTTCAAAGTTAAATTTAATAGTTTCATATAGATCTTGGTTTAACTTCATTATTATTTAGTCAGTAAATATACACTTAATAAATTCAATACCAATTAACTTGCCTTAAATTACATTTTTACTAAATATTTCCTTAAATTTATTTAAACAAGAAATATTCATTAACTTACTTAAAAATCAAACCCAAGTTATAAATCATATCTTAAATCTCAATTTCAATAAGCTTCAAATCGGTTTAATTAAATAAAATTATCTTCCCAACCTTAACTTATTCAAATTATTACCGAAATCTATTTTGAAACATAAATTTAAATACTTAACCATATTATATGTATTAAAACAATCTTAATTAAATTAAATATTATTATTAAATCTATAAATATATCATTACCATTTATATATAATAATTTAAGAATCAACATTTATTAAAAGCATATATTTCTTCCCAACTCCATAGAATTTATTTTCAAAATATTTATATATATAGACCAACGGTGTATGTATGTATATCGATCATATGGTTAAGTGATACGGATATTTATCATTTCAATCCGTAATTTAAATGTATACGGGTAGATATCATTTCAACCTGTAATCCCAATTTCAATTCAAATGAAAATCACTTGGGTTTATCATTTCAACCCATAATGATTTTCTACTATTCTAAAGTCTGTTTGGGTATGTATCATTTCAACCATAGTGAATTCTATACTAATAGGGAACTTGCAGAGTGACAACAGATAATATAAATTACAACAACAGGCCTATATCATCAATAACAATATAATATAAACAACAGGATATGGTGTCATATCCCATAGGTGAACAGTTACAGATAATAGCATATATAACAATTTAAATAACTACAGCAGCATATTTCAATTGTCGTTTCAATTGAAATCAAATTTAATAAATATAATAGCATTAATCATGAGTGATTTCTCACCTTTCGAGGCTAGATAGATTTTACAAAGAAATGAGTTACGAGTCCAATCACGAATCCCAAATCAAAGCTAGATTGGCACGAATTTGGACGGACAAAGCTGATAGATAAAGAAATTGATGAAATAATTAGAATCAGTTTGACAGAAATAGCAAATGTATATATATTTATATATATATATATCATTTCCTTTTGAAATCAATATTTAAAACACATATATTAAAATCAAATATATATATATATATAATAAAAATATTATTTTTAAATTAAAACATATATATTAAAATCAACCATCTAATTAAAATAATACATATATATTTATTTTCAAATCAATGTTATTACAAACTTATATACATATATACTAACCAACATATGTACATATATAAATATACCCAAACCAACTCAAATATATGTAAACTAATATATTATACTATAAGATCCATCCTTATTATAAACCCAATGATACATTTAAAACACAACCATATTAAAGTCACAATCTATATATGTATATACATATATATATATATATTTGAAAACCAAATTCACTTTATTTTATATGCTTTAGGATGCATGTTATTAAAACACATCTCATTATAGTGAATACAGCAGACTCGTACAACTTCTATGAATTCATACCTACATATGCAGACCCTATATGAAACCACAACTAGGTATACATGTATAGACTAACATATACGCAGGCTACTCACCACCCATTTGCAGACAGAACAACTATATGTATAGACAAAATACTCACAACCAACATATAATATAACTAATATAAAATAAACTAATATAAGCCTATACTTAAAATAAATGTAAGTACATAGAGATATATGCAGACTGTTCATATATATGAACCAAATGTACGTAAACAGGAATATGTAGACTCATACATAAGCATAAGCGTAAACCAACATATATACCAGATTTCAAATATATATACATAAATTGGTCACATATATGAGATACACATTGTAACTTTTTTAGAAGTCAAATCTATATGTACCGTGACTATACAACCTACAAAAGAACTTAACAGAACACAAATCTATAGGCTAATATGCAATATCTTATATACGCAATTCATGTAGTTTTCCCAAACCTGAAAAATATAGGTTGTTTATATACAAATCAACACCTAATATAACTAGTGTATTATAAAACAAATAGATATATTACTGTAAACAAAACAAATGTAGACACAGTTAGTATATAAAATATAAAGTACTCTAACAGTCTTATATAAACCTTATAAGCTATCATGCAACTTTATAACAAAACGTATATAGTTATACATATACAAACTCTTATGACATCTCACATAAACAACCATCTTTAAATTTATATATATACACAGAACTCATATAACTTTTATATATATAAACTGCAGATCCAATATGACCAAAATTTTACATACTTCATATAATGTAACGACCCGTATTTTTACGGATCGAAAAGTTCGTTCAAATCTGGAATTTTCAACATTTTAGGTTGTTTCAGATTTTGGGAAGAATTTTGGTTAAGTCCTAAGTCGTAGCCGACTTATGAGTTCTGGACGAGTTAGTGATGAGTCTGGGCGAGTTAAGGACTTAAGGGGTGAGTCGGCGACGACCTAAGGAGATAAGTCGTAGCTGGGCTAAGTTAGTAGGTCGAAGTTAACTCGGCAAGTATTAAGTCGTAGGTTGTAAGTCGTTGCCGAGTTAAGGGATAGACAACCTAAGGAAGTGACCGACTTAAGTTATTGTAGACGACTTAAGGTTTTGAGTTAAGTGTTAAGTCGGCTGACGAGTTAAGGTAGTGGTCGACTTAAGACCTGGATGACTTAGGAATTGAGTCTTATCCTGATAGATCGGCAAAGCTGCTATGTTAAGTCGTAGGTAGGCTGCTGTGTTAAGTCGTGACCGAGTTAGAAGTTAGACAAGTGAGTTTTTGAGTCGGCAGTTGTTTAAGTCGTATGGGGTAAGTCGTAACCCAGTTACGTGTTAAGTCGTAAGTTTGTTAGGTCGCTGGGTTAGGCCAAAGTGTTAGGTCGTAGATGACTTAAAGAGTTAAGTCATAAGTCGTACTCCTTCGTAAGTCGTAGGTCGGAGACCCAGTTAGGTCGTAACCTGGTTGAGTCGTGGCCGAGTTAAGGAGATAGCGTTGTCTTAAGTCGTAGGGACTTGGATCTGTTAAGTCGTATGTCGGCTGAGTGTTGAGTCGAGAATAGGGATAAGTCGGAGACGACTTATGGAGTTAGCCGAGTTACGACTTAGCGAATTTTCTGCCTATAAATAGAAGGGGGTTGGCTTCATTTTTGGGATCCGGATTTTGAAGCGACGAAGTGCTGCCATTTTGAGAGCTCGACTTCTACACTTCTTCACTTCTTCTCTCCACTCTAATCTAGTGCTTCCTTCCATCCAAATCGAAGATCAAGATTGAAGATCCAAGAGCTAAAGTTGAAGATCTTCATCCGTTAAAGTGAGATTTCTTCGTTTGAAGCGGATTTGTGATAGATCAAGCTTGATCCTTCGCTGTCCAGATCTGAAGCGTATTGATTTGAGGTTGTTTAGGTGATTTGGTGAGTGGTGATTATCTCTCACACGGATCCAAAGAAGTATATCGGATTGTTGGCTCGATTTGGTGTTAAAATAGTGATTTCCATGCATTTTCTTCATCCTAAGTGTAGATCCATATAGATCCATTGTTCATGATGATGTTACATCCATTTTATCATATGTTAACCTATGCAAGTTCATTCATCAAGTTTGTAGAGATATAATCCATGTTTTCATGCTTATTGGACTTTCAACTCTTTAATTACGAAAATGCCATTCTTGTTATAATTGTCTACTTAGATCATTTTTGAATGCTTGATTGCTTGGATTGATGTTTGATTTGATTGATTGTTATGAACTAGATGATTGATGATTAGATTTAGATCGAAGGTGATTCAAAAGCTAAGGGAAAGGCTCTTGAATTGGAAAAGCTGCTCGTGGCATATGTAGCGGGATGATGAAGCTCTTATGCATAGATTCGATGATGTGATGTTGAGATGAGGCTTTGCGAGGATGTAATGAAGCGAGGCAATCATGTGATGAAGACTTGGTCTAATCCAGACGGGATCATTCCAAGCATGTTGATAACTCGGTGATATGATTCGAGTTGAGGATAATGAATGGATGAGAATAGTCGTCGAGGAGGATGACTAGGAGGTTTGGATAGCATCGTTGTTGAAGGTTCTAGCATGCTCTAAGCAAGAGTACGTTTGGGCAGATTCGATAGTCCCAACGGCCAACTGTTGATGGTCGAGTACTCTGGGCAGATTCGATAGTCCTAGGCACGGGCTGCGACGACGTGCGGGAGTTATGTCTAGAACCGGGGTTTCCATTAGCCCTTGACGGACGGCTGAAAGAATGTGCCGGTCATTCAATTAACGGTGATATCGAAGCAATGATAACAGTGATAGCCAGAGTCATGGATGTTTGGTTGTATCGTCATTCGGACTCAAGAGCGGTATTTTCTGGGTGCTTATCTGATTTAGGCCTTAGTACTTGGAAAACACCGCCCTTGACTCGAGTGATAGTAGCTTTACTTTAAATTGTATGCTCTGCTATGTTTGCTTCTGCTTAGTGTGTGTCTGGGGGCTATCACTGTAGAATGAGGTTGGAGTGGGAGGGTTGTATTCCTATTCCTTTTCCTTTATGCTCTTTTGGTATGTTGTTAGTTAATTTACTGCTCACTAAGACTGTTGTCTGACTCAAGGCTTTATGTTTTAATTCTTATTGCCTTGGGCTGTTCGTCCATTTTGGGACGGGCAGACTAGGTAGCAGGTGACAGGTGCTGTTCTCTTCTCACGATGCTGATATCGAAGACGAGCTAGAGGGTTGCATATTTTTCTTCTTATATGTACTGGATATTCCGCTGTTTTGTATTCTCTGAGAGATATGTAGTGAGGCTGGATGTATTGACTATGTGGATGCTTGTATTCAACTATTATGGAGTTTTATATGATGTCATTTTGTTCTGTAAAGCTTCACTATACATATGTTCTATTGTATTTTGTCCATGCGCTGTGAGTAATACGATAGATTCTGTTGTTTTAAATCTTACCTTGACAATCGTCCATGGTCGCCTGGCACACTTTACAGCGCTCTATCTCTAGATTCGGTGCAGGGGTCATGGGCGGTCGTCACATTTGGTATCAGAGCATTGGTTAATCGATTTTACCCAACGCTCGCTGTCGTAACTACGTATGAGAGACGTAATTGTAATTTTGATGGATGACTACTATATATAATATAGTAGCTTAGTAGAGTTTGAGTCCTTTATGCAGTTGTTTCTCTAGATGTTCTAATCATTCCTTTTTATAGATATTGAGAATGAGTCGAAGAGGGAGACCAGCTGCTAGGGAAGGCCGTGCTATTGAAGAGACTGCTGATTATGCAGCCATGTTCGAAGCTATGATGACTTCGATCATGAGAAGGATACCAGTTCCGGGGGCAGCAGTTGATGTTGGAGTTCAAGTTCAAACTCCGAAACCAGTGGATTTTGCTAAGTTGTGCAAGGACTATACTGCTCTTGGAGGGAAGGTTTTCTTGGGAACAGAATCAACTATCGAAGTCCAGAGATGGATAGATGCTTGTAGAAGGATCTTTGGTGATTTGGGAATTGATGATGCAACTAAGAGGAAGTTGGCATCAAGGCAGCTTCAAGGGAGAGCCTCTGATTGGTGGAACTCTATTACCATCGATACTCCGGAGGAGGAGATTACTCGGGAGCAATTCCAAGTCAGATTTGAAGCTAAGTTCATTTCTACAGCTCAGAAGTCTATTCTGTTCAAGAAGTTTGTGGAGCTCAAGCAAGGTGGAAGATCTGTTCTTGAGTATGTTTCTGAGTTTGAAGCTTTGTCCAAGTATGCCCGGTCATATATTGAGTCTGCTTATCAGAAGAATGAGAAGTTTGTGACCGGCTTGGATAGTTATCTTGGGAGGCAGTTGGTGGATCATTTGGACGATTCATTTGAGAAGCTTGTGGAGAAAGCTCTCAGGCATGAGAGTCTGTTTCCTAAGGAAGGATCTGTTGTTGCTGTGACCAAGGGAGAATCTAAACCACATCAGGGTGGAAACCAGAAGAGGAAGCAGCAGCAGCAGAAAGGTAAGGATGGCCAGAAGAAGCCGAAAGGCGAGGTGACTTGCTACAATTGTCAGCAGAAGGGCCATTTCTCTAAGGATTGTAAGAATCCGAAGGCACCAATGAAGTGTCACAACTGTGACAAGCCGGGACATTTCAGGAAGAATTGTCCAGAACCGAGAAAAGATAAGCAGATTGTGCAAGCTTATGCTTTGGGAGCTGTTCCGTCGTCTTCAAAAGCTCCTACTGCTGAAGAGAAAGGAAAGAGTGTGGTTGTTCAAGGTACTCTTTTCCTATGTGGTGTTCCAGTTAGAGTTTTGTTTGATACTGGAGCGTCGCATTCGTTTGTTTGTAATGAACTCGTAGGCCGGTTAGGTTTGGCACCGGATATTGTTGATAGGCCATTGGTTGTGACTAATCCAGTTGGGGGTTCGTCTTGTTTGTGTATGTTATGTCGTGGTCTAGTTGTATCGAGTCATGGTTGCTCTTTTGTTTGTGATTGCTTTGTTCTGAACTTTGCGGGGTTCGAAATTATTTTGGGTATGGACTTGCTTAGGAAGTATGCGGCTAAGGTTGATTGTGAGAGGCTGGAGGTGACAGTCGAGAATGTGGAGGGGCGAAAGGTTGTGATACGATGTAAGCATGAGGAAGGCGTCTTCATGAGCTTCATGTATTCGCTAGTTGTTCCACGGGATGGACTGTCTTTAGTGCCAATCGCAAATGGATTCGAGGATGTCTTTGACGAAGTCAAAGGGTTGCCGCCGCATAGAGAGATCGAGTTTCGTATAGATCTAGTTGAAGGAGCCAGACCTGTTGTGATGCCTCTTAGGCGGATGGCGCCTAGGGAATAGCAGGAGTTGAGGGTGCAAGTTGATGATCTTTTGCAGAAAGGATTCATTCGGCGTAGTGTGTCCGAGTGGGGTGCACCAGTTGTGTTTGCAACCAAGGCAGATGGGTCGTTGAGATTGTGTGTGGATTATCGTGAGCTGAATAAAGTGACTAAGAAGAACAAGTATCCATTGCCAAGGATAGATGACTTGTTTGATCAGCTTCACGAAGCTAAGGTGTTTTCTCAGATGGATTTGGCAACGGGATTTCACCAGTTGAGGGTAGCGAAGGATAGTGTGCCGATGACTGCTTTAAGGACACCATCCGGTTTCTTTGAGTGGCTGGTAATGCCGTTTGGATTGACTAACGCGCCAGCATATTTTGTGGATCTTATGAATAGAGTGTTCAGAGATCAGTTGAACAAGTTTGTACTTGTGTTCGTGGATGATATTCTGATTTATTCCAGAACGGAAGAAGAGCACAAGACGCACTTGCGTATTGTTTTGGAGATCTTACGGAAACATCAGCTGAAGGCTAAGTTTTCGAAGTGTCACTTCTGGAAGAGTGAAGTGAGGTTCTTAGGCCATGTGATTTCTGGAAATGGAATAGCGGTTGATCCCGCTAAGGTGGCAGCAATCCAGGATTGGGTTAGACCTAAGAATGCATCTGATGTGAGAAGTTTTCTTGGATTAGCAGGATATTATCGACGGTTTATCAAAGACTTCTCCAAGGTAGCTGCACCGTTAACAGGATTGACGAAAAAGAACCAAGTGTTCAGCTGGGATGCTAAGTGTGAGCAAGCTTTCGGAATCCTGAAAGAGAGATTGACGAGTGCTCCTGTTTTGACTATTCCAAGTGGGAATGATGAGATGGTGGTTTACACCGACGCATGTGGTAGTGGACTTGGAGCAGTGCTGATGCAGAAGGATAAAGTTGTTGCGTATGCCAGTCGACAACTGAAGCCGCATGAAAGGAATTACCCAACTCATGATTTGGAATTGGCAGCGATTGTATTTGCTCTGAAGATGTGGAGACATTATCTGTTGGGAGTTCGATTCGAGTTGTTTACGGATCACAAGTCGCTGAAGTATCTTTTCTCCCAAAAGGATTTGAATCTTCGGCAGCAACGTTGGCTAGAGTTTTTGGCATCATATGATTTTGGTATAGCTTATACTCCGGGAAAAGGTAACGCAGTGGCAGATGCGTTAAGTCGAAGACATGCATGATTGGGAGCCATGTTTTCTGAATGGAAGAATCTCGAGTATTTAGCTAGATTTGACTTCAGGCCTAGATGCGAATTGGAACCTGAGATGTTGGCAAACTTATCAATAAGACCCACTCTTGTGGAAAGGATTGGTGAGAGCCAAAAGCGAGATGATAAGCTTGTCAAGATTATCCGTGAATTGGAATCTGGATTGGATCCAGAAAAGGATAAAGGATTCGAGGTCGATCGAGAGGGTTGGCTTCGGAAGCAAGGACGACTAGTTGTTCCCGATATAGGTGAATTGAGGAGTGAAGTTCTGAAGGAAAGTCATCACTCGAAGTTGACAATTCATCCAGGTGGAAATAAGATGTATCGGGATATGAAGAGAACCTACTACTGGGAAGGTATGAAGAAGGATGTTGGAAATTTTATTTCCAAATGTATGAACTGCCAGTTGGTAAAAGCCGAACAGAAGAAGCCAAGTGGATTGCTTCAGCCATTAGAAGTTCCTACATGGAAGTGGGAACAAGTGTCGATGGATTTTATCGATGGATTGCCTAGAACCAGGACGGGAAATGAAGGGATTTGGGTCATTGTGGATCGTCTGACTAAGAGTGCACGATTCATTCCTGTGATATCCTGGAAATTTGGCAATATCAATTTAATAATCTTTATAAATAATTAAATTGATTTGTTGATTTTATTTTATAAAATTTACAAGTTTATTCATTTTAAAAGGTTAATAATATTTTAATTGGCAAGTTTATTTCTTTTGAAAAACAAATATCATTTTAATTTGGGAATATCTTTTCTAAAATTTTAATTGAGAAGATTTATCTTTCTAAAACTTATATAAATATTTTATATTTATAATGTATATATATATTGGTATATATATATTATGAATAGGGAATCTTTTAATTTAATAAAACTATGTTTTCAAATTATAATATATATGTATATATATATATATATTGTTATTTGAAGTTATGTATAAAAATTCAATAGGCTAATTATCAAGCTAATGTTAAAAATATTTTCCATTTAGAATATATATATTTGTATATATTGGAATGGAAAGAGTATTGGATTTGAATTTAATTAAGATGTTTTCAAACTTTAATATTTATATAATTTGTAATTTGACTTAATACTTTTGAAAATGATATTTGAGATTTAAATAACAAGTATATTTATTATAAATATATATGTAAGCTTAAGTTTAAATAAGATTTAAATAAGAAGTTCATTTGTTTTAATATTCTTTTATTTTAAATTTAAAAACATAAGATAAATTGATTTGTAAATATATATATAGTTAAAATAAGTTTCTCAAGAATATATAAATATGTTATAAATATTTGATTAAAGTATAAGTTACTTAAATAATAGTTTTCACATTTGTATATTTATATAGGAATGTAAAAGCTTAATTATAAAAAGACAAATATATCATTTTATACACATAAATATTTCTTAAATACACATATATGACTTAAGTAAATTAATTAAAAACAAGATTAACACTTGTTAGCTTATTAAGGTGGTTTAGTGACATTTGTAAAAATGTAAGCATAGGTGTAAGCAAATTAATACTTAAAAGACAAGTGGCTATATTTTAATTAAAGTTTTAAAATAAATAATATATGAAAGAAGATCTGATTTTACTTTTTAGCTAAAATTCATTTTTCTTCAGCTCTAAAACTATCTTCTTCTTTCTCAACTAAAACTAAATTCGAATCTAAAGATAAAGTAAAATCTGGAAATAAAAATCTGGAAGCAAACAACTCTGTAAATCAAATGCAAGCTGGAAATCAAAGAAAAAGAGGATCAAGGCAAATTCAATAAGAAGTTTCAAATCTTCATATGCAACCTGAAGATCAGAAAAAGAAATCAAGCAACAACTAAATGCAAGGATCAACAACAGGATTTTAATTCAACAAGCAAAGCAAAAGAAGTTCAAAAATTTAAACAAACCTGGAAACAACATATGTTCTCTGTTTTTCGAATTCAGGTGAGTAAACTTTTATTTAAAAACAGTTTTAGATGTTGCATGTGATGATTTTGTGTGATAATGTTGTTTTATGGCTTGCATGATTTATTCTTCTGGATAATGTATGAAATTGCTTACATGGGTGTATATCTGTATATATTTATATAAACTGCCTCTGTTATGTCTACAAACTCAATTTACTTTCAAAATGTGAATCTCCCTCTGTAATCAATTTCAGGTTAGAATATATAAATGGGAAATGACAATAACCATGTGATATGAATTTTAAAAATAATAACTGGAAATTTTATTTAGCAATTTGCTCAAAATTTATAAATGTCGGTGATGAACTTAATATATGAAAAATTCAATCAAGTTAATTCCAGTTGCTAATGATATAATCTGAACCGTAGGGTAAAATCATGAATTTAGGTAAAGAAATCATGATTTTTAAGTAAATAGTTGGAGAGATATCTCGAGATGAACGGAAAATGTATTTTCATCAATTTCCGTTGATCAACGATGATTGGGAAGTCATGATTGTTCGTGGTGAAAGCTGGCATGTTGGAGATTACAGGAAAATAAGGATTTGATTTATCGATGGACGTGGCGACTCAGCGACGATGAACTAGGGTTTAATGTCAGGATTTGAACGTCGAGAGAAGTGGGGCTAATTCATGGTCATCAATGCATCGAGTTGAACGGGACCTAAGGGGATTGAAGTAGGGGAGGTTGACGAAGCTTCAATTGTGGTTGCGTGGCGTCAGGTGGTTGAGATGGTCGGAGCGAGGCGTTTTTAGGTGATCGGTATTGTTCCAGTTTTTCGAACGATGGGTTCGATTTCGTTTCGATGGTGATATCGGTGGTCTGGATAGCCAGGTGGGTCAGGGGGATGGTTGTCGACTTGGCGAGGGCGTCGACGTTGGTCTGAGCACTGGCGAACTTGCATGCACGTGCACGTGTGCACGTATATGTCTGGCGATGATAGGATTTGGGAAGAAGCTGGAAACTCGGGATTGACTCGTGAGGTTGCATGGTTTTCTCGAAGCAGTGGGATGAGCGAAATACTCGAGTCTGAGCTCGGGAATCTGGAGTGTTGGCTCGGGTAGTCTTTTTGTTCTCGTTTTTTTTATAATGTGTGTAGAAATTTTGTAACTGGGTTTTGGAAAATTAAAGTTTTAAAATAATAAAATGTTTAAAACAAGTTTAAGGTTTTAAAAGTTATTAAAATGATTTAGTCGACCCAAAGTAGAGTTTAAACAGTTTTAAAAGAGTTTTAAACGAGAATTTGAAATATAAATAATTTAGTTTAAAACTTTTCTTATATAAATTTCTTTTATATAATAAATGTTTTCTTAACATTTGATTTGGAAGTTATAAAATTTGTTAACTTTAATTTGGTAAGTTAAAGGATTATTTTATTTTAAACTTAATTAAATGATTTAATTAAGACTGTTAATTATAAGATAAAATGTTTTAATGTTAATGATAATTATGTCATTTATATAAATAATGTTTTACCTTAAGGTTAATAGGTTTTTAATGAGTTGAGATTTATTAAATTAATGAAAGGTAATTA
This sequence comes from Allium fistulosum, assembly GCA_030737815.1. Taxonomy (NCBI): domain Eukaryota; kingdom Viridiplantae; phylum Streptophyta; class Magnoliopsida; order Asparagales; family Amaryllidaceae; genus Allium; species Allium fistulosum. The sequence goes on along the minus strand of CM060905.1, from coordinate 493,724,203 downwards.
AGGATTAATTACATAGATAATTAATTAATGTGATTAATTAAAGTTAATTAATAAATAAGATTAATCAAGACTAGTTAATTAATGTGATTTATTAATGGACTGTAATTACTTAGTAAAGTATTTAATGTAATTACTGGATGTAATTAATGGAAGATGATTTAAGAATGGAAGTAATTTGATTTTAATTACTTTTTTTGTAATTAATCAAGGGATTAATTAAAGATAATTAATTAAGGAGTAATTAATTAATGTAATGAAGTAATTAAGGGAAGTTAATTACTGGATGAGATTAATCAAAGGTGATTAATAAATGTGGTTTAATTAAAGATTAATTACTTAATGTAATCAATTTAAATAGGATAATTAATTAAAGAAGTAATTAAGAAATCATTAATTAAATATAGTTAATGATGTAATTAAGAGTTGATTAATTAAGATTAATTAATCAATAATAAGTGATTATAGAGTAATTAATTAATGTAATTAATTAAGTATTAATTGAATTAATTATAGATAATTAATTAATAGAATAATTAATGGTTAATTACTATAAATGGTTAAGAATAATTAATTTGTGAAATTAATTAAAGGTTAATTACTTAAAGTAATTAAAAGATAATTAATCAAGGATGATTAATTGAAATGAAATAATTAGAGGATTAATTATTAATGAATTAATCAAGGTTGATTAATAAAAGTAATTAATTTAAGTATGATTAATTAATTGTAATTAATTGAGGATTAATATAATTAATTATAATTAATTAATAAATAAAGGTTCATTAATTATTGTAATTAATGATAGTAATGAAAGGTTAATTTCTGTATATGGTTAAGGATAATTACTTGAATGTAATTAAAGTATAATTAATCAAGGAAGATTAATTAAGGAAGATCATTTAGATGTTAAATTAATTAATTGGTAATTAATTAATGTTAGTAAGCAGGATTAAGATAATCCAAGTAATTAAGTGATAGTAATTAATTTAATTAAAGGTTAATTAAATTGATTAGAGTTAATCAATTCTGTTTAGATAATTGATTAATACTGGATGTTTGATATTGGGTGATTGGATGATATTGGATGATTTGTATGTCTCTGATATATATATGATATATGCTGCTTTGTGAGATGAATGTTGATATGAATTATCTATTGTGATAATGTTATTTATCTATCTGTTTATATCATTCAGAATATAAGTTTAAATGTTTAAACCTTTAAACAACTTGGCCTTAAAAGATACGTTTTGGATTTCGATGAGACCGGGATCGGGTTTCCGTATACCGGTATTCCAGGTCTGGAGACCCGAATACCACATCGATCCAAATTTACGATAGGTCGTGAATCTCAAGTGAAGATGAAGATTCAGAGTGCAAGGGTTATTGTCGTTAACTCTGAGGGTGATTCCAAAACGAGTGTAACGAGATAATGCCTTCGGTTTCGTTCGAACCCGGAACGAACTTGTATGGATTGAATGCTTTCAGCACATCGTCAGGCGGACGATGAGCATTCTAAGTGATATGTTCTGATTAAAGGTAATCGTAACCTCAAGCCTCATCAACCGGGAATGGCTAAAACAGGGGAGGTGCAGCAAGGCTTCGTGGGTAGCACCCACTGAGAGCAAGATAGATCCCTGTCTAGAGGTCCCTTTTCTTTTATTCGGCTTAGTGTGTGGTTGGTCGCGCCAACTACGGGATTGTCTTGTTCGGAATTATCCAGTAAGGGATGGTTCCGGCTTTGTGTTGCAGGGGAGCGGGCGTACTCCTCGGTACGGTGATCTAGGCCACGTACTGTGACGGGCGGTACCCCAGTAGCCCTGCCATTGTATGGAATCCAAACTCCAATAAGTGCCGTACGTATTAATTGTTCCCAACTATGTTGGAATGTGAGATGTAAGCATTTCAGCTATTTCTGTAATTTACTTGAAAACCCTAGACCCTATTATAATACAATCGGATTTCCTATCAAATGTTTTAGTTAGCGTAAGGTAAAAACTTACCCATGTTTATGTGTGGGGAGTCTTACGTGATACTTTTGTTTTCAAAGGTTTTCAAAGTTAAGCAATTTAACCGTTTACTCACACCAGACCCATGTCTGACCCAAGTGTTTATTTTCTGTTTTATTAAACTCTTGGGTACTCAAATTTGTATGAGTAGTCAAGGGGATTCAGGTTAGTCTTGACGAATTCTGGAGGAGCTGTGGAGCAGGAGGCTTCAGCGAATAGATATATAGAGTTTCCGCTGTGTATGATAGATGTACTTGTGTTGTATAATAGACAGAAATTTATAACTGTCTATTCTGTGATGTATAAATTGTGTACTCTGATGTATATGATACTATGTAATATCTTATGTGATATAATATATTTCTCGTTCCGCTGTGAGATTTCTGATGTGTTGTTGTTCTCTCTTCTTTTCTTTTCTTCTTCTATCCCTTTCTTTCTTCATAACGATGCGTCTTTCTGGGCATAGGAAGGCGGGTCGTTACATTTGGTATCAGAGCATAGGTTGAGCGAATACCTAAGCTATTGGTTAAGTGAATATCAGAACACTAGGTTGAGTGAATACCTAGGTTCGGAAGGATTGTTCATTAGTGACAGGATCTGTAGCAACCTGTTTGAGTCTGAGTGTGTATATATATATATATTCGAGAGCGCGTATTTGTTAGTTATATAAAATGGTTTTATATTGTGTTAATTGATCGGTTGAGTGGTATATGGATTCTGGTCAATACGAGTAGCTAACGTTATTGATAGGGATCTCTAAACACTTGAACCAGGCCAACGGACACAATATTGTTTTAAAGAGGTAGATGAAATAATTCTACCCAGAAATAATTTCTATATAAAAAGTATCATTTTAAATATATATATTTATGTATTTCTACCTATTTGTTGGGTTACCTGTTCGGGTTTTCCAATATAAGTTATAAAGGTAGATAAGGGGGTAGTGTGTGTAACACGACTATCAATGGTTGGAATTTGAGTGTTGAGATTGGAAGTATATCTGACGAGACTGTAGACCAAATACCGTCTCGAGTAAACTTTGTTGTGGTGTAAAGATTTCACCGATCTCTGAAGGAAACCAGTTATGGTTTAGAGTTTATCTTTGAAGTTGGATGAATAGAGTAGATCTATTGGATGAGCTGAAGAGAGTGATGGTATTTTGGTAACCTCAGGAAGTAGTAGCTGTGTGATGAGACACGGTGGCTATGGACGTTTCTGAAGATGTTTCTTCTGGGACAAGTTTGAAGAAGTGAGTCTGTTTCGGTGTTGTGGCTGAGTCCAGTGGGGTGTTTCTATTTGCTTTGAGGTCCGAGTTTCTCGAGGAGTTTCGGATAAGAAGTCTTTGGTTTGTGGCAGCAATGCGACTCGGAGTGTTCTATGTTGGCAGAAAGTTTCTGGCTGAGCAGTTTTTCTGAAGGTGAAGTTCAGAAGCAGTAGAGTGAATCCATTTCTTCGATGGATTGGTTAGTCAAATATAAGCTGTTCTGATTAGTGAAGAGAGAACAGTTATCTTTGGAAATTAGGTCGAGCTGATCGCAAAAGTGACTTGCGATTGTTTAAGTATTCTCTTGGGATTATTGGAGATTGAGATTCCGTATCAACTTGATTCGTGGAGTTACCAGAAGTTCAGCTTAGTAGAAGGATGTCTCCTAGAGAATAATTTGGTGAAGCAGCTCAGGATTCTTTGGAGAGGGATTGACCACACCTAATTTTCTGGTGAGGATTCTGTTAAGGTGTTTTTGACCAAGTGGAAGGGTTCACTAAGATTTTATGGGTCTAATGAACTGTGGATGATCAAGTTTGTGCTCGAGTTTCTCCGACGGTATTCTTATCTATTCCAGATCATAGATGCGCAGCGAAAGCAAGATAGCAGCTATTCTAGAGTGAAAGCAACCGAGAGTTGTAATTTTCTTCGAGTAAAGGATTTCTATAGGAAATTCAAGTGTATCTCTAAGTGTGAAGAAATTTTCGGGATTTGGAGGTAAGATTGTCAAGTGCAACTGTTTGGCTATTCCAGAAAGGAGAAGTAGTTCGAAGTGCTCTAATGTTTGTAGAGTAGAGTTGTGTTTTGGATTTCGGCATATTTTTGAGAAACCATTTTGTTGAGTAGGATCCGAAAATTGGTTTGATGTTGGTCTAATCTGTTTCAAGAAGCATCAGCAAGGGTTAAGCTGATCAAGAAGAATGAAGTGACTCAGGATCGTCAAAGGAGTTATGCAGTTAAGAATTGATGGAATTTGGAAATTGATGTTGAATTTGGATATTGTTTAAGTTTTCTCCGATCAAAGGAGATATAAGATTTAGTAAGACTGAAGAGTTAGCTCCGGAAGTATTATGAGATTTTTCTGTGTTCTTTGGAGATTAGATTTTGATCCCCAGGATTGAGTTGCCAGTTCGGATAACTGGAATTCATTTTATTTCACATATCTCTGAGGAATATGTGTATGATTCATCGAGTGATGGAATCAGCAGTTCAGAAGGATAGTTGGGATGGTTTTGAGTTAGTCTGATATCTTGTTCAGATTTGTGATCTAGAAAGGAAGGACTTCTATATTATTGTAGATAGTTAGTTTAGATCCTGTAGAACGAGTCTCCCGGTATATATATATACTTGGGAAAACTCGAGGAAATTCTATCCAGAATTTGTCTGGATAATTAAATTTGTTTGATTAAATTGTTTGCTATGGTTGTTAGAATATGATTGATATGTATGGTTGCTGTTTAAAATTAAAAAAAAAATTTGGGTTATTAAATTATTTTTGCTTTTAAATTTCGGGGACGAAATTATTTTAAGGGGGGAGGAATGTGATATCCCGGAAATTTGGCAATATCAATTTAATAATCTTTATAAATAATTAAATTGATTTGTTGATTTTATTTTATAAAATTTACAAGTTTATTCATTTTAAAAGGTTAATAATATTTTAATTGGCAAGTTTATTTCTTTTGAAAAACAAATATCATTTTAATTTGGGAATATCTTTTCTAAAATTTTAATTGAGAAGATTTATCTTTCTAAAACTTATATAAATATTTTATATTTATAATGTATATATATATTGGTATATATATATTATGAATAGGGAATCTTTTAATTTAATAAAACTATGTTTTCAAATTATAATATATATGTATATATATATATTGTTATTTGAAGTTATGTATAAAAATTCAATAGGCTAATTATCAAGCTAATGTTAAAAATATTTTCCATTTAGAATATATATATTTGTATATATTGGAATGGAAAGAGTATTGGATTTGAATTTAATTAAGATGTTTTCAAACTTTAATATTTATATAATTTGTAATTTGACTTAATACTTTTGAAAATGATATTTGAGATTTAAATAACAAGTATATTTATTATAAATATATATGTAAGCTTAAGTTTAAATAAGATTTAAATAAGAAGTTCATTTGTTTTAATATTCTTTTATTTTAAATTTAAAAACATAAGATAAATTGATTTGTAAATATATATATAGTTAAAATAAGTTTCTCAAGCATATATAAATATGTTATAAATATTTGATTAAAGTATAAGTTACTTAAATAATAGTTTTCACATTTGTATATTTATATAGGAATGTAAAAGCTTAATTATAAAAAGACAAATATATCATTTTATACACATAAATATTTCTTAAATACACATATATGACTTAAGTAAATTAATTAAAAACAAGATTAACACTTGTTAGCTTATTAAGGTGGTTTAGTGACATTTGTAAAAATGTAAGCATAGGTGTAAGCAAATTAATACTTAAAAGACAAGTGGCTATATTTTAATTAAAGTTTTAAAATAAATAATATATGAAAGAAGATCTGATTTTACTTTTTAGCTAAAATTCATTTTTCTTCAGCTCTAAAACTATCTTCTTCTTTCTCAACTAAAACTAAATTCGAATCTAAAGATAAAGTAAAATCTGGAAATAAAAATCTGGAAGCAAACAACTCTGTAAATCAAATGCAAGCTGGAAATCAAAGAAAAAGAGGATCAAGGCAAATTCAATAAGAAGTTTCAAATCTTCATATGCAACCTGAAGATCAGAAAAATAAATCAAGCAACAACTAAATGCAAGGATCAACAACAGGATTTTAATTCAACAAGCAAAGCAAAAGAAGTTCAAAAATTTAAACAAACCTGGAAACAACATATGTTCTCTGTTTTTCGAATTCAGGTGAGTAAACTTTTATTTAAAAACAGTTTTAGATGTTGCATGTGATGATTTTGTGTGATAATGTTGTTTTATGGCTTGCATGATTTATTCTTCTGGACAATGTATGAAATTGCTTACATGGGTGTATATCTGTATATATTTATATAAACTGCCTCTGTTATGTCTACAAACTCAATTTACTTTCAAAATGTGAATCTCCCTCTGTAATCAATTTCAGGTTAGAATATATAAATGGGAAATGACAATAACCATGTGATATGAATTTTAAAAATAATAAGTGGAAATTTTATTTAGCAATTTTCTCAAAATTTATAAATGTCGGTGATGAACTTAATATATGAAAAATTCAATCAAGTTAATTCCAGTTGCTAATGATATAATCTGAACCGTAGGGTAAAATCATGAATTTAGGTAAAGAAATCATGATTTTTAAGTAAATAGTTGGAGAGATATCTCGAGATGAACGGAAAATGTATTTTCATCAATTTCCGTTGATCAACGATGATTGGGAAGTCATGATTGTTCGTGGTGAAAGCTGGCATGTTGGAGATTACAGGAAAATAAGGATTTGATTTATCGATGGACGTGGCGACTCAGCGACGACGAACTAGGGTTTAATGTCAGGATTTGAACGTCGAGAGAAGTGGGGCTAATTCATGGTCATCAATGCATCGAGTTGAACGGGACCTAGGGGGATTGAAGTAGGGGAGGTTGACGAAGCTTCAATTGTGGTTGCGTGGCGTCAGGTGGTTGAGATGGTCGGAGCGAGGCGTTTTTAGGTGATCGGTATTGTTCCAGTTTTTCGAACGATGGGTTCGATTTCGTTTCGATGGTGATATCGGTGGTCTGGATAGCCAGGTGGGTCAGGGGGATGGTTGTCGACTTGGCGAGGGCGTCGACGTTGGTCTGAGCACTGGCGAACTTGCGTGCACGTGCACGTGTGCACGTATATGTCTGGCGATGATAGGATTTGGGAAGAAGCTGGAAACTCGGGATTGACTCGTGAGGTTGCATGGTTTTCTCGAAGCAGTGGGATGAGCGAAATACTCGAGTCTGAGCTCGGGAATCTGGAGTGTTGGCTCGGGTAGTCTTTTTGTTCTCGTTTTTTTTATAATGTGTGTAGAAATTTTGTAACTGGGTTTTGGAAAATTAAAGTTTTAAAATAATAAAATGTTTAAAACAAGTTTAAGGTTTTAAAAGTTATTAAAATGATTTAGTCGACCCAAAGTAGAGTTTAAACAGTTTTAAAAGAGTTTTAAACGAGAATTTGAAAATATAAATAATTTAGTTTAAAACTTTTCTTATATAAATTTCTTTTATATAATAAATGTTTTCTTAACATTTGATTTGGAAGTTATAAAATTTGTTAACTTTAATTTGGTAAGTTAAAGGATTATTTTATTTTAAACTTAATTAAATGATTTAATTAAGACTGTTAATTATAAGATAAAATGTTTTAATGTTAATGATAATTATGTCATTTATATAAATAATGTTTTACCTTAAGGTTAATAGGTTTTTAATGAGTTGAGATTTATTAAATTAATGAAAGGTAATTAAGGATTAATTACATAGATAATTAATTAATGTGATTAATTAAAGTTAATTAATAAATAAGATTAATCAAGACTAGTTAATTAATGTGATTTATTAATGGACTGTAATTACTTAGTAAAGTATTTAATGTAATTACTGGATGTAATTAATGGAAGATGATTTAAGAATGGAAGTAATTTGAGTTTAATTACTTTTTTTGTAATTAATCAAGGGATTAATTAAAGATAATTAATTAAGGAGTAATTAATTAATGTAATGAAGTAATTAAGGGAAGTTAATTACTGGATGAGATTAATCAAAGGTGATTAATAAATGTGGTTTAATTAAAGATTAATTACTTAATGTAATCAATTTAAATAGGATAATTAATTAAAGAAGTAATTAAGAAATCATTAATTAAATATAGTTAATGATGTAATTAAGAGTTGATTAATTAAGATTAATTAATCAATAATAAGTGATTATAGAGTAATTAATTAATGTAATTAATTAAGTATTAATTGAATTAATTATAGATAATTAATTAATAGAATAATTAATGGTTAATTACTATAAATGGTTAAGAATAATTAATTTGTGAAATTAATTAAAGGTTAATTACTTAAAGTAATTAAAAGATAATTAATCAAGGATGATTAATTGAAATGAAATAATTAGAGGATTAATTATTAATGAATTAATCAAGGTTGATTAATAAAAGTAATTAATTTAAGTATGATTAATTAATTGTAATTAATTGAGGATTAATATAATTAATTATAATTAATTAATAAATAAAGGTTCATTAATTATTGTAATTAATGATAGTAATGAAAGGTTAATTTTTGTATATGGTTAAGGATAATTACTTGAATGTAATTAAAGTATAATTAATCAAGGAAGATTAATTAAGGAAGATCATTTAGATGTTAAATTAATTAATTGGTAATTAATTAATGTTAGTAAGCAGGATTAAGATAATCCAAGTAATTAAGTGATAGTAATTAATTTAATTAAAGGTTAATTAAATTGATTAGAGTTAATCAATTCTGTTTAGATAATTGATTAATACTGGATGTTTGATATTGGGTGATTGGTTGATATTGGATGATTTGTATGTCTCTGATATATATATGATATATGCTGCTTTGTGAGATGAATGTTGATATGAATTATCTATTGTGATAATGTTATTTATCTATCTGTTTATATCATTCAGAATATAAGTTTAAATGTTTAAACCTTTAAACAACTTGGCCTTAAAAGATACGTTTTGGATTTCGATGAGACCGGGATCGGGTTTCCGTATACCGGTATTCCAGGTTTGGAGACCCGAATACCACATCGATCCAAATTTACGATAGGTCGTGAATCTCAAGTGAAGATGAAGATTCAGAGTGCAAGGGTTATTGTCGTTAACTCTGAGGGTGATTCCAAAACGAGTGTAACGAGATAATGCCTTCGGTTTCGTTCGAACCCGGAACGAACTTGTATGGATTGAATGCTTTCAGCACAACGTCAGGCGGACGATGAGCATTCTAAGTGATATGTTCTGATTAAAGGTAATCGTAACCTCAAGCCTCATCAACCGGGAATGGCTAAAACAGGGGAGGTGCAGCAAGGCTTCGTGGGTAGCACCCACTGAGAGCAAGATAGATCCCTGTCTAGAGGTCCCTTTTCTTTTATTCGGCTTAGTGTGTGGTTGGTCGCGCCAACTACGGGATTGTCTTGTTCGGAATTATCCAGTAAGGGATGGTTCCGGCTTTGTGTTGCAGGGGAGCGGGCGTACTCCTCGGTACGGTGATCTAGGCCACGTACTGTGACGGGCGGTACCCCAGTAGCCCTGCCATTGTATGGAATCCAAACTCCAATAAGTGCCGTACGTATTAATTGTGCCCAACTATGTTGGAATGTGAGATGTAAGCATTTCAGCTATTTCTGTAATTTACTTGAAAACCCTAGACCCTATTATAATACAATCGGATTTCCTATCAAATGTTTTAGTTAGCGTAAGGTAAAAACTTACCCATGTTTATGTGTGGGGAGTCTTACGTGATACTTTTGTTTTCAAAGGTTTTCAAAGTTAAGCAATTTAACCGTTTACTCACACCAGACCCATGTCTGACCCAAGTGTTTATTTTCTGTTTTATTAAACTCTTGGGTACTCAAATTTGTATGAGTAGTCAAGGGGATTCAGGTTAGTCTTGACGAATTCTGGAGGAGCTGTGGAGCAGGAGGCTTCAGCGAATAGATATATAGAGTTTCCGCTGTGTATGATAGATGTACTTGTGTTGTATAATAGACAGAAATTTATAACTGTTTATTCTGTGATGTATAAATTGTGTACTCTGATGTATATGATACTATGTAATATCTTATGTGATATAATATATTTCTCATTCCGCTGTGAGATTTCTGATGTGTTGTTGTTCTCTCTTCTTTTCTTTTCTTCTTCTATCCCTTTCTTTCTTCATAACGATGCGTCTTTCTGGGCATAGGAAGGCGGGTCGTTACAATTCCTGTTCGATCGACTAGGACTGCATCAAAGTTGGCTGAGTTGTATGTTAAGTGGATAGTTCGATTCCATGGTATTCCGAAAAGTATAGTGAGCGATCTAGATCCATTGTTCACTAGTGGATTTTGGAAGAGCTTCCAGGAAGTTTTGGGAACCGAGTTGTGTTTGAGTACAGCTTATCACCCTCAGACGGATGGTCAGACCGAGAGAGTCAACCGAGTTTTGGAAGATCTCCTTAGAGCATGTGTTTTGGACTTCGGAGGATCATGGGAAGATCACCTTCATTTGGTGGAGTTTGCATACAACAACAGTTACCAGTCAAGTATTGGTATGGCACCATATGAGGCATTGTATGGAAGACCGTGTAACTCTCCGACATGTTGGTTGGAAACTGGAGAAAAGCTGATGCTTGGGCCAGAGATGATTCGGCAGACTTCGGATTGTATAGAAATCATTCAGCAACGAATGAAGGCAGCCCAAGATCGTCAGAAGAGTTATGCTGATAAACGTCGTAAGGATTTGGAATTCGACGTGGGAGATATGGTTTTCGTGAAGGTTTCTCCACTGAAGAATGTTATTCGATTCGGGAAGAAAGGAAAATTGACTCCGAGATTTGTTGGACCATTCCCGATTACCGAGCGAATTGGAAAGCTCGCCTACAGATTGGAGTTACCAGAGAAGATGTCGAGTGTGCATAATGTTTTTCATGTATCATATCTACGGAAGTATGTGCACGACTCGAATACAGTGGTTTCTGCTGATAGCTGTGAAGACTTCGAAGTTGATCCAGTTGATAGAAGACCTCGTAAGCCGCTTCGTGTTGTTGAAACCGACACGAAACAGCTTAGGAGGAAGGTAGTTAAGTTGCTCAAGATACAATGGAGTGATGATGATAACGACTGTACGTGGGAGGTGGAAGAGAGGATGAAGGCAGCTCATCCTGAACTCTTCAAGGTATGGCCCTAAGGTGTCGTGTCATCTCGCGATATTGTAACTTGTTCTAATTTTAGAATTCTGTACACTAAGTTAGAATTGGATGCATGGTCTGTTGATTGCTATGGATGGTAGGCGTACAGAATAGTTTTTGATTGCTTGGAATTTCAGGGGCGAAATTCCTAAGGGGGAGAGAATGTAACGACCCGTATTTTTACGGATCGAAAAGTTCGTTCAAATCTGGAATTTTCAACATTTTAGGTTGTTTCAGATTTTGGGAAGAATTTTGGTTAAGTCCTAAGTCGTAGCCGACTTATGAGTTCTGGACGAGTTAGTGATGAGTCTGGGCGAGTTAAGGACTTAAGGGGTGAGTCGGCGACGACCTAAGGAGATAAGTCGTAGCTGGGCTAAGTTAGTAGGTCGAAGTTAACTCGGCAAGTATTAAGTCGTAGGTTGTAAGTCGTTGCCGAGTTAAGGGATAGACAACCTAAGGAAGTGACCGACTTAAGTTATTGTAGACGACTTAAGGTTTTGAGTTATGTGTTAAGTCGGCTGACGAGTTAAGGTAGTGGTCGACTTAAGACCTGGATGACTTAGGAATTGAGTCTTATCCTGATAGATCGGCAAAGCTGCTATGTTAAGTCGTAGGTAGGCTGCTGTGTTAAGTCGTGACCGAGTTAGAAGTTAGACAAGTGAGTTTTTGAGTCGGTAGTTGTTTAAGTCGTATGGGGTAAGTCGTAACCCAGTTACGTGTTAAGTCGTAAGTTTGTTAGGTCGCTGGGTTAGGCCAAAGTGTTAGGTCGTAGATGACTTAAAGAGTTAAGTCGTAAGTCGTACTCCTTCGTAAGTCGTAGGTCGGAGACCCAGTTTGGTCGTAACCTGGTTGAGTCGTGGCCGAGTTAAGGAGATAGCATTGTCTTAAGTCGTAGGGACTTGGATCTGTTAAGTCGTATGTCGGCTGAGTGTTGAGTCGAGAATAGGGATAAGTCGGAGACGACTTATGGAGTTAGCCGAGTTACGACTTAGCGAAATTTCTGCCTATAAATAGAAGGGGGTTGGCTTCATTTTTGGGATCCGGATTTTGAAGCGACGAAGTGCTGCCATTTTGAGAGCTCGACTTCTACACTTCTTCACTTCTTCTCTCCACTCTAATCTAGTGCTTCCTTCCATCCAAATCGAAGATCAAGATTGAAGATCCAAGAGCTAAAGTTGAAGATCTTCATCCGTTAAAGTGAGATTTCTTCGTTTGAAGCGGATTTGTGATAGATCAAGCTTGATCCTTCGCTGTCCAGATCTGAAGCGTATTGATTTGAGGTTGTTTAGGTGATTTGGTGAGTGGTGATTATCTCTCACACGGATCCAAAGAAGTATATCGGATTGTTGGCTCGATTTGGTGTTAAAATAGTGATTTCCATGCATTTTCTTCATCCTAAGTGTAGATCCATATAGATCCATTGTTCATGATGATGTTACATCCATTTTGTCATATGTTAACCTATGCAAGTTCATTCATCAAGTTTGTAGAGATATAATCCATGTTTTCATGCTTATTGGACTTTCAACTCTTTAATTACGAAAATGCCATTCTTGTTATAATTGTCTACTTAGATCATTTTTGAATGCTTGATTGCTTGGATTGATGTTTGATTTGATTGATTGTTATGAACTAGATGATTGATGATTAGATTTAGATCGAAGGTGATTCAAAAGCTAAGGGAAAGGCTCTTGAATTGGAAAAGCTGCTCGTGGCATATGTAGCGGGATGATGAAGCTCTTATGCATAGATTCGATGATGTGATGTTGAGATGAGGCTTTGCGAGGATGTAATGAAGCGAGGCAATCATGTGATGAAGACTTGGTCTAATCCAGACGGGATCATTCCAAGCATGTTGATAACTCGGTGATATGATTCGAGTTGAGGATAATGAATGGATGAGAATAGTCGTCGAGGAGGATGACTAGGAGGCTTTTATAGCATCGTTGTTGAAGGTTCTAGCATGCTCTAAGCAAGAGTACGTTTGGGCAGATTCGATAGTCCCAACGGCCAACTGTTGATGGTCGAGTACTCTGGGCAGATTCGATAGTCCTAGGCACGGGCTGCGACGACGTGCGGGAGTTATGTCTAGAACCGGGGTTTCCATTAGCCCTTGACGGACGGCTGAAAGAATGTGCCAGTCATTCAATTAACGGTGATATCGAAGCAATGATAACAGTGATAGCCAAAGTCATGGATGTTTGGTTGTATCGTCATTCGGACTCAAGAGCGGTATTTTCTAGGTGCTTATCTGATTTAGGCCTTGGTACTTGGAAAACACCGCCCTTGACTCGAGTGATAGTAGCTTTACTTTAAATTGTATGCTCTGCTATGTTTGCTTCTGCTTATTGTGTGTCTGGGGGCTATCACTGTAGAATGAGGTTGGAGTGGGAGGTTTGTATTCCTATTCCTTTTCCTTTATGCTCTTTTGGTATGTTGTTAGTTAATTTACTGCTCACTAAGACTGTTGTCTGACTCAAGGCTTTATGTTTTAATTCTTATTGCCTTGGGCTGTTCGTCCATTTTGGGACGGGCAGACTAGGTAGCAGGTGACAGGTGCTGTTCTCTTCTCACGATGCTGATATCGAAGACGAGCTAGAGGGTTGCATATTTTTCTTCTTATATGTACTGGATATTCCGCTGTTTTGTATTCTCTGAGAGATATGTAGTGAGGCTGGATGTATTGACTATGTGGATGCTTGTATTCAACTATTATGGAGTTTTATATGATGTCATTTTGTTCTGTAAAGCTTCACTATACATATGTTCTATTGTATTTTGTCCATGCGCTGTGAGTAATACGATAGATTCTGTTGTTTTAAATCTTACCTTGACAATCGTCCATGGTCGCCTGGCACACTTTACAGCGCTCTATCTCTAGATTCGGTGCAGGGGTCATGGGCGGTCGTCACATATAATATATAAAAATCAATAACATAATATAACCATATATAAAATATACTATAATTCATATATATATATATTATATACCTATCCAGAGAAGAGGTGAAGGAGGCTGCTGCTTCTGGGTGGCACGATGGGGTCTCGGTTTGGGATTCGGCGGAGACGAGTTGATGGGTTTCAGGGTCTCGGACATGGGCTGTCTTAGGTGGTGGTTGCATGGGTGGCTGTTGAGCTGATGGTGCGGCAAAGCATCTGGGTAGTCAAGGGAAAAGACGGAGGCAGAGCCGAGGCCGTGGGTAGGGTCTTCTGGCGGAGGAGGGTAAGCTAGAGGTGGCGGTTCCAGGACGTGAAAAGGAATTGACGTGATTTGTAAAGAAAGGAGGAGAAATGAGAGGAAGAGGCGATTTGATGATAAATCTCGGGCTAATGGAAGGGATAGGGGAGATGTTGGGAAAGACAGAAAACTATATTAAGCTTTTGCAATGAAGTGAAAAACGAAGTTACAAAGGCCAAAATAAATGACCCGTTCGAAAAGAAGAACAAAAAACGTATACAAGTTTACACGTTTTGACTTCCCAATGATATGGATGGCAACGGCTGGATTTTAGAAATAAATGTTAAAATGAGAACTAGTGGCTGTTTTATTCTACAGTTTGAAATTTGAATGGCCACAACTATCAAAAGTGCAAAAGCGGTACCGGTGCAGTTAACCGTTTCACGGTTTCCCTCGCGTACCGAATGCTGAATCACACAAATGAATATATTATGGAGATCAGCACGACGAGACGATCAAAATGGCATACAAATATCAATGGTACGATCGAGTTATAGAAATTCGAATTTCCGTTACCCGAAATGCTGCAAAATTGCAGAAAATAAGATAAACGGAGCAATGGTAGTCAAAATTTGATGAAATGAAATATGGCGTCTCTCTCAGAAGATGATTTACAAATTTTCTATATAAAAATATTCAGGTTTGGAAAACATTTTATTATCATCAATTATTAACTGATATAAATTTAAATAAAACTACATAAGAAAATAAACTTTAGTATTATCAAATGAAAATTTACCATTTGCTATGTTTTTAAATACGTATCCCAAATATTATATTTTTATTTCAAAATTTTATTATTTAAAATTTCACAAAAAATCAATTAATTAAATAAATAAAACCACTAAAATTTTGGGTCGTTACACTCTCCCCCACTCAATAACTTTTCGTCCCCGAAAAGGAAGGAGGTAGGAGAATAGAACAACTAGAAAAAAAGTAGATTGAAAGTCAAGAATAAACAATTAATTTAAAACTATATAAATTTTACTCGAAATTTTCATTTGAAACTTTATTTGAAATTCAATTTTCTTTAATACTTTAGTACTTTTCAAAACCTATTTGTAAAATTTCTTGCTTCCTTTATAAATACTATTTATATGTTTAAATAACACCTTTATAGTATATGTAAACTATTTGGAAACAATTATTTACACCATTACTTATTTTTACAAAGAAGCTATTTGAAAACATTAAATCCATAATTCATAAATTTATAAATTTTATCTCAAGATACTTTCAAATATTATCAATAATCATTTACCTTAAATATGGTTTATTAAATTAATAGCTTCTAAAATATTTATAACACTACATTTTTTTATTAAACCATGTAGTATATAAATAAACAATATTTTAAAGGATATATTCAAAAAAAAGGGAAAGAAGGTAGATTCGGAAAAACAGAATATAGGTGAATAAATAAAGCTGAGCAGATAAGGTAGATTCAAAAGAATAGTATCGAGCACGAATAATTAATTTAGAACCATAAGAAATTTCAATTTCAAATATTAATACAAAATATCTTTTTTGGAAATACTTTTATAATAAAATACCTTTATAATAAAATACTTTTATAACTCGATGTTTCAACAAGTTTATCCTCGTTCCTGCAGACTCTAGCAGTGCGTTGATCAGGCGCAAAGCTAGAATTCTTCACGTACTTAGTAGACCTGTTTCAACACCCAGTGAAAATACTGGAAAACTTTTTAAAAACAGATATGGAAAGTACAATCCAAACAAAAAAACAAACAAAACATGTCAATCATGGATTGCGGATACACAATGGTTACGCCTGGATCCTCCAGGAAACATCTGTACCCGTAGGCCGCCCCCCAACCTTGCGATTACGCCATGAAAGCCTGGTACTACTGCAGATACACAATGGTTACGCCTGGATCCCCCAGGAAACATCCGTACCCTAGGCTCTCGCAGCCCCTGCTGATTACCCTACCAAGTGACTCAATAGATCGCAGATACACAATGGTTACACCTGGATCTCCCAGGAAACTTTCGTACCCGTAGGCCGTCCCCCAACCTTGCGATTACACCATGACGTCGCGCTCGTAAGACCATGGAGATTTCCATGGAATTCGATGGAAACTCGAGTATCATATCCGGAAAACCAAAAATCAGAGAAATATCGATAGAATGAATCCACAATGTAGCCACAAAGCGGATATCAAGCAGAAGGCACTTTCCATATCTTTACTTCGAAAATATGTATCATATAGTACCTTTTCAAATCACTTTCAAATATCGTACTTATATAAAGTCCATTATATATAAGATTTAATTTTCAAATCAAATACCTTTCCAAAATCAAAAGTATATCAAATCACACTTATATAGACTTCAATTATATCACTTTTCAAATTGAGTACCTTTTCAAATCAATAGTTTCGAATCAACATCATACTTATACAAATCATTTTTATATAAGTTCGATAACTCCCAAATCAAGTATTTAGTAACACAAGGTTCTCAAATTTCAATTTGTTTCAATATCAGTTCAGTTTCAAAATCAAATACAATTTCACCAAATTATTTCTTCTCAAATTAAATACCTTCAGTTTCAAAGTTTCCAAAATAATAAATTTAGAAAATAATCCAAGTTTCTAAATCAATATAATTTGAGTCAAACAATTCATTTCCAAAATCAATGGTTTTCAAATCATTTTATATTTACATAAGGTCCATCTTATATCAGGGTCAAAATTTTTCAAAAATAAATTTCGCTGCATGAAGAGCCATATGGGATTGAACACCTTTGCTTTATAAAAGATTTTTAATTTAGAATAGTTTGTATATAAAATAGTTTGTAAAATAGTTTGTATGTAAAATAGAATAAACAATTTGTTTAAGAAGAATAAAAGAAAAATAGTTTTGAAAAATGGTTTTAAATTGATAGTAGTTTTTCATAAAAGAAAAATTCCAATTAAATTACAAAGATATTTAACCCAACAACTTCCAATTTCAGCGTCAAGTATATCGATGATATTAGAATATAAGATGTACATACGTCATCATTTCGCAAAATCACATTTGATCGCTCGCTCGATCACACAAGTTCGCTTTCGAACTAGTATTGTCCATTCGACTTCCCTAATGTGGATTTCGATATGGTATCTCGACTAGAAGCCATCAGTCTTCTTGCATAGCCATATACTATGATAGAGAATTCTAGAATCGAGCCCAAAATCCATATCAAATATTCGCCATCAAGAATCAAATGAAAGATCCTAACACGAAATGGTGTAATTCACCTCAAACTTGTGTACTCAAACCTGGATCAAATTAATTATGCGAATAAAACAGCATACGTACAACTTATGTATTTATTCCAACTTTTTAAATATATAGTTTCATAAAGCTGTTACTAAGTTAAAACATTTAAACTAAATTTTATTCAAAATATTTTAAAGCCCAAATTCTTTTCAAAACATTTCAAATCTAAATTTCATATTAGAAAAAATTCAAAATAGCCTTATTCATTTACTTAACAAAATAGTTTCAACTAATTTTAAATCATATTACTACATACTTTAAACATACATACCAAACTTATATACTTTACTTTTCAAAATTACTTAACTTTGAAAAGTTAACCTTGATTTGGAAGTGCTCGAACCTTCAAAATATTCGAAGAAATCATATTTTAAATCCAAGAGTTGGAAATCAACAACAAATCAGTAAATCAATTTCAATAGATAGGGTTATACCAAATCAAATCCGAAACTCGAGAACTGAACACCGGCTTACTTCAAATCATTTCAAATATATATATATACATATATCTTTCGAATATCAAATCTTACTTCGGAATTTGAAATCAAAATGGTTTCACAAAATCACTCGCATAGCAAAGCTACTGAAGTGGCATATCCCCCACCCTGAAACTCGAAAATCAATGTCGATGATGCATGCACTCATCACCGAAATTATTTTCCAGCGACATAAGTGAGTTCTGGACTTCTATTTTCTTAAAACTTCTTTGAAATTTCTTCGAAATCATCGGAACTCATTTGAAGTCATTTGAAACATTCTTATTCGGAAAATACTTTCAAATCGTATTATTATATATTTACAAAACCTTAAAACCAATTTCAAAATGCCGGGTTCAATCTCTCAAATTTCAAATTCAACCCTTCAGTTATAAATCATTTTTTAGATAAATCAAATTTCTTACATAATTTTTTCCAAAATTTCAAATCCTTTCAAAACCTCAAATTCTCATTTTAAAAAGGGTATATAATCTTTATCGAAAACATTTCACTTTTATATATAGAATATAATCATACTTATCAAAATAATAATTTCGGTATATAAAACACTTTCTAAAAATAGAAACAACCCCGATTTTTCAAAGGATGATTCAAGAATGGATTTCAAAACAAAGATAGAGATTCAAATTAGAGGAACTCTAATCAAATAAAATTCTGATTCGAAGATAGGCTCGAACGAAGCTGAGATAATTAAATTACAAAATAGAAGAAGGATATACTTATATAAATCGCGAACGACCTAAACCGGTCAACCGTGATTTCAAAATAAGATCGATGTAGAATTCTGAGGCAAATCGACATTCGATCGCCAGAGATAGAATTCTGCATAACAAGAGATAGCAGCATCTAAACCGAGGGATATATAAATCTCCGGTGAATCAATGCCAATTGTAAAGGAGTTTCACCCCTTCACAATTCATTCAAAGATTGGTGGGATCGCCTATTCTTATAGAGATCATTCGAAGTGGAGTTATGGGATACTCCAGAATCAAAAGAATACAAATAGAGAGGGACACGAATGGATTTCAGAACCGAGGGAACTGTAAGGACCTGATTCTTCGACTTCTGAAAATCGACATCGATACATTTCCAAATACTTCTCTAGAATTCCGTTTCCAATTATAAGTCACATTTATAATTTATATTCTCAAATTTCATTTTGTACATGAATTTTATTTTTTTTAACTTTGGAGTTACGATTTCAATTTCTTATTCAATTTCAATGATAATAATTTAATATTATTACTTTCCTAACAACCAAGCATCCATATACTATGATAATTCATAGAAAATTATTTCTTTTATATACAAAAATAGTTTTGGGCAAAATTATTTCATTTAACCTATTTTAAAACAATACTGTGTCGGTTTACCTTGTTTAGAGTTTAGAAACCCTTATCAATACAGTTAGCTAGACTGCACCGATCAGAATCCATAAACAATCAACTGATAAGTCAACACAATACAAAACAATTTCATATTCACTAACAAATACGCACTCGTATCTATTATTACACTCACACTCATTCTAGAGTACTACTGACTCTATCTCTAATGAGTAACACCCAATAGAGCAGGGTTGTCGCTTAACCATATGCTTTGATACCACGTTGTAAGGACCCGATTCTTCGACTTCCGAAAATCGACATCGATACGTCCACTGTATCGACTGCCGAACAAACAAATGCCGGAAAACCGAATACTTAGGGTTTAAAAGAAGAGGTAGAAGAAAAGATAGAAGAAAAAGAAAGAAGAACAACAACAGAAATCACAGAACAGAAATAATATCAGAATCTCACATATCGCAGCAGAACAATATATAATAGATAATCACTAGTCTTTTAAAACAAAGAACTATATCAGTTTATACATACATCAATCAGAGTTTACAACAACAATACAACATTGGACAGTTATATAAACTTGTCCTCATACAGAATACACAACGGAATAAATAATATCAGATACAAATACTACGTTTCGCCAACCAGCTTGCTTCCAAAGCTCCAGATATCCAGAATATCCTGATAACATAACTCTAGGCTGCCCGTATGGAAAATTATGGGCACCCAGAGTTTAGAAGGGAAACAATAAACTCCGAGTCAGTCATGGTGACTGGTGTGAGATCGTAAAACAGTTATTCTTTAAAACAAAAACGGGATAATTTTTAAAGTCAATTCGAAATACTTTTGGAAAATGAAACTACCATAAGACCTCCCGCCACACACACACAATGCAAACGCAGAATTGGAGGAGATTTCTTCTTATGATAATCAAAGATGCTTGATACGCAAAATCAAATCATTTTT
The DNA here is from genome assembly GCA_030737815.1 of Allium fistulosum. Taxonomy (NCBI): domain Eukaryota; kingdom Viridiplantae; phylum Streptophyta; class Magnoliopsida; order Asparagales; family Amaryllidaceae; genus Allium; species Allium fistulosum. The sequence goes on along the minus strand of CM060905.1, from coordinate 493,703,663 downwards.
GATATTATTATTAGTGCATAGTGTAGAAAACATTTCGAAAGTATAATATAAATCTTAGCCAGCATAGGCATTCCGCACTTATGCCTACTATAGCTACCATCCAAACAGTGGTGACCACCATAAGTGAATGATAGGTTCTACAACTAAAACCGTACAAGTCTCGTATTGTTTCTTTGGATTTTCCAACAAATGGTCAGGCCAAGGAACTTCCCATTGCCACATGGAAACGCCTCTGGAATGACGTCCCGAGAAATAACCTAACATTACGGTTAGATCTCTGCCAACACAAGGCCGGGTTACCTCTGCAAAAGTAGGTAACTACTGACACGCGTATGCCATCCCCCGATCGTAACCGATCTTCCCAAGGATCCTCGATTTCCAACAACCACATAATAAATTTGCAGTATCAACATAGGTTAAATATCTGGGCTCCATACCATGATACCACCTCTATCCAGAAGGAATGACATACACTAAGGGGCGCTACTCCCTAGAACCTTGCCGCATCCTTCCTGTTTTGACCATTTCCAGGGTGTGAGGTCCGACGAAGTCTCGTCCACAAAGCTACGCTTTGTCACAAAGCCATGCTTCGGGTCAAACAAATGATCAAAGAAATGATCACAAAGATAAATGATCAAACAAATGATCCTATCACAAATGATCAAACAATGATCATTTCACAGCAACACTCAGCATGCAACGTTACCAAATTGGGAGTATATCGCTGATAAATTTCAACTACACAACCTCTAAGCTCGTACGTCTCAGAGAAGGGTGTTAAGCTAAAAGAATAAATTCTCCGCCACCAACAGAAATGTATTTGAAAGAAATCAGCTTTATATCTCAATTTGTAACGTAAGACACACAACCATACAAGTCTGTTCCGGGATCGAACAGAACCGAAGGCACTTCTCACGAAGCCCTTGCAAATCCGGATAATTTTCTAATCATGTCCGGACTTCCCGTCACTAAGGGTGATAAAACCTCTAAATCGGAGATCAGCCGATGTAGAGTAACTCGACGGTAATCCTTCCGTTTTCAAAAATATCAGGTCTTCAACACCGGTCATCAAATGCAATTCATAACGACGTATCACATATTCGGAATGGGTTATACGACCCCATGGTCCTTTCCCGGCTAACCCGAATAGTGAGCGCTTATTCAAAAATAAGTGTGGCATTCAAATTCATCCAATTCACAACAAATACCCATTCAAGGTAATTATTGATAGTCGGTTATTTAACTATCAATAAAGATGCGCAACATCATCAGATTCCAAATAATTTTCCAAATTATTTATTTTCCATAATATCTTTACTAGATATATAATTTCCACACTTAACCGTTTGAAAAAAAAATTCAAATATTCGCTTTTCAATTTATCTTTAAAAGATAAAATTTCAAACCCTTCGTTTCATATTGGAAAACCATTTTCATACTTATTTAATTATAAGTAATTCACAAATCATTTATTTTCAACATTTGAAAAATATTCGATATACTTAGATCAAAATTAAGTATATATTTCATTCTTTAAGGAAATCATTTACTATAACAACATCTATTTGAGTCAAAACGAATGTTACGTAAAACATCGTTACGACGACTCAAAATCACTAGTATAGGGATTCGGAATTAAGATAGATATATAAATCCCAATACAAAAGAAACATTTCCTTTCGGAAATCATTTACTATGACAACAGTTTTATAGTCCATCATTTCCTTCTTCCTCGAAAACGTCTATTTCAACAATAAATGTTGAAATCTATGATTTCGATATTTAACACATTTTAAAACATCGTTAAAACAATTAACTTCATTTTTAATGTCACCTTTCCAAAACATATCCATTTTACTTAATAATATATTCACTGTCCAAAATCGTGAATATACTTTACTAACCAAATTTCACTATTTTCTACACATTTTATTTCAAGAATTATCCACTATCCAAAATCATGGATAAAATTCCCTTAATAACCTCCTATATTAAATTCATCAAATTTGATTGATTTTCGAATTTATAAAACAACGTTTATAAATTCTATTTCTATTTTCTATAACCACTCCGATTTCTAAATCTTCTTTTATTAACTTCTATAATTCACATATCAAAATAAGTGATTTCGGATTTATAAAACAACGTTTATAAATCACATTTATACTTTATAACCATTTCAACTTATAAAAATAATTTTATTAGCAAATTCTATTCATATTCCATCTAAGTGCAAAAAATCTAATTTATAAGTAAATTACTTATAAATCTTTTATTTTACAACATCTATTCATTTTATACTTCACAATTTATAAATCTATGAATCTCGTTCACTTATGATTTTTATTTCATCTCATTCTAATACTTACAAAACTCATTCTAAAATTTCAATGTTTTAAATTTATAAATGTCAACTTTTTAAATCTTTTAAGTAAACCGTTATAATACTTTAAAAATCTCAATTTAAACCATTTTATAAATAAATCAACTTTTATTTCAAAAATATCACTTTGGTTATATTTCACCATTTATAAATCTTTTATAACTTTAAAATTTTAACATTTATTTATTTAAAATAAATCACTTAAAAAATTTAGTAAACGTATACTTTCAAAATTCACTTTAAAAATCTCTTTTAAAATCATCATCGTTATTTTTAACTTTCAAAAATGAATCCGATGATGCAACACACAAATTTGTCAATCACGACAACAAAACATCATATATCAATATGATAACAGAATATACATCAATATCCGTAAATAAATAAATACTGGTGAGGAATCCAGTTGGATCCCTCCAACCTGTTTCCCTGCATCCACAGATGTTAGCACAATACCAATTCAACTTCGAGGTGGAATATCGCGGTATATGGGTTTTATAAAAATATCATCCGCTTACTAACGGCGCAATAGGGTCTCATCCGCTATACAATGCGGGAAATCAATCAATCCAATATATACATATGCCAATATGTATATATTGCTATATATATATATATAGAAATATCCTACTATATCTTATATCACATCCAAACAGTCAATCAATCAAATCAATAACTGTAAAACCCAATTTTCATTCGAGTGAGAAAAATCTCACCTTTGCTTTTATTTTGCCATCCCATTTCCATTTTCTGCTTTGATTTCTCGTTTTATAGACTTGTATAAATATTATACAAATTCATTAATATTCGAACAGATCGAATAATAAATTTTCATTTGATAATTTTTTTTTGATTAGCTGATTATTCCTTTTGAATCAATTTTTTTCTCCTTTAATAATTTTATTTAATTTCAATTTTATTAAAACTAAGTTTCCTTTATTAAATCATTTTTAATCTAATTATTTAATTTTAAACCAAAACTTTTCCTTTTTATTTTTATTAACTAATGATTTAATTAATTTAACCTTACTGAAAACAATTTTTTGCATATTCATATTAAATAAAATTCTAACTTCTTACTGGAAACATCATTTTCTAATATATATTTACATTTAAAAATTTCTTTTCTGTAAAATGTTTTCCATCATTTATATATATATATATATTCCCGTTAAAAAAAAAATCTGTTTAACTTCACTTAACATCATTTCCTAATATATCTACAAATATTTATTTCAACCCCAATTCTGTTTCTAAATCTTACAGTAATAAATAAAAATTTAAACTCTATATATTTAAAAATGAAATTGTTTTACTAAAAACATCTTCTTTCCCAAGCATATGAAATTTTCTTTGAATTAAATTACTTTGAATAAACAGAACCGATACCTTATTGGAAAAATATGAACTCAGGCCATAGCTCGAAGCCCTAGCTTGCGGCCGACGATGATGAGGAAACCCGTCATCGAACGCGAACCCTCCTGCTACCGCGACCCCACGCAATCGCCTCCATCCAGTCGAACATCACCTCTACCCCATCCATCTGCGCGTCCACGCGAGCAACTCGCTCGAGAGTACTGGCCATCGAAGAATCCCAAACACACGAGCCATCAAATCTCGCGACAACGAACTCGCGTTCGCGAGCCTCCCAGAACATTGCCGCGACCACGTCGCCACCTCCCTTCCACTCGCGGTGAATAAAAACGAATGATTGAAGAGGAGAGGAAAAAAATTCGCAGTCAAAAACTTTTGAAGGCAGCGACCATTTTTATTTGTTTTGTTTTCGTTTGATTTTAAAACTGGAAAGGGGAGAGGAGTATTTGAAAATGAAAGGAGGATGGTTGCGTGATGGGTTGCACGATTTTTTCGTGATTCTCGGCTGAAATAAAGGGGCGTGTTTTTAGGCGTGATTCAAGGGAAGACAACGTGTTGATGCTTACCAATTTAAATTTAAATTTAAATTGAATCCGATTAAATTTCAACGCGTTTTCTCACCGTACGGTCATGTAACAACTCCGATGAATACGAAATTTGAAATCCGGCAATAATTCAATATTACGGACCCAATGGAACTGGTTTCGTCGAATTCCGAGACTGTGCCTCGGAACGCTATTTTTAAATATCGATTCAAACGATGAAATTTCAAAACTGATCAAATCACTTTCAAATTCGAATCTGAAACTTCTATTATCTTCAGTATTATCAACACGAATTTTAAAAGCTTTTGAAATATTTTTCTTCAGCTTAAAACTGAAGATTCAAATTTTTATTCAACATTCAATAGATTAAATTTTATAATTTAATCCCCAATTCATTCTGATAATTTGAAATTCAAGTCAAACCATCATTTAAATATTTAAAATAAATTAAATATTTTCAATTTCAATTGTTCAAAATTCAGGGTCGTTACAATCTTCCCTCCTTAAAAGAATTTCGTCCCGAAATTACAAGTTAGGAAAAAATGTCCTTAACTCGTCTACTATTTTTCACAATCCAATAGTTTTATCAATTTTTCAAAACAAATCTTTCTACTAAAGATTCGTTATCAATTCAACTAAATTTCCAACTTCAATTATAAGTTTCAAACAACATTGTTTACTTCAAAATTCAAATTTAAATTCAAATTTTAAACTTTCAAATTTCTCAAAAAATTTCTAACGCCCTAAATTTCCGAAATTTTTGGCCAACGTATCCTTTGCGCGGCTAACACGGCACGACTACAAAACGTCCCTACGGATTCTCAGATTTCAAAAAGAAAAGAAAAAAAACCAAGCGGCTAGACAAGAAAATCATCAAATCTCATATCGAAATTTAAATACTTACCTTTTGTCGAGCAATTCAAATTTATCTTTGAAATCAAAATTTCCAATTCCTTTATAACACCTGTATATCCTACTAGCCATAATATCTAGTTACAATATTCAAACCATTTTGCACATTTCATTACAAAATTTTCAATATATACTTCTTATACATTTTTACTTCACTATTGAAGTTACATATCTATTTTCATTCAATTTTACATTTCAAATTCCATTTGAATTTAATTCACAATTTCAATCTAATTTGCATTCAGTTTAACTTCTGAATATTGAATTTCATCAACTATCTTTCATTCAACTGCACTATTTAAATTAGTTCCAGTTACTTATTCATTACAAATTCTAGTTCACTTTATTCGAATTTGTTTTCAACATTCAGTTTCAATTCCAGTTTTATTCTTTTGTTCATTCCCAAAATTTATTTTCAATTCGCTATTTTGGTTTATAACCACTTATATTAACTGGATTTCAAATTCCATTTGAATTTAATTCATTTCAAACCATACTAATTTTTCATTTCTTCAATTAGTCTCAGTTACTAATTTTATTTCAATACTTTACTTTACAAATTTGAAATGAATTTTTCAACATTCAATTTACTTTCATGTACTTGCAATTGCAAATTTATTCATTCATTCACAATTTTATTTTCATAATTCAATACTCAATTCCAATTCATTTGTTACTACTCCAAATTTATTTTCAACTTAATAAATTCTCTTTAAGTAATCATTTTACTTTATTTAATTGATTCACTTATACTTACTTTAATTTAACTCCATCCTTTAAGTTAAATTTATTCTATCAAAATTCAATTTGTATAAGTTATCAACTTAATAATATTCCCATAAATATTTTTAATAGAATTCCAGAGTCTTTTCAACCTTTTCAAAACCATTTTTGAAAACAATTCAAACTATCCTTTGAATTTCCAAAACAAAACCCAAATTTTCCAAACAACTTCCATTTTAAAATCATTTGGCAGCAATTCCTCTATTGGAAACCCGAAAATGAACACCGATGATGCTGTAGTCATTACCGAAGTTATTTTCCAGCGACCGAAATGAGTTTAGAGCTTTTCATTCCTTCAAAACATTTTTCCAAAATCCTTTGAATTTTCATTTTCAAACCAAAAAGGAATTAAACTTTCCAAATCTCCAAACTTTTCAAATTCTTTTCAAAAACATTTCCAAATACTTCTCTGGAATTTCGTTTCCAATTATAAGTCACATTTATAATTTATATTCTCAAATTTCATTTTGTACATTGATTTTTATTTTATTTTAACTTTGGAGTTACGATTTCAATTTCTTATTCAATTTCAATGATAATAATTTAATATTATTACTTTCCTAACAACCAAGCATCCATATACAATGATAATTCATAGAAAATTATTTCTTTTATATACAAAAATAGTTTTGGGCAAAATTATTTCATTTACCCTATTTTAAAACAATACTGTGTCGGTTTACCTTGTTTAGAATTTAGAAACCCTTATCAATACAGTTAGCTAGACTGCACCGACCAGAATCCATAAACAATCAACCGATAAGTCAACACAATACAAAACAATTTCATATTCACTAACAAATACGCACTCGTATCTATTATTACACTCACACTCATTCTAGAGTACTACTGACTCTATCTCTAATGAGTAACACCCAACAGAGCAGGGTTGTCGCTTAACCATATGCTCTGATACCACGTTGTAAGGACCCGATTCTTCGACTTCCAAAAATCGACATCGATACGTCCACTGTATCAACTGTCGAACAAACGAATGCCGGAAAACCGAATACTTAGGGTTTAAAAGAAGAGGTAGAAGAAAAGATAGAAGAAAAAGAAAGAAGAACAACAACAGAAATCACAGAACAGAAATAATATCAGAATCTCACATATCGCAGCGGAACAATATATAATAGATAATCACTAGTCTTTTAAAACAAAGAACTATATCAGTTTATACATACATCAATCAGAGTTTACAACAACAATACAACATTGGACAGTTATATAAACTTGTCCTCATACAGAATACATAACGGAATAAATAATATCAGATACAAATACTACGTTTTGCCAACCAGCTTGCTTCCAAAGCTCCAGAATATCCAGAATATCCTGATAACATAACTCTAGGCTGCCCATGTGGAAAATTATGGGCACCCAGAGTTTAAACAATAAACTCTGAGTCAGTCATGGTGACTGGTGTGAGATCGTAAAACAGTTATTCTTTAAAACAAAAACGGGATAATTTTTAAAGTCAATTCGAAATGCTTTTGGAAAATGAAACTACCATAAGACCTCCCGCTACACACACAATGCAAACGCAGAATTGGAGGAGATTTCTTCTTATGATAATCAAAGATGCTTGATACGCAAAATCAAATCATTTTTGATATTATTATTAGTGCATAATGTAGAAAACATTTCGAAAGTATAATATAAATCTTAGCCAGCATAGGCATTCCGCACTTATGCCTACTATAGCTACCATCCAAACAGTGGTGACCACTATAAGTGAATGATAGGTTCTACAACTAAAACCGTACAAGTCTCGTATTGTTTCTTTGGATTTTCCAACAAATGGTCAGGCCAAGGAACTTCCCATTGCTACATGGAAACGCCTCTGGAATGACGTCCCGAGAAATAACCTAACATTACGGTTAGATCTCTGCCAACACAAGGCCGGGTTACCTCTGTAAAAGTAGGTAACTACTGACACGCGTATGCCATCCCCCGATCGTAACCGATCTTCCCGAGGATCCTCGATTTCCAACAACCACATAATAAATTTGCAGTATCAACATAGGTTAAATATCTGGGCTCCATACCATGATACCACCTCTATCCAGAAGGGATGACATACACTAAGGGGAGCTACTCCCTAGAACCTTGCCGCATCCTTCCTGTTTTGACCATTTCCGGGGTGTGAGGTCCGACGAAGTCTCGTCCACAAAGCTACGCTTTGTCACAAAGCCATGCTTCGGGTCAAACAAATGATCAAAGAAATGATCACAAAGATAAATGATCAAACAAATGATCCTATCACAAATGATCAAACAATGATCATTTCGCAGCAACACTCAGCATGCCACGTTACCAAATTGGGAGTATATCGCTGATAAATTTCAACTACACAACCTCTGAGCTCGTACGTCTCAGAGAAGGGTGTTAAGCTAAAAGAATAAATTCTCCGCCACCAACAGAAATGTATTTGAAAGAAATCAGCTTTATATCTCAATTTGTAACGTCAGACACACAACCATACAAGTCTGTTCCGGGATCGAACAGAACCGAAGGCACTTCTCACGAAGCCCTTGCAAATCCGGATAATTTTCTAATCACGTCCGGACTTCCCGTCACTAAGGGTGATAAAACCTCTAAATCGGAGATCAGCCGATGTAGAGTAACTCAACGGTAATCCTTCCGTTTTCAAAAATATCCGGTCTTCAACACCGGTCATCAAATGCAATTCATAACGACGTATCACATATTCGGAATGGGTTATACGACCCCATGGTCCTTTCCCGGCTAACCCGAATAGTGAGCGCTTATTCAAAAATAAGTGTGGCATTCAAATTCATCCAATTCACAACAAATACCCATTTAAGGTAATTATTGATAGTCGGTTATTTAACTATCAATAAAGATGCGCAACATCATCAGATTCCAAATAATTTTCCAAAATATCTTTACTAGATATATAATTTCCATACTTAACCGTTTGAAAACAAATTTCAAATATTCACTTTTCAATTTATCTTTAAAAGATAAAATTTCAAACCATTCGTTTCATATTGGAAAACCATTTCCATACTAATTTAATTATAAGTAATTCACAAATCATTTATTTTCAACATTTGAAAAATATTCGATATACTTAGATCAAAATTAAGTATATATTTCATTCTTTAAGGAAATCATTTACTATAACAACATCTATTTGAGTCAAAACGAATGTTACGTAAAACATTGTTACGACGACTCAAAATCACTAGTATAGGGATTCGGAATTAAGATAGATATATAAATCCCAATACAAAAGTAACATTTCCTTTCGAAAATCATTTACTATGACAACAATGTTATAGTCCACCATTTCCTTCTTCCTCGAAAACGTCTATTTCAACAATAAATGTTGAAATCTATGATTTCGATATTTAACATATTTTAAAACATCGTTAAAACAATTAACTTCATTTTTAATGTCACCTTTCCAAAACATATCCATTTTACTTAATAATATATTCACTGTCCAAAATCGTGAATATACTTTACTAACCAAATTTCACTATTTTCTACACATTTTATTTCAAGAATTATCCACTATCCAAAATCGTGGATAAAATTCCCTTAATAACCTCCTATATTAAATTCATCAAATTTGATTGATTTTCGAATTTATAAAACAACGTTTATAAATTCTATTTCTATTTTCTATAACCACTCCGATTTCTAAATCTTCTTTTATTAACTTCTATAATTCACTTATCAAAATAAGTGATTTCGGATTTATAAAACAACGTTTATAAATCACATTTATACTTTATAACCATTTAAACTTATAAAAATAATTTTATTAGCAAATTCTATTCATATTCCATCTAAGTGCAAAAAATCTAATTTATAAGTAAATTACTTATAAATCTTTTATTTTACAACATCTATTCATTTTATACTTCACAATTTATAAATCTATGAATCTCGTTCACTTATGATTTTTATTTCATCTCATTCTAATACTTACAAAACTCATTCTAAAATTTCAATGTTTTAAATTTATAAATGTCAACTTTTTAAATCTTTTAAGTAAACCGTTATAATACTTTAAAAATCTCAATTTAAACCATTTTATAAATAAATCAACTTTTATTTCAAAAATATCACTTTGGTTATATTTCACCATTTATAAATCTTTTATAACTTTAAAATTTTAACATTTATTTATTTAAAATAAATCACTTAAAAAATTTAGTAAACGTATACTTTCAAAATTCACTTTAAAAATCTCTTTTAAAATCATCATCGTTATTTTTAACTTTCAAAAATGAATCCGATGATGCAACACACAAATTTGTCAATCACGACAACAAAACATCATATATCAATATGATAACAGAATATACATCAATATCCGTAAATAAATAAATACTGATGAGGAATCCAGTTGGATCCCTCCAACCTGTTTCCCTGCATCCACAGATGTTAGCACAATACCAATTCCACTTCGAGGTGGAATATCGCGGTATATGGGTTTTATAAAAATATCATCCGCTTACTAACGGCGCAATATGGTCTCATCCGCTATACAATGCGGGAAATCAATCAATCCAATATATACATATACCAATATGTATATATTGCTATATATATATAGAAATATCCTACTATATCTTATATCACATCCAAACAGTCAATCAATCAAATCAATAACTGTAAAACCCAATTTTCATTCGAGTGAGAAAAATCTCACCTTTGCTTTTATTTTGCCATCCCATTTCCATTTTCTGCTTTGATTTCTCGTTTTATAGACCTTGTATAAATATTATACAAATTCATTAATATTCGAACAGATCGAATAATAAATTTTCATTTGATAATTTTTTTTTGATTAGCTGAATATTCCTTTTAAATCAATTTTTTTCTCCTTTAATAATTTTATTTAGTTTCAATTTTATTAAAACTAAGTTTCCTTTATTAAATCATTTTTAATCTAATTATTTAATTTTAAACCAAAACTTTTCCTTTTTATTTTTATTAACTAATGATTTAATTAATTTAACCTTACTGAAAACAATTTTTTGCATATTCATATTAAATAAAATTCTAACTTCTTACTGGAAACATCATTTTCTAATATATATTTACATTTAAAAATTTCTTTTCTGTAAAATGTTTTCCATCATTTATATATATATATATATATTCCCGTTAAAAAAAAATTTCTGTTTAACTTCACTTAACATCATTTCCTAATATATCTACAAATATTTATTTCAACCCCAATTCTGTTTCTAAATCTTACAGTAATAAATAAAAATTTAAACTCTATATATTTAAAAATGAAATTGTTTTACTAAAAACATCTTCTTTCCCAAGCATATGAAATTTTCTTTGAATTAAATTACTTTGAATAAACAGAACCGATACCTTATTGGAAAAATATGAACTCAGGCCATTGCTCGAAGCCCTAGCTTGCGGCCGACGATGATGAGGAAACCCCCCATCGAACGCGAACCCTCCTGCTATCGCGACCCCACGCGATCGCCTCCATCCAGTCGAACATCACCTCTACCCCATCCATCTGCGCGTCCACGCGAGCAACTCGCTTGAGAGTACTGGCCATCGAAGAATCCCAAACACACGAGCCATCAAATCTCGCGACAATGAACTCGCGTTCGCGAGCCTCCCAGAACATTGCCGCGACCACGTCGCCACCTCCCTTCCACTCGCGGTGAATAAAAACGAATGATTGAAGAGGAGAGGAAAAAAATTCGCAGTCAAAAACTTTTGAAGGCAGCGGCCATTTTTATTTGTTTTGTTTTCGTTTGATTTTAAAACTGGAAAGGGGAGAGGAGTATTTGAAAATGAAAGGAGGATGGTTGCATGATGGGTTGCACGATTTTTTCGTGATTCTCGGCTGAAATAAAGGGGCGTGTTTTTAGGCGTGATTCAAGGGAAGACAACGTGTTGATGCTTACCAATTTAAATTTAAATTTAAATTGAATCCGATTAAATTTCAACGCGTTTTCTCACCGTACGGTCACGTAACAACTCCGATGAATAGAAAATTTGAAATCCGGCAATAATTCAATATTACGGACCCAATGGAACTGGTTTCGTCGAATTCTGAGACTGCGCCTCGGAACGCTATTTTTAAATATCGATTCAAACGATGAAATTTCAAAACTGATCAAATCACTTTCAAATTCGAATCTGAAGCTTCTATTATCTTCAGTATTATCAACACGAATTTTAAAAGCTTTTGAAATATTTTTCTTCAGCTTAAAACTGAAGATTCAAATTTTTATTCAACATTCAATAGATTAAATTTTATAATTTAATCGCCAATTCATTCTGATAATTTGAAATTCAAGTCAAACCATCATTTAAATATTTAAAATAAATTTAATATTTTCAATTTCAATTGTTCAAAATTCAGGGTCGTTACAATCTTCCCTCCTTAAAAGAATTTCGTCCCGAAATTACAAGTTAGGAAAAAAAGTCCTTAACTCGTCTACTATTTTTCACAATCCAATAGTTTTATCAATTTTTCAAAACAAATCTTTCTACTAAAGATTCGTTATCAATTCAACTAAATTTCCAACTTCAATTATAAGTTTCAAACAACATTGTTTACTTCAAAATTCAAATTTTAAACTTTCAAATTTCTCAAAAATTTTCTAACGCCCTAAATTTCCGAAATTTTTGGCCAACGTATCCTTTGCGCGGCTAACACGGCACGACTACAAAACGTCCCTACGGATTCTCAGATTTCAAAAAGAAAAGAAAAAAAACCAAGCGGCTAGACAAGAAAATCATCAAATCTCATATCGAAATTTAAATACTTACCTTTTGTCGAGCAATTCAAATTTATCTTTGAAATCAAAATTTCCAATTCCTTTATAACACCTGTATATCCTACTAGCCATAATATCTAGTTACAATATTCAAACCATTTTGCACATTTCATTACAAAATTTTCAATATATACTTCTTATACATTTTTACTTCACTATTGAAGTTACATATCTATTTTCATTCAATTTTACATTTCAAATTCCATTTGAATTTAATTCACAATTTCAATCTAATTTGCATTCAGTTTAACTTCTGAATATTGAATTTCATCAACTATCTTTCATTCAACTGCACTATTTAAATTAGTTCCAGTTACTTATTCATTACAAATTCTAGTTCACTTTATTCGAATTTGTTTTCAACATTCAGTTTCAATTCCAGATTTATTCTTTTGTTCATTCCCAAAATTTATTTTCAATTCGCTATTTTGGTTTATAACCACTTATATTAACTGGATTTCAAATTCCATTTGAATTTAATTCATTTCAAACCATACTAATTTTTCATTTCTTCAATTAGTCTCAGTTACTAATTTTATTTCAATACTTTACTTTACAAATTTGAAATGAATTTTTCAACATTCAATTTACTTTTATGTACTTGCAATTGCAAATTTATTCATTCATTCACAATTTTATTCTCATAATTCAATACTCAATTCCAATTCATTTGTTACTACTCCAAATTTATTTTCAACTTAATAAATTCTCTTTAAGTAATCATTTCACTTTATTTAATTGATTCACTTATACTTACTTTAATTTAACTCCATCCTTTAAGTTAAATTTATTCTATCAAAATTCAATTTGTATAAGTTATCAACTTAATAATATTCCCATAAATATTTTTAATAGGATTCCAGAGTCTTTTCAACCTTTTCAAAACCATTTTTGAAAACAATTCAAACTATCCTTTGAATTTCCAAAACAAAACCCAAATTTTCCAAACAACTTCCATTTTAAAATCATTTGGCAGCAATTCTGTAACGACCACGACTTTCTCTCCACAGAAAGTCGTATCGCTAATAAGAAAGAAAGGGATAGAAAAGAGAAAAGAAGAGAAAGAAAGAACTAAACAATATCAGAATCTCACAGCGGAACGAAACAAAATATAATATATCACATAACTATTACATAGTCTTTACATAATCAGAGTTACACAACTTATACAACAAAATAGACAGTTATAATTTCTGTCTATTATACAACTCAAGATACAATTCAAACAAAAGACTCAGATCAACCAACACAGCGGAATACTATCTATCTACGAATGCTGAAGCCTCCTGCTCCATATCTCCTCCATAGATTCGTCAAAGCTAACCTGAATCCCTTGGCTACTCGTAAAAATTTGAGTACCCAAGAGTTTAATAAAACAGAAAATAAACACTTGGGTCAGACATGGGTCTGGTGTGAGTAAATGGGTTAAAATTGTTTAACTTCAAAACCTTTTGAAAACAAAGGTATCACGTAAGACTTCCCACACATAAACATGGAAAAGTTTTTACCTTACGCTAACCAAAACATTTGATAGGAAATCCAGTTATATTATAATAGGGTCTAGGGTTTTCAAGTAAAAATACAGAAATAGCTGAAATGCTTACATCTCACATTCCAACATAGTTGGGAACAACTAATACGTACGACACTTATTGGAGTTTGGATTCCATACAATGGCAGGGCTACTGGGGTACCGCCCGTCACAGTACGTGGCCTAGATCACCGTACCGAGGAGTACGCCCGCTCCCCTGCAACACAAAGCCGGAACCATCCCTTACTGGATAATCCCGAACAAGACAATCCCGTAGTTGGCGCGACCAACCACACACTAAGCCGAATGAAAAGAAAAGGGACCTCTAGACAGGGATCTATCTTGCTCTCAGTGGGTGCTACCCACGAAGCCTTGCTGCACCTCCCCTGTTTTAGCCATTCCCGGTTGATGAGGCTTGAGGTTACGATTACCTTTAATCAGAACATATCACTTAGAATGCTCATCGTCCGCCTGACGATGTGCTGAAAGCATTCAATCCATACAAGTTCGTTCCGGGTTCGAACGAAACCGAAGGCATTATCTCGTTACACTCGTTTTGGAATCACCCTCAGAGTTAACGACAATAACCCTTGCACTCTAAATCTTCATCTTCACTTGAGATTCACGACCTATCGTTAATTTGGATCGATGTGGTATTCGGGTCTCCAGACCTGGAATATCGGTATACGGAAACCCGATCCCGGTCTCATCGAAATCCAAAACGTATCTTTTAAGGCCAAGTTGTTTAAAGGTTTAAACAGTTAAACTTATTCAGGATGATATAAACAGATAGATAAATCATATTATCACAATTGATAATTCATATCAACATTCATCTCACAAAGCAGCATATATCATATATATATCAGAGATATTCAAATCATCCAATATCAACCAATCACCCAATATCAAACATCCAGTATTAATCAATTATCTAAACAGAATTGATTAACTCTAATCAATTTAATTAACCTTTAATTAAATTAATTACTATTCTTTAATTACTTGGATTATCATAATCCTGCTCACTATCATTAATTAATTACAACTTAATTAATTAAACATCTTAATGATCTTCCTTAATTAATCTTCCCTGATTAATTATACTTTAATTACATCAAGTAATTATCCTTAACCATATACAATAATTAACTTTAAATTACTATCATTAATTACAATAATTAATGATCCTTCATTTGCTTTCTTTAATTAATTATAATTAATTACATTAAATCTTAATTAATTACAATTAATTAATTTAACTTAAGTTAATTACTTTATTAATCAATCTTGATTAATTCCATTAATAATCCTCTAATTACTTTATTAATTAATTACCTTCTAGTTAATTAAATAATTAATCTTTAATTAACTACATTAATTAACTTTAAATAATCATAATCAGTAATTAATCATCTTGTAATTACCTACCTTAATTAATTCCTTAATTAATTATATTAATTAATTATTCTTTAATCACTTATTTTTGATTAATTAATCTTAATTAATCAACCTTAATTAATTACTTCCTTAATTAATTTCTCTCTTTTAATTAATTACATTAACTAGTAATTAATCATATTATTAATAAATCTTAATTCTTTAATTAATTCATTTACCATCCACTAATTACTTTATTAAGTAATTATCCTTAATTACAAATAGTAATTAAGCTTTTATTAAATTTTTTCTTAATTATATTCATTTCCTTAATAAAAATCATTGGAAATAAATTAAATCATTAATATAATTACTTTTAAAACAAACAAATTTATATCACTTAACTTTTATAATTAAACTTGAACTTGTTCCAAAATCTTACTAAATGATTTTACTTTGAAACTTGGTCTATTTTCTTATGCAATAAAAACTCAATTCATTTTAAAACACTATTTAATAAATTACTTACAAATTTAATCGTTTTAATAACCTTAAAACTCAAAAGAACTTATCTTTGAAAACTCATTTATTTCATTTACATTGAAACTTTGTTTAACATTTACTTTTGCTAAAACTTAGATAATACATTTTTGAAAACATGAATTGATTTAAATTACTAACTTTTTAAAACCTGTACATGATTTTTCTAAAATCTCAAAACCAGGTTACAATAAAATAAACAACCCGAGCCACTTATTTCTTCCCCGCGTCATATCCTTGTAAACCCGAGTCGTCTTCGAGTCACCCCCTTACTCATCTGCTTCGAGTCTTCCATACGATCATCACGAGAGCGTCCCGAGTCTCCTCCTTCTTCCCCAATAACACGAATAAACCCAGAAACAACGTGCACGTGGTGCACGTACACCACCAATTCCGGCAACCGGAGACCATCGTGGTGACATTCGACCATCACCTACAACCTCGCAAACCCCTACGCAAATCCAGATCGATCATAACCCATTCGAATCGAAATCGAGTTAATCTCGATCAAACTGAAACCACCATTGAACAGCACCTCGCCTGAAAATCCCATCAACCCCACGATGCCTACCATCGTTTGCCACGAAATTCCGGCCACGACACCGCAATGCCTCCACGCTACTATGCCCTAAATTCTACGCAACTTGATTCACTCTAAGATTCCCAGTCACCCCATTTCCAAACGCGACCCAAAAACAATGTTAAACCCTAATTCCAAGACATCCGACCCCATCAACGTTCGAGAATACCTTCGAACATTTTTGCCGTGATCACTCATCCTCACTCCTCCTCCCGAAGAAGCCCTGACCACCATAACTCCTCCGTCGACAAGAACTTGCCCAAAACATAACTTCCAGTCATCTCAAAATTACTACTCCAAAATCAAACTAAAAATCAGGATTTTTATTTTAAAAATCATGTTTCTCTGAGTTGATTCAAAATATAAAATTTAATCAAATAACTACAATATTTGATTTTAGCATATTAATAAATTTCCTACTGTATCATCCTGGTTTCAGAAGATTTTCGAATAAATTCTTTTGAATAAAATTTTAAACTTTAATTCATGTTTAAATAATCATACTGCATTTGAAGATTCAAGCCTAGCAGTGGTTTGAATTGGAATTCTTGAATTTTGTTTGGTTTTTACTCTGTACTTTGGGAAAACAGAGAAGTATCAGGACATTTCAAACATGTACAGTTAAACTTCAACATGTATACAAAGATCTTATAGAAATAGGTACATACAAACATTAAACCTATCTAAAATTCTCATGCACAAATTTCTATTTACTTAAACTTTTCTGATAAAAGTTTATTCACCTATTTTTAATAAGAACAGAATTCAAAGATAACAGGCATGCACACATAACTACTCATCCATGTATACATAGAAACTCACATATATAATCATACATCAATACATAGATATGCAGAACCACTTATAAATATTCACATGCAACCATCTTTCATAACTTAAATCTTAATAATAGAATGTTACTCACCTGTTTTGTATGAACAGAGGTAGTTTAACTTTGTAATAGCTTTTGAAACTGAGAAACTTGAATGCTCCTTAAATTTGATTTTAACTTTAGTTGCTGTAGCGTTACTGATTGAATTTAGAACTGCATGCATGCTTGAATTAAAAACTGGAGTTGTTGAATGCTTAAATTGCTTTAATCTAAATGCATGCTTGTTCCAGGTTGAAGAAATGAAGGTAGACAGGTTCTTTGATTTTGAAAAGAATTGCAGGCTAGCTTTAGAAGATGATGCAGAGCATCCCCTTTTTGTTTGAACATGATTCCAGAGATGAAAAATGTATACAGGCTTTTGGAAAATGTAGGTAGGTTTTTTGATCTTGATTTTGAAATATGCAGACAGCTTTGAGATGATTTGGAAAATGAATTATAGGTTGTTTGAATTTGGTTTTGTTTTGAGGCATTTTGAATACTGATTTCAGATTTTGTTTTGAAAATGAAAGTTAGAAAAGAAATGAAGATGAGGAAAACATGCATATGTAGGCTGAAAATAATTTCTTAAAAATAAAAGAAAATAGAAATTAAAAGATTGACACTTGTCTTTCTCATATCTTAATTTTACAACACATGTTACTATTAAGCTTTATATAATTACACTTGTCTTCTAAGTAATTCATATTTATTTAAATGTAAATAAAAGCCTTTTCTTAATTTATAAATGCTTGTTTATATATATATAAGTTACTTAAAAGAAAATAAAACTAATTATATATAAATAAAAGCTTATCCATATATATATACAAATCCAAAACTATTTAAATATTACCTCTTTTGAATTTCAAATTAATTTTAAATTCAAATGTAAATTATATTTTAAAATCCAATTTAAAGTAAATTTAAAACAACACATTCAAATTGAAAATAACCATTCAATTTCTTACAAATCTATTCATATATATCTATAAACAAACAATACATTATTAATATTGTTTTAGAAGTAACAAATTTGTCAATTTAAAATAATTTATAAAAGAGATTATAGATTACTACTATTATTAAATGAATTAACATCTCATATGTAAATTGTATTTTAAACTTATATATATATTCTTAAACCATATTTATTAAGCAATATAAAATAAACCTTATTATTAACCTTACTTAAAACCATATAGTAATTTTGTTTTAAATAGCTTTGAAAAGCTTAATATTAAATAAATCATAATTTCCAAACTATCAAAATATATATATTAGAAATTTAAAAACAATATTTTATTTATTAATTAAATTTACAAACCCAAGTTTATCTATTTACAATATATACCCATATATATATATATTATAAATAGGAATCATTTTATTGGTTTTTAAAAGATAATTTCACTCAGTAAATATTTATTTAATCAGATTATTAAACCAATTCAAATTTTTATCAAAGATTATCAAATCAATTTAATTATTTAAACAGATTATTAAATTGATATTGCCCCAAATTTCCGGGATATTACATTCCTCCCTCCTTAAAATAATTTCGTCCCCGAAATTTAAGACAAAGGTAATTTAATAATCCATTTAAATCACAAGCATATATTATCTTCCATATGCTAACAACCATAGCAACCAATTCACACAAATCAAACAATTCTAATTATCCAGAAAAAAAATCCTGGATACAATTTCCTCGAGTTTTCCCAAGTATATATATACCGGGATACTCGCTCTACAAAATCCAAACAATCAACAATACTAAGCTATAGAGTTCCTACTCATCTAGATCTACAAAACTAAACAGAATATCAGACTACAGACGAGTCTGACTCAACAACCAATTCCTCCAGAACTGCTGGTTCCTAAACCAGAGATAGATCAAACACGTATTCCTTCAGAGATACGTAAAACACAATGAATTCCAGTTATCCAAACTGACAATTCAATCCAGTAGATCAAACTCTTATCCAAATCAGAAATACAGAAAAGATCCAAAATAACTCGGAGCTAACTTCCCAGACTTACCTAATCTTATAGCTCCCTTTAATCAGAGAAAAACTTCACAACAACGAAGTCTCCAACTTCGAATTTCAAATTCCTTTGTCTCTTATCCACAAAATCTTCAGACGATCTCGGCTTCCTACAAATCCTTTCTGATCAGCTCAACCTTCGCCGATGCTTCTAGAAACAAACTAGACCAAAAATAACTCGACAAAATGATCCTCTCAAAATCTACCCATAATCCAAAACACAAATCTACTCACAACATCAGAAGACCGAACTAACTTCTCCTATCTGGAAAAGACAAACAGATGCACTCGCCAAACTACTTCCGCTGCACCATTCTGATCTGGAGTAGAATGAAAATGCTGATGAAGAACACAAGCACAACTGGACAACACATCCCAGAAAATCTCAGATAACTCAAGAGAATACTCAGACTATCGCAAGTCACTTTTGCGATCAACCCAGCCTAACTGCAAAGAAAACTGTTCTCTCTTTACCAATCAGAACAGCTTATACTTAACTATCCAATCTATCGAAGAAATGGATCCACTCTGCTGCTTCTGAACTTCACCTTCAGAAAAATGCATAGCCAAAAACATTCTGCCAACACAAAGAACACTCCGAGCTGCACTGCTGCCACCGATGCCAAAGATTTCCTTTTCCAAAGCTCTTCGAGAAACTCGAACCCAAACCAAATAGAAACACCATGCAGAACTCAACCACAACACCGAAGCAGACACACTTCATTAACTTGTTCCAAAGAAAACATCTTCGGGAACATCCATAGTCACTGCATCTCATCACACAGCTACTTCTTCCAGAAGATACCAAGATACTATCACTCGCTTCTGCCCAACCGACAGATCCAACTCTACTCATCCAACTTCAAAGATAAACTCCGAACCTTAACAGGTTTCCTTCAGAGATTGTGAAATCCTTACACAACTGTAAAGTTCACTCGAGACGGTATTAGGTCTACAGTCTCGACAGATACATTTCCAACCTCAACACTCAGACTCCTAATCCTAGATGATAAATTATTATCATCTCAACCAATCATTACAAATACCATATACATTTAAAATGATACTTATATAGAAATTATATCTGGATAAAATTATTTCATCTACCTTTTTAAAACAATATTGTGTCCGTTGGCCTGGTCCAAGTGTTTAGAGATCCCTATCAATAACGTTAGCTACTCGTATTGACCAGAATCCATATACCACTTAACCGATCAATTAACACAATATAAAACCATTTTATATAACTAACAAATACGCGCTCTCGAATATATATACACTCAGACTCAAACAGGTTGTTACAGATCCTATCTCTAATGAACAATACTTCCGAACCTAGGTATTCACTCAACCTAGTGTTCTGATATTCACTTAACCAATAGCTTAGGCATTCGCTCAACCTATGCTCTGATACCACTGTAACGACCACGACTTTCTCTCCACAGAAAGTCGTATCGCTAATAAGAAAGAAAGGGATAGAAAAGAGAAAAGAAGAGAAAGAAAGAACTAAACAATATCAGAATCTCACAGCGGAACGAAACAAAATATAATATATCACATAACTATTACATAGTCTTTACATAATCAGAGTTACACAACTTATACAACAAAATAGACAGTTATAATTTCTGTCTATTATACAACTCAAGATACAATTCAAACAAAAGACTCAAATCAACCAACACAGCGGAATACTATCTATCTACGAATGCTGAAGCCTCCTGCTCCATATCTCCTCCATAGATTCGTCAAAGCTAACCTGAATCCCTTGGCTACTCGTAAAAATTTGAGTACCCAAGAGTTTAATAAAACAGAAAATAAACACTTGGGTCAGACATGGGTCTGGTGTGAGTAAACGGGTTAAAATTGTTTAACTTCAAAACCTTTTGAAAACAAAGGTATCACGTAAGACTTCCCACACATAAACATGGAAAAGTTTTTACCTTACGCTAACCAAAACATTTGATAGGAAATCCAGTTATATTATAATAGGGTCTAGGGTTTTCAAGTAAAAATACAGAAATAGCTGAAATGCTTACATCTCACATTCCAACATAGTTGGGCACAACTAATACGTACGGCACTTATTGGAGTTTGGATTCCATACAATGGCAGGGCTACTGGGGTACCGCCCGTCACAGTACGTGGCCTAGATCACCGTACCGAGGAGTACGCCCGCTCCCCTGCAACACAAAGCCGGAACCATCCCTTACTGGATAATCCCGAACAAGATAATCCCGTAGTTGGCGCGACCAACCACACACTAAGCCGAATGAAAAGAAAAGGGACCTCTAGACAGGGATCTATCTTGCTCTCAGTGGGTGCTACCCACGAAGCCTTGCTGCACCTCCCCTGTTTTAGCCATTCCCGGTTGATGAGGCTTGAGGTTACGATTACCTTTAATCAGAACATATCACTTAGAATGCTCATCGTCCGCCTGACGATGTCCTGAAAGCATTCAATCCATACAAGTTCGTTCCGGGTTCGAAAGAAACCGAAGGCATTATCTCGTTACACTCGTTTTGGAATCACCCTCAGAGTTAACGACAATAACCCTTGCACTCTAAATCTTCATCTTCACTTGAGATTCACGACCTATCGTTAATTTGGATCGATGTGGTATTCGGGTCTCCAGACCTGGAATACCGGTATACGGAAACCCGATCCCGGTCTCATCGAAATCCAAAACGTATCTTTTAAGGCCAAGTTGTTTAAAGGTTTAAACAGTTAAACTTATTCAGGATGATATAAACAGATAGATAAATCATATTATCACAATTGATAATTCATATCAACATTCATCTCACAAAGCAGCATATATCATATATATATCAGAGATATTCAAATCATCCAATATCAACCAATCACCCAATATCAAACATCCAGTATTAATCAATTATCTAAATAGAATTGATTAACTCTAATCAATTTAATTAACCTTTAATTAAATTAATTACTATTCTTTAATTACTTGGATTATCATAATCCTGCTCACTATCATTAATTAATTACAACTTAATTAATTAAACATCTTAATGATCTTCCTTAATTAATCTTCCCTGATTAATTATACTTTAATTACATCAAGTAATTATCCTTAACCATATACAGTAATTAACTTTAAATTACTATCATTAATTACAATAATTAATGATCCTTCATTTGCTTTCTTTAATTAATTATAATTAATTACATTAAATCTTAATTAATTACAATTAATTAATTTAACTTAAGTTAATTACTTTATTAATCAATCTTGATTAATTCCATTAATAATCCTCTAATTACTTTATTAATTAATTACCTTCTAGTTAATTAAATAATTAATCTTTAATTAACTACATTAATTAACTTTAAATAATCATAATCAGTAATTAATCATCTTGTAATTACCTACCTTAATTAATTCCTTAATTAATTATATTAATTAATTATTCTTTAATCACTTATTTTTGATTAATTAATCTTAATTAATCAACCTTAATTAATTACTTCCTTAATTAATTTCTCTCTTTTAATTAATTACATTAACTAGTAATTAATCATATTATTAATAAATCTTAATTCTTTAATTAATTCATTTACCATCCACTAATTACTTTATTAAGTAATTATCCTTAATTACAAATAGTAATTAAGCTTTTATTAAATTTTTTCTTAATTATATTCATTTCCTTAATAAAAATCATTGGAAATAAATTAAATCATTAATATAATTACTTTTAAAACAAACAAATTTATATCACTTAACTTTTATAATTAAACTTGAACTTGTTCCAAAATCTTACTAAATGATTTTACTTTGAAACTTGGTCTATTTTCTTATGCAATAAAAACTCAATTCATTTTAAAACACTATTTAATAAATTACTTACAAATTTAATCGTTTTAATAACCTTAAAACTCAAAAGAACTTATCTTTGAAAACTCATTTATTTCATTTACATTGAAACTTTGTTTAACATTTACTTTTGCTAAAACTTAGATAATACATTTTTGAAAACATGAATTGATTTAAATTACTAACTTTTTAAAACCTGTACATGATTTTTCTAAAATCTCAAAACCAGGTTACAATAAAATAAACAACCCGAGCCACTTATTTCTTCCCCGCGTCATATCCTTGTAAACCCGAGTCGTCTTCGAGTCACCCCCTTACTCATCTGCTTCGAGTCTTCCATACGATCATCACGAGAGCGTCCCGAGTCTCCTCCTTCTTCCCCAATAACACGAATAAACCCAGAAACAACGTGCACGTGGTGCACGTACACCACCAATTCCGGCAACCGGAGACCATCGTGGTGACATTCGACCATCACCTACAACCTCGCAAACCCCTACGCAAATCCAGATCGATCAATACCCATTCGAATCGAAATCGAGTTAATCTCGATCAAACTGAAACCACCATTGAACAGCACCTCGCCTGAAAATCCCATCAACCCCACGATGCCTACCATCGTTCGCCACGAAATTCCGGCCACGACACCGCAATGCCTCCACGCTACTATGCCCTAAATTCTACGCAACTCGATTCACTCTAAGATTCCCAGTCACCCCATTTCCAAACGCGACCCAAAAACAATGTTAAACCCTAATTCCAAGACATCCGACCCCATCAACGTTCGAGAATACCTTCGAACATTTTTGCCGTGATCACTCATCCTCACTCCTCCTCCCGAAGAAGCCCTGACCACCATAACTCCTCCGTCGACAAGAACTTGCCCAAAACATAACTTCCAGTCATCTCAAAATTACTACTCCAAAACCAAACTAAAAATCAGGATTTTTATTTTAAAAATCATGTTTCTCTGAGTTGATTCAAAATATAAAATTTAATCAAATAACTACAATATTTGATTTTAGCATATTAATAAATTTCCTACTGTATCATCCTGGTTTCAGAAGATTTTCGAATAAATTCTTTTGAATAAAATTTTAAACTTTAATTCATGTTTAAATAATCATACTGCATTTGAAGATTCAAGCCTAACAGTGGTTTGAATTGGAATTCTTGAATTTTGTTTGGTTTTTACTCTGTACTTTGGGAAAACAGAGAAGTATCAGGACATTTCAAACATGTACAGTTAAACTTCAACATGTATACAAAGATCTTATAGAAATAGGTACATACAAACATTAAACCTATCTAAAATTCTCATGCACAAATTTCTATTTACTTAAACTTTTCTGATAAAAGTTTATTCACCTATTTTTAATAAGAACAGAATTCAAAGATAACAGGCATGCACACATAACTACTCATCCATGTATACATAGAAACTCACATATATAATCATACATCAATACATAGATATGCAGAACCACTTATAAATATTCACATGCAACCATCTTTCATAACTTAAATCTTAATAATAGAATGTTACTCACCTGTTTTGTATGAACAGAGGTAGTTTAACTTTGTAATAGCTTTTGAAACTGAGAAACTTGAATGCTCCTTAAATTTGATTTTAACTTTAGTTGCTGTAGCGTTACTGATTGAATTTAGAACTGCATGCATGCTTGAATTAAAAACTGGAGTTGTTGAATGCTTAAATTGCTTTAATCTAAATGCATGCTTGTTCCAGGTTGAAGAAATGAAGGTAGACAGGTTCTTTGATTTTGAAAAGAATTGCAGGCTGGCTTTAGAAGATGATGCAGAGCATCCCCTTTTTGTTTGAACATGATTCCAGAGATGAAAAATGTATACAGGCTTTTGGAAAATGCAGGTAGGTTTTTTGATCTTGATTTTGAAATATGCAGACAGCTTTGAGATGATTTGGAAAATGAATTATAGGTTGTTTGAATTTGGTTTTGTTTTGAGGCATTTTGAATACTGATTTCAGATTTTGTTTTGAAAATGAAAGTTAGAAAAGAAATGAAGATGAGGAAAACATGCATATGTAGGCTGAAAATAATTTCTTAAAAATAAAAGAAAATAGAAATTAAAAGATTGACACTTGTCTTTCTCATATCTTAATTTTACAACACATGTTACTATTAAGCTTTATATAATTACACTTGTCTTCTAAGTAATTCATATTTATTTAAATGTAAATAAAAGCCTTTTCTTAATTTATAAATGCTTGTTTATATATATATAAGTTACTTAAAAGAAAATAAAACTAATTATATATAAATAAAAGCTTATCCATATATATATACAAATCCAAAACTATTTAAATATTACCTCTTTTGAATTTCAAATTAATTTTAAATTCAAATGTAAATTATATTTTAAAATCCAATTTAAAGTAAATTTAAAACAACACATTCAAATTGAAAATAACCATTCAATTTCTTACAAATCTATTCATATATATCTATAAACAAAACAATACATTATTAATATTGTTTTAGAAGTAACAAATTTGTCAATTTAAAATAATTTATAAAAGAGATTATAGATTACTACTATTATTAAATGAATTAACATCTCATATGTAAATTGTATTTTAAACTTATATATATATTCTTAAACCATATTTATTAAGCAATATAAAATAAACCTTATTATTAACCTTACTTAAAACCATATAGTAATTTTGTTTTAAATAGCTTTGAAAAGCTTAATATTAAATAAATCATAATTTCCAAACTATCAAAATA
This sequence comes from Allium fistulosum, assembly GCA_030737815.1. Classification (NCBI taxonomy): domain Eukaryota; kingdom Viridiplantae; phylum Streptophyta; class Magnoliopsida; order Asparagales; family Amaryllidaceae; genus Allium; species Allium fistulosum. The sequence continues at coordinate 493,677,313 of CM060905.1, read as the reverse complement.
TATATATTAGAAATTTAAAAACAATATTTTATTTATTAATTAAATTTACAAACCCAAGTTTATCTATTTACAATATATACCCATATATATATATATATTATAAATAGGAATCATTTTATTGGTTTTTAAAAGATAATTTCACTCAGTAAATATTTATTTAATCAGATTATTAAACCAATTCAAATTTTTATCAAAGATTATCAAATCAATTTAATTATTTAAACAGATTATTAAATTGATATTGCCCCAAATTTCCGGGATATTACAAATTCCTCTTTTGGAAACCCGAAAATGAACACCGATGATGTTGTAGTCATTACCGAAGTTATTTTCCAGCGACCGAAATGAGTTTAGAGCTTTTCATTCCTTCAAAACATTTTTCCAAAATCCTTTGAATTTTCATTTTCAAACCAAAAAGGAATTAAACTTTCCAAATCTCCAAACTTTTCAAATTCTTTTCAAAAACATTTCCAAATACTTCTCTGGAATTCCGTTTCCAATTATAAGTCACATTTATAATTTATATTCTCAAATTTTATTTTGTACATTGATTTTTATTTTATTTTAACTTTGGAGTTACGATTTCAATTTCTTATTCAATTTCAATGATAATAATTTAATATTATTACTTTCCTAACAACCAAGCATCCATATACAATGATAATTCATAGAAAATTATTTCTTTTATATACAAAAATAGTTTTGGGCAAAATTATTTCATTTACCCTATTTTAAAACAATACTGTGTCGGTTTACCTTGTTTAGAATTTAGAAACCCTTATCAATACAGTTAGCTAGACTGCACCGACCAGAATCCATAAACAATCAACCGATAAGTCAACACAATACAAAACAATTTCATATTCACTAACAAATACGCACTCGTATCTATTATTACACTCACACTCATTCTAGAGTACTACTGACTCTATCTCTAATGAGTAACACCCAACAGAGCAGGGTTGTCGCTTAACCATATGCTCTGATACCACGTTGTAAGGACCCGATTCTTCGACTTCCAAAAATCGACATCGATACGTCCACTGTATCAACTGTCGAACAAACGAATGCCGGAAAACCGAATACCTAGGGTTTAAAAGAAGAGGTAGAAGAAAAGATAGAAGAAAAAGAAAGAAGAACAACAACAGAAATCACAGAACAGAAATAATATCAGAATCTCACATATCGCAGCGGAACAATATATAATAGATAATCACTAGTCTTTTAAAACAAAGAACTATATCAGTTTATACATACATCAATCAGAGTTTACAACAACAATACAACATTGGACAGTTATATAAACTTGTCCTCATACAGAATACATAACGGAATAAATAATATCAGATACAAATACTACGTTTCGCCAACCAGCTTGCTTCCAAAGCTCCAGAATATCCAGAATATCCTGATAACATAACTCTAGGCTGCCCATGTGGAAAATTATGGGCACCCAGAGTTTAAACAATAAACTCTGAGTCAGTCATGGTGACTGGTGTGAGATCGTAAAACAGTTATTCTTTAAAACAAAAATGGGATAATTTTTAAAGTCAATTCGAAATGCTTTTGGAAAATGAAACTACCATAAGACCTCCCGCTACACACACAATGCAAACGCAGAATTGGAGGAGATTTCTTCTTATGATAATCAAAGATGCTTGGTACGCAAAATCAAATCATTTTTGATATTATTATTAGTGCATAGTGTAGAAAACATTTCGAAAGTATAATATAAATCTTAGCCAGCATAGGCATTCCGCACTTATGCCTACTATAGCTACCATCCAAACAGTGGTGACCACTATAAGTGAACGATAGGTTCTACAACTAAAACCGTACAAGTCTCGTATTGTTTCTTTGGATTTTCCAACAAATGGTCAGGCCAAGGAACTTCCCATTGCTACATGGAAACGCCTCTGGAATGACGTCCCGAGAAATAACCTAACATTATGGTTAGATCTCTGCCAACACAAGGCCGGGTTACCTCTGCAAAAGTAGGTAACTACTGACACGCGTATGCCATCCCCCGATCGTAACCGATCTTCCCGAGGATCCTCGATTTCCAACAACCACATAATAAATTTGCAGTATCAACATAGGTTAAATATCTGGGCTCCATACCATGATACCACCTCTATCCAGAAGGGATGACATACACTAAGGGGAGCTACTCCCTAGAACCTTGCCGCATCCTTCCTGTTTTGACCATTTCCGGGGTGTGAGGTCCGACGAAGTCTCGTCCACAAAGCTACGCTTTGTCACAAAGCCATGCTTCGGGTCAAACAAATGATCAAAGAAATGATCACAAAGATAAATGATCAAACAAATGATCCTATCACAAATGATCAAACAATGATCATTTCGCAGCAACACTCAGCATGCCACGTTACCAAATTGGGAGTATATCGCTAATAAATTTCAACTACACAACCTCTGAGCTCGTACGTCTCAGAGAAGGGTGTTAAGCTAAAAGAATAAATTCTCCGCCACCAACAGAAATGTATTTGAAAGAAATCAGCTTTATATCTCAATTTGTAACGTCAGACACACAACCATACAAGTCTGTTCCGGGATCGAACAGAACCGAAGGCACTTCTCACGAAGCCCTTGCAAATCCGGATAATTTTCTAATCACGTCCGGACTTCCCGTCACTAAGGGTGATAAAACCTCTAAATCGGAGATCAGCCGATGTAGAGTAACTCAACGGTAATCCTTCCGTTTTCAAAAATATCCGGTCTTCAACACCGGTCATCAAATGCAATTCATAACGACGTATCACATATTCGGAATGGGTTATACGACCCCATGGTCCTTTCCCGGCTAACCCGAATAGTGAGCGCTTATTCAAAAATAAGTGTGGCATTCAAATTCATCCAATTCACAACAAATACCCATTCAAGGTAATTATTGTTAGTCGGTTATTTAACTATCAATAAAGATGCGCAACATCATCAGATTCCAAATAATTTTCCAAATTATTTATTTTCCAAAATATCTTTACTAGATATATAATTTCCACACTTAACCGTTTGAAAACAAATTTCAAATATTCACTTTTCAATTTATCTTTAAAAGATAAAATTTCAAACCATTCGTTTCATATTGGAAAACCATTTCCATACTAATTTAATTATAAGTAATTCACAAATCATTTATTTTCAACATTTGAAAAATATTCGATATACTTAGATCAAAATTAAGTATATATTTCATTCTTTAAGGAAATCATTTACTATAACAACATCTATTTGAGTCAAAACGAATGTTACGTAAAACATTGTTACGACGACTCAAAATCACTAGTATAGGGATTCGGAATTAAGATAGATATATAAATCCCAATACAAAAGTAACATTTCCTTTCGAAAATCATTTACTATGACAACAGTGTTATAGTCCACCATTTCCTTCTTCCTCGAAAACGTCTATTTCAACAATAAATGTTGAAATCTATGATTTCGATATTTAACACATTTTAAAACATCGTTAAAACAATTAACTTCATTTTTAATGTCACCTTTCCAAAACATATCCATTTTACTTAATAATATATTCACTGTCCAAAATCGTGAATATACTTTACTAACCAAATTTCACTATTTTCTACACATTTTATTTCAAGAATTATCCACTATCCAAAATCGTGGATAAAATTCCCTTAATAACCTCCTATATTAAATTCATCAAATTTGATTGATTTTCGAATTTATAAAACAACGTTTATAAATTCTATTTCTATTATCTATAACCACTCCGATTTATAAATCTTCTTTTATTAACTTCTATAATTCACTTATCAAAATAAGTGATTTCGGATTTATAAAACAACGTTTATAAATCACATTTATACTTTATAACCATTTCAACTTATAAAAATCATTTTATTAGCAAATTCTATTCATATTCCATCTAAGTGCAAAAAATCTAATTTATAAGTAAATTACTTATAAATCTTTTATTTTACAACATCTATTCATTTTATACTTCACAATTTATAAATCTATGAATCTCGTTCACTTATGATTTTTATTTCATCTCATTCTAATACTTACAAAACTCATTCTAAAATTTCAATGTTTTAAATTTATAAATGACAACTTTTTAAATCTTTTAAGTAAACCGTTATAATACTTTAAAAATCTCAATTTAAACCATTTTATAAATAAATCAACTTTTATTTCAAAAATATCACTTTGGTTATATTTTACCATTTATTAATCTTTTATAACTTTAAAATTTTAACGTTTATTTATTTAAAATAAATCACTTCAAAAATTTAGTAAACGTATACTTTCAAAATTCACTTTAAAAATCTCTTTTAAAATCATCATCGTTATTTTTAACTTTCAAAAATGAATCTGATGATGCAACACACAAATTTGTCAATCACGACAACAAAACATCATATATCAATATGATAACAGAATATACATCAATATCCGTAAATAAATAAATACTGGTGAGGAATCTAGTTGGATCCCTCTAACCTGTTTCCCTGCATCCACAGATGTTAGCACAATACCAATTCCACTTCAAGGTGGAATATCGCGGTATATGGGTTTTATAAAAATATCATCCGCTTACAAACGGCGCAATAGGGTCTCATCCGCTATACAATGCGGGAAATCAATCAATCCAATATATACATATGCCAATTGTATATATTGCTATATATATAGATATATCCTACTATATCTAATATCACATCCAAACAGTCAATCAATCAAATCAATAACTGTAAAACCCAATTTTCATTCGAGTGAGAAAAATCTCACCTTTGCTTTTATTTTGCCATCCCATTTCCATTTTCTGCTTTGATTTCTCGTTTTATAGACCTTGTATAAATATTATACAAATTCATTAATATTCGAACAGATCGAATAATAAATTTTCATTTGATAATTTTTTTGATTAGTTGATTATTCCTTTTAAATCAATTTTTTTCTCCTTTAATAATTTTATTTAATTTCAATTTTATTAAAACTAAGTTTCCTTTATTAAATCATTTTTAATCTAATTATTTAATTTTAAACCAAAACTTTTCCTTTGTATTTTTATTAACTAATGATTTAATTAATTTAACCTTACTGAAAACAATTTTCTGCATATTCATATTAAATAGAATTCTAACTTCTTACTGGAAACATCATTTTCTAATATATATTTACATTTAAAAATTTCTTTTCTGTAAAATGTTTTCCATCATTTATACACACACACACATATATATATATTCCCGTTAAAAACAAATTTTTTGTTTTAACTTCACTTAACATCATTTCCTAATATATCTACAAATATTTATTTCAACCCCAATTATGTTTCTAAATCTTACAGTAATAAATAAAAATTTAAACTCAATATATTTAAAAATGAAATTGTTTTACTAAAAACATCTTCTTTCCCAAGCATATGAAATTTTCTTTGAATTAAATTACTTTGAATAAACAGAACCGATACCTTACTGGAAAAATATGAACTCAGGCCATTGCTCGAAGCCCTAGCTTGCGGCCGACGATGATGAGGAAACCCCCCATCGAACGCGAACCCTCCTGCTATCGCGACCCCACGCGATCGCCTCCATCCAGTCGAACATCACCTCTACCCCATCCATCTGCGCGTCCACGCGAGCAACTCGCTTGAGAGTACTGGCCATTGAAGAATCCCAAACACACGAGCCATCAAATCTCACGACAACGAACTCGCGTTCGCGAGCCTCCCAGAACATTGCCGCGACCACGTCGCCACCTCCCTTCCACTCGCTGTGAATAAAAACGAACGATTGAAGATGAGAGGAAAAAATTTCGCAGTCAAAAATTTTGAAGGCAGCGACCATTTTTATTTGTTTTGTTTTCGTTTGATTTTAAAACTGGAAAGGGGAGAGGAGTATTTGAAAATGAAAGGAGGATGGTTGCGTGATGGGTTGCACGATTTTTTCGTGATTCTCGGCTGAAACAAATGGGCATGTTTTTAGGTGTGATTCAAGGGAAGACAACGTGTTGATGCTTACCAATTTAAATTTAAATTGAATCCGATTAAATTTCAACGCGTTTTCTCACCGTACGATCACGTAACAACTCCGATGAATACAAAATTTGAAATCCGACAATAATTCAATATTGCGTTCCCAATGGAACTGGTTTCGTCGAATTCCGAGACTGCGCCTCGGAACGCTATTTTTAAATATCGATTCAAACGATGAAATTTCAAAACTGATCAAATCACTTTCAAATTCAATTCTGAAGCTTCTATTATCTTCAGTATTATCAACACGAATTTTAAAAGCTTTTGAAATATTTTTCTTCAGCTTAAAACTGAAGATTCAAATTTTTATTCAAGATTCAATAGATTAAATTTTATAATTTAATCGCCAATTCATTCTGATAATTTGAAATTCAAGTCAAACCATCATTTAAATATTTAAAATAAATTAAATATTTTCAATTTAAATTATTCAAAATTCAGGGTCGTTACAAGAACGTTCCAAAATTCAAAGGAAATTCAAATCAAAGAGGAAAGAATTCAAGCTCGAATAAAAGTGATTCCGCATATAAATTTACTATATATGCTAAGTTTTGCCTAGAGCCAAAGCTCTGATACCACTTGTAACGACCTGGTATTTTCAACCATTCGCATCCACACATGTCGGACTTGAATTGCTCAAAATATCAGATTGTTAATTTAAAATTTGGCAAAACTCAGCATATACAGTAAATAAAAATCACAGAATCATAGATACAAAGTATATAACAAAATGCAACGGAATAGATAAACAGTAGTTCATGAAGCTACTATATAAACAACAGAGTTAGTAATAAATTACAACAGAATATCTCAAATACAGTGAAGTCTCCAGTATGAACATATGACTTTTCTGAACCAATTAACTGGAAAATCAGAAAGCTAAATCGATAGTTGGATCTCCAAATGAGGCTCCAAACTCCAAAGGTGAGTCTCAAATGCTGTATCACTCAGTCTGACCTGAGCATAAAGCAAAACACAAAACACTCGAGTCAGGATTAACATTCTTATATCAATAAATCCAATTCAAGTGAAATATCAACTGAAATACAAGTAACTTAAAGGATGTTTGGGATACCCATCCTCTAAGGATCCATGGTACTATCTACAATGTAGAAATATACACTATAACACCGTGGTCATTTCAAATTAATTTATACTTCCAAACCAAGATATCATTTCATTTCAAGTATATCTATTTTCCAAAATAGTATATATATTAATTAATTTATAAAGTAAAGTATTTATAATTTCATCAAGTCTCACAAATCGATTCAAATCAACTCAAATTCCAAATTCAAATTTAATTCAATCTAGATTTATCCATTTTAATTCAATTTAGTTTCTAAATAGCAAATTCAAATTATATTGATTTCGAATACAGACATGAATCACAATATAAACCATTTAAATTCCAATATATTTCAAAGCTTTAATATTCAACATTTTAAAGTTAAATTTAATAGTTTCATATAGATCTTGGTTTAAATTCATTATTATTTAGTCAGTAAATATACACTTAATAAATTCAATACCAATTAACTTGCCTTAAATTACATTTTTACTAAATATTTCCTTAAATTTATTTAAATAAGAAATATTCATTAACTTACTTAAAAATCAAACCCAAGTTATAAATCATATCTTAAATCTCAATTTCAATAAGTTTCAAATCGGTTTAATTAAATAAAAATATCTTCCCAACCTTAAATTATTCAAATTATTACCGAAATCTATTTTGAAACATAAATTTAAATACTTAACCATATTATATGTATTAAAACAATCTTAATTAAATTAAATATTATTATTAAATCTATATATATATATCATTACCATTTATATATAATAATTTAAGAATGGGTGTTTCAGGCGAAGTGACTGGCGACGCCGAGCTTCAGGCAAGGATGTGGATGGATTTCAGGTGAATAGGAGTCGAGGCAGGGCAAAGGTTGACAGCATGCGGAGCAAGGTGAAAGGCGGATGTAACGACCCGTATTTTTACGGATCGACAAGTTCGTCAAAATCTGGAAAATTTAGATTTGTTAAGTCATTTCAGATTTTGGGCATAATTTTTCTAAGTCCTAGGTCGTGAACGACTTATAGATTGAACGACTTAAGAGAGCGTTTGGAAGCTTAAGTCGTATAGGAATTAAGTTGTGGTAGCTTAGGTCGTAGGGTTTTGGAGCGATCTAAGGTCGTGACCTAGTTAAGAGATAGGTCGTAGACGAGTTAAGGAGGTTTTACGACCTAAGGAAGTCATGGGATAGGACGTAGACGACTTAAGAAAGCCAGCGACTTATGGAATGTAGCGACTTAGTATCTTGGAGCGACCTATAGGTTAGCGACTTAAGAGGGATAGCGAGTTAGCGACCTAAGAGAGGCGACTTAAGGAGTTAGGTCATAACCCAGTTAGGTCGCGTGAGTAGTTTTGCAGTGTAAGTTGTTAGGTCGCAAGGATAGCTTAAGTGTTAGGTCGCGTGATTGCTAAGTCGTAAGTCGCGCACTTGCTAAGTCGTAAGTCGTATCATTGTTAGGTCGTGTGGGTTGCTAAGTTGTTAGGTCATAGAGGCAGTTTGCTTTAGGTCGTTGGGTTTTTGCCTAAGTGTTAGGTCGTGAGCGACCTAAGAATTTTTAAGTCGCGAGCGTTGCTAAGCTATAAGTCATAGACATGTGGCTCTGTTAGGTCGTATAGGCGTGCGCACGTGTTAGGTTGAAGGAGAGTTAAGTCGTAAGTCGCTATGGTCTAGGTTGTTAAGTCGAAGTCTTTAGGTCGGTTGGTTTTTAGGTCGTAGGTCGTGGACGACCTAACTCCGTGGCTGCGACTTAAGGATTTTCAGCTATAAATAGGAAGGTTGTTCTCACTTTTTGGGATCCGGATTTCGAAGCGACGATGTGCTGCCATTTTGAGAGCTTGACTTCTACACTTCTTCACTTCTCTTCTCCACTCTAATCTAGTGCTTCCATCCATCCAAGTTTAAGATCAAATTGAAGATTCAAGAGCTTAGATTGAAGATCTTCATCCTTTGAAGTGAGATTTCTTCATTTGAAGCGAATTCGTGATAGATCAAGCTTGATCCTTTACTGTCCAGATCTGAAGCGTGTTGATTTGGGGTTGTTTAGGTGATTTGGTGAGTGGTGATTATCTCTCACACGGATCCAAAGGAGTATATCGGATCGTTGGCTCGATTTGGTGTTAAAATAGTGATTTCCATGCATTTTCTTCATCCTAAGTGTAGATCCATATAGATTCATTGTTCATGATGATGTTACATCCATTTTATCACATGTTAACCTATGCAAGTTCATTCATCAAGTTTGTAGAGATATTGTTCATGTTTTCATACTTGTTGGACTTTCAACTCTTTAATTACGAAAATGCCATTATTGTTATAATTGTCTACTTAGATCATATTTGAATGCTTGATTGTTTGGATTAATGTTTGATTTGATTGATTGCTGTAAATTAGATGATTGATGATTTGATTTAGACCGAAGATGATTCAAAAGTTAAGGGAAAGGGTCTTGAATTGGGAAAGCTGCTTGTGGCATATGTAGTGGGATGATGAAGCTCTTATGCATAGATTTGATGATATGATGTTGAGATGAGGCTTTGCGAGGATGTGATGAAGCGAGGCATCATGTGATGAAGACTTGGTTTAATCCAGACGGGATCATCCCAAGCATGTTGATAACTCGGTGAAATGGTTCGAGTTGAGGATAATGGATGGATATGAGAATGGTCGTCGAGGAGGATGACTAGGAGGCTTAGGTCTCATCGTTGTTGAAGGTTCTAGCATGCTCCAAGCAAGAGTACGTTTGGGCAGATTCGATAGTCCCAACGACTAACTGTTGATAGTCGAGTACTCTGGGCAGATTCGATAGTCCTAGGCACGGGTCACGATGACGTGCGGGAGTTATGTCTAGAATCGAGGTTACCATTAGCCCTTGACGGACGGCTGAAAGAATGTGCCGGTCATTCAATTAACGGTGAAACCGAAGCAGTGATAACAGTGATAGCCAGAGTCATGGATGTTTGGTTGTATCGTCATTCGGTCTCAAGAGCGGTACTTCCCGGGTGCTTATCTGATCTTGGTTTAGGCCTTGGGGGTTTGTGCTTGGAAAACATCGCCCTTGACTCGAGTGATAATTGCTTTACTTTAAATTGTGTGCTCTGCTATGTTTGCTTCTGCTTAGTGTGTGTCTGGGGGCTATCACTGTAGAAAGTGGTTAGAGTGGGAGTGTAACGACCCAGAATTTTGAACAAATTAAATTGAGAATATTTAATTAATTTTAAATATTTAAACGGTAATTTAATTTGAATTCCCGATATAACCTTGAATTTGGTGGTTAAATTTTAAAATTTAATCTATATAATGCTGAATAAAATTTTGTATCTTCAATTTAAAGTTGAAGAAAAATATTTCAAAAGCTTTTAAATTTTATTTTGATGATACTGAAGATAACGGAAGCTTCAGAATTTAATTTCAGACTGTTTTGTTCAGTTCTGGAATTTATATCGTTCGTATCGATATTTAAAAGTTGCCGTCCGAGGCACAGTCTCGGAATTCGACGAAATCGGTTCCATTGGGTCCGTAACGTTAAATTATCACCGGGTTTTAAATTTCGTATCGTTCGGAGTTGTTATGTGCGAATACGACACGTAAACGCGTTGAAAGTTGTATCGAAATAAATTGAGTTAAAATTTAAATTTAAATTTAAAAACTAACGACAGCATCCCTTACCTCACGCCTGAAAATACGCCCAAAATCACAAAATTTATCGTGCAACCCATATCTGATTTATTTTAAATATCACGTCTCTTTCTCCCTTACGTTTCAATTTCAGTTTCGAAGAAAAGAAATCTCGTATTCAATAATGGCCGTTCTCATTTAAATCTGGTCGCGATTTCTCGAACGAAATTCGTTCGTTCAACAAAAAAAAGGGGTGAGGCGTTCTGGGGTTTCGATCGAGTGGATCTCGATCATGACGGCGCGCGAGCAGATTTCGCGTGGGAGGAGAGCACGACGAGCTGGTGACGTTGAGGCAATAATGACGAAGTCGCGAGGCGTTTTGGTGGGTCGCGTGGGCTCTCGAGTTCAGCTCGAAGGCGGTGGCATCGAGCAGTCGAAGTGGAGGCGCTCGCGTGTGGGTGGGGTTGTCGCAGTTCGATTCAAGGATTGGGGACGGTGGACGTGCTCGATTTCGCGAGGCCGAAGTCGAGTAGCAGACGATGTGGGTCGCGAGTAGCTTCGCAAGCAAAAGGGAGTCGATGTCGTCTGGAGTCGCGAAGGGGTTCGTGATGGTGAGGCGACACATCTGGAGCGGCGGCGTTCGCGTGGGTCTCGAGTAGGCAGTGACGATGTCAGAGTCGTTTTTGAGGAGTCGCTTCGCGAGTTGCTCGCGTGGAGGCAACAGAGGGCGTAGTCAGTGAGGTATTCACTATTTTCATAAATATATATATGCATACATATTTGACTTGCTGTTAGATTTTAGGATATAAAAAAAATTATTGATCAAGATATATATATATACAGCAGTCTGTTTAATTTAAGGTATATATATATATGTAAAATATAAGTAAGATTTTGAAAAGATTTGAATTCAGATGAATTATCGTTTTAATATAGATATATATAGTTCAAGTAAGAAAGATAAAAATACTTATAAAAAAATCGCTAATTTAAATTTATTTTTGATACTAAAGATTTTCAAAAAGGGAATTCGATTTAATTAAATTGGTAAGAGAAAGATTGGGTTAACAAAATAATTGGGCTAATCTAATTTATCAGATAAGAAATTTAGTTTCAAATTTAATAATTGAAATTGGTTTAAAACAAAATCATTGAATAACTAAAATTACCCAATAAAAGTTGATTGTTCGATCACTTCGAATATTTAACAAATTGTCTAAATTGTTATACAAGGTCGAATAAAGTCAAGGAAACAAATTGGATTGGAAATGTGATGGCAAATTAAAAGCCAAGGTGAGATTTTTCTCACTCAAATTGAATGTGGAATTTTTGCAGTTATTGATTTGATATGAGTGCTATTGATTGTGAAATTAGATATATGTATATATTGGATTGATGATTTCCCGCCTCGTATAGCGGATGAGACCCTATTGCGCCGTTAGTAAGCGGATTTTTATAAAACCTATATACCGCGATATTCCACCTCGAAGTGGAATTGGTATTGTGCTGACGTCTTTCGATGCAGGGAAACAGGTTGGAGGGATCCAACTGGACCCCTCATATTGATTGAATTTATTTATACTGTGGTATGAATCTGTGAATGATTATATTGATGTTATTGATCATATCGATGTCTGGAAATTGTTTGAAAACTATAGATTTAGCTGAATGGATGTTTGATATCATTGGATTCCAAAAATAAACGAAATTGAATTTTTGAAATTCAAGTAGAAATTTTTAAGTGAATTGATTTTTAGAAATTGAATAAATTTTGAAGAAAAGAATTTAAAAGTATAAAAGTTGATTTTTATAATATTATCGAATTTATTCCAGAATAAAATGGAAATGATTAAATAAATGAATTTCGTATAATAGTGATTTTAAATTGAGGAATTTAATTTAAAATTTGGATTTTTAAATAGATTGAAAGAAACAATTGAAATTTATTTTCTTAAAAAGGAATTTATTTAAAAAGAGATAAGTTGGAAATCCAATTAGAAATTTAATTGGTAAATTGAAATAAATTGGGAAATCAATGTAAAATGATTTCAATTTGAAGAATCCATTTTTAAAACAGAATATTGAATCGTTTGAGAAAAAATGAGGAATTTACTTAGTAGTGATAAATAAATTTTTAAATCAATATCGGAATTGATTTGGGATTGAAGTTTTTATAAATAGAATTGGAATTTATAAAAGTTGTTTATAAATCCAAAATCACTTATTTTGATGAGTTAAATATAGAAGTTAATAAAAAGAAGATTTATAAGTCGAAGTTGTTATTAAAATAGAAATAGAATTTATAAACGTGTTTATAAATTCAAAATCAGTTGAATTTGAGAAATTAAATATAGAAGATTTTTAAAGAAGATATATTCGCGATTTTGGATAGCGAATTTTTATTGAGATAAAAATGTGTAGAAATGGTTGAAATTGGGTTAAGTGAATTATATTCACGATTTTGGACAGTGAATATATTATTAAATAAAATGGATTTATTTTTGAAGAAGTGATATTAAAAGTGAAGTTTAAACATTTTAAAGATGTTTTAAAATGTATTATGAATCGAAAGCATAGATTTCAACATTCATTGTTGAAGTAGACGTTTTCGAGGAAAATAAGGATCATTGTTGAAATAGACGTTTTCGAGAAATAAGGAAATGATGGACTATAACACTGTTGTTATAGTAAATGATTTCCGAAAGGAAATGTTTTATATAGTATTGGGATTTATATATATCTATAAAAATCCGAATCCCTATACTAGTGATTTTGAGTCGTCGTAACGATGTTTTACGTAACATTCGTTTTGACTCAAATAAATGTTGTTATAGTAAATGATTTCCTTAAAGAATGAATTTATACTTAAAATTTGATTTAAGTATATTGAATATTTTCAAATGTTGAAAATAAATGATTTGTGAAATACTTATTATAAAATAAGTATGGAAATGCTTTTCCAAAATGAAATGAAACGTTTTAGAATTTATCTTTGTAAAGATAAATTGAAATTGAATATTGAAATCTATTTGAAAATCGAATATCAGTAGATATTCGAAAATATAAATTCAATATGGAATTTATAAAGGAAATGGAAACTGTTTAGAAAAATAAATATTGATTTATTTTTGAAGTGTGGAAATTATATATCTAGTAAAGATATTTTTGAAGATAAAATAATTTGGGAAAATTATTTGGAATCTGATGATGTTGCGCATCTTTATTGATAGTCAAATAACCGACTATCAATAATTACCGTAATGGGTATCTGTTGTGAATTGGATGAATTTGAATGCCACACTTGTTTTTAAATAAACGCTCACTATTCGGGTTAGCCAGGAAAGGACCATGGGGTCGTATAACCCATTCCGAATATGTGATACGTCGTTATGAATTGCATTCGAAGACCGGTGTTGAAGACCGGATATTTTTGAAAACGGAAGGATTACCGTCGAGTTACTCTACATCGGCTGATCTCCGATTTAGAGGTTTTATCACCCTTAGTGACGGGAAGTCCGGACGTGATTAGAAAATTATCCGGATGTGCAAGGGCTTCGTGAGAAGTGCCTTCGGTTCTGTTCGATCCCGGAACAGACTTGTATGGATTGTGTGTCTGACGTTACAATTTGAGATATAAAGCTGATCCCTTTCAAATACATTTCTGTTGGTGGCGGAGAATTTATTCTCTTAGCTTAACACCCTTCTCTGAGACGTACGAGCTCAGAGGTTATGTAGTTGAAATTTATCAGCGATATATCCCAATTTGGTAACGTGGCATACTAAGTGTTGCTGTGAAATGATCAGTGTTTGATCATTTGTGATATGATCATTTGTTTGATCTTATATCTTGGTGATCATAGGTTGATCATTTTGTTTGACCCGAAGCATGGCTTTGTAGGAAGCGTAGCTTTGTGGACGAGACTTCGTCGAGCCTCACACCCCGGAAATGGTCGAAACAGGAAGGATGCGGCAAGGTTTTAGGGAGTAGCGCCCCTTAGTGTATGTCATTCCTTCTGGATAGAGGTGGTATCATGGTATGGAGCCCAGATACTTAACCTATGTGGTTGCTGCATTTTTACTATGTGGTTTGTTGCGAATCGGGGATCCTCGGGAAGATCGGTTACGATCGGGGGATGGCATACGCGTGTCAGTAGTTACCTACTTTTGCAGAGGTAACCCGGCCTTGTGTTGGCAGAGATCTAACCGTAATGTTAGGTTATTTCTCGGGTCGTCTATTCCAGGGACGTACCCATCGTGGATAGGAAGTTCCTTAGCCTGACCATTTGTTGGAAATCCAAAGAAACAATACGAGCCTTGTACGGTTTTAGTTGTAGAACCTGCCATTTAATATGGCAGCTATAGCAAGCATACTATAATGGTACCTATGTTGGCTAAGATTTATATTCTACTTTCGAAAGGATTTCTACACTATGCACTAATAATAATATAAAAAAGAATTGATTTTGCGTAGTAAGCATCTTTGACTATCATAAGAAGAAATCTCCTCCAATTCTGCGTTTGCATTGTGTGTGTGGCGGGAGGTCTTATGGTAGTTTCATTTTCCAAAAGCATCGCGAATTTGTTTTATTTATTTTGTGAAAAATAACTGTTTTACGATCTCACACCAGTCACCATGACTGACTCGGAGTTTATTGTTCCCTTCTAAACTCTGGGTGCCCACCAATTTCCACACGGGCAGCCTAGAGTTATGTTATCAGGACATTCTGGAGCTTTGGAAGCAAGCTGGATGGCGAAACGTATCACCTATATTTTTGTATTATTCCGCTGTGTATTCTGTATGAGGACAAGTTATATAACTGTCCATTGTTGTATATTGACTCTGATGATTGATGTATGTATAAGCTGATATAGCTCTTTGTTTTAAAAGACTAGTGTTTATTTATTATATATTGTTCCGCTGCGATATGTGAGATTCTGATATTGTTTTCTGTTTTTGATGTGTTGTTCTTCTTTTCTTTTTCTACTCTCTTCCTTCTGCTTTCTTCTTCTTCTACTTTTTTTTTAAAAACCCTCACTATTGGAGTTTCCGGCACTCGATTGCTCGACAGTCGATAAAGTGAGTATCGATGTCGAATTTTCGAAAGTCGAAAATTTCTGTATGTGACAGCGTGGTATCAGAGCATATGGTTAAGCGACAACCCTGCTCTGTTGGGTGTTACTCATTAGAGATAGAGTCAGCAGTACTCTAGAATGAGTTTGAGTGTAATAATAGATACGAGCGCGTATTTGTTAGTGAATATAAAATTGTTTTGTATTGTGATGATTGGTTTATTGAGTGGCATATGAACCTTCGTCGGCACAGTCTGCAAAACTGTATCGAAGGGGTTTCTAAACACTCGAATAGAACAATTCGGCACAATATTGTTTTAAATAGGGTGAATGAGATAATTTTACCCAAGACTATTTTCGTATATAAAAGAAATGATTTTCTATGAATTGTTACAGTATATGGTTGCATGGATGTTAGGAAAGTGATAATGTTGAAATGTTATCATTATTATATGAAATTAAATGAGAAATTGGAATTATAACTCCAAAGTTAAGAAATAAATTCATATACAAATGAAATTTAAAGAATGTAAATTATAAAGGTGAATTGTAATTTAAAACGGAATTCCAGAGAAGTTTTTGGAAATGTTTTGAAAAGAATTTGAAAATTTTGGTAATTTGGAAAGTTTAAATCTTTTTAGAGTTGAAAGTGAATTTCAAAGGTTTTGAAAAATGTTTTGAAGGAATGAAAAGCTCTAAACTCTTTTCGGTCGCTGGAAAATAATTCCGATGATGATCGCGACATCACAGGTGTTCATTTTCGGGTTTCCAAAAGAGGAATTGCTGCCAAATTGTTTTAAATGGAAGTTGTTTGAAAATTTTGGGTTTGTTTTGGAAATTCAAAGGATAATTTGAATTGTTTTCAAAATGGCTTTGAAAATGTTATTAAGACTCTGGAATGCTATATAAAAGTATTTATGAGAATAATAAATGAGTTGATAACTTATACAATTTGTTGTGAATTTAGATTGAATAAATTTAACTTAAGGAATTTTAAGTTGGATTAAAGTAAGTATAAGTGAATCAATAAAATAAAAAAATCCAAGTGGTAATTTTGAATATAAGTTATATAACTTATAAAATGAGAAAATAGAAGTGAAACGAATTGTTAAAAAGTGGTTAAACAATTTTATTAAGCAAAATAAAATGTGATTTTGATTAAGTGATGAAATTTGACCTTGGTAAAGTTAAATAAAATTGAGAATCTGAATTGGATTGATAAATGAATTAAGCTATTGAACTAATTGAAGGTTGAATCAGTCTAATGTAAATGAATTAGTGAATGAATAAATTGAATGGAATCAATTGCAAATGAATTGAACTAAAGATAATCGATAAAAAAATTCAATATTCAGAATAGAAGACAAAATTGGATTCAAATAGAATTGAAATTGTAAACTGAATCCAAATTAGATTGGAATTGTGAATTAAATTCAAATGAATTTGAAATGTAAAAATTGAATGAAAAGAATGTATAACTTCAATAGTAAGCTAGAAATGTATAAGCAGTTTATATTGAAAATTTTGTAATCGAATTTGCAAAATGGATTGAATATATGTAACTAGATATTATGGCTAGTAGGATATACAGGTGTTATAAAAGGAATTGGATTTGATTTCAAAGATAAGATTTGAATTGCTCGACAAAAGGTAAGTATTTGAATTTATAATATGAGTTTTTGATGATTTCTTGTCTAGCTGCTTGGCTTTTTCTTTTTCTTTTTGAAATCTGAGAGTCCGTAGGGACGTTTTGTAGTCGTGCCGTATTAGCCGCGCAAAGGAGACGCTGGCGAAATTTTTCGAAAATTTCGAGTGTTAGAAAATTTTTGAGAAATTTTGAAAGTTTAAAATTTGAATTTAAACTCGAATTTGAATTGAGAAATTAAACAATGTTGTTTGGAACTTATAATTGAAGTTGGAAAACGAGTTGAATGATAACGAATCTTTAGTAGGAAGATTTGTTTTGAAAGAATTGATAAAACTATTTAGATTGTGAAAAATAGTAGACGAGTTAAGGACCATTTTTCCTAACTTGTAATTTCGAGGACGAAATTTTTTTAAGGAGGGAAGTCTGTAACGACCCAGAATTTTGAACAAATTAAATTGAGAATATTTAATTAATTTTAAATATTTAAACGGTAATTTAATTTGAATTCCCGATATAACCTTGAATTTGGTGGTTAAATTTTAAAATTTAATCTATATAATGCTGAATAAAATTTTGTATCTTCAATTTTAAGTTGAAGAAAAATATTTCAAAAGCTTTTAAATTTTATTTTGATGATACTGAAGATAACGGAAGCTTCAGAATTTAATTTCAGACTGTTTTGTTCAGTTCTGGAATTTATATCGTTCGTATCGATATTTAAAAGTTGCCGTCCGAGGCACAGTCTCGGAATTCGACGAAATCGGTTCCATTGGGTCCGTAACGTTAAATTATCACCGGGTTTTAAATTTCGTATCGTTCGGAGTTGTTATGTGCGAATACGACACGTAAACGCGTTGAAAGTTGTATCGAAATAAATTGAGTTAAAATTTAAATTTAAATTTAAAAACTAACGACAGCATCCCTTACCTCACGCCTGAAAATACGCCCAAAATCACGAAATTTATCGTGCAACCCATATCTGATTTATTTTAAATATCACGTCTCTTTCTCCCTTACGTTTCAATTTCAGTTTCGAAGAAAAGAAATCTCGTATTCAATAATGGCCGTTCTCATTTAAATCTGGTCGCGATTTCTCGAACGAAATTCGTTCGTTCAACAAAAAAAAAAGGGGTGAGGCGTTCTGGGGTTTCGATCGAGTGGATCTCGATCATGACGGCGTGCGAGCAGATTTCGCGTGGGAGGAGAGCACGGCGAGCTGGTGACGTTGAGGCAATAATGACGAAGTCGCGAGGCGTTTTGGTGGGTCGCGTGGGCTCTCGAGTTCAGCTCGAAGGCGGTGGCATCGAGCAGTCGAAGTGGAGGCGCTCGCGTGTGGGTGGGGTTGTCGCAGTTCGATTCAAGGATTGGGGACGGTGGACGTGCTCGATTTCGCGAGGCCGAAGTCGAGTAGCAGACGATGTGGGTCGCGAGTAGCTTCGCAAGCAAAAGGGAGTCGATGTCGTCTGGAGTCGCGAAGGGGTTCGTGATGGTGAGGCGACACATCTGGAGCGGCGGCGTTCGCGTGGGTCTCGAGTAGGCAGTGACGATGTCAGAGTCATTTTTGAGGAGTCGCTTCGCGAGTTGCTCGCGTGGAGGCAACAGAGGGCGTAGTCAGTGAGGTATTCACTATTTTCATAAATATATATATATGCATACATATTTGACTTGCTGTTAGATTTTAGGATATAAAAAAAATTGTTGATCAAGATATATATATACAGCAGTCTGTTTAATTTAAGGTATATATATATATGTAAAATATAAGTAAGATTTTGAAAAGATTTGAATTCAGATGAATTATCGTTTTAATATAGATATATATAGTTCAAGTAAGAAAGATAAAAATACTTATAAAAAAAATCGCTAATTTAAATTTATTTTTGATACTAAAGATTTTCAAAAAGGGAATTCGATTTAATTAAATTGGTAAGAGAAAGATTGGGTTAACAAAATAATTGGGCTAATCTAATTTATCAGATAAGAAATTTAGTTTCAAATTTAATAATTGAAATTGGTTTAAAACAAAATCATTGAATAACTAAAATTACCCAATAAAAGTTGATTGTTCGATCACTTCGAATATTTAACAAATTGTCTAAATTGTTATACAAGGTCGAATAAAGTCAAGGAAACAAATTGGATTGAAAATGGGATGGCAAATTAAAAGCCAAGGTGAGATTTTTCTCACTCAAATTGAATGTGGAATTTTTGCAGTTATTGATTTGATATGAGTGCTATTGATTGTGATATTAGATATGATAGGATATATCTATATATATAGCAATATATACATATTGGCATATGTATATATTGGATTGATGATTTCCCGCCTCGTATAGCGGATGAGACCCTATTGCGCCGTTAGTAAGCGGATTTTTATAAAACCTATATACCGCGATATTCCACCTCGAAGTGGAATTGGTATTGTGCTGACGTCTTTCGATGCAGGGAAACAGGTTGGAGGGATCCAACTGGACCCCTCATATTGATTGAATTTATTTATACTGTGATATGAATCTGTGAATGATTATATTGATGTTATTGATCATATCGATGTCTGGAAATTGTTTGAAAACTATAGATTTAGCTGAATGGATGTTTGATATCATTGGATTCCAAAAATAAACGAAATTGAATTTTTGAAATTCAAGTAGAAATTTTTAAGTGAATTGATTTTTAGAAATTGAATAAATTTTGAAGAAAAGAATTTAAAAGTATAAAAGTTGATTTTTATAATATTATCGAATTTATTCCAGAATAAAATGGAAATGATTAAATAAATGAATTTCGTATAATAGTGATTTTAAATTGAGGAATTTAATTTAAAATTTGGATTTTTAAATAGATTGAAAGAAACAATTGAAATTTATTTAAAAAGAGATAAGTTGGAAATCCAATTAGAAATTTAATTGGTAAATTGAAATAAATTGGAAAATCAATGTAAAATGATTTCAATTTGAAGAATCCATTTTTAAAACAGAATATTGAATCGTTTGAGAAAAAATGAGGAATTTACTTAGTAGTGATAAATAAATTTTTAAATCAATATCGGAATTGATTTGGGATTGAAGTTTTTATAAATAGAATTGGAATTTATAAAAGTTGTTTATAAATCCAAAATCACTTATTTTGATGAGTTAAATATAGAAGTTAATAAAAAGAAGATTTATAAGTCGAAGTTGTTATTAAAATAGAAATAGAATTTATAAACGTGTTTATAAATTCAAAATCAGTTGAATTTGAGAAATTAAATATAGAAGATTTTTAAAGAAGATATATTCGCGATTTTGGATAGCGAATTTTTATTGAGATAAAAATGTGTAGAAATGGTTGAAATTGGGTTAAGTGAATTATATTCACGATTTTGGACAGTGAATATATTATTAAATAAAATGGATTTATTTTTGAAGAAGTGATATTAAAAGTGAAGTTTAAACATTTTAAAGATGTTTTAAAATGTATTATGTATCGAAAGCATAGATTTCAACATTCATTGTTGAAGTAGACGTTTTCGAGGAAAATAAGGATCATTGTTGAAATAGACGTTTTCGAGAAATAAGGAAATGATGGACTATAACACTGTTGTTATAGTAAATGATTTCCGAAAGGAAATGTTTTATATAGTATTGGGATTTATATATATCTATAAAAATCTGAATCCCTATACTAGTGATTTTGAGTCGTCGTAACGATGTTTTACGTAACATTCGTTTTGACTCAAATAAATGTTGTTATAGTAAATGATTTCCTTAAAGAATGAATTTATACTTAAAATTTGATTTAAGTATATTGAATATTTTCAAATGTTGAAAATAAATGATTTGTGAAATACTTATTATAAAATAAGTATGGAAATGCTTTTCCAAAATGAAATGAAACGTTTTAGAATTTATCTTTGTAAAGATAAATTGAAATTGAATATTGAAATCGATTTGAAAATCGAATATCAGTAGATATTCGAAAATATAAATTCAATATGGAATTTATAAAGGAAATGGAAACTGTTTAGAAAAATAAATATTGATTTATTTTTGAAGTGTGGAAATTATATATCTAGTAAAGATATTTTTGAAGATAAAATAATTTGGGAAAATTATTTGGAATCTGATGATGTTGCGCATCTTTATTGATAGTTAAATAACCGACTATCAATAATTACCGTAATGGGTATCTGTTGTGAATTGGATGAATTTGAATGCCACACTTGTTTTTAAATAAACGCTCACTATTCGGGTTAGCCGGGAAAGGACCATGGGGTCGTATAACCCATTCCGAATATGTGATACGTCGTTATGAATTGCATTCGAAGACCGGTGTTGAAGACCGGATATTTTTGAAAACGGAAGGATTACCGTCGAGTTACTCTACATCGGCTGATCTCCGATTTAGAGGTTTTATCACCCTTAGTGACGGGAAGTCCGGACGTGATTAGAAAATTATCCGGATGTGCAAGGGCTTCGTGAGAAGTGCCTTCGGTTCTGTTCGATCCCGGAACAGACTTGTATGGATTGTGTGTCTGACGTTACAATTTGAGATATAAAGCTGATTCCTTTCAAATACATTTCTGTTGGTGGCGGAGAATTTATTCTCTTAGCTTAACACCCTTCTCTGAGACGTACGAGCTCAGAGGTTATGTAGTTGAAATTTATCAGCGATATATCCCAATTTGGTAACGTGGCATACTAAGTGTTGCTGTGAAATGATCAGTGTTTGATCATTTGTGATATGATCATTTGTTTGATCTTATATCTTGGTGATCATAGGTTGATCATTTTGTTTGACCCGAAGCATGGCTTTGTAGGAAGCGTAGCTTTGTGGACGAGACTTCGTCGAGCCTCACACCCCGGAAATGGTCGAAACAGGAAGGATGCGGCAAGGTTCTAGGGAGTAGCGCCCCTTAGTGTATGTCATTCCTTCTGGATAGAGGTGGTATCATGGTATGGAGCCTAGATACTTAACCTATGTGGTTGCTGCATTTTTACTATGTGGTTTGTTGCGAATCGGGGATCCTCGGGAAGATCGGTTACGATCGGGGGATGGCATACGCGTGTCAGTAGTTACCTACTTTTGCAGAGGTAACCCGGCCTTGTATTGGCAGAGATCTAACCGTAATGTTAGGTTATTTCTCGGGTCGTCTATTCCAGGGACGTACCCATCGTGGATAGGAAGTTCCTTAGCCTGACCATTTGTTGGAAATCCAAAGAAACAATACGAGCCTTGTACGGTTTTAGTTGTAGAACCTGCCATTTAATATGGCAGCTATAGCAAGCATACTATAATGGTACCTATGCTGGCTAAGATTTATATTCTAATTTCGAAAGGATTTCTACACTATGCACTAATAATAATATAAAAAAGAATTGATTTTGCGTAGTAAGCATCTTTGACTATCATAAGAAGAAATCTCCTCCAATTCTGCATTTGCATTGTGTGTGTGGCGGGAGGTCTTATGGTAGTTTCATTTTCCAAAAGCATCGCGAATTTGTTTTATTTATTTTGTGAAAAATAACTGTTTTACGATCTCACACCAGTCACCATGACTGACTCGGAGTTTATTGTTCCCTTTTAAACTCTGGGTGCCCACCAATTTCCACACGGGCAGCCTAGAGTTATGTTATCAGGACATTCTGGAGCTTTGGAAGCAAGCTGGATGGCGAAACGTATCACCTATATTTTTGTATTATTCCGCTGTGTATTCTGTATGAGGACAAGTTATATAACTGTCCATTGTTGTATATTGACTCTGATGATTGATGTATGTATAAACTGATATAGCTCTTTGTTTTAAAAGACTAGTGTTTATTTATTATATATTGTTCCGCTGCGATATGTGAGATTCTGATATTGTTTTCTGTTTTTGATGTGTTGTTCTTCTTTTCTTTTTCTACTCTCTTCCTTTTGCTTTCTTCTTCTTCTACTTTTTCTTTTTTTTAAAACCCTCACTATTGGAATTTCCGGCACTCGATTGCTCGACAGTCGATAAAGTGAGTATCGATGTCGAATTTTCGAAAGTCGAAAATTTCTGTATGTGACAGGGAGGGTTGTATTCCTATTCCTTTTCCTTTATGCTCTTTTGGCATGTTGATTGTTAATTTACTGGTCACTAAGACTGTTGTCTGACTCAAGGCTTTATGTTTTAATTCTTATTGCCTTGGGCTGTTCGTCCATTTTGGGACGGGCAGACTAGGTAGCAGGTGACAGGTGTCGTTCTAGCTTTTCACGATGCTGATATCGAAGACGAGCTGGAGTATTGCATATTGTTTCTTTCTTACTATATGTACTGGATGTTCCGCTGCTTTGTATTCTCTTAGTGTTGTAGTGAGGCTTGTTGTATTGATTATAGAGATGTTGTATTCAACTATTATGAAGTTTTATATGATGTCATTTTGTTCTGTAAAGCTTCACTATACATATGTTCTATTGTATTTTATCCATGCGCTGTGAGTAATACGATAGATTCTGCTGTTTTAATTTACCTTGACAATCGTTCATGGTCGCCTAGCACACTTTACAGCGCACTTTCTCTAGATTCCGTGCGGGGGTCATGGGTGGTCGTCACATTTGGTATCAGAGCATTGGTTAATCGATTTTACCCAACGCTCGCTGACGTAACTACGTATGAGAGACGTAATTGTATTTTGATGGATGATTACTATATATAATATAGTAGCTGAGTAGAGTTTGAGTCCTTTATGCAGTTGTTTCTCAAGATGTGCTGACCGTTCCTTTTTATAGATATTAAGGATGAGTCGAAGAGGGAGACCAGCTACTAGGGAAGGCCGTGCTACTGAAGGAACTGCTGATTATGCAGCTATGTTCGAAGCTATGATGACTTCGATCATGAGAAGGATACCAGTTCCGGGGACAGCGGTTGATGTTGGAGTTCAAGTCCAAACTCCAAAGCCGGTGGATTTTGCTAAGCTGTGTAAGGACTATACTGCTCTTGGAGGGAAGGTCTTCTTGGGAACAGAATCAACTATCGAGGTCCAAAGATGGATAGATGATTGTAGAAGGATCTTTGGTGATTTGGGAATCGATGATGCAACTAAGAGGAAGTTGGCATCAAGGCAGCTTCAAGGGAGAGCCTCTGATTGGTGGAACTCTATTACCATCAATACTGCGGAGGAAGAGATTACTTGGAAGCAATTCCAAGCTAGATTTGAAGCTAAGTTCATTTCTACAGCTCAGAAGTCTGTTCTGTTCAAGAAGTTTGTGGAGCTCAAGCAGGGTGGAAGATCAGTTCTTGAGTATGTTTCTGAGTTTGAAGCTTTGTCCAAGTATGCCCGGTCATATATTGAATCTGCTTATCTGAAGAATGAGAAGTTTGTGACAGGCTTGGACAGTTATCTTGGGAGACAGTTGGTGGATCATTTGGACGATTCATTTGAGAAGCTTGTGGAGAAAGCTCTCAGGCATGAGAGTTTGTTTCCTAAGGAAGGATCTGTTGTTGCTGTGACCAAGGGAGAGTCTAAACCACAGCAGGGTGGAAACCAGAAGAGGAAGCAGCAGCAACAGCAGAAGGGTAAGGATGGCCAGAAGAAGCCGAAAGGCGAGGTGACTTGCTACAATTGTCAGCAGAAGGGCCATTTCTCTAAGGATTGTAAGAATCCGAAGGCACCGATGAAGTGTCACAACTGTGACAAGCCAGGGCATTTCAGGAAGAATTGTCCAGAACTGAGGAGGGACAAGCAGATTGTGCAAGCTTATGCTTTGGGAGCTGTTCCGTCGTCTTCGAAAGCTCCTACTGCTGAAGAGAAGAGGAAGAGTGTGGTGGTTCAAGGTACTCTTTTCCTATGTGGTGTTCCAGTTAGAGTTTTGTTTGATACTGGGGCGTCACATTCGTTTGTTTGTAGTGAACTTGTAGGCCGGTTGGGTTTGGAATCGGATATTGTTGATAGGCCATTGGTTGTGACTAATCCAGTTGGGGGTTCGTCTTGTTTGTGTATGATATGCCGTGGTCTAGTTGTATCGAGTCATGATTGCTCTTTTGTTTGTGATTGCTTTGTTCTGAACTTTGCGGGGTTCGGAATCATTTTGGGTATGGACTGGCTTAGGAAGTATGCGGCGAAGGTTGATTGCGAGAGGTTGGAAGTGACAGTCGAGAATGTGGAAGGGCGAAAGGTTGTGATACGATGTAAGCATGAAGAAGGCGTCTTCATGAGCTTCATGTATTCGCTGGTTGTTCCACGGGATGGACTGTCATCAGTGCCAATCGCTAATGGATTCAAGGATGTCTTTGACGAAGTCAAAGGGTTGCCGCCGCATAGAGAGATCGAGTTTCGTATAGATCTAGTTGAAGGAGCCAGACCTGTTGTGATGCCTCTTAGGCGGATGGCGCCTAGGGAACAGCAAGAGTTGAGGGTGCAGGTTGATGATCTTTTACAGAAAGGATTCATTCGGCGTAGTGTGTCCGAATGGGGTGCACCAGTTGTGTTTGTAACCAAAGCAGATGGATCGCTGAGGTTGTGTGTGGATTATCGTGAACTGAATAAGGTGACTAAGAAGAACAAGTATCCATTGCCGAGAATAGATGACTTGTTTGATCAGCTTCACGAGGCTAAGGTGTTTTCTCAGATGGATTTGGCAACGGGATTTCACCAGTTGAGAGTGGATAAGGATAGTGTGCCGAAGACTGCTTTTAGGACACCATCCGGTTTCTTTGAGTGGCTGGTAATGCCGTTTGGATTGACTAACGCGCCAGCATATTTTGTGGATCTTATGAATAGAGTGTTCAGAGATCAGTTGAACAAGTTTGTACTTGTGTTCGTGGATGATATTCTGATTTATTCCAGAACGGAAGAAGAGCACAAGACGCACTTGCGCATTGTTTTGGAGATCTTACGGAAACATCAGCTGAGGGCTAAGTTTTCGAAGTGTCACTTCTGGAAGAAGGAAGTGAGGTTCTTAGGCCATGTGATTTCTGGAAATGGAATAGCGGTTGATCCTGCTAAGGTAGCAGCAATCCAGGATTGGGTTAGACCTAAGAATGCATCTGATGTGAGAAGTTTTCTTGGATTAGCAGGATACTATAGACGGTTTATCAAAGACTTCTCCAAGGTGGCTGCACCGTTAACAGGATTGACGAAAAAGAACCTAGTGTTCAGGTGGGATGATAAGTGTGAGCAAGCTTTTGGAATCCTGAAGGAACGATTGACGAGTGCTCCAGTTTTGACTATTCCGAGTGGGAATGATGAGATGGTGGTTTACACCGACGCATGTGGTACTGGACTCGGAGCAGTATTGATGCAGAGGGATAAAGTTGTTGCGTATGTGAAATGACCCTCCTAATTTCCACCCTAATTTCATAAGGATTTTTTTTTTTGCTAAGAGATGATATACAGATATATCATTCTTTACAAATATATTTCCCAGGGTCATTTTCTTTTTCTAATAAACAAAATATATCCAGGATCAAAATAACTTACCAATATAAATATATCAGTGTATATCTAATAACATACACATACATATGAAGATGTATGTGTTCTTCTTGTTTAAATTCAGAGTATATACTTTATCTTTTTTTTTTGTACAAGAACATCCTGTTTGATTTAGATTTTTAGCATTTCAGATTAATTATTGCACCCTGATTTTTGGGCCTAAAATCCACTGGAAACATGTATTTTAGTCTGTCATTATATTTAGAAATGATCAAGTAATAATCAGTGGTAAACAAGCTTTCAATATAGATGATTGTGTTAAAGTCTGGATAGTATCAAATTCAGTATAAAAGAAAGTGGATCCTAAGTGAACACAAGCAACATCTAGGCGTAATGGAAACGCGCCTAACTTATACACAAGAGGTCACTGG
This sequence comes from Allium fistulosum, assembly GCA_030737815.1. Lineage (NCBI taxonomy): Eukaryota > Viridiplantae > Streptophyta > Magnoliopsida > Asparagales > Amaryllidaceae > Allium > Allium fistulosum. The sequence goes on along the minus strand of CM060905.1, from coordinate 493,650,068 downwards.
TTCGAGTACTATGCAGGTCGGTTCAAACACAATTTTTGTTTTTCTTCTTTTTTTTTTTCCTGTATGGTTTGAAATCTGATATCTACCTATCTTTGTACATATATATTTAATGTTTGCCTATAACCTAACATACAAAACAATTCTTCTTACTTTACTATTTTTGAATCCCATTCCTATAGCTGTTCTAGGAATTATAATTATATTTTTGCTCAAATATCAACATGTACACAGATATACATGTACATGTCAATATCTCTGCTTATTTTCCAGAAAACTGGGTGAAACAATTACTAAAGGTACTAAGCTTTGAAATGCACTTTTATTCTCAGAATACAATCTATCATGATCAACCAATACTTCATTCATTTGGAGCTGGTTAACTCATGAATCCTGTATCTACCACATTAGTTCAAAGCAATGGAGATACCTTTCTTTACATTCTGTCTGAAGCTTTTAGAAAAACATTTTACTTTTCTCAATACAATTCAGAAATGAATTCAAACTTATTTACAAAGCATTTCAGTAAAAAGAAAATAAAATCCTTTAAGTTTTCTTCTTGCTAAATCCAGATTTTGTTCTAAAACTCAGTGCTCTGTTATGTCACAAGATTAGCTAATACATATATGGATTATGCTATCACATAATTGTATATTTCTTCCAGATTTTTATTTATATGAACATACTTGAGCATATTTCTCTTGTTTATATTTCAGACACCACCTCAAAAACAAATCAAACCTTAACACACAACCATTTCAACAGAACAACAAATTTTAATCTGACACTTTACAGATCATAAGGGCAACTTGATCACTAACCATAAAATATTCAATACATGACTGGAAATCTTAGAAACATAATATTTTTCCTGAATCCATGCAGATATAATCAATTTAAGCTCTTATTGAAACTAGCTAGCATGTTCATTCACTCCTCCATAATAGCCATTACTTCATTTTTACTTAGTGCCTGGGTTACCTGAAAGAACATAAGTGGCTGCCTCATTTTAAAATGAGACACCCCAGATGCCATGAGTAAACAAGGGTCAGATCTATGATCTGGTATGAGTAACATCAATTCATTCATGATATTAAGCAATAGAGAATGTAAGGGTACTGACTTGTTATTTAAGCAAATTTCTGCTATCAATTACTCTAACATAGTATAATTAAGTTGATTCAGGTATGATATATTCATCTATCATTCCTTCACTTGCATACATAATCATACAAACATAATTATCTACTGGCAACAATTTCATTCACTGGAATCATCTTGGTTCCATACCATTCAACCTAAGAAATATCCACATTCCTATTTCTTTATTTACAGGTTGTATAATTCAATTTAAATCCCTGCCTCATCTGCTATTAAGGAATCACTGGGACACATTGCAATGAACTAATTCACATCATTGCACAAAGATCTCAGGGCTTAAACAAACCATGTGCCAACTTGCATACTTCAAATATGACAAGCATTCCAGCAGTCTTCTTGGCCTTCCCTTCCCTAGTTTATTTACTAGTGTATTGTCTTAAATTCTATCATCAAATATGCTAAGTGAACATGTCACTGCAAACATGGAAACATCCATAAATTTTTCCTAGCATATCCTCAGAAATAAGCAGACAGTTATTTCCTAAATGAGGTCAATATGTCTTGATCTTAGTAAAACATAAGAATATTTTCAACTGTGAAAAGAGGCATGGCATGTTATATTGATCTGCAAGCCTTTATGATTGATTCAGATTCAAGATCTGGTTCAATCATAATTTTAGCTTGTGTGCTTCTCTTCTCTTTTTTTTTTTTGATTTGATTAAGGGCTCAGCACTTAGAAAATTTCTATTGCACCCTTAACAATTTTCTTTTCAAGCCTCAGCACTTATACCAAGTATAATGCAGCTCCAATCATTTTTATAAAGTTTCCATGCCATAGATCTATAACAGTTGAGAGTATTCTCTATATAATTTTTTTAAGATCCTAGACTTCAACATTTATGAGTATAAATAAAACAGTATGACACTCATCCAAAAGCAAATGTCTCAACCAATCAAAGATCATCAAAATCATCCATATTAAATCATATCAGATTTAAAATAAGACATCCAAAAAGCATTGATGAAATCATATACATCAAAACCAAAAATACATAAATGGCAATATAAAAGTGGCTGCCTCATCTCAGGTCTTAATGCCATGAACTCAGTGAGATTACTCACCTAAATGTTTCTTCTTATTAATCCAGAAAATTCTTGTTTGAGTGTTTTCTCCTTCCTTCCAATATTTTCTTTTTTTTTTTTTTTGTGCAGCCCGGGGTAAAGACAATTCTACTGTCTATTTATATACATTTTTTCCTCTAGGGTTTTGTTGAAACAGAATTCCATTTCTGTCCTGGCTAGCATCATGCATTTTTCATTCATAATACCCCGGCCATATTAACCAATTTAAAGGCTGCATTTTCTTCCTTTTACTTTACAGAAAATGGCCACTCACCTAGTCATGTTAAAAGTGTGACTATCTTATTTTATTTTTCAATTATTTCTGAAAATCCCCTTTGCTATTTTTGCCTATACAAGCTTATTAACTTGTATCACATTTCATGTCATTTTAATGTCATTGTTTTACTTGCTTATATATATATATACTTTTCAGTACTTAAAAATATATATATATATATATGTACACATATCTTATCTAGGCTTATTTGATTTCTCTTTAATTTCAGAAGCATGTGCACCTATATGTATACAGGTTTACTAATATACATAATTTTCTCTTCTGGGTTTTAAATAAAATTTGTTTACTGATTTAAAGTAAAACCTACTTTTCTTATTTTCTAAGATGATCCATATAATCCCAGAAATCAAATATCCATGTTGCAAAATCATGTTTGTATTGCTTTTAAATTCTTGTTTTAAATCCAAGAAATCTGGAGTTCTTCCTTGTGCCATTTCAGTGTGCACGTGCACACATATACTTGCACACTATTTATTCCAGAAATTTCACCATATTTAAATCTAAATATTTCAAAAATTAAATCATTTTACAAAAATGATTTTTCACAAAATTTTGGGGTATTACATTCACCCCTCCTTTTAGGAATTGTGTCCTCACAATTTTTCTAACATTTATAGTAAGCATCTTTTTCTTTTCTGAAAACTCATCAAACATATGCATAAGCAAACAAATTCAACCATATCAACCATGCATAACAAAAATTTTCCAGAGAAAAAAAAATTACCTTTTAATTTGCAAAAAGCTTAGGATAATCCCTTCTAATCTTATCCTCTAACTCCCATGTGCAGTCATTAGGATCACTACTCCACTGGATCTTAACTAGTTTCAAGGTTTTGCTCCTTAATTTCTTTTCTTCCTTGGCTATAATCCCCACTGGTTCTTTTTCATAAACCAAGTCAGGGTTTATTTGAATTTTGGTAGGCTCTTCCAAAATGTCTTCTTTATCATGTACCCATCTTCTAAGTTGGGACACATGAAAAACATTATGCATTGCTTTCATTTCCTCTGGTAGTTCTAATTTGTAAGCCAATGAACCAATTCTTTCCAGAATTTTATAGGGTCCAACATACCTTGGTGTAAGCTTACCTTGCTTGCCAAATCTCATGACTTTCTTCATAGGTGAAATCTTGATGAAAACAAAGTCTCCCACTTCATATTCCACTTGCTTTCTCTTCCTATCTGCAAATTTCTTTTGCCTATCTTGAGCTGCTGCTATTCTTTTTCTTATTAACCCAATTTTCTCTGTAGTTTCTTTAACATAATCAGGTCCAAGAATAGCCCTTTCTCCAGCCTCTACCCAGCATATAGGTGATAAACATGGCTTGCCATATAAGGCTTCAAATGGTGCCATCCCTATGGTGCTTTGGTAACTGTTATTGTATGTGAATTCAGCTAGATGGAGGTGGTCTTCCCAGTTGCCTCCAAAGTCCAGTGTACATGCTCTCAACAAATCCTCTAAGACTTTGTTCACCACCTCAGTTTGACCATCTGATTGTGGATGGTAGGCAGTGCTTAAGCACAATTCACTCCCCATAGCCTCTTGAAAACTTTTCCAAAATCTTGAGGTGAAGATGGTATCCCTATCACTCACAATGGTTTTGGGTATGCCATGCAACTTTACTACTTCTTTCATGAATATTTGAGCCAATTTTGGAGCATTTCTTTCTGATTTAACTGGGATAAAATGTGCTACCTTAGTTAGCCTATCCACTATCACCCATATACTTGTGTTTCCCTTCTTAGATCTAGGAAGACCATCTATGAAATCCATAGATATATCCTCCCACTTCCACTGTGGTATGCTAAGGGGTTGCAATAGTCCTGATGGCCTTTGTGTCTCAGCCTTGACTTGTTGGCAAGTCATGCACCTTGCAACATATCTGGCCACATCTGACTTCATCCCCTTCCACCAAAGATTTCTTTTCAAATTTTGATACATCTTGGTGCTACCTGGGTGTATGGAGTATTTACTCCTATGGTACTCATTTAATATTTCCTCCTTCAATTCTATATTTTCTGGAACACATATCCTATTTTTATTCCTTAAATAACCATTTTTATCAATTTGATAATTTATTACTTCCTCCCCTTTTGATATGAGCATTTTCCTTTCCACCATGTTTAGGTCTTGTTCCTGCATTTTCCCAATCTTAAAAAGTAAATCTGATTGCAGAGATATCATACTTAATTTTCCTTTACCTTCACCTTCTTCAATGGACATCATTTGTACCTTACTGTTTTCCTCAATTTCCAAATCAGTAAGTATAGACAAATCCTTAAACTCTTCCATCATCAACATGGCTACCTTGGCATGTTGTCTACTCAAGGCATCTGCAACTTTATTTTCCTTGCCTGGTGTATACAGTATATCTAGATCATAGGCAGCTAGGAACTCTACCCATCTATGTTGCCTCATGTTCAAATCTTTTTGTGAGAATAAATATTTCAGTGCCTTATGATCAGTGTACAAAATGAATTTGGCACCTAACAAATAATGTCTCCAAAGTTTCAAAGCATACACAACTGCTGCTAGTTCAAGATCATGGGTTGCATACCTGGTTTCATGTGGCTTTAATTGCCTAGATGCATAGGCTACCACCTGGTCTTGCTGCATCAACACAGCCCCTAACCCAGAGCCACTTGCATCAGTGTACACAACCAAATTTTCATTTCCTTCTGGCACTCTCAATACTGGTGCATTAATCAGGGCTTCTTTTATTTTGATAAAAGCTTGCTCACATTTTTCTGTCCATACAAAGGCTTGGTTCTTTCTAGTTAAATTGGTAAGTGGTGATGATATTTTTGAAAAATCTTTTATGAATCTCCTATAATATCCTGCCATCCCCATGAATGATCTAATCTCACTGATGGTGCTAGGCCCTTTCCATGCTTGGATTGCCACTACCTTGTTAGGGTTTACTGATATTCCTTTGGCAGAGATAACATGCCCAAGAAAATGCACTTCTTCTTTCCAAAATGCACATTTTGAAAATTTTGCCTTTAAATCATTTTCCCTTAGTCTTGACAAAACTAAATGCAAATGATTTTTATGCTCTTCCACTGTCTTGGAATAAATCAAAATGTCATCAATAAAAATCAGTACAAACTTGTCTAAATAATCTCTAAATATTCTATTCATCAAATCAACAAAATATGAAGGAGCATTTGTCAAACCAAATGGCATAACCAAAAATTCATATAAGCCATATCTTGTGTTAAATGCAGTATACTTAACACTTGAGTCTTCAACCTTCATTTGATGGAATCCTGATGCTAAGTCTAGCCTAGAAAATATTTTAGCTTCACTGAGTTGGTCAAAGAGATCATCTATTCTAGGCAATGGGTATTTATTCTTGATGGTTACTTTATTTAGTTCCCTGTAATCTATGCACATTCTCAAGGTACCATCATGCTTTCTTACAAACACTACTGGAGAACCCCAGCAGGAATTGCTTGGCCTTATAAATCCCTTGCCTTCTAATTCTTCCAACTGATTTTTCAATTCTTTCAGTTCACTTGGCCCCATTCTATAAGGTTTCTTGATTATTGGACTTGCTCCTGGAATGAGATTAATTTGGAACTCAACTGGTCTGTGGTGTGGAACACCCTTAACTTCCCCAAACACATCCAAGTATTCATTTTCATTTCTTCCAGCTATGATCACCTCCCACCAGCTTAAAGCTACCCCTTTTAGTTGTCTAGAAGCTACTTGCCTCTTCCTTTGGTCATCCAACTGCATGTCATTGAAAATCCTATCAAGTGTTCTCAACCATGCTTGAATTTCCATCACACTCTCTGTTCCTTCAAAACTCTTGCCCCCCAAATTGGAATAAGTCTTCAGTAATTTTGAAAGCTCTTCATGTGGGTTCTCAGGCCTATGCCCAATTCCATCTCTTAAAACCCTCACAAATTCTTGCATATCAAGCATTTGAGGTGCACTGGGTCCTGCATTGTGATGAGATCCTCTTCCTACCATGGTCTGCTAACTAAATTCTGGGTAAATGGTATTAGTATATTATGAGTACTTCTATAATTTCTTATCGAAATTATTTCATCCAAAACAAACAGACATAATACATTTCTATAATACTTAACAATCAATGCAACCAAGTGCTCTGATACCAACTGAAATGACCCTCCTAATTTCCACCCTAATTTCATAAGGATTTTTTTTTTGCTAAGAGATGATATACAGATATATCATTCTTTACAAATATATTTCCCAGGGTCATTTTCTTTTTCTAATAAACAAAATATATCCAGGATCAAAATAACTTACCAATATAAATATATCAGTGTATATCTAATAACATACACATACATATGAAGATGTATGTGTTCTTCTTGTTTAAATTCAGAGTATATACTTTATCTTTTTTTTTTGTACAAGAACATCCTGTTTGATTTAGATTTTTAGCATTTCAGATTAATTATTGCACCCTGATTTTTGGGCCTAAAATCCACTGGAAACATGTATTTTAGTCTGTCATTATATTTAGAAATGATCAAGTAATAATCAGTGGTAAACAAGCTTTCAATATAGATGATTGTGTTAAAGTCTGGATAGTATCAAATTCAGTATAAAAGAAAGTGGATCCTAAGTGAACACAAGCAACATCTAGGCGTAATGGAAACGCGCCTAACTTATACACAAGAGGTCACTGGTTCGAGTACTATGCAGGTCGGTTCAAACACAATTTTTGTTTTTCTTCTTTTTTTTTTCCTGTATGGTTTGAAATCTGATATCTACCTATCTTTGTACATATATATTTAATGTTTGCCTATAACCTAACATACAAAACAATTCTTCTTACTTTACTATTTTTGAATCCCATTCCTATAGCTGTTCTAGGAATTATAATTATATTTTTGCTCAAATATCAACATGTACACAGATATACATGTACATGTCAATATCTCTGCTTATTTTCCAGAAAACTAGGTGAAACAATTACTAAAGGTACTAAGCTTTGAAATGCACTTTTATTCTCAGAATACAATCTATCATGATCAACCAATACTTCATTCATTTGGAGCTGGTTAACTCATGAATCCTGTATCTACCACATTAGTTCAAAGCAATGGAGATACCTTTCTTTACATTCTGTCTGAAGCTTTTAGAAAAACATTTTACTTTTCTCAATACAATTCAGAAATGAATTCAAACTTATTTACAAAGCATTTCAGTAAAAAGAAAATAAAATCCTTTAAGTTTTCTTCTTGCTAAATCCAGATTTTGTTCTAAAACTCAGTGCTCTGTTATGTCACAAGATTAGCTAATACATATATGGATTATGCTATCACATAATTGTATATTTCTTCCAGATTTTTATTTATATGAACATACTTGAGCATATTTCTCTTGTTTATATTTCAGACACCACCTCAAAAACAAATCAAACCTTAACACACAACCATTTCAACAGAACAACAAATTTTAATCTGACACTTTACAGATCATAAGGGCAACTTGATCACTAACCATAAAATATTCAATACATGACTGGAAATCTTAGAAACATAATATTTTTCCTGAATACATGCAGATATAATCAATTTAAGCTCTTATTGAAACTAGCTAGCATGTTCATTCACTCCTCCATAATAGCCATTACTTCATTTTTACTTAGTGCCTGGGTTACCTGAAAGAACATAAGTGGCTGCCTCATTTTAAAATGAGACACCCCAGATGCCATGAGCAAACAAGGGTCAGATCTATGATCTGGTATGAGTAACATCAATTCATTCATGATATTAAGCAATAGAGAATGTAAGGGTACTGACTTGTTATTTAAGCAAATTTCTGCTATCAATTACTCTAACATAGTATAATTAAGTTGATTCAGGTATGATATATTCATCTATCATTCCTTCACTTGCATACATAATCATACAAACATAATTATCTACTGGCAACAATTTCATTCACTGGAATCATCTTGGTTCCATACCATTCAACCTAAGAAATATCCACATTCCTATTTCTTTATTTACAGGTTGTATAATTCAATTTAAATCCCTGCCTCATCTGCTATTAAGGAATCACTGGGACACATTGCAATGAACTAATTCACATCATTGCACAAAGATCTCAGGGCTTAAACAAACCATGTGCCAACTTGCATACTTCAAATATGACAAGCATTCCAGCAGTCTTCTTGGCCTTCCCTTCCCTAGTTTATTTACTAGTGTATTGTCTTAAATTCTATCATCAAATATGCTAAGTGAACATGTCACTGCAAACATGGAAACATCCATAAATTTTTCCTAGCATATCCTCAGAAATAAGCAGACAGTTATTTCCTAAATGAGGTCAATATGTCTTGATCTTAGTAAAACATAAGAATATTTTCAACTGTGAAAAGAGGCATGGCATGTTATATTGATCTGCAAGCCTTTATGATTGATTCAGATTCAAGATCTGGTTCAATCATAATTTTAGCTTGTGGGCTTCTCTTCTCTTTTTTTTTGATTTGATTAAGGGCTCAGCACTTAGAAAATTTCTATTGCACCCTTAACAATTTTCTTTTCAAGCCTCAGCACTTATACCAAGTATAATGCAGCTCCAATCATTTTTATAAAGTTTCCATGCCATAGATCTATAACAGTTGAGAGTATTCTCTATATAATTTTTTTAAGATCCTAGACTTCAACATTTATGAGTATAAATAAAACAGTATGACACTCATCCAAAAGCAAATGTCTCAACCAATCAAAGATCATCAAAATCATCCATATTAAATCATATCAGATTTAAAATAAGACATCCAAAAAGCATTGATGAAATCATATACATCAAAACCAAAAATACATAAATGGCAATATAAAAGTGGCTGCCTCATCTCAGGTCTTAATGCCATGAACTCAGTGAGATTACTCACCTAAATGTTTCTTCTTATTAATCCAGAAAATTCTTGTTTGAGTGTTTTCTCCTTCCTTCCAATATTTTTTTTTTTTTTTTTGTTTTTGTGCAGCCCGGGGTAAAGACAATTCTACTGTCTATTTATATACATTTTTTCCTCTAGGGTTTTGTTGAAACAGAATTCCATTTCTGTCCTGGCTAGCATCATGCATTTTTCATTCATAATACCCCGGCCATATTAACCAATTTAAAGGCTGCATTTTCTTCCTTTTACTTTACAGAAAATGGCCACTCACCTAGTCATGTTAAAAGTGTGACTATCTTATTTTATTTTTCAATTATTTCTGAAAATCCCCTTTGCTATTTTTGCCTATACAAGCTTATTAACTTGTATCACATTTCATGTCATTTTAATGTCATTGTTTTACTTGCTTATATATATATACTTTTCAGTACTTAAAAATATATATATATATATATATATGTACACATATCTTATCTAGGCTTATTTGATTTCTCTTTAATTTCAGAAGCATGTGCACCTATATGTATACAGGTTTACTAATATACATAATTTTCTCTTCTGGGTTTTAAATAAAATTTGTTTACTGATTTAAAGTAAAACCTACTTTTCTTATTTTCTAAGATGATCCATATAATCCCAGAAATCAAATATCCATGTTGCAAAATCATGTTTGTATTGCTTTTCAATTCTTGTTTTAAATCCAAGAAATCTGGAGTTCTTCCTTGTGCCATTTCAGTGTGCACGTGCACACATATACTTGCACACTATTTATTCCAGAAATTTCACCATATTTAAATCTAAATATTTCAAAAATTAAATCATTTTACAAAAATGATTTTTCACAAAATTTTGGGGTATTACAGTATGCAAGTCGACAACTGAAGCCGCATGAAAGGAATTATCCGACTCATGATTTGGAGTTGGCGGCGATTGTTTTTGCTCTGAAGATGTGGAGACATTATCTACTGGGAGTTCGATTCGAGTTGTTTACAGATCATAAGTCGTTGAAGTATCTTTTCTCCCAAAAGGATTTGAATCTTCGGCAGCAACGTTGGCTAGAGTTTTTGGCATCATATGATTTTGGTATAGCTTATACTCCGGGAAAAGGTAACGCAGTGGCAGATGCGTTAAGTAGAAGACATGCAGGATTGGGAGCCATGTTTTCTGAATGGAAGAATCTCGAGTATTTAGCTGGATTTGACTTCAGGCCTAGATGCGAATTGGAACCTGAGATATTGGCAAACTTATCGATAAGACCGACTCTTGTGGAAAGGATTGGCGAGAGTCAAAAGCGAGATGATAAGATTGTCAAGATTATCCGTGATTTGGAATCTGGATTGGATCCAGAAAAGGATAAAGGATTCGAGGTCGATCGAGAGAGTTGGCTTCGAAAGCAAGGACGACTGGTTGTTCCCGATATAGATGGATTGAGAGATGAAGTTCTGAAGGAAAGTCATCACTCGAAGTTGACAATTCATCCAGGTGGAAATAAGATGTATCGGGATATGAAGAGAACCTACTACTGGGAAGGTATGAAGAAGGATGTTGGGAATTTTATTTCCAAGTGTATGAACTGCCAGTTGGTAAAAGCCGAACAGAAAAAGCCAAGTGGATTGCTTCAGCCATTAGAAGTTCCTACGTGGAAGTGGGAGCAAGTATCGATGGATTTTATCGATGGATTACCTAGAACCAGAACGGGAAATGAGGGGATTTGGGTCATTGTAGATCGTTTGACTAAAAGTGCACGATTCATTCCTGTTCGATCGACTAGGACTGCATCAAAGTTGGCTGAGTTGTATGTTAAGTGGATAGTTCGATTCCATGGTATTCCGAAGAGTATAGTGAGCGATCGAGATCCATTGTTCACTAGTGGATTTTGGAAGAGCTTCCAGGAAGTTTTGGAAACCGAGTTATGTTTGAGTACAGCTTATCACCCTCAAACAGATGGTCAGACCGAGAGAGTCAACTGAGTTTTGGAAGATCTTCTTAGAGCTTGTGTTTTGGATTTCGGAGGATCATGGGAAGATCACCTTCATTTGGTGAAGTTTGCGTATAACAACAGTTACCAGTCAAGCATTGGTATGGCACCGTATGAGGCATTGTATGGAAGACCGTGTAACTCTCCGACGTGTTGGATAGAATCTGGAGAAAAGCTGATGCTTGGGCCAGAGATGATTCGACAGACTTCAGATTGTATAGGGATCATTCAGCAACGAATGAAGGCAGCCCAATATCGTCAGAAAAGTTATGCCGATAAGCGTCGTAAGGATTTGGAATTCGACGTTGGTGATATGGTTTTTGTGAAGATTTCTCCACTGAAGAATGTTATCCGATTCGGGAAGAAAGGGAAGTTGACTCCGAGATTTGTTGGACCATTCCCGATCATCGAGCGAATTGGAAAGCTCGCCTATAGATTGGAGTTACCGGAGAAGATGTCGAGTGTGCACAATGTTTTTCACGTATCGTATCTACGGAAGTATGTGCATGACTCGAGTATAGTGGTTTCTGCTGATAGCTGTGAAGATTTCGAAGTTGATCCAGTCGATAGAAGACCTCGTAAGCCGCTTCGTGTTGTGGAAACCGACACGAAACAGCTTAGGAGGGAGGTAGTTAAGTTGCTCAAGATACAATGGAGTGATGATGATAACGACTGTACGTGGGAGGTGGAAGAGAGGATGAAAGCAGCTCATCCTGAACTCTTCAAGGTATGGCCCTAAGGTGTCGTGTCATCTAACGAAATTGTAACTTGTTCTAGTTTTAGAATTCTGTACGCTAAGCTAGAATTGGATGCATGGTTTGCTGATTGCTATGGATTGTAGGCGTGCAGAATAGTCTTTGATTGCTTTGATTGCTTGGAATTTCGGGGACGAAATTCCTAAGGGGGAGAGAATGTAACGACCCGTATTTTTACGGATCGACAAGTTCGTCAAAATCTGGAAAATTTAGATTTGTTAAGTCATTTCAGATTTTGGGCATAATTTTTCTAAGTCCTAGGTCGTGAACGACTTATAGATTGAACGACTTAAGAGAGCGTTTGAAAGCTTAAGTCGTATAGGAATTAAGTCGTGGTAGCTTAGGTCGTAGGGTTTTGGAGCGATCTAAGGTCGTGACCTATTTAAGATATAGGTCATAGACGAGTTAAGGAGGTTTTATGACCTAAGGAAGTCGTGGGATAGGACGTAGACGACTTAAGAAAGCCAGCGACTTATGGAATGTAGCGACTTAGTATCTTGGAGCGACCTATAGGTTAGCGACTTAAGAGGGATAGCGAGTTAGCGACCTAAGAGAGGCGACTTAAGGAGTTAGGTCATAACCCAGTTAGGTCGCGTGAGTAGTTTTGCAGTGTAAGTTGTTAGGTCGCAAGGATAGCTTAAGTGTTAGGTCGCGTGATTGCTAAGTCGTAAGTCGCGCACTTGCTAAGTCGTAAGTCGTATCACTGTTAGGTCGTGTGGGTTGCTAAGTTGTTAGGTCGTAGAGGCAGTTTGCTTTAGGTCGCTGGGTTTTTGCCTAAGTGTTAGGTCGTGAGCGACCTAAGAATTTTTAAGTCGCGAGCGTTGCTAAGCTATAAGTCGTAGACAGGTGGCTCTGTTAGGTCGTATAGGCGCGCGCACGTGTTAGGTCGAAGGAGAGTTAAGTCGTAAGTCGCTATGGTCTAGGTTGTTAAGTCGAAGTCTTTAGGTCGGTTGGTTTTTAGGTCGTAGGTCGTGGACGACCTAACTCCGTGGCTGCGACTTAAGGATTTTCAGCTATAAATAGGAAGGTTGTTCTCACTTTTTGGGATCCGGATTTCGAAGCGACGAAGTGCTGCCATTTTGAGAGCTTGACTTCTACACTTCTTCACTTCTCTTCTCCACTCTAATCTAGTGCTTCCATCCATCCAAGTTGAAGATCAAATTGAAGATTCAAGAGCTTAGATTGAAGATCTTCATCCTTTGAAGTGAGATTTCTTCATTTGAAGCGAATTCGTGATAGATCAAGCTTGATCCTTTGCTGTCCAGATCTGAAGCGTGTTGATTTGGGGTTGTTTAGGTGATTTGGTGAGTGGTGATTATCTCTCACACGGATCCAAAGGAGTATATCGGATCGTTGGCTCGATTTGGTGTTAAAATAGTTATTTCCATGCATTTTCTTCATCCTAAGTGTAGATCCATATAGATTCATTGTTCATGATGATGTTACATCCATTTTATCACATGTTAACCTATGCAAGTTCATTCATCAAGTTTGTAGAGATATTGTTCATGTTTTCATACTTGTTGGACTTTCAACTCTTTAATTACGAAAATGCCATTATTGTTATAATTGTCTACTTAGATCATATTTGAATGCTTGATTGTTTGGATTAATGTTTGATTTGATTGGTTGCTGTAAATTAGATGATTGATGATTTGATTTAGACCGAAGATGATTCAAAAGCTAAGGGAAAGGGTCTTGATTGGGAAAGCTGCTTGTGGCATATGTAGCGAGATGATGAAGCTCTTATGCATAGATTTGATGATATGATGTTGAGATGAGGCTTTGCGAGGATGTGATGAAGCGAGGCATCATGTGATGAAGACTTGGTTTAATCCAGACGGGATCATCCCAAGCATGTTGATAACTCGGTGAAATGGTTCGAGTTGAGGATAATGGATGGATATGAGAATGGTCGTCGAGGAGGATGACTAGGAGGCTTGGGTCTCATCGTTGTTGAAGGTTCTAGCATGCTCCAAGCAAGAGTACGTTTGGGCAGATTCGATAGTCCCAACGACTAACTGTTGATAGTCGAGTACTCTGGGCAGATTCGATAGTCCTAGGCACGGGTCACGATGACGTGCGGGAGTTATGTCTAGAATCGGGGTTACCATTAGCCCTTGACGGACGGCTGAAAGAATGTGCCGGTCATTCAATTAACGGTGAAACCGAAGCAGTGATAACAGTGATAGCCAGAGTCATGGATGTTTGGTTGTATCGTCATTCGGTCTCAAGAGCGGTACTTCCCGGGTGCTTATCTGATCTTGGTTTAGGCCTTGGGGGTTTGTGCTTGGAAAACATCGCCCTTGACTCGAGTGATAATTGCTTTACTTTAAATTGTGTGCTCTGCTATGTTTGCTTCTGCTTAGTGTGTGTCTGGGGGCTATCACTGTAGAAAGAGGTTGGAGTGGGAGGGTTGTATTCCTATTCCTTTTCCTTTATGCTCTTTTGGCATGTTGATTGTTAATTTACTGCTCACTAAGACTGTTGTCTGACTCAAGGCTTTATGTTTTAATTCTTATTGCCTTGGGCTGTTCGTCCATTTTGGGACGGGCAGACTAGGTAGCAGGTGACAGGTGCCGTTCTAGCTTTTCACGGTGCTGATATCGAAGACGAGCTGGAGTATTGCATATTGTTTCTTTCTTACTATATGTACTGGATGTTCCGCTGCTTTGTATTCTCTGAGTGTTGTAGTGAGGCTTGTTGTATTGATTATAGAGATGTTGTATTCAACTATTATGAAGTTTTATATGATGTCATTTTGTTCTGTAAAGCTTCACTATACATATGTTCTATTGTATTTTATCCATGCGCTGTGAGTAATACGATAGATTCTGCTGTTTTAATTTACCTTGACAATCGTCCATGGTCGCCTGGCACACTTTACAGCGCACTTTCTCTAGATTCCGTGCGGGGGTCATGGGTGGTCGTCACAGCGGAATTTTTGGAGGCAAGGTGGAACTGGCGATGGTGGATCGGATACGAGGAGTGAATGATGTGGCAGAGAGGAGGAGTATTGGTCATGGGTGGAGGAAGGCAAATGCACGAAGAAGTTCAATTTTTTCCCTTTTCTCAAATTGAGGTGCTGAAGGTTTTAAGAAAGCAGAAGTTTGAAAAATGAAAAACGAGGAGAGGGAAGAAATAAGGTAGGCTAGTTTAATATAGGACGAACAATGCATAATTTTTTTAAAATATTTTTGATATTTGAGTGTATAGTACTTAATGAAAATCGTTTATTATTAAAATTTAATGATTTTGCATAAGAAGTGGGCAGGCAGAGATATTTGCGTGATCAAATGGCAGGAGGGCGGAGGTATGCATGAGAAATCGGGGTGGTAGGGATATTGTCCGAAGCGATGATGTGGCAACGGGGTACCGATATGCCCTATATCTCCACCACTTAACGTTGCGCCCCGAATGTCAAAATATAGAAATAAATATACTGTGGTGATCAGTGTGACGAGATGAACAAAAAGGTATAATAAAATTTGTGTTAGGACAGTTATGTCAAAAATCCACGCCAAATCAAATGACAAATCGCGATAAACAGAGCTAGAAAGATCAGAATTGGACGAAATGAACTTTGACGTTTTAATCGGAAATCTTTTAGATCATTTCTATTTAAAAATATTTACAAGCCGAAAAATAATATTTCCCATTAAAATATTAACTGATTTTTGTATTAAAATTCAAAACCGATAAATTTACGTATTTCGCAACAAATAAAATTTCTTTAACTATAACTCATTAGGTACATTTCAAATTTTAACTATTCATTATTAAATTTCACTATTTATTTTTATTCTGAAATTATCGTTTAGTTTACTAAATCTTAATTCGTTAAAACTTAGATCACACAAACTTATCAAAAAAATTTTAAATAACAACATAAGCTTCTTTTAATAAACGTGCATTCATTCATTGTTAACTTAACATTTATTAATTCTATTTCTATTATTAATTATTTACAACTAATATCACTCAATTTATCTTTTCAATATAAGTTGGGATTTTGTTGTGATTTAAGAATTCTAATACAAGTTTCCTTAAATAAATCACGAGTTTTTATTTTTAACCATCTTAATTCAACAATTATGTTAAATTTAATATTTTTAAATGGCCAAAATTTCGGGTCGTTACATTAACATAGCCATTCCGGCTATGATTCTTTATTTATTTTAAACCTTAGACATTATTATAATATCATCGGATTTCTTATAGAAATGGTTTGGTTGTCGTAAGGGAAAAACCCATCCGTGTTTATATGCGGCATGGTCTTATGAGATACATTTATTTTTGATAGGTTTATAACATTAACATCCGTTTGATTTGTGTTTCTCACGTTGGTTTACCTAACTGATCTAAGCGTTATTTTCTTATAATGCTCAGGTCAACCCGATTATATTTTAGATTTATCTATAGATGCCTTGGAGCTTCAGGAGACGAGCTAGATGCCTCCAAGGCCTATTCATGTATTTTATTTTTCCGCTACATTTCTTGCTTTGTATTTATCAACATTTATGAGGACAGGTTGTGTAACACCCCTAATTTTTGATAACATTATTCAGAAGATTTAATTAGATAAATTAAATAGAATAATGATGATAAGAGGATTGAAATTTGAATAAAACTATAAGAAGGTCGTGCTTAAGTAATTAATTAAATGGGCTTACAATAGCTTATATGTTATTAATTAAAAACATGGGCATATTAGTAAATATTCGCACATTTTGATTCATGGCTATACCCATTCACGTTCATTCTAAAAAACCTAAAACGCAAATCAAACCCTAAGAGAAGCCGGCCGTTAACAAGGGAAAAGAGGAAGAAAAATTAAAGCAAAGCTAAGGATTAAAGCTAAGGGAATCAATCTTCTACAAATCTCAAATTCCTTATCATATCTGAAATGACCCTCTCTTCTCTACCTTCATTTTTTAAGGATTTTTTTTTTAGAGATGATATATGTATATATCATTTATTAACAAATATATTTTTCCAGGGTCATTTTTTTTCCAATAACAAACTTTATCCAGGATCAAAAATTTTACCAATATAGATATATCAGTGCAACCACAAAAATATGCACACACATATGAAGATGCATGTGCCCCTCTGGTTTAATCAGGTTATGGCAAACAAGAGGTTACAGTGATTGATTAAATTTAATCAATCCCCACATAGCTTAATTTCATTTTATTATTTAAGTAATGAAAATCTTATTCATATAGGTAATAGTATGGTTTTTATTCTTTGATAGCTTGCTGGATTCTCCATGAAATATGATTCATAGAACCCAGATAATTATGTTATGATTATCTGTAAAATCAATTGTATAGTGTCTGTGCTTTGAAAATGATATAAGCTTATATCATTTCCTATGTTTGCTTTCTTATAATATCTACCTTATATGCAAACTCATGTCTGGGATATTTTTAAGTGAATCATCATATTCCAGAAGCTTGATTCCTTGATACCAAGGTACTAGACTAAATGAAATGCAGTCCGGGGTGAGTTTCCTCACACATGGATACTTAGCAAATAAAATATGGATTAAACAGACTCTCTACTCAGACATATTTCTTAGGGTCTTAAAATGCATTTTTCCCAAAGCTTTAGTAAAGTGTGATTCAGATTTTATGTTAAAATTACTAAGGTACTGGTGTGGCAGTGTCTGAGCAGATCATATCTGAACATGTAAATAATTTACTAATATGGATCTAACATCGTTATCTTATAAAATCCCTACTGGTGATCTTACTTACAAAACTATAGCTAAAACTTTTCAACATTCCAGATAATAAAACTCAGATATTTTAAATACCAGTTCCAAGTCAAATTCTCAAAATACTTAACCAAATATCCCAACATCACTCTGTACTTAGTACAATGGAAATTTTTTTTAATATCATACATGCAAATTTTCATCTTGTAAGCTCTTACCTATCTAATTCTAGCATGCTATAATCTTCTTCTCAATGCTTTGCTTCTACTCCTATCTAGAGGCTGTTGTCCCTGAAAAAGCATTTGAAGCTGCCTCATTTTAAATGAGACACCCCAGATGCCATTAGCACACTAGGGTCAGACACATGTCTGGTATGAGAAAATTCACAAAAGCAATTAATTAATTAGGTTAAAATCAAGTTAAGTACATATACATAAAGTTCTGCCCTTTGGAAACAGGTAATACTTGTGTGCATGCTCTGTGTCATTGTGCATGTGCATATTTTAATCTTTATTTCCAAAGACTACATATATAAATATGGTACATACATTCAAGCATACAATTCAGTCATAGTCAAACAATCATTGACACCAAACAGGAAAATAACCAATATGAGTTAAATCATTTATTCCATCCTCATATTTCAATTCTGGGAAAAACTCTAGCTTCCTCATCATATCAAATATTTTTCCCTTGGTATATTTATCTATCCTGGTCTCATCTGCAATTTTATGAATCAATGGACACATTGTAATGAACTAATTCACTCCATTGCACAAAGATCTCAGGACTTGAACAAGCCATGTGTCAACTTGCATTACTCAAGAACACAAGTCATTCCTACAGTAATCTTGATCCCATTTCCTAATCAAATTCTTAGGTACTTTCTCTTTTTAAAGTTTCCAGAGCAAACCCAATCAGTGAGTTATTTTACAAAAACAATCATTCACCTCATAGCATTCCTTATCATTCTCATAAACAAACAGAGACAACCAAGCAATTTTAGTATTGGTACTTATTAAAACATGTTCTTGCAATTTTACAGAGATATAGACAACTAACATTGGTTTATGGCTTTATGGGAAGATTTTATTGCAAACATCTGTGCTTTAGTTAACTCAGGTTGACCAAGCTTCCTAAATCACAAAATCTATTTGCTGGGTGGATACTGTATATTTTCTTTGAATCAGGAGTATCAGCACATAGGCTAGCCTATTGCACTCCTAATTCCTTTTCATTTTAAGCCTCAGCACATATACATATGTATATTGCAGCCCATAAGCTTATCAATTCTTCTAGGTTGAGCCAAAACCAACACTACTTGCTTATATCCAACATTTTATTTTTCTGGGTATTTATTTGTTTCTAACCAGTATCATATTAAAAAGAGATCTGGGTTTCAAAGATACTTATGTATGCATGTAGATCATATTTAGAATATTCACAAAATAAAAACAACCAGAACAACCATTTAGCATTAAAGCATCCTTAACTTCTGAAGAACAATCACATATACTTTTATGAAAAATTCATCTATAACTGGCTGCCTTCATTAGGACTTAGTGCCTTAAGTTGTTGAGTGAGTTTTCTCACCTAGTTCTCTTCTTTGCTTCCTTAATTAATTGATGAACTTCTGCCTTTAGCCTCAAGCTCTTTTCCTTCCCTTGCCTTATGATTATGGTGTTGTTTCTCTTTTTTTTTCAAAGTTCTTTTCTGAGAAGGAGAGGAGGCTGCTGCATATGCATATATATATACAGGGTCCTCCTTAGGGTTTTGGGTATTGGCTAAAGCCATTTTTGCCCACCAGAAAAATTATGTTATCTGCATTTTATTTGAACCCAAAATTCTACCCTTCCCGGCTTAATTTAGGTGAAGAGAAAAGTGGTTATATTCTTTTTGGTTAATTTCAGAAATTTGCTTTTCAGAAAATACTTTTTCCTTTGTCTACAATCATGCTAAAAATGTGACTTGATTTGTTATTTATCAAATACTCTTCCTAATTCTGCCTATACTAAGCATTTCCCTGTTTTGTCTTATTTTTCCTATTTTTAGCTTTCATGTAAATGGTATGTACTTCCTTTATTTATTTACAAGAGGACTACTCCTTTTTATATCCTCATTTTTTTTTCTTTCTGCCTATATACTAAAATATGTCTGTATATTTTATTTCACTAATTTGAACTCTAGTATTTTATTAACATATATATATATAAGTCTTACTGAAATAATTAGTACACCCATATATATATTTATACATCATTATGTATTGACACACACATGCACATGTACACTCAAAAATATTCAGTAGCATCCATATATGTATATTTACTTATGCATACAGCTTTTAAGGATTTAATCTATATATATATATATATATTCCCATACATATCAATATGTATTTATTCTTAGAGTTTAGGGATTTTAGCTTTAGTTCATGTGCATTTCCTGTGCACACATGTACACACATACTGATACACTATCAAGCTATATCAATTCCCTTTCAAAATTTATTTAAAAATTATATTGAATTTATTTATATTTTTCAGAATAAATTCCTAAAATCTTGGGTCATTACATACACCCCTCCTTTTAGAAATTGTGTCCCACAATTTTCCTAAGCTTAAAATGAATTTTAAACTTAATTCAGAGAACAAGTACATTCTCAACCGAATAGATTTTTAGTTCTATAATAACTAAAAATATATGCATCTAAAACAATCAAAAATCAGGATTACCTTTAATCTGAAAATAGCTTAGGATAATTCATCCTAACTTTGTCTTCTAATTCCCATGTGCAATCACTAGGATCAAGACTCCACTGTACCTTTACAAGTTTCAGAGATTTATTCCTCAGCTTCTTCACATCTTTTGCCAAAATTCCCACTGGATCCTTTTCATAAATCAAATTAGGATTTATCTGCACTTAGGTTGGGGTCTCAAGAATTTCTGCCTTGTCATGGACCCATCTTCTCAATTGTGATACATGAAAAACATCATGTATACCTTGCATGTTTTCTGGTAATTCCAACTTATATGCCAAGGGACCAATTCTTTCCAGAATTTTGTATGGTCCAATATATCTTGGGGTTAACTTGCCTTGTTTCCCAAACCTTAACACATTTTTCATAGGTGAGATTTTGATGAAAACAAAATTTCCCACTTCATATTCCACCTGCCTCCTTTTCATGTCTGCAAATTTCTTCTGCCTTTCTTGTGCTGCTGCCATTCTTCTTCTTATCAACTCAATTTTCTCCTTAGTTTCTTGTATGTACTCAGGTCCTAAAATAGACCTTTCTCCTGCTTCTACCCAACAAACAGGTGACAAACAGGGTTTACCATATAAGGCTTCAAATGGAGCCATTCCTATGGTGCTTTGATAGCTGTTGTTGTATGTAAATTCAACTAGATGAAGATAATCTTCCCAGTTGCCCCCAAAGTCCAGTACACATGCTCTCAACATGTCCTCCAAAACCTTGTTTACTACCTCGGTCTGCCCATCTGATTGAGGATGGTAGGCAGTACTTAGGCATAGTTCACTTCCCATTGCTTCTTGAAAGCTTCTCCAGAATTTTGAGGTGAAGATGGTATCCCTATCACTCACAATGGTTTTGGGAATGCCATGTAACTTTACCACTTCCTTTATAAAAATTTGAGCTAATTTTGGTGCTGTCCTTTTTGACTTGACTGGGATGAAGTGTGCTACTTTGGTTAGCCTATCAACTATCACCCATATACTTGTATTACCTCTCTTAGATCTAGGTAACCCATCTATGAAATCCATAGATACATCTTCCCACTTCCACTGTGGTACACTAAGAGGCTGCATCAACCCTGATGCCCTTTGGGTTTCAGCCTTGACTTGTTGACAAGTCATACATTTGGCAATGTATTTAGCTACATCAGATTTCATCCCCTTCCACCAGAAGTCTCTTTTCAAATTTTGGTACATTTTTGTGTTGCCTGGGTGTATGGAGTATTTACTTCTGTGATATTCATTCAATATCTCTTTCTTCAATTCTGTGTCCTCTGGTACACACATCCTATTTTGGTATCTCATATAACCATTTTTATCAATATGGTGATTCATCACTTCCTCCCCTTTTGAGAGGAGCATTTTCTTCTCTAATAAGTTGGCATCCTGTTCTTGCATTTTTCCTACCTTCAGAATTAAATCTGGTTGAAGTGTCATTAAGCTTAACTTCCCTTTATCTTCTTGTGCACCATGCATCTGCTCATCAATGTGCACACAACCATTCTCCCCAATTTCTAACTCAGTTAGCAAAGACAAGTCCTTAAATTCTTCTATCATCATCATAGCCAATTTAGCATGCTGTCTACTTAGAGCATCTGCAACTTTGTTTGCTTTGCCTGGTGTATAGAGTATGTCAAAGTCATAGGCAGCTAAGAATTCCACCCATCTATGTTGCCTCATGTTCAAATCTTTTTGTGAAAATAAATATTTTAGAGACTTGTGGTCAGTGTAAAGTTCAAACTTAGTGCCTAACAAATAATGTCTCCAAAGTTTCAAAGCATAGATCACAGCTGCTAATTCAAGGTCATGTGTGGCATACCTTACTTCATGGGGTTTAAGTTGTCTGGATGCATATGCAATGACTTGGCCTTGTTGCATCAACACTGCACCCAAGCCAAATCCACTAGCATCAGTGTATACAACTAATTCTTCATTTCCATGAGGTACTTTTAAAATTGGAGCATTCACCAATGCCTCCTTCAACTGTTCAAAAGACTTTTCACATTTTTCTGACCAAACAAAAGCTTGGTTCTTTCTGGTTAGGTTAGTAAGTGGTGTAGAAATTTTTGAAAAATCTTTTATAAATCTCCTATAATACCCTGCCATCCCCATGAATGACCTCACTTCAATCACAATGCTTGGCCTCTTCCATGCTTGGATAGCCACTACTTTATTGGGGTTCACAGAAATTCCTTGGGCAGATACAACATGGCCAAGAAAATGCACTTCCTCTTTCCAAAATTCACATTTTGAGTATTTTGCCTTTAAGTCTTTTTCCCTTAGTCTAGACAAAACCATGTGCAGATGGCTTTCATGCTCTTCCATTGTTTTGGAATAAATTAAAATGTCATCTATAAAAATAAGCACAAACTTGTCTAAATAATCCCTAAAGGTTCTGTTCATTAAATCTACAAAGTATGATGGTGCATTGGTCAAGCCAAATGGCATAACCAAAAATTCATACAACCCATATCTAGTGTTAAAGGCAGTGTACTTGATGCTTGATTCTTCCACCTTCATTTGATGAAAACCAGATGCTAAATCTAGCCTGGAGAATACTCTTGCTCCAGCCAATTGATCAAAAAGATCATCTATTCTTGGCAGTGGGTATTTATTTTTAATGGTTACCTTGTTTAATTCCCTATAATCTATGTAGAGTCTCAAAGTACCATCTTGTTTCTTAACAAACACCACTGGTGCCCCCCAGCAAGAATTACTGGGTCTTATAAAACCCTTATTTTCTAATTCCTCTAATTGTTTCTTTAATTCTTTTAGTTCATTTGGCCCCATTCTTGTTGGCTTTTTAATCACTGGGCTTGCTCCTGGGACTAAATGAATTTGGAATTCCACTGGCCTATGGTTTGGAACACCATCAACCTCCTCAAAAACATCCAAGTATTTATTGACTATGGGAATTTCCTCAATAATATGTTCACTGAAATCTTTACCCAAATCAATCAAATGACACAATTTTCTTCCTTTGGACACTTCACACAAAATTGTGATCCTCTGGCTTCCATGGTTTAGCAATGATATGGTGGATGAGTCTAAGTTAATTATGGCCTTGAATTTCCTTAACCAGTCTACTCCCAAAATAACACCTATATTTGGGTAATTTAAAACATATAAATTGGAAATAAAAGTATCTCCTCGTATGTTTAATCCCACATCCACACAGATCATGTTTAAAACACTAGAACTTCCCAGTGGACTTTGTATATGTAAAGGGGTTTCAACCAATATGCAACTTAATTTCAGCATTTTAACTAATTCATAGGAAATTAAAGAATGAGTTGCTCCTGTATCATATACTACTGCTATGGGTACATTACAAATAAATAGTGTACCTTCCACTTGACTGTGCTTCTCAGCATTGATCTCCACTGTTTTGCCTTTTTCTTCCAAGTTTGCTAATTTTCTTTGCTGCCTATTCTCAGGACAATTTCTTTTCATGTGCCCTTCTTTCCCACATAAATAACACTTGAAAGCTCCTCCTTTCAATTCTGGACATCTTGGTTTAATATGTCCTTCTTTTTCACACTGATGGCACACAATCTTCTTGGTTTCCTTAGCTTTGACATCTCCAGTGCTTTTGTTACTGGCCTCTTCCTTCTTCTTATCATAAGGGTGATACCTCCCCTTACCTTTCTTGCTGTTATTGTTCTTAAAATTTCTGAACTTCTCCCTTTCCTTGTCATGCTGCTCCAACCTCAAAGCTAAGTCTATCACATGGTCAAAAGTCCTGTCAGCATAGGGTAACATGGCTCTGCTAAGTCCTGGGTTCAAACCTTTTATGTACCTATCATTTTTGGATGCCTCATCTTCCACAAGCATTGCTCCATATGTGGAAAGCCCCTCAAACTTTTGAGTGTACTCTGTGACAGTCATGGTTCCTTGTCTAAGTCTAATAAATTCTTCTAGCAAGGTAGTCTTAGCTGATGCTGGTACAAACCTTGCTTCCAACATCTCTTTGAATTGATTCCAAGTGATTTCATTCTCACCTCTCCCTGCAATGATTACTTCCCACCAGCTTAAAGCTACTCCTTTTAGTTGTCTTGAAGCCACTTGCCTCTTTCTTTGATCATCAAGTTGCATGTCATTGAAAATTCTTTCCAATGTTCTCAACCATGTTTGAATTTCCATGATACCCTCTGTCCCTTCAAAGCTTTTGCCTCCTAAATGAGTATATGTCTTAAGTAATTTTGAGAGTTCTTCATAGGGATTTTCTTGCCTTTGTCCTGCCCCATCCATAAATGCTCTCACCAAGTCTTGCAGATTGACCATTGGTGGTGCATGGGAAGATCCTGCTCCCTGATTTGGTGGTCTCCCTACCATA
Source organism: Allium fistulosum (assembly GCA_030737815.1). Lineage (NCBI taxonomy): Eukaryota > Viridiplantae > Streptophyta > Magnoliopsida > Asparagales > Amaryllidaceae > Allium > Allium fistulosum. The sequence goes on along the minus strand of CM060905.1, from coordinate 493,625,120 downwards.
GTTTGCTAATAATAATTTACATAGCTGGTTAGTTTGATTGGTAATTTTATTATTTCAGTGGTTTTTTATTCACACTGAAAACATTGATATATATTTAGTTCCTTTAAATTTTTATTTCTATCTAAGAACTTGATCTTTACTTCTACTATGTTGAATAACATAGCTCTAATACCAAATGAAGGTAACCAAATGAAATGACCCTCTCTTCTCTACCTTCATTTTGTAAGGATTTTTTTTAGAGATGATATATGTATATATCATTTATTAACAAATATATTTTTCCAGGGTCATTTTTTTTCCAATAACAAACTTTATCCAGGATCAAAAATTTTACCAATATAGATATATCAGTGCAACCAAAAAAATATGCACACACATATGAAGATGCATGTGCCCCTCTGGTTTAATCAGGTTATGGCAAACAAGAGGTTACAGTGATTAATTAAATTTAATCAATCCCCACATAGCTTAATTTCATTTTATTATTTAAGTAATGAAAATCTTATTCATATAGGTAATAGTATGGTTTTTATTCTTTGATAGCTTGCTGGATTCTCCATGAAATATGATTCATAGAACCCAGATAATTATGTTATGATTATCTGTAAAATCAATTGTATAGTGTCTGTGCTTTGAAAATGATATAAGCTTATATCATTTCCTATGTTTGCTTTCTTATAATATCTACCTTATATGCAAACTCATGTCTGGGATATTTTTAAGTGAATCATCATATTCCAGAAGCTTGATTCCTTGATACCAAGGTACTAGACTAAATGAAATGCAGTCCGGGGTGAGTTTCCTCACACATGGATACTTAGCAAATAAAATATGGATTAAACAGACTCTCTACTCAGACATATTTCTTAGGGTCTTAAAATGCATTTTGCCCAAAGCTTTAGTAAAGAGGGATTCAGATTTTATGTTAAAATTACTAAGGTACTGGTGTGGCAGTGTCTGAGCAGATCATATCTGAACATGTAAATAATTTACTAATATGGATCTAACATCGTTATCTTATAAAATCCCTACTGGTGATCTTACTTACAAAACTATAGCTAAAACTTTTCAACATTCCAGATAATAAAACTCAGATATTTTAAATACCAGTTCCAAGTCAAATTCTCAAAATACTTAACCAAATATCCCAACATCACTCTGTACTTAGTACAATGGAAATTTTTTTTAATATCATACATGCAAATTTTCATCTTGTAAGCTCTTACCTATCTAATTCTAGCATGCTATAATCTTCTTCTCAATGCTTTGCTTCTACTCCTATCTAGAGGCTGTTGTCCCTGAAAAAGCATTTGAAGCTGCCTCATTTTAAATGAGACACCCCAGATGCCATTAGCACACTAGGGTCAGACACATGTCTGGTATGAGAAAATTCACAAAAGCAATTAATTAATTAGGTTAAAATCAAGTTAAGTACATATACATAAAGTTCTGCCCTTTGGAAACAGGTAATACTTGTGTGCATGCTCTGTGTCATTGTGCATGTGCATATTTTAATCTTTATTTCCAAAGACTACATATATAAATATGGTACATACATTCAAGCATACAATTCAGTCATAGTCAAACAATCATTGACACCAAACAGGAAAATAACCAATATGAGTTAAATCATTTATTCCATCCTCATATTTCAATTCTGGGAAAAACTCTAGCTTCCTCATCATATCAAATATTTTTCCCTTGGTATATTTATCTATCCTGGTCTCATCTGCAATTTTATGAATCAATGGACACATTGTAATGAACTAATTCACTCCATTGCACAAAGATCTCAGGACTTGAACAAGCCATGTGTCAACTTGCATTACTCAAGAACACAAGTCATTCCTACAGTAATCTTGATCCCATTTCCTAATCAAATTCTTAGGTACTTTCTCTTTTTAAAGTTTCCAGAGCAAACCCAATCAGTGAGTTATTTTACAAAAACAATCATTCACCTCATAGCATTCCTTATCATTCTCATAAACAAACAGAGACAACCAAGCAATTTTAGTATTGGTACTTATTAAAACATGTTCTTGCAATTTTACAGAGATATAGACAACTAACATTGGTTTATGGCTTTATGGGAAGATTTTATTGCAAACATCTGTGCTTTAGTTAACTCAGGTTGACCAAGCTTCCTAAATCACAAAATCTATTTGCTGGGTGGATACTGTATATTTTCTTTGAATCAGGAGTATCAGCACATAGGCTAGCCTATTGCACTCCTAATTCCTTTTCATTTTAAGCCTCAGCACATATACATATGTATATTGCAGCCCATAAGCTTATCAATTCTTCTAGGTTGAGCCAAAACCAACACTACTTGCTTATATCCAACATTTTATTTTTCTGGGTATTTATTTGTTTCTAACCAGTATCATATTAAAAAGAGATCTGGGTTTCAAAGATACTTATGTATGCATGCAGATCATATTTAGAATATTCACAAAATAAAAACAACCAGAACAACCATTTAGCATTAAAGCATCCTTAACTTCTGAAGAACAATCACATATACTTTTGAGAAAAATTCATCTATAACTGGCTGCCTTCATTAGGACTTAGTGCCTTAAGTTGTTGAGTGAGTTTTCTCACCTAGTTCTCTTCTTTGCTTCCTTAATTAATTGATGAACTTCTGCCTTTAGCCTCAAGCTCTTTTCCTTCCCTTGCCTTATGATTATGGTGTTGTTTCTCTTTTTTTTTCAAAGTTCTTTTCTGAGAAGGAGAGGAGGCTGCTGCATATGCATATATATATACAGGGTCCTCCTTAGGGTTTTGGGTATTGGCTAAAGCCATTTTTGCCCACCAGAAAAATTATGTTATCTGCATTTTATTTGAACCCAAAATTCTACCCTTCCCGGCTTAATTTAGGTGAAGAGAAAAGTGGTTATATTCTTTTTGGTTAATTTCAGAAATTTGCTTTTCAGAAAATACTTTTTCCTTTGTCTACAATCATGCTAAAAATGTGACTTGATTTGTTATTTATCAAATACTCTTCCTAATTCTGCCTATACTAAGCATTTCCCTGTTTTGTCTTATTTTTCCTATTTTTAGCTTTCATGTAAATGGTATGTACTTCCTTTATTTATTTACAAGAGGACTACTCCTTTTTATATCCTCATTTTTTTTTCTTTCTGCCTATATACTAAAATATGTCTGTATATTTTATTTCACTAATTTGAACTCTAGTATTTTATTAACATATATATATATAAGTCTTACTGAAATAATTAGTACACCCATATATATATTTATACATCATTATGTATTGACACACACATGCACATGTACACTCAAAAATATTCAGTAGCATCCATATATGTATATTTACTTATGCATATAGCTTTTAAGGATTTAATCTATATATATATATATATATATATTCCCATACATATCAATATGTATTTATTCTTAGAGTTTAGGGATTTTGCTTTAGTTCATGTGCATTTCCTGTGCACACATGTACACACATATCGATACACTATCAAGCTATATCAATTCCCTTTCAAAATTTATTTTAAAATTATTTTGAATTTATTTATATTTTTCAGAATAAATTCCTAAAATCTTGGGTCATTACAATATCCAAAGTGAATAATAATTTATACCATCTCTAATTTGTTTTATAATCATATGTTTTCGGATTTAAGATTAAATTCGTTTATATAGTGTTTTGGATTATGATATGCCTGAATTATTCTATGTTTGATTTAAACCAATTAATTTACATATGAATTTTCACGGTTTTAGGGAACAACCGATTGTTATTTATTTTAAAATGCCATGAAAAAATTATATGTTAGGTAAAACATGATTTTAGAGATGGTTTTAAATTTTCATAATTTTCCAAGCTATGGAAATTTTATTATGAATTCCTAAAGGGAAATATGATATATTTGGGTTTAAAATTTATTTTGATTATTTCAGGAAGAAATTGAGTCTGAAATTTTAATATGTTTGATAACATGATGAAAGTGAATTTCTATGATTTTTGGGGATTTTTGCTAATTGATTTGCTATGGAAAATGAATTATTTTAAAAGAAGGACTTATTTGCAATATTGGTTTTGCTTAATGGAAGGGCTTAAACGTTACTTTTTCCCTTGATTTAGATCAGATAAGTGCGGCAGTTATTTTGTAAAGCATTTGAAAAGTTTTAAGGCAACCAATCAAAGGATTACAAATAGGCAGGTAGTTATAAAGCAATTATTAAAAATAACATAATTTCAGCCTCTATTTAGAAAAGTTGGTTTCGCCTCCTATAGTAGTGCCTTTCGACTCCAATGCTTCCACTCCAACTCAGTCGAAACTAACCTAGCCGAAACCCACTTAGTCAAAACCAATACAAAAGGTATCACTTAGATGGTACGTAGTGGATTGAAGGAAAGGCGGAAGCCATGGTGTCGAAAGCAATGCTTCCGATGGGGTCGAAACCTCAGTTTTGTTTCCAAATTTTAATTGTCAACTTTGTTTTAATTAAAGCCTTCGATGTAGTCGAAGCATATGTTTTCGAAAGGGGTTTTTCTAAAAAGTTTTCAAAGGAGGTTGTCATTTTATGTTTTAAAGGTACAGGCTTTCGAAGGGGTTACTTTATTTATAAAAGAATGCCTTTGAAAGTAGTGGTTTCGACCCAGTCGAAACCCAGCCGCTTTTCTTTTACCTTTTGAGTATATTGAAGTCATTAATACTTTTAAAGGATCCTTTTGTTTTAGACTTATTTTAAGCCACTTCCTAAATGTTTCGAAATGGGTCATGGGTTTCGAAGGCAACGGCGTCGAATGGGAGTTTCGATGCTATCCTTCTAAGTTTTACTCAAAGGTTTTGAGCTTTCAAATAGATGGTTCCGACACCATCAAAATTTTCCCCAAAACAATTTTATTACAGGTTTCGAAAGAGATACTTTCATATGTAACCACTTTAATCCAAAAGATGTTTTTAAAGAGTAAAGCCCAATGTTTTCAAAAGGGGTACTTTCATTGGTTTCAAAGCTATATTTCTAAAGATTATTAAGCCATGTTTTGACACATTTGAAAGGTATGGTTTGGTTTCGAAAGGATTGATTTATAGAGCTTCGAAAGGTATATACTTAGAGTTTTGAAAAGAGGTTTTCTATGCTTTCGATGGAGGTCATCCAATGATTTCGAAAGTGATGTTTAAGGTTTCAAAACAAATAACTCATTCTCATTTTAAAGGAAAAACCATGGCATAAATAAAGAGCTTTGAAATGATGTTTTTAAAGAAGTTTTCCTTGAATAACAGGTTGAAGGGATTAACCAAGTTTTATATAAAATGATTTCAAGGATATTAAACCACAAGTGTTGGTATTATTTTGTTGTTATGATTGCTTCTTCATATATTTATTCACATTGTAATTAACCCATAACGGTGCTTTGGGGAAGGGTAGAATAACTAGCTAGGTTGACCCAGTAGTGAATATAACTTAAGAAATGTTAAAAATCTTTATTAAGGATATTGGCAGGGGCTAATAGGTTCACAATAAGCCCAGGAAAACCGTGTAAAGCAAAAGATATTGGTAGGGGCCAATAGGTTCATAGTCAGCCCATGAAAACTATGATTTAATATTGGCAGGAATCAATAGGTTTATAGTTAGCCGATGAAAACTATATCCGGATTAAGATATTGACATATGTCAATAGGTTCCCAGTCAGCCCATGAAAACTAGGATAAGAATAAAGATATTGGAGTTACCAATAGGTTCTTAGTGATCCCATGAAAACTATGAAATTGAACAGGCAGTCCATAAACATTTAACCGGTTATTAGTGAGCCCATGAAAACTAATAGGTTAATAGTAATCCTAGAAACTATAATTGAGACAGATAGTCAGAATAAATAGGGATAGGTAATCCAGAATTAGCTTACTTGTTTGCATATCATCATATTATTTTGAATTGTTTTAACCATTGTGGATGCAGGATCTCAGTATACGGTTTTATAAAGTTTTTAAGACATTAGTGAAGGGAAAACCCGTTCCGCTAAGCGATGAGTCTCACTATATATCTAAATGGTTTGAGATGGTAGATTATTAGTCATACTAGGCTTTATGTTTGACTCAAAGTTTTTGTTTTCCCCTTAAACTCTCGAGTACTCAATTGATTTTGAGTAGTTTGAGGTTTAGGGTTTTTAGGTGATCTTTATACGAATAAAGCTTCCAGTGGCGTGTAGGAGGCATGCTATCTACTTATAGTTCTTTTATTTCCACTGTGTTTGGTTGTAAAGGCAAACTTGTTTTATTGCCTTATTATATACTATGATCATCCAAGGGGGCATCTTCATATGTCGCTCTTGGCGTATATTGTAATAAGTATATTTTGTCTGAACGTGGTCTGCGCAATGGGATTATGTAATGAATTTGAAATATTTTGAAATGGAATGTGAACTTTGTTTGCTGTTTTAAATTTTTTCCATATTCTTGTGTTTTTGTGTATCAATGTATTTAACGTTGCCGTATTTGATCACCGAGGATTAATAACTATGGATGACTGCAGTATCTGTAGCCGTTAGTTTCGGGCCTCCAAGTAGGGGAACGTTACAGGTTGATATAATTGTCCAGGCTGATGAGAGGTTAGTTTACTCTGATTAATATATGTATATTACAATTTTCTTTTGTAAACATCATGTGTACATTATATGTTACTCATCACGATATGATATTTTATTCTGTCTTTTATTTTCTTTTACCCTAACAATCCGTCTTTCCGATACTCGGATGTTGGGAACGTGAATACTGTGGATGTATTAGTATCGACTTTTGATGATTGGAAAGGTGGGTCGTCACAACATGTTCTCAGACCTTAGGTTGAGCGAACACCTAGACCTTGGTGGGGTAAACTCATTAGAGATATGGTAAGTGACATCCTAGAGTGAGTTTGAACATGTGTATATGTATATATGAGAGTGTGTATTTGTTAATGCTATAAAAATGTTTTATATTGTGTTAATTGGTCTGTTGAGTGTTTTATGAATTCTGGTCGAGACGTGGGATGCCATAATATAAATAGGGGTTTCTAAACACTTGGGCAACGCAAATCGACATAGTATTGTTTTTGAAATTTGGTAAATGAAATAATTTTACCTAGGGTTATATTTTACATATAAAGGGATAATTTTCAAAAAATTGATATAGTTATTTATGATGTGTTTGTTTGTTTAGAGATGATAATATTTAGTTATCATTATTTACAGTTTGATTAGTTATGCTCGACCATTTTATGAGCATTGACTATTGTTTGTTGATTTTTGAATATATCTCAACCAGTTTATAAGCAGTTTTACCTTTTTACTGCATGGGCTGGGTAGATAGTAATTATGGGAACATTGAAATGAACACCTTATAAATTAAATTTCATAGTTTGACTATAAGGCATTCGATGATAATGGTGGGTTAAAATTAAATTTTAATAAAATCTGTTTATTGTAATTTAAACAAAGATATACATCTGTGAAATGATTTTAGATAAGGAAGTAACTTTATATAGATATGGTTTACAAACAAAAAGGATATAACATTGAAAATTTGAGAATTTAAATCCCGTTGTTTTTGAAAATTGTTTTTCAAAGTTTTGGGGATGATAATAATAGTATTATTTGAAAGTATTTATGTATAGAAATATTTTTAAAATGGATTTTAAACAAAGTAGAAAGTACTAAACTCACTTTTGTCATTGGAAAATAATTCTGGTGATGACTGCAGCATCATCGACATTCATTTTCGAGTTTCTAAGTAGGGGATGCTACTGTAGTAGTTTGCTACAGAGTTTTGGTAAAACGGATTTTGATTTAATCCCAAAAGTATAATTTGATATACAAAAGGAGATATGTATATTATTATTTCAAAATGATTTGAAATAAAACCCGATGTTTGGTTCTTAAGTTTCCTATTAAGTTATACTATGAACGCATTTTTTATGCATTAGGATTGTGTGGTTTGTGCATCTCATTATGATATATTGTTTGGTAGTTTTCATTTTTTGAAATGGAATGAAATTTTCGATGATTTTGGATAGTCAAAAACTTCTGAATTAGTTGAGAACTTAAAGCTAAATGTTTGTGAAAATATACAGGTAGAGTTTTCTAACACTAGAATAGAAAGATAATAAGTTAAAACAAGTTTTAAATAGTTGAACATCCTAGTTAAGTAAAACAAATTTGATATTATATATATACTCTTAGGATGTAGTAGAGTTTTATACGAGTATGAACATAAGTCCTGAAATGTTTTAAACAAAATTTTGTTTTAATAAACTGTTTTATAAGTGAAGATAAGTCTTTATAGAGTGTTCATAAATTAAAGATAGTGTTTTGTAAAAGGGTTCATAAATAGTTTTAGTATTAAAGGAAATGTAATGTAAGTTAAAATGAATGTGATTTAAAATGAAAAGAAATTAGTGTAGTTAACAAACCAATATAATAAGTACATAAGTTGTACGTAGATCATTTTATTTGCATGATTGTTCTTGATCCAGATCGAGTACACGATTTAGAGGTGATTTACACCGGTCCGAATTAGGATCTTTCACTCGACTCTTGATGACGAACACTTGATATGAATTTTTGACATGATTCTGAAGCTTTCTATCATAGTATATAAGTATGTAAGGAGAACAGAGGTTTCTAATGAAGAAACCTAATCGGAATCCGCGCTAGGGAAGTCGAGTAAGCGACACTAGTTCAAAAGAGATGTTTATGTTGTAACTACCCACATTTTGGAAGGTTTAAATCGAAAATAATACACACATATCCAACTTAAACAATCCGGAACATAAATAATCAATGGGGTTAATTAAGAAAAATAAGAAAAGAAGAAGAAAACAAACATAGAATCTCGCAGCAGAACGATAAAAATAATAATCAAATAAACAGTTCAAGAAGCAGCTTACTATACATTTGATAATAATTTATACACCATTTATCAGAGTTATATATACAACAGGGATAAATAAAATAATGCAGCAGACAACATGATGCGGGTATAATAATAGTAATAATATACTAAATTTTCGTCTTCGCTCTCCAGAAAATGATATTCAATGCGCTGAAAAACTCAGGGCTGATCCGAGCATAATGGAAAGACAAAACACTCGAGTCAGAACTAAAATATTCTTATGTGAGTCAAATCGATATCGCATATAACATGAGTGCCTTGGTGTCAGAGATGTTTACGGGGTTTTACATCTCCTATCTGGTGTATAACATGCGTGCAATAACTCAAGAGATGTTACGGGATTTTCCATCTCTTAAGGATCCATCAAAATATTTATATGTAGTAGAGTACGCTACATATATAATGTCTAATCAGTAAAATAAATATTTTTGTTAGCGTTAAGGCTTTACATTGATCCCCCTTAATGTGTTTTTAAGCATTGTCGTACAGTTTGCATATAAAACAATAGTAAACCATTGGTGGATAGGGATGCGCCGTGATACGACAACACTAAACCAAAATCGTAGTGGTCTCGAATAAGGATAAAAGTATGACAAGGCACTTGAGGCAATGCCCAAGATGGGATACTACTAGTTTACCCTTCCCGACTGGTGGTAACCCCTAATGGCCCATCGCATCCAACACTCCCAAAATCCGAAGGTTCGCACCAATCGATAACAATGTCATGATAGTAATACGAAGAAGTGTGTCGCCTAGAGGTAGCTAACCTCATTGGCTGGTACGGCTCCTATTTTAGTCATTTCAAATTGACACAAGTGTTAGACCAATCCATCATCGTTCTCTTTCTTCAAATCCAGCAAACGACGCCAAATCCAACCACTTCGTTCTGGAGTCTCTTCCGCGTACACAGTTGTTAAAGTAGTTCCAATATTGACAGAGAGTATGCCAATAAGAGGCCTCGATCTCTTTAACAACCAAACGTTGTTTTACACACCGGTTGGTTCTTTTATATTTTGAAAACAATTCGCACTTGATATCAAAATATCATATTCGCTTCAAAATTAAATCTATTTCAAAATTATCATGTTTACTCAAAATATACTATTCCAAATAAAAAAAATCATTTTTGCCTTAATATCTCGATTTCAGTTCCAATTCAAAATTGTTCCGAATTTTCATTTGGGTTATAACTTCAATTTAACCCAACTCGTATTTAAATCACAATTTAAATATAGAAAATTACCATTCCGACCAGTTCGAATTTTTGAAAATAGCTTGAATAGTTTTAAAATAGTTTAATGTAAAATAGCTTAAGTATTAAAAAAGGAATATATAGTAAAATAGCTTGGAAATCAAAATAATTTGAATATTTAAAAAGATAGGTGTTAAACAGCTTATATTAAAATAATTTATTTGAAAATAGTTTCAGAGTCAAACCGATACAATTCCAAATCTTCCAATTCAAATCAAATTCAATTTCCATTTCTATTTAAATCGATTCAATTCCAATTTCAATTCGAATAAACTTCGATTCCAATTTTAATTCAACCAATTTCAATTCCAATTAATTTCAACTCAATTCCAATTTGAATTAATTTCAATTCAATTTTCAAATTTAAACCATACCGATTTATATAAATTCGAGTTTGATTTTTAAAATATTTATTTAAATCGCTTAAATTAAATTTAACTTCAATACTTAATTTAAGATTCAAATCTTTAAAATAATTCAATTCCGAGCTCAAATTTCAAAATATCCCTTTAAATTACATTTACTATGATTTATTTCAAAGTTCGAGTAAAAGTTCAAATCACTTAAACAAATCAATTTCCATCGTCCAAATGGTTTCTCCATTATACTTCAAAATTTCAAACTCGATTCATAAAACAATTTCGGTTGACAAGTTCTTTTTTTTTACATTTCGAGCTTGAGTTCAAAAATGATTCCTTTTCCATAAATTCGATTTTATTTCTTAAAATAAAAATCGATTTAAATAATTTCAAGTCAAAATCTGAAAATCATTTAATTTAACCAATTCGGTGTCCGTATATAATTTTCTATCTTATGGCCAAGTGAATAGTTATTTCAATTTAATTTTAGGGATGAATATATATCATTTCAATCCAAAATAAATGTCATAGGTATATATCATTTCAACCTATTTCTTAATTTATTTGAAATAATTCGATTTACAGTTTTACATACTGTAAATAATATACAAGATGATAACAAGATATATTAAAATATATAAACATCCAAATCATACAAAATATCAATAATAGTATCCATCACAATCAACATCCAAATCAGTCAAAATATCATAACAATCCCTTAGTTATCAATAATCAGGGCTTTTAACTAGCATTTTAATTTCCATTTCAAATTTGAACTGTCAATTCAAAATCCTATCATTTTAATTCATATCATTTTAAATGTCGGTTAAATTTACCAAACAACAGTCAATAAATTTAAACACTTCACGATATAAATTTAACTAACACAAAAATAATCTAGTACTTCGTGAACGTTATAAAACACTCACCTTTTATTTGAAACTGAAAATATTTTAGCTCCAAATAAATTCTACTTTCACTCCATGTCATAGATGACGACGATACTATAATAGCCCAAAATTTTTAAAACGAAATTTTAATTAAAAATTTAACATTTTGAAATATTAATTTGAAATTAAAAGTGTAATAACTAGCATAAAACTAAAAAAATTTAAAGCGTTACATTTCGTTACGTTTTTTTTGTCTGTCTTAACTTTATATTAGAATCAAATTTATTAAAGAGGATAATAGCTATTTTAATTTTGGTTTAAAATGATACGTTATTTTATTAAAAGAAACTGTTAGCATTTTTTCAATTTTATTTAATAAAGGAATCAAATCATAGAGTTGTACGTTTTTTGCTTTAACTCTTCAAGTTCAGCCGCATAGTTTAAGCCTAAAAACGTGCACATGAAATATTATTTCTTCCTTTACGTTCCCATTAACTGACTGGAAATTTAAAAGCCTTCATTTTCTACCGTTCAAGACCATTTCCTTTTTGCCTTCTCTACAAATCAGTGAATAGCTTTTGACAGTCCTCGTTCACAAACAAAAAAAATTCAATACCAAAAATCATTTTTTCATGAGCATCTCTCTGGAAGGTATAGGTAAAAGACAGCATCCTCTTTCTTTTGTTTTCACTTTTGTTCACTTTATTTCTTTTGCCTGTACCCTGTTTGTTTACTTTATCATTGCTATCACCTTTCCCACCCCAGACCGTAACCTGCCCTCCTCCACGAACCCACAGCAGCCACCATCACACCCAGGCGACCCAACGCCATGACACCACCCACCAGCAGCCAGTCTCGTCACCACCTCCACCCAACCGTGACCAGACAACCCCGAAACCCTCCAGACCGTGACCAGCCAATCCCCTATGACCCCTTTCGCCATCAGATCACCACGCCACCAGCCCACCCACCACGGCTCCAGCTCCTCCACAGGCCCTATGCCGAGATTGTCACCATTCACCCCTGTCCCGAAACCCCTTGGCGAGCCTGTAGTTGTGAAGTTGCGAGCAACCTTGCTTCGTTTTGTTTTTTTGTATTGTGGTATTGGGTTTTCGCCGAGACTCTGTAGGAAAATAGTATAGTTTACACTGGCCTTGTTTGAAAAAAAAAGAACGAGAAAGTTGGTTTGTCACGTGTTCTGGTATCCGAGCTTTAGTTGCTTCCTGTCCCTTGTTTTGAAAAAAAAAAGAATTGGTTTTGTCAATTTTGGTTTTGAATACATGATTCGTTGTCACCTTTGCATTTGCACTCTTGAAGTTTTACTGCCAAGGCAGAGCCTGTTTTGAATCTGAAAATGGAAGTGTTGTGTTCTTTTGAAATTTTGGTATTTAGTTGTATTTTAGACCTGACCTTTGTCGTAGAAAAAAGGGATGTTTTGTTACTTTGCAAATTTTAAAGTTATAATCAAATTCTAATAGTGGTCGTGCTATTGCTTTCGATTGTCAACTTGTTTCTTTTTTGTTTGTTTGCTTATTTGAATTTCATTATTCGTGCAATCTTAGAGTGGGTTATTTATTGTGCTTTTGGTTTGAATCTAGTTGGCGCATCTGCTAACGACTGATCGTGCTATCCGCGTGCTTTCGATTTACACCGTATTTCTCTTTTCTTTGGATCTCCAGCTCCGTAGAGGTGAGTAAATCTCACACGAATATTTATATGATTGTGAAACGACCGCAACTGAATGTGTAGAAATAAATAAATAAATAAATGATGTTATAACTACCTGTGATTTATTCATAGTTGATGTTAATTGTTAAAACTGCATATCGTATCATCTGTTATATTCTGTTCTTATTTTACTGTTATTCTATTCAGTTAAATCACACTGCAAGTTCCCTGTAGAATAGAATCACTATGGGTTGAAATGATACATACCCGAACGGACTTTAGAATAAGGGAAGGTCGTTATGGGCTGAAATGATAGGCCTGAACGATTTTCAATAAAATTTTATTTACTTGGGATTGCGGGTTTGAACTGATAAAACCCGGATTTTCTTTGTAAATTATGGATTGAAATGATATAGTATCCGTATCACTTGACTTAGGCTAGAAAATATTATACAGACCCGTGGTTATTTTTTCTGTATTTTCTGGATACTTTTAAATAATTTAAATATTGTAATAATATTAATTGATTTAAATCGAATTTTTAAGTGATTTATTTAAAAATAGAAATGATTTTTCTATGTGATAAATATAAATAAATGGAGGAATATTGATTTTAAAACGAAATTTAAATTTGAAATTTTGACTAAAAGAAAAGATGGAAACTTAAGTTAATTAAATTGAAATGAAATTTAGTTTTAAATTGGAGTTAAATTTTAAATGTTGAAATGAATGTAAGAAGCAAATTTATAAGTTTTGGTTTTTAACTTGTAAAATTTCTCTTTAAAAATAAATTAGTTAAAGGATCGAAATGAACATTTTTAATGTATGATTTTATAAGTTCTGAACTAGGTAGAATCTGTAGCACTTGTTAAGTGTTGTGGATTATATAAGTGAACCAAAAGACTAAAATGAACTAAAGCTATGATAGTACTTGGTAAGTGCTGTTGTAGCAGAAACAAAAATTGAACCTGAACTAATAAAAGGGCTACTGTAGCACTTGTTAAGGACTGCAGTAGGATGAAATATGATCTTTGTTTAAACTGACTGTTATAGCAGTTTATAAATGTTGTTTTGTTGAATAAAACTGTTTTCAAATATAACTTACCGCCACACTTTTTAAATGCCGTGAAAGCTGAAAATTTTAACGTTATTGTTTTAAATGAATAAGTGAACTCCGGAAGGGTTAGATTTTGGGAATCTAATATTTGATTTTTAAAGAATAATGTCTTGGTTTTAAATGGTTTGATTCGAAATATTTTGATATAAATTGTTTTAAATCTATAACCACGGGTTATAATAACGATGGGTTGGCAAAGAGACCGGGATCGGATATGGACATACTCTCTGTCGATACCGAAAACCACTTTGACAACCGTGTACGCGGTGGAGATTCCAGAATGAAGTAGGATGGTGGCGACGTTCTTAAGGTATATTACGTGGACCCAACTCCCGTGAGTTGGCATAAGGTGGCTAAAACAGGAGCGATCTCGGACCAGTGAGGTAGCACCTCTTCTCGGACACATTTCTTCGACATTATACTCTTATTTGTGATTTGACTAGATGGCCATCCTCCAATTTGGGAATGTTGTTCGAGGTGGAACGGTAGTGGCTGCTATGCGTATCCATCAGTCCGTGTGCGTAATTGGTATATCTACCCTGGCATTGCCTAGTTGTGCCGTGTCACCTACCATATCGAGCTTTACTACGATTATGATTTTAAGATCCGACCGCTTTAAGGTTCTCCATCCCCTTAACGCTATTTTCCGATATGATTATACTTTACTTATTTAGGCATTATTGTAATAGCGAATATTACTACATAGTAGATATTTTAACGGATCCTTAGAGGATGGGCGGTCCCAAGCATCTTCTAAGTTACTTGTTCCTTTACTACAGTTCACTTGAGTTGGTTTACACTGTATAAGTATGTATATCCTGACTCGAGTGTTTATGTTTTATTTTACGCTCGGGTCAGCCTGAGTATTCACAGCTTTGGATTCACCTTTCTGGAGCTCGGAATCGCTGGAGATTCTGCTTATCTAGTTATCTTCCTATTTCAGTTTCAGTGGTCTTATTTCAGCTTTTGTTTTAGAGACTTGTGTATTTGGGATTTCTATTGTACTTGTTTCAGAACTGTATGGGTTTCAGACTATGTATTTTGTATTTGATTTGAGATTATGTATTTTAGTGGCTTCATGAACCACTATGGTTATTTTTAAATTCCGCTGCGAGTTATTCTGATTTTTCTGTGTCTGTGATTCTGTGAATGATTTTATTTGCTCCAAATTTTATTACAATCTATTATTTTGCATTATTCAAGTTTGACATGTGTGGATTATTGTCGATTTGAATGGTCCAAAATACCGGGTCGTTACACTTGGTATCAGAGCTTTGGTTTTAGGCAAACCTTAGCCTATGGAGCAAAAACTCATTAGAGATAGGGTAGAAATACCCTAGAATGAGTGAAATCAAACTCAGAATCATTTCCTTGTGAGTGAACGTATTTTTAAAGTATAAAATGATTTTAAAATGATTTCTCAAATGATTTTTCAAAGATTATTTTGATATAAAGTTTTCTTGTTTTAAGAAGAAATTTTCTAAACTTCCTTCTTTCCGTATCTACCTTGTTAGAAATTTTGTTATTAGGATATTCACCCAAGTGATCTTATCGTGTCTTATCTTAATTTATCTTTGTCTTCTTTGTACCTTGTCCTAAATTTATTCTTGATATTTCCAGGATGAATCGTGGAAATGCTAGAGGTAGGGGTCGTGGTATTGCCCCAGTTCCTCCACCTGTTGCACCCGTTAAGTTTACAGTTCTTTGCAAAGAATTCTCTCAGCTCGGTGGCACTAAGTTCACCGGTTCAGAGAGTATCATCGAAGCCCAGCAATGGCTAAGAAGTTTGGAAAGAATCTTTACTGGTCTAGAGATCACTGATGCCCAGAAGCGTCAGTTAGCAGCATGGCAGCTACAAGAGTCAGCCTTAGATTGGTGGGAGTCTGTTACGACTCACACTAACGAAGGTGATCTTTCATGGGAGCATTTCAGGTATCCTTTGTGTTAACTTGAATTTTTCCGATTTCCTTTCCTTTTGAATTTATCTAAAGTTCAGTTTCTGTATCTTCTTTCCAGGGAGGCTTTTGTGGCAAAATGGATGCCCGAAGCCGGGAAATCTCAGCTTTACCGTGAATTCATGGACCTCAAGCAGGGTACCATGTCCTTCTCAGAGTATGAACGAAAGTTCAATGAACTTTCCAAATTCGGTCCTGGTCTTATCGACACTCAGCTTAAGAAGAATGAGAAGTTCATTTCTGGAGCTCGCCCAGAGTTCTACGATCGTCTTATTTCACATGTTCATGGCACATTTACTGAGCTCATGGATATGGCTATTCGCTATGAGAACCCTACTTCCAAGGGTCCTGCTGCTTCTGGTACTCATGTCTCACAATCTTCCTCTGCAAATTCCAAGAAGAGAAAGCCCAACTTCCACCAGCAGAAGAAGAATTGGATCAAGCATGCGGGCTTGGGATCTTCAGCATCTGCTCCTTCTCAGAGACACCCTATTGATCTTTCCTCCATTACTTGCTTCAAATGTGACCAGAAGGGACACTATGCCAATAGTTGCCCTAATCCGTCTATTGCTGCTGTTCCTCCACCCCAGGTTACCAGGAATGATCTTTGTCATGTTTGTCTTCAGCCGGGTCATTTTAGGAAGGACTGTCCTTTATATCAAAAGGGAAAGCCATCTGGTGTATTTGCTGTCACATCTGCTTCATCACCTGCTGCACCTGCTCCTGCTCCTAGCGATGGTCAAGGTACTCTTCAAGGCACCTTTACTTTATTTCATCATCCTGTTCGTGTTTTATTTGATACTGGGGCTTCGCATAGTTTTATTTCTGATGACCTGTGTAATAAGTTTGAACATCTCCTTTCTCCTGAGTATGCTTCTGTTCCTGTATGTGTTTCTAATCCTATTGGTGGTCCTGCAAATCTTAATAAGATTTGTAAACATGTGAAACTCCTCCATTTCGATCATAGTTTTAGTGGTGATTTCTATATTCTTGGTTTCGATGCTTTTGATTTGTTGCTTGGAAGTGATTGGCTTGATGGACACGATGCCCGTATCTCGTGTAAATCCCGAATTGTTTCTCTTAAGGATGATCGAGGAAATTCTTTGGTTATTCAGGGCCGTATGCCTCATGATTATGCTGGTAGCTTTATCTTTTCTCTAGATGCTTCTATTGATGATCTTCAGTCGACCCGTGTAGTCAATCACTACCCGGATGTATTTGGTGAAGTTACTGCTTTAACTCCCAAGCGGGAAATTG
This sequence comes from Allium fistulosum, assembly GCA_030737815.1. NCBI lineage: Eukaryota > Viridiplantae > Streptophyta > Magnoliopsida > Asparagales > Amaryllidaceae > Allium > Allium fistulosum. The sequence continues at coordinate 493,607,710 of CM060905.1, read as the reverse complement.
ATTTCCGCATTGATCTCATTCCTGGTGCTCGACCTATAGTTCTTCCTCCTAGAAGAATGGCACCCCGCGTGAAGGTTGAGTTAAGGAAACAAATTGAAGACCTATCTTCCAAGGGTCTGATCAGACCTAGTTTTTCTGAATGGGGAGCTGCGGTGGTTTTCGTCACCAAGTCCGATGGTTCTCTTCGGATGTGTGTTGATTATAGGGAGTTGAACAAACTCACTATGAAAAATAGATATCCAATGCCTCGCATCAATGACATGTTTGATCAGCTTTATGGTGCTACTGTTTTCTCTCAGCTTGATCTTGCCACAGGTTTTCACCAACTCAGAGTTGCTGAGGAAAGTATTCCTAAGACTGCTTTCCGTACTGAAAATGGATTCTTCGAATGGTTAGTCATGCCTTTTGGTTTGACTAATGCTCCCTCTTTCTTTGTTGACTTGATGAATCGTGTTTTCAGGGATGTGCTTAATAAATTTGTTCTAGTCTTTGTGGATGATATCCTCATTTTCTCTAAGTCTGAAGAAGAACATGAGTCACATTTGAAATCTGTTCTTGAGACTCTTCGAAAGCATCAGTTAAAAGCTAAATTTTCCAAATGCCATTTCTGGAAGGAGGAAGTCCGATTTCTCGGGCATATTGTTTCTAATAATGGAGTTTCAATTGATCCAGTCAAGATCGCTGCGATCAATGTAAGTTCTTCTTTCTTTCTCTTTCCTTGTTTCATTTAATTTATTCTATCTTTCCTATTATCCTTCTCTTTCCCTATTCCGTGCAGGATTGGGAAACTCCTAAGACTCCTACTGATATCCGTAGTTTTTTGGGCCTCGCCGGTTATTACCGGAGATTCATTGAGAATTTCGCTCGGATTTCTGCACCTCTCACTGCTTTAACTCGGAAGAATGCTAAGTTTATTTGGAGTAATAAGTGTGAAGCCGCATTCAATGAGTTAAAAGACAAGCTTACTTGCGCACCTGTTCTTACCGTTCCAAATGGAGATGAGGGATTAACGGTATACACTGATGCTTGTCGTGAAGGTTTGGGAGCTGTTCTGATGCAGGATGGTAGAGTGATTGCTTATGCTAGTAGACAGTTGAAGACCCATGAAGTAAATTATGTTGCCCATGATCTAGAGTTGCTTGCAGTTGTTTTCGCTTTGAAGCTTTGGAGACATCATCTGTTGGGTACCAAGTTCGAGCTTTTCACAGATCATCAGTCTTTGAGGTATATTTTCTCTCAGAAGGATTTGAATCAGAGACAAGTTAGGTGGTTAGAGTTCCTTGCTTCTTATGACCTCGACATCAACTATACACCAGGAAAGGCTAATGTAGTGGCAGATGCTTTGAGTAGGAAGAAAGCTTTGTTGTGTCAGATTGTTGTTTCTTCACCTCTTGTGGATCGTATTATGGCTAGACAGGATGAGGATCAGATGCTTAGATTGATTAAGGAGAGTGTTCGAAGCAGAGTTGGAGGTAGTAGTCTTGATGGTAATGGAGCTCAGATTGACAATAAGGGTGTATTGAGGATTAATAATAGGATTTGTGTCCCGAATGTAGATGGTTTGAGATAGGAGTTACTTCGGGAGAATCATCAGTCCAGACTTTCTATTCATCCAGGAGTGACCAAGATGTATCAGGATATGAAGAAGTTATATTGGTGGAAAGGTATGAAACGAGATATTTTCATTTTCGTCAATAGGTGTGCGACTTGTCAGCAAGTCAAGGCAGATCATCAGAAGACTCCTGGTTTATTGCAGCCTCTTGAGATTCCCAATTGGAAGTGGGAACAAGTTTCTATGGATTTCATTGATGGTTTACCAAGGACTAGGAAGGGTAACGAGAGTATCTGGGTTATTGTGGATAGATTGACCAAATCAGCTCATTTCATTCCGGTCAAGTCTACCCGTTCAGCTTCTAGTTTGTCTGAGATTTACATGAGGGAGATTGTTCGTCTCCATGGTGTTCCTCTCAGTATCGTTTGTGATCGTGATCCTATCTTTACTAGTAGGTTTTGGAAAGCCTTTCAGGGTTCTTTGGGTACTCATCTAAATCTGAGCACTGCTTACCATCCATAGACCGACGGTCAAACAGAAAGGGTGAATCAGATTTTAGAAGATCTTCTTCGTGCTTGTGTGCTTGATTATGGAGGATCTTGGGAAGATCATCTTCATCTTGTCGAATTCACTTATAACAATAGTTATCAGGCCAGTATTGAGACATCTCCGTTTTCTGCTCTTTACGGACGACCTTGTAGATCTCCTTCTTGTGGGGTTGAATCCGGTAATCGTTTGGTTCTTGGTCCTGAGATGGTTTTGGAAGCTTCAGAGAGAGTTGAAGAGATTAAGAGGAAGATGAGGATTGCTCAGGATAGACAGAAGAAGTACACTGATCGTCGAAGACGGAGTTTAGAGTTTGCTGTTGGTGATTTGGTTTTCCTTAAGGTCTCTCCCTTAAGGAATGTTATTCGTTTTGGTCGTAGAGGAAAGCTTTCTCCTAGATTTGTAGGTCCTTTCCGCATTTTGGAAAGAATTGGCTCTCTTGCTTATCGTCTGGATTTACCCGAGAAATTTTCTGGAATACACAATGTCTTTCATGTATCTCATCTTCGTCGCTATCTGCACGATCCATCTCTTATTATTCAGCCTTCTGCTCTTGATAGTTTGGATATTGAGCCAAATCTAACTGTTGAGAGGAAGCCACTTCGTATCGTCGATCGAGGTACGAAGCAGCTAAGAAGAAAATCTATCAACCAGGTCAAAGTGCAGTGGAGCACTGATGAACGGGATTGCACCTGGGAGACGGAGGAGAGCATTCGTGCTTCGAATCCGGATTTGTTTAATTCAGGTACTTTTGCTATTCTGTCTTATTTTTCTTTGTTTTCCTTCTTTGTTCCTTTTCGAGGACGAAAAGCTTTGAGTGGGGGAGAGTGTAACAGCCCAAAATTTTTAAAACGAAATTTTAATTAAAAATTTAACATTTTGAAATATTAATTTGAAATTAAAAGTGTAATAACTAGCATAAAACTAAAAAAATTTAAAGCGTTACATTTCGTTACGTTTTTTTTGTCCGTCTTAACTTTATATTATAATCAAATTTATTAAAGAGGATAATAGCTATTTTAATTTTGGTTTAAAATGATACGTTATTTTATTAAAAGAAACTGTTAGCATTTTTTCAATTTTATTTAATAAAGGAATCAAATCATAGAGTTGTACGTTTTTTGCTTTAACTCTTCAAGTTCAGCCGCATAGTTTAAGCCTAAAAACGTGCACATGAAATATTATTTCTTCCTTTACGTTCCCAATAACTGACAGGAAATTTAAAAGCCTTCTTTTTCTACCGTTCAAGACCATTTCCTTTTTGCCTTCTCTACAAATCAGTGAATAGCTTTTGACAGTCCTCGTTCACAAACAAAAAAATTTCAATACCAAAAATCATTTTTTCGTGAGCATCTCTCTGGAAGGTATAGGTAAAAGACAGCATCCTCTTTCTTTTGTTTTCACTTTTGTTCACTTTATTTCTTTTGCCTGTACCCTGTTTGTTTACTTTATCATTGCTATCACCTTTCCCACCCCAGACCGTGACCTGCCCTCCTCCACGAACCCACAGCAGCCACCATCACACCTAGGCGACCCAACGCCATGACACCACCCACCAGCAGCCAGTCTCGTCACCACCTCCACCCAACCGTGACCAGACAACCCCGAAACCCCCCAGACCGTGACCAGCCAATCCCCTACGACCCCTTTCGCCATCAGATCACCACGCCACCAGCCCACCCACCACGGCTCCAGCTCCTCCACAGGCCCCATGCCGAGATTGTCACCATTCACCCCTGTCCCGAAACCCCTTGGCGAGCCTGTAGTTGTGAAATTGCGAGCAACCTTGCTTCGTTTTGTTTTTTTGTATTGTGGTATTGGGTTTTCGCCGAGACTCTGTAGGAAAATAGTATAGTTTACACTGGCTTTGTTTGAAAAAAAAAAGAACGAGAAAGTTGGTTTGTCACGTGTTCTGGTATCCGAGCTTTAGTTGCTTCCTGTCCCTTGTTTTGAAAAAAAAAGAATTGGTTTTGTCAATTTTGGTTTTGAATACATGATTCGTTGTCACCTTTGCATTTGCACTCTTGAAGTTTTACTGCCAAGGCAGAGCCTGTTTTGAATCTGAAAATGGAAGTGTTGTGTTCTTTTGAAATTTTGGTATTTAGTTGTATTTTAGACCTGACCTTTGTCGTAGTAAAAAAGGGATGTTTTGTTACTTTGCAAATTTTAAAGTTATAATCAAATTCTAATAGTGGTCGTGCTATTGCTTTCGATTGTCAACTTGTTTCTTTTTCGTTTGTTTGCTTATTTGAATTTCGTTATTCATGCAATCTTAGAGTGGGTTATTTATTGTGCTTTTGGTTTGAATCTAGTTGGCGCATCCGCTAACGACTGATCGTGCTATCCGCGTGCTTTCGATTTACATCGTATTTCTCTTTTCTTCGGATCTCCAGCTCCGTAGAGGTGAGTAAATCTCACACGAATATTCATACTTATATGATTGTGAAACGACCGCAACTGAATGTGTAGAAATAAATAAATAAATAAATGATGTTATAACTACCTGTGATTTATTCATAGTTGATGTTAATTGTTAAAACTGCATATCGTATCATCTGTTATATTCTGTTCTTATTTTACTGTTATTCTATTCAGTTAAATCACACTACAAGTTCCCTGTAGAATAGAATCGCTATGGGTTGAAATGATACATACCCGAACGGACTTTAGAATAAGGGTAGGTCGTTATGGGCTGAAATGATAGGCCTGAACGATTTTCAATAAAATTTTATTTACTTGGGATTGCGGGTTTGAAATGATAAAACCCGGATTTTCTTTGTAAATTACGGATTGAAATGATATGTATCCGTATCACTTGACTTAGGCTAGAAAATATTATACAGACTCGTGGTTATTTTTTCTGTATTTTCTGGATACTTTTAAATAATTTAAATATTGTAATAATATTAATTGATTTAAATCGAATTTTTAAGTGATTTATTTAAAAATAGAAATGATTTTTCTATGTGATAAATATAAATAAATGGAGGAATATTGATTTTAAAACGAAATTTAAATTTGAAATTTTGACTAAAAGAAAAGATGGAAACTTAAGTTAATTAAATTGAAATGAAATTTAGTTTTAAATTGGAGTTAAATTTTAAATGTTGAAATGAATGTAAGAAGCAAATTTATAAGTTTTGGTTTTTAACTTGTAAAATTTCTCTTTAAAAATAAATTAGTTAAAGGATCGAAATGAACATTTTTAATGTATGATTTTATAAGTTCTGAACTAGGTAGAATCTGTAGCACTTGTTAAGTGTTGTGGATTATATAAGTGAACCAAAAGACTAAAATGAACTAAAGCTATGATAGTACTTGGTAAGTGCTGTTGTAGCAGAAACAAAAATTGAACCTGAACTAATAAAAGGGCTACTGTAGCACTTGTTAAGGACTGCAGTAGGCTGAAATATGATCTTTGTTTAAACTGACTGTTATAGCAGTTTATAAATGTTGTTTTGTTGAATAAAACTGTTTTCAAATATAACTTACCGCCACACTTTTAAAATGCCGTGAAAGCTGAAAATTTTAACGTTATTGTTTTAAGTGAATAAGTGAACTCCGGAAGGGTTAGATTTTGGGAATCTAATATTTGATTTTTAAAGAATAATGTCTTGGTTTTAAATGGTTTAATTCGAAGTATTTTGATATAAATTGTTTTAAATCTATAACCACGGGTTATAATAACGATGGGTTGGCAAAGAGACCGGGATCGGATATGGACATACTCTCTGTCGATACCGAAAACCACTTTGACAACCGTGTACGCGGTGGAGATTCCAGAATGAAGTAGGATGGTGGCGACGTCCTTAAGGTATATTACGTGGACCCAACTCCCGTGAGTTGGCATAAGGTGGCTAAAACAGGAGCGATCTCGGACCAGTGAGGTAGCACCTCTTCTCGGACACATTTCTTCAACATTATACTCTTATTTGTGATTTGACTAGATGGCCATCCTCCGATTTGGGAATGTTGTTCGAGGTGGAACGGTAGTGGCTGCTATGCGTATCCATCAGTCTGTGTGCGTAATTGGTATATCTACCCTGGCATTGCCTAGTTGTGCCGTGTCACCTACCATATTGAGCTTTACTACGATTATGATTTTAAGATCCGATCGCGTTAAGGTTCTCCATCCCCTTAACGCTATTTTCCGATATGATTATACTTTACTTATTTAGGCACTATTGTAATAGCGAATATTACTACATAGTAGATATTTTAACGGATCCTTAGAGGATGGGCGGTCCCAAGCATCTTCTAAGTTACTTGTTCCTTTACTACAGTTCACTTGAGTTGGTTTACACTGTATAAGTATGTATATCCTGACTCGAGTGTTTATGTTTTATTTTACGCTCGGGTCAGCCTGAGTATTCACAGCTTTGGATTCACCTTTCTGGAGCTCGGAATCGCTGGAGATTCTGCTTATCTAGTTATCTTCCTATTTCAGTTTCAGTGGTCTTATTTCAGCTTTTGTTTTAGAGACTTGTGTATTTGGGATTTCTATTGTACTTGTTTCAGAACTGTATTGGGTTTCAGACTATGTATTTTGTATTTGATTTGAGATTATGTATTTTAGTGGCTTCATGAACCACTATGGTTATTTTTAAATTCCACTGCGAGTTATTCTGATTTTTCTATGTCTATGATTCTGTGAATGATTTTATTTGCTCCAAATTTTATTACAATTTGTTATTTTGCATTATTCAAGTTTGACATGTGTGGATTATTGTCGATTTGAATGGTCCAAAATACCGGGTCGTTACAGATACTATCCCAACGCAATTTGTTTCATCCGAAACGGACATCGCATGGAAAGAAACGAATTTATTAACATCGAGATAATTTAATTAAAATGATAATCATTAACTAAATTAATTAAACCTTAATTAACTGTTAACCACGTCATTAGCCGAAATCCTTTCTTCCCAGTTTCACGAACCCAACTTCCTCCAATTTATCCACCGCTGCAAGCCTCCCAAGATGACCGGAGGTCATCATCTTGCTGCCGTGGGTGCACCACCACCCTGCGCAACCCCAGCTCCGGTCCCATGCCTTCTTCCGCCGCCAGCATCGAACACGAACCCACCTAAGACACGACAGTCGAGAAGGATTTCCGGCCTTCTTTTGCCGATATGGCTCGATTCGACCATTGGATCGCTGCTTCCCATCGTTCTCTCCACTTTGCTAGTTGAAGCCAAGACGTGAAATCGAATGGATGATGTGTAATCGAGAGGAGAAGGCGGGATGCTATCGGCCATTGATTTCTTTGGTGGAGGCGGCTGTTAAAGATGTAGGGTTAGGGCTTAGAAAAGTAGGGTAGGGTCCTTTTATAAAAATCTAAACGATACTATTCATGCCCGGACTTAACGAACTCCAAACGAGACGATCCGACTAGCGTTCTATATGATATACCCCCATTCCGAACGCAATGGAAAATATATCAGGAGCCCGTTCGATCGAATTTGGAGGATATTTTCCAAATCAAATTATATAAATTTAAATTACTTAAATTAATTTCAACGTGTTTCAGTGTTGCACAATCAAACGGAAAGTCCAGTCGCTATGAAATTTGAAATCCTACAATAATTCACTATTACGGATCCAATGGAACTGGTTTCGTCCAATTCTGAGATAGCGTCCCGAATGGCAATTTTCACTCGTTTAATTAACTTATAAATTTCCCAAAACCAATTTATTCACTTTAAATTCAATTTTAAAAGTTAACAATCTTCATTGTTGTTTAAATAAAATTTAAATCAACTTCCGACATCATTTTCATTCACATTAAATCCATAATTCAATTATTTGAAAATTTCAATATTAAATTTTAAATAATTTAATTATCCAATAAATCTATTTCAATATAAGTTATTTAACTTAAAAAAAAATTAATTTTAAAACGAATTCAAATAATAAAACTACTAATTCCATTTTACAGTAATTCAATATTTATTATTCAATTCCAACTATTGATAACAAAGACCTTCAATACGTAGAATTCACTTCAATATTCATTATTGCCCATATCATCGAAATTGGTTATTTCAAACTTTCATTCAAGTTCATATTCAATAACTTACATAAATAAAACATTAAATTTTTATTTCTAACCAATTTAATTCAATAATTATATTAAATTTTAATAATTTAAATAGTTAAAAGGTACGGGTCGTTACATTCTTCCCCACTCAAAACTTTTCATCTTCGAAAAGGGGACTAAGTATAGAATTTAACACTTGATATATTTTATTCAAAATTATCAACTTATAAACCATTAAATCTCATTTATAAAATCATTACTACGCTTATACTACGCCATTACGATATCGGTTTTACGGAAATTACAATTTATTTTATAAAACAAGTTATAAAATTTTTAAAACGTCAAAAATTTTCTAACACGTGGATTTACGAAAAATTTCGGCAAAGTCTCCTTTACCCGGCTTGATCGAAAATTTTTACAATACAATATATAACCCAAATTTATCCAATATATATCAAATATACATCTCATCTCAATGATGAGGCATCCCGGAGGGAAAAATATAAAAGTGCGGTATGTAACCCGAGATGTTACCTTATTATTATTAATACGAGCGAGTTCGCTCGTATTAAGTAAGCAAAAGCATATAAAAACCCACGTATACGTCCAAACAGTCTTCGTTTGTACCTATCTCAACTCAAATTAGAATATTAGTAACTTATAAAGGATTTAGCAACATATATGAGTCTAATGGAACCAAATAACATGTATTGTGAATTGAAACCACAAATGCAAGCTCGAATACACAACAAACCAATCATATGCAATCAAAACAATTATAACGATGATTTACAATCAAAGAAATCATCCAACCAAATAATATTCATCTAATTTATTCAAACTGTCACAATCTTCATTTAATGTCAATATTTAATTTATACACTTCATTTCTATTAACATTCAATTGGTTCATTTTCCATTTATTCATATTTGTTTTATTTACATTGAATCAAATTATATTCAATTTCATTTGTTTCTAATTGATTTACATTTATTTCACTTGTTATGTCAACATCTTCTATTTACATTTGATTTTATTTCAATTTGTTTATATTCCATTTTACTTACTTTAGATTTAATTACATTTAATTTATTCACATTTAACTTATTCGATTTCAATTATTTCACTTATTAACATTCATTTCATGTTGACATATAATCGATTTGCTTTCATTTTATTCACATCTCATTCATCCACGTTCACTTACTTCCAATTTGATTTAATTCATTCGTTTTAATTGGTTTTTCATTCATTTAAATTTTATTATGCCCACATTCACTTCCATTTATTTTAAATTGATTCACATTCACTCCTTTACATCCATTGAAATTAAATTTCTCTTACATTCAATGATTAAAGTTATTACATTCAATTTAACTTTACAACTTAAGTTCATTTTCATTTTGAATCAAATTCTATTTTATTTGACTCATTTTGTTAATTTATTCACTTAACAGATTTTATTTATTCATTTCCATTAACTTATTCTATACTAAATTAGTTAACATTCAATTTATTAAACTCATTTCATTTGTATTTAATTTATTTATATCCAATTTAAATCAAATTCAATTACTCGCGTTAATTTTACTATACTCATTTATTTTTATTCAATTTCTTTCACATCCAAATTGCATTTTATTTTATAATTCAAGTTCATATTCATACTATTAATTCATTTTATAGCTTAAGTGGAATTACTTCACTTTACTAATTTGTCTAGTTATATTCAAATCTAATTCAATTTATTTAATCTTTATTAAATTAAACTTATTTCATTTGATTCATTTCTTGGTTTATTCAACTTTATTTAAGTTAAACTTTTTTTCTCTTTCCTATCATTCACATTCAACAAATTTAAATTTTTGTTTTTAGCTTAATATTCTCAAACCTATAAATTATTCAGACTTATTTACTTAAATTTCATTTCATTATTTTTATCTAATTTATTTCAAATACAATTCATGTAACGACCCGATATTTTCAACCATTCAATTTAAATAATTACAAAATACAGGGTTGTTACAATTCACCTTTATTTGGTTTTCTTCAGTTAAACTATTTTATTTACTTCATTTCATTAACTCAATTTATTCAACATTTCTTTGGTTAATTCTTTTATTTCATATCTCAAATTCAAATTTTCTTTTGTTTGCTAAACCAAAAATATTCAACAGTTTTAAAATTTAATTTTACTTTCCTGTTCAAATCTATAAGTTATAATTTATTTTTATCTGTACTATTTTCAATTTATAAGTCAAAACTATTTTCAAACTTTTATTAAATATTACTTGAAATATTTTTCATAATAAAAACTTGTTTTAACCGGAAATAAATTCTTTTGGTAGCAATTCTCACTCAAAAACTTGAAAATGAATACTAGCGATGTTGCAGTCATCCCTAGAATTATTTCCCAACAACTAAAGCGAGTTCAATGCTTTTGTTTCTTTCAAAATCCTTTCAAAATATTTTTCTAGTCAAAACACTTTCAAACAATATTATTATTAATTTTGAAGGATTTGAAAACAATTTTGAAAGCAACATGTTTTAAATTCAAAATTCCTCGACTTTTAAATCCTTTCCACTTATCGGCTATATTCTAAATATACTTATACAATTTCATTAATTTATTATGAAAACGTTTCGTTAATTTACACTTTTTCATTTTAAACTTTTCTTATTGTAATTGATTTCAATTCAATTTAATTATCGAATACTTCATGAAATGAAGTTCACAAAGTATTCGTTTTTAAATTTAATTCAACCAACAATAGATGATAATTAAATATTATCATCTCCTAACAAACTAACATTCATTAATAATTAAAATTATATATATAATTTAGGTAAAATTATTTCATTTACCCTATTTTAAAACAATATTATGTCGACTTGCCTCATTTAAGTGTTTAGAAACTCCTATCGATAACACGGCGTCCCACGTACCGAAGAATTCATAAATAACTCAACTGATAAGTAAACACAATATAAAAAAAATTATAATACTAACAAGTACGCTCTCTCATATATATATATACACACTCAAACAGACTCATTCTAGGGTATTATTACCCTATCTCTAATCAGTCAAACCCCACAAAGCTAAGGTTATCGCTAAACCAAAGCTCTGATACCAACTGTAACAACCCACATTTCGGAAGGTTTAAATCGACAATAATCCACAAATGTCCAACTTAAACAATCCAGAACATAGATAATCAATGGGGTTAATTAAGAAAAATAAGAAAAGAAGAAGAAAACAAACACAGAATCTCATAGCGGAACTATAAAATATAATAATCAAATAAACAGTTCATGAAGCTGTTTACAATACATTTGATAATAATTTATACAACATTTATCCGAGTTATATATACAACAGGGATAAATAAAATAATGCAGCAGACAACATGATGCAGAAATAATAATAGTAATAATATATCAAATCTTCATCTTCGTTCTCCAGAAAATGATCTTCAATGCACTGAAAAACTCAGCGATGACCCGAGCGTAATGAAAAGACAAAACACTCGAGTCAGGACTAAAATATTCTTATGTGAGTCAAATCGATATCGCAAATAACATGAGTGTCGTGGCGTCAGAGATGTTTACGGGGTTTTACATCTCCTATTTGGTGTATAACGTACGTGCAATAACTCAAGAGATGTTACAGGATTTTCCATCTCTTACGGATCCATCAAAATATTTAAATGTAGTAGAATATGCTACATATATAATGTCTAATCAGTAAAATAAATATTTTTCTTAGCGTTAAGGCTTTACATTGATCCCCTTAACTTGTTTTTAAGCATTGTCGTACAGTTTGCATATAAAACTCCAGTAAACCATCGGTGGATAGGGATGCGCCATGATACGACAACACTAAACCAAAATCGTAGCGGTCTTGAATAAGGATAAAAGTATGACAAGACATGTGAGGCAATGCCCAAGGTGGGATACTACCAGTTTACCCTTCCCGGCTGGTGGTAACCCCTGACGGCCCACCGCGTCCAACACTCCTAAAATCCGAGGGTGTGCACCAACCAATAACAATGGCATGATAGTAATACGAAGAAGTGTGCCCGCTAGAGGTAGCTGACCTCATTGGTCGGTACGGCTCCTGTTTTAGTCATTTCAAATTGACACAAGTGCCATGCCAATCCACCATCATTCTCTTTCTTCAAATCCAACAAACGACGCCGAATCCAACCACTTCGTTCTGAAGTCTCCTCCGTGTACACAATTGTTAAATTGGTTCCAATATTGATAGAGAGTATGCCAATAAGAGGCCTGGTCTCTTTAACAACCAAACGTCGTTTTACACACCGGTTGGTTCTTTTATATTTCGAAAACAATTCGCACTTGATATCAAAATATCATATTTGCTTCAAAATCAAATCCATTTCAAAATCATCATATTTACTCAAAATATACTATTCCAAATTAAAAAAATGCCTTAATATCTTGATTTCAGTCCAATTCAAAATTGTTCCAAAATTTCATCTGGGTTATAACTTCAATTTAACCCAACTCGTATTTAAATCACAATTTAAATATAGACAATTCCTATAATGACCTGCCTTTTTGGATGGTTTAAATCGACGATAAACCACACATGTCAGACTCAAACCATTCAAAAGGGTAGATTGTTATGAGGTAAATAAGAAAAAGAAGAGAAGAAATAAAACAAACACAGAATCTCATAGTGGAATAACAAAATATAATAATCAAATAAACAGTTCATGAAGCTGTTTTACGAATAACATTTGATTACACATTTACATTACAGAATCAGAGTTACATTCAACATAAATAAATAACAAATGCAGCGGAATAACATGATGCAGTGGTATGAATACAATAAATAGTAATAGTACAAATCTTCGTCTTCGTCCTCGATAAAAGCGGTCTTCGATGCACTGAAAAGCTCAGACTGACTCGAGCGAATTGAAAAGACAGAACACTCGAGTCAGAACTAAAAGATCTAATGTAAGTTAAATAAGCAGTAAATAAATATAAGTGTAACGACATCAGAGATGTTTACGGGGTTTGACATCTCCTATCCAGTGTCTAACGTGAGTGAAGTAACTTAAGAGATGTTCGGGATTTCCATTTCCTAAGGATCTGTTAAACTATCTACATACATAGTACAATACGCTATTATAATAGTATATACAGTAAAGTATTAAAATAATGTTAAGGCATTACACATATCCCCCTTAACACGTTTTATATATTCCCATAGTCTTACAGTACCGTAAGCTCCTCTGTGAGGTTTACTCAGAGGGCACTCCATAGGTATGGTACAAACCAAACTCGTAGAAGTCGCGATAGGGCATGTGAACAGGGCACTCGAAGCAATGTGAGGGTAGGATTCTACCAATTGCGGATCTGAACTGGTGGTAACGCATAGCACCTACTACCGCCCACCTCAGAACACACTCCTATAATCAAAATCAAGGGGTGGCCACCAAATCATCACAAAGTCAAAATATGGTATCGAAGAAGCATGTCCGATAGGAGAAATGACCTCACTTGGCCCAATGTGGCTCATGTTTTAGTCACATCTAAGCTGACTCACGGGAGTCAGGGCTACGTAAATACCTCATACAGAATCGTACACCAAACCATCCTACTTAATTTTTGGAATCTCCACCACGTACATAGTTGTTAAAGTGGTTTTTGGTATTTGTAGTGAGTATAACAATATCTGATCCCGGTCTCTTTAACAACCAAATGCTTATTTCACACCGGATGGTTCTTTTACATTTCTAAAGTCAATTCATAATTTATATCAAAATATCATATTCGATTCAAACCATATCACTTACGAAATCATATTCACCAATAGGTTAAATTCTCATTTCAAAATCATCATATTTACTCGGATATACCTTTCACTAAAAAATATCATCTCAATTTCCAACATAAGTTATAACAATTCATTTAACCATATTTATTTTTAAAATGGGGATTTAAATATAAACACTTCCACTTCACAAAAATCTGGAATTTAGAAATTAGTTTAGATAGTTTTAAAATAGTTTAAATGATTTTAATAGTTAAAATAGTTGAACAGTTTAAGATACTTTAGAATAGTTTAAAATAGAGTAAATAGTTAAAATAGATTTAAAATAGGTTAAATAGATTTAAAGTAGATTAAAAAGATTTTAAAATAGGTTAAATTGATTTAAAATAAATTAAATAGATTTAAATAAATTAAATAGGTTTAAAATAAATTAAAATAAGTTAATTAGCTTAAAATATGTTAAATATAGATTAAATTGGATTAAATAGATTAAAGTAGATTAAAATAAATTAAAATAGTTTAAATGGATTAAAACGGTTTAAAATAGTTTAAAATAGATTAACTTAGTTAATAGTTTGGAAATCTTAATAATTAGAATTTAGAATAACATTTTTAACAGTTTACACAAAAACAATCTGAAATTAACATCAAATTTAACCATTTCTTCTGTTTCAACAAATCTGGAAATATCCTGATTTCAAAGCAAAACCCAATTTCAAATCTTAAATATCAAATTACGTTATTCCAATTCCAATAGATTTTCAAAGTTACTGTTTCCAACATTTCAATAACTCAATTTCGATGAATGTCGTTTATACTTCATATTCAACTTTAAAATTTCAATTTAAATCCCTTAAATAATTACTTAAAACAATTCAATTTATATCAGTCAAATCCTATTTCAACATATTGTTTAACATGATTCAAAGTTTAAAGATTTGAAATCGTTTAATTTAACCAATCCGGTGTCCATATATAATTTTCTACCTTACGATCAAGTGATACGGATATTTATCATTTCAATCCGCAAATATTTTAAATTTTACGGGTCTATATTATTTCAACCCGCAATCCCAAATTTATTTCAATGAAAATGCTTGGGTTTATCATTTCAACCCATAACGATTTTCCCCTATTCTATATGATCGTTCGGGTATGTATCATTTCAACCCATAGGGAACTTGCAGTGTTATAACAATATAAAAGATAACATCCAATCATCCAATATCAGAAATCAAACATCCATCACAATCATCATCAAAATCAACCAATAAACCTCAATAGATAACTGATTATCATTAACAAGTATTAAATTGACAATTAAATTCAATATTAAATTAAACGACTATTAAACGCATTAATAAAAGTAAAATTTAACTAGAATGACACTTTAAATATACCAAACATCAACCAGTCAATTCCAAAATACACCATAAATTTAGTTTAACTAGCATAAGATAATTTAGTAATTGTGAGTAGGTTAAAACACTCACTTTCGATTTCAAATTGATTTGAAATCTAAATAAAGGCTCATAATTCAACAGTCTCAGAATTCATCCAAATTAGTTCAAAAATGTCTGGAATTTCGATACGATCGCAACGGAGGAAACCGCACGTGAATTCGACCTCGTATGTAAAAGTTATACGAGTTAGA
Organism: Allium fistulosum; assembly: GCA_030737815.1. NCBI lineage: Eukaryota > Viridiplantae > Streptophyta > Magnoliopsida > Asparagales > Amaryllidaceae > Allium > Allium fistulosum. The sequence goes on along the minus strand of CM060905.1, from coordinate 493,592,105 downwards.
AGTTAAATGATTTTAAAAAAAAGACACATCACCATCGTTCATCACTCAGGAGAAAGCCCTAGCATACGAACACGACACGAGTAGCAGCCGCCACCGTATCCTCTTATCGCATGCGGCAATACTCGCCACCACCCTGATAAACCTACGCCGCCGCGAAGGCCAAGCCCTGCCGCACCCACTCCCTCCGACCAGTTCCCCCTAGACTCCACTTGCTTGACATTGAAACCCAACCACCGCCTATTTCAAACCCTAGGTGATTTTTCTGGCCACATCCGATCGTTCAATCACCAAACGAACCACATGGATGAACTGCGTGCAATGATCTCCACAACCCAGTACCCTCCAATCGACGATCGGTCGAAGTCGATCGCAACCCAATGAACGGCCGAGGATGATTTGGCCAATACCGGACAAACCAGAACCCGATTGCAAAAACAAATTACATATTTGAGTTGCACCCATCGAGAGCTTTGAATCGATACATAATATGATATTGTTTGAGGATTTTAAATTTTTTCGATTTGATTTTGATTTGCAATTGAATCTAAAAATTTTGGGTTTCTGCCATTTGAGAAGGAAGAACATACAGAAGTTGATGTACGTACATAGTAAGAAAAATGACTGCTAGGGTTTGGGGAAACAAGACTATTTATATTTAAAAAGCTCGATAAAAAAATGAACACATATCGAATTGGTACGAACGACAAATAGCGACCCAAAAACCCGTTCTGCCTCCAAAACGAAAATGGGTCAACCCAAATATCAAAATAGATGTTTTCGATAGTTTTAAACTCAATGGAACATGTTTCAAGTTCTAATTCCATCGTATGAAGGAGTTAGCTTTAAAATCAGCTTATTTCAAATTGATTTCAATTGAATTTAATTAAATTGATTTCTAGGCGTTACGAGCCCGTACGTTCAAACGACAAGTCCGATCGCTACAAAACTTGAAATCCTACAATAATTCACCGTTACGGATCCGATGACACTAGTTTCATCGAAATCCGAGACGGTGGCCAAAATGGCTATTTTCACGTTAATTAAATAAATTAATATTAAATTGATTAAATCACTTTTTAATTCCACTTTTTATAACTAACAATTTTTTTTCATTTTTGATTACTTGGACATTTACAATAATTTAAAATAAATTTACATATCAACTCAGTGTTAAATATTATACTAATTACAGTGTTCAATTTTAATTGCAATAAATTCATTAATTATAGATTAAACTCAAATAAATTAATTAACTTGATTTCAATTCGTTTATTAAATCAATTATTGCCTTATGAATATAATTGACATTTCTGTTCATTTGATTACATTCACAATTTAAATTTATCGCCTTAACCAATTTTAACGTAATATTTAATTACATTTAATTGCAACTGATTTCAAATTTAATTCAACAGATTAAATAAATTGGTAACAAATGACAATCGTTACCTTTTCTTAATTTAATAACATTTGTAAGTTTGTTAATTATCTACACAAAAATGTCATAACTACTACTACAACACTACTTTTATCAATTACAATTAATTACATACTATTTCATTAATTTATACACATTTAAATTATCAATTACTCCTTTAATCCAATTTATCAATTAATACACACGTTATTACAATTAATTTACAATCTATAACCAATTATAACTTTTTAATCATTTTAATTAATTGGAATTTACATTTAAAGCAGTTATCAATTACCTTAAATTAATACTATTACATTTCATTCCAATTATATTCTTATTATTAAATCACAATTTTTTTTATTTCTTCCAACATTAAACCACAAAACCTTATTAAATTAACTATTTTTAATTATCAAAAATTATGGGTCGGTACACTCTCTCTCACTCAAAACTTTTCGTCCTCAAAAAGGAAAAAGAAGGGAAAAGAAATCGATATATCTTATTCAAAATATTAAATTTATAAACAATCAATTTACGTAATTAAATAATTTAAATAAAATATATCAATTTATAAATACTTAATTTCCTTTCATATTCAAGTTAATAAAAGTTTGAAAACATTTTTACTTTCACAAAAATTTCTAAGTCCAAAATTCACGAAAAATTTCGGCAGAGTCTCCTTTGTACGGAGAGGTTTGGAAGAAATAATAATATCAATAATAACAATATATATCACATATTTCAAAATAATATATCCCAAACCACGGGAAAACAATATAATATCACTATAAAACCATAATCCGGAAACATACCTATTTGTCGAGCAAATAACGCTTATTTATGAAACCAAAGCAGTAGCTATTGCGTCCATAAACTTGTATTTCACTTATATAATCCCAAAAGGAGTTAGAATTATGCAAAGAGAAATATTTACGTTGTTTCAATCAATAACAACAAATCAACACAACATATCAACAATTACTTACAACCAAATCATACAATCATCACATACAGTCAAACATATCAATTTTACATCCTAGCAACCAACAATTGGTTTGTTCGGGTTTAGAAACCTATAATCATATAAAATGATAAATAAACTATGAAGTGAACCATACACTCAACAGTCGTAGATAAAACTTTATAGATTATTTATACATCTCTATACAAAATAGAAGTATCCTTTCCCAACCAATCCATAAGCCAAACAAACAAAGAATTCAACACATATTTTAAGTTTATTCTATTAATTCTTTTTTTTCCACATCATTTATTGTTTATTTTTTCTTTTTCCTTTTTTTCATACATTTTTTTTCTTTAATTCACATTCATTACTTACAAAATTTTAATTCTCACTCATTTATATAAGGCTTATTTCATTAATTTACATTCTTTACTTACATAAGTTATATCCATTTCAATTATTTGGATCATAAATGAATTCATTATTGAAGTATTGTATACATTTTATTTCAGTTTACTTCATATTTATTATTTAGTTTGATTTCCCTTTTTATATAAATATTCATTTGTGAAACAACTCATACTTATAAAAGATTTTCACCATTTACTTTTATTTCTTTCGCATGCAGTATCCACTTCTACTATTTACTCTAATTATAATTGGCTTCAAACATTACCTAAGTTTATAATCATTTACTTACAGTATTCCTCCTTTTTATTAAATTATAACTACTAGCATTTTCAAATTATTAACTTAAGTTCATAACCTTTTTATACACTTAATTCTTCACTTATAAGCATAATTCCATTGAACACTTCATTTCCTAAGTTTACTTGTATAATATTCTATTACATATTTTTATTAAACATTTCAACTTTTAATATTTGGTAAGTTATACATTATGTCTTTTAGAACGTAAGTGAATGTTACACAAGTTTCTCTTATTTATTTAAGCTAACAAAATGTTCAATAGTTACCTTTCTTAATTTTCTTATCCTTTGATTTACATATCACAATTTCCCATCTCATATATATTTCATTGATTATTTAACTTCCAATTTCTTATTTTCCTCATTTCAGAAGTTCCAGTTATTAATATAGTCAAGATTTCATTCATTGCAATAATTGAAAGCTATTAATTATCAAAAAGTTTTAAGAACTAAATGCCGGATTCATTTCAGTCATTTAGAAAATAATATATATATATATATATATATATCCTTTATAGATCAAATCATATTTAGGGATTCAAGATCAAGATTTATTTATCATAGCAAATGTGTAGTAAAACTACTACAATAGTCTTCCCACTTTGAAACTCGAAAATGAACGTCGATGATGCGTGCACTCATCACCGAAATTATTTTTCAACGATAGAGAGGGGAGTATAGAACTATTTCCTTCACAAATCCCTTTAAACATGTAACAACCCTGGGATTTTTGTAACAATAAATTATCGTCGAATGACGATTTAATTTGGTTGCTAATTGCTTTTGGCATTTAACCAATCGAAATTCGTTTAAAAATTTGTTAAGTATAGTTGGGCTTTTAAAATTGAATTTCAGCCCACTTATGTTTAGATGTCGTGATAATTATCTAAGGCTAATACCCATTTTCTTTTTCGGAACCCTAAAAAGCACGAAAGAAAACAAATGGTGGTGGCTCGATCTTTTCACCGTTCGTATCAGATTAGGGTTTCGTTTGACTTCGAGGTGTCACGCTTCGATTTCGGTGGTTTAATCATATCGCCTTCGGCTGCGAATTTGGGGTTTGATTCTTCGAAAACCAGGTGAGTGACTTATCACTTGCATCTAATTCAAATTCTTGTTGATTTCTGGCTTGTTCAAATTCGAGATTTTTGTTGTTGCTTAATTGATATTCACGGCTTTGAACTTGCTGGTTATTTATTGACTACGGTCATTTTGATTTTGTTGACATTTGATTGGTTGACAATACTATACTAGGCCATTCGATCTTCGTTGGATGTTCGAGATGGTTACTGACTTGTCGTATGTATTTTGTTTGAGTCCATTTGCCACCTCGGTTTCAAAACGTTTTTTTTTTATTTCTTTGGCCATCAGTGGGTTTTGATTTCTGGAATTTTAATGACTTCGTTCATTCGAAGTGATCTACTTTGTTTCGATGTTGATGTTTTTTTGACTTGGTTCAACTTCGGCCTTCTCTGTAATATTGAACTGTCGTCTTCGACCACTTGACTGTGTTAAAACCAGTACCTTGTCATTTTGTGTCTCTAACTTTTTTTAAATTCAATTGTTAAGACATCGAGTTTGTTTCGTTGTCTTCGACTTGATTTTTGAGATGGAAAGTGCAAGTATTGGTTTTGTTCGGCTTTGTTTATGTGATATTTTGATGCATTGGCCAAGTTTTGAAATTTGACTTCTCTATTCACTTTGAAGTTGGCCACGACTTGGTTATAACTGTGTTGATATTATGCTTTTGGCCTTTGTGACTTCGGCACTGTCACTGCTTTGATTGGTATTATGGCTTTGTTCGAACTTGATGCAGCCCAAAATGACCAAGTCTTAGGTCGCGAGAGACCTAACGTGCTTTTAGGTCGTGTACGACCTAACAAGGAAGATAACGGGCTGAAACGAGCTAACGAGTTAAAGAATAAGGTGTTCGAACGACCTAGCGAGTTACACATTCCTATAGGTCGCTCTGAGTTACTCAAACGACCTAACGAGTTACGACCTAAGTTAGGTCGCGAGAATAAATTACGACCTATGATAGGTCGCAGAGAAGAGATACGACCTAAGTTAGGTCGCAGAGAGGAGTTACGACCTATGTTAGGTCGCGAAGAGGGGTTACGACCTATGTTAGGTCGCGGAGAGGTGATACGACCTATGTTAGGTCGCGGAAGCGGGTTACGACCTATGTTAGGACGCTGATGTGTATGCTGCAAGATCACTGAAGCCATCTAAAGATAGGTCGCTCTATTTTAGATCGCTCGAGGATTTCCGGAAGCATTTCTTTAGGTCGCTCAGATTTTAGGTCGCTGCCGCATTCTACTCTAAGCCGTTGCTTTCTTAAGTCGCATGAAGTGTTAGGTCGTTAACGACCTATGCTAGGTCGCTGATGGAGGCTGATGTGTTGATATGTTGAGTCGCTTATGTGTTGTAATATGTAAGTCGTAGGTCGTGTGCGTTGTATTTTAGGTCATTATGTTGTTTTCTTATGTCGTTTGTATATAAGTCGTAGGTCGTCTGTTTTTTTAGGTCGCAGGGTGATAGGTCGTTTACGACCTAAGTGTTTTGATGTAAATGTTGTATTGTAAGCCTATAAATAGGCGGGTTGTGTCATTTGTAAGAGTTTAGTTGATTTTGAATAAAATTTGTTTGAGTGCTTTGTGCCTCTTTTGAAATTGGTAGTTGAGTGTGATCTCCTATCTCCACTTTCGGTATTCGAGTGTGCTCGAATCAACGACTGCTGAAGCCGATTCATGGTATCTAGTGCGCTAGATCAACGTACGAAGAATCGTAGATCTTTAAACACGGTATCGTGCGCGATCAACGTCTTTGAGATAGCTAGAATCCGGTATCTTTGGATCAACGGATTGGGGCATTCGATATCTTCTATTCCATCGATTGCTACTTTCACCGTTTCATCATTTTCATTATCCGCTGCTGCATCATTTGGTATCAAAGCTAGACTTAGTCAATCATAGCTAAGCCGAGTCTTGGAGCTAATTCTTATTGAAGAGTTTGAGGAGTTAGTGAAGCCGAGCTACATCAAGCAAAGCCGAGCTAAGGGAAGTTAGAGCCGAAAGCTAGTTGAAAGCCGTGCATCATATTTGTAGAACAAGCCGAGAATTGAAGATTGTTTCATTGGAAAATGCCGCCGAGAAGAGCTAATCGTCATCAAAATGTTGAAGATTTGTACAAAAGAGAAGATGCCGAACAAATGGAACAACGCATTAGTAACAAATTCAATGAGAAGTTAGATGAAGGTGTTGGGAGGTTAGAGAAATTGATGATGGACATGAACCAAGGTCAAAGAAGAAGGTCGCCAATCTCAAACCATGGAGGAAACAGAATTTCACCATCGGTTACGGAAGCGAGGAGGGTGTCGCCACAATCTGATCGAGGAAGGAGAGAATCATCAGTTTCGATGAGAAGAGATCACCATGAGTATAGAGATGAAGAGAGAAGAACTCCACGGGAGTTTGCACATGAGCCACACCATGATGATGAAAGACAAAGTAGAAGAGATATGCGAGATCATAGAGATGTGGGTGGTCGAGATCGTTATCGAAATACATCTGTTTTTGATGAAGATGGTGGTAGATGTAGTGTTCATTCTAGAGATCAATACCAAGTTCGGAATACATATCGGGATGTTAAAGATGATCGCCGATGGGAATCGGGGATGAAAACTGAAATTCCAGAATTCAAGGGTGGAATGGTGGTTGAGGAATTTTTGGATTGGTTGTCTAATGTGGAAGAAATTTTTGACTTCAAAGAAGTACCCGAGCATCAAAGAGTGAAGTTGGTTGCTACACGATTGAAAGGAAGAGCTATGGCATGGTGGCAGCAAACTAAACTTACACGGGAGAGAATGGGAAAGTCAAAGATTGAATCATGGGAGAAGATGAAGAAGTTAATGAAAGCAACATTCTTGCCGTATAATTATCAGTCTCTTATGTATCAACGATTGCAGAACTTGAGACAGGAAACAAAGTCAGTGAATGATTATGCGGATGAATTCTATCAGTTGATTGCGAGAAATGATATCATGGAGACGGAAGAGCAGTTGACAGCTAGATTTGTTGGAGGGTTGAGAATGCAGATTCAAGATATGGTGAACATGTTTGATCCAAAATCTGTTGCTGAAGCACACCAAAAAGCTATCGCTTGGGAGAAGCAAGGAAGGAGAGGTGGTGGTGTGTTTACAAATTCCAACAATCCAAAGAAAGGGGCTAGTAGCAATGCGAATGTTTCGAAGGCTGTTGCAAAACCGGTTGTTAATGAAGTTGCTAAGACCAGGATCAATAGTGGTATGAAATGTTTCAATTGTCAGGAGATTGGTCACAAAAGCAATGAATGTACGAAGCCAAAGAAGCGAGCGATGATTGCTGAGGCAAAGGAAGATGAAGTAGAAGCTGAATGTTCTAATTCACCACATGATGAAGAGGAAGAAAATGTGTCGGGAGATGAAGGATATTCATTAATGATGAAGAGATCTTGTTTGACACCAAAACAGGAGGAGGAAACTAGCTGGTTGAGGAGTAACATTTTTCAATCACATGCACTATCTTGGGAAGGGTTTGCAAGTTTGTTATTGATGCGGGAAGCTGTGATAATATTATCTCTACAGAAGCTGTGAAGAAGTTAGCATTAAAAACAGAGAAGCATCCGAAACCTTACAAGTTAGCTTGGTTGAGGAAAGGTGGGGAGGTGAAGGTTGGACGAAGAGCGTGTGTGAATTTTTCAATTGGGAAGAAATACAAAGATGAAATTTGGTGTGATGTTGTGGACATGGATGTATGTCATCTGTTGCTGGGAAGACCATGGCAATACGATAGGGCTGTGCAACATGATGGTCGTACTAACAGTTATAGTTTCATGTTTGAAGGCACTAAAATCACTTTAATTCCTAAGAAGCGACAACAAGAAGAAAGCAAGTTGGAGGAGATTGAAGAACTTAAAACTTTGCTATCTTTGAAGGAGTTTGTTAAGGAAGTAGAAGAGGAGCCTGAAGTATTTTTGTTGATTGGACGTGAGAGTAACGAAGTGGTTGAGATTCCGGAAGAAGTAAAGCCAGTACTGGGAGAATTTGACGATGTATTTCCTGAGGAGCTACCAACGGAGTTACCGCCGTTGAGAGACATTCAACATCAAATAGATCTTGTTCCAGGAGTTGTGCTACCGCATAGACCGCATTACAGAATGAGTCCAAAGGAACACGAGGAATTGAGGAGGCAAGTGGAAGAATTGCTTGAACAGGGACGTGTACAGGAAAGTTTAAGTCCTTGTGTCGTGCCAGCTTTATTAGTGCCGAAGAAGGATGGAACGTGGAGGATGTGCACTGATAGTCGGGCACTGAATAAGATTACAGTGAGATACAAATTTCCTATGCCTAGATTGGATGACTTGTTGGATCAGCTTAGTGGAGCTACTATCTTTTCGAAGATCGATTTGAAGAGCGGTTATCATCAAATTCGTATAAGACCACGGGATGAATGGAAAACAGCATTCAAGACGAGAGAAGGGTTGTACGAATGGTTGGTTATGCCGTTTGGCCTTTCGAATGCACCAAGTACATTTATGCGGGTGATGAATCAAATCTTTAGACCATCTATTGGGAAGTTCGTGGTGGTGTATTTTGATGATATACTGATATATAGTAGAAGCACAGAAGCACACTTGCATCATTTGAGAGAAGTATTGATGATACTGCGATAGGAACAATTTTATGCTGCAACGAAGAAATGCGTGTTCATGACGCATAGTGTTTTATTTTTGGGATATGTTATTTCAGAAGGAGGTATGCAGGTGGATCAGAATAAAGTTGAAGCAATCAGAAATTGGCCACAACCCAGTACGATAACAGAAGTTAGAAGTTTTCATGGTTTAGCATCATTCTATCGAAGATTCATTCCACACTTCAGTAGCGTGATGGCACCCGTTACTGATTGTATGAAGGGGAAACAATTTTCATGGTCAGAGGAGGTAGGATTTGCTTTTGAGAGAATCAAGGAACTTTTGACGACAGCACCAATTCTAGTGTTGCCAGATTTTCAGTTGTTGTTTGAATTACATACTGATGTATCGAAGGTTGGAATTGGAGGGGTGTTAAGTCAGAAAGGACGACCTATTGCATATTTCAGTGAGAAGCTATCGGGAGCAAAGATGAGATATAATACATATGATGTAGAATTTTATGCTATCGTGCAAGCTGTGAAACATTGGAGGCATTATTTGTTTCATAAAGAATTTGTTTTATATACTGATCATGAAGCATTGAAGCATATGCAGGGACAGGACAAGATTGCAGCTAGACATGCTTCGTGGATTGCGTACTTACAACAATTTACATTTGTGGTGAAGCATAAGTCCGGAATTACAAACCGAGTGGCAGATGCATTGAGTCGAAGGAATCATTTGTTGACTACAATGAAGGTTGAAGTAACGGGGTTTGATGTGTTGCCAGAATTATTTGTTGATGATCCTTACTTTGCGAAGTTTGTAGATGAAGTCAAGGAGGGAAAGACGGATGAGTTTGTGTTGGTGGATGGTTTTCTTTTTAAGGGAAATCGATTGTGCATACCAGAGTGCATCTTACGTATGAAGATTGTAAAGGAGTTGCATGAGGAAGGTCATGTGGGTAGAGATCATACTTTGCAATTGATTTCTCAATCTTATTATTGGCCTTTGTTGAAACGGGAAGTTGAGAAGTTTGTGGAGAGATGTCATATTTTCCAAGTTTCCAAAGGGACAGCGACGAATGCGGGATTGTATATGCCCTTACCCGTGCCGACTAGACCATGGGTTGATATCAGTATGGATTTTGTTTTGGGGTTACCTAGAAATCAGAGGGGGAACGATTCAATATATGTTGTAGTGGACAGGTTTTCGAAGATGGCACATTTCATAGCTTGTAAGAAGACAGCTGATGCCGTCTGTGTTGCTCAGTTATTTTTTAAAGAGGTGTATCGATTGCATGGGCTGCCCGAATCTATTGTTTCTGATCGGGATACTAGATTTCTAAGCCATTTTTGGTTAAGTTTGTGGAAGATGGTTGGAACGAAGCTGAATTTTAGTAGTGCCTATCATCCGCAGACAAATGGGCAAACAGAAGTGGTGAACAGATCGTTGGGAAATTTGTTGCGATGTCTTGTGCAGGATAATTTGAAAGGTTGGGATATGAAGTTGTGTCAGGCGGAATTTGCACATAATCATGCTGTCAATCGTAGTACGGGTTTCAGTCCATTTCAGATTGTGTATTCAAGTTTGCCAAAGGGGCCGTTGGATTTGACGACAGTACCACAACCGAAGGGAACAGTTAAGAAGGTTGTTGATTTTGTTGACGGATTGACAGAATGCCATAAAATCATTCAGGAACGATTGGAGAAGGCGAATGAAAAGTATAAATGATCTGCGGATCTGAAGCGACAGAGTGATGAATTTAATGAAGGTGATTTAGTATATGCTGTACTAACGAAGGATTGTTTTCCAGTGGGAACATACAATAAACTTAAAGCTCGAAAGATTGGTCCTGTAAAGATTGTGAAACGGATCAATGAAAACGCTTATAGGTTGAAGCTGCTGGAGGATGTGTACACTTCTGACGTGTTTAATGTTAAACATCTTATTCCTTATTATGGAGATGAACCTGTTGTGGAAGAGGAAAGCGCAAATTCGAGGACGAATTTTTTTCAACCAAGGGAGGATGATGCAGCCCAAAATGACCAAGTCTTAGGTCGCGAGCGACCTAACGTGCTTTTAGGTCGTGTACGACCTAACGAGGAAGATAACGGGCTGAAACGAGCTAACGAGTTAAAGAATAAGGTGTTCGAACGATCTAGCGAGTTACACATTCCTATAGGTCGCTCCGAGTTACTCAAACGACCTAACGAGTTACGACCTAAGTTAGGTCGCGAGAATGAATTACGACCTATGATAGGTCGCAGAGAAGAGATACGACCTAAGTTAGGTCGCGGAGAGGAGTTACGACCTATGTTAGGTCGCGGAGAAGTGATACGACCTATGTTAGGTCGCGGAAGCGGGTTACGACCTATGTTAGGTCGCTGATATGTATGCTGCAAGATCACTGAAGCCATCTGAAGATAGGTCGCTCTATTTTAGATCGCTCGAGGATTTCCGGAAGCATTTCTTTCGGTCGCTCAGATTTTAGGTCGCTGCCGCATTCTGCTCTAAGCCGTTGCTTTCTTAAGTCGCATGAAGTGTTAGGTCGTTAACGACCTATGCTAGGTCGCTGATGGAGGCTGATGTGTTGATATGTTGAGTCGCTTATGTGTTGTAATATGTAAGTCGTAGGTCGTGTGCGTTGTATTTTAGGTCGTTATGTTGTTTTCTTATGTCGTTTGTATATAAGTCGTAGGTCGTCTGTTTTTTTAGGTCGCAGGGTGATAGGTCATTTACGACCTAAGTGTTGTGATGTAAATGTTGTATTGTAAGCCTATAAATAGACGTGTTGTGTCATTTGTAAGAGTTTAGTTGATTTTGAATAAAATTTGTTTGAGTGCTTTGTGCCTCTTTTGAAATTGGTAGTTGAGTGTGATCTCCTATCTCCACTTTCGGTATTCGAGGGCGCTCGAATCAACGACTACTGAACCCGATTCACGGTATCTAATGCGGTAGATCAACGTACGAAGAATCGTAGATCTTTAAACATGGTATCGTGCGCGATCAACGTGTTTGAGATAGCTAGAATTTGGTATCTTTGGATCAACGGATTGGGGCATTCGGTATCTTCTATTCCATCATTGCTACTTTCACCGTTTCATCATTTTCGTTATCCGCTACTGCATCAGAACTGCTATTGTTGCTGGTTACGATTATGGTGTTTGTGAACCAGTGAGTATTTTCCTGATGGAGTTGCTTCTGGTTTCACTATGTTTGTATTTGAGCCATATGTTTCAAGTTGCTTGATCACATGTATTTCGCTGTTGAACTTGCCTGGAGCATTTGTGTTAACTTGATACTATGTTGTTACAGTGTAGTTGTATATACTTGGTTTTGCATATTTATACATGTCTCTAGTATCACCGTCTCATTCGAGCCTTTGTGCTCTGTTGGTTCAGGTGGCACTTGCAAGACCTCGTTGTCTCCGCTGTTTTGTGATATTGTACCTGCTTGTGCTTCTGGTACTTTTATACTTATGTATTACTAGTATTGACCTGTAGCTTGAACTTGCTATATATTTACACAGATGCTTCACTTGTTTACTTGGTTCAAGTGTTCTTATTTTCATTCTGATCAGGTTGGGTTGCGTATTGTTTCGACCTCTGTAGTTCTTATGCATGTGTGGTCTGGAGTTGTTTCTTTGTTTCAGTTTGGTCTTGTTGGTTTTCTTCTGGCATTGGGTCTTGAGTATGATATTTGCACTGTCCAGTTCCACAGTGCATGCCTATTATAGCTTGTTCATGTCACTCCGTTGGTTTGTGATTCACTTGCATACTTGTTGACATCACTGATGCACTGATTTTGGTTCGGCTGTGTCCTTGATGCTGGCTTGCATTGTCACTTGATCTATTTGTTTTGCACTCCTATGTGTACACCATGCATATTCACTTAGTCGTGCACACATTTTGTAGCTTGACTTTTACATGGTTGCTAGACTACTTGGGCTTTGCTTTGAGATATAGTCTCTGCTTTCAGGTATATATCTGTATTGGCGAGGCAGTGCACGCATGCGTGCACTGCAGCCAAACAGAATTGAAGTTTTAAATCGATGATTTCAGTTGTCGTAAATGTTTCGTGTTGCCAAATTCAATATATTTTGAAGAGTGTTGATTTGGTTTAATCTGATGATTTTGTTGATAATCTAATTATCTATTAGATAGTTAGATTATATGTATTCTAATTATCGTATCGATAATTAGATTTTTGTCGTTTACGTTGTTTTGTTGGCTTGAGTTTCACTTTGACCTCTGCAGTTTTGTTTACTGTTAGTATTCACTGTTGTGATGATTTCATGTACTGTAGTGGCGAGGCAGTGCACGCGTGCGTGTACTGCAGCCACACAGATTATGGTTTGATTTAACCATTTTGAGATTTTCTAATTATTTATTTAATAATTGGATTTGGTTGTTAATTGCTGTTTAAGCAATTCTGTTGTTTTTTAAAATTATCTTCATCGATAATCTTTTTATCTATCTTTGTTGATGATTTGGATTTGCCGATATGTTGTTTAACACTGTTTAGTGTTATATCTGCCATTATCCGATTCTCTTATCGAAGAGTCGGATATACGAGATCTCTGTGACTGTCGTCTGTTTGATATTGATTATTATTGCTTCTGTGCATTAATAACTGAGTTTGAATTAGACTGACCCGTGTATTATTTTCTTTTGAATTTAATACTCGGGTCAGACCCGAGTTATTTCAGGTTGTAGATTTCCTGCTTTGGGTTGCTGTTTGAGCTACGAAGACTTTTCATATCTTTTGAAGTGGTCTGCGTCTTTTTGTAGTAGTCAGTGTACTGATTAGGTTGATATGTATTCATGTACATTAGTTGATAATGTATTTGTATATATAACTTCCAGAGTCGACAGTTGTAGTTGTATCATATGTATTGTGTCAACTGTATTGTAACTGACATCAGTTATATATATATGAGACTTTTGTTATCTGTGTTCCGCATTTTTTTGTATTTGTGTTGTTATTATATATATTGTCCTAAACTATTATGAACCATCGTAGCTTGTTTTATACTGGAATTGGGTATGTTGATGGGAGTAAATAAATAAGAGATGAAAAATAAAAATATATACCACTCCTATCGAAATAACCAATACTAGTGTAAGGCCAACTACGGATGGCCGCTCATATCCAGCCTTATTCTTCGTAATAATAGACAGTATTTCTTTTAATACTCTTTGTTATTGTGAGCATAGAGGTGGGGCGTCACAAAAAATTTCTTTCAAATCATCTTGAAATATTTATATCAGAAAATACTTCCAAATAATACTAATATTATATTTCGAAATCTATTGAAATAAATTTCCAAAACCTCGGAACCTAAATTCTCAAAATCAATTTATATTCATTTTATTTGTAAATCTTATTTCAGAACCAACTATTCATGGAATTTCACTTCCTAACAAACAATTATATCACACCCAATTATATTACTGCTAAAATTATTCTTTTATATACAAAATATAATACTAGGCAAAATTATTTCATTCACCCATATTTCAAAACAATATCGTGTCGATCTACCCTATTAAGTGTTTAGAAATCCCTATAGATGCCATAGCGTCCTATGTACCGACCAGAATTTATAAATACTAAACGGAACAAATTAACACAATACAAAACCTTTTATAACACTAAAATTACACTCTCTCATACACACACACACACACTCAACAACTCGTTATCGCTAAACCTAGCTCTAATACCAACTATAACGACCTGCCTTTTTGGACGGTTTAAATCGACGATAAACCACACACGTCAGACTCAAACCATTCAAAAGGGAAGATTGTTATGGGGTAAATAAGAAAAAGAAGAGAAGAAATAAAACAAACATAGAATCTCACAGCGGAATGACAAAATATAATAATCAAATAAACAGTTCATAAAGCTGTTTTGCGAATAACATTTGATTACACATTTACATTATAGATTCAGAGTTACATTCAACATAAATAAATAACAAATGCAGCGGAATAACATGATGCAGTGGTATGAATATAATAAATAGTAATAGTACAAATCTTCGTCTTCGTCCTCCAGAAAAGCAGTCTTCGATACACTAAAAAGCTCAGACTGACCCGAGTGAATTGAAAAGACAAAACACTCGAGTCAGAACTAAAAGTTCTTATGTAAGTTAAATCAGTAGTAAATAAATATGAGTGTAACGGCGTTAGAGATGTTTACGAGGTTTGATACCTCTTATCTAGTGCCTAACATGAGTGTAGTAACTTAAGAGATGTTCGGGATTTCCATCTTCTAAGGATCCCTTAAACTATCTACATACACACACTGTATACGCTATTATAATAGTGTCTACAGTAAAGTAAAGTATTAAAATAGCATTAAGGCGTTACCCATATCCCCCTTAACACATTTTATATATTCCCATAGTCTATACAGTACCGTAAGCTCCTTCGTGAGGTTTACTCAAAGGGCACTCCATAGGTATAGTACAAACCAAACTCGTAGAAGGTGTGATATGGAATGTGAACACGGTACTCGAGGCAATGCCAGGGTAAGATTCTACCAATTACGGATTTGGACTGGTGGTAACACATAGCAGCTACTACCGCCTACCTCGGAACACACTCCTATAATCAAAATCAAGGGGTGGCCACCAAATCATCACAAAGTTAAAATATGGTATCAAAGAACCATGTCCGATAGGAGGAATGACCTCACTTGGCCGAGCGTGGCTACTGTTTTAGTCACATCTAAACTGACTCACGGGAGTCAGGGCTATGTAAATACCTCATATAGAATCGTACACCAAAACATCCTACTTCATTTTTGGAATCTCCACCACGTACAGTTGTTAAAGTGGTTTTCGATGTTGGCAGAGAGTATGACAATATCCGATCTCAGTCTCTTTAACAACCAAATGTTTATTTCACACCGGATGGTTCTTTTACATTTCAAAAGATAATTCATAATTTATATCAAAATATCGTAATCGATTCAAACCATATCACTTATGAAATCATACTCATCAATAGGTTAAATTCTCATTTCAAAATCATCATATTTACTCGGATATACCTTTCACTAGAAAATATCATCTCAATTTCCAACGTAAGTTATAACAATTCATTTAACCATATTTATTTTTAAAACAAGGATTTAAATATAAACACTTCCACTTCACAAAAATCTGGAATTTAGAAATTAGTTTAGATAGTTTTAAAATAGTTTAAATGGTTTTAATAGTTAAAATAGTTGAATAGTTTAAGATACTTTAGAATAGTTTATAAATAGAGTAAACAGTTAAAATAGATTTAAAATAGGTTAAATAGATTTAAAATAGATTAAAAAGATTTTAAAATAGGTTAAATAGATTTAAAATAGATTAAAAAGATTTTAAAATAGGTTAAATAGATTTAAAATAGATTAAATATATTTAAATAAATTACATAGGTTTAAAATAAATTACATAGGTTTAAAATAAATTAAAATAATTTAATTAGCTTAAAATATGTTAAATATAGATTAAATTGGATTAAATAGGTTAAAGTGGATTAAAATAAATTAAAATAGTTTAAATGGATTAGAACGATTTAAAATAGTTTAAAATAGATTACCTTAGTTAATAGTTTGAAAATCTTAATAATTAGAATTTAGAATAACATTTTTAACAGTTTACACACAAAATTTTTTGAAATTAACATCAAAGTTAACGGTTTCTTCTATTTCAACAAATCTGGACATATCCTGATTTGAAAGCAAAACCCAATTTCAAATCTTAAATATCAATTTTACCTTATTCCAATTCTAATAGATTTTCAAAGTTACCGTTTCCAACATTTCAATAACTCAATTTCAATAAATGTCGTTTATACTTCAAATTCAACTTTAAAATTTCAATTTAAATCCTTTAAATAATTACTTAAAACAATTCAGTTTATATCAGTCAAATCCTATTTCAACATATCGTTTAACATGATTCAAAGTTTAAAGATTTGAAATCATTTAATTTAACCAATCCGGTGTCCGTATATAATTTTCTACCCTATAGTCAAGTGATACGAATATTTATCATTTCAATCCGCAAATATTTTAAATTTTACGGGTATATATTATTTCAACACGCAATCCCAAATTTATTTCAATGAAAATCGCTTGGGTTTATGGTTTCAACCCAAAACAATTTTCCCCTATTCTATATGATCGTTCGGGTATGTATCATTTCAACCCATAGGGAACTTGTTATAACAAGATAAAAGATAACATCAAATCATCCAATATCATAAATCAAACATCCATCACAATCATCATCCAAATCAACCAATAAACATCAATAGATAACTGATTATCATTAACAGGTATTAAATTGACAATTAAATTCAATATTAAATTAAATGATGACTAAATGTAATAAAAGTCAAATTTAACTAGAATGACAATTTAAATATACCAAACATCAACCAATCAATTCCAAAACACACCATAAATTTAGTTTAACTACCATAAGATAATTTAGTAATTGTGAGTGGGTTAAAACACTCACTTTCATCGTATGAAGGAGTTAGCTTTAAAATCAGCTTATTTCAAATTGATTTCAATTGAATTTAATTAAATTGATTTCTACACGTTTCGAGCCCGTATGATCAAACCCCAAGTCTGATCGCTATGTAACTTGAAATCCTACAATAATTCACCGTTACGGATCCGATGAAACTGGTTTCGTCGAAATCCGAGACGGTGGCCAAAATGGCTATATTCACGTTAATTAAATAAATTAATATTAAATTGATTAAATCACTTTTTAATTCCACTTTTTATAACTAACAATTGTTTTTCATTTTTGATTACTTGGACATTTACAATAATTTAAAACAAATTTACATATCAATTCAGTGTTAAATATTATACTAATTACAGTGTTCAATTTTAATTGCAATAAATTCATTAATTATAGATTAAATTCAAATAAATAAATTAAACTTGATTTCAATACGTTTATTAAATCAATTATTGACTTATGAATATAATTGACATTTCTATACATTTGATTACATTCACATTTTACAATTATCGCCTTAACCAATTTTAACGTAATATTTAATTACATTTAATTGCAATTGATTTCAAATTTAATTCAACAAATTAAATAAATTGGTAACAAATGACAATCGTTGCCTTTTCTTAATTTAATAACATTTATAAGTTTGTTATCTATACATAAATGTCATAACTACTACTACAACACTACTTTTATCAATTACAATTAATTACATACTATTACTCCTTTAATCCAATTTATCAATTAATATACACATTATTATAATTAATTTAAAATCTATAACCAATTATATCTTTTTAATCATTTTAATTAATTGGAATTTACATTTAAAGCAGTTATCAATTACCTTCAGTTAATACTATTAAATTTCATTCCAGTTATATTCTAATTATTAATCACATGTTTTTATTTCTTCTAACATTAAATCACAAAACCTTATTAAATTAACTATTTTTAATTATCGAAAATTATGGGTCGTTACAATTCTCATTCCGACCAGTTCGAATTTTTGAAAATAGCTTGAATAGTTTTAAAATAGTTAAATAGTTAAAATAGTTTAATATAAATAGCTTAAGTATTAAAAATGGATTATATAGTAAAATAGCTTGGAAATCAAAATAATTTGAATATTTAAAAAGATATGTGTTAAACAACTTATATTAAAATAATTTAGTTGAAAATGGTTTCAAAGTCAAACTTATACAATTTCAAATCTTCCAATTCAAATTAATTTCAATATCCATTTCCATTTAAATCGATTCGATTTCAATTCGAATAAACTTCGATTCCAATTTTAATTTAAATCAATTTCAATTCCAATTAATTTCAATTCAATTCCAATTTGAATTAATTTCAACTCAATTTTCAAATTTAAACCCTTTTGATTTATATAAATTCGAGTTCGATTTTCAAAATACCGATTTAAATCACTTAAATTAAATTTAACTTCAATACTCAGTTTAAGATTCAAATCTTTAAAATAATTCAATTCCAAGCTCAAATTTCGAAATATACATTTAAATTACTTTTACTATGATTTATTTCAAAGTTTGAGTGAAAGTTCAAATCACTTAAACAAATCAATTTCCATCATCCAAATGTTTCTCGATTATACTCCAAAATTTCAAACTCGATTCATAAAACAATTTCTGTTGACAAGTTCATTTTTTTACACTTCGAGCTTGAGTTCAAAAATGATTCCATTTCCATAAATTCGATTTTATTTCTTAAAATCAAAATCGATTTAAATAATTTCTAAGTCAAAATCTGAAAATCATTTAATTTAACCGTTCTGGTGTCCGTATATAATTTTCTATCCTATGGCCAAGTGAATAGTTATTTAAATTTATTTTCAAGGATGGATATATATCATTTCAATCCAAAATAAATATCATAGGAGTATTTCATTTCAACCTATTTCTTAATTTATTCGAAATAATTCGATTTATAGTTTTATATACTGTAAATAATATACAGGATGATAACAAGGTATATTAAAATATATAAACATCCAAATCATACAAAATATCAATCAATAGCATCCATCACAATCAACATCCAAATTAGTCAAAATATCATAACAATCCATTAGTTATCAATAATCGAGACTTTTAACTAGCAATTTAATTTTCATATCAAATTTGAACTGTCAATTCAAAATCCTATCATTTTAATTCATATCAATTTAAATGTCGGTTAAATTTACCAAACAACAGTCAATAAATTTAAATCACTTCACAATATAAATTTAACTAACATAAAAATAATCTAGTACTTCGTGAGCGTTATAAAACACTCACCTTTTATTTGAAACTGAAAATATTTTAGCTTCAAATAAATTCTACTTTCAATCCATGTCGTAGACGACGATACGATCCCAACGCAATTCGTTTCATCCGAAACGGACCTCCCATGGAAAAGATACGAATTTATTAACATCGAGATAATTTAATTAAAATAATAATCATTAACTAAATTAACTAAACCTTAATTAACTGTTAACCACGTCATTAGCCGAAACCCTTTCTTCCTAGTTTAACGAACCCAACTTCCTCCAATCTATCCACTACCGCACGCCTCCCAAGATGACCGAAGGTCATCATCTTGCCGTCGTAGGTGCACCACCACCCTGCGCAACCCCAGCTCCAGTCCCATGCCCTCCGCCGCTGCTAACATCGAATACGAGCCCACCCAAGATGCGACAGTCGAGAAGGATTTCCGTCCTCCTTTTGCCAATGTGGCTCGATTCAACTGTTGGATCGCTGCTTCCCATTGTGCTCTCCACTTTGCTAGTTGAAGCCAAGACGTGAAATCGAATGGATGATGCGTAATCGAGGAGAGAAGGCGGGATGCTATCGGCCATTGATTTCTTTGGTGGAGGTGGATGTTAAAGATGTAGGGTTAGGACTTAGAAAAGTAGGGTAGGGACCTTTTATAAAAATCTAAACGATACTATTCATCCCCGGACTTAACGAACTCCAAACGAGATGATCTGACTAGCGTTCTATACGTTATACCCTAATTCTGAACGCAATGGAAAATATATCGGGAGCCCATTCCATTGTTTTTGGAGGATATTTTCCAAATCAAATTATATAAATTTAAATTACTTAAATTAATTTCAGCGCGTTTCAGCGTCGCACAATCAAACGGTAAGTCCAATCGCTATGAAATTTGAAATTCTACAATAATTCACTATTACGGATCCAATGGAACTAGTTTCGTCCAATTCTGAGACAGTGTCCCAAATGGCAATTTTCACTCGTTTAATTAACTTATAAAATTCCTAAAACCGATTTATTCACTTTAAATTTCAATTTTAAAAGTTAACAATCTTCATTGTTGTTTAAATAAAATTTAAATCAACTTCCGACATCATTTTCATTCACATTAAATCCAAAATTCAATTATTTGAAAATTTCAATATTAAATTTTTAATAATTTAATTATCCAATAAATCACCATATTTCAATATAAGTTATTTAACTTAAGAAAATTAATTTTAAAATGAATTCAAATAATAAAACTACTAATTTCATTTTATAGTAATTCAATATTTATTATTCAATTCCAACTATTGATAACAAACACCTTCGATACGTAGAATTCACTTCAATATTCATTATTGCCCAAATCATCGAAATTGATTATTTCAAACTTTCATTCAAGTTCATATTCAATAACTTACATAAATAAAACATTAAATTTTTATTTCTAACCAATTTAATTCAATAATTATATTAAATTTTAATAATTTCAATAGTTAAAAATTACGGGTCGTTAGATATATGATCTAGCAAGTGATCATATTTGATATTGCATACGGATGACATATGTACATCGTAAGCTTCTTTCATTAGAAATGCAAGTTAAATGGGTTGAGATGGCATGTTTATGTAAGATGATAACTATATATGATTTAGCATGCTTAGATTCATGATATATGATGGATGAGTTGTTGTATTGTTTCAATTGTCGTGTTTAACTCTCTTTTGGGTTATGTAAGTAAAATTCAGGTATATGGAAGCAAAAGCTAGCTTGTTGCTTTTGGTTTCATGAGTAGAGTTTGATTGCTCGACAATTGGTACGTGTTTCTACTTAACAGGTGTGTTTGTTATGTGTCATACACACTCTATAACGTATATCATAAGTATACATTGTTGTTGTGTTGTCCCCAGATATGGGCATATATTAATATTGTGATTTTTTTGGACCTAGCCACACAAAGGAGATGCTGCCGAAATTTACGGTAACATAAGAAGTTTTTTTTTAAAGGATAAGGGTTTGGAGATAGTTTCATCCTTTAGGAATTTCGAAGACAAAATTCTTTTAATAGGGAAAAATGTAACGACCCGGAATTTTATCGTTTTGATTGTAAATATTTAGTTAATTTTAAATATTTATATCATTGATTTTAAAAGCTTGATAACTCATTTTAATTAATAAATAATAATGGTCAAATTGTAATAGAAAAATATTTATATAAATAAATAGTTCGACTAAATATCAATAGTGTAACCGAAAATCGATTTAACGATAAACGGTCTCAAAATGCGTGAAATTATCATTTTGCGGCACTATCTAGGATTTTGATGAAACTAGTGCTATTGGAATCAAAATAATAAGACAATGTATGGAGAAGAGTTTCGTGCCGATCGGACGTGTTGTATGGTCACGCAAGCTCGAAACGCACAACGATTTAAAAAGAGAATTAAAATAATAATATTATTTTATTATATAAACAACTCACCCTCACTCTTCTCTCTAACTTTTCTTTTTCCCCTTTCTCTTTTTCATTTATTTATATTCATTTGAGGCCGAACTAGGGTTTTGGATAAGAGGAGATTTAGGCGACGGTTGGCGAAACAGAGTGTGGATTTGAGTTTCTTGTGTGAAGGAGCATCGATGTTGGCAAATTGGTGGCATCCGATCAAGTTTTAGGTAGCGCATTGTTTGTGTACAATGACCAAACATCACTAGGTTGCATTTTCCTTTAGTGGGCCAAGCTATTCGAGATTGGGTCAAAGGCGAGGAGGACGCGAAGAAAAGATTGTTGGCGAAGTCCGTGACCAATTTCGTTAAGAAACGAGGGAGAGAGGAAGTAGAAAGGATCGGGTAATGGTGGGTTTGCGTATAATCCGTGCGTGGCCGTGAAAATATGAATTTGGGGAAGATGGTTTAGGCAAGTTAATGAGGGTAATGCATGATTAATTACTTAATTAATGAATATTTAAAGTTCAAAATCTTATTAAATTCATAACTTCTTCGTAGAGGCCTAATCGAGACACGGTCTTTTGCATTGCACTCGTAGGAGCGTTATCTACGCACTGGAGTTGGTTTCGTAAAGTTTGGAGCAAGTAGAATTTTGAGCTAAAATCGAATGCCACTCGATTTTAGATAAAGCACGAACGCATAAGCGTTGGCTGGAATAATGTGAGTAAACTCACCTTTGGTTTAATGCTATATGATATACGTGTTGAGATAAATTGTTATTTGTATGCTTGGATGTTTTATTATTTGGTTTTGGTAGAGAATTATTATTTATTTAGTTGTTTAATTATATTGACTAAATTTGCTAACTTTAAAATGAGATATCTTGTTCGATTTAAATCTGATTAACCTGTGGATTTTTGCATTAGACTCGTATCGACATTTAGAAAGTGATAGTATTACTTGTTGATAGTTTTAACAAAGTATAAAATATTGGTATATTAATAGTGATAAAATATAACAACGTAGCTAATTTAAATAATAATACAGTTAAATTAATTATACTCTATTTGTGATATCTATTTGGCAGAATAAAACACCGTTCTGCTATAATTAAATTATATATATTATTTTGGATATCTATCGAGCAGAATAAATCCACGTTCTATGCTTGCAAAGTAAAAAGATGGTTTTTCTGAAGTTAATTAATATGTGGATTAATTAATATTGGATAAATGACGTGTTAGCTATTATTTGTTAATTGTTGATAATAATGTGTTTATTATTATTGTTGTTTGGTTGAATTCTCGCTTTATAAAGCGGATGTCATATGAAATGATTTGTGGAGAAATTTTATGGTGACAGAACTGGTATATTGTTGCACTTTTGAAATTTTACTTTGATTGTCATGGTCAAATTTCAAACTCTATTGAGATGATTAGTACCTACATAATATGAGAGATTCTATTAATGAAAAATCCAACCAAGTGATCCTTTTGCCAGTTAGGCCCATCAATTAGACTGGGTTGGACCATAATGGGTTGGGTCTATATTGACCCAATCCATTTAACCAATTTATTAAATGGGCAAATCTAACCCAACCCATTAGTTAAATACGTCACTTAGATCTAACCCATTTAACCCATTAATGACTTGGGAATAATTCTTAGTTATACCAGCTTCCATCATTTTAACACCATAATACTCAATGAAGAACGCAAAAGAATGAAATTGAAATGCATTGCATAAGACAAAACTTTAGTGGCACATTTGTCCACATCATACATGCAAAAAGACGTTATCATGAGTTTTTGATCAAGTTCATTTAAATTAGCAATATAAAAAACTCTGAGCTCTCAAGATGTGATTTAATGACATTCATATATAAACATCAAGCTCTCAAGACAAAGAAACTGATTCTCACTTCAATTGAAAACGTTCAAAATAGCAAATACAAAAATGACAGGCTTTAGTTTAATACACTATCATAAATCATCTTATGTTATAAGCAATAGTGGTCAACTTTTACCTCATTTAATTATACTCAGACAAGAAGAAGAGCTTTACAATCTAAGAGCTTCTTCCTATAGTACAAATATTCATGTTGTTAGTTGTGCACTAGCAAAACCATATTGCTTATATATGTCAGCTGATGAGCTCATTAGAATAATAAAAAGTAAAATAAAATAAAACCGATTAACCATCATAGGAAATAAAAATGGGTTGAACGACAATTGGATGATTCCATTTAATTTCTAGACTAAATCACTACCTTAAGAAAATGTTGTTAACCGAAATTATATAATTTTTGGACTTGAGATTTCGAATAAAGACTTTAATAGTGAGAAACATCTACTAGGAACTTTAATAGAGAGAAACATCTATGCCTCTTGATTATATGAAAATTAGGTTCCTTAATTCTAACTTGTCTACTACACATGTTATTCACACTCATTTTTATTTGAATTTTTAAAACATCATGACTTTTTGAATGAATATGATATAAAAAATACTAACAATCTCTTCTTGCTTGCCATTCGTCCAAGTAAACTTATAGTTAAATATCCATAAATTTGATTAGGCAATACACATTATAATTTTTGTAAGTTAATCCACTAATTTATGTAAGAAAATCAACAATGAATTAACAAACAAATACATGAAAAACATACATGCTTTAACCTGCATTTTTTTTCTTCTACCACTTATTTCAATCAATTGATCGTGGAAACTGCACTATTAGTGCAGATGTACCTCTTTTTGAACTACTAAACAGTGATTATAGCTAAAAAAGTTAAAGTTCCTCCACCTCATTAACTAGCCACTAAGCTGAAAATTTTAAAGGTGCTAACGTCATTTATACGTAATAAAAAAAGATATCCCACTTCATATCCATCATATAATGTAATGCATTCTGCATTTGATTTTAACTTGTGCCATAACAAGATAATTTCCAAAGGTATGGTGTAAATCTATTCTTTATACAACCAGATAATATGGTATCTTTAAGTTAAATAGTGGTATAACAAGAGTTATCAAACTAGAAACTAATGCCACATTTTCATTGGAAGTGCAAAAAACCATGTAAGAAACAGACATGTAATTTTTTAAATGTACCATAAAATCTTTAAGTGAAACATCTTATAACACGAACCTTAAAATAAATAAAAGGTGGATTCTTCAAGCGCAGAAGCAACAATATAAAGATAAGATTCTCAAATTTTGTTAAAGCTACACCATATCATCAAGAGAAATGTAAATTATAATGATGGAATTAGCACTCAGTGCAAGCTAATGATGACCGTAAATGATACATGTACAAAAGGTGTATTTCTCAAAAAATTGATTAGGCATGGTGCAATGAAAATGTAATAAAATTCAAAAGAAATTATAACTTGAGGTGTCATCTATTTTTACAATAAAAGCAAGAAAATTAAACAAGAAAAAACTAAAAGCAAAATCGTTCGTGGTAAATTGAAAATATATGGATACAAGTATTTAATTTATATTCTCTAAACATATGTGCAAAGTTTGTGCAAATGATTTACAAGGACGCCTGAAGACAAATTCACAACTGTAGATAAGTCCAATTTGAATTCAAAATCATCTAACAGTAGATAAATTGCATCCAATGGATACATATATAGGTTCGGATAATGTGGTTTAATTAATATTAGCTATTTTTTTAGAAGAATTTTGGACTCATAAGATAGTAAGCATCCATCTAATTTGGAATAATACTATATAGCAAGAGAGCTCCCAATAAATGTCAACTATGTATCGACAATGGAAATGGTAACTGACCTGTATAATCCAAATGCTAAGCAATGACTCAAGACAGAAATCGACAGCAATGAGCATTGAGCAAGTGGACCTTCCATCGAAGCAGCCATCCAGTGCACATCTCCTTCTCCACCATTGCCAGTACAGAGTTTAACTGAGAAGTCTGATACTCCATTTTCTGGAACTAAAATTGATAGTTTCGTGAGTCCAAACCAAAACCCGACTGCCCTTTCTTCGAGTTATCATTAAAGAATTTCATAAGCACTTGGTTCTCTAGCTTCTCGGCTTTTTTAAAACCAAGTGAACTGAAATCAAAGCAAAGTGGTTGTTGTAGGAATTTGTTTGATCATTTGTTGGTCCTAGCTCTGCAATGAACTTGTAATAGTAAAAAGTAGCGTGTGTTTCTTACTTACAACATATAGCAATCCGCGTATTCATCTTAGCAAACATCTCAACCATCCATCAGATCCAAAGGCTGCAGTTGCTTCTTTTATTTAGTTTGGATCATGGGCTTCTTGTATTAAGCTCAATATGTAACATATAAATAAATTCTGTGTATTTCATTCCTGTGTACATTGTATTCTGAAATAATACAAAGCTTTCTCTTCTTCAATATTATACACTACACGTTTTCTAACTTGGTATCAGAGCAATTGTGTGCTAACTGCACATGTCGATCAGAGATCAACGTCCATCAGAAAAGTGTCATCACTTGGACTCCTCTCATCGAAGATTCAGCATCTTCTCATTTGAGAGTTGCTGCTGTCACTGGAAATCAGTGCCTCGCCAGTTCACCACTCTGGCTTCCTCTGATTACCACTGAAAGCTTGGTGGTATAAAGATTTCCAAACCCATTGAAAACCGATCAAGAAAATCAAGAAAAAGCTTCAGTTGAATTCAAGTGCATCAAGAAAACTTATCAGAAAAGCATTTCCTTTCAAAAGAGAAATCATCACTTAAGTCTGCAAGATAACATCAAGATTCAACTGCACAACCTCTTCTCTTATTCCTAATTCAAGATTTTCAAGGTAGAATCATTATACCTGATCGCTGACGTTTCCCTTTATTCATCATGAGTCAAGGTGAAGCCACAAGCCCACAAATGTCCAGCACAAGAGTCTCTCCCAGCCAAACTCAATCAGATCCAGTTAATGATCTGATGAAGGCCATCATCAAACCTCAGAGTCAACTGCTCTCAATTCAACTTGATGAATCCAACTTCTTGATCTGGAAATTACAAGTAGAGACATCAATTAGAGGTTATGGATTAGAGGATTATATTCTTGGTACAAAAATTACACCACCAAAGTTTGTCAAAGATAGTGAGGACAAGTTGGTGCCAAATCAAGAATACATAGCACATCAGAGGCAAGACAGCCTTGTTTGTGCATGGATGATGTCATCCGTAAGTGCATCTATTCTACCACATCTTATAGGTTGCAAAACTGCTCAAGAAGTATGGACAACAATTGAGAGAAATTTCACATCTCAGTCATCTGCAAGAATCATGCATCATAGAAGGCAATTACAAAGCATTAGGAAGAATGAAATGACTATGAACGAATATCTACTCAAAGTCAAAAATCTATGTGACCAACTGGCTTCAGCAGGACACAAAGTTCCTGATTCTGAACATGTATTATACATAATCAGTGGTCTAGATAATGAA
The DNA here is from genome assembly GCA_030737815.1 of Allium fistulosum. Lineage (NCBI taxonomy): Eukaryota > Viridiplantae > Streptophyta > Magnoliopsida > Asparagales > Amaryllidaceae > Allium > Allium fistulosum. The sequence continues at coordinate 493,564,634 of CM060905.1, read as the reverse complement.
TATGAAGCTGTTGTGGCAATTATCTCTACCATAGAGCCAACTCCCTCACTACAGTTTGTTTACTCTACTCTCTTATCACATGAAGGAAGAATTGAACATGGCAAAACAGTAAGTTCAAATATATCAGTCAACTATACTTACAACAAAGGCAAACAAAGTCAAGGGAGAGGGCAGTTCAATAGCTACCAGAGAGGAGGACCATCCAACAGAGGCAAGAGAGGTGGCAGAAGCAACAACAACAATAAAATAAGGTGTCAAATTTGTGAGAGATATGGACATGGAGCAAACAAATGCTATTTTAGATTCAACAAGAATTATACTCCCTCACAACAAAATAGCAATGCTAACATCAATACAGTTAATATGCCCAAAGACAACAGCAATGGTCAAGCAGAGATCCTTAACACTGGAACTGCTACAGCAGATGATGTCAGTGATGAATGCTGGTACCCAGACTCTAGAGCAACCAATCATATGACCAACAATCTCAGCAACTTAAACTTGGGAAACAAAGAATACAAAGGTACACAAAATCTTTTTGTTGGCAATGGCAAAACTGTTCATATTACACATACTGGAAATGCAAGTATAAATGGACCCAAGAAATTATTTCTAAGAAATTTATTGAGGGTTCCTTCAATTAAAAAGAATTTAATGATTGTTTCCCAATTTGCAAAAGATAACAATGTCTTTTTTGAATTCTACCCAAATAATTGCATAGTTAAAGATATACTAACTCAAGAAATCATTTTGCAGGGTAAAGAAAACAATGGGTTGTACAAATTTGATTTTTGTAACTCAAAAGTTTCTGAAAACAAAGGGAACACTTGTGTGATGAATGTCATGAATAATTCTAATAGCTGCAATATATTCAATTTATGGCACTATAAACTGGGACACCCCAGTGCAAAAATTGTAAAACATATTATGAATAGTAATAACATTCCCTTTAGTAATATTCCTAACTCATATATGTGTACTTCTTGCCAATTGGGAAAAAGTCATAAACTTGCATTTCTAGATTCACACACTTGCTACACAAAACCCCTTGAATTAGTTGCTAGTGATCTATGGAGTCCAGCTCCTATTAGTTCTGATTATGGTTACAAATATTATATATCCTTCATAGATGCTTACTCAAGATTTGTATGGATTTATATGCTAAAAACCAAGTCAGAAGCTAGTAATATAGTTATTCAATTTATTAACAAGGTTGAAAATATGACTGGAAATCATGTATGCACTTTCCAAACTGATGGTGGAAAGGAATTCCTACCACTAAAAACCTTCTTTGAAAAAAAAGGGATTAATCATAGGACTACATGTCCATATACTTCAGAGCAAAATGGGATCATTGAAAGAAAACATAGACATATTGTCGAAACTAGTCTAACCTTGCTAGCACAAGCTTCTATGCCTTTAAAATTTTGGCCAGAAGCATTTAATACTGCTGTGCATTTGATAAACTTACTGCCAGCAAAAAATCTCAAATTTAAATGTCCACAGGAAGTGCTAACTAAGGTCAAACCAGATTATAAACATCTAAAGGTCTTTGGTTGTCAATGTTTCCCTTGTTTAAGGCCCTATAATACTCACAAATTAGATTTTAGATCTAAATCATGTACCTTCTTAGGATACTGTAACAATCAGAAGGGGTATAGGTGCCTAGACAACAAAGGAAAGATATATATTTCCAGACATGTAAGATTTAATGAACAGGTATATCCATATAGCAACAGTGAAATTAAAACCACTAAAAAAGTGAGAAATGCAAGGATTACTATACTTGATCTACCTGATGAAATTGAGGTTGTACCCTCAACTCAGCCCATAAGTAAGGGCACAAGCACTAGCTCTCAACTCACCATGCCCACTAGGGAACCAGGTCAAGAGCAAGATGATTGGGAAGATGATAGCAACAATCAAAATATTCAAAGACAGGAGATCAACAGCAGAAGTGATAATCAAGAGATCAGCAGCCAAAGTGATAATCAAGATGCCAGCAATGATATTATGGCTTGCAACAGTTCTGATAATAATTCAGACATCACAGTCAGAAATAATGTTAATGTTCATCCAATGCTAACTAGAGCAAAATGTGGTATACAAAAACCAAAAATTATCAACACCACTACAAATCAAGATGAACCATCCTCTTACACAGAAGCTGCTCAAAATGATAAATGGAGAGCTGCTATGCAAGAGGAATATAATGCTCTAGTTAACAAGGGAACTTGGGTTCTTGTTAAAAAACCAGAAAACAAAAACATTGTTGGATGTAGATGGACATTCAAACTAAAGAAAAATGTTGATGGTTTAATTTCTAAATATAAAGCAAGATTGGTTGCAAAGGGGTATTCACAACAGCATGGGTTTGATTTTTTTGAAACATTCTCCCCTGTTATGAAACCATCATCTATTAGGATCATACTAACCATTGCTTTAGATAGAAATTGGAGCATCAGGCAATTAGATGTGAATAATGCTTTTCTGAATGGTGTGTTACAGGAAGAAGTATTTATGGAGCAACCAGAAGGATTCACTCACAAATCAAACAAAGAAATGGTGTGCAAACTCAACAAAGCCATCTATGGTTTAAAGCAAGCACCAAGAGTCTGGTTTGACAAACTCAAGTCAACACTTGTGAAATTTGGCTACAAATCTCTAAAATCAGACAACTCTATATTTACTAAAATTAATGATATTTCTACCACTTATATCCTAATCTATGTTGATGATTTTATCATTACAGGAAGTAGTGAATTAGAAATTAAGAAAGTTACTGCAATGCTCAATTTAGAATTTTCTGTTAAGGATCTAAGTGATCTGAATTATTTTCTGGGAATTGAAGTTTAGAGATATGCAGCATCAGAGATGCATCTCAATCAAAGAAAATACATTGCAGATATATTATCAAGAGCTAAAATGGACAAAGCTAATACACTACCAACTCCTATGATCACAAATCATCAACTATCAAGATATAAGGGGGAAACAATTCAAAACGTAAAGCAGTACAGGAGTATAGTTGGTGCACTTCAATACATGACTATCACAAGGCTAGACATATCATTTAGTGTCAACAAAGTCAATCAGTATATGCAAAATCCTCTAGACAATCATTGGAAAGCAATAAAAAGAATACTCAGATATCTCAAAGGGACAATTAATCATGGGCTCATCCTAAAATCAAGTCACTCACTCAACATCAATGCATATGCTGATGTCGATTGGAGTACAGACACTGATGATCGCAAATCTACATCAGGTTACTGCATCTATTTAGGAAAAAACCCAATATCATGGAGTGCAAAGAAGCAAAGCACTATGTCAAGATCCAGTAAAGAGGCTGAATTTAGGTGTGTGGAAAGTGCAGCAGCGGAAATTATGTGGGTAGAATCACTTCTAAGTGAACTTAACATCACATCAAACAAAAAGGCAACAATTTGGTGTGATAATGTGAGTACTATCTCTCTATCATCCAATCCAGTTCTCCATTCAAAGACAAAACACATAGAATTGGACCTTTACTTCATAAGAGAACAAGTAATTAAAGAGAAGCTAAGGGTCGGATACATACCATATATACATCAAAAGGCAGATATACTTACTAAACCCTTGACAAGGCTCAATTTCACAAGACTTAGAGATGAACTCAACGTCGACGCTGCAAATCCATGCTAAAGATCGGAAAGAGCCATCTTCATACCAGAATGAAGTCAGATCAACAGTCTTCTATCACTGATTGCTGAATCGCTTCCTCTCAAAAAGCAGCTGCCATATTTTTTCTTTTTCTCACAAACCCTAACCTAATCGGGTTTGAGGGGGGAAGTAAAAAGTAGAGTGTGTTTCTTACTTACAACATATAGCAATCCGTGTATTCATCTTAGCAAACATCTCAACCATCCATCAGATCCAAAGTCTGCAGTTGCTTCTTTTATTTAGTTTGGATCATGGGCTTCTTGTATTAAGCCCAATATGTAACATATAAATAAATTCTGTGTATTTCATTCCTGTGTACATTGTATTCTGAAATAATACAAAGCTTTCTCTTCTTCAATATTATACACTACACGTTTTCTAACTGTAATGAAGTATATCACTTTCATGAATAGATTGCAATCTGAGGACGAGGAAGTGAGCATGTTGCAACTCAATTATGTCCAGAATTCGACCCAGAAATTGATGATAATATGAAAGAGAGAAATCATAATTTTGTTGCGGTGAAAATTTGAGGAGAGACATTTCTAGGGCTATGGCTATTAACCCACCATTAACTTCCATTCCCACCTCACTTAAAACAGTAAATTTTCTATTACAAATTTATCCTTGTTAATTAGTTTTAGATGTATTATTATATTTCTTTTAAAAAGATATACATTATGATTTACCAAAGAAGAAGAAATATGATGGTGAGTTAGAATATGATAATTTTTAACATTTTTACTCAAATAAACAACTTATCATTTGTTTTTATTAATTTTGTCTCTTGAGTTCACGTTATTATTTTTCTGTTGCATGAGATTTTATTAAACCTAGTTTATTATACACTTGGAATTGTGAATCCTACTTTTATGCATTCCATGAAATGGTAAAAACATGGTATTATGTACACTAGGAATGGATGCAACCCTATTTTAGCAATCAAACATTTGTAAAAGCTTTAGTCTTTTGATAACTTAACATAAACTTAAATGTAGTATTGAATTGGATTTTCTTCTCCACTTTGACTACAAAGATTGAGAAATTTCATTTTTTTCGTTTTTCTTGAATTTTCTAATTTAAAAATAAATTAAAAAATAAGGTAGAAGAAGATGAAAGTGAAGATATCAAAAGGATATAATGAGAATAATTGAGGCTGGAAAAAAATGTGGGATAAAAAATGGTAGAGTGGAAATGGTAAATTGTTACAAATCTAAGTCAAAATGAGTAGGAACATAAGAACCTACCCTACATTCTTGGGTTCATGGAAAAACAAGTAGGATCGAATACAAGTAACATTAAAAATATACATAATACAGAACTTATGCATATATTATGCATATATACTACTTGCAAGCATGCACGGACTGATGGTGTGAAAAAAGAGCAAGCTACCATGAATAATAACGACTACAGCCGCTAAACAGAATATATCATCATAAAAGTAAAACCCAATGGAAACGGGGGAAGACGAAAGAAGTATGCAAGTTCCTGGTAATCAAAATGAGGTCATAGAAGACAACAATTGACCGCCTTTACTAGAGGAGGCGAATTCTTGCGTAATCAAATTGCATTAAATGCAATTTGCTTTAAAAGTAATACTGAGAGATTAAAACACGTGAGTGTATATCAAATTGATCACAACAGTGCACAAGTTGGACAACACAACAACAGGCATCACGCCAATAGAATAATTCAAACCAGCACCCTTACAACTTTTTCTGTACTGATAGAAGACAAAAATGAGATGTTTTAGAGACTACATTAAATAATATAAGATGAAGCAAAATATGCTTTTGCTCTGTAATCACTTGAACATCAGTTTCCTGGATGAAAAGTTGACATGCACTAAAATAACACGTTTGGAATAGAACGGTTTAGATGAAAATATCAGTTGCTATAATTTCTATCAAAATAATAACTGGCTCAAATCAATATGACTGTTGAACAAAGATATAACTATTTACAATATCAAAGTAATAACTGGCTCGAATCCATTATTGCTCAGCCAAGGCAAAATAACATTAGTCTCTTGCCCCCAATATAAAGTTGCACTGGAAACCTTTAATGCGTGTGTTAACATGCATTCATGCTACTTGTATGTATGTATGTATATTTATTATTTGAAAAGGTTTGTTATAGTAGTACTGTGTATCTTTAATAAAAGACACTAACGTGACATGTTAAGTTGAGGTGTGAAGAGTGCATTAGTGAAACCTGAATTTACAAATATATCCACATATGATAAATATGCTGTTCCAGGACAAGATATAGTTATGAACGTAAACTTAAAAAGGATATGCAAACTAAATAGGCAAATAAGTAGAATAAAGAATAAATAGAATATGCATACAGATGATGCAGGGATAAAATTTAGTACCCTCGTACCGAACATGCAGCAGTAGAATGCTTATGAACTGATGTAAAGCATGCATGTACATAATATGAATCAAATGAGTACAAAAAGCCGTGAAGGTGAGAAAAACCATGTTTTTATAAATAAATAAAAAAAAGGAAAAAATAACAATAAGTCAATACAAATAGAATACCAGAAGGGCCAATCCGGTAGCGGGCCCCCAGGAATTTCCGAAAGTTGCACCAGCCAGCTCCAGTTCACCAATGTGGCCAGCGTACATGGCTGATACAAGCTGTGAAATACCGTAAAAACACATGTTGGTTATCACCATTGGCACGAAGAACCTTATCCACTTTAGCTTCTTCTACATCAATCACTCTGTCTATAATAGAAGACGTGATTATTATTTTTCTCTATTGAAGTTATCTTATGGGGAAAAAGACAGAATTAAGGAGACAATGTGTTTAAAATGGAAGTTGAAAAATGAAAGAAAATACTAGTTTGAGTTGCCTGTTAAGATGGAATCAACAAATGCAGACTTTAATTTTCTCATGGTTCCACACGTAACTACAAATTTTTGATTCAATGAATTGACTTAAGTGTTTAGGTTGTATTTTATTTTTGACAAAACAATCAGCCAATATCAATATTCAAATCAATCACTGTCCTTGTTTGACCATAATTCCAACCATTACTGCTTATTTACTTTGGTGCAAAATTTGATTCATCAAGCATCCGGTCAACAATTCAACAACTCGCGTATTTCATACGCAGAAATAGCATACATGCAAGTTGTCCTCCATTTTTCTATACATTTAATGCCAAGAAAGATAAAGATCAAAATACACTGAATAGCCGACATCAATATTCAAAACATATATGCTACAAGAAGTAGCGATAACATCCATTCCCTGATAACAATTTCCAAACTTATTATTTTTATTATTTATGCAACGAAAGAATCCAGTAACCCTTTCAAATAATATCTACCAATATCTTCGGTTTACAGTTGTTTATTAGCCTTTTTCGTATTTATTTGTCAACCAGTCTACTATTCAACAAGCCGTTTATTTCATGTGCTGGATTAGCAAAGGCATTCAACAATTCAACAATTTTAGTTTCAATGCTAAGAAAGATAAAGATCAGTAGGGAATTATATATTATATATATACACTCTCTAAGTAAACGAAACATAGCCACAATAAACTTGATCAAAAGTGAGAAAAAAAACTAAACAAATGGTGAGAGCTAGCGAAAACAATACAAACATCCTAAGAAAATTTAACATGGTTCTACCGTTCGAAGATTTATCAACATTCGAAATAAACTCAACACAACGAGTACTCAATGACAACATTGTTGATTGCGAAGGAATACCGACAATTGATATCTCTCCACTGTTGGTTCCAAACTGTGACGCAGCCAATATTACAATGGCACAAATATCAAAAGCATGTAGCGAGTGGGGATTTTTCTTGGTGGTGAATCATGGCATTGCGTTAGAAGTCCAAGAGCGCGCCCAACGAATAGTGAAAGAGTTTTTCACACTATCGTTAGAAGAGAAGACGAAAGTTGCCAAAGATGAGAATAATTTTCTTGGATATCACAATGCTGAAAACACTAAAAACATAAGAGATTGGAAAGAGATCTTTGAATATGAGGCGAAAGGATCTGTGAATATTCCGATCAGGAATGTGAATGGTGATTATAAGATTGAGAAGGTTAAAAATAGATGGCCAGAATTTCCACCAAATATGAGGTAAAGTTATCAATAATTTTCATCTTATCTTTATATATTTAATTCAATATTACTTTCTTTTTGTGCATGTTAAAACAAATTGATTTATAATATAACCATTATTATTCTTCCAATATTACCTAGTAATATATCCTTAACTTTTCTTAATTGAATCAACATACATCGTCTTAATTCAACTGTTGTGTGCATGTACAATGAATATTTGTATGCATGATTATAATATTATGTTTTCAGGGAGGCTTGCATGGAATATGCTCATGCAGTTGAAGAATTAGCATTTAAATTGTTACAGGCGATTGTAATGACATTAGGATTGCCGCCTATGAGTTTAAACGAGTGTTTCAACGAGGATGCTACGAGCACAATAGTTTTCAATCACTATCCTCCTTGCCCTTATCCTGATCGAGTGCTTGGTATTAATCCCCACACCGATATAGGTGCCATAACTATTCTCGCTCAAGATGACGTGGGAGGTTTACAAGTAAAGAGACAAAGTGATGGAAAATGGATTCGCGTTAATCATGTCCCTAACTCATTCATCATCAACATCGGCGATTTATTTCAAGTAATTGTTTATCTTTATCACTTATTTCAAGTAATTATTATTTTCTAAACAACTAGTTAGAATTTCCAACACTTTAGTTTAACAACTACGTAAATTAAGTGAATGTATGTATCTACACATGCACATATATATAATATAGCTAATCAATAATAGTAATATTGTATACTCTACTTAAATATAGGTCTGGAGTAACGATAGATATAAAAGCACCGAGCATAGAGTCGTCGTCAACTCAGCAAAGGAACGGTTTTCTATCCCTTTCTTCTTCTGCCCGACTCACTATACTACAATAAAACCTTTGGATGGAATTGTGAGTGAAAATAATCCATCTAAGTATGAAGAATTTGAGTATGGAAAATATTACAAAATGAGAATGGATAGCAGCTTTCAGAAACAAAAAACTGAAAACGTGAACGTAGGTCAATTTAGAAACTCGGTTATCTAAAATAATAATGTGGTCAAATGTTGGTTATACTTGAAACAATCATATGTTTTGTAATGTTTTGTGCTTTGTTTGTACTTTGCAGCGATTGAGATGAGTGTAGTGGTTGAGATGAGTGTTTGGGCTATAATTATGATGTAAATGGTCTTTGAAACTTATTTATATAATAAATTCTTCTTTAATATATATGATACGCCTATTTGTTCCACAGAATGCTAAAGAACGTGGCATATTCTTTTGACAAACACCGGTTAACTTGAGTTGTACACCTATAATTACATAAACTTGATTTCGCACTCCTTAATAACTTACAATTCATACATTATGGTGACCGTTGTAACAGTGGAGCAAAAATTTATCATTAAAATTAAATTCTATAATCCTTCAATTTCTTTTTTTTTATCTAGTTATCCTTTCATTTGCTTGCGTTATTTTTGTATATCATTCCATCTTTCCCTTTGATCCCCCCTCATTTCTTTTTCTATTTTATGTTACTTTCACATTAAAGATTTAACTCTTTAGTTATTCTTCATAAAAGGCAATCGTATAAGAGCGGTTAATTCAACTGTCAATATTGGCGTGACTAGAATCAAAGGCAGATGTACACTATAGTGAGCTAGGACTACCGCCTTAACTGGGTTGCAAGTTTATTTTACAGAAAACTTTGTACTTGTACTTTACCCTGTCTAAATTAATTATTAGCCCTATCTAAAATAAAAGGGGAAATTAATTTAAAGGACAAAAATTTGTATATTTTTAGCCTCAAGGACACGACCTCAATATTTTACCCACAAGGACAAACATTCTCTTAAATTTTTTTCATAAGGACAAATATTCTTTAAAAATTATTCATAAGGACAAACATTTTTTCAAAACTGCTACCGTACTAAAAACTGATACCTAAAAACTGCTACCGATAACTACAAACTGATACCTAAAAACTTAAAAACTGATACCTAAAGAAAGTTGTCCTTCAGGCTAAAATACTGAAGGTATGTCATTGAGGCTAAAATACTGAGAAATTTTGTCATTGACAATAATTTTCTGAAAATAAAACATAGCTCAATCTTAGCTCATCCCAACTTATGTATAAATAATAAACGCGATCTTTTCATTACCATGTCACTTCAAACTCTCTCATAATCCAATTTATTAGCATGCAATACCTTATAAAGATTGGCACCATACCTCAACGAAGAGTTTTAAATATATTATTTTTATGCTTCATCTTTTCTTTTATCCAAACTTTTGTGGTTAGAAGCCATAGCAAGCATGTTGTATATGAAATATTACAATTATAGCTAGAAAGCAATGCAATTTCCGTGTATATATTATAATTTTAATATTGTATACTTCCGCATTTACTTTACAAAAAATACTGCCTAACTGAAACTATATGGTAGCTCAGGTATATACTTGTCAAAACAATATCAATTTCAGTTACTAAAGTTAAATTTTCTCAAATAAGGAACACCATATGCAATGAAGTAGCGTATCAAATTTGAAGCAACATATGAAATTTCATAAGCTTAGTAAAAAAAAAACTATATAGAACTTCACTTATAAATTATAACAAGTAAAATGCCATTGTTTCACAAATCTCAAACATAATTAGCTCGGGTTCAGTTCCAATAGAAAATCAAATTTTTAACAATGGAAGTCTCGACAGTGCTAGAGGCTTTAAGCAATTTTTGGCTGATTCTTTAACCATTTCCTCTAGTTTTATATTAGAGAAAGTGATCCAACTTTAATTAATTCGTTTCCTTAATCAAATACATATTCCACCATATTCCAGAAATATCATAAAGTACTCTAACAGCTTACAATAATGCTAAACAAATACTTAGGAAGCCAATTTCTTAAAAAGTAAATTTATTTTTTGATTATATCATTTTTCATAACACATCAAAAAACCCAATTAATCCATGCAAGAAAATGAAATGGTAGGTAATAATATGAAATCACAAAAACAAAATAAAATGAGAGAGAGAGAGAGAGGGGGAGGGGGGGGGGGGGGGGGGGGAGCGCGCGCCCCTTTGTTAAACATACCTAAGAGCGAAGGCCATGCCATTGCCATGGCTGGAAATGTGTAAAGAAGAATAAACGGGTAACGCTAATTCCTTGTTCTATGTTTTGAATATCATTTTAAACGCAATCTCGTGCGTTATTGGGCTTGAGGTGTCGGCTTTCTGATCGTTGGGCTAAAAGGCCTTGCAGTTAATGCACTTGCTTAGCAGTTTTATAGCGGTAAATATGCATTATTAAAAACTATTATTATTTTTTGATTGAAATTTACACATTATTAAAATTAGTTTTACCAAGTCATTTGTTTAAATCTGAATCTTTTTGAATTATTCAAAATTGTTTCTTAAGCCACAAATTATTTATATAATAAATTTGCCGCTAAGCTATATTTTTATTTAATAATTTTTTGGTTGATATTTTTATTTAATAATTATTTATATATACAAATACAAATATATATGTGTGTGGAAAAAAAAAACACACACACACATATATATATATACACGAGGAAAAATGACGTCCGATAATGGCTCTCAAAACTCTAGAGGAAAATCTACTGAGGCAGATGATGATTTCAATGATACTGGATGGACAAAGGTTCAGACAAAAAGAAATAATACAACCAGGGCTTTCTTAAATCTGACGCCCAAACAAGTTGGGACGGGGTCTTCTTCCAATTAAGTTCGAACAAGTAATTTCATGCCCCAAAAACAATACTTTGGTACAAGTACACGCACGTGGGCAGATGCTTTAGCTGGGAATATGGCATAGAAGGTGGGGTTGAAAATTTTGAGAATATCATTGACGAATCTAGAGATTTTGCTGATTTGGATGACGAGGTATTTACACTAGCTGATAATATGTGTAATAATTCAATTTATATATACTTGGTAGGGAAAAGGCCTTATTGTGTTCATTTAAATGCGTACATCAAATGGGAATGGAAGCCATTTGGAACATGAGATGTATTTGCTCGTGTAAATGAATTTTATTTGATTGAATTTGCTAAAAACGAGGGCTGTAAAAAAGTTTTGGATGGTGGTCCTTAGTTCATGGACAGTAAACTAATTCTCATTAAACGTTGGGAACCTAATCTACGACTGGAACAGGACATGCTTGAGTCATACCCTATCTTGTTAGGATGATAAACCTAGACTCATCATTATGGAACGCCAGGAAAATAAGTAAGCTAGCTATTTTGATTGGGACGCCACTAGCCACGGATGACGGCACAAGGAATGTTAAGAGGTTAAAATATGCTCATGTATTGGTTAACATCAAAGCTAGCGATGAGTTAAAGAAGCAGGTCTGTGCCAAAGATCGAAAAGGAAATGTATATGTGCAGGACATTGAATATGAGTTCGTGCCTCCTAGGTGTATGCAATGCAAGTGTTTTGCACATTCAAATGCCTAATGTGAGATTTTAGTGCAACCAGTTAAACAAATATGGAAAGCAAAAGATTTACAGGCATTTTAGACATTTCAGACATATAGGCATATTTACAGGCATTTCAAACAAATAGGCATATTTACAGACAACTAGTTAAACAAATATGTAAATATGGAAAACAAATATGGACTTATTTACAAGCATTTCAGACGAAAATACAGAACTTCCTTTTGAGAATGTTTCTGTTCAAACCGTTGAGTCCCCAATCGCTACTACTAATTTACAGGAACAACGCACTATAGTTCATACAGCTACAACCCTGGAGGAGAGAGACAGAAGGATAATGTTGACTCGAAGAAATGTCGAGATAGTTCATCTGTTGCTTCCATGGAGGAGAATGAAATCCAAGTGACTGAAGTAGAAGTTATTGAGAAACTATGTCCTAAAACATTAGATGAATTGAACAATTTAAACATAAATTTACATGATTCCGAAGAAGAGGAGGAGGAAACATCAAGTAGCAAACCTTATACGAAAACAAACAATAACTACAGAAAGCCAGTTCAAAAAGGGTGACAACAAAAGTAAGGCAACTAATTTGCAAGGAGAACCTCCTAGGAAATTGAGGAGCGGTTCTTTGCTGCCTAGATGTCTATAATAAGCTGAAATGTAAGAGGTCTAAATTCCGATGCCCAAAAGTTAGATCTCTTTAATCTTAGAAGACTACCTTCTATAATGGGCATTCTAGAAAACAAGTTTAATGATAGTAATTTGAGTTTTTTCATTGATACTTTAGGTGAGGAATGGAATTCTGTTCATAACAATGAGTTGGGTGAAAAGGGGAGGATTCTGCTAATATGGAACAAATTTATTTGGCAAACGCAGTTGATTGACAAGGATGATCAACAAATTTCTAGTAAAGAAACTAATCCAGGTGGACTTTTCATTTTTTATATCATCAATCTATTCTAGCAACCTGGCTTCATATAGAAATAATTTAATTATGGAATAAACTCAAGCATACTATTGCTAACATTGGTGGTCCTTGGATAGTGATGGGAGACTTCAATGCTCTTCTATAAAGTAATGAGATGAAAGGAGGTCTTACACTTAGAGTTTCCTAACTCGTCAAATTCAGTGACTATGTAGTGGCAACCGGGCTTATTGAACCTATCCACAGCAGCCTGAAATACACATGGAGGTCTGGAGAATGTAAAAATATATCTTGTAAATTAGATAGAATTTTAATCAATACTGAACGCATGAACTTGTTTACAGATATTAAAGTGAATATTCTATTCAATTCATCAAGTGATCATGGGCCTATTCACATACAATGGGTGGAAAAAAGCTCATCAGCCAAAGGAAGGCCCTTCAAATATTGTAATGAATGGCATATATTAGAAGGTTATTCTGACGTAGTAGACTTTACTACCTTTGAGGCTGGAGATGGTTACCATTTCTACAAATTTGTTCAAATGCTCAAAACAACTAAAAATAGACTAAAAGAGTGGAATAAAAATAGAGTAAAAGACAAGGATAAAATTATGGAGTTACAACAGTCTTGTAAAGATTGGCTAAAGAAGATAGATGCGGGGACCAGTGATGAAGATACTTGGAGGCAATACTATCAAACTCAGGAACAACTTAAACAAGCTCTGAAAATTAACGCAGTAGAACTAAAAAAGCCAAAAAGAAGTAGATAACAGAGGGGGATGAGTGCACTAAATTCTTTTACACTAAAATGTATAACAGAAGAAACACTAACACTAATATGCAATGTTTTAACCAAGATGGAACTGTTTGCAACAATTCTTAGTCGATTGAAGAAGAAGCATCAAAGTATCACAATGACCTATACAATGGCTTAACTGAGGAGAACATACCACATTTTGAAAGCATACAGTTGTTGAACACTACTGGTTGCAGAATGTTATGGAGAAAGGTTATAGAAACTGAAGCTTGGGAAGTACTGGATTCGATTCATAAGGATGTCAGCCCCGCCCCAGATGCGCTGGGCTCCGACTTATACCGAAGGCACCGGGTTCACCTGAAAAATCATGTAGTAATAGCTATTCAAGAAGCTTTCCAGACTGGTAAAATATTGAAAGAAATTAATCATACTTTTCTATGCCTTATCCTTAAAAACGAGAAGCCCACTAAAATTGAAGATTACAGACCGATTGCTTATTGTAATGTTTTATATAAGATCTTGAGCAAAGTTATTTGCAACAGAATTAAGAAAATCTTACCAGATCTTATAGTAGAATGTCAAAGTGCTTTTATCAAGGGACAAAGTATATCTGAAAATTCTCTTATGGCTCACGAATTAATCAAAAAATTTAATAAGTAAGGTGCAGATAAATTTTGTTTGAAAGTTGACCTCCACAAGGCGTATGATAAGATTAATAGACAATTTATTAGTCATATGCTCAAATGTATGGGGTTCCCAAACAAAATTACTTGGTTGATTAACGAGTGCATTACCACGCCTACCTTTTCAATTTTGGTGAACAATGTTCCCAAAGGTCACTTAAGCAGTAATAAAGGAATTAGGCAAGGAGATCCTCTATCTCCTTACCTATTCATGATTATCATGGAATATTTTACCCTTCAGATGGAATTAGCATGCCATAACAATTAATTTCAGACCATACGCAATTTCCAGCCTAGAATTAGTCACATGTTATATGCTGATGATTTGATTATTTGCATAATGTCAAGCAAAGAAACTGCTATGACTATAAAGAACATTTTCTGTTCTCTAGAAAGAATGTTGGACTGAAGCTTAATGAACTTAAAAGTAAATGTTATTTTAACAAATTCAGTGCTAACAGGAATGAAGTTTTAGTGATCTTAGGGGTTAAAGAAGGGGAGTTGCCTGTCAAGTACTTGGGAGTTCCTCTGTAACGACCCGATATTTTTGACTATTCGCATCCACACATGTCAAACTTGAATAATTCAAAATACCGAATTGTTAATTAAATTTGGCAAAACTGAACATATACAGTAAATAAATAATCACAGATCATAGACACAGAGTAATAAATGCAGCGGAAATAAAAGAGATAGTAGTTCATGAAGCTACTATATAAATATATAAGTTACATCAGAGTTAAACCAGATACAACGGAAGAGTAACACGATATATCAGATACAAATCAGAATACATCACTGGAATCATCAAATACTGAAAGCAGAATAGATGGCTGGATCTTCAAGCAAAGCTCCAACTTCAAAGGTGAGTCTCGAATACTGGTACACTCAGTCTGACCAGAGCGTAAAGCAAAACACAAAACACTCGAGTCAGGATTAACATTCTTATATCAATAAATCCAACTCAAGTGAAATAGCAATTGAAATACAAGTAACTCAAAGGATGTTTGGAATAACCATCCTTTAAGGATCCGTTAAACTATCTACTATGTAGTAGTGTACGATAAGTAGATAATGTCTATCAGTAATATAAGATATCAAAATAGTGTTAAGGCGTTACCATTATCCCCCTTAACACATTTTATATAAGCGTTATAGTCTATACAGCACTGTAAACTCCACCGTAAACTAGTGGGATATCAGGGAGTACTCCATAGGTATAACACAAAACAAATCGTAGTGGTCGCGTATATAGGGATACAAGTATGACAAGGCACATGAGGCAATACCCAAGGTAGTGAAACTACCGTTTGCCTGATCCGGACTGGTGAGAACGCATCGTCGCAGCGATCGCAACACCGCGAAACAACACTCCCAAAATCAAGGGTGCACCAATCGATAACAAGTAATGAGTAGTTTTTGAAGAAAGTGTTCGCTCGAGGTAGCTAACCCCCATTTGGCCCGGCACGGCTCATGTTTTAGTCATTTCCAATTTAACACAAGTGTCAAGGCTATCCATTATCGTTCTCTTTCTTCAGTCATCACGTACATCATTCCAACCACTTCATTCTGGATCACACTCCGCGCATAGTTATTAAAGTGGTTTTCGGTTTAGACAGTGAGTATGTCCCTAACCGATTCCGGTCTCTTTAATAACTTTCGTAATTATTACACCGATTGGTCGTTTATTCATTTCAAAACCAAATCAATTTTAATCTCAATTAAAATTTTAAAACATTTCATTTCCCTTTCTAAATCAATTTCCATAATTTATGTTTCATAACTTCCAAATTACCATTTCAAAATCTTATAATTCAATTTCAATTTCTATTTAAACAATTCAAATATTTTCAAGTTCGTAAATAAGTTTCATTCCAAATCATTTAAATTAATTTAATTTAACCTTTAAATCAATTTAAATTCATTTATCGATTTCATTCAATATTCATTTAACTAAATTTGCCATTCAAAACAATTTCTATTAAATTTCCAATTCATTAAATCAATTATTTAAATTCAACTTCATTATATCAAACTTACAAATTGAATTAAATTATATTCATCAAATCAAATTCTTTAAATTTCAAGTCTTACATTAATTTCAATAAATCACATTTTATTTCTTGTTAAAGAAATTCAATTTCACTTATTTACTTAATTACAAATTTTAAAACTTAATTATTTCATAACTCAACTTTACTTATTAAAGAAGTTCAATTTCACTTATCAAGGATTCAATTTCGTTTAATTATTAAATTATTCAATCTTATTTGATTATTAAATAATTTCAAAACTTGATTATTAAATAATTTCAAAACTTGATAATTAAATTTTAAACAACATTCTTTCATCAACTACTATGTTAACATTTTGTTTCGGATTATTACATATTAACATTTTCCTTTCATAAAAATTCAAATTCCAACTTCATTTTAAAACCTCATTATTTATTCAAATAAAATCTTTATTTTATTTTTAAATCAAATTATTGACCAATCGGGTTTATTAAATTCTCTATCCTATGTCAAGTTCATTTGGGTATTTATCATTTCAACCCGATTCCAAATCAATTCAAAAATCAAAGCATAACAAAAGGGAACTTGCAGTGTGATAACTGGGATGATGTCAAAGTAAATAAATAAGCAATAACAACAACCAATATCAATCCAATAATCAATTCAAATAATCCCGAAATAATCGTATTAATTCACATTGTTGTTTGTGCAAATTAATATAATTATTTCTAGAATCTACACTATCATTTCATGTAGATTAAAGATTTCACACTAATATTAATACGGTTTTTCCATTTGATATCTATTATCCAATTTCATACTACATCAATTTATACACATACATTTAAATGGTTCAAGGTGTGATTAACACTATTTCTACGTGTCAATTTATTTAAAATTGAAAGGGGGTCATATTATGCAAATGTCAACAATCAAATTAACACTTATATCAAATCTAATTATCCTACGTGAATTTCAATTTCAAATTATTTATCACTTACAACGTTAACAATTTAACGTTCAATGTAAACAACAAACAATCAATCAATTATCAACCAAACTGAATTATCATCGTTTAAATAACAGATAATGGTGTCAGATGTCACAGGTGAACTGGTACGGGTAATAGCATATATAACAGTGTACATAACTAGCAGCATATTTCAATTGTCGTTTCAATTGAAATCAGATTTAATAAATAAAAGAACATTAATCGTGAGTGATTGCTCACCTTTCGATGCTAGAGCGGTTTGACAATGAAGGGAGTTACGAACAAGGTTTTAAATCTCGCTCATCTCGGGCGAGATCTCGGGCGAGATCTCGTTTTCAAGCTTGGGCGATTCGAAACAACTAATTTCGTTTGAATCTCGTCTGACCCAAATCTCGGACGAGATTTCAGTATCTCGTCCGGTATCTCGGACGAGATTTAACATCGAGATATCGGCCGAATTTTTGAAATTTGGAAAAAATCAACTCTTTTTCCGTATTGGGTTAGCTCATCCTTTACCTAAATTTAAGCCTTCTTAATTGTACTTTTTTTAACCCTTATTTCTTATATAAATCTCATTTAATATTCATCTCTTATTTTACGGCAGTGACAAGTGTAAGAAGATGATAAAATCTACATCGATTATGATAAGTATTTCACTTTATGATTTTCATTTAGGTTTCTGATCCAAATTAATTTACATCCGATTTCATTTTTCTTTTTTTGACACTTTCTTGAGTTTTTTTCCTAACCCTATTTTTTGCGGCTATAAATTTTGGGCTTCACTTATTTAACTTTATGTTCTAAATGGATTCCCAATTTGATTTCATGTCTTTGCTGCTATAATTTTTTTCCTCAAGGGTTATTTTTAAGCAATAAAGGAATTCTCTTTCATCTATTAATTTCATTTGATGATTACATGTTCATTCGTACATCATTTTTTTGCTTTTCTTATAATATTACTAAATGATTGAAATTGTTTGTACTATGTATGCTATTTTCTACATTTGTTTGAAATATCTATGCTATTAGTTGCTTAATGAGATTTTGTTTGCTAATAATTAAATACTATAATCAGACATAGAATATCTTAATTCTACTTGTAGACTTTTGTATTTGAAGTTATAAAATTAAGATTTCCCTTGCAGCACTATAAATCATAAAAGGTAGAAATGAGACATTATATTGTGTAGGAAAGTTAAGTGAATGATCAAACAAAGTAAAGGTGCATATGTTATGGTTTGTTTCTTGTCTACTTTATCTCATATGATATTATATTGAACATTATTCATGAAATCTAGTTATTTGTTTATTTTACATGATACAAGTGATATTTTTCCATACTAAATTACTAATGATAAGCGTGTGATATATTCAAGGTAAGTGTATAGTGTTTTCCTTAAGGTAGTGACTAGTATTATAAATTTAGGTGTATGAAAACTAATTTTCGACATGACATATACTCCGAGATAACTCCGAAATGAATTTTAGAAACCGAGATGTAAATCCGAGATGGACGACCGAGATGCACTCATCTCGTTCGAGATTTCACCCGATACGAGATAATATATCTAAATTCTTCGAGACGAGACGTGACCGAAATCCGAGATTTAAAACCTTGGTTACGAATTGCAAGCACTACTTCCGAAATAACTAGATTGGCACGAATCGACGAGCAAAGCTGTTAAATAGGCATTGTCGAAATCAAATCAAAACATTCAACATAGCAATAAATAAAAACATGTCCTGCGTCAAAGTTTAACAATATAATTCTATGTGCTACCGAGATCGAAATGGTCTGAAATTTGGTATGAATAAAGATCAAAACTTGTATTTCAAACTGCAAAAGAATCACTTGATTCGGACAAGAGACGAGAAAAGTTACGATGTCACGAACATAGACTCAGGCCATGTTGCGACGGTCAAATGTTCAGGTCTGAAAACCCCTCTGGGTCTGACTTTCAGGTAAGAAACAGAGGACTGAACCACCTCGTATGAAGCTAAAATTTTATATACAGAATGTAAAAAACTTTATCTTTTAAACAAAAAAAGAATCACTATATTCCGACGTAAGATGGAAGAGATACGATGCGTCAAACATGAACTCAGGTCGTGTTTGCAGCAGTGTAAAATAATTTCAAGTACAAAAGAACAGCTGCCTGGGTCTAACTTCCAAATCCTCGACCACAAATCAAACGATGTCGGATTTTGCTGAAATTTGACAGGCATAAACTAGGTAACTTCGACTCCTTTTTAAAAATAGAATCAACCCATTCCGATGAAACATGAGTGAGATATGATATCGTGAACATGAAGTCTAACTGCTGTTCAGAAAAAAATAAACAAACATGCAAACAAGTGCAAAATCAGTTTGGTTGCAACTTTCAGGTATAAAACAGAGGACCAAACGGCCTTAAATGAGACTGAAATTTTACATACATATACTAGAGAATCTCATCTTTCAATCAAAAAAGAATCGTTGAATTTCGATAGAAAATGAAAGAGATACGCTACGTCAAACATGGACACTGGTCATGTTTGTAACAGCGCGATCAATTCTAAGTACAGCTGAAAACATTCAACAGTCCAACTTTCGGACATCAAAATGGTGTAACAAATTACATCCGAATGAAATAAAATTTTGCAGACATATACTAGAGAATCTCAACTTCCAAACAAAATATGAATATACACACGGTGTATATATAAAACAATGTGCAAAACATACATACAAATTTATACAGACTGTGTGTAAATATATGGCTTTTGTATACATATAAAAGCTATTTCAACAATTTAAATATAAGAAAAGGTATAGACAATTTTTGAAAACTTATACTTATACATTACTTACTGTGAACCATCACTGCCGAAAGTAGATGCAAGAATATAACTTGCATGTAGATTATGTGACTCACCAGTATGACAACATTAGATATACATCACAAATATATATAGTAAACATGAGATATCATATACTATAAACCAAGATATAGCAAACATATATAACATAACCCACGCATACTTATCAAATAGGAGCTTAAAATCATACAGCAAACAAAACAAAACTATATTACAACAGTAAAACATATATATACTATCTTAATATAACTCATATTTTCAAAACTGGAAGAACTGGTACAACCGAAACAATATATGTATTATATACATGTGAGCATATATATGATGCCTTTAACAACAATAATATATATATTTTATACTATATAATTACTCACCACGGAGAAGATCTGAAGGGATCGGGTCACGAGGAGGGAGGGCGAACTGGAATTTGTGAGGTGGAGGTGTTCGGTTGGGTACGGTTGTCGAGTGGAGCAAGATCGAAGGCAGTGGGTTCATTGGAGATAGGCGGAGGAAGCTCGGCTAAAGGGAAAAAACGATGGTGAGGAGAGAGGTCGGCTGTTCGCGAGGTGAAAGCAAAGTGGAGCGGCCATTGCCGTGACGGAAGCGTGAGGCGGAGGGATACGTGGCCGAAGTTTAGGTGTGGTGGCTCGAGAGGGAAGTGGGCGGCTGGAAAGTAGGGCGTCGGAGAAGGGAAGGCGAGTGGAGAAGGCGGAGGGGTGGATGCACGGGAAGGAGGCTTGTGTGGCCGGAGGAAGTATGCCTTTGGCCATGGTGGTGATGTGTGTTCCGTGCATTTGAAAGGAGGCTGTGAGAATGATTTTGAAGTAGGGGAGAACTTTGTTTTAGTTGGATTTGAACTGGTAGCAAAATAAAAATGAAATGTAAACATACAGGGAGTGGAAGACTATTGGGAAGTTGCATGCATGACAGAGAAGGAAGGACGTGTATTTTGAGAGCAATTTATGAACCGATGCTTTATGGACCATTTTATATTTATCGAAATCAACGAGAATAGTAGGAGGCAATGTTGAATTCAACAAGTATTAATTGCTACTGGCTAACCTCTTACTGGCTAACCTCTTTCTCATGGATACAATGAAAGGACGGGTGGAATCAATAGCACAAATATGGATACCGAGACGGAAATTGTTTTATAGACTTTCACCGTACATCGAACTCCGAAATTTACAATCGAATATATCATAGAGATCAGTACGATGAGACGATCAAAACGATAAGCAGATATCAATGGTATGATTGAATTATAAAAATTCGAATTTTCTACCAGCGAAAAATGCAAGAAAAACGTAAGAAAATAAGATCGACGGAGCTAAAGATGTCCGAATTTTGAAAAAAACGAAAATAGCGTTTGCTCAGAAGATGGTTTAGAATTTTTCTATGTAAAAATATTTAAGTTCCGAAAATATTTTATTTTCATCGCTTTTTGACCGATTAAATTGAAGCAAATTTACGCGCGAAATAAACTTTCATATTTTCGGACGAAAATTTACCAGTTGCTATGTTTAACTAGACGCATTCCAAATATCAAATTTATATTTCAAAATTTTCGTTTAAAAATTTCATAAAATTTCGACTAATTACGTTATTAAAACAGTTAAATTTTACGGGTCGTTACATCCTCCATCCTCTAAGAAAATTGCTCATGTTGAATGTGCTAAATTGATTACTAAGATCAGAAATAAATTGCAAGGTTGGAGTTCAAGACTTTTTTCTTTTGCTGGTAGGGTTGAACTAGTGCACACAGTCATCCAGGCTAAAGTCAATTTCTGGTTGCAGACATTTCAGTTACCCGATGCCTCGATTGATAAAATTGAAAGGGTTTGTGCTGATTTCATTTGGAAGGTAGGACTCAACAAAATAAAATATAAAGACTTATGCAGACCTAAAGAAGAGGGAGGAGTGGGTCTCAGAAATTTAAGGGATATGAGGGATGTTTTTACATTAAAACGAGGCTGGAAAATAATCAACTTGAAGGGATTATGGGCTAGATGGATGAGGCAGAGATATATGAAAGACATTTTTTGGCAAATGGATGTGGACAACAATGCTTCTTCTATGTGGAAAGCTATTATGAAAATTAAGGATAAGCTTGCTGATAATTGTACTAGAGAAATAACTTATGGTAAAGACACTGACTTGTGGAAAGATCCATAGATGGGATATTTTCCTAGTTAAATGCTCCTTTGACCCCTACTTGTATCCCCTTTTTACTCATTCTATCTCATTTATTGGACGAACTGTTGTATAACTTTCATACATTATTCTATCTAATTTTTAGCTCTGTATAAATAATTAAAACATTCATACAATATTAATATAACTTTTGTTTTATTTTTAATTTATGAAAATTATAAATTAATATTATCCTTGGTCGAATTTGGAAAAAACTAATAATGTGGTAATATTGGCTCTTCGGTGTGAACACAATCCACGGTCAATGTTTAAACAATTTAAATACTAAAGCATGTACAGACTTTGTTGAAGTATAATATATGGTCAATTTCAATGCTTATAGATCGATTAGGAGAAATAGTATTTCTAATCTGATATATGCTCAACCAGTAACAACAATCTGTACACGTATTCTTCATTACTATATCACTTAGATATATAGAGTTCGGTTTAAGGTAAATAACTCTATTAATATCTTTGTTAATTATGCAGGTCAATTTTAAAGTCCTTGGTCTAATGCGATAAAATTCACCGATTAACCATTTTGCTTTGGCTATATATTTTGACTTTAATTTGGCTTACCAATTACAATGGTACTGACCTTCCGAAGGAGACAAATCCTTTCTTAAGCAATGTGTCGGTTCAAGTGTGTCAACATGTACTCAACTATGGTCGTAACATGATCGCTATGAAATGTGGTTTCCCATAATCTAAGTATAGTTTACACACACAAGTTTGACAATACTCTCAAGTCAGCAGAATATTATCCATCATTACTTCGAGATCTTCTATTTCGGTTAAGTTATATAACCTGTAGAAGACCCTCGTTGAGTCATTCTATGATCGTTCCAAACAACCACAAGATATGTAACCTCTTGATACCTTCAACAGTCATGAGTAAATCACTACCCATCATATGAAGAGTGTTCGCACACTAGTCTCAATAGATGTATCAATTTCCTTTTTCTTGATAATTCTTGACCATGAACATTAAGGAGTTGTGTTTCTATTTATATCGATTCATTACTCATGGTTATGGACATTTCATAACTACAATTGATAAAAAACTACTCCTATAAATTTTCTATATGTATATGTTTAATATTTATTTATTACTTATATCATAATATAACAAACACATAAAATAGAAAACAAAATCAAAATTATTTTTTATTTTGAACAAGATCATTTACAAATTTAGGATCATATAACAAGACTACTTAATTTCCCCTAGTATACACCCTTAATTCTATAAATTGTCCACTTGCACTTAGGGCCATTTATGGAGCGTCATCCCCATCCCTTTGACCAGTCTTCCTAAAACATGTAAAGAGAATGCCTCAGTGAATAGATCTGCAATGTTATCTTTCGTATCAACTCTCTTGATCATGATATCTCCGTCATTCATAGAATACCTTATCATGTAGAACCTACGGAGGATGTGTCTTGATCTCTTGGAAGCTTGTGGTTGCTATGTCATCTAAATTTCTGCATTGCTGTCACGATACATAAGCATTAGGCTTTCTATGCTTGGGATCACATCTAGCTCCTTAATGAATTTGCACATCCACACTGCTTCCTAGGCGACATTGTTCAAAGGCAATATACTTAGCCTCCATGGTGGAATATGTCAAAATTCCTATTTGGAACTTTGCAACTAATAGTTGTACCATTTAATGTAAAATCAACCTCGAGATTGACTTGCTATCATCGATATGACCTTGAAAGCTTGAGTCTGAGTAACCCTTCACAAGGAGTTCGTCGCTTCTATAAATTAGAAACAAATCCTTGGTGTCTCTTAAATACTGAAGAATGATTATGAACACTATCCAATGGTTCCCTCTCGAGTTAGATTGATATCGGGTTACTACATACGGTGCAAAAGTGATATCAAGCCTAGTACATAACATGGCATATATGCTCGATCATATTGCCAAAGCATTAGGAATCCAACTCACGTGTTGCCTTCCCCCATCCTTAAATAAGGAGTCCTTCCTAGAAAGGACAATTTCATGTCGAACTGGAATGTTTCCACACTTGGAATTTTCATACTAAAATGTTTTAGTACATTATCTATATACATGGATTGGAATAATCATAATATTCTTTTTGATCTAACTATATAGGTCTTAATTCCTAAAATATAAGAAGCCTTGCCTAAGTTCTTCATCCATAAGTTATTAGACAACCACACTTTCACTGATTGCAACGTTAGTACATTATTGGCAACCAGTAGCAAATTATCGATTTATAGAACTAGCAATGTAACTACACCACTCTGCTCTTTCTTATATAAACACACCTCCTTTATGTTTTTACTGAAACCAAACTATTTAATTACCTTGTTAAAAAAAATTCTTTCAACTTTGAGATGCTTGCTTAAGATAGTAAATCGATCTTAAAGGTCTACAAGCCTTATCACAGCTCCTACTGACCTCAAATTACTCTTGCTACGACATATAAAGCATCTTCTAAATCAGTATTTAAAAAGCCATTTTGACATCTACTTGCCATATTTCATAGTCATGGTATGCGGTGACTGCAAGTTGAATCCATATGGATTTAAGCATGGCGAGTAGTGAAATGTTTCGTCATAATCAACATCTTAAATTTGATGAAACTCTTTCACTACCAACCTCACTTGATAGGTTTCAACATTTCCATCCGCATCGATCTTTTTCTTCAAGATCCATTTGTATTCGATAGGTTCCATACCTTTGAGTACATTCTACAAAGTCCAAACTTTGTTTTTGTACATGAAATCCTCTTTGATTTCATAGCATCAATCCATAAGGCAAAGTCCTTACCCTCCAAGGCTTGTCAGTAAGTAAGTGCATTGCCATTATAAATGACATAATTTGCATTCTCATCAATCTCGTAGTATCTCTTTGGCATGCAAGATTCCCTATTTGACCTTCTAATATATTATGTATTTTCAACAGATGATAAAGTACTCTCTATATATTCAGTTTCTTTGGAAATTTCTTGGATCTCATCTAAGTCTACCTTATCGCCACTAACTTATTGTAAGAGAAAACCATTTTCTGAAAAGGTGGCATGTCAAGAAACAAACACCTTTTGTTCCTTAGTATGATAGAATATGTCTCCATGGTAATTCCTTGGATACCTTATAAACTTAAACAAGATTGACCTTGCCTCTAACTTACTGGTATTTGCGTTCTTAATGTAAGTCGGACAATCCCAAACCTTAAGATAATTAAGTTGAGGTTTGTTGCTAGTCCATAACTCGTATAGTGTTTTAGGTATATATTTCAGATGGTACATTGTTTAACATGTATGCGGCGATATCTAGCGCACACCCCCAAAATAAATAAGGTAACTCAGATCACTCATCATTGATCGAACCATGTCTAACAAAGTTTGATTCTTCCCGTAACGATCTGCAAATTTGGCACTGCAAAATATTAAAATTATTAAAAATGAATTTTTAATAAAAGGGTGAATTGGGTATCATGTTTATACCCGTGTAAAGGCCTTTTCGAGCTAATCAATTGATATATTGTAACACCCCATAAAATAAACAGTAATTATAAAACAATTAATAAATAAATTTATAAGGCTCAAAATTGGTATCTGAGCAAACATTAGAATTTAACCATGAAACTCGAGTCATTGTATTCTTGGCTATTTTTGAGCAACTTTCATATATAAAGCTTCGCGATCGGAGATCAAACGGAGAAGTTATCAATGTTTGAAGATTTCGGATTAGAAATAATTCAAAACAGAATTAGGAAAATAAATAATAATAACATTAAAAAGGAAATGAGTCACTGACCAACCACCGATCGACAATTAAGAAGAGTCGGTCGACTACTCCAGTCAACTGATTGATCGGTCGGTTAGGGCCGGTTCATGTCCAACGTTGGCCAAAATGGTAAGGATTTAGTTGATAAAAATATAACATACATAATTGATTCGAGCTCTTATAAATATAGGCATAACCTCTCACTTTTCTTCTCATATTTTCTAAACAAAGCAACAAAGCTCTGCCATTCTTCCTTCTCCATTATTTATAGAAATAATAAAAATATTATATATATATATTGGAAAAGGACATAAAATAAAAGAGAATATGAGAACGAGTGAATTAATTCAGCGGAAAAGGTAGATTCTAGATTTATAAATTTAGACTCCATTAACTCAAATCTTAATAGGTATGTATATACTTTTAAATACATATTTTTTATTGAAAAAAAGGCAATCAAGTAAGAAGAATGAGTTTGGATCGAGAGATATGGAAGCTATAAGGTGAGTGGAAAATTATGTGTTTTACATAATACTAAATTTATGTCCTTAAAATTATGTTTTAATTATGGTTGTGTGGAAACCAATGAATTGTAGACTTAAATAAATAATTCTGACTTGAAATCCTTGCCTATTCAAAAAGTGTTTAACATTAATAAAATGACATATATATCTCGAAGTTAGGGAGAATAGTCCCTAAAATGTATGAAATATAATATTGATAGAATTGTGTAGTTAATTCAAGATTTTTGGTAATCGAATTGTAAATCATTAAACTTGACTATCATTAGTGGGAGATGTTTTAATTTGATGTGGGATTTGAATTTCTATATTTTATTCATTCGAGTTATAGAATCTCCATGAAAAATTTCCATAAATTGTCTAACCTTACAATTATATATGAAAAATGTGTCTTTTGAATTAAATAACAAGTAATAAGCCCAAATGAAAGAGATATGCAAAGTAGGGATGCCTTTTCGTAGTTTGCACTGTCTATTTCAATAAAAATAGAAAAGATAATTCCTTAAAATTTCAAACGCAACACAAATTGGATAGTTTATGGAAAGTTGCAATAGTAATTTTTCCTTCTTTGGAAGGTACGATTTCAATGCATTAAAACATGGAAATAAATATATTTTTGGAAGTTACAACATAAGTGTATATCCAAAAATCTCTAAATATAGGAACTAAAAAGTTGTAAATATATATATATATATATATATAAAGTAAAATGTAAGTTTAAGAAACAAAAAAATCAATGAAAAATAAAACAGCGGGAATTTCTAGTATTATACTAAATAATAAGTGGAATACTGCTAAATTCTCTAAAATCATAGAATTATCTCATCTTGATATCACAAGTGCAAATTGACTCTCATGAAACAACGGATTACTGGCAGTGGCATGGTGAGACCCAGTTTTCATTTAACAGGACATGGAAATACAGTAGAAAACATTATGATGAGCTGTTTTGGTGTCTTGTTATATGAGATCCTATTAATAGCAGGAAAATGTCATTTTGTGCTTATAGGGTCTTGCTAGGCAGAATTAATACAGTAGATCGATTAAAGGAATGAGGAGTAATGTAATGACATTTATGTTCTCTGCAATGGAGGTACATAAAGTATACAACATTTGTTCTTCAACTGTAGCTACTTGAGATACATAAGAGTATTATTAAAACTAAAATTGAATAATATAAATAACATACCGCACTTGATGTCGACGAGGAGGTTCAAATGATCAGATAGAGGTACCAAAATAAAGATCAAATTAGCCAACTTGCCTCCTACTGTCTTGTTGTAGGATCGATTTCACCCTAGAGGGGGGGTGAATAGGATGATACTATTAATTTTAAAATTTATTGCGGAAGTGTATATTAATTTCAACACAGATCACAGCAGAATAATATCAACACAGATAATAGTAGAATAGTAAATGCAGAATATAAAACACACAGATTTACCCAGCTTCGGCAAAACCCTGCCTACGTGCTGCCCCCAAGGTTTCTACTAAAAATTAGATAGTCAGACGCTTACACACGTAAACTCGCGACACCCGCTATCGACTAACCTAACTCTACGCTCAAAACCCTGCCACAACTCAGCCACTGAGTTGCGAATTCTCAAACTGCGCCACGTAGTTTGTCCCCTAGTCACACGACTAGAAATTACAATGGTTTTAAAAGAGAATTTAAATTTAAACGTAAATTATAAACAAAAAACCCTAATTTGTAATACTAAAGCCCAATAGACAAATTAAGTAAGCGGCCCAAAATAAATTGATAAACTTTTTCCCTTTTCTTTTAATTCCTTCGGCCCGACTTCCTTGTGAATAATGTCTGCGTTGATTCGTTCCTCTTTTGCTCTGAAAAATGGCAGCCTCGTTTATCTTCTTTCGTTCTCTCTGAAATTAGGGCTTTTGAGAAATTCGTTGAAGCCGACTGGTAGTTGGTTAATTGCAATCGCTATTTTTCTGTCTTGCTTCGGCAATCGACTCTTCTTCAATTTGAACACGGCTCCTCGATTTGATCGAGTTCGACTTTGATTTCGGTATGTAACTTACTCCTTTTGCTTTGCTGGTTTTGGCTTGCTTGAACTCGATCAGATTCGAGTTGTTGATTTTTGTTCTTTGTTTAGCTTGAACTCGAATTGATACTCTTGCCGATGATGTATATTAGGGTTTATATAGGATTCTAGTTCCTATAATTTCATTCGTGTATATAATACAAATTCGTCTGATAATTTTTTGAATTTGTCAAGCAATTTATCTCGGCCACTTGATTTTGCTTGAATGATCGAGATGATTTTTGACTGCTTCAAATTCCGTATATTTTTGTTGCTTGTTTACTTGATACACACGGCTTTGATTTTTAACTGTTCAATTTTGTTGGTCATTACGATTCTTGATTTAAACTTGACTTTGAGAAGAAAATTGACTTTGTTCAATTGAATTTCTGATAACTTCGGCATTGCTTTAACTTCGGCTTTGAACTTCTGGCATTTAACAATTTCTTTGAATTCTCTGTTGGCTTTGATTACTTTGAATCTGCTATTCCATGGCTTCGGCATGTGATCTTTCATATCTGTAGCATACTTGACTGTGGCATTGCTTCATATATATATGCATTCATGTATGTATATATGTGATTGATTGTTACACAGTTTCATAGCTATTCCAGTTTGTAATTTGTCGAGCACCACTTATTCATGATTGCTGATGCCACTGCATACTTTGTTCTTGTGCATTTTGTTGTTGTTGAGTTGATATAGTCTGGTTTGCTCATGAACTAGTTTGGTGCTGTTTTTGTGCCATGCTTTGCATATGCAGTCTTCTCCTTATTGCCTTGGTCTAGTGCAGTGTGACTATGTCTGTTGCCTCTAGCTTTGGTTCTTATGCATAGCATGTTGAGCTGGTACACGTTTGTGATGAGTTGCACTGAAATATACATGTGCACCATTGCTGTATCACCATATAGTTTGTAGTTAGTTTTGTCTTTGTACATTTGGGTTTGCTTTTTGGAATTTGCACCTGAGCTGAATCCAGCTAGTAGCTCGGGTTTGACCTTGTGCTCGTGTCGTGATTTCATTTGTATTACACTTGAGTTGAACCCGGCTTTTCATTTGGGTTTGACTTGTGCTCACCTGTCCCTGTAATTTTATCAAGTGTATATATCGGTATGCACGGTCTTGTGGCATGTACAGTGATACACTGTGCATGTCACAAGCTGTTCGTGTATGATTAATTCAAAATTAAATGATGACGAATAACCCAAATAACTGAGGCAAATAAAATTTTCAAAATTACATTTTATTTTATACAGCAAAAATATTTTCTTTTCAATTTTACTGCGCTAGTGTGTATTTTTGCAGATTGCTCAGATGCTGGATTCAATCTGGAATGGAGTTGAAGATAAAATACGAGTTGAGTGAACGAGTGATATGTAGTGAGGTCAAATGTAAATGTGAATCGTGATGTAGTCAAATTTGTATTGTAGTCAAAATTGTGTATTTATATAGTGAGAGCTTGAATTTGTACTATTCAAAATTGTAATAAATATTTGTTTGAATAAAATATCTGTTTGAATTTAAATTCTGTGTTATTTATTTTATTCAGCAAATATTTAATCTGTGAAAATAAAATAGTACAATAACAAATACATTTAAATGAATATATATATATATATGTTTATTATCATCAAACAAAAATCATATAGTCGCATATTCAACAATCTCCCCCTTTTGATGATAACAAACATATATTTAAGATTTTGAATTTTTTTTAAATGTATTTGATTATTCAATTTGCTCCCCCTATTTGAATGCTCCCTCTCTACACAAACCCCCCCCCCCCCTTCATATATGCATGTGAATAAAAATATGCAAATGTGCTTAGATGCAAATTGAAAATATTTGACCTTTATTTGCCAAAATCTTAACTTTTCTCTCCCCCTTTTGTTATCAGCAAAAGAGTAATAATGTTAGAAAATTAGAGATAAAGTGATAGACATTAAAACAATATTAATTTCCAATCGAGTATAAATATTAAATTTCAATAAAAAATCAAACAAAAATCATAAATACTCTGTTTGACGTATATTCCACTTTAGAATGATAGGGATGATGTCATCATATAAAACCATATAGTGGTGTCTATTTGTGGTATATTTATATCAGGAATTTGAATATCTACTAACCATTCATAACCGTTAGGACTTTAAATGAGATTAGTAGTATTTCAAAATTTTAAAAAAATAAATAAATGAATTCAAGTATCTTCTAACCACGCATAACCGTGAGGACTTTTAAATGGGATTAGAATCAACTTGTCTATTTAATTAATCAATTTTGATATGTGTTCCATACATGCATAACCCTAAGGACTTTTAAATGAGCATGGAAGCACATAATCAAAAATCCAAGTAATTCACCCATGCATAACCGTGAGGACTTTTAAATGAGAGTGAATACTTCAGATGTTTTTATTTGTTAAAAATATAATAAAATGAAAAACGAATGATTCCCGTTTAAAATACCACATATTGACATACTATATTGGATTTTGATGAGTGATGGTCGAGAGAAATATGATACAAATAGAAATGGTCATGGAATCTTTGCCAACAAAAAGTTTTTATAACTCTTGTTTAAATTTCTAAAGAAATTTACTAAATATACTGTCTCGAGTTATATTATATGATTAATATAAACACTCATCACTTTTTCAATCACTATTTATCCTTTTGATAATCAGTAGGGAGTCAGATTAGTTAATCAATTTCAAAAATAATTATAAAATCAAAATTTTCAAAATGACTAATCTGAAACAAGGTCAACAAAAATGATTTTCTAGAAGGGGTTTTTATAAGAAAAATGTCTGCTATTTGAAAATTATTTGAAGTGAAAGATATGCAGATATTTTCTTTGAAAAATGATGCAATTACTGAATGTTAAATCACGTTCCACTAGAAAATTTTCTATTAACTAGATTACCAGTGTAATCTGCATCTGAATTTTACTTTCACTCAACATTATCAATGTTATAGATCAGATCGTGAAGTGTGCAACACAATATCTTAAAATCATTTTCAACAGCTTTTAAATGAAATTGAATTGAATTTTAATTTGAAGCTGTGCAAATAAACAAATCAGTGAACATAATCACTAAATGTAACATGAGCAATCAGAAGTCAATAAAACATCATCATTTGACCAAACAAATTTATATGAGTTAGTTCAAAGATGAAAAGATGATTGGTCAACATTTAAGCACAAATCAAAGTCATAAATAAGAACAAGTCAAATAAGAACATATGAATAAGTCAGAATCAATATCAACATTTATTGTATGATCACATAATTGGCTGATTAGATTACGGTGCAGATTTTCACATTAAATATATAGTTCAAAATAAATATACCGTTACCTTTTTTACCTTTACGATATTTTTTCATTGTTGTCCATTGTGATTCTGTCACCTTTGTACTAGGCTAAGGAACTCTGAATTGTCGCCTGTTGTGTGTCCGGAACAGCCAGAATCCAGATAACACTGTTGTTGTTCCTTAGCCTGCCACCACACCTACACGATAAAAGGTTTTTGTGACCTATTTGTTTTTATAGGTCCATTGTTGTTAGTGGCAAAATATTTTGAAAAATAATTTTGTGGAGACCCATAACTATTTATATATGTTCCTTTTGGCACCCAAATTTTTTTAACTTTGAGAGATTTTATATTCGTGCCTTTTGGAACCCAAATTGGAATTGTTTTCATGTGTTTGGATCTATAGCAACAATTATTTTGATTGTGTCCAATTTTTCTACAAATTGTGCACATTGAATTGACTTGTTTAATTTCACTTCTATACCGTTCTGTTTGAGTATACCCAAGTTCTTGTCTATCAATATTGGTAGTTTGTTTCCCTAATAGCATATTAAATTATTTTTCACTTTTGGAAAATTTATCTAAAGTAGTAGACAATTGTTGGACTTGTGATTTGAGTGATTCGTTTTCATTCAATAATTGAGTGCACTTTTTAATTGAGTTTTCTCTCCTTGTGTTTTCATTATCTTTCAAAATCAGAATTTCATTTTAAAGCGATTTAATTTTAATTTCTAATTTTTTAATCTCATCTTCGAATGTTGGACACTTATCACACTTAGGGATTCTACTTTGATAGTTTTTAACCAATTGATCAAGTTGTTCATTTAATTCTATCAAACTATCTTTTTGTGATTCGAGTTTAGCGTATCTTTCCCTAAGTCGTTCAAAACACCCGTTTACTTCATGGAAATAAATAAGCAACTCAGAATGGGTAAGTTTTGATACCTTACTTGGCTCGTCATCGTCACTGTCAGTTATATCACCTCGAAGGCACAATTCTGCTTTTTCGCTTTTACTGCCAGTGCTTTGATCATCCTTGTCTGTTTCATCCCAAGTGGCTGCAAAACTTTTCTTTTTCTGTTTCTTTCCATGGCTGAATTTATTTTGTGGACAATCGGGCTTGATATGATCGGGTTTGTTGCACTTATAGCAGATGATATTCTGTTCTTCTGAGTAGTTTAGTGCTTTAGCTATTCTGCTTTTCAATTTTTGATTTAGAGCTAGATTTCCGTATCTGTGATTCCACCTTTTAAATTTCTTTATTATCAGCTCTAGTTCTGCTGCACCATCATCATCGTCATCATCATCACTTTCAGTTGTTCCTTTGAGAGCTATCGATTTCTTTCGAGTATCACCTCATTCACGCTCTGCTTTGAATTTCATCTCTAGCTCATAAGTGGTGAGATTTCCGATGAGTTCATCAACTTTGAGTTGTTTCAAATCTTTCGATTCTTGAATGGCAGTTACTTTTGCTTCAAAACTTTGTGGAAGGACTCTGAGGATTTTTCGGACTATTTCCAATTCGGTGTATGATTTTCCAAGAGCTTTTGATTTGTACACGATATTGGAAAGTCGCCCGAACATCTCTTTGACATTTTCTTCCTTTGCCATTTTGAAGTTCTCATATTCGCTGCTTAGCATGGCAAGGCGAGATTCTTTAACTTGAGACGTTCCTTCGTGAGTCACTTCGAGTGTGTGCCATATTTCCTGCGCAGTTAGACAATGTGAGACACGATTAAATTCAAATTGATCCAATGAACAAATAATAGAATTCATAGCTTTAGCATTAATATTTTGTAGTTTATTTTCTTCCTCTGTCCATTGATTCTTTGGTTTTTCTATTTCCTGATTATCTACAGTTATAGTTGGAGTTCTATAACCTGTCTCAACAATATTTCAAGCGTCAATGGTTTCCAGAAAAATTTTCATCCTATTTTTCCAATAAGCATATTCACCATTGAACATTGGTGGTCTAACTATCGACTGACCCTCAGCAAAAGCATTATTAAAAGAAACCATTTTAAAATTTTGAATTTTTAAAATAAAAATTGATTTTTAAAAAATCAAATTTTTAAAACAAAAATTTGACTCCTATTCCTAGCTCTGATACCACTTGTAGGATCGATTTCACCCTAGAGGGGGGGTGAATAGGGTGATACTATTAATTTTAAAATTTATTGCGGAAGTGTATATTAATTTCAACACAGATCACAACAGAATAATATCAACACAGATAATAGCAGAATAGTAAATGCAGAATATAGAACACACAGATTTACCCAGCTTCGGCAAAACCCTGCCTACGTGCTGTGTAACAACCCGGGATTGCAATTACCGAATAATAAATTAAAATTATGATTTTAATTCAAATGGAGCTAAAAATGGATTTTTTTGGATAGGCTAATTTCTTTAAAATAAAGTTATTTGAAAAAAAACGGGTGGTTTTATAATGGTGGGTTTTAGTTGGCTAATGAAGCATTAAATAGTTTTAGTGAACATTAGGATGTCACTTCTCTTATTGGGTCAATTAGTGAAACCAAACTCATTACCCACCTCTATATATTATCTTAAACCCACCATAAACCCTAACCCTCCTCTTCATAATTTCCTCAAACCTAAACACCTCATAAAAACCTAATTAATGGCCTCCATTTGGTAGAAGATCCATTTTCCTCTCCACATAGCTAATCTAGGTTAATACAAGTTAAAAGGTAAAGCAATCCTTCTCTAATCACTCTCTAATCTTCATTCTAATTTCTGAAATTAATTTTTAATACATGGTTTTTGGTTTATTTTTGTTAAGAAGCCTATTGATCTCCTCTCTCTAGCTTTTGAAGTGCACGCCAAATGTTTGTGCATATTTTTCTTGCATTGGTTGAGGTAAAATTGCTAGCTAAATCCTTTTTTTTTACTTGATGCTTCTATAATTTTCGTTTTGGAATTGTAGCTGAAACGAAATCAGGCATAACTTCTTCATTTCTCATCCGTTTCTGGTCAGGTTTTTTTTGTTGCAAACTAGATTCAATAAGGAACACTTTTTTCAGTAAGTTTTCTGTAATTTTGCAATTTAGATGACCTGAAATGCGTTTAAAGACAGAAGACCAATTCTGTCTTTAACAAGTTATCTTGAGTTTCAATCTGATATTGTTTTACCTGTATCTCTCTCGTTTTTTATCCGAATTAGATAATTTTGGATGTTCCGGAAAGCTTAAAACATTTTCTACAATTTTTGTTCAGTGAGTTTTCTGTAATTTTGCAATTTAGATGACATGAAATGCGTTCAAATACAGAAGACCAATTCTGTCTTTAACAAGTTATCTTGAGTTTCAATCTGATATTGTTTTGCCTATATCTCTCTCGTTTTTGATCCGAATTAGATAATTTTGGATGTTCTGGAAAGCTTAAAACATTTGTTACAATTTTGGTTTAGTGAGTTTTCTGTAATTTTTCCATTTAGATGACCTGAAATGCGTTCAAAGACAGAAGACCAATTCTGTCTTTAACAAGTTATCCTGAGTTTCAATCTGATATCGTTTTGCCTGTATCTCTCTCGTTTTTTATCCGATTTAGATAATTTTGGATGTTCCGGAAAGCTTAAAATATATGATACAATTTTTGTTAAGTGCATTTTCTGTTATTTTGAGGCTAACTAGGTCAAAAATTTATTTTTCTACTATCTTCCCGAGAGCGATACACATATTAGCTCTGTGGATGAAACTGAAATTATTTTGGTCATAACTTTTGAGCCGCTAGTCGGAATTTGACGCTTTTGGTCTCGTTGGAAAGATGGAGTTACGAAATCCATATCTGGAAAGTTTGGTCATCATCTGAGTTCATTAGACCCTTCGAATTTCCTGTCAGAGTTGAACCCAGATCGCTGTGCAAAACAGTGCATTTCATGTTTCTAAGTCCGAATTTGGAACGTCGCTACGCCTTCGTTTCAAGTCGGAATCGAGTAATTCTTTTTGCGTTCTGAAGTAGGAATGTCGGAATACGTTCCTACCAATTTTCATGCCATTCGGATTCAGTCTGCTGGTCCGAATAATTTTCCGAACTTGGGTTCGCTTCAGTTTTGGACTATTTTCCAACACTTAGAATATTTTCAGTGATTTTCTAGTTTTATCGATTTCGTTGAGATTTGTCTTTGGATTTTGTACACGGGCCTTATAAAAAGGTTTTAAAAGGATTTTTCGCTCCGAAATGGCTTTCGAAATTATTATATAATATTATTTTTAATTATTAAATTAATCACTCCATAATAGGAGAGTTTTCAAAGGCCGTTTTAAAGTGATTTCAAACCAATTATAAATCCGTTTTCCGTAATTATTTTCAATAATAAAATCCCACACTCATACTTTAGCACTTCGAGCGATGTGGAAAGGTGCTTAAACGGTTGGTAAAAACTCCGACCTATGAAACCGTGTGTATTTCCTTTCCGGTTAATCCCCGACCTATTCGATTGATCATTTTGGCCTTTCGGCCTAGTTTACCGATGACATGAGGTGAAATTTGTACTGTTTTCAGCGTGGAAGCTTACGATTGGTTAGTAAACCGTTTAGTGCGAACGTGGGGTATGGGACTACGTTAACACTTTACGGGTTCCTTCCTAAAAGTTCGTGACACACTCCTTGTATTACCTTTGGGATAGTGTCTTCAGACTGTCTCCCTTAGAGGTATCGTTTTGGCATCTCTAATTAGATGGCCGTTATACATCTCTACATAGATGTATCATTTTTGGCATCTCTACTTAGATGGCCGTTATACATCTCTACATAGATGTATCATTTTTGGCATCTCTACTTAGATGGCCTGTTATACATCTCTACTTAGATGTATCGTTTTTTGACATCTCTACTTAGATGTTTTTGTTTTGGCATTTGTGCTTATGTTATGCCGATGATATGAGGCTTATTATACATCTCTACTTAGATGTTTTGTTTTGATATTTGTGACTATGTTATGCCCATGATACAAGGCTTGCTATACATCTCTACTTAGATGTTTATTTCTTCTCTATATGAGAGTTTGTGGTCTATAGTACTATGTTATATATCGCCTCATTATCTATCATGTTTATCTCAGTTTATTAACTGATTGTTTAGTTAGCCTGACCCGAGTGTTTTTCTCGCTCGGGTCAGACCGAGTTGTTTCAGGTTAGGTCTCTGGACTTAGCTTTCTGTGCTTCCGCTTGGACATTATCTGCTTTGCTGATAGACAACTCTTTATATTTGTCCACTATTTTGATACTCTGATTATTCAGTCTCTTATGTACATATTTTTGACTCACTTGTGTGAGTGGTGGCTTTGTACCCACCTTATGATATATTTGGATCTGTATTGACGATGTATTGTTCTGAGACTCTGTGCTGTTATGTGATACTGTTCTGTGATGCTATTTCATTATGTTATTATGCTTTGTTTTGATAGATCTTTAGCCATTTGTAATTTCGTTATAAGTATTTATCGAATATGTCGAACCACCTGATTGAAAAAATAATAATTTAAATAGATTCCACCTTTCGACGTATTCGGTAGATAGTTATAGCATAGTTACATTTGGTCGCTCCTATTATACTCTATTCTCCGCATTAGCAGACGGAATCACCTCCGTGATTCTCTTTGCTAATGAGGGTCTTGGAGTGGGGCGTTACATCTTGGTATCAGAGACAGGTTCAGAATTAAGCATAACAAACACAGAACAGACACGTAGTACAATACGTTATAATACGATCCAAATTGAACATATCCACCTTTAGATAAATAAGTTAGGAATATGTGTAGGAATCTATTATATTGCGTAATATTCCTTAATGAATTATCTATCTTTGAATCATGCTTAACTAAATCTTACCTTATCCTTCAGTATGGTTGGGAGAGGTAGGAACCTCCGTTCTGTTGATGTTGGACAGTCCAGCAACCCTCACCCAGAGGGAGTATACATGACCACGGACTAGATCATGGAGCTGGTTCGTAACTCTCAGTCGCACTCTCAGTCTCCTGCACCAGTTTCTGATGCACCGCGCAAGTCTGCTTTTGCGCGTCTATGCAGCGACTTTATTCGTCTCGGAGGGAAGCCGTTCAGTGGCTCCGAGACTATTCTGGAGGTCCAGGCTTGGATTAGAGTTTGCGAGCGTAACTTTACTCGCATGGCTATCCCCGACCACGACAGAGTTCTTGTTGCTTCTAGCCATCTTGAGGGTCGTGCCTTGGATTGGTACGAGCTGCTTGTATCCGAGATCGATGAGGCCTCATTCACTTGGGACCAGTTCCGAGAGCGCTTCTTGCTCAAGTTTTTCCCTGAGTCCGAGAAGATAACCCTTGCACGCCGCTTTATTGACCTTAAGCAAGGGAAGGCCTATGTTGCAGACTATTCATCATCTTTCGAGGCCCTGTCCAAGTATGGCCTCGAGTTCATTAGCTCTCCTTATAAGAAGAATCTCAAGTTTGTACAAGGCCTGAAGAAATATTTGAAGAAACAACTTATGCTCCAGCTTAAGCTCCCTTTTGATGAGCTAGTTGACGCAGCGCTTCACCTTGAAGCGGTTGAGTGTGAGAGAGACAGTGATGGGGATGGTGAGGGCTCCAAAAATCCCAATCAAAAGCGGGGCCCATTTCAGAAGTCCAAGTCTTGGCATAAGAAGAAGAAGATAGGCAGTTCTACTTCCAAGTCTCAGCCTCAGTCTATTGCTCAGTTTAGTGGAACACCTTCCATTCGGAAGTGTTTCAACTGTGGATCTACCGATCATATGGTTAAAGTGTGTCCCAAGCCTCTTTTCTGCCGCTATTGTAAGAAGGAGGGTCATCTTAATTCCACTTGTCCCACTGCACCTCCTAGATCTGGCAAGCTTAATGCTGCCAAGGCTCCTACATCTTTATCTCAGCCTCGAGGTACGCATCCTTCCATTCTCGAAGGTTCTATTTTATTTCATGGTAGATCTTGTAGAGTTCTCTTTGATACGGGTGCCTCTCACTCATTCGTATCAAAGGAACTAGTTGATACTTTATCTTTGGATGTTACTTGTTTGGTTTCTTCACTAAGGATTGTGAATCCCATCGGCGAATTCACGACCATTAGCTTGCTTTGTGAGGATATAGATATCGATCTTTGTGGATTTTCTTTTCGTGCGAATCTGCACGTTATGGAGTATTTGGGCTTTGACATGATTCTTGGCATGGATTGGCTCGCTCAGTACGATGCCAAAATCATTTGTTCGGAGCGGATATTATTTCTTCGTCATCCTGACTCGTCCGCTCCGTTAGCTATTGCTCTTCAGGATGTTGGGATTTATGATATTACTTTATTTGCTCTTGATTCACGAGATGAGAATGTGGACATATCCCGTATTCTTGTTATTCGGGATTTCCCCGATATATTCGAGCCAGTATCAGGCCTGCCGCCAAAGCGGGCCATTGAGTTCCGCATCGATCTCATTCCAGGCTCCCACCCAGTTGGGCGTCCCCCCACGAGGATGTCTACTAAAGAGAATGAGGAACTCAGGAAGCAGTTAGTAGAGCTTGAGGCGAAGCAGTTCATTCGATCCAGTTCTTCGCCATGGGGTGCGGCTGAGGTCTTCGTTAAGAAGCCCGATGGCTCCCTTAGGCTTTGCATTGACTGTCGCAAGCTTAATGAGTTGACCATCAGAAATCGTTATCCATTGCCACGGATAGACGATATGTTTGATCAGTTGAGCGGTGCGAAGGTCTTTTCCCAGCTCGACTTTGCCACCGGATTTCATCAGCTCCGAGTTGCGGAAGATAGCATTCCTCTTACCACTTTCTGCACTCGTTATGGTTCTTTTGAGTGGTTGGTCATGCCATTCGGCTTGACGAATGCACCGGCTTTCTTTGTCGATCTTATGAATCGAGTATTCCGGGAATACATCGATAGATTCGTTCTGGTTTTCATCGACGATATTCTTATTTATTCTAGATCCGAGGTAGAGCATGCTCATCATTTGCGGATCGTCTTGGATACTCTTCGTCAGCATCAGCTTAAGGCCAAGCTCTCCAAGTGACATTTTTGGGAGAGCAAGCTCAAGTTCTTGGGCCATATTGTATCATCTGAGGGGATTTATGTCGATCCTGCCAAGATCGAAGCTATTCAGAATTGGAAGCAGCCCGAGAACGTTCATGATATTCGCAGCTTCCTTGGTCTGGCGGGTTATTACCGTCGGTTTATCAAGGATTTCTCTCGAGTTGCACTTCCCCTTACGATGCTGACTCGTAAGGGTGTTCGCTTTATTTGGTCTGATAAGTGTGAAGCTTCCTTTCAGCGACTGAAGGAACTTCTCACTCATGCTCCTATTCTAGTGGTTCCAGAGAGTAACCATCATCTTGTTGTTTACACCGATGCTTGTGGTAGCGGGCTAGGTGTTGTGCTTATGCATAAGGATGGTGTAGTTGCTTATGCTTCCAGGCAACTGCGTCCGAATGAGGTTCGCTATCCTACTCATGATCTTGAGTTAGCAGCTATCGTCTTTGCCTTGAAGACTTGGCGTCACTTTCTATTAGGCGAACGCTTCATTCTGTACACCGATCACAAGTCGCTGAAGTATCTATTCAGTCAGAGGGATCTCAATATGAGGCAGCAGCGATGGCTTGAGTTTCTCGCCTCATATGATTTAGATATTCAGTATACCCCTGGCAAGGGTAATCGTGTTGCAGATGCGCTCAGTCGCAAGCACTCGGCGGTAGTTTCTATGATGATTGCCGAGTGGGATATTCTTGAGACCATATCTTTGTGTGATATTAGAGATCGAGCTCCATCTTCTGATTCTCCGGTCTTATTATTTAGCTTGGAAGCTCGTCCTATCTTATTGGATCGCATTGCCCATGCTCAGCGGCAGGATCCAGACTTATTACATCTTATTCATCTTCTCGAGTCGGGATCCAGTGATGAGACATTGCTGGATTATTCTCTTGATTTTCATCGGTGTCTTCGTAGGAGGAACCGTACTGTTGTACCATCTGATTTATCACATAGGCGTGACGTCTTGGACGACTGCCATCGCACTAAGTACACTATACATCCCGGTTCGAGTAAGATGTATGCCGATATGTGTCGGCTATATTATTGGGAGGGTTTGAAGAGAGATGTTGCAAGTTATGTGAGCGGTTGCATGACTTGTCAACAGATCAAGGTCGACCATCAGCGTCCATCTGGTCTTCTTCAGCCTCTAGAGATTCCATTATGGAAATGGGATCAGATATCCATGGATTTCATTGACGGTCTGCCTCGATCGAGGTCAGGCCATACTTCTATCTGGGTTATTGTTGATCGCTTGACCAAATCGGTTCATTTCATTCCGATTAAGTCCACTCGGACTACACCTCGGTTGCCCAAGCTCTATGTGAAGGAAGTCGTACGACTTCATGGCATTCCTAGCTCTATCGTGTGTGATCGAGACACCATTTTCACTAGTCACTTCTGGAAGTGCCTACAGTCAGCTTTGGGCACAAAGCTGAATCTCTCTACTGCTTATCACCCTCAGACTGACGGTCAGACTGAGAGGGTGAATCGTGTTTTGGAGGATCGTTTGCGCTGTTGTATTCTAGATTTCAGGGGTAGTTGGGAGGATCACTTACCTCTCGTAGAGTTCTCCTACAACAACAGCTATCAGTCTAGTATTGGCATGACACCTTTCGAGGCTCTATACGGAAGGCCATGTCGCTCTCTTGCTTGTTGGTTAGAATCTAGCGAGAAGCTCATTCTTGGTCCAGATTCAGTTCGGGAATCTTCTGAGAAGATTGTTCTTATCCATCAGAGAATGAGAGAGGCACAGGACCGACAGAAATCCTACGCGGACAACCGTAGGAAGCCTCTTGAGTTCTCCATTGGTGATTTTGTCTTTATTTGGATTTCTCCCATGAAGGGGGTTGTGCGTTTCAGCTCTACAGGGAAATTGGCTCCTCGCTATGTTGGACCATTTCCTATCACGGAACGCATTGGCCCTGTTGCTTATCGTGTGGCTCTACCTGCTCATTTCTCTGGAATACATGATGTGTTCTATGTCTCTCAGCTTCGCAAGTGTGTGCGCGATCCTGATTATATTATCGAGCCGCATATCGTGCCAGATTTGGAGATCTCACCCGATCTATCTTGGGAGCAGCAACCACTCCGTGTGCTTGATTCGGAGGTCAGACGCCTTTGAAACAAAGAGGTTCCGCTTGTGAAAATTCAATGGTCACCCAATCCTAAGGACTGCACTTGGGAGACTAGAGAATTTATCGAGCGTACTTATCCTGGTTTTCTTTCATCTTCGGGTACGGGTGAGCATCTATATTTATCTTCTGTTGTTTCTTCGGTGGATTAGAGTTTACAGACGACTTCCATATTTAAGGAATTGCGGGGACACAATTTTCTTAAGGGGGGGAGTCTGTAACAACCCGGGATTGCAATTACCGAATAATAAATTAAAATTATGATTTTAATTCAAATGGAGCTAAAAATGGATTTTTTTGGATAGGCTAATTTCTTTAAAATAAAGTTATTTGAAAAAAAAGGGTGGTTTTATAATGGTGGGTTTTAGTTGGCTAATGAAGCATTAAATAGTTTTAGTGAACATTAGGATGCCACTTCTCTTATTGGGTCAATTAGTGAAACCAAACCCATTACCCACCTCTATATATTATCTTAAACCCACCCTAAACCCTAACCCTCCTCTTCATAATTTCCTCAAACCTAAACATCTCATAAAAACCTAATTAATGGCCTCCATTTGGTAGAAGATCCACTTTCCTCTCCACATAGCTAATCTAGGTTAATACAAGTTAAAAGGTAAAGCAATCATTCTCTAATCACTCTCTAATCTTCATTCTAATTTCTGAAATTA
Source organism: Allium fistulosum (assembly GCA_030737815.1). NCBI lineage: Eukaryota > Viridiplantae > Streptophyta > Magnoliopsida > Asparagales > Amaryllidaceae > Allium > Allium fistulosum. The sequence continues at coordinate 493,521,483 of CM060905.1, read as the reverse complement.
ATTTTTAATACATGGTTTTTGGTTTATTTTTGTTATGAAGCCTATTGATCTCCTCTCTCTAGCTTTTGGAGTGCACGCCAAATGTTTGTGTATATTTTTCTTGCATTGGTTGAGGTAAAATTGCTAGCTAAATCCTTTTTTTACTTGATGCTTCTATAATTTTCGTTTTGGAATTGTAGCTGAAACGAAATCAGGCATAACTTCTTCATTTCTCATCTGTTTTTGGTCAAGTTTTTTGAGTTGCAAACTAGATTCAATAAGGAACACTTTTTGTTCAGTGAGTTTTCTGTAGTTTTGCAATTTAGATGACCTGAAATGCGTTTAAAAACAGAAGACCAATTCTGTCTTTAACAAGTTATCTTGAGTTTCAATCTGATATTGTTTTGCCTGTATCTCTCTCGTTTTTGATCCGAAATAGATAATTTTGGATGTTCTGGAAAGCTTAAAACATTTGCTACAATTTTTGTTCAGTGAGTTTTTTATAATTTTTCCATTTAGATGACCTGAAATGCGTTCAAAGACAGAAGACCAATTCTGTCTTTAACAAGTTATCTTGAGTTTCAATCTGATATTGTTTTGCCTGTATCTCTCTCTTTTTTGATCCGAATTAGATAATTTTGGATGTTCCGGAAATCATAAAACATATGCTACAATTTTTGTTCAGTGAGTTTTCTGTAATTTTGCCATTTAGATGACCTGAAATGCGTTCAAAGACAGAAGACCAATTCTGTCTTTAACAAGTTATCCTGAGTTTCAATCTGATATCGTTGTGCCTGTATCTCTCTCGTTTGTGATCCGAATTAGATAATTTTAGATGTTCCGGAAAGCATAAAACATATGCTACAATTTTTGTTCAGTGAGTTTTCTGTAATTTTGAGGCTAACTAGGTCAAAAATTGATTTTTCTACTATCTTCCCGAGAGCGATACACATATTAGCTCTGTGGATGAAACTGAAACTATTTTGGTCAGAACTTTTGAGCCGCTAGTCGGAATTTGACGATTTTGGTCTCGTTGGAAAGATGGAGTTACGAACTCCATATCTGCAAAGTTTGGTCATCATCTGAGTTCATTAGACCCTTCGAATTTCCTGTCAGAGTTGAACCCAGATCGCTGTGCAAAACAGTGCATTTCATGTTTCTGAGTCCGACTTTGGAACGTCGCTACGCCTTCGTTTCAAGTCGGAATCGAGTAATTTTTTTTGCGTTCTGAAGTAGGAATGTCGGAATACGTTCCTACCAATTTTCATGCCATTCGGATTCAGTCTGCTGGTCCAAATAATTTTCCGAACTTGGGTTCGCGTCAGTTTTGGACTATTTTCCAACACTTGGGATATTTTCAGTGATTTTCTGGTTTTATCGATTTCTTTGAGATTTGTCTCTGGATTTCATACACAGGACTTACAAAAAGGTTTTAAAAGGATTTTTCGCTCCGAAATGGCTTTCGAAATTATATATAATATTATTTTTAATTATTAAATTAATCACTCCATAATAGGAGAGTTTTCAAAGGCCGTTTTAAAGTGATTTCAAACCAATTATAAATCCGTTTTCCGTAATTATTTTCTATAATAAAATCCCACACTCATACTTTAGCACTTCGAGCGATGTGGAAAGGTACTTAAACGGTTGGAAAAAACTCCGGCCTATGAAACCGTGTGTATTTCCTTTCCGGTTAATCCTCGACCTATTCGATTGATCGTTTTGGCCTTTCAGCCTAGTTTACCGATGACATGAGGTGAACTTTGTACTATTTTCAATGTGGAAGCTTACGATTGGTTAGTAAACCGTTTAGTGCGAACGTGGGGTATGGGACTCACGTTAACACTTTACGGGTTCCTTCCTAAAAGTTCGTGACACACTCCTTGTATTACCTTTGGGATAGTGTCTTCAGACTGTCTCCCTTAGAGGTATCGTTTTGGCATCTCTACTTAGATGGCCGTTATACATCTCTACATAGATGTATCGTTTTTGGCATCTCTACTTAGATGGTCGTTATACATCTCTACATAGATGTATCGTTTTTGGCATCTCTACTTAGATGGCCTGTTATACATCTCTACTTAGATGTATCGTTTTTTGACATCTCTACTTAGATGTTTTTGTTTTGGCATTTGTGCTTACGTTATGCCGATGATATGAGGCTTATTATACATCTCTACTTAGATGTTTTTGTTTTTGGCATTTGTGCTTACGTTATGCCGATGATATGAGGCTTATTATACATCTCTACTTAGATGTTTTGTTTTGATATTTGTGACTATGTTATGCCCATGATACAAGGCTTGCTATACATCTCTACTTAGATGTTTATTTCTTCTCTATGTGAGAGTTTGTGGTCTATAGTACTATGTTATATATCGCCTCATTATCTATCATGTTTATTAACTGATTGTTTAGTTAGCCTGACCCGAGTGTTTTTTCGCTCGGGTCAGACCGAGTTGTTTCAGGTTAGGTCTCTGGACTTAGCTTTCTGTGCTTCCGCTTGGACATTATCTGCTTTGCTGATAGATAGCTCTTTGTATTTGTCCACTATTTTGATACTTTGATTATTCAGTCTCTTATGTACATATTTTTGACTCACTTGTGTGAGTGGTGGCTTTGTACCCACCTTATGATATATTTGGATCTGTATTGACGATGTATTGTTCTGAGACTCTGTGCTGTTATGTGATACTGTTCTGTGATGCTATTTCATTATGTTATTATGCTTTGTTCTGATAGATCTTTAGCCATTTGTAATTTCGTTATAAGAATTTATCGAATATGTCGAACCACCTGATTGAAAAAATAATAATTTAAATAGATTCCACCTTTCGACGTATTCGGTAGATAGTTATAGCATAGTTACATTTGGTCGCTCCTATTATACTCTATTCTCCGCATTAGCAGACGGAATCACCTCCGTGATTCTCTTTGCTAATGAGGGTCTTGGAGTGGGGCGTTACATGCCGCCTCCAAGGTTTCTACTAGAAATTAGATAGTCAGACGCTTACACACATAAACTCGCGACACCCGCTATCGACTAACCTAACTCTACGCTCAAAACCCTACCACAACTTAGCCACTGAGTTGCAAATTCTCAAACTACGCCACGTAGTTTGTCCCCTAGTCACACGACTAGAAATTACAATGGTTTTAAAAGAGAATTTAAATTTAAACGTAATTTATAAACAAAAAACCCTAATTTGTAATACTAAAGCCCAATAGACAAATTAAGTAAGCGGCCCAAAATAAATTGTTAAACTTTTTCCCTTTTCTTTTAATTCCTTCGGCCCGACTTCCTTGTGAATAATGTCTGCATTGATTCATTCCTTTTTTGCTCTGAAAAATGGCGGCCTCGTTTATCTTCTTTCGTTCGCTCTGAAATTAGGGCTTTTGAGAAATTCGATGAAGCCGACTGGTAGTTGGTTGATTGCAATCGCTATTTTTCTGTCTTGCTTCGGCAATCGACTCTTCTTCAATTCGAACACGGCTCCTCGATTTGATCGAGTTCGACTTTGATTTCGGTATGTAACTTACTCCTTTTGCTTTGCCTGTTTTGGCTTGCTTGAACTCGATCAGATTGGAGTTGTTGATTTTTGTTCTCTGTTTAGCTTGAACTCGAATTGATACTCTTGCCGATGATGTATATTAGGGTTTATATAGGATTCTAGTTCCTATAATTTCGTTCGTATATATAATACAAATTCGTCTGATAATTTGTTGAATTTGTCAAGCAATTTATCTCGGCCACTTGATTTTGCTTGAATGATCGAGATGATTTTTGACTGCTTCAAATTCCGTATATTTTTGTTGCTTGTTTACTTGATACACACGGCTTTGATTTTTAACTGTTCAATTTTGTTGGTCATTACGATTCTTGATTTAAACTTGACTTTGAGAAGAAAGTTGACTTTGTTCAATTGAATTTCTGATAACTTCGGCATTGCTTTAACTTCGGCTTTGAACTTCTGGCATTTAACAATTTCTTTGAATTCTCTGTTGGCTTTGATTACTTTGAAACTGCTATTCCATGGCTTCGGCATGTGATCTTTCATATCTGTAGCATACTTGACTGTGGCATTGCTTCAAATATATATATATGCATTCATGTTTGTATATATGTGATTGATTGTTACACAGTTTCATAGCCATTCCAGTTTGTAATTTGTCGAGCACCACTTATTCATGATTGCTGATGCCACTGCATACTTTGTTCTTGTGCATTTTGTTGTTGTTGAGTTGATATAGTCTGGTTTTCTCATGAACTAGTTTGGTGCTGTTTTTGTGCCATGCTGTGCATATGCAGTCATCTCCTTATTGCCTTGGTCTGGTGTAGTGTGACTAGGTCTGTTGCCTCCGGCTTTGGTTCTTATGCATAGAATATTGAGCTGGTACACGTTTGTGATGAGTTGCACTGAAATATACATGTGCACCATTGCTGTATCACCATATAGTTTGTAGTTAGTTTTGTCTTTGTGCATTTGGGTTTGCTTTTTGGAACTTGCACCTGAGTTGAATCCAGCTAGTAGCTCGGGTTTGACCTTGTGCTCGTGTTGTGATTTCATTTGTATTACACTTGAGTTGAACCCGGCTTTTCATTTGGGTTTGACCTGTGCTCACCTGTCCCTATAATTTTATCAAGTGTATATATCGGTGTGCACGGCGTTGTGGCATGTACAGTGATACACTGTGCATGTTACAAGCTGTTCATGTATGATTAATTCAAAATTAAATGATGACGAACAACCCAAATAACTGAGGCAAATAAAATTTTCAAAATCACATTTTATTTTATACTTCAAAAATATTTTATTTTCAATTTTACCGCGCTAGTGTGTATTTTTGCAGATTGCTCAGATGCTGGATTCAATCTGGAATGGAGTTGAAGATAAAATACGAGTTGAGTGAACGAGTGATATGTAGTGAGGTTAAATGTAAATGTGAATCGTGATGTAGTCAAATTTGTATTGTAGTCAAAATTGTGTATTTATATAGTGAGAGCTTGAATTTGTACTATTCAAAATTGTAATAAATTATAAATATTAGTTTGAATAAAATATCTGTTTGAAATTAAATTCTGTGTTATTTATTTTATTCAGCAAATATTTAATCTGTGAAAATAAAATAGTACAATAACAAATACATTTAAATGAATATATATATATATGTTTATTATCATCAAACAAAAATCATATAGTCGCATATTCAACACTTGTGACCTCAATCAATCATATATGGGAGGAGAGAAATAAGTGTATATTTGAGAATCGATAGATGAATAAGACTGCAAAAGCCAAACTTATACAAATTGATATACCTTACTCGATGATGAAATCAAGGAAGAAGACCACCAGAACATCTCAGAATGAACAGATCTTGGAAAAATGGTGCAATGATTTAAACGATGTTGGTTGAAGGGATGGAATCCCTATTTGGGTTTCACTATGTGGACATTACGAGCTAGAAACCTAATCTTTGGGTTGAAAGGATGCCTGCGCATGTGTATTTTACACAACACCAGAATTGTTAATTCACAACAGTTATAACCGTTATGTTGTTACAGGGGTATTATTCTTCGTATGTTTTGTAATGTAGTATATATGGCTTGCCTTTATGGGCTGAATTGGGTTGTGTTATGTTGTGTACTTAACATTTGTATTTTTTCATATGAATGAAGGAACCAAATTTCGAAATAAAGTTTAAGAAATAAATAAACAAATGTCAGTTAGATATGGTAACATGCAATTAATTGTTTATCGTATTAATTATAAATAAAACGCTAAACATAAATAAGGTAATAAATTAAGGAGAAGAATGGAAGTTATTGTAATTAAGTCAATATGGGTAATAAATCATTTAATGAATTTAACTACAGAGACCATATATGGCACGAATAAAGGAATAAATAGGCATGATAAATAAATGTCATTAATAACATTTATGGAAAGGAGAAATGAAGGCGGTAAACGTATAAAATAAGAAGAAGTCATAGCAAGTAAGTAAATGAATATGAATAAATAATAAACCTAAAAGGCATAATAATTTCAATAGTTGAAACCATATGGCCTCAATCATACGTTAGCAATGGGTGCGAATTAGTAGGTCTAGCCGAATATTTATATTAATTATAAATGACTTGGTTTAGTATGGGTTAGGATGCAAGGTCAGTAGAGTTATACAATGGCAGTCTGAAATCCAACAGAGGCTACCGGCAGTTGTGTATACTTACTACCGATGTAGGATAGCTCCAACTATAGAACCCATAGGGGGTTATATGTTCGCCTATAGGCTTGGGAAAATGTATCAAGGGGTTCGCCTCGGATTTGAAGTATTAAATGGTTAAGTACTTTTAGGTGGTCAAGGGGTTTACTTTAGGGTGGAGGTATTAAATGGCTATTGGATCTGCTCTGCTCTATTTAAGAAGTCTTAAGTAACCTAAGACAGTGTCTAGTTGGAAAGGTAGAGTCTATTTCATTTCCAAACTAGAGGTATTAAGTAATCGGTAATGGGCATTTTCTTTTATTTGCATTAGGTAAATCTAAATGGGATTTTTAGATGGTGGTCGAATCTATTTGAGAATTGTTTGGTAAACCGATAATTATGGACTAGGGTTGGGCATAGGACAAGACCACCCTTGGTCCTACGTGGTCGATCATTAGCAAAGACTTGGGTTAAGCCTGTACGGAGTACACTTTCTATTAGTGTAGAGTTCGTATGGGATATGCACTGATCCCAAAGTTTGGTTAGTTATTTGTTTGATTGGAGGTTGGCTAGTTAACCCTTCGGTAGGTCTTTGAGATATGTTAGTAATATGACAAGTTTTAATTATAAAGCTATGTTTAGGAGTTATCGGCCTTCGTAGTTAGGGCCGGTTGACTACCGATTACGTAGGAAATGGGTTTCCTTGTTGGGAGCATAAGAATGCTTATATATACACACACATACATATATGCATATACATACTTATATCTCGGAGTAGGTTAGATATATCATACGTGCAGATGGAATAAATCTCAAATCCATAAATAGTAGACAAAACACTTAAATGGAGATCAGTCGGCATATACTAGTGGTATGGATAAAGTATATAATTTACCAGTCATCGGAATGTTGTTCTGACCCCCTCCTCATTACAACCCACATGATAGATTTAGAGTGACATGATACTGATACAAGATAGGAATAGTGGGTGGATAAGAATTCTAATTCATGCTCTACACTGACAAGGCAACTAGATATCCAAGGATTAATATTGGTTCCAAGGTATCAGCCTTAATCGGTATTTTATTTTTATTATATTTTACTATTTTATTGTGAGTTCATATAGATAGCTCTCTAATATATTTATATTTATTATAGGTTACCAACACTAACGATCCATACGCTAATGGACTCGGTTTTCAATTTAGTCGAAAAATCGGGCCCGTTAAGGTGCGGGTTGTTACATTTGGCATTAGATTTAGGCTAGTCTATCATAAGAATTAGGATATGCTGAGTGAACATATTTGTATTTTTACCTAGAACTATATACATACATACATACATATATATACATGCATATATATATATATATATGTAAAGCCAAAACTCTAAAAATCCCAACAGTAGAAGTAATTGCGACCATGTTCTGAAAAGTCGGATATGGCAATTATGGGTTGGAATTATAAATTGAGTCAAATTTATACACCAAACCCGATTACCCCACATGATGTAGGCCATACTATAAGACATTGACTTAAGAAGAGCATGAGCACGACATATAGAAAGGTCCTTGAAGCTGGACGGTACTTGACTCCTTTTGTTAGGCCTAGGCTTCCCTGTGATTGTGAATTTCGCTGTATTGCCGATTGATGACGTACATTCCATCTAGATAGTTGGGAAATAAGAACATATAAGCTTCAAATATCTAGTAATAAGATACAAACAAAATTGAGCAAGTTCAAGTAAGAAGGTGTGCATTAATCACCACAAGATGATAGTTGGATTTTAATACGTTCTTAATGAAGATAAGTTAAGATTAATTAAAAAAGAAAAAAGTCCAAAAGTAATGACAAACAAAAACCCATTTCTTAGTCGAAACTATATAAAAGTATTTAATAAAAGATTTTAAATTTTCTTAAAACATCTGAAATGGCTTTCAAGGAATTTATTTAAAGGGGCCTTATGACTAAAATGGTAGTTATTTTTGAGAAGTGAGCAAATACTAAATTTTACGCCACATAAAATTGAAAGTGACTGTGCTATAGGATCGTGTAATATGGATAAACTACTTGTGCGGAGTAATAATTAAGTAAGTAAATAATTAAAGTAGTAAAGGAAATGACACCAGAGATTTTTATACTGGTTCGAACTCCCGTTCTATGTCCAGTCCCAGACTCTTTCTGGAGTTAAACAAGCAACCCTCACTTAACTCGGAGTAATAGGTTTACACCGCCTAAGCAACCGAACAGGACTTCTACCGCCTAAGCAACTGAATAGGACTTCTACCGCCTAAGCAACCGAACGTGACTTCTTTACAACTAGACAAAAATATTTGACTGTAGTGTGCTCTTTAAATAGCACTGATAAGTCAATTAAGTACAATCTTCCTATAATCTTCTCCTTTATGATATATAGTGTAATGTGCTTGAAGAATATGGAAGATGGAGTGATCAACGATCAGAGATTGTATGCAGTTTGAGTGCAAATTGAAAATAGAGAATAAGAGATAAGAATTCAAGAATATTAAAATCAGTTATGTTGTTTGTTGAATTCTAAAATCTATTTATAGAGATTAAACAGTTGCAATTATTCATGATACGCATAATATAAGCGCCATAATGGATGGTATTATATTTACTTCGGATTGTGATGTCTTGAAATTCATCTAAAATGATTTTGCCCCAATTTACTTGTTGGTTGGAGTAGATTGAATAGAGAGCTTGAAAATATCTTTTATAAACTTTTTCATAACTTCCCGTTCGAGGTTGTAAGGAGCAAATGAAAGCACGGTGAATAAGGCGTGCTTGTGGCCTTAAGGTGCAAGATTTTAATGCACTTAAATTGGTAAGGTGATCAGACAAGAAACGATGTGAAACTTCATCTCTATGATCCATATCAACTTCAATATCATCTATATCAACACCTTGATATGGAAAATTCAAAATATTGCCTAATCTTTTTAAAGGCAAAAAGATTTTAGTGCCACAAACTATTGACCAAACACAATCTTGTCGATTTTGAGGATTATGGTGGTCTAGATTCAGATTTGCAAGAAAAGTTTAATCAAAAGATGATTAATTCTAACATTATTGGGAGCATACCCTATGAGATTATCAACGTGGAATTGCTCGGCCATTTCTCTAATTCGATAAGCCGCGAAATCCGAGAACTTCATGAAAGCCCCTTCAAAAATGTTGGATTTTTCATAGAATTGAAGCGGGAGATTGCAACATCATTCCAAAGCCATCGACGAATCTGGTCTTCAGAAGGACCGGAGGCAGATTCCCTTGTTCGTTTTGATCTAGGAGCCATTAGAGTTAAAAATTTAAAAGCAGAAGTTGAGAAATTTAAAAAATCTGAGCTAGGGTTATGAAGTGAAGGGGTAAAAGGTGAAAAGATGAATTTATAGGCAAGTGAAAAGTAAGGGTAAACTTGGTAATGGAGATGTAGGGCCTAGTAAAAAAATGCTTCAGGAAGGATTCAGCCGGCTGTTTTTTACTGTAAACAGCCATTTGAATTCCTTCCCGCAAGGAAACGATTCATTTTTGAACTGATTCAGACGGCTATTTTCAGTGATTCAGCCATCTGAATCTGGGAAAACTTTTTTTTGCATAATATTTAGCCGTCTGTTTCAGTAAAAACAGCCGGCTGAATTGTTTATAAAAGTATGGTTGCCTTCTTCTTTTATAACAAATATTATTAGTAAAAGAACAGCATATACATATTTGTATAAACAAAGTAGATTACATATTAAATACTTTTAAACAGATTTTGATGAGGAGTTTGGAGTGTGATAATCATCTGGCTCTATTTTGTGTTCTCTTGTAGTGGCCTGAGTGGCGACCATCTATTGCCGCGTTCCCACAAGTTCGAAGATTTTGATGAATGTTGCGGTGATAGTTCACAAGGGTTACATCGGGATGGAGAACAAACAGGAGACGGTTGATGAACCATGCTCTTGGACGAGGAACCACAGAATTTCAAGGCAACTTGCTCCAAAAAGCTTAAACGATTGGCGTTAACTTTTTGTTCATAATAAAGTTCTCGCTGTAATTCCAGCGTTTCCCTTTGGTAGTGGTAAATGTCATTTATCTTTTCTTTGGTAGATGGCGAACCAAAAAATAGAGAGCGTCTTGTTCTTTTACTGGGTGGAGTGTAACCCGTGTGAGTAGGAGGAGGAACAATCGAGATCGGTTCATAAATCGATGTAGGAGTAGGTAAATTTACTGATCCCAAACTAGGATAAGTAAATGAAAGTGCAGAGGATTCAGAGTTGTTTTGGGAAGACATTTTTTGATTAAGAAAGTTGAAACTAGTTTTTCTCCTTTTTTATTTGATTTGCAAAAGAAATAAAGGGAGAAGAGGTATTTATATGCAAAAAGATCATATAAATAGAAACAAGATTAGTGGTTAGGTTGTTAATTACCAGAGAAAAAAAAGATAGGTTGTAAAGAAGTTAAAAAGGTAAGGTGAAAAATAAACAATGAAAATAGAATGTAAATCAAGTTTAGTTGAAAAGTAAAGTGCAGTGTAGTGGTAGAGCACCAGATTTTCAAGTAAGAGATCCCGAATTCAAGTCTAGGAAAATTTCAATTTTTTTTTCATAAAAAATTATAAATCTTTTATTGATACAATTCCTAATTCTCTACTTAATTTTATGAAGGTACTTTCATTTAAAGGTTTCGTAAATATACCAGTCAGTTGATTTTTAGAGGATACAAATTCCAATCTGACTAAATCCTTTTCAATATGATCACGAAGAAAATGATGACGTGTGTCAATATGTTTAGTTCGTGAGTGATTGACAGGATTTTTAGATAAGTTTATAGCACTAGTATTATCATAGAAAATAGTTGCTTTTGATAAATTTATACCAAAATCTTGAAGTGTTTGTTGCATATAAATGACTTGAGCACAAGCTAAGGCGGCAGAAATATATTCTGCCTCACAAGTTGAAAGTGAAACACAATTTTGTTTCTTGCTAAACCAAGAGACTAAGGATTGTCCAATGAAGTGACAAATCCCACTAGTACTTTTTCGATCCATCCGACATCCTCCAAAGTAAGCGTCACTATATGAAACTAACTCGAAAGGACATTCTTTCGGATAAAAAAGTCCAAAATCTTTGGTTTTGCATAGATAACGCAATATGCGTTTTACTGCTCGCATATATGATTCTTTAGGATTTGCTTGAAATCGAGCACATAAAAAAACACTCATCATTATGTTAGGTCTACTAGCAGTTAGAAAAAGTAATGATCCTATTATACTTCGATATAATTTTTAGTCAACACTTTTTCCATCTTCATCTCTATCAAGGTGAATCGTTGTACTCATTGGAGTTGGTTTAGCAGAAGTATTTTCAATACTAAAGCGTTTAACTAGATTATTACAATATTTTTCTTGATTAATAAAAATTCCATTTTCTATTTGTTTAATCTGTAATCCAAGAAAATAAGATAATTCTCTCATGTGACATTTCAAATTCTTTGGTCATTATTTTTGAGAATTCCTTACATAATTTTTCATTTGTAGAACCAAAAATAATATCATCTACATAAATTTGAATAATTAAAATATTATTTTTAGTTATTTTAATAAAAAGAGTTTGATCAACATTCCCAATTTCAAAACCAGAATCTATTAGATAGCTTTTAAGACATTCATACCAAGCACGGTGTGCTTGTTTTAAACCATATAAGGCTTTCTTAAGTTTATACATGGTCTGGAAATTTTTCATGTGTGAATAAAGGAGGTTGTTCAACAAAAAACATTTTCTTTTATATAACCATTTAAAAATACACTTTTAACATCCATTTGATAAAGTTTGAAATTATGAAAACATGCAAAAGCCAGTAAGATACATATTGCTTCAAGTCGTTCAACTGGAGCAAATGTTTCTTCGTAGTTAATTCCTTCTTCTTGATTATATCCTTATGCAACTAATCTAGCTTTATTCCTAGTTATATTACCTTGTTCATCCGCTTTATTTTTGAAAACCCATTTAGTACCAATGACTGTTTGATCACTTGGTCTAGGAACTAGTTCCCAAACTTCGTTTCGTTCGAATTGGTTTAGCTCTTCTTGCATAGCTATAATTCAATAGTCATCAGTAGAGGCTTCTTTTGCATTTTTAGGTTCAATTTTAGAAAGAAAAGCTACATGGCCCATTTGAGTAAGTTGATTTCTAGTTCTAACATGTGAATCAATTTCTCCTATGACATTTTCTACTGGGTGATCTCGTAAAATCCGAGGAGGAGATTTTAATTCATTTTCATTATGAATAATGTTTTCATTTTCTTCAAAATTATGAACAATGTTTTCATCTTCTTCAAAATTATTATGAGTGACCGTCTTAGGTATATCTTTATCGTCCTCAAATTTTTTATTAAATTTGAAATTTTCGTCGAATGAGACATGAAGTGTTTCTTCAAATGTTTTTGTTCTTTTATTGAAAATTCGATAAGCTTTGCTTTGTTCCGAATGTCCTACGAAGATTATTTCATTGGATTTTGGATCGAATTTACCAAGCTGATCTTTTGTGTTTAAGATAAAACATTTTGAACCAAAAGTTTTAAAATAAGAAATGTTTGGTTTTCTTTGATGAAAAAGTTCATATGGAGTGTGTTTTGTTAAAGGTCGGATGGAAACACGATTCAAAGTAAGTAAGTAGTTGCTACAGCTTCTGCCCATAATTGTTTTGGTAATGTGCTTCCATTTAATAAAGTTCTTGCACATTCTTGTAACGTTCTATTTTTTCTTTCTACAACTTCATTTTGTTGTGGTGTTCTAGGAAAAGAAAAATTATAATAAATTCCCTTTTTATTACAAAAATGTTCAAAAGCTTCATTTTCAAATTCACCTCCATGATCACTTCTAATATTTTTAATTTTTAAAATTTTGAGATTTGAATTCATTTTGCAAAAATCTTGTAATTTTCAAAAGTATCGCTTTTATTTTTCAGGAAAATAGTCCAAGTATATCTTGAGAAATCATCTACTATAACAAACACATATTTACTATGGTTTATAGATTGAAATTGAGTTGGACCAAAGAGATCCAAATGCAATAGTTCTAGTGGTTGTACAATAGAAATATTTTTCTTTGATTTAAAAGATGATTTTGATAATTTTCCTAATTGACAAGCATCACAAATATTGTTTACTTTAAAGTTCATTTTTGGTAAACCTTTTACTAAATCATTTTTAGATAATTTATTCATAGCTTTGAAATTAATATAACAAAATCTTTTATGCCATAACCAAGGATCATTTTCTTTGGCTATTAAACACATATTTGTATTGTAATTTACATTCATATTTAAAACATAAATATTTTTATCTCTAAAACCTTCAAAAATAAGATTTTTATTTTGATCAAAAATGCTACACTTATTTTCAGAAAAAGAAATATCGAATCCTTTGTCACACAATTGGTTGATACTAAGTAAATTATGTTTCAAATTTTTAACTAATAAAACATCTGTAATAAGAGGTAAATTAGATATACCATTATTGCTCACATCACCTTTGCCGATGACATATCCTTTGGAATTATCTCCAAATGTGACAGAACCTCCATCTGAGTATTTAATGTTTCTTAGAATCCCTTTGTTTCCCGTCATGTGTTTTGAGCAACCACTGTCAAGTATCTATTTTCCTCCCTTTTTAGGTGGTACCTGCAAAATACAGAATTAACATTGGTACCCACCATTTTATTTTGGGTCCTAAGAGTTAGGTCTTAGGAAGCCAAACCCAAGCGGGTTCAGAATTCCTTTTGAAAATAAAATCTTTGTTTTTATGAACAGTTTTTATAAAAAAATTATATACTTATTTCTAATCGAAGAATTATTTGTTTTAGGAACCCAAATTTTAATTGATTTAGTAAAATTTGAAACTTTAGAACTAGGTTTCAATTTTGTTATTCCTTTTATATGAAGAATTCTTTTTCTTTGGAATAATTTCAGAGGATTGTTTATATCCCAGTCCTCTTTAATTTGAAACAGTTTGAGAATTTTCTATAATTTTGGAAAGGTTTTCTCTGCCTTTATTAAAATTAGAGACATTTTTAGTAATGTCTTCTAACTTTGTTTTAAGCCTAGAGTTATCTAACTCTAAAATCTTGATATTTGCTTTAAGGTCATGATTCTCAATTAATAAAGTATCATTCTTTTCTTTTGAGTTTCTATCTCCAGACTTAGCAAAGAAAGTTGAGATGTCATATTAGAACAAGATTCTTGAGTAACTCGAAGTTCTTCTTCTAAAATTTTCTTTTCATTTCTTAGCATCTCTACTACGATTTCAGTTCTATTCAATTTTTCAAGAGTTTCTTTGTACTTTCTATTTTTGCCTTTTAATTTATCAAGTAATACTGAATTGATTTCCAAAAGATCATCAAAAGTTAGATCACTCACCTCGTCTTTTGTGGCCATAAAGCAAACGTTGGCTTGTTCTGAATCACTGTCTGAGTCACTATCTGATGATGAAGATGATTCTGAATCGTCCCACATGACAGAGAAAGCTTTCTTCTTGAATCTGTCTTTCTTGTGCTTATTTCTGTCTTTCTTTTTCTCAAGACAGTCTTTCTTGATATGGCCTTTCTTGTGACATTCATAACATTCTAGAGCAGATGATGATGGTTTATTGGTGTTATTATTGTTGCTGTAGCCGTTCTTGTTATTTCTGAATTTGTTGCTCTTTCTAAATTTTAAAAACTTTTTAAATTTTTAGCAATGAACGCCATATCTTCTTCATCTGAATCTTATTCATCCTTTTCTGCCTGGAATGCTATATTCTTCTTATCTTGAGCCTGTACTCATTTTTCCTAGAGATTAACTTCATAAGACATTGGATTTCCAATCAACTCCTCCGGTTTTATGGTCGAAATGTCGTTAGCTTCTTCGATTGCTAAGACTTTTCGTTCCCACTCATCCGTTAGTGAATTGAGGATTTTTGACACAATATCAAAATCTATATAAATTTATCCTAATGCTATCAAAGAATGATATATATCTTGAAATCTAGAGTACATTTCATTTATAGTCTCATCTTGCTTCATTTTAAAATTCTAAAATTGATTTTTGAGCATATAAATTTTACTTTGCTTGACTTTGTTACTACCCTCATGTGTAATTTTAAGTGTACGCCAAATTTAATGAACAGTTTTACACTTGCTTATTCTATTAAACTCATTTTTGTCTAATGTACAATATAACATATTCAGTGCTTTAGCATTTGCAGTAGCGTCTAATTTTTGTGTGTTAGATCATGCTGAATATTCAGTAGTAGGAATAGTATATTCAGATTGCATAATGTTCCAGGTTTCATAACTACTTGCTTGTATATAGATTCTCATTCTAGTAGCCCAATAGTTATAGTTCATTCCATTAAATAGAGGCGGTCGTGCAGTAGATTGACCTTCTAAAAAGGTAGTGTTAGCAACAGTGCTGGTGTTATTTTCCATATTAAAAAAATAATAGATAACTATGATACGGTTATATGATTGCCTTGCTCCGATACCAAATGAAAGTGACTGTGCTATATGATCGTGTAATATGGATAAACTACTTGTGAGGAATAATAATTAAGTAAGTAAATAATTAAAGCCATAAAGGAAATGACACCAAAGATTTTTATACTGGTTCGAACTCCCATTCTACGTCCAGTCCCAGACTCCTTCTAGAATTAAACTAGCAACCCTTAATTAACCCAGAGGAATAGGTTTACATTGCCTGAGCAACCGAATAGGACTTCTATCTCCTAAGCAACCGAATAGGATTTCTACCGCCAGAGCAACCGAACAGGACTTCTTTACAACTAGATAAAAATATCTGACTTTAGTGTGCTCTTTAAATAGCACTGATAAGCCAATTAAGTACAATTTTCCTATAATCTTCTCCTTTATGATATATAGTGTAATGTACTTGAAGAATGAGGAAGATGGAGTGATCATCGATCAGAGATTGTATGCAGTTTGAGTGCAAATTGAAAATAGAGAATAAGAGATAAGAATTCAAGAATATTAAAATCAGTTATGTGAATTCTGAAATCTATTTATAGAGATTAAACAGTTGCAATTATTCATGAAGAATAATATTCGAAAGGAACAGGTGCAACTGTTGGTTTGAAGAAGTTTCTCTTCGATGAAGAGAAGTGTCTTTTCAAAAAATAGCCGTTGAACATATTCAGCCTTCTGAATTTGGTAAAATCAAAAACAGCAAAAAAATAGACAAATTTTGGCCTAAAACAGCCGGCTGAATATTATGAAACAATAAAATTATTTCAGCAAACAAACGGCTGAATGAATCCATTCAGTCGGTTGTTTCAGCCTTTTATGCATGTTTGAGTATGTGTGTGTATGTTAATATATATATATATATATATATATACCATTCAGGAGAGATTTTAACATATTTCAAAATAGTATACAGACTCTAAACAAAAGACTATCAGCTTCAAAATATTCTGAATACGAATCCGCAACGAATCTCCTGCATAAGTGATTAGTACACACAAAAATTGAATTTTATAGTTGTCACAATCAAAATGATTTAAAATCGATATTCTAACAAAAATATCCTTTAAAAATAGATTTTTTAAAACAATAAAGTTTAGAAATTTTAATTAAAAGAGCTATTTAGAAGTTCCAAATTAAAATTAAAACTGGCTAGACTATTTCAGTTAAAGGGTTTTTGATAAAGGGGCCTTTCCGTTTAGAAATAAACGAAAAATAGAGCGTATATTTGGTTCAATGATTTTTATAAATTTAAAAGTTATAAAATTCTTTCTAAGGGGTGGATAAATGAAAATTGTACTTGATTTAAATAAGGTAAAGAGAATAAAAGGGTAAAAATGCCTGATAATGAAGATAGGAAAATTATTCCCATAAAAGAAAAGTACAGGGGAAAAACAACCGAAATAGATTTATACATATAAAAGTAAACAGTTTCATGTTAATTGAGAAAAGCCCAATGGCTAACGTAGTATGCGAATGCACCACGATGATCTTACGGAGAAAACGATCAAATAAAAGAGAAAAGAGCTATATAACAAGGAGCAAATTAAATTAGAGCAATTTAGGTAGAAGGAATATAAATAATAGCAATATTAGGAAAGTTAAATAGAAGCAACGTTGGAAATTTATATTAAAATAATCTAATTAGAAACAGTGTAAGAAACTAAAGGCAAAAAAAGGATAATTTACATAAATTTGTGCTGCAATTGTACATATCTTTTAATAGCCCCCCTCATATTCTATTAGAGTCTTCATTAAGGTTAAAAGTAGAAATAACATGAGTAATAAGAAAATAATAGAATGAAAGTTGTCATTGTCTACTCCGGTTTTTATTGTTTAAAGTTATAATAGATATTGTAGAAACATTAAAATAGTGCATCTTTGAATATGGTTTGTTATAACAATTGAGTTTTTGAATGAAAATCTTAATAAATGGTTTGAATTAAAAATCCTATCTTTTTAAGAAGTAAATCTCTGTTGTAAAAAGGCCTTAAAGGGAGAATTGATTTGACGACTATTTATGCAATAGAAACTTCACTCTTATTATTTCAAAAGAAGAAAATAATGTGTTGTTTAAAGGAAATGCTCTTTTTTAAATTACTAACATTGACTTTTAAATTTAATAAATAAACTTACTCCATAAACCTTAAAGTATAGTTTTAAAAGTTATGATACCTATAGTTAAAGTTGGTTAAAATGAGGAGTTTTTCATGGCTTCCTTTGAAAACCAAGAAATTGTGGAATTTAATTAAAAGCTCCTAAGTTTATATTTTAAAAAAAATTGGGTTAAGTACTTAATCATTGTGAAGTTTAATGATTTTATAAATAGTGGTGAAAACCAAACAAACTTTGATATAGAGTAGATAGGGATGATGTAACAACCCGTACCTATATAGGCCTAAATTTCGACAAAAATCGAAACCTAAGTCCATCAAAGCACAGATTGTTGGATTTGGTATCTGCAAATAAGCATGAGCAATATCAAAGACCGGTAGAAATCTAAACTCACAATGAAAACAATAATAGAATAATAATACTGACTATGACTACTACCTTGGAATAATGGTATTCCTTGAATAGCAGATTGTCACATCAGCATCGAGCATGAGAGAAAGAAGACTCTCCAACAACAAGCACATCTAGCTCTAGTGACCTGTTCCTCTAAATCTATCCTATGGGCTTCGCCACCGTTCACAATGCGAGAATCCCCTATCACATAAGCATAAACATACCAACAAGGTCTGGTGACTAGAAAAATATATAAATTATCTATAACATAAAATTATACCCATTGGTTTCTATTAAATTGTTATGTCCATTAAGGTTAGCAATTCTAACCTAACCTTGCATTGCACATACGATTACATACTTACACCTTCCCAAGGTACAAAATACTAATGAAGCCATATCAACCACCCAATACCTCCAAACCCATTAGCCACTTAGTACTTCTAAACACGAAGCGGGCTTCTATAATACTTTTAAAAAGAGAAATAGGCAGACTATGCCATTTAAGACCTTAATCAAGGTAGACCTTGTTATTTAAGACCTATTCCCAAAGTAGTTTCCTAACAATGTTGTCAATGGTTGGTGGGTCCTAGCTATAAGACCTCTAACAACTATTTAAGGCTTTCGACATTTAATGTCCAACTATTACCGCATCTATCGCTGATAAAATCATAGCCATGTAATAAACAGTACCCAAGTCACTTAATTCCTTTTGTTAGAAAATAGGCAGACTCTGGTCAATCAACTAAGGCATCCCTCATCATTTAAGACTTATCCCTAAGGCGTGCTCCTAAATAGTACAATTATTTTTACGGCCTTAGCCATGTAAGAGACTATACCCAAGCCACTTAAGACTTCCACATGGAAAATAGGCAGACCCCGTCATTTAAGACCTATTTTGAGAAGCGTGCCCCTCAATGGTACTATTTAGCTGTCATTGCTTGGAAATCTCATTGGGCTACTTAATACTTCTTTTATAGGAAAGAGAAGGACCATACATTCACTTAAGACCCCAAACCTGAAGCGAACTATTCCCAAGATATCCACTCTCACTCTTTAATTATAAATATGGCATCTCATTAGGTTACTACTTTCGGTTGGTAGGCGGACCTTTCAGCCACTTAATACCTCAATACTGAAGTAAACTCTTTTTAGAGACATTCTTATTTATTTGTTTGTTACTTAGCACTTCCATTTAGGAGTGAGGTGGAACCTATAGCCACTTAAGACCTCAAACCAGAAGCAAACCCCTGTGAAGATATCCCTTACCGCTCCTAATTCCAAATTTTGACCATTTAATACTTTCCAATTAAGAAAACAAGCTTAATCTCTCATGTCATCACAGGTCCTAGGATTAGTGATATATCATATCAGTAGTAAGTACACCCGGCTGCTGGTAGCCTCAAAGTGAAGGGAAGTCTTCCGTCGAGTGACTCTACTGACCTCGCATTACTAACCCACTAAGTCCAATTAACCATCCTAAGTTTTTATTTATATTATCTTAGGTAGACATTGGACGTAGCTTACTAATTCCCTTTTTATTTAAGGTAATAAGATTTATCTTAAATATTTATCTACCTATAAAGTCTCGCTTAATGCTTATAAATGACAATTTGTCCTTAAAATCATAACGGATATTTCCTAAGGCATTTATGTATGATTACTAATTTCAAATTAGTAACCTTTTATATCTATCCCTTTTTATCAGTCCCATTAATCCATTTACTCTATCAAATTATTGCAACTCATATATTTATTACAATTTATCGAAGTTACAACCTTTTAAATTCTTTTCCCATTAATTAATTATCCTAAACGCAAATATTACATGAAAGCGTCGTTATTAGCTTTTTATTTAATTATTATAAGCGTAGTAATTATGTACAAATATCTACTTTTATCAAATATGTTCTAGTTATATATCTTCACTAGAATATACTTTTGCATGTTAAATTGTTAGAATCATATCTAAAAAGGTTATCCGATATAATTTCCATAAATTAGTCCAAAACAAAAGATTTAACTTTAAAATATAAAAGATTACATCGTTTGAAATTACAAGGAATAATCATTTCTTTTTATTACTGAAACAGACAGTGTAAACTACAATGAATTCATACTTTACACATCTACTTCTCTTTCTATTTGCATCTATTCCTTGTTAGATAAACGGTGTATCTTTCTAAAAGGGAAAGAAATCAAACAAATTTACAAATAATAAACGGATCTAAATTCCAACAATTCCAAATATAGAAAAGTTTATATTCTAACAAGATTAGGGTAATAATCCAAATTTATAACATTACTATACAAACTATTTCAGATCTGGAATAAATTTCATTCAAATCAATATTCTAAATTAAATACTTTTTGGACTGATTTCTAGATAAGGTTGTATACAATACTAAATCAATTTATAAACATGAATATGTAGACGATATTTATTATATTCAATTCGTTGCCACTACTCATATACAATTATCCAATTAGGCATAAAAATCAAATAAACACCAACGGGATAATTTTCACATTATAACAATCGATAAAATTTCCCACTCACCTTTTAAAAGCGATTCAAATCTCTAGATCTGAAGTAGAACCTTTGATTCATTTCCAAATCCTTTTTAATCTAAGAGATATGTATGAAAGGGTATATACATACATTAGAATTACAGATCTAAGAATATATTTGGGATAGGGAGAGAAAATAGATACAAATATATATATATATATATATAAATTACCTCAAATATGCATATGATTGATTCTCTTCTCTTCTCATTTTTATTAGATTTCTACTCTTCTCCGATTTGTTTGAATATAGATACAAATATCTTATCTTTATAATTTAGAAAGAAAGTGGAGAAGAAGAAATGGTAGAGCTTCGCTACTGCCTCCATAAAAGTATGAGAAGAGAAGGAAGGGCTATGCCTGAATTTACAGACGCTAGAATTCTTCGTTTCAAATCGAATTTGAGTGATTCTTTTTTCAGATTGAAGTAGAAATTTTGAATCACATTCCTGTAAAATTTAAGACAAGGCTATAGATGGTCACTCCTATCCAGCCTTATTCTCTACATTAGCAGACAGTATTACCCAGTAATACTCTATGTTAATGTGGGTCTCGGGGTGGGGCGTCACAGCTTCATTTAATTCTCCTCCCTCTTCGCTCGAAGTGCAAAATTGTGTGTTTTATATAGAAATTAAGTTGAAGAAAACGAGTTTTAGGAACGTTTCGAAATCGCTTTAGAAATTGCCTTTGAAATTCTCTTATTATAGAGTATATAATTTTTTATACTAAAAATAATATTTAATAATAAGTTCAAAGGCAATTTTTGAAGCGATTTCGAAACGTTCCTAAAACTCGTTTTCTTCAACTTAATTTCTATATAAAACACACAATTTTGCACTTCGAGCGAAGAGGGAGGAGAATTAAATGATTAGATAAACGCACGTGTTGTAACGCCCCACTCCGAGGCCCACATTAGCAAAGAGTATTACAAGGTAATACCGTCTGCTAATACGGAGAATAGAGTTGTATAGAAGCGACCATCTATAGCCTTGTCTTAACTATCTACTGAATACGTCGATAAATGTAGCATATATTTTTTTTTAGGTGGATCGACATATCCAATAGATATTTAATAAAAAACTATAATGGCCATAAGATCTAACAAAACAAAATATAACAACTCAAATGTAAAACACATCACAGAATAGTAGATCATCACATACATATACACATATACAGATACATCACCGAGTATACAAAATGATACATGTCAAGTGGTATAGCAACCACAATATACAGGCGAGTCAAAAGAATATACATATCAGAGTTACAACCAAAAAGGACTACACGAAAAGCTATAACAAAAGTAACTAGCAGAAAAGTCCATGAGGAAGAAGAATATGCTAAGTCCAAATGTACCTAACCTGAAACACCTCGGTCTGACCCGAGTATAAAATACACGGGCCAGTCTAACTAAACAAATCAGTTAGATAAGCTAAATGATAATGAACATGCAAGGTCATAAAGTACCACAATAATCTCTAAAAGAAATAACATGATCATCTAACAAAAGATGAATCATAACAAGCCTCATATCATCGGCAACTCAAATAAACAAAGGATATAAATATCCCAAATCAAGACAAAAATGCAAATAACAAATACCAATAAAAGTAACACAAGTTTCCACAAGGTAATTGCTATATGTCGTGTGGTTCAAAGGACCTATCCCGAAAGGCGATACTTTAGGGAAATATAAATATCAAAGAAAAAAAGGATGCACGTGCTCAGTACTGTATAAACAAGGATCCACAAGCCCGAAGGCGACAAACCATAGTGGCGAAGGTCTAGAGGCCCAATACTGGACACCACTAACTGGCAATATGTGTCACAAACTCCTCGGATAAGAACCCACAAAGTGTTAACGTATGTCTCATACCACACGTTCGCACTAAACGGTTTACTAACCGTTAGTCAATTCCACACTCAAAGCAGTACAAAGTTTACCTCATATCATCGGTAAACCTGACCCGAAGGTCAAAACGATCAAATGAATAGATTAGGAATTAACTAAAAAGATAAACGCACGTGTTCATAGCACGCGTTTTATCTAATCATTTAATTCTCCTCCCTTTTCGCTCGAAGTGCAAAATTGTGTGTTTTATATAGAAATTAAGTTGAGGAAAACGAGTTTTAGGAACGTTTCGAAATCGCTTTAGAAATTGCCCTTGAAATTCTCTTATTATAGAGTATATAATTTTTTATACTAAAAATAATATATAATAATAATTTCAAAAGCCCATTTATTTGAAAAACATTGAACCGTTAGATCGAAATATATTAAATCTGGGCCGTTGCGGCCTAGGTTTATTGAAGCCGCCAGGTCTCCACCGGTCGACCGTCCCCAATAACGGGTCGGCCGGGGCTCGGGTAATTAATATAAAATATTAATTTTTCTTATTTAATTATTTTCGTTTTTCGTCCGTAATTTCTTCGGTTGGACTCCGATCACAAAACTCCAAATATGAAAGTTTCTCAGAATTTCACCACGAATGCAATAATGCAAGTTACGTGATTAACTTTCATTGTTTTCATAAATTCCACTTTTCGAGCCTAATTAATGAACTAACTAACTAATTAAATAACTAATGCCAAATTACGGGGTATTACATTCTTCCCCCCTTAAAAAGATTTCGTCCCCGAAATTTCACCAATGACTAAGTCAAGGTTTTGGCTCCTAATTATCCTTGTTGAATATGCGAGTATACGATTTTTGTTTGATGATAATAAACATATATATATATTCATTTAAATGTATTTGTTAATGTACTATTTTATTTTTCACGTAATTAAATAAATATTTGCTGAATAAAATAAATAACACAGAATTTAAATTCAAACGGATATTTTATTCAAACTAATATTTATTACAATTTTGAATAGTACAAATTTGAGCTCTCACTATATACACAATTTTCAAAGAATACAATTTTGATTACATCACCATTTTTCATTTACAAATGCACCTCACTATATTTCACTCATTGACTCGTATTTATCTTTAACTCCAGTTTAGATTGAATCCAGCATCTGAGTTATCTGCAAAAATATACACCGATGCAGTAAAATTGAAAAGAAAATATTTTGCAGTGTAAAATAAAATGTATTTTTGAAAATTCTATTTGCCTCAGTTATTTGGGTTGTTCGTCATCATTTAATTTTGAATTCATCATACATGAACAGCTTGTGACATGCACAGTGTATCACTGTACATGCCACAAGGCCGTGCACACCGTTATACACTTGATAAAATTACAGGGACAGGTGAGCACAAGGTCAAACCCAATCAAAAGCCGGGTTCAACTCAAGTGCAATACAAATAATGTCACGAGATGAGCACAAGGTCAAACTCGAGCTTTTTGCTGGATTCAACTCAGGTGCAATTCAAAATGCAAATAATTCTCGAGTGAAACCAAGGCCACAAATTTCAACTAGATCAATGAGCAATACAACATGCACAAGTAACTGTGATCATTTAACTCGAGTACATGTGGATACACAATGAACACAACCAAGCTAATGAACGCAACATCATCAAAGACTGGTGCAACTCAATACAGCAAGAGGTACAAAGGCCACGCAAGCTACATACAGTCACAAGTGAAAGGCTGGACAATCCAACCAAACTGCTAATAAGGTTCAAATGCCATACAACAGCTGGTAGCAGTTTCAAATCATGATATGCAGACAATGTCAACATGGCCACAACAAACAATCATGTAACAAGTTCAATAAAATGACCAAAGAACAAAAATGAAACAGAGGAGGCAACATGGATGTGCAGACCACATGTACACATGAATAAAACTCAAGTCTGGTCACAACAAACGACAACAGAAGTGTAGTCAAATGAAGACTGCATGATGATATCCAAGAATGACTCAAGTGCATTTGAACTCAGTCAACGAAAGAGGCATACAACAATCAAGTAAAGGCATGAAGGCTACACGGCAGTATGTAGTGCACAGTGCAGACTTAGATATCAGTGAAAACGAAACAGTGGCTTAACAACTTGATATGCAAACAAATGCAATGCACGAGTATAGGATAAAAATGCATATATGTACAGCATGAACCAAATAGAACAGTGAACTACAATGAAACCAAACTGCCCAGGCTCAAAGACAAATGCAAAGACAATACATCATAGCAGTATGGAAGCAAGACTACATAAATCAAGCCTCGACCAAAGTTCAAGTCCAGCTACCACATGAAATCAGGAAATGTCGAGGACAATGCAAGTGTAGACAAGCTACATGATCACTGACCGCATATAAAGCAACAACTCAAGTCAGTGCACATCAACCCAATACAAACTACATGAAGTCAATGCACAAACATATATATACATATGTATATACACATGTATACATACATGTAGTGACAACATAGCAAACTAACCAAGTTAAACAATGCAAGCTCAAATTGAATCATGTACAAGTGTAGTCTCAGCAAAGAAATGCAGCAGTGACAACACAACTGTAGCTTCAACAATGAAGACCAAATGAAGACTCAAATATCAATGGCTGAATTCATAGAGCAAAAAGATTATCACTGTCAACAAGTACAAACAGAAATTCACATAACAGCAGTTTCAAATTTACAGTTTCAAGTCAAAGACAACTGCAGTTCAAAGCAATGCCAAAGTCACGTATGTAGACAGATTTTATGAAGCCGCGATGAACAAGTCATAAAATAAACGAAATCGAACAGTTCAAGTCAGAGCCATGATAACCAAGGAAATCACAAGTTCAGAATCAATGTCGTGAGAATCAAGTAAACACGAATTATACGAAATTGAAGAAGTCAGAAATCATCTCAAGCATTCAAGAAATATCAAACGGCCAAGCAAAAATTAATAGACGAATTCGTATAAAATATACGAACGAAATTTAGGGAATTAAAACCCTATATAAACCATAACATCATCGGCATACCAAATTCATTCGAGTTTGAGAAAAACAGATACCAAAAGTCAAATCAACAACTCGAATCAGATCGAGTTCAAGCAAGCTAAACAGTAGAACAAAAGTAACAAATTACATACCGAAGTAAGTTCGAACTCGATCAAAATTGAAGGAGCCGTGTGCAAAGAGTAGAAAGCATCGATCGACAAAGAAAGGGACGTAAATCATCATTCGATCGAGTTACTAAAGTCGGCGACTTTAATTTTCCAAAGCCCTAATTTCAGAGCAAAGAGGGACGAGAACGAGCAGCCATTTTTAAAAAGGATACCGGCCTATAATACAAAAGAGAAAGGGATTTAACTTTATCACCTATTTATTTTTTATTGGGCCGGCCTTGTTATTAAGGGATTTTAGTTAATTAGGGTTTTGAGTTTTTAAATTGTTTTTACTTTGTATTTTTATTTTTTTAAACCGTTGTAATTTCTAGTAGTGTGACTAGGGGACGGACTACGGTGGTGTAGTTCGAGAATTCGCAACTCAGTGGCTGAGTTGTGGCAGGGTTTTGAGCGTAGAGTTAGGTTAGTCAATAGCGGGTGTCACAAGTTTACGTGTGTAAGCATCTGACTACTTAATTTCTAGTAGAAACCTTGGGGGCAGCACATAGGCAGGGTTTTGCCGAAGCTGGGTAAATCTGTATGTTCTATTTTCTGCATTTATTATTCTGCTATTATCTGTGCTGCTATTATTCTGCTGTGATCTGTGTTGAAATTATTTTATATACTTCCGCAATAAATGTTTATAATCATTAGTATCACCCTATTCACCCCCCCTCTAGGGTGAAATCGATCCTACAATCCTAAACTATAAAACCAATGAGTGTGCAACCAATGTTTGCAACCAAACATGCCTAAGTGCATAGTGTATAACTGTATCACCATACAAAAAATATGTATGCAGAATGATTCTAAATCGAATCCTCCTATACGAATGCATTTCTTTTGAAAACATTTTTCAAACAACCTACATATATACTACAGTTCTATATGTATGCAGCTTTTTGAAAAACCTTTTCAACCAAAACTTCCATACTGCTACAAATAGAAGTATGAAGCAGGCAATTTTTCATCCACTTCCTATCATTGAATATTCTAACGCATCAAAAATCGCTTCCTAAACTTTACTCCTATGCCGAGAAAAGGAATTTAGGCGAAGAATTTAATATTCTTACCACACTATAATCTTCCTATTTCCGTAGTACAGTGGAAATTTCTTCGCTGCCCAGGATTTACTCCAAATTTTCCACCCACAAAACGCATAAGGATGCTTATTTCCAAGCTCTAAAATAGAATTAAGTCTAAAAATAGACTTGCGCGCGTCGTTGACAAGGCATGGAAATAGAAATTCCAAGGCAAAACAGCTTTTCCATTGTTATCGCTTGCATTTATCGCATCGTCGACCCTAATGCACCACTAAATTCGCAAATTCTAACTCTATTTGCCTTCCCTACGCCTAACATGTGGCCTTCAAAATCAAAGTTTTCACACAAAAATCTTTCTCACTTTTCAAATTTGTACGTCATTTGGAAAATAAAATCCTAAAATATTTAGACGCACAGTTTTCTTTGAAATAAAATTTTGAACAAAAACTCTAAAAATAATTTAAGAGCCAAAATAACTAAAACACAAAACCTTTTCTTCTTTTATTTTTTTAAAAAAGGGAACTTTTCAAATCAAGGGGAAATTTTTCAAAATATTTTCCTTCTTAAAAATTTTGGTAAATCAAGCCATAATTTCAATGTAGTCAGAAGTCGGTTATGCGCTAAACGCATAAACTAAATTCAAAAATTCTACAACTAACATTTACCCAAAATTTTGACATTTTATTTTAAAATATCAACACGTCTATTATTCAAAAAATTTAGCTTTTAAGGAATATGAGCAATGATCCATGATATCGAAACAACTTTATCTTGTCCCTTGCTAAAATTTCCAACTATTCTAAACTTCCAGTTTTATATTACTTTTACTGTTAAATTTATATAATTTCTCTACTAAGCATATATATAAGCGGTTCGCATATCTAGAAACAATAATACAGAAACGAATAGAAACTAATAATATCGTGTGTGCCTTTTATAAGAGACAACTAACAGTTTTACAACCCAACAACCCAAAAGAAAAGAACAAATGCTGGAAATAAAAAGATACAACAACCCTAAATAAAACACCGACTAAGAACTGTAAGAAGGTCTCGCTCTGCGGTTGGAGCTCGAGCCATTGCCGCAACTGCGAAATGGTCGTAGCATGGTGGTTATGCATCCAATCTGATGCCCCTAGCACTGCTGCTCTGTCCTAATCTCTCAAAGCTCTGCCTGAACCTTACAGATAGCAACAAGCTCAGGGTTTATATTCTCTCGGCACCCTGTGCTATCCCCTGCTACTGTGGCACTGGCGCTGGTACAGGTGGTGCGGTAGGTAATAAAGGAACATTCATCCTCTTTATGGTGTCTGATCGATGGCGGATGGGACTTTCCTCACTACTGGTTCTCCGCTTAAATTTACCTTGTAATGCCTAAACACTCGAGTGAGCAAGTGACAATATTGGAAGTGAGTCCTTGGGGTACCAACTCTCTAATCGACCATATGAAGCATCAAGACACGAGCCCAATTGACGGCTACGCTGCCAATTATAGCATAGGTGGCTCTCCGCACTGAGGTATAGATCTAGTCAAGGCTCCCAGTCTTTGGAATGATGTTGCGTTGAATGATCCGCACGACGAGACGGGCAACCAATCGCAAACTGTTGGTCCTCCAATCATCGACATTTCTAGAAAAAAGATCCTCTATAGAATCTCAGGATCATTCATCTCTCTGTCATCTAAATCTGCATGTACTATAGATATCTCCAAAATCCCATTGAGATCATCATCTGAGATCTCAATCCGAAATCCCTTTACCTTGGACTCGATATAGCTCTTGCCATCGTCAAAATTCTACGCCATCTATGCATCGAAAAGACGGACGCATCGCGGATAATATTCCCGCTCATAAGTCTTGAAGCGGAGGATTGGTTCAAGTCATGCCGTGATGAAAAGCTCTTCAAGCTCAAGAGCGGTGAAGTCTCCGAACTTCACCGATCGCTTGTGTAGAAAATCAAAGTCTGCCATTTCGACATAGGTGGCGATCTTCCGCTCGCTCCAGTCAAGCCAAGCGGCTTCTTACGGAGTGTGGCTGGGATGATGAGAGGAAGAGCCACTAGTGTGTGGCGGTGCCATGGGCTAAGAGGCGGTTGGAAAAAGGGAGAAAATGGTTTAGATTTAGAGTGGTGGTAGGGCAAGATCTGACGTGCAAGGATTTTGGAGTCGGTTTGTGGAGGAATGGAGGAGTGAGGCTTTGGTTAAGCGAAGGAAAAGGGAGGCGGAAATGAGTTCAGCTAAAAAAAATTGAAGAGGAGGAAGAGAGTGAGGGGAGATAGCTGAAAGTCTGGATGCGAATTATAGTCACGTTCTAGGTTCAGGTTCGGCCCGAGTCCACCTAGCGGTCGACTGCTATTAGGTCAATCGGTCAACCGCTAGCCCCAAAACGCGGCCTAAACCTGGACCCAATAGGGCCCACTAAATTAATTAATATTCTATTGACCTAAAGGTTTGGATGTGACTTATAGCCGCATTCCAGGTTCGGATTCGGCCCAAATCCACCTACCGGTCGACCGCTATCCCAGATTTGGGTGTGGCCTGAACCTAGATCCAATAAAGCCGATTAAATTAATTAATATTCTAATGACCATTTAGTATACCATCCTCTTCTTAACCTATCCAGAAAGATTATGCCTTCCACATGATGGTATACACCTTACCGTATAGACCCTTCCTTGGCAAGATTGCGATAACTTCAGCAAAACTGTTGCGACCAACAACACTTCGAAAGACCCGAAAATATTCCACCTGCTATTTCCTGCCTACTTCGCACGAAAATATTTCTTTCAATAGCTGGTGGGTTCAACAACACTTCGAACTACATACCCCAATAAAAATGAATGTCATTCCTATTTTGTATGTACCTTAAAGGGAGAAAATATAAAAACCTTGATTTTATAGACCGAAAAATCACTAAGCTAAATATATGCTCCTTTATACTTGTTTCTAAATAACAGAAACTATTTCATACCAAAACTTCCCTTTAAAGTCAAACTTATATATATAAATATTTTAGGGTTTCCAAAAACCTTTTTAAAACACAAAATTTCCAAATTGGAAAAGTATTTTCTTTCCAAAAATCAAAATCAAGCCTTTAATGATATATATACAAATATTTAAGGATTTAAAGAATTAACCTTTTATAAACCAAAAATTTCTTAACACGATCAATCTAGTGATTTACGTGTTTCTTTGATAATTAAAATTTCAAAACTTTCCCAAAACAAAATTTCCAAAATAAATTTTTGGAAAAGAAATCCTTTGAAACCCCCCTTTTCAAAAATCTAAGGCATTTCCAAAATATACTTTATAAAAATTCTCTCACACGTTTTAGACTAAGGAATTTACATTACTTATTCAAATAAAAATCTGGTTTTCCATCAAAGAGTTGATCAATGAATGCACCCAAGCAAAAACTTGCTTCTGAACAATTGCGACATACAAACTCTAATTTTCCATCCATCTGGAATAATTGTTGTGTCTCCGATTGGAACTCAAAACCCCAAATCAAAAGGTAGCTATAATCTCAACA
Source organism: Allium fistulosum (assembly GCA_030737815.1). Lineage (NCBI taxonomy): Eukaryota > Viridiplantae > Streptophyta > Magnoliopsida > Asparagales > Amaryllidaceae > Allium > Allium fistulosum. The sequence continues at coordinate 493,491,074 of CM060905.1, read as the reverse complement.
GTCAAGTCGAACACCTCCAGTCTCCGAGATTCAGCCATATGTCATACTCATGCTCTTCATCAACAATGTTTAACTCATCGCTAGCACTCCGTGGGGTACTCCATAGTCGATGTGAAATCTTAACTCTAACATATTTCCAAGTCATAGTTGCTTTTCCCATTCCTTCAGAGTGGAACTACAACTACTTATATAGTTGGAACTCATAGAATCTAGCGTAAAAATGTAATATTATTAGATAGAAAAGTACGAATATGTTCTCTTAATTTATCCTAATCCCTCTAATCTACTAACCTAGGCTCTGATACCAAATGCTACAACCCATACCTCCATGAGCCTAAATTTTGACAAACATCGAAACCCAAGTCCATCAAAGCACAGATCATCAGATTTGGTACCTGCAAATAAGCATGAGCATTATCAGAGATTGATAAAAATCAAAACTCATAGCAGAAATAATAATTGGATAAGAATACTAACTATGACTCCTACCTTGGAATTAATTGTATTCCTTGGATAGCAGATTGTCACATCAGCATCGAGCACGAGAGAAAGAAGACTCTCCAACAACAAAGCACATCCAGCTCTAATGACCTGTTCCTCTAAATCTATCCTGTGGGCTTTACCACCGTTCACAATGCGAGAACCCCCTATCACGTAAGCATAAACATACCAATGAGGTCTAGTGAGTGGAAATATGTATAAACTGTTCATAACATAAACATATACCGATTGGTTTCCATTTAATTGTTTTGTCCATTAAGGTTAGCAATTCTAATCTAACCTTGCATTGCACACACGATAACATAGTTACCCCTTCCCAAGGTATGAAATACTAATGAAGCCATATCAACCATCTAATACTTCCAAACCCATTAGCCACTTAGTACTTCTGAATATGAAGCGGTCTTCTTTAATACTTTTAAAAAGATAGACAGACTATGCTATTTAAGACCTTAATCAAGTTAGACTCCATCATTTAAGACATATTCCCAAGGTGGTTTCCTAACATTGTTGTCAATGGTTGGTGGGTTCTAGCTACAAGACCTCTAACCACTATCTAAGGCTTCCAACATTTAATGTCCGACTATTACCGCATCCATCGCCGATAAAATCGTAGCCATGTAATAAACAGTACCCAAGCCACTTAATACATTTTATTAGAAAAATAGCTAGACTCTGATCATTTAAGACCTTAACTAAGGTAGACCTTATCATTTAAGACTTATCCCCAAGGCATGCTCCCAAATGGTACTATTATTATTATGGCCTTAGCAATGTAAGAGACTGTACCCAACCACTTAATACTTCTAACTGGAAAATAGGCAGGCCTCGTCATTTAAGACTATTTTCAGAAGCATGCTCCTCAATGGAACTATTGAGCTGTCATTGGTTAGAAATCTCATTGGACTACTTAATACTTCTTTTATAGGAAAGAGGAGGACCCTACAGTCATTTAAGACCCCAAACCTTAAGCAAACCCTTTCTGAGATATCCTCTTTCACTCTTTAATTATAAACATGGCATCTTATTAGGTTACTCCTTTCGGTAGGGAGACGGACCCTTCAGCCACTTAAGCCCTCAACACTGAAGTAAACCATTTTTAGAGACATCTTTATTTATTTATTTGGAATCTCACTAGGTTATTTAATACTTGCATTTAGGAGAGAGGCGAACCTTACAGCCACTTAAGACCTCAAACTAGAAGCGGACCCCTATGGAGATATCCCTCACCGCTCCTAATTTCAAATTAGGACCATTTAGTACTTTCCAATTAAGAAAGCCATCACAATCTCTCACATCATCTCGGGTCCTAGGATTGGTGATATCTTACATCAGTAGTAAGTACATCAGACTGCTGGTAGCCTTAAAGTGAAGGGCAGTCTTCTATCGAGTGACTCTATTGACCTCGCATCACTAACCCACTAAGTCCAATTACCATCATAAATCTTTATTTATATTATTTTAGGTAGACATTGGACTTAGCTTACTAATTCCCTTTTTATTTAAGGCAATAAAATTTACCGTAATTTTTATCTATCCATAAATCCTCGCTTAATGCTCATAAATATCAATTTGTCCATAAAATCCTAACGGGTATTTCCTAAGACATTTATGTATGATCACTAATTTCAAATTAGTAATCTTTTATATCTATTCCATTTTTATCAGTCCCGTTAATCCATTTACCCTATCAAATTATTGCAACTCCCATATTTATTACCATTTATTGGAGTTACAACCTTTTAAATTTTTTTCCATTAGTTAATTATCCTAAATGCGAATATTACGTGCAAGTGTCGTTATTAGATTTTTGTTTAATTATTATAGGCACGGTAATTACATAAAAAATATTACTTTTATCAAATATGTTCTAGTTATATATCTTCACTAGAATATACTTTTCTATGTTAGATTGTTGGATCATATCTAAAAAAATTATTTGCTATAATTTCCACAAATTAGTCCAAAACAAAAGGTTTAATTTTAAAATATAAAGATTACATTATTTGAAATTATAAGGAATAATCATTTCTTTCTATTACTGAAATAGACAGTGTAACTACAATGAATTCATACTTTACACATCTCTTTCTCTTTTTATTTGCATATATTCTTGTTAGATCAAATGCTGTATCTTTCTAAAAGGGAAAGAAATCAAACTAATTTACAAATATGAAATGGATCTAAATTCCAACAATTCCAAATATACAAAAGTTTATATTCTAATAAGGTTAGGGTAAATATCCAAATTTATAACATTATTATACAACATATTTTAGATCTGGAATAAATTTCATTCAAATCAATATTTTAAATTCATACTTTTGGGACTGATTTCCAGATCAGGTTGTATGCAATGCTAAATCAATTCATAAACAAGAATATGTAGGCTATATTTATTATATTCAATTCGTTGCATACAACTTATATATAATTATCCAATTAGGCATAAAAATCAAATAAACACCAATGCGATAATTTTCATATTATAACAATCTATAAAAAATTCCACTCACCTTTTAAAACCAATCCAAATCTTCATATTTGAAGTAGAACCTTTGATTCATCTCCAAATCCTTTTTAATCCAAGAGATATGTATAAAAGGGTATATACATACATTAGAATTATAGATCTGAGAACGGATTTGGGTTATGGGGAGAAAATATATACAAATATACATAAATATATAAATTACCTCAAATACACATATGGTTGATTCTCTTCTCCTTTTTATTAGATTTCTATTCTTCTCCGATTTGTATGAATAAGATACAAATATCTTATCTTTATAATTTAGAAAGAAAGTGGAAAAGAAGAAATAGCAGAGTTTCGCTAGTGCCTCCATAAAAATATGAGAAGAGAAGAGAGGGCTAGGCCTGAATTTATAGGTGCTAGAATCAACCAGAACCTTTAGATTGAAATATATTAAATCTGGGCCATTGCGGCCTAGATTTATTGGAGCCGCCAAGTCGCCATCGGTCCACCACCCTTGGGTCATTAATCGACCACTAGGGGTTGACCATCCCCAATAACGGGTCGGCTTGTGGGCCTAGGTAATTAATATAAAGCATTTATTTTTCTTATTTAATTATTTTCATTCCGAGTTCGTTTTTCGTCCGTTATTTCTTCGTTTGGACTCCGATCGCAAAACTCCAAATATGGAAGTTGCTCGAAATTTTGCCACGAACGCATGTTGCAAGTTTCATGGTCAAATTCCATCGTTTTCACAAATTCCACTTTTGAAGCCTAATTAATTAACTAACTAACTAATTAAACAACTAACAACAAATTATAGGGTGTTACAGATGACTGCTTAGGTAAGACGGGGTAAAAGTTAAGGCTATGAATAAAATAGCTAAGAATGCTCGTGGAGTAGCAACAAAAAATCTCCATTGAATATAAGGAATATTAGTTTGAACCTATGAAGGTTTTATCAGACATGTGTGAAAGTCATAAGAAGAACCACAAAGGAATAAGAAATGGTATCAAAGTTCCACCTCTGTGAGTTCTATAATATACTCGCATGAAAGATCAAAGGTAAAGAAAATAAATACAGAAATTTGAGAATACCATCAAGAGATTTTGATTAAAGAAGATAGTAATACAATTGGAGAAGAGTGTAATGAGAAGACAAACACACATAGACGACGTTGGTTGACTCATAATTAAAGAAGGAAAGATAGGTAGTAGGAAAGTTATTCTGCCAAGTCAGTTTTCTGACGAGATATTCTAATTGTGCATAATTTATATTTCTTGCCTGTTGTATTGTGGAAATGCACAGTTTATCCTATATTGGTATTAATAATTGAAGTAATGAATGGACCTTATTTATTAGAAGCCAAAAAGGTAAGTTAAGACATGTGAGTTATAGTATATAACATACTAAAAGTGTCCATTTTATTTGATTAAGACATGATAAGGCCACAACCTCATTTATACCAGTTGATGTTAAAGGGTAGCTTCCAACAATTATTTCTTTCAGGTTTTTTGGATTGTAATCATTAGTTGTCTCTTTTCGGATATTGAAAAACTACATATGATATAATATAAGATTTGTTCATATTTTATTACTGTGTTGATTTTTTGGATGAGCTTTGACGCTATATATATATATATATATTGGAAAATAGTTCAAATAGAAAAATCTCATAAGAACACTTAACTAATGATAAATATAAAGTAAGGCATGAAGTTTATAAAATAGATTATGAAATTAGTTAAATTAGCAACTAAAAACAAATAATGCTTCAAATCTTAGGATTTTGGGAAAAATAAATTTTAGCAAGCGAAGGACTGGGAAGGGTTGTTGCAAAACCCTCGGGTTACTATCACCATGCCTTAAAAGCTAAAATTTATAAATTTACTTATGTGTTGTTTGTTGTTCTAGAATAAAAGGAAATATTTTCAAATTTTAATATGCTAAGGCCAATCATACGCGCTAACTCATCGATTAAATCCCAATTACATTAAGATGTAGCTTGATTGTTTTTTAATACGCTAATAATGTGGTTTTCGAAAGATTTTTTTAAATTTGAATTTTCAATCTATTTTACAAATTTAATTGAAATGGGAAAAGATTTAAAATGGAAAATGAGAAAATTTCTGATTTAAAATGCCGCATGCTTAGCATAAGGAGGTCGATGTGTTAGTAAATATGAATTTTACTGTTCATTATGCATGACAGTATACAAAATGTAGGTAAGAACAAGGGAAAAAGCTGTTTTAGCTTTATAATTTCTATTTCCATACCTTGTCGATAATAGGCAAAAATGGTTTTTAAAAATAATTCTATTTTAAAATTTAAAAATTAACATCCTTATGGAACTGTACTTGGAAAAACTGAAAAATATTGGGGGGATAAAAGTGAAGGTTCCAAAGTACAATGGAATTAGTATACAAAAGAAGGGTGGGAATATAAAATTGTCCATTTAAATTCCTTTCCTAGCATTAAAGTATAACTTTAGGAAAAAATGAATTTTCAAAATTTTGGATATTAGAAACGGTGTATTAGGTATGGGATGGTAGGAATTGGATTCAAAATTGGTTGTACCATGCTCATATTCGTAGGAGTATGGAAATTGTTCTGTGAAAACAAGGATTTTGATTTTTGAAAACTTACTTACATATACTGCCAGCATACATAGGTTGTTTACACCATATTTTCTAAATTGTTTTAAAGAATGCATTCATATAGGAAGCGTTGATTTAGTATTATTTGGTTTACATATCATATGTGTTATGATACATGTGCACTTGTACACGATTGGCTGCAAAATTAGTTGTACACTAATTAGTCGAATAGTTAAGTATGGTTGTGTGCTACGTTACATGATTCAATCCTTTAGGAATTTCGAAGACGAAACTCTTTTAAGCGGAGAAGTATGTAACACCTCTAAAATAAACAGTTATTAATTAAAAGAATTAATAAATAAATTTACAAGGCTCAAAAATGGAATTTGAGCAAACTTCAGAATTTGACCACGGAACTTACACCATTGTGTTCATGGAGATTTTCTAAGCAATTTTCATAGAAAAAGAGTTAGCACCAAAATTGGTCACTAACACTCAAACGCCGTTGAAAGCACCAAATTGCAATCACGGATCATAGATCACAGATAGAATGTATGTAGAGAGTATAAATATGAAGAACAGTTAAAATTAAAAAGAAAGCAGTAATAACAGAGGATTTATAGTTGTTCGGCTGATTCCGGCCTACGTCCACTCCAGAAATTTCCTTTTTATTGATATCAGAACCAATTACAGTTACAATTTGGAGTTTTTAAAACAATAATGGCAGAGTTGCCTTAATAGGGAAGAAGAAGGGAAGCAGAATGAAGATCCCCTTTTCTCAAGCCCCACATGCTGTATTTATAGGAAAAATCCGAGTTACTGGGCTTCCCGAGTGGTCCAGGCCCATCAACACCATTATCGATCCTAAATGCATCATTATGACCGACCCTGAGTTCTGATCACGTCGATCCAACATTGCCTTGGGAATGACTCGAAGCAGGTCTACTCATGACTCGTAGTAAACTAGGCCAGAACTCAAAGCAAGATGATGCTGATCCCATCCTTTAACATGCCGATCCATAGTTCGTTGCCGACCTACTTCCCCATACCAACCCGGGGATATGCTAGTTCCGACCCGAAGCAAATAAATCACACTCAATCATGCCGACCGACCCCGAAACCAAGTTGACAACCCGAGTATATTCGAGTGCTGACTCGAAGCTTGCCGCTTACCGACCCTGAGCAGAAATGGATGCCGACCCAGAGTGCTCTTCCCATGCCGATCCCATGGCTTGCCAATCCCGAAATGAAAGGCCGACCCCCTGACTCGAAGTTGTAAGTGTGCCGATCCACTCCATCATGACCGAACCATATCCATACTCCAATACCGAGCCACACCCAATTCTGATACCTCTCAAGCATGTCGATCCACTCCAACACGACCGACCCACTTCAACATGCCAGTCCACACCATCCTCCACTTCACCATGCCGGTCCACACCATCCTTCCAATCCACAACATCATGTCGAGCCATACTCACCGAGCCAGTCGTATCAGGCCATCTTGGCTTATGCACCATGACCGAACCATGCATGATCTCCTTTCCTTGACCGAGCCATGTATGACCGAGCCACCTTGATCGAGCGACCCACACCAAACCATCCATGACCAATCGTCTATCCATCCAGCTGGCTCAAACCCATCGTACACCAGTCTCGACAAACGAGCAGTCAATTTTAGTTAAATCTGCATGTACACGGCATTGCCAAAAGGCGAGTTAACAAAAAGCATTGCAATCGGAGTTCAAACGCAGAAGTTATTGATGTTTAAAGATTTCAGATCCAAAATAATTCAAAACAAAATTAAGAAAATAAATAGTAATAAATAAAAAATAACATTAAAAAGGAAATGAATCACCAACCCACCACCGATTGGAGATTAAAAAGAGCCGGTCAATTGCTCCAATCAACCAGTCGGTTAAGGCTAGTGCATGTTGAACCTCAGCCTAAACAACCTGGATTTAATAAATAAAAATCTAACATGCTGAATTGATTCAAGTGCCTATAAATATAGGTCTAGCCCCTCACTTTTCTTCTTATATTTTCTGAACAGAGCAGCAAAGCTCTACCATCCTTCCTTCTCCACTATTTCTAGAAATTATATATATATATATATTGGAGAAGGATAGAAAATAAAAGAAAAGAAAAGAAGGAGTAAATAAGTTCTACGGAAAAGATAAATTCTAGATTTATGAATCTAGACTCCACTTAACTCAAATCTCCTCTTAAATATTAAATTCTAATGGGTATGTATACACGTTTAAATACATATTTTTGGTTCAAAACAAAGGGAGTCAAGTAAGAAGAATAGGTTTGAATCTGGAGATTTGAAAGCCATAAGGTGAGTATAAAATTATGTGTTTTACATGATACTAAATTTATATCATTAGAATTTTATTTTTATTATGCCTATGTGGAAACCATTGAATTTTAAGCTTAAATAAATAAATTCGACTTGAAACCATTACCTACATATTTAGAATTTGTTTAACTTTGATGAAATGACATACGATGTGGAATTTAAGGAGAACAGTCCCTAAAGTGTATGAAATATAATACTGATAGGATTGCGCAGTTAATTCCATATTTTTGATAATCGCATTGTAAATTGTTAAACTTGATAATCATCTTGGAGATGTTTTAATTTGATATGCGATTTAAATTTCTATATTTTAATCAATTGAACTGTAGAATCTCCACGAAAAAATTTCATAAATTGTCCAACCTAATAATTATATATGAAAAGTGCGTCGTTTGAAATAACAAGTAATAAGTCTAAATGAAAGATATGTGCAAAGTAGGAATGTCTTTTCGCAGTTTTCATTGTCAATTTCAATAAAAATAGAAAAGGCAATTCTTTGAAATTTCAAACTTAGCACAAATTGGGTAGTTTATGGAAAGTTGTAATGGTAACGTTTCCTTCTTAGGAAGATATGATTCCAATGTATTAAAACATGGAAATAATTTTTTTTGGAAGCTACATCATAAGTGTATATCCAGAAATCCCTAATTGTAGAAACTAAAAAGTTATAAATAGAAATTTAAATAATCCCGTTTACCAAAAAATATATATGTAAAGTAAAATATAAGTTTAAGAAATAAATAATTAAGCGCTAGTTAGGTATATTAACGTGCAATTAATTGTATGTTATCTTATTAATTATAAATAAGACACTAAATACAAATAAGGTAATAAATTAAGGAGAAGTGGGAAAGTTACCATAATCAACTCAATTTGGGTAATAAACCATTTAATGAATTTAACTATAGTGACCAAATATGGCACGAGTAAAGGAAAATTAAATAGGCATGATAAATAAATGTCATTAATAACATTTACGAAAAGGAGAAATAAAGGCAGTAAACATATAAAATGAGAAGAAGTCGAAGCAAGTAAGTAAATGAATATGAATACATAATAAACCTAAGAGGCATAATTATTTCCATAGTTGAAATCATACGAATTCAATCATACGTTTGTAACGGGTGTGAATTAGTGGGCCTAGCATAATATTTAGATTAATTATAAATGACTTGGTTTCGTATGGGTTGGGATGCAAGGTCAGACAACGGAAATTTATCCTCCATAAGGGGATACCGGTAGTTGTGTATACTTACACTGATGTAGGACATCTCCAACTATAGGACCTGTGTGGGGGAGGAGGGGTATACGTTCGCGTATAGGTTCGGGAAAATATGTCAAAAGGTTCCTCTCGGATTTGAAGTATTAAATGGTTAAGTGCCTTTAGGTGGTCAAGGGGTTTACTTTGGGATGGAGGTATTAAATGGCTATTGGGACCTTTGCTTTATGTCTTAAATAACCTACGACGGTGCCTAATTGGGAAGGCGGGGTCATTTCCAAACTAGAGGTATTAAGTAACCGATAATGGGAATTTTCCTTGGTTTCCATTAGGAAAATATAAATGGGACTTTTGAATGGTGGTCAATGCTATATGAGCATTATTTGGTAAACCGGTAATTATGGAGTAGAGTTGGGCATAGGATAAGACCACCCTCGGTTTTGAGCAGTCGTTAGCAAAGACTTTGGATAAGCCTGTATGGACTACACTTCCTATTGGTGTAGAGTTCGTATGGGATATGCACTGATCTCAAAGTTTGGTTGTTTGTTGCTTTGGTTGGAGGTTGGCTAGTTAATCGTTAGATAGGTCTTTGGGATGCGTTGGTAATATGACAATTTTTAATTATAAATCCATGTCTAGGAGTCATCGGCCTTCCTAGTTAGGGTCGGTTAACTATCAATTACATTACGAAGAGATTTCCTTTTTAGAAGTATAGGAACGCTTATACACACACACACATATTTATACCTTGGAGTCTATTAGATATATTGTACGCGCAGATGAAATTAAATCTCAAATCCATAAATAATAAACATAACACTTAAATGGAGATCAATCAACATAAACCAGTGTTATGAATAAAGTATATAATTTATCAGTTATCAGAACGTTGTTCTGAACTCCTCCTCATTACAACCCACATGAAAGATATATAGGGACATGATAGTGGTACAAGCTAGGAACGGTGGATGGATAGATCCTTTCATTCATACCCTGCATTGACAAGACAACTAGATATCCAAGGAATAATATTGGTTCCAAGGTAAGTAGCCTTAGTCGATATATATGTGTTATTATATTTTACTATTCCGTTGTGAGTTTGTATAGATAACTCTCTGATATACTTATGTTTATTATAGGTTACCAACATCAATGATTCATACCCTAATGGACTAGGGTTTTCAATTTAGTCGAAAAATCGGGTCCATTAAGGTGTGCATGGTTACATATATGGTTTTGATGCATTCGGAGCAAAATAGAGGTGTTATAGTTTATAAATAGCGTATGTAGTTGTTTCAGGCCAAACTGAATACACAACCTATAACCCAGTCACACGACTATATAACTGAGGCCATGATACTCTAGTCATCATATCTGTCTTCGGTTTTCTTCCCTAAAGAAATTGCTTAATTATCCATTAATGGTGATTCACAAATTAATTAAAAAGTGATTAAAAATTCAAAGGGTCAAAACCCCATCGATTATATATCTTCGTGAAGATATTGACGAACGGAATTGACGAGTGGTGTACGTCTGCCATAAAAGTGCTCGAGTCAATGACAAATCGTGATCAAAGGATGAAATCGGCAAAACCCATAATGAAAAATTGGCATTTTTAATGACAAAAACCAAGTGACAATGGTACTAATGAGTTTACCGAGATATTGTAGGATTTGTAGCATTATACGAAGAGTGATGCACAAAGAAATAGGGTGACAATGAAGAAATCAAAAAAGAGGAGCACATAAAGCTATAACGGAGTAAGTGATATTTTTAAAGCATTATAATAGAATTAAGAAATTTATTGAAAACATTTATGTTGAAGATATGTTCGAAGATGGATCGCAGAGCTGAAAAGAAGTGTATGTTTTATATCGAGTCGTTATCGAATCTTTTAGAATCTAGTTTGGTAAAATCGCACTAATGATATCCAAATCACTTCAAACTTTGATCCATCCTCCAAAATATATTCTAATATTTTATGAATTTTCTCTTGATTTTTTGGAATTCAAAAAGGGAATAAAAAGGCCAGGAAACAGTGAAAAAGAGCCGGAAAAGCTCAAACCGACCAACCAGTTAAGAGATAATCGATCAACTAATTAAATAACTGGTCAATCGGTTAAAAAATAGGTTAATAGATTATCCCTAACTAGTCGACGAGTTAGGAAGTCTGGGCGTTGAAGTTTTGTGTCGTTGTCTTCCATTTGTTCGTCTCTTTGTTCTGTTGTCTCTTTCCTTTGTGCATTGTTCCATGCCTATTCTCAAATGTTGTAACCCCATATAGGCATTCATACATAACCAATATCAACATCAATAATTTCCCAGAGCAGACACATCAATTTCTATATATATTATATATATATTTCTTACTCTATTGCTCTACATGCTTTTCTGATCTTTGAACATTCAATTCAATATCAAAAAATTTTGATTAATTTTTTTTATCATTGATCATTCAATTCATACCCTTAGTTTATGGTCAAGTTGAATCTCTTATCCTTTACAACTCCACTCGAATTCATTTGTGTCGTTATAGGGAAATTGTACTTCAGTGTTGACAAATTAGTTTATTCAGAGATAATACAAGTATAAGCCAGTGTGTTACTGCAAATTTGTTGAAGTCCTGTATGGTGTCTCAGACAGTTGTGTGAATTATAGTTACCGAAGTTCTGGCATTCATAGAAACACATTCCTTCGGATGAAATGAGGGTTGTGTAGTGGAAATTTCATTGGGAGTTTTGGGATTAGATGTAGGACGGGAGGTCCGAACCAGTATAAATCGACTCTGCGATTAGTTTACTATTCTGCTACATTTACTATTATATTCATATATTCTAAACATTCGGCTATATTTGATCCAAGCACACCGACTTAGTGGTATTCGAGCTATAACACCTAACTATCAATAATGAACAAAAAACTCGGTTTTACTTTTTTAGATCCAATTTTTCTGGAGTACTTTACTAATTTAAAATTAAATAAATATGTTTAACTGGTTCAAAATTTATCATAAATAATTTTTTCATAATAAAATTAAATAAAAATATTGCAATGCAAAAAATGTATTAATACATTTTCTTGACTCGATTTTTTTCCACATTATTTTATTAATTTTTATAATTTTAATGCATTTGACTAGTTCAAAATTTTATAATAATTAATACATCCAAAATAAAATTTAAATAATAATATCCTTATGTGCTTACATCTTATTATGATTTTCTAGAACCAAAAATAGCTTATTTATTTATTAGCAATTTAATTATTTAAATCTGATTTTAATATATATCACTATTTTAAAAATTCGCTATAATTGAAATAGTTATAATAAAACTCAAATAAAATTATCATAATGTTTACAAAAATAATATTTAAGTAATATATTTTATATGTTATTTTTAATATATATACACACATACACACGAATTGCAACACTTAATTAGGTGTGTGTGTACATATATAATTATTAAAATCTGGAATATAAATAAATTAATAAAATTCTTGTTTTTTAGGAAATAATTTTTGAGTTAAAGTTAAATGAAAATAAATTTTTTTATTATAATTAAATATATATGTATATTAAAATTTTATAAGCATTTTTAAAATGCATTCTTTTATTTTGTTTTGTGGTAGAAAACATTTTGATAATAACGATGTTGAATAAATAATTAAATTAAGACATTTGACCTGATGAATAAGGCCGGTTGAGTACACGTCGATTTGTGAGTTATTTCCTCTTTAGAGAACTTCTTATTCCTTCTAGTTTGATTTGCAAGATCCAGCTATTGGTTCCACCTCTCTAATGGACGTATAAGACTATTGAAATTGTATGTCACCAATGAGAGAAAAGCTTCTCCATACATATTGGGCCAATAAGGCTAAAATTATCTACCTTTAACTTTTTCAAAAAGCTTTTACCTCATCATCCAATTACAATACACATAACAATAAGGTATATTTGTTAATTTAGACTAAGTGAGTCGTCCCATTTTTTTAACTAATAAAAATTTCAGCCATAATTATTTACAGTTCATAATTAAATTACTATTTTACCTTTATTTAATTAATTATATCTACAACACTTTATATTTTATTTTTATTTAAATTTAAACCCTCTAATAATAATTAAAATCCCTTGGTAAATTAATATAATATTTATATTAGTTTCCACCATTTTAGTTTATTACAACTGTAAATTAAATCGATTGAGCTAAATTTGAAAATATGCTGGCAACTACGATTGTGTGGCTCCTTGGTGTGAATTCAACCCTTAGTAGTATTTTAACATTTAAAATATTAAAGCCTACATGGACTTTGTTGATGCATAGTAATGGACACAAGTTCAATTGTTTACAGATCATCTTGGTAAAATCTTGTTTCTAATCATTTAATCTAAACCCTAAGCAATAATATATCATGCACATTTTCTCCTTGTCATCATTATATCACTTAGATATCAAGAGCTCAACCCATGATCAACACTCCAATAATATCCATATTTAATTGAGAAATTAAACATCAAAGTTCATGTACATGACAACATTTGTATACTAACCGGTTTGTTTTGATCAAAGATTTTGATATTAAGTTGAGTACCAATTACAGTGATATCGTCCTCCTATTCGAAGGGGATGAATCCTATCTTAAATCATGTTTCACTCCAAGTGGTTCGATTTATACCTAGTTATGACCTTAACATGATCATCGTTGTCGTGTGATTGACCATAGACAAAGTATAGTCTAGACACTTAAGATTTGCAATATTCTCAAGCAAAAGGACTATTGCACATTGCTACATGAGAAATTCTATTTGACTTTATAATTAACCTACAGAAGACTCTCGGTAAGTCATTCTTGTTCCAAACAACTACACATACGAATATCCTAGTGCCTCCTGTAGTCATGTGTTATTCATCATCGATCTCATGTAGAGCATTATGTACACCAGTCTCAATGTATGTCGATATCCTGTTTATGACACATCTTTAGTAGAAATATTTAATGGGTAGTTTTTGTTTAACATGATTCAATACTCATGTTTATGAACATATCCGTAACTGCAATCGATAAAATAATTTTTCTAAAGATTTTCTATTTGTATATATTTATTGTATTTAAAATATTACTCATATCCCAATATATCAATATATAAAGTAGAATATAAAACCCAAAACTTCATGTATTTCGACCAAGATTCTCTATAAGAGTTAAGTTATATATAAGAATTATGCAATTGCCTTTAGGATACACCCTTAACTCTATCATATTAAAACTACCATTTTCATTTTGTAATCAAAAATTGTAAAAAAAATAAAAATATATAATTTTCACTCCTTTTTCAAATAGAAAATCTCTTGTTCGTTTACCCGTATTCTTCTCTGATTTGCTATTCTAAACCAGAGAATGAACTATAAATTTAATTTTTAACATCCATGGTTTATTGTTATGACTCTTCTCCATCATTCAAAGAGAAAACCTACTGTGAGAAGTTTACAAGAGATTGTACATCATTGCATGATTTGTAGCGAAAGATACACTGCTTATAATGTCATAGTTTGAGAACATGGAAAAGTCCAGTGGTTAATTGGCAAAGCATTGAAGTCTAGAATGGGATTTGTAACAACCTGCCTTTTCAACCCCCAAATGTCGATGCTATACATACAGGGATGAGACATGCCAAGCAATCAAGTGCCGAAAAGGAAAATTGTAAGGGTAATATAAAAGGAAAAACAAACAGAACAAGAAAAAAGAGAACATAATATCAAAATCCCACAGCGGAACGATAACATATAATATCAAAAGATAGTCCAAACTGTCACTCTAAGATACATTACATTTCAGAGTTACAATCCTAAGTGCTATCATTAGCTTAAACAGTTATAACATCATGTCCTCACAAATGCTGATAAATACAATATAGTAGTAATTCAACAGTAATAGGAATACCTGTGCAGTTAAAGCGTTCGATAGATTCAATGCAGTGAAGGTGCAAAAAGTCAAAGCGGGGATACAACAAGAATATAACGGGATATAGCGGATGACTCTTAAATAGCATATAAAACTCACACTTAATATTTTCACAAATATATAAATGGAAATTAAATGAAAAATTAACATTCAATTGAATTATAATTAATACATAAATAATTTTAAATAAAAACAAGTGCCAATATACTATAAATAAACGTAAAACTGTTATATAACATAATTGAATTTAACATAATATTAGAATATTTTTATTTCTGAAAATATATTAACAAATTTAATTATATAGATTAATTTCATAATTTTTATAATGGATAAATGTCATTTTTCAATTCATTTCTTTTAAAGAAGATGCAGCGGAACATAGCGGGAATAACGGGATATAACGGAGCTTAAAGCTGAAAGGTTATATTTGAGGTTATATGGAAAAATCATAGCGGCAGAAATCCACTATGAGATATAGCAGGATTATAAAAGGGTAATAGCGGGGCATTAACTGCACAAAGGAATACTACGGTACACTACAACAAAATACCAATTTTACAACGGACAATAACCGTAATAATAGGGGTTTCGCAACGGGCCTACGCCCATCGTATCATGTGATATTGTAATAGACCAAAAGATTTACAAGGTTTTAAAATCGTTGTAACAAATATTTTTTACAATGGTCCATAGTCATTGCTATAGGATTTTTACAACTACTTTAGCCTGTTGCAATAGGATTTTTTATAACTGCTTTAGCCCGTTGCAATAGGATTTTTTACAACTGTTTTTCCCTATTGCATAAAAATCTTTTACAATTGTTTTTGCCCGTTGCAATATGCTCTTTTACAACTATTTTTGTTCATTGTTAAGAAAATTCAAATGAGAAAAAAAACTACTATTACATTGCACTCATAAATTTAAAATTAATTTGCTATTGAAACCAAAATATTGCACCAATAACAAACAAATTCATTTATATCTACTAAAGATTAAAAAAAAATTCTAAATGCCAAAAAAATTCTCTTATAATACAGACCTATAAAAGAAATACATATACCTACCAATACAATGAAAATATAATGAATATAGGGTTCATCTAACTTTGTGTATGCCTTGACCCTTGAACTCTAGCAGCTTGAACCCCATCATCAACTCTTGCAACAACTACCTATTCATACAAATCACGATCCAATAGTGGTTTGGAATACACAGACGATGGGAAAATGCAGCAATAACATAAACATTTCACATAATATATTCCATAGAGAAGTTTTCACATAACATAAACATCGCAATTAAGATATACCAAGTTGTTTGTTGGCATGCAAAAAATGATCCACAGAGATCCGATCAAACATAATAATATAAGACCATAGCATATATGTAAAATAGTACACTCAAGTAAATTATTATTAAAATGGCCTATGGTTCTTGAGTGAAATGCAAACATGTGATATTAATGGTACGGACTTGTAAAATGCATGCACAAACCAAGCTTCATTTAATAAAATGCCTTGAGAAGAATGATCAGTGCTTAGATAGCATGTATTTATGTTTTCGTTCTTATACAAGGACCTGCCTGAATCAAGACATATAAGGTTTACTCGGGTTTTCTAAGTAAACTTTTATACTTCCCGGCTTATGTGTTTTATGTGCTCACTAAACATTATAGAATTAATAGTCACCGCGCAACAATCTAAACATTACAAAATATATTATTGGAAAATAAACAATAGTCAGCGTGCAACTTTATTTTTAAGTAAATTGGTCATAATTTATTGTGCTGACCTGCCCGCCAAAGTTGAAAATATCAAGTTCCACATCTTCCCTGATACCAAGTTTCTCTCTAACCTGAAATTCTTTATCCGAATTTAGAAAAGGTTAAGTGATTTTCTACTTATAGTAGAGGGAGACATGACTAAAAATATATCATAAGGTACCCCCTCTAAGGCCAATAGCTGACCTGACAGAGAAAGTTCCAAAAATTGAAGATTTAAGAACACAAGATTACGAGATGAAAAAACAAAACTTAAATATCAAACAACAATGATTTTGTAATATGAAATGTAGTAAGGTTTTCTCTTACGTACTCAATTCAAAAGCAACCATAAATAATAAAAGGGATACGGTGTTCGTAAGACTAATCTACAAAGGTCGGTATAATTTAACATATAATTTAATATTAAGAACAAAAGAAAACTAAATCACATGCAAAATTTGTCAGAAATTCTTTACTGTTCGATCTTTCATGATTAATGATGAACAATTCAAGTAATAGCCCAAGGATCACCAATACTGAATATTTCACAAACAAAACTTAATATGATTTATTGTTTAAGATGACGTACCTTGATTAACAGCGGAAGATGTAATGGCTGTCATCTTCTTCTTCTGACTTCTAATAATTACTCTTCTTCTCAGAATTCAGTTTCTCTCTCTAACCCTATTTCTTTATGTGTTTCTTGATGGAGAAGAATACATCTGTTGGCTGGGAGAGAGGGGACCCAATCCTTTATATAACAGTTAACTCTAAATCTGGTACGTCCATCATATACCAATTCAACGCTTAAGATTAATCACAGACCTAATGTTCTAATTATAGAACGGTCTATTTATGACTTAATTAATCGGGTCACATTAAGATTAGAAACTGCATAACGTTAAAGGTAAATGAAACGTTCTATTTATGACCTAATTAATAGGATCACATTAAGATTAAAAACTGCATAACATTAAAAGTAAATGAAACGATTGCAGTTTCTAATAGCAGATTTCTAACATTCTCCCACTTGACCCGATTATTCATAATATCAAGTGTTGAACATCATACTATGATAAATTGCTGAGAGTTATGGCGGTTGTGCATTATTAATTCAATGCATTCCCTTCCATATACTACAATACCAGCAATCCATCATTTTTATACTCATAATTTATATAAAACAGCATAATGGTCCACATAATGTCTTATATCATAATGATTAAACATAATATCTTTATAAGACTCTTTCTTGTTTAAAATTACATAAAGTACGTACTACCACATTAAAACAAGAGACACATAATTGTATATCAGAAACACACAAAGGAGCTCAGAATGTCACACATCAATTATTATTAATACAACCAAGACCCATTCTTTGAACATGTTCCTTAAATTGTCTTGGCTGTAACCCTTTCGTCAAAGGGTCTGCAATCATAAGTTCTTAACTGATGTGCATGATTGACACTCTTTGTTTCTGAACCTCATCTTTCACAACAAGATACTTCAGTTCCATATGTTTGGCACCTTTAGAGTACTTGTCGTTTTTTTTTGAGAAAAACACTGCTGTAGCGTTATCACAATAAATTTTCAGCGGCTTGCTAATGGTGTCGACAACCGCAAGTCCTGAAATAAAGTTCCGCAACCATAATACATGAATTGTGGCTTCATAACATGCCACAAATTCTGCCACCATAGTAGATGAAGCAACGATAGTTTGTTTCGCACTTTTCTATGATACGGCTCCTTGAGCAAACATAAATAGGTAACCAAAAGTCGATTTTCTAGTATCGATGCATTCAGCAAAATCTGAATCGCTATATCCAATCACCTCCAATTCATTGGATCTACTATACATGAGCATGTAATCTTTCGTGCCTTGTAAGTACCTTAACACTTTCTTTGCAGCTTGTCAATGTTCCCTTCCTGGATTACTTTGATACCTCCCTAACATACCGACCACAAAACTGATATCCGGTCTAGTACAGGTTTGAGCATACATTAGGCTACCAACTACAAATGCATATGGAATTGATTCCATTTCCTTTCGTTCAACATCATTCCTAGGACATTGCATGAGATTGAATTTATCACCTTTCTGTACAGGAACTTTCCCTGGTGAACACTTACTCA
This sequence comes from Allium fistulosum, assembly GCA_030737815.1. Classification (NCBI taxonomy): domain Eukaryota; kingdom Viridiplantae; phylum Streptophyta; class Magnoliopsida; order Asparagales; family Amaryllidaceae; genus Allium; species Allium fistulosum. The sequence goes on along the minus strand of CM060905.1, from coordinate 493,472,053 downwards.
TTCCAAATCTCTCTAGAATCCTTTCGATATATCCTTTCTGAGACAATCCCAATATTCCTTATGATCGATCACGAAATATTTCTATTCTAATCACATAGGATGCCTCTCCCATATCTTTCATTTCAAAGTTCTTTGAGAGAAATTCCTTAGTCTCATGCAATATGCTTAAATTATTTGCAGCAAGCAAGATGTCATCAACATAAAGGACTAAATAAATAAACTTGCTCCCACTGATCTTTTGGTATAAACAGTGATCAACCGTATTTTCCTTAAAACCAAAAGATGTAATAATGGTATTGAACTTAATATACCATTGCCGGGATGCTTGTTTAAGCCCATATATTGACTTCTTAAGTTTACACACTAATTGTTCTTTACCTTTTACAGAAAAACCCTCAGGTTGATCCATATAAACATCCTCATCAAGATCTCCATTCAGAAAGGCTGTTTTCACATCCATTTGATGCAATTCCAAATCATAATGTGCTACTAATGCCATTATTATTCTTAGTGAGTCCTTTTTCGAAACAGGAGAAAATGTCTCCTTGTAATCAACACCATCTTTCTGAGTGTAACCCTTAGCAACAAGTCTAGTTTTATACCGTTCGATATTACCACTAGAGTCGTGTTTGGTTTTAAAAACCCATTTGCATCCGACTCTTTTACAGCCATGTGGTAACTCAACGAGATCCCAAACTTCATTATGTTGCATGGATTTTAGTTCTTCTTTCATGGCATTAATCCATTCCTTTGACTCTTTACTTTCTACATCATGTGAAAACGAAACTAGGTCCTTATTGATTCCTATATCATAATCTGATTCTTGCATAAAAACCATATAATCATTAGAAATAGCTGACCTACAATCTCTTTGAGATCTTCTTAATGCTACTTGTTGTGGTTCATGCATATCAGCATTATGTAATTCATTTCCTTCAGGAAGTACTTCTTCATTTATATGTTGTTCATCATCATGCTGTTCTCCAACAGCTAGAACAACATTTGGAGTAATAATAGATGGAGGAACTATTCTAGGCAATGTAACATTTACCCTTGTTTCCTTTATTTCCACTATTTCTCTTCTAGTACTCCCACTGACTTCACCAATCTTAATGAATCTTGCATTACCAGTTTCTACAATTCTTGGACTATGATTAGGACAGTAAAACACGTATCCTTTAGATTTTTCAGGGTAACCTAAAAAATACCCACTAATCGTTCGAGAATCTAATTTCTTTTCATGTGGATTATAAATTCTCACTTCCGCTGGACAACCCCAAACATGCAAGTGTCTTAAGCTAGGTTTCTATTAGTCCATAATTCAAAAGGAGTCTTTTGAACAGCTTTACTAAGAACCCTATTCAACAAATAATTAGCGGTTTTGAGAGCATACGACCACAAATTCTTAGGTAGTGTAGAATCTGACATCATACTCCTAATCATATCTATTAACATCCTATTGCGCCTTTCTGCTACACCATTTTGCTGTGGTGTACCTGGCATTGTGTATTGCGCACATATGCCATGAATTTCGAGGAATTTTGCAAATGGACCTAGACACTGACCTGACTCATTATATTTGCCATAATATTCACCACCTCTATCAGACCTTATGATTTTCACCTTTTTGTCTAATTGCCTCTCAACTTCCTTTACAAACGTCTCAAGGACATTCACAGATTGAGATTTTTCATGAAGCAAATAGACATAACCATAGCGGGAAAAATCGTCAATAAAAGTGATGAAATACTTTTCTCCATTAAAGGTTGGAGTGTCCATAGGTCCGCAAATATCAGTGTGTATTATTTCAAGAAGCTGGTTGCTTCTAGTAGCTCCTTTCTTATTATGTTTGGTTTGTTTACCTTTAATACAATCCACACATAATTCTAGATCAATAAAGTTCAAATTTGACAAAATTTCATTACTTACTAATCTCATCATTCTTTCTTTGGATATGTGACCTAGTCTTTTATGCCATAAGAAAGCAGAATTTTCATTCAACATGCTACGTTTGCATCCAACATTATTTATTACATTCAGCAAGGAATTCGCATAAGTGTCATTCAATTTCAATTTATATAAACCATCAATTAGAATACCAGAACCAACATTATCAGTATTCTTATATAAATCAAAACAACCAGATCCAAACGTACATCTAAAACCAGAAATATCTAACTTACTTACGGAAATAAGATTTCTAGATAATGAAGGTACATAAAGGGTACTATATAAGTCTAATACATATCCACTTTCTAGAATTAGACGATAAGTCCCAATGCCTTCTATTGTGGATTTCATTCCGTTTCCCATAAAGAGAAAACGATCTTCATTTGGATTTATGGTTCGGATCATAAGAAATCCCTGCATATTATTGGAGACATGAGTTGTAGCACCAGTATCAAGCCACCGTGTATTAATAGGAACTTCAACTAAATTTGATTCAAAACATACGAAAGATAGATGATTACCTTTCTTTTTGAACCAAGCTAACCTTTTCGGACAGTCATTTTGATAATGTCCTTTCCTTTTACAGAAATGACATCGAACATCCTTTAGTTCCTTCTTTTCCTTATCCTGCTCATTCTTAGCAGGTGCCTTTTTCTTCTTGAAATGACTTGATTTTCCATTCTTTTCTTTACCAGCTTTATTACTCACAAAACTTACTGAGTGATTCACTTGATTTTTCAAAAATCCTTCTTCCTGAACAAGTATACTAGCCAATTCATTAACATTCCACTTATCCTTTATAGTGTTATAGTTAATTTGAAATGGTCCATATTCAGAAGGTAGCGAGTTCAGGATAAAATGGACAAGAAAAGAATCCTCTACTATAAGTCCAAGGGAGTTTAACCTTGCTGTAAGATTAGTCATCTCTATAATGTGCTCTTGCATAGTTCGCGACCCATCAAACTTCATGGTCGTGAGTTCTGCCATAAGAGTACCAGCGAGTGACTTATCAGCTGAATGAAAACGCTCTTCCACAAACTGCATATATTCCTTAGCACTTTCTATTTGCGGAATTGTTGACTTGATGTTGTTAGCAACAGTCATCTTAATAAACATAAGGCTCAATCTATTACTGCGTTCCCATGCTTTATGGTGTGATTTTTCTGTCTCAGTACTAGTTGTTGTAAGAGCAACAGATTTATCCTCAAGGAGTGCTAAGTCAAGATCCTAAACACCTAAATGGAAATTGACTTGTTCTCTCCATTCAGAAAAATTAACACCAGTGAACAATGTAACAGATGAAGCATGTGTATTCATGGGAACTACTGCAAATTAAATATTAAAAAATTGAAATAACTATAAGCTCATAGCTAACGCGATTCAGATATGTACATAATAGTATAATATAGCACTCCTTTGGGTAGATACTATCTTATACTTAACATAATTAAATACCAAAACATAAGTAAGTAATAAATATATTCAATTAAATAGAACTGACATCTTTGGATGATCAATATTTATATAATCAAGATATCTATTAAACCTCATCATGTCAACTAGTTATAGAACAAGACTTTCCTTTGGGTAAGTTCTCAGGTTCTATCATTAGCGACGCCAGTTTTTAATTGGTATTATTATAACTGGCAATTTCTATCAATAATCATTATGTCACTTATGTACTAAATGATTATTCTGATTTTGACCACTTTGGTGATTAACAAAATCATAAATCTCATGTGCATAAATGACTTATAACACATACTTGATTAAACATCATGAGTAAAGCATAGAACATATCAATTGCAATCATAGGAAATATTCAGTTATTGATTGGTGGCTCCGATACCAAATGTCAGAAATTCTTTACTATTCGATCTTTCATGATTAATGATGAACAATTCAAGTAATAGCCCAAAGATCACCAATACCGAATATTTCACAAATAAAACTTAATATGATTTATTGTTTAAGATGACGTACCTTGATTAACAGCGGAAGATGTAATGGCTGTCATCTTCTTCTTCTGACTTCTAATAATTACTCTTCTTCTCAGAATTCAGTTTCTCTCTCTAACCCTATTTCTTTATGTGTTTCTTGATGGAGAAGAATACATCTGTTGGCTGGGAGAGAGAGGACCCAATCCTTTATATAACATTTAACTCTAAATCTGGTACGTCCATCATATACCAATTCAACGCTTAAGATTAATCACAGACCTAATGTTCTAATTATAGAACGGTCTATTTATGACTTAATTAATCGGGTCACATTAAGATTAGAAACTGCATAACTTTAAAGGTAAATGAAACGTTCTATTTATGACCTAATTAATAGGATCGCATTAAGATTAGAAACTACATAACGTTAAAAGTAAATGAAACGATTGCAGTTTCTAATAGCAGATTTCTAACAAAATTCACCTCCATGATTTGCATTGCGATAACTGATTGCCCACCACATGTGATTGTGTGTGTAAGCAACAATCCAAAAGCACCTAAAATGGAAAACAATGCATCTATAACACTTCCAAAAGAGCAATTAAAGAAAACACGTGTAGTGATGTGCTCCCATATTATAACTTAAAATCTCATCTTATGATAAAATAGTACATACAAAACTGTGGATGTAGTCCCAGCGTACATTAAATCACATTTCTGTTGCTAACATTTTAAATGAAACATACTCATGAATCATAATAAAGGAAATTTATTATGATATATAAATGATTTGATATTTTGGCATATATATAAACATTATATATCATGCACATGCAAAGAAAGATGACATAAATATGATCTGAACATTATTAATCAGGAAAGAACTGCATGGCAGGTTCTTTAAGGCATCAAAAGAATGAACGGAACGATGATAAAAGGAAAGCAAGAAAAATCAATTAGTATAGTATATTATGTTTATTTGTTTATCTCCCAATAGTGTTTAGTGAGTTAACTAAAATATCAGTTTGTTTGTGTTTCCCAAAGTAGAAACCATGACATATATGTTGTCCCAATCATGATATCGTTCTTTAGTGGGAAAATAACAAACTCTCCAATCATTTTCAAAGGTGTGATTTGGAATAAAGGTTCTGGTTAGATGAACTTATGTTATTGAAATACGAATAGTAGACTTGGGTTTGAAAGGTTATATTGCTTATTTTATTTATTTTAATCATTTATTATCATTTATTATTAGTTAACTTATTATTTCAATTATATTAATGATTTATAAATTGAATTTAAAATGAGTAAATAGTTATTAGTAAATAGTTATTAATAAATTAACGAATTGTATTTAAAATGAGTAAATAGTTATTAGTAAATAGTTATTAATAAATTAACAAGAACAACTATGAGAGAAACAAATTTAAAAGTCAAAATACAATAACTAACAAATCGAAATACTATAGCCGAACAAAAACAACAATTAAGGAAACTAAAGTACAACTCAACCCAAATACAACAATTACTGGCTCCAAATAGATCAGCTTCATCTTGTAGAAACAAAATAGCTTTAATCTCATGCCATATTGGAGTTATCTATTGTGCATTTAGTGAATTTGTACATGGTCATAATCATACCGAGTTCATCATCTTAGTGGTAAGACTATAGAGCTACATAAGACAATGGTATCTCGAACATCAAGATAAGAAACCTAATTAAAATTCCTTAGCAAAGCTCAACTTGTGTACATCATTTACTCATAAACTCAAATGAACATCAGGGCATTATAAGCATATCTACCCTGAACATAAGTCACACATCCGATCATCAGGGAGAATACTCATGTGCTTCAAAATGAAACTCAACGAAAGCATCAATTTTTTATACTCAATCAAACACAGATCATCTAAATAACAAAAAGCCCATACCTCCTTATCTTGATCTGAAGAATTGACAAAACTCAGCTTGAATTTTTATTAATCACCAGCATCCCTATTTATAATACATACCCAAGACTCTATCTGAAACAGCAGGAAATCTTCTGAAGATATTTGCCTTATCACATACCACTCATAACATCTAATCATATATTGCGGAAACAACAGGAAATCTTCCGAAGATATTTCCCTTATCACATACCACTCATAACATCTAATCATATATTGCGGAAACAACAGGAAATCTTCCGAAGATATTTCCCTTATCACATACCACTCATAACATCTAATCATATATTGCGGAAACAGCAGGAAATCTTCCCCCCTCAAGTTGGAGCATGAGATTCAAAAATGCCCAACTTGGAGAGAAGAAAATCAAATTGAGCCTTGTCGTTGTCTTCTAGACCCCGTATCTCATCCTTCATGGAACGGCGCCACTCATCGGATTTCATGGCTTCTTTAAATGATTTAGGGTCCTTACCCTTAATTATGGCTGAGGAGTGATTAGAAGGAGGAGAACGATAATTTACAGAAAAATTATCACAATTTATGTAATGTGCTAGAGGACAAGGAGTACCTGAGAAGTGATTGGAAGGAGGAGAATCAGAAGATGGACCATTAGCAAAAACCGTATGTGTCACAAAATCTCGATACAGAACATTTGGGAACTTTTCCCGAAGACCACGACCCATTTCCTGTGGACTAGTAGACGGATTCGAAGCAGAACCATGCGCAGACCTAGCAGACCCATTATCATTAATCAAAAGATCAACATCCTCATCTTCATAAATTATTTCAGCAAAATCTTGATGAATATCATGATCATTATTCTCACTAGATATTATATTGACATCTTTCGAACACCCAAACGGGAATACCTCCTCTACAAATTTCACATCTCTAGACACGAAAAATTCCTTTGTATCACGATCAAATAATTTCCACCCCTTCTTACCGAACGGGTAACCCAAAAAAATACACTTTCGACTCCGACTTGCAAATTTATCTCCCTTAGTCTTTTGATTATGAGCAAAGCACAAGCACCCAAAGGTTCGAATAGCACCAAAAGAGGGTGGTTTACCAAAAAGTATCTCAAAAGGTGTTTTACTTTGTAACATGGAAGAGGGTATACAATTAATTAAATGAGCGGCAGCAAGAACACATTCACCCCAAAAATAAATAGGCAAGTTTGCTTGAAAGCGTAATGCCCTACCCAAATTCAAAATATGTTTATGTTTCCTTTCAACTCTCCCATTTTGTTGTGGAGTACCCACACACGAAGTTTGAAACAAAATTCCAGTTGCATTAAAATAATCAATCAAACAATTAAACTCAGTTCCATTATCACTTTGAACGATCTTAATTGTTTGAGAAAATTGCCTATCGACCATAGCAACAAAGGACATAAACATTTGAAACACCTCTAATTTGTCAACCTACAAATAAATCCAAACTGCTCTTGAAAAATCATCATTTATTGTCAAAAAATAACGGGCCCCACACGACGAAGCGTGTCGATACGGACCCCACAAATCACAATGTATTTTCTCAAAAATTCTAGAAGCTTTATTGTCATTTAAAGGAAACTTGTCTCTAGGATGTTCAGCACACATACATACTTCACACCCTTTATCTAAACTATCTTTATTATTTTTGATGTGAGGAATTAACTTAACTACTTTTTCGGAAGGATGCCCGAGTCAATGATGCCACAACTCCAAATTTGATGTTGCTTTAACTGTTGACACAAATTCCGGTTTGCTAAAGTAGTACAGTCCATCTCTCCTAACTCTCGTTCCAATCAGCTCCTTTGTTTGGTCCTGTATAGCACAAGTATGAGAATCAAATTGGACAATAGTTCGTAAATCATCATTAAGTTGAGAAACAGAAATTAAATTGCAACTTAAGTTTGGAACATAAAGTACTCCGGTGAGAGTAATTTTATCTGTCACACATACGGATCCCACCAAAGTAGCCATCACTTTTTCACCATTGGGCAAACCAACAGAACACTGAAGATTTTGGGTGTCAAATAACCATGAACGTTGCGTTGTAACATGATTGGTTGCTCCGGTATCGATAATCCATGAAGTATCATCAAACTTACCATTCAATCGATTTTCAGGAATTTTACTGTTACCAATCACGCCCGAAATAGCTTTCCACTGCTCATTCATGAACAATTGACCTAAGACTGACACCGTCGATGAATTGGATGCGATAGAGGAGCTGCTGCCAGCAGCTACATTAGCGCATACTAGCCCCCTACCTTGCCCAGCGGAGCTGCCTCGTCTGCCATTGAACCAACCATCGGGGTATCCATGAAGCTCGTAACACCGGCTAACCTCATGGTCTGTTTTCTTGCAGTGGCTGCAAACGGATTTCGCCCAGCAACTTGAGGCCTCAAGGCCCTGCTTCTTGCACTGAGAACACGTCGGTCTATCAGAGGTTCCTCGGCCCCGACCAGCCTCTGTATGTACAGCGAAACCGACTACTTCAAAGGGATTTTGCTCGACTTCTGGCTTCGATTGACGAACACATTCTTCTTGTGACACTAATTGATAAGCTCGATCAAGATTAGGGAGAGGATCTTGAGAGAGGATATGTGTGCGCAAAGGACCATAAAATTCAGAACAAAGGCCCATCAAAAAATCGTGTAATTTGGCCTCTGCTCGTCGTTCCTCATGTAATCTGCCAGCCGAGCACGAGGAACAACAAGAACAAGAGATTAAAGGTTCATGGTGATCCAATTCTTGCCACAAAGCGTGCAATTTACCATAGTAAACTGAAACATGCATCGTCTTTGTCTGCTCACATTACGCAATTGAAGATCGTAATTGTTGAACCCTAGGTCCATTTGTTTGGGAAAAACGTTGCTTGAGATGATCCCAAAAGGGTTTAGCTTCCTTGAATTTCGACAAAGAGGACCTAACCTCGAGGTCGATAGTATTCGAAATCCAAGAAATAAGCATAGCAATAATCGCGGTCCAATCGGACTTTGTACAGGGAGGCGCTAGTGCAAGGATACTGCCATCAAGAAATTCAAACTTGCGTCGGGCTTCTAATGCCGTCTGAATATAAGCCGCCCAGTCGTCATAATTATCGGCCTTGAGTCGAGTGGGTGTAATGAAGTCTCCTGGTCTATCTTGTGGGCCGAGATAATAAGGGGAATTGGGTTCAATTTCAGGCGGTGGAGGAGGCGGTGGATCTTCAACACCAGGCATGGCAAATTATAATTGAAGAAAAAAAATCGTTCTCTGGCTCTGATACCATGAAGAATTGACAAAACTCAACTTGAATTTTTATTAATCACCAGCATCCCTATTTATAATACATACCGAAGACTCTATCTGAAATAGCAGGAAATCTTCCGAAGATATTTCCCTTATCACATACCACTCATAACATCTAATCATATATTGCAGAAACAGTAGGAAATCTTCCGAAGATATTTCCCTTATCACATACCACTCATAACGTCCAATCATATATTGCGGAAACAGCAGGAAATCATCTGAAGATATTTCCCTTATCACATACCACTCATAACATCTAATCATATATTCTAAATATATCATAATATCTTAATCATATATTCTAAATATATCTCAATATGATCACCAGTGAGAGAAATTTCAACAGTCGACATATGGTGAAAGCATCAGTGGCTTCGAACCAAACAAGGAAACTAACGACATCAGACAAACATTAACATATCTCATCAGTGCATTGAAACCTCTGATGCGAGAACATTATCTCATAGCCATCTATTCAGAATGTAAAGAGTCAAATTATGAATCAAACAAATAAATCAAAGAAGAAGTAACCGATACCTTAGAAGGATCATTGATTTTCTCGAAGTCCTTGACGACGTTGATAATGCGTTTAGTGACCTCCGATTTGTCAAGAATTGATCCTTCCACTTCCTCAGATGATAAATAACGACGAAACAACAATAGGCTATCTGATGGACCAGCGGGTTGCGGAGGATGAATATTTTGAATGGAAGGACAATGGTGGTCGTTTCATGGTTAGAGTACAAAAAGAAGTGATTTTTGGTCAACTTAGGGAGTTTTGGGAACCTAGCGATTTAGTGATTTGAGAATGACAGCCAGATGCAAAAAGGATTTGTATTGTGAAGCGGGGAGGTGAAAAATAAGAGCGGGATGAGTAAATTTCCTGACCCTTAAAAGCTGTTTTCATCTTAAAACACTAAAGTATCACTTGTCAATTAATTCAAAATTTAATACTAATGCTATAAATAGCAATATTTCTTGTACTGTTTGGTAATATTAGTATACCGAATTTTTGTAAATAATTATTAATTTACAAATCTGTCCTATCAGCCATCCCATCTTATTTGATGTCCTTCCACAAACTCCCCTCCTGGGTTATCAACAAAATGGACTCAATCCGTAGTACCTTCCTTTGGAATGGTGGTGGTGTCAAGAGGCTTGTTAATTGGAGAACCGCCTGTTTACATCAAAATCAGGGTGGTCTTGGTATCACTAATCTCGGTGCCTTTAACTCCGCGCTCCTATCGAAATGGCTCTGGAGACTTCTTACCCCGGGTAACTCTCTCTGGAAAGATTGGATTCTCTCGCTTCATTATCATTCTAATCACCATCTCGCCCTTCACTTCCCTCCGCGTTGTAGGCCTTCTCCGTTCTGGACTGGAGTGCTCCAAACCCATCCCCGTGTCAGACCTCTTTTTCATGTAGCCATCGAAAATGGCATCAATTGTGTTTTTTGGCATGATATTTGGCATGATCAACTTCCACTCGCCAAATCCTTGCCCCACCTTTTCTCTCACTCGCATACCCCTTCTATCTCGGTTAGAGACTGTGTCATTTCCGGTCCCGACTTCCTTTGTCCCCCATCTCTCTTCGGCTCTGACACTTTTTCTGACCTCATCTCTGCATCCAACCTACTTCAGTCTATTCAGCTCTCCACCCTGTCGGATCACATAGTCTGGGCCCCCGCACCTGCCAAAGGTTTCTCGGTCGCCTCCTGTTACTCCCTCCTCAACAACCCTGGACGCTTCTTTGCCTTCCCTAGACTTTGGAAATGCCCTCTTCCACCACGTATCGCCTTCTTCCTATGGTGTCTGGCGCATGACCGAATCAACACCAAAGAGAGACTTCTCCACTTGCATGTCCTGGCCGACCCGTATTGTGTCTTTTGTTCTAACCACATTGAAGATATTCCTCATTTGTTTCGTGAATGCGACTTTGCTTATTCTATCTGGGTTGCAACCAGCGCCCACCTCCTGGGCCATATCCCTGAACCACCTGTCATCTTCGATCACTGGCAATACAACTCCCCTAATCTCCAGCTAGACGTCTTTATCGCTCTTTTCTGTTGGTGTATATGGAAAGAACGTAATGCACACGTGTTTGGTAAACCTAGATGTCACTTCGAAGGCATTTGCAGACGTATAACTCTTCTGTTCACCTCCCTTACAGGTCAAAGCTTTTCCGCTCCTTTCATACTCCATCTTCCTCAGAGTAGCTCTTCTCCGACCGAATCGCAAGGGAGCAGCTCGGCTTATCCCCTGGGCCAGCAGCCATGGCCTTAGCTGGTAGATTCTTGATGCGTCCCGAGCTCTGTCCTCCATTTTGGTATTTTGGTATGCTATCTTTGTATATACTCTTGCACTATCTTGTCTTTATTGGATGTTAGTATGATTACTGTGATTGTGCTATGAGCCATCGATCAGGCCTGTTGATCGAAACAATATTACTTTATATATATTCTACTAGTCGGCTGTGTAGTGTCACGCTACACACCCGTCTTGCTCAAAAAAAATATTAATTTAGAATAATTAATCATTATTTATAAATTATTATTTATGAATTATTGATTATTAATAACAAATAATTAATTAATTCATACAAATAACTCTTTCAAATAAGAATTACTTGATATTAATTCATTCATTCAAAATTTTTATTATTAATTAATAATTAAGAGTAATTAATTAATTATCATTTATTTATTGATTATTAATATATTAATTAATTATTGTTTATTTATTTATTATTTATTATTAGTACGAATTATTTCATATTTCAAATTAATTATTAATTATTATACATTAATTTTTAGTTATTGTTACTTAATTATTATTATTTAATTATTATTTATTATTATTATTTTTAGTTATTATTAATTAATTAATTAATTATTAGTTAATCATATTAATTAATTAATTAATTATTAAAAGGAATTATTTCATATTTCTTAATTATTATTATTTAATAGTAAGTATTTAATATTAATCATTAATTATTTAATATTAATTATAATTATTAATTTTAAATCATAAAATATTAGCTATAATTTACTAATTATTAATAATTATCTATAATAAATTATTAAATATAAAAAATAAATATTGATTATAGATAATAATTAGTAATTATAAATTATTTATTAGTAATCATGAATTATAATAAATTATAAATAATGACCTATGTATGTTGTCATTAATAATTATTAATTATAAATTGCCATTTATAAATTTTTAAGTAATCATTCATTATTTATTATTAATTATAAATAATGACCTATGTATGTTGGCATTTATTACAATTGGTGAGATAAAACCATTGTAATATATTTCTATTACAACTAGAAAAAAGTAGTGAAAATTAGCATTTATTACAACGGACAAAAGAAAATCATTGTAATAGGCATTTATTACAACTTACAAACAAGGAAGAGGTATTGATGAAAATTGGCATCTATTACAACTGGCAAAAAACAGTTGTAATCGGCATCTATTACAGCAGGCAGATGAAAAATGTTGTAATAGGTATCTACTACAACAAGTAAAGAAAAGTGGAAATTAGCCACAAGGGCCTCTTTAGCAGGTGGAATTAGTTTCTAGGATACACAACTGCAATAATTACTTTCAAGGACAAAACGTAAAATAATTAGTTTCTAAGGTTTAAAAACCTATGAAATTATGTCCTTAAAAGTAATTGGACTGTTGACTTTGTCCTTAAAAGTAATTATTTTGCTGACTTTGGCCTTGAAAATAATTTCTTTGAATGTGTGTCCTAGAAACTAATTGGACTGCAAAGTTTGTCCTTTTGGTAAAATTCCCCGAGTTGTTAAAAAGTGGCAACTATTACAATAGGCAAGGTAAAACCGTTGTAATAGGTTTCCATTACAACAAGCATTTTTTAACCGTTGTAAAAACGCCATTGTAGTAGGGTATTTTTGCTGTAGTGATACACACATAAAATGTGTATCATATACACATTTATATGCATGTGCATGTGTAACATATCACCTCGTGTAAGGTATAACATGCCCGTGTTGAGATGTTGGAATTTACACGTTAGCTCGTCCAATATGCAAGTATATATTGTCCAAATATATGTATGTATGCTATTATTTATATACGTATTATAAATAAATAGATACATACATACACACACACATGTGTGTGTGTAATGTTTTTTGTTTAAATAATTTTAAATAAGTATATAAGTATAATCGTATGAATAAAATATTAATATTACATACATATATTATTATAATAGATTTATTTAAATACAAATAATTTATTTATAAATGTTAAATTAATTTTTTTAAACCGTGAGTAATACATATGTACACACACACATAGATATATATATATTAAAAAAAAATACACACACATAAATATATATATATATATATATATATATATATATATAATAAAATACTTAAAAAATCATTCCCCGGGATCATGGTGAAGGGTTAGCTATTGAATTTCAAGAAACTATCTCTGAAACAAATACAAATACACTTCTTCCTCAGGAAGAACAAAGGAGAAACTCGAACCTACCTCCAATAGTGTATCTTATGTTAAATTATTTTGGAATATGGAATATCAAAGGTGCACTCAAGGATATCAAATTAAGCCAAGCTAAGCGGATAATTTCAACAAACAAGCTAAGTATCTTAGCTTTAGTTGAGACCAAACTGAATCTTTCCTAAACCCTCAAAACTGCTAGTCTCATCAATCCGCATTGGGATCTTCATCACAATCGAGATCAGGTGCCTTACATCAAAATAATGGTTTTATCTGACCCTACTTTCTTTAAACTTAACCCAATGTTAATTCATAGACAGTTTATGCACTTTCATGTGCTTCATCTCCCCACCTCAACTTCCTTTTATATCACCATTGTTTATGCAAGCAACCACCCTTTGCCTAGGCAAGCTCTGCTTGATTATTTGCCTCAGATGAGTCAGGATTCTCACATGTAGTTTGTGTTATGTGATTTCAATTATATGCTAAGAGCTGCTGATCGAATTGGTGGCTCGCCCTTAAGGCTCAAAGACATTGCCCCCCTTAACGAAGCAATTAATTTGTCAAATCTCCATGAATTTCAATCTTCTGGTCCCAAATTCACATGGAACAGTAAATGCAAAACTAGTAATAGAACCATGAGTCGAATTGATCTCTCTTTCATTAACTCCTCTTCTCTTAATAATTGATCCAACCTAATTTCACTTATACTTCCCCCAATGCTATCTGACCACTCCCTAACCATTCTTATGTATAGGAACAATGCTGTTGAAAAAAAAAAAAATTCAAATTTGAATTTTTTTTAGTTCTTGGATTGAGCATCTGTAATTTTTATTTTTAGTCCAAACTTACTGGCCTACTGTATTTTATGGTAATCACATGTATATTTTTCAATAAAAGCTTAAGGTGATATGGAATGCTCTCAGAGTACGGGCAAATACAAAATATGGGGATGGTGATAGACTTTCAAATAATTTAATAGAGCGGTTGAAGTTGGTACAAATTAACATGATTGAGCAACCTGCCAACTCCTTGTTATCTGAAAAGGAGCATGGATTGTCCAAGAAGTTAACCGAATCTCTTACTAATGATGTGCAGATGGAAATTAAGGAAGCGGTGGGAAATTCAAGGGGGTAAGAACACAAAAAGGTTAATTAACTCTCTTAAACTAAAGATGTCCAAAAGCAATATTTTCCAAATTTTTGATGAGCACGATTTGATGCATGACAACACTAACTCTATTGATAATGCATTTTTAGAATACTACATTAATTTATTGGGAACTACTGAAACCCATGATCATATCTTAGATGATTTTGCTATCAACCACTCTTCCTATGTTACACAATCAAGATGTTAATATCCTATCTGCCAAAGTGACAGATGAGGAGATTAAAATAGCCGTCTATGGTATGAATAAAACTTCATGTGGGGGACCCGATGGCTTCAATGCTTTGTTTTTCACCCACTGTTGGCTTATTATTTCAAAAGACTTGTTATGCATAATATTTTCAACCACGGTAGGATGTTAAGTGGAATCAATGCTACCAGCCTTGTTTTAATTCCCAAATCTAAGCAGGTCACCACAATAATGGCCTTTAGGCCTATATCTTGCTCCAACATAATTTACAAATGCATTTCCAATGTCATTTCTTCCAGGCTAAAGTTAGTGCTACCTAACATTATTTCTACTAATCAGGCTACTTTTCTTCCCAATAGGAATATTTAAGATAATGTTTTGTTGACCCATGAGTTGATGAATGGTATAATAGGAGCAACATTTCTCCTAGAGCTATGTTGAAGCTTGACACAAAAAGGGCATATGATTATTTGTAGTGGAAGGCAAGAGTAGCAGTTATGGCAAGAATGAACTTAGCCTTCCACCTTTTTAGTTGGATTTACACTTGTATTTCTACTGTATCTTACTCTCTAGGCTATAATGGTAAAACAGTGGGGTAATTTAAAGGAACACAAGGTATAAGACAAGGAGACCCAATGTCCTCTTATTTATTCATAATTGTAATGGAGCTGTTCACACAATTGATTAATAAGGCTATTGAACACAAGGAATTTGTGCTGCATCCGAAATGTAAAGAACCATGTATAACATCTCTTTTGTTTGCTGATGATGTAATTATCTTTACTAAGCCAAATGATACTTCTCCGCTTAACATCTCCAAGGTCTTGAAATTTTTCTATAACATTACTAGATTATAGATTAACCTTGAGAAGTATTATTTAACTATAGTAGGCCTTCCTATACAATAGAGAAATGTATTATATTATCTATCCTCTCTACCATCTTTAAGCAACAGTATGACTCATATGGGTATACCTCTTTCTTTTAGAAAGATTAGTTATTCTGACTGTCTTCCTTCGTTTGAAAAAATAACCAAAACTATGAAAGTTGGGTGAATAGATTTCTAAGCTAAGCCGGTAGATTGATTATTATTAAATCAATTACTCAAGTAATGACTATATATTGGAGTAGAGCTTTTTTGCTCCCAAACAAGCTTATTAATCAGGTTAGACAATCTATGAATCAATTCATGCGGATATACAACATGCACTCAAGAAGTTAGTTCCACTGGCTTTCTGCAAGGTTGAAAGAACTCAAAGTTATGGTGGTATTGGAATTAAAAGCATAAAGCATTGGAATAAGGCTGCCTTCTGGAAGCATTTTGACAATTTACTGAACAATAAAGATAATCTTCGGGTCAAATGGGTAAGGAAGCATCATCTTGGGAGCAAGATCTTTTGGACTATGGAAAGGTCTCCATTATGTGGATAGGTCTAGAGGAGTATATTGTAGCTTAGGGACACTATGGTTTCTCATCTGCAAATTTTATTTTCTCATAATAGCTGTGCAAAATTTTGGTTTGTTCCTTGGGCTTGGAAAGGTTTAATTTTGGCTAATGCTTTATCTTATGATGGGAGGTGTCAGTCTGTTATTCCTTTGGAGGTAAAGCTTGTGACTATGTTCAAGATGGGACTATTATTGTTCCTTATACAAGTAATGTGAGAGTCAGAGTAGTTTGGAAATTAATACAAAGAACTAGTTTGATTGATGGTAATGGTTTATATGTCTGGTCATACAAGCAGAAGGATCACTTACTTTCCCTTGTGTACAAGGCTATTTCCTTTTCTATCGATAATAAAAAATTATGGTGGAATAAGAGGATTTGGAATTCCTACAGTTCAGAGAAACTCAATTTTCTTCTTTGGAATGTGATGAGGAATGGGCTTCAAACAATGTCTAATCTGCAACGTAGGGGAGTGGATGTTGCAAATGTTTGCATTTTCAGAAAAAAATCATGAAGAGGACATCTTGCACTTATTTTTCAAATGCCAGGCCACTTATGCTATTCGGTGCATGGTTTTGAGGAAAGGAAAAATGCATACCACTTTGAGGGATAGTTCAGAGGATTGGATTCGTATCTTCATAGCTACTTGATGGAGAAATGAAGAAACTCTTGTGCTTTTATTAGTTTTGAAGACTTTTATATCTGAAATTTGGAGCGAAAGGAACACTAGGCTTTCTGAAAGAAAAAGTAATTCTAGTTTGGTTCAGTGCAATTCAATTCTTCATGCAATCAAGGTTTAAGTGATCATGGAATATTGAGTGAGGAAATAGCTTTTAAGTTATGGGACTGATGTCCTTTGGTTTGCTATTTTTTTTCCTGTGTCCTTTTGTGTTTTTTTGTTTTTTTTTGTTTTTTCTTCCTTTCTCTTTTGGTAGTCCTATAGTTTTATCCTCTTTGTTCACCCTCGTGTCTTTGCAGTTATGAGTTTAAGCTTGTTTAGTCCCACTTTTTTCAGTTTTATAAATTTGGTAAGGGACCAGTAAACCCTGTTAGCTTTGCTATAAAAAAATACTTCAAATAATTTTTCTATTTAAAAATATAGAAGCCCAGGGCTTCCGCACTACAGCTCAAAAAATAATTCATATATATTTTTAAAATTTTAAAATATATTTAATTAAATATCCATTCGAAAATTAATAAAATATTAATCAAAATTAATTTCAGAACTTCATTTCAAATTTTAAATTTCCAAAATATCCTAAATGGTATTTCATGCTTTGAAATAATTTTTCTTTTTTCCAACCAAAATTAAATAATTAATTTAAAAAAAAAATTATATTCTACTGAGAGCTTGTATAGTGTTAATATTTATTTACAAAATATAAAAAAATAGTTTTCATTATATATGAATTAATATAATTTATTTATGTAATAAATTGATTTAAATAATATTAAATATTAATAAAATATTA
Source organism: Allium fistulosum (assembly GCA_030737815.1). Classification (NCBI taxonomy): domain Eukaryota; kingdom Viridiplantae; phylum Streptophyta; class Magnoliopsida; order Asparagales; family Amaryllidaceae; genus Allium; species Allium fistulosum. The sequence goes on along the minus strand of CM060905.1, from coordinate 493,454,139 downwards.
ATAAAAAATATTTTTCCACTTTCAAAAATTACCAAGCTTTAATTCTTTATATAAAATTATTTGGTTATATTAAATTAAAGTATGATGTTGTAATTAGTATAAACCATATATATGTAATAAAATAATATATTAATTTAATGAAATATAAAAATTATATTTTATATTCAGAGCTGTAATGGCCTATGGTATATTTGAAAAAGATTTTTTATTTTATTTTAAATATATATACATCCATATAACAAAGCAACTCTGTGACAATATTACTTATATATCAAAATCATCATCCAGCTAGCTGCATATATAATATATACATATATAATAAAAATTATAATTGAGAATTAATAACTATATTTTTATTAAAAACATACCTTAATTCTAATGCCTTTAAGTACACCTTAAAAATATAATTTCTGCCCCTTGAAACTGTTTTCAATTCAACCGGTAGCTAGTCTTTGAAATGTTGACCACCAGCTATCGGATAGCTACTGAATTAACTTGATTTGAACTTGCTGAGATTGAGAGAGATCAGTAGGTATTTCGACCAAAAAGCATAGAGGAGGAGGCACTCAAAAGATCTTAATCTAGTTTGGTTAGATTTGCTTATATAGCGGATAGAAAGGAGAGAAGTGTGGATCTCATCTCATACTAATTCTCCTTTAATCCAAGCCTTCCAAAATCAAGCCCTTTCTAACCTAATTTGAGTCACCAATACCTATGTTTTCTATCGAAAATATCAAGCCCTATGTTGAGCCTTAAACCCATTTAAGCCCAAATGAAATATTATTCAATTAAATCCAATTTAACCACTTATCGATATTGTATATCGATTGATATATTTATAACTATTATAAATATATCTAATAATATTTACTCATCAAATCATAATCAAATTTTACAATTAATAATTCATAAATATTAATTAATTTAATTATTTATAACAAATATAAATTAATTAACAATTTGGTCAAAGGAGAATTCATCGTTTCGGCTGTGTGACTCATTATGTGTAAATTCGGTTAGTAATTATTGTCGAACTATTTGAATATTAATGTTAACATGTTCTTAGTAGGTGGTGTGACATTTTGGCCAAATTTATCGCTTAGGTAAAAATCCAATTTTACTTTATTAAGTGTTACCCGACTGTAACTCATATTTACACCAATTCTAAGTAAAATCCAATTTTACTTTATTATGCGTTACCCGGTTTTAACTTTTATTTGCACCAATTCTCTTTGTCAAAACTATATCACTTTGGACTTATGGAATTTTCTAATGGTCAAAATTCCAATATCGTCCACATTCAACTCTATGGTCGAAACACAAAGTCCTTGGTTTAATAATAATTATTATTATTAACCAAAATGCTCTGGCCAAAGACTTTGACTTTGAGTTGACTTAAGTTGACTGAGATTGTAACGACCTGTATTTTAGACAATTAAAAATATTCAATTTAATAAGACTTTGGAATTTAATATTGTCATAAATTAAAATTTATGATTTATTAATGAAAAAAATTGTTAGAATTTATAACTTGATTTTAAATAAATTCTAAATCGATAAATTTCATTGAGATAAAAGATGGTAATGCATATTAGAATATAATTTAATAATATTGATTGAATGTAATTGACAACTGTTTTAATGTAATTTCAGTCGATTGTAATAATAAATGTTAATAAAGAATGTGATAAACAATATTATAAATATGTTAGCATACAATAAGCAACCAAGTATTTGGTAAGTAGATTTATACTCCTTGTTCGTAAACAATAAATTAATAGATTTGAATTACTAAGTTGTAACAATTTTTTTATTTCACATCTCATTATTTAATCGATTTAAATTAATTTGGGAATCAATTGGAATTAGTATAATCAAATATTTCAACTAATATGAGCAAAGACTTTAACTGTAGAGTAATGAGTGTAATAAATGAAAACTTATGTTAATAAGTACGTAAGGAAATTGTTGATTTAATATAAGGAACATGTAATTCAAAATAAAAGAATTTGTTTGAAATTTAAAATATAATGAATGAATTTTATTACAGTTATAATTAAATGTTGAAATTAATTTAATATTTAAAATCTTGGATTTAATATGGAAAATTTAATTTTAAAAGATTATTAATTCATGTTTAACTAAGAATGATGATGGGAAACTTTTAATTTAGAATTTAAAAGTGATTAAATTGGTTTAATAATAATGCGTTAAATTAACATACAAAAACAAATATAATTTGATTTTTTAAAGCTAACTTCAATATACAGTAGAATCAGGGTTTGAAGTTAGTTTCATTGAGTTAAAAAATATTGAAAACCTATATATCAACATAAAGGATGACCTGCTTTCATTTCGGGGATGAAACAGACTTTCAGATCTTGTAACCGCTTTGGCCCAAATATGCTTTTATATGTTCTATATAGATAGATTGTTTTGTTACTTCTGTAACCCTAGCAGCCTTTTATTCTATTTTTTGTACGTACTTTTTAATCTCATCTGCTCCTTTCCAATGGCGAATATCTCGAAAACCTAAATTCCCAATTTCAAATCTAATTAAAAAATTCAAACTGCTCCAATCCTATCATATAATATACCATCGCGAAGCTCTCAACGAATGGAATCAACGTATGCAATTCATTTTTCGATTGGAGGCTCCATTTGTCCAGAAATTGGCGAATCATTCTCGGCCGTTCATTCTAGGGTTTGCAAATCGACAATGGATCTTCATCCAATCGATGATCGGAGGGCACTGCACCGTAGGGGACGTCAAGTGGAGTTGATCTATCGAATTGGATCGACTTGGTTGTGCATGAATTCGCAAGAAATCTGTGATTTGGGGCGAGTTTGAGGCTCAGCCAGGTGGACGTTTGGCTTCATCGCAGCCAACATGGTGGGGTCCAGAGGCAGAGGGCGGCGGCGCGACCTCATTGGTGATGTCCGATCTTGGAACGGTGGTCAGTAGGTGGCGCGGCGGGTGATCAAACTAGGCGACTGGTACAAGATGGCGTGGGTTCTGATCGAATTCGATCGTGCTGTGCTCGTTAGGGTAAGGTGATAAGTTATTTACTATTTTTCCCCTATGTTATTTTAATTTAAATTTTAAATTTCAAACTTCTAACATTAATAACTTTTGCATACAAACTCCGATTGACGCGCGGTTTCTTCTACTGGGCTCGTATCGAAATTTCAAACAACATGAAACTTGTTTGGTTGAATTTGGAGACTGTTGAAATTTTGGGCTTTTATTGGATTTTAATTGGGCTTTTAATCGAAGGTGAGTGATTTAACCCACTCACGCGATACTAAAATTTCTTATGTTAGTTGAATTGAAATTATGAAGTGATAAAATTTTATTTATTGCTGTTTGGTGATTTAAATTGACATTTAAATTAATTTGAATTTTATATTGAATTAAATTGACATTTAATTATTATTTAAATTCAATTGCTAGTTAAACACCGACAATTGATGACTAGTAACCGTTGTGATTTATTGGTTGATTTGGATTTTGATTGTAATTGGATGCCAATTGATTGATATGTTGGATGTATGGTTGTTTATTTATTTGACATATTCTTGTTATTACCTATTTATTAAATGGCATCATTTATATTATCATTTGGACTATTTGAAATGAAATAAGAAATAGGTTGAAATGATATATACCTATGTCATTAAATATGGATTGAAATGATATATATCCATCCATGTAATTAAAATTGAAATAAATGATCATTTGGCCATAGGGTAGAAAATTATATACGGACAACGGATTCGGTTAAATTAAATGGTCTAAAATCTTGAATTTAGATGTTTAAAAGATATTATTTTAAAGAAAATAAAAAAACTTTGATTTATATGAATTAAATTATCGTTGATTTGAATTTGAAATGTTGAAATTGTAACGGCTAAAATGAAATTGTTTAAAGGATTTAACTTGAAATCTTAAGTCGGAATTTGAGAAATGACTTATATCTATCGAAAGTGAGTTATTATAAAGGTTTAAATTTTAATTTAAACTCTGAATTTACTTCAATTAAAATGGTTTAAATTGGTATTTCCAAGTTTGGACGTGACATGGATTTAAACTAAATTATTTCAAAATGAGAATGTGAATTGGGACTTTCTGTCTTCAAATAGAACTGTTTAAATTGGATTTGAAATAAAGTTGAAAATCGTTAAATTGAGGTTGATTTAAATGGAATTTTGAATATGAAGTTTGATTTGAATTGGAAGTCGAAAAATGGAATTCGTTATGATTTAGAATTTGAACCTTGTTGTGAAAGAAAGAAATAGTTTTAATATAAACTATTTTAATAATCGAATTATTTTAATATTTAACCTATTTTAATTATCCAGACTATTTTTCAATATCAAAATTATTTTATATTTAAAACTATTTCTAATCTTTAAACTATTTTATATTCTAAACTATTTTCAATCTTTAAACTATTTTAATTATTTCAAACTATTTTTCAACAGTAAAAATATTTTAAATTATTCAAACCATTTTTCAATATTCAAACTATTTTAAGGGGGAACTATTTAGATTTAAATCATGGATTTAAATATGAATGTTTTGAAGGTATGACCTATTTTGAATTTGAAATGATTTTGAAGAAAATCTGATATTTTGATATGAAATATGACTTGTTCTTGAAATTTAAAAGAACCAACTGGTGTGTAAAATGACGTTTGGTTGTTAAAGAGACCGGGGTCGAATATTGGCATACTCTTTGTTAATACCGGAACCACTTTAACAACTGTGTACGCAACGGATGTTATCCAAAATGTAGAGGTTGAATTGGCGACGTTTACTGGAATGAAGAAAGAGAATGATGATGGATGACCTCGACACTTGTGTCAATTTGAAATGACTAAAACAAGAGCCTATATCTGGCCAAGGGGTTAGATACCTTTAGGGGCCATCACCCCTTCGTATTAATATATTGATTTTGACTCGACCGGTGCACCTTGATTTGATTTTGGGGGTGGTGGACTCGGTCGGCCGTTAGGGGTTACGACCAGCCAAACAGGGTAAACTGGTAGAATCTGACATTGGGCATGGCCTCACGTGCCTTGTCATACTTTTATCCTTATACGCGCCCACTACGATTTTGTTTTAGTATGGTACCTATAGGGGATTCACTGGCTATCGACGTTACTGGTTGTGTTACAAGACCTGCATAGATTACCTGCTTAAAATCTGTTAAGGGGGATCAATGTAAAGCCTTAACGCTATTTTAATACTTTACATTACTGATAGAAACTACATATATAGCGTATTTTACTACATATAGATAGTTTAACGGATCCTTAGGAGATGGAAAATCCCATAACATCTCTTAAGTTATTGCACTCATGTTTTACACTTAATAGGAGATGGAAAATCCTGTAAACATCTCTGAAGCTATTACACTCATATTTACTTGTTGTTGATTTAACTTACAATATGAGCTTTTAGTTCTGACTCGAGTGTTTTGTCTTTTCATTACGCTCGGGTCAGCATGAATATTTCAGTGTTTGAAGACATTATTCCTTGAAGATGAAGATGGAGTTTGCTAGACCGTATTTACTATTATTATTCCGTTGCATTATTTTGGTATGTTTGTTGATTGTCTCTGATTATGTTGTAAAAAAATTGAAATCAAATGTATATTGTAAAACAACTTCATGAACAGTTATTTGATTATTATATTTTGTCATTCCGCTGCGAGATTCTATATTTTGCTTTCCTTCTTTTCTCTTATTTTATTATTAAACCCTATTGATAATCTGCCCTTTTGAATGATTTGAGTTATACATGTGTGGTTTATTGTTGATTTAATACATCCAAAAAAGATGGGTCATCACAGTTGGTGTCAGAGCTAGGTTTAAGATACCTTAGCCTGTTAGGGTTAAACTCATTAGAGATAGGGTTAGTAATACCCTAGAATGAGTCTGAGTGTATATATATGAGAGAGCGTATTTTTTAGTGCCATAAAAATGTTTTGTATTGTGTTAATTTGTTCTATTGAGTATTTATGAATTTCGGTCGGTACATAGGACGTTATGGCATCGATAGGGATTTCTAAACACTTGAATAGGGTAAACCAACACCATATTGTTTTTGAAATTGGTAAATGAAATATTTTACCTAATATAATATTTTTTATATAAAAGAATAATTTTTCAAAAATGGATATAGTTGTATATGATATGTTTGTTTGTTAGAAAGTGAAACCTTATAAATAGGTTTATAAATTTTGATTTACAAATAAAATAAATTTAAATTGAAAATTTGAGAAAACAAATTCTGGTGTTTTGAAAATTAATTTTCAAAGATTTTTGGAAAATAATATTAATATTATTTGGAAGTATTTTCGGATAGAAATATTTTCAATGGGATTTGAAAGAAATGTTTCTAAAAGGATTTTAAAGAAAATAAGTTCTATACTCCCTTCTTCTGTCGCTAGAAAATAATTTCGGTGATGACCGCAGCATCATCGATATTCATTTTTGAGTTTCAAAGTGGGAAGACTACTATAGTAGCTTTGCTACACAGTTGTTTTGGTGAAACAAATTTAAATTTAAATTTCCTAAGTATCATTTTGTTGAATATGCTAGTATATGATTTTTGTTTGATGATAATAAACATATATATATATATATATTCATTTAAATGTATTTGTTAATGTACTATTCTATTTTCACATAATTAAATAAATATTTGCTGAATAAAATAAATAACACAGAATTTAAATTCAAACAGATATTTTATTCAAACAAATATTTATTACAATTTTGAATAGTACAAATTTGAGCTCTCACTATATATACACAATTTCAATTACAATACAAATTCGATTACATCACATTTTCCAATTTACATTTGCACCTCACTACATATCACTCATTCACTCGTATTTATCTTCAACTCTAATCCAGATTGAATCCAGCATTTGAGTTATCTGCAAAATACACACTAACGCAGTAAAATTGAAAAAGAAATATTTTTGCAGTGTAAAATAAAATGTATTTTTGAAAATATTATTTTTCCTTAGTTATTTGGGTTGTTTGTCATCATTTAATTTTGAATTCATCATACACGAACAACTTGTGACACGCATAGTGTATCACTGTACATGCCACAAGGCCGTGCACACCGATATACAGTTGATAAAATTACAGGGACAGGTGAGCACAAGGTCAAACCCAATCAAAAGCTGGGTTCAACTCAAGTGCAATACAAATAAAGTCACGACATGAGCACAAGGTCAAACCCGAGCTATAAGCTGGATTCAACACGGTGAGTACACATCAATACAAGTTCTCAAGCAACACAGCCTCGACATTTAAATGGGTCAACTCAAAAGGCAAATAAATAGTACACATGACTCAAACCAGAACCAAGGCCGATGAACCAATGTGTACTACAACAGTTCTGACCAAATAACAAGGTTCAACTCAATCAATCAAGCTTCAAAAGGTACCAGACCCGAGCTAGCATATCAGGCATATGGACATGTACTTGATACAATTCAGAAACTTTACAAGATAAAACCGGAATAGTCAAAAGTATATATGAATGACCACAAAATCATACAAGTAGAGACTGCACAGTCAAGTTCGAATACAAACCCACATACACAAGAAATATACAAGTTCAATGCACAGGGGCTCGAAGCAGCAGCAGCCTTAACAAGTGAATGGCCAAGACGAAACATAAGAAAGAAGGCAGCAGAGGAAAGCACAAAACTAAAATGTGCAACAACAAAATGCATATGTCAACAGTCAATGGTGAAGCAATGCAGCTACCACTAGATGAAGCAAAGTCAAGAAACCAGTAATTAAGTGCAGTGAAATCAAGTCAGACTAGAACCAGAACTCCAACCAAAACCAAACCTCATGCAAGTATGAACTGTTTCAGTCAATTGCAACATCAACACAAACTATCACAGCAGCTAAACAAGATAAGCGAAACAAGACCAGACCAACATATACAACATACATATATACATGTATGATCACACATGTATATACATAGTGCATATATATACAACAAGCACGTAGCATCATCAATGGAACCAGACTCAAGCAAATGTACACAGTAGAGTCATGAAACAACTTCAAAACCAAGTGGACAGTGGTAACTTCAAACTACAGATGCAACCAAACAGTCCAGATAGTAAAAATATCAAACAAGTCAAAAATGTTCAGATAGAGATGTTTTTAAATATCATCAAACGTAAGTGTCGAAGTCACAAAGAAAAATCCAAATGGCCGAGAATAATTACACAATGTAGTCATCATAAATTCAAAGACCAAAGAATCAAACCGTGGGTCAGGAACCAGTCAAGGAAGGTAACTAGCAGAAGAATAAAATGAACAAGTCAAGATAAATCAACATCGTCAAGTCAAAGCCGTGGTGGCCAAGAAAACGAAAATCAGAATCAAACAAGCCGTGACAATTAAGTAACGAAGATATACGAATTGAACAAGTCAGTACAAATCACAAGCATCCAAGCAATAATCAACGGCGGAAAAACTATCAGACGAATTCAATTTGAACGAAATTGTAGGAATTCAAATCCTATTTAAACCCATCTCATCATCGGCTACCAAATCATTTGAGTTAAACTATATCACAAAGCAGAAGTTCATATTAATAACTCAAATCATCAATCTAGTTCAAGCATATCCACGAGAATAATAGAAGAAATTACATACCAGATTTTTCCAATCGAACTCGACGAAATTGAAGCAGCCGAGTGTAGAGAAAAGCAAAATGAACGATCGACAAAGCAAACATGAGAACACCAATTCAATCGATCAACCTTAAATCGGCGCGCTTCATTTCAGAAGCCCTAATTTACTTGAAGAGGAACAAACAAAAATTGAAGTAGCCATTATCACAAACGAAAAAGAAAGCGGGCCGACGTAATATAAAAGGAGAAAAGGATAATCTTTACTTATTTGGGCCGGCACTTTTTAGGCTTTAAATTTTAAAAATTAGGGTTTCATTTGTTTTTAGTTGTTTTTATTTTGTAATTACTTTTTAACTTGTGTAATTGTCTAGTCGTGTGACTAGGGATGAACTACGATGGTGTAGTTCGAGAATTCGCAACTCAGTGGTTGAGTTATGGCAGGGTTTTGAGCACAGAGTCAGGTTAGTCGATAGCGGGTACCGCGAGTTCACGTGTGTAAGCGTCTGACTACTTAATTTCTAGTAGAAACCTTGGGGGCAGCACGTAGGCAGGGTTTTGCCGAAGCTGGGTAAATCTGTGTTGTTTTTATTTCTGCATTTTTATTATTCTGCTATTATCTGTGCTGCTATTATTCTGCTAAATCTGTGTTGCGATTATTTTATACACTTCCGCATTAAATTTTTATATATCACCCTATTCACCCCCTTTAGGGTGAAATTGATCCTACGGATTTGATATTTTTAAAAAGATATAAGTATATATTATTTCACGATGATTTGAAATAAAACCCGGTATTTAGTTCTTAAGTTTTCTATTAATAAATTACTTCCAATTATTGAAATGAAATGGAATTTTCTACAATTTTAACTGGTCGGAAACTTCCAAATTGAAATCTGAAATTAAAAGTTAAGTGTTTAATGATAAAATAAAAGAGGAAGTTTTGTAACTCTTAAATTTAAATATAATGAAAATAAGAAGATTTAAACTATTGAACATTTTGTTAAGTAAAATGAATATGTTTACTTATATATGCTTTTAGGATTTAATGGAATATTATAAAAGTGAAAACTTAAGTAATAAAAATGTTTCAAAATGAAATTATGTTTATAAATAAAGAATTAAGATGTACAAGAAATGTTATAAACTTAAGTTAATGTTTTAAAATTCTTAATAATTAAATTGAATAGTAAAAAGTGAACACTATTTAAGTAAATGATTATAAACTTAAGAAAATGTTGAAATGATTCATAAATAATATAATATTAAATGATACTATATATGAAGGAATAAGTTTGAATCAAAGAATAGAGAAACTTAAGTATGAGATGATCCATTAATGAATATTAATATTAAAGGGAAATCATGTTATATAAGTAAATAAATGTGAATTAAACTGGAAAGAAACATATGTAATACTTTAAGAATTTATTCGTTGATGATTTAATTATCGAATGGGAAATAATCTATGTAGGTAAATGAATGTAAATTAATAAAAGATGATCTTGTATGAATAAATGAGGATTAAAATAAATGAAAAGTAAATGATATGTTATAGAAAGCAATAGAATAAAATATGTAAGTTGTGTGTAGATCATTTTATTCACATAATAGTTCTGATTCAGATTTGAATACATGATTTGTGGAAATTCGCACCAGTCCGAACTAGGATTTTTTGCTCGATTCTTGACAGTGAACATTTGATACGAATTTTTGATATGAATTTGAAGTTTCTATCATAGTTTCTAGCTATGCAAGGAAAACAGAGATTTCTAATCAAGAAATAGGATCAAAATCAACACTAGAGTGGTTGGATTATCAATACTAGTTTGAAAGTGAAATTTGTGTATTCAAGCAAGCGATCAGAATTGTTATTATGTACAAATGATATATGTACATCGTACAAACTTAAATAATATTTAATTCTTTGTTGTTTGGCTTATGGGAAGTTTGGAAAATGATACTTCAAATTGTTTGAGGTTGTATGAATAATCTATTAAGTAATTATCTAAGGCTGTTGAATGTAAGGTACACTTGGTAGTTTATTTATCACCCTTGTATGACGAAACGTTTCTGAACCTAGACAAACCATTAGTTTTTGGTTGCTATGGATATGTGATGGATCCTTTTTTTTTTGCATATAATGGTCTTACTACTTTGTTTGCTTATGATTATTACATATTGTTTGTTGCTTGTGCTATTAATTGAAACAACTAATATATTGTTCTTTTACATAGTTTAACACTTTTGGATTATGCAAGTAAGTTACAGGTTTATGGAAGCAATAATAGTTACTTTTGGTTTTAAATAGAGTTTGTTTGCCTAAAAAATAGGTACGTTTTCAGATTATAGTTTTTGTAGCGGATTTTATTGTTTTTCCCATGATTTGGGATGCTTTATTATTGAAATAAAATATATACCATGTAATTACTGATATTGTTATTTTTCCGGACCTATCCGCGCAAAGGAGATGCTGCCAAATTTTTTTGTAAATTTAGGACTTAGAATTTTTGTGTGGAAGTTGAGTTATATTCAAATTTTTATTAGACTTAAATATGTAAGTTGATTGTTTATAAATTGACTATTTTGAATAAAATATACCAAATTTCTTGATCCTTTCTTGTTCCTTTTCGGGGACGAAAAGTTTTGAGTGTGGGAGATTGTAACGATCTGTATTTTGACAATTAAAAATATTCAATATAATAAGACTTTGGAATTTAATACTGTCAAAAATTAAAATTTATGGTTTATTAATGAAAAAAATTGTTAGAATATATAGCTTGATTTTAAATAAATTCTAAATCGACAAATTTCATTGAGATAAAAGATGGTAATGCATATTAGAATATAATTTAATAATATTGGTTGAATGTAATTGACAACTGTTTTATTGTAATTTCAATCGACTGTAATAATAAATGTTAATAAAGAATGCGATAAACAATATTCTAAACATGTTAGCATATAATAAGCAATCAAGTGTTTGGTAAGTAGATTTATACTCCTTGTTCATAAACAATAAACTAATAGATTTTAATTACTAAGTTGTAACAATTGTTTTATTTCTCATCCCATTATTTAATCGATTTGAAATTAATTTGGGAATCAATTGGAATTAGTATAATTAAATATTTCAATTAATATGAGCAAAGACATTAACTGTAGAGTAATGAGTGTAATACATGAAAACTTATGTTAATAAGTATATAAGGAAATTGTTGATCTAATATAAGGAACATGTAATTCAAAATAAAATAATTTTTTGAAATTTACAATATAATGAACGGATTTTATTACAGTTGTAATTAAATGTTGATATTAATTTAATATTTAAAATCTTGGATTTAACATGGAAAATTTAATTTTAAAAGATTATTAATTCCTGTTTAACCAAGAATGATGATAAGAAACTTTTAATTTAGAATTTAAAAGTGATTAAATTGGTTTATATTCGTTAAATTAACGTACAAAAATAAATATAATTTGATTTTTTAAAGCTAACTTCTATATACAATAGAATTAGGGTTTGAAGTTAGTTTCATTGAGTTTAAAAATATTGAAAACCTATATATCGACATATAGGATGACCTACTTTCGTTTCAGGAATGAAACACACTTTCGGATCTTGTAACCGCTTTGGCCCAAATCAGCTTTTATCTGTTCTATATAAATAGACTGTTCTGTAATTCTAGCAGTCTTTTATTCTATTTTTCTATACGTACTTTTTAATCTCATCTGCTCCTTTCCAATGGCGAATATCCCAAAACTCTAAATTCCCAATTTCAAATCTAATTAAAAAATTCAAACTGCTCCAATCCTATCATATAATATATCATCGTCAAGCTCTCGACAAACGGAACCGGCGTCAGCAATTCATTTTTCAATTGGAGGCTCCGTTTTTTCATAAATTGGTGAATCATTCTCGGCCGTTTATTTTAGGGTTTGCAAACCGACGATGGATCTTTATCTAATCGGTGATCAGAGGGCACTGCATTGTAGGGGACGTCAAGTGGAGTTGATCTATCCGATTGGATCGACTTGGTTGTGCACGAGTTCGCCAGAAATCGACGATTTGGGCTTGGCCAGGTGGATGTTTAGCTTCGTCGCGGCCAGCATGGTGGGGTCCAGAGGTAGAGGGCGGCGGCACGACCTCATTGGTGATGTCCGGTCTTGGCACGGTGATCATTAGGTGGCGCGGCGGGTGATCAAACTAGGTGGATGGTATGAGATGGCGTGGGTTCTGATCGAATTCCGTCGTGCTGTGCTCATTAGGTTAAGGTGATAAGTTATTTACAATTTTGCCCCTATGTTATTTTAATTTAAATTTCAAATTTAAAACTTCTAATGTTAATATCTTTTGTATACGAACTCCGATTGACGTGCGGTTTCTTCCATTAGGCTCGTATCGAAATTCCGGGCAAGATGAAACAGGTTTGGTTGAATTTGGAGACTGTTGAAACTTTGGGCTTTTATTGGATTTTAAATGGGCTTTAAATCAAAGGTGAGTGATTTAACCCACTCGCGCGATACTAAAATTTCTTATGTTAGTTGAATTAAAATTATGAAGTGATAAAATTTTATTTATTGCTGTTTGGTGATTTAAATTAACATTTAAATTAATTTGAATTTTATATTGAATTAAATTGACATTTAGTTATTATTTAAATTCAATTGCTAGTTAAACACTGACAATTGATGACTAGTAACCGTTGTGATTTATGGGTTGATTTGGATTTTGATTGCAATTGGATGCCAATTGATTGATATGTTGGATGTATGGTTGTTTATTTATTTGACATATTCTTGTTATTACCTACTTATTAATTGGCATCATTTATATTATCATTTGGACTATTTGAAATGAACTAAGAAATAGGTTGAAACGACATATACCTATGTCATTTAAATATGGATTGAAATGATATATATCCATCCATGTAATTAAAATTGAAATTAATGATCACTTGGCCATAGGGTAGAAAATTATATACGAACAACAGATTTGGTTAAATTAAATAGTCTAAAATCTTGAATTTAGATGTTTAAAAGATATTATTTTAAAGAAAATAAAAAAACTTTGGTTTATATGAATTAAATTATCGCTAATTTGAGTTTGAAATGTTGAAATTGTAACTGCTAAAATGATATTATTTAAAGGATTTAACTTGAAATCTTAAGTTGGAATTTGAGAAATGACTTATATCTATCGAAAGTGAATTATTATAAAGGTTTAAATTTTAATTTAAACTCTGAATTTACTTTAATTAAAATGGTTTAAATTGGTATTTCCAAGTTTGGACGTGAAATGGATTTAAACTAAATTGTTTCAAAATGAGAATGTGAATTGGGACTTTCTGCCTTTGAATATAACTGTTTAAATTGGATTTGAAATAAAGTTGAAAATCATTAAATTGAGGTTGATTTGAATGGAATTTTGAATATGAAGTTTGATTGAATTGGAAGTCAGAAAATGGAATTCGTTATGATTTGGAATTTGAACCTTGTTGTGAAAGAAAGAAACAATTTTAATATAAACAATTTTAATAATCAAATTATTTTAATATATAACCTATTTTAATTATCCAAACTATTTTTTAATATCAAAACTATTTTATATTTAATACTATTTTTGATCTTTAAACTATTTTATATTATAAACTATTTTCAATCTTCAAACTATTTAAATTATTCCAAACTATTTTTCAATAGTAAAACTATTTTAAATTATTCAAACCATTTTTCAATATTCAAACTGTTTTAAAGGGGGAACTATTTAGATTTAAATCATGTATTTAAATACGAATGTTTTGAAGGTATGGCCTATTTTGAATTCGAAATGATTTTAAAGAAAATCTGATATTTTGATATGAAATATGACTTGTTCTTAAATTTAAAAGAACCAACCAGTGTGTAAAATAACATTTGGTTGTTAAAGAGACCGAGGTCGAATATTGGCATACTTTCTATTAATACCGGAACCATTTAACAACTGTGTTCGCGGTGGATGTTATCTAGAATGTAGAGGTTGAATTGGCGATGTTTACTGGAATGAAGAAAGAGAACGATGATGGATGACCCCGACAGTTGTGTCAATTTGAAATGACTAAAACATGAGCCTATGTCTGGCAAAGGGGTTAGCTACCTTTAGGGGCCATCACCCCTTCGTATTACTACATTGATTTTGACTCGATCGGTGCACCTTGACTTGATTTTCGGGGTGGTGGACTCGGTCGGCCGTTAGGGGTTACGACCAGCTAGAAAGGGTAAACTGGTAGAATCCTACCTTGGGCATTGCCTCACGTGCCTTGTCATACTTTTGTCCTTATATGCGCCCACTATGATTTTGTTTTAGTATGGTACCTATAGGGGACTCACTGGCTACCGACGTTACCGGTTGTGTTACAGGACCTGCATAGATTACCTGCTTTAAAATGTGTTAAGGGGGATCAATGTAAAGCCTTAACGCTATTTTAATACTTTACATTATTGATAGACACTACATATATAGCGTATTTACTACATATAGATAGTTTAACGGATCCTTAGGAGATGGAAAATCCCGTAACATCTCTTAAGTTATTGCACTCACGTTGTACACTTGATAGGAGATGGAAAATTCCGTAAACATCTCTCAAGCTATTACACTCATATTTACATGTTATTGATTTAACTTAAAATAAGAACTTTTTTTAGCACCAAAATTGGTCACTAACCTCGTTGAGAAAGATTGTGTAGAGAGATAAATGAAGAAAGTAAATGTAAACAGAGAGCAATATGCTAAATTGAATGCGGGAAACAAGAACACCAAATTTATAGTGGTTCGGCGTAATTGCCTACGTCCACTTTGAAGTTAATCTTTATTGCTTTACTTGATAATCGATTACAGATACAATTCGTACACCAATTACTTGAATGCAATTGCTAAGTAAAAAGGATGAGTCTTGAAAGCGGTAGAGTCTCCCCAGTGTTCTCGAAAAAAGGTCCCTTTCACTGTGCCCCTGCCTCTCTATTTATAGACGAAGATGGGTTGGACTTCCTTGGTGTGCTTAGTAGCCAGATACCTCAGCCCAAAGTGAGTAACCTCTGCGTGTCGAACCACAAATGCCGAACGACAAAATGTCGAACGATATCTCTATGCCGATCGAGGTAATGTGTTAAGTGGAGAGTGCAGGGCGAACGAGGATCAATGTCGGTCGAGGGGAGATGCCGAACGTGGATGGAATGCCGAACGAGGCTAGAATGCTGAATAAGGCTGGACTGCCGAACGAGGCTGGAATGCCGAACGTGGCTGGAATGCCGACCGAGGCTGGAATGCTGGTCGAGGCTGAATGCCGAACGACCTTTGATTGACGAACGAGCCTGAATGCTGGACGAGGCTTGAATGCCGAACGAGGCTTTCGATGCCTGTCAACCTCTGAATGTCGAACGACCTTTGATTGACGAACGAGCCTGAATGCCGGATGAGGCTTGAATGCCGAACGAGGCTTCCGATGCCGGTCGACCTCTGAATGCCGAACGTCCTTTGATGGACGAACGAGCCTGGAATGCCGGACGAGGCTTCCGATGCCAGTCGACCTCTGAATGCTGAACGACTTAGTTGCCTGGTCAAATCTCCAGGTAACACTTGCCCCCCAAAGTGCATTATGTGGCCGATCGTGATGCGCTTTGAATAATGAGTTCTCCGTGCTTCGCTTCAAGCCTTGGCTTAGTCTTCTCGATAGTACTTTCTCTTGAATACCGACCGTGGTAATGTATGCCGAACGGCACGCTGATGCCGAACGACATACAAATGCCGAGCGACAGAGCCGATGCCGAACGAGGCTCGTGCTTTGACCGGTTCTACCGGTTATGGTCCCTTCGACTTCCCTTATTCCCCCTATAAAGGTCGGCGCTACCTTTCTCCTTCTTTTTTCTTACTTTTATCTCTGCTATTCTGTACTTACGAACCTCGCCTTTAACATACTCCAAAGAATTTACCACCCTTCCTTCCTTGAACATCATACGTCGCCCCCCTTCTTTCCCCAAATAAATCGAAACTAATTTAACCCGCGCTCCTTACTCCATAATTCCTCCAAATCTTGAGCCAATTACTAGGTAATGATCCGCCCTTTTAAGCAGTTTCCCCTGGTTAATTAAATTAGCACGAGATTTAAGTTCGCGAATCTCTTGTACAACCGTGGCCAATAGGAGTCGCGTGGATGAGGAAATTGAAGTATTAAGGATACGTTCTAAGGCTAGGCGGTGAGGAGGAAAGGAAAGGAGGGCAGAGGTACGTGAAGGAGGGAGTTAGTGGAAATGTACTGTTGTAGTTCGGCATGGTTCCTTTATGCCGAACGAGGTTGGAGGGAAGATCAGAGGAGGAGTAGAAATTGGCTAGAATGCCGAACAAGGCAGCCCGGTATGACTTGCCGAGCGAGTCGACCAAGTCGTTCGGTAGGGATGAAGGAGAAGGATAAAATTGTTGTAAAGTATGGGGTGCCGAGCGTTGCGGCTCGGCATGTAGGTAGTTCGGCATGTCTACCTTATGCCGAACAGTGGAGGAGTCAGATGGAGGTATGGAAGGCCGAGCGAGGCAGCTCGGCATGTTGTGGTTCGACATGATTTCCTTATGTCGAACGGTGGGAAAATAGTCGGAAGTGTGGAAGGCCGAGCGAGGCAGCTCAGCATGTTGTGGTTCGGCATGGCTCCCTTATGCCGAACGGTAATGGTGGGTGATAGAGGAGTTGTGCACAACAACAATGCTAGTCGAACCTAACGCACAGTTGACCTAACACATCCCATGCCCGAACATACGTTAATGAACAAGGACGAACTTAAACAACAAAGCATATCAAATAATCCGGACTGATAACTACTGTGTACTTGGACTTAATTCTGCTTAATAGTTAATAACCATCCAAATGCAGTGACGATGTTGAGTTCAAAATATAAACCGTCTTGCGACAAGCCTTCGTAGACGGTCAGTGATGACGGTCTTCGGAGATGACAATTTGAAGCTCAAACTTATTTTCTCAATCCAGTGTCTTTTTGTTCGCTTGGCACTTACACTTGAATAATCGCACTAGTTCACACACTACACGGGGGAAATACTTACGTTGTTAAGTCTAATGTTAATTGTTTTTCAAGTATAGTTCAAACAAGTGCTTTTTTGGATTTGAGCTTCATTAGAGATGTCTAGAAAATCTAGGTCTGCTACGATCTCAGACAGACCTGGGCCATCCTCTCGATAAGAGGTTGTAGATACTTCGGATCCGTCAACTATCCCTGCTCAAAACTTACCGAGCGTCGCGATATCATCCATCGACTTAGCTCATGACGCTCTGGAGGTAGCTATTTTCTTAGACAACCCAGCCGATTCACAGTTCTCAAAGGTTAACGAAAGTACACTCCGTCGGATATGCTCTGTCCACGGAATCCCTTTCGACGACGTGTTAGTTCCTTCGGGGAATGATCATCCGCATTTGCCCCCAGCCGGGTATACAGCCTGCAATAAGTTTATGTGCTGGATCGGAAGCGTTCCACCCTTCAAATCCTTCCTTCGCGACTTATCGCAATACATCGAGATCGCTCCTTCACAACTGCCTCCGAACAGTCATGCTTTCTTATATGGCACTTGCATTTATGAGTGTCTTCTCCAGGCTTCCGACTCCAGGCGATATCCGTTATATTTATCGCTTCAAGAGACGGTCGGATAGCCCGCCTTTCATATTTCTGGAGCCATATAGTAAATGCCAAATCCTAACTGGGGCATGGAGCAAATTTTC
The DNA here is from genome assembly GCA_030737815.1 of Allium fistulosum. Taxonomy (NCBI): domain Eukaryota; kingdom Viridiplantae; phylum Streptophyta; class Magnoliopsida; order Asparagales; family Amaryllidaceae; genus Allium; species Allium fistulosum. The sequence continues at coordinate 493,435,688 of CM060905.1, read as the reverse complement.
CCAGTACAAGAAAGAGTGGTTCTACGTTCGTTGTCCTTCCGGTTTCGCTAGGAGATGGGTGGAAGGGAGTAAGTTCGTTTTCTAGATCAACACTTGAATTTGGCAGAATCTGCATCTTTTCTGACTCTTTATCCACTTTTTCAAGTATCACTCCACGTCCCGGAGACTTCGGATACTCTGAAGCAGTGGCAACTATCCGAGCTCTCCCCGTAGAAGATCGGGACATCAAATCCCTCATTTCAAATGAGTCACTTGCGAGATTCGGGCTGCTAGCAGAAGGTTGCCGAATAAACCTTCCCCAAGGCGTCACTCTATCCAGACCTGCTGCAGGCAAGGGAAAAAGGCAGGCTGGGCCCTCAACACGTAATGACCCTGACACACCAGAAGAGGGAGAAATTAGAGAAGGAAAGATGCCCGAAGTACCGGGTGAAAATATTAGTCCCACTCAGGACCCGACGGTCGAAGTCCACGATATTGAGATGTCATCTTCCCCTTCAAAGGGAAAGAAGAAAATGACCTATAAGTTGAGGAGGAAGAAAGTAGGTAGAACTTCTAAAGTCACGCTTATTCCAGAGGAGAGAGAACCTTCCCCTCAACCCTTAGAAAGTTCACTGAAAGGTCTGTCGAACCTTACCATACCAGACGATCTACTCAACTACGGTTTCGACGATCCAGAGGCCCTCTAGCTTAATTCGCCCGCTAGAGGCGATACGGGAGTTCAAGCCCCAGTCCAGGGAGATAAAACTCCAATTAGTAAAGAAACTGGTCCGTCGGGGGGAAACACTAGGACACACACGGACACGTGCACTTCACCCTGCACTTCAATCTTAGCCGTCACCCCGATCTTTTCTAACTTATCGTTATTCTCATTCTATGCAGGTGACATGGGATGCTCCCATGGATTCGATCGTCTTCACTGCTCATCCATTTTTCATCATTCTGGTCGGGATTCGGACACTGGCAAGCGCCAGGGCAGAGACGACTATGGAGACCGAGACAACCGTCCCCGAGAGTCGACTTATCGAAAGAAAACACATAGCCAGTCTTCACACTCCCGTGATCCTCCTTCTCAAACAGAACAAGGTAGAGAGAAGTCCTCGCTGAAGGGGTCTCAACCCGATGTTCCCTGTGATCAACATTCTGGTTCATCAAGCACACGACAGTCTCGGGAACATCGTAAGAGAACCGAACTTTCAAAGCCACCTCCCCTTGTTCCTGCAGTAGACTCGACGATATCGGAGAAGCTGGCCGAGCTTAAAGTTAAATTTACCAAAATCTGCTTTGATGGTCTGAAGTTTCTTCCAACAATCCATTACATTCCGGGACAAGTTAAGCAGAGTGCCATCGCTTGCAACAAAGACGTTTATGTTCAACATGACGCGTTTGTTCATTTAGTTGAAAAAGTATCGAAAGTCTCCGTTGAGCGTCAAGAGGAAATCGACCGCCTGAAGCTTGAAGCTATCTTTGATAAAGACATTATTAAAAATCAAGATGAAGAACTCTCTTCATATAAATCCCAACTCGAGGCTGCCGAGCAAAGCGCTAAAGATACTGTGGAGGCCATCACTCGTCTAGAGGTGACTCATAAAAAGGAACTTGACGAAGCGGTCCAACGCTGCGGGGCCCTAGCTTTAGAAAAAACTCTATTCAGAAAGGAAGGGATGCACTCGCCTTGCAAGCCAAAGAGTTGAAAGAGCTATTCTCTAAGGAGAAGGAAGAGAAGATAGCTGCTCAAGAGGAGTCCCAACGATACTGCAACGAGATTGTTGCTACACGACTCTTGAAGGCAAAGCTCGACGATGAGCTTTCTAAGGTCAGGATGGTAAAGGATGAAGCCCGTAAGGAGGGAAAAATGATAGCATCTGCGGAGATTGACTCTCGCCTTGAGGCGGCTACAGAGGTCGGCAGAGAGGAGATCAAGTGCATGTTCGACCCGCTGATAGCTGAATATAACGCCCGAGTTCTCATGCATCGGGACTTAACCTTTCTTGGCGAGGGCTACCTCGAATCTTTAGCCGAGGCATGGAAAACTCTAATAAAGATTAGAAAGGTGGAATCGGATGTCGAGGAGGTCAATGAAGATGCTTTAGTGAAAGAATTTCTCAGGGGGAACGAGCCTTCAGACTTGTCTGCAGCAATGGCCCTCTTTGGCAAAGGCTTTTCTCCACCAAAGGAGAAAAATGACATATTTGGTTCATCTAGAACCGAGGCTGCGGCTCCTCCTTCTACTCAATCGGTCGATCGGCCAGCACTGGATCCATTCGAGTAACACGTTGGTTATGATCCGGAAGATCCCGGCCTTGGTATTCACGTGCTATCCCCCATTCTAGAGGGTGAGACTCCTCGCACAGCTGAAAGCCAGCAAGAAACCGGTATAAAATTCTTCTTCTTGAAGTTCAAAAATATGTCGCTTTCGGCGAGAAGTTATTGATTCTAACGTTCGTCCTTTGTGTTTTTATGCAGGCCGCTCTGACCCTGAACCGACTCCAAGGAGCGATGACGCCAAGGAGGAGATGGGGAAAACGAGCGATGCTACTCACGCGGGAGTTACTCCCGGTCCTGATGCTCAGGTGATTGGGGCGCTTGACGGTGATAAGTTTGAAACTTCGTCTCCCGTCGAAGGGAGTTACGAAATTGAGATTACGGGCGCCACTGAACATACTTCTAAACTGAGCATGAAGGAACAACTTGAGGAAGAGAAAAAGAAGAAAGTTGAGGTCAAGATCGAGTCTCAAATAGTAGAACTTGATGACCCGCTGAACAGGCCTCTGAAAGTCATCCTTCCTGGCAAATCCAAACCACAGGATGTTCCTCCTCCCACTCCTGACACCACTTCCTTGGCGAGCAAAACGTCCAAGAGAAATCATGTGGGGGAGGGGTCGTCCGAGGAAACAAAGAAGGAAAAGAAATTAAAGAAATCGAAGAAGTAGCCGCTATACTTGTTCAACAAGGGTTAGCTTAGATCATGTAATTACTTTCATTTATTTACCTTCGTAGCCAAAGTAGACAGACTTTTGACTCCAAGTTTTGGAGGAGTAGATGTATAGCCCATTTTGGATTAATAAATAAAGTTAACTTTCTTCGTCTTTTAAATGACTCTTGTTTTTTAGCTTTCTGTATAACTGTGTTCGAAACTCAAGTTCTTGTGAGTCACATGAGCCTCCAATCCATTTTCATATTGCTTGGAGATTCTTTAGAATCGTACATCTCATATTTTATATTTTTGGTACTTAGAATATTTTTTAATCCGCGCTCCAGGAACTGAGAGTACTCCAGTCCGCATTCATGGGACTTGGAGATTCTGAGTCGTTTATACTCTAGCCCACACTCCGAGGACTAAGAGTACTCCAGTCCGCATTCAGGGAACTTGGAGATTCTGAGTCATTTATACTCTAGCCCGCACTCCGGGGACTTAGAGTACTCCAGTCCGCATTCAAGGGACTTGGAGACTTAAGTCGTTTATACTCTAGTCCGCACTCCGGGGACTTAGAGTACTCCAGTCCGCACTCAGGGGACTTGGAGATTTAAGTCGTTTATACTCTAGTCCGCACTTCGGGGACTTAGAGTACTCCAGTCCGCACTCAGGGGACTTGGAGATTTAAGTCGTTTATACTCTAGTCCGCACTCCGGGGACTTAGAGTACTCCAGTCCGCACTCCGGGGACTTAGAGTACTCCAGTCCGCACTCAGGGGACTTGGAGATTTAAGTCGTTTATACTCTAGTCCGCACTCTGGGGACTTAGAGTACTCCAGTCTGCACTCAGGGGACTTGGAGATTTAAGTCGTTTATACTCTAGTCCGCACTCCGAGGAATTAGAGTACTCCAGTCCGCACTCAGGGGACTTGGAGATTTAAGTCGTTTATACTCTAGTCCGCACTCCGGGGACTTAGAGTACTCCAGTCCGCACCAAGGGGACTTGGAGATTTAAGTCGTTTATACTCTAGTCCGCACTCCGGGGACTTAGAGTACTCCAGTCCGCATTCAGGGGACCTAGAGATTTAAGTCGTTTATGCGAGTTCGTACGTCAGACATAATAATGTAACTCCAGTTGTTTGCCACCGGATTATAAGGCACAGAAACATCGGTAATTCATAAAAAAGATGGCTTCAAGCCTTTATTAATAAACTAAATCATCCGATTACATGCTTAAGAGGAAACTAAGAATCAATGGAATAAAAACATACGGGAAACAATTGCACCTAAAACAGGAAAGAAACAGGCTAAATATAATAACGTCGCAAATGTTCACTGTTCCACGCTCGAGGGATTGTCATGCCATCAATGGTCGCTAGCTTGAAAGTCCCCTCTCCAAGCTTCCGTTCAACAACATAAGGACCTTTCCAGTTGGGATTCATACATGATGGTACCGGAAAAACTCGTTTCAAAACGAGATCACCCACATCAAAGATTCTTGGGTGGACCTTTTCGTTGTAATATCGCTTAACTCGGTGCCTGTATGCTACCGCCCTTAACTCAGCCTCTTCGTGTTTTTCATCAACGTAATCTAGTGATTCCAACAAGAGATCATGATTCGTCCTAGGATCATAATGTGTCACCCGATGCGATGGAACTTCAAGCTCCATGGGTATAACAACTTCCGAGCCGTATGCCAATGCGAATGGAGTGTAGCCAGTCGCGGACTTGTGGGTAGTTCTATAAGCCCATAGCCCTGTTGGAAGCTCATCTACCCACTTGCCTCCAGCCTTTTCCAAACGCTTCTTCAATATGGACTTGATTATTTTGTTCATGGCTTCAACTTGTCCATTAGCCTTCGGATGAGCAACGACGGTGAACTTTTTCTCAATGCCGTACTTTAAACAGAAATCTTTGAATTCTCTACTTTCAAATTGAGTTCCGTTGTCTGTAATGATGGTTCGCGGGAGGCCAAAGCGGCATATAATGTTTCATACAATGAAATTAATGACCTTCTTGGAGGTGATTGTGGCCAAAGGCTCTACCTCGGCCCATTTGGTGAAGTAGTCGACCGCAACTATCGCGTATTTCGCACCACCTTTGGATATAGGCAAAGAACCGACTATGTCGATTCCCCAGATTGCAAACGGCCAGGGACTAACCATTTGCGTGAGTTCCGTTAGTGTAGCTCTTGGGATTTTCGCGTATCTTTGACACTTGTCATATTTTCTTACATAATCTGCAGCATCCTGATCAACAGTTGGCCAATAGTATCCGTATCAGAGGATCTTTTTTGCTAGTGTCTGCCCCCAGTATGGTTGCCACATTCTCCTTCGTGAACCTCCTCCAAGACCCGCTTTGCCTCATCATGGGCGATGCACCGTAGTAAGGGAACCGAGAACCCCCTTCGATACATTACTCCTCTCTGCATTACATATCGCGTGGCTTTGCGAATGACCTGTCGTCTTTCGCTTCTTCCTTCGGGCAAAGTCTCGTTTAGCAGGTATTGTTTGAATGGGGTTATCCACGACTCCTTATCGATTTCCGTTTCCAACACAAAATCGACTTCCATCACATCTATGCTTGGAGCATGTAAGGTTTCGACGGGAACTAATCCCATTTGTTGTGCATCGCCGGTGCTTGTGAATTTGGCCAACGAGTCGGCTTCCTTGTTCTGCTCACGCGGGACATGCGAAATGTCATAATGTTCGAAGTTCGCCAATAGTTCCTGAACTAGAGCAAGGTACGGAGCAAGCTTTTGTCCCCTTGCTTGGTAATCTCCTCGCACTTTGTGCACCACCAGCTGCGTGTCACAAAAGATTTCAACTGATTTTACCCCGAGTTCTCCAACAAGCTTTAAACCAGCAATCAATGCTTCATATTCTACTTCATTATTCGTAGCCGAGAAATTGAGCTTCAGAGCGTAACAAATCAATCGATTTTCTGGAGTCACAAGAACTACACCAGCCCCAGAGCAACGGTCGTTTGATGCCCCATCGGTGTACAATTTCCATTGAATGGGGGGAATAACACAGTGACCATCTGATTCGTCTGATACTGTAAACTCAGCGATGAAATCCGCTAATGCTTGCCCTTGTATGGCTCTTCGTGGCAGGTAGGTAATATCGAACTGACTCAACTTGATATTCCATTTTAACATCCTTCCAGAAGTTTCTGGTCGTTGGAGTACCTGTCGCAAGGGTTGATCGGTATAGATACTGACTGAGTGTGCTTGAAAGTATGGACGCAGCTTACGTGATGCAATCACCAAGCAATAGGCCAATTTCTCAATTTTAGGGTAATTTCTTTTTGCCCCCGTTAACCGTTTACTAACGTAATACACCGGCTTTTGGACTCGATCCTCCTCGTGGACCAAAGCCGCACTTATAGCATGCGGGGATACGGCCAAGTATACGTACAGCATTTCGTGGTCCACTGGTTTCGACAGCACCGGAGGACTTTCCAAATGCCTTACCAGATCTCGGAACGCTTCCTCATAGTTGGATGTCCATTCGAAATTCCTCTTTCCTTTATTTATTATATCGAAGAAGGGAATACACTTGTCTGTGGCTCTGGATATGAATCGACTTAGCGCAGCCACCTTTCCATTCAAGCTTTGCACATGTTTTATAGTTCTAGGCACTTGTATGTCTCATATAGCTTGAATCTTTTCCGGGTTAGCTTCAATTCCCCGGTCATTAACAATGAATCCCAAAAACTTCCCCGATGCAATGCCGAAGGAACACTTTAGAGGGTTGATCTTCATTCCATAAAATCGGAGTATGCCAAACATCTCTACTAAGTCTCGAATGTGGTCGTTTGACTGTCGTGACTTCACGAGCATGTCATCCACATAGACTTCCATTGTTCTACCAATCTGGTCTTTAAACATTCGATTTACCAAACGTTGGTAAGTCGCCCTCGCATTTTTAAATCCGAAAGGCATTACTACATAGCAATATAGCACAACGTCTGTGACGAAACTGGTGTGTTCCTGGTCCGGAATGTGTATCGGGATCTGATTGTATCTCGAGTACGCATCCATGAATGACAACAACTCGTGTCCTGCAGTGGAGTCGACCAACTGATCAATTCTAGGTAATGGGAAACTGTCCTTGGGGCATGCTTTGTTCAAATCGGAATAATCTATGCAAGTTCTCCATTTCCCGTTCGCCTTTTTCACCAGCACGGGGTTTGATACTCATTCAAGGTAGAGGGCGTCGCGGACGAACCTATTGGCTTTGAGTTTGTCCACCTCCTCTCTAAGAGCAGCGGACCTTTACGGGTCCATTCCTCTCCTCTTTTGCTTAAATGGGACGTACTTCGGGTCTATGTTCAACATATGACTCGTAATAGCGGGAGAAATCCTGCACATGTCGGAATGTGTCCAAGCAAAAACATCGAGATTCGGTCGAAGGAAATCACTGAGGTCTTCAGTCATTGAGGGGCTGAGTTGTGATCCAATCTACAGTACTCGCGATGGATCGTCTCGGCTGACTGAAATGTCAATCGTCAGTTCAGCCGGTGCTGCTTTTTATTCCATGGGTTCCTCATCGTTGTCTCTTGGATCTATGTCCCTGTAGATTCGACAATTTTGCCCGAGCCAGGGCTCGGGCATTACTTGTCAATTGTCGGTATTCTTAATACGGACGGAATTGTCCGCAACCTTTCCTTTCTCTCTCCGCTGGGCCTCTCGAAGCTTAGCCACATAACATGCACGACCGGTCGCCTGGTCGCCATGAACAACACCTACTCCTTTGTCAGTCGGAAACTTTAAAGTCAAACACCACGGGGCCAATGCTGCCCTAAACTCAGCCAGGGCAGGTCGGCCCAGAAACACATTGTATGGAGAATCTACATCCAAAACTACGAAAGGTAGGATTCGCACCCTCCTACGCTCACCTTGCCCCAGTTCTACTGGCAACTCAACATACCCCACTGCATCAGTCGCTGCGCCATTAAAGCCATGTATACGAGCTTTAGATGGCTTCAAATCCTTCGTCTCCATCTTCATCTTGTCATAAGCCTTCTTGAAGATGATATTGACATAACTTCCACAATCAATCAAAATTCTTTTCACAAAAGCCGGCCCGATTGTCGCAGATATGACCATCGGGTCAATGGTAGGAGCCTCCACCTGGTCAGCATCTCTGCTCCTGAATATTATATCGTCTGTCATCATGCGCAGCTGTTTAGCAGGGGTCCCATCCTCCACGTTGGAACAACACTCAAAATATGCATGCCTCAGGGAATTAGCATACCGCTCCATTTCTTGCCAGTTCTTATCTGTAGGGTGAGGTCCACCGATGATCGTGTTTATGACCAGTCTACCCACAGTCTGAGCAGGCTCCTCGGGGTGACGTGGAGCTGGTGCACGACCGGGATTGGACGTTCCCTGTCCACCTTCTTGCGGATTCTTTACAAACTCCTGTAACTTTTTCTGCCTAATCAACTTCTCTATAGCATCGTGTAGGTGTCTACACTCTTTAGTATTGTGCCCATAAGTCTCATGAAAGCGGCAATACTTCCCGGTCCGCTTTTGTTCCTCGGTTGACTCCTTTGGGCGTGGCTTTCTGTACTGAAAGGTATTGCAAGTTGATAGGTAAATATTTTCAAGAGATGCATTCAGTGGGGTGTACTCGTTGTAGGTTGGAATTCTCGGCTTCCATTTCCCCGCTTCTCTCTTCTTCCCCTGATTTCTTACTCCGGATTCCTTAGATTGCCCGGGCTTGTTCTGGACATTGACCTGAACTTTCCCCGAGTTGTCTCCGAATTGCTTCACACCAATGTTGCTTTTCATGGTCTCCTGAACAGGCCCCGGTGCCTTATCTCGCCTTATCCACCTGGCTTCCTCTCTTCTTATGAACTGATGTGCCTTTGAGTAAAAACGCTCTAGCGTAGTTGGAGGTTTTCCTGCCAGCCAATCTCCAAACTCTGAATCTGGATCCACACCTCGCATCACAGCCATAAGAATCGCGTGATCATTGGGATTACTGACTTCAGTAGCCGCAACATGGAATCTCTACAAATACTCCTTCAACGACTCCTCAGGAGCTTGGATTACGCTTGATAGAGACATCACGTCCTTTGGACGAGTAGTATGTATTCTGAACTGTTCTATAAATTTCTTCGCCAACTCCTCGAAACTGGATACGGACCTCAGAGGAAGTCGGGTGAACCACATGGTAGCAATCCCAGATAGAGTTATTGGAAAGCACCTACACTTGGTTGCATCATTCGCTCTAGCTGAATCCATCATCCATTCGTACCTCATCACATGCTGCCTGGGATCAGTCTTTCCTTCATAAGCCGGGATAGTTGGCATGCTAAACTTCCTGGGGTACTCAGCCATAGGACAGTGTCTATGAACGGAGTATGACTCCTGGATATCCCCCAATCATCATTCGACAAGCCTTGATTCTCTTTCATCAACTGTCTGATCATAGCTGTTAGGTCTGGGGTTTGTATGGAAGATGGAAGGTTGGAGTCTGTCCTACGGGATTGATCAAGCTGATGCCTCCTCTACTGGCGATCTGCCAAACATGCATCATGAGGTTCGGCATCATTGGCATCTTGGTGAGCCGGGCGTCCGGCCTCCACCTGTGCTCCAGCCTCTAAGTTTCCCGTTCCTGCTCGGTTGTGGTCTCCGAGGTGTAACTGATCCTCAGTTGTTTGATCGGCAGGGCCTGCCTGTGTAGTTTCAGTCTTGCGGCGTCTACGCCTAGGGGGTTCATCAGATGAAGTTAAGCTGTCAGGTGAAGAGTAAGGAGCTGGACTGCCCCCAGCATTCTGATGCTGTTGTTGAGTGAGCTGTGCCATAAGGTTGGCGTTGGCCTGCATTTGCTCTCCAAGTTGTCTCCTGCTTTCCATGAGCTCTCTCATTAGGTCGTTGAACTCTGTTTTGGTGACAACTTGCATTTGGTCCTAGGCGGCAGTCCCTGCACCCAGATTTGCTTGCTGATTGCTAGGTCCTACTTGTTGTACGCTAGCGGTCTCATAGGCATCCGCGTTATGAGAGGCTGATCTGGTGCGTGGTCTTCCCATTGTAGAGTTATTGGTAGGAACTCTGAGTAGAATCAACGAACGTCCTATGAATGACTCGGATCTCCTTCGGGGGATTTATTCAATCCAGTAGCTTCAAAGCAGATCCTTGTGGCCTGAGAATTCGATTCTCGGTGAAAGCACCAAAGTGTTAGCACCAAAATTGGTCACTAACCTCGTTGAGAAAGATTGTGTAGAGAGATAAATGAAGAAAGTAAATGTGAACAGAGAGCAATATGCTAAATTGAATGCGGGAAACAAGAACACCAAATTTATAGTGGTTCGGCGTAATTTCCTACGTCCACTTTGAAGTTAATCTTTATTGCTTTACTTGATAATCGATTATAGATACAATCCGTACACCAATTACTTGAATGCAATTGCTAAGTAAAAAGGATGAGTTTGAAAGCGGTAGAGTCTCCCCAGTGTTCTCGAAAAAAGGTCCCTTTCACTGTGCCCCTGCCTCTCTATTTATAGACGAAGATGGGTTGGACTTCCTTGGTGGGCTTAGTAGCCAGATACCTCAGCCCAAAGTGAGTAACCTCTGCGTGCCGAACCACAAATGCCAAACGATATCTCTATGTCGATCGAGGTTAATGTGTTGAGTGGAGAGTGCAGGCTGAACGAGGATCAATGCCGGTCGAGGGGAGATGCCGAACGTGGCTGGAATGCCGAACGAGGCTAGAATGTCGAATGAGGCTGGACTGCCGAACGAGGTTGGAATGCCGAACGTGGCTGGAATGCCGACCGAGGTTGGAATGCCGGTCGAGGCTGAATACCGAACGACCTTTGATTGACGAACAAGCCTGAATGCCGGACGAGGCTTGAATGCCGAACGAGGCTTCCGATGCCGGTCGACCTCTGAATGCCGAACGACCTTTGATTGACGAACGAGACTGAATGCCGGACGAGGCTTGAATGCCGAACGAGGCTTCCGATGCCGGTTGACCTCTGAATGCCGAACGTCCTTTGATGGACGAACGAGCCTGGAATGCCGAACGAGGCTTCCGATGCCGGTCGACCTCTAAACGCCGAACGACCTAATTGCCTGGTCAAATCTCCAGGTAACACTTTTAGTTCTGAGTCGAGTGTTTTGTCTTTTCATTACGCTCGGGTCAGCCTGAGTATTTCAGTGTTTGAAGACATTATTCCTTGAAGATGAAGATGGAGTTTGATAGACCGTAATTATTATTATTATTCCACTGCATTATTCTGGTATGTTTGTTGATTGTACTCTGATTATGTTGTAAAAAAATTGAAATCAAATGTATATTGTAAAACAGCTTCATGAACTATTATTTGATATTATATTTTGTCATTCCATTGTGAGATTCTGTGTTTTGGTTTCCTTCTTTTCTCTTATTTTACTATTAAACCCTATTGATAATCTGCCCTTTTGAATGGTTTGAGTTAGACATGTGTGGTTTATTGTCGATTTAAACCGTCCATAAAGGTAGGTCGTTGCATAGATACTAACCCATATAACTGAGGAGATGGATCCTTTCTTGAATAGTGTTTCACTTCCAATACTTCCACTTGACCCGATTATAGTCAACCGATGGACGTTGTGCCATGTTTTGACTACAATCAAAGTGGAGCTTTCATATTGAACATCGATAGTATTCTCAAGTCAAGAGAACTATGTAAATTATTCACATCAATATTTTCTATTTGACCTTAGTTATATTAACCAACAAAAAACTATCGAGCGAATCATTCCATAGTTATCCAAGAAATGTAACACCTAGGTGCTCCCAATAGTCATGAGTAATACACCGTCCAACAGTTGGTGAGCGTTATGTACTCTTGTCTCAATGGATACATTGATATCTAGTCTTGATGCATCTTTACTAGGAACGCTTAAAATGGTATATTTGTTTTCATTGTGGTAAATTACTCACGGTTATAACACTTTGTAACTAATATCACAAAGCATACAATTTATGGATTTTATATTAAATATACTTTTAATTAAATTAATTAATTAATATAATACATTATATCAAGTATATAATAAAATAAAAAACCTATTATTTCGAACAAGATTGGTTATCGAGTTAGATATATGTAATAAATTACATAATTGTCCCTTGGGCATACCCCTATTTCTATCAATCTCCAACTTGCACTTGGGGTCAATTTTGGAATCTTATTCCAATTTCTTGAATTGGTTTCATCAAAACAAATTTGGGTCAATCTCTCAATGAATGGGTATGCTATTATGTTTCAATTATCTCCACTGTCATTTAACTCTCTCCGACGCTGAAAAATGACCTTTATCATGTGGAACATTTCTGAGTATGTCTTTTGACTTCAACTTGAGCTCTAACTTTTATTATGAACTATATCATGACATTGTTATCGTTTAATAATGTTATGGGATTTTCAACATTTGGAATCACCCTTAGCTCGGTTATAATTTAGTGCATTTATATTTATATACATTGCTTTTATTGCGGTGCTTTTCAAGGCGATGTACTTAGCTTTTATTAAATCAGGCACAACTGTTCATTTGGAACATTTCCAACTTAAAGATTCTTAATTTGAATTTATAATTGATATATTATACTCAATATCGCCTGTGAAGTTAAGTCTGAACACTCCTTCATTAGGAGTTCGTTGAATCTGTAAATGGTTCTCTAGTATTTCATAAATACATAAGAACACCTCAAACAACCATTTAGTGATATATATTTGGATTTGATATTTGCTTCATGTATCAAATACATAAACAAATCACGATATCGTAGACAACATAACATGTATGATAATTCCTATTGCCAATGCACAAGAAGAAATCCATCTTACATGCCTCGTATTAAACATTGTAGTAAGGTGTCCTTGCATGTCGTTTGGGACATTCCTATTATCTTTTATACTTACTATACAAGACATCATTTATAAATCCAACATTGAGTATTAAAATAAGTAAAACGGATTTTAACACAAGTATATTGTTAACAATCAGTAGTGTGCTGCATACTATGATTTAAAAATATCTATGTACCTTTTAACGTTTTCTTATGAACACATGCTTCCTTTGCATTTTGATTGATAATCAAACTTTGATACATCTATCAAAACACTTATTCAATTTTATTGCTTTTCATAATGATATTTTCAAATTCGTTCTCGAATCGTATCCGAAAACTCACAGACTCAATATTGCTCCCACTGACTTTGAGACACTTTGGTTTTTATGTACAAATAGTCTAGTCTAATTCTATATTAAGACCTTTCTATTTCAACATATATATATATATATATACCAAAACATAAAGTCATACCAGGTGATAAATTTGTGAGTAAAACCGAACCAACTTGAGCACATTGAAGGGTGAATCCATTAAGTGAATTTCAACGATTGAAATTCACGATAATATTCTTATTAATGTTGCTCACTATATTCCAACTGCATTTGTCTTTCTCATGAAGTCATATTTGCAACCAATGGATCATATCTTTTTGGATACTACTATCGAAATCATATTTAATAATGTATTTAGAATCCATTTTGGATTAGCACATCGTACCATATCATTGATTCGATACTCTTAGATGTTTAATTAAACAACTAGGATTATTTATTCTTGACATTGACAAGAAGCTCATAGTTTCTCTATAATTTACAAGAATACTCATTAGTGTTCTAATGTACTGTGTTTATTTAGGTTTGGTCGATTACATTTCATCATTGGATCATATCAATAATTTCTTAAAGAAATTCCTTCGCTATGAAGTTGATAATTCTTGAAACAACAGTTGTTTCTCAATGCAATGGAATGGGCATTCATAAGCATTTCATGAATTGCCTTATATAAAATTGGCTATTCATTAGTTCATAATGTGTTTATATTCACAACATAAATTAGTCATCTAATGACTACGTTCCCAAAATTCTATTAGGACGATTCATACAAGACCCCTTACGTACAAACATTATGTGCAGTCTTTTGACTCGAACGACCTGCCAATTCCTTGCCCTAGGATATGTAGAAGTTTCTTATAAACCCTTATCTCATATGGTTTTGTAAACCATTCTTCAGATGACATTAATTTTAGCCTTGTGTACTATTCTTAAGTACACTACCTTATAGAAAGAAGTTAACTCAACTTCACTCATAGTTAATTGTACTTCATTTAACAAATTTTTATTGCTCCTTATCGATACATCATTATGTATCATAAGGAGGAGTGACTTTTGAGGTTGAATCTTTATTCATTTTTAGTTACATTCGGAATTCGTTTAAGTATACTCACCTAATAGATCAAATCGAATCATTTTATTTAATTGAAAATTATTTTATTTACTTCCGTTTTATATTTTTGATCTTATCATAGACTTATACATGCATATCAAATACACATGTCCATGTCTATGATAACTCATCAGTGAATATGATGAAGTATATGGAATCGTTTTGGTATCAATAGACTTACGATTATATACATCTATATGTATCAATCCGAAGAGTTCATCAACTCTTGTAACGCTCCCACTGAATGAGTGCTTTGCCCATAATTGTCTAAGATATAATTAACCAGTATCATATGATTCATAACTATATAATAAAAATTATTTCTCAAAACTATGGTTTAGTCTATAACTCCAAAATAATTGTAAATAATTTTACATATTTTTGTATTTTCCAATGCATCACTTTTGTTGTGAAAAAATACCATATTATAGTTTTCTTTCATAAGGAATACTCATAATATTCACATTGAAATATAACTATATCTATTTTTCAGTTGACACCGAAAAATAGTCATTATTTCAAGAATAATGTTCGGTATGTTTTACGAAAATAATTTTCACAACCTGATGCAATCGATAAGTGCTATATGGCATGCTCCCACAATTTTCGCCATTACTATAATAGCATACTGAATTCGAAGGCCCATCATTCATTTAATATAAACTATTCATTTCATATACTACAATTAGTTTATAGCGGAGAGTTCTTTGATCAAATATCTTGAACTCAAAGAAATAAATCTCATAAAAAACAATTTTCAATATGAAAATACATTTCAAAATAGAAATCGTATTTCTCATTCTAATGTTAAGTATCAATTATTATTACAATTCTCATTTCCGATGTTTCTTTATGAAGTAGAAGTGACCATTCACTTTCTTCATTCCAACTGTACCTTAAATCACATTTACTCTTATACATTCGTTTTCCTTTTTAAATGATCAAACCATTCAAAAAGGAAACCCTTACTACAACATCATAATGAACTCTTTATAAAAGCACAATCAATCATCCTTAACATCTAACGACATCAAATATTTTGCACCTAGTGTAAACCAATCAAACTGATATTTCAGCGATCGAGTTCTTAGATTTTAATTTTAGTTTTGGTCTTGTCTTACATTTAACATAATATGATCTTTATTATAATTAATCAAATTGAATACTCGATCACACAGTATGATTTATTTGTCTTCTTTGAATGAACTAATTTATCGAAGTATCATACATTACGAACTATGACCGTTTAGCATATAACACTTATATGTGATAGTATATGGATCAAATATCCATAGTCTTGTATTGCTTTTGAGTTCAAAAATCATAGAATGCAATACACGGTCTTGACCAAATAAACACATAGGTGACCAAATTTCGACGTATTTAGTAGTTGTAAAATTAGGCGCTAGCATAATTATTAAAACATTAACATGAATGAAGCATTTATTAGTAAGTATATTTTATATTTCTATTTGTCAATCTTCAATTCATTTCATTTGTATATCTTAACCATTAAACATTTTATTAATTATATCGAATGCATGAATTTTATCAAATGCATATTATTATAACATTATATTACATATATTCTTACAATATTGAAAGGTTAATGTTATCATTTCATTTTTCTAATAAATCTTCCACTAGTCTTTTATGTTTCACCAAACCCTAACTCAAAACATAGAAGTCTTTCGACTTCATTAGCGGGTGTTAGGACTCGTATATCTTAGGATTCTGACCTTGAGGAAAGCTCAACAAATCATAGGCCCACCTATAACTCCTTATTGGTTGTATCACATATAACTCTTAACCCATAGTATCTTGTCCTAATCCTGGCTTTACCTTGAGGAAAACTCAACAAGAAAAGTGGGATTGTTCGCTCGGACCTATCATTTTACGACAACCTAAATATAATGTACATACCTTGAGAAAAGCTCAACAAATATATGCAGCTGTCTTACCTTGTCTATTCAATATATTAAAAGTAATACGCATAACATCTATGGCTTAAGGAAAGCTCAACAACTAAAGAGTATACAAGTAATCTATTAATATACAAATGATAATGGACAACTTTATATTGAAGATTCATAATCTTCAATATATTATATTGAGTGACATCAACTTATGGAATACTGTTTTTATATTGAAATACCCTTGTGATTCAAGTGTCGAACACAACAGAAATCAAGGTATATGTATATTTACATATGTACTTATTCCTTAAGTTTGTTTAGGGTTTCTTAATGTTCCACCTTTAATTTATATATTTACGTAAGTACATTTACATATGTACATTTATGTATGTAATTTTAATAAAAATTTCTTTACCAATAGCCTCTTCATCCAACATAAACCCAAACCCTAACTCTGATTTCCTCCTCTTATCCCTGTCCCGCTACCTCCTCAAGTTCCCCAGCCTCCCCCACCTCGCCCTCCCGACCCTCCTCCGCTACTTACCCTCCCTGTCCTTCCAGGCCCTCCTTCCTTAGATATTCACTCTTCTTCCCTTGTCCATTAGCTCTTCGCAACAAATCCCTAGGACTGTCACGTCAGGAAATATTTTAGAATGTAATAAGACGTCTCCATGGTCCTTATTCAAGAAGAAGACATGTAATGCTGGCAAGTACGAACCTAAGTGGTTTGAAGTAAAGCTATCAGATGCAAAGGCTATGATTGCTCCTCCTAAAGTGTTAGAAGAAGGTACAAAATATTGGGAAAAGCATTTAGTTGGTTTTTTCCTAGACAAATCTCTTTCTTACTCCACCTCATGTATTATCTACGTTTGATATTGGGAAATGTTGATGGAATACATGTCAAATCAAATGGTAATTTATTCATTTCCGATTTTGAAGATGAAAAGAAGAGAGACAAAGTTCTAGAGTCGGGCCCAATCATTATAAAGGGAAGGTTTTTGTTATATTTAAGTGGAATCCGACCATTAACATCATTCAAGAACAAATTAAAACTATCCCTATATGGCTCTTTCTGTCAAAAATTCCATCAGTGTTATGGTCCCTAATAGGTATTAACTGGATAGCCAACTATGATGGGAAGGTCGTATGTTTCGATGAATCCATAAAAAATTAAAGCGATTTGAATTTGCAAAAGTCTTGGTTGTATTGATGTGACGAAGCTTCTGTCGATGCAAATTACTGTTCAATTGTTTAAAGGCAAAACAGTATATATGAACGTTGAATATACCTGAAAGCCCGATATTTGTGATTCTTGTAAAGTTTTTAGTCATATTCCAAGTAGCAAAAATGTACAGTTAACCCCCCTTGAGATTTTGTAAAACTCAGTTCCCGCTGAGAGGAAAATTGTCCTAAAATTAATTAATTCAGTTGCCTCTCATCGTTCAAGGAATTGGCAGACCAATCAAAGGAAGAAAAGTAATGCAAGTAGGAAGTCAAATCGAACTGTAGCAAATCATAAAGGTAGAAACAAATTATACTCACTAAAAATAAAGAAATTAATTTTAGTCCCCCTCTACCCAACAACACAGCCACATTTCAAGCTCCCCTTTGCCTTAATATCTACCAAATAGAGGAAATACAACATTCCATATTTCCATGCATGCAAATAAGCATGTCTCCTCTCTTCTTTGGAGAAAAAAATTTGCTCCTTTGTAGGAGAGTGATTTCACACATTCAAGTTCGTTAGGTTTATATCAAACCACTCTAGAACCAAAGCAGGCTATTTCTACACTTATGTGTAATATTTTGCAAAGCACATTCTCTTCCCATCCCACTCTTACTAGTACATCTTCATCTCCTCTTGAACCAAATCACCAGTTATGCACAAACTTCTTAACTGCTTCATTTCAAAATTGTTGGAATTCCTTTTAGATGGTGAATGAGATATATCCCACATCACCAAAAATATGTCCAATAAGAGCGGACCCGACCCGGTTATATTTTTGGTAAATAAAAGTGAACAGTTTTACTATTTGAATATGAATAGATGCGATGAAGAGATGCGATGTTTTAAACATCAACGGTTCTGGAGCGTTGCAACTGAACGGACGCGACTGTTGCAAACAACAACGGTTCTGGAGTGTTGCAACTGAACGGACGCGACTGTTGCAAATAGCAACAGTTCTGGAGCGTTGCGACTGTTGCAAACAGCAATAGTTCTGGAGCGTTGCAAATGAAAGGAAGTGACTGTTGCGAACAGTAACGCTTTTTTGACGTTGCAAATGAAGAGGTGCGACTTTTCTCAACGGATGCAGCCATTGGGAATTCGGCTATAAATAAGGAGGAAACCTTATCACTTTCCTCACTCATTTTTTCAAACCGAATTATCTCTTCATCTCTTAAATCATATTCAGTCCTATCACACAGAAGATCATACACATCACAATCTCGTGCAGATTACGTCTGTTGTATCTTGGGAGAATTTTGAAATAAAATTCTTAAGGAAATCGGTACGACGAGCCTCAGACAAAATCGGGTTAGAACTTTTATTCTACATTCTACCCTTTAATTTTGTTATACTATTTATTCAAAATAGTATAACGCTGTTGTTGTAATTTATTTACAACATTCATATTGTTATTATAATTAATACAGAATTCCAGTTTAGGGGAAATCTGAGTTATAAACTTGTGCGACGAGTTTATATTTGATTATTCTCTATTTTGGTATACTAGACATATAACATCTTAAGAATTTTACTGTTTTCTTACAAAAACAGAGATGGCAACAGTAGAATTTTCAAAGACTACTACTCACAACAGACCTGAACCGTTCAAGGGAGATGGTGATGACTTTTTAACATGGCAGAATCAGATGTTATTTTACCTCACCACACTCGGTCTGCAATGGTATCTCGAGGAGGAGGAACCGATTTCTGCACCAGGCAAGGAAGCAGATGTTGCTACGTGGAATCATTCCGATTTCCTATGCAGAAACTATATTCTGAATTGTCTCGACAAGGTGCTATACAAAGTATATCAACCTCTAAAGACAGCAAAAGCACTCTGGAATGCACTTGCCACGAAGTATAAGACGCAGAATATCAGTCTTAAGAAATTCATTGTAGACAAATTCATGGACTACAAGATGGTCGACTCCAAACCGGTGACTGCTCAACTGCATGAACTACAAATCATTATTCATGAACTCGAAGCGGAAGGTCATAAGGTTGGAGAATCGTTTTTGGTTGAAGCCATCACGGGAAAACTACCACCGTCATGGAGAGATTACCGCAATTATCTAAAGCATAAGAAGAAGGAAATCTCTTTACAAGATCTCATAGTCCGATTAAAAATTGAGGCAGATAACCGTGGAATTACAAAACAAAGTGAGGAGGCATTTGTGACTGAAGGTTCAAAGACCAAAAACAAAAAGAAGAATTTCCAGAAGAAAAGGAAA
This sequence comes from Allium fistulosum, assembly GCA_030737815.1. Classification (NCBI taxonomy): domain Eukaryota; kingdom Viridiplantae; phylum Streptophyta; class Magnoliopsida; order Asparagales; family Amaryllidaceae; genus Allium; species Allium fistulosum. The sequence continues at coordinate 493,416,100 of CM060905.1, read as the reverse complement.
GCTCCAGACAACAAACCAAAAGACAACAAACGAACCAAAAAGTTTAATGGTGAATGTTGGGTTTGTGGAAAGGTTGGACATGCCGCTAGAGATTGCAGACTCAAGAAGGACCGCAACAAAGAGGCAAATTTAGTAGACAACATGGAAGTGGATGAGTCCAACTTCTCGGCAGTTGTATCTGAATGCAATATGGTTCAGAATCCTAACCAATGGTGGGTGGACACAGGCGCTACTCGTAATGTCTGCTCTAACAAATCCATGTTCTCTACATACAAGAAATTCGATCATGAAGAGAAACTCTATATGGGTAATTCTATAGTATCTATGATCAAAGGCAGTGGCACAGTAATCCTCAAGTTTACTTCAGGAAAAACTGTCAAGTTGAATGACGTGCTCCACGTTCCAGACATACGCAAGAATCTCATCTCTGGTGCAGTATTATCAAAGAAAGGATTCAGAATGGTGTTCGAGTCAGACAAGATGGTTCTGTCCAAAGCTGGAATGTATATCGGAAGGGGATATTTATGTGATGGCCTATTTAAGGCAAATGTAGCCGTTATCGGCAATAAAACTATGTATTCTGATTGTGCTATTAATAAAATTGAAGTTTCTTACTTGCTTGAGCACGAAATTTTACTATGGCATGATAGATTAGGACACATAAATTTCCGAAAAATGAAAATATTATCAAACTTGGGATTAATTCCAAAATTCCAAGTAGATAAGAACTACAAATGTGAGACATGTTGTAAAGACCCAAGATTTTAGGAATTTATCCTGAAAAATATAAATGAATTTAAAATAATTTTTAAATAAATTTTAAAGGAGGAATTGATATAGCTTGATAGTGTATCAGTGTGTGTACATGAGTGCACAGGAAATGCACATGAATATAAGCTAAAACCCTGAACTCCAAGAATACATACATATTGATGTGTATGGAAATATATATATATATATATATATGTAGATTAAATTCATAAAAGTAGTATGCATAAGTAAATGTATATATGAGTGCTACTGAATATTTTGAGTGTACATGTGCATATGTGTGTGTGTCAGTATAGAATGATGTAGGGATATATAGGAGGGTATACTAATTATTTCAGAAAGACTTATATACGAATATATATGTGTTATTAAAATACTAGAGTCTAAACTAGTGAAATAAAATATACAGACACATTTTAATATAAGCAGAAATGAAAAGAATGGAGATATAAAAAGGAATAATTCTCTTATAAATAAATGAAGGAAGTACATACCATTTGCATGAAAGCTAAAAATAGAAAAGAGTATTTAATAAATAACAAAACCAAGTCACATTTTTAGCATGATTGTAGACAAGGGGGAAAAAGTATTTTCTGAAAAGCAAATTTCTGAAAAAAAATGTGTAACCACTTTTCTCTTCACCCAAATTAAGCCGGGAAGGGGTAAAACTTTGGGTTTAAAATGCAGATAACATGATTTTTCTGGTGGGCAAAAATGGACTTAGCCAATACCCAAAACCCTAAGAGAGACCCTGTATATATATACATGTATATGCAGCAGCCTCCTCTTCTCCTCAGAAAAGAATTTTGAAAAAAAAAAGAAGAAAAACAATACCACAGAAATCATAAGACAAGGGAAGAAAGAGAGCTTGAGGATAAGGGCAGGAGTTCATCAATTAATTAAGGAAACAAAGGAGAGAGCTAGGTGAGAAAACTCACTCAAAAATCTAAGGCAATAAGTCCTAATGTAGGCAGCCAGTTAAAAGTATTTTCTTAAAAGAGTATTTTCATATATGAATGTTTATCTGTGAATTTAAATCTGAAAATGTTTTGATTTTCTTTGGTTGATTACTTGTTTTATTATAACAAAGTTTCATGTGTTGTTGGTATACATATCTGGTTTATACACTCAGATCTCTGATATGTTAATATTTAGGGATATAAACAAATACCCAGAAAATAAAATATTGAGAATAGGCAAGTAGTATTGGTTTTGGCTCAACCCAGAAAGATGTAAATAATGTTGAGCTGCAATATACTCATGTATAAGTGCTGAGGCTTGAAATAGAAAGGAATTAGGGGTGCAATAGGGTTGCCTATGTGCTGATGCTCCTGATTCAATAAAATGCATAGCAAACAAAATTTTGTGATTCAGTGAAACCAGATTATTCTGAGTTTAACTCAAGCACAAATGTTTGCAAAAAAAAAGAAAAACTCCCCCAGAAGCCGTAAACCAATGTTAGCTGCCTAAACTCCTTTAAAGAAAAATATACCAGGATGAATATCTATATATATATACAGAACCTTATTTTGTAGTCACCAATGGTTGTTTGCTTGTTGTTTCTGTATGGTCATGAATAATATGAGATACCATGATATAGATGTTTTCAGTTAATGGATCACTGAATGGTTTTGTCATGAACAATCAAAAGGGGTTATTATTAACTAAAACTTGATTAGGAAATTGGGGTCAAGAACACTGCAGGAATGACTTGTGTGCTTGAGTAACATAAGTTGACACATGGCTTGTTTAAGTCCTGAGATCTTTGTGTAATGGAGTGAATTAGTTCATTACAGTGTGTCCATTGATTCATAAATATTGCAGATGAGACCAAGGATAGATAAATATACCAAGGAAATAATACTTGAGCAGATGAGAAAACTAGAGTTTTTCCCAGATTTGAAATATGAGAATTGAATAAATGATTTAACTCATATTGGTTATTTTCCTGTTTGGTATGAATGATTGTTTGTCTATGATTGAGTTGTATGCTTGAATGTATGTGCCATATTCATATGTGTAGTCTCTGGAAAGAAAGTTAAAGTGTGCACATGCACAATGACACAGAGCATGCACACAAGTATTTACCTGATTCCAAAGGACAGAACCTTATGTATATGTACTTAACTTGATTTTAACCTAATTAACAAATTGCTTTTGTGAATTTTCCCATACCAGACATGTGTCTGACCCTAGTGTGCTAATGGCATCTGGGGTGTCTCATTTAAAATGAGGCAGTTTCAAATGCTTTTTCAGGGATTGCAGCACCTAAGTAGGAGTAGGAGCAAGGCCTCGAGAAGAAGATATAGCATGCTAAACTTAGTTAGATAAGAGCCTAAATGTTGAAATCTGCATGTATTGATAACTTAAATTGCTACTTGTACTAAGTGTTGAATATTGGAGGGATATTTTGTTAAGTAATTTGTTAAGAATTTGACTTGTATCTAGAATCTATGAACCTAGTTAAATTTCTGATATGTTTAAAAAGTTAATCGAAATCTTGTAAATGGATTTAGCAAGAACACCATGTTAAAATTGAATGATTACCTTTTTATAAATGCATTAGTCAATCATGAATCTTTGGAAAGGATTTAAGTTCTGGAAAATCGGGATAGTTGATTTTCAGAAAATTAAATGGTTTTATTTTCTACTATGGCATATGAATACAAAAGAAAATAGGCATAGGTTGAATGTTTTTTTTATTTGGCTGCAAGGTTCCCATAATTTAAACTTGTTCCATACAAATGTTTCCTGTCCTATTTTTAACTGAAGAAAGGATTTGTAATAAGGGAATTGTAAGCCAGATCCAAATAGTTGCAGATATATATGCACATAAATATGTTTAGTACAAACATTACCACATCTTTTCCTTTGCACTTGTAATAGGAATCTGAATTTCACTCAGATTTTAACCAAATGCATTTTAAATGCCAGACAGATCTTATAAGAAGCAATACAAACCTGAATAATGATAAACACTTCTATCATCCTCAAAACCCAAGAACCAGACTCTTAATTCATGGCAATCCTGAAGCCTTCCAGGTTATAGGGATGGGTTTCAAAAATAATTAAGCAAGAAATATTGTTTTTGTATGTTAGATTATAGGCCAAAAATAAAATATATATGTGCAGATATAGGTAGATAATAGATTGCAAACTGTACAGGAGAAAAATGAAAAACAAAAATTGTGTTTGAACCAACCAGCATAGTACTCGAACTCGTGATCCCTTGTGTATAAGTTAGGCGCGTTTCCATTACGCCTAGATGTTGCTTGTGTTCACTTAGGATCCACTTCTTTTTAGCTTGATTTTGTCACTATTCAGATCTTAACACAAACATCTATATTAAAAGCTTGTTTACTACTGATTATTACTTGATCACTTCTTAGTTAGTATAAATAGACTAATGTGTGAGTTTCCAGTGGATTGTTTGGTCAAAAAAAAAATTTAGCAATCCAACATCCTCTTGTTTTCCAGAACTCTGATTCAAACAAGAGAGGCATATACATCCTCACATGTATGTGCTTACCTTTGTGAATGTACTGATATATTTATATTGGTTGATTATTGTGATCCTGGATATATTTTGGTTTATTGGAGAAAGATATTGACCCTGAGAATTATATTTGCAATGGATGATATATCTATATATTTATATATATCCTCTTTACCTTAAAAAAAAAAAATTCCTTATGAAATTAGAGTAGAAATAGGAGGGTCATTTCACATGTGTAGAAGCAAAAATGGTTAAAAAAACCATTTCAATCTGTTGATAGAAGCACCGAACCACTAGGTTTGGTTCATACAGATTTATGTGATTTTAAATCATTACCTACAAGAGGTGGGAAAAAGTACTTTATCACGTTTATTGATGATTATACGCGATATTGCTATGTATATCTTTTGAATAATAAAGATGAAGCAATTACATCATTTATAAAGTATAAAGCTGAGGTAGAAAATCAGTTAAATAAAAAGATCAAGATATTGAGATCTAATCGAGGTGGAGAATATGAATCACCATTTGAACAGTTCTGTGCCGAAAATGGTATAATTCATCAAACAACAGCTCCATATTCACCACAACAAAATGGTGTAGCCGAGAGGAAGAACAGAACGTTAAAAGACATAATTACCGCCATGCTTTTAACTTCTGGTCTACTGACGAACTTGTGGGGGGAAGCCTTAAATATGTCTAATCACATATTAAACAAAGTCCCTCATAATAAAACAGGAACAATTCCATATGAGATATGGAAAGGACACAAACCAAGTTTTAAATACCTCAAAGTGTGGGGGTGCTTGGCAAAAGTTCCAGTTCCGCCTCCCAAGAAAGTCAAACTTGGACCAAAAATAGTAGATTGTTACTATTTAGGGCTAGCCCAAAATAGTAGTGCCTATAGATTTTTGGTATTCAAGTCTGATATAACTGATATTCATGTAAATACAATCATGGAATCTAGAGATGCCTCATTCTTTGAAGACGTGTTTCCGCACAAAAGGAATGAAGGGAATAATGTCCCTAAAAGGACAAGAGAAGAATCAAGCAATTCACATGAAGATGAAACTCATCATGAGATTGAGGAAGTTGAACCAAGAAGAAGCGTAAGGGCTAGGACTTCCAAGACATTTGGTTCGGATTTTTTCACATATGTGTTAGAACATGAACCTCAAACGTACAAGGAAGCAATGTCATCTTCTGAATCTTCATGTTGGAAAGAAGCAATCCAAAGTGAGATTGATTCAATTCTAAGTAATAAAACTTGGGAAATTGTTGATATTCCACCTGGAATAAAACCTATTGGCTGCAAATGGATTTTCAAGAAGAAAATGAAAGCATATGGCTCTATCGACAAGTATAAAGCCAGATTAGTAGCCAAAGGATATCGTCAAAAAGAAGGAGTGGACTTCTTTGATACATATTCGCCAGTAACACGAATAACCTCTATAAGAATGCTAATAGCAATTGCATCAATTTATGGTCTAGAAATTCATCAAATGGATGTAAAGACGGCATTCTTAAATGGAGATCTCGATGAGGAGATCTACATGGAGCAACCTGAAGGTTTTGTTTCCAAAGGAAATGAAAACAAAGTCTGTAGATTAGTAAAATCATTATACGGACTAAAACAAGCTCCAAAACAATGGCACGCAAAATTTGATAGTGTCATGATGAGAAATGGTTTTCGTATAAATGAATGCGATAAGTGTGTTTATTATAAACAAATTGGACAATCATATGTGATGATTTGTTTATATTTAGACGATATGTTAATATTTGGTCCAAATACTCAGGTAATAGAGACCATAAAGAAGATGTTAACTAGCAATTTCGATATGAAAGATTTAGGAGTTGCAGACGTTATTTTAGGAATCAAAATAATAAGAACTCCTAATGGAATTGAATTGTCTCAATCACACTATGTAGACAAAGTGATTGAAAAATTCCAAGACTATGGAATTAAAAGAGTGAGAACACCTTTTAATCCATCAGAAGTACTGCATAAAAACACTAATGAAAGTGTAATGCAACTGGAATACTCTCGTGTAATAGGATGTCTCATGTATCTCATGAATTGCACAAGACCAGATATAGCTTATGCAGTAAGTGGACTGAGCAGGTATACAAACAATCTAGGAAATGAACACTGGAAAGCACTAATGAGAGTGCTTGGATATTTAAAAAATACCACAAATTATTCCTTACATTATGGAAAATATCCTGCCGTCTTAGAAGGATATAGTGATGCAAATTGGATTGCTAATTCAGAGGAATCAAAATCAACAAGTGGTTATGTCTTTACCTTAGTAGGGGCAGCAGTGTCCTGGAAATCTACTAAACAAACATGCATAGCTCGATCCACTATGGAATCAAAGTTCATCGCTTTAGATAAAGCAGGCGAAGAAGCAGAATGGCTTCGTCACTTTTTAGAAGATATTCCATTTTGGCCTAAACCTGTACCGGCCATATGCATACACTGTGATAACCAAGCTGCGCTAAGCAGAGCGCACAACTTTGTGTATAATGGAAAGTCACGACATATTCGTCGACGCCATAACACAGTTAGGCAGTTACTCTCAAATGGAACTATTTCCATAGATTATGTGAGAACAAATGATAACCTAGCGGATCCATTTACTAAAGGTTTATCAAGAGAGAAAATTGACTGCGCATCGAGGGGAATGGGTTTAAAAGCCTAAACCAAAAAGAGTTATCTTATACGGAAACCTATCCTAGCGACTGGAGATCCCACGGACTAGGATCAATAGGCAAACCAGTTCTGAATAACTCAAGACGTAATGCATTTGCGTGGACATAGTCCAACTCCATTCCTATGGTGCACAATATAAATGCATGCCTACAGAAGTATTTAAAGGTTAAAACTATGTTTTTTTAATGATGACCATATCTTGGAAATAACAAGTGGGGTATATGTAGGATACTCTTAATGGTTGCGATCACCTATGTTAGTGTGAGCTGGGTCGGCTCTATGAGAATATTAAAAGGCTTTTATTCTCTAAAAACACTCGCAGAACCAAAAAATTGTTCAGGACCAAAATGAACACAACCAAGAGATTGGATGTGAAGGGAAATAATGCTTTGTAAAGCTTATTGTCTGGTTATACAATAACGGCTGACGGTTCAAGATGAAATAATTCACCGATTAGCCAAGTATATCCGATAAGTTTTAAATAGGGAAAGTTCAAAGTGAAATATCTACTTATCCTCGATATAGCATTATTTTCATATGAACTGTGTGATATTACACTTTGTGTGGGGGAGAGATATATCATCATTCATGTGGAGCGTTGCAAATGAAAGGAAGTGACTGTTGCGAACAGTAACGCTTTTTTGACGTTGCAAATGAAGAGGTGCGACTTTTCTCAACGGATGCAGCCGTTGGGAATTCGGCTATAAATAAGGAGGAAACCTGATCACTTTCCTCACTCATTTTTTCAAACCGAATTATCTCTTCTATCTCTTCATCTCTTAAATCATATTCAGTCCTATCACACAGAAGATCATACACATCACAATCTCGTACAGATTACGTCTATTTTATCATGGGAGAATTTTGAAATAAAATTCTTAAGGAAATCGTTACGACGAGCCTCAAACAAAATCGGGTTAGAACTTTTATTCTACATTCTACCCTTTAATTTTGTTATACTATTTATTCAAAATAATATAACACTGTTGTTGTAATTTATTTACAACATTCATATTGTTATTATAATCAGAATTCCAGTGTAGTGGAAATCCGAGTTATAAACTTGTGCGACGAGTTTATATTTGATTATTCTCTGTTTTGGTATACTAGACATATAACAAAAATAATTTTCCACCTTCAACTAGTTCATCTCCCACAAAGCTCCTCATCAATTCAATTCACTCTTTCATCCCCAACATTCTTCCATGCTCTTCTACTGTATCTAATAAATCAATGCAGGCACCTTCTTTCATCTCTACCCCCATTATATCCATCCCACCAGCTGTTAAAATCATGACAACATCTCCCATCACTTCTAACACTACTCCATCGCCTTTCTAAACTTCTAAGAATGTATGATAAAGAAAATAATGCTTTATCTACCCAACCAATGTTTACCGCCTCCATGAATTTTGGTCTCAATTTTCCCTCTACCATGTAGGGTTCGCCCTCTCCCTCTAACTCCAAAAACCAGTTATGATAGATAAGATCGGAGTGTGAAATATTAGGGGGAAATGACATTTCCAAACAATTAGCTATCCAATTTGCCATAAATGATAACTCACTGTAAATGATTGTAGTCCTAGAAAATAAATTTAATGCCTCCAACATTGACAAGGCTTGTAGTACCATCAAGGAGGCTTGGCACTTCACTCACAATTTAAATGCTGCTCCTTTTGGTAGAATTTTAATTCTTTGGAATCCTCATATTTTTAGCACATCAAATCTCCTTTGTGATAGACAATTTTTTCACCTGCAAGTAAAGCATCCGCCTTCCAGCTCCAACTTCATTTTCACCTTAATCTATGCAGATAATCATGCTGCATCAAGACAAAGTTTTTTGGATTCTCTCATTTTCCTCAATCCTTTCAACCTTCCTTGGATAGTTCTTAGTGATTGAAGCTGCATGCTAAGAACTTCTGATTGACTTGGTGGATGTTCCCTATCTCAACATGACCTTCTTCCTCTAAACAATGCTATTCTTCAATCAGATCTGATCGAATGCAATTCAAAAGGCCTATACTTCACTTAGAATAATAAGTCTCAAGATCTAGTATTAGAACTCCCTCCAAGCTTATTGGTGTTTTCTGCAACTCAATTGCTCAAAATCAGTGGCCAAATTTGTATAATGAAGTTCCTCCTCATAATCTGTCTAACCACTCTCCTCTCACCATTAACTTTAGTCCTCATGAAAAGAAGCGCCCTGCCACCTTTAAATTCTTCAATTCCCATTTAAATCACCTAGCTTTCTTTTCCTTGGTAGTCGATGCCTGGAATCACCCAATGTTCATTCTCCAGCAAAAGTTAAAACACACTAAGCTTATCCTTAAGGACGGGAGTAAAGGGATGTTTGGCAAAGGAAATAAGCACTCCTCTTAAATCAAACTTCACCTAGAACAGGTATATATTGCATTATTAGCTAACCCTTCATGTAATGATCTCTCTATGCAGAAATTAAATCTTCCTAATCATCTGGCAAAAGCTCTGCAGTATGAAGCAAATATGATGAGGCATAAGTACAGAGAAAAATAGGACATACAAGGGGATAAAAACATTGCATACTATCACAATTTACTGAAAATATAAAACACCTATAATACCATACTTGAAATTCAAGACAGTGCTGGTACCAAGCAAGTGGGATGAGATGAAGTCAGCAAAGCTTTTGTCGAACATTTTTCTAAAATTCTAGGAAGAAATAAGGAGTCCTCCATTTACATTGGGAGCATTGTTCAACTTCCTTTCCCTTCTCTATGTGATGACCCATCTAAGGTCCCATAGGAAGATATTTCAAGTGAAGAAATTAAGTCATCCTTTATTTCAATCCCAAGAGAAAGTTCTGATGGTCCTGATGGATTCAAGTCTGGATTTTTCATCTCATGTTGGGACATAATCAAGGAAGTTTTCTTAACGGCCATACATAATTTCTTTAGAAGTAATAATATGCTTAGTAGCATCAACTCCATCATAATATATTTGGTTCCCAAAACCAATAGCACGTCCAATGTCACTCACTACAGGCCCATAAGCTGCTGCGACACCATATATAAATGCATCTCAAAAGTGCTTTCCAGGGAAATGAAGGAAGTGTTACCTTATTTGATCTCTTCGAATCAAAGTGTTATTCTTAAAGGAAGGAATATCATTGATAATATCTTATTGACACATGAACTGCTAAGAGGCTATGATAGTTCCCCTCTCAGTCCAAGATGCTGCCTCAAAATTGATTTGATGAAAGCATATGATTCTACGAAATGGAAAGCGGTATTTTATGCCCTAAACAGGCTAGAGTATCCTATAAAATTCATCAAATGGCTAGAAACCTATATCATAACTCCTAAAAACTTAGTTCAAGTAAATGGCCAAATTTGTGGTTATTTTCAAGGAGCACAAGGCTTAAGGCAAGGGGATCCCTTGAGGTCTTATATTTTTTTAAACTATTATGGAGCCTATAATCCTGAAGGATAAGTACTCTAAGAAATTGATAGATTTCCAGCCCAAGTGTAGGCAACCCTAATTTTCAGCTTATGTTATGTGGATGACCATGTGATCTTTTCCAAACCGGACCAGAAACCGCTTTCCAATATCTATACAGCATTGAGTGATTTCAAATTGATATCTAGTCTTCAAATGATTCCCTCCAAGCCCTCAATTCTAATCTCTGGAGTGCCAAGTATTAAGAGAAATATCCTGGCCGGCTCTTACAACTACTCGCTTATGACCATAGGAATGAGCTATCTGGGTATCCCTCTCACCTCAACAAGGATCAGGAAGCAACACCGCCAAGTTCTTTATGAAAGAATTATTAAAAAAATGTCAACATTGTTCAACAAATTTATTAGCCATGCCGGAAGAGTTACCATCATCAAATCCATTATTTTTTCTATGCAAATTTACTACTCTAGAGTGTTCATCCCCTTGAAACAGTTAATTCGTATGATTGAGAAAGCTTGTAATCACTTTCTATGGTATGGGAACCTTTTCTTAAGGAAGCCTATCACTATCTCCTTCAAGAAAGTTAAGCTTCCCTTAAAATTTGGAGGGCTTGGTATTTTAGACCTCGATAACTGGAACCAAGCAACCGTAACTGCTCTACTAAATAGTTTATCTAACAATAGGAGCTCTCTTTGGAGGCAATGGTGCAACATTCAAACATAGGAAACATGGAGTTTTGGGCCTTGGAACAAAAGTTAAACTTAAGCTGGGTGTGGCAAAGTATACTAGAAGCAAGAGGCAATATGAAGCATATCATCCAGCTTTTAGTGGGACGAAATTCATCTTTAACTTTTGGAACACACCTTGGGCTGTTACATGTGTTATTCTCATTGAAAAACTCTCATATTTAGAGAAATTATATTCTGGTATTCCCCTCAATGCAAAAATAAAAGATTATCTTTATGAGAACTATGTCAATCTTCCTCACTCCAGATGTCAACAAGTAAGGCTATTATGGAATCTTGTCCAGAAATCCAATATTTTAACTAGTGAGTATGATGCATTATTGCAGGGATCTTAGTCAATGCACACTCTATCAGTCACGTTTACAAACAAATCACCAATCCTATGTCTCCTATTAAAGATCCATGGAAAACCAGAGTTTGGGATCCCTCCGGAAACCATTCTCAAAATTTTTTATTATGGAGGGTCATCAAGAAAACCTTGCCTACATAGGATAAGCTTTGTCACTCAGGCCTGTTGACTGCTACCATTTGTGTCTTGTGCTGTCAAGGAAACGAGTCAAATAGTCATCTTTACTTTGAGTGTGAATTAAGTTATGCAATTTGGTCCAAGATAATGAATATTGGTGGGTTTCACACTCTTGCTTGAGTTAGTTCTGAAGAATGCCACATCTTTTTAAGGCAACTGGATGGAAGAATTACAAATCTAAAGTATTGCTAATGATGATAAAGACAATGGCCAAAGAGATTTAGATAGAGTGAAACTTGAGAACTTTCGAAAGGAAGAGAAGGAGGTGTGAGAAGATAGTTCATGACTGTGGTAATTTAATCAAACAAAAGCATCTAATGTTGGGTATTTTAGAAATAGAAAATGTCAGCAATAAGAACTGTTTGACGCATTAGCTAGGTTTTTGTATGTAATCCTCTAGCCATGCTTTTTCCTTTCCTTTTATACTTATTTTATCTTCATTTTAATTGAAATAGGTAAGGGTCCTCTATAAAACCCTACTTTAAAAAGGCTTTATTATTATATAACATATTTTTTTAGCAAAGCTAGCCGGCTTTAAAGTGGGCCATGCCACTATGAATATAAATAAGGAACATGTGTTCTATACATGCACAAAGCAGCTATAAACTGATTATATAGTGGCCAGACCACTTAGTACATAAGCAAAAAAGGAAAAACAGGAGCTAGACAATGAATCTAGACTACACGGCAGGGCACAAGTCCCCTATGTCATTACCGATATCAACATCAGTACCCGGGCTAATAACATGTTGAATATCAGAAAAGTATACAGTTGGATTCGGATCATACGACCTCGAGAGAGAAGAGTAGAGATATATCCTATCCCAAGTAGGGTCTAAGAATTACTACCAATTGCTTGCACCATCAATACCGGAGGTCGTCAAAGATAGACCTTCACCCTCAACATGATACACTAGCCTCCTAGATTCGTCAAGACCACCTAAAAACATATGATAACTATGCATCTGCAGGTCATACCTCATTTCAGTTTCCAGGTGAACCCAAGAACTCTCTTCTGGTTCCTAGATAATAACCTTATCATCGGAAACACTGTCAACTAGAGATTCCATTATTGACTCCATAAAGGGAGAATCGAAAACAACTGGATCAGAGACATGCGGAATCCCAACTTTGGGGACCCATTTCATGTCGGTCCTAGGGAGGGGGACTTTGACTGTAGGAGGAAGATGAGTACTATTGGAACACTTCTCCACGGAATGGCCAAAAGACTGGCAGATTGTACATATATCGGGCTTCCAACTGTAATCAACATTAATCTCCACATCGTGTCCTTCCATGATTCTAACTTTCAATTTCGAATGTAGGGGATTAGTTGGGGTTATTTCAATCCATGCTCTCGCATATAACAAATTCTTGCGAGCGACGGTATTAGCATCAAAACATTTGAACTCGCCAATAAGGCTCGCAAGCCAGTTCAGACCAATCAGTGGTTGCAGGATGGATGGAATAGTAGTGAAAGTGGCCCAAACCGGAATTGAGAGAATCTGCTCTCTTGCTCTGTCAATTCCAATGCTCCAAGGAGTCACAATAAACGATTTCCCCTCAATTATTGGAGGGCTAGTCTCAAGAGCTATTAGTCTGTCATCGTTGTTTCCAAACTTAAAGTAGAAAAAGGAATATATAAATTGGACATGAAGAGTACCTTTCAGATTCAACGTGCGTTTACATTGCTCACGTACGACCGAAAATGAAGTTGAAGCATCTAGAAAAAAACCAACCAAGTGTTCAGACTAATGGCTTACAGCCTCTTAAATCACTGCATGTGGGAGCACGTTAATCCCATCAATGACCCAAGTGCAAAATTTCTTTAGGGTGTAGGCACCTGCAATTCTCGACAATGTTTTAAACAATGATGACCATGCTGGCTTATCAACTAGGGGATTGTTCACTGCATCGACACAAACACTTCCAGGACTAGGTATATTGTCAGTAACCAGTGATTTTGCATTCATTCATTCTGTTAGAGGAGAAATATTGACAGAAACAACACCCTTCCTGGACGCAACAACGCCAACATCAGTGTCATGCCACCTACATATCCCCACGATATTCCTATCACCAGCAGATGGGGATACAGAAATAGGCAAATCCGGCTCCCTACCACTATTCAACTCAGTAAATTGAGCATTCACATTTGTTTTATAGCATTCAATACCAACCCAATTGCCTACAGATTGAACTAAATCCGAAAGCGGGGTAGAAGAAGTTACTAGGGAAATTCCTGACAAGGGAACATTAGCAGACGAAGTGATAGCTAATTCAGGTGCAAGGTTCGTCATCGGGTTAAAAGAGTCGATCGCGGCAGTAGACGAGTTCACATGCGACTCAGGAGGAGCAGGAGGCGATACTAGAATGGAGGAAGAGAAACGGCGACCAGATCTAGTTAACGATGAAGATGCGATTGAAGTCGCGAAGTGAGGCTTGAGCTTTCGGTTCTTGGCCATTCAGATATGAGACGAAGCGAAGGGGACAAGGTGGATGCGCACAGAATGAATGGGAAAGGAGGAGACGAGAGGGATTAGGGAAAATCTGGGAACGGTCACCATTTACGTTCTTTTAATCATTTGAAAGTTTTTGATTGAAAAGTGTATTTTATTACATTTATATTTATATTACTTATATAATAATCTGTGTGTAATTTTATATTAATTAAATCTTATTAATTAATTTTAATTGACATTTTCATTAATTTCACATTAATATAACATTTATATTCATTAATTATTATATACTATACCATCTATAGTATAACACATATATCATAAATATCTGTATATTAATTAATTAATTAATTAATTAAACTTTCAATTAATTTATTTGATTAATTAACCTTTAATTAATTCATTTAGTCAATTAACCTTTAATTAATTTATTTAATTAAACAATTTTAATTAAATTATATTAATTTTGAAAAATCATATTATATACATACATGTATACTTATGATATCATAAACAATTTAAAATATCATAACATATATCAAAATATATAATACATGTATATATTTTTCATTAATTAACTTGTTTAATTAATTTATATATTTTATTAGTCTTATTAATAAGTATAAATTTATGAAGTTAATTTACAATATTTTTCAAACATTTTGAAATTTTTTGTTATATTATAACTTTTATAGTATATGTATATCTTATTTTAAATTAAACTTTTAAATTTAAAATCTTAGGCCCCGTTTGGCTTGTCGTTTTTAGTTTTGGGTTTTCGTCTATATGAAAACGCGTCCGTTGTATGTATGGTTGAAAAACAAATAATTTTGAAAAATGAAATTAACATATAAAATAGAAAACGAGTTTATTTTGTTTTTCATGTTTCGAGAGATAATAAAAGCAGAAGAGCAATCAAACTCTTTTGTTGTCCGCTGGTCGTCCCAACGGCTAAGAATTATAAATCTTATCTTCTTAGTTCTTGCTATTTCTTAGTACAAGTTGAAAACACAAAACTCAAAATACAAAACGAAACCAAACGGGCCCTTAGATTTTTAATTTTCAAACAATTTTGAAAATTAGCCCATGATCTAATTCAAATTGGGCCTTTTTATTAAGGATAATCTTTGGGCTCACATATTTGTTCGGAGATGGCCGGTAGTTAGGTAGGGCAGAGTTCTAGATTACCCAAACCTAATCCTATATACTACCATTTTAGACATCCTATTAACTGGGCTGTGAGCTTAATTAGTTAACCCTAACATTACTAATTTAGACCTTATAGACTATTGGGCTCTAATACCGTTGTTGGAACTGGGCCAGTCTTCAGCGAAAGTTGTGGATGAATATTAATTTTTTTACTCCATTGGATCTTTATTAGGCCTATGAAGTCTAATTTATTTAAAGCATTTCTACATACTATTTAGATAAAATATTTTATTTTATTTAAATTTATAAATTATACAGTTTTATTTAATTTATGTGTTAATATATATATATATATATATGCATACGTATCATATACACGCATATATGTGTGTGTATGTGTAACATATCAACCCGTACAAGGTATAACATGCCCATGTGTAGATGCTAGGATTTACATCGCAACGAACACGTTAGCTCATTCATTATGCAAGTATATATTGTCCAAATATATGTATGTATATACAAACTATTACTATATAAGATTACAAATATATATATATAAAGTTTTGTTTAAATAATTTTAAATAAGTATATAAATATATTTATATATATGTCTATATATTTAAATATAGAATCATATGAATAAAATATTAATATCACATACATACTATTATAATAGATTCATTTAGATATAAATTAATTATTTATAAACGTTTAATTAATTTTTTAAACCGTGAGTAATACATATGTGCGTGTGTATTAATTTTTTTAATTTTCAAATATATATACAAACGCAAATATATGTATAATAGATAAATAAATATATATATATATTAATAAAATACTTAAAATATTTTTTTATTTAAAAATATAGAAGCACGGGTCTTGCGCACTATAGCACAGAAACTATTTTATATTTTTTAATTTTAAAATACATTTAATTAAATATCTATTTGAAAACTAATAAAATATTAATTAAAAATTAATTTGAAACTTTATTTCAAATTTAAAATTTCCAAAAAATCATAAATGATACTTTATGCTTTGAAAAAAAAATTCACAATATTTTAGATTTAAATAATTTTAAAATGATTTTTCTTTTATCCAACCGAAATTAAATGATTAATTTAAAATAAAAAAGTTTTTTTTATTTTTCTACTAAGAGTTTCTTTACTGTTAATATTATTTTATAAAATATAATAAATAATTTTCACAATAAATACGAATTAATATAATTTACTTATGTAATAAATTGATTTAAGTAATATAAAATATAATAAAATATAAATAAAAAATATTTTCCTACTATAGAAAAATTATCGTAGCTATAATTCTTTAAATATATAAAATTATTTGACTATTTTCGATTAAAGTACGACGTGTAATTAATTATAAACTATATATATGTAATTAAATAATATATATTAATTTAGTAAAATATAAAAATTATATTTTTTATTAAGAGCTATACTGACCCAATGTATATTTGAAAAGGATATTATTTTTATTTTATATATATATATATATATATATATTATACATATATACGTGCATTCAACCAAAGAACTTTGTGACAACATTACTTGCATATCAGAAGCGTCACCTAACTAGCAATATATATAATATATAGATATATATTAAAACATTATAATTGGCAGTTAATAACTATATTTTGATTTAAAACATATCTTAATCCAAATGCCTTGGAGTACAACTTGAAAAGATGATTTCTGCCCACTGAAACTGTTTTCGATTCAACCGATAACTAGCCTTTGAACCGTACCAGCTATCGGATAGCGACTGAATTAACTTGATTTGAACTTGATGAGATGAAAAAAGATCAGTAGGGATTTCGGCCAGCAAGCATAGAGGAGGAGGCAGCCAAAAGATCTAAATCTAAGGTTAGAATTGCTTGTATAATGGATATAAAGAAGAGAAGTGTGGATCTCATCTCATACTAATTCTCCATTAATCCGAGCCATCCAAAATCAAGCCCTTTCTAACCTAATTTGAGCCGCCTACCAAAAATATCAAGCCCTACAATGAGCCTTAAACACATTTAAGTCCAAATAAAATATTATACAATTATTTCCAATTTAATCGCTTATCAATATCATATATCGATTGATATATTTATAAATATTATAAATATATCTAATAATATTTACTCATTAAATCATAATAAATTTTTTAATTAATATTTCATAAATATTAATTAATTTAAAACATTTATAAATTATTTAATAGTTTGGTTAAAGTAGAATTCATCATTTCGGTTGTGTGATTCGTTAGGTGTAAATTCGGTCAGCGATTAAAATCGAATTATTCGAATATTAACATTCACACGCCACTTAGCAGGTGGTGTGACATTTTGGCTAAATTTATAGCTTACTTTGTTTTGGTAAAATCCAATTTTACTTTATTAAGCATTACCCGGTTGTGATTTTTATCTACACTAATTCTCTTCGTCAAAACTGTACCACTTTAGACTTATGGAATTTAGTAATGGTCAAAATTCCAATATCATCCACATTCAACTCTATGGTCCAAACACAAAGTCCTTGGTTTAATAATAAAAATTATTGTTAACCAAAATACTCTGGCCAGAGAATTTGAATTTGAGTTGACTTGAGTTGACCGCGATACTAACCCTATATAACTGAGAAGACGAATCCTCTCTTGAATAGTGAGTCAATTCCAATACTTTCACACGACCCAACTATAGTTACTCGATGGACGTTATGCTATGATTTGACTATAATCAAACTGGAGCTTTCATATTGAAGATCGATAGTATTCTTAAGTCGAGAGAACTGTGTAAATCAAGATCGATAGTATTCTCAAGATCGACGGTATTCTACAAGTGCAACTTTGTTTACGGTTGAACAAGATACATCCAACCAAAGATAAATGGGGTTTGCCAAAGAATATAGCTTTGTTTAGTCGAACCAGAAAATGCTTTGGCCTATAGTAAATGGAACTAAGTAATGGAATAAAACAGAGGTATTGTATAAATTTAGTTTTAAGTACATAGTTACAGTAAATAACGACATTACATATATCATAGCCACATGCATGTAAAATATAATTATAATCGAGTTACATGTGATTATTTATACATGCAAGAAACTATATAGGCATGGAAGTAGAAATGCAAAGAGGTAAATAATACAAAGTAGAAAGAAAAAACAGCTTCAATTACTTCCAAGTATATAACTTACAAAAGTGAGGGCCATACTCACACATAAGCGGCTACTGCACATAGTCAAGAAACAATAAAAAGAAATGACCATAATAATGCCTTTCATTCTTCGACTTCTTTTTATTTACCTTCTTCGAGGAGGAAGTGAACTTTCTCTTTGAAGGGTCGGTGTCCTATGGTGGTGCTATAGGACCATCATGATTTTCATCCCAGTTATAGTCGCTCTCCAAGTTGGCATGAGATATAGGAGTTTCGGTGAATTTACTTGCCGCAAGGAGGGTGGAAGTTATAACAACAAATGCGGGAAACCGAAAGCAAAAAACAGAGGGATGCCAGAATGTCCTCCAAGCCTTTCTTCTTCTTAGCTTCTTTCAGCTTGGAGATGTTGATGTTTTGCCTCGTCGCTATTGATGGCCCAGCATCAGAACCTTAGACATCAATGATGATCACACCATCGTCGCCCAATTAGAAATCAGGATCGTCTACACCTTCCTCATTTAAGGAAGTAATCTTTCAGCATCAGGCTCCTCTGCGGACCCAGTTGAAGGGGATGGAACAGGTGGTGGTGTGGAGATGATGATGGATTCGGTAGTTGAAGCTTGATGAGCATAGGCAAGGATCACATCGAGCAAAAGAGTTATGGGAGTTTGACCTAAAAGTTGACTAATAGAAAAGAAAGATTAGAAATGTCTTTGGATGACATCTGAAGTCTCTTGAAGACAGGAAAAATCAAATATGTACTTCTAGGAATCGACGTTGAGATCTAGGGGGAGCCTTCGACTTGTATGTTAGAAGTGGCCCAGCCCGTAGTGGAAGTTATGAGTAAATTTCAATTTTTTTACCCTATTGGATCTTTATTGGTCCTACGAAGTCTAATTTATTTAGAATATTTCTATATATTATTTAAATGAAATCTTTTATTTTATTAAAATTTATAAATTTTATATATTTATTTAATTTATGTCTTAATATATACACACATGTGTATTATACACACACACAGATATATACATATACATACATACATACATGTGTAACATATCAACCCGTGCAAGGTATAACATGCCCGTATGTAGATGTTGGGATTTACATCGCAACGGACACGGTAGCTCATCCAATATGCAAGTATGTGTTACTCAAATATATACATGTACATATACTATTATATATATAAGTATTACAAATATATATATATATATAGTTTTGTTAAAATAATTTTAAATAAGTGTGTATATATATGTTTATATATTTCTATATACAATCATATGAATAAAATACTAATATTACATACATATTATTAAAATAGATTTATTTAAATATAAATTATTTATAAATGTTAAACTATTTTTGTGACGACACTGAATTTTGGACATTTGAAATATTTAATTAATTTTAAATATTTGGAAGTTAGTTTAACTTGAAATTCAAATATCAGGATTTATTTGGCAATTAAATTATTAAATTTAATTTTTGGAGTTGGGTAGAATATTGTATCTTCAGTTTTGAGCTTGTTAAAAATAATTTGAAGTCTTGTAAATTCTATATTGATAATACTGAAGATAATAAAAGCTTCAGAATTGAATTTGAAAGTGTTTTGTTCAGTTTTGAATTTATATAGTTTAAATCGATATTTAAAAATAGCATTCCGAGGCACAATCTCGGATTTCGACGAAACCAGTTCCATTGGATCCATAATAGTGTATTATTATCGGATTTCAATTTCCGTAGCATTTGAAGTTGTCGTGTGATCGTACGGTTTGTAAACGCGTTGAAAACTATATCGAAAATTTAATATAATTACTGGTCCAAAAAGGCTATCTTTCCTATACGATCAAATTTGGACTCGAAACATTTTCCATTGCGTTCGGAATAGAGGTTTAACATTATAAATACCTAGCGGCACGCCTCGATTGGAGATCGAGATTTTGAGTTGCGTTTTCGAAGCGATTTGAATTTAAATTCAAATTCAAATATAAATAATATTGTTGCCTTAAAAGATTGTGTCAAGACTTTGCATGCACGTGTAGAAGTTAAAGCACGTGTACCCTTTTCTCTGCATAATTGCAACATGCGTTCGCTTGAAAAAAAATACGTATTCAAATGAAACAAAACGAACGAAAATTTTATCTCATTCGAATCATTCCTTCTTCCTTTTTTTCGAATCTCCCAGTCCAAGAAAAAAAAGGAATTGAATTCGCGAATCAAATAATCAATGGTCGCCTTTCGAAATTCAAACTCGCAAGCCCTAAATTCCCCTTTCCTCGTTCTCAGTTCTTAGCAAATCGAAATCGCGATTTATCCCCCTCTTTTCCAATCGATAATGGCGACCGTTTTTTTTCATAATAATATTCATGTATGCAACTCGCGGTCTAGTCGCATTAATCTCGATTCAACTCGAAGGTTCAATGTCGTTGCTGTTCTAGGCAAAGGGAAATTTCGATCTTGGGTTTTGGAGTTAGTGGCGTGGGTGATTGGGTAGAGCGGCGCCTGGGTTATAGGCCGATGAAGTCGTGGTTGAACTGATGGAAGCTCGCGTTCGGTTTTAAGGGTCGGCGAGGAATGGAGGAAGGTCTGGTCGGCCTGGCATTCGCTGGTGGGAAATTGGGTTGCAGCTCTCGGTATGGGGTTGGTTAGGGCAGTGATTTCATGAGAGAAGCAGAGGTGGTCGATGTCGCGACCATGAATGTTCGGTAGGACAGCTTCGTTGGGAAGCGCTGGGTGGTGTGGCTCAGTCGAGCTGTGGCAGTCGAGTCGTGTTCGTTGAGCTTTGAGGTCTAAAAAAATCGTAGAGGATCAAGCCGGATTTGAAACGGGTTGCATGCATTGTTAAAGGTGAGATCTTCTCACTCACTTGATTTGCCTAGTTAATTTAAATGAATAAATTTAAATTATTGGATGCGCTTGGATGAATTTAATAATTTATCTGTTGGATGATAATATATATGATAGTAGTATATATATATATATATATATATATTTGGAGTGATTGATTTCCCGCATTATATAGCGGATGAGACCCTATGCGCCGCATAATAGCATATGATATTATATAAACCCATATACAGCGATATTCCACCTCGAAGTGGTATTGGTATTTAATTGTTGTGCTAACATCTGTGGATGCAGGGAAACAAGTTGGAGGGATCCAACTGGATTCCTCAAATTGTTGAATTTATTTCATATGTTGAGATGTGATTATTGATAATCTGTGAATGATTATATTAGTGATTGAAATTTTTTGAAGGCTATGGTTTGGCCAGATATATTCTGGTATTTTTAAATACCTAGATATATAATTGGATTTTTGGAAATTAAAGTAGAAACTTTTAAATAAATAAATTTTAGAGGATTGGATAAATTTAAAAGAAGGATTTATTAATTGATTTAAATGGATCATTTTGAAATGGAAAGTGTATTTTCACTGGAAAGCCGAGTATGTTTTCAAAGTAGCTGATAAATATAAATTGAAAGTTTTAAGGATGGTTTTAAAAAGGATACTTTGGAGAAATTATTTTCTTAATTTGTTTTTAAATCTTTAAAGTAAAGATTTATTTGGTTAATTATAGAAGTGATTATTTTAAAGATCAAACTGAGATTTGATTTAGAAAATGGATATTTAAATAATTACACTCTATCTAATAATTTCATTTTTAAAATTAGTTTGGGCTTGAAGTTTATATGAGATATTAGTATAATATTTTCATAACTAATATTTTAGATAAAGTGTTTAAAAATAGTTTTTATCTCAAATGTTTCCAAATATACATATACTTTTGGATAAGTGTTTAAATTATTTTAAAGTATCCAGACTCGGCAAATCTTCAGTGGAAATAAATAACATTTGGAAATTTATTTCGAAAAGAAAAGTGATTTGAAATTGGTTTTCAAAGTGTTGAAGTTTTAAAATATATCTTGCGAAGATATTTTGATAATAAATAATTGGGAAAAAATTATTTAAAATTGATGATTGTTGTGAATGTTGTTTGATAGTTAAATAACCGACTACCAATGTTGGCCTTTGAAACGACAATTGAATTTTTTTTCAAAACAAGCGCTCATTATTCGGTTAAGCCGGGAGAGGACATTAAGTCAGAAAACCCATTCCAAATAATGATACGACGAAATGGGAGTGCATTTGAAGACGGTGGTGAAGACCGAGTATTTTCGAGAACGAAAGGATTACCTGTCGATTGTCTCTGCACCGAGTTGCTCCGGTATAGAGATCTCCATATGTGATGGGGAGTCCGGTCGGGATTGGGGATATCCGGATTTGCAAGGATTTCTTTCAAAGTACCTTCGTTTCCATTCAGACCCAGGATGGAGTTGTATGGATGTATGTCTGACATTACACTTTGAGATATAAAGCTGGTTTCTAATCAAATACATTTCTGTTTGGTGGCGGAGAATTTATTCTCTTAGCTTAACACCCTTCTCTGAGACGTACGAGCTCAGAGGTTATGTAGTTGATGGTTATTAGTGATATACTCCCAACTTGGTAATGTGGCATGCTAAGTGTTGCCGATCATTTATTGATTGAAGCATGGCTTTTGTGAAAAGCATAGCTTTGTGGGACGAGACTTCATCGAACCTCACACCCCAGAAATGGTCGAAACAGGAAAGGATGCGGCAAGGTTGTTTGGGGGTAGCGCCATCAGGGTATGTCCATTTCCTTCTAGAAAAAGGTGGTATCATGGTATGGAGCCCAGATACTTAACTTATGTGGTTGCTGCAAATTTATTACTTTGTAGTTGTTGGTGTTGAGGATCCTCGGATAAAGGTGGGTAACGACCGGGATGGCATACTTGTGTGTGGAGTTATCTAGTTACAGCTTCATTGCACCAGAAGCGTGAGGTAACTCGGCCTTGTGTTGGTAGAGATCCGGTTAGGTTCTCGGGGCATCCCTTCAGAGGCGTACCCATGTGGTGTAGGAAGTTCCTTAGCCTGACCATTTGTCGGAAATCCAAAGAAACAATATGCGCCCTGTATGGTTTTAGTTGTATAACCTGCCATTTACTTATGGTAGTTTCATTTCCCAAAAGCATAGCGGATTTCTTTTTATTCCTTTGTGCAAATAACTGTTTTAAGATCTCACACCAGTCCCATGACTGACTCGGAGTTTATTATTCCCTTTCTAAACTTTGGGTGCCCATAATTTTCTACACGGGCAGCCTAGAGTCAAGTTATCAGTTGTTCTGGAGCGAAGTCAGAAAAGTATGTTGTGGAGATCAGGAGGCGAGCTGGATGGCGAGACGTACTTCCGTATATTATTATCATTCCGCTGTGTATTCAATCATATGGGCAGGTTATTATAACTGCTAGTGTTGTGTGTTGTTGTAAACTCTGATGATGTATTGTATGAACTGATATAGTTCTTTTGTTTAAAGATTATTCATTTATCTATTATATATTGTTCCGCTGCGAATGTGAGATTCTGATATTGTTTCTGTTTCTTCTTCTTTCTTCTTCTACCTCTTTCTTCTTTAACCCTAATGATTCGGTTTTCCGGCATTCGATGGTTCGGCATTTGATACAGTGGGCGTATTGATGTCGACTTTCGGAAGTCGAAAAATCGGGTCGTTACAGTAACGACCCGTAAATTTAAGTGATTTCATTTAATTTAATTAACTGAATTTTTGTGAAAATTTAAATAATTGAATTTGGAAATATAAATTTGATATTTGGAATACGTCTAATTAAACATAGCAATTGGTAAATTTTCATCAGATAATATGGAAGTTTATTTTCTTGTGTAATTTTATTTCAATTTAAATCAGTTAATATTTGATGATAATGAAATGTCTTCCAAACATGAATATTTTTCTATAGAAAATTTGTAAATCATCTTCTGAGTGAGACGTCATATTTCGTTTAGTCAAATTTGGACTTCTATTGCTTCGTTTATCTTATTTTTGACAGATTTGCAGCATTTTCGGTACCGATTATCGACTTTTGATCGGATGATCGTACCACTAATATATGTATATCGTTTTGATCGTCTCGTCGTGCTGATTTCTGCGGTATATTCAATTCTATGTTTTGAAGTCCGATACGCGGCGGAATCCGCGAAAAATGATTTCGTATCGGTACTGGTTTTATAATCTTTTGGGTTCTTTTCAGTTACCCACGTGAATTGAAGAGCTTAACAATTTCAGCCAGCTATTGATGGATGACTTTTGCTTTTCCCTGACTTTGATTTTATTTTCGGTTCGTTCAAAATTCTTTTGCTTGGCCCCTTCTCTTCTCCTCACGTTCTCACTTTCTTCTGCAAAATTTTGTACAGGAAGTTCCATTGTTTTTTTCTTCTTTCTTCTAAATCTTCTCCTGCTCTTCCCACGTTGTCAACCATAAACCCTCCTTTAGCTTCGCCAGGAGTGCCTATCGACACACGCAACACCCAAGTTCACCCAACCACTCACGTGCCCTTCCCTCTTCCCTGTAGCCGACCTGCATTCACGCATTCCACCATGCTCGGCCTAGTCTTCTCGAACCTGTGCAGCGCAACCAGGCTTCCACCTCAACTGAACTCTTCTCATCATTCTCCTTCCCTTCTCCTCCTCCCGCTATCTTTTCCTCACGCCCCTCTGCATGGCCGAGGCACCACATTCCCAACCACCTTTTCTGGCCTAGCACGTCCACCTCCTGTAGCTTCTGATTCATCGCAGGCAAGTTTACTCTTTTATATTTATATATATATATATATTAGTATAGTCTTAATATGTATGCAGTATATTTATGTATATTTATAGGATTAGTATTTGATTTCTTTTATATAATTTACAAATATTTTGATCTTAATACGTATAGTAAATGAAGAATGTATAAAAGTGTATAGGTTATTACTGTATATTTTATTTTAAGTGTATTGTTTATATATGAGATGTATGGATTTATAAGTGTAACTATATATATATAGTATAATTTATACAAGTCTAGTATTGTTTGTTCAGATGTTTTATTTTTCTATATTTTTGTATAGGTTGTATACAGCATGTCATCAGAATGTAAAAGTTTTATAAACTATACTATCTATGTTATAAGCTATGTTATTTGCTGTGCTTTCAAATATGCATGAAGTTATAAAATATAAGATATATACAGGTTTATAAGCTTATACTTGAACTGCTATGTTATATAGGTTTTTATGTAAACGTTGTTTTACAACCTTCTTTACCTTATATTGTTTAAAATTATATATATATATATATATATATATATATATAGGTTATGTTATAAGTTTGGGGTTTTGTTTTGCTATTCTCATAATATGATGTTTTACTATACTATATATACAGTTGTTATAAGGTATATATATGTATATCAATTCTAATATATATGTTTCTTGTTTTGGGGCGTATATTTATGTATATAATTTCTCTTAGTAATATGCCGTGGGTTTAGTATAGTTATAAGTTATATGAGTTTGTTGTTTTATGTGTATATATCTATACAAGTTGTAGTATGTATATATATTTATTTTTAAAAGCTTATATAAATTATATATGTTTTGCTTATATCCGTCTAAAGATTATATATATATATAAAGGTGAAGTTTTGTTGATTTTTTCTGTATTAATATCTATGTTCTGTATGGTGTAGAGTTCTCTTATAGTTAATATATATACATATGTATATAATGTATGTTTAATATATATTTGTTGTTATATAGTCAATACTGACTTAAATGAAATATGTACATGTTATATAGAGTATTTTGGGTTCTGATGCTATATTTTATTTTGTAGTAAAGGTTATGTCAGCTCATATCTGAATTATATAAATGTTTGATTTTTATATACATAAATTTATGTAAGTTATATATATATATATATATTATTTTATCTTAAATTAGATATGGTATATAAATATATATCATTCGGTTTCAAAACAGTTATATGCATATGTGTTTTGGGTAATGGTTTTAAGTATAATAAGATCTTTGATTCTTAATGCTTGAGTTTAAGAATGATTGTTTTAGAAAATTTTATAATATTTTAATATTTGTCTTAAATTAAAATACTGAAATATATATCGAATATAATGTATCAATTTTCAGTTTATATCAGAACTGATTCGATTTATTTTCATCAATTTCCATTTATCAACTTGTCCGTCGAATCCGTATCCATCTAGCTTTGCTTTGGAATTCGTGCTTGGAATTCGTAACTCATCTTATTCTCGTTTATCTCTAGCCTCGAAAGGTGAGCAATCACTCACGATTAATGTCCTTTTATTTATTAAATTTGATTTCAATTGAAATATACTGTTGATAGTTATTTACATTGATATATATATATGTTGTTATCTGTATCTGTTCACCTGTGACATCTGACACCATTATCTGTTATTTATATTGATGATATATGCCTGTTATATTATTATCATATCTGTTATCACTCTACAAGTTCCCTGTTGGTATAGAATTCCTTATGGGTTGAAATGATACATACCCGAACGATCTGTAGAATAGGAGAAAATCGTTATGGGTTGAAATGATAAACCCAAGCGATTTTCATTGACATTGAATTTGGGATTGCGGGTTGAAAAGATATATACCCGTATATATTTAAATTATGGATTGAAATGATAAATATCTGTATCACTTGACCATAGAATAGAGAATTATATACAGACATCGTTGGTCATATATATATATATATATATATATATATATATATATATATATTTTCTTTGAAAATGATTTCTATGGTTTTGAAAAGGAATATATGGTTTTAATAAATATTGATTTTAAAGATTTATTAAAGTTGATTTAATAAAGTTGATATATAATATGGTTAAGTATTTATTTAATATCTATATTTTCAAATATAGAGTTTATAATGAGTCAGGTTGGAAAGATAAATATTGAAATTGATTTGAAATTATATTTATTTAAGAATTTTACTTAAATAAGTTTGATTTGAAATTATTAAAATTGAAATTTTAAAGATATGATTTTATAACTTGGATTTGATTAAAGGTGACTTAAATGAATATTTCAAACTTATATAAATTTAAATGGGAAATTTTGTTTATTTAAATTTGTAAATTGAAGTTGTATTTAGATGTTATTGAAACGATTAAGTAAATATTTCAAAACTAAATAATAGTAAAGTGAATTTGATATATATATAAAATTATCGAATTTAGTTTTGAAAATGTTGAATATCTAAAGCTTTGAAATATATTGAAATTGAAATGGCTTATTTTATGGTTCAAATATGTATTTGAAATCGATAATTTGAAATGGTTTATTAAGAAACTTAATTGAGTTGAAATTTATGAATTAAGATTGAATTAAAATTGAATTTTGGAATTCGAGTTGATTTGAATCGATTTGTGAAATTTGAGGAAGCTATTTTATTATATAAATTATTTTTAAACTATATCCAAAACTATTTATATTTTACTTTATAAATTATTTTAATATAAACTATTTTAATATAAATCATTTTCAATATAAATTATTTTATTATAAACTATTATAACTTATAACTATTTTATATAAACTATTTTTATTTTATAAACTATTTTATTATATATATAATTTTATATCTAAACTATTTAAGAGGAAAGTGTTATGGATTCCAAATGCTATGATTTCAAAGTGTTATAAATTTCAAGGTTTTGATTTCTAGAGTATTTTGATTTTAAATGACTTATGATGTCGGAAGCGTTATAACTTTGGAAAGTGATATGATTTTGGTAATGGATATATTTGAAGTGAAAATGATATCGTATTGATGTGGTTTTAGAAATGAAAATGATATTTTGGTTTTGAAGTATAAACTATTTTGAAATGACCGCGGTGTTATATTAACGTTTGGTTGTTAAAGAGACCGGGATCAGATATGGGCATACTCTCTGTCGATACCGAAAACCACTTTAACAACTGTGTACGCGGTGGAGATTTCAGAATGAAGTAGGATGGTGCGACGATTCTATATGAGGTATATACGTGGACCCAACTCCCGTGAGTTGGCATAAGGTGGCTAAAACAGAAGCGATTCCGAGCTAATGAGGTAGCTCCTCTTATCGGACACCCTCCATCGTATGCCATTCTATTACTTTGTGATTGATTTGGTGCGCACCTTTGATTCGGGAGTGTGGCTCGAGGTGGGCGATTGCTGCGGCTCTGCGTCACCACCAGTCCGAATGCATAATTGGTATATCTACCCTGGCATTGCCTTGTTGTGCCGTGTCACCTACCCTAGCGTGCTTTACTATGAGTTTGTTTTGTACCATACCTATGGAGTGCCCTCTGACGACGCCCATTACGGTACTGTATAGACTATGGGAATATATAAAATGTGTTAAGGTGGAAAATGTAAAGTCTTAACGCTATTTTAATAGTTTACTTTACTATAGACATATTATAATAGCGTATTACTATATAGTAGATAGTTTAACGGATCCTTAGAGGATGGTTATCCCAAACATCCTTTGAGTTCTTGTATTTCAGTTGATATTTCTGTAACGACCCAGAATTTCTGTCAATTAAAATTCGTATATTTAATTGATTTTAAATATTAACAAGTAGAATTAATGTAACGACTCGGTATTTTCAACCATTCGCATCCATTATAAGTGCATAGGCAGACACACATGTCGGAATTGAATTGCTCAAAATACCGCGTTGTAAATAAAATTTGGCAAATCTCAGAATATACAGTAAATAAATATAATCACAGATCACAAACACAGAGTAAAATAATGCAGCGGAAGTAAAAGAAATAGTAGTTCATGAAGCTACTATGTAAATATATCAGAGTTACATAAGATACAACATAAGAAATAAAGTACAGTAGAAGTCTCAATACAATAACCAAGTACAGGCTGAATAGAGCAACGGAACCGAAGTTGATAGAACAAGACTAGCAGATAATCTCCAGCGATTCAAATCTCCAGAAGGTGGAAATCCAAATCTGTGAATACTCAGGCTGACCCGAGCGTAAAGCAAAACACAAAACACTCGAGTCAGGACAATATATACTTATATAATGTAAACCAACTCAAGTGAACTGTAATAAAGGTACAAGTAACTTAGAAGATGCTTGGGACCGCCCATCCTCTAAGGATCCGTTAAAATATCTACTATGTAGTAATATTCGCTATTATAATAGTGTCTAAATAAGTAAAGTATAATCATATAAAAAATAGCGTTAAGGGGATGGAGAACCTTAACGCGGTCGGATCTTAAAATCATAATCGTAGTAAAGCTCGATATGGTAGGTGACACGGCACAACTAGGCAATGCCAGGGTAGATATACCAATTACGCATCCGGACTAGTGGTGACGCATAGCAGCCACTACCGCCCACCTCGAACAACACTCCCAAATCAAGGGTGGCCACCAAATCAATCACAAGTAATAGAATGGTATCGAAGAAGTGTGTCCGATAAGAGGTGCTACCTCATTGGTCCTGTGACGACCGCCCATGACCCCTGCACCGAATCTAGAGAAAGTGCGCTGTAAAGTGTGCCAGGCGACCATGGACGATTGTCAAGGTAAGTTAAAAACAACAGAATCTATCGTATTACTCACAGCGCATGGACAAAATACAATAGAACATATGTATAGTGAAGCTTTACAGAACCAAATGCTATCATATAAAACTCCATAATAGTTGAATACAAGCATCCAAATAGTCAATACATCAAGCCTCACTACATATCACTCAGAGAATACAAAACAGCGGAACATCAAGTACATATAAGAAGATAATATGCAACCCTCTAGCTCGTCTTCGATATCAGCATCGTGAGAAGAGAACAGCACCTGTCACCTGCTACCTAGTCTGCCCGTCCCAAAAATGGACGAACAGCCCAAGGCAATAAGAATTAAAACATAAAGCCTTGAGTCAGACAACAGTCTTAGTGAGCAGTAAATTAACTAACAACATACCAAAAGAGCATAAAGGAAAAGAAATAGGAATACAACCCTCCCACTCCACCTCTTTCTACAGTGATAGCCCCCAGACCCACACTAAGCAGAAGCAACATAACAGAGCATACAATTTAAAGTAAAGTACTAATCATTCGAGTTAAGGGCGATGTTTTCCAAGTACCAACTCCAAGGTCTATACCAAGGTCAGATAAGCACCTAGGAAATACCGCTCTTAAAACCGAATGACGATACAACCAAACATCCATGACTCTGGCTATCACTGTTATCATTGCTGCGATATCACCGTTAATTGAATGACCGGCACATTCTTTCAGTCGTCCGTCAAGGGCTAATGGTAACCCCGGTTCTAGACATAACTCCCGCACGTCATCGTGACCCGTGCCTAGGACTATCGAATCTGCCCAGAGTACTTGACCATCAACTTAGTCTTTTGGGCGTCCCCATGTACTCTTGCTTAGAGCATGCTAGAACCTTCAACAACGATGAGATCTCAACCTCCTAGTCATCCTCCTCGACGACTATTTCCATACTAGCTCAAGCGCCTCTCGAGCATCCATTATCCTTAACTCGAATCATATCACCGAGTTACCAACATGCTTGGAATGATCCCGTCTGGATTAGACCAAGACTATCTCATATCATACTTCGCTTCATCACATCCTCACAAAGTCTCATCTCATCATCATCATCCTCGAATCTATGCATAAGAGCTTCATCATCCGCTACATATGCCACGAGCAGCTTTTCCAATTCAAGAGCCTTTCCCTTAGCTTTCGAATCATCTTCGACCATCTTGTCTAAAACCAATCCACAATTATCTAATTCACAGCAATCAATCATGTCAAACATCAATCCAAGTAATTAAGCATTCAAATTTAAGCCAAAATGGACAATTATAACAATAATGGCAATTTCGTAATTAAAGAGTTGAAAGTCTAACAAGCATGAAACATGGGAATTATCTCTACAACTTGATGAATGAACTTGCATAGGTTAATCATGTACAAAAATGGTTGTCAAATCATCATGAACAATGGATCTACATGGATCTATACTTAGATTTACAAAAATGCATAGAAATCACTATTTTAACACCAAATCAAGCCAACAATCCGATCTACTCCTTTGGATCCGTGTGAGAGATAATCCCACTCACCAAATCACCTAAACAAACCCAAATCAACACGCTTCAGATCTGGACAGCGAAGGATCAAGCTTGATCTATCACGAATCCGCTTCAAACGAAGAAATCTCACTTCAAAGGATGAAGATCTTCAATCTAAGCTCTTGAATCTTCAATTTGATCTTCAACTTGGATGGATGGAAGCACTAGATTAGAGTGGAGAAAAGAAGTGAAGAAGTGTAGAAGTCGAGCTCTCAAAATGGGAGCACTTCGTCGCTTCAAAATCCGGATCCCAAAAAGTGAGAAAAACCCTTCCTATTTATAGCAGAAAATTCCTTAAGTCGTAACTCGTCCGCCTCTATAAGTCGTCTCCGACTTATAACCTTCGACTTAACAAAGCCTTCAACCTAACAGACTACGACTCAGTGATCTCTCGACTTAAGACTTAGCAGCTAACCTCTAAGTCGGTTGTGACTTAACACCTACGTCTATACGACTTAACGACTCAACCACTTGCGCGAGTTAACACATACGCGCGACTTAACCGGGATATGCCTTAGCGACTTAACAGCTCTACAACTCATCAACCTCACGACTTAGCTAGGTTACGACTTAACTGGTCAGACGACTTAACGAGATAACCCATCCTACGACTTAACAGTGTTACGACCTAACACTTAAGAGGATACGACTTAAAGATTTCAGCTACTCTATGACTTAACAACAAACACCTAAGTCGTCTACGACTTAACACATAGGCTACGACTTAACTATAAGGCTGCCTATCTCCTAAGTCGCTAGCCTCTATAAGTCGGTCACAACTTATCTCTTAGGTCGTTTACGACCTAGGACTTAAACAAATATGACCGAAAAGACAAACATACTAGGTCGTCCACGACTTACCCCCTTAACTTGCTAACTCGCTGATCCCTTAACTCGGTAACAACTTAACTCACCTCTATCCTTAAGTCGCCTACTCGCTAACTCGTCCAACCGACCTAACTTCTCTACGCTCTAAGTCGTTGCCGACCTAACTGCCTTAACTCGCCATCCACCTGGGTATCTCCAATCCCCTAAGTCGTATACGACTTACGACTTATACTAAGTCGTGAACGACTTAGGACTTAGCCATATTTTTGCCTAAAATCTGAAATGGCTCAAAAATGCTAAAATTCCAGATTTTGACAAACTTTTCGATCCGTAAAAATACGGGTCGTTACAGGTCCGTCAATCGCTCCTGTTTTAGCCACCTTATGCCAACTCACGGGAGTTGGGTCCACGTATATACCTTAGAATCGTCGCCACCATCCTACTTCATTCTGGAAACTCCACCGCGTACACAGTTGTCAAAGTAGTTTTCGGTATCGATAGAGAGTATGTCCATATCCGATCCCGGTCTCTTTAACAACCAATCGTTATTATAACCCGTAGTTATAATTTAGAAATAGTTTATACTTCAAAATAGAATATCATTTCAAATCCAAATCTTTATCAAAATAAAGATCAAATCAATTCCAAACAATTTCAATATATTTAAAATATCATATCTTTTCAAAACTTCATTTCAATATATCAAAATATCGTATCTTTACAAAACTTCATTTCAAATCATTTTAATATATCAAAATATCAAATCTTTCCAAAACTTCATTTTCAAACCATTTTTATATAATAAAATATCATATCAGTTCAAATCCAAATATTCAACTTTAAATACCTTTTAAATTCAAAGATATCATTCATTTACTATCATTTCAAATCACCTTTAAATAGTTTATATTCCAATCAAAATAATTCATTTAAACCTTTTAAAAGTGTAATTATTATATTTTCAAATCAAGTATTCAATTTCCAAAGTTTCAAACCATTCTGAGTTCGTTTACTAAGTCAAAAACCCTAATTATTAAGATTTCAGCATTTCACAGCATTTAAAAACAACTGCTATAAGTTATATTTGAAAACATTTTTAATTCAGCAAAGACAGCACTTAAAACTGCTATTAAAACTCAGTTTTAGTTGAATTATAGTTCAAAACAGAAAAGACAGCATTTCAGAAGTGCTGCGGTAGTTCAGATTTCAAAACAAGGGTTAAATTTGATTTCAACATAGACTGCAGATCATTATAGCATTTCCAGAGAATGCTATAATAGGCCTGAGTTCAATATTAGCCTACAAGTTCAACTACAGCAACTACAACATTTCAGAAATGCTGTAATAGCTCTTTTTACACAATTTTAGTTCAAAACAGAATCTATAGCATTTCTAAATGCTATTAAAAGTTAATTTCAGGTGTTAGTGTATTTCCAGCAATTAAATAACTTTAATTTAAAACACATAAACATTTTAAAAATCATATTTTAACATTTAAAATGTTCATTTACATATCATTTAACATATATCTTTTTTTCACAATAAATTTCTTATAATTAAATCCAATTTTCAACAATTTACTTAATAAGTTTAAGTGTAAAAGTTCCAATTCTTCACATTTCAACAAATAAACTGAACACTTCAAATTTAAATTACCACTTCACAATTTAACAAAATTTCCAATTTTATTTAATTAACTTAAACCTTTAATTAAAACCAAATTTCACATTTCCTAGTCAAGTTATATTTTTAAAAGATCACTTTTAAACATTCATTTATTTAACCACTTAAATTCATAGAAAAATCAATAATACTTTAATAAATCACTTAAATTCAAATTTAATCAAATTATCATATTTACCATTTTACAAATATAATTAAATTTTTATTTTTATTTATATAGCTTAAATATCATTTTAACCAAAATTCCAAATTTCCAACTTAGGTTATATTTCAAAAATCCAGTTAAACCATTCATTAATTACATTTTTAACACATAGAAAAAAATCATACTTTCTTTATTTTAAAACATTTCAAAATCTATTTAAATCAAATTCCATAAATTTATAATTTTTAAAATACTTAAAAATATCCAAAACACTATATAAAATAACCACGGGCCTGTATAAAATTTTCTAACTTAGGTCAAGTGATACAGATATGTATCATTTCAATCCGCAGTTAAAAAGAAAAATCCGGGTTCTATCATTTCAAACCTGCAATCCCAAGTTAAAATAATTTAAATAAAAATCGTTCAGGCCTATCATTTCAGCCCATAACAATTTTTCCCTATTCTAAAGTCCGTTCGGGTATGTATCATTTCAACCCATAGTGATTCTAATCTACAGGGAACTTGCAGTGTGATAACAGATATAAATAACAGAATAACATTAAATAACAGTAACATATGATATAACAGGTGTAATAATAGGTGTGAACATCATATGATAATAATATAAGCATATATAACATGATAATATATTTCTACAAATTCGTAGGGTGTCAATTTTCTAGTTATATAGGTACATATTGTCTGGTGAGAATAACTCACCTGTTTGTGCTGGAGATATCAAAACCAATGATACAATGGAACAAAAGCACGATGACAAGACTACGGACTTGAGTGGAGAGCAAGATCCAAAGCTACAACTCTTGTATTACAACCCAAAACATACATCAAAACAAACACAATTTCAACGCACTTGAAATGGAATAACTTTTAAACGAAAAGAGATTTGAATGTCAAATCTTTTGCCTTGCTTCCTCTATTTTTTTTTGCATGGTCAAGGGTTGGTTTTGGCTCTGATTTGAACAGGGAATGGCTTAGGTATGGGCATAAGAATGCATGGCCAAAGTGGTGAAGCATGGAGAAGAAGTTGCAAAGCATGAAGGTGAAGGGGCTTATGCAACATAGCATGGTTTTGGTTCACCAAAAGGGCTCGGCCATAGGAGTTTGGGCTTGGCCATTCAAGTCCAGATCTGGAAAGAGGTTGGAGTGGTGTGTAAGGGTCTGGTCAGAGATGGTGGTGGTGGCCAAAGGTGGTGGTGGTGGTGTATAATGAAGGGGAGGAGGTGATAAGGTGATGGCTTGCATAGTTAAGGGTTTTCAAGGCATGTTGCATAGTTTTTATAGAGTTGTTCATCATGGAGTGGTGTGGCCTGGTCAAATCAGAGGGGTAGGTGGGTGATGGTGACAAGGAGGAGGTAGTGGAGGTGGTGGCCATGGCAAGCAAGTGGTGGCCGAGCAAACAAGCTAGAGAATCAAGGCAAAACCATAGGAAAACAATGGAAAAAGAAGAGAAAAAGAAGAAAAAGAAGGAGAGGCCATTACCTATTTTTGGATGAAGCCATGAGAAATGAGGAGCTGATATGTTTTCACGTGAAAAGATGAGAAACAAAAAGTGGCGGCTACACTAGGGTTTTAGATGGCTAGGGCAAAATTTGAGGAGTTAAAGAAAATGAAGGGTTTGGACAAAAAAGGGCTTAAGTTTCAAAGTGTTTTACAACCTTCCATATTTCTTTTCTTTTTAATCTTTATATAAACAAAAATATTCAGAAAAATACTTTACAAACTGAAATCAATTATAAATATGAGAAAACAAATAATAAATTTTGGAAAAATATAAAAAGAATGAAGAAAATTACTTAAAAATACCAAACAATGTTCAAAAATTATAAATAAATCACTGTCAGTCTTGAAAAACTATACACTTCATTATAAAAATATTATGAAGTGAAAATTTGAATTAAAATAATTTATTTATCATTTTCAAAATAAAATAGATAATTAAATTGGAGAAAATAGAAAAAGGATTAAAGAAAATGTTTAAAATTTACAAACAGGGCATGGAAATTTGCACGAAAAATACTACTAACTCTGGAAAAATTCCTACCTTACTTTAAAAATATTTAAAAGCCAAAATATATTTTATATAACATAAATGTACAAATTAGAATAAAATATATCAAATAAAAATGTCATTTATATAATTTTAAAATAAAGAATATTGCTGAATAACCCAATATACACACAATATTGAAAACAGTATAACTTTTGCAATTTAAATCCGTTTTCAACGAAACGAAAAGCAGTATTCAAGTTATTAAATCTATTTTTATAATAAAAGATAAAATTCATAAATTTCAAACTTTTAAATTTTCAAGTTAAAAGTCGAAGTTTGACTATTTGACCAAAAATTCACATTTTCTGGAAATATTAAATTTAGTCATATTTGGAATTCAAATCCACATACAAAATCAAAGTTTTTATATTTACAATAACAAAATTTATTCTTTTCATAAATAAAGCTTTTAAATCTGGAAAAATCAATTTAAAATTAATTGTAAAATACAGGGTTGTTACAATTAATAAGTCGAATAATTTAAAATTCGAATATCTGGATTTAATTTGGACAATTAAATCGATAATTAAATATTGCAATTCCAGAAATAATTGAAAATTGGGTTTAATGTCATTGAAAATGATTTATAAAGTTATATTAAATCAATTGAAGTTATAGTAATGTTATAGAACTTTTAAAATTGAATTTTAGGTAAAATTGTGAAAATTGAATATTTTAATATTTAATCGACTAGTGAAATTAGCCATTTTTCGAACAGTCTCAGAATTGGACGAAACTAGTTCCATTGGATCCGTAATAGTTTGTTATTATCGGATTTCAATTTTCGTAGCAATCGGAGTTGTCGTTTGACCCTGGCAGCTCGAAACGATTCTAAATTGTTTTAATATTAATTTGGCGAGTTAAAAATAGTCATTTTTCAAAAAGTCTCGGATTTTGACGAAACCAGTTTCATCGGATCCGTAATGTGATATTATTGTAAGGTTTCAAATTTCGTGTCAATCGGATGTACCATTTGTCCGAGGCAAGCGAAAACGCATCGAAATCGGTTTAAATCAGTTTAATTTAAATTTGATCGTTTAATTCCGTAACTCGCACAGATGACCGAATTAGCTCCCAAAACATGTTCCATTATGTTCGGAACGCGGGGTGAACCTTAGAAACGTCAGTCGGCACGCTCGATTTCGAGTTTGAAAATTTCCGGATGAGTAGTAATTTGGAATTTTTCTATAAAAGGACCTTGTTTCTTTTGTTTTGCAAACAAAACCCTAGGGTTCTTAATGGCCGCCAGTTTCGCTTTAATGGCCAGAAATGCACCAATTTCATCCCTCGTTTTCTTCAAATCCACGCTTCAATTCGAAAAACCTTCAACACGAATATTGTAGAGCTCGTCGAGAGCCACGAGACCAACGGCTACGATCGAAATCGGCGCATCAGATCAACGACAATCATCATTTGAACGTGTGCATTCTTTCACGTCGTGCATGCAGCAGGGAGGGCCGAGTTTGGCATGGCTTGGGCCGTGGGTAGGGCATGGCGTGGCGCTCGAGTTGAGCTCGTCTGATCGTCGCCTGGTGGTCGGAGCATGGAGCGACATCAAGGGGAAGAGGCGCGTGTTTGGTTTAGTGGCGTGCGTTTCTTTACTGGGAGGGAGAAGCATACGTCAGGGAGGAAGAAAGAGGAAGCGCGGCCAGATTTGAAAATGCAGATCGAACGGCTATGATTGAAGGGTGAAAATAATAATAAATAAAATTATGGAAATTTGTTATATTAAAATTTGTACAAACTTTAAACGGCTATAACTTTTTTCTACGAGGTCGAAAACGCAAAAAACCAGTTGCGTTGGAATCGTATGGTCGAGCACTACGCTATGGAGTTAGATTGGAGTCGATTGGAGTCAGTGAAAATTTCGAGTAAAATTAAACGCCCGTTTAATTTTATTCGAAACAAACGCTGAAACGGAATTGAAAATCAAGGTGAGAACTTCTCACTCAATCTAATTGTTTCGATTTATATTTTAAATAGTTAGATTTAAAATTGTTGATTGTATGCCTGGATGATTGTTATCTATTGATTGTTAAAATAGACATTATACGCCGTTAGTAAGCGGAGGTTATTTGTTAAAAACATATACCGCGATAATTTCACATTGAAGTGGAATTGGTATTATATATGTATATAGAAATATATATATTGGAATATGTATATATTGGAGTTGATTTCCCGCATTGTATAGCGGATGAGACCCTATTGCGCCGCATAATAGCGGATAATATTTATAAATCCCATATACCGCGATATTCCGTACTGGAACGGAATTGGTATTGTGCTAACATCTGTGGATGCAGAGAAATAGGTTGGAGGGATCCGACTGGATTCCTCACCGTATTGATTTATTTACATATATTGTGGTATATTCTGTTATCATATGATGATATGTGATGTTTGATTGTCGTGATTGATGATTGGTGCTGTTGCATCATCGGATCCATTTTTGAAGTTTAAAAATAACGATTTTGATTTATAAAGGATTTTTAAAGTGATTTTTGAAAGTATACGTTTTATTGAATTTTGGAATTGATTCATTTTAAATAAATAAATGTTATAATTTTCGTGTTATGAAAATTATGAGATTTGTGAAATATAAGCATAAAGTAGTTTTTGAAATAAAAAGTTGATTAATTTGTAAAATGGCTTAAATTGGGATTTTTGGATTGTTATAAATGATTTATTTAAAAGATTTAAAAATTGATATTTATAAATAAAAAATATTGGAATTATAAAACGAGTTTTTATAAGTGTTAAAAGGAAGTATAAATGGATTTCATAAGTGAACAGAATTTATAGATTTATAAATTGTGAAGTTATTAAATGAATAGATTTTGTAAAATAAAAGATTTATAAGTAATTATCTTATAAATCGGATTTTGGCATTTAAATGAGATATGAATGGAATTTGTTAATAATGAGATTTATAAGTTGAAGTTTTATAAGTAGAAATGGAATTTATAAACGTTGTTTTATAAATCCAAAACCAATTGAATTTGATAAATTAAACATAGAAGTTTAATAAAGGAGATATATTCGTGATTTTTGGACAGTGGATAATCTTTTAAGTAAAATGCGTAGAAACGTTAAATGTGTTAACGAAGTATATTCACGATTTTCGACAGTGAATATATTATTAAGTAAAATGGATATGTTTTGGAGAAGTGATATTACGAAATGAAGTAATTGTTTTAAAAGATGTTTTAAAATGTGTTAAATATCGAAAACATAGATTTCAACACTCATTGTTGAAATAGACGTTTCGAGGAATAAGGAAATGGTGGACTATAACACTGTTGTTATAGTAAATGGTTTCCGAAAGGAAATGTTTTATATAGTATTGGGATTTATATAACTATCTAAATTTCGAATCCCTATACTAGTGATTTTGAGTTGTCGTAACGATGTTTTACGTAACATTCGTTTTGACTCAAATAAAATTTGTGAAAGAGAATGATTTCCTTAAAGAATGAAATATATACTTAATTATGATTTAAGTATATCGAATATTTTCCAAGTGTTGAAAATAAATGATTTGTGAATTACTTATTATTAAATAAGTATGGAAATGCTTTTCCAATATGAAATGAAAGGTTTGAAATTTTATCTTTTAAAGATAAATTGAAAAGTGAATATTTGAAATTTGTTTCAAATGGTTAAGTGTGGAAAATTATATATCTTGTAAAGATATTTTTGGAAAATAAATTATTTGGAAAATTATTTGGAATCTGATGATGTTGCGCATCTTTATTGATAGTTAAATAACCGACTATCAATATTTACCCTTAAATGGGTATTTGTTGTGATTTGCTTGAATTTGAATGCCACACTTATTTTTGAATAAGCGCTCACTATTCGGGTTAGCCAGGAAAGGACCTTTGGGTCGTATAACCCATTCTGAATATGTGATACGTCGTAATGGATTGCATTTGATGACCGGTGTTGAAGACCGGATATTTTTGAAAACGGAAGGATTACCGTCGAGTTACTCTACATCGGCTGATCTCCGATATAGAGGTTTTATCACCCTTAGTGACGGGAAGTCCGGACGTGATTAGAAAATTATCCGCATTTGCAAGGGCTTCGTGAGAAGTGCCTTCAGTTCTGTTCGATCCCGGAACAGACTTGTATGGTTGTATGTCTGACGTTACAAATTGAGATATAAAGCTGGTTTCTTTCAAATACATATCTGTTGGTGGCGGAGAATATATTCTCTTAGCTTAACACCCTTCTCTGAGACGTACGAGCTCAGAGGTTATGTAGTTGATGGTTACTAGTGATATATTCCCAATTTGGTAACGTGGCATGCTGAGTGTTGCTGTGAAATGATCATTGTTTGATCATTTGTGATATGATCATTTGTTTGATCATTTATCTTTGTGATCATTACTTTGTGGACGAGACTTCTTCGGACCTCACACCCCGGAAATGGTCAAAACAGGAAGGATGCGGCAAGGTTATTAGGGGGTAGCGCCCCTTTAGTGTATGTCATTCCTTCTGGATAGAGGTGGTATCATGGTATGGAGCCCAGATACTTAACCTATGTTGTTTCTGCATTACTATTCTTATGTGGTTGTTGGAATCGAGGATCCTCGGAAAGATCGGTTACGATCGGGGGATGACATATTCGTGTCAGTAGTTACCCAGTTAGGGGTAACCCGGCCTTGTGTTGGCAGAGATCCGGTTTGGTTCTCGGGTCGTCTTTCCAGAGGCGTACCTATGTGGCAATGGGAAGTTCCTTGGCCTGACCATTTGTTGGAAATCCAAAGAAACAATACGAGACTTGTACAGTTTTAGTTGTAGAACCTATCATTCACTTATGTTGGCGCCCCACTATTTGGATGGTAGCTATAGTAGGCATAAGTGCGAAATGCCTATGCTGGCTAAGATTAATATTATACTTTCGAAATGTTTTCTACACTATGCACTAATAATAATATCAAAAAGGATTTGATTTTGCGTAGTAAGCATCTTTGACTATCATAAGAAGAAATCTCCTCCAATTCTGCGTTTGCATTTTGTGTGTGGCGGGAGGTCTTATGGTAGTTTCATTTTCCAAAAGCATTGCGAAATTGACTTTAAAATCTTCTTGTTGTTTGTTTTAAAGATAAAATGTTTTAAGTTCTCACACCAGTCACCATGACTGACCTGGAGTTTATTGTTTCCTTCCTAAACTCTGGGTGCCCACCAATTTCCACACGGGCAGTCTAGAGTTAGGTTATCAGGTCATTCTGGATTCGGGATGTTGTGGAGCTTAGTGGCGAGCTGGATGGCGAGACGTACCACTTGTATATGATGTTATTTATTCCGATGTGTATTCTGTATGAGGACAAGTTTATAAAACTGTCCATTGATGTGCTGTGTTGTATATTGTTGTTGTACACTCTGATATGATGTAATGTAAAAAACTGATGTAGTTCTTTTGATTAAAGATTTTTCATTAATCTATTATATGTTGTTCCGCTGCGAATGTGAGATTCTGATATTGTTTCTGTTTCTGATGTTGTTCTGTTGTTCTTCTTTCTTTTTCTTCTATCTTTTCTTCTACCTCTTCTTTCTTTAACCCTAAGAATTCGGTTTTCCGGCATTCGATGGCTCGGCAGTCGATACAGTGGACGTATTGATGTCGATATTCGGAAGTCGAAGAATCGAGTCCTTACAACGTGGTATCAGAGCATATGGTTAAGCGACAACCCTGCTCTGTTGGGTGTTACTCATTAGAGATAGAGTCAGTAGTACTCTAGAATGAGTTGAGTGTAATAATAGATACGAGCGCGTATTTGTTAGTGAATATAAAATTGTTTTATATTGTGATGATTGATTTGTTGAGTGTATATGGATTCTGGTCGGTATTGTTGGTACAACTCAATCGATAGGGATCTCTAAACACTTATATAGAACAATTCGGCACGATATTATTTAAATTGGGTAAATGAAATAATTTTACCTTGATTATATTTTATATATAAAGGAACAATTTTTCAAAATTATTAAAGTGTATATAATTGATTGTTTGGTTGTTAAAAATGTAAGAATATATATAAGTTAATAAAAGTTGTTTGAATAAGTTAAATGAAAACAACAATTGTGAAAGAGTAAATTGTATAAGCAAATGAATTATAATGTATGAAATTATAATTCAAATGATTTACAATGGAAAAATAATCTTATATATAAATAGTGAAATTTTATAAGTAAAAGATTTGTAATGAGATTTATAAATCAAGAATTTTTTTTGAAAGGATTTAAAGCACTTAATTCACAATTGTTGCTGGGAAATAGTACGGTGATGACTGCAGCATCATCAGTATCATTTTCAAGTTTCTGTGTGATTGATTTGCTACCCATAGTAAATTGGAAATTGAAGTTTTGTTGTAATAAACAGATTTGATTTAAAATCCAAGTCGAAGTTGATAAATATAAGTGAAATAAGTTTATACTTATAATATGAAATAAAATTAACTTTGGTAAAAGTTGAATAGAATTTATTTAGAATGGGAATCTAAATTTAATTTATAAGTGGAAACTTAAGTTAATTTGAACAAAAGATGTTTAATTGGAATATAACTTAAGTAATGGTGAATGAATTTGATTTTGGGTATCAAAATTAATTAATGAAATGAAGTGATGAATGTGAACTTGAGTTATATAAATGAAATTCAAGTTTAATTGTAAAATGAATTAGCAATTGAATTGAATAAATGGATTGAATATTAATTAATCTAATGTGAATGGATGGATGCTAATCAATTGAATGTAAATAAATTGATATGAAACAATGAATATAAGTGTTAATTCATTAGAAGCTAATGAAGTTGAGAAATTGAATAAATTGAATGGAAGTCAATTTAATATCAACCAATTGAAATTAAAAGTGTTGACCAAATTAAATGTAAAGTAAAGTAAATTTAATAAATTTGGTTGTAATGGATGTACATTGGTTGTTATATGAATGTTAGTTGATTGTATATAATTCATTAAGTGTTAATGAAATTGAATTGACAAATTGAAAGCTAAAGTAATTGAAATCAAATTGGAAGTTAAGTGAATCTTAAATAGAATTGAATTTGATTTGTAAGTGAACAAACTTGAATGTAAATTAGTGAATGTAACTAATTGAATTGAAAATGAATGTTGATAAAATCCAATATAAATGAATCAAATATGATTTAAAATTGAAAACCAATCCATTGAATATTAATGAGAAGTGAATTTATTGGATGATGGTTGCATTTGTTGTTTGTTGCATTTGCTATATTGACACATATGTAGTTGTTATGTTGCTATATGTTGTATATCAATATTATTTTCTATATGCATGTTCTCATTTGTTTGATTGAGTGTTTAGTAGGTGCGGATGGTGTTTGCTTTGCATTTGGAGCTCGCTTTCGCGTTATATTAGCCGTATACGCTCGCTAATAATATATAAGGTACACATCTCGGATTAAATATCGTACTTTTACCCTTTTTTCCTTACGGGATGCCTCGTCACTTGATGAGATGTATATTTGTGATATATATACATTGTCATTTTTTTTCGGATCGAGCCGCGCAAAGGAGACTATGGCGAAATTTTCCAAAAATTTAAGGCGTTAGAATATTTTTGAGAAATTGGAAAATTTTGAAAAACTAAGTATGATTTGAAAACAAAGTAAACATTTTGTAAGAATTTAACTATAGATTTTGGGAAAGTTAAACACTTAAGAGATTAGTAAATCTAATTTGAACGGTTTGTTTTGGAAAGTTAACGGATTTTGTGAATTTTCTTCCTTGGTAATTTCGAGGACGAAATTCTTTTAAGGGGGGAAGTTTGTAATGACCCAGAATTTCTGTCAATTAAAATTCGTATATTTTATTGATTTTAAATATTAACAAGTAGAATTAATAAGTCGAATAATTTAAAATTCGAATATCTGGATTTAATTTGGACAATTAAATCGATAATTAAATAGAGCAATTCCAGAAATAATTGAAAATTGGGTTTAATGTGATTGAAAATGATTTATAAAGTTATATTAAATCATATTGAAGTTATAGTAATGTTATAGAACTTTTAAAATTGAATTTTAAGTAAAATTGTGAAAATTGAATATTTTAATATTTAATCGACTAATGAAATTAGCCATTTTTCGAACAGTCTCAGAATTGGACGAAACTAGTTCCATTGGATCCGTAATAGTTTGTTATTATCGGATTTCAATTTTCGTAGCAATCGGAGTTGTCGTTTGACCCTGGCAGCTCGAAACGCATCAAAATTGTTTTAATATTAATTTGGCGAGTTAAAAATAGTCATTTTTCAAAAAGTCTTGGATTTCGACGAAACCAGTTTCATCGGATTCGTAATGTGATATTATTGTAAGGTTTCAAATTTCGTGTCAATCGGATGTACAATTTGTCCGAGGCAAGCGAAAACGCATCGAAATCGGTTTAAATCAGTTTAATTT
Organism: Allium fistulosum; assembly: GCA_030737815.1. Classification (NCBI taxonomy): domain Eukaryota; kingdom Viridiplantae; phylum Streptophyta; class Magnoliopsida; order Asparagales; family Amaryllidaceae; genus Allium; species Allium fistulosum. The sequence continues at coordinate 493,371,347 of CM060905.1, read as the reverse complement.
AAATTTGATCGTTTAATTCCGTAACTCGCACAGATGACCGAATTAGCTCCCAAAACACGTTCCATTATGTTCGGAATGCAGGGTGAACCTTAGAAACGTCAGTCGGCACGCTCGATTTCGAGTTTGAAAATTTCAGGATGAATAGTAATTTGGAATTTTTCTATAAAAGGACCTTGTTTCTTTTGTTTTGCAAACAAAACCCTAGGGTTCTTCATGGCCGCCAGTTTCACTTTAATGGCCAGAAATGCACCAATTTCATCCCTCATTTTCTTCAAATCCACGCTTCAATTCGAAAAACCTTCAACACGAATATTGTAGAGCTCGTCGAGAGCTACGAGACCAACGGCTACGATCGAAATCGGGGCATCAGATCAACGATAATCATCATTTGAATGTGTGCGTTCTTTCACGTCGTGCGTGCAGCAGGGAGGGCTGAGTTTGGCGTGGCTTGGGCCATGGGTAGGGCGTGGCGTGGCGCTCGAGTTGAGCTCGTCTAATCGTCGCCTGGTGGTCGGAGCATGGAGCGACATCAAGGGGAAGAGGCGCGTGTTTGGGTTAGTGGCGTGCGTTTATTTACTGGGAGGGAGAAGCATACGTGAGGGAGGAAGAAAGAGGAAGTGCGACCAGATTTGAAAATGCAGATCGAACGACCATGATTGAAGGGTGAAAATAATAATAAATAAAATTATGGAAATTTGTTATATTAAAATTTGTACAAACTTTAAACGGCTATAACTTTTTGCTACGAGGTCGAAAACGCACGAAACCAGTTGCATTGGAATCATATGGTCGAGCACTACGCTATGGAGTTGGATTGGATTCGATTGGAGTTAGTGAAAATTTCGGGTAAAATTAAACGCCCGTTTAATTTTATTCGAAATAAACGCTGAAACGGAATTGAAAATCAAGGTGAGAACTTCTCACTCAATCGAATTGTTTCGATTTATATTTTAAATAGTTAGATTTAAAATTGTTGATTGTTTGCTTGGATGATTGTTATCTATTGATTGTTAAAATAGACATTAGTAAGCGGAGGTTATTTATTAAAAACATATACCGCGATAATTTCACATTGAAGTGGAATTGTGTAACGACCCTGAATTTTGAACAATTTAAATTGAAAATATTTAATTAATTTTAAATATTCGAACGATGATTTGACTTGAATTTCAAATTATCAGAATGAATTGGCGATTAAATTTTTGAATTTAATCTATTGAAAGTTGAATAAAATTTGAATCTTCAATTTTAAGCCGGTTAAAAATAATTTAAAGGCTTGGAAAATTCATATTGATAATACTGAAGGTAATAGAAGTTTCAGAATTTAATTTGAAAGCGATTTGTTCAGTTTTGAAATATTATCGTTTAAATTGAATTTAAAAAATAGCATTTCGAGACACAGTCTTGGAATTTGACGAAACCAGTTTCATTGGGTCCGTAATATTGAATTATTACTGGATTTTCAATTTCGTATTTATCAGAATTGTTTTGTGAACATACGGCGTATAAACGCGTAGAAAATCTATTCGGATTCAATTTAAATTTCGGTGATAACCGGGGTTTTCGCATCGATTTGATATCATTGTTAAACGATTTATCTGCTAGCTTATCGCTTATAGGAATTTCGATTCGAATTGGAATTCGTTTAATAAAAAAATTTGTTGTTGGAATTTTTTTTGAATCGGTTAAAATTCTTTTGAAAAGAAAAAAAAAATTTTGTGAAGTGTTGATGGGCTTAAAAGAAAAGTATACCATAACCCATACCCCTTTTTTCTCCGTTAAAACCCTATACCCGATCCCCATTACTTCCCTCATTCACAAACCCTAAACCTAAAACAGATGAGAAGAAAATAATGGCGGCTTCAAAATTTTCGTTCATTCCTCATTCAAACCCTAGTTCCTTTCCAAAAGAAAAAAAAAATGGCGAACGAAATTTAGGGCTCCAGCCTCGTCGTCTTCAAAATTAGGGCTTCGAGTATGAGATCGCCGCTTTGCCAAATCGAACGCGATGACGCTTCTATTCCCCTCAGAAATCGTGGCTCCTTCGACCTGCTCCAATTCGTTCTAAGGTGAGTAGTTCCCCCCTACTCACATCTATTTCATGCCTACTATGATGATCGGCAAATTTGATTTGATTTTGTGATGATTCTTTGGGGTTGAATTTATATGAACTTCGAGACTTTCCTATTTCTCGATTTCCTGATATTGTGACAACTTGATTCCCACGGTTTTGATTTTTGTGGCATTTGATTTTTTCCTTGAGTCATACGGCAAATAACTTTCCTCTTTTAACTTGTTGGCTTTGGCATCGACTTTGACCTGTAGTTGCCTTCGGCTGCACACTTGTTGGCTTTGCCATATTATCCACTGCCTCTAGTAGCACTTTGATATGGTGTAGCTTTTGAATCATCCCTTATCTGTCGCATTTGCATATCATTGAAATTCCATCACTACACTGTTTATTTGCATATGAACTTGAGTTCCTTGTTATGTCTTTTGTGCATTGGCCACTTGAACTAGTTTCTCTAACTTGTAGCCTCTGTACATTCATGAAGTATGGTTTCACATGCATACTGCCTATACATGCTTGGTCCTTGATTTCTGAATCGATGTACATGTGTTCACTTGATCATGGTTTCATTTAGATAGCTTCACTGTTGTATGTACTGACATCACCTTGCAGTCTTCACATATAGTTTGTTCATGTTGTGCACTTGTCAGTATAGTCTTTATGTTGCTCTCTGCATACTTAAACTGATTGGGTTTATTTTAAATTGCCGAAGTCCAGTTTTGTAAGACTGTTGTACCATGATTTTGAACTTACCTTAAGTAAAATTCGGGACTAGTTTATATGATGATTTTTGGGTTGGTTTGGATATGACACTTCATTGCTGTCTGCATTTAAATAATTCGTGAGATGATCGAGTTGCTGTCATTATTGTTGGCACTAACTTCATCATGTTGGCATTCTTTTATCTGGTTTGTTGTTTTCGCCTATGTGCTTCGACTTTGGCATTTTGCCTTGTTCTAGACTATGAAGTAAATACTGTCCAGTTACAGTATTATATATGTTACCTTTCGTACACTTATGTTTTTTTTTTGAGACTGTCTGCACCCAGTTGCATTCTAGTCTTCAAACATATGTATGCAGTGATGTATGTATATACATTAAATTGATATGTATATATGTATGTTCGAACTGCATTTTATTTTCTCTTGGGATGATTGACTGTATTTTGGGATTGAATTACGACTTGGTGGAGTTGCTGTCATTACTATTGGCACTGACTTCATCTTGTTTGCAATTTGATGGTCTAGTTGCCTTGTGCACTGGGTCAAATTCGAGTTGAGTTGCTTTGCAGTTGTGTTGAGGCAGTTTGTATATGAATAGGCTGTCTTGACCACTGGGTTATACTTGCATTTGTGTAGTCTGGTCTCCATTATGTGGGTGTAGGCTTATATTCGCAGTTCACCACCCCTTATGTGCATGTTTTCACTGTGTATATAACTACCAGGTTTTGTTTTCATGAGTAATACTTGATGACTTTGGTTCTCGATAAATGTTGAACTTATTTTATGGTTGAACTTCGACATTAACTTGATAATGTCTTCGAGTTCTTTGTTTAAGTGCTTTTAAATATGTACAGTTGTGATTGCACTTGACCCTCTATAGTCGTGGCATTCATTGTGTACTTGCACTTGTATTTCCTGGTTGTATATGTTAACATACTTCAAGTGGTCTGCACATACCCTTGTTTACGTCTCCACTGCATAGCTTTTAACTTAAGTGCATTTCTTGATTTCGGTTGTACTTGGCCATTTGAGGCGTTAGGTCTGCATACATATGTTTTGATGCAGTCTTGTTTTGTTGTAGCTGCTGCACTTTTTGATTTAGTGTACATGTGCATGCATCTTTGCATTTGTGTTTTCGTTGGGTGTCTGCACATGCTTCTGGTCCATTGCTTAGCGAAGTCTGACTTGATTAGTTGTGAAGTTGCCACTGATTTAAGTCCATCTTGTTGTTTCATTTCCTTGCATCATTGGGTGGCACTTGCTGCCCATTTAACATGTGCATTTCCTTCATGTGTTCTGCACACTGTGTGGCCACATAATTGTATATGTGTGGACTATTCTTCATTTGCATTGATGCACAGATTTATATTTGCAGTCTGATTTGTTTGTCCCTTGCACTGGCCATTGAATTCAAGTGGAGGCTGCATTTTCGTTGCAGTTTTACCCTTGTTTCTATGTGATGACTTTACATTCGGTGGTGGCGAGGCGGTGCACGCGTGCGTGCACTGCAGCCACCCAAATCAACAGTTTTGAATTGATATTTCTTTTTCTATGCGTCGTGACGCATTGATGTTTTTATGCCGTATTGGCGAGGCCGTACACGCGTGCGTGTACGGCAGCCAATAACACTGTTTATCTCTGTTGATGATTTAAATCTGCTGATTTATTGTTTAACACTGTTTAGTGTTAAAATCTTCGTTATCCGATTTCTTTGTTAAAAGAGTCGGATAGACGAGAATTATTGTGACTGTCGTCTATTTAAATTATTACTGCCTATATGCACAAATAAACTGGTTTGAATTAGACTGACCTGTGTATTATTTTCTTTTGAATATAATACTCGGGTCAGACCGAGTATTTTTACAGCTTGAAGATTTTCGAGCAGCGAAGTTAGAGAGAGAGAGTAAAGAATCATTTATTTTCGAGAAAATTGTATTTTAAGATATTCCGCTGTATCTGTATTAAAATTGTATAACTCTGATGTATATAAAAAGATTTATAGTAATGAAATAAAGATTCATTTGTTTTAATTGCTTGTTATTATCTGTGTTTCTGTGGCTGATTCTGTTTAAACCTTATAAACTAAATAACAATTCGTCTTTTTGAACGTTCGAGTTGGTTTAATTACCGACTGGAGGCGGTCAAAAGGGGGAATGTTACAAGGTGGTATCAGAGCTTTGGTTTACACAAAGCTTAGTTTATGATGTTTAATATGAATAGTTACTAGAAACACTTTAAAAGGAGAACGTTTTTCAAATCCAAAGAAGTATAAAATTGTTTTTGAAAATAAAGATTTTTAACTTAAGAAAAGTTAAATTGAATTAAATTAGTATTAATAAATGAATGGATTTGAAATTTAACTATAGGGAAGTTAAATAAATTGAACTTGATTTGAAAAATTGTTGAGATGAAAATTTAAACTTGAAAGATAAGTGATTATATCATATGAATTGGAAAGTTTAAATTAATAAGTTGTTTAACTTATAAAATGAGAAAGTTTAAGTAAAACCAGTTGTTAAATGGTTGAACAGTTTTGTTAAGTAAAACAAATCTGAATTTTGAAATGTGGTATAAATTTGACTTTAGTAAAGTTAAATAAAATAGAATTTCAAATAAATTTGAGGCGAACTTAAGTTTTATGGTGAGAATAAATGCAAGTGAAGATAAATGAAACATGGCTTAAGTAATATTGAATCAAATTGAATTTGATATCAAAATGAATTAATAAAGTGAAGTAATGAATATGAATTTGAGTTATATAAAGGAAAATTCGACTTTAATTGTAAAAGTGAATTTGTGAATATGGTGAGTATACAAATTCAATCTGAATTAGAATATAAACCAATTGAAATTAAGTGTGTTAAACCAAATTGAATGTAAGAAAGTAAATAAATTTGGTTAAGTTGAATGTGCATTAGTTGCTAGTTGATTGTATGGGAATTCATTAAGTATTAATGAAATTGAATTAATGGAAATTAGAAGCTATGTAATTGAATTCAAATTGAAAGATAAGTAAATTTAAATAGAATCAAATTTGATTTGAATTGAAGCAAACTAACTTGAATATAAATTAGTGAATGTGAACTAATTGGATATGAATGAATGTTAGTAAAATCCAATGTGAATGAATCAAATGCGATTAAATTGAAAACCAAGTCGATGAATGATTTACTAAAGAACTAGTTGATTATCTTGGAAATGGAAAATTGATAAATTTATATAATAGTTAAATTGGAATTTTTGAATTATTATAACCAGTTTAAATGGAAGATTTGAAAGTGTTGATAAAATATTGGATTTGTATAAGCGTTAAAAGTGAAATATTTAATGGATTTCATAAGTGGATGAAAAGTTTTAGAATTAAAAGTTTTATACTGTGAAGTTATAAAATGAATCGAAGTTGCGAAATAAAAGAATTTATAAGTAATTTACTTGTAAATTAAAATTCTGATATAAAACTAAGTTATAAAGGAATGATTAATAAAGCAATTTTTTATAAATTGAAGTCTTTATGAGTAGGAATAGAATTTATAAACGTTGTTTATGAATTCGAAACTGACTTATTTTGATAAGTAAAATCTTTATAGCTTGTTAAATGATGTATATTCACAATTTTGGACCGTGAATATATTATTGAATAAAATGGACATGTTTGGGAAAGTGATATTTTAAAACGAAGTTAATTGTTTAAAAAAAAAAAAGATGTTTTCAAAAGACATTGAATATCGAAACCATAGATTTCAACATTCATTGTTGAAATAGACGTTTTCGAATATAAGGAAATGGTGGACTATAACACTGTTGTTATAGTAAATGATTTCCGAAAGGAAATGTTTTGTGTAGTATTGGGATTTATATATCTATCTAAATTTCGAATCCCTATACTAGTGATTTTGAGTTGTCGTAACGATGTTTTACGTAATATTCGTTTTGACTCAAATGAAAATGTGAAAGAGAATGATTTCCTTAAAGATGAAATATATACTTAATTTTGATTAAAGTATATCGAATATTTTCAAATGCTGAAAATAAATGGATTTGTGAATTACTTATTTTTAAATAAGTATGGAAATGTTTTTCCAAATGTGAAATGTTGTGAATATATTCCGTAAGGGATAAATGATTTGAAATTCATTTTTGAAGTCGAAGTTGAAAAGTTAAATGAGAGAATTTGAACAATTTGTTCAATTTGAAATTTTTCAAAAGATTGAATCGTTGAGTTAAAATTGAGTTTAACTTCGACATCAAAGACAATATAAGTTGAGCTTTGAATTTCAGATGATGATTTGGATTGCATGTCTAACATTGTGAATTGATGACATAGCAATTGATCTCTATTAAATATATATCTGTTGGTGGCGGAGAATTTATTCTCTTAGCTTAACACCCTTCTCTGAGACGTACGAGCTCAGAGGTTGTATATCGATAGACATCAATTCTGTGTTGAGAATTGACGATGTAAACGTGAAATCCAAATCGAATGTGAAAGTCGATAATAAATGGAATTATGAATATGAATTAGGTTTGAGATAACCTTAAATTTCTAAATCGACCTAGAGGAAAATTTTGAAATCCTCTATTTTGTTATGAATATGAGATATGTAAGTTTCAGAACTTATATATATGAATGCGGTAAATTTGAAACCGTTAGTTTAGAAAGACATTGTTATGGAAATCTTATGTATGTTTACATGGATATGATATGTACGAAATGTGAAATGAAAGTACTACATATATGATATTATGTTTTCTAAACTGAGGATGTGGAAAAGTACCTTCCATTTATTATTGGAGAAGGTATTGGAACTCGTGAAGAGTATCCATTTGAAATTCGTAGCTACGTAGAATTTTAGTCAGAGTGACTATTTGAATCGGAAATCCTTCGCGATAGTTCATCGCGATGAGATTAGATTTGATTGATGATTAGCGTAATTTGAGGGGCGAGATGCCCACAGTTACAAGCGATTCCACTGGGATAGTGGCGTAACCGCCGAGTAAACTGCAATCTAATGCCAGGCGAAATTTGAGGGGCGTGATGCCTACAGACACGAGCGACTCTACTGGGATAGTAGCGTAACCGCCGTGTGTACTGCAATCTATGGCGACAACCATGGCGAAATTTAAGAGATGAGAAATCTACAGCCACAAGCGACTCTACTGGGATAGTAGCGTAACCGCCGGGTGGAACTGTAATCCATGGGGGAACGTGCTTTCCATATCCATTTTTAAAAGAATTTTTAAAAGTATTTTCACTGGGAATTGAAGCAAGTATATTTAGTACTTGGAGATTTTTAGACCTGCGCCTGGCCAGCGTATGTCTAATGTCTGTGAGAACGAAGATGGACTTGTTAAATTTCGAGTTAGCAAGTATTTTCAAACTGTAAATAGCGAATCAATGATTTGAAAGTAAAATTTCAAAATTCCTACCTAATGAACTAAGAAAGAGGATCTTTGAAATGTTTTGAAAGTCCACAGCTTTGGAAGAGGTATATTATATAAATCTCTAATGTGAAGAATCTTAAGTTTGAATCTGAGTTGTAAATCGAAAATGTTGATAAAAGACTTTTGCGTTTTGATTTTAGAAATCAATGATTGTAGAAATCATTGAATAAAAGAGAAGATAAACAGAACTAGTGAGATTAAACAAATGGAATGAATCCTATCTTCATTTATTTGTAATAAGTTTTAAGTTTAGTAAAAATTGACTAGAGTATAAATATCGATGAAATTTTAACAACTTTTCCTTTTCGTGGACGAAAAGTTTTTAAGGAGGGGAGTTTGTAACGACCCTGAATTTTGAACAATTTAAATTGAAAATATTTAATTAATTTTAAATATTCGAACGATGATTTGACTTGAATTTCAAATTATCAGAATGAGATGGCGATTAAATTTTTGAATTTAATCTATTGTAAGTTGAATAAAATTTGAATCTTCAATTTTAAGCCGGTTAAAAATAATTTAAAGGCTTGGAAAATTCATATTGATAATACTGAAGGTAATAGAAGTTTCAGAATTTAATTTGAAAGCGATTTGTTCAGTTTTGAAATATTATCGTTTAAATTGAATTTAAAAAATAGCATTTCGAGACACAGTCTCGGAATTTGACGAAACCAGTTTCATTGGGTCCGTAATATTGAATTATTACTGGATTTTCAATTTTGTATTTATCAGAATTGTTTTGTGAACATACGGCGTATAAACGCGTAGAAAATCTATTCGGATTAAATTTAAATTTCGGTGATAACCGGGGTTTTCGCATCGATTTGATATCATTGTTAAACGATTTCTCTGCTAGCTTATCGCTTATAGGAATTTCGATTCGAATTGGAATTCGTTTAATAAAAAAATTTGTTGTTGGAATTTTTTTTGAATCGGTTAAAATTCTTTTGAAAAGAAAAAAAAAATTTGTGAAGTGTTGATGGGCTTAAAAGAAAAGTATACCATAACCCATACCCCTTTTTTCTCTGTTAAAACCCTATACCCGATCCCCATTACTTCCCTCATTCACAAACCCTAAACCTAAAACAGACGAGAAGAAAATAATGGCGGCTTCAAAATTTTCGTTCATTCCTCATTCAAACCCTAGTTCCTTTCCAAAAGAAAAAAAATGGCGAACGAAATTTAGGGCTCCAGCCTCGTCGTCTTCAAAATTAGGGCTTCGAGTATGAGATCGCCGCTTTGCCAAATCGAACGCGATGACGCTTCTATTCCCCTCAGAAATCGTGGCTCCTTCGACCTGCTCCAATTCGTTCTAAGGTGAGTAGTTCCCCCCTACTCACATCTATTTCATGCCTACTATGATGATCGGCAAATTTGATTTGATTTTGTGATGATTCTTTGGGGTTGAATTTATATGAACTTCGAGACTTTCCTATTTCTCGATTTCCTGATATTGTGACAACTTGATTCCCACGGTTTTGATTTTTGTGGCATTTGATTTTTTCCTTGAGTCATACGGCAAATAACTTTCCTCTTTTAACTTGTTGGCTTTGGCATCGACTTTGACCTGTAGTTGCCTTCGGCTGCACACTTGTTGGCTTTGCCATATTATCCACTGCCTCTAGTAGCACTTTGATATGGTGTAGCTTTTGAATCATCCCTTATCTGTCGCATTTGCATATCATTGAAATTCCATCACTACACTGTTTATTTGCATATGAACTTGAGTTCCTTGTTATGTCTTTTGTGCATTGGCCACTTGAACTAGTTTCTCTAACTTGTAGCCTCTGTACATTCATGAAGTATGGTTTCACATGCATACTGCCTATACATGCTTGGTCCTTGATTTCTGAATCGATGTACATGTGTTCACTTGATCATGGTTTCATTTAGATAGCTTCACTGTTGTATGTACTGACATCACCTTGCAGTCTTCACATATAGTTTGTTCATGTTGTGCACTTGTCAGTATAGTCTTTATGTTGCTCTCTGCATACTTAAACTGATTGGGTTTATTTTAAATTGCCGAAGTCCAGTTTTGTAAGACTGTTGTACCATGATTTTGAACTTACCTTAAGTAAAATTCGGGACTAGTTTATATGATGATTTTTGGGTTGGTTTGGATATGACACTTCATTGCTGTCTGCATTTAAATAATTCGTGAGATGATCGAGTTGCTGTCATTATTGTTGGCACTAACTTCATCATGTTGGCATTCTTTTATCTGGTTTGTTGTTTTCGCCTATGTGCTTCGACTTTGGCATTTTGCCTTGTTCTAGACTATGAAGTAAATACTGTCCAGTTACAGTATTATATATGTTACCTTTCGTACACTTATGTTTTTTTTTTGAGACTGTCTGCACCCAGTTGCATTCTAGTCTTCAAACATATGTATGCAGTGATGTATGTATATACATTAAATTGATATGTATATATGTATGTTCGAACTGCATTTTATTTTCTCTTGGGATGATTGACTGTATTTTGGGATTGAATTACGACTTGGTGGAGTTGCTGTCATTACTATTGGCACTGACTTCATCTTGTTTGCAATTTGATGGTCTAGTTGCCTTGTGCACTGGGTCAAATTCGAGTTGAGTTGCTTTGCAGTTGTGTTGAGGCAGTTTGTATATGAATAGGCTGTCTTGACCACTGGGTTATACTTGCATTTGTGTAGTCTGGTCTCCATTATGTGGGTGTAGGCTTATATTCGCAGTTCACCACCCCTTATGTGCATGTTTTCACTGTGTATATAACTACCAGGTTTTGTTTTCATGAGTAATACTTGATGACTTTGGTTCTCGATAAATGTTGAACTTATTTTATGGTTGAACTTCGACATTAACTTGATAATGTCTTCGAGTTCTTTGTTTAAGTGCTTTTAAATATGTACAGTTGTGATTGCACTTGACCCTCTATAGTCGTGGCATTCATTGTGTACTTGCACTTGTATTTCCTGGTTGTATATGTTAACATACTTCAAGTGGTCTGCACATACCCTTGTTTACGTCTCCACTGCATAGCTTTTAACTTAAGTGCATTTCTTGATTTCGGTTGTACTTGGCCATTTGAGGCGTTAGGTCTGCATACATATGTTTTGATGCAGTCTTGTTTTGTTGTAGCTGCTGCACTTTTTGATTTAGTGTACATGTGCATGCATCTTTGCATTTGTGTTTTCGTTGGGTGTCTGCACATGCTTCTGGTCCATTGCTTAGCGAAGTCTGACTTGATTAGTTGTGAAGTTGCCACTGATTTAAGTCCATCTTGTTGTTTCATTTCCTTGCATCATTGGGTGGCACTTGCTGCCCATTTAACATGTGCATTTCCTTCATGTGTTCTGCACACTGTGTGGCCACATAATTGTATATGTGTGGACTATTCTTCATTTGCATTGATGCACAGATTTATATTTGCAGTCTGATTTGTTTGTCCCTTGCACTGGCCATTGAATTCAAGTGGAGGCTGCATTTTCGTTGCAGTTTTACCCTTGTTTCTATGTGATGACTTTACATTCGGTGGTGGCGAGGCGGTGCACGCGTGCGTGCACTGCAGCCACCCAAATCAACAGTTTTGAATTGATATTTCTTTTTCTATGCGTCGTGACGCATTGATGTTTTTATGCCGTATTGGCGAGGCCGTACACGCGTGCGTGTACGGCAGCCAATAACACTGTTTATCTCTGTTGATGATTTAAATCTGCTGATTTATTGTTTAACACTGTTTAGTGTTAAAATCTTCGTTATCCGATTTCTTTGTTAAAAGAGTCGGATAGACGAGAATTATTGTGACTGTCGTCTATTTAAATTATTACTGCCTATATGCACAAATAAACTGGTTTGAATTAGACTGACCTGTGTATTATTTTCTTTTGAATATAATACTCGGGTCAGACCGAGTATTTTTACAGCTTGAAGATTTTCGAGCAGCGAAGTTAGAGAGAGAGAGTAAAGAATCATTTATTTTCGAGAAAATTGTATTTTAAGATATTCCGCTGTATCTGTATTAAAATTGTATAACTCTGATGTATATAAAAAGATTTATAGTAATGAAATAAAGATTCATTTGTTTTAATTGCTTGTTATTATCTGTGTTTCTGTGGCTGATTCTGTTTAAACCTTATAAACTAAATAACAATTCGTCTTTTTGAACGTTTCGAGTTGGTTTAATTACCGACTGGAGGCGGTCAAAAGGGGGAATGTTACAAATTGGTATTATATATGTATATAGAAATATATATATTGGAATATGTATATATTGGAGTTGATTTCCCGCATTGTATAGCGGATGAGACCCTATTGCGCCGCATAATAGCGGATAATATTTATAAATCCCATATACCGCGATATTCCGTACTGGAACAGAATTGGTATTGTGCTAACATCTGTGGATGCAGGGAAACAGGTTGGAGGGATCCGACTGGATTCCTCACCGTATTGATTTATTTACAGATATTGTGATATATTCTGTTATCATATGATGATATGTGATGTTTGATTATCGTGATTGATGATTGGTGCTGTTGCATCATCGGATCCATTTTTGAAGTTGAAAAATAACGATTTTGATTTATAAAGGATTTTTAAAGTGATTTTTGTAAGTATACGTTTTATTGAATTTTGGAATCGATTCATTTTAAATAAATAAATGTTATAATTTTCGTGTTATGAAAATTATGAGATTTGTGAAATATAAGCGAAAAGTAGTTTTTGAAATAAAAAGTTGATTAATTTGTAAAATGGCTTAAATTGGGATTTTTGGATTGTTATAAATGATTTATTTAAAAGATTTAAAAATTGATATTTATAAATAAAAAATATTGGAATTATAAAACGAGTTTTTATAAGTGTTAAAAGGAAGTATAAATGGATTTCATAAGTGAACGGAATTTATAGATTTATAAATTGTGAAGTTATTAAATGAATAGATTTTGTAAAATAAAAGATTTATAAGTAATTATCTTATAAATCGGATTTTGGCATTTAAATGAGATATGAATGGAATTTGTTAATAATGATATTTATAAGTTGAAGTTTTATAAATAGAAATGGAATTTATAAACGTTGTTTTATAAATCCAAAACCAATTGAATTTGATAAATTAAACATAGAAGTTTAATAAAGGAGATATATTCGTGATTTTTGGACAGTGGATAATCTTTTAAGTAAAATGTGTAGAAACGTTAAATGTGTTAACGAAGTATATTCACGATTTTCGACAGTGAATATATTATTAAGTAAAATGGGTATGTTTTGGAGAAGTGATATTAAGAAATGAAGTAATTGTTTTAAAAGATGTTTTAAAATGTGTTAAGTATCGAAAACATAGATTTCAACACTCATTGTTGAAATAGACGTTTCGAGGAATAAGGAAATGGTGGACTATAACACTGTTGTTATAGTAATTGGTTTCCGAAAGGAAATGTTTTATATAGTATTGGGATTTATATAACTATCTAAATTTCGAATCCCTATACTAGTGATTTTGAGTTGTCGTAACGATGTTTTACGTAACATTCGTTTTGACTCAAATAAAATTTGTGAAAGAGAATGATTTCCTTAAAGAATGAAATATATACTTAATTATGATTTAAGTATATCGAATATTTTCCAAGTGTTGAAAATAAATGATTTGTGAATTACTTATTATTAAATAAGTATGGAAATGCTTTTCCAATATGAAATGAAAGGTTTGAAATTTTATCTTTTAAAGATAAATTGAAAAGTGAATATTTGAAATTTGTTTCAAATGGTTAAGTGTGGAAAATTATATATCTTGTAAAGATATTTTTGGAAAATAAATAATTTGGAAAATTATTTGGAATCTGATGATGTTGCGCATCTTTATTGATAGTTAAATAACCGACTATCAATATTTACCCTTGAATGGGTATTTGTTATGATTTGCTTGAATTTGAATGCCACACTTATTTTTGAATAAGCGCTCACTATTCGGGTTAGTCGAGAAAGGACCTTTGGGTCGTATAACCCATTCCGAATATGTGATACGTCGTAATGGATTGCATTTGATGACCGGTGTTGAAGACCGGATATTTATTCAAAAATATGTCATCAAATGCAATCCAGCTCGCCACTACGATCGGGGGATGACATATTCGTGTCAGTAGTTACCCAGTTAGGGGTAACCCGGCCTTGTGTTGGCAGAGATCCGGTTTGGTTCTCGGGTCGTCTTTCCAGAGGCGTACCTATGTGGCAATGGGAAGTTCCTTGGCCTGACCATTTGTTGGAAATCCAAAGAAACAATACGAGACTTGTACGGTTTTAGTTGTAGAACCTATCATTCACTTATGGTGGCGCCCCACTGTTTGGATGGTAGCTATAGTAGGCATAAGTGCGAAATGCCTATGCTGGCTAAGATTAATATTATACTTTCGAAATGTTTTCTACACTATGCACTAATAATAATATAAAAAAGGATTTGATTTTGCGTAGTAAGCATCTTTGACTATCATAAGAAGAAATCTCCTCCAATTCTGCGTTTGCATTGTGTGTGTGGCGAGAGGTCTTATGGTAGTTTCATTTTCCAAAAGCATTGCGAAATTGACTTTAAAATCTTCCTGTTGTTTGTTTTAAAGATAAACTGTTTTAAGTTCTCACATCAGTCACCATGACTAACCTGGAGTTTATTGTTTCCTTCCTAAACTCTGGGTGCCCACCAATTTCCACACGAGCAGTCTAGAGTTAGGTTATCAGGTCATTCTGGATTTGGGATGCTATGGAGCTTAGTGGCGAGCTGGATGGCGAGACGTACCACTTGTATATGATGTTATTTATTCCGCTGTGTATTCTGTATGAGGACAAGTTTATAAAACTGTCCATTGATATGCTTTGTTGTTTATTGTTGTTGTACACTCTAATATGATGTTATGTAATAAACTGATGTAGTTCTTTTGACTAAAGATTTTTCTTTAATCTATTATATGTTGTTCCGCTGCGAATGTGAGATTCTGATATTGTTTCTGTTTCTGATGTTGTTCTGTTGTTCTTCTTTCTTTTTCTTCTATCTTTTCTTCTACCTCTTCTTTCTTTAACCCTAAGAATTCGGTTTTCCGGCATTCGATGGCTCGGCAGTCGATACAGTGGACGTATTGATGTCGATATTCGGAAGTCAAAGAATCGGGTCCTTACAATTTCACTTGAGTTGGATTTATTGATATAAGAATATTAAACCTGACTCAAGTGTTTTGTGTTTTACTTTACGCTCGGGTCAGACTGAGTGGTTCAGTGTTCGAGACTCACCTTTTGAGTTGGAGCTTCGCTTGGAGATCCAGCTTTCTGTTATTCAGTTGATTCCAGTGATGTATTCTGATCTTGTATTTGACTATTGTATTGAGACATATATGTATTCGAGACTTCTGTTGTATCTTGTTCAACTCTGTTATATATATAGTAGCTTCATGAACTACTATCCTTTTTGTTTTCGCTGCATTATTGTTATATTACTCTGTGTCTATGATTCTCTGAGTATTTATTTACTGTATATGCTGAGTTTTGCCAAATTTAAATTAACAATCTAATATTTTGAGCAATTCAAATCCGACATGTATGGATGCGAATGGTTGAAAATTTCAGGCTGTTGCATGTGGTATCAGAGCTCTGGTTTTAGGCAAACTTAGTGTATATGGTAAATTTAATTATGGAATCACTTTCGTTCAAGCTTGAATCCCTCCCTCTTTGACTTGGGTTCCTTTGGATTTTGGAACGTTCTCCTCGGTTTCAAAATCCATGTTGTCTCTCCCATAATCCCATTCGTTCTGAAATCCATTCTTTACTCGACCTCGTTATGTTTTCTTGATCCGGAGCATCCTATAGCTCCATTGAATGATTTGTAAAAGAGTGAAACTCCTTTACAATCGGTATTGATTCACCGGAGATTTCTGTATCCTCGATTTACGATGCTATTATCTTTTGCTATACCCGAATTCTATTTCTATCGATCGAATGTCGATTTTCCTTAGAATTCTGCATCAATCTTATTCTTGAAGTCTCGGTTGACCGGTTAATGTCACCTACAATTTATATAAGTCTATCCATCCGTTCCTCTCTTTGAAATCTATTTATCTCCCTATCGAGTTTATCTTCTAGTTGAATTCTTTTGTTTAGGATCCCTCTATATTTGAATCCCTATCTTTGTTTTAAATCCATTCTGGAGTCATTGAGTGAGGGAGTGTATTTGTATTAATATTAAAATGTTTATAGTGTGTTGTTTGAGTTGTTGATGTTGATTTGGATTTTCGATCGATTCGTTTGCAATGCTATCGATAGGATTTTCAAAACACTTGAACAGAGCAAACTGACACAATATTATTTTCAAATTTGGTAAATGAAATAAATTTGTTTGATTATATTGTAAAAATATAGGTAAAATTTTCTGAAATTTAATAAGTTAATTAAATTGGTTGTTTGAAATGATAATATTTGATTATCATTTATTGTTCTATAAATGAATTTATAAACATGGTTTATAAATTAATTTGGAATTGAAATGAATCTAAATCAGGAATTTGAGAATTTAATTTCCGGTGATTTCAAACTTTGGTTTTAAAGCTTTAAAGTGTATATTATTTAAAGTATTTTCAAATAGAAATCATTTCAAAGAATTTTTTAGTACTCTTCTCTTTTGTCGCTGGAAAATAATTTCGGTAATGACTGCAGCATCATCGATATTTATTTTCGAGTTTCGAAGAGGAGAGGCCATTCAGTAGCTTTGCTACACTTTTGTTTTAGAAATTAATTTTGTTTTGAATTCCTTAAGTATGACTTAATATATATATATATAGGTATGATTTGATTTGATATATATAGCATATATATATTTATCTATAAAATGGTTTGAAGTTAATCGGGAATTTAATTCTTAAATTTCATAAAGGATGATTTCAATTATAAATGAAACCAAAATTTTGAATTAATATTTAAACTTGAATAATTGAATTGGAAATTTTTTACCTGTATAATACTCAATTACATTCCAATACAACTTACCTAAATTATTCAGAAGTTGAATATGTAATTGGATAATATACAATATAAAATGATTTTATAAATAAAATTTAAGTGGTTAAAATAAATGTTATACACTTAAATTTTAATTATAAAAATGTTATTAGAGATAAATAGAATAATAAGTTAAGTGAATAATAAATGAGATAAATTGAATTTTTGTTTTGAAAGAAACCTTTTTGTATCAATTATTGATAAATTGAAATTAATTAAACTTAATGGAATACCTTGAATTTAAAATAAATTATTGAATATTGATTAATTTAAATTGAAATGTATATGGTTTAAACTAATTATTTTATTTTGTTTTCAACCTATTTTCTTTCTGGTTGTTTCTATACTCCTACCTCGTTCCTTTTCGGGGACAAAAAGTTTTGAGTGGGGGAGAGTGTAACGACCCGTAAATTTAAGTGATTTTATTTAATTTAATTAACTAAATTTTTGTAAAAATTTAAATAATTGAATTTGGAAATATGAATTTGATATTTGGAATACGTCTAATTAAACATAGCAATTTGTAAATTTTCATCGGATAATATGGAAGTTTATTTTCTTGTGTAATTTTATTTCAATTTAAATCAGTTAATATTTGATGATAATGAAATGTCTTCCAAACCTGAATATTTTTCTATAGAAAATTTGTAAATCATTTTTTGAGTGAGACGTCATATTTCGTTTCGTCAAATTTGGACTTCTATTGCTTCGTTTATCTTATTTTCGACAAATTTGCAGCATTTTCGGTACCGATTATTGGCTTTTGATCGGATGATCGTACCACTAATATCTGTATACCGTTTCGATCATCTCGTCGTGCTGATTTCTATGGTATATTCAATTCTTTGTCTTGAAGTCCGATACGTGGTGGAATCTGCGAAAAATGATTTCGTATCGGTACCGGTTTTATAATCTTTTGGGTTCTTTTCAGTTACCCACGTGAATTGAAGAGCTTAACAATTTCAGCCAGCTATTGATGGATGACTTTTGCTTTTCCCTGACTTTGGTTTTATTTTCGGTTCGTTCAAAATTCTTTTGCCTGGCCCATTCTCTTCTCCTCACGTTCTCACTTTCTTCTGCAAAATTTTGTACAGGAAGTTCCATTGTTTTTCTTCTTTCTTCTAGACCTTCTCCTGCTCTTCCCACGTTGTCAACCATAAACCCGCCTTTAGCTTCGCCAGAAGTGCCTATCGACACATGCAACACCCGAGTTCACCCAACCACTCACGTGCCCTTCCCTCTTCCCTATAGCCGACCTGCACTCACGCATTCCACCATGCTCGGCCTAGTCTTCTCACACCTGTGCAGCGCAACCAGGCTTCCACCTCAACTGAACTCCTCCCATCATTCTCCTTCCCTTCTCCTCCTCCCGCTATCTTTTCCTCACGCCCCTCTACATGGCCGGGGCACCACATTCCCAATCACCTTTTCTGGCCTAGCACGTCCACCTTCTGTAGCTTCTGATTCATCGCAGGCAAGTTTACTCTTTTATATATATATATATATTAGTATAATCTTAATATGTATGCGGTATATATATGTATATTTATAGGATTAGTATTTGATTTCTTTTATATAATTTACAAATATTTTGATCTCAATACGTATAGTAAATGAAGAATGTATAAAAGTGTATAGGTTATTACTATATATTTTATTTTAAGTGTATTGTTATAAGTTTGGGGTTTTGTTTTGCTATTCTCATAATATGATGTTTTACTATACTATATATATACAGTTGTTATAAGGTATATATATGTATATCAATTCTAATATATATGTTTGTTGTTTTGGGGCATATATTTATGTATATATTTTCTCTTAGTAATATGCCGTGGGTTTAGTATAGTTATAAGTTATATGAGTTTGTTGTTTTATGTGTATATATCTATATAGGTTGTAGTATGTATATATATGTATTTATAAAAGCTTATATATTATATATGTTTTGCTTATATCCGTCTAAAGAGTATATATATATAAAGGTGAAGTTTTGTTGATTTTTTCTATATTAATATCTATGTTCTGTATGGTGTAGAGTTCTCTTATAGATAATATATATATACATATGTATATAATGTATGTTTAATATATATGTGTTGTTCTATAGTCAATATTGACTTAAATGTAATATATACATGTTATATAGAGTATTTTGGGTTCTGATGCTATATTTTATTTTGTAGTAAGGGTTATGTCAGCTCATATCTGAATTATATAAATGTTTGATTTTTATATACATAAATTTATATAAGTTATATATATATATTATTTTATCTTAAATTACATATGGTATATAAATATATATCATTCGGTTTCAAAACAGTTATATGCATATGTGTTTTGGGTAATTGTTTTAAGTATAATAAGATCTTTAATTCTTAATGCTTGAGTTTAAGAATGATTGTTTTAGAAAATTTTATAATATTTCAATCTTTTTCTTAAATTAAAATACTGAAATATATATCGAATATAATGTATCAATTTTCAATTTATATCAGAACTGATTCGATTAATTTTCATCAATTTCCATTTATCAGCTTGTCTGTCGAATCCGTATCCATCTAGCTTTGCTTTGGAATTCGTGCTTGGATTTCATAACTCATCTTATTCTCGTTCATCTCTAGCCTCGAAAGGTGAGAAATCACTCACGATTAATGTCCTTTTATTTATTAAATTTGATTTCAATTGAAATATACTGTTGATAGTTATTTACATTGCTATACATATGCTGTTATCTGTATCTATTCACCTGTGACATCTGACACAATTATCTGTTATTTATATTGATGATATATGCCTGTTATATTATTATAATATCTGTTATCACTCTGCAAGTTGCCTGTTAGTATAGAATTCCATATGGGTTGAAATGATACATACCCGAAAGATATGTAGAATAGGAGAAAATCGTTATGGGTTGAAATGATAAACCCAAGCGATTTTCATTGACATTGAATTTGGGATTGCGGGTTGAAAAGATATATACCTATATATATTTAAATTGCGGATTGAAATGATAAATATCCGTATCACTTGACCATAGGATAGAGAATTATATACAGACATCGTTGGTCTATATAAATTTATTTTTTTTGAAAATGATTTCTATGGTTTTGAAAAGGAATATACGGTTTTAATAAATATTGATTTTAAAGATTTATTAAAGTTGATTTAATAAAGTTGATATATAATATGTTTAAGTATTTATTTAATATCTATATTTTCAAATATAGAGTTTATAATGAGTCAGGTTGGAAAGATAAATATTGAAATTGATTTGGAAATTATATTTATTTAAGAATTTTACTTAAATAAGTTTGATTTGAAATTATTAAAATTGAAATTTTAAAGATGTGATTTAATAACTTGGATTTGATTAAAGGTGACTTAAATGAATATTTCAAACTTATATAAATTTAAATAGGAAATTTTGTTTATTTAAATTTGTAAATTGAAGTTGTATTTAGATGTTATTGAAATGATTAAGTAAATATTGAAATTGAAATGGCTTATTTTATGGTTCAAATATGTATTTGAAATCGATAATTTGAAATGGTTTATTAAGAAACTGAATTGAGTTGAAATTTATGAATTGAGATTGAATTAAAATTGAATTTTGGAATTCGAGTTGATTTGAATCGATTTATGAAATTTGAGGAAACTATTTTATTATATAAAGTATTTTTAAACAATATACAAAACTATTTATATTTTACTTTATAAATTATTTTAATATAAACTATTTTAATATAAATCATTTTCAATATAAATTATTTTATTATAAACTATTTTAACTTATAAATATTTTATATAAACTATTTTTAGTTTATAAACTATTTTATTATATATATAATTTTATATCTAAACTGTTTAGGAGGAAAGTGTTAAGGATTCCAAATGCTATGATTTCAAATTGTTATAAATTTCAAGGTTTTGATTTCCAGAGTATTTTGATTTTAAATGACTTATGATGTCGGAAGCGTTATAACTTTGGAAAGTGATATGATTTTGGTAATGGATATATTTGAAGTGAAAATGATATCATATTGATTTGGTTTTTGAAATGAAAATGATATTTTGATTTTGAAGTATAAACTATTTTGAAATGACCGCAGTGTTATAATAACGTTTGGTTGTTAAAGAGACCGGGATTGGATATGGGCATACTCTCTGTCGATACCGAAAACCACTTTAACAACTGTGTACGCCGTGGAGATTCCAGAATGAAGTAGGATGGTGGCGACGATTCTATATGAGGTATATACGTGGACCCAACTCCCGTGAGTTGGCATAAGGTCGCTAAAACAGGAGCGATTCCGGGCCAATGAGGTAGCTCCTCTTATCGGACACACTCCATCGTATGCCATTCTATTACTTTGTGATTGATTTGGTGCGCACCTTTGATTCGGGAGTGTGGCTTGAGGTGGGCGATTGCTGCGGCTCTGCGTCACCACCAGTCCGGATGCGTAATTGGTATATCTACCCTGGCATTGCCTTGTTGTGCCGTGGCACCTACCCTAGTGTGCTTTACTACAAGTTTGTTTTGTACCTATGGTGTGCTTTACGATACTGTATAGACTATGGGAATATATAAAATGTGTTGAGGTGGAAAATGTAAAGCCTTAACGCTATTTTAATAGTTTACTTTACTATAGACATATTATAATAGCGTATTACTACATAGTAGATAGTTTAACGGATCCTTAGAGGATGGTTATCCCAAACATCCTTTGAGTTACTTGTATTTCAGTTGATATTTCACTTGAGTTGGATTTATTGATATAAGAATATTAATCCTCACTTGAGTGTTTTGTGTTTTGCTTTACGCTCGGGTCAGACTGATTGGTTCAGTGTTCGAGACTCACCTTTTGAGTTGGAGCTTCGCTCGGAGATCCAGCTATCTATCCAGCTTTTTGTTATTCAGTTGATTCAGTGATGTATTCTGATCTTGTATTTGACTATTGTATTGAGACATCTATGTATTCGAGACTTCTGTTGTATCTTGTTTAACTCTGTTATATATATATATATAGTAGCTTCATGAACTACTACCCTTTTTGTTTCCGCTGCATTATTGTTATATTACTCTGTGTCTGTAATTCTGTGATTATTTATTTACTGTATATGCTGAGTTTTGCGAAATTTAAATTAACAATCTGATATTTTGAGCAATTCAAATCCGACATGTATGGATGCGAATGGTTGAAAATTTCAAGCTGTTACAATCCTTGTTTTAGTAAAGTAAATATTTTTACTTTGGATATTTTTCCAATCCTTTTAAAGAAGTTTTTATGGAAAGTTATTAAAGTACTTTAAAATGGGAAGTTGAAGTTTAAGTATGTTTTTATATTATTTTTGTATTTTTAAAGTAAAGAGTTTTAAATTGTAAAAACTTGCTTTTTATGGTTGTTGTGTGCATTTCTACCACCGAACCAAAAAGCAAGTCCAAACTCTCATCCGGTCTCCCACCGAACCAACCTACATCCGGTCTCCCACCGAACCAACCTACATCCGGAGCCGAACCAACCTACATCCGGTCTCCCACCGAACCAACCTACATCCGGTCTCCCACCGAACCAACCTACATCCGGCCTCGCCAAACCAACCACCGGACCAACCTCACCGAACCAAACCCCCGGACCAAGCATTACCGGTCCAAACCATCGCACTCCTACCACCGAACCATGGGATGCCGAACCAAGGTGTTCCAGGCCAGATTGTATCAGCCCAGGCCCACCAGCAGCTATATACATCCAAGACCCCTGCTCCCAACCTCACTCTATAAATAGAGGGGCAGGGGTACAACAATGGGGACAAGTTTTGAGAGCTCAAGCACGGAAGGAACTCTTCAAACAACTTTCTTTTACTCGTATCAAAGCTTTGTACTTGTAATCAAAACTAGAGAAGTGAAATAACATATAAAGTGGACGTAGGCACATTCTGGCTGAACCACTATAAACTTGCGTGTCTTTTTACAGTTTAGTCCCTGCTTTTTATATATTTGCATAAACCTCCAAAATCGCTAAGAACAACATAAGATTTACTAAATCATACAACTTTGAGGTGTTTGTCCATTTTTTGTGCAAACATTTTTGGTGCTTTCACTGAGAGTCTAGAAACTCGAAGCTTCAGCTTCATCTACTTAACGAGTTTTCCTAACAGCATCGTCCGCCACTTGGAAAACATGCCTCCCAAACAGAGAAAAGATGTTAACAAAGGAAAAAACATCGCATCCAGTAGTCTTCCTGATCCAGCTGTCGCGAATCAAGTAAATCGTCCTCCTCCAGCAACGGTAACAAATGAAGGACAGGCTAACCCAACCACTCCTGCCACAGAACAGCCTGCAGCAATTACTAGGGCAGATTTGGACAGAGTTGTTGTTGAAGTAACTAACCGCTTCACGTCCCAGCAGGAAGCCTTGGTGGACCATCTCATGTCACGCTTGAGGGACGCTGAAGAATCCAACCGCAACACTGAATCATGGGGCGAGTCCCAATCTGGAGGATCTCAGAGACAACAAAGATCTTCCTTCTTCGAAGGAGCCAACGGCAGAAGTAGCCGTGGTAGGAGCCGAGACCGAGCCCAGCCCGAAGTTAGGACTGAGGAAACGTTTGGTACCGAACCCAACAGGGAAGGTACCGGGCGAAGGTCAACTGCAGCTGAGCCTGTCATGCTGCCTAACCACAGAAACACCAGTGAACGGGGCCGAGCTAGAGTTCAGCCCGAAGTTGGACCCGAGGAAGTGCTTAGATCAGAACCCAACAGGGGAAGATCAAGGCAAGGGCCAACTGTAGCTGACCCAAGCATGCTCCCAGAAGATCAAAGGCAGCCACTAGAAAATATGAGGAATGATAGACGATACCATCCCTACAGGTTGTCTGGACGGAATCAACCCCACAGAACAGAACCAAACTCATTTCTGTCTGCTCCAAATTCTGATGAAAGGATGGCGCGCTTATTCAGAGAGTGTGTCCAACGGGAGCAAAGAGATCGAGGGATAGGCGCTAGGGTAACCAGCCCTTTCGCCCGCAATATCGAAATTGCTATCACCCCCCGAGAATGGAAGATGCCAACAATGGAACCCTACAAAGGAACCTTCGATCCCGTTGTACACTTACAGAGATACACACAGCATATGCTCATGAGTGGAGCAACAGAGGGAGTACTGTGCAAATGCTTTCCGCTCTTCTTAGCAGATCTTGCTACCTCCTGGTTCTGTCATCTACCCCAAGGATCCATCAGCTCATGGGAAATGTTGAAAGAAAAATTTATCAGTCAGTTCCGCATTCATGTGGAGCAACCTAAGGACGCTTATTCCTTATCCAACGTCAAACAGAAACCTGGAGAAAAGCTGCAGCAATACCTAACCAGATTCAACGCCGCAGCAGCCGCAGTTCAAGACGCCGATGAGAAGCTTATCCTGATGGCCCTCTGCAGTGGGGTGCATCCGGACACTAAATTTGCTAGAAGATTGACAAAAGAAAAACCAGCTACTTTACCCGATTTCTTCCATGAAGCCGGGAAATACATGAGGCTTGAGGATGCTGCCATTGAGGGGCAGTCAGGACAGCAAAGTAAGACGACCCATGGCAACGCCCCTGCTGTGGCGAGGGACGTTCGAAGAAATGATTCCAAAGACAATGCTGGGGGCAAGAAAGTAGAAAAACGCCTATATCGGCCAGGACCAAGATTCGACTCTTACACCCCTTTGAACGAGACCGTCGAAAATATCTTCCTTGCCACCCAAGGCGAAGTTAGATACAAACGCCCACCATACAAGAAGGAATCAGATAACGCACAGAAGTCTGGAAAATTCTGCCGCTTCCACGAATCTCACGGACATGATACCAACGAATGCCATCATCTCCGAGATCTGATTGAGGAACACATCAGAAGAAAGAAACTGGAACGCTATGTGAAAAGTCAAGACAGGACTCCAGCTCCTGCCAATGAAAACCCAAGGCTACCCTCACCAGGGATCGGCAGAGGCGACCGCAACGCTAGCAGCTCTAGTCAAGAAAAGATAGTGGTCCATACCATCTCAGGAGGTCCGCACATCGTAGACAGAAGTTGGAGAGAGATGGAAAGATATGGGAAGTCGCTTAGAGACAATAGAGACTGTGTCAATACGGTTATAGAAGAGCGCCACCCAAAGCGGAAAGAAAGTGATGACATCACATTCAGTAAACGCGACCTAGAAGGAAGACAGTACCCTCACATGGATCCCATGGTTATCTCTGCCCGACTCGGTCCCGCCGAAGTTTACCGAATCCTGGTAGACACTGGAAGCTCTGTAAATATCCTGTTCAAACACGCATTCGACAAAATGAAGCTATCAATGAAGGATGTATCTCCCTGCGATAAACCACTACACGGTTTCACTGGGGATGCGAAGATGCCCCTCGGGCAGCTGGACCTCTTTGTTGAGATTGGAAGCCATCCCCGCTCCGTTGTAAGGAAACAAACGTTTGTGCTGGTAGAAAACCATTCGGCCTACAACGCCTTCTTAGGAAGACCAGCCTTGTCTGACTTCCAGATTGTCCTAGCCCCATGGTGCCTGAAAATGAAATTTCCAACAGACAATGGGGTAGGGGAAGTGGAAGGAGACCAGGATATTGCACGAGACTGCTATGTAACCGAACTTCGTAACAACCACAAGAAAGATAAGGGGAAAGGTGTAGAGATTGCCCTCTGCACAAAGAACCTTGAAGCATAGCAACTAAAGAAAGCCCCTCCTCTTCGATACACCAGCGACCCTTTCAACGAATTAGACCCTAGGGACAAAGAGGAGGAGGCCACCGCCGAGCCTGCAGAGGCTATGGAGTTTATATCTGTAGACAAGCACGACTCAAGTAGGCTACTGAAAATTGGGTCCCAGCTGAAAGCTGAATTGAAGGAACAACTCATTGATTTTCTCCGCCACAACTTGGATGTATTCGCTTGGTCACACGCTGACATGACCGGAATCTCCCCCGACATAGCGTGCCACGTATTAAAAATTGATCCTACCAAGGCGCCTGTAAAACAAAAAAAGAGAAGTATGGGGGCAGAGCGATCAGCAACCCTCGATGAAGAAGTAAAGAATCTACTCGCCAATGACTTCATACGAGAAGCTATTTACCCAGAATGGATCGCCAACCCGGTACTAGTAAAGAAGGCTAATGGGAAGTGGCGGACCTGCATTGACTTCTCCAACCTAAACGACGCCTGCCCAAAGGATTGCTTCCCGCTTCCCAGAATCGATCAACTTGTAGACAGCACAGCCGGGCACGAACTCCTGTCTTTTATGGATGCATACTCAGGATATAACCAAATTCCTATGCATGCTCCCGACCAAGACCACACTAGTTTCATCACCGACCGGGGTTTATACTGCTACAAAGTGATGCCCTTCGGACTTAAAAATGCAGGAGCCACCTACCAGCGCCTCGTCAACAAGATGTTTGCAGGGCTAATAGGACGAACAATGGAAGTATATGTAGACGACATGCTGGTAAAATCACGGAAAGCCAAAGATCACGTAAGTCACCTAGGCGAAATGTTCCAGGTACTTCGACAGTATGGAATGAAGTTGAATCCACTAAAGTGCTCCTTCGGAGTGTCATCGGGAAAATTCTTAGGATTCATCGTCCATGCCCGAGGGATAGAAGCAAACCCTGAACAAGTCCGAGCATTAAGGGACATCAAAATACCTTCCACCCGAAAGGAAATGCAAAGCCTAAATGGAAAAGTGGCTGCCCTAAGCCGATTCATCTCCAAAGCAACGGACAAGTGCGTCCCCTTTTTCGAAGCTCTAAAGAAAGATAAAGGAAAGTTCGAATGGACGGACGAATGCTTAACCGCTTTCCTTAACCTAATCGAACACCTCCAGAAACCACCGGTACTCTCGACCCCAAGCGAAGGCGAAGAATTATACCTATACCTTGCTGTGTCATCTCACGCTCTAAGCGCTGCCTTGGTAAGGGAAGACAACCGCACGCAACGACCAATTTACTTCGTCAGTAAAAGGTTTACTGGGGCAGAAGTCAGATATCCTAAGCTTGAAAAGTTAGCATACTGTTTACTAATTACTTCACGAAAACTACGTCACTACTTCCAATCTCATTCCATCAAAGTTCTGACCGATCAACCACTGAGGCAGGTACTCCATCGTCCCGACACTTCCGGGCGACTACTTAAATGGTGTATTGAGCTGAGTCAATATGATATCACCTATCACCCTCGCACCGCCATCAAGGGACAAGCCATGGCTGATTTCATTGCAGAATTCACTACCAACGAGGATAAGGAGCAACTGGAAATAACAGAAGATATCAAGTGGAATCTCTTTGTGGACGGTGCATCTAACGAACAAGGCTCGGGGGCAGGTGTGGTAATAATCACTCCCAGGGGAAATAAACTGCACTATGCTATAAGGTTGGAGTTCGCTGCCACCAACAACGATGCAGAATATGAAGCAGTAATAGCCGGATTAGAAATTGCTATCGAGATCGGAGCCAATTCTTTGTGTCTTCACAGCGATTCTCAGCTTATTGTTAATCAAATACTAGGGGAATTCCAAGCTCGAGAAGAACGACTCATAGCATATCTAAAGAAGACCAAGTTACTTCTCAGCCGATTGGACCACTACTTAGTCAAACACATCCCTCGGGAAGAGAACCAAGAGGCCGACGAATTGGCAAAGCAAGCAAGTATGAGAGACGTCGCCATCTTCGGGGCAGTAACTGTCTCAAAGCAAACGATCCCAAGTTTTGAGCAAGTGAATCTGATAGCTGCAACCGAAGAAGCAACTTGGATGACTCCCATCCGAGACTACCTGCAAAATGGCACACTACCCGACGGGCGTAACGAAGTCAAGAAAATCTTGAGGAAAGCGTCCCGCTACACAATACAAGGAGACATCCTCTATCGGCGCGGGTTCTCTAACCCATTGTTAAGGTGTGTCGCCGGAAGGGAAGCCAAGGAAATCTTATCCAACATTCATCAAGGAAGCTGCGGAGATCACACCGGAGGGCAAACATTAGCAAAAAAGATACTCCGATACGGATATTTCTGGCCCACCTTAAGCAAGGACGCCTTAGATTTCGTCAAGAAGTGTGACAGATGCCAAAAATTTGCTAAGATCCCTCGGCTACCAACAACCGAGATTACTCAGATGACCAGCCCTTTGCAGTATGGGGAATTGACTTAATCGGTGAACTGCCAATGGGTCGAGGCGGCGCCAAATATGCTATAGTAGCAGTCGACTATTTCACCAAATGGGTGGAAGCAGAACCTCTAAATAAAGTATCTTCAGCGAAAGTTATCAACTTCTTAATCAAAAATGTTCTGTGCAGGTACGGAGTCCCACTAAAAATCATATCAGACAATGGACTTCAGTTTGACAGCGAGGAATTCGCCAACTGGTGCCAAGAACACGGAATTCACAAAAGCTTCTCATCCGTAGCATATCCCCAAGCAAACGGACAAGTCGAAGCAGTCAACAAAATTCTGAAAACTCTGATCAAAAAGAAGCTCGAAAAGTCAAAGGGCGCTTGGGTGGATGAACTCCCTACGGCACTATGGGCCTACCGCACATCTTTCAGAACATCAACAGGGCACACTCCTTTCTCTTTGGCATACGGATCAGAGGCTATGCTCCCAGTTGAAACCATTGTGCCTTCCCACCGTAGGATCCACTATAACCCAGAAGAGAACGAAGAGCTCCTCAACATGTCTTTGGATCTAGTCGAGGAGAGAAGGAATGATGCAGTCCTAAAAACAGCAGCCCACAAGCAAAAGGTGGCAGCACAATACAACTCCAAAGTCAAGCATCGTACCTTACGAGAAGGGGATCTTGTCCTCAAGCGAATCTTCCCTCGCCCCGGAGCACTAGACCCAATCTGGGATGGACCATATGTAATTCATAAAGATCTCCACAACGGAGCCTATATTTTGTCAACAGTGGACGGAGAGGTGTTCCAGAGGGCATGGAACATCCAACACCTCCGTCGATACTTTTCTTAACTTGTATTGCCCATATGAAGTGAATTAACAAAGAGAATCAGTGGACATAGGCATTTTTTCGTGCCGAACCACTTTAAAAAAGCCTTGTCTCTTTTTTAACTTGTTCCTTTGTATCTTGGCTGCTTGTTAACTTTATCCTTTTCTGTTGAACAAAATCCTGAGCATATAGCATTTCTATTCAAAGCACTCCACAATGCAACTTCACGTGGACAAGACCCAACAGGTACTATGCGAATCTATGCCCTCGCCAATGAGACACTTTTGCTCCAGCATCCCTCTGATGCGGGTTAACTCATTGCTCGCGACGGCCCTTAAAGCCAACTGTAATGAGCCGATTATAAGCCACCGAGAAGGCCGACTATAGCCGAGGCAGCTCATTACGGCGTTAGGCTCGCCGGCAACTGTGAACCGATTATAAGCCCCAACATAAGGTGTGGCCAGCCAGGGGCAGTTCACAGTTGACGATCGGCACCCACGCTAGCCGGCCACAGTAAGTCGAATAATACCCATGAGTACGGGCCATAATGGCCCGGGTAGTTACTGTGCGCGATCTCGGCTCCGGTGTGTCTTAAGTGCGGCTGTGGTAAAAAAGAATTAACTCCCCGCGGAGGCGTAAGATGGGTGACAAATGTCTCCAAGACCCACAGCTAGGGAAAGTGACTACAAAACCCGTTTGCCACGAACTTAAGCACATCGAAGGCCTTCCGTGACTGGAAGTTTTACTATTTCACATATTTCAATTTTACTTAAAAAACTTTCCTCCTACCCTCTATAACAAACCATAAAGTACAGGATGCAGGGTAAGAGATACCCACCATTGGATGCAGAGATTCACAATCAGATGGCAGGGCATTCAACCGCTTTCCATGCTTGGTCATACAAGATATTCGAAGCTGCCATTTACAAACAGAACATGAAAGGCGGTATTTTCTTCTTTTATGTACAAATACATGACTATAATTTGTTCACACCATACGCTAATATTGCAAGTCATAAAATCATGGTGTAGAACCAGAGTCTAACATCAAACACAATTTAATTACAAGAATATACATAGCCACATTTCTCATACGATATGTCGAAATACCAACAAATATTCAAGAAACGACGAAATCAGCTTAAGTTAAAAAATTACACGTCAAGAATAATGTTATTACAAGTAGCAAGAATTACAACTTAGAAGTTACTCTACTGTCTTAAGACTAACAGATACAACAATGCCAAGCCTACAAAAAGAATTTTCCAGGTCCAATCAGGGAGCCGGTTGCGTCGAAGTCTTGTCCTTGCTCTTTTGCCCGCCTGTCCGGTCATAAAAAGGATTCATTAGTGATGAGTAACCAAGTTAACGGAAAGACTAAAAAGGAAGACTTACCAGCACCTGCTTCTTGACCGTCCTGGTCGTCATCCTCTACCTGCACACCTGCCTCTTCAGCAGCAAGCAGCCGCATACCCTCCTTTACCGCCACTTTCTCCTCCTTGGTGAACTGGGCAGTGACCACATCCATACTGAAGACCGTCCCACCCTCTTTATCTGCGTCAGCCTGAGCCTCCTCCAAAGCCCGAAGATAGATCTTGGCCATTACCCTGGGATAATCATCCATCCAAGAGAGATTGCCCTGCTTCCAAGTCCGGAAATACATGTCCTGGAGCATGTCATCCATCATTCCCTCATTCTCCTCAAACTCCCTCATCCGGGCATCGGAAGCCGACAACCTTTCGACGGCAGCATCTCTCTCCAGTCTGTATCTCGAGCAATCAGCCTGAAGGGACCTCCGCATCACCTCCATCTCTTCCCTCAACTTAACTTGAGCAAGCTCTGCAGCCTCAAGTTTCTCGGACAATTCCTCCACCTGCTCGAGATCCGCTCTCCGAACCTCATCCACCGTGGCAATAGCCATGTCAATCCGCTTTTTGCAGGAAGCTTCCATTTTCCGCAATTCGGCCCGACTGGCCTCTTCCATGGTTTTCCTTAGTCGCCCAGTAGCAGCCTCATGCTGAGAAATCTGAATAGCCTGATCCGCAAGCTGTTTGGCCTGATCCGAAACCACCAATCGGAGTCGGATATTGGCGCTCCCAATCTCCTCTCCGGCCTTAACCAGCCGAGCATGATGCCCCATCAGCTTCTTGGTCTCCTCTGCCACCCGATCAATATTAGCCTTGGCCTCGTCTCCCATAGTGACTATACGAGTAGTGAGTAGATCGAGATCTAAGGCCTTGGCTTCATCAAGTACTCGTACCATGGGGTTACGGGGAAGGAGATGTTCACCAGTGACTTCGTCAAAAGTAATATCATGAGAACTGGGATCCAGATCAGGATGACCCGCAAATGGATTACGGGCCAAGTCGGGACGGTCGATGTGAATAACAGAAGGGTTTCCGGACGGGTGCGGAGAAGGTGCAAACTCGCTACCCTCCTCAGTAATGTCATGAATAGGCTGAGCCGGAGGCTGAGAACCGGGCGAAGTTTCGGATAAAGGATGACTCCTCTTCCTCTGCTGAATACCCTCTTCGATGACCCCAAGAAGAGGACGGTAGCCGACTACATCCCCGGAGCGTTGGGTTGAGGGCTTCGGCTTAGCAGAAATTTTGGAAAGTTTATATTGCTCAAGCCTGTGTCGGAGGTCGGAAGCTTTGGACGTCTTGCCTGCTCCTGATATAAAGTACAAGTGTTACAATCTTACATTACTATACGATTCGAGAAACGCGGTAAATTACAAGTTAAAAAAAAAGGGGGAAAAGAAACACGGCTGTGATTGTACAAACCCTGGGGAGGAGTGGGATACTGCAATAAGTCCTGGATTTCATTCCAGGACGGGAGCGGGTCATAAAATATTCCTAAGTCCCTATCATTAGTGAAGCATGCAGGGGTCAAGAGTTCACCTTGAGTCGTCAGAGCCACCTTGGCCGGAATGGTCGGAGAAGACTCACTTGCACCAGTCCCGGCTTTGTCCGCCTTCCCGGTCTTCTCTACCAAAGCCGGATCATCATCCAACCCCTCAAAAGCTTGGTGGAAAGCATCATCCGTCCACTCTTGCATTTCGCCTACTTGCCCAGAAGACAGAGCCCTGGAACCATCACCACCCTGTCCATCGCCACCATCATCACCAAGACGCTCAACGTCACTTCCGCCCTCCGCCTCACCTCTTTCTTCCTCCGCATCTATCTCCCCCTGAGTAAGTGGACAATTGCTGGGAGAAGGACCGTCCGACCTCTTAAGTTTCTTACCTCCGACGGCTGGAGGTTTCGTGAATGGTTTTCTCTTTCCACCCTCTGCCGCAACGCCTCCCTTAGCCTGAGCAGCCGCCCTCTCTTCCGCCGTTTCCCTCAACTTAACTACAGACTGCTGCGGAAGGATCAAGTTATATTCCAGAAGAATCGCATTTCTAATCAAGAAGGCAGATGATCTGTATTTCCCAAGAATGGCTTCTATCTCAGCCGCCGTCTGAACCAGGCGGTCAGTCTCCACAACCGGAAAGCCACCTGTCGCTAGCAAAAATGAGAAAGTATGAGAAGAAGCATCGCAATCGGAATAGAAATTATAAGTAAAAGCATCAACTTACATCCAGAGGTAAAGCGCCGGATGGAGACGGAGTCGTCCCTAACAAAGAACCACTCTTTCTTGAACATGCTGAATTTAGAGTACAGGTCCAGGACCGGCTTGAAGGTCACAGCGGACTCCAAGCTAATATATGGGGACCCCTTCTTATAGCCCCTTAAATTATACAAGTACCGGATCTCCCGGTTGGAGGGAGCGCGACCATACTTCCTCCGAAAAATAACGAAAAGGCTCACCAGTATGGCATAAGAGTTGGGCTGAAGCTGGAATGGGGCCACCTTCAGATACGTGAGGAAGATGACTACCCAAGCATTGAGAGGCGGGATAGCACCACACATGCAATGGTACCTACTATAAGCAAAGTATCCTTCGGGAGGACTGTATGGCATGACTCCTGGGCCCGGCAGCAGCATGAGGGCTCTATCGGTCCCAAAGGAACGAGATATAACATCGAGTTGCTCCTCTTTTAGAGAGCTAGGAAAGCAGTCAGGCGGGGAATCAAGCAGCTCCTGGGGACCATATCCATCCACTAATGACCTCGGGGCGGGCCCATGACGCTCCGATCCTGATTGAGCTGGGGGCACGGCCGAGGACTCTCCTTCACCCCCGGATCTCCTCTTATCTGATCGAGTTTCAACTTTTCGAGACATTTATCTGCAAACATGGGAAAAGTATATCGTTAGAATATACAAGCAGCGTAATCTGGAATTTCACTTAAAAATTCGAAGTACGAAACACATGTTCACTCGATACAACAGTTCATTCGGCAAAATACAATACCTCAGTTCATTCGGTAGTATGATATAAAGTTCATTCGGCACTCAACTCGTGAGTTCATTCGGCAAAATACAATACCTCAGTTCATTCGGTAGTACAAGAATGAAAATTCATTCGGCAAAAAGAACCTCACCTTGATTCGGCTAGCAACGTGATTCGGCAAAGAAGTTGATTCGGCTGGGAGGGATCTGGTTCGGCTGTTACACTTGGTAGGGAATAACGGTGGCACATGGCCTCTACTTATAGACGAAAGTGGACTACCGGACCGGTTGGCTCGGTAATGAAAACCGGAAGAAAGCTCCTCCAAACTTAAAGCAAAGCACGCCATGCGCACGCACATACCCTACTTTGGGGGGCAAGTGTTGTGTGCATTTCTACCACCGAACCAAAAAGCAAGTCCAAACTCTCATCCGGTCTCCCACCGAACCAACCTACATCCGGTCTCCCACCGAACCAACCTACATCCGGTCTCCCACCGAACCAACCTACATCCGGTCTCCCACCGAACCAACCTACATCCGGCCTCGCCAAACCAACCACCGGACCAACCTCACCGAACCAAACCCCCGGACCAAGCATTACCGGTCCAAACCATCGCACTCCTACCACCGAACCATGGGATGCCGAACCAAGGTGTGCCAGGCCAGATTGTATCAGCCCAGGCCCACCAGCAGCTATATACATCCAAGACCCCTGCTCCCAACCTCACTCTATAAATAGAGGGGCAGGGGTACAACAATGGGGACAAGTTTTGAGAGCTCAAGCATGGAAGGAACTCTTCAAACAACTTTCTTTTACTCGTATCAAAGCTTTGTACTTGTAATCAAAACTAGAGAAGTGAAATAACATATAAAGTGGACGTAGGCACATTCTGGCTGAACCACTATAAACTTGCGTGTCTTTTTACAGTTTAGTCCCTGCTTTTTATATATTTGCATAAACCTCCAAAATCGCTAAGAACAACATAAGATTTACTAAATCATACAACTTTGAGGTGTTTGTCCATTTTTTGTGCAAACAATGGTTTTTAAATAAATTATAAAATAGATATTTTAAATAATATTTTGAGTAAGTTTTTTAAACCATAGTATAAGTATTTTAAAGAGTAAGTTACAGTGTACATAGTTTTTATAAAATTTGTTAATGATTTTATTAAAGGAATAAAAGCTTTTATATTATATATCATTTTAAGAAGGTTTAGTTGGAGAAGAAGTTAAGTAGTTTGGAAAAGAATATAAAAGAGGTTTTTGGGATTATAAGACATATGTTATAATGAACGGTTGTGTAAAAATAGTTAAAAAGGTATATCACCTTGTTTAGAAAGTGAAGATGTACTTAGATCTTTAAGTGGATGTGTTTCAAAGTTAATGACAGGTATAAAAGTGATTTTGAGTTTACAGTAATGATGTTTATGTAGAAATTGTTTTTAACCCATTTAGTTATACTTTTTAAAAGTAATAGAATCTTTAAAAGAGAGTTTTAAAGATAATTATTAATGTGAAGTGTTTTGGGTTGTAGTAAACGATGTTTTAATAACATTTGTTTTTGAACCCTTGAATAATATTTTAAAGTGGTAAAATATTATTAAATGATTTTGGGAAGTAATTAGATCTTTAATGATGGAATTTTAAAGATAATCGCAAATATGGAATCTTTGGAAAACATAGAAAAGTATAAGTTTTAAAGTATAAAGGAGCAAAGAGGTTTATAGTAACAATGTTTGAGTGACATTTGTTTTTAACCTCTTTGACTGGTTTTAAGTAAGTAAAACTTGTTATTGATTTGTGAATATACTCATATCATTAAGATAAGTATATGGGTACTTTTGAGAAGTATTGAAATGTGTAGAAATGGATAGTGAAGTTTTAATTAAAAAGTGAAGTTTTAATTAATGAAAGAAGTTTTTTAGATAAAAAAAAGGAGTTTTACTAATAAAAGGTGTTTTAATTAATAAAAGATTAATTAAATAATAAAAAGGGATTAGAAGTCGTTTGTATGACTTGATCGTGCTTGTGTGTGTCGATCATATATTTTGTGTTACTTGCCTATAGAAAGTATACATGACTTAGTTTTCCTTATGCGATTATTCTCATTATTGTAGAAATGACCAAATATAACTCTAGAAATATCTAGAAGAAACACGGAAATTATATGGTATAGTTATCTTCGGTGATGCTATATTGTATGTATAAACTCGTTTTTCTCTTTTTGGACAAATGATAAGGAAATTCGACCCCGTCCGTTAGGAGGTGATCTCCACTCTTATGTATTATCTGTTCATTTGCAAAAGAACCAGAGTTGAGTTTACCAAAAATTGATTGATTGGTTTTTGTGCACCCGGTAAGCAAGGGAGTGTACTTATATGAGATGACTTGAAACCATCACCACTCCATATATATGTTCTATGCTTTGGAAGAAGTTCGTGATCAGTTCAAGATGCTGGAATCTGTGTGGATATTCGAGATATGTTTAAGATGCTCGAACATATGTAGTTGTTTATGAGCTATTCAGTATGTGGAAATCCATGTACGATTCCAAGATCTATTGATATATGGGAATCCATATGTGATTTAGAGATCTATTGAGATATAGGAATCCATGTGTGATTTCGAGATCTGTTGAGATATGGGAATCCATGTGGTTCCAAGATCTATTCGAGTTGGGGACTCGTGTGTTGGGATCTGTTCGAGTTGTGACTCATGTGCTGGAATGCAGGACGTAGCCTCACTAGCAGATATGACTAAAACTAGAGATAGGATACTTAGCCCGTGGATTTAGCTAACTTAAGGATGCAGGTGACTCTACCCTAGAGATTCATATAGTTATGCATGCATGAGTGTTGCACTCGACCTCATGTTGTGGCCAACTATGTATTCCTATGGTACATCTGCTAGGGATGTATGACGCTTCGGGAATATATCTCTGATCCTTGTGCAAGAGGATCATTCTCGAAGTTTTAAGGGCATCTCCATGGAATCCTACACAATTAGCGAACACACATTAGAGGTTTTGATTGTGTATATAGTATTGTTGTGATGTACACTCACATACATCATAGCTACTTGATTATTTATATTTCACCCCTAGACATTATTATAATATCACTAGATTTTCTAATAAAAATGATTTGGTTATCGTAAGGTATAAACCCGTATGTGTTTATTTATGGCGTGGTCTTATGAGATATCTTTATTTTTGAAGGGTTTATTAATATAAAAATCCATATGATTTGAGTTCTCATGCTAGTTTGCCGTATTAATTTGGGTGTTATTTTCTTATAATGCTTGGCCAACCACGAGTATATTTCTAGATTTAGTTGGATGCCTCCATGACCTATTCACGTATTTATTTTTCCATGCGTTACTTGTTTTTATCTATCAGCATTTGTGAGGACAGGCTGTTATAACTGTCCAGACTGATGATAGGTTAGTTTGTTTTGATTGTTGTATGTATATTAAAGTTTTCTTTTTGCTAAAGATCTTTTGAGATATTATATATTAACGTTCCACATGTGAGATTCTGATAATGTGTTCTTTTTTCTTGTTCGGTTCCTTTTCTTTTACCCTAGCATTCTGTCTTTCCGGCACTTTGTTGTTCAGCATGAGAATGCCGTGGACGTACTAATGTCAACATTCAGGGGTCGAAAAGGTCGTTTATTACATACAATACATAAGTTATACGTAGATCATTTTATTCACATGGAAGTTCTCAATCTGGCATTCGAGTACATGATTTTGAGGTGATTTACACCAGTCTGAACAATGATTTTTGACTAGATTCTTGACGGCGAACAGTTGATACAGATTTTTGATATGATTTCGAAGTTTGCTATCATAGTTTGTGGCTATGCAAGGAGAATGGAGGTGTCTAATCAAGGAACTTGATCAGAGTCCACACTAAAGCGGTCAAGTGATCTATACTGGTTTGAAAGTGAAATCTATGTGATCGAGCAAGTGATCAGATTGATATTACATACAAATGTGCATTATACGGGCTTTAGTATACTTTTATGCTATGTTTGTTGTTTGTGGAGAGTTTGGGAAAGGACTCTTTGAATTATGTGAGGTTGTATGAATAATTCACTTAGTAATAGCCTGAGGCTGTTGAGCGAAAGATACACTCAGTAGTTTATTTATCATCCTTATGTGATAAGAGGATTTCTGAACTTGGGAAAATCGTGAGCTTTATTTACTAGTGAATTTGAATGCTTATAAGTATTGATGCATGACTGTTTCTTTTATTGCTAGTGTTGGAATTTCAAGGTTGAAATGTTCTAAGTGGGGGAGAATGTAACGACCTGGAATTTTAAACACTTTATATTTAAATATTTGAATCTTGGATTTAATGTAATTAAATTGATTTATAACCATATTGACTCCCTTTTTACTAATAACTAACGATAAGAAATTTGTTTTTTGAAATTTGTTTACAAAAATAAATAGTTCGAAGAAATATCGATAATGTGGCCGAAAATCGTTTTATTGATAAACGACTTTTTGCTAAATAAAAATTGTTCGGACTCTTTTGTATGTCTGTTGTAACTTATGAAGGAATTTGCAAGAGATTAAAATCAACTAAATTCATAAGCAAGGTTAATTAAACCTAAGAAGAATCAAGGGGACAAAGACCCCCAAATCAAGGAGTAATTTAGGGAATATATGGGGGGGGGTGCGCGTAAGAGAGCATGGTGCGCATGTGCAAGGAGAGAGGGGGAGCTTTCTTTCCTTGGAAAAAATGATGGTAGAGGAGGTCTTTTGTGTTTGTGCTATAGCCTTCTCCCATATCTCATTCCATTTCATAATTCCATAATTCAAATTTAAGACAAAACGAATCTAAACTCTAACACTCCTTTCTCTTCTTTAACGCTTCCAAACTTCCACAAATTAACTCTACTCTCTTGCATACTTTCCCAATGGTCTTAGAACATCAATAGAACATGGTTTAGCATCAAAGATGTCAAAGAATGATGAATATATAAGGAGATTAATCCCAAGCCATGAGCATTCTTGGGTATAGGAGGCTTGTGCTTGTGTTTTTGAACATGTAGATAATCGCTTTGGGCTTTAGGGTGATGATAGGAAGTGTTTCTTTGATTCTAGTTGCTTAGGCTTATGTTTGGCTTGTTTACAAGTGAGTTATCTCACCATCAAATGGATATATTATGATGACCTCCATGTACATCCGATACCAATATAACTAAATAACGCGATGTGGACGTGCACGGCCGATATAGGACGATCATCCAATTAGAAATAAGTAAATGAAATCTATAACCTGTCATATATCTCACAACGCATGGACAAAATATATTATTACATATACAACAAAAGAGATGGTAATAACAGTGTGAACAAATCAACAACATCAAAGTATAGTATCCATGGAGTTATACATCAATAATAGAGTTTATACAATGGAATTAAACTCAACAATTGTCTCAAATACAATAGAAGAAGAAATAGGCAAGCACTGTCACAGGCTCCACAGTGTTGCTCAACGTAATAAGCATAGACTCCATATATGTAAATAGTATGTGATAGCTCCATCCAGCTTGTCCTCCAAATAGCTACTGCGACACCTAGACTTGTTATCTACTCTACTCATTTAAGAGTACCCGAGATAATAAGAAGCAAAGCATAAAACCTCGAGTCAGACAACAGTCTGGTGTGAGTGGTAAATGAATCTTAAAATACCATCAGGTAAATATGGTAAGGAATAAGGGTACACGAACCATACTTGACATTTCCCTACAACCAAAGAGTAAGCACATAACAGTATAATATGCTACACTACGATATCATAAAGGTACAATACAACATATAATAGTGGATGTCCCAATATTCCTATCTCCTATACCTACTTCCAATGATATCCCGAGTGATAGCCCAGAAAGCAACTAAGCAACCATAGCATCCATCAAAAAAATCCCTACTATCAATCCTCCCCTATGCCCTAAATATATGATGACTCGTATGACCTCCTTGCTGCTAATAACTAATGGAAAATGTCGGTTCTCCTTTGTACTCTCGTATCTCATAGCCCAAAGTTGGATACATGTCTTGTAGCCAAAAGCTGGGCACTATGCCTAAAAGGTCCAGGGTATACAGGTCCCTTATTTGACCCATGGGCATCCCCACTTATAATATCCCTACTTCACGTATAATAGAAAACTCTCCGCGTTATCAACGATTCCTTGGCACTTTCAATCGAGCCCACCTTTTCTCCTTTTTGGATACCGAGCCCTTCTTGCCCAATCCAGTTTCCATTACCAGGAATCCACTATGTTCCTCTACTCCATAACTACCAGTATGAGCCCCTTCGATACGTACTCGCTGCACGAGTTATAAACCGAAGGTTACAGAGTCCTTAATCTTCGACACCTACTCCCATCATGAGTCACAAATCGAAGATTCATAGTCTTCATCATGATGTTACATCGTCATCCAACCTGATACGAACATGTCACAAGCTCCAACACGAATTACAGAACCTCAACAACGGTCCCTAGAAGTTCCACCATCCCTAGGCTCACCATGTGAAGTCGGTACAGACTTCTCAACTCGATGCCGACATCCCCATTTAGCCTCTCCATGACTAAGTTTACTTCCACTCCTTCCTTGCTTCTAGTACTTCAACCTAGGTGCTTTGACCCCGACCACTCTGCCCAAAACCTTTCATCATAGAGCAAGTCCACTACTTAAAGCAACCAACTTCATACCCTAGAAACAGGTCTTCATAGCCTTAAGCACTTGACCAATCATAAATCCAACACCATAGGCAACCTCTATTAACAATAACATTGCCCTCTCCAAAGTCGCCACCATCATGGACCCACCCTTACATGTCGTTATTGACCTCTCATTTTCAGTTCTGACATGTGTACTTAAAGAATTAGGGCTCGTGATTCGAAACCCTAAGCTCTTCCTATCCTCCAGAGCTTCCCCTCCAACTTTCATCCAATTCTGACCATCTATGCCTTCGATAAACTCAATTTTCCAAGCTAACTTCCTATGCAATCACAACATTAGCAAACAAATTCAAATCATATCATCCAAACATAGAATAACAAGTAATTTCATCCAATCGAGCATACAATCCACCAAAACAAGATAAACATCAATTTATAACAAAGATCTACATATAACATGAATATATGAGCATAAGCAACAGTAATTCCTAACCAATCTAGATCACATTCTCAATTTTACATGTAATTAAAGTTATAAAAGGTTTTATGGTCAAAAATCAATTTAAAACATGTTAAATCCTACAATTCTACAATATAAATATGCATAGTATAGTGAGAAGGCATAAACCACTCACCAATTACCAAATTCAACCAATATAGGTGTGATCTAATCCAAACAACAAACCAAAGTAATGCAAATCGGCCAAATGGATGATCTCTATCTTCTAATTGATGATCTATTCACTAATCTCTAATCGGGTTTGATTTAGAGAGCAATTAGGATGATTTTGGACAAAATTAGGATGGAATTAGGACTAATTAGGGTTTAGACCTTATTTAGAATGAGCGGAAATGTTTTCATTTGACTCCTACAACCCTTATTTATAGAGATTCTCTAATTAGACTAATGGGCCACAATGGGCTTCACTAATTACACACTAAACCTTACCAGCAGCTTTCAAAACTCAAAATAGTCATAACTCCCCGACCATAAGTCTGCTTTTCTACTATGACCACTCTACAAAATGGGAAACCATCATCATAAAGCAATGGAACTGGTTTAAGACCCTAACTCAAATCCTATCAAAATTTATAGCTCAAACAAGGTTTTAAGGGTCAAAATGGTCACGTTGAAATTTTGGAAAATTCATAGGTGTGTAAAATGCCCTTAAGAGTCCTAAAATTATAGAATCATATGACTTTATATGAATAAAATAAAAATATATTACGATCCTTCAAGATGTAAAATGCGGGTCATTATATACATATTTGTGATATAATGTTGTTGTGCAAAAATATAAACGTTATATAAAAACAATGCTAGTTATGACTATTTGGACCCTCCTTGCTTTTAAAAGAAAATAACAATATATATTTATTATAACTTCTCTTATAAACCCTCTGAAACATGTAACATGGCCACGACTTGTTTTTACATGTTTGAATATTTTGCATGTGATGTAAAAGTGTGTATGTGAATGTTTGAAGTGAGAAAGTTGCTATGAAAGCACTTTGAAATCACTTAACATTAACTTGTGTTATTCAGTGAGTTATGGACATATCTTGATATAACTTGTTTTGGTTGTTATCTACACGTTCAAAAGTGTTTTGGACAGCAAAGAATATGTTTTGGAAAATGTTAAATAAAGTTTTAAAAGTTAATAGTGAAATAGTCGCTATAACGATACTTTTAAACTCCTTGTTTTTAGGAAATAACATTTATTTTTGTAAAAACTTCCTTTGGAGTTTCTTTACCATTTTAATAAGTAAATTATATATTATTCTTCCTATAAAAATGTTGGAGCTTAAATCATTTAATAGCTAGTTGAATGAAGTGATAAAAGTTATAGCAAAATAGTCGTTATACGAGCACTTAGAAAAAATTACTTTGCTTTCGAAAATTTATATAAAATAATTAATAGACACTCTTTGGGATTTTTCTTCATGGTTTTTAAGTACTCAAAGTATACTAACTACTGTAAAGAGAATGGATCAAAAATCATTTGCTAAAGTGCTGAAAACTAGGCGCAAAGCTGTAGCAAAATCAAGTCAAAAACAAGCCAAGAGCTTTAGCATTTCTGGAAAACCGTCTTTCCTTCTAAAACACGTTTTAACTGTTGCAAAGCGTTTTGGTAGCATTTGCAGAAATGTTAGTTTACTGTTTGAAATAATAAATTATGTAAAAATGATATTTAAATTAATTATTTTTCTTTGAACTTTTTAGGGTTATTTCCTAACTTATATTAGAGTGTTTTGAAATTAATTTCATTGTTAAATATATATTTAATAATTAATTATGAATTTTTAAAGTAAGAGGCTTTTAAAATAAAAAATGTTTTTTTTTTGTTTTTTTGTTTTTATTTCAAAATTTGTTATGTTTACATAATATTCTATATTAAAAATTATAATATATTTTTAAGTTATTTAAAAGTGCTTTAACATATTAATAAGTATTTTGAAAGAGTGTGTCTGTGTGTGTATAAGTTTGAAAAAGTAATTTAAGTATTTAATAAATATAATAAAGGTGGTTTGGATTTTAACAATTAAGTTAAAATAAATGGTTTTGTGAAATTAATTAAATGTGTATTACCATAATTAATTAGTGTGGGTATGTTTTGATCTTTAAATAAATGTTTTAAAATTAATGATATGTATAGAAATGGTTTTGCGTTGTAGTAAACAATATTTTAGTAACATTTGTTTTTAACCCTTATTATTAGTTATACTTAGGAATGTAATTAGATATTTAATAACAAATACTTTATAGATAATTATAAGCAAATGGTTTTGGGTTAGTAGTGACATTGTTTGAGTAACAATTGTCTTTAAACCTATAAATGTAATTAAATCTTTAAAGAAGCAAGTTTTAAAGAAATGGTTAAGTGTGAAATGATTTTAGTTTTATTGTGACAAATGTTTAAATAAAACTTGTCTTTAACCCTTAAGATTATACTTAAATCTTTAATTATGGACATTTTAAAGATAATAACAAGTATGGAACCTTTAGTAAAAAGATAAGAAAAGTAAAAATTAATTTATAAAAGAGAAGAGGTTTATAATAAACAATGTTTTAGTAACATTTGTTTTTAACCTCTTTGATTATATTTCAAAGTAAGTAAATCTTTTTTCATGAATTGTGAATATACTTATACCATTTGAGATAAATATATGAATACTTTTGAAGAATAGAAAGAGTAAAAATGAATAGCACAATGCAGTATAAATGAATAGTAGAATACACGTACATATCATTTATAAAGAGAAATTAAATCCATATACAACTTTTATATGAAGTTTAAATAAGTGAAGTTCAATTAAAAAAGGAGTTAAACTAAAATGGAGTTTAAATAAATAATTTAAGTTTTAATTTGATAGAATTTTAATTAAATAAGAGAAGTATAATTAATAAAGGAGTTTTAAATAAAGGAAGAAGTTTCAATTAATGATGAAGTTTTAAATAAAATGAAGAAGTTGCATTAAATAATAAGAGTTTTACTAATAAAAGGAGTTTTACTAATAAAAGAAGTTTTAATTAACAAAAAGATTAACTAAATGAAAAGGGGATTA
The DNA here is from genome assembly GCA_030737815.1 of Allium fistulosum. NCBI lineage: Eukaryota > Viridiplantae > Streptophyta > Magnoliopsida > Asparagales > Amaryllidaceae > Allium > Allium fistulosum. The sequence goes on along the minus strand of CM060905.1, from coordinate 493,327,501 downwards.
AAAGTCATTTATGTGACTTGATTGTACTTTATGTGATTACTTATATATGGAAAATATTTAGTCGTGTGCTTAGCACTAAAAGCCAATGAAGTTGACTTGATTCTATCTGTGAGAATTAAGAATGTCGATTCGAGTAGGGTGTAGAAGCAATAGTGCTGTAACCTACCGAGCTTCACTCTTGATCGAGGAATAGTAGAAGTTGAAAAGGTCGGAAACATGATAAGTATACGAGACTTGGTTTCCATATGCGATCGTTTCATTATAGTTGAATTTGACCAAATTAACTTAAGAAGTATCAAAAAGTTTTACGGCTTCATAGGCTTTAAGAATCCTTGAGGAGGAGGATTTCTATCAAACGTCTCTAGCTTTCACTTACTTTTTAAAGAACCAGAATTGAGTTGACCGAAAATTCATCGATTCAATCTTGAAGAGACTGGGATCGGTAAGTGTCTTACTTATTGAAAACCACTTCAAGGCTGAGATACATGTTCTATCTCCTAGAAGTGGATCTATTTGAGATGTTGGAATCTATGTGGAGATTCGATACCTATTCAAGACACTTGAACCCATGTGGAAGTTCGTAATCTGTTCGACATATAAAAATCCATTTGGAGATTTATGATCTATTTGAGTTGTGGCTCATATGTAGAGACGTTGAACGTGACTTCACCAATAATATATAACTAAAGATAGAGTAGGATGCACAATCTTGGGGTTTAGCTAACTCATTGGGGGTATATCAACTCTATATCTAGAGTATGTTTATTGATATGTGGCACATAGGGACTTGATGATATTTATTTCAAGTGTTAGGGCATGGGCTAGTTGTGTTTACCTTACTGTATAAGTTATCTAGAGATATACGATGCTCTGAAGGTTACTTTTGATCCTTGTCGTGGATATTAGTCTTAGGTTACTTACGAGTTTTACTGGGGAGGTCTCCGCGGAAAATCCATATGCAAAAGCGCCTTAGCGGTTTTGGCTGTATTCCTATTGAATATTGTTGTAGTGTGACCAATGTAAGCACCAAAAACTATTTTCTAATTTATATTCTTCACCATAGACATTATCTATTATATCACAATATGTATTTATTGTATGGTGGTTCTTTTAAGAGGATAACCGTCATGGTATTCCATGAGGTCTCAAAAGTATTATTATATGCTAGCTGCATATTTCTTGAGTTTCTCACACCAGACTTATGTATGACCCGTGGTATTATTTTTCCCTTATTTCCATGAGTGCTCTTTCGAGTAGTCTGAGGAAGGCAGGTTTTCATTGGTGCTCATTAGGCTCTTGGAGCGAGCTGGATGTTTTAGCTACCATATTATTTATTTTCGCTGCATTACCTTATGTATATATATCAGCAATTGTTAGGATAGACTGTTATAACTGTCCAGTTTAATGATAATACTTTGATTTTAACTCTAAAATGCTATGTATATTAGAGTAGCTTTATGTATTATCTTTTGATATTATATGTTATCATCCCACATGTGAGATTCTGATGTTTTTGTTCTCCTCTTTCTTATTCCTTTTCTTTTCTTCTTTTTTCTTTACACTAATGTTCATTCTTTCCGACACTTGGAGGTTTGGCACGTAAATACCGTGGATGTATTAATATCGACATTTGGAGGTCGGAAAAATGGTCGTTAGAGCTTTTAATGAACAATACGTTGTTCCTAAATTGATGTCATTCAATGTGCGTGTATGTGTGTATTAAAGATCATGAATCCTCAATATAAGTTGTCCTCTACCATTTATATATTAATATATTACTTGAATAGTCTTCATTTGTTGATATTCCTTGAGTGAGAGATGTTATGAGTAAAACTATTAATATATTGGCTAAACGAGGTAAAATACATGCATGTATTTTTGGAAATTCCTCAATGGAAGTGCATTATACTTAGGTCATCATGAAATGGTAGTGTGAGTGCGACTTGTTGATAGTCCTCAAGGTCGAGATGAGAATAGGATAAAAACCATGTGTTAGGAGTTGTATATGATACAACTGATGAAGTGATGAAAGTCGCTATGGATTAAGTAATATGAATTGTTATACTAAATTAAAACTTGTATAACAATAGCTTAAATTAAAAAATGCTCTAAATTAATGTGCACCAAGGTTTTTTTTTATACTGGTTCATACTTCCTATCCTATGTCCAATCCTAGACTCCTTCTAGAATTAAATAAGCAACCATCACTTAATCCAGAGGAATGTGTATCTTACAAAATGTCTGAGAATCCAAAAAGGACTTCACTTTCCTGAAAACCTCCAACATGACTTGAACTGCAAAAAGTAGTAAGTTGTTGACTTTGTGTGTTTTACACATACTGATGAGTTAGTAAAGTACACCCTTCCTATAATCTCCTTTAGATGATGATTTTAATATGCAGGTTGAGGAAGTAAAAAGTTGATTGCTTTTTGATAATTTAGAAGAGAGTAGAGAGTACAAAGTAAGTAGGAATTGGTAAATCTAAAATGTCAAAATTTACCTGTATTTATAGTCTTTGAAAGATTTTATTTGAAAGGTTAGCACCATTAGAGAATATGCAACCTTCGGAGGAGAAGACAACTCTCCATATTTGAACTTTCTATGAAGAGATATATATTTTCGTACAGGTCAGATAGCTAAAAATTGACAGTATAAACCAGAAACAAAGACGTTTAAAAGTAGACTAATTCAGACATTTGAATTTAAAATTTAAATGGTTCATATTACTCAGATGGTTGAATTTTTATTCAGACGTTTGAATTATAAATTTTAGACGGCTGAATTGCCTAAAAAAAGAAATTTAAAAGTGTTGTTTATATTCCTTTTCAATTCTGATTTTCAAAAACGTTTGTGTTTGTGTGTGATCATCGTAAAGGAGGTTTTACATAAGAACTATTTTGACTACATATGATAAGACTCTACTTAATTTTATCTTCAATATTTGAGCTTGATTCCATGGTTGATTATCATATCTCCTTGAATATATTCCTGCAAATGTAATAAGAGTGTATATATATGGAAGTGTATAGTTGTCTCATTGAAACTCCAAAGGTGGGATCTGACATTATTCATCACTAGTGGGCCTATGATTAGTTGTTATTCTTCAAGGTCAAAATCTCATGGGAAGCGAGTCCTAATTTAGTTAAGAATAATTTTTTGTTATAAAACTTCAAACAAGTGTAATAAATTATTACCATTACCAATCACTCCAAGATGGTGAACGCGATCTAGATCTTCCAAAAATGACCTTCCAAGTCTTTGAAAGAAATGATTTAACCCCTTTTTCTTTATTTTCGACTTGATTAACTTTGTTTTCAATCCTATCGATTCTAGAATTTACCTATGTAAAGCCCCTAGGTATTTATCTTTTTAATTTATTACAATTTTGAGTATCTTCATCACTCTCCTCCTTCTCATCATCATTATTAGTACTTTCCTCTTCTTGTTGTATTGTCGGTTTTTTTCCTTTGTCTTGTTGAGTGGATGGTTGAGCTTGAGCATTTCTTTGAGCTTGCACATATAAAAGATATATCTCAAATGGATCATATTCCTAAAGGGTTTATATAGGTGCATAAGGCTAAAGAATTTCTTATATGTTGTTTTGATATGTATATGATCATCTCCATAACCTTGAATGTTTTGACTACTAAGGAGCTGGGTGCCATATGTGGCATTGACAATAGTATGTTTCTTAAAGTTGAAATAATTTTTGAGCTTGTGATAGATATGGCAAGCCTAATTTACTTTTATGTTCCCAATGATGGCATATAAAGATTTGTAGTCTAAATCGTAAATTATTTCATGACTACCTAAGTAATGACCCGAGATTTTCGACCCCGAAAATTCCATATAGTTAGGGAAAAGAAGAAAAGAGATAGAAGAAGAAGAAGAAATAGAAACACCAAAACACAGATTCTCACATTCGTAGGGGATCAAAATATAATATCAAATAATAATAGTTATACAAAGAGAACTGTATCTGTCAATTTACATTTATTTACATCAGAGTTACAACCATATACACATGACTGGATAGTTATATCAACCTGTCTCAGACTAATATCACAACAACTCTCAAATACACAGCGGAATACTTCATACGTTCCTGCCATCCAGCTCGCCACCTGAGCTCCAGAATGTCCTAACCTGAAAATCTGTAATACTCGGTCTGACCCGAGCATTACATCAAAGTAACACCCGGGTCAGGCTGGAAACCAGCGTGAGTAAACCCATCTAACATGAAATTTCAATCCATAGAACTTATTTAAACCCGGGGTAACTCGTATTTTACCACAAGTAAACCACTTATATAGTCAACACTTATTTCACAAAACAATATCTAAGTATCCAACTTAGTTTAAATGGTCCATATTATCCCAAACCGACCTATTGATTTCACATATCAAATCTATAAAGAATTATAGATTACTAATCGAAGTGGTTTCGGATATCGCCGATATCCTATTCCGGTCTTTCCGAATTCAAATGTCATCCTTTTTAAGCCAAGATGTTTAAGTTAAACAATTTAATTTAAATTTAGGATATCATATTCACATAGCGATTCTATCATAGATAGATAACTTACTTTATCACAATTCATCCAAAGCATTACATATCACAGAGCATCACAATCACATATCAGATATATCAAATAATCCAAGGCATCAAATATTATTCAATCATCCATAAGCAAGATTAATTAGATGTACAATCCCTAATTAATTTAACTTAATCTCCAAATAAATTACATTAATTACTTTAATTACTTTTAAATCCTGCTTACTTAACATTAATTAATTACAAACCAATTAATTAATCATCCTTTAATCATTCATCTTAATTAATTATCCTTAATTAATTATTTCTTAATTACATTAAGTAATTAGCCTTTAATTAATTACATAAATTAATTATCCTTTAACCATCCACATTAATTAACCTTTAATTACTCTCATTAATTAATAATTATTTACATTCAGAAATTATCCATAAATTACTTACATTAAGTAACCATACTTTATTAATTACATTAAGTAATTATCCTTTCATTATTAAATAATTAACTTTCAATTATAATTAATTAACCTTTAATTAATTAACCAATCAACCTTTAAATTAACTAATTATCCTTTAATTAGTTTCATTAAGTAATTATCCCTTAATTACTTTAAGTAATAATCTTAAATTTTATTAAGTAATTATCTCTTAATTACTTATATTAATTAACCATTTAAATTAATTATCATATAATCACTTGATTAGTTTAAACTTTTAAAACTTGTTAACATATAATTAAATCTCTGACCCGAGACCAACTCCTCTACTTCTTCACTCGCGTACACACCCAATACTTCCCCGAGTTCCAACCCGAGACTATCCTTTCTTTCAAAACCTGTTATATTTTGTTTTAAATTCTAAAATCAGTTATCAACAACTATGCGAACAACTCGATCACAAAACTCGAGCCAAAGCTTCATCTTCCCGAGTCAATACCCGAGACAATATCCTTCATCTCCAAACACGATCCCTTGACACAGACCTGACACATTTTCACGTGCACAGGCGATCTGGCCATCTCTGACCAACGCTCCGACCATCGACTAATCGCCGATCTTCCCCTGAGTCGTCTCGACCACCCAGAACTTCGAATTGATCTCGAAATCAAAATCGAGCAACATGGAGCTCTATTGGAACAAAATCGATCGTCCAAATCCACCTCATCACGCCACCATAGGTCACCAGAGACCTCGCAACTTCGACCATAGCTCCGCCTATCGCCTATGCTTCGATCCCCCCCGTCCGATCACCTCCAGTTCATCCACGACGTCGCAATCTCCACTCAAACCCAGACAACCCAAACAGGTTCGAGAACCCTAAAACATCACCGTGCCACCGCCACGATGATCGGAGGATTATCCAATCATTTTTCCCAAGCTTGTCAACCTTCCAGCTACCTCCAGTATCGATCTCGAGATCCACCTCTTCACCGATCACCAGGAAGTGCCAAAAACTCCTTTCCCGTTCAACCCGCAAGTTCTCACGATTTACTAAACTAAATATCTTGATTTTGCCTTTAAAATTCATGGATTTCGAATGCGAACAAGATTATATAAGTGAATCAAGGAATCATGATATTCGAATTTGACATGGTTTAGAGTTTACACTATATTTCCTTGCTCCTAGCAAAACCATTTGATAATTATACTTGAAATTATTTTTAAAATTAAAATCTGGTAAATTTAAATACATTTTGTTTAAACATTAAGCCCTAAAAAGAATTAGAGAAGGAGTATTTGAATTTTGAGATTGTTTCTACCCTGTAAACTTGGAATAGAGCAAATGTTCTTATACCCAGACATGCACACATCATTTACATGTATATATATACATGCAGGCATATTTACATTTATACAAATACTTTTCACAACCTTTTCATCATATGAAATCAAGATTAAAGTGGTTTACTCACCTGTATTTTGAACTGAGGAACAGAGAATAGTTTTAAAAAAATTGTTAGTTGATCTGAAAACTTTGTTTTGATCTTGCCACTAGAAACTGGAATTTAGTTGAGATGATCCTTTGCTTAGCTTCAGATTGTATTTGTGAAAGAGATTTCTTTGATCTAAGTTGAATTTGAATTATGTTGAGCTTCAGGTTTTAGATTGCAAAAGCTTGATGTAGTTTGAATTTAATTCCTTCTCTGGTTTTAAGTATATAGGTTTTGTTTTCTTTGTTTTGTTTTGCAAATGTACTAATAAAAGAAGAAGAAAAGAGTGGAGTAGAGATAATTTATAGCCAGGCTTAATCCTTTATTTATTATTTTTTTTAAATAAAAAAGAAAATAATGCCACTTGTTGAAATAACTTACACTTGTAATTACATGACTTCCTAAGCTTACATTTGTATTTTATGTTGTATTAATATGTTTATATATATATTTATTATATTTAAATTTAGTTTTATATTTATTAATGTCTTAAGTGTTTTTAATATTTAAACTTCTCTTTATTTAATTTTAAAGACAATGATATAAAACTAATCATATATTAATAAAAATCATATATACATATATTTTTTAAATCCAACTTATTTCTAAGATGTTTACATTTGAATTTCAAATCCAAATTCTCTTTAAAATCTACTTATATATATATTCAAATTAATACTTATTATATTTGCTTAGGAAAAGAATAAATTTTAGATTATTATAAATGATTTATAAAAGAAGGTTATTACATAATTATTTGCCTAAAATTCCGGGATATTATATTCCTCCCCCCTTTGAATCTTTTCGTCCGCGAAAAGGAACGAAGTCAGAATTTATTAAAATGCTTATTATTAGTTAAATTACTCTTTGAACATTTTTAACTCTTAACTCTTTTTATTTAAATTTTTAAAACACTTTAAAATCTACATACTATTACCAAAGTAGTTTTATAAAAATACATTTTATAACTCGATGTCTCAACCAGTCCATCCTCATTCTCATAGAAATTCGGTCATACGTTGATCAGGCGTAAGACCGAAAATCTATAAGTACTTAATAGACCCGTTTTCAACACCCAGTGAAAATACTTGGAAAATAATTTATTGAATATATAGAAAATATTTTTGAAAATAGAGGAAACATCTTTGGTGAGAATGCACTGGAAATCATCACCCCCATCCATGGTCGCATTAAACCCGATGGTTACGTTGCCGTCCCAGCAAAATCCATAGATAACTGTAGGTCTCCGCGCCCCTCGATTACGCCATGGAACCCGCTACAGATCGCAGTTATACCCGGGCTTTACGTTGCTATCACAGCAAAAACCCATATAACTATAGGCATCAGCGCCACCGAATTTCGCTGCCAAAAGAATGAAACTTCTCCACTTGACCATAGATCGCAGTCTACCGATGTTACGTTGCCGTCCCGGCAAAATCAAGTGTAGACTGTTGACACTCATCCTCCACACGATTTTCGCTATGGTCCACACAGTAGATCGCAGCGACATCGAGTTAAACTGTCGTCACAGCATAACCCAAATGCCTCTGTAGGCATCAGCGCCCTCGACTTTCGCTACCCAATAATCCTCAGGAACTAGTTTGTCCGAACTCCTCACAGGATCAACTTTAGAATCCCCCCTTGGGGTTCAAGGCAGTACCACCCTGTGGCACTCCTGAGAAGTTCATTTCAAGGGAGCGCCTTTTTCTCCAGAGCCAATCTCAAAACACTTTATACTATACACTTATAGTATCTTTAAATCATACCCTTTATGATTATATCAAAATCTCCTTTACACAAAATCGATATCCAAAATCGATAGTTCCAAACTTGGCTTTCCAAATTTCCAAAACTGATTTTCTCAAAAATCAAAAGCCTTTTCCAAATTCATAGATTCCCAAAACCTTTTCCAAAATCATTCTCATAAGATCCTTTATATATATATATATATAACTTTGAAAATCTTTGGATCATTTCAAACTTGTATAAAACCTCTTTTATACTTCATATATTTTCAAAACCCTTTTCTTCTAGCAATAGATTCAACAAGAGAAGATTTATCTTATATTACAAGGATATATAACTTTATTTTATTCCAAATCAAATATTCAAATTTGATAAATCTTTTATAAAGTTATTAACCATATTACTTTTCATTTCAAAAACCATTTTACAGTTCTTATCCACAAATTTTCAAAATCAATTTCATTCAAACTCGTTCGATGTACACATATCATCCGTACGCAATATCAATCTGATCGCTCACTCGATCACACAATTTCTCTTCCGAACTAGTATCGTCCTCCCGACTTCCTAGTGCGGACTCAGATCTGGTTTCTTGATAAGAAACCGTCATTCTCCTTGCATAGTCACAACTATGATAGAGAATATCCAGAACCAATCAAAAATCCATATCCAGGTTCGCCGTCGAAATCGAGCGAAAAATCCCAACTCGGATCGATAATACTATCTCGAAATTCTGTGCTCGAATCTGGATCAAATCACTATGCAAATAGAATAATATACGTATATCCTACATATTTAACTTCATTGATTATTAGCCAAATCAATTCCCTTTTCTATTCACATTTCATTTAATTCCATTCACTTATTCTCAATTGCTTCCATTTCCAATTGAGTTATTACTTCAATTACAAACAGTTTGAACTCTGACCAATTTAAATTTAAAAATAGCTTGAAAAAATTTAAAATAGATAAGCAGTTGAAAAATAGTTATTAGTTTGTAAAATAGCTGTAAAATAGTTAAGTAATTGTAAAATAGTTGAAAAATAGTAATTAGTTATAGAATATTTAAGTAATTGTAAAATAATTGTAAAATAGTAATTAGTTATAAAGTAGAGATAGTAATTAGTTTATAAAACAGTTGTAAAATAGTTAAGTAGTTTCAAAAATAATTGTAAATAAGTATAAAATAGTTTGGGGTTTAAGAAGAAAGATTGTATAGTAAATAGTTTGGAAAAATATATTTGTATTAAAACAATTTATTTTGAAAATAATCCAGAGCCAAACTGTTTAATTTCCCAATCTCCATTTCCAATTAATTTCCCATCAATTCAATTTAAATTTCCACTTCCATTTAAATTGACTCAATACTTCAATTTCCATTGAAATTGATTAAATCCCAATTCAAGTTAAATTAACCTTAATTCCTTCCAAATTCAAATCAAATTCCATTTGACTTTTAAACTTATTCAACTTTAATCACAATTCCAAATTATTTCAAATTAATTTGGATTAATTTCAAATTGAACCAGCTTCAATTTCAAATCATTGCAATTCTAATTTACCATTTGAATTTTTAAACTTATACATCTTCAATCACAATTCTAATTAATTCAAATCAAATTCAATTTGAACTAATTCTATTCAAATCTCAACTTAAAACCATCTCGAATTATATAAATTCGAGTTAAAAATTTTAAAAGTTGATTTAATCCCTTAAGTCAAATTAACCCTTACTTTTAAATCAAATCAACCTTTATTTTTAATTTAACAACTTATTTCTTTAAACCATTTAATTCTGAATCCAAATTCCAAAATTCCATTTAAAATTATCTTTACTTAACTTATTACAAAGTTCAAATAAGAATTCAAAAACAATTTAATCTTCAGATTCTAATTTATTATCCATTTCAAAACCAATTCTCAATTTCATAGATTATTTATAACAATAGAATGATATCAGGATAAATAAATATCCAGATTTATCCAAACACTAATTAACAGCATCCATTTTCAATTTCCAAATCTTAAACCCATTTTGAGATCACTCAAATTCCCAATTCAAATTAACCATTTAACTTTCCAAGTTAAATCTCAATTTTCATTTTGAAATTTCCAATTCAAGTTGCTCATTCTAAACTCATTTAACTTTCCTTAAGTTAAATTCAATTTAATCCAGTCAACTTGACCCAATTTGAATTTCCATTTCAAATTTTAAACTTTATATTAATAATCTTCCTACTTATAAGTTCAAAAACTTATCACTTTGGGTTTTCATATCACATTCCAAGGAAAAATTTAAAACTCAACACTTAGAGTTTATTTCAAATCATCTTTGATATTATGTATATCCTTATTTTTACGTATTTATTTCCTTTACACACCAAGTTATACCTTAAATTTTTAAACCTCCTTTGGTTTTAATTCAAAACAGATTTCTTTAAAACAATTTCAAGTTTTCTGGATTTAGATTTAAAATTTCACAATTTTAAATTATCTTCAATTCCAATTTATAAGTCATACTCACCTAAACGTTTACTTCCCTAAAACATTTTATTTTGCTTAATCATTAATAACATTTCATTATTAAACACAACAACCATTTATGATAATAACCAAGATTATCATGTCTAAAAACCAATTCATTATTATCTTTATTCTGATAACACTTCTACAAATTCAAGATTTTAATTTCAGTTTGAATTCATTTCAAACTTATCTTTATTCAATTTCAGTTTGGTTGTATTACTATTACCACTTAATTCTCATTATTTTATTTTATTCCAATGATTCAACAACCAATTAACTTATTATATTTAATAATTAGAAAATTATTTCTTTATATATCAAAAGATAAACTTATATAAAAATCATTTATTTTTAAAACCATTTAAAAACCTTTATATAAGAAAATAACAAGTACGCTCTCATATATATATATACACACACTCAACTCATCTTAGGGTACCATTGGCCCTATCCTTAATGAGTACACCCAACAGAGCCAAGGTTCTCGCTTAACCTTCAGCTCTGATACCAAAAGTAACGACCCGAGATTTTCGACCCCGAAAATTCCAGATAGTTAGGGAAAAGAAGAAAAGAGAAAGAAGAAGAAGAAGAAATAGAAACACCAAAACACAGATTCTCACATTCGCAGCGGATCAAAATATAATATCAAATAATAATAGTTATACAAAGAGAACTGTATCTGTCAATTTACATTTATTTACATCAGAGTTACAGCCATATACACTTGACTGGACAGTTATACCAACCTGTCTCAGACTAATATCACAACAACTCTCAAATACACAGCGAAATACTTCATACGTTCCTGCCATCCAGCTCGCCACCTGAGCTCCAGAACGTCCTAACCTGAAAATCTGTAATACTCGGTCTGACCCGAGCATTACATCAAAGTAACACCCGGGTCAGGCTGGAAACCAACGTGAGTAAACCTATCTAACATGAAATTTCAATTTATAGAACTTATTTAAACCCGGGGTAACTCGTACTTTACCACAAGTAAACCACTTATATAGTCAACACTTATTTCACAAAACAATATCTAAGTATCCAACTTAGTTTAAATGGTCCATATTATCCCAAACCGGCCTATTGATTTCACATATCAAATCTATAAAGAATTATAGATTACTAATCGAAGTGGTTTCGGATATCGCTGATATCCGATTCTGGTCTCTTCGAATTCAAATGTCATCCTTTTTAAGCCAAGATGTTTAAGTTAAACAATTTAATTTAAATTCAGGATATCATATTCACATAGCGATTCTATCACACAATTCATCCAAAGCATTACATATCACAGAGCATCACAATCACATATCAGATATATCAAATAATCCAAGGCATCAAATATTATTCAATCATCCATAAGCAAGATTAATTAGATGTACAATCCCTAATTAATTTAACTTAATCTCCAAATAAATTAAATTAATTACTTTAATTACTTTTAAATCCTGCTTACTTAACATTAATTAATTACAAACCAATTAATTAATCATCCTTTAATCATTCATCTTAATTAATTATCCTTAATTAATTATTTCTTAATTAATTAGCCTTTAATTGATTACATAAATTAATTATCCTTTAACCATCCACATTAATTAACCTTTAATTACTCTCATTAATTAATAATTAATTACATTCAGAAATTATCCATAAATTACTTACATTAAGTAACCATACTTTATTAATTAAATTAAGTAATTATCCTTTCATTATTAAATAATTAACTTTCAATTATAATTAATTAACCTTTAATTAATTAACCAGTCAACCTTTAAATTAACTAATTATCCTTTAATTAGTTTCATTAAGTAATTATCCCTTAATTACTTTAAGTAATAATCTTAAATTTTATTAAGTAATTATCTCTTAATTACTTATATTAATTAACCATTTAAATTAATTATCATATAATCACTTGATTAGTTTAAACTTTTAAAACTTGTTAACATATAATTAAATCTCTGACCCGAGACCAACTCCTCTACTTCTTCACTCGCGTACACACCCGATACCTCCCCGAGTTCCAACCCGAGACTATCCTTTCTTTCAAAACCTGTTATATTTTGTTTTAAATTCTAAAATCAGTTATCAACAACTACGCGAACAACTCGATCACAAAACTCGAGCCAAAGCTTCATCTTCCCGAGTCAATACCCGAGACAATATCCTTCATCTCCAAACACGATCCCTTGACACAGACCTGACACATTTGCACGTGCACAGGCGATCTGGCCATCTCTGACCAACGCTCCGACCATCGACTAATCGCCGATCTTCCCCTGAGTCGTCTCGACCACCCAGAACTTCGAATTGATCTCAAAATCAAAATCGAGCAACATGGAGCTCTATTGGAACAAAATCAATCGTCCAAATCCACCTCGTCACGCCGCCATAGGTCACCAGAGACCTCGCAACTTCGACCATAGCTCCACCTATCGCCTATGCTTCGATCGCCCCCTGTCCGATCACCTCCAGTTCATCCACGACGTCGCAATCGCCACTCAAACCCAGACAACCAAAACAGGTTCTAGAACCCTAAAACATCACCGTGCCACCGCCACGATGATCGGAGAATTATCCAATCATTTTTCCCGAGCTTGTCAACCTTCCAGCTACCTCCAGTAGCGATCTCGAGATCCACCTCTTCACTGATCACCAGGAAGTCCCAAAAACTCCTTTCCCATTCAATCCGCAAGTTCTCACGATTTACTAAACTAATTATCTTGATTTTGCCTTTAAAATTCATGGATTTCGAACACAAACAAGATTATATAAGTGAATCAAGGAATCATGATATTCGAATTTGACATGGTTTAGAGTTTACACTGTATTTCCTTGCTCCCAGCAAAAGCATTTGATAATTATACTTGAAATTATTTTTAAAATTAAAATCTGGTAAATTTAAACACATTTTGTTTAAACATTAAGCCCTAAAAAGAATTAGAGAAGGAGTATTTGAATTTTGAGATTGTTTCTACCCTGTAAACTTGGAACAGAGCAAATGTTCTTATACCCAGACATGCACACATCATTTACATGTATATATATATACATGCAGGCATATTTACATTTATACAAATACTTTTCACAACCTTTTCATCATATGAAATCAAGATTAAAGTGGTTTACTCACCTGTATTTTGAACAGAGGAACAGAGAAGAGTTTTAAAAAAATTGTTAGTTGATCTGAAAACTTTGTTTTGATCTTACCACTAGAAACTGGAATTTAGTTGAGATGATCCTTTGTTTAGCTTCAGATTGTATTTGTGAAAGAGATTTCTTTGATCTAAGTTGAATTTGAATTATGTTGAGCTTCAGGTTTTAGATTGCAAAAGCTTGATGTAGTTTGAATTTAATTCCTTCTCTGGTTTTAAGTATATAGGTTTTGTTTTGCAAATGTACTAATAAAAGAAGAAGAAAAGAGTGGAGTAGAGATAATTTATAGCCAGGCTTAATCCTTTATTTATTATTTTTTTAAAATAAAAAAGAAAATAATGCCACTTGTTGAAATAACTTACACTTGTAATTACATGAATTCCTAAGCTTACATTTGTATTTTATGTTGTATTAATATGTTTTTATATATATTTATTATATTTAAATTTAGTTTTATATTTATTATTGTCTTAAGTGTTTTTAATATTTAAACTTCTCTTTATTTAATTTTAAAGACAATGATATAAACCTAATCATATATTAATAAAAATCATATATACATATATTTTTTAAATCCAACTTATTTCTAAGATGTTTACATTTGAATTTCAAATCCAAATTCTCTTTAAAATCTACTTATATATATATATTCAAATTAATACTTATTATATTTGCTTAGGAAAAGAATAAATTTTAGATTATTATAAATGATTTATAAAAGAAGATTATTACATAATTATTTGCCTAAAATTCCGGGATATTACAACCTAGCCATAGAAGAATAGTGTTGATTATCATTCTTGATAAAAGTCTTGGTCACAGACATAAATCTTTCGACTTACTATTTCCTCTGATGTCATTCCAAAGGCCATTCCGAAGATGATGACTAACTTCATCATGAACTATATCCTTAATATCAACATCCTCTAAATCTATTCCATTTCTTCTACAACCCAATACCCGCACTATGTCATTAATGTGAAATTTTACAATATTTCCATATACACTAGACCATAACCAACCTTCATCCATATATAATCGTATGAAATTGCTATTGAGGTTGGTTAAAAAGAGTTAGACACTTCAAGTATCAATTTCAACCTTATTTTGATGAAAATCTCTCAAGCTTGTAATCCTAGCTTGGTCTATAAAAGCTTGAAGATTGTAGGAGGGGATTTCATTAATATTATAGAAGATACTCGGGAATATTTTCATCTCTGAGTGTAATTTGAAATGTTGGATGCTCCTTTCAATATGAAGGAGCCAAACTTTGATTTGTTCTTGTATTGGCGGTGCTACCGAACTCTCAACAGTGGATCTCTTCTTTGATTGTTTGGTTTAAGGTGCCATTTAGAAGATTTGAATATGGAAAATTTATGGTATTGAGGTAAATTTTATTTTTGATTTATGAAGTAAAGGAGTCAAATTTAAGAGATAGAGTTTTAAAGGACAGAGTGGTGGTAATAAATAGGTTTTTAACCAGTTTTGAGTTTTTGAAATTTTGGAAGATTCAGACATCTGAATTTAAAAATTAGATTGTTGAATAGATACAGTAGGAGCCGAACTTTTGATGTGTAAAAACAACCTTTTTAAACGTTTTAATTTTATAATCAAATGTCTAAATTTTGTATCCAGACGTCTGATTATAGAATTCTAACGTCTGAATGTACCATTTTTTTAAATTACTACAAGAAATAAGATGTTTGAAATCAATTTTCAGACGTTTGAATACCTTGTATTTAGATAGTAAATCCATTTTTTTTTAAATTGAATTTCTTATTATAAATTTTGATTTTTGACTATCCTAAACGATTTATTGTTACATTCTTGAGTTGGCAGACTGACTTTTGTGATATATCTATCTACTTAAGAGCTTCAATAATGATTTTACTTTATCGTAGAAGTTTTCGTATAAACAATGTCTATTGAAATTATTAAAATCGTCATAGAGATAAGATACATACAAATACAATATAAATATATATAGTAGAAAAATCAAAACGATAATGACAGATTATTTGTTTTCCGAAGGAATCAGATTCTTCTTCGGATAGTTCCTATTCCAATGAGTTTGCTGGCTTGGGCTCATGTTATTTTAGTGAGGTTTCCAAAAGTCTAGGAGTGTTTATACGAATACTATATTAGAACCTCATATTTTGGTATTTTGATAGTGACAACTATACATCATTATATTATGTATACTAACCATTTGCACAGGAAAAGATCGACAAAAAGAAGACCATGATGGCACAATTATGTAGCATCAGTCAAATTGTCTTAGTCTAGAAATATATAGATTGTTAAAATCTCTTCTAGTGGTATATACAAGCATGCACAATCACAATTAATCAAATAAGTCAAAATATGCATCAGTCAACTAGAACACTATTGTCACTCGACTTACCCAAAGGAATTAAACATAAAATTTATTAACAATTTCAAATGAATGAAAATCCAAAACAATATACTAAACATGTTTTCAGTCGACTGAATTAAATATTTCAGTCGATTGAAACTGCTTGTTTTTTAACTATTTACTTTTTGTTTTTGAAATGTCTATCTTTACTCAAATACAGTCGATTGATTTATTTCCCTCAGTCGACTGAACGATCATAACAGCCATATTTTTCAAATTTTTCGAAGAGGTACTCTTCTCTTTAAATAGTTATTCTTCTTCGTTAATGGTTGCAATCATTCCTCTAACAGTAGCAACTACTGATCATCTATATAAAGCAATTCATTTCGAAGATTGAATTCACTGACTTACAATTCTTTCTATCTCAAACTTGATTTACTCTTAAGCATTTAATTCACTATGTTGCTTTAAGTTTTTAATCACACATTCATTCAAGAATATTTCCTTGTGATCATATTACTTCCTTTCTTCAAACGCACACATTATACCACAAAGAAGAAGATTATAGGTAGGTTGTACTCACTAGCTAATCCGTGCTATAAAAGAGCATAAGAAATCATAAGCAATTATACTTATTTTGTAGATGAAGTCCTGTTGGAGTTTATCAGGCACGAAGTCATGTTCGATAGTTCAGGCAGTTTGTAATACCTATTCCTCTGGGTTAAGTGAAGATGTTTGTTAGTTAATTCTAGAAGAAGTCTGGGACTGGACGTAAAACGAGAAGTTTGAACCAGTATAAAAATCTCCGGTGCACTTCATTTATTACAACTTTTATACCACCAGTTTGATATAAGTTTTTATTTAGAAGTTATAATCATATTACTTGATTCGCATATACTTTCATTTGGTATCAGAGCAAGGTTATCATATAACCGTAACACAGTTTTTGATATATAAATGTTACCCGGCTACTTGACCTGGCCATAAGGTGATAGTTGCAGAGGCTCTGATTGAACCTAGACAAGACTAGAGCCAAGAAGAGATTGGAGATATAAGGGATTGATGCAATCTAGGTGGTTCAGCATATATACATGGTTCGGCATAAATGTATGGTTCGGCCTATTTGAGTGGCTCGGTATTGGGACAAGATATATATGGATCGGTAGTGATGGGATCGACCTTGTTGGAACAGGGTCATACGTGGGTCGACCAGACTGGTTCGGTCGTGATAGGCTATCCTAAATGGTTCAGCCTCAGAGAGATTATATCAGGTAGATCGGCCCTAGATGGTTCGGTGTAGATCGGAGCGGCCTCGGGAGAATTGATATATGTGGGTCGGCATTCATATGCGGTCTGGCCATTGTGGTTCGGCTTTGGTTGAACGACATGTATGGGTCGGTACATGTGGGTTGACAATTTAGGCTCGGTAGTAGTGGTTCGACGAAACAGCATGAGGAGTAGCAAGACTACCATAGGGCGATATCGGTATTGTTTCACTTCGAGTCACACCCATAATTGCTCCGAGTTGCTTGCGAGTTTGCTTCAAGTCATCCACAAGGAAACACTGGTTCGGTCAGAGTGGCTCGGTGGCTATTGGGTCGGTCATAGGGTGTCGGTATACATGGATTGGTGAACACGAGATGCCTACCGTGGGCCGAAGTATCTTGGTCATGGGCCTGCATAGGGGACCTAACCTGTCTTCATCTATAAATAGAGCGGCAGGGGTACAGTTAAGGGGGCTTTTTTCGAGAATTCCAGGGAGACTCTGCCATTTTCTATACTCATTTCTTTCCTATTCAAACTTGTATTCAAGTTGTTTGTTTACAGATTGTATCTATACTCAAGGGATTGTAAAAGTAATAAAGATTATATTCAAAGTGGACGTAGGCAATTACGTTGAACCACTATAAATCTGGTGTTTTCATTTTTGTTGTTCCTTTTGCATTCAACTGTGTTACTTCTTTGTTTTAATTTACTTTCATCATTAATCTCTCTACACAATTCTATTCAAGGGTGTTAGTGACCAATTTTGGTGCTAACATTTTGGTGCTTTCACTGAGAACTTTGCGTTCTCAGGCTATTAGGATCTACTTTATCTCTACTAGATTGAGGAAATCCCCCGAAGGAGTTTCGAGATTATTCTCAAGAGTTCGTAGATTCTACTCAGAGTCCCTACAGATGACTCTAAGATGGCAAGACAACGTACCAGATCCGCATCACACAACACGGATGTTAATGAGACCGCCAGTGTCCAGCAAGTGGGACCCAGCAATCAGCAAGCTAATGCAGGTGCAAAGCCCGCCACAATCCCATACCAACCAGAAACTGTCACCAGGGCAGAGTTCAATGAGCTGATGAGGGAGCTCATGGAAAGTAGGAGACTGCTTAGCGAGCAGATTTAAACGAACGCCAACCTGATGACCCAGATCGTTCAGCAGCTGCGTCAGAACGTTGGTGGAAGCCCTGCTTCTTACTCATCATCCGACAGCTCTGCTTCGTCAGATGAACACCCCAGGCGTAGGCGCCGTAGGATCGAAACGACACAAATTGGTGCAACAGAGCAATTGGTGATGACTCGCCAAGAGCAAACCAACCGAAATGGTCCAGATTCCCTACTTGGAACCATGGCTCCTCATCTGCACCTGGGGAGTCGCTCCCAACCTGGAGGGGGTAACTTAGGATCTGGAGCATGCTTGGAAGCTAGTCCACCGCCTCGCCAAGGTCGTAGTAAAGCGGGTCCTCGGGATGTGCACTTAGATGATCGCCTACCGAGGAGGCACTAGCCAAAACGATCGTGCAGGACGGATACCAACTTGCCACCTCCCATCCAGACTTCGAATTTATCAGCTATGGTCAGACAACTGATAAGGGAGAATCAGGGCATAACCAATGATGACTGGGGCATATCTAGGAACCATACTCCATTTTCAGATACCATCCTACAAGCTGAGTACCCCCGGAAATTCAGCATGCCTACTATTCTAGCTTATGAGGGGAAGACTGATCCCCGATAACACGTAATGAGATACGAGTGGATTATGGACTCGCTAGGGCAAATAATGCGACCAAATGCAGATGCTTCCCAATAACCCTATCCGGAATCGCTACCATGTGGTTCACCAAACTTCCCACATGATCGATCTCCAGGTTTGATGAGTTAGCGGCGAAATTCATGGAGCAATTTAGGATCCATGCCACTCGCCCAAAGGACGTGATGTCATTGTCTAGTGTGATCCAGGCTCCGAGAGAGTCATTGAAGGATTATTTGCAAAGATTTCATGTTGTTGCTACCGAAGTTAGCAATTCGAATGACCATGTTATCCTTATGGCCGTGATGCAAGGAGTAGATCCGGACTCGGAGTTTGGTAACTGGCTGGCAGGCAAACCACCGACTACCCTAGAACGCTCTATTCAAAGGCGAACCAATTCATGAGAAGGTAAGAGGCCAGGTGGTCAAGAAGAAGGAGTGCGCCAGGGCCCAGCAAGGAAGCGGTGCAAAGCAACATTGCAGTAAAGCAATCTGTTGAAAACTCTGGTAAGGTCCAAGTCAATGTTCAAAATAAGCCAGAGCAATCTAAAGGATCTGGAGGAGGAAATTCCGGACGAAAGAGGGAAGAAGGAAAGTGGATACCAAGAATCCTGACCTATAGCGAATATACTCCTCTGAATACATCTTTGGAAAATATTTATCTATCAACTTGTAATAAATTCCAATATCGAAAGCCACTCCCAAAGGAATCCACTGAGGAACAAAAGCAGACTGGAAAGTATTGTCGGTTTCACGAGACCTTTGGGCACAATACTGAGGAGTGTAAACACCTCCATGATGCTATAGAAAAGCTGATCCGCCAGAAGAAGTTACAGCAGTTTGTTAAGAATCCGCAGGAAGGCGGACAGGGGACATCCGACCCCAATCACGGGCAAGCTTCACATCGACCCGAGAAGCCCGCTTGGACCGGAGGAAGGCCGGTCATAAACATGATAATCGGTGGACCTCATCCGGCAGACGAGAGTTGGCAAGAAATGGAACGCTATGCTAGTTCCCTGAAGCATGCAGGTTTCGAATGCTGCTCGAACACGGAAGGCGGGACTCCAGCGAAGCAGCAGCGAATGATGACCGATGATATAGTGTTTAGAAGCAGGGATGCCGATCAGGTGGAGGCACCTACCATTGACCCGATGGTTATCTCAGCTACGATTGGACCGGCGCTTGTGAGAAGGATACTAATTGATTGTGGGAGTTATGTTAACATTATCGTCAAAAATGCATATGACCAAATGAAGATGGAGGCGAAGGATCTGAAACCGTCTAAAGCCCGCATTCACGGCTTTAATGGTGCAGCTACTGATGCGATAGGTTTTTTTGAATTGCCAGTTGAACTAGGTGAGGGTGAACGTAGGAGGGTACGAATCCTACCGTTCATTGTTTTGGATATTGATTCCCCATATAATGTTTTTATGGGCCATCCGGCCCTGGCAGAGTTTAGGGCAGCTTTGGCCCCATGGTGTTTGACTTTGAAATTTCCAAAGGATAGAGGAGTTGGTGTAGTGCATCGCGATCAAGCGATTGGTCGTGCTTGCTATGTGGCTGAGCTGAGAGAGGCCCAACGAAGAGAGAAAGGAAAGGGTGTGGACAACCCTGTACGCATCCATGTTGCTGAAAATTGACAAGTAAAGCCCAAGCCTTGGCTTGGGAAACACAGTCGGATCTATACAGATATAGATCCGAGAGATGACGATGAAGAACTCAAGGAGGCCAAGGCAGCACCGGCTGAACTGGCGATTGACATTCCAGTCAGCCATGATGACCCATCACGGGTGCTTAAAATTGGATCACAGCTCAACCCCTCGATGATAGAGGATCTTACCGATTTCCTCTGAGCGAATCTCGATGTTTTTGCTTGGACCCATTCTGATATGTGCGGGATTTCTCCCGCCATCGCAAGTCATATGTTGAACGTTGACCCGAAGTATGTGCCAGTGAAGCAAAAGAGGAGAGGCATGGACGTGGAGAGGTCCGCTGCTTTGAGAGAGGAGGTGGATAAACTCAAGGCCAATGGGTTCGTCTGCGACGTCCTCTATCCTGAATGGGTATCAAATCCCGTACTGGTGAGGAAGGCAAACGGGAACTGGAGGACCTGTGTTGATTACTCGGACCTAAACAAGGCGTGCCCTAAGAATAGTTTTCCTCTGTCCAGAATTGATCGGCTGGTTGACTCGACAGTAGGACACGAATTGTTGTCATTCATGGATGCATATTCGGGGTATAATTAGATCCCGATGCACATTCCGGATCAGGAGCATACCAGTTTTGTCATGGACGTTGGACTGTATTGTTAGTAGTGATGCCTTTCGGGTTGAAGAACGCAGGGGCAACTTATCAGCGTTTGGTGAATCGAATGTTTAAAGACCAGATTGGTAAAACGATGGAAGTCTTTGTGGATGATATGCTCGTGAAGTCACGACAGTCAAACAGCCACATTCAAGACTTAGCTGAGATGTTTGATATACTCAGATTTTATGGAATGAAAATCAATCCACTGAAATGTTCCTTTGGCGTTGCGGCAGGGAAGTTTTTGGGATTCATTGTCAACGCACGGGGAATCGAAGCCAACCCAGAATAGATTCAAGCTATTTGGGACATACAAGCACTCAAAACTATAAAACAAGTGCAAAGCCTGAATGGGAAAGTTGCCGCGTTGAGTCGATTTATATCCAGAGCAACCGACAAGTGTATTCCCTTCTTTGATGTGATAAGGAAAGGTAAAAGAAATTTTGAATGGACGCCGAATTGTGAGGACGGTTTCCGAGCTCTGGTGAGACACTTGGAGAGGCCCTCGGTTCTGTAAAGCCTGTAGATCATGAGGAGTTATATGTTTACTTGGTCGTATCTCAGCATGCCAGCAGTGCAGCTTTGATTCGTGAAGATGACCGAATCCAAAAGCTAGTGTACTATGTTAGTAAGCGCTTAACGGGGGCAGAGAGAAATTATCCTAAGATTGAGAAGCTAGCCTACTGCTTGGCGATCGCATCACGCAAGCTTCGCCCGTATTTCCAGGCACATCCAGTCAGTATTTATTTCGATCAACCTCTGCGGTACGTGCTCCAATGACCGAAGACTTCTGGAAGGCTACTCAAATGGAACATTGAGCTGAGTCAATTCGATATCACTTACCTGCCATGGAGGGTAATCCAAGGGCAAGCGCTAGCGGATTTCATTGCAGAGTTCACCATATCAGATGAGTCAAGTGGTAGTGATGTAGTTCCTGCTGTTCGATGGAAGCTATATACTGATGGAGCATCCAACGACCGTTGTTCTAGGGCTGGTGTTATTCTTGTAACTCCCGAGAATTGATCAATTTGTTATGCTTTGAAACTTGATTTCCCCGCTACGAACAACGAAGCTGAGTATGAAGCATTGATTGCAGGCTTGAAGCTTACCAAAGAACTTGGAGTGAAATCGATTGAAATCTTTTGTGACTCACAGTTGATGGTGTACCAGGTACAGGGGGACTATCAGGAAAAGGGGCAAAGGCTTGCCCCATACCTTGCTCGGGTTCAAGAATTGTTGGCGGACCTCGAATACTATGATATTTCGCACATTCTGCGTGAACAAAATGGGGAATCCGACTCCTTGGCAAAATTCGCAAGTACTGGTGATGCACAACAGATGGGTTTGGTTCCCATAAAAACCTTACACGCCCCAAGTATAAACGAGATGGAAGTAGATATTGTGTTAGGTATGGAAACTCAAAGGGAGTCGTGGATGACCCCGTTCAAAGAATACCTGCATGGAACCTTGCCCGAGAGAAAGAACGAGAGACGACAAGTCATTCGCAAGGCCTCACGGTATATAATGCAAGATGGAGTAATGTATCGGAAGGGATTCTTCGTCCCCTTGCTTAGGTGCGTCGCTCATAACGAGATAAAAGCGGGTCTTAAGAGAAGTCCATGAAGGAGAATGTAGCGACCATACTGAAGGGAAAACGTTAGCCAAAAAGATCTTCCGATATGGATACTATTGGCCGATCGTGAATCAGGACGCTGCAGACTATGTAAGAAGATGTGACAAATGTCAAAAGTATGCAAAGATCCCGAGGGCACCGCCGACAGAGCTCAAGCAAATGGTTAGTTCATGGCCGTTTTCAATATGGGGGATCGATATAATCGGTTCCTTGCCAATCTCCAAAGGTGGTGCGAAATACGCAATCGTCGCGGTCGATTACTTTACCAAGTGGGCAGAAGCAGAGCCACTAGTTACGATCACCACCAGAAAGGTTGTTAACTTTGTTGTGCGAAACATTATATACCGCTTCGGTCTCCCACGGACTATCATTACTGACAACAGAACTCAATTTGAGAGTAAAGAATTCAAAGACTTCTGCCAAAGATATTGCATTGAGAAAAGGTTTGCAGCAGTCGCTCACCCTAAAGAGAATGGGCAAGTTGAAGCTATAAATGAGATAATCAAGTCCATCTTGAAGTAACGTTTGGAGAAGGCTAGAGGCAAGTGGGAGGATGAGCTTCCAACAACACTCTGGGCCTATAGAACCACCCACAAGTCCGTGACTGGCCATACTCCATTCGCCTTGGCATATGGCACTGAAGCTTTTATACCCATGGAACTTGAAGTTCCCTCTCTCTGGGTGACTCATTATGATCCTAGAACGAATCAAGATCTTTTACTGGAGTCGTTGGACTTTGTCGACGAGAAACGTGAAGAAGCTGATTTAAGGGCGGTTGCATATCGACACCGAGTCGCCCGATATTATAATGAAAAAGTTCGACCGAGAACATTCGATGTGGGCGACCTAGTTTTAAAGCGAGTTTTTCCGGTCCCGTCGCATATGAATCCCACATGGGAAGGTCCCTACATCATCAAACGGAAGCTTGGAGAAGGAACCTTCAAGCTAGCGACTGTTGACGGCATGACACTCCCCAGAACATGGAATAGCGAACATTTGCGCCGTTATTATACTTAGTCTATTTCTTTTGCATTTTAGTAGCGATTGTTTCCAGTATGTGTTTCTCTTGTTGTTCTCTATTTTCGACATGTAATAAGACAATTCAGTTTGTCCCTATTTTTTACAATCAATAAAGGCTTAAAGTTGTTTTTCTATGAACTATTGATGTTCCATGTGTTATAACTCCATGGCAAAGTAAAATTGCATTAATCTATCTGGCGTATGAACACACACAGAAAATTAAAAGTCGATCAATAAATGATTCAAAAAAATCTCTAAGTTCTCGGAGCACGGACTAGAGTACTCTGAGTCCCCAGAGTGTGGACTAGAGTGTAAACGATCTAAAAAATCTCTAAGTCCCCGGAGCGCAGACTAGTGTATCTGAGTCCCCGGAGTGCGGACTAGAGTATAAACGATCCGAAAATTTTCTAAGTCCCCGGAGCACGGACTAGAGTACTCTGAGTCCTCGGACTAGAGTATAAATGATTCAAAAAATCTCTAAGTCCCCGGAGCGCGGACTAGAGTATTCTGAGTCCCCGGAGTGCGGACCAGAGTATAAATGATTCAAAAAATCTCTAAGTCCCCAGGGCGCGGACTAGACTAGTATGAGTCCCTAGAGTGTGGACTAGAGTATAAACGATTCAAAAAATCTCTAAGTCCCCGGAGTGAGAACTAGAGTACTCTGAGTCCCCGTAGTGCGGACTAGAGTATAAACGATTCAAAAAATCTCTATGTCCCCGGAGTGCGGACTAGAGTACTCCGAGTCCCCAGAGTGCGGACTAGAGTATAAACGATTCAAAAAATCTCTAAGTCCCCGGAGCGCGGACTAGAGTACTCCGAGTCCCCGGAGTGCAGACCAAAGTATAAATGATTCAAAAAATCTCTAAGTCCCCGAAGCGCGGACTAGAGTACTCTGAGTCCGCAGGGTGTGGACTAGAGTATAAACGATTCAAAAAGTCTCTAAGTCCCCGAAGCACGGACTAGAGTATAAACAATCCAGAAAAAATCTCTAAGTCCCTGGAGCGCGGACTAGAGTACTCAAAGTCCCCATAGTGCTGATTAGAGTATAAACGATTCAAAAGTCTCCAAGTCTTGTGAAAACGGACTGGAGTTCGCATGACCCACAAGACTCTGGATTTCAATCACAGATTAAATTATAAGCTAAGCGATGAAAATCTGAAAACACAAAGAAGCAAAATTTTATTTAATAATAAAAAAAGTTTCATTACAACTTCTCCGAAGTCCGGAGACAAAATCTATCTACAAAAAAAGAAAGGGAGGAAAACAACTACATGGTACTGCGTTACTTAAGTTGAGCAAAATGTAGCGAGGCAAAAGTTACTTCTTCGGTTTTCTTTCCTTTTTTGGCTTCTCCGAAGTTTCCTCATCCGAGCACCTCTTTTTGGACCCTTTGCTTCCTAGTGACAATGTACTCGAGGAAGGAGGAGGAATTTCCAAAGGTGTGGTCCCACTAAGGAGAATTACCTTCAAGGGCCTATTTAGGGGATCGTCGAGTTCCACTACCTGAGATTCTATCTTAACTTTGGTTTTCTTTTTCTCCTCCTCCTCGATTTGCTCTTTCATGCTGAGCTTGGAAGTATGCTCGGAAGCGTCTGTGATTTCGACCTCGTCGTGTTCATCTAAAGGTGAGGGATCTTCAAGTTTATCCTTATCTAGTGCCCCGATCACTTGAGCATCGGGACCAGGGGTATCTCCGGTGTGAGGTGCCTTGGCCTTTTTCTCTTCCCGCTCCGTGGCGACATCGCTCCTTGGAATCGATTCGGGTTCGGATTGACCTATATGAGTTCATGAAAAAAAAATGTTAGAACACATTCATCACTCGCCAAAAGAGATGAATTCCTAAACTCCCGAAGGTGAAGCTACATACCAGCTTCCAACTGACTTTCAGTGGTCCTCGGAGTATCACCCTCGGGGATTAGAGATAAAATGTGAATGCCAAGTCCGGGCTTCTCCGGGTCATAGTCGATGTGCTGCTTGGGAGGCCCAAGTGACGAACTATCGATCAATTGAACGGGAGGAGGAACTAGAGACTCAGTGCCGAATGGGCTAGCGTTATCATCTTTACCCTTCGATGACGGGGAGTCTCTTCCAAAGAGGGCTCTCGCTGCGGATAAGTCTGAAGGCTCATTTCCTCGGAGTACTTCCCACGCGAGAGCCTCTTCATCAACCTCTTCAACGCCTAGCTCCACTCTCTTAATTTTTATCAAAGTATCCCATGCTTCGGCCAGTGATTCGAGATAACCATCGCCTAAGAAAGATAGGCCATGATTCATGAGGACTCGTGCATTGTACTCAACGATGAGCGGGTCGAATAAACATTTTATTTCTTCTCTGCCAGCTTCGGTAGCTGCCTCGAGTTGAGAGTTGGCCTCTGTGAGCGCTATCTTCTTGCCCTCTTCACGAGCTGCTCCTTTTAGTGCTTCAACCTTGGATAGCTCTACATCAAGTTTTGTCTTTAAAAGCCGTGTTTCGAAGATTTCGTCGTAGTATCTTTCTGACTCTTCCTGCGCTACAATTTTCTCTTCTCTTTCTTTAGAGAGCAATTCCTCTAGTTCTTTGACCCATCGATCGAGAATGCTTTTTATTTTTGGATAGAGTCTTTCTCCAAAGCCAGAGCACCGCTGCGTTGGACTGCCTCATTAAGTTCTTTCTTGTGAGTGGCCTCTAAGCGACTAACTGCCTCGGCTGTTTCCTTAACATTTTTCTGGGCAGTTTCGAGCTGAGATTTGTATGAGGATAGTTCCTCATCCTGACCCTTAATGATGTCTTTGTCATGAATGGCTTCGAGTTTGAGGCGATCAATCTCGTGTTGGCGTTCAATGGAAATCACTGAAACTTTTTCTACCAAGTGTACGAACGCATCGTGCTGAAAATAAACATTGTTGTTGCAAGCAATGGTGCTCTGTTTAACATGTTCGAGGATAGGATGAATCGTGGGGAGAAATTTAAATCCATCAAAACATATCTTCGGGAATGTAGCCTTGAGCTCAGCTAATTTTTCCGCTGTCGACGGATCATGTGCAGAGGCTGAGGGGTCTACCTAACTGGAGTCATAGATTTCTTGTAAGGTTCACGAGATTGCTTAGTACTCGATGAGCCAGAATGTTGGTCGCGAGGAACTTCGGACTGGGATCCCTTTTGAGCAGACTTCTCCCTACTATGCTCCGAGAGAGGGGGAGGATCGTTTGGATATGAAGAATGGTTGTAAGTTCTCCTTTTGGAAGACGACGACTCTCTGGGACGATAATCTCTATCACCTCTTTCGTCCCTGTCTCGTAGTTTACTTGATCCTGAATCTCAACTAGAATGGTAGAAGATAGAGGATCCACGAAGGCGGTTAATGTTGTGTGTACGCCCCATATCACCTGCACATAAAACCAAATGAGGACGAGTTAGTAGGAATCACACGATGAGTGAAATTCAAGTGCATGGTGAAGTGTAAGTGTTTGTGTTTGTCCTAGTGCAACCCCCCGACAGACCAGTATTTTTCGCTTTACTCATTAGAATTTTCTCTCCCTAATGATGAGTCCGAGCACCTTCGTCGCTTCTCATGGGCGAATTAGATCCCATAGCCTCGGGGTTATTGAAACCGTAATTCAGTATATCGTCAGGAATGGTCAAGTCAGATAGGCCCTTTAATGAGCCTTCTAAGTTTTGGGAAGATGAATTTTTCTCAATCAGAGTTATCGTGACCTTTGAAGTTCCGCCAACTTTTTTCTTTTTCAGCTTGTAAGCTAGACTATTTTTATTTTTTGAAGGAAGCGGTGGTTCATCGGTGCCGGGTGCATCAGCCACTGGCGCTTGGCCGAAACTTATATTCTCGTCAATCGTCGCTGGCACCTCAGTTTCTTTAATCTCGCCTTCCTCGGTAGTATCAAGGGCCCCTTCGGTAGGGGGCACCGAAGGTCCGGCTTGTTCTTTGCCCATTTTCGCAGTCATTCTTGCTATAGTGGCTCCAATTGGAAGGCTAGTCCGGCGGCCCTCTTCCAGTAATCCGAAATTCAAGAGCTGTTCGTTGGTAATGTCCCGGCCCCCCACGGGAGTAGCTCGAATGGCCTCGACGGCCTTAGAATACTCGGCGCCTTCGGGTCGTGGGCGGATACTTATAAGAGTTGAAAAAAGTTCAAAAGAGATGCACTTCGAGCCTTAGGGCAAAGACTGGGATAAAATTGAGACTTACTCCCTTCTAGCCATCTTCTCACGAAACCGGGAGGACAGCGTACGTAGAACCAATCTTGTTTATACTGAGAAAATTTGCTCCACACACCCATCAGAACTTGACATTTGGTGTATGGCTATGTAAGATGGACTGTCGGTACGTCTCTTGAAGCGGTAAATATAACGGATATCCTCGGGAGTTGAGGGTCTGAATAAGGTGCTCATAAAAAGGACGCAGGTACCATGAATAAACGCATGGCTATTAGGGTGTAGCTGTGCCAGAGCAATCCCAATATACTGCAACACTTCACAAATGATTGGATTGAAAGGTGGCACACTTCCGGCCCAGCACATAAATTTGTTGCACGCAATATATCCGGTTGGGGGCAGGTGAGGCCGATCTTGTCCCGACGGAACCAAAACGTTATCAAAGGGGATTCCATGGATTGAGCACAACCGACGAAGAGCGGCTTCGCCAATTTTTGAGGCTTGTGAATCAATAGGGTTATCCAGAATAATAGCTCCGTCTACAGCATCGGGAGCCGGGCCTATAACCGCGACAGGTGGATCCAGGATGCCAGGTGTGGAGGCCGACGATGGGTTCAGAGTCCCCACTGCCTCCTACCGAGAACTTGGCTCGGGCTTGTCAGAAACAGTAGCGGAGCTTGATTTTTTGGACACCCTCCAAAGAGCGATTGGTGTGAATAGATACCTGTTTAAACTATACTTGAAAGATAACAAATATCAGATATAACAGCCAGATATTCCCTCCGTGTGGTGTGTAGACTAGTGCAACCATTCAAGCATGAGTATAAAGGAATTAAAGATCTAAAGACCGGTGATGCATGATTGAATTTTATACTATCATCTTCGGAGACCGTCATCCTGACCGTCTCCGACAACTTGTCCTATGTTTGGCAGTAGGGGTCTCGGAATCAGACATTGGCCTCATACATTGAAGGCTGTTATTTGTTTTTGTTGAGTTAGATTCGTGTTCAGAACTACTTGAACTATGAAGTTGTAAATCCGAATTGAGTAATTGGGCTTATGTGCTTTGGTCCTTGTCATTATCCATTATGTTATGCTTCGGCATGGAAATAAGTTGTCTGAGTATATGCTGTGTTCAAGTTAAAACAATCTTGATTGCCAATGCCGACCCTTACATGCCGACCCACTCACTCTCTATCTCTCTCTCTAACTACCGACCCGGCCTCACTTAGACTCCTACCGACCCACTACTCTTATAGACCCTTGCTAACCCACTCCTTTTCTGGACTTCTACCAACCTACACCACCTCACAAGATGCTGACCCACACACACACACACACTCTCTCTTTCAGCAATGACCTAAACTTTCCTGGGCGGCCTACCGAACGACTCCATCTCAGAATGCCGACCCAACATTATAGTCTCCTCTACCGAGCGGCCATTACCGAACGACCTCCCCACTAACGCAAAAAAAAAACCAACTGCCTTCTCCTACACATCGTCGACCTCGCTTCCTAAAGTCATCTATAACTGCTCCTACCAAATTGATGCCTGCCCATACCAAAAACGTTCCATTTTCCTCGCCTATATCTTTTCTCACTATGCTCCTCTCCTCTCATGCTCACCATGCTGAGCCGTGTTCCTATGATACTCGGCCCCTAGTTCGGGTTCTAGAAGATATGGTCTAGGAATTTAAAGTAATACATGGAACCTCACATATATGATAATTTGAGGATGAGGCAAACGATTCTTGAGACTTGAGGTCGAGGAGGATAGGGAAGCATGTTTGGGAGATAATGAATCAAAGTGGACAGGCAGTTCGGTGGCGGGGAGGATTCTGGGTTTAGAGCAGCGTTGGAGAAGAAGAGAAATAAGATAAGAAGTGGGAGGAAGAGAAGGAAGGCATGAGTTTATATATGGAGACGGGAGACAAACAAGCATCATCCTATGGAACCGGTCAACGTGTTTTGGTGGGTCGGTGAAGAAAAGTGTCATTTGTTGCCAGGTGAGCCGATCGAGTGGCTCAGCACCAGTGTGTCGCTCCACCCTTTGTTTAAAAAAACAGAGAAAGAAAGGAATAACAATAATAATAGATAGAAATTTATATAAATGGTGATAAAATGATAAGAATATAGATAATAAAATAAAATGTATATATGAGAATGTATACATATATAATGATGATTGAGGATGGTAATCTTAAGAGGAGATAGATACTACCAGATAAGTGGAAAATCGTGGGTTTAGAAAACCCACTGCGATTCAGCCTTCGAAAGGTTGCAAATCTTTAGCTTTTGAAAAGTTAAAACAAGATTTAAAGGATGTCTTTGAAACTGAACTAGTACAATTAGACGACACGAGGCTCCCTCGAAGGCCAATGAGAAATGACAATCAGTTATCATTCTGAATGAGCTAGCTTCTGAAAGCAAGGACTAACCACTGATTCAAAATGCGTCATGTTGATTCACACAACGCACTTTGGGAGGCAAATGTTACCCGGCTACTTGGCCCGGCTATAAGGTGATAGTTGTAGAGGCTCTGATTGAACCTAGACAAGACTAGAGCCAAGAAGAGATTGGAGATATAAGGGATTGATGCAATCTAGGTGGTTCGGCATATATACATGGTTCGACATAAATGTATGGTTTGGCCTAGTTGAGTGGCTCGGTATTGGGACAAGATATATATGGATCAGTAGAGAAGGGATCGGCCTTGTTGGAACAGGGTCATATGTGGGTCGGTCAGACTGGTTCGGTCGTGATAGGTTGGCCTGAATGGTTCGGCCTCGGAGGGATTATATCAGGTAGATCGGTCCTAGATGGTTCGGTGTAGATGGGAGCGGCCTCGGGAGAATTGATATATGTGGGTCGGCATTCATATGCGGTCTGGCCATTGTGGTTCAGCTTTGGTTGAACGACATGTATGGGTCGGTACGTGTGGGTCGACAATTTAGGCTCGGTTGCAGTGGTTCGATGAAACAGCATGAGGAGTAGCAAGACTACCATAGGGCGATATCGGTACTGTTTCACTTTGAGTCACACCCATAATTGCTCCGAGTTGCTTGCGAGTTTGCTTCAAGTCATCCACAAGGAACCACTGGTTCGATCAGAGTGGCTCGGTGGCTATTGGGTCGGTCATAGGGGGTCGGTATACAAGGATCGGTGAACACAAGATGCCTACTGTAGGCTGAAGTATCTTGATCATGGGCCTACATAGGGGACCTAGTCTGTCTTCGTCTATAAATAGAGCTGCAGGGGTATAGTTAAGGGGGCCTTTTTTCGAGAATTCCAGGGAGATTCTGCCATTTTTCCGTAATCGTTTCTTTCCTATTTAAACTTGTATTCAAGTTGTTTGTTTATGGATTCTATCTGTACTCAAGGGATTGGAAAAGTAATAAAGATTATATTCAATGGGGACTTAGGCAATTACGCTGAACCAATATAAATCTGGTGTTCTCGTTTTTGTTGTTCCTTTTGCATTCAACTGTATGACTTCTCTGTTTTAATTTACTTTCATCATTAATCTCTCTACACAATTCTATTCAAGGGTGATAGTGACCAATTTTGGTCCTAACAATATGTAGTATGGATAATACTACATCAAGTTTTGTTGAAGGTTAGTCTACTGCACGACCACCACTAATTAGTGGGTTAAACTATAACTATTGGTCAAGTAGGATGAAAATATATATGCAAGAAAATGGTAATGACACTTGGAATATCGCTCAACAAGAATACATTGTACCTACCATGACTTATGCATAATGGTCAAACACACAGAAACTAGATGCTACTACAAATGCCAAAACTGTGAATATGTTGTTTTGTTCTTTTGATAAATATGAGTTTAACAGAGTTAGTATGTGCACATCAGCATATGAAATTTGCGTACTCTTAAAATAACCCATGAAGGTACAAACAAAGTCAAACAAAGTAAGATTTCAATGGTTAAAATCAATTTCAAAACTGTAGAATGAAGTAGGATGAAACTATAATGATATGTGCTCTAAATTTCAAGACATATATCACTCACTTCTAGCACTAGGTGAAAAATACACTGATTTTGATATTGTTTCAAAAATCCAAAATTCTTTAACGGATGAATGAGAACAAAAAGTCTTAGTAATCGAAAAAACTAATGACATTTCAACCCTTAAACCAGAAGAATTAATAGGAAATCTCATGTCATATGAAGTGAATTTGCTGGCAAAACGAGTATATGCTCAAGATAGAAAAACAATTACATTTCAAGCAGAAAATGAAGACTCCGACGAAGATGACGATGACATTGCATTTCTAGCTAAAAAATTTATAAAATTTCTAAAGTTCAAAAAGAATAAATTTTTTGCCAACAACAATCCGTCAAATTCTTCTCTCAAGTGCTATGAATATGATAAGATTGGTCACAAAAAGAGAGATTACCCAGAATGAAAGGAGAGTAAATTCAAAAATAAAAGCAAGAAATTTCATAAACAAAAAAAGCAGGCTTTTTCAGTAACTTGGGATGATTCAAACTCTTCTTCTTTATCAAATAGGGACAGTGATTATGAACAAGCAAATGTATGCTTCATGGCTACTAACAATGATGTAAGTGAACTTTTATTTAATGATCTAATTGAAATAAATTTTGAGTTATTAGATAAGCTAAAGGATTTGAATAGAAAATATAAAGATACATTAGCAAAATTAAATGGAAGTGAACTAGAAGTTGACATGCTAAAAGAAGAAAAGAAAATACTAGAAGAAGAATTAGTCAAATCTCAGGATTCTTGTGCTAATACATCATCATAGCTTGCTTTGTTAAGCGGCGAAATAGAAACTCAAAAAAATAGAAATGATGTATTAACAGAAGAAAATCACAATTTAAATTCTAGAAATAAAATATTAGAATTAGAAATAGATGGTCTTAAAATAAAGTTAGAAAATATTACTAAAAATGTTTCTAATTTTAATAAAGGAAGAGAGAATCCTCTAAAATTATTGAAAATTCACAATCTACTTTTAGTAGAAAGGGATTAGAATATAACAAATCTAGAAAAGTAATTAAAACTAGGACTAAACAATATAGTTCACTATATACAAATTTCAAAAAGGAAAATGATAGTCAAAGGAAACAAATAAATTAGTCTAAGATTGTAAAATTTTGGGTTCCAAAGACTAACAATCATTTAATAAGAAATAAATATATAGATAATTTTATTACTAATGTTCACAAGAATTCAAATTTCATTTTCAAAGGAAACTTTAAAGCCCATTGGGTTTGGCTTCCTAAGACCTAACTCTTAGGATCCTAACAGAGGAAGTGGGTACCAATATCATTTAAATATTTTTTGCAGGTACTTAGTAAAAATGAAGGAAATTGGATTATCGACAGTGGTTGCCACAAACATAGATGGAAAACAAAGACATGCTAATAAATATTATCTACTCAGATGGAGGTTCTGTTACTTTTGGAGATGACTCTAAAGGATACATCATCAAAAAAGGAGACGTAAGCAACAACGGTATATCTAATTCACCCCTTGTTATCGATATTTTATTAGTTAAAAGTTTAAAACATAATTTATTAAGTATCAGTCAATTATGCGATAAAGGCTTTAGTATATCCTTCTTAAAAGATAAATGTGAAATTTTTGATCAAAATAAAAATCTAAATTTCGAAGGAGTTAGAGAAAGAAATATCTATATTTTAAATATGAAAATCAATCACAATATAGATATGTGTTTAATAGCCAAAGATAATGATACATGGCTATGGCACAAAAGATTTTGTCACATTAATTTTAAAGCTATCAGTGAATTATCTATAAAATTTTTAGTAAAAGGTCTACTAAAAATAAATTATAAAGTAAATAATATCACATGATGCGTGCCAATTAGGAAAACTAACTACATCAACTTTTAAGTCTAAGAAAATCATTTCCACATTACAACCTCTTGAACTACTACATTTGGATATGTTCGGTCCCACTTAAGTCCAATCTATAAATCATAAAAAAAATTATTTTTGTAATTGTAGATGATTTTTCTAGATATACATGGACATTATTTTTGAAAAACCAAAGTGATACTTTTGAATCATTTAAAAGTTTTACTAAAATAATTCAAAATTTAAAAAGTTTAAAAATTAAGAATATTAGAAGTAATCATGGTGGCGAATTTGAAAATGAGCTTTCTGAAAAATTTGTAACGAAAAGGGTATTAGTCACAACATCTCATTTCCTATAACTCCACAACAAAATGGAGTTGTAGAAAGAATCGAATGTTACAGGAATGTGTGAGGACTCTACTTAGTGGTATCCAACTACCAAAACATTTATGGGTAGAAGCCGTGTCTACTGCATGCTACATCTTAAATCGTGTCACCATTCGACCCTTACTAAACATACACCATACGAACTTATTAACAATAAAAACCTAATATATCATATCTATGAATTTTTGGATCAAAATTTTTTATGTTAGATACAAAAGATCAACTAGGAAAATTCGATCCAAAATCCAATGAAGGAATATTTATTGGATATTCGGAACGAAGAAAAGCATATAGTATACACAATAAACATACAAAAACTATAGAAGAAACTTTACACATTTCATTTGACAAAAATTTCAAAAATAGTAAAGATGCTGAAGAAAATTTTGTAGAACAATTAATCATAGAAAATTCTCCTCAAAATTGTGTAAATGAAGAACAACAAATCACAGAAAATCCAATTGAAAATGAACTTAGAACTCCACCATGAATTTTAAAGATCATCCAATTGAAAATATAATTAGTGAAGTAAATATAAACGTCAGAACTAGACATCAATTAAATCAAATGGATCATATTGCATTTATATCTAATATAGAACCTAAAAATCCTAAGGAAGCTTCAACCGACGATTATTGGATCTTAGCTATGCAAGAAGAATTAATCAATTCGAACGTTTGGTACCAAGACCAAATGATCAAACAGTCATACGCAATGGGTGTACAAAAATAAAGCTGACGAAAATGGAAATATAACTCGAAATAAGGCAAGATTAGTTGCATAAGGATATAATCAGGAAGAGGGGATAGACTATGAATAAACTTTTGCTCCTGTTGCAAGACTTAAAGCAATACGAATCTTACTACCCTTCTCTTGTCATCATAATTTTAAACTTTATCACATGGATGTTAAAATTTCTTTTTTAAACGGATTTATAAAAGAAAATGTTTTTGTACAACAACCAGCTCTGTTTAAAATGAAAATTTTCCTAACCATGTCTATAAACTTAAGAAAGTCTTTACGGTTTGAAATAAGCACCACGTGCTTCGTATGAACGACTAAAAGGCTATCTTATAGATTCTGGATTTGAGATTGGAAAGGTTGATAAAACTTTGTTTATTAAAAGAGATAAGAAAGATATATTAATTATACAAATTTATGTAGATGATATTATATTTGGATCTATAAATGAAAATTTATGCAATTATTTTTCAAGAATAATGACAAGTGAATTCGGGATGTCTCATATGGGAGAACTCTGATATTTTCTTGGTCTACAAATTAAACAACTAAACAATGGTATTTTTTAATGATCATGAGAATATTGTACTAATATAATAAAATATTTTGGAATGGAAAAAACATCAAGTAAACCGACACCTATGAGCACTATGGTTCATCTCGATAAAGATGAAAACGTAAAAAGTATGGATCAAAGTTACATCGAAGTATGATTGGATCTTTATTATTTTAACCGCCAGTCGACCCGATATTATGATGAATGTCTGCTTGTATGCACGATTTCAAGCAGATCCCAAAGAATCACATTTGCGAGCTGTGAAACGAATTATGCGATGCTTAAGCAACACTAGAGACTACGGCCTCTTCTATCCGAAAGAATGTCCATTTGAACTTGTGTCATACAACGATGCTGATTTTTGAGGATGTCGAATGGACAGGAAGAGTACGAGCGGTACTTGTCATTTCATCAGGCAGTCTCTAGTATCATGGTTTAGTAAAAATCAAAATTGTATTTCACTATTGACACATGAAGCAGAATATATATCTGCTTCTTTGGCCTGTGCGTAAGCGATCTACATGAAGAAAACTCTTCGTGATTTTGTGATATACGTAAATAAATCTCCAATTTATTGTGATAATACAAGTGCTATTAACCTATCAAAGAATCCAATAAATAATTCTCGTACCAAACACATTGATATTCGTCATCACTTTCTATGTAATAACACAAAAAAGACGTAATATCACTTGAATTTACCTCTTTCGAAAGTCAAATCGTAGACATCTTCACAAAACCACTGAATGTAAATTCATTTATTAAGTTGAGACATCAACTTAGAATTGTATCACTACAATAACTACAATAATTACTCTACATAACAAAAATTCTTTATTACTTGGTCACAAGAAGTAAATATTCAATACCAAAAATTGTTGTGACTATGTGTTTTATGTCCATCACAAGCTTTCTGAAAACTAACAGATCATAAAATAAACCAATACACTACAAATTTTTAAGGCCATAAACCCAGCTAATATCATCCATTAAAAACAAAGAATAACTACTAAATCTTAGGAAATAAAAAAAGTAAAATAAAAGTGAATGACAGGCTCTGAGATCAAATCTAATTTCAACCATTAAAACTAAAATCTACTTTTAACAATATATAGTGTATATAAAAGACAATTTTCTTTTCTATATCTAAACTCAGATATATTTTAAAGTCAACTTTACTTCAACCAATGTCATCCAACCATGATTCATCTTATTTGTCTATAGAATATAGCTCTCCTTCTTCTAAAAGCTTTTATCTCCAAACAAAACAACTCCACCATCAAATAAATCATCTTCATTAAATATCATTCTGTCACCTACACATCACACTGGTTACTCTCTAAAGGATAAGAAAGTCAAACGGTCAATTAACCTTGAATCATCATCTTCCAATACCAAAATTGATGAGATTTTTCACTATCAACAAGTAATGATGGAAGAAAAGAAGAGATGTATTACAAGCAAAGAAGACAAGGTGCACATCTAAATTTTCTAGAAAGATGTGACTGGCCATTTGCAAACATTCACCAATGAAAAACAGTATACGAAAAAATTCTCCCCGACTAACGGAAACACTTGTACGTAAATACGACCTCACTTCAAGAAATTCTCGGGAA
Organism: Allium fistulosum; assembly: GCA_030737815.1. NCBI lineage: Eukaryota > Viridiplantae > Streptophyta > Magnoliopsida > Asparagales > Amaryllidaceae > Allium > Allium fistulosum. The sequence continues at coordinate 493,289,921 of CM060905.1, read as the reverse complement.
CAAGGACCATCAAACAACTATTGGAACATACTCCGGTTCAAAAAAATATATGATCTCCCCTTAAGCCTTTGAATGAGCAAAAAAAGATTGAACCTAGCTCATGGGAACACTTTCCCAAAGAAGAATCTGAGCAGAGTGGAAAGAAATAAAATTTTAAAGTGTGTGTGTGTTTAAAGTTGATTATTGTTTTAATATTTAAATAAAACTTGTATTTGTTTGTATTGAATTAAATAAAATATATCATAAAAAATATTCGAAAGTTTAAAATAATACCTAGAAAACAAAATGTTACAAAAAATCTGATTGATTTAAACAAATAACAGGTTAAGTCGACTGAACGTCCTAGTTCAGTCAACTGAACAAGAAGAAAGAAATATATTATAACAAAAAATTCCATCGACTGAACTATTATTTAGTCGACTCTGTAAAAAATATATTTTTACTTGAACTTGACAGTTTTGTGAGTCGACTAACTTCACAATTCAGTCGACTGGTCAAATAAAAATAAAACAAACTATTTCCAGATTCAGTCGTCTGAATATTTAATTTAGTCGACTCTGTAGACAATAAAATTTGATTCCCGAACTATCAACCTAAGTCAGTCGACTGAGTGCCAATTCAGTCGACTGATCCTGAAATTAAAAAATATTCATAGAGCGGTTTTCAGTCGACTGAATTGTACTCCCAGTCGACTAATCAAGTATTTTTCATTTTTTATAAATCAACACTTATTCAACTTCACATCTTTTGAGACATCTACCAATTCAAAACCCTAACCTCTATTCAATCCCTCACATTTTCTTACTTTACTCTTTCATCTCCTCCTCTAAAGAGATAAACAAAATCATTTTTTCCCTCCTCACTCAATTACAATGCCTCCAAAATGTTCAAGAGAATCATCTACACCCATTAGACCATCCAAATATTAAAACAAAGGATGGCTATACAATGATGCTATTGTCCAAGGGTTCAGTAACATGAGAAACATGAAGATTTTCAAAGGTTCATTCATCCGGTTTAGAGATTTTAGAGGCTATGTTATTCGAGAATTCGCTGAGGCAAACTACATTGATCATCTCACCAACTTTGTAGCCAATCTTCTCAAGATTTATCCATTATTGGTAAAATAATTTTATGCTTACTTGAACTTAGATTTCATGAATCCACACAATAGAGAAACTTTTATATGGACTCTTGTTTATCATGTCAAAATTTATCCACCAATTGCAAGATTAGGATCTATTTTAAATTTCCCTTCAGAAGGAGAAGACTTAGATAACATTAAAGTAGATTTGACAATTTGGATGAAATTAGTCATTTGTTTTTAGCTGATAACTTAGAAGTGTTGAAAGCAAAATTCTTACGTCCAAAATCTAGAATTTTACATCGAGTACTTACTCATTCTATACAATCACAAACCGGTAGCTATGAGGTGGTTTATAAACATAACTTCCAAGCTCTTTATGAAATATATGGTCATCGAAATGTTAATCGGGCAAAGGTAATAATGGATGAATTTGAAACATTTCATAATCGTAAAGCCAAAATGGTCCATTATGGAGAATATATAATGCGTATCTTAATGATGTTTCAAGTACCTCTTCCAACTTCCGAGTTTACTACAGTTTGTTGTTTAGACTTCAAAACTCTTAGTCTCATGAAACTTCTACAGAGAGTCGAACACCACTATATTATATTCTTCGACCAATGGAAAACAAATAGAGAAGCTGACTATCCCTAATCTACCAATCCTACTGCGGCTTCCTCCTCTCAAGCTCCTCCACCTCTTCAACCTTAACATGATAAGGATGACATAGAAGAAATATGTTTGGAACATCAAGCACGTCAGGTCTATGTCAGTCTCTCTCACAATCAGAGTAAGCATGATCGACATCTTTCCCGGGTTGAGCACACTGTCACTAGGATGGATAACAAGCTTGATCGAATAAAAAGATTCTTGAACAAAATTTGGGATAAAATGTCATGTGCTTCATCCTCTTCTGCATATACACCATCCAAAGAAAGTCCTCAAAATCCTGAGCATTTAACTTGGACATCATCCGAAGAGGAAGAAGGAGAATACTCTGTTAAGCATGGAGAAGCAAGCAGAAGTTATAACACTAAGGCTTGGTAAGATGGTATTTTTCTTTCATCATTTATCACGTATGCATCCTATTTTCATTTTATTTCTCCAAAACTTCCATCGTTTGTTAAATCATGACAATTTGCGTTATTATTAGGTGATTATGATCGTAACAGTTATGTAATTTATGTTGTTATTATTCGAGACATTTTTTTGTCTTGGTTGTTTTATGTAATAGTCATTGTGACATTTTTGTTCTCTTGTGAAACATTTTTCCATATTTGCATTGCGATCGTCTTTGTCTTTAAAATGGTTCTTGTCTTTAAGTCTTACTTATCCAAATTGCACCTAATAATTTCCATATCCTTTTTTGTCAATGACAAAGGGAGAGAATAACTACTCCATATCGATAAGGGGAGGATAGAACAATCTATATCAATTACTTTAAAATGATAGTTGTCATCATCAAAAAGGGGGAGAATGTTAGAACATCATATTTTGGTATTTTGATAGTGACAACTATACATCATTATATTGTGTATACTAACCATTTGCAGAGGAAAAGACTGACAAAAAGAAGACCATGATGGCACGATTATGTAGTAATAGTCATATTATATTAGTCTAGAGTTATATAGATTGTTAAAATCTCTTCTAATGGTATATATAAACACACACGATCACAAATTAATCAAATAAGTCAAAATATGCATCAGTCAGTCGACTGAAACTCCCCGGTCAGTCAACTGACCTAAAGGAATTAAACATAAAATTTGTTAATAGTTTCACACAACTGAAAATCCAAAACAGTCGACTAAACATGTTTTTAGCCAACTAAATTGAAGATTTCAGTCGACTGAAACTTCTTGTTTTTGAGCTATTTACTTCTTCTTTTTTCTGAAATGTCTATCTTTACTCAAATACAGTCAACTAATTTATTTCCTTTAGTTGACTGAATAATCATAACAGCCATATTTTTTAAATTTTTTGAAGAGGTGCTCTTCTCCCTGAAAAGTTATTCCTCTTCGTTAATGGTTGCAATCATTCCTCTAACAGTTGCAACTGCTAATCATCTATATAATGCAATTCATTTCAGAGATTCAATTCATTGATTTACAGTTCTTTCTATCTCAATCTTAATTTATTCTCAAGCATTCAATTCACTATATTGCTTTAAGTTTTTGATCATACATTCAAGAATATTTTCTTGTGATCAAATTACTTCCTTTCTTCTACAAGCACACATTATACCACAAAGAAGAAGATTATAGGAAGGTTGTACTCAGTGGCTAATCCATGTTATAATAGATCATAAGATGTCCTTATTTTGTAGACGAAGTCCTGTTGGAGTTTATCAGGCATGAAGTCCTGTTTGGTTGCTCAAGAAGTTTGTAATACTATTCCTTTGGGTTAAAGTAAGGACGTTTGTCAGTTAATTCCAGAAGAAGTCCGGGACTGGACATAGAACGAGAAGTCGAACCAGTATAAAAATCTCTGGTGCACTTTTTTATCGCAACTTTTATACTACCAGTTTGATATAAGTTTTTATTTAGTAGATATAATCATATTACTCGATCTGCATATACTTTCACACTATTCTTTGTTGGTGATCTTCCATAGAATGCCAGTAGAGATCTGTCAATAAAATTAAGATGCTCTCCCTATATAGGCTATTCCCAGCACATTTTTTTTGAAGTCCAAGCATTTCTTGTTGATAGTGGTTGAGATCATCAATACGATAGTCATCGGTAGTTGTTAATATGCCATTAAATTTAATCGACTATTTCATTATCTTTCCTCTAAGAGAATAACTGATGTGGTTGGTTGGTGATGTAATAATCTTTAGAGAAGATGAACTATCTTTTGAAGGTGAGTTTTGATGAAGATGTGTTCTTTAATGAGGCCGTTGTTAACTTTGAATATATTTATTGAAAACTATTTGATTCTTGTGTTTTCAAATGTTAAGATTATAGGTTTATATATGTGTTTAGAAAAAATAGAATTGTATGTATATGGTTGAAATTCCTTTAGCCAAAAGTTCTGTATTCCACTTATAGCTTTACGGTAAAAACTGAGTTCTACTATAGAAAAAATGGATAATTATATTCGTTCCTTATATTTTTATAAAGAAAATAGACAATTTTTATGATTTTATTTAATAAATTTACTAATATATGTATATATACATATACACAGATATATATATATATATATATATTAAATTATTTCTTATAATAAACAAATTCCAAGCTCTCTATGTAGTATAAATTGTTTAATAAATGTATTTTCATTTAATGGTTTTGTAAAGATGTCAGCTATTTGATTTTAAGAAGTTACGAATTCTAGTGAAATAATTTCCTTTTCTATATTGTCTCATAAAACGTAATGATGAATGTCTGTATGTTTTGTACGAGAATGATTTATAGGTTTTTAGATAAGTTTATAGCACTTGTGTTATCACAAAATATTGAAGCTTTTTGCAAAAATATTCCAAAGCCTTGAAACGTTTATTGCATATAGATTACTAGAGCACATGCCAAAGGAGTAGAAATATATTCTGCTTCACATATCAAAAGTGAAACACAATTTTTTTCTCACTAAACCACGATACTAAAGACTAACCAATGAAATGGCAGATACCACTCGTACTCTTTCTGTCTTTCCTATATCCTCTGAAACTAGCGTCACTATATGATACTAACTCAAAAAGATATTCTTTGAGTAAAAGTGTCTGTAATCTATAGTGTTGTTTAAGTAGTGCAAAATTTGTTTCACTGCTTAAAAATGTGATTCTTTAGGATTTGCTTGAAAATGTGCACATAAACAAACACTCGTTATAATGTCGGGATGACTCGCGGTTAGATATAACAAAGAGCCATCATACTTCCATATAATCTTTTATCCATATTTTTACCATTTTCATCTTTAACTAGATGTACCGTAGTACTCGGCGATATCGGTTTACTAGAATTATTTTCCATACCAAATCATTTAAGTAGATTTTTATAATATTTTTGTTGATTAATAAAAATGCCATTTTTTAATTGCTTAATTTGTAAACCCAGAAAATATAAAAGTTCTCCCATATGAGAAATCTCAAATTCACTTTTCATAATATTTGCAAATTCATTACATGGTTTTCGTTTATAGAAATGAAAATAATATCGTTAATATATACTTGTATAATTAAAATATCTTTATTTTCTCGACTAATAAAAAGTGTTTGATCTACCTTTCCTATTTCAAATCCAAAAGCTATAAGATAGTTTTTTAATCATTTATACCAATCTCAGGGTGCTTATTTTAAACCATAAAGAGCTTTCTTAAACTTATATACATGATTAGGAAAATTTTCATGTATAAATAAAGGAGGTTGTTCTATAAATACCTTCTCTTTTATAAATCAATTTAAAACATGCTTTTAACATCCATTCGATGTAATTTAAATTTATGGTGATAAGAGAAAGCTAAAAGAATACGAATTGCTTCTGATCTAGCTAACAAGAGCAAACATTTATTCATAATCTATACCTTCCTCTTGATTACATCCCTGTGCAACAAGCCTAGCTTTATTTCTAATTATATTGCTGTTTTCGTCAACTTTGTTCTTGTAAACTCATTTTGTTCCAATGACGGTTTAATTATTTGGACTTGGAACCTGTTAGCACCAAAATTGGTCACTAACCTCGTAGAGAAAGATTGTGTAGAGATATAAGTGATGAAGATAAATTAAACAGAGAAGATAATGCTAATTTAAATGCAGAAAGTAAGAACACCAAATTTATAGTGGTTCAGCGTAATTGCCTACGTCCACTTTGATATTAAACTTTATTGATCTTCCTTATTGTTGATTACAAATACAATTCGTGAATCAAATGCTTGAATGAAGTTGTTAAGTAGAGAAGATGAGTCTCAAAAATGGCAGAGTCTCCCTGGTGTTCTCTCTCCCCAAAAAAGGATCCTCTTCACTGTGACCCTGCCCCTCTATTTATAGACAAAGATGGGCTGGACTTCCCGAGTGGGCTTGGTAGCCGAACGCTCTAGCCCAGGTGTAGTGTTCGCTGCATGCCGAACCAGGTATGCTGAACGCTTTGATGCCGAACGGTCCCTTCCATGCCGAACAGTCCTCTCTGTGCTGGATGGTTCGTTCGATTATGTGGGAGGTGCAGATGGTTGCAGCTGAAGCCGATCGCAACTCTATCCGAAGCTTTTGGTCGAATGATGCATGCTGGCCGAACGATAGTGTCATGTTGAATAGTAATGTACACCGAACGTCTCCTGGATGCCGAGTATGCCCGTTGCCGAGTACTCCTGCTTTTGAGTTCTGCTTTATGCCGAACACTCCTGTCGCCGAGTATTCCTATCGCCGAGTTCTATTGATGCTGAACGCTAGCTGACGCTGAGCATTGGTTGACGCCGAGTGCCAGTTGACGCCGAGTAGTTTTGTATGCCGAGTACTACTGATGTCGAGCACTACGCCGAACGCCGAACACTACTTGACGCCGAGTCTTCTGGATGCTGAGCACTACGTATGCCGAGCACTACGGATGCCGAGCACTATGCCAAACACCGAACACTACTTGACGCCGAGTCTTCTGGATGCCGAGCACTACGGATGCCGAGCACTACGGATGCTGAGCACTACGCCGAACACCGAACACTACTTGACGCCGAGTCTCCTGGATGCCGAGCACTACGGATGCCGAGCACTATGGATGCCGAGTACTTCTCCGAGTACTAGTTGCCTGGTCAAATCTCCAGGAAACACTTGCCCCCCAAAGTGTATCGCGTGGCCGAACGTGATGCGCTTTGAATCTAGTTCAACTTTCCTTGGTGGTGCCTTCTCGAGAATGCCTGTGACGGAGGTGTGTGACGAGCGTGGCCTGGACGCCGAACTATACGTTCGAAGCCGAACAATCCTCATGTGTCGAACGTTACTTTGCTCTGATGCCGAACACTCTGGCATTGACCGGTTCTACCGGGTATAGCCCCTTCGACTTCCACCTCCCTTCTCTATAAAACCAGGCCTTTTCCTTCTTCTTCCCTTTACTTTTTTACTTCTGCCGTTCCTCGAAGATTTTCAATTCTATTCAATAGTCCGGACTTAAAGCTTACCTACTCCATCCCAATCTCCAATCTGCAAACTAGGTACCTTTTCTCATACGATAGTAGTAGATTTCAAACGAGATGGCCGAGTGTGTCACGTAGAAGGCCTTTGAGTAGGTTGTCTCTATCGCGTCTTTATTGCCGAACGATGAGGCGAGGGGGACTATGGTCTTAGTTTCTTCGTGTCGAACTGTGGCTTAAGGGAAGAGGAAAGAATGAAGGTGATGGAGGAGGTAAGGGTGTTGTTTGGCGTAGTGCTGCTCCGGCGTATGTCGTCATGCGCCGGATGGAGGAATGGAAGGCTGCCGAATACTCCCTTGGCCGAACAATGACTTCAGCCGAACGAAGCTTTTAGCCGAACAATGACTTAGCCGAACAATGCCTTTAGCCGAACAATGACTTAACTGAACAAAGCTTTTAACTGGACAATGACTTAGCCGAACAACGCCTTTAGCCGAACAATGACTTAGCCGAACAAAGCTTTTAACTGGACAATGACTTAGCCGAACAAGGCCTTTAGCCGAACAATGACTTAGCCGAACAAAGCTTTTAACTGGACAAAGACTTAGCCGAACAATGCCTTTAGCCGAACAATGACTTAGCCGAACAAAGCTTTTAACTGGACAATGACTTAGCCGAACAAGGCCTTTAGCCAAACACTTGACATGCCGAACAAACCTACATGTTGACCTGTACTTAGGCCGAACAATACAATTGCCGAACACCATTTAAATGCCGAACAGTATAAATGTCAAACTACACTTAGGCCGGTCACTTTATAAATTATATGTTTTCTGAATCAAGAACTGTAATCACCACCAGGCGGGCTCTTTGAGACGATCAGCAATCACGGTCTTCGAAGGCGACGATTCGAAGCTCATTCTTATATCTTTGAAATCTTTAGATTCTTATTGCTTGTACACAATTGCTTGCACTAGTTCACACACCACGTGGGGGGGGGGTAAAACTCGTGTTGTTAATTCTAACGTCCAACGTTTTTTAAGTATAGTTTTCTCAAGCACTTAGCCAGGTTCGTTATTTATTGAGGATGTCAAGAAAGTCTAGCTCCGCTACTATATCCGACAGGCCTGGGCCGTCATCAAGGCCAGAAGCTGCTGATACTTCTAATCTGTCGACTTCTCCTGCTCACAACTTAGCACCCGATGCCCTGGAGGCAGCAATTCTTCTAGACAATCCGATCGATTCACAAGCTTCGAAGATCAACGAAGCCGCTCTCCGACGGATATGCTCCATTCATGGGATCCCTTTCACCGACGTGTTGGTCCCTTCGCGACACGATCGTCCTCATCTGCCCCCAGTCGGCTATACCGCCTGTAACAAGTTCATGTGTTGGATGGGCAGCGTGCCTTCGTTCAATTTATTTCTCCGGGATGTATTGCAGTATGTTGACATAACTCCGTCGCAGCTGCACCCGAACGGCCATGCCTTTCTATACGGGACCTACTTACTTTTCATGACCGTCTTCTCCAGACCTCCAACCGCCGGCGATATCAAATACATCTATATGATCAAGAGACGGAAAGACAGTCCTTCCTTTATGTTCCTCGAGCCGTACTACAAATGCCAAATCTTGACAGGGGCATGTAGTAAATTCGCCCTGTACAAACAGGAATGGTTCTATGTGCGCTGCCCTCCTGGTTTCGCGAGGAGATGGGTTGAAGGCAGTAAGTCTCTCTGCTGAGTCACTATTCGTATTTAACCGGAGTCATGTTTTTCCTAACTCTTAGTTTCATCTTTTCAGGTATCAACCCGCGTCCGGAAGGCCGAGGATATTCTGAGGCTGTCGAAGCCATTAGAGCTCTTCCTGCCGAGGATCGAGACATCCGAGCCATCATTTCAAATGAATCACTGTCGGGGTTTGGCTTGCTAGCCCCTGGTCGTCGGATCAGCCTTCCAGAAGGTGTCACCATTCCCAAACCTCCGTCCGGTAAAGGGAAAAAACAGGCCGGATCATAGTCGTGCCGCATCCCCGATACGCATGAAGAAGGTGAGCGCAAAGAAGACGAAGCTTTTGGGACTCAGGGCGAGAATGTGGGTCCCGCTTGGAATCCGGCAATCGAAGTTCAAGATATTGAGACGTCATCCTCCCCTTCGAAGGGAAAGAAGAAGTTAAAATATAAAGTGCAGAAGGAGAAAGTCGGTGGCACTTCAAACGTCATACCAATCCCGCCTGAGAAAGAGGCTTCCTCGCAGCACCTGGAAAGTTCCCTGAGGGGCCTGTCGAACCTGTCTATTCCCGATGATATTCTTAATTACGGGTTTGACGATCCTGAAGCCCTCAAGTTTTCTTCGCCCGCTAAAGGCAACGCGGGAGTTCAACTCCCGACCCAAGGAGACAATACTCCAATTAGCAAAGACAAAAGAACTGGTCCGTCGGGGGAGACACTGGGACACACACACACATACGCATTCCATCATACACTTCAAGTTTTTTCTTATCTCACGGATTTTTCTTGACTCGTTGTTATCTCCATTCTTTGTAGGTGATATGGGGCGTTCTCACGGACTCGATCGCCTTCATGGCTCTTCCATATTTCATCACTCTGGACAGGACTCTGGTTCAGGCAGACGCAGGGGCAGAGACGATTATGAAGATAAAGACAATCGTCCCTGTGAATCGTCTCACCGAAAGAAGGCGTATTCTCAATCCTCGCAGTCCCGTGATCCTCTTCCTCCAACTGTGCCGGATAAAGAGAAAACTTCACAGAAGGGTTACCATTCTGATGCTCCTCGAGAACAACACTCAAGTTCATCGAGTACAAGGCAAGTTCGAGAGCAACGAAAAAGAGCGGAACTTTCAAAGCCTCCTCCTCCTACTCCTATGGTGGACCCAACTGTTGCGGAAAAGATGGTCGATCTTAAGGCCAAGTTTTCAAAAATTTGCTTCGACGGTCTGAAGTTCCTCCCGGCCATTCATCATATTCCCGGGCATGTGAAGCAGAGTGCCATTGCCTGCAATAACGACGTCTATGTTCAACATGATGCGTTTGTGCACTTGGTGGAGAAGATCTCAGAGGTATCCGTTGAGCGTCAACATGAGATTGATCGCCTGAAACTGGAGGCTGGCTGCGACCAAAACATCATCGAGCACCAAGACGTAGAGCTCGCTTCATATAAGTTGAAGCTGGAAGCCGCTGAACAAAGCGCAAAAATACTGCTGAGGCAGTTACTCGTTTAGAGGCGGCTCACAAAAAAGAGCTTGACGAAGCAGTCCAGCGCAGCGGTGCCCTCGCCCTAGAGAAAGACTCTGTCCAAAAAGAGAGGTATGCGCTCGTCGTGCAAGTCAAAGAGCTGAAAGAATTACTCTCCAAGGAGAAGGAGGACAAGGTAGCTGCTCAAGAAGAATCACAACGATACTGTGATGAAATCGTTGCTACTCGTCTCCTGAAAACGAAGCTCGATGATGAACTTGCTAGGGTTGAGAAAATGAAGGATGAGGCCCGTGGGGAGGGCAAAAGAGAGGCTACGGAGGAGATTGATTCTCGCCTCGAGGCGGTCGCAGAAGCCGGCAGGGAAGAGGTCAAATGCATGTTTGACCCGTTGATTGCTGAATATGGAGCCCGCGTCCTCATGCATCGCGACTTAACGTTCTTGGGCGACGGCTATCTCGAATCCCTAACTGAGGCCTGGGAAACTTTGATAAGGATCAGGAAGATCGAGTTGGGCTCCGAAGAGGTCGATGAGGAGGCCTTGGTGAAGGAGTTCCTTAGGGGGAATGAGCCATCGGATTTATCCGCGGCATTGGCACTTTACAGCAAAGGCTCTCCCCTTCCGAAAGAGAAAAATGATGAAGCTGGCCCGTCTGGGGCCAATATTGCTGCTCCTCACATTGCTGTCCCTCCCGCTGCTCAATCGGCCGGTCGGCCGACACTTGATTCATTCGAGCAGCATGCTGGTTATGACCCCGAAGATCCCGGGCTCGGCGCTCATGTGCTATCCCCTATCCTGGAGGGTGAAACCCCACGCGCCACCGATAGCCAACCGGAACCTGGTAGGAAATTCTTCTTTCTCTAGAAGTTGAAAGATCCCGTCTTTTTCCAGCAGTGGCTACTCGTTCTAACGCTCATCCCTTATGTTTTCATGTAGGTTGTTCTGACGTCGAGCCAACTCCGAGGAGCGATGACGCCAAGGAGGAGGCAGAGAAAACTAGCGATGTTGTCCACGCGGGAGTGATTCCTGGTCCCGATGCTCAAGTGATTGGGGCGCTAGATGACGATAAGCTTGACACTTCATCTCCCGCGGAAGGAAGCGACGAAATTGAAATCACTGGCGCCTCTGAGCGTACTTCACAGATGAGCATGAAGGACCGCCTCGCCGCAGAGGAGAAGAAAAAGGCCGAGGTCAAAGTTGAACCTGGAATCCTGGAACTTACCGACCCATGGAACAGACCTTTGAAAATCATTCTCCCGGGCAGGTCCAAACCACTAGACGTTCCGTCTCCTACTCTTGACTCCGCTTCTTTAGCAAGCAAGAAATCCAAGAAAAAGCGTGAGGGAGAGGAGTCATCGGACAAGACAAAGGAAGACAAGAAGAAGAAATCGAAGAAATAATCGATACACTCGTTCAACGAGCTTCTTGCTTAAGTCTTGTAGCTGCTTTTATCTTTTGTAGCTTGTAGTTTGTATAGTCAGGTCTGAGTTTTATAGGAGTGATCATGTAATCCCATTTTGAACTTATCGAATAAAGTTTAGTTTCTTTTTGTTTGAATGATTCTCTTGTCTTTCTTTGGTTTGCTGACTAACTGTAGCCATAACTCAAGTTCTTATGAGTTGCATTATCTCCCAGTCCATTCGTGTTGTTCAAACATTTCTGGACATGGCGTACTTCTCGTCCCACATCTCTCGAGTACTTGGACTTTTTGCTGACTCTGTGCTCCGGGGACTTGGAGACCTGAAACCGTTTATACTCTAGTCCGCGCTCTGGGGACTTAGAGTACTCCACTCCGCACTCTGGGGATTCGGAGATCTGAAATCGTTTATACTCTAGTCCGCGCTCTGGGGACTTAGAGTACTCCGCTCCACACTCTGGGGATTCGGAGATTTGAAATCGTTTATACTCTAGTCCGCGCTCTGGGGACTTAGAGTACTCCGCTCCGCACTCTGGGGATTCGGAGATTTGAAATCGTTTATACTCGTCCGCGCTCTGGGGACTTAGAGTACTCCGCTCCACACTCTGGGGAGTCGGAGATTTGAAATCATTTATACTCTAGTCCGCGCTCTGGGGACTTAGAGTACTCCGCTCCGCACTCTGGGGATTCAGAGATTTGAAATCGTTTATACTCTAGTCCGCGCTCTGGGGGCTTAGAGTACTCCGCTCCGCACTCTGGGGATTCGGAGATTTGAAATCGTTTATACTCTAGTCCGCGCTCTGGGGACTTAGAGTACTCCGCTCCGCACTCTGGGGATTCGGAGATTTGAAATCGTTTATACTCTAGTCCGCGCTCTGGGGGCTTAGAGTACTCCGCTCCGCACTCTGGGGATTCGGAGATTTGAAATCGTTTATACTCTAGTCCGCGCTCTGGGGACTTAGAGTACTCCGCTCCGCACTCTGGGGATTCGGAGATTTGAAAACGTTTATACTCTAGTCCACGCTCTGGGGACTTAGAGTACTCCGCTCCGCACTCTGGGGATTCGGAGATTTGAAATCATTTACACGAGTCCGTACGTCGTACAAGATAATGTAATTCGTCATTCGATTACGAGATATAGAAACGTTAGTGATTCATGGAAGGTACGGCTTCAAGCCTTTATTAATGAAAATCAACTAAACTGCTCGATTACAACTTTTTAAAAAGAAACTAAGTTATTACTGAATGGAAACATGCAGGAAATAACAGTGCCTAAAACAAGAAAGGAAACATGCTAAATGTAATAGTGCCGCAGATGTTCACTGTTCCATGCTCGGGGGAGTGTCGTGCCATCAACGGTCGCTAGCTTGAATGTTCCCTCTCCAAGCTTCCGTTCAATGGCGTACGGACCTTCCCAGCTGGGATTCATACGTGATGGTACCGGGAAAACTCGTTTCAGAACGAGATCACCCACATCAAAGACCCTTGGGCGGACTCTGCCGTCGTAGTAGCGCTTGACTCGGTGCCTATGCGCTGCCGCCCTTAATTCGGCTTCTTCATGCTTTTCATCAATGCAGTCCAGTGATTCCAACAAGAGATTCTGGTTCGTCTTGGGATCATAGTATGTCACTCGGTGTGATGGAACTTCAAGTTCCACGGGTATAACGGCTTCGGAGCCGTATGCCAAGGCGAATGGAGTGTGGCCGGTCGCGGACTTGTGGGTAGTTCTATATGCCCATAATGCTGTCGGGAGTTCATCTACCCACTTGCCTCCAACCTTCTCCAGACGCTTCTTCGGTATGGACTTGATTATTTTGTTGACGGCCTCGACTTGCCCGTTAGCTTTCGCGTGTGCCACGGCGGCGAACTTCTTCTCGATGCCATACTTTAGACAGAACTCTTTGAACTCTCTGCTTTCAAATTGCATTCCGTTGTCCGTAATGATGGTGCGTGGAAGGCCAAAGCGGCATATAATGTTTCGTACAACGAAGTTAATGACCTTCTTAGAGGTGATTGTGGCCAAAGGTTCTGCCTCAGCCTATTTTGTGAAATAGTCGACTGCCACTATCGCATATTTCACGCCACCTTTGGATATAGGCAAAGAGCCGATTATGTCGATTCCCCAGATCGCAAATGGCCAGGGACTAATCATTTGTGTGAGTTCCGTTGATGGAGCCCTCGGGATTTTCGTATATCTTTGACACTTGTCGCATTTTCTTGCGTAGTCCGCGGCGTCCCGGTTTACTGTGGGCCAGTAATATCCATAGCGGAGGATCTTCTTTGCTAGCGTTTGCCCCCTAGTATGGTCGCCACATTCCCCTTCGTGAACCTCTCTTAAGACCCGCTTTGTCTCATCATGAGCGATGCATCGTAATAATGGGACTGAGAATCCTTTTCGATACATTGACCCATCCTGCACTACGTATCGCGTGGCCTTTCGAAGGACCTACCGTCTTTCGCTCCTTTTTTCTGGTAAAGCCCCGGTCGTCAGGTACAGTTTGAATGGGGTTATCCACGATTCTTTCTCGATTTCCGTTTCCAACACGCGATCGACTTTCATCTCGTCTATGCTTGGGGCATGCAAGACTTCAACGGGATACAATCCCATTTGCTGCGCATCGCCGGTACTCGCAAACTTAGCCAACAAGTCGGCTTCTTTGTTCTGTTTGCACGGGACGTGTGAAATGTCATAACGCTCAAGACTCGAGAGTAGTTCTTGGACCTGAACAAGGTACGGAGCGAGCTTTCATCCCTTTGCTTGGTAGTCTCCCCGTACTTGGTAAACTACCAACTGTGAGTCACAAAAGATTTCGACTGATTCGATCCCGAGTTCCCTGATGAGCTTCAAGCCAGCGATCAGTGCTTCATATTCTGCTTCGTAATTTGTAGCCGGTAAATCAAGCTTCAGGGCATAACATGTTGATCGGTTTTCCGGAGTTATAAGAACTATACCCGCGCCGGAGCAACGGTCGTTTGATGCACCGTCAGTGTATAATTTCCATCGAACGGGGGGAATGATGTCGTGATCATCCGGTTTGATAGGTATGGTAAACTCAGCGATGAAATCTGCTAACGCTTGCCCTCGGATGGCTCTCCATGGTAAGTAAGCGATATCGAATTGGCTCAACTCGATGTTCCATTTTAGCAATCTTCCAGAAGTTTCCGACCGTTGGAGTACCTGCCTCAGGGGTTGATCGGTATAAACACCGATTGAATGTGCTTGAAAGTATGGGCGTAGCTTGCGTGGTGCAATCACCAAGCAATAAGCCAATTTTTCGATTTTAGGGTAATTCCTCTCTGCCCCTGTTAAACGCTTGCTAACATAATACACCGGCTTTTGGACTCGATCCTCCTCACGAACCAAAGCCGCACTTATCGCATGTGGGGATACAGCCAAGTATACGTACAACATCTCGTGGTCAACTGGTTTTGATAGCATTGGTGGACTCTCCAGATGCCTCACCAGATTCCGGAACGCTTCCTCACAACTAGACATCCATTCAAAATTTCTCTTCCCTTTCTTTATTATATCAAAGAATGGGATGCACTTGTCAGTTGCCCTGGATATAAATCGACTTAGCGCAGCTACTTTTCCATTCAAGCTCTGTACTTGTTTTATAGTCCTGGGCGCTTGCACATCTCGAATAGCTTGGATCTTTTCTGGGTTGGCTTCGATTCCCCTAGCATTGACGATGAATCCCAAAAACTTCCCTGATGCAACGCCGAAGGAACACTTTAGAGGGTTGATCTTCATCCCATAAAACCTGAGTATGTCGAACATTTCAGCCAAGTCTCGAATGTGGTCGTTTGACCGTCGTGACTTCACGAGCATGTCATCCACATAGACTTCCATCATTCTACCCAGCTGGTCCTTGAACATTCGATTCACTAAATGCTGGTAAGTTGCTCCTGCATTCTTCAATCCAAAGGGCGTCACTACATAGCAATACAGTCCAACATTTGTAACTAAGCTGGTGTGTTCTTGGTCCGGAATATGCATCGGGATTTGGTTGTACCCTGAGTACGCATCCATGAATGACAGCAGCTTGTGTCCTGCGGTGGATTCGACCAACTGATCGATCCTAGGCAACGGGAAACTGTCCTTAGGGCATGCTTTGTTCAAGTCGGAATAATCTACGCGAGTCCTCCATTTCCCATTCGCCTTTTTTACCAGCACGGGGTTGGATACCCATTCAGGGTAGAGGGCGTCGCGGACGAACCCATTTGCTTTGAGTTTGTCCACCTCCTCTCCGAGAGCGGCAGACCTCTCCGGATCCATTCCTCTCCTTTTCTATTTAACTGGAACGTATTTCGGGTCTATGTTCAACATATGACTCGTGATGGCGGGGGAAATCCCACACATATCAGAATGCGTCCAGGTGAAAACATCAAGATTCGCCCGGAGGAAGTCGCTAAGGTCTTCAGTCATCATGGGGCCGAGCTGTGATCTGATCTTTAGTATTCGCGAAGGGTCGTCACGGCTAACTGAAATGTCAATCGTTAATTCAGCCAGTGTCGCCTTCTCTTCCCTGGGTTTCTCATCGTCGTCTCTCGGATCTATATCTCCGAAGATCCGAGAACTATGCCCGAGCCAGGGCTCGGGCACTACTTGTCAATTATCCGCATTAAGGATGCGGACGGGATTGTCCGCAACCTTTCCCTTCTCCCTCCGATGGGCCTCTCGGAGCTCAGCCACATAACAGGAACGACCAGCTGCTTGGTCGCAATGAACAATACCTACTCCTTTGTCAGTCGGGAACTTCAAAGTTAAACACCACGGGGCTAATGCTGCCCTAAACTCAACCAGGGCCGGCCGGCCCAAGAAAACGTTATATGGAGAATCCACATCCAGAACTACGAAGGGTAGAATTCGTACCCTCCGACGCTCGCCTTGTCCCAGTTCAACTGGCAACTCAACATAACCCACGACATCGGTTGCTGCGCCGTTAAAACCATGTATACGAGCCTTGGATGGTTTCAAGTCCTTGGTCTCCAGTTTCATCTGGTCGTAAGCCTTCTTGAAGATGATGTTGACTGAACTTCCGCAATCAATCAGAATTCTATTTACATATGCTGGTCCGATCGTCGCAGATATGACCATCGGGTCGATGGTCGGAGCCTCTACTTGATCAGCGTCTCTGTTTCTGAACACTATATCGTCTGTCATTATGCACTGCTGCTTAGCAGGGGTCCCATCCTCCACGTTCGAATAGCACTCAAAATCCGCATGTTTGAGGGAACTTGTATATCGCTCCATTTCTTGCCAATTCTTGTCTGCGGGGTGAGGCCCACCGATAATGGTATTTATGACTAGTCTACCTACGGTTCGGGCAGGCTCCTCGGGATGACGCGGAGCTGGTGCTCGACCTGGGTTGGACGTTCTCTGTCCTCCTTCCTGTGGATCCTTCACAAATTCTTGCAACTTCTTTTGCCTGATCAACTTCTCGATAGCGTCGTGCAGGTGTCTGCACTCTTCCGTATTGTGCCCATAAGTCTCATGGAAGCGACAATATTTCCCGGTCCGCTTCTATTCCTCGGTTGATTCTTTTGGACGTGGCTTTCTGTATTGAAAAGTATTGCAGGTGGATAGGTAAATGTTCTCAAGCGGTGCGTTCAGCGGAGTATACTCGCTGTAGCTTGGAATTCTCGACTTCCACTTCCCTGCTTCTCTCTTCTTCCCTTGATTCCTTCCTCCGGACTCCTTAGACTGCCCAGGCTTATTCTGGACATTGACTTGGACCTATCCCGAGCTATCTCCGGACTGCTTCACAGCAATGTTGCTCTTCATAGATTCTTGGACAGGTCCTGGTGCCTTATCTTGTCGTACCCACCTAGCTTCCTCTCTTCTTATGAACTGGTGTGCCTTTGAGTAGAAACGCTCTAGCGTAGTCGGGGGTTTTCCTACCAACCAGTCTCCAAACTCAGAATCTGGATCCACACCTCTCATTACAGCCATCAGAATTGCATGGTCATTGGGATTACTGACTTCAGTTGCCGCAACATGGAATCTCTGTAAATATTCCTTCAACGACTCCCTGGGATTTTGGATTACACTTGACAGAGACATTACGTCTTTTGGACGTGTAGTGTGTATTCTGAACTGCTCAATAAACTTCCTTGCCAACTCTTCGAAATTCGATACGGACCGCGGAGGAAGTCGGGTGAACCACATAGTAGCAATCCCAGAGAGAGTAATCGGAAAGCATCTACATTTGGTGGCATCATTTGCTCTAGCTGAATCCATCATCCATTCGTACCTCATGACATGCTGTCTGGGGTCAGTCTTCCCTTCATACGCAGGGATAGTAGGCATACTAAACTTCCTGGGGTACGCCGCCTGCAACACAACATCCGTGAATGGAGTGTGACTTCTTGACACTCCCCAGTCATCATTCGATAAGCCCTGATTTTCTTTCATCAATTGCCTGATCATGGCTGTCAAATCTGGTGTATGTATGGAAGGCGGGAGGTTAAGGTCTGTTCTACGTGCCTGTCCATGCTGATGCCTCCTCTCCTGGTGATCTGATAGTCGCGCGTCTTGGGGTTCGACATCGTTAGCGTTTTGATGGCCTGGGCCTCCATCCTCCGTTTGCACTCCGGTCCTGAAGTTTCCAGCTCTTGCTTGGTTACGGTCTCCAGCTGTTTGAACATCAGCTTCTGCTCGTGCAGCTTCAGTCTTACGTCGTCTGCACCTGGGAGGTTCATCAGAGGAAGTTGAGCTATCAGATGAAGAGTAAGGAGCGGGATTGCCCCCAGTATTCTGTTGCTGCTGTTGAGTGAGTTGTGCCATCAGGTTGGCGTTAGCTTGCATCTGCTCTCCTAGTTGTCTCCTGCTTTCCATGAGTTCTCTCATCAAGTCATTGAACTCTACTCTGGTGACAACTGGAGTCTGTTCTTGAGCGGCAATTCCTACACTCGGAATCGCTGGTTGATTGCTAGGTCCTGCTTGTTGCACGCTAGCAATCTCGTGGGCATCCGCATTATGAGAAGCTGACCTGGTACGTGGTCTTGCCATTGTAGAGTTATTGGTATGAACTCTGAGTAGAATCAACTGATGTCCTATCAGTGAGTTGGATCTCCTTTGGGGGATTTGTTCAATCCAGTAGCTTCAAAGCAAATCCTTGAGGTCTGAGAATTCAATTCTCAGTGAAAGCACCAAAGTGTTAGCACCAAAATTGGTCACTAACCTCGTAGAGAAAGATTGTGTAGAGATATAAGTGATGAAGATAAATTAAACAGAGAAGACAATGCTAATTTAAATGCAGAAAGTAAGAACACCAAATTTATAGTGGTTCAGCGTAATTGCCTACGTCCACTTTGATATTAAACTTTATTGATCTTCCTTATTGTTGATTACAAATACAATTCGTGAATCAAATGCTTGAATGAAGTTGTTAAGTAGAGAAGATGAGTCTCAAAAATGGCAGAGTCTCCCCGGTGTTCTCTCTCCCCAAAAAAGGATCCTCTTCATTGTGACCCTGCCCCTCTATTTATAGACAAAGATGGGCTGGACTTCCCGAGTGGGCTTGGTAGCCGAACGCTCTAGCCCAGGTGTAGTGTTCGCTGCATGCCGAACCAGGTATGCCGAACGCTTTGATGCCGAACGGTCCCTTCCATGCCGAACAGTCCTCTCTGTGCTGGATGGTTCGTTCGATTGTGTGGGAGGTGCAGGATGGTTGCAGCTAAAGCCGATCGCAACTCTATCCGAAGCTTTTGGTCGAATGATGCATGCTGGCCGAACAATAGTGTCATGTTGAATAGTAATGTACACCGAACGTCTCCTGGATGCCGAGTATGCCCGTTACCGAGTACTCCTGCTTCTGAGTTCTGCTTTATGCCGAACACTCCTGTCGCCGAGTATTCCTATCGCCGAGTTCTATTGATGCCGAACGCTAGCTGACGTTGAGCATTGGTTGACGCCGAGTAGTTTTGTATGCCGAGTACTACTGATGCCGAGCACTACGCCGAACGCCGAACACTACTTGACGCCGAGTCTTCTGGATGCCGAGCACTACGGATGCCGAGCACTACGCCGGACACCGAACACTACTTGACGCCGAGTCTTCTGGATGCCGAGCACTACGGATGCCGAGCACTACGCCGAACACCGAACACTACTTGACGCCGAGTCTCCTGGATGCCGAGCACTACGGATGCCGAGCACTATGGATGCCGAGTACTTCTCCGAGTACTAGTTGCCTGGTCAAATCTCCAGGAAACAGAACCAATTCCCAAACATCATTATGTTCAAATTGATTTAACTCTTCTTGCATTGCAAGAATCCAAAAACCATCGTTAGATGCTTCTTTATAATTTTTAGGTTCAATATTTGATATAAAAGCTACATAACCCATTTGATTTAATTGACTTCTAGTTTTAACATTAGTGTTTACTTCACCATTTATATTTTCTATAGGATGATCTTTTAATGTATGTGGAGGAGATTTAAGATCATTTGTAATTTGAGTTTCTTGAGGAGGGGTATCTAATGTTGATGAATTATTTGTTATGATTTCTTCCGCGTCATTTTTACTATTTCTAGAGTTTCATCAAAAAACATGTGTAAAGTTTTTCTATTGCTTTTCGTTCTGTATGCTTTACTTCGTTTCAAATATCCAATAAATATGCCTTCATCAAATTTCTGATTGAAATTCCTAATTGATCTTTTGTATTTAGGATAAAACATTTTGAACCAAAAATTATAAAATAAATGATGTTTGGTCTTCTACCATTAAATAGTTCGTATGGTGTATGTTTACTAGAGGTCTTATAGTGATACGATTTTGACCATAAGAAGCAGTGGACACAGCTTCTGCCCAAAATTTCTTTAGCAATTGGCTGCTACTTCGTAAAGTTCTAGCGCATTCTTGTAGTGTTCTATTTCCTTTCTACAATGCCATTTTGTTATGGAGATCTAGGAAAGGAGAATTATGGATAATACCCTTTTTATTATAAAAAATATTAAATAGTTCATTTTTAAATTCGCCACCGTGATCACTTCTAATATTTTTAATTTTTAGTTTCTTTAACTTTTTAATCCTTTTTGAAAAAAATTAAAATTTTCAAAAGTATCACTTTATGTTTTAAAAATAATGTCCAAGTGTATCTAGAGAAATCATCTGCTACAACAAGAACGTATTTGCTATTATTTATAGATTATACTGGAGTTGGACCAAAAAGATCCACATGAAGTAGTTATAAAGGTCGTAATGTAGGTATTAATTTCATAGATTTAAATGAAGACTTTGTTAATTTTCCTAATTGATAGTCGTCACATAAATTATTTACTTTAAAATTCATTTTCAATAAACCTTTTATTATATAATTCTTAGATAGTTTACTTATAGGTTTGAAATTAATGTGACCGATTTTTTTATGCCAAAGCAAAGGGTCATTGTTGTTAGCCATTAAACACATGTCAATATTATGATTTATTTTCATATTTAAAACATAAATATTTCCTTTTCTAATTCCTTTAAAAACAAAATTTTGAATTCGGTCAAAAATGTTACATTTATCCTTTTCAAAAGAAATACTAAACCCTTTGTCACAAAGTTGACTAATGCTAAGTAAATTATATTCTAAGTTATTAAATAATAAAACATTTGTAATAAGAGGTGAATTAGACATACCGTTATTGCTCACATCGCCTTTTCCGATGACATATCCTTTGGAGCTATCTCCAAATGGTTCCTTCATCCGAATAGATAATGTTTGATAGCATTTCTTTGTTTCCCGTCATATGCTTAGAGCAACAATTATCGAGTATCATTTGCTTATTTTGTTATTTGGTACCTACAAAAAATATTAATTTGAGTTGGTACCTACATCCTATGTTAGAGTCCGAAGAGTTTGGTTTTAGGAAACCCTACCCAATAGGGTTTATTGTTCCCTTTAAAAATAAAATCAGAATTTTTATGTACACTATATATAAATGTTTCTATATACTTATTTCGAATGAAATGATTGTTAGTTTATGGAACCCGTATCTTAATAGATTTATTACTTTATGTAATAGGTTTTGATTCACTAACTTTCCTTTCCTTCTTGAAATAAGTATATAGTGAACTATGGGGTTTAGGACTAGATTTCAACTTGTTCGAGTTTTTAAATCCTAGACCATTTTTATTATTGGAAGATTGTGAGCTATTTATAATTTGAGATAAATTCTTTCTTCCTTTATTAAAATTTAAGACATTCGTTGATAGATTTTCAAAATTATTTCTAAGCCCTCTCATCTCTGTACTAAGTAAATCAATATTAACACTTAAATTAAAATTTCCTTTTGCTAATTTAACATTCTCATTTTAAAAAATATCAACTTCACTACTTAAGATAGTGTTTTGAGATATTAAATTATCACAAAATTCTTGTGATTTAGCTAGTTCTTCTTCTAAAATTGTCTTTTCATCTTTTAATAAGTCTACTTCTAATTCTGTCCTAATTAATTTTCCTAAGGTTTCTTTATACATTCTTTTGAGATCTTTTAATTTAGCTAATACTTCTGAATTAATTTCTACAAGATAATCAAAAGAAATATCACGCACATTGTCATTCGAGGTCATAAAGCAAATGTTTGCTTAGTTCGAATCACTTTCACTTTTTAAGGATGAAGACGAGCATGAATCATCCCATGTGACTAGAGAAGCCTACTTCTTCTTTCTAAATAATTTTTCTTTTTTGTTCTTGAAGCCATTTTTTTCCTTTTTTAGATTCAAACAGCATGGCCAAATTTTCCACATTTGTAGCATTTGAGTGATGAAGATGATGTGTAGGTGTTGTTATTGTTGCCAAATTTTCTGTTCTTCTTCATTTTCTAGAATTTGTTGATTTTTGGCTAGAAGTGCAAAACCATCATCATCAACATTAGATTCTTCTTTATTTGCTTGAAATGCTATTGTTTTCTTCACTTAAGCCTGATCTCTTTTTACCTACAAATTCACTTCATATGACATGAGATTTCTTATTAACTCTTTAGGTTTTATGGTAGAAAGACCATTAGCTTCTTCGATAGTTAAGTTTTTTCATTCCTACTCATCCGTTAAAGAGTTAAGGATTTTTAAAACAATATCGAAATCTATAAATGTCTTGCCTAATGCCATAAGAGAGTGTTGAATTTCTTGAAATCGGTAATATATATCACTAGTGTTTTCGTTTTTCTTTATTCTACAATTTTGAAATTGGTTTTTCAACACTGAAATTTTACTTTGTTTAACTTTGTTCGTCCTTTCATGAGTGACTTTCAACATATGCTAAATTTCATAAGTAAATGTACATATAAAACCTCTATTGAATTCATTTTTGTCCAAAGAGCAAAATAGCATGTTCATAACTTTAGCATTACTAGTAGCATCTAGTTTTTGGGTGTTTGAATATTATGCATAATCAGTTGTAGGAACTGTGTATTCTTGTTCTGTAAGGTTCCAAGTGTCATACCCATTAGCCTACATATATATTATCATCCTCATTGACCAATAAGTATAGTTCAATCCATTAAATAGTGGCGCTCGTGTAGTAAATTTTCTTACAACAAAAGTAGAAATAGTGTTTTCCATATTACTTGAATAATGTTCCATAAAATTTGTTATTGTTGTATAAAAGCTTTGCTTTGATACCAAATGAAAGTCGTTGTGGATTGAGTAATATGAATGGTTCTACTAAAATAAAACTAGTATAAAAATAGCTTAAATAAAAATGCTCTAAAGTAAAGTGCATTAGAGATTTTTATACTGGTTCAGACTTCCTAACCTACATCTAGTCCTAGACTCCTTTTGGAATTAACTAAGCAGTCCTTACTTAACCCGGAGGAACAAGTATCTTATAAAAGGCCTGAGTAGCCGAACAGGACTTCACTTGCCTAAAGATCTCCACCAGGACTTCCACTATAAAAAGTAGTAAGTTGTTGACTTTCTGTGTTCTAGATAAAACATTGATGAGTCTGTAAAGTACATTATTCCTAAAATCTCCTTAAGAAGATGAGTTTAATGTGCAGATTGAGAAAGTAGAAATTTTATTTCTTTTTTATAATTCACAAGACAGCAGAGATAAAAAGTAAGTAGGAATTGGTGAATATAAAAAGTCAAATTTTACTTGTATTTATAGTTTTTGAAAGGTTCTATTTGATAGGTTATCACCATTAAAGAAGATGCAACCTTTAGAGAAGAAGATAACTCTCCAGATTTGAATTTTCTATAAAGTGACGCTTCATTTCATACAGGTCAGATGGCTGAAAATTAAATCCAGAGGGCTAAAAATTGACAATGTAAACTAGAAACAAAACAGTTTAAAAATAGACTAATTTAGATGTTAGAATTTAAAATTCAAACAGCTGAATTTTTATTCAGACGTTTGGACTATAACTTCAAACGACTGAATTGCCTAAAAAAGATTTTTTTTTATTTATTTTAAATTCAGCTTTTCAAAAATGTTTGTGTTTGTGTGTGATCATCGTAAATGAGATTTTACATAAGAACTATTTGAAATACATATGACAAGACTCTACTAAATTTTGTCTTTAATATTTGAGCTTGATTCCATGGTTGATCATCATATCTCCTTGAATATATTCCTACAAATATAATAAGAGTGTGTATATATATGGAAATGTATAGCTATCTCATTGAAACTCGAAAGGCAGGATCTAACATTATTCATCGCTAGTAGGCCTATGATTAGTTGATATTCTTCAAGATCAAAATCCTATGGAAAGTGAGTCCTAATGCCCACTAAAGAGATCAAAATGTTTCACTTAGGGTTTTAAGAAGCAAAAAAATCTAGTATGAGACTTATTAGTAAAATGAAACAAATATATTTAACCTTTCTAGTATCCTAAAAACATATGTTATACTAGATAAATAATCCATTGCGATAAATTTGTGCAACCAATATTACCAATAAAATGTTTATTAGTTAATTTATATAAAGGAACTGAATTAAGATAGACATAAAAACATAAAATATACCCACCAATAAACCTTTTGGCTTGTTGTCACTTCATGACCCATGCAACAGCCAATTTAGACAACCACTAAAACACTCATGCCTCCGTCATTTAAGTCTTTATTTATTTGATACTATGCGTTATCTTTTATGAGTTTAAACTCTTAAGCTTTATGAGATTGATCCATATTCGATCACATATAAATATTATATGATGGATAGTCATGATTTGTAATGTATGAAACTTCAATGAAACTAGTTGATTTGAAATAAGCAAGTAAACTATTATGTTAGATCACGTATTTAATCTGATTGATTACAATAAGGATCATGTTGTGGTAGATGTAGCAGTAGACCAAGAGCTACAAGATGTACCTAGGAATTCAATCACAGAAATGCCAGTTTGATCAGTTTATATAAAGTGCAACTTATTCGATGTCCTTAAATATTAAGGATAACCAAATGCACCTTTTTAAAGAGATCTCACAGTCATATAGTAAGGTTTTTCTTATGGATGGTTTGACTATTTGGAAAGGAAAGCGAATGTACAAGAGTGGATGTAACATAAACCAGAATTTGGATAAAGAGAGTGAATGATCATTTCTGCTTTATGAAGAGACATCGGAAATGATAATTGCATAAAATAATTAATATGGAATGAGAAGTGTGATTTCTATTCCATATTAACCTTTGTATAGAAATTATTTTCTATACAAGTTATTTGTTTGATTTCAAGAAAGTTGATCTAAAACTCATGACTATAAACTAGTTACAGCGAATGAAATGAAATCCAATAATAAATAGTTGAATTGAGCTTCGTATTTTATACTCTATTATGGTAATAGAAGAAATAGTGGGAGCATAACATACAACACTTCTTTATGGATGCATCAAGTTACAAAAAATTGTTTTAGTATATGTACCAAAATATTATTTATGAAATAAGAACCGTTTTCGGTATTGACTAGAAATAGGCATAGCTCTATTTTGATATGTATATTATGAATATTCTTTATAAAATAAATCTATAATATTGTTATTTATAACAAAAGTGATGCATTAAAAAAATAAAAAAGTATCTGAATTTTTGAGGAATAATTCTATAATCGTATGATTATGAATCATTGGGTGGTGATGAATTATACCTCAAAAGATTAAAGGTGAAGCACCCATTTGTGGGAGCAACAAAAGAGTTAATGAACTATTTGGAATGATACAAATGGATGTATGTATCTCAATGTCTAATATTACCAAAACAGATCTACTTACTTCATTAAATTCATAGATGAATTATCATAGAAATGAACATTGTTATTTGATACACATGTAGTGTATTTATGATATGTTTGTTGGGTGTGTTTCGACCGGTCTAACGCCACCGAACCAACTTCCTTCCTATGCACAGCCGAACCAGCCTCCACCGATCCAAACTCCAACCAACCACTGCCGAACCACTCACCACCGGACCAACCCACGCCCTCGCCACCGAATCAACCTTCACCAAATCAGCCACACCGAACCAATTCCCTCTTCTCTCATCACCAAACCAAAGCCCCACCGGACCAAGTGCTACCGGACCAAGACTACAACCCAACCATCACCGGACCAAGTGCTACCGGACCAAGACTACAACTCAACCATCACCGGACCAAGTGCTACTGGACCAAGGCATACCGGACCAACTCTGCCAGGCCAGATTGCATCGGCCCAAGCCCACCAGCAGCTATATACATCCAAGACCCCTGCCCCCAGCCTCACTCTATAAATAGAGGGGCAGGGGTACAACAATGGCGGACAAGTTTGAGAGCTCAAGCACGGAGAGAACTTTCAAACAACTTTCAGATATTTGTATCAAAGCTTTGTACTTGTAATCTGAACAAGAAAAAAGAAATAATATATAAAGTGGACGTAGGCACATTCTGGCTGAACCGCTATAAATCTGCGTGTCTTTTACAGTTTAGTCCCTGCTTTTCATATATTTGCATAAATCACCCAAATCACTAAGAACAACATAAAATCAATTAAATCATACGACTTTGAGGTGTTTGTCCATTTTTTGTACAAACATTTTTGGTGCTTTCACTGAGAACTAGAAGCTCGAAGCTTCAACTTCTTCCACTTAACCTTCTTCCTAACAGCATCATTCATTGCTTGGAAAACATGCCTCCCAAGCAGAAGAAAGATGTTAACAAAGGAAAAAACATCGCAACCAGCAGTCTTCCGGATCCAGTGGTCACAGATCAAGTAAATCGTCCCCCTCCAGCAGTAGTACCAAATGAAGGTCATGCAAATCCGACCACTCCTGCCGCAGAACAGCCTGCAGCAATTACTAGGGCAGATCTAGACAGGGTTGTGGCTGAAGTAACTAACCGCTTCATGTCCCAGCAGGAAGCCTTGGTGGACCATCTCATGTCACGCTTAAGGGATGCTGAAGAGTCCAACCGCAACATTGAATCATGGGGTGAGTCCCAGTCTGGAGGATCTCAGAGACAACAAAGATCTTCCTTCTTCGAAGGAACTAACGGCAGAAGCAGCCATGGTAGGAGCCGAGATCGAGCACAGCCCGAAGTTAGGCCTGAGGAAACGCTTGGAACCGAACCCAACGGGGGAGGTACCGGGCGGAGGTCGACTGTAGCTGAGCCGGTCGTACTGCCTAACCACGGAAATGCCAATGAATGGGGCCGAGCTAGAGTCCAGCCCGAAGTTGGACCCGAGGAAGTGCTTAGATCAGAACCCGACAGGGGAAGATCAAGGCAAGGGCCAACTGTAGCTGACCCTAGCATGCTCCCAGAAGACCAAAGGCAGCCACTGGAAAATATCAGGAATGATAGACGATACCATCCCTACAGGTCATCTGGACAGAATCAATCCCACAGAACAGAACCAAACTCGTTTCTATCTGCTCCAAATTCTGATGAAAGGATGGCATGCTTGTTCAGAGAGTGCGTCCAACGGGATTAAAGAGATCGAGGGATAGGCGCTAGGGTAACCAGCCCTTTCGCCCGCAATATCGAAATTGCTATCTCCCCCCGAGAATGGAAAATGCCAACAATGGAACCTTACAAAGGAACCTCCGACCCCATTGTACACTTACAGAGATACACACAGCATATGCTCATGAGTGGAACAACAGAGGGAGTACTGTGCAAATGCTTTCCACTATTCTTAGCAGATCTAGCTACCTCTTGGTTCTGTCATTTACCCCAGGGATCCATCAGCTCGTGGGAAATGTTGAAAGAAAAGTTTATCGGTCAGTTCCGCATTCATGTGGAACAACCCAAGGATGTTTATTCCTTATCCAGTATCAAACAGAAACCTGGAGAGAAACTGCAGCAATACCTAACCCGATTCAATGTCGCAGCGGCCGCAGTCCAAGATGCCGATGAAAAGCTTATCCTAATGGCCCTCTGTAGTGGTGTGCATCCGGATACTAAATTTGCTAGAAGGTTGACAAAAGAAAAACCAACTACTTTACCCGATTTCTTCCATGAAGCCGGGAAATATATGAGGCTTGAAGATGCCGCCACTGAGGGGCAGTCAGGGCAACAAAATAAGGCAGCTCACGGCAACACGCCCGCTGCAGCGAAGGACGTTCGAAGAAATGATTCTAGAGACAACGCTGGGGGCAAGAAGGGAGAAAAGCGCCTATATAGGCCAGGACCAAGGTTCGACACTTACACTCCTTTGAACGAAACCATTGAAAACATCTTCCTTGCCACCCAGGACGAAGTTAGATACAAACACCCACCATACAAGAAGGAATCAGATAACGTGCAGAAGTCTGGAAAGTTCTGCCGCTTCCACGAATCTCATGGGCATGATACCAATGAATGCCATCATCTCCGGGACTTGATTGAAGAACACATCAAAAGGAAAAGACTGGAACACTATGTAAGAGGTCAGAACAGGACTCCAACTCCTGCCAATGAGAACCCAAGGTTACCCTCACTAGAGATAGGCAGAGGAAATCGCAACACTAGCGGCTCTAGTCAAGAGAAAATAGTGGTCCATACCATCTCGGGAGGACCGCACATCGCCGACATAAGCTGGGCAGAGATGGAAAGATATGGAAAGTCGCTTAGAAACAATGAAGACTGTGTCAATACTGTTATAGAAGAGCGCCACCCGAAGCGGAAAGAGAGTGATGACATCACATTCGGTAGGCGTGACCTAGAGGGAAGGCAATATCCCCACATGGATCCCATGGTTATCTCTGCCCGGCTCGGTCCAGCCGAGGTTTTCCGAATTCTAGTAGACACTGGAAGCTCAGTAAATATCCTATTCAAACATGCATTCAACAAAATGAAACTATCAATAAAGGATGTTTCTCCCTGCAATAAACCATTACACGGTTTCACTGGAGATGCGAAGATGCCCCTTGGGCAACTGGACCTCTTCGTTGAAATTGGAAGTCATCCCCGCTCCGTTGTGCGGAACAAACATTTGTGCTGATAGAAAACCACTCGGCCTACAACGCTTTCTTAGGACGGCCAGCCTTGTCTGACTTCTAAATTATCCTGGCCCCATGGTGCCTAAAGATGAAATTTCCAAC
This sequence comes from Allium fistulosum, assembly GCA_030737815.1. Taxonomy (NCBI): domain Eukaryota; kingdom Viridiplantae; phylum Streptophyta; class Magnoliopsida; order Asparagales; family Amaryllidaceae; genus Allium; species Allium fistulosum. The sequence continues at coordinate 493,260,653 of CM060905.1, read as the reverse complement.
GGACAATGGACTAGGGGAAGTAGAAGGAGACCAGGACGTTGCTCGAGACTGCTATGTAACTGAACTTCGCAACAACCACAGGAAGGATAAAGGGAAGACTGTAGAGGTTGCCCTCTGCACAAAAAGTTTGGAAGCATAGCAATTAAAGAAAGCCCCTCCTCTTTGATATACCAGCGACCCTTTCAATGAATTAGACCCCAGGGACAAAGAGGAGGAGGCCACCGCCGAGCCTGTAGAGGCTATGGAATTTATATCTGTAGACAAGCATGACTCGAGTAGACTATTGAAAATCGGGTCCCAACTAAAAGCTGAGTTGAAGGAGCAACTCATTGACTTTCTCCGCCACAACTTGGATGTATTCGCATGGTCACATGCTGACATGACCGGAATTTCCCCTGACATAGCGTGCCACGTACTAAACATTGATCCTACCAAGGCGCCCGTAAAACAAAGAAAGAGAAGTATGGGGGCAGAACGATCAGCAGCCCTCGATGAAGAAGTAAAGAATCTACTTGCCAATGACTTCATACGAGAAGCCATCTACCCAGAGTGGATCGCCAACCCGGTACTGGTAAAGAAAGCTAATGGGAAGTGGCGAACATGCATTGACTTCTCCAACTTAAATGACGCCTGCCCGAAGGATTGCTTCCCACTTCCCCGAATCGATCAACTTGTAGACAGCACAGCAGGGCACGAACTCTTATCCTTTATGGATGCATACTCAGGATATAACCAAATTCCTATGCATGCTCCCGATCAAGACCACACTAGTTTCATCACTGACCGGGGTTTGTACTGCTATAAGGTAATGCCTTTCGGACTTAAAAACGCAGGAGCCACCTACCAGTGCCTCGTCAACAAGATGTTTGCAGGGCTAATAGGACAAACTATGGAAGTGTATGTGGATGACATGCTGGTAAAGTCAAGGAAAGCCGACGATCACGTAAGCCACCTGGGAAAGATGTTTCAAGTACTTCGCCAGTATGGAATGAAACTTAATCCTCTAAAGTGCTCCTTCGGAGTATCATCAGGAAAGTTCCTAGGATTCATCGTCCATGCCAGAGGAATTGAAGCAAACCCTGAACAAGTCCGAGCTCTAAAAGATATCAAAATACCCTCCACTCGGAAGGAAATGCAAAGCCTGAATGGGAAAGTGGCCGCCCTAAGCCGATTCATCTCCAAAGCGACGGACAAGTGCGTCCCCTTCTTCGAAGCTCTAAAGAAAGACAAAGGTAAGTTCGAATGGACTGAAGAATGCTTAACCGCTTTCCTTAACTTAATCGAACACCTCCAGAAACCACCGGTACTCTCGACTCCAAGCGAAGGCGAAGAGTTATACCTATACCTTGCTGTGTCATCTCACGCCCTAAGCGCTGCTTTGGTAAGAGAAGACAACTGCACGCAGCAGCCAGTATACTTTGTAAGTAAGAGGTTTACGGGGGCAGAAGTCAGATATCCTAAACTTGAGAAGCTAGCATACTGTTTACTAATCACATCACGAAAACTGCATCACCACTTCCAATCCCATTCCATCAAAGTTCTGACCGATCAACCACTGAGACAGGTACTCCATCGTCCCGACACTTCTGGGCGACTACTTAAATGGTGCATTGAACTAAGTCAGTATGATATCACTTATCACCCTCGCACCGCCATCAAGGGGCAAGCCATGGCCGATTTCATTGCAGAATTCACTACCAACGAAGGTAAGGAGCAATCGGAAATAGCAGAAGACATCAAGTGGAATCTCTTTGTGGATGGTGCGTCAAACGAACAAGGCTCGGGGGCAGGTGTGGTAATAATCACTCCCATGGGAAATAAGCTGCACTATGCTATAAGGTTGGAGTTCGCTGACACCAACAACGATGCAGAGTATGAAGCAGTGATAGCTGGATTAGAACTTGCCTTAGAAATCGGAGCCAATTCTTTGTGTCTTCATAGCGATTCTCAACTTATTGTTAATCAAATACTAGGAAAATTCCAGGCTCGAGAAGAACGACTCATAGCATATTTAATGAAGACCAAGTTACTTCTCAGTCGATTGGACCACTACTTAGTCAAACACATCCCTCGGGAAGAGAACCGAGAGACCGACGAATTGGCAAAGCAAGCGAGAGTGAGAGACGGCGCCATTTCCGGAGCAGTAGCCATCTCAAAGCAACTGACCCCAAGTTTTGAGCAAGTGAATCTGATAGCTGCAACCGAATAAACAACTTGGATGACTCCCATCCGAGACTACTTACAAAGTGGCACACTACCCAACGGGCGTAACGAAGTCAGGAAAATCTTAAGGAAAGCTTCCCGCTACACAATACAAGAGGACACCCTCTATCGGCACGAATTCTCTAACCCCCTATTAAGGTGTGTCGCTGGAAGGGAAGCCAAGGAAATCTTATCCAACATTCATCAAGGAAGCTGCAGAGATCACACAGGAGGGCAAACTTTAGCAAAAAAGATACTTCGATATGGATATTTCTGGCCCACCTTAAGCAAGGACGCCTTAGATTTCGTCAGAAAATGTGACAGATGCCAGAAGTTTGCTAAGATTCTGCGGCTACCAACAACTGAGATTACTCAAATGACCAGCCCGTGGCCCTTTGCTGTATGGGGAATTGACTTAATCGGCGAACTACCAATGGGCCGAGGCGGGGCCAAATATGCTATAGTGGCAGTCGACTATTTCACCAAATGGGTGGAAGCAGAACCCCTGAATAAAGTATCTTCAGCAAAAGTTATTAATTTCTTGATCAAAAATGTTCTGTGCAGGTACGGAGTCCCATTCAAAATCATATCAGACAATGGACTTCAATTTGACAGCGAGGAATTCACCAACTGGTGCCAAGAGCACGGAATTCACAAAAGCTTCTCATCTGTAGCGTATCCCCAGGCAAACGGACAAGTCGAAGCCGTCAACAAAATTCTGAAAACTCTAATAAAAAAGAAACTCGAAAAGTCAAAGGGCGCTTGGGTGGACGAACTCCCTACGGCACTGTGGGCCTATCGCACATCTTTCAGAACATCAACAGGGCATACTCCTTTCTCTTTGGCATACGGATCGGAGGCTATGCTCCCAGTTGAAACCATCATGCCTTCCTACCGTAGGATCCACTATAACCCAGAAGAGAACGAAGAACTCCTTCACATGTCTTTGAATCTAATTGAGGAGAGAAGAAATGATACAGTCCTCAAAGCAGCAGCCCACAAGCAAAAAGTGGCAGCACAATACAACTCCAAAGTCAAGCATCGCACCTTACAAGAAGGGGATCTTGTCCTCAAGCGAATCTTCCCTCGCCCCGGAGCACTAGATCCAATCTGGGATGGACCATATGTAATTCATAAAGATCTCCACAACGGAGCTTATATTTTGTCAACAGTGGACGGAGAGGTGTTCCAGAGGGCATGGAACATCCAACACCTCCGTCGATACTTTTCTTAACTTGTACTGCCCATATGAAGTGAATTAACAAACAGAATCAGTGGACGTAGGCATTTTCGTGCCGAACCACTTTAAAAAACCTTGTCTCTTTTTTAACTTGTTCCTTTATATCTTGGCTGCTTGTTAACTTTATCCTTTTCTGTTGAACGAAATCCTATGCATATAGCATTTCCATTCAAGGCACTCCACAGCACAACTTCACCTGGACAAGACCTAACAGGTACTATGCGAATCTATGCCCACGCCAATGAGACACTTTCACTCCGGTATCCCACTGCTGTGGGTTAACTCATTGCTCGCGACGGCCCTTAAAGCCAACTGTAATGAGCCGATTATAAGCCACCGAGAAGGCCGACTATAGCCGAGGCAGCTCATTACGGCGTTCGGCTCGCCGGCAACTGTGAACCGACTATAAGCCCCAACATAGGTGTGGCCAGACAGGGGCAGTTCACGGTTGACGATTGGCACCCACGCTAGCCGGCCACAGTAAATCGAATAATACCCACGATTACGGGCCATAATGGCCCGGGTAGTTACTGTGCGCGATCTCGGCTCCGATGTGTCTTAAGTGTGGCTGTGGTAAAAAAGAATTAACTCCCCGCGGAGGCGTAAGATGGGTGACAAATGTCTCCAAGACCCACAGCTAGGGAAAGTGACTACAAAGCCCGTTTGCCACGAACTTAAGCACATCAAAGGCCTTCCGTGATTGGAAGTTTTACTATTTCACATATTTCAATTTTATTTAAGAAACTTTTTCTCCTATCCTCTGTAACAATCCCTGAAGTACATGACACAGAACAAGAGACATTCGCTAATGGAAGCGGATACTCATAGCAAGATACTGGACCGCATTCCATACTCGGTCACACAAGACATTTAAGGCTGCCATCTACAAGAAAAATATAAAGGGCGGTATTTCCTTCTTTCATGTGTAAACACGTGACTATAATTTATTCACACCTCACGCTAACATTGCAAGTCATGAAATTATGTTTTAAACAAGAACTTGACGTCAAAGACAATTTAATTACAAGAATATGCATAGCTATATTTCTCATACAAACATGTCAAAATAGCAAAAACATTCAAAATACGATAGAATCAGCTTAAGTTAAAGAATTACACGTCAAGAATAGTGTTGTTTATTACAAGTAGCATAATTACAACCTAAGAGTTACGTTACTGTTTTGAGACTAACATATACAACAATGTCAAGTCCACAAAAAGATATCCAGGTCCAATCAAGGAGCCGGCTGCGTCGGAGTCTTATCCTTGTCCTGTTGCCCACCTGTCCGGTCAGAGAAAGAATTCATTAGTAATAAGCAACCAAGTTAACGGAAAGACTAGAAAGGAAGACTTACCAGCATCTGCTCCCTGATCATCTTGATCATCATCCTCTACTTGCACACCTGCCTCCTCAGTTGCAAGCAACCGCATGCCCTCCTTCACCGCCACCTTCTCCTCCTTGGTAAACTGGGCGGTAACCACATCCATCCTAAAGGCCACACCACCCTCCTTATCCGCCTCAGCCTTGGCCTCCTCTAGAGCCCTGAGATAGATCCTAGCCATAACCCGGGGGTAATCATACATCCAGGACAAGTTACCCTGCCTCCAAGTATGGAAGTACATATCTTGGAGCATCCCATCCATTATCCCCTCGTTCTCTTCAAACTCCCTCATTCGGACCTCAGAAGCCCGCAGCTTTGCAACAACAGCATCCCTCTCCGATCGATACCGTAGATGGTCAGCCTGAAGGGACCTCCTCATCGCCTCCATCTCTTCCTTCGACTTGGCCTGAGCAAGCTCCGCGGCCTCAAGTCTCCCTGATAATTCCTCTACCCGCTCGAGGTCCGCTTGCCGAACCTCATCCACTGTGGCAATGGCCATGTCAATCCGCTCCTTACAAACGGCCTCCATCCTCTGCAACTCCGCCCTACTGGCCTCTTCAATAGTCTTTCTCAATTGTCTGAATGCGGCCTCATGCTGGGAGATTTGGATGGGTTGGTCGGCGAGTTGTTTAGCCTGGTCAGAAACCATCAACCGTAGCCGAATGTTGGCGCTTCCTATCTCTTCCCCAGCCTTGACCAGTCGGGCGTGGTGCCCCATCAATTTCCTGGTCTCCTCGGCAACCCGGTCAATGTTTGCCTTAGCCTCATCCCCTAAAGTTACGACCCGGGTAGTAAGCAGATCAAGATCCAGGGACTTAGCTTCGTCAAGCACCCGTACCATAGGATTACGAGGGAGGAGATGCTCACCAGTAACCTCGTCGAAGGAGATGTCATGAGATGCCGGGTCCAGGTCCGGATGACCCGCTAACGGATTGCGAACTAAGCCAGGATGATCTATCGGGATGACGGTCGGATTCTCAGACGGATGGGGGGAAGGTATAAAATCGGTTTCCTCCTCCTCAATATCATGAACAGGCTGGAGTGGGGCCGGAGGACCAGGAAGAGATTCAAATGTAGATCGACTCCTCTTCTTCTTTTGTATATCTTCTTCAATAACTTCAAGAAGAGGACGATAACCGACTACGTCTCCAGGACGGTTAGTAGGAGGCTTCGGCTTGGCGGAAGTTTTGAGAAGTTTGTACTGTTTAAGCCTGTGCCGAAGATCTGAGGTCTTGGCCGTTTTGCCCGCTCCTGGAATGAAAACCAAGTGTCACCAACATGTATTGAGCCATCATTCAAGAATTAAAAAGAGTAAAGAGAAATTTACCTTGAACCGTAGAAGTTGCCTCAGTAGAAGCACTCCCGGAAGATAAATCGACACCGGTCCCAACCTTATCATCTTTCTTGGACTTCTCCGTTTCCTCCAAACCTTCGAAGGCTTGGCGGAAAGCGTCATCCGTCCACTCTTGCATCTCGCCCACTTGCCCGGAAGACAAAGCCCTGGTACCATCACCACCCTGTCCTTCGCCACCATCATCACCGTGACGGTCACCGTCACCTTCTCTTCCACTTCTGCTCTCCGCCTCACCTCCTTCGTCCTCACCTTTCTCCTCCTCTTGAACATCTGGATGTGTGCTGGGAGAGGGTCCACCGGACTTCCTGAGCTTCTTCCCCCCGGCGATTGGATGCCCCGAGAAGGGTCTCCTTTTGCCGCTCTTCGCTGTGGCCCCTCTTGTGGCTTTGGCAGCCCTCTCCTCCGCCGTGTCTCTCTGCTTGACCACAGACTGATGTGGTAGGATCAGGTTGTGCCCTAGAAGTGTAGCGTTCCTAATCAAATAAGAGGCCGACCTATCCCTTCCCGTGATGGCTTCTATTTCCGCAGCCATCTAAACCAGGCGGTCACTCTCTACGACCGCAAAGCCACCTGTCGCTAGCAAGAAACAAAGACAATAAGAAGAGGTATTGCAGTCAGAACGGAAATTATAAATAAAGCTTCACACTTACAGCCGAAGGTGAAGCGACGGATGGAAACAGAATCATCCCTGATAAAGAACCATTCTTTCTTAAACATACTGAACTTCGAATATAAGTCTAGGACAGGCTTGAAAGATACGGCTGATTCCAAGCTGATGTATGGAGACCCCTTCTTGTAGCCCCTCAAGTTGTACAAATACCGGATCTTCCGGTTGGAAGGAGGATGCTCATATCTCCTCTGGAAGATAACAAAGAGGCTCACCAGAATGGCGTAGGAATTAGGCTGAAGCTGGAATGGAGCCACCTTCAGATATGTGACAAAGCTGACTATCCAGGCATTGAGAGGCGGGATGGCACCACACATACAGTGATACCTGCTGTAAGCGAAATATCCTTCGGGGGGATTATATGGCATCACTCCTTCCCCCGGCAACAGCATACGCGCTCTGTCAATCCCGAAAGAGCGAGAAATGACATCATGCTGCTCGTCTTTGAGTGAGCTAGGGAAACAATCAGGAGGTGAGTTCAGGAGCTCTTGAGTACCGTACCCGTCCACCAGCGATCTCGGGGTGGGTCCACGTCGTTCTGGATTCGGCTGGACTGGGGGCACGGCAGAAGGCTCTTCTCTGTCCTAGGATTTCTTCTTTTCTGATCGGGTTTCCACTTTATGAGACATTTATCTGCAAACACAAAGAATACGTCGTTAGAATGAAGGAAGTAAACAAGCAAGTGTTCATCCGATAATTCAAATATAAAAGTTCATTCGGTACTCGGAATCTTCGAGTCCATCCGGTAATTCATGTATATAAGATCGTTCGGCAGAAGAAAATTCACCTGGTTCGGCAGTCAAGTTGATTCGGCAGTTGATTGGTTCGGCTATTTCAAGCAGTCAAGTTTGGTTCGGTATTCAGTTGATTCGGCTGTCTCAAATGGTAAAGGATGAACAGAGACACGGAGCCCATACTTATAGGCAAACATGGACGACCGAACCAACTGGCTCGACACACAAGACCGGATGAGGATGTCCAAGCTAAAACAAAGCACGACATATGCATGCACATGCCCTACTTTGGGGGGCAAGTGTTGGGTGTGTTTCGACCGGTCTAACACCACCGAACCAACTTCCTTCCTATGCACAGCCGAACCAGCCTCCACCGATCCAAACTCCAACCAACCACTGCCGAACCACTCACCACCGGACCAACCCACGCCCTCGCCACCGAATCAACCTTCACCGAATCAGCCACACCGAACCAATTCCCTCTTCTCTCATCACCAAACCAAAGCCCCACCGGACCAAGACTACAACCCAACCATCACCGGACCAAGTGCTACCGGACCAAGACTACAACCCAACCATCACCGGACCAAGTGCTACTGGACCAAGGCATACCGGACCAACTCTGCCAGGCCAGATTGCATCGGCCCAAGCCCACCAGCAGCTATATACATCCAAGACCCCTACCCCCAGCCTCACTTTATAAATAGAGGGGCAGGGGTACAACAATGGCGGACAAGTTTGAGAGCTCAAGCACGGAGAGAACTTTCAAACAACTTTCAGATATTTGTATCAAAGCTTTGTACTTGTAATCTGAACAAGAAAGGAGAAATAATATATAAAGTGGATGTAGGCACATTCTGGCTGAACCGCTATAAATCTGCGTGTCTTTTACAGTTTAGTCCCTGCTTTTCATATATTTGCATAAATCACCCAAATCACTAAGAACAACATAAAATCAATTAAAGCATAGGACTTTGAGGTGTTTGTCCATTTTTTGTGCAAACAATGTTTAATGAAAATAAAGCAGAAGCAGAAAACGATAACAGGACGTGGAAAATAAAATAAAATATTCCATTTGATCGAATAGGTGAGTGCAATGGAAAAGTGTTCCAAATTTACCTAAAACAAATGGGTGTGAATCTTAAAAGTCACTCATCCTTATGATACATAATGATGCATTAGTAAGGAGTAATCGGACTTTGTTGGACAAAGTACGATTAAGGATGAATGAAGTTGAGTTAACTTCTTTCTCTAAGATCATGTGAGTAAGTACATAAGGTTAAAATTAATTTCCACTAAAAGTATAATTTACAAAAACATACAAGATAAGACTTGATGGAACAACCCCTATACATTCTATGTCAAAGAGTTGACAGGTTGAGTGAGTCAAGAGACTACATATAATACTTATTCGTGAGGGATCATGTATGGACCAGCCCAAATGAATTTGGGACGATCAGTATTGGTTGACCAATTTATATTATAAACATAAGTTTCATAAACGTAAGAACCAAATTGGTTTTATGATATATAGGCAAGTCATAAAAATTTTCAAATACATATTCTGTTGCACTGAGAAACAATTGTTGTTACAAGAAACGCCAACTTCATGATGAAGGAATTTCTTTTTGAAATTATTGGTAGTAAAATGGATTTGAATACGATCTAAAGATAAAACTTATTACAAGGATGTAGTGAAATTGGCCAAGCCAAAATGGATACATCAAATTACAATGTCTAATAAGAATTCTCGTACACTAAAGAGAAACTATGATTTTCTTATCGATGCTGAGAAAAGAATTTCCATAGTTGTCAATAAGCCATTAACAGTGTTGACTCTACCATATGGCATGATGTGCAAATCCGAACTGGATTCCAAGTATATTATCAAAATATGATTATGAAATTTATATCCGAAGGGATATGACCCATTGCCCACAAAAGTGTCTCCGAGAAGAATACCAATGTAGTTGGAATATGGTCAGCTATGTTTATAGAATAACATCGTAAAATTTTCAATTGTTGAAATTTACATAATAGACTCTTCATTCAACATAGTTAAGTTAATTCAGATTTTAGTCGAATATGTTGTTTGCATTTAATAACCAAAGTATCTCGAAGTCAGTGAGAGAAATTCTTAGTTTGTGGGTTATTGGACATGCTCCAAGACAGATATGAAAATATGGTTCAACAAGCGTCATAGTTGAGCAATATTTTGACTAGAAAATCAAAAGGTTTGAATTTTAGTCAAAATGTAAAGGAAGCACGTGTTTGTAAGAAAAAACTATAAAGGTACTAAAATATTTGACAATTATAAGTAAACAAAAAATATGATTGTTGATGATGAACTCGTATTAAAATCATTTTACTTAAGCTGTTTAATTCATGACATTGGATTTGAAATTGCATCTTTTATAATCAGTAAAAAAGATGTTGGGATTATCCCAAAACGATATACATAGACATAAGTTTGTTCATGTATTTGATAACTTGAGCTAGTATCAAATCCTAACTAAGATTAGTATATGAAAGTTAGAGTGTTCTTAAGCATTTACAAAATGTTTGAGAATTGTTTATGGAAACAACAAACTCCTTATAAAGGAGTGCGTAGACTCGAATTTCTGAAGTGATATCAAGGATAGTATGTCAATCATAAATTGATGTTCCATCTTATGTTAAGAATTTTAAATTGGAAATGTTTCAAACAATAAATAGTGGCAAACTCAACCAAAGGCTAAGTTCAACTCCTTCAATAGCACTACAATATATAAAGTATAAATAAATAAATAAACAAATTTATAATTGAGCTAGAGGTATTGTTTTATGATAATAATGATGTGATACATTACAAAAGAAACTACACCTCACTAGAAGTTAAGAAACATACTTCAAAAAGTTCCATATGATAAATGTGGTTTATCAACGTCGAAGAGAGTTAATTGATAGAATAGATAATTAAAACAACATAGCATATCCCTTCACTAAGGGACTAGCTCTATCGTTTTGATAAAGTTATCGAATGTATAGGAATAAGTATAACATCCCACAAAAATTTAATAAAAAAATTTAAATTAAAAATAATAAGGGTAAAAATGGAATTTTTACAAACATTTGAAATTGGCTATGAAACTTTTATCATTGCATTCCTAGCCATTTTCTAAACAATTTTAATATATAATGTTTTGAAATCGGAGCTCGTATGAAAAAGTTATTAATGTTTAAAAGTTTGGAATTGAAAGTAATTAAATAAGGAAACAAAAATTTTATAGAAGGAAAGCTCTACCGGTCGATGCCATAGTTTGGACAGGTCGACCCCCAGTGATCAACCGCTCCAAACCAAGCGGTCGACTGGTAGAAGCATTCAGGCTAGGGTTTGGGTTGGCGGAATGATATGGAATTTATATAAATTAATTTAACGATTGACATTACTTCGTACCTCTATAAATATAACCCTAAGCCGATACTCAGAACCCTAAATTAGTTTGGATATAACAAAACTCTATCTCTCCCAAAAATGAATACTCTTTCTCTTTGAATTAAATTTCTTCAAAAACAAAACTAAAAATTAAATTAAAAGATTGAAGAAGGAAAAATCAAATCAAGGAGGGATCGACGAACCAAGCAGAGGTGACTCCAAGCAAACTAAAAAGTGAATAGCTTTATAGAGTGAAAATGTTCATAATTAATATAATGATTTATATGTAATTAAGTTTGTTTATACCCTATTTAATCTATATGTTGGGTTAGTTTAATAAAAAAATATTATTTATCTAGTGATTGGAACATATTAGAAATTTGATAAGAATTTATCCCATTTGAATATGATACTTGTCTAATCTAAATTTGGTTAAAGTATCTATTAGATAAAGGTTGATTTAGGTTAAACACACTCTTGTTGTTAAATTAAATATATACTAAGATTTGTTGATTCTAAACAAGATTTATTATGATTTGATGACATAGTTAGAAACTGAAATCAAGGGCATTTGAAATCGTAGATTAACAAAGTAGGAGTTTACTGTAATTAACATAGAACGATAATTATTAGAGGACGATAATTGATAAAGAATGATAATTAACACAGAATGAAAAAAATCAACTCTGGCCGGTCAACTGGCTCATTGGAGCCGATCGACATCACGTGATCAGCCACTCAAGTAGCCAACGGTCGACCAGTTATCAGTTTATAGGCGCAATCTGAACCTCGATCTAAGGCCCAGGTTATGAGTTTTTATGTATACATATGTTATATATATGAATGTTAGTATATTAGTAGGGAAAATAGTTCCCTAAGTTTATGACCCTTGGTCGTTAGGGTACTGGATAGATGTGTATGAATGTAATTAGGCCTAGACATAATTTATTCAGCGCAGTCGACATTCAATAAGGGCAATTTGATAGCAAACCGCACTTACCGAAGATTCTACGGTGTACGCGTAACACTGACGAGGATGCCTAGAGAAGTGTATGGCCAGGCACTAACACGAGGTTCCTAGGTACATAACGTGGTGCTGTTGATTATCGATTAGGTGCTGGCGCTATGCAATAAGTGGTGTTACCTTACCATTGAGAGTGGACATGGATGCAATGGACCTTAAGATGCCTTTGGCATGAGTCGGCATTGCAGGCTCCTCTTCAATGTGTAAATATGATATGTGTAGTTATAATTTGGGGGGTAGTCCTAAGGCGGATACTGTAGGCAATCCTTTGTTTGAATAGTTTAAGAGGTTATTAGCCGATTCGTAGTTGTTTTGAGGTTTGATTAGTTGTTCGACCCTAAGTATAAAGCTTCACAAGATGTTTAGTGTAGGTGTATTTAGAATTATACTCCTTAGGTTAACGAAACCTACCTTAATAAGTAGTTTACAAACACCATTAGGACATCCTAGGTCACATAGAGTATTAGTGAAGTCGATTGCATGTGATCACCATATATTAGTGATGTTACTCATTCATCAGGCATTTGTCCGACCCACTTCTTTCTTTTTTCCACCACCACAGGAGGACAGGGCAGATGGTGATTGGCCCAGATCTAGTACATGGAGAGTTTGGCATTGGTATTTTTATTACTTTCCATTACTCTCTATGTAAATATTTATTGTACTTAGTATTTATCAGACTATATGCTATATTTCTGTAACTCTAGATTATGATAACCTAGGTTTTGAGACTATGTTTTCTAAGATATTCTAAGATGACTATTTTCTGTATTTATATTTTTCTTCCTTTCATTGAGAGATCCAAAAGTGCAGAATGTCTTAGATTTTATCCTTATATTCTTGGTCTTTTTAATGCTTAAAAACCCAATAGCTCGTGTTTCTTGGCATGACGCGAGTCTAAAAGTCACCGTAGGCTTTGGATCGGTGTGTTTGGAGATGTGGATTGTCACACTTGGTATCAGAGCTTAGGTATAAGACTCCTTAGGAGTTACGTATGTATTGAGAAAATGTGCTTGAAAAATTTTGAAAAAAAAGGAAAAGGATTTCCAACGGTTTTCAAAATGGGTTTCTAAAAAGTATATGTATGTATAGATAAAAAAAATTCAAACGTTTTATATATAAGTATAAAACAAAATAAATGCTATCACTTATTCTTGCCAATACTATATGTGGAAAAGTTTCTAATGATTCCTAAATCACAGATAGAGAGGATGAGTGAACCTGCTGTTTGCGGCTTGGGTGATGAAGTTGAGATTCCAGGCGTGAATGACCCAATTTGGTTCTGTTGATATCTACAAATGAGAAGACAAGCCAAGCTTAACCCTAATATGAGACCCATAGAGCAGGCGTCATGACTAGTTTCTACCCACCCACTTGCTGCCAATTTCGCCAACCTATGTAAGGACTTTATGAGTCTAGAAGGTAAGCCATATGTGGAGACCGAGTCGTACATGGATGCAAAAGCATGGATTTGTACTTATGAGAGGATTTTTGGATTGATGGGTCTTGGAGATGACGTTAAGAGACGGCTTGCTACCTGGCATTTGCAAGGAGAGACTTTAAATTGGTGGGACGTGGTAGTGGTGGAGACCGGTGAGGTGGAGATTACGTAGGGAAAGTTTTGGAGGCATTTTGAGATGAAATTTCTTTCCATGGAAGAGCAGAGAGTGCAGTTACAGAAGTTTATACACTAGCAACAAGGAGAGAGGTTGGTGAAGAAATATGTAAACCAGTTCAATGAGTCAGCTAGGTTTGGTTTAGATCTAATCAATACCTCTTATAAGAAAGCTTTGAAGTTTACAAAGGGGCTGAATCAACCTCTTCAAGGTTTGGCCCTTTGTCACATTCCCATTGGTGCGACTTTCAAGGGTTTAGTGGAGATGGCCTTGCTAAATACTGTTTCCAAGGAGGAAGTGAAGAGTGAGCCAAAGAAGTCGGGAGGACAAACACCTCAACCGAATCAATGCAAAGGCGGAATGGTGGTCCAAGGGAAGATTAAGAAGTGGGAGCTTAAGTGTAGGAAATTTAGTAAGAGGGGGCACTTTTGCAAAGGAGTGTAAGATGGACATCTCAAAGATCAAATGTTTGAACTTTAATCAATTCGGGCACATGAGGAGGGAGTGTCCAGCACCACCAAAGACCTCTACCCAAGTGGTTTCAGCTTGCGCACTAGATGTTGTTCCTAGCTAGAGAGCGCCTCCAATAGCAGACAAGGAAAAAAGGTCGTAATTGAAGGTGTGTTAACTCTATCTGATTTATATGTTCGTACCTTATTTAACATAGGGGCATCACACTCTTTTATTTCAAGTAGACTTGTAGATGAACTGCACTTGACCTAGCATAGATATTGACCCAATAGTTGTATCAAACCCAGTTGAAGAATCGGCTCATTTATCTATGATATTTAGGGGTTCGAAATTGTTTATTTTGGGGATAGAGTCCAGTTATGAAGCTTTTGTCTTAGGATTTTCTAGGTTTGGGTTGATTCTGGGTATATACTGGATGATAATGTATAAGGAAATCTTAGATTATGCTAGGAAGGTTGTTCGTTTGGGTACTTGTAGTGGACACGGTCTAAAGGTTTATTTCGATCCTAGAGGTTTGGTTATGTTAAGTTACCTATATTTGTTAGACCTATCACACAATGAGTTAGATTCAGTATAGTAGTTAGAGACTATCCAGATGTCTTTTCTAAGGTTACTGGTCTTCCACCCTAGAGAGAGATCAAGTTTTGGATTTATCTTATGGAGAACGCCAGACATGTTACCTTACCTTTGAGGCATATGACTTCTAAAGAAAGACCCGAACTGAATAGGAAAGTGAATGAGCTGTTGGAGAAGGGCTTCATTAGGAGTATTTCAAAATGAGGAGCACCGGTTTTCTTTTCCACTAAGGTAGATGGTTTTATGAGGCTTTGTATCGATTATCATGAGCTGAATAAGCTGACAAAGAAGAATCGTTATCTGTTGCCCCACAAAGACGATCTCTTTGATCAATTGGTTGGAGCGAAGGTGTTCTCTAAGCTTGACTTGGCTACTGGATTCCATCAACTGCATGTGGCCGAGGATAGTATTTAGAAGACTGGTTTTTGTATACCCGATGGACTTTATGTGTGGTTAGTCATGTCCTTTGGACTGACCAATGCACTCGCCTACTTTGTTGATCTAATGAGTCGAGTTTTTAGAGGATTCTTAATAAGTTTGTGGTGGTATTTATCAACGATATATTATTCTATTCGAAAAGCGAGGATGAGCATAAGTTTCATCTAGATGAAGTGCTCAATATACTTTGTAGGCATAAGTTAAAGGCGATGTTTATCAAATGTCACTTTTGATGCAAGAAGGTATGCTTTTTGGGACATGTTGTCTCTGATAGTGGGATAGCGGTCGATCCTAGTAAAGCTGCTGCAGTACAGAATTAGCATATGACAAAGAATGCCATAGAAGTAAGAAGTTTCCATGGTTTGGCAGGCTACTAAAGGAAGTTCATTAAGGAATTCTCTAAAATTTCTACCCCTTTGACATGCCTTACCAAGAAGAATTTGGTTTTCTCATGGGATTCAAAGTGTAAGGATGCCTTTTATCAAGTTGAAGGAGTCTTTGACTAGTGCACCAGTTCTAGTATTACCCAATGGTACGAAGGCATTTATAGTGTATCCCGACGCTCGCGATATGGGATTGGATGCGATCTTCGTGCAGGAAAGGAGAGCGATGAGCTATGCTAGTTGACGTTTGAAACTCCATGAGAGAAACTATCCTACACATGATCTTGTGTTGGTAGCCATTATCTTTGCACTAAATTAATGGAGACGCTATTTAATAGGATATCGGTTTGTGCTGTACATGGATTATAGGTCTCTAAAGTGTTTATTCTTCCAAAAGGATTTAAATTTAAGGGAGCAGAGGTGGATAGAGTTTTTGACATCGTATGATTTTGATATCTCCTATACTCTAGGCAATGGAAATGTTGTAACCTATGCCATAAGTAGAAAGCATGCAATGTTGAGTCTTATGTTCTTAGAGTGGAAGCACTTGGAGTTTACCTCTACGTTCGACTTTCGACTATCATCAAATATCACTCCAGGATTGTTAGCAGCTTTAAATATACAATCTACACTTATGGACCACATTGGGTCAAGTCAGAAGCACGACAAGGAGTTATTAGATATTTTTGAGAAGCTTAGTAGAGGAGAGTAGTCGAGTCATTTGAGGTGGTATACCATTGACTTGAAGTGGTGGTAACGGAGAGATGGTAGAATATATGTTCCTTTCATTATGGATTTGATTGACATGGTACTAGCTGAATCTCATCGTTCTAGGATGACCATTCATCTCGACAGAGATAAAATGTACTATGACATGAACAGGGTCTTTTATTGGCATGGTATGAAGAGGCGTGCGGCAGAGTATGTGGGCAGATGCATGACTTGCTAAAGGGTAAAGGTGGAGCAGAAGAAGCTAGAAGGATTGTTGCAGCCATTAGATGCACCACAGTGGAAACGGGAGAGCATTTCTATGGACTTTGTTGATGGACTACTTATGACTAGGAGGGGGAATAAGAGTATTTGGTCATAGTTGACCAACTGACCATATGCCCTCACTTTGTTCCGGTTAGGAGTACAAGGACTACCGCGTCTTTGGCGACACTATACATAAGGGAGATAGTTAGGTTTATGGAGTTCCTTCTAGCATCATTAGCAACTGAGATCCACTTTTCACCAACGAGTTTTGGAGGAGTCTTTAGGAGACTTTAGGTAGTGCGTTGAGTTTGAGTACTGCTTATCACCCGCAAATGGATGGACAGAGGAAGAGGGTGAATAAGGTATTGAAAGATTTACTTCAGATGTGTATCTTGGATTTTGGGGGCCCTTGGGAAGATCACTTGCCACTAGTGGAGTTTACTTATAATAACAGCTATCAGGCAAGTATTGAAATGGATTCAATTAAGACATTATACGGAAGGCCATGTAGGACTCCGTCTTGTTGGTGGGACACTACAGATAGGATCATTCTTGGAACATATATGGTGAGGGAGACATTAGAGAAGGTAGACTTGATCTGTAAAAGGATGAACATCATGCAAGGTAGGCAGAAGTCTTACGTTGATAAGAGACATGCGAAGTTGGAGTTTGTAGTGTGCAACATGGTTTTCATGAAGGTATCACCGCTTAGGCATGTCATTAGATTTGGTAGTTTGGGAAAGTTAGCACCAAGAATTTTAGGGCCTTTTCCAATCACTGTTAGAGTAAGGAAGTAAGCTTATAGAGTGAAGCTTCCTAAAAAGTTAGCAGTAGTACACGACGTTTTACACATCTCACACTTGCAAAAGCGTCTACATGATATAGTCGCTGTAATCGGGTCAAGTTAGCTAGAGGAAGTGGAGGTAGAAAGGGAGTCACTTGTTCGTCGTGCATCCACTCGTACTCTTGAGCATGGTACAAAGCGACTCTGTAATAAAGTTATCAAACTTGTTAAGGTTTAGTGGGGAGACGATCTCGTAGAGAGTACATAAGAGCATGAGCAGAAGATTCGAGCTACCCACCCAGAGCTCTTTTCTGATACATTTCCATTCTGGTTAAATAAGTATAAACTACTTATGTGTTTAGGTTCTAGCTTAGTATACCCGATAGGTAGGGACAATTGGATGCTAGGAATAGTTGCGAACGTGTCAACAGAACATGTTTTGGATGACGAATACTAATGGATGTATTTATTAAATTGATCTTTGCACACTTAGGAAAATATATTCTCGAGTTAGCATACACTGATACCATCACTTGTTTCGTTTTACTGAGTTATATGCATACGGTTGTTGCATGTGTATTGAAAGGTTATGCATACATGTAGAGTTGCATGTATATTTACATAAGATGTTGCATACATTTGGATACATGGCATAAGCACTTGCATTTCAGGAGATCTACTAGATCAGGAAACCGTCTAATTTTTGCATTAGTATAGGTTCATATGCATTCCATGCCAATATGTACATATTGCATTAGAATTTGAACTAAGGACAATGATTGGAAGTGGATGATGGATGAGTAGATGGCTGTAAGTATTAATTTCCATACGTACAAGTTGCATTTTTCAGTCCTTGGAGATTTCAAGGCTCCTTTTAAAGGGCAAGAATGTAACATCCTGTAAAAATTAACTAGCAATTTAATAAACTAAATCACATATGATAAAGGTAAAATGGATTTTTTATAAACATTTGAATTTTGCTGCAAAACATGCACCGCTGCGTTTGGAATCATAGTTATTAACATTTAAAAGTTTGGAGTCAAAATAATTAAATAAGGAAAAAAATTTACGAAAGGAAATCTCCATCGGTCGACACCATAGTTTGGACCGGTCGACCCCTAGCGGTCGAGCGCTCCAAACTAAGTGGTTGACCAGTCGAAGCATTCAGGCTAGGGTTTGGGTTTACCAAACGGCATGGATTTTATATTAATTAATCTGAGGGCTGATGTTACTTTGTATCGCTATAATCTAACAGCCCGGGTATATGAAATCAGCCAAGCCAAAACAGACACATCTAATTACAATGTCTAATAAGAATTTTGGTACACTAAAGAGAAACTATGATTTTCTTATTGATGGTGAGAAAATAATTTCCTTGGTTGTCAATAAGCCATTAAGAGTATTGACTCTACCAAATGGCATGATGCGTAAATTTGAACTGAATTCCAAGTACATTATCAAAATATAATTATGATATTTATATCCGAAGCGATATGACCCACCGCCCGCAGTAGTGTCTCCTAAAAGTAGACCAATGCAGTTGGAATATAGTAAGCTACGTTGATAGAATAACAACGTAAATTTCAATTACTATTGAAATTTACATAACAGATTTTTCATTCAACATAGTTAAATTAATTCATATTTTAGTCGAATATGCTATTTGCACTTAAATAACCAAAGTACCTCAAAGTCAGTAGAAACAATTCTTAGTTTGTGGGTTATTGGATATGATCCAAATAAATACGAAAATATCGTTCAACAAGCGTCAGTGTTGAGCAAATATTTTGATAAGAAAACCAAAAATTTGAATTTTAGTCAAATGCTGACAACGCATTTGTTTGTAAGAAAAAACAATAAAGGTACTAAAATATTTCAAAACTATTAGTAAACTACAAACTTATGATTGTTGACGATGTACTTGTGTTAAAATCATTTTAGTTTAGTTGTTTCGTTCTTGATATTGGATTTGAAATTAACGTCATTTATAATTAGTATAAAAAGATGTTAGGACTGTCACAAAATGATTATATAGACACCATATTAAAACTAATATAGAACATGTAAAATAGGTTCCTTATGCATTGGCTATATAAATTATCATAAATGTTGTATTGTCTACAATATCACGCTTTGCTTATGTATTTGATACATTGAGCTAGTACCAAATCCTAACTAAGATTACTATATAATAGTTAGAGTGTTCTTAAGCATTTACAAAATGTTTGAGAGTGTTTGAACAATAAACTCCTTATGAAGGAGTGCATGGACTCAAATTTCTTAAGTGATATCGAGGATAGTATGTCAATCCCAAATTTATGCTCAATCTTATGTTAAGAACTTTAAGTTGGAAATGTTGCAAACACTAAATAATGGCTGATTCAATCGAAGGCTAAGTACATCACTTTCATTAGTGCTACAGTATATAATAAGTATAAATAAATGAATAAATTTATAATTGAGCTAGGGGTGATTCCTAACGTTGAGAATCTCGTGGCATTATTGTATGATAACAATGATGCAATATATTACGAAAGAAACTAGAGCTCACTAGAAGTCAAGAAACATACTCCGAAAAGTTCCACATGACAAAGGAAGTTTATCAACGTCGGAGAGACTTAATTGACAGAGCAGATAATTAAAACAACATAGCATATGCATTCACTAAGGGACTAGCTCTGTCGTTTTGAGAAAACTAATTGAATGAATAGGAACAAGTGCAACAGCCATAAAAAATTAACCAGAAATTTAATAAAAAAAATAAATTAAATATAATTAGGGTAAAAATGGAATTTTACAAACGTCCAAGTTTGGCTACGAAACTTGTATCGTTTCATTCATTGATATTTTCTCGACAATTTTAATATATAATGTATTAAAATCGGAGCTCGAATGGAAAAATTATTAATGTTTAAAGTTTGGAATCTAAAATAATTGAATAAGGAAACAAAAGTTTTACGAAAGGAAAGCTCTATCGATCGACGCCATAGTTTGGACCTCTAGCGGTAGGCTGCTCCAAACCAAGCAGTCGACTGGTCGAAGCATTCATGTTAGGGTTTGGGTTGGCCGAACGACCTAGATTTTATATAAATTAATCTAACGGCTGATGTTACTTCGTACCCCTATAAATATAACCTTAAGCCTGTGCAGTTAAAGCGCTCGGCAGATTCAAAGCGGTGGAGGTGCAAAAAGTCATAGCGGGGATACAGCGAGGATATAGCGGGATATAGCGGATGGCTTTAAAATAGCATATAAAACTCGTACTTAATGTTTTTACGAATATATAAATGGTAATTAAATGAAAAATTATCATTCAATTGAATTGTAACTAATACATAAATAATTTTTTAATAAAAACATGTGCGAATATACTTTAAATAAACGTAAAACTGTTATATAACATAATTGAATTTAGTAGAATATTAGAGTGTTTTCATTTCTGAAAATATATTAAAAATTAAATCAAATAAATTAGTTTCATAATTTTTATAATGTATAAATTGAATTTTTCAATTCATTTTATTAAAGAAGATATAGCGGGAATAGCGGAAATAACGGGATATAGCGGAAATAGCGGGGATTAAAGCGGAAAGGCTATATTGTGGGGCTATATGGAAAAATCGTAGCGGCAGAAACCCGCTACGAGATATAACGGGGTTATAGCGGGGTAATAGCGGGGCATTAACTACACAGCCTTAAGCTAATCCTCAAAACCCTAATTTAGTATGGTCCTAACAAAACTCTTTCTCTTCCAAAGCTCAACCCTCTTTCTCTCCAAATCAAACTTCTTCGAAAATAAAACTAGAAATTAAATTCAAAACATTGAAGAAGGAAGAATCAAATCAAGGAAGAATCGATAAACCAAGCGGAGGCGATTCTAAGCGAACTAAAAAGGGAATAGCTTACTAAAGGTCAGTGGATTCATAATTAATATGATGATTTATATGTAATTAAGTTTGTTTATACCCTATTTGATCTAGACTTGGGTCAGTTTAATCTATCTAGTGATTGGAAGAGACTGGAAATTTGATAAGAATTTAACCCTTTGATTATGATCCTTGTCTAATCTAAATTTAGTTAAAGTAAATCTGTTAGATAAAGGGTTATTCAGGTTAAACACACTCTTGTTGTTAAATTGAAAATAGACTGAGATATTTGATTCTAAACCCGATTTATTTGGATTTGATGACATGGTTGGAAACTAAAATCGAGGGCATTTGAAACTGTAGATTGAAAAAGTAGGAGTTTACTGTAGTTAACATGGAACAAAGAATAACAGCGGACAACAATCGACAAAGAACGATAATTTACGCAGAATGAAAGAAAAAATCAACCTCGACCAGTCGACAGGCTTACTGGAGCTGATCGACGGCAAGCGGTCGACCCTCCAGTAGCCAGCGATCAATTGGTTATCTGTTTACAGGCATAATCTGAACCTCAGCCTAAGGCCCAGGTTTTGAGTTTATATACATATATATAATATGAACGATAGTATATTAGTAGGGAAATTTGTTCCTTAAGTTTACGGCTCTTGGATGTTACGGGACCGGATAAATATGTACACTGGCAACTAAGCCTAGACACTATTTATTCGGCGTAGTAGATATCCGACAAGGGCAATTCGATCGTAAATTGCACTCATATAAGTTCTACGGTGTATGTGCAACACTGTCGAAGATGCCTAGAAAAGAGTGTGGTTCGGCACTAACGGGAGGTTCCTAGGTACATGGCGTGGTACTGTTGATTGTTGGTTGGATGCCCGACTATGCAATTAGAGATGTTACGTTACCATTGAGAGTTGACATGGATGCAGCAGACCTGATGACATCTTTGGCATGAGCCGACATTGCAGGCTCCTCCTTAATGTGTAAATATGATACGTATATTCATATTTTGGAAAAGAAGTCCCAAGGCAGATACTGTAGGCGATACTATGTTGGAATAGTTTCGGAGCTTATTAGCATATTCGTAGTTATTTTGAGGTTTGATTAGTTGTTCGACCATAAGTATAAGCCTTCACAAGATATTTGGTGTAAATGTATTTAGAACTATACCCCTTAGGTTAACAAAAGCTACCTTAGTAAGTAGTTCACAAAAAACAAGTAGGACATTCTAGGTCACATTGAGTATTAATGAAGTCAATTGCATGTGATCACCATGTATTAGTGATGTAACTCATTCACCAGACTTTTTTCTAACCCACTCCTTTCCTTTTTTCCCCACCACAGGAGGATAGGGCAGTAGATGATTGGCCCAGATCTACTACATGGAGAGGCAAGCTTAGCGTTGGCATTTCTTATTACTTTCCACTACTCTCCATGTAACTATTTATCGTACTTAGTATTTGTCAGACTATATGCTGTATTTCTGTAAACTCTGGATTATGACTACGTATGTTTTAAAACTAGGTTTTCTGGAATATTTTCTAAGATGACTATTTTCTATATTTATATTTTTCTGTCTTTCGTTGTAAGATCTGAAAGTGTCGAATGTCTTAGATTTTATCCTTATATCCTTAGTCTCTGTAATATTTAAAAACCCAATAGCTCGTACTTTGTGGCATGACGCGAGTCCGAAAGTCATAATAGGCTTTGGATCGGTGTGTTTGGAGGTGCGAGTTGTCACAATAAGATTTCATAATTTACCGTAAGTTTAAGTGGGAGATTGATAGAGCTAGGGGTCCTCCTTAGGGGAAAGTAACTAATTTGTTACATATATCTAACTCTGTGACCAATCTTATTCATAATAAAGGTGCTTATTTTTCTATTATATACTTGTCATATTATGATATGTTAATTATTTATTTAATTTAAGTATATTAAATAGAAAAGTATTAAATGATATGTTATGTGATAGTAATTACAATATGTTGTAATCATGAGAAATTTATCACATTAAAAATGACATATTATTTTAGATGTTCCTAGTCAAGATGTTTCAAGATAGGATATCGACACATTCGTTAAGACTAAAGTACGTAATGCTCTCCAGATGTCAGGTAGTGTATTACTCATTGTTGTTACGGGAACCAAGAGGTTACATACTGATAGTTATTGGATAACTATGGAATGACTCGGTCGAGAATTTTCAGTTGGTTAATATATCTACAGTCAAACAGAGAATCTCAAAGCGATGATATTGCATATAGTTCTCTCGACTTAAGAATACTGTTAAACTTCAATATGGATACTTAACTTTGATTATAGTTAAATTGTGGCATGATTTCTATCGAACGACTATAGTTGGGTCTGATTTGAACTATTAGAAGTGAAACTCTATTCAATAGAGAATTCATCGCCTAGGTTAATGAGGTCAGTATCTTGGTCTACTGTAGTCAACTCAATGTCAAAGTCTGTGGGCAGAGCAGTATGTTTTATTATCGTACCAAGGATTTTATGTTTGGACTTGTAACGACCCCGGATTTTATATATATTTAAATTGATAATTAATTTAGTTTTTGAATAAAAATTGTTAAATTAATCGATAAATTGATGCGAGTTTCCCCGAATTCAAATAAATTCTGTATAAATCATTTAAATTTAAAATATTGTATATATATGTGAATGTGTGTGTGTATATATATATGTATTTGGGCATATATGAGTAAATTTGAAATTAATTATATATATATATATATATTTGATTTGAATTTAAATCTTTGACAAATGGTTTAAAAATAAATATAACTGTAGATGTTTGACACAAGTATAAAAATAAATAATTTTAAAATTTAGAATTGATGGTTGATAATAATTTGAATTTATAAAATAAATATATATGGAGAAATACAAGACAATAAATATTAAAGTAAAATTTATAATAATAATTTAAGCTAGAAATAAATATATAAAAAGGGTAAACTATAAAATCCAAAGTAACACATTTGCTAAAATTAACAACATATAAAATATAGAAATTATCCATATTAAACAATAATAAGATTAAATAAAAATAGAGATAGATGTATATAAGATAAATTATAAAAATATCAAGTAATACACTTAAATAAAATTTTAATAACATATTTAAAATAGAAATTATCTATATTATTAAATAATAAGACTAAGGAAAAGAAAATAAAACAAATTAGCTAAATTTAAATAACCTATTAAAATAGAAATTTATTTATATTATAAAGTAATATACATTCAAGTAAGATAAACAAATAAATATATGTATACACTTGTAAAGGAAAAAAAAACTAATACAAATAGAATGAAACAAACAAAAATAAAAAAAATATAAGCATGAAGACATAAGTAAACAAACCAGGCTTTGTATATGTATGTGAAGTTTAGTTATGCAAGAACAAAGTAAAAGAAGATACTAGTATATATTTATCTAAGTGCAAGCAAATATGGATAAGTATAAGTACAAGCCTAATAAATGCAGCCATCACAAATTAATCCATCAGCCAACAAAGATAAACATAACTCTGATAAAACATTGTACAAACATTTTTTTTTATCAGCTTAAACAAATAAACTTATCACCTGTACTCATTTTATACATATCAGTTTTCTTCATTTTAGTTCGACCATCCAAACTGTGAAATCTGAAATACATATCATCTTGTACTTAAACAAAAGCTCAACTCAAAACAACAATTTAATTCAAGATAAATCAGAGAATCAAAGGAAAAGGATTTCAGCTTGCAATTTTCAAAGCCTGTTTCAAGCATAAAAGGGAAACTCCGTTTCTTCTGGAAATCAAGTGAGTAACTTCACCTTTTAAAATTTTAAAATATGGATCTGTTGCAAGTTAAATCTTTGATAAGTATACATATACATATATATATATATGTATGTATGTATGTATGAATTCCCTGTGAATGATGGATGCATTTGTGTACAGACTGATGTTTGTATCTGTCTTTGTTCTGAGTTTATAAACACTAAAAATTTTGATTCAAAAATCAATTCCTTTTATTCTACTTGTTGTTTGAACTTCATGTTAAAATAAAAAGATGTTTGTTTGATTATAAACTAAGTTTTAAAAATCAATTTAAGTTAAAATAAACTTTTAAAGTCCCTAGAAATCAAAGAACTGAGCAAAGACTTCATATAAGTCAAAATTCAAGTTTCTTAATTAATGAATTTAGGCATATAAACTGAATTCTCATAATAAACATGATTTTTAAAGTAAAAATCATAATTTTTAGTGTTGTGTTTAAAGAGCAGTTCAAAGATAATCGAAAATGGTATTTTGATCGATTTCCGACGATATGTTGAACTGAGGAAGGCGAGTTTTCGACTGGAGGAGGATGAAGGCATGGCAAGGTCAGAAAAAATGGTCGCATGCATTCCAGTTCGTCGAGGCATCGGCGGCGAAGCGATTTACGTTTTTAAACCTAGTTTTGTCGAGCGAGGATGTTTCGATTCGTTCGTCGCCTGGAGTTGATCGAGTGCTACGAAACTCTAGGAGGTGGTAGAGGGGATGCTGGCGATCGTGTGACCGGAGTTGCATGAACTCTGGTGGTCGAGGTGGCGAGATCGAAGCGTTGACAGGTTTGGAGTCTGGGTTTTGTTCCAGACAGTGTTCGTCCTTGTTCGATTTTGATTCAGGTGGGAGATGAAGGCTTTGGGTGGTTGTTTGGGTGGAGATGTTCGTTGATGACTTGGGGGTGGTCGGGGCTCTGATCGAAGATGATCAGAAAGTCTGTGCACATACACATGTACACCTTGATATTGGGTTCGTGGTAATGGTTTGGGGAAAACGGTTTGCTCGGGAATAAGCTCGAGTCGTATAGGGTTTTACTCGAAGATGAGTTTAAACGCGAGTAGACTCGGGGTTACTTGGGGAAGGGATCGATGTTGTCACGGGTTGTTTATTTTGTTGTAACCTGGTTTTAAAATTTTAAGGGAAATTGTGTAAAGGTTTTAAAAAGCAAGTAACTTAAATTAATACAAGTTTTCAAAACCAAATCAAATTCAAAGTAAAGAAATTTTCAAGTTTCTTCAACAAGTTCAAACTTAAGTTTTTAATGTAAAAGTGATTTGAAAATAATTTGATTTGGTTTTGAAACAATTTTATATAAGGTTAATTTAATTATTAATAAGGTAATTTATTTGAGGATAATTAATTAATTAAAGGATTAATTAATTAATGAAAGTAATTAAGGGATGATTTAGTAATTAAGGGTTAATTAATTAATGTAGTTAATTAAGGATAATTACTTAAAGGATAATTAAATAATTAAAGGTTAATTATTTAATGATTAAAGGTTAATTGAATTATTAATTAAGGTTAATTAATTAATAATTAATTATAAATTAATAAATGATTAAAGAATAATTAATTCAAATGATTTGTAATTAATTAATATTAATTAACCAGGATTAGTAATTTATTCATAAGTAATTAATCTGGTTTAAATTAATCAGATGATTAATTAATCTTACTTATGGATGTTTAGATTGTGTTGAATGCCTTGAATTGTTTATTATCCCTGATGTATGATATTCTATGATTTTCATGCTATGTAATATGAATTGATTTGTGTTGAGCTGTTATATCTGTGATGAATATACTGTTGTATGAATATGAAACCCCTTGTCCGGTAAAACGGCACTAGAATTTCTATGCGACAGGGAGTCGGATTCCAATTTGTTATCTGAAACCCACATCGAATCGTAATGATGAATCCTTGTGATTGATAAATTGACTTTATCTGTGGATCTGTTAATAAAATATGAGCGTTATAGTTTATACCGCTTATCAAATATATTGTTGTATTTGAATCTGTGATGATTGAATGATGTTGCACTATTGTGTGTAAAACCCCTGGACCACACTTTTACACACACAAATATGGATTTCACGAGGAAATCGGTTAAGTCACAGATGATTTAAATTTAATATTTTTGAAATTGAAATTTTAATTTCAATTGATTTTGGAAATGGATTTTGGTTAAATTTTAAAGCTTTTGGAAAGGAGTTTTTAAGATGAAAGTTATTTTGAATAACTTGGTAAAGTTTCCAATTTAAATAATTCAATTTAAATTTGAATTCAATATTTGAAATTGAATTCAATGATTTTGGAACTATGGTCTAAAAGATTGTACAAGTTATAAAAGGTGTTCATATGGGTTTTTAACCATTAAAAGGTGTGATTTGGAAATCTAAATTTAAATCCAAGTTTTATACTTGAATGGCTTTAACCTATGAAATTGTTATTAGAGTTTCCAAACCGAAAACTATTTGTTCCAAATAATAACAGCTTTCATAAAGGAAAGGGTTTCCAATTGGTATCGAAAGATTTCAAGTTGGAATGAAATTGTAAATAGTTGGAGAAAACTATGAATTAACCTTTGTGAAGGTGATTAAATCTTGTTTTAAAATCGAAGAGGATTTTAATTGGGTATCTTCTATATTATAAAAAGGTTGGAACTGTGAATTGTTTTGAAAGCTATCAATTAAATCTTTGATTTAAAGATTGAATAGGTGAATTCAATTTGGAATTGAATTATTTTGAAAAGTTAAAATCTAACCTTTGTGGAAGACCATTAAACTTTTTTTTGAAATTGGAAAAGTATATCTTTTGTATAAAAGATTTGGAAATCGAAATAGTTTTGAGAACTATGAAGAATCTTTGTGAAACTGGGTGAACTTTGTGAAATGAATCTTTTTGTGTAAAAGATTGAAAATGATAATATGTTTAAACCATTTGAAAGAAAAGTTTTGGGTAATAAGTTGTGACTTAACTGAAATTCCCATATCCATACGTTTTGAAATATCGCGCTCATTATTCGGTTTAGCCGGGAGAGGACTTTGTGTCATATAACCCATTCCGAATAGTGATACGACGTAAATGGATAGCATTTGAAGACCGGTGGTGAAGACCAGGTGTTTGCGAGAACGATAGGATAACCTATCGATTGTCTCTGCACTGAGTAGCTACGGTATAGAGATTCCCTAAGTGATGGGAAGTTCGATCGGGATTGTAAATACCCGGATAGCAAGGGCTTCTTTAGAAGTGCCTTCGGTTCTGTTCGAACCCAGAACAGACTTGTATGGTTGTATGTCTAACACTACACATTGAGATATAAAGCTGATTTCTTTCAAATACATTTCTGTTTGGTGGTGGAGAATTTATTCTCTTAGCTTAACACCCTTCTCTGAGACGTACGAGCTTAGAGGTTATGTAGTTGAAGGTTATCAGTGATATACTCCCAATTTGGTAGTGTGGCATGCTCAGTGCTGCTGTGTGTTGGTGATCATTTGTTGATCAAAGCATGGATTTCGTGTAAAGTGTAGCTTTGTGGACGAACCTCATCGAGCCTCACAAACCGATAATGGTCGAAACAGGAAAGATGCGGCAAGGTTTCAGGGGTAGCTCCCCTAGGGTATGTCCATTCCTTCTGGAAAAAGGTGGTATCATGGTATGGAGCCCAGATATTTACCTGTGTGGTTGCTCCAATCTCATTTACTCTGTGTGATTGTTGCTTTGTGATCGAGGATCCTCGGATAAAGGTCGCAAACGACCGGGTGTGGCATATCTCAGGTTTACTACCCGGGAAGGGGGTAACCGGCCTTGTTTTGGCAGA
The DNA here is from genome assembly GCA_030737815.1 of Allium fistulosum. Classification (NCBI taxonomy): domain Eukaryota; kingdom Viridiplantae; phylum Streptophyta; class Magnoliopsida; order Asparagales; family Amaryllidaceae; genus Allium; species Allium fistulosum. The sequence continues at coordinate 493,231,846 of CM060905.1, read as the reverse complement.
GAGCAGTTGTCTCTCGGGGCGTCCCTCCAGAGGCGTTCCTACGTGGCATAGGAAGTTCCTTAGCCTGACCATTTGTTGGAAAATCCAAAGAAACAATACGAGCCTTGTACGGTTTTAGTTGTATAACCTGCTATGGAATGTGGCGGTAACCTGCTATTGAACATAGTAGCTAAAGTAGGCATACAATAATGGTTGTATGCTGGCTAAGATTAATATTATATTTTTGAAATGTTTTCACACTATGCACTAGTAATAATATCAAAAGAGTTTTTCTTGCGTAGGAAGCATGTTTGACTATCATAAGGAGAAATCTCCTCCAATTCTGCGTTTGCATTGTGTGTGTGGCGGGAGGCCTTATGGTAGTTTCATTTTCCAAAAAACATTGCGGTTTTCAATGTTGAATTTTTTTGTTGTTGTTTGTTTTAAAGATAAACTGTTTTTGTTACTCACACCAGTCCCATGACTGACTCGGAGTTTATTGTTCCCTTCCTAAACTCTGAGTGCCCACAATTTTCCACACGGGTAGTCTAAAGTTGGGTTTTTCAGATAATCAGGTTTAGTAGATTAGTTGGAGCTAGTTCAGTTGTTGGAGTTCACGGACTACCGACCGACCTTGCTTACCTTTGTGAAACGTGATTGTGGTTCGAGCTTGATGTTGGAGTTATTGGTCTCATTCTCTTTATCGGATCACTTGGAGTATCACTTCTGTTTTCCGCTGTAGCATCTTTATTTATCTCTGATATTCTTGTATCATATTGATGTTAGTCCATGAGATGATGGTTTTGATGACAACAACCTTAGAATAGATTATAAAATATAAATACTAACATTACAAGTTTAGATATATATGTATATGCAGGATCTAACCATGCAGGTATCCAGAATGAAGACTGTACAGTATAGAGATTCAAGATATAGAGATAGAAGACTCATGAGTATCAAGATTATCAAGATTATCAAGAGTTCAAGATTTCAAGGTTAAGTTTGTTTTATTAGGAATATTTGTTAAAACTCATAGAAAAGCACTGGCATCTTAATATCCAATTTATTCGTGGAATGGAATCCACTTCGAGCCCGTTAAAGGGATGGAACCCTAAGTAGGATGGAACCTACGAAAATCTAGTGGGACATTGTTTTGTATCCACTAAGCTTAATTCAAATGATTTTTCAAAATTATCTTGTTTTCGAAATGATTTCAAAACTTTCTTTTTTAAAAGATTCAAAACCCTCGATTCCGTTTTTAAAATAATTTTAGCCTCGAAACATCTTTATTTTCAGAGTCAAAATTTCTCCTGATTTTAAACTATCTTTTCAAATAATATATTTAACTTTTAAATTATTTATACTTTGATTTAAATTATAGTTAAATAATATATATATATATATATTGTTCTTTATATTTACTTATGATTTCAACTATATTCAAGTATATTTATAAAGTTTTAATATAAGATGAATATTATTTTTATAGAAATTCAAAACATCAAATTTGACTGAGGGATGTCGACATGCCCATAGGCACCATGTCGACATAGTGACAGTTTAATTCAAAATTCAAATTTCAAGAGAAGTGTCTATTCGCCATAACTTTTCATGAATGGTCATGGCTGTTGTTCTTCTATAAATAACGGTCAGTTTCAACGAATTTTATAATACTTTTCTCTGATTTAACTTCTCTTCTTCTTCTCCACTTTCTTATTTACAAATTACACCATTACTCTACCGAAATCAATATCGAATCTAACTAGATAATTTCTGGTTTTGATTCTCTCCACTATCTCTACAAGATCCAAGTGCTAATCTGAGTTATAGACTTTTTGTAATCAATTGAGCGAGAGAAGGTGTGATTGTAGCCCTGGAAATCAATTGAGTGAACTTGTTGCCCCGGAAATCAAGTATCTCTACCCAGAGGATTGTGATTCTGGAGGGTGTACCTCGTAGCCTTGAAACCGAGGGTTGTAATTGTTGAATTGATTTTGAAAGGAAATCCGTACTTAGTTGTGCGGGACTGGATGTAGGGTAACTCCGAACCAGTATAAAATCTGGTGTGTTCTTTCCTTTACTGCTTTTACTTTATATTTGCATCTGCGTTTGATTCAGTGTTCATATCTATGTCTGATTAGTGTATACATTGTTAACAAAGTAAGATAAACTCAAAAAGATTAATAAATTTCTTAAAACACTATTCACCCCCCTCTAGTGTTAATTCTAGCCTTAAGATCCTTAATCCGCATTTCTCACATTTGGTATCAGAGCTTTGTTTTCAAAAGTTTCATAATCTGAATTTTGAAAAGTTTTAAAATGGCTATTTTTGAAAAATCTGTTAAAACTAGTTTAGAATTGTTTAAATCATCATTCTTCCATGAGTCTGCATATGAATGTTATTCAAATTCTAGTTGTCTACCCAAATTTTATAATGTGCAGGAAAGATGCTTTATGGGTATTAAGGAATCAATCCACAATGGACAATCTGTGCAGATCAAAAGGAATAAGTGGATACTTGATAGTGGATGCTCTAGACACATGACTGGTAATCCGGATATGCTGAATAATATTATATACAAAGATGGAGGACTGGTTAACTTTGGAGACAACTCGAAAGGATACAAGATTGGCATCGACAATGTCGGTAACTCTGAAACTCCTATTATTACTAATGTTTTGCTAGTTAAGAATCTGAAACACTATCTGCTAAGTATAATTCAACTATGTGATAAAGGATATAAAATAAAATTTGAAAAAGATAAATGTCATATTGAAGATAATAACTCAACCATAATATTTGAGGGAACTAGGAAAAAGAATATTTATATTCTTAGTATGAAAGTTTCAAATGATAACCTATGTCTTTTGGCAAATACAAGTGACCCTTGGATTTGGTATAAGAGATTTGGACATTTGAATTTCAAACTCTTATCTAGACTGTCAAAACATGATCTAGTAAGAGGTCTCCCTAAAATGAATTTTAAAGTAGATAGTTTATGTGATGCATGTCAGTTAGGAAAGCTTAGAAAAAGTTCCTTTAAATTAAAAGATATGATTTCAACTTTAAAACCCCTTGAGTTACTTCATCTTGATTTATTTGGTCCATCTCAAATTCAGTCAATAAATCATAGTAAATATGTTTTTGTAATTGTAGATGATTATTCTAGATTTACATGGACAATATTTTTGAAACAAAAAGTGATACTTTTGAATGTTTTAAGAACTTTACAAAAAGGATTCAAAATCAATTATCTTTAAAAATTATAACTATTCGTAGTGATCACGGTGGTGAATTTGAAAATGAAAAGTTTGAGGAATTCTGCAATAAGAAGGGAATAACTCACAATTTCTCATTTCCAAGAACTCCACAACAAAACGGAGTGGTTGAACATAAAAATCGAACGATACAAGAGTGTGTGAGAACTATGCTTTCAGATAGTAATTTACCAAAACATTTTTGGGCAGAAGCTGTTGCTACCGCCTGTTATATTTTGAATAGAATTTTAATTAGACCTTTAACTGATAAGACACCTTATGAACTTCTTCATGGAAAGAAACCTAAGGTATCATACTTCAGAATTTTTGGAATTAAATGCTTTATTTTAAATACAAAAGATAATTTGGATAAATTTGATCCTAAATCCGACAAAGGAACCTTTATCGGATATTCTAATAGAAGTAAAGCTTATAGAGTTTTTAATTTAAGATCTAACACCATCGAAGAAACAATGCATGTTTCGTTTGATGAAAATTTAAAAGATTTTGAAATTACAAATGATGAAGAAGATTTAATTACTCAAAATCAGGAATCAACCGAAATTAATAATGAAATTAATCATCCTAATAAAAGGATTAAACTTTTAAAAGATCATCCTATTGAAAATATAATAGGAGATATGCAATCTATTGTTACAACTAGAAATCAACTAAGTAAAATGAGTAATGTAGCATTTATATCATCTATTGAACCCAAAAATCCTAAAGAAGCATCAACTGATGATTCATGGATTTTGACTATGCAAGAAGAATTAAATCAATTCACTAGAAATGAAGTTTGGGAACTTGTTCCTAGACCTGAAGATAAAACTATAATTGGAACTAAATGGGTCTATAAAAATAAAATGAATGAACAAGGTGAGGTCGTTAGAAATAAAGCATGATTAGTCGCCCAAGGTTATTGTCAAGAAGAAGGTATAGATTGTGACGAAACCTTTGCTCCTGTAGCAAGATTAGAAGCCATTAGGATTCTACTTGCTTTCGCAAATCATAATAATTTCAAATTATTTCAAATGGATGTTAAAAGTGCATTTTTAAATGGATTTGTAAAAGAAGAAGTATATGTTGAACAACCACCACTTTTTGAAGATTAAAATTTACCAAACCATGTGTACAAACTTAAGAAAGCTTTATATGGTCTAAAACAAGCTCCTAGAGCCTGGTATGATAGACTAAGATCTTATTTATTACAATCAAATTTTGAAATTGGTAAAATAGATAATACTCTTTTTATTAAAAGAAAGAAAAATGATATTCAACTAGTTCAAGTATACGTAGATGATATCATTTTTGGTTCAACTAACTTCGAAATGAATAAAGAATTTTCTGAAATAATGACAAAAGAGTTTGAGATGAGTCATATGGGTGAATTAAACTTCTTTCTAGGATTGCAAATAAAACAATTAAATAATGGTATTTTTATTAGTCAAGAAAAATATGCTAAAGAACTAGTTAATAAATTTGGTTTGACTACTGCGAGTGGAAAACCTACTCCCATGGCAACCAATGAATATCTAAGTAAAGAAGATTTCTCGAAAGATGTAGATCAAAAGTTGTATAGAGGAATGATCGGATCATTGCTCTATATCACTGCTAGTAGACCTGATATCATGCATAGTGTATGTCTCTGTGCAAGATATCAATCTCATCCTAAAGAAACTCACTTAAAAGATGTAAAACGTATCATAAGATATATTAAACACACCTCTGATTATGGCTTATTTTATCCTAAAAATGATTCATTTGATTTAATATCATACTGTGATGTTGACTATGCTGGACGTAAATCAGACTGAAAAAGTACAAGTGGAACTTGTCACTTTTTTGGACATTCTCTGGTTTAGTAAAAAGCAAAGTACAGTTTCTCTATCAACAACTGAAGCAGGGTATATTTTTGCTGCTTTGGCTTGTTCTCAAGTAATATATATGCAACAAACCTTAAGAGATTTTGGATTAAATATCTAAAAATCGCCAATTTATTGTGATAATACTAGTACAATAAATTTATCTAAAAATCCTACTCATCATGCTCGAACTAAACATATTGATATTCGACATCATTTTCTTAGAGGTAATATAACTAAAGAAGTAATTTCTCTCGAATATATAAACTCTGAGAATCAAACTGCTGATATCTTAACAAAACTATTAAATGAATCTATTTTTACTAAATTAAGAAGAGAATTAGGTATTTGTTCTATAACTGAAATATAAAATATAAATAACAAGTATAATTAATAATTAATATTAAAATAAATCATAGAGTTAAAATATAAGGACCATGTCAACATCCCCTAGGAAGACATGTCGACATGTAACGTTTTTATTTTTTTAAATTTTCCCACCAAATTTCAAAAATTTAGTTATATATTCTTCTCTATTTCGAATTCTTATTCATTCTCTCAGTTTTCTCTTCATTTTCTATTCTGAAATATATAAAATAATGGCATCTTCCTCTAAATCAAACATAAAATCAACTTTCTCATTTCCCTATCCTACTTCTGGTCCATTCCAATGCACTACTCTCGCACGTGTAACTAAATTGGAGGAGTCTATGAAGGATACTCTTCAGATGTTGACTGAAATTCAAGTGACTCAACTTCGTATGGCGAAAGAGCAAGAGAGGCAAGGCAAGATTCTTAGGAATTTACAAAAATTCCTAATGGATAACCATGCCAACCCTATCTTGATCGATGAAGACTCTTCACTCAATCAAGAACATGAGGTCAGCGACGAAGAAGAAGAAGAACCAATGGAAGAAGCACACAAGGAGGATGATGACCAAGTAGTATGCGTTGGAGAAGTGTGTTTCGACAAAAATGGGAATCTTGTCGAACAACATGAAAATTTCTATTTCCACTATCCAAACTGTTCAATTCATAAATCTCATATGTTCAGAAACACACATTAGTTTCTTCTCTTTCTTTTCGTTATTATTTATGTTTTTATGTTTTTCAAACGCAAATGTAAATACAACCATACTCGTAATAAATAAACTCGTGTTCTTATATGTGTTAGCATTATTGTGAATTCTTAGTTAGGATAGTTAATAGTTTAGGATTATATTTTAGTATTAGATTTAAGTGTTAATTATTTATGATAACACTATCATTATAATCACACGTCTTAGAGTGATAAGTTTTAGGGGGAGTTATATAGTTTGGAGTTATCTAGTTTAGAGTAAGTTTTTTGTTGATGACAAAGAGGGAGAAATATAAAATAAGGTAGTTAGGCATAGATTAAGGGGGAGTTTTTAGTTTTAGGGGGAGTTATTAGGATAGAAGGAATATTTTATAAACAAAGGTTGTCATCATCAAAAAGGGGGAGATTGTTAATCCATGAGATGATGGTTTTGATGACAACAACCTTAGAATAGATTATAAAATATAAATACTAACATTACAAGTTTAGATATATATGTATACGCAGGATCTAACCATGCAGGTATCAAGAATGAAGACTGTACAGTATAGAGATTCAAGATATAGAGATAGAAGACTCATGAGTATCAAGATTATCAAGAGTTCAAGATTTCAAGGTTAAGTTTGTTTTATTAGGAATATTTGTTAAAACTCGTAGAAAAGCACTGGCATCTTAATATCCAATTTATTCGTGGAATGGAATCCACTTCGAGCCCGTTAAAGGGATGGAACCCTAAGTAGGATGGAAACTACGAAAATCTAGTGGGACATTGTTTTGTATCCACTAAGCTTAATTCAAATGATTTTTCAAAATTATCTTGTTTTCGAAATGATTTCAAAACTTTCTTTTTAAAAAGATTCAAAACCCTCGATTCCGTTTTTAAAATAATTTTAGCCTCAAAACATCTTTATTTTCAGAGTCAAAATTTCTCCTGATTTTAAACTATCTTTTCAAATAATATATTTAACTTTTAAATTATTTATACTTTGATTTAAATTATAGTTAAATAATATATATATATATATTGTTCTTTATATTTACTTATGAATTTCAACTATATTCAAGTATATTTATAAAGTTTTAATATAAGATGAATGTTATTTTTATAGAAATTCAAAACATCAAATTTGGCCGAGGGATGTCGACATGCCCATAGGCACCATGCCGACATAGTGACTGTTTAATTCAAAATTCAAATTTCAAAAGAAGTGTCTATTCGCCATAACTTTTCATGAATGGTCATGGATGTTGTTCTTCTATAAATAGGGGTCAGTTTCAACGAATTTTATAATACTTTTCTCTGATTTAACTTCTCTTCTTCTTCTCCACTTTCTTATTTACAAATTACACCATTACTCTGCCGAAATCAATATCGAATCTAACTAGATAATTTCTGGTTTTGATTCTCTCCACTATCTCTACAAGATCCAAGTGCTAATCTGAGTTATAGATTTTTTGTAATCAATTGAGCGAGAGAAGGTGTGATTGTAGCCCTGGAAATCAATTGGGTGAACTTGTTGCCCCGGAAATCAAGTATCTCTACCCAGAGGATTGTGATTCTGGAGGGTGTACCTCGTAGCCTTGAAACCGAGGGTTGTAATTGTTGAATTGATTTTGAAAGGAAATCTGTACTTAGTTGTGCGGGACTGGATGTACGGTAACTCTGAACCAGTATAAAATCCGGTGTGTTCTTTCCTTTACTGCTTTTACTTTATATTTGCATCTGTGTTTGATTCTGTGTTCATATCTGTGTCTGATTAGTGTATACATTGTTAACAAAGTAAGATAAACTCAAAAAGATTAACAAATTTCTTAAAACACTATTCATCCCCCCTCTAGTGTTAATTCTAGCCTTAAGATCCTTAATCCGCATTTCTCACAATTGATATCATTGTTGTATATCATTCTGGATATTGTATTCATTGGAGTTGTATATGATATTATCTATTTCTTTATTCCGCTGTGTTGTTATACTTACTGTGTTATAAGCTCCGGCGAGCCAGATTCGGCGTTTGAATCTACGGCATTCGACTACAAGTGAAGTACGGGTGTCGATTTTCGAAGGCCGAGTCAGGATCGTGACAGCGTGGTATCAGAGCTAAGGTTGAACTTTAGCTCAGGAGTATAACACATTAAGTAGCTCATTAGAGATAGGGTGAAGTATACCCTAGAATGAGTAATCCCTAAGATATCTGTCCGTACGCCTCAGTAAATTCTCTTACTATTTACTGATAGTAAGTATGAGTGCAAGAAGAGGATGAGATAGGGGACAGGGGAATATGACTATAAATGGTCAATACTCTGTAACAACAAGGAAACAGTCTTTTCTCTATCAATCTCTTTTGTTCAGAATCTCTTTTCGATTCTTCGATAATTCCTGGTAGATCCAGGAAGGAAATTCGATATATTAATATGGGACATAAACTCCAGATGGGCCAGAATTGTTTGCTTGGAGGTATTGGTTGCCTTGTTGCTTTGGTTGCTATGGTTGATAGGTATACTTTAGTTCTAAACTAAAAAGTTTTGAAATCGTATCCATATATCTGTTTATTTTTGGGTCCGGACATGTTCTACGAATGGTTAGTTATCCCTTCGGACTAACCGATGCCACTGCATATTTCGTAGACCTGGATAACCCGAGTATCTTGTGAAAAGAAAAAAAAATAAAAAGATTCGTTCTTGTATCTATTATTGATATTCTGATTTGGTAAGCCAAATGCAGAATAGATATTCAGTTGATTTGATGAAACATTTTTCATCTGTCTTTGTGTCTCCCTGGCAAATTTCGAGGACGAAATTCTTTTAAGGGGGGAAGGTTGTAACGACCCCGGATTTTATATATATTTAAATTGATAATTAATTTAGTTTTTGAATAAAAATTGTGAAATTAATCGATAAATTGATGCGAGTTTCCCCGAATTCAAATAAATTCTGTATAAATCATTTAAATTTAAAATATTGTATATATATGTGAATGTGTGTATATATATTTGTATTTGGGCATATATGAGTAAATTTGAAATTAATTATATATATATATATATATTTGATTTGAATTTAAATCTTTGACAAATGGTTTAAAATAAATATAACTGTAGATGTTTGACACAAGTATAAAAATAAATAATTTTAAAATTTAGAATTGATGGTTAATAATAATTTGAATTTATAAAACAAATATATACAGAGAAATACAAGACAATAAATATTAAAGTAAAATTTATAATAATAATAATTTAAGCTAGAAATAAATATATAAAAAGGGTAAACTATAAAATCCAAAGTAACACATTTGCTAAAATTAACAACATACAAAATATAGAAATTATCCATATTACACAATAATAAGATTAAATAAAAATAGAGATAGATGTAAATAAGATAAATTATAAAAATATCAAGTAATACACTTAAATAAAATTTTAATAACATATTTAAAATAGAAATTATCTATATTATTAAATAATAAGACTAAGGAAAAGAAAATAAAACAAATTAGCTAAATTTAAATAACCTATTAAAATAGAAATTTATTTATATTATAAAGTAATATACATTCAAGTAAGATAAACAAATAAATATATGTATACACTTGTAAAAGAAAAAAAACTAATACAAATACAATGAAACAAACAAAAATAAAAAAATATAAGCATGAAGACATAAGTAAACAAACCAGGCTTTGTATATGTATTTGAAGTTTAGTTATGCAAGAACAAAGTAAAAGAAGATACTAGTATATTTATCTAAGTGCAAGCAAATATTGATAAGTATAAGTACAAGCCTAATAAATGCAGCCATCACAAATTAATCCATCAGCCAACAAATATAAAAATATCTCTGATAAAACATTGTACAAACATATTTTTTTTATCAGCTTAAACAAATAAACTTATCACCTGTACTCATTTTATACATATCAGTTTTCTTCATTTTAGTTCGTCCATCCAAACTGTGAAATCTGAAATACATATCATCTTGTACTTAAACAAAAGCTCAACTCAAAACAATAATTTAATTCAAGATAAATCAGAGAATCAAAGGAAAAGGATTTCAGCTTGCAATTTTCAAAGCCTGTTTCAAGCATAAAAGGGAAACTCTGTTTCTTCTGGAAATCAAGTGAGTAACTTCACCTTTTAAAATTTTAAAATATGGATCTGTTGCAAGTTAAATCTTTGATAAGTATACATATACATACATATATATATATATATATATGTATGTATGAATTCCCTGTGAATGATGGATGCATTTGTGTACAGACTGATGTTTGTATCTATCTTTGTTCTGAGTTTATAAACACTAAAAAATTTGATTCAAAAATCAATTCCTTTTATTCTACTTGTTGTTTGAACTTCATGTTAAAACAAAAAGATGTTTGTTTGATTATAAACTAAGTTTTAAAAATCAATTTATGTTAAAATAACATGTTAAAGTCCCTAGAAATCAAAGAACTAAGCAAAGACTTCATATAAGTCAAAATTCAAGTTTCTTAATTAATGAATTCAGGCATATAAACTGAATTCTCATACTAAAACATGATTTTTAAAGTAAAAATCATAATTTTTAGTGTTGTGTTTAAAGAGAAGTTCAAAGATAATCGAAAATGGTATTTTGATCGATTTCTGGCGATATGTTGAACTGAGGAAGGCGAGTTTTCGACTGGAGGAGGATGAAGGCATGGAGAGGTCGGAAAAAATGGTCGCACGCATTCCAGTTCGTCGAGGCGTCGACGGTGAAGCGATTTACGTTTTTAAACCTAGTTTTTTCGAGTGAGGATGTTTCGATTCGTTCGTCGCCTGGAGTTGATCGAGTGCTACGAAACTCTTGGAGGTGGTAGAGGGGATGATGGCGATCATGTGACCGGAGTTGCATGAACTCTGGTGGTCGAGGCGGCGAGTTCAAAGCGTTGACAGGTTTGGAGTCTGGGTTTTGTTCCAGACTGTGTTCGTCCTTGTTCGATTTTGATTCAGGTGGGAGATGAAGACTTTGGGTGGTTGTTTGGGTGGAGATGTTCGTTGATGACTTGGGGGTGGTCGGGGCTCTGATCGGAGAGGATCAGAAAGTCTGTGCACGTACACATGTACACCTTGATATTGGGTTCATGGTAATGGTTTGGGGAAAACGGTTTGCTCGGGGATGAATTTAAACACGAGTAGACTCGGGGTTACTTGGGGAAGGGATCGATGTTGGCACGGGTAGTTTATTTTGTTGTAACCCGGTTTTAAAATTTTAAGGGAAATCGTGTAAAGGTTTTAAAAAGCAAGTAACTTAAATTAATACAAGTTTTCAAAACCAAATCAAATTCAAAGTAAAGAAATTTTCAAGTTTCTTCAACAAGTTCAAACTTAAGTTTTTAATGTAAAAGTGATTTGAAAATAATTTGATTTGGTTTTGAAACAATTTTATACAAGGTTAATTTAATTATTAATAAGGTAATTTATTTAAGGATAATTAATTAATTAAAGGATTAATTAATTAATTAAAGGATTAATTAATTAATGAAAGTAATTAAGGGACGATTTAGTAATTAAGGGTTAATTAATTAATGTAATTAATTAAGGATAATTACTTAAAGGATAATTAAATAATTAAAGGTTAATTATTTAATGATTAAAGGTTAATTGAATTATTAATTATGGTTAATTAATTAATAATTAATGGTAAATTAATAAATGATTAAAGAATAATTAATTCAAATGATTTGTAATTAATTAATATTAATTAACCAGGATTAGTAATTTATTCATAAGTAATTAATCTGGTTTAAATTAATCAGATGATTAATTAATCTTACTTATGGATGTTTAGATTGTGTTGAATGCCTTGAATTGTTTATTATCCCTGATGTATGATATTCTATGATTTTGATGCTATGTAATATGAATTGATTTGTGTTGAGCTGTTATATCTGTGATGAATATACTGTTGTATGAATATGAAAACCCTTGGCCCGTAAAACGGCACTTGAATTTCGATGCGACAGGGAGTCGGATTCCAGTTTGTTAAACCCACATCGAATCGTAATGATGAATCCTTGTGATTGATAAATTGACTTTATCTGTGGATCTGTGAATACAAGATGAGCGTAATAGTTTATACCGCTTATCAAATATATTGTTGTATTTGAATCTGTGATGATTGAATGATGTTGCACTATTGTGTGTAAAACCCCTGGACCACACTTTTACACACACAAATATGGATTTCACGAGGAAATCGGTTAAGTCATAGATGATTTAAATTTAATATTTTTGAAATTGAAATTTTAATTTCAATTGATTTTGGAAATGGATTTGGGTTAAATGTTAAAGCTTTTGGAAAGGAGTTTTTAAGTTGAAAGTTATTTTGAATAACTTGGTAAAGTTTCCAATTTAAATAATTCAATTTAAATTTGAATTCAATATTTGAAATTGAATTCAATGATTTTGGAACTATGGTCTAAAAGATTGTACAAGTTATAAAAGGTGTACATATTGGTTTTTAACCATTAAAAGGTGTGATTTGGAAATCTAAATTTAAATCCAAGTTTTATACTTGAATGGCTTTAACCTATGAAATTGTAATTAGAGTTTCCAAACCGAAAACTATTTGTTTCAAATAATAACAGCTTTCATAAAGGAAAGGGTTTCCAATTGGTATCGAAAGATTTCAAGTTTGAATGAAATTGTAAATAGTTGGAGAAAACTATGAATTAACATTTGTGAAGGTGATTAAATCTTGTTTTAAAATCGAAGAGGATTTTAAATGGTGTATCTTCTATATTATAAAAAGGTTGGAACTATGAATTGTTTTGAAAGCTATCAATTAAATCTTTGATTTAAAGATTGAATGGGTGAATTCAATTTGAAATTGAATTATTTTGAAAAGTTAAAATCTAACCTTTGTGGAAGACCATTAAACTTTGTTTTGAAATTGGAAAAGTATATCTTTTGTATAAAAGATTTGGAAATCGAAATAGTTTTGAGAACTATGAAGAATCTTTGTGAAACTGGGTGAACTTTGTGAAATGAATCTTTTTGTGTAAAAGATTGAAAATGGTAATGTGTTTAAACCATTTGAAAGAAAAGTTTTGGGTAATAAGTTGTTTAACTGAAATTCCCATATCCATATGTTTTGAAATATCGCGCTCATTATTCGGTTTAGCCGGGAGAGGACTTTGTGTCATATAACCCATTCCGAATAGTGATACGACGTAAATGGATAGCATTTGAAGACTGGTGGTGAAGACCGGGTGTTTGCGAGAACGATAGGATAACCTATCGATTTGTCTCCGCACTGAGTAGCTACGGTATAGAGATTCCCTAAGTGATGAGAAGTCCGATTGGGATTGTAAATACCCAGATAGCAAGGGCTTCTTTAGAAGTGCCTTCGGTTCTGTTCGAACCCGGAACAGACTTGTATAGTTGTATGTCTGACACTACACTTTGAGATATAAAGCTGATTTCTTTCAAATACATTTCTGTTTGGTGGCGGAGAATTTATTCTCTTAGCTTAACACCCTTCTCTGAGACGTACGAGCTCAAAAGTTATGTAGTTGAAGGTTATCAGTGATATACTCCCAATTTGGTAGTGTGGCATGCTGAGTGCTGCTGTGTGTTGGTGATCATTTGTTGATCAAAGCATGGCTTTTGTGTAAAGCGTAGCTTTGTGGACGAGACCTCATCGAGCCTCACAAACCGGTAATGGTCGAAATAGGAAAGATGCGGCAAGGTTTCAGGGGTAGCTCCCCTAGGGTATGTCCATTCCTTCTGGAAAAAGGTGGTATCATGGTATGGAACCCAGATATTTACCTGTGTGGTTGCTCCAATCTCATTTACTTTGTGTGATTGCTGCTTTGTGATCGAGGATCCTCGGATAAAGGTCGCAAACGACCGGGGGTGGCATATCTCATGTTTACTACTCGGGAAGGGGGTAACCAGCCTTGTTTTGGCAAAGAGCAGTTGTCTCTCGGGGCGTCCATCCAGATGCATTCCTACGTGGCATAGGAAGTTCCTTAGCCTGACCATTTGTTGGAAAATCGAAAGAAACAATACGAGCCTTGTACGGTTTTAGTTGTATAACCTGCTATGGAATGTGGTGGTAACCTGCTATTGAACATAGTAGCTATAGTATGCATACAATAATGGTTGTATGCTGGCTAAGATTAATATTATATTTTTGAAATGTTTTCACACTATGCACTAGTAATAATATCAAAAGAGTTTTTCTTGTGTTGGAAGCATGTTTGACATCATAAGGAGAAATCTCCTCCAATTCTGTGTTTGCATTGTGTGTTTGGCGGGAGGCCTTATGGTAGTTTCATTTTCCAAAAAGCATTGCGGTTTTCAATGTTGAAATTTTTTGTTGTTGTTTGTTTTAAAGATAAACTGTTTTTGTTACTCACACCAGTCCCATGACTGACTCGGAGTTTATTGTTCCCTTCCTAAACTCTGGGTGCCCACAATTTTCCACACGGGCAGTCTAGAGTTGGGTTTTTCAGATAATCAGGTTTAGTAGATTAGTTGGAGCTAGTTCAGTTGTTGGAGTTCACGGACTACCGACCGACCTTGCTTACCTTTGTGAAACGTGATGGTGGTTCGAGCTTGATGTTGGAGTTATTGGTCTCATTCTCTTTGTCGGATCACTTGTGTATCACTTCTGTTTTCCGCTGTAGCATCTTTATTTATCTCTGATATTCTTGTATCATATTGATATCATTGTTGTATATCATTCTGGATATTGTATTCATTGGAGTTGTATATGATATTATCTATTTCTTTATTCCGCTGTGTTGTTATACTTACTGTGTTATAAGCTCCGGCGAGCCAGATTCGGCGTTTGAATCTGCGGCATTCGAGTACAAGTGAAGTACGGGTGCCGATTTTCGAAGGCCGTGTCAGGATCGTGACAGGACTAATCAAGTTGGATGTGGACAATAATGGAATTTGATCAAAACCGAATTCCATAAGTCCTAATGTGATATGGTATTGACGAAGAGAATTGATGTAAATAATCATTACTATCGGTTACCGCTTATGATAGTAAAAATAGATTTTACTAAAAAGACATGTAAGAGATAAATTCACTCAATATGCCAAATCACATCGATATTAATAGCTGACTGAATTTACACCTTTGAGTAATACAACCATAATGATAAATTTTCAAAAAAAACAACATAATTTAATTAATTTACAAAATATTGTAAATTAATTAAGTTAATTAATATTTAAGAAATATTAATTATTATTTAATTTATTTGATGTTCGAGAGTTGTTTGTAATTATTAATTAATATTTAAGATTTGATTGGGAATCGAAGGAATTAAAGAGGGAATGTTTTAAAGAAGGAATTGAAAATATTTCAATTATTCCATTAAAACAAAACTCTTCTATTTCTTTCATTCAATTCATTCTACTCAGAATTAACTTTTCTCCTCTTCTTTTTTGTATGGCTGAAAACCATTACCCCCGTCGAGGTAGAAAATGACTCCAAATCAATGAAAATAACATTAAATTAAATAAAACACAAATGGTCCATCCATCTCTTGCAAGGGCTGAGTGTGATCTTGAAGATCCGATGAGATATCTTTGTTCAAGGTGTGAATTTTAGGCTACATCGTAAGGTAATTTTCAATCTCATTAGATTATGTGATAAATCATGTTAATATATAGTTTAGATCCCATGATACATCACATATGATTATATGTTCATCTTATTTGTATAGTTTAGATACCAAATATTATACAATGAATATGTATGTTCCTAAGTTATCTGATCTATTATTTGCCAATGGTTTTTAATATTACTGTTTGGCCAAAAAAACTTTCAGATTTAAAAACTGATTTAATTGATTGATTGATATAATTTTGTAACGTATTATATACTCAAATATAAGTGAACCGCATATGTTAGCTTCTTAAAATGATTCCATGAAACTAAATACAAGTTTTATGTGTATATGTTGTTTTCAATTTATAAAATTCATTTGTTCCTATTTACATATGTTTATATGTTATTTTAGTTCCAAATTTACAAGAGGACCTATGTGCAAAATCACAAATCCATTTTTGGTTTCATCCTAAGTCAAAGAAAGATTTCACCTTGTTATTTTTTAACTTCGAAACACATAAAATCGCAAGTTTTATGTTTTCATGTTATTTTGAATTTAAAACAAAGTTGGTTATTGTTAATATATGTACACATATGTACATAATTTTGAATTAAAGTTTGGAAAATAGACTTTTGTGTAAAATTATAAATCTAATTTTTAATCTTTACTAAGTTAAAACTATATTTTAGTTGTTAATTATAGATTTCAAAACATATAAAATTAGTCAAAATAAATTTTAATATGCATTAAAGTTTGAATATTCAAATGAGGTTTAAAGGCATGTAAAAGAATGGATAAAGGAAGGAAAAGAGATCTCCACATTCTCCTCTTCTCAAATGTCATTTAAACTCATTAATTACCATACTATAAACATAAATAAACAATCTTTATTAGTTAAAATAAATCTATAACATATTATATAAAAATATATATATCTGTATGTGTGTGTGTGTTTGGTTTCAAAATAAAAGTATAGACAACAAAGACATATATAAAGAACAAATATGTCTATTGCGATGTAAATCATAGCACCTATAAACGTACACATTAAACATACACATTGTTTATGTGTTGTATTTGCACTATACACGTATAAGTTTATTTGATACACTTATAAATTAAAACTTATATAAATTAAATAAAACCTTTTATAAACAAATTAAATAAAATAAAGATTTTATTTGAAATATTTTAGATTTGATCTAATAAATTGCTAAAACTTCATAGGCTAAATAGATCCAAAATAGTTATTTTAAAATCTACCTATTTCACTTGCTTTCGACTAGTCCGGTCCTTTATAATATACTGCCTAATATTTTAAAAACGTTACGTCCTCTAGTCTAAACGGATGAATCGATATCCTTTCTCAAAACATCTTGAATATGAATGTTTAAAATAATATGTTATTTTAAACACCCCACACTCCTTAGTATACCCAAAAACGACACACTAAAATATGTGGTGCATTATAAGTATAGCTAAAGCATCATAGAGACTAAGATTCACAAGACAAATAAATATAAACAACGGAAACATTTAAATGGTAACCCATTATTCAAAATAAAACTTAATAAATAAGTCTGAAAAACATCACATGTCTCAAATACCAAATACACATGTCTTATGAAAAATACATCTCAGTCTCATAAAATCAAAGTACAATAAAATAATCATCCCTCTCATAAGTACCAGTACATCAAAACCAAATGAAAATAAAACTGAAAAGAAGAAGAATACATGAAGAACTCTAGGAATGTATCCCCAAGAAATCTGAATCAACAATCCTTGCCTCTGCTGGCCTATAGGGGAAAAAGGAGAAATAGAGGAGTGGGTCGGACTATAAGTCTGGTGAGTGAAACTACTAGTATTTTTAAGCAAGATAAAGATAATAGACTTAGCAACAGTTCTAGTATAAAAAGGAAATAGAGGAAAGATATAACTGGGATAAAATAATGTTTAACGGTTTGCTTTGATTGTGATTGTTTGCACTTGTCTTAGATAGCTGCTTTGATTAGGCTGAAATCCCAATCCTACTTTAATTAGGCTGAAATACTAATTCTACCCATTGATTGACTTTCTTTTTCTGTTGTGCCACTGTGAGCTAGACCCATCCCCTGGGTCCTACAGCAAAAGGACACCTGTTTAGCGCTTGGAATGCAGTAGCGATTTATCTACCCTAATCGATGCCGCACGCTCGGTCACTGCCGGTACACACTAACTGTCGCTCCCTATTTTGACCTCTTATCTACCCTAATCAGCATAAGTGTTCCTAGCCTCACCTAATTTGTTGTGAGACCTTCAGCCCTAGTCTGAAAGGGTCCTGCCCAGCCTCGCCTAAGTGTTTTGTGAGACCATCAGTCCTAGTCTGAAAGGGAATGCTACCGGTACGGGTCCTAACAAACAAAATCTAGTTGCACCCCTTGCCCAAATCCCCCGATTTGATCTTCTATCTATTGGCCACTTGTTTACCCTGTGTCCTAGCCTCACCTAACTATTGTAAGACCATCAGTCCTAGTCTGAAAGGGTCCTGCTTAGCCTCACCTAATCTGTTGTGAGACCATTAGTCCTAGTCTGAAAGGGAATGTTGTTGGTACGGGCCATGCTTCTATATTTGCTTATTAACTTAGTGTAAGTTTTTAAAATAAGCCTCTTCTGTTATTTCTGCTCTATTTTCTTATTTACTTAATCTAAATTTTAAAATAAGCCTTTACTGTTCTTTCAGCTTAATTATAACCTATGTTATAATTGCTCTTCTACTCTGTCTTTTTAGTTATAACTACTAGTTATAAACTTGCTTGCAAATGTCCCAAATTTGCCTATTTCAATCTATCTTCTTTTTATTACAGTTCTTCTTATTTTACATCTAATTTCTGTAAATTTAGTGTTTATTTCTGTTTAATCCATATTTGCGAATTATTCTCTTTTTAATGTTCCATTCGCGTAAAAAGGAATAAAAAGAAACTAACATTTACAGGTTAAATTCTAATTTAAAATAGATGTAAATAAAATATAAATAACTGTTAATAACTGAATAAAATAGCTAAATAAAAATAGCTGAATAAAATAGACTGAAAAGAACTTTAAAAAATAAATGTAAATAACTTATATAAAAACTGTCTCAAAATTGCAGAAAAAACTACAACTATTGAGAACCATATTCTTTTAAATTACTTAAAAATCTAAAATAATTACTAAATACTCACCTGTGGTCCTTAGCTCTAATCCATGGTCTTCCTTGATCCACTTCTAGAGCGTAGAATATTTTTATCAAAAAGATCTTCTCCTTAGAAAAATATTCTATTTAGGGTCCAGCCTCAGGCAATGAACCCAAATAGGAGAAAATCTAAATGAGAAAAATAGTTAGGCCTAGGGTCTTATTTATAGTGTGGTTTAGGGATCTCAGACCATTGGATTTGAAGATTAAATTTGGTGCAACCACGTCATAGGCTCGCTGGGAACTGTTGGATGGAAACACGAACACACATGATTGAACTAAATTTGCAAAACACGTCATCGTTTGAACCAGGACATTTTCACGTGCAAATACACAAGCGGGTCGACCTACAGGTCGACCTAAGCCTTTAAGGGTCGACCTGGCCCTTTTATTATTATTATTTTTGGTTTTCTTGTTTATTTCATAAC
Source organism: Allium fistulosum (assembly GCA_030737815.1). NCBI lineage: Eukaryota > Viridiplantae > Streptophyta > Magnoliopsida > Asparagales > Amaryllidaceae > Allium > Allium fistulosum. The sequence goes on along the minus strand of CM060905.1, from coordinate 493,212,426 downwards.
TCCCGTGGCTCAATTCTGATAATTTCACAATCCTATTTTATTATTTCATTAATTATTATAGCTTAAATTTTGGGTTGTTATATTCTCCCCTCCTTAAAGGATTTCGTCCCCGAAATCTCTAAGGACAGAAGAATGAAATAAATATTTTCATCCAAATTCTACAACCATATACTCAACCACCATCCATTACATCCATTGTCCTTACGTTTTCTAATGCAATTTATGATATATATATATATATATATATGTATATATATATGAAAATAGTGTAGTGTCAATGTCCCTAACTAATGCAAAAGATTAGGCGATCTACTGATTCAATCGACCTCCTTTTTTTGCAATCATGTCCGTGCCATGTATCCAAATGAATGCAAATTCCTTAATGATAACTGATAGTTCTATATTCCTGCTATGATCATCATGCAAATGCAATAATCATATGATAATCGTCCATTTATAGCAACCATGAAAATAAAATAAATATGCAAATGCGCACACATCCATATGTATATGTTTTAGGGAATTAGTTAGGCCGATCCCTAAGAGATAATAGTGCCTAGTGTATATATATGCGTCCATTAGCATCCACTAGCAAACATTTGCAACCACTAGCATCCATCATACATAACATGTTCTAATAACATGTTTACATTTAGTCCGACCATCCATAGGTTAAATCCTAAGATCTACCCTCCCAAAGGATACTAAAGGAAAGAACCTATTCAAAACTAAAGATGGAAATAAGAAATTCAAAACGTACCATCGAAAAGAAACGGATAAGTGATACATATTTTCTCTTCAGCCACCCACGTAGCGTCTTCAATGTTGTCTCCCCACTTCACCTTAACCAAAGGTACTTCCTTATTCCTAAGCTTCTTGATATCACGCCCAACGATCTTGGTAGGTATGCGACGAACCGATGCTTCTTTCTCCACTTCAACTTACTCAAGTTGACTAGGTTCCACTACCTCTGCTGAATCATGTAAGCACTTTCTCAAGTGCGAAACATGAAAAACATCATGAACTCCTACGAGTCTCTCAGGTAGCTTTATCTGATACGTCATCTTCCCTACCCTTTCCACAATGGGGAACGGTCCTACGAATCTGGGAGCAAGTTTCCCAATTGATCCAAGTCTCACTACCTTTCTTAGCGGAGACACCTTAATGAAAACCAAATCTCCTACTTCAAACTCAATGTCCCTTCTCCGCTTATCTATATAAAATTTCTGTCTATCTTGGGTCGTCTTCATTCTCCTTCTAATCAAATCAACCTTTTCTGAAGTCTCTCTAACCATGTCGGGACTAAGTAGCAATCTCTCTGTAGACTCCAACCAACATGAAGGTGACTTGCACGGTCTTCCATAAAGAGCTTCAAAAGGTGCCATCCTGATACTAGCTTGAAAACTATTATTATAAGCGAATTCCACTAAAGGAAGATGCTCCTCCCAAGTTCCTCCAAAATCAAGAATACACATCCTCAACAAATCCTTAAGAACTCTATTAACTCTCTCTGTTTGGCCGTCCGTCTGAGGGTGATAGGCCATACTCAATCTAAGATGCGTCCTTAAAGCCTCTTGCAAGCTTCTCCAAAACACGCTAGTAAAGATAGGGTCTCTATCGCTCACTATGCTAGAGGGGATACCATGAAGTCGGACTATCTCACGAACATATAAGGATGCTAAATAAGGTGTTGTCCTCTTACTCTTAACTGGAATGAAATGGGCGCTCTTAGTCAAACGATCTACAATCACCCAAATACCAGTATCCCCCTTCCTAGATCGGGGTAAACCATCTATGAAGTCCATTGAAACACTATCCCACTTCCATTCGGGTACATCCAATGGTTGAAGCAATCCACCAGGCTTCTGCTACTCCGCCTTAACTCTTTGGCATACTAGACACTTAGCCACGAACTCTGCTACATCCTTCTTCATGACACTCCAATAAAACACTCTCTTCATGTCCCTATACATCTTATCACCACCCGGATGAATAGTCATTTGAGAATGGTGTGCTTCTGCTAGAACTGCTCTCGTCAAATCATCAGTGCAGGGAACACAAAGTCTTCCATCTCCCCTTAGCCACCCTTTACTATCAATGGAATAGCGTTGGAGATGTCTAGAAACCTCTCCTCTGCTAATCCACTCCCAAATATCCACAAGCTCTGAATCCTCTCGCTACCTCGAGTCAATCTGATCTATGAGGGTAGGCTTAACCTTAAGTGCTGCCAACAATCCAGGGGTAATGTCCGTAGAGGGCTTAAAATCAAAGGTGGAAATAAACTCTAGGCTTTTCCACTCCACGAACATTGGACTAAGGGTTGCTTTCTTCCTACTTAACGCATCCGCAACCACGTTTCTTTTACTGGGGGTGTAAGCTATCTCAAAGTCATATGATGCTAGAAACTCCATTCAACGCTGCTGCCTCAAGTTTAAATCCTTTTGTGAGAATAGGTACTTCAATGATTTATGGTCAGTGAAGAGCTCGAAACTCTCTTCTAGCAAGTAATGTCTCCAAGACTTGAGCGTGAAAACAATAGTAGCTAACTCCAAATCATGGGTGGGGTAGTTCTTCTCATGAGTCCTCCACTGTCTACTTCCATAGCATTCTACCCTTCCTTCTTGCATCAATACTGCCCCAAGACCCGTCCCACATGCATCGGTGTCTACTGTAAAAGGCTTAGCTCCATCGGGTAAAACTAACACTGGTGCACTAGTAAGGGCCCTCTTTAGCATCATGAAGGAATCCTCTCAATCCATGTCCACATGAATCCCGCATTCTTCTTAGTGAGGCAATTAAGCGGTGCTGAAATCTTAGCGAAATCTCTGATAAACTTCCTATAATAGCCAGCCAAACCTAGGAAGCTTCTAACTTCGGTAGTGTTCTAAGGGGCCTTCCAATCTTGCACTGCTACTACCTTAGCGGGATCAACAGCTAAACCCTCTCTTGAGACCACATGCCCCAAGAAACGCACCTCCTTATGCCAAAAGTGACACTTCGAGAACTTTGCTTTCAACTGATGAAAATGAAGTGTACGAAGAACCTTCTCAAGATGAATAATATGCTCTTCCTTACTCTTGGAAAACACCAAAATGTCATCCACAAATACTACAACGAACTTATTCAGGACATCTCGAAAAACACGGCTCATCAAATCTACGAAATAGGCTGGGGCATTGGTAAGCCCAAGCGGCATAACCAACCACTCAAAGAATCCATCGGGTGTCCTAAATGTTGTCTTATCGATGCTATCATCAGCGACCCTAAGCTGATGAAATCAAGTAGCTAAGTCGAGCTGAGAAAATACTGAAGAGCCAACTAGATGATCGAAAAGATCGTCTATCCTAGGAAGTGGGTAACGGTTCTTCTTCATGAGCTTATTCAATTCTCTATAGTCTATGCAAAGTTGAAGGGAACCATCTGCCTTTGTAGCGAAGATGACTGGCGCTTCCTACTCAGATATGCTCCTTTTGATGAAGCCTTTCTCCAATAGCTCACCAATCTGCTTACTTAACTCCTTCCTCTCCCTAGGAGCCATATGTCTCACGGGCAATGCCACTGGCTTAGCATTGTCATTCAGATAGATCCTAAAGTCGATCTCTCTCTTAGGGGGTAGTCCCCTAACTTCCTAAAAGACGTCTGGGAAATCTCTAACAACTAGAACTAAATCTATCTCTCCTAGTGATAAATCAAGGGAATAAAGGAAGCTCAACATGACTAACCCATGTGGGTCGCAAGAAATCTCGAGAGTCCGCTCGCTGCATGTCTCTAATTTGACGACTCTCCTCTCGCAGTCCAATATCGCTCCATAAGTGGATAGCCAATCCATCCCCAAAATCATCCCATATCCCGAAAATCCCAGTACATAGGCATCACAATCAAACTCTACGCCTAGTATAAAAATTTTCAAACCCCTACAAATTATGGATAAATGTGTCGATCCTCCTATGGGGTTTGAAACAACTATAGGGTCTACTACTAGAGAAATATCTAAGTCAAACAATTTACCAAGGAACTAAAAATGAAAGAATGTGATGCTCCGGAATCAAAAAGAGTCCGAATAGGAAAATCCGAAATAGAGACCAAACCTTCTACAGAGACTTTCCTACCTCGATCTGATCCACTGCTAGAAGGTGCTGCATCCAAAGCCTGCACTTGCGCTGTAGGTGCGTCTGCTCTCTGCCTCGTTCTCTGAGGATAAGCTCTACTAAGGTGACCAGGCTGCCCACAATTGTAACACCTCCTCTTCATCGTGTCCTTCTTACAGTCCTTTGCCTAATGTCCAACCAATCCACAACTATTGCATTTCTCGTCTTTCTTGATCTGATTTTGAGGGCCTCCTCCTTTCCTCTTATCTTTATCCTTCTTGTTCTTCCACCATTGCTTCTTAGAATTCTCTGACTTAGGAACCTCCTTAAGCTCTCCTTCCTTAACAGCATCTGACATGAGCGCCATCTCCACAAGTGACTCATACGTCGCTCCCATTGGTACATGAGTCAATAACAACCCTTGGAGAGGCTGATTCAATCCCTTAGCAAACTTCAAGGCCTTCTTGTGCGGTGTATTAACAAGCTCCATCCCAAACCATGACAACTCATTAAACTGGTTTATATACTCCTTTACTAAAAGACTCCCTTGCTTCGGATTAATAAACTTCTCCAATTGCATGCTTTCCTCAGCTTGTGACAATAATTTTCTCTCAAACCTTTCCCTAAATCCAAACCAATCAATGTCTCTTCCTTCCATCTCTATGATATCCCACCAATAAGAATCTTCTCCTTTCAGCTGCCAAGATGCAAGCTAAACTCTCTGGCGGTCCTCCTATCCTAACAGCCCAAATATATGCTCTGTATTCCTCAACCAAGCTCGTGCCTCCACGAAATCCTCCATGCCCGAAAATGTCTTGCCTCCTAGATTAGCAAAGTACTTGCATAGGTTAGAAAATTTGGCTGCTGCAGGTGGATTAATGGGATCTCCACCCACTGGTGCTGGATTGGGCGCTTGCCCTTGCACCTCTGGTGACGTAGCTTGGAGGTATCTACGAAACCAGCCAGGGACTTGGACACCCTATGGAAGATTTAGGGCATCCGCCATTCTATGCAAAGAAAAGAGAATTTAGGCTCGAAAGAATCGAAAGAAGGTTGAACTAGACTTTAAGGGGATTTTTATAAAAACTCTCTTATATACTTGAAAACTATTTCTATAATAAGAGTTTCTTTCTGAAAAATACTTTTAAAGATAGGTTACTTTTGGAAAATACTTTATTTTTAAAAAAAGTTTTAGGAATCCTGTAACCTTAGGCTCTGATACCAAGTGAAACACCCCACACCCCTTAGTATACTAAAAAAGGACACAGTAAAAGATGTGGTGCGTTATAGTTATAGCTAAAGCATCACAGAGACTAAGATTCACAAGACAAATAAATATAAACAGCGGAAACATTTAAATGGTAACTCATTATTCAAAATAAAACTTCATAAATAAGTCTAAAAAACATCACATGTCTCAAATACCAAATACACATGTCTTATGAAAAATACATCTCAGTCTCATACAATCATAGTACAATAAAATAATCATCCCTCTCATAAGTACCAGTACATCAAAACCAAATGAAAATAAAACTGAAAAGAAGAAGAATACATGAAGAACTCCGGGAATGTATCTCCAAGAAATCTGAATCAACTATCCTTGCCTCTGCTGGCCTATGAGGGAAAAAGGGAAATAGAGGAGTGGGTCAGACTATAAGTCTGGTGAGTGAAAGTAACTACTAGTATTTTTAAGCAAGATAAAGATAATTGACTTAGCAACAATTCTAGTATAAAAAGGAAATAGAGGAAAGATATAACTGGGATAAAATATTTTTTAACTGTTTGCTTTGATTGTGATTGTTTGCACTTGTCTTAGATAGCTGCTTTGATTAGGCTGAAATCCCAATCCTATTTTAATTAGGCTGAAATCCTAATTCTACCAATTGATCGGCCTTCTATCTCTATTGTGCCACTGTGAGCTAGTCCCATCCTACGGGTCCCATAGCAAAAAGACACATGTTTAGCGCTAGGAACGCAATAGCGATTTATCTACCCTAATCGATGCTGCACGCTCGGTCATCGCCGGTACACACTAACTGTCGCTCCCTATTTTGACCTCTTATCTACCCTAATCAGCATAAGCATGCCCAGCCGCACCTAATATGTTGTGAGACCATCATCCTTAATTTGAAAGGGTCCTGCCCAGCCTCACCTAAGTGTTTTGTGAGACCATCAGTCCTAGTCTGAAAGGGAATGCTACCGGTACGGGTCCTAAGTAACAAAATCTAGTTGTGCCCCTTGCCCAAATCCCCTGATTTGAGCTTCTATCTATTGGCCACTTATTTACCCTATGTCCCAGCCTCACCTAACTATTGTGGGACCATCAATCCTAGTCTGAAAGGGTCCTGCCCAGCCTCACCTAATCTGTTGTGAGACCGTCAGTCCTAGTCTGAAAGGGAATGCTGTTGGTACGGGCCCTACTTCTATCATTGCTTATTAACTTAGTGTAAGTTTTTAAAATAAGTCTCTTTTGTTATTTCTGCTCTGTTTTCTTATTAACTTAATCTAAATTTTAAAATAAGCCTTTAATGTTCTTTCCACTTAATTATAACCTATGTTATAATTGCTCTTCTATTTTGTTTTTTTAGTTATAACTACTAGTTATAAAATTGCTTGCAAATGTCCCAAATTTGCCTATTTCAGTATATCTTCTTTTTATTACAGTTCTTCTTATTTTACATCTAATTTCTATAAATTTAATGTTTATTTCTATTTAATCCATATTTGTGAATTATTCTCTTTTTAATGTTCTATTTGTGTAAAAAGAATAAAAAGAAACTAACATTTACAGGCTAAATTCTAATTTAAAACAGATGTAAATAAAATACAAATAACTGCAAATAACTGAATAAAATAGCTAAATAAAAATGGCTGAATAAAATAGACTAAAACGAACTTTAAAAATTAACTATAAATAACTTATATAAAACTTGTCTCAAAATTGCAGAAAAAACTACAACTATTGAGAACCCTATTATTTTAAATTATTTAAAAATCTAAAATAATTACTAAACACTTACCTGTGGTTCTTAGTTTTAATCCTTGGTCTTCCTTGATCCACTTCTAGAGCGTAGAATATTTTTATCAAAAAGATCTTCTCCTTAGAAAAATATTCTATTTAGGGTCCAACCTTGGTCAATAAACCCAAATAGGAGAAAATCTAAATGAGAAAAATAGCTAGGCCTATGGTCTTATTTATAGTGTGGTTTAGGGATCTCAGACTGTTGGATTTGAAGATTAAATCTGGTGCAACCACGTCATAGGCTCGCAGAGAACCGTCGGATGGAAGCACGAACGCACAGGATTGAACTAAATTTGCAAAACACGTCATCGATCGAAGCACGACATTTTCACATGCAATTACACAGGCGAGTCAACTTGCATGTCGACCTACAGGTCAACCTAAGCCTTGGGGGTCGACCCTAGGGTCGACCTGGCTTAGCTTTGGGTCGACCTGACCCTTTTATTATTATTATTATTTTTTTTTCATTTTCTTGTTTATTTCGTAACTTCTTTGTTTTAGCTCGGATTTTGACAAACTATATATGGAAATTGACCAGAAAATTACAACGGACATAATGGTGCAACTCCCGTAGCTCAATTCTAATAATTTCATAATCTTATTTTATTATTTAATTAATTTTTTAATTAATTATTATAACTTAAATTTCGGGTTGTTACATTATTTTAATGTAATAAATTTCTCATGATTCCAACACATTGTAACTATTATTTCATAACATATCATTTAACGATTTGTATTTAATATATTTTAAATTAGTTACTTAATTACTTATACCACAATATAACAAAGTATATTATCGAAATCAAACACCTTTATTATGAACAAGATTGGTTATCGAGTAAGATATATGTAACGAATTACATAATTGTCCCTAGGACATACCTCCAACTCTATCATTGCTATATTAGTCTGGCTAGTACATTAGTTTGGTTCGTCATGTTTCATGGTTTCATTGGTACAAACATTTTCAACTCAAAGTGATGCAGCGCAGGCCTTATTTGTCCAAGGCATGAGTCGTACACGAGATAGCCTAAGTCGTACTACACGACTTAGTGATGATGCAGCACAGGGCATAAGTCGTACACGACTTAAGGAGGATGATGTCCAAGGCATAAGTCGTTCCCGACTTATAGGAGCACCACGAGATAACAAAGAAGCAGCGCAAGATAAAGACGTAAGTCGTACGCGACTTAAGGGAGCGGATATAAGTCGTCTGCGACTTAACGAAGACGAAGACATAAGTCATCTACGACTCAAGGGAGAGGCTGGCATAAGTCGTACGCGACTTAAGGAGGCGGTGTTGAGTCGACCACGACTTAACAGGGAAATGAGTCGTCCACGACTCAAGGAGGAGAAGACCCAAGTGTTAAGTCAAATACGACTTAAGGCAGATGATGAGTCGCTGCCGAGTTACGACTTAGTTAAGTCGCTAGAACTATATACCGAGTTATGCAGAAAGAAAACAGAGCAAACTGTTAAGTGTTAGGTCACGAACGACCTAACGAGTCAAGCTATAAGTCGTTGAAGATAGGGGTCGTAGATGTTTATACGAGTTAATCTGCACCGTGGATTCTTAAGTCGTAGGAAGCTGCTGTGGTATTGCTTTGTTAAGTCGCATCTGTTATAAGTCATAAGTCGGAGTGTGATGAGTCGTGTGTTGTAAGTTGATAAGTCGTAAACGACTTAAGGTGAGTCGTCTGTTTTGTAATAAGTCGTATATTTTGGCTGCGTCATAAGTCGGAGTGTGATGAGTCGTGTGTTGTTAGTTTGTACATCTTGTTAAGTCGTGTTGTTATGTTGAAATCTGATGAGTTGTAAACGACTCATGATGAGTCGTAGGTCGTAGGGGATAAGTCGTCACCGACTTATGACTTGTACTTTTTCTGTTTTGGTGTGTTGTAGCCTATAAATAGGAAGTGAAGTCATTTGTAAAGGTTGTTGATTTTTGAATAAAATTCTCTTTTGATTGCTTTGTGCTTTCATTCAAATTGGTAGTTGAGTGTAATCTCCTATCTCCTCTTTCGGATAATCGAGTGCGCTCGATTCAACGATTGTAGAAGCCAATTCGCGGAATCAAGTGCGCTTGATCAACGCTTGAAGAATTGATGATCTTTGAACCCGGTATCGTGCGCGATCAACGAGTTCGAGATAGCTAGAGTTCGGTATCTTCGGATCAACGAATTCAGGCAATTCAGCATTCATCAATCCATCGACTGCTACTTTCACCGATCTACGTTGTTTTGATTAATCCGCTGCGTCAGTTTGGTATCAGAGCTTGTTCTAACCAATCATAGTTAGATCGAGACTTGGAGCCTAATCATTTTGAAGAGTTTTGAAGTTTGAAGTTGTTTGGCCGAGAAGTTTGAAGTTGAGCCGTGAGCAAGTGAAGTTGTTCGCATTTGTTTGAAGATTGAAGTTCGGATTTGCATTGGAGGCCGAAACTTTGTCCATCGTGTTCATCGCGATTTGCTACAAAGTGGAAGTTTTCGATCCGTTTCATTTTGGATCAAAGTCCGAATTGTGTTTGAAATTTGAAGTGTTGGAAGATTTTCAAGTATGCCGCCAAGAAGAGCTAATCGCCACCAAAACGTAGAAGCTTTGTATCGAAGAGAAGAAGCTGATGAGATGGAACAAAGAATCAATGAGAATTTTAGTGAAAAGCTTAACGAAGGAATTGGCCGGTTAGAGAGGCTTATGACGGAGATGAATCAAAATCGGAGAAGGGTTTCACCAGAATCTAACCATGGGGGTAGTAGAGTCTCGCCACATTCCAATCGAGACAGAAGTGTTGAAAATGATCAAGGACGTGGGAGGAACGTGAATGGTCATGAACGGAGGAATGTCGATAGAAGGGATGAAGGTGGAAGACGTAATGGTAGTAGAGATGTTGGTGGTCAGAATCGACAACGTTATGCATCTGATTTTGAAGAGGAATATGATGGTGGTAGTGTTCAAGGAAGAGGTCAAGGAAGAAACTATTCTGAGTATGATCACAAATGGGAGTCGGGGATGAAGACAGAAATTCCTGAATTCAAGGGTGGTATGCAAGCAGAGGAGTTTCTAGATTGGGTGGCTAATGTTGAGGAGATTTTTGACTTCAAAGAAGTTCCAGAACATCGTAGAGTGAAGTTGGTTGCTACAAGGCTGAGGGGTAGAGCTTTGGCATGGTGGCAGCAGACCAAACTTACACGTGATCGGATGGGAAAGTCGAAAGTTGAATCTTGGGAGAAGATGAAGAAATTGATGAAAGCAACGTTCTTACCTTACAATTATCAATCTTTGATGTATCAATGTTTGCAAAACTTGAGGCAGGGCACAAAGACAGTTAATGACTATGCTGATGAATTTTATCAACTGATTGCGAGGAATGATATTATGGAAACAGAAGAGCAGCTGACATCTAGATTCATTGGGGGATTGAGAGTGCAGATTCAGGATATGGTTAATATGTTCGATCCAAGATCTGTGGCAGAAGCACATCAGAAAGCGTTGGCTTGGGAAAAACAAGGGAGACGAGGAAGTGGTGTGTTTACTAATTCTAACAATCAAGCGAAGGGTGTGGGAGGAAGTTCTAATGTTTCTAAACCTATCAGTAGACCAGTGGTGAAGGAGGTTGAGAAGACAAGGGTTAACAATGGTTTCAAATGTTACAATTGTCAGGAATTGGGTCATAAAAGCAGTGAGTGTCCAAAGACAAAGAAGAGAACCATGATTGCAGAAGTTGAGGATGAGGATGGTGATGGAGATTTTTCTAGTCCAGTTGAGGAGGATGAGCAGGATATTGCGTCAGGAGATGAAGGTTGTAATCTAATGCTGAGGAGATCGTGTTTAACACCGAAGCAGGAGGAAGCTAGTTGGTTGAGAAGTAATATTTTTCAGTCAACTTGTACTATTCTGGGGAAGGTGTGTAAGTTTGTGATTGACGCAGGAAGCTGTGATAATATTATTTCAACCGAGGCTGTGACAAAGTTGAAATTGAAGACAGAGAAACATCTGAATCCATACAAGTTAGCATGGTTGAGAAAAGGAGGAGAAGTGAAAGTGGATAGACGAGTTCGTGTACCATTCTCTATTGGGAAGAAATACAAAGATGAAATATGGTGTGATGTAGTAGAGATGGATGTTTGCCACTTATTATTGGGAAGACCATGGCAGTATGATCGAGCAGTACTACATGACGGTCGGACCAATAGCTACAGTTTTATGTTTAAAGGCACAAAGATTATCTTAGTTCCGAAGAAGAGATCACAAGAAGAAAGTAAGTCAGAAGAAATTGAAGAGCTGAAAACTTTATTGACTTTAAAGGAGTTTGTTAAAGAAGTTGAAGAAGAGCCGGAAGTATTCTTGTTGATTGGGCGTGAGAGCAGTGAAGAGGTTGAGATTCCAGAAGAAGTAAAACCAATTTTGAAAGAATTTGACGATGTATTTCCAGAAGAGTTACCAACGGAGTTGCCACCGTTAAGAGATATACAACATCAGATAGATCTTGTTCCAGGTGCTGTGTTGCCACACAGACCACATTATCGAATGAGTCCGAAGGAACATGAAGAGTTGCGAAGGCAGGTAGAGGAATTGCTTGAACAGGGGCGTGTGCAGGAGAGTCTGAGTCCTTGTGCTGTACCGGCTTTATTGGTACCCAAGAAGGATGGGACGTGGAGGATGTGCACTGACAGTCGAGCATTGAATAAGATTACTGTGAGATATAGATTTCCAATGCCGAGGTTGGATGACTTGTTAGATCAAATAAGCGGAGCCACTATATTTTCGAAGATTGATTTAAAGAGCGGATATCATCAAATTCGTATCAGACCAGGAGACGAGTGGAAGACTGCTTTTAAAACCAGGGAGGGTCTATACGAATGGTTGGTCATGCCATTTGGTTTATCCAATGCACCAAGTACTTTCATGAGGGTGATGAATCAGATTTTTCGACCGTTCATTGGGAAATTTGTGGTGGTGTATTTCGATGATATTCTAATTTACAGTGGGAGTCCAGAGGAACATTTGAATCATCTTAGAGAAGTGCTGATGGTACTGAGACAAGAACAATTTTATGCTGCAACGAAGAAATGCGTGTTCATGACGCATAGTGTTTTATTTCTGGGGTACGTTGTTTCAGAGAAAGGAATACAGGTTGACCAAAGTAAAGTTGAGGCGATCAGAAATTGGCCGCAGCCCAAGACGATAACGGAAGTTCGTAGTTTTCATGGGTTGGCTTCATTCTATCGAAGGTTTATTCCACACTTTAGTAGTGTGATGGCGCCTGTTACAGATTGCATGAAAGGTAAACAGTTTGCATGGACAGAGGAAGCAGGGAGTGCTTTTGGGAAGATCAAGAAATTGCTGACGTCTGCACCAATTCTAGTGCTACCTGATTTTCAGTTGGTGTTTGAACTACATACTGATGCATCCAAGGTTGGAATTGGAGGGGTGTTGAGTCAGAAGGGGCGTCCTATTGCATATTTCAGTGAGAAGTTGTCAGGAGCGACGATGCGATACAGTACATATGATGTGGAGTTTTATGCTGTTGTACAATCTATTAAACACTGGAGACACTATCTATTTCAGAAGGAGTTCGTTCTGTATACTGATCATGAAGCATTGAAGCATTTGCAAGGGCAAGACAAGATTTCAATGAGACATGCATCGTGGATCGCATATCTGCAACAGTTTACTTTTGTTGTTAAACACAAGTCAGGGGTGACAAATCGTGTGGCTGATGCTTTGAGTAGGAGGAGTCATTTGTTGACTGCACTAAAGGTTGAAGTGACGGGGTTTGAAATGTTGCCAGACTTATTTACTAATGATCCTTACTTTGCAAAATTTGTTGAAAAAGTCAAGGAGGGAGAGACGGATGATTTCGTGATGGTAGATGGTTTTCTATTCAAAGGAAATCGATTGTGCATACCAGAGGGTAGTCTGAGAATGAAGATTATCAAGGAGTTACACGAAGAGGGACATGTTGGGAGAGACCGTACATTGCAGTTGATTTCACAATCCTACTTTTGGCCATCAATGAGGAAAGAGGTGGAAAGGTTTGTGGAGCGTTGTCATATTTGTCAGGTTTCGAAAGGAACTGCGACTAATGCTGGTTTATATATGCCATTACCTGTACCAAATAAACCATGGGTTGATGTGAGTATGGACTTTGTGTTGGGATTACCGAGGACACAGTGTGGTAACGATTCCATATATGTGGTGGTGGACAGATTTTCGAAGATGGCACATTTTATTGCTTGTAAGAAAACGGCGGATGCTGTTCATGTTGCTCAGATGTTTTTCAAGGAGATCTATCGACTTCATGGATTGCCAGAATCTATTGTGTCGGATAGAGATACTCGATTTCTGAGTCATTTTTGGTTGAGTTTGTGGAAAATGGTCGGAACGAAGCTGAAATTTAGTAGTGCTTATCATCCACAAACGGATGGACAGACTGAAGTGGTTAATAGATCATTGGGAAATTTGTTGAGGTGTCTTGTTCAAGATAACCTGAAGAGTTGGGATGTGAAGTTATGCCAAGCAGAGTTTGCCCATAATCATGCTGTGAATCGAAGTACTGGGTTCAGTCCATTCCAGATTGTCTATTCGAGCTTACCGAAGGGACCATTGGATTTAACAGCGATACCACACTCAAAAGGGAGAGTTAAGAAAGCTGCTGATTTTGTTAAAGGGTTGACGGAATGTCATAAAATCGTTCAAGAACGACTAGAGAAAGCAAATGAGAAGTATAAACAATCCACAGATTTGAAACGAAGGAATGTTGAATTTCATGAAGGTGATCTGGTTTATGCAGTATTAACGAAAGATCGTTTTCCAGTAGGTGCTTACAACAAGTTGAAAGCCAGGAAAATTGGTCCGGTGGAAGTCGTGAAACGAATCAATGAAAATGCTTATAAACTGAAGCTGCCAGATGATGTGTATACGTCTGACGTATTCAATATTAAGCATCTCGTACCATATCATGGGGATGAGTTTGTTGGGGATGAAGAGTGTGCAAATTCGAGGTCGAATTTCTCTCAACCTGGGAAGGATGATGCAGCGCAGGCCTTATTTGTCCAAGGCATGAGTCGTACACGAGATAGCCTAAGTCGTACTACACGACTTAGTGATGATGCAGCACAGGGCATAAGTCGTACACAACTTAAGGAGGATGATGTCCAAGGCATAAGTCGTTCCCTACTTATAGGAGCACCACGAGATAACAAAGAAGCAGCGCAAGATAAAGACGTAAGTCGTACGCGACTTAAGGGAGCGGATATAAGTCGTCTGCGACTTAACGAAGACGAAGACATAAGTCATCTACGACTCAAGGGAGAGGCTGGCATAAGTCGTACGCGACTTAAGGAGGCGGTGTTGAGTCGACCACGACTTAACAGGGAAATGAGTCGTCCACGACTCAAGGAGGAGAAGACCCAAGTGTTAAGTCAAATACGACTTAAGGCAGATGATGAGTCGCTGCCGAGTTACGACTTAGTTAAGTCGCCAGAACTATCTACCGAGTTATGCAGAAAGAAAGCAGAGCAAACTGTTAAGTGTTAGGTCACGAACGACCTAACGAGTCAAGCTATAAGTCGTTGAAGATAGGGGCCGTAGATGTTTATACGAGTTAATCTGCACCGTGGATTCTTAAGTCGTAGGAAGCTGCTGTGGTATTGCTTTGTTAAGTCGCATCTGTTATAAGTCATAAGTCGGAGTGTGATGAGTCGTGTGTTGTAAGTTGATAAGTCGTAAACGACTTAAGGTGAGTCGTCTGTTTTGTAATAAGTCGTATATTTTGGCTGCGTCATAAGTCGGAGTGTGATGAGTCGTGTGTTGTTAGTTTGTACATCTTGTTAAGTCGTGTTGTTATGTTGAAATCTGATGAGTTGTAAACGACTCATGATGAGTCGTAGGTCGTAGGGGATAAGTCGTCACCGACTTATGACTTGTACTTTTTCTGTTTTGGTGTGTTGTAGCCTATAAATAGGAAGTGAAGTCATTTGTAAAGGTTGTTGATTTTTGAATAAAATTCTCTTTTGATTGCTTTGTGCTTTCATTCAAATTGGTAGTTGAGTGTAATCTCCTATCTCCTCTTTCGGATAATCGAGTGCGCTCGATTCAACGATTGTAGAAGCCAATTCGCGGAATCAAGTGCGCTTGATCAACGCTTGAAGAATTGAAGATCTTTGAACCCGGTATCGTGCGCGATCAACGAGTTCGAGATAGCTAGAGTTCGGTATCTTCGGATCAACGAATTCAGGCAATTCAGCATTCATCAATCCATCGACTGCTACTTTCACCGATCTACGTTGTTTTGATTAATCCGCTGCGTCACAAAGGTTGGCTCGAACATAGTCTCTCTTTAACATTTTGACATCTAATAAAAATTTGTATTTGTATGTTTAATATATTCCTAGTCTCGATTTTTTTATTTTTATTTGATCATCATTATGTTGATTATTTGTTCTTGCTTTATCTTTGAACAACATAGGCATTTAACTTGCACTGTATTTCTAGGTATCAAACTTGTTAGTAGACCAGTATTTTACATAATAATAAATAAATTAGAGTGCTCTCCTCATTCTAAGGGCAACCTACTCATAAAAAACAACTTATTTCAATAAAATATTTTTGCTCGAAAACCTAGAGTTGCAGTTGTGTGACTCCCAAATGTGGACCAACCTTCGGTAATATCTTGAAATTTTTAGTATTAAAGTGTACGGACTTCGCCGAAGCACGATAGTGGACACGAGTTTAGTTGCGTACATATTATATTGATGAAATTCAATTTCTTATCTTTTAAAGCGACACATTTAAGCAATGCTATATTTTATACATTTTCTCTTCATCGTTACTACATCCCTTAGATATCTAGAGCTCACTCAATGGTCAAAATTCTAATGATGTATGTATTTAATTGCGAAATCCAACATTAAAGTTCATGGTTTAACTTATACTTAACTATGATCTCAACACGATCAACGTTGTCATGTTATTGACCATAATCAAACTATGGTTTAGACACTTAAGATTCACAACATTCTCGAGTTAAGGTTCTACTACACATATCTTCTATTTGACTTTTAGCTAGGGATGTCAATGGATAACCCAAAAAATCTAAAATATGTCCGATCCATATCCGAAAAGCGGATAAATATCTGATATTCGAAAAAATGAATATGAATGTAGATTTGAAAACATCCTCATTCAAAATTTATTCGTCCAGTTTTTTCAAGATTAGTTTAAATTATGTATATTTTAGTACAATGAAATATATTTATTTATTGTTTTATAAAATTAGAAGTTCATATTATACGCACTAAATGCATATTAACTGCTCAAAATTATTTATTACCATCATTTTGTTTTATTTTTAACGTTTTAATAATTAATGGGATTGAAAAAAGTTTATGTTAAACTAAAAAAATTTATTTATGTTTCTTGATTTATCTATCATTAACGGATATGATAATTATCTGATATCCGTCCGTATCCGCGGTTATGAATATCTGATATTCTAAATTAATTTTAGATACGGATATGACACTATTCGCATCTCAAAGTATCTGTTGACATGCCTACTTTTAACCTATAAACGACTCTCAATGAGTCGTTCTGTATTTGTTTCAAACAACTACACGTACGTAATCCCTTGGTGCGCTCAACGGTCACGAGTAATTCATCATTTATCATATGGAGAGCATTACGTACACCAATCTCAACAAATATAGTGATATACCATTCTTGAAATTTTTTGACTAAGCAATATTTAAGGACAAGTAATTATTTTATACGATTCAATATCCACGGTTACGAAGACATTCATGATTGCAATCGATTAAATATATTTTCTAATGATTTTCTACTTATAATTTATTTAAAACATTAATTATATCCCAACATAACAGTATATACAATAGAAAATAAAACCAAAAGCTTACTTTATTTCGAAAAGTTTAGCTATAAAGTTAAGATATATAATCAAATTACATAATTTCTCATATGGCACACCCTCAACCCTATCAAATAGTAATATAAACATTGCATAAAATGTAATTTTAGATTTTAATTTAGTAATTAATTTTGATGTTATGTTATTTAGTTTATTTTATATAGTTATTTGTCCACTTTAATTTTATTCAATTATGGTTGGAACCAGGACTATTTTACACATCTTATTTTGTTGGGTAGCATTTTGTATATACTTAGACCATATTACCCGATTCTCAAAGAATTTATTTAAATAACGCGACATTACATAAATTTTGAGCTGCAAATTACCGAAATACCCATTCTAATTAAAAAAAATTGTATTGTTAGTATTTTTCTACCCATTCCATTATAAGTTCAATTAAACTAGCACAAGCACGACCTAATGTATATTTAGATTATGGGCAACTGAATAAAATTTAGAGTTATAAGTACGAGATCTGAGAAAAAAATCCATAACTCAATTACAACATAATTCCGTAAAACTAGAGTTTGCATGACTTGAATCTACACCAACTAAACACTAAAATACAAGCTCTACTGTTGATCTACACTATACTTTGCATTTATTTACCGAAGTAAATAGCCGAACGGCTACTTCTGAAACATGGATTAGAAATTTTGGATACTGACTTCAAATTGGGCACTGGGCCGTCGCCCAACCAGCTCGGGCCAAGGACCGGCCCTGAACTAGCACTGTCCATAATGAATGTTCATTTGCTTCCTACACAAGATTTCAAAGCATTCCACTATGCGATCCCAGCTTTTTGTTTTTTTCTACGGTATAAGTGATAGACTGAAAGAATATAGACATGTCTTAATGGTATACTGAGAGTGGTTGATCAGATAGTTTACAGTTTGTTGACTGTTCAAATGCCTTGACTACACATGCGTACATAACAAAACCATTGCACATGTCGCAAATAAGTGACAAAATAGGAGCCAGAACAGACAACATGTTGGCAATATATAATATTTGCAATACACAATAGGATATCAGTTTCCTTCCCATGATTCAACAGTAAACGCGTGCATACTACGAGTCAACAGTAAACGCGTTACACATTATACTACTTAGATTCCGGTCTTCCAATGAACCAAAAATGCTTATTAAATGACCAGGCCACGTAAGCAACATATTTAGATGTACGCATGCATGCATGTCATCTATATATACACATATTGTGAATTACCTCACCATTCCTCACTGATTCATACATCAGCTAACTGTTGTGTTTTTATTTGAAATCATGAGTAATCATGCAACTGAGAATTCAGCTGATCAAAAAAGGATAGCAATCAAAGAGCTCACCAAAGGATTAGATATGGTGACCGAACTTTGGTGTCTACTGGATCAACAGTCGAGTCCATTAACTAAGTTATGCGATGGAATACTAGCTAATGTTGATCGTGGAATTTCACTTTTGACAACTAGTCCGGATACTGCACAATATCTGAAGGAGAATGAAGGTATCCTTCCTAAGCATTTGAAGATGAAGAGGACATCATGTTCAGAAAATGATATGCGTATCAGGTATTAACGTCACATTTATACTGATTATTAGCTTATATTGGCTTTACGAAAAATGGCTAAATGTTTGAAAATTTAATTCATTTAACACAAAACAGGAAGAAGAAAAACACTGAGAAAGTTGTCATTACTGATTCGCCGTTTAGTGGGTTGTACCAGTGGAAGAAATATGGAGAAAAACCAATTAACAATAGAAAGTACCCGAGGTTTTGTAAATCAGTACGTTCATTTTTAAGTTTGTAACTATTAAGTATTTCACTGTTCACACGATTTTCTCTACATTTTCAGATGCTACTACCAGTGTAAATCTGAAAAATGCAATGGGAAGATCCGCGTTCAGCAAATAGATTGTAGCGAATTTCCTGAGTACGAAGTTATAACAGCTAGTGAGCATACATGTGATATGATTTCAGAACGTAGTCCGATGCTTTCACATAGAAATATTGATGATCCAATTCTGGAGAGTTCAAGATTTGAGCAGACATTTGATGGTGGAATACTTTCGAGTGGTACTGGACATGTATGGTCGACAAATAACGAACCTCTACAGCTGCACAGCGTTGATTTCTCACTGGATGATCAAGCCATTATTGAGCTTACTTCTTTTCTTAGTTGATTTGGACATGGGTTTCAGTTGGACAATCCGTGCGCGCGCGCGCACGTCATGTATAGTGTTACTACTTTAGTTGGATCTTCAAATCCATATACGTCATCTATCTTGTTACTGCAAGTTGGTTTTCTTCAAATAATGTTCTTCATATACCTCATGTCTGTATGAGTGAAATCCTATAATTATTAAATGTCTCTTTTGCGATAAAAAAAAAAGAAGGTAAATTCATTCCTTCGCGTGGATCAGTTTGCTTAGTTAGGCCTTTATATTTGGATGCATTTATCAAAGCAATCGCAACTGCTTCGAATTAGTAGCTTGTAATTAACATAATACATGATTAACATAATACATAATGAATAAAACTACCGATAGATTACTTATACAGGGACAAGATAGAAAATAATCCATGGACTTCCTAAACAAAACAAAGAAGTAGGTATAGGATCGGCCCAGCCCAAAGCCACCAAGGCCGTCCCAAAGGGTCTTCAATTATCGGGGGCCAAAAATTCAAAATTTATTTATGTATATAATTGCTTTTGGTTTAGATATATAAGATATCATCCTTTAAATTAATAGAAGTGTGTTTAATGTGATGGTAAGATGTGTTGTGCTTTATTTTTAAGTCACCAAAGTTCAAATCTGATGCTGTGCATTTTTCTTGCATAATTATAAACTTTTATTTTAGTGTCCCTAATTGTTTTTATATTTGACTTTGGATCTTTGGACCTTAGGCCACCAACAAGCTAGAGCCGGCCCTGAGTATGTAGTTCATTCTCCAAAGTCAGACACCATATTACCAGCAAAGAATGGCCACAACGTCCTACTATGCTCGATTCATGGATTCGTAAAGGCCCTTATTTAGTATGAATTTTGAGAGGTTGAATTTAGCATATCTAAAATATAATTAAATCTATCCGTTCACTACAAAGGTATACTGTGTTTAGCGACGGCAAATAGCCGTCGGCGGCTGTCGCTAGGCGACGATAAATGTTGCCGCATTTTTAGTTGCCGCAAGAGGAAAATATGATGGCTTTAGCGACGGCTTCGTTCTTAATTTTTCAACCGTTAGGGACGGTCTATTGAACATGTGGCATGAAATAGGCGAATCAATTAGGGGTCGCCAGCCGTTGCTAACCCGTGCCACTAGACCATCGCTAGCCGACTCTAGCCTATGTCAATAGACCGCCGCTAGCCGTCGCTAACCTGAGTATTCTGTTTTACAAAATAACTGCTATTTATGTCATCCAACCACACATATGTATTCACCTCTCTATTCAGCTCATATACAACACATATAAACTCAATTTCACAATTACAACTATCGCATACATCACATAATCTCATACATATCACACATAAGCAAGTTTATATCGTAAAAATCAATATTCCATCAAACAACACAACCGCGCCTACAAATCCTCATGTCCATCAAACAAAACAATCATCAAACATCCACAAATCCATCAAACATTCACAAACAACACAACCATCAAACAAGTGTCAAATCCATCAACACATGTCAAATAAGTACAAAACAAAACAATCAAAATCCATCACAAATACAACCATACCTACTCATCATCATTATTTCTCGTTCTACCCCTAGGAAATTGCCCGTGCTCTGCAAAATATGCCGCAATCCGCTCATCTTGTAGCATAGTCAATCCTCCGACAGGGCTTCGATCATTCAACTATGCTATCAGTTGTTTGAGCTAAGCTATCTTCTCTTCGGCCTGTGATTTCCTGTAATTGGCCTAGGACATCCACGCTTGTAAATTAGTTAATAGCTAGTAATAATTTATGCTTAATATTAAATTAAATTTATATATTAGTTAATGAACCAGTTGAACTCAATAAACATTACCTTCTAATTGTCGTAACTGTATCGCCTATTTCGTATGGGCGGGTCATTCACAGCATCAAAAATCATGTCCTCCTCCTCAGTGTTCAACTCCTGCCCGTGGACTGCATCACTCGAACTCGCTCCGTTTCAAATATTTCCTACGATTAGGAGCAGAATTTTGCCACAATAAATATTCAATTTACAACTTATGTAAAGTGAAGTAAAAGAAAAAATTTAAGCATTACCATTATGGCTTGGGATTTAGGGTCCATCCAAGTATACGAAACTGAGCCATCATCATTTGTGTGCTCGACAGCATGAGTATGTGTGAAGACCTCCGCATATGTAGGCTCACGTTGCTTCTCCTTAGCCTGAATTATATATGAATAAATAATGTATACATTGATTAAATAATGTTATAACTATTTTATAATCGCAATTTATAAATTTACCAATTTCTTCCGATATAGTTGGAAGGATTTTGAGCCGTCGCGGTGTACAACGGGATTTTTAATCCTGTTTGTCGAGTTCTACATGGAAATTTCCTGTAAATTTAAACATATGAATGGCTAAATTAATGCGATTATTATACAAACTTTAAATGAATTATAATAACAATATGAAATTAGATAACTTACTTTCACGGTAGGAGTACCTCAAAGCTGCAGGAATTCAGCTCAAATATCAGTGCTCGTCCAATCGGGTTTTTTATTCTTTTTTTTGCGCCTAAGAGAGTGTCCCCGTAAAAAATTTCTCAGCTTTTGGTTTCAGTGATTCCTAAAAATATCTTTAACTGTCTCTTCAACAGCTATCGCCGCCTACATATTGAAATTAAATTGAATTATATATACAGCATATTAATTTTCAAATGAATAATAAATTTATATTTACCATCACGTCGGCCCATGGAGCATTCTTAATATGCACTGGGATATCATCCCAATGAGGCCGACATCCGACTCAAGAAAGCCTTCCTAGAGATGGCTATAATATAGTCGGAAGGCTCCAGCTCGAAACCCCTGTATTAATTTTGATATAGACATTTAATAAATTTTAAATAATATACATGCACTAAATATTAATGACGCTGCAATAAATTTGATACTTACCCTCCACTCTTCGGAATAACGGCTACTCTTGGGCGTAAATTCGCCGTGCCGCTGGCACCTTCACCAGCTGCAGGAGAAGGAGAAACGTGAGACCTAGATGATCTCCTGTGAGACATATCTGCCATAAACATATAATGGATATTCAATATTATCATTGTTTGAGAAGGATCTTGTTCAACGACTTCATCATTATGAGTAACACTTACAAATGGTAGGTCACATGATCACAGAAGTAATGAGAGAAAAAGAATGAAGCTTCTTCTTCAAGATATGATTTGCAAATCGAACCTTCAATTCGTGCTCTCTGTCTAACTTTTTTCTTCAGGTAATTCAAGTACCTATTACAAAATTAATTCAATTTAAATTTACTTATCTAAATCTGAATTTTATCTAAATTTTAAATTAAAATTAATATTATGGATATTCAATATTACCTCTCAAATGGATACATCCATCAGAATTGCACGAGACCACGAAGAAGTGCTTTGGATAGAAGATGAACAGGTAAATGCTCCATTACAATAAAGAATCATAGAGGAAATATATTTTTTTAGTTTGTAGAGCAGTATAAGGATATTATTTTCAGGTTTACATATACAGTCGACTTTTAACGTCTTCGAACAAAGCTGTTTATAAAAAAAACTTAGTTCTGTTATAACACTCCATACTTTTACGGGCAACGGTTCTTTGAAAACCACGGATAATAAATTTGTAACAACCCGCATATTTATCGATTTTATATTTAAATATTTTATTTAAATATTTCATCGTTCGTCGGATTTTGGTCCGAAAAGCTACTTTTTGCAAACAGTCGAATTGGGACTCGAGACCACCTCCATTGAGTTCAAAACGTCGTTTGCGATCTTTTTGAGTGTAAGCTTCGATATGATTGGAGCTAGTCAAAAATTTGACCATTTGCACTTTGGGTTTGGTTTTGAGTTCAGCCCCTTTGCCAACTTAAACCCCAAACTGAACCATCCCTCCCCATTCACTCTCACTTCCTCCTCTTGCTCAGTTCTAAAGCAAAAATGGTGGGAGAGATGGGAAATTAAAACTCCCAAACCCTAGTTTCATCTTCAAATCAAGTTCTAGCTCCAAATTCTAAGAGAACCCATTGGTAAGCATCTCCTTCTTCTTCTCCAACCCGTTCTCCTTTCAATTTCAGAAATCCTAAACCTAACTTTAGGAATGTTCTTCTTTTTGAGCATAGATTCAAGCTCATTTGGGTTGTGTTGAAGAGGAGTTGATCTTAGCTTGTTTTAAAAGCTTCGTCTTCATTTGTTTGGGTTCAAAGGTGAGATTTTTATCTCACATCTAAGTCTTTAATTATCTTCGATTGTTAGGTATGAATTCCTAACACTTCTTCTATTGCAATTGATTTTGGTTTGGATCGATCTTGTGTATATTTCAATTTTTGGTGACTTGGCCATTTTTGGTCGAGGTTCAGGAAACGCTCTGAAACACAGTTTCAGACGTCTGAATCCGTATTTCAGACGTCTGAATATTAGTGGGGGAATTTATATTCCCAGATTCAGACGTCTGAATCTTTGGCCCCAGACGTCTGAATTGGCTCGATTTCAAACAGAAAGAAAATAGGCTTAAATTGCCTATTTCAGACGTCTGAAATATTTCGTTCAGACGTCTGAATCTGTGTTCTGGAAAATATTCAATTTTCCAGATTCAGATGTCTGAACCAATTATTCCAGACGTCTGAATCTGTAGTCTTTTGCCTATTTCCCTATTGTGCTTGAATTTCCAACTCTAATCAATTCGTGTTGATTCCCTTTTTGTTGTTATCATTTATTATCGGCCACTTTGTTAAGTCGCCCGCCTTTTTAAACTTAGGTCGCTTGTCTTCACTAAGTCATACCGTGACGGGGCGCTGCCCCGCACCCCGCCGTGGGCGCTGCCCCCTGGACCCCCGCGACCTGACCGGGCAGGTCGAACCCCGTATAACTCTGCGTAGGCAATCTTATCCGAAAACCATTCAACCGAACTTCTTACTTTGATGGTTTTGGGAATTGATTTCTTTGGATTTTATTCACGTCTTCGAATGTGAACTTTTATAATTGATTGTTTCTACAATCACTTCTATGACTTGTCACTTTAAAAATATAAAGGTTTCAATACTAGTAGTAAATATCAATTTCATCAAAAGGATTTCAACTCTATTTTCAATATCAAACTCGGTTATAAAACTGTTTTCCAATCTACTAGTATATACAAACCTTTACCTCATTCGTATGAGAAAATATAATTAAACGGCTTAGCAAAACAAGTGGTATGAAACGCTTGCGTTTACTTCGTCGGTTAATTCATGGACTTGTTCGATTGAATCTCTTGTGACAATTTTCTAGTGCAGATCTACAATTTGTTCGTAAATCTTTGAGTTAAGCAAGTGGTTATGGGACATGAAGCTAAACTCTTATATTTACTAGCTTAATGTAATCGACACTTCCTTATGATCATGATGATCATTCTTGTGATTTAGACTAGCGATTGAGCGATGTCTCTTTGTTTGCGAGGTTAGACTAGACACCATTTGCGTGATTTCGATTCACACATATCTCTTTATCTTCAAGGTTAGTCTATACCTCATTGGTGTGATTTCGATTCACACAAATTGAAACTCTTGTGACAATTTCCTAGTGCGGATCTACAATCTGTTCGTAAATATTTGAGTTAAGCAAGTGGTTATGGGACATGAAGCTAAACCCTTATATTTACTAGCTTAGTGTAATCGACACTTCTTTATGATCGATGACGATCATTTTATGGTTTAGACGCATGGGTCGTACCTATTTAGGTGCGTCGATGTTTACTTCTCGCATGGGTCGTATCTATTTAGGTGCGTCGATGTTTACTTCTCGCATGGGTCGTATCTATTTAGGTGCGTCGATGTTTACTTCTCGCATGGGTCGTATCTATTTAGGTGCGTCGATGTTTACTTCTCGCATGGGTCGTATCTATTTAGGTGCGTCGATGTTTACTTCTAGCATGGGTCGTATCTATTTAGGTGCGTCGATGTTTACTTCTCGCATGGGTCGTATCTATTTAGGTGCGTCGATGTTTACTTCTAGCATGGGTCGTATCTATTTAGGTGCGTCGATGTTTACTTCTCGCATGGGTCGTACCTATTTAGGTGCGTCGATGTTCGTCTATGCATGGGTCGTATCTTTCTAGGTGCGTCGATGTTCGACTTTTCATGGGATGTATCTTTCTAGGTGCATCGATGTTAGACATTACATGGGGCGTATCTTTCTAGATGCGTCGATGTTTATTTATGCATGGGGCGTATCTTTCTAGGTGCGTCAATGCTAGAGCATGGGTCGTATCTTTCTAGGTGCGTCGATGTTCGACTTTGCATGGGGTGCATCTTTCTAGGTGTATCGATGCTAGACTTTACATGGGGCATATCTTTCTAGGTGCGTCGATGTTCAGTTTATGGGATTGGCCATCCTCTTTCTTGTGATTTCTGGATTTCTAATTATTGATTTCTGGATTTTTATGTTTCACCAGCTTTTACCATTGACATTGATGAGTATGTCATTTTATTGTGGCTTGGTGAATTAAATTAAGAATATGACATTCTTTTATCTGTTTTGAGATTATTGAGATATTGTATGACTTTTGTGGGATTTCTAATGTATACTTTTTATAGTATGACACCTTTTTGTTATCATACGTTCTATTATCATATCTCATATTCTATCTCATTTTATCTGATAATTATAGCTAGACTGATCCGTTTATTATTTTCTTCTTAAATAATACTCGGGTCAGACTGAGATTTTACAGGTGCTTCCTCATGACTTCCTATCTGGAGCCATCATCCGACTTTTTGGCTAACTACTCTAGTTTAGTAGTTTTTGTCGTATACATTTGAGATTGAGACTCCTTGATGTATACATATTCTGTTGTCTTGCACTTGTATCTTTTATTTTGTGTTATTGTGGATCTTATTTGTCCACTACTCTGATGTACACTTTCATGTGTTATATTCATATCTATTTCCGCCTTTGTGATATGAATTGTCTGTGACTGATTTATGTTACGTTTATTTCTATATTTGTTTCCGAAGATTATATATAGCCACCGTGTGATAGCTTTGAGTTTGTATCGGTATGTCGGATTTCCTCCTTAAATGATATGCATTCTATACTATCTGACATATCGGTGCTCGCACAAAGAAGTTACACGGATGGTCGCTCCTCAACAGCCTTATTCTCCGTGCTAATTGACAGCACTACATCGTAGTGTTCTTGGTTAGCGTGGGTATAGAGGTGGGGCGTCACAAAATTTTCCATCATGATATGGCAGTCGTGATTTTCATCTCACTCATTTTATTATTTTTAAAGTCAACACATCTACGGAGATTAGAAGGAATCCCATCAAGACACCTTAGTCCTTCCACTCACTTTAGTAAGAGTTTTACTTGCTTGTTGTATAGCTCATAGCATGGTTTGGGTTTTTCACTGTCATTGGAGTTCATATGAAGTTTGGGATGTTTACAAAGGTGTTCTATATCATGTCTTGAATTCAGATCGTCCTTAGTTTTCCCCCTTAACATTCTAAATTGTATTAAACATGTTTTTTTCGTTGTGCATCATGTCAATATTATGTCGAAGTAAGAGATCTTTCCAATAAGGTAACTCCTAAAATATACTTTGTTTCCACCAATTATGAATAATCGATTTAATTGGAATTTCAGTCTGTACTTGTAACAACCCGGGATTTGCATTACCAATTAATAAATAAAAGTTATGATTTTTATTTATTTTAATGAAGCATAAAAGGATTTGGAATAATCAAATTTATTTGAAAAAGGCTATTTTTATTAAATGGGAAATATGAGATTTTAAAATGAGGATAAAATGTTTTTTTTGGAAAGTTAAATATTTTAGTAGAGATTTTAAAACGGGTTTGGATAAGAAAAATGAGTTTTATAAACATATATGAACACTTAGACTAATTGTTGGAAACATGTAAATAACTCTCTTCTTATTGGATTACTAAACCTAGACCAATAACCCACCCTAAACCTCCTCTATAAATGATCTCAAACTCTCCTAACCTCATTCATTCATCTCTAATCAAAACCCTAATCATTTCCTAAAGCTTTCATAACAAAAATAGCCTCTATCTTCATCTCCTTCTAGTTTTAGCTTATGCAAGTCATTCTATGCAACGGTAATGCAAATACCCACCTCAAATCCATTTTTATATCTTTCTTATTTCTGAAATTGATTTGATAACACATGTTATATGTTTTTTTTATCTTATAGCCTCCTAATCATCTTTTGCTAACTTGGGTTGATGATATAGTAGTCTTTGTTGCTTTTTAGAGAGGTATATTGCTAAAAACCTCTTCTAATATGTGTTTAATCATCTTTTGATTTCGGTAATCAATTAGTAACACATGTTTTATTATATAACATGTGAATCATAGCTCTTTGATCATCTTTGCTTTTATTTTGGGGTGTGCACATAAGGTACTTGTAATATATGCTAGCTGAAATTATAATTAGTTTATTGCTGTTAGTAAATTAAGCATATCTCATTCATCTTAAATCGGAATTAAGATTTTCTTAAAGTTCTGGAAAGCTTATTCAGTACCCTATAACTTTTATGTTTTGTGCTTTGCCTAATTTTGAGGTTTGAATGGTCGAAATCATGCTTGTTTGTCGCTGACCTGACAACAAACTACAGGGTTGATAAAATAAAAACCTGAAATTGATTTGGCCATAAGTTACTCGTTTCTTATCCAAATCTAATAATTTTGGATGTTCTGAAAAGCTTAGATTTAGAGATAAAACTTTCATGTTTTGAGTTTCATGAAATTTCGAAGTTAATTTGGTCAAAACCGTGCATTCTTACTACTGTCCCGAGAGCACAACGACAGTGATATAAAATTTAGATCTGAGAATTGTTTTAGTCATAGAATTTTCATCTCTGGTCGGAATTTGACGATCTTGGTCATTCCGGAAAGCTTAGAAAGTAAGATACAACTTTCATTTTATTCATTTTGCCAGAATTTGAAGTTTACTATGCCAATATTGTGGTTTTTCATCTCTGGCCAGTTAGTGCATATCTATAGGCCTTAGTCTCTTTTCTCCCGTTGTTTTCAGCGTAGAACCCCGACTTTGCGACGCCATCCCGGGCTCGTACTGTGTCGGATTTCATCGTTTTTGGTCTCGTTAAAAAGATGAGATCGAGATCTTTAACCATGCAAAGTTTGGTTTAGATCTGGGTGCATTAGATACTTCGTTTCTATTGCCGAAGTAGCATACAGAAACTGTTTTACAATAGTGATCATTTTCAGTTATCGTCGGACCAACTTTGAAACATTGTCATTTCTTCGTTTCAAGTCGAAATTGAACAATTCTTGTTGCATATCAAAGTAGGAGTACTTGACTACGCTCCTGCTAATTTTCATCAAGTTCTGGGTTCATGTGACCCTTCGACCATGTTGTCGAAGTGGGACCTTTACATTATTTTGACACGGTAAAGTTTTATGATTTTTGTCCGACTTTGAGACGACGCCGTTTCTTCGTTTCAAGTCAGAATTTCCCGATTCTTTTTGCAGTTCGGAGCAGGGATGTTGGACTATATGCCTACCAATTTTCATGCCATTCGGATTCAGTTTGCTAGTCCGAATAATTTTCCGAACTTGGGTTTGCGTCATTTTTGGACTATTTTCCAACACTTAGAATATTTTCAGTGATTTTCTGGTTTTATTGATTTCTTTGAGATTTGTCTCTAGATTTCGTACACGGGTTTTATGAATTATTTTCAAAGGATTTTTCACTCCTAAATGGCTTTCAAAATTATTATATAATATTATTTTTAATTATTAAATTAATTACTCCATAATAGGAGAGTTTTCAAAAGCCGTTTTAAAGCGATTTCAAAATCAATTATAAATCAGTTTCGCACCATTATTTTCTATAATAAAAATCTCACACTCACTTTTTAGCACGTCGAGCGAAGTGGAAAGGTGCTTAAACGGTTAGGAAATCTCCGGCATATGGAACCGTGTGTATTTTCTTTCCGGTTAATCCCCGACCTATTCGATTGATCGTTTTGACCTTTGGGTCTAGTTTACCGATGATACGAGGTGGACTTTTTATTGTTTGGAGTGTGAGCTTGCTATTGGTTAGTAAACCGTTTAGTGCGAACGTGGGGTATGGGACTCATTGTTAACACTTTATGGGTTCCTCTCCAAGAAGTTTGTGACACGTTAGCCTTTGGGCGGCCAGTACTGGACCTCTGGGTCACCACGCCTCTGGGCAACCGTCTCTGGACACCTGCTCTATGGAGCAGTATATTTTTCGGCATGCGCCTCTGGGCCTTTATCCTTCTGGGAAGGATCTCGCCGTCTCGCGCGTTCCGCATCTGTGCGAGTGATCGATCACAACTCTACAGTACTTGGCAATAACGACTCCGGTCGGTGCACGTGCTATACTTGTATTATCTGATGATTTTTATATCCATTCGAGTACCGCCATTCGGTGTTGGTTCTATGGAACCATACGATGTAAGTGTGATTACCTTGTGGATTCACAGTGTCTCTGGACACTGCTTTTCTGTGTTCGATTTCATTGACTTTTCAGTATATCCCCATTGCTCTTTGGAGCATCGATCTTTGCTTGGGCATTGATTACAGACTCTGGTCACCCTTGGGATTATTGCCTATGGGCAAATTTATATAGCTCTGACTACGTCGATGATATGAGGCGTATTATTTACTTGACACTTTGGGGTTGATTTTCTCTTTGGAGATTTTATTATTGATTGATGATTATGTTATCGTCCAGTATATTATGTGGTATTCATTGCTCTTCTCTAGGGAGAAATTCCTTACCTTCTATGTTAACGCATTTTTATCTCTCAGTCTATCTAACTGATTTGTTTAGCTAGCCTGACCCGAGTGTTCTTTTCACTTGGGTCAGACCGAGTTGTTTCAGGTTAGGTCTCTTGACTTAGCTACTCTGTGCTTCCGCTTTGGACTTATCTGCTATGCTTTTGAGATAGCTTATCTTAGTGTCCGCCTTATGTTATTATTCAGACTTTGATATGTACATATTTTTGACTCACATGTGTGAGCAGTGGCTTTGTACCCACTTATGATATTTGGATCTATATTGACGATGTATTGTCTTGGGATTTTATATCTGTTATGTGATTCTGTTCTGTGATGTTTTATCATTTTATTACTATGCTTATTCTGATAGATCTTTAGCCATTGTAATTTCGTTATAAATATTTATTGAATATGTCGAACCACCTGGAAAAAAATAGATACCACCCTTTCGACGTATTCAGTAGATAGTTATAGCTTGATTAAAAATGGTCGCTTCCACTATACTCTATTCTCCGCTTTAACAGACGGTATTACTCCCGTAATACTCTTTGTTACAGTGGGTCTCAGAGTGGGGCATTACAGTTTGGTATCAGAGCCAAGGTTCAGAATTAAGCATAACAAACACAGAACAAACACGTAGTACAATACGTTATAATACGATCCAAATTGAACATATCCACCTTTAGATAAATAAGTTAGGAATATGTGTAGGAATCTATTATATTCCGTAATATTCCTTAATGAATTATCTATCTTTGAATCGTGCTTAACTAAATCTACCGATCATATGTTTAAAGAGTGTCCCAAGCCTCTTTTCTGCCGCTATTGTAAGAAGGAGGGTCATCATTATTCCACTTGTCCTACTGCACCTCCTAGATCTGGCAAGCTTAATGCTAGCAAGGCTCCTAAATCTTCAACTCAGCCTCGAGGTACGCATCCTTCCATTCTCGAAGGTTCTATTTTATTTAATGGTAGATCTTGTAGAGTTCCCTTTGATACGGGTTCCTCTCAATCATTCGTATCAAAGGAACTAGTTGATACTTTATCTTTGGATGTTACTTGTTTGGTTTCTTCACTAAGGATTGTGAATCCCATCGACGGATCCACGACCCTTAGCTTGGTTTGTGAGGATATATATATTGATCTTTGTGGATTTTCTTTCTGTGCGAATCTGCACGTTATGGAGTATTTGGGCTTTGACATGATTCTTGGCATGGATTGGCTCGCTCAGTACGACGCCAAAATCATTTGTTCGGAGCGGATATTATTTCTTCGTCATCCTGACTCGTCCGCTCTGTTAGCTATTGCTCTTCAGGATGTTGGGATTTCTGATATTACTTTATTTGCTCTTGATTCACGAGATGAGGATGTGGACATATCTCGTATTCCTGTTGTTCGGGATTTCCCCGATATATTCGAGCCAGTATCAGGCCTGCCGCCAAAGCGGGCCATTGAGTTCCACATCGATCTCATTCCAGGCTCCCACCCAGTTGGGCGTCCTCCCACGAGGATGTCTACCAAGGAGAATCAGGAACTCATGAAGCAGTTAGTTGAGCTTGAAGCGAAGCAGTTCATCCGATCCAGTTCTTCGCCATGGGGTGCTGCTGTGGTCTTCGTTAAGAAGGCTGATGGCTCTCTTAGGCTTTGCATTGACTATCGCAATCTCAATGAGTTGACCATCAGAAATCGTTATCCATTGCCACGGATAGACGATATGTTTGATCAGTTGAGCGGTGCGAAGGTCTTTTCCCAGCTCGACCTTGCCACCGAATTTCATCAGCTCTGAGTTGCGGAAGATAATATTCCTCTTACCGCTTTCCGCACTCGTTATGGTTCTTTTGAGTGGTTGGTCATGCCATTCGGCTTGACGAACGCACCGGCTTTCTTCGTCGATCTTATGAATCGAGTATTCCGGGAATACATCGATAGATTCGTTCTGGTTTTCATTGACGATATTCTTATTTATTCTAGATCCGAGGCAGAGCATGCTCATCAATTGCGGATCGTCTTGGATACTCTTCGTCAGCATCAGCTTAAGGCCAAGCTATCCAAGTTCCATTTTTGGATGAGCAAGGTCAAGTTCTTGGGCCATATTGTATCATCTGAGGGTATTTCTGTCGATCCTGCCAAGATCGAAGCTATTCAGAATTGGAAGCAGCCCGAGAACGTTCATGATATTCGCAGCTTCCTTGGTCTGGCGGGTTATTACCGTCGGTTTATCAAGGATTTCTCTCGAGTTGCACTTCCCCTTACGACGCTGACTCGTAAGGGTGTTCGCTTTATTTGGTCTGATAAGTGTGAAGCTTCCTTTCAGCGACTGAAGGAAATTCTCACTCATGCTCCTATTCTAGTGGTTCCAAAGAGTAACCATGATCTTGTTGTTTACACCGATGCTTGTGGTAGCGGGCTCGGTGTTGTGCTTATTCAGAAGGATCGGGTAGTTGCTGATGCTTCCAGGCAACTGCGTCCGAATGAGGTTCGCTATCCTACTCATGATCTTGAGTTAGCAGCTATCGTCTTTGCCTTGAAGATGTGGCGTCACTTTCTATTAGGCGAACGCTTCACTCTTTACACCGATCACAAGTCGCTGAAGTCAGAAGGATCTCAATATGAGGAAGCAGCAATGGCTTGAGTTTCTCGCCTCATATGACTTAGACATTCAGTATACCCCTGGCAAGGGTAATCGTGTGGCTGATGCACTCAGTCGCAAACACTCAGCAGTAGTTTCTATGATGATAGCCGAGTGGGATATTCTTGAGACTCTTTCTATGTGTGATATTCGAGATCGAGCTCCATCTTCTGATGCTCCTGTCTTATTAACCAGCTTGGAAGCTCGTCCCATCTTGTTGGATCGCATTGCCCATGCTCAGCGGCAGGATCTAGACCTATTGCATTTCATTCATCTTCTCGAGTCGGGATCCAGTGATGAGACATTGCTGGACTATTCTATTGATTTTCATCGGTGTCTTCGGAGGAAGAACCGTATTGTTGTGCCATCTGATTCATTTCTTAGGCGTGACATTCTAGACGAGTGTCATCGCACTAAATACACTATACATCCCGGGTCGAGTAAGATGTATGCCGACATGTGTCGCCTATTTTATTGGGAGGGCATGAAGAGTGATGTTGCAAGTTATGTAAGCTGTTGCATGACTTGTCAAAATATCAAAGCTGAGCATCAGCGTCCATTTGGTCTTCTTCAGCCGCTAGAGATTCCATTGCGGAAATGGGATCAGATATCCATGGATTTTATTGACGGTCTGCCTCGATCGAGGTCAGGCCATACTTCTATTTGGGTCATCGTCGATCGCTTGACCAAATCATCTCATTTCATTCCTATTAAGTCCACTCGGACTGCTCCTCAGCTTGCCAAGCTATATGTGAAGGAAGTCGTTCGACTTCATGGTATTCCTAGCTCTATCGTCTGTGATCGAGACACTATCTTTACTAGTCACTTCTGGAAGTGCCTACAGTCAGCTTTGGGCTCAAAGCTGAATTTCTCGACTGCTTATCATCCTCAGACCGACGGTCAGACGGAGAGGGTGAATCGTGTTTTAGAGGATCTTCTGCGCTGTTGTATTCTGGATTTCGGAGGTAGTTGGGAGGATCACTTACCGCTTGTAGAGTTCTCCTTCAACAACAGCTTTCAGTCTAGTATTGGCATGGCTCCTTTCGAGACTCTTTATGGAAGGCCATGTTGTTCTCCTTCGTGTTGGTTAGAATCTGGCGAGAAGCTCCTTCTTGGTCCAGATTCAGTTCGGGAATCTTCTGAGAAGATTATTATTATTCGTCAGAGAATGAAAGAGGCGTAGAACCGTCAGAAATCCTACGCGGACAACCGTAGGAAGCCTCTTGAGTTCTCCATTGGTGATCATGTCTTTATTCGGATATCTCCTATGAAAGGGGTTGTGCGTTTCAGCTCTACAGGGAAGTTGGCTCCTCGCTATGTTGGACCATTTCCTTTTACGGAACGCATTGGCCCCGTGGCTTATCGTGTGGCTCTACCTTCTCACTTCTCTGGAATGCACAACGTGTTCCATGTTTCCCAGCTTCGCATGTGTGTCCGCGATCCTGATTCTATCATTGAGCCGCATGCTGTGCCTGATTTAGAGGTCTTACCTGATTTATCTTTGGAGCAGCAACCTCTTTGTGTGCTTGATTCGGAGGTTAGACGCCTTCGCAACAAAGAGGTTCCACTCGTGAAGATTCAATGGTCACCGAATCCTAAGGACTGCACTTGGGAGACCAGAGAATCTATCGAACGCACTTATCCTGGCTTTCTCCCATCTTCTTCTACGGGTGAGAATTCTCTATTTTATCTCTATCACTTCTTTTATGGATTTGACGTTATAGACGACATCTATCTTAAGGAATTGCGGGGATGCAATTTTCTTAAGGGGGGAGTCTGTAACAACCCGGGATTTGCATTACCAATTAATAAATAAAAGTTAGGATTTTTATTTATTTTAATGAAGCATAAAAGGATTTGAAATAACAAAATTTATTTGAAAAAGGCTATTTTAATTAAATGGGAAATATGGGATTTTAAAATGAGGATAAAATGTTATTTTTGGAAAGTTAAATATTTTAGTAGAGATTTTAAAATGGGTTTGGATAAGAAAAATGAGTTTTATAAACATATATGAACACTTAGACTAATTGTTGGAAACATGTAAATAACTCTCTTCGTATTGGGTTACTAAACCTAGACCAATAACCCACCCTAAACCTCCTCTATAAATGATCTCAAACTCTCCTAACCGCATTCATTCATCCCTAATCAAAACCCTAATCATTTCCTAAAGCTTTCATAACAAAAATGGCCTCTATCTTCGTCTCCTTCTAGTTTTAGCTTATGCAAGTCATTCTATGCAAAGGTAATGCAAATACCCACCTCAAATCCATTTTTATATCTTTCTTATTTCTGAAATTGATTTGGTAACACATGTTTTATGTGTTTTTTTTATCTTATAGCCTCCTAATCATCTTTTGCTAACTTGGGTTGATGCTGTAGTAGTCTTTGCTGCTTTCTAGAGAGGTATATTGCTAAAAACCTCTTCTAATATGTGTTTAATCATCTTTTGATTTCGGTAATCAGTTAGTAACACATGTTTTATTATATAACATGTGAATCATAGCTCTTTGATCATCTTTGCTTTCATTTTGGGGTGTGCACATAAGGTACTTGTAATATATGCTAGCTGAAATTATAATTAGTTTATTGCTGTTAGTAAATTAGGCATATCTCATTCATCTTAAATCGGAATTAAGATTTTCTTGAAGTTCTGGAAATCTTATTCTGTACCCTATAACTTTCATGTTTTGTGCTTTGCCTAATTTTGAGGTTTGAATGGTCGAAATCATGCTTGTTTGTCGCTGACCTGACAACAAACTACAGGGTTGATAAAATAAAAACCTGAAATTGATTTGACCAACAGTTACTCGTTTCTTATCCAAATCTAATAATTTTGGATGTTCTGGAAAGCTTAGATTTAGAGATAAAACTTTCATGTTTTGAGTTTCGTGAAATTTCGAAGTTAATTTGGTCAAAACCGTGCATTCTTACCACTGTCCCGAGAGCACAACGACAGTGATATAAAATTTAGATCTGAGAATTGTTTTAGTCATAGAATTTTCATCTCTGGTCGGAATTTGACGATCTTGGTCATTCCGGAAAGCTTAGAAACTAAGCTATAACTTTCATTTTATTTATTTTGCCAGAATTTGAAGTTTACTATGCCAATATTGTGGTTTTTCAACTTTGGCCAGTTAGTGCATAGCTATAGGCCTTAGTCTCTTTTCTCCCGTTGTTTTCAGCGTAGAACCCCGACTTTGCGACGCCATCCCGGGCTCGTCCTTTGTCGGATTTCATCGTTTTTGGTGTCGTTAAAAAGATGAGATCGAGATCTTTAACCATGCAAAGTTTGGTTTAGATCTGGGTGCATTAGATACTTCGTTTCTATTGCCAAAGTAGCACACAGAAACTGTTTTACAATAGTGATCATTTTCAGTTATCGTCGGACCAACTTTGAAACATTGTCATTTCTTCGTTTCAAGTCGAAATCGAACAATTCTTGTTGCATATCAAAGTAGGAGTACTTTACTACGCTCCTGCAAATTTTCATCAAGATCTGAGTTTATGTGACCCTTCGACCATGTCGTCGAAGTGGGACATTTACACTGTTTTGACACAGTAAAGTTTTATGATTTTTTTCCGACTTTGAGACAACGCCGTTTCTTCGTTTCAAGTCGGAATTTCCCGATTCTTTTTGCAGTTTGGAGCAGGAATGTTGGAATATATGCCTACCAATTTTCATGCCATTCGGATTCAGTTTGCTGGTCCGAATAATTTTCCGAACTTGGGTTCGCGTCATTTTTGGACTATTTTCCAACACTTAGAATATTTTCAGTGATTTTCTGGTTTTATTAATTTCTTTGAGATTTGTCTCTAGATTTCGTACACGGGTTTTATGAATTATTTTCAAAGGATTTTTCACTCCTAAATGGCTTTCGAAATTATTATATAATATTATTTTTAATTATTAAATTAATTACTCCATAATAGAAGAGTTTCAAAAGCCGTTTTAAAGTGATTTCAAAATCAATTATAAATCCGTTTCGCACCATTATTTTCTATAATAAAAATCTCACACTCACTTTTTAGCACGTCGAGCGAAGTGGAAAGGTGCTTAAACGGTTAGGAAATCTCCGGCCTATGGAACCGTGTGTATTTTCTTTCCGGTTAATCCCCGACCTATTCGATTGATCGTTTTGACCTTTGGGTCTAGTTTACCGATGATACGAGGTGGACTTTTTATTGTTTGGAGTGTGAGCTTGCTATTGGTTAGTAAACCGTTTAGTGCGAACGTGGGTTATGGGACTCATTGTTAACACTTTACGGGTTCCTCTCCAAGAAGTTTGTGACACGTTAGCCTCTGGGCGGCCAGTACTGGACCTCTGGGTCACCACGCCTCTGGGCAACCGTCTCTGGACACCTGCTCTATGGAGCAGTTTATTTTTCGGCATGCGCCTCTAGGCCTTTATCCTTCTAGGAAGGATCTCGCCGTCTCGCACGTTCTGCATCTGTGCGAGTGATCGATCACAACTCTACAGTACTTGGCAATAACGACTCCGGTCGGTGCACGTGCTATACTTGTATTATCTGATGATTTTTATATCCATTCGAGTACCGCCATTTGGTGTTGGTTCTATGGAACCATACGATGTAAGTGCGATTACCTTGTGGATTCACAGTGTCTCTGGACACTGCTTTTCTGTGTTCGATTTCATTGACTTTTCAGTATATCCCCATTGCTCTTTGGAGCATCGATCTTTGCTTGGGCATTGATTACAGACTCTGGTCACTCTTGGGATTATTGCCTATGGGAAACTTTATATAGCTCTGACTACGCTGATGATATGAGGCGTATTATTTACTTGACACTTTGGGGTTGATTTTCTCTTTGGAGATTTTATTATTGATTGATGATTATGTTATCGTCCAGTATATTATGTGGTATTCATTGCTCTTCTCTAGGGAGAAATTCCTTACCTTCTATGTTACCGCATTTTTATCTCTCAGTCTATCTAACTGATTTGTTTAGCTAGCCTAACCCGAGTGTTCTTTTCACTCGGGTCAGACCGAGTTGTTTCAGGTTAGGTCTCTGGACTTAGCTACTATGTGCTTCCGCTTTGGACTTATCTGCTATGCTTTTGAGATAGCTTATCTTAGTGTCCGCCTTATGTTATTATTCAGACATTGATATGTACATATTTTTGACTCACATGTGTGAGCAGTGGCTTTGTACCCACTTATGATATTTGGATCTGTATTGACGATGTATTGTCCTGGGATTTTATATCTGTTATGTGATTCTGTTCTGTGATGTTTTATCATTTTATTACTATGCTTATTCTGATAGATCTTTAGCCATTGTAATTTCGTTATAAATATTTATTGAATATGTCGAACCACCTAAAAAATAGATACCACCCTTTCGCCGTATTCAGTAGATAGTTATAGCTTGATTACAAATGGTCGCTTCCACTATACTCTATTCTCCGCTTTAATAGACGGTATTACTCCCGTAATACTCTTTGTTATAGTGGGTCTCAGAGTGGGGCGTTACAGTACTCTAGTTTCATGTATCTTTGGATAATCCTTTACAATTTCATATATTTCTTCACTTGACCAAATCATTGGTGGTTGTGAATTCTTTGCATTGTTAGTTGTAAAGTTTTTTATCTCTTCTAAAAGGATGATTAATATGGACAAAACACCGATGGTAATCAAACCATAAAATTTTCTTACCATGCGGTAAAGAAAAAGCTCATGTATCTTCCATGCAGTAAGGACAAACTAGACGACTTGTCGTACTCCAACCTGAAAGCATTGCATATGCAGATAAATCACTAATAGTTCATAACAAAGAAGCGAACATATGAAAGCGAACATACTTGCCATACTTCAATCTGAAATCATTGCATACACACCTTTTATACATGTATCTATCTTTTGGTACGGTAGACAAAAAGCGAACATAAATTTTTTCACTTCATAATGACTATCGCACATCATATTATTGGGTGGAATATGTGGTTTTGCAGCTTGTACAACTGATGTAAATCCGGCTTCTGTTAAGTTGAATTTTGATTTCATAGTAATGTATTCAGCAATTACTGATAATTCGGTTCCACTTTTACAACCATCCCATAATGGCCTCTTAACAGCATTCAACAAATCATAGTTTCTTTTCGCTCTTATAGTCAGTTCTTCTTCGATATTTACGTCTTCATCGTCAACTTGAATGGTAGGAAACGTTGATTGTGCTACATCGTCCACCATATCTTCTATTGGATTCGCCATAACATAATCATCCTCTGATACTATAGGATTAGATGTAGGTGCAACAACTTCTCCATGACGATCCCAGAAGTAATAATTTGGCACAAAACCAGCTTTATATAGATGTACTTTAACTATATATGGTTTCCAATGTTTTATTGCACTTACTACAAGGGCAATGAATTTCTTCGTTATTCGATTATTAGATTTAGAGAATCTAATAAATTCGTGTACATCATTGTAGAAATGTTTCTTCACTGAACCTTTCATACCAGTTCTGACTTCATACATCCAAGTATGGTCGAAAAAATAATCGAACGTTTTCCTAATTCAAAAATATATGTTAGAAATTTCGACAACACTTCACTTCTTTCTAAAACAAATTAAAGCCTTTTGAGACTAATTAAAACCTGAATATTTTTATATAATAAAAATGTTTATCATCTTTTGAGTGAGACGTCATATTTCTTCGTCAAATTTGGACTTCTCTACCTCCGTTTGTTTTATTTTCAGCAAATTGCAGCAGTTTGTCAGCAAATATCGACTTTTGATAGAATAGTCATATCACTGATATCTGTGTACCATTTTGACCATCTTGTTGTGTTGTTCCATACAGTATATTCATTTGTGCACTTCGGTGACTGATACGCGGTGAAATCGACAAAATGATTTGTCGTATCGGTACCCGTTTTAAATCTTTTGGTCCCCGTGTCTTTCAGATTGTCCACCGTATAAACTCAACGGCTATTTGCTTTTATTACCTCCATAAATTCAGGTGTGACTATTTCTATTCCCACTGTTTGAAACATAATTCCAGTTTCAATATTTATTAGTGGTTCGTATCGGAAATTATAACATACTATATTGTTCGTATGCTATAAAAAAATTATTGGTGACAGCTGTTCATCTCCCTGATTCACGTTCTTTCTACCATAATATCTCGCCTGCCCATTTCACCTGCTCATATATATATTATATAATATTTAGCTTCTCACGCATTTCCCTGTAGCTTATCAATTCCTTCCTCCTCCATTTTTTGGCTGCCACCATCACAAAACTCCCCATGCACCTCCCCTTCCTCCTCAATGTCGCCCCTCCTTTTTTTCTCACTCGCGACCACCCCATCCAAGTGCAGCTCCGCCCATCACAAAACAGCCGAAGTCCTCTACCACCAACCAAGCTCGCAACCTTCTTCCTCCCAGACCCGTAGCCACCCTCTCTTCACACTCATGCCGACAGCCCACCTCAAAAACCACCTCCGCCCATATCCTTCCTCCGCCTCCTCCCTGACCCGTACACCACACCACCACCGAACTGATGGCCGAAGCCTCCACCTTGTCACCATTCCGCAGCCCTTGTCCCGGCCGAGCACCACCGGCCTTGCTCCCCTCTTCGCCGACCCATACTGCCACCTCTCCCCTTTCCATTACTTCCCTTCACCGACCACGACCATCACAGCCATCTCTCCTTCGCATGGCCGCCCTTCTTCCCTCTCTCTATTCACCTGCAACCACTCCACTTCGAAGCAGCTTCTCCTCCCTCTTTTGTTTACGTACATATAGCATATAGGTTAGTGTGTGTGTGTATATAGCATGTTAGTTATTTATATGATTTGATGATTTATATTTTTGTTATAGTATTATACACATGGATGATAGTGTTATGTTATATAAGTTTATATATATTAGCATGTATAATATATTCTGTTGGATTTTGAATATATATATATATATATGTATGTATGTATGTATGTATGTATGTATGTATGTATGTATGTATGTATGTATGTATTTAACATTTGGGTTCAAAACAGTTTTGTATATATGTGTTTAAGATTTTGTTTTCGGTATTGGTTTTAGATATATGGAGATATAGGTAGTATTCATAAGCTGTTATAGTTGGGGTTTATATTTTCTTATTTACAGGATATATATATAATATATAATATATATATATATATATATATATATTAAATTTTAAGCTTGGGGCTGTTGTTTCTATCTTATATATATTAGCTTATATATGATATGTTGTTGTATATAAAAGTTTATATAGATTATGTATAACTTGGTTGTGGTATATATAGTTTATGAAAGT
Organism: Allium fistulosum; assembly: GCA_030737815.1. NCBI lineage: Eukaryota > Viridiplantae > Streptophyta > Magnoliopsida > Asparagales > Amaryllidaceae > Allium > Allium fistulosum. The sequence goes on along the minus strand of CM060905.1, from coordinate 493,171,442 downwards.
TGTATATGTTTATATATTAGTTTATATATACAAGTATACATTAGTTTGGTTTTCAAATTTATATATGGAGACTCTATTTTTATGTGTTTGAATTAAATATTAATTTGAAATATATGTTTAAATTGATTTTTTTGAATATATATAACTTATATTTTATTTTATCGATCGCTTGTCCATCTTAACTTACCATCTCAAATCGATTTATCGCAGCAATTGCTAGCTTGTCATGTCCAGTGTCGTGCCCATCCGTGTGCGTATCCGTATCAGTTGCTTCTCAGTCCGTGTTCTCTAGCCTCGAAAGGTGAGCAATCACTCACGATTAACATTCTTATATTTATTAAATTTGATTTCACTTGAAACGACAATTGAAATATGCTGCTAAATTGAATTATTAATTTTATAATTGCTATATATGATATGTTATTATCTGTAATTGTTCACCTGTGAGATATGACACCATATCCTGTTGTTTATATTATATTTTATTAGTGATATATGCCTGTTGTTGATATGTTATATTATTATTATATTTGTTCTCACTTTGCAATTTCCCTGTTAGCTTAGAATTCGCTATGGGTGGAAATGATACATACCCGAACGATCTTGTAGAATAGGAGAAAATCGTTATGGGTTGAAATGATACATACCCGAACGATCTTGTAGAATAGGAGAAAATCGTTATGGGTTGAAATGATAAACCCAAGCGATTTTCATTGATTTTAAATTTTGAGATTGCGGATTGAAATGATATATACCCGTAGACATTTAAATTGCGGATTAAAATGATAAATATCTATATCACTTGACCATAGGATAGAAAATTATATACGGACACCGTTGGTCTATACTTTGAAAATGATTTCCAAAGTTTTGAAAGGAAATATATGGTTTTAATAAATATTGATTTTAAATATAACATATATAGGCTATATTTATATATGTATAAAATATAGATTTTTAAAATTATATGTTTTGGAAATTTTAAATTTATAAGTTAGTTTTGAAATTATAATTTTTAGATTTTACTTATAATTTTATTATTTTAAAATATATAAAAATAGATTTAATAAATTTATTAAAATTTAATAATAAGATTTAATTTAATAAAATTTAATTTAATTAGTATATAATATTTTTAAGTATTTATTTAAATTTATATCAATATTTTAAAAATAGATTTTATAACTTTAATAATAAAGGTTGGGAAGATAAATTAATGTTGACTTGGGATTTAAATTTGTTAATAAATTGAATTTAAATAAGAATTTATTTGAACTTATTGATTTTGAGATTTTGAAAATATGATTTATAACTTGATTTGATAAAAAGTGATTAAATGAATACTCTCAATTTTAAATAAAATTGAGATTGAATATATATTATTGATTTAAATTTGTAAATTTGGGGTTTAAATAAATTGTTATTTAAATAGTTAAAGGAATACTTTCCAATTTGAATAAAATTAAAGTTAAGTGTTGAAATATAAATGAAACTTATATTAAAAATGTTTGAATATTTAAACTTTGAATCTTATTGGAATTGAAGAGATGTTCAAACCTGGATTTGAAATTTGATAAAGATTAAAGTGGTCTATTAAGAAGTTGAATTGAATCTTTAACCCTTAAATTGAAAGTGTTGAACAGGGAATTGATTTAAATTGAATTTTGGAATTTAAGATGATTTGAATCGATTTGTGAAATTGAAGGAAACTATTTTATTATATAAAGTATTTTCAATATATATAAACTATTTTAATATATAAATTATTTTAATTTATAACTATTTAATATATATACTATTTGCAATGTCTAAACTGTTTAAGTTGGAAGTGCTATGATTTCAAAAGTGTTATAATTTCAGAAGTGTTATGATTTCAAAAGTGTTATGATTTCAAAGTGTTATGAATTTGAAAGTGTTTCGATTCTGGAAAGGAATAATATTTAAAGTGAATAATGATATCGAATGTATATGGTTTTGAAATGAATATGATATTTTGATAAGAAGTATGAACTATTTGAATTGAAATGACCACGGTGTGAAATAAGCGTTTTGTTGTTAAATAGACCAGGATCGGATATTGTCATACTCTCTGCCAATACCGAAAACCACTTTAACAACTGTGTACCTGGTGGAGATTCTAGAATGAAGTAGGATGGTTTGGTGACGATTCTATATGGTATTTACGTAGCCCTGACTCCCGTGAGTCAGCTTGATGTGGCTAAAACAGGAGTCATGCTGGGCCAAGTTAGGTCATTCCTTCGATCGGACACATTTCTTAAATACCATTCTATTGCTTTTGTGATTTGATTGGGTGCACCCTATGATTTGGGAGTGTGTCACGAGGTGGGCGGTAGTAGCTGCTATGCATTACCACCAGTCCGGATCCGCAAACGATATATCTACCATGGCATTGCCTCTCGTGCCTTGTCACATGCTCTATCGCGCCTTCTACGAGTTTGTTTTATGTCGTACCTATGGAGTGCTCCCTGATAGCCCACCTGCGGGTGGAGTTTATAGTATCTATATAGACTACGACATTATAAAAATGTGTTAAGGGGGATATGGGTAACGCCTTAATGCTATTTTAATAGTTTGCTTTATATAGACATATTATAATAGCGTATATTACTACATAGTAGATAGTTCCACGGATCATTAGATGATGGAAATCACAAACATCCTTTTAGTTACTTGTATTTCAGTTGACATTTCACTTGAGTTGAATTTATTAATATAAAAATGTTAATACTGACTTGAGTGTTTTGTGTTTTGCTTTACGCTCGGGTCAGACTGAGTGTTACAACATTTGAGACTCACCTTTGGAGCTTTGGAGCTTTGCTTGAGTGTCCATCTATATCTATTCAGCTATCCAATTGTTTTGTTCAAACTTATCATCTGTTGTATTCGAGACTATATTGTATATGAGATATTCTGTTGTATTTTATTTCAAACTCTGATGTTTATATAGTAGCTTCATGAACTACTATTTATCTATTCCGCTACTTATTTTTGTAATACTCTATGTCTGTGATTATGTGATTTTTTTTATTTACTATATATGCTGAGTTTTGCCAAATAATAAATTAACACTCTGATATTTTGAGCAATTCAAGTCTGACATGTGCGGATGCGAATGGTTCGAAATATCGGGTCGTTACATTTATTATTTCAAACTACTTCCAAAAATACACAAATTACTATTTTAATAAGTACAAATTAAATTCTAAACCATATTTTATAATTCATTAAACTATTTAAATATTTTATTAACTAAATTTGAAATTTTTAAACATCTATAAAACTTATTTAACAATTTAAATTTTTAATTTAACAATTTTGTAAACTAAAATTTGAAGTTTGCACTTATAATAAATTAAAATAACTTTATTTTATACTAAACACTAACACTTATAATTAACACACACTTACTAATTAAAATAAATTAATTATGTTTAACTGTACCAATCAATAAACATATTAATCAATAATTATACACTAATTTTCGCGTAAACTATAACAAACATTGTCTAAAACTATAACAAATATTCGCGTAAACTAATCAATAATTATACATTAACTTTCGGATTTTAAATCAACCCTAATTTTTAATTACAAATTAAACAATCATAATACTAATTAATATTCCCAAATCAACTAATACATTATTATCATCAACTAATATGCAATAATCATCAATTTCAAACTCATAATTGTACCAATTAGCCCTAAATATGAAATTAAGGTTTTAATTTTACCTCAATTAATATGAAATTGGAGAGAATGGTGATTTCGACGAGCTCTGGAGGCCTTAGGCGAAGTCGATGGGAGGCGGTGGCGATCAAGGGGTGCATCGACGGCTAAAAAGGGCTTCCTCTTCTTTTGGTGGGAAGGGTGAACATAATGAGAAACTTATGCATTTTTTGATCTGTATACTCGACATTCCGTCTGCTTGCGACGGTGAGAGAATTTTGTATTTTGTATTCCTTTCTTATTCATTCCACGTTTTAAAAAATGTTTAAAAATATTAATTTAATCTCTAAAAAATAAACATGATATTTTAGCACAACCATTCAACGTGACGACTATTCTGATCGGTTAAATTAGTATTTTCGATGATCCAACTTCGTGTAATACAAATATTTAACGTTATTGAAAATCTAACTCTCATGACCAATCTATTCGACTTTAATCGGTTCATAAAGCAAATTCTATAAAGTTGATTTAGTGTAACATTTCTACGAATTAAAATATTTTATAACCCGTTGGATAATTAAGTATGAATTTTTAACTATATTTAGCGTGATAAAATTATATAAAATAAAATAATCTGTAGAAAATTAAATTTATTGGATCTTACGTCGATCTAAAGTATAGTTGACCTATTTCTAAAAGATGATGAAAAAATAAACAACTGTAAGCTGTCGATCTTGAATTTTAAATTTATTGTCGTTGGTCGATATTCGGACTAAAAATCCTTCGTTCAAAGGCCAAACGACCTTAGAACGAGACCAAATTCGAATTACTGATGATTGGTAATGTGTTAATCTAATCCATATGGTTAGATTCGTAAAAAAGTAGGCGAAAAAAGTTAAACCTCGAAACAGGTCATTTCATCGGGAGTTAAGATCCAACAAATTTAATTTTCTGCCGATTATTTTATTTTATATAATTTTATCATGCTAAATACAGTTAAAAGTTCATACTTAATTGCCCAATGGTTTAAAAAAATATTTTAAATCGTAAAAATGTTACACCAAATCAACTTTATCGAATTTGCTTAATTGGACCGACTATAAGTCACATAGATTGATTATGCGAGTTAGATTTTCAATAACGTTAAATATTCGAATTACGCGAAGACGGATCATTGAAAATACTAATTTAAATGATCAGTGCAGTTGTTTCATTGAATGGTTGTGTAAAAATATCTTGTTTATTTTTTAGGGATTAATTTAGTATTTTTAAACATTTTTTAAAATGTAATGTGAATTAAATAAATTAATTACTTAATTTGGTAAATAATAAAATTGCTATCCGTCATCAGCCGTCGCCACGTATACGACAGGGCGTCGACGGCCTTCGCCCCCTTCGGCCGCCAGTGTAGTGTATCCTGTAGTGGTTACTTAAATAAGAAAACAGAAACAACGCAATAAATATTGACATGAACAATGGTAAAACAAACCATTTCAGAATAATTCAGTTCAATTCGAAACAATTTATTTGTTTTAATTTCTCATCGTAGTCTCCTATACGTGGCCTTCTAACATTCATTCAAACTGCTAACTTTGCAACAACAGCGCGTTTAACAAAAAAATGAAATTAAACATTGTTCTTTATCAATTTTCATAATTCACTTTCATAAAACCCTAGCTATATGCCGGCCCTGGGCTTAGGCAAATGGGGCAACGGCTTATGACCCAATTTGTGTAAAGTGCTCAACTTTATTAGTTTTTATTATAAACTTTATGACATAGCAAATAACAGACAAAGAAGTGGATGACTTATGCAATAAAGTATTCGTCTAACGAATTAAGTATGCATGGTTTAAGTTTTGCTTTTACAATTTTTACATTACTTGTATCATTGTTGGGGCTCAAATTTATAATATACTTTCCTTTGCACTATCAATATACAATGCCCACATTTAGGGTTGATCGCGTCTGATTCTACTCAAAATTTGAATATGCAATTTCCAAAATCAACAATTACAAATAGTTTGTAAATCATTGTAGCTATGTGCCGAGGACTTTACTTTGATGTAGTTCTATGTCTGATTTTTCACTCAATTGTATACCAACTTATTTGTTGTTACAATGATTTCGGCGTATTTAATTTTTTCCATCAGTACTCTTACAATCAGTCATACATCTTCCAATTCAACTTTGGTCGATGATCGTGGTAGTGTTAAACCACGTAATTTGATGAGTCGAACTGATACTGGTGCAAGATGGTAGAAAGCTGTTTCTAATCAGTTAATTGTGGATGTCCATCATCAATAAACTTGCAAGGAGATATATTTACTAATCTATGATTATACTTTAGTGAATTTATGTTATGATTTGATTTTTTATTACCTTTTTCAACTATAATTAGTATATACCTTAATACCACTTTAGGAGACATACCTAGTAGCTATATTCTTAAAGTTATACTGTTTTTGGCTTGTTTCGAACTTGCAGAATTCATGTTCAACCCTTAATTGAATGATGATCATGCTCTTTCCTTTCCAACATTTTGATTCATGTTCCACAAATGTTGTTAAACATAAAATCCACTCAAGAACAAGAGTATAAAAGAAGGCTTGTAAAAGTGATAGGCTCTACAAAAATTGAAAACATGGGTTTCACCAAAGTTCAAATAAGAGCATTTCGAAGGTATTGAGATGGCTTTCGAAGCAGTCGCAACCACCAAGTACCATTACAAATGATAAACAGGAATAAAGCTTTCAAAAGGGGAGGAAAAGAAGGCGAGGTTACCCTTCCACCTCATCTGGACCTTTCGAGCAGGTGGATTCACATGTATAAGAAAGGAAGGAGGTTTCATCGTAGTCAATTCACTGTTTGAAGAAATGATTCCAATACACCTTTCGAAAGCAACAACAAGCCTTTCAAAATGGTTGGAACCCTTTGAAGGCATGATAAAATTCATATATGAAGTCCAAGTGTCCTTTCGCTAAGACCCAGTTGTCACTCTCCATCCCTTTCGAGGCAATGCGAAAGCTCAACTCATTTCTCACTTGCAACAATACAGCAACACAAAGCGAAGATCACTTCTACCCACCTTTTCAACGAAGTCAAAAGCAGTCCAGTAAAAAGGAAAGTAAAAGAGGTACTCAAACTTTAACGGGAGCGAGAAGTTGTCAAGGTGATCCTTTCAAGGTCTGAAATGAAAAGGTGGAGGCGTAAGAATAGATAGGAAAGGTCAAAAGAAAAGCCTTTCGATTGCATCGAAAGGAGGCGTGCAAAAAGATGAGGGAAGAGCTTTCGACTATGTCGAAAGGATACACGCGAAAGATTGAAGGAGGACCTTTCGACCATGTCGAAAGGGTGCACGTGGAAGATTGGAGGAAGACCTTTCGACTGAAGCGAAATGATGGGCGCAAAAGTGGGCCGACCTGCATCTATAAATACGACCCTAGGGGTCCAATTTTGGGGACCTGATTTTGGAATCCTAAATTCGTTCTCCTATTTCTTAGCAAAATCAAATCTTTGTAACCCTAAATCAATTTGGAGAAAAGCTCTCTTACTTGTAACTCAATTTGGATTAATGTTAAAAGAGGAAGGGCATGGATTCAATAAAGATTTTGATCATGAGGGAGATCATTTCGATCATAGCTTGACTCATGATCAATTGCACATGATGCTAACTTATTTTCTTAATTACCTTTTGACTTATGCGATGCCATGGGATCAACTTGGATAATATGCATACGAATCACGTTATCATCGTGTTTAATGATATCAAGTGACAAACAAAGACGATGATGGTGTTTCGATCTTCATAAGTTCATGGAACTTATGTTATCTGAGATGATATCCCATTGCATATGTGACATAGAGCTTATATATTATACATTGGATCTACTTCAAAAGGGCAAAACCCCTTTCGACTTGGTCAAAAGGGACGTTTCGAAAGGGATTCGAAGTGTAAATGATAAGTTATGCTATAGGGATGAAAACCTTCGAAAATTGTATACACGATATGATACATTCGACCTTTTCAAAGGAGTTCTTTCAAAAAGAGAATAAATAATGATGTCGAAATCAAATACTTCTATTTAAGGGAAGAATGGACCTTTCGACACGGTTGAAAGAAATGAATGTGTGATACAAATAACCACTTTCGACTCACTCAAAAAAAAGGGTTCGAAAGGAGTGATTTCTCCTTAACATTCATTTCGATAGGGTTGACTAGATCTATTAACTTTCATAAGACCACCCTCTGGAAGCAACTTGTCCAAATTAACCCGATCGAAAGGGGTTTCGAAGGGAGTGATCACTTCTAAAAATCTCCTTTTGAAGCGTAAACAATATTTCTCATTAACCACTCAGCTTTGGGGATGTTGACAATTTTCTTGTTAACATTTTTTGGCGCTAGAAGGAGGGCTTGAACCTCCGATCTTGCGGCTACCTTATAGACTAATTATGGATTGTTTAACTTGGTGTAGGAAAATGAAATCGAAATTACTTAGTCGAATGGAAGAAGAGGCCATTCACACCACAACTTTAGAAGAAAACATAACACCAACTTTCATCTTGGAAGGGGTTGTGCAAGGGAAATCCTCAACCTCAGCTCAACAAGACGATAATGCAACCAAAATAAAGCACTTGGAACAACAATTGCTAGAAATGCAGGAACTTCTCAAAGCAGCATTGTCTCAAAAGTCTTCCAAGATAGCGAAACCAACGAATGGAGATGAGGTGATCTCTTCAAGAAGAAATTTAAAGGCTTATACAAATGAGGACAAGAGCAAAATTGACTTGACATCTTCAAAGAAGGAAGAGCGTCCTCCGACTAAATTCGATCATCAAGGAAGGGTGCTGGACAAATCTCTCAAGCAGTCCAGAAGCTTAATATCAAAAGAGTACAATCCAAACTGGAAAATTTATCACGACGCCGAAGCTTATCTAAAAGACGTGGCGGAAAAATAAATCAAAGATATGCTAAATGCTAAGAGGAAGAGGACTTTGGATGAGAAAGCAAATGATAACGAGCGAGTGGTACCTTCCGCGGACGAAATCATGTGAACGGTTATGCCATCCTATGTAAAGGTCCCAGCTCTGAAGTATCATGGCACTATATATCCCAACAATCACTTGATGGTTTTCGATAGCCAAATGGATCCGTATAACTCTTCTGGAGCCGCTCGGTGCAGACCGTTTCTGGTAACTCTTCAAGGGGCCGCCGCTAAATGGTATCGACAATATCATGTAAAGAAGATCTATTCATGGAAGCGTTTTTCTTATGAGTTCTCTACCCAATTCTGCATATGCAAAGACCCAACAATCGATTACACGGTTCTAGCCAACATCAAGCAGAGACAGGGAGAGTCATTGGGAGATTACCTCAAAAGGTTCAACACAGAAGCATTAAAAGCTAAAGACATGAATGACCGGGATAAGCTCATTGCAGTACATTCTGGATTAATAGAGAATACACCGTTCTAGAAACAACTCTTTACTCATGGGTGCAAGGATCTGCAGGACTTCCATTTTCAGGCTGACATTCCAATGGATGAACTATATCACGCTAAGAAGAAAGCTAATCCTAAAAGGGAAAGTGGAAGGTTTGGATTGGATCAGGGACATAAGAGAACAAGATGGGAAGAGCCTAATGCTAATTTAATCGCTTTAAACAAGCCATTGTCTTACATCTATGATGTGGCAAAGGAGAATGTTAATTTCCTGTCTTCCTTTAAGGCCAAAAATTACCCTGAACAAAGGAAAGAGGATGACTATTGCGTTTACCACAAAGCAAACGGCTACAAAACTGATGAATGCAGAGTCTTGGCTAGAATCATTCAGAAATTAATTCGTAAGGGGCGTTCGAAGGAGTTCATTCAAGATAAACAAAAAGCACCACGGACTGGGGACGGTTCGCAAAAGTTTTCTAATAATGTTGTTAACATTTTGGAGGAAGAACCCATTGAGCTTAAGTCTGCCATTGAATAGGATTGATGTGATCCATGGGGGGCCACATCTAGTAGGGACTAGCAAGGAGGCCAGGAACAGGTACATCAAAGAGGCTAGAGAAGGTGTGTTCTCCATTCAAGAAGAGCCCTCACTTAAAAATATGCGACTCAACATCCCGATGCAAAATCTTGTTATAACTCCCCAAGAGCTGAAGAAAGGATTCCATCACCCACACAATGATCCCCTCATGATCACAGCTTAAATTGGACTGTCTATAGTATCCAAGATTCTTATGGACACTGGTAGCGCAGTCAATGTCATTTTTAAACATGCATTTGATCAAATAGGCATCCCAGAAGACAAGCTAGAGCCCATCCTTGACCCAATCTTTGGATTCAACAACAAGGGATTGACCCCAGTGGGACAAGCGAAATTGCTAGTACAGATGGGAGTATCGTCATACTGCCGGACTTTTGAAACTCCCTTTGTAATCATTAACCAACCATCCTACTACAATACTTTCTTTGGTAGACCCGCACTTGACGAGGTGGATGTTTTTGTCTCGCCAAAATATCTGATGGTGAAGTTCTTAACTAAGAGAGGTTTGGGCACTGTCCGCGGAGAGCAATTCAGCTCCCGCAAAATGTATTTTGCTACGCTTGATTAATACAAAAGGGAGTATTCTGCTTACTTTGATTCTGCTACTGTTTTTTAGCATTCGGATGATGAATTTTTACATCCAACATTCGAAGCAAAGATTAGATTTAATAAGACTAACAAACGTATATATGAAAGGTACATTTCCCCTGGAAGCAAGATGAAGAGGGTCGATGCTAATTCTGTGGAGGAAGGCAAAATCATCACATAATTTGATTGCTGTGGAGAAGTGGAAAGGATAAAACCTATAGAAGACCTTGAGGAGGCATGTATAGACCCAGATGATTCCACTAAAGTAGTCAAAGTGGGAAAAGAGTTGGATAGCAACTTGAAGAAGGACTTGATTCATTTTCTTAAATCCAATAAAGGCGTATTTACATGCTCTCATTAAGATATGGTGGGGATTGATCCATCGGTTATGTGTCATACGCTAAACATCAATCCAGAGACGACCCCTATTAGATAGAAAAAGAGACAATTAGTTAAGGTACGGTATGAAGCCCTAAAAGAAGAAGTTAAAAGACTCCTAGAAATTGGATTTATTCGGGAAATCTACTACCCAAAATGGCTAGCGAACCCAGTGTTGGTAAAAAAAAGTTGAATGGTAAGTGGAGGATTTGCATCGATTATACTAATTTAAACAAGGCATGTCCAAAAGATCATTGCTCTGGATATATCAGTTGGTTGATGCAACTAGTGGGCACAAATTGTTATCTCTCATGGATGCATACTCAAGATATAATCAAATACCATGTTCAACCCAGATGAAGAACATACAAGTTTCATTATTGATCGAGGAATTTTCTACTACAAAGATATGCCTTTCGGATTAAAGAATGCAGGGGCTACCTATCAAAGATTAGTCAACAGAATGTTCAAAGAACAGATCGGTCGAAATATGGAAGTTTACATTGACGACATGCTAGTGAAATCTTATGAGGCTAAAAGTCACCTTAAAGATTTAAAAGAAATGTTCGAAGTATTACGGAAATATCAGATGAAACTGAATCCCCAGAAGTGCTCTTTTGGAGTCCATTCCGGGAAGTTTTTAGGCTATCTTATGAGCGCTCATGGGATTGAAGCCAGCCCAGACCAGATTCAAGCTATCAAGGACATGGCTGAGCCCAAAACTAGCAAAGATGTAATGAATTTAAACGGTAGGGTAACCGCCCTAAGTAGATTCATTTCCAAGACGACTGATAAGTGCATTCCCTTTTTCGATGTGATACAGAAGAAGAAAAACTTTGAATGGGGGAAGGTTGTAAGAAAGCATATAAAAAGTTAAAAAATCATTTAGAAAAACCGCCAATACTATCTAGTCCCGAGAATGGTGAAGTCTTGTACCTATACATGGCAGTCTCAGAACATGCGGTGAGTTCGGTTTTGATCCAAGAAGAAAGTGGGACCCAACTTCTTGTTTATTATGTGAGCAGGCGATTAAAGGAATGCAGAAGTTCGGTATCCCGTAATAGAAAAACTGGCTCATTGCTTGATACTTACGGCACGAAAACTTAGAGCATACTTTCAAGCACATCCAATCAGGGTATTAACTAGCTTCCCACTCAAATAAGTTTTCAGTAAGCTTGAAACTTGGGGTAGGCTAGTAAAGTGGGGAATTGAGCTTAGTCAGTATGACATTGAGTTTCAGCCACGGGTAGCTATCAAAGAGCAAGCATTGGCGGACTTTATTAATAAGTGTACTAACTTCATTAAAGAACAATTGGAAAAGTAAAGGGATCAAAAACCTATGTGGCAGTTATTTGTGGATGGCACATCGAATGAACAAGGAGCTGGTGCGGGATATGTCATCATAACACCAGACGAACACCGTCTACACTATGCCATGGAGTTAGGGTTTCACATAACAAATAATGTAGCCGGATATGAATCAATGGTGGCAGTGTTGACTTTGGCATTAGAGCTCAAAATCCCGCGAGTTCAAATCTTTAGTGATTCCCAATTAATGGTAAACCAGATAAAGCAAGTATACCAGACTAAAGACGCCAAGATATCTCTATAGGTAAAGAAGATATTGAAGATGCTGGCTTTATTTGAAGATTTTTCTGTACATCAAGTTCCACGGGAAGAAAACTATAACATCCCCTATCTAGACGCCCAAAATTAAGCGCTACAGATGCTGCATTCATCTAAATTATTAGCTTCGGGCGACTAAATACGGCTACGTTAATGTACTAATAATATCAGAAGCACTTGAATATGAAACAAAACACAGATTTCGAAACAACTTTTACTTCATTACATTTCAAAACCAATTGTTTCACATTCACAACACATAATCCCAAATCGTTCCCAGGCATAGATAAAATATAATTATTACAAATTACGCCAAGAGCGGTATATGAAGGTACCCCCTTGGTTGATCAGAGTCATATAGTCATAATAGACCTAATACAAACAACCTAGCGGAATACTCATCGAAACATAACAAGAACTGCAAATCCTACATAGCTATCTGTTTGCCTCCTGCATGCCTCCGGTAGCCTTATTTGTCATCCTACTAAAACCTGAAAAAGACCTTAATCCCTCAGCCTACTCAAATTAATTTTGAGCACCCGAGAGTTTAAGGGGAAAACATAAACTTCGAGTCAGACATAAAGCCTAGTGTGAATAATACTATCCATCCCGATTAAATACGTTAAGTGAGACCATGCCGCTTAGCGGAACAGGTTTCCCCTCACTAACATCCTTTTAAAACATATTTTTGCAAAACCTTTCATAAAACCATATACTGTGCCCCTGCATCCACAATGGTTAAAACATGAATTTATAAGACATATGGTGATATGCATACTTGAAATAATTAGGATTTCCCCATCCCCAATTAGAGTTTAATTATACCAAAGAGGGACTACCTATTCCACATTCATTTTTCTTAAGTTGATGTAGACTATCTATCTCACATCACATAGTTTTCCTAAGATGACTATTAACCAATCATTTTGCCACTTGATTCATGGTAGCCCCATGAATCTAATTATTTCACATTAGCCCCATGAATTTAATGGTCTCATGTTAGCCCCATGAGTATATTTATATCATGTTAGCCCCATGATTCTATTTGAATTTGCCATTTGACTCATGCTAGCCCCATGAATTTATTTGTATCATGTTAGCCCCATGATTCCATATATATATATATATATATATATATATATATATATATCATGTTAACCCTAACCCCATGATTCTATTTATATCATGTTAGCCCCATGGTTAACCTATTTCCATCAGTATCCCTAACTTAGGTCATGTTCATTTATAGTTTCCATTGGTACCTTCAAAACCCTTAGAAATCAAAACCTTTCGAAATCGTTGAAACTCAACCCTTCGAAACCATTGAACCTCAAACCTTTCGAACCCACTGAACTTCAAACCATTCGAAAGCAATAAAACCTTAGACACCCTAATTTAAAACGACTTGAAACATTGCCTTAGAAAATCTTTGGAAAACCTTCCATTTAAAACCTTCCGAAATCATTCAGAAACTAAACCTTTCGACCTAGTCGGAAGCTACCTTTCGACCTCTTAGAAAGCTTTGCTTTCGATCCCTTTTAAAACCATTCAGTAAACAAATCCTTTCGAAAGCATTAACTCTTCTTTAACACAACCTTTCAAAAAAATTTCTAGGTTCAATTTAAAACAGGTGGAAAACCTTCTTTTAAAACCTTTCGACTCCATTGGAAGAGCTAAGTCGAAAGCTCTACTTTGAAAGCTTTAAAGCATCTTTTAAAACAATTCTTTTGAAAGCTTTGGGTTATAGTTCAATTTATAAAACAAGGGTAAATTGCCTAAGTCGAAAGCTTCCTTTTGAAAGCATGGAGAAGCGGCTAGTTTTTCAAACAAGTAAACTTTTCGAATTCAATCAAAGTAGACCCTTCGACTTTGCCGGAAGGTTCAAAACACAACATTTATATCAAGCGGTAGTAACCTTTCACTATGACGGAAGGTTTCAAAACAAAGTAGCAGAAGTAACCTTTCGACTGTGTCAAAAGGTTTAAAACCTTTCTTTCAAACATTTTGACCTGGTCGAAAGCAACCAAGTCGAAAGCTCTAATTCGAAAGCAAGCAGGTGAAAGCTTTTGGTTTATAAAACAAACATACCCCAACCTCTTTGGCCATCAACTTTTCGACCAAGAACCCTTCGAGTCTGTCCAATTCATTACATACCAAGTAGCTTGATACCATATGCATTGGTTTGACCTTGTCGAAAGCTTAGAACCTTTCGACCTTGTAAGAAGGTCCAGGTCAGAAGGTTTACTGCTGTAATAGGCTGAAACATGCTAAAAGTATGATTTCTTTGTTTTTAACATAAAAATAATAACTTTTCAACTAACCTGCCTTTGTTTGTCAAATTCTCATTAGTTAACAAATTCTTTTCAGAAATGTGCTGCCACTATTTTCAAAATTAATAATCATTTTATTTTACAAAATGCCACTTCTCCATAATTATATATATATAACATTTAAGTCACATACCTTAAATAATTTTATATATTCATCAAAACACTTAGGAAAAATCCCAGAAAATCTATTTTAATGTGTTGTCTATCATATAAAAATTTCAACCTCAAACAATTATTATTTTAGGCGAAAATAATTTATAACACAATAAACAATTTCCTTCACTAGAAAATTAAAATAAAATCCACCTTGATTCGGAAAATTATGAAAATTGAAACTCATCTCTGAAATATCATTTCCGACATATATTTAAATTTTCAAGGCATTTGGATGTCATCAATTAAGGTTTTCATATCAAACATATCATTTAAAACAAGTATGAACATGCATAATTCACCAACAAACATGCATATAACTTTTAATCCTCAAAACATGGCAATTACTTGCAAAAACATTTCGGATCTTAGTCTTAAAACCGAAAACCAAAAGAATATGGGATGCTGTAATTATTCACCTTAGCTTTGAGATTATAGATGTGAGGTTTGATGTTGATTTAGTTAATTGTTTCCCTTCTCTTGAATCCTAGATTTAATCTTCCTCTTGAGAGTGAAAATGGTGGCCGGCCTTAGTATTTTTAGTTTGATAAAAATGAGAATGAACGTGAGCATTCTATCTCCTAAGGGTTTAGGGTATAAGCTCCACCTACTTCCCATATTACCCTTTTCAATTCCTAACACCTTTATTTAGGTTATTTTATATTAATTAACACACCATCATGGCATGGCTACCCTTAGCTAAAACAAATATCAATCCATTAATCTCCACATTATTTTATTTAATTTTAGCTAATTAAATATCCCAAATAATGTTATAAAAATATGGGGTGTTACAGACTCCCCACCTTAAAGAATTCCATCCTCGAAATTACGATAAGGTACACAACAAAGCAATCAAAGGTAAAACATACCATTAAATAAGTCAGGATAAGTATCTCTAATCCTCCTCTCCATTTCCCAAGTACAGTCTCTAGCATCGTCACTCCACTGAACCTTTACTAACTTGATTGTCTTGTTCCTCAACTTCTTCTCATCTCTAGCCACAATCTGAATCGGCTTTCTAACTATGGTCAAATCCGGTTCTACTACTAAATCTTCTAAAACTGTAGTTGCTATAGTAGTCTCTGGGTTTCTTACACATTTCCTAAGATGAGAAACATGGAAAACATCATGGAATCTAGCCAAACTACTCGGTAACTCTATTCTATAAGCGAGTTTCCTGATCCTCTCTACAATCAAAAAGGACCGATGAATCTAGGTGCTAACTTCTTGACTTTCCAAATCTAATCACACCCTTCATCGGTGAAACTTTAATAAACACATAATCTCCAATAGAAAATTCCAAAGCCTTCCTTCTTTTATCAGCATAACTTTTCTACCTAGATTGAGCTTCCTTCATCCTAACTCGGATCAACTCAATATTCTCTGCAGCTTCCTTCACCAAATCCGGACCAAGAACCAATCTATCCCCGGCCTCTAACCAACATACGGGAGACTTGCATGGTCTTCCATACAAAGCTTCAAACGGTGCCATCCCAATACTAGCCTGATAACTATTGTTATACGAGAACTCGACTTGATGAAGATGGTCCTCCCATGATCCCCCGAAATCCAATACACAAGCTCTTAACAAATCCTCCAAGATTTTGTTAACTCTTTCCGTTTGCCCATCAGTCTTCGAATAGTAAGCGGTACTCATGTTGAGCTTAGTTCCTAATGCTTCATGTAGACTTTTCCAAAACTCACTAGTAAACAAAGAATCTCTATCACTGACAATACTACTAGGAATCCCGTGCAATCTACTACATTCTTCATAAATAACTTCGCCAAAATAGGTGCCGTCCTTGTTGACTTTACTGGAATGAAAAGGGCACTCTTAGTCAATCTATCTACTATGACCCATATACTTTCATTCCATCCATTAGATCTTGGCAACCCATCAATAAAATCCATAGAGATAGAATCCCACTTCCACAACGGAACTTCCAACGGTTAAAGTAATCTGCTAGGCTTCTGGTGTTCAGCCTTTGCCTATTGGAAATTCAAGCACTGCTTACCACATACACCAATGTCTCATTTCATACCTTCCCAGAAGAAACTTCTCTTCATGTCCTGATACATCTTCGTTCCTCCTGTATGGATAGTGAACTTCGAACGATGGAACTCATCCAAAACTTCCTTCCTCATGTTTTCTATATTCGGAACACACAACCTACCTTTCTTTCTCAACCACCCATTTTGGTCAAGACTGAAATCCTTTAGGTCATCGCTCTTTGTTCCTTCCCTCAAACTTTTGATCCGTTCAGCCATAATTGGATCCTCCTCTTGCTTAGAAGCTATCTTCTCAATCATTACCAGTCTAACTTCTAAACAAGACAATACAACACTTCCGGTACTAGAACCTACCTCGGATCTAAACTGCACACTACAAGCTAACAATGCTTCCAAATCTTTCCACTCAGCAATCATAGGCAATACTGCATTCTGATGTTTCCGGCTGAGTGCATCCGCCACCCTGTTTCCTTTTCGGGATGTGTACTCAATTCCAAAATCATAAGCAGCAATAAACTCCAACCATCTCCGCTGTCTCATGTTCAGCTCCTTCTGAGAGAACAAGTACTTTAACGACTTATGATCAGTATAAAGCTCAAATCGCTCTCCCAAAAGATAATGCCTCCACGCCTTCAAAGCAAATATAACGACAGCTAACTCCAAGTCATGCGTTAGATACCTAACTTCATGTGGTCTGAGATGTCTAGAAGCATAAGCAATCACTTACCTCTTTGCATCAACACAGCTCCCAATCCAGTTCCACACACATCAGTATAAACCAAATCTTGATTCCCCTCTGGAACCACTAACACCAGCGCATAGGTCAATAAGTATTTCAAGCTCTGAAATGCTTTCTCGCACTTATCAGTCCATACGAACTTCACATCTTTTTGCGTAAGCTTGGTTATCGGTGCAGCTATCCATGAAAAATCCTTGATAAATATTCGATAATATCCAACCAATCCAAGAAAGCTCTTAATCTCGATCACCGTCTTGGATCTCTTCCAATTATTCACCGCTTCAATCTTAGTTGGATCTACAAACAACCCTTTCTCTGAGACGACATGACCAAGGAACTTCACTTCCTTCTTCCAAAAATGACACTTTGAAAACTTATCCTTCAACTAATGCTCCCTGAATGTTTCGAGCACAACTCTAAGATGAACTTGATGCTCCTTCTCATCCTTAGAGTATACCAAAATATCATCTATGAAGACCAACACAAATCTATACAACTGCTCTCGAAAAATCCTATTCATCAGATCCACAAAGAATGCCGACGCATTAGTCAGTCCAAACGGCATAACTAACCATTCGTACGATCCATATCTTGTCCTAAATGTCGTCAAAGGAATGCTATCCTCTACCACTCTATGCTGATGAAATCCCGTCACCAAATCCAGCTGAGAGAATACCTTGGCTCCACTTAACTGATCGAACAAATCGTCAATTCTCGACAATGGATATTGGTTCTTTATCGTCTTCTCATTCAACTTACGATAATCGATACACAACCTTAACGATCCATCCGGCTTCTTAGCAAATACAACGGCATCTCCCCATGGTGAACTACTTGGTCGGATAAAACTCTTGCCTTCCAAATCCACCAACTACACCTTCAACTCTCTCATCTTGGTGGGAGTCATTCTACTTGGCGGTCTACTCACCGGTTTTGTTCCAGGAACTTAATCAATCTGAAACTCTGTGGCTCGTTTCGGTGGTAGTCCAACTACTAGCTCAAATACATCAGCAAATTCTCTAACTACAAAGACTCGATGCAACTCATTTTCCAACTCCATGATACCCAATAAAGCATTCATTTCACAAGTAGGGTTCTCTACTGTATAAACTATCCGATCTCTACAATCCGGGCGACTAAGTGATATTTTCCTATCATGGCAAAATATCCTAGCATCATATTTACTTAACCAATCCATCCCAAGGATAATCCCAAATCCCACAAAGTCAAACACATGCAAACAGCCATCAAAAGTATGGCCTAGCAAATCATATTCTAAATGGTCACACCTCATCCCAAGCATTGCATACCCTCCTATCGGATTTGCAACCCTTAAGGGAGTAACTAAGTATGAGGGTTCTAGGTTAAGCCTATCTACCAAACATCGAGAAATAAAAGAATGAGATGCTCCAGTATCAAATAGAACGCTAAAAGACATACCGTGAATCTACAGCGAGCCTCCCAAAACAGCCTTCCTTTTTTTTTGCACAATTGGCCTTGGAATTATGGGCCCTAGTGAATACATATATCTCTTTCCATCTCTAGCAGGCTCGGGGCATTTGTTCTTATAATGACCGATCTGATCACAATTAAAACATCTGACATTCTTCTTTCCAACAGCTTCTTTCCCTTTTCCTTTTCCATTCCCGGTACGACACTCATTAGCATAGTGTCCCTTCTTATCGCATTTGTAGCAAACCACTTCAGCCTTTCCGTTCTTCTATGCTCCTCCCTTCTGAGCATTCTTTTTTTGAAAAAACTTCCTTTTCTAGCCCTGTCCCATCTGGGCCTCCTTCATCTTCTTCCTCAAGCAAGCCAACGCCTCTTCTTGTCTTAATGCCATTTTAACCACTACAACACTGGGATCTCACAAATGTGGTAAAGTAGCACTTATCAACTTTGGTCTCAAGCCCCTTATAAACTTTTCATTCCTCTTGATCACGGTATCCACCAAAGCATACCCGTATCGGGCCAACTCCTGAAACTTCCTCGCATACTCCAAGACGGACATATCTCCTTGTTCCAACTCTGTAAACTTCCTCACCAACGCCTACTGCGCCATAACAGACATGAATCTTTCTGAAAACCTTCTCCTAAACTCCTCCCAAGTTATGGTTTCCTCATTAACCCCGGAAGTAATAGTATTTCACCAGAATAGAGCAGCTCCCTGCAGCTGCCACGAAGCCAATCTCCACTTCTGTGCATCATTCAATCCTAAGTCAGCAAAAATTCTCTTGCAATGCAGTAGCCAATTTTCCACCACGATCGCATCTTTAGTACCAATAAACGGCTTCACTCCAAGCCTGATGTAATCCCTACTCAAGTTAGCATACTGATTGACCATCGGAACTTCCTGAGCTCCACCTCCAGTAGCATTTCCTCCGACAACTCCGGCTGCTATTCCATCTTGCACCATGTTTACAACGAAATGATACATTTTCCCCATGTCCATCGGAGGAACTCCTGCACCAATAGTTTCAGCTTGAGCCTGACCGGGTCTTCTCCTAGTGTTTGGTCGGGCATTTCTATTAGTGATGGTGTTATCTCCTCCAAGGTTTACTCTGCCTCTTCTTCCTTCCATGTCTGTATTCAAACCTCATGAGATACAGATGAATAGCCTAATTGAGATAGGAGCCTAGAGATATAGCGTATACTTATATATATATAGCAAATACAAGTACATTACTATAGCATTATCCCATACCCCGATCTTAACTCTAATTTCTAAGGATTATGTTTCCAAAAATCATTTTTTTAATTAACGTATTTCATAAACCATGCTCTGATACCAAGCAGTAACATCCCCTATCTAGAGGCCCAAAACTAAGCACTACAAATGCTGCAGTCGTCTATAGTATTAGCTTCCGACGACTAAATACGGCTATGTTAATGGTATCAATAATATCAGAAGCACTTGAATATGAAACAAAACACAGATTTCAAAACAACTTTTACTTCATTACATTTCAAAACCAATTGTTTCACATTCACAATGCATAATCCCAAATCGTTCCCAGGCATAGATAAATATAATTATTACAAATTACGCCAAGAGCAGTATATGAAGATACCCCTTTGGTTGATCAGAGTCATATGGTCATAATAGACCTAATATAAACAACCCAGCGGAAAACTCATCGAAACATAACAAGAACTGCAAATCCTAAATAACTATCCGTTTGCCGCCTACATGCCTCCGGTAGCCTTATTCGTCATCCTACTAAAACAAAAAAAGACTTTAATCCCTCAACGTACTCAAATTAATTTTGAGCACCCGAGAGTTTAAGAGGAAAACATAAACTTTGAGTCAGACATAAAGCCTAGTGTGAATAATACTATCCATCCCGGTTAAACATGTTAAGTGAGACTACGCCGCTTGGCGGAACGGGTTTCCCCTCACTAACATCCTTTTAAAACATTTCTTTTGCAAAACCTTTCATAAAACCATATACTGTGCCCATGCATCCACAATGGTTAAAACATGTATTAATAAGACATTATGATGATATGCATACTTGAAAACAATTAGGATTTCCCCATCCCCAATTAGAATTTAATTATATCAAAGAGGGACTACTTATTCCATATTCATTATTCTTAAGTTGATGTAGACTATCCATCTCACATCACATAGTTTTCCTAGGATGACTATGAACCCATCATTTTGCCATATGATCCATGCTAGCTCCATGAATCTAATTATTTCATGTTATCCCCATGAATTTAATGGTCTCATGTTAGCCCCATGAGTTTATTTATATCATGTAAGCCCCACGATTCTATTTGTATCATGTTAGCCACATGATTCTATCTGAATTTGCCATTTGACTCATGCTAGCCCCATGAATCTATTTGTATCATGTTAGCCCCATGATTCCATATATATATATATATATATATATCATGTTAACCCCATGATTCTATTTATATCATGTTAGCCCCATGATTAACCTATTTCCATCGGTATCCCTAACTTAGGTCATATTCATTTACTGTTTCCATTAGTACCCTCAAAACCCTTAGAAATCAAAACCTTTCGAAACCGTTGAAACTCAACCCTTCGAACCCATTGAACCTCAAACTTTTCGAACTCATTGAACTTCAAACCTTTCGAAAGCAATAAAACCTTAGACATCCTATTTTAAAACGACTTGAAACATTGCCTTAGAAAATCTTTGGAAATCCTTCCATTTAAAACCTTCCGAATCATTCAAAAACTAAACCTTTCGACCTAGTCGAAAGCTACCTTTCGACCTCTTCGAAAGCTTTGCTTTTGACCCCTTTTAAAACCATTCAGTAAACAAATCCTTTCGAAAGCATTAACTCTTCTTTAACACAACCTTTCAAAAACTTTTCTGTGTTCAATTCAAAACAGGTGGAAAACCTTCTTTTAAAACCTTTCGACTCCACTGAAAGCGCTAAGTCGAAAGCTCTGTTTCGAAAGCTTTAAAGCATCTTTTAAAACAATTCTTTTGAAAGCTTTGGGTTATAGTTCAATTTATAAAACAAGGGTAAATCGCCTAAGCCGAAAGCTTCCTTTTGAAAGCATGGAGATGCGGCTAGTTTTTCAAACAAGTAAACCTTTCGAATTCAATCAAAGTAAACCTTTTGACTTTGCCGGAATGTTTAAAACACAACATTTATATAAAGCGGCAGAAACCTTTCGACTATGACGGAAGGTTTCAAAACAAAGTAGCAGTAGTATCCTTTCGACTGTGTCAAAAGGTTTAAAACCTTTCTTTTAAACATTTTGACCTGGTCGAAAGCAACCAAGTCGAAAGCTCTAATTCGAAAGCAAAGCAGATGAAAGCTTTTGGTTTATAAAACAAACATACCCCAACCTCTTTGGCCATCAACCTTTCGACTAAGAACCCTTCGACTCTGTCCAATTCATTACGTACCAAGTAGCTTTATACTATATGCATTGGTTTGACCTTGTCGGAAGCTTAGAACCTTTCGACCTTGTCGGAAGGTCTAGGTCGGAAGGTTTACTGTTGTAATAGGCTGAAACATGCTAAAAGTATGATTTCTTTGTTTTTAACTTAAAAGGATAACTTTTCAACTAACCTGCCTTCGTTTGTCAAATTCTCATTGGTTAACAAATTCTTCTCAGAAATGTGCGCCACTATTTTCAAAATTAATAATCATTTTATTTTACAAAATTCCCCTTCTCCTTAATTAAATATATAAAACATTTAAGTCTCATACCTTAAATAATTTTATATATTCATCAAAACACTTAGAAAAAATATGGAAAAATCATAGAAAATCTATTTTAATGTGTTGCCTAACATATAAAAATTTCAACCCCAAACAATTATTATTTTCGCCGAAAATAATTTATAACCCAATAAACAATTTCCTTCACTAGAAAATAACATAAAATCCAACTTGATTCGGAAAATTCTGAAAATTGAAACCCATCTCTAAAATATCATTTGCAACCTATATTTAATCTTTCAAGGAATTTTGATGTCATCAATTAGGGTTTTCTTATCAAACATATCATTTAAAATAAGTATGAACATGCATAATTCACCAACAAACATGCATATAACTTTTAATCCTCAAAACATGACAATTACTTGCAAAAACATTACGGATCTTAGTCTTAAAACCGAAAAACAAAAGAATATGGGATGCCGTAATTATTCACCTTAGCTTTGAGATTATAGATGAGAGGTTTGATGTTGATTTAGTTAATTATTTCCCCTCTCTTGAATCCTAGCTTTAATCTTCTTCTAGAGAGTGAAAATGGTGGCCGGCCTTAGTATTTTTAGTTTGATAAAAATGAGAATGAACATGAGCATTCTATCTCCTAAGGGTTTAGGGTATAAGCTCCACCTATTTCCCATATTACCCTTGTCATTTCCTAACACCTTTGTTTAGGTTATTTTATATTAATTAACACACTATCATGGCACGGCTACCCTTAGCTAAAACAAATCTCAATCCATTAATCTCCACATTATTTTATTTTATTTTAGCTAACTAAATATCCCAAATAATGTTATAAAAATATGGGGTGTTACAGACTCCCCACCTTAAAGAATTCCATCCTCAAAATTACGATAAGGTGCACAACAAAACAATCAAAGGTAAAACATACCATTAAATAAGTCAGGATAAGTATCTCTAATCCTCCTCTCCGTTTCCCAAGTACAGTCTCTAGCGTCGTCACTCCACTGAACCTTTACTTACTTGACTGTCTTTTTCCTCAACTTCTTCTCATCTCTAGCCACAATCTGAATCGGCTTTCTAACTTTGGTCAAATCCGGTTCTACTACTAAATCTTCTAAAATTGTAGGTGCTATAATAGTCTCCGGGTTTCTTACACATTTCCTAAGATGGGAAACATGGAAAACATCATGGACTCTAGCCAAACTACTCAGTAACTCTATTCTAAAAGTGATAGGCTCTACAAAAATTGGAAACATGGGTTTCACCAAAGTTCAAATAAGAGCATTTCGAAGGTATCGAGATAGCTTTCGAAGGAGTAGCAACCACCAAGTGTCATTACAAATGATAAACAGGACAAAAGCTTTCGAAATGGGAAGAAAAGAAGGCGAGGTTACCTTTCCGCCTCATCTAGACCTTTCGATGCAAGTGGATTCGCATATATAAGAAAGGCAAGGGCTTTCGTCGTAGTCAATTAACTATTTGAAGAAATGATTCCAATACACCTTTCGAAAGCAAGAACAAGCCTTTCAAAATGGTTGGAACCCTTTGAAGGCATGATAAAAATCATACATGAAGTCACTCTCCATGCCTTTTGAGGCAATGCAAAAGCTCAGCTCATTTCTAACTTGCAATAGTATAACAACACAAAGCAAAGAGCACTTCTACTCCCCTTTTCGACCAAGTCGAAAACAGTCCAGTAAAAAGAAAAGTAAAAGAGGCACTCGAACTTTAACGGAAGCAAGAGGTTGTCAAGGTGATCCTTTCGACTAGGTCGAAAGGTTTGGAAAGAAAAGGTGGATGCGTAAGAATGGATAGGAAAGGTCAAAAAAAGCCTTTCGACCGCAACGAAAGAAGGCGCGCAGAAAGATGAAGCAAGACCTTTCGACCATGTCGAAAGGATACGTGCGAAAGATCGAAGGAGGACCTTTCGACCATGTCGAAAGGATACACATGGAAGATTGGAGGAAGGCCTTTCGACCGAAGCAAAAGGATGGGCGCAAAAGGGGGCCGACCTACATCTATAAATACGACCCTAGGGGTCCGAATTTGGGGACCGGATTTTGGAATCCTAAACTCATTCTCCTATTTCTTAGCAAAATCAAATCTTTGTAACCCTAAATCAATTTGGGGAAAAGCTCTCTTACATGTAACTCAATTTGGATTAATGTTAAAAGTTGAAGTGCATGGATTCAATAAAGATTTTGATCACGAGGGAGATCATTTTGATCATTAGCTTGACTGATGATCAATTGCACACGATGCTAGCTTATTTTCTTAATTACCTTTTGACTTATGCGATGCCATGGGATCAACTTGGATAATATGCATACGAATCACGTTATCATCGTGTTTAATGATATCAAGTGACAAACAAAGACGATGATGATGTTTCGATCTTCATAAGTTCATGGAACTTATGTTATCTAAGATGATATCGCATTGCATATGTGACATAGAGCTTGTATATTATACATTGGATCTACTTTGAAAAGGCAAAACCCCTTTCGACTCGATCGAAAGGGACGTTTCGAAAGAGATTCGAAGTGTAAATGATAAGCTATGCTATAGGGATGAAAACCTTCGAAGAGTGTATACACACTATGATACATTTGACCCTTTCAAAGGAGTTCTTTCCAAAAGAGTATAAATAATGATGTCGAAAGCAAATACTTCTATTTAAGGGAAGAATGGACCTTTCGACACGGTCGAAAGAAATGAATGTCTAATACAAATAATCACTTTCGACTCACTCAAAAAAAAGTGGGTTCGAAAGGAGTGCTTCTCCTTAACATTCATTTCGATAGGGTTGATTGGATCTATTAACTGTCATAAGATCACCCTCCGGAAGCAACTTGTTCAAATTAACCCAATCGAAAAGGGTTTTGAAGGGAGTGATCACTTCCAAAAATTTCCTTTTGAAGCGTAAACAATATTTCTCATTAACCACTCAGCTTTGGGGAGGTTGACGAGTTTTATTGTTAACAAATGTATTAGAATAGAAACTCAATTTTATGATGACCTCGCTATGCTTTAATATAAAAAAAACCTCGCAAGTTAAATTTTATTTCAAATTAGTAGTATTATTTAGAATTTGGTAGTGGCATGCACCAAAGTATTTCTACATTGATTGAAGTAATATTCATTATGCATGACAAGATCCTAAAACAGTTCTCCTTTCTGTTATTTCGCACAATTAAAGTTATTGGTTATGTTTTAAACAATCTAATCCACCTCTTCTCCTAATTGTAAACGGAGCTACATAATTCACTTTTCCCAGCATGACATATTTTTATTGCTTATTTTTCATCTATAGATCACCTAAAATAATTGTATCTGCAATGCCATATTTTTTAGATAACTCTTTTGCTTATATTGATATCATTAGCTTTAAGGATTCGGCCACATGTTTGTTTATTTCAATAGCCGAGAAAATGTGAGCAAAATACAAAACTTGACAATCAGGAAATCTAGCCAACAGCAAGAAACAACGGTAAAATATTCACTTAACCAATCTCTTTTACGGATGAAGAGAACTATGCTCCTTTTATCACAAATGGTGTTGAGTATGAATGTTAAAAAGGTATATTGCCGATCGAAATTGATAAACATATATACACACACACATACTGCATTCGACAATATACTACCGAAATTTTCAAATGCACCCAGCAGTATACCACCGAATGAAACTGATGGGTAAGATGGAGGACATAGTGGAGTGTATTTTATTGTATCACACTTCTAATTATGAACACAGATCAAGTAAGAAACTGCAATCTATTTTCGTTATTTTATTGAATAAGCTCGTTGGCTTTTTAGGAACTTGCATAAACTTTAAACAAAGTACTTCTACCTATTCTAAAGGAATAACAGACTGAATTAAACTATGACTAATTTGAATAATGTGACTGCCCGGGAGTTTCGACCTTCGAAAATCGACATCAATACATCTACTATATTACATGCCGAACAATCGAATGCCGGAAATACTAGATCGTTAGGGAAAAGAAGAAAGAGGTAGAAGAAGAAAATAGAAATAACAACACAGAATCTCACAATCGCAGCGGAACAATATATAATAGATAACAACTGGTCTTATACAAAAAGAACTATAACTGTTTTTATACTTATATCATCAGAGTACAACACATCAAAATAACAATACTGGATAGTTATAATAACTTGTCCTCACAAGTGCTGAATATACAGCTTACAATACACAGCGGAATAAATAACCAAGCACGTGTAATACATCTTCGCCATCCAGCTCATCTCCTGAGCCCCATAGCATCCTATCATGTATCTGTAATACTCAGTCTGACCCGAGCATTATAATAAAATAACACCCGAGTCAGTCTGAAAAACCAGCGTGAGAAAACACACTCAATTTGATTATTAAAGTTTTCAAAATCCTTTGCAAATCAAAGGTATCTCGTAAGACCACGCCACAAATAAACACGATGGGTTTTTACCTTACGATAACCAAAACATTTCATATCAAATCCTCGGATATTATAATAGTGTCTAAGCACAATCACTTATTCAAATAGCTGAAATTGTTACATTAATTAAATTTCAACATACTAGGCTCTACAATCAAAACCGTAAAGGCACGTATTAGAGAATGGATTCCATACGAATAACTAGGCACTGGGGTACCACCTGTCACAGTACACGTTTAGAAACAGCGTATCGAGGACCACACTGGGATCTCCTACAATACAAGACCGGACTATCCCTAACCTAAACAGACCGAATATGCTATCACCCCGGACGTTCCCACCCTCTCTCGAGCTCCTTCCATATAACGTAGTGATAAATAATATTCGAGGTTATCTAGAAAGGTGATAAACATGCCCTAATTGGGTGTGACCCACTTAGCCTTGCTGCATCTCCCCTGATTTTCTGTCATTCTCGGTTGATGAAGCTAGAGGCTACGATTATCTTTTAAGGAAGTTTTCACTTAGAATGCTCATTGTCTTCCAATGACAATTTTCTGATAGCATTCATCCATACAAGTTCGTTTTGGGTCCGAACGGAACCGAAGGTACTATTCCTACTACATCCATTTTAGAATAATCCTCATGATTAGTAGCAATTAGCCCTTGCACTTCACTGCTCTGTCTTCGACTCCATGCTCTTGTTTTCTTTTTGAAACTGTACTCGTTGGATCGAAGTGGTTTTCGGATAATAAATCTGATCCTGGTCTTTTCGAAACAACGTTCGATATTTTCGGTAAACTCAACCCTGATTCTCTAGGAAATAAATAGATGAAAATAAGATCGTAAATCACCTCCTAACCGTTAGTGGATAGATTTCCTTATCATCGTCCTAAAAGAAACGAAGCGATTTTATACGTATAGTATAGTATCTCAAACGATAACTGTACCATATAAATCCCATATTTCTCCTAGATATTCCCAAAGTTATATTTTGGGTCCATATTTGATAGTCGGTTATTTAACTATCAAAAATCAATCATTCAATCAAATATTTCCTTTCCACTGAAAACACCAAATCCCTTTTTACTTTAATTTTAATAAACTAAATCTCTTTATCCAAAATATATACTTTCTTACCAAATTTAGTATATTCACAAACTATTCTTTTCAAAGATATTTGGAAGCCTTTAAAATAATTTGGAAGGTACCACTGCGGTATCAAACCATGGATTCACAGCTCAGTGGTTACGTCTCTATCCCAGAGAAATTCAAGACTTAACTACAGGTACTCACTACCTTCGATTTTTCCATGCAGGTATACCATTACTTCCCGAAACTTTATTTAAAAAATTTCAAAATATATACTTATGAAATTTCTATAATAATTTTCCAAGAAGTAAATTTTAGGCAGTTGCTCTTTAAATAAAAGTTATTATAAAATACTATTAATATAGAATAATCTATCTCTTAAAATAATAATACTGATTAATTCTTAAATAATAATTAACTTAATATCGACCATTTATAAAACTACTTAATTATAATTAAATATACTTTAAACAAATTTTAAACAACTAAATAATAAATTTTCTGAAATATCCTTTAACACTTTTAGAAATTACCCAGCTTAACAATTCCTTCCTTTTTTTTAAAACAAACTTCAATTCCTCGATAAAATATATTTTTCAAATTTCAATATAACCAGCCTAAAATTTTCTTAAATCTTTCCCGATTTATTCCCAATTTAATTTACGTCCCAATTCCGTAAATTCCCTTTCCACGTCTCTGAAAATAAATCTACCATTTATTTTTAAACCGATTTACCCATTTCCTTATAAATCCTCACCGTGAATTTATAATTTCAATTTATCCACTGATAATTACTTCACTTTATTTATAAACTTCGTTTATAAATTCCATAGTTTCATTTCCCGTTTATCACTGTTTCACAACACTTGATCGATTTTCTAAATTAAATTCCATTTTTAAATTAATTTCTTAAATAACCCTAATATACTCCAAAGCCCACTAATTTCAGATCTCACTTCCTTTTTATAATTTAAAATTTTATTTAAATCTGGAACATCAATTTCATATTCTATTTTCAAATTCCCTTTTTATTTTCCCAAATCTATTTTAAATCTCGAATTTAAAAATAAATCCTTTTATACTTAAACAATATCGTTTATGTTCTATTATTTAAAAACTATTTTATTCACATTTATTCAAAAATCTCTATATTTCCATATTCCAGAATTATTAAATAGAATTTTAAAACCAAACTATTTATTTTTCCCAAATCATTTCTTTTAATTTATCCAAATTTCACTATAAATATTTTTACTTTGAATTCTATTTTTAAATCTCTTTCCAAATTTTAAACATTTATCGTTAGTATTTAAAAATACCAAAATCTAACCAGTAATTCCATAGCATCCAATAAATTCAATTTCCACTATAATCTATCACAGATTATTCAAACGAATCATATCACTGAGTATGAAAATAATTTCAACATTTTTTAGGAATCCAGTTGGATCCCTCCAACCTGTTTCCTTGCATCCACAGATGTTAATACAATATAAAAAATACCAATCCCACTTCGAGGGGGATATCGCGGTATATAGGATCATCCGCTGTTATGCGGGGCGCATAGGGTCTCATCCGCTATATATATGCGGGAATATCAATCACTCCAATATATATATACTACTATATATAACATCACATTCAACTGATAAAAATATATCGATTATGTCAATCAATCAATAATTAATTTTAACTATCTAAAATTAATTAAGGTTATCCAAAATTGAGTGAGATTAACTCACTTTTATTTCCCATCATTGCTCTACGTTCGAATTTGCTAAAAATTTTGGAAGCACCAAACCGTTCCAATCCACTTCCTTAACATAGAATTCGTTGGTACGATCCCGATGCAACTCGTTGCTTTAAATTCAGGCCTCGTACGAAAATGATATACATTTTATAAGCTATTGGGTTCATTAAATAAATTAATCACAAATTAATTACTAATTTTCAATTTACTTGAATTACCCCTACTTAACATTTCTTCCAGCCTACTAAAGCCCAACCTGCATGTGACCCTTCCTCCTTCCTCCTTCTTCTTCTTTTTATCTCTTTTTTTTCCCAGACCGGCCCTTTTTATATATATAACTGGCCCAAAGCCCATCGCCCAAACTTTCTTCCTCCTCCTTTATTTTTTTTGACATCAATGAAGTTCTCCCCTGTGCATGCGTATCACTGATACATGTCCAACGACCACCTACGGCCAAACCACCATCGCCAACATCTTTCCCACCTCGCTCTCCATCCAGCCATCACCCCCACATGATGTTCGATCCCTTTAACCTCATCGCGACCTGCTCCTCAATCACACCGCTGCACCATGGGTCGCGACCCCCACCATGGCATCGCACATTACCAAATTAAAGTCGCGAGTGCCAAATCATCTCGCAGTCACGATTCCAGCATCTAAGCATCGAATCAATGGCTAGAGCCTCGAAAATCCCAAACCCTAGGCGAAAAGCTGCTTCGACATTACTGTCGAGTTCGTCCAAGCATCATCGCACCATTCAAGAGGTATACCAGATTAAAGAGAATCACGAAACATGAATTTAGAAATTTGTTTCACGATTTTAGGTTGAGAAATCATCGAGATAGGAAATTTTTTTATCACTACTTCGTGTTGTTTTCTTTTTTTTAAAAGAGGAAGGGGACGTGACCTTTTGAAAAGGAGTTGGTGTGTAGAATGTTATCCACAGTGACTCTGAGGTGATACGAAAAAGGTTGATAGAAATATATAGGTCAATCAATAAACATATGTATTTATTTAAATTCAATCGTCTCGATTTCACAGCTCAAAATTTTGAACTCCTATCGAGGTGTGCCGCTAGGCATTTATAATGTTATACCACTATTTCGAACGCAATGGAAAAGGTTTCGAGTCCTAATCGATCGTATGGAGAAGATAACTTTTTGGACCCAATTATTATATTGAATTTTCGATATAAATTTCAGCGCGTTTATATACCGTACGACCACACGATAACTCCAAACACTACAAAATTTGAAACCCGATAATAATACACTATTACGGATCCAATGGAATAAGTTTCGTCGATATCCGAGACTGTGCCCCGGAAGGCTATTTTTAAATGTCAATTCAAACGATATATTTTTAAAACTAAACAAATCACTTTTAAATTCAATTTTAAAACTTTTATTATCTTCATTATTATCAATATAAATTTTATAAGCCTTTAAATTATTTTTAACAAGCTTAAAACTCAAGATTCAATATTTTAACCAATTTCCAATTATTAAATTCAAAAATTAAATTATCCAATAAATCTTTATATTTGAAATTCAAGTTAAAAATTAACTTTTAGTTATTTAAAATCAATTAAATATTCCAGTTTCACATATTCAAAATTCTGGGTCGTTACAAATAACAACGAGCCCTATTCAATAGGGATTTATTCAGCAGACTAGTGATTGTTTGTTGACATGTTCATACCAATAGACTTTACCAACAAACCTTCTCTAAACTAAGATGACCTGTCTTTAGTTTATCCTTGGAATCTCGCACATGCCAAACATACCATGAAGCTTTCATATAAATCAAGTTTCAATGGCTTTGTCATGATATCTACTACTTGAACAAGCATATTGCAGTACACCAGCTCTATAACACCTTGATTTACAAGCTCATGAAGAAAATGGTACCTCACATCAATATGTTTACTCCTTTTGTACATCACTGGATTCTTTGAGAGCTTGATTGTGGACATATTATCACAATAAATCATCGTACATCCTTCTTGCATTAAGCCAATATTCTCTAAAATACTTCTCGGCCAAATAACTTGGCATGTACATGCTGCTGCTACCATAAATTCCGCCTCAGTTGTGGACAAAGTTACAACTGGTTATCTCTTTGATTACCACGAAATCACCACATTGCTCAGAAAACAAACATATCCAGAAGTACTCTTCGTACTATCTTGATCTACAGCATAATCAGAATCTAAATAAGCAATTAATGTATCATCACCATTCCTCTTGTAATGAATACCAAAATCCAATGTACCTTTAATTTACCTTAAACCATTTTCACAGCTGCCATGTGCTGCTAAGTAGGGTTTTCCATGTATCTTCTTGTTAAACTAATAATAAACATGAGATCAGGACTAGTAGCTGCTAGATACATTAAACAACCTACCATTTGTTTGTATAAGCTTGCGTCCACAAAGCTACTACGATCATCCTTCACAAGTTTACATCTCGAAACTATGGGATTTCTCATAGAATTTGCAATCCTGTATCTTTTACCTTTCCAAGATCTCCTGAGCATACTTTCCCTGGCTTATGTCTATTCCTAATTCATCTTAATTGACCTCAGCCCCAAGAAAATGTCGCATCTCCCCAACGTCAGTCATATCAAATTCAACCTTCATGGAAGCTTTGAACTCCTCAATCGTGTTCAGCCTAGTACCAGTTATGATAGGATCATCCACATATAGTGAAAAAATTAACAAGTTACCTCCTTTATTTGATTTCATGAACAGGGTAGGTACATGGGACACTTGTGAAATCCATTCTTGCAGAAGTAGGACTCGATACGACTGTACCATGCCCTAGGTGCTTGCTTGAGTCCATATAATGCCGTTTTAATTTGGTAGACTTTTATTTCCTTTCTTCTCAAATCCTTCTAGTTGCTATACGTAAACTGTTTCCATGAGTTTTCCATGCAAAAAGGCACATTTCACGTCAAGCTGATGAATCTTCATTCCACTTTTGTGCCATAAGAGCTAGAATAGCTCTAATGGTGTCCCATCTTGCCACAGGTGCGAACACCTCATTGTAATCTATGCCATACTTCTATGTATATCCCTTTTCCATGAGTAGGGACTTACATTTGTCAGTCTCACCATTCTTGTTTAGCTTGGTCTTGAAAACCCACTTGACCCTTATTGCTTTTGCTCCAGCAGGTAGGCTACATAATTCCCATCTGTAATTTTTCTCAATAGCTTTAATTTCTTGTGCCATAGCAACTCTCCAATGCTCATGAGTGACAGCTTTAGCATAGCTTATGGGATCTTGAATAGAAGTAAACAATGAAAGATCAGCATGTGTTTCTTCATCATCGGACATGCCTTATCTACTTGGGTAGTTCTTCATCCAAGCAGGTACTCTTCTCAATCTTCTTAATTGATTTCAGTAGTTACTTGTATTTCTTCTTCTTGTGTTTCTCCTTCTTTTGACATACTTAAGACACTACCCTATGTGTATGTTAGTGCCTCGCTACTGACTTCAACATCATCCCATTTCAGCATCGCCTGGTTTACGCTTGAATTTTGGCCCCGTCCAATGTTACTTGCTCTTCAATGACGACGTCTTTGCTAATGATATGATTTCGTTTTCAGTAGGATTATACAACTTGTATGCCATGGATTCCTCACTAATGTCGAACATCACACATCTGACACTGTTGTCATCAAGCTTCTTTCTCTTTTCTTTTGGTACGTGTGCATGTGCCACATAACCAAACACCTTGAAGTGACTCATTGATGGCTTCTTGTTGCTCCAAGCTTCTTCTAGCATCACTTTATCCACTGCAGCAGTAGGGCTATGATTTAGAATATGTATACACCAGTTGTTGCTTCAGGCCAGTAAATCTTTGGAACGTGTCTTCCATTTAGCATGCTTCGAACCACATTAAGAACCGTCATGTTCTTCTCGCACCATTCTTGTGTGGTGTATATGAAGTAGTCAACTCTCTTTGAATCTTATGGCTTTCACAAAACACTTTGAATTCTCTTGAATTGTACTCACCTCCCCTATCAGTTTTGAGACATTTGATCATCAAGCTTGTTTCTTTCTCAACTAGTACTTTGAATTTTCTGAAAATGTCTAGTGCTTGTGATTTCTCATATAAAAAATAAGTCCAGCGCTTACATGAATAATCGTCGATGAATGTGATTATATGTCTCCTTTGGCTGTTGGACTCGGGTGAGATAGGTCCAAAAATATCTGAGTGAACCAATTGAAGTTTTTGATGCTCTCCAAGAACTCTTCTTCAAAAAGGACTCTCTTTGTTGTTTCCTGATCAAACAATCTTTACATGGAGTGTTATCTTCTTTAATTGTAGGCAACCCTAACACCATCTCCTTGTTTTTCAACATCTTCAAACTCTTGTTATTGATATGTCCATAGCGCTGATGCCATAGCTGAGTAACTTCCTCCATGTCTATCTTGAGACAAGTAGCCACAGGTTGCATTATGTTTGCAATAACAACATTTGTGCGGTTTGTAATTATTGGGGTCTGAATGATCAATCCTTTCTTTGGATGGTACACACTGCACATTTCATGTTGCATAAGAGCTGCTACTCCCTTTTCTTGGATTTGACCAACGCTGATCAAATTACTACAACAAAGTATACGTTAGTCAGAACATGATTAACACTTTCTATTGCAAATCTGATGTCACCTTCCTTCATCGCTGACATCTTTGACTTATTCCCAAGCTTTAAACTGTGTTTATAATCTTCATTCAGCGAACAAAACCAATGCTTGTCACCACTCACGTGGTTCGAACACTCTGAGTCCAAGAACCAGACATATTCTCTTGTTGCATGCTTCTCATTCACATGAGCCATTAAACGCATCTCTTCTCTACCATCAAGCTTTACATAATTGGCATCCTTCTCCCATTCTAGACGCTCCGATTGAAAGTGCTCTACCTTATGGCACTTGTGACATTCAGTTGTGGTTCTATTGATGAAGGATCTTCCTCGTCCTTGACCACTATAGCCTCAGCTTCTTCTTCTTCCCCTGTACGCTGGTTCTGTGACAACCTTCAAACCATGTTCTTCTTCTTTTTGTCCAAGCATTCTTTGGTAATGAACCAATAAACTACCATGTAACTCATATATGGTCATTGTATCAAGATTATTTGATTCCTCGATAGAGCACAACGTAATTGAATTTAGGTGTGAGTGAATGAAGAATCTTGGAAAAAATAGTGCTAGGAACTGTACGGTCTCGCCATTGATCTTCATTTTGTTGACGATGGTGAGAATTTTGGTGAGATAGGAGTCAACCTTTTTCCATCCTTCATGGTCAAGAGCTCGTATTCCCACTCTAGTGCTTGCAGCTAAGCTCTCTTCACCTTCGTAGAACCCTGGTACATTTGTTTCATCGAATCACATACTCCCCTTTGATGTGACTTTATCCAAGATGGTTTCCAGGATCTCCCTATCAATAGCCTAGAATAGATAATTCTTTACCTTTGTATTTTTGAGTTTAGCACCTTCAACTTCCTTCTTGAAAGTTTCACTTGCAACTCCCGATCCTTCAGCTTTTGTAGGAATTCCCTGTTGAATATGCCAGTATATGATTTTTGTTTGATGATAATAAACATATATATATATTCATTTAAATGTATTTGTTAATGTACTATTTTATTTTTCACATAATTAAATAAATATTTGCTGAATAAAATAAATAACACAGAATTTAAATTCAAACAGATATTTTATTCAAACAAATATTTATTACAGTTTTGAATAGTACAAATTTGAGCTCACACTATATATATACAAATTTCAATTACATTACAATTTCAATCACATCACAATTTTCACTATACATAAAATACCTCACTACATTTCACTCATTCACTCGTATTTGATCTTCAACTGTATTCCAGATTGAATCCAGCATCTGAGTTATCTGCAAAATACACACTGGCGCAGTAAAATTGAAAAGGAAATATTTTTGCAGTGTAAAATAAAATGTGTATTTTGAAAATATTATTTGCCTCAGATATTTGGGTTGTTCGTCATCATATTTATTTTTGAATTCATCAACATGAACAACTTGTGACATTCACGGTGTATCACTGTACATGCCACAAGGCCGTGCACACATATATATACTTGATAAAATTACAGGGACAGGTGAGCACAAGGTCAAACCCAATCAAAAGCCGGGTTCAACTCAAGTGCAATACAAATAAAGTCATGACACGAGCACAAGGTCAAACCCGAGCCATAAGCTGGATTCAACACAGGTGCAAATCCAAATGTACAAGTTCAATAAAATGGTCAAGACAACAAAAACAACTCGATCAGTCCAAAATCAAAAATGAACAAGTACAAAAAGTAGTGAACAATACAAAACTGAGGAGACTAGACAATCCAACCAGATCCAAGTGAACCAGAGAAATCAATCAAAGTACAAATGCACATCAAACACAACACCAACTCACAAATCAATGTATCAAGACTACAAGCTCCAAACCAGACTTCAACATGTACAAAGGGTGATGTCAGGAAATGGACAGAACAACCATACATATATACATGTGTGAAACAACATGTATACATATAAGGATAATGAACACAAGTGACTCAAAACTTCTGAATGCAAAGTTTCAACCAAAACCAGACTACACAATGAACACCAAAGCTCAACGCAATCAAGACACAGTGCAGACTCGAATGAACAATGACAAGAAGCTCAACCAACATTTCAGGAATGAAACAGTATGCGCATAAACAAGTCTGGCAACAAAGATATCATGAACTAGTTCAAAATGCAAGCTAGTAGTTCATTCTACTCACAAGTTCAAGACACAGAGCAGACTCGAATATCAATGTCACCAGTGAAACAAAAGGAACACAATATCATATATACATATGTACTCGAGGCAACAAGACAATATGCAAACAAAGTATGCAGTGACAACAGTAGTGCAGCCTCAACATGAAGTTCAACAGCAAAATGCATATGGTCAAGCAACAGATTACAAGTACAAAAATCTTCACAATATCTATGCAATAGTACAGACAATCAGAGAAGTTCTAAATGCATATGAACTCATATGGACAGTGCAACCAAAGAATGTAACAGCAGAACACAAATGAAGCCATGAATGAACAAGTCAGAGAGTCAAGCACTTTTCACAGTTAAATGCCAACAAGTCGTAGAGATGGCCGAGCATAAAAATTGAAAAAATCAAAACCGTGGTGGCCAAGGATTCGAACCAGTCAAATATCACAAATTTCAAATGGCCGAAGTCAATTCCAAAAGCAATTCGAAGCCGTGATAAGCAAGCTATCGTAAAATATACGAATTGAACAAGTCTAAACAAATCATCAACAATCAAGTTAAATCGAACGGCCAAGCATTTTAATTGACGAATTCAAAACAAATGTATACGAACGAAGAAATAGGAATTCGAATCCTATATAAACGATTAAACATCATCGGCCTAAATAAATCGAGTTCAAGCAAATCATCAGAAAGGCAAAAAGGAAATTACATACCGAAGTCATATCGAACTCGACGAAATTGAAGCAGCCATATGCAAAATCGAAGAGATGATCATTCGACAAAGCAAGCAACGCAAGATTATATTTCTGAATGATCAATTAAAGCGGCGCCTCAATTTCCAGAACCTTAATTTCATGAAGACGATCAATCGCTGCCATTTTCACCAAGCAAGAAAGCGGGCCGAAGGAATAAAAGAGAAGGGGAGAATAATTGTTTTATCATTTGTTATTTTGGGCCAGCTTTTAATTGTCTTTGGGCTTCTATTTTTAATTAGGTTTTTATTGTGTTTTTATTGTTTTAATTTCTATTTTGTTTTTAAACTTTTGTAAAGTCTAGTCGTGTGACTAGGGGACGAACTACGATGGTGTAGTTCGAGAATTCGCAACTCAGTGGCTGAGTTATGGAAGGGTTTTGAGCGTAGAGTTAGGTTAGTTGATAGCAGGTGTCGCGAGTTTCTGTGTGTAAGCGTCTGACTACTTAATTTCTAATAGAAACCTTGGGGGCAGCACGTAGGCAGGGTTTTGCCGAAGTTGGGTAAACATGTGTTGTTCTATTTCTGCATTTATTATTCTGCTATTATCTATGCTGCTACTATTCTGCTATATCCGTGTTGAAATTATTTTACATACTTCCGCATTAAATTTTTATAATTGATAGTATCACCCTATTCACCCCACTCTAGGGTGAAATCGATCCTACAAGTGGTATTAGAGCTAGGAACAAAAGCCGTTTTCGTTTTAAAATTTTGATTTTTCAAAAACCAATTTTTGTTTTACAAATTTGAATTTTTATAACGGCTTCTTTTAATAATGCTTTTGATGAGGGTCGGTACAATATTATTCCTCACGTTTTTGATGGAACAGATTTTTTGAATTGGAAATTAAAAATGGAATCTTATTTAAAATCTGTTAATGTTAAATGTTGGGATATTATTGAAAATGGGTGTGATATAATAGACGAGAAAATTACTTCGATTAATGCTCTCGCTAAGCATATACTATATTCTCATATTAATCAAAATAATTTTAACTTTATCTCTCACTGTGAAAATGCACAGAAAATCTGGAATACTTTTGATGCAATATATGGTGCAAAAGTCAACAACCGTGAGAGATCCCCCATAATCGACTCAGAAACATGCTTGACAGGATTGGCAAAATGCAGCAGTAATGAAGATTCAATAGCCGATGAGATAAGTGATTTTCAAATCAATGATTTAGTTCTCTTGTGCCAAAAATTAATTGAAAATAATAAAACTCTTGGGTTGAAAAATAATAAGTTGGAAAGGGAACAAGCTAAACTTCATCAGAAAAATAATGATTTGGAAAATGAGCTTAAAAATATTAAGAAAAATAAAAATTCTAATTGTAAAAGATGTTTGAATCATGAAAAAGAATTTGCCCGTTCTCATGAAAACTTTCAAAAGTTAGAAAATGAAATTTTAATTCAAGAGAAAAACAAAACTGAGTTGATTTGTAAAAATAATATTTTGCAAAAAGAGTTGGATTGCTTTAAGAAGTCAGAAATTTCAAAATGTACGATTTTTGAAAAGAAATTAAGTGAGATCAACAAGAATTTCAAAACCCTTGAAAAAGAAAACATGATTTTGAGCAAATCTGAAATTATTCGATTAAATCACGAGTTTGAAAAGGAAATTGAAAAAATCAAGGATTTTGAAAAAATTGAATTTAAAAAACTCCATCTCTTTGAAACCGAGATGCTTGAAATTGAGAATAAAATTAGAGAGCTTCAAAATGAAAATATGCGATTAAAAATGAATAGTTTTGAAAAGAGAGATAGTACCATTAGTTGTTGTTCGAAGCTGATAAATGAAAAATAAACTTTTAAAATCCAAAGTTAATAAACTTGAGTTGGTTACACGGAAATTTTTCACTAGAGATAAATCATTTAATATACTCCTAAAAAATCAACTCTTCGAGAATAAAAGGAAAGGATTTGGATTTACAAAAGCATCAAAATATGAACAAACGACTATTAACAATGTTAAAGGGAAAAGTGTGATACCCAAACACGTGAAAACCATATCAATTTGGGTTCCAAAGGGCACAAATATAAAATCTCTTAAAGTCAAACAAATCTGGGTGCCAAAAGGAACAAATATAATAGTTTTGGGTCTCCACAAACATGTTTTTCAAAATCATTTGCCACAAACAACCATGGACCTATAAAAACAAATAGGTCACAAAAAACTTCTCTCGTGTAGGTATGGTGGCAGGCTAAGGAACAAAAATAGTGTTATCTGGATTCTGGCTGTTCTAGGCACACAACGGGCGACAAATCAAAGTTTCTTAGCCTAGTATAAAGGTGGTAGAATCACAATGGGCAACATCGAAATATTATAGGTAAAGGTAAAATAGGTAAAGTTACATCTATCTTGAACGTTATATTAAATGTGATAATCTGCACCATAATCTGAATTTAAATCAGCCAGTTATGAGATAAAGAAATGAAAGTTGATCTTGATTTTAACTTATTCAAAATTGTTGGCCAATTATATTTTTATGCCGAGAACACTATAAGTAACATCTATAATCTTTGGACTAGTTCATATAGATTTTGTTTGGATTAATGATGTTGTTTTATTAGTTGATGATTACTCATGATACACATGGATATATTTGTTTGAATCTGATACTATGGTCACTGTTTGTTTATTTGCACGGTTTCAATTTAAATTCAAAAGAATTTCATTTAAAAACTGTAAAAATGATTTCAAGGCATGTGTTGCACACATCACAGTCTCGTCTATAACATTCAACTAATGATAATCTTGAGTCAAAGAAAAATTCGGATGTAGATTACACTGGTAATCTAGTTGATAGAAAAATTACTAGTGGAACGTGATTTATATTGAGATATTCAATAGTTGCATCGTTTTCAAAGAAAATATATGCATATTTTTCATTTCAAATAATTTTCAAATAGCAGACATTTTTCTTATAAAACCCCCTCTAGAAAATCATTTTTGTTGATCTTGTTTTCAAATTAGTCATTTTAAAATTTTGATTTCATAATCATTTGATTTTAAACGACTACATTAACTAATCTGACTCCATACTGATTATCGAAAAGATAAATAGTGATTGAAAAAGTGATGAGTGTTGATATTAATCATATGTTTTAACTTAATATAGTATAATTAGTAAATTTCTTTAGAAATTTAAACAAGAGTTATAAAAACTTTTTGTTGGTAAAAATTCCATGACCATTTCTATTTTCTATCATATTTCTATCGACCATCACTCATCAAAATCCAATATAGTATGCCAATATGTGGTATTTTAAACAGAAAATTATGCGCTTTCATTTTATTTTACTTTTAGCAATAAAAACATCCAAAGTATTCACTCTCATTTAAAAGTCCTCACGATTATGCATGGGAGAATTACTTGGAATTTTTGATTATGTGCTTTCATGCTCATTTAAAAGTCCTCACGGTTATGCATGTATGAAACACATATCAAAATTGATTAATTAAATAGACAAGTTGATTCTAATCCCATTTAAAAGTCCTCACGGTTATGCGTGGTTAGAAGATACTTGAATTCATTTAAAAATAAATAAAGAATACTACTAATCTCATTTAAAAGTCCTAACAGTTATGCAAGGTTAGTAGATATTCAAATTTGTGCTATAAATATACCACAAATTGACACAACTATATGGTTTTGTAAACTAACATCATCCCTATCATTCTAAAGTGGAATATGCGTCTAACAGAGTATTTATGATTTTTGTATGATTTTTTATTGAAATTTAATATTTATACTCGATTGAGTATTAATGTCTATCACTTTATCTCTATTTTTCTAACACTATTACTCTTTTGTTGATAACAAAAGGGGGAGAGAAAAGTTAAGATTTTGGAAAATAAAGGTCAAATATTTTATTTTGTATTTTCTATTTGCATCTAGGTTCATTTGCATATTTTTATTTATTTTCATGCATATATGAAGGGGGGCTTTGTTGTAGAGAGGGAGCATTCAAATAGGGGGAGCAAATTGAATGATCAAATACATTTAATAAATTCAAAATCTTAAATATATGTTTGTTATCATCAAATGGGGGAAATTGTTGAATATGCAAGTATATGACTTTTGTTTGATGATAATAAACATATATATATATATTCATTTAAATGTATTTGTTAATGTATATTTTATTTTTCACATAATTAAATAAATATTTGCTGAATAAAATAAATAACACTGAATTTAAATTCAAACAGATATTTTATTCAAACAAATATTTATTACAATTTTGAATAG
The DNA here is from genome assembly GCA_030737815.1 of Allium fistulosum. Lineage (NCBI taxonomy): Eukaryota > Viridiplantae > Streptophyta > Magnoliopsida > Asparagales > Amaryllidaceae > Allium > Allium fistulosum. The sequence continues at coordinate 493,129,608 of CM060905.1, read as the reverse complement.
TACAAATTTGAGCTCTCACTATATATATATATATATATATAAATTTCAATTACATTACAATTTCAATCACGTCACATTTTTCACTATACATACATTTGCACCTCACTACATTTCACTCATTCACTCGTATTTGATCTTAAACTGTATTCCAGATTGAATCCAGCATCTGAGTTATCTGCAAAATACACACTGGCGCAGTAAAATTGAAAAGGAAATATTTTTGCAGTGTAAAATAAAATGTGTATTTTGAAACTATTATTTGCCTCAGTTATTTGGGTTGTTCGTCATCATATTTATTTTTGAATTCATCCACACGAACAACTTGTGACATGCACAGTGTATCACTGTACATGCCACAAGGCCGTGCACACCGATATACACTTGATAAAATTACAGGGACATGTGACCACAAGGTCAAACCCAATCAAAAGCAAGGTTCAACTCAAGTGCAATACAAATAAAGTCATGACACGAGCACAAGGTCAACCCCGAACCATAAGCTGGATTCAACACAGGTGCAAATCCAAATGTACAAGTTCAATAAAATGGTCAAGAAAACTAAAACAACTCGACCATTCCAAAATCAAAAATGAACAAGTACAGAAAGTAGTGAACAATACAAAATTGAGGAGACTAGACAGTCCAACCAGATTCAAGTGAACCAGAGAAGACAATCAAAGTACAAATGCACATCAAACACAACACCAGATCACAAATCAATGTATCAAGACTACAAGCTCCAAACCAGACTTCAACATGTACAAAGGGTGATGTCAGAAAACGGACAAAACAACCATACATATATACATGTGTGAAACAGCATGTATACTGTTTGTGCCAAAATTGGTCACAAACCCCAAATGTTGTGAAAGCACCAGTGTATGAATATAAACCAACAATATTCACACACAAATCTCGAATCTAAGAAAGTAGAGCATCACAATTCAGAAATAATGAACAGAAACACGAGATTTATAGTGGTTCGGCGATCTTGTCTACGTCCACTCTGAAGTAGATGATTTTATTGATGTTCACTCGATGATTACAGTTTCTTCTAATGTAATACAACTGATTATATGATTATAATCTGAATCTAAGGAAGCAGTGGTGATTCTGAGTAAATCTGGCAGAGTCTGGGCGCTCTTTAGCTCCTAAAATTGTCCGACCCCTTTTCTGAATGACCAGGGGCTCTATTTATAGGTGTAGGAGGCTGATATTTCGCCTAAACTGAAGGGAGACCAGTTCTGGCATGTGAGGGGGCCCACATGCCCGCTTTCTGGAAATCCGGGCCCACTTTGGGATCGATTCGAAGCTACCTTCGAATCGATCAAGAAATTGTCCAATCGAGCTGAAATTTGGTGTGGACATTCTTTAACATGTGTTCAAGCTTCTGTGAAAATTTCATAGCATTTGGACTTGTAGATCTCGAGTTATGATCGATTCAAGATTGCATTTCTGGCTGAATCCCCTCGTTCGAATCGATCCCATCGAATCGATAGGGTCGAATCGATGGATGGCGCGTGCGTATGGTGATGTGGCACGTGCGTTTCTTGGGTCAACCCATCTTTTTCTCCGAGTTTACTGGGTCGAATCCATGGTTTTAGCCGCTTCCTCCTGGTTTTGAGGCAATGGATTCGAATACATGCTTCTTCGGATCGATCGAATGGATGTTCGTTCGAATCGATCAAAGAAAGTATTGATTGATTCGAAGTTGTCTCCGCAGGGTAGATTCGAAGCTCTTTAGGGAACGGGGTCGAAGGTCTTCAACGCGAAGGATGCGAAGTGAAGTAGCCTCATCGATTCGAAGTGCTCCGACTTGTTGGATTCGAACGAAGGCAAACCTGATGGACACGAAGAGGGTAGCCTCATCGATTCGAAGTACTACAACTGGATGGATTCGAAGGGTTTCTCCTTGATGGACTCGAAGGTGGGAAAGTCTTCGATGGACTCGAACCCAAGGCTGGGTCTGATGGATTCGAACCTAGAGCTATTTCCTCCAACTTGCATCGATGATATCTTGAGCGTACGAACTCGGAATGACTTGAAATTTGGAACGTTGCCTTTTCTGGCCTTGCTTGACATGTCTTATCAATTGCAGCCCGATCCGGACTCGGAAAAAATTCATCAATATCCATGGTGTTCTTGTGAGGTAACTAATTTTCGGGATGGATTGTCATTGATTTCTAGTCAGTTTCTTGGTGTCACGGCCTTGCCAAAGGGCGGGATAACATTTGCCCCCCAAAACATGCCTTGCGATAGGAAGGTGTATTTTGTAGTTTCATAAGCTGGATGTTCATATCCTATTGATGACCTGCAAAGACATTGATAGTTTTATCTGACCTTAAATGACGACCGTTCGCGATCTAGCCATTTTGAGGTGGAATGCGACCGTTCGCGATCTAGCATTTTTTGTATGACCTCAAATGATGACCGTTCATGATCTAGCCATTTGAGGTGGAATGCGACCATTCGCGATCTAGCATTTCTATATGGCCCCAAATGACGACCGTTCGTGATCAAGCCATTTGAGGAGAGGGGTGTCGTTCGAGGCGAGTTGTGACCGTTCACGATCAGGTGCCGTTCGCGGCGAATTGTGACCGTTCGAGGTCGGGTGCCGTTCGAGGCGAATGGTGACCGTTCGAGGTCGGGTGCCATTCGAGGCGAATGGTGACCGTTCGAGGTCGGGTGCCGTTCGCGGCGAATTGTGACCGTTCGAGGTCGGGTACCGTTCGAGGCGAATGGTGACCGTTCGAGGTCGGGTGCCGTTCGAGGCGAATGGTGACCGTTCGAGGTCGGGTGCCGTTCGAGGCGAATGGTGACCGTTCGAGGTCGAGTGCCGTTCGAGGCGAATGGTGACCGTTCGAGGTCGGGTGCCGTTCGCGGCGAATTGTGACCGTTTGAGGTCGGGTGCCGTTCGAGGCGAATGGTGACCGTTTGAGGTCGGGTGCCGTTCGAGGCGAATTGTATGTGCCCGGGGGGGACTTAGTATCATCGATACTAGGTTCACGTTCGAGTGGGTTCCTGGATCGTTTTTCAAGGCAGTTCATCACTATCTCAGAGCATGCCTAGGGACCGTTCGTGATCCCTTACATGTGTAAGTGGCTTAGTCGTTGTGGAATCATAGGTAGTGGATCTTCGTTCAAAATGAGTTTTTCAACAGAGATGTTGAACAAAATCAGGTTCAAACATTAGAAATGGAAAATAAAGGTAAAATAGGGACGTCAAAGTGCAAACACCTACACCGTTGCGATTAGTAGTCGTATCAGAGCATGCCTGAGGATCGTTCGCGGTCCTGTACATGTGTAAATGAATAAATCATGTTGGTGTGGAGTTTGCTACTTACTCGTCATTATCCCAATCAATTGATGGTAATTTCTCTTTTATTAGTAGACCCTAGAGTCCGGTACTTATCTGAGTGAGGGGCTTTGCATGCCTATTGTTTCTGATTCTTGGAGGTTGCCCCCAGCTATTTGCTTCATGGTAGGAGGAAAGTTTAAATGAGAGGACGCCTCTTGGCTGCCCCCTTGCTGAGTTCCTTCCATAGCATTTTTCCTTGTATGAGGCTTCTTCGTCTTCTAAAAGCTAGATCTAAGAACTTGTTTTCTGGATCTAAATTTTTTCTTTCAGATCTTGGAGTTGGATCTTCTTTCTAATATAGAATAAACTTCATATCTGAGATTCCCTTGTCCTTCTCAGTGAAAGCACCAAAGTGTTTGTGCCAAAATTGGTCACAAACCCCAAATGTTGTGAAAGCACCAGTGTATGAATATAAACCAACAATATTCACACACAAATCTCGAATCTAAGCAAGTAGAGCATCACAATTCAGAAATAATGAACAGAAACACGAGATTTATACTGGTTCGGCGATCTTGCCTACGTCCACTCTGAAGTTGATGATTTTATTGATGTTCACTCGATGATTACAGTTTCTTCTAATGTAATACAACTGATTATATGATTATAATCTGAATCTAAGGAAGCAGTGGTGATTCTGAGTAAATCTGGCAGAGTCTGGGCGCTCTTTAGCTCCTAAAATTGTCCGACCCCTTTTCTGAATGACCAGGGGCTCTATTTATAGGTGTAGGAGGCTAATATTTCGCCTAAACTGAAGGGAGACCAGTTCTGGCACGTAAGGGGGCCCACATGCCCGCTTTCTGGAAATCCGGGCCCACTTTGGGATCGATTCGAAGCTATGTTCGAATCGATCAAGAAATTGTCCAATCGAGCTGAAATTTGGTGTGGACATTCTTTAACATGTGTTCAAGCTTCTGTGAAAATTTCATAGCATTTGGACTTTTAGATCTCGAGTTAGGATCGATTCAAGATTGCATTTCTGGCTGAATCCCCTCGTTCGAATCGATCCCATCAAATCGATAGGGTCGAATCGATGGATGGCGCGTGCGTATGGTGATGTGGCGCACGCATTTCTCGGGTCAACCCATCTTTTTCTCCGAGTTTACTGGGTCGAATCCATGGTTTTAGCCGCTTCCTCCTGGTTTCGAGGCAATGGATTCGAATACATGCTTCTTCGGATCGATCGAATGGATGTTCGTTCGAATCGATCAAAGAAAGTATTGATCGATTCGAAGTTGTCTCCGCATGGTAGATTCGAAGCTCTTTAGGGAATGGGGTCGAAGGTCTTCAACGCGAAGGATGCGAAGTGAAGTAGCCTCATCGATTCGAAGTGCTCCGACTTGTTGGATTCGAACGAAGGCAAACCTGATGGACACGAAGAGGGTAGCCTCATCGATTCGAAGTACTACAACTGGATGGATTCGAAGGGTTTCTCCTTGATGGACTCGAAGGTGGGAAAGTCTTCGATGGACTCGAACCCAAGGCTGGGTCTGATGGATTCGAACCTAGAGCTATTTCCTCCAACTTGCATCGATGATATCTTGAGCGTACGAACTCGGAATGACTTGAAATTTGGAACGTTGCCTTTTCTGGCCTTGCTTGACATGTCTTATCAATTGCAGCCCGATCCGGACTCGGACAAAATTCATTGATATCCATGGTGTTCTTGTGAGGTAACTAATTTTCGAGACGGATTGTCATTGATTTCTAGTCAGTTTCTTGGTGTCACGGCCTTGCCAAAAGGCGGGATAACATATACATATAAGCATAATGAACACAAGTGACTCAAAATTTCTGAATGCAAAGCTTCAACCAAAACCAGACTACACAATGAACACTAGAGCTCAATGCAATCAAGACACAGTGCAGACTCGAACGAACAATGATAAGAAGCTCAACCAACATTTCAGGAATGAAATAGTATGCACATAAACAAGTCTGGCAACAAAGATATCATGAACCAGTTCAAAATGCAAGCTAGTAGTTCATTCTGCTCACAAGTTCAAGACACAGAGCAGACTCGAATATCAATGTCACCAGTGAAACAAATGGAACACAATATCATATATACATATGTACTCGAGGCAACCAGACAATATGCAAACAAAGTATGCAGTGACAACAGTAGTGTAGCCTAAATATGAAGTTCAACGGCAAAATGCATATGGTCAAGCAACAGATTACAAGTACACAAAACTTCACAATATCTATGCAATAGTACAGACAATCAGAGAAGTTCTAAATGCATATGAACTCATGTGGACAGTGCAACCAAAGAATGTAACAGCAGAACACAAATGAAGCCATGAATGAACAAGTCAGAGAGTCAAGCACTTTTCACAGTTAAATGCCAACAAGTCGTAGAGATGGCCGAGCATAAAAATTGAAAAAATCAAAACCGTGGTGGCCAAGGATTCGAACCAGTCAAATATCACAAATTTCAAATGGCCGAAGTCAATTCCAAAAGCAATTCGAAGCCGTGATAAGCAAGCTATCGTAAAATATACGAATTGAACAAGTCTAAACAAATCATCAACAATCAAGTTAAATCGAACGGCCAAGCATTTTAATTGACGAATTCAAACCAAATGTATACGAACGAAGAAATAGGAATTTTAATCCTATATAAACGATTAAACATCATCAGCCTAAATAAATCGAGTTCAAGCAAATCAATCAGAAAGGCAAAAATGAAATTACATACCGAAGTCATATCGAACTCGACGAAATTGAAGCAGCCATATGCAAAATCGAAGAGACGATCATTCGACAAAGAAAGCAACGCAAGATTATATATCCGAACGATCAATTGAAGCGGCGCCTCAATTTCCAAAACCCTAATTTCACAAAGACGATCGATCGCTACCATTTTCACCAAGCAAGAAAGCGAGCCGAAGAAATAAAAGAAAAAGGGAGAATAATTGTTTTATCATTTGTTATTTTGGGCCGGCTTTTAATTGTCTTTGGGCTTCTACTTTTAATTAGGGTTTTTATTGTGTTTTTATTTTTTTAATTTGTATTTTGTTTTTAAACTTTTGTAAAGTCTAGTCGTGTGACTAGTGGACGAACTACGGTGGTGTGGTTCGAGAATTCACAACTCAGTGGTTGAGTTGTGGCTGAGTTTTGAGCATAGAGTTAGGTTAGTCGATAGCGGGTGTCGCGAGTTTACGTGTGTAAGCGTCTGACTACTTAATTTCTAGTAGAAACCTTGGAGGCAGCACGTAGGCAGGATTTTGCCGAAGCTGAGTAAATCTGTGTTGTTCTATTTCTGCATTTATTATTCTGCTATTATATGTGCTGCTAATATTCTGCTATATCTGTGTTGAAATTATTTTATATACTTCTGCATTAAATTTTTATAATTGATAGTATCACCATATTCAACCCCCCCCCCTCTAGGGTGAAATCGATCCTACATTCCCTCGTCCACTAGGTTCCACATCTCCTTGCTCCTGAAGAAGTTTTCCGTCAACATTGACAAATCAAAATGGCCATCGAAGCTGGCGATTGCTGGCTGCACAAACTTATCAGAGTTTTTCATCTCCTCGCTCTGATACCACTTATTGTACCACACTTCTGTTTATGAACACAGATCAAGTAAGAAACTGCTTGCTATTTTCATTATTTTATTGAATAAGCTTGGTGGCTTTTATAGGAACTTGCATAAATTTTAAAACAAAGTAATTTTACCTATTCTAATCGAATAATAGACTGAATTAAACCATGACTAATACAAATAACAACGAGCCATATTCAATAGAGCTCACCAAACTACTGATTATTAGTCGACACATTCGTACCAGTAGACTTTACCAACATATTTAGCACGACTATATATATATATATATATATATATATATATATATTATAAATTAATATGAAATTTAAAATTTCAACGTAGCTTTGAAAAACTAAATTAAAAACTATAAAGAAAAAAATTATAATTTTTTTTCGGAATAAAGTTTAGAATTTGTAATCTTATTTTCATTCCATAATTTCTTTTAAAAATAGATGTTAATTTTTTTTCTTTGCGGGATTCGAACTCCTGACTTTTTGTATAAGTATAAGGATATTTTTTAAATTTCACGGTCGGACCAAAATACCGCGTTTCTATTCCAACTATATATATACATACATTCATAAATACATATACATATGCATACATATGTGTGTGTCTATGCATACATATACATATGCATATGCATACATATACATATGCATACATATCATGCATGTATGTATGTATTGTAGGTAAACTTCCATATTCACTTGAGAATTACTTTATAAATAATGGTTGTTATGAGCAGTAAGAAAATCATCACTATAGATTTCATATTGTATTAGCAACGTGACTATAAATATCACTTATGTATTGTTAAATCGAGTAATTTAGTCATTAATAAAAATATTGTATTTTAATGGTTATTGTTTTCTTCATCTTATTTTCTTTTTCTTGCTTTCTTTTATTCAATAATTTCAACATGATATCAAAGCATGTTTCGTTTCTATTAAAAAAAATTGATTTAATTTCAACTTGGAAATTACAATTCAATTGACCAACTCCTTTCGTTGTTTCTTTAGTCCACTTCCAATGATCAACCAAAAGTTTGTCTTGCAAATCGTTCTTGTTAGAGGATTATCATTTTAGATTTCATAACCCTATGCTAGAACCCTTAACAACCTCGTCCTCGAGACCCAACCGCAACAAGGTTTCGACTCCCCCCTCTCTCAACGCATCGCACCCAGATCCGTTGTTTGACTTTAAACAAGTCACGATCTCGAATCTATAGCAATCTCTTCACCCACAAACGTCTCACCACCAGCCTTCGACTCAGCCTCAAACCTCCCACTCTTCTCAGATCAATAATTGATATCCAGATCAGTATCGCTACCCAGTTGCAATCCAAAATTTCAGATCGCTAAATTGCTTTGCTCGAATTGACGGTGATTGCTGTCGTTGTCTGAAGATGCAAGCTTCTTGATGATGAACAAAGGCCCGACGCCTGAGTTGAAGATTAACTAGCCTGAGAAGATCTAGTGAATGTAGCCACCTTGAGTTTCAAACATAAGATGGTGGGCTAAGATTGCTTGTAGTTGAATTTGCACTACTACAACAAAATGAACTTTGGCTGCTTGAATCTGCCTGAATGGAAATGAGTCGATGCTTGTGTTAATTGGTTATGGAATGAATTTTAGATTTGGTTGAGGCAAACCGCTGCCTACGATGCATGTTGCTCTCGAGTTCGGAACAGTTGATGTTTTGACTTGAAGAGAGTTTGATGCTTTGGTCTCGTTGTAAAATGCTTTGCATCTCTAATTATCTGAGTTTTGACTTTAGACTCTTCAAATTTGACGAACTTGATCCGAATAGAATGGCAATGTTGAAAGTCTTTTAAACGCAGATAAAGTTTCTAATGAAATGTCCACGATGGGTATGGTATATATACCAGTATTACCGCACAATGGTCAAGTAAACTGACTGTTCATTTATATAAAAAAAAAAATATTTTTTTTCCTGGTCTATCATTAGTTTTAATTAAGTATAAATTAGTAACTGGTTGTGAACTCATGCTTCCCACGTAGAAACCATTACATCTGTTAGCATTGATGAAGATGTAAAAAGTTATTGCACATATGATTTTCCTCACATAATCTCTCGTCCAGCTAACCGACAAATATATATATCAACGTTAAAATGAATAAACTTATCATTAATACAACAAACCAAACAAATATCATAGTAATCGATAAAAGTTGGCGAATCTTATTACTTAATGAAGTACCAATTAAGACGATGTATACCTGTGTTATACACCATGTACTTCTATTTGAACTAACTATGCATAGGTTTTATTCTTCTGTGTGCTCAAACAGAAATGCTCGAATGACAATTGTATATGGAATATTTCCTCTAAATTTGTCTCCAAGTTTCAACTATGTCAGATAAGAAAATATTTTCCTCCATACAGTGATGAACTTTGGCTGAATCTAAAAAAAACAGCAAGTGAGCTAATAGTTGATAACATATAAGTTTTCAAATTAGTAAGTTTACTTCAGAATTTTTGAATATCAATAGGTAAAAATTAAAGTTTTGTATTATGCATCATTTGAATAATTTCCACCAAAAATATCTCAAAACATCACTACATCATTTCCACAGACAGATACAGTGCATGCAAAGAAAGATAAGTGAGAAGACAAAATTTGAACCGCCAAAGGAGAAAGCATTGCCAAACAATATAATCTACTACATGAAAATATGATGTATCCTTACATCATTTAAGAATCAAATCCAATAGAATAATTACAGTGATACATTATCATTTCAATTGGACAAAATAAAAAACGTTCAGAATTTCAAACTGTATTTGATATACGAGTGTTACGGATGCGTTTTGCGCGTGATAAAGACGCCTGGATTGTTTTTCTATAAATTGTATTTGTTTAATACGTTCAAAAGAAAATAATTTTCACAAATATTTAACTATATTTTTGTGTTGAATCATACGTCGTTAAATTTAATTTTAATTTCTAAGTTGCAATTCTATTTTTTTTAGTATAAATTTTTATTTATATTATTAATAATATAAAAACGAACTTGTAAAGTAATTTATTTGTTAGATCCCATTTTTAAGAAATATTAAGACTTGGTAAATATTTGTAGAGGAAATTTGAATTTGTAGAGAAAACTTAATTGTCAGATTCTATTTTTAAGTGGTGCTAAATCTTAATACTAATATCTGTAGAGAGACATTTTAGGTATTTCATGCTGACACCAAAAGAGTGCGACGATAAATATATTACAACTATTAATAAACAAATACATATAAGGGTATTTTTGGAACTTCGCGGTCGGACCAAAAAGTTCGCTTTACGTGTGAATTGTTTTTTCTATAAAGTGAATATGTTTACATATTCAAAAAGTTTGTTTGTTGTTAGTTTGAATTTTTGCTCTTTTGATTCTATTTTAGTTGCAACATCTACATTGGTGGTAGTTTGAATTTTTGTTGTATTAATTTATAAAGAAGTTAATTTGTTAGATCTTATTTTAAGTGGTATTAAGATTTGGTAATATTTGTAAAGATAAGTTTTGAATTTGTAAAGAAAATTTATTCGTTGCATACCATATTTAAGCAACACTAAGATTTAGTAATATCTATTAGATCTTATTTAAGGAATATTAAGATTTGGTAATATTTATAGAGGAGAATTTTGAATTTACAAAAAAAGTTGGATCCAATTTTTAAATGATATTAAGATAAATGAACATTTTTTGTAGTTTATGAAGATACCAAAAAATGTGATATTAAAGATATTATAACTATTATTAAAGATGTATTGAATTATCTAGAAGAATCATTTATTATCTAGATGTGCGTATTTGACCTATTCCCATTTTAGTGAACACGCAAACCCAGAAATATATTCATTGAAATATTTAAGTTTTAACTTGGTTTGAATTGTTCTAGTCCAACGTAGAAATAATATGTTAGAAATAACATAAATTATTTTTTGTTTTAGGCGCTTGTGAAGGGAATGATATAGATAATGTTTGAATTATATATGAGTGAAGGGTATTTTGGGAAGTTCACGGTCAGACTAAAAGATTGCGCTTTCAAGCCAACTATTAATAAAGATGGTGAAATCTGGATTACACATACTCGATGGAAATTGTAGGATGTTACATGTTCACCTGAAAGATGAATTGGATGAGAAAATTATTATTTGTTTCGCTACAATAGAAACCACTATTTGGAGAAGGCCGACCTGCGAGAATAGAAGCACAGAAATGGCAGCTCCACCGCCATTACATCGATTTATTAAAGAAAAATTTCAAAATTGAGAGCCTGGGTATGCATCTCATAGAACAAAAAACAGAAATGGAAGAAAGATGGACTAACTAATTTTGATTTTTGAAAATTAGGTTTACATATTATTATTGATAAAATTAGATCGAGAAAGTTGTGGTGCTCGATTTGAGGAAAGGAGGAGAGAAAACATAAATTATGACCAAACTCACGTACTGAATTTGAATAACCAAAATTTGAAACGAAAGTTAGCAGAAAACAGCAGAGAAAAAGGGAACGTGGAAAACAGGAAAGAAACACGGACGTGAGGGTTGCATCTTTTTTTTGGCTTTAGAGAATTCGATTTTGGGCAAATGATAGTAAGCAAACCTCTCTAACGGTCGGTTTGATTATAGTTTATGTCCATGCTTGGGTGTACATACACTAGTATAACTGCACAACGGTGGAAAAACCGACCGTTAAGTTGTATAATATCAGATGAAAAAAATATTGTTAATTTTTTCTTAATTATGAATTTGACCTGCATTTTGAATGAATTTTAAATGGAAAAGGTCAGCATTTAAAAAAAAGGTAGACTTTTTGAAAATACTATTATATACTTCTTTATAGATTTATGAATTAAAAACAACAAATCTGTCAAATTAAAGAATGAATTTTAAATTAAAAGAACTATAAAAATAAAATAACAGACTTTAAAACAAGACAGTGCATTTCTGTTCAAGATGCTAGGTTGGGTGCAAGTTGCACACAGAAAATGAAATATGACACACAACACTGATGTAATGTGCATTATAAAATTCTTAGTTAGCAAAGGTACCCAGAAACAATGAAGATTTTTTATTTTATTATAAAGAAAAATATTTTCTTTTATAGTTAATGATTCACAACTGTACTACAGGTTATTGATCCATATTAAAAAATATTTTAATATCATCCGCATTATTATCATCTGAATTTGGTTGCAGATACCACCATTCGGACATGCAAAATCTTGTTCTCTTCTTCTTCCTTCTCTTGCCATTATTTTTCTTCTTTCCTGTAGTGTTTTTGTAATATCCCGGAAATTTTGACAATATCAATTTAATAATCTGTTGAATAATTAAATTGATATTGATGATCTTTGATAATAAAATTTGAATTTAATTTAATAATCTGATTAAATTAGTATTAATGGATGATTTTATCTTTTAAAAAGTTAATAAGATATTTTCTATTTGAATATATACATATTTATTTGTATATATTGTAAATAGAAGCTTTGGGAAAATTGGAAATTTAGATTTAAATTCTTGTTTAAAAATTTTCTTTACAATTTAAACCCAGCTTAAAGTTTTAAAAACAGACAGTTTTAAAAACCTGTCAACCACCAAAGTACTCGAGCCCATCCTATTATACTTCGAGTCGCAACCCTAATTCCTCCGAGACTCTCACGAACAAAACCCGAGAAAACTCGAGTAGCCTCACTGTCACTTGAGTCCAACACACCCAGCTCTAAATACTTCGAGTCGCCTCTCCCATTACTTCGAACATCACTCGAAAAATCACGAGAAGAACTCGAGCCATACCCCTCTGTATCCAGATTCACCAGACATCAAATCGTGTGCACGTGCACATCCACCAGCGGCAACTCCGGTCATCGACGACGACTCCACCATCTCGACGTTCATCCCTACACCATATCACGATCGCGATTTCTTCGATCACTGCTCGAATTCGAAATCGAGCCAAAATCCAAAACCAGGAACCAGACAACATTTCCAAAGCCTGTCAACATAGTTCGTACTCGCGATTCCGACCATCAGAGAAGCTAATTCTCTGGCCATACCTTCGCCTATATCTGATCTTCCATTTCCCAAAAGCTTGGAACACTCGATCCATCAACGAAAACAAACGAAACGAATTCGTAGCCTTACTTAAAACTAGGTTTAAAAATTTCAAACCTAAATCATTTCTGCCTTACTTCCTTAAAAATTCTCCTGACAATTTTCCTATCATCCATGATCATTCCACTACCATTACTAAAGATTTCGAACTTCCAATTTCACTGAGATGATCAAAATCACCAGAACTTCATCTCTAACATAAACCAGAACTGCTCTTATTAAACTAAACTAAAAACTATGATATTCATGCTAAAAATCATATTATCATCTATGTTTTCAATTTATACATTTGAATTTATAAATTACAGAGTTCAAATTTTCACTTTATAAAACATGTCTCTGTTGTTTTAGATTACAGGGGCAACCAGGTATGAATTTTGACTTAACTAGGCTTTTTAAACCTTAGTATATGATAATTAAACAATACTTACTTATAAGTTAAATCCTAATAAAAACTAAATCAGTAGAAAGAGATTTAAAGGAGAATTCTGGAGTCTGGCCATAAACAGATCAGAGAACAATATCATACATGCACACTTATATACATTCATGTAGATACAAAATCATCAACAAACATTCACATCCAAACAATATTTATCACCGGGTTAAACATGCATCATGATTTCCTAATTTAATTTAAGTAAAAATGTTACTCACCAGATTTATATAAACAGAGGCAAATTATCTTTGAAATAGCTTGTGAAACTGTTTTGCTTAAGACTGGAAAATGATTTGATCTTTTAAAACTTGAAACTGAAATGCTTTAAATCTCCAGAAGCTTTGCATGCTACTGAAGCTTGGTTACAGACAGTCTTGAAGAATAACTGCAGGCTTCCAGAGATGAAAAATGCAGGCAGTTCTCTGAGTTGATTCCAGATTTAAAATGAATGCAAGCAGTTTTTGATTTCAGATCTGTAACTTGGTTACAGATCTTATGTTTTGAGGAAGATTGTTTACAGATTTTGATTTTGTTTGAGGAAGAATTACTGATTTAGATTAGAGGAAAAGTTGAGAAGGGTTTGAGAATTATTGATTTCTAATCTGATTTGTATAAAGTCTGATCTGAAGATATATTGATTTCAGATTTTAGTTTTTAGAGAAAGATTATTGATTTCTCTTGGCTTTTGAAAAAGAATGAAGATTAGAAAGAATGAATTGAAGAAATGCCAATGTTAATATTCATGTATATTTTGGTTTATAAAATAAAAGAAAATGAAAATAATTAAGGACACTTGTCCTATACATTTGTTACTTAAATTACACATGTTTTACAAAGGCTTTAGATAAATGACACTTGTCTTTTAAGTATTTATTCATAATTCTATTTATTTTAAAAGTAATTAAAAAGCCCTTTTCTTATTTATTTAATCACTTATCTATATATATTTCTTTTTAAAGAGAAACAAAAGCTAATTACATTTATAAATAAAAGTTTATACAAATATTATAAAATCCAAAACAATTTAAATATATATTCTTTTGAATTTCAAAACTTTAAATTCAAGTTTAAATAAAATTAAATCCTAAGATTCAATTTAAAAGTTAAGTTATATATATATTTACATACACTATTTATTCAATTTAAAATAACAATTCCTTTTAGCATTAAAATTCATACATATTAAAAATAATACATTATACTTGTTATTTGAAAATAACATATTTTATAATTTAAACAAGAGATTATATTATCAAGAAATATTTAAAAAGAAATAAAACAAACCATTTTTGTTAAATATACTTTATATAAGCTTAAGTAAAAATATATCATAAACCATTAAAATATTTACTTCAAAGTCATATTAAATTAAATCTAAATTTCCAATTTTCCCAAAGCTTCTATTTACAATATATACAAATAAATATGTATATATTCAAATAGAAAATATCTTATTAACTTTTTAAAAGATAAAATCATCCATTAATACTAATTTAATCAGATTATTAAATTAAATTCAAATTTTATTATCAAAGATCATCAATATCAATTTAATTATTCAACAGATTATTAAATTGATATTGTCAAAATTTCCGGGATATTACAGTTTTAATCCAACTACTACTGAATAATATCATTCACACCTGTAGCTATCGATTTAAAATGGCTTTAGACATTTAATCTTGAGTAAAAAGGGTTGAAGTTATATAAATTATTAGAAACAAAATCATATTTTAATGTTAAATCATATACATAATACCAGATAAGAATTGCTGTCATGACTGTTGTAGATAAGATTTGTTGCTGCTGCTGCACCTTTTTTTATATAAATTCATCTGGATCAACAACATTGGTACAACTAAAAAATCTTAAAAAAAAGGGTTGGATTCCAGTTTTAGAGAGTAATAAAAAAATCGTCAATTCTAACCAAAACAAATTTCAGTCCTAAGATTTAGAAGATTCGGGTCTACCAGTATAAAAAAAAATTCAAACAAACCCATCTGTTTAATCAGAAATACAGAAACATTCAGTTAACCAACAGAACCAGCCTAAAATTATTATTATCTTTTTTACTTTGAACGATGAATATTTAATAAAAATTGTACGGATAATGAGAATATAACAAAGATAAATGAGTCAGAAAATAAAAAGAAAAATATATTTTTTCTTATGAGAATTGGATTCACGATATCGTATAACATTAAAATTTCCAACTAAAAATATATACCGATTTTAATTATGGTTGTGATTCAAACCCATGATTATATTGAAACTTTCAGCTAAAAATATATCTATTTAATGAATAGGCTTTCATGGTTGTTCCACTGTGGTTTTGCAGCATTGTAGCCACGAAACAGTCTGCAATGGATAGTGAGGTCTACGATGCTGATATTTGAATTAAGACTTTAAGTTAGTGACCATGGTATACATGACCGGTCCTAGCGATTTTGGTACCTAAAGCGAATTATGAAAATAAGGCCCCAATACAAAACTAATATTATATTTGTTAATTAAATCATCGAGATAATTTATATTTTTTATAAATAATGAGAGAAGGAAAAAAATAACTTCATTCGTAACAGTAAATCAAGTCATACAACAAAATTAATACTAATTGCTTATGAACATTTTTCTAGCCTTCTCACTTGCAAAATTACTAATAATATTGTCATATTCAAGTTCATTGACCATATCTTGTTCCATCGATAAAAGTGCCAAACCATTTAATCTTTCTTGTGACATAGTGGAACGAAGATAAGACTTGATCAACTTTAGCTTTGAAAAACTTCTACCGGCCGAGGCAACTGTAACGGGTATAGTCAGAATTATTCTATATGCAATCCAAGCATTAGGAAAATTTAACTCTCTAAAACAAGAATTTATGAAATTCAGCAACTCAATTGCTTTTGTTTTTTCCTTTGGTAAGATAACTTTCAATACTTTTAGTTCTGAAAATAGCTCTCTTCCATTAATATCAGAGTGCAAATCATGTCTCAAATATTCCTCAAGTTTTAAACAATGACCTTTCAGTTTCTTATCATCTGTAGAAGTGAACTTTTTTTAATCAAATAGGAAGCCCAATCCGTCATCATATTCTTCGAATTGCTCAAATCTATTCATCAACGAAACACGAGCTTTATCCACAATTTGCAAAAAGTAATTGATTCGGAAAGACACTTCCGGTGTTTTCATCCGTTCTTCAACGTTCATATCTTCATCGAACTATTTTTTTCTACGAATAATTCTTTTTTGAGGAAAAACTAGTTCAATATATAACATTTGGGCTATCTCTTTAGCATCAACCATCGTAGAATTAAATCTCGTGTTCCTGAAATCTTAAAAAAAATCAATAAGCTCTTGTAATCTAATGATAGCAACATCAATTTGCATATCCTCAGTTTGAAGAATCTTGCTAACTGTGTTTACGTTTTTCAACATTTCATACCAAATGCATAATCCGAACAAAAATTCAAAAATTTCAATCTCATTTGTTACAAGACTTCTAGCTTCACCCTTCGCCATGGAATCCTTCGTGCTATTTGATAAGGAAATTAGAGCATCTCTTATCTCCACTATTTGATATCTTATAGATTTTACCGCTTCAATGTGACTTTCCCAACGTGTATCTGATAATGGCTTAACAGTACAACCTAATACATGATCTTTAAAAATTTGTCATCTTTGTGTGGATGAAGAAAATGTATTAAATATCCGTTGGATCACTCCAAAAAAGTTTGGTGCTTTGGGACATGATTTTGCCATATCACATAGCACAAGATTAAGACTATGACAACCACAAGATGTGTAGAAAGCTCTTGAATTAATTTCTAATAGTTTTTGTTGCGCTCCTTTATGTTTTCCACTCATATTTGATCCATTATCATAACCTTATCCTCTGATATCATAAATATCAAGCTTAATATCTTCTAATACTTCTTTAAGCTTGTTAAAAAGTCCAAGTCCAGTAGTATCATCTCCTTTTAAAAATTCAATAAAAAACTCTTCCACCTTTGCGGGATTGGTTGAAACATTAACACTTCTTATTACAAGAGACATATGTTCAACACAACTGATATCTGGAGTGCTGTCTAATATAACCGAAAAATACTTGGCTTTTTTTTAAGAATTTCATTCGCCAATGTGAGTATTAACTCATTTTGAATTTTGTGACCAATGTAATGTATATGAATTTCTTTTTGTTTAATCCGTCGAACATGCTCCTGCATTATTGGATCAAATTCTACTATCATTTCAATTAATTTACAAAAAAGACCATTATTTTGTTCATAAAGATTTTCGTTCATTCCACGAAATTCTAAATTATTGGAAGAAAGTGTTTTCACAACAACAATTATTCTTATCAACACTTTCTTCCAACGTTCTTTTTCCTTATTTATTTGATCTATTACACTCTGGTCTATGGTTGCTTTAACTTTCAATCTTGTTTCCAACTCAATCCAACTGCTCATATTCAAAAGATGATCTTTGCTACTTTCATGTTGTTTCAGCTTAGTACTAAGATTGCGCCAATCATTAATTCCTTCTATAGCAAGATGACTAGCCGTTGTTTGATTTGTGAATAATTTGCAGCAAAGACAAAATACTTTATCAACTGAATTTGAATATACCAACCATTTTCTATCTTGTTTATCCTCATTAGACAAATGTCTAACATAAAAAGTGGAGGAAAAATGTCTATTAATAGCATCTTTCGGAAAATCAGAGTCATTATGTTTTAACACTCTAAAAGGACCTTTTTCAACCAACAAGTCTCTCAATTTTTTGTCAATTTTTTTCCATGTATCGGGGTCATTTGACACTACACTAACATTCTCCAAATATGATGATGAATCAATGTTTGCTTCCTCTTCACTCATATTTTCATTGTCATGTTCACTCATTAAAATATTATCATCAATATTATCATCGGCCTGATCAATAAGGGGAGCATTATCCACATTCAAACTCGAACTTTCTACTGGACTACTTTTGATAAAATTTTTATTAAGAGCGCCTTTCTGTGAATTAGTGAGTTCCTTTAGCCTTCTTTTTTTAACCCTTTTAGCGTGTCCAGATTCTTTTTTACGCATTTCTAAACAGTATAAAAGTAACATGGAATAATATTAATTATTATAATAACCACAAAAAAATAAATTACGTAAAGATTATACTAAGAACTCCATCGATTTTGAAGCAGTATTAAAAAAGTAACAAAAGATAGATTAATTTAACCCATGACAATGACATAAATGACAATGACATGGGTACTGTTTCAGAAGATCAAATCAAGAAGAAGAAAGGATTTGCAACCAACAATGTATGTAGTATATGACTGAATCACAAACCATTTTGACATAATTTATTTGAATACAAACAATCATATTTTCACTGTAAAGTTTTTACTGTACTAAAGCCAAAGACAAAAATTACTTAAAATTTTATAGAGAGAAATTTGTTTATTTTACTCCATGTGTCTTCATTCAGGAATCAAATATTGGCAGTATCGCTCATAATAAGTTGAGTGACAAATGACAATGTACATAAATTGTAGCCAAAGCAATAGTTTTTTACAAGCATTCATATATATGTTTAAATTCCATCAACATTTGATTTGGTGCATTTATATGACTAGAAGAATCGTAGAAATTCCATCAACATTTGATTTGCTGCATTCAAATAGATGTTTAAATGACAGTCATTTACAGGCAATGGTATTTTTACACTTTTTTAGTGAAAAACAAAAACGATATTGACATAAAAGCTCAAATCAACAATGGACTGGATCAAATTAAAAAAATGAAAACTGTACCAATACCAATGCATATGAAACCAGAAAATAAGCCAAATTTGAAAGCTTTACAATTATGTACCTTCAATTCAAATTAATTTGTGCGTTCTTCACTTCGTCTCTTCACTTTTCTGTGCGGCTGTGCCCTAACTGTTGCAGCAGGCGGAGGCAGCAGTTGCAGAGTTGCCGAGATGGTCCGATCGAGAGGAGAGGCTGTCGAGTGGAGCCTGGAGAGCTGCACCATGTCGCATAGATGGAGATGAGAATTGAGATTACTGATATGAGAAATCGCCGATTCAGTTTTTTTAATCGAACGCGTTTTTGATTTGGTGCCCTAGAGTTTCTAAGGCCCTAAGCGACCGCTTCCGTTGCTTTGGGGAAGGGCCGGGCCTGATGGTATATGTACAATACAACAACAACTAAGCCATTATTCCCAAACAAGTTGGGGTTGGTTAGAGATGGAACCCAAAACTAAACGACAAAATCAATTTAAAAGATATAACAATAACAATAATAAAATAAAGTCAAATAAGTAAATTAATAATAATAACTAAATAAAATAAAATAAAATAAAATATATATGTATATATATAAGAGGAATGATAATAATAATACTAATAGCGATAATGATACTAATAGTAATATCGGTCAAAGACCAAACCTACGTCTTAGGCTTCTGTTCCCTAGTCTTATAATCTAAAACTTATAGAACTCAATGATCATAGTTCTAGTACGTGAATCGCTAACTTCCACTCACTCTGATCCGTCACCAGCTCTTTGGATATATCACAATCATTCAAATCCCTTTTTACTACTTCCTCCCATGTCAACCTTGGTCGACATCTACCTCTCTTTGAGCATTCAACGCGGCCTATAATTCCAACACGCACAGGTGCCTTGGACGGCCTTCGTTGAAGATGTCCAAACCATCTTAAACGATATTGAATTAGCTTCTCCTCAATTGGTGCTACTCCAAGTTTATCACGTATATCATCATTTCTAATTCGGTCTCTTCTTGTATGACCGTGGCTCCATCGCAGCATACGCATCACTGCTATGCTTATCTTTTGGACGTGTTGGCTTTTAGTAGGCCAACATTCTGCACCATACAACATCGCAGGCATGATTTTCGTTTTGTAGAACTTTCCTTTAAGCTTTTGTGGGACCTTCCTGTCACAGAGAATCCCAGACGCTTGTCGCCATTTCATCCATCTCGCTCGAATTCTAAAACTAACATCTTCATCAATCTCACCATTATACTGCAACATTGATCCTAGATATCGAAATGATTCCTTCTTGGGAACTATTTGTCCGGCCAGAGTGACATCTCCATCCTCCGACTTGACACCGCTGAACCCGCACTTCATATACTCTGTTTTAGTTCTGCTAAGCCTAAATCTCTTTGATTCTAAAGTCTGTCTCCACAGCTCCAGTTGTCTATAGAAAATATTTCTAAAAATTTAAATCGAAATTTTGTAATCAATTATTTGAACCAGACCAACTGTATGGTGGTATGCTAGGCTAACTAAGAAAAATTATATAAAGTAAATAATCCCCACCCTAGGATAAGGCTAATAACAAAAAGAAACTGAAAAATGGACGCAATGTATGTGAACTCCTCTAAAAAAATTTTAAGAAACAACTATCTATGTGTTCTAGCTGATCAAGAATATCGCCAGGTAAAAGAATTGCAAAGATATCAGATCATACATGATTATTCCTTCCTTTGAAGGACAGCCTATGTGCAACGCGAGGTAGATCAATTTTTATATAATCCTTTTTTTCCCTTTCTAGAAGGTATCTGGTTGAAACAAACGTTACATAAATCATAGTCTTCCAGTCTGTTAAAAAAAGGCAAGATATCAGCGTAACAAGAATACAAATTGAATATATAACATTTGAAAATCCAAATTCTTACACTGGAGACTTAAATCTGGATCCCTTAATTGGAAGTATGCCACATCCATCGCACTGAACACCTGTGTGAAATAAACTCTCTATAGCAAAGTGGGACCTTGGAAAAAAAGGCATCGAAGAATGAAGTGCCCCGTCTTCTCTATTATTTGAAGTATTAGGGTGAATCTAATTCAGAAGAAATATGAGTCTCATTTAAAGTATTTTTATCGTTATGCATTGCAGGTGTAGATAAAGGATTTACTGGAGCATATCCATAACTTTGCTCCAAAACATAGGGTTCATGTACAGTAATAGTATTTTTTCCACGAACATCAGAACTACCAGATTATGCACCTTCACAATTGTCTGGGTATTTTTTTGCAGTTGTCTGGGTATTTTTTTTTGCAGTAACAATATTTTTTCCACGAACATCGGAACTACCAGATTATGTACCTTCACAGTTGTTTGGGTATTTTTTTGCAGTTGCAATGAGTAATTCTTCAAGTGGAGACAATGGTCTGGCTGCATTAGCAGTCTGTCTAGGATCACTCTAATTTTTAACCGAATAAGCAATTTCATTAGTCTTCTGAGTAGGAAAATCCCATGGTTTTGGCGCACAAGGAGCATTAAGATCCAGTGGATTACTTGGAACAACATTTGTAGATGGTGTGCTTGATTATGAATCACAAATGGGGTCAGCTTGATATATGACCTTAGAGAGTTGATCAACAAGGTTTGATAATGCAGGCGAGAAAGACATAGCTTTCTTCACATCCTTATGAATATTGTCCAGCACGCTTTTAAATTGCTCAGATTTTATCACTTCAGAAACAGGAGAATTCGATATAGCTTTATCTACAACATTTAACAGATTCAAGAGAGCTGTCATGAGTGGATTCGTAACAGGTTCTAATTGTACATTGGTGACAGGTGCAGTTTCATGCTGCGAAGGTTCAGCAAAATATGTGTCCGACTTTGACTTCAACTCGACAGTTATTCGGAGAGGGTTCAAGCGCTGACTGATAACAGCATCGAAAAGTTCATCATCGTTGTCTAATGTGACAATGTCCCCATCTACATCAGCATATGTCAGTATAAGGTCGGCATCATGGCTGAACTTGAAAAGCGAGCAAATTTTTGCTCTAAAATTGGTCATGTTGTGATCCATGAGCTTTAGATGGACGTGAGCTCCAGTTCGTCTAGCATAATACCGGTGTGCATGCCACTAAGAGAGTATTAATAACATGATACAGGTGTGCATGCAACTGAGAGAGTATTAATAACATGATACATAATGAGGTATAATACATAGCATAATACCGATAGAGTACTAACAGACAGTTTCCTAAAGCATTACAGCGGTAATAGTTAGGACAAAGTTCAGAGATAATAAAGTCACAAGTCAAAGTTAATCCCTTCCTATATAAAGTAGATTGCACACTAAAGAGACAAGTGGATATTCAATGAGGCATCTCATCAAACTGTGCACAACAGACATACTATGATTGTAGTACTTTTTAGATAGCAATGAACTGTGTACTCTATAGAATTAAGTTTCTATGCGTATTTTTAAAACGACCATCCAAAACAAGCTATGTAGAGAAATAGTGTCTACAAAATACGTAAATTAAAAGAGAAGAACCTTATACAAACTGTGTTACTAGGTTAGTATCATAAATTATATGCAAGTAACTGAGTATGCGTGAACAATAACTGCATCGTATACATGATTGCCATCACAAGTGCAAGAAAAAATTATTGTTTAAACTAGCAGGTACGCACTCATGGGCAAGAGGAACAGAAGATAAAAGCACAAGATTTTGATGTACTAGAATAGCAGCACCAAGCAATACCTAACACCACCTTGACGCACAAAGGTGTTGTTAGTCCTTGAGATGATGGTTTTGATGACAACAACCTTAGGACTTGTTATAAAATATAAATACTAACGTTATGGATTAGATATATATGTATATGCAGAATATAAACATGCAGGTACCAAGAATGAAGACTGTACATTATATAGATACAAGACTGATGAATTTAAAGATCGAAGATATCAAGACTGAAAACTCATGAGTATCAAGAAATCAAGTTATCAAGAGTTCAAGATTTCAAACAGTACAAGATAATGTAGTTAGTCTAGAATTATGTTAAAACTTCTTGAAAGCACTTACATCTTTATTCGAAATTTATTCCTGAAATGGAATCCACTTCGAGCCTGTTAAAGGGATGGAACCCACGACAATATTTAGTGGAACATATAGTGGTCCTATTTTGATATCCACTAATTTTAGAAAAATGTTTTTAAAAATTATATCACTTGTTTTTTAAAAAATGTTTTCAAAACTTTCTTTTCAAAACGGCATCTCTCTTGTTTGAAATATTTTAGCCTCAAAACTATTTTTATCATTTTTAATATTTTGATTTCAAAATTGTCCTTGTTTTTAAACCATCTGTTGTTTTCAATATTTAGCTTTAAAATATTTATATACTCAGATTTTAAATCACTTTATAGATTAAGATTATATATATTAAAAATTATTTTCTAAACTCTTTTATATGTTTAAACTATATTCAAATATATTTACAAAGCTTAGAAATTGTTTTGACAAATTATAGAAACCAATTATAGTAAGAAAATCAAAACATTAATTTTGCCTTGAGCATGTCGACATCCCTCAACCCCCATGTCGACATGGTGTCCGTTATTTTCAAATTTCAAATTTCAAAAGAAGTGTTTATTCGTCGTATCCTTTCACGAATAGATATGGTTGTTGCTCTACTATAAATACCAGTAAGTTCTAAACGAATTTTTATCAGATTTCATTTATTTTCTCTCCTCTTCATCTTCCACATTTATTCTAAAGAATCCTAAACTATACTCTACCAAAATACCAAGTGAATCAAACCTGATTATCTCTTGTTTGATTCTTTGCCACTCTCTCCATAAGATCTCAGTGTTATTCAGAGTTATAGAATCTTTTGAAAATCAAACTGTGGAGTAAAAGGTGCGGTTGAGCCTTGAAATTAATTGGGTGTGATTGTATCCCCGAAAATCAATTAGGTGATCTTGTAGCCTGGTTAAATCAAGAGAGTTTGCCCTGGACTCGAATACAGGAGGGTGTACCTCGTAGCCTTGAAACCGATGGTGTAATCTAGGAGATTATTTTGATAAGAAATCCATACGATTGTACGGGACTGGATGTAGGGTAACTTCGAACCAGTATAAAATCCTGGTGTGTTCTTTCCTTTACTTCTTTTATTTAGTATTTGCATCTGTGTCTGATTCTGTGATTATATCCGTGTTTGTGAATTGCATTTGTTGGTGTTTAAATTGAATAAAATTCAAAAGGATTTAAAAAAATCCATAAAACACTATTCACCCCCCTCTAGTGTTATTCCAACCTTAAGATCCGTAATCCGCATTTTTCACATTTGGTATCAAAGTGAGGTTTTCAAAGTTTTCATAATCTGAATTTTGAAAAGTTTTAAAAATGGCTACCAACACTGGTTCTATTAACACTATCACTAGTTCATTTGTAGAGGGTCATTCTACTGCCAGACCACCACTTTTTAATGGCAGTAACTATGCATATTGGGCATGTAGAATGAAAATATATTTACAGTCAATAGGATTAGACACTTGGAATATCACACATACTGAATATTCTGAACCCACAACAAGTTTTGCACAGTGGACTGCTGAGCAAAAGACTATTGCACAAAATAATTCCAAAGCCATGAATATTTTATTTTGTTCACTTGATAGGAATGAATTTAATAGAGTATCTGTTTGTAAGTCTGCATATGATATCTGGAAAACTTTGCAAGTTACTCATGAAGGAACAAGCAAAGTCAAACAGACCAAAATATCCATACTCACAAATCAGTTTCAATTATTCAAAATGAATTCTAATGAGTCCATTTCGGATATGTATAGTTGATTTAAGGAGATTGTGCATTCTCTAATATCATTGGGAAAAAAATTTCCGAAGAAGATCAAGTCAGAAAAATTCTAAATTCTCTTACTCCGAAATGGGATCAGAAAACTCTTGCAATCGAAGAAGCAAATGATATCAGTACTTTAAAGATTGAAGAATTGATTGGAAATCTAATGTCGTTCGAAGTATAAATGCAAGGAAGAAGAGATAGCAATGCATTCGAAAAGAAGTCAATTGCGTTCAATACATTAACAGATGGATCAGACTCGGGAAGTGATGATGATGAAGAAATAGCTTCCATGACAAAGAATTTTCGAAAGTTTCTGAAATACAGAAAGATGAACAACTTCAAAAAGAATGATCATAGGAATTCTGGAAATCATAATGAAGTACCAAACCACGTCAAATGTTTCAACTGTGATGAACCAGGCCATCTCAAAAGAAACTGTTCGCATCCTGATAAGCAAAAGTTTCCTCCAAGCAATGACTACACAAAAAAGGAAAAGAGTGTATACTGCTACACTAGACGATTCAGACTCAGACTCATCCTCAAGCGATGATGAACAGAAAGCAGAAAATTCAAATATGTGCTTTACGGCTATTCATGATTCCGATGATCTCGGAGATACGAATCTAGAAAAAGGTACATGTTTACAATATATTGGTTGAAATTGTTTGCTTAAAATTGTTTGATTGTTTTTGAAATTATGTGTTGTTTGAATTTTAAATTTTTTATTATTATGTTTATTTTTATTTTTAGTATTATAATATTTTTTATTAAAAGAGTATTATTATATTTAATATTACTCCAGAAAATATATAGACATTAAAAATAATATGTATATAGATATTAAAGTATATAGAAAAATATAAGTCACATGAATGCTCTGACCCATGTCGACATGGCCCTACCCATGATGTCGACATCCCTGTCAGAAATTTGAAATTCAAATTTGAATTCAAATCTTTGAATTTCCCTCCACCTTTTCACCAAATCTAATGTTTTGGAAAGGTACCTCTTGACCAGAGAACATGTCTATTGAATATCTATTTCCATCATACCTTTTCACTTTCATTTTAAAATTCAAACTCTCTTTCACTCTTTCAAACTTTCTACTCTCTTCAAAAATAGCTTCTTCAAGCACTCCATCCATAATGAGGCTGTCTAAAACCATTAAAGAGTATCTCTATAATGATCCGGAAGCAATCAAGGCTTATATAAGCTATGCTAATTTTGGAAAAGTTCATACGGGAAAGTTTGCTATCTTTAGCGATTTCTCTACATATGAAATCAATAATCTTCTTGAAGAGAATCATATCCTTAGTCTTTTTGAAAATTCTCAAAATGATTTTGTTTGTTACCCAAATCTTGTTAAAATGTTTTATGCAAATTTGAATCGCTGTTTTTATGAAGGAAATGAAGATGAAATTTGGAGTAGTGTTAAAGTCACTAAAATTGTTTTAAATTGTGAAATTTTGGGCAACATTCTCAATTGCAAGAATTCAGGAATAGATCTTTCTACTTTTAATATTGATGAACATGATCGTAAGCCATTTCATCACATTTTCGAAGGAGATGATAAGTTTGAATTTAAAAATCGTAACTTTCGTCCGAAAGCACGTTTTGTCAATCTTCTTTTGCAACATACTATCACTCCTAGATCGAGAAATTTCAATTACCCGTCTTTAAAAGTTTGTAATGCTCTTTTTGCTATCTTTGGTCATTATGACATTAATTGGGCGCAAGTGATTATGGATGAACTTCGTCCTAAGAATTTGGAAATGGGTGAGAATACCTTGTATCATGGAATCTATCTCACTCGGATTTTTAATTATTTTGGCATTGATTACAAAAGGGAAGAATTTGTTTCAAGAAAAGTGTTTAATCATGCCAACATTTCTCTCATGAAAATTCCTTTCATATTTCAACAATATGAATCTCTTGCCGAAAAGGTTGAAAGATTGGCACAGAAGATATGGAGGAAGAAGATGAAGAAGAAGAAGAAGGGGAGGAAATGGAAACTGAAGAAGATAATGAAGAAACCTCCTTGGAAAGTATTGAATATTCTACCAATACTAACAATCCTTCCAACAAAATTCTCCTCAAAAATCAAAAGATTATAGTGGAAAATCAACGAATTCTCAAAAGATCCGTTAGTAAGAAATTGGATAAAAATGTCCACTAATATGAACAAATTCTTTGCTAAAGTTGGTCGGAAACTTGGCTTATCATCATCCTCCTCATCTTCTAGCACATTCTAAGAACTAGGTTGTGATGTATTAGTTTGTTTTGTGTAGTATCTTATGTATCATCTGTTTATAAAAATCGTCTATCTTATGTTTTCCTACCTTATCGTGTCTCTAGAATAAATGTTAGTATAGTATATAAGTTTATATATATACATACTCATTCACAAAATAAATAAGACACAAAAATTAATAGACCCATGTCGACATGCCTCTACCCCCCTATGTCGACATATAACTGTCAGATTTAGTTATTTTTAAAATTTTGAAATTAAAATAACTAACTCGTGCCTATTCATTTTAAACGAATTTCTGCCTATTTAAACACATGTTTCTTCCAGAAATTTGTAATCTTTTCATTTCTATTTGCATCTCTTCACTACTTATCAAAAATGGCTTCCTCTTTTCAAACTCTAAGTGATAATCTTGAAGAAACTCTCAATTCATTCAAGAATATACTTACTTTTATTCTCCACAATCAAAGGCACTTAGAACTAAATCAAATGCAGATGATAAAAGAATAAGAGAAGCATTTCGATGCCCTCCGTTGGATGATTTCTGTCCTCAACAAAGATGATCTCGATACAAATCCTGTAGGAACTTTGATTCAAGATAATGAAGATTGGGAAGTTATTAAAAAGGATCCTATCTTTGGAGAAGAAGGATGGGTTGAAGTTCCTAGAAATATTTGATCTCCTTATGGTTTGAATTGCTTGTTTTTGAATTGTGTGATTTGATTCGATTTAATTTGCTTTGATTTGATTAGAATTGATTTGGTTTGAATGGATTGTATAACATTATATGAAACATAGTATATATTTATTGGGTTTAAACTTTCATATTTGTCATGTTTTTATTATTAACTCATGTTATTTTATATATATATATATATATAAACTCCATCATAATTTGTCACAGGTACTCCAGTATAAGACTAAGGGGGATTTATATAAGTTTAGAATTTGGTTTTTTGTTGATGACAAAGGGGGAGAAGTATAAAATAGAGTAGTTAGACTTAGATTAAGGGGGAGTTATTAGTTTTAGGGGGAGTTATAGTGAAGGTGAAGTATATTTTATAAACATAGGTTGTCATCATCAAAAGGGGGGAGATTGTTAGTCCTTGAGATGATGGTTTTGATGACAACAACCTTAGGACTTGTTATAAAATATAAATACTAATGTTATGGTTTAGATATATATGTATATGCAGAATATAAACATATAGGTACAAAGAATGAAGACTGTACAGTATAGAGATACAAAACTGATGAATTTAAAGATCGAAGATATCAAGATTGAAGACTCATGAGTATCAAGAAATCAAGTTATTAAGAGTTCAAGATTTCAAACAGTATAAGATAATGTAGTTAGTCTTGAATTATGTTAAAACTTTTTGAAAGCACTTACATCTTTATTCGAAATTTATTCGTGGAATGGAATCCACTTCGAGCCTGTTAAAGGGATGGAACCCTAGTGGGATGGAACCCACGACAATATCTAGTGGAACATATAGTGGTCCTATTTTGATATCCACTAATTTTATAAAAATGTTTTTCAAAAATATATCTCTTGTTTTTTCAAAAATGTTTTCAAAACTTTCTTTTCAAAAAGACATCTCTCTTGTTTGAAATATTTTAGCCTCAAAACTATTTTTATCATTTTTAATATTTTGATTTCAAAATTGTCCTTGTTTTTAAACCATCTCTTGTTTTAAATATTTAGCTTTAAAATATTTATATACTTAGATTTTAAATCACTTTATAGATTAAGATTATATATATTAAAAATTATTTTCTAAACTCTTTTATATGTTTAAACTATATTCATATATATTTACAAATTTTAGAAATTGTTTTGACAAATTATAGAAACAAATTTTAATAAGAAAATCAAAACATCAATTTTGCCTTGAGCATGTCGACATCACTCAACCCCCCATGTCGACATGGTGTCCGTTATTTTCAAATTTCAATTTTCAAAAGAAGTGTCTATTCATCATATCCTTTCACGAATAGATATGGTTGTTGCTCTACTATAAATACCAGTAAGTTCTATATGAAATTTATCAGATTTCATTTATTTTCTCTCCTCTTCATCTTCCATATTTATTCTAAAGAATCCTAAACTATACTCTGCCAAAATACCAAGTGAATCAAACCTTATTATCTCTTGTTTGATTCTCTGCCACTCTCTCCATAAGGTCTCAGTGATATTCAGAGTTATAGAATCTTTTGTAAATCAAACTGTTGAGTAAAAGGTGCGGTTGAGCCTTGAAATCAATTGAGTGTGATTGTAGCCCCGAAAATCAATTAGGTGATCTTGTAGCCTAGTTAAATCAAGAGAATTTACCATGGACTCGAATACAGGAGGGTGTACCTCGTAGCCTTGAAACCGAGGGTGTAATCTGGGAGATTATTTTGATAAGAAATCTGTACGATTGTACGGGACTCGATGTAGGGTAACTCTGATCCAGTACAAAATCTTGGTGTGTTCTTTCCTTTATTGATTTTATTTAATATTTGCATCTGTGTCTGATTCTGTGATTATATCTGTAACAACCCACATATTTTACGATTTTAATATTTAAATGATTAATTTAAATATAGCATCGTTAGTCGGATTTTAGTCCGAAAAAGTCACTATTCGAAGAAGAACAGTCGAATTAGTGAAAAGTCTTTGCGAATAGTGTTATTTGGAGGCGCCAATGTGAAAAAACCTTCAAGCATAGATTCAGACGTCTGAACTGGGTCGTTCAGACGTCTGAAATTGTTTGAATCAAACCAGAGAGGAAACAGGCTAAAATAGCCATTTTCAGATGTCTGGAATCCCCGAGTCAGACGTCTGAATATTGTTCTAAGACAACATTTATATTTCCAGATTCAGACGTCTGAATCGTTCACTTCAGACATCTGAATAAAGTTTGAGAATTCTTATTTTTTCCAGATTCAAACGTCTGGTTTGGACATTTCAGACGTCTGAATCAAGAATGAAGTTGAGAATCAATAATATGGACTTGAGACCATTTCCAT
Organism: Allium fistulosum; assembly: GCA_030737815.1. Taxonomy (NCBI): domain Eukaryota; kingdom Viridiplantae; phylum Streptophyta; class Magnoliopsida; order Asparagales; family Amaryllidaceae; genus Allium; species Allium fistulosum. Next base: position 493,099,217 of record CM060905.1, on the reverse strand, counting down.
TGAGTTCAAAATGTTGTTTGCGATTTTTTTGAGTATAAGCTTCGCTATGTTTGGAGTAAGTTGATTTTTGCTATTTTCTACTTGGGTTTTTGGGTTTGGGTTTCACCCAACTCATTCTATAACCTAACTCAGCCCTCTCTCCTCTCCATTCACTCATCCCATTTCCTAAATACGCAAGATCAACTGAAAATGGGGGAAGAGAATAGGAATTAGACATTCCAAGCCCTAGCTTCCATTTGCAAACTCAAGTCTAGCTCCAAACTCTTGGAAAAAACTTTGGTAAGCATCCTCTCCTTCTTCTCCAACTCATTCTGTAACGACCCGTATTTTTACGGATCGAAACATCGTAAAATAGTTGTCATTAGGTCGAAATGTTGATAAGTCGTCCAGAGTCTAAGTCGTGGACAAGATAAGGCTTAGGTCGTATAGTAGTTAGGTCGGAGTAGACGACTTAAGGAAGTGGAGCGACCTAAAGAAGTTGGCGACCTAGGGATTATGGGATAAGTCGTGTAGAAGTTAGGTCGTGTGGTGGCTTAGGTCGAGTGAATGACTTAAGAGTTAACGACCTAGTAGTTAGCGTATTGGTAGGTCGTAGGTCGTGAGCTTGGTAGGTCGTTAAGACTTAGGTCGTGGGGTTTCTTAGGTCGTGGACGACCTAATAGCGAGCAAACGACCTAAGGAAATCAGCCTATAAATATGCGGGTTCTTCTTCATTTTTCGGATCCGGATTTTGAAGCGACGAAGTGCTGCCATTTTGAGAGCTCGAGTCCTACACTTCTTCACTTCTTTTCTCCACTCTAATCTTGTGATTCCTTCCATCCAAATCGAAGATCAAATCGAAGACCCAAGAGCTTAAATTGAAGATCTTCATCCATCAAAGAGAGATTTCGTCGTTTGAAGCGGGATTGTGATAGATCGAGTTAGATCCTTCGCTTTCCAGATCTGAAGTGTGTTGCTTTTGAGGTGTTTATGTGATTTGGTGAGTGGTGATTATCTCTCACACGGATCCAAAGGAGTATATCGGATTATTGGCTTGATTTGGTGTTAAAATAGTGATTTCCATGCATTTTCATAAACTTAAGTGTAGATCTATTGTTCATGATGATTTGACATCCATTTTACTATATATTAACATATGCAAGTTCATTCATCAAGTTGTAAAGATATTGCTCGTGATTCATGCTTGTTAGATTTAGTCTCTTTAATTACAAGATTGCCATTATTGTTAAAATTGTTTATTTGATCATGTTTGAATGCTTGATTACTTGGATTAATGTTTGACTTGATTGATTGTTGTAAATTAGTTGATTGATGATTTGATTTGGACAAGTTAGTCGAAGATGATTCAAAAGCTAAGGGAAAGGCTCTTGAGTTGGAAAAGCTGCTTGTGGCATATGTGGCAGATGATGAAGCTCATATGGATAGATTTGATGATGATTGATGTTGAGATAAGGCTTTGCTATGATGAGATGAAGCGAGGCATGGTATGAGATAGCCTTGGTTTAATCTAGACGGGATCATTCCAATCATGTTGATAACTCGGTGAAATGGTTCGAGTTGAGGATAATGGTTTGCTCGAGAGGCGCTTGAGCTAGTATGGAAATAGTCGTCGAGGAGGATGACTAGAAGGCTGAGATTTCATCGTTGTTGAAGGTTCTAGCAGGCTCAAAGCAAGAGTTCGTTGGGCAGATTCGAAAGTCCCTAAAGACTATGATTGTAGTCGAGTACTCTGGGCAGATTCGATAGTCCTAGGCACGGGCTGCGACGACGTGCGGAGTTATGTCTAGAATCGGGGTTGCCATTAACCCTTGACGGATGGCTGAAAGAATGTGCCGGTTGTTCAATTAACGGTGGTATCGAAGCAATGATAACAGTGATAGCCAGAGTCATGGATGTTTGGTTGTATCGTCATTCGGTCTCAAGAGCGGTATTTTCTGGGTGCTTATCTGATCTTGGTTTAGACCTTGGGGGTTTGTACTTGGAAAACATCGCCCTTGACTCGAGTGATAATTGCTTTACTTTAAATGTTTGCTTTGCTATGTTTACTTCTGCTTAGTGTGTGTCTGGGGGCTATCACTATAGAAAGAGGTGGAGTGGGAGGGTTGGATTCCTATTCCTTTTCCTTTATGCTCTTTTGGTATATTGTTAGTTAATTTACCGCTCACTAAGACTGTTGTCTGACTCAAGGCTTTATGTTTAACTCTTATTGCCTTGGGCTGTTCATCCATTTTGGGATGGGCAGACTAGGTAGCAGGTGACAGGTGCTGTTCTTACTTTTCACGATGCTAATGACGAAGACGAGCTGGAGGCTTGCATATTATTTTCTTACTATATGTACTGGATGTTCCGCTGCTTGTATATTCTCTGAGTGATATGTAGTGAGGCTTGATGTATTGACTATTCTGATGTTTGTACCAAACTATTATGAAGTTTAATTGAGATTTTGCTCTGTAAAGCTTCACTATATATACTTTCTATTGTATTTTATCCATGCGCTGTGAGTTATACGATAGATTCTGTTGTTTTAATTTAACCTTGGCAACCGTCCATGGCTGCTTGGCACACTTTACAGCGCACTATTCCTATGTTCAGTGCAGGGGTCATGGGCGGTCGTCACATTTGGTATCAGAGCTTTGGTTAATCGATTTTACCCAACGCTCGTTGACGTAACTACGTATGAGAGACGTAATTGTATTTTGATGGATGATTACTATATATAATATAGTAGCTTAGAAGGATTTGAATTCCTTATGCAGCTGTTCTTAAGGTGTATTAATCATTCCTTTTTATAGATATTAAGGATGAGTCGAAGAGGGAGACCAGCTGCTAGGGAAGGCCGTGCTGCTGAGGGGGCTGTTGATTATGCAGCTATGTTCGAAGCTATGATGACTTCAATCATGAGAAGGATGCCAGCTCCGGGGCCATCGGTGGATGTTGGAGTTCAAGTTCAAACTCCAAAACCGGTGGATTTTGCTAAGCTGTGTAAAGACTACACTGCTCTTGGAGGAAAGGTTTTCTTGGGAATAGAGTCAACCATTGAAGTCCAGATGTGGATAGATGCTTGTAGAAGGATCTTTGGTGATTTGGGAATTGAGGATGCAACTAAAAGGAAGCTAGCATCTAGACAGCTTCAAGGAAGAGCTTCTGACTGGTTTGAGAAGGATCTTGTAGAAGGATCTTTGGTGGATCATTTGGACGATCCATTTGAGAAGCTTGTGGAGAAAGCTCTCAGGCATGAGAATCTGTTTCCTAAAGAAGGATCTATTGTTGCTGTGACCAAGGAGGAGTCTAAATCACAGCAGGGTGGAAACAAGAAGAGGAAGCAGCAGCAGCAAAAGGGTAAGGATGGTCAGAAGAAGCCGAAGGGCGAAGTGACCTGCTACAACTGTCAGCAGAAGGGTCATTTCTCCAAGGATTGCAATCCGAAGGTGCCGGTTAAGTGCCACAACTGTGACAAGCTGGGGCATGTTAAGAGGAATTGTCCAGAACCGCGAAGGGACAAGCAGATTGTGCAAGCTTATGCTTTGGGGGATGTTCCATCATCTTCAAAAGCTCCTACCGCTGAAGAGAAAGGAAAGAGTGTGGTGGTTCAAGGTACTCTTTCCATAAGTGGTGTTCCAGTTAGAGTGTTATTTGATACTGGAGCGTCGCATTCTTTTGTTTGTAATGAACTTGTAGGCCGGTTGAGATTAGAACCGGATATTGTTGATAGGCCATTGGTTGTGACTAATCCAGTTGGGGGTTTGTCTTGTTTGTGTATGCTATGCCGTGGTCTGATTGTATCGAGTCATGATTGCTCTTTTGTTTGTGATTTTTTTGTTCTGAACTTTGCGGGGTTCAGAATTATTTTGGGTATGGACTGGCTTAGGAAGTATGCGGCAAAGGTTGATTGTGAAAGGTTGGAGGTGACAGTCGAGAATATGGAGGGGCGAAAGGTTGTGATACGATGTAAGCATGAGGAAGGCGTCTTCATGAGCTTCATGTATTCGCTGGTTGTTCCACGGGATGGACTGTCATCTGTGCCAATCGCTAATGAATTTGAGGATGTCTTTGATGAGGTCAAAGGGTTACCGCCGCATAGAGAGATCGAGTTTTGTATCGATTTAGTTGAAGGAGCCGGACCTGTTGTGATGCCTCTCAGGCGGATGGCGCCTAGGGAACAGCAGGAGTTGAAGGTGCATGTTGATGATCTTTTACAGAAAGGATTCATTCGGCGTAGTGTGTCCGAATGGGGTGCACCAGTTGTGTTTGCAACCAAAGCAGATGGATCATTGAGGCTGTGTGTGGATTATCGTGAGCTGAATAAAGTGACTAAGAAGAACAAGTATCCATTGTCGAGAATAGATGACTTGTTTGATCAGCTTCACGAAGCTAAGGTGTTTTCTCAGATGGATTTGGCAACGGGATTTCACCAGTTAAGAGTGGCTAAGGATAGTGTGCCGAAGACTGCTTTCAGGACACCATCCGGTTTCTTTGAGTGGCCGGTAATGCCGTTTGGATTGACTAATGCGCCAGCATATTTTGTGGATCTTATGAATAGAGTGTTCAGAGATAAGTTGAGCAAGTTCGTGCTAGTGTTCGTGGATGATATTCTGATTTATTCCAGAACTGAAGAAGAGCACAAGACGCACTTGCGTATTGTTTTGGAAATCTTACGGAAACATCAGCTGAAGGCTAAGTTTTCGAAGTGTCACTTCTGGAAGAGTGAAGTGAGGTTCTTAGGCCATATTATCTCTGGAAATGGAATAGCGGTTGATCCTGCCAAGGTGGCAGCAATCCAGGATTGGGTTAGACCTAAGAATGCATCTGATGTGAGAAGTTTTCTTGGATTAGCAGGATACTATCGTCGATTTATCAAAGACTTTTCCAAGGTGGCTGCACCGTTAACAGGATTGATGAAAAAGAACCAAGTATTCAGATGGGATGCTAAGTGTGAGCAAGCTTTTAGAATCCTGAAAGAGCGATTGACAAGTGCTCCTGTTTTGACTATTCCAAGTGGAAATGATGAGATGGTGGTTTACACCGATGCCTGTGGTACTGGACTTGGAGCAGTGCTGATGCAGAAAGGTAAAGTTGTTGCGTATGCAAGTCGACAACTGAAGCCGCATGAAAGGAATTATCCGACTCATGATTTGGAGTTAGCCGCGATTGTTTTTGCTCTGAAGATGTGGAGACATTACCTATTGGGAGTCCGATTCGAGTTGTTTACAGATCATAAGTCGTTGAAGTATCTTTTCTCCCAAAAGGATTTGAATCTTCGGCAGCAACGATGGCTAGAGTTTTTGGCATCATATGATTTTGGTATTGCCTATACTCCGGGAAAAGGTAACGCAGTGGCAGATGCGTTAAGTCGAAGACATGCAGGATTGGGAGCCATGTTTTCAGAATGGAAGAGTCTCGAGTATTTGGCTGGATTTGACTTCAGGCCCAGATGTGAATTGGAACCTGAGATGTTGAAAAACTTATCGATAAGACCGACTCTTGTGGAAAGGATTGGCGAGAGCCAAAAGCGAGACGATAAGCTTGTCAAGATTATCCGTGATTTGGAATCTGGATTGGACCCAGAAAAGGATAAAGGATTCGTGGTTGATTGAAAGGGTTGGCTTCGAAAGCAAGGACGACTAGTTGTTCCCGATATAGATGAATTGAGAAATGAAGTTCTGAAGGAAAGTCATCACTCGAAGTTGACAATTCATCCAGGTGGAAATAAGATGTATCGGGATATGAAGAGAACCTATTACTGGGAAGGTATGAAGAAGGATGTTGGAAATTTTATTTCCAAGTGCATGAACTGCCAGTTGGTAAAAGCCGAACAGAAGAAGCCAAGTGGACTGCTTCAGCCATTAGAAGTTCCTACATGGAAGTGGGAGCAAGTATCGATGGATTTTATCGATGGGTTACCTAGAACAAGAACGGGAAATGAAGGGATTTGGGTCATCATAGATCGTCTGACTAAAAGTGCAAGATTCATTCCTGTTCGATCAACCAGGACTGCATCGAAATTGGCTGAGCTGTATGTTAAGTGGATAGTTCGATTCCATGGTATTCCAAAGAGTATAGTAAGCGATCGAGACCCATTGTTCACTAGTGGATTTTGGAAGAGCTTCCAAGAAGTTTTGGGAACCGAGTTGTGTTTGAGTACAGCTTATCATCCCCAAACAGATGGTCAGACCGAGAGAGTCAACCGAGTTTTGGAAGATCTCCTTAGAGCATGTGTTTTGGATTTCGGAGGATCATGGGAAGATCACCTTAATTTGGTGGAATTTTCATATAATAACAGTTACCAGTCAAGCATTGGTATGGCACCGTATGAGGCATTGTATGGAAGACCGTGTAACTCTCCGACATGTTGGTTAGAAACAGGAGAGAAGTTGATACTTGGGCCAGAGATGATTCGACAGACTTCGGATTTCATAGAGATCATTCGGCAATGAATGAAGGCAGCCCAAGACCGACAGAAAAGTTATGCCGATAAGCGTCGTAAGGATTTGGAGTTCGACGTAGGTGATATGGTTTTTGTGAAGATTTCTCCACTGAATAATGTTATTCGATTCGGGAAGAAAGGAAAATTGACTCCGAGATTTGTTGGACCATTTCCGATCACCGAGCGAATTGGAAAGCTCGCCTACAGATTGGAATTACCAGAGAAGATGGCGGGTGTGCACAATGTTTTTCATGTATCGTATCTACGGAAGTATGTGCACAACTCGAATACAGTGGTTTCTGCTGATAGCTGTGAAGATTTAGAAGTTGATCCAGTCGATAAGAGACCTCGTAAGCCGCTTCGTGTTGTGGAAACCGACACGAAACAGCTTAGGAGGAAGGTAGTTAGGTTGCTCAAGGTACAATGGAGTGATGATGATAACGACTGTACATGGGAGGAGGAAGAGAGGATGAAGGCAGCTCATCCTGAACTCTTCAAGGTATGGCCCTAAGGTGTCGTGTCATCTAACGACATTGTAACTTGTTCTAGTTTTAGAATTCTGCATGCTAAGCTAGAATTGGATGCATGGTTTATTGATTGCTATGGATGGTAGGCATGCAGAATAGTCTTTGATTGCTCTTGTTTGTTTGGAATTTCGGGGGCGAAATTCCTAAGGGGGAGAGAATGTAACGACCCGTATTTTTACGGATCGAAACATCGTAAAACAGTTGTCATTAGGTCGAAATGTTGATAAGTCGTCCAGAGTCTAAGTCGTGGACGAGATAAGGCTTAGGTCGTATAGTAGTTAGGTCGGAGTAGACGACTTAAGGAAGTGGAGCGACCTAAGGAAGTTGGCGACCTAGGGATTATGGGATAAGTCGTGTAGAAGTTAGGTCGTGTGGTGGCTTAGGTCGAGTGAATGACTTAAGAGTTAACGACCTAGTAGTTAGCGTATTGGTAGGTCGTAGGTCGTGAGCTTAGTAGGTCGTTAAGACTTAGGTCGTGGGGTTTCTTAGGTCGTGGACGACCTAATAGCGAGCAAACGACCTAAGGAAATCAGCCTATAAATAGGCAGGTTTTTCTTCATTTTTTGGATCCGGATTTTGAAGCGACGAAGTGCTGCCATTTTGAGAGCTCGAGTTCTACACTTCTTCACTTCTTTTCTCCACTCTAATCTTGTGATTCCTTCCATCCAAATCGAAGATCAAATCGAAGACCCAAGAGCTTAGATTGAAGATCTTCATCCATCGAAGAGTGATTTCATCGTTTGAAGCGGGATTGTGATAGATCCAGTTAGATCCTTCGCTGTCCAAGTCTGAAGTGTGTTGCTTTTGAGGTGTTTAGGTGATTTGGTGAGTGGTGATTATCTCTTACACGGATCCAAAGGAGTATGTCGGATTATTGGCTTGATTTGGTGTTAAAATAGTGATTTCCATGCATTTTCATAAACTTAAGTGTAGATCTATTGTTCATGATGATTTGGCATCCATTTTACTATATATTAACCTATACAAGTTCATTCATCAAGTTGTAAAGATATTGCTCGTGATTCATGCTTGTTAGATTTAGTCTCTTTAATTACAAGATTGCCATTATTGTTAAAATTGTTTATTTTATCATGTTTGAATGCTTGATTACTTGGATTAATGTTTGACTTGATTGATTGTTGTAAATTAGTTGATTTATGATTTGATTTGGACAAGTTAGTCGAAGATGATTCAAAAGCTAAGGGAAAGGCTCTTGAGTTGGAAAAGCTGCTCATGGCATATATGGCGGATGATGAAGCTCATATGGATAGATTTGATGATGATTGATGTTGAGATGAGGCTTTGCTATGATGAGATGAAGCGAGGCATGGTATGAGATAGCCTTGGTTTAATCCAGACGGGATCATTCCAAGCATGTTGATAACTCGGTGAAATGGTTCGAGTTGAGGATAATGGTTTGCTCGAGAGGCGCTTGAGATAGTATGGAAATAGTCGTCGAGGAGGATGAATAGAAGGCTTAGATTTCATCGTTGTTGAAGGTTCTAGCAGGCTCAAAGCAAGAGTACGTTGGGCAGATTCGATAGTTCCTAAAGACTATGATTGTAGTCGAGTACTCTGGGCAGATTCGATAGTCCTAGGCACGGGCTGCGACGACGTGCGGAGTTATGTCTAGAACCGGGGTTGCCATTAACCCTTGACGGACGGCTGAAAGAATGTGCCGGTCATTCAATTAACGGTGGTATCGAAGCAATGATAACAGTGATAGCCAGAGTCATGGATGTTTGGTTGTACCGTCATTCGGTCTCAAGAGCGGTATTTTCTGGGTGCTTATCTGATCTTGGTTTAGGCCTTGGGGGTTTGTACTTGGAAAACATCGCCCTTGACTCGAGTGATAATTGTTTTACTTTAAATGTTTGCTTTGCTATGTTTACTTCTGCTTAGTGTGTGTCTGGGGGCTATCACTGTAGAAAGAGGTGGAGTGGGAGGGTTGGATTCCTATTCCTTTTCCTTTATGCTCTTTTGGTATGTTGTTAGTTAATTTACCACTCACTAAGACTGTTGTCTGACTCAAGGCTTTATGTTTAACTCTTATTGCCTTGGGCTGTTCATCCATTTTAGGATGGGCAGACTAGGTAGCAGGTGACAGGTGCTGTTCTTACTTTCCACGATGCTGATGACGAAGACGAGGTGGAGGCTTGCATATTATTTTCTTACTATATGTACTGGATGTTCCGCTGCTTGTATATTCTCTGAGTGATATGTAGTGAGGCTTGATGTATTGACTATTCTGATGTTTGTACCAAACTATTATGAAGTTTAATTGAGATTTTGTTCTGTAAAGCTTCACTATATATACTTTCTATTGTATTTTATCCATGCGCTGTGAGTTATACGATAGATTCTGTTGTTTTAATTTAACCTTGGCAACCGTCCATGGCTGCCTGGCACACTTTACAGCGCACTATTCCTATGTTCAGTGCAGGGGTCATGGGCGGTCGTCACATTTGGTATCAGAGCTTTGGTTAATCGATTTTATCCAACGCTCGCTAACATAACTACGTATGAGAGACGTAATTGTATTTTGATGGATGATTACTATATATAATATAGTAGCTTAGAAGGATTTGAATTACTTATGCGGCTGTTCTTAAGGTGTATTAATCATTCCTTTTTATAGATATTAAGGATGAGTCGAAGAGGGAGACCAGCTGTTAGGGAAGGCCGTGCTGCTGAGGGGGCTGTTGATTATGCAGCTATGTTCGAAGCTATGATGACTTCAATCATGAGAAGGATGCCAGCTCCAGGGCCATCGGTGGATGTTGGAGTTCAAGTTCAAACTCCAAAACCGGTGGATTTTGCAAAGATGTGTAAAGACTACACTGCTCTTGGAGGAAAGGTTTTCTTGGGAACAGAGTCAACCATTGAAGTCCAGAGGTGGATAGATGCTTGTAGAAGGATCTTTGGTGATTTGGGAATTGAGGATGCAACTAAAAGGAAGCTAGCATCTAGACAGCTTCAAGGAAGAGCTTCTGACTGGTGGAACTCTATCACCATTGATACTCCGGAGGAAGAAATTACTTGGGAGCAATTCCAAGCCAGATTTGAAGCTAAGTTCATTTCTACTGCTCAGAAGTCTGTTCTGTTCAAGAAGTTTGTGGAGCTCAGGCAAAGTGGAAGACCAGTTCTTGAGTATGTTTCTGAGTTTGAAGCTTTGTCCAAGTATGCCCGGTCGTATATTGAATCTGCATATCAGAAGAATGAGAAGTTTGTGACAGGCTTGGACAGTTATCTTGGGAGGCAGTTGGTGGATCATTTGGACGATCCATTTGAGAAGCTTGTGGAGAAAGCTCTCAGGCATGAGAATCTGTTTCCTAAAGAAGGATCTGTTGTTACTGTGACCAAGGAGGAGTCTAAACCACAGCAGGGTGGAAACAAGAAGAGGAAGCAGCAGCAGCAAAAGGGTAAGGATGGTCAGAAGAAGCTGAAGGGCGAAGTGACCTGCTACAACTGTCAGTAGAAGGGTCATTTCTCCAGGGATTGCAAGAATCCGAAGGTGCCGGTTAAGTGCCACAACTGTGACAAGCTGGGGCATGTTAAGAGGAATTGTCCAGAACCGCGGAGGGACAAGCAGATTGTGCAAGCTTATGCTTTGGGGGCTGTTCCATCATCTTCAAAAGCTCCTACCGCTGAAGAGAAAGGAAAGAGTGTGGTGGTTCAAGGTACTCTTTCCATAAGTGGTGTTCCAGTTAGAGTGTTATTTGATACTGGAGCGTCGCATTCTTTTGTTTGTAATGAACTTGTAGGCCAGTTGGGATTAGAACCGGATATTGTTGATAGGCCATTGGTTGTGACTAATCCAGTTGGTGGTTCGTCTTGTTTGTGTATGCTATGCCGTGGTCTGATTGTATCGAGTCATGATTGCTCTTTTGTTTGTGATTGTTTCGTTCTGAACTTTGCGGGGTTCGGAATTATTTTGGGTATGGACTGGCTTAGGAAGTATGCGGCAAAGGTTGATTGTGAAAGGTTGGAGGTGACAGTCGAGAATGTGGAGGGGCGAAAGGTTGTGATACGATGTAAGCATGAGGAAGGCGTCTTCATGAGCTTCATGTATTCGCTGGTTGTTCCACGGGATGGACTGTCATCTGTGCCAATCGCTAATGGATTTGAGGATGTCTTTGATGAGGTCAAAGGGTTACCGCCGCATAGAGAGATCGAGTTTTGTATCGATTTAGTTGAAGGAGCCAGACCTGTTGTGATGCCTCTCAGGCGGATGGCGCCTAGGGAACAATAGGAGTTGAAGGTGCAGGTTGATGATCTTTTACAGAATGGATTCATTCGGCGTAGTGTGTCCGAATGGGGTGCACCAGTTGGGTTTGCAACCAAAGCAGATGGATCATTGAGGCTGTGTGTGGATTATCGTGAGCTGAATAAAGTGACTAAGAAGAACAAGTATCCATTACCGAGAATAGATGACTTGTTTGATCAGCTTCACGAAGCTAAGGTGTTTTCTCAGATGGATTTGGCAACGGGATTTCACCAGTTAAGAGTGGCTAAGGATAGTGTGCCGAAGACTGCTTTCAGGACACCATCCGGTTTCTTTGAGTGGCTGGTAATGCCGTTTGGATTGACTAATGCGCCAGCATATTTTGTGGATCTTATGAATAGAGTGTTCAGAGATCAGTTGAGAAAGTTCGTGCTAGTGTTCGTGGATGATATTCTGATTTATTCCAGAACTGAAGAAGAGCACAAGATGCACTTGCGTATTGTTTTGGAAATCTTACGGAAACATCAGCTGAAGGCTAAGTTTTCGAAGTGTCACTTCTGGAAGAGTTAAGTGAGGTTCTTAGGCCATATTATCTCTGGAAATGGAATAGCGGTTGATCCCGCCAAGGTGGCAGCAATCCAGGATTGGGTTAGACCTAAGAATGCATCTGATGTGAGAAGTTTTCTTGGATTAGCAGGATACTATCGTCGATTTATCAAAGAATTTTCCAAGGTGGCTGCACCGTTAACAGGATTGACGAAAAAGAACCAAGTATTCAGATGGGATGCTAAGTGTGAGCAAGCTTTCAGAATCTTGAAAGAGCGATTGACAAGTGCTCCTGTTTTGACTATTCCAAGTGGAAATGATGAGATGGTGGTTTACACCGATGCATGTGGTACTGGACTTGGAGCAGTGCTGATGCAGAAAGGTAAAGTTGTTGCGTATGCAAGTCGACAACTGAAGCCGCATGAAAGGAATTATCCGACTCATGATTTGGAGTTAGCGGCGATTGTTTTTGCTCTGAAGATGTGGAGACATTACCTATTGAGAGTCCGATTCGAGTTGTTTACAGATCATAAGTCGTTGAAGTATCTTTTCTCCCAAAAGGATTTGAATCTTCGGCAGCAACGATGGCTAGAGTTTTTGGCATCATATGATTTTAGTATAGCCTATACTCCGGGAAAAGGTAACGCAGTGGCAGATGCGTTAAGTCGAAGACATGCAGGATTGGGAGCCATGTTTTCAGAATGGAAGAGTCTCGAGTATTTGGCTGGATTTGACTTCAGGCCCAGATGTGAATTGGAAACTGAGATGTTGGTAAACTTATCGATAAGACCGACTCTTGTGGAAAGGATTGGCGAGAGCCAAAAGCGAGACGATAAGCTTGTCAAGATTATCCGTGATTTGGAATCTGGATTGGACCCAGAAAAGGATAAAGGATTCGAGGTTGATTGAAAGGGTTGGCTTCGGAAGCAAGGACGACTAGTTGTTCCCGATATAGATGAATTGAGAAATGAAGTTCTGAAGGAAAGTCATCACTCGAAGTTGACAATTCATCCAGGTGGAAATAAGATGTATCGGGATATGAATAGAACCTATTACTGGGAAGGTATGAAGAAGGATGTTAGAAATTTTATTTCCAAGTGCATGAACTGCCAGTTGGTAAAAGCCGAACAGAAGAAGCCAAGTGGACTGCTTCAGCCATTAGAAGTTCCTACATGGAAGTGGGAGCAAGTATCGATGGATTTTATTGATGGGTTACCTAGAACAAGAACGAGAAATGAAGGGATTTGGGTCATCATAGATCGTCTGACTAAAAGTGCAAGATTCATTCCTGTTCGATCAACCAGGACTGCATCGAAATTGGCTGAGCTGTATGTTAAGTGCATAGTTCGATTCCATGGTATTCCGAAGAGTATAGTAAGCGATCGAGACCCATTGTTCACTAGTGGATTTTGGAAGAGCTTCCAAGAAGTTTTGGGAACTGAGTTGTGTTTGAGTACAGCTTATCATCCCCAAACAGATGGTCAGGCCGAGAGAGTCAACCGAGTTTTGGAAGATCTCCTTAGAGCATGTGTTTTGGATTTCGGAGGATCATGGGAAGATCACCTTCATTTGGTGGAATTTTCGTATAATAATAGTTACCAGTCAAGCATTGGTATGGCACCGTATGAGGCATTGTATGGAAGACCGTGTAACTCTCCGACATGTTGGTTAGAAACAGGAGAGAAGTTAATACTTGGGCCAGAGATGATTCGACAGACTTCGGATTTCATAGAGATCATTCGGCAACGAATGAAGGCAGCCTAAGACCGACAGAAAAGTTATGCCGATAAGCGTCGTAAGGATTTGGAGTTCGACGTAGGTGATATGGTTTTTGTGAAGATTTCTCCACTAAAGAATGTTATTCGGTTCGAGAAGAAAGGAAAATTGATTCCGAGATTTGTTGGACCATTTCCGATCACCGAGCGAATTGGAAAGCTCGCCTACAGATTGGAATTACCAGAGAAGATGGCGGGTGTGCACAATGTTCTTCATGTATCGTATCTACGGAAGTATGTGCACAACTCGAATACAGTGGTTTCTGCTGATAGCTGTGAAGATTTAGAAGTTGATCCAGTCGATAAGAGACCTCGTAAGCTGCTTCGTGTTGTGGAAACCGACACGAAACAGCTTAGGAGGAAGGTAGTTAGGTTGCTCAAGATACAATGGAGTGATGATGATAACGACTGTACATGGGAGGTGGAAGAGAGGATGAAGGCAGCTCATCCTGAACTCTTCAAGGTATGGCCCTAAGGTGTCGTGTCATCTAACGACATTGTAACTTGTTCTAGTTTTAGAATTATGCATGCTAAGCTAGAATTGGATGCATGGTTTATTGATTGCTATGGATGGTAGGCATGCATAATAGTCTTTGATTGCTCTTGTTTGTTTGGAATTTCGGGGGCGAAATTCTTAAGGGGAGAGAATGTAACGACCTGTATTTTTACGGATCGAAACATCGTAAAACAGTTGTCATTAGGTCGAAATGTTGATAAGTCGTCCAGCGTCTAAGTCGTGGACGAGATAAGGCTTAGGTCGTATAGTAGTTAGGTTGGAGTAGACAACTTAAGGAAGTGGAGCGACCTAAGGAAGTTGGCGACCTAGGGATTATAGGATAAGTCGTGTAGAAGTTAGGTCGTGTGGTGGCTTAGGTCGAGTGAATGACTTAAGAGTTAATGACCTAGTAGTTAGCGTATTGGTAGGTCGTAGGTCGTGAGCTTGGTAGGTCGTTAAGACTTAGGTTGTGGGGTTTCTCAGGTCGTGGTCGACCTAATAGCGAGCAAACGACCTAAGGAAATCAGCCTATAAATAGGCGGGTTCTTCTTCATTTTTGGGATCCGGATTTTGAAGCAACGAAGTGCTACCATTTTGAGAGCTCGAGTTCTACACTTCATCACTTCTTTTCTCCACTCTAATCTTGTGATTCCTTCCATCCAAATCGAAGATCAAATCGAAGACCCAAGAGCTTAGATTGAAGATCTTCATCCATCGAAGAGAGATTTCATCGTTTGAAGCGGGATTGTGATAGATCCAGTTAGATCCTTCGCTGTCCAGATCTGAAGTGTGTTGCTTTTGAGGTGTTTAGGTGATTTGGTGAGTGGTGATTATCTCTCACACGGATCCAAAGGAGTATATCGGATTATTGGCTTGATTTGGTGTTAAAATAGTGATTTCCATGCATTTTCATAAACTTAAGTGTAGATCTATTGTTCATGATGATTTGACATCCATTTTACTATATATTAACCTATGCAAGTTCATTCATCAAGTTGTAAAGATATTGCTCGTGATTCATGCTTGTTAGATTTAGTCTCTTTAATTACAAGATTTCCATTATTGTTAAAATTGTTTATTTGACCATGTTAGAATGCTTGATTACTTGGATTAATGTTTGACTTGATTGATTGTTGTAAATTAGTTGATTGATGATTTGATTTGGACAAGTTAGTCGAAGATGATTCAAAAGCTAAGGGAAAGGCTCTTGAGTTGGAAAAGCTGCTCGTGGCATATGTGGCGGATGATGAAGCTCATATGGATAGATTTGATGATGATTGATGTTGAGATGAGGCTTTGCTATGATGAGATGAAGCGAGGCATGGTATGAGATAGCCTTGGTTTAATCCAGACGGGATCATTCCAAGCATGTTGATAACTCGGTGAAATGGTTCGAGTTGAGGATAATGGTTTGCTCGAGAGGCGCTTGAGCTAGTATGGAAATAGTCGTCGAGGAGGATGACTAGAAGGCTGAGATTTCATCGTTGTTGAAGGTTCTAGTAGGCTCAAAGCAAGAGTACGTTGGGCAGATTCGATAGTCCCTAAAGACTATGATTGTATCCGAGTACTCTGGGCAGATTCGATAGTCCTAGGCACGGGCTGCGACGACGTGCGGAGTTATGTCTAGAACCGAGGTTGTCATTAACCCTTGACGGACGGCTGAAAGAATGTGTCGGTCATTCAATTAACGGTGGTATCGAAGTAATGATAACAGTGATAGCCAGAGTCATGGATGTTTGGTTGTATCGTCATTCGGTCTCAAGAGCGGTATTTTCTGGGTGCTTATCTGATCTTGGTTTAGGCCTTGGGGGTTTGTACTTGGAAAACATCGCCCTTGACTCGAGTGATAATTGCTTTACTTTAAATGTTTGCTTTGCTATGTTTACTTCTGCTTAGTGTGTGTCTGGGGGCTATCACTGTAGAAAGAGGTGGAGTGGGAGGGTTGGATTCCTATTCCTTTTCCTTTATGCTCTTTTGGTATGTTGTTAGTTAATTTACCGCTCACTAAGACTGTTGTCTGACTCAAGGCTTTATGTTTAACTCTTATTGCCTTGGGCTGTTCATCCATTTTGGGATGGGCAGACTAGGTAGCAGGTGACAGGTACTGTTCTTACTTTCCACGATGCTGATGACGAAGACGAGCTGGAGGCTTGCATATTATTTTCTTACTATATATACTGGATGTTCCGCTGCTTGTATATTCTCTGAGTGATATGTAGTGAGGCTTGATTTATTGACTATTCTGATGTTTGTACCAAAGTATTATGAAGTTTAATTGAGATTTTGCTCTGTAAAGCTTCACTATATATACTTTCTATTGTATTTTATCCATGCGCTGTGAGTTATACGATAGATTCTGTTGTTTTAATTTAACCTTGGCAACCGTCCATGGCTGCCTGGCACACTTTACAGCGCACTATTCCTATGTTCAGTGCAGGGGTCATGGGCGGTCGTCACACATTCTCTCTTTAATTTCAGAAATTTCCTAAACATTACTTAGGAAATGTTCTTCTTTTGAGCTTAGATTCAAGCTTCTAGAGTTGAAGTTGAAGAGTAGTCGATCTTTCTTTGCTTTCAAGCTTCTCCTTCATCGTTTTTGGGTTTAAAGGTGAGATTTTTATCTCACATCTAAGTCTATATCTATCTTTGATGTTAGGTATGAATTCCTAACACTTATTTATGTTCATTGCCTTCCATTTGAATTGATTTGGTGAACATTCCAATTTTGGTGTTTTGAAGTCGAAATTTATCAAAATTCTTATATGGTTGTTTGGGCATGATGGTTGGAGTGTATTTGTGAGTCTCTAAGATTGGGTAGTCGTTAGGCATAAACCCCTAGCTATCATCACTCATCCAATTGCTTTCGATATGATTTGGCCATTTTTGGCCTAAGCAAAGTATGCCTGAACACCAGTTTCAGATGTCTGAAATATACAATTCAAACGTCTGAAATATACAATTCAGACGTCAGAATCTGCTTGTCTCGGCCCAATTTGCCTATTTTGTGTGGGATTCTAATTTTTATCGATTCGTGTTGATTTAATTTGTTGTTATCATTTATTATTGACTTTGATGACTTCTCTCTTTAGATTTTTGGGAATATCCATTTTGATGGATTTAGTATCAATTTCTTTGGATTTAATTCACGTCTTCGAATGTGGATTTTTGTGATTGATTGTTTCTTCAATCATTTTGTTATTTGTCACTTCTAAATACAAAGGTTTCTATACTAGTAGTAAATATCCAAACACTTTTACAAAGATGATTTTAACACTATTTTTAATACAAAGCTTGTTTATAAAACCGTTTTCTAATCTATTAGTATATACAGACCTTTACCTCATTCGTATGAGAAAATCTAATTAAACGGCTTAGCAAAACAAGTGGTATAAAACACTTGCGTTTACTTCGTCGGTTAATTTTTGGACTTGTTCGATTGAAATTCTTGTGACAATTTTCGAGTGGGAATCTACAATTCGTTCGTAAATATTTAAGTTAAGCTAGTGGTTATGGGACATGAAGCTAAACTCATATATATACTAGCTTAGTGTAATCGACACTTTTTATTGATCGATGATGATCATTTTTGTGATTTAGACTAGCAATGTGCGATGTCTATTTGTTTGTATGGGGATTACATTCCCCGTTTGTGGAACTTCGGTTCAATTTGGCGGGGTAGCGACCCGTGGTCTTCGGGCCGTTTGCGGAGCTTCGGCTCAAAATTTATGGTTAGCGGCCATGGAATAGCGTTCCATTTGTGATACACGTGTTAGTGAGTTTTCATGCTCCTGTTTGTGATAGGCCTCCCCCTTTGTGATTTCTGGATTTCTAATTGACGATTTCTAGAATTTGTGTTTCACCAACTTTCGCGATTGGCATTAATATGTTTGTCAATATTTGTAGTTTGGTGAATAAAATTAAGAATATGATGTTCTTTTTGGTGCTTTGAGATTCTTGAGATATTGTATGATTTTGTCGTTGTTTAAATCATATTTGTTCTTGTATGACTTTATTGTTATCATACGTTCTTATTATATCTCTGCTTATATCTCATTTCTTTAATGATAATTATAGCTAGACTAATCCGTTTATTATTTTCTTATTAAATAATACTCGGGTCAGACCGAGATGTTACAGGTGCTTCTGCTTGACTCCTTACCCGGGATCATCTTCTGACTTTTGCCTAACTACATTACATTTGTAGTTTTTGTTGTTATACATTTGAGATATAGACTCCTTAATGTATACTTATTCTTTTGTCCCGCACTTGTATTTATTCTTTTGTGATATTGTGGATCTTGTTCGACCACTACTCTGATGTACACTTTTATGTGTTATATTCATATCTGTTTCCGCCTTTGAGATATGAACATCTGTGACTGATTTATGTTATGCTTATTTCTATATTTGTTTCCGAGGGTCCACTTAGCCACTATGTGGTAGCTTTGAGTTTGTATCGGTATGTCGGATTTCCTCTTGAAAAGAAATGCATGTTATACTATCTGGCATATCGGTACTCGCACAAAGCAATTAAACGGATGGTCGCTCCTCAACAGCCTTATTCTTCGCGCTAGTCGATGGCATTCTCAGTAATGTCCTTGGCTAGCATGAGTATAGAGGTGGGGCGTCAAAGCTTGGTATCAGAGCCAAACTTCGGAACAATGTAGAATAATCTAGCAAGGATCATTGTCCTAAGTCTTTCTTAGGAGTCGTGCCTTAGGATTAACTCGAGTCATTGAACCCGTTCTATCCTATTTCTTTTTATGATACCTTATTTTATCAATCAAGTTTGTTTGATATTCATTCTGAGATTAACCTTTTTCTCTTTTATTTCTTTCTTAAAGAAGAGAAATGGTTAGACCTGGTCGTCCTAGCGCCGGTCAATCTAGTGCTACTCCCCAGGATGGAGTATTTATGTCTGCTCAACAACTTCTTGATCTTGTGAGAAATGCTCAAGCTGCCGGACCTATTCCCGAGCCTACTCACCCTAAATCTGGGTTTGCACGCTTGTGCAGTGATTACACCAATTTAGGTGGAAAGCCATTCAAAGGTTCCGAGAGCGTTATAGAAGTCCAGGCTTGGCTTCGAACATGCGACCGCATCTTTTCTCGCATGAATCTTATTGATCTTCATCGAGTCCAAGTGGCTTCTAGTATGCTCTAAGAAAGAGCATTAGACTGGTACGAGCTTTTGATCTCTAAAATTATTGAAGCGGACCTTACTTGGGAGCAATTCCGGGAAAGGTTCGAGTTGAAATTCGTGCCGGAAGTTGAAAAAGTATCTTTAGCCCGACGCTTCATAGACCTTGTTCAAGGTGAATCTTCCGTGACGGACTACGTCGCTTCTTTCGAATCTCTCTCTAAATATGGGGTTGAGTATATTAATACCCCATTGAAGAAAAATCAGAGATTCGTTTATAGGTTGAACAAAAACCTTAAAAAGCCATTACTTCTGAAATTAGAAGTATCTTTTGATCAGCTTGTTGATATTGCTCTTCGTCTCGAAGAGGCTGATAAAGATAGTGATGCTGAGGTCAAACCAAACATCAACAAGAAAAGACCTTTCAAATTCAAGCCTAATCCCAACAAGAAGGGAAAGCAAGCAACACCGATGGCAAATACTCCTAACTCTCGTCGTGGAGAATGCTACAATTGTGGTTCTAAGGACCATTATGCAAACAAGTGCCCGAAGTCTATTTCTTTCCGCTATTGCAAGAGTTCAGGTCATACTATATCTTTATGTCCCAAACTTCAAGGCAAGAAGGAGGGCAAAATAAATGTTGTACAAGCCCCTTCTAACACTCCTCGTGGTCAAGGTATTTCTCATTCTATCCTTGATGGCATTATTATATTTCGTGATCTTTCTATTCGAGTTCTTTTTGATACGGGTGCATCTCACTCTTTTATATCAAAAGAACTTGTTGATGCTTTGTCTTTGAATGTTATTGGCTTGATGACTTCTTTGAGAATTGCGAATCCGGTTGGTGGATCCGCAACACTCAGTTTACTTTATAAAGATGTCGAAATTATTTTACTTGATTACTCTTTCCATGCCGATTTGCATGTTATGCGTTACCTTGGTTTCAGAATGATTTTGGGAATGGATTGGCTTAACCGATATGAAGCCCATATCCTATGTCCTGAGCGGACTATATATCTTCGACATCAGTCTGTTAAGCAGATTTCTCTTGTTCTGAAAGATTCAGATTCCAATTCGAAAGCATCCTCATATTCCCTAAATCCTCATGACGACGATAGTGATGATGAGGAAGATGTTATTTCCCTCATTCACATTTGAATTTCCTGATATATTTGAGCCCGTTCTAGGATTACCACCTAAACGAGCAATTGAGTTCAGAATTAATCTAATCCCCGGAGCTCTACGTATTACTCGTCCTCCTTATCGTATGTCCAATAAAGAAAATGAGGAGATGCGCAAACAATTGTCTGAATTGGAAGCGAAGCAATTTATTCAATCTAGTTCCTCTCCATGGGGAGCTTCAGCTATTTTTGTGAAGAAACCTGATGGTACACTTAGGCTTTGCATTGACTACCGCAAGCTTAACGATCTCACCATCAAGAATAAATATCACTTACCACGGATCGATGATCTATTCGATCAAATTAGTGGTGCTAAGGTATTTTCACAGTTAGACTTAGCAACCGATTTTCATCAGCTCTGTATTGTAGAGGATAGCATTCCTTTGACATCGTTCCGTACTCGTTATGGATCTTATGAATGGCTTGTTATGCCATTTGGTTTGATGAATGCTCCGGCTTATTTCGTTGACCTTATGAATTGAGTTTTCAAAGACTTCCTCGATTGATTTGTTCTCATCTTTATCGATGATATTCTTATTTATTCTAAAACCGAGGAGGAGCATGAAAATCATCTTCATATTGTGTTGGAAACTCTTAGGAGCAACCAATTGAAAGCAAAATTTTCTAAATGCCACTTTTGGCAATCTCGTGTGAAATTTTTGGGGCATATTATTTCTGAATCCGGAATTTCCGTGGATCCTTCAAATATTGAAGCGATTCAAAATTGGAAGAGACCGGAGAGTGATGGAAATTCGTAGCTTTCTCGGATTGGCGGGCTATTACCGTCGGTTCATAAAGGACTTTTTCAAGATTTCTGTACCTCTTACTAGTTTGACAAAGAAGGGAGTTAAATACATTTGGTCAGACATATGTGAAGCTTCATTTCAAAAATTAAAAGAATTCCTTTCCGATGCTCCTATTCTTGTGATTCCCGAAGGGAACCAAGATTTTATTGTTTATACCGATGCGAGTCATGTTGGTTTGGGTATCGTTTTCATGCAGCGGGAACGTGTTATTGCTTATGCTTCTATGCAATTAAATCCTGCCGAGACTAGATATGCCACTCATGATTTAGAGCTCGCGGCTATTGTTTTCGCTCTTAGAATTTGGCGTCATTATCTTTTGGGAGAGAAATTTGTTCTCTACACCGATCATAAATCTTTGAAGTATTTGTTTTCTCAAAAGGAACTTAATTTGCGTCAACAACATTGGCTCGAGTTCCTTGCACCTTATGATCTTGATATTCTTTATACTCCCGGAAAAGGAAATCGTGTTGCCGATGCCTTTAGCCGTAAGCAACAAGGGGTTGTTTCTATGATGATATTCGAGTGGAATGATCTCGAGACTTTGTCCACTTGTGAGATTCGAGGTCGTGAATCCGATTTATGTTCATCTCTTGTTTTGTGTAGCCTTGAGGCTCATCCTTCTCTTTTTGACCGCATTCTTGAAGCTCAAATGCAGGATCCCGAATTGGTTCTTCTTAGCCAGAGTTGTAGGGATAAAATTGATATTGAAGGTTTGAAAGCCTTTGATATTGATGCTCGTGGCGGTATTCGAAAATTTGGTAGACTTATTATGCCAAATATTATTGATCTTCGTAAAGATATATTAGAAGATTCTCATCGTTCTAAATTAACCATTCATCCCGGTAGTAGTAAAATGTACGCGGATATGAAGCGACTTTATTACTAGGAGGGAATGAAATCCGATATTGCTAACTTTGTTAAGTGTTGCATGACTTGCCAACTCGTTAAGGCCGAGCATCAAAGGCCCGGTGGGTTATTGCAACCTTTGGAAATTCCAATATGGAAGTGGGATAAGATTACCATGGATTTTATAGACGGTCTTCCCCGTTCTCGTTCGGGCCATGATAGCCTATGGGTGATAGTAGATAGACTTACAAAATCCGCCCATTTTCTTCCCGTTCGGTCCAATCGGACCGTACCTATTTTGGCTAAATTCTATGTCAAGGAAATTGTTAAATTGCATGGAGTTCCTACTTCTATTGTTAGCGATCGTGATCCATTGTTTACTAGTGGATTCTGGAAAGGTCTTCAAAAAGCTTTAGGAACAAAGCTTAATTTTAGCACCGCTTATCATCCTCAGTTCGATGGACAAACCGAGCGGGTGAATCAAACTCTTAAAGATCTTCTTTGTGCATGTGTTCTTGATTTTGGTGGAAGTTGGGAAGATCATATTTCTCTTGTTGAATTTTCCTATAATAATAGCTTCCAATCTAGTATTGGTACGGCACCTTTCGAGGCACTCTACGGAAGGCCATGCCGATCCCCTTCGTGTTGGCTTGAAGCCGGTGAGAAGCTGGTTTTAGGTCCAGATTTTATTCGTGATGCCACAGAAAAGATTGACCTTATTCGTCATTGGATGAAAGAAGCTCAAAGTAGACAAAAATCCTATGCCAATAATCGAAGAAGGAAATTAGAATTTTTTGTGGGAGATTTTGTGTTTATTCGTGTTTCACCTATGAAGGGTGTTGTGCGTTTCAGTCGATCGAGAAAACTAGCAAATCGATATATTGGCCCATTTCCCATCACCGAACGCATTGGTTCCGTGGCTTATCGCCTTTTATTACCGGCTTAGTTTTCTGCTATTCATGACGTATTCCACGTCTCTCAACTACGGAAATGCCTTCGAGATTCCGATTCTATTCTTGAGCCCGGTGTTATTGAAGAAATTGAAGTTTCCCCTAATTTGACTTATGAGCAACATCCTATTCAAATCATTGCTTCGGAGGTTAAACGCCTTCGAAATAAAGATGTCCCTCTTTTGAAAGTTCAATGGTCCTCAAATCCTAAGGATTGCTCTTGGGAAATTAGAGAATTCATCGAGCGAACACATCTGGACTTACTCTCTCGTGCTCATTAAGTTGAACTTCTTATTTCAAATTTTCTTCTCTTTGTATTGATATGCTTTTATAGTTGTTACCCTTTGATTTCTTCCTTATTATTGCGAGGACGCAATTTCTTTAAGGAGGGGAGTCTGCAACAACCCGCATATTTTACGATTCGAATATTTAAATGTTTAATTTAAATATAGCATCGTTAGTCGGATTTTAGTCCGAAAAAGTCACTATTCGAAGAAGAACAGTCGAAATAGTGAAAAGTCTTTGCGAATAGTGTTATTTGGAGGCGCCAATGTGAAAACACCTTCAAGCACAGATTCAGATGTCTGAACTGGGTCGTTAAGACGTCTGAAATTGTTTGAATCAAACCAGAGAGGAAACAGGCTAAAATAGCCATTTTCAAACGTCTGGAATCCTCGAGTCAAACGTCTGAATATTGTTCTAAGACAACATTTATTTTTCCAGATTCAGACGTTTGAATCGTTCACTTCAGGCATCTGAATGAAGTTTGAGAATTCTTATTTTTTCCAGATTCAGACGTCTGGTTTGGACATTTCAGACGTCTGAATCAAGAATGAAGTTGAGAATCAATAATATGGACTTGAGACCATTTCCATTGAGTTCAAAATGTTGTTTGCGATTTTTTTGAGTATAAGCTTCGCTATGTTTGGAGTAAGTTGATTTTTGCTATTTTCTACTTGGGTTTCACCCAACTCATTCTATAACCTAACTTAACCCTCTCTCCTCTCCATTCACTTATCCCATTTCCTAAACAATCAAGCTCAACTGAAAATGGGGGAAGAGAATAGGAATTAGAAATTCCAAGCCCTAGCTTCCATTTGCAAACTCAAGTCTAGCTCCAAACTCTTGGAAAAAACTTTGGTAAGCATCCTCTCCTTCTTCTCCAACTCATTCTTTCTTTAATTTTAGAAATTTTCTAAACATAACTTAGGAAATGTTCTTATTTTGAGCTTAGATTCAAGCTTCTAGAGTTGAAGTTGAAGAGTAGTCGATCTTCCTTTGCTTTCAAGCTTCTCCTTCATCGTTTTTGGGTTTAAAGGTGAGATTTTTTCTCACATCTAAGTCTATATCTATCTTTGATGTTAGGTATGAATTCCTAACACTTATTTATGTTCATTGCCTTCCATTTTAATTTATTTGGTGAACATTCCAATTTTGGTGTTTGAAGTCGAAATCTATCAAAAATCTTATATGGTTGTTTGGGCATGATGGTTGGAGTGTATTGGTGAGTCTCTAAGATTGGGTAGCCGTTAGGCATAAACCCCTAGCTATCATCACTCATCCAATTTCTTTCGATATGATTTGGCCATTTTTAGCCTAGGCAAAGTATTTCCTGAACACCAGTTTCAAACGTCTGAAATATACAAATTAGACGTCTGAATCTGCTTGTCTCAGCCCAATTTGCCAATTTTGTATGGGATTCCAATTTTTATCAATTCGTGTTGATTTGATTTATTGTTATCATTTATTATTGACTTTAATGACTTCTCCCTTTGGATTTTTAGGAATATCCATTTTGATGGATTTAGTATCGATTTCTTTGGATTTAATTCACGTCTTCGAATGTGGATTTTTGTGATTGATTGTTTCTTCAATCATTTTGTGATTTGTCACTTTCTAAATACAAAGGTTTCTATACTAGTAGTAAATATCCAAACAATTTTACAAAGATGATTTTAACTCTATTTTTAATACAAAGCTTGTTTATAAAACTGTTTTTTAATCTATTAGTATATACAAACCTTTACCTCATTCGTATGAGAAAATCTAATTAAACGGCTTAGCAAAACAAGTGGTATGAAACGCTTGCGTTTACTTCGTCGGTTAATTTTTGGACTTGTTTGTGAGGAATGCGGAATATGGATCTTAAGGCTAGGAATAACACTAGAGGGGGGTGAATAGTGTTTTTAAGAAATTACTAAATCTTTTTGAGTTTATGTTAATTTGAACACAAATGTATGTAATATTCAGACACAAATATAATCACAGAAACAAACACAGATGCAGAAATAAAGTAAATGCAGTAAAGGAAAGAACACACCGGATTTTATACTGGTTCGGGGTTACCCTACATCCAGTCCCGCACAACTAAGTACGGATTTCCTTTCAAAAGCAATTCAACAATTACAACTGTGATAACCCGGATTTTGAACTATCTGTTAATTTGATAATTAACTGATTTTAAACTATTGAGATACTGATTTCATTTGATTAAATTATTAACAACAAGGATACTTTCTTATTTATTTAAAAGATATATTTTAAGCTTAAGTTTTAAATAAGATTTAAATTAAGAAGTTCATTTGTTTTAATATTCTTTCATTTTAAAAATTCAAACATAAGATAAATTGATTTGTGAAAATATATATATATATATATATATAGAGTTAAAATAAATTTCCCAAGCATATAAACATAGGATGCATTTAATTTGATCAAAGCATAAGTTATTATAAATAAATGTTTACTTGAATTCACTTTTCTATACTTATTAAATCTAAAAGCTTATTTATGTAAGATAAATACATTATATACATGTAAATATTCCATAAATACATATGTATAGCTTAAATAAATTAATAAAAACCAAGTTTAACACTTGTAAACATATGTAGGCTTGGATTGAATATGTGTAAGCTAGATAATTAACTTAAGGACAAATGGCAATATCTCTTTGTAAATTAAAGTTATAAAAAAAATTAATATGAAAGAAGAAAGATCTGTTTTCACTTTTCAGTTCAAATTCATCTTTTCTTCATTTCAACTAAAACTAAATAGATCAAAGGAATAAAATCTGGAAATAAAAATTTAAAGAAGAAGTAAAAACTGGAAATGCAAATCAAAAGAAAAATCAAAGGCAAATTCAATAGCAGTTTCAAAATCTTCAACAACCTGAGGTCATGCAAATGATAATGAAGATCAACAGCCAAATTTAAATTCAACAAAGCAAAAAGAAAATGAAGTTCAAAAATCAAAACAAGTCTGGAACAAAAATATGCTCCTCTGTTCTCTGTTTTATAATATCAGGTGAGTAAACAATTTTTATTTTAAAAAAAAGCTCTAAATCTGTTTAAACCCTGAACGCCTGTAGGAAATCTAATTTTAAACTTGCGATAATGATTTGCATGGTTGATTTAAATAGTTATATGTAGAGATATATGGATATATTCATGTGCATGTTAGTATTTCAATGTTGTACTCTGTTCTTAAATCACTGAATGCTCACTAAATGCAAATATAATTCAAAAATAAATTGCTCTCTCCCTGATCTATTATAGGTCATGATGTTCAAACATAAATTGTTAGGAATAACCAGATTTGAATTTTAAAAATATTTAAACAGAAATTAATGATAGTTTTTACTGGGAAGGGAGATTTACAGTAAAAACTTATACATATCGAAATCTTGATATGATTAATTGGTAAATTTAGGATTATAATCTGAATTATCTTCAAGAACTAGGATTTTTAAAATAAAAATCAAAATTTTTAGATAAGTTTTGGATGTGCATTTTGAAGATGATCAGGAAATGGATTTTTAGCCAGTTCTGGTGGCCGGAGGACTTGGGGTGGTCGGGGTTTTTGTCGAAGCTAGAGTGGTGATCGGGGATATCGAGAAAAATGTCTGGAGGAAGGATTGATCATCGTGGCGATGGCGGTGGGTCGATTTAGGGTTTTAGGGGGTTCGAAGTCGAGGTCGGAAATTTTGTTGCCATGGCGTGTCTAGGTGATCGAGCTTCACCGAACTTTGGGAAATGGTGGCATGGGAGGTCGATAGTGTGTGGCCGGGGTTTCAAAATTTCTGGTGAACTAGTGTGTCGTCGGCGATCGATTTTGTAGAACTGGGATCGTTCCAGTTTGGGTGTTCTCGAACTCGATTTTGATTTCGAGTTCAATTCAAAGTTTTGGGTGATAGGGCTGTCTGGAGGGAAGGTCGAAGACCTGTAGACGTCGACATCGATGGTCAGAACGATGGCGAATATCTGTGCACGTGCACGTGCATGGGAGACTGTGGTATCAGTTGAAGTTGTGGAGTTGGGGAAGACAAGGGTAACTCGGGTCAGACCCGAAGAAAATCGCTAGATGACTCGAAGCAAGTGGAAGGTGAGGGAACTGGAAGATGGTTCGGGTAAAAGAAGATTTGGCTCGGGTTTTCTTTTGCTTTGTATAAGAGATCAAGTTTAAAACAATTTCTTAACAAATTCTTTTAAAATAACTATTTTGGTTTAAGTTGGGATTTATTAAAGGTTTTAAAGTAAATTATTTTGAATTAAGTAAGAATTAATTATTTAATTATGTTACCTTTTATTAATGTCTTAAGTATTCAAAATAAAAATAAAAATAAAAAAATGTAATTAAGTAATTTGTTAAGGTGATAAATTAATGGATAATTACTGAATGTGATTTATTTAAGGATGATAAATTGAGTAATAAAAGGTTAATTACTTAATAATTAAAGATTAATTAATTAAAGTGATTAATTAAAGGATAACTAATCAAGGAGATAAATTAATTAATGTAATTAATTAATTAAGGTAATTAATTTAAGATTAATTAATTAATGAAAGTAATTAAGGGATCATTTATTTCTTAAAAGTTAATTACTTAATGGAAGTAATTAAAGGATTAATTTTTTAATGAAATTAATTAAGGGTTAATCAATAAATTAGTAATTAAAGATTAGAAGGTTAATTATTTAATAATTAAAGATAATTAATAAATTAAAGGTTAATTAATTAATAATTAAAGGTGAATTAATTTATGATTATAAGATAATTAATTTGAGAAGTTAATTAAGGATCAATATAATTAATATGGATTTTAAAGGATTTGTGTAATTAATTTAGAGTTAATTACTTATTATAATTAAAGGATAATTAGTCAAGGGTGATTAAATTAAGATGGAAAAACTAAAGGATGATTAATTAATTGGTTTGTAATTAATTAATGTTAAGAAAAGATAATCTAAGTGATTAGATTAGAAATTAATTTAATTAGAGATAAATTAAATTAATTTTGGAAGTGATAAATCTTGCTTATGAATGATTGAATGATGTTAAAAGTCTTGAACTGGTTGATATTTCTATATGAAGAGATTTGTGATATGTTATGTTTCGGGTGGAATAGTGATAATGAAGTTATCTCTTGTTGATGAATTACTATGTAAGAGCGATATCTTGCATCTAAGTTTGAATTGTATTTCATTAGAATAACCTGGGTTAAGATAACATGGGACTCGAAGAGACCGGGGTCGGGTATCGGTAAATACCCGATACCACTTCGATTTGAAATTGTCTATAATTCTTTATAGATTGATATGTGAAATCATTGGGCTGGATTGGGATAATATGGACCATTTAAATTAAGTTGGATACTTAGATATTGTTTTGTGAAAATAAGTGGTGACTATATAAGATGATTACGTGTAGTACGTACGAGTTACCCCGGGTTTTAAATAAGTTATATGGATTGGAATTTCTTGTTAAATGAGTTTACTCACGCTGGTTTCCAGCCTGACCTGGGTGTTACTTTGATGTAATGCTCGGGTCAGACCGAGTATTACATATTTCCAGGTAAGGACGTTCTGGAGCTCAGGAGGCAAGCTGGATGGCAGGAACGTATGGAGTGTATTCCGCTGTGATATATTATAGTTGTCTGAGACATGTTAATTCTAACTGTCTAGTATATTTGTGTATGTTGTAACTCTGATGTATTGATGAAAATTAACAAATACAGTTTTCTTTGTATAACTGATATTATTATTTGATATTGTATTTTGATCCGCTGCGAATGTGAGAATCTGTGTTTTGTCTGTTTCTTCTTCTATCTCTTTTCTTTTTCTCCTAACTATCTGGAATTTTCGGGTTCGAAAATCCCAGGTCGTTACAGTTGGTATCAGAGCAGAAGGTTAAGTGAGAACCTTTGGCTCTGTTGGGATTACTCATTAAGGATAGGGTCAATGGTACCCTAAGATGAGTTGAGTGTATATATATGTATATATATATGAGAGCGTACTTGTTATTTTCTTATATAAAGATTTTAAATGGTTAAAAAATGACTTTTATATAAAAATTTATTTTGATATATAAAGTAATATTTCTTTCTAATAAATATTAAGGTAATTGGTTGTTAAATCATTTGAAATAAAATAAAATAATGAGAATTAAGTGGTAATAGTAATACAACCAAATTGAAATTGAATAAAGATAAGTTTGAAATTGATCCAAACTGAAATTAAAATCTTGAATTTGTAGAAGTGTTATCAGAATAAAGAAAATAATGAATTGGTTTCCAGATATGATAATCTTGGTTATTATCATAAATGGTTGTTGTGTTTAATAATAAAATGTTGTTAATGATTAAGTAAAATGAAATGTTTTAGGGAAGTAAACTTTTAGGTGAGTATGATTTATAAATTGGAATTGAAGATAATTTAAAATTGTGAAATTTTAAATCTAAATCCATAAAACTTGAAATTGTTTTAAAGAAGTTTGTTTTGAATTAAAACCAAAGGTGGTTTAAAAATTTAAGGTATAACTTGGTGTGTAAAGGAAATAAATATGTATAAATAAGGGATATACATAATATCAAAGATGATTTGAAATAAACTCTAAGTGTTGAGTTTTAAATTTTTCCGTGGAATGAAAACCCAAAGTGATAAGTTTTTGAACTTATAAGTGGGAAGATTATTAATATAAAGTTTAAAATTTGAAACTGAGAATTGGTTTTGAAGTTAGAAATGGATAATAAATTAGAATCTGAAGATTTAAATTGTTTTTGAATTCTTATTTGAACTTTGTAATAAGTTAAGTAAAGATAATTTTAAAATGGAATTTTGGAATTTGGATTCAGAATTAAATGGTTTAAAGATTTAAGTTATTAAATTAAAAATAAAGGTTGATTGATTTAAAAGTAAAGGGTTAATTTGACTTAAGGGATTAAATCAACATTTAAAATGTTTAACTCGAATTTATATAATTCAAGATGGTTTTAAGTTGAGATTTGAATAAAATTTGTTCAAATTGGATTTGATTTGAATTAATTGGAATTGTGATTGAAGATGTATAAGTTTAAAAATTCGAAAGGTAAATTAGAATTGAAATGATTTGAAATTGAAGCTGGTTCAATTTGAAATTAATCCAAATTGATTTGAAATAATTTGGAATTGTGATTAAAGTTGAATAAGTTTAAAATTCAAATGGAATTTGATTTGAATTTGGAAAGAATTAAGGTTAATTCAACTTGAATTGGGATTAAATCAATTTCAATGGAAATTGAAGTATTAAGTCAATTTAAAAGGAAGTGGAAATTTAAATTGAATTGATGGGAAATTAATTGGAAATGGAGATTGGAAAATTAAACAGTTTGGCTCTGGATTATTTTCAAAATAAATTGTTTTAATACAAATATATTTTTCCAAACTATTTACTATACAATCTTTCTTCTTAAACCCCAAACAATCTTATACTTATTTTACAATTATTTTGGAACTATTTAACTATTTTGAAACTGTCTTATAAACTAATTACTATTTTTTAGTTACTTATATCTAATCACTATTTTAAAAACTATTTTGCAATTATCTAACTATTTTATACCTACTTAACTATTTTATAGCTATTTTACAAACTAATAACTATTTTTCAACTACTTATCTATTTTAAACCTTTTCAAGCTATTTTTAAATTTAAATAGGTCAGAGTTCAAACTGTTTGTAATTGAAGTAATAACTCAATTGGAAATGGAAGCAATTGAGAATAAGTGAATGGAATTAAAGGAAATGTGAATAGAAAAGAGAATTGATTTGGCTAAAAACCAATAAAGATAAATACGTAGGATATACGTATATTATTCTATTCGCATAGTGATTTGATCCATATTCGAACACAGAATTTCGAGATAGTATTATCGATCCGAGTTGGGATTTTTCGCTCGATTTTCGACGGCGAACCTGGATATGGATTTTTGATTGGTTCTGGATATTCTCTATCATAGTTGTGACTATGCAAGGAGAATGATGGTTTCTGATCAAGAAACCAGATCTGAGTCCGCACTAGGAAGTCGGGTGAACATACTAGTTCGGAAGAGAAATTGTGTGATCAAGTGAGCGATCAGATTGATATTGCGTACGGATGATATGTGGACATTGTACGAATTTGCATAAAATTGATATTAAAATTTGTGGATAAAAACTGTAAAATAATTTTGAAATGGAAGGGTATATTTTGAAAAATAAATGATGAAATAAAATGGGAGTTGAATATTTCTGTGATTAGAACTCATTTTTATAGAAAAGTGATATGGTTAATAACTTTATAAAAGAGTAATCAAATTTGAATATTTGATTTGGAATAAACAAAGTTATATATCTTTGTTATATAAGATAAATCTTCCCTTGTTGAATCTATAGCCAGAAGAAAGGGTTTTGAAATATTAGAAGTATAAAAGAGGTTTTATACAAGTTTGAAATGATTCAAAGATTTTCAAAGTTATATATATCTATATATATATATATATAAAGGATCTTATGAGAATGATTTTGGAAAAGGTTTTGGGAACCTATGAATTTGGAAAAGGTTTTGATTTTTTGGAAAAATCAATTTTCGATTTTGGAAAGCCAAGTTTGGAACTATCGATTTTGGATATCGATTTTGAGTAAAGGAGATTTTGATATAAATCATAAAGGATATGATTTGAAGATACTATAAGTGTATAGTATAAAGTGTTTTGAGAATAGCTCTGGGGAAAAAGGTGCTCCCTTGAAATGAACTTCTCAGGAGTGTCACAGGGTGGTACTGCCTTGAACCCCAAGGGGGGATTCTAAAGTTGATCCTGTGAGGAGTCCGGACAAAACTAGTTCTTGAGGATTATTTGTGTAGCGAAAGTCGAGGGGCTGGTGCCCACAGAGGCATTTGGGTTATGCTGTGACGACAGTGTAACTCAATGTCACTGCGATCTACTACAGACCATAGCGAAAGTCGCGTGTGCCGTTGAGAGCCAACAGTCTGCGTTTGATTTTATATCGGTAGACTGCGACACTATGGTAACATAGCGAAAGTCATGTGTGCCGCTGAGAGCCAACAGTCTGCGTTTGATTTTATATCGGTAGACTACGACCTATGTTGGAGAAGTTTCATTTTGACAGCGAAAACCGTGTGTGCTGCTGAGAGCCAACAGTTACATGGACTTTTGCTGCGACGACAACGTAACCCTGGAATGTAACTGCGATCTGTTGTGGGTTCCATGGTGTAATCAGTTACATGGACTTTTGCTGTGATGGCAACGTAACCCAGGATGTAACTGCGACCATGGATGTGGGTGATGATTTCTAGAGAATTCTCACCAAAAATGTTTCCTCTATTTTCAAAAATATTTTCTATATTTTCAATAAATTATTTTCCAAGTATCTTCACTGGGTGTTGAAAACGGGTTTGCTAAGTCCTTATAGATTTTCAGTCCTACGTCTGATCAACGTATGACCGAATTTCTGTGAGAACGAGGATGGACTGGTTGAGACATCAAGTTATAAAAGTATTTTTCCAAAAAATATCTTATAAAATTATATAGATTTTAAAAGTGTTTTAAAAATGATCAAAGAATAATTTATCTAATTTTAAGTATTGAATAAATTTTGGCTTCGTTCCTTTTCGAGGACGAAAAGTTTTAAAGGGGGGAGGAATGTGATAACCCGGATTTTGAACTATCTGTTAATTTGATAATTAACTGATTTTAAACTATTGAGATACTGATTTCATTTGATTAAATTATTAACAACAAGGATACTTTCTTATTTATTTAAAAGATATATTTTAAGCTTAAGTTTTAAATAAGATTTAAATTAAGAAGTTCATTTGTTTTAATATTCTTTCATTTTTAAAATTCAAACATAAGATAAATTGATTTGTGAAAATATATATATATATATATATATATAGAGTTAAAATAAATTTCCCAAGCATATAAACATAGGATGCATTTAATTTGATCAAAGCATAAGTTATTATAAATAAATGTTTACTTGAATTCACTTTTCTATACTTATTAAATCTAAAAGCTTATTTATGTAAGATAAATACATTATATACATGTAAATATTCCATAAATACATATGTATAGCTTAAATAAATTAACAAAAACCAAGTTTAACACTTGTAAACATATGGAGGCTTGGATTGAATATGTGTAAGCTAGATAATTAACTTAAGGACAAATGGCAATATCTCTTTGTAAATTAAAGTTATAAAAAAAATTAATATGAAAAAAGAAAGATCTGTTTTCACTTTCAGTTCAAATTCATCTTTTCTTCATTTCAACTAAAACTAAATAGATCAAAGGAATAAAATCTGGAAATAAAAATTTAAAGAAGAAGTAAAAACTGGAAATGCAAATCAAAAGAAAAATCAAAGGCAAATTCAATAGCAGTTTCAAAATCTTCAATAACCTGAGGTCATGCAAATGATAATGAAGATCAACAGCCAAATTTAAATTCAACAAAGCAAAAAGAAAATGAAGTTCAAAAATCAAAACAAGTCTGGAACAAAAATATGCTCCTCTGTTCTCTGTTTTATAATATCAGGTGAGTAAACAATTTATTTTTAAAAAAAAGCTCTAAATCTGTTTAAACCCTGAACGCATGTAGGAAATCTGATTTTAAACTTGCGATAATGATTTGCATGGTTGATTTAAATAGTTATATGTAGAGATATATGGATATATTCATGTGCATGTTAGTATTTCAATGTTGTACTCTGTTCTTAAATCACTGAATGCTCA
Source organism: Allium fistulosum (assembly GCA_030737815.1). Classification (NCBI taxonomy): domain Eukaryota; kingdom Viridiplantae; phylum Streptophyta; class Magnoliopsida; order Asparagales; family Amaryllidaceae; genus Allium; species Allium fistulosum. The sequence continues at coordinate 493,065,250 of CM060905.1, read as the reverse complement.
CTAAATGCAAATATAATTCAAAAATAAATTGCTCTCTCCCTGATCTATTATAGGTCATGATGTTCAAACATAAATTGTTAGGAATAACCAGATTTGAATTTTAAAAATATTTAAACAGAAATTAATGATAGTTTTTACTGGGAAGGGAGATTTACAGTAAAAACTTATACATATCGAAATCTCGATATGATTAATTGGTAAATTTAGGATTATAATCTGAATTATCTTCAAGAACTAGGATTTTTAAAATAAAAATCAAAATTTTTAGATAAGTTTTGGATGAGCATTTTGAAGATGATCAGGAAATGGATTTTTAGCCAGTTCTGGTGGCCGGAGAACTCGCGGTGGTCGGGGTTTTAGTCGAAGCTAGAGTGGTGATCGGGGATGTCGGGAAAAATGTCTGGAGGGAGGATTGATCATCGTGGCGATGGCGGTGGGTCGAATTATGGTTTTAGGGGGTTCGAAGTCGAGGTCAGAAATTTTGTTGCCATGGCGTCTCTAGGTGATCGAGCTTCACCGAACTTTGGGAAATGGTGGCATTGGAGGTCGATAGTGTGTGGCCGGGGTTTCAAAAATTCTGGTGAACTAGTGTGTCATCGGCGATCGATTTTGTAGAACTGGGATCGTTCCAGTTTGGGTGTGCTCGAACTCGATTTTGATTTCGAGTACAATTCAAAGTTTTGGGTGATAGGGCTGTCTGGAGGGAAGGTCGGAGACCTATAGACGTCGGCATCGATGGTCAGAACGATGGCGAATATCTGTGCATGTGCACGTGCATGGGAGACTGTGGTATCAGTTGAAGTTGTGGAGTTGGGGAAGACAAGGGTAACTCGGGTCAGACCCGAAGAAAATCGCTAGATGACTCGAAGCAAGTGGAAGGTGGGGGAACTGGAAGATGGTTCGGGTAAAAGAAGATTTGGCTCGGGTTTTCTTTTGCTTTGTATAAGAGATCAAGTTTAAAACAATTTCTTAACAAATTCTTTTAAAATAACTATTTTGGTTTAAGTTGGGATTTATTACAGGTTTTAAAGTAAATTATTTTGAATTAAGTAAGAATTAATTATTTAATTACGTTACCTTTTATTAATGTCTTAAGTATTCAAAATAAAAATAAAAATAAAAAAATGTGATTAAGTAATTTGTTAAGGTGATAAATTAATGGATAATTAATGAATGTGATTTATTTAAGGATGATAAATTGAGTAATTAAAGGTTAATTACTTAATAATTAAAGATTAATTAATTAAAGTGATTAATTAAAGGATAACTAATCAAGGAGATAAATTAATTAATGTAATTAATTAATTAAGGTAATTAATTTAAGATTAATTCATTAATGAAAGTAATTAAGGGATGATTTATTACTTAAAAGTTAATTACTTAATGGAAGTAATTAAAGGATTAATTTGTTAATGAAATTAATTAAGGGTTAATCAATAAATTAGTAATTAAAGATTAGAAGGTTAATTATTTAATAATTAAAGATAATTAATAAATTAAAGGTTAATTAATTAATAATTAAAGGTGAATTAATTTATGATTATAAGATAATTAATTTGAGAAGTTAATTAAGGATCAATATAATTAATATGGATTTTAAAGGATTTGTGTAATTAATTTAGAGTTAATTACTTATTATAATTAAAGGATAATTAGTCAAGGGTGATTAACTTAAGATGGAAAAACTAAAGGATGATTAATTAATTGGTTTGTAATTAATTAATGTTAAGTAAAGATAATCTAAGTGATTAGATTAGAAATTAATTTAATTAGAGATAAATTAAATTAATTTTGGAAGTGATAAATCTTGCTTATGAATGATTGAATGATGTTAAAAGTCTTGAATCGGTTGATATTTCTATATGAAGAGATTTGTGATATGTTATGTTTCGGGTGGAATAGTGATAATGAAGTTATCTCTTGTTGATGAATTACTATGTAAGAGCGATATCTTGCATCTAAGTTTGAATTGTATTTCATTAGAATAACCTGGGTTAAGATAACATGGGACTCGAAGAGACCGGGGTCGGGTATCGGTAAATACCCGATACCACTTCGATTTGAAATTGTCAATAATTCTTTATAGATTGATATGTGAAATCAATGGGTTGGATTGGGATAATATGGACCATTTAAATTAAGTTGGATACTTAGATATTGTTTTGTGAAAATAAGTGGTGACTATATAAGATGATTACGTGTAGTAAGTACGAGTTACCCCGGGTTTTAAATAAGTTATATGGATTGGAATTTCTTGTTAAATGAGTTTACTCACGCTGGTTTCCAGCCTGACCCGGGTGTTACTTTGATGTAATGCTCGAGTCAGACCGAGTATTACATATTTCCAGGTAAGGACGTTCTGGAGCTCAGGAGGCAAGCTGGATGGCAGGAACGTATGGAGTGTATTCCGCTGTGATATATTATAGTTGTCTGAGACATGTTAATTCTAACTGTCTAGTATATTTGTGTATGTTGTAACTCTGATGTATTGATGAAAATTAACAAATACAGTTTTCTTTGTATAACTGATATTGTATTTTGATCCACTGCGAATGTGAGAATCTGTGTTTTGTCTGTTTCTTCTTCTATCTCTTTTCTTTTTCTCCTAACTATCTGGAATTTTCGGGTTCGAAAATCCCAGGTCGTTACAACAACCCTCGGTTTCAAGGCTACGAGGTACACCCTCTAGAATCACAATCCTCTGGGTAGAGATACTTGATTTCCGGGGCAACAAGTTCACCCAATTGATTTCCAAGGCTACAATCACACCTTTTCTCGCTTAATTGATTTCCAAGGCTACAATCACACCTTTTCTCGCTAGATAGATTACAAAGAAGCCTATAACTCTGAATAGCACTTGGATCTTGTTGAGATAGTGATAGAGAATCAAACCAGAGATAATCTAGTTAGATTCAATGTTGATTTCGGCAGAGTAATGATAGGATTTTGAATAAGAAAACGTGGAAGAAGAAGAGAAGTGAAAAACAAGAAAAACTGATGTAAAATTCGTTGAAACTAACCCCTATTTATAGAAGAACAACAGTCATGTCCATTCGTGAAAGGTTATGGCGAATAGACACTTCTTTTGAAATTCAAATTTTTGAATCTAACTGACACTATGTAGACATGGGGTACTAGGTCATGTAGACATCCCAAAGGAAATTTTGATATTTTGTTTTTCTTTGAAAATAACCTTTATCTTATATTAAAACTATTTTAAACTTTATAAATATACTTAACTATAGATAAAATACATAGATGAATATAAAGAATAATATATATATAATTTTACTATAATTTTATATTTAAATCTAAGTATAAATATACTATAATTAAAAGATAGTTTAAAACAACCGAAGTTTAAAAACAAGAATATTTAAGGCTAAAACATCTTTTTGAAAATCATTTGAAAATATAATTTTTAAGGCTAAAACATTTTGAAAAACAATTTTGAAAATCATTCTGAAGTAGTTTTGAAAATCATTTTGAAGTAGTTTTGCAAGCTTCTTCCTGCAGAATATCTCATCATGTGAGGACTTGAGAACTTGTACAAAACCAGGATGTTCGTGGGTTTGTAAGTCACTTGTCGTAGGTTTGTAAGCTACTTGTCGTGGGTTTGTAAGCCACTAAAAAGGTAGAAATGGGTTCCATCCCAAAAGAAAAATGAGTGAAGATTTCAGTGCTATTGTGAAGTTTTAACATAATTCTAGACTCAATACTTATCTTGAAATCTTGAACTATTGATTATCTAGATATCTTGAATCTCTATACTGTACAGTCTTCATTCTTGGTACCTGCATGGTTAAATCCTGCATATACATATATATCTAAACTATAATGTTAGTATATATATTTTATAATCTTATTCTAAGGTTGTTGTCATCAAAACCATCAACTCATGGACTAACAATCTCCCTCTTTTTGATGATGACAACCTTTGTTTATAAAATATTACTTCTATCCTATTAACTCCCCCTAAATCTAATAACTCCCCCTTAATCTATGCCTAACTCTCCTATTTTATATTTCTCCCCCTTTGTCATCAACAAAAAAACAAACTCTAAACTATACAACTCCCCCTCATTTTTGTACTCAAGTACCTGCATTAATAAACTATATAATGGAGTATATAAGAAATAACTATGCTTATAGACATGATATTCAATCAACGATTATAAATATATTAATGTATATTTATACAATCATCAAACCACACCAATGTATAAATCAAATCAATCAAAACAACCAATTTTAATCAAAACAATCAATTCAAACAAAGTAATAAAGTAAACAAATTAAACGTTACGGGGAACTTCCACCCATCCTTCTTCTCCAAAAATAGGGTCTGCTTTGATGGCATCCCAATTTTCATTGTCATTTGTGAGAGAGACAGGAGGATGTGCTTCATTATCATCCTTGTGCAAGGAAGAAATCATCCATTGAATTGCATCGAAATGCCTTTCTTGCTCCTTGATCATCTGCATTTGACTCAACTCTAAGTGTCGCTGGTTACGAAGAATAAACGAGAGAATATTCTTGAATGAATTAAGAGTTTCTTCAAGATTCTCGGATAAGTTATGAATTGGATTAGACATCTTTGAAATTGTGAGAAGAATGAGAGATAGAATAGATAAGAAATAATATTCAGTAATGAATTCTGGAAGAAATGGGTATTTATAGGTGTAGAAATTCGTTTGAAATGAATAGACATATGGTAGTTATTCAAATTTCAAATTCAAAATGAAGTGTCATTTCTGACCAGTATATGTCGACATGGTCAAGGGGGGTATGTCGACATACGACAGTGAAATTTGATGGTAATTTTGATTTTGTGAATAATTGTGTATATATATATTTATATAATATACTAACATTTATTCAAGAGATAAGATAAGCTAGATAACAGAAAGGAAATACAATTTCATTGCATAGAAGAGTGATACAATGATTAATCATAAACAACTATATAAACACTCAAATTAAATCAAACTTAAACTAATTCGATATGATATGAAGATATAGAACTAGTTAAAGGATGATGAAGATGAAGATAATCCAAGTTTCTTGCTGACTTTGAAGAAAAACTTGTTCATCTTGGATGATATTTTGTCCAACTTCTTACTAACGGATCTTTTAAGAACCCGTTGATTCTCAACAATAATCTTTTGGTTTTTGAGAAGGGTTTTGTTGGTAGGATTGGAGGGATATTCAATACTTTCTTGGGATGTTTCTCCTTCTTCTTCTTCTTCTATTTCCATTTCATCCCTTTCTTCTTCTTCTTCCTCTTCCATTTCTTCATGAGCCAAACGCTCTTCCTTTTCGGCAAGAGTCTCATAAGGTTGAAAAACATATGGGATTTTCATGAGAGAAATGTTTGAGATATTAAAAACTTTTCTTGAAATAAATTCTTCTCCTTTGAAATTTATTCCAAAATAGTTGAAAATCCGAATAAGGTAAATTCCATGATATAAAGTGTTTTCTCCCATTTCAAAATTTTTAGGACGAAGTTCATCCAAAATAACTTGCGCCCAATTGATATCTTAATTTCCGAAAATAGCAAAAAGTGCTTTGCACACTTTTGAAGTAGGATTATTAAAATTTCCCGATCTTGGAGTCAAAGTATGTTGTAAAAGAAGATTGACAATTCTTGCTTTAGGATGAAAGTTTCGGTTTTTAAATTCAAAGTTTTCATCTCCTTCAAAAATATGATGAAATGTCTCACGATCATGTTCATCGATTTGAAAACTAGAAAGATCCATTCCCGTATTCTTACAATTGAGAATGGTACCCAAAAGATCACAATTTAAAACAATTCTAGTGCCTTTGACACTACTCCAAATTTCATTATCATTTCCTTCATAAAATTCTCGATTGAGATTTGCATAGAAAATTTTAACAAGATTTAGGTAACAAACAAATTCATTTTGAGAAGAATCAACAAGACTAAGAATTTGATTGTTTGCAAAAAGAGTATCAATTTCATAAGAAGCAAAATCTTGAAAAATAGAAAACTTTCCGGGATGGACTTTTCCATAATTAGCATAATTGATGTATGCTTTTATTGCCTCCGGATTATTGAGGAGTTGCTCTTTCAAGTTTCTAGAAAGTCTCATGGTGGAGGGGTTGCTTGAAGAAGCCATTAAAGTAGAGAGTAGAGAGCTTGGAGTTTTGAAGAGAGAGTTTGAATTTGAAAATGAAAGTGAAAAGTTGTGATAAATTTAGTGAATAAATAGATTTTTGAAAGATATATTCTCTGGTCAAAAGATGCCTTTTCAGAGTATTGAATGAAGTGAAAAGATGGAGGGAAATTCAACCATTTGAATTCAAATTTTGAATTTCAAAATTTGTACCCATGTCGACATCATGGTAGGGATCATGTCGACATGTGCCTGTGAATTTCTATGATTTATTTTTCCTAAGTATTCTAATATATATATATATATACTTATTATTTTTATGTCTATATATATATATATATATATATATCTGGAGTATTCTTATAGTATATTCCAGAAAATATTATTATATTAAAAATAATAAAAATAATAATAAAATTATAATATAAAAAAATTAAAAAAAATTAAAAATTCAATCAACACTCCAATTCAAAATCAATCAATCAATCAATCATCTAATTCTAAGCATGCAATTTCAATCAATTGTATTGTAAATGTGTACCTTTTTCTGAGTCCGTTTCCTTGAATTCGTTGAAGTCGTGAACTGCCACGTAACGTAAATTTGAATTATCTGTCTTCTGATCATCATCGCTTGAGGACGAGTCTGAGTCATCTAGAGTAGCAGTAAATGCACGCTTCCGTTTCTTTACTGAATCATTGTTTATAGGAGGATTCTGCCTTTCTGGATACGGACAGTCTCTTTTGATATGGCCTGGTTCATCATAGTTGAAACATTTGACATTGTTTGGCACTGCATTCTGATTTCCATAATTCTTATAGTTGTTTCTCTTGAGATTACTCATCTTTCTGTATTTCAGGAATTTCCGAAAATTCCTGGTCATAAACGCTATCTCTTCATCATTATCACTGTTTGAGTCTGATCCGTCTGTTAATGCATTGAATGCCATTGATTTCTTTTCAGATGCTTTACTTTCTCTTCTCCCGATCATTTGAACTTCAAACGACATTAGATTTCCAATCAATTCTTCTATCTTTAAAGTACTGATGTCATTTGCCTCTTCAATTGCAAGTGTCTTTTGATCCCATTCTGGAGTGAGAGAATTTAAAATTTTTCTGACTTGATCTTCTTCCGAAAATTCCTTTCCCAAGGATATTAAAGAATGCACAATATCTTGAAATCGACTATACATATCTGAAATAGACTCATTAGTATTCATTTTAAATAACTAAAACTGATTTGTGAGAATGGAAATTTTGGTCTGTTTAACTTTGCTTGTTCCTTCGTGAGTTACTTGCAAAGTTTTCCAGATTTCATATGCAGACTTACAAACTGGCACTCTATTAAATTCATTTCTTTTAAGTGAACAAAACATAATATTCATTACTTTAGAATTATTTTGTGCAACAGTCTTTTGCTCAGTAGTCCACTGTGCAAAATTAGTTGTGGGTTCAGAATATTCAGTTTGTGTGATATTCCAAGTATCTAATCCTACAAATTGTAAATATATTTTCATCCTATATGCCCAATATGCATAGTTACTGCCATTAAAAAGTGATGGTCTGGCAGTAGACTGACCTTCTACAAATGAACTAGTGACAGGGATACTAGTGTTAATAACAGTACCAGTGTTGGTAGCCATTTTGAAAACTTTTCAAAATTCAGAATATGAAATTTTTGAAAACCTTGCTCTGATACCAAATGTGAGGAATGCGGAATATGGATCTTAAGGCTAGGAATAACACTAGAGGGGGGTGAATAGTGTTTTTAAGAAATTACTAAATCTTTTTGAGTTTATGTTAATTTGAACACAAATGTATGCAATATTCAGACACAGATATAATCACAGAAACAAACACAGATGCAGAAATAAAGTAAATGCAGTAAAGGAAAGAACACACCGAATTTAATACTAGTTCGGGGTTACCCTACATCCAGTCCCGCACAACTAAGTACGGATTTCCTTTCAAAAGCAATTCAACAATTACAACCCTCGGTTTCAAGGCTACGAGGTACACCCTCCAGAATCACAATCATCTGGGTAGAGATACTTGATTTCCGGGGCAACAAGTTCACCCAATTGATTTCCAAGGCTACAATCACACCTTTTCTCGCTTGATTGATTTCCAAGGCTACAATCACACCTTTTCTCGCTAGATAGATTACAAAGAAGCCTATAACTCTGAATAGCACTTGGATCTTGTTGAGATAATGATAGAGAATCAAACCAGAGATAATCTATTTAGATTCAATGTTGATTTCGGTAGAGTAATGATAGGATTTTGAATAAGAAAATGTGGAAGAATAAGAGAAGTGAAAAACCAAAAAAACTAATGTAAAATTCATTGAAACTAACCCCTATTTATAGAAGAACAACAGTCATGTCCATTCGTGAAAGGTTATGGCGAATAGACACTTCTTTTGAAATTCAAATTTTTGAATCTAACTGACACTATGTCGACATGGGGTACTAGGGCATGTCGACATCCCAAAGGAAATTTTGATGTTTTGTTTTTCTTTGAAAATAACCTTTATCTTATATTAAAACTATTTTAAACTTTATAAATATACTTGACTATATATAAAATACATAGATGAATATAAAGAATAATATATATATAATTTTACTATAATTTTATATTTAAATCTAAGTATAAATATATTATAATTAAAAGATAGTTTAAAACAACCGAAGTTTAAAAACAAGAATATTTAAGGCTAAAACATCTTTTTGAAAATCATTTGAAAAGATAATTTTTAAGGCTAAAACATTTTGAAAAAAAAATTTGAAAATCATTCTGAAGTAGTTTCGAAAATCATTTTGAAGTAGTTTTGCAAGCTTCTTCCTACAGAATATCTCATCATGTCAGGACTCGAGAACTTGTACAAAACCAGGATGTTCGTGGGTTTGTAAGCCACTTGTCGTAGGTTTGTAAGCTACTTCTCGTGGGTTTGTAAGCCACTAAAAAGGTAGAAATGGGTTCTATCTCAAAAAAAAAATGGAGTGAAGATTTCAGTGCTATTGTGAAGTTTTAACATAATTCTAGACTCAATACTTATCTTGAAATCTTGAACTCTTGATTATCTTGATATCTTGAATCTCTATACTGTACAGTCTTCATTCTTGGTACCTGCATGGTTAAATCCTACATATACATATATATCTAAACTATAATGTTAGTATTTATATTTTATAATCTTATTCTAAGGTTGTTGTCATCAAAACCATCAACTCATGGACTAATATTGTTCGATTGAAATTCTTGTGAAAATTTTCGAGTGGGAATCTAAAATTTGTTCGTAAATATTTAAGTTAAGCTAGTGGTTATGGGACATGAAGCTAAACTCATATATTTACTGGCTTAGTGTGATCGACACTTTTTATTGATCGATGATGATCATTTTTGTGATTTAGACTAGCGATGTGCGATGTCTATTTGTTTGTATGGGGATTACAATCCCCTTTTATGGAACTTCGGTTCAATTTGGCGGGGTAGCGACCCGTGGTCTTCGGGCCGTTTGTGGAGCTTCGGCTCAAAATTTATGGTTAGCGACCATGGAATAGCGTTCTGTTTGTGATACACGTGTTAGTGAGTTTTCATGCTCCCGTTTGTGATAGGCCTCCCCCTTTGTAATTTCTGGATTTCTAATTGATGATTTCTAGAATTTTTGTTTCACCAACTTTCGCGATTGGCATTAATATGTTTGTCAATATTTGTAGTTTGGTGAATGAAATTAAGAATATGATATTCTTTTAGGTGCTTTGAGATTCTTGAGATATTGTATGATTTTGTTGTTGTTTAAATCATATTTGTCCTTGTATGACATTATTATTATCATACGTTCTTATTATATCTATGCTTATATCTCATTTCTTTAATGATAATTATAGCTAGACTGATCCGTTTATTATTTTCTTATTAAATAATACTCGGGTCAGACCGAGATGTTACAGGTGATTCTGCTTGACTCCTTACCCGGGATCATCTTCTGACTTTTGCCTAACTACATTACATTTGTAGTTTTTGTTGTTATACATTTGAGATATAGACTCCTTGATGTATACTTATTCTTTTGTCCAGCACTTGTATCTATTCTTTTGTGATATTGTGGATCTTGTTTGACCACTACTCTGATGTACACTTTTATGTGTTATATTCATATCTGTTTCTGCCTTTGAGATATGAACATCTGTGACTGATTTATGTTATACTTATTTCTATATTTGTTTCCGAGGGTCCACTTAGCCACTGTGTGGTAGCTTTGAGTTTGTATCGGTATGTCGGATTTCCTCTTGAAAAGAAATGCATGTTATACTATCTGCCATATTGGTACCAGCACAAAGAAAATACATGGATGGTCGCTCCTCAACAGCCTTGTTCTTCGCGCTAGTCGACGGCATTCTCGGTAGTGTCCTTGGCTAGCGTGAGTATAGAGGTGGGGCATCACAATATCTGTGTTTGTGAATTACATTTGTTGGTGTTTAAATTGAATAAAATTCAAAAAGATTTAAAAAATCCATAAAACATTATTCACCCCCCTCTAGTGTTATTCCAGCTTAATCAGTGCTTAATTAGGAATCATGAAACTATCTTTCCTATGTTATTAATGCTCAAATTAGGAAAAGGGTCAAAGGGGCTGGCAGGCAAACCTTATATAAAACCAATCCTACTAATCTTAAATTCTATCGGAAACATCCATAATATATGAGATAGATGGCCCTAATGTATAGTTTAGCTGGAACCATTCAAAACAAAATTCGCTGGAAGCAGAAATATAAACAAATAAATCAATATCAACGGATAATTCTTACATACATGTCCAGAACTCACCATCAAACCTTTTAGATGTCCAATTTAGACAAAACAATAATAAACCTAGAAATTAACGATTTTGATCGATTCATGCACTGATGCACTCTATAAATCACATATACCTTCAAATCTTCCACCAAAACCATTAAAACAGTCCACAAATTTTAGAAAGTTGTTAAAAATCATACCTTGATGATAAGATCCCACTGCTCAGCATGCTACTCCATTTCAGAGACAAAAAAGAAGGGAGTATTGGGCGAGCCAGCGTAAGACGTAACCGAGAAGCTTAAGAAAATTAAAGAAAATCCCTAAATTTAAATTTAACCCTCATATTGATGGTACCCTAACCTTAAATTTAACCCTCATGTTTATCAAACAAATCAAGCTATCAAGATCCATTATAACGAAAATCGAAATATATTTTGAGTATTAAAATATAATTTATAATACCTGATTGCAACTTTTGATGAGCTGCTCGCAATGTGAAGAAGTAACTAAATAGCGACGAAGTGGTTGATCTGGTGATTCGGTTAGGTTAGCCGATGGTGAAGACGGGAAGAATCAGAGTTTGTTTAAATGTATAGCCGTGGAGATTGGGGTAGCCGACTGTAAAATTGAGGAAGAAACAGTATACCTGAAGCGTAGAAATATCAGAGCGAAAAATTAGGCATTCAATTTAGAGATAATGGAAACGGGAAGAAGATTACGAGACAGAGGGCATAGAATTTGCGCTTCAGAGAAATTAATTTTGGACAATGACATCAAAGAAACCTCCCTAATAGTCAGTTAGATAATAAATTGCTCTTCTAATCCAATAAGAATCTCCTTATTCCTATTCTCTTTTTCTAGATTATGACTTTAAATTTTTGATTGGAATTACTCTTCCAATCTTGATTAGAATTTCGCTTCCACTTCCATAGGAATTTCTTTGTTTCTATATCTTTTTTCGAATTTCGACCTCGGATTCATTATTGTCGATATTGTAGACGACTGTATATCAATCAGATTTAATTAGTATTTAACATTATACTCTCCAACAGCACTTGAAACTATTGTTTTGCATCATTAAATGGTTTGGATGGAATTGTTGACTTTGGATTCCTTTTTGCTCGTCCTCTATTTTAAGAAACTCCATTTGTGCCGCATCGTGAGTTTGAAGGGGGTGTTAAGAGATCATCATTGTATGCTAAGGAATAAGTTAATGATATTTCAATATTTATGCTTTACAATATTATAATTGTTTTCTTATTGTATAATTAGTTAGACTCTAAGCAATGTGGCTATAAATATCAATCATATATTGTTAAATCAAGTAATTTAGTCGTTAATAAAAATTTAGACTTTTAATGGTTTTTGTTTTCTTCTTCTCTTTCCCTCTTCTTCTTTCTATTTTGTTTTCTTTTATTCAATAATTTAAACATTACACATCATCTTTAGTGTTGTCTAAAAATAACTGTGTTGGTACATAAAGTAATATAACTACTTCAACTTTTATAGTATAATTGCTGACGTAAGTTCTTTCTCGAAATATAAGAATATGTTACCCTGGTCAAGCTACGATTATCACATTTCCCCTATTGGTATCTAAATTTTTGACATGTTGTGTATAATCCATATAAATGCCAAAATATTTGGAATAAATATCTCAATGTATACCATGATACCATCCACAACGTTTAAGGCATGCCAACCATTTTTTTCGTATAAAAGTGTTGGAAAATTTCAACATGTGGGCCACCAATGTAAAATAAAATATGTTGTGCTATTTTATTATAAAGCCTAATTAAAATGATCAAATTTTGAACTAAAGCTTTAAGGCTTAAGGATTAATTGTCATGGTATTGATGTGTAAATAACAAGACAATTCTAATTTGTTGAAAAGCCAAATTAGAAAATGCCAACATTATAATTAAGAGGTAATGGTCCCCGAATTATAGAAGCTCTAGTTATTCTCCTATTATTTTCCATAAAAATAACTCAGATCTAGGGTTTGTGTCAATTTGGAAGATCAAACCAATTCCTTTTCTTTTTCAATGAGCAACTTTGTATGCAGATACGGCTTTCTCTAACTTATTTACCTTCTTATGATTTCTTCTCAATCAAATTAATATGGATCACATATTCAGATCTAGAATTTCATTATTAATCAATCCTAAAGTATATTGAAATCCTAACAAGTGGTATCAAAGACATCCATCGTTGATTTCATTAGGAAATTATTTATGCATTTTTTATGAGTAAGTCTTTTTTTGAACGTCATTTAGAAGTCATTGAATTCATATGATTTCTTACTCAAGTTTCATATCTGTTTGATCTATGTATCAAGTTTTTTTTGTAATGATTTTGGATTTGCTTTAGTATCAATACTTTTATATATGGTAAATTGAAAACTGATTTATGAAACTATTTTGGTGTAGAAAGATAGATGTAAATGATCTGTAGTTATTTACGAAATAAGCTAGAATTTTAAAATACCAAATTTTTGAAAAATAATTTAAATTCCTCTAAATTTCAAAAGCAACTTATGTCGGTTAAAGCATCCACATGTTTATTACTATATATTTTGTAAATAAGTTGTGGATTTTGATGTGAGGAATGCTTTGGATCTAGTATGTACAGTTATTTTCTTTAATGTTTATTAATGGTATGGATAGATATAATTAGAACCATTTATGCAAGAAATATAAATTTGGTTTTATGATTATTTTACCTCACTTAACTTTTGATTACGTAACTTGGATATATACAAAGTATTTGGAAGATTTCAGAAATGTTGATTAACTCGAAATAAAGTATGCTCCTTTAAGGCTTTATGTTTATTTTATTATTGAAATAAATTTTAATATGACTCTTATTTACATTTTAGACCACATAACGTTCAATTGCATTTATTTTTATCATTAGTGTATTAAATGTGGTTGTTATGGTAATAAATTAATTAACTTATTATCATACATGCACTAAATCCATCAGTCGCAATTATCATAAACGCACTAAATGCGTCAGTTCCAATAAATTTAATGATGCAGAATGTTTGTATTTGGAATAAAAAATGTATATGATTTATTTTTTGATGTATTTATGTTTGATAGGTACACATATTTTATATGTATGATCCATGCTCGTTGAAAATATTTTTCACTTTCATGCTTCGATTATCATAAAATAGAAGGAGGAGCAATTTTTGAATTTTGCCAAAAGGCATGGTTAATGACCTTAATTAAGTATTCAAATAATAAACTAAAGATAAAGTGATGTGGTAGCACTCTGTATAACTTTATTATGGTTCAGAAATACATCATAGCTGCTACATTCATTCTTATTATTTAGTACGGTTTTTACTATGTCATTTGTATATAGCTTATTATGGTATTTAATTTTGGCATTCATCTATGACATTTGTAATGCAATTTATTTATGATGTCTTGCATCATGTTTATTTAAGGAATGTCATGAATATAACAATATACTTAAAGAAAAAGATTATAGAAGCTATGATTAAAATATGTTGTGCCACGATTATAATTTTGAGATTTTCAAATGTCATATAGACCTAAAGCATTTTTTAGAGTGTTTTATGACACTCATAATATATTGTACATAAACTAAGAAATAAATTCAAATACATTTTTTAGTGTCTCTTTACAAACTGATTGTAAATATCTTACATTTCAAGTGAGCTAATTGAAATAACATGTCACCAAAGCGACCTCTCTCATTTTAGTGGTTTATGAAAATGTTTGATATTTATGTGTATTTATTCATGCAGATATTAGCCGGCCCAAAGGAAGGCTAATATTTGGCCGAATCACTTACACATGTGTGATGACAAATATATGACAATTATAAGGTTTTACATGTGAATAACTAATCGACCTAAAGGAAGATTATTATTTGACTTGAATTTATTGTTGGTGTTTGATCATTACAACAAGGGTATCACTTACAGTTAATATTATTGTTCAAAGATTTGATATTAATGTTATACTAGGTATCTTGAGAAGAGCTTACCAATCATTCGAATTTACTTTTGTTAATATCTGAATATGAGCAAATACGGTCAATCTTTATTTCTTGTTTAATTTACAACTAATTTGACTAAAGTATCTGTCAATTTTAATAATATTCTCATCATGTTTGAGACTAACTCTAAAGATTAGTAAGGGAATATATTGTTTGCTCTTAACTTCGTGGATCTAGCTCTTGCAAAGGGGGCCCACAACCACCCTTATTATAGTTGAGTGTTTTTATAATGTTAAGAAGAACATTGATGTTTTTCTTATCTTCGTGGATTTAGCTCTTACAATTAGGAGGATCACAAACCAACCCTATTACAATTGAATGTTCTTATAATGTTATGAAGAATATAAAGAGGTGGAATAATTCAAATTGCAAGAGTTAAATAATCAAAAGATATAATATGTGACGCCCCACCTCTGTACCCACGCTAGCCAAGGACACTACGGTGTAGTGCCGTCAACTAGCGCGGAGAATAAGGATGTTGAGGAGCGATCATCCGTGTAACTTCTTTGTGCGAGCACCGATATGTCAGATAGAATAGAATGCATATCTTTTAAAGAGGAAATCCGACATACCGAAACAAACATAAAGCTATCACACGGTGGCTATATATATTCTTCGGAAACAAATATAGAAATAAACATAACATAAATCAGTCACAGACATCCATATCACAAAGGCGGAAGAAGATATGAATAAATATACAACACATGAAAGTGTACATCAGAGTAGTGCTCAGAAAGATCCACGATAATACAAAAGAATAGCATCACGTGCTATAAAAAAGAATAAGTACACAACATAGAGTCTATATCTCAAATGTGTACATCCAAAAACTACAATCTATGTAGTTAACCAAAAGTCAGAATAGTCCTGAAGAGAAGTCAAGCAGAAGCACCTGTAACATCTCGGTCTAACCCGAGTATTATTTATAAGAAAATAATAAACAGATCAGTCTAGCTATAAATATCAGATAAAGTGATATAGAATAAGAGATATGACAAAAACGTATCATAACCATAATACCGTACTGTGATAAGTACGTAATTGAAAATCAACAAGAGATTAATCAATACCACAAGAATCTTCTCAAAGATTAAAAAGAATGTCATATTCTTTATTTAATTCACCAAGCCACAATAAATGACATACATATTAATGCCAATTGTAAAAGTTGGTGAAACATTAAATTCAGAAATCAACACACGAAATCTAGAAATCACAAAAAAGGGGAAGTCCGAGCACACGGACGAGAAGCTATCTCATGGAAGCTATCCATTTAATTTTCCGAACACATGGATGAGAAGCTATCTATTTAATTTTTCCGAATACACGGATGGCCCAAAGGCAAGTCCGAATACACGGACGAGAGACATCGCACATTGCTAGTCTAAATCACAAGAATGATCGTCATGATCATAAGGAAGTGTCAATCACACCAAGCTAGTAAATATATGAGTTTAGCTTCATGTCCCATAACCACTTGCTTAACTTAAATATTTACGAACAAGCTGTAAACCTCCACTAGGAAATTGTCACAAGAGTTTTAATATGTGTGAATCGAAATCACACCAATGAGGTATAGACTAACCTTGAAGATAAAGAGATATGTGTGAATCGAAATCACACAAATGGTGTCTAGTCTAACCTCACAAACAAAGAGACATCGCTCAATCGCTAGTCTAAATCATAAAATGATCATCATCGATCATGAGGAAGTGTCAATTACACTAAGCTAGTAAATATAAGAGTTTAGCTTCATGTCCCATAACCACTTGCTTAACTCAAATATTTACGAACAAACTGTAGATTTCCACTAGAAAATTGTCACAAGAGAGATTCAATCGAACAAGTCCAAAAATTAACCGACGAAGTAAACGCAAGCGTTTCATACCACTTGTTTTGCTAAGCCGTTTAATTATATTTTCTCATACGAATGAGGTAAAGGTTTGTATATACTAATAGATTGGAAAATGGTTTTATAAACGAGTTTGATATTGAAAATAGAGTTGAAATCGTTTTGACGAAAGAGTTTTGATATTTACTACTAGTATTGAAACCTTTATATTTTTAAAGTGACAAGTCACAAAACGATTATTGAAACAAATCGAATCACATAATTTCACGTTCGAAGACGTGAGAAAAATCCAAAGAAATCAATCCCAAAACCATCATAGTAGAAATTCTATTGATTGTTTTTCGGATAAGATCACCTACGCAGAGGTGTTCGGGGTATGACTTAGTGAAGACAAGAGAGGCGAGCGACATTCTTAGAAATCCCGAGAAGAAGTCATCAATGAAGAAAATAAATGATAACGACAAATAGGATCATCACTAATCGATTTAAATTGAGAATTCAATCCAAAAAGGCAAACTGGACTGAAACAACAGGTTCAGTCGACTGAACAGAGTTTTCAGTCGACTGACCCTGTATCTGGAAATTTTCCAGGTTCAGGAACCTTTCTGTTTCCAGGTTCAGTCGACTGAACAGAGTTTTCAGTTGACTGACTCATGCCTGGAAACTTTCGGGTTCCAGGTTCAGTCGACTGAACAGAGAATTCAGTCGACTGAATCATGTCTGGGCTGTTTTTCAGCATATACAAAATGAAGAGAAAACTCTTCCAAAACGCAACCGGACGAACATTGGCTCTAAGGGTTTATGCCAAACAGCAACCTGGCCCTATATGCTCCTCGGTGCATCACCAAAAGCATGATCAAACGTCCATAAAAGGATTTTCACATAAAATTGACTTAGAAACCCAAAAAATGGAATATTCACAAAGCCAATCCAAATCAAGAGCAAATGCACATGAAGAAGTGTTAGGAATTCATACCTAACAATCAAAGATAATTATAAACATAGATGTGAGATAAAAATCTCACATTTGACACAAGAACAAGGAAGGAGAAGCTTGAAATCAAAGGAGAGGCAACCACTCTTCAATCCTAACTCAAGAAGCTCCAACTAAGATCAAAACAAGCATCTCCCAAATTTAGGTTTAGGAAATAAACTGAAATTGATAAGAGAATGAGTTGGAGAAGATGAAGAGGGGGCTTACCAATGGGTTCTCTTTGAATTTGGAGCAAGAACACGAATTTGCAAATGGAACTAGGGTTTTGTAATTTCTAATTCCTCTTCCTCTCCACCATTTTCAGTTTGCTTGAGGAGATGAAATGAAATGGGAGTGAATGGATGAAGAGTTAGAGAGCTAGGGGGTTAAGTGGGGTTAAGGGCTGAACCCAAACCCAAGTCCAAAGTGAAAAGTAGCAAAAATTCCACTAACTCCAAACATATCGAAGCTTATACTCAAAAAGGTCGCAAACGGCATTTTGAACTCAATGGAAGTGGTCTCGAGTCCTAATTCGACTGTTTGCAAAAAGTAGCTTTTCGGACTAAAATCCGACGAACGATGTTATATTTAAATAAGATATTTAAATATAAAATCAACAAATATGCGGGTTGTTACATAATATTTCAAAACCGGTGTGAAATCTGTAGGAATAATTAATTTAAAGGACTTCTTTATAAATTGAAAAGTTTTTTTTCAAAAATGATAAGGGGAACCAGCATACTTTATATTATTTGATTCCATAAATCAAAGTATGTAACGACCCGTCATTTCGAACCATTCAAATCGATAATAATCCACATATGTCAAACTTGAATTGCTCAAAACAATAGATTGTTTATTTATATTTAGAAAAAACTTAGCATATACAATAAATAAATCAATCACAGAATCACAGACATAGAGTAATATAACAATAAGCAGCGGAATAGATAAATAGTAGTCCATGAAGCTACTACAGAATATCAGAGTCTGAAATAAATACAATAGAAAATCCCAAGTACATAGATGTCACTAATACAAAAGCAACAGACAAGTCTAAACATAAACAACTGGAAATAGCAGAAATAACTGAAAGCTGAACATATAAAGATGGATCTCCAAGAAAAGCTCCAAACTCCAAAGGTGAGTCTCAAATGCTGTGACACTCACTCTGACTCGAGCATAAAGCAAACACAAAACACTCGAGTCAGGATTAACATTCTTATGCAAGTAAATCAACTCAAGTGAAATGTCCAAGTGAAATGCAATAAACTTAAAAGGATGTTTGGGATTCTCATCCTTTAAGGATCCGTGGAACTATCTACATACATAATACAATACGCTGCATAGATAATGTCTAAAGTAAAGTAAACTATTAACATAGCGTTAAGACGTTACCCATATCCCCCTTAACACATTTTTATATAAATGCCATAGTCTATACAGTACTGTAAACTCCACCAAACTGGTGGGCTATCAGGGAGGACTCCATAGGTACGACACAAACCAAACTCGTAGTAGGCGCGATAAGGTATGTTACAAGGCACGCAAGGCAATGCCCAGGGTAGGATAATACCGTTTTGCCGAACCGGGCCGGTGGTAACGCATAGCAGCTACTACCGCTCATCTCGAGACACACTCCGAGAATCAAAGGTGCACCCAAACAAATCACAAAGTAATAGATATGGTATCGAAGAAGCATGCTCGATCGGAGGTGTGCCTTCACTTGGCCCAGGTATAGCTCTTGTTTTAGTCACATCAAGCTGACTTGAGCGAGTCAGGGCTGCATTCATACCTCATACAGACGTTCGCCAAACCATCCTACTTCGTTCTGAATTCTCCATCACGTGCACAGTTGTTAAAGTGGTTTTCGGTATTGGCAGAGTGTAACGACCCGTAAATTTTAACGATTTTAATAACGTAATTAACTGAAATTTTGTGAAATTTTAAATAATTGAATTTTGAATTAAAAAATTAATATTTGGAGTACGTCTATATAAACTTAGCAAATGGTAAATTTTCATCTGATAATATGGAAGTTTATTTTATTGTGTAATTTTATTCAAATTTAAATCAGTTAATACTTAATGATAATAAAATATTTTTCAAACCTGAATATTTTTATATAATAAATTTGTAAAACATCTTCTAAGTGAGACGTCATATTTTGTTTCGTCAAATTTGGACTGCTATTGCTCCGTTTATCTTATTTTCGGCGTTTTAGCAGCATTTTCGATACCGATTATCGACTTTTGATAGGATGATCGTACCACTGATATCTGTATACCGTTTTGATCGTCTCATTGTGTTGATATCTGCATTATATTCGTTTGTGTGTTTCGGTGTCCGGTGGACGGTGAAATCTGTAAACATTGGACCGTATCGGTACCCATTTTAAAACCTTTTGGTTTCCATCTGTCCCTTCGCCTACCTGTCCAAACTAATAGCTGTTTGCATTTATATTTCCTAAGTTCTCGTCCTAAACTTTTTGTTTTCCACTGGTTCCAATATTTTAACCGGTTCATTTGTTCGCTGCTCTTCCTTTTTTGAAATAAATAATATAGCATTGTTCATCTTCTTTTACTAGCCTACTACTTCGCGTTTCCTTCCTACCTGCCCGTTCTTCTTTCTAGTTCCTCCCCTCTCCCATCACTCAAGCACCGCCATCTCCCCTTGCACGCAACTCCGACCAGTCCGCCTTTTCCCCTTCGTCGCCCTCCACATGGCCACAACGCAACCCATCCAAGGCCGAGAGAAACTAACCCCTTCTGCATATCGCCCATCCAATTTTTCTCCCTCCACCTCACCACCTACCCACCAGTGCCGAGAGCTCCACCAAGCAGCCGCTTAGTTCCTAGCCACAACTCGCCCGATGGCCCACCGAACCGCACCACTTACCTGCTCACCGCCGTCCACCTTCCCATCGCCAAATCGAAGCTCTGCCCAGCCTCTTCTCCTTTTCTCCCCCCTTAACCGCTGTTCCCCGAGCTTCACTCCTCGGCCAAACTCCAGTCGAGGCCAGGGCCATGCCTTCCTTTCTCTGATAATGTTTAATCAAGATAAGTCTTTATATATATTAGTTTATAAATTTTACTTTTCTGGTTTATTGTATAAATAAGTAAAATACAATATGTTATACTCTATATATATGTTATATATAAAGTTTATTCAAGTTGGAAACAAGTATACATATCTGTTTTCATTTATATATATATATATATATATATTGATATTAGCCTGTAGTTTATATATTAAGTGTTATGCTATGTGTTTACTTATTTATTTATTTTTTGTTTTCTATTTTACATAGTTTAGATTTACATGTTTATATATGTAAAGGTTTATATAAATTCGAATACTATATGTTGTATGTATATATATATATATATATATATATATATGGTTATATGAGTTTTGTATAAACTGTTGGGTATTATATTTGTATATACATTTATACGTATTGGTCTGTCTACATTTGTATTGATTAGAGTATGGATATATTTTGGTTCCTTTTGTTTTACTCTATAGGTATAAGTTTAAATATATATAGGTCTCAATTTTTTAGTTTATATGACAATACGTATATGTGAGTATATAAGTTTACTGAAGTATTGATTTCTAATCATATCATATATATGTATATTTTTCCATTCGAATATGTTATATATGTTTACAGTTCATAAGTATTTTATCTTACGAAAAGTATTATATATTATATTATAAAGTTGATTATATAGTTTTGTTTATTTACAGTTTGTGTTTACAGTTTGTAATATTTCAAAGTTTAGTTTGTTTATAAATTATGTTGCAGTTATTGTTTACAGATAAATTTTTTTTAAAGCATATAAGTATAACATGTTAGTTTATGATATTTATACAGTTGTATGTATGTGATATATGGTATTTTATAAATATCTGTACTGTATGTTTTATGAAAGAAATAGTATGTATATATTACAAATGTTATACGCATATTTTAAATTTCCTTTTTGATGTGTAAGTATTATGTCATAGTTTTAAAGGTACATATTACATATGTTTTATGTCTAGTTACGACAAGTCTATATAACCCGTTAGTTATAAATATCAGTTATATATAGGTTTTGTTTGTTTTATATATATATTGTTTGATAAATATTGTGTTAAGTATAGTTTTAAAATATGATGTATACATTGCTTATATATATATTATTTTAAAAATGGGTTTAAAATTTTATATTAATTTTAGAGGAAGATATATATGGATATAATATTTATCTTGTTTATGTTAAACAAATTTTGATTTGTTCTCATCGATTTCTGTTATCATCTCTATTCGTCAAATTCGCGTCCAATCTTGATTCGCTTTGGAATCCGTGCTTAGATCCGTAACTCATCTCATTCACGTTCATCTCTAGCCTCGAAAGGTGAGCAATCACTCACGATTAACGTTCTTATAGTTATTAAATTTGATTTCAATTGAAACGACAATTGAAAAATGCTGCTGTTAATTAGTTGTCACATATATATATGCCATTATCTGTAACTGTTCACCTAAAACATCTGATGCCATGATCTGTTATTTATATTTATCTGTTATTGATGATATCTACATGTTGGTGTTATGATGTATTATTATCGTTATTGTTCTCGCTCTGCAAGTTCCCTGTTAGTATAGAATTCCCTATGGGTTGAAATGATACATACCCGAACGATCTTGTAGAATATGAGAAAATCATTATGAGTTGAAATGATAAACCCAAGCGATTTTCACTGAATTGAATTTTGGGATTGCTGGTTGAAAAGATATATACCCGTAGATAATTAAATGGCGGACTGAAATGATAAATATCCATATCACTTGACCATAGGATAGAAAATTATATACAGACACCGTTGGTATATATATATATTTTGAAATGATTTCCAAGGTTTAAAAAGAGATATATACAGTTTTATATAAATATTGATTTTTAAATATTATATATATGTTATTATATATATGTTTAAATTCTTGATTTTAAAATTATATGTTTTGAAAATTTTAAAATTATAAGTTAGTTTTGAAATTATAAATTTTAAGAATTTACTTATAGTTTTACTATTTCTAAATATGTATAAATTAGTTTTAATATAAATTAGATTTAATAATAAGCTTTAATTTAATAAAGTTTAGTTTAATTAGTATATAATATGTTTTGTGTATTTATTTAAAATTATATTTTTAAAAATAGATTTTATAATAATTTTAATAAATTAATGTTGGAAGGATGAATTTAAATTGGTTTGAAATTGTATCCTTTTAAGAATTATATTAATTTAAAATCAATTTGAAACTTATTGAATTTGAGATTTGAAAGATATGATTTTATAACTTGATTTTTTTTATTTAAAGTGATTAAATGAACATTCAAGTAAATAAATTCAAATGGGATATTTAGTTTATTTAAATTGTAATTTAAGGTTTTATTTAAATGATATTGAATTGAAAGTGAATATTTCAATATTAAATAATGGTAAAGTTGAATTTGAAATATAAATGAATTTATCAAAATTGTTATTGTAAATGTTTGAATATTTAAAGTTTTGAAATCTATTGAAATCGAAATGGTTTGATTTGTAGTTCAAATTTTTTTTTGAAATCGATGTAAATTAATGGTTTATTAAGATGTTGAATTAAATTTACTTTATAAATTATTTTAATATAAACTATTTTTTTATATAAATCATTTTAATATAAACTACTTTTAATATAAACTATTTTTAATATAAATTATTTTTAATATACTAATTATTTTTAATATAAACTGTTTTAACTTAAGACTATTAAATATACTAACTATTTTATTTTATAAACTATTACTACTATATTTACTCTTTTCTATATCTAAACTGTTTAAGTGGGAAGTATTATGATTTCAAAGTTATGATTTCAAAGTGTTATGATTCCAAAGTATTATAATTTCTAAGTTTTATAATTTCGAAAGTGTTATAACTTTGAAAGTGCTATGATTTTTGGAAATGGATATTTTAAATGAATAATGATTTCGAAGGTGATATGGTTTTGAAATGAATATGATATTTTGGTTTTGAAGTATGATATTTTGAAATGACCACGGTGTTATAATAACGATTGGTTGTTAAAGGGACCGGGATCGGTTATTGTCATACTCTCTGCCAATACCGAAAACCACTTTAACAACCGTGTACATGGTGGAGAATCCAGAATGAAGTAGGATGGTGGCGACGATTCTATTTGAGGTATATACGTGGACCTGACTCCCGTGAGTTAGCTTATGGTGGCTAAAACAGGAGCAATTGACGGGCCGAGTGAGGTAGCTCCTCCAATCGGACACACTTCTTCGATACCATTCTATTACTTTGTGATTGATTGGGTGCACCCTCGGATCTTTGGGAGTGTGGATCGAGGTGGGCGGCAGCTGTGGCTATGCGTTACCACCAGCCCGGAAGTGTAATTGGTATATCTACCCTGGCATTGCCTAGTTGTGCCGTGTCACCTACCTTATCGAGACCACTACGAGTTTGTTTTGTACCATACCTATGGAGTGCCCTCTAACGACGCCCAATACGGGGGAGATTTCGGTACTGTATAGACTATGGGAATATATAAAATGTGTTGAGGGGGATATGGGTAACGCCTTAACGCTATTTTAATAGTTTACTTTACTATAGACATATTATAATAGAGTACTGTACTGCATAGTAGATAGTTCCATGGATCCTTAGAGGATGGGTATCCCAAACATCCTTTGAGTTACTTGTATTTCAGTTGATATTTCACTTGTGTTGGATTTATTGATATAAGAATGTTAATCCTGACTCGAGTGTTTTGTGTTTTGCTTTATGTTCGGGTCAGACTGAGTGTCACAACATTTGAGACTCGCCTTTGGAGTTGGAACTTCGCTTGGAGATCCATCTATATCTATTCAGCTTTCAGTTATTCAGTTGACTCCAATGATATATTCAGATTTTGTTGTTTGACTATTGTATTGAGACTTCTATGTATTCGAGACTTCTGTTGCATCTTGTTTTTTTAACTCTGATATATATATAGTAGCTTCATGAACTACTATTAATTCGATTCCGCTGCTTATTGTTATATTACTCTGTGTCTGTGATTCTATGATTGATTTATTTACTGTATATGCTGAGTTTTGCCAAACATAAATTAATAATTTGATATTTTGAGAAATTCAAGTTTGACATATGCGGATGCGAATGGCACGAAATACCGGGATGTTACATGTGGTATCAGAGCTCTGGTTGTAAGCAAAACTTAGCATATGTAGTAAATTTATTTACGGAATCACCTTCGTTCGAGCTTGAATTCCTTCCTTTTTGATTTGGATTTCCTTTGAATTTTGGAACTTCCCCATTCATTTTGAAATCCATTCTTGTCTCTTCCTATTCGTGTTTCCTTAATTCTGGAGTATCCCATAGCTCCACTATATGATTTGTAAAGGGGTGAAACTCCTTTACAACAGGCATTGATTCACCAGAGATTTCTATATCCTTGGTTTAGATGCTGCTATCTCTAGTTATGCCCGAATTCTATTCTCTTATGATCGGATGTCGATTTTCCTCAGAATCCTGCATCGATCTTATTCTTGAAGTCACAATTGACCAAGTTAAGGTCGCCCACGATTAATATCAGTATATCCATCTTTCTCTTCTGTTATTTAATTATCTTATCTCCCTATCGAGCTTATCTTCTAGTTAAAATTTTATTTGATTAGGGTTCCTCTGAAGTTGGATCTCTATCTTGTTTTGAAATCCATTCTGGAATCATCGAGTGAGGGAGTGTATTTGTATTAATATAAAAAAATTATATTGTGTTGTTTGAGTTGTTAATGTTGATTTGGGGTTTCGATCGGTTTGTCTGATCAACGCTATCAATAGGAATTCCAAAACACTTGAACAGAGCAAACTTACACAATATCATTTTCAAATTTGGTAAATGAAATAATTTTGTATGATTATATATATAAGTATAATTTTCTAAAAATTATGAAGCATGGTTATAAATTGATTTGGAATTTAAATGAATATAAATTAATAATTTGAATTTAATTTCCGGTATTTTAGAAAATTTGGTTTTAAAGTGTATATTATTTAAAGTATTTTCGAATAAGAAATTGTTTCCCAAGAATTTTTAAATGTTTAAAATCAGTACTCTTCTCTTTTGTCGCTAGAAAATAATTTCGGTGATGATGGCCACGTCATCGACATTCATTTTCGAGTTTCAGAGTGGAGAGATCACTTAGTAGCTTTGCTACACTTTTGTTTTGGAAATTGAATTTGATTTGAATTTCTTAAGTATGACTTGATGTATAATATATATAAGTATATGTTTATGGATTTGGTTTGATATATATAGAATATATACATGTATACATTTATCTCTAAATGTTTGAAGAGAAATCGGAAATTTAATTCTTAAATTTTCTTAAAGGATGATTTCAATTATAAAATAAAGCCAAAAATTTTGAATTAATATTTAAAACCTTAATAATTGAATTGGAAATTTTTACTTGTATGATACCCAATTGCATTCCAATATATATAACTTAAGTAATGCTAAATGACCAATAAATGAGATAAATAAATAAATCTTGTTTTGAATGAAACCATTTTTTAACAAACATTAATAAGTTGAAGCCAAATCAGTTGAATGAAAATGTATTGAACTGAAATCAATCAAAGGTGAATATAATGACTATTTATTGATTTAATAAAATGGATTAAACCAGATTGTTGATTATTAATTAATTGAAATTGAAATTTATATGGTTTTAAATTAATTGTTGTGATATGTATTTTTCTTTGCGGTTGTTTCTATTCTCCTACCTCCTTCCTTTTCGGGGACGAAAAGTTTTGAGTGGGGAGAGTGTAACGACCCGTAAATTTTAACGATTTTAATAACGTAATTAACTGAAATTTTGTGAAGTTTTAAATAATTGAATTTTGAATTAAAAATTTGATATTTGGAATACGTCTATATAAACTTAGCAAATGGTAAATTTTCATCTGATAATATGAAATTTTATTTTATTGTGTAATTTTATTCAAATTTAAATCGGTTAATATTTAATGATAATAAAATATTTTTCAAACCTGAATATTTTTATATAATAAATTTGTAAAATATCTTCTAAGTGAGACGTCATATTTCGGTTTGTCAAATTTGGACTGCTATTGCTCCGTTTATCTTATTTTCGGCATTTTAGCAGCATTTTCGGTACCAATTATCGACTTTTGATAGGATGATCGTACCACTGATATCTGTATACCATTTTGATTGTCCCATCGTGTTGATCTCTACAGTATATTCGTTTGTCTGTTTCGGCGTCCGGTGGACGGTGAAATCTGTAAACGTTGGACTGTATCGGTACCCATTTTAAAACCTTTTGGTTTCCATTTGTCCCTTCACCTGCCTGTCCAAACTAATAGCTGTTTGTATTAATATTTCCTAAATTCTCGTGCTTGACCTTTTGTTTTCCATTGGTTCCAATATTTTTAACCGGTTCATTTGTTCTCTGCTCTTCCTTTTTTGAAATAAATAATATAGCATTGTTCATCTTCTTTTACTAGCTTGCTACTTCGCGTTTCCTTCCTACCTGCCCGTTCTTCCTTCGAGTTCCTTCCCTCTCCTATCACTCAATCACCGCTATCTCTCCTTGCACGCAACTCCGACCAGTCCGCCTTTTACCCTTTGTCGCCCTCTGCATGGCCACAACGCAGCCAACCCGAGGCCGAGAGCTACTAACCCCTTCTGCCCATCGCCCATCCCGTTTTCCTCCCTCCACCTCACCACCTACCCACCAATGCCGAGAGCTCCACCAAGCAGCCGCTTAGTTCCTAGCCACAACTCGACCGATGGCCCACCGAACCGCACCACTTACCTGCTCACCGCCGTCCACCTTCCCATCGCCAAACCGAAGCTCCGCCCAGCCTCTTCTCCTTTTCTCCCCCTTAACCGCTGTTCCCCGAGCTTCACTCCTCGGCCGAACTCCAGTCGCGGCCAGGGCCATGCCTTCCTTTCTCTGATAATGTTTAATCAAGATAAGTCTTTATATATATTAGTTTATTAATTTTACTTTTCTAGTTTATTGAATAAATAAGTAAAATACAATATGTTATACTCTATATGTATGTTATATATAAAGTTTATTCAAGTTGGAAACAAGTATACATATCTGTTTTCATTTATATATATTGATATTAGCCTGTTGTTTATATATTAAGTGTTATGCTATGTGTTTCCTTATTTATTTATTTTGTTTTCTATTTTTCACAGTTTAGATTTACATGTTTATATATGTAAAGGTTTATGTAAATTCGAATACTATATGTCGTATGTATATATATATATATACATACGGTTATATGAGTTTTGTATAAAATGTTGGGTATTGTATTTGTATATACATTTATACATATTGGTCTGTCTACATTTGTGTTGATTAAAGTACGGATATATTTTGGTTCCTTTTGTTTTACTCTATAGGTATAAGTTTAAATATATATAGGTCTGCATATTTTAGTTTATATGACAGTACATATATGTGAGTATATAAGTTTACTGAAGTATTGATTTCTAATCATATCATATATATGTATATTTTTCCATTCGAATATGTTATATATGTTTACAGTTCATAAGTATATTATCTTACGAAAAGTATAATATATTATATTATAAAGTTGTTTATATAGTTTTGTTTATTTACAGTTTGTGTTTACAGTTTGTAATATTTCAAAGTTTAGTTTGTTTATAAATTATGTTGCAGTTATTGTTTACAGATAAATTTTGTTTAAAGCATATAAGTATAACATGTTAGTTTATGATATTTATACAGTTGTATGTATGTGTTATATGGTATTTTATAAATATATGTACTGTATGTTTTATGAAAGAAATATTATGTATATATTACAAATGTTAAACGTATATTTTAAATTTCCTTTTTGCTGTTTAAGTATTATGTCATAGGTTTAAAGGTACATATTATATATATTTTATGTCTAGTTACTGCAAGTTTATATAACCTGTTAGTTATAAATATTAAGTATATATAGGTTTTGTTTGTTTTATATATATATTGTTTTATAAATATTCTGTTAAGTATAGTTTTAAAATATGACGTATACATTGCTTATATATATGTATTATTTTAAAAATGAGTTTAAATTTTATATTAATTTTAGAGGAAGATATATATGGATATAATATTTATCTTGTTTCAGTTTGTGTTAAACAAATTTTGATTTGTTCTCATTGATTTCTGTTATCACCTCTATTCATCAAATTCGCATTCAATCTTGATTCGCTTTGGAATCCGTGCTTGGATTCGTAACTCATCTCATTCTCGTTCATCTCTAGCCTTAAAAGATGAGCAATCACTCACGATTAACGTTCTTATATTTATTAAATTTGATTTCAATTGAAACGACAATTGAAATATGCTGCTGTTAATTAGTTGTCATATATATATATATGCCATTATCTGTGACTGTTCACCTATGTCATCTGACACCTTGATATGTTATTTATATTTATCTGTTATTGATGATATCTACCCGTTGGTGTTATGATGTATTATTATCGTTATTGTTCTCACTATGCAAGTTCCCAGTTAGTATAGAATTCCCTATGGGTTGAAATGATACATACCCGAACGATCTTGTAGAATAGGAGAAAATCATTATGGGTTGAAATGATAAACCCAAGCGATTTTCATTGAATTGAATTTTGGGATTGCGGGTTGAAAAGATATATACCCGTAGATAATTAAATGGCGGATTGAAATGATAAATATCTGTATCACTTGACCATAGGATAGAAAATTATATACAGACACCGTTGGTACATATATATTTTGAAATGATTTCCATGATTTTAAAATTATATGTTTTGAAAATTTTAAAATTATAAGTTAGTTTTGAAATTATAAATTTCAAGAATTTACTTATAATTTTACTATTTCTAAATATGTACAAATTAGTTTTAATATAAATTAGTTTTAATATAAATTAGATTTAATAATAGGTTTTAATTTAATAAAGTTTAGTTTAATTAGTATATAATATGTTTTGTGTATTTATTTAAAAATATATTTTTAAAAATAGATTTTATAATAATTTTAATAAATTAAGGTTGGAAGGATGAATTTAAATTGATTTGAAATTATATCCTTTTAAGAATTATATTAATTTAAAATCGATTTGAAACTTATTGAATTTGAGATTTGAAAGATATGATTTTATAACTTGATTTTTTTTTGATTTAAAGTGATTAAATGAACATTTCAAGTAAATAAATTCAAATGGGATATTTAGTTTATTTAAATTGTAATTTAAGGTTTTATTTAAATGATATTGAATTGACAGTGAATATTTCAATATTAAATAAGGTAAAGTTGAAATATAAATGGATTTATCAAAATTGAGTTATTGTAAATGTTTGAATATTTAAAGCTTTGAAATCTATTAAAATCGAAATTGTTTGATTTGTAGTTCAAATCTATTTTTGAAATCGATGTAAATTAATGGTTATTGAGATGTTGAATTAAATTTACTTTATAAATTATTTTAATATAAACTATTTTTTTATATAGATCATTTTAATATAAACTATTTTTTATATAAACTATTTTAATATACTAATTATTTTTAATATAAACTATTTTAACTTATAACTATTTAATATACTAACTATTTTATTTTATAAACTATTTCTACTATTTTCTGTATCTAAACTGTTTAAGTGGGAAGTATTATGATTTCAAAGTTATGCTTTCAAAGTGTTATGATTCCAAAGTATTATAATTTCTAAGTTTTATAATTTCGAAAGTGTTATCACTTTGAAAGTGCTATGATTTTTTGAAATGGATATTTTAAATGAATAATGATTTCGAAGGTGATATGGTTTTGAAATGAATATGATATTTTGGTTTTGAAGTATGATATTTTGAAATGACCACGGTGTTAAAATAACGATTTGTTGTTAAAGAGACCGGGATCGGTTATTGTCATACTCTCTGCCAATACCGAAAACCACTTTAACAACTGTGTACGCGGTGGAGAATCCAGAATGAAGTATGATGGCGGCGACGATTCTATTTGAGGTATATACGTGGACCTGACTCTCGTGAGTTAGCTTAAGGTGGCCAAGACAGGAGCAATTGACAGGCCAAGTGAGGTAGCTCCTCCGATCGAACACATTTCTTTGATACCATTCTATTACTTTGTGATTGATTGGGTGCACCCTCGGATTTTTAGGAGTGTGGATCGAGGTGGAAGGTAGCTGCGGCTATGCATTACCACCAGCCTGGAAGTGTAATTGGTATATCTACCCTGGCATTGCCTAGTTGTGCCTTGTCACCTACCTTATCGAGACCACTACGAGTTTGTTTTGTACCATACCTATGGAGTGCCCTCTGACGACGCCCAGTATGGGGGAGATTGTGGTACTGTATAGACTATGGAAATATATAAATGTGTTATGGGGTATATGGGTTACGCCTTAACGCTATTTTAATAGTTTACTTTACAATAGACATATTATAGTAGAGTATTGTATTACATAGTAGATAGTTCCACGGATCCTTAGAGGATGGGTATCCCAAACATCCTTTGAGTTATTTGTATTTCAATTGATATTTCACTTGAGTTGGATTTATTGATATAAGAATGTTAATCCTGACTCGAGTGTTTTGTGTTTTGCTTTATGTTCGGGTCAGACTGAGTGTCACAGCATTTGAGACTCACCTTTGGAGTTGGAGCTTCGCTTGGAGATCCATCTATATCTATTCAGCTTTTAGTTATTCAGTTGACTCCAGTGATATATTCAGATTTTGTTATTTGACTATTGTATTGAGACTTCTATGTATTCGAGACTTCTGTTGAATCTTGTTTTTTTAACTTTGATATATATATATATAGTAGCTTCATGAACTACTATTCATTTGTTTCCGCTGCTTATTGTTATATTACTTTGTGTCTGTGATTCTGTGATTGATTTATTTACTGTATATGCTGAGTTTTGCCAAATATAAATTAACAATCTGATATTTTGAGCAATTCAAGTCTGACATGTGCGGATGCGAATGGCACGAAATACCGGGATGTTACATGTGGTATCAGAGCTCTGGTTGTAGGCAAAACTTAGCATATGTAGTAAATTTAATTACGGAATCACCTTCGTTCGAGCTTGAATTCCTTCCTTTTTGATTCGAATTTCCTTTGAATTTTGGAACTTCCCCATTCGTTCTGAAATCCATTCCTGTCTCTTCCTATTCGTGTTTCCTTAATTCTGGAGTATCCCATAGCTTTACTGTATGATTTGTAAAGGGGTGAAACTCCTCTACAGCAGGCATTGATTCACCAGAGATGTCTATATCCTCGGTTTATATGCTGCTATCTCTTGTTATGCCTGAATTCTATTCTCTTGTGTAACGACCCGTAAAATTTTAACTGTTTTAATAACGTAATTAGTTAAATTTTTGTGAAATTTTAAACGATAAAATTTTTAAATAAAAAATTTATATTTGGAATACGTCTAGTTAAACATAGCAACTGGTAAATTTTCGTCCGAAAATATGAAAGTTTATTTCGCGCGTAAATTCACTTCAATTCAATCAGTTAAAACGTAATGAAAATAAAATGTTTCCGAAACCTAAATATTTTTACATAGAAAAATTCTAAACCATCTTCTGAGCAAGATTTCAGTTTGTCGTTTTTCCAAATTCGAACATCTTTGGCTCCGTCGATCTTATTTTTCAACGTTTTTCTTGCACTTTCCGCTAATAGAAAATTCGAATTTTTATAAATTAATCATACCACTGATATCTGTATACCGTTTTAATCGTCTCGTCGTGCTGATCACCGCAGCATATTTGTTTGTGTGTTTCGGGGTCCGGTAAGTCGTGGAAACTATGAAACGGTTAACCGTAACGGTCCGTATTTTTGTTTCGTGGTGACCATTCATTTTACACCGTTGTAATACCAATAGACCTTTTCATTTAATAACTTCCTAAAATCGTGTGAACTTTCTTTTCCCAATCGTTTATCATTTCATCCTCTTCTGTCATTTACAAGAAATTTCTTTTTACTTGTTCAAAATCTCTGTAGTTTCCAAACTTGGCTTATTTCTCTGTACCCATTTCATATCTCCTCTTCCCCTCTTTTCATTCTTCTTCTACAAAAGATTATCACAGTAAGTTCAAAGATTCTTACTTTGCCTCACAAACCAACGCCGCCAACCCCGCCACTATCATCCAACGCCACGTCCGCCCCTACTAGCATGCAACCCACCACCCTCATCCCATCGGCAGCCACCATCCTTCCCACCGCCGTGCCCACTTCCTCCTCCACCTTTGATCCACTCACCACCTCCTTTCCTCCAGCCTTCCGACCCATCACCATCCCTGCTGAAGCCTCCATGGCCGAAAACCATCCCCACTCTTCCTTGTACGTACTGTTGTGTTAGCCTAAAGCTTGTTGCTGTGCTCACCTTTCCACCTGGCTTCGTTCCATGCAGCAGCTCAAAGTTACCAAGCTTTCGCGTTATATTTATATAGGAAAAGTAAGGGCTGTTTTGATTTCTTTTATTTATTTATTTTTTTGTTTGTTTTTTTTTTGTTGTTTGTTTTTTTCTTCTTCTTTTCAAAGTGCGGTTATATATATATAGTGTGCGTATGTAATAGGGAGGGTTATTCAAACCATTTTACTTTGCATATATTTGACAGAGATGCATTTTTCATCAAATTTTCCAAGCTTTTTATCTTTTCATATATGCTATACATATTGTCTTGTTGGCAGTTCATTGTTGATGGGCCTTGATTACTTTTGTTTTTGCCCACAAATGTATATGACAGCATGGCAGAACATACAATGTATAGGTGTGTGAGTACATAAGTACTTTAGAGCTGGAGTGTATATATGTCGCATATATATACAATGATATGCTACGCCAGTCTTTATTTCTTTATTTTTTTTTTGTTTTTTTTTGTTTGTTTTTTTTTGTTTAATATATATATACAGTGTGTGGATAAGCCGACTGAGGTGGGAATCTATGTTTAAAACTAAGCTTATTCCTACTTGTTTGCAGCATTGATGGGTATATACTTTCGCCTTTTAGATACGTTTATACTTTGTCAAATTTTCGCATCTAATTGACAAAAAAAAATAATAATAATACATAGTAGTGTAGTGCACTATGCATATAGGTGTTGACAGCAGTACAAGTGTCATCATAGCCTAGCTAAGCTTTGTTCGACTGAACTATATGTTACTTATATAACATAAGCTGTTCCAGGAAAGTATATATAATAGAAATATAGATACGTATATTCCGCATCTTCATATATAATGATGTTGATTTTAAGTACTGATATCATTAAACATTTCTAGTTTATAACGCATATAATACTATACAACTGTTTACCATACTTAAGTTATATGTTATAAAAGTTATAAAGTTTTTATTGGTACCTGAGTTTAAAGTATTTGCGCGTATATATATAGGTTCTGATTTCTGTAGTAACAGCAAAGTATATATTTTGAATTTAAGTTAAATATAATGTGTAGATATAGTCGGTAAATATATATCGGTGTTTAAGATAAATATATTTGTTTTACTATGGATGTTTTATTTAAACCAATGATTTTTAATATATTTAAATTAAAAATATGTTTAAATGTAGAATACGACGTAAATGGAAATATATAGTTATATATTATATATGTGTGTTCAATTATACTCTTTATCTTCGTCAATCCCATTCTGATTGATTTCGTCCATTTATATTTATCAGCCATGTTCATCGATTCGTGTCAATCTAGCTTTACTTTGAAACTCATGTTTGGATTCGTAGCACATCTCAGTCTCGTTCATCTCTAGCCTCGAAAGGTGAGCACTCACTCACGATTAACGTTCTTTTATTTATTAAATTTGATTTCAATTGAAACGACAATTGAAATATGCTGCTGTTAGGTATTTACACTGTTATATGTATGCTATTACCTGTATCAGTTCACCTGTGACATCTGACACCATTATTTGTTAATTATACGATGATAATCCTGTTTGATTGATAATTAATTGATTGTTATTGTTTATATTGGATGTTAAATTGAAATGTATAAAGTGATAAATATTATGCAAGTAAATTTGACATAGGATAATTAAAATTTGAATCGACACATATGTTGAATTTGATTAGTTGAATATGACCCCTTTTATTTGTTAATTTAGTTGACATGTAAAATAGTGATAAATTACACTTTGAACCATTGAACGAATATTGGATTAATTGTTGTAGTGTAAAAATTGAAATTGAATGACAAGTGAAAACCGTAATGTAATAATCTTTATTCTACATGAAATGACAGTGTAGATTCTAGAAATAATTATATTAATTCGCACAAACAACAAGGTGAATTAATACGATTATTTCGGGATTATCGAATTGATTATTGAATTGATATTGATTGTTTATTTACTTTGACACCATCCCAGTTATCACACTGCAAGTTCCCTTTATGCTTTGATTTTGAATTGAATTGGAATCGGGTTGAAATGATAAATACCCAAATTAAATCTTGACCTAGGATAGGAAATTAAATAAAACCCGATTGGTCAATAATTTGATTTGAAAATAAAATGAAGATTTTATTTGAATAAATAATATGGTTTTGAAATGAAGTTAAAATTTGAAAAAAAAATTTATGAAAGGAAAATGTTAATATTTAAAAATCTGAAACAAAATATTAACAATGTAATTGATGGAAAAATGTTGTTTAATTTGAGAAATGATTGAATTAAGTTTGAAATTATAATTAAGTTTGAAATTATTAAAGTTTGAAATGATTTAATAATTAAGTTTGAAATTATAATTAAGTTCGAAATTATTAAACTTTGAAATTATGTAATAATTAAGTTTTGAATTATTTAATAATTAAATAAGATCTGATTATTTGATAATTAAATAGAAATTTGAATTCTTTGATAAGAGAAATTGAACTTTTGAATAAGTGAATTTTTACTTCGTAAATAAGTGAAATTGAATTTCTTTATTAATTAAGATTTGGAAAATTATTTAAGTAATTAAATAAGTGAAATTGAATTTCTTTAACAAGAAATGAAAATGCGATATTTTTGGAAGTAATGTAAGACTTGTAATTGAAAGAATTGATTTGACGAATTTAATTAAATTCAAAATTGTAAATTTTGATTTAATGTAGTTGAACTTAAGAATTGATTTAATGAATTGGAAATTTAATAGAAATTGTTTTGAATGATAAAGTAACTTAACGAATATTGACTGAAATCGATAAATGAGTTTAAATTGATTTGAATGTTAAATAAAATTTATTTAAATGATTGTGGAATGAAACTTATTTACGAACTTGAATCAATATTTAAATTGTTTTAAATAAGATTTGAAATTGAATTATAAGACTTTGAAATGGAAATTTGGAAGTTTCGAAACATAAATTATGGAAATTGGTTTAGAAAGACAAATGAAATGTTGGTTTACGAATTGAAATTGAAATTGATTTGGTTTTTGAAATATATAAACGACCAATCGGTGTAATAATTACGAAAGTTATTAAAGAGACCGGGATCGGTAATGGATATACTCTCTATCTGAACCGAGACCACTTTAATAACTATGCGTGGAGTGATGATCCAGAATGAAGTGGTTGGAATGGTGTACGTGATGACTGAAGAAAGAGAACGATAATGGATAGCCTTGACACTTGTGTCAAATTGGAAATGACTAAAACAGGAGCTGTGCCGGGCCAATGGAGGATTAGCTACCTCAAGTGGACACACTTCTTCGAACTACTTATACTTGTTGTCGATTGGTGCACCCTTGATTTTGGGAGTGTTGTTTCACGGTGTTGCGGGCGCTGCGGCGTTGCGTTCTCACCAGTCCGGATCAGGCGAACGGTAGTATCACTACCTTGGGTATTGCCTCATGTGCCTTGTCATACTTGTATTCCATTTATGCGCGACCACTACGATTTTGATTTGTACCTTTAGTATATGGATTGCCCTCTGGTGACTTCCGGTTTTGGGGAAACTACGGTCTTGTATATGCTTTTGGGAATAAAAATGTGTTAAGGGTGGAATGGGCCATGACTTAACGCTATTTTGATATCTTATTATTACTGATAGACATTATCTACTTAGCGTATATTACTACCTAGTAGATAGTTTAACGGATCCTTAAAGGATGGTGATTCCAAACATCCTTTGAGTTACTTGTATTTCAATTGCTATTTCACTTGAGTTGGATTTATTAATATAAGTATGTTAATCCTGACTCGAGTGTCTTGTGTTTTTGCTTTACGCTCGGGTCAGACTGAGTGTACCAGTATTCGAGACTCACCTTTGGAGTTGGAGCTTTGCTTGAAGATCCAGCCATCTATTCTGCTTTCAATATTTGATGATTCTAGTGATGTATTCTGATTTGTATCTGATGTATCGTATTGCTCTTCTGTTGTAAACTCTGATGTACTTTTATATATTCATATAGTAGCTTCATGAACTACTATCTCTTTTAATTCCGCTGCACTTATTACTCTGTGTCTGTGATTTGTGATTATTTTATTTATTGTATATGTTCAGTTTTGCCAATTTAAATTAACAACACGGTATTTTGAGCAATTCAACTCCGGCATGAGTGTCTACCTATACACTTATAATGGACGCGAATGGTCCAAAATGTCGGGTCGTTACATCTTGTGATCAAATGTCGATTTGCCTCAAAAAGCTACATCGATCTTATTCTTGAAGTCACGATTGACCCGGTTAAGGTCGCCCACGATTAATATCAGTATATCCATCTTTCTCTTTTGTTATTTAATTATCTTATCTCCCTATCGAGCTTATCTTCTAGTTAGAATTTTATTTGATTAGGGTTCCTCTGAATTTGGATCTCTATCTTTGTTTTGAAATCCATTCTAGAATCATCGAGTGAGGGAGTGTATTTTTATTAATATAAAAATGTTTTTTATATTGTGTTGTTTGAGTTGTTAATGTTGATTTGGTGTTTCGATCGGTTCGTCTGATCGATGCTATCGATAGGAATTCCAAAACACTTGAACAGATCAAACTGACACAATATCATTTTCAAATTTGGTAAATGAAATAATTTAGTATGATTATATATATAAGTATAATTTTCTAAAAATTATGAAGCATGGTTATAAATTGATTTGGAATTTAATTGAATATAAATTAAGAATTTGAATTTAATTTCCGGTATTTTTGAAAATTTGGTTTTAAAGTTTAAAGTGTATATTATTTAAAGTATTTTCGAATAAGAAATTATTTCCCAAGAATTTTTAAATGTTTAAAATCAGTACTCTTCTCTTTTGTCTTTAGAAAATAATTTCGGTGATGACGGCCGCATCATCGACATTCATTTTCGAGTTTCAGAGTGGAGAGATCACTTAGTAGCTTTGCTACACTTTTGTTTTGGAAATTGAATTTGATTTGAATTTCTTAAGTATGACTTGATGTATAATATATATAAGTATATGTTTATGGATATAATTTGATATATATAGAATATATACATGTATACATTTATCTCTAAATGTTTGAAGAGAAATCAGAAATTTAATTCTTAAATTTTCTTAAAGGATGATTTCAATTATAAAATAAAGCCAAAATTTTTGAATAAATATTTAAAACTTGAATAATTGAATTGGGAAATTTTACTTGTATGATACCCAATTGCATTCCAATATATATAACTTAAGTAATGTTAAATGACCAATAAATGAGATAAATAAATAAATCTTGTTTTGAATGAAACCATTTTTTAGCAAACATTAATAAGTTGAAGCCAAATCAATTGAATGAAAATGTATTGAACTGAAATCAATCAAAGGTGAATATAATGACTATTTATTGATTTAATAAAATGGATTAAACTAAATTGTTGATTATTAATTAATTGAAATTGAAATTTATATGGTTTTAAATTAATTGTTGTGATATGTATTTTTCTTTCCGGTTGTTTCTATTCTCCTACCTCCTTCCTTTTCGGGGACGAAAAGTTTTGAGTGGGGGAGAGTGTAAAGACCTGTAAATTTTAACGATTTTAATAACGTAATTAACTGAAATTTTATGAAATTTTAAATAATTGAATTTTGAATTAAAAATTTGATATTTTGAATACGTCTATATAAATTAACAAATGGTAAATTTTCATCTGATAATATGGAAGTTTATTTTATTGTGTAATTTTATTCAAATTTAAATCGGTTAATATTTAATGATAATAAAATGTTTTTCAAACCTGAATATTTTTATATATTAAATTAGTAAAACATCTTCTGAGTGAGACGTCATATTTCGTTTCGTCAAATTTGGGCTGCTATTCTTCCGTTTATCTTATTTTCAGCGTTTTAGCAGCATTTTCGGTACCGATTATCGACTTTTGATAGGATGATCGTACCACTGATATATGTATACCGTTTAGATCATCTCTTCATGTTGATCTCTGCACTATATTCGTTTGTTTGTTTCGGCGTCCGGTGGACGGTGAAATCTGTAAATGTTGGACCGTATCGGTACCCGTTTTAAAACATTTTGGTTTCCATCTGTCAATTCACTTACCCGTCCAAACTAATAGTTGTTTGCATTTATATTTCCTAAATTCTCATGCTTGACTTTTTGTTTTCCACTGGTTCCAATATTTTTAACCGGTTCATTTGTTTTCTGCTCTTCCTTTTTTGAAATAAATAATATAGCATTGTTTGTCTTCTTTTACTAGCCTGCTACTTCGCGTTTCCTTCCTACCTGCCCATTCTTCCTTCAAGTTCCTCCCCTCTCCCATCGCTCAAGCACCGCAATCTCCCCTTGCACGCAACTCCGACCAGTCCGCCTTTTCCCCTTCGTCGCCGTCCGCATGGCCACAACGCAGCCAAACCGAGTCCGAGAGCAACTAACCCCTTCTACCCATCGTCCATCAAGTTTTTCTCCCTCCACCTCACCACCTACCCACCAGTGCCGAGAGCTCCACCAAGCAGCCGCTTAGTTCTTAGGCACAACTTGCCTGATGGCCCACCGAACCGCACCACTTACCTGCTCACTGCCGTCCACCTTCCCATTGCTAAACTGAAGCTCCGCCCAGCCTCTTCTCCTTTTCTCCCCCATTAACCGATGTTCCCCAAGCTTCACTCCTCGGCCGAACTCCAGTCGAGGCCAGGGCCGTGCCTTCCTTTCTCTGATAATGTTTAATTAAGAAAAGTCTTTGTAGATATAAGTTTGTTAATTTTACTTTTCTGATTTATTGTATAAAGAAGTAAAATACAATATGTTATACTATATATATATGATATATATAAAGTTTATTCAAGTTGGAAACAAGTATACATATCTGTTTTCATTTTTATATATATTGATATTAGCCTGTTGTTTATATATTAAGTGTTGTGCTATGTGTTTCCTTATTTATTTTTTTGTTTTCTATTTTTCATAGTTTAGTTTTACATGTTTATATATGTAAAGGTTTATGTAAATTCGAATACTATATGTTGTATGTATATATATATGGTTATATGAGTTTTGTATAAACTGTTGGGTATTGTATTTGTATATACATTTATACATATTGGTCTGTCTGCATTTGTGTTGATTAGAGTATGGATATATTTTGGTTCCTTTTGTTTTATTCTATAGGTATAAGTTTAAATATATATAGGTCTGCATATTTTAGTTTATATGACAGTACGTATATGTGAGTATATAAGTTTACTAAAGTATTGATTTCTAATCATATCATATATATGCATATTTTTCCATTCGGATATGTTATATATGTTTACAGTTCATAAGTATATCATCTTACGAAAAGTATTATATATTATATTATATAGCTGTTTATATAGTTTTGTTTATTTATAGTTTGTGTTTAAAGTTTGTAATATTTCAAAGTTTAGTTTGTTTATAAATTATGTTGCAGTTATTGTTTACATATAAATTTTGTTTAAAGCATATAAGTATAACATGTTAGTTTATGATATTTATACAGTTGTATGTATGTGATATATGGTATTTTATAAATATATGTATTGTATGTTTTATAAAAGAAATAGTATGTATATATTACAAATGTTATACGTATATTTTAAATTTCCTTTTTGCTGTATAAGTATTATGTAATAGGTTTAAAGGTACATATTATATATGTTTTATGTCAAGTTACTACATGTTTATATAACCTGTTAGTTATAAATATCAGTTATATATAGGTTTTGTTATATATATATATATATATATATATATATATATATTGTTTGATAAATATTGTGTTAAGTATAGTTTTAAAATATGATGTATACATTGCTTATATATATTATTTTAAAAATGGGTTTAAAATTTTATATTAATTTTAGAGGAAGATATATATGGATATAATATTTATCTTATTTCAGTTTATGTTAAACAAATTTTGATTTGTTCTCATCGATTTCTGTTATCAGCTCTATTCGTCAAATTCGCGTTCAATCTTGATTCGCTTTGGAATCCGTGCTTGGATTCGTAACTCATCTCATTCTCGTTCATCTCTAGCCTCGAAAGGTGAGCAATCACTCACGATTAACGTTCTTATATTTATTAAATTTGATTTCAATTGAAACGACAATTGAAATATGCTGCTGTTAATTAGTTTTCACATATATATATGCCATTATCTATAACTGTTCACCTATGACATCTTACACCATGATCTGTTATTTATATTTATCTGTTATTGATGATATCTGCCTGTTGGTGTTATGATGTATTATTATCGTTATTGTTCTCACTTTGCATGTTCCCTGTTAGTATAGAATTCCCTATGTGTTGAAATGATACATACCCGAACGATCTTGTAGAATAGGAGAAAATTGTTATGGGTTAAAATGATAAACCCAAGCGATTTTCATTGAATTGAATTTTGGGATTGCGAGTTGAAAAGATATATACCCGTAGATAATTAAATGGCGGATTGAAATTTTGACGCCCCACCTCTATGCTCATAATAACAAAGAGTATTAAAAGAAATACTGTCTATTATTACGAAGAATAAGGCTGGATAGGAGCGGCCATCCGTAGTAGGCCTTACACTAATATTGGTTACCTCGATAGGAGTGGTATATACTTTTCCTTTTTCATCTTATTTATTTACTCCCATCGACATAACCAATTATCAGTATAAAACAAACTACGATGGTTCATAATAGTTTAGGACATTAGATATAATGATAACATAGATAATATAAATGCGGAACACAGATAAAACAAAAGTCTCATATATATATAACTGATGTCAGTTACAATATAGTTGACACAATACATATGATACAACTACAACTGTCGACTCTGGAAGATATATATACAAGTACATTATCAACTAATATACATGAATACATATCATCCTATACAATGACACGACTTCTACAAAACGACGAAAACTACTTCAAAAGGTGTGAAAAGTCTTCATAGCTCAAACAGCAACTCAAAACAGGAAATCTACAACCTGAAATAACTCGGATCTGACCCGAGTATTACATTCAAAAGAAAATAATACACGGTTCAGTCTAATTCAAACTCAGTTATTAGTGCATAGAAGCAATAATAATCAATACCAAATAGATGACAGTCACAGAAATCTCGTATATCCGACTCCTCAATAAGAGAATCGGATAACGGTAAATATAACACCTAACAGTGTTAAACGACAAATCAGCAGATTCAAAATATCAACAAAGATAGATGAAATGATTATCAATAAAGATAATTTAGAAAACAT
Source organism: Allium fistulosum (assembly GCA_030737815.1). Classification (NCBI taxonomy): domain Eukaryota; kingdom Viridiplantae; phylum Streptophyta; class Magnoliopsida; order Asparagales; family Amaryllidaceae; genus Allium; species Allium fistulosum. The sequence continues at coordinate 493,022,632 of CM060905.1, read as the reverse complement.
CCGAATTGCCAAAAACGGCAATTAACAACAGAATCATAAAATTAAACCAAATTAATTCAAACAATTGAAATACCAATTTAAATTGTCAAATCTGATTGGGCTGCAGTACACGCTCGCGTGTACTGCCTCGCCACATTAAAATGTTAAAACTGTATGGCTGCAGTACATGCATGCCTCGCCACAAAAGAATATAAAATCATCACATCACCAAATGTAAATCATCAAAACGAAACTACAGAGGTCAAGTCACGACAATCGTGACTCAACACTACTGCAACCAAAATGAATCAGAATTTACAACCCAAAGGTTAACATACCAAAGAAAGGCATATAATCATGCAATTGTGAAACAGAACAGTGCAGCTCCAAAAATATATGTGATGTACACATGAATGCATGAAGAATACACTGCAACAGGTCGGGAACCACACATATGTAACAGCAACAAGTGATGTACACATGAATGCATCTACCCTCGATTACCAATGAACAACCAAACTGTTCAAACTCAAAAGAAAATCCCAACACAATACTTCACAGTCCAATATGCTATGGACAGTGGAAAATACAACACCAAGCTCAAATGAACAGTGCCAACGAACTCATTAGATAAGCAAAAGGGCAAATCTGAATCCTGACTCAAGTAAAGTACATCAAGTATGCTCAAAGTCCAAATGCATCAGGTCGAGCAAATGGATACCGACATGAAGAAACAAACAAATGCCAAAGCTCAGTGAAACTCAAGCAAGTGCACATCTAAACCAACAAAACAATGGAAACACATGAGCTAATGAATGCTACTGTCTCGAGCACAAACATGCTCGAAGTAAGCACCCAAATGCAAACAAGACAGTAACCAATCTTTTTAGTGCAACATGGACCATCAAGCCAACACAGTAACAAATGAGACAACAACTTCAAACTCACATATGTCCAGATTAGACCCAGATATACAACTCAAGCCAGCATACAAAATTTATACAGCAAGAATATGAATGCAAGGGAGCAATGCCATAGTGAAAAAGAAACAAACTCGAAGTACAAGCCAATGCAGACTGAAGAATGAAGTCAATGCAAACAACATAGCAGTATGGAAGACTGCAAACCAGGAAACAGTGAAACAACAAGTGCAGACTACTAATTCAAGCTCATCAGACCAAGCTACAACTAAAATGAAACAACATCAGTGACAAAACATTGTCAAAAAAATGAAGAGACCAGAGGAATGCAACTAAGACCGAAGATAGTGACCAACCAGAAATGTCAACATATACAACCAGATCAAAGCAAGTTTCAAGTCCATTTCTGTTCAAACAATGGTACAGTATGCTACAGAGTGAATTGAAGCAGCAGGTTCAAGCCGAAGACAAAGTAAAATCATCACAAAACCAAGTCAAGCCATGGTCATCACAAAAATCAACATCGACCAAATCACATGAACAAGTCACAGAGATGAACATATATTTGAAGTTAAGGAATAAAATGCAAATGCCAGAGACGTAGACTTCAAATTCCGGAAAAAAAGAAATCAAGTTCGTATCTATGAAATGGTCAGAGCAAAAAGAAATTCAAAGCTGGTGGAAATCAAAACATCTCAAAATTCAGAGCCAAGAGTTACAAATCAAGTTGACCGAGCATTTCAAGTATATACGATTATGAACTAGTCAGGAATCATCAAAATCATCCATACAAAATCGAATGGCCGAAGACAAATTCAAACTATATATATACAAGAACGCAAATAAAGAAGATCGAGTATGAATAAACAAAATCAAGCTGAAGGATGAATTAGATGTGAGAATTACACACCTTATTCGCCAAATCGAAGTAAAGGAAATCAAGCATTTTGAAGCCAGCGACCACGAGTTACTCGAAAACCCTAATCTCGATCGAACGAGCGCAGCCATGAATTTCACGAAAACCCTAGTTTTTAAGAATGGGGACGAACGAATGAAGTCCTCTTTTTTTTTCTTTTCGTTCATTTAAGTTATGGTTTTGAACCCAAAAAAAAAAGGCACGGTCATATGCCATGAATACTAATCACAGCTCCAAGATAAAAGGACGTGGGCCAAAATAAAGCCCGCTAACTCTTCAACAAATTTTTGAAAAGAATTTAAACCGGGTATTAAAACTCCAAATAGCAACTAACAACTCAATTAAATCGTCATTTTGACGATGATTAAAAATTACAAACTCCCGGGTTGTTGCAGACTCCCCTTCTTATAAAAATTGCGTCCCCGCAATTTTCATAATGAAGGTCATCAACAACTATTATTCTTCTAACATAAACTGGTTACGCTAGAAAAATAAAAGTCGCGAATTCAAATGCCACAGAAATCTTTTATCTTCATAAAAGAGATTAACAAATTCCCAACAAAGTCCAATTATCAAAAGATAATCAGAAAACAACAAAGCTGAATAAACACAATTATCAGCGATATTCAACTATCAACTAGATAATTAAAATACAAAAAAATCACAAAACAGCAACATTTAATTATCGATACGATAATTAGCAACAGTAAAATCTAGTTATCAAAACGGTAATCAGAAAACAACAAAGGTCTAATGATCAAAAACGATAATCAGAATTCTCAAATCAACAATTATTCAATTATCAAAAACGATAATTAAATCTCAATCAACAAATATTTAATTATCTCAAACGATAATCAAATCTCAAATCAACAAATATTCGATTATCAAAAACGATAATCAAATTTCAAATCAGCAAATATTTAATTATCTAAAGCGATAATCAAATCTCAAATCAACAAATATTCGATTATCAAAAACGATAATCAAATTTCAAATCAGCAAATATTTAATTATCTAAAGCAATAATCAAATCTCAAATCAGCAAATATTTAATTATCCCAAACGATAATCAAATTTCAAATCAGCAAATATTTAATTATCTAAAGCGATAATCAAATCTCAAATCACAAATATTCGATTATCAAAAACGATAATCAAATTTTAAATCAGCAAATATTTAATTATCTAAAGCGATAATTAAATCTCAATCAACAAATATTTAATTATCAAAAGCGATAACTAAATCTCAAATCAGCAAATATTTAATTATCTAAAGCGATAATCAAATCTCAAATCAACAAATATTCGATTATCAAAAACGATAATCAAATTTCAAATCAGCAAATATTTAATTATCTAAAGCGATAATTAAATCTCAATCAACAAATATTTAATTATCTCAAATGATAATCAAATCTCAAATCAACAAATATCTAATTATCACAAGCGATAATTAGAAACAACAAATATCCGATTATCAAAAACGATAATCAGAGCTCATATCAACAAATATCTAATTATCACAAGCGATAATTAGAAACAACAAATATCTGATTATCAAAAACGATAATCAGAGCTCATATCAACAAATATCTAATTATCACAAGCGATAATTAGAAACAACAAATATCCGATTATCAAAAACGATAATCAGAACTCATATCAACAAATATTTAATTACCGATACGATAATTAAATCTCATAACATCAGATATCTAATTACCTGCAGATAATTAGAAACAACAAATATCTAGAAATCAATTAAGAAGACTAGAAAATCAACATAAAAGCTTGGATCGATCCCATCAGATGGCGAGTTTTTAATTCGCCGCACGTGCATCAACAAATGGCCGAAGCCTACCAAGTACTCAACATAATTTTGGCGCCCATCAGATTGACCCGAAGGTCCGCAGAGTGACCCGAAGGTCTAGTGCTGGTATTTGACCCAAAGGTCCATCATATGACCCGAAGGTCCAACATATGACCCAAAGGTCCTCATAGTGGCTCGAAAGCACACGAAAGCATCAAAACATCAAATATTTCAATTAACGAGTCCGAAATTAACCGAAATAGCAAACGCACATGTCCCATACCACGTGTTTTACTAAATCGTTTGATTCTCTTCATCGTTTCCTTGAAAGTGCAAAATTGTGTATTTTGTAAAAATACATTTCACACACTACAACAAAAATCACTTTTAACAGCAACAATTATCAGCGTTTATTAAACAAATGTAGTTAAAAATTATTTTAAACGAACTAGTTTTCATCAAAACACTGACATAACGTTAAGTTCAAAACATTTCTCACTGCCTCTCTCATTATTACACTTTGTGAAAAAAATTTGCTTTCCCTCTTCTTATTCCCTCTTCTTTTCATTTCCCTCATTCCTCAATTTCATCCTGCCCTAATTCCCTTCCATTCAATTTTAGTCGTTCTCTATTTCCCTTATTTTTCAATTTCATAGTGCCCTAATTCTCTCGTTCAGGTACGTTGACCGATTCAGTTCAATTTTGTCTTGTTTTCTCTGATGTTTGTATCCATTGATCGCATACTAATTTAGTTTTTGTTAGAAGGTTAATTCCAGAAGTCTTCAGTTTTAATTCAAACTTCGATTCATATTTTGATCCTGACATGGATTTTTAGGTTTTGATTCAGACTTTGATCTCACTCAGGTACGGTAAGTTGAACTGCTTTTCATATACATTTTTGTTAAGTCCTATGCTGATTATTGAAAGAAGCCTGGTTCCTCTTAAATTTATACTTATATAAGCTTTGCAGTAGGTCAGAATTTAAAATTTACAAAAATGAAAAATTCTTAAAACATTATTATTGAAACTGCTGTATGGCTTAAAATATTCACTGCTCACCAGTTTGGTTATTGATTTTTTCATTTATATTTTGTGCTAGTATTAAGAAATAATTAACTGTTCCACTCGTTATCTCTTCCTAGTACATGTGTCCATTGATTAGTTTTATGTAAGAAATTTAAATTAGTAATATAAAATGGTTTTTAAACATATATTTTTCATACAACATAAGATATACCTTAACGTCTATGAATGAAAGTACATCTTGAATCCTCTGCTAATTTAGTTTCCTTCTTTTTGAAAAACTAGTACTCATGTTCCTACCAACATTAGCATGGCTGAAATGATTTTGGGCCTAATGTTTTCTCTCGCCTATTTCATTCCCTTACCATGAAGAAAAGGGGAAAAATAGTTTTAAAAGTGCCTATGAATTAAAGGCTTAAGTTTATTTTCAATCCCTTAAATATTTGGGTTAAGTTTCTATTTGTATAAGGCTTTTGAATGTTGCAATCAACTTACCATATATGAAACCATGATAAAGACCACTCCTTATTTATGTGTCATCAAGAAGATTCTGATTTGACACAAGATTTTTTTTTGAGTGGTTACTATTGAACCAATACCTTTAATGTTGACATGAATGTTCATAAAGGCTCATGAAATGTTGCTTGAATTATATAAGCATAGCATAATGAAATACAACTAGCCTTCCCTGACTAATGATAGTGGAAAATAACATGTAGGCATGGAATATCGTTATCATCAGAGTAGCTATATTGTAGCTGCATACACTTTCATGCAAACTGATTTGGTGATTAATTAAACATGAGTGGTCATCTTTATGGAATAGATCTATATAAAGATAGCTTTTTTGTTTCACATTTTTGACTTAATCATGATTTGTAGAATTAATTGACTTCTTTTTTGAACCTGGGAGAACATGACCAAGCAGTAAGACCGAAGGAAGTTTTCTCAAAAAAGATGATCCAAAACTAACTGCATTGTTACAACAAGCTGAAATGCTCAGTTCCTTAGCTTTAAAAGTAAATTTAGAAAACACTACCCAGAGTCTAGAAAATGCTTGGAAGGTTATCACGTCCACCAAACTTAAAGATTACGTTTTGCACCTTAGTATCTTATATGTGTGATTAAACTTTGTATTATCTGTTCATTTGATTATTCAGGAACTCAATGAGTACTTGATTCAGAACGGTGGGAAAAGCATTTCTGCAGATGATTTTGAAATGGACTTTGGCATAGATGAATTTAACGGTCTGATAGATGAGCTAAAGAACAACAATGCAGTTGAACAGTCATCATGGAGGTATTACCATTATTTCGCACTTCAATTCATCTTAATATGTTTGCACAAAAACAATTTCACACAGTTCCGAGTACAGAGCAATATCTGAAAAATACGCATAAATGTTAATATGTCAAACAGTGATTAAAAAATTATAAAATAATATGCTTAAAAATGTTAAACCCAGCATGGAACAAGGTCATGAGGAACATCAAGACAGTTCCGAGTACATAGCAATTTCTGAAAAACATAGTGATGATGCAACTGCAAAGCAGATTCATATAGTCAGTTGCCTTAAAGAAAGTGAATTGGACCCAAGCATGAGCATTTCTCAAGGTAAATATCTTGATGGTTACATAGTTGTTCCTTTTTATATGTCACTTTGAATAAAAAAATAAAATATTTGCATGAATCTCACAATTCTTCATTCCCTGTAGGCGAACCAAAAGAGCTTAGTGAAGAAGCGTACAACAAACAAGTCTAAGAATATGATTCACCACATCAAACAGTGCCTACTTTTCTATCCCTTACTGAAGGAATTCCCACACCCAACTTCACAGCAAGTGTGAGTATTTGACATCAATTATTTCATTAGACAATTAAACATTATATAGCGACCGTGAATTTATAACATAGATCATTGAATTGTATGTGCATGTCCTCAAATTGCCGCATCTCAACTTAGACATTATATTTCACGTAAAAATGCAAAGTTTACATTTGAAATAAATAACAGTCAAATTACTTGTATTTTCACGTAAAATAAGAGATGGTTACTATTTTGAAGAGTGAACTTTTGAAAAAGGAAATGGGATTAAAATTGGGTGGGGAATGAGGATGGTGTGTGTGGCCATAAATGTGAAACAAGATGTGTGTACTAGGTTTCTTAACTTGTTGCAGCATAAAGTAATTTATTTATGCTTTCATAGTTGATGAACCAGGTTGTTTGATTGTACAGCTTGATGCTTTCTTGTAGGGCTAGTGTGTTTGTTTAATATTCCAGGAATTGTTGTTGTTTTGGTGTTTATTTAACTAAGTTTTATAAACTTAACTAATTAACAAAGTTTTATAAAAGTGATTAAATTTATAAGAATTAACTAGATTACACATGTTTCTTTCAAATTGTACAAAAAATGAAATTAACTATATGCACTCTAGAATGCACTCTAGAATTAACTAGATTATAAAAATTAAGTTCATAAGAATTGCATCCCTATTTTAAAAATAGTAACAATTGACTTTATAAAAATTAAGTTCATAGTTGATCAAACAAGATTGGATGAATATGCATGTGACAGATTTCAGGAAAAGTCTTGCAGAAGAAGATAAACGTACAGTGTGTGTGTGTGTGATTATTTTCAAAGCTTGTATCATCAAAGTTTGAAAATGAATGTGAGTGCATGGGCAAGCATGCCATGTGCTTTGGTCCTATTGAACTCTTTCTGGTATTGATTTACGTATCTCATGACAATTTTTATTCTTGATATATAAAGTTTCTAAATGAATTAAAAGCAATATATAAGCATTCTTTTTATCTTAAATTTTGATCCTTGATATATCAATTTATTGGGGAAGTTATTTTATTTTGTAATTGATTCATGTTGCAAAAAGATTTTTTCTTCACTAAGAGTAATATAAATCAGCATTTTTCATGTCTTATTTCTTGTACTGTCCTAAGAAATGAAGAAAAACTCAAATAGATAAATTCTTTGGTACAAAATATAGAGATGCAGAGAACTGAAAAGCTTTATAAAAGATAAAGGAAGCAAACAAATAAGAAGCATGGTTATGATCTCCAGGCATATAAGCCTATAAATTTCACTTGAAACCCCAGGTATGTACTTTACTTAGGTTATACTTCTTACCAAAATTTTGCTCCTGAAACCAGATAGCTAACCCTTCTTACTAAATGTTCTATATGAGCGATGTTGGCACCTGTGTTCTGATTATTTTTACATGACATATTAGTGCCATAAACATAGTAAATATGGAGTCCCAAATAGAGATTAGGAATTTTCATGCATATAATTTAGGAATACATCAATTATTAGCACTATAGAAAGTGGTCAGTGCATGCAACTCGTATAAAAAGGATAGTATTGCACTTCATCTGACATTTTTATCTTACCACAAACAAACTATTTTATTTTTTAAGCCCATGTTTGCTACAGAGTTTATAGTTCCTTCAAATTTCATATATTTTGTGACATGCACAACATGAACAATCATAGACCTTCATTTTAATTGAATATACTACATTTTTTTACCATACAGAATTTGGAAGGGCGTTACATCTCGAACTCATCCAAATATCTTAGCATAAAAGAAATATTAAAGCAAGAGGAGAAGGAAGGAACATCTAAAAAGACTGGAAGTTGCTCTAAAGCTGTAGTCTGGCTTACCAGGTATCAAAATCTTAACCCAAAATTCAAAAATGTTTCATCTGATATATTAAATATGTGGAAAAAATTCAGGTGAGTATTTTTTTATTAGATCATTATGTTTTAGCCTTGAGGTATTACGAAGATTAGAGAAGGATCCTAAAATGACACTAGAACAAGTTGTGGGAGAAGCTTACAAGAATGTACTACAACCATGGCATGGTTGGATCTCCACTACAGCTTATAAGGTTTTCCCCTTGCAAGATTATGTTTGTGTATTTTATTTGGAAGTATATTTTGAATTCAAATTTATTTAGAACATGTAGCAATGAAGCTCATTCCAGAAAGAGAAATCTTCATTAGCTTGCTTCCGGGTCAAGATCAATATTATGATGCACTTGGAAGTGATATACTGAAATTTGTTTCTCTGCTTCAGCCATTTTTTGATGAAATCAGTGCACTTTTGGTGAGACTGATGCACACACACAACATATACATACATACATATATATATATAGTAGGCTAAGAGTCCTTTTAAGATTTTGGTACATGTTATGAAATATCTTTCCTGACAATTTTCTTTGGCAATGATAGAGAGAGCTTTGATTGGACAAACTGAAATCAACATAAAGGAACAAGCTCAAACTTTTGATATGTTCATCTTGTAAATACTATCACAACGGTATCAGCTTTAATGTGTAATAATAAAGATGGTGTCTGCCTCTTATTAGTTTTGCTAAAATCCTTAGTTGAAAAGATGGTGTCTGCCTCTCATATACATAGATGTTTTAATGGTTAAGAAGTGCAAGGTAGAAAGTACAGATATTGATCTCTTAGCCTTTTCCATACAGAATCTCATCAGGTATGTTACCGCACTTCCTTTTAGCCTTACTAGATTAGATGACATGTCGATATAGTGTAGATGTGAATATTTGTTTTAGTAATGCATCTAATGTTAAAACATTACATGGATTGTTGAATTACTAGAATGAAATAGTTTACATAGAGTTATTTTGGTTGTTTGTGGCCTCAATAGGAAATGATATATATACATATAAATATACAGATAGGCTTACACGTTATAAAATGTAATTTCAGTTGCAAATCCCGGAAATGATATATATATACATATAAATATACAGATAGGCTTACACGTTATACTTGTGAAACACTTAATTGTGTAATATTGTTGGATACTACAATAAAACTCATCTATGTAAATCATACTTAACAATAATGTTGGATACTACAATAAAACTCATCTATGTAATATCTATTAGTGTAAACCGAGAACTGTGATAAAAATATTGATTTGCTTGTAATAATTGTATTGAGATTATGAGATGGGTTTAGATTTTAATTTATGTTTACTCACTGACTTCAAATTTTTTCATCGCAGGTAATTAAAGATGGCGATGGCACATTCTTCTTCCGTAGCAAGTAGCAAGCATATGAAACTTTTTAGATGCACGTTTTGTTGTTGGCATTTGGTGCGGACTTACTTTATTGATATTATATTTTTGTTTAACATATACCTTATCTTTGTTTAACAATATTATGATAACTTGGTCTACTGTGTTATTTTTGTTTATGGATATTATTGAAACTTGATTTATAGATGTTTTTTGTATATTAATATTGTTTTAGCTAGTTTATTTAACAGATTATTATTCATTAGAACATGTTATATATACTGGTTGCTTGATTATACTCAAAATGTAGTTTTGGAATATGCAAATATAGTGGAATGTTAATGCTGTAAAAACATAACACAGCACGCATTAAACGCTGTAATAAAAATATTAACAGCCTAAATAAAACGCTGTCAAAAGAATAATTTCCACAGCGTTTAAAATTAAGCTGTTGTAAGTTCTCTTTATACGATAGCTTGTCGTTATACAGCGTTTGTTCTAACGCTGTTTGTGTCATATAACAGCGTTTAATAAACGCTGTGGTATCAAATTTTTTACAGCGTTTTCTATTTTGCTGTTAAAAATTTTGCATCTACGACAGCATGTCGTTATACAGCGTTTATAATAACGCTGTCGTATCATATAATAGCGTTTTTGAAATGCTGTCAAAAGCTGTTTCTGGTGTAGTGACATTCTCAAACGGACAAGTCCAGAATTAAGCGAATCAGTAAAAGAAAGAGGTCATAGTCCTCGATTTTGCTGAAACGTTTAAATCGCTTCCTCATTCTTTTGAAAGCGCAAACTGTAAAATTCCTGAAAACAATTTTATTTATTTTGTAAAAATAACAATTTACATTCTCAACTGGACAAGTCCGGAGTTAAGCGAATCAGTAAAAGAAAGGGGTCATAGTCCTCGATTTTGCTGAAACGTTTAAATCGCTTCCTCATTCTTTTGAAAGCGCAAACTGTAAAATTCCTGAAAACAATTTTATTTATTTTGTAAAAATAACAATTCACATTCTCAACTGGACAAGTCCGGAGTTAAGCGAATCAGTAAAAGAAAGGGGTCATAGTCCTCGATTTTGCTGAAACGTTTAAATCGCTTCCTCATTCTTTTGAAAGCGCAAACTGTTAAAAATTTATAAAACAATTTTCATTTTAAAACGATTTTCCAATCACGTGATTAAAGTAGCAAATCAGTAACAATTTCGATAAAGAAATTGTACTTCTCAAAATACCATAAAATCGTATCTCAAAATCAGCATTGCAGAATAATCGCTTGAAAATCCACTTTAAAATTTGACGGTTACTGAAGTCAAATTGACAGTAATTTTTAAACGTCAAAATCTCATCAAAATAGTTTACATCAAAATGTAATATCGGTGAATTTTCATTCATCAAAAATGCCACAAAACACCATGCTTCAAAAAATTTAGCATTGGTGTAAAAATCCCGTTATAAAAATAACGGCAACAAAATACGTTTCATAACCAAGCATCGGTTCAACGTAAAATTAATGCAGTAACGTGCAATTCATATTTGCACGCACACTACAATATAAACAAAGAAATTACTCTATTATCTTCAATGAAGATAATTTAAAACAGCAAAAATCTAATCAGTATATGATTTGCATAAAAGGAAACCAGCAAAGATCTCAACTAAATCACATAACTGCAATCGTTTCGAATCCTCAATTCGGATTCGAAATTCTCAAAGAAACAAAATAAGTACAGCTATGTAAACAACAAATGAAATTCATTTCAATTTCATATTTTGATTTTTAAATCAAAAAGATTATCAGTTGTACTCAGCGAAGACAGTTTCACTGTTTCCGCTGCGCACTCTGATAAACAGAACACAATTCAATCAAATCATCAGAACACAATTCCACTCTTATTTTTAAATAAAGATAATTAAAAATTTCATCAAAATTTCAAAACTTTAGTTTTGAATCAAATCACAAATAAAACATCGACCAATAGTTGTAACTTATGTTCCATCTAAGTTATGTTTTATATTATGTCCATAAACCCAAGCTCTGGTACCAACTGTGACACCCCACCTCTATGCTCATAATAACAAAGAGTATTAAAAGAAATACTGTCTATTATTACGAAGAATAAGGCTGGATAGGAGCGGCCATCCGTAGTTGGCCTTACACTAATATTGGTTACCTCGATAGGAGTGGTATATACTTTTCCTTTTTCATCTTATTTATTTACTCCCATCGACATACCCAATTATCAGTATAAAACAAACTACGATGGTTCATAATAGTTTAGGACATTAGATATAATGATAACATAGATAATATAAATGCGGAACACAGATAAAACAAAAGTCTCGTATATATATAACTGATGTCAGTTACAATATAGTTGACACAATACATATGATACAACTACAACTGTCGACTCTGGAAGTTATATATACAAGTACATTCTAGTTTTCGTCGTTTTGTAGAAGTCGTGTCATTGTATAGGATGATATGTATTCATGTATATTAGTTGATAATGTACTTGTATATATAACTTCCAGAGTCGACAGTTGTAGTTGTATCATATGTATTGTGTCAACTATATTGTAACTGACATCAGTTATATATATATATATATATATATGAGACTTTTGTTTTATCTGTGTTCCGCATTTATATTATCTGTGTTATCATTATATCTAATGTCCTAAACTATTATGAACCATCGTAGTTTGTTTTATACTGATAATTGGGTATGTCGATGGGAGTAAATAAATAAGATGAAAAAGGAAAAGTATATACCACTCCTATCGAGGTAACCAATATTAGTGTAAGGCCAACTACGGATGGCCGCTCCTATCCAGCCTTATTCTTCGTAATAATAGACAGTATTTCTTTTAATACTCTTTGTTATTATGAGCATAGAGGTGGGGCATCACAGTATGAAATGGTCAGAGCAAAAAGAAATTCAAAGCTGGTGGAAATCAAAACATCTCAAAATTTAGAGCCCAGAATTACAAATCAAGTTGACCGAGCATTTCAAGTATATACGATTATGAACTAGTCAGGAATCATCAAAATCATCCATACAAAATCGAATGGCCGAAGACAAATTCAAACTATATATATATATATACAAGAACGCAAATAAAGAAAATCGAGCACGAATAAACGAAATCAAGCTGAAGGATGAATTAGATGTGAGAATTACTCACCTTATTCGCCAAATCGAAGTAAAGGAAATCGAGCATTTTGAAGCTGGCGACCACGAGTTACTCGAAAACCCTAATCTCGATCGAACGAGCGCAGCCATGAATTTCATGAAAACCCTAGTTTTTAAGAATGGGGACGAACGAATGAAGTCCCCTTTTTTTTTTCTTTCGTTCGTTTAAGTTATGGTTTTGAACCCAAAAAAGAAAGAAAGGCACGGTCATATGCCATGAATACTAATCACAACTCCAAGATAAAAGGATGTGGGCCAAAATAAAGCCCGCTAACTCTTCAACAAATTTTCGAAAAGAATTTAAACCGGGTTTTAAAACTCCAAACAGCAACTAACAACTCAATTAAATCATCATTTTGACGATGATTAAAAATTACAAACTCCCGGGTTGTTACAGAATTGATAAAAAAAAACTGTGACGCCCCACCTCTATACTCATAATAACAAAGAGTATTAAAAGAAATACTGTCTATTATTATGAAGAATAAGGCTGAATAGGAGCGGCCATCCGTAGTTGGCCTTACACTAATATTGGTTACCTCGATAGGAGTGGTATATACTTTTCCTTTTTCATCTTATTTATTTACTCCCATCGACATACCCAATTATCAGTATAAAACAAACTACAATGGTTCATAATAGTTTAGGACATTAGATATAATGATAACACAGATAATATAAATGCGAAACACAGATAAAACAAAAGTCTCATATATATATATATATATATATATATATATATAACTGATGTCAGTTACAATATAGTTGACACAATACATATGATACAACTACAACTGTCGACTCTGGAAGTTATATATACAAGTACATTATCAACTAATATACATGAATACATATCATCCTATACAATGTCACGACTTCTACAAAACGACGAAAACTACTTCAAAAGGTGTGAAAATTCTTCATAGCTCAAACAACAACTCAAAACAGGAAATCTACAACCTGAAATAACTCGGGTCTGACCCGAGTATTACATTCAAAAGAAAATAATACATAGGTCAGTCTAATTCAAACTCAGTTATTAGTGCACAGAAGCAATAATAATCAATATCAAATAGACGACAGTCACAGAAATCTCGTATATCCGACTCCTCAATAAGAGAATCGGATAACGGTAAATATAACACCTAACAGTGTTAAACGACAAATCAGCAGATTCAAAATATCAACAAAGATAGATGAAATGATTATCAATAAAGATAATTTAGAAAACATCTGAATTGCCAAAAATGGCAATTAACAACAGAATCATAAAATTAAACCAAATTAATTCAAACAATTGAAACACCAATTTAAATTGTCAAATCTGATTGGGCTGCAGTACACGCTCGCGTGTACTGCCTTGCCACATTAAAATGTTAAAACTGTGTGGCTGCAGTACACGCACGCGTGTACTGCCTCGCCACAACAGAATATAAAATCATCACATCACCAAATGTAAATCATCAAAACGAAACTACAGAGGTCAAGTCACGACAATCGTGACTCAACACTACTGCAACCAAAATGAATCAGAATTTACAACCCAAAGGTTAACATACCAAAGAAAGGCATATAATCATGCAACTGTGAAACAGAACAGTGCAGCTCCAAAAATATATACATGAAGAATACACTGCAACAGGTCGGGAACCACACATATGTAACAGCAACAAGTGATGTACACATGAATGCATCTACCCTCGATTACCAATGAACAACCAAACTGTTCAAACTCAAAAGAAAATCCCAACACAATACTTCACAGTCCAATATGCTATGGACAGTGGAAAATACAACACCAAGCTCAAATGAACAGTGCCAACGAACTCATTAGATAAGCAAAAGGGCAAATTTGAATCCTGACTCAAGTAAAGTACATCAAGTATGCTCAAAGTCCAAATGCATCAGGTCGAGCAAATGGATACCGACATGAAGAAACAAACAAATGCCAAAGCTCAGTGAAACTCAAGCAAGTGCACATCTAAACCAACAAAACAATGGAAACACATGAGCTAATGAATGCTACTGTCTCGAGCACAAACATGCTCGAAGTAAGCACCCAAATGCAAACAAGACAGTAACCAATCTTTTTAGTGCAACATGGACCATCAAGCCAACACAGTAACAAATGAGACAACAACTTCAAACTCACATATGTCCAGATTAGACCCAGATATACAACTCAAGCCAGCATACAAAATTTATACAGCAAGAATATGAATGCAAGGGAGCAATGCCATAGTGAAAAAGAAACAAACTCGAAGTACAAGCCAATGCAGACTGAAGAATGAAGTCAATGCAAACAACATAGCAGTATGGAAGACTGCAAACCAGGAAACAGTGAAACAACAAGTGCAGACTACTAATTCAAGTTCATCAGACCAAGCTACAACTAAAATGAAACAACATCAGTGACAAAACATTGTCAAAATAAATGAAGAGACCAGAGGAATGCAACTAAGACCGAAGATAGTGACCAACCAGAAATGTCAACATATACAACCAGATCAAAGCAAGTTTCAAGTCCATTTCTGTTCAAACAATGGTACAGTATGCTACAGAGTGAATTGAAGCAGCGGGTTCAAGCCGAAGACAAAGTAAAATCATCACAAAACCAAGTCAAGCCATGGTCATCACAAAAATCAACATCGACCAAATCACATGAACAAGTCACAGAGATGAACATATATTTGAAGTCAAGGAATAAAATGCAAATGCCAGAGACGTAGACTTCAAATTCCGGAAAAAAAGAAATCAAGTTCGTATCTATGAAATGGTCAGAGAAAAAAGAAATTCAAAGCTGGTGGAAATCAAAACATCTCAAAATTCAGAGCCGAGAATTACAAATCAAGTTGACCGAGCATTTCAAGTATATACGATTATGAACTAGTCAGGAATCATCAAAATCATCCATACAAAATCGAATGGCCGAAGACAAATTCAAACTATATATATATATATATATACAAGAACGCAAATAAAGAAGATCGAGCATGAATAAACGAAATCAAGTTGAAGGATGAATTAGATGTGAGAATTACTCACCTTATTCGCCAAATCGAAGTAAGGAAATCGAGCATTTTGAAGCCGGCGACCACGAGTTACTCGAAAACCCTAATCTCGATCGAACGAGTGCAGCCATGAATTTCACGAAAACCCTAGTTTTTAAGAATGGGGACGAACGAATGAAGTCCCCTTTTTTTTCTTTTCGTTCGTTTAAGTTATGGTTTTGAACCCAAAAAAAAGGCACGGTCATATGCCATGAATACTAATCACAGCTCCAAGATAAAAGGACGTGGGCCAAAATAAAGCCCGCTAACTCTTCAACAAATTTTTGAAAAGAATTTAAACCGGGTTTAAAACTCCAAACAGCAACTAACAACTCAATTAAATCGTTATTTTGACGATGATTAAAAATTACAAACTCCCGGGTTGTTACAGAAATGATAAATATCTATATCACTTGACCATAGGATAGAAAATTACATATAGACACCGTTAGTCTATATATATATTTTGAAATGATTTCCAAGGTTTAATAAGAGATATATATATATACGGTTTTATATAAATATTGAATTTTAAATATTATATATATATATGTTATTATATATATGTTTAAATTCTTGATTTTAAAACTATATGTTTTGAAAAATTTAAAATTATAAGTTAGTTTTGAAATTATAAATTTTAAGAATTTACTTATAATTTTACTATTTCTTAATATGTATAAATTAGTTTTAATATAAATTAGATTTAATAATAAGCTTTAATTTAATAAAGTTTAGTTTAATTAGTATATAATATGTTTTGTGTATTTATTTAAAATTATATTTTTAAAAATAGATTTTATAATAATTTTAATAAATTAAGGTTGGAAGGATGAATTTAAATTGATCTGAAATTGTATCCTTTTAAGAATTATATTAATTTAAAATCGATTTGAAACTTATTGAATTTGAGATTTGAAAGATATGATTTTATAACTTAATTTTTTTGATTTAAAGTGATTAAATGAACATTTCAAGTAAATAAATTCAAATGGGATATTTAGTTTATTTAAATTGTAATTTAAGGTTTTATTTAAATGATATTGAATTGACAGTGAATATTTCAATATAAATAATGGTAAAGTTGAATTTGAAATATAAATGAATTTATCAAAATTGAGTTATTGTAAATGTTTGAATATTTAAAGCTTTGAAATCTATTGAAATCGAAATGGTTTGATTTGTAGTTCAAATCTATTTTTGAAATCGATGTAAATTAACGGTTTATTAAGATGTTGAATTAAATTTACTTTATTAATTATTTTAATACAAACTATTTTTTTATAAATCATTTTAATATAAACCATTTTTAATATAAACTAATTTTAATATAAACTATTTTAATATGATAATTATTTTTAATATAAACTATTTTAACTTATAACTATTTAATATACTAACTATTTTATTTTATAAACTATTTCTACTATTTTCTATATCTAAACTGTTTAAGTGGGAAGTATTATGATTTCAAAGTTATGCTTTCAAAGTGTTATGATTCCAAAGTATTATAATTTCTAAGTTTTATAATTTTGAAAGTGTTATAACTTTGAAAGTGCTATGATTTTTGGAAATGGATATTTTAAATGAATAATGATTTCGAAGGTGGTATGGTTTTGAAATGAATATGATATTTTGGTTTTGAAGTATGATATTTTGAAATTACTACGGTGTTATAATAACGATTGGTTGTTAAAGAGACCGGGATTGGTTATTTTGATACTCTCTACCAATACCGAAAACCACTTTAACAACTATGTACACGGTGGAGAATCCAGAATGAAGTAGGATGGTGGCGACGATTCTATTTGAGGTATATACATGGACCTGACTCCCGTGAGTTAGCTTAAGGTGGCTAAAATAGGAGCAATTGATGGGCCAAGTGAGGTAGCTCCTCCGATCGGACACACTTCTTCGATACCATTCTATTACTTTGTGATTGATTGGGTGCACCCACAGATTTTTGGGAGTGTGGATCGAGGTGGGCGGTAGCTACGGCTATGCGTTACCATCAGCTCGGAAGTGTAATTGGTATATCTACCCTGGCATTGCCTAGTTGTGCCGTGTCACCTACCTTATCGAGACCACTATGAGTTTGTTTTGTACCATACCTATGGAGTGCCTTATGACGACGCCAGTATGGGGGAGATTACGGTACTGTATAGACTATGGGAATATATAAAATGTGTTAAAGGGGATATGGGTAACGCCTTAACGTTATTTTAATAGTATACTTTACTATAGACATAATATAATAGAGTATTGTACTTCATAGTAGATAGTTCCACGGATCCTTAGAGGATGGGTATCCCAAACATCCTTTGAGTTATTTGTATTTCAGTTGATATTTCACTTGAGTTGGATTTATTGATATAAGAATGTTAATCCTGACTCGAGTGTTTTGTGTTTTGCTTTATGTTCGGGTTAGACTGAGTGTCACATCATTTGAGACTCACCTTTGGAGTTGGAGCTTCACTTGGAGATCCATCTATATCTATTCAGCTTTTAGTTATTCAGTTGACTCCAGTGATATATTCAGATTTTTTTATTTGACTATTGTATTGAGACTTCTATGTATTCGAGACTTCTGTTGTATCTTGTTTTTTTAACTCTGATATATATATAGTACCTTCATGAACTACTATTCATTTGTTTCTGTTGCTTATTGCTATATTACTCTGTGTCTGTGATTCTGCGATTGATTTATTTACTGTATATGCTGAGTTTTGCCAAATATAAATTAACAATCTGATATTTTGAGCAATTCAAGTCTGACATGTGCGGATGCGAATGGCATGAAATACCGGGATGTTACACGGAGAGTATGACAATATCCGATCTCGGTCTCTTTAACAACCAAATGCTTATTTCACACCATGGTCATTTCAAACAGTTCATACTTCATATCAAAATATCATATTTATTTCAAAAATCATATCACTTTCGAAATCGTTATTTACTTCAAAATCATATTCATTTCCAAATTCATAACCCCAACACAGTTTAAACCATCATCTCAAATTATTCGCATTTAAGTCCAATAAATCAAAATCATAACAGTTCCAACTTAAATAGTTTGAATATTGAAAGTAGTTTATATATTGGAATGGTTGTACATTAAAAATAGTTCATATTTAAAAATAGGTTATAAACTAAAATAGTTTATATATTAAAAATAGTTTATATATTAAAAATAATTTATATATTAAAAATAGTTTATATATATAAAAAAATAGTTTCAAATTAGAATTGTTCCTTGCAATTTCACAAATCAATTCAAATCAACTTTAGTTCCAAAATTCAATTTAAATCAATCTCAGTTCAACAATTTCAATTAAAAAGGTTTAAGGTTCACTTCAAATTCTTATTAAAATCATTTCCAATTTATATCGATTTCAAATCCAGGTTTGAACTACAAATTTAAACCATTTCCAATTCAATAGATTTCAAAGTTTAAATATTCAAACATTTACAATAACTCAATTTGATAAATTCCATTTGTATTTCAAAATTCAACTTTAATTTATTCAAATTTGAAAATATTCACTTAATCATTTTTAACAACCATTAAAATAAAATCTCAAATTACAAATTTAAATAATATTAAATATTCAAATTCAATTTTATTTAAATTTAAAAATATTCATTTAATCACCTTTAATCAAAATCAAGTTATCAAGTTATAAAAATCATATCTTCAAAATCTCAAAATTAATAAGTTTCAAATAAATTTTTATTTAAGTTCAAATATTAACCAATTTAAATTTCAAGTCAACTTTAATTTATCTTTCCAACCTCTATTTATTAAAGTTATTACAAAATCTATTTAAAAATATTAATATAAATTTTAAATAAATATTTAAACATATACATATATATATATTTAAATTAAATTCTTATTATATTAATTATTATTAAATTAAATATTATTATTATTAAATCTATATTAAATCTTATTTTATATGTTTTAAAAATAATAAAGTTATAAGTAAAATTTTATAATTTATATTTTGAAACTTAACTTATAATTTTAAAATTTCCAAAACATATAATTTTAAAAATCAGAATTTTACACATATATTAAAATAAAATCTCTATATTTTATTTAAAAATCCAAACACAAATATTTTTCTTTTCTCAAAATTTTTGGAAATCATTTAAAAATAGACCAACGGTGTCCGTACCACTACAACCAAAATACCTTATTACAACATCAAAAAAACGTTGTAATAGGGGTTTCGCAACGTTTTTAAAAACGTCGTCTTAGGCCAAGTTGTAATAGAGTTAGAGTAAATTACAACTTTTTTCTAGCGTCGTATGAAAACATTGCAATAAACTTTGCTACAACGTTTTTGAGATGTTGTAATAAAGTCTTTTACAACTTTTATCTAATGTTGTAAATCAGTAATATAAATATCGAAAACCCTTTTTACAACTTCAACAAATTGTTGTGTAAAAGCTTATAACAACAATTTATAAACGTTGTAATATTGTTTTTTTACAACTTTTTATTACTGTTGCAGTATGTTTTTTTACAACGTTTTTTGAATATTGCGAAATATTTATTGCAATTTTTTTAAAAGCTCTATATGCATTCCAAGCTCCGGCTACATCTCAGAATAGTGTTACAACAAATAGAATAATGTTACCATGGTAACTTAAATATATAAAACACGAACAAAATGGAACATATTTCCAAACCGCTTCATTCGAAATAAGCTAACACATGTTCCAACACGGATAAAATATCATACAAATAAAATATCATTTCTTTCAACACAACATAGACAAAATATCATAGTTTCCAACACAAACACACATGTATAGGCATAAAGCTGAAAACTATCCTTGGCAATAGGGTACAATGCAGTCAATATCAATCCACTATCCTTGGCAATGCCAGTGGGACGAAGCTCTAAAATGCAGTCTAAAAGCTGGTGCGCTAGACTCATCTTACCCAAAACCTTTTCAAGGTAAGGTCATCACTGCAGAGTTAAACCAATATCATGTTTATTATTAATTGTATAAATAAAATTTTGCATTACATATGTACAAACCTGCAAGAAACCATTTTATCTCCGCTTGAATCGAAGGACACTGACCATACTGTTGAAGTATGCCCACTGACAAGCAAAAGAAGAAGATTAATAAACAAATTTCTAGAATCTAGGTACAAATCAAATCCTACACCCCTCACACACTAAAACAAAAAATCAGCATCAACATGAATATACATCCATACAAATCAGTTGTAAAATAAAATAACACGGAGTTATGTAAAACACGGCCAATATAAGGATATAGTAAAGGTACAGTGGATAACTTTAATCAGAGAGCAATGCCCAATATCGAACATTCTACACATCAGGCGTGGATGAGATGATTTTTAATAGCCGTTTAATCATTGTTACACACGTTAGCCACATGTAAAGATAGGCAATTCAGAACTCAGAATAGAACCATATCTCCTATAAAAATAAGGTAATTTGAATAATTAGAGTCCAACAACAGCTATGGTAGAATGTTGTGTGATGTCATAATTATCAATTAGGCAATTCACCACTGGTAATGTAGGAAAAATACAACATATTATGATGATTTTGTGTATGCAGCATATTATTCTAGCAATTAAAAAGGGGAAATGTGACGACCCGGAATTTTTGAGCATTTGAAATTGGAATATTTAGTTGATTTTAAATATTTAAATGTTAATGTCTAACATGAATTTCAAATGCCACTATTTATTGAGTAATTTAATTATTAAATTTAATAATTTAAAGTTGGGTAAAATGTTGAATCTGGAGTTTTAAGCCTGTTAAAAATAGTTTGAAAGCTTGGAAAATTCATATTAATAATACTGAAGATAATAGAACTTTTAAAATTGAATTTGAAAGTGGGTTGTTCAGTGTTAAAAATATATCGTTTAAATCGATTTTTTAAAAATAGCCTTCCGGGACACAGTCTCGAAATTTGATGAAACTAGTTCCTTTGGATCCGTAATATTGAATTATTATCGGATTTCAATTTTCGTAGCATTTGAAGTTGTTGTGTGAGCGTACGATATATAAACGCGTTGAAATTTATATCGAATTCAATATAATGACCGAGTCCAAAAAGCTATCTTCTCCATACGATCGAATGTGGACTCGAAACCTTTTCCATTGCGTTCGAAATAGGGGTATAACATTATAAACGCCTGGTGGCACACCTCGATAGGATGTCAAAATTTTGAGTTGCGATTTCGAGACGTTTAAATTCAAATAATACTATATATTGATTGTTGTTGAATAGTCAAACATCTTCACACCAGAAATATCTCACCTCTTTTCAAAACACTATAGCTATTCCTTCCTCAACACGCCAACATTCCATCTTTTATTTTAGCAGAGCACGGCATCTTCTTTTTGTTCAAAAACGAGAAGCCAAATCAAAAAGAATCACGACTTCCTTCATAAATCAATAGAAGAAGATCGCATATCCCCTTCTCTCAGATCAAATTTGAAAACAAATAAAATGGCCGTCCTCTGTAAAACTTGGACTTCATTTCTCCCTTCCCAGCAAAACTCGAAATCGAAGTCCTTTTCTTTCCTCCACTCGATGAAAATATCTCGTTCAATTCATAAACTCGTACTCAAATTTTCACTCCATCCCAGATGTTCACCAAGTCGAATCGTTTCAATCGATGGAACCGAGATTGATTCGCGAGCGACTGGGCTTCGCCGCCGTGGCTTTTATCGCTGGGTGTCAAGGTTTCTGCTGCCGAAGGGATCATCGATGTCGACGGCGTGGTTTCGTTCGCGTGGGGTTGCGAACAGCAAGGAAGGTAGAAGGCAGTCGAACGAGGTGTGGAAGGGCAGTAGGCAAACCCGAGGCGGTGGCTCGAGTTTGAGAACGGTGGTCGATTTTGTTTCCAATTCGAATTTGAGGTAGTTTTCTTTTATTTAAAATATACGATATAATTACAGTAAAGAGTTTATATCGATTTATTCATACAGTAATTTCTGTTTTGCAGATATACATATTAAGAAAGTTTACTGTAAACAAAGCTACAGTTTTGTTATTTACTGGAA
The DNA here is from genome assembly GCA_030737815.1 of Allium fistulosum. Taxonomy (NCBI): domain Eukaryota; kingdom Viridiplantae; phylum Streptophyta; class Magnoliopsida; order Asparagales; family Amaryllidaceae; genus Allium; species Allium fistulosum. Next base: position 492,999,586 of record CM060905.1, on the reverse strand, counting down.
AAAAAAATATAATGATAGATTTTATAAAACAGTGATAATTAGGATATATATACATACATTTTTTTACTGTAATTAGGATATATATATATAGGTTTGAAAATATAAAATCAACTCACTATAAAATATAAAATCAACTTACTATAAAATTTAAAATACGTAAACAGATATATATATATATATAGGTAGTTCCAAAAGAAAATAAATATATTTGTATACATTTTTAATTTACTTGTTTACTTTAAACAATGGATTGGGTGATTAAATTGTTAAAGTAACTTATTTGAATTATTTTAGTTACTAAAAAGTCTCTAAAAAGGGAATGTTAGTTTAAAATAAATTATTAGTTTAAAATAAATTTATTAAACGGTAATTAATTATTTGATTTGTTTGAATATTAATAAACCATATAATGTTTATACAAGGTCTAAAATAATGGAGAATCAAGCCGGTGTGGACAGGATTGCAAATTAAAAAGCAAAGGTGAGTTAATCTCACTCATCTGGGTTTATTTAAATTTAAATGGTTAAATTTAAATAATTGATTGAATGATTGAATTGGTTTGATGTGCTATATTATATATAGTAGTATATATAGTATATATTGGAGTTGTTGACATTCCCGCATTATATAGCGGATGAGACCATATGCGCCGCATAATAGCGGATGATATTTTATAAAACCCATATACCGCGATATTCCACCTCGAAGTGGAATTGATATTGTGCTAACATCTGTGGATGCAGGGAAACAGGTTGGAGGGATCCAACTGGATTCCTCAAAATTATTTAGATTTTTTGATATTCTGTGTTATGAATATTGATGTCCTGTGATGATTTTATTGATGATTGAAATATTGGAAGATATTGTTGGATTGAATATCTAAGTATAATGAGTTATTAAATTCTATAGAATTGGATTTTGAAAGTAATAAAAGAGTAAATTTTAAGTAAAATAATTCAAGTGAATTGGAATAAGGGAATTTTGAATTAACAGGGAAAATATAAACTTTAAAACTAAAGTGATATTAAATTTAAAGAATAAAGAATTTATTTTTGAATGTAAGCATTAAATTTAATTAAGGGATAAAGAAGGAATTTTGGAAGTTTAAAATTGGTATTTTCAGTTAAAAGGGTTTTAACTCACAATAATGAAATAAATCTAAAAGTTAATGTATTTTGAAATAAATGAAGTAGCAAAGGAAATTTATTTCAAAGTAAAGTAAATTGGAAAATCAATTGGAAATTGATTTAGTTGTTTAAAATTGGAATTTTAAAAGAGAAGTGAGATTTTGGAATTTATAAACTGGGTTTATAAAGTAAAATAAAATATCAGTGGATATTTGAAAATATAAATTCAAGGTGGGAATTTATAAAGGGATATGAATTGGTTTAAAAATAAATGTTGATTTATTTTTAAAGGATGTGAAGAGAAGTGTATTTCCTTGGATAACCAAGTACGTTTTTCAAAGCAATTTTAAATATAAGTTAAAAGTTCTAATTGTGTTTTAAAAAGCATGTTTTAGAAAATTGATTATTTCTAAATGTTAAATCCCAAAGTAAGATTTTCAAAACCTATTATTGTAATAATTATATAAAAGTGACTTAGTATTATGTTAAAAAGAGAAATTTAGTTTATATTTATAAAGTGGTTTTGTTTTTAAATATTCTTAAAGTATATATTTTAATAAAGTATTAAAGTAGTTTTAAATTTCAATATTGTAAAGTATATTTATAATAAAGTGTTTTTAAATTATTTTAAAATCTAAAAGTATTTTGTACTTGGTGTTTCAGTGGAAATAGATATTTGGGAAATGCATTCCGTGAAAGGGAACTGTTTGAAATTGTTTTCAAAGGATTGAAAATGGAAATATATCTTGCAAAGATATTTTGAGGTTAATAAATAATTTGGAAAATTATTTATTGTTGGATGGATGTTTGTGAATGTTAATTGATAGTTAAATCACCGACTATTAATATTGGCCAATGCGCTGATCGTTTCGAAGAGACCGGCATCGGGATTAATTTTTCGAAAACCACTTCGATCCGGTTTGTACGTTTCGTGGAAACGATTTCGGAGTCGAAGATGGAGCAGTGAAGTGCAAGGGCTAGTCGCTACTAATCCTGAGAATATTTCCAAAATGGATGTAGTAGGGGTAGTGCCTTCGGTTCCGTTCGGACCAGGGACGGACTTGTATGGATGAATGCTTTCGGAACATCGTCAGCGGACGATGGGCATTCTAAGGGATATGTTCTAAAAGGTAATGCTTAGCCTCAAGCCTCATCAACCGGGAATGACTGAAAATCAGGGGTTATGCAGCAAGGCTTCGTGGGTAGCTCCCACTGGAGGGTAAGGTCATCCCTGTCTAGATGTCCCTTTTTATTTCGGCTTAGTGGTGCGGTTGCTGATCACAACCGTGGGGTGATTTTATTCGGAATCATCCAGTAAGGAATGGTTCCGGCCTTGTGTTGCAGGGGACTTAGGGTGGGTCCTCAGTACGCTGATCTAGACCAGGTACTGTGACAGGTGGTACCCTAGTGCCTAGTCATTGATGGAAATCCATTCTTCCTACGAGCCTTGTACGAGTTTTGTTTGTATTACCCACTTTGTGGCTAGTATGCTGGAATTTAATAGATGTAACAATTTCGGCTATTTGAATAAGTATTTGTATATAGACACTATTATAATATCAGAGGATTTTGATAAAAAGTGTTTTGGCTATCGTAAGGTAAAAACCCGACATGTTTATTTATGGCGCGGTCTTACGAGATGCTTTTGTTTTCAAAGGATTTCGAAACTTAAATAATCAATTTGAGTGTGATTTTCTCACGCTGGTTTTCCAGACTGACTCGAGTGTTATTTTATTATAATGCTCGGGTCAGACCGAGTATTATAGGTTACAGGATATGATGCTGTGGAGCTCAGGGATGAGCTGGATGGCGTGATGTATTTCCCGTACTTGTTTATATATATATTCCGCTGTGTTGATTGCTGTACTATGTTATATTGAGGACATGATATGATTATTGTCCAATTGTATGTTTGTGTACTCTAATGTATACTCTGATGATGTATTGTATAAACAGATATAGTTTTGGTTTGTGTAAAGATCTGTTATTGTCTATTATATTTTATTCCGCTGCGATGGTTAAATTCTGTTGTTGTTTTATTTTCTTCTTCTACCTCTTCTTCTTTAATCCAAATGGTTCGTATTTTCGTTCTTCTTGAGTTCATTAATGGAGATTAATGTCAATTCAAGGGGTACGGATTTGCGGGTTGTTACAGGAAAAAGAAGAGGAAGAAATACTTTTTTTTATAGGTTGTCACAAATTGACAAATACACAGGCGTATGAAAGTACACATTATAACAGGGTAGAACCTATGGGCTTACTCGAAGAAAAACAACTGCAAGGGTTAGGATAGGATGGTTGTGAACCACAAGAAACTCTTCTGTATTTTGCAAATTATATAGAAAAACATACATTGGACAAACTTACTTTCAACTGAAAAAAACTGGACAAATTTACAGTGAAGTTTTCTATAAACAACCTGTTAGCTTCTTTTAATGTTTGCACACAATGCCAGTCATCACTATCCTCATCCTCTACCCATACATGGTAGCACAAATACAGTGTGTTTCAAAACCATTAGACACGATGAAGTAAGCCTGAATACACTTATGTACTTCAACCACATAAAAACAGCAAAAATTATTGCACCTTAATAGAATTGTCGTAACTAACAGAAACAAAACATCATAAAATGGATGTCATTGCACCATCTTTACATCTTGTGTGTGACCCTGTAGTACTGAAACACATTCAAAATCTTTACCAGGCTGTATTTCCTAGATCCAAACACTTATCGCGGCCACATGTTGCAAGCAGAGACCCAGAAGCACTCCAAGATACACTTTTAACTTCATTTTCATGACCCTGTTAACAAAGACAATGAAGAATTTATCATCTTTGTACATATGCCTAGTCACGTAAGCTATGGCCAACGCTATAGTTAAAAAGCCAAGGCCTAAGGTCAGTAGCTGACCATTTCCTCTAGGGAACCCTACATCTGATTCTTCTTGCTTCATTGAAAAGAACATAAATATTAAATTTTATATATAGATTTATGGTATTAATTGTATTCCAAATTCGACGGTTAGCCATAACACTAGCACTTTTGCATTGTAAGTTTAGTAAAATTAAAAGCAAAATTTATACAATAAGAAAAGGTAAAACATAAAATGATTGTTTTATAAATTTATTGTATAAGACTAACCAATACAAAACATAGTTTTCCCTTTCAAATATAATATCAATAAAAAAACTTACAGTGATCGCTCATCCAAAAGCACCCTTGAGAAGGATAGCTAGCTAGCTACTACAATAAATATTTTCACCTTACCTGCCATTATAAGAGGAAGGTTAGTAGCATCTTGATAATAATTATTAGAATGAACAACAGGGATATACTGAACCAAAACCAATGGGGAAAAAATTCAAATAATTAACACCCAAACATCATGCAATTATAAAGAAACAACATGCATTATGTTGATTCGTCGATAATAAAATGTTGTGTTTCCCAAAAAGGATCTGACAAGTTCTTTATTCTCCTCTCCATTTAAATTAGTCAGCTCATATTACTCTTTAGTTTCATATATATTTTGTTTGAGGATAACTCAAAAACTAAACTAACCTATGTAATTTAGAAAATGTATTAAATCATTTTGAATCTTTCAATAGCATGTTTGTTACATTAAAATATATTATTTTAGCTTCTTATATATAGTTGAGCGTGACATGTTATCAACATCTTAACGTGGGACCATCCTCAAAGAATAAAATTTGAGGTATCTTATGTGAGACACATTTAAAAACCAATAAATTTCAACATTAGTTCCTAACTATATCCTAAATAATTATGCAAATTTGCAGTCTCTAAAGTGGAAGGGATCGATTGTAACAAGGTAATATTCCTATAAATATTAAAGTTTATAACTCCTACATCACATATAAATGCAAACTTCCTGGATGGTTCACTTTTTATGGAAAATCAAGAAGAGTTGTTACAATACTATGAAAAAAAGAAAGATTTGCAGTATATTCAAAATTTTCTACAAAATGACGATTTTATGTATAAAACTTAGTATGTATACTCACAATTGTATTGGAGGAGTAAAAATAACTATGTAGCAAAAGCACGATCTAATAACATGAAAATTGATCAAATATTGATTATAGAATGCGGATGAAGTAACTCACCAGCAGAACAGCCTTGACGCTTGTTCGCATGCCTTCTTTAAAATAGCTAACAATAAAAATAGAAATAAATTAAATAAATAAGATTTTGAATAAGACATGGTCATGAAATGTCGTTATGTGATGCAGATTTGCTTTGATATGCCAAAATGCATTATTAAGTCAAAATAATTAATATAGTACATTTAAAACAACTACTAATATTTTTCTACAATTAGTATGTGTTCCCATCCAAATTGTCCACGGGTAAACCAATGCATGTAAACATCCCTCTTAAGACCAGTTAACTTCTAAACTATATATTGACAAACTAATATGAGTTAACATCCAACACGATACATTTTAAATGAGATTTAAATTGTATTCATGTTACTTAGACCTATCAAAACTGACCCTAACCCATTTACCCAACCCACTAACCCTAATATTAAAAGGATTGGGCCTAAACCGTTTAAATTTTTATTTATTTCAACCCAACCCATTTAAGACTGAGGAATAAAACATCTCAGAACGAACCAACCCGTTACCCATCTTACCCTACTTTCGCCTCAAATCTGCACAGCACGAAAACCCTAATTCTTATTTTTTCTCAAATTTGCAAAACACGATAGGACAATAGAAGCTGCTTTCTCCTAATCTTCTAAAATATGTTGTTTGAGACGATGATAGAGTCTCTACTTTCATTGTTTGGAAATCGCCCGAGTTCGCCTAAGATAAAATCTTGTTTGAGGTGATTTCTCTACCTTCATTCGCTAGCTTAATATCTACGTAAGTCTCTACCATTATTGTTCTTTTTCATTAGAATTAACTTATTTACTGGATGCTTTTTGTTTTAAGATCGATGCTACACCAAAAAAGATTTTTTATTTATTTGGTTAGATATAGTTCTGGAGTTATTAGCACAGTCAAATATAATTGAAAATCATGTATTTTGTAATGGCTTATTTGGTGAGAATTTGGAGGGGGTGAATGAAATTTTGCTTGTGTACGGAACATACGAAAATGGATGCAGTGACAGATTTGTTCATGTTCCTGTTAAAAGTGTTGCGTCTGAACTGATAAATAACTTAAATTTGGTAAAGAATGAATATGTATTTTTCATATGTTAACGCTCTTACGTTCCAACGTTATATTGGACGATTCTTAAGTAGTCCACTTCTTAAGTTGCAAGAAATAAAGTAACTATGTATGTACATTTCCCTCTGAAAATAACAATGGGGGGACTACTTGTGAATATGGACAAGCCCAATTCTTAAGTTGCAAGAAATTGAAGTAACTACGAATTTTCATTTCCCTGTGAAATGGGCATGATACAGTCATTTTAACTTTCTTCTCTTTTTTTGTTCAAACTGATCACCACTATGATATTGATGTTTGGTGGTCCATTTTAACAAAACAGTACAGGCATGTTTAAGTTGCAATTGTTTTAAATGAGAATAGATCTTCTTATTTAATAAACTGAAGAATAATTGGTGATGTTGGTTTGAAAATTTTCTATTCCATAGTTGAATGATTAGCATAGGTTAAAACATAAACCACTGATCTTATCACACTAAGGAAGCACTTGGTATTAGCTGATATATAACATCACTATGTTATCGCATGTTTCTTTTCTTATACAGGTCTGTAGATGAGACCAAGTAATTGGCTATTCAAAAGAGAAAGATGTATTGTTAAGACTACAATTCAGTCATTGTCCAAAAATCCTGAAATATCGCTGAAAGTACTAAAATTGACAATCATCAAGCAGCTTATGAACTTTCAAATATTTTGTAGATTTATTACTTATGTATGACATAGCTGCTATTTTTGTAATATTTCAGTTTAATTTGGTTATTTTGATGCACTTTTTGTATTCAACTATGGAGTTTCTCACCTTAGTATAGATGTTGCAGTTTGTAATTGTACTATATGCAGCACCTTCAAATATGTTCTAGTTTTACAATATTTAGTTCGGTTTTTTAATTTTTGTTGCAGTTTTTTGTATTTTAGGTAGTATTGATCATTATACTTTTCATTTTCTGATGTAGTTTTAACAATATAATATTGCAGTTTTTCATTTACTTGTGCAGTTTTTACTGTTTATTGTGGAATTTTTACTGCTTATGCAGCAGTTTTCTGTTAAACGGGTCGGGTTAACCCTTTATTAAATGGGTTGGGTCAGGTCAACCCGTTTATTAAATGGGTCAAACGGGTTGGGTTTATTTATGTCTTAAATGGATCGGGTTAAATTTTACCCGACCCATTTATGATCCGATCCAACCCATTTGACGGGTCTAATGTTACCAGGCAGTTGACGATGTCATCAACATATCAAATTTCACTGTTGCTAACAATTAGGACAAGCGACATTACAACGAAGGTTGAAGATTTCAAATTACGATACTAAAGAACCATCTACCTATGGTTGCATGCTCTATGTTGTGCTGTTTTTAAATAAACGTATAGTTGAACATTGTGTATTATGTCCTCTTTTCATTCTTTGTCTATATGTTACTGCAGTATTAAAACTATTGGCATAATTTTTTTATTAAAACTACTGTTGTTTACTAATGGTATTTACTTGATGGTATTTACTAATCTAACTTAAGGACATTAACCGGGTCGGTTTGAAATTCAACAGTGTATAATTTATGTTCTATAAAAACCAACTTGAAAACTAAAAGGACACAATTAAACCTGAATCTATAAAAACTCACTTGTATTTGATTGACAGCGCATAACAGAGGTTGCAGATGGAGGCTACACAATCGTGGACCGAGTTGTGGATATAGGCCTCTACCTCATAGACGAGGGAGTTGACGGCGTCCTCACGCTTGGACAAAGGGAGATCATGGAGGACCTTAGAGATGTTGCTAGCACCAAAGACATTGTGGACGTTGGCGAATTTGGTGGTACGGTGAGAAGTAGGGGGAGAATATACGTGCATTTTTGGAAAATGAAAGAGATGAGATCTAGGGTTAGGTTTGGGAAAGTGGAAAGGTATGTTAGAGTGCGCTTAAGAAATTAAGAAAGTGAGTACAACAAAAAAAGTGGAGGGAAATTGCAAAATTAAACAGTTATTACAAACGGTTAAGTAAATAGGCGAATAAAGATTTAGATAGTGTCACATCCGTCATTGAAAGTAGGGGTGTTACGGTTGCGGTAACCGTCGCTATTATCACCAACCGTAACCGTAACCGTTGTTGACGGTTATAAATTCTTATAACCCTTACCGCAACCGCCTATGACGGTTAACCGTCGTATTTTCAATTTTGAAGCATGTCGTACATATATTTTCAATTATATGCATTGTGATGATAAATTGATATAGCTCTAACTGTTTTTTGCAAATTTATTTATTTGTTTATAAATGTATGCACATGTTATTAGTTCATTAAGACACATATTATTAATGTACATGTTATTTCGTTAACTTAAATTACTAATTTTTATACTTTAATGTTAAATATTACACAAAACAATCATGTACGGTTGGTATGGTTAACCGCGGTTTTCAAAATTTTCAACCGTTACCGTTATAGATGGTAACTGCATGAACGGTTGGTACGGTTGAACGGAGCGATTCAACCGTAACAGCCCTAATTGAAAGTACTAAAGTTGGAACCGCACTATGTAAAGGGTCAAATACAGTTTGGAAAGTAGCAAAAACTTTTAACCTATTAAATATTAAATATAATTACTTATTATAATTATTAAATACTGAATAATAAATATTACTTCTTACTTATCAAAGATTACTTATTAAAAATTAATTATTAAATAGTAAATATTAAATATTGGTCTTGATTATTATTTATTAATTATTACTTCTTAATTATTTCATAGTAATTATTAATTTTTAAATAATCGATAATATTTATTTAATATTAATTATTAATTATATTTAACAATAATTATTAATTATTGAAAATTAATTATTAGTATTAAATATTACTTCTTAATTATTAATTATCAATTATCAATTATTAATTATTAAATATATTTATTATAACTTTTTAGGAATTTAAAAAAATTATAAGTGCCCCATGCAAATTCCTTGTAAACCGACCGCAAATAGCTTTGAAAAGTAATTGTTGATAATCTGCCTCAATTTGTAGCGGAAATTATATGTCAGAAATATTTTATCAGCAAACTGATGCAATTTGCACTGTTTAGTGGCGGATATTATAAGCGAATAGTGATAATATAAAACAATTTGAAACTATAAAAACTTAAGATTATCCTTTGTAAACCACTCAAAAATCCAACGCAAATTTGGCGATAGAAAATTTCATCACTACAATCTGACGCTATTCCCAGCTTTTTTTTGTAGTGTTTATGAATTATTTAAGCAAATATTAAATATTTGTTACTAAGTATAATTATTATAATATTTTAAGCAGTACTAAACATATTTAAAAAAAGTAAACTTATGAGCAAAATTACTTTTAAAAAAGTTGTAGTTAATTAATATGTAGTTGTAAAAAACAACATTTTTACAACGTTTTAAAACTATTGTTAAAAGGGTATTGTGACAACCTTTAAAAAAAAGTTGTAAAAATTTAATTTTTACCACGTTTCTGAATGAAACGTTGTAAAAAGTCATGTTTTATAACATTTTCTGCAAAAACGTTGTAAAAAATATGTTTTTTGCAACGTTTTCTCAGAAAACGTTGCAAAAGGGGTTTTTCTACAACGTTTTAAATAAAATGTTGTAAAACAAATGTTGTAATAAGCAGTATTTGTTGTAGATATACAATTTTCTATTCTATGGTCAAGGGATACGGATATTTATCATTTTAATCAGCAATAATTTAATATTTATGGATATATATCAATTCAACCCGCAATACCAAATTCAAATCAATAAAATCGCTTGGGTTTATCATTTCAACCCATAACGATTTTCCCTAATCTGTAATATTGTTCGGGTATGTATCATTTCAACCCATAGTGATTTCTAAACTAACAGAGAACTTGCAGTATGAGAACAATAGAATAATAATATAAAATGACATACATATCGATAGCAAGCATATATCATAATTAACAAGTTAAATATATATACAACAGGTTATGGTGTCATATGTCATTAATATAGGTAAACAATTACATATAATAACATATCATACTTTAACAATTAAATTTCTAACTAATTCAAATTTAACAACATATTTAAATCGTCATTTCATGTGAATATAAATTTACTAACATATGAATGTTAATCGTGAGTGATCCACCTTTCGAGGCTATGAAAACAATGATGGCGAAGATGGTGACACAAACATGCACACAGATACGGACACGAGCAAAGCAAAGTAAAAGATGCAGAGATTTCTGGACAGCGAGCACACAAGGAAAAGTATGAGAACTTGAATTCGAGAATTTAATATATATATATATGTGTGTGTGTGTGTGTGCGCGCGCGCGCGTGCGCGTGTGTGTGTGTGAGATACTTTTTTTATATGAAGAGCAAGGAGGCTGCTCATGGTAGAACGAGGTTGCGGCGGAAGGGCTTGCTACACGGAGGAGGCTTTGGGTGCTGAAGCGATGGAGGGTGTGGGTGAAGCAAGGCTGTCAGGGGGGAACGGATGGGTTGGTGGCACGGGTTCTGCTGTGGCGTGGTTTTTGGTTGAAGGAGGCTAACGGGGGACAGTGGCACGGCATTCAGAGTTGAGGGCTGATGCGATGGGTTTACTAGGCAGTGGCAGTTGTCAGGTCAGTGGAAGGTCAGGGAAGATGGTAGAAGAGGCGGAGTGTGGTGGAGAGGCTATTCGGGTTCAGGGAAGATGGGAAGGTTCGGTTATTAGTGGGAGGGCTGGCGTTTATGGTTGTGATGTGGAGACGGAAGGGTCTGGTCGCGGCAGTTATTCCGACAGTGGGAGACGAGCTGCTGTGGGTTTGGGTCGGGGTTTTGAGTGGGCTGCGTGGTGAGATGGTGCTCGGTGCACATGTTGTTGGGTAGTGTTTTGCTCGGCGAGGTGGCAAGGGGAATGAAAGTGGTAGGCGGAAGGCGGGATGTGGCTGAGGTTGATGGTGGAAGAAGAGGGCGGATGCGGATCAGGCATGGAATGCTAGACTAGGAAGTTGTCACGATAGGTGGTGAAGAGCAGTTCTCCAAGCAAAATGAATGGAACAAGATGGTACGTGAATTCAAAGCAGTTCTCAAAACAAATTTACATAGTATATATATTTTTCTTTGTAAAAGTAAGATCGGAGAGAAGAGAACGAACCAGAGAAAAAAATGAAATAGCAAATATAGATTCAACAATGGGAATAGAGGTAGTCAATTAAATTATGAGAATATAAAAGGCTAGTGGCTATTGGGTTTCAACCGGTGGAAAATTGAATGGTCACAGGGAAACCAAAAGGCTCAAAACGGGTGCTGATACGGCTAACCGTTTCGTAGATTTCGCTGTGTACTGGACGCCGAAATACACAAATGAATATACTGCGGAGATCAGCACTACGAGATGAACAAAATGGTACATAGATATTGGTGATACGACCAACCTATAAAAACTCGATTTTCGCTGCTAAAAATGCTGCTAAAACGACGAAAATAAGATAAACAGGGCTAGAGCAGTCCAAATTTGACGAAACGAAATATGACGTCTCACTCAGAAAATGGTTTACATTTTTCTTATATAAAAATATTCAGATTTGAAAAATATTTTATTTCCATCAAATTTAACTGATTTTAAAATTTAAATTGAAATTTCACAACCAAGCAAACTTACATATTTTCCAATGAAAATCTGTCACTTGCTATGCTTAAATAGACGCATACCAAATATCAGATTTTCGTTGCAAAAAATTTAATTGTTTAATTTCTAGAAGAAAAACAAATTAGTTAATTATGTTATTTAAATCGTTAAAATTTCCTGGTCGTTCCACTCTCCCCCACTCAAAACTTTTTGTCCTTGAAAAGGAACGAAATAGGAGAATAGAAGCAACAGAAAGGAAAGACAGATTCGAAATACAAAGTACTAGATACAACAATTAATTCAAAACCATATAGATTTCATTTTGGACATCTTATTACTTACATTTTATATTGTATATTATTCAATTACATATTCTCATTACATTCAAACTTTTTCCCAGGTAAGTTTTATTAATGTAACCGAGTGTAATTGAGCACTATACAAATTTACCTTTTATTTACAACATTTCTATTAAGAAAATTTTAGTTTGAACATTTCTATTACTTAAGTTTGCTCTTATATAACCTTCAATTTCATATTCACATTAACATTTTAACTTTTTTAATATTTCAGGTAAGTTATATATGTTTTAGAATGCAACCGAGTATTATACAAATTAATTTTATCCTGGTTCAACTGTTTTAAGTTGTTTCAATTTCATTTCTCAATTTAGACACTCCAATTATTCAAAAAATTTGCTTTATTTCAACAATCGAAAACCATCACTTAACATAAAACTTAAGAGTTAAATTTTCGGTTTCACTTCAAACCATTTTGAAATAAATATATACCTATATACATTTTTTACATCAAATCATACTCAAGAAATTCAAATCGAATCCATTTTCCAAAACAAAAGTGTAGCAATGCTACTAAGTGGCCTCTCCACTTTGAGACTCGAAAATGAATGTCGATGATGTTGCAGTCATCATCGAAATCATTTTCCAACGACAAAAGAGGAAAGTACCGACTTTCATCTTTTTAAAATTCTTTGAAAACAATTTCCATTCGAAAATACTTTCAAATAATATATTTTTTCAAAACTTTGAAAACCAAATTTAGAAAAGCACCGGAATTTTAATTCTCAAATCCTTAGTTTAAATTCATTTCACTTGCAAATCAGATTTATAAACCATGTTTATAAAATTTCATCTCCTTATACCATACAACAATAGTGTAAGGTTTAGGAATGTTGACAAAACAATAGATGATAATCTAGTACTATCATTTCTAACAACAAATTTATTTAACTATCCAATTTTTAGAAAATTATACTTTTTATATATAAAATATAATCATATAAAATTATTTCATTTACCAATTTCGAAAACAATATTGTGTCAGTTTGCTCTGTTCAAGCGTTTTGAAATTCCTATCGATAGCGTTGGCCAGACAAATCGATCGAAACCCAAAATTCAAACTTAACAACTCAAACAATACAATATAAAACATTTTATATCAATTACAAATACGCTCCCTCATAGGATGATTCAAAAATGGATTTAGAACAAGGATAGAGATTCAAATTTAGATGTACCCTAATCAAAGAGAATTCTAACCAATAAGATAGGCTCGAAAGGAAGACAAGATAATTAAATTACAAAAGAGAAAAGATGGATAGACTTATATTAATCGCAGCGACCTTAACCGGGTCAATTGAGACTCCATTTTCAGAAACAATGTGCCCAAGGAATCGGACTTCATCCCTTCAAAAATGGCATTTAGAAAATTTGGCTTTCAACTGCTGACTCCTAAGAGTTTCCAGAACATAGCCAAATGGGATTCATGCTCCTACTCTGACTTAGAAAAAACGAGAATATCATCAACGAAAATCAGGACGAACTTGCTGAGAACATTGCGTAATACATGATTCATTTGATCGACGAAGAAGACAGGGTCATTGGTTAATCCAAAGGGCATGACTAACCATTCATCGAAACCATTCTTCATTCGGAAAGTTGTCTTGGGAATGCTCTCCTCAACTCGACTTCTCTCTGGGTGACATCCTTCTGGGAGGAAGAAGAACAGGTCGAACTCCAAGAATAAGATTGATGCGGAATTCAATTTCCTACTAGGGAGAAAGAGAAGTGACTTCACTAAAGACATCCGAAAATAATTGGACAACAGGGGTGGAGTCAAGATCACAAGGTCAAGAATTCAAGCGAGAAGATAAAACTGCCCGCATAATCCTGAGGCATTCGACATTCGATCACAAGAAAATTATCCTGGTCGTCTACCAAAGAAATGGTTCGGTCTTTGCACGAAATAACAGCATCAAAACCAAGGACATAGAAATCTCCGGTGAATTGACGCCCGTTTTAAAGAAGTTTCACCCCTTTACAAATCATACTAAAAGGTTGGTGGGACCGTTGATGTGATTAGTCACATATAAGGATGAAGTTGCCAATTGAGGTTGCAAGATGCGCTCAAATTTATTACAGAGATCAACAGAAATAGAGTTACAGGATGCTCCAGTATCAAGAAGAACACGAACAGGAAAAGACAAGAATGGATTTCAGAACAAAGGGAATGTTTCAAAATTCAAAAGAAATCCAAATCAAAGAGGATCCTAGCAAAGAATTTCAAGCTTGAACGAAGATGATTCTGTAATTAATTTTACTCATTCCAGGGTATTACTACCCCATCTCTAATGAGTTTTTACTTCATATGCTAAGTTTTGCCTAAACCAGAGCTCTGATACCACTTGTAACGACCCGTCAATTCGAACCATTCAAATCGACAATAATCCACACATGTCAAACTTGAATTGCTTAAAACAACAGATTGTTAGTTTATATTTGGCAAAAACTTAGCATATACATTAAATAAATCAATCACAGAATCACAAACACGGAGTAATATAACAATAAGTAGTAGAATAGATAAATAGTAGTTCATGAAACTACTATAGAACATCAGAGTCTGAAATAAATACAATAAAAAATCCCAAGTACATAGATGTCACTAATACAAAAGCAACAGACAAGTCTAAACATAAACAACTGGAAATAACAGAAATAACTGAAAGCTGAACAGATAAAGATGGATCTCCAAGCAAAGCTTCAAACTCCAAAGGTGAGTCTCAAATGCTATGACACTCAGTCTGACCCGAGCATAAAGCAAACACAAAATGCACGAGTCAGGATTAACATTCTTATGCAAGTAAATCAACTCAAGTGAAATGTCAAAGTGAAATGCAAATAACTTAAAAGGATGTTTGGGATTCCCATCCTTTAAGGATCCGTGGAACTATCTACATACATAATACAATACGCTACATAGATGATGTCTAAAGTAAAGTAAACTATTAAAAAAGCATTACGGCATTACCCATATCCTCCTTAACACATTTTTATATAAATGTCGTAGTCTATACAATATTGTAAACTCCACCAAACCAGTGGGCTATCAAGGAGCACTCTATAGGTACGACACAAACCAAACTCGTAGTGGGCGCCATAAGGCATGTGACAAGGCACGCGAGGCAATGCCCAGGGTAGGATATTACCGTTTTGCAAAACCGAGCGGATGGTAACGCATAGCAGCTACTACCGCCCACCTCGAGACACACTCCCAAAATCAATGGTGCATCCAGTCAAATCACAAAGTAATAGATATGGTATCGAAGAAGCATGCTCGATCAGAGATGCGACCTCACTTGGCCCAGGTACAGCTCCTGTTTTAGTCACACCAAGCTGACTCAAGGGAGTTAGGGCTGCATTCATACCTCATACAGATGTTCGCCAAACCATCCTACTTCGTTCTGGATTCTCCACCACGTGCATAGTTGTTAAAGTGGTTTTCGGTATTGGCAGAGAGTATGACAATATCTGATCCCGGTATCTTTAACAAAAAATGCTTATTTCACACCATGGTCATTTCAAACAGTTCATACTTCATATCAAAATATCATATTCATTTCAAAAATCATATCACTTTCGAAATCATTATTTACTTCAAAATCATATTCATTTCCAAAATCATAACCCCAAAACAGTTTAAACCATTATCTCAAAGTATTCGCATATAAAACCATTAAATCAATATCATAACAGTTCCAACTTAAACAGTTTGAATATTGAAAGTAGTTTATATATCAGAATAGTTATACATTAAAAATAGTTTATATTTAAAAATAGGTTATAGATTAAAATAGTTTATATATTAAAAATAGTTTATATATTAAAAATAGTATATATATTAAAAATATATATACAAAAAATAGTTTCAAATTAGAATTGTTCCTTCCAATTTCACAAATCAATTCAAATCAACTTTGGTTCCAAAATTCAATTAAAATCAATCTCAGTTCAATAATTTCAATATTTAAACTATTTCCAATTCAATAGATTTCAAAGTTTAAATATTCAAACATTTACAATTACTTAATTTGATAAATTCCATTTTTATTTCAAAATTCAACTTTAATTTTATTTAAATTTGAAAATATCCACTTAATCATTTTTAATAACCATTTAAATAAAATCTCTAATTACAAATTTAAATCAATATTAAATATTCAATTTCAATTTTATTTAAATTTAAAAATATTCATTTAATCACCTTTAATCAAAATCAAGTTATAAAAATCATACCTTTATAATCTCAAAATTAATAAGTTTCAAATAAATTTTAATTTAAGTTCAAATATTAACAATTTAAATTTCAAGTCAACTTTAATTTATCTTTCTAACCTCTATTTATTAAAATTATTACAAAATCTATTTAAAAATATTAATATAAATTTTAAATAAATATTTAAACATATATTTTTTTTTAAATTAAATTCTTATTAAACTTTATTATATTGATTATTATCAAATTAAATCTTATTATTATTAAATCTATTTTAAATCTTATTTAATATGTTTTAAAAATAATAAAGTTATAAGTAAAATTTATAATTTATATTTTAAAACTTAACTTATAATTTTAAAATTTCCAAAACATATAATTTTAAAAAACTAAATTTTACACATATATTAAAATAAAATCTATATATTTTATTTTAAAATCGAAACACATATATTTTTCTTTTCTCAATTTTTTTGGAAATCATTTAAAAATAAACCAGCGGTGTCCTTATATAATTTTCTATCCTATGGTCAAGCGATACAGATATTTATCATTTCAATCCGCAATAATTTAATATTTACGGGTATATATCATTTCAACCAGCAATCATAAAATTCAAATCAATAAAATCGCTTGGGTTTATCATTTCAACCCATAACGATTTTCCCTAATCTGTAATATCGTTCGTGTATGTATCATTTCAACGCATAATGATTTCTAAACTAACAGGGAACTTGCAGTGTGAGAACAATAGAATAATAATATAAAATGACATACATATCGATAGCAAGCATATAACATAATTAACAAGTTAAATATATATCCAATAGGTTATGTGTCGTATGTCAATTAATATACGTAAACAATTGCAGATAATAACATATCATATTTAACAATTAAATTTCTAACTAATTCAAATTTAACAACATATTTAAATCGTTATTTCATGTGAATATAAATTTACTAACATATGAATGTTAATCGCGAGTGATCGTTCATCTTTCGAGGCTATGGAAACAATGATGTCGAAGATGGTTACACAGACACGTATACAGATACGAACACGAGCAAAGGAAAGCAAAAGCTGCAGAGATTTCCGGACAGCGAGCATACAAGGCAAAGCACGAGAACTTGAATTCGAGAATTCAAAATATATATATATATTTGAGATATATATATATATATATGAAGAGCAAGGAGGCTGCTCACGGCAAAATGATGCTGCGGCGGAAGGGCTTGCTACACGGAGGAGGCTTTGGGTGCTGAAGCGGTGGAGGACGTGGGTGAAGCAAGGCTGTCAAGTGAGGAACGGATGGGTTGGTGGCACAAGTTTTGCTGTGGCATGGTTTTTGGTTGAAGCAGGCTAACAGGGGGACAGTGGCACGACGTTCGAACGTGAGGGCTATTGCGATGGGTTTTCTGGGTGGTGGCAGTTGTCCGGTCGGAGGAAGGTCAGGGAAGATGGCGGAAGAGGTAGAGTGTGGCGGAGAGGCTATTCGGGTTCAGGGAAGATGGGAAGGTTCGGCTATTGGTGGGAGGGCTGGCATTTATGATTGTGATGTGGAGACGGGAGGGTCTGGTCGCGGCAGTTGTTCTAGCAGTGGGAGGCGAGCTGCTGTGGGTTTGGGTCGGGGTTTTGAGTGGGCTGCGTGGTGAGATGGTGCTCGGTGCACACGCTGTTGGGTGGTGTTTTGCTTGACGAGGTGGTAAGGGGAATGAGGGTGGTAGGCGGAAGGCGGGATAATGCCGCCGAGGTTGATGGTGGAAGAAGAGGGCGGATGCGGATCAGGCGTGGAATGCTGGACTAGCAAGCTGTCACGGTAGGTGGTGAAGTGCAGTTCTCTAAGAAAAATGAATGGAACAAGATGGTAAGTGAATTCAGAGCAGTTCTCAAATCAAATTTACATAGTATATATATTTTTCTTTGTAAAAGTAAGATCATAGAGAAGAGAACGAACCAGGGAAAAAACGAATAGAAAATATATATTTAACAATGGGAATAGAGAATGTCAATTAAATTATGGGAATATAAAAGGCCAGTGGCCATTGGGTTTCAACCGGTGGACAATTGAATGGTCGCAGGGAAACCAAAAGGTTCAAAACACATACCGATACGGCTAACCGTTTCGCAGATTTCGCCATGTACCTGATGTCGAAATACACAAATGAATATACTGTGGAGATTAGCACGACGAGACGAACAGAATGGTACATTGATTTCAGCGATACGACCAACCTATAAAAACTCGATTTTCGCTGCTGAAAATGCTGCTAAAACGCCGAAAATAAGATAAACAGGGCTAGAGCAGTCCAAATTTGGCGAAACGAAATATGACGACTCACTTAGAAAATGATATACATTTTTCTTATATAAAAATATTCAGATTTCAAAAATATTTTGTTTCCATCATATTTAACTGATTTTAAATTTTAAATTGAAATTTCACAACCAAACAAACTTACATAATTTCCAATGAAAATCTGTCACTTGTTATGCTTAAACAGACGCATATGAAATATCAAATTTTCGTTGCAAAAATTTTAATTATTTTATTTCAAGAAAAAAATTTAGTTAATTACGTTATTTAAATCGTTAAAATTTCCGGGTCGTTACAAAGTAAGTGAAACATAAATGAGTACTATATAGAAAAATGTTGCGTCAAAAGTTAAAGACACTCAAGTTATTGTTAATTTTTTTTGTACTCTCTTTATTCACAGTATAGCCATTTTAATATTATTATTTATTATTATTTTTGAAGAATAAAATGACCTCTTATTAAGCTAAGTTTGCATTATGGTAAGAAGAAGAAAGATTGAAGCATGATAGAATGAAAGTACCCAATTAATATATGCTGTAAATAAGAAAAAAATTAAAATTAAAATTAATAAGGACAAAAAAGTCGCTAAGGATCTAAAGAAAAGCAGTAACATACGGATATATTTATAATTGTTTCTTTTGTAAAATCTATGGACATATAAAAGGAAATTTACTAGATATCACACACGTCTTGTCTAAAGAGATATGCATATTGTTTGGATTTGTTTGATATTTTTGTTATACTGTCACTTAGACAAATTTCAATTTCTAATTTTGATATAAACAAATTTCTACTGTTTCTTTAGAAATAATAAGATTAATCTATCAATAAATTCATATATTATTGGAATTTAATATTTTAAAATTCATTATAAATACGTCTTTTAATGAAGCCTTGAATTTGGATATAGTGGTTAATGTAGTTATTTATTCCATCTTACTAAATAATTGTAGATTGCGATACTAAAGATAACATATACTTTATTTATATTCTAAATTACTTAAAACTACAAGTTTTATAAAGGGGTTTTTAGGTTGAAGGAAAAAGTTAAAGAAAAATTTAGTTTCAGGGACAAGAAGTTTGTTTTTTAGGCCGAAGGACACTTTTTAGTGTAAATCGCAGAATGATAGTTGTAACTATCATTTTCAGTTTACACTAAAAAGTGTCCTTCAGACTAAAAAACAAACTTGTCGTCCCTGAGACTAAATTTTTTTCCAACTTCTTCCTTGTGTCTATTTACCTGTTTTATAAACCCGCACAAAGAAAAAAAAATTATGATGGGAAATGCAACAATTTTGAGGATGTTGAGTTTGTAGGGAGAAATAAAGTATGGATCATTGTCTCTAAAGATAATCATCATATTTGATTCAACTAAAGTTTACTTCTTCGGATAATGTATATGATTTGTTTCCTTTCATTGGTAGAAGTAAATTAGAAACCAAAATAAGACAATGTTAAACAAAATTTTCTTCGAATTAAGGTTAATGTTCAAGAAAACGAACTCGACAACCTCAAGATACAAGGTCACTAAGGAAATCCACTTGAAAAGGAAGAAATACTATTCTGAATGACCATGTAGTATTTCTCCATAAAGTAAATAATGGATTGGTGAAGATCTTTTTGTTGGCTTACATCTATCCATACAGTATATTAATTTGAAATGTGAATTTAAGATATGAATATATAGTGCAAATCTATAAAGGACAATAAAGTTTGAGACGTTTTCTCCTACCTTAAGATAATAAGATCATTGGTTATGAATAACTATTCAAAACCAAAAGAAATTAAGTGGGTAATATGGAAAGGTATAGGCTCATTATAGAAAAGACAATATTGAAAAAGAAAACGATCTTTTCTTTTAAAGAGTCTTTCTCTCTAGTATTATTGAAAAACTCTTTAGAGTCATTTTGGAACTTGTTGCAAATTATAATTTTGAGCAATATCAGAAGGATATTAAAGTCGTGTTTCTCAATGGAGAGATTGATGAAACAACTTAAAAAACTCACTTATGAATTATTCTTTTGTGTTAGGAATTCAAATACACCATTATTATTCATGGGGTGATATTTGGATTATCACAAAAGAGCTAGGCAGATAAATACTTAAAAATGTTTGGTATGCAAACCGCGAATCAGTTGATTCTCTTTTGACAAAAGAGACAATTGTTGTCTTATATAGTGATATAAAGAACATCCTTGAAGCTAAAGAAATGCAAAAGATGCCTCATACATTTACGACGTCGAGTCTAATGCATGCTAAGGCATATACACATATGGATATTTTGTGTATTATTTGATAGATATCTTACTGACATTGAAAGTGGATTACTGGTTGGAAATCAAAATTGTTATGAGATATCTTTAATATACAAAAAAAGAGAATATATGCTCGTAGATGAAAGATCGGATTTGTTGGAGATCATAAAGCATTGCGATCCAAATATTTTGAATGACAAGACTACAAAAGATCCATTTTAAGTTATAATAATATTATTATTATTGGGTGGTGCTATATAAGGAAAGTTGTCATAGAGACACTTATAGCTTCCTCTACTATAGAATTAACGTTTATTTTCTATTATGGGGCATCTAACGATGGAAAATAATCGCAAAATTTTATCATAAAATTGTGAAATATTTAAAATAAATAAATATAGTGAAAGACCATTGAAGTAATATTGTGACAATTAATAACATATTAATTTTCAACAAGGGGAGAGTACAAAACAGATTGTAATTCATAAATCATATTATGACAAACTTCATTATGGTGGATCTGCTTGCAAAAAAATTATCATCGAAGGTCTTTCGTGAATATATCGCTCAATTGGTGTAACTTTTATGTGATTATTTTGGTTCAGTGGGAGTTTGTATTTGGTAGTATCATATGACACATTGCTCTATGCTTTGGTAACAGATATATATATCAATTTTTTTATGAGAAACAGAGTAATAAAGTTTTCTTTGCACTCTAATTCGTTCAATATTTGAACGTTTTGATCTCACTAAAGTTGGACCAGTTGGAAATCGACATGTATAGTTCACAGTTCATGTAATTTCCATGTTACGCATATATGATTGATATATGTTGTTTGATCGTGTTGGTATGTGTGACCATTGATGGGTTAGTTACACTAAAGGTAACGAAAGCCGCTTTGATCTTTTGCTAGCAAATTAATGGACGAGATTAATTATTTCGGAAACACTTTATGTTAAAAATAGCAAATTTTGAAGCTTATAAAATTAAACACGTGTATAATGTTATTACATGTATGGCCTAGAGGGAGATTGTTGGAAAATTTCAATATGTGGGTCACATATGTAAAATAAAACGTATTGTGTTATTTTGATGTAAAGTCTAACTAAAGTTATCATATTTTGAATTAAAGATAAAAGGCTTAAGGATTAGTTCTCATGGCATTGATGTGTAGATATCAAAACAATTCTAATTTGTTAAAGGGTCAAATTAGAAAATACCAACATTATAACTAAGGGGTTATCGTCCTTAAATTACAGAAGCTCTGGTTATTCTCTTAATCTCTTCTATGAAAATAATTTAGATCTAGGGTTTGTGTCAATTTAGAAGATAAAACCAATTTCTTTTCTCTTTTAACGAGCAACTATGGATTCGAGTACGGCTTACGCTAATTTATTTATCTTATTCTGATTTCTTTTCAATCAAATCAATATGGATCACATATTCAGATCTAAGGTTTCATAATAAATTAATTTTAAAGTATATTGAAATCATAGTAAAAAAGTGGTAGCAGTCATTTTGATGTGGCAGAAGGTTGAATCCATAACCTTTAGAACCTCAACCTATAGCGTCATATCACTTGACATTTGAAATAATGATCATCGATGTATAAGTTATATTTTTAACGATAAAAGGATCTCAATTTTTTGGTACTTTATTTAAAAAATGACTTTGTTTTAGATTTCAAAGTTAGAGTACTCAAAACTTTATTGTCATAAATAAATTTCCCTCCAAATTCTGGAATTAGCACAACCAAATTCTGATTTATACACATGCATTTATTGTATGCATGTGTGCATGTCCAGCTTTTTTATTCACAAAATGCATTAAAAAACTGGCCTCCAAGTTTTTTATAAAAATGCCACTATATTCATGCATGGAATGAAATATGAATCATTAAACTGTTCATATGTGCATATAATTATTCAACTATATTTTTCCCCCTTCCAAGTATGGGCCAGATCAGTCTAATTTTTTTAGAACTTATTATGTTTGAATGTTATTGAAAAAAAAAATGGTTCTAGAAACAGAAGAAAACAAATTTATCTGTATGACCAATGACACTGAGGGTTTGGTTTGAGCTCTAAATATTTTTGCAATTTCAACATTTCGTTAAAACAAATTAGGTTATATTGTTCAGACCGTAGTCCGTCTTATTGATGTATTTTCATTCATTTTTTCCTGACCATTTTAAGTCAAACGATAATTCAAATTTATGTTACAGAGAATTTACATTTTACTATTCCTTTGCTAGTGATGCATATATGTTAACATACACTGATTTATTTTATCATACAGATCGCTTAAAGCGCATTATGTACACTAATTTAAGCATGTACAGTAATGAACTCTAAATTCGAAAGTCATACCCCTACGAGTTAGCATGACTATTTGGTTGATTAGCAGTGCAATTTTTGATGTATCAACTCAAAAGTGTAAATAAGCAACACACTACTGGGTTATGTGCCTATGAACAGTGAGCGTACTGTAGGTTACAGTAAAAAAACAAACTACGTTGCCTAGAATATACGACTCATTTTTAAATCTACTAAATAAAAAACAACTAGCTGAGTTGTACAATTATTCTGTTTTCTCATATGAATTTTAGGTGAATGTACAGGGGTATTCATTTATAATCTTTATTAACAGTAGTACTAGAATAACAACCTTTGATCCGTTGGTAAAATTCCAACAATACCCTTATATATAAATAAAAGGTTAGAAGTTGAATTATACCTTGAACAAAAATTAACATTTATCCCTAAATGAAAATTTTAAAACATAAACAGGTCTAGAAGTTCAAATCTATTCCAAAACAAAACAAGTTGTATCTTTTTTATTTCATGTTTTTCAGTTAATTTTATCAACCTGCATAAAAAATTTAAAATTAATAATTTTATAATGGATTTTTATGTGCACGTGCGAGATTTGATGTGCCAAAAAAATCTTAATAATATATAGGGTTTGTATAATCGGTTCTTCGTAGATCCAAATTCTATTATCCGCGACTATTTGTAGGCCCGTCAAACGGGTCGGGTCGGGTCATAAATGGGTTGGGTAAAATTTGACCCGATCTATTTAGAACATAAACAAATCCGACCCGTTTAATAAACGGATCAACCCGACCCGACCCGTTTAATAAAAGGGTCAACCCGACCCGACCCTTTTGATTCAAAAATTAAATTGAAAGATAACATATAAGATGGCAATTGACAACCAAGCAGTAGTGAAAATAGAACTTCAAACACACCAACATCTAATTACTCCCAAATTACATCTAATAAAACACAATTCACCGTATTAGAAAAGAAAAGAGAAACAATCAAGCAACAAATACATAAAATACATAATGTGTCAGTCCATGCCCAGTACAACAATCATGCAGAATCTACATAATTAGAACAACAATCATGCCCAGTACTGTCAACAACAAGCAGATCCAAAACTCCACCTATACAAAATACATAAAACAGTCAAGATCAAGAACAGTTTGCAAAAACTGAGTGTGCTTTTGGTTTTGCAAAAACTGAGTGTGCTTTTGGTTTTGCAAAACTGAGGATGCTCCCAAGATCAAGAACAGAAATGACATTTGTTCTTAATTATGCTAACTTACATCCGAGTTATTTTTTCTTTTATCTGCAGAATTTGAGGTAACAGGTTTTTGTATCTGATTGCACAATAGAGTAAGTTGAAGGTAACATCTTACCAAAGATATCTACCTGTAAAAGCAAAATGTGGTTCTAGCAGTAATAATAACTTCGAACTCATAAATTGTTGCGGCACTTTGTTGCATCAAAGATATTTACCTGTAAAAGAAAAAAATAGCAAAATAAATCAAAAATACAACAAATCCAGTGTGGAACATAATTGATGCAACCAATTGTTTGATCTGAAAGTTGCCAAAATGCCAAACATAGTAAAATGTTTAAACTGGGTTACCAAAATGCCAAACTTAGCAAATGATATGCAACTATAATTTGATATGCACAGAAGGTTATCAAAATGTATAAACCAGTTTAACTGGTAGTAACTCAGAACACTACAGTTGTAAAAAAAAACTGGCATGCAGATTAGTTTAAAGTTCTAAAATAAGACATTTGTGAAGGAAAACTCAACTGATAGCCACACATTTTAATTTTTTTTAAGAAATCAACAGTGTTTTCCACTTTTCCTGGCATATGATTATGTGCCCATATATCGACCTTATAAATAAGGCTGCTTTTCTTCACCTCATCTCCAGAAAGAAATAAAAAATAACCACATGATCATGGTTGCATTTAATACATCTTCGTTCCTCTTCCTAATTTCAGTATCAGTAGCATCAGTGTCATGTGCTCTGCCAAATTCAACATTCTAGTGCCACCCAAAAGACTACTTTGCCCTCACGATGCTAAAAAGGTCTTTTGGCAACAGGTTATTTTTTGTCCTTTGGAACAAAAAAACCAACTGTCGCAAAACTTTTCTTATTCATTAATGTCTATGAATCATGGATTCATGGTGAATGAGACTTCTCTTAATATGCTCAGTAGTTTACCCAAGATTCAAAATACAAGGATTTTCTTGGGAGATAAAACTTAATGAAGTGTGGGAAAAATACAAAACATGAAGTGCATGATATATATAAACAATGTGTCTCAATGATGTTAATTAAACAACCAATTTACACAACAATCAAATCTGTAAAACTAATGCAGTGCCATGCATATACCATGCAGTTATCATACATAACTCTCTAAAAATGCATATGTCATGCATCTATCATAAATAACTCTCTAAAAATGACATTTCTTGGAGGAAACTATGCTCTTTATTTGTATGCACAAAGAACTCTCCCTCCAAAAAAGAAAAAACCTTTATCAAAGAAGAAGTTGAGGAAAGAAAGGCTCAAGCAAGGTGTCTCTGCACCTGGAGAGTGAGGTCTTTATTTGGAGATGTTAAATTCACCTAGTTTCAAATGGTTATCAACGCTGCTTTTACTTTCCTCCTCACTCTATCTTCATTATATACTTCTTAACAGAGTGTATGATTTTAATGCATGGATTGGAAGCACTCATATCATTGACCTCTCCTTGTGTATTGTTTATGAAACCATAGTTCTAGTTCCAAAATGATAAGATTGCTTTGCCTTCTCAACCCATATCCTGGGAAGACTCCGCATCTGCACAAATTCTTTACCATTGTTCGTACAAACCAAAATAGGACAGAAATGATAAAGAATATGTCTATCCTTGGCTAGGATATAAATTCTACTACTATAAGTACTTATCCTATAAACTTGTATTAACATTAATTTATATTATAAATATATCCTGCAAATTGTACCAAAGTTATTTGAACCTATACGAACCCTGTGTTGAACCGAAACCATCCTCTTGCCAAACTCATTGTCTTCACGTGCTCACTCATCTCTTAGCCATTGATTTTCTGATTATTATCGTTTCATGTGATCCAACAATTTCCTCATATTAATTATATTATTTTAATCAATAGTTGGAGTTTATTTAGGTACCTGTGGGTATGGAGAAAGAGGACTAAAAAACCATAACCATACGTTCAACCATAAAAGTCGTATGAATCAAGTAACTGAAATTATTATAATCTAATTGATTCCAATATAAAGGCTGCATTCGAAATTCATTTTCACTGTTAAATCATAATTATAAGATTTAGACATTTTTTTCCCTCAAGTGTATTGATTGCACTATTGCAGTAATCTGATTGATTTGTTATTAAGAATAAAATTTGGTTACCTGTTCTAACAGTTAGGCCTTCTAGGCTGACTTTCTTATATTATTGAACCAATCTGCTTCCCCTATTTGCTAGAATCAAGTGTGCTTGTTAGAGGAAATTCCTGCAAGATTAAACATTTGTTATACTTGAATAAAAACTTAAAACTAAATTTCCACTTTATACAATAATTTTCAACTAAACACTATCAAATTGTTCTTATTTTCTTTAAAACTAAAGTAATTAATGAAAATCTAAAACGAGATTTGAACTTAGATGGCCAAGAAAGAAGGGCACTTCACACCACTATGCTATACATAGTTTTGAAATTATTTCTTGAAATCCCTATTTGAATTTTTTTTTGTTATTATATATATTTAAAAAAATTATATACATAAGGGTCCTGGCCTATTGTGCAAGACCCAAAAATACGCTGCTGTTGCAAGGCCGCAGCTTGAAGCCGTGAGCTGCTAAGTTTCCATTAATATTGTACCAATTATCTTACACTGGATACGCAAAGAGTTCTGAAGATTGGATTTGCCAAAAATGCTGTATAACTAGCACATGTTTACATAATCCAATTGAAGTCTACTAATATACAAATAATAAGTATTTATTTGCTTTAGAAGTTGGAATAGATGATTGTTAGGTAGATATTGGGCTTTACATAGTAATGAACTTTTTTTTATTCGTAGTAAATCTATTATTGATGATAAAAGGGCACACAAGCTTTGATGATAGCCCCCAAATAGCTAATAGAAGCATTTGAAGTATCTCGGCTATCTCTCACATTGTTAATTTGAAGTTGCAAACAAGCAAAGGGAAATGAAATATTAGTCCACTTTTACCAAAGTAACACTTGTAACTATTCTACAGAAAATGGGCAGTTCAATTAGTTCAAATAGGCAAAAGTAGATCTATTTTCGCTGCCATGAAGCAATAAAAAAGATATATATTTATGAATATAAAACTGAAGCTACTGTTCATCTATCTTACAAGACCGAGAATTCATGAACAATGCCAAACAATTTGTTTTAAACAGGAAGATGTAAATTTTAATTATATTTTATCAGCTTGTCTCCATGTCAACTTAAATTCCTCTGTAAAAAATATGTAAGCTTCATGCATGTCATCTTCTTGCAAATAACATGTTTCAGTTTTATACTAAGAAAATAGGGACAGTGAAGATTAACGTATGGAAGAAAAGTACATAGTTTTATACCCAACTTACATCAAGTCAAGCTTATACCTAAGTCACAACAGAATTACGTACCAAAATGAAATGCACTTAATAACAAAACTAGACGTGCCCAACATGAATGAGTAATCAAGACTAATAAAGATTTCCCAGTACCTGCTTAAGCTAGAAACAGATAAACCATGCTCCAAAGCCTCCCTACAAACATGTGATCCAACAAAAGCCATTTCCACCAATTACAAGCAGCTATACAAACAATAATTTCAAACCATCTGAGCGAAAACTACCAGTATAAAGTTTAGAACAACTTATCTTGCATAACTCTTCAAAAAAAGATAGTAACTAATTTACCTTCTCAGACAACGGCGGCATGGTTTGCTCGGTCTCGACTCCCTCAACCTTGAAAGGTTCGTCAACTTTAGAAAAACTAATCTGCCTGCATGTAATCAAATTTCAATTAACTTTACCAAAAAGAATAAAATTATGATAAAAAAGTGCATCAAATTAATCGACAAAAGCAATATTAATCAAATTAATATAACAAGACCAATTATTACCCATATTTTCATTATGCTCAATAAAGGGACCAATTCCGAGGCAAACATATAAACCTTGATCTAGAACAACCTTTATAAACCTCACGTGAAAATTAAAACTTGCTCAAAGTATCGAGAGAATTCTTAATTACCTAGGGTTTACAAATCTGAACAACGATGAAGCTCGTACTCTTCAGTCACTCGAATTCCAAGCTAGGGCTGTCGAACGTTCTTCTTCGACTGATTAAAGTTAGAATTTAGGGTTGTGGAAGAAAGGTAGAGATCGCTCCTTTCGATCTCAGCTGAAACATGGGTAAGTGGGTTGGGTTGGGTTAGGAAGTTTAGTTCGTTAGCTGGAAACGGGTTGGGTAAAAATTAAATAAAAATTAAACGGGTTTGACCCAACCCTTTTAATTTTAGGGTTAGTGGGTTGGGTAAATGGGTTAGGGTCCGTTTTGACGGGCCTAACTATTTGTTAGGCAAAACTGGTTACAGTCGACTTTCTATGTGTATGCCCATGGAATATAAATTATTAAGGATGCCCTACCCACTTTGCGACAGAGATGGTGGAGAACACGTGTCTAAAAATGGAAAGGTGTTACTGCTGATGTATACGTATGCAAAGTAATTGAACTATATAGTATCATTGAGAGATTATATATCAAAGAGTAGCTGAATATTAGCGGAATTGGTTTTTCGGTGCTCTTATTTTTATATAGTTTGAAAATGTACTTGCATACAACATGTAACTGAGACAATATAACATAAATCACATGTCAATACATGTTCGAATTACGCTACGCAAGTTTCGAACTTACGATCTTCCACATCAAAGTCGAATTACTTAACCATTGGAACAACGGTACTTGTCTTTCGTTGCTCTTATTTATATTGTGAGTTATGCATGTTAACTTGAACAATTATTTATTTTATGCATTTTAACTTCCATTCTATCAAAGAATATCCACCTTGAACACTACAATTGTTCATTTCGCAATTTACAATAACTGTTGTAATAGGCCTACGACAACACTCAATAAAATTCGTAATATGCGAAATTGTAATATAGTAGAAGTATTTTACAATTGTTTTGGACCGTTGCAGAAGACCGTTGTGATAAAGTTTTTTACAATTGTTTGTGCCATTTGTAATAGGTTTTTACAACAACTGTTTTTGGTCCGTTGTAATTGGCTTTAACAACTTCTTTTGCATGTTGTTAGAAATGCAAATTAAAAAAATAATCCATGCATTGCTGCAATGCACCTGTGGGTTTAATATCATTTTACAATTGAAACTAACGTTGTACTCATAACAACCAAAATCATTCACATTTGCTAAAAAAATCCGAAAGAATCATATTTCAAAAAGACAAAATGAATTGTATATTCACATCATTCATAAATTTTAACATACATCAATCCTAAACTAACATAAAAAAAAAAGACAATACAATTACATTACACAAATGATGATTGTCTTGTTTTCTAAATTAATATAATGTCAAACCTCATGCCCAAGTTTGACGTCCATTTCTTGAGATACACACGCAGCAACGCTCATAGCAGCAACTCTAACTCTTCTTGAGATACCAGCTAAAAAAGGTCTTGAACATCACGAATGAATTCACGATCAGATTCATAAAGGAAAATTCACAAATTGAGATTGAGTGTGGTTGCACAAAAACACATTATAGTTACCGAAGAAGATTGACTATGTCATTATATTAACTAATTTTAGCACCGTAATTGTAGGAAAAATACCTAATGACCAAAGCGGTAATATGATACAGATTTGAATTACTTGTGGTTTGTTTGTTCTACAGGTGACTTAATGTTAGTGAGAGATATGGGATGGATTTAGCAGGCAGTTGCAACGTATAACAAAAAAAGATAAGCATATATCCCCATGCCTGTCTGACCGTTGTTGACCGAACAACTATTTTATTTGTGTATTGACATTGTAGACATCTATAGTCGACAAATGTGTGACTACCGAACATCAAAGCTAAGTACAAAATTGTATGAAATTTGAACCTTAACATTCAGGGGGAAAAAAAAATCATAGTTCTCGTCAATGCAATAAATCAACTAAGTAAAATATATGTTACAGCATATAATACTTATTCTACTCAAACTTTTACATGCTACGCCTACATGGTATGACTTGCTTACATCTACAGTTCTGAAAGCACCAATACCTTAATTTTAATCTTGTTTATTCATTAGTAATTTTATTTTAATTCGTTTAGTAAAGCTTATATAACAAACAAAAATGTAAGTAAAAAGTTACCATAACATCCTAAGTACTGACTGTATGCACCATGATACTTTTTTTGATAGGCATAGACATGATTTCAAAGCTTCCCTGTCCAGCGACTTCACATTCCATTGACGACAAACTAGATTATGTGTAAGCAATACAAATGATGTACTGATGCAAAATTACTCGTAGGCCAGTGCCTAATTTATTTGTAGCATCATCATGAGCATGCACATCAAGATTTCTATAATTGAGGTCCAACCAAGGATACACATATCAGCATAAGTCTTATTTATCAGTTAATAATAAAAACATCTCAAATTGACTAATGTACATATATTTAGGTTACAACCCAATTGAGCTAGAGGTCCTCTGACGGTACAACCCAATTAAGGAATTAATTTACTGGACTTAAACAATGGCAAAAATCAAACAGTGCCTATTGTGTTTTACAGTAGCATAAAGATAGAGAATATAGAAAATTGTAAAGAGAGCTTTTATTAATTGTAATAGTAATGATACAGAATTGAGTTCTGCTTATATAATGCAAAGTTATATCTATATGGGCTGAAATGTGGGCTAGGCCCAACTCATACAAAATACAATATACAAGGCTATTAGCCACCGTTCATTCATTTTAACTCCCCCTTTTAATTCTATCTAGGGTTTTCTCTTCCTCCTTCTTCTCAGCGCCGCCATCTCTAATCTTGAGATCGTTCTTCAGCTGAGTGAAATATTTTGCCGAGAGAGGTTTAGTTAAGATGTCAGCTCTCTGAAATTGAGCTGAAACATGGTTGACTTTAAGCTTTCCTTCCATTACCTTCTCACGAACAAAGTATAGATCTATTTCAAAATGCTTTGTTCGTGAGTGTAGCACTGGATTTGCAGAGAGAAAAACTGAGCTTAAGTTGTCGCACCAGATTACTGGTGTATTTGTGATGTCAATTCTGATTTCTTTGAGAAGTGACTCGATCCAGATGATTTCAGCAGCGGTGGTGGCAATAGATCTATATTCCGCCTCCGTACTCGAGCGAGAGGTCGCAGCTTGCTTCTTTGAGCACCACGAGATCGGGTTGCTCCCTAGAAATATACAGAAGCCTGTAGTGGATCTTCTGTCGTCTGGATCTGAAGCCCAATCTGCATCACAGTAAGCCTGTATGTTTAATCCCTTTGCGTCGTTGAAATGTAGACCATGATCTATTGTCCCTTTCAGGTAACGTAATATACGTTTTACGGCCTTCCAGTGGTTGCTGAGAGGTCTATGCATAAATTGACATGCCTTGTTTACACTGTAGCTTAGATATGGTCTAGTTACTGTAATGTACTGGAGTGCTCCCACGATACTTCTGTACTGTGTTTCATTATTAATGGGTTCTCCTGATTCTTTAGACAGTTTGAGGTTACTGATCATTGGAGTAGGTAAGGGTTTGGCTTGATCCATGTTTGCTCTTTTTAGTAGATCTAATATGTATCTTTTCTGGCATAGGACTATCTCTGACTTGGATGTTTGAATTACTTCAATACCTAGAAATTGATGTAGATTCCCAAGATCTTTGATTGAAAAAGCTTGGTCAAGATGCTTAATAGTTTGATTCATAGCTTGAATGTCATTTCCTGTAATAATAATATCATCCACGTATACTAGAATGTAGGTGATCTTCTCCTGTTTGCACTGCATGTATAGTGAGTTGTCAGATTTAGTTGGTATGAATCCTAAGCCCATCAGTGTGGACTTGAGTTTCTCATTCCATACTCGTGGTGCCTGCTTTAGTCCATATATTGCTTTGTGTAATTTGCATACCATGTTGTCATTTGTACTTCTCCTGTATCCCTCTGGTTGTTCCATAAACACTTCCTCCTTTAGATCCCCATTAAGAAATGCATTATTTACATCAAGTTGCTTAATCTTCCATTTTTTGTGAAGTGCAATTATCAGTATGAGTCTTATGGTAGTTGGCTTGACTACGGGAGAAAATGTCTCATTGTAGTCGAAACCATACTGTTGATTAAATCCTTTGGCTACCAGTCTTGCTTTGTATTTTGAGATGCTTCCATCTGTGTTCCTTTTAATCTTGTAAGTCCACCTGCAACCAACTATATTCTTGTCCTTGGGCATTGGAACAAGGCTCCAAGTCTTGTTTCTGATGAGTGCACTGTATTCAATATTCATGGCCTGTTTCCAGTTATTATTGCTGACAGCTTCATTGTAGTCTTTTGGTTCTTTTAAATCTAGCTGAGCACTGTATACTTTAGGTTTGAAAATGCCACTCTTTGATCTTGTGATCATATGATGTTCTGTTCTTGCAGGTGATATGTTCTGAATATCTCTGTTGTCTTCAGGTTGATGTGATATGAACTCGGAAGTATCTCCTTGGTTTGAATTGCTCTCATTGATCTGACTGGTGTCTTTGAAGGAGCTGGAGGATTTGTTGGAGTCATGACCTGATCCAGTCTCATTATTGGATAGTGTGTGTTGTGGCTGTTGGATCTCTGCACACTTCCATCAGTCTGATCCCACTCAGGTATAAGAGGTATGGATGGCATTGAGAAGTTTTCTTTAGTATGAACCTTTTTGGTGGTCTTGATATTTTTGTCTGCAAAAGGAAAAATTTTCTCATTAAATACGATATGTCTTGTGACATAGATCCTACCATCATTGCTTAAGCATCTGTATCCTTTTTGGTTGTTTCCATAACCTATAAATGTACATGGGGTGGATCTTAGATTTAGTTTATGATTATTGTATGGTCTAAGACATGGAAAACATAAACATCCAAATGTCTTTAGACTTTTATAGTCTGGTTTGACCCCAAACAAGTACTCAATAGGACTCAAATGCTTAAGAACTTTGGTAGGTAGTCTATTGATTAAGTACACAGCAGTGTTGAAGGCTTCTGGCCAAAATTTCATAGGCATTGACGCCTGTGCTAGCAAGGTTAACCCTGTTTCCACTATATGTCTATGTTTCCTCTCAACTATTCCATTCTGCTCAGATGTGTATGGACATGTTGTTCGATGAATGATACCCTTTTTCTGAAAATATTCTTTTAGTGGTTTATATTCACTCCCACCATCTGTTTGCATAATTTTAACCTCATGACTCAATTGTTTTTCTGCTAGAGTTATGAACTCTATTACAGTCTGTTTAGCATCTGCTTTGGATTTTAGAAAATATATCCAAGTATGTCTAGAATAGCAATCAACAAATGATATATAATACCTGAATCCATAGTCTGAATTTATTGGAGCAGGGCCCCATAAGTCAGTTGCTACCAACTGAAGTGGTTTGTTAATAACAGTAGTAGAATCTGCAAAAGGTAACTTATGGCTTTTGCCTAATTGACAGTAGGTACATACATATGGCACAGATATATCACAGAAAATATTATTATTCATAAGAATTTGTTTTACAATGTTTACATTAGGATGTCCTAGCTTGTAATGCCACAAAGTAAACATTTCTTGATCATTTGTAACATGAGACTCTATGTTATTACACCATATATGTTTACTTTTGCTTTATTCGGAGTTTCCAAAATTGAACTTGTATAATCCTCTGTCCAATTTACCCTGTAATAATATATTTTGATTTAGTAGGTCTTTGACTAAACAGAATTTTGGGTGAAACTCAAAATACACATTGTTGTCATTAGTAAATTGTGATACACTTAGAAGATTCTTTTCTAATATGTGGGACTCTCAGCAAGTTATTGAGATGAAGAAGTCTTTTACCTTGAATACTTTTAGTTCCAACATGTGTGATTTTTAGAGCTTCACCATTCCCCATATGTATAGAGTGCGTACCTGTATATTCTTTATTACCAAGATTGAGATTCTGCAGGTTGCTTGTAAGATGATTTGTGGCGCCTGAGTCTGGGTACCAGTCTTCTTCTGTCACTTCATCTGATCTGGTATGTCTTTCTGTATTTAAAGCTTGAGGCCTTGTCTTTTCTGATTGACTTCCTTGTCTCTGATCTATCTATGCAACATTTGCACTTGAGTTGTAATTTCTTTGATTTTCTTGATTTTGCTGATTTGGATAGTACTCAGTGTTAAGTCTAAAGTAGCACTGCCTTGCTGTATGTCCTGGTCTTTCACAAATTTGACATTTTGTTCTGTTATTGTTCCATCTGCCACTTCTTCCTCTTCCCCTTTGAGTTGTGTTGTTTCTTTGATTGTTGTCTTGTTTGATAGTTTGATTTTCTTACTTTCTTCCTTGATTTCTGCTTCTTGAACTCAAGGCATAATTGAGTGAGAGTTCTGGATTACTTTCTTTTCTTTGCTCTATCCTTCCTTCATGAGATAACAATATAGAGTAGACATTTTGTATGCTAGGTAGAGTTTGATGTGATGAGATAATTGTCACTACTGATTCATATTCAATATCTAAACCATTTAGAATGGTTAGTATCTGCTCAGATTCTGATACAGTATGTCCTGCAGCATCAAGTATATCATAGTAAGATTTTATTTTGGTAAAATACTCTCTCATTGACATATTTTCCTTTCTGAGATTCTGCAGTTGTCTTTTGTAATAAAGAATTCTTGCTGCAGACTGTGTATTGAAAATTTGTTGAATTGTAGACCATATCTCAAATGATGTTTTACACCCTACAATTTGAGATAGTAAACCAGAACTGATGGATGAAAGCAACCAGGCAGCTAATAAACTGTCTTGCTTCTGATAGTTGATAAATTCTTTATTTACAGTTCTTTCACCTGAGCTATCTGTAACCATTCTTGCTGGTACAGTTGTGGTGCCATACAGAAAATCTTCTAACCCATATCCTCTGATGCTTGTTTCAACTTGATATTTCCATAATATATAGTTATTTTCATCAAGGGCAGTAGATACCAGATTACTCTTTGGTTTTATGATATCACTGACCTTTGTTTGAGAAATGTGAGTATCTTGATTTCTTGATCTTGATTCATTCTGACTTTTAATTCCACTTGTTGCAGATGATGCTGTATCATCATCTCCTGCCATGATGATAATGCTTCAATCAGGCTTCTGATCTAGGGAGCTTTATGGTGCAGCCAACGATCTTGTTTTCTTGAACTGGAAACTTGGCGAGGCACAGCTGTACTGATCAGAACAGGGTGAGTTATTCTCAGATGATGAGATGGCCAAGAACTGAGAGCAACCGAGGATGGTGAATGATGAAATTGTTCTGACACCTCCTCCTGGATGGCTCTGTGATGATGAACCAATCTCTGATGAGATTCCAGTAATGAACTGAATCTGTGCTGTCGTTGGACAGACTTTGATGCTCCGATACCAAGATAGAGAATATAGAAAATTGTAAAGAGAGCTTTTATTAATTGTAATAGTAATGATACAGAATTGAGTTCTGCTTATATAATGCAAAGTTATATCTATATGGGCTGAAATGTGGGCTAGGCCCAACTCATACAAAATACAATATACAAGGCTATTAGCCACCGTTCATAATAATTATAAATCGGGATGAAAGCAAGCACCCAGGCTCAAGGGTTAGGATGGGCAGCGTCAGTAGACGCAGACGGTAGAACTTCAAAGACAGTGGACTAGAGACGCGTAATTGAGCTGGTCAAGGCAAGCAGCGAACAGTTCAAGGCGAGCAGCGGAGTTGGATCAATCGCCTGGCTGTTGATGGCCATGCAACGGTCGCCACCAAAGATCAAATAATTAAAGGCATTTCACATTTGCCTCTAATGTTGTTATTAGAGGCCAAAATTGGTATTAAATTGCTTCTACACTCATGAGAGGCAAATTAAGAATAGCCTCTAAAAACTATCCCTCTAATGATAAGTAGGAACATATAAATCTCTCAACTTGCCTCTAATAAAATGCCTTACACGTGAGCAATATGTAATATTACTCTAATAAAGGCAAAAATAATTTCCTCTAAAAGACTTCAACAAAGGCCACAAAATGCGCCCCTAAAGCCATGCATAATTATAAACTGGATTCTAAATAATCCCAAACAATATGCCTCTCTGACGTTATGCTTCTATCAAAGATTATACAAAAGACAGAAATATTATATAACTATACTTCTATACGCATCACAATATACGCATCCAAGTTACATTTTAATATAATATGCATATAGATTAGAAACATTCGCACAAAAAAATGAGAGACGTCCAAATTATAATTAACATAACAAAATTGGATTACATAGTCAATCCATCGCAAAAAAAATAAAATGTAACAAGCATACAAGATTACATAAGTGCAAATTGCACCGTAATCATTTGAGACTTCGACCGATTAACTCTCACATAAATTACGGACAATATGGAACACTCGGATACTTCATCTTGTGGACGCACAATGTAGTTCTTCATGGAGACTGACAGTTATACTTAGAAAATAACAGGCTACCACATTCTCATATTTGAACTCCGTCTAATGCAGAAGCCGCTATTTTTTGTTCAGACTATAATAACTTCTTCATACTAAGTTGAAATCAAGCGAGACTTCACCCGATTAACTCCCACCTAAATTACGGACAATATGAAATACTCGGATACTTCATCTTATGAACGCACACTGTAGTTCTCTATGAAGATTGACAGTTGTACTTAGAAAATAACAGGCTACCACATCCTCATATTTAAACACCGCCTAGTGCAGAAGCCGCTATTTTTTTTGTTCAGACTGCAATACTTCTTCATACTAACTCGGAATCAGAAGAAACTTCGATCGATTAACTTCCACCTAAATTACAGATAATACGGAACACTCGGATATTTCATCTTGTGAACGCACACTGTAGTTCTCCATGGAGACTGACAGTTGTACTTAGAAAATAATAGGCTACCACATTCTCATATTTGAATTTTGATGAAAATTAGAATTTAAATTTTAAAATTTAAATTTTTATATTTTAATTTCTATCAAAATTCAAAACGTAAAAATTAGAATTAGAATTATTTTATATCTATTTGTTTTTTATTAGTCAAATCAAATTTAAATCTTTAAATCGATTAAATGGGTAAACCGCTTATTAAATGGGTTGGGTCATAAATGGGTTGGATCATAAATGGATCGAAAAGAATGGGTCATAAATAGGTTGGGTCAAACTCGACCCGACCCATTTTGACCCGACCCAACCCGTTTGACAGGTCTACATGGTAACAAATGTTATTTATGTCAAACTTAGACGTAAAACATTTGGGAAGCCTATAACATAATTGAAATATTTTGATATGAGAGAAATCAAAGGCGGTTTAACCAAATCGAGACAGAATTAAGGCTGTACATGGATACTCGATAAATCTTAAATCTGTCTGCATTCGTGCTCGAAAAATAGACAAATATCGGATATTTAGAAACAGAGATACGAATGCGAATATGAAGATATTCGCATCCAAACATGAAGTACATCGAGTACCTGAATGGATTTAAAATGGATTAAATCTTACGTTTTAAAAAGAACATCTTTGCCTAATTCATCGCGAACGCTTATAATAGATTTCATAGATCATATAACCTCCTGTGTATAAAATGAAAAATTATCATGATCTATATCACATGTTCACGCCATAAACGAGTATACATGTCTGTTCAGCTTGCCACTAGTTAGCATAAGTATAGTGCTCCCTAAATATTTTTATGCCACAATTAACTATAGAAAGAGTGCATTAATCATTACACTCATATCAGTGGAAGAATGTACAAAATAGTAGTAAGGTGCCTATTTAAGATTCATACTGAATGGTTGTATTTTAAAGAAGTGTGATGTTACAATACATTTTGTTAAATGAAATGTATTGAATGGTCTCACATTGAGATATACAGAGTAAAGTAAATGGATGCGGTGCAGGCATGTAGCCTATAAGCCCAATAGCCCATCTATGTAAAAATTCCATAAATAAGCTGTTGTACATCACAGTATCAGTTTGTAATACAACAACATATCAATTAATACTTCCTTTAAATATGGTATTAGAGCAACAAATTATCTAACGACATTGAGATCAATTGCCTTGCCATTACCCATCAGATCATTCTCATAATTTGGGTAGGCTGCAACTACAGCAGTTCATCAGAGTTCATCCTCCTCATTTGAATCTACTGGTTAGGTCATTTTTCTTGAAACTTATTCATATTCTTTGCATCATTGAGCCGTGCCTGAGCAAATTATCAGAAAGATTTTCATCATTTAATTTGCTGGCTGCTCTTAGTTTGTTTGCAAGAAATTGTGATTGCATCATTACTGAGTATTCTTGATAGTCAATTCAGTATTTCCTGTAAGTATTACATCACTACTGAGTATTCCTGATATTCAGTCCGCTATCTTTTCTATTTTACCTTTGCTTTGCTCTCAAGAGGGCCTGATAGCATCCTTATTGAGTATTTCTTGACAGCTTAATATAATATCTTTTTTGTTTCTTGGATCTATTTCATCTATTTTTTCCCTTCATCTTCACTAAATTCTTGATATGGCCGAAGAAGATATTGATAATAATTCAGCCACATCTCAAAATCCAAGATCAACTTCTACACAACAATCTACAAATGAAAACATATCCAAACTCATAATTAGTCATCAAAGTCAGTTGATAGCAAATCAGTTAGATGAGACAAATTATTTGTTATGGAAATTTCAAACATTAACTGTTATAAGGGGATATGGACCGAAATCATATACTCTTGGAACCAAGACTATTCCAGATCAATATATCAACACTCCAGAAGGAGTTTCAGTGGGAAATAGAGAGTACACAATTTATCAAAGGCAAGATAATCTGTTGAGTTCATGGCTTTTATCTACCATAATTGCTAGTTTATTACCACAGTTGATAGGGTGCACAATAGCCAAAGAAATCTGGTCAACAATATAACATGTGTTCAACTCACAATCCACAGCAAAAGTCATGCACTATAAAAGGCAATTATAAAGCTTAAAGAAGGAAAGTATGTCTATGAGAGAGTATTTAACAAAAGTAAAAATAGTATGTGATTTACTGGTGCTGCAGACATGCCATATCAGATACAGAGCAAATTCTGTCAATTCTAAGTGGCTAGATGAGGAGTATGAAGCTATAATAGCTATAATTTCTTCAATGCAAACTAGCCTAATCTTATCATATGTTCATTCTACACTTCTTGCTCATGAAGGTAGAATTGAACATAAGAAATCAGCTACTTCAGATTTTACTATCAACTATACATCAAACAACAAATTCAAGAACCAAGAAAGAAACAATTCATCCATATATGAAGGAAGTAACAGTCAACGAGGAGGTCAGTCAGCCAAAAACAGAGGAAGAGGTGGAAAGTTCAATAACAACAACAATAATAGACTTGGATGTCAAATATGAGAAAATTTTGGTCATGCAGCAAACTGGTGCTATTTTAGGTTTGATGCAAATTACATACCAGCACAGCACAACAGTCAAAGAGCCTACAATGCTAATGCAAATCTGGCAAATATTCAACAAGAATCAAGAAACCAGACAGAAGTAGCAAAAAATAATAATAGAGATATAGCCAAACTAGAGGACATTGTAGGTGAAATCTGGTATCCTAATTCTAGAGCTACGGATCATGTGACCAACAATCTCAACAATCTAAATCTTGGCAGTAAAGAATATCGAGGTAAATAGTGTATGCACATGGGTAATGGTGTATCAACTAAGATAACAAATGTTGGTAATGCTTGCATTCAAGGTAATAGAGAACTTTATCTAAATAATTTATTTAGGGTCCCATAGATAAAAAAAATTTGATAAGTGTTTCACAATTTGCTAGAGACAATAATGTATATTTTGAGTTTTACCCAAATTATTGTTTAGTTAAAGATATACTAACTAAAAAAATCCTTTTGCAGGGTAAAACAGAGAAAGGACTTTACAGGTTCACTCTGGTTTATTCAAGAAATGTGGGACATTGGAAAATGTGTTGTAATATCTCCAAAACAACTCAAAATGAAGAGAATATGAGTATGTTTGAAACTTGGCATTATAGACTAGGACATCCTAGCATTGATGTTGTAAAGAGAATTTTGAATAGAAATAATATTTCTTGTGATAATATACCTACTCCATATGTTTGTACGTATTATCAAATGGGAAAAAGCATAAACTTGCTTTTCAAGATTCTCAAACAAAATATAATAAACCTTTGGAACTTGTTGTTGTTGATCTATGGGATCCTGTTCCAATTAACACCGATTAAGGTTTTAAATATTATATATCATTTATTGATGCATATTCTAGATATGTTTGGATATATTTTTTGAAGGAAAAATCAAAAACATATCAACCAGTGTTACAATTTATAGCTCAAGCTGAGAGGCAAACCAGTTTTCAGGTGAAACTTACGCAAACTGATGGAGGTACTGAGTTCAAAACTCTCAAAGAATATTTTCAAAAGAAGGGAATAGTTCAAAGAATTACTTGCCCACACACATCAGAATAAAATGGCCTGATAGAAAGAAAACACTGACATATAGTAGAGACAGGACTCACCATGCTTGCACAAGCATCTTTACCACTTAAATTCTGGCAAGATGCCTTTGCTACTGCAGTGATTCTGAATAATCAGTTACCTACAAAAGTGTCAAAGGACAGAAGTCCAACTGAAGTGCTATTCAACAAGCAATCTGATTATCAAAGCCTAAAAGTTTTTGGCTGCCTATGTTTTCCCTATCTGAGACAATACAATAATCACAAGTTAAACTTCAGATCATATCCTTATATATTCCTGGGATATCCCAACAGTGTAAAAGGGTACAAATGTTTGGACATCAAAGGAAGAGTATTCATTTCTAGACATGTCATCTTCAATGAACACATATTCCGATTGAGATCAAGGCAACATAGAAAATTAATAACTGAAAATTCCCTATACCACTAATACATACAAGTCATGATGACATCACTTAGATGCAAGATTCAGATCATCTGAATGACAAAGGACCTCAACTTGATCTGCCAAATCTTCAGCCAAGTCAAGAATCACCCAAATCATTCAGATGTCCCACCTCAACATCTCAATAAGATTCAAGCCACCAATCAGAGTCTGAACAAGCTTATGATGAAGCTCAATTCTCCAATACCCAACCTGAAACACAAAATAATAACACAAGACAACAAGCTGCTCCAACAAGAGAGGGTCATCATATGATAACTAGATCTAAAAGTGGTATATTCAAACCAAAAGTATATATCACAAATATAGATGTTCAAGAACCATGCACATATCGGCATGCATTGCAAAGTGAAAAATAAAAAGCAGCTATGAGAGAAGAATATGATGCTCTTATAAAGAATAATACATGGAGTCTTGTTCCTTTACCACATCACAAAATATTATTGGATGCAAGTGGACCTACGAACTGAAAAGAAATGCAGATGGAACAATCTTCAAATATAAGGCAAGACTAACAGCCAAAGGTTTTTCACAACAATAAGGGTTTGACTTTAATGAAACATTCTCACCAGTGATAAAACCAACATCAATCAGGATTATTCTTATAGTTGCCCTACACAATAATTGGAGCATAAGACAATTGGATGTAAACAATGCATTTTTGAATGGTGTTCTACAAGAAGAAGTATATATGGAACAACAACATGGATTTAAACAAAGTGGAAATGCAAAACTTGTATGTAAGCTAAATAAGGCAATTTATGGACTTAAACAAGCTCCTAGAGTATAGTTTGAGAAGTTGAAGGCGACACTAATCAGACTTGGTTATAGTTTAACAAAGTCAGATAATTACTTATTCACCAAGTTTCACGAAGATACAGTGACATATGTATTAATCTATGTGGGTGATTTCATCATTACTGGAAGT
This sequence comes from Allium fistulosum, assembly GCA_030737815.1. Lineage (NCBI taxonomy): Eukaryota > Viridiplantae > Streptophyta > Magnoliopsida > Asparagales > Amaryllidaceae > Allium > Allium fistulosum. The sequence continues at coordinate 492,956,975 of CM060905.1, read as the reverse complement.
AATGATAAAGAAATCAGAGATCTTATGCAGAAGTTAAACCAAGAATTTTCTACCAATGATCTTGGAGATTTAAACTACTTTCTTGGAATTGAAGTCAAGGAAACTTCAAATTCAAAAATCTATTTAAGTCAGAAAAAATATATCTCAGAAATCCTCATCAAAGCAAAAATGGATCAAGCAAACGGTCTTCCCACACCAATGATTACCAATCGACATTTATCAAAAAATAAAGGAGAAGCAATATCAAATGCAAAATAGTACAGAAGTATTGTAGGAGCTCTATAATATGTGACCATAACTAGACCAGAAATCGCATACAGTGTAAACAAAGTCAGCTAGTATATGCAAAATCCCCTTAAGGAACATTGGAAGGCTGTAAAGAGAATTCTGAGATACTAAAAGAGGACAATAAATCATGGTTTAACTTTAAAAAACTGTACTAATCTATGTTTGTTTGGTTTTGCAGATGCTAACTGGGCAACAAATTTAGATGATCGCAGATCAACAACTGGATACTGCATCTACTTAGGGAAGAATCCAATCTCTTGGTGTTCAAAATCTTGATCTAGTACTGAGGCTGAGTATAGAAGTGTCGCAAGTGTAACTTCAGAATTAATGTGGATCAAATCACTACTTACTGAACTGAAAATCAAAATCAACAACAAAGCAATACTGTGGTGTGATAATCTAACCACAGTATCTTTAACTGCAAATCTAGTTCTACATTCTTGAACTAAACATATGGAACTGGATCTGTAATTTGTCAGGGAGCAAGTGATGAACAGAAATCTATAAGTCAACCACTTATCGAGCACTCACCAGAGAGCTGACATTTTCACTAAGTCGTTATCAGCAAAAAACTTTCACAGACCACGGCTTGAACTTAACGTTGAGGAAATTCACCATCAATCAAAAGCAACTTCGAAACCCTAGATTCCTTTGATCGAAAGCAGAAAGTTCAATAAGAATTAGAGAACTCAAGCTTTAGCTAAGAAGATAATCAAGCAAAAGAAATATCAATTAGTTTTTCAACTTATCTGTTGTTTGAAGCAAGATCGAAGATCTTCATGTCAATTCTGGAAGCGACTGGAAACCCTAGTGTAACGACCCCGGATTTTATAAATATTTAAACTGATAATTAATTTAATTTTTGAATTAAAAATTGTTAAATTTATGGATAAATGGATGCGAGTTTCCCCGAATTAAAATAAATTTTGTATAAATCATTTAAATGTAAATATTGTATATATATGTATATATGTGATTTGAATTTAAATGACTCAAAGTAATTATTTGTGATCATTAATTAAATCTTAATATAAATGGTTTAAAGATAAGTATAAAAATAAAATAATTTTAAAAATTTAGAATTGATGGTTAGTAATGATTTGAATGTATAAAATAAATATAAGATAATAAATATTAAAGTAAAATAATAATAATAAATATTTAAAAGTAGAGATATAAATAAATACAAGATAAATTATAAAAATATAAAGAAAAACCTTAGCTCAAATTTTCACAACATATCACAATAGGACTTCCTTCATATTTCAAAGTATTGGCTTGTAAAGGAAAAACAAAATTTTATAATTATGAAACAATATAAGTTAAACACATGAATAAAATTTAACAGCAAATTAAAATAGAAATTTAATTAAATTATAAAGTAGTATTGTAAAGGCAAAGTTTAAGTATAAAGACAAAATAAAAAGAAAAAAATAAAATACATTCAAGAAAGTAGACAAATAGATGTGTATAAGCTTACAAATGAAGGAATAACAAATATACATTCAAGTATATTCAACTATAAATATGTAGGCTGGTAAAACAAAAATACATATGCAAGTATAAAACCAGAAAAACAAAATAAAATATAAGTTTGTACAAAATAATTAATGCAAACCATCACTATATCATCTCAGCCAAAAAAAAAAGAAAAAAAGAATACATAGTCAGACAAACAAAGTAAACATATACATTCAAATAAGAAGGGAAAACATCTCTGTACAAACAAGACAGTAAAATTTATAGCTATGTACAAACATATGTCAAATCTGTAGACATAAGAATAAAAAAATAAACTGTGTAAACAAGAGAACAAAAATATAATAAGCAAGACCAGGCAAGGAAGTATGGTCAGTAATGCTTTATTTAATGCTCTCATTAAATGCTATTACTCCTCAGCCACCCTTGAAGAAAGGAGGAAAGCATGGGTTGTACAAAGCATGTACACAACCTTCTTTATATATATATATATATATATCAAATTTCACTTTAGTTCGTTTCCATTTTAGCTGAGAAAAATCTGAAGTGAACTACCACTTCACTTTAAACAAACATTTCAACTTGAACAGCCCTAAACAACCATTTAAGCCAGAGATCAAGAAAAGATTCAACATAGCAGTTCTGTTTTCTGGAAAAATACAGGTGAGCAAACTCAACCTGATATATATTTAAATGATTTATGGAATTAGGATATGAAATGTGTTTGAATGATGTGTATATTTGCCTGCATGTTTGTATATATGCAAATATTTGTGTGCATGTGTATGTATATAGGAAGGTAGGCTCTGTTCTTAGTTTACAAGATTCAGAAACCAGATAAAAATTCAACATCTCTTCCTATAATTGATGTTAAGTTATAATCCTTAAAGAGATTTTGTTTATATTAACCTAATGCCATTTTTAAAAAATATTTAGAAGAAAAATCAGTGAATTATTTTACTACAAAGGAAGAAAATTACAGTAAACCTTTTTAATCTGGAAAATCAATGTTAAAGATTTCGAGATTGGATTTTATAAGGTGATTCGTATTGCAAAATGGTAAATTTAGGGAAAGTAATCGTAATTTTCAAATAGGTATATGGTGAAATGTTTTAAGATGAACAGAACTCGAAAATTCATCAATTCCTGATGATCGGGGAAATATTGGGTTTCGAGATTTATGTCGAAGGTAGCTTGTATGTTGGGAATTGTCGAAAAAATACTGATTTAATTTATCAATGATCAAATTGATGGTACGATGAAAAATTAGGGTTTATCACTCAGTTTTGTTCGGTGAGGAAAATGCGACGTTTTCGTCAACCACGGTGGATCGGAGGCGATCGCTCCTAAGGGAAAAGGTTCGTATGTCATCAGAGCAGTTGGGGTTGTGGTCGCGTGACGTCAGGTGGTCGGTGGTGGCTATACGAGGTAATTTCAGGCGATGGGTTTTGTTCCAGGTGGATGTGGAGTTGCTCGATTTCGATTTCTAGGTAAGATCGTTAAACTGGGTGGTCGAATGGTTAGGGGGGATGGTCGGCGGTGTGCCGAAGGTCTCGGCGATGGTCAGAGGCGCGGCAGTGATGTGTACACGTGTACGTGTGCATCAGTGTGTCAGTTGTGTTTTGTGGTTTGGGGAGCGCAGTTGTCTCGGGGAGAACTCACGAAAATTTGGTTGGGTCTCGGGTTTACTCTCGAGAAAACGATGGTTGGACTCGAGTAAATTTTTCTCTGGCTCGGGTCTGTTTGATAGAAAACAGGTTTTCAATAATTGAAGATAAAATCTGTACCAGGTTTTAAGTATAAAACAAATATTATACCAAAGTTAAATGTTAAGGTTAAATGTTTTTAAATTGTTTTGAAAATTAATTGTTTTTGAATTAATTTATATGATGTTAAGGAATAAATTTCTAAGTATCTTTAAATGGAATTTGATAATGCTTGAATCAAGCAAGTGTTTGAAATAAGTATATTAGAAACTTTGATTAAGAGATGATTTTGAATCAATTTAAATAAGTTGTAATGATTTAACTAAACAATAAATTAAGATATATATCTTAATTATTTATTTAAGGTCTTTGTAATTGAAATATAATCTCTTAATTAATTCAAGTATAATTACTTAAAAAAAAGTAGTGATTAATTAAATAAGTAATTAAAGAATTATTAATTAATGAAAATTATTAAAGAAGAATTGATTAATGAAAGTAAATTAAAGGATAATTACTTAAGATTTAATAAATGGAAGTAATTAAAGAATAATTACTTATTGAAATTAATTAGAGGTTAATTAATGAAAGAGATTAAAGGATTAAGTACTTGATTAATTAAGGATAATTAATTAAACGGTAATTAATTAGGGGTAAATTAATAAGTGGTCAAAAGATAATTAATCAAAATGATTTGTAATTTATTAATGTTAATTAATCAGGATTAGTAATTTATATTCATAAGTAATAAAACTGATTTAAATCAATCAGATAATTAACTTGATCCTACCTACGGATGTTTGGATTTTATTGAATGGGTAAATTGTTTAATATCCCTGATATATGTTGCTATATGATATATTCTGATTTTTGTTATGATCTGTTTCTCTGAGATGAATGAAATTAATTTCCTATGATGTAATATATTATCTGTAATTCATATATCTGTGATCTGTGAATGAACGATAAGCGTTATAGTTATACCGCTTATCAACGATATTATTGTATTTAATCTGTAATGATTGAATAATGTTGCACTATTGTGTGTGAAACCCCTGGACTACACCATACACTCACAAATATGGATTTCACGTGAAAATCGGTTAAGTCACAGATAATTTAAATTTAATGTTTTTGAAATTGAAATTTTAATTTCAATTGATTTTGGAAATGAATTTGGGTTAAATGTTAAAGCTTTTGAAATGGAGTTTTTAAGATAAAAGTTATTTTAAATAACTTAATTAAATTTCCAATTTAAATAATTTAATTTGAATTTGAATTCAAAATAATTTGGAAATTGAATTCCATGTTTGGAAATTACGGTTAAGAATGTTATAAATGTGTTTATATGAAGTTAAACCATTTTAAAAGTATAACTGTGAGAATTTGGATTTAACCCAAGAACCTTAACTCGTATGAATGAATTAGATTTCCAAAATGAAAACTGTTTGTTTTAAAAGAATAAAAGCTTTCAGATAAGAAATGAAATTCCAGTTTAATTAAAGGAATTTCAAGATTGAATTGAAAAATAGTTTTCCAAGTTATAAACGAAATTATTTTTGAAAGCTATGAATTAAAAATCTGTTTATTTTTAACAGATTTAAAATGATGTTTTGTTTAAACCATTCGATATGGAAATTGTTTTGAAATCTATGAATGAATTTTTGTGAAATTGGGTGAAATCTGTGAAATGAATCTTTTTGTTTAAAAATATTTAAAATGGTAATTTGTTTAAACCATTTGAAAGAAAGTTTTGAAGTATTAAGTTGTGACTTAATTGAAAACCCCAGATCCATATGTTTTAAATATTGCGCTCACTATTCGGGTTAGCCGGGAAAAGACCTTTGTGTCATATAACCCATTCCGAATTAGTGATACGTCGTATATGGATGGCATTTGAAGACCGGTGTTGAAGACCGGGTATTTGCGAAAACGATAGGATAACCTATCAATTGTCTCTGCACTGAGTCGCGCCGGTATAGAGATCTCCTAAGTGATGGGAAATCCGATCGGGATTGTGAATACCCGGATTGCAAGGGCTTCTTCGGAAGTGTCTTCAGTTCTGTTTCAAAACCGGAACAGACTTGTATGGTTACATGTCTGACATTACATTTTGAGATATAAAGCCGATTTCTTTCAAATACATTTCTGTTTGGTGGCGGAGAATTTATTCTCTTAGCTTAACACCCTTCTCTGAGACGTACGAGCTCAGAGGTTATGTAGATGAAATTTATCAACGTTATATTCCCAATTTGGTAATGTGGCATGCTGAGTGTTGCTGTGTGATGATCATTTATTTGATCATTTGTGATCAAAGCGTGGCTTTGTGAAAATGCGTAGCTTTGTGGACGAGACTTCGTCAGACCTCACAACCCGGAAATGGTCGAAACAGGAAAGATGCGGTAAGGTTTCAGGGGTAGCTTCCCTAGGGTATGGCCATTCCTTCTGGAAAAGGGTAGTATCATGGTATGGAGCCCAGATACTCACTCATGTGGACACACTTTATTTATTATGTGTGATGTTGGTTGCCGAGCGCTCGGATAAAGGTCCCAAAGGACCGGGGGTGGCATATCTGAGGTTTTGTGTATTCCCCGGGAAGGGGGGTAGCCGGCCTTGTTTGGCAGAGAGCAGGTTGTCTCTCGAAGCGTCCAGCCAGAGGCGTTCTTTCGTGGCATAGGAAGTTCCTTAGTCTGACCATTTATTGGAAATCCTTCTTCCAATACAAACCTTGTACGGTTTTAGTTGTATAACCTGTTATGGAATGTGGCAGTAACCTGCTATTGAACATAGTAGCTATAGTAGGCATAACGTGAAATGCCTATGCTTGCTAAGATTTGTTTTGCGTAGTAAGCATCTTTGACTATCATAAGGAGAAACAAGAGGCCTTATGGTAGTTTCATTTTCCAAAAGCATTGCGAATTGACTTTAAAAATTCTCTTGTTGTTCGTTTTTAAAGATAAACTGTTTTTGTTGCTCACACCAGTCCCATGACTGATCCGGAGTTTATTGTTTCTTTCCTAAACTCTGGATGCTCAAAATTTTCTACACAGGCAGTCTAGAGTTGGGTTTTTCAGATAGTCAGGTTCAGTAGATTATCTAGAGCTAGTTCAGTCTTTGGCTATGGACTGCACTTGCTTATCTTTGTACACCGTTATTGGGAGTTCGAGCTATTTCTGGATTGGTGGTTTGATGATGGAGATTATCCGCTGCTGATGTTATCGTTTTCTTTTCCGCTGCTATTTCTTTTATCATATCTTTGATGTATATTGATATTCATTGTATCACTCTGTTGTATCGGATATTGTATATTAATGTATTATTCTTTTTCTTCCGATGTGTTATTTACTTAACTGTGTTATAAGCTCCGGCGACTCGGATTTGAACGGTCGAATCTACGGCATTCAAGTACGATGTAAAGTATGGATGTCGATTTTCGAGCGCGAAAAATTCGAAATCGTTACATTTGGTATCCGAGCTAAGGCAAAACTTTAGCTTAGGAGTATAACACATTAAGTAGCTCATTTGAGATTGGGTGAAGTATACCCTAGAATGAGTAATTCCTCAGATATCTGTTTGAACGACTCAGTAAATTCTCTTACTATCCACTGATAGTGAGTATGAGTGCAAGAAGAGGACGAGATAGGGGACAGGGGAATACGACTATAAATGGTCAATACCCTGCAATAGTGGAAACAACTTTCTTATCAATCTTCTTTTATTCGTTTCCAAAATTCTTTTGATTTCTTTGTACCAGCTACAAGAAAGAAGTTTCGGTGTGATGATGGTTCTACGAATCATTGTAGAAAATCCTTACTTCGTATCTTCATCGTTTTCTTATCAGCTTTTTGATTTAAACTTTAATGAATATGAATTGGAAATTTGGAATTAAAATTTTAAATTGAGTTAAATTGATTAATAGAATATGAAGCTAAATTTGAATTGTATCGATAAAACGATTTCGTTTAAAACCAAAGTTGAAATTTTATTGAAATTTCTTGGGTATATCAAAGTCCGAAGAGGGACAAGTTATATATACCCCAAAGTATAAGTATTCCGATTTGAGTTTGGAATCCATATATGATGTTTAGAAATTTTGGAAGATTTAATCCATTTATCTATTGTTTGGGTCTCGATATATTCTACGAACGGTTAGTTATCCCTTCGAACTAACCCATGCCCCTGCATATTTCGTAGATCTGGATGACCCGAGTATCTTCTGAAGTGTTAAACAGATTCGTTCTCATATCTATTATTGATTATTGATATTCTGATTTGGTAAGCCAAATGCAGAACAGATATTCAGTTTGAGTTGATAAAACATTTTTCATCTATCTTTTTGTCTCCTTGGCAATTTCGAGGACGAAATTCTTTTAAGGAGGAAAGTCTGTAACGACCCCGGATTTTATAAATATTTAAACTGATAATTAATTTAATTTTTGAATTAAAAATTGTTAAATTTATGGATAAATGGATGCGAGTTTCCCCGGATTAAAATAAATTTTGTATAAATCATTTAAATGTAAATATTGTATATATATGTATATATGTGATTTGAATTTAAATAACTCAAAGTAATTATTTGTGATCATTAATTAAATCTTAATATAAATGGTTTAAAGATAAGTATAAAAATAAAATAATTTTAAAAATTTAGAATTGATGGTTAGTAATGATTTGAATGTATAAAATAAATATAAGATAATAAATATTAAAGTAAAATAATAATAATAAATATTTAAAAGTAGAGATATAAATAAATACAAGATAAATTATAAAAATATAAAGAAAAACCTTAGCTCAAATTTTCACAACATATCACAATAGGACTTCCTTCATATTTCAAAGTATTGGTTTGTAAAGGAAAAACAAAATTTTATAATTATGAAACAATATAAGTTAAACACATGAATAAAATTTAACAACAAATTAAAATAGAAATTTAATTAAATTATAAAGTAGTATTGTAAAGGCAAAGTTTAAGTATAAAGACAAAATAAAAAGAAAAAAATAAAATACTGTAACGACCCACTAATTTGGACCATTCAAATCGACAATAATCCACACATGTCAGACTTGAATAATTCAAAATAATAGATTGTTAATTTAAATTTGGCAAAACTTAGCATATACAGTAAATAAATAATCACAGATCACAGACACAGAGTAATATAACAATAATGCAGCGGAAACAAAAGAATAGTAGTTCATGAAGCTAATATATATATAACAGAATTAAACAAGATACAACAGAGGTCTCGAATACATAGATATCTCAATACAATAGTCAAATACAAGATCTGAATACATCACTGGAATCAACTGAATAACTGAAAGCTGGATAGATAGCTGGATCTCCAAGCGAAGCTCCAACTCCAAAGGTGAGTCTCGAATACTGTATCACTCAGCCTGACCCGAGCGTAAAGAAAACACAAAACACTTGAGTCAGGATTAACATTCTTATATCAATAAATCCAACTCAAGTGAAATATCAACTAAAATACAAGTAACTCAAAGGATGTTTGGGATAACCATCCTCTAAGGATCCGTTAAACTATCTACTATGTAATAGTGTACGCTAAGTAGATAATGCCTATCAGTAATATAAAGTATCAAAATAGCGTTAAGGCGTTACCATAATCCCCCTTAACACATTTTATAATGTCATAGTCTATACAACACCGTAAGCCCCACCGTAAACTAGTGGTATCAGTGGGTACCCCATAGGTATAACACAAAACAAATCGTAGTGGTCGCGAATAGGATAATCAGTATGACAAGGTACATGAGGCGATACCAACTAGGATACTAGTAGTTGCCTAATCCGGACTGATGTTGGGCATAGCAGCTACTACCCCAACACCGTGAAACAACACTCCCAAATCAAGGGGTGCACCCAAATCGAATCACAAAAGTAATAGATAAGGTATCGAAGAAGTGTGTCCGCTAGAGATGGCGATCCTCAATGGCCCGGCGCGGCTCCTGTTTTAGTCATGTCAGGGGTTATCCAAAATCGTTCTCTTTCTTCAGTCAACGCGTTCATCAAAACCATCCACTTCGTTCTAGATCAACACTCCGCGTACATTAGTTATTAAAGTGGTTTCGGTATCGACAGAGAGTATGTCCATATCCGATCCCGGTCTCTTTAATAACTACGTATTATTACACCGATGGTCATTTAATAAAATTTCAAAATAGTTATATTTCAAAACCGACATATTATTGCCATTTCAAAACCATATCAATACTATATCACTTTCACTTCAAATAAATTCATTTCCAAAATCATATCACTTTCCAAAGTTATATCGCTTTCGAACTCATAAGTCTTTTAAAATCATAACACTTTGGAAATCAAAACTTGAAATTCATAACACTTTGAAATCCTAACACTTTCCTCTTAAACAGTTTAGATATTAAAATTTGTATATATAGAAAAATAGTTTATAAAATAAAATAGTTTATATAAAATAGTTATAAGTTAAAATAAAATAATTTATATTGAAAATGATTTATATTAAATTAATTTATATTAAAATTTATAAAGTAAAATATAAATAGTTTTAGATATAGTTTAAATACTTTATATAAAATAGCTTCCTCAAATTTCACAAATCAATTCACATAAACTCGAATTCCAAAATTAAAATTTAATTAAATCTCAAATCATCAATTTCAATTCAATTTAGTTTCTCAATAAACCCTTCCAAATTATCGATTTCAAATGCCTATTTGAACCATAAATAAACCATTTCAATTTCAATATATTTCAAAGTTTAAATATTCGACATTTCAAAACTAAATTCGATAATTCAATTTATGTCCCAATTTAATTTCATTACATTTAGTTTCTGAAATATTTCTTTAATCATTTCAATACATCAAAATACAACTTCAATTTACAAATTTATATAGACAAAATATCCCATTTAAATTTATATAAGTTTGAAATATTCATTTAAGCCACTTCTTAATTAATTCAAGTTATAAAACATATCTTAAAATTTCAAATTTAATAGATTTCAAATCAACTTATTTAAGTATAATTCTTAAATAATTAAGAATTCCAAATCAATTCAAATTTATCTTTCAACCTGAAGCATTATAAATTCTATATTTAAAAATATAAATTTTACATAAATACTTAAACATATTTCATATTGATTCAAATCAACTTTATTAAATCAACTTTAATAAATCTTTAAAATCATTATTTATTAAAACCATATATTTCTTTCAAAACCGTAGAAATGTTTTTCAAAACATTTATATATAGACCAACGGTGTCTGTATATAATTTTCTATCCTATGGTCAAGTGATACGGATATTTATCATTTCAATCCGCAATTTAAAATATATTCGGGTATATATCTTTTCAACCCGAAATCCCAAATTTAATTTAATTTGAAAATCGCTTGGGTTTATCATTTCAACCCATAACGATTTTCTCCTATTCTAAAGTCCGTTCGGGTATGTATCATTTCAACCCATAGTGATTCTATACTAACAGGGAACTTGCAGAGTGATAACAGATATGATAATAATATAACAACGGTAACATGCATATATCATCAGTATAAATAACAGATAAGGGTGTCAGATGTCATGGGTGAACAGATACAGATGATGACATATATATATATATATATATATCAATATAAATAACAGATAATGATGTCAGGTGTCACAGGTGAACAGATACAGATGATGGCATAGATATAGCAATATAAATAACTAACAGTAGCATATTTCAATTGTCGTTTCAATTGAAATCAAATTTAATAAATAAAAGAACGTTAATCGTGAGTGATTGCTCACCTTTTGAGGCTAGAGAGGATAGACACTGAAATTGAGTTACGAATCCAAACACGAATTCCAAAGCAAAGTGAGATGGGCATGAATTCAACGATCAAGGCTGATAGATAGGAATTCAAGAGTAAAAAATTTGTCTGATATAACAACAAAAATATATATATATGATATTATGAATTCTCTTAATTAATATCCAACAAAATCCTTATTTTTAACATTCAAAAGTCAATGTTTATAAAAAGAAAAATAAATTTAAACCTGCTTTGCTAAGATAAATATTTTGACTCAAACAGAACATAAGGACTCATATAATACACACATACATATAGCACTATCTACCCATATATACCCTCACCTAAAAAGTCAATATTTATTTCAATTTTTCCAACAACACTTTACTTATAGCACAGACTAATATAAATAACCTCTATTACTGCAATATATATAGATATATATTGTAGACATTCATACAGTAACCCATATACATAGAACGGTCTGAACAATATATAAGTTTATGTATTTAATTAATAACTAACCATATAAGCTTGCATAGATATAAAATTAACTCTACATGAATCTCATACTAAATGAATACATATAACTCATACAGTTATTATATATATATATAACCAATAAAAGAAAAAAACCAGTAATAAATAAATAATATGCAGACCTATAACTTTCGTATATATACAATACTTATAACTTTCGTATATATACAATACAGATAGTAGTTTTGCAAACATCCTATACCCATACATTTTAAATCGATATTCACTATATCAGCTATTATAGATACCCATATATAATTATATACATTATATATTTTGAAATAACTACACATATATACTTATAAAAGATACAAAATACTGTAAGTTTATATAAAATATATTAGCAAAACAATACATAAAACAACCAATATAAACTTAACATATTATGACTGTAATATAAATGCACAGGCACACTGACATATAAATGCAAACAGTCCTCATACGAAAATATATATACTAGAATATATGTGTAACCTACACATATACCAAACGAACAAATCTAACATATATATATCATAGACCGAGTGTAATATAGACATGTATACCAATTATATACATGAGCTACATGAATTGCCAACACATCTCCATTTGGGAATACTTTTAAACTGTGCAACATATATATAACATAAGTGTGTAAACTGTAACATATATGCCTTTAACTCATATAACTAACAGAATATGCATAACTTAATTTAATATACATGTGAAAAATATATAGACTAATATAATATAACCAACATACAAACTATTTACACATACAGCTCTATATATATTGGACTTGCATATATATACAAAATAGGTTATATAATACATATATACAGTTACCTATAAGCATACCTACGAACCAGAAGACTGAGGCCGAGTAAATCAGAAATAGGGAGAAGTGGAAGGAAATGGGGCCAAGGGAGGGTGCAGCTCGGGTGGTTAGGAAGGTGAGCAAAGGAGCAGGCTGCCGGCCGAGATTGGTTGAGCGTTTCAGCTGGAGGCTTGGTAGGCGATGCGTGGGTGAACAGTGGCAGAGGGGAGGGAGGACAAGTTGGAGAGGCGAGCCATGCGTGAAAAGGGTGATGATGCGGGTGTGGGTTAAGGAAGATGCAGCTCGGCCAAATTTGAAGAGGAAAAGTTTCCAAATGTTTCAAAAAGTAAATGAATAGGCAAATAAGTAGCTGAATAGAAGATGGTGAGTTTGACAGAAACCGAGAAAATTTTTGTACTTAATTAGATGTATATTTGAATGAATAGCCAATATAGAGTTTACCGGTTGAAAAAAAATAAAAGGCAAAAATAAATTCTGGGAATAGAGAAAGACATGCACGAATAGCTGTTAGTTTGGACAGGTAGGAAGATGAAAGGGTTGATGGAAACCAAAATGTTTTTAAACGGGTACCGATACGGTCCGATGTTTTACAGGTTCTGCCGCGTATCGGACTTCAAAACACAAGATTGAATATACCGTAGAGATCAGCACGACGGGATGATCAAAACGATGTATAGATATCAGTGGTATGATTGAATTATAAAATTTGAATTTTCTACTAGCGGAAAATGCAGCAAAAACGCAGAAAAATAAGATCGACAGAGCCAAAGATGTCCGAATTTGGAAAAACTACAAACTGACATCTTGTTCAGAAGACGGTTTAGAATTTTTCTATTTAAAAATATTTAGGTTTCGAAAATGTTTTATTTTCATCGCTTTTTAACTGATTAAATTGAAGTAAATTTACGCGCGAAATAATTTTCATATTTTCGAACGAAAATTTACCAGTTTCTATGTTTAACTAGACACATTTTAAATATCGAATTTTCGTTGCGAAATTTTATTGTTTTTGTTTTTATTTAACGAAAATTCATTTAACGCAAAACGCACATTTCTTACGTTAAAATTATTATTTTGGTTTCTGTTATTGGTTACAACTATTTCATATTATTACATTACGTTTTAATATGTATTACATTATCGGTCTTATTGAAATTGGTCATCTACGAATTTTGTTTTGGATTTGTAACTTATATATATACAAAGAGATTTCCATTTAATAAATCGTAAAATTTTATTTCTATCGGATTTTTAATTAAAATTTTATTTAATTTAGTATTTTTAAAGCGTTAAAAATACGGGTTATTACAATCTCCCCCACTCAAAACTTTTCGTCCTCGAAAAGGAAGGAGGTAGAAGAATAGAAACAACTAGAAGAAAATAGACTCGAATTACAAAATAAAACAATCAATTTAAACCAAATAAATTTCAATTTAAATAAATTTATATTCAACAAATTTCTTTTAAATTCAAGGTTTTCATTAAATCGATTTATTTCACATTTATTAATGTTAGGTATAAAGATTCCTTTCAAATGAAATTCAATTTAAATTCAATTATTTCCAGATACTCTCTTAAGTTGATTTAATTCAATTTATTAACTTTCAAAACAAAATTTTCTACTATTAATCACACCTATTATTTATTTAACTTATTATTCTATTTATCTCCACAAACATTTTATAATAAAATTTAGGTGAATAACATTTATTATACGCACTCACATTTAATTTATAAAGACAATTTTATTGTATATTATCCAATTTTCTTAAATTAACAATTTCACAAGTCCTAAATTTGAATAGTCATTTATCATAATCATACTTTATTCAACAAATTTAATTCTTCTTTATTCCAAATTATTGTTAAATATATTCTACTTAATATATCTTATCACATATATATTAAGTATATTTACATTTATTATAGCTATCCCAATTTATTTAAAAATTCCTTGATATCATTTATATTATATAATATTCAATTACGAAATTAACTTTTGAAAATTTAGGTAAGTCATATATAATGCAATTGAGTATTATACAAGTAAAATTTTCAATTCAGTTATTTCAAGTTAAGTATAAATTTTTTGGCTTCATTTATAATTGAAAATCATCTTTTAACAAATTTAAGAATTAATTTTCGATTAACTTCAAACCAATTAGAGATAATTATATACATACAATATATCCAAGTCAAATCTAAATCAAATACTAATATATATATTTTAAATCGAGTCATACTTTAGAAATTTAAATCAAATTCATTTCAAAACAAAAGTGTAGCAAGCTACTGATGGTTTCTCCACTTCAAAACTCGAAAATGAATGTCGGTGATGCGGCCGCCATCACCGAAATTATTTTCTAGCGACAAAGAGAAGAGTACTGATTACAATATTTTAAATTTTTTTTTGAAAACGGTTTCTATTTGAAAATACGTTCAATAATATACATTTTAAAATTTTAAACCAAAGCTTGAAATTTTAGGAAATTAAATTCTCAAATTCTTACTTTAAATTCATTTAAATTTCTAATTAAATCTATAAACCAACCTTTATAATTCCATTTATTTTTTTATGTTGGAATAATCAATGATTTTAAAAAAACAAATAGTGAAAATCAAATATTACCTTTCTGACAACCAATTCAGTTAACAATTCAATTTCAGAAAATTTATACTTATATATAATATAATCATACAAGATTATTTTATTTACCAATTTTGAAAATACTATCGTGTCAGTTTGCTCTGCTCAAGTGTTTTGGAAATCCTATCGATAGCGTTGATCAGACGAATCGATCGAAAACCCAAATCAACATCAACAACTCAAACAACACAATATATAAAACATTTAAATATTAATTACAAATACACTCCCTCCTTCACCAGTTAGTGCTATTGAGTGGTTTAATGTGTTTAAAGCAACTAGATGGAAAACCAGAATGACTAAACTGCTCCTTAAGCTACTGAAAAGGTTGATATATGCAGTTTGGACAGAAAGAAATAATAGAGTGTCTGGTATTGCTATTAAAAATTCTTCACAACTCTATAATATTATTCATGGTAGTATTCTTAGAGATTTGAAAACAGACTGTAACTGAAGCTTGATCATATTTCTTGGAAGATCTGCAGATGATAATATTCTAAGTTTGGTTAATATGATGTGCTTGGATACTCAGATTTTTAATATACTGTCATTATTTGAAATGTGAAGTTTCTACCAATGCTGGCATGAGAGCAACTGGATAGCCTGTTCGAGACATGAAGCTGTATAAGAGATTGTTGTATCACTTGTTTGTTTCAGTACACTTTGAGTTAGTTGTCATTTTGTGTATTTTTTTTTCTGTATTATTGGTTTTGATTGTAGTCAAGTGTAGGGTTGTAACTGAATTGTTTCTTGTGGTTTTGTAATTCTTTGTTGTAATATTGATTAAGTCAATAAATTGAGCTTAATGCTCTTTGCTTTTCAAAAAAAAAAATACACACCCTCACTCGGATATCCTCGAATGGATTTCAAAACAAAGATAGAGATTCAGATTAGAGAAACTCTAACTAAAATAATTCAACTAAAAGGTAGACCCGATAGGGAGATAAGATAATTGAGTTTTCAAACAGAAGATGGACAAACTTATATAAATCGTGGGTAACCTTAACCGGGTCAACCGTGATTCCAAGAATAAATTCGATGTAGAATTTTACGACAAATCGACATTCGATCGCCAAAGATAGAATTCGGGTATAACAAAAGATAACAGCATCGTAAACCGAGGATATAGAAATCTTTGGTGAATCAATGCTGGTTGTACAGGAGTTTCACTCTTTTACAAATTATTCAGATATTGGCGAGACCTCCGATTTATTACAGAGATCATTCGAAGTGGAGTTATGGAATACTCCAGAATTAAAAAGACACGAATAGGGGAGACACGAATGGACTTTGGAACCGAAGGGAACGTTCCAAAATTCAAAGAAACCGAGTCAAAGAAGAAGGAATTCAAGCTCGAACGAACGTGATTCTGTAATTGAATTCACTACATATGCTGAGTTTTGCCTAAAACCAGAGCTTCGATACCACTTGTAACGACCCACTAATTTGGACCATTCAAATCGACAATAATCCACACATGTCAGACTTGAATAATTCAAAATAATAGATTGTTAATTTAAATTTGGCAAAACTTAGCATATACAGTAAATAAATAATCACAGATCACAGACATAGAGTAATATAACAATAATGCAGCGGAAACAAAAGAATAGTAGTTCATGAAGCTACTATATATATATAATAGAGTTAAACAAGATACAACAGAGGTCTCGAATACATAGATATCTCAATACAATAGTCAAATACAAGATCTGAATACATCACTGGAATCAACTGAATAACTGAAAGCTAGATAGATAGATGGATCTCCAAGCGAAGCTCCAACTCCAAAGGTGAGTCTCGAATACTGTATCACTCAGTCTGACCCGAGCGTAAAGAAAACACAAAACACTCGAGTCAGGATTAACATTCTTATATCAATAAATCCAACTCAAGTGAAATATCAACTGAAATATCAACTGAAATACAAGTAACTCAAAGGATGTTTGGGATAACCATCCTCTAAGGATCCGTTAAACTATCTACTATGTAATAGTGTACGCTAAGTAGATAATGCCTATCAGTAATATAAAGTATCAAAATAGCGTTAAGGCGTTATCATAATCCCCCTTAACACATTTTATAATGTCATAGTCTATACAGCACCATAAGCCCCACCATAAACTAGTGGTTATCAGAGGGTACCCCATAGGTATAACACAAAACAAATGGTAGTGGTCGCGAATAGGATAATTAGTATGACAAGGTACATGAGGCGATACCAACTAGGATACTAGTAGTTGCCTGATCCGGACTGATGTTGGGCATAGCAACTACTACCCCAACACCGCGAAACAACACTCCCAAATCAAGGGGTGCACCCAAATCGAATCACAAAAGTAATAGATAAGGTATCGAAGAAGTGTGTCCGCTAGAGATGGCGATCCTCAATGGCCCGGCGCGGCTCCTGTTTTAGTCATGTCAAGGGTCATCCAAAATCGTTCTCTTTCTTCAGTCAACGCGTTCATCAAAACCATCCACTTCGTTCTGGATCAACACTCCGCGTACATTAGTTATTAAAGTGGTTTCGGTATCGATAGAGAGTATGTCCATATCTGATCCCGGTCTCTTTAATAACTACGTATTATTACACTGATGGTCATTTAATAAAATTTCAAAATAGTTATATTTCAAAACCGACATATTATTGCCATTTCAAAACCATATCAATACTATATCACTTTCACTTCAAATAAATTCATTTCCAAAATCATATCACTTTCCAAAGTTATATCGCTTTCGAACTCATAAGTCTTTTAAAATCATAACACTTTGGAAATCAAAACTTGAAATTCATAACACTTTGAAATCCTAACACTTTCCTCTTAAACAGTTTAGATATTAAAATTTGTATATATAGAAAAATAGTTTATAAAATAAAATAGTTTATATAAAATAGTTATAAGTTAAAATAAAATAATTTATATTGAAAATGATTTATATTAAATTAATTTATATTAAAATTTATAAAGTAAAATATAAATAGTTTTAGATATAGTTTAAATACTTTATATAAAATAGCTTCCTCAAATTTCACAAATCAATTCACATAAACTCGAATTCCAAAATTAAAATTTAATTAAATCTCAAATCATCAATTTCAATTCAATTTAGTTTCTCAATAAACCCTTCCAAATTATCGATTTCAAATGCCTATTTGAACCATAAATAAACCATTTCAATTTCAATATATTTCAAGTTTAAATATTCGACATTTCAAAAGTAAATTCGATAATTCAATTTATGTCCCAATTTAATTTCATTACATTTAGTTTCTGAAATATTTCTTTAATCATTTCAATACATCAAAATACAACTTCAATTTACAAATTTATATAGACAAAATATCCCATTTAAATTTATATAAGTTTGAAATATTCATTTAAGCCACTTCTTAATTAATTCAAGTTATAAAACATATCTTAAAATTTTAAATTTAATAGATTTCAAATCAACTTATTTAAGTATAATTCTTAAATAATTAAGAATTCCAAATCAATTCAAATTTATCTTTCAACCTGAAGCATTATAAATTCTATATTTAAAAATATAAATTTTACATAAATACTTAAACATATTTCATATTGATTCAAATCAACTTTATTAAATCAACTTTAATAAATCTTTAAAATCATTATTTATTAAAACCATATATTTCTTTCAAAACCGTAGAAATGTTTTTCAAAACATTTAGATATAGACCAACGGTGTCTGTATATAATTTTCTATCCTATGGTCAAGTGATACGGATATTTATCATTTCAATCTGCAATTTAAAATATATTCGGGTATATATCTTTTCAACCCGAAATCCCAAATTTAATTTAATTTGAAAATCGCTTGGGTTTATCATTTCAACCCATAACGATTTTCTCCTATTCTAAAGTCCGTTCGGGTATGTATCATTTCAACCCATAGTGATTCTATACTAACAGGGAACTTGCAGAGTGATAACAGATATGATAATAATATAACAGCGGTAACATGCATTTATCATCAGTATAAATAACAGATAAGGGTGTCAGATGTCATGGGTGAACAGATACAGATGATGGCATGTATATATATCAATATAAATAACAGATAATGATGTCAGGTGTCACAGGTGAACAGATACAGATGATGGCATAGATATAGCAATATAAATAACTAACAGTAGCATATTTCAATTGTCGTTTCAATTGAAATCAAATTTAATAAATAAAAGAACGTTAATCGTGAGTGATTGCTCACCTTTTGAGGCTAGAGAGGATAGACACTGAAATTGAGTTACGAATCCAAACACGAATTCCAAAGCAAAGTGAGATGGGCACGAATTCAACGATCAAGGCTGATAGATAGGAATTCAAGAGTAAAAAATTTGTCTGATATAACAACAAAAATATATATATATATGATATTATGAATTCTCTTAATTAATATCCAACAAAATCCTTATTTTTAACATTCAAAAGTCAATGTTTATAAAAAGAAAAATAAATTTAAACCTGCTTTGCTAAGATAAATATTTTGACTCAAACAGAACATAAGGACTCATATAATACACACATACATATAGCACTATCTACCCATATATACCCTCACCTAAAAAGTCAATATTTATTTCAATTTTTCCAACAACACTTTACTTATAGCACAGACTAATATAAATAACCTCTATTACTGCAATATATATAGATATATATTGTAGACATTCATACAGTAACCCATATACACAGAACAGTCTGAACAATATATAAGTTTATGTATTTAATTAATAACTAACCATATAAGCTTGCATAGATATAAAATTAACTCTACATGAATCTCATACTAAATGAATACATATAACTCATACAGTTATTATATATATATATAACCAATAAAAGAAAAAAACCAGTAATAAATAAATAATATGCAGACCTATAACTTTCGTATATATACAATACTTATAACTTTCGTATATATACAATACAGATAGTAGTTTTGCAAACATCCTATACCCATACATTTTAAATCGATATTCACTATATCAGCTATTATAGATACCCATATATAATTATATACATTATATATTTTGAAATAACTACACATATATACTTATAAAAGATACAAAATACTGTAAGTTTATATAAAATATATTAGCAAAACAATACATAAAACAACCAATATAAACTTAACATATTATGACTGTAATATAAATGCACAGGCACACTGACATATAAATGCAAACAGTCCTCATACGAAAATATATATACTAGAATATATGTGTAACCTACACATATACCAAACGAACAAATCTAACATATATATATCATAGACCGAGTGTAATATAGACATGTATACCAATTATATACATGAGCTACATGAATTGCCAGCACATCTCCATTTGGGAATAATTTTAAACTGCGCAACATATATATAACATAAGTGTGTAAACTGTAACATATATGCCTTTAACTCATATAAGGGCATCTCCAGTGGATTACGTGCGTAATATTCAGGAGGCTGAATATTACGTGCGTAATCGCACAGAAAGCCCAATGGTCAGGCGCTCATTTTATGGGCGCCAGACCTCTGGCGCCCATAAAATGGGCGCCTGACCTCAGGCGCCCATAAAATGGGCGCCTGACATATATTAGAATTTTTTTTCTGTTTTTAAAGCATTTTTTTTATTTTTTTTTAAATGTCAGGGCGCCCATTTAATGGGCGCCTGAGGTCAGGCGCCCATTAAATGGGCGCCTGAGATCAGGCGCCCATAAAATGGGCGCCCAAACCCAATTACAGATCCTGAATTCAAAACGTAATATTACCCTTAATATTACGTTTGTAATTGACGACTGGAGTGCGAATTCGTAATATTACGTGCGTAATATGAACGATTGGAGATGCCCTAACTAATAGAATGTGCATAACTTAATTTAATATACATGTGAAAAATATATAGACTAATATAATATAACCAACATACAAACTATTTACACATACAGCTCTATATATATTGGACTTGTATATATATACAAAATAGGTTATATAATACATATATACAGTTACCTATAAGCATACCTACGAAACAGAAGACCGAGGCCGAGTAAATCAGAAATAGGGAGAAGTGGAAGGAAATGGGGCCAAGGAAGGGTGCAGCTCGGGTGGTTAGGAAGGTGAGCAAAGGAGCAGGCTGCCGGCCGAGATTGGTTGAGCGTTTCAGCTGGAGGCTCGGTAGGCGATGCGTGGGTGAACAGTGGCGGAGGGGAGGGAGGACAAGTTGGAGAGGCAAGCCGTGCGTGAGAAGGGTGATGATGCGGGTGTGGGTTAAGGAAGATGCAGCTCGGCCAAATTTGAAGAGGAACAGTTTCCAAATGTTTCAAAAAGTAAATGAATAGGCAAATAAGTAGCTGAATAGAAGATGGTGAGTTTGACAGATACAGAGAAAAATTTTGTACTTAATTAGATGTATATTTGAATGAATAGCAAATATAGAGTTTACCGGTTGAAAAAAAATAAAAGCCAAAAATAAATTTTGGGAATAGAGAAAGACATGCACGAATAGCTGTTAGTTTGGACAGGTAGGAAGATGAAAGGGTTGATGGAAACCAAAAGGTTTTTAAACGGGTACCGATACGGTCCGATGTTTTACAGGTTCTGCCGCGTATCGGACTTCAAAACACAAGATTGAATATACCGTAGAGATCAGTACGACGGGACGATCAAAACGATGTATAGATATCAGTGGTATGATTGAATTATAAAATTCGAATTTTCTACTAGCGGAAAATGCAGCAAAAACGCAGAAAAATAAGATCGACAGAGCCATAGATGTCCGAATTTGGAAAAACTACAAACTGACATCTTGCTCAGAAGACGGTTTAGAATTTTTCTATGTAAAAATATTTAGGTTTTGAAAACGTTTTATTTTCATCGCTTTTTAACTGATTAAATTGAAGTAAATTTACGCGCGAAATAATTTTCATATTTTCGAACGAAAATTTACCAGTTTCTATGTTTAACTAGACGCATTTTAAATATCGAATTTTCGTTGCGAAATTTTATTGTTTTTGTTTTTATTTAACGAAAATTCATTTAACGCAAAACGCACATTTCTTACGTCAAAATTATTATTTTGGTTTCTGTTATTGGTTACAACTATTTCATATTATTACATTACGTTTTAATATGTATTACATTATCGGTCTTATTGAAATTGGTCATCTACGAATTTTGTTTTGGATTTGTAACTTATATATATACAAAGAGATTTCCATTTAATAAATCGTAAAATTTTATTTCTATCGGATTTTTAATTAAAATTTTATTTAATTTAGTATTTTTAAAGCGTTAAAAATACGGGTCATTACAAATACATTCAAGAAAGTAGATGTTTGCGCCAAAATTGGTCACAAACCCCAAATGTTGTGAAAGCACCAGTGTATGAATATAAATCAACAATATTCACACACAAATCTCAAATATAAGCAAACAGAGTATCACAATTCAGAAATAATGAACAGCAACACGAGATTTATAGTGGTTCGGCGATCTTGCCTACGTCCACTCTGAAGTTGATGATTTTATTGATATTCGCTTGATGATTACAATTTCTTATGATGTAATACAACTGATTTTAAGATTAGAATCTGAATCTAGGGAAGCAGTGGTGATTCTGAGTAAATCTGGCAAAGTCTGGGCGCTCTTTAGCTCTTAGAATTGTCCGACCCCTTTTCTGAATGACCAGGGGCTCTATTTATAGGTGTAGGAGGCTGATATTTCGCCTAAAATCCGAGGAGACCACTTCTGGCACGTGAGGGGGCCCACATACCCGCTCTTAGGAAATCCGGGCCCACTTTGGGATCGATTCGACCCTTGCTTCGAATCGATCAAGATTTGCTCCGATTGAGATGAAACTTGGTGTGAACATTCTTCATCATGCGCTTAAGCTTCTGTGAAAATTTCATAGCATTTGGACTTGTAGATCTCAAGTTATAATCGATTCAAGTGATGATCTTCGTCATATGGATTCGATCGAATCGGTAGGGTCGAATCCTAAGGCTCGTTCTATGGATTCGAACTAAGGCTCGGCCTATGGATTCGAACTAAGGCTCGTTCTATGGATTCGAACTAAGGCTCGGCCTATGGATTCGAACTAAGGCTCGTTCTATGGATTCGAACTAAGGCTCGTTCTATGGATTCGAACTAAGGCACGGCCTATGGATTCGAACTAAGGCTCGTTCTATGGATTCGAACTAAGGCTCGGCCTATGGATTCGAACTAAGGCTCGTTCTATGGATTCGAACTAAGGCTCGGCCTATGGATTCGAAGCAAGGTCATAGGATGGATTCGAAGTAAGGTCATAGGATGGATTCGAAGTAAGGTCATAGGATGGATTCGAAGCAAGGTCATAGGATGGATTCGAAGTAAGGTCATTTTCTCTATCTTGAATTGACCATAGCTTGACCATACGAACTCAGATTGGCTTGAAACTTGAACCGCTGGTTTCTACGGATTTGCTTATCATGTCTTGTCAATTGTGGCTCAATCCGGACTTGGGCAAAATTCATCGATATTCATGGCGAATCAGTGTATAACGATCTTTTACGATGAACTGTCTTTAGTTTTCCAGTCAACTTTTTGGTGTCACGGCCTTGCCAAAAGGCGGGATAACATTTGCCCCCCAAAACATGCCTTGCAATTGGAAGGTGTGTTTTGTAATGCCATAAGCCGGATGTTCATATCCTGTAAAGAAATTGATAGTCTTTCCTGACCATGAATGACGATCGTTCACGACCATATGTCATTTGAGATGATATGTGACCGTTCGAGGTCAGTTGCCGTTCATGGAAAATAATGAAATGGGACCGTTCGTGGTCGGATGCCGTTCGTGGCAAATAAAGAAATGGGACCGTCCGCGGTCGGATGTCGTTCTAGACGAGTTGCGACCATTCGTGATCGTGTGTCATTCTAGGCGAACTATGACCGTTCGCAGTCAGGTGACGTGGAAAGAGGAATGTGATCGTTCGCGATCGCGTGCCGTACGGGGCAAAAATGTGATCGTTCACGATCGAATGTCATATTAGGTGAATTGTGACCGTTCGTGGTCGAGTGCCGTACGAGGCAGAGTGTGATCGTTCGTGATCGAATGTTATACTAGATGAAGTGTGACTGTTCGCGGTCGGGTGCCATTCGAGGCAAATGGTGACCGTTCGAGGTCGGGTGCCGTTCGAGGCTAATGATGACCGTTCGAGGTCGGGTGCCGTTCGAGGCTAATGGTGACCGTTCGAGGTCGGGTGCCGTTCGAGGCTAATGATGACCGTTCGAGGTCGGGTGCCGTTCGAGGCTAATGGTGACCGTTCGAGGTCGGGTGCCGTTCGAGGCTAATGGTGACCGTTCGAGGTCGGGTGCCGTTCGAGGCGAATGAGTGTGCCCGGGAGGGGGACTTATTATTATCAATGTCAGGTTCACATTCGGGTGAACTTCTGAATCAACGATCTTGGCGGTTCGTCGCCATACAAGGTGTGCTTGTGGACCGTTTATGATCTAAAGCATACGCGAGTAACTTCTTCTACAGAATTGCAAATATCAAATTAACGTTCACATAAATATTCAAACAAACAAAGTCTAAATGTTCAAATCAACATGAAACAAAAGCAAAGCAAGGATGTCAAAGTGTAAATTCTCACTACGAGACGATCAATAATCATTCAGAGCATGCCTGGGGATCGTTCGCGATCTCATACATGTGTGAATGGTTTGATGTTGTTAGTGAGAAGTTTACGACTTGTTCATCGTTATTCAAATCAATTGATAACCAAACGGTGTCCTGGTTCAGGATCACCCCTAGCTGATGTAGACGGTGGTCGCTCTGGTTCCACCATTGGAGCTCGCCTCCTCACATACTAAAGTAGCCTACCGTTCCTGATATGCCCTTCTGCTTCATCCTTCAGGTGTCTGCAATCATTTGTGCTATGTCCATTTAGCTCGTGGAATAAGCAATATTTGTCTGATTTTCTCTCGTCGGTAGTTGGATCCCGTCGTATTGGCCTACGATAGGCAACTTGCTCTCGAGTGTCTTGGTAGATTCGCTCCAAACCCTCGTTTAGTTCTGAATAGGTGGTAAATCGTGGCTCCCTCCGTTGCCGCTTTGACCTATCGTCATTTTCTTCAACTTTTCGCTTCCCTTTATCAGTCTCTGTACCCTTTCCAGGTGAATTACCGCCTCTAACTATGTAAACATCGATTTCTTCTTCTCTCTCTATACGAGCATCCTCTAATCGTAAAAAAATTTCGGCTTCATGATAAAATTCTCCTAGATCCATAGGCGGATCCTTAGTTAATGAATTTTTGAATTCCGTGCCGTCAGCTATTCCGGACACGGCTGCCATCATAACCATGGATGGATCTGGCCGATACACCGATGCTGCTGCCGCATTGAACCGTGTCAGGAAATTCCTCAGAGACTCCCCAGCTTTCTGTTTTAGCGTTGCCAAACTCATCACATTCTTGGGTCTTGAAAAGTGAACCCGGAATTGCCTCATAAATTTCTCAATCAAATCGGTCCATGTCCCAATGGAGCCGCTCTCTAGCTGTCTGAACCATAAAGCTCCTATGTCTGTCAAATACAATGGGAAGCATCGGGCCATGACTTCCTGTGATGCCCCCAGCACTTCCATGTGCCTTATATACCTCGTTAGATGGACCGCAGGGTCCGTCCTCCCATCATACCCTTCTACTGTTGGCAGTTTGAAATCTGGTGGGTTCCTAGCCAACCTAATCGCAGGAGAAAAGGGACTCCTGTTAACGTCTTCAAGATCTCTGTTTACTAATCCTCCTCTCATGGCTCGCCTGACCATCTCTGCCAATCTATCATTGTCTCCAAGCTGTAGTCCTCGTTCACTACCTTCGATCTGCCCCCCGAGTCCTTGTGAGCTTTCGGGTGTCTGCCCCCCTGGCTGAGCGTTCATCCCTCTATCGCTGCCAGGTTGCTCGGATGTCCTTGTCTCTCTTCCCGGGTTCGGATCAACATGTCCTAAGTGTGTGCCCCCAGCTCCGGCGCTGCGTTGGATGGTCCTGCTTCGTTCTGGACTCTGGTTGTTCCTTGATTTTGCGCTCCAAGTTGCCTAATCTGTTGAAGCGAGTTCTGTATCATTTCTTCTTGTCTTCTCATCATTGCCTCTATCTCATCCCTGGTGACGAAGGCTGAAGCTTGGTTTGCTCCTGAGGAAGCCTCTTGACTTCCTTCGTACTGACTTCTCTCAGCTCTTTGCCTTCTACTTGGTTGTCGAGTCATTGTTTTTCAAATTTTCAAATCCTGAGTTCAGCCTTCTCAGTGAAAGCACCAAAGTGTTTGCGCCAAAATTGGTCACAAACCCAAAATGTTGTGAAAGCACCAGTGTATGAATATAAATCAACAATATTCACACACAAATCTCAAATATAAGCAAACAGAGTATCACAATTCAGAAATAATGAACAGAAACACGAGATTTATAGTGGTTCGGCGATCTTGCCTACGTCCACTCTGAAGTTGATGATTTTATTGATATTCACTTGATGATTACAATTTCTTCTGATGTAATACAACTGATTTTAAGATTAGAATCTGAATCTAGGGAAGCAGTGGTGATTCTGAGTAAATTTGGCAAAGTCTGGGCGCTCTTTAGCTCTTAGAATTGTCCGACCCCTTTTCTGAATGACCAGGGGCTCTATTTATAGGTGTAGGAGGCTGATATTTCGCCTAAAATCCGGGGAGACCACTTCTGGCACGTGAGGGGGCCCACATACCCGCTCTTAGGAAATCCGGGCCCACTTTGGGATCGATTCGACCCTTGCTTCGAATCGATCAAGATTTGCTCCGATTGAGATGAAACTTGGTGTGAACATTCTTCATCATGCGCTTAAGCATCTGTGAAAATTTCATAGCATTTGGACTTGTAGATCTCAAGTTATGATCGATTCAAGTGATGATCTTTGTCATATGGATTCGATCGAATCGGTAGGGTCGAATCCTAAGGCTCGTTCTATGGATTCGAACTAAGGCTCGACCTATGGATTCGAACTAAGGCTCGTTCTATGGATTCGAACTAAGGCTCGGCCTATGGATTCGAACTAAGGCTCGTTCTATGGATTCGAACTAAGGCTCGTTCTATGGATTCGAACTAAGGCTCGGCCTATGGATTCGAACTAAGGCTCGTTCTATGGATTCGAACTAAGGCTCGGCCTATGGATTCGAACTAAGGCTCGTTCTATGGATTCGAACTAAGGCTCGGCCTATGGATTCGAAGTAAGGTCATAGGATGGATTCGAAGTAAGGTCATAGGATGGATTCAAAGTAAGGTCATAGGATGGATTCGAAGCAAGGTCATAGGATGGATTCGAAGTAAGGTCATTTTCTCTATCTTGAATTGACCATAGCTTGAGCATACGAATTCAGATTGGCTTGAAACTTGAACCGCTGGTTTCTACGGATTTGCTTATCATGTCTTGTCAATTGTGGCTCAATCCGGACTTAGGCAAAATTCATCGATATTCATGGCGAATCAGTGTATAACGATCTTTTACGACGAACTGTCTTTAGTTTTCCAGTCAACTTTTTGGTGTCACGGCCTTGCCAAAAGGCGGGATAACATTTGCCCCCCAAAACATGCCTTGCGATTGGAAGGTGTGTTTTGTAATGCCATAAGCCGGATGTTCATATCCTGTTGATGACCTGTAAAGAAATTGATAGTCTTTCCTGACCATGAATGACAATCGTTCACGACCATATGTCATTTGAGATGATATGTGACCGTTCGAGGTTAGTTGCCGTTCATGGAAAATAATGAAATGGGACCGTTCGTGGTCGGATGCCGTTCGCGGCAAATAAAGAAATGGGACCGTCCACGGTCGGATGTCATTCTAGACGAGTTGCGACCGTTCGTGATCGTGTGTCATTCTAGGCGAACTATGACCGTTCGCAGTCAGGTGACGTGGAAAGAGGAATGTGATCGTTTGCAATCGCGTGCCGTACGGGGCAAAAATGTGATCGTTCACGATCGAATGTCATATTAGGTGAATTGTGACCGTTCGTGGTCGAGTGCCGTACGAGGCAAAGTGTGATCGTTCGTGATCGAATGTTATACTAGATGAAGTGTGACCGTTCGCGGTCGGGTGCCGTTCGAGGCAAATGGTGACCGTTCGAGGTCGGGTGCCGTTCGAGGCTAATGGTGACCGTTCGAGGTCGGGTGCCGTTCGAGGCTAATGGTGACCGTTCGAGGTCGGGTGCCGTTCGAGGCTAATGGTGACCGTTCGAGGTCGGGTGCCGTTCGAGGCTAATGGTGACCGTTCGAGGTCGGGTGCCGTTCGAGGCTAATGGTGACCGTTCGAGGTTGGGTGCCGTTCGAGGCTAATGGTGAGCGTTCGAGGTCGGGTGCCGTTCGAGGCAAATGAGTGTGCCCGGGAGGGGGACTTAGTATTATCAATGTCAGGTTCACGTTCGGGTGAACTTCTGAATCAGCGATCGTGGCGGTTCGTCGCCATACAAGGTGTGCTTGTGGACCGTTCGCGATCCAAAGCATACGCGAGTAACTTCTTCTACAGAATTTCAAATATCAAATTAACGTTCACAGAAATATTCAAACAAACAAAGTCTAAATGTTCAAATCAACATGAAACAAAAGCAAAGCAAGGATGTCAAAGTGTAAATTCTCACTACGAGACGATCAATAATCATTCAGAGCATGCCTGTGGATCGTTCGCGATCTCATACATGTGTGAATGGTTTGATATTGTTAGTGAGAAGTTTACGACTTGTTCATCGTTATTCAAATCAATTGATAACCAAACGGTGTCCTGGTTCAGGATCACCCCTAGCTGATGTAGACGGTGGTCGCTCTGGTTCCACCATTGGAGCTCGCTTCCTCACATACTAAAGTAGCCTACCGTTCCTGATATGCCCTTCTACTTCATCCTTCAGGTGTCTGCAATCATTTGTGCTATGTCCATTCAGCTCGTGGAATAAGCAATATTTATCTGATTTTCTCTCGTCGGTAGTTGGATCCCGTCGTATTGGCCTACGATAGGCAACTTGCTCTCGGGTGTCTTGGTAGATACGCTCCAAACCCTCGTTTAGTTCTGAATAGGTGGTAAATCGCGGCTCCCTCCGTTGCCGCTTTGACCTATCGTCATTTTCTTCAACTTTTCGCTTCCCTTTATCAGTCTCTGTACCCTTTCCAGGTGAATTACCGCCTCTAACTATGTAAACATCGATTTCTTCTTCTCTCTCTGTACGAGCATCCTCTAATCGTAAAAACTTTTCGGCTTCATGATAAAATTCTCCTAGATCCATAGGCGGATCCTTAGTTAATGAATTTTTGAATTCCGTGACGTCAGCTATTCCGGACACGGCTGCCATCATAACCATGGATGGATCTGGCCGATACACCGATGCTGCTGCCGCATTGAACCGCGTCAGGAAATTCCTCAGAGACTCCCCAGCTTTCTGTTTTAGCGTTGCCAAACTCATCACATTCTTGGGTCTTGAAATGTGAACCCGGAATTGCCTCATAAATTTCTCAATCAAATCGGTCCATGTCCCAATGGAGCCGCTCTCTAGCTGTCTGAACCATAAAGCTGCTATGTCTGTCAAATACAATGGGAAGCACCGGGCCATGACTTCCTGTGATGCCCCCAGCACTTCCATGTGCCTTATATACCTCGTTAGATGGACCGCAGCATCCGTCCTCCCATTATAACCTTCTACTGTTGGCAGTTTGAATTCTGGTGGGTTCCTAGCCAACCTAATCGCAGGAGAAAAGGGACTCCTGTTAACGTCTTCAAGATCTCTGTTTACTAATCCTCCTCTCATAGCTCGCCTGACCATCTCTGCCAATCTATCATTGTCTCCAAGCTGTAGTCCTCGTTCACTACCTTTGATCTGCCCCCCGAGTCCTTGTGAGCTTTCGGGTGTCTGCCCCCCTGGCTGAGCGTTCATCCCTCTATCGCTACCAGGTTGCTCGAATGTCCTTGTCTCTCTTCCCGGGTTTGGATCAACATGTCCTAAGTGTGTGCCCCCCAGCTCCGGCGCTGCCTTGGATGGTCCTGCTTCGTTCTGGACTCTGGTTGTTCCTTGATTTTGCGCTCCAAGTTGCCCAATCTGTTGAAGCAAGTTCTGTATCATTTCTTCTTGTCTTCTCATCATTGCCTCTATCTCATCCCTGGTGACGAAGGCTGAAGCTTAGTTTGCTCCTGAGGAAGCCTCTTGACTTCCTTCGTGCTGACTTC
Source organism: Allium fistulosum (assembly GCA_030737815.1). Lineage (NCBI taxonomy): Eukaryota > Viridiplantae > Streptophyta > Magnoliopsida > Asparagales > Amaryllidaceae > Allium > Allium fistulosum. The sequence goes on along the minus strand of CM060905.1, from coordinate 492,926,446 downwards.
TCTCAGCTCTTTGCCTTCTACTTGGTTGTCGAGTCATTGTTTTTCAAAGTTTCAAATCCCGAGTTCAGCCTTCTCAGTGAAAGCACCAAAGTGTTTGCGCCAAAATTGGTCATAAACCCCAAATGTTGTGAAAGCACCAGTGTATGAATATAAATCAACAATATTCACACACAAATCTCAAATATAAGCAAACAGAGTATCACAATTCAGAAATAATGAACAGAAACACGAGATTTATAGTGGTTCGGCGATCTTGCCTACATCCACTCTGAAGTTGATGATTTTATTGATATTCGCTTGATGATTACAATTTCTTCTGATGTAATACAACTGATTTTAAGATTAGGATCTGAATCTAGGGAAGCAGTGGTGATTCTGAGTAAATCTGGCAAAGTCTGGGCGCTCTTTAGCTCTTAGAATTGTCCGACCCCTTTTCTGAATGACCAGGGGCTCTATTTATAGGTGTAGGAGGCTGATATTTCGCCTAAAATCCGGGGAGACCACTTCTGGCACGTGAGGGGGCCCACATACCCGCTCTTAGGAAATCCGGGCCCACTTTGGGATCGATTCAACCCTTACTTCGAATCGATCAAGATTTTCTCCGATTGAGATGAAACTTGGTGTGAACATTCTTCATCATGCGCTTAAGCTTCTGTGAAAATTTCATAGCATTTGGACTTGTAGATCTCAAGTTATGATCGATTCAAGTGATGATCTTCGTCATATGGATTCGATCGAATCGGTAGGGTCAAATCCTAAGGCTCGTTCTATGGATTCGAACTAAGGCTCGGCCTATGGATTCGAATTAAGGCTCGTTCTATGGATTCGAACTAAGGCTCGGCCTATGGATTCGAACTAAGGCTTGTTCTATGGATTTGAACTAAGGCTAGTTCTATGGATTCGAACTAAGGCTTGTTCTATGGATTCGAACTAAGGCTCGGCCTATGGATTCGAACTAAGGCTCGTTCTATGGATTCAAACTAAGGCTCGGCCTATGGATTCGAACTAAGGCTCGTTCTATGGATTCGAACTAAGGCTCGGCCTATGGATTCGAAGCAAGGTCATAGGATGGATTCGAAGTAAGGTCATAGGATGGATTCAAAGTAAGGTCATAGGATGGATTCGAAGCAAGGTCATAGGATGGATTCGAAGTAAGGTCATTTTCTCTATCTTGAATTGACCATAGCTTGAGCATACGAACTCAGATTGGCTTGAAACTTGAACCGCTGGTTTCTACGGATTTTCTTATCATGTCTTGTCAATTGTGGCTCAATCCGGACTTGGGCAAAATTCATCGATATTCATGGCGAATCAGTGTATAATGATCTTTTACGACGAACTGTCTTTAGTTTTCCAGTCAACTTTTTGGTGTCACGGCCTTGCCAAAAGGCGGGATAACAGTAGACAAATAGATGTGTATAAGCTTACAAATGAAGGAATAACAAATATACATTCAAGTATATTCAACTATAAATATGTAGGCTGGTAAAACAAAAATACATATGCAAGTATAAAACCAGAAAAACAAAATAAAATATAAGTTTGTACAAAATAATTAATGCAAACCATCACTATATCATCTCAGCCGAAAAAAAAGAAAAAAAGAATACATAGTCAGACAAACAAAGTAAACATATACATTCAAATAAGAAGGGAAAACATCTCTGTACAAACAAGACAGTAAAATTTATAGCTATGTACAAACATATGTCAAATATGTAGACATAAGAATAAAAAAATAAACTGTGTAAACAAGAGAACAAAAATATAATAAGCAAGACCAGGCAAGGAAGTATGGTCAGTAATGCTTTATTTAATGCTCTCATTAAATGCTATTACTCCTCAGCCACCCTTGAAGAAAGGAGGAAAGCATGGGTTGTACAAAGCATGTACACAATCTTCTTTATATATATATATATATCAAATTACACTTTAGTTCGTTTCCATTTTAGCTGAGAAAAATCTGAAGTGAACTACCACTTCACTTTAAACAAACATTTCAACTTGAACAACCCTAAACAACCATTTAAGCCAGAGATCAAGAAAAGATTCAACATAGCAGTTCTATTTTCTGGAAAAATACAGGTGAGCAAACTCAACCTGATATATATTTAAATGATTTATGGAATTAGGATATGAAATGTGTTTGAATGATGTGTATATTTGCCTGCATGTTTGTATATATGCAAATATTTGTGTGCATGTGTATGTATATAGGAAGGTAGGCTCTGTTCTTAGTTTACAAGATTCAGAAACCAGATAAAAATTCAACATCTCTTCCTATAATTGATGTTAAGTTATAATCCTTAAAGAGATTTTGTTTATATTAACCTAATGCCATTTTTAAAAAATATTTATAAGAAAAATCAGTGAATTATTTTACTACAAAGGAAGAAAATTACAGTAAACCTTTTTAATCTGGAAAATCAATGTTAAAGATTTCGAGATTGGATTTTATAAGGTGATTCGTATTGCAAAATGGTAAATTTAGGGAAAGTAATCGTAATTTTCAAATAGGTATATGGTGAAATGTTTTAAGATGAACAGAACTCGAAAATTCATCAATTCCTGATGATCGGGGAAATATTGGGTTTCGAGATTTATGTCGAAGGTAGCTTGTATGTTGGGAATTGCCGAAAAAATACTGATTTAATTTATCAATGATCAAATTGATGGTACGATGAAAAATTAGGGTTTATCACTCAGTTTTGTTCGGTGAGGAAAATGCGACGTTTTCGTCAACCACGGTGGATCGGAGGCGATAGCTCCTAGGGGAAAAGGTTCGTATGTCATCAGAGCAGTTGGGGTTGTGGTCGCGTGACGTCAGGTGGTCGGTGGTGGCTATACGAGGTGATTTCAGGCGATGGGTTTTGTTCCAGGTGGATGTGGAGTTGCTCGATTTCGATTTCTAGGTAAGATCGTTAAACTGGGTGGTCGAATGGTTAGGGGGGATGGTCGGCGGTGTGCCGAAGGTCTCGGCGATGGTCAGAGGCGCGGCAGTGATGTGTACACGTGTACGTGTGCATCAGTGTGTCGGTTGTGTTTTGTGGTTTGGGGAGCGCAGTTGTCTCGGGGAGAACTCGCGAAAATTTGGTTGGGTCTCGGGTTTACTCTCGAGAAAACGATGGTTGGACTCGAGTAAATTTTTCTCTGGCTCGGGTCTGTTTGATAGAAAACAGGTTTTCAAAAATTGAAGATAAAATCTGTACCAGGTTTTAAGTATAAAACAAATATTACACCAAGGTTTAAAACTAAAGATATGAACAAGTTTCAGAGGAAAAATGTTAAGGTTAAATGTTTTTAAATTGTTTTCAAAATTAATTGTTTTTGAATTAATTTATATGATGTTAAGGAATAAATTTCTAAGTATCTTTAAATGGAATTTGATAATGCTTGAATCAAGCAAGTGTTTGAAATAAGTATATTAGAAACTTTGATTAAGAGATGATTTTGAATCAATTTAAATAAGTTGTAATGATTTAACTAAACAATAAATTAAGATATATATCTTAATTATTTATTTAAGGTCTTTGTAATTGAAATATAATCTCTTAATTAATTCAAGTATAATTACTTAAAAAAATTAGTGATTAATTAATTAAGTAATTAAAGAATTATTAATTAATGAAAATTATTAAAGAAGAATTGATTAATGAAAGTAATTAAAGGATAATTACTTAAGATTTAATAATTGGAAGTAATTAAAGAATAATTACTTATTGAAATTAATTAGAGGTTAATTAATGAAAGAGATTAAAGGATTAAGTACTTGATTAATTAAGGATAATTAATTAAACGGTAATTAATTAGGGTAAATTAATAAGTGGTCAAAAGATAATTAATCAAAATGATTTGTAATTTATTAATGTTAATTAATCAGGATTAGTAATTTATATTCATAAGTAATAAAACTGATTTAAATCAATCAGATAATTAACTTGATCCTACCTACGGATGTTTGGATTTTATTGAATGGGTAAATTGTTAAATATCCCTGATATATGTTGCTATATGATATATTCTGATTTGTGTTATGATTTGTTTCTCTAAGATGAATGAAATTAATTTCCTGTGATGTAATATATTATCTGTAATTCATATATCTGTGATTTGTGAATGAACGATAAGCGTTATAGTTATACCGCTTATCAACGATATTATTGTATTTAATTTGTAATGATTGAATGATGTTGCACTATTGTGTGTGAAACCCCTGGACTACACCATACACTCACAAATATGGATTTCACGTGGAAATCGGTTAAGTCACAGATAATTTAAATTTAATGTTTTTGAAATTGAAATTTTAATTTCAATTGATTTTGGAAATGAATTTGGGTTAAATGTTAAAGCTTTTGAAATGGAGTTTTTAAGATAAAAGTTATTTTAAATAACTTAATTAAATTTCCAATTTAAATAATTTAATTTGAATTTGAATTCAAAATAATTTGGAAATTGAATTCCATGTTTGGAAATTACGGTTAAGAATGTTATAAATGTGTTTATATGAAGTTAAACCATTTTAAAAGTATAACAGTGAGAATTTGGATTTAACCCAAGAACCTTAACTCGTATGAATGAATCAGATTTCCAAAATGAAAACTGTTTGTTTTAAAAGAATAAAAGCTTTCAGATAAGAAATGAAATTCCAGTTTAATTAAAGGAATTTCAAGATTGAATTGAAAAATAGTTTTCCAAGTTATGAACGAAATTATGTTTGAAAGCTATGAATTAAAAATATGTTTATTTTTAACAGATTTAAAATGATGTTTTGTTTAAACCATTCGAAATGGAAATTGTTTTGAAATCTATGAATGAATTTTTATGAAATTGGGTGAAATCTGTGAAATGAATCTTTTTGTTTAAAAAGATTTAAAATGGTAATTTGTTTAAACCATTTGAAAGAAAGTTTTGAAGTATTAAGTTGTGACTTAATTGAAAACCCCAGATCCATATGTTTTAAATATTGCGCTCACTATTTGGGTTAGCCGGGAAAAGACCTTTGTGTCATATAACCCATTCCGAATTAGTGATACGTCGTATATGGATGGCATTTGAAGACCGGTGTTGAAGACCGGGATTTGCGAAAACGATAGGATAACCTATCGATTGTCTCTGCACTGAGTCGCACCGGTATAGAGATCTCCTAAGTGATGGGAAATCCGATCGGGATTGTGAATACCCGGATTGCAAGGGCTTCTTCGGAAGTGCCTTCGGTTCTGTTTCAAAACCGGAACAGACTTGTATGGTTACATGTCTGACATTACATTTTGAGATATAAAGCTGATTTCTTTCAAATACATTTCTGTTTGGTGGCGGAGAATATATTCTCTTAGCTTAACACCCTTCTCTGAGACGTACGAGCTCAGAGGTTATGTAGTTGAAATTTATCAGTGTTATATTCCCAATTTGGTAATGTGGCATGCTGAGTGTTGCTGTGTGATGATCATTTATTTGATCATTTGTGATCAAAGCGTGGCTTTGTGAAAAAGCGTAGCTTTGTGGACGAGACTTCGTCAGACCTCACAACCCGGAAATAGTCGAAACAGGAAAGATGCGGCAAGGTTTCAGGGGTAGCTTCCCTAGGGTATGGCCATTCCTTCTGGAAAAGGGTAGTATCATGGTATGGAGCCCAGATACTCACTCATGTGGACACACTTTATTTATTATGTGTGATGTTGGTTACCGAACGCTCGGATAAAGGTCCCAAAGGACCGGGGGTGGCATATCTGAGGTTTTGTATATTCCCCGAGAAGGGGAGTAGCCGGCCTTGTTTGGCAGAGAGTAGGTTGTCTCTCGGAGCGTCCAGCCAGAGGCGTTCTTTCGTGGCATAGGAAGTTCCTTAGCCTGACCATTTGTTGGAAATCCTTCTTCCAATACAAACCTTGTACGGTTTTAGTTGTATAACCTGCTATGGAATGTGGCGGTAACCTGCTATTGAACATAGTAGCTATAGTAGGCATAACGTGAAATGCCTATGCTGGCTAAGATTGATATTATACTTTCGAAATGTTTTCTGCACTATGCACTAGTAATAATATCCAATGATTTGTTTTGCGTAGTAAGCATCTTTGACTATCATAAGGAGAAATCTCCTCCGATTCTGCGTTTGCATTGTGTGTGTGTGCGGGAGGCCTTATGGTAGTTTCATTTTCCAAAAGCATTGCGAATTGACTTTAAAAATTCTCTTGTTGTTCGTTTTTAAAGATAAACTGTTTTTGTTGCTCACACCAGTCCCATGACTGATCCGGAGTTTATTGTTTCTTTCCTAAACTCTGGGTGCTCAAAATTTTCTACACGGGCAGTCTAGAGTTGGGTTTTTCAGATAGTCAGGTTCAGTAGATTATCTGGAGCTAGTTCAGTCTTTGGATATGGACTGCACTTGCTTATCTTTGTACACCGTTATTGGGAGTTCGAGCTATTTCTGAATTGGTGCTTTGATGATGGAGATTATCCGCTGCTGATGTTATCGTTTTCTTTTCCGCTGCTATTTCTTTTATCATATCTCTGATGTATATTGATATTCATTGTATCACTCTGTTGTATCAGATATTGTATATCAATGTATTATTCTTTTTCTTCCGCTGTGTTATTTACTTAACTGTGTTATAAGCTCCGGTGACTCGGATTTGAACGGTCGAATCTACGGCATTCGAGTACGATGTAAAGTATGGATGTCGATTTTCGAGCGCGAAAAATTCGAAATCGTTACATTTGGTATCAGAGCTAAGGTAAAACTTTAGCTCAGGAGTATAACACATTAAGTAGCTCATTAGAGATTGGGTGAAGTATACCCTAGAATGAGTAATTCCTCAGATATCTGTTTGAACGTCTCAGTAAATTCTCTTACTATCCACTGATAGTGAGTATGAGTGCAAGAAGAGGACGAGATAGGGGACAGGGGAATACGACTATAAATGGTCAATACCCTACAACAGTGGAAACAACTTTCTTATCAATCTTCTTTTATTCGTTTCCAAAATTCTTTTGATTTCTTTGTACCAGCTACAAGAAAGAAGTTTCGGTGTGATGATGGTTCTACGAATCGTTGTAGAAAATCCTTACTTCGTATCTTCATCGTTTTCTTATCAGCTTTTTGATTTAAACTTTAATGAATATGAATTGGAAATTTGGAATTAAAATTTTAAATTGAGTTAAATTGATAAATAGAATATGAAGCTAAATTTGAATTGTATCGATAAAACGATTTCGTTTAAAACCAAATTTGAAATTTTATTGAAATTTCTTGGGTATATCAAAGTCCGAAGAGGGATAAGTTATATATACCCCAAAGTATAAGTATTCCGATTTGAGTTTGGAATCCATATCTGATGTTTAGAAATTTTGGAAGATTTAATCCATTTATCTATTGTTTGGGTCTCGATATATTCTACGAACGGTTAGTTATCCCTTCGAACTAACCCATGCCCCTACATATTTCGTAGATCTGGATGACCCGAGTATCTTCTGAAGTGTTAAGCAGATTCATTCTCATATCTATTATTGATTATTGATATTCTGATTTGGTAAGCCAAATGTAGAACAGATATTCAGTTTGAGTTGATAAAACATTTTTCATCTATCTTTTTGTCTCCTTGGCAATTTCGAGGACGAAATTCTTTTAAGGAGGGAAGTCTGTAATAAGCCCGGATTTTATAAATATTTAAACTGATAATTAATTTAATTTTTGAATTAAAAATTGTTAAATTTATGGATAAATGGATGCGAGTTTCCCCGGATTAAAATAAATTTTGTATAAATCATTTAAATGTAAATATTGTATATATATATGTATATATGTGATTTGAATTTAAATAACTCAAAGTAATTATTTGTGATCATTAATTAAATCTTAATATAAATGGTTTAAAGATAAGTATAAAAATAAAATAATTTTAAAAATTTAGAATTGATGGTTAGTAATGATTTGAATGTATAAAATAAATATAAGATAATAAATATTAAAGTAAAATAATAATAATAAATATTTAAAAGTAGAGATATAAATAAATACAAGATAAATTATAAAAATATAAAGAAAAACCTTAGCTCAAATTTTCACAACATATCACAATAGGACTTCCTTCATATTTCAATGTATTGGCTTGTAAAGGAAAAACAAAATTTTATAATTATGAAACAATATAAGTTAAACACATGAATAAAATTTAACAACAAATTAAAATAGAAATTTAATTAAATTATAAAGTAGTGTTGTAAAGGCAAAGTTTAAGTATAAAGACAAAAAAAAATAAAAAAATAAAATACGTTCAAGAAAGTAGACAAATAGATGTGTATAAGCTTACAAATGAAGGAATAACAAATATACATTCAAGTATATTCAACTATAAATATGTAGGCTGGTAAAACAAAAATACATATGCAAGTATAAAACCAGAAAAACAAAATAAAATATAAGTTTATACAAAATAATTAATGCAAACCATCACTATATCATCTCAGCCGAAAAAAAAGAAAAAAAGAATACATAGTCAGACAAACAAAGTAAACATATACATTCAAATAAGAAGGGAAAACATCTCTGTACAAACAAGACAGTAAAATTTATAGCTATGTACAAACATATGTCAAATATATAGACATAAGAATAAAAAATAAACTGTGTAAACAAGAGAACAAAAATATAATAAGCAAGACCAGGCAAGGAAGTATGGTCAGTAATGCTTCATTTAATGCTCTCATTAAATGCTATTACTCCTCAGCCACCCTTGAAGAAAGGAGGAAAGCATGGGTTGTACAAAGCATGTACACAACCTTCTTTATATATATATATCAAATTTCACTTTAGTTCGTTTCCATTTTAGCTGAGAAAAATCTGAAGTGAACTACCACTTCACTTTAAACAAACATTTCAACTTGAACAGCCCTAAACAACCATTTAAGCCAGAGATCAAGAAAAGATTCAACATAGCAGTTCTGTTTTCTGGTAAAATACAGGTGAGCAAACTCAACCTGATATATATTTAAATGATTTATGGAATTAGGATATGAAATGTGTTTGAATGATGTGTATATTTGCCTGCATGTTTGTATATATGCAAATATTTGTGTGCATGTGTATGTATATAAGAAGGTAGGCTCTGTTCTTAGTTTACAAGATTCAGATACCAGATAAAAATTCAACATCTCTTCCTATAATTGATGTTAAGTAATAATCCTTAAAGAGATTTTGTTTATATTAACCTAATGCCATTTTTAAAAATATTTATAAGAAAAATCAGTGAATTATTTTACTACAAAGGAAGAAAATTACAGTAAACCTTTTTAATCTGGAAAATCAATGTTAAAGATTTCGAGATTGGATTTTATAAGGTGATTCGTATTGCAAAATGGTAAATTTAGGGAAAGTAATCGTAATTTTTAAATAGGTATATGGTGAAATGTTTTAAGATGAACAGAACTCGAAAATTCATCATTTCCTGATGATCGGGGAAATATTGGGTTTTGAGATTTATGTCGAAGGTAGCTTGTATGTTGGGAATTGTCGAAAAAATACTGATTTAATTTATCAATGATCAAATTGATGGTACGATGAAAATTTAGGGTTTATCACTCAGTTTTGTTCGGTGAGGAAAATGCGACGTTTTCGTCAACCACGGTGGATCGGAGGCGATCGCTCCTAGGGGAAATGGTTCGTATGTCATCAGAGCAGTTGGGGTTGTGGTCGCGTGACGTTAGGTGGTCGGTGGTGGCTATACGAGGTGATTTCAGGCGATGGGTTTTGTTCCAGGTGGATGTGGAGTTGCTCGATTTCGATTTCTAGGTAAGATCGTTAAACTGGGTGGTCGAATGGTTAGGGGGGATGGTCGGCGGTGTGCCGAAGGTCTCGGCGATGGTCAGAGGCGCGGCAGTGATGTGTACACGTGTACGTGTGCATCAGTGTGTCAGTTGTGTTTTGTGGTTTGGGGAGCGCAGTTGTCTTGGGGAGAACTCGCGAAAATTTGGTTGGGTCTCGGGTTTACTCTCGAGAAAACGATGGTTGGACTCGAGTAAATTTTTCTCTGGCTCGGGTCTGTTTGATAGAAAACAGGTTTTCAAAAATTGAAGATAAAATCTGTACCAGGTTTTAAGTATAAAACAAATATTACACCAAGGTTTAAAACTAAAGATATGAACAAGTTTCAGAGGAAAAATGTTAAGGTTAAATGTTTTAAATTGTTTTGAAAATTAATTGTTTTTGAACTAATTTATATGATGTTAATGAATAAATTTCTAAGTATCTTTAAATGGAATTTGATAATGCTTGAATCAAGCAAGTGTTTGAAATAAGTATATTAGAAACTTTGATTAAGAGATGATTTTGAATCAATTTAAATAAGTTGTAATGATTTAACTAAACAATAAATTAAGATATATATCTTAATTATTTATTTAAGGTCTTTGTAATTGAAATATAATCTCTTAATTAATTCAAGTATAATTACTTAAAAAAATTAGTGATTAATTAATTAAGTAATTAAAGAATTATTAATTAATGAAAATTATTAAAGAAGAATTGATTAATGAAAGTAAATTAAAGGATAATTACTTAAGATTTAATAAATGGAAGTAATTAAAGAATAATTACTTATTGAAATTAATTAGAGGTTAATTAATGAAAGAGATTAAAGGATTAAGTACTTGATTAATTAAGGATAATTAATTAAACGGTAATTAATTAGGGGTAAATTAATAAGTGGTCAAAAGATAATTAATCAAAATGTTTTGTAATTTATTAATGTTAATTAATCAGGATTAGTAATTTATATTCATAAGTAATAAAACTGATTTAAATCAATCAGATAATTAACTTGATCCTACCTACGGATGTTTGGATTTTATTGAATGGGTAAATTGTTTAATATCCCTGATATATGTTGCTATATGATATATTCTGATTTGTGTTATGATCTGTTTCTCTGAGATGAATGAAATTAATTTCCTGTGATGTAATATATTATCTGTAATTCATATATCTGTGATCTGTGAATGAACGATAAGCGTTATAGTTATACCGCTTATCAACGATATTATTGTATTTAACCTGTAATGATTGAATGATGTTGCACTATTGTGTGTGAAACCCCTGGACTACACCATACACTCACAAATATGGATTTCACGTGGAAATCGGTTAAGTCACAGATAATTTAAATTTAATGTTTTTGAAATTGAAATTTTAATTTCAATTGATTTTGGAAATGAATTTGGGTTAAATGTTAAAGCTTTTGAAATGGAGTTTTTAAGATAAAAGTTATTTTAAATAACTTAATTAAATTTCCAATTTAAATAATTTAATTTGAATTTGAATTCAAAATAATTTGGAAATTGAATTCCATGTTTGGAAATTACGGTTAAGAATGTTATAAATGTGTTTATATGAAGTTAAACCATTTTAAAAGTATAAATATGAGAATTTGGATTTAACCCAAGAACCTTAACTCGTATGAATGAATTAGATTTCCAAAATGAAAACTGTTTGTTTTAAAAGAATAAAAGCTTTCAGATAAGAAATGAAATTCCAGTTTAATTAAAGGAATTTCAAGATTGAATTGAAAAATAGTTTTCCAAGTTATGAACGAAATTATTTTTGAAAGCTATGAATTAAAAATCTGTTTATTTTTAACAGATTTAAAATGATGTTTTGTTTAAACCATTCGAAATGGAAATTGTTTTGAAATCTATGAATGAATTTTTGTGAAATTGGGTGAAATCTGTGAAATGAATCTTTTTGTTTAAAAAGATTTAAAATGGTAATTTGTTTAAACCATTTGAAAGAAAGTTTTGAAGTATTAAGTTGTGACATAATTGAAAACCCCAGATCCATATGTTTTAAATATTGCGCTCACCAAGGTTTTAAATCTCGGATTTCGGTCACGTCTCGTCTCGAAGAATTTGGATAGCTTATCTCGTATCGGGTGAGATCTCGAACGAGATGAGTGCATCTCGGTCGTCCATCTCGGATTTACATCTCGGTTTCTAAAATTCATTTCGGAGTTATCTCGGAGTATATGTCATTTCGAAAATTAGTTTTCATACACCTAAATTTATAATACTAGTCACTACCTTAAGGAAAACACTATGCACTTACCTTGAATATATCACACGCTTATCATTAGTAATTTAGTATGGAAAAATATCACTTGTATCATGTAAAATAAACAAATAACTAGATTTCATGAATAATGTTCAATATAATATCATATGAGATAAAGTAGATAAGAAACAAACCATAACATATGCACCTTTACTTTGTTTGATCATTCACTTAACTTTCCTACATAATATAATGTCTCATTTCTACCTTTTATGATTTATAGTGCTGCAAGGGAAATCTTAATTTTATAACTTCAAATACAAAAGTCTACAAGTAGAATTAAGATATTCTATGTCTGGTTATAGTATTTAATTATTAGCAAACAAAATCTCATTAAGCAACTAATAGCATAGATATTTCAAATAAACGTAGAAAATAGCATACATAGTACAAACAATTTCAAACATTTAGTAATATTATAAGAAAAGCAAAAAAATGATGTACGAATGAACATGTAATCATCAAATGAAATTAATAGATGAAAGAGAATTCCTTTATTGCTTAAAAATATGCCTTGAGGAAAAAATTTATAGCAGCAAAGACTAAATGAAATCAAATTGGGAATCCATTTAGAACATAAAGTTAAATAAGTGAAGCCCAAAATTTATAGCCGCAAAAAAACCGGGTTAGGAAAAAAACTCAAGAAAGTGTCGAAAAAAGAAAAATGAAATCGGATGTAAATTAATTTGGATCAGATACCTAAATGAAAATCATAAAGTGAAATACTTACCATAATCGATGTAGATTTTATCATCTTCTTACACTCGTCACTGCCGTAAAATAAGAGACGAAGATTAAATGAGATTTATATAAGAAATAAGGGTTAAAAAAAGTACAATTAAGAAGGCTTAAATTAAGGTAAAGGATGAGCTAGCCCAATACAGAAAAAGAGTTGATTTTTTCCAAAATTCAAAAATTCAGCCGATATCTCGCTGCTAAATCTCGTCCGAGATACCGGACGAGATACTGAAATCTCGTCCGAGATTTGGGTCAGACGAGATTCAAACGAAATTAGTTGTTTCGAATCGCCCAGGCTTGAAAACGAGATCTCGGCCGAGATGAGCGAGATTTAAAACCTTGGCGCTCACTATTCGGGTTAGCTGGGAAAAGACCTTTGTGTCATATATGAATTAGTGATACGTCGTATAAGGATGACATTTGAAGACCGGTGTTGAAGACCGGGATTTGCGAAAACGATAGGATAACCTATCGATTGTCTCTGCACTGAGTCGCGCCGGTATAGAGATCTCCTAAGTGATGGGAAATCCGATCGGGATTGTGAATACCCGGATTGCAAGGGCTTCTTCGGAAGTGCCTTCGGTTCTGTTTCAAAACCGGAACAGACTTGTATGGTTACATGTCTGACATTACATTTTGAGATACAAAGCTGATTTCTTTCAAATACATTTCTGTTTGGTGGCGGAGAATTTATTCTCTTAGCTTAACACCCTTCTCTGAGACGTACGAGCTCAAAGGTTATGTAGTTGAAATTTATCAGCGTTATATTCCCAATTTGGTAATGTGGCATGCTGAGTGTTGCTGTGTGATGATCATTTATTTGATCATTTGTGATCAAAGCGTGGCTTTGTGAAAAAGCGTAGCTTTGTGGACGAGACTTCGTCAGACCTCACAACCCGGAAATGGTCGAAATAGGAAAGATGTGGCAAGGTTTCAAGGGTAGCTTCCCTAGGGTATGGCCATTCCTTCTGGAAAAGGGTAGTATCATGGTATGGAGCCCAGATACCCACTCATGTGGACACACTTTATTTATTATGTGTGATGTTGGTTACCGAGCGCTCGGATAAAGGTCCCAAAGGACCGGGGGTGGCATATCTGAGGTTTTGTATATTCCCCGGGAAGGGGGGTAGCCGGCCTTGTTTGGCAGAGAGCAGGTTGTCTCTCGGAGCGTCCAGCCAGAGGCGTTCTTTCGTGGCATAGGAAGTTCCTTAGCCTGACCATTTGTTGGAAATCCTTCTTCCAATACGAACCTTTTACGGTTTTAGTTGTATAACCTGCTATGGAATGTGGCGGTAACCTGCTATTGAACATAGTAGCTATAGTAGGCATAACGTGAAATGCCTATGCTGGCTAAGATTGATATTATACTTTTGAAATGTTTTCTGCACTATGCACTAGTAATAATATCCAATGATTTGTTTTGCGTAGTAAGCATCTTTGACTATCATAAGGAGAAATCTCCTCCGATTCTGCGTTTGCATTGTGTGTGTGTGCGGGAGGCCTTATGGTAGTTTCATTTTCCAAAAGCATTGCGAATTGACTTTAAAAATTCTCTTGTTGTTCGTTTTTAAAGATAAACTGTTTTTGTTGCTCACACCAGTCCCATGACTGATCCGGAGTTTATTGTTTCTTTCCTAAACTCTGGGTGCTCAAAATTTTCTACACGGGCAGTCTAGAGTTGGGTTTTTCAGATAGTCAGGTTCAATAGATTATCTGGAGCTAGTTCAGTCTTTGGATATGGACTGCACTTGCTTATCTTTGTACACCATTATTGGGAGTTCGAGCTATTTCTGGATTGGTGCTTTGAAGATGGAGATTATCCGCTGCTGATGTTATCGTTTTCTTTTCCGCTGCTATTTCTTTTATCATATCTCTGATGTATATTGATATTCATTGTATCACTCTGTTGTATCAAATATTGTATATCAATGTATTATTCTTTTTCTTCCGCTGTGTTATTTACTTAACTGTGTTATAAGCTCCGGCGACTCGGATTTGAACGGTCGAATCTACGGCATTCGAGTACGATGTAAAGTATGGATGTCGATTTTCAAGCGTGAAAAATTCGAAATCGTTACATTTGGTATCAGAGCTAAGGTAAAACTTTAGCTCAGGAGTATAACACATTAAGTAGCTCATTAGAGATTGGGTGAAGTATACCCTAGAATGAGTAATTCCTCAGATATCTGTTTGAACGTCTCAGTAAATTCTCTTACTATCCACTGATAGTGAGTATGAGTGCAAGAAGAGGACGAGATAGGGGACAGGGGAATACGACTATAAATGGTCAATACCCTACAACAGTGGAAACAACTTTCTTATCAATCTTCTTTTATTCGTTTCCAAAATTCTTTTGATTTCTTTGTACCAGCTACAAGAAAGAAGTTTCAGTGTGATGATGGTTCTACGAATCGTTGTAGAAAATCCTTACTTCGTATCTTCATCGTTTTCTTATCAGCTTTTCGATTTAAACTTTAATGAATATGAATTGGAAATTTGGAATTAAAATTTTAAATTGAGTTAAATTGATTAATAGAATATGAAGCTAAATTTGAATTGTATCGATAAAACGATTTCGTTTAAAACCAAATTTGAAATTTTATTGAAATTTCTTGGGTATATCAAAGTCCGAAGAGGGACAAGTTATATATACCCCAAAGTATAAGTATTCCGATTTGAGTTTGGAATCCATATCTGATGTTTAGAAATTTTGGAAGATTTAATCCATTTATCTATTGTTTGGGTCTCGATATATTCTACGAACGGTTCGTTATCCCTTCGAGCTAACCCATGCCCCTGCATATTTCGTAGATCTGGATGACCCGAGTATCTTCTGAAGTGTTAAACAGATTCGTTCTCATATCTATTATTGATTATTGATATTCTGATTTGGTAAGCCAAATGCAGAACAGATATTCAGTTTGAGTTGATAAAAGATTTTTCATCTATCTTTTTGTCTCCTTGGCAATTTCGAGGGCGAAATTCTTTTAAGGAGGGAAGTCTGTAACGACCCCGGATTTTATAAATATTTAAACTGATAATTAATTTAATTTTTAAATTAAAAATTGTTAAATTTATGGATAAATGGATGCGAGTTTCCCCGGATTAAAATAAATTTTGTATAAATCATTTAAATGTAAATATTGTATATATATGTATATATGTGATTTGAATTTAAATAACTCAAAGTAATTATTTGTGATCATTAATTAAATCTTAATATAAATGGTTTAAAGATAAGTATAAAAATAAAATAATTTTAAAAATTTAGAATTGATGGTTAGTAATGATTTGAATGTATAAAATAAATATAAGATAATAAATATTAAAGTAAAATAATAATAATAAATATTTAAAAGTAGAGATATAAATAAATACAAGATAAATTATAAAAATATAAAGAAAAACCTAAGCTCAAATTTTCACAACATATCACAATAGGACTTCCTTCATATTTCAAAGTATTGGCTTGTAAAGGAAAAACAAAATTTTATAATTATGAAACAATATAAGTTAAACACATGAATAAAATTTAACAACAAATTAAAATAGAAATTTAATTAAATTATAAAGTAGTATTGTAAAGGCAAAGTTTAAGTATAAAGACAAAATAAAAAGAAAAAAATAAAATACATTCAAGAAAGTAGACAAATAGATGTGTATAAGCTTACAAATGAAGGAATAACAAATATACATTCAAGTATATTCAACTATAAATATGTAGGCTGGTAAAACAAAAATACATATGCAAGTATAAAACCAGAAAAACAAAATAAAATATAAGTTTGTACAAAATAATTAATGCAAACCATCACTATATCATCTCAGCTGAAAAAGAAAGAAAAAAAGAATACATAGTCAGACAAACAAAGTAAACATATACATTCAAATAAGAAGGGAAAACATCTCTGTACAAACAAGACAGTAAAATTTATAGCTATGTACAAACATATGTCAAATATGTAGACATAAGAATAAAAAAATAAACTGTGTAAACAAGAGAATAAAAATATAATAAGCAAGACCAGGCAAGGAAGTATGGTCAGTAATGCTTCATTTAATGCTCTCATTAAATGCTATTACTCCTCAGCCACCCTTGAAGAAAGGAGGAAAGCATGGGTTGTACAAAGCATGTACACAACCTTCTTTATATATATATATATATCAAATTTCACTTTAGTTCGTTTCCATTTTAGTTGAGAAAAATCTGAAGTGAACTACCACTTCACTTTAAACAAACATTTCAACTTGAACAGCCCTAAACAACCATTTAAGCCAGAGATCAAGAAAAGATTCAACATAGCAGTTCTGTTTTCTGGAAAAATACAGGTGAGCAAACTCAACCTGATATATATTTAAATGATTTATGGAATTAGGATATGAAATGTGTTTGAATGATGTGTATATTTGCCTGCATGTTTGTATATATGCAAATATTTATGTGCATGTGTATGTATATAGGAAGGTAGGCTCTGTTCTTAGTTTACAAGATTCAGAAACCAGATAATAATTCAACATCTCTTCCTATAATTGATGTTAAGTTATAATCCTTAAATAGATTTTGTTTATATTAACCTAATGCCATTTTAAAAAAAATATTTATAAGAAAAATCAGTGAATTATTTTACTACAAAGGAAGAAAATTACAGTAAACCTTTTTAATCTGGAAAATCAATGTTAAAGATTTCGAGATTGGATTTTATAAGGTGATTCGTATTGCAAACTGGTAAATTTAGGGAAAGTAATCGTAATTTTCAAATAGGTATATGGTGAAATGTTTTAAGATGAACAGAACTCGAAAATTCATCAATTCCTGATGATCGGGGAAATATTGGGTTTCGAGATTTATGTTGAAGGTAGCTTGTATGTTGGGAATTGTCGAAAAAATACTGATTCAATTTATCAATGATCAAATTGATGGTACGATGAAAAATTAGGGTTTATCACTCAGTTTTGTTCGGTGAGGAAACTGCGATGTTTTCGTCAACCACGGTGGATCGGAGGCGATCGCTCCTAGGGGAAAAGGTTCGTATGTCATCAGAGCAGTTGGGGTTGTGGTCGCGTGACGTCAAGTGGTCGGTGGTGGCTATCCGAGGTGATTTCAGGCGATGGGTTTTGTTCCAGGTGGATGTGGAGTTGCTCGATTTCGATTTCTAGGTAAGATCGTTAAACTGGGTGGTCGAATGGTTAGGGGGATGGTCGGCAGTGTGCCGAAGGTCTCGGCGATGGTCAGAGGCGCGGTAGTGATGTGTACACGTGTACGTGTGCATCAGTGTGTCAGTTGTGTTTTGTGGTTTGGGGAGCGCAGTTGTCTTGGGGAGAACTCGCGAAAATTTGGTTGGGTCTCGGGTTTACTATCGAGAAAACGATGGTTGGACTCGAGTAAATTTTTCTCTGGCTCGGGTCTGTTTGATAGAAAACAGGTTTTCAAAAATTGAAGATAAAATCTGTACCAAATGTTAAGGTTAAATGTTTTTAAATTGTTTTGAAAATTAATTGTTTTTGAATTAATTTATATGATGTTAAGGAATAAATTTCTAAGTATCTTTAAATGGAATTTGATAATGCTTGAATCAAGCAAGTGTTTGAAATAAGTATATTAGAAACTTTGATTAAGAGATGATTTTGAATCAATTTAAATAAGTTGTAATGATTTAACTAAACAATAAATTAAGATATATATCTTAATTATTTATTTAAGGTCTTTGTAATTGAAATATAATCTCTTAATTAATTCAAGTATAATTACTTAAAAAAATTTGTGATTAATTAATTAAGTAATTAAAGATTTATTAATTAATGAAAATGATTAAAGAAGAATTGATTAATGAAAGTAAATTAAAGGATAATTACTTAAGATTTAATAAATGGAAGTAATTAAAGAATAATTACTTATTGAAATTAATTAGAGGTTAATTAATGAAAGAGATTAAAGGATTAAGTACTTGATTAATTAAGGATAATTAATTAAACGGTAATTAATTAGGGGTAAATTAATAAGTTGTCAAAAGATAATTAATTAAAATGATTTGTAATTTATTAATGTTAATTAATCAGGATTAGTAATTTATATTCATAAGTAATAAAACTGATTTAAATCAATCAGATAATTAACTTGATCCTACTTACGGATGTTTGGATTTTATTGAATGGGTAAATTGTTTAATATCCCTGATATATGTTGCTATATGATATATTCTGATTTGTGTTATGATCTGTTTCTCTGAGATGAATGAAATTAATTTCCTGTGATGAAATATATTATCTGTAATTCATATATCTGTGATCTGTGAATGAACGATAAGCGTTATAGTTATACCGCTTATCAACGATATTATTGTATTTAATTTGTAATGATTGAATGATGTTGCACTATTGTGTGTGAAACCCCTGGACTACACCATACACTCACAAATATGGATTTCACGTGGAAATCGGTTAAGTCACAGATAATTTAAATTTAATGTTTTTGAAATTGAAATTTTAATTTCAATTGATTTTGGAAATGAATTTGGGTTAAATGTTAAAGCTTTTGAAATGGAGTTTTTAAGATAAAAGTTATTTTAAATAACTTAATTAAATTTCGAATTTAAATAATTTAATTTGAATTTGAATTCAAAATAATTTGGAAATTGAATTCCATGTTTGGAAATTACGGTTAAGAATGTTATAAATGTGTTTATATGAAGTTAAACCATTTTAAAAGTATAACTTTGAGAATTTGGATTTAACCCAAGAACCTTAACTCGTATGAATGAATCTGATTTCCAAAATGAAAACTGTTTGTTTTAAAAGAATAAAAGCTTTCAGATAAGAAATGAAATTCCAGTTTAATTAAAGGAATTTCAAGATTGAATTGAAAAATAATTTTCCAAGTTATGAACGAAATTATTTTTGAAAGCTATGAATTAAAAATCTGTTTATTTTTAACAGATTTAAAATGATGTTTTGTTTAAACCATTCGAAATGGAAATTGTTTTGAAATCTATGAATGAATTTTTGTGAAATTGGGTGAAATCTGTGAAATGAATCTTTTTGTTTAAAAAGATTTAAAATGGTAATTTGTTTAAACCATTTGAAAGAAAGTTTTGAAGTATTAAGTTGTGACTTAATTGAAAACCCCAGATCCATATGTTTTAAATATTGCGCTCACTATTCGGGTTAGCCGGGAAAAGACCTTTGTGTCATATAACCCATTCTGAATTAGTGATACGTCGTATATGGATGGCATTTGAAGATCGGTGTTGAAGACCGGGTATTTGTGAAAACGATAGGATAACCTATCGATTGTCTCTGCACTGAGTTGTGCCGGTATAGAGATCTCCTAAGTGATGGGAAATCCGATCGGGATTGTGAATACCCGGATTGCAAGGGCTTCTTCGAAAGTGCCTTCGGTTCTGTTTCAAAACCGGAATAGACTTGTATGGTTACATGTCTGACATTACATTTTGAGATATAAAGCTGATTTCTTTCAAATACATTTCTGTTTGGTGGCGGAGAATTTATTCTCTTAGCTTAACAACCTTCTCTGAGACGTACGAGCTCAGAGGTTATGTAGTTGAAATTTATCAGCGTTATATTCCCAATTTGGTAATGTGGCATGCTGAGTGTTGCTGTGTGATGATCATTTATTTGATCATTTGTGATCAAAGCGTGGCTTTGTGAAAAAGCGTAGCTTTGTGGACGAGACTTGTCAGACCTCACAACCCAGAAATGGTAGAAACAGGAAAGATGCGGCAAGGTTTCAGGGGTAGCTTCCCTAGGGTATGGCCATTCCTTCTGGAAAAGGGTAGTATCATGGTATGGAGCCCAGATACTCACTCATGTGGACACACTTTATTTATTATGTGTGATGTTGGTTACCGAGCGCTCGGATAATGGTCCCAAAGGACCGGGGGTGGCATATCTGAGGTTTTGTATATTCCCCGGGAAGGGGGGTAGCCGGCCTTGTTTGGCAGAGAGCAAGTTGTCTCTCGGAGCGTCCAGCCAGAGGCGTTCTTTCGTGGCATAGGAAGTTCCTTAGCCTGACCATTTGTTGGAAATCCTTCTTCCAATACGAACCTTGTACGGTTTTAGTTGTATAACCTACTATGGAATGTGGCGGTAACCTGCTATTGAACATAGTAGCTATAGTAGGCATAACGTGAAATGCCTATGCTGGCTAAGATTGATATTATACTTTCAAAATGTTTTCTGCACTATGCACTAGTAATAATATCCAATGATTTGTTTTGCGTAGTAAGCATCTTTGACTATCATAAGGAGAAATCTCCTCCGATTCTGCGTTTGCATTGTGTGTGTGTGCGGGAGGCCTTATGGTAGTTTCATTTTCCAAAAGCATTGCGAATTGACTTTAAAAATTCTCTTGTTGTTCATTTTTAAAGATAAACTGTTTTTGTTGCTCACACCAGTCCCATGACTGATCCGAAGTTTATTGTTTCTTTCCTAAACTCTGGGTGCTCAAAATTTTCTACACGGGCAGTCTAGAGTTGGGTTTTCAGATAGTCAGGTTCAGTAGATTATCTGGAGCTAGTTCAGTCTTTGGATATGGACTGCACTTGCTTATCTTTGTACACCGTTATTGGGAGTTCGAGCTATTTCTGGATTGGTGCTTTGAAGATGGAGATTATCTGCTGATGTTATCGTTTTCTTTTCTCCTGCTATTTCTTTTATCATATCTCTGATGTATATTGATATTCATTGTATCACTCTGTTGTATCAGATATTGTATATCAATGTATTATTCTTTTTCTTCCGCTGTGTTATTTACTTAAATGTGTTATAAGCTCCGGCGACTCGGATTTGAACGGTCGAATCTACGGCATTCGAGTACGATGTAAAGTATGGATGTCGATTTTCGAGCGCGAAAAATTCGAAATTGTTATATTCGAGTTTTTTAGAAAATCCAAGCTTCAAATTGAGAAGATATGCTGCCGATCTAAAGGAATCTCCAGAGCTTTACTTCATTATTCTGATGATTGAAAAGGAATCGAAGAATTTTTCATTGTTTCGAGAAGCGGCTGGAAACCCTAGTTTCTTTGAGGGGAATTGTTAAATGAAATGTATTGAACGGTCTCACATTGAGATATACATAGTAATGTAAATGGATGCGATGCGCGCATGTAGCCTATATGCCTAACAACCCATCTATGTAGCCTATATATAAACGTCTATACATCATAGTATCAGTTTGTAATACAACAATATATCAATTAATACTTCCTTTCAATACATTTAAGTCAAACTAATAGTTTGTATGAAACCTATTTGATTTTTAGTGTAGGATAAAAAAGCACCCCTTACACACAACATGTAGGATTAAAAAATTAAAAAAAGTGAACCTTATATACAATGTGTATTATTTAAAAAAGTGAACATTATATCAGAAATTAGGGAAAATTATTGTTGCATACAAATGTTTAATATATTTGATAATCAAATCAAATGGAAGTCAAACTTAAAGTTTTGCTGAATATATGTTGTACTTCAATCTGAATCTGCAGTGTGATTCGCGGCTGTAACGACCCGGGTTTTTCTCCACAGAAAGTCGCATCGCTAAAAAGAAAGAAAGGGATAGAAAAGAGAAAAGAAGAGAAGAAAGAAAGAAACAACAACAACGATCTCACAGCGGAACGAATAAATTATATTAATAACATAAACTATTACATAGTATACAACACTTATCAGAATTACACAACATATACATCACTTACTAGACAGTTATAAACATCTGTCTAGACATTACAACTCAAATACAAGACAAGACACTATCACAGATATCAACACAGCGGAATACTATATCTACGAACGCCGAAGCCTCCTGCTCCATTGCTCCTCCAGAATATTCGTCAAAGCTAAACCTGAATCCCTTGGCTACTCGTAAAAATTTGAGTACCCAAGAGTTTATAAAACAGAAATAAACACTTGGGTCAGACATGGGTCTGGTGTGAGTAACAGGTTAAACTTGCTTAACTTCAAAACCTTTAGAAAGAAAAGGTATCACGTAAGACTCCCCACAAATAAACATGGGTAAGTTTTTACCTTACGCTAACCAAAACATTTGATAGGAAATCTGATTTTATTATAATAGGGTCTAGGGTTTTCAAGTAAAATATAGAAATAGCTGAAATGCTTACATCTCACATTCCAACATAGTTGGGCACAACTAATATGTACGGCACTTATTGGAGTTTGGATTCCATACAATGGCAGGGCTACCGGGGTACCGCCCATCACAGTACGTGGCCTAGATCATCGTACCGAGGAGTACGCCCGCTCCTCTGCAACACAAAGCCGGAACCATCCCTTACTGGATAATTCCGAACAAGACAATCCCGTAGTTGGCGCGACCAACCACACACTAAGTCGAATAAAAGAAAAGGGACCTCTAGACAGGGATCTATCTTGCTCTCAGTGGGTGCTACCCACGAAGCCTTGCTGCACCTCCCCTGTTTTAGCCATTCCCGGTTGATGAGGCTTGAGGTTACGATTACCTTTAATCAGAACATATTACTTAGAATGCTCATCGTCCGCCTGACGATGTGCTGAAAGCATTCAATCCATACAAGTTCGTTCCGGGTTCGAACGAAACCGAAGGCATCATCTCGTTACACTCGTTTT
This sequence comes from Allium fistulosum, assembly GCA_030737815.1. Taxonomy (NCBI): domain Eukaryota; kingdom Viridiplantae; phylum Streptophyta; class Magnoliopsida; order Asparagales; family Amaryllidaceae; genus Allium; species Allium fistulosum. The sequence continues at coordinate 492,902,991 of CM060905.1, read as the reverse complement.
GGAATCACCCTCAGAGTTAACGACAATAACCCTTGCACTCTAAATCTTCATCTTCACTTGAGATTCACGACCAATCGTTAATTTGGATTGATGTGGTATTCGGGTCTCCAGACCTGGAAATCCGGTATACGGAAACCCGATCCCGGTCTCATCGAAATCCAAAACGTATCTTTTAAGGCCAAGTTGTTTTAAGGTTAAAACAATTCAATTCTTATCTATATACACAAAGATAGATAATTCACAATAGATAATCTACATTATCATTTCAATTCAACCAAACATCCATATCATAGATCAGCATATATCTCATCAGAGATATCAATCAATGCAAAGCATCATTCAATACTAACACCCATTCATAAGTAATGATTTATATCATCTTTAATTAATTTAAAGTGAATTAAATTAATTACTTCATTTTATAAATCCTTCTTACTTAACCATTAATTAATTACAATTAATTAATAAATTATCCTCTAATAATTCATTTTAGTTAATCATCTTTGATTAATTATCTTTTAATTACATCCAAGTAATTTATCTTTAATTAATTATTTAAATTAATTATCCTTAACCACTTATTGTAATTAACCTTTAATTACTTATTTAATTAATTTACTAAAATTAATTAACTTAATCAACTATAATTAATTACATTAATCCTTAATTAATTACATTGATTAATTATTTCATTTATTAATTATTACTTAATTAATCAATCTTAATTACATCATTAATTATATTAATTAATGATCCTTAATTACAACTTAATTATTAATTACTTAATTAAATTAATTACATTAAGTAATTAATCTTTAATTAAACAACATTTATTAATCACTATTGATTAATCACATTCAGTAATTAACTACCCTTAATTACTTCTTAAAATAAATTAATTATTCCTTAATTTATTTCTTAATTAATCCCTTGATTAATTTCCATTAAGTAATTAACTACCCTTAATTACTTTATTAATTACATTAGTAATTATCCATTAATTACTTCCTAAGTAATTATACCTCATTAAATTACATTTAGTAATTACTTCACAAATCATTAAATGATTATCTTAAATTAATTAAACTTAATTGATTAACTTAACTAATCAATTTAAATTCAATTAATTACAATGAGTAATTAATTTCTTAATTACTTTCATTAAGAAATTTTATTTAAAACAATTTCCACAAATGTTTATCTTTTAAATTAATTAATCTAATTAATTATCTAAATTAATCACATTAATTAATTATCCTTAGTTAATGATCTACATTAACCATTAACTATTTTAATTATCTTTCTAAAATAATTAAACATTAATTAACCATTATTAATTACAACTTAATTAATTCTAATTATTAATAAATTAATCTCTAATTAATTAATTAAGTTCTTAATCAATAACTTAATTAAACCTTAATTACCTTAATAATTTTATTTCTAACCATTAACTTATAAAATTAATGATCCTTAATTCAAATTAATTAACCTTTAATTTTAATTTAATTAATCCTTCATCAATCAATTTTAAACCCTTAATTACTAATTTATTAACCCAAGTCATAAATTAATTAAATGGATTAATTAACTTTTAATTACCTTAATAATTTATGTTATCCTAAATTATTAAATCTCAATTATCTTTAAGATAACACTTTATTTCTATTAATGATTAAAATATCATTAATAAAGCATTTAAAACAATGTACCTTTAAATTTACTTTTAAATTTCATTTTAAATTTAAGATTTAAAATGAAGACAAGTTTAACTTTAACAAAGTTTTTAAAAACATCCTTTTAATCACATGTTAAAGAAACACTTAATTAAAGAAATTTAAAACCAAATTCATTTTAAATTCAAATCAATTTAAAATACATTTTAAACATTCAAATTTTTTAAAACATTTTAGATTTTAAAACTTCTTAAAATTTGAAACACATATTAACTTTGACTCCATATAAATCTTTAGATTTAGAACCTATTTAAAATTTAAAACTTCATTTTTAAATTCAAACTACTTAACCCTTTTTAAAGTAGTTAAATCAATTTAATTTTAAAAAAACTTAATATTATTTAAAACTGAGATTTTAAACTTACTCCGGATTTAAGAACTAGATTTAAATCTTCTTTTAAAACTTACCTTCAATTTAAACTCAGCTTTTAAATTTTATTTTAAAATTTAAACTGAGTACCAGGTTTCTGTTGAAACCTGTTAGATTAACTAACCCGAGACACTCCCCTATATGCTTCGAGTCCACAACCCATTTTCCCCGAACAAATCAATAGGCTACTTCGAGTAAACTCCAGCAACCCAAAACTCTGACATGTACACTACCGTGCACATGCACAACCCAACGCAGCGACTTCGATCATCGCTGCTGACGCCTACAAGTCGACGACGATCTTCTCACTGGATTGCGACCACCCAGAGCCACGATCATGCTTGAATTCGAAATCGAGCTATTCAACTTGCCTGGAACAAAAGCCTCGAACCACCCAAAGCCTGGAAAACTTCTCGTGCTCATGCCTCTGATCATCGGAGTTGCTGAAACTCCGTCTACACCATCGCCAACATCTCCCCTACTATCTCCCTTAATCCCGTTGAACTCGATTCAACATAGAAGCCATGACGATCAAATATACCAAAGCTACCCAAACTAGGGCTACAGGCTAAATTCCTCCATCGCCATCTCCACGGTGAAATGCACTATCATCTGAAAATTTTCTCGTCATTACTGACCATTCCTCTAACTCCAGAAGAAAATTCAATCACTCCGATCATCTAGATCGACAGGAACAACCCAAAATGCATATTCCAGACAACTCTGAACTGCTCTTAGATTTTAATACTAGAATTTGTGATTTTATTTTTAAAATTCATAATTTTGTTTAGAGATTTGTTTCATAACCCTGAATCTATGAATTACTAAATTTGAATTTTGACTTTGCTTAAGCATTCTAGTACTTATAGTTCCAGAGTCAAGTAAATATCATTTTTACTTAATTTCAAACTCTAATCTAAAGTTTGAAATGAAACAAACCACTTTTGTTTCAATTCCTAAATCTTAATAAAGATCGAATCAAGTGATGATGTAATCTTTACCAAATTCTTAATTTAAAAACAATAACAGACAAGAAACAGATACACATCCAACATACATATATACATTCATATGCACAACAGATTCACCAATACATATACATGCAAAACATTCTCATTCCAGTAATCACATGCAAACAGATATTCAAAACTTATGATTTTAAAAATGATTGTTACTCACCGATTTAAATTAGAGACAGAGCCTTTAGTTTGAAATGGCTTTTTGAATTTGAGTGCTGGAAAATTTCTTTTGCTCTGATTTTTAAAAATTGAGTTGCTAATCCCTACAGAACTGGAATACTTGAAACAGAGTACTTGATTCCAGGCTTGAAGAAAACTTGGTTACAGATTTGCTTTCAAAACAGAGAGAATTGTTTGATGATCTCTGCTTTGATTTTTGAAACTGATACTTTGAAGATGATATTACAGGTTTTGATTTGAAGAGAACTTGCAGGCTTTTGATTTAGTTTTTCAGATTTGAGGAGGATTACTGTTTTCAGATTTGTTGTTTTGAGAAATTTGTTTGAGGAGTTGATTTTCAGATTTTGTTGATCTGAGGTTTGCTTCATTTCTTTGTTTAGAAAGGAGGTTAGAAAAGAAAAAAAAATGGAGATGTTTGTTTATATAAACTGAAATTATCTAAAAATAAAAATAAAAGAAAAATAAAATTAAATGACACTTGTCTCATTGTATTATTAATTAGTTAACACATGTCACATTAGGCCTTAAAATAATGACATTTGTCTTTTAAGTATTTAATACATAATTTTATATATTTTTAAAATGTGAATAAAAGCTTTTTACACTAGTTTACTATTTATAAATACTTACCTAATATGTATATGTATATAAATTACTTTAAAGAAAATGTAAATAACCAATATATATATAAATAAAATCTTATATCTATATTTTAAATCCAAAATATTTTAAAATATTTCTCTTTTGAATTTCTATTATAAATCCAAATTCATATTCAAATTATATTTACATTAAAATCTATTTATTTAAAAACAAGACTTTATTCATTTATTAAATTTCAAACCAAAGCCAATCTATTTACAATATATATATGCACACGTATAAATATATTATAAATAGAAATCATTTTATTAATTTCTAAAAGATAAATTCACTAATTAAATATCCATTTAATTAGATTATTAAACCAATTCAAATTTGTTATCAAAGATTATCAAATCAATTTAATTATTTAAACAGATTATTAAATTGATATTGCCCCAAATTTCCGGGATATTACAGCGGCTTAGCTTCAAGGTGCAAAACTATCTATCAACCGCTCCATCCTCAGGATAAAACAACCTCTGAAATTTGATTAATTTGCTGTTTGCATCACAACAAATTGTTCTGAATATAGGACTTTCTAATTTAATTGATTGTAAAGTTTCTTAAAGAGAGGAAAATGCAGAGGACAAAGAAGAAAAAAAAGAAAAATTGTCTACCATCCACATTTTCTCTTATGTCTATCTATCATTTAAATAGACAGAATGGAAATTGTATGTGTTACTGAAGTGGGTGAATGTTGATGGATTTGAATTTATTGTCATTTAAAATGATTTTTTAATACCATTAACTTTTGGAACGGCTCAATAATAATGGTTCATGAATATATATTACCATAATACATTTGCAACGGCTCAATAATAATAACGACTCATAAATATATAACTGTTATACATTTGCAATGGCTCAATTATAAAAATGGCTCATAAATATACATTACCGTTATACATTTGCAACGGTCAATTATAACAAAGGCTCACAAATATATAACAATTAACCTGTTTTTATTTATTTATTAATTAATTCACTTAAAGTTCCAACGATCTCCTACTTGAATTATTTTAAAAAAAATTCCAAGCGCTTTCTGAAAAATATAGGATTGTGCATAAACAAAAGGTATCTTTCGATTTGAACAATTGCATAGTGAGTAAGATTCAGTTTACTAGAGTGAATCGTAGTCTTGAACTCTATTCCTAATATTGAACCAACCCAAAACGGGCAATTGAGTTTCGTGTTGATCTCATCCCTAGTTCTTAGCCTGTTAGTCATCCTTCCACGAGGATGTCCACTGAGGAAAAAGAAGATCATTTAATAAATGATTTAGTAGAACACCTTTTATTTTATAAGAGTTCTCTAATTTTGTCACACAACCTTTCTAAAGTGCTATCAACTAAGCCCTGCATTTATGACCATGCACGTCTATCGCAATTTAGTGAATGCTGTAGGAATTTTGCTCCAAATTCCATAGGAAACGACCACACGTCCTCATCTACACACATATGAGTCTATCAAGAGTACTTCAGGGTAGGTACTTCACTCCATTTAGAGTATAGAAATCATTAAGAGTTTCTATTAAATCATCCTCTAATCACTTCAGGAATACATGATACTAAGTATATAAAATAGCATATTCAACTCATATCACATTACAACTTGTTATTACACATTGAACCTAATTCTTGGGATCCCCAATCAATAGATCGGGATACCATTGTGCATGACTCAACAATCTAAGGGCATTAGTCTCATTCTTTTAGATGTAGAAAGGAATTTCTCTCTGTCTAGTCCATTCGTCAAAGGATACACCAAATTCTCATCAGTGCGTACATGATCCACTCTTACAAATCCTGTAGAGATATACTCTCTTACAGATTTGTGCTTAACGGTGAATTTTTTTATCTTGCCTTTGTAATAACGGTTCTCAACTTTTGCAATAGCTACGGTACTATCATAATGGATCAACACAGCTGGTATTGATTTTTCCCGTAAAGGGATCTTAGCTAGCAGATTTCTTAAGTAGTCTGCTTCTTCGCTAGCATTAGCTAGTGCTATCATTTCTGACTCCATAGTGGATTGAGCTAAGATAGTCTGTTTATTAGATTTTCAAGAAATAGTTCCTCCTGCATTACCGAAAATACATCCACTAGTAGCTTTGGAATCGTCTGGTAAAGTATTTCAATCTGCATCACTGTATCCTTCAAGGACAGTAGGAAACTTCTAATAGTATAATCCGAAGTTTATAATTCTTTTAAGGTATCTCAAGACCCTTTCAATAGCATGCCAAACTCTATACTAGGTCTGCTAGTAGACCTACACAATAATCCCACGACATATGCAATCTCGGATCTAGTACAATCAGTGGCATACCAAAGACTTTCAATGATGCTCGCATATCTAGATTGTTTTACACATTCACCAGTGTTCTTAAATAGTTTTACACTTGGATCATATGGTGTACTAGCGGGTTTACATTCAAAGTAATTATATTTCAAACATATTCTCAATATAATGAGATTGATCCAAAGAAATTGCCTTTTCAGACTTAGTTATCCTAATAAACCACACTTGCTTCACCAAGATCTTTCATTTCAAAATTGGCAAGTAGTATGGACTTAACATGATTTACAACATGAATATTTGAACCAAATATAAGTAAATCATCAACATATAAGCATGTGATAGTGCAAATGTTATTCTCAAATTTATAATAAATACACTTGTCACTTTCATTTACTTTAAACCCATGTGAAATAATAGATTGTCAAACTTTTCATGCCATTGTTTCGGTGCCTGTTTAAGACTGTATAGAGATTTATATAATTTACAAACTTTATGCTCATGACCAGGTATAACAAAACCTTCGGGTTGGTCCATATAAATATCTTCTTCTAATTCACCATTCAAAAAAGCAGTTTTTACATCTATTTAATGGAGATCATATAATGAAGCAAGAGAAAGTAATACTTGAATTGATGTTATTCTTGTAACAGGTGAAAATATATCAAAGAAGTCCATGTTTTCTTTTTGTCCAAATCCTTTAGTTACAAGATGAGCCTTATATTTATCAATTGTACCATCAGGTTTCAACTTCTTTTTAAATACCCATTTGCAACCTATAGTTTTACAACCTGGAGGTAATTTAACTAGATGACGGGCTTTATCAGATTCAAGAGATTTCATTTCATTATTTATAGCTTCTTGCCAAAGATCTGAATCCAAAGAAGACAGAGTTTCTTTTAGATTAGCAAGATCCTCTTCTAGAGCATAAGCATAATATTCTGGACCAAAATCTATAGCTATCCTGGCTCTTTTACTTCTTCTAAGTTCAGATTCACTTTCCGTATTATGTTCATTATTTTTGATTATTGGATTATTAGTGGTAGAAGTGCTCCCATTATTCCTAAGTTTAAACAGAAATTTATTTTCAAAGAAATCAGCATCATTTGACTCAATAATAACTCGAGCAATTAAATCAAAAAATCTATATGCTAATCTATTAAGGGAATAACCAATGAAAACACATTCATATGCTCGACGTGCTAATTTAATTCTTTTAGAGTCGAGAATACGAACATACGCTAAGCAACCCTAAGTTTTAAAATAAGACAAGTTGGGTGTAAGATTTTTAAAAATATCAAAGGGTGAATTTTTGCTATTAGATTTAGGAAATTTGTTTAAGACATACCAAACAGTTAATAAAATCCACCCACCAGTGAGATGTTACACCCGAATTTAATAAAACAGCTACTACTAATTTGGTAAGAGACCTATTTTTTCTTTCAGCTTTACCGTTCATTTCAGACGAATAGGGTGCAGTTCTCTCATAAATTATGTCATGTTATTTATAAAATTCAATGAATAAGTTAGATTCATACTATATTCCTCTATCACATCGAAATCTTTTAATTTTCTTCTTAGATTGATTTTCAATTTCAGTGATAAATAATTTAAACATATCTAATGCATCACTTTTATTCTTTATGAGATAAACTTAAGTAAAATCAAAGCAATCATCAATAAAAGTAATAAAGTGGCGTTTGCCATCAGTTAGAGTACCATCAAGTTCACATATATCAGAGTGTATTAAATCTAAAGGTTCTGACTCTCTAAACATAGATTTATGTGAGATTTTAGTAATTTTAGCTTGGTTACAATATTCACATTTTCCTGAACCATTTATGGAAACTTTAGGGATTTGGCCTAAGTTACTCATGTTATGAATTAGTCGCTTATTAACATGAAAAAGTCTAGCATGCCAAATATTAAAATCACACGACATATAAATAGAACCATTAACTTCAACAATCAACTTAAACATCCCTTTTACAACGTATCTTTTACCAACAAAAACACCATTCTTAGTGCTGGGGTACAAGTCAGATCTAATAGTTTGAGTAAAACCAATTTTATTTAACAAGAAACCAGTTACTAAATTTTTCCTTATCTTTGGAGTATGCATCACATCTTTCAACAATAAATTATTTTCAAAGATAAAATTTTACTACACAACCCTAATTCCAGCAACAGTGGTGGTGTGAGAATCTCCCAACATCACTTTTGTAACGACCCATATTTTTACGGACCGAAACGTCATAAAACTATTGTCATTAGGTCGTTTCAGATTTTGAGCAGAGATACGTGTAAGTCCTAGGTCGTAAACGACCTAAGACATGTAGTAAGTCGTGTGCGACTTAGGGAGCTTCAGCTCCAACTTACCAGTTGCGTCATCATAGATCGTTAACGACTTAAGTGATAAGTCGTGAGCGACTTAAGGAGGTCTGCAACTTAAGGGGTTTAGCGAGTTAAGGGATGACGCGACTTAAGGAATTGGAACGGCTTAAGGATAGTTGGCGACTTATAGGTTGGCGACTTAAGAGGTTAATGACCTAAGGAGGCTGGGATAGTAGTAAACGACCTAAGTAGGTTAAGTCATAGAAGACTTAGGAGTTAGGTCGTAAGAGGTTAAGTCGTGTCCCAGTTAGATCGTGTATATAGCTAGGTCGTTAGACGACCTAAGGGGATTAGGTCGTAGCCCGGCTAAGTTAGTATGTCGTGTGAGTTGCTAAGTCGAGCCAGGAGTTAGGTCGTACACTCGTTAGGTCGTAGGTCGTGTGAAGGCACTGATCTGCTATGTGTTAAGTCGTGACCAACTTAGGGGTTAGCTGCTAAGTCATAAGTCGCAGGTTCACTAAGTCGTAAGTCGTAACATAGTTAGGTTACACATTGTTTAGGTCGCGTGAAGGCTTAAGTGTTAGGTCGCTGAGTCGTGAGCGACCTAGGAGTTGAGTCGATTGTGTGCTAAGTCGCGTGGAGATAGATCGCGTGCCTGCGATGTGTTGGGTCGGCAAGCAGTTAAGGCGTAGGTCGTCTGGAGTGTTAGGTCGGAGAAGGAGTTAAGTCGGCAACGACTTAAGAAGGCGGACGAGTTAATGGGGTTTTCAGCTATAAATACTCGGCCATTTCTCACTTTTTGGGATCCGGATTTCGAAGCGACGAAGTGCTGCCATTTTTAGAGCTTGACTTCTACACTTCTTCACTTCTTTTCTCCACTTTAATCTTGTGCTTTCATCCATCCAAATCGAAGATCAAGTTGAAGATTCAAGAGCTTATCTTCATCCATTGAAGTGAGATTTCATCGTTTGAAGTGGATTCGTGATAGATCAAGCTAGATCCTTCGCTGTCCAGATCTGAAGTGTGTTGATTTGGGGTTGTTTAGGTGATTTGGTGAGTGGTGATTATCTCTCACACGGATCCAAAGGAGTATATCGGATCGTTGGCTTGATTTGGTGTTAAAGTAGAGATTTCCATGCATTTTCCTAACCATATGTGTAGATCCATATAGATCCATTGCTCATGATGATTTGACATCCATTTTACTACATGTTAACCTATGCAAGTTCATTCATCAAGATTATAGAGACATTGCTCATGTTTTCTTGCTTATTAGACTTTCGACTCTTTAATTACGAAATTGCCATTATTGTTATAATTGTCCATTTAGATCATATTTGAATGCTTGATTACTTGGATTAATGTTTGATTTGATTGATTGCTATGAATTAGATGATTGATGATTTGATTTAGACAAGTTGGTCGAAGATGATTCAAAAGCTAAGAGAAAGGCTCTTGAATTGGGAAAGCTGCTCGTGGCATATGTAGCGGATGATGAAGCTCTTATGCATAGATTTGATGATGATGTTGAGATGAAGCTTTGCTATGATGATGATGAGGCGAAGCATGATATGAGATAGTCTTGGTCTAATCCAGGCGGGATCATTCCAAGCAAGTTGATAACTCGGTGATATGGTTCGAGTTAGAGGATAATGGTTTGCTCGAGAGGCGCTTGAGCTAGTATGGAAACAGTCGTCGAGGAGGATGACTAGAAGGCTGAGATCTCATTGTTGTTGAAGGTTCTAGCATGCTCAAAGCAAGAATACGTTGGGCAGATTCGATAGTCCCTGAAGGCTAATGATTGATAGTCAAGTACTCTGGGCAGATTCGATAGTCCTAGGCACGGGTCACGATGACGTGCGGGAGTTATGTTTAGAACCGGGGTTTCCATTAGCCCTTGACGGACGGCTGAAAGAATGTGCCGGTCATTCAATTAACGATGATATCGAAGCAATGATAACAGTGATAGCCAGAGTCATGGATGTTTGGTTGTATCGTCATTCGGTCTCAAGAGCGGTATTTTCTAGGTGCTTATCTGATCTTGGTTTAGGCCTTGGGGGTTTGTGCTTGGAAAACATCGCCCTTGAATCGAGTGATAATTGCTTTATTTTAAATTGTATGCTCTGCTATGTTTGCTTCTGCTTAGTGTGTGTCTGGGGGCTATCACTGTAGAAAGAGGTTGGAGTGGGAGGGTTGTATTCCTATTCCTTTTCCTTTGTACTCTTTTGGTATGTTGTTAGTTAATTTACTGCTCACTAAGACTGTTGTCTGACTCAAGGCTTTATGTTTTAACTCTTATTGCCTTGGGTTGTTCGTCCATTTTGGGACGGGCAGACTAGGTAGCAGGTGACAGGTGATGTTCTTGCTTTCCACGGTGTTGATATCGAAGACGAGCTGGAGGGTTGCATTTTATCTTCTTATTATATGTACTGGGTGTTCCGCTGTTTGTATTTTCTCTGAGTGTTTTGTAGTGAGGCTTGTTGTATTGACTATTCAGATGTTTGTATTCAACTATTATGAAGTTTTATTGATGAGATTCTATTCTATGAAGCTTCACTATATGTATGTTCTATTGTATTTTGTCCATGCGCTGTGAGTAATACGATAGATTCTGTTGTTTTAATTTACCCTGGCAATCGTCCATGGTCGCCTGGCACACTTTACAGCGCACTATCTCTAGATTCGGTGCAGGGGTCATGGGCGGTCGTCACAACTTTCATGTCATTAGCAGCATTATATGTTTTAAACATTTCATGATAATAGCAAACATGACGAGAAGCACTAGTGTCCACCCACTACCCTTTTGATCTACCGATTAGGTTGATCTCAATAAGCTTAGCCACAAGGGCTTTTTCAGTCAGGTTAGCCTGCGATGCAGGATATCAGTAAGCATGGCCACATGGGTTCAAAATTAATTACAATAAATATTTATCGAAGTTTCTTATTGCATCGACTAAACGCCGCATAGATCATCATGCGAGTTAGATTTTCCGTAACGATAAATATTCGAATTATATGATGATAGTTCATCGAAAATAATGATTTACCCGATCACAGCCCTCCCTAAATTCAATGGCTGTGCTAAAATATCTTTTTTATTTTTAGAAATTAAATTAGTATTTTTAAATATTTTTTAAAACGTAAAATGAATAAGAAAAACATAAAAAAATTGACCCGTCGTCGATGGTCGACGGCATATTGAGTATACAACAACCAGAACGCACGAACAATCTTCATTTTCCCACTTCCCAAATCCTCCTTAGAACAAAAAAAATTACCTCATTCAGCCACCGTCGCACCTTGGAAACCGCCACAACCTATCATCATCACCGTGCATAGGCCGCCACAACTCGCCGGGTTTAAAATTAATAATCGTTGCGTATTAATTGGTGATAATAGTGTAGTACTTGATTTGATATTAATTAGTGATGTGATTGTTTAATTTACAATTATAAATTAGGGTTAAATTTAAAATCCGAAAAATAGTATATAATTATTGATTAATATATATGTTGTTTAGTGTACGCGATTGTTTATTATAGTTTAGAATAATTGTATGGCTAATACGTATGGTTGAATAGTGAATATGTTAAATACAAAGCTTATGGTTAAACATAATTTTATGTTAATTAATTAGTGTGTGTTAATTATAAGTATCAGTGATAATTATAAAATAATTTTATTTTTAATGATTAGTTATTTTTAGTAATTAATTAATTAGTGCGACTTTTTGCAAACTTCAAATTTTAGTTTACACAAAATATTTAAATTAGAAATATAAATAATTAAATGAATTATAAATTATTGTTTAAAATTTAGTTAATAAAATATTTAAATAGTTGAATGGATTATAAAATATGGTTTAAAATTTAATTTGTAGTTACTAAAATAATAATTTATGTGTATGTATTTTTGGAAATAGTTTTAAATAATAAATTTATTTTGAAACAAATATTCTACTGAAATCGATTTGTAAAAATTAAGAAATAAATGTACTGTTTATTTAAAAATAAGAGTTAAATATTATTTTAACAAATACAATAAAAAATTAAAGTCTTTATTCCCAAAAGGCTTTAATTTATTTTAGAAAATACAACAACACACCTCTTGGATGCAAAGTTCGGTGTACACTTCATCATAGTGAAGTGCTGTCGAAATTTCTACATATATATTAGATTTGTTCAAAATAGTTAAATTAAAAAATTTAATAGTTAAATGAATTATAAAATCTGGTTTAAAATTTAATTCGTAGTTACTAAAATAGTGTTTTGTGTGTATGTATTTTTGGAAGTAGTTTTAAATAATAAATTTCTTTTGAAACAGATATACTATTAAAATCAATTTGTAAAAATTAAGAAATAAATATAATGTTTATTTGAAAACAAGGGTTAAGTATTATTTTAACAAATAAAACAACAACAACAAAAAATTAAAGCCTCAAAAGGCTTTAATTTTTTTTAGAAAATACAGCAACAGCACACTCCTTGGATGCAAAGTTATGCGTTCACTTCATCATAGTGAAGTGTTGTCTAAATTTCTAACATATATTTTAAATTAGGAGAAATATTCAATTATTTTGTCAACCGTACATGAATGTATGAAGAGCGAACCGATATGAAAGGTTTAGTGAAGGAACATTTTTACAATGGTGTACATGAATTTATTAGATTCATTAAATCTAATAATGGAAATGACATAGAAATTCATTGCCCTTGTCTTAAATGCAAATATTTAAAGCATTGGAAAAAAGATATTGTTATAGTACATTTTTGTCAAGTTGGTATTGTGTCAGATTAATATTTGGGAGAGCGTTATGGAGAACTTGTTGCTCCTAATCCTGTAGTGTCAAAGGACGAGGTTCATAAAGATTAGGTAATGGCGAATCCGATAGAAGATATAGTGTAAGATGCAACACGATCAATGTTTCCAATCATTTAAGTTGATGATGAAGACGCAAATGTCGAAGAAAGACCGACCGTGGGAGTGAAAAAAATCTATGATTTATTGAATGCTGCTATGAGGCTGTTGCCAGATGGTTGTAAAAGCGAAACCGAATTATTAGTAACTGCCAAATACATTATTATGAAATCAAAATTCAATTTAACAAAAGCTGGATTTACAATAGTTTTACAAGCTGCAAAATGACATATGCCACCTAAAAATCTAGTGTGCGATAGTTATTATAAAGTGAAAAAATTTATGTCCGCTTTCGGTCTTTCGTACAAAAAGATAGATACATGTATAAAAGGTTGCATATTGTATTGAAAAGATGAATTAACTTTAAGAAATGCAAAATATGTAATGAGGAAAGATACAAAGATACAAACCAAGAAAAAGAAAGGAAATGAAGTTTCATGCAAGAGAATGCATTATTTACCCATCACTTCTAGACTTCAAAGATTTTATGCGTCCTCTGCTACCGCATCTTATATGAGATAGCACAATGTAAACTAAAATCACTTCTAGACTTCAAAGTTTCTGGAGCTTTATTCGACTACGTTAAAAATCGAGCATATATGTAAACTAAAAGAGGCTATCCTTGTACTGCTCTACAAACTTGATAAATACTTTCTTCATGATATTTTAACGTAATGGAACATTTACCTATTTATCTTCCATCCGAAGCATATTTTTGAGGTCCTGTGTAATATGGATGGATGTATCCATTTGAGAGGTATTATTAAATATCCATAATAATAATTTTAATTTCAAATTTAAATTGAATTAATTTTGTAATAGGTAATCGAATCATCTGAAGAAAAAGTTAGACAAAAAGCACGAGTAGAAGGTTTGATTTGCAAGTCATAGCTTGAAGAAGAAGCTTCATTATTTCTCTTTCATTATTTCAGTATGAACTTATCATTTGTAATTATTCCTCATAATGATGAAGCCGTCGAAAATGATTCTTCTCAAGCAATGTTATCTATTTTTGGACAACGTAGCTGACTTGCTGGAAAATATATGGAACTATGGTTAGATGATAAAGACTACCACGTAGCACACACATATGTTCTTCTTAATTGTGCTGAAGTTGCATGATTTGTTAGGAAATATTAAATAAGAATTTTCGATATACGAATTTCCAAATTCATATTTATTTCAATTATACTTATAGATTATAATGCAATATATTATATATATTTATAGTATTTATGAATCACAACATCCATGTGGCGATCTTAAAGAATTTGCTAATTGGTTTTTGAATTATGTTTATGATGAAGAAATTGTGTTGGTGATGAAGGATTGAAACATCTTGTGATAGGACCGAAATGAAATGCCAAGATTTATCCAATATTCTTTGTCAATGGATTTAAATTCAACACCAAGGAATATGGTGCCGAAAAATTAACCTATAATAGCGGTGTATTTGTCAAAGGTAGTGATGATCCAGATGAACATATAAAAGACTTTTACGATGTGACGTCCCACCTCTATACTAACACTAGCCATGGATACTACGGAGTAATGCCATTGACTAGCACGAAGGATAAGGCTATTGAGGAGCGACCATCTATATAATTGCTTTGTGAGAATATTGATATGCCAGATAAAAGGTCATGCAATTCATTTCAAGAGGAAATCTAACTTATCAAATACAAACTCAAAGCTACTACATAATGGCTATATGGCCTTCGAAAACATATATAAAATAAGCATAACACAAAATCAGTCATAAATATTCATATCACTAAGGCGGAAAAAGATATGAATATAACACATAGAAGTGTACATCAAAGTAGTGGTCAAACCAGATCCACAACATCACAAAAAAATAAGTATACATCAAGGAGTCTCTATCTCAAATGTATAAAAGCAAAGACTACTAAGATAAAGTAGTTAGCCAAAAGTCAGAAGCTAGTCCCTGCTAAGAAGTCAAGTGGAAGCACCTGAAACACCTCGGTCTGACCCGAGTATTATTTAAGAAGAAAAATAATAAACGGATCAGTCTAGCTATAAATATCATATAAGCTAAGATAGAATAAGAGATACGACAAAAATATATGATAACAATAATGCCATACTGTGACAAGTATATATTTGATAACAATGAAAATCATACAATATCTCAAATCTCCTCAAATATCCAAAAAGAATATCATATTCTTTAGCTTATTCACCATACCTTAAATATTGACAAAACATATCAATGCAAATCGCCAAAATTGGTGAAACATAAATTACATAAATCAATAATTAGAAATCCATAAAACATAAAGGGGGGAGGCCTATCATAAACGGGAGCTCGAAAACTCACCAACACGTGTATCATAAACGGGTCGCTATCCCATGGGTCGCTAACCCATAGAGCCGGTGCAACGACGTAGTCCAACGGTATGCCCGAGGAACCTGAAACTCAAATAAGCCGAAACAATGACGTAGTCCAACGGTACGTCCGATGAACCGAACTCCATAAAACGGTTAAAAAAACCATGGGTCGCTAGCCCATAAAAATGAAACGAAGCTCCATAGAATAAGTGTAAATTACACCAAGCTAGTATATAAATGAGTTTAGCTTCATGTCCCATAACCACTGGCTTAACTTAAATATTTACGAACAAATTGTAGATTTCCACTCGAAAATACAAAATGATCATCATTGATAAATAAGAAGTGTAAATTACACTAAGCTAGTAAATAAATGAGTTTAGCTTCATGTCCCATAACCACTGGCTTAACTTAAATATTTACGAACAAATTGCAAATTTCCACTCGAAGATTGTCACGAGATTTCAATCGAACAAGTCCAATAATTAACCTACAAAGTAAACGCAAGCATTTCATACCACTTGTTTTGCTAAGCCGTTTAATTAGATTTCTCATACAATGAGGTAAAGGTTTGTATATACTAATAGATTGTGAAAACGGTTTTAAAAACGAGCTTTGTATTAAAAATAGTGTTGAAATCATTTTTGTGAAAGAGTTTCAATATTTACTACAAGTATTAAAAACCATTGTATTTTAAAGTGACAAAACACAGAAATGATTGTAAAAACAATCTATCACCAAAATCTACATTCGACAACGTGAATTAAAATCATAAAAATCGATATCAAATCCATCAAATGGATATTCCCAAAAATCCATAAAAGAAGTCATCAAAGTCGATAATAAATGACAACAACTATCTGGAACAACAAAAATCGATAAAAATTGAAAATCCACTCAAAAACAGGCAAAATAGGCAAAATTGCACCGGACTAGACGTCTGGTGGTTTTTCCAGACGTTTGGATTTTGTCTCTGCCATTTTTTTTCTGCATTTGTTATTTTTTTCTTTTTCAGGGACCCCTACCAGACGTCTGGATTTTTCTTCCAGACGTTTGGATTTTCCTGCTAGGCAAAAATCAGCCTAGCCAAAAGAGGGCAAAAATCCAAACCGGAGGCGATCGAACGAGCGATGGATGCTAGGGATTTATGCCAATCGACAACCCAGCCCTATATGCTCTTCGATATACTACCAAAAACATATCCAAACACCCAAGATTGGATCTTTAAAGATTTTGACTTCAAAATACCAAAATTGGAAAATTCACCAAATCAATTCAAATCAAAGCAAATGAATATGAAATAGATGTTAGGAATTCATACCTAATAACAGTGAAAGCTATAGATGTAGATGTGAGTTCAAAAACTCACCTTTAAAACTCAAAAACAACGAATGAGAAGCTCTAAAACAAGGCAAGATCAATTCCTCTTCAATACACCTCTATAATCTTCAATCTTTTATCAAAGGTGAAGTTTTTCCTAAGTTAGGTTATAGGAATTTTTGAAAATTGAAGAGAGATTGAGATGGAGAAGATGAAGAAGATGCTTACCTAAGCTTCTCTTTGATTTTAGAGCAAGAACTTGAATTTCCTAAGAAACTAGAGCTTAGGAATTTCTAATCTCCCCTCTTTTCCCCATTCTTTCCTTTAGCTTGAGTGCTAGGAAATGTTATGAATGAATGAAGAGGAGTGGAGTGGGAGTTATTAGGTAGAAGAGTTGGGGTTACCTTGTTAGGTTAGTGGGCTGAAACCCAAACCAAAAGCCCCAAATGAGAATATCAAAATTCTAATCAACTCCAAACATATCGATGTTTATACTCAAAAAGGTTGCAAACGCCGTTTTGGACTCAATGGAAGTGGTCCTGAGTCCAAATTAGACTATTTACAGAAAGTCACATATCAGACTTTAAATTCAACTAACGTTGCTATATTTAAATAAAACATTTAAATATATAATCGTAAATATGCGGGTTGTTACATACGATATCTTAAAATACATGTTTTAGAATTGACATATTTTATACGACCTGTAGAAAAAGTTTTTTTCTCAAGTGCAACTGATTCAACAATGTTTCTGGTACTGGAATCAATGTGCATAAATATTATAAGCTTATTGAAATAAAGCTTACCTCGCATTACTATAAATATGATCCTTTCATATTAGCCAAGCAAGCATTACAAGTTTATTTTGCACTGTATCCATCCATAAGAAGTGATAAAGCAGATTCGTCGATTGTTTTTAAAACAAAGGCAAGATTTGCATTTGATGAAAATAATATTCTAGACGAAGCAGACTATCAAGGGGATCTTGTGTCAAATAATGAAATAATAATAATTGATGATCATACTAATTTAGGGCCTTTGAACGATGAATCAAATGTTTAAATATAAGCATTTGAGAGTATAAAGGAAAACGATATATACTATGAGACCGAGTCTGAATAAAAAAACGATGATTATTAATTACTGATGATTTAATGTATATATGATGGATATTTGTATCACTTGTTGTATAATTTATATTTTGAGTTTGCGCAATTATGAATGATGATGACTATGTTGTGAGCTATGTATTTTTTTTATTAATTCTATGTGTTTAAGAGATCTTGTTCCATTTTTGTAGTTTTAGTGGAAGTTTAATGTAATACCTCGTAATTTAGTGTTACTTATTCAATCAATTAGTTAGTTAATTAATTAGGCTCCGAAAAGTGGAACTTGTGCAAACGATAGAGTTTGACCATGAAACTTGCACTATTGCATTCGTGGCGAAATTCTGAGTAACTTTCATATTTGGAGTTTTGCGATCGGAGCCCAAGCGAAGAAGCTACAAATGTAAAACAAATTCAAAATAAAAATAATTAAATAAGAAGAAATTAACGTTTTTATATTAATTACCCGGGCCCATAGGCCGATCCATCATTGGGGACGGTCAACCCCAAGCGGTCAACCAGCGACCCAGTTGCGGTCGACTGGTGGCGACCTGGCGGCGCCAATAAACTTAGACCGCACGGGCCGGATTTAATGTATTTAGATCTAATGGTTCTGGTTGATTCTAGCGCCTATAAATTCAGGCCTAACCCTCCCTTCTCTTCCCATATTTTTATGGAGCTAGTAGCGAAGCTTCGCCATTTCTTTTTCTCCACTTTCTTTCTAAATTATAAAAATAAGGCATTTGTATCTATATTCTTACAAATAAGATAAAAGTAAAAATCTAATAAAAATGAGAAGAGAAGAGAATCGATCATATGTATATCTGAGGTAATTAATATATTTATATATATTTGTATCTATTTTCTCTCCCCATCCCAAATCTCTTCTTAGATTTGTAGTTCTAATATATGTATATACCTTTTTATACATATCTCCTAGATTAAAAAGGATTGGGAGTTGAATCAAAGGTTCTACTTCAGATCTGGAGATTTAGATTGCTTTTAAAAGGTGAGTGGGTTATAAATTTTCATAATATGAAAATTATATCATTGGTGTTTCTTTGATTTTTATGCCTAATTAAATAATAGTGTATGAGTTATAGGCAACGAATTGAAAACGATTTGAATATAATAAATATTCTCTACATATTCTTGTTTATGAATTGATTTAGTATTGTTTACAACCTGATCTACAAATCAGTCCCAAAAGTGTGAATTTTGAATATTGAGTTAAATGAATTTATTCCAAATCTGAAATAGGTTGTATAATAATGTTATAAATTTGGATTATTACCCTAATCTTGTTAGAATATAAACTTTTCTACATTTGGAATTGTTGGAATTTAGATCCGTTTAATATTTGTAAATTGGTTTATTTCTTTCCCTTTTAGAAAGATACAGCATTTGATCTAACAAGGAATAAATGCAAACTAAAAGAGAAAGAGATGTGTAAGTATGAATTCATTGTAGTTTACATTGTCTATTTCAGCAGTAAAAGGAAATGATTATTCCTTGTAATTTCAAACGATGTTATCTTTTATATTTTAAAGTTAAATCTTTTGTTTTGGACTAATTTATGGAAATTATAGTGAATAATCTTTTTAGATGTGATTCCAACAATTTAACATGGAAAAGTATATTCTAGTGAAGATGTATAACTAGAACATATTCGATAAAAGTAAATATTTGTACATAATTACTATGCTTATAATAATTAAATAAAAAGAAAACAACGACGCTTGCAAGTAATATTCACGTTTAGAATAATTAACTAAATGGAAAAGTATTTAGAAGATTGTAACTCCAATAAATGTTAATAATTATGGGAGTTGCAATAATTTGACAGGGTGAATGGATTAATGAGGCTGATAAAAATAGAATAGATATAAAAGGTTACTAATTTGAAATTAGTAATCATACATAAATGTCTTAGGAAATGTCCATTAGGATTTTATGGACAAACTGACATTTATGAGCATAAACAGGGATTTATGGATAGATAAATATTCAAGGTAAATCTTATTGCCTTAAATAAAAAGGAAATTTGTAAGCTAAGTCCAATGTCTAGCTAAGATGGTATAAATAAAGAAATAGGATGGTAAATTGGACTTAGTAGGTTAATGATGCGAGGTCCATAGATTCACTTGACGGAAGACTGCCCTTCACTTTGAGGCTACCAGCAGTCGAGTGTACTTAGTACTGATGTGAGATAATACTAATCCTAGGACCCATGACGATGTGAGATATTGGGCTTGCTTTCTTAATTGGAAAGTATTAAATGGTCCAAAATTGAAATTAGGAACTGTTAGGGATATCTCCATAGGGGTTCGCTTCTGGTTTGAGGTCTTAAGTGGTTGAAGGATCCACCTCTCTCCTAAATGGAAGTATTAAGTAACCTAGTGAGATTATAGATAAATAAATAAGGATGTCTCTAAAAGGGTTTACTTCAATTTTGAGAACTTAAGTGACCAAAGGGCATGTCTCCCTACCAAAAGAAGTAACCTAATGAGATGCCATATTTATAATTAAAGAGTGATAGTGGATATCTCGGGAAGGGTTCACTTCAGGTTTGGGTCTTAAGTGACCGTAGGGTCCTCCTCTTTCCTACAAAATAAGTACTAAGTAGCCCAATGGGATTTCCAAGCAATGACAGCTAGATAATACTATTTAGGAGCACGCATCTAGAAGTAGGTCTTAAATGACATGGTCTTCCTATTTTCCATTGGGAAGTATTAAGTGGCTCGGGTACAATCTCTTACATTTCTAAGGCCGTAATGATAATGGTACCATTTAGGAGCATGCCTTGGGGATAGGTTTTAAATGATGGGGTCTGCCTTAGTTAAGGTCTTAAATGACCAGAGTTTGCCTATTTTTTAATAAAAGATATTAAGTGGCTTAGGTACTGTTTATTACATGACTACGACTTTATCGACAATAGATGTGGTAATACTTGGACATTAAATGTCATAAGCCTTAAATAGTGGTTAGAGGCCTTGTAGCAAGGACCCATCGACAATTTACAACATTGACAGGAAACCACCTTGGGAATAGGTCTTAAATGACGGGGTCTACCTCAATTAAGGTCGTAAATGACAGAGCTTGCCTATTTCTCTTTCAAAAGTAGTATAGAAGCCCGCTTCATATTTAGAAGTACTTAGTGGCTAATGGGTTTGGATGTATTAGGTAGTTGATATGGCTTCATTGATATTTTTGGGTTTTTGAAAGTGTTGTTGGTCACAACAGTTTTACTGAGGTTACTGCAATCTTGCCAAGGAAGGGCCTACATGGTAAGGTGGATATCATCGTGTGGAAGGTAGAATTTTCTAGAAAGGTACGCGGAATGGTCATATGAATATTAATTAATTTAACCAGCCCTATTGGATCCAAGTTTAGACCGCACCCAAGTCTGGACTAGCGGTCGACCGGGTGACGTAATAGCGGTCGACCTCTAGGTGGATTCGAGTCGAACCCGAACCTAAGACGCAACTATAAGTCACGTCCAAACCTTCATCCACCGCACCTCCTCACTCTCTTCCTCTTCTTTATTTTTTTTCTCCGAACCCATTTCCAACTCCCCCTTCCTCCGCTTAACCAAAGCCTCTCTCCTCCATTCCTACACAAACTAAGGCCAAAATCCTTGCGCGTCAGATCTTGCCCACCACTGCTCTAGATCTAAACCATTTTCTCCCTTTTCCAACTGCCTCTCAGCCTATGGCACCACCACCCGGTGGCTCTTCCTCTCATCATCCCAGCCTTACTCCGCAAGAAGCCGCTAGGCTCGACCGGAGTGAGCGGAAGATCACCACCTACCTCGGAATGGTGGACTTTGATTTCCTTCATGAATGACCAGTGAAGTTTGGAGATTTCACCACACTTGGGCTTGAAGAGCTTTTTGTCGTGGTAAGACTTACACCGATCCTCCACTTCGAGACTTATGAGTAAGAATATTACCCGCGCTGCATCCATCTTTTTGATGCACAGATGGCGTAGAATTTTGATGATAACAACAGCTATATCGAGTCTAAGGTGAAGGGACTCCCATTGAGATGATAAATGATGATCTTGCTGGGATTTTGGAGATATCCGCGTAGGTGCAGATTTGGACAACATAGAGATGACTTATCCTGAGATTCTACAGCGGATCATTTCTTGGAATGTCAGTGATTATTGGACCGACAATTTGCAACCAATGGCTTGTCTCGTCGTGCGCATCATTTACCACATTATCATTCCAAAGATAGGGAGCTTTGACCAGATTTATACCTCAGTGTGGAAAGCTACCTATGCTATAATTGGCGGCGTAGCCGTCAATTATGCTCGTGTCTTGATGCTCCATTTGGTCGTTTAGGGAGCTGGTACCCTATGGACTCACTTTCCGTATTTCCACTTGCTCACTAGAGTGTTCAGACATTACGAGGTAGATTTGAGTGGAGAACCAGTAGTGAGGAAGGTCCCTCCCGCCATCGATCGGGGCGCTATTAAGGGATGGATATTCCTTTACTACCCGCCGCACCACCTATACCAGCGTCAAAGCCGCAACACCAGTAGTAGGGGATAGCGCAAGGCGTCGAAGGATATATGAGTCCTGAGCTTGCTGCTATTTGTCAAGTACGGGTAGAACTTCGAGAGATTAGGATGGAGCAGTAGCGCCAGGGGCGTGAGATTGGGTGCATAGCCGTCATGTTATGACTATTCTGCAGTCGCAGCAATGACTCGAGCTCTAGTCGTAGAGCAAGACCTTCTCACAGTTCTTAGACGGTGTTTTATTTAGGGTTGTTGTATCTTTTTATTTCCAACATTTATTCTTTTCTTTTGGGTTGTTGGGTTGTATAACTATTAGTTTTCTCTTATAAAAGGCACGCACACTATTATGAGTTTCTATTCATTTTCAGTGTTATTATTTTTTGATATGCGAACCGCTTCTATATATATATATACGCATAGTAGAGAAACAATATAAATGTGGGAATCTCATAAAGACACTTAACTAACTGTAAAAGCAATATAAGACTGGAAGTTTAGAATAGTTGAAAATTTTAGCGAGGACATGACAAAGTTATTTCGATATCACTGGTCATTGCTCATGTTCCTTAAAAGCAAATTTTTTTGAATAATAGATGTGTTTGCATTTTTAAATAAAATACCAAAATTTTGGGAAGAGGTTAGTTGTAGAGTCTTGGAATTTGGTTTATGCATTCAGCGCATAACCGACTTCCGACTACGCTGAAATTGTGGCTTGATTTATCAAAAAAATTTAGAAGGAAAATATTTTGTAAAATTTCCTCTTGACTTGAAAAGTTCCCTTTTGAAAGAAAAAGTTTCGTGTTTTAGTTATTTTGATTTTTAAATTATTTTAGAATTTTTATTCAAAATTTTATTTCAAGGGAAATTGTGCGTCTAAATATTTTGGGATTTTAATTTCCAAATGACGTACAAATTTTGAAAAGTGAGAAATATTTTTGTGAACACATTGATTTTAAAGGCCACATGCTAGGCGTAGGGAAAGCAAACAGAGTTAGAATTTGCAAATTTAGTAGTGCACTAGGTTCGACGATGCGATAAATGCAAGCGATAACAAGGGAAAAGCTATTTTAGTCTTGGAATTTCTATTTTCATACCTTGTCGATAATGCGCACAAGTCTATTTTTAGACTTAGTTCCATTTTAGAGCTTGATAATAAGCCTCCTTCTGCACTTCGTACGTTACAATTTTGAAGAAAATCCGGGGCAACGAGGAAATTTCCACTATATTACGGGAACATGAAGATTATAGTGTGGTGAGAATGTTAAATTCTCCTCCTTAATTCCTTTTTCCGTTATAGGAATAAAGTTTAAAAGTGATTTTTCAATGTATTAGATTATTGGATGATAGGAAGTGGATGCAAAATTGGTCGCTTCATACTTCTATTTGTTGGAGTATAAGGGTTTTGGTTGAAAAGATTTTTCAAACAGCTGCATACATGTTGAACTGCCAATATATATGAAAGTTGTTTGCATCATGTTTTCAAAAATGTTTTCAAACGAAATGCATTCATATAGGAGGATCTGATTTAGAATCATTTTGCATAACATTTTCTGTGTGGTGATACGGTAATACACTATGCACTTGTGCACGTTTGGTTGCGAAATTAATTGTACACTCATTGGTTGTGTAGTTCAGGATATTTAGAAGCCAAACCATAACTTAAACGTTGGTGAAATTTCGGGGACGAAATTCTTTTTAAGGGGGGAGAATGTAACAACCTGTAATTTGACCTTATTTATTTAATTAGTTAGTTAATTAGGCTCCAAAAAGTGGAATTTGTGCAAACGATAGAATTTGACCATGAAACTTGCTCCATTGCGTTCGTGGTGAAATTTTGAGCAACTTTCATATTTGGAGTTTTGCGATCGGAGCCCAAATGAAGAATTTACGGTGAAAAACGAATTCAAAACGAAAATAATTAAATAAGAATATATAAATGTTTTTATACTAATTACCCTAGCCCACAAGCCGAGCCGTCATTTGGGACGGTCGACCCCAAGAGGTCAAACGGTGGCCTAGGGGGGTCGACCGGTGACGATCTAACGGCTCCAATAAACCTAGGCCGCAACTGCTCGGATTTAATTTAGTTCGATCTAACGGTTCTAGTTGATTCTACCTCCTATGAATTTAGGCCTAACCCTCTCTTCTTTTCTCATATTTTTATGGAGGCAATAGCGAAGCTCTGCCATTTCTTCTTCTCCACTTTCTTTCTAAATTATAGAGATAAAGTATTTGTATCTATATTCATATAAATCAGAGAAGAGTAGAAATCTAATAAAAAGGAGAAGAGAAGAGAATCAACCATATGCATACTAGAGGTAATTTATATGTTTATATATATTTTTATTTATTTTCTCTCCCTATCCCAAATCTCTTCTCAGATCTGTAATTCTAATATATGTATATACCCTTTTATACATATCTCTTGGATTCAAAAAGATTTGGAGATGAATCTAATATTCTACTTCAGATCTGGAGATTTGGATCGCTTTTAAATGTGAGTGGAAATTTTTATAGATTGTTATAATATGAAAACTATCCTATTGGTGTTCATTTTATTTTTATGTCGGATTGGATAAGTGTATATGAGTTGTAGGTAATGAATTGAATACGATCTGAATATAATAAATACCGCCTACATATCCTTGTATATGAGTTGATTTAACATTGTATACAACCTAATCTCGAAATCAGTCCCAAAAGTATGAGTTTAGAATATTGATTTGAATTAAATTCATTCTAGATCTAAAATGGGTTGTATAATAGTGTTATAGATTTGGATCATTATCCTAATCTTGTTAGAATATAAACTTTTCTACGTTTGAAATTATTGGAATTAGATCCGTTTAATATTTGTAAATCAGTCGATTTCTTTCTCTTTTAGAAAGATATAACGTTTGATTTAACAAGGAATAGATGCAAATAGAAAGAGAAAGAGATGTGTAATATATGAATTCATTGTAGTTTACACTGTCCATTTCAGTAATAAAAAGAAATGAATATTCCTTATAATTTCAAACAATGTTATCTTTTATGTTTTAAAGTTAAATCTTTTGTTTTGGACTAATTTAAAAAATATAGCGGATGATCTTTTTAGATATGATTCCAACAATTTAACATGGAAAAGTATAATATGTTGAAGATATACAACTAGAACATATTTGATAAAAGTAAATATTTGTACATAATTACTACGCTTATAATAATTAAATAAAAAGCCAACAACGATTCTTGCACATAATATTCATGTTTAGGATAATTAACTAATGGGAAAAGAATTAAAAGATTGTAACTTCAATAAATGGTAATAATTATGGGAGTTGCAATAATTTGATAGGGTAATGGATTAATAAGACTGATAAAACTGATATAGATATAAGAGTTTACTAATAAAATTAGTAATCATATATAAATTTCTTAGGAAATGTCCATTATGATTTTATGGATAAAATGACATTTGTGAGCATTAAATAGGGATTTATGGGTAGATAAATATTTAAGTTAAATCTTACTGCCTTAAATAAAAAGGGAATTAGTAAGCTAAGTCCCATATCTACCTAAGATAATATAAATAAAGACTTAGGATGGTTAATTGGACTTAGTAGGTTAGTGATGCGAGGTCAGTAAAGTCACTCGATGGAAGATTGCCCTTCACTTTGAGGCTAACAGCAGTCGGGCGTACATACTACTGATGTGAGATATCA
This sequence comes from Allium fistulosum, assembly GCA_030737815.1. NCBI lineage: Eukaryota > Viridiplantae > Streptophyta > Magnoliopsida > Asparagales > Amaryllidaceae > Allium > Allium fistulosum. The sequence continues at coordinate 492,876,489 of CM060905.1, read as the reverse complement.
CTAATCTTAGGACCCATGACGACGTGAGAGATTGGTCTTGCTTTCTTAATTGGAAAGTATTAAATGGTCCAAATTTATAATTAGGAACGGTGAGGGATATCTCCATAGGGGTTCGCTTCTGTTTTGAGGTCTTAAGTGGTCGAAGGGTCCGCCTCTCTCCTTAATGGAAGTATTAAGTAACCTAGTGATATTCCAAATAAATAAATAAGGATATCTCTAGAAAGGGTTTACTTTAGCTGTGAGGTCTTAAGTGACCAAAGGGCCTGCCACCCCACCGAAAGAAGTAACCTAATGAAATGACATATTTATAATTAAAGAGTGATAATGGATATCTCAGGAAGGGTTTGCTTCAAATTTGAGGTCTTAAGTGATTGTAGGGTCCTCCCCTTTCCTATAAAAGAAGTATTAAGTAGCCCAATGAGATTACTAAGCAATGACAGCTAGATAGTACCATTGAGGAGCACGCTTCTGGAAGTAGGTCTTAAATGACGCGGGTTGCCTATTTTCCACTGGGAAGTATTAAGTGGCTTGGATACAGTCTCTTACATTGCTAAGGTCGTAATAATAATAGTACCATTTAGGATCACGTCTTGGGGATAGGTCTTAAATGATGGGGTTTGCCTTAGTTAAGTCTTAAATGACTAGAGTTCACCTATTTTTTAATAAAAGGTATTAGTGGCTTGGGTACTGTTTATTACATGATTGGGATTTTATCAGTAATAGATGCGGTAATAGTTGGACATTAAATGTAAAAAGCCTTAAATTGTGGTTAGAGGTCTTGTAGCTAGGACCCATTGACCATTTACAACATCGATAGGAAACCAACTTGGGAATAGGTCTAAAATGATGAGTCTACCTCAATTAAGGTTGTAAATGACAGAGTTTGTCTATTTCTCTTTTAAAAGTATTATAGAAGACCGCTTCATATTTTGAAGTACTAAGCTAATGGCTTTGGAAGTATTGGGTGGTTGATATGGCTTCATTTAAATTTCGTACCTTTGGAAGGGGTAAGTAAGTAATCGTGTGTGCAATGCAAGGTTAGATTAGAATTGCTAACCTTGATGGACATAACAATTAAATGGAAACCTATCGGTATAAGTTTATGTTATGGATAGCTTATATTTTTCCAGTCACTAGTACATTGTTCTGACTCCCTCCTCATTACAATCCATATGATAGAATTTAGAGGAACATGACACTGGAGTTGGACGTGCTTTGTTGATTGGAGAAGTCTTCTCTCACTCATGCTCGATGCTGATATGAAAATTTGATATCTAAGGAATACCATTAGTTCCAAGGTAGTGGTCATAGTCAATATTCTTATCCTATTATTGTTTCCGCTATAAATTTAAATTTTTATCAATTTCTGATAATGCTCATGCTTATTTGCAGGTACTAAATCCAACATCTATACTTTAGTGGACTTAGGTTTTGATATTTGTCAAAACTTAGGCCCATTAAGGTGCGTGTTGTTACATTTTATGTGATTATTAATCAAACATGTTTTCTAATAATAAAATGATATGTTTTTTCATTATATGAAATGATATGATTGTGGCAAATATTATGTCTCATAGAAGAACATCAAGATCTCATTCTTCAAGTTCTCCTGTTGCTAGTAAGGGTGCTAGTGGCTTGGCTGATTTACGCCCAAGGGCGAGTATGACTCCCAAAACAAGAGGGTAAGTATCAAATTTAATACATCATCATTAATATTTAGTGCATATATATTATTCATGATTTATTAAATGTCTACATAAAAATTAATACAAGCATTTGATCTGGAGCCTTCTGACTATACTCTGGTTGTCTCCAAGAAAGCGTACATGATTCAGATGTCAGGTTATTGACCAACGTGGAATGAAATCTCACTCTATATTAAAGATGCTATATAGACTGAATTTGTAACGCCCCACCTCTATGCTCATAATAACAAAGAGTATTAAAAGAAATACTGTCTATTATTACGAAGAATAAGGCTGGATAGGAGCGACCATCCGTAATTGGCCTTACACTAATATTGGTTATCTCGGTAGGAGTGGTATATACTTTTTATTTTTCATCTATTATTTATTTACTCCCATCGACATATCCAATCATCAGTATAAAACAAACTACGATAGTTCATAATAGTTTAGGACATTAGATATAACAATAACACAGATAATATAAATGCGGAACACAGATAAAAACAAAAGTCTCATATATATATAACTGATGTCAGTTGATACATAATTGACACAATACATATGATACAACTACAACTGTCGACTCTAGAAGTTATATATACAAGTACATTATCAACTAATATACATGAATACATATCGTTCTATATAATGACACGACTACTACAAAATGACACGGACAACTTCAGAAGATGTGAAAAGTCTTCATATCCTGAACAGCAACTCAAAGAAGAAAATCTACAACCTGAAATAACTCGGGTCTGACCCGAGTATTACATTCAAAAGAAAATAATACACGGGTCAGTCTAATTCAAACTCAGTTATTAGTGCATAGAAGCAATAATAATCAGATAGTCAAATAGACGACATTTACAGAAATCTCGTATATCCAACTCTCGATACGAGAATTGGATAACGGCAAATATAACACTAAATAGTGTTAAACAACAAATCAGCAATCGAAACATCAATTTAAAACTATCAAATCTGATAGGGCTGCAGTACACGCACGCGTGTACTGCCTCGCCACTATCGCAGGAGATACCCAAAAGCTCAGTGAAAGTCATAAATGATCACAAGGTCAAACCCCGAAATCGGGTTCAACTCAAGTGTGACAACAACACAAGGAAATTCGGCAACCATTACAAATGTATTAATGCAATGCAAACTAACAAGGCCAAGACTGCAACCAAACTGCAGCTACCACTAAATATAAAGACAGTGTAATCAAAGTAACATGTAGTGCTACCAAACCACTGACTCGAATAAATGGTGACACAGATGCTTCAGTGAACTAACTCAAATGTACAACCCCCAATATTGGCAGTAAAATGATTGTGGCAAAACCAAGGTAGTAAGGAATGATGTCCCCAATAGGTGAAGTAAAATGACTGCGACAATTACAGAAAATTACATGATGTCAAGGGCAAAAGTGAAGACTACATGAAGCACATGTGCCCAGACTTAAGGGCACTACAATATAACTCAGGTGGAACAGTCAAAAATGCAGACTGGTGGATACATAAGATCCAGCGGCAGGTGAACACCAAACTATAAACCATAAATGCTCAGGTCAGCCGAATATACTTATATATATACTGCCGCAACCCACTATATATGTAATGTGCATACATCAAGTATACACAAACTAGACCTTATGAAGTCATGCAACCGCAAAATAAATTCATGTATAGACGGTCAGGTCTATAGCAAATGAAATAGAGGTATAACAGGTACAAATGGTTATGTGATTTGCAATAATACCTGTACAGAGCACCCAATCAATATGAACACATGAACTACAGTCTAACAAATGGAAACGTCAAAATATCATAATCGAAACTCATGCCTCAAGTCAAAAAGTACATCTGGGACTTCAAAATGATACAATGAAGTGCAAGTGACAACAAGACTCAATTATACTCAGAGTCTAAATGCGACAGTATGCAAACACGCTCATGCCAAAACCATGTAAAAATCATATATTTAAAGTAACCAAAGTAACAGGTTATACCAACGACCAACAAGTGATACAAGGCCCTATATATGCAGGCACAAGGTCATAGAAATATGGAACTACAAAGTAAGAAGCAGTTTCACATCCCAAAATCAAAACAATGCCGAGCCCAAACTATTTTTACAAAATCCCCTTTTTCTTCAAGTCCAAGCTCAAAGAAAACAACACATAACTCGAACAATGGTCAACCATATATGCATACACACCTACATACGTATATATGCACATATATGCAAAAACAGGTGATAGAGCAAAGCCAACAAAACTTACTAAATCAAGCAGCAAGAAGAAAATCGAATTGCTAATTATAGTTTTATAGCAGCAGTAAAACCGAACTAGGACAGAAGTGCTGCCGGAGACAGTAGCCGATATAGCCACAGTCGAACAAAAATAAATCAAAGTAAAAGAACAAGGTCGAAATACTACAGAGATAAATCTCAAAATTCAATCAAAATCAAGTGTGTGTCTTTGAATTAGTCAGAGCAAAACCAAGAGCCGAGATTTCAAAATCAAGTCTAGATGCAAAACCGAGATTTCAAAACAATTCAAGCTGAGATTTTCAAAACCAGTTGACCAAGGATATTGCAAATATATACGAACGAAAAACCTAGGGGTTCAAACCCAAATCTCGAAATGAAGGCATGAATTAGATGTGAGGGCTACTCACCTTTGTTCGACGAGGTCGCGAGCGAAGGACGAAGACGAAGTCGAAGCCGTGGCCTCCCTAAGACGAGCGAAATCGAAGAACGAAAGTTGGAGCAGATCGAAGGAGGAACGAACGAGGTCGCTGAAGCCCTAGTTTCCTCTCGTCGCCATTTTTTTTTTCTTTCGTCCGTTGTTTTAGGTTTTTCGCAACTGATAAAGGAAGGAGCCGGGCTTGCCAATGGAGATAAGGGGAATGGTTCGAATAATTATCACGGCACCAAAATAACATAAGGGTCGGGATCCATTTCAAAAGCCCACCAACATTCAACACAATTTACACCCGAATACAAACTCTAATGAATTTCAATCCAATTTTTAAAAGAATTCAACCGATTAAACTCCGACAGCAATTAGCCAACAAATTTTTATCGTCACTTGACGCTAATTAATTTTTATAAAACCCCGGGTTGTTACAGACTCCCCTCCTTATACAAATTGCGTCCCCGCAATTTTCATAATGAAAGCCGTCTATAATGATTATTCTTCTACATAAACTGGTTAAGTTAGAAAGATAAAAGTCGAGTATTCAAATGTCAAAGAAATCTTGTAATTTCATAACCAACAAAATTAGCAATCAACCAATAGTCGATTATCAAAAACGATAATCAAATTTCAAATTCAACAAATATTCGATTATCACAAACGATAATCAAATTTCTCAAATCAACAAATATTCGATTATCAAAAACGATAATCAAATTTCAAATTCAACAAATATTCGATTATCACAAACGATAATCAAATTTCAAATCAACCAATATTTAATTATCTAAAGCGATAATTAAATCTAAAACCAACAAATATTTAATTATCTAAGACGATAATTAAATCTCAAATCAGCAAATATTTAATTATTAAAAGCGATAATTCAATCTCAATCAGCAAATATTTAATTATCAAAAGCGATAATTAAATCTCAAATCAGCAAATATTTAATTATCAAAAGCGATAATTAAATCTCAATCAGCAAATATTTAATTATCAAAAGCGATAATTAAATCTCAAATCAGCAAATATTTAATTATCAAAAGCGATAATTAAATCTCAAATCAGCAAATATTTAATTATCAAAAGCGATAATTAAATCTCAAATCAGCAAATATTTAATTATCAAAAGCGATAATTAAATCTCAATCAGCAAATATTTAATTATCAAAAGCGATAATTAAATCTCAAATCAGCAAATATTTAATTATCAAAAGCGATAATTAAATCTCAATCAGCAAATATTTAATTATCAAAAGCGATAATTAAATCTCAAATCAGCAAATATTTAATTATCAAAAGCGATAATTAAATCTCAAATCAGCAAATATTTAATTATCAAAAGCGATAATTAAATCTCAAATCAGCAAATATTTAATTATCAAAAGCGATAATTAAATCTCAATCAGCAAATATTTAATTATCAAAAGCGATAATTAAATCTCAAATCAGCAAATATTTAATTATCAAAAGCGATAATTAAATCAAAATCAGTAAATATTTAATTATCAAAAGCGATAATTAAATCTCAAATCAGCAAATATTTAATTATCAAAAGTGATAATTAAATTCCAAATCAGCAAATATTTAATTATCTAAAGTGATAATTAAATCTCAAATCAGCAAATATCTAATTATCACAAGCGATAATTAGAAACAACAAATATCCGATTATCAAAAACGATAATCAGAACTCATATCAACAAATATCTAATTATCACAAGCGATAATTAGAAACAACAAATATCTAATTATCAAAAACGATAATCAGAACTCATATCAACAAATATCTAATTATCACAAGCGATAATTAGAAACAACAAATATCTGATTATCAAAAACGATAATCAGAACTCATATCAACAAATATCTAATTATCACAAGCGATAATTAGAAACAACAAATATCTGATTATCAAAAACGATAATCAGAACTCATATCAACAAATATCCAATTACCTGCAGATAATTGGAAGCAACAAATATCTAGAAATCGATTAAGAAGACTAGAAAGTCAACATAAAAGCTTGGATCGATCCCATCAGATGGCGAGTTTTTAATTCGCCGCACGTGCATCTCAGAGTGGCCGAAGCCTACCAAGTACTCAACATAATTTTGGCGCCCATCAGATTGACCCGGAGGTCCGCAGAGTGACCCGAAGGTCTAGTACTGGTATTTGACCCGAAGGTCCGCAGAGTGGCCCGAAAGCCCAACAAATGACCCGAAGGTCCAACAAATGACCCGAAGGTCCTCATAGTGGCTCGAAAGCACACAAAATCATCAAATATTTCAATTAACGAGTCCGGAATTAACCGAAATAGCAAACGCACATGTCCCATACCACGTGTTTTACTAAATCGTTTGATTCTCTTCATCGTTTCCTTGAAAGTGCAAAATTGTGTATTTTGTAAAAATACATTTCACATTCTCAAACGGACAAGTCCGGAATTAAGCGAATCAGTAAAAGAAAGGGGTCATAGTCCTCGATTTTGCTGAAACGTTTAAATCGCTTCCTCATTCTTTTGAAAGCGCAAACTGTTAAAATTCCTGAAAGCAATTTTATTTCTTTTGCAAAAATAACAATTCACATTCTCAACTGGACAAGTCCGGAGTTAAGCGAAACAGTAAAAGAAAGGGGTCATAATCCTCGATTTTGCTGAATCGTTTAAGTCGCTTTCTCATTCTTTTGAAAACGCAATCTGTTAAAAATTTATAAAACACTTTTCATTTTAAAACGATTTTCCAATCACGTGATTAAAGCAGCTAATCAGTAACAATTTCGATAAGGAAATTGTACTTCTCAAAATATCGTAAAAACGGTTACACATCAGTATTGCGGAATAACCGCTTGAAAATCCACTTTTAAAAATTTTTGTTGTTACTGAAGTCAAAGCGATAGAAATTTTAAAACACCAAATATCTCATCAAGAGAATTCACATCAAAATGTGACATCAGTGAATTTTCATTCATTAAAATTGCCAACAAAACACCGTGCCTCAAAAATTCAGCATTGGTGTAAAAAGTCCATTATAAAAATAACGGCAACAAAATACGTATCATAACCAAGCATCAGTTCAACGTAAAATAAATGCAATAACGTGCAATTCAAATTTTTTGCACGTACTACAAAATGAACAGAGAAATCATTCAAATGTATCTTCAATGAAGACAATTCAAACAGCAAAATCTAATCAATAGATGATTAGTACAAAAGAAAGCCAGCGGAAATTTCAACAAAAATTACATATCTGCAACTTCTTCGAATCCTCAATTCGGATTCGAAGTTCTCAAAGAAACAAAATAATTACAGTTATGTAAACAACAAATGAAATTCATATCAATTTCGTATTTTGATTTTTAAATCAAAAAGATTATCAGTTGTACTTAGCGAAGACAGTTTCACTGTTTCCGCTGCGCACTCTGATAAACAGAACACAAATCAATCAAATCATCAGAACACAATTTCACTAAAACAACAAAACACAATTCCACTTTTATTTTTAAATAAAGATATTTAAAAATTTCATCAAAATTTCAAAACTTTAGTTTTGACTCAAATCACAGATAAAACATCGACCAATAGTTGTAACATATGTTCCATCCAAGTTATGTTTTATATTATGTCCATAAACCCCAAGCTCTGATACCAACTGTAACGCCCCACCTCTATGCTCATAATAACAAAGAGTATTAAAAGAAATACTGTTTATTATTACGAAGAATAAGGATGGATAAGAGCGACCATCCGTAATTGGCCTTACACTAATATTGGTTATCTCGGTAGGAGTGGTATATACTTTTTATTTTTCATCTATTATTTATTTACTCCCATCGACATATCCAATCATCAGTATAAAACAAACTACGATAGTTCATAATAGTTTAGGACATTAGATATAACAATAACACAGATAATATAAATGCGAAACACAGATAAAAACAAAAGTCTCATATATATATAACTGATGTCAGTTGATACATAATTGACACAATACATATGATACAACTACAACTGTCGACTCTAGAAGTTATATATACAAGTACATTATCAACTAATATACATGAATACATATCGTTCTATATAATGACACGACTACTACAAAATGACACGGACAACTTCAGAAGATGTGAAAAGTCTTCATATCCTGAACAGCAACTCAAAGAAGAAAATCTACAACCTGAAATAACTCGGGTCTGACCCGAGTATTACATTCAAAAGAAAATAATACACGGGTCAGTCTAATTCAAACTCAGTTATTAGTGCATAGAAGCAATAATAATCAGATAGTCAAATAGACGACATTTACAGAAATCTCGTATATCCAACTCTCGATACGAGAATTGGATAACGGCAAATATAACACTAAATAGTGTTAAACAACAAATCAGCAATCGAAACATCAATTTAAAACTGTCAAATCTGATAGGGCTGCAGTACACGCACGCGTGTACTGCCTCGCCACTATCGCAGGAGATACCCAAAAGCTCAGTGAAAGTCATAAATGATCACAAGGTCAAACCCCGAAATCGGGTTCAACTCAAGTGTGACAACAACACAAGGAAATTCGGCAACCATTACAAATGTATTAATGCAATGCAAACTAACAAGGCCAAGACTGCAACCAAACTGCAGCTACCACTAAATATAAAGACAGTGTAATCAAAGTAACATGTAGTGCTACCAAACCACTGACTCGAATAAATGGTGACACAGATGCTTCAGTGAACTAACTCAAATGTACAACCCCCAATATTGGCAGTAAAATGATTGTGGCAAAACCAAGGTAGTAAGGAATGATGTCCCCAATAGGTGAAGTAAAATGACTGCGACAATTACAGAAAATTACATGATGTTAAGGGCAAAAGTGAAGACTACATGAAGCACATGTGCCCAGACTTAAGGGCACTACAATATAACTCAGGTGGAACAGTCAAAAATGCAGACTGGTGGATACATAAGATCCAGCGGCAGGTGAACACCAAACTATAAACCATAAATGCTCAGGTCAGCCGAATATACTTATATATATACTGCCGCAACCCACTATATATGTAATGTGCATACATCAAGTATACACAAACTAGACCTTATGAAGTCATGCAACCGCAAAATAAATTCATGTATAGACGGTCAGGTCTATAGCAAATGAAATAGAGGTATAACAGGTACAAATGGTTATGTGATTTGCAATAATACCTGTACAGAGCACCCAATCAATATGAACACATGAACTACAGTCTAACAAATGGAAACGTCAAAATATCATAATCGAAACTCATGCCTCAAGTCAAAAAGTACATCTGGGACTTCAAAATGATACAATGAAGTGCAAGTGACAACAAGACTCAATTATACTCAGAGTCTAAATGCGACAGTATGCAAACACGCTCATGCCAAAACCATGTAAAAATCATATATTTAAAGTAACCAAAGTAACAGGTTATACCAACGACCAACAAGTGATACAAGGCCCTATATATGCAGGCACAAGGTCATAGAAATATGGAACTACAAAGTAAGAAGCAGTTTCACATCCCAAAATCAAAACAATGCCGAGCCCAAACTATTTTTACAAAATCCCCTTTTTCTTCAAGTCCAAGCTCAAAGAAAACAACACATAACTCGAACAATGGTCAACCATATATGCATACACACCTACATACGTATATATGCACATATATGCAAAAACAGGTGATAGAGCAAAGCCAACAAAACTTACTAAATCAAGCAGCAAGAAGAAAATCGAATTGCTAATTATAGTTTTATAGCAGCAGTAAAACCGAACTAGGACAGAAGTGCTGCCGGAGACAGTAGCCGATATAGCCACAGTCGAACAAAAATAAATCAAAGTAAAAGAACAAGGTCGAAATACTACAGAGATAAATCTCAAAATTCAATCAAAATCAAGTGTGTGTCTTTGAATTAGTCAGAGCAAAACCAAGAGCCGAGATTTCAAAATCAAGTCTAGATGCAAAACCGAGATTTCAAAACAATTCAAGCTGAGATTTTCAAAACCAGTTGACCAAGGATATTGCAAATATATACGAACGAAAAACCTAGGGGTTCAAACCCAAATCTCGAAATGAAGGCATGAATTAGATGTGAGGGCTACTCACCTTTGTTCGACGAGGTCGCGAGCGAAGGACGAAGACGAAGTCGAAGCCGTGGCCTCCCTAAGACGAGCGAAATCGAAGAACGAAAGTTGGAGCAGATCGAAGGAGGAACGAACGAGGTCGCTGAAGCCCTAGTTTCCTCTCGTCGCCATTTTTTTTCTTTCGTCCGTTGTTTTAGGTTTTTCGCAACTGATAAAGGAAGGAGCCGGGCTTGCCAATGGAGATAAGGGGAATGGTTCGAATAATTATCACGGCACCAAAATAACATAAGGGTCGGGATCCATTTCAAAAGCCCACCAACATTCAACACAATTTACACCCGAATACAAACTCTAATGAATTTCAATCCAATTTTTAAAAGAATTCAACCGATTAAACTCCGACAGCAATTAGCCAACAAATTTTTATCGTCACTTGACGCTAATTAATTTTTATAAAACCCCGGGTTGTTACAGAATTGTTGGTAGGTATAAATTTATAATTCATTTGAAAATGACATATTTGATCTCTAAAATTAATATATTATGTACAATTCATTTTAATTTCAATGTGTAGGCTGCATTTGTGTAGATAATGAAGATCAAAAGCTGTTTAGGAACCACTGGAACAAGAAAATAAGGAAAAACTATAGGGACACCCTCTTGGGCATAAAATAAAAAAAAATAAAAAACCCGATTAGATGAGTGCTAATGTTTGGGCTAATTTTCTTAAGCATTAGGACATTCCCGCCATGGAAGTAAGTTTTCTACTTTCATATGTTTATTATAATTTATTTAAAGTGAATATTAGGCTCAGGTCCCTAGTAAGTTTCAAAATACACAAAAACCCCAGTAAAAAAAAGTGTGTAAATTAGGTCCCTAGAATTAAGTTACTAAGTAATTGCATATAGTTATGCAATTTTTTGGGTGAATAATTGCGGAATTTTCCGCAATCTTTTGAAAAAATTGCGTAAATTTCCGCAATTTTTTGGATGAATAATTGCGAAATTTTCCGCAATTTTTTGATATAATTGCATAAATGTCTGCAATTATTCACTGAATAATTGCATAAGTGTATGTCATTATTCAGTAACTTAATTCTAGGGACCTAATTTACAAACTTTATTTTACTGGGGTTTTTGTGTATTTTGAAACTTATTAGGGACCTGTGCCAAACTGTCCCTTATTTAAAATTTATATAATAATTGCATTAATTTAGTTAATCGTATACCTAAGAGTTACAGATGGTAAATATAACTTTTATGTTAATTTTACTAGAACTATCTACGGCAAACTCGACAAACGGGAATAAAAATCCTGGTACACACCGTGATACATCAAAATCTTTTCAATAATATCGAAAGAAAATGGAAAATTTATAAATTATGATTATAAAAAAGTTATAACTTTTTTTAATCACTTATATACATCGTTAAATCATATATAATTTCAGGCAAAGGAGAAGGGTCGTGAGCCTACATACGTTGAGGTCTTTAGTCAGACTCAAGCCATTGACTACACCAATGAAAATGGCTTAGTTACGTTTACTTCGACAGACACTAAATCTCAAGCTATAATGTAAACATGCTTAATTTTTTTTATTTCACATTACATAAATTGTAAATTGAATATTTATTGTGGAAAAATTCTATTCCCATCACAGGAAAGATTTGAAATGGACCGAGCTCTAGTGCTAGAGGCGATCGGTCGGGAGGAGTTGAATGCTAGCGAGGAGGATAAGATTTTTGATGCTATGACCGACAGGCCGATGCGAAATAGGCGATACGGTTATGGCTATGGGGAGGTAATGTTTATTGAGTTTAACTGCTTCATTAACTAATTTATAAATTTTATTTAATATTACATATAAATTAAACTAGCTATTAACTAATTTATAGGCGTGGATGTGTCAAACTGATTATAGGAAATCACAAGCCGAGGAGAAGATAGCATAGCTAAGAGCTCAAATAGCAAAGTTGAATGATTGGTGGAAGAGTGGATTGACTATGCTGCTAGATGGCTGGATTGCGGCATACATGGTAGAGCATGAGACATTTCCTTCGCATGGGTCGGGAAATGATGGAAATGAGGATGAGTAGGTATGGTTGTGTTTTTTGATGGATGGTTGATTATTTTGGTTTGTACTTATTTGACATGTGTTGATGGATTTGATATTGTTTGATGGTTGTGTTGCTAGATGTTTAATGGTAAAACTTAGGTTATTTTGAATGTTTGATGATTGTTTGTTTGATGGAAATGAGGATTGTAGGTATGGTTGTGTTGTTTGATGGATTGTTTATGAAAATATGGATTTTTGCGATATAAACTTGGTTTTTTTATATGTATGATATTTTGCGATGTATGTACTTGTGAAATTAGGTTTATATTTTTTGTATATGAGGTCGATAGATAGATGAATATATATTTGTTGTTTGATGGTTGAAATAACAGTTGTTTTATAAAGCAGAATTTTCGGGTTCCTACGGCTAGCGATGACCTACTGGTTACAGGTTACCGATGGCTACCGACGGCTAGTGACAACACAATGGTTCAATCGTGATGCACAAAACTATGACACATGTCCATCGGTTATTAACGGCTTGTGATAGATATACCGTCGGTAACCGTCGAAAAGCAATCGACAAGGTCATTGCTACTTCTTTGGTCGACGGTTAGAAAAGCAATGGCTTTTACCGTCGACTACCGATGACTAGCGACATTCGTTGATGGCTATTTACCATCGCTAAACACTGTATTTCTTGTACTGGTAATATATTGCTTTTGAATTTGAATATAAAATTACACTTGTGCCACAATTTCTTATGGTTTCGTGTAATATTTGCATAATACATACTAATTTTTTGGCATGGAAATTGTTTTCATTTATTCAGGAATAATTAAAGTAGAAATTTACCACCTTTGATTAAAACAAGTGGTGAATACATATGAAAAACATTTTACCATTGCAGTTGAGTCTTAAATGAAAAATGGTTCTTCTATTTAATCCATAACATGATTTTAATGGCATTTAAAACTACCAAACATTTGTTAACATCCAATATGTATATGTTTTTAATTTTAGGATACTCCATCAATCAAACAAAGTACAACCCAATAGGATATGCCAGCTGATGACAGTAAATAATTTCCTTCAAATACGGAATGCAAAGGATTTTTTTTCGAGCAAGGTTCAAACTTAAGTTATATAATTAACTGATGCATCTAGCTTTTTTCTATTCTTACTAATCTTATTTTACCAGGATGACAATAATAATGATATCAATGATAAACTTAATATCTGAGCTCCGGTAACGGATGGCTGAAAAGGGAGACGAAGAGAAATTATCATTGAAGTAAGTTATACTAACTGTCTACAAAATTTTACAGAACTGTGTAACCTTCATCCATACACACTATTCCTGCTCATATTTTTAATACCATCCATGCTAACTACCACTTACAATAGTCATCTTCACTAATGGTGTATGCTGATGGCAAATTAAGATTTAATTTTTTTATCAGATCTAGAAGAAATTTCAACGTTCTATGAACTAAACAACATCAAGCATCATGAAAAACATCGTAAGAGGTTTGAACTGCACAAACTACCATTACTGCATTTCACTATAGTCATTCAAGCATCTTCACTGCAAGTATTATCTTTGCTTTGGGACATGCATTCTAGCTTGAACATTTTGTTATATAGGAATTGCACTTGTCCACTTTGTAACATCTCATTCCAAAGTTAAATAAAATAAATATATTAAAGTGGATTTTGGGATTTAATTGGATATTAGAATTAGAAATTCAATTATTCGATTATAAAATTTGAAATTGAGATTTAAATTGAGTTTAAATATTGAATAAGTATTTTATATTGATAAATAAAGTTAAAAAGTGATTTTGGATATTTTATTGAATTTAACTCAATAAATTAAAATTTTGGATTTATTTGATAATAGAACAAAAGTATTGATTTAAACTTGAAATTTGAAATTTGAGTTTTGTTTTAAAAATTCAGAAAGTTATCTGAAAATTTATTTTGAAAAAATAAATAATAATTGTGAAATTTTGGAATGGTTTTGAAAAACAAAACAATTATTTTAAAATTTTTAAATCAAAAGTGATATTTTAATAGATGAAAAATCATTATAAGAATGAAATAAAATTTTAATGAAATGCCTTGAGTAGATTTATGTTGATTAAAAGGTTTATCGATTTATAAGTGGTTAGATGTGTTGTTTATATTTAAAAGAAAGATAAAACCTTTCTTTCTTTTAATTGGACCACACCCTTGCATCCTTATCTCAACTCCATCCTTATCTTCTTCTTCTTCTTTCTCAGCCCTAAACCAAACCCAACCTATTTAATTTCCCTTTTTTCCTTCGTTTAGCCCTAAATCGAAAGACATACAAAAAAACAATGCCTCGAAGCGTGCGACCCTAATGCTGACAAGAAGAGGTGGTGACGCATGCGAGAGGAGTAGTAGGCAGGAGGTGCAATGAGGGAGCTTGGCTATGTTCGAATTTTCTGGGGGATGTGGCATTATAAGGATTTGTGATGCTCAACGTCAGGAGTAGATCAATGACCATGGGTGTGCGCAAGATGGTAGAAGCGATGCATGATGCAAACTTTAACTGTATGGTGGCATTCTGATGGATGTAGGCTGAAGTAGTGATGTGAGTATAACCTCTGATTAAATTTACAATGAGTATATCAATCTAAGTTTGATTATACAACACTTATATATAAATACTTTGATTTGCATTGAGTTTGGTCATCCTTTGCATTGAATGTAGTAGGGAAATATGATTTGGTTGATGATGTTTTATAAGTTTTCTTATTGCTTCTTACCTAATCACTTGTATTTGTTCATTGATTTTGATCTTGTATGGGTGGAAATGGTTTTGAGCTTGTTGCGACTAATTCCTTCTTCCTCCATTGTATGTTGTAGTGTTGTTTTAAGTTATATTACACTTTTAAAACTGGTTAGCATCTCTAGAAATTTTGTTTAAGATGTTTTAACTGCTTTTGAAATAATGTTAGTATATTTTTGCTTGGACGGATGATGATTACAAGGACTATAATATTATATTTTTATTTATAAGGTTTAAGAATTTGAGTTTGAAATAAAATTGAAAAATAAAGAATATTTAAAAATATATAAGGTGAATGTAACAACCCTGGTTTTTGGTTTGCTTAAATTAAAAATGAATAATTTAAAATGGGAATTTAAATGGGAAATTGAAATTTTTTCCAAGTAGTTAAAATATGAATTCACACCTTTGTGGAAATTTATGAATTTTTGGAGAAGGAAAATTAAATTAGACTACTCTGTTGATTGAAACAAAAGTGTAATTTCAAAAAATATGGAATAAATAAATGATAAGTTATTTTAACGTGCAAATTAGAAATAATGATGGTTGAACATTTATTCTGTTTACAAATGAAATTTATCAATTTTAATTCAAATCAATGAGAATATGGATTCTTATCAAAATTGGATTTTTATTATATAAGATGCAATTTACATCTAATAAATTAGAAATAAGGAAAATTACAAACATGATAATTCCTTTTGTTAAAATTTGGAAGTAAATCAATTCTATTTATTACAAATGAATGTAATATAATAAATTAGTGTTGCTTTGTTAGAAATGAGGTTAAGTTATAATTTTGAGAACACAAGCCTACATAAACCATAATTTAGAAAATAGAGGTACAAAATTACATGTTAAAATAGGAAGAGTACTTTTATTGATTAAGTTGCATTTTAGTTAAGGCCCAAGTTAGCTAATCTGCTAGGCTATTAGAAGGAGGAGAGTTAGTAACTTGTACTTTGCTTTTTCATTCTCTTATTTTCTGAAACTTGTAAACTTATATCACCTCCTCATCTCAAAACATAGAAAGTCAATTCTGAAATTCTAATTAATCTTAAAAGTAATTGCTAAAACTATTAAACTAATAAAATTCATAGGTTGTAGTTGAGAGAAGTAAGCCCTAACCTATCTTCAAATCAACTGCAATTTCAGCAATTCATGTGAGTAAAACTCACCTCTTGTACTAATAGTTGTGACTGGTTGAAATGAATGAATGTGCGTATTGATCTCTGATATTGAATAGTTGCTATGTATTTTCTGTAAATCCATTATTGTAACTTCATAGTTCACCTTTTTTGTATGTTTTGATTGCTATGGTGGATTATTCATGAATGCATGTACGTTATTCAGTTCAAGTTGCAAATACAAGTTGTCGGAATGCACTGAAGTCGCACTGGGGTTACTGTTCGTCGTCGGCATAGAAGGAACAAAACTTGAAGCGCATAGATCCCTACCGGTCAACTAGTCCTTGGTGATGGATCGATCAGTCAACACTTGGAGCATGAGCTCCAGTTGCTACCTTTCCCTCCCAACTCTCATGCTTTGCTCGGTTATGGTTCTGCCTTGTTCCAATGATTTTTCTCCCACTTTGTTCATGATTTTCTGAGTTTTGATTCTTTGGATGGATGTTTTTCCTCTTGCTTTATCTTATGGATTCATGGGTTTCCTTTTCACATTTTCTTGCTTTAAAATTATAAATGAGTTAAACTTTATGAATCGATAAAATTACATGGCTTTGCAGGTTGAATGATAGCTAGTAGGGTTGTTTCCTAGCGATTTTTATTTTAGTATGAATGCATTGAAATGCCATGGGTTTATTTACTATGGCGACATTCATATTTACATACTATATATATACACAAAATTTATAGAGGCATTTAAAGAAATTCTTCCTGATAATTATAATAAAAGTAATTGTTTCCAAATCAATTTAAAAAAGAATACATATTCTTTTCGAAATTGATTTGGAAATATGAAGTTTTAATAGTGACTGTGATTTCAAAATCTGTTTATAAATATAATTTCAAATTATTAACTTTATGGTCATTAGACCAATATTTCAAATGTTTTCAAACGGCTATTTTTTAAATTTATAAACTGGTTTTCAATATAAAACTATTATTTCATTCAGATGAGAAATTTAATTAAACGATTTAGTAAACAAGTGGTATGAAATGCTTGCATTTACTTCATCGGTCAATTTTCGGACTATTTTGATTGAACCCCTTTTATACATGAGTGGAATTTACTAGCTTATAATAAATATTCTAGTAAACCCATGTGGTATGGGATGCACGGCCATTACTTGAATGATTACTATTCATAAGTATATTACACTTATCGAGTAGAGTTTACTAACTTGTAGTAAATGTTCAAATAAACCCGCATTGTTTAGGACACACGGTCGGTACTAGAATGATTACTATTCGGAAGAATATAATATTTACTTTGACGAGTTTACAGGCTTTTCTTCTATGTTAATATGTTTTCAAGTAGATCTTATGGGTTTTCATGCCCATCATTGGGTTATGGGTTTTCATGCCAATCTAGGGATTATGGGTCTACCGGATCATCTTGGGATAACATGCATTTTCAGTGAGTTTACAAGCTTACCAATCTTGGAGTATTTTAGGCATCTTCCCCTTTTGATTTCTGGATTCTAATATTGATATCTGGGTTCTATGAGATTTGAGTTTTCCACCAAACGTTTTTGGGGTTTTGCTTTTTATAAGCTAAAGTTGGTTTATGAGGTTGGGCTAAATAAATTTTAAGAATGATGATATTCTTTTAAAGGTTTGACACTATATGGCTAAGTGTTATTCTTAAGATCTAATTTACCGTTATCATTGAGTTTGAGTTATGATTTCAGATTTCATCATATTTTGTTTTGCCTATAAAGAGCATTATTTGAGCTTATGATTTGGTGATATTTGAGTTGATAATGCCATTATTTTATTTATAGTCATTTTCTAGATTGTGACCTCTTTCTCATGAGTTTGCCATTTTATAGTAGTTGGTTTTGTATAAGTTAATAGCTTAATCATTTTGCATATAACTCACATATCGTACTTCATGCCCTCTTACTGATTACTATTAGAACAAGATTGATCCGTTTATTATTTTATATAATATTTGGGTTAGATCGAGTTATTGCAGGTACCTCTCGTTCACCTTTAGAGATGTTTGGCCCGAAGCCTATCTTCTAGGATCCTATCTTCCTATATGTTTCACCAATTTGCATAATTTAGAAAATAGAGGTAGGAAATTACATTTCTTTTGTTAAAATAAGAGGACTAATTTTATTGATTACGTAACATTTTAGTTCAGGCCTAAGTTAGCTAATTAGCTAGGCTATTAGAAGAAGGAGAGTTAGTAACCTGTACGTTGCTTTCTCATTCTCTCATTTTCTAAAACCTATAAACTAATATCACCTCTTCATCTCAAAACCATAGAAAATCAATTCCGAAATTCTAACTAATCTTAGAAGTAGTTGCTGAAATTATTAAACTATAAAATTCATATGATGTAGTTGAGAGAAGTAAGCCCTAACCTATCTTCAAATCAACTGCAATTTCAACAATTCAAGTGAGTAAGGCTCACCTTTGTACTAATAGTTGTGGTTGGCTAAAGTGAATAAATGTGTGAACTGATCTTTGATATTGAACTGTTGCTATGCATTTTCTATAAATCAGCTATTGTAACATCATAGTTCATCTTTTTTGTATGTTTTGATTTCTATGATGGATTATTAGATGAATGCATGTACGTCATTGAGTTCAAGTTGCGAATGCAAGTTGCAGAAAAGCACTAAAGTCACACCAGGGTTACTGTTCATCGTTAGTGGGGAAGGAACAAAACCCGAGGCGCACAAATCCCCAATGGTCGGCTGGACCTTGGTGAGTGATTGATCGATCAACACTTGGAGCATGAGCTCCAGTTGCTACCCTTCCCTCCCAATTCTCATGCTTTGCTCGGTTGTGGTTCCGCCTTGTTCCAATGATTTTTCTCCCACTTTTTTCATGATTTTCCGAGTTTGGATTTTTTTGAATGGATGATTTTCCTCTTTCTTTGTTTTATTAATTCACGGGTTTCCTTTTCACATTTGCTTACTTTAAGATGATATAGAGTTAAACTTTATGGATCGATATAATTACATGGTTTTGCAAGTTGAATGATTTCCACTAGGGTTGTTTTCTAGCGATTTTGCTTTTAGTATGAATGCATTGAAAGGCCATGGGTTTATTTACTGTAGCGACATTCATTTTTACATACTATATGTATGTATGTATGTATGTATGTACGTACAAAATTTATATGAGGCACTTTAAAGAAATTCTTCCGGATAATTATTTTAAAAGAAATTATTTCCAAATCAATTTCAAAAAGAATACACACAGACATATTTCAAAACCTATTTTGAAGTATGGAGTTTTAATAAAAATTGTGATTTCAAAATCTATTTATAAATATAGTTTCAAATTAGTAACCTTATGGTCATTACACCAATATTTCAAATGTTTTCAAAAGACTATTTTTTAATTTAAAAACTAGTTTTCAATATAAAACTATTATTTCATTCGGATGAGAAATATAATTAAACGGTTTAGTAAAACAAGTAGTATGAAACGCTTGCATTTACTTTATTGATTAATTCTCAGACTTGGTCGATTGAACCCCTTTATACACGAGTGGAATTTACTAGCTAATGGTAAATATTCTAGTAAACCCGTGTGGTATGGGATGTATGGTCATTACTTGAATGATTACTATTCGGAGATACATTACACTTATCGAGTGGAGTTTATTAACTTGCAGTAAATGTTCAAGTAAAGTGGTATTGGACTCATGGTCGTTACTAGAATGATTACTATTTAGAAGTATATAACACTTATTTTGACGAGTTTGCAGACTTGTCTTCTATGTTAATCCATTTCAGGGGGATCTTATGGGTTTTCATGCCTATTTTGGGATTATGGGTTTTCATGCCCATCATGGGATTATGGGTTTTCATGCCTATGTAGGGATTATGGATCTGTCGGCCCATCATGGGATAACAAGCATGTTTGGGGAGTTTACCGGCTCACCAATCTTGGAATATTTTGGGCGCCTTCTCTTTTTGATTTCTGGATTTATATTATTGATTTCTAGATTTTATGAGATTTGAGTTCTTCAGCAAACATTTCTGGGGGTTTGCTTTTAATAAGCTAAAGTTGATTTTTAGGGCTTTGGTGAATAATTTCTAAGAATGATGATATTCTTTTAGGGGTTTGACACTATATTGCTAAGTTTTATTCTTAAGATCTAGTTTACCATTATCATTGAGTTTTGAGTTATGATTTGAAATTTCACCATATTTTGTTTTGCCCATAAAGAGCATTACTCGAGTTTATGATTTGGTGATATTTGAGTAGATAATGCCATTATTTTATTTATGACCATTTTCCATATTGTGATAACTTTATCATGAGTTTTCCATTTTATAGTAGTTGATTTTTGTACAAGTTAATAGCTTGATCATGTTGCATATAACTCACATATCATACTTCATGCCATCTTACCGACTAGTATTTTGACAAGGCTGTTTATTATTTACATAATACTCGAGTCAGATTGAGTTATTTCAGATACCTCTCATTGACCTTTAGAAATGTTTAGCTCGAAGCCTTTCTTCTAGGATCCTATCTGTTTCCCAATTTTCCCAGTCCATTATTTTTTACTCATTATGTATATCAAGTTTGAGACTCCTTTTGTATGTACATCATTTTTGGCAATTATGTAGGCATATTGAGTAGAACTTCCATGTCTACCATTTTGTAGACTATCTTCTGTATATATGTACATAAGTATTCTTCTGAGACATTACATATATATATTCTGTTATGCACTCTGTGATTTTGTGTTCTGTGATATCTTATGTTGTTCTAAGAAATTATTATAACCACCGTAATATTATTTTAAGCATGGATTATACCTCAGATCCACTTCGAAATAATAATATCTCACTCGATTCGACGTTTCAATACTCGCTCAAAGCAATAATTATGGATGATCCTCCTAACCAGTCTTATTCTCTGCATTAATAGATGATATTACTTAGTAATATCCTTTGTTAGTGTGGGTATAGAGATGGGGCATTACATCTTGGTATCAGATACTATGTTCAGAACAATATACGATATTGAAGACAAGAATCTTGGCCTAGGCAAGTCTTAGAGACCGTCCCTTTCAGTTTTTTATCCTATTAGGATTCCTTCCTACCATGAATAAGAAATATCTTGGGGAATTATGGGGGCGTACTCGTTTGATCATTATCTTTTTGTAATTTCTACCACCAAATCATATAGCACTTGAATGACCTATTGTATCTCGACTCCATAGTGATCACAGTTGAGCAGCGGAAACGGATGGACTGCTTTTCGCTGAGCATGTTGTCCACTTTGTTTATGTATGTATGGTTGATTGGTTGTTGGATGCATGGTTGCTTAGGTATTTTTTTGGTAATAATTTATGTTTTAGATTTGAATAAGGATCCTTACTTGATAAAGTAATATACTTAAAAAAATTATCCACTAGATCAAGAGCATACATATATGGGGTGTTTAATTATGGTTAGTAAAAGCATGTTAATATTTGTAAAGACAAGAGTGTAAAAGATGTAATATTCTATATTTAAAAAGAATTTCTAGAATATCTATGTATATTTATATGTGTGTGAAATTTCCCATTAAATGCTTTAAAAATTCTAGTCGAGACGTTAGGTTAACGTTGTCGATAGGGATTCCTAAACACTTGATCGAGACAATTGGACATCATATTTTAGGTAATAAAGTAGAGTTTGAGAAATTATATTTTTGGAAATATGACATTAAAAGAGGAAATAAAATTTGAAGCTAATATTGCTTAAAATGAAATGTTATTTTGAAGATACCTACATAGGTATGCGTATACAAAGATTCTAAACGCACGCGTGTGTGTACAAAGCATGAATAATAACAATAATAATAACCTTATGAAAGCAATTTTATGTAATACATTTAATAATTTTATGGGTGAAAAGAAATATCAATGAAGATATACTGTATAAGTTAATGTTTTGATGATGAATACAGCTGCTAAGTATTAGCGATCGTCGAGGACAGTGGCGAGGCATTGTTGATTTTGCAATTAACACTGCAGCCATTGGACAAGGCAAATCTCTATAGATGGACGACATAGTAGCACTGTCACATTGTTTAGGATATGTAAGTATATGAGAGCATTTATAAAATATGCAATAAAATGATTTTGATATAACACATTTGATGGGTTATGCATGACCCACATAATATAAGTGAACATTTAAGCATAAATCCTTATATCAGTAAATCAAAGAAAGTTGAATTAAAATGTGATTTCTTTACTTAACTAGTTTGAGGCAATGAGCTTTGAACAAATTATCTTGTGAATAAGGGACATCTTACAGGATTATGGATTTATAAATATAGCTCCAATTTAGGAGATTAGTAGAAAGTAATTCTTGAATCCTAAAAGAAAGTTTTAATTCTAAAAGAATAAAGATTGAACAATACAAAGTTTATTGAGCTTTCCCATATTTGGTTATAAAATAATAAATTGTATTAATAGCTTTGTGAATTATAAAAAATGTAGAATGTTTATGAAAGGTCCTTCCTTAATTTATTTCTCTGTTATCAACCAAGATACTAAAGAAAATTTAATATCTTAAATATAATACCTTGAACACCTTAAAATGTGAGTGACTGAAGTTATAAAAGATATTAGTAGTATATAAGGTGTAAAGTAATGTTGTAAAAAAATATTGGTGCATTTAAAAAAAATTAAGAAATTATTGAAGCAAGAATGACTCTATGTTTTTTTAATTTGGGAAATAGATTATGTTAATAGGGCTGACTTAGTGAGGAATAAGATTGGGAAGAAATTATATTATATGAAACTGTCCATATATATTGGATTAAATAAAATCTAAGGTTCCGAATTTGTTAGTGGAAAAGGAATTTATCTAGGAAAGCATAATTGAGGAGTAAATTTAATTTAACTAGCTTTATAATAAACATGTTTATTTAAAGGGAGTTATATAATTTTAATCCTTTAAGTCTACTTGATATAAAAAGACATAAAATATAAATATTTTGGAAATGAAACTAATAATATATGGGTTCTACCCAACATAAGAGTTATTGAAAATAAAAGAGGTATTCTTGGAACAATGATAAAAGTAAAAATCTAAATAAATTAGAAGATAAAAGATTCTAGAAATTCTTTCTTACTTGTTATATATATAATACATTTTAAAGGAGGAGAGTATATGTAAGAGTAATTATCAGTTTTTAAGGACACAATTTATAAAGACTCTTCTTTTTAAGGAAAACAATTGGAAGGGGTTCCAAGTTCAGAGTATATTGTTAGCTTCTTGGAATAATTAAATAAAGTATATTATAAAAAGGAAGCTTCTTTTATAAGGCTAAAATTTAAGGTATTCAAGTCCAAAAAGTTTGACAAATGATTCTAAAAGTGTTCCTATATTTTTATAATTAAGAATGATTGGACTTGTGATTAAAAGTGGAGGATTTTCAAGATATCTTAAAGAGAAATTTATAAGGGAATACTTTAATAAGAAGAAAAACATATATAAAGTATAAACCTTTCAAGTTGGCTTGGGTGCAACTTCTCCTTAGATGTTAGCTCCAACCTATGGAAAAAAATGGGAATTTATTATATAAGAAATTGGAAGTTAAGAAATAATTGGATTTTGTGCATTATTTTCATTTTATGAAAAATAGTTCTTTGAGAAAAGAATTTTTATAATAAAATTAATCTATATTAGGAAATTATAAAAACCCGAAT
Source organism: Allium fistulosum (assembly GCA_030737815.1). Classification (NCBI taxonomy): domain Eukaryota; kingdom Viridiplantae; phylum Streptophyta; class Magnoliopsida; order Asparagales; family Amaryllidaceae; genus Allium; species Allium fistulosum. The sequence continues at coordinate 492,852,263 of CM060905.1, read as the reverse complement.
TATGAAAGATCCTTGAATTGAATCACTTCCTCACTTTTAGAATCTTACTAATTCAAAATCTTAGAACACCGTAAGTGTCCTAAAATTTGTAAGAGGAAGCGTAAGAGGAAGAAATGTGAAATTTTATGAAAACTTATTTTCAAATTAGAATGAGAAATTTCTTAAATGCATATGTAAGTAAAAATATAGAAATAGGAAATAAAAAATTTGTAAGGGATGTTGTTCAATGGAACTTATTAAAATATGTGAGTAATTATACTTCTTGGAAAGTGAAAATTATAGAAAAGATTATTGCTTGAAGAAAAATTTGTCCAAACAGAATATTTCAAACTTAAGAGAAGCTTAAAATATTATCTTAAAGAAGTTAGTAGGAAAAATGAAATTTTGAGATTAATTTGAAGACCAAGAAACTTCTTTAAGATTTTACAACTAGTTTTCGATTAACAAAGATTGAAAATTTTAAATTTAGATTTCATGCAGTAGTTGTGAGATTTACACTTTGGGTAGGGGTTAAATTAGTAATTTATATAAAGATATAAAGCAAAGAATTAACCTAGAAAATCAAATAACATGAGAGTATTTTGAAAGAAAAATATATTCACAAATCTTTATGCTTTCACATCTTTGAATGAGTATGAGATGAAAACTAGATAGATTTGAATGCAAAATAATTAAAGGGATCTTATAAATTCAAGTACAAGATGATTTTGTTGGGAGTTTACTCGTATTGGATAACCATCGAGAAATTTTTATAAAATTTGACTTGATAATTGCTATTGAAATAAATGTACATTTTGAATAATAAATGTAATATTCATAACAATACTGAGGTTACAGACTCTGAGACGGAATTGCGAGGACGCAATTTCTTTAAGGAGAAAGTCTCTAACTGCTCTAGTTTTTGGTTTGCTTAAATTAAAATAGAATAATTTAAAATGGGAATTTAAATGGGAAATTGAAAATTTTCCAAGTAGTTGAAATATGAAGAAATTCTAATTTATACCTTTCGTGGAAATTTATAGATTTTTGGAGAAGGAGATTTAAATCAGACTACTCTTTTAGTTGAAATAAAAGTGTGTTTTTGGAAAATACAGATTAAATAAATGATAAGTTATTTTAATGTGCAAATTAGAAATAATGATGGTTGAACATTTATTTTGTTTAGAAATGAAAATTTTCAATTTTAATGCAAATTTATTCAAATCAATGAGATTATGGATTCTTGTCAAAATTAGATTTTTATTATATAGGATGCCATTTACTTCTAATCAATTAGAATAAAGGTAAATTACAAAAATGATATTTCCTATTGTTAAAATTTGAAAGTAAATCAATTCTATTTATTACAAATGAATGTAATGAGATAAATTAGTGTTGCTTTGTTAGAAATGAGGTTAAGTTATAATTTTGAGAACACAAGTCTACATAAACCATAATTTTAAAAATAAAGGTAGAAAATTACATTTCTTTTGTTAAAATGGAGGACTACTTTTATTGATTAAGTAGCATTTTAGTTAAGGCCCAAGTTAACTAATCATTAACTAGGCTATTAGAAGGAGAAGAGTTAGTAACCTGTACATTGCTTTCTCATTCTTTCATTTTATGAAACTTGCAAACTAATATCACCTCCTCGTCTCAAAACCTTAGAAAATCAATTCCTAAATTCTAATTAATCTTAGAAGTAATTGCTGATATTATTTAACTATAAACTTCAGAGGCTGTAGCTGAGAGAAGTAAGCCCTAATGTCTTCAAATCAACTGCATTTTCACCAACTCAAGTGAGTAAAACTCACCTCTTATACTAATATTAGATGAATTTACTTAAACCAACGTCTATTGACCAGGTGATATCGTTCCACATTTCTATTATTAGTGCTAAAAAGGGTTTGGTCAAGTATTTTTCTGAATGCTCTACCCAGTAATATTATCAGATATTATCTTGAATTTTAGTTTAGAGTTTAGCGTTACCCATCAGGGTCTCATAATAAGGTTATGATCCTAATAGAAGTTATTATCTATTTTGCAGGAAAACAAAGAAAGAAATTTCATTGAAGTTTGAGCACTTTGAAAGGGATTCTTGGAATTTTGTCCTAAAGAACAAAAGATTCTTTCATACTAGGGGGCTAAATGTTATCCATAAAATCCTCTTAAGAGTAATAGTATGAAAGAAGGAGCTATAGTGTTTAAAGAGGGCTACCGAAGGCATTGGAGTAGCCACCGAAAGAATCGAAATGGCTTCCGCAAGTATTGATGAGGTTCTAAAGGCATTAGAATGGCTTCTGCAAGCACTGATGGGGTTCTGCATGTGTTAATCTAGTTTTTGTAAGCATCAAAGAAGCTTTCGTAGGAGTTAAGGGAGCTTCCGAAAGTGTTGAAGTGGCACCTTTAAAGACATCAAGAGGAAACATGGCTTTCAACAAGGTTGAAAAGGGCCTCCTAAGCATTAAGAAGACACTTTCGTCATGATCAAAGGAGCTTTTGCAAATATCAAAGTGGACGCCACTACATAGGTCAAATGGAATACTTCCACTAACATTATTACCTTTCGAAGAAGTTGAAACTACGACTTCCCCAAAGGTTGAAGCCCCACCTTTCGAAGGGGTAGAAGGATCACCTTTCGTAATCATCAAGCTACCGAGACAAATTATCATATTGTAAGGAAAATATCACCCCTTTTGCATCAATTAAACCCTTTTGCAGGCATCACAAAGCATGATTCCACAATAGTCGAAGCTTGATACATTCCACAAGAGACAACTACTTCAGCGAAAGCTATCTTCCCCAAGTATTGAGAGAGTCCAATACTTCCATAGGAGTCAACAAGAATTCCTTTTGCAACCAACCAAGTAGGTGCTTCCGAAGCAATTGACCCTTCCGTGGGGGTCACATCATCATTTACCATTCCACCCTTAATGAATGCTTCCACTACCATCAGAATAAAAGCTTTCGAAGGCATCATCACCTTTCACAGGTATTGTTTATATACCTTCCGCACATGTTGGAACAATATATATATACATACATATACATATATATATATATCAAAACTTAATTAGAAGTATGAAGATTTAAAATAAATTATGATTTCAAAATCTATATATAAATGTAGTTTCAATTTATTAACCTTGTGGTCATTAGACCAATATTTCAAATGTTTCCAAAAGACCGAGTTATTTCAAGTACTTCTCATTGATCTTTAGAGATGTTTAGCTCAAAGCCTGTCTTCTAGGATCCTATCTTCCTACATGCTTCATCATTTTGCGTAGTCCATGATTTTTTACTCATTATGTATATTGAGTTTGAGTCTCCTTTTGTATGTACATCATTTTGGGTAGTTATGTAGGTATATTGAGTGGAACTTCCATGTCCACCATTTTATAGACTATCTTCTATATATGTACATAAGTATTCTTCTGAGATGTAACATATGTATATTCTTCTGTGCGCTTTGTGTTTTAGTGTTCTGAAAATCTTATATTTTTCTGAGCAACTGTTATTACCACCGTAATATTATTTTAAGCTTGGATTGTATACGTCAGATCCACTTCGAAAAAAGTATCTCACTCAATTCGATGTGTCAAAACACGCTCAAAGCAATATTTATGGATGGTTGCTCCAAACTAACTTTACTCTCCGCATTAAGGATGATATACTTAGTAGTAATCTTTGTTAGTGTGGATATAGAGGTGGGGCATTACAATGAATTTTATTCAAGTTCATTTGGTTAATTGGAATTTAAATCCAAAGAATAAGATTTAGGTTTTAAATCCTTTTGGAAAGAAATTTCATGGAAAAATGTTTTTAGGTTATTTTGCGTTTGAATTTAATTTATTTCCAAACTGAAAATAATAGGATTTAAATTAAGTTAAATTTAAAATCTTATATGATAAATATTAAATTTATGATATAAATATTAATGTAGCCATAAAACCTACTTGAGAGTAGAAGTATGAAAGAAGGTTAATAAGATTGATGTTTCGATGAAGAAACGGGCCAAGACGTCATAAAGGATGTAAAAAGGGTGTTCCGAAGGCATTGAGCATGTATCGAAGGTGTCGAAGGCACCAACTACACGTACAGTGCAAACGCCTTCGATCTAGACGGAAATAGATAGATCCTTCCGCCACTACCAACCTTTCAACACAGATAAACAAGCAAGAATGACTTCAGAAGCATATGCAAGCCTTTCGAACTAGTCGAAGTCCATAATATTAAAAGAAGATTCCGCGGCAGCTCACAGGCATGCATTCAGGGGCTACTCAACATCATCGGAACCACTGATAATTGAGTCTCTTCAAAATCAATATAATCCACCTTTTGACAGGGTCGGAAGCTTCAAACTTACTCCCAATAACAAGAAAGAAGGAAAAGAAGCATTCAGGAAACCTTTCGACAGTGTTGAAAGGTGCTGTGAAGAAAGGAGTACTCAGAAATCAACGAAGGCAAAAGGATGATAAAGGCCCTTTCGACTCATTTGAAAGGTCTAGAAAGGATAAAGGAACTACTAAAGTAAGACTAGAAGAGCAAAGGACACCTTTCGACAACCTCGAAAGGAAGCATGGCCTTCGACTATGTCGTAAGGCGTAAAACAACATATAAAAAAGGGGTCCTTTTGACCTGGTCGAAAGAAAGGGCGCGAAAGGGGGACCGCTTGCATCTATAAATAGGACCCAAGGGGTCCAGTTTTGGGACAGAATTCTGGAATCTCGAATTCATTCTCTTACTCTAATTTCTTAGTGACAATTGTATTAAAGGATGTAGAGGTACGATACCCAGTTATAGAAAAATTAGCATATTGCTTGATTCTCACAGCTTGAAAGCTCAGAGCATACTTTCAGGCACATTCGATCAAGGTATTGACCAATTTTCCTATTAAGCAAGTTTTTAGTAAGCCTGAGACATCTGTAAGATTGATGAAATAGAGGATTGAGCTTAGTCAAAACGATACAGAATTTCAACCACGTGCTGCAATCAAAGGGCAGACACTGGAAAACTTTGTTAATGAGTGTACTAGTTTTATAAAGGAGCAATCTAAAAAAGAAAAAGATGAGAAGCCTATGTGGCAATTATTTGTAGATGGAGTACCAAATGAATAAGGGGCAAGAGCAGGATATATAATCATTAACCCAGTTGGACATTGCTTGCATTATGCCATGAAACTGGGATTCCCTACAACGAATAATGTGGCAGAATATGAGTCAATGGTAGCAGGATTAACCTTGGCGCTAGAACTAAAAATCCCATGAATACAGATCTTTAGTGACTCTCAACTGATAGTGAATCAAGTAAAGCAAGTATACAAACAAAGGATCCCAAGTTATCTTTATATGTGAAGAAGATATTACAAATGCTTGCTTTGTTTGAGGATTTTTCAATAAATCAAGTTCCAAGGTCAAAAAATGCGCGGGCGAATTCTTTGGCAAAATTAGCCAACTTAAGGGGAGCCCCAGAAAAGCGAATTGTCCCATTCAGATATCAGGAAAAACTAAGCATTGAAGATGAAGCATCCAAACAGGGGAAAGAATTGTTAGTTATGACAAGATCTCAAGCCAAGTCTCAAGAGAGAGGGGAAAATAAAATGATGAATAATTAACAGATGGAAAAGTGGACCAATCAAGGTCAAGTAGCACATATGATGATACCTGGATGTTACCCATTGTTGAGTACGTAGTTAAAGGAACACTCCCATCCGATAAAGGAGAAGCAAGAAAAATCAAGAGGCAAGCCCCTACCTTCACAATGATGGACAAAATCCTCTATAAAAAGGGATATGCTCTTCCCTACCTAAGTTGTGTGAGCATGAATGATGGAATAAGATTAATGACTGAGGCACACAATGGGTTATGTGGAGACCATTCAAATGGGACAAAACCGGCAAAGAAAATAATGAGGAAAGGGTTTTACTGGCTCAATATGGTAAGTCAGGCCATAGACTATGTGAAAAGATGCGAAAAGTGCCAGAAGTATTCAAAGATACCTAGATTGCTCCCAAGTCAATTAACTCCAATTACAAGTCCATGGCCCTTTGATGTATGGGGAATAGATTTAATTGGTCCATTGCTAATTTCAAAGGAAGGGGCGAAGTATGCCGTAGTGGCCATTGACTATTTTACCAAATGGGTTGAAGCAGAGCCACTTCTGAAAATCACTCCTAGGAAAGTAATAAGATTTGTTATTAAGAACATCATAACCAGGTTCGAAATCCCCAGAAAATAAGTTCTGACAACGGAACCCAATTTGAGAGGGAAGAATTCTCCCGCTTCTGCCACAAGAATGGGATTATTAAATGTTTCTCATCTGTCGCACATCCAAAAGCTAATGGCGCAGTTGAGGCTGCAAACAAAACCATAAAGATAATTTTGAAAAACCGACTAAATAAGGCAAAAGGAAATTGGGTAGAGGAATAACCGTTAGTGCTATGGGCCTACCGAACGTCTGTTAAGACAACAATGGGACATACCCTTATTCTTTAACAAACGAGTGTAAGGCGTGCTATGAATTGAGATTGAGATTCCCTCACACATAATAATTGCCTGTGCATTTGATAAGAATCAGGAGTTAAAAAGAGAATCATTGAATTTGATATATAAACTAAGAGATGAAGCAGCGGTAAGAACCACCAAGTATCAAAGAAGAATCTCGAAGTATTACAATTCAAGAGTAAAAGCTCGATAATTTCACGAGGGACGCTTGGTACTCCATAGAGTGATGGCCAATACAAAGAATCCTACAGATGGACCCCTAGGACCAAGCTGTGAAGGGACCATTAGTCGTTTGTAAAGTAATTCCTCTAGGGGCCTACAAATTGTGTCACCCAGATGGCAATATGCTACCTAGAACATGGAATGCTGAGCATTTAAGGCCGTATTTTCCAAAGATGAATCAATAAAAAACTACTTTTTGAAAAGAGAAAATCTACATGGTTGGGAGTGAAATGCTTCTTATATTTGGAAACTACCTAAGATGGTAGCCTACCTAAGATGGTAGAAAAGCCTTCGTCTGCGCCGAGATGGCCAGGGCAGAGCACCTTTTGGAGGGAGGGTGGGTAAGCCTTTAGCCGCGCCATAAGATGGCCAGGGTAAGGCACCGAACAAGCCCCTATCCGTGCCGCAAAAGGGCAAGGGCAGGGCGCCTTCTGGAGGGAGGTCGGGTAAGTCCTTGGTTCCAGTCTCTAAGATGAGCTAACCAAGAGCACCAAGCAACAATGGACTAAGACGTCCAAGCCCAAGAAGAGGCTTAATCACAATGGACTAAGATGTCCAAGATCTAGGAGAGGCTCTTTCAACAATGGACTAAGATGTCCAAGCCCGAAGAGAGGCATATTCATCAATAGACTAAGATGTCTAAGCCAAAGAAGAGACTCATCAGATCATGAACTAAGATATTCAAGCTCGAGAAGGAGGTATTTCAAATTACGGACTAAGACGTCCAAGTGCAAAAGGCAATTGAACAAATTACTCCTATACAAGACCTGAAAGGTTCACACATCAAAGGAGTAAAACATAGCTCCGATTATAAATACCCAAATCTGGGTTTCGGGATATTCATTTCAGAACCTCATTATTTTATACCTGAATCTGGGTATCAAGACAATTACTCGTTCGAACCCTAATTTGGGTGTGAAATTTATAACGGAATTCTATTTATCTATCACAAATACTCGAATCTGGGTTTCGGGACTTCATTACTTACCATCCCTATTATGCTCGAATTTGGTTATAAGAACATTATTGATTACTACGATTCTTTATACTCAAACTTGGGTTTCGAGATAATTATCTGATTTTGCCTTAAAGCCCTAATCTGGGTCCGTGGCTTCTATTGTAAAAGATAATTTATACGGACTTCTGTTTGTCCAACGCATGCCCCAATCTGGGCAAAGTATTACTATTTTAACAACTATTGCTATGAAAGTTTGCTTATACAATAGTGCCCTAATATGGGTTAGAGATTCTTTTGCAAAATGATTGTCTAACATATGCCCTCATCTGGGCTAGGTACTTGATAACCAGACAATGCCTACTAATTCTCGATTAATTTACTCGAAAAACCCGAATCTGGGTTCAGAAATGCCATACAGAGGACTAATTTTCGGATATTATTAACTTGATTTTGGATGTCACGTTATCAACTTCCAAACTTCTTAAGAAAAATAAAGTTACGAAGAGTAAGAAAGTTATGAAACCTTTATCCTAAAGAATAAAAGCGTCTTTCATACAAGGGGGGCAAAATGTTAGCCATAAAGCCTACTTGAAAGCAGAAGTATGAAAGAGGTTAATAAGATTGAGGTTTCAATGAAGAAATGGGCCAAGACATCATAAAGGATGTAAAAAGGGTTTTCGAAGGCATTGAGTAGGTATCGAAGGGGTCAAAGGCACCAACTACACATACAGTGCAAATGCCTTCGATCCAGATGGAAATAGATAGACCTTCCGCCACTACCAACCTTTCGACACAGATAAACAAGCAAGAATGGCTTTGGAACTCCTTTCGAAGGTAACCGATGGTGCTCTTCTAAGTACATGCCAGAACTTTCGAAGTCAAAGGTTTTGCTCCCATCATAGCCTTTTGAAAGCATATAGAAGCCTTTTGAACCGGTCGAAGTCCATAATATTAAAAGAAGATTCCGCAGGAGCTCATAGGCATGCATTCAGGGGCTACTCAACATCATCGAAACCATTGACAATTGAGTCTTTTTGAAACCAATATAATCCATTTTTCGACAGGGTCGGAAGCTTCAAACTTACTCCCAATAACAACAAAGAAGGAAAAGAAGCATTTAGGAAACCTTTCGATAATGTCGAGAGGTGCTGTGAAGAAAGCAGTACTCAGAAATCAATGAAGGGGAAAGGATGATAAAGGCCGTTTCGACTCAGTCGAAAGGTCTAAAAAGGATAAAGGAACTGCTAGAGTAAGACAAGAAAAGCAAAGGACACCTTTCGACAATGTCGAAAGGAAGCATGGCCTTCGACTATGTCAAAAGGCATAAAACAACATATAAAAAGGGGTCCTTTTGACCCAGTCGAAAGCAAGGGTGCGAAAGGGGGCCACCTACATCTATAAATACGACCCAAGGGGTCTAGTTTTTGGACCAAATTCTGGAATCCTGAATTCATTCTCTTTACTCTACTTTCTTAGTGACAATTGTATTTGGAAGAAACCTTAAATCAAATTAGGGAAAAGGCTCAATATCTTGTAACTCATTTTGGATTATGAATAAAATGGGAGATGGCTTGTTCATTAAAGATATTGGCGATGAGGAAGATCATTTAGATCATTAGCTAGACTAATGATCAATTGCATATGATTCTAACCTTCTCCCGTGATCTCTTTTTGTCTATGTTGTGTATAAGATCGACTTGGGCATTTCTACTCAAAACACATTATCATCGGAACCTACATGACGATGGGGTGTCGACCATGCTGAGTGCATGAGTCTTGGGAATACCTAGATTGATCTTATATAAAGAAACAAAGTGAATCGTAGATAACAATAAGCTAAGACTACTTTGAATGGAAAAAAACTCCTCTCAACCTGATCGAAAGGAGTATTTCCAAAGAAGAATCTTAGTTTACATTTGCCTAGTAGTCATACATAGTGGAACTCATTTGAAGGGGATCAACCCTTTTAGACACCAATAACCCTTCCGAAGGGGTTCCATAGTAAGAACAACGTAACCATGGAGTCGAAAGCCACTGAGACATACTGGTGAAGTAAGCATCCCCTTTCGACATAATTGAAAGATTGTGAATGTTGCCTTTCGACATGATCGAAAGGGGTGAAACACAAAGATGTTAAGCTATTTTCGACTCACTAGGAGGATGAGACTCAATAAAATGATGATCTCAAAAACTATGCCCCAAAGTTAACTCCTTGAGGCCTTTCGACCATACCAACCCAGTCGAAGGGTTAGGATAGCCTCATTAATTCATTCGTCTAAACCAATCTGGTCGAAAGGTTGGGCAACCCATTAATCCTTTCGATTGAGCCAATCTGGATGAAAGGTAGAGCTATCACCTCAAATCATTTTGACTGTATCATTCTAGTCGAAAGGCATGTTTGCAAAGGAGAGAATCCTCTCAATAACTTGGTCTTGTTCAAATTAAATTATCTTATGAATAGCATTGGGAATGTTGACAAGATTCTTGTTAACAATTTTTATTGATTTTGAAGTTAAAAAAAACTTTTATGAGATGAATTTAATTTATTTTAATAGATTGAATTTGAATTTTTAAACCATAACGAATGAACGATTTTAAATAGACAAGCATTACTATAAAAGGAAATTTAGAAAATTATTCGTAATGATATTTAAAGTATTTTTATAAATAAATTGGTAATTCATTTCTTAAACAAATATATGTATATTGTTTTGATTTAAATACAAAATGGTATCAAATAATACCGAGTTAAATTTTAAAAAGGGCTATGTCTTAATTTTGATTAAGAAAAACCAAGTGTGTGTATGTATGTATTTTGAAGTAAGAGTTAAAATTGGGTGAATAGATAGTTTGTTTGATTTTAGAATGATGGAATATTTTTCACCCATGATATGCCAGTAACCTGCTTTGATTATAAACTTACTTGATTTGGACTTAGATAAATGAATTGGATGCTATGACTGAATTTGGGTGATTTTAAATACTTGTTTGAATTTAGGAATGCAAGCATAGAAGTATGATGTGTGTTTCATCCATGTAATATTTATTCAAGTTTATTATATCCCATTGATATAGATTTAAAAGTGCTTTGAATGCACGATTGCTTGATGTTATAATATGCACGTACATGACATCTATTTGGTGAAAATAGGATATAACTTCATTTTGGGAATATTGATGTTTTGGAAAGCCAAATGGTTTTTTTAAAAGTTGAAATTTGACATTTGACGAGAACCATACAAGTTATTGACTACCAGATTATTAGTATCCATCCAAGAAGACTGATACGAGGAACGCAACTCAAATCATAACGACCTTGCCCCTTGTCACAGAGTCCAATCGATATGTTGCCAAGACATATGAAGTTGCCGGGGCAGATAGTCTGAATAAAGGATAAATCCACTGAGGAGATTTATCAAAGTGATATCCGACCGGGACTCACATACGAGAAGATCATTTAGCCTTCTCATAAGTATAAAAAGAAAAGCCTACCTCATAAAATGATTCTTTCGAATAATGTTTTGAATTTATACAACAAAAAGCAACTCATATAATATGGATAGATTGTGATATCCCACTTTACTAGAGTTGCAGCTGTGAGTCATGATGAATTGAGCTATAACATGTGTTTTAAAGCTATTTTGATAAATTAAGGTGGCATTTAGTCTGGGGTAAGTGACATCTGTGTGTTTGAAATTGTCACCTTTAAATCCGACACTACACATTTATTGTTTATGATTTCATTATACTAATAGCTAGATTTCCAGCCAGAGTTGGGATTCGTTATGTATTTAAAAAACATTGGTTCAGACTAATATTGTTTTACCGATCAATATTATGACTGTATATGCTTTGTAGGCTATAAGATGGAGTTGGAGTAGATGACGATGAGGAGTATTTGTTTTGTCTTCAATAAGTCGTTGTTGTATTGGATTAATGATGTTATTGTGTTATGAGTTGTGTCAATATACGAGATGATGTATTAAGCATTTGGATATGATATTAAATTAATCTTTTTTATTCACTTCGATTCTGTTAGTTATGAAGTTTTTATTTATGTCTCTAATACTGCATTATTCAATTTCGACAACTCATATATGTTGCTTTGTGCCGAAATGTGATACGACGTGTTCAGGTGTTGAAATGTATCCATGTTGACCTAAAGTAATGATTGCTCCTTCCGTGCCCATTGATTCGAGCTATTAGATGGTAAACTCCTCTGATAATTCGATCACCGAAGCCAGAGCGTTACAAGTTGGTATCATAGTCTATTGGTGTATGTAGCATGATAGGGTGTTCTTGCTTTATTATTTGTAGCGAGGCTTTGACTCTTACCCTTGCACGACCCTAAAAGCAAAAAAGGATTGGTTGAAGTTGAGATGCTAGAGGTAAAACCAGAGTCTAAGGTACCCTTAATGGCCACGATGTTTAGCAACGAGATATCATAGAATGTATCAAGGCTGAGGTTAGAATAATAAAGAGACAAAAATATATTTCAACCTTAAAGGAGTGAGACTTAGGATGTTTTACCCATTTTATTCGAGTCTTACTTCTGAGGAGTCAGTTATGAATGATCAAAAGGGTCGATCATCGAGTAGAATAGATATATACCTATATATATCTGTATGCGTGAGTGTGTGCATGGATTTGTATTGAAGGTTTATTGAGTAAAGGTAATTTATTAATTGAAAGAAAAATATAACAATATTCACACGTATGATATGAATTGTTATCGGTAAAATTTCCATAGCCTCCAAACAGACTCGAATGACTGAACTGGAATAAGGAATAGTAAAGAAATGGATACGAATACTTAGAGAAATATCACAAGATGATAGAGGGAAGAAGTACAAAAAAGATAGATAGAAATGGAGCCAAACTTCACAACTTCTTGGAGTATGGATCGAACTCTAGTCATGCCCGACGTAGAACCAAGGAAGAATGAAGAAAAACTCGAGTAAATGTTGAAGGAAGGATGCAAGTACAAACCAACGTCCAAGTTGCTTTGAGATAAGCTTGCTGTAACACCCCTAATTTTAGTTAACATTATTCATGAGATTTAATTAGGAAAATTAAATAGAATAATGTAATGTGTAATGAGATAAGTGAATTGAGATTTTATAAGATTAAGGTCGGGCATTTACTAAATATATCGATAAGATTGTTTGATAACTTAAAACATAAAGAGAATATATGAGAGGGGCAATTTAGGAAATAGATTTATTCTTTTCTCTTAAACCCTCTCCCTTCATGTTATTCTCAGTTTTCATAAACTAAAAACAATCAAAGAAAGAAGAGGAAGGTGTCCATAACTTAGAGAGGACGAAATCAAGTGATTCAAGGAAAAAGAGAAAGTTAAGGAAATCAAACCAACATTCAAATCTCAACTCCATTATCCAATCAAGGTGAATAATGATTAACCTTCTCATTTTTACCTAATTGGTTTCGAATCTTGTATAGGCTGATTTGGTTATGTTGATATGATATGCCATGTTGATTTTTTCATTTTTTGGGTAAAATAGTGGTTTATGGAAACTGTATAAAATTACTTAAAAGGGTTTTAAGGGTAAAACATAATATTTTTGTCCCTAGACGATTTGATTTATGGGTATGTTAAGTAAAATATTATTTTGGAGATGAGTTTGTAATTTCATAATTTTCTAAACTAAGGAGAATATTTTATGAATTTCTTAAGAAGGAAATTAAGCTATTTTCGGGTTTTAATTATCTAAAATAAATAAATAAGGGTTTTGGCCCTGAAATTTTTATATGATAAAGAATATCATATTTATGATTTTTTGTGAATTTTTGGGATTTTTCTTAAGTAAATTCTAATTATGGTGAATTTATTATGCTAGATAAGCATTTTAAAGGTCAATTAATTAATGATATTAATTAATTATTTTGAAGCATGTTTGGGAACTTGAAAATGCGGTGCAATAGTGATTTCTGAAAAGTATTTGTAAAAGATTGTTTTTATCCAATAGAAATTGGACAAGAAAGAAGATTTGGTGAAATGTTTACGCTTTTAGTAGTAACAAAACAGTTTTTACGTGAATTACGATATTGCCATGCCACCTTAATGTCGCTACGCCTAATATAGCTTTGCCTCTCGATGAAGAGAAGAACATAGGATAACTACTTAGTTAGTTATGGAGTGTTTTCAACCTCGTCGATGTCAATCAAGACGGCAAACCATTATAAACGGCAAGGCATTCTAATGATTCATTTAAACGCTAAAAAGCTTTAGTGTCGATATTGACAATAGTGCATGTCTTCTTCACTGTTTTAAATGATGTCGCATCTCTATGTTTGTTTTTAAAATCAAGGCAATGGCGCCGCTATTATGTCTTCGACTCTATAAAAAGCAACACAGTAGCCGAAGTATCTTAAGTGTAAAAGTTTTATAACATCGTCGAAGGTCAATGGGATCAATGAGCACTAAGGTTGTGACGACCCAACTTTCTACCCCCAGAAAGTCGCATCATCATTAAGAAAAGAAAGAGGTGAGAAATAGAAAAGATAAAGAAGAAAGAACTAAACAACATCAGAATCTCACAGCGGAACGAATAAATTATATTAATCACATAAATATTACATAATATACAACATCAATCAGAGTTACACAGATAATACATCACATACTAGACAGTTATAAACACCTGTCTAGTTAATGCAACTCGATACAACACAAATACAACACAGAGATACCAACACGGCGGAAAACTATATATCTATAACGCTGAAGCCTCCTGCTCCATTGCTCCTCCACAATTCGTCAAAGCAAACCTGAATCCCTTGGCTACCCGTAAAAATTTGGGTACCCGAGAGTTTAGGAAAAACAGAAATAAACTCCGGGTCAGACATGGGTCTGGTATGAGTAACAGGTTAAAGTTGCTTAACTTTGAAAAACCTTTGAAAACAAAAGGTATCGCGTAAGACTTCCCACACATAAACATGGAAAAGTTTTTCCCTTACGCTAACCAAAACTTTGATAGGAAATCCAGTGATATTATAATAGGTCTAGGGTTTTCAAGTAAATAAGAAATAGCTGAAATTGTTACATCTATTAAATTCCAGCATACTAGCCAACATGTGGGTAATACAATCAAATCCGATGGCGCTTATTGGATTTTGGATTCCATACAATGGCCGGGCTACTGGGGTACCGCCCGTCACAGTACGTGGCCTAGATCACCGTACCGAGGAGTACGCCCGTTCCCCTGCAACACAAGGCCGGAACCGTCCCTTACTGGACAGTCCCGAACAAAATAACCCCGCAGTTGTTTGCAACCAACTGCCCACACAGCCGAATAAAAGGGACATCTAGACAGAGGTATATCTCGCTCTCAAGTGGGTGCTACCCACGAAGCCTTGCTGCACCTCCCCTGTTTTAGCCATTCCCGGTTGATGAGGCTTGAGGTCACGATTACCTTTATAGAACTCATCTCTTAGAATACTCATCGTCCACCTGACGATGTGCTGAAAGCATTCAATCCATACAAGTTCGTTCCGGGTTCGAACGAAACCGAAGGCATTATCTCGTTACACTCATTTTGGAATCACCCTCAGAGTTAACGACAATAACCCTTGCACTCTGAATCTTCATCTCGAATCTATAAGTACTATCTCCGTCAAACTCATTACGGAATCACCCACAGAGTTATACTGACGAATAGTTCTTATACCTCGAGTCTTCACTTTCTCCATTTGAATTCCACGACCTAACGTTAATTTGGATCGATGTGGTTTTCGGGTCTCCAGACCTGGAATCCCGGTATACGGAAACCCGATCCCGGTCTCATCGAAATCCAAACCGTATCTTTTAAGGCCAAGTTGTTTTAAAGTTAAAACAATTCAATTCAATATTATCTATATACTCACAGATAGATAAATCACAATATAACAATGGATAATCACATTATCATCATAAACAAATAATCCATATTATCAACTCAAACAGATAATCAATATTATCATACTTAAAACAAGCATCCATATCACAATAGATGATCACAATCAATCAATGGGATAACAATATCATTCATCCATAAGCAATGATTTATCATTCACAACTGTAATTGATTTAAAATGAATTAAATTAATTACTTCTATCTCTAATTAATTTAAAGTAAATTAAATTAATTACTTCATCTATAAATCCTGCTTATACAACCATTAATTAAATAGAAATCAATTTAATTAATTATTCTTTAAATATTCATCTTGATTAAACACCTTTGATTTATCATTCTCTAATTACAATAAGTAATTAGTCTTTTAATTAATTCCACAAATTAATTATTTTAAATCATTCATAGTAATTAACATTTAATTACTTCATTTATTAATTTACTATAATTAATTACATTTGTCCTTAATTAATCACTTCATTATTTATTCTTCAATTAGTCCATTATAAATTCATCATTTATTATATTAATTAATGATCTCTAATTTATATTTAGATTAAATTACTTCGTTTAAGTTAATTACATTAAGTAATTAAATCTTTAATTAAACACAATTATTAATCCCCTTGATTAATAATAAACCAGTAATTAACTATCCTTAATTACTTATTAAATAAATTATTTATCCCATAATTAATTATCTCCATTAATTAATCCCTTGATTAATTACATAAGTAATTACCCAAATTACTTACTTACAAATCATCTTATATTAATTACATTAAGTAATTACCATTTAATTACTTTCCTAAGTAATTATGCTCCATTAATTACACTAAGTAATTCCACTTCCAATTTACCAAATGACTATCTTTAAATTAATTAAACTAAATTAATTAACTTAAATTAATCATATCATCAAAATTTATTACAATAAGAAATTAATCTCTTAATTACTTTTATCAAGTAATTACACTTAACAATTTACACTAGATTATCTAAATTAATTAATCTAATTAATTATCAAAATTAATCACATTAATTTATTATTTAATCCTTAGTTAATTTCCTTCATTAACTAATAACATTTCTTAATTCACTTCTTAATTAATCTCTAATTCTAAATCATTAATTATGAATTAAATAAATAAGTCATTCCTTAATTATCTTATTAGTTAAATCACTTTAATATCTTAATTATCTCTAAGATAATCCATTTCTTTATAAATGATTTCATTAGCATTAAAGTGTAAAACATTACACTTTTGGATTTAAATTTAAATTACATTTTGAATTTAAGATTCAAAATGATTATTCCTTTAAACATTTATCCAATTTAAAGTTCAATTTATTTATTTGAAACCGATTACTGTAAAAACTATTTGATTTAAACTTGTTTTTACAATATTCAGATTTAAAACTGATTAAGATTTCAGATTTGAATACAAGAAACTTGAATCTATATTTAACATTGATTTAAACTTGACTTTAACTTTGATTTAAAACTTTTATTCCATTCCAGTTTAGAATTCAAAATATAAATTTGTATTCATCCTTCAACTGGATTTAAACTTTGTTTTAAACCTGGTATACAATTTAAAGTTCATTTAAATTTGTTTAAAATTGATTTGCTTCCAGGTTTTACGAAAGCCTGGAACAAACATCTGACTCGAGCCAACCCAGAATGCTTCGAGTCGTATGCCTTCCTGCTTCGAGTCTATCACTCGAATAACTCGAGTATTACACGAGTACAATACCCTCACCAAAAATTTCCAGAAACAAACAAACCTTCAAATGTCCACCGTGCATATGCACGGAGGCTGTGGACGATTCCGATCATCAACGATGATCATCCCTCATCCCCTAACATCTCCAGAATCCAACTCGAGCATCAGATTGCCCCTGCATCAACTCGAACTCGAATTCGAGTAAAAACCCAAAACCTGGAACTAAGCATCAGAACAACCCCCAACCTGGAAGTCAATTCGCGAGCACATCCCCGACCACCAAAGTGGCTGAAACTCCGGCCAGGCCATTGTCTACTTCCAAGCTTCAATCACCCAAGACCCCTTAACACTCGATCAACTGTGGGAGGTGGGGTACTCGAATTTCCTAGGCTTGTTAAAACTAGGGCTCCAAACTGAGAATCCACCACCGCTACCTCCTCAATAAAATGCAACACCATCAACCATTTTTCCCATCAACTACAATCACTCAACCATCACTTCCTAAGATTCCGACCCCTCCAAACATTTGAGTCACCAGAAACCCCACAAATTCATTTCCAGTTCATCCTAGAACTACTCCTTAATTCTTCTGATTAAAAATTATGATTTTGGTGTTAAAAATCATGTTATAGTTTTTGTTTTCACTTTAATATACTGAATTCGTAATTTACAAAGTTTGAGTTTTTCACTTTGTTTATTATACCCTGTTGTTTCCATTATTCAGAGATACTCAGGCTTGAAATTTAGCTTAATTAAGTTTTTAAACATTAGTCCATAACAAATCAAACAGCTTTTGTTTGTAATCCAAACCCTAACAACAATTGATTGAAGAGAATGTGAATTTAAATCCTAAAACATGAAACTGGAAAACTAAAAACAGAGAACATTCATATGGAAATAGACAGGCATACATCAGATTGCATTTACATGTATACATACTACAATGTTTACCACAGAAATAACAAGCAACCATATTTAATCTTAAGTTTTGAAAAATATGTTACTCACCAGTTTTTGAAAGACAGAGCACTTTACTTTGAAACAGGATTTTGAAACTGCTAGCTGAAACCTATGTCCTGATCTTCATTTGAATTTGTTGAATGATGTTGTTTGAATTTGAAAAAATACTTTAGTTTGAAAAAGAAGAAAGAGTGCTTGCTTATTTTATTTTCTCTGGTTTGCTATGAATAGAACAAAGAAAAAGAAGAAGAAGATATACATGTATATATAGAGAATGGTTTCCTGGTTTTAAGCAAGATAGGTACAAACATACATATTTTCTTCGATCAGGTATTTAGTATATTGGAGCTGAGATAATAGTTTAAACAGTTCGAAATGACAATAAGCTTGCTTTCATTAAATGCTTAGAGTACTATCCTATGCTTTTGAAATTCTTTTTCCCTGCATTTATGTTTCAGTCTACAACATTCCTACTAGCCTGCACATACATATTTACCTTACTTTGCATTAACTACACCATACTTATATTATACTTTACTAGTCTACAGCCTGCAACATATACCTATTTTATACAAATTCGAGATGATCATAACATTACTTTGTTTACTTGCCTTATTTTGTTTTCATACATGCCTGCACTACATATATACAAAGATAACTTATTTTTACTTTGCATTTTTCTACATTCTTGCCTACTAACTTTAGCTATTGCATACTTGCCTTACATATTCTACAACCTGCACTATATATATATTTGCCTAGTCATGTTTTAGTTTAGGCTCAAAGATATACAAAGTTGTATTGTCATCAAAGTTATAATATCAACCTATATATATATATATATATATAATCTAGTGTTCATATATACACTCTTACCTTATAATAAAAATTGCTATAGTTATTTGTTGTAGAATTTAAACCTAAGTATTTAAATTCAAATCATAAATGTAGTTATTTTAAAGTTATCAATTAATTACTTACCTATCATTATTTCATTTTATACTTATATTAAGTATTTATAAGGTATCTTTTAATTTAAACAAATTTTAAAAGATTCATTTCTAATTTATAAATCAAAGTTTCTTATAAGATATATATATATATATAACAATTTCTATTTATATTTAAAAATCTACTAAAATTTACATTATATTATTAATAGGGTTGAAAAATAACTCATTATTAAATTAGAACAATTTATAAAAGAAATTATCACTTATTACTTGTTTACTTATTTAAATTCAAACTATATTTAAAAAGAAGAACAAAGCAACCTAATTTATAAATCTTATCCAAATTTAAACTCAAACTAAAATAAATTTAAAACAATTAATATCTTCCAAAGTATTTAAACCATACAGTAATTTATTTTAAATAGCCTTAAAACAAATATATATATATATATTAATTCAAATTATAATTACCAAAAATATTTAAGTTAGAAAGCATATCTTAATTTATTAAATTTAAACAGATCCTGTCTATTCACAATATATATACAAGTATATAAATAAAACAATTTATTTAGCTTTTTAAAAGATAAATTATCAGCCCAATATTTATTCAGAAGAAAATTATTAGTTCAATTCAAGTCTTATTATTAATTAAAATCAGATCAATTTAATTTTTAAAGCCGATTATTAAATTGATATTGTTCAAAATTTCCGGGATGTTACATTCCTCCCCTCTTGAAAGAATTTCGTCCCCGAAATTTAAAACAAAGGTAATTTAATAATCTAATTAAAAATTAATTTTAAAACATAACATATATCAATCATATGTTAACAACCATAACATCCAATCAAACAAACAAACCAATCTAACTGTCCAGACAAAATTCCGGATAGAATACTCTCGAGTTTTCCCGAGTATAAATACCGGGATACTCGCCCTACAGAATCCAAACAATCTAGCTACCAAGCTACAGAGCTACCACTCATCTAGATCTACAACAAGACAGGATATCAGACTATAGACGAGTCTGACTCAATAACCAAAACTCCTTAACTGCTGGTTCTAAAACCAGAGATAACTCATACACGTACTCCCTCAAAGATATGTGAAACACACCAAATCCCAGTTATCCAAACTGACATTTCAAATCTGAAGACTCAACACTTATCCTCAGAAGAACAACAGAAAAGATCCAAAATATCTCAGAGCTGGCTTTCCACATCTTACCCAATCTTATAGCTCCCTGAATCAGCGAAAACTTCAACAACAACGGAGTCTCCAACTTCGAATTCCAAATTTCCTTCGTCTCTAATCCACAAAACTCTTCGGACGATCCTGGGTTTCCTACATCCTTACTGATCAGCTCAACCCTTGCCGATACCTCTCGAAACAAACTGAACCAAAACAATCAAACAAAATGATCTTTCCAAGATCAACCAAACTCAGAACACAAACTCTACTCCAAAATCAGAAGACAGATCTCACTTCTCACATCCGGAAGAGATAAAACAAATGCACCCCAATCTGACCTCAAATCCTGAAAAATTTCCTGTAGAAACTCTCAAATCCAAAACACTGCAATATCCAATTGCTTCCACACTAAACTACTGCCACCATGCTTCCACTGCGCTACTCTGATCTGAAACAGATGAGAATGCTGATGATGAACTCAAGCACAGACTGGACAACACAACTCAAAAATAGGGTCCAACAGATCCAAAAATAAAACTCAAGTTCCTCCAAAACCTGAGCTGCTTCACTAGAATCTTTCTCCAGAAACCATCCTACTACTAAGCTGAACCATCAGTACCACTTCTGGAATCCAGTCGATACCAAACTCAGTCTCCAGATGCTACCAAAACTCTGACTTCCTGCAGACATCCAGAAAAATTCTTTGAAACACAAGAGAACACTCAACTATCGCAAGTCACTTTTGCGATCCACCAAGCTTAATTCCAAAGATACTGCCCTCTCTAAACCAACCAGAACAGCTTACACTTATGCGGCCAATCCATCGAAGAAATGGATCTACCCTGCTGCTCCTGAAATTACCTCAAGAAAACTGCTAAACTAGAAAGCTTCCTCGCCAACACACAGAACACTCCGAGCTGCGCTGCTGACACCAATGCCAAGGAATTCCTAATCCAAAGCTCTTCGAGAAACTCGAACCTCAAACCAAACAGAAACATCCTGCTGAACACAGCCACGACACCGAAGCAGTCGCACTTCCTTAAAACTTGTTCCAAAGAAACATCTTCGGAAACATCCATAGTCACTGTGTCTCATCACACAGCTACTACATCCTGAGGTATCAAGATACGATAATTTGCTTCTGTTCAACCGACAGATCCAAACTCTAGCTCATCCAACTACACCATTCAAAGCTCACTCAAGACGGTATTAGGTTTACAGTCTCGACAGATACACTTCCAACCTCAAACATTTAAACTCCAACCATCGGTAGTCGTGTTACACACACCACTATCCTATCTACCTTTATAACTTATATTGGAAAACCCGAACAGGTAACCCAACAAATAGGTAGAAACAAATAAAAATATAAATATAAATTACAAATACGCTCTCTCAAGATAGACACCACTCCAGAGCTTAGGTATTCGCTCAACCTATGCTCTGATACCAACTGTGACGACCCAACTTTCTACCCCCAGAAAGTCGCATCATCATTAAGAAAAGAAAGAGGTGAGAAATAGAAAAGATAAAGAAGAAAGAACTAAACAACATCAGAATCTCACAGCGGAACGAATAAATTATATTAATCACATAAATATTACATAATATACAACATCAATCAGAGTTACACAGATAATACATCACATACTAGACAGTTATAAACACCTGTCTAGTTAATGCAACTCGATACAACACAAATACAACACAGAGATACCAACACAGCGGAAAACTATATATCTATAACGCTGAAGCCTCCTGCTCCATTGCTCCTCCACAATTCGTCAAAGCAAACCTGAATCCCTTGGCTACCCGTAAAAATTTGGGTACCCGAGAGTTTAGGAAAAACAGAAATAAACTCCGGGTCAGACATGGGTCTGGTATGAGTAACAGGTTAAAGTTGCTTAACTTTGAAAAACCTTTGAAAACAAAAGGTATCGCGTAAGACTTCCCACACATAAACATGGAAAAGTTTTTCCCTTACGCTAACCAAAACTTTGATAGGAAATCCAGTGATATTATAATAGGTCTAGGGTTTTCAAGTAAATAAGAAATAGCTGAAATTGTTACATCTATTAAATTCCAGCATACTAGCCAACATGTGGGTAATACAATCAAATCCGATGGCGCTTATTGGATTTTGGATTCCATACAATGGCCGGGCTACTGGGGTACCGCCCGTCACAGTACGTGGCCTAGATCACCGTACCGAGGAGTACGCCCGTTCCCCTGCAACACAAGGCCGGAACCGTCCCTTACTGGACAGTCCCGAACAAAATAACCCCGCAGTTGTTTGCAACCAACTGCCCACACAGCCGAATAAAAGGGACATCTAGACAGAGGTATATCTTGCTCTCAAGTGGGTGCTACCCACGAAGCCTTGCTGCACCTCCCCTGTTTTAGCCATTCCCGGTTGATGAGGCTTGAGGTCACGATTACCTTTATAGAACTCATCTCTTAGAATACTCATCGTCCACCTGACGATGTGCTGAAAGCATTCAATCCATACAAGTTCGTTCCGGGTTCGAACGAAACCGAAGGCATTATCTCGTTACACTCATTTTGGAATCACCCTCAGAGTTAACGACAATAACCCTTGCACTCTGAATCTTCATCTCGAATCTATAAGTACTATCTCCGTCAAACTCATTACGGAATCACCCACAGAGTTATACTGACGAATAGTTCTTATACCTCGAGTCTTCACTTGCTCCATTTGAATTCCACGACCTAACGTTAATTTGGATCGATGTGGTTTTCGGGTCTCCAGACCTGGAATCCCGGTATACGGAAACCCGATCCCGGTCTCATCGAAATCCAAACCGTATCTTTTAAGGCCAAGTTGTTTTAAAGTTAAAACAATTCAATTCAATATTATCTATATACTCACAGATAGATAAATCACAATATAACAATGGATAATCACATTATCATCATAAACAAATAATCCATATTATCAACTCAAACAGATAATCAATATTATCATACTTAAAACAAGCATCCATATCACAATAGATGATCACAATCAATCAATGGGATAACAATATCATTCATCCATAAGCAATGATTTATCATTCACAACTGTAATTGATTTAAAATGAATTAAATTAATTACTTCTATCTCTAATTAATTTAAAGTAAATTAAATTAATTACTTCATCTATAAATCCTGCTTATACAACCATTAATTAAATAGAAATCAATTTAATTAATTATTCTTTAAATATTCATCTTGATTAAACACCTTTGATTTATCATTCTCTAATTACAATAAGTAATTAGTCTTTTAATTAATTCCACAAATTAATTATTTTAAATCATTCATAGTAATTAACATTTAATTACTTCATTTATTAATTTACTATAATTAATTACATTTGTCCTTAATTAATCACTTCATTATTTATTCTTCAATTAGTCCATTATAAATTCATCATTTATTATATTAATTAATGATCTCTAATTTATATTTAGATTAAATTACTTCGTTTAAGTTAATTACATTAAGTAATTAAATCTTTAATTAAACACAATTATTAATCCCCTTGATTAATAATAAACCAGTAATTAACTATCCTTAATTACTTATTAAATAAATTATTTATCCCATAATTAATTATCTCCATTAATTAATCCCTTGATTAATTACATAAGTAATTACCCAAATTACTTACTTACAAATCATCTTATATTAATTACATTAAGTAATTACCATTTAATTACTTTCCTAAGTAATTATGCTCCATTAATTACACTAAGTAATTCCACTTCCAATTTACCAAATGACTATCTTTAAATTAATTAAACTAAATTAATTAACTTAAATTAATCATATCATCAAAATTTATTACAATAAGAAATTAATCTCTTAATTACTTTTATCAAGTAATTACACTTAACAATTTACACTAGATTATCTAAATTAATTAATCTAATTAATTATCAAAATTAATCACATTAATTTATTATTTAATCCTTAGTTAATTTCCTTCATTAACTAATAACATTTCTTAATTCACTTCTTAATTAATCTCTAATTCTAAATCATTAATTATGAATTAAATAAATAAGTCATTCCTTAATTATCTTATTAGTTAAATCACTTTAATATCTTAATTATCTCTAAGATAATCCATTTCTTTATAAATGATTTCATTAGCATTAAAGTGTAAAACATTACACTTTTGGATTTAAATTTAAATTACATTTTGAATTTAAGATTCAAAATGATTATTCCTTTAAACATTTATCCAATTTAAAGTTCAATTTATTTATTTGAAACCGATTACTGTAAAAACTATTTGATTTAAACTTGTTTTTACAATATTCAGATTTAAAACTGATTAAGATTTCAGATTTGAATACAAGAAACTTGAATCTATATTTAACATTGATTTAAACTTGACTTTAACTTTGATTTAAAACTTTTATTCCATTCTAGTTTAGAATTCAAAATATAAATTTGTATTCATCCTTCAACTGGATTTAAACTTTGTTTTAAACCTGGTATACAATTTAAAGTTCATTTAAATTTGTTTAAAATTGATTTGCTTCCAGGTTTTACGAAAGCCTGGAACAAACATCTGACTCGAGCCAACCCAGAATGCTTCGAGTCGTATGCCTTCCTGCTTCGAGTCTATCACTCGAATAACTCGAGTATTACACGAGTACAATACCCTCACCAAAAATTTCCAGAAACAAACAAACCTTCAAATGTCCACCGTGCATATGCACGGAGGCTGTGGACGATTCCGATCATCAACGATGATCATCCCTCATCCCCTAACATCTCCAGAATCCAACTCGAGCATCAGATTGCCCCTGCATCAACTCGAACTCGAATTCGAGTAAAAACCCAAAACCTGGAACTAAGCATCAGAACAACCCCCAACCTGGAAGTCAATTCGCGAGCACATCCCCGACCACCAAAGTGGCTGAAACTCCGGCCAGGCCATTGTCTACTTCCAAGCTTCAATCACCCAAGACCCCTTAACACTCGATCAACTGTGGGAGGTGGGGTACTCGAATTTCCTAGGCTTGTTCAAACTAGGGCTCCAAACTGAGAATCCACCACCGCTACCTCCTCAATAAAATGCAACACCATCAACCATTTTTCCCATCAACTACAATCACTCAACCATCACTTCCCAAGATTCCGACCCCTCCAAACATTTGAGTCACCAGAAACCCCACAAATTCATTTCCAGTTCATCCTAGAACTACTCCTTAATTCTTCTGATTAAAAATTATGATTTTGGTGTTAAAAATCATGTTATAGTTTTTGTTTTCACTTTAATATACTGAATTCGTAATTTACAAAGTTTGAGTTTTTCACTTTGTTTATTATACCCTGTTGTTTCCATTATTCAAAGATACTCAGGCTTGAAATTTAGCTTAATTAAGTTTTTAAACATTAGTCCAGAACAAATCAAACAGCTTTTGTTTGTAATCCAAACCCTAACAACAATTGATTGAAGAGAATGTGAATTTAAATCCTAAAACATGAAACTGGAAAACTAAAAACAGAGAACATTCATATGGAAATAGACAGGCATACATCAGATTGCATTTACATGTATACATACTACAATGTTTACCACAGAAATAACAAGCAACCATATTTAATCTTAAGTTTTGAAAAATATGTTACTCACCAGTTTTTGAAAGACAGAGCACTTTACTTTGAAACAGGATTTTGAAACTGCTAGCTGAAACCTATGTCCTGATCTTCATTTGAATTTGTTGAATGATGTTGTTTGAATTTGAAAAAATACTTTAGTTTGAAAAAGAAGAAAGAGTGCTTGCTTATTTTATTTTCTCTGGTTTGCTATGAATAGAACAAAGAAAAAGAAGAAGAAGATATACATGTATATATAGAGAATGGTTTCCTGGTTTTAAGCAAGATAGGTACAAACATACATATTTTCTTCGATCAGGTATTTAGTATATTGGAGCTGAGATAATAGTTTAAACAGTTCGAAATGACAATAAGCTTGCTTTCATTAAATGCTTAGAGTACTATCCTATGCTTTTGAAATTCTTTTTCCCTGCATTTATGTTTCAGTCTACAACATTCCTACTAGCCTGCACATACATATTTACCTTACTTTGCATTAACTACACCATACTTATATTATACTTTACTAGTCTACAGCCTGCAACATATACCTATTTTATACAAATTCGAGATGATCATAACATTACTTTGTTTACTTGCCTTATTTTGTTTTCATACATGCCTGCACTACATATATACAAAGATAACTTATTTTTACTTTGCATTTTTCTACATTCTTGCCTACTAACTTTAGCTATTGCATACTTGCCTTACATATTCTACAACCTGCACTATATATATATTTGCCTAGTCATGTTTTAGTTTAGGCTCAAAGATATACAAAGTTGTATTGTCATCAAAGTTATAATATCAACCTATATATATATATATATATATCTAGTGTTCATATATACACTCTTACCTTATAATAAAAATTGCTATAGTTATTTGTTGTAGAATTTAAACCTAAGTATTTAAATTCAAATCATAAATGTAGTTATTTTAAAGTTATCAATTAATTACTTACCTATCATTATTTCATTTTATACTTATATTAAGTATTTATAAGGTATCTTTTAATTTAAACAAATTTTAAAAGATTCATTTCTAATTTATAAATCAAAGTTTCTTATAAGATATATATATATATATATATATAACAATTTCTATTTATATTTAAAAATCTACTAAAATTTACATTATATTATTAATAGGGTTGAAAAATAACTCATTATTAAATTAGAACAATTTATAAAAGAAATTATCACTTATTACTTGTTTACTTATTTAAATTCAAACTATATTTAAAAATAAGAACAAAGCAACCTAATTTATAAATCTTATCCAAATTTAAACTCAAACTAAAATAAATTTAAAACAATTAATATCTTCCAAAGTATTTAAACCATATAGTAATTTATTTTAAATAGCCTTAAAACAAATATATATATATTAATTCAAATTATAATTACCAAAAATATTTAAGTTAGAAAGCATATCTTAATTTATTAAATTTAAACAGATCCTGTCTATTCACAATATATATACAAGTATATAAATAAAACAATTTATTTAGCTTTTTAAAAGATAAATTATCAGCCCAATATTTATTCAGAAGAAAATTATTAGTTCAATTCAAGTCTTATTATTAATTAAAATCAGATCAATTTAATTTTTAAAGCCGATTATTAAATTGATATTGTTCAAAATTTCCGGGATGTTACAAAGGTCGATGACCTTATGTTTTAGTATCGATGTCGGTTGACCATGATGTCGCACCTCATCTTTTATACCGAAGATGCTTGTTTTCGAAGCTAAGTGAAATCGTTTTTAAAAAGTCAATGAGGCCTATATTTTAAAGGGTCGACAATCTCTTCGATGGTAAGCCATAAAACATATAAAAGTTTTAAGAATTTATCTTCGACCCAGATGAAGGTCAATATGGGTTAATGCCACATGAGTTAAACTCTATTATATTAAGGGCGGAGAGCCTTAAGCTTTTATGTCGACATCATCAACACAGTCGATGTTGATCCATTTTAAACTATTTAAAGGGCTAAGTGTTTAATTATTTTGAGTATGATTTAAAGGGGATTAATAATATATGATAATGGTTTTCAAGGATTTTAATTATGAAATAATCAAAGTTTTGAGTTGAAATTTCCAAAGGGAATATTACTTAAGATTAAGTGATTATTTGACATAAAAGATTATTTATTGAACATAATTAAATAATGGATGTTATATGTTCTTGCGTTTAATTGATCAGTTATTATGCATATTATTATTATTATTATCATATTCACATTATTTATGATCTATAACTGCATTTTAGGGTGTTAAAGGGTAGAATAACTAGCTAGGTTGATCCAACAATGAGTATAAATAGAATTAAATCCCGAGTGAGTAGAAGGAGATCTAGTAGATCTGAAGTATATGATACCCAAAACTGATCAAAAGATTATTGATTTAGACAGTTATTGGAAGGATACAATAGGTTCATAGTCATCCCAGAAAAATTATCACATGAGAAATGTTATTGGAAGGGTCCAATAGGTTCCTAGTGATACCATGAAAACTATGTCCGGATGATGTTATTTATAGAAATCAATAGGTTCATAGTGATCCCATGAAATATGATTTGAGAGATGTTATTGATAGAAATCAATAGGTTCACGGTGATCCCATAAAAACTACTACTAGAGAGATGTTATTGGAGAATCCAATAGGTTCATAGTAAGCCCATGAAAACTATGATTGAAAAGTATTGGTAGAAACCAATAGGTTCTTAGTGATCCCATGAAAAGTTGGACAGATTGTTCCTAAGAATTAAGACAGGTTGTTAGTTAGCCCATAAAAACTAATAGGTTCATAATGACCCTAGAAAAACTATAAATTTGGACATATAGTCAGGTAAATTGGGATGCGTAATCCAGGGTATATTGCATTCGTGCATATCATCATATATTATTATGTTTTAACCATTGTGGATGTAGGAGCACAGTATACAGTTAATGTATTTTGATAAAGATACTAGTGAGAGGAAACCCGTTCTGCTTAGCGGCGTGGTCTCACTAGATAATTGGTACGAGATGTTAGGTTTTTATTCACACTAGACTTTTTGTCTGACTCGAATTTTATGTTTCCCCCTTAAACTCTCGAGTGCTCAAAAATTAATTTGAGTAGATTGAGAGTAAGGGTTTTTCAGGTTTCCTAGTAGACGAATATGCTTCCAGAGACATGTAGGAAGTAATCTAACCAAGTAGGAATTCTTTTCTAATCTGCTGTGTTGTTTAAGTTTGTCTATTTGGATGTAATGGAAAAGTTGTATAATTGCCAAGTATTTAACTCTGATCAACCAAGGGGGTATCTTTATATGTCGCTCTTGGAATACTTTGTAATAATCATAATTTCTCTGAATGTGGGATTATGAATTGGATTATGTAATAAATATGAAATATCAATTGTAAAATGAGATGTGAATATTTTCTATTAAACAGTGTTTGAAATTTTTTCATATTCGTATGCTTCTAATTAATGATATGATTAATATAGCCACATTTTGTCACCGAAAATTAATAACTATGGATGACTGCAGCATCAGTAGCAGTTAGCTTTAGGCCTCAGAATGGGGGATGTTACAAGTTGATATCAGAGCATAAGTTTATGATTAAAAGAATTTTAAACTTAAAGAATTTTTTAGAACATAATCATAATGAATCACAGAGTAAGATTGGGGTATAGGATAACGCTATAGCAATGTACTTGTGCTTGCTATATATAAGTATGTTTTCTCCCCTCTCACATAGACTGTTCTTTTGTACCTTACCAAGGCACATATGTAGATTTATGAGAAAGAAAGATATGGAAGTAGGAAATGGAAGAGTGAATCTAGTGGAGAAAGCACCACAACCAACAGAAATGCTCGACCCAACACAGGAGAAACCTTGGTCGACAGGCAAAAGCTAATAAAAATGCAAATGCCAATGTAGGTGTCGGAACCCCACCGGTAGATATAGAGGTAGCTGGAGGAAATTTTGCTAATGCAGGAGTAGTCAATCCAATATCACTATTTGGTAATAACTATGCTAAGTAGAGTCGAGATTACACCAATCTGGATGGGAAGCTTTTCTAGGTAATGAGGATGAAATAGAAGTGGAGAACTGGCTGTTACGTTGTGAAAGGATTTTTATTGATTTGGGTCTTAATGATGAGCAAAAAAGGAGACTGGCTTCGAGACAGTTTCAAGGATGTGCTTTATTCTAGTGGAACATAGTTACTGTAGGAGTGCCCAAGGAGGAGTTGTCTTAAGTATATTTTCGAAGGAGATTCAAGGAAAGATTTTTGTCTAAAGTAGCAAAGTCCGCTTTGCTCAGGAAGTTTATGAAATTGGAGCAAGGGTATATGACAGTATTAGAATAATCTACTAAGGTTGATGAGCTATCTAAATATGGATACGCTGCTATTGACATCATGATGAAGAGAAATGTGAAGTTTATCTGTGGGTTGCTGCCGGAGATAGCCAGAGCAACAATACCGCATCTCAGAGATCCATCGAACGTAGTGGTGGAAATGGCTATCCGAAAAGAATAAATGCTTCTTACTTTTGGGAAGGAAAAGTCAGCATAGACTCAAGGTTCCTAGGGAAGGAAAATGAAGTTCTTTAAGAAGAAGGGAGCTCAAAAGGACGGAGTTTCCAAGAA
Organism: Allium fistulosum; assembly: GCA_030737815.1. Classification (NCBI taxonomy): domain Eukaryota; kingdom Viridiplantae; phylum Streptophyta; class Magnoliopsida; order Asparagales; family Amaryllidaceae; genus Allium; species Allium fistulosum. The sequence continues at coordinate 492,821,596 of CM060905.1, read as the reverse complement.
AGGGAAAGCTAAAAGTTATCTGCTTCAAATGCGACAAAAAGGACATTATGCTCATGAATGCCGAACGGGTAAACGGAAGAAGGTGGCAGAGAAGAAAAGTGTGAAGTGCTTCAACTATGACCAAATAGGCACTGCAAGGATCAGTATCTAGAGCCGATCAGAGCTAATAAAGGAAAAGTTTTCGCTTTAGATTCATCATCTTTCAGATCAACTGCTACTAAGAAAGGAAATCTATGATGGAAGGTATGCTTTTGATTCATAGTTACTAGTTAGGGTACTGTTTGATACTGGTGCATGTCATTCATTTATATCTTAGTGTTTGGTAGATAAGTAATGTTTAAAACCATCTTACCTTGTTACTTCCTTAAGAATAGCTAATCCAATAGGAGGGTATGCAACTCTATTGATGAGATGTGACCATCTAAAGTTTGAGTTGCTAGGTTATACTTTTGCTTGCAGTTTGTATGCATTTGATTTTGCGGGTTTGGGATTATTTTGCGTGTGGATTGGTTGAGCAAATATGATGCTAGGATATTTTGCCAGGATAGGAAAATATCATTGAGACACCCTGATAGTAGTGACTGAATAGCATACTCACTTGAGAATTTGAGTCCAAGAATTTGTGCTTTATTGGGTGCTATAGAAGTGGAAAATGAATTGAAATGGGTTTTAACTGTAAGTGAATTTCCATATTTTTTTGATGTGGTTACAGGACTACCATCGAAATGGGGTATTGAGTTTGGAATAGACCTTGTACAAGGAGATGAACCCGTAAGTAGAACACCTAGCAGGATAACACCTACCAAGATTAAGGAGTTAAAGGTGCAGCTAGTGGACTTAGAAGGAAAGAGTTTTATTAGACTAAGCAATTCGCCTTGGGGAGCGGTCGTAGTGTTCGTGATGAAACCGGATGGGTCATTTAGATTGTAAATCGATTATCGTAAGTAGGGTTGGTTTCAGGGCAAGTCCAACCAAACAGCCACCTAGGGCAACCCCCCGGGTAGGAGGCAACGTGGTGGAGGAGATAGATGGTTATCATAATATATCTTTGAATATCATGTTGTATTTGCTATGTGAAAAGTAAGTGTTGGTATAGTGGTTGTTGTTATATTCTCTGATGTTGAGGTCGTAAATCAATTCCTTGTTGTTTTTAGATTTTTTTTTCATTTAAACTCTTGTTTGCCTAGGGAAACCCAGGTTTTTAAAATTTCTTGAGCGGGCACTGATCATAAGTTGAATGAAAAGACGATAAAGAATCGATGTCCTTTCTCGAGAATTAATGATTTATTTGATCAATTGAGTGGAGCTAAAGTAGTTTCCTAGTTAGATTTGGATATAGGATTCCATCAATTAAGGGTGAAAGAGGACAGTATTGTATTACTAGCATTTCGAATGAGGTATGATTCGTATGAGTGGTTAGTAATGCTATTCGGATTAACTAATGCACCAGTTTCTTTGTGGATTTGATGAACCGGTTTTTCCAAGAGCACTTGGATAGGGTCATGTTGGTGTTCATTAATGACATTTTGATGTATCCTAAGGATGAAAGAGATCATGAGATTCATCTTAGAATAGTGCTTAGGACGTTGAGGTAGCATCAACGTAAACCAAAGTTTTTGAAGCGTCATTTCTAAAAGAAGGAAGTGAAGTTTCATGGTCATGTAGTTTTAGAGAAAGGGTTGTCAGTTGATCTAGCCAAGATCAGAGCTATTAACAGTTTAAAGAGGCCCGAGACGGTGACTGAGATAAAGAGTTTTCTTGGATTAGCTGGCTATTACAAGAGATTTACCAATGATTTCTCGCTGGTAGCAGCGCCTTTGACTAAGCTAACCAGAAAGGACGTGAGGTGCATTTGGTCCGACAAATGTGAGGAAGTATTCCTTAAGTTATAGATGTGTGTGGAACTAGATTAGGAGCTGTGTTGATGCAGAAGGGTAAAGTTATTGCCTATTCTTCGTAGTATCTCCCGGTCGCATGAAGTTAGATATCAAACTCATGACTTGGAGTTGGTAGCGACGATTTTCGCATTGAAAGTATGGAGACACTACCTTTTGGGAGAACGATTCGAGTCATATACGAATTATAAGTCTTCGAGGTATTTATTCTTTTGGAAAGAGTTGAATATGAGACAGCAAAGTTGGCTAGAACTTTTGGTAGGTTATGATTTTTGTATTGAGTATACACCAGGGAAAGGAAATAAAATTGTAGATGCACTTAGCAGGAAACATCAGAATGTGGTGTTAGGTATGTTGGTGGAATGGAAGGATCTCAAGGCATTGACCGCTTGTAGTGTGCAGTTAAGATCGACTACTAGTTCAAGTCAAAATACCCTAGTGTTATCTTGCTTTGAAGTTCGACTGGTATTGATCAATAGAATTGCTTCTAAGTAAAGAGATGATCCATTTCTGGCTGAAAAGATTAGAAGATTGGAAGGTGGAGCTGAGATCGATGACCTAAAGGATGTTAGTCTTGACCAGATGGAATGGTTAAGAAAGAAGGGATGGTTATGTGTTCCGGATGTTGGAAACCTAAGGAGGGAAGTTCTTGGGGAGTGTCATCGATCAAAGTTTACGATTCATCCTTGGGGACCAAGATGTATCAGGGTATGAAGAGGAGTTTCTTCTAGTATGGTGTGAAGAGGGATGTAGGCTTATAGGTGAAGCCATGCGCAAATTGCCAGCCTGAAAGCCAAACATCAGGAGCCAAATGGATTGTTTCAGCCTTTGGATATATTGGTTTGGAAATGGGATTTGATATCCATGGATTTTATTGATGGGTTGCCAACATCGAACGGGGGAAATGAAAGTATATGGGTTATGATATGTGGATTAACCAGGAGTGACCATTTCATTCCTGTTAAGCCAACCAGGACAACACCTATTTTAGCTAAGTTGTTCATGAGGAATATTGTTAGACAACATGATATTCCTAGTAGGATAGTCATTGACAGAGATGCATTTTTCACTAGTGAATTCTAGAAGAGTCTACAGGAAGTGTTAGGTACCAAGCTTAAGATGAGTACCGCTTATCACCCTCAGACGGATGGGCTGACAGAAAGAGCAATAATGTACTTGAAGATTTTTTTATAGCTTGTATTCTAGATTTTTGTGGGTCATTGGAAGACTATTTGCACTTGGTTGAGTTTTCCTATAATAACAGCTATCGGGCTATTGTAGGAATGGCGTCTTTCGAAGCTTTGTATGGTAGGCCATTCAAATTACCAGCTTGTTAGCTAGAGATCGAAGACAGATTGGTCCTTGGTCTCGATATGGTAAGAGAGAAGCCACAAAGAAGATTAAGTTAATCCAGGATAGGACGAGAGAAGCTCGGTCTAGGCAGAAAAGTTATGCATATAAGATGCATAAGGATCTTTAGTTCTTAGTTGGAAACCATGTTTTTATTAATGTATCACCGATGAAGGGTGTGATACGGTTTGGGAAGTCAGAAAAGTTAGCACCAAGATATGTTGGACAGTTCCCTATTATATAGATGATCGAAAAGCTTGCATACCGAGTAGAGTTACCAAGTAGTTTGGTAGGAGTCCATAATGTGTTTCATGTTTCTCACCTTAGGAAGTATGTATATGATCCAAGGACTGCTATTACTTTGACTGCATTGGAAGATTTAATAATAGAACCAGATTTGACTTTTGTGAGACAAACAATTTGAGTTGTAGCAAGAGATGAGAAGAGATTTAGGAACAAGATCTTCAAGTTGGTGAAAGTTCGGTGAAGCGACAACGAGAAAGACTATACTTCAGAGATAAAGGACAAGATTAAATAGACATATTCTCCAATATTTTGAGTGAATGCTCTATATTTGTTGTATATAGACTATTAACTGGTAAGATAGGCTAGTATCGTTATTGTTGATGTTACAGATGTTTGCATGTCTGATATGCCTAGTATATAGTCCTTACTAAATTTCGAGACGAAATTCTTTGAGGGAGCTTGTAACACCCCTAATTTTAATCAACATTATTTAGGAGATTTAGTTAGATAAATAAAATAAAATAATGTAATGTGTAGTGTGATAAGGAAATTGAGATCTGATAAACATTAAGGTCGGGCCATAGCTAAATATATCGATAAGATTGTTTTATAACTTAAAACATAAAGAGAATACACGAGAGGGGCAATTTGGGAAATAGATATATTCTTTTCTCTTAAACCCTCTCCCCTTTATGTTATTCTCATTTTTCATAAACAAAAAACAATTAAAGAAAGATGTGGAAGGCCGACCATAACCTAGAGAGGACGAAATCAAGTGATTCAAGGAAAAAGGGAAAGCTAAGGAATCCTAACCAACATTCAAATCTTAACTCCATTATCAAATTAGGGTGAATAATGATATACCATCTCATTTTTATATGTAATTAGCTTCTAATCTTGTATGGGCTGATTTGGTTATGTTGATATGACATGCCATGTTGATTTTATCATTTTTAGGTAAAATAATGGTTTATTGAAATTGTATGAAATTATTTATAAAGGTTTTAAGGGTAAAACCTAAGATTTTTGTCTCCAAATAATCTGATTTTTGGATATGTTAAGTAAAACATTATTTGGAGATGGGTTATTAATTTCATTTTTCTAAACAAAGGAGAATATTTTATGAATTTCCTAAGGAGGAAATTGAACTATTTTCGGGTTTTAAATTTAAAATAAATAAATATGGATTTTGGCTTTGAAATTTTTATATGGTAAAGAATATCATATATACTTTTCAGAAATCACTACCGCACAACATTTTCAAGTTCTCTAACATACTTTAAAATAATTAATTATTTAACCTTTAAAATGCTTATCTAGCATAATAAATTCACCATAGTTCAAAATTATTTAGGAAAAATCTCAACAATTCATAGTAAATCAAAAACATGAAAGATTGTTTTTATCTAATAAAATTGGGACAAGAAAGAAGATTTGGTGAAAAGTTTATGCTTTTAGTAGTAATAAAACAGTTTTTACATGGATTACGATAACGCCACGCACCTTAATGTCACTGGGCCTAATATAGCTTTGCCTTTTTGAGTGTCGACGATGATAAGACGAAGCATAGGATAACTACTTAGTCAGTTATGGAGTGTTTTTAACCTCATTAATGTCAATCTAGATGGCGAACCATTGTGAACGGCAAGATATTCTTGTGATTCATTTAAACGTTAAAAGGCTTTAGTGTCGACGATGTCGCATGTGTTCATCGCTATTTTAAATGATGCCGTATCTCTTCGTTTGTTTTCCAAATCGAGAAAATGATGCTACTATTATGTCTTTGACTCTATAAAAAAGTGGGATAGTAGCCGAAGTAACTTAAGTGTAAAAGTTTTATAATGTCATCGAAGGCCATTGAGGTCGATGAGCATTAGGTCGACGACCTTATGTTTTAGTGTCGATGCAGATTGGCCATGATGTCGCACCTTATCCTTTATGCCAAAGAGGCTTATTTTCAAAGCTAAGTGAAACCGTTTTTAAAGAGGCGATGAGGTCTATATTTTAAAGGGTCGATGACTCTATATCTCTTCGGTAGTAAGCCATAATAATATAATGGTTTTAATTTATTGTCTTCGACCCAAGTGAAGGTCGATATGGGTTAATGCCATGTGAGTTAAACTCTATTTTACTAAGGGTGCAGATCCTTAAGCTGTTATATCGACATCATCAACGCAGTCAACATTGATCCACTTTAAACTATTTAAAGGGCTAAGTGTATCCTTATTTTGAATATGATTTAGAGGAGATTAATCATATATGAAAATGGTTTTCAAGGATTTTAATTATGAAATAGTCCAAGTTTGGAGTTGAAATTTCTAAAGTGAATATTACTTAACATTAAGTAATTATGAGACATGAAAGATTATTTATTGAACATAATTGAATGATGGATATTATATGTTCTTGTGTTTAATCAATCAGTTATTATGCATGTTGTTATTATCATACTTACATTATTATGACTCATGACTACATTTTGGGGTGTTAAGAAGTAGAATAACCAGCTAGGTTAACCCAATAGCGAGTATAAACAGAACTAACTCCCGAGTGAGTAGAATACATCCAGAATATCAAGTAGCTCAGAAGTATAGGATGACCAGAACCGATCAAAAGTTTACCGATTTAGATAGGTTATTGGAAGGGTTCAATAGATTCATAGTCATCCCATAAAAACTATGACATGAGAAATGTTATTGGAATGGTCCAATAGGTTCCTAGTGATCTTATGAAAACTATGTCAAGATAATGTTATTGATAGAAATCAATAGGTTCATAGTGATCCTATAAAAACCATGATTTGAGAGATGTTATTAATAGAAATCAATAGGTTCATAGTGATCCCATGAAAACTATGATTAGAGAGATGTTATTGGAGAATCCAATAGGTTCATAGTAAGCTCATGAAAACTATGATTGGAAAGTATTGGTAGAAATCAATAGGTTCTTAGTGATCTCATGAAAACTATGAAGTTGGACAGTTTGTTCCTATGAATTGAGATAGGTTGTTAGTCAGCCCATGAAAACTAATAGGTTCGTAGTGACCCTAGAAAAACTATAAATTTGGATAGATAGTACGATAAACTAAGATGGGTAATCCAGGGTATATTGCATTCTTGCATACCATTATATATTATTATGTTTTAACTATTGTGGGTGTAGGCGCAAGGTATATAGTTAATGTATTTTGATAAAGATACAGTGAGGGAAAAACCCATTCTGCTGAGTGGCGTGGTCTCACTAGATATCTATTGGTTCAAGATGGTCGGTTATTTTCCCCCTTAAACTCTCGGGTGCTCAAAAATTAATTTGAGTGGATTGAAAACAAGGGTTTTTCAGGTTTCCTAGTACAACGAATAAGCTTCCGAAGACATGCAGGAGGCAATCTAGCTATGTAGGGGTTCTATTCTAATCCACTGTGTTGTTTAAGTTTGTCTATTTGGATGTAGTGGCAAAGTTGTATAATTGCCAAGTATTTGACTCTGATCGACCAAGGGGCATCTTCATATGTGGCTCTTGAAATATTTTGTAATAATTATAATTTCTTTGAATGTGGGATTACAAAAGGGGCTATGTAATGAATATAAATATCAATTGTGAAATGAAATGTGAAAGTTTGCTATTAAATAGTTTTTGAAAATTTTCATATTCATGTGCTTCTGATTATTGGTATGATTAACATAGCCACATTTTGTCATCGAGAATTAATAACCATGGATGACTGCAGCATCCGTAGTAGTTAGTTTTGGGCCTCATAATGGGGGATGTTACACTTGAGCAAACACGAACTTGATCCAAGTCACCCTCAACTCGACGTTGAGTTCAATGGCATAACTCGGGTTCAAGTTGTAAAAGCATGGGTCAGGCAATTATAAGCTTTTTATGGATAACGTGGTGAATATGGGGGAAATGCTGGAGCATTTACAAGAAACTATCTCGAAGATGTTCATCTATAAATAGAGGGGAGATGCACTTAGAAAAGGTCTTTTTAGCTTCTTCTTCTCGAACTCTTGATTTCAACAAATTGTGAAATACATTTTGGAATTACACTCTGTTGGATTCTTACTGAGTTGTACGTAACCAGGTTATTAGAACAATGGTGTAAAAATAAAGAATAATCAATAGAAAACGATCAAGTGGACATAGGTCGGAGTATCCGCTGAACCACGATATAAATTGTGTGTTCTTCTCTTGCTTTTATTCTCTTTTCTTTATAATTTTTATACTTGATATATCATTGCGTGTTTGTGTCATTTTTGGTCTAAATATTTTGGTGCTTTCACCGAGAAAACTCAGATTTAAAGACTTGAAACATGATTTGGAGAAGATGAAGAGGCCATATACATGGAAATCAATCATTTGAGGAAGTTAACAAGAACAAGAGATCAATTAGGAGGTGTCTTCGGGATCAAACCCCCATCCATCTATGTAACTAGAGAAGAGATGGAGAGAATAATAATAGAGATGGATGCTAGGATGATAACTCGCCAAGAGGAAATGCTTAACGGATTCTTCAAAAGAATGGAACAATATAGAATGATCGAAGTTGCTGGAAACAAAAAACAAAGGCCGAAGGTAGAACAAGTGCACTTGGAAATGGAGTAGAAGGAGTTAGAGTTAACCCTCTGGCAACCTCGCAACTCGATATTGACCTAGGATTTCAGCTTGATACCAAGCCATGGAGTTAGGAGGCATTGCTGATGTTGACGTAGGACGGGATGAAGCACGTTTAAGTAATGATATTGAGCCGCAAAATGAAGTCCAAAACATGAATGTACAATAGAAAGAGTTGAAGCTAGTGTTCCTCACAGGAAATGGGGAAGGATGAAGATAGAGATCGGAGACCTCCACTGGATGACAACGACAATATTGCTGAGATGATAAGAAGGGTATTGAGAGTGGAACCCAAGAATGAAGCTTGGAGGATGTGAACAAGAATCCATTCACCCCAAACATCTGACACACAAGGAATCCACCTAATTCAAGTTATCAGTGCTAGAGATGTACGGAGGAAGGGAAGATTCGATCGTTCACTTAATGAGATATATCAGACATATGGAAATGTTGGATGTTTCAAAATAAGTGATGTGGCGATGTTTCCCATTGTATTTGATAGATTTGGCAACGATGTGGTCTAAACAACTAAAGAATAGGTCCTTTAGCATATGGACCGATTGGTAGACAGATTCTGAAATAGTCTAAAGTTCATATTGCATGACAAAAGAATGTAATGATGCTTTCGAGTATGAAGAAGAGGGTCAGAAAGACCCTATGAAATTACTTGACTAGGTTCAACGATGCAGCCGCTGCAGTCCATATGCCGGATCCATTGATAGTTCTCATGGATATAATTTTCGGACTTACTAGAAAAATCGTCCGTTGTAATGGGACCCACAATTGGATCTGGCAGATTTCTATTACCAAGCCGAGAGGTTCTACTCTAAGAAGATACTGAAGTGAATAAAGGTGCTGAAATAAAAGCCATGGATGGTGGAGGACCATCTGGAATGGGAAAAGAAAAGGATAAAGGAAAGTGGAAAGCTGATTATGGCTTCGGAGGACCGAAGCGGATGAAGAGAGAGCAATACACAGAACTAATGGAGATCCTATAGAGGGCCTAGCTAGCTATTAGGGATAGATTACCTATGGAAAATGAGCAAAAAGAGAACCCATGGATTGGGAGAAAAGATCAAGAAATTTTTTTCTATTCCATGAGTTAGATGTGCACGAAACGAATGAGTGTAGACATATGTGAGATCTGATTAAGGAGCATGTTCGAAATAATTGACTACAACAATATGCAAGGAATCAAACTGCATTGTTGTAGAAGGAACAACCATCACCTGCAGCGGATACATCTGGATACGGCCGTGGATTTGGGTTGAGATTTGTTGTCCCATGACCGAGATGGCTTGGAGTCGGGATTGATTAATGCACTTTGCTTTTATTCTGAATAAATGACACAAGATTACTACCAGATTGCTTACATGTGTACGGGGTCTCGATCGATCCCAAGGAACCCCCTAAGTTGGAAATATGGGCATAATCCCCAATAGCATGGATGTTTTGGATGCCTTGTTTGCTGCTTTTGATTTAAATTTTGTGAATGAAAAATCCATGGATAACTTGATTTGGAAATTGTTTGAACATGATAATCAATGTTGATATTATAACAGGACACTAAGGTAGATTGGTTACCCTTCGAAGCTGATATAAAAATTGACCGAACATGGTTCCCTTGACCAAAGAGATAGGGTGATGAAATAGGAAGTACATGTTCCCTTGCTGGAGAGAGAGAGTACATGGACCTGTATGGGGTAGGAGTCCCCTCAATGGATAGTGGGTGAATGGATTCGCTTGGATAACGAGTCCCCTGATCAAAGAGTAAGTGGATAGACTAGCTTAAATAAAGAGTCCTCTCACTGGAGAGTGAGTGGATGGGTTTACACTAGATGGAAAGTCTCATTGTCAGAGAGTTAGTGGATGGATGCGCTCAGTTAGCTAGTACCCTCACTTCAGAATGGAGTGGATGGACTTTCTCACATATTGGGTCCCTACGTCGAAGGGCGAGCGGATTGGGCTTTATTTGGATATGTGATCTGAAGAGATCAGAAATTGGATTAGATGTATGGTCCAAAGAGAACAGAAATTGGATTGGATATATGACAGGGAGATCAAAGATTATGCCAACTATATGATTACGTGTTTTAGAGAGATCTGAAGCTAAGTTGGATATCGATTACGCGATTCGAAGAGATCGAAACCTAAATTGGACATTGATTATGCGATCTGGAGAGGTTAAAGACTAGAAATTGGGATTTGAACGCCACTTTATTTTAAAATGATTAGATAATGACTATTGGATTACGCCATGCCTCGGTTCGGCTGGGTTTACTCATAGTGGGATACTACGTGACACTAGACAATTTATTAGTAACATTCCAATCGGTGGTAATGTGTGATGATAGTTGACGATGCTTGATCACATGATATATAATATATTAAATTCCAAGTGAACACAAGATGATATATGACAACCGAAATCCTGGATGAATACAAAACAATATTAATTTTGAAATATGATAGTTAACTCTCACGAGAACACATGACGGTTTTGACTCATGATATATGATACCTATATGATAATTCCCAATGAACACAGAATGATGATGATTTGTGACTAACACTTAAGCAAAGACTCAATTCCTTAGCTATAATAGTCTGGAATGACCTTTGATTTACAGATAAATCCAAAGGAATCAGATGATTCACCGCTATTTGATCAGTCGATAACCATATAACTCAATTATTACTGATTTGTCCACCTCAATATTTGTTTTTGAGCAAAGCACACCTTCTATTCACAAGGCATGCTTGAGTGGACAAAGTATTATCAGTAAAATTTCCACATTCTTCGAACATACTTGAATGATTGAACTAGAATAAGGAACACTGAAGAAATGAATACAAATACTTAGAAAAACATTATTAAATTATAGATTGAAGAAGTACAAAAAAAGATAGATGAAATGGGGAAAATTTCAAAACTTGGTAGAGCATGGATCGGACCCAAGTCATGCCTAAGCTAGAGCGTAAGAGAAGTACAGAAGAACTAAGTAAATGTTGGTAAAAGAACAAACACAAGGACAAGCCAACATCCAAGTTGCTTAGTGAGAGGCTTAAGCTAAACATGGACTCAACTCAAGTCGCCCTAAACTTGGTGCCGAGTTTAGGGGCATAACTCGGGTCTGGGTTGAAAAAAGCATAGGTCGAGCAATTATGATCTTTTTGTGGATGACGTGGTGAAAATGGAGGACGTTCTGGAGCATTTTCGGGAAACTATCTCGGAGATCTTTATCTATAAATGTAGAGGAAAAGCACTTGGAAAAAGACTTTTAGCTTCTTCTTCTTCTTGAACTCCTAATTTAAACAAGTTGTGGAATCACTTCATAATTATACTCTGTTAGATTGTTACCGAGTTATGAGCAACCGAGTTGTAAGAATAAGTTTGTAAAAACAAAGAATAATTAATAGAAAATGATTAAGTGAACATAGGCTAAAGTATTTGCCGAATGACTATAAAAATTACGTATTCTTCTCTTGCTTTTATTCTCTTTTCTTCTATAATTTTCATATTTGATATTTCATTTGGTGTTTGTGCCATTTTTGGTCCAAACATGAATAATTTTGTGTGATTGTGATATGTTAAAATAAATTTTATTTGGATATATAATAGATGCTTGCTTGATTATTTGTATGGTCTGTTTGGATATTTGATTGATAATGTTTTATACGATTTTAAATGTATATTAAAAAATGAGTTTGAGTCATGAATTTAAAAACAAGCTTTTGATTTACAAAGAATAATGAAATTTATTTATAAAAATATTTTGAAGATGAATATAAGTATCGAAAAGAAGGGCAAAGTTATATATATATATATATAAAAGAATAAAAGTATATAAGAATAATCCAAAGAGAAAAATAAAATTTTTAAAGATAATAAATATTCAAAGAAATTGATACTTATTTTTTATATCTTTATATGAGAAAGTGAAGATGATTTTAATTATAAAGTGATGAGATATGTTTTGATCAAAAGGTAATTTAGACCTATTTTCGGGAAAGAGATTGTTTGGGAATTTCTTGTGTTGACCTATCCCCTTAGTGCTTTAAGTATTTTGGTCGATACGGGTAGCTAACATATAGATATGGATTCCTAAGCATTAAAATGAGGTAATGTTACATAACAATATTTTAAAAATAACACTGCTATGAAAAAGGAGTACATTGTTTCAAGTACAGAATTTATTATATTGGGAAGTGATCCTTTATCTTTTAAAGTAATTTTGTAATAATAGTATATATTTTGACTGTGAAGTCAAAAATATTTAGCATATATGGAATTTTGAGTAAATATTAAATGATTTGTTCCATATCTTGTATATATATATATTAATTGGTTGGGTTTGGTATGTCTAAAATTGGATATTAGTTTTCGCTGCTTGGCTGCTTAGTTGTATATTATGTATTGCATATTACAGAGTTATGCAATGATAATAAAAAATAGCTTATGTGTGTGTGTGTGAAAGTGCATTGATGTAATTTGATGTATGCATTTAAATTTAAAAAGAGATTTTCAGAACCCTTGTGCTTTTCAAACAATGGTACATAGATATATGTATGCATTTGAATTTAAAAAGTGATTTTAAGTGAATGCGATTGCCACTAAATCGTGTATTTCATATATGATATGTCCATCCATATTTTTGAGGAAAAGTGATAAATAAGGAAATGGTTTGAGTGAGTAAAAATAGGGGTTTGGTGTTTTGAAGGGGGTATAAAGAACATAAAGTGAATTGAGAGAGAATATTAAGAAACTACAAATGAAACTTGTCAATCAAATGGCGACTATTTTGCAATCCTAAAAGAATACCAGCTTTTTATGTAATTTAACACTTGCATTAAAGACTTTTATGACTGCTATGCTCTTGGAAATGAAATTGCTTATGGTTTGCATGGTTAAATATATATGTAGAAAAACAACTTTTAATTCAGTTACGTTATGGAGTACTTTTCCCTTTTATGTACACATACCAAGTAGCATTATTATTGAATGCAGTGCCAAATTTACAAATTTTACACAAAATATGTAGAACCATGGCATGTATACTGCTGCATACAACATAATGTCAAAATTAGGGCAATAATGCATGTAGTGTTTACATATACTCTGGCATTAGCTGCTAGTTCTGCATTCTAGTCCAGATTTACATCTTAGTTAAACCTAACGTATCTACATAACTTTTGAAAGATATAATTGATCTCAATGCTCAAAAACAAGGCACCTTACAAGAAGGTTACAATATCAGTTGCTTTTGTGTATTATCATCTCAAACTTTTGAGTTTCAAAGACATTCCATCAATAGAATAGCAACCATATTGATCTTGTATTCACGATGGAAAGAAAGTAGCAAGATCAGCTCTAGCTGCTGCTGCAGTGGGGCTACTATTGTTAGCAATTGCATGGCTACCGCCGTTAGCAATATTAGGCTCTAACCCACTTACAGCTAAATGGGCTGCAACTACAATAAAGAAAAATAATGTATGAATATCTGATTCACAATTTTAGCTTTCATGAGCAAACCAAGCTTGTTTATACCAAAAAGTGGCACAAACACCCAGAAATAAAAAGTAGAAAAATTAAATGAAGAAAGTAAATTAAAACGAGGAAAAACATAGCACACAAGATTTATAGTGGTTCGACTAATCGTTGCCTACGTCCACTTAAACTTTTTGATGATTCTGATTGTTGTTTACAAAAAATGTTCTTATGGATTGGTGATGATCCCCGGAATTACAATAGTGGTTTGATAATTCATAAACAACTAAAAAAGATCCCCAAAACCATGCCCTTACCCTCTATTTATAGCTGCAGGTTGCCAAAATCCTCTCTACCATGTTTGTGCCCACGTTTCCCACATCTAGGAGGAGTCATGCTAGGAAAATTGTGGCCACATTAGCAATATTAAGGGATCGATATCGATCCATGCTCAAGGATTGGCATCGATCTATGAAGTTGCCTTCAAGACCTCTTCCATTATCTTGTGGAAGTTCGACATGTTTGTGTCTCCAAGTCTCTTGTATTATTTGCTTTGCTAGGGGCTTGGATCTAAGTGAATTGCTTGTCTCAGGGATAAAACAATAGCATTTGACTTGTGTGTTGATGGTGGTTCATGGTACGAGTTTGCGAACCATCCTAGAAGTCATGGAGCCAGTTGTAAACATCTTAGCTTGATGGTGCACGAGATAAATGGCAACCTAGTTAAGTATTCAGGGATCGGTACCAAACCCTATCAATGATCGATACAAATCCACCACTTCTTGCATTGTTGGCATGTGAATTGTTGCTCATAGGTATAGGGCATGCGGGTCTTCTCTCGAAGATTATTCGCTATGTTTTAGGCTTGATCCACTAATCACACTTGGCATCTAATTTTGGTAATTATCACTTTGGACTTTCTGCCTTGATATCCTTTAAGTTCGTCCGAATATGGTCGGGTCAAAAGGCTGGATAACATCTTTTCCCCAAAGTACATATTGTTCCCAACAAAATGTGCTTTGAAACAAGACAAATTGGAGTTCCCATATCGGATTTCAGTTCTCACTTTGAACGGTTGTCATCTTTTCCTCGGACCGCTTTAGCGAAGCGTAGTATCTTTGACCAATCGTTGTAGCGTTTCGTCTAACTTTGCCTTGTAACCACCTGGCATTATAAATGCTAGAGTATGCCCCTGTAGTGCATACATATGTACACTGGCCATCATGTTTTATATAGGTATATATGTATATACTTGTATACACACTTACATTTTTTTTGGAGCTCGGTACCGACCCCTAATCATGGATGGGCACCGATCCTAGACTTTATGAATTTAGACACAAAACTGCCTAAATTCTTGGGTTTGTGGTAATATAACCCTAAACCCTCACATATTCTCCTCACTTGTACTTTCCAACCTATTGAAGCTTGAGCTCACCATTAAAATTTCTTGCCTAATATCAGAGCTTCGCCTTAACTCCTCACCGTCTTTCGCCTCGGCCATCGAATGGCGTCGACCTCCTCGCCTTCACACCTTAAATCTCTAGGCATCGACTTCACACCATGTTTCACTACGAATCAAGGAGTTGAACTTTCGATTTCATTACTGTCTTCTTTTCTAGGTAGGTGGCAGTCTTGAGGGTCGACATTGTTGGAGGCTTGTATCATTGGCCGGGCTTGATTTTAGGAAAGGGGAAAAGCACCTTATGCTTTCTCTTGTGGATCAGAATCGAACCCGCACTTAGGGGTTTTTTCTTGAGCAACTCAAGCATTTGAGCACACTTTCCTTGATTGGCTATCGATCCTAGACTAAGGCAATTTTGACTTGATTAATTTTAGGTGATTAAATGTGTTTTGCACTCAAGTGAAAATTTCCTAAGCATGGCCTCTAGAGAGTTCAATGAGCGATCTTACAAAGGATAATAAAGGCAAAGATAGAAGCTGGAGGAAGCCTAGTGAGTCTAAAACACCCTTCTCCAAGGAGAAGAAGGAGACGAAGAGGAGACAAAGGTTTAGTTGCGCCCTTCTTGATTTTGTTGTGTATGATTTTGTCCAAAACTCATGTATATATGTTGAAGTTATGCGAGTACAACCCTCGCTTTTGGTTTTAACAGTATGTGAATAAAATTTTGGACATGTTCTTCTTTTAAGCCTTGTGCTAATTCATTTAAGCATCAAGAGATGTGCTGATTATTTTCACTTGTATGCATATGAGTCATTTCTTTGCTATCACTTAGTCGAGTTAATAGCTTATCTTGTTTGTTTCCAATCAGCTTCCATTTGATTAGCGATTGCAGTCGTGATCGTGTTACCTCTTTGATAGAGAAGTTTCGACGCAAGTGCCTATTTCCTAGACCCTTGCTCGGCCATTCCTAGCTTTAGGCTTCGACCGAGTTTGATCATTTGAACTAGTGATTTGAACATCCTTCTTCGAGATGTTTGGTGCGATCGTTCCTAACTCCAAGCATCGGTCGAGGTTGATATCTTAAGCAGTGATGTATACATCCCTTCTTTAGGGTGTTTGTTTTCGACGGTGTCTAACTCTGGACATTGATTGGAATTAACCACTTGGGATGGTGATTTAGACATCCCTCTTTAGGATGTTCATCTTCGATAATGCCTAACTCCAGAAATAGATCGAAGTTTGTATAAAATCTTGCCTGACTTTGGGTATTGACCTTTCACCTTACCATCCTCTGGGCAAGGTGTTGATGCTCAGCCAAACTCCGGGCACGATTTGCTAGGATGAATTGTCTCATTCCACTCTTGAATGTTTATATTCATATCCCTAAGTTATAGGTTAAAGGAGTTAATAAGTATCTGTCTCTGAATACCTGGAATGATTTTACTTTACCGGCCCAATCGTGGACCGTAGAAGTTCGGTCGGCACCGGTCTATGGGTATCTGCATATCTCCATCATTTTCATGTAGATTCATTTGCATTTTCCATGGTTCACAGTTTATGATTAGGTTAAGACAGATTCGTAAATCCCAAAAGTCATTTCATTTTATATCCACAAGAAATGAAATTTTTTGTCTTGTTACATCGGAATTGATCAGATATTTACAAAGTAAGATTTCTAGTGAAATTTGCGTCGTAAATGCTCGCTATTCCATGCATACAAGAGTGAGATCCAATCTACAGTTGCCGATCTGAATGTTCCATCTTCAAGCTTATGCTCGATTACGTACAAACCTTCCCAACTCAGGCCCATATTCACAAGGCTAGGGAATGTTCGTTTCAAGACAAAGTCGCCAAACTCGAAGGTCTGACTCCTGAGCTTGGTGTTCTAATATCGGCCTACCAGCCTTCAATGTGTGGTCCCCCTCAAGTCGGCTTCATCACGCTTCTCATTGATCATGTCGAGTGACTCCAACATCTATTCCTCATTTGTTCTAGAGTTGTAATGAGTTACTCAATGAGAAGGTACTTCCAATTCGATTGGAATCGTAGCCTCTGCCCCATAGGCTAATGCAAATGGAGTATCGACAGTCCAGAACTTGTGGGTTATTCTATAACCCCAGAGTGCTAATGGTAATTCATCAACCCACTTGCCATTTGCCTTCTTTAATCGTTTTTTGAGAATGAACTTGATTATCTTGTTCACAGCTTCCACCCATCCATTCACTTGCAGGTGTGCCGCGGCCGCAAATCTCTTCTGAATACGATGACGTTTGCAAAAGGATTTGAATTTAGTGCTATCAAATTGGGTCCCACTATTGGAGATAATCATTTGTAGGAGCCCAAATCAGTAGATTATGTTTTGAACTGAAAAGTTAATCACTTTCTTCATGGTAATTATGGATAGCAGTTCCGCTTCGGCCCATTCTGTAAAGTAATCAACTGCAACGATGGCACACTTCACACCACCTTCAGACATTAGCAACGCACTAATGATATCAATTCCCCAGATTGCAAATGGCCAAGGTTGACCATTTGTGTAATCTCCGTCTATGGGGCTCTAGGAATCTTTACAAACCTTTGGCATCTATCACACCTAGGGTTATCAATTTCCAGCACGACCCGAAACGTGACCCGAAGATTACATGGAAATTAGCAGGTTAACCCGACCCAGTTAAGTTGGCGGGTCATTTTCGGGTCAATTCGACCCGTTTATAAACGGGTGGGTTGCGAGTTGACCCATGAACCCGAATTTGACCCGTTTATAACCCGTTTATACTTATATGAATTGACCCAACCCGATTATGACCCGTGAACTCAAATTTGACCCATTTATACTTATATGGATTGACCCGACCCGATTATGACCCGTGAACCCGAATTTGACCCGTTTATAACCCATTTACGACTCGTTTATAACCCATTTATACCTTATACGGGTTGACCGGACCTATTTACGACCCGACCCGACCCAGTTATAATCCGGTTACATGGGTCGGGTCGGGTCAACCCGTTTATAATCAGGTCGGGTTCGGGTTGAGCTATTTCTGACCTATTTAATAAACAGGTTGACCCGACCCATTTAAAATCAAACCGAACTCGAATTGACCCGACCCGAACCCGACCCGAACCCGACCCGAACTCGACCCGAACCCGACACGAACCCGACCCGAACCCGACTCGAACCGACCCATTGACAGCCTTAATCACACCTACTAGCGTAATCGACTACGCCCCGGTTAACAGTTGGCCAAAAATATCCATAGCGAAAGATCTTCTTTGCCAAGGTGTGGCCCTCAGTATAGTCACCACAAGCTCCTTCATGCATGACCACGAGGACCCTTTTAACTTTGTCGCCAACAATGCATCGTAGGAAGGGAATAAAGAATCTTTTCTTATATATAACTCCTTCCCGAATAATAAATCATGAAGCTTTATAGAGGAGTTTTTGGCATTCATTCCCTCCGAAGGGTTTCTTTTAGCAAGTAATCCTTGATCAGAGTCATCCATGACCCCCTTTCACATTCAGCCTCCAAGATCCAATCAACTTCCATATGGTCGATGCTTAGTGCTGATAACACTTCCACTGGGACTAGACCCATGAGTTTCATATCCCCCGAATTAGCTAATTTTGCTAGTGAATCGGCTTTTGCATTTTCCTCTCTAGGAATATGCATTATCATGTAATATTCAATATCAGTCAGCAAATCCAAGGCCTTGGTTAGATAAGAAGCTAGCCATCGTTTTATTGCTTGAAACTCCTTCCTCACTTGGCATAGCAATTGGGAGTCGCAGAAAATGTGTAAAGTTTTGACTCCCAATTCCTTTGCAATCTTGAGTCCCACGATCGACACTTCATATTTGGATTCATTATTTTATCTTGAGAAAATCAAGATTCAAGGCGTAACACATCAAACTCTCCGCAGGATTCACCAAAGCAACACCTATACCAAGCAATGCTCATTGGATGCTCTATCGGAATACGTCTTCCACCTAACATTCCGCTCTCCACTTCCCTTCTGGGTGTCATCCCGAACCGTGTATTAGACAATAAAACCCTAATGCCTAGCCTTGAATTGCTCTCTGGGGATGATACGGTATATCATAATGACTAAGTTCAATGTTCCACTTGAGTAATCTTTCTATAGTCTCGGGACGTTGTAGGACTTGTCTCAAAGGTTGGTTGGTCAGTATTTTAATTGGGCAAGCCTGGAAATAAGGATGAAGCTTCCTCAAGTTGATCAATAGGCAATACACTAGTTTTTTCGAACTTGGGTAGTTCCTCACTGCCCTATCAACCGTTTGCTAATGTAGTACACCGACCTTTGGATTTAGGATTCAGTGCGGGGCTCAAAGTATGCACCGACATTTTTAGATAAACAACAAGTCTTCATCCTCTAAGGGCTTTAATAAGATGGAAGGCCCTTCCAAATGATCCACCCAAGCCTGAAAGGCATCTTCGCATTCCTATGTCTAAGCGAAGTTCCTCTTCCATCTCTTGAGGACATTGAAGAAAGGTATACATTTATCGGTGGCTCTTGAAATAAACCGGCTCAGGACGGCAACCTTTCCGTTCAAGCTTTGAACCTCTTTCATTGGTTTTGGGCTTCGATGTTCCTCAATGCTGCAATTTTTTCCAAGTTAGCTTATATTCCTCTTGAGTTCACTATGAAGCCCACAAATTTCCCTGATGCAACTCTAAAAGAACACTTCAATGAGTTTAGGTTCATCCTGTATCTCCGGAGCACACCAAACATACCTCTAAGTCCTTTATGTGATTCATCGATCGCCATGACTTCATAAGCATATCGTCCACTTAGACTTCCATTCTGCACCTAATTTTCTCTCTAAACATCGATTTCACCAGTCTCTAGTAACTTGCTCCTGCATTCTTCAAACCAAAGGGCATGACAAGTTAACATTACAGGCGCTGGGATCTAGTTGTAGCTAGAATAAGCATCCATAAACAATACTAGTTCATGCCCAACGGTTGAATCTACCAATTGATCAATCTTCGGCAATAGGAAACTATCCTCCGGCCATTCCATATTCAGATCCGAATAGTCGATGCATGTCCTTTATTTCCCATTGGATATCTTGAATAGAATTGGATTGGATACCCATTCCGAGTATAGAGCGTGGTGGACGAAGTCGTCATCTTTCAGCTTGTCCACTTCCTCTTTCAGTGTACCAGATTACTCAAGATCCAAGCTGTGTTGTTTTAGCCTTACAGGAAAAATTTGTGGTTCATATTCAAGGTGTGGCATGCTATCTCCAAAGATATTCCACACATATCAGAATGTGTCCAAGCGAACACAACTAGGCTTGCCGAAAAAAAGCCGTTAGCTCTTTCATCATCATCATCATGCTAAGTTGAGATCTTATCGTCGGGACCTAGGGTCATCCTGGCTGAACGGGTGTTAATCATTAACTCCATGAGGGTAGCCCTCACATCCTCTAGCTCCTTTCTCAGATCCATATCCTTATGGAATTGGTTATGCTACCTAAGCCAGGACTTAGGTGGTGGTTGCTACGCATCCAATGTCTTGATGCAGAGAGTCTTCTCCACATCATTTCCTTTCTCACATCGATTTGGCTTCTTTAGCTCTGCAACATAACATTTATGCCTGACACGTTGGTCTTTTTGGATAACTCCCACTCTGTTATCCGTATGAAATTTATTCGTCAGGCACCATGGGGCAAGTGCCACTCAAAAATGGGAAAAGGCTGGCCAGCCCAGAAAAGCATTATAAGCTGAGAAAATGTCCAACACCAGGAAGGTCACAACCTGCACTCGCTTGTAGTCACCTTTACCTAAAACCACCAACAGGTGTACACATTCCACATGTTCTGTCGCCCCTCCATTAAATCCCTGGATCTGGATTTGCACGGCTTAAGATCATGATTATCCATCTTCATTTGGTCATAAGCTTTTTTAAACAGAATATTTAACGGGCTACAATAGTCAATCAGTGTCTTCTTCACAATTTCTAGTCCAATCATGGTCGATATCACAAGGGGGTCAAGCGTAGGTGCTTCAACCCTGTTTGCATCTATGTTCCTAAAAATAATATCATCGGTCATTGTCTCGAGTTCTTTTGCTAGAGCTCCATCTACGATGGCAAAGCAACTCTCATTCACATCGTGCTTTAATAAACTCTCATATCTCTACATCTCATTTCAGCTCTTCGCAACCAGATGAGGTCCACCAGAAATCATGTTTATTACTAATCTTTTCCCAAGCTTTCTAGACTCGTAGTCACTAGGCCCAACCTAGCCCCGTTGGTACTATTATCCCTGAGGATGAGCATTTCCTTGCCTGCCATCTTACGGGGCTTTAACAATTTGCTGTAACTTCTTTCTTCTAATTAAATCTTCTATCACATCTAGTAGATGCCCACACTCGTTTGTGTATGACCATGGGTTTCGTGAACGCGACACTACTTACTAGATTTCTTCTCTTTCTTCATTCTCTTCCTTGGAGGTTGTTTCTTATAATGCTCAACACCTTGCTTGGCAAGGAAAATATTTCAATCCAGTTATTCTGTGGTGTGTAGTCCTCGAATCTCAGGAATCTCGGTTATTTTTTGGAATCCGGTTTCCTATCTTCACTCCTCGGTTAACTTCTTTCTACACACTATCTTTGTTCTTCACATTCACATCAATTCTAATGGAACTTTCCACCGTCTATTTCACAGCAACATTACTCTGAACAACCTCTATCGATTGCCCAACATTAGCTTTCCTGGCAGTGGTACTTGCCTCTTCCAAGCCCAAGAACTAATCCTCCTTCCAGTAAAAAAACATCCACTGCCATGGGGGTTTCATCTTAACCATCTCTCGAAATTAGTATCCGAATGCACCCCCTTATCAAGGCTATTAATACAATGTCATCTTTTGCGTTACTTCTATCATCACCATATTGAATCTACTTAAGCAATCTTTCAATGACTCTCCCAATTCCTAAAAGAGGTTTAATGGTGATATTACTATTTCAGACAAGTAGCATGTAAACAGAACTGTTCAACAAGCTTTCGGGCTAACTGGTCAATGATGATATGGATCTCGGTGGAAGTCGGGTGAACCACATCATATCTACTCCTAGAAATATTAGGAAACATCGATATCTAACGGCATCCATCGCCGTGGCTAAGTCTATATGTCAATCATACTTTATTATGTGTTGCCTCAGATCTGTCTTTCCATTATAGGATGGCATCGTTGGCATTGTGAATCTTGGAGGATACTTTTCACGCAACACCTCTTTAGTAAATGGGTTTCTACTGGGAGAAGATCCCAACTCGTTGTTACTCCCATACTGATTCTCACTTACTAGCTTTCTTACCTTCTCTACCAAAGACTATGGCTCTACTAGATCTGCCGAAATGGCGGTGATTGCGGGCTACCTCGAGTGTTTGGGCCAACAAACGGTCTCGGTTAGTTCCATGATACATGGGCTCTCCTGACTCCGGGAGATCTGTTTGCTCAACAGTCCTGTTGTTTTGGTTTCGTCATGGCGGATCAATAGTTGCTGCTTGAATTCCAACATCCTAGCTTTCTAAAAGCACGACCAACATCACCACAAACATCATTCTCCATAGGATCAACATTCTTATTGATCCACTCGAGAACTGAGGGTTCGGTACCGATCCCTGTGTATGGTTCAATACCAATCCTCAAGCTTCTGCCCCTATCAGCATCCAATCTTGATTTAGAAACTCTTGTTTCCTTCCTTTTCATCTTTCATTTTCCTTCTTTTTGCTTTTCTCCAGACGATAGAGAACTGTAGTCATTCGAATCGAGAGATGTCAACTCCCTCTTGCTCCTTCTACGACTGCGGGTCAGTTGGTTTAACAAATCAAGGCTCTCCTTTATCTTCTTATTCATCTTATCTCGACTTTCATGCAGTTTATCATTCATTTCTTTCATCCAGTCTATTTCAAACCTTGTTATCATATCTGATGGGTTTTGAACATCGATAGTATCCAGTTGCACAACTTCCTCAACATATTGAGAAGCAGCATTCTCAGCATCATTAATAGGTCTAGATGCTGTAGATCTTTCTTTTCGTAAGGCTATAGCTTGAATTAATCCATTGATAGATTCCATTAGATTCTGAATAGTCACGGATTACAATAATAAAACTAACAGATCTTTCTCATGGATTTGGACTATCCAAAAGTAAAAAACAGATCTTAGTAGACTGAGATCAACGCTCTTAGTAGAAGCACCAAAATTTTTATACCACAAGTGGGATAAACACCTAAAAATAAAAAGTAGACAAATTAAATGAAGTAAATTAAAACAAGAAAAAATAGAGCTTATAGTGGTTCAGCTAATCATTGCCTACGTCCACTTAACATTGTTGATGATTCTGATAGCTATATACAGAAACTATTCTTATGAATCAATGATGATCCTCAGAATTACAAGAGTGATTAGGCAATTCGTAAACAACTGAAAAGGATCCCCAAAACCATGCCTCTACCCCTCTATATATAGCTTTAGGTCGCCAAAATCCTCTCTACCATGTCCGTGCCCACGTTTTCCATGTCTAGGAGGAGTCGTGCTAAGAAAATTGTGGTCACATCAACAATATTAAGAGATCGGTACCAATCTATGTTCACGAGATCGGTACTGATATATAAAGTTGCCTTTTAGACCTCTTCCGTGATCTTGTGGAAGTTCGACATGTTTGTGTCTCCAAGTCTCTTATTTTATTTACTTTGCTAGGGCCTTGGATCCAAATGAACTGTTTGGTTCGGGATAAGACAATAGTGTTTGACTTGTGTGTTGATTGTGGTTGATGATACAAAATTGCGAACCATCCTAGAAGGCATGGAGCCGACTATAAACATCTTAGGTTGATAGTGCATGAGATGAATGACAATCTAGTTAAGTATTAGGGATTGGTACTAAACCTTATCAACGATCAGTACCGAACCTTATCAGGGATCGGTACCAAACCATATCAAGGATTGGTGTCGATCCATTACTTCTTGCGTTGTTGGCTTGTGAATTGTTGCTCATAGGTATAGGATATGTAGGTCTCCTCTCGAGATCAATCGCTATTTTTAGGCTTGATCCACTGATCGCACTTGGCATCCGAGTTTAGTAGTTATCACTCTGGACTTATTGCCTTGATAACCTTCAAGTTCGACCGACCGGGTTCGTTTGAATATGGCCTGGTCACAAGGCTAGATAACAGAGCTATAAGATCTAGTTGCTTTATAGTGATAGGTATTCATTTGAAGTTTTAATAGCTCTTCTCATGATTATTACTGTGTGAAATCTAACTAGGATTTTGATACCCTTATTGTGTTATATTTTGATGTTCGGATGGTGTGCTAAATGTTTTGTTTACTAGTTCCTCAATTTTCCTACAAGCAAGTGATTAGGTCTAACTTTTGTTTCAATTTTTTATTTCTTCTCGCTCATGTATTGCTTATGTGTGTCTATATATATATATATAGACAAACATATATATGACTTTCTATAGATTGTTTGAGTTAAGAATAGTTACACGAAGGCTATTTAGATTAAATGGTGGTGCGCACTCATTCTAGCTCGCATAAAACTAAATAAATTGCTTTAAAATGCTAAAAACAAGGTATGCTTTTACTTAAATAGTTATATTGTTGTGGATTGTGTGTACCGTGGCAAATTTGGTTATATATGTTGTTTTCAATCATGTTTTGGTTGATGTATATCTATCTTGTCATATTATAATTTGTTCGAACGCTCTTCGTAAGGGAGACTTTGCTAAAATTTCTCAAAATTTTTAACACTAAGAATTTTTTTGGAAATTTTACACGTTTTGAAATTTAAGAAACTTTCAAAAAAATATTGAAAGCCATACGTATATTGATCGCTATGTTTGCAATATTGTGTGATACATTTGAATGAAATGAAGTGTTTGCTTTTCTTATATGGTTGTGTTAACGAAATAAACTCGAATAAGCGAGATAAGTTATATAGGGTTTTATCAGAGTGGCATGGCGAAAGCGCCGTAAAGGATGATATGCATGATCGTTGCATTTGTTGCATTAAGCTAAAAATTATTATAATACTTTCCAACAAATTGCGAGGATGTAATTTTTTTAAGGAGGGAGTTTGTAACATCCCGCTCCGGAGTTAAATAAAACAATTACATTAAAATGGATATTGGGAATTTAATTGGTTTTTTGAATTAGAAATTCAATTATTTGATTATAAAATTTGAAATTGAGATTTAAATGTTAAATAATTTTTTTATGTGGATAAATAAAGTTAAAGGTTATTTTGGATATTTTACTGGATTTACAAATTGAATTTTTGGATAAAAAGAAAGTATTGATTTAAATTTCAAATTTCAAATTTGAGTTATGTTTTAAAAATTCAGTAGTTGTTTGAAAATTTATTTTGACAAATTAAATAATAAATATGTAATTTTGGAAATATTTTGGAAAATAAAATAATTATTTTAAATTTGTTGAAATCAAAAGGTGATATTTCAATAAAAGAAAAATCATTATAAGAATGAAGTAAAATTTGATAGATTTTTAAGTTGATGTAAAACGTAGATCAAAAGGTGATTGGATTTGTAAGTGGCTAGATGTGTTATTTGTGTTTAAAAGAAAGAAAAAAACATTTCTTTCTTTTAATTCGACTACACTCTTCGTCTCAACTCTATCCTTGTCTTCTTTTCCTTTTGTTCGGCCCAAAACTAAACCCGACCCATTTATCTTCCCTTGTTCATTCTTTTAGCCCTAAATTGAATTAAGCATACGAGAAGAAACAACATGTCAAAGCGCACGAGCCAAACATCCATGAGAAGAGGTGGCAACACACACAAGAGGAATAGTTAGAAGGCAGTGCAATAAGGGGAGCCTGGCTAAGTTTGCATCGTCAAGAGGGCGTGGCATCAAAAGAATTTGGGATGCTTGACTTTAGGAGTAACTCGACGACCTTGGGCATATGCAAGATGTGAAGGCAATGGATGACAAGACTTCAGGTGTGTGGTGGCGTTAGTAGATGTAACGACCCAGTATTTTGGACCATTCAAATCGACAATAAATCCACACATGCCGGACTTGAATAATTCAAAACAATGGATTGTAAATAAAATTTGGCAAAACTCAGCATATATAGTAATATAAAATAATCACAGATCACAGACACAGAGTAATATAACAATAATGCAGCGGAAACAAAAGGATAGTAGTTCATGAAGCTACTATATGTATACATAACAGAGTTAAACAAGATACAACAGAAGTCTCGAATACAAAGATGTCTCAATACAAGAGTCAAATACAAAATCTGAATACATCACTGGAATCAACTGGATAACTGAAAGCTGGATAGATAGCTGGATCTCCAAGCAAAGCTCCAACTCCAAAGATGAGTCTCGAATACTGTATCACTCAGTCTTACCCGAGCGTAAAGAAAAACACAAAACACTCGAGTCAGGATTAACATTCTTATATCAATAAATCCAACTCAAGTGAAATATCAACTGAAATACAAGTAACTCAAAGGACGTTTGGGATAACCATCCTCTAAGGATCCGTTAAACTATCTACTATGTAGTAATATTCGCTATTATAATAATGTCTAATATAAAATAAACATACTTTTTAATAGCGTCAAGGGGTTACCCATATAGCCCTTAACACGTAATAGTCCCAGTAGTCTATCCAGTATTAGCATACTCCCAAAATGGGGGCTATCCTCGATACTCCACGGGCTACGGGAGAAATCACGACTCGTAGTAAGGCTCGATATGGTAGGTGACACGGCACACAAGGCAATGCCAGGTTAGATATACCAATTACGCACACGGACTGATGGAAACGCATAGCAGCCACTACCTCTCCACCTCGAACAACACTCCCAAATCAAGGGGTGCACCCAAACAATCACAAAGTAATAGAATGGTATCGAAGAAGTGTGTCTGATAAGAGGTGCTACCTCACTGGTCCGAGATCGCTCCTGTTTTAGCCACCTTATGCAAACTCACGGGAGTTGGGTCCACGTATATACCTTAGGATCGTCGCTACCATCCTACTTCATTCTAGAAACTCCACCGTGTACACAGTTGTCAAACTGGTTTTCGGTATCGACAGAGAGTATGCCCATATCTGATCCCGGTCTCTTTAACAACCAATTGTTATTATAACCCGTGGTTATAAATTTAAAAATAGTTTATACTTCAAAACCAATATATCATTTCCATTTCAAAACCAAATCAATACGATTTCATTTCAATAATATTCACCTCCAAAATCATAGTACTTTTCCAAAGTTATAACGCTTTCGAAATCATATGTCTTTTAAAAATCAAAACACTTTGGAAATCACAGCTTTGAAATCATAGCATTTTGGAAATCATAACACTTTGAAATTTTAGCATTTTGGAAATCATAACACTTTCCTTTTAAACAGTTTAGATATTAAAATTAGTATATATAATAAAATAGTTTATAAATAAAATAGTTTATATAAATAGTTATAAGTTAAAATAGTTTAAAATAAAATAATTTATATTAAAAATGATTTATATTAAAATAGTTTATATTAAAATAATTTATAAAGTAAAATATCAATAGGTTTAAATAAAATTTAAAATTACTTTATAAAATAAAATAGTTTATATAAATAGTTATAAGTTAAAATAGTTTAAAATAAAATAATTTATATTAAAAATGATTTATATTAAAATAGTTTATATTAAAATAATTTATAAAGTAAAATATCAATAGTTTTAAATAAAATTTAAAATTACTTTATAAAATAAAATAGTTTCCTCAAATTTCACAAATCGATTCAAATCAACTTGAATTCCAAAATTTTAATTTAATCAAATCTCAAATCATCAATTTCAACTCGATTCAGCTTCTCAATAAACCATTTCAAATTATCGATTTCAAATACATATCTGTACCATAAAATAAGCCATTTCAATTTCAATATATTTCAAAGCTTAAAATATTCAATATTTCAAAACTAAATTCGATACTTATATATATATATATATATGTGTGTGTGTGTGTGTGTGTATCAAATTCTCTTAACTATTATTTAGTTTTGAAACATTTACTTAATCATTTCAATAACATCTAATTACAACTTCAATTTACAAATTTAAATAAACAAAATATCCCATTTAAATATATATATATATATATATAAGTTTGAAATATCCATTTAAACACATCTTTAAAATTTCGAATTCAATAAATTTCAAATCAAACTTATTTAAGTATAATTCTTAAATATATATAATTTCAACCCAATTTCAAATTTATCTTTCCAACCTGAATCATTATAAACTCTATATCTGAAAATATAGATATTAAATAAATACTTATATATCAACTTTATTAAATCAAGTTTAATAAATCTTTAAAATCAATATTTATCAAAACCATATATTTCTTTTCAAAACCATAGAAATCATTTTCAAAATATTTATATATAGACCAACGGTGTCTGTATAAAATTTTCTACCTTATGGTCAAGTGGTATGGATATTTATCATTTCAATTCTCAATTTAAATATATACGGGTATATATCTTTTCAACCCGCAATCCCAAATTCAATTAATTGAAAATCGCTTGGGTTTATCATTTCAACCTATAATGATTTTCTCATATTCTACAGATCGTTCAGGTATGTATCATTTCAACCCATAGTGTATTCTATACTAACAGGGAACTTGCAGAGAGATAATAGATATGATAATAAAATAACAACAGTAACAGGCATATATCATCAATATAAATAACAGATAATGGTGTCAGATGTCACACGTGAACAGATACAGATAATGGCATATATATAACAATGTAAATAACTAACAGTAGCATATCTCAATTGACGTTTCAATTGAAATCAAATTTAATAAATATAAGAACATTAATCGTGAGTGATTGCTCACCTTTCGAGGCTAGAGATATTCGACAAACGAGTTACGAACCCCAAAAAAAAACTAGATGAACACGATTCGATGAAGAACAGGCACGACGGACAAAGCTGATAGATGTGAATCAATGAGAACGAATCAGAAGCATCTAGATAGAAACAAAATATATATATTTATTATTTCACACGAAATCAATATCAAATTTAAGACAAATATAAAATATATAAAACAAATCCTTTCTATATACTTGAAACCCACTCAAGTACTTATATATATATAACTATTATATCCAAACTATTATATATAAACTCACATACAACATAACATTCTGAAATCAAATATTAATTTTAAACACACATTAAAAAGGAATTCTATACATTTTCAAAACGCATATATTTAGAATTCATATATAAACCTTTACACATAATATACTTTATAATATATAACTGTTTAAACTTTATGTATAATATAATATACACATTCAAATAAAACACGCAACTGGGTAGGCTACAGTCTAAATACTTTTTTTATTTGCAACAGACTAAACATATATAGTAACACTGACACATCAAAAACTTTATATAACCAGGAAAAAATATCAAAAGACAAAGGGCTGTATGATAGTAAAATATATAAATGAACTGATTTGACAACCTACCTAATAAAGCAACTAATATATATATACATTTCCATAGAACAGATAACAAGAAACTACAAGATACAAATGTACAACTTACACACATTATAAATTAAAAGCAATATACAACCAAAAAATAAATGTTATAAAATTTGTAACTTAAACTTTCCTTCAACAGCTAACATGTACTATACTGCCTATATATACTATATATACATACTTAACTAACCGCATACTTCCCTTTTCAAACTCATATAGAATAAAGGAACATGAACTTTATAATCTATGTATATAATAGTTTTAAAACTCTATGTGTATTTACAACTGTCACTATATATATAATATAATTATATAAAGACTTGTATATATAAGAAATAAGTTACATATACTTAAACTGACAAAATGTACAACATGCATTGTAAAACTATAAACCTTAAAACCATTTAGAAAGCAAACAGAACATTTTATACTTACCGAACTAAATAAAAATCAGGTTATAAAACTATATATATATATATATATATAAATATAAAAGCAACAGATTTTATATAGAACAAATATATGTGGTTTACATACTTTTAACATGAAAAAATATTATAATTGTAAAATATTATGAGCTTCTATGGTAAACCTCACAACAGACATCACAAAATATATTATAAACTTATAGACGTAAGTAATATAAACCATACCGCCGAAAGGAAATAAAAGTACATATACAAACCTACATATATATACTTACATAAAGTAACCCAGATTGTCTAACATATAAAGATAATTATATATACGTAATATATTTATAACAAATATGTAAATATAATACCTATATAAAATAACATACATAGACTAATATACATCCTTTCCCTATACAATAATAATATATAGGACTAAACGGTAATTGCAAAAAAATTCATAAGCTAAGCATGCTATACTTTAAAAATCACAATGCCTATATATATAGAACTTAAATATTAAATAAAATTATATATATATATATTACCCATTAAAAGAAGAGAGCGAAGGCCAAGCAAGGAAAGAAGGAGAAGATGTGTGCTGAGCTCGGCCACCAAAGCCAAGCAGATGATGCTGAGGAGGTTTCGGCCTGTGGAAGTTTGTGAGGAGGTGATGTGGTTTCGGCCTCGCTTGGTGAGGAGGTTGCATGGTGGAGAGGGCGTGTGCTATGGAGGAACAGAATTGGGGAAAGGTGAAGGAGAGGTGTGCAGATTTGTTTGCAGAAGAAGAAAGAAATGAAAAGGAGAAGAACAGTCTCAATGCAAAATAAAAGAAATATAAACGAAAGTTAGAAGTTCAGAAGGAAATGCACACGTACCAGTGGAAAGCGAATAGTCAACCGGTAGAGTTCAAGAAAATATCAACGATTATGACTATTGATTATACAGGGCAGTGAATGGTCACAAGCAATTGAAAAGCCAAATTGCGCAACCGATACAGAACTCGTTCCATAAATTTCATTGTTTTCCCAGACTTCGAAATTTGCTACTGAATATATTGCAGAGATCAGCACGACGAGACGATCAAAACGGTATACAGATATCGGTGGTACGATCATCATATCAAAAGTCGATATCGGTACCAAAATGCTGCTATTTCGTCGAAAATAAGATCGACGGAGCAATAGAAGTCAAAATTTGGAGAAACAAAATATGGCGTCTCAATCAGAAGATGATTTCCAAATTTTCTATAGAAAAATATTCAGGTTTGGAAAACATTTTATTATCATCAATTTTAACCGATATAAATTGAAATAAAATTACACTAGAAAATAAACTTCCAAATTATCTGATGAAAATTTACCGGTTTCTATGATTAATTAGACGCATTCCGAATATCAAATTTTTATTTTAAAATTTTATCGTTTAAAATTTCACAAAATTTCAACTAATTACGTTATTAAAACAGTTAAAATTTACGGGTCGTTACAGTAGATGTAGGCTGAAGCTATGATCTGAGTATAGCATCTTGTTGAATTTAAAGTGGGTATATCAATCTAATTTTGATTATACAAGGCGTATATATAAATACTTTGATTTGCAAAGAGTATGGTCATCATTTGCATTTAATATAATAGAGAAATACGATTTGGTTAATGATGTGTTATAAGTTTACTTGCCGCTCCTTCCTTACTCACTTGTACTTTATCATTGATTTTGATCTTGTATGGGTAGAAATGGTTTAAAGCTTGTTGTGATTAATTCCTTCTTCCTTCTTTATATGGTGTAGAGTTGTTTTAAGTTATATTTACACTTTTCAAACCAGTTAACATCTCTAGAAATTATTGTTTAAAATGTTGGACTACTTTTAAGATGTTTTGAAGATGGTAGTATATTTTTTCTTTGAAGGATGATGATTACAGGGACTATAATATTGTATTATTATTTATAAGGTTTAAGAATTTTAGTTTGTAATAAAATTGAAAAATAAAGAATATTTTAAAAATATATAAAGTGAATTTTATTCATGTTCATTTGGTTTATTGGAATTTAAATCCTAGGAATGAAGGATTTATGTTTTAAATCCTTTTGGAAAGAATTTTGAGGGAAAAATGTTTTTAGATTGTTTTGTGTTTGAATTTAAATTATTTTCAAATTGAATATAATAGGATTTAAATTAAGTTGAATTTATATTTTATATGATGAATATTAAATCTATGATATTGATATATTTACTGATTTTGAAGTTAAAATAATAGTTTGAATTTTAATTTTTAAACCATAAAGGATGAATGGTTTAAATATGCAAGCATTTCTATAAAAGGAAATTTAAAGAATTATTCAAAATGATATTTAAAGTATTTTTATAATTGAATTTGAAAGTAAAGTATTAAACAAATATAAGCATATGGTTTTGATTTAAATACCAAATGGTATTAAATCATACTTGGTTAAATTTCAGAATGGCCATGGCTTAAATTTGATGAAGAAAAACCAACCAAGTGTGTCTGTGTGTGTCTACATGTGCATGTGTGTTTGTGTGTGTGTGTTATTTAAAGTATAATTTCAAATTGGGTGAATAAACATTTGTTTGATTTTGAAATGATGGAATATTTTCACCCATGATACGCTAGCATACTTGTTTTGATTATAAAATTGCTTGATTTGGACTAGGATAAATGAATTAGATGCTATGACTAAATTTGGATGACTTTAAACACTTGTTTGATCTTAGGAATGCAAGTATAGAATTATGATGTGTGTCTCACCTGTGCAATATTTATGCAAGCTTACTATATCCCATTGATACAGATTTAATTATGTGATTTGTCAACTTTGAATTAAAGTGCTTTGAATGCATTGCTTGATGTTATGATATGCACGTACATGACATTTATTCGATGAAAATTGTATATAACTTTATTTTGGGAATAATGATGTTTTTGGAAACCAAATATTTTATTGAAAGTTGTATCTAACATTTGATGAGAATGGTACGAGATTTTGATTAATAGACTACTAGCAGTCTAGTATCCATCCTAGTAGATGGATTCGAGGATCGCAATCCAAATTGTGATGAACTTGTCCCTCGTCACGGAGTCCAAACGAGCTATTGCCAGGACATATGAAGTTATTAAATATATTGAAGATAATCAGAGACATAGTGCAAACGAAGAGAAATAGCGTCACCAGATGAAGATATGATGAAGTGGACTATAGCACGAGTAATATTTATCGCATCTCCAAATACCTGAATGATATGGAAACGGAGGGATTGTGTGGGGGCCAGCACAACTGACTGGAAGTATACGGGTGAAAAATACCGTGATGACTTACTGGGGCAGATAGTCAATGTAGAGGGTAAATCCACTAAAGAGATTTATCAACATGGTATCCGCTGGGACTCATAGACAAGAAGATGATTTAGCATTCTCATAAATACGAGAAGATCATTTAGCCTTCTCATAAGTATAACTAGAAATGCCGACCTCATAAAACAATAATTTTAATGATATTTTGAATTTATACACCAAAAAGAAACTCATATAGTGTGGATAGATTGTGATACCACAATCAAATAGAGTTGCAGCTGTGACACGTATGTTAAAACGATTTTGATAAATTGTGGATGGCATTTGGTATGGTGTGAGTGACATCTATGCATTCGAAAATGTCACCTTTAAAGCCTACACTATACATTTATTTTTTATGATTTCGTTATACTCACAACTAGATTTCTAACCCGATTTGGGGTTTGTTATGTATTTAATAATCTCAGATCAGATGGAGGTTGTTTTACAGACCAATATTATGAATGTATATGCTTTGCAGGCAATGAGATGGAGTTGGAGAAGATGACGATGATGAGTATTTGTTTTATCTACATAGAGTCTCAGTTGTATTCGATTTATGATGTGATTGTGTTTTGTGTTGAATACATATGAGATAATTGTTAAACATTTGGATATGATATAAATTGTTTTCATTCATTTCGATTCTGTTAGTTGGGAAATTTGTATTCGTGTTTTTAATATCCTATTATTCAGTTTTGGAAGCTTGTGTATGTTGCTTTGTATCAAGACAGGGCGCGTATTATTCAGTTTAGCAGCTTGTATATTTTGCTTTGTATCAAGACAAGACGCATATTATTCAAATGTGTTTAGATATTAAAACATATCCATGTTGATCCAAAGTAGTTTTATGAAAGATCACTCATCCATGCCATTTGAGTCGAACTTTCAGACGATAAACTCCCTCTGCTAATTTGTTTACTGGGTTCGAGGTGTTACTCCGTTCACTAAGTGTGTGAAAATTCATAGACTTATGAACATCAGAAGAAAAGTAGTAAGAACACTAATCGTATCAACAAGGAGTCTATTCCATAAACTACTCATGTGCAAAGTAGGGGCCCAGTATAGATTATTAAATATATATGTTGAATTATATGACTTTTAGGCATCGAAAACTTATTTTAACCCTAACTTTTAACCGAAGAGGAATCTGAAGTCAACTAATTTCTAGAGTGTAGAACATTTTCTATAGAGATCAGCCGAGTAGTTATAACTTTAATTGGTACAAACAGTTTGAAAGATATGAGGGAAATACAAAAATAACCGTAGTTGGCTATTTTAAGAACATCAATCTAAAGCCCAAACACAGTATAGATAGTTTGTTCCGGATATAGAGGAGCACAAGGGTTAGGGGAGATTGCCTAAATCATTTCTAAAATCTTCAAAATGTATTTCTAAACCTCAATTTATAATTGATTTTTGGTTTTACATGTTGTTTTAGGCAAATGGTTCATACTCCTTATATATTTACATGTAATTGATTTAATGATTACATAAGTGATTTTTATCTAAGAGCTAAAATTTTAATTTCCGACTTGGTTTGTAATGGCACCTGAAATGAGGAACGAATGTTGAATTAGATCACCTTTAGTAATTTGGACACCATATGTGTTTAGGCTTATAACTTTAATGATTTAATGTTGAAATAATTATAATTTGTAACGACCCGATATTTTGGACCATTCGCATCCGCACATGTCGGACTTGAATAATTCAAAATACCGCGTTGTTAATTTAAATTTGGCAAAAACTGAACATATACAGTAAATAAATAATCACAGGTCACAGACACCGAGTAATAAATGCAGCGAAAATAAAAGAGATAGTAGTTCATGAAGCTACTATATAAATATATAAGTTACATCAGAGTTAAACCAGATACAAATCAGAATACATCACTGGAATCATCGAATACTGAAAGCAGAATAGATGGCTGGATCTTCAAGCAAAGCTCCAACTCCAAAGGTGAGTCTCGAATGCTAGTACACTCAGTCTGACCCGAGCGTAAAGAAAAACACAAACACTCGAGTCAGGATTAACATTCTTTTATCAATAAATCCAACTCAAGTGAAATAGCAATTGAAATACAAGTAACTCAAAGGATGTTTGGAATAACCATCCTTTAAGGATCCGTTAAACTATCTACTATGTAGTAGGGTACGATAAGTAGATAATGCCTATCAGTAATATAAGATATCAAAATAGTGTTAAGGCGTTACCATTATCCCCCTTAACACATTTTATAAGCGTTATAGTCTATACAGCACTGTAAACTCCACCGTAAACTAGTGGGCTATCAGGGAGTACTCCATAGGTATAACACAAAACAAATCGTAGTGGTCGCGTATAAAGGGATACAAGTATGACAAGGCACATGAGGCAATACCCAAGGTAGTGAAACTACCGTTTGCCTGATCCGAACTGGTGAAAACGCATCGCCGCAGCGATCGCAACACCGTGAAACAACACTCCCAAAATCAAGGGTGCACCAATCGACAACAAGTAATGAATAGTTCGAAGAAGTGTGTTCGCTCGAGGTAGCTAGCCCCCATTTGGCCCGGCACGACTCCTGTTTTAGTCATTTCCAATTTGACACAAGTGTCAAGGCTATCCATTATCGTTCTCTTTCTTCAGTCATCGCGTACATCATTCCAACCACTTCATTCTAGATCACACTCCGCGTATAGTTATCAAAGTGGTTTTCGGTTTAGACAGTGAGTATGTCCCTAACCGATTCCGGTCTCTTTAATAACTTTCGTGATTATTACACCGATTGGTCGTTTATTTATTTCAAAACCAAATCAATTTCAATTTCAATTAGAATTTTTAAATCAACATTTCATTTGCCTTTCTACAACAATTTCCATAATTTACGTTTCAAAACTTCCAAATTACCATTTCAAAATCTTATAATTCAATTTCAATTTCTATTTGAAACAATTCAAATATTGATTCAGGTTCGTATATCAATTTCATTCCGAAATCATTTAAATTAATTTAATTTAACATTCAAATCAATTTAAATTCATTTATCTATTTCATTCAATATTTTTTAAGTTAATTTGTCATTCAAACAATTTCTATTAAATTCCCAATTCATTAAATCAATTACTTAAGTTCAATTTCATTGTATCAAAACTTCAAATTGAATTAAATTAGATTTGTAAAATCAATTCTTTAAATTACAAGTCTTACATTAATTTCAATAAATCACATTTTTATTTCTTGTTAAAGAAATTCAATTTCACTGATTTAATTTACTTAGTTACAAATTTCAAAACTCAATTAATAAAGAAAGTTAATTTTACTTATTCAAGAAGTTCAATTTCACTAAATAAAGAATTCAATTTTATTTAATTATTAAATAATTCAATCTTATTTAATTATTAAATAATTTCAAAACTTAACTATTATAAAATTTCAAAACTTAATTATTAATAATTTCAAAACTTAATCCAATCATTTCTCAAATTAAACAACGTTCTTTCATCAATTACATTGTTAATATTTTGTTTCATATTATTAAATATTAACATTTTCCTTTCATTAAAATTCAAATTCTAACTTCATTTCAAAACCATATTATTTATTCAAATAAAATCTTCATTTTATTTTTAAATCAAATTATTGACCAATCGGTTTTTATTTAATTCTCTATCCTAGGTCAAGTTCATTACAGTATTTATCATTTCAACCCGATTCCAATTCAATTCAAAATCAAAGCATAACAAAGGGAACTTGCAGTGTGATAACTAGGATGGTGTCAAAGTAAATAAACAAGCAATAACAACAATCAATGACAATCAAATAATCAATTCAAATAATCCCAAAATAATCGTATTAATTTACATTGTTGTTTGTGCAAATTAATATAATTATTTCTAGAATCTACACTATCATTTCATGTAGATTAAAGATTATTACACTAATAGTAATACGGTTTTTCACTTGATATCTATTATCCAATTTCATACTACATCAATTTTACAACATACATTCAATGGTTCAAGGTGTACATAACCAAATTTCTACGTGTCAATTAATCTAACATTTAAATAAGGTCATATTATGTAAATGTCATCTAATCAAATTTAGCATATATCAAACTAACTATCCTACGTCAATTTCAATTTCAAATTATTATCACTTACACAATAACAATTTAACGTCGAATGTCAACATCAAACAATCAATCATTTAACAACCAAACTGGATTATCATTGTATAAATAACAGACAATGGTGTCAGATGTCACAGGTGAACTGATACAGGTAATAACATATATAACAGTGTAAATAATTATCAGCAGCATATTTCAATTGTCGTTTCAATTGAAAACAAATTTAATAAATAAAAGAACATTAATCGTGAGTGATTGCTCACCTTTCGAGGCTATAGAGAATAGGAGATGACACGGATACGATCACAAATACGGACACTGATATTTGAATGACGAGTCGAAGCGAAGCAAGATCGACACGAAATCGATGAACAGAGCTGATAGCAAAAATTTGATGAGGACAAATCGAAGCCAGCTTTGATATGAATTGGAAATATATTTTATTATTATTTTATTACTGTGTTACAATTATTTTCCCAAACCAATAACAATCTAAATATGTAAACAAATAACAACATAAACGTATGGACTACCCCCTTTTAAACAAATACTTACATTTATATATAAGCATCGAACTCACATAAAAAAAATACGTGACCTACCTATATATAATGTCTAACAATACTGGTTTGTACTTCCGCATAAAAATAAATTCCTATGCTAAGACACGCGAGTAGAGTTACATACCCAGTACAGTTTAAACTCAATATCCCCTTTAACTACATAACTTACTCTATATGATATGTTTAACTTAACATCTCTTGTACGCCACTTATGTAAACCAATATAATATAACTTACCTAATAATATAAAATATTTAATTTAGAACCAAAATATCTGCTGTGAGTAAATAGAACAACAGAACAAAACTTCATAACATATTAAAACATACTTTATATATGTTCAGAACTTGATAAAATCAAATACAACTTAATATGTTACACGTTCTACCCCATATGCATAAATAACAGAAACTTGCAACTGACCATATGTATATAAATACTTAATACATATTATACAAAATCAAAATTTAATATATCTTGAATATACTAACAAACTTTCTACGAAAACTGTTCTGAAACCGAAAAGAACATTTATACAACATAATATCCCTATGCATGTATTAACTGACACATGCATTTAAACAAACTTTGATACCCAAAACACTAAACCGATATATATAAAGTTACTTTAATATTATATAAATATATAGACAATAGGCGAATACAACTATGCAATTTTACTTCATTATAATTTTACTTTATGCATATATATATATACACACATAAACAAACAAGCGTGTATAACTTTTGACTGTAAATCTATATATACAACATCTTTGAACGGGATATAAAAAAATATGGTTAGAAATCAATGCTTATTTTGACATAAATATCATATACTTTACAGTGGAATTTTATAAAACCAGAACACCCATATACAAATACTCTTAAACACGATCAAAGATATATTTTTAACTGTATAGCTTTTATAAACGACTGGTATATATTTTTTCGAAATAAAAGAATAGACTAACATTGCTACTTAACATATAATATGACATATTCTATAACTACCATATAAGTACTTATCTCATATAAATCTGGAAATATCCTCAACTATAACAAAGAACAAACCTGGTGACATATATGTGTACATGCGTGCAAGGAGAAATTTTTTTGATGAAGGTGCTCACGGCCTTGGGTCGCGAGCCAGACAGAGGAGGCACGGAAAAACAGGGAAGCCGGAGGTCAAGGTGGTTTCGAGGTGAGAGAGGGACTCGGTAGGCGATGCATGGGTGGCATGCTCGTGCTGTTGCGGACAGCAAGGGTAAAAGCGGAGAAGAGTCGAGCCGAGCTCGTGGTACTTGGTGGAAACGACTGGCCGGTTGAAAAGCATGGAGGAGGGAAGCCGTGCGGGTTTCAGATCAGCGAGAGGAGCTAGGTCGAAACAGGGTTGGTTGCATCGGTGGTGCGACTAAGTGAAAGGGTTGCGTGAGTTGAGAAAGAGGTCGGCGGTGATGGTTGAAGAGGTGGACTTAGGTGGGTAGCCAGGGTAGGCTATCATGGTGGCTTTTGGATGGTAGTGGGTTCGAGTAGATAGCGCAGGTTTTCTTTTTTTTTTCTCTCTTTTTTTTGTTGCAAATAAAATGAAGTTCGGGCAGGCATTGAAGGAGCAGGCAACGATAAGCTTTAATATTTTAGTTTATATTTTATATTACTATAGAGAAGCAAAAGCAAGGGAAGACAACAAAGAGAAAGATTTGAAATGACCAAAATAAAGGCTACGGGTAGTCATAAATGATGTATAGGAAATAGTGTTAGTCAGGTACGTTGAAAAGCTGGAAATAGTAATAGCAAACAGCTGTTTGGTTTATACATTGAAAAATGAAAGGACACGGGGATTCGAAAAGACTCAAACAGATATCGGTACGACTGTCCGTTTTGCGTTTTTCATCGTGTACGAACCTCAAAATTGACAATCAAATATACCGTAGAGATCAGCACGACGAGACGATCAAAACGGTCTACAGATATCAGTGGTATGATTGAATTTATAAAATTCGAATTTTTAATACTGGCGGAAAATGAAAGAAAAACGTAGAAAAATAAGATCGACGGAGCCAAAGAAGTCCGAATTTGGAAAAACGAAAAATGACGTTTGCTCAGAAGATGGTTTAGAATTTTTCGATGTAAAAATATTTAGGTTCCGAATACATTTTATTTTCATCGCTTTTTAACTGATTAAATTGAAGTAAATTTACGCGCGAAATAAACTTTCATATTTTCGGACGAAAATTTACCAGTTGCTATGTTTAACTAGACGCATTCCAAATATCAAATTTATATTTCAAAATTTTATCGTTTAAAATTTCACAAATTTTCAACTAATTACGATATTAAAACAGTTAAAATTTACGGGTCGTTACACTCTCCCCCACTCAAAACTTTTCGTCCCCGAAAAGGAACGAGGTAGTAGAATAGAAACAACCAGAAAGAAAAACAGATTTTGAAATACAAAATAACAATTAATTTAAACCATATAAATTCAAATTTAAATTAATTGATATTCAATAATTGATTTAATCCATTTGATTTCACTAAAATCAATCTCAACTATTTCTAAATTCATTATCTTATTATCCCATTTTCTTCAATTTACAATTTCTAAAACCATAAATTTGAATAGTCTTTTATTATAATCATATTTTCTTCAACAATTTTAAATTCTTCTTTATTCCAAATTACTGTTAAATTTATTCTACTTAATATATCTACTCACATATATTTAACCCATATAAATTAATTTAAAACATAAAAGTTTTGATTTAAATTAATTTACATTTACTAATTGCTTTTAAATTCAAGGTATTTTCACAAGTTGATCAAATTTCAATTTATTGATTCTTTCAAAACAAATTTATTTCATTATTAACTGAGTTTTACTTATTATCCTATCTAACTCTATTAACATCTTTACAATCAAAATTTTAGTGTATAACATTTATTATAACACTCAAATTTTATTTATAAAGACCCTTTTTTTATTGTACATTATCCAATTACATTTTAACTTTTGAATAATTTAGGTAAGTTATATTGAAATGAAATTGAGTATCAAACAAGTAAATTTCTAATTCAATTATTCAAGTTAAGTATTTATTCAAAATTTTAGCTTTTTTTTTATAATTAAAATCATCATTTAACATAAATTCAAGAATTAGATTTCCAATTCACTTCAAACCATTTAGAGATAATTATGTATATACTATATATATCAAATCAAATTAAATTTAAAATAATATAAATATATATATAAATCAAATCATACTTAAGAAATTTAAATCGATTTAATTTCCAAAACAAAACTGTAGCAAAGCTATGAATTGGTCTCTTCCTTTCGAAACTCGAAAATGAATGTCGATGATGCGGCCGCCATCACCGAAATTATTTTCTAGCGACAAAGAGAAGAGCACTGATTTCAACATTTTTAAAAAATTCTTTGAAAATGATTTCTATTCAAAAATATTTTCAGTAATATATACTTTGAAATTTTAAAAACCAAAGTTCGAAATCACCGGAAACTAATAAATTCTCAAATTTCTGAATTAAATTCATTTCAAATTCCAATCAATTTATAACCAAGTTTATAAATTCATTTATTTATATTATGCAATAGTCAATGGTTTACAAAATAATAAATGAAAATCAAATATTATTATTTCAAACAACAAATTCATTAACAATTTAATTTTAGAAAACTTATACTTATATATAATATAATCATACAAAACTTTTATTTTATTTATCAAATTTGAAAACGATATTGTGTCAGTTTGCTCTGCTCAAGTGTTTTGGAAATCCTATCGATAGCGTTGATCAAATGAATCGATCGAAAACCCAAATCAACATCAACAACTCAAACAACACAATGTTTATGAAACATTTTAAAATATTAATTTACAAATACACTTCCTCGCTCGACGATACAAGAATGGATTCAAAGCAAGAATGGAGATTTAAATTTGATAGACTCAAATCAAGGAGAATTTCTGATTCGAATATAAGTTCGAAACAGAAGAAAGGATGATTAAATAACGAAATAAGAAGATGGATAGGTTTATATAAATCGCGGGCAACCTTAACCGGGTCGACCGTGACTCCAAAAATAAGATCAATGTAGAATTCCGAGGAAAATCGACATTTGATCTCAAGAAATAG
Source organism: Allium fistulosum (assembly GCA_030737815.1). NCBI lineage: Eukaryota > Viridiplantae > Streptophyta > Magnoliopsida > Asparagales > Amaryllidaceae > Allium > Allium fistulosum. The sequence continues at coordinate 492,779,414 of CM060905.1, read as the reverse complement.
AATTCAAGCATTGCCGGAGATAGATAGCATCATAAACCGAGGATACAGAAATCTCCGGTAAATCGATGTCTATTTTAAAGGAGTTTCTCCTTTACGAATCATTCAAAGATTGGCGAAACCGCCGATCTATTATAGATATCATTCAAAATGGAGTTATGAGGTGCTCCAGAATTGAAAGAAGACGAATAGTGAAGGACATGAATGAATTTCGGAACCGAGGGGAACGTTCCAAAAATTCAAAGGAATTGAGTCAAAAAGAAGAGATTGAAACTCGAATGAGAGTGATTCTGTAAATACATTTACCCTATATGTTAAGTTTTGCCTAGAGCTACCAAAGCTCTGATACCACTTGTAACGACCTGATATTTTGGACCATTCGCATCCGCACATGTCGGACTTGAATAATTCAAAATACCGCGTTGTTAATTTAAATTTGGCCAAAAATGAACATATACAGTAAATAAATAATCACAGATCATAGACACAGAGTAATAAATGCAGCGGAAATAAAAGAGATAGTAGTTCATGAAGCTACTATATAAATATATTAGTTACATCAGAGTTAAACCAGATACAACGGAAGAGTAACACGATACATCAGATACAAATCAGAATACATCACTGGAATCATCGAATACTGAAAGCAAAATAGATGGCTGGATCTTCAAGCAAAGCTCCAACTCCAAAGGTGAGTCTCGAATGCTAGTACACTCAGTCTGACCCGAGCGTAAAGAAAAACACAAATACTCGAGTCAGGATTAACATTCTTTTATCAATAAATCCAACTCAAGTGAAATAGCAATTGAAATACAAGTAACTCAAAGGATGTTTGGAATAACCATCCTTTAAGGATCCGTTAAACTATCTACTATGTAGTAGGGTACGATAAGTAGATAATGCTTATCAGTAATATAAGATATCAAAATAGTGTTAAGGCGTTACCATTATCCCCCTTAACACATTTTATAAGCGTTATAGTCTATACAGCACTGTAAACTCCACCGTAAACTAGTGGGCTATCAGGGAGTACTCCATAGGTATAACACAAAACAAATCGTAGTGGTCGCGTATAAAGGGATACAAGTATGACAAGGCACATGAGGCAATACCCAAGGTAGTGAAACTACCGTTTGCCTGATCCGGACTGGTGAAAACGCATCGCCGCAGCGATCGCAACACCGCGAAACAACACTCCCAAAATCAAGGGTGCACCAATCGACAACAAGTAATGAATAGTTCGAAGAAGTGTGTTCGCTCGAGGTAGCTAGCCCCCATTTGGCCCGGCACGACTCCTGTTTTAGTCATTTCCAATTTGACACAAGTGTCAAGGCTATCCATTATCGTTCTCTTTCTTCAGTCATCGCGTACATCATTCCAACCACTTCATTCTGGATCACACTCCGCGTATAGTTATCAAAGTGGTTTTCGGTTTAGACAGTGAGTATGTCCCTAATCGATTCCGGTCTCTTTAATAACTTTCGTGATTATTACACCGATTGGTCGTTTATTTATTTCAAAACCAAATCAATTTCAATTTCAATTAGAATTTTTAAATCAACATTTCATTTGCCTTTCTACAACAATTTCCATAATTTACGTTTCAAAACTTCCAAATTACCATTCAAAATCTTATAATTCAATTTCAATTTCTATTTGAAACAATTCAAATATTGATTCAGGTTCGTATATCAATTTCATTCCAAAATCATTTAAATTAATTTAATTTAACATTCAAATCAATTTAAATTCATTTATCTATTTCATTCAATATTTGTTAAGTTAATTTGTCATTCAAACAATTTCTATTAAATTCCCAATTCATTAAATCAATTACTTAAGTTCAACTTCATTATATCAAAACTTCAAATTGAATTAAATTAGATTTGTAAAATCAATTCTTTAAATTACAAGTCTTACATTAATTTCAATAAATCACATTTTTATTTCTTGTTAAAGAAATTCAATTTCACTGATTTAATTTACTTAGTTACAAATTTCAAAACTCAATTAATAAAGAAAGTTAATTTTACTTATTCAAGAAGTTCAATTTCACTAAATAAAGAATTCAATTTTATTTAATTATTAAATAATTCAATCTTATTTAATTATTAAATAATTTCAAAACTTAACTATTATAAAATTTCAAAACTTAATTATTAAATAATTTCAAAACTTAATTCAATCATTTCTCAAATTAAACAACGTTCTTTCATCAATTACATTGTTAATATTTTGTTTCATATTATTAAATATTAACATTTTCCTTTCATTAAAATTCAAATTCTAACTTCATTTCAAAACCATATTATTTATTCAAATAAAATCTTCATTTTATTTTTAAATCAAATTATTGACCAATCGGTTTTTATTTAATTCTCTATCCTAGGTCAAGTTCATTTGGGTATTTATCATTTCAACCCGATTCCAATTCAATTCAAAATCAAAGCATAACAAAGGGAACTTGCAGTGTGATAACTGGGATGGTGTCAAAGTAAATAAACAAGCAATAACAACAATCAATGACAATCAAATAATCAATTCAAATAATCCCGAAATAATCGTATTAATTTACATTGTTGTTTGTGCAAATTAATATAATTATTTCTAGAATCTACACTATCATTTCATGTAGATTAAAAATTATTACACTAATAGTAATACGGTTTTTCACTTGATATCTATTATCCAATTTCATACTACATCAATTTTACAACATACATTCAATGGTTCAAGGTGTACATAACCAAATTTCTACGTGTCAATTAATCTAACATTTAAATAAGGTCATATTATGTAAATGTCATCTAATCAAATTTAGCATATATCAAACTAACTATCCTACGTCAATTTCAATTTCAAATTATTATCACTTACACAATAACAATTTAACGTCGAATGTCAACATCAAACAATCAATCATTTAACAACCAAACTGGATTATCATTGTATAAATAACAGATAATGGTGTCAGATGTCACAGGTGAACTGATACAGGTAATAACATATATAACAGTGTAAATAATTATCAGCAGCATACTTCAATTGTCGTTTCAATTGAAATCAAATTTAATAAATAAAAGAACATTAATCGTGAGTGATTGCTCACCTTTCGAGGTTATAGAGAATAGGAGATGACATGAATACGATCACAAATACGGACACTGATATTTGAATGACGAGTCGAAGCGAAGCAAGATCGACACGAAATCGACGAACAGAGCTGATAGCAAAAATTTGATGAGAACAAATCGAAGCCAGCTTTGATATGAATTGGAAATATATTTTATTATTATTTTATTACTGTGTTACAATTATTTTCCCAAACCAATAACTATCTAAATATGTAAACAAATACTTACATTTATATATAAGCATTGAACTCACATAAAAAAATACGTGACCTACCTATATATAATGTCTAACAATACTAGTTTGTACTTCCGCATAAAAATAAATTCCTATGCTAAGCCACGTGAGTAGAGTTACATACCCAGTACAGTTTAAACTCAATATCCCCTTTAACTACATAACTTACTCTATATGATATATTTAACTTAACATCTCTTGTACGCCACTTATGTAAACCAATATAATATAACTTACCTAATAATATAAAATATTTAATTTAGAACCGAAATATCTGCTGTGAGTAAATATAACAACAGAACAAAACTTCATAACATATTAAAACATACTTTATATATGATCAGAACTTGATAAAATCAAATACAACTTAATATGTTACACGTTCTACCCCATATGCATAAATAACAGAAACTTGCAACTGACTATATGTATATAAATACTTAATACATATTATACAAAATCAAAATTTAATATATCTTGAATATACTAACAAACTTTCTACGAAAACTGTTCTGAAACCAAAATGAACATTTATACAACATAATATCCTTATGCATGTATTAACTAACACATGCATTTAAACAAACTTTGATACCCAAAACACTAAACCGGTATATATAAAGTTACTTTAATATTATATAAATATATAGACAATAGGCGAATACAACTATGCAATTTTACTTCATTATAATTTTACTTTATGCATATATATATACACACATAAACAAACAAGCGTGTATAACTTTTGACTGTAAATCTATATATACAACATCTTTGAACGGGATATAAAAAAATATGGTTAGAAATCAATGCTTATTTTGACATAAATATCATATACTTTACAGTGGAATTTTATAAAACCAGAACACCCATATACAAATACTCTTAAACACGATCAAAGATATATTTTTAACTGTATAGCTTTTATAAACGACTGGTATATATTTTTTCGAAATAAAAGAATAGAGTAACATTGCTACTTAACATATAATATGACATATTCTATAACTACCATATAAGTACTTATCTCATATAAATCTGGAAATATCCTCAACTATAACAAAGAACAAACCTGGTGACATATATGTGTACATGCGTGCAAGGCGAAATTTTTTTGATGAAGGTGCTCACGGCCTTGGGTCGCGAGCCAGATAGAGGAGGCACGGAAAAACAGGGAAGCTGGAGGTCAAGGTGGCTTCGAGGTGAGAGAGGGACTCGGTAGGCGATGCATGGGTGGCATGCTCGTGCTGTTGCGGACAGCAAGGGGAAAAGCGGAGAAGAGTCGAGCCGAGCTCGTGGTGCTTGGTGGAAACGACTAGCCGGTTGAAAAGCATGGAGGAGGGAAGCCGTGCGGGTTTCAGATCAACGAGAGGAGCTAGGTCGAAACAGGGTTGGTTGCATCGGTGGTGCGACTAAGTGAAAGGGTTGCGTGAGTTGAGAAAGAGGTCGGCGGTGATGGTTGAAGAGGTGGACTTAGGTGGGTAGCCAGGGTAGGCTATCATGGTGGCTTTTGGATGGTAGTGGGTTCGAGTAGATAGCGCAGGTTTTCTTTTTTTTTCTCTCTTTTTTTTTGTTGCAAATAAAATGAAGTTCGGGCAGGCATTGAAGGAGCAGGCAACGATAAGCTTTAATATTTTAGTTTATATTTTATATTACTATAGAGAAGCAAAAGCAAGGGAAGACAGCAAAGAGAAAGATTTGAAATGACCAAAATAAAGGCTACGGGTAGTCATAAATGATGTATAGGAAATAGTGTTAGTCAGGTACGTTGAAAAGCTAGAAATAGTAATAGCAAACAGCTGTTTGGTTTATACATTGAAAAATGAAAGGACACGGGGATTCGAAAAGACTCAAACAGATATCGGTACGACTGTCCGTTTTGCGTTTTTCATCGTGTACGAACCTCAAAATTGACAATCAAATATACCGTAGAGATCAGCACGACGAGACGATCAAAACGGTCTACAGATATCAGTTGTATGATTGAATTTATAAAATTCGAATTTTTTATACTGGCGGAAAATGCAAGAAAAACGTAGAAAAATAAGATCGACGGAGCCAAAGAAGTCCGAATTTGGAAAAACGAAAAATGACGTTTTCTCAGAAGATGGTTTAGAATTTTTCGATGTAAAAATATTTAGGTTCCGAAAACATTTTATTTTCATCGCTTTTTAACTGATTAAATTGAAATAAATTTACGCGCGAAATAAACTTTCATATTTTTGGACGAAAATTTACCAGTTGCTATGTTTAACTAGACGCATTCCAAATATCAAATTTATATTTCAAAATTTTATCGTTTAAAATTTCACAAATTTTCAACTAATTACGATATTAAAACAGTTAAAATTTTCGGGTCGTTACATAATTCTTGCTATTTTAGATTAGTATAACCGGATTTATGATGGTAGAATAATAATGAGTTGATTAGAAAGAAATATCTGATAATTGAGACCAAAATGAATATTTTGATGTTTTGCAGTGATTTTTGATTGTTTATTGTTTATTTGACATTTTTTTGTTGTTTTGATAGGATATATGCATATGAATGATTATCTTTGATGAGGAAAACTGTATGTGAGTGTTGGAGAAATCCGATTTAGCATATTGCGTTTTGACTAGAGTTTTGAAAGCGCACTAAGGTGTTTGGCGGAATGATGTAGAAAAGAGATTGAGAACCTTTATAAACCTAAGTTTTTTTACATGGTACAATCCGTTTTTCTTCCACCTCCTCCGTCATTTCTTCATTCTTCTCATATTTGACATGCATATTGAAAACTGAAAACACAAAATACCTTTTTAAACCAAACACTACCTTAATTTGCCTTCTTCAACTTGAAATTTACCTCCATAGACTTAGTACAATCAATGAGTGCCTCTGAGTTTACGAGGTGAAAATATTTATAAACAAACCACTCAAAATAAAGTTTGGTGTGAATAATATGTAGTAAACCCATATTCTTTAGTGGGATGACAACTGAGAATGAATGGATTTCACCTCGACTAGCATTGCATTTAACACATCCTCAAAATAAAACACATTATAGCATTTTAGAGTGTTTTACAGAACTAGTGTAATCTGTATATTTATTAAATGCTAGTCATAACATATTTCATCCTAGATATTCTGTACAAGTAATACACAACATCTCCCTCTACTATTAATAAAAATAATTCAACTAATATGATTTTCATGATGTTTTTTTAATTCCGAAAATACTTCCATTCATCAACGGAATTTTGTCATCGGTTTACATCTCGACCGCATTCTTTTCGACTACCAATCCACGAAATTTTACTACCAATTTGTAATTAACAGTATCAACAAAACGACATGAAATAAAAGTGTTGTGACTACCAATACATTACACTTAAAACACACAATCGTCCAATCATTTTTATATGAAATAAAATGTAAATATCTTTGCCAATTAGATGAACATACATGCGAATTATACTAGTATTTATAATTACACTGCGTTATCTTCGGTTCCATAATCTATAATGTCACCTGTATATTTTATTTTAGATTTTGTTTACCGTTTCATTTTGGTTTATTTTGTGACGACCCACGTTTCGGAAGGTTTAAATCGACAATAATCCATACATGTCCAACTTAAACAATCCAGAACATAGATAATTATTGAGTAATTAAGAAAAATAAGAAAAGAAGAAGAAAAAAAACACAGAATCTCGCAGCGAAATGATAAAATATAATAATCAAATAAACAGTTAATGAAGCTGTTTACTATACATTTGATTATAATTTATACAACATTTATTGGAGTTATACATATACAACAGAACAAAATATAATGCAGCAGACAACATGATGCAGGAATAATAATAGTAATAATATACCAAATTTTCGTCTTCGTCATTTAGAATAATCTTCAATGCGCTAAAAAACTCAGGGCAGACCCGAGCGTAATGAAAAGACTAAACACTCGAGTCAGGACTAAAGTATTCTTATGTGAGTCAAATCAATATCGTGAGTGCCATGGCATCAGAGATGTTTATGAGGTTTCACATCTCCTATACAGTGTATAATGCGCGTGCAATAACTCAAGAGATGTTATGGGATTTTCCATCTCTTAAGGATCCATCAAAATATTTATATGTAGTAGAATATGCTACACATATAATGTCTAATCAATAAAATAAACTTCAAAATAGTGTTAAGGCTTTCCATTGACTCCCCTTAACGCGTTTGTAAGTATTACCGTACAGTTTGCATATAAAACACCAGTAAACCGTCGGTGGATAGGGATGCACCGTGATACGACAACACTAAACCAAAATTATATGGGTCTCGTATAAGGATAAAGTATGATAAGGCACGTGAGGCAATGCCCAATGTAGGATACTACTAGTTTACCATTCCCAGCCAGTGGTAACTCCTAACCGCCCACCGCATCCAACACTCCCAAAATCCGAGGGTGCACACCAATCATGTAACGCCCCACCACTATGCTCATAATAACAAAGAGTATTAAAGAAATACTGTCTATTATTACGAAGAATAAGGCTGGATAGGAGCGACCATCCGTAATTGGCCTTACACTAATATTGGTTATCTCGATAGGAGTGGTATATACTTTTTATTTTTCATCTATTATTTATTTACTCCCATCGACATATCCAATTATCAGTATAAAACAAACTACGATAGTTCATAATAGTTTAGGACATTAGATATAACAATAACATAGATAATATAAATGCGGAACACAGATAAAAACAAAAGTCTCATATATATATATAACTGATGTCAGTTAATACATAGTTGACACAATACATATGATACAACCACAACTGTCGACTCTAGAAGTTATATATACAAGTACATTATCGACTAATATACATGAATACATATCGTTCTATACAATGACACGACTACTACAAAATGACACTGACAACTTCAAAAGATATGAAAAGTCTTCAAATCCCGAACAGCAACTCAAAGAAGGAAATCTACTACCTGAAATAACTCGGGTCTGACCCGAGTATTACATTCAAAAGAAAATAATACACGGGTCAGTCTAATTCAAACTCAGTTATTAGTGCATAGGAGCAATAATAATCAAACGTCAAATAGACGACAGTCATAGAAATCTCGTATATCCAACTCTCGATACGAGAATTGGATAACGGCAAATATAGTGCTAAACAGTGTTAAACAACCAACCAGCAATCCGAAGCAGAATACAACTTTAAAACATTGAAATTAACCAACGAAGCAATTCAACAATTCGAAACATTAATTTAAAACTGTCACAACTGATAGGGCTGCAGTACACGCACGCGTGTACTGCCTCGCCACTATCGCAAGGAATACACACAAGATCACAAATGAACACAAGGTCAAACCCAATGATCGGGTTCAACTCAAGTGTAATGCCAACACAAATGAAACTGCAGCTACAAAGAGCCCAAATGTCCAAACAGTGGACAACAAAAATACTTCAACCTCATAAACCACATAAGTCGACAATACAAACAATAACAAGAGCAGGGATGTAACTGCACCCAGGATATATGCCAGTGTATGGCTACCACACAAATGACCAGAATGCAAAGGCCATAAGCCAACCCAAAAATCAACAAAGTCACCGATGAATCAGAAATTTCACCTCAAAAGCTAACAGTTCAATAAAAGGGTCAAAACGACCAAAATGGCAACAACATCAAAAATTCAACATACAAATCCATGAACAATTTAAAGGCAGCCCAAAGTTATTCAAAATCTGGAAAAAGGTGTTACATGTATATACATGTATACATGTGGGTATAAGCATGTATACACATATATAAAACATATTAACACATGAACAATTCAATGCACATGGTCCAGACTCATGGCATAAGACCAAAGCATAAATGAAGCAGTTCAAGGCACAAGACCAAGCAACAACAAGTATAAAGGTCGATGAAGTTTCACGACTATAGTGAAATATATCTAAGATCACCCAAATATGAATGCAATGCAACATAAAGACACTGCATGTACATGACACATCTAAACCCAGAAATGAAGACTGCAATTACAAGGCAGTATCTTGAATCAGTAACCACCTGTAGACTACAAGAAGAGCACGAATGCAAACCAGACTATACATGTGAACAAACATGTGTACCCAGCTAGGTCAAAACAGCAAGGCACAACACTAATTCTAGTAATGTCAAACTGGAAAACAAGACAACAAGTGTGCCAGATTAATGTAAACAGTACGGTTCAGTGAAATGAAGTGAAGCCACAAGTATATAACTGCACTAGACCAAATGCCATCCAGTAAACAAAGCTCAACTGTAATGTACACATCAGCCGAGGTCCATACGTGGAGCTACAAACTTACATATATCATAATAGCACAAAACAGTGAACAATCATGGTGCAACACATACATATATACACGTATGGTCACACAACGCAAAGGCATGAAGCTATAAGAAGGCGATTCAGAAGTCAAGTAACATGGACCAGATCCGAAAAATCAAAATGACTTGGCAACCCAAAATACCAACCACAAGTCGAAGTTTTCAGAAAGCAAATGTAAACTGCCTCGATTGAGGTCTCATAATCATTGAAAATAAAATACCAAGTCAATGCAGCAAATAGAACTCAAGTATAGATCTAACTATGTATGCATACACACAAACAAGGGTATATATGCACACATATTAATCTACACCTATATGTGCACGCTGCACATAAAAGTGCAGACACTACCCAATCCGGTACAGCAAACAAACTGAACAAAATAAATACACTGCAACCTCCTAAGAGCCCACGCATCCAAGCAGTGGATAACAAAATGCTTTAACTATATAGAATACATAAATCGACCATGTAAGCAGTGACATGATCGGGGATGCAGACTCCAGTATATCAACCGGGAACTTGAAGACATTATTGAGTTAATGTCAAAGTTCGCCCAAAACAAGTTCTAAATCAATTCTAGAGTCGAAGCCAACATTGACGACAAGGTCGAAACCAAAAGGAACGACAATCAACATTTTCAATTCAAGTAAACGAATTATATGAAGTTGATACATTCAAAGAAATCATCAACAACGAACTCAAAACAAAACAAGCAGTAAGAATCGATTACTCAAGCAACAGAAGCACGAATTAAAAAGAAAAGGTCACCAGCATAATTTAGCACAAAATCAATCTCGAAGTCGCAATTTACCGAAGTCAATTTAACAGTTTCAATAATCAATACTGTAGGGCTCAAGTGAAAACAACATCAGGGAAATTAAAACACATCGACGAAATAAACAATACATAAACGAAGCAATTCGACTATGAAAGTCGCGAACTTGAGCAAGCCAGAAACCACTAAGCTACGAATTAGATGTGAGTAGTGATTACTCACCTTAGCATCGACGAGTGGAAGATGAGCTTTCGATCAGCTACTCAAATCGGCAGAAGCCCAATTTGGGGACGAACGATACCAACGAACACGCTCCACTTTCGAGCGAGCGAACGGAGAAGAAAATGGAGCCGCCATCATTTATTTTTGTTGCGTTTTCTTAGCCTAGGGTTTTTTTTTCTTTGAATGAACGAATGGAGGGGTCGGGTTTTGAATCGAATCAAGAGAGGAATGGGCATCTAAACATAAGTGGGCTGAAATTCAATCTTTAAAGCCCAAACTACACTTAACAACTTATAAAAGGATTTCAATTTGAATTAAATCTGCATTAGCAATGAACAACGACTTAATCGTCATTTTGGCGATAAATAATTGTTACAAAAATCTCAGGGTTGTTACAGACTCCCCCCATTATAAAAATTGCGTCCCCGCAATTTTCATAATTAAGGTTGTCAATAACAATTAATTTTCTAACATAAACTGGTTAAGCTAGAAAATAGCTGTCGAGAATTCAAATGCCAAAGGAATCTTTTAATTTCGTAAAAGAAATTCACAATTCTCAACAAAGCCTAATTATCAATAGATAATCAGAAAACAGCAAAACATGATAAATACAATTTTCAGCAATATTCAATTATCAATTAGATATTCAGAAATACCGAAATCACAAAACAGCAATATCTAATTGTCGATATGATAATTAGAAAACAGCCAATGTCTAATTATTAGCAAAGATAATTAGAAAACAGAATTCGCAAATCGCAAAACTGCAAGTATCTAGTTATCTAACAGATAAATAGAAAACACGAACTTCATAATCATCAAACTCTGACTATCAACAGAGATAGATAGAAAATGGCAATTCAATAAAATCAGCATATTCTAGAGTCTATTGGAGACTAGGAAATCTCATATCAATAAAATTAGTAAACATCCAATCTTCCAAACGATACTCAGAAAACAAATCAACAATTATCCGATTATTACCAACGATAATCAAATTTCAAATTCAACAAATATTTGATTATCTCAAGCGATAACAAATATCTGATTATCAAAAACGATAATCAGAACTCATATCAACAAATATTTAATTATCACAAGCGATAATTAGAAACAACAAATATCTGATTATCAAAAACGATAATCAGAACTCATATCAACAAATATCTAATTATCACAAGCGATAATTAGAAACAACAAATATCTGATTATCAAAAACGATAATCAGAACTCATATCAACAATTATCCAATTATCACAAGCGATAATTAGAAACAACAAATATCTGATTATCAAAATGATAATCAGAACTCATATCAACAAATATCTAATTATCACAAGCGATAATTAGAAACAACAAATATCTAATTATCAAAAACGATAACCAGAACTCATATCAACAATTATCCAATTACCTGCAGATAATTGGAAGCAACAAATATCTAGAAATCAATTAAGAAGACTAGAAAATCAACATAAAAGTTTGGATCGATCCCATCAGATGGCGAGTTTTTAATTCGCCGCACGTGCATCTCAGAGTGGCCGAAGCCTACCAAGTACTCAACATAATTTTTGGCGCCCATCAGATTGACCCGGAGGTCCGCAGAGTGACCCGAAGGTCTAGTACTGGTATTTGACCCGAAGGTCCGCAGAGTGGCCCGAAAGCCCAACAAATGACCCGAAGGTCCTCATAGTGGCTCGAAAGCACACGAAATCATCAAATATTTCAATTAACGAGTCCGGAATTAACCGAAATAGCAAACGCACATGTCCCATACCACGTGTTTTACTAAATCGTTTGATTCTCTTCATCGTTTCCTTGAAAGTGCAAAATTGTGTATTTTGTAAAATTACATTTCACATTCTCAAACGGACAAGTCCGGAATTAAGCGAATCAGTAAAAGAAAGGGGTCATAGTCCTCGATTTTGCTGAAACGTTTAAATCGCTTCCTCATTCTTTTGAAAGCGCAAACTGTTAAAATTTCTGAAAACAATTTTATTTATTTTGTAAAAATAACAATTCGCATTCTCAACTGAACAAGTCCGGAGTTAAGCGAAACAGTAAAAGAAAGGGGTCATAATCCTCGATTTTGCTGAATCGTTTAAGTCGCTTTCTCATTCTTTTGAAAACGCAAACTGCTAAAATTTTATAAAACAATTTTCATTTCAAAACGATTTTCCAATCACGTGATTAAAACAGCAAATCAGTAACAATTTCGATAAGGAAATTGTACTTCTCAAAATACCGTAAAAACGGTCACAAATCAGTATTGCGGAATAACCGCTTGAAAATCCACTTTTAAAATTTGACGGTTACTGAAGCCAAAGCGACAGTAGTTTTAAAACGTCAAAATCACATCAAAACAATTTACATCAAAATGTAATATCAGAGACTTTTCATTCGTCTAAATGCCACAAAACACTGTGCTTCAAAAATTTAGCATTGGTGTAAAAACCCCGTTACAAAATAACGGCAACAAAATACGTTTCATAACCTAGCATCGGTTCAACGTAAAATAAATGCAGTAACGTGCAATTCAAATTGTGCACGTACTACAAAATGAACAAAGAAATCATTCGAATGTATCTTCAATGAAGATTAATCAAAACAGCTAAAAATCAAATCAATATATGATTAGTACAAGAGAAGCCAGCGGAAATTTCAACAAAAATCACATAACTGTAATTTCTTCAAATCCTCAATTCGGATTCGAAATTCTCAAAGAAACAAAATAATTACAGCTATGTAAACAACAAATGAAATTTATTTCAATTTCTAAATCAAATAGATTATCAGTTGTACTCAGCGAAGACAGTTTCACTGTTTCCGCTGCGCACTCTGATAAACAGTACTCAAATCAATTAAATCATCAAAATACAAATTCACTTTTTATTTTTAAATAAGGATATTTAAAAATTTCATCCAAATTTCAAAACTTTAGTTTTGACTCAGAATACAATTAAACCGTCGACCAATAGTTGTAACATATGTTCCATCTCAGTTATGTTTTATATTATGTCCATAAACCTCGCTTTGATACCAACTGTAACGCCCCACCTCTATGCTCATAATAACAAAGAGTATTAAAGAAATACTGTCTATTATTACGAAGAATAAGGCTGGATAGGAGCGACCATCCGTAATTGGCCTTACACTAATATTGGTTATCTCGATAGGAGTGGTATATACTTTTTATTTTTCATCTATTATTTATTTACTCCCATCGACATATCCAATTATCAGTATAAAACAAACTACGATAGTTCATAATAGTTTAGGACATTAGATATAACAATAACATAGATAATATAAATGCGGAACACAGATAAAAACAAAAGTCTCATATATATATAACTGATGTCAGTTAATACATAGTTGACACAATACATATGATACAACCACAACTGTCGACTCTAGAAGTTATATATACAAGTACATTATCGACTAATATACATGAATACATATCGTTCTATACAATGACACGACTACTACAAAATGACACTGACAACTTCAGAAGATATGAAAAGTCTTCAAATCCCGAACAGCAACTCAAAGAAGGAAATCTACTACCTGAAATAACTCGGGTCTGACCCGAGTATTACATTCAAAAGAAAATAATACACGGGTCAGTCTAATTCAAACTCAGTTATTAGTGCATAGGAGCAATAATAATCAAACGTCAAATAGACGACAGTCACAGAAATCTCGTATATCCAACTCTCGATACGAGAATTGGATAACGGCAAATATAGTGCTAAACAGTGTTAAACAACCAACCAGCAATCCGAAGCAGAATACAACTTTAAAACATTGAAATTAACCAACGAAGCAATTCAACAATTCGAAACATTAATTTAAAACTGTCACAACTGATAGGGCTGCAGTACACGCACGCGTGTACTGCCTCGCCACTATCGCAAGGAATACACACAAGATCACAAATGAACACAAGGTCAAACCCAATGATCGGGTTCAACTCAAGTGTAATGCCAACACAAATGAAACTGCAGCTACAAAGAGCCCAAATGTCCAAACAGTGGACAACAAAAATACTTCAACCTCATAAACCACATAAGTCGACAATACAAACAATAACAAGAGCAGGGATGTAACTGCACCCAGGATATATGCCAGTGTATGGCTACCACACAAATGACCAGAATGCAAAGGCCATAAGCCAACCCAAAAATCAACAAAGTCACCGATGAATCAGAAATTTCACCTCAAAAGCTAACAGTTCAATAAAAGGGTCAAAACGACCAAAATGGCAACAACATCAAAAATTCAACATACAAATCCATGAACAATTTAAAGGCAGCCCAAAGTTATTCAAAATCTGGAAAAAGGTGTTACATGTATATACATGTATACATGTGGGTATAAGCATGTATACACATATATAAAACATATTAACACATGAACAATTCAATGCACATGGTCCAGACTCATGGCATAAGACCAAAGCATAAATGAAGCAGTTCAAGGCACAAGACCAAGCAACAACAAGTATAAAGGTCGATGAAGTTTCACGACTATAGTGAAATATATCTAAGATCACCCAAATATGAATGCAATGCAACATAAAGACACTGCATGTACATGACACATCTAAACCCAGAAATGAAGACTGCAATTACAAGGCAGTATCTTGAATCAGTAACCACCTGTAGACTACAAGAAGAGCACGAATGCAAACCAGACTATACATGTGAACAAACATGTGTACCCAGCTAGGTCAAAACAGCAAGGCACAACACTAATTCTAGTAATGTCAAACTGGAAAACAAGACAACAAGTGTGCCAGATTAATGTAAACAGTACGGTTCAGTGAAATGAAGTGAAGCCACAAGTATATAACTGCACTAGACCAAATGCCATCCAGTAAACAAAGCTCAACTGTAATGTACACATCAGCCGAGGTCCATACGTGGAGCTACAAACTTACATATATCATAATAGCACAAAACAGTGAACAATCATGGTGCAACACATACATATATACACGTATGGTCACACAACGCAAAGGCATGAAGCTATAAGAAGGCGATTCAGAAGTCAAGTAACATGGACCAGATCCGAAAAATCAAAATGACTTGGCAACCCAAAATACCAACCACAAGTCGAAGTTTTCAGAAAGCAAATGTAAACTGCCTCGATTGAGGTCTCATAATCATTGAAAATAAAATACCAAGTCAATGCAGCAAATAGAACTCAAGTATAGATCTAACTATGTATGCATACACACAAACAAGGGTATATATGCACACATATTAATCTACACCTATATGTGCACGCTGCACATAAAAGTGCAGACACTACCCAATCCGGTACAGCAAACAAACTGAACAAAATAAATACACTGCAACCTCCTAAGAGCCCACGCATCCAAGCAGTGGATAACAAAATGCTTTAACTATATAGAATACATAAATCGACCATGTAAGCAGTGACATGATCGGGGATGCAGACTCCAGTATATCAACCGGGAACTTGAAGACATTATTGAGTTAATGTCAAAGTTCGCCCAAAACAAGTTCTAAATCAATTCTAGAGTCGAAGCCAACATTGACGACAAGGTCGAAACCAAAAGGAACGACAATCAACATTTTCAATTCAAGTAAACGAATTATATGAAGTTGATACATTCAAAGAAATCATCAACAACGAACTCAAAACAAAACAAGCAGTAAGAATCGATTACTCAAGCAACAGAAGCACGAATTAAAAAGAAAAGGTCACCAGCATAATTTAGCACAAAATCAATCTCGAAGTCGCAATTTACCGAAGTCAATTTAACAGTTTCAATAATCAATACTGTAGGGCTCAAGTGAAAACAACATCAGGGAAATTAAAACACATCGACGAAATAAACAATACATAAACGAAGCAATTCGACTATGAAAGTCGCGAACTTGAGCAAGCCAGAAACCACTAAGCTACGAATTAGATGTGAGTAGTGATTACTCACCTTAGCATCGACGAGTGGAAGATGAGCTTTCGATCAGCTACTCAAATCGGCAGAAGCCCAATTTGGGGACGAACGATACCAACGAACACGCTCCACTTTCGAGCGAGCGAACGGAGAAGAAAATGGAGCCGCCATCATTTATTTTTGTTGCGTTTTCTTAGCCTAGGGTTTTTTTTTTCTTTGAATGAACGAATGGAGGGGTCGGGTTTTGAATCGAATCAAGAGAGGAATGGGCATCTAAACATAAGTGGGCTGAAATTCAATCTTTAAAGCCCAAACTACACTTAACAACTTATAAAAGGATTTCAATTTGAATTAAATCTGCATTAGCAATGAACAACGACTTAATCGTCATTTTGGCGATAAATAATTGTTACAAAAATCTCAGGGTTGTTACAAATCAACAACAATGTCATGATAGTATTACGAAGAAGTGTGTCTACTAGAGGTAGCTAACCTCATTGGCCGGTACGGCTCCTGTTTTAGTCATTTCAAATTGACACAATTGTCAGGCCAATCCATCATCGTTCTCTTTTTTCAAATCCATCAAATGACGCAAAATCCAACCACTTCGTTCTAGAGTCTCCTCCGCGTACACATTTGTTAAAGTGGTTCCAATATTGATAGAGAATATACCAATAAGAGGCTCTGGTCTCTTTAATAACCAAACGTCGTTTTACACACCGGTTGGTTCTTTTACATTTTGAAAACAGTTCGTACTTGGTATCAAAATATCATATTCACTTCAAAAATCAAATCCATTTTGAAATCATCATATTCGCTTCACAAATCATATTTTACTTCAAAATGTCAATTCAGTTCAATATATCGATTTCACCTCAAAATTTTGGTTCGAATTACAATTTAGGTTATAACTTCACTTTACCCCAATTTGCATTTAAATCCAAGATTTAAATATAAACATTTCACCCTTTTGACCAGTTTGAATTTTTAGAAATTAGTTAAAATAATTTTAAAATAGTAAAATAGTTAAAATAGTTTCATAGAAAATAGTTTGAGTATTAAAAATGGTTTATACAGTAAAATAGTTTGGAAAATCAAAATAATATGAATATTTAAAGAGGACAGATTTTAAACTGTTTATACTAAAAATAATTCATTTGAAAATAGTTTTAAAGTCAAACCGGTTCAATTCCAAATTTATCAATTCAAATTAATTCCAATTTCCATTTCGATTTAATCGATTCAATTCTGATTTCAAGTCGAATTTTATTTCGATTCCAAATTAATTTCAATTTCAATTCCAAATTAATTTCAATTACAATGCCAAATTAATTTCAATTTCAATTCAATATTAATTTCAATTCCAAATTTAAACCATTTCGATTTATATCAATTCCGAGTTCGATTTTCAAAATATCGATTCAAAACACTTAAATCAAATTTACCTTCAATATCCAATTTAAAATCCAAATCCTCAAATATAATTCAATTCCAAGCTCAATTCCGAAATATCGTTTTATATCACTTTTACTTAGTGATATTCAAAGTTCGAATAAAAGTCCAATCTTTTAAAACAAATCAATTTCTAGAATAACCATAATATTTCGATTATAACTTCAAAATCTCAACTTCAATTATTTAAAACATTCCTATTATCAAACTTAAATTTCAACACTTCGTGCTCAAATTCGAAAATAGTTCGATTTCCATAAATTCGATTTTCATTTTCTTAAAATCAAACCATTTAAATAAATTTCAAATCAAAAAATTTTAAAATCATTTAATTTAACCAATCCGGTATCCGTATATAATTTTCTATCCTATGGCCAAGTGAATAGTTATTTCGATTTAATTTCCGGGATGGATATATATCATTTCAATCCAAAATAAATGTCATAGGTATATATCACTTCAACCTATTTCTTAATTTATTCGAAATAATTCAATTTACAGTTTATATGCTGTAAAAAGTTTTCAGGGTGATAACAGGATATATCAAAATAAATAAACATTCAAATCATCCAAAATATCAACCAATTTCATCCATCACAATCAACATCTAAATCAACCAATAATTCACAACAATTTCATAGTTATCAATATCAGGTAATTTACTGGTAATTAAATTCCAATTTCAAATTTAATTGTCAATTTTAATATATACAGTCAATTCATATGTCAATTTCATTTTCAATTAACAGTCAATAAAATTAGATAACTTCACGATTCAATTTTAACGAACATAAAAATATTATAATACATCGTGAGCGTTAAAAACACTCACCTTTTATTTGAAACTGAAATTATTCCAGCTTCAAATAAATCTCAAACCAACTCCAAGACGTGGCCTTCGTCGATACGAATCCAATGCAATTTGTTTCATTCGAATCTGACCTAAAACGAGTGAGTTATCACATCTATAAGTATTTGAATTTTTATTAAACAAATTATATAACTTAATCTATATAAATTCATTACCCAATAAACAAATTAAAATCCCGGCCCACTATGCTCATACCCGCTCCAACACACCCTATCTTCTCCAATCTTTCCCTTGTGCATGATGAACACAAGTGACCCATTGTCGCATGCACTAATTCGAGTGACACAGAGCATCTCTCAATGATTTGGAATTTCAACTTCGCCATTGTTTCCCATTCGCCTCGCTCGACTCGACCATCCTCATTTCGACACTTCCGGAGCCTCCATGCAAATCGCGACAATCAACTGCTCCCCCCTTGACCTGAACGTGATGCGTTTCACGATGAGGCTTCGCGACCTCTCAAATTCGGCGACTAGCTGCCCTCTGCATCCTCAAATCCAAATCTATGCTCTGTTCGACCAAACGGTGCCTACAGCCTCCATAAAAGCCAACCCTAGTTCTCAGACTTCTCGCGACATCATTATCGAACCTCACCAATCATGGCCGCACCATACAAGAAGTATATCAGATCGAAGTACTCATCAATTCGAGAATTTTGAAGCAAGTTTCGCATTTTTTTGTTTTGTATTTCAAGAGAATTCAATTTTTAAAGTTTCCATTTTCCTTTTTTCTTTTTGTTTAGTGTGTTTTGGAATGAAGAGAGGGAACGCAAACGATTTTAAGTCAAGCAGGAGGTAGGTACTATAGTAGGGTGGCTGATAAGAAGGTTTAGGTTAGGCAAAAGTCAAATCAACCATATATATATAATTTAAATTCAAAATATCCCGCTTATGGAACTTAAAATCTCGAACCCCTATCGAGGCATGCCGCCAGGCGTTCATAATGTTATACCCTTATTTCGAACGCAATGGAACAATTCTCGAGACCGAATTCGATCATATGCAGAAGATAGCTTTTTGAACATAATTATAATATTTATTTTCAATATTAATTTCAAAGTGTTTCTAGCCCGTACGACCAAACGATAACTCCAAACACTACAAAATTTAAATTCGACAATAATACACTATTACAGATCCAATGGAACTGGTTTAGTCGAATTTCGAGACAGTGGCCAAAATGGCTATTTTTACTCGTTAATTATAATATGAAATTTCCAATTTCTAATTATTCATTTTATATCCAATTTTAAATTTTAACAATCTTTATTCGTATTTAAATAAAATCTAAATCAATTTCCGATATCATTTTCATTCACATTAATTTAAAATTCAATTATTTAAATAATTGCAATATTAAATTTAAACAATTTTAATTATCCAATAAATCGATATTAATAAATCAATAAATTTCAAATGGATTTCAATTTTCAACAATTATTTTATTTTCATCTAAACAATACAACATTTATTGTCCAATTCTTGCTATTGATTATAAATACATTCAATACGTAGAATTCCATTTCAATACTGCTATTGCCAAAATCTTCGAAATTGGTTATTTCAGTATTTTATCCCCTTTCATATTAAAGAAATTACATAAATAAGACATTAAATTTCTATTTTAAACCATTTTGATCCAATAATCATATTAAATTTAATAATTTAAAATAGCTAAAAATATGGGTCGTTACATTCTCCCCCACTCAAAACTTTTCGTCCTCGAAAAGGCGTTAAGTACAGAATTTAACATACAATATATTCTATCAAAATAATTAACTTATAAACATAAACATCTTATTTAGAAAAATATTACTACGCTCTCGCTATGACACTTCGATATCGGTTTTGCGTAAATTTGAACTTATATAGAAAAAAAGTTATAAAATTTTCAAAACCTCAAAAAATTTCTAACTCCCGGATTTACGAAAAATTTCGGTAGAGTCTCCTTTGTGCGGCTCGATCGGAAAAAATTTATAACACAATATATAACCCAAATATATATCAAATATACATCTCATCACAATGATGAGGCATCTCGTAGGGAAAAATATAAAAGCATGGTATGTAATCTGAGATGTGTACCTTATTATTAATACAAGCGAGTTCGCTCGTATTAAGCAAGCAAAAGCATATAAAAACCCACATATACATCTAAACGGTCTTCGTATGTACCTATCTCAACTCAATTTAGAATATTAGTCACTTATAAAGATGTAGAAATCATATATGAGTTAAATAAAACCACATAGCATAAGTTTTGAATCCAAATCCTAAACATAAGCACAAATACACAACATACACCAATTAAATGCAATCAAAAATAGTTAAAACAATAATTTGCAACAAAAGAAACCATTCAATAAATAATATTCATCCAATTAATCCAATTAACTCATAACTATGTGAATTTACATTATCCAATGTCAATATTTAATTTATACACTTCATTTCTTATTAGCATTTTTTAAACATTTAATTGGTTTGCTTCCAATTTATTCAGATCTATTTCATTTACATTCAATTTATTCAATTTAATTTGTTAACTTTCAATTGTTTCACTTTTTGTTTAACACATTTCATATAAATTCATTTATTAACCATTTTATAAAATTATTCCATTTAGCCTTGTTAAGTTAAATTTATTTCATTATCACTTAGTATTCTAATACTAATATTATTTATAAACTATTTAAGTTTATTGTAAACGTTTTACAAAATTGCAACTCATTTTTATCATTATTCCATAACTCAAGTTCATATTAATCCATTGATCCACTTAAGTAATTTATTTCATAAATTTGAATTCATATTAATGATTTCATTTCAGTAAATTTTATTTTATAAACGATTCTCTTCATTAGTTTATTCATTGATTCAAACTCATATAATATTTTTACTTAAGTAAATTTTATTTTATAACTCCAATTTGTATTAATAATTTTCTTCACCATCAATTTTATTCAACTTCTTTTAAGTTAACTTCAATTTATAATTTATTCCCTTAACTTATTTCATATTCAATTAGTTACCATTCAATGTTATTGAAACTCATTCTATTTTCATTTAATTTATTTACATTCAATTTAAATTAAATTCAATTGCTCATATTAATTTACTTACACTCATTTATTTTATTTAATTTCTTTTAGACTTAAATTACATTTCATTTTAAAGTTCAAGTTCGTACTCATTTATTAATTCATTTTATAGCTCAAGTGAGAATAATTCACTTTACTAATTTCTCTAGTTCAATTCAAATCCAACTAAACTCATTTAATCCTTATTAAGCGAAATTCTATTTCATTTAATCCACTACTCATTTTATTAATACAATTCACTAACTTCTTCCATTTATTCATTTCGGTTAGCTTTTCATAAATTAAAGTTCATTTCATAATTCAATATTAGCTTCCATCCTTTAACATCCATATTCAATTAATTTAACATCTTGTTTAACTAACATTTATCAAAGTTATAAACTAAAAACTTAACTTTACATTTTCGCGAAACATTTGAATTATAATGTTCATATCTCCATTTTTAGCATCAACATCATTAATGAATTATTTCTTATATCCTTACTTAAGTTTCTTTACAACTTAGTTCACATTTATTTTCACAATTTCATTTAATAACAAATTTATTTGTGAAACATTTCATTAATCATCACTTTAGTTTATAATCATTCGATAAAAGTCCAACTTCTTATATATGACTTTATCTATGTTTCTAATTATCTCAAAAGTTACAAATTCAATTTCAAAATTTCTTTGCAAATTTATATTTAATTCTATTACCAATTTACAAAGATATTATTTAATTCATTTGTCTACTTTCTTAAGTTCCAATTACTTATTCCATTTAGTCATTAATCATTTCATAATATACTAATTAATTATATAACATTTATTATTACAACTAAATTTCCATTTATATACATTTTAATTACTTTTAATTTTTGTTTACTTGTATAATATTCCATTACATATCCAAATCATCATTTTAACTTTTAACATTTGGTAAGTCTTATTATATGTTATTAGAATGCAATTTGGTATTACACAAATTAATCTGATTCATTTTACTTAATTAGAATGTTCACTATTTTAACTTGTTTAAATTTTCTTTACTTTCAATTTTAGAGTTGTAAACTTCAACTCTAAAGTTTCTCAAAACATTTAGCTTAGATTTCTTAATTTTCTTATTTTATAAGTTCTGGTTATTCAAATATTTCAATTCATTCAAATAATTTGAAGACTATTAATTAACAGAACTAAATTTTTTTAAATACCGGGTTCATTTCAAATCATTTGAAATAAGTATATATACTTATATCTTTTGTATATCAAATCATACTTCGGAGTTTAAACCAAAATCCGTTTATCAAAGTAATTTCGTAGCAAAGCTTCTCAGAAGTCTACCCAGCTTTGAGACTCGAAAATGAACGTTGATGATGCTGCACAGTCATCACCGAAATTATTTTTCAGCGACATAAGAGGGGAGTACTGAATTCATTCCTTCTAAAATTTATTTGAAAACAATTTGTATTTGTATATACTTTTAAACAATACTGATATTATTTTACAAACCTTGAAAACCTTTTTCAGAAACACCGAAATTTAAATTTCTCAAATTCTCAATTTTATATTCATTTTACTTGCAAATTATATTTTATAAATCACATTTATACAGTTTCATTTTCTTATAATCATATAATAGTTAATAGTTTAGGAATATTGACTAATCAAATAATAAACGATAATGATCAATATTATCATTTCTAACAACCAATTCATTTAACTATCTAAATTTCAAAAAACCATTCTTTTATATATAAAATATAATACTAGGTAAAATTATTTCATTTACCAAATTTCAAAAACAATATTGTGTTGGTTTGCTTTGTTCAAATGTTTACCCTATCGATATAGTGGCATCCCACATACTGATTAGATCCCAAAATCCAAACTTAACAATTCAAATAACACAATATAAAACATTTTATACAACACTAACAATTATGCTCTCTCATATATATACACTCAAACAGACTCATTCTAGGGTATTACTACCCTATCTCTAATAAGTCAAACCACACTAAGCTAAGGTTATCGCTAAACCAAAGCTCTGATACCAACTGTGACGACCCACATTTTGGAAGGTTTAAATCGACAATAATCCGCACATGTCCAATTTAAACAATCCAGAACATAGATAATCATTGGGGTTAATTAAGAAAAAGAAGAAAAGAAGAAGAAAATAAACACAGAATCTCACAGCGGAACGATAAAATATAATAATCAAATAAACAGTTCATGAAGCTGTTTACTATACATTTGATTATAATTTATACAACATTTATCAGAGTTATACATACACAACAGAACAAAATATAATGCAGCAGACAACATGATGCAGGAATAATACTAGTAATAATATACCAAATCTTCATCTTCGTCCTCTAGAATAATCTTCAATGCACCGAAAAACTCAGGGCTGAACCGAGCGTAATGAAAAGACAAAACACTCGAGTCAAGACTAAAATATTCTTATGTGAGTCAAATGAATATCGCATATAACACAAGTGTCATTGCGTTAGAGATGTTTATGTGGTTTCACATTTCCTACCCAGTGTATAACGTGCATGCAATAACTCAAGAGATGTTACGGGATTTTCCGTCTCTTAAGGATCCATCAAAATATTTATATGTAGTAGAATACGCTACATATATAATGTCTAATCAATAAAATAAATATCAAAATAGCATTAGGGCTTTACATTGATCCCCATTAACACGTTTTTAAGCATTGTCGTACAGTTTGCATATAAAACGTCAGTAAACTGTCGGTGGATAGGGATGCGCCGTGATACGACAACACTAAACCAAAATCGAAGGGGTCTCGTATAAGAATAAAAGTATGACAAGGCATGTGAGGCAATGCCCAAAGTAGGATACTACCAGTTTACCCTTCACGGCCGGTGGTAACCCCCAGCGGCCTACTGCGTCCAATACTCCCAAAATCCGAGGGTGCACACCAATCAATAACAATGTCATGATAGTAATACGAAAAAGCATGTCCAGTAGAGGTAGCTAACCTCATTGGCCAGTACGACTCCTGTTTTAGTCATTTCAAATTGACACAAGTGTCAGGCTAATCCATCATCGTTCTCTTTCTTCAAATCCAAACGATGCTATATCCAACCACTTCGTTCTAGAGTCTCCTTCGCGTACACAGTAGTTAAAGTGGTTCCAATATTGACAGAGAGTATGCCAATAAAGAGGCTCCGATCTCTTTAACAACCAAATGTCGTTTTACACACCGGTTGGTTCTTTTGCATTTCGAAAACAGTTTGTACTTGATATCAATATATCATATTCGCTTCACAAATCATATTTTACTTCAAAATGTCAATTCAGTTCAATATATCGATTTCACCTCAAAATTTTGATTCGAATTACAATTTAGGTTATAAATTCACTTTAACCCAGTTCGCATTTAAATCCAAAATTTAAATATAAACATTTCACCTTTTTGACCAGTTTGAATTTTTGGAAAGTAGTTTAAATAATTTTAAAATAGTTAGATAGTTAAAATAGTTTCATAGAAAATAGTTTGAGTATTAGAAATGGTTTATATAGTAAAATAGTTTGGAAAACCAAAATAATATGAATATTTAAAGAGGGTAGATTTTAAACCGTTTATACTAAAATAATTCATTTAAAAATAGTTTCAAAGTCAAATCGATTCAATTCCAAATTTCCCAATTCAAATCAATTCCAATTTCAATTTTGATTTAATCGATTCAATTCCGATTTCAAGTCGAATTTTACTTCGATTCCAAATTAATTTCTATTTCAATTCCAAATTAATTTCAATTACAATTCCAAATTAATTTCAATTTCAATTCTAAAAAAATTTCAATTCCAAAATAATTTCAATTCCAAATTTAAACCATTTTGATTTATATCTATTCCGAGTTCGATTTTCAAAATGTCGATTCAAAACACTTAAATCAAATTTACCTTCAATATCCAATTTAAAATCCAAATCCTCAAATATAGTTCAATTTAGAGCTCAATTCCAAAATATCATTTTATATCACTTTTACTTAGCGATATTCAAAGTTCGAATAAAAGTCCAATCTTTTAAAACAAATCAAATTCTGGAATTCACATCATATTTCGATTGTAACTTCAAAATCTCAACTTCAATTATTTAAAACATTCCTATTATCAAACCAACACTTCGAGCTCAAGTTCGAAAATAGTTCAATTTCCATAAATTCGATTTTCATTTTCTGAAAATCAAATCATTTAAATAAATTTCAAATCAAAAAAATTGAAAATCATTTAATTTAACCAATCCGGTGTCTGTATATAATTTTCTATCCTATGGCAAGTGAATAGTTATTTTGATTTAATTTCAGGAATGGATATATATCATTTCAATCCAAAATAAATGTCATAGGTATATATCATTCCAACCTATTTCTGAATTTATTCGAAATAATTCAATTTACAGTTTATATACTGTAAAAGGTTTTCAGGGTGATAACAGGATATATCAAAATAAATAAACATCCAAATCATCCAAAATATCAACCAATGGCATCCATCACAATCAACATCCAAATCAGCCAATAATTCACAATAATTTCATAGTTATCAATATCAGGTAATTTCCTGGCAATTAAATTCCAATTTCAAATTTAACTGTCAATTTTAATATCTATAGTCAATTCATATGTCAATTTCATTTTCTATTAACAATCAATAAAATTAGATAACTTCACGGTTCAAGTTTAACGAACATAAAAATATTATAGTACGCCGTGAGCGTTAAAAACACTCACCTTTTATTTGAAATTGAAATTATTCTAGCTTCAAATAAATATCAAACCAACTCCAAGACGTGGCCTTCGTCGATACGAATCCAATGCAATTTGTTTCATTCGAATCTGACCTAAAACGAGTAAGTTATCACGTTTATAAAAATTTGAATTTTTATTAAACAAATTATATAACTTAATCTATATAAATTCATTACCCAATAAACAAATTAAAAGCCCAGCCCACTATGCTCATACCCGCTCCAACATACCCTATCTTCTACAATCTTTCTCCTGTGCACGAAGAACACCAAAGACCCATTGTTGCGTGCACTAATTCGAGTGACACAGAGCATCTCTTAATGATTTTGATTTTCAACTTCGCCATCGTTTCCCACTCGCCTCACTCGACTCGACCATCCTCATTTCGACACTTCCGAAACCTCTACGCAAATCGCGCAAATCAACTACTCCCCCCCTCGACCTGAACATGACGCATTTCACGATGAGGCATCGCGACCTCTCAAATTCGACGACTAGCTGCCCTCTGCATCCCCTAACCCAAATCTATACTCCGTTCGACCAAACGATGCCCACAACCACCATAAAAGCCAACCCTAGTTCTCAGACTTCTTGCGACATAACTATTGAACCTCACTAATCATGGCCGCACCATACAAGAATTATATCAGATTGAAGAACTCATCAATTCGAGAATTTTGAAGCAAGTTTCGCATTTTTTTTGTTTTGTATTTCTAGAGAATTCAATTTTTAAAGTTCCCATTTTCCTTTTTCTTTTTGTTCTGTGTGTTTTGGGATGAAGAGAGGGAATGTAGACGATTTTAAGTCAAGCAGGAGGTAGGTACTATAGTAGGGTTGTTGATGTACAGGTAGGGTGGCTGATAAGAAGGTTTAGGTTAGGTAAAAGTCAAATCAACCATATATATATAATTTAATTCAAAATATCCCGCTTATGAAACTTAAAATCTTGAACCCTTATCGAGGCATGCCGCCAGGCGTTCATAATGTTATACCCCTATTCTCAACGCAATGGAATAAGTCTCGAGACCTGATTCGATCGTATGTAGAAGATGGCTTTTGAACCCAATTATAATATTAATTTTTGATATTAATTTCAACGCGTTTCTATCCCGTACGACCAAACGATAAGTCCAAACTTTATGAAATTTGAAATCCGATAAAAATACACTATTACGGATCCAATGGAACTAGTTTCGTCGAATTCCGAGAGAGTGGTCAAAATGGCTATTTTTACTCGTTAATTATAAAATGAAATTTCCAATTTCTAATTATTCACTTTTAAATCCAATTTTAAATGTTAACAATCTTCATTCATATTTAAATAAAATCTAAATCAATTTTCGATATCATTTTCATTCACATTAATTCAAGATTCAATTATTTAAATAATTGCAATATTAAATTTAAACAATTTTAATTATCCAATAAATCGATATTAATAAATCAATGAATTTTAATTTTCAACAATTATTTTATTTCCAGCTAAACAATACAACATTTATTATCCAATTTTTGCTATTGATTTTAAATACATTTAATACGTAGAATTCCATTTTAATACTGTTATTGCCAAAATCTTCGAAATTTGTTATTTCAATATTTTATCCCAGTTCATATTAAAGAAATTACATAAATAAGACATTAAATTTCTATTTTTAACCATTTTTATCCAATAATCATATTAAATTTAATAATTTAAAATAGCTAAAAAATACGGGTCGTTACATATTTAATGGTTGCCTTGCCGGGCGAATCTACGACACATATCATTTATTTTCTACAATATCACCCGTGAATGCTATCATCTATACACAATGTACAACATTAAACTCCGGGAGTCCCAAGAGTTAAATATTACTATTTGTATGCGTTAATACCACATTCTAGTTAGTTCTTATACTAAATCCTTAATACCTTCTCTTAGTCCTTGGAATATTTTTTTACGTCACCAACTTATATCTTTATTAATAGTTGGCTTGGAAACGCAAAATTTTGGTCCGACCGCGAACATCCAAAATTGTCCTTATATGTATTTCTTTGTTAAAGGTTGTAATACATTTGATGTCACACTCTTTAGATGTGCGTGAAATATCAAAAATGTCTCTCTACAGATATTATCAAGATTAGGTATACCTCAAAAATAGGATTTGACAATTAAGCTTCCTTTGCAGATTCAAAATTTCCTTTATAAATATACCAAGTCTTCATATTATTTAAAAATAGGATGTAACAAATAAACTACTTTACAAATTTTTTTTATAAATTATTAATAATGTAAATAAAATTTTAAACTAAAAAAAATAGATATTGCAACTTAAAAGTAAAAATTCAAATTAACTACGTATGATACAACACAAACATATGACTACATATTTGTGGAAAATATTTTCTTTTAAATGTATGAAATAAATACAATTTGTACAAAAATAATTCAGGTGCCTTCATCATGCTTGAAGCACATGTCGTAATGCTTTTTTATAATTGGTATTACATCCGTTGTCCAGATGCATGTGAGCTTCCAAATGCAATTCTACTCAAATGAGAGTCACTTCCAAATTGTACTTACTATTTAACGTGAGGACAAATGTAAATTAGAGTTTTGTAAAAAAAATGATTGCAGATATCATATTATATTACAGGGAAATGGGCTAAAGGAAAAACATATCACTTTTTTTTGCGTTAGGGACGTCCATTTTTTTTCCTTTTTAAGGAAGCGGGCTTTATAATTTTGGTTGAAGGAAAACCTTTACAAAAAAATTAAATCGTGCATCTTCTTCAATCTCATTCTTCTTCAATCTCGATCTCAAATCATGTCGACTACCAAAAATTAAATCGATCTTTGCTTCTCCTTGAATAAACTTCGCCGCTTCGTCTTCCCAAACTCACTGTTGCTATTCGCTTGAAGATGTCGACTCGAAGATGCATCTCACCTCACCATTTCTCTCAGATGAAGATCGAGATCGTCGCACTTCCATTTTAGATTGCTTGAGTTGAGGTCGGCATCCTCGCTATGCTTTGTGATGTCAAGAACAGGAGACGCTGTCGTGAGCGCTTTGAGTTTGAGTTTGAGTTTGTCGCCGCTTGCTTGTGAATGCTTTGGAGTTCTAACACGACGTTGATCTTAATTGGAGGTTTGATATTTGATTATTGTATCTTTCATATTATTATGATATATGAAACTAGCATTTTTGTGTATATTATGCAATTTAGTCTTTTATTGTTTTTTATTTTGTATTTGATGTTGAATGTCGCTCTTGTTAGTTTCAGATGGTGTATTTGATGTTGATTGTATTTCTGGTAAGCTTCAGGTTGTTGTTGAATTTGTTAAAGTTTAATGCTATATGTATATAGCATTTTATGTTAATAATGAACTATTTATATTAGAGGGAATTAGGCACAAGGACAAACTTTGAAAAAAAAATTGGCTGAAGGACCAAGTTTCATTTTTGGACTGAAGGACAAAGCTTAAAAGAAAATTAGATTGAAGAACAATGCTAGTTATAACTAGCACTATATTCAGTTTTTACACTATACAAAATGCTAGTTATAACTAGCATTATATTTAGTTTTACACTGTACAAAATGCTATTTATATTTAGTATTTTCCTTCAGCCTAATATTTTTCAAAGTTTGTCCTTCATCCTAAAAATGAAATTTATTGTCCTTCGGCCTAAATTTTTTTCAAAGTTTGTCCTCGTGCCTATTTTCCACATTGTATTATGCTTAAATATTATGAAATTTACAAGTGTACTTAATATTTTTGAACATTTCTATGTACTCAATAAGATATGTTGTTTATGATTTTCATAGTACAAACATTGAACATCAAGTTTTTGCATTATGCTAGTTGTATATAGCATTTTAGTATAATTGAAAGTAATAGGAATAAATACTAGTGTAATTTAAAGTTGTATTACAAACATTTCATTCTTTTGCAATTATCCAACAGTTCATCATTCTAGAAATATGATAATTGACTTCATAATTAAATGTCACATCAAACTATTATTTCAAATATCTAATAAATGCTATTGATGTTAATACCCTAGGTATTGATTTTGATGGTAACAACCACATAAATATTATTACTAACGTATCTTCGAGTTATGCAGTCATATCAGATATATTATGGAGACATTTACAGAGATAATCAAGAATACAGTGGAAGCAAATGAATTATAGAAGAAGGTTAATCAGAGCAATTGAAGAACAAAACCAAATTAGAGAAGAATGCTGAAGGATAAAGATGTTTGAAGTGATGAGGAGTTGGTTGAACCTTAGAATATCTTGTTAAAGATCTCTTGGCAATTATACTTGAAGATCATCAACCATTGACCTCAATCGAATGACAAAAATCCATAAATATAAGGTAATTTGAAATGCTGAAAATTCGCAACACTTATTAGTGTTGCTGTTCATTTTGCAACATACCCACGTCGACATACTAGGTAGGGGGATGTCGACATGCTAGCCGTTTTTCAGAATTTCAAATTTCAAATGAAGAGACATTTCCCTCCACCTCTTCACCAAAAGACACGTCTCTTCAACCACTATATAAAGGCCTCTGAAAACGAATTTTAATATCAAGAATTCTCATTTTCTCTTCCTCCTTCTCCTCCAAACATTTGCAAAAGAAATCCATTGCATACTCTTCAAATCTCCTTGCAAATCGGTACTATTTCACTCCAATTCTTCACTGATTTGCAAGCCACACAATATCAGAGAGTTGTACTTGAATTCACATCATTCGCTCTCTGATTTCATCCTATTCCTCAAAGAATTCAAAGATATATTACCATTGGAGGTCTATAGGATCATTGTACCGAATCTGCACGAATCTGTATTGAAGATACGACTACTTTCCATAGTTTGTTGTTGGTGATAAGGAGAAGGTGTTCTTGTAGCCTGTAAAATAAAGAGGGCGTGTCTTGTAGCCCGTGAAACCAAGATTGTAAAGGTGTTCTTGCCACCCATGGAAAGCAAGCGGTTATAGTGGAATTCCGCATGATAGAGTGCAGGACTGGATGTAGGATTGGTTAATCCGAACCAGTATAAAAATTCGGGTGTTATTTACATTACTGCAGTTTACTTTATTACTTACTTATTCTTTTATTACTTCTTTATATTCATAAGTAAGTAGTTAATACACATTTCACCACCTCTAGTGTCTGAATAGCCTTAAGATCCAACATTGTGTTGTAGACACTCCAGTTTCTAACAATTGGTATCGGAGCATTGGTTTTCAAAAATTCATAACTTGGTTTTTGAAAAGTATAAATGGCTAATGACACTAGTAACACATTTTTTAACACCTTTGTAGAAGGGAAATCTACCACTAGACCCCCTCTATTTGATGGCAGTAGTTATGCATATTGGGCTTGTAGGATGAAATGTTATTTGGTCTAATGGTTTGGATATTTGGAACATTACCCAAATAGAGTACATAGAGCCTCAAACTGAATATTCAAAATGGACACTAGACCAAAAGACACAAGAACTTAATAACTCTAAGGCCATGAACATTTTATTTTGCTCCTTAAATAGAAATGAATTTAATCGAGTGTCTATTTGTAATTATGCATATGAAATTTGGAGAACATTGCAAGTAACACATGAAGGCACCAGTAAAGTAAAACAAACAAAGATATCTATGCTAACTAACCTGTTTCAACTCTTTCAAATGAAACCAAATGAGTTTATTTCTGATATGTATTCTTGGTTTCAAGATATAGTACATGCCTTAATATCATCAGGAAAGAAAATTACTGAAGAAGACCAAGTTAGAAAGATCTTGAATTCACTTCCTAGTGAATGGGATCAGAAGACTCTGGCAATTGAAGAAGCCAATGATATTAGTACTATGAAAATAGAAGATTAAATTGGTAACCTAATGTCCTATGAAGTAAAGTTGCAGATTAGAAAAGAGAATCAGGCAGATGAGAAGAAATCACTAGCACTCAATGCTACGATCGACAACGATGAACCAGATGATGATGTTGTTGATGATGATATTGATTTTATGACCAAGAAGTTCAAGAAATTCTTGAAGTATTGGATAACAAACAAACTTCGAAAAACTAACAACAATAATTCTAGAAATGGAAATGTTGTTAAGTGTTTCGAATGTGATAAACCCGGTCATTTGAAAAGAGACTGCCCCAACCTGAAGAAATCAAAGTACTTTTCAAACACTTTCAATAAGAAGAGGAAACAGGCATTCAATGCAAAATGGGATGATTCAGATACATCATAAAGTGATAGTGATTCAGAAACAGAAAATGCCAACATGTGCTTCATGGCAAAGGATGACCAGGTATGGAATTTTAATAAAGAAATTACTAATGTTTTGAATGATATGAATCAGGGATATAACATACTTAGGAAAGAGTACAATAGTAGTTTGGCAGAGATAGATAGATTAAAAATATTTAATGAAAGGTTAATTGAAGAAAAACAATGTCTAGAATATGAAATTGTAAGACTTAATAGGTATAATGATGAAAAGGATTTGACACTTGGAAGTTTTGAAAAACTAAAAAGTGAAAACGAATCCTTAATCAGAAAATCTTTCAATGAAGTCAAAGATCACTGATCTGAATGACAAAATAACATCTCTAGAAAATTTTATTCTTAACCGTAATAAGGATATTGACAAAATAAAAACTGATGTTGATAAATTTAACAAAGGGAAGGATAATCTAGAAAAATTATTATCTACATCTAAACACACTAGGAATAAACATGGACTTGGATACACCCCTAAGGCTAAATCAAAGAAAAATAGTATTCAAAATACTAAGTTTTTTAAGGCTACTAAGTTCAAACCAAAACCTAGGAAACTAAAGTTAAAACCTCCAAATAGATTCATTAATTTATGGGTTCCAAAAAGGTTGGATGATACTGAAAAAGAAAAATATATTGATAATTTTATTAATAAGGTTCATTCATCTAATGATTATATTTTGAGAGGACATTCAAACTCTTCATGGGTTTGGCATCCTAAAACTTAACCCCATGGACCCCAAAATAAAAAGGGTACCAGTGTGCATAATTTATAATTTTTCAGGTACCAAACAATATATACAAGATAGCGGATGCTCAAAGCATATGACAAGAAATCTATTGAACTTTGGATATATATGAAAAGGATTTGTTATTGGCATCGGCAAAGTCGGTAACTCTAAAACTCGTCTTATTATTTGATAAGTTTATTTCATGTTTTGAATTGATTTGGTTTCCCCTCAAGTGTTTTATTTATAAGCATTTATCTCTATATACAAACTCTACATATTGTCTAGCAGTGATTTAAGCGACTCTTTTTTACCCTTTTTGTTGATGACAAAGGGAGAGAAAAGGTATAAATATACTAGGCAAAATGATAGGGGGAGTGCATAGAGTTAGGGGGAGTCAAATATAAAAATATTATATTTTATCTCTCAAATATTTATATGGTTGTCATCATCAAAAAGGCGGAGATTGTTAATACCCTAGGTATTGATTTTGATGATAACAACCACATAAATATTATTACTAACGTATCTCCGAGATATGCAGTCATATCAGATATATTATGGAGACATTTACAGAGATAATCAAGAATACAGTGGAAGCAAATGAATTATAGAAGAAGGTTAATCAGAGGAATTGAAGAACAAAACCAAATTAGAGAAGAATGCTGAAGGATAAAGGTGTTTGAAGTGATGAGGAGTTGGCTGAACCTTAAAATATCTTGTTAAAGATCTCTTGGCAATTATACTTGAAGATCATCAACCATTGACCTCAACCAAATCACAAAAATCCATAAATATAAGGTAATTTGAAATGCTGAATTCGCAGCACTTATTAGTATTGTTGTTCATTTTGCAACATACCCATGTCGACATACTAGGTAGGGGGATGTCGACATGCTAGCCGTTTTTCAGAATTTCAAATTTCAAATGAAGAGACATTTCCCTCCACCTCTTCACCGAAAGACACGTCTCTTCAACCACTATATAAAGGCCTCTGAAAACGAATTTTAATATCAAGAATTCTCATTTTCTCTTACTCCTTCTTCTCCAAACATTTGCAAAAGAAATCCATTGCATACTCTTCAAATCTCCTTGCAAATCGATACTATTTCACTCCAATTCTTCACTGATTTGCAAGCCACACAATATCAGAGAGTTGTACTTAAATTCACATCATTCTCTCTCTGATTTCATCCTATTCCTCAAAGAATTCAAAGATATATTGCCATTGGAGGTCTATAGGATCATTGTACCGAATCTGCACGAGTCTGTATTGAAGATACGACTACTTGCCATAGTTTGTTGTTGGTTATAAGGAGAAGGTGTTCTTGTAGCCTGTAAAATCAAGAGGGTGTGTCTTGTAGCCCGTGAAACCAAGATTGTAAAGGTGTTCTTGCCACCCGTGGAAAGCAAGCGGTTATAGTGGAATTCTGCACGATAGAGTGCAGGACTGGATGTAGGATTGGTTAATCCGAACCAGTATAAAAATCCGGGTGTTATTTACATTACTGCATTTTACTTTATTACTTACTTATTCTTTGATTACTTCTTTATATTCATAAGTAATTAGTTAATACACATTTCACCACTTTAGTGTCTGAATAGCCTTAAGATCCAACATTGTGTTGTAGACACTCCAGTTTCTAACGATTGGTATCGGAGCATTGGTTTTCAAAAATTCATAACTTGGTTTTTGAAAAGTATAAATGGCTAATGACACTAGTAACACATTTTTTAACACCTTTGTAGAAGGGTAATCTACCACTAGACCCCCTCTATTTGATGGCAGTAGTTATGCATATTGGGCTTGTAGGATGAAATGTTATTTGCAGTCTAATGGTTTGGATATTTGGAACATTACCCAAATAGAGTACATAGAGCCTCAAACTGAATATTCAAAATGGACACTAGACCAAAAGACACAAGCACTTAATAACTCTAAGGCCATGAACATTTTATTTTGCTCCTTAGATAGAAATGAATTTAATCGAGTGTCTATTTGTAATTCTGCATATGAAATTTGGAGAACATTGCAAGTCACACATGAAGGCACCAGTAAAGTAAAACAAACAAAGGTATCTATGCTAACTAACCTGTTTCAACTCTTTCAAATGAAACCAAAAGAGTCTATTTCTAATATGTATTCTAGGTTTCAAGATATAGTACATGCCTTAATATCATTAGGAAAGAAAATTACTGAAGAAGACCCAGTCAGAAAGATCTTGAATTCACTTCCTAGTGAATGGGATCAGAAGACTCTGGCAATTGAAGAAGCCAATGATATTAGTACTATGAAAATAGAAGATTTAATTGGTAACCTAATGTCCTATGAAGTAAAGTTGCAGATTAGAAAAGAGAATCAGGCAGATGAGAAGAAATCACTAGCACTCAATGCTACGATCGACAACGATGAACCAGATGATGATGTTGTTGATGATGATATCGAGTTTCTGACCAAGAAGTTCAAGAAATTCTTAAAGTATTGGATAACAAACAAACTTTGAAAAAATAACAACAATAATTCTAGAAATGGAAATGTTGTTAAGTGTTTCGAATGTAATAAACCCGGTCATTTGAAAAGAGACTACTCCAACCTGAAGAAATCAAAGTACTTTTCAAACACTTTCAATAAGAAGAGGAAACAGGCATTCAATGCAAAATGGGATGATTCAGATACATCATCAAGTGATAGTGATTCAGAAACAGAAAATGCCAACATGTGCTTCATGGCAAAGGATGACCAGGTATGGAATTTTAATAAAGAAATTACTAATGTTTTGAATGATATGAATCAGGGATATAACATACTTAGGAAAGAGTACAACAGTAGTTTGGAAGAGATAGATAGATTAAAAATATTTAATGAAAGGTTAATTGAAGAAAAACAATGTCTAGAAGATGAAATTGAAAGACTTAATAGGTATAATGATGAAAAGTATTTGGCACTTGGAAGTTTTGAAAAACTAAAAAGTGAAAATGAATCCTTAAAATCAGAAAATCTTTCAATGAAGTCAAAGATCACTGATCTGAATGACAAAATAACATCTCTAGAAAATGTTATTCTTAACCGTAATAAGGATTTTGACAAAATAAAAACTGATGTTGATAAATTTAACAGAGGGAAGGATAATCTATAAAAATTATTATCTGCATCTAAACACACTAGGAATAAACATGGACTTGGATACACCCCTAAGGCTAAATCAAAGAAAAATAGTATTCAAAATACTAAGTTTGTTAAGGCTACCAAGTTCAAACCAAAACCTAGGAAACTAAAGTTAAAACCTCCAAATAGATTCATTAATTTATGGGTTCCAAAAAGGTTGGATGATACTGAAAAAGAAAAATATATTGATAATTTTATTAATAAGGTTCATTCATCTAATGATTATATTTTGAGAGGACATTCAAACTCTTCATGGGTTTGGCATCCTAAAACTTAACCCCATGGACCCCAAAATAAAAAGGGTACCAGTGTGCATAATTTATAATTTTTCAGGTACCAAACAATATATACAAGATAGCGGATGCTCAAAGCATATGACAAGAAATCTATTGAACTTTGGATATATATGAAAAGGATTTGTTATTGGCATCGGCAAAGTCGGTAACTCTAAAACTCATCTTATTATTTGATAAGTTTATTTCATGTTTTGAATTGATTTGGTTTCCCCTCAAGTGTTTTATTTATAAGCATTT
The DNA here is from genome assembly GCA_030737815.1 of Allium fistulosum. NCBI lineage: Eukaryota > Viridiplantae > Streptophyta > Magnoliopsida > Asparagales > Amaryllidaceae > Allium > Allium fistulosum. The sequence continues at coordinate 492,741,830 of CM060905.1, read as the reverse complement.
ATCTCTATATACAAACTCTACATATTGTCTAGCAGTGATTTAAGCGACTCTTTTTTACCCTTTTTGTTGATGACAAAGGGGGAGAAAAGGTATAAATATACTAGGCAAAATGATAGGGGGAGTGCATAGAGTTAGGGGGAGTCAAATATAAAAATATTATATTTTATCTCTCAAATATTTATATGGTTGTCATCATCAAAAAGGGGGAGATTGTTAATACCCTAGGTATTGATTTTGATGATAACAACCACATAAATATTATTACTAACGTATCTCCGAGTTATGCAGTCATGTCAGATATATTATGGAGACATTTATAGAGATAATCAAGAATACAGTGGAAGCAAATGAATTATAGAAGAAGGTTAATCAGAGCAATTGAAGAACAAAACCAAATTAGAGAAGAATGCTGAAGGATAAAGGTGTTTGAAGTGATGAGGAGTTGGTTGAACCTTAGAATATCTTGTTAAAGATCTCTTGGCAATTATACTTGAAGATCATCAACCATTGACCTCAACCGAATCACAAAAATCCATAAATATAAGGTAATTTGAAATGCTGAAAATTCGCAACACTTATTAGTGTTGCTGTTCATTTTGCAACATACCCATGTCGACATACTAGGTAGGGGGATGTCGACATGCTAGCCATTTTTCAGAATTTCAAATTTCAAATGAAGAGACATTTCCCTCCACCTCTTCACCAAAAGACATGTCTCTTCAACCACTATATAAAGGCCTCTGAAAACGAATTTTAATATCAAGAATTCTCATTCTCTCTTACTCCTTCTCCAAACATTTGCAAAAGAAATCCATTGCATACTCTTCAAATCTCCTTGCAAATCGATACTATTTCACTCCAGTTCTTCACTGATTTGCAAGCCATACAATATCAGAGAGTTGTACTTGAATTCACATCATTCTCTCTCTAATTTCATCCTATTCCTCAAAGAATTCAAAGATATATTGCCATTGGAGGTCTATAGGATCATTGTACCGAATCTGCAAGAATCTGTATTGAAGATACGACTACTTGCCATAGTTTGTTGTTGGTGATAAGGAGAAGGTGTTCTTGTAGCCTTTAAAATCAAGAGGGTGTGTCTTGTAGCCTGTGAAACCAAGATTGTAAAGGTGTTCTTGCCACCTGTGGAAAGCAAGCGGTTATAGTGGAATTCCGCACGATAGAGTGCAGGACTGGATGTAGGATTGGTTAACCCGAACCAGTATAAAAATCCGGGTGTTATTTACATTACTGCATTTTACTTTATTACTTACTTATTCTTTGATCACTTCTTTATATTCATAAGTAAGTAGTTAATACACATTTCACCACTTCTATAGTCTGAATAGCCTTAAGATCCAACATTGTGTTGTAGACACTCCAGTTTCTAACAATTGAACCTTGTAATTGAAATGCTATATTAAACTATCATCTTGCATATTTTAAACATGCTAGTGGAATTCATACTTAAAATGCCACAACAGACTATCGTTTTAGATATCATAAACATACTAGTAGACTTTGTTAAAAAAATGCACCATTAAACTATCACTTTTCATGTTATAAACACTCTAGTATATTTCATAGTTAAAATGTCATATGAAACTATCATTTCACATACCATAAATATGCTACTTGACTTTGTACAAAAATGCTACATTAAATTATCATTTTACATTTTTTAATCGTGCTAGTGGATTTCATAGTTAAAAAGCTATATAAAATTATCATTTGACATATCATAGACATGCTACTGGATATTAGATTAGGTTTGATATCTGGTTTTCTTTTGCATTCATGCATACCCAATTCCGGTTTGCTTTTGCCAAGCCTTACATACCTGATTAGGCTTGGCATCCAGTTAACTTTTGGATCCATACAAACCTGATTAGGTTTGGCATCCGATTAGCTTTTATATTCGATTGTACATTCGGTTAAAAAATATATCTCAAGTATAGATTGGTTTCATATGTACCCGACTAGGCCTGGCATCCGGTTAGCTGTTGCGTCCATACGTACCTGATTAGGCTTGACATTCAGTTACCTTTTGCATTCTTATGTACTCGATTAGACTTGGCATTTGGTTAGCTTTAGCATCCATACATACCCGATTAGGCTTGGTATCCGGTTAACTTTTGAATCCATACATACCTGATTAGGCTTGGCATCCGATTAGCTTTTATATTCGATTGTGCATTCGGTTAAACAATATGCCTCGGGTATATATTGGTTTCATCTGTACCCGATTAAGCCTGGTATCCGGTTAGCTTCTACATCCATATGTACCCGATTAGGCTTGACATTCGGTTAGCTTTTGCAATCATATGTACTCGATTAGACTTGACATCCGGTTAGCTTTTCATCCATACGTGCCCGATTAGACTTGGCATTCGGTTAGCTTTTACATTCGATGGTATGCTCGATTAAACAATATATCTTGGGTATAGATTGGTTCCATATATACCTGATTAGGCTTGGCATTCCGTTAGCTTTTGCATCCATACGTACTCGATTAAGCTTGGCATTAGGTTAACTTTTACATTCGATGGTACGCTCGGTTAAACAATACATCTTGGGTATAGATTGGTTACATATATACCCGATTAGGTTTGGCATTCGATTAGCCTCTGCATCTATATGTACCCAATTAGGCTTGGCATCCGATTAGCTATTACATTCATATGTATCCGATTAGGTTTGACATCCGGTTTGCTTTTACATTCATATGTACCTGATTAGGTTTGGCATCAGGTTGGATTTTGCATCCATACTTAATAGATTAGGCTTGACATCTAGTTAGCTTTCTCATTCGATGGTATGCTTGGTTAACAATATATCTCGGTGACTGAGTCTGTAACCGAGCCCTTGACCGAGCCCGTGACTGATCCCATTACCTATCCTGTGATCGAGCCTTTGACCTTGTTCGTGACTGAGTCGACGATATGATAGTGGACTTTGTACTAAAAATGCTACATTAAAATATCATTTTGAATATTGTACACATGATAGTGAACTTCATAACTATAATGCTACATTAAACTATCATTTTGCATATTCTAAATATGTTTGTGGAATTTGTAATTTAAATGTTACATTAAAATATCATTTTGCATATTTTAAATATGATAGTGGACTATATAACTCAAATGCTATATTAAAATATCATTTTGCAGATCTTAAATATGCTAGTGGACTTTGTAAATAAAATGATACATTAAATCTCATTTTGCATATTTTAATCATGATATTGGACTTCATAACTATAATGTTGCATTAAACCATCATTTTGCATATTGTAAACATGATATTGGACTTCATAACTCAAATGCTACCTTAAAGATGCTAGTGGACTTTGTGATTAAAATGCTACATTAAATCTCGTTTTTCGTATTGTAATTTTGATATTGGCCTTCATAACTAAAATGTTATATCAAATTATCATTTTGCATATTTTAAACATGATAGTGGACTTCATAATTTAAATGCTACATTAAACTATCATTTTGCATATCATATACATCATAGTGGACTTCGTGATTAAAATGTTACATTAAATCTCATTTTGCATATTGTAATCATAATATTGAACTTCGTAATTAAAATGCTACATTAAACTATCATTTTTGCCTTTAGCCCATTTTCCTATTAAACTTGATAGTTGACTACATAACTCAATTGCTACGTTAAACTATCATTTTGCATATGATAAATATGGTAGTGAACTTTTTTATTAAAATGTTACATTAAAAAATACATATGCTATATTATAGTTATCATTTTGCATATTCTATTCGTAGAAGCTCTCTTTAGGGATACTAATTTCATTTTGTATATTCTATCATGCTAGTTCACTTTAAATACACCTATGCTAAATTCAAGTATCATATTTCATATTTTTTCATCCTTGTTCAATTGAAATATGCTTATGCTATATCCAACTATCATTTTGCATAGTCAGATAATGGTACTATATTTAAAAGTACAAATGTTATATTTGTCTATCATTTAGCATATTAAACACAATCTGCTATGTTTCAAATATAGAAATGCTATACCTAAATGTCAATGGACTTGTAATCCATGGTACTTTTTGGACATTTTTCTTCTTTTTTATGATTCTGGTTTTCCATTCGTTTCTTGATCTTGAATTTGCAGCTCTTGAATTCAAAGATCGAGTAATTTCTGCCGTAGATTTGGATTAAGGCGTCATGTTAAGCTTTTTTGATTTTGGGGAAATCAACGTCGACAATGGAAGATTCAATTCGAGTCGAACACCGACAAGAGAGAGGCTTGTAGGGGGGCGACTTGGACGACGACGACTTTAGACGATGATTGCTTAGACAATAGTGGCTAGGGTAACCAGTAGTTGAAGGTAGACAGCGGCTAGGGCAAGTTTGGATGAAGATGAAGGAAACTATTGAAGTCGTGAAATTTAAAAAACGTGCTATTGTCCTTCTGCCTAAATTCTAAAATTTGCGTGCTTGGTTTAAAAATTAGTTTAGAGTTTTTTCATTTAAACTAATTACCTCTTTACTATTATAAGCTAAAAAGAAGTTTTCACGCTACATAAAAAGATAAAAAGTGTGTCACTTGCTATAAAAGGTAAACAGTTTCAAATTTTAGATGAAAATATAATACATCGTTTGGCCTTTCTAAAATGATTTATGTAAACCTTTTCAATATACTATTAAACTTTTATGTGGTAAAATAGGTAGCTTAATGCATTGGTTGGCCTTTTTGAAAGAAATAGAATAAGCAAACAACGAAAGTGTTTATTGAGAAATCAATGCAGATAGAATTCTAATAAAGACATGCTTATTGGTATTATTTATTTAAAAGATAGACGAAATTTTTTTATTAAATAAAAAGACAAAACAATGCTTTTTTGTTTAAAATAAAAGGATTATGTTTAAAAACTAAATAATTAAAAGAATCTATCTTTTTAATATGCTATTGGATTAAAGCAATTTCCCTTTACAACTTCAAACTTTAGTAGACACACATAGATTGCTTGATCCTAAGATGAAAAGTTCATTTACCTTTCTAACAAATATAATAAATTGTAATAAGTGGACGGCTAAGATATCTAATGAAAAATTCGATTTATAATAAAACATAGTTGCAGGTACTGCCATCGGCGGCCGTAGGAAATGTCATCGGATATAGAACACGACTTTCGTCCATTTTCGATAGACACGACGACAGCTTTGCAACGGCCTCCGAAGACTTTTTCGACGACAGTTCCAACATTTTTTCCGACGGTGCTGACGTTCACATGGCTTAAAAACACACCTGAAAACTGTTAGAAGCCATCGATTTATACGACCAGCTAGCCGTTGGAAACCGTCGGAATATTTCGACCTATAGGCCGTCGGAAACCATCGGTAGCTATCAAAAATCTGGGTAATTTTTTTTTATGCAGCCCAATAGCACATCAATATCAATATATATCACAACACATCAAAATAAATAAATATATATTAGATATATAAGAAAAAATTAATATCAATATTAATAATAATATAAAACTCAAACATTCCAATCAATATAAACCAAACCATCCATCATCACCCAACTGCAATATCTAAATCCAACATCAATGTACAATATATACATCCAACATCAAACCCCACAAATCAATACTAAGCACCAAATGTCCACAAATTAACCTCACCATCTCTCATTGTATATATACATAAGTTTTAAAAACAAAAACTGCAAAACATACCTCATGCCTCGTCATCGGCTCTGGAACCACCAAACGAAGGGAATGCTCCATGACGCTCTATATACTCGGCCAAATGTTGGTTCAGTTGCTCTATTTGCACTGCTCGAAGGCGGTCATGCTTCTGTAGCTGCGCAATCTACTGTCGAATCTCATTAATCTCAACATTGTCCAGAGCCTTTTGATAGGTCTTTTGTGAGGCTCGAGCCTACAAAACAAGTCTAAATATGTTTAAGTTATTGCATAACTTTTATAAGAATTAAGCAATTATTACAATTCGGTTAATTTTTATAAATTAGCGATTGATTGTCGTAGTCATAGCGCTTATTTCTCAGTGTCGGGTCCATAACAGAGTCAAAGAGAGCGTCCTCCTCATCAGTGGTCAACTGCTCCCGTCCCGAATGCTCAAGCATTTACGCACGTGCTTGCATAAATCTTTCCTGCAATGCGAAATTAAATACAAGTAAATATTACATGACATTATTATTTTATAACTAATTAATTAAAATGATTATTATTAATAACTTATAACTTAAAATATACTTACATGTGCAGCGTATGCTTTATCATCCTCATGTACGTCACCGATCCCTTGTCGTCAATGTGCCTAACGGCATGAGTATGCGCAGATACGTCCATATACGAGACAGGAACCTCACGCGCTCTTTCTATCAATAATTGGTGTATATTATTGTTGTTCCTACAATTTATACAAAAAATATAATAACTGTTCGTAATTGCAATTAATTAATTTACCAGGTCCTCATGATGATGCTGAAATAATTTCGAGCCACCACGGTGCGTGACTGGATTTTTTTGCCTGTTCATCGAGTTCTTGTCCGACTCCGCCTGCAAATTAAAAATTAAGATTATATTTTACAGGTATAAATTATGTGTTCTCCACTGACCAAAGTATGGTGACAACTAATAGACTTACGCTGAATTCATCGCTACCCCACCATGCGACCCAAGCATCCTATATAGTGGCGCCCATCTAGTTTGACTTTTTCTCAGATTTTCCGATGGTAGACATCGTATCCTGGTAATTCTTTTCAACTTAAGAGTTCCAATGGCACCGGCAAAGAGCAGCATACTCCTCTTGCAGGTCTACCGCACCCTATATATATGTTGAAAAAATATAAGTTATACATTTATACTTAGTCGGCAAATTGTAAAGTGATTATATATAATCATATATTATTTTACACTTACCAGGAAGTCCTGCCAGATGCTCTCCCGGACATGCTCTGGGATCGTACTCCATTTCGACTAGTATGCAGTCATACGACTCATGTATGCCCGCCTAGATATGCTGAGCACTATATTGGAAGGCTCAAGCTCAAAACCCCTGCATTAAATATGATATTGACAAATCATGACTAATATATCATACTAAATATTTATAATGCAGAAGTAAATTTAATACTTACAAGCCATCTGCTTTCGGTAGCAATCTAACTATCATACGCGGCACCTCCTGCGATGGGCCACTGCCATCACCTCCATTGCAAACGGTCCCTCTCTAAAACGAAGAGGGGGACTAAACTGCGAATAACTCCTCCGCCTAAAGAAAGACATCTGTAATACTTGTCATATACATATTATTTTATTATGGCAGAACATATCATTCAATTATGAGTAAACATATTAAGATTTAACATCAATAATCGCATATAACATACAAAAAAATGTAACATTAGTATTCCCATAAATTACCTTTTTTCAACATGTATTATTAAATCAGTCCTCGTCGTTTTCTGATTCAGACTCGGCCTCGTACTCTATATTATTTTCCTCTGTGGTCTCAAATGCTTCTACTAATATATTTGATTCATCATTTAGAGGTCCAAAATCGGTTTGATCATTTGTTATTGTAATTTCGCCATTTTCCTCGATATTCGCTTAGTACGCTAGTTCGTTTGGAATATTCTTTCCATCAAACGTAAATCTTGCCTTCATTTTAAAAACTACCGACCAATCTGCTTTATCTCTTTTTAGAGATGGATAATGAGCATAATAAGTTTGTAGGGCTTGTTTTGCCAGTATAAACGTATCGTACTTATGATAACGTGATGTATGCTTTATTTCAATAATATTATATTTTTGGTGCATGTTGATCCAGAGCCTGGAAATTTACTGAACCAGTTGCATCTAAACAAATAAGCTTCTTCCGTAGGTTTGGTGAAATATGTTAATTGAAAAACCTGAGTTAACACGCCGTAAAAATTATTTATGTGATCATTTGGATCATCACTACATTTAACATATACACCTGTATTGTTAGTTAATTTTTCAGCCCCATATTATATGGTGTTGAATTTGTATCCATTGACAAAGAATATTGGATATGTCTTGGCTTTTCTTTTTGGTCCCATCGTACGATGTTTCAACCCTTCGTCAGCCAAACAATTAACCGGATCATTTACGTGGTTCGAAAACCAAGTAGCAATTTTTTTGCTGATATCGCCGTTTAGATGCTGTGATTCGCAAATACTGCATATATAGATAATATATTGCATTATAATGAGTACACACTTGTATTATTCAATTAAATTATTTTAGATGTGTTATTTAAAAATACCTAACAAATGGCGCAACTTTTGCACACTTAAGAAGAACATATGTGTGGGCTACATGGTAATCTCTGTCATCTAACCATACTTCCACACATTTTCCAACACGGCGTCCCTCCTGTCTAAAAATACGTAGCACTAATTCAGAAGAATCTTGTTCAATGCCCTCATCATTTCATGTAGCACTTTCAAAAGATAAGTGTAATGACCCGTAAACTCGTACCCCTAGAATCGACACTATTTTCCAACATATCGACTCAAAGTGAACGGAAATACGAACCATTAGGGTTAAAGAACTAGGAGGTAGAAGAAGAAGAAGAAACAAAATAACAACAGAATCTAACCATCGTAGCGGAATAAAATATAATAGATAATAACCGATCTTTACAGAAAAGAAACTATATCTGTTTATACATACATCACCAGAATACAACATCAGAGTACAATATAATCAACATCACAATTCAGGACAGTTATAATAACTTGTCCCACATACAGAATACACAACATACACAACACAGCGGAATATACATCATATACGTGTGATACATCTCGCCATCCAGCTCGTCTCCTGAGCTCAAGAGCATCATAACCTGTATCCTATAATACTCGGTCTGACCCGAGCATTATAATAAAATAACACCCGAGTCAGTCTGGAAAACCAGCGTGAGAAAACACACTCAATTGGATTATTAAAGTTTTCCAAACCCTTTGAAATCAAAAGCATCTCGTAAGACCACGCCACAAATAAACATGTTGGGTTTTTACCTTACGATAGCCAAAACACTTTTTATCAAAATCCTCTGATATTATAATAGTGTCTATAGAAAGTAAAAATAGAATCTAGCTGAAATGCTTGCATCTCACATTTCAGCAATAGTTGGACATAATCAAAACCGTACAGGCACGTAGGGAGAATGGATTTCCAACTAATGACTAGGCACTGGGGTACCACCTGTCACAGTACCCGGTCTAGATCAGCGTACCGAGGATCACGCTCGATCCCCTGCAACACAAGGCCGGAACTACCCCTTACTGGATAATTCCAAGTAAGATCACCCCGCGGTTGGGATTAGCAACCGCCCACTAAGCCGAAATAAAACGGACATCTAGACAGGGATGACCTCACCCTAATGGGTGCTACCCACATAGCCTTGCTTCATAACCCCTGATTTTCAGTCATTCCCGGTTGATGAGGCTCGAGGCTAAGTGTTACCTTTTTAGAACACATCTCTTAGAATGCCCACCGTCCACCTGACGATGTTCCGAAAGCATTCATCCATACAAGTCCGTCCCGGGTTCGAACGGAACCGAAGGCACTATTCCTACTACATCCATTATGGAATCACCCTCAGAATTAGTAGCGATTCGCCCTTGCACTTCACTGCTCCATCTTTGACTCCAAACTCGTTTTCCCACGAAAACATACAAACCGGATCAAAGTGGTTTTCGAAAAATAAATCCCGATCTCGGTCTCTTCGAAACGATCAGCGCATTGGCCAATATTGATAGTCGGTTATTTAACTATCAATTAACATTCACAAACATCCATCAAACAATAAATTATTTTCCAAATTATTTATTTACCTCACAAATATCTTCGCAAAATATATTTCCATTTTCAACCCTTTTGAAAACGGTTTCAAAAACCACCTTTCTCTCACGGAGTAAAATCCCCAAATATTTTCTATCTCCACTGAAATCACCAAGTACAAACACTTTAAAATTTTAAAGTAATTTAAAACACTATATTATAAAATATACTTTAAACAAAACATTTAAATTAAAACTACTTTAATACTTTATTCAAAGATATATACTTTAAGAATATTTAAAATAAAGCTACTTAATAAAATATAAAACTAGATTTTTACCTTTTAAAACATAATACCAAGTCATTTTTAAATAATTATTACCAAAATAAATTTGAAAAATACTGGCTTTAAAATTTAAACATTTAAGAATAATAAATTTTCTAAAACATACCTTTAATCAACTTTAAAACTTTAACTTATACTTAAGGATTTGCTTTGAAATCGTACTTGGCTATCCAGGGAAATATACTTCTCTTTCACATCCTAAAAATAAATCACTATTTATTTTTAACCAAATTTATCCATTCCTTTAATAAATTCCCACCCTGAATTTATACTTCCAAATATCCACTGATATAATACTTCACCTTTATAAACCCAGTTTATAAATTTCTTAGCCCCATCTTCCTTTAAAATTCCAATTTCCAAACGCTTAAATCAATTTTCAAATTGATTTCCAATTTACTTCACTTTGAAATAAATTCCTTTACTTACTCCATTTATCTCAAAATCCATTAACTTCAGCTTTTCTTTCTTTATTATGATTTAAAATCTTTTAAACTGAAAATATCAATTTCAGGTTTTCCAAAATCCTTCTTTATCCCTTTAAATAAATTCAAACCTTAAAATTTTAAAATAAATTCTTTTATTCCCTTAAATAATATCACTTAGGTTTAAAAATTTAATATTTCCCATTTTATCCAAAATCTCCTTTCCCATACTCGGAATTTATTTAACAGAATTTAAAAATCACTTTTATCCTTTCCCAATTCATTCTTTAATTTATTTAAATTCTCTATAATTATTTACTTAAAAATTTACTCTTTTATTTCTTTCCAAAAATCCAATCTATATATTTTGGTAACACAGTATACCCAAATATATTCAATCAAACCATAACATCCATCATCTCCAAATATCAATATAATTCATCACTGAATATCAAATAATCATATTGCAGAATTATTAGAACAAATCTAAATAATTTTGAGGAATCCAATTGGATCCCTCCAACCTGTTTCCCTGCATTCACAGATGTTAGCACAATACCAATTCCACTTCGAGGTGGAATAAAGCGATATATGGGATTAATATAATATCATCCGCTATTATGCGGCGCATAGGGTCTCATCCGCTATATAATGAGGGAATATCAATCACTCTAATATATATATATATATACACTACTATATATATTATCACATCCAATCAATTCAATCATTCAACAAGTTATTTAAATTTAAATAGTAATCCAGATGAGTGAGATTAACTCACCTTTGATTTTAATTTGCAATCCACTTCCATCTCGTCTTGTTTCTTCAGGAATTTAAACCTTGTATAAACATTATATGGTTTTATTAATATTGAACTAATGTAACAATTAATTTCTATTTAATAGATTGAATTAACTAATTATTAAATTTAAAACTAAATTTCCTTTAATACATTTTTTTTGTAATTAAAATAATTAAATAAGTTTATTAAACAAATAAATCTTCGTATTACATTATTTTAAAATAACTGGTTAAGTGAAAATATGTATATTTAATTTTCTTTTGAAACTATTCGCTTAAAAAAGTATCTATATAGATTACAAAATCCAATTTTATATAAACTCTTCAACATTCAAACTTTTTTTCCAAAACCTTATAAGTATGGTTTCAGTTTAACAATTTAAAATATATCCTTAAACTGAAAAGAACAAATAGTAAATAGACCTTGTTGTAAAAATCAAATACTAGGTTATCTGTATATTTTCTCTGACCTCTATATATATATATATATACATATATATATATATATATACATATATATATATATATATTACTTATTAAAATGGAACCTGCTCTCTATAAAAATATCTGAAAAATAAAAACAAAAATCTAGTTTTGACATCCGCATACATTTTCTTTTTCAAAAGCTTATCTGTAAATATATATATATTTTCTCTGATTACCTATATGTATAAATCTAAATAAAAACAACTCCCATACCTCACGAAAGAATCAAACACGAGAAGATCCTCCCTATCATCAGATCGAGCTCGTGGGCATGCCGCCGTTTAGCTCAACACCACCACACCCGTCTTCGCGTCGACTATCGGGCAACTCGAGTTCGAACTCGAGCTCGAAAACCCTAATTCAACTTCGAACGATAGCCACGACAAAGCATGACCAGACGCGATCGAAATCTCCCGCCGTCGCATTCGAGCCATCAAGTAAAATCGCGATGTAATCGCAATTCGATTTTGATTGTATTTATTTATTTATTTATTTTTAAAGAACTGAAGCGGTTGAATTGAGGTAAGGAGAGAATTCGTGAATCGTTCGGCCATTAATTTATTTATAGAGATCGATTTGTTTTTAAAGATAAAGGTCTCCGGTTTCTTTTCCTTTTTACAGTTTGCGTTAAAAGAAATGGGGGACAAGAGGAAACATTTGTGCTAAAGAATGCTACAGCACTCTGAAAAGCAAAAGCCGATGTGAAGAAAAATACAGCTGAGGTTGACTAATATATAAATATATATATATTTAATTTAAATTCAAATTGTCTCGATAAACGCAACTTGAAATCTCGACCTCCTGTCAAGGCGTGCCGCCAGGCGTTTATAAGGTTATATCCCTATTCCGAACGCAATGGAAAAGATTTCGAGTCGTAATTCGATCGTATGGAAAAGATAGCTTTTTGGACTTAGTTATAATATTGAATTTTCGATATAAATTTTAGCGCATTTATATATCGTACGGCCAAACGACACTACACCAAAACAGGAAAATTCTAACATTTATAAGTGTTACAAATAATTTCAGTGACACATTTTAAGTGTTACTAATGGACTGTGAGGAATGGAGCGGCCAAATTTGTAACACTTATAAGTGTTACAAACATACGTATTACTAACACTTATAAGTGTTGATACCTAAATATACGGTAACGCTTATAAGTGTTGGTAACGAAATATACGGTAACGCTTATAAGTGTTGGTACAGAAATATACGGTAACGCTTATAAGTGTTGGTAACGAAATATACGGTAACGCTTATAAGTGTTGGTACAGAAATATACGGTAACGCTTATAAGTGTTGGTAACGCAATATACGGTAACGCTTATAAGTGTTGGTACAGAAATATACGGTAACGTTTATAAGTGTTGGTAACGCAATATACGGTAACGCTTATAAGTGTTGGTACAGAAATATATGGTACCGCTTATAAATGTAACACTTCCATCGATTTCTTTTTTTACAAAAAAAATCACATTTCATTTGCTAGAACATCTCCTTTCATTTCATACTCTAGTTTTACATGTTACAATCTGTTCACTTTTACATTGTTTGTTTACATATTTGCAACTTTACATTCTTTGTCACATATTTGCTATCTCTGTTAACAATTCCCTCCTCTACAAACACTCCCTATCCATTCAACATGCGACCAAGCTGCCCGACCATCTGCATATTCACACAGCAAACCATCCACTTCAGACTAACAATCCATCTACTGACATACCACAACTTCACCTCTGCCATTCATTTCTGCTATACATTCATCCCATTAAACCATCCAAACTACTCCATTAATATTACCTTCATTTACCACCACTGACAACCATCCACCGCCTCCAAGTCCACCTCCGACCATTACACAACAGCTTTTGCCAATAACCCCCATCCACCTCACCACACACATCCCTAACTGCCACAGAGCAAACATACTTCATCAACCCCACTGCACATAGCCATCAACAGACTACTTCACAAAACTGCAGCTCCACCATTTACATACAAACTTCACCATCATCACAGCATATCTCAACATCCCCTACATCATTATTTCTGCCATCCATAACTATCATAACTATCCACAACTATCACAACTATCACAACAGTAAACTCTGCCATCACTTCTTCTCATACATACAACTGCTGCCACATACACCCACACTTCTAACAAACTGCCTACATTCATTCATTCGTCTCACCGAGTTCCACCAGCATACTTGCAACTACACTTCACACTTCACATAATACACTGCACTGCCTCAAAATTCCCACTGACTTAATTGCCAGCTGCCATATACATAACTGCTACAACCCTCTTCACCACAAATACTAAACTTTCACCTCCCTGCACACATCACCCATACGAACCATCAAGTGCAACATCACTTCTGTGCACACTTTCTTGCATTGCCAACAACAAACCCCAAAACATCACCCTACCACTGCCAATAAACCAACCTGCTCCATCAACTCATAACCTCTGATCAACTTCTTCCCTACCTGAAAACAGCCACATCTACTTATACAAACATGCCTGCAGTATATTTTAGTCCTAGAAATATATGAACTAAAATTGATGAATGAGGACTTACATAAAGAGCAGTATTGACTCCTGCAGTATAGCCACTCTGTAGCTTAATCCATGCTCCAAAATATCCATTTCGATATGGCCTAATCGATTTGAATCCACTCCCTGAACATATCAAACACATTGCATGACATCCAGTACATGTTAAAATAAAAATAAAATAGAATACAGCATAGTATGAAAAAAAATACAATGATTAATAGAAAAACAATATGCTTATTTATTTATTTATTCAGTTCAATTAAATATGAGAAAGAAAGACGATTCAGAGTTGTAAACATAAGCATAAAAATGGAGAGCATAATAAATGGACTAAACAATGTGATTATGGACACGATTACATTTTGTGGTACAACAAATAGAGTAAGAATTAAAACCTGGCAGGTAATATATTCTTTGAATTTGCACAATAGCATTGCAAAAATCAATAAGTACGTTTGCATGGCTATATGTACCAGTATAAATGATCTATTAAATATTACAGGGAGGCCAAGGATATGTAAAAATATAATGTTCCAGAACATAGTGATGCACAACATCACAAATCCTATCATTATCAATAAAAACTACTATGACTCCAGAGGTCCATGCCATGACCAAGTAAATAACTTCAATACTAGTGCATTTGGTTTGTTACTCTTACTCGGAACAACTATTAAGCCCAAACACGTGTTTGGTAAAAAGAACTTTAGAAAATGACTAATCAGAGTTTAAAGACTTACTGGGGAATTTGAAACTCTACTGAGTTTTTTCTAAAAGAAATAAATAATCTTACTCGAATATTTAGAACTCAAGTAAATGTTTGGTACCAAATAGCTGAATTTAGTTGGTTGGTAGGAAAGGCATTTTCATTCAAAACAAACTGATCCAACCTATGAATTAACAATAATACATTCCGGATTTGAACTTTTAAACAAATTAAAAGATAATGCTTGAATTCAGAAACTAATACTGTTTACAGAAAATATAAATAAATCAAGAAACTAATACCTTTTGGATTCAATTTAGCTTAGCAAGTATTAACAACCCAGCTTAGTATTTGTAGCACCTATTGTCCTTGTAGGCAGTTCCCACCCTGTCACGCTGCTACTTGTTTTTTGCAGACACAGGTTGTAATTTTTTTCCCAGCTTGAGACTATACATCCCCAGTTGCAAAATTCATACTAAGCTGGATAGCAAAGCTGCAACCTTAGCATGAAGTGAAAACAAATAAATAGAAATTATATTGAAAGTTGCACAAATCGAAATTAAACTGTAAGTTGCACAAATAAAAGTAAACTTATGTCTGATCAATATTAGTACCCAATTATATGAATTTAAGAAATAATAATATCATATTTACCTAGTAACTAAAATTATGCTAGAGCTAAAACATAACAAAACTGGTAGTTCAAAGCAACATCATTGGGTATGCGAGGGAAATAGAGTTGATGTTGTTAACATCAGCATCTTTAAACTATCAAATCAAAGTATCAAACTAAACATTTATGTACTTTGTCAAATATCACCATGCACACAATCAGAAAATATATAAAAACATGATCTGTTTCAAAATCCAACCAGTTGATGTATTTTCAAAGAAATATAAAGCTTTTTTGTGTATGTAATAATGTTTAATCTGTGACAATTGGAGAAAAAAGAATTATATTAATATCGCTTTATTTGACGGGAATATATAAATTAATATGAATTGAACTAATCATCCAAATCAAGTAATCAATTAGCGATTCGAATCTACATGATGCATAGCAATTTTGCAAGGATCGGGAAACATATCAACCTAGAAACCCCAAATAGCATCATCCATTTTTTATGGGAACAAAATAGGTTCTTATGAATGGAAATGATTATGAATGTGAAAGCATATCGGTTGATATGAAAATATCATTCAAATAATGTAAAATATTGTATTTATGCTATTTAGATTACATATATTCAATTTGGACTTCCATTTCTCAAGCATATGTTAAAAATCAGTTGGAATAAGGTTATGTGTTATGCTATTAAACCAATATAACAACTTACAGTCTTGTAAGTAGAATTTCAAGTTCCAAGTTCCAACGGCGGCTTTAATTAAGAAAATAGATCATTGTTCTACTAGTTTTGATCACCTGTCAAGACAGCAACAAAGGAAAAAAAGAGTCAAAACATTGTTATTATCATATTTTTATAATATAGTTACGCATTTATGAATAACGTGTAACTGAAAAAATACAATAATATATAGTAGACTGATGTATTGATAACTAACTTCATGTAAACTCACAAAAGAATGGGAAGTTTCAGCTAAATGATAAGCAGACCCATCTCATGGCTAAACAAATGAATATATCAAAGCCATCAAATGTTTTAAAGGAGCATGCAACAGAAAAATAGCGAGGGAACTGAGTATGAACAAGTGAACATTTCATTTTCTTCAATCCGTGTGTGCATTCAGATCTGAGAAATCTGAATCTTGTTTTAAAAATCATAAATTTTCAAGGCGAATCTGGTGATATGGATGAATCCAGAAATTACAATACTTGAATCAGGACATAATTTTGGAATTTTACTGTATTATCTTGTTTTTTGGAACTTCCCTTGATAATTTTATTTGAAAATAATTTCTAAACTTAAATTTTTTTATACAAACAGGTTTCATTTAGGTCATAAAGCCTGAAATAAATTATTCGAAGAAGAATTTGATGTTTGATCAGGTTTTTGAGTTCCAGAAACCTGGAACAGAGAGGCATGTCTGTGCAACAGACATGCACAACATAACTACATCCATTCTTGTGTACATATATAAACATATTTTTAATTTTACTTAAAGCATGTCACAGCAACACCAACATCCAAACATATTCAAGCAAGTCAGTGGGTTTACTTACCTAGAACAAACATCACAGTTTGCTTGATGAATTGCACTTGATGTTTGCACTGATCTGCAACTAGATTATTGGTTAGAAACTGAAGCTTTTTATTTGAGATGACTCCTGAATCAGTGCTACTAATGTTTGAGATGCATTTGAATTTTGCACTATGTTTCTTGTTTGCTTTGTTGAAATGATCAGGCTCTTTTAAAAATCTGAGAAGAGTGCTTGCTTTATGCCTAGGCTTTTGAAAATTGATTACATATTTGAGAATTTTAAACAAAATTTGATTCCTTGTTTTAATTTTAGGTTGGAAGTTGATACAATTTTCTGGTTTGCAAATTTACTAGCTTATCCGTCTTTGCTTTTGAAAATGAGATAAGGAAAAAAAGAATGAAGAAGAAGTATGTTTATATAGATTAAATTTGATTTACTTAAAATTTAAAGAAAATATAATGAAAAAACATAGTAGAGATAAGCATGCAGCAGGAATGTTCACTGTCCAACTATACAAACAAATATCAACAAGGGGATTGTTATATAAATGATAGTAGCAGAAACACCTCACCAGCAAAGAGGTTTAGAGCATAAATTAAATTTGTCCTTAGAACCAGTTTCGTGGACTTGAGAATCATCCAACTCGGAGCAAAGCCATACCAGAATTTCTGGCTGCTTCACTCAGGTATAACCTATTCTTTGAACATTATAAAGAATCAGCAAGAGTCATAAACTTATCATCGTCGATAATTCAGTTTTTGATAATACTTTCTGTTTAGCTAAAAAAATTTCTAATACAGATACTTGTGTTATGCAAACCCTGAAGTTGTAGATGAGGTAGAGAACGTTGTGTGCAAGCTTGCTAATCATATTACAATGAACAAGGACCAGTTCAATCCCCCACCTCCTAAGAATTCAAGCGCAAATAATTTTTAATGGGATGATACTGTCCAAACCAAATGAAAACCCACAAATATTACAAGAAATCTGGCTCAAGGAACCATAAACAGTCTCCATGCAACCATTAATCCATCCACCATCTCTACACCATATTTTAACAATCTCAAACGCCATCTAAATTCAAAGAGTTTAGGCAGACAATGCAGCAAACAACTTCACGACATTTCAAGCGAGCTTCTCTAGATCTTAGCTACCAATTTTAGGATTCAAGCGACATTTTAGGTGAGCTTCAGAGTTAGTTTGGGATGCAAGCAACATAGCCCAGATCTTAGCTACCAATTTTCAGAAGCGTTTTATATCAAGACTGTTTGATATAAAACTTAGCAAAAGTTGCCCACTCTCATAGTTATAAGCAAATCGAACAAATATAAAATGTGGAACAAGATTACAAATCGAACAAATATAAAATGTGGAACGCGGGAACCCTAATTTTATACAAGATTGCAAATTGAACAAATATAAATCGAACAATCATAACTAAAAGAAAATACCAGATTCAAGGTTTGAAATCGATTAAGAGAGTTGCGAGAAGAAATGAGGTGTTACCAGAACTGGAGAGTTGCGAGAAGAGATGAGTTGCGAGAAGAGATGGACGCGAGAAGAACTGGAGAGTTGCGAGAAGAACTATGGGAAAGTGGTAGAAGATGAACGCGGGAACCCTAATTAGATTAAAATTTAGGCGGCCGATAGTAGAGATTGAAGGGAAAGCGTTAGAAAAACGCTGCATGTACAAGATTACAAAAGGAACCAATTTTTAGTTAGATATTTACAAATTTACCCACTGCTTTAACATTTTTTTGTGTTGTAAATCATAACTGATGTGTTGGGAAGTCTATAAAAAACATTATTTATATTTCTCCACACTTTTTCCAGGTATCCTAACATTTTTTTATTGTCACTAGACTGTAATACTTATAAGTGTTAGAAATTAACAAATATAAAATGTTGCAAAATCACTATTTTGGTGTAGTGCGATCACTCCAAACAGTACGAAAATTGAAATCCGATAATAATACAATATTACGGATCCAATGGAACTGTTTCGACGAATTCTGAGACTGTGTCTCAGAAGGCTATTTTTAATATCAATTTAAACGATATATTTTTAAAACAGAACAAATCATCTATAAATTCAATTTTAACACTTCTATTATCTTCAGTATCATCATTATAAATTTTACCAGCCTTCAAATTATTTTTAACGTGCTTAAAACTCTCGGTTTAACATTTAACCCAATTTCCAGTAATTAAATTCAATAATTTAATTATCCAATAATTAGTGATATTTGAAATTCAAGTTAAAAATTAACTTTTAAATATTTAAAATCAATTAAATATTCCAATTTCAAATGCCCAAAAATTCTGGGTCGTCACATTCCTCCCCCCTTAAAAGAATTTCGTCTCCGAAATTACTAGTTAGGAAGAATGATTCAATCCCCGTTAACTATTTTCTCAAATCCAAATAGTTTCAAACAACTTTCCATAATAATCTTTTATTAAGACACACTAATCCTCTTCTAACTTTCCAAACTTATTCATAAGTTCAAACAATGTTACTTACTCAACAATTCAAATTTAAATTTGAAACCAAATTTTGAATTATCATATTTTCTCAAAATATTTCTAACTCCTTAAATATTCGAAAATTTTTGCCAGCATCTTCGTTGCGCGGCTAGATCGGAACAACTACAAAATGCCTCTACGGGCCCCCAAATTGCAAAAGAAAACAAAAAGCCAAGTGGCTAGATCAGAAAATCATCAAATTTCATGCAGAAATTTTAAACACATCCCTTTTGTCGGGCAATTAAAATTTATCTTCTGAAACCAAAACCAATTTTTCCCCTGCTTTTAAATACCTGTTTATCCTACTTAGCAATAATATCCAATCACGGAATCCCAAAATCATTTTATTCATCACTTTACAAATTTTCAATATTTGCTTTACTCAAGCCCGTACGATGCACATATATCATCCGTACGCAATACCAAATCCGATCGCTCACTCGATCACACACTTTCACTTCCGAACTAGTATCGTCCACCCGACTTCCTAGTGTGGACTCGGATCTAGTTTCTTGATCAGAAACAGTCATTCTCCTTGCATAGCCATATACTATGATAGAGCATATCCAGAATCAATCAAAAATCCATATCCAGGGTTCGCCGTCGAAAATCGAGTGAAAAATCCCAACTCGGATCGATATAACTATCTCGAAATTCTATGCTCGAATCTGGATCAAATTGCTATGTGAATAAAATAATATACGTACATCTTACGTATTTATATCCATTGATTATTAACTATATGTAACATCCGAGAATTTACGACTTTCGAAAATTCGACATCGATACTCACTTTATCGACTGCCGAGCAATCGAATGCCGGAAACCCGAAAGGTTATGGTTTTAAGAAAGAAGAAAAAGGTAGAAGAAGAAGATAGAAGAAAAAGAAAGAAGAAGAGAAGAAGAAGAACAACAGAAAACACATCAGAACAGAAAAACAATATCAGAATCTTACACATCGCAGCGGAACAATATACAATAGATAATTACTAATCTTTTAAAACAAAGAACTATATCATTTTATACATACATCAATCATCAGAGTCAATATACAACTCAATACAACAATGGACAGTTATATAAACTTGTCCTCATACAGAATACACAGCGGAATAAATACTATCAGATACAAATACTACGTCTCGTCATCCAGCTTATCTCCAAAGCTCCAGAATATCCAGAATATCCTGATAATCTAACTCTAGACTGCCCGTGTGGAAATTGGTGGGCACCCAGAGTTTAGAAGGGAAACAATAAACTCCGAGTCAGTCATGGTGACTGGTGTGAGATCGTAAAACAGTTATTCTTTAAAAATAAACAGCAGAAAATTTTAAAGTCAATTCGCAATGCTTTTGGAAAATGAAACTACCATAAGACCTCCCACCACACACACAATGCAAACGCAGAATTGGAGGAGATTTCTTCTTATGATAGTCAAAGATGTTTACTACGAAAAAATCAAATTCTTTTTGATATTATTATTAGTGCATAGTGTAGAAAACATTTCGAAAGTATAATATTAATCTTAGCCAACATACGACCAGTATCGTATGCCTACTATAGCTACCATCTAAACAGTGGTGACCACCGTACGTAAATGGCAGGTCCTACAACTAATACCGTACAAAGTTCGTATTGGAGTTTGGATTTCCAACAATTGGTCAGGCTAAGGAACTTCCTATCCACGATGGGTACGTCCCTGGAATAGACGACCCGAGAAATAACCTAACATTACGGTTAGATCTCTGCCAACACAAGGCCGGGTTACCTCTGCAAAAGTAGGTAACTACTGACACGCGTATGCCATCCCCCGATCGTAACCGATCTTCCCGAGGATCCCCGATTTCCAACAAACCACATAGATAATAATGCAGCAACCACATAGGTTAAGTATCTAGGCTCCATACCATGATACCACCTCTATCCAGAAGGAATGACATACACTAAGGGGCGCTACTCCCTAGAACCTTGCCGCATCCTTCCTGTTTCGACAATTTCCAGGGTGTGAGGCTCGACGAAGTCTCGTCCACAAAGCTACGCTTTCTCAAAAAGCCCTGCTTCGGGTCAAACAAAATGATCAACCTATGATCACAAAGATATAAGATCAAACAAATGATCATATCGCAAATGATCAAACACTGATCATTTCACAGCAACACTCAGTATGCCACGTTACCAAATTGGGATATATCGCTGATGAATTTCAACTACATAACCTCTGAGCTCGTACGTCTCAGAGAAGGGTGTTAAGCTAAGAGAATAAATTCTCCGCCACCAACAGAAATGTATTTGAAAGAAATTAGCTTTATATCTCAAATTGTAACGTCAGACACACAATCCATACAAGTCTGTTCCGGGATCGAACAGAACCGAAGGCACTTCTCACGAAGCCCTTGCATTTCCGGATAATTTTCTAATCACGTCAGGACTTCCCGTCACTAAGGGTGATAAAACCTCTAAATCGGAGATCAGCCGATGTAGAGTAACTCGACGGTAATCCTTCCGTTTTCAAAAATATCCGGTCTTCAACACCGGTCTTCGAATGCAATTCATAACGACGTATCACATATTCGGAATGGGTTATACGACCCCATGGTCCTTTCCCGGCTAACCCGAATAGTGAGCGTATATTTAAAAACAAGTGTGGCATTCAAATTCATCCAATTCACAACAAATACCTATCTAAAGGTAATTATTGATAGTCGGTTATTTAACTATCAATAAAGATGCGCAACATCATCAGATTCCAAATAATTTTCCAAATTATTTCATCTTCAAAAATATCTTTACTAGATATAGAATTTTCCACGCTTAACCATTTGAAAACAATTTCAAATCAAATTTCCACACTTCAAAAATAAATCAATATTTATTTTTCTAAACAGTTTCCATTTCCTTTATAAATTCCATAGTGAATTTATATTTTCAAAATATCTACAGATATTCGATTTCCAAATCGATTTCAATATTCAATTTCGATTTATCTTTAAGAAGATAAATCTCAAAAACGTTCATTTCATATTGGAAAAGAATTTCCATACTTATCCAAAAATAAGTATTTCGCAAATCTATTTATTTTCAACATTTGAAAATATTCGATATACTTAAATCAAATTAAGTATATATTCATTCTTTAAGGAAATCATAAATTTCAACATCTATTTGAGTCAAAACGAATGTTGCGTAAAACATCGTTACGACGACTCGAAATCACTAGTATAGGGATTCGGATTTAGATAGATATATAAATCCCAATACTACATTAAAAACATTTCCTTTCGGAAATCATTTACTATAACAACAGTGTTATATTCCATCATTTCCTTATATTTCTCGAAAACGTCTATTTCAACAATAAATGTTGAAATCTATGATTTCGATGTTTAACACGTTTTAAAACATCTTTTAAAACAATTAACTTCATTTAAAATATCGCTTTCCCAAACATAACCATTTTTACTTAAAAATATATTCACTGTCCAAAATCGTGAATATACTTCATTTAACCCAATTCCAATCATTTCTACACATTTTCATTTCAATAGGAATTCTCTATCCAAAATCGCGAATATATCTACTCTGATAATCTTCTATATTTAATTCATCAAATTCCATCGCTTTCGAATTTATAAACACGGTTATAAATTCTACTTCTATTTTAATAACACTTCGACTTATAAATCTTCTTTTTATCAACTTCTATATTCTACTTATCAAAATAAGTGATTTCGGATTTATAACCAACTTTTATAAATTCCAATTCCATTTATTAAAACTTCAATACCAAACCAATTTCAATATTGATTTCTAAATTTATTTTCAACTTTAAATAAAAGATTCCATACTGATTTCTCAAAGTCCTTCTCCAAATACTAAATCAATTACAGATTGGTTTCTAATTTTATTTATCACTGCTAAATAAATTCCTTATTTTTCTCAAATTACTCAACATTCTGTTTTAAACTGGATTCTTCAATTTGAAATCATTTTACATTGATTTCACAACTTATTTCAATTTACCAATTAAATTTTCAAACTGAATTTCCAACTTATCTTCTTTTAAATAAATTCCTTTTTAAGAAAATAAATTTCAATCTTTTCTTTCAATCTATTTAAAAAATCCAAATTTAAATTAAATTCTTCAATTTAAAATCACTATTTTACGAAATCCATTTATTTAACATTTTCACTTGATTCTGGAATTTATTCGATAAGATTATAAAAATTAACTTTTTATACTTTAAAATTCCTTTCTTCGAAATTTCTTAAATTTCAAAAATTGATTCACTTAGGAATTTTCTTCTTGAATTTCAAAAATTCAATTTCGTTTATCTTTGGAATCCAATGATGTCAAAACATCCATTCAGCTAAATTTTAGCTTTCATACAATTTCCAGATATCAATATGATTAATAGCATCACTATAATCATTCACAGATTCATATCTCAATAGAAATAAATTCAATCAATGTGAGGGGTCCAGTTGGATCCCTCCAACCTGTTTCCCTGCATCCAAAGACGTTAGCACAATACCAATTCCGCTCCAGTACGGAATTATCGCGGTATATAGGTTTTTATAAATCCGCTTACTAACGGCGCAATAGGGTCTCATCCGCTATACGAGGCGGGAAATCATCAATCCAATATATACATATGCCAATATGTATATATTGCTATATATATAGATATATCCTATTATATCTAATAGCACATCAACATAGCACATTCAAACAAATCAATCAATAACTGCAAATCAAATTCAAATCTGAGTGAGAAGATCTCACCTTAGTTTTTATTGGCAATCCGTTTCCATTTCAGTTTCATTTTCTCGATTTTTAACCTGGTATAAATAATTTATACAATTCTGTTAATACTCGAATTAAATCCAACAATTAAATTATCGTTTAATCTATTTACTTAACCAAAAGATTTTATCTTATTTAATTCTCAAACCAATAAAATATTTTCCATTTGAAACTAACATTTTAATTCAACTAAAAATTTAGTTTTAAACAAATTTTCTTAATCGTAAACTGTATACATTTACAACTTTGTTTAACTTTACAGCACTTAATATTTCCATTTCCAAAATTCTATATACCTATATACTATTTCCTGCTTAACTCTTAAAATAAGAATGTGTGCGTGTGTATATTTAATATTTCCATTTGTTATTCTCCTTTTCTTTTTCCAAATATTTTTCACTTTCCCAAATAAATTTAACTAACAAAAAATTATATTTTAACTAAACCATTTTAAACTGTAAACAAAATTTTCTTTTCAAAATAAAAGTTTATAATTCGAACTTATTCTTTTTAAATAAATCTATTCAACCAAAATTTTACTTAAAATAAATATCTTTAATTCAATTCAATTTCTTTTAACAATTTATTTTCCATTGCCAAATTGATTTCAACTTTGATTTCTAAAAGTTATCACTTTTAAATTTAAACAAATTTTCTTCTCCTGTAAAATGTTTACATACATATGTGTTAATACATTTTTACATATACAAAAAGAATCGAATCGAATATACCTCACGGAAAGGTTCGAATCTGAGAGTACCCAAACCCAGACTGCCCTACCTCCAGCAACCCTACACGAGACCGAACCCATCGCCACGCGACCCCACCCTAAATCGCCACTGCCTCCAGTCGAACGCGAGCCTCGACGTTTGCCATTTCGTTCGCTGCTGCCCACTAATTCGCCGCTCACTGCTACAACTGCTCAACGTTCGCGAGAACCCCCACATCACCAGAAGTCGAACAACCCAGCTGCTCCGCCCTCAATCGCGCCTTCGTCTTGTCGCTGCCATCGCGAGCAACTCGCGACTTCGCCTCGACTCTGACCCACTTCGCATCACAAGTGAATGCCACCTCCGGCCACCCTGAGTCCATTGCGACACCGGCTCGCCACTTCGACTTCACGCATCACGAGTGACAGCGAAACCCAACTCTGCTCCCTTAACCCTTGTCGTGCTCGCCAACGAAAGACTCCCAGTCGATCGCGATTAAAAATTGATTACTGGAGTGGAAAAGAAATTTGGGGAAAGAAGATTTTTGTTCGACCCCATTAATTCAAAGTTTTATTTCACCATTTTTTCTTTCCTTCTCGTTCGAGATTTTTAGCTGAAGTCTCGGTTTTGTTTTAAAGAGGGAGGGGGGGTAATTTAAAATTGAACGAGATGTGGCCTGCACGTTTTGGTATCGTGATTGTAGGCGTGAATTTAGGCAAAATTTTAGGGGATACGTGGTGACGTTAAGTAAGAAAATTTTAAATTTTTAAATTAAATTCGCTTTAAAACTTCAACGCGTTTTTGTGTCGTGTGTTCACGTAACAACTCCGAAAAATACGAAATTGGAAATCCGACAATAATTCAATATTACGGACCCAATGGAACTGGTTTCGTCGAATTCCGAAACTGCGCCTCGGACGACTATTTTTAAATATCGATACGAACGATATAATTTCAAAACTGATCAAATCAATTCGAAATTGGATTCTGAAGCTTCTGTTATCTTCAGTGTTATAAATACGAATTTTAAAAGCTTTCGAAATATTTTTCTTCAACTTTAAATTGAAGATTTAAATTTTATTCAACTTCCTATCGATTAAATTTTATAAATTTAATCGCCAGTTTTCAAAGTTATATTCGGGATACAAATTAAATTACCGTTCAAATATTTAAAATTAATTAAATATTCTCAATTAAATTCGTTCAAAATTCTGGGTCGTTACACTATATCAATTTCACTTTTATTCACATTTATTTTAATTTATATCCACTTATCCACAATTATCCCCTTTCACAACTTTACTTAATCTCCATCCCAAAATTACTTAAGAACTTCACCATTCATTTCTTACGTTCAGTATAAATATTTTATATACTTCTTAAATTTATTTTTACTTCACTATTGAAGTTTATATCCATTTCTATTCACTTTGCCTTCACAATTCCATTTGAATTCAATTTGCTTCAATTTACAAATTATTTCAAATCTCAATACTTTTTCCCAATTTCCATTCAGATTTCCATCTTCAATTCTACTTGAATTCAATTTGTCTTCAAACTTTGAATATTGAATTTTATTTACCTTTATCTCAAATTCCAATTTTAAATCATTTATCGTTAGTGAAAATATTCAAAAAAAAATTCAAAAATTTTCTAACTCCCAAAATTTTCGGAAAATTTTGGCAGAGTCTCCTTTGTACGGAGGAGCTTTTGCAATTTGACAAGAGATATAAATATATATACATCGACCCACACGGTCGGAAAAACAAGAAAACAAACAACAGTTCATATTTCCTATCTTTTATTGCGTAGGCGTACCTCTATTTATCATTTTTAAGCAAGCGGCTTATTTTTTATCACTTTGCACGACCCTATCTAGCCCAACAGCTTCCCTGAACCTGTACTTACTCAATTTAAACATGTAAGTACTAAATATATGGAATTTATTAACATTTCACTTACTTTCAATAGCTAAACACATGCATTTCATAAGAAACATACACCAAACACTTTCCATGAGCAATTTATATGATTGCAAAACTAATCCAATTGCTTTCAATCAATTCATATGCCATTTCATTCAATTTTAAGGGTTTACAATTCAATTTCTTACATTCAATTCATTTTCAATCCAAACAAGCTCATATTCGATTCAATTGATTTCAAAATCAATTTTATTTCACTTCTATCAATTCATAGAATTTATTTAATGCCGTTTTCATCAAACGACAATTTATTTCTACGCAATTCAACTATATTCACGTGAATAAATAATTATTTAAGCTTATAACCATTTTAAATTGATTCCAACTCAATTTATATTTAATTCCTTCCATTTTAATTCATTCACAACCATTTTATTTAGCTCGACACATTCCATGCTTGTATACTACTAACCATCCCAAATTAATTCAACCCAAGCTTTTATTTAATGGTCTTCCATTCTTACTCGAAGTCGAGCTCCTAATTATTCTTAACTTAAGTTAATTTACTCCAATTTATCCCAACTTCAAACTTAAGTTCACTTCCAGTTAATTTGATTCTCATCTAATCAAATTCCATTTAATTCAGTTAGCCCATCCATTTTAATTTTAATTCACATTCTCAATTTATCAAAATAATATCCAAGAACATATTTAACTCATTTATACTCGAATTGAATTTTATTTGCAACTCTAATCATTTTCTATTATAATCCAATTCCATTTCATTTGACAACATTTCTACGTACATTTAATCCATTCCCCATCCAAGTTGAATTTTATTTATAACCCGAGTTTATTTCATGATTCAACTTCTATTTTACCAAATTGGGTTCCATTCCCATATCTCACCAACATATTCAATTTCTAATTTATTCCAAATTAGTTTACTCACTAATTTTATCTATTACTTCATTCTCAAATTTAATTTCAAATCTAAATAAAAAGTTTATTTCTAAACTTTTGCTTCTTTAGTTCCTTGGGCCAAAATACTACAATTTCCATTTAAATTTTAAACTTCCTTAAGTTTCCAACTTATTTAAATTCCATAAGCATTTTAAACTATCTTCCAGAGTTTAAGCAACGTTTCAAAATCACCTTTGAAATCAATTATATCCAAAATCCTTCTGCATTTCTAACATCAACCCAACTTTTGCAAACAATTCCAATTTAAAACAATTTGGTAGCAATTCCTCCTTTGGAAACTTGAAAATTAACATCGATGATGCTGCAGTCATCACTGAAGTTATTTTCCAGCGACCGAAAGAGAGTTAAATGCTTTTATCTCTTTAAAACCCTTCCAAATATTTTTAAATTCCAAATCTCTCCAGATTTCAAATCCAAATTAAAAAAATATTTCCGAAATAATATCACCATTATTTCTCCAAAACCTTTGAAAACTATTTTTAAACTCAAAGGAATTTAAACTTCCCAAAATTCCCAATTTCAAATCCATCCAATTTTATATTCAAACATTACTCTGGAATTTTCATCTCAATTTCAATTACAAATCACATTTATAGTTTACATTTACATATCTCATTTGTATATGAATTTATTTCTTAGCTGTTAGTTATGATTTTAATTTCTTATTCAATTTTCTCACAATAGTGATAATAATTTAATATTATCACTTCCTACCATCCAAGCAACCATATATATCTATAATAATTTCTGAAAATTATTTCTTTAATATACAAAAATAATTTGGGTAAAATTATTTCACTTACCCTATTTTAAAACCATACTATGTCGGTTTATCTCATTCAAGAGTTTAGAAACCCCTATCGATGACATGGCGTCCCACATATCGACCAGAATCCATAAACACTCAACCGATAAATCAACACAGTATAAAAACAAATTTTATATTCACTAACAAATACGCGCTCATATCTATTAATACACTCAAACTCAGTCTAGAGTACTACAGACTCTATTTTCAAATGAGTAATCCCCACCAGAGCCAAGGTTCTCGCCAACCTTCGCTCTGATACCAAGTGTAATGACCTGCAAACCCGTACCCCTTGAATCGACACTATTTTCCAACATATCGACTCAAAGTGAATGGAAATACGAACCATTAGGGTTAAAGAAGAAGGAGGTAGAAGAAGAAGAAACAAAATAACAACAGAATCTAACCATCGCAACGGAATAAAATATAATAGATAATAACTGATTTTTTACAGAAAAGAAACTATATCTGTTTATACATACATCACCAGAATACAACATCAGAGTACAATATAATCAACATCACAATTCAGGACAGTTATAATAACTTTTCCCACATACAGAATACACAATATACAAAACACAGCGGAATATACATCATATACGTGTGATACGTCTCACCATCCAGCTCGTCTCCTGAGCTCCACGGCATCATAACCAGTATCCTATAATACTCGGTCTGACCTGAGCATTATAATAAAATAACACCCAAGTCAGTCTGGAAAACCAGCGTGAGAAAACACACTCAATTGGATTATTAAAGTTTTCCAAACCCTTTGAAATCAAAAGCATCTCGTAAGACCACGCCACAAATAAACATGTCGGGTTTTTACCTTACGATAGCCAAAACACTTTTTATCAAAATCCTCAGATATTATAATAGTGTCTATAGAAAGTAAAAATAGAATCTAGCCGAAATGCTTGCATCTCACGTTTGAGCAATAGTTGGGCACAATCAAAACCGTACAGGCACGTAGGGAGAATGGATTTCCAACTAATGACTAGGCACTGGGGTACCACCTGTCACAGTACCTAGTCTAGATCAGCGTACCGAGGACCACGCCCGATCCCCTGTAACACAAGGCCGGAATTACCCCTTACTGGATAATTCCGAGTAAGATCACTCCGCGGTTGGGATCAGCAACTGCTCACTAAGCCGAAATAAAAGGGACATCTAGACAGGGATGACCTCACCCTAATGGGTGCTACCCACATAACCTTGCTGCATAACCCCTGATTTTCAGTCATTCCCGGTTGATGAGGCTCGAGGCTAAGCGTTACCTTTGTAGAACACATCTCTTAGAATGCCCACCATCCACCTGACGATGATCCGAAAGCATTCATCCATACAAGTCGGTCCCGGGTTCGAACGGAACCGAAGGCACTATTCCTACTACATCCATTATGGAATCACCCTCAGGATTAGTAGCGATTAGCCCTTGCACTTCACTGCTCCATCTTCCACTCCAAACTCGTTTTCCCACGAAAACATACAAACCGGATCGAAGTGGTTTTCAAAAAATAAATCCCGATCCCGGTCTCTTCGAAACGATCAGCGCATTGACCAATATTGATAGTCGGTTATTTAACTATCAATTAACATTCACAAACATCCATCAAACAATAAATAATTTTCCAAATTATTTATTTACCTCACAAATATCTTCGCAAGATACATTTCCATTTTCAACCCTTTTGAAAATGATTTAAAAAACCACCTTTCTCTCATGGAGTAAAATCCCCAAATATTTTTTATCTCCACTGAAATCATCAAGTACAAACACTTTAAATTTTTAAAGTAATTTAAAACACTAAATTATAAAATATACTTTAAACAAAACATTTAAATTAAAACTACTTAATACTTTATTCAAAGATATATACTTTAAGAATATTTAAAATAAAGCTACTTAATAAAATATAAAACGAGATTTTTACCTTTTAAAACATAATACCAAGTCATTTTTAAATAATTATTACCAAAATAAATTTGAAAAATACTGGCTTTAAAATTTAAACATTTAAGAATAATAAATTTTCTAAAACATACCTTTAATCAACTTTAAAACTTTAACTTATACTTAAGGATTTGCTTTGAAATCGTACTTGGCTATCCAGGGAAATATACTTCTCTTTCACATCTTAAAAATAAATCACTATTTATTTTTAACCAAATTTATCCATTCCTTTAATAAATTCCCACCCTGAATTTGTACTTCCAAATATCCACTGATATATTACTTCACCTTTATAAACCCAGTTTATAAATTTCTTAGCCCCATCTTCCTTTAAAATTCCAATTTCCAAACGCTTATATCAATTTTCAAATTGATTTTCAATTTACTTCACTTTGAAATAAATTCCTTTACTTACTCCATTTATCTCAAAATCCATTAACTTCAGCTTTTCTTTCTTTATTATGATTTAAAATCTTTTAAACTGAAAATATAAATTTCAGGTTTTCCTAAATCCTTCTTTATCCCTTTAAATAAATTCAAACCTTGAATTTTTAAAATAAATTCTTTTATTCCCTTAAATAATATCCCTTAGGTTTAAAAATTTAATATTTTCCCTTTTATCCAAAATCTCCTTTACCATAATCGGAATTTATTTAACAGAATTTAAAAATCACTTTTATCCTTTCCCAATTCATTCTTTAATTTATTTAAATTCTCTGTAATTATTTACTTAAAAATTTACTCTTTTATTTCTTTCCAAAAATCCAATCTATATATTTTGGTAACACAGTATACCCAAATATATTCAATCAAACCATATCATCCATCATCTCCAAATATCAATATAATTCATCACAGAATATCAAATAATCATATCACAAAATTATTAGAACAAATCTAAATAATTTTGAGGAATTCAGTTGGATCCCTCCAACCTGTTTCCCTGCATCCACAGATGTTAGCACAATACCAATTCCACTTCGAGGTGGAATAACGCGGTATATGGGATTAATATAATATCATCCGCTATTATGCGGCGCATAGGGTCTCATCCGCTATAAAATGCGGGAATATCAATCACTACAATATATATATATATACACTACTATATATATTATCACATCCAATCAATTCAATCATTCAACCAGTTATTTAAATTTAACCATTTAAATTTAAATAGTAATCCAAATGAGTGAGATTAACTCACCTTTGATTTTAATTTGCAATCCACTTCCATCTCGTCTTGTTTCTTCACGAATTTAAACCTTGTATAAACATTATATGGTTTTATTAATATTGAACTAATGTAACAATTAATTTCTATTTAATAGATTGAATTAACTAATTATTAAATTTAAAACTAAATTTCCTTTAATACATTTTTTTGTAATTAAAATAATTAAATAAGTTTATTAAACAAATAAATATTTGTATTACATTATTTTAAAATAACTGGTTAAGTGAAAATATGTATATTTAATTTTCTTTTGAAACTATTCACTTAAAAAAATATCTATATAGATTACAAAATCCAATTTTATATAAACTCTTCAACATTCAAACTTTTATTTCCAAAACCTCATAAGTATGGTTTCAGTTTAACAATTTAAAATATATCCTTAAACTGAAAAGAATAAATAGTAAATAGACCTTGTTATAAAAATAAAATACTGGGTTATCTGTATATTTTCTCTAACCTCTATATATTTATACACATATATATATTACTTATTAAAATGGAACATGCTCTCTATAAAAATATCTGAAAAATAAAAACAAAAATCTGGTTTTTAAATCCGTATATATTTTCCTTTTCAAAAGCTTATCTGTAAATATATATATTTTCTCTGATTACCTATATATATAAATCTAAATAAAAACAACTCCCATACCTCACAAAAGAATCAAACACGCACTACGCCATAGATGGCCTATTGCAACGAAATTATATGGTGTTGCTAGCTATAATGTAACGATAGGTATGCTGATTTTTGTCTATTACAACACTCGCTTCAAGGTGTTAGCATAGGTATCAACAAGATGTTGCAGTAGCTACAGATGTATTCAAATTAAAAAATTAATAAAATTAGCAATCCGCGTGAATACAATCCAACGGTCTACATTTAATCTGATTGTTAAAATGGATCACCACTACAATTTGTCCCAAATTTTCGTTTTCCCGCTTTACTTTTCATATCATTTCGTTCTCACCCCTAATTTCCAAATCCCTAATTTCCAAATCATATTTTCGTTCCCCTTTTTTTTCTGCCAAAAACAAAATCTTCTTAACCGCCTACGAAATCTTCTTCATGTCATGCCGCTTCTCTCCGGGTTTCGGATCGTCCCGTAACAGCTCCTTAACCCACCTGCATTTGCAGGAGCAGGATGGGCCGGGCTCGCCCGGAACTACTGGCCCAAAAGGAGGGACGATGATGGTGGTGAATAGCAAGATAAAGAAGGCGTTAGGGATGAAGGTGAGAGGGACGACATTGATGAGGATGATGAATCAGACTGGGGAAACAAAGGTGGGTTCTTCACCTGGGAGGGTGAAGAGGTCGATGACTTCTATGGAGATTATGAGACAACAGATGAGAGTTACTGAGTTGAGTGATAACAGATTGAGGAAGACGTTGATGAGGAGTCTTGTTGGTCAGGTATACATCCCTTGTATTACAGACTTCAAACACTGATACTGTATCTGCAGTAATTAGTTAAACCAATTTGAAATCTATTTACAAAACAAACTATTCTAGCTATCTATATGGCAATTCAGGTAGTACAGATACAATATACCACGTAACATACACATGTAAAATCATATAGCTACATTTAGCTTTGCAAATGAACGACTCATTGCTAATCAGAACTGCAACAATTCGGTAATCTGACATTTTTTCTACTTATACAAAGAGTATGAAGTCAAGCATAATGCTTCCAACTTGAATCTGATTTGATATTTCACTGAACAGACAGGTAGAAGAGCAGAAACAATAATCCTCCCACTAGAACTCCTCCGTCATTTAAAAGCATCTGAATTCTCCGATGCACATGAATATCAACAATGGCAAAGGCTTAAACTCAAAATCTTAGAAGCAGGTCTCCTCCTTCACCCTTCAGTCGAATTAGACAAGCTCAGTTCTGCAACTCTACAACTTCATGAAGTTCTAAAACAAAGTGAACTAAAACATATTGACACAAGCAAAAATTCTGAAGCAATGTGAAAATTATGTAGCTCAGTTGTTTCCCTAGCTTGGCGTAGCCCAGATGGTTCAACAAGTGAAGTGTGCCACTGGGCAGATGGCTACCCTCTTAATTACTCGGATTATTTGGTTATCTAACAATGCATACGACTCACCTGTAACAGAGCTGGATCCTAAGTTCAAAATCTGAACCTTATGCACAATCAGCTGTTGATCTGATGAAGCTAGCAAAAGCAATGGTTAATGAATTCTTCAAAATACCAGTAAACACTATAGAAGAAATACCGTGAAATATGCATTATTTCAGATTTGGAGCAATGATAAGTACGAGATGGTTGGTGGTTTAGAAGTATGTGTGGGTTTGGGTGAAGATTTGGAACTGTGAGATTTTAGTTGGCAGTGACAGCGGGTTGGTAATGTGGTTTGGTGAGTGTTTTGGCATAGGTTAAGGGCTGTAGGGGATGTAAGTTGCAGCAGTTTGGGAAGTGGATGGTGGCAGTGTAGAGGTTGAAGTTTGGTAGTGTTCAAGTAGAAGGAGTTGCTGTCAAGTGGATGGGGGTTTGCGGGTTTGCTAAGTTCAGTCTTCATTTGTGCATCATTTTAGGTCGATCCCCGCCGGGACTGCGGTGCCCCGGACCCCCGCCGGCGCTGCGCCCGGACCCGCTTCTCGGCTCGCCTTCGGCTCGGCACTCGGCTCGTCATATATTTGTCAGTGTCGGTGTCTGTATAAATTGAAACTACATATGTAATGAGTGAACTGAGTGATGTAGTGAGGAATATCTGTATATGTGAATATCAGTGTTATTTATCATTGAATTGTAAAATAGTGGAGTCGGGAATTTGTACTGTTTTAAATGTTGAAATAAAATATTTATTTAAATAAATTACTGTTTGAATATCAAATTCTATGCAATAGCATTTTATTAAATAAATATTTATTTCTATTAAAAAATCAAATATGCTCTACATTGTGGGCCCCACAAATTCAGAAAGTTAATATCTATAGCAACATTTTGGAATGTTGGTACAGACACCTATGGATGTTGCTATAGACCCAAATAGGGTTCTATTGCAACAATATTTCTTATGTTGCCTTAGATAGTCAAAATGTTGCCTTTGAGGTCTGCGGCAACGCGGCAAAATGCATCACCGAGAAAGTGTTGCCTTTGCCCTTTTTTAGCCTACAGCAACATTTTTTGGCACTTCCTGCATCACTTCTTTGGTGTTGCAGTATGCAATCTATGGCGTAGTGACGAGAAGACCCTCCCTATCATCAGGTCGAGCTCGTGGGCATGGCACCGTTCATCTCAACACCACCACGCCCGTCTTCGCGTCGACTATCGGGCAACTCGAGTTCGGTTTATTACTCATTTTTGTACTTGCTGTTTTATTTTCCAAACTCGAGCTCGAAAACCCTAATTCAACTTCGAACGATAGCCACGACAAAGCATAAGCAGACGCGATCGAAATCTCCCGCCGCCGCATTCGAGCCATCAAGTAAAATCATGATGTAATCGCGATTCGATTTCGATTGTATTTATTTATTTATTTATTTTTAAAGAACTGAAGCGGTTGAATTGAGGTAAGGAGAGAATTCGTGAAACGTTCGGCCATTAATTTATTTACAGAGATCGATTTGTTTTTAAAGATAAAGGTCTCCGGTTTCTTTTCCTTTTTACAGTTTGCGTTAAAAGAAATGGGGGACAAGAAGAGACGTTTGCATGCTAAAGAATGCTACAGCACTCTGAAAAGCAAAAGCTGATGTGAAGAAAAATACAGCTGAGGTTGACTAATATATAAATATATATATATTTAATTTAAATTCAAATTGTCTCGATAAACACAACTTGAAATCTCGACCTCCTGTCAAGGCGTGCCGCCAGGCGTTTATATGGTTATACCCCTATTCCGAACGCAATGGAAAAGATTTCGAGTCCTAATTCGATCGTATGGAAAAGATAGCTTTTTGGACTTAGTTATAATATTGAATTTTCGATATAAATTTTAGCGCGTTTATATATCGTACAGCCAAACGATCACTCCAAACAGTACGAAAATTGAAATCCGATAATAATACAATATTACGGATCCAATGGAACTGGTTTCGTCGAATTCCGAGACTATGTCTCGGAAGGCTATTTTTAATATCAATTTAAACGATATATTTTTAAAACAGAACAAATCATCTATAAATTCAATTTTAACACTTCTATTATCTTCAGTATCATCATTATACATTTTACCAGCCTTCAAATTATTTTTAACGAGCTTAAAACTCTCGGTTTAACATTTTTACCAATTTCCAGTAATTAAATTCAATAATTTAATTATCCAATAATTAGTGATATTTGGAATTCAAGTTAAAAATTAACTTTTAAATGTTTAAAATCTATTAAATATTCCAATTTCAAATGCTCAAAAATTCCGGGTCATCACAATAAGCTCACATGGTCATTGAAATAATGAGAGAAAAAAAATAAAGCTTCTTCTTCGATATATGATTTGCATATCGAACCTTCAACTCATGCTTTTTATCTCACTTTTTCTTTAGATGATTTAAGTACCTTTTAAGAATAATTATAATTAAATTTTATTACATGTAGTTAAACTAAAATTTAACATACTCAATATTAATACCTTTCAAACGGATACATCCATCCATATTACATAGGACCTCGAAGACGTGCTTCAAACAGAAGATGAACAAGTAAATGCTCCATTACATTAAAGAAACTTGGAGGAAATATTTTCTCCAGTTCGCAGAGCACTATAAGAATTTCTTCTTCAAGTTTACTTAGACGATCAACTTTTAACGTAGTTGAACAGAGCTCCTTATAAAATAAACTAAGTTCTACTACAACCGTCCAAACTTTTGTGGGCATTAGTTCTTTGAAAGCGACGGATAACAAATGTTCCATCATTACATGACAATCATGACTTTTCATCCCATTCAGTTTACCGTTCTTAAAGTCGACACATCTATGCAGATTAGAGGAAATCCCACCAAGAAATCTTAATCCTTCCACCCACTTTAACAGTACTTTAACTTGGTTACTGTCTAGCTCATAACATGCTTTGGGTTTTTTGTGTCATTTGGCTTCATATGAAGCTCGGGATGATTGCATATTGCCTCTATATCGCGTCTTGATTTCAAATCTTCTTTAGTCATTCCTTTAATATTTATAACTGTGTTAAGTACATTATCGAACACATTTTTCTCGTTGTGCATCACGTCGATATTATGAAGAATTAGGAGATTTTTCCAATAAGGAACTCCTAAAATATACTTTGTTTGCACCAATTATGAATCATCGATTTACCTTGAATTTCAATTTGTTCGCCAGTTTCATGTATCTTTGGATAATCCTTTACATGGTCATAAATATCTTCGCTTGACCAAATCGTTGGTGGTCGCAAGGTCTCGGGTCTATTACATGTAAAGTTTTTTTATCTTTTCTAAAACGAGTATTAATATGGAGAAAACACCAATGACAGTCAAAACATGAAATTTTCTTCCCATGCAGTAAAGAAAATGCTCGTGTTTCTTCCATACAATAAGGACAAGCTAGACGACCAGCCATACTCCAACCCGAAAGCATTGCATATGTAGGAAAATTGCTTATAGTCCATAACAGAGAAGTGAATATACGAAAATTCTTTTTTTATGAAATTTCGTATGTTTCAACACCTTCACACCACAATGTTTTCAACTCTTCAATCAACGGTTGTAAATATACGTCGATTCCTTGTCTTGCATCATCAGGGCCAGAGATGACAATAGTGAGAAACATATACAGAGTTTTCATACACATCCGCGGAGGTAAATTGTACGGTGTAATGATTATAGGCCAAGATGAATATTTTGAACCAAATTGAGAGAATGGTGAAAATCCATCCGTACATAAAGCAAGTCTAACATTACGGCTCTCCGCTG
Organism: Allium fistulosum; assembly: GCA_030737815.1. Classification (NCBI taxonomy): domain Eukaryota; kingdom Viridiplantae; phylum Streptophyta; class Magnoliopsida; order Asparagales; family Amaryllidaceae; genus Allium; species Allium fistulosum. The sequence goes on along the minus strand of CM060905.1, from coordinate 492,703,653 downwards.
TGAGGTATGTCTTATCAAAATGCTTCCATGCTTCTCCATCAACTGGGTGTGCTAACATACCTTCTTCCTATGTTCTCACACAGTGTCATCTCATATGATGCACGGTTACAGAGGATGCATATAACCTTTAAAGCCTAGGAGTGATGGGTAAGTAATGCATACGCTTGTACAGAATTTCCTTTCTTGGTTTATATCTTTCCTGATTACATATTTTATAATTCCTAAGATTGATGTCTTCTTTCCAAAACAACATGCAACCATTTAAACATATATCTAATTTTTTATATGGCAAACCAAAAGCAGACATAAGTTTTTTCACTTCATACTGTTTCACAAATTAAATTATCGGGTGACATATGTCATTCTGCAGCTTATACTGTAGCTGTAAACCCGGTTTCTGTGAAGTTGTATTTTGATTTCATCGCAATGTATTTTGCAGTTACTAATAGTTGAGTACAGCTTGTAGAACCATCCCAAAGGGGTCACTTAGCAGCATCTAGTAAATCATAAATTTTTTTGCTCCAATACTTGGTTCTTCTTCGACATTAACATCGTTACCATCAACTTCAACAGTAGGGAACATTTAACGTGCTGCATCTTACACCATATCTTCTATGAGATTCGTCAGAATAATTTCAGTATCCACCTTCTCCTCTAAATGTACGGAATTAGGTGCTATTAGTTCTCCATGACGATCCCACAACAAATAATTCGACACGAAACCATATTGGCGCAAATGAACTATTACCATATCCGGTATCAAATGCTTCAATAAGTTGCACCTACTACATGGACAATGAATTTCTTCATCATTCCCATTATTACTTAAAGCGAAATCAATAAAGACGTGTACACATTTTGAAAATGTTCACTTATTGAGCCTCCAATTTCTCTTCTTTGTTGGTATATCCAGCTCCAATCGATAAAATTATTGATCATTTTTCCTACTTTAAACATAAAAACGTATCTATCATTTACTTGTTGACATTTTATTTTTCAACTAAATCATACATTTAAATTTTCGGAAATATATAATATTATTCTATTTAATTTTATTTTCAAACGGATTTACACAAATTATTATATGAATATAATCTACAATTTTTAGGTTATTGTTTTACACTTTGATGGTTGATCATCCTACTTTCCATTACAACCAAAATAGTAATTATATTTTGTAAATCATTTCATTTTGAATGATTCAACAAAATTTCGGCAGCACTTCCCCTTTGTTCCCTGTATCGTACACATATGCGTGTACACGGGGAACAAAAAGAAAGTGGTGTCAAAATTTTGTGAACCGTTTAAAATGAAATGATTTGCAAAATATACTTACTCTATTTTGTTTGTAACTTATCAAATATAGGGATAAATCCGACAAACATTGTATCGGATTGAATATAAATGTCCATTCTGTGATAAAAACGAACATCCATACAACAATCATATACAATACTTGCCAGACAGGGCCAAAAATTCTCTATGCGATTTATAAAAAGTAAAGCGTATTATACAACAATTTTTACAATAATTTGTTTATATTCTAAGAAATGCATACACTAAATCGTCATTTTCGTTATCTCAAAAATGCATACATTAGATCCTGAGCATCGACTCTAATTAATCCAAACTAGTCCTAATGCGTGAATGCACTAATTATTCAAACACATGTACACCAATTAACACACATTTACACTAAACAATTTTTTTCTCAACAGTTAAATGATTAACAATTATAATAACAACCTAATTAACATTCAATAGGGTATAACAAACAATCAGTAGGGTATTATACTATAACAACAAATTAACTCTAATTTAACAAATCAAAATTAATTAGGGTTAAGGAATAAAACCTTATCAGAGCTTAATGAAGGGCCTAGGCTTATCGAGAGTGGAGAATGATGAAGTTGGAGATGACCGGGAAGGCACGGGGGCTGGCTGACGACAGGGAGGTTGTGGTGGGTTAGGGATTTGGTTGATTTTGGTGGAGAGGGAATAATGAAGATGACTATGGACCTGGAGCCTGTATACACGATAATTTCCTACGGCTTTCAACGACCGCCGACGGCTAATTTACGTCAGTTTTCGATGGCTTTCGACAGCCATTATTTTTTATTTACGAAAATGCCACAGAGTTCGTCAACCGTCGGATATCTCCGTCGGCGGCCGTCGAAAGCTTCGATCGCTATTTACTGTATTCCGTGTAGTGTGTGTGTGTGTGTATCTGTTTGCACACCCGCAAGTGTGTATAAATATAGGCAAGGATTGGCTACATCTCAAATCCCTTTGAGTTCGACCGTACGTTCCCGTTTAAACAATAGGATGAAGTGATAAGAGAGATGTAACACCCCGTAATTTTTATGACAATTAATTAAAAAGAAATTAATTAATAAATGATAATGTTGAAAAATATTTTTTTTACAAATGTCAGAATTAGACTATGAAATTTACACTATTGGGTTCATGGCGATTTGCTGATCAATTTTCATGTATAAAGTTTTCTGATCGAAGTTCAAACGAAAAGGTTATTAAAATTTTAAGTTTTCGTATTAGAAATAATTATATATGTAATTAAGATGGTAATAATAATTAACTAATGTTGATCACTGTCAATTAAACTTAACTGATAATTAACGCTGGTTAAACGTTAAGAAATCTGATAATGGGAAGGAAGTTGTATCCATCAGGTTAAATAGGAAACAAATAAAACAAATTATATTATGCTAATTTGATCACAACAATAATAAGCGACCGGTCGACCCCAGATTCATGCTAGTCGACTGGTAGCGGTCGACAATAGTCATAGACAGTCGATTGTTAGTGGCTGATCATAGGCATAGGCGGTGGACCTGTGCTGTTGAAAATTCAACAATAATAAGTGGCTAAACTGCCCGGATTCAATATACTTCAATCGAACGGCTAACATTGATTTGAGCCCCTATAAATACAGACCTAAACCCACACTTTTGAACTCATATTTTTGGAGCGACGTCGATGCTCTACCATTTTATCTTCTCTGTAAAATTCTAAATTCTTAAGAATTGTTACAATTTATACGTATATACAATTGGAGGATCATAGAAGATGATTGAGAAGAGGAATAAGGTCAAATTAAATCGTTAAAGCCAAGATAAATTGTAAATTCGGATCTAAATTGTAGATCAAATCCAAATCTCTTTTCCAATCTAGATCTTTGATAAATCAATGTATGCTTGTGGTATATATTCAAATAGAGGGAAAATGGAGTCAAACTGGAATAACATGGATTAGATCTGAAGAATTGGATTGCTAAAAAGGTGACAAAGAAATTATATATTTTAATATTGGATTTATATCGTTGTAAAAATATTCTTGTATGCCTGAAATGTAAGTTGGAGTTGTAGGCAAAAATTATATATATGAAATAAAATTATAAACCTTCTTTTATTGATCCTTGCATTGTACATTATATGTGTGTAAATATGAAAAATATTGGGTATTTGTAGTCCCTGAAATTTATAAAATATAGGATGGTTCCAGATTTGAATTTAATACAAGTTATGTAAATAAAAACGTAAATTGAGTTATCACGGTAAATTATAGGGATTTAAGTAGTATTTTTATTTATTGAATTATATAGTTTGTGCAATGTAAATTTCTATACATTATCAAGTTTCAGATTTATAAATAAAAGAGAAGTGGTTGAAATAACAAGGAATACACCTAAAAAGAAAGAAATATATAAAATTTGGATATTTATCGTATTTTGTATTGTCTATTTTCAATAGCTATCAAAAGATAATTCCTTATAACTCCAAGCGTAATACAAGTCCCCCTTCTAGGTAAGATATAGATATTTACAGTGTTAAACTTTCCATTTGGGAGAAATGTAATTCCAATACGTTAAAACGAAGAAATCTCTAAGGACTAATTCAAATAGTATAAATAAGATAATAAAACGGCTTAAGAATATGCGCAATATAAATAAGATAGAAATGAAATAAAAGAAGTGAAAAGTAGACAAGCCATAATTTAAAATAAAAAGAGTATAGATAGTCCTCTAAACATGGTAGGGAATTAAACGTTAAAAAATAAAAGAAATAAAATGTAAAATAATGGAGGAAAAGGGAAAGTAAATGAGAGAAGATATTTAAATCTTTTAAAAATAAAGCGGTAAACGACCTTAAACTAAATTAGATGTAAACACGTAAAGAAGTAGAGAAATATTGTTAACAGTAAACAGTAGAGGCACAATAACTAAACAAGAATGAATAAAGATACACACACACATAGCCCCAAGTATGCGTTTATGATGGCGTGAAGTATTAAAAGTTAGTAAATAACTTAGTAAATTAGAATGACGCAGTCATTAGTATTGGTTGGAATGCGAGATCGATAGTGTTACACAATAAAAGTCCATCCACCACAAGAGGCCACCAGCAGTTATGTATACATTATACTGACATGGGACATATCCAACTATAGGACCAATGGAGTTATATATGCTTGAGTATAGGTGTAGGAATATCCTCAGTAAAGTCTGCTTCAATAAATTAGTGGGGTATTGCCTTGATTGCATTAGACAATTTAAATAGGATGATGAGCAGCTCGATGCTATGTCAGTGTGTGTAAACACTAAATCAGGAGTTGGAGTTGTACATAGGTTAAGTACATCATCAGTTATGCGTGAGCAACGAGAAAGACAGAGTTACACCTAACGGTCTATACCTCCTACTAGGGTAGATCATGTTAGGTCATGCACCGCCATAGTTTTTTCCAAGTTTGTTTATTAGAGGCAAGGCTAGTTAACCTATAAAGGAGATCTTTCAAAAAGAATGGGATAGCCCGAGGACCCGAGTCCTCTATAATCCATGGAGCCGAGTCCATAATAGGAAGTAGACAAATAGTAAATCCCTAAGGCAAGATAGAATACGGCTAGACTATTATGATGTCGTTATTAGGAACGTAGGAGTTCCTTGGTATGCACGACGATGAGGACATGATACTGCATTGATGATGGATCCTGATGGGTTGCTGGTTTGGGATAATAGGGGGGATGATATTTTAGTCCAATGAGGAATGGTGGTACTTATATATATATATATATATATATATATATATAAAATCTGTGTGTACATGTGCATGCACGCGCGTGTGTCTGTATACATATATATGTATGTTTGTATGTATGTATGCATGCATGCATGTACGTATATAGTTATGCTTTGCTTCGGGTAAATGAGCGTATCATACACGCACGAGGAGTCAGGCGAATAAGTAAATAAAAAGATACATAACATGTGATGGAAGACGAACATCATAAATTAGTGTTATGTATAAAGTGTATAATTTATCAGTCAGCAGAACGTTGTTCTGACTCCCTCCTCGTTACAACCCACATGATAGCTTTAAAGGGACAAATACTGGTTACAATGCAGAAATAATTGAAATATAGGTTTCCTTATGCATGCTCGGTGGTGACAAGGACACTTAATCTCAGAAGTGTCAACCTTCGTCAGTAACTATATGTTTTACTATACTTTACTATTCTACTATGAGTTTATTTCGATAGTGCACTAATATGCATTTATTTATTTGCAGGATACAAAACCAATGATCCACACTTTGGTGGACTTAAGTAGCAAAAATTCGGACCCACTGGGGTACGAGTTGCTATGTTTGGTATCAGAGCGAGGTTAGTCAATCTTGAAAAATTAGGAAACGTTGAGTAGAACGTATTTGTATTTTGCCTATAATATAAATATATTGTACACCAAATCCTATAATTACGATTATAGAGTAGTTGCATCCATACAATAAAAGATGAATAAGTCGATTATGAGTCGAAATAATAGAAAGAGGTTAGAGATATACACCTAACCCGATTACTTCATGGGAAATAGGTCGTATGGAAAGGCATTTACTTAAGAAGAGCAAGAGTGCAGCATATGGAAGGTCCCTGAAGCTGGATAATATGTGACTCCCTAGTTGGGCCTTTAATAGCCCAATAAATGTAAATCCCCACATGATTGTCGATTGATGATGTATAATATATCCAGATATGTGGAAAGTAAGAGTCCATATGTTTTAAATATTTGAAAGCAATTGAGTTCCTAAAGGATGGTGTGAAGTAATCACTCCAAGACGATAGCTGGATTTAATATTTGAAAAAAAAGAGATATGTCATAAATAAGTAGAAAAGAAGAAAAGTCCAAAAGAAGGGACGAATAAAAGTTAACTTTAAATCCGGCCATATATAAAGGAATTTAATATAAAAGTTTGAGAATATATATATATAATATATTTGAAATGATTTTCAAAGGGATTATTTGAAGGTTGAAAAATCCTATTTCTAAAAAGTAAGTAAATATTAGATTTTCAAAAAAAAACAACTATGTTAAATTAAATAAAAAGTTTTAGTAGAAAATTTAAAATTTATTGGGCCGAAAATAAAAATAAATGGGTTTTAGTAAAATGGTTAATTGTTTTGACAAAAAATAGCAGAGCGTATGTAGCTCGTTGATTTTTCTAAGATGAAAAATTTTAAGCTGGAAATGTTTTAGGGGTGGACACTAGGAAGTGGTACAAGTTTGTGTTAGAACCTACCTTTGATGTTTTGATTGTGACAACTATATAAGTAAATATTATGTAAACTAACCATATTTGTAGGAGAAGACACTATTTTACTCAACAAATAGATTACGGACCGGATTCTAGATAGAAGCTTCAATATTGTCTATGGTTTGTCTATGGTCTAAGTCTAGTAGTTAATTTTTTTTAAATCTCTCCAAAGTGGTATATGCACGCACATGTACTTAAAAATCTTTCAAATCATAATTCATATGCCAAGATTTTTACTAAACAAATTCATACACTAAAAGCACTTTTGAAAAATCTTGAATATGGCAGAAGACGGGTAATTTAGCCGATTGAAATGCATAGTTCAGTCGACTGAATTCCCGTGCACGTGTACAATTTAATATGAATATTCAGTCAACTGAACCATACATTTCAGTCGGCTGAACAACATGTTTTCTGCACTATTTCCTCTCTGATTCGAATTTCAAATATTTCAGCTGGCTAAATTATTTCATTCAGTCGACTGAAATTGTATAATGACTATATTTCTGAAAAGTCACTTCACTTCAACGAATAGAAACAACCCTTGATTCAAGAGTTGTTTCTGTATCTTTTGATCACTACTTTTCATGAATAATTGCAACACTTAAACACTATATATAGCCAAGAAATCAATTGTTTTACTTAGTCAATTCTGATTCTATTTTCACATTCTTATTATCTAAACAATCTTGCTATTTGCATTCAAATACTTTCGATTCCAATCACTTATTCATTCAAGAAAATCTCATTAGTGATTAAATAAACTTTCTATCTTCATGAATCACACTATATACCACAAAAGATAAGATTATGGGAAGGGTTTACGTTATTGACTTATCAGTGCTTCTCAAAGAGCATACTTAGTCAGAAGCAATTTTACTGTTTGTAAGTCATGTTCGGTTACTCAGGCGGTTGATGTCCTATTCTGTTGCATAGGCGGTAGAAGTCCTGTTCGGTTGCTCAAGTGGTGTAATACCTATTCCTCCAGGTTAAGAGAGGGTTGATAATTAAATTCCAGAAGGAGTCTGGGACTGGACGTAGAACGGGAAGTTCGAACCAGTATAAAAATCTCTGATGTCATTTACTTTACTATTTATTGTTATATTTATATTCCGTACTAGTGGATAACTTAGATAATATTTCATATTACAATCATTAGTCAGTTAGAAAAATTAACTAAATCTTCTTTTAAATCAAAGAAAATAATTTCTACATTATAACCACTTGAGTTATTACATTTAGAACTTTTTAAACCAACTCAAGTACAATCTATAAACTATAATATATATGTTTTCGTAATTGTAGATGATTTCTCAAGATTCACTTGGTCAATATTTTGAAAAATAAAAGTGATACTTTTGAAAATTTTACAATATTTGCTAAAAGAATTCAAAATATTAAAAGTTTAAAAATTAAAAATATTCGAAGCGATCACGGTGGTGAATTTGATAATGATTCTTTTGAAAAATATTGTGATAAGAAAGGAATTGTTCATAATTTTTCATTCCTGGAACTCCACAATAAAATGGAGTTGTAGGAAGGAAAAATAGAACACTTCAAGAATGTGCTAGGACTTTATTAACTGGAAGTAATCTACCTAAACATTTATGGACAAAAGTTGTAGCAACTGCTTGTTATGTTTTAAATAGAATTTCTATTAGACCATTAACAAAACATACTCCATATGAACTTTTTAATGGAAGAAAACCTAACATATCATATTTTAAAGTTTTTGGTTCAAAATATTTTCTTTTAAATATAAAAGATAAAATTGGTAAATTTGATCCAAAATGTGATGAAGGAATATTCATTGGATATTCAGAATGAAGCAAAGCTTATAGGATTTATAATAAAAGAACTAAAATAATCGAAGAAACTCTTCATATGTCATTCGATTAAAATTTCAAAATAAATCATAAAAATGAAGACAAGGAAACAATTCCTAACTCAAATATCATAGTAGATGATATTGAAAATAATGTTGAAATTGAAGACAACAATTACCAAATAATAATGAAATTCGAACTCCACCAAGACTTCTAGGAAATCAACCTATTGAAAATATCATTTGGAGAAGTAAATAATGTATGAATTCGAAATCAACTAAATCAAATGGGTCATGTAGCTTTTCTTTCAAACATTGAACCCAAAAATTCTAAAGAAGCCTCAAATGATGATTATTGGATTATAGCTATGCAAGAAGAATTAAATCAATTTGAACGAAATGAAGTTTGAGACTTAGTTCCTGGACCAAGTAACCAAACGGTTTTTGGTACCAAATGGGTTTACAAAAATAAAGCCGATGAGCAAGGAAATATTATTCAAAACAAAGCTAGGCTAGTTGCTCAAGGTTATAATCAAGAAGAAGGAATATGCTATGATGAAACATTTGCTCATGTAGCTCGTCTAGAAGATATACATATTTTATTAGCTTATGCATGTTTTAATAACTTTGAACTATATCAAATGGACGTAAAAAGTGCATTTTTAAACGGTCTTATAAAAGAAAATGTATATGTAGAACAACCGCCATTATTTGCACATGAAAAATTTCCAGATCATGTTTACAAGTTAAAGAAAGCTTTATACGGTTTAAAACAAGCACCTCATGCTCGGTATGATCGTATGAAAATTTATCTAATAAATTCTTGTTTTAAAATTGGAAAAGTAGATCAAACTTTATTTATAAAACAAGATAAAAATGATATTATAATAATACAGATTTATGTAGATGACATTATTTTTGGTTCCACGAACGAAAAATAATGTCAAGAATTTTCAAATATTATGACAAGAGAATTTGAAATGTCTCACATGGGAGAACTTTCATATTTTCTTGGTTTACAAATTAAATTAAGTAAGGAATTTATATTAATCAAGGAAAATATTGTAATAATCTTGTAAAACGTTTTGGTAAGGAAATCACTTCTGCTAAACCAACTCCTATAAGCACTACGGTATATCTTGATCAAGATGAAAATGGCAAAAGTGTTGACCAAAAACTATATTGTAGCATGACTGGATCATTACTTTACTTAACTACTAGTCGCTCAGATTAAATGATGAGTGTATGCTTGTGTGCACGTTTTCAAGCAAATCCCAAAGAATTACATTTGCGGGCAGTGAACCGAATTTTGCGTTACTTAAGCAAGACTAAATACTACGGTCTCTTTTATCTAAAAGAATGTCCATTTGAGTTAGTATCATACAGTGATGCTTGGAGGATGTCGAACAGATCGAAAGGGTACAAGTGGTACTTGTCATTTCATTGGACGACCTTTAGTATCTTGGTTTAGTAAGAAACAAAATTGTGTTTCACTTTCAACGTGTGAAGTAGAATATATTTCTGCTGCTTTGGCATGCGCTCGAGTAATATACATGCAGCAAATACTACAGGATTTTAGAATAAAACTTTCTAAATCAACAATTTACTGTTATAAAACAAGCGTTATAAATTTATCAAAAAGTCCTACAAATCACTCTAGAACTAAACATATTGACATTGGACATCATTTTCTTCACGATAATATAAAAAAGGAAACATTACATTAGATTTTGTACCATCAGAAAATCAACTAGCCGATATTTACTAAACCCTTAAACGAAAATGTTTTTATTAAATTAAGACGTGAACTAGGAATTGTGTCATTACATGAGTTATAATTCAATATTAATTTTATAAAAATTTTACAAGTATAATATAAATTAATTTTTTTTGGAACAAAAATTGGAGCTGATTGCACTCGAACTCCGCACTCATGGGAGGATGTTGCATGATTTTCCAATGTTCTAATATGTTTCTTGAATTTAGATCATACATCACTTTAATTTTACTTGCGGCCATTGTTTCTTACATTTTCTAACCTATTAATTTCCTTGGCTGAAGCTTTCTAAACTTTTGTAACCTTAGAAACAAAAACCTGAAATAGTCAGATAACTCAGTATATATACGATCAACATTCTCTTAAAAACTCATGTATAAAATTTGCAAATAAGTTAATCCTCAACTAATATTCAAACTTTACAATGTCATCACAAGAAAGTTCAAATCAACCCCCAATCGTGTTTAGCACTCCTACCTCGGATTCTTCAAACAATTCAACTTCGGTATACATTCCAGTAAAGATTTCTCCTTCCTCGAATCATCACACTGGATATACACTGAAAGGAAAGCGAGCTAAGAGAAACTTAGGTTTTGGTTCTCCATCAACCAAAGAAAAAATTGACGACATCCATCACTATCAATGAGAGAAGTTAGAATTACAACGTAAAATGTACTATGAACAAAAAGTCAATGCAAAACGATTATGTTTGCCAAAACAATTTGCTCTCTAGTTCTGCGGGTCGTCTCCCAAGCAAAGTGTGCACCAACCATCTCCCCAACGTCCTCGAGTATCTCTAAACTCTTAGGAACGAGGTGTTCAAAGTAATGCTTGGTCTCCTATCCATCCATTACATGAAATCAGAAAGGTTGAACCACACTCAGATGATTCCAAAAATTCGGGAAATTAAATTGTTTTGTTTATAAATTTTAATATTGTAATATGAATAAATATTGTGTTTCCTATAAAAATAATTATATATTAATGTTTAACATCAGAGTAAAACTCAAAAACATACATACATACATATATATATATAGTTTATAACTAAATAAAGGAAAAGCTAGAAAAAAGGCCAACTTCAGACCAAACAGCAGATTCAGCCGACTGCAAGGATCCTTTTAGCTGATTGAAAATTCAAACTCGTTCAAATTTTTTACAGAAAACAGTCGACTGAATTATTACCACCAGTCGACTGAAATGCACCAAAAATGAATTATATATTTGTGGGATAACTTTCTTTGTAAACTGGTCGACTGAACCCCCAAAATAGTCGACTGAGTCTTCAAAGTTTTTGAAATCTAACTCAGGAAACAGTCGGCTGACACCCAAATTTAAGTCGACTAAATTTTGATAATTTGCACAACAAAGTTGCAGGATCAAGAACCATGCATATCAGCCGACTGCCCCGAGTATTTTCAATTTTTTGAAATAACTCTACACTCTTTCCAATACAACTATTCAATGTAACACTACTTAACTCCCATTTATTCTTCATATTCCACTTATCTAAACCCTCTTACTCCAAAAGAAACCCAACTCAAACCCTAGCCTCCTCATCAAAAACTCCATTTTTTTCCTTCAAACTTCTTCAATCAAATGGCACCAAGACCAAACGTGCTCGTGAATCAACTATCGGCCCATCTGAGAGCCAAACTCGTGTTTGGCTCCACAATGAAACGACAGTAAATAGGTTCAACTTAATGAAAAATTCAAGTATTTTTGAAGGTGCTTTCGTGAAATTCGCTTATTTCAACAGCTTTGCTATAAGAGAACTTGTTGAAGCTAACGATCTTGATCATATCTTAGGGTACGATTCCAACAACGTTAAAATATACCCTCTTTTAATAAAGCTTTTGTTTGCAAACATGAATCTTGACCACCAAGATCCACGTAATAAAGATGATTGCATTTGGACCTTGGTGTGTGGGGTAAAAATTTATCTTTCTCTCCAACGACTTGCCCACATACTACGATGTCCATCCGAAGGATTGGATATTGATATTTTAGAGGTCGATATGTATAATCGAGATGAAATTTCACATCTTTTTCTGTCGGATGATTTGACAATTTTGAAATCTAGTGCTTTACGTCCAAAGGCATGGATTATTCACCGAGTACTCATTTCATCATTGCAACCCTGGACCGGTAGCTATGAAAAGGTCTATAAGAGGGATTTTCAAGCCCTTTATGCTATTTACAACTTTGCTTTTACAAAAACAATAAACGGCACCAAGAGCGACATATGATGATGCCCCCTTAGATAATCAGAGTATATATAGGCAATTAAATAACTCTGCCTTTAAGACAACACAACGTAATTAAAATAAAAGAGAACTTTAGATAGCTTTCATGCCTCCTGCACGTCTCCAAAAGCTTATTCGTCTAATGAGGTATCTAAAAACCTCAACTCTCAAACTAATCGAAATCAACTGAGTACCCGAGAGTTTAAGGGGAAAACATAAATTTCAAGTCAAACATAAAGCCTGGTACGAATAATAATCTACCATCTCAAACCATTTAGATATCTAATAAGGCCACGCCACTTAGCGGAATGGGTTTTCCCCTCAGTAGTATCCTAAAAACTTTATAACCTATATACTATGCTCCTGCATCCAAAATGGTTAAAACAATTTAAAACAATATGATGATATGCAAACTAGTGAATCAATTCTAGATTCCCCATCCCCATTCATTCAGACTAACTGTCTCATTTATAGTTTCTAGGGTCACTATAAACCTATTAGTTTTCATGGGCTTACTAATAACCTGTTTAATGTTTATGGACTCCCTGTCCAGTTTTATAATTTTCATGGGATCACTAAAAACCTATTGGCCCTTGCCAATATCTTTATTGTTTCATGGGTTCTCCCTAAACCTATTGGTAACTCCATATCTTTCCTCTTATCCTAGTTTTCATAGGTTTACTAGGAACCTATTGACTTCTGTCAATATCTTAATATGGATATAGTTTTCATGGGTTCACTACAAACCTATTGGCCCTTGCCAATATCAAATCATAGTTTTCATGGGCGGACTATGAACCTATCTTTGTGACATCTTCGTTTATACATAGTTTTCATGGGCTTACTATGAACCTATTGGGCCTCGCCAATATCTTTTAATATACATAGTTTTCATGGGCTTACCGTGAACCTATTGACCCCTGCCAATATCTTTACTTAATATTTTAACACTCTTAATTTATATTCACTACTGGGTCAACTTAACTAGTTATTCTGGCCTTCACCAAAGTATCGTTATGGGTTCATTACAATATGAGTATATTCAAATACATATATGAAGATGCAAACATTATAATACCAACCGCTGTGGTTTAATATCTTTGAAACCATTATATACAAAACCCGGTTAATCCGTTTAACCCATTAATTAAGGAAAACTTCAGAAACTCCATTTCAAAACACTTTATTTATGCCATGGTGTTCTTTTAAAATGAGATTGGTTTTTTAATACTAAGGCTTTCGAAACCTTAAAACATTACTTTGAAACCCTTGGATAACCTCCTTTGAAAGAATAGGAAACTTCTTTTCAAAACATTGCATATAAACCTTTCGAAGCTCATCAATCATCTTTTCCGAAACCAAAATATACCTTTCGTAAGTATCAAAACATTGCTTAATAGTCCTTAGAAACATAGCTTTGAAACCAATGAAAGTACCCCTTTCAAAACCATTGGGTTTACTCAAAAACATCTTTTGGGTCAAAGTGAATATATAGGAAAGTACTCTTTCGAAACCCTTTATTTTCATATAAAATTGTTTGGGGAAATTTGATGGCGGTAGCACCATCCTTTCGAAGGCATCAAAAAATTCAAGCAAAACACTAAAGGATAGCATCAAAACCCCCTTTCGAAGCCATTGCCTTCGGAACCCTTGAACTAGGGCTGTTAATGGATACTCGAAAAATCCAAAATCTGTCCACATCCGCATCTGAAAAGCGAATAAATATCCGACTTCGGATGCGGATGCGGATATGAAGACATCAGCATCTAAAAATTATCCGTTCGGTTTTTGCCAAGATTATAGTTCAAAATATATGTATTTTAGTGCAGTGAAAGATATTTGTTTATTATGTTATTGTTTTAGTAGTTTATATTATATGCACTTAATGCTTTTTAACTGCTTGAAACTATTTATTATCATCATATTTGTTAATTTTTAATACTTTTATAATCAATGGCACTGAAAAATATTTATGTTAAACTAAATTTTTTTTTAATAATTCTTGATTTATCGGACGTTAGCGGATAGGATAATTATCCGATATTCGTCTGTATCCATGGATGCGGATATCCGATATATGAAAATGATTTCGGATGCGGATGCGGATACGGCACCATCCGCATCTGAAAGCATCCGTTGACAGGCCTACCTTGAACCCTTTCAAAGCATGTAGGAAGTGGCTTAGTACATCTTTAAAACAAAAGCTACCCTTCGAAAGCAGTGATGACTTCAATACAGTCGAAAGGAAAAAGAATGGCAATAGGGTTTCGAGTAGGTCGGAACCACTCATTTCGAAAGCATTTGCTTTATAATTAAGGAAACTCATTCGAAAGCTCTATTTAAATAAAGGAAAGGCCACAATTAGAATCGAAATCAAAAGGGTATCGACTTGGTCGAAAGCATCCTTCTAAAAACAAGGCAGGTGCATATCTTTTAAACAAGTAAAGGTTCCGGCTCCATCGAAAGCATTGGTTTCGACACCTTGCCTTTCGTCTTTTTCCAAACCACTACGTAATAATCAAATTGATACCATATGTATCGGTTTCGACATTGGCTGGTTTTGACTTAAATGGTTTTGACCTTAGTCAAAGCGGAGGTATCGGAGTTGAAAGCACTTCTGAAAGAGGCGGAACCTGCTTTTCTGAGTAAAGGCTAAATTAAAGCTATTTTTAGTAAGTACTTCATAACTAACCTGCCCATTTATAATACTTTAATTGGTTGCCTTATAACTTTTAATTCTTTACTAACATAACTGCCGCACAATTCCAAACCTATATTAATGAAAATTTTAACAATTAAGCCCTTCCATTAAATAAAATCAATAATGCAATTAAGTCCTTCTTTCTAAAACAATTTAATTTCCATAGTAATTTAGAGGAAAAATCCCCCAAAAATTACAGAAATTCCCTTTCGGTATGCTATCTAACATATAAAAATTCCAGACCCAAATTCTTCCTGGATAATCAAGATAAAATTTTAACCCAATTATACATATTTTCCTTTGAAAACTCATATTAAACTTTCCATATCTTGGAAAATTACAAAAATTGAAACCCATCTCCAAAATCATAATTTACATGACATTAAAAAATTTCATAGCACTAGAAAGCAACTAAGATCGATTTTACCCTTAAAACCGTGAAAAATCATATTTAAACAAATTTTGTTTAAATCAAACATACTATAAATCCAAGCATATCATCATCCAAATCATCATAAAATGGATTTAATCTTAAATCTGAAAACAAATGATTATAAAACAAAATAGAGATGGTTAAGATCATCATTCACCTTGTTTATGATAAGGATTTGGAGATTGGATTAAGATTAATTTATTTTAGCTTGAATCCTTGTGTTTAATTAAAATTTTCTCCTCTTTTCCTTTGGTAATGGCCGGCTCCTCTTGGTTTAGATTTGCATTATGTGAAAATGAGAAAGTGATCGTGAGAAAGAATGAAATGTGGGTTATAAAGGTTATGGTAATTATTTACTAATAAGTCCTTATGTAAATTAATTAGCATATAAGCTATTCTTAAGCCCATTTAAATAATTAAGCATGTCCTTTTAATTTATTCTCCAATCTCAATCTCCATCACTCTAATTATTTACATTATTCTATTTAATTTATCTAATGAAATCTCCTGAATAATGTTATTAAAAATTATAGATGTTACAATTAAATTAAAACTTTATTTTATTTATTTTATTTGCCTTTGAATTAAAGCCTATCAAGCCTTTGACCCCTTGCTTATACCTAATCCTTATCCTTCCTAGGCTTATCTCATTTTTGTCGTTATCCATATTTCATTTTTATCCTACCCAAGCTCAAGCTATAAATCCATTCATATAAAAAAATAAAAAAGGTTATGAGTGGAATAAAATGAGCACATGCCTAGACTTTTTAATGGCATCATCAAGGAAGGGGGAGACTAAGCGTCGATGACACCGGGCAGGCATGTGATGTAAAGAAGAGGTGCGAGAATTTTTGCAGCAATGATGAGAGCAGATCACTTTGATGGAGATGCATGACTTTTGGAGCTGATGGCGATGTGGTAATTTAATTATGGTATATGCATGCGTGTTTAATAAGGAGGAGGTGTTGGTAGATGTGGCTAGAGATGATAATTTGAGTGAGTTAACTACCTGATTTTGATTTCATTCTACTAAATCTGATTTTTATTTGGTATAACTCTTTTAACTCATATTTTCATCAAGTAATAAACTTGATTTGTCTATTACTAAATTAACTTCTTATAGTTTGGAAAATATATTAATTAATGAAATCACTATCCTGATTCAGTTGATGATATATTGAATTTAAATGAAGAGGAAGGTGGGTTTAAATTGTAAAGCTTTTGAAAACACTAATGGAATATGTCTTGAAATGGGTATGGTTTGAAATGAATTCAAAAAGTTAGAAATGTTTTAGAATTTATTTGCAAAATAATTTGGAAACAACAATTCCTTACTATCTTTTCAAAATGATTTGAATGATTTATCAGAATGCTACAAAATGATTTTGTAGAAGAAATACCAAGTGTGTGTCTATATATATATATATATATATATCTGTGTGTATGTGTGTGTAATTGAGTAGATGGTAATGGATGTTAAGTGTTGACACCAAAAGTGGTACAATACCCAAAAACCTATAAAGGTATTAAAATCTAGCAGAGAGTATACGTCAGGTAGTAAGAGCAACGGAATTTTTGAAGTGGTTTGGCAATCTCTGGTCTACATCCACTGTAATTTATTGATTTTTTGATTAAGAATCACTAGTACAAGGGACTGACAAGTTCCTACAGCTTAGAACTGCCAATAGTATCTACTTAGTGGCTATGCTGAGGAGAGATAGAAGATGAAGAAGATAGTGGGCCAAAAAGACCTTCTCCCAGTGCTATAGGGTCTTTATTTATAAGAAAATCATCCAGTAGAACCGAAGGCCCGGGAAACACAAAGTCTAGGTCTAGATCCAAGAGTGTAGGAGGGGAAGATGGCCCCCTTGGGCCATAAATTCTACTCGGTACTTACTGGAAGTGGTGGGTACCGACTTGAATTTTGGAGGGGGACATAATCTTCTTCCCTCCTTCTATCTTCTACCTCCAGTTTGTTGTGTGCTATGAAATTTCCCTTAGAGATCATAGTTTCTCTAAGGGTTCTGATACCACTTGTGCTTGTCTGTTTTCTTCCAGAATTCCTTGGGTGTTGTTCATCTATTCTTTGAGAAATGTACTTCAAGAAGATCAAATATGCCATCTTCCCATGAGATATAGCTTTCGAGGCCCACGTAGGGCATGAAAATTGATCGGTACCGAGTAGAAAGTACTCGGTACCGAGTGGTCCACTTAGCTCATATTATATTGTAACTTCTCAAGCTCCTTCCTATATTGTTCCCAAGCATGTTCCCAAATGAATCCTTCGTGTTCATCCTGGCGTCCAGATTCGAGTGGAAGTCTACTTGGTCAAAAAGCTGGATAACACTTGCCCCCGAAAGAGTACTTTCGTTGAGAACAAAGCGTGCTTTGGAATAAAACAAGTTTTGACTATCATCTCTATGTTCTGGTTGGTCGTCCAAGAGTTTCTCCAAAGCATTGTTTCCATTCCCTTGATATCTGATCAAATAATTTATATAATTAGAATTCCATTCTTTATGCTAAGGACAAGATCAATGCTCCGGAGATCATTCCATGCCATAGCCAGGTACGCACTCCCTTTCCCTTGCTTTTTCTATGAGTTTTGGTTGAAAAATTTAGGTCAGTAACGAGTGGTTTTACCTAGTAATTTTTCCTAACTAGAGTAATATAAGTACTCATGTACTTGGACATTTTTTCCCACTCATCACTTTTTAGCCTTCTAGTGTTTTATCTTGAGAACTTCCCTACCAAAATCTTAAGCTCGATGTCGACCTCACCTAAATCCAAATCCTACACCCAAACCACCGTCGTTGACTCTTCCATGTCATCGCCTTCCTATGAATGCCACCATGGTTGGTAAATTCTTCAGTCGACCATTGCTATCTCTCCTAGACTGCTTGAACCCAATCACTCTCAAACCTGGATTTAAATCTGAAGTTCCATAATATGGGTTACTACCTTCCAACGTCGGTCATTGTCGAGAGGTACATCATGCGGTGATCGACCTTAGACTAGTGATGGTGACTTTGGGTGATCTTGATACGGGGTTGGCTAAGGCATATCCCGAGTTTTCCTTGGACTCTACTCTAGTTGTGCCTGAAATATATCCAATTGCCTAAATTCCAAGTCCTTGCATTTAAAGGTGCCTTGGCTAATTTCGATTAACACCTAGTTGATCACATATTGCTATATAAAAACTAATATGATGGTTCACTTCTAAAGAGTGGTCACTGTAAATGTACTCTGATATCAGAATAAATCCATTGCCAAGAAAATCCAATTACTGCACATTCCCGTGTTTCTGTAAAAGAAAAAATTTAGCATCGCTTCAGGCAGCGGTTCCGTTATTGAGTATCCAACGATAATGGGTAAGATTCATGCACAGTTCTATCGTGCGACATGGCTCGTTTTTCTTTCATTAGCAGGATTTCTACATAAGATGGTTCGTTTGTTGTGTACAAAACTCGGGACTTATACTACATGGATTTACACTTCCATTGCCCCGGTTGATGTTTGGAGTTCAATTTATCAACACATGTTAACACCTATTGAACTCCGAGCGTCGGTCATACTGGTTTAAAATCAAAATAGAATTCCACAATAAAACATACCTTACCATGTTAAATATAAGCTTTCCTTTCCAGAATGACTCGTCAATCGCCTCACTTTTAGACTGATGCCGGGACATCTACACCTCCTGAAGCTGGGTCCTCCATAGCTCAAGCTTCACCAACCATACATGCTGGTCCCAGGCATTCGATCATCGCTAAATTGCAGGGAATGATCGTTCTAGTAAATCTGAACCTAGAACAACCCTCCACTGAATGAATAAATTGGATTAAAGGTTCTGGACGATCCGCCTAAATAGTTGTGAACAATTCTTACTCTCAAAATGCTCCAGACTATCTATTATCAGCATGGGATTCCTGAAGGCAATTCCCTACTTGCTACCTAGGGTCAACGAGCTTATAATCCTTTGTCAGGCTAAACAGCCTGCAATCGATATATGTGCGTGGGTGGTGTCGTACCACCCTTCATCTTATTCCTACACACGATTCACCAAGAGCTAAGGCTTGCTCCATCCCAGATTCATCCCAAACGATATGAGCTATTAAGCTCCTTGTATAAACTGTTAATTAATCGATTCCAGCGACCTCCAACTTTGGGGAGTTGACCCGTATCTTGAGCTTCAAGCATCAGCAAGATTTGCCATCTCTTATGATTATTGAGGCCTAGTGCAAATGAAAATTTATATAAGAGCTCCATAAAATATGCTCGTATTTCAAGAATGAGCACTTCCATGTTTAGTGTCCGTATGACTTCAATGGGTGTTGGCTCTTTGGCAGTAAGAGCCCTTCTTCTTTACTCTCACCACATTTGGATTCCCTCTGCATAAGCACTTAACTTTAATCCAACACTCTTGTAGGTGTTCCCTCTTAAGACACAAATAACGAGAATGTTAAAACTTTGAAAGCTCTAAAAGAAATTAGCTTCCAACATCGCACCACCGCATACGTTTTAACAAACGTGAATCTTCGACGGTGCAATTTGCTACATCCTGAGTGTTTCACCATTCCTGCAACCACTCTACCAAGTATCTTCAAAATGCTGAGCCGGTTTTCTGCTTCCACTTGCAGCTCCGATGAAAATCTTTAGGGGGAAGTCGACGGCTCATCAGGTACAACAAACGTCGATGAGCGTGCAAATAGGATAAAAGAAGAGCCTATCGCTGGTGGAATTCCAAGAGAAGAGAATGGAGGAGCTTGGATGAAAATGATCCCAGAAGAAAGCGAAGATGAGGGAAGCAGAGAAGGAAAAGAATAAATAAAAGAAGAAGAGGAGGAAGAGGAAAAGTATACAAAGGGTGGCAACAACGACTGCAGTGCTAGTTTAGAGGGAGACGAGTCTTGCGATGAGACGTCTCCCAAAGTCATCAAACATCTTGCCTCGCCTCACCAAAAACATCACCAATAAGTCTCCTTTGAAAACTAAAGAACCGAGCGCATTTCCACTGGTCACGGCAACTCTTCTAGCTAAATCCTTTAGGGGCGTTTTTGGCTTCTTGAGTGACTTCGATATTTCCATCGGCGACCTCCTCAAGGATGGCTCCCCAGGCTTTATCTCCCCCTTCAATGATGTCGTCACCGAAGGAGCTGAAACTCCGACTCTACTACCATGCAAACACGGTCCATAGAGTAATTAAGGGGGTCATCGACACTCTACACTCCACTAGGATCATGAAAATGCATCCCTGCATTTATTTGAATCCTAAAATTCTAGAACTTATATGATCTTTTTTCTGGTTTCAAGTACCATGGTAAGATATAGGTATAGCAAACTTCAATATGGCATTGGAGAATTGAGAGGGTGGACCCTTGACCCATATCCATCTCATCCTAGCCACCACAGAGAGCAGGAGACGGAGGGAGAGAGAGCTCGTCTTAAAGATTGAGAGCATAGAGTGGAGGAAAATCGTGAAGCTAAAAGAGAAAGAATGAGGGGGAAAGCCGAAGAAAAGCATCCCAATGATCATCACAAGCGACATAAGGACTCGCATGATCTTCATGGATTCTCTTCTAAAATTCCTTTTCCCTGCTCTAAAACTTAAATTCCTATACATCAACAAATCTCAACCTCTCGCTCCTTGACCAAAATAGTGCCTCCTCAACCTAAAGAAATCTCTGCTCCTCCAACTCATATTCTTGCTCCATTATCCCACATACAGACTGCTTTACTAATTCTCTTCTTCCATGGTGCCATGTTTCTCCGTGACATCCAAAACATTTGAAGGAAGAAGCAGACTGGGATATCCAATGGATTTAAATGCTCATTGACCAGGGCTATGAGTGGAATAAGCTCTGCTACGCCCTCTCCAAGGTCAACTGTATTAACCATACAAACATCTAATCCTTTGAAATTAGAAAAAGACTTACGATAGCATCATCGATGGGTACAAGGGATACTTGGAGAAGATGAAGGCATCAAGGGATGTCGCCCTAAAATCTGAGGCAAAAACAAAAGGTCATATATAAGAAATGAAAAACACGCATACTTACGCATAAGTCATGATAAAGAATATGCTTAAGACTGCTCATGAATATAATGCTACTCTGAAGTTCAGATTGCCAAGAAGGACTTGGCCATTACTTGAAGAGATGAAACCATCCGAGCTAAGGATAGAACCATTGAGGATCAGGTAGTTGAGATGTAAAAGCTTTGCACATAAAAAGATAAGCTTAAGGAGAGCCTGATATTAGCAAGGACCAAAAAGTTGGATATGGAAGTTGATTATTCTTTGGCCACGGAAGAATTGAAAGACCTCAAAGTGGGAAACGCAAAAGAAAGGGAGAATTAAATAATACTCTTTAGCAGTTCTTTGCCAATGTGATTCAATTCAAGAATCTAAAATCGTTGGGGAGTACATATGCCATCACCCATACTGATGCCAGGGAAAAGAAGTTGCGTCATTCAGAAGCAGCCAGCGAAGGCCTCATCGAGAAATAACTGATAGCCAAGTACCTCAACGTGGATGATATAGCCAAACTTGAGGAGGGAAAGGACATCCTGGCTAAAGAAGACGTTAAAGCTGCTATTGCTGCTATCAAGGCTTCTGCTGGTCCAAGTGCATTAGATCAGCTTAAATCTCTAACTCAAAGATCCTAGGAGCCTTCGACAGAGATTCCCATTACCATGCTACTAGCTCCGAAGCCACCCATGTCATCCCAACATCTACAGCGACCACTTCTGTTGAGGTTTACATTCCCTTCCCCGTCGATCAACCTATCCAGCACTCACCTGAAGAAGGTAAATTTTCTAAATCTCCTATGCACCAAAGTTCAGGCAAAGGTATACGCTTGTTTCTCTAATCTTCGAGAAACTTCATTTCTTGCTCGAGTCTAATTCTAACCTTTACCATTCTATTTGCCAATTTGTAGGTCATCCCCATCTTCCTGCCCTAACCCCGCCCTCTCAAGGCATGGGTCCTACAACAATCTTCACCACATCAACCTCTACATGACTGATCAATTCTATAGCTCCTCCAAGTTCTGACCCAGTGTCTGATTTCGAGAAAATAGTAGCTCTAGAGAACATGGAGGACATGTCCTTGTCCTTGGAGGAAGACATTGCTATAACATGCGCCACAGACGTGACCGATCAAATTACCATGGCGGAGAGACTAAAGATTGACCTTTCCAAGGTCCATATCAAAATCGAGCCTAGAACTGAAAAATCCATGAGCTCTGCTCCTACAAGACCCTCTGCTAAACTTCCCCACTCTTAAATTAAAATCCTTCAAGATCAAGCCCACCGATGCCCTTATCGGAAAGTTTAAGGAGCCTTATGTTACGACCAGGGGAGACCACTTAGTCCGAAGGCGAGACCCCCAAAGCGGGGAAATCCAAAGGCGGATGGAGGCATAAGTAGCCTCTTGGTGGTTCAAGCGGCAATGGAAGCAAGTGAGAGAAGAATTAGTATATGACTCTCGGAGCTTGGGGATGATGTGGATCCTTTTGGTTGAACTTTTTTGTCTTTTTGCTGTAAATAGGTCGTGCTTGTGCGGGAGCGGCCCCCACTACCTTTGTATATAAAATCTTTGAAAACCCAATTTTCTTACTGTACTCTTTGTTCCATATAGTTTTCCACACTTTTATATATTGTACATACTTATATACAACTGCCTGCATATATAATATAATTGCCTGTATTGCAATTTAACTGTATTGTACATGTTTGTTCCATGTAATGCTTTTATTTACTGTAACTTTGTGCATATAAATAGAATTTCTATAGCTACTTTAATTACATTCCATTAGTTAGCCTTGTTTAGAGCCACCGAGGTGTTCCGCTCGGGAAATTAAACTATAGTTTTAACCAACTCCATGGTCACTCCTATTTGTGTTGGGTCGAGTTTCCTTTGACCATTAATGAGTTATAATTAATTTTAGTTCCATGCTATTCCTTATTCTTGAGGAACCACAATCCAAACATCTAACTTCTAACATTCCCAATCTCATGGTAACCGGGGGTGATCGGTGTTTTAATCATATGGGGAAAATTATCCGATTGACCCTAGTCCGATTTTACTTTTCCAGCTTTGATCTTGGGCTGGACGAATTCAATTGTAATATCCCGGAAATTTGGCAATATCAATTTAATAATCATTATTTATAATTAAATTGATTTGTTAATTTATTTTATAAATTGACAAGTTTATTCATTTTAAATGTTAATAATATTTTAAATTGGCAAGTTTATTTCTTTGAAAACTAATAACATTTTAATTTGGGAATATCTTTTCTAACAATTTTAAATTGAGAAGATTTATCTTTCTAAAACTTATATAAATGTTTTATACTTATACCGTATATATATATTGGTATATATATTGTGAATAGAGAATCTTTTGTCTAAATAAAAGATTGAATTTTCAAATTGTAATATATATGTATGTATATGTTATAATTTGATATTGTTTGAAATTTATTTTAATCTATTAATAATTTATATATGTATGAATTGTGATTTAAAGCTTTGTTTTGAATTTAATATTTTTCAAAAGCTAATTAAGGTTAATTTTATATTTTCAAAACATAAGATAAATATTTAGCTTAAATTTGATTTAATAAAAGTTCTATTTTGTTTCCTTTTAAAAATACTTAAATTAAAATGGTTATAATATATATATATATATAAAGATATAAATAAGCTTTCTTTTAAAATATCTCTTGAATTAGAATGGTTTGTAAACATATAAAAGAAATAAGACATATGTAAAATATAAATAATTTTAACATAGGTAAATACAAATTCACATTTTTCACAAATATATAAACATAAATACTTTTGTATTAAGGGTTTAGACATAATTATACTTGTTTTAACATTTGTAAGAAATTTAAACCATGAATGTACATTTGTCTAAATGGTAATTAGACAAGTGGCAAGATTTATTTTCTTTAAAATTGAATTAAATGTTGTAAAAGAGAAACCTGGTTAATTGTTTCCAGTTCAAAAGTTTTCAGTTCAAACTTTCTCAAATTTATTTTCTTCTTCAAACTGAAAACAAAAAAAACAAAACTAAAGTTCAAATTCTCAAACCTGTAATCTACCAAAACCCTGTAACCAAGTTGCAAAGCTTCTTCTTCAAGCCTGTAAACAGATCTGCAACATCAAGATTTTCCAGTATGTTAATCAAGGCAGCAATGCAAAGTTTCAAGTATTCAAAGCTGTTCAGTTTTTAAAGTTTCAAGCAATACAAGTTTTCAATCAAAGTTTAAAGCAATTCAAAGTTCCAGTTTTAAAAGCTTCAGTTTTCAAACCCCTGTTTTTCAAGTCTCTGCATTTTCAAAAAGGTGAGTAAACTTTCCCTTTAAAATATTTTTAATCTATGATTGTATGGATGCATGTGATAAATTCGTATAAAAATGTTGTATTATGGTTTGCATGATTGTTTTTATCTGGAAAATATTTGAATTGCTCTGTTATATGTGTGCATGTCTGATTATACCTTTTAAACTGGTCTCTGTTATTTCCCAGGCTCAAGACTTACTTTCAAAAATCCATATCTTCCCTTACAAATGATCTTAGGCAGTAATTTACTAATAACATGTGATTATAACAATGAAATGTAAATTAAAAAAATAGTTTCAGGTATTTTAATTTAGTGGTTAATTCAAATTTGAGAAATACAGTAAAACTCAAAGCATGTTAAAAATTCAAATGTCAAAATATCTGGTTTCATATACATCATCTGATTTGTATTAGAGAACCATGAATTTTAAAAATAAAATCAACATTTTTAACTTAGATTTGAAAGAGAATGTAAGAGTTGAACTGGAAATGGGTTATGGGAAATTCTGGTGATCGAAGCATCTAGGGTGGTCGTGGCTTCGACTGGAGAAGGTCAGGGTGTAGGGGTGCTCAGGAATAATGGGTAGTGGGTTGTCTGATGGTTGTGGTGACGGCGGCAAGTGGATTTAAGTTGTAAACCTAAATTGGTCGATCTGGGAAAATGGGATTACTTCTTCTTCTCTGGTGCATCGAGTTGATCAGGACGAAGGCGAAATGAAGCCGGAGATCAAGGCGAAGGTGTGAACGGAGTTTCGGGGTTGCTGGTGGTCGATAGCGTCGAGACGAGGTGGTTCTGATCGATCGTTTTTGGTTCCAGTTGTTCTAGTTTTGTTCGATTTCGAATTCCGGTTGGATTGGATGATCTGGGTGGTGGGACTGTTTGGGGTAGTTGTCGTGGACGTGTTGGAGGTGGCGGCGGTGACTGGAGTGGTGGCGTTCGACTGTGCATATGTATGGTGTCAGTTGTACATGGTAACTGGGTGGTTCGTGGGAGAGGATGGGGTGTTTCGGGTTGGGTCTCGAGGAAGTTGGGTTGTGGCTCGAGTTGAGCTTCGTGTCATTCGTGAGTGTTAATAAAATGTTAACAGTTTAAACTTTAAAAGGAAACCAAGTTTTTTTTACAAAAGAAAAAGAAAAGAAGAATCTCGGGTCTGGACTCGAGTATATGCCGGGTTGGACTCGGGTATGTTTATATCAGTTTAAAGTTTTAAAATAAAAGTAAGTTTTTAAAGCTTTAAATAATCAAGTTAAATTCTTAAGTTATTTTCAAATTTAATTTGGAAATAAGGTAATTAATAAAGAAATGTTTTATCTTAAAACTTAATTTAAGTTTGATAATAAATGGAAATAATAAAGAGTGATTTATAATTAAATTAGTTAATGATTAAGGATAAGTAATTAATTATTTATTTTAAAACTTAATTAATGACATTTAATTAAGTAAGTTAATTACTAAGATCAAATGTTTTATCTTAAGATAATTAAGATTTTTAATGAGTTGAAATTAATTAAGTTTAATTAATTTATTTAATTAATTATTAATAAGGATTAATTAAATGATTAAGGGTTAATTAAAGTGGTAATTAAGAAATACTTAATAAAGTTTTATTAAATAATAATTAAGTTTTCTTAATTAATAATTAAGAAATTATTAATTTATAATTAAAGTTAATTAAGGATTAATTAACTATTATTAAGGTTGGTTAATTATCATTAAGGATTGATTAATTGGTAATTATGGATTAAATTGGTAATTAAGGTTGTTAATTAATAATTAAGTTTTATTAATTAATAATTAAGAAGTAATTAATTAAGTTTAATTAATTAATTATAAAAGTAATTAAGGATTGATTATTTTGGATTAAAGGATATTGATTAATAATTAAGGTTTATTAATTAATAGTTAAAGAATAATTAATCAAGGATTAATTAATTTGTTTAAAGGGTAACTAAGAATGAGTTACTCAGTTATAATTTAGGAATGAATGTGATTTATTTAAGTAAATTAATTTGTTAATTAATTAAGAATAGTCACTTGGGAATTTATTAAGTATAATTACTTAATAAGATTTGTTAAATGTAATTACTTAGTGTAAGTAATTAATAAATAAATTACTGTATGTAATTGGAGTAATTATTTAAGGTTGATAAATGAAAGTAATTAATTAATGCATGATTAATTAATGTAATTAATTAAGGAATAATGTAATTAATTATAGATTAATTAAAGAAATTAATTAATTAAGGATCATTAATTATTGTAATTAATGAGAGTAATTAAAGGTTAATTACTATAAAGGATTAAAGATAATTAAATTGTGAAATTAATTAAAAGATAATTACTTTATGTAATTAATGAATAATTAATCAAGAGTGATTAATATTTAAGGATTAATTAATTAAATGGATAAGTAATTAATAAATGATTGATTAAGCAAGGTTAGGAATTAATTCTTAAGTAATTAATTTAATTTAAGTGGATTAAATTAATTATAATAGAGATTAATAAATGGTTGCTTATGAATGATGGTTGAGTAGAATGTCTGATTTGGTTGATATCTATTGGATGATATACTATGATATTCTGTGATATGATATTGGATATATCTGTGATAAATATGTGATATTTATCTATGTTAATGCTGTGTGAATTCAAGTATTGAATTGAATTGTTTAAACCTTTAAACAACTTGGCCTTAAAAGATACGTTTTGGATTTCGATGAGACCGGGATCGGGTTTCCGTATACCGGGATGCCAGGTCTGGAGACCCGAATACCACATCGATCCAAATTAACGATAGGTCGTGAACCTCAAGTGAAGATGAAGATTCAAAGTGCAAGGGTTATTGTCGTTAACTCTGAGGGTGATTCCAACACGAGTGTAACGAGATAATGCCTTCGGTTTCGTTCGAACCCGGAACGAACTTGTATGGATCGAATGCTTTCAAAACATCGTCAGGTGGACGATGAGCATTCTAAGTGATGTTCTGATTTAAAGGTAATCGTAACCTCAAGCCTCATCAACCGGGAATGGCTAAAACAGGGGAGGTGCAGCAAGGCTTCGTGGGTAGCACCCACTGAGAGCAAGATAGATCCCTGTCTAGAGGTCCCTTTCTATATTTCGGCTTAGTGTGTGGTTGGTCGCGCCAACTACGGGATTATCTTGTTCGGAATTATCCAGTAAGGGATGGTTCCGGCTTTGTGTTGCAGGGGAGCGG
Organism: Allium fistulosum; assembly: GCA_030737815.1. NCBI lineage: Eukaryota > Viridiplantae > Streptophyta > Magnoliopsida > Asparagales > Amaryllidaceae > Allium > Allium fistulosum. The sequence goes on along the minus strand of CM060905.1, from coordinate 492,675,499 downwards.
GCGTACTCCTCGGTACGGTGATCTAGGCCACGTACTGTGACGGGCGGTACCCCAGTAGCCCTGCCATTGTATGGAATCCAAACTCCAATAAGTGCCGTACGTATTAGTTGTGCCCAACTATGTTGGAATGTGAGATGTAAGTATTTCAGCTATTTCTGTATTTTACTTGGAAACCCTAGACCCTATTATAATATAACTGGATTTCCTATCAAATGTTTTAGTTAGCGTAAGGTAAAAACTTACCCATGTTTATGTGTGGGGAGTCTTACGTGATACTTTTGTTTTCAAAGGTTTTCAAAGTTAAGCAATTTAAACCGTTTACTCACACCAGACCCATGTCTGACCCAAGTATTTATTTCTGTTTTATAAACTCTTGGGTACTCAAATTTTTACGAGTAGCCAAGGGATTCAGGTTTAGCTTTGACGAATTGTGGAGGAGCAATGGAGCAGGAGGCTTCGGCGTTCGTAGATATAGTATTCCGCTGTGTTGATATCTGTGTTAGAGTCTTGTATTGTATTTGAGTTGTAATATCTAGACAGATGATTATAACTGTCTAGTATGTGTTGTATAGTTGTGTAAACTCTGATAAGTGTTGTATACTATGTAATAGTTTCTTTATGTTATTAATATAATTTATTCGTTCCGCTGTGAGATCGTTGTTGTTGTTTCTTCTTTCTCTTCTATCTTTTCTTCTTCTATCCCTTTCTTTCTTCATAATGATGCGACTTTCTGGGCATAGGAAGTCGGGTCGTTACAGTTGGTATCAGAGCAGTAGGTTGAGTGAATACCTAGGCTCTGAAGTGGTGTCTATCTTGAGAGCGCGTAATTGTTAGTTATATAAAAATGGTTTTATATTGTGTTAATTGATCGGTTGAGTGGTATATGGATTCTGGTCAATACGAGTAGCTAACGTTATTGATAGGGATCTCTAAACACTTGAACCAGGCCAACGGACACAATATTGTTTTAAAGAGGTAGATGAAATAATTTTACCCAGAAATAATTTCTATATAAAAAAAATTATCATTTTAAATATATATATTTATGTATTTCTACCTATTTATTGGGTTACCTATTCGGGTTTTCCAATATAAGTTATAAAGGTAGATAAGGTGGTAGTGTGTGTAACACAATTACCAATAGTTGGAGTTTGAATGTTTGAGGTTGGAAGTATATATCGAGACTGTAAACCCAATATCGTCTCGAGTAAGTTGGCAGTATGGAGTAAGGATGTCTCGGATCTCTGAAGAAAATCCTTTTCAAGATTCGGAGTCCATTATTGGAATGTAAGATTGGTTGAGCTCGGGTGAGCAGATTTTCTAGAGTAGATCTATTGATGAGCAGAAGCGAGTGATGGTATCTTGGCAACTTCAGGAAGTAGTAGTTGTGTGGTGAGACGAGGTGACTATGGACGTTTCTGAAGATGTTTCTTCTGAAGCAAGTTTTAGGAAGTATGTCTGTTTCGGTGTTGTGGTTGAGTTTAGCATGGTGTTTCTGTTTGGTTTGAGGTCCGAGTTTCTCGAAGAGCTTTGTTTTGAGAAGTCTTTGGCATCTGTGGCAGCAGTGCAGCTCGGAGTGTTCAGTGATTGGCAGGAAGTTTCTGGCTGAGCAGTTTTTCTGAAGGTAAAGTCCAGAAGCAGCAGAGTGAATCCATTTCTTCGATGAATTGGATGGTTAAGTGTAAGCTGTTCTGATTAGTGAAGAAAGAACAGTTATCTTTGGAAATTAGGCCGGGCTGATCGCAAAAGTGACTTGCGATTGTTTGAGTGTTCTCTTGAGTTATCTGAGATTTTCTGGGATGTGTTGTCCAGTTTGTGCTTGTGTTCTTCATCAGCATTCTTATCTACTCCAGATCAGAGTGGTGTAGCGGAAGCAGTTTGGCGAGTGCTCCTGTTTGTCTTTTCCAGATAGGAGAAGTTAGTTCGGTCTACTGATGGTAGTAGAGTTGTGTTTTGGATTGGGTAGATCTTGAGAGGATCATTGGTTGAGTTATTTTTGGTCCTGTTTGTTTCTAGAAGCATCAGCGAAGGTTGAGTTGATCAAAAAGGATTTGTAGATAGCCCAGGATTGTCAGAAGGATTTTGAGAATAAGTGACGAAGGAATTTTGAAATTCGAAGTTGGAGACTTCGTTGTTGCGAAGTTTTTCTCTGATTAAAGGGAGCTATAAGATTGGGTAAGTCTGGGAAGTTAGCTCCGAGTTATTTTGGGTCTTTTCTGTGATCTAATTTGGATAAGTACTTTGATCTACAAGGTTGAATTGTCAGTTTGGATAACTGGAATTCAATGTATTTTACGTATCTCTGAGGGAGTACGTGTTTGATCTATCTCTGGTTTTGGAACCAGCAATTCTGGAAGATTTGGTTGTTGAGTCAGACTCGTCTGTAGTCTGATATCTTATTTAGTTCTGTAGATCTAAATGAGTAGGAGCTTTATAGCTTAGTAGTGTTGATTTTGTTTGAATTCTGTAGAGCGAGTATCCCGGTATATATACTTGGGGAAACTCGGGGAAATTTTATCCAGAATTTTGTCTGGATAATTAAAATTGTTTGATTGGGTAAATTGTTTGCTATGATTGTTAGCATATGGATGATAAAATATGCTTGTGATTTGAATAGATTATTAAATTACCTTTGTTTTAAATTTCGGGGACGAAATTATTTTAAGGGGGGAGGAATGTAATATCCCGGAAATTTGGCAATATCAATTTAATAATCATTATTTATAATTAAATTGATTTGTTAATTTATTTTATAAATTGACAAGTTTATTCATTTTAAATGTTAATAATATTTTAAATTGGCAAGTTTATTTCTTTGAAAACTAATAACATTTTAATTTGGGAATATCTTTTCTAACAATTTTAAATTGAGAAGATTTATCTTTCTAAAACTTATATAAATGTTTTATACTTATACCGTATATATATATTGGTATATATATATTGTGAATAGAGAATCTTTTGTCTAAATAAAAGATTGAATTTTCAAATTGTAATATATATGTATGTATATGTTATAATTTGATATTGTATGAAATTTATTTTAATCTATTAATAATTTATATATGTATGAATTGTGATTTAAAGCTTTGTTTTGAATTTAATATTTTTCAAAAGCTAATTAAGGTTAATTTTATATTTTCAAAACATAAGATAAATATTTAGCTTAAATTTGATTTAATAAAAGTTCTATTTTGTTTCCTTTTAAAAATACTTAAATTAAAATGGTTATAATATATATATATATATAAAGATATAAATAAGCTTTCTTTTAAAATATCTCTTGAATTAGAATGGTTTGTAAACATATAAAAGAAATAAGACATATGTAAAATATAAATAATTTTAACATAGGTAAATACAAATTCACATTTTTCACAAATATATAAACATAAATACTTTTGTATTAAGGGTTTAGACATAATTATACTTGTTTTAACATTTGTAAGAAATTTAAACCATGAATGTACATTTGTCTAAATGGTAATAAAACAAGTGGCAAGATTTATTTTCTTTAAAATTGAATTAAATGTTGTAAAAGAGAAACCTGGTTAATTGTTTCCAGTTCAAAAGTTTTCAGTTCAAACTTTCTCAAATTTATTTTCTTCTTCAAACTGAAAACAAAAAAAACAAAACTAAAGTTCAAATTCTCAAACCTGTAATCTACCAAAACCCTGTAACCAAGTTGCAAAGCTTCTTCTTCAAGCCTGTAAACAGATCTGCAACATCAAGATTTTCCAGTATGTTAATCAAGGCAGCAATGCAAAGTTTCAAGTATTCAAAGCTGTTCAGTTTTTAAAGTTTCAAGCAATACAAGTTTTCAATCAAAGTTTAAAGCAATTCAAAGTTCCAGTTTTAAAAGCTTCAGTTTTCAAACCCCTGTTTTTCAAGTCTCTGCATTTTCAAAAAGGTGAGTAAACTTTCCCTTTAAAATATTTTTAATCTATGATTGTATGGATGCATGTGATAAATTCGTATAAAAATGTTGTATTATGGTTTGCATGATTGTTTTTATCTGGAAAATATTTGAATTGCTCTGTTATATGTGTGCATGTCTGATTATACCTTTTAAACTGGTCTCTGTTATTTCCCAGGCTCAAGACTTACTTTCAAAAATCCATATCTTCCCTTACAAATGATCTTAGGCAGTAATTTACTAATAACATGTGATTATAACAATGAAATGTAAATTAAAAAAATAGTTTCAGGTATTTTAATTTAGTGGTTAATTCAAATTTGAGAAATACAGTAAAACTCAAAGCATGTTAAAAATTCAAATGTCAAAATATCTGGTTTCATATACATCATCTGATTTGTATTAGAGAACCATGAATTTTAAAAATAAAATCAACATTTTTAACTTAGATTTGAAAGAGAATGTAAGAGTTGAACTGGAAATGGGTTATGGGAAATTCTGGTGATCGAAGCATCTAGGGTGGTCGTGGCTTCGACTGGAGAAGGTCAGGGTGTAGGGGTGCTCAGGAATAATGGGTAGTGGGTTGTCTGATGGTTGTGGTGACGGAGGCAAGTGGATTTAAGTTGTAAACCTAAATTGGTCGATCTGGGAAAATGGGATTACTTCTTCTTCTCTGGTGCATCGAGTTGATCAGGACGAAGGCGAAATGAAGCCGGAGATCAAGGCGAAGGTGTGAACGGAGTTTCGGGGTTGCTGGTGGTCGATAGCGTCGAGACGAGGTGGTTCTGATCGATCGTTTTTGGTTCCAGTTGTTCTAGTTTTGTTCGATTTCGAATTCCGGTTGGATTGGATGATCTGGGTGGTGGGACTGTTTGGGGTAGTTGTCGTGGACGTGTTGGAGGTGGCGGCGGTGACTGGAGTGGTGGCGTTCGACTGTGCATATGTATGGTGTCAGTTGTACATGGTAACTGGGTGGTTCGTGGGAGAGGATGGGGTGTTTCGGGTTGGGTCTCGAGGAAGTTGGGTTGTGGCTCGAGTTGAGCTTCGTGTCATTCGTGAGTGTTAATAAAATGTTAACAGTTTAAACTTTAAAAGGAAACCAAGTTTTTTTTACAAAAGAAAAAGAAAAGAAGAATCTCGGGTCTGGACTCGAGTATATGCCGGGTTGGACTCGGGTATGTTTATATCAGTTTAAAGTTTTAAAATAAAAGTAAGTTTTTAAAGCTTTAAATAATCAAGTTAAATTCTTAAGTTATTTTCAAATTTAATTTGGAAATAAGGTAATTAATAAAGAAATGTTTTATCTTAAAACTTAATTTAAGTTTGATAATAAATGGAAATAATAAAGAGTGATTTATAATTAAATTAGTTAATGATTAAGGATAAGTAATTAATTATTTATTTTAAAACTTAATTAATGACATTTAATTAAGTAAGTTAATTACTAAGATCAAATGTTTTATCTTAAGATAATTAAGATTTTTAATGAGTTGAAATTAATTAAGTTTAATTAATTTATTTAATTAATTATTAATAAGGATTAATTAAATGATTAAGGGTTAATTAAAGTGGTAATTAAGAAATACTTAATAAAGTTTTATTAAATAATAATTAAGTTTTCTTAATTAATAATTAAGAAATTATTAATTTATAATTAAAGTTAATTAAGGATTAATTAACTATTATTAAGGTTGGTTAATTATCATTAAGGATTGATTAATTGGTAATTATGGATTAAATTGGTAATTAAGGTTGTTAATTAATAATTAAGTTTTATTAATTAATAATTAAGAAGTAATTAATTAGTTAATTAAGTTTAATTAATTAATTATAAAAGTAATTAAGGATTGATTATTTTGGATTAAAGGATATTGATTAATAATTAAGGTTTATTAATTAATAGTTAAAGAATAATTAATCAAGGATTAATTAATTTGTTTAAAGGGTAACTAAGAATGAGTTACTCAGTTATAATTTAGGAATGAATGTGATTTATTTAAGTAAATTAATTTGTTAATTAATTAAGAATAGTCACTTGGGAATTTATTAAGTATAATTACTTAATAAGATTTGTTAAATGTAATTACTTAGTGTAAGTAATTAATAAATAAATTACTGTATGTAATTGGAGTAATTATTTAAGGTTGATAAATGAAAGTAATTAATTAATGCATGATTAATTAATGTAATTAATTAAGGAATAATGTAATTAATTATAGATTAATTAAAGAAATTAATTAATTAAGGATCATTAATTATTGTAATTAATGAGAGTAATTAAAGGTTAATTACTATAAAGGATTAAAGATAATTAAATTGTGAAATTAATTAAAGGATAATTACTTTATGTAATTAATGAATAATTAATCAAGAGTGATTAATATTTAAGGATTAATTAATTAAATGGATAAGTAATTAATAAATGATTGATTAAGCAAGGTTAGGAATTAATTCTTAAGTAATTAATTTAATTTAAGTGGATTAAATTAATTATAATAGAGATTAATAAATGGTTGCTTATGAATGATGGTTGAGTAGAATGTCTGATTTGGTTGATATCTATTGGATGATATACTATGATATTCTGTGATATGATATTGGATATATCTGTGATAAATATGTGATATTTATCTATGTTAATGCTGTGTGAATTCAAGTATTGAATTGAATTGTTTAAACCTTTAAACAACTTGGCCTTAAAAGATACGTTTTGGATTTCGATGAGACCGGGATCGGGTTTCCGTATACCGGGATGCCAGGTCTGGAGACCCGAATACCACATCGATCCAAATTAACGATAGGTCGTGAACCTCAAGTGAAGATGAAGATTCAAAGTGCAAGGGTTATTGTCGTTAACTCTGAGGGTGATTCCAACACGAGTGTAACGAGATAATGCCTTCGGTTTCGTTCGAACCCGGAACGAACTTGTATGGATCGAATGCTTTCAAAACATCGTCAGGTGGACGATGAGCATTCTAAGTGATGTTCTGATTTAAAGGTAATCGTAACCTCAAGCCTCATCAACCGGGAATGGCTAAAACAGGGGAGGTGCAGCAAGGCTTCGTGGGTAGCACCCACTGAGAGCAAGATAGATCCCTGTCTAGAGGTCCCTTTCTATATTTCGGCTTAGTGTGTGGTTGGTCGCGCCAACTACGGGATTATCTTGTTCGGAATTATCCAGTAAGGGATGGTTCCGGCTTTGTGTTGCAGGGGAGCGGGCGTACTCCTCGGTACGGTGATCTAGGCCACGTACTGTGACGGGCGGTACCCCAGTAGCCCTGCCATTGTATGGAATCCAAACTCCAATAAGTGCCGTACGTATTAGTTGTGCCCAACTATGTTGGAATGTGAGATGTAAGCATTTCAGCTATTTCTGTATTTTACTTGGAAACCCTAGACCCTATTATAATATAACTGGATTTCCTATCAAATGTTTTAGTTAGCGTAAGGTAAAAACTTACCCATGTTTATGTGTGGGGAGTCTTACGTGATACTTTTGTTTTCAAAGGTTTTCAAAGTTAAGCAATTTAAACCGTTTACTCACACCAGACCCATGTCTGACCCAAGTGTTTATATCTGTTTTATAAACTCTTGGGTACTCAAATTTTTACGAGTAGCCAAGGGATTCAGGTTTAGCTTTGACGAATTGTGGAGGAGCAATGGAGCAGGAGGCTTCGGCGTTCGTAGATATAGTATTCCGCTGTGTTGATATCTGTGTTAGAGTCTTGTATTGTATTTGAGTTGTAATATCTAGACAGATGATTATAACTGTCTAGTATGTGTTGTATAGTTGTGTAAACTCTGATAAGTGTTGTATACTATGTAATAGTTTCTTTATGTTATTAATATAATTTATTCGTTCCGCTGTGAGATCGTTGTTGTTGTTTCTTCTTTCTCTTCTATCTTTTCTTCTTCTATCCCTTTCTTTCTTCATAATGATGCGACTTTCTGGGCATAGGAAGTCGGGTCGTTACATCAATAGTACTTGTTTTCAACCTTTGATGGTTATCTTTGCTTATTCTTAGCCAAGCATGCCTTGTTAGGCTGCAAGAGCAGTTGCGAAGGTTTTGACCTAACACTAGTTCTAACATCTAAGAAGCTATGCTCTTGGATACTTGTCTCCAGGTATCCGCTCCTATTCTCCCTTAGCTTCGGGTGTTGACTAGGAGTATCCTCTGATCGTCCTCGCCTTGCCTTAGCCTAGTGTATCCTGTTAGGATGTAAGCGTAGTCATCGTGATTTTAAATGCGTGGACTCTATCTTCAAAAACTAGTGCTCTAATTGTTCGATTCCAAGGATTCCTTCTTAGTGTTACCTAAATCCGAGCGGCATCCAATACATAAAGGTTGGGACTAAATTAATCGAATTGATCCCTATGTGGTCTTCTTTCATGCCATTACCTATCTACGGGCAACGAAAAACACCTGGAGGTTAGTGTTGAATTATCTGATCGATCCCTACATGGTATTTTCTTCATGTCGTTACCTATCTCCAGGCAATGAAAAAATCTAAAGGTCAAGGTCGAATTATCTGATCGACCCCTAAAATTATACTCCTTTGTCTTGATCCTCGGCCATAGGAGTTATAACCATTCCAGGTTTTGAAATGATAGGGTCAAATTATCTAATCGTCCCTGATGACTACCCTTATCAACCCTAATCCTAAACAGAAGGTGTTTGTTTCTAAATTACTGCTAATCACGTAGCATAAAGTTTTAATTACAAGAACATGGTTCTATTGGTTCAAGAAACAAATTGTATTTATAAATGAAAAACACGGCAAGTTCTGCCTTATTACATTACCCTCAGAAACCTTGGGTGGCTTATTTGCGAAAATAAACAAAATAAAACTAAGTATAGTAGTGTCGTAGCAAGTCAATGTTCCATGCCCATGGGACTGGGATTCCATCAATTGTAGCCAGCTTGAATGTTCCATCTGCAAGCTTTCATTCGATTGCATAAGGACTTCCCAATTTAGACCAAATGCCCCATACCTAGGAGAACTCATTTTACAACGAGATCCCCTACCTCAAAAGTAGGGTTTCAGACTTTGGTGTTAAAGTGTCGTGCTACTCTTTTTTGGTGAGAAGCTATCCTAAATTCTTCCTCCTCCCTTTTCTCATCAACAAAATTGAGGGAGCCAAGTAAGAGTTCCTCATTTACTTTTGGATCGTAGTGCCATTTACAATGAGAAGGGACTTTTAATTCTATCAGGATCATAGCTTCTGATTCGTATGCCAAGGGGAACAGCGTATGTTCAGTCGCAAACTTAGGAGTCTTCATATAAGCCCATAATGCTAATGGTAGCTCATCAACCTAGTTGCCTTTGGCTCAAGTTAATCATTTCTTCAAGGTGGACTTAATGATTTTATTCACCACCTTTACTTGTGCGTACACCTATGGATGTGCTATCATTGAAAAGCTCTTCTTAATCCTATACTAGTTGCAGAAATCCTTAGACTCAGCTCTTTCGAACTGAGTTCATTATCCTTTATAATCTTTAGTCTCTTCGAACCTACAAATGGTATTCTTTGTCACGAAGCTGAGTACCTTTTTCATTGTGCTCGTAGCAAGTGGTTTCGCTTCTACCTACTTCGTGAAGTAATCCACTATGACTATTGCATACTTAGCTCTTCCTTTTGATATTGATAGCACTTCGATAATATTAATCCCCTAAACCACAGATGGCTACAAGCTAACCATTTATATAAGCCCAGTTGAAGGAGGTCTTGAAATCTAAGCAAATTTCGAGCAATGGTCACACCGCTTGGTGAATCAGCTGCATCTTTGTTTACCTTGGCCAGAAATATCCAAAGCATGGTATCTTTTAGGCCAAAATTTGCCCCCCGATGTGGTTACCATAGCTACCCTTATGGATTTCCATGAGGATTTTCCTAGTCTCATCCTTGGTTACACACCAAAGCAGGGGGTAGAGAATACTCTTTCGTATAGCATCCTTCTTACATCATAAACCGAGGTGCTTTTCGAAGGAGCATCTCCCATTCGTTCCTGTCTCTTGGGAGAGTTCCCTTGAGCAAATAACCCTTGATTTGAGTCATCCACTACTCCTCTTCCTCCATGGTCTCCAAAATCCACTCGACGTTCATTTGATCGGTACTTGGAGCCTTCAAAACCTCTACTGGAACCAAATCCATCACCTGTGCTTCCCTAAAACTTTCCAGTTTAGCCAACGAATCGACCTTTGCATTCTCCTCTATGGGGATGTGTGTAATCATAAAATGTTCTATTTCATCTAATAGTTCTAGTGCTTTCATTAGGTCAGGAGCAAGTCTCGAACTCTTAGCCAGATAATCCTTCCTCACTTGACAAACCACCAACTAGGAATCACTGAATATATGCAGCATACTTATTCCCAGTTCCTTCGCTATCCTCAGTCCCGCTATTAACACCTCGTTCTCAGTCTCGTTGTTAGTCGCTGGAAATTCCAAATTTAGGGCATAAAAAATTGACCGTCCTTTTGGAGTTACAAGCACTACTCCTGCGCTGGAACTATGTTTGTTTGAAGCTCCATCCATAAAAAGCTTCCAATGGGAAAGTGCAACCATATCTCCTCCTTTTCACCATCTCGCATGGTAAGCTTAGCAAGGAAGTTTGCCAGTGCTTTCTTGTTTATCACTCTCCTCAGATGGTATGTAATATCATACTGACTCAACTCTATATTCCACTTCAACAACCTCCAAGAAGTCCTAGTTCAGAATAACACCTTCTACAAGGGCTGATCTGTCACCACTTTAATTGGATGAGCCTGAAATTATGGCTGCAGCTTTCTTGATTCAATGAACAAGCAATACGCAAGATATTTCAACTTTGGGTAGTTCTTTTAAGCTCTAGTGAACTACTTGATAATATGATAAACCGACCTTTGAATCATTACCTCCTGACTTACCAATGCTACGCTTAGTGCATAAACAGACCCTTCCAAATAAAAAAACAAACCCTCCCCTTCCAATGGTTTGGATAGAACTAGCGGTGTCTCCATGTGTCTCAGCAACTACTTTAAGGCATTCCGACAATCTTGATTCCATGCAAAATTCTTCTTACACATTTTTAGGGCATTGAAGAATGTTATACGTTTATCCGTTGCTCTTGAGATGTACTGACTCAAAGTAGCAACCTTCCCATTTAAGCTCTGCAATTGCTTTTTCATTGTCGAGGGCCTTACATTCCGTAAGTTATTAATTGCTCCAGCTTGGCTTCGATGCCCTTAGTGCTCACGATAAATCCTAGAAATTTTCTCAATGTTACTCCAAAAATTATTTCAACAGATTATGCTTTAATTCCAGCTTTCACAAAACTTCAAACATCTCTAAAAGATCATCCAGGTGGTTGCACGATAGCCGTGACTTCATAAGTATATCATCCACATATAATTATATCGTCCTCCCGTGTTGGTTCCTAAACATGGAGTTTACTAATCATGATGCATTGCTCTATCTTTTTTCAAACCAAACAACATTACTCGATAATAGTATAGTCCTAAATCCATTATAAAGTTGGTGTGTTCCTGATCTGGTATATGCATCAGTATCTAGTTATTTCTCGAATAGGCATCCATGAACGAGAGTAATTTATGTCATGCAGTCCTGTCAATTAGTTAGTCGATCATAGGCAAGGGAAAGCGATCCTTCGAGCACACTTCATTCAAATTTGAATCAATAATACACATCCTCCACTTTCCGTTCGATTTCCTAACCAATACGGGGTTTGATACCCATTTCGGGTATAGAGCATCATGGATAAAGTCATTTTCCATTAGCTTATCCACCTCTTCCTTCAACGTAGCAGATCACTATGGACCTAGACTACATATCCTCTACTTTACCGATGGAAATCTTAGATCCACATTCAGCGCATGACATGCTACCCCTGACGATATCCTGCACATATCCGAATGCATCCAAGCAAATACATCCAAATTTTCTCAAAGGAAATTAACTAATTTCTTCCTTAGTCCATCATCGAGATGAGATTCAATCTTAAGATTCCATGAAGGATCATTCATATAGATTAGAAATCAATCATCAGTTCAGCTGGTGTTGCCTGCACTTCCTCTGACTTCTTCCTGTGATCCACAGTCTTATAAAACCTATTGTGGTTCCTAAGCCAGGGCTTGGACTTTAATTGCTATGCTTCCAAATTCTTAATGCAGAGAGCCTTCTCCATATGCTTACCTTTCTCCCATCGCTTTGCTTCCCTCAACTCTTCAACAAACATTTCCTTCCTATGCTCTGGTCTCCCTTTATTAGTGCTACGCCATTTTCCATGGGGAACTTCATCATTAGGTAATAAAGGGCTACAGCTATTCTAAAATCAGCCAGGATCAGTCAACCCAAAAAGATGTTATATGCCAAAAACCCGTCCACTATGACAAACGTTTGGATTTGCACTGCCTTAAGATCTCCATCAACCAACTCAATTAATAAATCATTCCTCCCAATCGATTGCTTTATGTCGTTTATAAATCCTCGATCCTCATTTTTACAGGCCTTGAGATCGTCCATGTTAATTTTCATATGATCAAACGTTCTCATAAATAAAATATTCATAGTACTTCCGCTATCCAGTAGGACTCGAACTACTACTGTCGATCCAATAACAATCATTATCAACATGAAGTTGAAAGTTGGCATTTCTACTCCATTAATATCACTATTCTTGAAAATTATATTATCCATGGTCATCTTTTGTTTCTTAGCCGGGGCTCCATCTTTAATGGCAAGGAAACTCTCATGTGGTGTGTGTTTTAATGAGCTCGCATACCATTCCATATCCTTCTAACTTTTCTCCACTGGATGAGGTCATCCTGTTATCATATTGATAAGTAATCATCATCAGTGTGCCTGTGCCCTTCTCCATTTGGTTTAGGCTGGTTCCCTTGGGCACTCGGCCTTTAGGGTCTAGCATCTCGTCCCCCATCCTGTGGATCTTCGACATACTATTGTAGCTTGTTCTTCATAATCAATTCCTTAATAAAGTCTCTTAAGTGTCAACACTCGTTCGTGTTATGTTCTTGAGTTTCATGGAAATGACCATACTTTCCTAAGCACCTTTCTTCCTTAGTTTCCTGACATAAGTGTTGCATTTATCATAAGTATGGTTTATTTATGTTATTAGTTAACATAACTTAAACCATCAAACTATAATGCAACAAATAAACAACTTATCAATTCTCATGAAAACGAAGCCAAAGCAGATAGAGGTTATAGCAATTGTGACTGATAGTGGATGGTTATATGAAGGAGAGTGGAGGAAAATGCAGACAGAGGTGATAGGCAGTTGCAAAATCAGTGGCAAGAGTTCTTGGAGGAGGTAGGCAAGACAGTGAAGGAGGAAAATGTAATTGTAAAATGATGAGGAAGACAGTGAAGAAGGAAAGACAGTTTTCAAAGGCAGTGAAATGTTTACAAAGACAGTGAAATGTTTATAAAGGCAGTGAAATGTTTTCAAAGACAGTGAAAAGGAATTGTTTGAAATTGTAAAAACAAAAGTTGTAAAATCCAAGCAAAAATTGCAAATGTAAATGAAAATAAATAAAATACTATATTTTTTTTGTTTTGTGTATGTTTTTTTGTAAATGAAGAGATGCAAATACCAATAAACTATAAAACGACAAACACATAAACAAATGCAAACACAAAAATCACACAATAAACACACAACACAATTTTTTTATTTTTTTTAAATGCAAAATAACACACAAAACAAACACACAATAAAAATCAAACAAAACTAATCCGAAGAATAGAAAATTAAAATCAAAAAAATTCCCCGGCAACAGCGCCAAAATTTTGTTTAACGACAAATTTTCTATCGAGTTAGAAAATTATCGATAAATTATGAATTAAATTTTACCGCAAGCCTACGGCGTACAATTTTAGTACGTGGCGAGTACGGGTCGATCCGTAGGGAATTTTTAAGATTTTAAAACTTTCTAATCAATCAAATTAGACCAAAATGAGAGAGGATTGTTAACTAACAACCAAATGAAGCTAAAACTTAGAATGAAAATGTGATTAAAAACTGTGCGATTAGAAAACAATTTAGAGGCAAATCCACTCTCATATTGATGTAAATTAACAAACACATAATCTATGATCTCTAATTTTGATATTAAGTGACATAAGTGTTGCATAATCATAAGTATGGTTTATTTATGTTATTAGTTAACATAACTTAAACCATCAAACTATAATGCAACAAATAAACCACTTATCAATTTTCATGAAAATGAAGCCAAAGAAAAATCTATTTTAAGTATGATCCATTTACTATTGTAACTAGTAATATAGATCATCAAATTTTTTTTTACTTTCATTTCAAAATCAGAAACCAATTAGCAAATATTGATGTAATTTGTGTTTATGTTGAATAAGAATAGCTCATTTGCATATGCAACATAAGCTATCAAACCCACTTGTATAAACTTACATCAAAATTCACTTTCATGAAGCACAAATAAAAGAGATCATAAATCATAGAAATGTTGAAATTACATAAAGTTAGAGAGCTTCATTACCCCTAAATTGAAGGGGTTTAGCTAATCATATGTGTTATCATACCAACACATGTAAGTTTCAACATTGGAAAGCAAAGAAAAGTAGAAACTAATTAAAAGAAAAGAAATTAACTACTTGCATGGAATAACATTAAACTAATTGCATAAATGTTAATCTAAGCTATGGACATGAAATGAGAGAGAGCATAGAAATAAACATAAGCATAAAAGTAAAGAGAAGCATGTAGAAAAGAAAAGAGAAAGAGGCTAAGAAGCCATTTTTATTCATGTAACTTTGAGCTTACAACTTGCTTGCTAATTTTCCTAAGTAAAATAAGAGAGTAAGAAGATATTTACGTGTACATAAAAGGGCTATTTATACATGCATAAAACCCTAATTCAATTTTTAGGGTGCTTCCTAAAATGCCCTTTAGAAAGTATGGTCTCCAAGTAACCATTAGCCTCTAATTAATCCATCATTAAATGTGCATGAAGCTTTAACCTCCACTTAGTTGTACATTAGCTTCTAATTGAAGATTTAGGTAAGTGGGTGGGATCCTCCACGATCATGTAGTTGAATTATTTCAATCTTCCTTTCTTTGTATTTTCTTGTGCATGCATATACCTTCATGAAACCCTCTTACATATGCATCCAAATTCCTATAAAAATTATGAAAAATGTCCAAGTAAAAAGTCCCAAATTAACACATGCATAAAATGACTATTTTGCCCCTGTATGTAGATGAATATATGATGATTAGAAAATAATTGAATTTTGGTTTTAAACATGTTAAAATACCCAAATATGACATTTATTTAAATAAAAATAGATAAAATATGGATGTAAATATATGCACATTTACGTGCATATCAAATACCCCCAAACTTATCTTTTTATTCATCCTCGAATAAAGGAAAACTAAGATAAATCCGTTTTCGTTGGGAGCACGATTGCATTGAGCGTATGCAACAAGCCGTTAAACCTCTGGGTGTCTCCAGTAGGACGAGTGTTGTCTCGTGAGGGTTTTCAGCGGATACTACCCACAAAATCCAAATGCAAAGTGAAAACATTTACAAAATGCAAGATTTGTTTACAATGGGATGAATGCAAGTTTTTGAAAGTATTTACAAATGAAGGATATACTTTCAAATCAACACTAATAAGTTAAATATAAGTTCTGGTCATTATCAAGAAATTTAAGTCCTTTTACTTGTCAAAATTTCCAATAAAATTAAGTTGTCATAAAAGATAGGCTATAGTTTGGCTAGTTGTTTCGGTTGATAACACAATGTAATTATGAAATGGATCCTTAGTTGATTATCAAAGTTTGTCAAAGTGGTATTTTCATTTCTTTTCAATAACAAGTTAAATCAAACAAGTCAAAATAGTGATTGGATTTCAATTTCTTACTCTCTCTTATTTGAAAATTTTATTGATGTTAACAATATTTACATATGCCTAACTCAGATAAACTGAGGCCAGATATATCACCCATGCACTGCCTTTCAGGCTTACGTGACGGGTATACAGAGCGTGGCAAGTGAACACACAAGTCTGAACACTTATTGACTGTAGGCGTTATTAGTAAAAGAATTTTTATATACTTACACCCAACTCAGATAAACCGAGGCTGGATATACCGATCGTGCATTGCCTTTCGGGCTTATGTGAGAAGGGTACAGAGCATGGCGAGTGAACACACGAGGGTGAACAGATGACTCTAAGTGTTAAAAAAAATATACATATATACAAATGTTTTTTTTACTTACTTATATATATATATATATAATTTTAAGAAGAGAGAATTTTGCAAAATCATCCTAGCACCATTTAACTTAGACGATAAAAATGTTATGTCCTTTACTTTAAATTTACCACTTTTAAACAAAGATTTTCAATTAGAACATACTTCATAATTAACACATATGAACCTTCCTATATACTAGTTAAACCATTGTTATTTGTAATCAAACTTCATTTTTATTTTTGTTAAGAAAAATAAATTTTCAAAAATTTCAATTTATTAACCAAAACTTATACTTATCCCATAGTGTTTCTTAAAAAATAAATCACAATGCTAAAAAGAAAATATTTTTGAGATTTAGAAATTTTGAGATTTTTTTAAGTTAAAAGAAAATGAAAATTTAAAAATGCCATGAAACTTAAAAAAATGAAAATGAGACTCCTCCCCCATACTTAATTTTTACCGTGTCCCCACAGTAAGTGCATGATATAATGAGTGTAACGGGGAAAAATATGTACATATTTACAAAAGAGGGTTAACATTCTTACTATACGTAGCTTGGCTCATGAAGAATCATGAGCTCCTCCTCTTGGTTACTTGGCAATTCCAAGAAAGGTTTCAAGCATGACCGTTGACTTTGAAAATCGATCCATCCCTAGGGTTTTGTATTTCTATGGCACCGTGTGGAAAAACAGTTCGTACCACAAATGGTCCGGTCCATCTTGATTTAAGTTTCCCAGGGAATAAATGAAGTATGGAGTCATATAAAGAAATTTTTGGTTAGGCAAAAATGTTTTTCTTAGGATTGACTTGTCATGAAAAACTTTTGTTCTTTCTTTGTAAATTTTCTCATTTTCATATGCGTCGTTCCTAAGTTCTACTAGTTCGTTGAGTTGTAGTTTTCGGTTTTTGCCAGCTTTCTCGAGATCAAAGTTTAAGTTCTTTGTTGCCCACAACGTTTTGTGTTCGATTTCAACAGGTAAATGGCAAGCTTTCCCATAAACTAAGCGAAATGGGGACATCCCAAGGTTAGTTTTAAAAGCGGTACGGTAAGCCGAAAGCGCGTCAGTCAATTTCTGAGACCAATCTTTTCGATTTTTGTTAAAAGCTTTCTCCAAGATTTGTTTTATTTGACGATTTGAAACTTCAACTTGGCCACAAGTTTGAGGATGATACAGAGTGGATAACTTGTGGGTTATCGAATATTTCTTCATTAAAGTTTCAAAAGAATGATTGCAAAAATGGGTGTCGTTATCACTGATTATTGTGTGAGGTGTGCCGAACCTCGAAAAGATGTTTTCTTTAAGAAATTTCACAACAATTCTATGGTCGTTGGTTTTACAAGGAATAGCTTCGACCCATTTTGAGACGTAATCGACAGCGAGAAGAATATACAAATTTCCAAAAGAATTAGGAAAAGGTGCCGTAAAGTCGATACCCCAAACATCAAAGATTTTGATCGTAAGAATGGGGTTTAGAGGCATCGTATTTCGTCGAAAAATTCGTCTAAGCATTTGACATCGATCGCAAGTTTTATAAAATTCAAACAAGTCTTTGAAAAGAGAAGGCCAATAGAAACCACACTGAAGCACCTTTTCGTAGTTTTTCGAGGACCGAAATGTCCACTGCACGCTTGATCGTGGCAAAACGAAAGAGCACCCATGATCTCATTATCCGGAATGCAACGTTAGATGATTTGATCGGGACAATATTTGAACAAGTATGGATCATCCCCATAGAAATATTTCACTTGGGACATGAATTTGCATTTGTCCTGTTTGGACCAAGATGAGGGAGTTTCTTTAGTGACTAAGTAGTTCACTATATCAGCATACCATGGATCGATAGAAATTGACAGAAGTTGTTCATCGGGGAAGTTCTCATTGATTGGCAAAGAAGATGGGGCGTTCGGAAGACGAGACAAGTGATCGGCTATGACATAATCAGATCCTTTTTTGTCTTTGGTTATAAGGTCAAATTCTTGAAGTAAAAGGATCCAACGAATCAAACGGGATTTAGCATCCTTTTTGGCAAAAAGGTATCAAAGAGCAGTATGGTCAGTGTAAACCGTGATGTGTGAACCTATCAAGTAAGGTTGAAACTTTTCGAGCGCAAAAACGACAGCTAGAAGCTCTTTTTCGGTTGTTGTGTAGTTGAGCATCGTTCAAAGTCATACTTGCATAGTAAATGACATGAAGGATTTTGTTGATGCATTGTCCTAAGAAAGCATCAACTGCAAAGTTTGAGGCGTCACACATTATTTCAAATGGGAGATCCCAATTGGGCGTGCAAATGATTGGAGTAGAAATGAGTTCGTTTTTAAGACGTTCAAAAGAAGAGAAACACTCAGAGTTGAAATCGAATGGAATGTTTTTTCCGAGGAGATTCGTCAAAGGGCGAGAGATTTTGCTAAAGTCTTTCACAAAGCGTTGGTAAAAGCCAGCATGTTCCAGAAATGATCGAATGTCCTTAACAGATTTGGGAATGGGTAGGTTTGCAATTACGTCAACTTTTGCTTTATCTACCTCAATGCCTTTATTTGAGATGATATGTCCAAGGACTATGCCTTGTTTGACCATAAAGTGGCATTTTTCCCAATTCAAAGTCAAATGTTTTTCTTTACATCAATTTAGAACCAACTCGAGATGATGTAAATATTCGGAAAAAGAATCACCAAAAATAGAGAAATCATCCATAAAAACTTCTAGAAAGCGTTCAGTCATGTCAGAAAAGATGCCAACCATGCATCGTTGGAAAGTAGTAGGAGCATTACAAAGTTTGAATGGCATACGTCGATAAGCAAATGTACCGAATGGACATGTGAAAGTCATTTTCTCTTGGTCTTCGGGAGCGATTGGAATTTGGTTATAGCCGGAATAACCGTCAAGGAAGCAGTAGAATTCATGGCCGGCTAAACGTTCGAGCATTTGGTCAATGAAAGGAAGAGGGAAGTGATCTTTTTGTGTTGTAGCATTTAATTTTTGATAATCAATACAAACACACCAACTAGTTTGAGTCCGAGTAGGAATGAATTCGTTAGCGTCGTTTGTTACAACGGTAAGTTTTGACATTTTAGGCACGACATGAATTGGGTTAACCCACGGGCTATCGGAGATGGAGTATATGATACCGTTATCGAGGAGCTTAAGAATTTCATCACGAACCGCATCTTTCATTTTTTGGGTTAAGCCTCCATTGTGCATCACGAGTGGGTTTGGCTTCGTCAATTTAGTGAATGCGATGTTGGACAATAGCAGGGCTAATTGCCTTAATATCGGTAATGGACCACCAAATTGCTTCTCTGTTTTTCGAAAGAATAGAAAGTAAGGAGGTTTCTTGATCAAGAGAGAGAGTTGCATAAATTATAACGGGAAACGTTTCGTCATCATCTAAGTATGCGTACTTAAGGTGATCGAAAAGTGGTTTGAGGTCCAACTTCGGGAGTTTCTCGATCAAAGAATTGGGTTGAGATTCGGACTCAACTGGAAGTGATTCAAAAGGAAGAGTGTATTCAATCTCATTAGGTATTTCATGAAACAATAATTCGTACTCAGCTTCGCATTTGTCTTTAAGGTCAAAATGTCTCGTTTTCGAAGTTTTCGTGAATGGCACTAACTTCCAACGTTTGGTCACAAGGTTCATTCGATTGGCTTTCAAGATTGAAAATGTTAAGATTTAAGTCATGTTTCCAAAAGTAATTGTCAATGAACCATTACGACAATTGATTAAGGCATTTGAAGTGGATAAGAATGGTCGGCCTATAATCAATGGAATTTGACTCGCAGGGTTTGTCACGGGTTGTGTTTCGAGAACGATAAAGTCAACAGGGAATATGAATTGCCCTACTCTAATAAGCACGTCCTCGATTTCTCCCATGGGCTTCTTAATGGAGCGATCAGTGAATTGAAGCGTGACTTTTGTGGGTTTGAGCTCACCTAAGCCTAATTGTTCGTACGAAGAGTATGGAATTAAATTGACACTCGCACCTAAGTCTATCAAACATTTGTTAATCGACTTGTCTCCAATTGTACACGAAATCGTAGGGCAGCCAGGATCTTTGTATTTAACGGGCATGGATTGGGACAAGACTTCACTCATACTGGCGGCTAAGAAGACTATTTTGGGCACTTGAATGTGTCGCTTTTGGGTGCACAAGTCCTTAAGAAATTTTGTGTACATGGGGACTTGCTGAACAATGTCAAGAAGTGGGATGTTAACTTTCACTTATTTAACAATTTCCAACATCTTTTCCATTTGGTCTGAATGTTTCTTGGGTCGAAGACGATGTGGAAATGGGACGCGATACTCAGTAGGCGGGTCTACTTGAGTAGAAGAAGAAGAATTTTGATTGGCATTCGATTTGATGATTGGCTCCCTATTCTGTTCAAATTCATTCATTGTTTTAGAAGTGTCGAGAAAGGTTTCCGATAAATCGTTTGGATTAACGACTTGATTATCGATTTGTTTACCGGAACGTAGAGTTGTGATAGCATTCAATTGGGTGATGTTGCTATCTTGAACAACATGGGCTTGATTTGAATTTTCATTTTGATTTCTGGGATTTGGAATGGGATGGCTTGGAAATGTGCCTCATTTGCGTTCACTTACAAACGTGGCTAATTGACTCATTTGCATTTCAAGCTTTGCAATCGATTGGTTTGTGTTTTGCATATATAAGGTCAATAAATTTTGCAAATTGCTGTTTGATTGAAGGCTTTGAGTAGATTCTTTAGCCAACGTTTCAAGAGTTTTCTCAAATGAACTTAAATGTTTATCGTCTTGGGGAAGATGAGAAGAATTTGGTTGAAATTTTGATTGTTGCGGTTGATTATGAGACGGACCCGCAAAGTTGGTTGAAAATGGTTGGGCTGCAAGGGAGGATTCGAAGCATTATTCGGTAATGCTTGAAAATTGGGACGGATCGTATTCATGTTGGGATTGTTTTGGTTCCAAGAAAAATTCGGATGATTTCTCCAACCAGCATTGTACGTTGGAGAAAACGGGATGTTTTTGGCTTTGTTGAAAGCATTGATTTGTTCGATAGAATTAGGGCACTGATCGGATATATGATTAGGACCGTTGCATTTATAACACATGGGTTGGGAAGCTTGATTCATTTGGTTTGATGAGAAAATGGTGTCGAATTTGCTAACCATTGTGTCGATTTTAGCTTCCAAGGCCAAAGATGATCCTATCGAGTGTGTGATCGATCGTGAGTAAATTGATTTTTCGTTTGAACGTTCCATTGGGACAACTTTTCGGCGAGGTTTTCAAGAAATTGCCAAGCATCGTCGTGATATTGGGCAAGAAAGTTGCCTTGGTACATTTATTCGAGCATGGTTCATGGCAATTTTCGAGTCCATCATATAAGATTTGGCAAATCACCATTTTTTGAAGTTATGGTGTGGACTTTTTATCAAAATCTCTTTGAATCTTTCAAAATATTTTCCAAATGGTTCTCCCCTAAATTGATGAAAATTGACGATTTCGTTTCAGATTTTACTTGTTTTCTCCAAGGGGTTGAACTTTTTTAAGAAAGCTTTTACGAATTCTTCCTAAGTTTTAATCGAGTTTGATGGTAAGCTGTACAACCATTTTTCAGCGTAATCCGTAAGAGCGAATGGAACTAAGCAAAGTTTGATTCCGTCATCGAAAAGTTGTTGGAGTTTCATTGTTGCACAAACTTGTTCGAATTTCGTCAAAAAGATGTATGGGTCATCGGGTTCAAAACTGCCAAATGTTGGAAGCGTGGCAATATGGTTCGAGTGAATTTCGAAATGGTTACCCGTAGGGGCGGGTAACGTGATGCAAGATGGAATAGAAACTCTATCGGGAAAGATTCTATCCATAAGAGTTCAAGGGGCGTTCTCGTTCGCCATTTCGGGAGGATCGTTTGTTCGAGTTAAATGATTAGTTGTTGAGTCGCGAGTCCAACGATTTGTTGTTGTGTCACGAGTCCAAGTACTCGCGCACAAGTGAAATTCGAGAAGAGAAAGAAGTTAGAATTGAGTTTGGAAAATGAAGTGAAAAATTGTTTTTGTTTTTGTTTTTTTTAAAGAAAGGAAACTATTTAATAAGTGAAATTTATTTTTCAAAAGAAAAGTTTGATTTTTGTTTTTTTGGCTTTTCAAATTTTTATATGTTTTTGTTTTTGTAATTTTTTTTTAATTTTCAAATATTTACCAAAAGGAAATTTTTTTGTTTTTGTTTTTACAAAATGGGAATTTGATTTTTTGTTTTTGAATTTTAATTTTTTTTCTTTTTGCAAATATTTTATATTTTTTTTGGATTTTTGTTTTTGATTGAAAATTTTCAAAGGAAAGGGAAAAAAAATTTGGGATTAAAAACTAAGTTAAGTAAAATTTACAAATTTTTTTTTTGGATTTTGGATTTTTTTTAAATATGCATGAACTAATGCAACTAAATGAATGCTAAGGACTTAATTACAATTTTCTGTCCTTAGTAGCTCCTAACCTAAAATTGTATAATCACACTTTGTCTTAAATCAACAAAAATATTTTTTAGCCAGGTAATGGGCAGGGGTTATCGGTGCACCACGAATCACCGTAGCAATGCAACCGAAGATTTAAGTACCTTTAGAGGAACAACCACTATAATATTTAACGAATCACTGTAATATTTATAAATGGTTATTACTCTACCGTAGCCTAGACACCAAGAAATAAAATTGTTCAAAGAAAACAATTGTGAAGATACAATTAAGCCTTAAGTGAGCTCGCGACACCCTTAAGTCGAATGTCTAACCTTTATTATTAGTCAAATTCTACGATGAAATGCGATTTGTGAGCTAAGGAAAGGGTAATGAAATCTCTCACCTTATCTGAATTGGGGTATTTCCCTTAGAAAATAAAGCAAGATGAGATGAATGCAAAACAAAAATTAAACATGAATTTACAATGCAACTAAAATGAAGTTTGTTTTTGTTTTTGGATTTTGATTTTTTTTTTATATCTAAATGCAAATCAAATTAAAAACAAGAGATGAAAGCACGATACCAGAGCATGCAGAATTATTAGCAAATTATTTTTTATTTTTTAGCGGTGATTTTTCAGCAAAGCAAACAATTCTTCTTGATTTATCTCCTTTGACAACCTGAAAAGAAATTAAACACAAAATATATACAGTTTTTTTTTAATTTAGAAAGAAACTTAAAAAGATACCAAATGAAAATGAAATTATTATTTTTGAATATCAAAGAAGCAACTTAAAACAAATGGCATCAAAACGAATTAAACTAAAACAAATTGTTTTGTAAAAAAAACAAAAAGAAACTTAAGACAATCTAACTCAACCCAATTATTTAAATCAAACAAAAACTTTTTTTTATAGAAGGAGACTCGGAACAAGACACTCAAAATAAAGCACACAAATTTTTTTTGTAAACCCACAAACTCAAACCCAAAAAAACATATTATCCACCACAGCCTGTTCCAACCAAAGCCCCACAAATTCGTGAATAACAATTTCGAGAATAGCATAATCTCAAACAAATCGGCAAATCAATTCATTAACAAATTTCTCCTCCTAGAAATCAAAATAGCGATTTGCAAATCGCGCTAGGGGTTGCGATTTGGTGCTCGCCGAGGTGGCGGAAGGTGATTCAATCGTGATTGTTGGTAATTTCTGGCACTTGGTCGGAGGTACAAAGTCACGATTGATGG
This sequence comes from Allium fistulosum, assembly GCA_030737815.1. Classification (NCBI taxonomy): domain Eukaryota; kingdom Viridiplantae; phylum Streptophyta; class Magnoliopsida; order Asparagales; family Amaryllidaceae; genus Allium; species Allium fistulosum. The sequence continues at coordinate 492,651,641 of CM060905.1, read as the reverse complement.
GGAAGGCGGTGATTGATGGAGGCCGAGGCGGTCTGTTTCTGGTCGAGGCTGGTGATCGATGTCGATTCCGGCGATGATTTTCGGTCGTTATTGCTTGAGTGAGTTTAAGGTTGTGCTTGGAGCTGGTGATGTTCGAATTGGGCATGGCAATTACGGGAGGTCGCGAGACTTGTTTCAGGTTCCGACGAGTTTGGAGGGAAGGTGGCGAGTCGTGATGCAGGTGATGGGTTGTTGCAGGTTGCTATGTTATGTTGTACATCAGTGTGATTGAAGTGGAGGAATGTGGATGTTTTATGGAGTTGTATAGGTGATTGATAGGTGATGTTAGCGTGGTATAGGTAAAGGAAAGTGAAAGTGGTAAGTGATGCTATGAAGGGTGAACTAGTTGGTGAAGTTGCAGAGAGTGGTAGCAAGAACAGTTGTTGAAGGTTTTAGTGGGTTAGGTGACAGAAAGTTTTTGCACAAGTGTATGCCACACAAGGGGTGGCCTGTGGTATTGAAGGAGGTCGGAGAAGTCAATATTGCTTGTTGTTGATGTTGGTGAGAATTGAAACACTGGCAGCAGTGATTAATGACTATGGTGACTGGAGATGCTTTGTACGTGCAGTTTGTAGGCGATTCAGGCGTGGGTTGTGGTTCGTGATTCACTGCAGTGAAGGTGGTTGTGTTGAACTATGGTGGAGGGGGGTTGCAATGGTAAAAGGATGAATTGAGAAATGTGGTTCAAGAAGGAAGGTTATGGAAATTGTGACTGTTAGTGGATGGTTATATGGAGGAGAATGGAGGAAAATGCAAACAGAGGTGATAGGCAGTTGCAAAATCAGTGGCAAGAGTTCTTGGAGGAGGTAGGCAAGACAGTGAAGGAGGCAAATGTAATTGTAAAATGATGAGGAAGACAATGATGAAGGCAAGACAATTTTCAAAGGCAGTGAAATGTTTGCAAAGACAGTGAAATGTTTTTAAAGGCAGTGAAATGTTTTCAAAGACAGTTTTCAAAGACAGTGAAAAGGAATTGTTTGAAATTGTAAAAACAAAAGTTGTAAAATCCAAGCAAAAATTGCAAATGTAAATGAAAATAAATAAAATATCTATATTTTTTTGTTTTGTGTATGTTTTTTTTGTAAATGAAGAGATGCAAATGCCAATAAACTATAAAACGACAAACACATAAACAAATGCAAACACAAAAATCACACAATAAATGCACAACACAAAAAAAAAATTTAATGCAAAATAGCACACAAATTAAACACACAATAAAAATAAAACAAAACTAATCCGAAGAATAGAAAATTAAAATCAAAACTAATCCCCGGCAAAAGCGCCAAAAACTTGTTTAACAACAAATTTTCTACCGAGTTAGAAAATTGCCAATAAATTTTGAATTAAATTTTACCGCAAGCGCACGACGTACAATTTTAGTAGGTGGCGAGTACGGGTCGATCCGTAGGGAATTTTTAAGATTTTAAAACTTTCTAATCAATCAAATTAGACTTAAATGAGAGAGGATTGTTAACTAACAACCAAATGAAGCTAAAACTTAGAATGAAAATGTGATTAAAAACTATGCAATTAGAAAACAATTTAGAGGCAAATCCACTCTCATATTTATGTAAATTAACAAACATACAATCTATGATCTCTATTTTTGATATTAAGTGACATAAGTGTTGCATTTATCATAAGTATGGTTTATTTATGTTATTGGTTAACATAACTTAAACCATCAAACTATAATGCAACAAATAAACCACTTATCAATTTTCATGAAAATGAAGCCAAAGCCAAAGCTATTTTAAGTATGATCTATTTACTATTGTAACTAGTAATATAGATCATCAAATTTTGTTTTTACTTTCATTTCAAAATAAAAAACCAGTTAGAAAATATTGATGTAATTTGTGTTTATGTTGAATAAGAATAGATCATTTGCATATGCAACATAAGCTATCAAACCCACTTGTATAAACTTACATCAAAATCCACTTTCATGAAGCATAAAAAAGAGAGATCATAAATCATAGAAATGTTGAAATTACATAAAGTTAGAGAGCTTCATTGCCCCTAAATTGAAGGGGTTTAGCTACTCATATGTGTTATCATATCAACACATGTAAGTTTCAACATTGGAATGTAAAGAGAAGTAGAAACTAATTAAAAGAAAAGAAATTAACTACTTGCATGAAATAACATTAAACTAAATGCATAAATGTAAATCTAAGCTATGAACATGAAATGAAAGAGAGCATAGAAATAAACATAAGCATAAAAGTAAAGAGAAGTATGTAGAAAAGAAAAGAGAAAGAGGCTAAGAATCCATTTTTATTCATGTAACTTTGAGCTTACAAATTGCTTACTAATTTTCCTATGTAAAATAAGAGAGTAAGAAGATATTTATGTGTACATAAGAGGGCTATTTATACATGCATAAAACCCTAATTCAATTTTTAGTGTGCTTCCCAAAATGCCCTTTAGGAAGTGTGGTCTTCAAGTAACCATTAGCCTCTACATCATTAAATATGCATGAAGCTTTAACCTCCACTTAGTTGTCCATTAGCTTTTAATTGAAGATTTAGGTAAGTGGGTGAGGTCCTCCATGATCATGTATTTGAATTATTTCCATCTTCCTTTCTTTGTATTCTCTTGTGCATGCATATATCTTTATGAAACCCTCTTTCATATGTATCCAAATTCCTATAAAAATTATGAAAAATGTCCAAGTAAAAAGTCCCAAATTAACACATGCTCAAAAATGACTATTTTGCCCCTGTATGTAGATGAATATATGATGATTTGAAAATAATTGAGTTTTGGTTTTAAACATGTTAAAATACCCGAATATGATATTTATTAAAATAAAAATAGATAAATATGGATGAAAATATATGCACATCATTTCCTCCTTCCTAGGTGGCCTTTTATATCATTTCGTTCCTTATGTACCAAGGTATATATTTTATGGCGTATCATCCAGGTGTGTATATTTATCAGGCCTCATATTCCTCGGGTGCTTCTTATTTTCATTTTGCATACCACTGGAGCCTTAATTCCTTTTCTTTTGATTGTTCGAATTTACAGCATTAACCACCACATTTTCGAATCTTTCACCAGTCTGTTTAATCGCAACATTACTCTATATTACTTTCTTCGACTGTCTACCATCGTCTGTCCGACTTCCTGACCTAATTCCTCCAAACGCAAGAACTGATTTACCTTCCAGTAGAATTCCTCCATGGTCATTGGTTGTTTCATCTTTAGCCATTTACTAAAGTCCATGTTCAGATGTACACCCCGAAACAAAGCCATAAATACTAAATCCTTCTTTAGATTGCTAACCTCCATAACTGCCATATTAAACCGATTCAAGAACCCCTTCAATGACTCTTTAGGTCCTTGAGATAGGATTAACAAGGACATCACAACCTTTGGCCAAGTAGTATGGACTCTAAACCGCTCCATAATTTTTTAACCAACTCATCAAACATTGGTATGGATCTCGGCATGAGCCGGGTGAACCACATTAATGCAACATCCTCCAAGAAAATAGGAAAACACTTACACCGGACAACTTCCATTGCCTTGGCACAATCAATGTGCCATTTATACATAAATGAGTGTTTCTTGGGTCATTAGTCATGTTATACAGTGACATTGTCGACATCGTAAACTTACTTAAATTTTCTTCCCTTAAAATGTTTTCCGTGAACAAAATTCTGCTTGGTGCGGAACCTTAATCGTCGTTCTTTCTACCTTTGCTCTCTTCTACCAACCATTTGACCATATTTGTTATATATTTCTTGCTAGCAAAGTACTTCGAAGGTCGACTATTAAGAGTTACGCTAAGTGTTGGCTCTGCAAACGATCTCGGTTTGCCCGTTGACATCTAGCTTCTCCAGTCTTTGGGAGAACAATTCCTCTGGTCTTACGTTAATGTCTAGTTGGTTCTGTTGCGGTCATTTGAACACCAGCATCATGAGCAGTAACATCAAGCTCATAGTCATCATCAACATTATGCAGATCTTCTTCTAAATCAAATTAGTCTACGGCCTCAGCTCCCTATCCCACAAGTCCTCCAAGATTCTTCTCTATACCAACCTGATTCTAATTGGTACCGAGTTGATTCCTTATGGTGGGAGCACTATGACTTCCTCCAGTAACTCCTTGTGTTGCTCTAACAAGTCTTTCCTTCTATTTTTTCTTTCCATCTCGCCTATTCTGATAGAAAACATATGAGTTTTCCTCTTTAGATCTAGTATGTGAAGTTTCCCTTCTGCTCCTCCTAGTTCTTTGGGGCTGTTGGGCCAATAGTGCTATGCTAGCATCCATCTTTTCCATCAAAGCTTTTTGAGTGTCAACCAACTTCTAATTCAATTCCTGCATCGTTTTATCAAATTCCACTCTAGTAACCATCTCCTAAGGAGCAGATGGTCCTTGCAGCACCTGACGATTGCCATTCTCCATTTGATGAGCATTTACTTCATCTCCAGCCACTCCTACTGATGATCTTCCTGTTCTCCTAGGGAACATTACTTCCTTTATGCAAATTCCTTCAAATTCCTTAAAAAATATCTTCTGGATCTAACCTTTTCACATTCTAATTCAAAATAGAACACTATATCAATGCTAGAGAATCTTCGTTCTCAATGAACACACCAAAATGTTGATGCCAAAAGTGGTACAACCCCTAAAAACCTGTAGAGATATTGAAATCTAGCAGAGAGTATATGAAAAGAGTAAGAACAACAGTATTTTTAAATTGGTACAGCAATCTCTAGCCTACATCCATTATAATTTATTGATTATTTTTATTGAGAGTCAATAGCTTAAGAGATTGAAAAGTTTCAAAAGCCTAGAAATTCCAATAGTATCTACCTTAGTGACTATGGTGAAGGGAGATAGAACATGAAGAAGATAATGAGCTAAATAGTCCTTCTTCTATTGCTATACGGTTTGTATTTATAGGGAAATAGTCTGTTTGCACAAAAAATGGACAAACAGCTCAAAGTTGTATGATTTAGTAGATCTTATGTTGTTCTTAGTGATTTGGGTGATTTATGCGAATATATGAAAAACAGGGGCTAAACTGTAAAAAAGACACGCAGATTTATAGTGGTTCAGCCAGAATGTGCCTACGTCCACTTTATATGTTATTTCTCTTCTCTTATTTTGATTACAAGTACAAAGCTTTGATACAAGTAAAAGAAAGTTGTTTGAAAGTTCTCTCCGTGCTTGAGCTCTCAAACTTGTCCCCCATTGTTGTACCCCTGCCCCTCTATTTATAGAGTGAGGCTGGGGATAGGGGTCTTGGAGGTATATAGCAGTTGGCGGGCCTGGGCTGATGCAATCTGGCCTGGTGGAGCTGGTCCGGTTTGCTCTGGTTCGATAGGAGCAGGTTGGTCCGGTGGTACTTGGTTCGGTGGGAGGAGGTGAGTAGGTTGGTCCGGTGGTTCGGTGGAAGTAGGTTGGTCCGGTGGTACTTGGTTCGGTGGAAGGAGGTGAGTAGGTTGGTCCGGTGGTTCGGTGGAAGTAGGTTGGTCCGGTGGTACTTGGTTCGGTGGAAGGAGGTGAGTAGGTTGGTCCGGTGGTTCGGTGGAAGTAGGTTGGTCCGGTGGTTCGGTGAAATTCTGGTTCGGCTATGGGGATGGTTCGGTGATGCTTGAATAGGTATGGTCCGGTAGAGGCTGGTTCGCTCCTTACTTTCTCCCGGTGGCCCCTTCCTCATCTGGACTTGGTAGTGATAGAAACGTACCCAACATTTGCCCCCCAAAGTAGGGCATATGCTGATATATGCCGTGCTTTGTTTCAAGTTACCCAATTTCGACGTTCCCCTTCGACTTCTAGTACCGAACCGGTTGGTCCGGAGGTCCACCTTCGTCTATAAGTACGGAACTAGGGCCTTTGTTATCTCCTACCGAACGAAGCAGTCGAGCCAAATCAGTTGCATAGCCGAATCAAATTTTATCCTTCTGCCGAACCGCTTTAGCCTGCCGAATCAGGTACTTAACATCCCTTCGCCAAATGAAACTTGTGTGTACCGAATGAACTTTAGTTGTGAATGCCGAATGGGCTCGTAGCATGGGTGCCGAATGAACTCTAGTTGTAAACGCCGAATGGGCTCGTAGCATGGGTGCCGAATGAACTCTAGTTGTGAATGCCGAATGAACCTTGAGACTCTGAATACCGAATGACTTTTAACCTTCACCTTACCGAATGACAATAGGAATTTGAGCATTTTGATTTTATGAGTGAAATTCTAGACTGCACACACTCGCTTCTTTACTTCCTTTATTCTAACGACGCACTTCTTTGTGTTTGCAGATAAATGTCTCGAAAAGAAGAAACTCGATCAGATAAAAAGAAGTCCCAGGGCGAAGGAGAATCTTCCGCAGTGCCCCCTGCTCAGCCGGGACCGGAACATCACGGATCTACCCCGAGATCACTAGTGGACGGGTACGGCCCTCAGGAGCTTATGAACTCCCCGCCCGATTGCTTTCCCAGCTCCCTTAAGGAGGAGCAGCTCGATGTCATCTCTCGTTCTTTCAGAATTGATAGGGCGCGCATGCGGTTGCCAGGGAGAGACGTTATGCCATATGACCCTCCCGAAGGGTACTTTGCCTACAGCAGATACCACTGCATGTGTGGTGCCATTCCGCCTCTTAATGCTTGGGTAGCCAGCTTCCTTACATATCTAAAGGTGGCCTCATTCCAGCTTCAACCCAACTCCTATGCTATACTGGTGAGCCTCTTCGTCATCTTCCAGAGGAAGTATGGTCGTGCTCCTTCCAACCAGGAGATCCGGTACTTATACAATCTGAGGGGCTATAAGAAGGGGTCCCCATACATCAGCTTGGAGTCAGCTGTAACCTTCAAGCCGGTCTTGGATCTGTATTCCAAATTCAGCATGTTCAAGAAGGAGTGGTTCTTCGTCAGGGACGATTCTGTTTCTATTCGGCGTTTTACTTCTGGATGTAAGTCGATGCTTTATTTATAATCTCCATTCTGATTGCGATGCTTCTTCTCATACGTTTTCATTTTTGCTAGCGACAGGTGGCTTTGCGGTTGTGGAGACTGATCGCCTGGTTCAGACGGCGGCTGAGATAGAAGCTATCCCCGGGAGAGATAGATCAGCTGCCTACCTGATCAGAAATGCGACCCTTTTGGAGTGTAACTTGATCCTTCCACAGCAGTCAGTAGTCAAGCTGAGGGAAACGGCGGAGGAGAGGGCGGCTGCTTAGGCTAAGGGAGGTGTCACGATAGAGAGTGGTAAGAGAAAACCTTTCACAAAACCTCCAGCCGTCAGAGGTAAGAAACTTAAGAAGTCGGACGGTCCTTCCCCCAGCAATTATCCACTTACCCAGGGGGAGGAAGATGTGGAGGAGGAGAGAGGTGAGGGTGGAGATGACCGGGAAGGTGGCGACGGTGGTGATGGCATCGGGGCCTTGCTTCCTGTGCAAGCAGGCGAGATTCAGGAGTGGACGGATGATGCATTCCACCAAGCTTTCGAGGGGCTGGACGGGGAACCGGCTCTGATAGAGAAATCTGGGAAAGCTGACAAGGTTGGTACTGGTGCAAGCGAGCCTCCTCAGATTATTCCAGCCAAGGTGGCTCCGACGACTCAAGGTGAACTTTTGACTCCTGTGGGCTCCATTTATGATAGGGACTTAGGAATATTTTATGATCCGCTCCCGTCCTGGAATGAAATTCAGGACTCATTACAGTATCCTACTCCCCCTAGGGTTTGTACAACCACAGATGTGTTTTCTTTCTTCTTTTAACTTTTAATTTACCGTGTTTTCTCGAATTATGGATCAATGTAAGCTTGTGACACTTGTTCTTCATATCATGAGCAGGTAAAATGGCCAAGGCCTCAGATCTTCGGCACAGGCTTGAACAGTACAAGCTCTCCAAAGCTTCCGCCAAGCCGAAGACTCCGACCCACCGTTCCGGGGATGTAGTCGACTACCGTCCTCTTCTTGGGGTTATTGAAGAGGGTATTCAGAAGAGAAATAGGAGTCATCCCTTATCCGAACCTTCACTCGGTCCCCAGCCCCCAATTCAGCCTCTTCATGATATCACAGAGGAGGATACTGAGTTCGCACTCTCTCTGCACCTGTCTGAAAATCCTACCATCACTCGGATTGAACGTCCTGACTTGGTTCGGAATCCATTTGCGGGTCATCCTGACCTGGATCCAAGTTCCCATGATATTACTTTTGACGAGGTTACCGGTGAGCACCTTCTTCCCCGCAATCCCATGGTACGGGTGCTTGATGAGGCTAAGTCCTTAGATCTCGATTTACTTACTACTCGGATAATTACCATGGGAGACGAGGCCAAGGCTAATTTTGATCGAGTGGCGGAGGAGACTAGGAAGCTGATGGGGCATCATGCCCGGCTGGTTAAGGCTGGAGAGAAGATTGGGAGTGCCAACATCCGACTATGATTGGTGGTTTCGGATCAGGCCAAACAGCTCGCTGATCAGGCCATTCAGATTTCTCAGCATGAGGCTGCTTCTGGACGACTAAAGAAAACCATGGAAGAGGCCAGCCGGGCCGAACTGCGGAAAATGGAAGCTACTTGCAAAGAACGGATCGACATGGCTATTGCCACGGTGGACGAGGTTCGGAAAGCGGATCTTGAGCAGGTAGAGGAGTTGTCCGGGAAACTTGAGGCTGCAGAGCTTGCTCAAGCCAAGTTGAGGGAGGAGATGGAGGCAATGCGGGAATCCCTTCTGGTTGACTGCTCGAGATACCGATCGGAGAGAGATGCTGCCGTTGAAAGGTTGTCGGCTTCCGAGGCCCAGATGAGGGAGTTTGAGGAGAATGAGGGGATGATGGATGAAATGCTTCAGGACATGTACTTTCGAACCTGGAAGCAGGGCAACCTATCCTGGATGGATGATTATCCTAGGGTCATGGCTAAGATCTATCTTCGGGCTCTGGAGGAGGCCAAGGCCGATGCGGATAAAGATGGTGGCGTGGCCTTCAGCATGGATGTGGTCACTGCCCAGTTTGCCAAGGGGGAGAAGGTGGCGGCGAAGGAGGGTATGCGGTTGCTTGCTGCTGAGGAGGCAGGGGTGCAAGTAGATGATGACGACCAGGATGGCCAAGAAGCAGATGTTGGTAAGTCTTCCTTTTTAGTTTCCCCATTAACTTGGTTGCTTCTCCCTAATGAATCCCTTCTCTGTCTGGACAGGTGGGCAACAGGACAAGGAAAAAACTCCAATGCAGCCGGCCCCTTGATTATACTTGGAAAAACTCCTTTTGTGGACTTGACAGGGTTGTAGATGTTAGTCTTAAAACAGTAAAGTAGCTTTTAGGTTGTACTATTTTGCTACTTGTAATAAATAGCTCTATTCTTGATGTGTAATTCTTTAACTTAAGCTGATTTTGTCGTCTTCCGAATGTTTGTTGCTATTTTGACATGTCGTATGAGAAATATAGCTATGTACATTCTTGTAATTGAATTGTGTTTGATGTCAGGTTCTGATTTTAAAACATAATTTCATGACTTGCAATATTAGCGTGTGGTGTGAACAAATTATAGTCATGTATTTGTACACAAAAGAAGAAAATACCGCCTTTCATGTTTTAATCGTAGATGGCAGTTTTGAATATCTTGTATGACCGAGCATGGAACGCAGTCGAATGCCCTGCCATCCAATCGTGAGTCCCTACACCCATTGGCGAGTATCTCCTACTCTGCATCATGTACTTTAGGGACTGTTATAGAGGATAGGAGAAAAGCTTTTTAAGTAAAATTCAAATATGTGAAAAAGTAAAACTTCCAATCACGGAAGGCCTTTGATGTGCTTAAGTTCGTGGCAAACGGGTTTTGTAGTCACTTTCCCTAGCTGTGGGTCTTGGAGACATTTGTCACCCATCTTACGCCTCCACGGGGAGTTAATTCTTTTTTACCACAGCCGCACTTAAGACACATCGGAGCCGAGATCGCGCACAGTAACTACCCGTGCCATTATGGCCCGTAATCGTGGGTATTATTCAATTTACTGTGGCCGGCTAGCGTGGGTGCCGATCGTCAACTGTGAACTACCCCTGGCTGGCCACACCTTATGTTGGGGCTTATAGTCGGTTCACAGTTGCCGGCGAGCCTAACGCCGTAATGAGCTGCCTCGGCTATAATCGGCCTTCTCGATGGCTTATAATTGGCTCATTACAGTTGGCTTTAAGGGCCGTCGCGAGCAATGAGTTAACTCGCAGTAGAGGGATACTGGAGCAAAAGTGTCTCATTGGCAAGGGCATAGATTCGCATAGTACCTGTTAGGTTTTGCCCAGGTGAAGTTGCGCCGTGGAGTGCTTTGAGTGGAAATGCTATACGCATAGGATTTTGTTCAACAGAAAAGGATAAAGTTAACAAGTAGCCAAGATATAAAGGAACAAGTTAAAAAAGAGACAAGGTTTTTTAAAGTGGTTCGGCATGAAAAGGCCTACGTCCACTGATTCTCTTTGTTAATTCACTTCATATGGGCGGTACAAGTTAAGAAAAGTATCGACGGAGGTGCTGGATGTTCCATGCCCTCTGGAACACCCTCTCCGTCCACTGTTGACAAAATATAAGCTCCATTGTGGAGATCTTTATGAATTACATATGGTCCATCCCAGATTGGGTCTAGTGCTCCGGGGCGAGGGAAGATTCGCTTGAGGACAAGATCCCCTTCTTGTAAGGTACGATGCTTGACTTTGGAGTTGTATTGTGCTGCCACTTTCTGCTTGTGGGCTGCTGTTTTAAGGACTGCATCATTTCTTCTCTCCTCAACTAGATCCAAAGACATGTGGAGGAGTTCTTCATTCTCTTCTGGGTTATAGTGGATCCTACGGTGGGAAGGTAGAATGTTTTCAACTGGGAGCATAGCCTCCGATCCGTATGCTAAAGAGAAAGGAGTGTGCCCCGTTGATGTTCTGAAAGATGTGCGGTAGGCCCACAGTGCCGTAGGGAGTTCATCCACCCAAGCGCCCTTTGACTTTTCGAGCTTCTTTTTGATCAGAGTTTTCAGAATTTTGTTGACTGCTTCGACTTGTCCGTTTGCATGGAGATATGCTACGGATGAGAAGCTTTTATGAATTCCATGCTCTCGGCACCAGTTGGCGAATTCCTCACTGTCAAACTGAAGTCCATTGTCTGATATGATTTTGAGTGGGACTCCGTACCTGCATAGAACATTTTTGATCAAGAAGTTAATAACTTTTGCTGAAGATACTTTATTCAGAGGTTCCACTTCCACCCATTTGGTGAAATAATCAACTGCCACTATAGCATATTTGGCCCCGCCTCGGCCCATCGGTAGCTCGCCGATTAAGTCAATTCCCCATATTGCGAAGGGCCAAGGGCTGGTCATTTGAGTAATCTCAGTTGTTGGTGGCCGTGGAATCTTAGCAAATTTTTGGCATCTGTCACACTTTTTGTCGAAATCTAAGGCGTCCTTGCTTAAGGTGGGCCAGAAATATCCGTATCGGAGTATCTTTTTTGCTAATGTTTGCCCTCCGGTGTGATCTCCGCAGCTCCCCTGATGGATGTTGGATAAGATTTCCTTGGCTTCCCTCCCAGCGACACACCTCAATAACGGGTTAGAGAATCCGCGCCGATAGAGGATGTCTTCCTGTATTGTGTAGCGGGATGCTTTCCTCAAGATTTTCTTGACTTCGTTACGCCCGTTGGGTAGTGTGCCACTTTGTAGGTAGTCTCTGATGGGAGTCATCCAAGTTGCTTCTTCGGTTGCAGCTATCAGATTCACTTGCTCAAAACTTGGGGCCAGCTGCTTTGAGATGGTTACTACCCCGAAGATGGTGATGTCTCTCACACTTGCTTGCTTTGCCAATTCGTCGGCCTCTCGGTTCTCTTCCCGAGGGATGTGTTTGACTAAGTAGTGGTCCAATCGGCTGAGAAGTAACTTGGTCTTCTTTAGATATGCTATGAGTCGTTCTTCTCGAGCTTGGAATTCTCCTAGTATTTGATTAACAATAAGTTGAGAATCGCTATGAAGACACAAAGAATTGGCTCCGATTTCTATGGCAATTTCTAGTCCAGCTATCACTGCTTCATATTCTGCATCGTTGTTGGTTGCAGCGAACTCCAACCTTATAGCATAGTGCAGTTTGTTTCCCCTGGGAGTGATTATTACCACGCCTGCCCCCGAGCCTTGTTCATTTGATGCACCATCCACAAAGAGATTCCACTTGATATCTTCTTCTATTTCCAATTTCTCCTTATCTTCGTTGGTAGTGAATTCTGCAATGAAATCAGCCATGGCTTGTCCCTTGATGGCGGTGCGAGGGTGATAGGTGATATCATACTGACTTAGTTCAATGCACCATTTAAGTAGTCGCCCAGAAGTGTCGGGACGATGGAGTACCTGCCTCAGTGGTTGATCAGTCAGAACTTTGATGGAATGGGACTGGAAGTAGTGACGCAGCTTTCATGATGTGATTAGTAAACAGTATGCTAGCTTCTCAAGTTTAGGATATCTGACTTCTGCCCCAGTAAACCTTTTGCTGACGAAGTAAACTGGCCGCTGCGTGCGGTTGTCTTCCCTTACCAAGGCTGCGCTTAGGGCGTGAGATGACACAGCAAGGTATAGGTATAATTCTTCGCCTTCGCTTGGAGTCGAGAGTACCGGTGGTTTCTGGAGGTGTTCGATTAGGTTAAGGAAAGCGGTTAAGCATTCGTCAGTCCATTCGAACTTTCCCTTGTCTTTCTTTAGGGCTTCGAAAAAGGGGACGCACTTGTCCGTCGCCTTGGAGATGAATTGGCTTAGAGCGGCCACTTTTCCATTCAAACTTTGCATTTCCTTCCGAGTGGAAGGTATCTTGATATCCCTTAATGCTCGGACTTGTTCAGTGTTTGCTTCTATCCCTCTGGCATGAACGATGAATCCTAAGAACTTTCCTGATGACACTCCGAAGGAGCATTTTAGTGGATTCAACCTCATTCCATATTGTCGAAGTACTTGAAACATCTTGCCTAGGTGGCTTACGTGATCTTTGGCTTTCCTTGACTTTACCAGCATGTCATCCACATATACTTCCATAGTTTGTCCTATTAGCCCTGCAAACATCTTGTTGACGAGGCGCTGGTAGGTGGCTCCTGCATTTTTAAGTCCGAAAGGCATTACCTTATAGCAGTATAAACCCCGGTCGGTGATGAAACTAGTGTGGTCTTGGTTGGGAGCATGCATAGGAATTTGGTTATATCCTGAGTATGCGTCCATAAAAGATAGGAGCTCGTGCCCGGCTGTGCTGTCTACAAGTTGGTCGATTCTGGGAAGTGGGAAGCAATCCTTTGGGCAGGCGTTGTTTAGGTTGGAAAAGTCAATGCAGGTTCGCCACTTCCCATTAGCCTTTTTTACCAGCACCGGGTTGGCGATCCATTCCAGGTAGATAGCTTCTCGTATGAAGTCATTGGCGAGTAGATTCTTTACTTCTTCATCGAGGGCTGCTGATCGCTCTGCCCCCATACTTCTCTTTCTTTGTTTTACAGGCGCCTTGGTAGGATCAATGTTTAATACGTGGCATGCTATGTCGGGGGAGATTCCGGTCATGTCAGCGTGTGACCAAGCGAATACATCCAAGTTGTGGCGGAGAAAATCGATGAGTTGTTCCTTCAATTCGGCTTTTAGTTGGGACCCAATTTTCAATAGTCTACTTGAGTCGTGCTTGTCTACAGATATAAACTCCATAGCCTCTGCAGGCTCGGCGGTGGCCTCCTCCTCTTTGTCCCTAGGGTCTAATTCATTGAAAGGGTCGCTGGTATATCGAAGAGGAGGGGCTTTCTTTAGTTGCTATGCTTCTAGACTTTTTGTGCAGAGGGCAATCTCTACACCCTTCCCTTTATCCTTCCTGTGGTTGTTGCGAAGTTCAGTCACATAGCAGTCTCGAGCAACGTCCTGGTCTCCTTCCACTTCCCCTACTCCATTGTCTGTTGGAAATTTCATCTTTAGGCACCATGGGGCTAGGACAATTTGGAAGTCAGACAAGGCTGGTCTTCCTAAGAAGGCGTTGTAGGCCGAATGGTTTTCTATTAGCACGAACGTCTGCTTCCGTACAATGGAGCGGGGATGGCTTCCAATCTCAACAAAGAGGTCCAGTTGCCCGAGGGGCATCTTAGCATCCCCAGTGAAACCGTGTAGTGGTTTATCGCAGGGAGATACATCCTTCATTGATAGCTTCATTTTGTCGAATGCGTGTTTGAACAGGATGTTTACTGAGCTTCCAGTGTCTACCAGGATTCGGTAAACTTCGGCGGGACCAAGTCGGGCAGAGATGACCATGGGATCCATGTGAGGGTACTGCCTTCCTTCTAGGTCACGCTTACCGAATGTGATGTCATTACTTTCTTTCCGCTTCGGGTGGCGCTCTTCTATAACCGAATTGACATAGTCTTTATTGTCTCTAAGCGACTTTCCGTATCTTTCCATCTCTTTCCAGCTTCTGTTTGCGATGTGCGGCCCTCCTGAGATGGTATGGACCACTATCTTCTCTTGACTAAAGCTGCTAGCGTTGCGGTTTCCTCTGTCGGCCCCCGGTGAGGGTAGCCTTGGGTTTTCATTGGCAGGAGTTGGGGTCCTGTCCTGACCTTTTACATAACGTTCCAGTTTCTTCCTTCTGATGTGTTCCTCAATCAGATCTCGGAGATGATGGCATTCGTTGGTATCATGCCCGTGAGATTCGTGGAAGCGGTGGAACTTTCCAGACTTCTGTGCGTTATCTGATTCCTTCTTGTATGGTGGGCGTTTGTATCTAACTTCGCTTTGGGTGGCAAGGAAGATATTTTCGATGGTCTCATTCAAAGGAGTGTAAGTGTCGAATCTTGGTCCTGGCCGATATAGGCGCTTTTCTCCCTTCTTGCCCCCAGCATTGTCTCTGGAATCATTTCTTCGAACGTCCCTTGCCACAGCAGGGGCGTTGCCATGGGTTGTCTTATTTTGCTGTCCTGACTGCCCCTCAATGGCAGCATCCTCAAGCCTCATGTATTTCCCGGCTTCATGGAAGAAATCGGGTAAAGTAGCTGGTTTTTCTTTTGTCAACCTTCTAGCAAATTTAGTGTCCGGATGCACACCACTACAGAGGGCCATTAGAATAAGCTTCTCATCGCCATCTTGGACTGCGGCTGCCGCGGCGTTGAATCTGGTTAGGTATTGCTGCAGCTTCTCTCCAGGTTTCTGTTTGACGCTGGATAAGGAATAAGCGTCCTTAGGTTGCTCCACATGAATGCGGAACTGACTGATAAATTTTTCCTTCAACATTTCCCACGAGCTGATGGATCCCTGGGGTAGATGACAGAACCAGGAGGTAGCAAGATCTGCTAAGAAGAGCGGAAAGCATTTGCACAGTACTCCCTCTGTCGCCCCACTCATGAGCATATGTTGTGTGTACCTCTGTAAGTGTACAACGGGGTCGGAGGTCCCTTTGTAGGATTCCATTGTTGGCATCTTCCATTCTCGGGGGGTGATAGCAATTTCGATATTGTGGGCGAAAGGGCTGGTTACCCTAGCGCCTATCCCTCGATCTCTTTGCTCCCGTTGCACACACTCTCTGAATAAGCGTGCCATCCTTTCATCAGAATTTGGAGCAGATAGAAATGAGTTTGGTTCTGTCCTGTGGGATTGATTCCGTCCAGATGACCTGTAGGGATGGTATCGTCTATCATTCCTCATATTTTCCAATGGCTGCCTTTGATCTTCTGGGAGCATGCTAGGGTCAGCTACAGTTGGCCCTTGCCTTGATCTTCCCCTGCCGGGTTCTGATCTAAGCACTTCCTCGGGTCCAGCTTCGGGCTGGACTCTAGCTCGGCCCCGTTCACTGGCGTTTCCGTGGTTAGGTAGTATGACAGGCTCAGCTACAGTTGACCTCCGTCCGGTACCTCCCCCATTGGGTTCGGTACCAAACGTTTCCTCAGGCCTAACTTCGGGCTGTGCTCGGTCTCGGCTCCTACCATGGCTATTTCTACCGTTAGCTCCTTCGAAGAAGGAAGATCTTTGTTGTCTCTGAGATTCTCCAGACTGGGACTCGCCCCATGATTCAGTGTTGCGGTTGGATTCTTCAGCGTCCCTTAAGCGTGACATGAGATGGTCCACCAAGGCTTCCTGCTGGGACGTGAAGCGGTTAGTTACTTCAACCACAACTCTGTCCAAATCTGCCCTAGTAATTGCTGTAGGCTGTTCTGTGGCAGGAGTGATTGGGTTAGCCTGTCCTTCATTTGTTACTGTTGCTGGAGGAGGACGATTTACTTGATTCGTGACAGCTGGATCTGGAAGACTGCTGGATGCGATGTTTTTTCCTTTGTTAACATCTTTTCTCTGTTTGGGAGGCATGTTTTCCAAGTGGCGGACGATGCTGTTAGGAAAACTCGTTAAGTGGATGAAGCTGAAGCTTCGAGCTTCTATTTCTCAGTGAAAACACCAAAAATGTTTGCACAAAAAATGGACAAACACCTCAAAGTTGTATGATTTAGTAGATCTTATGTTGTTCTTAGTGATTTGGGTGATTTATGCGAATATATGAAAAACAGGGGCTAAATTGTAAAAAAGACACGCAGATTTATAGTGGTTCAGCCAGAATGTGCCTACGTCCACTTTATATGTTATTTCTCTTCTCTTATTTTGATTACAAGTACAAAGCTTTGATACAAGTAAAAGAAAGTTGTTTGAAAGTTCTCTCCGTGCTTGAGCTCTCAAACTTGTCCCCCATTGTTGTACCCCTGCCCCTCTATTTATAGAGTGAGGCTGGGGGTAGGGGTCTTGGAGGTATATAGCAGCTGGCGGGCCTGGGCTGACGCAATCTGGCCTGGTGGAGCTGGTCCGGTTTGCTTTGGTTCGATAGGAGCAGGTTGGTCCGGTGGTACTTGGTTCGGTGGGAGGAGGTGAGTAGGTTGGTCCGGTGGTTCGGTGGAAGTAGGTTGGTCCGGTGGTACTTGGTTTGGTGGAAGGAGGTGAGTAGGTTGGTCCGGTGGTTCGGTGGAAGTAGGTTGGTCCGGTGGTACTTGGTTTGGTGGAAGGAGGTGATTAGGTTGGTCCGGTGGTTCGGTGGAAGTAGGTTGGTCCGGTGGTTCGGTGAAATTCTGGTTCGGCTATGGGGATGGTTCGGTGATGCTTGAATAGGTATGGTCCGGTAGAGGCTGGTTCGCTCCTTACTTTCTCCTGGTGGCCCCTTCCTCATCTGGACTTGGTAGTGATAGAAACGTACCCAACATAGTCCATCAGAACCGAAGCCCTATGAAATACCAAGTCTAGATCTAGATTCGAGGGTGTGGAGGGGAAGATGGGCCCCTTCGAGCCATAAATTCTACTCAATACTAGCTAGAAGTGGTCCGTATGGACCTAAATTTTGGAGCAGGGGCTTCACCTTCTCCCCTCCTTTGGTCTTCTACCTCTAATCCATTGTGTTTTGAGCAATTTCCCTTAGAGATGGTGTTGTTTTCGAGGGATTCTGATACCGCTTGTACTAGTTTGTTTTTTTCTAGAATTCCTTTGGATTTTCCCATTTATTCCTTGAGAAATATACGTCAAGATAATCATACATGCCATCTTTCCGTGAGACTTAGCTTTAGGGGCCCACAGAGGGCAAGAAAAGTGATTAGTACCGAGTATAAAGTATCCGGTATCGAGTGGCTCACTTAGTTCTTATTGTTTTTGGAACTTCTCAAGCTCCTTCCTATATCTTCCCAAGCAAGTTCCCAAGTCCGCGAATCGCTTCATCTTTATCTTGACCTCCAGATTCGAGTGAAATCTACTTGGTCAAAAAACCGGTTAACATTAAGTATAGATATATGTTTAGTTTGTTGTGTATATATTGATTATATATTAATTTAGGGATGAATAATTTAATTTAACAATGGTTATCCCAAATTGATTGTTGTATAGCTTGATATGATAAAAAAGGTTGAGTGAAATATTTGATATAATGGCAATAATTATATTGGATGTTAAAATTTAATTACGATGGTGATTAGAATCAAAATTTTATTAGTTAAGCAGAATCAAACATCATTTTGCTAAAAAATGTAATTGGTTATGTAATGTATCGACTTTGGTGATCGAATTGTCAAACTGAGTTTACAGTCCAATGGGTCAGATCAAAGGACATGAAAGGAGCGATCTTTCAAACATGCTATTTTGGGTCAACATAGATATGTTACAATACCTGATCATATCTAAAACAATTTGTATCTCCTTTTGACGCAAAGTAAAAATACAAGTTGCCCTGACTGAATAGTACAGTTGGTGATGACAAAAGTGGAATAGCAACCAAAGTCCTATAGAAAAGTGGAGATCTAGCAAAAACTATCAGAAAAGTAGAGAGAACACCATAATTTTATAGTATTTCGGCGATCTCTTTCCTATGTACACTATAGTTTTTATTGATTATAAATTTAAGAGTCACTTGTATAAGGGATTTATTGATCTAAAGCTAAGAACGGCAAATAGTAGCTTCCTTAGTGGAGGAGAGAAAGAGGATGAATTAGATAATGAGCTAAAAAGTCTAAAATCCGTCTCCAGTTGCTATATGGTCTGTATTTAGAGGGAAATCGTCTAGCAGAACCAAAAGCCTATAAAGTATCAAGTCCAGATATAATTCCGAGCATATAGGAGTAAGTAACAAAGCCTAAACACCAATAAAAACCACTCGGTGCCGAGTGGTTTGGACTGGTACTAATTGGTTTTTATGGAAGGATATCTTACCTTCTTCTCCTCGTTGGGTTTCTATCCCTAACCTATTGTGTTCCAAACACTTTTCCTTTGAGATTGAGTTATTCCTGATAAGTTCTGATATCGGCTATTCTTGTCTGCTTTCTTTTCTTTCTTCCAGAAAATCCGTAGAGTTGTTTGTTTATTCCTCTAAAAATAGACTTCATAAAAATAACTAGAGCCAAAGCTCCATGCACAGGAGATTTGGAGAACCCACGTGCAATAAAAATTGGTCGTACCAAGTTGTCCTCTTTGCTCCAATTCTTCTAGAATTTCTTGAGTGTGCTTCTATTTCCTTTCTAAGCATGCTCCTATGTCCATGAATTACTTCATCTTCACATTAATGCTCTAATTCCAATGAAAATCTATTTGGTCAAAAAGCTGGATAACACTTGCTCTCCATAGTATGCTTTCAATAAAAGCAAAGCATGCTCTGGAACAAGATAAGCATTTACTATTATCCACGTATGTTCATTGGTTATCTATGGGTTGCTTTGAAATGTTGTCTTCATTCCGTATATATCCGATTAACTACTCTTCATAGTTGAAATTGCATCCTCCATGCTAAAGATAAGATCTACACTCTAGAGATTGTACTATGCCTCGGTTAGGAATGCTCTTCTTTCCCTTTGCTTTTCCCCTAATTTTTGGTGGAGATATTCAACTAGGCACCGAGTGGTTCCTCTCGGTTTCAAGTGTTTTGCTTTGCCTCGAGTACTATATATTCAACACTTAGAGAAATTTCTTCCTCACTTCTTCATTTTTCCTACCATTTCTCGATCCCTTCAATACTGAGCTCTCGTGGTCTCTGTTCCTTCGTCGAATATTGATCACTGACGTGTCCTTAGTGCCACTGCCATCTCCTTTAGACCACCATCGACCATTTGAACTCGTCGTCAGCACTAGGTCGTCATCTAAACCATTGCCACCGAATTCAGAACACTCTTTCCACCGACCTCCTTCGTCTTCCAATTATGATCCGAATCTTGAATTAACCTAAGGTCGGCGAAGATTCCATGTTGTGCGATTGATACTGAAGATGGTGATTTGGAGAACGTTGATACGGATCAGTCAAAGTTTAGTTAGGATTTTACTTAGGTTCAACCTAGGATGACCCCGAGTTCAACCTAGGACATGCTTAGGTCATTTTGAAATGATCCTCGATGCCTTGACTTTAACTAACTCCTATCAAAGCTCGGACAATCGTGCACCGTCGTTTGAATTCTAGTATGACGGTTTATTTCCAAGAACGGTCGTATTGGACGGGCTACCAAACTCGAGCGATTATGTTGCCAAGTACTTTCAAAACTGTACTTCCAATATTACTATAAAAGAAAGACTTCTACATTACTCTGGACAACAATTCCATTATCGATTATCCAATGATAATGGGTAACATCCAGTGCATAGTTTTATCATGCGATGTAGCTTGTTTTTCTAGCACAAGAAAACTATCTGTATAAGATGGTCCATTCGTCCTAAATAGGACATGAGACTCACACTACATAGATTAACACTTTCACTTACCTCAGTCAACATTCAGAATTTGATTGATTGACACACACTAACATTTGTTGGATTTTGGGCATCGGTCTCACTGATTTAATATTTTAAGTAAAGACATACCTAACGGGTATGCTCTCCTAAGTTCCCAACACGTGCTCTTTATAAATCAATTTCGACGGCCTCCAACTTTCAACAATCTTACCTATATCTCAAACAAAGGCATGACTCACAATCTTATATGATTATCGAGGCCTAGTGTAGATGCAAGGTCATCGAGAAGCTCCACAATAAATGTTATTACTTCATGAATATATATTTCTTTGATTGTTGCATGTTCGGCTTTAACCGATCTTGGCTCTTTAGAAGTATGATTATTTCCTTTTCTCCCTTCTGCACCTAAACTTTCACCATCTCAATGTCTAACTTCCGACCAATTCCTCCATAGGTATTCTTGCTCACGATACCAACGAGGAGCATAGTGATACCTTGGATGCCCTAAGGAGTGTTTTGATCCGAGATTGCTTTACTCCATATCTTCTGGAAAATGAAAACCTTCGTTTTTGTAACCTTCTTAACCCTAATCACTTTGCTGTTCCTGGTGAAATTTCTTTGAGCAGCACCAGGTTGCCAACTAGGTCTTCCGCACTCGCATGCGGCTTCGGCAATAATCTCCATAGGAAAGTAGAAGGCCTATCCGACATGCCAAACGTTGATGAATTCGTGGATAGAGTGGTAGATGAACCTATTACCAGTGAAATTCTAAGAGAATGGACTGAAGGTACTACAATGTAAATAATTCTGTAGGAGACCGAGGAAGTGGGAAGAAGAGAAGGAAAAGAATATATGATTGAGGAGGAAGGAGAAGAAGAGAAGGAAAGAGAAGAGGAAGAGTGTGCGGAGGAGGATGATAGTGACTATGATGCCAGTCCTGAAGGGGATGAGTCATTCAAGGAGATGTCTGCTGAGGCCACTAAAATTCCTGCCTCACCTCGCTAAAAACAAATAATCATCAAAGCTCCCAAAACGGTTGTAGAAACAAGTACAATTCCAATAATCATGGAAATTCCTTTGGTCGAATTCTTTACGGATGTCTTAGGCTCCTTAAGCAACTTTGATATTTCCATTGGCGCTCTCCTTAAGGAAGGCTCCCAAAACTTCTTGTCCAAAGGAATCCTGGCTAAAGGTAGTAAGACTCCGTCTTTACTTCCATGCAAACATGGTTTGTAGAGTACTTATGGGGTCATCGGCACTCTACACTTCACTAATTCACAAACACATATCCCTGCATTTATTTTCATTCCAAAATTCCAAAGCTTATACAGCCTTTCTTCTCGTTTCAAATACCATGGCCAGAGACAGTTATAGAAAGCTCCAATATAGTATGGGTGAGTCTAGAGGACAAACCGCCAATCCATATCCATCTCGTTATAGCTATCATTGAGGATAAAAATCTAGGAGGATAGGACTAGATGGAAAGAAAGAGAGAGAAGAGAAGAAGATGATCCTTATATTGGGAGAGAGGATAAGAAAAGGCAGGTTGAAGAGAGTAAGCATAGTGATCCAAACAAGTGGTAGAAAGACCCACACGACCACCGCGACTCCTCTTCTAGCATTCCTCCACCTCATTCCAGTCCTTAATATCCTTCACTTCAACAGGCTCCAGCCTCTCGATCCTAAACCACAACCATGCCTCCTCACTCTAAAGGAATCGTATTTCCTCCAACTCCTACTCCCGGTGCACCGCCCCGCCTACAGGTTGCTTTTCCTAACCTTTTATTGCTAGGTGTCATGTTTGACCATGACATTAAAGATATTTCATAGGAAAAAGCCGATACGGACGTCCAGTGAGTCCAAATACACAATGACCAATGCTACGAGAGGAATAGACTTTGTTATGCCCTTTCTAAGGTCAGTCGCATTAATCATATGAACATCCTAATACTCGAGTCCGAGAAGAAAACTTATGACGACCTCATCGCAGGGTACAGAGGAAACTTGTAGAAGATGAAGACAGAAAGAGATGCTACTCTGGATTCCAAAGCCAAAGCTGATAATCTAATGGAGGAGATGAGGAAGGCACACACTGATGTTGAAATTGTGCTAAAGAACCCACTTAAAACTGCACATAAGGATGGTGTTACTCTAAAGACTCAGATCGCAGAGAAGAACCTCTCCTTTTGTGCAAAAGATGAAACTATACAGGTCAGGGATAATGCCACCAAATAGCAAGCAGCCGAGATCTCAAGGCTTCGTGAGGAGAATGAGAAACTTGCCAACAATCAGCTACTGGTTAAGGCTGAGAAACTGGACAGTGAAGTCGAGCATGCGATCATTGAGCAAGAGCTGAAAGAGCTTAAGGAGGTAAGGGCCAAGGAGAAAGAAGAGTTAAATAATACTCTCCAACACTTATTTGGAAGTGTAATTTAATACAAGAATTTGAAGTGGTTAAGGAGCACATATGCTGAAACTCTTGTCGACGCTTGAAAAAAGGTGCTACGTCGTTTGGAAGCTACCGATGAAGGTGTCACCAAAGAAGAGCTGATGCTAAGTACCTTGATGCATAAGACATTACAAAACTTGAAGAGGGAAAGGTCATTCTAGCCAAGGAAGAAGCTGCTACTGCCTAAGCTACTGTCGTGGTTTCTACTGCCCAAAGTACATATGGTCAGCCTGAATCGTCAACTCCAAAATCTTGGGAGCCTTGAATGATGTTCCTATGATGAAGGAGGCCAGCTTCGAAGCTACCTAAACCATTTCGATGTCTGCTTCGACCACTTCTATTGAGCCCTATATTCTCTATTCGTTGATCGACTAGTTCAACATACATCTAAAGAGGGGGGAAATCCCTGGATCTCCCACTCAACAAAGGCATATTGCTCATTTCACCATTTTTTAGGAAACTCCAACTCTTACGTGAATCCATCTTTAACATTTATCACTCTTTTTTCCAACTAGTAGGTCACCCGCATCTTATACCTCCACTGCTGGTCATGGAAGGCTTAGGTCCTACGAAAATTTTCTTTGCATCAACCTCCGTCTCCTCGGGACTTTTGGCTCCTACCGTTTCCCCTGGTTCTGGCCCAAGGCCTAATTCCAAGAAGATTGCAGCTCTAGAGAACTTAGAGGATGTTTCCCTATCCTTTGAGTAAGACACTGTTATAACAAGCGTCATAGAACCGACTGACCAAATTAACATAGCGAAGAGGTTGAAGATTGACCTCTTTAAAGTCAAGTTCAAGCTGAAGCCTGGTACCGAAAAACCTGGCATATTTGCACCCACAAGCCCTGCTTTCAAGCTTCCCCTGATTAAGCTGA
This sequence comes from Allium fistulosum, assembly GCA_030737815.1. Classification (NCBI taxonomy): domain Eukaryota; kingdom Viridiplantae; phylum Streptophyta; class Magnoliopsida; order Asparagales; family Amaryllidaceae; genus Allium; species Allium fistulosum. The sequence goes on along the minus strand of CM060905.1, from coordinate 492,628,120 downwards.
AGCACTTAAAGGCCAAATTCTCTAAGACCCCTATCGAGAAGTCTGACGAGCCCCATGCTACAACTAGAGGTGAGACTACCCAGTGTAAGGGAGACATTGTTGAAGAGGAGAAAAATCAAAGGGAGTTGAAAACACAAGTGGTAACTCGGTAGCTCTAGTGGCAAGGGTAAAAGAAGAGGGAAGAACAAGTAGAGGATTCCTGAAGTTTGTGGGCATGATAGATCTTTTGTTATACTTTTTGTCTTTTCTTTTTGTTGCGAACTGGCCTTGCTTATGCGAAAGCGCCCCTTATGATTTTTGTACGTAAAATTTTAAGTAATGATAGATTGTTTTTCCTGCAATCTTTGTTCCCTTTTACTTTTCCGCACTTTTATATTATGTACCTACCCGTATGCAATTACCTATGTATATAAAATAACTGCTTGTGCTACAATTCATCTGCATTCACACCAACTTCTGTGCAATGCTTTTATTTGTTGCAACTCTGTGCATGTAAAAAAACTCCTACAATTTCTTCGGTTATATTCCATTGTTTAGTCTTGTTTGTAATGGTCAAAGTGTTCCGTTTGGCAAAACAAAAATATCATTGAAACAACTTCGTCGTTATTCCTGTTTTTGTTAGGAGGAGCTTCCTTCGACCAATCACTAACTATGAATACTTTGAGTTCCGTACTACTCCATACTACCGAGAAGTAGCAGTTGGAATATTGATATTTTTTCCATATAATTTCATCGTGTACTTATTCCTGCTTGCGGGACTTTTCATTTCAAATGCCAGAGTACGGGCATTCTTTGGAAGAGATGTTATGGGGAAAATTATCTAACAGCCCCTTAGTCCAATCGCACTTTCCCAATCAAAAAGTTCGATAATACCTACTATGAATTTTTGACAACTATCCTCGATTATCCTCGACCAAGCATGTTCCTATAGGCTGCTAGCACAGTTGTGAAAATTTAGTTTGTATACTAGCTCCTATCTCCAAGAACCAACGGGTTAGATGCATATCTCTAGGCATCAGCTTTCAGCCACACCTTAAGCCTAGCATTGGTTGAAAGTACCCGTTGACCATTCTGGCCTATCTTTGGCCCGGCATATCCTACCGAGCCATGAGCAAGGTCTTTAGAGTTACGATTATGCATTGGCTTCTATTGCTGGAAACTAGCTCTTTTAGTAATTTGATTCCATGCATCCCTTCTTGACGTTGCCTAACTCTAGGCAATGACAAATACCTGAAGGTTGGGGTCGAACTATCCGATCGACCCTAGCATGGTCATTCCTTCTTGACATTGCCGAACTTTGGGCAATGGCAAACACGTAAAGGTCGGGGTCAAATCAACTAATCGAACCTTATGTGGTCATTCCTTCTTGACGTTGCCAAACTCTAGGCAACGACAAATACCTAAAGGTCGGGGTCGAATTATCTAATCAACATCCGAAAACAATATCCCTTAGTCCGGATCCTAGATCGAGGGAATTTGTACCTAAGGGATGGGGTCGAATTATCTGATCCACCCTAAAACCAAGGTCGAATTATTAAATCGACCTTAAAAGCAAGGTCAAATTATTCGATCGACCCCTAAGACAATACTTCCCGGTCATGATCACGGGCTATTGGGTTTTATGTTTGAACGTCGGGGTCAAATTATTCGATCAACCGGTAACACCCGGTAAAATGAACCATAAATAAATAAAGTAAACTAAATTAATTATGATAAGGGTTGGATATGAGAATTTTATAAAAGTTGGAGTTTGACCATGAAAATTATTTTGTTTCGTTCGCGGTGAAATTCTGATCTGTTTCCATATATAATATGCTAAGAACAGAGCTCAAACAAAGCAGTTATGCGCATTTGAAGTTCTCAGATTTAAATTAATTTGTTTGATTCCAATTCAATGGGAAATAAAATTTAGGATTCAAATTTCAAAAATTATCTTGGGGCTAATTAAACAATTAATTAAGGCATAGTATTAAAAAGTTAATTAGGGAATTAAATAATTCGACAACTGAAGGTAAAATAAACACCCCTAAATAAGATGGTGGTCGACCTAAATAAGTCAACTAGTCGACCGTAACAGTAGACCGGTCGCCTAAGGGTGGTCGGCCGCTTGGCAACGATGGTTGCTAGTGGTTGTTAAGGTTTTATATTATGTTCTATTCGGTTGTGCGCTCTACATTTACCCGTCTCCTACCTACTTCCATCCTACGGTTCTAATGCATTTTAACTTCAACAAATCGGAACCTATCCTTTCCACTTTTGTTTATATTATTTAGGGGAATACAATGATACTCTACCATTTCTATCTCTCTAATAAGATTCAGAATTTTCGTAGAAAATTCAGGTAAGGATTCAACTTATTTCTTATTTGGTTCTTCTTCCTCCAATCTATTCTTATCCTATTCTTCTCCAATTATTCAGGATCTAATAAATATATATACCTCATCCTTATTGTTTGTGTGTGTATATCAAAAGATAGAGATTTTGGAAGAGATCGGAAGGCTGCTAATCCATTTGAGTAAAGCTAAGGTTAATCTGTCAGTGAAAATCTTAATATTTCTCTTCACCAATTATTTAGCATATTTCTTTTAGAATTGAATATGCCTTAGGGATTTTGAGATTTCAAAACTATGATAGACAAAATCCCCCAAAATTCCTTTTTATTTTGAAGTGTCGATTCTATGATTCTCATTTATTTACTCTTATTTATTTACATTAATTTGGTGGGATTTGTTTCATTTATGCAATTTTTGATAATTTAATATATGCCACTTCTCTTTCTTCTTTGGGTCAAATTGTGATCCTTCAATAAAATAAGGGGTTTAGATTATGAATTCTATTCGTAGTTTACACCACTTATTCTTATCTATTTTTTTGTAAAAGAGAGTTGAATAGAATATAAGGTTTAGATTGTAATTCTTATTGTTTAAGATATTTCATTGAATTGGTGTAATAAATTAATTTTCTATTTTATTTACAAATCCATTATTACAGTTTTGATTATGAATATTTATTCCCTGTTTTGGACATTAGAATTCGATAAAACCTTGGGAAATTGAAGAAAAATGACTTGTAATAATAATTGATTAGGGAATTGACATTTAACGCAAGTTTAGGGTGTAAAATCCATGCGTTTAGGACTTATTAAGCGCGAATATTATTTGTTTCCTATTTACGTAATTAACGTATAACTATTGTGTATATAGTGTAGTTAATTAGGCACTTATTTACATTTATTTTCCTCCATTAGGAAGGTAACTGATTTTGAGGTGAAAATAAAAGGAAACTCTTATATAGCCTATTTATTATTTTAAGGTGTAATACGGAAGATTACTTATAAGGCCTTATTTATGAAACAGTGAGATGAGTGTGTGTGTGTGTGTGTATGTATGTGTATGTGTGTATGGAGAGTAATTGATTTGTGGCTAGGTCATAGGGATGCGAGGTCAATAGAGTTACATGATGGAAGTCTGCCATTCACTTTAAGGCTACTATTAGTCGTGTACACTTTTATTGATGTGAGATATCCTTATGATAAATATTTGTAATGACGCGAGGTTAGTTCCAAATTCTACAGGGGAAGTCTACGAAGCTAATCTGGTTACCAGTTCCTATGAATAGCGGATTAATGTGAGACATCATTATGAGTATGGGCCATAAGATGAAGGGCCTACTTTGGGGTTTGAGGTATTAAGTGGTTGGACATGATTTTTCTCGGATGAAGTAATAAATGGCGAAGGGGTTATGCTAGGTGGTATCTCTACAGGGGTCCGCTTTTGGAATTAGGACTTAAATGATGGGATCTACCTATTTTCCACTTAGAAGTATTAGTTGGCCAATGAGATTCCATATGATGTTAGCTAGATAGTACCATTGAGGAGCACGCTTCTGGAATTAGGCCTTAAATGAAGGGGTCTGCCTAATTTCCATTGGGAAGTATAAGTGGCTTGGAAACTGTCTCTTACATTATTAGCTATTAATGACGTATGATTGGGATATGGGATTTACTTTTGAAGTGGAAGGTATTAAGTGGTTGGACCCGCCTTCTTTCCCTATAAAGAAGTATTAAATGATTTTAATATTTTATGTTCATAAACATATTTTTATTTTGAAATATACTGCCCAAGTATTGAAAAGGTAAGACTCGAGGTTTTTATTCACCAAACACCTATTGTTCTGACTCCCTCCTTATTGTAACATAGGTTAAGGATGGAGTGATTGCGGAGATGATGCTTAAAGGTGAAGAAGCTTGACAAGTGGCAGTATTTATTATTATTTGCTTTCATATGTACCCATGGATTTAAACAATTATTGTAACGGATATTACATTACAGTTTTTATGAGATTTTGTGTTATGACATTTTTATGGTTTCAAAATAAATGGGTACACTTTACTATTATATTTTGTTCCATCCGCTGTGAGTTCTGAAAGTTCAGTTATGGCTCTACAATTTTTTCCTTTTTACTACCAACAACTTGCCTTAGAATGGATCTAAGTCTCGATGGGCCTTTTCTGGGTAGAAATTTAGGTCTATTCTAAGGTGAGTTGTTACACAACCGCTGAAACTATATTCCTCGACCACGATCCCAGGCCAGAGGAGTGTGTTCCTGACCATACTACTAATCGTGCAGTATGGGAATCTTGCTTACAAGAACATGGTTCCATTAGTTCGAGAAGCTAATTTATGATTATAAATGAAAAAAGTGGCAAGTCCTACCTTGTTGAATTGCCCAAAGATTCGTAGGGTGGATTATTTTCAAAAGAACTAAATAAAACTAAATATAATAGTGCCTTAGCAAGTCACTGTTCCATGCCTGTGGAATCGCGATTCCATCAACTGTAGCTAGTTTGAATGTTCCATCTCCAAGCTTTCGTTCAATTGCATAAGGACCTTCCCAATTTGGACCGAGTGCTCCTGTACCCTGGAGAACTCATTTCAGAACAAGATCCCTTACCTTGAAGGTACGATTCCGGACCTTGGCATTAACATTTTGTACTACTCTTTTCTAGTAAGCAGCTACCTCATTTCAGCCTCCTCATTTTTCTCTATGAGTCGGCGAAATAGGGATCTTAATGCCAAATTAACACTAGAGAGGGGTGAATAGTGTTTAATGGATTATATGAATATTTTTCAAAATCTTTAAGATTCTACTTGGAATGATGTAATTAACAATCACAGGAACAATCAAAGAATCAAAGTGCAGATAAAAGTAAATAAAGTAAAAGTAAGATTGAAAGAACGGACCGGGATTTTATACTAGTTCGAAGTTACCCTACATACAGTCCCAAACAATTTCTTGTACGGATTTCTTTTCAACTTGTAAATGCAAATACCATCTCGATTTCAAGGCTATGAGGAACACCCTCTAGAATCCCGACATCTGGGGAGAGTCACTTGATTTCCGGGCTACAAGCACACCCACTAGATTTACGGGCTACTAAGCATACCCAATTGATTTTACGAGCTACAATCACACCCGATTGATTTTACGGGCTACAATCACACCCACAAGTATAGCAGTATGATTTGATAGAGTTTTACAGACTCAAATCTTTGATCTTGATTACAGTTGATCCTGTAACTCTTCAATAACACTTTGATCTTGGTTTGAGTGAGAGAGAGATGATAGAAATCAAAGAGTAGATGAAGGAGAATCAATCTAGTGATGATTGAATTTGAATCTGGTTGAATTTCAGCAGAGTTTGGGTGTATTTTGATATAGAAAATGGAAGAGTAGAAGGAGGAGAGATGAATAAGAAAATAATGATTGAAAATTCATTTGGAAGTCTGGTATTTATAGAGGAACACATATTCATTCGTGAAGAGATACGATGAAAAGAAACTTCCATTCAAAATTTGAATTTCAAAACTTTTGGTCTATATGTCAACATACATGGATAGGATATGTCGACATATCCCTTTGTATTTTGAAAACACTTTATTTTAAATTGTTTTGAATATCTTAAGTTTTGTAAAATATTTTGGTACTTTGTAAAATAATTTAAGCATTGTTTATACACATTTTAATCATAATAAAACTTAAGAAATCTTTAAAAAATAATTTTGAAATATTTTAATATATAAAGGATTAAATATAAATTTCTTTTGAGACATAATATACAAAAACAATATATGAATATAAGTGAATATATATATATATTAAAATCAAGGCATTGATGAATGTTGAAAATATAATTTGAAATATTAAAACATGAAACCAAATAATATATCTAGATATAATAAATTAAAAGTATATTAAATATTAAATACTTAATCACTTAATTTCTCAAAATATGATAATTTTGTAAATAAATAATAAAAAGGTTATAATTCTTTTGAAAGCTATGTGAAAAGATGTTTGAAAAATCTTTTTTGAAAACAGAGATTATTTTTGAAAACTAGGATAGTTGAAAAATTGTTTAAAATCAAAGAATAGATTTGAAAAACCTTTTTGAAAAATGAAGAGAGATCAAGAAAGTGCTATCAGGGTTTTAACAAAATAATCTATGATTATATAACTTATCTGAATATCTTGAATCTTCAATACTCATGTCAATATCTAACTCTTGAATCTCTATGTCAACCTCTTGAATCATCTCTTGATATTGTACAGTCTTCATAATCAATGCATGTCTAATATCATGCACTATATATTATATCTAACTTGATAAAAAACATTAGCGTCTATATTTCTTATAATCATGTATGGTTGTTGTCATCAAAACCAATACCTAAGATACTAACAATCTCCCACTTTTTGATGATGATAACAACATATATAAAATATGATACAACTTCCTCTTAATATATGCATATGTATATTTTATATTTTTCTCTTCTTATGTCATCAACAAAAATGGGTGGAAAAATAAGAACACCCTCCAAATAAAATACTTATAAACTAGAGAGTTAAATTTAATAAACAAGATTTAAATGCTATGTTAATGAATCATAAATGATATATTGAATATGATATCGTAAAGATGTAATATGTGATATATAATGAGAAATTATGACATATAAATGAAGATTAATATATGTTATGAATGATGATTAATAAACGATAATTAATATAAGATATAAATGATATATTACAACATATATTAAAATACACAATGATAAATAAGGTAATATAAACTATATTAGAATGCTAAGTAATATGGATTTAACTATATATATGAATGGTGATTATATATTAAAATCATTAAATAGGACAAACCAAATATAATTTAAACTATTTATTACTGTCAAATTTGAATATAGGATACTAAAATCATTATAGAAAAATAATGAGAATAAACTCCTAAGTAAGATGATAAATACATCAAAATTAATAACTAATGTATTAAAATAATATAAACTAGATGATGTATATATATAATCAAAATTCAATTATGAGAGCATGGAAGATGATTTAATATAAATGTTATTACTGTATAAACCTAAGCGTCAAATTTTATAAAGAAATTTGTATATTAGATTTATTATATAAATTCATATATTTATATAATAAACCATATTAATTATATAATTTAATCGTAGCCTAGCCTTGTTTGATAAGTGTAACAATGTATATGATCAAATATGATTTTATAAACTTATTAACCTCTTTATTTAGTTTCTTAAAAATAATTCATCTTAACTTAAGTGTTAAAAATCCAAACTTCCATTACTACGTTTATAAAATACATAATTTACTAATTAAAACCTATATATATATATATATATATTAAAATACTTTTTATTAAAAACTCATAAATATGTTAAAATACTTTTAACTTACTTAAAAATATACCATAATAAAATATTAAAAAAATAACAAAGATTAAAAAAGTAAAAAATAATCATGTTTTGTATTAAAAGCCCTTTTACTTTAAAATTTTATAATTATTTATTATAAACGTATTTAAATATTAAATCAATTTTAAAATATTCTAATATAAGTTAGAAAATAACTCAAATAAGATTAGAGGAAAATTCTTAGTTTAAATGTCATTTTTACACAATTTAATGTTTCAAATAGAAAACACAGCATTTCCAAAATGCTGTAAAAAGTTTCTGTTGTAAAATGTATTCAAAAGGTTATAAACCAGGAATTGCAGCATTTATCAAGTACTTTCAAGACATTTCTGAAACACCTTACAATGTTACAAATCATAGAAATGCTATCTAAACAGTTCACGATAGGCAAAAGGTGTTACAGAAACAAAGAGAGCATTTCAGAAATGTTATCTAAAGTTCTGGGCCGGTTTTTAACATGATTTTGCACCAATTTTGCGAGTTGCTTTTGACACTTAAACAATTGATTTTTGTTCTCATTTACCTATAGTAGTTAGTATGCTTAGATTACTTAAAAACCAAGAAGACAAATATTGAAAAATGTAATAATTAAAAAAAATGAGATACTTTACTAAACCTTTTATTTTTAAACACAAGTAGAGTTCTAAAATACATTCATGATACTATATTATGTAATATAATGTGACATAATGTATTTTATCACAATCATTATTTTAAATTATAAATGTATTAATGAATTACATGTGTAAAGACACTTGGCATCATGCATGTATACAATGATTTTCTTAAATGACAAATGTAATGACACATGTCATTTTGTATTCAGGTTACTTTTTATTTATATGACAAATGTGATATGATGTGGCGTATTCTAAATTCATTTAGTTAATTTCATGAAGTCATAAAATTAATATTTTATCATAAAGTTAGTAAGAAATAAGAGCGAAAGAAGTGAAATCAACATTGACAAAAGTTGAAATCACGGATGAAGGTATTCTTTTCTATTCAGTATATTCGTGATAAATGATTTGTAAGATGTCATTAGAAAGGAAACACTTTATAAAAGTCATTAGGAAAAAGATATAACTAATCACGAAGATGCATGAATGTTTTTTAAAAAAGTTTAAAAGCAAAAGCACAACTTGTCAGTTGAAGTGTCGATTGAATTTTACTAAAACGAAAAAATATGTTTCATTAATTTAAATTATTTCGAATTTTATTTATTTATTTATTTAGTTTATGTAGTTATATATATTAATAGTTATTTGTAATATATTTTCATTATTAAAAAATTATTTAATTTAAAAGATCATAAAATTTCAAATTTTGGCTTCAAAAAATATAGCATGTAACTTACTACGTATCTATTCATTCAAAAATAAAAAATAGTTATAATTTGAATTTTGGATCCAAAATTTTTATAGAACCAAGTATCTATCTGATATTGATGTAAGAAATTTCATTATTAATTTATAATCTCTAGAATTTAAAACATACTATTATATTCAGTATTTCCTGTCCTATTTTCAAAATATATAGTTAATTTTGTAAAAGTTAGACAAAATCTAAAAATTAGTATTTTTATTTGAAATCATTTTTTTAACTTTTAATACATAATGTTAATTATAATAAAATATTTTTTAATAGATAAATAATTTAGGATATTCTATAGATAAAATTATTAGGCATTTGAAAAATTAAAGTGTCTTTTCAATTTAAAAACTATCCATCGGTTTCTTTCAGAGGGAAAATTGTTTTTTACTTGTATAAACTATTTTGGTTATTTAGAACATAGAAGAATAACTAAATGTCTTTCTACTTGAAGTAATATATAAAAAAATTCTTCTTAATACCTTCAAAGATAATGTTTGACTCATTATCTTCAATGTGACATTTATCTTTACGAATTTAATTTTGAAACCCTTATCACACAATTGACTAATTCTCAGCAGATTATGCTTTAAATTCCTAACTAACAAAACATTAGAAATAATAAGAGTTTCAAAATTACCGAAATTTCCTTTGCCAATCACATATCCTTCAGAGTTGTCTCCAAAATTTATTGATCCACCATCTTTGTAAACTCTATCTTTTAAAATCTTCGGATTTCTAGTCATGTATTTTGAGCATCCACTATCCAATATCCATCGGTCCATTTTGATGTTTTAAGTTTGATCATTAGTTGTCTATTCATCAAAAGCCATGTAACACATCTATTCCTGCAATTCATATCTTTCCAAAAGATCACATGATTTTTTATAATGAATTGATGCAAATTTATGAAACACATTATGATGATTTTGTAAATTATCTTGTCGAATATAGTGTTAAAAATATTATCAAAAATTACCATTGAAACGTTTTCAAAAATCAGATTATTAATACTTTGAAAACCAATGCTCTGATACCAAATGTGAGTCCACGGAGTAGGGATCTTATCGCTAAATTAACACTAGAGGGGGTGAAGAGTGTTTAATGGATTATATGAGTACTTTTCAATTTCTTTAAGATTCTACTTGGAATAATGTAATTAATAATCACAGGAACAACCATAGAATCAAATTGCAGATAAAAGTAAATGAAGTAAAAATAAAAGGAAAAGAACACACCTAGATTTTTTACTAATTCGGAGTTACCCTACATCCAGTCCCGAATAATTTCATGTATGGATTTCTTTTCAACTACTAAATGAAAATACAATCTCGATTTCAAGGCTATGAGACACACCCTCCAGAATCCCAACCTCTGGGTAGAGTCACTTGATTTTCGAGCTATAAGCATACACACACCCACTAGATTACGGGCTACTAAGCACACCCAATTGATTTTATGGGCTACAATCACACCCATAAGTACAACCATATGATTTGATAGAGTTTTACAGACTCAGATCTTCGATCTTGATTACAATTGATCCTATAACTCTTGAATAGCACTTTGAACTTGGTTTGAGTGAGAAAGATAATAGAAATCAGAGTAGATGAAGGAGAATCAAACTACTAATGATTGAATTTGATTCTGGTTGAATTTCGGCAGAGTTTGGGTATATTTTGATTTAGAAAATGAGAGAGTGGAAGGAGGAGAGATGAATAAGAAAATGATGATTGAAAATTCATTTGGGAATCTGGTATTTATAAAGGAATAATGGTCATATCCATTCGTGAAGAGATACCATGAAAAGTCACTTCCATTCAAAATTTGAATTTTAAAATTTTTGGTCTATATGTCAACATACATGGATAGGTTATGTCAATGTGATAACCCGGATTTTTGGACATCAGGTAATTGGATAATTATCTGATTTAACTATTTAAAAATACTGATTTATAGATTGAATAAATAAATCCGATAAATATTTATATCTGGATAAATATTTATTTGATAATCTCCTAATTTAATTACTTAAAATTTACAAATTATTCTTTTAAAAACAAATAATGAATTGTTTATATATAATAGATTTTTTTTATGGAATTATTATTTACAAATTGAATTTGGGTTTGTTTAAATATATATTTGAATTGGATTTTAAATAGAAATTTGAATTTAAAATTTGAAATTTAAAATATTGATATCTTAAAATATTTGGATTTAAAAATAAATCGAATTTGTGTTGTTTATAATAAATTGTGATTTGAAATTTGGAATTTAAAATTCAAATAAATATATTGAAAATATTACTTGTAATAGATAGTTTGTATATTTAAAGAACATCATTTAATATAGATAAATATATATATAAACATTTAAAAACCTAATACATAATTTAAAAAATATAAACACATGCAAAAATACAAGTGTTAGACTAATATAGCATGAATTAACATGTGGCAATTTGTTCTCTTAAAATTTAAAAATATAAATAACATGTATAAGAAAGAAAATCAGGCTATTTCCTAAACTCCTCACTTTTATCTTCTCTAAACTAAAAATCAAAATAAAAGAAAATAAAAATCAAACCTGAGCAATTCAAGGCTTCAAGTTTCAGTTCAATTTAAAACTACAGATCAAAAATAATTTCATCTCAACATCAAGCAATTCAAAGTAACAAAAGCAAATTTCAACCTGAAGCAAACATAAAGAAGATCAGGATCAAGTAAAGGTAGATTCAAATCAAAATTTAACCAGATTCAAAGAATCAGATCTTTTCAATAAGCTGGTTCAAGATCAAAGAAATTGGAAAAAACACGATCTCTGTTTTATAACAGGTGAGTAAAACCAAGCTTAATGACTATTTAAATCTGATGCATGTGAATGATGTTTGGAAAGATGATGTGTTTGTTGTTTTGTATGAATGAAATTATGTTTGCATGTTTAAAATATATGAAGTTGTTAAGTATGCATGTCTGTATACCTATATATATCACTGTTTTTATACTGTCAGGCTAAAAATCTAAAGCAAAAATTAAATTCTCTTCATACAATCCCTTATAAGCTGAGAAATTCAAACAAGTTATTTTTGTTTAAGCATAATTAAAGTTTTAAAAATATATTTAAGTAAGATAAGATTGTATATTTCTGGAAATCAAGAAAATACAGTAGAATACCTAAAACATGAAAATTTCAAAAACCTGGATTCTCCGATTTATTTATATATCCTAAATCGACTTTGAAAACTAAGATTTTTAAAGGAAAATTCAGAATTTTTAGTAGGGTTTTGAGCGTGGGAATCGTGGTTGATCAGATTTTACATTTTTATCAATTGCCGACGAACGGCGACGAACCGTTCATCGAGCCTGAGTCCGGAGAAGGCTCAATGGTCGGGTAGTTCGAGTAAAATAGTGATATATTTTGTATTGCCGGTGGTGGCCAATTAAGGCGAGATTAGGGTTTTAAATGGTTTTGGGTCGAGGTCAGTTATCGGGCAATTGCGGAGGCAAGGTGATTGGTTAAGCTTGCGGTATGGGGGAGAAAGAAAGATGGGGTCGAGGCGAGTCCACCGGTGGGGTTTGGGAAGCTCTGGTGGTCAGAGATGGTTGGACGAGGCAGAAGTGGGAGGTCGGTCGTCTCTAGTCTTTGGTCTGGAAATCGAGATTTTGATTTAGGGCTTTTGGGAAAATTCTGGGCAGTCTAAAAGTTGGTAGTGGTCGGTGGCGACTCAGAGGTGTCGGCGAAGATGGTCAGAGGGGCACCAGTGTCGTGTGCACGTACACGTGTGTACGATTTTTTTTTGGTTGTGTTTTCGTTGCTGGGTAGGATGAGGTTTTCGAAGAAGAACTCGAGAAAGTTGGAGTTTGGCTAGAGATGATGTTCGTGATGGACTCGAGTGTGTGCCGATGAGTATGGGTAGGAAATGATGAAGGAAGAAGGCAAAAATATTGGGCCGGGAAGATTTTGGGCCAGGGTAAATTATAGGTTAGATAAAATGAAGTAAGTAAGGGAAGTAAGAAATAAAGGGAAAGAGGAAGTTTTTGCTGGAATGTTAACTCAGAGTTATGTGGGGTTGTGCTCGGGTTTCATTCGTTGTAGTTAAGTTTAAATAAGGTAATTTTATTAACCAGTTTAATAAGCATAAGGAAGTAGACTAAGTTTATCAAAACAAATATGAGATGTACAAGTTTTCAAGTAGGTTATTAAACCAAGTTTCCAAGTTAATTTATTGAACAAGTTTTTAAATCAAATTCAAAGATTAAAATGTTAGAGGTGAATGTTTTAAAATTGTTTGGTTTAAAATAATTATATAATAAGTTAATAATTTTATTTTATTTCTCTATGTTTTCAAATGGAATTTAATAATGATTAAGTAGTTAATTAAGATAATGGTTTATCTTAAATTAATTAAGGTCTTGATTTAATTATGGATAATTAATCAATGTAATTAATTAAAAGTCATTAATTAATATAAGTAATTAAGAGTTTATTAATTAACTTAATTAATTAAAGTGATTAATTAAGGATAATTGAGTAAAGTGATTAATTAAAGTGCTAATTAATTAAAGTAATTAATTAAGGATAATTACTTAAGATAATTAATTAAAGGATCATTAATTAATATAAGAAATTGAAGGTTAATTAATTAATGTAATTAATTAATGATAATTATTTTAATTAAAGAATAATTACTTAATCAAGATAATTAATGGGTAATTACTAAATGTGATTTATTAAATAATAGTTATTTAATATAAGTAATTAAAGGATTAATTTGTTAAGGGTTAACTAAATTAATTAGTAATTAGTGGATAACTAATTAATAATTAAGGTTGATTAATTGCGGATAATTAACCAATAGGATAATTACTTAATGAAAGTAATAATGGATAATTAATTTAGATTAATAATTAAAGAATGATGTAATTAATATTAATTAAGCAAGGTTAGGTAATTAATTTATTTGTTTTAAATTAATTGTGTGATTAATTAACCTTGCTTATGGATGATTGGATTATATTGAATGCCTGGAATTGGTTGATATCTCTGATATGTTTGGATTAAACTGTGATAATGTGGTTAGTTATCGATGATGGATTGCTGTGTAAAAGTGACATCCTGTATTTAAAAAAATGAATTGTATTCACTTAAATAACATGGGTTAAAATGACATTCAGTTCGAAGAGACCGGGGTCGAGTATCAGCAAATACTCGATACCACTTCGATTTGCAATATACCATAATTCTTTATAGATTTGATATGTGAAATCAATAGGCTGGAATGAAATAATATGGACCATTGAAGCTATGTAATGGTACTTGGATATTGATGTTCGAAATTAGTGTTGGCTATAACAAGTTATGAACTTGTAGTGAAATACGAGTTACCCCGGGTTTTAGATAAATTTTATTGGAATGTACATGTTAGATGGGTTTACTCACGCTGATTTCCAGCCTGACTCGGGTGTTACTTTATTGTAATGCTCGGGTCAGACCGAGTATTACAGATTTTCAGGTAAGGACGTTCTGGAGCTCAGTAGTCGAGCTGGAGGTCAGGAACATAGGGAGTGTATTCCGCTGTGATATATTGTAGTTTGTCTAGAACATGTTGATGGTATATGTCTGATGTTTGTGTATATGTTGTAACTCTGATGTATTAAAGTGTAATTTGACAAGTACAGTTTTCCTTTGTTTAACTGTTATTATTTGATATTATATTTTGATCCGCTGCGAATGTGAGAATTTGTGTTTTTGGTGTTTCTATTTCTTCTTCTTCTTCTATCTCTTTCTTCTTTTCCCTAACTATTTGGAATTTTCGTGATCGAAATTTTCGGGTCGTTACAGTCAACATATCCCTTAGTATTTTGAAAAACACTTTATTTTAAATTGTTTTGAATACCTTAAGTTTTTTAAAATGTTTTGATACTTTGTAAAATCATTTAAGCATTATTTATACACATTTTATTCATAACAACACTTAAGAAATCTTTATAAAATAATTTTGAAATATTTAATATATAAAGGATTAAATATAAATTTCTTTTGAGAAAAAATATACAAAAACAATATATGAAGTATAAGTGATTACATATATTAAAATCAACGCATTGATGAATGTTAAAAATATACCTGAAATATTAAAACATGAAACCAAATAATATATCTAGATATAATAAATTAAAAGTATATTAAATACTTAAAAACTTAAAAACCTAATTTCTCAAAATATGATAAGTTTGTAAATAAATAATAAAAAGGTTAGAATTCTTTTGAAAGCTATGTGAAAAGATGTTTGAAAAATCATTTTTGAAAACATGGATTATTTTTGAAAATCAGGATATTGGAAAATCATTTAAAATCAAATAATAGATTTAAAAAACCTTTTTGAAAAATAAAGAGAGACTAAAGAAGTGCTATCAGGGTTTTAACAAAATAATCTATGACTCTATAACTTATCTGGAAATCTTGAATCTTCAATACTCATGAGTCTTCAATCTCTAACTCTTGAATATCTCAATCAAACTCTTGAATCTTCTCTTGATACTTACAGTCTTCTTAATCAATGCATGTCTAATATCTTGCACCATATACTATATATATCTTGATAAAAAAATATCTATATTATATATGATCACATATGGTTGTTGTCATCAAAACCAATATCTAAGGTACTAACATTCTCCCCAACCAAATCGAGGGACTCAAGCAAAAGTTCTCATTTACCTTTGGATCGTAATGCCTTTTACAATGAGATGGGACTTCAAATTCTATCGGGATCATCACCTTTGATCCATAAGCCCAAGCGAACGACATATATCTAGTCCCAGACTTGTGAGTCATTTTATAACCCATAGCCCATAGTGCTAGTGGAATCTCATCAACCCAGTTGCCTCTGGCCCTAGTTAACCGTTTCTTCAAGGTGGATTTGATGATTTTGTTAACTACCTCCATTTGTCTGTTTTCTTACAGATGTGCTTGTAACAACCCGCCTTGAAATGGACCTAACTTTCGACCTAGAAAAGACCCATCAAAACTTAGAGACATTTCGAAGCTGGCAGTTGGTTGGTAAAAAGAGCAATACAGAGCTATTTATCAACAAATTCAGATCTCACTGCCGATGGATAAAATATAATAACAATAGCACCTATTTTATTCAACTTCTATATGTCATATAATACACAACACATATCTGTAGTACAACATTTTCAAAATACATCAATTTACTTTAATGGGCACATCAGAAAATAACATAAGTAGATAAATAGGTAAACAACCACAATTTTTCTACACGCCTTCACCATCAACATCGTTATCTTTCCTAACTTGTGTTGCAATAAGGAGGGAGTTAGAACAATATATGTCTGGTGAATAAATATCTCGAGCCTTACTACATTAGTTCTTGGTTAGTATAATTTAAATAAGAATATGTATTATGTTTCTACCTATAGCATAAATCTTTTCAAATGTAAGACTTTTCTCAAACTTTAATAAAAAGCTTTCCAAATATAAGTTCATAGCTAACTTGCGATCATCCTAATAACCCATACCTATTATCCATAATTTCCTATCAATTTAAGAGATGGTACAAAAGTCACTTAATACCTTTTAATAGGAACTAGGCAGACTCGGACCATTTAATGCTTTATTTAAGGCAGGTCCATGTAATTTACTACCGACGATCCAAAGGCAGACTCCTCACTAGTAACTATCTAATTGACATTGCACAGCCACTTAATACTTCCTATTGAAGCAGGCCCTATCCCAAGATATTCGCTACCGTGCCTAACCCATAACCCCGACCATTTACTACTTTCTACATAGAGAAGAGGCAGGCACTCACACAACCACTTAATACCTTTAATCTCTGAATCAGGTCCTTCATATTATAATCTATACCCTACAGTGACATCTCACATAAGTTCGAGTATTCGTAGGTACTGGTAGCCAAATTAGTTGGGCATATTTACCCTATAGAATATGGGACTAACCTCGTGTCATTGTAGTTACATATTATAGGTGATGTCTCACATCGGCTCCAAAGTCACACTGCTGGTAGCCAGATTAGCTGGGCAAACTTCTGTTTGCTTTTGACTGACCTCGCATTCCTATAACTTAGTCATAATCTTTGTACACACTACATATATTATCCCCCATCTCAATGTTTCCATAATCAACCTTATAAGAAATCTGTCTTATTATGCCTTTTAACATTAGTTACCTTCCTAAAGGGGATTTAATAAAAATAATAACTATTTACCTATGCAATTATACGTTAATTACGCATCTTTGTATATATATGTGTGTGTTTGTGTGTGTGTGTTTGTGTATGTTTATATATAAATACGCGTCTACTAATTTCTAAGTGTGCGGAATGTACGCCCTAAACTAATGTTTAAATGTCAACTCTTTAAATAATTAATCAAGTCTCATTCCATATTATCGAAAATACCAAAATTCTAATATTCATATCCAAAAATTCCAATCAATATATTTGTATACAATTAAAACTTAACCTCAACTTATTGCATCAAAATAACGGAATATATTGATAAAAGAAACTTATAAAACCAATTTTATGCTCTATTCAACTCCTTTTTTACAAAAAAAATAAACGATTGAATTTCTATTTAATTTATAGGAATCAACAGTGCAAACTACGAATAAAATTTGTACCTTACACACTATTCCATAATCAAAATCCTTTAATCAAATTCGAAGAAAAAGAATAAAGAGTGGAATAGATGGTAAAATTATAAAAACTAAAAACCTACACAATTTCCATTATTTTTACATAAACAAATTGAGATTTCGTCCTAAAAATTGACATCTCGCGTTGATGGGGTTTTGGTGATTTATAATATGATGTTTTTTGTAAATCATCCTTAAGGCATATTCAAACCTAAATTATACTAAGCATTAC
Source organism: Allium fistulosum (assembly GCA_030737815.1). Classification (NCBI taxonomy): domain Eukaryota; kingdom Viridiplantae; phylum Streptophyta; class Magnoliopsida; order Asparagales; family Amaryllidaceae; genus Allium; species Allium fistulosum. The sequence continues at coordinate 492,610,030 of CM060905.1, read as the reverse complement.
TAAAATAGAAAAGCTATTATTTTCACCGACGGTATAGCCTTAGCTTTGCATTCTTTGGATTTGATACGCCTTTGACAATTTCTTATCGGATCTTTTCTTTCTGATACATATATATAGCAAGGGATTTGTATTTACATTAGCTTCGGAAAATTAAAGGTTTTGAGGAGAAGAAGTTGAGAAAATAAACAATAAGTAAAGATAGATCTATAGGATTTCTTACCTGAAATGCTAATGGAGTTTTTCTGAATCTAGAAGAGCTGAACCGACATAACTTTGCTAATCTTCCCAGAATATCGTGTGAATAAAAGTGAGGGGTCTAGGGTCCTATTTACAGTGGTGGGAAAACATCAGAATGTCGGATTTAAATAATTAAATTTGAAACGTTCAAAATTAAAAACCCTAGTCGCCACCTAATAAGGAGCAGTCGACCGCCCCTATGCCACCGGTCGACCCCTACTAGGGGACGACCGGTCGTGGTCATGGTGTCGACCTCTCCTTCTATTTCGAGAACGTAAACTTTTAGCTGTTGTTATTTTTATTTAATTCCTCATTTAACATTTAATGTTAAGATTAATTTTAACATTTACTTAACCCCTAAGTCTATCTACTGTTAACTTCTGAATTTTAAATTTTAAATTAATTATTCACTTGAAGTTAAATTCTGTTTAAATTATTTTGAATTTAAAAACTTCAAACGTCCATAACTTTTTTATTTGAGCTCCGTTTTCAACATATTATATATGAAAATTGATCAGAATTTTCCCTCGAATGCAACGTCATAAATTTTGTAGTCAAATTCCATCTTTTGCAAAATTTCCATTTTTATCCCTATGTTATTTAATTTAATTTATCTAATTTATTTATGGTTTACTTTACAGAGTGTTACATTCTTCTCCCTTAGAATGGATTTCGTCCCCGAAATCTTACCTAAGAGAAACATCGTAATGCACAATAAACATTCATGTTATACAGCTAAGTTATCTTCACAACCATCTATTCAACCAAAAGTGCAATGTGATTTTGTGTGCAGACATACTATAAGTGAGCTCAATCCTTACGTAAGTGTATGATAATGACATATCAGTATGTATGTAAACCCCTTAAACATGTAAAAAAGTTCTATATGAGTGAAAAAGTGATAGTAAAAGTGTAACAACTGTCTCTTACCATCCAATCTAGCAACCGCAATGCAATCAATCTAATTTTGGAGTGGAAAGTTTACCAGTGAAAAGCTGAGGGTGAGAAGTCATCATGCTTTCTGTTGGATTTTCCTCCCATTGCACTCGAATCGGTCTAATTTATTTGTTGTAGAGCTTCCTATTTTCGTGCTCCATACTGCTTATGGTGGAGCGGGATGCTTTTGGCTCGGTCTCAATATCCCCCAATTAATTAGGCTCTACTACAATGATTGTACTATAAAGCCATTTCCTCAAATGCAAAATGTGAAAAATTTCATGGACTCCTGCCAATTTATTTGGTAACTCCATATGATACGCAAGTTTCCTATTTTTCCTAAAATTGGGAAAGGCCCAACGAATCTTGGCGCCAACTTTTTCGACCTTTCAAATCTTACGACCTTCATACACTGCCTAATCAACTCTATTTTTTTGGATTCTCAAAAACTAAATCTGGTTCGAGTAAGATTTTATCGGTGGAGTCCCACTAACAATTTGGCGATTTGCATGGCCTCGAAAAAAACACTTTGATGGGTGTCATACCAATCGTCTATTGGTGACTGTTATTATCCGTAAATCCTACTAAGGTACGTGCTGCTCCTAGTGTCCTCCAAAGTCCATGATGCAAGCTCTTTGATGGATCCTCCAAGATCCTATTCGCACCTTTAGTTTGTCCATCGGTTTGCGGGTGATAAGCAGTTCTATTATTCAATGAAGTTCCTAAATCTTTCTGCAAACTCCTCCAAAATAAATGTAGTAAATAACGGATCTCTATCACTAACGATGCTAACTAAGTTTTGCTACCCCTTTCTTCATCCTTGTCCAACAGAAAATTCTCTTTACATCCCTATACAATTTATCTTTTTCCTAAATGGTGACATCCTTAAACGTAAAATTTATTTATATTTTTTTGCAAAATTGTAAGTTTCTAGGATTGAAGCAGTCTTTTATTTCTAGTTGCTAATCTAATTTCCTCATTAATTTTCAGTCTTACCTAAAGTTCATTGCTAGTTAAGTGTCCCAGTAAAATTTATTTATTTACATTTTTTCTTTCTGTATACACAACACACACATCTAATAGTTTTAATCCCATCATAAAGTCAACATAGTAATATAACAGGGACATATCTTATGCTTTTCTAATAACTAAAGGAGACAATTAGCAATTATAACCCAAAAACTGTAAAAGAAATTTTTGTTGTAAGCTACCATTTATCATCAACTGGTGTAAATGGTGTTGAGGTCCTAACACTACTTACTAAATTAAGATGGACATCCCTAGTAGGTTATTCCATTATCGCCCACCTTTCTTAATTTTCCTTCTTGATTTTTAATAAATATGGCACATTCATTACTTCAGTTAGTATATCCTTAATAATTGACATTAATGTCAATGTTGGACCATCTCTAATCAATCCTCATTTAAATCCCTTTAGTCTTTTACAAATTTCAAAATCTGCCTATTACTCTTATTCCATTCTTCCATGAATGTTATATAAAATTTTCCCTAAGCAGTCCCTTTTTTATCACTCATTAATTACAAATTTATTGCCCGTTAAATCTGTAATTGATGTCCATAAATCCTAGTCTCGTAATAACTAATATGAATACCATTATAAATTACTCTACACACACACACACATGTTAAGCATGGTTATACTTGTGTCTATATGTTAATTTCTAAACTAGAACTTTCCTTCCCATATTTTAATTTATCAAAGCTACCATTCTTAAAAGGGTTACCATTATAATTTCTATAAATTAACCGAAGTGATATTTTTTCTTCTTTTGAAATTACAGTGTAAAATATGGAAAACAGTATCCATATCTTACACATTTCTTTCCTTTTTTGTATATTCCTTATTAGTTCAAACGTTGTACTTGTATACATATTTTAGAATTAGAAAATTTATGGAAATTACATGGAGACCACTCCAAATAAATCAAAACATACAAATTTACATTCCAAGTTAGGTAGGGCAACCTAACTTACAACCCAATTACAAACCTAAAATATCTTCACAACTTTACAATATTCTACAATTAAACATTTGGGATCGATTTCAAATTTCCAAATCAAGTTGTACATACTATTCCTATTTTATGTATATCTTAAAATCTTTACACTGCCTTACCTAGCTAGTGATCCATATCTGCTCCATTAAAAAATTTGGTTTAGTTCTCATCGTTTTTTAAAACCAAAATTTCACAAATATAAGGTACCTTATCCGAAACCTTTATCTTTAAAAACACAAATATAGAAACCCTCATTAAGCTACTGTTTGACATTTAAAATTCAAGAACTTTCCCATTTCAAAAGAAAAGCTTTAAACATATTTTCCAAAAGAATTTCCAGCTTATACAATAGTTTGAGGAATCGAATTCCCAAAAGTATTTGAATGAAATCTTCCAAAAACGTTTGAACTCATCTTCTGAAAATTCTTCAAAACATTTGCCGCTTTATCATTAACAGTAGATTCAAAAATTGCTTTATTTCCAAAAGGAATTATGAATTTTTTTATTTTTAATGACTTCCTATAATAAAGACTCACTTCTTCAAAAGGTTGGATTTTTAACCCAAAACCTTTAGAAACTCAATATCCTTCACACTTTATTTTTTCAACAACATCTTGTATAACTTTTAAACAATGAAAAGTGGAGCAGGCAATGATAACTCCCATTCCGTTATTTCCTATCCTATCCCTATTGCTTTTCTTCTATAATTTTCTTAACAAGACTACTAGTTCAACAACTATAATAAATTCCTAATGCTGTTACTATCTATTTCAGCTGTCATTTTCCGCAATTCCTTATGCAGGAATGTTCTTCCCATCTAACTTGTCGAGCATTCTTAACCTTCTATTCTTTCTATCCTATTTTAATCAAGTGTCATTTCCATTTGTACACTGCTTTAAAAAGAATTTTAAAGAAAATAAATTTCAAATTTATAAAGTAGGAAAAATCACTAGGTCCAACAAACGTCCTATTTTGCATTTATTTCAAAAACGAAGAATACAAAAATTGAAAACTTTAAAATTCAACAAATTTTAACCTAAGAAATTCATAAATGAAAACCCCTTTTTTTTCTTTCAACTCTTCAAATCTTCATATTTATATTTTTTTAATAAAATTATCCACAAAAGAATTCCATCACTTTTTAAATTACATCCTCTTTTCAAACATTTCACAAAACGATTGGTAGCTTATTTCCAAAGTCGACTAAAATCACTTTCTTTAAAAAAATTGAAGTTATGATACATGAGATCTTAATTTAATAATCTTATGAAAAGCCCTTTCAAAATATTTCAAGGAATTTAAAAAAAAATTATCAAATTATTTCACACGGGATTGGATTTTAGAAATTGACTTTCCTACTGAACTTTCCTTCTCCCTACTTAGTCTCCATAAAAATCTGATTACCTACCGGCAGGAACTTGCTCTACTCTTTCTTTGCATCTTACTTTATTCCTTACTTTTGGTTATATGCCACATTTTGCCTTATAATTATTACCTAACATTTTATTTATTATTTCCATAAATGTCACTTTGTCCGTACTAAATGGTTATTATCTTAATGAGCGTTTTCTAAGGAAATTTATCTACCTTTTCAAAATTTACCTATTATTCCTTTCTAATCTCCTCATGACTACCCTAATAATTTCTTCAATTAATCCATTTATATCCTTATTAGTTCTTGTAACTCCCTATTTATTCCACAATTATTGTCCTATTAATTTTGGAGCTGTAATCTTTTCCATCCGCATTTCCTATCCCTATCTTCTATTAAGCAATTTAAGTAAATGTTCTAATTGCACCTAATGAGAACATCGACATGTATTATGCTTATAGAGTTCACAATTATAAGTGTCTATGTTAACAAAGGAATCAAGTACTATTCAGCTTCTGGGATGCCTCCATATGTCATGCTCATGCTCTTCTTAGTCCACTCCTTAGGATACGATCTTTTCTCCGTGGATAATCAGAGTAGGAGTATAAATTTAACTCTATTTATTTTTCCAACTCATAGTCACTTCGCCCATCCTTTCGGAATATGGTCGCAACTACCTCTATAGTTGGAATTTATAGATTTAGGCTTATATTCAAAATAAGTATATATATTTGTATATAGTATAGTTTTTGAAAAATATTTTCAAAAATAACAAAATATGCCTCTCATACTTATACATATCCCTATTGATCGAGTAACCTAAGCTCTAATACAAAATGTAACAACCTACCTCGAAACGGACCTAAATTCCAACCCAAAAAAGGCCCATTGAAACTTTGACTCGTCTTGAAGCTAGTTGTTGGATGGTAAAAGGACGGTATAGAGCTATTTATCTATACATTTAGATCTAACAGCGGAAGGATAAAATATAATAACAACAGTGCCTATTTTATTCAACTTCAAAATGTCATAAAATACATAACACAATACATATTGTCGTACAACATTTTCAAAATACATCATTATACTTCAATGAGTACATCAAAAAATAACATAAGTAGATATATAAATAAACCGCCACAAGGTTTCTCTATGCCTTCGCCATCAACATCGTCATCTTTCCTAACCTGTGTTGTGATGAGGAGGAGTTAGAACAATATATGTCCGGTCGTTAAAAATCTCGGGCACATTAGTACTTAGGCAGTATAATTTAAGTAGGAATATGTCTTATGTTTCTACCTACAATATAAGTCTTTTCAAATGTAAGACCTTTCTCAAACTTAAATAAAAGGCTTTCCAAATATAAGCCCATAGCTAACTTGTCATCATCCCAATAACCCATACCTATTGTACATAACGTCCTATTAATGTAAGAGATAGTACTCAAGTCGCTTAATACCTTTTAATGGTAATTAGAAAGACTCTAACCATTTGGTACCTTATTTAAGGCAGGACCACATCATTTATTTCCTATAACCCCAAGATGGACTCCTCACTAGTAACTATCTAACTGACATTTGATGGAATCTCTTCAACCACTTAATACTTTCTATTGAAGCACGCCCTTTTTTGAGATATCCTTTACCGTGCCTAACCTATAACCCCAGACATTTACTACTTTTACATATAGAAGAGGCGGGCCTTCACACAACCACTTAATACCTTCAATCTCTAAAGTAGGTCCTTCGTGTTATGACCCGTACCCTATGGTGACGTCTCACATTAGTCCGACTATTCATAGGTACTAGTTGCCATATTAGCTGGGTAGATTTACCCTATAGAATTTGGGACTAACCTTGCATCATTATAGTTACTTATTATAGGTGATTTATCACATCATCCACAAAGTCACACTGCTGGTAGCCAGATTAGCTGGGTGGACTTCCGTGTGCTTTTGACAGACCTCACATCCCCATAACTTAACTATAATCTTTATACACTCTACATATATTATCCACATCCCACTGTTTCTATAATCAAGGCCTTATAAGAAATCTTTCATATTACACCTTTTAGCATTAATTACCTCCCTAAAGGGGATTTAATAAAATTAATAACCTATTTAACTATGTAGTTCTACGTTAATTATGCTTATACACACACACACATACATACATACATACGCGCCTTTAAAATTCAAGCATATGGAATATACGCCTTAAACTAACGTTTAAATGTTAACTCTTTAAACAATTATAAAAGTCTCATTCCATATTATCAACAATACCAAAATTCCAATATTCATATCCAAAAACTCCAATCAATAGACTTATTTATAATTTAAATTTAAATTCAACTTATTACATCAAAATAATGGAATATATTGATAATAGAAACTTACAATTACAATTTTATTCTCTATTCAACTCTTTTTCACATAAAAATAAACAAAGGAATTTCCATTTAATTAAATAGAATCGGCGGTGCAAACTGCGAATAAAATTTGTACCTTACACACTATTGCATAATCAAAATTCTTTAGTCAAATTCAAAGAAAGGAATAAGGAGTGGAATAGAAGGTAAAAGTATAAAAACGGCAAATCTACACAATTTCCATTATTTTTACATTAACAAATTGTGCATTGAAGGAGTTTTGGGGGTTTATAATATGATGTTTTCATAAACCAAAACTCCTCAAGGCATATTCAAACCAAATTATACTAATCATTACTAAAATAGAAAAGCTAATATTTCCACCTACAGTATAGCCTTAGCTTTGCCTCCTTTGGATTTGACATGCCTTTGAAAATCTCTTATCATATTTCTTCTTTCTTAAACATATATATAACAAGGGATTTGTATTTATGTTAGATTCAAAAAATAAAAGGTTTTGAGGAGAAAAGGTTGAGAAAATAAACAATAAGCAAAGTTAGATCTATAGGATTTCTTACTGATACCCTAATGGAGTTTTTCTAAATCTTGAAGAGCTGAACTGGTAGAGTTTCACTAATGTTTTCAAAATATTATGTGAATAAAAGTGAGGGATTAGGGTCCTACTTATAGTGGTGGGAAAGCACCAGAACCATCAGATTTAAATAATTAAATCTGGAACGTTCAAAATTAAAACCCTAGCCTCCACCTGATAAGGAGCGGTCGACTGCCACTATGCTACCAGTCGACCGCTAAGGGTCGACCGGTAGAGTTTAGGAGGTCAACCTCTCCTTTTATTTCGAGAACGTAAACTTTTAGCCATTGTTATTTTTATTTAATTCCTCAATTAACATTTAACATTAATATTAATTTTAATGTTTACTTAACCCCCTAGTCTATCTACATTTAACTTTTGAATTTCAAAATTTGAAATTAATTCTTCATTTGAATTTGAATTCTATTTAAATTATTTTGAATTCAAATACTTCAAACGTCCATAATTTTTCCGTTTGAGTTCCATTTCAACATATTATATATAGAAATTAATCAGATTTCACCATGAATGCAACTGCATAACTTTCGTGGTCAAATTAAAATTTTTGCAAAATTTCCATTTTTATCCCTATCTTATTTAATTTAATTTATCTAATTTATTTATGGTTTATTTTATGGGATGTTACAGTGCTACTACTGAGAAGCTGTTCTTGATTCTATACCTACTATAGAGATCCTTGACCTCGATACTTTTTAATCGCGTTCTATTGTCCGTAATCTTCTAGGGCACTCCAAACCTACAAATGATATTTTCATCATGAAGTTGATCACCTTTTTCGTTTTGATCATAGTGAGAAGTTTCGCTTCAGCCCACTTCATGAAGTAATCCACCACAACTATCGCATATTTTTCTTCTCTTTTCGCAATCGATAGCAACCCGATGATGTCAATTCCCCTAACAGCAAATGGTCATTGGCTAAGAATTTATGAAAGCTTTATTGACGGGCCTCTTGGAATCTTTGCAAATCTTTAGCAACAATCGCAATGTTTGGTGTAGTCGGCTGCATCCGGATTTATCATTGGCCAGAAATATATGTAGCGAAATATCTACTTTTCTAAAATCTGCCCTCAGTGTGGTCACTACCGCTACCCTATTGGATTTCCATGAGCATTTTCGTAGCATCACCCTTGGTTCACACCAAAGCAACGAGGTAGAGAATCCCCTTTTGTACAACATTGCTTGCATCAGGAACCGAGGTGCTTTTCAAAGGAGTTTCTTCCATTCATTTCTCTCTTTGGGGAGAATTCCTTTGAGAAATAATCCTTAATCGGGGTCATCCATGACTCCACTTCCTCTACAGTCTCTAGAATCCATTCAACATCCGTCTAGTCAATAATCGAAGCTATCAAAATCTCCACTAGTACCAAATTCATCATCTGCACTTCACTGGAACTAGCTAGCATAACCAACGAATCAGCTTTTGCATTCTCCTCTCTAGGTATATGTGTAATCGTATAATGCTCGATGTTATCTAACAGTTCCAACTCTTTTGTCTGGTAAGGTGCAAGTCTAGCACCCTTAGCTTGATATTCCTTCCTTATTTGACATAACACCAACTGGGAATCATCAAATATAAACAGCATCCTTATCCCTGGTTCTTTTTCTATTCTCAGTCCTACTATTAACGCCTCATATTCAGTCTTGTTGTTAGTTGTGGGAAATTCTGACTTCAACGCATAGCAAATTGACCATCCTTTCGAAGTTTCAAGCACTACTCCTGCACCTGAGCTATGTTCCTTCGATGCTCCATCTACGAACAACTTCCAATAGCGAAGTTTGATTATATCATCCTTCTCCTCACTATCTCACATTGTAAACTCAATGTTGAAATCCATCAAAGCCTTCCCATTTATCGCTCTCCTCGGATGGTAAATAATATTGTACTAACTAGTTTATGTTCCACTTCAGCAACCTCCTCGATGTCTCGGCTAGGTATAGCGCTTGCTTTAACCGCTGATCCATCGACACTTTGATTGGATAAGCCTAGAAATATGGTCGCAGCTTTCTTAATACAATCAATAAGCCATATGCGAGTTTCTCCAACTTCAGATAGTTCTTTTCAGCTCCAGTAAACTGCTTGCGAATATAATAGACTGGCCTTTGAACCTTGGCCTCCTCGTGTACTAATGCTACACTTAGTGCATGAGTAGACACTGCCAAATAAACAAATAAATCCTCTCCATCTAGTGGTTTGGATAGTATCGGTGGTGGTTCCATGTACCTCAATAACTCCTCGAAGGCATTTTGACATTCCTGATTTCACTCAAAGTTCTTCTTTTACCTTTTAAGGGCATCGAAAAATGGTATGCATTCATTCATTGCTCTCGAGATGAACTGACTCAAGGCAGTGACCTTCTCATTCAAGCTCTGCAGTTCATTTTTCGTAGTGGAGGCGGTAACGTTCCTCAAGGCGTTAATATATATGGATTGTCCTTGATGCCCTTTCATTTACAATAAATCCTATAAATGTTCTTGCTGCCACTCTGAAAGAATAATTCAATGGATTCAGCTTCATTTTGTACTTCCGTAAAACCTCGAACATCTTCGGAAGGTCGTCCAAATGGTTCCTTGACACTCGTGACTTCACAAGCATATCATCCACATACACCTCCATTTTCCGTCCTGGCCTGATTCTTGAATAATGAATTACCAATCTCTGGTATGTAGCTCTGGTGTTCTTCAAACTGAATGCCATTATTCAATAGCAATATTATCCCAAATCTGTTATAAAGTTGGTATTCTCCTGATCTAGTATATGCATCGAAATCTAGTTATAACCTGGATAAGCATACATGAATTAGAGAAAATCATGTCTTGTAGATCTATCAACCAGTTGGTCAAGTTTGGGAAAAGGAAAGCCGTCCTTCGAGAATGCTTTATTCAAATCCGAATAGTACATACATGTCCACCACTTTCCATTTGCTTTCTTGACCAACACAGGGTTTGATACCCATTCCAATTACAAACCATCATGAATAAAGCTTTTTCCATTAGCTTATCCACCTCTTCTTTCAACACAGCTGATCGCTGTAGACCTAGACTATGCATTTTCTGTTTTAGTGGTGCAAATGTTGAATCAATATTCGATGCGTGACACACTATCACTAGGGATATCCTTCACATATCTGAATGCATCCAAGCAAAGACATCTTAATTTCTTTAAAGGAAATTAACCAATTCCTTCCTTAAGCTAATGCTAAGCTAAGATCCGATCTTTAGAACCCATGTAGGATCATCCATATCTATTAGAACGTTCACCATCAGCTCAGCTGTTGCTGCTCACCCTTCCCCTGACTTCTTCCTGGGATCCATAGACTTATCAAACCTGCTATGGTTCTCGAGCCAGGTTCGGGGTTTAATAGATATGCTTGTGAGTCTCGAATGCAGAGGGTTGCCCTACATACTTTCCTTTCTCCCATAACTTTGCCTCCCTTAGCTTCGCAACATAACATTCCCGTCCTGCACTTTAGTCTACTCTTATCGACCCAACCCCATTTTCCGTGAGGAATTCATCATAAAACAACATGGAACCACTACTATCTAAAATCGACAAGGGTCGATCAGCCCAAAAAGGTGTTATAGGTCGAATATTCATCCACAATCACAAATTCCTAAACTTGAATTATCTTGTAATCTCCTTCACCCAACTCCACAGGCAGGTCAATCATTCCAATTGGTTGTTTTGCTTCACCTGTAAACCTTTTGTAGAATACAATAGCCTATGATTTTTGTTTGATGATAATAAACATAGATATATATATATTCGTTAAAATGTATTGTTTATTGTACTATTTCATTTTTCCACATAATTAAATAAATATTTGTTGAATAAAATAAATAACTCGGAATTCATATTCAAACAAATATTTTATTACAAATTTGAATAGTACAAATTTAAGCTCCCACTATACAACTTTCAATTACAACACAATTTTCAGATATACAATTTTTCATACATATTTCACCTCACTACATAATTCACTCAACACTCGTATTTGATCTTCAACTCTGTTCCAGCCTGTATCTTGCATCTCAAATATCTGCAAAATAAACACTAACACGGTAAAATGGAAAAAGAAATATTTTGCAGTGCATAGTGAAGTGTATACGTTTTGAAAATATTATTTACCTCGGTTATTTGGGTTGTTCGTCATAATTCTTTTAATTCATCTTACATGAACAACTTGTGACATGCACAGTGTATCATTGTACATATCACAAGGTCATCTACATCAATATACACTTGCTTTTTAAAAATTGTAGGGAGAGGTGAGCACAAGGTCAAACCCGAGCCAAGACTGGATTCAACTCAGGTGTAATACACATTATTCAACACTTACATGAAAATATACAAAATGTTCAAAGTGCACCAGATCAGAATTCAGGCACAAGTACAGGGCAGTGCATATGTACAAAGTGGTGCATACAACATTTCAATTTCAACATAGTCAATTGTGACAACAAGGGCTGCAACCAGACAAGACTCCAAAAATGCAAAGCAAATCAACAATAAACATAACCATACTCAAGTTCAATGGTTCAACCCACATGAAAACATGAAGACTCAAATGAAACCAGAAGCAGACTATAAGAACAGACTCATGAACACACACCAGACACCAACCAAAATTGAACCAAGCATGAATACAAGTGCATCAGCTCTATACATATGCAACAGAGGTGATAACAAAGCTTCAAACATTCTCAGGAACAACACAATGTAGCCAGTTCAATATACAAAGCAATCAAGCACTTCAATGAAACAATACTACATCATTTAGATGGAACCAACTACAATGGCAGACCAGACTTGCTCATGAATCCAAAAAGCAGGAACCACACAATAACAAGACCATAATAACTATGCAATAGTGCAGACTCAAGACTGCAAATAACTCAACATAGAAATGTACAAACCACCAAATGCAACCAGAGTATATATGGAACCAGACCACCACCCATGTACACAAACTACATTCAGGCATGAAAAGTCTCCAGAGAATAAAAGTGCACAAGGGCAGTAATTTTTTCATAAAACCAGACCACCAAAAATGTACTCAACATAATGACAACATGACAATATACAATCAAAAGCTTAAGACACAAAATGGGTTAACATGAATGCAAATATACATGAATGCAAAAAGCTTCAGACATGCTCAACAAGTTTCAGTGCGGACACATGAAGCCTCAACAAAATGTACACATGATGAACACACATGAAAGCAATATGTTCATGCAACAAGAATTTAGAGAATACAAGCATTGGTCAGTGCATAAGCAGTTGTGAACAAAAGGAATGCAAAACAGACCAGCCATAACAACAAGCCTCAACATGTACAAGTTTATATGCAATGACATATACACATAAATATGCATATACACTTATGTATGTATACATGTATATATGCATATAAAAATGAAGAAAATCAAAGTCGGGAATCATGAACCAGTCAAGGAGTAGAAAATGTTGCATTGAAGTCAATCAGAGGTCACAATGAATGAAGAACAAGTCATTGGCAGTAAAAAGAGGAACCAATTCAAATATATTTAAACATATCAGAAATACAATCGATGGATAATCAAGTCAACACTTCTCAAATTCAAGTCGTAGGAGAAAAGGTCCGAACAGATTCATTGAAATTCGAATTCATCAGAGTTATCTTCAATCAATGGAACAAGTCGTAGGTCTCACGGTCGTACGATCAAAAATCAACGCAAGTGATAAAATCACATAAACTTCAAACCGAAAATATACTAACGAATTAATAGGGTTTCTATCCCTAATAAATTCAACCCAATTCATCACTGGCAGGAATCATCGAGTTCGAGCCCAAGCAAATAAACAGAGCATAAAGTCGAGCATAATCAAAATCAAAAAGGGGCAAAAATCATATACCAATTTCATACCATTCGAACTCGAAAGTGAAGCAGCCAGAAATCGAATTACACTGATTGAAGAAGCATCGGAGAGAATTGAGGAACGAAAGCATACCAGCAATTAATTTTAACTTCAAATTCAAAGTGGCGGCTTCAATTCAAAACCCTAATCAATGAAGAGCAAAAGGAATCAGCCGAAGATTTTACAAAAGGGGACAGTGTTCACTTTAATTACTTAATACTTGCGTCGGTTTATTTCTATTGGGCTTAAAATTATAAATAAGGTTTTGTTTGTTTTTTATTTGTATTTTGTATCTTTCTCTTTTAATTGAGTCAAACTCTAGTTTTAACTAGGTTACGAACTACGTGGCGTAGTTCGAAGAATTCGCAACTCGATGGCTGAGTTATGGTAGGGTTATGGGCTTAAAGTTAGGTTAATCGGGTTAGCGGGTATCATGAGTTTACGTGTTTTTGTAAGCGACTGATTACTTAGTTTCTAGTAGAAACCTTAGGGGCAGCACGTAGGCAGTTTTTGCTAAAGCTGGGTAAATCTGTGTGTGATCTTTTCTGCATTGCTCTCTGAGTTTGTTTTTATTTTCGCATTAATTTTTGGTAGACCCTATTCATCCCTTTAGGTGAAATCGATCCTACAAGTGGTATCGGAGCTAGGAACAAAAACCATTTTCTGTTTTTAAAAAAATTTGATTTTTTTAAAAATGGCTTCTTTTAATAATGTTTTTGCTGAGGGTCAGTCCATAGCTAGACCACCCATGTTCAATGGTGAATATGCATATTGGAAAACTAGAATGAAAATTTTACTGAAAACCATAGATGCATGGAATATTATTGAAACAGGATATAGGACACCAATAGTAATGGTAGATAATTAAGAAGTTGAAAAACCTATGGATCAATGGACAGATCTTGAGAATAAACTGCTAATGCTAAAGCATGAATTCTATTATTTTCTCATTAGATCAAATTGAATTTAACCATGTCTCACATTGTTTAACTGTGCAGGAAATCTGGCACACGCTTGAAGTGACTTATGAAGGAACCTTCCAAGTCAAAGAATCTCTCCTTTCCATGTTTAGTAGAGAGTACGATAAAGATAATAATGAAAGCACTGGCAATGAGAATGAAAAAGAAAATCTGTGCTTTTCAAGAGAAACATGTGACAGCGATGATGACAAGCCAAGCGAGGTGTGTTGGCAGGCTAAGGAACAACAAGAGTGGTACCTGGATTCTGGCTGTTCGAGGCACATGACAGGTGACAAATCAAAGTTCCTTAGCCTAGAGAAATAGGAATGTGGCAGTCACAATGGGCAACAACGATGTATTATATGTTGAAAATCTGCACCATAATCTGATTTCAATCAGCCAGTGATCAACTGGGAAAATTTAAAAAATCATCTTTTCATGCCAAGAACACTATACACATGAGTATACTTCTTTATCTTACTGCTTCTAGACCAGATGTTATGTTCTCTGTTTGTTTATGTGCACGGTTTCAGTCAAATCCAAAGGAATCTCATTTAAAAGCTATAAAAAGGATTATAAGGTATTCGTTGCACACTTCATGCTTTGGTTTATGGTATCCAACTAATGATAACTTTGAGTTAAAAGGGTATTTAGATGCAGATTATGCTGGTAGTCTAGTTGATAGAAAAAGTACAAGTGGAACGTGTTTTATGTTGGGACATTCGTTAGTTGCATCACATTTACAAAGAAAATATCTGCATAAATTTCATTTCAATTGGTAGACATTTTTACAAAACCCCTTCCAGAAAATAGTTTTTGTCGACTTCGTCTCAGTTTAGGCATTTTAGAAATTTGATTTTATATTTTTGAATTTGGTCTTAAATGCCTATGTTAACTAATCCGATTCCCTATTGGTTATCGAAAAGATAAATAGTGACTGAAAAAGGTGATGAGTGTTGATATTAATCATACATTATGGCTTGAGATAGTATATTTAGTAAATTTTAAAAAAAATAAACAAAATTTGTAATAACTTTGGTTGGTAAAAATTCCATGACCATCTCTATTCCTATCATATTTCTATGACAATCACTCATCAAAATCCTATATAGTATGTTAAAATATGGTATTTAAACAGGAAATTATTCATTTTTTTAATTAGCAATAAAATCATCCAAAAGTACTCACTCTCATTTAAATGTCCTCACGGTTATGCATGGGTGAACTACTTGGAATCTTTTATTATGTACTTTCATGCTCATTTAAAAGTCCTCACTGTTACGCAAGTATGCAACACATATCAAAATTGGTTGAAATAGGCAAGTTGATTCTAACCCCATTTAAAAGTCCTCATGGTTATGCGTGGTTAGAAGATGCTTGAGATTCAATATTTTAATAATAATTGGGAATACTGCTAATCTCATTTAAAAGTCCCAACGGTTACGCATGGTTAGTAAGTATTTAAATTCCTATCATAAATATACCACAAATGGACACGACTATATGATTTTTTATGCCGATATTACCCCTATCACTCTAAAATGGAATATGCATCTAACATAGTATTTATGTTTTTTGTTTGGTTTTTTATTGAAATTTAGTATTTATGCTCGATTATGTATTAATGTTTATCACTTTATCACTCTTATCTAACACTATTACTCTTTTGCTGATAACAAAAGGGGGAGAGAAGTTAAGATTTTGGCAAATAAGCCATATTTTGCATATTCTCATCTAGGTTCATTTCATTTGTTTTTTATTTGCATATTTTCTTTTTTATTTTCATGCATATGTGAAGGGGGAGCTTTGTTGTAGGGGGAGTATTCAAATAAGGGGAGCTAATAGAATTCATCAAGACCAAATACATTTAATCAAGTCAAAATCTTAATATATGTTTGTTATCATCAAAAGAGGAAGATTGTAGGATACAATAGCCTATGATTTTTGTTGATGATAATAAACATATATATATATATATATATTCGTTTAAATGTATTTGTTATTGTACTATTTCATTTTTCCACATAATTAAATAAATATTTGTTGAATAAAATTAATAACTCGGAATTCATATTCAAACAAATATTTTATTACAAATTCGAATAGTAAAAATTTAAGCTCTCACTATACAAGTTTCAATTACAACACAATTTTTAAATATACAATTTTTCATACATATTTCACCTCACCACATAATTCACTCAACACTCGTATTTGATCTTCAATTGTGTTCCAGCCTGTATCCAGCATCCGAAATATCTGTAAAATAAACACTGACACAGTAAAATTGAAAAAGAAATATTTTGCAGTGCACAATGAAGTGTGTGGGTTTTGAAAATATTATTTGCCTCAGTTATTTGGGTTGTTCGTCATCATTCTTTTAATTCATCTTACACAAACAACTTGTGACATGCACAGTGTATCACTGTACATGCCACAAGATCGTGCACACCAATATACATTTGCTTATTAAAAATTGCAGGGATAGGTGAGCACAAGGTCAAACCCGAGCCAAGACTGGATTCAACTCAGGTGTAATACAAATAATTCAACACTTACATGAAAATATACAAAATGTTCAAAGTGCACCAGATCGAAATTCAGGCACAAGTATTGTAACAACCCGACTTTTTCTCCACAAAAAGTCGCATCGCTAATAAGAAAGAAAGGGATAGAAAATAGAAAAGAAGAGAAGAAAGAAAGAAACAACAACAACGATCTCACAGCGGAACGAATAAATTATATTAATAACATAAACTATTACATAGTATACAACACTTATCAGAGTTTACAAAACTATACAACACATACTAGACAGTTATAAAACATCTGTCTAGATATTACAACTCAAATACAATACAAGACTCCAACACAGATATCAACACAGCGGAATACTATATCTATGAACGCCGAAGCCTCCTGCTCCATTGCTCCTCCACAATTCGTCAAAGCTAAACCTGAATCCCTTGGCTACTCGTAAAAATTGAGTACCCAAGGTTTAATAAAACAGAAAATAAACACTTGGGTCAGACATGGGTCTGGTGTGAGTAAACGGGTTAAAATTGTTTAACTTCAAAACCTTTTGAAAACAAAGGTATCACGTAAGACTTCCCACACATAAACATGGAAAAGTTTTTACCTTACGCTAACCAAAACATTTGATAGGAAATCCAGTTATATTATAATAGGGTCTAGGGTTTTCAAGTAAAATACAGAAATAGTTGAAATGCTTACATCTCACATTCCAACATAGTTGGGCACAACTAATACGTACGGCACTTATTGGAGTTTGGATTCCATACAATGGCAGGGCTACTGGGGTACCGCCCGTCACAGTACGTGGCCTAGATCACCGTACCGAGGAGTACGCCCGCTCCCCTGCAACACAAAGCCGGAACCATCCCTTACTGGATAATTCCAAACAAGACAATCCCGTGGTTGGCGCGACCAACCACACACTAAGCCGAATAAAAGAAAAGGGTCCTCTAGACAGGGATCTATCTTGCTCTCAGTGGGTGCTACCCACGAAGCCTTGCTGCACCTCCCCTGTTTTAGCCATTCCCGGTTGATGAGGCTTGAGGTTACGATTACCTTTAATCAGAACATATCACTTAGAATGCTCATCGTCCACCTGACGATGTGCTGAAAGCATTCAATCCATACAAGTTCGTTCCGGGTTCGAACGAAACCGAAGGCATTATCTCGTTACACTCGTTTTGGAATCACCCTCAGAGTTAACGACAATAACCCTTGCACTCTGAATCTTCATCTTCATTTGAGATTCACGACCTATCGTTAATTTGGATCGATGTGGTATTCGGGTCTCCAGACCTGGAAATCCGGTATACGGAAACCCGATCCCGGTCTCATCGAAATCCAAAACGTATCTTTTAAGGCCAAGTTGTTTAAAGGTTTACACATTTAAACTTATTCAGGATGATATAAATATATAGATAAATCACATTATCACAATAGATAATTCATATCAACATTTATCTCACAAAGCAGCATATCACATGTCATAGATATCATATCCAAATCATCCAGTATCAACAAGCACCCAATATCAATCAATCATCCATAAGCAGAATTGATTAATTCCAAATCAATTTAATTAACCTTTAATTAAATTAATTACTATCCTTTAATTACTTGGATTATCTTAATCCTGCTTATTATCATTAATTAATTACAAATTAATTAATTAAACATCTTAGTGATCTTCCTTAATTAATCTTCCTTGATTAATTATACTTTAATTACATTCAAGTAATTATCCTTAACCATATTCAGTAATTAACATTTAATTACTGTCATTAATTACAATGATTAATGAACCTTCATTAATCAATTAACTATAATTAATTTTATTAATCCTCAATTAATTACAATTAATAAATCATACTTCAATTAATTACTTTTATTAATCACCCTTGATTAATTCATTAAATAATTCTTATTAATTAATTAATCTTTTAATTAATTAAATAATTAATTTTAATCAAACCACTTCATTCATTAATTAGTCTTAATTAATCATAATAAGTAATTAACAATTTGTAATTACTTTTCTTAATTAATTACTTCTTAATTATTTATATTAACCTTGATTAATTGATCTAATTAATTATTCTTTAATTACTTTATTTAGTAATTATTAATCAATTTTATTAACAAATAATCCTTAATTGATTACTTTATTAATTAATTACTTTTAAATTAATTACACTTAGTAATTAATCTTAAATTAAACATATTTAATTAATCACATTAATTAATTAACTAAAATAATTAAGTAATTACTCTTAATTACTTACATTTAATTACTTCCATAAGTAATTTCTCTTATCTTAATTACATTCTGTAATTTTCCATTAATTACTTGACTAAGTAATTACACTTAATTAATCATAAGTGATTATCTTTAATTAATTGGACTAATTAATTAACCTATAATTAATTACATTTATTAATTACTCAATTAATCATCACTTAATCTTTAAATTAATTTATTTATTAATTACACTTATTTCCACTAATTACTTCATTAAGTAATTATCCTTAATTACAAATAGTAATTAAGCTTTAATTTAATTATTAATTATCCTTAATTAAACTCAAATTATTTACTTTATTAAAACTCATTTAAAAATCAATTATATAATTAAAATGTAATTTTACTTTAAAACAATTCAAACCCTTAATTTTTATTATACTTAAAATCTTTAAAAATGCTTTTCAAACATGTTTAATTAAATTAAACAATTATTTATCTTTGAAATAATTATCATATTCTTTAAACTTATCTATTTAAAATAAAACTTGAAATCTATTTTGAACATTACTTTATAATTTCTTCAAATATACCTTAAATTTTTGAAACATTCTTATTAAAAATTGTTTTAAATTCTTAAAACTTTGATCTAATATATTAATTTGAAACACTCTTAAAATCTTAATTTTTCATTTATTTTAAAAACTTGTTTTTAAATTTTAAACTTGATTTTCTTTTACAAAAATTTGTTTTACTTAAACAGATAAACACTACAATGTAAATACTCGAGTTACCCTCACTAAAACCCGAGCCCGCCCCTAGATAAACACCCAACCAACTGCTTCGAGTCATCCCTAGCCCAGACTCGAGTACGACTCGAAACACTCTCTTCCCCAATCATCACACTACTTCCAGACATACACCCACGCACACGTCTTCAGCTTCGAGTCGCACGCGAAGAAAACTCGAACCCAAACCTAAGTGACTTCGTCTTCCCAAATCAAACACTCCTGTACACGAACGTGCACACGTACACGTGCACCAACTCCGCCATCCTCTGATGATCGTCACGACCATACTCACCGACCACTCGAATCACCTCGAACACGAATCCAAACCCAGTTCTTCATTGATTACGCCAGAACCCAAAATCGAGTTAAAATCTCGACTACTGGAACCATACATCAACTGAAAACCGCTCCTCCTCATCGCCTCCGACCTCGAGAACACTCGCCAACTTCGCCGCATCTTCACCACACCTCCAGCAATCTTTTCCCCCTATCGCGAACGATTCCGGATCCCCTTATCTCTCGCCATTGCCTCGACAGTCCAGAAGAAGAATACACGAGTTTAAACCCTAGTTTGATCGATTACGATCAATTTAGACATTGGAAAAATTCGATAGTATTTTTCCTATCTCCCCCTATCTACTAGCAAGCTTCGACCAAAGCTACAGCTCCGATCAACACGTTGATCAATGGAAAATCATCAAAAACCCCAACTCGAATAAACCCCAAATTCCCACGATCCATCAAATTAAAAATCATGAAACATATATTAAAAATCATGATTTCCTATTACAATTCCATTTATGCAATCCGAACATGAAATCGAATTCATTAATTTTCGACTTCTTTTTGATATTTACTGTAATTACCAGTTGCTAAATAAATATGTAATATACACACTTGGGTTCATTTAAAAATTTCTATTACATTCATACCATCATATCTTCTTTTGAAATCATAACCTAAATTTGGATATATAAGAAGAATTTGAATTCTTTTGCTTTGTCTTTAAGTCTGTGATCATAGCAGAGACCAATATTCATAAACTCAGGCATATACTCATATCAACAGAGCAGTTTAAAAATATATATTCCAAATGAAACAATCATGCAAACCATATTTCAATATTTCTATCCATATTCATCACATGCATAAATATGAACATAGATTAAAAACTGTTTTTAAGAAAGGTTTACTCACCTATAAACAGAGCAGAGAACAGGGCAGAGCATGTTCCAGGCTTGTTCCAGGTTTTTGAATTTGATTTTGAACTTCCTTTGTTAAATTTTAAATCCTGCTGTTTGATTTACTTTTCTGATCTTCAGGTTGTTTGAAGAATTTAAACTGCTATTTAAATTTGCCTCCATCTCCTTTAAGTTGCATTTGAATTCCAGACTTTTACATTTCTTCTTTGCAATTTGATTTCAGTCTTCTTTGATTCCAGCTTGTATGTTGATGTTTATATCTTGTTGCTAATTGTATTTGAAAATCTGAGGGTCTTGCATTTGATTTGGATTTTCTAGATTTTCATTTCTCTGATTTGCAGTTGAATTTCCATACTTTCTTCTGATTTGAATTTAAATTTCCAGTCTTCATTCTCTTAGCATTTTGATTTCCAGATTCTATTTCTTTTAGATTCGAATGATATTCTTTCTTAGTTGTGAAAGAAGGAAAAATGAATTCAGCTGAAAAACGAAAATAGATTTCTTCTTTTATATGTTTTAATTTATTTCTTTTAATTCTTAAAAGAAAATGTGGACATTTGTCCTTGGGTTGATTATTTAGCTTACACCTATACATTTAGATTTACAAGTGTCTTAACATACATTTAAAAAGTTAACAAGTGTTTTCATCTTGTCTTTAATTAATTTATTTAAGTTATACATGTATATTTATGAAATATTTATGTGTATGTAATGTATTTATCTTTTTATAATTTAAGCTTTAGGTTTTAATAAATATACAAATGTGAAAAACTATTATTTGAATAAGTTATACTTTGATCAAATATTTATAACATATTTTTATATGCTTGAGAAATTTATTTTAACTATATATATATATTTTTACAAACCATTTTGATTTTTAAGAAGGAAAGAATCTAAAAAAAAACAATTGAACTTCTTAATTTAAATCTTAACCAAAATAAAACTTAAAATATATGTTTATAAGAAATTATTCTTGTTATTTAAATCTTAAAATATCATTTTCAAAAGTATTAAACCAAATTACAATTTATATATATATTAAAGTTTGAAAACATCTTATTAAATTCAAATTCAATATTCTTTCCATTCCAATATATACAAATATATATATCCTAAATGGAAAATACTTTTAACATTAGCTTTATAATTATCATATTAATTTTAATACATAACTTCAAATAACAATATATATATACATATATATTATAATTTGATAACTTATCCTTTTATTAAATTAAAGACTCCCTATTTATAATATATATACCTATATATATACATTATAAATATAAACACTTATATTAGTTTTAGTAAGATAAATATTCCTAATTAAAATTTTAGAAAAGATATTTCCAAATTAAAATGTTATTAGTTTTCAAAAGAAATAAATTTGTCAATTTAAAATATTATTAACCTTTTAAAATGAATAAACTTGTCAATTTATAAAATAAATCAACAAATCAATTTAATTATTAATAAAGATTATTAAATTGATATTGCCAAATTTTCGGGATATCACATTCCTCCCCCCTTAAAATAATTTCGTCCCCGAAATTTAAAAGCAAAGATAATTTAATAACCCAGCAAAATTTTATTTTAAACAGCAACCATAGATATCAATCATATTCTAACAACCATAGCAAACAATTTAATCAAACAAATTTAACTATCCAGTCAAAATCTGGATAGAATTTACTCGAGTTTCCCCAAGTATATATATATATACCGGGAGACTCGTTCTACAAGATCTAAACTAACTATCTACAAAAATCTAGAACTCCTTCCCATCTAGATCACAAATCTAAACAAAATATCAGACTAACTCAAAATCATCCAACTATCCTTCAGAACTGCTGATTCCATCACTCGATGAATCATACACATATTCCTCAGAGATATGTGAAATAAAATGAATTCCAGTTATCCGAACTGGCAACTCAATTTTATAGATCGAAGAACTAATCCTCTAGAGAACACAGAAAAATCTCATAATACTTCCGGAGCTTACTCTCCAGTCTTACCAAATCTTATATCTCCTTTGATCGGAGAAAAACTTAAACAATATCCAATTTCAACATCAAATTCCAAATTCCATCCATTCTTAACTGCATAACTCCTTTGATGATCCTGAGTCACTTCATTCTTCCTGATCAGCTTAACCCTTGCTGATGCTTCTTGAAACAGATTAGACCAACATCAAACCAATTTCCGGATCCTACTCAACAAAATGGTTTCTCAAAAATCACCGAAATCCAGAACACAATTCTACTCCACAAACATTAGAGAACTATGAACTATTTCTCCTATCTGGAATAGCCAAAACAGTTGCACTTGACAACCTTATCTCCAAATCCTGAAAATTTCTTCACACTTAGAGATACACTTGAATTTCCTATAGAAATTCTCTATTCCAAGAAAATTACAACTCCCGAATGCTTCCGTTCTAGAATAGTTACTACCTTGCTTCCGCTGCACAACTCTGATCTGGAATAGATGAGAATGCCATCGGAGAAACTCGAGCAAACTTGATCATCCATAATTCACTCCAGAAAATTAGGACTGATCAATCCTTCTCCAAAGAATCCTGAGCTGCTTCACCAAATTCTTCTCTAGAAGACATCCTTCTACTAAGCTGAACTTCTGGTAACTCCACGAATCAAGTCGATACGGAATCTCAATCTCCAATAACCCAAAAGAACACTCAATCAATCGCAAGTCTCTTTTGCGATCAACTCGACCTAACTTCCACAGATACTGTTCTCTCTTCACAAATTAGAACAGCTCATACTTAACTATCCAATTCATCGAAGAAATGGATTCACTCAGCTGCTTCTGGACTCCAACTTCAGAAAAACTACTCAGCCAGAAACTTCCTGCTAACACACAGAACACTCCGAGCCACACTGCTGCCACAAACCAAAGACTTCTTATCCGAAACTCCTTGAGAAACTCGGACCTCAAAGCAAATAGAAACACCCCACTGGACTCAGCCACAACACCGAAACAGACTCACTTCTTCAAACTTGTTCCAGAAGAAACATCTTTAGAAACGTCCATAGCCACCGTGTCTCATCACACAGCTACTACTTCCTGAGGTTACCAAAATACCATCACTCTCTTCAGCTCATCCAATAGATCTACTCTATTCATCCAACTTCAAAGATAAACTCTAAACCATAACTGGTTTCCTTCAGAGATCGGTGAAATCTTTACACCACAACAAAGTTCACTCGAGACAGTATTAGGTCTACAGTCTCGTCAGATATACTTCCAACCTCAACACTCAAATTCTAACTATTGGTAGTTGTGTTACTCACACTACCACCTTATCTACCTTTATAACTTATATTGGAAAACCCGAACAGGTAACCCAACAAATAGGTAGAAATACATAAATATATATATTTCAAAATGATACTTTTTATATAGAAATTATTTCTGGGTAAAATTATTTCATTTACCTCTTTAAAACAATATTGTGTCCGTTGACCTGGTTCAAGTGTTTAGAGATCCCTATCAATAACGTTAGCTACTCGTATTGACCAGAATCCATATACCACTCAACCGATCAATTAACACAATATAAAATCATTTTTATATAACTAACAATTACGCGCTCTCAAGATAGACACCACTTCAGAGCCTAGGTATTCACTCAACCTACTGCTCTGATACCAAATGTAACAACCCGACTTTTTCTCCACAAAAAGTCGCATCGCTAATAAGAAAGAAAGGGATAGAAAATAGAAAAGAAGAGAAGAAAGAAAGAAACAACAACAACGATCTCACAGCGGAACGAATAAATTATATTAATAACATAAACTATTACATAGTATACAACACTTATCAGAGTTTACAAAACTATACAACACATACTAGACAGTTATAAAACATCTGTCTAGATATTACAACTCAAATACAATACAAGACTCCAACACAGATATCAACACAGCGGAATACTATATCTATGAACGCCGAAGCCTCCTGCTCCATTGCTCCTCCACAATTCGTCAAAGCTAAACCTGAATCCCTTGGCTACTCGTAAAAATTGAGTACCCAAGGTTTAATAAAACAGAAAATAAACACTTGGGTCAGACATGGGTCTGGTGTGAGTAAACGGGTTAAAATTGTTTAACTTCAAAACCTTTTGAAAACAAAGGTATCACGTAAGACTTCCCACACATAAACATGGAAAAGTTTTTACCTTACGCTAACCAAAACATTTGATAGGAAATCCAGTTATATTATAATAGGGTCTAGGGTTTTCAAGTAAAATACAGAAATAGTTGAAATGCTTACATCTCACATTCCAACATAGTTGGGCACAACTAATACGTACGGCACTTATTGGAGTTTGGATTCCATACAATGGCAGGGCTACTGGGGTACCGCCCGTCACAGTACGTGGCCTAGATCACCGTACCGAGGAGTACGCCCGCTCCCCTGCAACACAAAGCCGGAACCATCCCTTACTGGATAATTCCAAACAAGACAATCCCGTGGTTGGCGCGACCAACCACACACTAAGCCGAATAAAAGAAAAGGGTCCTCTAGACAGGGATCTATCTTGCTCTCAGTGGGTGCTACCCACGAAGCCTTGCTGCACCTCCCCTGTTTTAGCCATTCCCGGTTGATGAGGCTTGAGGTTACGATTACCTTTAATCAGAACATATCACTTAGAATGCTCATCGTCCACCTGACGATGTGCTGAAAGCATTCAATCCATACAAGTTCGTTCCGGGTTCGAACGAAACCGAAGGCATTATCTCGTTACACTCGTTTTGGAATCACCCTCAGAGTTAACGACAATAACCCTTGCACTCTGAATCTTCATCTTCATTTGAGATTCACGACCTATCGTTAATTTGGATCGATGTGGTATTCGGGTCTCCAGACCTGGAAATCCGGTATACGGAAACCCGATCCCGGTCTCATCGAAATCCAAAACGTATCTTTTAAGGCCAAGTTGTTTAAAGGTTTACACATTTAAACTTATTCAGGATGATATAAATATATAGATAAATCACATTATCACAATAGATAATTCATATCAACATTTATCTCACAAAGCAGCATATCACATGTCATAGATATCATATCCAAATCATCCAGTATCAATCACGCACCCAATATCAATCAATCATCCATAAGCAGAATTGATTAATTCCAAATCAATTTAATTAACCTTTAATTAAATTAATTACTATCCTTTAATTACTTGGATTATCTTAATCCTGCTTATTATCATTAATTAATTACAAATTAATTAATTAAACATCTTAGTGATCTTCCTTAATTAATCTTCCTTGATTAATTATACTTTAATTACATTCAAGTAATTATCCTTAACCATATTCAGTAATTAACATTTAATTACTGTCATTAATTACAATGATTAATGAACCTTCATTAATCAATTAACTATAATTAATTTTATTAATCCTCAATTAATTACAATTAATAAATCATACTTCAATTAATTACTTTTATTAATCACCCTTGATTAATTCATTAAATAATTCTTATTAATTAATTAATCTTTTAATTAATTAAATAATTAATTTTAATCAAACCACTTCATTCATTAATTAGTCTTAATTAATCATAATAAGTAATTAACAATTTGTAATTACTTTTCTTAATTAATTACTTCTTAATTATTTATATTAACCTTGATTAATTGATCTAATTAATTATTCTTTAATTACTTTATTTAGTAATTATTAATCAATTTTATTAACAAATAATCCTTAATTAATTACTTTATTAATTAATTACTTTTAAATTAATTACACTTAGTAATTAATCTTAAATTAAACATATTTAATTAATCACATTAATTAATTAACTAAAATAATTAAGTAATTACTCTTAATTACTTACATTTAATTACTTCCATAAGTAATTTCTCTTATCTTAATTACATTCTGTAATTTTCCATTAATTACTTGACTAAGTAATTACACTTAATTAATCATAAGTGATTATCTTTAATTAATTGGACTAATTAATTAACCTATAATTAATTACATTTATTAATTACTCAATTAATCATCACTTAATCTTTAAATTAATTTATTTATTAATTACACTTATTTCCACTAATTACTTTATTAAGTAATTATCCTTAATTACAAATAGTAATTAAGCTTTAATTTAATTATTAATTATCCTTAATTAAACTCAAATTATTTACTTTATTAAAACTCATTTAAAAATCAATTATATAATTAAAATGTAATTTTACTTTAAAACAATTCAAACCCTTAATTTTTATTATACTTAAAATCTTTAAAAATGCTTTTCAAACATGTTTAATTAAATTAAACAATTATTTATCTTTGAAATAATTATCATATTCTTTAAACTTATCTATTTAAAATAAAACTTGAAATCTATTTTGAACATTACTTTATAATTTCTTCAAATATACCTTAAATTTTTGAAACATTCTTATTAAAAATTGTTTTAAATTCTTAAAACTTTGATCTAATATATTAATTTGAAACACTCTTAAAATCTTAATTTTTCATTTATTTTAAAAACTTGTTTTTAAATTTTAAACTTGATTTTCTTTTACAAAAATTTGTTTTACTTAAACAGATAAACACTACAATGTAAATACTCGAGTTACCCTCACTAAAACCCGAGCCCGCCCCTAGATAAACACCCAACCAACTGCTTCGAGTCATCCCTAGCCCAGACTCGAGTACGACTCGAAACACTCTCTTCCCCAATCATCACACTACTTCCAGACATACACCCACGCACACGTCTTCAGCTTCGAGTCGCACGCGAAGAAAACTCGAACCCAAACCTAAGTGACTTCGTCTTCCCAAATCAAACACTCCTGTACACGAACGTGCACACGTACACGTGCACCAACTCCGCCATCCTCTGATGATCGTCACGACCATACTCACCGACCACTCGAATCACCTCGAACACGAATCCAAACCCAGTTCTTCATTGATTACGCCAGAACCCAAAATCGAGTTAAAATCTCGACTACTGGAACCATACATCAACTGAAAACCGCTCCTCCTCATCGCCTCCGACCTCGAGAACACTCGCCAACTTCGCCGCATCTTCACCACACCTCCAGCAATCTTTTCCCCCTATCGCGAACGATTCCGGATCCCCTTATCTCTCGCCATTGCCTCGACAGTCCAGAAGAAGAATACACGAGTTTAAACCCTAGTTTGATCGATTACGATCAATTTAGACATTGGAAAAATTCGATAGTATTTTTCCTATCTCCCCCTATCTACTAGCAAGCTTCGACCAAAGCTACAGCTCCGATCAACACGTTGATCAATGGAAAATCATCAAAAACCCCAACTCGAATAAACCCCAAATTCCCACGATCCATCAAATTAAAAATCATGAAACATATATTAAAAATCATGATTTCCTATTACAATTCCATTTATGCAATCCGAACATGAAATCGAATTCATTAATTTTCGACTTCTTTTTGATATTTACTGTAATTACCAGTTGCTAAATAAATATGTAATATACACACTTGGGTTCATTTAAAAATTTCTATTACATTCATACCATCATATCTTCTTTTGAAATCATAACCTAAATTTGGATATATAAGAAGAATTTGAATTCTTTTGCTTTGTCTTTAAGTCTGTGATCATAGCAGAGACCAATATTCATAAACTCAGGCATATACTCATATCAACAGAGCAGTTTAAAAATATATATTCCAAATGAAACAATCATGCAAACCATATTTCAATATTTCTATCCATATTCATCACATGCATAAATATGAACATAGATTAAAAACTGTTTTTAAGAAAGGTTTACTCACCTATAAACAGAGCAAAGAACAGGGCAGAGCATGTTCCAGGCTTGTTCCAGGTTTTTGAATTTGATTTTGAACTTCCTTTGTTAAATTTTAAATCCTGCTGTTTGATTTACTTTTCTGATCTTCAGGTTGTTTGAAGAATTTAAACTGCTATTTAAATTTGCCTCCATCTCCTTTAAGTTGCATTTGAATTCCAGACTTTTACATTTCTTCTTTGCAATTTGATTTCAGTCTTCTTTGATTCCAGCTTGTATGTTGATGTTTATATCTTGTTGCTAATTGTATTTGAAAATCTGAGGGTCTTGCATTTGATTTGGATTTTCTAGATTTTCATTTCTCTGATTTGCAGTTGAATTTCCATACTTTCTTCTGATTTGAATTTAAATTTCCAGTCTTCATTCTCTTAGCATTTTGATTTCCAGATTCTATTTCTTTTAGATTCGAATGATATTCTTTCTTAGTTGTGAAAGAAGGAAAAATGAATTCAGCTGAAAAACGAAAATAGATTTCTTCTTTTATATGTTTTAATTTATTTCTTTTAATTCTTAAAAGAAAATGTGGACATTTGTCCTTGGGTTGATTATTTAGCTTACACCTATACATTTAGATTTACAAGTGTCTTAACATACATTTAAAAAGTTAACAAGTGTTTTCATCTTGTCTTTAATTAATTTATTTAAGTTATACATGTATATTTATGAAATATTTATGTGTATGTAATGTATTTATCTTTTTATAATTTAAGCTTTAGGTTTTAATAAATATACAAATGTGAAAAACTATTATTTGAATAAGTTATACTTTGATCAAATATTTATAACATATTTTTATATGCTTGAGAAATTTATTTTAACTATATATATATATTTGTACAAACCATTTTGATTTTTAAGAAGGAAAGAATCTAAAAAAAACAATTGAACTTCTTAATTTAAATCTTAACCAAAATAAAACTTAAAATATATGTTTATAAGAAATTATTCTTGTTATTTAAATCTTAAAATATCATTTTCAAAAGTATTAAACCAAATTACAATTTATATATATATTAAAGTTTGAAAACATCTTATTAAATTCAAATTCAATATTCTTTCCATTCCAATATATACAAATATATATATCCTAAATGGAAAATACTTTTAACATTAGCTTTATAATTATCATATTAATTTTAATACATAACTTCAAATAACAATATATATATACATATATATTATAATTTGATAACTTATCCTTTTATTAAATTAAAGACTCCCTATTTATAATATATATACCTATATATATACATTATAAATATAAACACTTATATTAGTTTTAGTAAGATAAATATTCCTAATTAAAATTTTAGAAAAGATATTTCCAAATTAAAATGTTATTAGTTTTCAAAAGAAATAAATTTGTCAATTTAAAATATTATTAACCTTTTAAAATGAATAAACTTGTCAATTTATAAAATAAATCAACAAATCAATTTAATTATTAATAAAGATTATTAAATTGATATTGCCAAATTTTCGGGATATCACAAGTATAGGGCAGTGCATATGTACAAAGTGGTGCATACGACATTTCAGTTTCGACACAGTCAATTGTGACAACAAGGGTTGCAACCAGACAAGACTCCAAAAATGCAAAGCAAATCAACAATCAACATGACCATACTCAAGTTCAATGGTTCAACCCACATGAAAACATGAAGACTCAAATGAAACCAGAAGCAGACTACAAGAACAGACTCATAAACACACACCAGACACCAACCAGAATTGAACCAAGCATGAATACAAGTGCACCAGCTCTATACATATGCAACAGAGGTGACAACAAAGCTTTAAACATGCTCAAGAGCAACACAATGTAACCATTTCAATATACAAAGCAATCAAGCACTTCAATGAAACAAGACTACATCATTCAGATGGAAGCAGCTACAATAACAGACCAGACATGCTCATGAAACCAAAAAGCAGGAACCACACAAAAACAAGATCACAATAACTATGCAACATTGCAGACCAAGACTGCAAATAACTCAACACAGAAATGAACAAACCACCAAATGCAACCAGAGTATATATGGAACCAGGCCACCAGGCATGTACACAAACTACATTTAGGCATGAAATGTCACTAGAGAATAAAACTTCACAAGGACAACAATTTGTTCATGAAACCAAACCACTAGAAATGTACTTAACATAATGACAACATGACATTATACAATCAAAAGCTTCAGACACAAAATGGGTTAACATGAATGCAAAAAGCTTCAGACATGCTCAACAAGTTTCAGTGTAGACTCATGAAGCCTCAACAAAATGTACACATGATGAACACACATGAAAGCAGTATGTTCATGCAACAAGACTTCAGAGAATACAAGCAATGGTTAGTGCACAAACAGTTGTGAACACAAGGAATGCTAATAAACTAGTCACAACAACAAGCCTCAACATGTACAAGTTTATATGTAGTGACATATACACATAAATATGCATATACACGTATGTAGGTATACATGTATATAAGCATATAAAAATGAAGAAAATCAAAGTCGTGGATCATGAACCAGTCAAGGAGTAGAAAAAGTTGCAGTGAAGTCAATCAGAGGTCACAGTGAATGAAGAACAAGTCGTTGGCAGTAAAAAGAGGAACCAATTAAAATATATTTAAACATATCAAAATTACAATCGATGGATAATCAATTCAACACTTCTCAAATTCAAGTCATAGGAGAAAAGGTCGGAATAGATTCATTCAAATTCGAATTCATCAGAGTTATCTTCGATCAGTGGAACAAGTCAAAGGTCTCACGGTCATATGATCAAAAATCAACGCAAGTGATAAAACCACGAAAACTTCAAACCAAAAATATACGAACGAATTAATAGGGTTTCTATCCCTATAAATTCAACCCAATTCATCACTATCAGGAATCACCAAGTTCGAGCCCAAGCAAACAAACAGAGCATAAAGTCAAGCGTAATCAAAATCAAAAAGGTGCAAAAATCACATACCAATTTCATACCATTCGAACTCGACAATGAAGCAGCCAGAAATTGAATGACACTGATTGAAGAAGCATCAAAGAGAATTGAGGAACAAAAGCATACCAGCAATTAATTTGAACTTCAAATTCAAAGTGGCGGCTTCAATTCAAAACCCTAATTTTTAAAGAGCAAAAGGAATCGGCCGAAGATTTTACAAAAGGGGAAGACAGTGTTCACTTTAATTACTTAATACTTGGGCCAGTTTGTTTCTATTGGCCTTAAAATTATAAATAGGGTTTTGTTTGTTTTTTTATTTGTATCTTTCTCTTTTAATTGAGTCAAACTCTTGTTTTAACTAGGTTACGAACTACGTGGCATAGTTCGGAGAATTTGCAACTTAGTGGCTGAGTTGTGGCAGGGTTTTGAGCTTAGAGTTAGGTTAATCGGGTTAGTGGGTATCGCGAGTTTACGTGTTTTTGTAAGCGATTGATTACTTAATTTCTAGTAGAAATCTTGGGGGCAGCACGTTGATAGTTTTTGCCGAAGCTGGGTAAATCTATGTATGATCTTTTCTTCATTGCTCTCTGTGTTTGTTCTTATTTCCGCATTAATTTTTAGTAGACCCTATTCACCCTCCCCCCTCTAGGGTGAAAACGATCCTACACCTTTGGATCTTGGTTTTGCAAGCCGTTATCTCCTTCATGATAATCTTTATTTGGTCGAACATTCTTCTGAATAGTATGTTCATAGAACTTCCAGTATCTACCAAGACCCAACGCACTATTGTTGGTCCAATACCTGTCGTTATCACCATGGTATCAAAAGTTGGCACTTCGACTCTATAACAACCCGCATATTTTACGATTCGTATATTTAAATGTTTAATTTAAATATAGCATCGTTAGTCGGATTTTAGTACGAAAAAGTCACTATTCGTAGAAGAACAGTCGAATTAGTGAAAAGTCTATGTGGATCGTGCTATTTGGAAGTGCCTATTTTGAAAACACATTCAAACAGGAATTCAGACATCTGAAATGGGTCGTTCAGACGTCTGAAAATGTTCGAGTCAATCCAGAAAGGAAATAGGCTAAAATTGCCATTTTCAGATGTCTGAAATGGACGATTCAGACGTTTGAATATTGTTCTAGACAACTTCTGTTTTTCCAGATTCAGACGTCTGAATCGTTCATTTTAGACGTCTGAATGAAGTTAGAAAACTCATATTTTTCCAGATTCAGACGTCTGGTTTGGAAATTTCAGACGTCTGGATGAAGAATGAAGTTGAGAATCACCAATTTGGACTCGAGACCACTTCCATTGAGTTCAAAATGGTGTTTGCGACTTTTTTGAGTATAAGCATCGATATGTTTGGAGTTGAGTAAAATTTGGATGCTTTCATTTAGGGCTTTGGGTTTGGGTTTCAGCTCATTAACCCAACATATCAACCCAACTCCACTCCACTCCTCTTCACTCCTTCATAATATTTCCTAACACTCAAGCTTTAGAAAAATGGGGGAAGAGAAAAAGAATTAGAAATCTTAAGCCTTAATCTTCTTTGCAAATTCAAGTTCTAGCTCCAAAATTCAAAGAGAAGCTTAGGTGAGCATCTCCTTCTTCTTCTCCATCTCAATCTCTCTCCAATTTCAGAAATTTCCTATAACCTAATTTGGGTTATTGCTTCTAGACTTAGATTGGAGCTTCTAGAGTTGAACTTGAAGAGTAGTTGATCTTCCTTTCCTTTCAAGCTTCTCCTTCATCGTTTTTGGGTTTAAAGGTGAGTTGTTGAACTCACATCTACGTTTATATCTTTGATAGTGTTAGGTAGCAATTCCTAACATCTATTCCTTGTCTATTTGCTTTTGAATTGAATTGGTTTGATGAATATTCCAATTTTTGGTGTTTGAAGTCAAAATCTATGAAAAATCATTATATGGATGTTTGGACATGTTGGTCGGAGCGTATTGGTGAGTCTTTAAGGTTGGGTAGTCGTTTGGCGTAAACCCCTAGCCATCGTCACTCATCCGATCACTTCCGATATGATTTGGCCATCATTGGCCTAGGCAAAGTATTGCCTGAGCCCCAGGTTCAGACGTTTGAAATATACAAGGCAGACGTCTGAATCTGCTTGTCTCGGCCAAATTTGCCTATTTTATGTGGGTTTCCAATTTTTAATCGATTCATGTTGATCTGATTTGTTGTTATCTTTTATATCAACTTTGATGACTTCTTTTTCGGGATTTTTTTGGGAATATCCATTTTAATGGATTTGGTATCGATTTTTATGGTGTTAATTCACGTCGTCGAATATGGATTTTGGTGATTGATTGTTTCTACAATCATTTCTTTGATTTGTCACTTTAAAATGCAAAGGTTTCAATACTAGTAGTAAATACTCAAACTCTTTCATCAAAACGATTCCAACTCTATTTTAATAACAAATCTCATTTATAAAACCATTTTCCAATCTATTAGTATATACAAACCTTTACCTCATTCGTATGAGAAACCTAATTAAACGGCTTAGTAAAACAAGTGGTATGCAACGCTTGCGTTTACTTCGTCGGTTAATTCTTGGACTTGTTCGACTGAACTCTTGTGACAATTTTCGAGTGAAAATCTACAATTTGTCCGTAAATATTTAAGTTAAGCTAGTGGTTATGGGACATGAAGCTAAACTCTTATATTTACTAGCTTAGTGTAATTCACACTTTTTATTGATCGATGATGATCATTTTATGATTTAGACTAGCGATGTGCGATGTCTATTTGTTTGTGTGGGGATTAAAAACCCCATTTGTGGAGCTTCGGTTCAAATTTGGCGGGGTAGCGACCCGTGGTCTTCGGACTGTTTGTGGAGCTTCGGCTCAAAATTTATGGTTAGCGACCATGGAATAGCGTTCCGTTTGTGATACACGTGTTGGTGAGTTTTCATGCTCCCGTTTGTGATAGGCCTTCCCCCCTTTTTGATTTTTGGATTTCTAGTTGATGATTTCTAGAATTTGTGTTTCACCAATTTTTGTGGATTGGCATTGATATGTTTTGTCAATATTTGTGTTTTGGTGAATTATTTAAAGAATGTGATTCTTTTTGGTGCTTCAAGTTGATTTGAGATATTGTATGATTTTTGTTGTTATTTAATGTATACTTTACTCATTATGACATTTTTGGTTATCATACATTTTTGGTCATATCTCTTATCCTATCTCATTTTATCTGATATTTATAGCTAGACTGATTCGTTTATTATTTTCTTCTTAAATAATACTCGGGTCAGACCAAGGTATTTCAGGTGCTTCTGCTTGACTTCTTATCAGGGTCCTTCGCCTAACTTTTGGCTAACTGCTTTAGCATAGTAGTTTTGTTAGTATACATTCAAGTTAGAGACTCCTTGATGTATATTTATTCCTTTGTCTAGCACTTGTATATATTCTTTTGTGATGTAGTGGATCTAGTTTGACCACTACTTTGATGTACACTTCTATGTGTTGTATTCATATCTGTTTCCGCCTTTGTGATATGAATATCTATGACTGATTTGTGTTATGCTTATTTCTATATTTGTTTCCGAATTCCACCTAGCCACTATGTGGTAGCTTTGAGTTTTTACTGGATATGTCGGATTTCCTCTTGAAATGAAATGTAAGTTATATTATCTGACATATCGGTGCTCGCACAAAGCAATTACACAGATGGTCGCTCCTCAACAACCTTATTCTTCGTGCTAGTCGACGGCATTACCCCGTAGTGTCCTTGGCTAGCGTGAGCATAGAGGTGGGGCGTCACAGACTCCATCCGCATCTCTATTTCTTAACATCACATCATCCATTATCATCCTTCGCTGTTTATCCAGAGCTCCATCTTCCATGGCAAGGCAATCCTCCTACTGTACATGCTTTAGAAAGCTCGTGTACCATTCCATTTTGCCCTAGCTTTTCTCTACTGGATGAGGCCCTCCAGTTATGGTATTGATTATCAATTTTCCATCAGTCTGCCTGGATCCTTCTCCGCTAGGCCTAGGCTGATTCCTTTGGGTAGATGGCCCTTGGGGTCTTGCATTTTAACTGCCATCTTGTTGTTCTCTCACATATTGTTGAAGTTATTTATTTCTTATTAACTCCTTAACAACATCCCTCAAATGTCAGCATTTGTTCGTGTTGCATCCATGGGTTTCATGGAAACGGCAGTACTTTCCTAAGCGCCTTTCTTCCTCGGTCCCCTCTTTCCTAGGCGGCCTTTTATACCATTCATTCCTTGCATAGCAAGGTATGTTCTCCAATTTATCATTCAAAGGTGTATATTCATCGGGTACCATAAACCTTGGGCGCTTTTCGTTATCATTCCGCCTACAACTAGAGCACTGATTCCTTTTCTTCTGATTATTCAAATTTCCAATATTGACCCGCTACTTTACCAGAGCTCTCTCAAGTCTGCTTAATTTCTACATTGCTTTGTATTACTTCCTTTGACTACCCACCATCAGTATGCTCAGCTGCCTGACTTGCTTCCTTTAAATGTAAGAATTGACTGGCCTTTCAGTGAACTCCTCCATAGTTGTTGGTAGTTTCATCTTCAACCATTTTCCAAAATCCATGTCTAGGTGTATTCCCCGGACCAAAGCCATAAATACTAAATCTTCCTTCGGATTACTCACCTTTGTAACAGCAATGTTAAACCGATTCAAGAACCACTTTAGCGACTCCTTAGGTCCTTGAGAAAGGCTTGATAAGGACATCATGTCCTTAGGTCGAGTAGCATGGAGCCAGAACTGCTCCAAGAATTTCCTAGCGAATTCATCGAAAGTCGATATGGATCATGGCACGAGCATAGTGACCCACATCGATGCAACATTATCCAAGAAAATAGGAAAACATCTATATCGAACAACATCTGTCGCCCTGGTACCATCCATATGCCATTTATACATTAGTAACTGCTGCCTTAGATCCATAGTCTCATAAAAAATGGAATTTTCCGCGTCATAAACTTCTTGGAATATTCTTCCCTCATATTTTTCCAATGAGTGAGGTTCTGCTTGGCGCAGAACCCCAATCCTCATTCTTTCTACCTTTGCTTTCCTCTACCAACCGCTTAACCATATCTGCTGTATACCTTTTACTAGTATAGTACTCTAAAGATCGACCATCAGGGGTTGTGTCGAGTGTTTGGCTCTACATATGTTCTTAGTTTTCACATTGGCGTCTAGGTTCTCCAATCTCTGGTAGATACACTCCTACGGTCTTCCGTTAATGCTAATTGGTTCCATTGTGGCTATTTGAACTCCAGCATCATTAACTCTAGCATCTAGCTCGTAATCATCACCATCATGCTGGAGATCATCCTTCGAGTCAGATAAGTCCATAGCCTTTACTCCCTTTCCCTTAGTCCTCCAAAATTCCTCTCGGTACCAAACTGATTATGGTTGATACCGAGTTGATTCCATCCAGGGGAGCGCTCTGACTTCCTCTTGCAACTCCTTATGCTGCTCACGCAACCCATTCCTTTTGTTTTTGTCTTTCATTTCACTTGTTTTGACCAAAAATAGATAAAATCTCTACTTCAGATCCGGGATCAGACCTCCTACTCCTTTCGATCCGCTGTGGTTGATGGGTTAATAGTGTTTTGCTAGCATCCATCTTTTCCATCAAAGCCTTCTGACTGTCGACAAACTTCTGATTCAGCTCCTGCATCATCTTGCCAAACTCAACCCTAGTAACCATCTTCGGTGTAGTATATGTTCCGGCACTGCCTATTGATTGCTGATCTCCACATTAAGAGTATTTCCTTCATCTCCACCAGCCACTGCTTTTAATGACCTTCCAAATCTCTTAGGGATCATTCATTCCTCTATGAACAAACTTCTAATTCTCTAAGAAAATCTTCCAGATCTAACCAGTGGATCTCTCCAAACCCAAAATAGTAAACTGGACCTAAACCAAAGAATCAAGTTCTCAGAGAAAGCACCAAAATATTGATTCCAAAAGTGGCATAACACCCAAAGTCCAGTAGAAAAGTTGAGATTTAGCAAAAACTATCAGAAAAATAAAGATAACACCATAATTTTATAGTGATTCGACGATCTCTGGCCTACATCCACTATATCTTTTATTGGTTATAGATTTGAGTCACTAATACAAGGGATTTACTGATTTAAAGCCTAGAACAGCAAATATTAGCTTTTTTAGTGACTTTAATAGAGAAGAGACAGAGAACGAAGAAGATAATGAGCCAAAAAGTCCAAAACTTCTTATGCAGTTGTTGTAGGATCTGTATTTATAGGGAAAGCGTTTAGCAGAACCGGTGGCCCAAGAAGTATCAAGTCCTGATCCAGTTTCGAGCATGCAAAAGTGTGTAATAGAGCTTAAACAACAATAAAAACCATTCGGCGGCATGTGGTTTCGACCAGTACCGATTTTTTTATATGAGGGGAAATCTCCCCTTCTACTCCTCATTGGCTTTCTATCCCTGACCCGTTGTGTTCCAAAAACTTTTCCTTTGAGACTAAGTTGTTCCTGATAGGTTCTGATACTACCTATTCTTGTCCGCTTTCTTTTCTTTCTTCTAGAAAATCCTTAGAGTTATTCGTTTATTCCTTGAAAAATGGACTTCATGATAATCACTCGAGCCAAAGCTTCATGCATAAGATATTTAGAGGAACCATGTGCAATAAAAAGTGGTCGGTACCAAGTGGTAGGGCTCGGTACGGCTTGGTCCTTTTTGCTCCAATTCTTTCAGAACTTCTTGATTGTGCTCTTATTTCCTTTATAAGCGTGCTCCTTTGTACATGAATTGCTTAATCTTCACCTTAATGTTTTGATTACAATGAAAATATGCTTGGTCATAAAGCTAGATAACAATAGTATTAGAGACACATAGTAGAATAAACCTAACTAACAGGATTCAAAGTGAATAAAAATAATGGATTTAACATGTCTTAAAATATGATACAATATCTCTTACATACATGGCTATGCAACATAAGTAAAACATGTCATGTAAAATAACTGAGTCTTAATACAGGTAAAATGAATATTGGCCATCGTCATTGGCTTTATCTCCTTATCGTAGCTCAAAAGCACATAAGCACATGTCATTCTGTAAACCAACCTTAGTCCGATCCGAGGTTTTTAAGTGCATAAAAAACTTAAGTTAGGCTAGAAACTAGCTGTGAGTATAATCGTGCTCAAAATGTAACATAATGACCATGCCAGGTTTAAGTATGCTACACACTATATAACTCTAGTCGGGTATAAACACAACTTTGTAGCTGTAATGTACATCCATAAAAAATTCCATATAAGATTTGTAATTCATAACATTTTAAAACAGATTTTCAAATCTTTTCCTTCTAAATTAGTAACCCAAAATCACTACAAAATGAATTTCAAAATTACTTCCATAAAACAACTTCATTCAAAAAAATCCTATATATTTAGAAATTATATACCAGAGGGCTACTTCGCAAATTATATCAAGACACTAGTTTTGTACACAAATAATTTAACACAATATTTCCCAATTTGTGTAAAACTAATTTTTTTTGCAATATTTTTCTCAAATCGATTTGTAAAGTCCTATTTACCTAAAACAGCTTTACAAAACATTAAGCAAAATAGCTTTTCCCCTTGGTTATTTAAATTGTGAAATTTCCATTTATCATAACCAATTTTCTAATATCTCCAATTTTCATCAAAACTAGATTTCAAAGCACAACATATTTTCACCGAATCCGTCATAAAATAAATATCCTCATATGGTAAATGCTAGTCATAATGAACCATCTGAATCGACACCTAGGGAAGGAATCCATTATTCCAACCTTTATAATCAAGGCTCTACACACAAGGCATTAAATTTAAGCGATGTATGTGTGTGTGTATAAAGCAGTAACTATCTTAATGGTTTATAAAACAAGTAGTAATTCCTTTCGAAAAGGTAAAATCACAAAAATTATTTCCAAATGCAAAACTGAACAAAATCATAATTCTAATTCTTTCAATTGGGAAATTCTCAAAAATGGAAAACACTATCAAAATTCCTCTAGTTTATTTTCCATAAATCAATTTGTTTCATTAAAATTATTTTTGCAATATTTTATAATTCCCAAAATCCAGCTTCACAATATAATACCAAAATATCAATTTTCAATCTCAAAATACACCTTCATGTTTTAAAAAAGCTATTGCTGTGAAAGACTACTAGCAGAACGATGTCTGATTTTGCTTAACCACTAAAATGTCACTATTGTCAAATATCCATATCAACTCAAATTACACAGTTCCATAATACTATAAAAAAACACCTTATATTCTTGAATCCATAAGTCAAAAATATCCGAGAGTAATCAAATATCATTTTTAAGTAGAATGGTGTTTTACTTCGCTTAACTATTAAATGTCGACTTAAATCATCCAATGTAATCAAAATTTAACACCCAATACGATAATATCAAATATTTCAAGCTATTTAATAATCAAGTCTTAGCTTAGAAATTTTATCATCTAGCATCAATAAACAAACGATATGTATTAAAACTAAAACTAAAACTTGGAAAAGGTAGTTTAGAAGTAAGAGAACTTACTCTCACTCATAGACATATATTTAGAGTTAAAATCATATTCATGGAAGTTCACTGTATAACTAAAAGAAAGTTATACTCACTTCCTAAGCTTGAAACTTTTAATTTGATGAAGCAAATGGAAACTGTAGTTGCCTTGAGGAAGATATTGGTTTCTAGTTATAGTTTGTGAATGAAGTAAAATGCTAAGGTAATGATGCTTTTATGGGCTTTGTTGCTTAGCTTAGAGTGTAAGCTAGGGATAAGTCTTAGGTATACGTTTAAATTTATAAATATATATCCTACTGAGATGATTAACCTTTTCCATCATCCAACAACTTGCACATAATTTGTTAAGTGGGACAGTGTATATATATATAATCTACTACACTCATTCTTAGAAAATTCACCATAATTTGAGTTGTAATTCATATTTTTACAATTCGCAAGATGTTTTGGAAAGCTAAAACACTATATAGCAATTTACTCTTAAAAATCATAACCTGATTTGATGGTTTCATCCTTAGAAAAATTAGTTGAAGGTGGATTAAATATGAACGTCGCATTATTTTTACAATAGATGGTTGCATATTTTTTCATACTTTGTCTATACAACTAATCTCAAACATGAGCTAAGTATAGGTACAATTGGAGCATATACACACTAGTTGGCGACTTTGGCTCGCTTTTTCTCGGGTAAACGCGAGATTACTTACTTTAAAATGAAAAATAAAAGTACACCTATGGTTTAACGTATAGAAACGCTAAAAATATTGATCTACATTGTGTTTTTGATCATGTGGTGGATGTATATTTTATATATTATATTTTTGAAATTGCTAACAGATCTCTGTATAAAGAAGACTCTATCAAAAATTTTGAAAATTCTAATACTTCGAAAATTTTCAATAATTTTCGTATACGAAAAAATAAAAGTTAATAAATGAGTCTATTTAAATTTATGACATACGATGAGTTTTATTTTAATGTTAATCACTTTGGGAATTGAGCATGTTTCAACTTGATTTTACATATAAGAAATTGCGTGGACGCAATTTACATAAGGAGGAGGTTTGTAACAACCTTGTTCCAAGCCATAATATTATATAGATTTAATTGAGATAGAAGTGTTTGAACTCGATTTATCATAAGTATTATTTTGGGAGATAAATTCTTGCTTAAATAAGGTCAATTTAATCAAAGACTTCATTTTAATTAATTAATAAAAAAATTCGATAATATATTGGAATTTAGGTAAAAGGTTTTAGTGAATATAAAGTAGTGTTAATAACTTTAAAATGATTGAAATAAATTGGAAATGAAGTTCAATTTGATATTAAAAAAATTAATAATCAACGAATAAGAATAACTACGGAATTTAAATAATTTGTAAAATTTGCCAAAATATATTCCGTGGAGTATATATTAACCAATTTTGGTGGAATAAGAGTTTATTTTAAATTTGATAAAACATCAAAATAGACTTGCATGTAAACCAAGAAGAGTTGATATAAATTGTAGTTTTGAAATGCAAGTTTATAAATAAAATAAAAGACTAATAAAGGGAGAAGAGCAAAGTTTGATTATAATATAACTACACATCTCCTCATCACTTCTCAGAACAAGGAAAAAGCCCAAACCCGCATCTTGATGTCCTCATCCAAACCCTAAATCCCCAATAACCAGTAAATCGCGAATCAAAACGAAAAAGAAAAGAATAATCGAATAAAATCATGACTAGGCCAACATGAGCTAGGGGAGAGGCGCACGTATGTGCTTCCAGTCGCGCAGCCAAGGAAGACGAACGAGGTATTGAGGATGGAGATGGAAGAAATGTCGGTGACTTTAGGTGATCGGGGAGAGCGTGAGCTTTGAGTCACGACCTGGGCTAGCTGGCGATAGTTAGTCATCATTCATGGAGGCTGGCCGTGCGTGGAGACTGGAGTAGCGAAGGTCGATGTGACTATAGGATGGTTGCATCTTGTTGCACGTGCGATCTGGGGCCTGGCAAGCCATAGCCATGCGACTGCTAGTGGCAGAATACTTCGCATCATGAAAATAATTTGTTAAACTCATGAATTCTATCTCTAATTATATGAATCACATTTGCATGCCTTGATATGATTGATTGCGTGACAATACTTGGTTCTTATTGGTTGAATTGAATGAGATATAGTCGCATGATCATAGCTAATTGATTGTTAATGATATATGGATTGTTATGTGCATTGAAAGAAAACAATTTGCAAATGGAACGCTGTTCGATTGCATTATTAACTTTATAGAAATACATATATTGTTTGTGTAACTAGGGTTATAAGAAAATAACTCAAATCATTAAATAATTACATGTTTGGGATAATATTTTATAGAGTGATGTTGGTTCTAGAAGATGCATTTTTAGATTTTTGATTCGTGGTTTGTACTTGATTCTTCGATTTTGAGGCAAAGTCTGAATGATTATCGGTTTTTAAATTTTTGATTTCTAATTTCTGATTCTTAGTTTGTAAATGCAAATTTTAGCTTTGTGATATCATGGAATTCCAATTCTATTAATTTGAAGAAATTTTCCATAATAACATATATATATATATATATATTAACTTAAGGTATTTTTGAAAATAGTTTTCGAAAATCATGTTATAAGATATAGAATTTGAAAAACCACTTTTATAAATTCTATAAAAATTTCCTATGGTAATATTTTCAAATTCAAATTACTATATGATAGAAATATTTAACACAATAATTTTAAAAGCAAAGAAATAATATTTAAAGGCAATATTTAAATAAGAAGAATTTTCTCTATAATAAATATAGTCAACAAACACTTTTTTAACCGATTTCTAAAAAAAGTAATTTCATATAAAATATTACTTCTATGAAATGAGAATTCTAATTAATTGACTTAGTAGTACTAGTGCTATGAAGCATTAGTATCACTATACTGATTGGTCTTTGATTTGTTCAGTAGATTATTTTGTTTTATGAAGTGGAGTTTGTTATCTTATTCTAAATATTCAAGAATCACCAAATGGTTACGGGACATTAGGGGAATCGCGAGTATTTATTATTAGAAAATATATAACACTTTTGATCAGAAATGATCACTTTCATGATGTGGTGACTCACTTTTACTTGCTCACTGACGTTCTTTCATGTCCTCTTTGCATGTTGACTTATTTTTGGATTTGTCTTCGACATACTCTTATATACGCTTTTGAATGTGGTACGTGACTCGCTTTTAGGCTTGTTCACCGACATACTTTCATGTTCGTCTTTGCATGTTGACTTATTTTTCGATTTGTCTTCGACGTACTCTTATGTATGCCTTTGGATGTGGTGACTCACTTTTAGGGTTGTTCACCAATGTGTTTTCATGTTGACTCATTTTCAAACTTGTTTTTGACATACTCTTACGTATGTCTTGGGTTTGACGTTATATTATGACTCGCTTTCATGCGGGTTCTTTGATTTATGATATGCTTTGTGAGGTTTTTATTATTGTATATTGAAATTGCTTGTGATAGGCAAATTTATGGATTTACGACATGGTAATTTGATGAATGTTATGCTTGTTTTAGTTATGAAATACTTTCATGTTTATTTTCGGGTTCGACTTGCTTTTATGCTTGTCTTTTGGATTTCACTTGCTTTCACGCAAGTTTATGGTTTTGATTGCGATATGTTTTGATTCATCTTATTTTGGTTTGAATTAATCAAGTTAAACCATTGTTTATTTAGACTTTTGGCTTATTATAGAGTTATGGCTACATTATTATGATTCATATACGTTATACCATGTGATCTCACTTTTATTGAATTAGAATTAGCCTAACCCATTTATTATTTTTATAATAATCGGGTCAGACCAAGACATTTTAGGTACCGGAACTCAGTGACATTTTGATACTATCTTAGCTGGGTGTTAGTTGTGTATATGATGTATATATGTATCTTTTGGGTTAAGATCATGTACCGGTGATATCTTTAGTTGATATTATGACTCATGTTATGCACATATTATTTTGGTCCTAGCCTTGTGCTTGACTTGTATATTATGTGGGTCTACTATTTTATTTTGTAGACTAACTTATATATGTACTTTTATATCGATATTATATGTTCATGTAACAGCCCGCAAATCTGTACCCACATTAATCTCCATTAATGAACTCAAGAA
Source organism: Allium fistulosum (assembly GCA_030737815.1). Classification (NCBI taxonomy): domain Eukaryota; kingdom Viridiplantae; phylum Streptophyta; class Magnoliopsida; order Asparagales; family Amaryllidaceae; genus Allium; species Allium fistulosum. Next base: position 492,565,301 of record CM060905.1, on the reverse strand, counting down.
GAATGGAAATACGAACCATTTAAGTTAAGAAGAAGAGGTAGAAGAAGAAAATAGAAAACAACAACATCAGAAACTCACATCGCAGCGGAATAAAATATAATAGATAACAACTGATCTTTACACAAAAAAAACTATATCTGTTTATACATCTCATTATCAGAGTACAACACAATCAATAATACATCACTGGACAGTTATATTAACTGGTCCCACAACAGAATACACAGTATACACAACACATCGGAATATACAACAAATACGAGTGATACGTCTTGCCATCCAGCTCGTCTCCTGAGCTCCATAGTATCATAACCTGTATCCTATAATACTCGGTCTGACCCGAGCATTATAATAAAATAACACCCGAGTCAGTCTGGAAAACCAGCGTGAGAAAATCACACTCAAGTTTATTATTAAGGTTTTAAAATCCTTTGAAAATAAAAGCATCTCGTAAGACCACGCCACAAATAAACATGTCGGGTTTTTCCCTTACGATAGCTAAAACACTTTCTTATCAAATCCTTTGATATTATAATAGTGTCTATATACAAATACTTATTCAAATAGCTGAAATTGTTACATGATTAAATTCCAGCTAATAGGTATACAAACAAAACCGTAAAGGCACGTAGGGAGAATGGATTTTCAACTAATGACTAGGCACTGGGGTACCACCTGTCACAGTACGTGGCCTAGATCACAGTACCGAGGACCCACCCTAAGTCCCCTGCAACACAAGGCCGGAACTATCCCTTACTGGATAATTCCGAATAAAATCACCCCACGGTTGTGATCAGCAACCGCACCACTAAGCCGAAATAAAAAGGGACATCTAGACAGGGATGACCTTACTCTCAAGTGGGTGCGACCCACGAAGCCTTGCTGCATAACCCCTGATTTTCAGTCATTCCCGGTTGATGAGGCTCGAGACTAAGCATTACCTTTATAGAACATATCCCTTAGAATGCCCATCGTCCGCTGACGATGTTCCGAAAGCATTCGTCCATACAAGTCCGTCCCGGGTCCGAACGGAACCGAAGGCACTACTCCTACTACATCCATTTTGGAAATATCCTCAGGATTAGTAGCGACTAGCCCTTGCACTTCACCGCTCCATCTTCGACTCCGAAATCGTTTCCACGAAACGTACAAACCGGATCGAAGTGGTTTTCAGGAAAAACTCCCGATCCCGGTCTCTTTGAAATGATCAACGCATTGGCCAATATTGATAGTCGGTTCTTTAACTATCAAATAACATTCACAATCATCCATCAAACAATAAATAATTAACCTCAAAATATCTTCGCAAGATATATTTCCATTTTCAATCCTTTTTTAAAACAGTTTTCAAACCACACTCTTCTCATGGAATAAAATTCCCAAATATTTATTACCACTGGAGACACCAAGTACAAAAACTTTAGATTTTTAAAATAATTTAAAAACACTTTATTATAAATATACTTTATAACATTGAAATTTAAAACTACTTAAATACTTTATTAAAATATTTACTTTAAGAATATTTAAAATAAAACCACGTTATAAATATAAACTAAATTTCTCTTTTAACATAATACTAAGTCACTTTTATATAATTATTACAATAATAGGTTTTGAAAATCTTACTTTGGGATTTAACATTTAGAAATAATCAATTTTCCAAAACATGCTTTTTAAAACACAATTAGAACTTTTAAATTATATTTAAAATTCTTTGAAAACGTACTTGGCTATCCAAGGAAATACACTTCTCTTCACATCTTTTAAAAATAAATCAACATTTATTTTTAAACCAATTCATATCCCTTTATAAATTTCCACCTTGAATTTATATTTTCAAATATCCACTAATATTTTATTTACTTTATAAACCCAGTTTATAAATTCCAAAATCTCACTTCTCTCTAAAATTTCAATTCCAAATACTTAAATCAATTTACAATTGATTTCCAACTCACTTCACTTGAAATAATTTCTTTACTTCATTTATTTCAAAATATATTAACTTTTAGATTTATTTGTTATTTTTGAGTTAAAACCCCTTTGAACTGAAAATACCAATTTCAATTTTCCAAAACTCCTTATTTATCCTTTAATTAAATTTAATCCTTAAATTCAAAAATAAATTCTTTATTCTTTAAATTTAATATCACTTTAGTTTATAATTCATTATTTCCCTGTTTATTTAACATCCCTTTTTAATTTATCCTTAAATTTATTCAAACTTCTAAAATTATTTACTTAAAGATTTCTCTTTTATTTTCTTTCCCAAAATCCAATTTATTCATTTTGGTAACTCATTATACTCAAATGTATTCAATCAGACCACAATATCCAATATTCCGATTATCAATATAATTCATCACAGAATATCATAACATAGGATATTAAACAAATCTAAATAAATTTTTGAGGAATCCAGTTGGATCCCTCCAACCTGTTTCCCTACATCCACAGACGTTAGCATAATACCAATTCCACTTCGAGGTGGAATATTGCAGTATATGGGTTTTTAAATATTATCATCCGCTATTATGCGGCGCATAGGGTCTCATCCGCTATATAATGCAGGAATATCAACTCCAATATATACATATTCCAATATATATATATATTGATATATACTACTATATATACTATCCTATCAAATCAATCCAATCATTCACCAAATATTTAAATTTAACTATTTAAATTTAAATAGCAACCAGATGAGTGAGATTAACTCACCTTTGATTTTGATTTTTGCAATCCGACCAAACCAGCTATTTCTTTCACGGTTTTGGACCTTGTATAACATTATAAAATTTATTAATATTTGAACTGATCGACCAATTAATTACCATTTGATGGACTTAAATAACAAATTATTTAATTTAAATTGATTTTTCCTTTTAGTAACAAAAATAATTGAACAAGTCAATTTAACAAATTAATCTCCTGAATACATTTTTCTAAAATAGTAGTAAGCTAAAGCATGTATATATTCTTCTTTCTCAGATATATTTATATTTATAAATTCCTCTTCTGTGAATAATAAAATCATAAATCTGCCTTACTATAAAACTTTTCCTTTTCCTTCACTGTAAATAAATGTTAAGTTATATTTTCTATATATATTTAGCCAAATTTAATTGAAATAAACAAATCGAATACCTCACGGAGTCGATCAATCGAAATATCCAAGCTCTCAACACCCCGCTTGACTACCATCACGCACCCAGACTTTATCACGAAAACCGCTTCCATCACTTCGCACGCGAGCCTGAACGTGGCGTCGACCTTCGTCCATCACGCTGCACCCTCGAACTCAAACACGCGACTCGCACAACCCAAAACAAACTCCTGTACCCTCGCTTGACAGCGAAGCCCAAACGCTCACGAATCCAATCTCGGTTCCATCGACTGGGGCGGTTACGACTTCCAAGCCTTGGAATCTCTCGATTTGTGAAGGATATAGGAATAAGAAAGAACGGAAAGTTTGATCGAATAAGGCGATTCGATCGGCCATATTTACTTCCTTCCAAGTTTTAAAGTCTGGATGAAAAGATGGACGTGATTTCATTTGAGATCGATCGTATTATTTATTTTATCTTTTATTTTTAGTTTTTACCAAAATAAACTGAAAAGGGGAAAGAATGTGATGTATATAGGTGGAAGGCGGCTTCACAGAGAAGGGTGGCAATAGATACATGCTAGGTCTGCTTATAGGGTGGCTAATGGATTTGAAATTTTATATTTTTATATCCAAAAATATCTCGTGGTCCATAATTCTAAACCCCGAACTCCAATTTAAAATCAACGACCTGCGTTCCTAGCGTTATCATTATTCTGAACACGCTGGAACAGGTTTCGAGGTCTAGTTCGACCATATGGGGAATATAGCTTTTTGGATCCAGTTATTTAATATTAGATTTCGATATTAATTTCAGCGCATTTACCTACCGTACGATCACACGACAACTCCAAATGTTACAAAAATTGAAATCCAATAATAATACAATATTACGGATCCAATGGAACTGGTTTCGTTGAATTCGGAGACTGTGCCTCGGAAGGCTATTTTTAAATATCGATTTAAACGATATATTTTTAAAATTAAACAAAACACCTTTAAATTCAAATTTAAAAGTTCTATTACCTTCAGTATTATTAATATGAATTTTACAAGGTTTCAAAATATTTTGTTTATTTAGCTTAGAATACCAGATTTACTATTTTATCCAACTTCAAATAATTTAATTTAATAACTAAATCACCTAAAAAACAGCGATATTTGAAATTTAAGTTAATAATTAATCTCTGAATATTTAAAATTAATTAAATATTCCAATTTCAAATATACAAAAATTCCGGGTCGTCACAGTTCAGCTATGTTCTGTGGTTCATTACAGCAAAAAAATAGGTTTAGCAACGCATCAAAAACGCAACCATAACTTATAGTACGTTTTAGAGGACGCTGTTATACGACGTGAAACTAAAAATCGAGAACATTTTGTTGCATTTTCATAAACGCTACCAAAAAGTAACATATTGTAGCGTTCAACAAACACAATCAATTTTTTAAACCTAATATTGTATAAGTGCCACTTAAAAGTACTGTTGATGCTACTATAAAATATTATAGTAGCGTTTTTATAAACGTTGTTATATATGATAACAACAGTGACTCTCCCCTTGGTTTTTTAATCAAGTAGTTATTTACTATGTTTTCAATACATGTTTATTGTCTTAACTTTCTTCCAAAGAATATTAATAAAAATGCATTTTCTAACACAAAATAACAAGAGTTAGTTTAAATCGTTGACTATGTATCCTGGCATATCAAATCTGTTATGATAAAGGGATTCAAGTCCATTCTGTTGAGTTTAGTCCCACATCGGACAATTTACAATATAAATCCTGCATAAATACTAAGAGACCGCCTTTCACATTACCAATTGGTTTTGTAATAATACGTGGTTCTCTAACATGGTATAAGAGTGGGTGACATGTGGACACTCATTGAGGGTGACGTGTAACATAATTAAACCCGCTTTGATGCCATGTTAGAGAACCATGTATTTTCACAAAACCAATTGGTAATGTGAAGGGCGGTCTCTTAGTATTTATGCATGATTTATATTGTAAATTGCCCAATGTATGCCTAATCTCAATACGCCCCCATACGTGTGGCGCATCATCAGCCAAAAACATGGACATTCATTGAGGGTGACGTGTGACACAATTAAACCTGCTCAGATACCATGTTAGAGATCACAAAACCAATTGGTAATGTGAAGGGCGGTCTCTTAGTATTTATGCATGATTTATATTGCAAATTGTCGGATGTGGGACTAATCTCAACACATTCTTCTTCATATTGTAGCAAGCATTAGTAAAGCAGAACATATACAAACTTAAATTGAGCCTAAAATCCAATAACCATAAGCACTCGCAGAATCAAAGGCATCATCACGTACCCTTATTCCCGTATTAGCTTATGAAATTAAAAAAAAAAAATTATACCCTAATAAATAGATTATGATAAAATGTTATAAAGATAATTAAATATTTTTACCTTTTACTGAATTCTTCAATATGGAAAACCCATTTTGTCAACGACTAAGGAGTGGAGATGGATGGAGGCAATGGAATTAGAGCAAAGGTGCTAGAATTGGAGCATAGTCACTGAGTTGGATCCTAGGCCATAAAATTGAAGCGAAGGCAGAGAAGGACCTGCGAAAGTTTTTACCAGCATTAATTTATTTGCAGTCAAGTGATAGGAATTAAGGGTTTCTTCTAGATAATAGCTAGGAAGATGGGAAATATTTTTACTATTTGCTAAAATAACAATAAGTCCCCGCCTAACAAAATTTCGACAAATTATGGCGTTTTGATCCAGTTTTATTTACTTCATAGAACTAATAAGTGCACTTACAGTTGAAACACTACCGTTTATGGCTACTAAAAACACATTTTCTTGTAGTGATTCTGAATTTTCTATGATCTCATATATTATTCTGAAATTATTTTTAGCAATCGTGTTTATTGCTTTGTGACAATACCGTACACGTCCAAAATTTAGTACAGATCCTCAAAATTTTGGTAAGAAAGATGTGTCGGTGTTAGCCTAAGGGAGTATTCATGCTTGGTAACTCATAACCAGCCTTATTTTCCGTATTACCAGACGGTATTACTAAGTAATATTCTTTGTTAGTATGGGTATCGAGGTGGGACGTTACAGTTGATCATCCCAAAAAGGCATTATATGTCGAGTATTCATCCACTATAACGAATTTTTGAATCTAGACTAAACTACAATCTCCTTCACCTAACTACATGGGCTGATCGATTGTCCCGATTTGTTGTTTTGCTTCACCTGCAAACCCTTGAATTTTGGTTTTACAGGCTGTAACCTCATTCATGTTGAATTGTTAATCAAATGTTTTCCTAAATAGTATTTCTTAGAACTCCTAGTATCTACCAAGACTCAACGTACCATTGCCGATCTAATTCCAACTGTTACCACCATAGGGTTGGAAGTTGGCGCTTCGATTCCGTCAGCATCCCTATTCCTGAATATGATATCATCAGTTATCATCTTTTGTTGTTTAGTCAAAGCTCCGTCTTCTACGGCAAAGCAATCCTCATGCGGTATGTGCTTTAGTGAGCTTGCGTACCGTTCCATTTCCCTCTAGCTATTCTCCGCTGGATAAGATCCTCCAGTTAGGGTATTGATAAATAACTTCCCATCATTTCACCTGGAACCTTCTCCGTTTGGTCCAGGCTAATTCTCCTAGATAGGCAGCTCTTAGGATCTCACATCTTGACCACCCTCCTATGGCTCTTTAACATACTGCTAGAGCTTATTCCTCCTTATCGGTTCTTCAATGAGATCCTTTAAATGCCAGCACTCGTTTGTGTTGTATCCATGATTTTCATGGAAACGACGGTACTTTTCGAAGCATCTTTCCTACTCAATCGCTTTCCTCCTAAGCGGCTTTTGATATCATTCACGTTCCTTGTATAGCAAGGTATATGTTCTCCAGAGTATCATTTAGTGGCGTATAGTCTTCTGTTTTCATATTCCTCGAGCACCTCTTGTTTTCGTTATGCCTTCCACTAGGGCCTTGATTCATTTTCTTTTGGTTACCAGAATTCCCAACATTAACTGTCATATTACCCGAGCTTTCTCCAACTTGTTTAAACCATGTTGCTCTAGATAACTTCCTTCGACTGTCCATCATTGCTCATCCCTGCAATTAGACTTGCCTCTTCCAACTATAGAAACTGATTAGCCTTCCAATAGAACTCTTTCATAGTTGTAGGTTGTTTTATTTTAGCCATCTACCGAAATCCGTATCCGTGTGGATGCACCGGACCAATGCCATAAATACCAAATCCTCCTTCGGATTACCTATTTCGGTAACAACAATATTAAACCGGTTCATGAACACCTTCACCTACTCCTTAGGTCCTTGAGATATTCTCGACAAGGACATCACATCCTTAGGCTAAACAACATGGAGTTGAAACTGCTCCATGAACTTTCTAGCTAACTCGTCAAAAGTCGATATGGATCTCGACGCAAGCCTAGTGAATCACATCGATGCAACTCCTTCCAGCAAAATAGAAAAACACAAACATCATACGGCATCCATCACTCTAGCACTATCCATGTGCCACTCATATTTGAGTAAGTGCTGCATAGGACCTGTAGTTCCGTTATACATGGCATTGTCGGCATCATAAACTTCATGGGATACTCTTCCCTCAAATCCGTGAAGGGAAATTTGCTTGGTGCTAAACCATAATTCTCGTTTTTTCTACCTTTTCTTTCCTCGACCAACTGCTTAACCATATCTGCTATATATTCTTCGCTGGCTCGGTACTCCAGAGGTCGACCATCGGGGGCTGCACCGAGTGTTTAGGTCTATAAACATTCTTGATCAGCCCGCTAACATCTAGGCTCTCTAATCTCTAGGAGAACCACTCCCTCGTTCTTCCTTTGACGCCTGGCTGGTTCCACCTTAGCTATTTGAACTCCAGCTCCATTAACTCCAACGTCCAACTCGTAATCATCACCATCGTGCTGCATGTCATCCTTCGAGTCAAATAAATCATAGCCTCAACTCCCTACTTCCCCTATCTTTCACCATTCCTCTCGGTATCGACCTAATTATGGTCAGCACTGATCGGTCTCCTTTTGGGGGGATCATGCTGACTTCCTCCAGCAAGCCCTTCTGTTAGTCTAACAATTACTTCCTTTAATTTTTGTCTTTGATTTCGCTTATTTTGGCCAGAAACTTTCTTCTTTAGATCCTGGAGGAGAGACTTTCCTTCTGCTCGTCCTTAATCTTTGTGGTCGCTAGATCAGTAGTATTATGTTAACATCCACCTTTCCCATCAAAGCATTCTGACTATCAACCAACTTCTGATTCAACTCCTACATCATCTTATCAAACTCACCCCTAATAACCATCTCCTGCTAAGCATGGAATTGCTATTGATTGCTAACTTCCAACTGGTGAGCATTTCCTTCATCACTGCCAGCTACTGCTCCTGACGATCTTCAAGATCTCCTATGCGCCATTGATTTCTATCGGCAAGTTTTCAAATTCCTTAAAGCAAATCTTCTGGATCTTAGCAATGGATCTCTTAAAACCCAAAATAGCAAGCTAGATCTAACCTTGAGAATCGAATTTCTTAGTGAAAGCACCAAAATGTTGACACCAAAAATGGTGCAACACCAAAAAATCTGTATAAAAGTTGAGATCTAGCAAATACTATAAGATAATTAACAAAAACAATAAGGAGAACAGAATAATTTTTATAGTGGTTCGGCAATCCCCAGCCTACGTCCACTATATTCTATCGATTATTTGATCGAGTGTCACTAGTACAAGGGATTGACAAGTTTTTAAAGCCTAGAACAGCCAATATTATCTACCTTAGTGACTACGGAGAGGAGAAATAGGAGATGGAGAAAACAAAAGAGTCAAAAGGTCCTTTTCCAGTAGCCATGGGGTCTGTATTTATAGGGAAACTAGCTAGTAGAACCGGAGGCCCATAAACATCAAGTCCAGATCTACTTCTAAGAATTCAAGTGAGCATAGTGAGGCCGGGTTAGTAATAAAAACCACTCAGTACCTAGTGGTTCCACTCGGCACCGATCGATTTTCTTGGGGAAGAAGCTTCCCAACTCATCCTATTTATTTTTCTATCTTCAACCACTTATGTTCCAAGCAATTTTCCTTTATGATTGAGCTATTCCTGAGAGGTTCCTAATACTGCTCTATTTATCTTTGCTTTCTTCTCGAGAATACTTAGATTTGTTCTCCTATTCCTTGAGAAAAACACTCCACAATGGTTAATTGAGCTAGTGCTTCATGGATAAGTTGTTTTGGGAGTCCAGAGTGGAGTAAAAAGGACTCGATACCGAGTGGTAGGGCTTATTACCAAGTGGTCCACTTTGGTCCTCTGCCTTTGCAACTTCTTGAGTATAATCTTATCACCCTTCTAAGCATGTTTCCAAGTTCGTGAATCATTTTGTCTTCATCTTAATATTCTAGTTCCAGTGAAAATCTGCTTAGCCAAAAAACCAAATAACACTAACTCTATAAATTATTCTGTTTTCACTACTTTTGATTTAATCTATTCTGATGATGGGGACCCTCTTCTATTCATACTAAAGGAGGGTCCCATTATTATGTTTCTTTTATTTACTATCATACGTGATATTGTTGGACATATTTAATAAAATGTTGTTCCGACTTTTTTGATATATACATTTTCGTTTCAAGGTCTTGCTAAAAACAACATAATAAGACTGTTGACATTAAAGTTAACACAAAATATTCATCTTCTGATGGTGAATCTATACCAAATCCTACTTAGTATTGTATTATTGTTGCAAACTTGGTATATCTTACTATTACTCCTCCAGATATTTCATATATTGTTCATATTGTTCATTTGTAGCTTCTCCAACCATAGTTCATTGTGTTATTATTATTTGTATATTGAGATATCTTAGAGGTAAAATTTTCCATAGCCTTCTACTTTCTTCCACCTCTTCCATGAAGCTCCATGCCTACTCTAATGCAAATTAGAGTAATGGACCCATTAATCGCAAATCAGCTACTGATTATTGTATCTTTTTGGGTGGTTCTCTTATCTCTTAGAAGATTAAGAAAAAGTCTATTGTTTCTCATTCTCTAATTGAAGTGAAATATCGTACTGTGGCATCTACTACTAAAGAAATTTGTTTGATTATGATGTTTTCTCAAGGACATGGGATAATTTCTTCATCGTCCCATTCCTATGTATTGTGATAATAAGAATATAATTCAAATTGCTCACAACTAAATCTTTCATGATCGAACTAAGAACTAAGATTGATTATCACCTTACATGTCATCAACTTGAAAAGGACACCATTATTTTGCCTTTTGTACCTTCTTCCTTGTAGATTGTAGACTTATTTACCAAGCCACACTCTATTTCTCATTTTATTTTTCTAGTTATCAAACTCTCAATGCTCATAGCTATAACCTATGTAGTTAAAACCTTGATAAACCTCACTAATGCATTTCTAAAGTGCTTAGGGCACTTTGATCTACAATTTTTTAATTTAGCACTATTAAATAGTAAATCCGCATAAAACCCAGCTATATTCAGCTAGCCCGCTAAATCAGGGGTTTTAGCACCTACAATAGTAACTTTGATATAAAAATGATTAATTTGACCAGTTCTTTCATAAAGCAAATCAATAAATGTAGGTTATAGGTCTATATTCAAGTCATAATCATTAAACATGAATTAGAATTTATTTTATTCACCAAGTCTGAATAGCATGGATCATGATATTCTTTGATTTTTTACAAAGGAGTGAATATTGTTTATTTTTTCTACACGTATGATATAAAAATTAGAATAAATAAACTTTCGGGATTTGATTTTATCATCAATAAAAAAAGTTTACGCCTCCGCTATTTTTGATATATCCCCACTCTAGCTATTTCCACTTCCACCTCTATAAAACCACTAAGCGCTTTTACTGCACGGGCTATAGCATTATTAGTTTGAAGGGGGTTATTAGAAAATTTCCTATATTTCCTATTATGTTGGCTTCTTATTATATTATAAGGGTAAATTAGTCTTTATTATTTTTTATTTTACGACTACAAATAACTTTTTATGTTTAGGGTTAGGAAATTAGATTGTTATGTTATTTGCTATTTAATAAAAACCTAGCCTCCACCTTTTATTTATCTCCTATTCTTCTTTCAATTAAAGTTTGTTTATCATATCGATTAACGCATTTATCTTGTTGGGAAACATTAGCATCTAAAACATTAACTCAATCTTTTTGTTAGCTAGAAAATATGAATAGCCAAGAATATGACAAATTTGGACAAGTTATTACATATAATATCATACAAAGACAATTTTTTGGTTACCACATGGTATTTTCCTTTGGTGCCAAAATCTCTTTGAAAAGTGAATACCAAAATGAGATGAGCTATAGAATAAGCAAAAAAAAAAATCAAAGTTGATATTTTTCAACCTTATTTTTGGACCAACACCCCCAATTGATAGAGAAAGGTGAAAAAAATATAAACGCAAAGAGAATAAGAATAGTGACGCAAGAGGTTTTAGAATGTTTCACTAAATTGCTAGATTACGTAAATTATATCATTTTTATTGATTTCTTTTTGCTATAACCATCAAAGTTACAAATGATTTTTTAAATACAATGGTTAAATCTCGAATTTGGAAATGTTTCCTCTAGCTAAGTTAATAATAGTGCCAAAAGTCCCATTGTTGTTGGAAATGTTGGCTATTTATGGCCGAATAGCCTAGAAAGTCGTCAGACCTCGTTTGAAATTATCGGTCAAGGAGCTACACAAAATAAGGAAAAAGATCAAGTCAATTCTAGACTAGTTCTCGAGGCTTGATGAATTGATATTGATCCATCTATGGATCGATACCGATCTATGGCCATGGTCCAGAATTTGTACTTTGTTCTAGAAATGCCTTAGTCTTCAATGCTATAATGTTTTAAGGGAAAATTGGCTTTCATTGGATTATTATCAATCTATTACCCATACCCAAAACTTGTCACTTTCTTCAACTTGGCTTAGAGATCCATTGTGCAAGATCTTAGGGGCGGTTTGGAATTTTTAATGGATCGGTACCGATCCATCTCCTATGCCTAAATTTGTCTTTTTCTTCAACATAGCTTAAAGATCCATAATGCAAGAGTCCAAGAGAATATTTTACTTTTGGATGGATCGATGGTGACCAAGTTTGTTGATTGGTGGTGATCCTTCCCTATGGATTATGCAGAACATCTCGACACACTTCGTTGCCTTATCTTATGAATAGCTGGAGGACTTCACAAAGGAGGGCCCAATTAAGAAAAGTAGGTTTTTCATTATCAGACTATGATATCATGATTAAAATAACTTAGATTTGAATGCGGTTTCAATTGACATTCATCGTTTTCCATTACAATTGTTTTTCCACTGATTTGAGTCAATTCAGAGACTATGAAAAAGTTGTCGATAACACTTGCCCTACAAAGCTTGCTTGCATGAATAAAAGCATGCTTTGATTAAGAACATGCATCGATACTAGCAAATTATTAGCAATGTTCTCAGACCTTCTATTAAATCAATTGTAGTGAATCATTCAGTTCCGTTGGATTTGCATACAGATCAATGTTCACTTTGAACCCATCGAGGTCAAGGACTCTTATCCTTGCCTAAATGTTAATAATCATCATCATCCTACATTCCCATGGGGTTTATATATCATGAATAAATCATATATCTTGTTATCATGTAGTATAAATCATGTATCAACGTTTAGGGTTATGGTTTTTCCCCCAGCCTAAGAATGACTTACAAATCAGTTGGTATCTCCCAACATCCCATGTCTAACCAAATCAACGCATTATCATTAAGTTACCATATATCATGTATCAATATGCGATGTCAGCGTATTGATCCCAGTTGAATGTTACTCATAAATCGCCTAGTATCACTTAGCATCCCAATAAAGTAAATTCAATTGGATCAAGGCATCGATACCTGTTAGTCATTCAATAATCATAATCAAGAAGTTCCTAATCAAAAGGTATTCATACCTTGAAGTAAAGTTTTAATCTCTTCAAATAAGATGATCGTAAATCTACTTTAAGTCCATCCACTTACACTACGACGAGGGAACTCAAATTTAACGCGAGTCCATTGACTCACTCTTCGATGGGAGGATTTGCTATCCTATAAAGGTCAATCCACTCACTTTTCGATGAGGGGACTTGTATTTCATGGTTAATCACCCGTCTTTTCGGTTGAGGGATCCATAACCTATTGGTTTACATGTGAAATATAAGGATAGTCTAATTCAATAAACATCCAATTTTAATACTAGAACCAAATTTATGTCAAATTTCATGTCTTATGTGTTATCCCACCTTTTTGGCAAGGCCAGGACACCAAGGAATTGATTGGATTCCGAATATCGCTTGTCGTGGATATCAGTGAATTTTGCCAGAGTCCGAATCAAGCTACAATTGATGAGACAAGACTATCAGAGCAAAGGGAGCCAACGTTCCAAGTTTCAAGTCAATCCAAGTTCGTATGCTCAAGCTATGATGGATACAAGTAGGAGGAAAACGCATGTTTTCGTATCCATCCGATATGTTCATTTCACATCCATCAGGGGACTTCGTTTCGTATCGATGGAGGTAGCCATGTTTCGAATCCATCAAGTTCGTATCGACCGGTTTCGTGTCCATCGATAATTAGTGCAACTCGTATCGGTTGACCAAGTGTCTTATTCGCAACCATCAAGAAGCCTTGCTTCGTATCCATCCAGCCTGTGTCCATCATCCGTTTCACATCGTCAAATTCCCCTGGCTTCGTCACGATCAGGTTGGAAACGTTCGAACCCATCGAGTTCGTATCGGTCAGATTCGTATCCATCAACAGATGACGTGTCTCGCCACCATCAGTTAATGTCTACTTCGTATCCATCGGACCAGTGCTCTTCGTATCCATCAGAGGACCTCACTTCGAATCCATGCCCAATGACTTATTCGTATCCGACAAGTCAACTGACTAGGGTGACGTGTAATCCATCGAACCAAACGGGGCGAGATACATGGAGTCGAAGCGGTCAACACGGAGTGAACACTGGATCGAAACGAAGTGCGCGTGCCACATCATCTCAGAAGCACGTGCAATGATCGATACGATGGAATCAACTCGAAGCCATGGAGTCGAACGAAACAGCCACCGATGAATGCCACTTCATGTCGACCATATCTCGTGATCCACTGATCCAAATACAATGAAATTTTCAAAGGAGTTCGCATACACACAAAAGAATGTCTCTGCAAAATTTCAGCTCGATTGGACATCATTTTGGTCGATACGAAATGGATTTGTATCGATCGTAGATCGAGGCGAAACTTCCCGAGGTTGGTCGCGTGGGCCCCCTCACATGTCAGACCGAGTATCCAAAAGTTTGAGCGAAATCTAAGCCTCCTACGCCTATAAATAGAGCCCCAGAGCATACAGAAAAGGGATATTTTTTCTCTGAAGCACCCAGACTCTGCCGGATTGGAATTTGCATCTTATTCCTACTGTTGAATTCGAATTCCAAACTGTAATTCACTGTTGTTCGCTGTAATTACTTGTAATCATTGAGAGAGAATCAATAAAATCATCAAAACTTCATAGTGGACGTAGGCACTACGCCGAACCACTCTAAACTGCTTGTCTTTGCATTTTACGTTCTTGTTTGTTGGAGTTTTTGTTAGGTAATCTCTATTTTACATTTATATTCTTCATTTTATCTCTTCAAACAACTCCCGAAGAGTGTTGTGCCCATTTTTGGTACAAACACTTTGGTGCTTTCACTGAGAAAACCAGTTTTTTCTCCTGCTCCTTGGATCTACCGTCAATACCGGATTGAATAAATCCAAGAGGAAGATCCAGATATCTGATCCGGAATCCTGCCATTCTATTCAAATTTGCGTAAAATCTAGGAAAGGACTCCACCACTGAAAATGGTTAGCATGAGAACTACCGCTACCGCCGCTGATCAAGAAGGCCGAGATAGACAGAATCCTACACAGCAGACTTCTTCCAATCAAGACAACACTGCTCACTCAGATCCATCAGGACCAGTCACCCAGCAAGAGTTCCAAGTGTTGCTCCAGGAATTGACCCAAAGCCGGCAACAGTTGGCTGAACAGTTACGCGCCAATGTTGAACTGACCAACCAACTAAACCGCCAGAGCCGCAGAAGGTCCAGGAGGGATGATGTTTCCCGCGCATCCACTGAAAGTTCCGCCTCATCTGACTATCACCGCAGGTCTACCCGCCCCCGGTTAGAGGGGAGTCACGCACAAACCACTGGATATCAACCCGCCTTGACCGTTGGACAATTGAGGACAGGGCCGTCGACCAGCTTCCAGACAGGACCCTCAACACGAGGAGGCACTACTCCACAGTATACCACGGACAACCGCGCTACAACCGCCACGGCAGAAACGAGGGTTGATACCCGAAATCTGTCAGAACCGAACAATCAACAGCGCAGACATACTCCTGAACCGTATGTCCCAGAAGATGCTGAGCCAAGGAGGCGAAATATGGACCGTCGACAGCGCCCGGTCCAAACTCGCACTGTGGAACCCGACCACACCTTAGCTCAGCATGCCCAGAATGTGCCAGTGTCAGACATTTCGACCATGATACGTCAGATGATTCGCAAGAGTCAGGGGCTCACTAATGATGATTGGGGGATCTCCCGTAGTCATACCCCTTTCACAGACGAGATATTATACGCTGAACCCCCTCGGCGATTCAGAATGCCAACTCTCCCAATGTATGAAGGGAATAGTGACCCCAATCAACATATTTTGAAATATGAATGGTCATTGAGTGCTGCAAGGGCTGACGATGCAGTGAAGTGTCGAAGTTTCCCCATCTCTCTGAGGGAATCGCGACAATGTGGTTTACACGCCTACCACCTAGATCTATTTCTTCGTTCGATCAACTGGCCAAGAGGTTTGTAGAAAAATTTTGTATGCATGTTGCTAGGCCTAAAGACGTTAATACCCTGTCCAGTGTCACTCAAGCTCATGGAGAGAGGCTCAGGCGTTACTTAGAAAGGTTCCACGCAACATGTGTTGAGATTAGTAATCCCAACGATAACTCAATCTTGATGGCTTTAACCAAGGGGATTGATCCCGATTCCGAGTTTGGGAATTGGCTAGCTGGAAAACCACCCGCATCGTTGGACCGTTTCTACTCCAAAGCCGCTCAGTTCTTACGGCAAGAGGACGTGAAACAGTCTAGGAAGCAGGATGATGTGAGGCCTAGTATTGAGGGCATACAGAGTAATGTAGCGATTAAACAGTCCGGTGAGAGTTCCGGAAAAGTCCAATTGAATATACAGAACAAGCAAACCCAGCCGAGAGGAAACAATGGCCAGGATAAGAAAAGAGATCAGAACCGAGGCCCACGTCATAAGGCTCAAATGTTTGACAATTACACGCCGTTGAATACGTCGTTGGAAAACGTATACTTACAGACTTGCAACACTGTACAGTATAAGAAGCCTGCTTTGAAACCCTCATCGGAGAGGCAGGTTCAAACAGGGTAGTTATGTAGATTCCATGAAAGCTACGACTACAATACCAATGAGTGTCGACATTTACAGGACTTCATCGAGAAGTTGATCAGAGAAAGGAAGTTAGATCAGTTTGTGTGGGCGCCGCAGTCTGGTGGAGCGGGCCCTTCAAATCAGAATCGTTCACAAAATCAGGAAAGACAGGAAGAACCCGCTCGTACGGGCGGGAGGTTGGTTATCAGTACGATAAGTGGTGGTCCCCACCCAGCAGACAGAAGCTGGGGGGAAATGGAGTCGTATGCTAGTTCTATCAGGCATGCAGACTTCGAATGTTGTAGTAATTGTGAAGACGGAACTCCGGTTAAACAACAAAAGATAATATCTGATGATATCGTGTTCAGGAGCCGAGACGCTGATAAGGTGGAAGCCCCTACAATCAACCCACTAGTCATATCTGCCCAGGTAGGTCCTGCTTGGATGAAGAGGATCCTGGTTGACAGTGGGAGCTCTGTGAATATCTTGCTTAAACGGGCTTACGACTTAATGAAAATGGAGGCAAAGGATTTGAAACCCTGCCTGTCCCGAATCCACGGTTTTAACGGGAGTGCCACGATACCCATTGGAGTAACTGAACTACCGGTTGAGTTGGGAGTTGGAGAACGCCGGAGAGTCCGGATGTTACAATTTGTTGTTTTAGAGATTGATTCACCTTATAATGCGTTCTTGGGCCGACCGGCCCTAGCTGAGTTCAGGGCGGCCATCGCCCCATGGTGTTTGACTCTGAAGTTCCCCACCGATCGTGGGATTGGAGTCGTTCAAGGAGATCAGGCCACGGGGAGGGCCTGTTATGTTGCTGAGCTGCGCGGGGCACAGCGTAAGGAGAAGGGGAAGGGCGTAGAGGAATCTTTCTGCGTCCGTTCTATTGATAATTGACAATTGATGCCTGGGCCTCAGCCCGGGCACCACAACCAATTCCTGAAAGACCTTGACCCTAGGGACAATGAGGATAAAGATGAATCTAAGGAGAGTCAAGCTTCTCCGGCCGAACTGACTGTGGACATCCCAATCAGTGAGGATGATGATTCGAGAATGCTAAAAGTTGGGTCTCAACTAAGCGAGCAGACGCAACAGGAATTGGTTGAATTTCTCCGGGCAAATCTCGACGTTTTCGCCTGGACACACTCTGACATGTCCGGGATCTCGCCAAGCATTGCAAGTCACTCCCTGAATATAGATCCGCGATATGTCCCGGTCAAGCAGAAGAGGCGCGGTATGGATCCAGAGAGATTTGCCGCCCTTAAGGAGGAGGTCGATAAGTTACAATCGAACGGTTTTATTCGAGATGCCTTGTATCCAGAATGGGTGTCCAACCCCGTACTGGTTCGAAAGCCGAACGGGAAATGGAGAACTTGCGTCGATTACTCTGACTTAAACAAGGCCTGTCCGAAAGATAGTTTCCCACTTCCTCGAATTGACCAGCTCGTAGATTCGACAGCCGGACATGAATTACTATCTTTTATGGATGCTTATTCTGGCTACAGTCAAATACCCATGCATTTGCCTGGCCAAGAACATACCAGCTTCGTAACCGATCTGGGACTCTACTGTTACAGAGTCATGCCATTTGGTCTAAAGAACGCCGGAGCAACATACCAACGCTTGGTCAACCGGATGTTCGCCGATCATATCGGAAAGACCATGGAGGTTTACGTGGATGACATGCTGGTGAAGTATCGATTCTCCACAGATCACGTCAGAGATTTAAATTCAATGTTCAGCATTCTTCGAGAGTATGGAATGAAGCTTAATCCATTAAAGTGTCACTTTGGTGTCGCCTCTGGAAAATTCCTCGGCTTCATTGTCAATGCTCGAGGGATAGAAGCGAATCCCGAAAAGATATGGGCAATAAGGAACCTGCAGACCCCAAGAACCATAAAACAAGTCCAGAGCCTCAACGGGAAGGTAGCAGCATTAAGCAGGTTCATCTCGAAGTCAACCGATAAATGCATTCCTTTCTTTGAACTGATCTGGAAGGGAAAGCAAAACTTTGAATGGACCACGGAGTGTGAAGGCGCATTCCGATCGCTGGTTCAACATCTTTCCACACCACCGATCTTGTCAAAACCAGTTGACCATGAGGAATTGTACCTCTACCTGGCAGTATCAGAGCATGCGATCAGTGCCGCTTTAGTTCGGGAGGAAGACAAAGTGCAGAAACCGGTCTACTATATTAGTAAGCAGCTTACAGGAGCTGAAAGAAATTACCCAAGACTGGAGAAACTGGCCTATTGCCTGGTCATTGCCTCAAGAAAGCTCCGCCCTTACTTCCAAGCTCATCCTCTTACTGTGTATACCGATCAGCCGTTATGACAGGTCCTCACGCGGCCTGAGACGTCTGGTAGGTTACTCAAGTGGAGCATTGAACTAAGCCAGTTTGATATCACCTACACTCCGTGGAGAGCCATTCAAGGACAAGTCCTGGAAGATTTCATAGCCGAGTTTACCGTTCCAGAGGATTTGCCCAAAACCAGTGAATCCCCTGAATACGTATGGAAGTTGTACACCGACGGTGCATCAAATGACCGATGTTCGGGCGCCGGTGTTGTACTTGAAACTCCGAAGGCCGATCCATATGTTATGCTTTGAAGTTCGATTTTCATGCAACTAATAACGAAGCTGAATATGAGGCACTCTTAACTGGACTAAAATTTGCCAGAGATTTGAGGATTATCGCTGTGGAAATTTATTGTGATTCACAATTAGTTGTGTGTCAAGTACGGGGAGAGTATCAAGCAAGAGATCGAAGGCTGGCTGCTTACTTGGCTCGAGTTCAGGAAGTACTGAATCAGTTTGATTATTATGCCATTTATTACATACCTCGAGAACACAATCAAAAAGCCGATTCATTGGCGAAGTTAGCTAGCACAGGTGAAGCACAGCACATGGGACTTGTCCCCGTTGAAACTCTGTCCTATCCAAGCATCGATCAAATAGAGATGAATTTCGTGTTTGAAACCGCTCCCAGTAGAGAATCGTGGATGACTCCGTATCGAGACTACATCGAAAATGGGACATTGCCTGAGCATAGAAACGAGAGAAGACGAATTCTACTAATAGCTTCACGGTTCGTCATTCAAAATGGAGTCATGTACAGAAGAGGTTATTCTGTTCCTCTCCTCCGATGTATCGCGCACGATGAAATCAAACGAGTGTTACATGACGTACACGAAGGAGCATGTGGTGATCACACCGGGGGGCAAGCTCTCGCTAAGAAGGTACTCCGATATGGATACTATTGGCCGACAGTGAACCGAGATGCAGCAAACTATGCCAGAAAGTGCGATAGGTGCCGGAAACATGCCCGAATTCCAAGAGCCCCGCCTACCGAGATAACTCAAATGGTTAGTCCCTGGCCATTCGCGATGTGGGGCATCGATATCATCGGCGCTTTACCTCTGGCAAAAGGCGGTACGAAATACGCCATCGTCGC
Source organism: Allium fistulosum (assembly GCA_030737815.1). Classification (NCBI taxonomy): domain Eukaryota; kingdom Viridiplantae; phylum Streptophyta; class Magnoliopsida; order Asparagales; family Amaryllidaceae; genus Allium; species Allium fistulosum. The sequence continues at coordinate 492,545,176 of CM060905.1, read as the reverse complement.
CGTTGACTACTTTACAAAGTGGGCTGAAGCCGAAGCCCTCGCAACCATTACGACAAAGAAAGTGATAAATTTCGTGGTTCGCAACATCATCTGTCGATTTGGACTCCCGCATACCATCATCACCGATAACGGAGCCCAATTCGAGAGTGCGGAATTCAAGAATTTCTGTCAACGGTTTCATATCCATAAAAAGTTCTCGGCTATTGCGCATCCTCAAGCAAATGGTCAAGTTAAAGCTGTCAATAAAGTTATAAAATCCATCTTAAAGAAATGACTGGAAAAGGCCGGGGGCAATTGGGTTGATGAACTCCCTATGGCATTATGGGCCTATCGAACGACTCACAAAACCGCAACCGGACACACCCCGTTTCCCTATCTTATGGCTCAAAGGCCATTATTCCGGTCGAGACGGAAGTGTTTTCCCATCGCGTGACTTACTATGATCCGAAAATGAACGCTATACTGCTGGCTGAATCTTTGGATCTATCGGATGAGAAACGGGAAGAGGCTGATTTGAGAGCAGCCGCATATCGAAGTCGGGTCGCCCGATTGTACAATACCAAGGTTCGACCTCGGACCTTTGAACTCGGCGACCTCGTTCTCAAGAGAATCTATCCAGTTCCTTCACACATGAAACCAAACTGGGAAGGACCATATGTGATTACACGAAGACTCGGAGATGGCACATTCAAACTATCGACCGTTGATGGTCTTGATTTGCCAAGGGCCTGGAACAGCGAGAGTCTCCGTCGCTATTTCACATGACAGGCTTTATTTATTTCATTATATCTTTCCATTTAGCAACTTGTTTCTGCATTTTGAAATTTGAATTCTGTAATAAGGCAACTGACTTTGCCGCGTTTTCTTATTTCAGCAATAAAATGCCATCTCTTCGAGCCAGAACTGTGATTCATTAAATACGACATACAACATCACGACGCACGGAGAGCTAAATCCCATCACGCAATGGGACTTATTCAAATGGAGAGTGGCTGTGATACGACCGGCCACTCGCTAAGTGAAACCCTAGCTTGGGGGCAAGTCATTACACCAATGTTAAATAGGGTTGGCGCACAACAATCCTACATTCAACTCTGTATTCCCAAAGTGCGAAACGGAGCATAAACATTCAACTCCGTACTCCCAGAGTGCGAGATGGAGTATAAACATTCAACTCCGTGTTCCCAGAGTGCGAAACGGGGTATAAACATTCAACTCCGTACTCCCAGAGTGCGAGACGGAGTATAAACATTCGACTCTGTATTCCAAGAGTGCAAAACGGAGTATAAACATTCAACTCCGTACTCCCAGAGTGCAATACGGAGTATAAACATTCGACTCCGTATTCCCAGAGTGCGAAACAGAGACTAAAACATTCAACTCCGTACTCCCAGAGTGCGAGACGGAGCATGAACATTCGACTCCGTATTCCCAGAGTGCGAGATGGAGGATAAACATTCAACTCTGTACTCCTAGAGTGCGAGACGGAGTATAAACATTCGACTCCGTATTCCCAAAGTGCGAGACGGAGTATAAACACTCGACTCCGTATTCCCAAAGTACAAAACAGTGTATAAACATTCGACTACGTATTCCCAGAGTACGAAACGGAGTATAAACATTCAACTCCGTACTCCCAGAGTGTGAAACGGAGTATAAACATTTGACTCCATACTCCCAGAGTGAGAAACGGAGTATAAACATTCGACTCTGTATTCCCAGAGTGCGAAATGGAGTGCAGACATTCGACCCCGTATCCCCAGAGTGTGGATAAAACGATTCATAAGGAAACAAGTGTAGTTCGACCGCTCGGTCCTCACTCAGTGCGATCACAAGCTGATCATCATAACTTAACCCCGGAACTGGGGGCAGTTTCAAGTGTTAATCACTACCCGAAACTGTATGATGTTCAGCTCCGATTCAATCTCCGATCACAACTCAAGTCCGATATTTCCAGACTTGGCAGACAAGACAAGCTATGCTTAAACGTTAAAATAATGCAAGTACATCGGACTGAAGTTCGAACACTGCAACATTTAAGCGTAAAAGGAATTTAAGTTGAAACAAGAAGACAAAATTTTATTTCAACTAATCAAAAGCAATGGTTCATACACGAGCCTTTCCAAAAAATTCCTACTAGCAGGGGCCGAACCCGCATCTATAACACGGCCTGCAAAAAAGAAAGAGATAACAAAATTCCTGACTACAAAAAGGAAACACATGCCTAAAAAAGTCTATCTAATCCTTCTTTTTCCTCAGCTTCTTCTTCTTTGAGGAGCTACTGGAGCCACCAATAATCTTTCGTTTAGAGCCTTTCTCCTTAGGCGGGCTCCCTTCGGACGAAGGCATGATGTCGACATCATCCTCCAAGCTGGAATCTATGGGGTTGCTTCCCGCATGAGGAGTTGGGGGACTGGAACCTACAGTCGAGGGCGGGACTGGCACACTAGTATCAACGAGCGTGCCCCCGGGGGATACAATCATAAGGGGAGTAGGGCACTGCGCTACTGCTCCGCCATCCGAACTGCCAGCATGCGCAGCTGCCGCCATCTCGGCCAACATCATTGCTTCTCGTTGTGCTTTGGCCTCACTATGTGCTGCAGTGGTCTGAGTTGAAATATCAGAAGTAGATGAGAATCCGCCCAGGCCGAACGGTAAGTCTGCAAAAGGATCACTCTGTCGGTCGAGGCGCTCGTTTATCATTTGTTCATCTAAGGAAAGTGAGCTCCCCTGAGTTGCCTCGACTGGCGCAACTGTCACAACAGAGGTCGCCTCAAAGATGATGGCCTTCGGCACTTGGCATGATTCCTGGGCTACGGGAAGCGCCGCTGGTGCAACTTCAGTCACTGATCAAAGAGATAGAAACATTTTGTTAGTATACACCTCTATACAAGTTCTTCAGTCCAAATATACAAGAAATTAGTTCAGAGTACCTTCCTCGGGTTGGCTCGAGGTTATCTGAATGATTTCAGAAGGATGCTCCTTAATAGGAGATAGATGTGGTCGGTCTGGATCATATGCCGGTATAGGCTGGGAATCGATCATCGGAGTTGGCTCAGATTGAGATGACACGACGATCTCAGAACTCGTAATATGGTGCTCAGCACCAGAGCTTTCTCCAACTTCCTGAGACTGGGCACCAAGCCTCTCCTTCTCGTGAGAAATCATGGAGCCATGGAGAACTTTCTTCTCGTCATCATTCAGTATGCGGTTCTCCAGCTCGAATTCATCGATGGCTTCATCAGGGTGCCCAGATTTCTCCTCCTCAACCAGTAGGTTCCGGGCGTTATAGAGATGCGTTGGGTAATCATCGAGCCATGTCAAATCTCGGTGCCTTAGCACGTTGGCATTGTAGGTGACAAGTAGCTCTTCTACCTCGGCCTCAATCCTGGCCTCCGCCTGTCGTACCTTCTCATCAACCCTAGCTTCAGCTTCGCTGACTTTTTCCATAGCCGCTTCCTTCTCCTTCCGAAGCACCACCGCCTGATCACAGGCCTCCTGCGCAGAGACATTAGCCGCATCCTTCTCCTTCGCCATTTCAGAGAACTTCGATTTTAGCTCATTAAGCTCCTTGAGAGCGGCGTCTCTTTCGGCAGTAATGGTGGTATTCCTATGACCCATGTCCTCGATTACGGTATAGTGTTCTTGTTTCATCCTGGTCATGACCGAGTTTACCTCATCGACCTTTTTCAGAGCTTCCATTTCAGACTTACGGGAAGACTCGGCCTCAGTGTTGAGCACTTTCATGATTCGGTCTTTGTGACCCAGCTCCTTCTCCAGCTTTTCGATGACAACACCCCGATCGAATGCTATTTTGGATGCTTTCCTCACGGCCCTTTCCCACTCCTTGTATTGAAAGAATATGTCCGCAACATAATCATGGATAGTGTTTTCAGCTGTTGGCGGTATTCTTTTCAGATGCGGAGGAAAGACATAACCATCAAAGCAGATGTCAAGAAATTCTTTCCTCATTTGTGCAAGTTTAAGTGCTCCTTCCCCGGTTGAATCAGTCATGACCGGTGTAGTAGTTGAGGAGGTGGCTATTTCAGTCTCGCGCGGAGGATCGGACCTCGGAGCTTGAGAAGGTGGCTTAGGCCGTGAAGTTTCAGGAGGACGGGCAACTACTACCGTGGGCGGTGCGGAAGTCCTGGGAGGAGGAGAGCGAGATCGGGATCGGCACACATATCCCCTGTCTCTGTCGGACCTCTCCTGACCAGAGTGTCCTGAATCATAATCCCTCTCCCCCTCTCTCCTGCGTGGCTCATAATAACGGTGCTTGTTGCGCAAACTGCCCAGCACAGTGCCTCGTCCAGACATCGTACCTGAAAAATAGAATACGAAAGATCAGTAACTGTTTGTGATATACTGTTTATAGTTAGAAAACTATGTTGTGCCGTGAAGAGTGTATGGTTGTGTAAACCCCTGGATCAACCAGAAGTGTCAGTCGTGCTAGTAGGAAGAGGCTCGCTAACGTCGAAGGTATGCTGCAGTTCATCCAATTCAACGTCATGTTGTGCGGACACGAGGTCCGGAATTGGAAGGTCACGAGCCCTACGAACTAATTTTCGGCTTGCAGGGAGGGTGCCTCCGAGATTTTAACTCCTGAAAGGGGGTGGTATAAAACCACAGACTTCCGCCTCCTGGATTTAGGCTGTTTAAAGGCCACTGCCTTGCCTTTTCTCTTTTCATCGGAATCCGGGGTTGCATCAGCGGGCCCGACCAATGGTTCCTCATCGGTATGAGTTCTTTCGGAGTCGGGTTCCTCGATTACTACGAGTTTGGGTTTCTTCCGCTTGACTTTTTCTCTGGAGACAGTCTTTAGTGCGCCATCAAGCCTTATGCTCTGCCTCCACCCAATCAGCCCGAGAATTCTGAGATTCCGGTCCATCAACAGCAATTCAACATTCCTTTCTTCACCCGGAATTTCCTGAAGAGCCCGGACAATCTCTTTATAGTAACCGCCTTCAGGTCGCTGGATTATTGCTGAAAGAAAAGAAAAAAGCAAATGTGAGTTTGATTTCATTCATGCGTTGCCTTGACAACTACTTGGGAAAGAGACGATACTCACGTCTAAACAGCCATCTTCTGGTGAATCCTGGAGGACAGCGGACATAGAACCACTCCGACTTGAAGTAGCTCAGTCTGGTCCATGACCCCGTGACCACTTGGCAGTTTCTTACAGACTCCAAGAATGTGAAAGATGGACTATCGGTTCGACTTTTGAAGTTGAACAAATATCTTATATCGGTCATGCGAGGAGGTCGATACAGGTACTCCATAAATGCAATGAACAAGCTATTGAGTGAAGCATATCCGTTCGGGTGAAGCTGAGATGGGGCGATCCCCAGATAAGCCAGCACTTCTCTTATATAGTCGTTAAACGGAGGAAGTGTCCCAGCTGCGCACGCATGACGGTTAAATGCAGTGTATTCCTATGGGGGATTATGTAGTCTGTCATCTGGTCCCGGCAATATTACGTCGTCCAATGATAGACCATGCCTTAAGCATATTCTCCCTAGCATATCTTTGGAAATATTGGGCGGGACAGAATCAGGTGGACTATTGATGAGGGACGCGTTAGGCAACTCGTCCGGAGCTGGACCAATAACTTCAGCCTTAATATCCGGAATCTCAAGTCTGGGAAGTGTCAGATTCTGAGTTTCCTGCTGCTGCGAACTTGATGGTTCCATAACTAGCTAACTCACGAGAAACCATCATTAGATGATAAAAAGCCCGTGCATTCCCCAGTGTAAAGTGTGTGAATGAGTTGTGCAGTGCAAATGTTGTGCATGATTTGAGCAAATTCTGCAGAATTAAAGAAAATATGCAAAAGACGAAACTTTGAAAGTCAGACCAGAAATGACCGTCATTGCTGACCGTCACAACCGCGCCATCCAGATACTAACGATCGATTCAAGTTAAAGTTCATCATACTTCTATTTTTTGTTAGATAGTAGTTCCATCGACGAGCTTCGAAAGTCAGTCAAATATGTAGTTTTGTGACCAAGTTCAATTATGCAAGGCAGAAGCTCGTCGGAGTAAAGTGTTCAAGTATTTAAAATTTCTCTAAGTTCGTCAAAATTTAGGTTAAGAATCGATCGCTGCACTTTGTTTTCATATCGAGTCAGGGGGACCACGCTGTTCAGCCTGGCCGCGTTCGGATCGATACATTCGTATCAATCGTCTTGGAATAGAAATGTTTCGTATCGATCAGGCTGGGGTGAGAGTGCTTCGTATCGATCAGGTTTGAATCGATACGTTCGTATCAATCAGGCTGGAGTGAGAGTGCTTCATTTCGATCAGGTTCGAATCGAAACATGTCGTATCGATCGAAGGCAAGCCAATTCGCATCGATCAGGTTCGCCGATTTCGCATCGATCTGAAAACAATGGCTTCACATCCATCGCCGCTCTCATCTCCACACCGATACGAACGTATGTCGTCTGGATCGATTCGAATACTCCCAGTTCAAATCGATACGAGATGAGGTTGGAGTGATTTCCTCCATCTCTCCTTCTTCCCCAAAGGATCTCAACTCCATGGCCACGCTCTGTCCCCCAATCTTGTCTTCCATCGTTCAGATCTCAAATTCGTCAAAACTGGTCGTAGAAGCAAAGAGAATGATGGGGATCTCGAGTTTCATCATTATTAACAAGATTCTATCCATTGATTACCTGATTTTAGCGATTACACTCAGAGGATCGAAGGTTTGGTTCGATTCGAAAATAAGCAGTTGTTTCTCTCAGACTATCGGTACGAAAGTAAAAAAGAACAGAGAGCAACAATAAAAATAGAAGGTAAAAAGGTGAAAAATGATGAAGTCCCAGGTATTTATATGGAGCCTGGGGTAGAACCGAGTCGATTCGACTCCCAGTCAACCTAACCGGTCGCAACCAGTCAAACAGCGCAACGAAATGAAAGCCCATTTCGAATCCACTAGAGTTCATCGATTTAAAGCGCACAGAGAAGCCACCTGAAGACGATGGACTCAATCAATTCAAAGCATCAGTTTTATGGACCGTTGATTCACAACAGATCAGGTTTTGTCGATTCGAACACGGTATTCGTATCTATCAGAATCCATCGATACAAATAATTATTTCATATCTATCAAAGATCATCAATGCGAATCAGAATCCACCACAATCTGTGACCCTCGATGCGAAAAAATACTTTCCAACTTTTTGCATCGATTCGTGAGAGGATCGATACAAGAGGATAGTCAAAAACAACCATCAGACGCCGTTTCAACTCGGATTTCAAATCGATTCAGGAGAGAATCAATGCGAAATTCAATAACGAGCTAAACTGACAACGACTCGCGAACTTGCAGCTTTTCAAAGCACGTCATGTTTTCACAGGACGTACTTTGGGGGGCAAATGTTATCCCGCCTTTTTGACAAGGCCAGGACACCAAGGAATTGATTGGATTCCGAATATCGCTTGTCATGGATATCAGTGAATTTTTCCCGAGTCTGAATCAAGCTACAATTGATGAGACAAGACTAGCAGAGCAAAGGGAGCCAACGTTCCAAGTTTCAAGTCAATCCAAGTTCGTATGCTCAAGCTATGATGGATGCAAGTTGGAGGAAAAAGCATGTTTTCGTATCCATCTGATATGTTCATTTCGCATCCATCAGGGGACTTCATTTCGTATCGATGGAGGTAGCCGTGTTTCGAATCCATCGAGTTCGTATCGACCGCTTTCGTGTCCATCGATAATTAGTGCAACTCGTATCGGTTGACCAAGTGTCTTATTCGCAACCATCAAGAAGCCTTGCTTCGTATCCATCCAGCCCGTGTCCATCATCCGTTTCACATCGGCAAATTCCCACGACTTCGTTACGATCAGGTTGGCAACGTTCGAACCCATCGAGTTTGTATCGGTCAGATTTGTATCCATCAACAGATGACGTGTCTCGCCACCATCAGTTAATGTCTACTTCGTATCCATCGGACCAGTGCTCTTCGTATCCATCAAAGGACCTCACTTTGAATCCATGCCCAATGACTTATTCGTATCCGACAAGTCAACTGACTAGGGTGACGTGTAATCCATCGAACCAAACGGGGCGAGATACATGGAGTCGAAGCGGTCAACACGGAGTGAACACTGGATCGAAACGAAGTGCGCGTGCCACATCATCTCAGAAGCACGTGCAGTGATCGATACGATGGAATCAACTCGAAGCCATGGAGTCGAACGAAACAGCCAACGATGAATGCCACTTCGTGTCGACCATATCTCGTGATCCACTGATCCAAATACAATGAAATTTTCATAGGAGTTCGCATACACACAAAAGAATGTCTCTGCAAAATTTCAGCTCGATTGGACATCATTTTGATCGATACGAAATGGATTCGTATCGATCGTAGATCGAGGCGAAACTTCCTGAGGTTGGTCGCGTGGGCCCCCTCACGTGTCAGACCGAGTATCCAAAAGTTTGAGCGAAATCTAAGCCTCCTATGCCTATAAATAGAGCCCCAGAGCATACAGAAAAGGGATCTTTTTTCTCTGAAGCACCTAGACTCTGCCGGATTGGAATTTGCATCTTATTCCTACTGTTGAATTCGAATTCCAAACTGTAATTCATTGTTGTTCACTATAATTGCTTGTAATCATTAAGAGAGAATCAATAAAATCATCAAAACTTCATAGTGGACGTAGGCACTACGCCGAACCAGTCTAAACTGCTTGTCTTTGCATTTTACGTTCTTGTTTGTTGGAGTTTTTGTTAGATAATCTCTATTTTACATTTATATTCTTCATTTTATCTCTTCAAACAACTCTCGAAGAGTGTTGTGCCCATTTTTGGTACAAACACTATGTTATACTCATTTTAGGTAAGTGTAACAACCCATCATTTATGATGCCTCGATTCATGACCAAAAGATGATGTGGACATTGCAGACCTCGAAAACGGTAGATCTCTTTGAGGTAAAAATAAAACATGTCACGAAGCTATCTACAATACTCTACACTTTCTAAAACTCACACTGGAAGGAATATAGTATAGTAGTAATCAATAATACAATCCCAAACAAACAAAACAATACAGTATCAAATAAATCCAACAAAAACATCCCTTTGCTGGTAATGGACACATTTTAATGTCTGGGAATATGTGAAATACAGTAGTAGATAGCTAATAAACAAATGCGCGTCTCCATTATACCATTGCCTCAAGTCACCACTAGTCCTCTCTATCAACCTATTAGAGTATAACCAAAATAAAGAAAATGATAAAGGGGTTAGACATAAATTTGGTGAGTGAAACACATTGTATAAGTGTATAATACTAATAAGCTAGTAAAAAATGCTTATGCTCGAAAACCATACCTTAACATGTGTCACATGCACCCAACAAGCAAACTAAACATAATCTAATAGTATAGTGACATCGTATGTTAAGGTCTCACTAAGAATCAATTCCATGCCTAATCACATGCCCTCGATTAACCCCAAAGTCTCACCCGCTACCGTCAAATCGCATAATAAGGACTCAACTACTCTAAATGTGCCATATCATCAAATCATATGCAACTCGCTACTGAAGAACTACATGTCGCAACCTGTTGCTATATGTCGTTGGTTACACTGAAGAACCAATTTCCTCTTAAAAGTATACCATAACGCCCATGCTATCGAAATCGCCATCATTAGACGTCATCAATCACACTAAAGAATTCATTTTTTGAAAAGTATATCGTGCCTATCATCATTAAATCGTGTATCAAGAACTCAACACCTTTGAAAAAAGCACTACAACGTTGTCCTTAGACGTTACTGGCTATGACGAAGAACTCATTTCCTCTTAAAAATGTACCATAATGCATATCCTCGTAATTTTCATTGTTAGATGTCACTAGTCACACCGAAGAACTCATTTACTCTATAAAAAAACGTATCATGTCGGTCACACCAAATTGTGCATTGAAAAATCAGTTCCTCTAAAAATGCACCGCAACGCTAAAGTTAGAGGTTACCGGTTACACCGAAGAACTTATTTCTTCTAAAAATGTACCATACGCTTATCCATAATCACCAACATAAAGACATTACTGGTTACATTGAAGAACTCATTTTATATGAAAAATGTACTATAATGCCTATCTTCTTAATCGCTAATCAAACAATACATAATGAGCCTACCATAACAAAGACACTTTTCTAAAATACCTTAAAACATAACAAACAACATACCAATGCACCTCATCTTGTCATGATCCTGACATCGTAAACCGCGCATGAAATGGAGTCGTAAGCGAGAGTTATAAACATTTAAAGTTCTGTGGCATTTTTGTAATTATATATATATATATATATATATATATATATATATATATATTCTTCGGTTATGCTACAGTAGTCCCAAATCATGACGTCTAGTTATCCCCTACTACTATTGTTGCCGTTATGCACCGTAAGCCATATTTTGACCATCCAATGCTAGCAATCACTTCCCCACGCCAAGTCGAAATGTCCAGCACTAGTAAAATCACCTCCAAAAACCCCATGACCAACCTTGCCGCTTCCCCTTTTATTGTCTATTCTGGAGAATTTTAACCATCTTTCACTGATCCAAGACCAACATGTCACCTACTTGACCTCCTCTTCACAACCTCGATTCCTGATCATCATATCATTGTCGCTTCACCATTGTATCGAAATGGATGATCCATATTTACAAATTTTTGGTGCATTTTCTAATCAATCCGTTCATTCAGTCGACAAATGGGCACCGGTGAATTTGCTCTTCGAGAACTATAGTTTTGATATGTGATATTTCTGATCTAGAACACTTTTTTATTTTGCACTTTTTAATTAGAAGGAGATTAACTTTTACTAATTATAATCGAAAAAATTTATTTTTAACCCTCTAGCCATGTCATACTACGTCCTACTAAGGTGTATAAAAAATTTTAATTTTTAGTTATTAATCTCATCATGTATATTTCAATTTACAACCACAAGATGTGAATTACTATGTCTTATCAATACATAGGCAAATCTGAAGAGTCCCACTCATCGATTTTCCATGTATCTTCTCCGACCCGATTAGAATCCTCCATCTTCCTCGCATATTTGGTGTATTTTCCTCTCGATTCATCTTGGTTTACTTTAAAGTTACTTGCTTAGTAGTGTACTATTATTGCTTTTTAATTTGATGTGATTTCGGTTTGGTTTTTGTTTAGAGATTGGATGAAGAAGAAGATGGAGATTAGTGCTAAGATATTTAGGCTAAAGTATAATTAGAAAATAGAGTTTACTTTTCTATTTGTAGGCTAGAATTAACTCATGTTTAGCCTAAAATCTCGAATTAATATATTACGAAAGTGCCATTGAGTTTTACTTCTTCTAATTCCAGCCCATTTAACCAAAACCAATATGTTACATATGATTTTTGACTATAAACGACATTTTGGATGTGATGGAATAGGTTCTGAAGTCTAACTCCAGCTACTATAAAAGTTTATTGTTTCTCATTTTATGTAAAATTAGGATTGTACCATTTAAATTTAAATATTTAATTTTGTAAAATTATGGGATTTTACATTAAAAGAATATCATCCCAAAATTCTATGAGGCGGATAATATAAATCACTCAATAGCGTACAAACATCAAGATAAATATAGCTTTATCCATCAAGCATTCACCATGCAACACAAAAAAAATACAACAAAGAATATATATATATATAGTACATACGATAGATAGAATTAGAATTATATGATATAAAATGAGTGCAAATGCAACTAAATCGACCTTCTATATGAATACTCATGTAGTGCAACCAAAATGAATGCAAACATCCTAATATATGCAAATATATATTTTCTATACGTATGTGCATGCATACGTCCATATCAAAGCAAGTAAAAAATCACATCCATAAATACAATCGATAAACGCATATACAAAGAAATAATAAAAAGCGTATATAAAATTATCTAGCATAAATTAAAATACCTAACTATAGGTATGAATTATTGAAAACATAAAATTGATAACTAAACGCTATATCAATCTTAGCTGGATTTTTCCCCTTACGCGATTCTTTTATTTTTTTTCCACCCTATGCTTTAACATTTCGCAAGCCATGTCCCCTAAACCAATAGTTTCTTTTGGTTGAAGGGGCTTATTTTATAATCTATTTATTTTTTAGGTCTTGTTATTATAAATTTATAAATTGAGGCCTCCTATTTCATAAAAGTAATTTAATTACCTTTTAATAGTTTAATGATTATGACAATGATTCATGTGAATTCACTTGTTATGTTAAGAAGATATTTTTACATTTGAAAATAAAATAAAATCCATCATCATATTTCATAAAAAATCAATTTTTTCACTAATTATACATCAAAATCAATAAATATATGTACCATTATAGTTATATGCATACATAAGAACCCATTTAATGCTTTGATAATTATGATATTGCTTAATTTGAAACAGATCCACTTATTATGTTAAGAAGATATTTTTACATTAAAAAAGTAAATTAAAATCCGTCGTCATATTACACCGAAAAAGTCAAAATTTTCCATTAATTATACATCAGAATAGTTATATGCATACATAAGAACCCGTATACACATGTATTAAAACTAATATCCACACACACTCACACAGATATATATATATATATATATATATATATATAAATCTGTGTGTATGTGTGTACACGTGCGTGCGTACATACATCAAATTTGATAAATATTGGTATCATAAGTAAATTTTGGGTTAATGTATTAGAAGCCATTTTAAAGTTGAGCATGGTTTTATATTCAAATCAAATTGCTTACATGTATCAAAACTTATACATACACACACTCATACATACATATGTGTGTGTATTTTTTTTATCAAAACCAATATATATATATATATATTTGCTTGTGTGTGTATGTATATGTATACACATACACACATGCACACATGCACATACATTCATCAAAGATGATAAATATCAGTATCATATAAATATAATTTGAGTTCAGTGTATCAAAAGTTATTTTGTAACCAAGTATAATCTAATATTAAAGTTAGAAAGCTAGATATGTGTATCAAAACTTTTATGTGTGTATATATATATATAAATGATAATATCAGCATCGTAAGTGAAATTTGGTTCATAGTATCATATGATATTTTTAAGCGTGAGCGTGATTTTATATTCAAATCAAAATCATTTTTTACATGTTTTAATTATGATATATGTGTGTAAAGGTGTATAACGGTTGACAATATTAGTATCATAAATGAAAATTTGGTTTTATGTACAAGTCATTTTGAAGCTAAACATATTTTTATATTGAAATCAAAATTGCTATATACATGCATGTATTAGAACTTGTATGCATTTATATATAGAGATGATTTATCTAATAAGTCAAATTTTGATTTAGTGTATTATAATTTATTTTATACCTGGACATAGTTTTATATTTAAACTAGAACTACTATATGTGTATATATGTATATGTATCAAAATGACACACACACACACACATCTAAGTTGATAAATATTTGTATTATAAATGATATTTGGGTTTAGTGCACCTAAAGTTATTGTAAAGAAGAATATAATCTAATATTCAAGTAAGAAATGTTATATATATGTATCAAAATTGATATATATATATATATATATAACTTAAAAATATCGGTATCATAAGTGAACATTTTGTTTGTCATATTAGATAACATTTTTAAGAATGAGCATAGTTTTATATTTGAATCAAAACTATTTATTACATGTCTCAAAACTGTTATGTGTGTGTCTCTCTCTCTAGAGATATACACAGTTACATATATATATATGTGTACATATGTATATGTATATCAAAACTGATAAATATTATTATTATATATGAAATTTTAGTTTAACGTATGTGAGGTTATACCAAATGACATTTTTAAGAATGAACATAGTTTTATATTCAAATAAAAATTATTCATTACTTGTCTTAACACTGATATACACACACATACGTATACATATACATATACATATACATACATATATATATCTCTATATGTCTCTCTCTCTCTTTATATATACGAGTATATATGAATGCCCAGGTGGGCCTGCATTTAATCACAATGTCATGCATTTATAGTCAATTTTTAGAGATATATTGAAAACAAATGCATATTAGTCAATTTTTACAGCATTCACATTAGTGATCACAAATTCAATTTGATAAATAAACTTTTTTGAATCTTGATACACTTTCAAATAAGAGTAATCAATATGAAAAAAGATTAAAAGCTCAGCAATTATTTAAGAAAATATGCACTACTAACACTACAGGCAACACTAAATTTTGGAAAAAATGAACAATTAATTTCATATTGAACATTTATATTGTTCCGTTTGAATTAATAAACAGTGCTCACATTCCACAAATCAATCACTAATTTAAATCCAGTACACCTCAAAAACACAAATATACTAAACATTGCTGCACAAAATTACCTAATACAATACACTTTCAATTGAGTGCTTAAAATAATTCTTGTTGATTAATCTATGTTCAAGGACCACTACTATGCAACTGCGAGTAAAATCCACAACATTTCCAAACTGCAAAGCTAGTTCCTTGTAAAATCGGAAATTCCTTGGCTTCACCTTCCTTATCCCAATTTTGAACTGCTTCACGGATACTTCTGATATATCCAACCTTTCCTAAAATAGGATGTACATGTCAAAATATTCAGCAACTGATGCAGCCAAATTATTCGAAAATTCACATGTAAAAAATATAGAATACAATAATTATAATATCATTTTTTGTGTTTAGTAATCTTAATTCATTACCCTTTTATTTTTCAGGGCATCATACTTGTATTCATTCTTACTGTCAATGCCAATTTAAATAGAATTCTCTAACATAGTGCTTCTCTTTATTATAACTCTTTTGATTAATCAACAATGAATTAGGGAGATTGAGTGAGGATGGGGCACATGAATTTTGGGGATAGAAGAATTGAGCTGATATCTGATCAAAAGAATCAATTGAATTCAAAACTAATGGCAATGAATTATTCATAGCTACCCTAATACTATGCAATTTATTTTGTTTCTATCAGGATAGTGTATATCAAAACAATTCATGACTCCCAGAATGATAACTATGCTTGAAGAAAACGTTTAGAAGGGAAAATAATTAATATGAAACTAATATTGGAGGAAAGAAAACTGTTACATTATTTGATAATCTTGCTTCTTCTTCCATCTTCCAATAATATAGGGGGGGCTAATGAATGTCAGTATATGATTGAAACTTTTGGAACTCCAAAGAAGAAATATTAGTTTCACTACTATATGTTTATTGAAAATTTTGAAATTCAACATGCTAAATCCATGAAATTCAATGATGGATACATAATCTCTTCTGAACGATCTGTGAAGGAATACATTAATTCTACAGTTACGTATAGCCTCATGTGACAGGTTGTTCAGGGAGTAAAGGTGAAAATTATGTTGGATCACGGCCCAACAAAACCTCTGCCTGATGTGGTCTATCATTCATCCTCCAAAGGATGAAGAGGAGTATAAAAGGCCTGATGCTGTCATTGCTGCTATAGATACTGACCTCCATGTTGCATAAGCTTACATGTGTTTCGTCTCCTCAGTTTATCTGATTAATTACCTTTTATCTTTTCAAAAATATTCCAAGTATTTTGGTTGTATTAGTCTGTAATGTTTAGTTTTTGAGCATTGGGCATACCAAATTAGTCCTTTATTTTTTATAAACATGAATCCAGTTATTTATTTGGAAATATGTAACAAACTACCATTGATGGTAATATGCAGTAAGATTTTATATATTTAGTACTATGTGATTTTGTGTGCCGGGCATGGCCTTCAATGAGGCTGGAAAATAGGGTACAATAGCCTGTGCCGATGCCATAACTCATTGGACCATGAAAATCATGGACTGGAGGAAAAGAATTTCTTACGGAACATAACAAGAAGTAGTAAATAATATGATCATATACCTCTTTATTCATTAATTAAATATTTTGATAAAAGATAAATAAGTTATCAATTAATTTAGGTGAGCAGGAGTGGTCCAATGGATATGCATCATTCTCGGTGATTGCTGATGTCAGAAGATAACTTACGAAACATACAAAAGTAGTTAGGTAATATCAATAGGAATGGAATGAAAACATCGAAAGCTTAGTAAACATATAACAGCCATTTCGAAAGTATTGAAATCAGATAGAACATCATTACAGCAATATGTACCAGGATAGTTAATAAATGGAAGACCTCTCATTGGATATGGTAAAGAACGGATCAAATTAGCATAAAAATGAAGAATATGCAAAAGGTTGAGTACAAAAGATCATGATTTTAGTTGAAGTAGGAAGAATATAGTGATGAAGTGTAATCATAAAACTTCAGTAATAGTTGAATTTTCAGTAAGAAAGCCTTTTTATAATGAAAAACGCTTTCTACTGTTTTTTTATATACGTAAAGTTTTAGATTAAGTCAAGTAACAGAAGAAATGCAAAATGGAAAAATTGCAAAATCATCATTTGAAGAATCATTAGGTTTTTAGGTCATGGTATTTGTCTAGGACCTTTTATAAAGCCATGCTTTGATTTGTGCATGCTGCATCAGCACAAAATTCATACAATAATATCAATATTTACCTTCCTATCCTAATATCAATAAACTTGGCAGGCTCCTATCAGTTTTTTCCCATACTAAACGTATCTACATATCAAAATATAAATGAAGGATAGCCCAGCTAGCATTATAAAACAATCAAAATATGAAATGCCATATGCTGATTTAAAACTATGGGTGCTTAACTGTTATAAAACACAAATATAATCTATTATTACATGCCATGGCAGTGAAAAAAGACACGAATGAAAGGGAAAGGCTACACTGCTGAAATTTCAATTTCAGTTAAAGCTTGCTAAGGTGCATACATGACATGTCACAACTTTCCATGAATAGACACAAATGAATTTAAAAGCCATGGTTTTTCACATAAAATATACAAATTCAAACACTCACATTTCCTTTTGAGAATAGCGAACATACTCACTTCTCAACATATCAACAACTGCTTCATCAAATTTCTCCAAGTCGCCACTACTTTGCATTTTAGGATACAAATGAGCAATACTGATTACAGTGTATTCAACAATTTCCCACCGGCCTTGCTTGATAGCATAAGGTATTAACTGTGCTGATGCTTTCTGATCAAAGTCTAAGCAAGCAAAAATAGTACTCAATCACTTGTTTTTAATACTACTAATAGCCATTGTTCGGCCAGTGAAGAAAGCTCTACAAAAGGCTTTAATTCCTAAAGTTGTTGATTTACGTTCATATTCTTCCATATGCAGTCGATTTGAATTGCAGGAAACTTCCCTGAATAAAAATAATTGATTAGTTTGGAGAGTGCATTCCAACACACTGAAACTTTGATGCTCTTTGATTGGCTGAAGAGAAATATATTCCCCAAGTTAGGTCTACTATGCAATTTACATATATAGCGTGAAATCATTAGATTGGCTGGAAGATCTTGGTATTTAATCTCGGAAATCATTAGAAGTGTTTCATTCATACCGATTGAAAATGGAAGCAAATAAAAATAATCATTCACATTCATAGACGTAGTTAATGCTAACATAGAAACTACGCCACTTCCTTACCTTTTTCTAGATTTTTGGTTGCAGTTTTCTAGATTTTTTGTTGCAGTAGAGGCATGGTTAAGCAGACTGTCATCAACATCCTGCGAGAGAAGCAGTAAAAGTTTGGGTTAGTTTTAGCTGTAGGTTGTTAAGTCATAGTTTTTTTTAAATGTGTACATATGACGTTGAATTTTGGTGTTATCAAGCTTCCAAGTACTATAATGTTCAAACACCGCATTCAAATACATTGATAATGCTACTGAGTTTGCCCTATTCAAAATAAATATGGCACAGTACTGAGACAGTTGGTTAATTTTATTTTATTTATAAAAACAGGACACGTACAGTTGCATATAGGCCCAGGTCCGGGGCAAGGCAAGCGAGACCTTCATCTAGAACAGCATCACCGGAGATGACGAAAGGAGCAACAAAATGTCTCCAATGCTTTTAAAAATATTGACTTAGTTCGGTAGCAGGGCATCATACAAAGGAATTAAGTGTAGTGTAGAGGAATTAAGTGTAGTGTAGAGGAATTAAGTTGTGTACAGAGGAATATAGTAAAAACTATATTACTGTCAATCATTAAATTGAAATTAGAAAGTAAAAATCAAATATCAAAACATCAAAATAAAAAATATCAGTATTTGTGTGATAAATTAAATGTTGATGACTAATTTGTGTTTACGTTAAATTGAAAAACTTACATTCGTTTAAGTAACAAAAATCAAAGGCCAAGATCTGAATTCAACTTTCAAACAGATAGCAGGTTGGATGTACATCATATACAGGGACTCTTGGATAAATCTCATGTCCTAACAAAGCGTACTTTTATAAATTTATAAATCCTTTGTAAAAAATACATTAATCCAAATAGTAATTAAGCAGTACCCCAACCCAAGGTTTAGCGTTAAGCTTCATTTACCCACAAATTCTAATTGTAAAATATTTGTACATACCTCAAATAATGTGGCAATTTTAGTTAGATTTGTCACCTACTCTAGAGAGAACGATTTAGTGTTCGAAACTGAAGTTTGACAGCTTATAATATGTACGGTCCAGCAAACAGAAAACTGAAATCTACTGTCAATATACAAACCATGGTTATTATGATTAAAATTGGTACATACTTTTCAAGATTATATATAGCAAAATGAAAGCTTGGTATGGTGATAACAGGTTGAGTGGAATATACAATAAGCAACAATAACTTCGACATGTTCAATGGTTCAAAATGATAGTATAAATGTTAAATTCATTTGCAATACTTATTACTAAATAAATTTCCATCTTATTTCACAAAATGAAATAATGTTAATCAACTAATATGGATAAAATCCATAATCCTGACTCCACACAGTTGTACTTCAATTTTCAAAGAAAAATATTTGGCATAATCGAGACTAAAATTAGATAAAAACAATATGTTTGTAAGCTAACTATAACATTGTAAACTTATGTTCAACGAAAGAGTTGAAATAAAAAGAAAAAATTTGTCATATCAAGTATGTTATTCGCCTAACTTAAATAAAAATTAATACGAAATCCAAACTCGGCATGGTTAAATTACAAAAATACATAATACATGCATAAAAACTTAACATCACAATCGAAGAAAGAAGAAAACAAACTATTTTTTAAACGGACCATTTCTTATCTCTAATTTTGAAACTAATCTAAGAGAATTTTAGAACGATTAAGTGATACAGCTAAATGAATGTCTTTGACATATTAATTCATATCATAACTATAGGATCCATACTTAAAAACAATAACATAGAATAGGCAAGCGAACACATACTTAAAAGAGAAAATAATCCATTAAAACAAAATTAAAACTGACACAAACATTTTGATCATTACTTGCCTTTCAATATGACATTTTAGGAGTTAAAAATGGTTTTAGTGACAAAATGAGTTATGTGGGACAATCAATGTACTATTCGCATTTATTAATATGAAGTATTCTTTTAAAACAAAATTAACTGAGGTCTATCTTATACCTGACTAACAATGGTTTTAGTGAAAAATTCTACTATTTCCAATCGATAGCAAGGTTAAATTACAAAAATACATAATACATGCATAAAAACTTAACATCACAATCGAAGAAAGAAGAAAACAAACTATTTTTTAAACGGACCATTTCTTATCTCTAATTTTGAAACTAATCTAAGAGAATTTTAGAACGATTAAGTGATACAGCTAAATGAATATCTTTGACATATTAATTCATATCATAACTATAGGATCCATACTTAAAAACAATAACATAGAATACATACTTAAAAGAGAAAATAATCCATTAAAACAAAAATAAAACTGACACAAACATTTTGATCATTACTTGCCTTTCAATATGACATTTTAGGGGTTAAAAAATGGTTTTAGTGACAAAATGAGTTATGTGGGGCAATCAATGTACTATTCGCATTTTTTAATATGAAGTATTCTTTTAAAAACAAAATTAACTGAGGTCTATCTTATACCTGACTAACAATGGTTTGGGGTATATAAATGTTGCTTAACATGAGCAATCGAACCCAAGTCAACCAAAATGGAAGCAAATTATCCCTTTTGCTATCATAATATGATATCTATCTTAATTTATGAATGAACAATTATGCAAATCCATTTTATCACGTTGTTCCAAAGAAGTCTACCAAGTTTCATATAAATAGTAAATAAAAAAGGAACCTGAAGAAAATAAAATAATCGATGATGAAACTTAATTTGGATTGGAAAAGAAATTCATGTGTATACACTCACACATAATAGTAAAACAATAATTTAGTTATTATATTATATTTAGAAGTAAATTATATATAATATAGTGATTTATAGTCATATATATGTATATGTACTTGCAGTTGTATAGAGGAACCTTTTTTCCATGTCTTACTTAACATAACTCATAAAAAACTATAATGCTAATCTTAGTTAGTCCACTTAATAGTTGAAACTATTTAAAAAAAACTTAGCAAAAATATTTAGGATAAAATATAATATGTTCAACAGAAATATAAGGCCAGCTTGAGAAGAAAATCCCTACGGATTAGGGATTGTAAATTAACTTTCGCTATCATTGAAGACTGAAGTTGATGTAGGAGTTTAATGGTTATAATCTTTGAAAAAATCAAATTTTAGGATACCACAGTTGCTGATCATTTATGATTTGAGGTCGTGAAACACTTCTATTTATGTAAATTAGACTGATGTCAGTGTATAACTTATACACAGTAACCACATAATTCAAGAGTAAGGCAGATAATGTAATGACCCAAGATTTTAGGAATTTATTTTGAAAATATAAATAAGTTTAAAATAATTTTTAAACCAATTTTAAAGGGGAATTGATATGGCTTGATATGGTGTAACTATATGTGTGTACATGTGTGCACAGGGAATACACATGAATTGAAGCTAAATTCCTGAATGATATGAATGAACATATGTTGATGTGTATGGGGAAATATATATATATACAGATAAATAAAGTAAAACCTTAAAGGCTATATGCAAGAATATATATGGATGCTACTGATTGTATTTGAGTGTACATGTGCATGTGTGTCAGTACAAAATAATGTATAGATATATATATGTGTGTACTAATTATTTCTGTAAGACTTATATATACATATATGTATGCTAATCAAATACTAGAGTTCTAATCAGCAAAATAAAATACACAAACATATTTTAAATTATAGGCAGAAAGAAAAGAATGAGGATATAAAAGGAGTAATCATTTTATAAATAAATAAAGGAGGTACATGCTATTTAAGTGAAAGATAAAAATAGAAAAATAAGATAAAACAGAGATATGCTTTGTATAGGCAGAATTAGGAAGAATATTTGATAAGTAATGAAAATCAAGTTACACTTTTAGCATGATAGTAGACAAGAGGAAAAGCATTTTTGGAAAAGCAAAATTTCTGAAATTAACCAAAAGGGTATAACCACTTTTCTCTTCACAAACTTAAGCCGGGGAGGGTAAGATTTTGGGTTTAGATAAAATGCAAATGGCATGATTTCTGATGGGCAAAAATGACTTTAGCTAGTGCCTTAAACCCTAAGAATGACCCTACATAAATAAGCAGTGATATGAGGAACCTTCTCTTCTTCCCGGATAGCTCCTGAGAAATATATATATATATTATAAATATAAAACAAGTGAAGAAAAAGGGTTTGAAGGCAGAAGCTTGTCAATCAACTGAGAAGTGAAAGAGTGCTAGGTGAGAAAACTCACTCAAAATCTAAGGCACTAAGTCCTAATGAAGGCAGCCAGTTCATAAGTTAATTTTTCTTAAAAATGTATTTTCATATGTGATTGTCTATCTGTGATTTCAGAGATGAAAATGTTTTGATTTTCAGCTGGCTATTCTGCTTGTTTTATTATATGAAAGTTCTAAGTATTATTAGTATATACATGTTTTAAAAACCCAGATCTCTCTGATATGTTAATGTTTAGAAAAACATAAGTAAATACCCAGAGAATCAAATGTTGAATATAGGCAAGTAGTGTTGGTTTTGGCTCAACCCATAAAATATAAACATGTTGAGCTGCAATATACTTATGTATAAGTGCTGAGGCTTGAGACAAAAAAGGAATTAGGGGTGCAATAGGGTTGCCTATGTGCCGATACTCCTGATTCAATGAAAATATAAAAATATTCAAACACATAGCAAATAAATTTTGTGATTCAGTGAAACTTGGTCATTCTGAGTTTAACTTAAGCACAGATGTTTGCAAAAAGAAAAACTCTCTCTCAAATAGCCATAAGCCAATGTTAGTTGTCTATACCCTTTTTAAAATGCAAGAATATATATATATATATATATGCAGAATCTTATTTAATGAACACCTATGTTAATTGCATGTTTGTCTTTGTTGGTTATGAATGATATGGAATGTTATGACATGAATGTTTGTTTTAGTGAAATGATTCACTGAATGGTTTTGTCATGAAAAATCAAAAGAGTTATTATTAACTTAAAACTGATTAGGAAATGGGGGTCAAGAGCACTGCAGGAATGACTTGTGTTCTTGAGCAATACAAGTTGACACATGGCTTGTTTAAGTCCTGAGATCTTTGTGTAATGGAGTGAATTAGTCCATTATAGTGTTTCCATTGATTCATATAATTGCAGATGAGACCAGGATAGATAAATATATCAATGTAAGAGAATTTGATATAAAGAGGAACTAGAGTTTTCCTGGAATGAAATCTAAGTATGGAATAAATGATTTAATTCATTTTGGTGATTTCTTTGTTTTGTATGGATTCTTATTTGATTTATGACTGAGTTGTATGAATGTATGAATGTACCATATCTTTTTGAGGTTTCTGGAAAGGCAGACTTAAGTGTGCACCTGCACACTGACACAGAACATGCACACATGACTTATTTGTTTTCTAAAGGCAGAGTTATATACATATATACATGTTTCAACTTTAACATGATTTACAAATTGTTTTAGTGGATTTTCTCATACCAGACATGTGTCTGACCCTAGTGTGCTAATGGCATATGGGGTATCTCATTTAATATGGGGCAGCTTCAAATGCATTTCAGGGACTGCAGCAACTAAGTAGGAGTAGGAGCAAGGCTTTGAGAAGAAGATATTAGCATGCTAAAACTAATTAGATAAGAGCTTAAATGATGAAATCTGTATGTATTGATATTTTTAAATTGCCACTTGTATTAAGTACTGAATGTTGGATGGATATTTTGCTAAGTGTTTTGATAAGGAATTGTCTTGTAATTGGAGTTTATATATTTAGTGATTATCTGAAAAGTTAAAGAAGCTAACCTATGATTTTTGTAAGTAAATCAGAGCAGTAACTCCATGATAAAAAGGGTGGTTACATTTTATAAATGTATTAGTCAATCTTGAGTCTTTGAAAAGGGTTAAGTTTTGGGAAATCTGGATAGATGAATCTCAGTGAACTATATGATTTATTCATCCATCATAACAATTGCATACAAGAGTTGATAGGCATAGAGAAAATGTACTTCTGTGTCTACAAAGTTTCCCTAATTCAATTTGTTCTACAAAAATGTTTTATACCCTGTTTTTGGAATAAAGGAAAAATCTGTAATATAGGAGTTAAAAACCATGTCCATAATAGTTGGATAAATATATATATGTACATTTAAATATGTTTTGTTCAGATATTAGCACACCAGTTATCCTTGTATTTTTAGCATGAGTCTGGATTCCTTTTCATTAAGGCCTTGATCAAAAATGCA
This sequence comes from Allium fistulosum, assembly GCA_030737815.1. Lineage (NCBI taxonomy): Eukaryota > Viridiplantae > Streptophyta > Magnoliopsida > Asparagales > Amaryllidaceae > Allium > Allium fistulosum. Next base: position 492,521,249 of record CM060905.1, on the reverse strand, counting down.
TTGTTAAGACCCTATGAGTTATACCAGAATAAAGAGTCTGGTTGAACCATGTTTTCTGGGTACCCATGGTCTCAGGAAACTCACTCATGTTTGCATTTCATTTAGCTTAGCACCATGGCATTAAAGAGTCAAGCTTTTGAAATATGATATCTCACTTAAAAATATTCCAGAAAAGAGATTGTACTCTAGGCAGATTTTATAAGAAAAATCAAACATGGATAATGATATAAACTTCTATCATTTTTCAGAGCATAGGCACTACACCATCAATTTAAGGGTAATCAGAACACAAATATATTGTTTTATAGGAATTACACTTCATTGAGAATCCAGTAAGCAATCAAAGGTTAAAAATCATGTTGTTACCTATATGGATGAAATTTTATTGTATGAATTGAATTGAACTATGTGTGGATTGATTAAATTTAATCAATCAAATTATCCTCTTGTTTACCAGAACTCTGATTCAAACAAGAGAGGCACATGCATCTTCACATGTATGTGCATATCTTTGTGAATGCACTGATATATTTATATTGGTAAAGATTTTGATCCTGGATAAGATGTATAGATAAAAAGAGAAAAAAATGACTCTAGGCTTCAGAAATATATATATATATGTCTATATATATATATATCTATGTAAAAAAAATCCTTACAAATTAAGGTACAAAAGAGAGGGTCATTTCATTTGGTATCAGAGCTATGTTACTAAAACATAGTTAAAAATTGAAAACAAATCCTTCTAAAAAAAAACTAACCAACTATGTAAATTATTATTAGCCAACTATGGTAGGAAGACCACCAAATCAGGGAGCAGGATCCTCCAATGCACCACCAATGGTCAATCTACAAGATTTGGTGAGAGCATTTAGGGATGGGGTAGGACAAAGGCAAGAAAATCCCCATGAAGAGCTCTCAAAATTACTCAAGACTTGTACTCATTTAGGAGGCAAAAGCTTTGAAGGGACAGAGAGTATTATGGAAATTCAAGCATGGTTGAGAACATTGGATAGGATTTTCAATGACATGCAGCTTGATGATCAAAGGAAGAGGCAAGTGGCTTCAAGACAGCTGAAAGGAGTAGCTTTAAGCTGGTGGGAAGTAATCATTACAGGGAGAAATGAGAATGAAATCACTTGGAATCAATTCAAGGATATGTTGGAAGCAAGATTTGTACCAGCATCAGCTAAGACCACTTTACTAGAAGAATTTATTAGACTCGGGCAAGGAACTCTGAATGTCACTGAGTACACTCAAAAGTTTGAGGGGTTATCCACATATGGAGCAATGCTAGTGGGAGATGAAGCATCCAAAAATGATAGGTACATAAAAGGTTTGAACCCAGGACTTAGCAGAGCCATGTTACCTTATGCTGACAGGACTTTTGATCAAGTAATAGACTTGGCTTTGAGATTAGAGCAGCATGACAAGGAAAGGGAAAAGTTCAAAAAATTTAAGAATAATAACACTAAGAAGAGTAAGGGGAGATATCACCCTTATGATAAGAAGAAAGAAAAGGCCAGTAACAAAGGCACTGGAGATATCAAAGCTAAGGAAACCAAGAAGAAAATTGTGTGTCATCAATGTGGAAAAGAAGGACACATCAAACCAAGATGTCCAGAATTGAAAGGAGGAGCTTTCAAGTGCTATCTATGTGGGAATGAGGGGCATATGAAGAGAAATTGTCCTGAGTATAAACAGCAAGGAAAATTGGCAAACTTGGAAGGCAAAGGCAAATCAACAGTGGAGATTGATGCTGAAAATCACAGTCAAGTGGAAGGTACACTATTTATTTGTACCATACCCATAGCAGTAGTATATGATATTGGGGCAACTCACTCTTTGATTTCTTATGAACTAGTTAAAATGCTAAAATTGAATTGCATATTGGTTGAAACCCCATTGCATATACAAAGTCCACTGGGGAGTTCTAGTGTTTTAAATATGATTTGTGTGGATGTGAAATTAAACATAGGAGGAGATACTTTTATTTCCAATTTATATGTTTTAAACTACCCAAATATAGGTGTTATATTGGGGGTAGATTGGTTAAGGCAATTTAAAGCCATAATTAACTTGGATTCATCCACCATACCATTGCAAAACCTTAGAGGCCAGAGAAACACAATTTTGTGTGAAGTGGCTAAGGGAAGGAAATTGTATCATTTAATTGACTTGGAGAAAGATTTCAGTGAACTTACTATTATAGAAATTCCCATAGTCAATGAATACTTGGATGTGTTTGAGGAGGTTAAGGGTGTTCCAAACCATAGACCAGTGGAATTCCAAATTCATTTAGTTCCAGGAGCAAGCCCAGTGATTAAAAAGCCAACTAGAATGGGGCCAAATGAGCTAAAAGAATTAAAGAAACAGTTAGAGGAATTGGAAGAAAAGGGTTTTATAAGACCAAGTAATTCTTGCTGGGGAGCACCAGTGGTATTTGTTAAGAAACAAGATGGTTTCTTAAGACTTTGTATAGATTATAGAGAATTGAACAAAGTGACTATTAAAAATAAATATCCATTGCCAAGAATAGATGATCTTTTTGATCAATTAGCTGGGGCAAGAGTGTTTTCTAGACTAGATTTAGCATCTGGTTTTCATCAAATGAAGCTGGAAGAGTCAAGTATCAAGTACACTGCCTTTAACACTAGGTATGAGTTGTATGAATTTCTGGTTATGCCATTTGGCTTGACTAATGCACCATCATACTTTGTAGATTTAATGAACAGAACCTTTAGAGATTATTAAGACAAATTTGTGCTTATTTTTATAGATGACATTTTAATTTATTCCAAAACAGTGGAAGAACATAAAAGTCATTTGCATCTGGTTTTGTCTAGATTAAGGGAAAAAGATTTAAAGGCAAAATTTTCAAAATGTGCATTTTGGAAAGAGGAAGTACATTTCCTTGGCCATGTCATTTCTGCCAAAGGAATTTCTATGAACCCCAATAAAGTAGTGGCTATTCAAGCATGGAAGAGGCCTAGCACTGTGAGTGAAGTGAGATCATTTATGGGGATGGCAGGATATTATAGGAGATTCATAAAAGATTTTTCAAAAATTTCTATACCACTTACTAACCTAACCAGGAAAAACCAAGCTTTTGTTCGGTCAGAGAAGTGTGAGAAGTCTTTTGAAAAGTTGAAGGAGGCATTGGTGAATGCTCCAATCTTGAAAGTACCCAAGGAAATGAAGAATTAGTTGTATACACTGATGCTAGTGGGTTTGGCTTGGGTGCAGTGTTGATGCAACAAGGCCAAGTCATTGCATATGCATCCAGACAACTCAAACCTCATGAAGTAAGGTATGCCACACATGATCTTGAATTAGAAGCTGTGATCTTAAAACGACACAACTTTCTACTACCAGAAAGTTGCATCATCTTAAGAAAGAAAGGGGTGAGAAAAAGAAAAGATAAAGAAGAAAGAAGAAACAACATCAGAATCTCAACAGCGGAACGAATAAATTATATTAATCACATAAATATTTCATAATAACATGTACATCAGAGTTACACAGATAATACATCACATACTAGACAGTTATAAACACCTGTCTAGTTAATACAATTCGATATAACTCAAATACAACACAGAGATACCAACACAGCGGAACACTATACATATCTATATCGCTGAAGCCTCCTGCTCCATTGCTCCTCCACCAATCGTCAAAGCTAACCTGAATCCCTTGGCTACTCGTAAAAATTTGAGTACCCGAGAGTTTAAGAAAAACAGAAATAAACTCCGGGTCAGACATGGGTCTGGTATGAGTAACAAGTTAAAGTTGCTTAACTTTGAAAATCCTTTGAAAAAAAAAGGTATCATGTAAGACTTCCCACACATAAACATGGAAAAGTTTTTACCTTACGCTAACCAAACATTTGATAGGAAATTCAGTGATATTATAATAGGTCTAGGGTTTTCAAGTAAATATAGCTGAAATTGTTACATGATTAAATTCCAGCATACTAGCCAACAAGTGGGTAATACAATCAAATCCGAGGGCACTTATTGGAGATTGAATTCCATACAATGGCAGGGCTACTGGGGTACCGCCCGTCACAGTACCTGGCCTAGATCAGCGTACCGAGGATTACTCCCAATCCCCTACAACACAAGGCCAGAACCATCCCTTACTGGACAGTCCCGAACGAAACAACCCCGGCAGTTGTGGCCACAAACTGCCCACACAGTCGAATATAAAGGGACATCTAGACAGGGGAAAATCTCGCTCTCAAGTGGGTGCGACCCACGAAGCCTTGCTGCACCTCCCCTGTTTTAGCCATTCCCGGTTGATGAGGCTTGAGGTCACGATTACCTTAACAGAACTCATCACTTAGAATTCTCATCGTCCACCTGACGATGTTCTGAAAGCATTCAATCCATACAAGTTCGTTCCGGGTTCGAACGAAACCGAAAGCATTATCTCATTACACTCATTTTGGAATCATCCTCAGAGTTAACAACAATAACCCTTGCATTCTAAATCTTCATCTTCACTTGAGATTCACGACCTATCGTAATTTGGATCGATGTGGTTTTCGGGTATCCAAATCTGGAAACCCGATCCCGGTCTCATCGAAATCCAAATCGTATCTTTTAAGGCCAAGTTGTTTTAAAGTTAAACAATTCAGTTCATTATCCATATACACACAGATAGATAATTCATAATATCACAGATAGATAATTCACAATATCATCATAAATAGATAATCAACATTATCCATATACTTCAACCAAAGCAACCATATCATACAGCATTCCTTATCTCATATTTGAGATTTCAAACCATTCGAGGAAATCAATATCATCCATCCATACATAAGCAAGGATTAATAATCACACCATTTATAATTAATTTAAAATGAATAAATTAATTATCTATCTCTAATTAATTTAAATAAATTAAATTAATTACTTCATCATTATAAATCTTGCTTACATAACCATTAATTAATTACTAATCAATTAATTAATCATTCTCAAATTTCCATCCTAATTAATCATCCTGGATTAATTATCCTTTAATTACATTCAACTAATTATTCTTTAATTAATTTCACAAATTAATTATCCTTACCCAAATATAGTAATTAACCTTTAATTACTCTATTAATTAATTAATTATAATTAATTAAATTTATCCTTAATTAATTACATCAATTAATTACTCAAAATCACTTATTATTGATTAATTAGTCTTAATGAGTCAACCTTTAATTACATCATTAATTATATAATTTAATGATCCCTAATTACAATTTAATTAATTATTCTACTTAAATTAATTACATTAAGAATTTAATCTTTACACAAACCACATTTATTAATCACTCTTGATTAATCACATTTCAGTAATTAACTACCCTTAATTACTTCATTTAATAAATTAATTATTCCTTAATTAATTATCTCAATTAATCTCTTGATTAATTTCACAAAGTAATTTAATCCAAATTACTTCCATTATTAAATCATCTTCAATTAGTTACATATAGTAATTACCATTAATTACTTCATTAAGTAATTATAATTAATTAATTACATTTAAGTAATTATACTTATCAAATCATCCAATGATAAATTTAAATTAATTAAACTAAATTAACTAACTTAAATAAATCAAATTAAACTCAATTAATTATATTAAGTAATTAATTCCTTAATTTCTTCCATTAAGTTATTACACTTAAACATTTTCACAAATGTTTATCTTTAATTAATTTATCTAATTAATTATTAAAGCTAATCACCTTTATTAATTTTTAAATAGTTTTAAGTTAATGACCTTCATTAACTATTTATAATTCTAAATTTCATTTCTTAAGAAATTAAACTTAGATTAATCATTATTAATTACAATTTAGTTATTCCTTAAATAATTAGTCTTAAACTTAAATTAATTAATTTAACTCTTAATTACTCAATTCATCATCCATACCATTAATTAATTAATTATCCATTTTTAATTACCTTAATAATTTAATTACTCTAAATTATTAAATCTTAATTTACCTTAAGATAAATCTTTATTCATATTAATGATTAATTATCATTAATAAAGTATTCAAAACAATTTACTTTTAATTTTACTTTCAAATTTCATTTTAAATTTAAGGTTTAAAATGAATACAAATTTAAGTTTTGAAATCATACTTAAAAACTGGTTTAACTTAGCTTTAAAAACATGGTTTAAACTTTACTTTATAATTAAAGAAAATCATTTGTTTTAGATTTAAAAACAGAACTGGTTTAATTGTTGAAACCTGTAACAAAATAGTTGACCCGAGCCAACCCTTAAATTACTCCGAGTCTAACTTCCCACTACTTCGAGCAAACCACTCCAACTACTCGAGAAACCCAGACCCTATTTCCTTTCTTCACAAATTTGTTTAAAGTTCAGAAAACTGGAAACAACCTCCCACGTTATTACTCGAGTCTTTACTCGAGTCATTCCCTTACTTACCCGATTGCTCCTTCGAGAAGAAACACAGCCCAAACTCTGACATCACAACGCCGTCGTGCACGTGCACCGGCCAACCACCCTTCTCCGATCATCCACTCTGACTTCCTTGAGTCGACGATCATCACTTCATACCATCCAAACACCAATCCCATTGGTTTATACTCGAAATCAAAATCGAGTACCCTGACCAAAACTGGAACAAAGCTTCCCACCTGGAAACGCCTCGACCACTAAGCTCCGACCACCATCACCTCTGAAACTCCGGCCAAGTCTTCGTCTACGTTCGAGCTATCATCCCCCAAAACCTAGCAGCACTCGATCCATCCTAGAACCCGGAGTTGATCGAACTACCTAACTTAGTTTAACTAGGGTTCCAGGAAAGAAAAGACAACCGCCACCGTTCCTTGATCGCCATCCTGACAATTTCGCAGCATCACTGATCACCCGCCTACCTTCAGTCAAAACCCCGAGACTTCTCCTTCCCTAGATCGCCAGAGATTGCCTCACATACAAGTTCCAGTTAATCTCAAATTGCATCCTCAATACATTATTTAAAATTGATATTTTTGTTTTAAAAATCCTAACTTTCGAAGTGGATTCGAGTTGTAACCCTGAAACATCAAATTTTAATACTTGATTTTTCTGAGATAAAATGATCTTACTAGAAATTACCCTTTTTACAATATTTATTTGATATTTCTGTTTGGAAATATTTTAAAAATAAGTTAACACTCCTACCCTTATTTAAATTCCAGTGATCTTGTTTTAATGTTGATCATATAGAGAGCAGTTCAAATATTTGTTTAAATGGCCTTAATCCTGTACTTAAACAGAGAAATGAAAATATTTATTTACAGATATATACACACAACTATTATCTAACTACATATATATAGATATGCAGACAAATTTTCACTTAGACAAATAAAGCTTATGGTATGCACAGGCATCAATCACAAATATCAATACATATGAACATACCATAGGGTAGTTTACTCACATCTTATTTGTTTTAAAACAGAAGCCTGTAGGGTTTAACAGAGTGATATAATTCTTATATACACATACATTCTTTTTTTCCAAACATGCAGGCAATTTGACTATCTATACCAACATTTTTAACAACAACTTGAAGTATCCATTCCAAACATCAAGCATAAAAACAGTTTCAAATATACTTATGGTTTAAAAAGAAAAGTTACTCACCAGTTTTTAGAAAAGGAAGAACAGAGCCATGATTTTGAAAACAGGCCTTGAAAAATTTAAACTGGAAAATGTTTTGCTTTCATCATCAAGCTTGCTTGTTGTTTTGAATTTGAAGAATGATGCTTCAGTTGTATGATTATTTTGAATCTCTTTAAAACTGAAATGCCTCTTCTTTTAAAAACTTGAGAGTTTGTCTCAGGTTTGCATTTGTTTTTGAGTTGAGAATAAAGCTTCATTTGAAATATACTTCTAGTATGCTAAGTTTCTTGAACGAAAAGGAGAATAGATAGATTGATATATAGAATAGAGTATGAAGGTTTGTTTATTTTCTTTTGTACAAAATTTGTTCAGAGATTTTTATTACATGGGGGCTGATATGATCTTGCATGTACCAGAGATGCTTTGCATTTAAGAAGTTGTCCTATGTCTTCATATATTTATCTCATATTTTAAATTTCGTATGTACTTATACATCCTTTTCTTTATGTTTCTTTTCAAGTGTACATACCCATTTAATTCTTCCTGTACAAGCATGAAGACATATTTTCCTTTTATACTTTGTTTTATTCTTGCTTACATGATTACTTACAGCCTTATGTCTAAGTGCATTTCCAGAATTATGTCAAGAGTTCACTTATATGTTTAACTTGCTTTATATCCTATGTACAAATTCTTTTGGTTTTAAATCATAGGTTAAACAGTTTAACTAATGTACTTTAGTTTTAATCCTAACACAAGTACTTATTTTATTCCTCTTTTAATTTAAAACTTAGACTATCAAATACTTAGTCTATTATTATTTATATTTTATACTTATGTTAGGAAGACTAAATTTTAATATTAATAAGGTTTATTTTATTTTAAAACATTTTGAAAGACTAGATTTTAAAATTTCCAAATCATAGCTTCCCTTAATTAATAAATTTAAAATAACAATTTCTATAAGAAACCCATTTGTAAAGATATTACATTATTAATAATTATTTAAAATATAACTCATTATTAAATTGAAATAATTTATAAAAGAAATTATCACTTCATTAATAAATTACTTATTTAAAAAAACTATATTAAAAAAAAGAACAAAACAACCTTTTTGTAAATCTTATTTAAATTCAAACTTAAACTTAAAATAAATTAAAAACAATTAATATTTTACTTAAGTATTTTAAACCATACAGTTATTTATTTTAAATAGCCTTAAAACAAATATATATTAAATCAAATTATAGTTACCAAAAATATTAAAATTAGAAAACATATCTTTATTTATTAAATTTAAAACAAAGCTTATCTATTCACAATATATACAAATATATATACATTATAAATAGAATGCAATTTATTAGCTTTTAAAAGATAAATTACTAGTTAAATATTTATTTAAAAGAAGATTATTAAATCAATTCAAATCTTATTAACAAAAATTATCAAAACAATTTAATTTTTAATGCAGATTATTAAATTGGTATTGCCCGAAATTCCGGGATGTCACATTCCTCCCTCCTTAAAAGAATTTCATCCCCGAAATTTAAAACAAAGGTAATTTAATAATCTAATTAAAGATTTAATTTTAAAAACACAAGCATATATTAATTATATGCTAACAACCATAGCAACCAACTCATCCAATCAAACAAATCTAACTATCCAGACAAAATCAGGATAGGACTATCTAGAGTTTCCCAAGTATAAACACCGGGATACTCGCTCTACAGATTCCAAACAAAACTATACTACTAAGCTATAGAGCTCCTACTCATCTAGATCTACAAAACTAGACAAGATATCAGACTATAGACAAGTCTGACTCAACAACCAAACCTCTAGAACTGCTGGTTCCAAAACCAGAGATAGATCATACACGTACTCCCTCAGAGATACGTGAAACACAATGAATCCCAGTTATCCAAACTGACATTCAATCCTGATGACCAACACTTATCCTCACAAACACAGAAAATATCCAAGATACCTCGGAGCTAGCTTCCCAATCTTACCAAACTATATAGCTCCTTCGATCGGAGAAAACTTACTCAAAATCAAATTTCCGTCTTCGAAATCCAAATTTCTCCGTCTCTAATCCACCAAACTCATCTGACGATCCTGGGTTGTCTTCATCCCTACTGATTAACTCAACCTTCGCTGAAACTTCTCAAAACAACTCATCAAAATGATCCACTCACAATCAATCCAAGAACACAAACTCTACTCCTCAAACATCAGAAGACTGGACTTACTTTTCCTATCCGAAAAGATAAAACAGATGCACTCCCAAACTGCTTCCGCTGCACTACTCTGATCCGAGTAGATGAAAATGCTGATGATACACACGAGCACAAAATGGATCACACATCCTAGAATATGGTTCAATAGATCCATAAAGAGAAACCTCAGAGATCCCAAAAGATCTCTGACAAACCAAGAGAACACTCAACTATCGCAAGTCACTTTTGCGATCAACCCAATCTAATATCCAAAGAAAACCGTTCTCTTAACCAATCAGAATAGCTTAAGCCAAACTAGGCAATCCATTGAAGAAATGGATCCACACTCCTGTTTCTGAACTTCGCTTCTAGAGAAATTGCTGACAGATGACCTCCTGCCTACACATAGAAAAATCTGAACTGCGACGCTGCCACTGACGACAAAGACTTCCTAATCCAAACTCCTTGAGAAACTCAGGCCTCAAAGCCAAACACATACACCCAGCTGAACTCAGCCTCAACACTGACGCAGACACACTTCCTTAAACTTGTTCCAAAGAAACATCTTCGAAGACATCCATAGTCACTACATCTCATCACACAGCTACTATTTCCTGAGGTTGCCAACATACCATCACTTGTTTCTGCCTAACCGACAGATCCAAACTCTCAAAAGTCCGCTCACACGAGCGCGATCAAACTTGCACTTCAATGATGAACTCCGAATTCTTAACAGGTTATCTTCAGAGATTGGTGAAATCCTTCACCACAACAAAAATTCACTCGAGACAGTACTAGGTCTACAGTCTCGACATATACACTTCCAACCTCAACAAACTCCAACTATTGGTAGTCTTATTACACACCACTACCCTATCTACCCTTATAACTTATATCGGAAAACCCAAATAGGTAATCCAACAAATAGGTAGAAATATATATATATATATATATATATATATATAAATTACAAGTACGCTCTCTCAAGATAGACACCACTCCAGAGCTAAGGTATTCACTCAACCTAGCGCTCTGATTCCAAATGAAACGACCCAACTTTCTACTACTAGAAAGTTGCATCATCTTAAGAAAGAAAGGGGTGAGAAAAAGAAAAGATAAAGAAGAAAGAAGAAACAACATCAGAATCTCAACAGCGGAACGAATAAATTATATTAATCACATAAATATTTCATAATAACATGTACATCAGAGTTACACAGATAATACATCACATACTAGACAGTTATAAACACCTGTCTAGTTAATACAATTCGATATAACTCAAATACAACACAGAGATACCAACACAGCGGAACACTATACATATCTATATCGCTGAAGCCTCCTGCTCCATTGCTCCTCCACCAATCGTCAAAGCTAACCTGAATCCCTTGGCTACTCGTAAAAATTTGAGTACCCGAGAGTTTAAGAAAAACAGAAATAAACTCCGGGTCAGACATGGGTCTGGTATGAGTAACAGGTTAAAGTTGCTTAACTTTGAAAATCCTTTGAAAACAAAAGGTATCACGTAAGACTTCCCAGACATAAACATGGAAAAGTTTTTACCTTACGCTAACCAAACATTTGATAGGAAATTCAGTGATATTATAATAGGTTTAGGGTTTTCAAGTAAATAAGAAATAGCTGAAATTGTTACATGATTAAATTCCAGCATACTAGCCAACAAGTGGGTAATACAATCAAATCCGAGGGCACTTATTGGAGATTGGATTTCATACAATGGCAGGGCTACTGGGGTACCGCCCGTCACAGTACCTTGCCTAGATCAGCGTACCGAGGATTACTCCCAATCCCCTACAACACAAGGCCGGAACCATCCCTTACTGAACAGTCCCGAACGAAACAACCCCGACAGTTGTGGCCACAAACTGCCCACACAGCCGAATATAAAGGGACATCTAGACAGGGGAAAATCTCGCTCTCAAGTGGGTGCGACCCACGAAGCCTTGCTGCACCTCCCCTGTTTTAGCCATTCCCGGTTGATGAGGCTTGAGTTCACGATTACCTTAACAGAACTCATCACTTAGAATGCTCATCGTCCACCTGACGATGTTCTGAAAGCATTCAATCCATACAAGTTCGTTCCGGGTTCGAACGAAACCGAAGGCATTATCTCGTTACACTCATTTTGGAATCATCCTCAGAGTTAACGACAATAACCCTTGCATTCTAAATCTTCATCTTCACTTGAGATTCACGACCTATCGTAATTTGGATCGATGTGGTTTTCGGATATCCAAATCTGGAAACCCGATCCCGGTCTCATCGAAATCCAAATCGTATCTTTTAAGGCCAAGTTGTTTTAAAGTTAAACAATTCATTTCATTATCCATATACATACAGATAGATAATTCATAATATCACAGATAGATAATTCACAATTTCATCACAAATAGATAATCTACATTATCCATATACTTCAACCAAAGCAACCATATCATACAGCATTCCTTATCTCATAACTGAGATTTCAAACCATTCAAGGAAATCAATATCATCCATCCATACATAAGCAAGGATTAATAATCACACCATTTATAATTAATTTAAAATGAATAAATTAATTATCTGTCTCTAATTAATTTAAAGTAAATTAAATTAATTACTTCATCATTATAAATCTTGCTTACATAACCATTAATTAATTACTAATCAATTAATTAATCATTCTCAAATTTCAATCCTAATTAATCATCCTGGATTAATTATCCTTTAATTACATTCAAGTAATTATTCTTTAATTAATTTCACAAATTAATTATCCTTACCAAAATATAGTAATTAACCTTTAATTACTCTATTAATTAATTAATTATAATTAATTACATTTATCCTTAATTAATTACATCAATTAATTACTCAAAATCACTTATTATTGATTAATTAGTCTTAATGAATCAACCTTTAATTACATCATCAATTATATAATTTAATGATCCCTAATTACAATTTAATTAATTATTCTACTTAAATTAATTACATTAAGAATTTAATCTTTACACAAACCACATTTATTAATCACTCTTGATTAATCACATTTCAGTAATTAACTACCCTTAATTACTTCATTTAATAAATTAATTATTCCTTAATTAATTATCTCAATTAATCTCTTGATTAATTTCACAAGGTAATTTAATCCAAATTACTTCCATTATTAAATCATCTTCAATTAGTTACATATAGTAATTACCATTAATTACTTCATTAAGTAATTATACTTAATTAATTACATTTAAGTAATTATACTTATCAAATCATCCAATGATAAATTTAAAATAACTTAAATAAATCAAATTAAACTCAATTAATTATATTAAGTAATTAATTCCTTAATTTCTTCTATTAAGTTATTACACTTAAACATTTTCACAAATGTTTATCTTTAATTAATTTATCTAATTAATTATTAAAGCTAATCACCTTTATTAATTTTTAAATAGTTTTAAGTTAATGACCTTCATTAACTATTTATAATTCTAAATTTCTTTTCTTAAGAAATTAAACTTAGATTAATCATTATTAATTACAATTTAGTTATTCCTTAAATAATTAGTCTTAAACTTAAATTAATTAATTTAAGTCTTAATTACTCAATTCATCATCCATACCATTAATTAATTAATTATCCATTTTTAATTACCTTAATAATTTAATTACTCTAAATTATTAAATCTTAATTTACTTTAAGATAAATCTTTATTCATATTAATGATTTAATTATCATTAATAAAGTATTCAAAACAATTTACTTTTAATTTTACTTTCAAATTTCATTTTAAATTTAAGGTTTAAAATGAATACAAATTTAAGTTTTGAAATCATACTTAAAAACTGGTTTAACTTAGCTTTAAAAACATGGTTTAAACTTTGCTTTATAATTAAAAAAAATCATTTGTTTTAGATTTAAAAACAGAACTGGTTTAATTGTTGAAACCTGTAACAAAATAGTTGACCCGAGCCAACCCTTAAATTACTCCGAGTCTAACTTCCCACTACTTCGAGCAAACCACTCCAACTACTCGAGAAACCCAGACCCCATTTCCTTTCTTCACAAATTTGTTTAAAGTTCAGAAAACTAGAAACAACCTCTCACGTTATTACTCGAGTCTTTACTCGAGTCATTCCCTTACATACCCGATTTCTCCTTCGAGAAGAAACACAGCCCAAACTCTGACATCACAACGCCGCCGTGCACGTGCACCGGCCAACCACCCTCCTCCGATCATCCACTCTGACTTCCTCGAGTCGACGATCATCACTTCATACCATCCAAACACCAATCCCATTGGTTTATACTCGAAATCAAAATCGAGTACCCTGACCAAAACTGGAACAAAGCTTCCCACCTGGAAACGCCTCGACCACTAAGCTCCGACCACCATCACCTCTGAAACTCCGGCCAAGTCTTCGTCTACGTTCGAGCTATCATCCCCCAAAAACTAGCAGCACACGATCCATCCTAAAACCCGGAGTTGATCGAACTACCTAACTTAGTTTAACTAGGGTTCCAGGAAAGAAAAGACAACCGCCACCGCCACCGTTCCTTGATCGCCATCCTGACAATTTCGCAGCATCACTGATCACCCGCCTACCTTCAGTCAAAACCCCGAGACTTCTCCTTCCCTAGATCGCCAGAGATTTCCTCGCATACAAGTTCAAGTTAATCTCAAATTGCATCCTCAATACATTATTTAAAATTGATATTTTTGTTTTAAAAATCCTAACTTTCGAAGTGGATTCGAGTTGTAACCTTGAAACATCAAATTTTAATACTTGATTTTTCTGAGATAAAATGATCTTACTGGAAATTACCCTTTTTACAATATTTATTTGATATTTCTGTTTGGAAATATTTTTAAAAATAAGTTAACACTCCTACCCTTATTTAAATTCCAGTGATCTTGTTTTAATGTTGATCATATAGAGAGCAGTTCAAATATTTGTTTAAATGGCCTTAATCCTGTACTTAAACAGAGAAATGAAAATATTTATTTACAGATATGTACACACAACTATTATCTAACTACATATATATAGATATGCAGACAAATTTTCACTTAGACAAATAAAGCTTATGGTATGCACAGGCATCAATCACAAATATCAATACATATGAACATACCATAGGGTAGTTTACTCACATCTTATTTGTTTTAAAACAGAAGCCTGTAGGGTTTAACAGAGTGATATAATTCTTATATACACATACATTCTTTTTTTCCAAACATGCAGGCAATTTGACTATCTATACCAACATTTTTAACAACAACTTGAAGTATCCATTCCAAACATCAAGCATAAAAACAGTTTCAAATATACTTATGGTTTAAAAAGAAAAGTTACTCACCAGTTTTTAGAAAAGGAAGAACAGAGCCATGATTTTGAAAACAGGCCTTGAAAACTTTAAACTGGAAAATGTTTTTGCTTTCATCATCAAGCTTGCTTGTTGTTTTGAATTTGAAGAATGATGCTTCAGTTGTATGATTATTTTGAATCTCTTTAAAACTGAAATGCCTCTTCTTTTAAAAACTTGAGAGTTTGTCTTAGGTTTGCATTTGTTTTAGAGTTGAGAATAAAGCTTCATTTGAAATATACTTCTAGTATGCTAAGTTTCTTGAACGAAAAGGAGAAGAGATAGATTGATATATAGAATAGAGTATGCAGGTTTGTTTATTTTCTTTTGTACAAAATTTGTTCAGAGATTTTTATTACATGGGGGCTAATATGATCTTGCCTGTACCAGAGATGCTTTTCATTTAAGAAGTTGTCCTATGTCTTCATATATTTATCTCATATTTTAAATTTCGTATGTACTTATACATCCTTTTCTTTATGTTTCTTTTCAAGTGTACATACCCATTTAATTCTTCCTGTACAAGCATGAAGACATATTTTCCTTTTATACTTTGTTTTATTCTTGCTTACATGATTACTTACAGCCTTATATCTAAGTGCATTTCCAGAATTATGTCAAGAGTTCACTTATATGTTTAACTTGCTTTATATCCTATGTACAAATTCTTTTTGTTTTAAATCATAGGTTAAAGATTTTAACTTATGTACTTTAGTTTTAATCCTAACACAAGTACTTATTTTATTCCACTTTTAATTTAAAACTTAGACTATCAAATACTTAGTCTATTATTATTTATATTTTATACTTATGTTAGAAAGACTAAATTTTAATATTAATAAGGTTTATTTTATTTTAAAACATTTTGAAAGACTAGATTTTAAAAATTCCAAATCATAGCTTCCCTTAATTAATAAATTTAAAATAACAATTTCTATAAGAAACCCATTTGTAAAGATATTACATTATTAATAATTATTTAAAATATAACTCATTATTAAATTGAAATAATTTATAAAAGAAATTATCACTTCATTAATAAATTACTTATTTAAACAAACTATATTAAAAAAAAGAACAAAACAACCATTTTGTAAATCTTATTTAAATTCAAACTTAAACTTAAAATAAATTTAAAACAATTAATATTTTACTTAAGTATTTTAAACCATACAGTTATTTATTTTAAATAGCCTTAAAACAAATATATATTAAATCAAATTATAGTTACCAAAAATATTAAAATTAGAAAACATATCTTTATTTATTAAATTTAAAACAAAGCTTATCTATTCACAATATATACAAATATATATACATTATAAATAGAAGACAATTTATTAGCCTTTAAAAGATAAATTACCAGTTAAATATTTATTTAAAAGAAGATTATTAAATCAATTCAAATCTTATTAACAAAAATTATCAAATCAATTTAATTTTTAATGCAGATTATTTAATTGGTATTGCCCAAAATTCCGGGATGTCACAGATCTATGCTTTGAAACTTTGGAGACAATATTTGTTAGGAACTAAGTTTGAACTTTACACTGACCACAAGTCTTTAAAGTATTTATTTTCACAAAAAGATTTAAACATGAGGCAACATGGATGGGTGGAGTTCTTAGCTGCTTATGACTTGGACATACTCTATACACCAGGTAAAGCAAACAAAGTTGCAGATGCCTTGAGTAGACAACATGTTATGTTAGCTATGTTGATGATGGAAGAATTTAAAGAATTGACTATACTCACTGACTTGGAGATTGAAGCAAATAATAAGGTACAAATGGTACCAGTAGAAGGAGATAAGAGTAAAGGAAAATTGAGTTTAATGTCTCTACAATCAGATTTAATTTTGAAGGTAGGAAAAATGCAAGACAAGACACAAATTTATTGGAGAAGAAAATTCTCATATCAAAAGGGGAGGAAGTGATAAATTACCATATTGATAAAAATGGTTATTTAAGAAACCAGAATAGAATATGTGTTCCAGAAAACATAGAGTTGAAGGAGGAGATATTGAATGAATATCATAGAAGTAAGTACTCCTTACACCCAGGCAGTACAAAGATGTATCAAAATTTAAAAAGAGATTTTTGGTGGAAGGGAATGAAATCAGATGTAGCCAAATATATTGCAAAATGTATGACTTGCCAACAAGTCAAGGCTGAAACACATAAGCCATCAGGGTTGTTGCAACCTCTTAGCATACCACAGTGGAAATGGGAGGATATATCTATGGATTTCATAGATGGACTGCCTAGATCTAAAAGAGGAAACACAAGCATATGGGTGATAGTAGATAGGCTAACTAAAGTGGCACATTTCATCCCAGTCAAATCAGAAAGGAATGCACCAAAGTTAGGACAAGTATTTATGAAAGAGGTAGTAAGATTGCATGGCATTCCCAAAACTATTGTGAGTGATAGGGATACCATCTTCACATCAAGGTTCTGGAAAAGTTATCAAGAAGCCATGGGAAGTGAATTATGCTTAAGCACTGCCTACCATCCACAATCCGATGGGCAGACTGAGGTGGTGAACAAAGTTTTAAAGGACTTGTTAAGGGCATGTGCACTGGATTTTGGAGGTAACTGGGAAGACTATCTCCATTTAGCTAAACTTACATACAATAACAGCTATCAAAGCACCATAGGGATGGCTCCATTTGAAGCCCTATATGGCAAGCCATGTTTGTCACCTGTATGTTGGGTAGAAGCAGGAGAAAGAGCTATTTTAGGGCCTGGATACATACAAGAAACTAAAGAGAAAATTGAGTTGGTAAGGAGAAGAATGGCAGTAGCTCAAGATAGGCAAAAGAAATTTGTAGACATGAAAACGAAGCAGGTGGAATATGAAGTAGGAAATTTTGTTTTCATCAAAATCTCACCTGTGAAAAATATACTAAGATTTGGAAAATAAGGCAAGTTAACCCCAAGATATATTGGGCCATACAAAGTTTTGGAAAGAATTGGTTCCTTGGCATACAAGTTGGAATTACCAGTAAACATGCAAGGGATGCATGATGTTTTTCATGTATCACAATTGAGAAGGTGGGTCCATGACAAGGCAGAAATTCTTGAGACCCTAACCCAAGTGCAAATAAATCCTAATTTGATTTATGGAAAGGATCCAGTGGGAATTTCGGCAAAGGATGTGAAGAAGTTGAGGAATAAATCACTGAAACTTATGAAGGTACAATGGAGTCTTGATCCTAGTGATTGCACATGGGAATTAGAAGACAAATTTAAGATGAACTACCCTAAGCTATTTTCAGATTAAAGGTAATTCTGATTTTTAATTTGCTTTCCTTTTTGGATGCATGTATTTTTTTTAGTTATTGTGATAGAACTAAAAATCTATTTGGTTGAGAATGTATTTGTTCTCTGAATTAAGTTTGAAATTGATTTAAGCTCGGGAAAATTGTGGGACACAATTTCTACAAGGTGGGGTGTATGTAATGA
Source organism: Allium fistulosum (assembly GCA_030737815.1). NCBI lineage: Eukaryota > Viridiplantae > Streptophyta > Magnoliopsida > Asparagales > Amaryllidaceae > Allium > Allium fistulosum. The sequence goes on along the minus strand of CM060905.1, from coordinate 492,502,518 downwards.
CCCAAGATTTTAGGAATTTATTTTGAAAATATAAATAAGTTTAAAATAATTTTTAAACCAATTTTAAAGGGGAATTGATATGGCTTGATATAGTGTTACTATATGTGTGTACATGTGTGCACAGGGAATACAATGAATTGAAGCTAAATTCCTAAATGATATGAATGAACATATGTTGATGTGTATGGGGAAATATATATATACACAGATAAATAAAGTAAAACCTTAAAGGCTATATGCAAGAATATATATGGATGCTACTGATTGTATTTGAGTGTACATGTGCATGTGTGTCAGTACAAAATAATGTATAGATATATATATGTGTGTACTAATTATTTCTGTAAGACTTATATATACATATATGTATGCTAATCAAATACTAGAGTTCTAATCAGCAAAATAAAATACACAAACATATTTTAAATTATAGGCAGAAAGAAAAGAATGAGGATATAAAAGGAGTAATCCTTTTATAAATAAATAAAGGAGGTACATGCTATTTAAGTGAAAGCTAAAAATAGAAAAATAAGATAAAATAGTGATATGCTTTGTATAGGCAGAATTAGGAAGAATATTTGATAAATAATGAAAATCAAGTCACACTTTTAGCATGATAGTAGACAAGAGGAAAAGCATTTTTGGAAAAGCAAAATTTCTGAAATTAACCAAAAGGATATAACCACTTTTCTCTTCACAAACTTAAGCCGGGGAGTGTAAGATTTTGGGTTTAGATAAAATGCCAATGGCATGATTTCTGATGGGCAAAAATGACTTTAGCTAGTGCCTTAAACCCGAAGAAGGACCCTGCATAAATAAGCAGTGATATGAGGAACCTTCTCTTCTTCCCGGATAGCTCTTGAGAAAAATATATATATTATATAAATATAAAACAAGTGAATAAAAAGGGTTTGAAGGCAGAAGCTTGTCAATCAACTGAGAAGTGAAAGAGAGCTAGGTGAGAAAACTCACTCAAAATCTAAGGCACTAAGTCCTAATGAAGGCAGCCAGTTCATAAGTTAATTTTTCTTAAAAATGTATTTTCATATGTGATTGTCTATTTGTGATTTCAGAGATGAAAATGTTTTGATTTTCAGCTGGTTGTTCTGCCTGTTTGTCTTTGTTGGTTATGAATGATATGGAATGCTATGACATGAATGTTTGTTTTAGTGAAATGATTCACTGAATGGTTTTGTCATGAAAAATCAAAAGAGTTATTATTAACTTAAAACAGATTAGGAAATGGGGGTCAAGAGCACTACAGGAATGACTTGTGTTCTTGAGCAATACAAGTTGACACATGGCTTGTTTAAGTCCTGAGATCTTTGTGTAATGGAGTGAATTAGTCCATTACAGTGTGTCCATTGATTCATATAATTGCATATGTGACCAAGATAGATAAATATATCAATGTAAGAGAATTTGATATAAAGAGGAACTAGAGTTTTCCTGGAATGAAATCTGAGTAGGGAATAAATGATTTAATTCATTTTGGTGATTTCTCTGTTTTGTATGGATGCTTATTTGATTTATGACTGAGTTGTATGAATGTATGAATGTACCATATCTTTTTGAAGTTTCTGGAAAGGCAGACTTAAGTGTGAACCTGCACACTGACACAGAACATGCACACATGACTTATTTGTTTTCTAAAGGCAGAGTTATATACATGTTTCAACTTTAACATGATTTACAAATTGTTTTAGTGGATTTTCTCATACCAGACATGTGTCTGACCCTAGTGTGCTAATGGCATATGGGGTGTCTCATTTAATATGGGGCAGCTTCAAATGCATTTTCAGGCACTACAGCAACTAAGTAGGAGTAGGAGCAAGGCTTTGAGAAGAAGATATTAGCATGCTAAAACTAATTAGATAAGAGCTTAAATGATGAAATATGCATGTATTGATATTTTTAAATTGCCACTTGTATTAAGTACTAAATGTTGGATGGATATTTTGCTAAGTTTTTTGATAAGGAATTGTCTTGTAATTGGATTTTATATATTTAGTGATTATCTGAAAAGTTAAAGAAGCTAACGTATGATTTTTGTAAGTGAATCAGAGCAAGAACTCCATGGTAAAAAGGGTGGTTACATTTTATAAATGTATTAGTCAATCTTGAGTCTTTGAAAAGGGTTAAGTTTTGGGAAATCTGGATAGATGAGTCTCAGTGAACTATATGATTTATTCATCCATCATAACAATTGCATACAAGAGTTGATAGGCATAGGGAAAATGTACTTATGTGTCTGCAAAGTTTCCCTAATTCAATTTGTTCTACAAAAATGTTTTATACCTTGTTTTTGGAATAAAGGAAAAATCTGTAATATAGGAGTTAAAAACCATGTCCATAACAGTTGGATAAATATATATGTACATTTAAATATGTTTTGTTCAGATATTAGCACACCAGTTATCCTTGTATTTTTAGCATGAGTCTGGATTCCTTTTCATTAAGGCTTTGATCAAAAATGCATTTTTAAGACCCTATGAGTTATACCAGAACAAAGAGTCTGGTTGAACCATGTTTTCTGGGTACCCATGGTCTCAGGAAACTCACTCATGTTTGCATTTCATTTAGCTTAGCACCATGGCATCAAAGAGTCAAGCTTTTGAAATATGATATCTCACTTTAAAATATTCCAGAAAAGAGATTGTACTCTAGGCAGATTTTATAAGAAAAATCAAACATGGATAATGATATAAACTTCTATCATTTTTCAGAGCATAGGCACTACACCATCAATTTAAGGGTAATCAGAACACAAATATATTGTTTATAGGAATTACACTTCATTGAGAATCCAGTAAGCAATCAAAGGTTAAAAATCATGTTGTTACCTATATGGATGAAATTTTATTGTATGAATTGAATTGAACTTTGTGTGGATTGATTAAATTTAATCAATCAAATTATCCTCTTGTTTACCAGAACTCTGATTCAAACAAGAGAGGCACATGCATCTTCACATGTATGTGCATATCTTTGTGAATGTACTGATATATTTATATTGGTAAAGATTTTGATCCTGGATAAGATGTATAGATAAAAAGAGAAAAAAATGACTCTAGGCTTCAGAAATATATATATGTCTATATATATATATATATATATATATATATATGTAAAAAAAATCCTTACAAATTAAGGTACAAAAGATAGGGTCATTTCAGATAATAAACATACTACATGCATCAAATTATAGAAGTGAACATCGATTGGTAATTGAGCTTAAATTCATAAATATTAGTATCAATGAAATTAGGGTTAAGTATACCATACCTAAAAGCGAAAAGCGACGTGGGATAAGTCGGCGACAACAACATTTGCTGTTGACAGTGGTTGTCCTGTCGATTGATGACAACAATATTCCTAAGCAGTAGTATTCGAATTAGGGAAAATTTTATAAATATATAAATGAAATTAGGGTTAAGTCTACCATACCTAAAAGCGAAAAGCGACATGGGATAAGCCGGCGACAGCAATATCCGTTGATGGCAATAGCTGTCGATTGATCAACAATATCCCTAAGCAGCAGTATTTGGATTAGGGATTAGGGATTAGGGATTAAGCAGCAGTATCCGGATTAGTGATTAGGGGTTAGGGATTAGGGAAGTGATTGGTGATTGAAACAGTGTCGATCGATTTAGCGGTAAGAGGCATCGATAATTTCTGAGGAGGAAGAACGTTGAATCGCCCTGGCGATTAGGGTTAGGAAGAAAGTGGAATGAAACGTATGCGAATAGAAGTGGACAGGATGAGATAGAAGACCCGAACAAAATTGCAAAGAAAAGGGCATTTTTGGTACTTCAAAAAGACACGGTTGAATCATGTTCAAATAATTCTTATTATTAGTAGTAAAGATATGCGCGCGCGTGTGTGTCAAAACTGATAGATATTAGTATCATAAATAACATTTTGATTACTGTATTAGAAGTCATTCTAAAGCAGAGTATGATCTTGCATTAAAATTAGAAACTAAGAAATTTTTTGTTGTATATTTAGTAAAATCTTATAATGAATTAACAAAATACAATGAAAAATTATATAATTTTTAGGACAAAAAAATTAAAACAAGATTCGATCATTTTTCACGCGTTAAAGTAATAATATGTTAATCACGCGTTAAAGTAATAATATGTTAGTCATTTTTTAAAGAAAATATTTTAAATTTTTTACCAAATAATGTCTGCTAATATGGAGAACAAGGCTAGTTAGAAGCGACCGACCATAAATACTACTTTGGACGAGTATCGACACATTGAATTGTGCAATGAATTTATTTTTGTTTTCCACTAGAGTTGATTCGATATGTACGATCTAGGCATAAAACGGTATCACGTTGGCTTGATAAATTTCTCTCTCGTAAATAAGTTCGGAACTTTGTATTTTATAAATAATATAACTGCTTCCCAAATTATTCATCATTAAAATTAATCTTGTTAACATTACTTATTCTTTTAATTCAAATCAACAAAACACAAAGTCGCTATTGTATCTACATTTTCTGTACAAATATCACTTTTAACCATAAAATTTTTGAATGCATAAATTTACATATAACTATTTTCATATGTATATTCATTTCCGTTAGACATGTACTTCACCATGCAAACTATGAGGATCTTGTATGTCTACCTTGTAAACTCGTCTCGTATATATTTATATAATCTCATGTCTTATGTACCGCTGCATTCGATGATTATGTGTTCTGTTATATTTTATGTTGTTTTGAATTTATCAGGCCAACGTGATATTTTTTTGTGTTTGGATCATACATGTCGAATCAACTCTAGTGGAAAAAATTTCATTACATAATTCGACATGTCGATACTCGTCCAAAGTAATATTCACGGTTGGTCACTCCTAACCAGCCTTATTCTCCATATGAGCAGACGTCATTACTTTGTAATAACCTTTGTTAATATGGGCATAAAGGTGGGGCGTTACAGTTTAGTATCAAGAAACTCCATGATTAATGGTGTTGATTTGATTTAATTGAATTAATTGGTAAATATTTATGCAAGTGGTAAAAATTCTTTACAGATTTTTTAAAATGAGCTTTTTCTTAACATAGGGTTTAAATTTAAAAAGCATGCCACATTTTTAAATAAAACAGAAGCAGGACCTAAATTATAATTACTATGTGTTAGTATGTCCTTTTCACAAATTTTCATTTGAATTAATCGATAAAATATTTATGCAAAGAGTATAAATGTCTTTACAGATTTTTAAGAAATAAGTTTTTTCATAACACAGGGTTTAAATTTAAAATGCATGCCCTATTTTTAAATAAAAAAGAAGCATGGCCTAAATTTTTATTACTATGTGTTAGTATGTCCTTCTCACAAATTTCCACTAAATTTTATGGAGCTAAATGATTTTTTTTCTTCCTTAAATTAGTAGAAAAGATTATTATGAGTGAGCGAGAAAACATAAATTTCTATAAATAAATAGAAATGAAATAAATACCATTAGTTTATCAAAATAAACAAAACATGCAATGGAAGAGCTATTGAAATTTTGCTTAATACATATTATGTATAATTACTATTTAAAAAAGACATAACCACATATTTTTGGAATACCACTAAATTCACCATGGAGACTAACACCATCTAAATTTACTTTAACCACCTATTTTTTAAGCAAGATACATTACAAAATGATTTTCAATAATGTAAAAAAAATCATGAAATGAAAGAATAGAGATAGATTACAATAAATGAAAAATCTTGAAAATTAGTCTTTCAATTCTTTGACTTACTGACTCTAACAAAAATTTACATACAAATAAAATTAGTAGTCTTAGAAAAAAATAAACATGAATTAATTAATAAATGAGAAAAAATACATTCTTCAGTTAAATTTTCCAATCTGGAAAATTCAAATCATAATGAGAACCAAAGAAATGGATGGAGGTTAAATAATTGAGAATAAAAAAACATAAAGATATGCGACGACTGATTTAATATATGAAAGAAAATGAGATGTTGAAATACCTGCCCAATTCATATAAATTGCAAAATGATAATATGCGAAAGAAAATTGATAGTAATTTTATAAAAAGGAAAGAGAGTTAGGAGGAATGAACATTTATTTCTAATGAACAAATATTATCGGTATCGGAGTTTTGGACCAAAGGTCTCTATTCTCAAAGCTCATACACAAAAAGTCCATATTAATAAACTCATGTAAATTAGGTCCCTATTTTGTTATTTTTACCAAATTGTCCCCTTCTAGAAAATCGACCCAGCATTGAAATCAGGGTCAAAAGTGGTATAAATTAGTCAAAAACTAAAAATAAGGACCACATTTTCATAACTTTTTTGGAAGGGACTTTTCTTCTGTCATATTCCAATTCTAGGGACTTAGCAGTCGTTCCTTATATCGGTTTATCCAAAGAATAAAACGTATAAAAAGGAGCCACTGAGATTTGTCTTATTATATATATTTGATATGTGCACTACAAGAAAATAACCTTATTACAACTAGTTATTTACAACGTTCACAAAACGACAGTTGTAATAAAGGATTTATAACAACTAGTTTTTCCATACAGTTGTAATAATGAGTTTCTAACAACTGGTTTTTCCGACAGTTGTAATAAACGTATTTATAATAACTATTTATTTTAACCAGTTGTAATAGAGATCTATAATAATTTATTAGTTTTAACTGTTGTAAATAATTAATAATTAATATTAAATAATTAATAATTAATAAATAACTTTTAATAATTAAAATTAAATATATAGTAATTTATAATTATTATTAATAATAAATAAATAAAATATAATATAAATACTAATTAACATTTAATAATCAATATTCAACTATAATGAAGAAGTAATAAGTAATAAGTAATAATTAATAAATAAGAAGTAATATTTTAATAATTAATAATTACTATTAAATAATTAATAATTAATAAGTAATAGTTAAGAGTATATTTAAGGTATAATAATTAATATATTTAATAATCATTAGCTATTAATTAATAATTACTATTAAATAATTAGTAATTTGTAATTAATATTAACATTTAATAATTAATATTAATTATCTAATAGTTGGTAATTAATAATTACTATTAATAATTATAAAATATATATAGTAATTAACATTTAATAATTAATATTAAATTATAATTAAGAAGTAATAATTTATAACTAATAAATAAGAAATAATATTTAATAATTAATAATTAGTAATTGATAATTAATAATTAGCATTAAATAATGAATAACTAATAATTAAGACTAATATTTAATATTTAATAATTAACAACTAATATTTAAGAATCAATAAATAATATTTATTCTTTAGTATTTAATAATTAAATTTAATATTTAATATTTCAAAAAAAAATGTTGAAATATTCTAAAATTAATTTAGAAATATTTGAGTATTGTAACTTATGTATTATACAAAGTATTACTTTCATATGCATCTAGGTATTTTTTTTGTAACTTTCTTCTTTGGCATTTTTAGCTTTTGTTTTGCTCCAAACCAAATTTGTGGCTCCAAGCGAAATTTTTTGCTTCAAACCCTCCTTTTCGGCTCCAACCCAAAAAAATTCCCTCCAATACAAAAATTAATTTTAGCTCCAACCCAAAAAAATTCCCTCCAATACAAAAATTAATTTTAGCCCCAATCCAAAAAAAAATCGCTCCATTCATCCTAATTTTATATTTACTCTTACATGTCCGCAGGTGCGGCGCAGTGGAAAGGAGGCTTGGGTTCTGATAAAAAGACTCAAGTTCGATTCCTACCATGCGCTTCCCTATCCTATATAAATTTACTCGAGGGTATGGGGGCTTAGATCAGCGGACGGCTTTACTATATCCTCCTTAGGAGTTTACCGGTCAGTTGGGTTCTCCTGGATTTTCAAACAAAAAATATTTACTCTTACATCAGCCATATTATGCTTCTTACATCACCTCCCAGATATGTATTACCCCCAGATCAAAATTTTTGCTCCTCCCCGAAGTCGCGACCACACTCTTCAATCTAAATCCTCCATCAACCTCTTTAGACCTAAATACATCACATCTTCCATCACCAAATACATAGGTCCAAATCACTTTAGTCCTCCATCACTAACACCGCTCCCTCAACCAAATCCAACCACTCCTTCACCAATTCACGAAGCACCCACTGCCAACAAAAATAACCACATCTAACCCGTATCAGTTCAAACCCAATCTTGTTGAACTCTCCCACCATAACTCCTCGCGTAATAAGTATGTTGAGGAGAACGGGTTCACCAAATTCGCACCAGATCTAAATCGCTAGATTCGCCTTGCCATTGTAGTCTGGATTTGTAGAATGAAGGCTCGGTGAATGGGTTCACCGAGGTCAGAGTTGGAAGAATTAAAGGAACTGAACACTCGTCATTGTAGTCTAGATTTGTAGAATGAAGGCTGCATGAATGTGTTCATTGAGGTAAAAGTCAGATCCAAATCGTCGAACTCGCTTAACTCAACGAAGGCTACATGAATGCGTGACTAGGACAGAGCAGAACGTTGGAAATTAGAAGGTGGTGGATAAAAGGAGTTGGAAGAAAGTACTAAAGAACTTGAAAAGGTTTTGGAGGAATTATTCAAAGGATACTATTAATAATAGGGTCTCGCATCTTAACATTCTTAGCCTATAGTTAGGAACGTTATTTGGCCAAATTGTTATCTAGACATAAAAAGTGTAAACTGAGGTGCAGGTGTGATTGCTATTGGAGGTACAGGTGGATGGTGGTAGGGTGAGGTCATGGTGAGGTTGTAGGATGTTGTTGCTGGAATGAAGTTTGTAGTGGAAAGTTCGGGTTGCTAGAGAATGGGTTTCATGTGTTATATTTTTGTTGTGCTATTAGTTCAATTAGGTTTCCTGCTGTATATTTTTAACTGTTCTAATGTGCGTGATTCTATAAATGGTCTCTAGTGGTGTAATTTTGTATAATCTTTTTGTATTAATCAAATTTACTATTATATGCACAGAATACTTATGATGAATACAATAATTTTGTTGAGATTTAGAGAATGCGGTCTGCAACTTCCTTGAAGCTATTATAGATCTATAGGTGTGTGTCACAATGATGCATAGATTTTTTATATATTTTTTATTTTTTTAACAACGGCAAAAACATTTGTAAAAGATGTATTACAATGGACAAAACTGTTGCGAAAGACCTATAACAACAAAAACAATTGTAAAATGTTTTATTACAACGGCACTCTGCAATGGTCCTAAACATTGGTAAAATGCTTCGATCCTATTACAACTTCGCATATTAAGACAGGCACTGACAGTTGTAATAAGTCTATTGCAGCTGGTATTGTCAGTTGTGAAAATGGGTATTTTGTTGTAGTGGAGATGCAATAATTGCCAAGTTAATGCTGGTATGATTTGCAAGACAATGAGTATTTTGCATAGGCAAAACGTAAAAATGTTTCTTATACTAAGGAAATAGATTTGTTTCTGAATTAGCATACTTAATTTTACAGGGATAACTGAAATTTTCACTTTTTATGATAAGAAAAGAGTATTCTAAGTGAGGGTGGAAGAGAGATAAAAAAGACTAATATTCTCTTTTTTATGAAATAAATAATTTTGTACATCTTGATCGTAAAAAATTGAGTATATTAAATCTATAACCAATAACATATTATTAAGTGAAAATGCCAAGAAGATTAAAAATCAAATGGAAATACCTTAGCACAAAGATAACACACTACATAGATATGTTAGTTGCAGAGGTATACAAACTCTGTAAACAAAAATAGATTAAAAAACTAAATTTATCAAAGATCCAAATTACCACAGTGTAATAATTTAATAAGTAAATGCAAATTAAGTTTAGTTTGGATCTTGATTACAGATGAGAATGTACTATACACTCAACCTATGCAAGTTCAGTTTTATTAATTAATTAATTGTTTGTTCATAAGCTCTAATTGAAAACATAAACCTTACATGAGCAAAGAAAAACAAAAACATCAATTGACAAACAATAAAACTTAAAACAACTAATGGACTATATAGCTCTTATTTAGTATGTTACTTTAGAATCTATTAAATAGAAACATGCATGCATTGTGCTTGTATGAAAAGCGGTCATCATAGCCCTACAGAGTCCACTCCAGCAACACATATTCAAGTTGGGGTATATTCCTTATGTTTGGTTTTGTTGTATATACACTACAAGAGAAATTGTTGATTTCTAACGCAGATTAGCGATGCCATAGCTACCCGACGTCATATTTTCTAAAGGATACAAGCAAAGGAAAACAATTTCGAGCTTATGCACAAATGGAGATATTGGATCCCGCGGCAATATAAGCATAATAAATAACGTCGAGGAGAAGGCAAGAAAGTACATAAGGGGAAATAGTTGATATCAAATGCCTGCAACCAATAACGATGCCGTGTTCCATCAATAAAGGAGAAAGAGTATACCGCATGTCATCTATGCCGCAATTAATAAATGTCGCATTGATTCCATGCCACATTTTATCAACATTGCATATCTTCCATGTCGTGCTCCATCAATATATAAAAAAGAAGGTTGTCGCACTACATCACTATGAAAGCCGACAATGATGTCGCATACCATCTATCCCGCGCTTCATCAATGTAATAACGATAATGTCAAAGGCACTATGCTTCATTATGGCAAGAACTAACATCGTGCACCACTAATACCGCATGACGTCTGGGCAGTGATGATGAATAACACCAGGTCATAAGACACTAGTGTTAAAGCGGCATGACATATCATCAATGTCGCATCTCATTGATGCTGCATCCCTCTAATGACGTCGTGCAAGCAATGACACATCTATTCAACGTCGCATGTTAACAAAGTGATAATGATGATGAAGAGCTACGTATCGTAAACCACCACTTAAGAGATTTAATGCTTCATAAAGACAAGGGTATATATCGCATCTAGTTGATATCACATGTAGTTAATGTCGCATATAATTGGTGTTGCATTTCAATTGATATCGCTCATCACTAATGTCGTCACTTGGTTATGTCGCTTCCCAAGCAATGCTGCCCCTTATTGATGCCGCTCATCACCAATGTCGTGCCTTGTTATGTCGCTTCTCAAGCAATGCAGCCTCTTATTGATGTCGTCTCTCAGGCAATGCCGTATCTCTTCAAATCCACCTATTATTAATGACGCCCATTATCAAAACTGTGCCTTAGTGATATCGCTTTCCATCAACCTTTAAAGGATGTCGTAGCTCCTTAATACAATATTGATGTCAGAGGTAGTGCATAGCAGCCTTGCTATGCCTCTACCCCTATAAATACGGATCTAAGGTCATTGAGGAAGGGGTGATCATTTCATTTCTCTCTTCTCAAAGTAAAATATTGTAACCCTAAATCAAATTAGGCAAAATCATCAATTGATCGTAAACCTTGCAATCTTATATGACAAGTGACATGGACAATATCGAACATAGCTTATTTTGCCCTATGCCTTGATTGCGCAATTATGACTACTATTAGACTTGTACATGCATATAACAAAGCTCGTTGGGTAATAAGTTTCAGCTTGACTTCAAAAAATTAAATGAGCTTCGACCTAAACTAGTATTTATATGCATATTCGCTATTTTGCTTATTACATATGGACTTTGTATTATGAACCATGAGAATTACTTGCCTAGTTCATCAACATACTTAATGGACTATTGCACATATCTGCTATTTAACCTTTCCTTCCCTTGAACATATAACATGGGCTTTTGAGTAAATACATCAAAAGTTCATGGGCATCATAGAACCATTTTCGAATGACATCATCTTGTGTTACGCCATGAATCATGGGTCAATTCTTAATTTCTTATCACCATATGATATCATCAACTAAGTTATGCTTAGTCATGACTTCACATATGTTACAATTCAATTCTTGGCTCGTTATACATGACATCATGGGTGTTACCAATTTTTGGTTTAATATTTTGGCGCAAAAAGGAGGGCTCGAACCTCCGATTCTATTTAACTCTCTCCTCAACTAATTAAACGAGCTTTTTGCAAGAAAACGGAAAGATCAAGGTGACTTAATATTCCAACTGAAGAACTCACACAAATGGAGACATTGGAAGAAAATATCGTCCTCAACTTAAACTTGGGAAATATGGAACATGGCCACCCATCGGAGCCAACAAAGCCGACTAGTACCAAAGCTAAGATCAAAGATAGCAGATGGCAATGATGAAGGAGCTATTAGAAAAAACCCTTGCATAGAAATCTTCCAAGCTCACCGAGGGAGAAGAAGTTGAATCTCCAAGAAAGAATTTGGATGCTTCTTTGCTTAGGAGAAAAAGCAAAGGCAAACTCACTATGACTCAACGAAAAAGAAAAGGAGACCAAGAAGCTAGAGTAATAAAATTCTCCCCTAAATCACTAGCAGAAAATAAGGAAAAAGCAAACCATTAAGGAAAATTAGTGGAGAGGTCGCATGAGCAGTCTGGAAGTTTAATCTCCAAAGAGTACAAGCCTAATATGAGCAATTATCACAGCGATGAAGCTTATTTGAGAGACATGGCTAAAAAATGGCAGAAGATATTCTTAACCTTAAAAGGAAGAGGAGACTCAATGTTAGAGTCAACAATAATTTCGAGAAGCCCCATTCGTAGATAGGATTATGAGTAGGGATTTTGTCTCATATTAAGATTCCATCCTTGAAATACAATGGGACTACTGACCCGGATGATCACCTAACGGTATTTGAAAGTTAGATGGACCTCTATAATGCTTTGAGAGTTATATGCTGCTGACTTTTTCCCACAAACTTCCAAGGAGCATCGCCTAAGTGGTATAGACATTATCGAGAGAAGACCATATACTCTTAGGAGCAATTCTCTTACGAGTTCTCAACACAGTTTTCCATTTGAAAGGATCCTACAATTGACTTCAAAATATTGGCTAATATCAGATAAAGATCGGGAGAGCTGTTGGTGACTATCTTAAGAGATTCATCATAGAAGCGCTAAAGGCATAGGATATGACCGACAAAGACAAGTTAATAGCAATACACTTAGGGCTGATTGAGCAGACATCTTTTTAGAAAGAGCTTTATCTTCATGGATGCAGGGATCTCCAAGACCTAAATTTTCATACTCATAATTTCATCTATATAGATGAAATGTTCTATGCTAATAAAAAGTCCCAAGCGAAGAAAGAAACAGGAAAGTATAGCTGTAATCATAATAATAAGAAACAAAGATGGGAAGATGCTCTAAAGACCAATCATGTTGCTCTAAACAAGCCAATATCCTACATCTACGCTACACCAAAAGAAAGCGGACACTTTCTAATTTCCTACAAAGCTAAGAATAACCCTGAGCTAAGAAGAGGGGAAGATTAATGTACTTATCATAAGTCGAATGGGTATAAGATGGATGAATATCATATGTTAACTAGGATAATTCAAAGAATGATCCGTTCTAGGCACTTGAAAGAATTTATCAAAAATAATCAGAAAGCTGCACGTCCTGATGGAGGTAACCAAAAGCTCCCAAAGAACACTACGAACCTTGTAGAAAGTGATGCTCAACCGGATGTCATTCCACCCATCAACCGAATTGATATAATTCATAGAGGCCCTCTTTTGGATGGAAACAACAAGGGAGCTAGAAACCGATATATTAGAGAGGCAAGAGATGGGTTTTTCTTTATTTAGGAAGAAACACCGTTTAAGAACCCTAGATTTCAGATCCAAATGCACAGCTTGACCATAATCCCATAAGAATTAAGAGGGGTTTGTCATCCGCACAATGACTCGCTTATGATTACTGTGTGGATCAGGCTTTCTGTAGTGACTAAAATCCTCGTTGATACTGGAAGTGCGGTGAATGTTATTTTAAAACATGCCTTTGATCAAATGGGAATTCTGGGGGAAAAGCTAGAGCCAAGCTTTGAGCCCATCTTTGTGTTCAATAATAAAGGATCAACTCCAATGGGACAGAAAAGGCTTTTGGTACAGTTGGAAATTCCACCGCATTCTAGGACCTTCAAGAGTCTATTTACCATTATAAACCAACCTTCTCACTATAATGCCTTCTTTGGGAGGCCAGCTTTGGATGAGGTTGATTCTTTCATCTTGCCAAAATATATAATAGTGAAGTTCTTACCAAGAATGGATGGGGAACGGTGAGAGGAGAGCAACTTTGCTCTTGGGAATTGTACTTTGCCACTCTTGATCAATACAAACGATATAATCTTTCTTATTATGACTTGGATAAAAATGAGTCAATCATAATCGAAATAAAAAAGCCCTTGGATGGAGGTCATTTAAGCCAATTATCCAAGGCAAAAGCAAGAACCATTGAGAAAAATAAGCATGCACTAAGAAGATTTAACTTTTTTGAAAAGAAAAGAAAAGAAAGAGGAAAATTTGGTGGAGGATGAAGTAGATAGTAAGGAGATTATCATTGAACTAGACTATAGAGGCAAACGGGAAAGAATGAAACCCACCAAGGATCTTGAGGAAATATGCTTGGATCTGGTTGACCCAACAAAGATAGTAAAAATTGAGAAAGTGCTAGATGGAAAGCTCAAAGGAGAGTTAGTCCAATTTCTTCAATCCAACAAAGACGTGTTTGCTTGGACCCATTCAAATATGGTTAGAATAAATCCAACCATCATGTGTAATGCCTTAAATATAGACCTGAGTATTACACCAATTCGATAAAAGAAGAGACATTTCGGCAAAATCTGAGCTAACGCTTTGAAAGAAGAGGTCAAGAGATTGCTCGAAAATGGGGTCATTAGAGAAGTGATTTATCCAATATCATTGGCCAATCCGGTATTGGTAAAAAAGTCTAATGGAAAATGAAGGACATGTGTCGATTATACTGATTTGAATAAGGCATGGCCACAAGATTGTTATCCACTTCCGAGAACAGGCCAATTAGTCAATGCGACAAGTGGACACAAACTCTTGTCTTTCCTGGATTTGTATTTTGGGTACAATCATATTTTGATGTTCAAACTGGATGAAGAGAAGATAAGTTTCATAACATACTAGGGAACATTTTGCTAGAAAGTAACGCCTTTTGGATTAAAGAATGCCGGAGCCACCTACCAAAGATTGGTAAATAGAACGTTTAGAGAGCAGATCGGTCAAAAATATCAAATGAAGCTCTACCCACAGAAATGTTGGTTAAATCCGAGAGGAGAGCAATCATCTAAGCGGTCTTGAAGAAATGTTCAGGATATTACTAAAATATCAGATGAAGCTCCACCCATAGAAATGTTCTTTCAGAATCTAGCTTGGAAAATTCTTGGGATATATTATTAGTGCTTGAGGAATAGAAGCCAACCTTGATCAGATTCAAGCTACCAAAGACATGGCAGAGCCTAAGACAAATAAAGATGTAATGAGCCTAAACGGAAGAGTGGCAGCTTCAAATAGATTCATTTCCAAGGCCATCGATAAATGCATTCCATTCTTCGATGTGTTTAAGAAGAAGAAAAACTTTGAATGGAGAGAGGATTGTCAGAAAGCCTTTAAGGAACTAGAAGATCATTTGGAGAAACCACTAATTCTATCCAACCTTGTAGATAGGGAAAACCTTTATCTTTAGTTTCAGAACACGCAGTTAGTTCTGTTCTAATAAGAGAAAAAAGGGAACCCAACTTTCAGTATACTATACAAGCAGAAGACCTAAGAATGCAAAAACTAGATATCCGGTTAGAAAAACCGGCATACTGTTAGATACTCACAGCACAAAAATTGAGAGCTTACTTTCAAGCACATCAAGTTAAAATTTAAATCAACTTTCCACTTAAGCAGGTCTTTAGTAAACCTGAAGCTTCGGGAAGATTAGTCAAATGCCACTACAAAAGTATGGACATTTAATAGCATGAATATAGAGCGTTTCCGCCTATCTCCTTTACCCGCTGTACAATCTAGGGTTTCAGACGCTATTGACTCGTCTACTCAACGCTACATAATTAAAAGGCGGAAAATAAATTTTTTGCGGGAACAAAAAAGCGTGTAATGTCCTTCTCCACAAAATAGCATTCGTTCCACTTATCACCTCCAGAAAAAAAAACCAAGAAATCTAGAAAACAGTCCATTGGTGCCACCATCCATCATCAACAGTCTATCGATGCCACCATCCACGTAACCCTAATCTAAGTCTCAGTGGATCCCAATCCCTAGACGTAGCCACCATATGCGTTTCTTCGACTCGAATCACTATGAGCAGACACCATCAGTGCTAGTCCTATTCGAACTGCTGTGAGAGGTATTATTATATATTTATAAGTTGTTTCTGGTAAGGTTTTCTAGCCTTCAGATGATCAAGCTGGTGGTTGGCTTCGATTTAGATTATCTTCCTATTCGTACTCGAGTTATATTCAAATCAATTCATCCTCCAGGAAAGCAACGTAACCCTAGAAAAATTTGGTCTGCAAAAATTTATTTATAAGGCGTAACTTCATTCCGAATTTCGCAGTCCAAACATTGGTGAAAAATCCCAATTTTAGAGTGTGATGATTTCGATCCAAAATTGGATATTAGGTATAGTAACTTCGTCCTCTTGTTTTGAATCTGTTTGAGATTTGGATAATTTGCCATTCGATTTTATTTAATAATTGAAGTGTGTGGTTATAATTGGATTTTATGTATATGTATATTGTATATCTTTATTCTAGGTTCATATTGCTGAATGGAGACACAATTCAAAAGGATTGATTAATGAAAGAAACCATCAAGGTGTGCAATTTTTTTACTTTTTATAGTTCAGTAATTAGTAGAAGGTTAGTATAAAAATTGTGATATAGTTAGTATTTGTTGACTTATGGTTGGAATTATAAGTCTTTGATTATTCAAGTACTCAAGAAGGGATCATTCACTCAGTACTCTTCTTTTCATAGATTTATCCTCTAAGTAATTTTTTTTTCATCGGGATAATATAAATATACATATTGTTCTACTTTTGTATAGACTACAAATTCATTATTCATTAGAATGGTCAGAAAGCCATGAATTTCAATGATTGTTTATGCTTATTTGTATTTGGCCACTTATTTGTTTAGACTATGTTTGAAACTTAAAACACTGTGAGTTAGCTAATATAGTTCATGGTGAAATTATTGAAGATTATTGAATAAAATCAACAAATTTAATGTATCTGCCATACATGAGTTAATTTTTTATATAGAATTTTGGTAATTATGTTGTATATAAAATGAATATAATTGCATAGTGTATACCATTATGAGATTGAACCATCGATCACACTTCACTAATAAGTATTTACACCGTTTACAATAAGTCAAGAGATGCATAAACCATCTAAACCAAGATCATACTTCATGTGAGTTTTCGTGTACATATTTGAGAAAATCATTGATAACTTTATGTCAAGATACTATGATAATTTCAATTTAATTTTTCATATAGATGTTCAATAATGAGTAAAAATGCATGCCTCAATTTAGACATGAAAATGTTTGTTAAAGTATGAACATTTTGCGCGGTGAACATGGTAAAGGTAACTATATATTGTAAATGTGTATAAATGTGATTTTTAAGCAATGTTACCTTATCTTTTTGAAAAATGCAAGAATATTGGCCAACTTTTCATTAATGTATATAACTATAATTTTAAAGCTATTTGTTTGAACATGAGATTCAAGCAAATGTAAGCTTTATAATGCCAAAAAAATAATCATGTATCACTGTGTAGTATTCAAGAACAGATTATATTATTTGCTCTACAAAAATCAATAGAAAATTATGGTTACTAATATAAAAAGAGTTATCAACGACATTATGACCATAGAGCTTATCAAGTGTTAATTTGTAACATTACAATAATATATGGTACTTGTCACTTATTATCAAAACTTTTTCATATGCACTTGATGTATCATTTCATATGGATATGGAGCTGTCAAATATAGCCAGGAATTATTGTTATATAAAACAAGTTAAAATAAGTCGTAATTTAATAGTGTTAAAATGAAGGCAGTAACTACTATATATGGATACTAAATAAATCTGGAATCATATTTATTTTCTAATTTTGTCAATTCTTTTTATAGGAATTTTATAGAATTGAAATATATACATGTGTGTGTATGTGTGTGTGTATATATATATATATATGTGTGTGTGTGTGTGTGTGTGTGTGTGTGTGTGTGTGTATGTATGTATGTATGTATAATTCACTAGACATTATTGCCAATTTTCTTTTTTAAACTTGTAAAGTTCAACTCAAATTAGTAAACAATTTTAGGATTTTGACCTTGAGTACTTCAAGCTACGTTAATGAACAAACTTGTCAATCTGCCATTATTTATTTTTAGTTTTGCCATTTTTCCTTTACTTATTGCTCAATAAATGTAGTAGTTTTCCTTTGCATTTTTAAGAGATGACTTTCTTACTTGCCCCCAACTACTTCGCTCTTTTTTTAGCAAGTCAGTGGTGGGCTCCTCGTTGTCCGTTACGTCATCTTTTACGATGGTAGGGGAAATGTTATGGTCGAGTATCCTGGTACTATTGAGGGGTAAATCTTATTTTTTGTTGGATGTCAAATGGATGTTGTAACTGCTGATCCTACCGATTGGGCGAGTCTTAGATTTGTTTTCTTTTTATTATTATCGATTTGATTCAAATTTCTTACTGTGCTTTATTATGTTCTGATTTGGATATAATAGAACGACAATTGAAATTTTAATTGATTTTTATCATAATAAATTTTGTTACCAGTGAACTATTTAAAGATGAATATATATAATCTGTATTATACCATGAGACTCGATAAGGAGTTAGATGATTAAATTCCACTGCCTTACTTTAATCCATGGTGTATATCCTATCCCAATGCGTATTAGGAGCAAACAATATACTCTATTGGTATATATGAGAAGCTCGTTCCCTTGATTTTGAGGTCATTTTATTAGACATTAGGGCACAAACATATCCCAGGCCTGTTGAACTCTCAAAATTTGTATAGAAATAGATGGTATGCTTCATGAAAGATATTTCCATAGTAATAATCCTCATGTGTATTGAAAATAGTTCCAAGCTATTAACATAAAGGGTGCTTGGCTTTGCCTCCATTAAGATGGACATATATTAATACCGGGGAATTCATAGTTTTCTGATTAACATATGGTATATTGTGACTAATTTTCATTTTTGAATAGTTGGTTTACTATAAATTAGTATTATTTTCGTAACGATAATGATATATTATCTCACATTAATCAATCTGATGCACACCATTTACTGTATACACAAACTTATCTATCATTTCAGTCAGCCAACACATTCTTGATACATATATCGGTTGAAAGGTTGATCGGGGTGCTTTCTATTGAGTGCATTTCACATTATATCATTGTCGGTCACTTGTATTGTAAATATACTTAAATTGATCAGTAACAACACTTTGGAGAACACATTGTTTATTTGAACCAATCTACCAAACACTAACTAGGTCGAGTCAATGCCTGATTTTAGTCCTATGGACTAAGATTAAGACAATGTTTCTTACAATCAGTCAATAATGCTTCAACTTATTCAAATGAATGTTGGCTTTCCATCAGTGAATGACGAGAGCACCATAATCACATAGAAAGATATCTCAAACATAAAGAACGATTCTTGAATAAAGTTTCAGTAGATTGTAATCTAGTATGTGAATCTACTAGTATGTGTCTGCAGTAGTGCATACTCAATTAAATGCAAATTATTAACATAACAATAAATAAGGTATTTGTTATATGCACCAAATAATAATTTGTGAGGATGTCAGGCAAATATCTAATCTTGTTCATGTGGAATATACTGGATTGGATAATAGTAGAAATAACATCAACAAGTTGAATGCATATTTATGTATATTTATAAAGTCTTACATCACACTACAAGAAAAATACTAATTAACAGCATTATACATCATCATTTGAAGCTATAATGCTGTTTTAGGACCAATAGAAAAACGTAAACGCTATATAATTACAAAACAGTGTAATAAAGAGTTGCTTATAAACTTGTTTTTCTCTGAATCGAGCAGGAAGGAAAAGATGTTGTTGTTGAATTGACCAAGGTGATGGAAAGACAAGGTCTTGATATGTATGTTACAACACTGGTAATTGCTCACTTAATTATATTTTCCTTTCTTTTTTCCTCGCTTGTAAATTTTGATCTATTGATGTACTTGTGAGATATGAAATTACGGTGTTGATGTAGGTCAATGATACCATAGGAATTATTTATTTTCTTGTATGCATTTGTGTTAGTTTGGCTTTATGCTATCAAGAAAATGGTTCCAAATAGATCGTGAGACTATAATAAGTAATTGGATATATCAGATAAGGTTGGTGTATACAAGAACTTGCTTCAAGAAACAGCTTACAGAGCGGATTTGAAACTACCGCTTTATACAACAGTTCAGTTTGGTCCTTGTCACTCACCTTCATTTTCATTCATAGTTGAGCTTGCTAGAATGTGCTTTAGCGATAAGCCGGCTAAGACAAAGAAGCAGGCTCAAAAAGATACTGCATGGTGTGCATTAAAACAATGTGAGTAATCCTGTTCTTTTTGGTTTGCCTATTTTTATCACAAAGTGTAGTTGAATGAAGATACTTAAAACTTTAGAATATGAATTGAAATGTTTTTAGACTGACTGTGGTATAGTTCCTACTTTCCTAATGTATTATTAGTAGCTCAACCGTAGAGCATTGTGTGTTGAATGGTACATACGCTATTTGCTTAGGAAAGATATTAGATATTAAAATAAACTAGTGGGACTTGAGCTGTGTACATGTATTTTATTTTCATATAAGGGTAATATATTAACGTGTGCCCATAGATCACAATTTGACCCAAAAATTGGTTGAATTGCATTGGCAATTGAAGGTTTTATCAATCCAGTAAATTGAAAATTGTAAATAATAGTAATGCATAGGAAATAGAAATTGCCACCACTAGTAGGACACATAGTATGAGTTGCCAAGGGTCTTGGATTCTAAGTATTATAAAATTTTAAATAATAATAATAATAAAGTTGAATAAGATTTATAATATTAAATAAGTTTATAAAAATTAACTGAGTATTATAAAAATTTAACTAATTTAACCAAGTTTTATAAAAATTAACAAGTTTAGTTTATAAATATTAACTAAGTATATAAAAATATAATATATAACTAAATCTTCTATAATAATAATAATAATAATTTATTACCTAAGATTTATAACAATAATACTAAGTTAACTAAGCTTTAAAAATATTAAATAAGTTCATAAAATTAACCAAGTATTATAAAATTTTAACTAAGTTAACTAAGTTTTATAAAATTAATAAATTTAGTTTACAAAAATTAACTAATTATATAAAAATATAAAATATAACTAAATTTTCTATAATTATTATTATTATTACTAACTAAGATTTATAATAATAATAATAATAAGTTAACTAAAATTTACAAATATTAAATAAGTTTATAAAAATTAACTAAGTATTATAAAAAATTAAATAAGTTAATTACTATGTTTCATAAAAATTAACAAGTTTAGTTTATAAAAATGTACTACGTATATAAAAATATAAAATATAAGTAAATCTTCTATTGTAATAATAGTAGTAGTAGTAATATTTATTATTAGTATTATTAATTAAGAATTATTTTAATAATAATAAGTTAACTAAGATTTATAAATATAAAATAAGTTTATAAAAATTAACTAAGTATTATAAAAAGTTAACTAAGTTAACTAAGTATGATTATTATAAAAATTTAACTAAGTTAACTAGGTTTTATAAAAATTAACAGGTTTAATTTATAAAAATTAACTAAGTATATTAAAAATATAAAATATAACTAAATCTTCTATAATAATAATAATAATTATTATTATTATAAAAATTAAAAAGTTTAATTTATAAAAATTAACTAAGTATATTAAAAATATAAAATATAACTAAATATTCTATTATAATAATTATTATTATTTTTATTAACTAAGATTTATAATAATAACAATAAGTTAATTAAAATTTATCAATATTAAATAAGTTTATAAATATTAACTAAGTATTATAAAAATTTAATAAAGCTAACTAAGTTTTATAAAAATTAACAAGTTAAGTTTATAAAATTTAACTAAGTATATAATAGTATAAAATATAACTTAATCTTTTATAATAATAATAAACTAAGATTTATAACAATAATAATAAGTTAACTAAGATTTATAAATATTAAATAAGTTTATAAAAATTAACTAAGTATTATAAAATTTTAACTAAGTTAACTAAGTTTAATAAAAATTAATAAATTTAGTTTACAAAAATTAACTAATTATAAGAAAATATAAAATATAACTAAATCTTCTATAATAATAATAATAATAATTAACTAAGATTTATAATAATACTAATAAGTTAACTAAAATTTATAAATATTAAATAAGTTTATAAAAATTAACTAAGCATTATAAAATTTTAACTAAGTTAGCTAATTTTATAAAAATTAACAAGTATAGTTTATAAAATTTAGTACGTATATAAAAATATAAGTAAATCTTCTATTATAATAGTAGTAGTAGTAGTATTTATTGTTATTATTATTATTATTAACTAAGAATTATTATTATAATAATAAGTTAACTAAGATTTATAAATATTAAATAAGTTTATAAAAATTAACTAAGTATTATAAAAATTTAACTAAGTTAACTAGGTATGATTGTTATAAAATTTAACTAAGTTAACTAGGTTTTATAACTACAAGAATTCTTAATAATAATAGCATCTTGGGACAGCGTTTGATCTGCTAAACAAGGAATATCCTACAGAGATGCATATTATATAGGAGGTGTTAAAATAGTTGTTCCTATTAAAAACATATATACGATTCTATTGCTTAACCATTAGCCCAATCTATGTGGAAAAAGCCAGTATAAAATGTGAAGAGGTCAATCCAATAAATAAACAACATGGTCAAAAGATTGCCAGCCAAAACTAGTAGCATACTCTGAACAAAATTGCATCATCAAAATAAAAACAAAGCAAGAGGAAAGTATATATAGATAGATAGGAAGAAAGCAGGAAAGTGTCTCCAAGTCATAATCTGAAAAAGTCAATTACTTACAAATGAACCATTAATCCATCCCATTGCTTACATGTTCATTTGACTAACATTAATAATATGTATGTGCCAATATACAGAGAGAAGCAACCAATCGATACACTAGAAAACATAACTAGCAACTATTTCTGAAGGAGTTTAGATTCTATCATGTCATAAAAAACTGAATTTTAATATGTTTGGGATGTAAAATGGAATAAAATGAAACGTATCAGTGTAAAATATGTTTCGAAAATAAAAGGCAGTGCATTATCATGATATGGAAAATAAAAGGTAGTACATTAACATGATAATCATGCCTCCAAAATTATGACATCATTCATGTCTTTATAAATTTCAATATCCTCAGTGTTAAAATATTTTTTTGGTTCAGTGTTAAGAAACAAATTTATTACTTATGTTATTACTTTCTACTGCTTCGTTATCATGATATGGTTTGGCCTTCAATCTGGTGTACCAAGTAAACAATTTTTTTTCTTTTATTTCATCAACAATGGCCTTGGACGAGCTGTTGTCTGCTTCTTTAGGACCAGGTTATTCTTTATTTTCATATCATGATGTTATATTTTTGTATTTTTATATGTTTGTGCTTTTCTTATGTTCATATGGCACTGAGAGTTAAGTTAATTCTGAAGAACGATGTTGGTTATATTGAATGAACTGTCTGTCTAGCTGTTAAATCAACCAATTACTCAAACGAAAGTAGATGCCAATGATGAAGCCTTTTTTAATCAACCTTCTCAATCAATCCACACACTTTGATTTTAAAATTGTTGGCTATAACTTTAATAAATGGTCCATAATTGCTAAAACACTAGCGTACACAACAAAGTGCAGTTTCGAACTGACTAGCATACAAAATTGCATAAGCTGTAAGTATGCATTTTAATTGAAGTATTGAGCAATGTTAAGCGAATCTATCTAATTGAAATTGAGGCTAAAATTTTAAGAGTCGGGAACTCAGTTGGCGTATTTAACGTTGATTTGTAAATTCAATGTGGATAATGTTGTCACTCTTTACATACGTTTGGTCCACTAGAAATTTTTTTATAGCAAACTTCTTAATTTTACTTTAATTTTTTTGTGTAATACTAATTAATTTTCTTCTTTACTTATTTAGGATCATTTTCCATAATCTACTTTGATATTACAGTGATGTTTTGGCCTCTCAACCAAGTTGTTAATGACAAGCATTTTAGCACCAACTCGATTTAATAACAGCTGCCACCGATGTTTGTATACATAAAGTACCCACTGCACTTGTTGCATCATATTTTAAGTTCTAGCTAGACATGTTTCTTCCTTTGGGACACTTTTACTTTATGAATATTTGACATAACAATTGCTAACATCTTGATTACTTATTTGTATTGTAGATGTTAGAGAGAAAATATCAAATGCAAAGTAAGATTAATCAACTATTTAACTAGAATATAAGTAAGTTGATGCAAATATGTATGAAATGTTATGTATGGATATGGGAAAAATTGCTAGAACGATGTGTATGAAATACTATGTCAGTATATGGGAAAAGTTGTTTGAATATGTATGAAATATTGTGCTGTAATTTACATATTTTTTGTTTGTGAAAATATGTTATATTTATACGTAGAGAAGAATTGGGTAAATGGATATTATATGTGAAAAAACTGAAATGATGATAAATAAGTTCTATAAATCAATATTACATTTAATAGCTTTTTAGAAACGTTGTCGTTTCATAAACGCTATAGAAAGTAACCATGAGATATTATTAACCAAACGCTATAATAACTAAATAAACGTTATAGAAATATGTACAAAAAAGCTATACAAATATGCAAACGAACGCTACAGAAGTATCATATCAAACGCTATAAAATATTCACATAAAACGCTATAGAACGTAACAATGGGATAATATTTCCAATAGCGTTTTAACTTAATAGCACTAGAAAAATGCAATAGTAAATTTATTTTCATAGCGATTTTGTTCCTGCTATTTAGAGCTGAAGACCTACCATAGCATGTCATTCCTTAGCGTTCTCTAAAACGCTATAGTAAGGTATAATAGCGTTTTTCAAACACTATGAAAGCCCTTGTTTGTTGTAGTGTGCGAAATAGAACTTAGCCAGTATGATATTGAATTTCTGCCATGAGTGGAAAATAAAGGACAGGCTTTAGCTGATTTTGTTAATGAATGTACAAGATTCATCAAAGAGCAATCAGAAAAAGAGAAAGACCTAAAGCCTAAATGGCAACCGTTCGTAGATAGAGCTTTAAATGAACAAGGAGGTGGTGCAGGATACGTGATAATTACCTCCGATGGACATCGTTTGCATTATGCAATAAAATGGATATTTTCGACCATTAATAATGTGGTAGAATATGAGTCGATGGTGGCAGGACTCACCTTGGCCCTACAATTAAAAATCCCTAGAATTGAGATTTTTAGTGATTCCTAATTTATGATCAATCAGTTGAACCAAATATATTAGACGAAGGATGCCAAGTTGATCTTATATGTCAAGAAGGTGTTAAAAATGCTGACCCAATTTGAGGATTTCTCAATCCACCAAATGCCAAGAGAAAAATAATTCTCAGGCTGATTCTTTGGCTAAATTGGCTAGCTCACGAGGAGTACCAAAACCCGAATTATGCCAGTAGGCTATTGATCAAACCCTAGTATAGTGGAAAAGGGCCTTTAGCCGAAAAAAGAATCATTGGTATTGACCAGATCTCAAACACTAACGCATAGGGAAAAGGAAAATCAAAATGAAATCCTTTATGAAAAATCGTCTTGTGAATAAACCGAGAATCAATATGAGAATAATTGGATGACGTATATCGTCAAATATCTAACAAAAGAGAAATTACCAGCAGATAAAAAGGAAACAAGAAGAATAAAACATCAAGCCCAACCTTCATTGTGGTAGATGGAATACTTTACAAGAAAGGGTATTAACTTCCTTACGTAAGATGTGTTAACCTGGAAAAGGGGCAAAATTGTTGAGAGAAGCCCACGAAGGATTCTTTGGGGATTATTCTAGAGGTATAAAGCTAGCCAAAAAGGTCATGAGACAAGGCTTTTATTGGCCTAAGATAACTAACCATGTTATAGATTATGTGAAGAGATGCAAGAAATGCCAAAAGTCTCTAATATCCCACACTTTCCACTAAGTGAATTAACTTCGATTTCAAGTCCATGACCTCTCGATGTGTTAGGCATCGACCTGATAGGGCCATTGTCTATATCCAAAAAAGGAGCTAAATTTGCAGTAGTAGCCATTGATTATTTTACCAAATGGGTAGAAGCGGAACCACTGTCGAATATCACATTGGGAAAAGTGCGTAAATTCTTAACCAAGAGTATTGTCACTAGATTTGAAATTCTACATAAGATAATATCTGACAATGGAACTCAGTTTGAAAGCGAGGAATTTACCCAATTCTGCAATGGAAATGGGATTATCAATAACTTTCGTTTGTAGCATACCCTAAGGTTAATGGAGCTATTGAAGCTACCAATAAAGCCATTAAGGCCATCCTAAAGAAGCGGTTGGGCAAAGCAAAGGGAAACTGGGTAGAAGAATTACCTTTTGCGTTATGGGATATAGAAGTTCTACTAATACTGCAACGGGACATGCCTCATTTTCTCTAATATATGGATGTGAACCCATGCTTCCAATCGAGGTTGAAATACCCTCTCATCAAAGGATTGCATATGCATTTGATCCAATCAGGCATTGAAAAGAGAATCCTTAAACCTAATCAATGAGCTAGGAGACGGAGCGTCTGTACGAACATCGAATATCAACGTAGAATAACCAAGTAATGCAATTCCAAAGTCAAGGAAAGGTCATTCGAAAAGGAGATTTGGTACTCCGAAAAGTCATGGAAAATACTAAAAAGCCAACAGATGGACCGCTTGGACCAAATTAGGAAGGACCCCTTGTTATGCACGAAGTAATTCCACTAAGGACCTATCGACTATGTCGACCAAATGGTAATGTCATAACAAGAGCTTCAAATGCTGAACATCTACGGTCATATTTTCCGATGATGGATAAATAAAGAAATCAAGACAAGTTTGTCTACGGAATTGAAAGTCCAATGAAAGGAAATATTAAAAGGAAAAGCCTAAACCACTACCTAGGTAGTACGTAACGAAATAAAGCCTTTGATCCCGCCATAAGGGCCTGGTCAAAGCACCTCCTAGAGGGAGGTCAGATTAAGCCTTTTGTAATGACCCGTAAAATTATCGCTTTGAAAAAATAATATTTATTTTTGAATATTCAAATATTAGATTTTATAATACAAATTATATTGTTTTGAAAAATAATTAATGATGGTAAACTTGTTTTAAAATTATATTTACAAATATGGATATTTGGGATTTTCGTCAGAAAAGCAACGAAAATCAGTTTTCGGTAAAAGTGAGTTTTTCTCAATATTAGATGATACGAAACTGGATACATACACTTAGTTCTCCATTTAAGCAAGAATTGTAATAAAGTTATCTATTTTATTTTTGAAAATAAAATGCCTTTATGACATCATCAAGGATGTCAGCACTTTTATATATTTTCTGGTATTTTAAATTATGTTTAAATATCCAAATAATTATTTTAAATAATGAATAATCCATATTAATTATTATATAGTGATAATAATTGATTATAATAGTTTTATAAATGTAAAAACTTGTTTTATAAAGATATGCAAATTTCGTCGCACTTTGGCAGTTTAACGACAGGATTTTGCAGCACTCGTCTGAATGTTGATTTATATGGTTTGATAATTCAAATGATCACGTTTTAATTATTCTAAGATGATAAGAAATATATTTTTAAGATTTGTTTAGGAATATATATAGTTTAACAGAGAAGTAAAAATATAACCAGAAATCGAATTTCGGATCCATAACAGTTTAACAAACGAAAGTTGTTTATAGTCATTGCAACCTTGTTTTTATATCTTGTGCACATGTATACATGCACATGTACATGAAAATGCACATACATACATACATACATAAATACATACATACACACACACACACCTAAAATATCTAAGATATTTCACATTACTTCATCCTTAAGCTAAGATAAAGCAAACCTCTCATCGAAAGTCACTTCCATCAACATGAAAAAAGGAGGACAAGGGGGGTGGCCGAGCACATGGGGAGGGGGTGGCTGTGCGCATATGGGGGTTGTGGGTGAGGGTAATTTGGTCTTTGTACCTTAAGATATTTGTTTACATATTTTTGCCTATAAATACAAGGCATGC
Source organism: Allium fistulosum (assembly GCA_030737815.1). NCBI lineage: Eukaryota > Viridiplantae > Streptophyta > Magnoliopsida > Asparagales > Amaryllidaceae > Allium > Allium fistulosum. The sequence continues at coordinate 492,474,114 of CM060905.1, read as the reverse complement.
CTTCTCATTTTATTCACACTTCCATTCCATGTTCTAAGCTTCTTCTTCCTCTTTATTAATGGCTTCCATGACCTCATAAATTATTCCATAATCGTAGCAAAGCTCTGTTGAAAATACATATCCAAATATAGAAAGATATCACCTTAGTTCGAAATTAAAGTGCGCGATCACATTCTCTTCTTACTTTGCCGAACTCATCAAGAGCCACCACCACCTCTCCACCCTCTCTAGTACAAGACCGAGCACACCTAAGAGTCCCAGGGCAGGATTCATAAGCCTCGGTGCAGTGATAGCGGAGCTATAGTCAATTTTAGTATATCTAGAGACAAATGGGTGTGAGAAACTCAACTAGTTTATTTTATAAATCATATAATGATATGATATGTTTGCTATGCTTGTTTTCTAAGTTTGATTATCATGTTTTGGATGCCATAATATGTTTGTTTAGTTATGGAAATAATTCACAGTAAATACACGTCGAGTTTACACAAAGAAATCACTTTCTTTTATAAATTATAAAAGTATTACAGCATAGTTAAACCTCTTTAAACATGAATAAAAATTGTTTATAAATATTTTATAAACATTAAAGCTCATTTCGGCAAATTTTTGAAAAAATACGAAATTAGAGTCAAAATAAGCCATCGCGTTTAGACAGTTCGCATTTCGCGATGCGAAAAGTTAAACGTATGTGTAGGGTGGATTATAAGTCGGAATTCTTTGAAATAAGAATTTTTTGGGCCCTTGGAGTTATAGTTTTCAAAAGAAAAGAAAAAAATCAGGATTTCGTTATTAGAGTTTGAGATATGTTCAAATCAAGTTTTCAAAAACATCGAGTTTTGGCAGTTCGAAAACCAAAGTTTCAAATTCTTTTAACTGGATCTTTTTAATCTTTAAAAATATGGAATAAATTCTAAAAGAAGTAAAATATTTTAAATGGAAAAATTGGACATATAAAAGGTTTAAATGAGATTTCTGCTACGAAGCCCTTAAAAGCACTACTCATTGGCAATTTAGCAAAGGAATTTGGAAATTTCGGAAATAAGATTTAAACTTGGGTTTTTCTTCTCGAATCCTTATAAATGATTATCAAATAAGAAATCAAGTATTTTTAAAGGGTTTAGAGTCGATCAAATAATTTGACCGCCTAATGGATGACAGAGAGGTAGTCTTGAGGCTGGAGTTTAAGAGACCATCCACCTGCTCCTCCTAGCTATCCGGATTGGCCCGATAGAGAGGATAGTTAATTGATTTACTCGGATCATAAAAGAAAAGACGTTTGGAATTTTTCACAAAGTTAAACAAGATTTCAAATATGATTTTGATGGTAAAGAGAACATTCTAGTTAAACTTTGTATTAAATTTCGAGGAGGGAACCCATACTATCCATGCAAATTTAAAAGGTGATTTCACCATTATTCGATGAATAGACGGGTTGAATGCAGGAATTAGCATTGAGTATAATTAATATAAAATATATGGATCCCTTTTTACATAATACCGACTGGTTTGAGTTTACAGTAAACAATGTCTTAAATAACATTGTTTTTGACCCATTAAAGATATGGTTTGTAAATGTGAAATCTTCATTAAGATTTGAATTATGCTTTTCCTAAGTAATTAAAGATGAAATGTTTTGGTATTTCCAAAGTTAAAAAGGGGTTTTAATTAACCAAAGGATTTGATAAATGAGGTTTAATAATCCCATATATGATGAAAAAGAAAATAGTTCAAACACATATATCTTTAAGAAAATATATTACTTGGATAAAAGAAATTGATTAATTGAATAATAATAACCCACATACTTGACATCTTTTATCGATAGTTGGTTCGGAGAAACCGGGATCGGATTTGGGTGATTCCTAACCGAAAATCACTTTGAACTTGTATACGTGTTTGAAAGTGAAGGCATGTTGAAGACAATGATTTTGAAGATGGAGATCTTCGTAATGTAGGGATGCTTGCCGCTAACCTCTAGGGTAATTCCCATATCATATATATGGTGACAGTGGTATCTTCATTTTGAAATCTTTGATGCAAGGACTTCTCACTACTAATCCTAGGGGTGATTCCCAAACAGGATGTAGTAAGAGAAGTGCCTTCAGTTTGTCCTGTTCTTGGACAACTTGTATGAACCAGTGTCTGACTTGCATTTCTAAGATCACTACATTGATTTTTACAAATGTACATTTGTTTGGTGGTGTAGGAGATAATCTTTCTTACACTTAACACCCTTCCTTGAGGCATATGAACTCGAGAATTGTACTTTTGTTGAAATCAATAATGTGTTATTGGAAATGGAAATATGGCATTAATAGTGGGATTTGTTTTGTAGAAGGTAATACGTTATCTCAGGACTAACACCCAGAAACAGCTGAAACAAGGTATGCCACAAGGCTATGTGGGTTGCACCCATTAGGGTATGGTCATCACCTTTCTAGATTACCATCTATATATCGGGTTTGTTGTGATTCTATTATACATCTCGAATAGGTCGGGAACGACCGGGGTGATGTCATATTCGGTACTATCTAGGACCATTGTGTTGGTCACCGAAAAAGGTAGGCCGGTCTTGCCAGATGCAGAGGATTGTCTGTGCGTTCTCGGTACATTCCTCTAGAGATGTACTGTACGGAAGGTAGTCTCTTACCTATCATTGTATGGAATCCATTCTCCAATAAGTGTCTTCGGACTTAATTGTATACCTATTATGCCAGAATTTAATCAGTGTAATAATTTCAGCTAAGATTAATGTGTATTTGCTATCTAGACACTATTACAATATCACTGGATTTTACGTAGCAATGTTTTGGTTATCATAGGTAAAAACTCGTCTGTGTTTATGTGCAGTGTGGTCTGATGAGATACAATTTGTATTCAAAAATATCTATGTTTTGATTTTTCTCACCAGTCCCATGACTAACCCAGATTTTATTTTCCTTTCCCTTAAACTCTGGGTGCCCTATTTTTCCGGGCAGCCAAGTAGTTCAGGCTAGCTTGGAACATTTTAGAGGAGCTTGGAGCAGGAGCTAGAGATTCCTCTATAGATGGTTACACATATCCATTTCTACTACATTTTTTTACTGTTTGTATTTAGCATTAGAAGGGACATAGATTTATAACTGTCCAAGCTGAGGTTTGGATAGACTCTGTTGTATGTATTTAAAATTTCCGTTGTAAATATTATATATTGAAATAATATATGTTATTTCATTCATGTAAGATTATGTTTTGTCTTTATTTTTCTGTTTTACCTGGCGCTTGGGTATTCGGCATGTGAATACCGTGGATGTATTAGTGTCGATTTCTGAGGGTCGAAAAGGTGGGTCTTCACATTTGGTATCAGAGCTTAGGTTGACCGAATACCTGAGCCTGGTAGGGGTAAAATCTCATTAGAGATAGGGTTAGTAATACCCTAGGATGAGCTACTCATTAGAGATAGGGTAAGCGACACCTTAGAATGAGTTTGAGTATATTATATATGAGCGTGTATTTGTTTATATTATATAAAAATGATTTTTGTTTGGAAAAGTGGTAAATGAAATAATTTTACTAGGATTATATTTTGAATATAATGGAATATATTTCAATTGACATAGTTATTTATGTACTGTTTGGTTGTTAAGGGAATGATTATATTCCATTACTATCATTGATTGATTGATTGTTTGATTTAAAAGTTTAAATACGAAAACCTCGTGAATTTAGTTTCACAATTTGACTATGTGGTGTTCGATAAATAATATTGGTTTAAGGTTAACAAAATTTATTTAAGATAAATGATTTTATAAATTGGATAATTGTTTAAAATCATGTTAGTTAAATCATAGTATGAACATCTTGTGATTATAATTTCACATTTTGACTACAAGATGTTTGATAATAATGCTGAGAAGATTAAGAATATTAACGAATGAGGGATATAAATAATACCTGATAAGTTGGATACTATTTATAAAATAAGTTTTCTTATAATATTAATCTAAAAGGTTTTGAAAAAGTGTATTAAAGGATTTTGAAAGGTGATAATAATAATGTTTAGGAATCAAAATATTTTTGGAAGAAGAAAAACATGTGGACTAAGATATCATGGGAAGAGATTTAAGTTAGAAAAACTATCTTTAGTAATTTGTTGAATAAGGGTCTCGATTTTTTTTGTGATATTTCGAACAATCCTCTAAGTATTGATAGAATATTGGTTTGGGGAAGCAGTATCAAGTTCTTAGTAAATTACTCTTGTGCAGTCAATATAGATTTATGTTAGGATAAACCTAAATTAATAATCGGCAAACAACTAGTTAAACTATTAAGAATTACTCTTGTGCAGTCATTTGGAAAGAACAATCGTCAGTTTTAAGCATCGATTAAGATGATATGGAAGAGTTTGAGAATCCTTGGGAGGAGGAAGGTCAAGGTCTAGAGGAGTTGGATGAGGGAGATGTTTTACCAGTAGTTCCAGTTGGGTTGGTTCATGCTCTATAGGTCCTTCAAGGATAGAATCGCCAACAATCGGATGGAATTTAGTTCATCAGAATGAGGATGGGAATGAAGCAAATGACGAGCTAGAAAGTGAAGATGAAGAAGATATGAGGGAAATTGTGGTATATGAGTTTGGGAATTCAGATGGACTATCAGCATCGGAATCGGAAGGATAATCGGGTATTATGATGAGATTTAAAGATTAGTTGATGGCTGTCTAATATGGTATTTTAAGTAGAAGTGTATGGTGGCTTAAGTATGTTTGTATTATGGTTGTGCATTTCCGGTATGTATAATACCTAAGTATGGTTTGAATGACTTATGTAAGATAAGGATGACTTATGTAAGATATTAAGGCTTGTGTAACGACCCGTAAATTTTAACTGTTTTAATAACGTAATTAGTTAAAATTTTGTGAAATTTTAAACGATGAAATTTTGAAATATAAATTTGATATTTGGAATGCGTTTAGTTAAACATAGCAACTGGTAAATTTTCGTCCGAAAATATGAAAGTTTATTTCGCGCGTAAATTCACTTCAATTTAATCAGTTAAAAAGAGATGAAAATAAAATGTTTCCAAAACCTAAATATTTTTACATAGAAAAATTCTAAACCATCTTCTGAGCAAGATGATAGTTTGTCGTTTTTCCAAATTCGGACATCTTTGGCTCCGTCGATCTTATTTTTCAGTGTTTTTCTTGCACTTTCCGCTAATAGAAAATTCGAATTTTTTTAATTCAATCGAACCACTGATATTTGTATACCGGTTCGATCGCCTTGTTGCACTGATCTTAACAGTATATTCGGTTGTATATTTCGGAGCTCGGTGCACGGCTAATCGAACGAAACAATAATTGGATCGGTATCGGTTTTAAAGCCTTTTGTTATTTCTTACCCTTTTGTTTTCCGCTGTGATAATCAACAGCTATTGCATTTATTTCCCGAAACTTTGTGCATGCCTTTCACTCTTCCTATTTAATTTTTTTTTACTTTCCTTAGTTCCAATACGTGAATACATTATTCAAGAAAGAAGTGATGTCTGTTGCCTATTCTTCTCGTCCACTTGCCCTTGTCCATTTTATTTCTTCTCTTGTTCCATCCTGCTTTCCAACTTCATCCTATTCTCCTCAAAAAAAAATGTAAGCCGAACCCCTCCTCCTTCCAGCTGACGCAACCATCTCCACCGCGAGCACGCTAGAACCTCCGCCTAGTTGCACCGCCCTCCGCCTCCTTTCTCCACCTCGCCACAGTTTCTAGGCCGAGACGCATGACCTCCGCCTTTCCATCTTTGCTTGCCGAGGTCGAGATCCTTCAGCTGCTCCTTCGTGCCTCATCCTCATTTCCTTGCCATGCACTCTCCTCTTTGCTATGTGTGTATGCTTATATTATACAGGTTAGTGGGTATATGTGTACTATAGTCTGAGTTATACATTTCTTTATAAATCGCATTACTTATAACTGTTCTAATAATTATTATTTTTTCGTGTGCATTTTTTTTGTGTTTAATATACTTTGTATTATGAAGTGATATATTTTAAAGTTTGGTTTTTGTTTAAATCATTTTATGCGGTTGTGTCCAAAGATGGAAACATGCATTGTCTAGCCTTTGTTTATATTTGTGCCACTGTATAAATGTGGGTTGTTTGTATATATAGGTATTAGGCTATATAATGTTGGTGGTTTATAGTTGGAATCTATAGAAAAAAAAAGTTTGTTTATATCATTTATTACATACGCAAGTAAAGAATATGTATTGGCTTATATTATTATATATATAAGCAGTTGGCTTACAAAGTTAAAAAAGAAGAAGTTATGTTATATAATATGAGTTGGATTCTATACTGATATTTCATGCATTGTTTCAGCTAGTTATTTTTTTAAATCTATTATATAGTTTGTCATAAGTATGTATGTATTGGTAGTGTGCATGTGTTTTGAATATATAGATATTGAGGGCTTACAGTATAAAAGTTTGAATAAGTAAATAAATTGAGAGTTTTATATATATATATATAAGCTTTGTTTGATGTATATTTGAATGATGTCTACACATTTGTCTCAGCAAGTATATTCATTGTTACGTATATAGGGTATTTCGTAAGTTAGTATGTGTTTTGATTTCGAGGTATATAATGATATCTTTGCATGTATGCACGGTGTACGGTAAATGGAATTGTAGTTATGCTAGTCGTGTTATGTAAGTGGGTTTGCATTTTTAGCATACTGTTAGTATATAAATAAATAATTACATACGGAAGTATACTTATATATATTACATGAGTTATTATTTTATGATATCTGTGGTATGAATATAGTTTACAAAGGTATTATATATTATTTGGTTTCAAACAGTTACATATATATATGTTTAATTTTATAATTTAAATAAGGGATTTGAAATGAAAATATATTTGATTTAAAAATCTGATTTTTATATATATTTCATGTGCCAATTTTCTTTGTCGACCCAGTTCTGATTTATTTCGTTTATTTGTATTATCAGCTTGTGCGTCAAATTCGTGCCAATCTAGCAATGCTTTGGATTCGTAACTCAATTTCTATGTCTGTATCAGTGTGCGTATCGGTGTCATCTTCTCATGCATCTCTAGCCTCAAAAGGTGAGCAATCACTCACGATTAATGTTCTTTTATGTATTAAATCTGATTTCAATTGAAACGACAATTGAAATATGCAACTGTTAGTTATTTACACTGTTATATCTGTTATTACCTGAATCAGATCACCTGTGACATCTGACACCATTATCTGCTATTTATACAATGATAATCCAGTTTAGTTGATAAATGATTGATTGTGATGTTTATATTGGACGTTAAATTGTAAATGTTAAAGTGATAAATAATATGCAATTGAATTGATATATGATAGTTAACGATTTAAATTGGACCTATATGTTGAATTTGATTAGTTAAAATTCGTATAATGTGACCCCTTTAATGTTAAATTAATTGACACGTAGGATTTGGTTAATTACACCTTGAACCGTGAATGCAGGTTGTTTAAATTAATGATGGATGAAATTGTAATAGATGACAAGTGAAAAACCGTAATGTAATAATCTTTAATCTACATGAAATGATAGTGTAGATTCTAGAAATAATTATATTAATTTACACAAACAACAATGTGAATTAATACGATTATTTCGGGATTATTTGAATTGATTATTGGATTGATATTGATTGTTGTTATTGCTTGTTTATTTACTTTGACACCATCCCAGTTATCACACTGCAAGTTCCCTTTGCTATGCTTTGATTTTGAATTGAATTAGAATCGGGTTGAAATGATAAATACCCAAATTTAACTTTGACCTAGGATAGAGAATTAAATAAAACCCGATTGGTCAATAATTTGATTTAAAATAAAATGAAGATTTTATTTGAATAAATAATATGGTTTTGAAACGAAGTTGGAAATTGAATTTTAATAAAATTTAATGTGAATATTTAATAATCTGGAATGAAATATTAATAAAGAAATTGATGAAAGATTGTTGTTTAGTTTAAGAAATGATTGAATTAAGTTTTGAAATTATTTAATAATTTAATGGATTGAATTATTTAATAATTAAATTAAATTGAATCCTTTGATAATTAAAATTGAACTTTTAATTAGTGAAATTTAGTTCTTATTTAATTGAGCTTTGAAATTGTAACTAAGTAAATGAATATGTGTAATTGAATGTCTTTATCAAGAAATGCAAATGTGATTTTTGAAATTAATGTAAGACTTGTAATTGAAAGAATTGAATTGATGAATTTAATATAATTCAAATTTGTAAGTTTTGATACAATGAAGTTGACTTAAGTAATTGATTTAGTGAATTGAAAATTAAATAGAAATTGTTTGAATGATAAATTTACTTAACGAATATTGAATGAAATCGATAAAAGAAGTTAAATTGATTTGAATGTTAAATTAAATAAATTTAAATGATTTCGGAATGAAACTTATATACGAACTTGAATCCATATTTGAATTGTTTAAATAGAAATTGAAATTGAATTATAAGATTTTGAAATTATGATTTGGAAGTTTTGAAACGTAAATTGTGGAAATTGATTTAGAAAGAGAATCGAAGTGTTGTTTTTCGAATTCTTATTGAAATTGAAATTGATTCGGTTTTGAAATATATTAACGACCAATCGGTGTAATAATTACGAAAGTTATTAAAGAGACCGGAATCGGTTAGGGACATACTCACTGTCTAAACCGAAAACCACTTTAATAACTGTACGCGGAGTGTGATCCAGAATGAAGTGGTTGGAATGATGTACGTGATGACTGAAGAAAGAGAACGATAATGGATAGCCTTGACACTTATGTCAAATTGGAAATGACTAAAACAGGAGCCGTGCCGGGCCAATGGAGGTCAGCTACCTCAAGCGAACACACTTCTTCGAAACTATTCATTACTTGTTGTCGATTGGTGCACCCTTGATTTTGGGAGTGTTGTTTCACGATGTTGCGATCGCTGCGGCGATGCGTTCTCACCAGTCCGGATCAGGCAAACGGTAGTTTCACTACCTTGGGTATTGCCTCATGTGCCTTGTCATACTTGTATCCCTTTATACGTGACCACTACGATTTGTTTTGTGTTATATCTATGGAGTACTCCCTGATAGCCCACTAGTTTACGGTGGAGTTTACAGTGCTGTATAGACTATAACGCTTATATAAAATGTGTTAAGGGGAATAATGGTAACGCCTTAACACTATTTTGATATCTTATATTACTGATAGACATTATCTACTTAGCGTATACTACTACCTAGTAGATAGTTTAACGGATCCTTAGAGGATGGTGATTCCAACATCCTTTGAGTTATTGTATTTCAATTGCTATTTCACTTGAGTTGGATTTATTGATATAAGAATGTTAATCCTGACTCGAGTGTTTTGTGTTTTGCTTTACGCTCGAGTCAGACTGAGTGTACCAGTATTCGAGACTCACCTTTGGAGTTGGAGCTTTGCTTGAAGATCCAGCCATCTATTCTGCTTTCAGTATTCGATGATTCCAGTGATGTATTCTGATTTGTATCGGATGTATCGTGTTACTCTTCCGTTGTATCTGGTTTAACTCTGATGTAACTTATATATTTATATAGTAGCTTCATGAACTACTATCTCTTTTATTTCCGCTGCAATTATTACTCTGTGTCTGTGATCTGTGATTATTTTATTACTGTATATGTTCAGTTTTGCCAATTTAAATTAACAATTCAGTATTTTGAATTATTCAAGTCCGACATGTGCGGATGCGAATGGTCCAAAATAGCGGGTCGTTACAAGTGGTATCAGAGCCTTGGTAGCTCTAGGCAAAACTTAGCTTATAGGGTAAATGTATTTACAGAATCACTCTCATTCGAGTTTCAATCTCTTCCTTTTGACTCGATTCCTTTGAATTTTGGAACGTTCCCTACGGTTCCAAATTTCATTCGTGTCTCTCACTATTCGTCTTCTTTAAATTCTGGAGTATCACATAACTCCACTTCGAATGATCTTTATAATGAGTCGGCGATCTTGCAAATCTCAAATTGACTTATAAAGGGGTGAAACTCCTTTACAATAGGCATTGACTTATCGGAGATTTCTGTATCCTCGGTTTACGATGCTATCTATTTTCTTCTATACCTGAATTCTATTTCTCGAGATTGAATGTAGGTTTGCCTCAAAACTCTGCACCGATCTAATTCTTGAAGTCACGGTCGACCTGGTTAAGGTTGCCCACGATTTATACAAAGTATCAATCTTCCAACTTTGTTATTTAATCATCGTATCTTTGTTTCGAACTTATCTTCGGATCAAAATTCTCTTTGGTTTGAGTCCATCAAATTTGAATCCCTATCCTTATTTTGAAAATTCATTCCTGTATCGTCGAGCAAAGAAATGTATTTGTAAACTAATATATAAATGTTTTAATATATACTGTGTTGTTTGAGTTGTTGATGTTGATTTGGGTTTTCGATCGATTCGTCTGATCAACGCTATCGATAGGATTTCCAAAACACTTGAACAGAGCAAACTGACACAATAGTATTTTCAAAATTTGGTAAATAAAATAATCTTGTATGATTATATTTTTTTATAAGTACACATTTTCTGAAATTGAATTGTTAACTGAATTAGTTGTCAGAAAGGTAATATTTGATTTTCACTATTTGTTTTGTAAATCATTGATTATTCCAACATAAAAATAAATGAAATTATAAAAGTTGGTTTATAGATTTATTTAGAAATTTAAATGAAATTAAAGTAAGAATTTGAGAATTTAAATTCCTAAAATTTCAAGCTTTGGTTTTTAAATTTTTAAAATGTATATTATTGTACGTATTTTCAAATAGAAACCGTTTTCAAAGAATTTAAATATTGAAATCAGTACTCTTCTCTTTATCGCTGGAAAATAATTTCGGTGATGGCGGCCGCATCATCGACATTCATTTTCGAGTTTCGAAGTGGAGAAACCATTCTGTAGCTTTGCTACGGTTTTGTTTTGGAAAATATTTTAATTTGAATTTCTTAAGTATGATTTGATTTATATATATATGGTATATTATTTTAAATTTAATTTGATTTAGTATATATAGTATATACATAATTATCTCTAAAGGATTTGAAATAAAACGGAAATTTAATTCTTAAAATCATGTTAAAAGATGTTGTCAATTATAAATAAAGCTAAATTTGGAATAAGTATTTAAACTTGAAATAATTGAATTTGAAATTTTATTGGTATAGTACTAAATTGCATTTCAAAATAACTTACCTAAATTATTCAGAAGTTAAAATGTAATTGGATAATATACAAGATAAATTGAATTTATAAATAAAATTTGAGTGTTTATAATAATGTTATACACTAAATTTTGATTATAAAGATGTTAATAGAGTTAGATAGGATAATAAGTAAAACTCAGTTAATAATGAAATAAATTTGTTTTGAAAGAATTAATAAATTGAAATTTGATCAACTTATGAAAATACCTTGAATTTAAAAGCAATTAGTAAATATAAATTAATTTAAATCGAAACTTTTATGGTTTAAATTAATTTATATGGGTTAAATATATGTGATTAGATATATTAAGTAGTATAAATTTAACAATAATTTGGAATAAAGAAGAATTTAAATTGTTGAAAAAATATGATTATAATAAAAGACTATTCAAATTTATGGTTTTAGAAATTGTAAATTGAAGATAATTGGATAATAAGATAATGAATTTAGAAATAGTTGGGATTGATTTTAGTGAAATCAAATGGATTAAATCAATTATTGAATATCAATTAATTTAAATTTGAATTTATATGGTATAAATTAATTGTTATTTTGTATTTCAAATCTGTTTTTTTCTGGTTGTTTCTATTCTCCTACCTCGTTCCTTTTCGGGGACGAAAAGTTTTGAGTGGGGGAGAGTGTAACGACCCGTAAATTTTAACTGTTTTAATAACGTAATTAGTTAAAATTTTGTGAAATTTTAAACGATGAAATTTTGAAATATAAATTTGATATTTGGAATGCGTTTAATTAAACATAGCAACTGGTAAATTTTCGTCCGAAAATATGAAAGTTTATTTCGCGCGTAAATTCACTTCAATTTAATCAGTTAAAAAGAGATGAAAATAAAATGTTTCCGAAACCTAAATATTTTTACATAGAAAAATTCTAAACCATCTTCTGAGCAAGATGATAGTTTGTCGTTTTTCCAAATTCGGACATCTTTGGCTCCGTCGATCTTATTTTTCAGTGTTTTTCTTGCACTTTCCGCTAATAGAAAATTCGAATTTTTTTAATTCAATCGAACCACTGATATTTGTATACCGGTTCGATCGTCTTGTTGCACTGATCTTAACAGTATATTCGGTTGTATATTTCGGAGCTCGGTGCACGGCTAATCGAACTAAACAATAATTGGATCGGTACCGGTTTTAAAGCCTTTTGTTATTTCTTACCCCTTTGTTTTCCGCTGTGATAATCAACAGCTATTGCATTTATTTCCCGAAACTTTGTGCCTGCCTTTCACTCTTCCTATTTAATTTTTTTTTACTTTCCTTAGTTCCAATACGTGAATACATTATTCAAGAAAGAAGTGATGTCTGTTGCCTATTCTTCTCGTCCACTTGCCCTTGTCCATTTTATTTCTTCTCTTGTTCCATCCTGCTTTCCAACTTCATCCTATTCTCCTCAAAAAAAATTAAATGTAAGCCGAACCCCTCCTCCTTCCAGATGACGCAACCATCTCCACCGCGAGCAAGCTAGAACCTCCGCCTAGCTGCACCGCCCTCCGCCTCCTTTCTCCACCTCGCCACAGTTTCTAGGCCGAGACGCATGACCTCCGCCTTTCCATCTTTGCTTGCCGAGGCCGAGATCCTTCAGCTGCTCCTTCGTGCCTCATCCTCATTTCCTTGCCATGCACTCTCCTCTTTGCTATGCGTGTATGCTTATATTATACAGGTTAGTGGGTATATGTGTACTATAGTCTGAGTTATACATTTCTTTATAAATCGCATTACTTATAACTGTTCTAATAATTATTATTTTTTCGTGTGCATTTTTTTTAATATACTTTGTATTATGAAGTGATATATTTTAAAGTTTGGTTTTTGTTTAAATCATTTTATGCGGTTGTGTCCAAAGATGGAAACATGCATTGTCTAGCCTCTGTTTATATTTGTGACACTGTATAAATGTGGGTTGTTTGTATATATAGGTATTAGGCTATATACTGTTGGTGGTTTATAGTTGGAATCTATAGAAGAAAAAAAGTTTGTTTATATCTTTTATTACATACGCAAGTTAAGAATATGTATTGGCTTATATTATTATATATATAAACAGTTGGCTTACAAAGTTAAAAAGAAGAAGAAGTTATGTTATATAATATGAGTTGGATTCTATACTGATATTTCATGCATTGTTTCAGCTAGTTATTTTTTTTAAATCTATTATATAGTTTGTCATAAGTATGTATGTATTGGTAGTGTGCATGTGTTTTGAATATATAGATATTGAGGGCTTACAGTATAAAAGTTTGAATAAGTAAATAAATTGAGAGTTTTTTATATATATATAAGCTTTGTTTGATGTATATTTGAATGATGTCTACACATTTGTCTCAGCAAGTATATTCATTGTTACGTATATAGGGTATTTCGTAAGTTAGTATGTGTTTTGATTTCGAGGTATATAATGATATCTTTGCATGTATGCACGGTGTACGGTAAATGGAATTGTAGTTATGCTAGTCGTGTTATGTAAGTGGGTTTGCATTTTTAGCATACTGTTAGTATATAAATAAATAATTACATTACGGAAGTATACTTATATATATTACATGAGTTATTATTTTATGATATCTGTGGTATGAATATAGTTTACAAAGGTATTATATATAATTTGGTTTCAAACAGTTACATATATATATGTTTAATTTTATAATTTAAACAAGGGATTTGAAATGAAAATATATTTGATTTAAAAATCTGATTTTTATATATATTTCATGTGCCAATTTTCTTTGTCGACCCAGTTCTGATTTATTTCGTCTATTTGTATTATCAGCTTGTGCGTCAAATTCGTGCCAATCTAGCAATGCTTTGGATTCGTAACTCAATTTCTATGTCCGTATCAGTGTGCGTATCGGTGTCATCTTCTCATGCATCTCTAGCCTCAAAAGGTAAGCAATCACTCACAATTAATGTTCTTTTATGTATTAAATCTGATTTCAATTGAAACGACAATTGAAATATGCAACTGTTAGTTATTTACACTGTTATATCTGTTATTACCTGAATCAGATCACCTGTGACATCTGACACCATTATCTGCTATTTATACAATGATAATCCAGTTTAGTTGATAAATGATTGATTGTGATGTTTATATTGGACGTTAAATTGTAAATGTTAAAGTGATAAATAATATGCAATTGAATTGATATATGATAGTTAACGATTTAAATTGGACCTATATGTTTAATTTGATTAAAATTCGTATAATGTGACCCCTTTAATGTTAAATTAATTGACACGTAGGATTTGGTTAATTACACCTTGAACCGTGAATATAGGTTGTTTAAATTAATGATGGATGAAATTGTAATAGATGACAAGTGAAAAACCGTAATGTAATAATCTTTAATCTACATGAAATGATTATATTAATTTACACAAACAACAATGTGAATTAATACGATTATTTCGGGATTATTTGAATTGATTATTGGATTGATATTGATTGTTGTTATTGCTTGTTTATTTACTTTGACACCATCCCAGTTATCACACTGCAAGTTCCCTTTGCTATGCTTTGATTTTGAATTGAATTGGAATCGGGTTGAAATGATAAATACCCAAATTTAACTTTGACCTAGGATAGAGAATTAAATAAAACCCCATTGGTCAATAATTTGATTTAAAATAAAATAAAGATTTTATTTGAATAAATAATATGGTTTTGAAACGAAGTTGGAAATTGAATTTTAATGAAATTTAATGTGAATATTTAATAATTTGGAATGAAATATTAATAAAGAAATTGATGAAAGATTGTTGTTTAGTTTAAGAAATGATTGAATTAAGTTTTGAAATTATTTAATAATTTAATGGATTGAATTATTTAATAATTAAATTAAATTGAATCCTTTGATAATTAAAATTGAACTTTTAATTAGTGAAATTTAGTTCTTATTTAATTGAGCTTTGAAATTGTAACTAAGTAAATGAATATGTGTAATTGAATGTCTTTATCAAGAAATGCAAATGTGATTTTTGAAATTAATGTAAGACTTGTAATTGAAAGAATTGAATTGATGAATTTAATTTAATTCAAATTTGTAAGTTTTGATACAATGAAGTTGACTTAAGTAATTGATTTAGTGAATTGAAAATTAAATAGAAATTGTTTGAATGATAAATTTACTTAACGAATATTGAATGAAATCGATAAAAGAAGTTAAATTGATTTGAATGTTAAATTAAATAAATTTAAATGATTTCGGAATGAAACTTATATACGAACTTGAATCCATATTTGAATTGTTTAAATAGAAATTGAAATTGAATTATAAGATTTTGAAATTATGATTTGGAAGTTTTGAAACGTAAATTGTGGAAATTGATTTAGAAAGAGAATCGAAGTGTTGTTTTTCGAATTCTTATTGAAATTGAAATTGATTCGGTTTTGAAATATATTAACGACCAATCGGTGTAATAATTACGAAAGTTATTAAAGAGACCGGAATCGGTTAGGGACATACTCACTGTCTAAATCGAAAACCACTTTAATAACTGTACGCGGAGTGTGATCCAGAATGAAGTGGTTGGAATGATGTACGTGATGACTGAAGAAAGAGAACGATAATGGATAGCCTTGACACTTGTGTCAAATTGGAAATGACTAAAACAGGAGTCGTGCCGGGCCAATGGAGGTCAGCTACCTCAAGCGAACACACTTCTTCGAAACTATTCATTACTTGTTGTCGATTGGTGCACCCTTGATTTTGGGAGTGTTGTTTCGCGATGTTGCGATCGCTGCGGCGATGCGTTCTCACCAGTCCGGATCAGGCAAACGGTAGTTTCACTACCTTGGGTATTGCCTAATGTGCCTTGTCATACTTGTATCCCTTTATACGTGACCACTACGATTTGTTTTGTGTTATATCTATGGAGTACTCCCTGATAGCCCACTAGTTTACGGTGGAGTTTACAGTGCTGTATAGACTATAACGCTTATATAAAATGTGTTAAGGGGAATAATGGTAACGCCTTAACACTATTTTGATATCTTATATTACTGATAGACATTATCTACTTAGCGTATACTACTACCTAGTAGATAGTTTAACGGATTCTTAGAGGATGGTGATTCCAACATCCTTTGAGTTATTGTATTTCAATTGCTATTTCACTTGAGTTGGATTTATTGATATACGAATGTTAATCCTGACTCGAGTGTTTTGTGTTTTGCTTTACGCTCGAATCAGACTTAGTGTACCAGTATTCGAGACTCACCTTTGGAGTTGGAGCTTTGCTTGAAGATCCAGCCATCTATTCTGCTTTCAGTATTCGATGATTCCAGTGATGTATTCTGATTTGTATCTGATGTATCGTGTTACTCTTCCGTTGTATCTGGTTTAACTCTGATGTAACTTATATATTTATATAGTAGCTTCATGAACTACTATCTCTTTTATTTCCGCTGGAATTATTACTCTGTGTCTGTGATCTGTGATTATTTTATTACTGTATATGTTCAGTTTTGCCAATTTAAATTAACAATTCGGTATTTTGAATTATTCAAGTCCGACATGTGCGGATGCGAATGGTCCAAAATAGCGGGTCGTTACAGCTTGTATAATATAAATATGGTCGTTTTGTTACGACTTCTCTCATTTCTAGTTACATAAATCACTTAAGAAAATTTATATGAATTCTTGATAAAGAAAATAAAATTTAAAAGGTGAAGTTTTCTTTGTAAGAGAAAACTGTATGTTTACGAAATATTTAAGAACTTAAATGTAACATCCCCTATCTAGAGGCTCAAAACTAAGCGCTACAGATGTTGCAGTCATCTATAGTATTAGCTTTCGGCGACTAAATATGGCTATGTTAATGGTATCTATAATACTAGAAGCACTTGAATATGAAACAAAACACAGATTTCAAAACAACATTTACTTCATTAAAGTCAAAACAGATGTTCCATATTCATCTTACATGATCCCAATACGTTCTTAGGCACTGATAAAATATACTTATTACAAAATACGCCAAGAGAGGTATATGAAGATACCCCCTTGGATGATCAGAGTCATATAGTCATAACTGACTTAATACAAACACAGCGGAAATACAAAAAATCATAAAACTGCAACTCCTAAATAGTTATCAGTTTGCCTCCTACATGCCTCCGGTAGCCTTATTCATCATCCTACTAAAACCTGAAAAGACCTTAACCCCTCATCCTACTCAAATCAATTTTGAGCACCCAAGAGTTTAAGGGGAAAACATAAACTTCGAGTCAGACATAGAGCCTGGTGTGAATAATACTAGAAATCCCGGTTTAATATGTTAAGTGAGACTACGCCGCTTTGCGGAATGGGTTTCCCCTCACTAACATTCTTTTAAAACATATCTTTGCAAAATATTTTTCCTGCAACCAAAACTGTTATATACTGTAAAGCATCATTATGTAAACATACATAAATATCAGGTAATAAAGGAACTATCTATTCAAACAAACAAAAATTGTTTGGCTAACTTTTAACCTTTGGCTGACTCGGGCCTACCAGACAATAAAACCAAATTAATCTAACACATGTTAGATACTCCTCTTCTGGATGATCTATTGTTAACTATCTATTAAATACTTCTCTTCTAGACAGTATGTCCCTAACTTAATCATTTTCCTGATCTTTCCGATCTTAATGGTTTTTCGGGCTCACCAATAACCTATATGTATACAAACATTTATTCCTTTTGGTGTGTAATCATTTTTTTAGTCTACTTGACCAAGCCCTACACACTAGAATTTTAGACAACAATTAGCTGGAGCTAATAGCTAATGTATAAGGTGTGACCCTATACCAGTCCCATCTGGTATTCTAATATCTAAGTCATTTTTACTTAGGGATCCCCTCCCATAAATTTCCTTGAAAACCTTTTTAAAATGATTTAAAACCTTTTAAATCAAACTTACACAAGGAAAATATATATAATCTTTATGCTTTACTCAAAATCACCTTTCCATGTTGTATATATACTTTACTCAAACTTTAGTTGATGAAAACATTTAAACATTTGAAAGTACCCCTTTCGATTCCATAGAAAGTACCCTTTTCTAAAAATTTTGAAAGCATCTCTTTTGAAACCAAGTAAAACCCTTTAATTATCTAGGCCTAGAGGCCAAAACCTTTCCTTTCAAAACCATTCTTCAAATCTTACGAAATCATTGAAAATTTTCGTTTCGAAAGCAATAAAACATTAGACATCCTACTTTAAAACACTTTAAAACATTGCCTTAGAAAACCTTAGGAAAACTTTCCATTTCAACCCTTTCGAAACCGTTCAGAAAATAGAACCTTTCGACCTTGTCGAAAGCTACCTTTTGACCTCTTCGAAAGATACCCTTCAACTCCATCGAAAGCTTTGCTTTCGACCCCTTCAAAAGCTTGACTTTCGACCCCTTTGAAACCATTCAGTAAATAGTACCTTTCGAAAGCATTAAACCTTTAAAATATAAACCTTTCGAAAGCTCTTTGGGTTCAATTAAAAACATGTGGAAAATCTCTTATAAAACCTTTTGACTTCATTGGAAGCTACCTTTCGACCTTGTCGAAAGCTTTGCTTTCAACCCCTTCGAAAACTTTAAAACATAACTTTTAAAACAATAGGATCTATCCTTATTAACACTTTGAAACACCTACTTCGAAAGCTTGGCTTATACTTCAACTAGAATTAAAAGGGTAAACCATCTAAGTCGAAAGCTTCCTTTCGAAAGCATGGGAGAAGCAGCCGGTTTTAAAAACAAGTAAACCTTTCGACCTTGTCGAAAGCATGACTTCGAAAGGTTGAAAGGCGGAGCAAGGGGATTTTGACCCCTTCGAAAGCAAGCTTACCTTCCGACCTTGTCGAGCGGTTTAAAACTTTATTTTAAACATTTGACCTGGTCGAAAGCAACCAAGTCAAAAGCTCCTTTTCAAAAGCAAAGCAAGCGTTACTTTGGCTTTTAAAATAAACATACTCCGACCTCTTCGACAACTAAGGTTTCAACCAAGTACCCTTCGACTTTGTCCAATTCATTACGTACCAAGTAACTTGATACCATATGCATTGGCTTCGAAAGCTTGATGTCGAAAGCTATGATACCTTTTGACCTTGTTGAAAGGTCTGGGTCGGAACCTTCAATGCCGAAAGTGGCTGAAACATGCTAAAAGTAAGTTTTTCTTGTTTTTAACTTAAAAGAGAACTTTTCAACTAACCCGCCTTTGTTTGTCAAATTCTTATTGGTTAATAAATTCTTTTCAGAAAAGTGATGCCAAAAATTTCAGAAATAAACAAAGATTTTATTTTATAAAAATGCCCCTTCTCCTTAATTAAATATAAAACGTTTAAGTCCCATACCTTAAATAATTTTATATATTCATCAAAACACGTAGGAAAAATCTAGAAAAATTCCATAAAATTATTTTTAATATGTTTTCCAACATATAAAAATTCCAAACCCAAATAATTATTATTTTAGCCGTAAATAATTTATAACCCAATAAATCATTTTCTTCACTAGAAAATTAATGTAAAATCCACATTAATTCAGAAAATTATGAAAATTGAAACCCATCTCTAAAATATCATTTCTGATCTACATTTATATTTTCAAGGCATTTGGATGTCATATAATAGGGTTTTCATATCAAACATATCATAGAAGCTAATATGAACATGTGAAATTCATTAACAAGTATATACATAACTTTAATCATTCAAAGCATGGCATAAACTTGCAACATCATTTTGGATATAACTTAAAACCGAAAACCATAAGAAAATGGGATGTAGTAATTATTCACCTTAGCTTTGAGATTAAAAGATGTGAGATTTGATGTTGAATTAGTTGATCATCTTCTTTCTCTTGAATCCTAACTTTATCTTCCTTGATAATAGAAATGGTGGTCGGCCTTGATTTTTTAGTTTGATAAAATAAGAATGAACGTGTGCTTCATTTCCTAAGAGGTTAGTGTATAAGTCCCTCCTATTTCCTATTTTTCCCTTCCTTATTTCCTAACACATTAGTTCATGTTGTTTCATTTTAATTTCCATTTAACATGGCACGGCTACCCTTACTTAAATAAAATCTCAACCTATTAATTTTCACATTATTTTATTTAATTTAACTAATTAAATATCCTAAATAATGTTATAAAAATATGGGGTGTTACATTGAACCAAAATTTTGCAATATATTTTCGTAGAAATTTTAGAAGGATAAAGAGCACGTGTGTCATACATGGATTAATTCGTCACACGATTTGGCCTAAGATTCGGATATAGGACTTTGATGTCCTGAAAGAATTCATCACTCGATGCTCGATGGAGAACATTAATGGGGGCTTGTAGTCAGATACTTACATTCTCTATCATAGTTGTGAGCTATGCAAAGAAAATAAAAGTTTTTGAGTCTGATCAGAATCTGTACTAAAGAATCGGAAGATCAATACTAGTTCGGAAACAATGTGGTATATTCGAATTCAAGAATGAATCGGATATACCATACTGAAAATCTATGTGCATGGCATGGGTTTAGGTAAGTATTACCGAGTTTTGGATTTGGTAAATTTCGAGGACGAAATTCTTTTAAGAGCGAAGAATGTAATGACCAGTAAATTTATCACTTTAAAAAATAATATTTATTTTTGAATATTCAAATATAAGGTTTTATAATATAAACTATAATGTTTTGAACAATAATTAATGATGGTAAACTTGTTTTAAAATTATGTTTACAAATATAGATATTTGGGATTTCCGTCTAAAAAGCGACGAAAATCAATTTTCGGTAAAATTGAGATTTTCACAATATTAGAGGATATGAAACTGGATACGTACACTTAATTCTCCATTTAATCAAGAATATGTAATAAAATTATTTATTTCATTTTTGGACATAGAATGCCTTTATGACGTCATCAACGATGTCATCACTTTTATATATTTTCTGTTATTTTAAATTAAGTTTAAATATCCAAATAATTATTTTAATTGATGAATGATCCATTTTAATTATTATATAGTGATAATAATTGATTTATAATACTTTTATAAATGTACAAACTTTTTTTATAAAGATATGCAAATTTCGTCGCACTTTGGCAATTTAACGACGGGATTTTGCAACACTTAATGTTGATTTATATGGTTTGAAAATTCAAATGGGCACATTTTAATTATTCTAAGATGATAAGAAATATATTTTCAAGGTTTGTTCAAAATATATATAATTTAACAGAGAAGTAAAAATATGACCGGAAATCGAATTCCAGATTCACAACGGTTTAACAAACGAATGTTGTTTAAAATCATTGCAACCTTGTTTTTGTATCTTGTGCACATGTATACATGTCAAAAATGTACAAGTACATGCAAATGCACATACATACACACACACACACACACACACAAACACACGCACACGCATATATATACATATACACCTAAAATATCTAAGATATTTCACATTACTTCATCCTTAAGCTAAGATAAAGCAAACCTCTTATCAAACATCATTTCCATCACCATGACAAGAAGGAGAACAGAGGGGGATGACCGAGCACATGGTGAGGAGGTGGCCGTGCGCATGAGGGGTTGTAGGTGAGGGTAGTTTGGTTTTTGTACCAAAAGATATTTGTTTACATATTTTTTCCTATAATACCTTCTCATTTATTCACACTTACATTTCATTTTCTAAGCTTCTTCTTCCTTTTCCTTACTAGCTTTTATGTCCTCATAAATTAGCATATAGTCATAATGAAACTCTGCTGAAAATACGCGTCCAAATATAGAAAGATATCACCTTAATTTGAAATTAAAGTGAGCAATCACATTCTCTTCTTTCTCCTTGCTTGGCTAAACTCATCAAGATCCACCACCTCTCCACCCTCTCCAGCATAAGGCCGAGCACACCCAAGAGTCCCAAGGCAGGATTCGCAAGCTTTGGTTTGGTGATAGCAGAGCTATAGTCAATTTTAGTACATCTAGAGACTAATGAGTGTGAGAAACTCTACTAGTTTATTTTATAAATCATATGATGATATGATATGTTTTATATGCTTGTTTTTTTATGTTTGATTATCATGTTCGGATGCAATAATATGTTTGGTTGGTTATGAAAATAATTCACGGTAAATACACGTCGAGTTTACATAAAGAAATCACTTTTTTTTATGAATTATAAAAGTGTTACGACATAGTTAAACCTCTTTAAACATGAATAAAAATGGTTTAACATGGTTTATAAATGTTAAAACTCATTTCGGCAAAGTTTTGAAAAAAAATTAGAGTCAAAATAAGCCATCGCGTTTCGGCGGTTTGCGATTTCGCGACTCAAAAAGTTAAATTAATGTGTAGGGTGGATTTTAAGTCAGAATTCTTTGAAATAAAAATTTTCCGGACCCTTAAAGTTATAGTTTCCAAATGAAAATGAAAAGTTGAGATTTCATTTAGTAGAGTTTGATATATGTCCAAATCAAGTTTTCAAAAACGTCGCGTTTTGGCAGTTTGAAAACCAAAGTTTCAAATTCTTTTTAAATGAATATTTTAATCTTTAAAAATATGGAATAAATTCTAAAAATACGTTAAAATATTTTAAAAAAGTTTTAAATGGAAAATCTGGACATATAAAAGGTTTAAAATGAGATTTGTGCCACGAAGCCCTTAAAAGCACTATTCACTGGCAATTTAGCAAAAGAATTTGGAAATTTCGGAAATAAGATTTAAACTTGGGTTTTTTTCACGAATCCTCTATAAATGATTTTCAAATAAGAAATCAAGTATTTTTAAAGGGTTTAGAGTCAATCAAATAACTTGATGCCTTATGGGTGATAGAGAGGTAGTCACTAGGCTGGAGTTTGGGAAACCAATTGTCTGCTCACCCTAGCTATTCGGACTGGCCCGATGGAGGGGATAGTTAATTTGATTTACTAGGATTATAGAAGAAAAGATATTTAGAATTTTCCACAAAGTTAGACAAGATTTCAAATAAGATTTTGATGGTAAAGAGAATGTTCTAGTTGAACTCTGTAATAAATTCCGATGAGGGAACCAACACTATCCATGTGAATTTAAAAGGCGATTTCACCGTTATTCGACGAATAGTACGGGTTGAATGCAGGAATTAGCATTGAGTATAATTAATCTAAAATCTCCTTTTTACTCAATACTAATTTGTTTGGATTTACAGTAAACGATGTCTTAAATAACATTGTTTTTGACCCATTAAAGATATGTTTTGTAAATGTGAAATATTTATTGCGATTTGAATTATACTTTTCCTAAGTAATTAAAGATGAAATATTTTGGTATTTCCAAAGTTAAAAAGGGGTTTTAATTAACCAAAGGATTTGATAAAAGAGGTTTAATAATCTCGTATATGCTGAAAAAGAAAATGGTTTAGAGACATATATCTTTAAGAAGATATTTTACTAGGATAAAAGATATTGGTTAATTAAATAAAAATCACCCACATACTTGACATCTTTTATCGATAATTGGTTAAGAAAAACCAGGATCAGATTTGGGTAATTCCTATTCGAAAACAAATTCGAAATAATATACACGTTCGAAAGTGAAGACATGTTGAAGTCAATGATTTTGAAGATAGGGATCTTCATAACGTAGAGCTGCTTGCCGCTAACTTCTGGGTAATTCCCCTATCATATATATGGTGGTAGTGAAATCTTCATTTTGAAATCTTCATTTTGAAATCTTCGATGCAAGGACTGCTCGCTACTAATCCTAGGGGTGATTCCCAAACAGGATGTAATAGGAGGAGTTCCTTTGGTTTGTCCTGTTTCTGGACAACTTGTATGGACGAGTGTTTGACATTACATTTCTAAGACCATGTGTATTGATTTTTACAATCGTACATCTGTTTAGTGGTGTAGGAGGTTACCCCACTTACACTTAACACCCTTCCCTGAGGCATATGAACTCAGGGATTGTACTTTTGTGGAAATCAATAATGTATTATTAGAAATAGAAGTGTGCTATTCAAAGGGGGATTTGTTTTGTATAAAGTAATATGTTACCTCAGGCCTTAGACCTGGAAATGGCTGAAACATGGTATGCCGCAAGGCTATGTGGGTCACACCCATTAGAGTACGATCATCACCTCTCTAGATTACCTTTTATATATCGGGTTTGTTGTGTATGCTATGAGACGTCTCAGATAGGTTGGGAATGACTGGGGTGATGTCATATTCGATACTATCTAGAACCATTGTATTGGTCACCGAAAAGGGGTAGGTCGGTCTTGCCAGATGCAGAGGACTATCCGTGGGTCTTCGGTACATTCCTCTAGAGACATACGACACGGAAGGTAGTCCCTTGTTATTGTATGGAATCCATTCTTCAATAAGTGCCTTCGGACTTAGTTGTATACCTATTATGTTGGAATTTAATCGGCGTAATAATTTCAGCTAAGATTAATATGTATTTGTAATCTAGATACTATTATAATATCATTGGATTTTATGTACCACTGTTTTGGTTATCATAAGGTAAAAACTCGTCTGCGTTTATGTGCGGCGTGGTCTTATGAGATACCCTTTATTTTTAAAAATATCTGTATTTTGAGTTTTCTCACACCAGTCCCATTACTAAAGCAGAGTTTATTTTCCTTTCACTTAAACTTTGGGTGCCCTATTTTTTCGAGTAGCCAAGTAGTTTAGGTCTGGCTTGGAACATTTTGGAAGAGCTTGGAGCAGGAGCTGGAGTTTCCTCTATAGATGGTTACACGTATCCATTTTCGCTGCATTTGTTTACTGTTTGTAATCAGCATTAGTAGAGATAGAGATTTATAACTGTCCATGCTGAGGCTAGGATAAACTCTGATGTATGTATTTAAAATTTCCGCTGTAAAGATTATATATTGAAATAATATATGTTATTTTAGTGTTGATTTCTGAGGATTGAAAAGGTGGGTCGTTGCACCTTTAGTCTCGTCTGAAAAGGCCTGACCAAAGCATTTGGAAGTCTTCTACCCCTTCCTACATTGCCTGGCTGGAGCGCCTCCTAAAGGAGGATGGAGTAAGCCTTTGGTCCCAATTAAGATGGCCTGACCAAAGCACCGAACAAGCCTTCAGTATCGTCTCCATGGCCTTACTGAAGTGCCTCCTAGAGGGAGGTCGGGTAAATCTTTGGTTCTCTTGAGGAAAGCTAACAAAATAGATCGGATGAAAGACCTAAATCATCACCTAAGACGGTGATAAGGGGTTAGATCCAAGTTGAGATTATCACCTAAGATGGTGCTAAAAAAATCAATCGAATCAACCGAACTCTATCTAAAAGAATGGATCAAATCAAATCTTTTAGAGGAAGATCAATCAAAATGAGCCATGTGTGCTCCTAAGCAAAATCAATCTTCTAAAGAAAGATTAATCAGAATGAGCCATTTGTACTCCAAAGGACAATCATTCTTCTAGAGGAAGATCAACCAACATAATCCATTTGTGCTCCAAAGAAAAATAAATCTTCTAAAGGAAGATCAATCAAAATGAGCCATTTGTGCTCTAGAGAAAAAATCAAGCAATTATGCTTCAAAGAAAAAGCATCTTCAAATCACCAGATGGATTTTCTGGTCTTCTATCATTGTCAGATGAATTTTTTGGTCTTTTAGTCGAAAATTATTATTCCTAGATGAATTTTTTGGTCTTCTATTCAGAAATTATCTTTAATAATAGTTGTATTTTCTTTGGTGTCGCACTTTTTTGGTGTAAGCATGAACTGCTAAAATGACCCTCTACGGATATTAACACATCTTAATATCCCTTAAAAATAGAATCTAATAGTAAAACTTCTTTACAGATTCAAAATGTTCCTCTACACTTAAAAATTGGATCTAATAAAGAAACATCATTTACAAATTTGTTGTTTATTAATTAATCATTAATAATAGTTGTAATAACTTTGGTGTCAGCGTGAACTATCAAAAATGCCCCTTTACGGATATTAACAAATCTTAATATCCGTTAAAAATAGAATCTAAATGTAAAACTTCTTTACATATTCCAGATGTCCTCTACTCTTAGAAATAGGATCTAATAAATAAATATCATTTACAAATTCATTGTTTATTAATTAACAATATAAATAAAATTCAAACTAACAAAAAATTAGATGTTGCAACTTAGAAATAAAAATTTAAATTAACTGCATATGATTTCAATGTAAAAACATGGCTAAATATTTGTGCAAAACATTTTATCTTAAAGGTATTAAACATATATGATATGTAGAAAAACAATTCACGGGCGAAGCACATGTCATCATCACGTGCAAAGCACATGCCATCATCATGCGCAAAGCACGTGCCATAACACACGTTATTATCAGATGGTTTTCTGGTA
This sequence comes from Allium fistulosum, assembly GCA_030737815.1. Classification (NCBI taxonomy): domain Eukaryota; kingdom Viridiplantae; phylum Streptophyta; class Magnoliopsida; order Asparagales; family Amaryllidaceae; genus Allium; species Allium fistulosum. Next base: position 492,447,485 of record CM060905.1, on the reverse strand, counting down.
TTCTATTCAGAAATTATTATTGCCAGATAGTTTTATGTTCTTCTATTTAGATTATTAGTGCCGAAATGACTCTATGGTGTTCTCCTTTTTAGAAAATTATTATTAACTGGGCAATTTAATAGTCTTTTCTTATTTAAAAAAATTCCAAGCATTTAATCAAGAGATCATTATTACCAGACAAGATTTCTGGAATTATTACCATCAGACGAATTTCTAGTCTCATAATATAGACAAAAGAGGTTCCGGTCTTTTCTTTTATGAGATCTCCAACGGTTTTATGGATTTTTACTTACGAAATTACAGTTCCTAAATGACCTTCTAATTTTCTATTCATGAAATCATTATTTCCAGATAGTTTTCTAATCTTGATTTAATGGGATTCTGTTTAAGCAAACCTACTACCAAATAGATTTTTGGCCTTTCCAAGAAAAATTTACAATATTTTAAAAGTAATTACAGCTTATATAGAAGATATAGAGGTTTCTCCATACAGAAGAATATATATCAATTCACGGCTCAATTAAATCCAATAGGAATCGCTCAAAAGGTAAAATTGAATTTAAAGTTTATAATGAAAATCATCTCTTGTTTTGTATTTATGGGTAACAGAGTTAGGAAGAAAACCTTGCAAAAATGTAAAATTGATCAAATTCTTGGTTTTACACTAAAATGTAAAAGCTTCTTTTATACAACGAGGGGGGCAAATGTTATCCACATATTTTTTAAAGAATATAAGCAAAGGAAAACAAGGTCGAGCTTATGTACAAATGGAGATATTGGATCTCGTAGAAATATAAAATAATAAATAATGTCGGAGAGAAGGTAAGAAAGTACGCAAGGGGAAATAGTCGATATCAAAAGCCTGCAGCCAATAACGATGCAGTGTTCCATCAATAAAGGAGAAAGAGTATACCGCATATCTTCCATGCCGCACACAATAAGTGTCGCATTGATTTCATGCCGCATTTTATCAACATCACATATCATCCATGCCGTGCTCCATTAATAAAAAGAAAAGAAGGTTGTCACACTACATCACTATGAAAGTCTATAATGATGTCGCATACCATCTATTCCACGCTTCATCAATGTAATAAAGATACTGTCAAAGGCACTATATTTCATTAAGGCAAAAACTAATGTCGTGCATAACTAATACCACATGTCGTCAGGGGAATGATGATGAATAACACCAGGTCGTAAGCTACTAATGTTAAAGCAGCATGATATATCATCATTGTCGCATCTCATTGATGCCACGTCCCTTCAGCGATGTCGTCCCAAATGACACATCTATTCAATGTCGCATGTTAACAAAGCGATAATAATGACAAAGAGCTACATATCGTAAATCACCACTTAAAGAGGTTTAATGCTTCATAAAGGCAAGGGTATATATTGCATTTAACCGATATCACATCTAATTAATGTCGCATACCTTTAGGGTTGCATTTCAATTGATGTCGCTCATAACCAATGCCGTCTCTTGGTTATGTCGCTTCCCAAGCAATGTTGCACCTTGCTGATGCCGCTCATCACCAATGTCGTCTCTTGTTTATGTCACTTCTCAAGCAATGCTACCACTTATTGTTTTCATCTCTCAGGCAATGTCGTATTTCTTTAAAGCTGCCTATTATTAATGCCGCCCATTATCAATACCATGCCTTAGTGATGTTGCGCTCCATCAACCTTTAAAGGATGTCATAGCTCCTCAATACAATATTGATGCCGGAGGTAATGCATAACAGCCACGCCGTAACTCTTCCCCTATAAATACGGAACTAGAGTCATTGAGGAAGGGGTGATCATTTCTTATCTTTCTTCCCAAATCAAAATATTATAACCCTAAATCAAATTGGAGGAAATCATCAATTGATTGTAAACCTTACAATTTTATATGACAAGTGACATAGGCAATATCGAACATAGCCTATTTTGCCTATATGCCTTGATTGCGCAACTATGACTACTATTGGACTTGGACTTGCATATATTAAAGCTCTTTGGGTCCTAAGTTTCATCTTGACTGTAAAAAGTCATATGAGGTTCGGCCTAAACTAGTGTTTATATACATAATCGCTATTTTGCTTATTACATATAGACGATGGATTGTGAACCATGAGAATTTCTTTCCTAGTTCATTAACATACATAATAGACCATTGCACATATTTTCTATTTAACCTTTCCTTCCCTTGAACATATGACATGAGCTTTTGAATAAATACATCAAAAGTCTGTGGACATAATAAAACCATTTCCGAATGACATCATCTTGTGCTACGCCATGAATCACAGGCCAACTGTTGATTTCTTATCGCCATATGATATCATCAACTATGTTACGCTTAGTCATGACTTCAGAGGTGTTATAAATCGATTCTTGGCTCGTCATACATGACATCATGAGTGTTACCAATTTTTGGGTTAACAGTTGCATATACACTACAAGAAAAATTGTTGATTTCTGTCATAAATTAGCGACGTCGACGCGGTGTCTCTAAATTTAATTCTGTCAGTAAAGCATTATTATGACGTCACAAGGACATCGCTACTTAACTGCATCTTAGTGACACGATGAATATTACAATGATTTCAATTTGGCATCGCAAATGCATTGGAAATTACCTACACCTTTGCGATGCCAATGAAATTTAATGACATCATAGTGACCCCATCTTCATTTTAACTGCATAGGGATTTACCTACGCGTTTGTGACGTCGTTGAAATTTACCAGTCTGCACCCTACTTTATTTCTCAAATGAACGGTTCACAAATCAAAAATCCAACGCTCAAAATTTAGCAATCCACACCCTACTTTATTTTCTCATAGTACTGCTGCTCTTTATTCTCCCTCTTCATGATTTTTTCTCCCCAAATTGAACAAACCTAATTTTCATCATAGAGTTGCACCCCTTACCATATGCTTAAAATTTGCAATTTCAAGTTGGAAGTCATATCCAATTCAGAGAAAGAAATATGGCAGGAAATTCACTTTCAAGAAAAGCATGGGAAGGTTCATGTAGTTTTCTTTATTAGTCGGTGCCCAGCTTTCTAGAACAAATTATGTACGAAGGTCTCATAAGAATACATCATGCTAGAATTTGGTGTATGCTAGAATTTGTAAAATGGAAATATAAATATATATTTTGTAGAAAATTATTAGTTGATAAATCTATGAAAATATATGCAGTCACAAGATATTGAATATGTCATTAAGAAGCATTACCTTGAAGAGAAATTTTGTTATGGTTGATTTGTGAAAATATTTTCAGTGACCTTTTAGTTTTTTAACTATGAGATGGTGCTTACTTCTGTAGGTCCAAGTCCAAGAATCTGTACTATGTTCGAACTAATTTATTTATTTTTATTTTTACAACGGAAAAATTGATGTCACGATGATGTTGCTAAAAATTAGCAATGCCATTATGACGGATGTACCGTACAAGAAAATTGGGATTGTGAAGGCATCAATAAAATTTAGCGATGCTTTTGTGATATTTTTTTATGACGTCTTACCGACGCCAAACTATATAGTAACGCTAGTTTTTCTATCATAGCTTTGGGCATCGCTAAAAATTTAGCGATGCTAAAAGTCTGCCGGAAAATCGTAGAACTGTAGCGATAAATATTTATAACCCATATAATGTAATCCAAATGAACTCATTTTGTAACCATGCAACCACAGTTTGAGAAATTTAGTAGATTTGACAACTGAAAATATAATGCAAGTCATAAAATTATTTAGCTCTTAAGAAAGACAAAAAGAATCAATTATTCTAGCAAAAGCTGGTTGATTATCAACTTCTTTAACTTTACGATGTGCCACCTTATGACCGCTATGTTTTTTCCACTATATGTACACTATTTTTGGTTTACTTGATATTGGTAGAAGGCACTTATGAGGTGGCATGACCTTAGGACCGCTATGATTTTTTACCATATGTACACTAAAATTTTGGTTAACCAAGTATAAGATTATTAGTGCAGCAACACAAAATGGTTTTTCATAAAAAATGTTGTATCTTTGCGCTTTATTTCATTAATCCAAAATATGAATGTATCATTGCACATAACCGATACGTTAATGCATAACAGAAGCTTGATAACAACTTTGTAAAATTAGTATAATAATGCACATATTTATAAATAGTTATATGAAGAGTAAGAATTCAACTTATCCTCTTGGAATTTTTACTCTTTGGATTGCCAGCTCTGACCTGAAAAAGGAGTAGTTGCATACATTAAATAATTATTAAATATATAGAATCTTGAAAATTCAATATCTATGGATGAAAATACAAAACATGTTATTCCTACATAACTATGAATTTTGTATATGAGATAATCTAAACATATAAAATAACCGCAAAATCACACTGTATGATAATCTGATATCACATCTTCTTTATGAAAACTAATACAACACTGTGAAGTAAACTCCTAACGGAGAAGGTAGTTTACATTAGATTTCAATCAAATATCCCTTAAATAATAGAAGCAATAATGGTAATTAGCCAAGATTTTGTCTAGGAACATGAAAACTCATCATAGATTACAATAAATCATGCTAGACTAATGGCACTTTCATATTAAATAGTATTTTTTCTAATTTACACAAAAAGCCATTTGCATTGTAGATAACTCAGCATGACAGCTAAATAATAACTAATATCAACAAAATTTATACATTATCTATTCAAGCAAAAAACATAGTGCTCACTTCTCGCGGCATATATTATAGATATATGTAGATTCACATCTTATCGTATGTACAAAATGTAACATGAATTCTCCTCTCTCTTACAACCCTTAAAAAAATGTACCTGTGTTATTCCACAAAAAACCCACCAACCTATGTTATACATAAGATTTTGAGCAATGCTTGAACTAATTTCAAAATTATTTCTTTATTGAATCAAAATTTAATCAAGATAAATGGTGTAGAAATAGTTTTACTAACTCGATCAATGTCAAAAATATTAACAAAAAGATTAATACATTCACACCATCAAGTTTAATCAATTAGCCACCCGAGATACACCACCAACAAAATCTTCCTTTATACAAAAAACAAACTAAAATAATAATAATTTGAAAGTTGAAAAATTAATATTTGGGGATTGAGATGAAACTAAGATACTGTAAAAAAACAAAATAAAATATAACTAAATCCATAATACTTTATGATGTCTTCTAGTTGTATTCTGTGTACTATGTACACTAATACATGAAGGTATCCATGATGACTTGCAATAGAAGAAAAATTCCTAAATTTACCCTTTTTTGGAATCATGCATATTTGATAATTACATCAAAGAATATTTGAAACAAAACTAATATGCATTTGTATAACTGCATACAATTAAATTAATGTAATAAAAAGTATTAACAACTAAAAGTAGAAAAAAAAGATAACCATCAATTAATTGATAGTGCATAATTTTCTTTTAATCGGTTGAATTAAAGAGATAGTGTGGTAGCACTGTTGAGATTCAATTTAAGAACTTTTTTCTTCGAATACCTTGTGAACATATCCATTCAAACCATATAGGTTTTGTACACGGTGAAGTGGAAGGAGAATTTTGCATATCCTATGATAAAAGGAAATATAAAAGTATACTAAATAATATAGTACGAATAGAAGAGGCACCCAAATAATGTAGAGACAAAAGAAGCATTAATATTTAGTTTTAGGGTTCATTTTAAAAATAGGCTTCCATAAAAAAACTTATATTCTAATAATAGGCCTCAGTGAAAACTTATTATGAAAATATACATGTTTTTCTTTTTTGTACATGGGCATTTTCTGAATGCGCAAGTAAAAAATTAAATTTTGTACACATGCATTTTGAAAATTGGCTTGTACAAAAACAAAAAAGATGCCTATTTTCATAATAATTTTTTGATTAGGTCTATTATTGAAACGAGTGCAAACTCGTGCTACATACATGAATGTAGTATACATGTAGTAAAACAATTTAATTATAAATATTATTTGTAAAGTAGTTCTGGTACTCGTCGAATTACTACAACCTTGGATTTAAACATATCGTGCAATAATTGTAACTTGTAATGTATAATAATGCCAAAACACATTGGCGTAGCTTAAAGAAGAAAATAAAATAAATTTATGCAAAATATTATTGAATTTCAAAGGCGATAATAAGATGAAATTAATGTTTGAGGACAAAATATTATTGAATTGCAAAGGCAATAATAAGATGAAATTAATGCTTGAGGACAAAACGAAATGGATAAACCTCACATTACTACTCATACATCACTACAGGATTAATTGAGTACATGCTAAAAAGAGGTAGATTATAACATAACTTCTAAAATTCCATCTTCAATGTATCTTCACTTGCCACTTGTAACACTTTTTATCCTCTTCGTTTCAACAATATGTTAAATATATTTTAACCCGTCACTACACTTCAAATGGTCAACATTTGTAGTAGAGAGTAGAAGGGCAGTAGTCTGACAAATATTGCCACAACCTAGTTATCATGCATAGTTTACACTGGGTACCAAGGTTGAATGTTAACTGCTGTAATGTGTTTACATGACATATGTGTTTTCTACACAGCAAAGCAGCTAAGATCATTCAAGTTATTGTCTGACATAAAATATTTATAGCCATGATGTTTTAGCCATGGTTAGAAGTCATGAAAGAAAACAACTATATACAAAGAGCTAAGTCTACAATAGTTGGTAGCTGGAAGCACTTATGTAAGTATAAGTAACAGGTATAGTTTATTATTATACCTTCGTAGGCTTCCATTGCAAAGTAGTAGCCCTTGGTTCATGCATTTTGATTAAAAGCCGTCTATCACCACATGTTTAATTAGTCTAATGTTGGAAGAAAAATAAATAATACAGTGCTTTATGATGAAAAGAGTATTTATTTTCAAAGCATAAAATGTGTACAAAAGTTTCAATTAATCAGTTTTACATTAATTGTTGACTGCTGGTAATAGTAGTTCATTGCAGTGGAGAATCTAAGAAATAATACTTCATATAACGACGTATTGATCCAAACTAAAACAATGACTGCCGGTTAAATAAAAATGCAGAGTAAAACTAAAACTTAATGACGGTAAAGCATCGCCAACTTTGGAATGTGTGAAAGTGGCTACTATGTTATGCAACATACACACATGTCTTTTTCCCTTTCTTGGACTTTGAAACTGAACCCTCCATGTCATCACTTCCCTTAACTTGAAATTTCAAATGAAGTGTGGATTAGAGAGTTTGTTTCTTCAAGTCAACTGTATAATCAAAGTTAGTAATATGAATTTAATTATTATTGTTAAAATTATTTTGGGTTGATGGGTTTACATTTAGTTTGTACATGGTTCTCTAAATGGTGATATTCACAAGATAACCTTAGTGGTGCCAGCACATAGCTTGATATCTATCGGAAGTGGAAAGAAATTTATATTTATCGTCTACTATCCTCTTTCTGGCGTACCTCTTTGTTATCATTATATTTTCTTCAACCACCTCTTTAACTTTGTCGAATATTTTTATTGGCTGTGAATCTTCTAAGGCCATTTCCATATTGGAAATTTACAGCCCTAACCTGGAAGACAACTTCACGACCCACTATTTGCTGAAAAACTTTATCAACCTCATCGAAACCATATTCCAACACTGTGGATATATTTAATATAATAACATACCTTCCCTAGACTTTTATTTTGGATAAACTCTTTTTAGGCTGATATGCTGTAACACCCCAAATTTTCGATAACATTATTCAGAAGATTTAATTAGATAAATTAAATAGAAAAATGATGATAAGGGGATTGAGATTTAAATAAAACTATAAGAAGATCGTGCTTAAGTAAGTAATTAAATGGGCTTAGAATGGCTTATATGTCATTAGTTAAAACATGGGTATATTAGTAAATAGCCACACCTTTTGATTCACGGCTATACCCATTCACATTTCATTTTCTCATTTTTCACATTCATTCTAAAAACCTAAAACGCAAATCAAACCCTAAGAGAAGCTGGCCATTAACGAGGGAAAAGAGGAAGAAAAAATTAAATCAAAGAAGGATCAAAGCTAGGGGAATCAATCTTCTACAAATCCCAAATTCCTTATCATATCCAAGGTGAATAATAAAACATTCCATCTCTATTTTGTTTTTGTATTCATATGTTTTCATATTTAAGAATAAATTCGTTTTTATGATGTTTTGGATGATGATATGCTTGAATTATTATATGTTTGATTTAAACCAATTCATTTACACTGAAGTCGCACGATTTTAGGGCAAAACCGATTGTTATTGATTTTAGAATGTCATGGAAAAATTATATGTTAGGTAAAACATGATTTTAGAGATGGGTTTCAATTTTCATAATTCTCCAAGCTATGGAAAATTTATTATGAATTTCTAAAGGAAAATATGATCTATTTTGGTTTAAAATTTATTTTGATTATTTCAGGAAGAAATTGGGTCTGGAATTTAAATATGTTTGATAACATGATGAAAGTGAATTTCTATGATTTTTAGGGATTTTTGCTAATTGATTTTCTATGGAAAATAAATTATTTTAAAAGGAGGACTTATTTGCAATATTGGTTTTGCTTAATGGAAGGGCTTTAACGTTAACTTTTCCTTAATTTAGATCTGATAAATGCGGCAGTTATTTTGTAAAGTATTTGAAATTTTTTAAGGCAACCAATCAAAGGATTACAAATAGGAAGGTTGTTATAAAGCAATTACTAAAAGTAGCATAATTTCAGCCATTATCCAGAAAAGTTGGTTCCGCCTCCTTTAGTGGTGTATTTCGACTCCAATGCTTCTGCTCCAACTCAGTCAAAACCAACCAGCCGAAACCCACCTAGTCGAAACTAATACACAAGGTATCACTTGAATGGTACGTAGTGGATTGGAGGAAAGACGAAAGCAATGGTGTCGAAAGCAATGCTTCCGATGGGGTCAAACCTTAGTTTTGTTTCCAAAAGTTATATGCCTGTTTTGTTTTACTTAAAGCTTTCGATGTAGTCGAAGCATATGTTTTCGAAAGGGGTTTTTCCTAAATAGTTTTCAAAGGAGGTTGCCCTTTTACGTTTTAAAGGTATAGGCTTTCGAAGGGGTTACTTTATTTATAAAAGAATGCTTTCGAAAGTAGTGGTTCCGACCTAGTTGAAACCCCACCGCTTTTATTTTACCTTTTGAGTATATTGAAGTCATCAATACCTTCGAAGGGTGCTTTTGTTTTAAACTTATGTTAAGCCACTTCCTAAATGCTTTCGAAAGGGTTCATAGGTTTCGAAGGCAATGGTGTCGAAAGGGGCTTTCGACGCTACCCTTCAAAGATTTACTCAATGGTTTTGAGCTTTCGAATAAATGGTTCCAACACCATCAAATTTTCCCCAAAACAATTTTATTAAAGGTTTCGAAAGAGATATTTTCGTGTATAACAACTTTGACCCAAAAGATGTTTTAAAGATTTAAACCCAATGCTTTCGAAAGGGGTACTTTCATTGGTTTTGAAGCTATATTTCTAAAGATTATTAAGCAATGCTTTGACACATTCGAAAGGTATGATTTAGTTTCGAAAGGATTGATTTGTAGAGCTTCGAAAGGTATATACTATGACTTTTGAAAAGAGGTTTTCTACGCTTTCGATGGAGGTCATCTAATGGTTTCCAAAATGATGTTTTAAGATTTCAAAACAAATAACCCATTCTCATTTCAAAATAAACCATGGCATAAATAAAGAGCTTTGAAATGAAGTGTTTGAAGAAGTTAAGTTTTCCTTGAATAACGGGTTGAAGGGATTAACCAAGTTTTATATAAAATGATTTCAAGGATATTAAACCACAGGTGTTGGTATTATTTTGTTGTTATGATTGCTTCTTCATATATATTTATTCACATTGTAATTAACCCATAACGGTACTTTGGGGAAGGGTAGAATAACCAGCTAGGTTGATCCAGTAGTGAATATAACTTAAGAAATGTTAAAATCTTAATTAAAGATATTGGCAGGGGCAATAGGTTCACAGTAAGCCCATGAAAACTAAATAAAGGGAAAGATATTGGCAGGGGCCAATAGATTCGTAGTCAGCCCACGAAAACTATGATTTGATATTGGCCGGGGCCAATAGGTTTTGTAACGACCCGTAAATTTTAACGGTTTTATAACGTAATTAACTGAAATTTTGCTTGAAATTTTATTTTAAAATTTAACAATGAAAATTTGGTATTTGGAATGCGTCTATTTAAATATAGCAAGTGGCAGATTTTCAATTTAAAAATCAGTTAATTTAATGATAATAAAATACCTTTGAAATCTGAATATTTTTACATAATAAAAATGTTTGATATTTTCTGAGTGAGACGTCATCTTTCGTTTTGTTAAATGTGGACTTCTCTAGCCCCGTTTATCTTATTTTCGACGAATTTGCAGTAATTTAGCAGCAAAATATCGACTTTTGATAGGATGATCATATCTCTAATATCTGGGTACCATTTTGACCGTCTCCTCGTGCTGATCTCCATAGTATATTCATTTCTGTATTTTGGTGTCCGGTACGCAGCGAAATCTGTAAAACGATTAGCTATACCGGTACACGTTTTAAACTTTTGGGCTTTTTTGGGTCTTTTCAGTTCTCCACAGGTTCAAATCAAATAGTCGTTTGCTTTTATAAATTCATGAATTTGCGTGCGTGGTTTTCTCTATTCCCAATGGTTAATATATGTTGATTCTTAATCAAAATAATATTAATAATAATATAATATATAAAGTTATTTATTTTGCTGCGAACTGCTGCCGTTCTCTCTCCTTTCCTCTGTTTACTCTGTTCATTACTCTAAAAGGTTATATATAATAACTAATATAAATTATATATGAAAGCATTTGTGTTTCTCTGTGAAGCTTTCATATTCCTCTCCTCCACCTTTTTCTCTTCAGATTTGCCGACCAATGGCTTCCCCTCCCACGCAAACCCCCTCCACAATTAACGCCAGCCTCGACTTCACATCACCATCCCTCACTTCATCCATCGACCATCCCTACTCCTCCATGTAACCACTCCGACCACATCTCTCCACCATCGGCACAGCTTCCTCCCCGCCGCAATCAACTCACCCAAACCGTGGCTCCATTCCACCGTGCCCGCCTACTTCCAGTCGCCACTCCACCACAACCGTTCCACCATGGTTCGCCTGTCGTTCATCAGCTCTGCCACCGCACCTTGTTGTCACCACCATGGTCTCCGTGCACACAGCACGTGCAATGTAACCCTCCCCTGTTATAAAAATAATAATAATAAATAAATAAAGTATATTGTTTGCTTTCATTTTTCTGCTGCTTGTGAACCTACCTCACCTCCTCTCCTTTATTTTGTCGAGCCTACCACTTCCTTGACCCGAGCCCACACATCATCTCCACCACCGAAGCCATCCAAACCCCACCCGCTTGAACTAGTGTCGAAACACACGCCCCGAGCAGTCCAGTCTCCCAACTGATCCTCCAGAGTCCCCTCCGACTTCCTTCACCTTCGCTCTCATCAACCCGAGCCTCTAACATAAGTTCTGTTCAGGTAGCATGCTATAGTGTCTTTTTATATACATATTACATACATATGGTATGCACGTATATATACTTTGTCATATATGTATTTGAAAAAAATTTATATATATAACATATAGGTTGTTTCGTATGTTGCATGAAAAGGCTTATCCCCTGTTCAGTTTTGCAAACCCCTTTCCTCCATTTTGGTTTTTGCCTTGTTCCTGCTGCGTGTGCACTACAAGATACCTGCATATATCTGTTTACACTATTTACACATCAAGCCTGCATATATTTGTTTAAATATATAGTGTCTGCATATATTGTATGAATTTTTTTAAAAGATAATATATTTGTTTATTAAATATTGATTTTAAATTGTGTGTATATATAATATATATATAGATATATAAAGTTGTTTAAAATGTATAAGTTATATAAATTGTAAATCATCGGTTTGTTGTATGTATTAGCTTATATAGTTGATATATTGTGTTATAACGTGTAAGTCCTGTTCGTTATATATATAAAAGATATGAACCTTAAGATCTGGTTATATATGAAAGTTATATAAGTTGTTGTGTATATAAAGTTATATAGTTTGTAGATAATCCGTCATTATGTAAATAAGTTATATAAGTCACATATAACCTATTTGTTTGTTTATAAGCTTATATTTGATCTTTTTGAGTTCGTGATAAAATAAGTTTACATTGATTTTATAATAAATATTGATTTTCAAATTATAATATGTATATATTTTAAATATATGTGTTAAATTTAATAATGATCTTGAAATATATATATATATATATATATATATCATATATTTTGCTCTGTTTATATCAAGCTAGTCTGATTTGTTTTCCGTCGATTCCAAACTCCCAGCTTTGCTTTGATCATCAAATTCATATTCATCGTACTTTACTTTGGAATTCGTTGCTCGGATTCACAGCTCAGTTCGTTATCGAATTTCTCTAGCCTTGAAAGGTGAGCAATCACTCATGATTAACATTCTTATATTTAGTAAATTTGATTTCACTTGAAACGATAATTGAAATATGATGTTAAATTTGAATGGCTAGTTATTTAATTGCTAAATATGATATGCTATTATCTGCAATTGTTCACCTGTGATATATGACACCATATCCTGTTGTATATATTTTATTTTATTTATCACTGATGATCTATGCATGTTATTGATATGTTATATTTTATCATATTTGTTCTCACTCTGCAAGTTCCCTGTTAATTTAGAATTCCCTATGGGTTGAAATGATACATACTCGAACGATCCTATAAAATAGGGGGAAATCGTTATGGGTTGAAATGATAAACCCAATCGATTTTCATTGATCTTGAATTTTGCGATTGCGGGTTGAAATGATATATACCCGTAGATATTTAAATTGCGGATTGAAATGATAAATATCTGTATCACTTTACCATAGGATAGAAAATTATATACGGACACCGTTGGTCTATATTTTGAAAATTATTTCCAAAGTTTTGAAAGGAAATATATGGTTTTAATAAATATTGATTTTAAAATATAATATATATAGGCTATTTTCATATATGTATAAAATCCAGATTTTTTAAAAATAATATGTTTTAGAAATTTTAATTTATAAGTTAGTTTTGAAAATATAATTTTTAAGATTTTCTTACAATTTTATTATTTAAAAATATATATAAAATAGATTTAATAGAAAATACATTTAAAAATAAGATTTAATTTAATAAAAATTTAACTTAATTGGTTTATAATATGTTTAAATATTTATTTAAATTTATATTAATATTTTAAAAATGGATTTTATAACTTTAATAATAAAGGTTGGGAAGATAAATTAAGGTTGACTTGGAATTTAAATTGGTTAATAATTGAATTTAAATAAGAATTTATTTGAACTTATTGATTTTGAAATTTGAAAAAAATATGATTTATAACTTAATTAAATGAATATTCTTAGTTTTAAAGAAAATTGAGATTGAATATTTAATATTGATTTAAAATTATAAATGGGGATTTTAAATAAATTGTTATTAAAATGATTAAGTGAATACTTTCCAATTTGAATAAAATTAAAATTGAATGTTGAAATATAAATGAAACTTATATTGAAATGTTTGAATATTTAAACTTTGAATCTTATTGGAATTGAAGAGATAGTTCAAAACTGGATTTCAAATTGATAAAGATTAAAATAGTTTATTTAGAATTTGAATTGGACCTTAACCTTTTAAAATTGAAAGTGTTATGATTTCAAAAGTGTTATGATTTCAAAGCGTTATGATTTCAAAGTGTTATGATTTCGAAAGTGCTATAAATTCTAAAGTGTTACGATTCTGGAAATGAATATATATATTTTTAATTGAATAATGATATTGAATTGATATGGTTTCGAAATGAATACGATATTTTGATATGAAGTATAAACTATTTGAATTATTAAATGACCACGGTGTGAAATAAGCATTTGGCTGTTAAAGAGACCGGGATCGGATATTGTCATACTCTCTGCAAATACCGAAAACCACTTTAACAGCTATGCACGTGGTCGAGATTCCAGAATGAAGTAGGATGGTTTGGCGATGATTCTATGAGGTATTAGCGCAGCCCTGACTCCCGTGAGTCAGCTTGATGTGGCTAAAACAGGAGCCACACCGGGCCAAGTAAGGTCATTCCTCCGATCGGGCATACTTCTTCGATACCATTCTATTACTTTGTGATTTGATTGGGTGCACCTTTGATTTGGGAGTGTGTCACGAGGTGGGCGGTAGTAGCTGCTATGCGTTACCACCAGTCCGGATACGCAAACGGTATATCTACCCTGGCATTGCCTCGTGTGCCTTGTCACATGCCCTATCGCGCCTTCTACAAGTTTGTTTTGTACCGTACCTATGTGGTGTCCTCTGTGTAAACCACCGGTTTGGTGGAGCGTACGACATTGTATTGACTACGGGAATATATAAAATGTGTTAAGGGGGATAAGGGTAACGCCTTAACGCTATTTTATAGTTTACTTTACTTTAGACATATTATAATAGCATACATTACTACATAATAGATAGTTCCGTGGATCCTTAGAGGATGGAAATCCTAAACATGCTTTAAGTTACTTGTATTTCAGTTGACATTTCACTTGATTAAAATTTACTCTTATAAGAATGTTAATCTTAACTCGAGTGTTTTGTATTTTTCTTTATGCTCGGGTCAGACTGAGTGTCACAGCATTTGCGACTCACCTTTGGAGATTGGAGCTTCACTTGGAGATCCATCTATATCTATCCAGCTTCCAGTTATTTCAGTTTATTCCAGTCTTTTATGTCCAGACTTGTCAGTTGCTTATGTATTAGAGATTCAATTGTATTTGAGATTCTGATGTATTTTGTTTCAGACTCTGATGTTTTATAATAGCTTCATGAACTACTATTTATCTATTCCGCTGCTTATTGTCATATTACTCTGTGTATGTGATTCCGTGATTGATTTATTTACTGTATATGCTGAGTTTTGCCAAATATAAATTAACAATCTGACATTTAGCAATTCAAGTCCGGCATGTGCGGATGTGAATGGTTCGAAATACCATGTCATTACAGGTTTATAATTAGCTCGTTAAAACTATATACGGATTAAGATATTGACGGTTAGTCAATAGATTCCTAGTCAGCCCATGAAAACTACGATAAGGAAAAAAATATTGGAGTTACCAATAGGTTATTAGTGATCCCATGAAAACTATGAAATCGGATAGGTATTCCATAAACATTTAATTGGTTATTAGTGAGCCCACGAAAACTAAAGGTTAATAGTAATCCTAGAAATTACAATTGAGACAGATAATCGGAATGAATGGGGATGGGTAATCAAGAATTAACTTACTTGTTTGCATATCATCATATTATTTTGAATTGTTTTATTGTGGATTCAAGAGCACAGTATATGGTTTTATAAAGTTTTTAAGATACTGGTGAGGGGAAAACCCGTTCCGCTAAGTGGTGTGGTCTCATTAGATATCTAAATGGTTTGAGATGGTAGATTATTATTCATATCAGGCTTTATGTCTAACTCGAAGTTTTTGTTTTCCACTTAAACTCTCGGGTACTCAATTGATTTTGAGTAGTTTGAGGTTTAAGGTTTTTAGGTGTTCTTTTAGACGAATAAAGCTTTCGGTGATGTGCAGGAGGCATTCTAGCTACTTAGAGTTCTTCTAATTTCGTTGTGTTTGGCTGTAAAGGTAAACTTTTTTTATTGCCTTATTATATACTCTGATCATCCAATGGGGCATCTTCATATATCGCTCTTGGCGTATTTGTAATAAGTATATTTTGTCTAAACGTGGTCTGCGCACTTGGATTATGTAATGAATTTGAAATATTTTAAAATGGAATGTGGACTTTTTTTGCTATTTTAAATTTTTTCTATATTCTTGTGTTTCTGTGTATCAATGTATCTAACATTGCTGTATTTGGTCACCGATGATTAATAACTATGGATGACAGCAGCATCCATAGCCGTTAGTTTTGGGCCTCCAAGTAAGGGGATGTTACAAGTTGGTTCAGAGCATGGTTTATGAAACTTTAAAAGAAACTAAAACCTAAAGGATTTTTCAAACATAATCCAATGAATCAGAAAACAAGATTGGGGTTTGGGTTAATGTTATAGTAACATACTTATATTTGATATATAGTTATATACATGTAAGTACGTATTCTCCGCTCTCTTAGGCCATTCTTCTGTATCTTACTAAGGCTCGTATGCAAATTACAAGAAAGGAGATATAGAAGCAGAAAATGGAAGAGGAAATCTTGGTGGAGGAAGCACCACAACCAATGTAAATGCTCAACCTACTACCAGGAGGAACCCGAGTTGACCGGTCAATGCTAATAACCAAAATGTTGATGCCAATGTGGGTGCTAGAAATCCACCAGTAGATATGGGGGCGAGGTATCTGTTCTTTGTCGGTATGATGCAAGCAGGAGCTGTTGCTTGTGTTACTAGAAATGTACGAGGAGCTAATCATGTAGTTCCAGTTGGGAATAACTACGCTAAGCTGAGTAGAGACTACACCAGTCTTGGTGGGAAGCCATTCATGAGGGATGGAGAATGCCATTGAGGTAGAGAATTTGATGTTGCATTGTGAGCATATCTTCGTTATTGGGTTTAGATGATGGGAAAAAGAGAAGGTTGGCCTCTAGGCAGTTAGAAGGGTCAGCGCTTCATTGGTGGAACAGTGTTACCGCCAGAGTTCCAAAGGAGAAGTTGACTTTGGCAGACTTTAGAAGGATATTTGAGCAGAAGTTTGTGTCTGAGTTTACTAGATGATGAGGAAGTTTATGGATCTGGAGCAGAAAGAGATTCGGTTGTTGAGTATGCTACTAAGTTTGAGGAGTTGTCCCATTATGGACATAACACTATAGACATCGTCATCAGAAGGAATGCTATTAAGGAACTGAGGCATGAAATTGCTAGGGCAACCCTGCCACATCTCCATGATCCTAGCAATTTGGTTGTGGAGATGGCCATTCGCCATGAGGGGATGCTTTCTAGTTGTGCTAGAGAGAAGCCAGTGGAAATTCAGGGTTCCCAAGGGAAGAAGAGAAAGTTCTTTAAGAAGAAGGGAGCCCATAAGGGTGATACTGCCAAGAAGGCAAAGGCAGAGTTAGTTTGCTATAAGTGTGACAAGAAGGGCCATTATGCGAATGAGTGTTGGTCAGGTAATGGGAAGAAGACTGCAAACAAGAAGAATGTGAAGTGTTTCAACTATGATCAAGTTGGGCATTACAAGAATCAGTGTCCAGAGCCAGTTAGGGCAGACAAAGGAAAGGTTTTTGCTATTGGACCAGCTAGGCCTACTGCAGCTGATAAAGGAAAGACTATAATGGAAGGTACGCTTTTGATTCAGAGTATACCAGTTAGGGTACTTTTTGATACCGGTGCATCATATTCATTTATATCTCAGTGTTTGGTTGATAGATTATGCTTAGAACCCACCTACCTTGTTACTTCCTTAAAGGTTATGAATCTAATAGGAAGGTATGAAACTCTAGGGTTGAGATGTGACCAGTTAGGTCTTGATCTGTTAGGCCATAAGTTTACATGCAATTTGTATGTTATTGATTTCGTAGGTTTCACGATCATTTTGGGTATGGATTCATTAGGTAGGGAAGCTAGAATATTTTTCCAGGATAGGGAGATATCACTGAGACATCCTGATAGTCTAAACCGAGTAATATTTTTAGTGGAGAATTCTGACCGGAGTGTTAGTACTTTGCTTAGTGCTATGGAGATAGGAGATGAGTTAAGTCAGGTTCGAGCAGCAAGAGAATTTACAGATGTCTTTGAGCCGGTCATAGGACTACCATCGAAACGAGCAATTGATTTTCATATAGATCTTGTGCTTGGAGTTGAACCTGTGAGTAGACTACCTAGCAGGATGACACCGACCGAGATGAAGGAATTGAAGGTGTAGCTGGTGGATTTAGAAGGAAGGAATTTTATTAGGCCAAGCAGTTCGCCTTGGGGAGCGGCCGTAGTGTTCTTGAAGAAACCAGATGAGTCGTTGAGGATGTGTATCGACTATCGTAAGTTGAACGAGAGGACGATCAAGAATAAGTATCCTTTGCCGAGAATAGATGATCTGTTCGATTAGTTGAGTGGAGCCAGAGTGTTTTCCCAGTTGGATTTAGCGACAAGTTTCCATCAGTTAAGAGTGCCAGAGGACAGTATTCCTTTAACATCATTTTAGACTAGGTATGGTTCGTATGAGTGGTTAGTAATGCCATTTGGATTAACGAATGCACCTGCTTTCTTTGTGGACTTGATGAACCGAGTTTTCCGAGAGTACTTGGATAGATTTGTATTGGTGTCTATTGATGACATTTTAGTATACTCTAAGGATGAAAGAGAGCATGAAGTTCATCTTAGAGTGGTACTAGATACGCTGAGGCAGAATCATCTAAAGGCGAAGTTTACCAAGTGTCATTTTTAGAAGAAAGAGGTTAAGTTTCTTGGTTACGTGATTTCATAGAAAGGCTAGTCAATTAATCCAGATAAGATCGAAGCTGTGAATAATTGGAAGAGACCAGAGACGGTGACTGAGATTAGAAGTTTTCTTGGACTTGCTGGCTATTACCGGAGATTCGTTAAGGATTTATCGCGGATAGCAGCACCTTTGACTAAGCTAACTTGGAAGGAGGTTAAGTATGTCTGGTATGACAAATGTGAGAAAGCATTCCTTAAGTCAAAGAATTTATTGACTAATGCAACAATGTTAGTAGTTCTAGACGGAAACCAAGGGTTGGTGATATATACCGATGCATGTGGAACTAGATTAGGAGCAATATAGATGTAGAAGGGCAAAGTTATTGCCTATGCATCCAGACAGCTTAGACTGCATGAAGCAAGGTATCCTACTCATGATTTGGAGTTGGCTGCGGTAATCTTTGCATTGAAGATTTGGAGACATTATCTCTTAGGGGAGAGGTATGAGTTTTAATCCAATCATAAGTCTTTACAGTATTTATTCTCTCAGATTGAGTTGAATATGAGACAGCAGAGGTGGCTGGAGATTTTGGCTGCTTATAATTTTGGTATAGAGTACACACCAGGAAAAGGTAATAAGGTAGCGGATGCTCTTAGCAGAAGACATCAGAATGCCTTGTTAGCTATGTTGGCAGAATGGAAGGATCTAGAAGCTTTGGCCAGTTGTGGTATGTAGTCAAGATCGACTACTAGTTCTAGTCAGAGTACTGCCACGTTATCTTGTTTAGAAGTTTGATTTTATTGATCGAAAGGGTTGCTTCTAAGCAAAAAGAGGATCCAGCGTTAGCCGAGAGGATCAGAAGGCTTGAGATTGGAATTGAGATCGATGATCTAAAAGACTTTAGTCTTGAACAAAGAGGATGGTTGAGAAAGAAGGGACGGTTATGTGTTCCTAATCTGGAGGACTTGAGGAAAGAAGTTCTTGGAGTATGTCATCGGTCTAAGTTCACGATTCATCCTGGAGGGACCAAGATGTATCAATATATGAAGAGGAGCTTCTATTCGGAAGGTATGAAGAGAGATGTTGGCTTGTGGGTTAGGCAGTGTGCAAACTGTCAACAAGTGAAAGCTGAACATCAAAAGCCGAGTGGGTTGCTTCAACCTTTAGAGATTCCAGTTTGGAAATGGGATTCGATATTCATGGATTTTGTAGATGGGTTTCCAAAGTCAAATAGAGGAAATGATAGTAAATGGGTTATAGTGGATAGAATGACCGAGAGTGCCCATTTCATTCCAGTTAAGTCAAACAGGACGGTACCTGTTAGCGCCAAAGTTGGTCGCCAACACCTGAATCCAAATGAAAGCACTAAATACCAGTCGCAGCTCACAGATAGAGTGTATGTAGAGATTATAAATATGAAGAACAGTAAAAATTATATTGAAAGCAGTAAAGAACAACAGATTTTATAGTGGTTCAGTTGACTCCAGCCTACGTCCACTCTAGAAATTTCCTTTTTATTGCTGTAATAATCTATTACAGTTACAAAATGGTAGAGTAGTCTTAGCCTTATAAAATAGAAAGCCAGAGAGCATAAAGAAGCCCCTTTTTCTGAACCCCCACATGTTGTATTTATAGGCAAATCCTGAGTTGTTGGGCTTTCTGAGTGACCCGGGCCCACCAAGGCAATGGCCGAACTAGAGTTATCATTGTAACCGACCCACACATGCCGAACGGCAACCAAGGCCGAACCACAACGTCGAGTGGCTCTGACCGAACCATAACGCCGAGCGATGTCCAATGCCGAGCGAGATCCAATGCCGAGCAATGTCCAATGCCAAACCACACCAAGACCGAACCACGTTTGCCAAACCTTCAGGCCGAACGACCTTCGGTGCCGAACCACCATTACCGAGCCACCCTGTCCTCACCGCAATGCCGAGCGACCCTGACGAACCTCAGTGCCGAGCAACCTTGACCGAACCTCAATGCCGAACGACCCTGTTCTCACCTCAATGACGAGCGACCTTGTTCTCACCTTAGTGCCGAGCGACCCTGTTCTCACCTCAATGTCGAGCAACCCTGTTCTCACCTTAGTGCCGAGCGACCCTGTTCTCACCTCAATGTCGAGCGACCCTGTTCTCACTTTAGTGCCGAGCGACCCTGTTCTTACTTCAATGCCGAACGACCCTATTCTCACCTCAATACCGAACGACCCTGTCCTCACCTCAATGCCGAACGACCCTGTTCTCACCTCAACGTCGAGCGACCTATGCCGAGCCACCAATGTCGAGCTGCCTATGCCGAGCCGCCTAAGAGACTCGAAGAAATCATCCATACGACTCGAAGCTCGACTCCATATGACTATGCCGAATCCCAGCTGTAAACCCATGACTATTATCCATGCTTGGTCGTCCATCCATCCAGTCGACTAAAATCTGTCGCATTCGAGTCCTCAACAACCAAGCAATCGATTTAGTTAAACCCGCATGTCCACGGCCTTGCCAAAAAGGCGAGTTAACATTTTCCCCCGAAAACATGCCTTGCTATTAGAAGGTGTGTTTTGAATAGTTTCTATCCCGATATCCAAGGTCCATGCTACATTCGTTATCAAATGATTCCATCCGAATCTGATAGTTTATTCCGCGACCGTTCCAAGTCGTTATCCTGAATTCGCCTCTTGGAAGTCAACAATCGAATCATATGGTCTTTCCAGATCGTTGACGGCCTCTCCGGACCGTTGCTAAGCTCAATCCAAACTTAACGATTGAATAGGCAGATCATGTCGCGCTTCGACGAAGAAACATATCCCTTGCGCTCCAGTTCAGCATCCCTAAACATTAAGCGATGCCCTGATCCTCCTAGACCAGTGTCAGCCTCTCCGGGCTCTTATTAGATCCCATCCTGTCACTCTCCGGTGAAGGGGAAACAACATTGAGTGAGCCGATCTTGTCGCTCTCCTGCGAAGCAGCGTCACTCCCTACACTCTGGTTCAGTGTCCCTGAACATTAAGCGATTGTAACGACCCGTATTTTTACGGATCGACAAGTCTGTCAAAATCTGGAGTTTTCAGCATTTTTGGTTGTTTCAGATTTTGGTTGGAATTTGTCTAAGTCCTAGGTCGTGTAGAAGTTAGGTCGTAGTTGGCGACCTAGGAAGGAGGAGCGACCTAAGAGTTAGGTTGTATGATTAGCTTAGGTCGTGATGTAAGTTATGTCGAAGGCGACCTAAGAAGAGGGTTGGTTGTATGTTGTTTTAGGTCGAAGGGAAGGCTAGAATGGGTTAGCGACCTATAGGATTCTGGCGACTTAAGGATTTAGCTCGTAGACGACCTAAGGATCTAGTGATAGTAGTTTGCAACTTAGAATGTAGCGACCTAGTTTGGTGGAGCGACCTATAGGTTAGCGACCTATAGGAGTTAGCGACCTAAGAAAGATAGGTCGGCAACGATCTAAGGAAGGAGTAGTTAGGTCGCTTGTGTGTTAGGTCGCGTGAGGGTTAGGTCGCGTGGGTTGCTATGTTGTTAGGTCGTATACAGTCTAAGTGTTAGGTCGCAAGGATGGTTTAAGTGTTAGGTCGCATCCCAGTTGTTCGCGACTTACGTTAGGTCGCGAGGAAATTTATGTGTTAGGTCGCAAGAGGGCTAAAGTCTTAAGTCGCGGCATTGTTAGGTCGCGTGGGTTGCTAAGTTGTTAGGTCGAAGCCTATGTTTTAAGTCGCGAGCGACCTAGGAGATAGCTGTTAAGTCGTAACCCAGTTATTTGGTAGGTCGCATGGAAGCGCATCTGTTAGGTCGCTTGGGTGCGCTGATGTGCTATGTCGTATCCCCTTAAGTCATAGGTCGTAACCTTGTTAGGTCGTTGAAGCGCCTGGGGAATAAGTCGTTAGGTTGTTAGGCGCTAAGTGTTAAGTCGTAGAGGCTTTAGGTCGGAGGGGTTTTAGGTCGTAGGTCGCAGACGACCTAATTCCGAGCTAGTGACTTAGAGAGTTTTCTGCTATAAATAGGGGGGTTGTTCTCACTTTTTGGGATCCGGATTTTGAAGCGACGAAGTGCTGCCATTTTGAGAGCTCGACTTCTACACTTCTTCACTTCTTTTCTCCACTCTAATCTAGTGCTTCCATCCATCCAAATGGAAGATCAAGATTGAAGATTCAAGAGCTTAGATTGAAGATCTTCATCTTTTCAAGAGAGGTTTCTTCATTTGAAGCGGATTGGTGATAGATCAAGCTTGATCCTTCGCTGTCCAGATCTGAAGCGTGTTGATTTGGGTTTGTTTAGGTGATTTGGTGAGTGGTGATTATCTCTCACACGGATCCAAAGGAGTATATCGGATTGTTGGCTCGTTTTGGTGTTAAAATAGTGATTTCCATGCATTTTCTTCATCCTAAGTGTAGATCCATATAGATCCATTGTTCATGATGATGTTACATCCATTTTATCATATGTTAAACTATGCAAGTTCATTCATCAAGTTTGTAGAGATATAAACCATGTTTTCATGCTTATTGGACTTTCAACTCTTTAATTACGAAAATGCCATTATTGTTATAATTGTCTACCTAGATCATATTTGAATGCTTGATTGCTTGGATTGATGTTTGATTTGATTGATTGTTAGGAATTAGATGATTGATGGTTTGATTTAGACCGAAGACGATTCAAAAGCTAAGGGAAAGGCTCTTGAATTGGGAAAGCTGCTCGTGGCATATGTAGCGGGATGATGAAGCTCTTATGCATAGATTTGATGATGTGATGTTGAGATGAGGCTTCGCGAGGATGTGATGAAGCGAGGCAATCATGTGATGAAGACTTGGTCTAATCCAGACAGGATCATTCCAAGCATGTTGATAACTCGGTGATATGATTCGAGTTGAGGATAATGAATGGATATGAGAATAGTCGTCGAGGAGGATGACTAGAAGGCTTGGATAGCATCGCTGTTGAAGGTTCTAGCATGCTCTAAGCAAGAGTACGTTTGGGCAGATTCGATAGTCCCAACGACTAACTGTTGATGGTCGAGTACTCTGGGCAGATTCGATAGTCCTAGGCACGGGTTGCGACGACGTGCGGGAGTTATGTCTAGAACCGGGGTTTCCATTAGCCCTTGACGGACGGCTCAAAGAATGTGCCGGTCATTCAATTAACGGTGATATCGAAACAATGATAACAGTGATAGCCAAAGTCATGGATGTTTGGTTGTATCGTCATTCGGACTCAAGAGCGGTATTTTCTGGGTGCTTATCTGATTTAGGCCTTGGTACTTGGAAAACATCGCCCTTGACTCGAGTGATAGTAGCTTTACTTTAAATTGTATGCTCTGCTATGTTTGCTTCTGCTTAGTGTGTGTCTGGGGGCTATCACTGTAGAATGAGGTTGGAGTTGGAGGGTTGTATTCCTATTCATTTTCCTTTATGCTCTTTTGGTATGTTGTTAGTTAATTTACTGCTCACTAAGACTGTTGTCTGACTCAAGGCTTTATGTTTTAATTCTTATTGCCTTGGGCTGTTCGTCCATTTTGGGACGGGCAGACTAGGTAGCAGGTGACAGGTGCTGTTCTCTTCTCACGATGCTGATATCGAAGACGAGCCAGAGGGTTGCATATTATCTTCTTATATGTACTGGATGTTCCGCTGTTTTGCATTCTCTGAGAGATATGTAGTGAGGCTTGATGTATTGACTATTTGGATGCTTGTATTCAACTATTATGAAGTTTTATATGATGGCATTTTATTCTGTAAAGCTTCACTATATATATGTTCTATTGTATTTTGTCCATGCGCTGTGAGTAATACGATAGATTCTGTTGTTTTAATCTACCCTGACAATCGTCCATGGTCGCCTGGCACACTTTACAGCGCGCTATCTCTAGATTCGGTGCAGGGGTCATGGGCGGTCGTCACATTTGGTATCAGAGCATTGGTTAATCGATTTTACCCAACGCTCGCCGTCGTAACTACGTATGAGAGACGTAATTGTATTTTGATGGATGAATACTATATATAATATAGTAGTTTAGTTGAGTTTGAGTCCTTTATGCAGTTGTTTCTCTAGATGTTCTAATCATTCCTTTTTATAGATATAGAGAATGAGTCGAAGAGGGAGACCAGCTGCTAGGGAAGGCCGTGCTACTGAAGAGACTGCTGATTATGCAGCCATGTTCGAAGCTATGATGACTTCGATCATGAGAAGGATACCAGTTCCGGGGGCAGCAGTTGATGTTGGAGTTCAGGTTCAGACTCCGAAACCAGTGGATTTTGCTAAGCTGTGCAAGGACTATACTGCTCTTGGAGGGAAGGTTTTCTTGGGAACTGAATCAACTATCGAAGTCCAGAGATGGATATATGCTTGTAGAAGGATCTTTGGTGATTTGGGAATTGATGATGCAACTAAGAGGAAGTTGGCATCGAGGCAGCTTCAAGGGAGAGCTTCTGATTGGTGGAACTCTATTACCATTGATACTCCAGAGGAAGAGATTACTTGGGAGCAATTTCAAGTTAGGTTTGAAGCTAAGTTCATTTCTACAGCTCAGAAGTCTGTTCTGTTCAAGAGGTTTGTGGAGCTCAAGCAAGGTGGGAGACCAGTTCTTGAGTATGTTTCTGAGTTCGAAGCTCTGTCCAAGTATGCCCGGTCATATATTGAGTCTGCATATCAGAAGAATGAGAAGTTTGTGACAGGTTTGGACAGTTATCTGGGGAGACAGTTGGTGGATCATTTGGACGATTCATTTGAGAAGCTTGTGGAGAAAGCTCTTAGGCATGAGAGTCTGTTTTCTAAGGAAGGACCTGTTGTTGCTGTTACCAGGGAGAGTCTAAACCACCGCAGGGTGGAAACCAGAAGAGGAAGCAGCAGCAGCAGAAGGGTAAGGATGGCCAGAAGAAGCCGAAAGGCGAAGTGACTTGCTACAATTGTCAGCAGAAGGGCCATTTCTCGAAGGATTGTAAGAATCCGAAGGCACCGATGAAGTGTCACAACTGTGACAAGCCAGGGCACATCAGGAAGAATTGTCCAGAACCGAGGAAGGACAAGCAGATTGTGCAAGCTTATGCTTTGGGAGCTGTTCCGTCGTCTTCGAAAGCTCCTACTGCTGAAGAGAAAGGGAAGAGTGTGGTTGTTCAAGGTACTCTTTTCCTATGTGGTGTTCCAGTTAGAGTTCTGTTTGATACTGGAGCGTCGCATTCGTTTGTTTGTAATGAACTAGTAGGCCGGTTAGATTTGAAGCCGGATATTGTTGATAGGCCATTGGTTGTGACTAATCCAGTTGGGGGTTCGTCTTGTTTGTGTATGTTATGCCGTGGTCTAGTTGTATCGAGTCATGGTTGCTCTTTTGTTTGTGATTGTTTTGTTCTGAACTTTGCGGGGTTCGGAATTATTTTGGGTATGGACTGGCTTAGGAAGTATGCGGCAAAGGTTGATTGTGAGAGGCTGGAGGTGACAGTCGAGAATGTGGAGGGGCGAAAGATTGTGATACAATGTAAGCATGAGGAAGGCGTCTTCATGAGCTTCATGTATTCGCTAGTTGTTCCACGGGATGGACTGTCTTTAGTGCCAATCGCAAATGGATTCGAGGATGTCTTTGACGAAGTCAAAGGGTTGCCGCCGCATAGAGAGATCGAGTTTCGTATAGATCTAGTAGAAGGAGCCAGACCTGTTGTGATGCCTCTTAGGCGGATGGCGCCTAGGGAACAACAGGAGTTGAGGGTGCAAGTTGATGATCTTTTGCAGAAAGGATTCATTCGGCGTAGTGTGTCCGAATGGGGTGCACCAGTTGTGTTCGCAACCAAGGCAGATGGATCATTGAGATTGTGTGTGGATTATCGTGAGCTGAATAAGGTGACAAAGAAGAACAAGTATCCATTGCCGAGAATAGATGACTTGTTTGATCAGCTTCACGAAGCTAAGGTGTTTTCTCAGATGGATTTGGCAACGGGATTTCACCAGTTGAGAGTGGCTAAGGATAGTGTGCCGAAAACTGCTTTTCGGACACCATCTGGTTTCTTTGAGTGGCTGGTAATGCCGTTTGGATTGACTAACGCGCCAGCATATTTCGTGGATCTGATGAATAGAGTGTTCAGAGATCAGTTGAACAAGTTCGTACTTGTGTTCATAGATGATATTCTGATTTATTCCAGAACTGAAGAAGAGCACAAGACGCACTTGCGTATTGTTTTGGAAATCTTGCGGAAACATCAGCTGAAGGCTAAGTTTTCGAAGTGTCACTTCTGGAAGAGTGAAGTGAGGTTCTTAGGCCATGTGATTTCTAGAAATGGGATAGCGGTTGATCCCGCTAAGGTGGCAGCAATCCAGAATTGGGTTAGACCTAAGAATGCATCTGATGTGAGAAGTTTTCTTGGATTGGCAGGATATTATCGACGGTTTATCAAAGACTTCTCCAAGATAGCTGCACCGTTAACAGGATTGACGAAAAAGAACCAAGTGTTCAGTTGGGATGCTAAGTGTGAGCAAGCTTTCGGAATCCTGAAAGAGAGATTGACGAGTGCTCCTATTTTGACTATTCCAAATGGGATTGATGAGATGGTGGTTTACACCGACGCATGTGGTACTGGACTTGGAGCAGTGCTGATGCAGAAGGATAAAGTTGTTGTGTATGCCAGTCGACAACTGAAGCCGCATGAAAGGAATTACCCAACTCATGATTTGGAGTTAGCAGCGATTGTATTTGCTCTGAAGATGTGGAGACATTATCTATTGGGAGTTCGATTCGAGTTGTTTACGGATCACAAGTCGTTGAAGTATCTTTTCTCCTAAAAGGATTTGAATCTTCGGCAGCAACGTTGGCTGGAGTTTTTGGCATCATATGATTTTGGTATAGCTTATACTCCGGGAAAAGGTAACGTAGTGGCAGATGCGTTAAGTCGAAGACATGCAGGATTGGGAGCCATGTTTTCAGAATGGAAGAGTCTCGAGTATTTAGCTGGATTTGACTTCAGGCCTAGATGTGAATTGGAACCTGAGATGTTGGCAAACTTATCAATAAGACCGACTCTTGTGGAAAGGATTGGCGAGAGTCAAAAGCGAGATGATAAGCTTGTCAAGATTATCCGTGATTTGGAATCTGGATTGGAACCAGAAAGGGATAAAGGATTCGAGGTCGATAGAGAAGGTTGGCTTCGAAAGCAAGGACGACTAGTTGTTCCCGATATAGATGAATTGAGGAGTGAAGTTCTGAAGGAAAGTCATCACTCGAAGTTGACAATTCATCCAGGTGGAAATAAGATGTATCGGGATATGAAGAGAACCTACTATTGGGAAGGTATGAAGAAGGATGTTGGAAATTTTATTTCCAAGTGTATGAACTGCCAGTTGGTAAAGGCTGAACAGAAGAAGCCAAGTGGATTGCTTCAGCCATTAGAAGTTCCTACATGGAAGTGGGAGCAGATATCGATGGACTTTATTGATGGATTGCCTAGAACCAGAACGGGAAATGAAGGGATTTGGGTCATTGTAGATCGTCTGACCAAGAGTGCGAGGTTCATTCTTGTTCGATCGACTAGGACTGCATCAAAGTTGGCTGAGTTGTATGTTAAGTGGATAGTTTGATTCCATGGTATTCCGAAGAGTATAGTGAGTGATCGAGACCCATTGTTCACTAGTGGATTTTGGAAGAGCTTCCAGGAAGTTTTGGGAACCGAGTTGTGTTTGAGTACAGCTTATCACCCTCAAACAGATGGTCAGACCGAGAGAGTCAACCGAGTTTTGGAAGATCTTCTTAGAGCATGTGTTTTGGACTTCGGAGGATCATGGGAAGATCACCTTCATTTGGTGGAGTTTGCATACAACAACAGTTACCAGTCAAGCATTGGTATGGCACCGTATGAGGCATTGTATGGAAGACCGTGCAACTCTCCGACATGTTGGTTGGAAACTGGAGAAAAGCTGATACTTGGGCCAGAGATAATTCGGCAGACTTCAGATTGTATAGAGATCATTCGGCAACGAATGAAGGCAGCCCAAGACCGTCAGAAGAGTTATGCCGATAAGCGTCGAAAAGACTTGGAATTCGACGTAGATGATATGGTTTTTGTGAAGATTTCTCCATTGAAGAATGTTATCCGATTCGGGAAGAAAGGAAAATTGATTCCGAGATTTGTTGGACCATTCCCGATCATCGAGCGAATTGGAAAGCTCGCCTATAGACTGGAATTACCGGAGAAGATGTCGGGTGTGCACAATGTTTTTCATGTATCGTATCTATGGAAGTATGTGCACGACTCGAATACAGTGGTTTCTGTCGATAGCTATGAAGATTTCGAAGTTGATCCTGTTGGTAGAAGACCTCGTAAGCCGCTTCGTGTTGTTGAAACTGACACGAAACAGCTCAGGAGGAAGGTAGTTAAGTTGCTCAAGATACAATGGAGTGATGATGATAACGACTGTACGTGGGAGGTGGAAGAGAGGATGAAGGCAGCTCATCCTGAACTCTTCAAGGTATGGCCCTAAGGTGTCGCGTCATCTCACGATATTGTAACTTGTTCTAGTTTTAGAATTCTGTACGCTAAGCTAGAATTGGATGCATGGTTTGTTGACTGCTATGGATGGTAGGCATACAGAATAGTCTTTGATTGCTTTGGTTATTCGGAATTTCGGGGGCGAAATTCCTAAGGGGGAGAGAATGTAACGACCCGTATTTTTACGGATCGACAAGTCTGTCAAAATCTGGAGTTTTCAGCATTTTTGGTTGTTTCAGATTTTGGTTGGAATTTGTCTAAGTCCTAGGTCATGTAGAAGTTAGGTCGTAGTTGGCGACCTAGGAAGGAGGAGCGACCTAAGAGTTAGGTTGTATGATTAGCTTAGGTCATGATGTAAGTTATGTCGAAGGCGACCTAAGAAGAGGGTTGGTTGTATGTTGTTTTAGGTCGAAGGGAAGGCTAGAATGGGTTAGCGACCTATAGGATTCTGGCGACTTAAGGATTTAGCTCGTAGACGACCTAAGGATCTAGTGATAGTAGTTTGCGACTTAGAATGTAGCGACCTAGTTTGGTGGAGCGACCTATAGGTTAGCGACCTATAGGAGTTAGCGACCTAAGAAAGATAGGTCGGCAACGATCTAAGGAAGGAGTAGTTAGGTCGCTTGTGTGTTAGGTCGCGTGAGGGTTAGGTCGCGTGGGTTGCTATGTTGTTAGGTCGTATACAGTCTAAGTGTTAGGTTGCAAGGATGGTTTAAGTGTTAGGTCGCATCCCAGTTGTTCGCGACTTACGTTAGGTCGCGAGGAAATTTATGTGTTAGGTCGCAAGAGGGCTAAAGTCTTAAGTCGCGGCATTGTTAGGTCGCGTGGGTTGCTAAGTTGTTAGGTCGAAGCCTATGTTTTAAGTCGCGAGCGACCTAGGAGATAGCTGTTAAGTCGTAACCCAGTTATTTGGTAGGTCGCATGGAAGCGCATCTGTTAAGTCGCTTGGGTGCGCTGATGTGCTATGTCGTATCCCCTTAAGTCATAGGTCGTAACCTTGTTAGGTTGTTGAAGCGCCTGGGGAATAAGTCGTTAGGTTGTTAGGCGCTAAGTGTTAAGTCGTAGAGGCTTTAGGTCGGAGGGGTTTTAGGTCGTAGGTCGCAGACGACCTAATTCCGAGCTAGTGACTTAGAGAGTTTTCTGCTATAAATAGGGGGGGTTGTTCTCACTTTTTGGGATCCGGATTTTGAAGCGACGAAGTGCTGCCATTTTGAGAGCTCGACTTCTACACTTCTTCACTTCTTTTCTCCACTCTAATCTAGTGCTTCCATCCATCCAAATCGAAGATCAAGATTGAAGATTCAAGAGCTTAGATTGAAGATCTTCATCTTTTCAAGAGAGGTTTCTTCGTTTGAAGCGGATTGGTGATAGATCAAGCTTGATCCTTCGCTGTCCAGATCTGAAGCGTGTTGATTTGGGTTTGTTTAGGTGATTTGGTGAGTGGTGATTATCTCTCACACGGATCCAAAGGAGTATATCGGATTGTTGGCTCGTTTTGGTGTTAAAATAGTGATTTCCATGCATTTTCTTCATCCTAAGTGTAGATCCATATAGATCCATTGTTCATGATGATGTTACATCCATTTTATCATATGTTAAACTATGCAAGTTCATTCATCAAGTTTGTAGAGATATAAACCATGTTTTCATGCTTATTGGACTTTCAACTCTTTAATTACGAAAATGCCATTATTGTTATAATTGTCTACCTAGATCATATTTGAATGCTTGATTGCTTGGATTGATGTTTGATTTGATTGATTGTTATGAATTAGATGATTGATGGTTTGATTTAGACCGAAGACGATTCAAAAGCTAAGGGAAAGGCTCTTGAATTGGGAAAGCTGCTCGTGGCATATGTAGCGGGATGATGAAGCTCTTATGCATATATTTGATGATGTGATGTTGAGATGAGGCTTCGCGAGGATGTGATGAAGCGAGGCAATCATGTGATGAAGACTTGGTCTAATCCAGACGGGATCATTCCAAGCATGTTGATAACTCGGTGATATGATTCGAGTTGAGGATAATGAATGGATATGAGAATAGTCGTCGAGGAGGATGACTAGGAGGCTTGGATAGCATCGCTGTTGAAGGTTCTAGCATGCTCTAAGCAAGAGTACGTTTGGGCAGATTCGATAGTCCCAACGACTAACTGTTGATGGTCGAGTACTCTGGGCAGATTCGATAGTCCTAGGCACGGGTTGCGACGACGTGCGGGAGTTATGTCTAGAACCGGGGTTTCCATTAGCCCTTGACGGACGGCTGAAAGAATGTGTCGGTCATTCAATTAACGGTGATATCGAAGCAATGATAACAGTGATAGCCAGAGTCATGGATGTTTGGTTGTATCGTCATTCGGACTCAAGAGCGGTATTTTCTGGGTGCTTATCTGATTTAGGCCTTGGTACTTGGAAAACATCGCCCTTGACTCGAGTGATAGTAGCTTTACTTTAAATTGTATGCTCTGCTATGTTTGCTTCTGCTTAGTGTGTGTATGGGGGCTATCACTGTAGAATGAGGTTGTAGTGGGAGGGTTGTATTCCTATTCCTTTTCCTTTATGCTCTTTTGGTATGTTGTTAGTTAATTTACTGCTCACTAAGACTGTTGTCTGACTCAAGGCTTTATGTTTTAATTCTTATTGCCTTGGGCTGTTCGTCCATTTTGGGATGGGCAGACTAGGTAGCAGGTGACAGGTGTTGTTCTCTTCTCACGATGCTGATATCGAAGACGAGCCAGAGGGTTGCATATTATCTTCTTATATGTACTGGATGTTCCGCTGTTTTGCATTCTCTGAGAGATATGTAGTGAGGCTTGATGTACTGACTATTTGGATGCTTGTATTCAACTATTATGAAGTTTTATATGATGGCATTTTATTCTGTAAAGCTTCACTATATATATGTTCTATTGTATTTTGTCCATGCGCTGTGAGTAATACGATAGATTCTGTTGTTTTAATCTACCTTGACAATCGTCCATGGTCGCCTGGCACACTTTACAGCGCGCTATCTCTAGATTCGGTGCAGTGGTCATAGGCGGTCGTCACAGCGATGTCATGATCCTCCTGGACCGATGTCAGCCTCTCCGCGCTCTTACTGGATCCCATCCTGTCACTCTCTGGTGAAGGGGAAACAACGTTGAGTGAGCCGATCCTGTCGCTCTCTAGCGAAGCAGCGTCACTCCATGCACTCCAGTTCAGTGTCCTTGAACATTAAGCGATGTCATGGCCTAAATCCTAGGCCAATTACAGCCACTCCGTGCTCTTATCGAACCCCGATCCAATCACTCACCGGTGAATGGGGAACGACGTTAAGTGAGTTGATCATGTCGCTCTTCGGCGAAGCAACTCACTTCTTGCACTCCGGAGCCCGTCTCTCCGGGTAGGGTCATAAAGCGATTAATTTCAAATTGACTTCCAATATTCATCCTTTAACTCTCCGGTCAAAGGTTTATTTTATGAAATTCAAGTTCATTTATTAATTTAAACTTTCAAGTGTTCAATCACAAACAAAGGAAAAATCTAGATACCGCCACTCAGGGCAGAGCGGTCTATTACCATCTCAGAGCATGCCTGGGGATCTCTCTGGTTCCCTTACATGTGTAAGTGGAATAGCCGTTTTATTTTGAAATCAAACCTAAGAATTTTAGGTAATCGACCAAAGTTCAAGTCCTGAACTTGGCCCGTGCCATCACGATCAATTGATGACGAGTCGTGATCCCGATCCAGGATTAGTTCTGTTGGGTGCAGGCGGTAGTTGCTCAGGTCCTACGGCCGCTATCCGGTTTCTCACGTATTGTGGCAATCTACCACTTCTAACATGCTCTTCCACCTCATCCTTCAAATGGCGGCACTCATCAGTAGAATGCCCTTCCAGCTCATGGAATAGGCAGTACTTTCCACTTCTACATTCCCGTTCTGTGGGATCTCTCCTGGGTGGTTTCCGATAGGGGAGCTGCCCCCGAGTCTCCGTGTAAATCCATTCCAGGTTTGCTGTCAAGTCAGCGTATTGTTTGAATCTGGGTTCTCGAAATTTCTTCCGTTTGTCAGGACCATCGTATCTGTCATCCTGCTTCCGCTTTCCTTTGTCTATTCCAGACTGTTCCTTGGAGGTTCCTTCGCCTTGCACGGCATTTATTTCCTGCCTCTTGGCGCGTGAATCTTCCAACTGAATGAATCTCTCAGCCTCATGTTTGAATTCTCCAAGATCCTGTGGTGGATCCCGTGCTAATGAATCCTTGAGTTCCGTGCCTTCCGCAATCCCTGCTACCGCCGCCATCAAAATCATTGATGGATCCGGGCGATCTACTGAGGCCACAGTTGCATTAAATCGCATAAGAAAACCTCTCACGGACTCTCCTGACCTTTGCTTCATCGATGCCAGTGTCATTATACTCTTGGGTCGCGTCACATGGACCCTGAACTGTCTCATGAAGCATTCCACTAGCTCGCCCCATGTCCTGATCGATCCGCTCTCCAGCTGCCTGAACCAAAGCGCAACCAAATCGTCAAGTATAAAGGGAAACATCTTGCCATTACCTCCTCAGATGCTCCTAGCACTTCCATATGTTTGATGTATCTGGTTACTTGCATAGTTGGATCTGATTTTCCATCATAGGCCTCCAGTGTTGGCAGTTTGAATTCTGGAGGGTTCCTTGCATTCCTGATTTCCAGAGTGAACGGACTTCGACTGACCTCCTCCAAGCCTCTACTCGACAATCCTCCTCTCATAATCCTTCTTATTAATCCAGCCATCCGCTCGTCTCCATTTGAGGGTAGTCCCCCGTTTGCATCTCTACCTTGCCCTCCATGTCCTAGGGGGTACTCCGAGTAGTACTCTTCATGTTGGTCATTTACGTTCACGTTGGTCCCTGCTTGCTGAGCTTCATTCACCGCTCTCCCAGTATCCAATCCTGGAGGTATGCCCCTAGGCCTTGGCTGATTTCCTCCAACCTCTCCAGTCTGGTTCTGGTTTTGACCTTCAGAAACTTCTACAGCTCTAGTTCTTGGTTCTGCATTGCCAGCAGCCGCGGTTGGTCCATTCCCTTGACCTTGTGTTCCAACTTGTCCAACCTGTCGAAGTAGGTTCTGTATCATGTCCTCCTGCCTTTTCAACATCATCTCCATCTCGTCTCTAGTGATATAGATTGAGGCTTGATTAGCACCAGAGGAAGCCTCTTGACTTCCTTCATGCTGGCTTCTTTCTGTCACTTGCTTCCTTGCTGATGGCCTAGCCATTGCTTCCTAGAATCCAAGTTCCTAGCTCCAAAGTTCTTGAGCTCAACCTCTCAGTGAAAGCACCAAAATGTTAGCGCCAAAATTGGTCGCTAACACCCGAATCCAAATGAAAGCACCAAATACCAATCGCAGCTCACAGATAGAGTGTATGTAGAGATTATAAATATGAAGAACAGTAAAAATTAAAAAGAAAGCAGTAAAGAACAACAAATTTTATAGTGGTTCGGCTGACTCCGGCCTACGTCCACTCTAGAAATTTCCTTTTTATTACTGCAATAATTGATTACAGTTACAAAATGGCAGAGTAGTCTTAGCCTTAGAAAATAGAAAGCCAGAGAGCAGAAAGAAGCCCCTTTTTCTGAACCCTCACATGCTGTATTTATAGGGAAATCCTGAGTTGTTGGGCTTTTTGAGTGACCCGGGCCCACCAAGGCCATGGCCGAACCAGAGTTATCATTATAACCGACCCACACATGCCGAACCACAACGCCGAGTGACTCTGACCGAACCATAACGCCGAGCGATGTCCACTGCCGAGCGAGGTCCGATGCCGAGCGATGTCCAATGCCGAACCACGTTTGCCAAACCTTCAGGCCGAACGACCTCCAATGCCGAACCACCATTACCGAGCGACCTTGACGAACCTCAATGATGAGCGACCTTGACTGAACCTCAATGCCGAACGACCCTGTTCTCACCTTAATGCCGAGCGACCCTGTTCTCACCTCAGTGCCGAGTGACCCTGTTCTCACCTCAATGTCGAGCGACCCTGTTCTCACTTCAGTGCCGAGCGACCCTGTTCTTACTTCAATGCCGAACGACCCTGTTCTCACCTCAATACCGAATGACCCTGTCCTCACCTCAATGCCGAATGACCCTGTTCTCACCTCAATGTCGAGCGACCCATGTCGAGCCACCAATGCCGAGCCGCCTATGCCGAGCTGCCTAAGAGACTCGAAGAAATCATCCATACGACTCGAAGCTCGACTCCATATGACTATGCCGAATCCCAGTTGTAAACCCATGACTATTATCCATGCTTGGTCGTCCATCCATCTAGTCGACTAAAATCTATCGCATTCCAGTCCTCAACAGCCAAGCAATCGATTTAGTTAAACCCGCCTGTCTACTGCCTTGCCAAAAAGGCGAGTTAACAGTACCTATTTTAACTAAGTTGTTCATGAAGAACATAGTTAGACTTCATGGAGTTCCTAGTAGTATAGTTAGTGACAGAGAAACCTTGTTCACTTGTGAATTCTAGAAGAGTCTACAGGAAGTATTGGGTACTAAGCTTAATATGAGTACTGCATATCACCCTCAGATGGATGGGCAGACAGAGAGAGTCGACAAGGTACTCGAAGATTTATTGAGAGCTTGTGTATTAGACTTTGGTGGATCTTGGGAAGATCGCCTATATTTGGTTGAGTTTTCCTATAATAATAGTTACCGGACTAGTATAGGAATGAATCCTTTTGAAGCTTTGTATGGAAGGCCATGCAAATCACCAGCATGTTCGTTGGAGACTAGAGACAGATTAGTCTTAGGTCTGGATTTGGTTAGAGAGGCTTTAGAGAAGATTGAGTTGATCCGAGACTGGATGAAGGAAGCTCAGTCCAGACAGAAGAGTTATGAAGGTAAGAGGCATAAAGACTTGGAGTTCTCAGTTGGGGATAAGGTTTTCATCAAGGTGTCACCGATGAAAGGTGTGGTGTGATTTGGAAAGTCAGTAAAGTTAGCCCCGAGGTATGTTGGTCCATTCCATATTTTAGAGAAGATCGGGAAGCTCGCATACAGAGTAGAGTTACCGAGCAGTTTGGCAGATGTCTATAATGTATTTCATGTGTCTCATCTTCGCAAGTATGTGCATGATCCAGAGACTACTATACCTACGATAGGATTGGAAGATTTGATAGTAGAGCCTAATTTGACTTTTGTTAGACAATCAGTTCGGGTTGTAGCGAGAGATGAGAAAAGATCGAGGAACAAGACAGTCAGGTTAGTGAAAGTTCAGTAGAGCGACAACAAGAAGGACTGTACTTGGAAGACAGAAGATAGGATTAGAGATACTTATCCTAATCTACTTTGAGGGTATGTCTATATTAGATTTATATAAATAGTTGCTAGTCAAATAGGCTAGTATGGTTGTTATGAGTTGTTACAGATGATTGCTATGTTTAGTATTTAGTCCTTACTGAATTCCGAGGACGGAATTCTTTAAGGAGGAAGCCTGTAACACCCTAATTTTTGATAACATTATTCAGGATTTAATTAGATAAATTAAATAGAATAATGATGATAATGGGATTGAGATTTGAATAAAAGTATAAGAAGGTCGTGCTTAAGTAATTAATTAAATGGGCTTAAAATGGCTTATATGTCATTAATTAAAAACACGGGCTTATTAGTAAATAGCCGCACCTTTTGATTCGTGGCTATACCATTCACGTTTCATTTTCTCATTTTTCACGTTTATTCTAAAAACCTAAAATGCAAATCAAACCCTAAGAGAAGCCGACCATTAACAAGGGAAAAGGGGAAGAAGAAAAAATAAATCAAAGCTAGAGGAATCATTCTTCTACAAGTATCAAATTCCTTATCATATCCAAGGTGAATAATAATTCATTCCATCTCTATTTTGTTTTTATAATCATGTGTTTTTAGATTTAAGATTAAATTCGTTTTTATGATGTTTTGGATGATGATATGCTTGAATTATTATATGTTTGATTTAAACCAATTCATTTACACTGAAGTCGCACGATTTTAGGGCAAAACTGATTGTTACTGATTTTAGAATGCCGTGGAAAAATTATATGTTAGGTAAAACATGATTTTAGAGATGGGTTTCAATTTTCATAATTCTCCAAGCTATGGAAAATTTATTATGAATTTCAATAGGAAAATATGATATATTTGGATTTAAAATTTATTTCGATTATTTCAGGAAGAAATTGGGTCTGAAATTTAAATATGTTTGATAACATGATAAAAGTGAATTTATTTGATTTTTGGGGATTTTTCCTAATTTATTTGCTATAGAAAATAAATTATTTTAAAAGGAGAACTTATTTGCAATATTGGTTTTGCTTAATGTAAGGGCTTTAACGTTAACTTTTTCCTTAATTTAGATCCGATAAATGTGGTAGTTATTTTATAAAGTATTTGAAAATTTATAAGGCAACCAATCAAAGGATTACAAATAGGCAGGTTGTTATAAAGCAATTACTAAAAGTAGCATAATTTCAGTCTTTATTCGGAAAAGTAGGTTCCGCCTCCTATAGTGGTGTATTTCGACTCCAATGCTTCTGCTCCAACTCAGTCAAAACCAACCCGGCCGAAACCCACCTATTTGAAACTAATACTCAAGATATCACTTGGATGGTACGTAGTGGATTGGAGGAAAGACGGAAGCAATGGTGTCGAAAGCAATGCTTCCGATGGGGTCAAAACCTTAGTTTTGTTTCCAAAAGTTATATGCATGTTTTGTTTTACTTAAAACTTTCGATGTAGTCGAAGCATATGTTTTCGAAAGGGGTTTTTCCTAAATAGTTTTCAAAGGAGGTTGCCCTTTTATGTTTTAAAGGTATAGGCTTTCGAAGAGGTTACTTTATTTATAAAAGAATTCTTTCGAAAGTAGTGGCTCCGACCCAGTCGAAACCCCACCTTTTATTTTACCTTTTGAGTATATTGAAGTCATCAATACCTTCGAAGGGTGCTTTTGTTTTAAACTTATGTTAAGCCACTTCCTAAATGCTTTCGAAAGGATTCATAGGTTTCGAAGGCAATGGTGTCGAAAGGGGATTTCGACGCTACCCTCCAAAGTTTTACTCAATGTTTTTGAGCTTTCGAATAGTTGGTTCCGACACCATCAAATTTTCCCCAAAACAATTTTATTAAAGATTTTGAAAGAGATATTTTCGTGTATAACCACTTTGACCCAAAAGATGTTTTAAAGAGTTAAACCCAATTCTTACGAAAGGGGTACTTTCATTGGTTTCGAAGCTATATTTCTAAAGATTATTATGCAATGTTTTGACACATTCGAAAGGTATGATTTAGTTTCGAAAGGATTGATTTGTAGAGCTTTGAAAGGTATATACTATGACTTTTGAAAAGAGGTTTTCTACGCTTTCGATGGAGGTCATCTAATGGTTTCCAAAATGATGTTTTAAGATTTCAAAACAAATAACCCATTTCATTTCAAAATAAACCATGGCATAAATAAAGAGCTTTGAAACGAAGTGTTTGAAGAAGTTAAGTTTCCTTGAATAACGGGTTGAAGGGATTAACCAAGTTTTATATAAAATGATTTCAATGATATTAAACCATAGGTGTTAGTATTATTTTGTTGTTGTGATTGCTTCTTCATATATATTTATTTACAATGTAATTAACCCATAACGGTACTTTGGGAAAGGGTAGAATAACCACCTAGGTTGACCCAGTAGTGAATATAACTTAAGAAATGTTAAAATCTTAATTAAAGATATTGGAAGGGGCCAACAGGTTCAAAGTAAGCCCATGAAAAATGTATAAAGGGAAAGATATTGGCAGGGGCCAATAGGTTCATAGTCAGCCCATAAAAACTATGATTTGATATTGGCAGGGACCAATAGGTTTATAGTTAGCCCATGAAAACTATATCCGAATTAAGATATTGACAGGTAGTCAATAAGTTCCTAGTCAGCCAATGAAAACTAGGATAAGAGAAAAGATATTGGAGTTACCAGTAGGTTCTTAGTGATCCCATGAATACTATGAAAACGGATAGGTAGTCCATAAACATTTAATCGGTTATTAGTGAGCCCATGAAAACAAATAGGTTAATAATAATCCTAGAAACTATAATTGAGATGGATAGTCAGAATGAATGGAGATGTGTAATCCAGAATTAACTTACTTGTTTGCATATCATCATATTATTTTGAATTGTTTTAACCATTATGGATGCAAGAGCATAGTATATGGTTTTATAAAGTTTTTAAGATACTAGTGAGAGGAAAACTCGTTCTGCAAAGCATCGTGGTCTCACTAGATATCTAAATGATTTGAGATGGTAGATTATTATTCATACCTGGCTTTATATCCAACTCAAAAATTTTGTTTTCCCCTTAAACTCTTGGGTACTCAATTGATTTTGAGTAGTTTGAGGTTTAGGGTTTTCAGGTGTTCTTTTAGACAAATAAAGCTTTCGGTGACGTGCAGGGGGCATGCTAGCTACTTAGAGTTCTTTTATTTCCGCTGTGTTTGGTTGTAAAGGCAAACTTGTTTTATTGCCTTATATACTCTGAACATCCAAGTGGGCATCTTCATATGTCGCTCTTGGCGTATTTTGTAATAAGTATATTTTGTCTGAACGTGGTCTGCGCACTGGTATTATGTAATGAATTTGAAATATTTTGAAATGGAATGTGGACTTTGTTTGCTATTTTAATTTTTTTCCATATTCTTATGTTTCTGTGTATCAATGTATCTAACATTGTCGTATCTGGTCACCGAGGATTAATTACTATGGATGACTGCAGCATCCGTAGCCGTTAGTTTTGGACCTCCAAGTAGGGGCATGTTACATATGCAGGTTTTAAGGACATATTTTTCTAATTTATGTCACCTAGTTATTGTAGTTCTTTGGAGCTGATATGTCGACGTCCCATTTTCTACCAATTTCATTATTTTTTAAATTCTACCGGAAGTAAGCAAGTGGTGAAAAGGCATGGGTTTCATTTTTCAATATCATTTTGACCACCTGTTAAAAATTAGGGTGCGTTTGGCTCGCATCCCCTAATATGATTCAAAATACACAACACATCCTTCCTAAAAATAACTTATAACATCCCTATTTTTCAATTCCTCTAGTTCACTTCCCAAATTACACCCAACCTCATCAAATAAATTCACGCACGTATTTTCTTTCCAATCAATCGATTTTATTGTAAATCATCGATAATTTTACTATCAACAAATCGACAATTTCATTATTAACAAATCAATTTACAAAAGCATCGTCAAATTCAATTTCAACATTTGGATTTCGAAATTGAACATCAAAATCAAACTGCAAATCTTCATATTTTCTCAATTATTGTATTCTTCAATATTGTTGTTGTATTGATGTTTTAAATTTAAATGATCATGAGAAATGTTATGTAAGAGTTTTTCAGCAAATAATTATTGTTTTTCCAATTTATATCAACAGAAAAGTCTACAATTATTAGCAATACTTGCAAATTTTGCTCCAATTACTGTGAATTATTACTTAGAATAATGCAAATATTGTTTATATATATATATATATAGTAGAAAATGTAAT
This sequence comes from Allium fistulosum, assembly GCA_030737815.1. Taxonomy (NCBI): domain Eukaryota; kingdom Viridiplantae; phylum Streptophyta; class Magnoliopsida; order Asparagales; family Amaryllidaceae; genus Allium; species Allium fistulosum. The sequence continues at coordinate 492,406,932 of CM060905.1, read as the reverse complement.
AAACCAAAATAAACATTGCAAGAATTTTTTTTAGAACTTATGAGGATTAAATTCATCTTTCTCTACAATTATTCAGAATAATTACAGACATATATGCAATTATTATGATTTATTGCATGTATTTCTGTAATTATTCTAAATAATTGCTTTCTTATCAGTAATTATTGATATAAAATTATTTCAATTCAAAAAAAGACATTTATAACTGTAAACAACAAAATAAAGCATTATGCTGAATAATTGCTTACTTGTCAGAAATTTTTCAAATAAATTCATTTCACTGTATATCTGCAATTATTTAGAATAATTGCTTGCTTATTTGCAATTATTCACTTAAAATCTCATCTTTCTTTGTAATTATTCAATATAATTGTAGAGATGTATGCAACTATTATGAATAATGGTATGTATGTCTGCAATTATTTTGAATAAATCCTTACTTATCAGCAATTATTCAACTAAAATCATTTCAATTCAAAAAAAGACATTTATAACTTTAAATAATATAAAATTCATTTTATATGAATAAAGAATATTATATACATCTTTCCCTGTAGTTATTCATAATAATTTCAGAGATATATGCAACTATTCAGAATAATTGCATGTATGTCTACAATTATGCTAAATAATTGTTTACTTGTCAGCTATTATTTAAATAAATTTATTTCAATATATGTCTGCAATTATTCTAAATAATTGCTCATTTATTAGCAATTATTCACTTAAAATCATTTATATTCTTCAATGTATGTCTGCAATTATTTCAATTCAAAAAACTCTTGCTGCTCCAACATATATTATTACATTTTTTTACTACAAATATTGATCATATTTGCGGTATTTTAAGCAAAAATTCTCAATATTTGCAGAGCTTTCTGTAATTATTAAGAATAATTGCAGCAATAACTGCAAGTATTCAAAATATTTGCATAAAAATGAGCAAATATTTGCTGAGAAAACTCTTACATTTTTACTTCTATAATTAGATGTTTTGCTGCAAATATTGACAATAATTGCAGTTTTTTATTAGTCTCAATATTTGTAGATTTTTCTTCAAATATTGAGAATAATTGCAGAAAAAACTGCAAATATTTTAATATTTGCAGTATTTGTGCACATAGTATGAATATTTGCATAAAAACTTCAAATATTAAACTGTAATCATTTCTCATTATTGTTAGTGAATTTAAACATCAATACAACACCAATAATCCCTAAAAAATTAACAACAATTCATATTTTTTTAAAGATTGTTTCCTCTTTAAATAGTTGTAGTTTTTCATTGAAATCGAGAAAGATAAGCTCGCCATTGAAGAAGAAGAAAAAATCAAGAAAGATGAGCTCACCATTGAAGAAGAAGATGAAATCGAAAAAGATGAGCTCGCCATTAAAGTCAATCTAGAAAGAAGCGGAGGGGAATTTTGGAGAAGAAAATAGCCGAAATGAAAAACAGGGACCTACAAAGTATGTTTTTTGCGGGAAGAGTTGTGGTGAGTCAAGTTTGCATTTAGGGATGTGTGCCTAATATTCACTAAAAATTAAGCGGCCCGCTCATTGTTTTCCTTCATAACAAAAGACTTCAGATTGGGATATTTTTTTTGTTACTATGCCGATACTGTTGGGATGAACAATTAATAGTGAATGAAGTTGCTGGTACAATAATAGTGTTACTTATAGTATTTTCAAGCTCCAACATGGATTTGACATTGCGGTAGAGAAGAAGTTGAACTTTTTATTGAAGATGGTGATTAAGGCGGATGTGTGTTATTTTTTCTCCACTTCCACCACTAATTTATACCTGTACAGAGGCTATAATGTTAACCATAATTTTTTGTGTTGTGTGGAAAACATGTTCATTCATTTGGAGAAGGTACTTATCATAAGTTGACTTGTAGAGCGGATTGATTGTTATTGAATTGCATTTTTTGCACCAATGCTCTAGCCCAGGCTTGCTTTGCAGATGTTGGATAGGTAGTTCCATCCCTTATGATTATTAACCCGCAAAATCCTCCCTTGAAGGGAAATTCTATTGCCCTATATTTTCCAATGACAATTTTCTACACTACTTGTTTGTTTGTACAATTTCAAATTTATCTCATTAGGTAACCTCTGTCTTATTCAGTCTGCTGCTGATGAGTAGATATGGTAGTGCGGTATGCTGAATTAAGACATCATAGTATTTGCTGGCATAAGCTTCTTCCTCATGAACGTCTCGTTTCCTCTTTGAATTTCTGTCGGTAGGAAAACAATTTGTTAGGTTACAATAGTTGAAAAATACTAGGGTGGAGATCGTACGAACATAGTTTCAACACCTTATAATCAATTGCTTGGTTTCAGCTATGTCCAGGTCTAGATATACTATTGTTTCACTTGCAGTGCTTAACTTGGCTAACCTAGGATGGTGTATTCATTTAAAATAGTTAATTTTTTAGTGTACGATTGTAGAGAGTAGATATAGAGATGCTTTTGCAACGTACGATCAAAGCTTCTCACTTTTCCATAGGTGAAAGCAATAGTAGTCGAGTTAGATGCTACACTGTCGGGTTACATTATTGTATTTTCTCACCCCACAGTGTTGCTGAAATTGCTTTCCCACTGCAAATTAGTTGTGGTGATGTAGTTAGTTGCATATAGTTGGTGACACGGATGTTAAGTTAGGGTCAATGTTATATAAGAGTTAAAAGTAATTTTGGCTTGCTTCTCGTGATAGTAAATACATAGATATAAACTCCCTTGTCTTAAGTGCGGCATGGTAAGGTTCTAAATCAATTAGTAGAAGAATGAATAACCTAACAAGCACCATTGTCCCAGTGGTTAAGTGACTCGACTTTGGTGCGAGAGGTCACAAGTTCGAAAATTGCGTAGCGTGATTCGAACATTTATTGACACGTGATTTGTGATTTGTTGTCCTAGTGACATGTTGTATCTAAGTACCATTTCAAAAAAAGAAAATAAAAAAAGAATGAATAACCTAGCACAACCACTAAGTTTTCAAAGTGAACTATAGCATGTGCATGTGTGTTTACACACTCGTAGATACACACACACATACATCCACATATTTATTTATTTATGTACATACATTGATGTATGTTTGTGTAAGCATGTGTGTGGTTATGTGTGCACACATATATAAGGATATGTGCATATAAACAATTAAGTGGAAGTAGACATGAGACGATAATATGAAGCTAATCGTTTTTTATGTAATGACATTATTATTTTCCCGCGGTATAAAGTATTTGATAAAATATGCAACGGTTGAATTTATCTCAAACCTCCAAGTAGTAAAAAGGAAATTCTAGAAAACATGGGCAGACACATTGCATCGTATTTTTGGTTATTGTAGGTTACAACACGATCAGTTTAATCGATTGGTTTTAAATTATTCTTAACATCAACGACATTGTTTACAGAAATGCACACAGATTTTAAACATCAGCGACATTTTTAACAACACGATCAGTTTAGTAAGGAGCCAAAGCTACGTTGTTTTATGGGCTGAAGTGGTTCAAAAAAAAGTATTAGAGAAGTAGGGGTATAAATCATACCAAGAAAGTTCCATCCACAGCTCAGGTTTAATTGTTGATCACTATTCTTTCTGCAGACAATTTGTGCCCCGCTAACATGCTTGAGGATGCTGATAATGTCTGAAAATGAAAAATAATGATTGTTAATGTAACGATCCAGAATTTTCGTTATTTGAAATTCGAATATTAATTTATTTTAAATATTAATAAGTAAGATTTGGAAGTCGAATTTATTTAATTTCGATATAGTGATTTAATTGGGCGATTAAATTATTAATTTAATATTTGAAATTGCGTAAATAATTGAAATCTGGATTAAATGTGATTAAAAATTATTTATAAAGTTATAATAAATCATATTGGAGTTAGTATGATGTTTGTAAACTTTTAAAATTGAATTAAAAGTTAATTTGTGAAAATTGAATATTTTAATATTTAATTGACGACTAAAAATAGTCATTTTTCAAACGGTCTCGGATTTCAACGAAACCAGTTTCATCGGATCCGTAAGGTGAAATTATTGTAAGGTTTCAAATTTCGTGTCAATCGGATGTACGGTTTGTCTGGGACAATCCAAAACGCATCGAAATCGTTTTAAATGGTTTAATTTAAATTTGATCGTTTATTTCCGTAACTCTCACATACGACCGAATTAGCTCCCGAAACACGTTCCATTGTGTTCGAAATGCAAGGTAAACCTTAGAAACGCTAGCCGGCACGCTCGATTTGGAGTTCGAAATTTTTTCGATGAATAGTAATTTGAGAAATTTCTATATAAGGACCTCAACATTTCATTTTGCACTCAAGCCCTAGGGTTTCAACAGCAGCCGGCCCTAGATTTTAATGGCTGAGAATTTCGAAACTTCCTCCTCTATTATCTCCAAATCTACAAACAATTAGCAAAAGTCGTCAACTACAAAGTTGTAGAGGGCATCAAGATCTAGCTATCCAACGGTGGAGATCGGAAACGGAGCCACAGATCGACGGCAATTTCAGTTCAAAGTCGCTGCGTTTTTCACGTCGTTCGAGGCTATGATGGGGCCGAGCTTCATGGTGCTCTGGCCGAGTGTAGTGCTCGTGACAAGCTTCGCGATGGAGGTGGCCGATCGTCTTCAAGTCAAGTGTGGAGGTCGCAATAATTGAAACCCTAGCGGCGGCTAATGGATTGGTTTTGAACGTGAGTTCACATTGGGGAAGAAGGGGTCTTGCACGGCCCAGATCTCGAAACAAAAATGAACGGCCCGATGTGAAGCTTGGTTATAATTTGAATATAAAATTTAAAAAAAGTTGTATATTAATTCGTATAAACTTTAAAAGGTTGTAACTTTGTCATACGAGGTCGGAATTCGACGAAACTTTTTGCGTTGGAATCGTTTCGACGAGATCTTCGCAATGGAGCTGGTTTGGAGTCAATTGGAGTTAGTGAAAATTTCGGGTAAAATTAAACGCATGTTTAATTTTATTCGAAATAAAACGCTACAACTATTATCGGAAATTCAAGGTGAGAATTTCTCACTCAATCGAATGTTTTGTTTCGATTTAAATTTTAAATAGTTAGATTTAAAATTGCTTGATTGTGTGAATTGGATGATGACTGTTATTTATTGTGATAAATAGACCTTATACGCCGTATATTAAGCGGAGGTTATTTATTAAAAACATATACCGCGATAATTTCACATTGAAGTGGAATTGGTATTATATATGTATTTGGAGTTGATTTCCCGCATTATATAGCGGATGAGACCCTATTGCGCCGCATAATAGCGGATAATATTTATAAATCTCATATACCGCGATAATTTCACTGTGAAGTGAAATTGGTATTGTGCTAACATCTGTGGATGCAGGGAAACAGGTTGGAGGGATCCAACTGGATTCCTTAAACATTTGAATTTATTTCAATGTTGTGTGTTGATTATTTATAATCGCCGTACGATTACATTGTGATTGAATCTGTTGACGGCTATAAATTAGCCGAATATATTTTTGGTATCGTTGGATACCGAAAATAGATAAAAATTGGATTTTTAAAAGGTAAGTTGTAAAATTTATCGAAAAGTTTATTTTTGGATAATTGAATAAATTTAAAGGGATTTTATAAGATAAAAATTTTATTTTTGAATTATATTGGATTTAATTTCAAATATGGGAAAAAGGCTTAATAAAATGGATTTCGGAAATATTATCTATAAACTAAAGAATTTATCTAAATTTGGGATTTTTAAATAGATTTGAAGAGATAAAGGAATTTAGTTTAAAAGGGAAATATTTTTAAAATGTTTGGAAATTTGATTTGGTGTTTTGAAATAAATTTGAAATTAATTGATTTTTAATTTACTATAACTAGTAAATTTGATTTATTAAAAATTTATCTGATTTAATTTTATCAGATGATTATATTAATCCAATCTAAGGATGTTTGGATTATATTGGATGTTGGATTGTTTGAGATCTTTGATGTGTGATGTTTTGTGATATATCCTGTTTTGTATTGTGATCTGTGATTTATTTATCTGTGATATATGATATATTTGTGATCTGTGGATGAAAGATAAGCGTTATAATTTATACCGCTTATCAAATTATATTGTTATCTTTGATCTTTGATGGTTGAATGTTGTTTCACTATTGTGTTAAACCCGTAGACTACACAATACACACACAAATGTGGATTTCACGTGGAAATCGGTTAAGTCACATTTTTTATCAATTTTGAAAAAATTGAGTTTTTGAATCTAAAATTGTTTTGGAATTGGAATTGAAAGTTTTTGAAATGAGTTTCAGAAATAAAAGTTATTTTAAATAACTTAATAGAATTGGAATTTAAATCATTTGATTTAAATTTCGAATTCAATATTTTGAATTGAATTCAATGAATTGGGAATTTTGGTTTAAAAGATTTTATGAATATAAAAGGTGTTTTTATGGTTTTTAACCAATTAAAAATACGGTCTTGGGAAAATTTAAATTTAAATTCTAGTTATACTTGAATGGTCGTAACTTGTATAAATATAACCAGTTTTCCTAAAACGAAAACTATCTGTTTTCAAATATAATGGCTTTCATTAAGTGAAGAGATTTCCAATTTGTATCGAAAACATCTCTAGTTGAAATGAAATTGTAAATAGTTTGGAAAACTATGAATTAACCTTTGTAAACGATAATTAAACTTTATTTTGAAATAAAAGAGTATTTCAAAAGGTGTATCTTTTATATTATAAAAGACTTGAATTGTGAATAGTTTTGAAAGCTATAAATTAAATCTTAACTTTAAGATTTAATGGGTTAATTCAATGAAAATGGAAATTGATTTGGAAATCTGTAAATGAAACTTTGTGAAGTAAATCTTTTTGTTTAAAGATTTAAAATGGTAAATTGTTTAAACCATTTAAAGGAAAGGATTTGGGTACTAAGTTGTGACTTAAATTGAAATCCCATATCCAGATGTTTTGAAATATTGTGCTCACTATTCGGGTTAGCCGGGAAAAGACCTTTGTGTCATATAACCCATTCCGAATTAGTGATACGACGATATGGATCATATTGAAGACCGGTGGTGAAGACCGGGTATTTGTGAAAACGATAGGATGACCTATCGATTGTCTCTGCACCGTTAGCTACGGTATTGAGATTTCCTTTGTGATGGGAAGTTTTATCGGGATTGTGAATACCCGGATTGCAAGGGCTTCTTTTGAAGTGCCTTCGGTTCTGTTCGAACCCGGAACAAACTTGTATGGTTACATGCCTGACATTACATTTTGAGATATAAAGCTGATTCTTTCAAATACATTTCTGTTTGGTGGCGGAGAATTTATTCTCTTAGCTTAACACCCTTCTCTGAGACGTACGAGCTCAGAGGTTATGTAGTTGAAATTTATCAGTGATATACTCCCAATTTGATAATGTGGCATGCTGTGTGATGATCATTTATTGATCATTTGTGATCAAAGCGTGACTTTGTGAAAAAGCGTAGCTTTGTGGATGAGACTTCGTCAGACCTCACAACCCGGAAATGGTCGAAACAGGAAAGATGCGGCAAGGTTTCAGGGGTAGCTTCCCTAGGGTATGACCATTCCTTCTGGAAAAGGGTAGTATCATGGTATGGAGCCCAGATACTTATTCATGTGGACGCAGTTTATTTATTATGTGTGATGTTGGTTACCGAGCGCTCGGATAAAGGTCCCAAAGGACCAGGGGTGGCATATCTCTGGTTTACTGCCCGGGAAGGGAGTAACCGGCCTTGTGTTGGCAGAGAGCAGGTTGTCTCTCGAAGCGTCCAGCCAGAGGCGTTCCTTCGTGGCATAGGAAGTTCCTTAGCCTGACCATTTGTTGGAAATCCATAATCCAATACGAACCTTGTACGGTTTTTAGTTGTATAACCTGCTATGGAATGTAGCGGTAACCTGTTATTGAACATAGTAGCTATAGTAGGCATTACGTGAAATGCCTATGGTGGCTAAGATTAATATTATACTTTCGAAATGTTTTCTGCACTATACACTAGTAATAATATCCAATGATTTGTTTTGCGTAGTAAGCATCTTTGACTATCATAAGGAGAAATCTTCTCCGATTCTGCGTTTGTATGTGTGCGGGAGGCCTTATGGTAGTTTCATTTTGCAAAAACATTGCGGATATTTTCTACTTGCTTTGTTGTTGTGTTTTAAAGATAAAACTGTTTTAGTTCTCACACCAGTCACCATGACTGACCTGGGGTTTATTGTTTCCTTTCTAAACTCTAGTTCGTTACAGTCAAACTTACTGACCTATACGTGTACATGTATACTATTTCATCTCATGTACATGAATTATTGATTAATTTTTTATACCAGTTAAGTATTTGTCGATGAATATTCGGTTAAGAATCTCTTTGTAGTCAGAGGAAGATAATTTGTAAAGTAGTATATAATCATTTGTTCTTTGCTCTCGATAATTGTTGTGCATGCATTGAATAGTAGTTGAATTTCTTTGTGTACTGTTAAGAAATCATATAGTCAACACTAAAATCGTTGATTTCATATATAAAACCTGTAGTTATCTTTCATTTGAATAACAGAAGAATTTTGATGCCACCTTATAGCCTGAATCTCATTCCCTAAGTAGATAAATGTGTAGTAGTTTTGAATTAATAGCCGTTTAGAAGCCAAAGATCCAGGGTTACTGATATTGTATTTTAAATATATGTTTTTTTTCATAGTAAAAGAAAGTACCTTTATGTCGATCAGTTGCATGTTTAGGTCGAAGAACCCGTTAGTCATAATGCTAATAGAGTCCCACAGATGGGCTAACCGAACTTGTATTGTACATTGGTTGGCTTTGACTGTTAGGTTTTCCAAAAGCCCGAAATATGCATCCATTTTTTTACCAACATAAAGACTGGTAGATTGCGAAACATTTTTGTAGAAGGAAAAGTAATAAAACATTGGAGAAATAATCTGAGATAGCTTTGATTCACTCATAGGTGATGTGGAGTGGATCTTAGTAATATTTTAGGATCTTACTCTACAGTTGATGGCGATTGATAATGATATTTTGTTTTATTTTTTCTTTATCTGTTTGGAAAGTGAATGTAGGATGGTCGATGGATTGACATAAGGTTACTTATATAGGTGTATGTGATGTGAACTTTTAGTAACGGTGGTTAATTCAATTGTATCATTCATTTTTATAAAGGTATATAACTTCTTAACGATTAATTCACATGCTATTTTGGAAGGCTAAGAGTTGTAGGTTGTTATAGTTATTAATTTTACCGTAACTGATGGGTTTACCCATTTGTAGGTAAGGAAGACAAATAGTATATGATATATGGGATATATAATCAATGCAAAGCATAATTTGCATAAATAATTAATGATATACGACTGTTACAATAATTGAGGAAGGTATATCGTAACATGTAGTAGTAACCAATTCAGTGGACATTCAAAAGGTGAAGTTGATTTTAAGTCTTTGTAACTGCAGATGATTCACCTATACCACTGGCTCTTAGTGAAGTTGAGATGACTTATTTACCGGCTAACATTGGTATAACATGGTAAATAATTAATGTCATGCGACCGATACAATAAGGTAATATCTAATTATTTTAGGGGAAATTAATTTAAAGAACAAAAATTTGTATATTTTTAACCTCAAGGACACGACCTCAATATTTTACCCATAAAGACAAACATTCTCCAAAAATTATTCATAAGGACAAACATTCTTTCAAAATTATTCATAAGCACAAATATTTTTTCCAAAACTGATACCGAACTAAAAACTGATACCTAAAAACTGTCACCGATAACTATAAACTGATACCTAAAAACTTAAAAACTGATATCTAAAGAAAGTTGTCCTTCAGGCTAAAATACTGAAGGTCTGTCCTTGAGACTAAAATGCTGAAAAATTTTGTCCTTGACAAAAATTTCCTTTTAGGAGGGTTAGAGGGCAATAATTCATTAATTCACCTTAAAAATAATTGAATGTTTAGTCATGTAGTAACCTTTGCAAATGGTACACATTTGGTGGCATATAATTAATGATGGATATAATGACAGGAGCGTAGAAATAAAAAAAAACCACCGCTACATATTAAAGGTACAGTAGAAATAAATCGATAAAAATTTGTGCCCTGCACGGGTGAATTAAAATTTGCTAGGTAGGTTATTCCATGAACTGTTAAAATAAACTCATCCGATTATGGGCAATGAGTCAAAAATAAAATTGCTATCAAGAATAGGGCTGCTCTCCCCATCTTTTTATTAGAAGGTCCCAATTTCAACTTCGTCGCTACAAAGTAAAAGTGTAAGAAGAAATGAGTTCTGCATTTGTAAAATAAGTCACCAAGATGATGTGATCTGATTAATATTAATAGATAAATCCGAACAACATACCAAAAACTTCATATTGCTCAACCCATCATGTTGTTAAGGATACTCTTTCACAACTAATTTGTATATTATAATTCCAATACTGAACACTTTTGTTTAAAAACATGATCTATTTGTAAGTGGAGATAATTCAGTTACCACGGTTTTTATATTCTCACACACACGCATCTGAATAACTGATCCAGTGACTGTTATGGAAGGCGAGGTGACTTTTTTACTTGCTTACATTGTGCATAATATGGTACTTGATTACAGCCATGCAACCATTATAACAACTTAACATTTATTAATTTAGTAATTATTAAACCTTTTAAGCAAAACATTTACAAATGCATTAGTTGCTAAATTTCAAATCAATTTGTATAGTAATGAGCAATATTTCAATAATTCATTTGCGCTGTAGATGAATGTGTAGTGTTGCAGATCCTTGGCTCCAGATCAAACTAGTAGATAAATACTTCACCAAAAAATTAAATTGAAATTATTTATTTTTATAGATAAAGGGAACTTGATATTGAAACATTTTAGCATATAATATATCTTATTATGTTGATGGGTCATGGTTCAGAAATCAAGATTCTACTTCTAAAATTTAGGCTTTCCTACGCAATCAAGCAGTGAAATATGAAACCCATCTTAAGAAATTAAAATGGAAAAAAAAAACAAAAACACTAAATGATATGGAAGATTTAATTTCATTAATATAAAATGATTATCTCAGTAAGTGAATACACATGATATTGCCTAGTGTTGCCCATGCAAATTTCTATCAAAATCATCTTTACGCACGCATGGATGTTATAAATTTTAGTACCAGTTATGTTAAGCATATATAATGATTTCAAAAATATTTCAAAAAAATATACAAATATGTATCGTTTACTTGATAGACGTATATTTTTTAAATGCAGATTTAGAAATTTCAAACTGGTACTTTTAATGGCTTTAATAATGCCATGCAAGCGTACAATAATTTTACGTTTATTCATCACTTAGTAATAGGTAAACCCCGTTAAGAAATACATTTACATTTGTATTGATTGCTAATTATCAAATCAATTTAAAAAGTAATAATGTGCAATATTTTATTAATTAATATGTACAATAGGCATATGTTTACTCATTTAGTAGCCTTTGCAAACGTTATGATGGTATATAATCAACGAATATAAGGATATGCACATAAAAATTAGTAAACTTATCACTAATAATTAGTTAGATAAAATTATCAATTAACTGACCAAGTCGCAAAAATTAGGCACAAAATGTTAGGTAGGTCAATCCATTAATGTTGAAAAGTAAAATCACCTGATATAATCATTAATAATGAATCGAACTCGAAAATAGTATCGCGGAATGGTTGCTCTGTCATCCTTTTATTTATAGGTCTGAATTCCACCTTCATCAATGAAAATGATAAGTACAAAATGAGATAAATTGTTTATTTTGACAATAAGTCATTGATTTAATGTAGTATGAATAGTATCAACAACTAAACCAAAACATCATAACAAAGCATTCACTCATATTGCTTAGATCATCATATTTTATGATACTTTTACATAACTAACTTTTAAACCATAAATGTAAACCCAAGCATTTTGTCTAAAAGCATGAGCTATGTTTAAAGTATAGAATCTAGCAATACAAAAATGTAAGAAATTATAGTAAAACAGGCAACATTAGTTAACACAAAAATTACCTTCCACTAAACTGAATCTTCATTAGGTTGAAGAAACGGTAGCCCAGTTGACATTATTGAAGGCAGATATATAAATGTTGATTGAAATATATAAAGGATCATGTAACATCCTGGTATTTTCAACCATTCGCATCCGCACATGTTGGACTTGATTGCTCAAAATATCAGATTGTTAATTTATATTGGCAAAACTCATCATATACAGTAAATAAATAAATCACAGAATCACAGACACAGAGTAATGTAACAATAAGCAGCAGAAACAAAAGAATAGTAGTTCATGAAGCTACTATAAATATAACAGAGTTAAATAAGATACAACAGAAGTCTCAAATACAATAGTCAAATACAAGATCAGAATACATCACTGGAATCAACTGAATAACTGCAAGCTGAAAAGATATAGATGGATCTCTAAGCGAAGCTCCAATTCCAAAGGTGAGTCTCAAAAGATGTATCACTCAATCTGACCCGAGTGTAAAGAAAAACACAAAACACTCGAGTCAGGATTAACATTCTTATATCAATAAATCCAACTCAAGTGAAATATCAACAGAAATACAAGTAACTCAAAAGATGTTTGGGATAACCATCCTCTAAGGATCCATGGAACTATCTACTAGGTAGTAATACGCTATTATAATATGTCTATAGTAAAGTAAACTATTAAAATAGTGTTAAGGCGTTACCCATATCCCCCTTAACACATTTTATAGTGCCAATAGTCTATACAGTACCGTAATACCTCCAGATCGGGAGGCTACCAGAGGATACTCCATAGGTACGATACAAAACAAACTCGTAGTGGTCTCGATAGGGTAGGTAACACGGCACAACTAGGCAATGCCAGGGTAGATATACCAATTACACTTCCGGGCTGGTGGTAACGCATAGCCGCAACTACCACCCACCTCGAGCCACACTCCCAAAATCCGAGAGTGCACCCAATCAATCACAAAATAATAGAATGGTATCGAAGGAATGTGTCCGATCGGAGGAGCTACCTCACTTGGTCCGTCAATTGCTCTTGGTTTAGCCACCTTATGCCAACTCACGGGAGTCGGGTCCACGTATATACCTCAATAGGACGTCACCACCATCCTACTTCATTCTGGAATCTCCACCGTGTCACTACACCACAGATAGGATTTTAGCGCAACCTTAGGCGGCACATTTGATACAGCTATAAGCCGTATCAAATTTTAATACGGCTATAAGCCGTATCAAATTTTAATACGGCTTATAGCCGTATCTATATTATTTAATACGGCTGTAAGCCGTATTAACATTTGATACGGCTTATAGCCGTATCAAAATCTGTGCCTCTTTTCGTGGGAAAATTTTCCCCAAAACGCACACCCTCCCTCCTTTTTTTTATTTTCAGCCTTCCCAGAAACTACTACGGCGACCTACCTACCATCTACAACACAATCTTCCACATCCAAACGAAACAAATCACCAAATCGCCTCCCCAGAAACTACTATAGCGACCTGCCTACCACCTACAATTACAATTAGGTATGTACAATTTGATATCTAGTATGATGTTGATTCATGACTTCTTTTTTCATGTTTTTGGTTTGAAATTTTGGGAAATTAAATTATGCATAGAAAATTGATTTTTAAGTTTTCTAAATACAATAGTAAAATTAATTAAGTTAGCACTTGCTCATTAAGTTAGCACTTATAGTAACTTGTGGAAATTAAGCAAGTCAATGATTAAGTAACTTGTGGAAATTTTTATTTCGAGCTTATAGTAACAGGTAAGATATTTATTTCCTTGTGGAAATTCCTGAGCTTAACTGCTCATTAAGTTAGCACTTGCATTTAATGAATGATTAACCTACACATGTTTACAGTTTTAAGATTAAATATAATGTATAACAATGAATATGTCTAGCGTATTGTAAAGTTATTAGTATAGTTACATTTTCGGTTATTTATAAGTGTAGGGATGTTATATATTTGCAGGGAACGTACCAAAAATAGTGTATTAGTTTGATGCTTCAACACAGTGCAGTAGTTTGACAAAATATACCAACTAAATCTGTTGCTATATACATGTCTAATGCAGACTTATTTCAACAATCTCCATATCAGACCTGAAATGAGACATAAAGAAATATATTAAAACCATTGTAGCAGTTAGTACTCATGTAAGCATTTTTTGGTGTGCTATAGTTGGACTGATCTCGACCAATGAATCCGTTCACGAGTAGTTTCTTTAATACCTATCTAATTTAAAAAAACCAATAATACCATGTCTAATACAATAGTCAATCTTATGCTATTTTGTATTATTTTGATCTCCTTGCATAATTTACAGCTTGGTGCTAATGTTGTATATGGTTCTGACATTGTATATGGTTTTGACATTGTTGTATAAGTGGATAAAATTATTGTTAATGGCGCAAGCCAAGTATCAGGAAAGGGGTAATGCATAAACATTACTCCGGTGTTACAAAATAGCGCTGTTGAAATGGCGAATTTTTTGGAAACAGTTTGGTGCTAATGTTGTATATTGTTCTGACATTGTTGTATAAGTGGATAAAATTGTTGTTAATTGCGCAAGCCAAGTATCAGGAGAGGGGTAATGCATAGACATTACTCCGGTGCTACAAAATGGCGCCGTTGTAATGGCAAATTTTTTGAAAACAGTTTGGTGCTAATGTTTAAAATAAACCCTATATTTTGAGTTCCATTTATTGAAATTTAAATAGTCCATATTTTAACTATTTAAAATTAATTAAATGTTTAAAATCATACTACAAAATTCTAGGTCGTACAGGAAAACAAAAAACGATCATGAAAAAGGCATGCGTATAAATCTTACAAGGAAGTTAATTGTTTACTAAATTATATTGTTCTTTACTAAACAATTTATATTATGAACGATCAAGTAGCTTGAATCATGTAAAATTACTAACTTAGAAAATGAAGTTACATCTGTTTCCCCATAAACCTGTTGCATTACATCATTGCTCGAACGATGCAAAGTTTCAGTTTTCAACGTTTGAAACCCGGTTACCTTTTTGACGACTCTTAGGTCATATTAGTATTTAATTATATAATCCATTAGAGCATCCCCGATGGAAGGCCGGTGAGTCTAGAAATAGGTTCACCACTGACTACTAGGTTGGTTTGACGACTCTAACAGTCACTGAGTTATTCGACATCTACAATACCGGATAAGTATGTGGTCAGGATTAATCGCTTTTCATATGGATTGCAATTCTGGCCATACAAAATTATCCGGTATTATAAATGCCGGATAAAGTGGTTCATCGTTGAGGTTGCTTCAGTTTCAGTCACTAATTAAAATTAATATTTGTTTCATATGATAGGATGACCAAACTTTTTTGTTGGGAATGCTCCTAGAAAAGGATGGTTCAATGGCCTAATAGTGCATCAGCTCGTTTCATTCGCTGATAGCTTTAGACTAGATTGCTACCATATCTTCATAGACTTTAAGTCATGGTCCATATGAATCATTTTTAATTATTTACAAAAATAGGTAGGTAGTCTCCGGCTTGATCTAAACAACAACAACAAAAAACTACATACCACGCATATTAGACTACTCCTTTCCTGCATTTCCTATAAAAGAAATGCAAATATTTTAATCACTGGCAACATGGATGCGAATTTTCATCAGAGAACAACATCCACAAACAAAATGAGAACATATTTCACCAGTGAAGTCAAGCATCTTCATGTAGCATACAATATGATTTTAGTTAATATAATTGGACAACTGATAGTCTATATAGTACTTAGCATCATTTTATAGACATTTTTCTAAATTCTGCTTGGTCAAATAACACTACTCACTGAGCACATTTGTGAAATTCTTGCTTTTGTAACTGCATTGACAAGTATTTATAGCTACTTCATCTAAATTGTCTTCTTTGGTTCTATATATTCTATGAATTGATGGTAATAGTGTTGAGTGGAATTTATATATGAAGTGTAGTGCCATATTAAATGAATGCGTTGAGTCATGTAATGGAAATTGCCACCTGAAGTGTGATTTCAAATTCAGTTCTAATCCTTGACAACCTGAACTTGCTGTAATACAAGACAATAAATGAAAAAATAGGTTAGAAAAATAGTAGGAATAACCATAGATTGATTGTTTTCTCCGCCCATTTACTACTTTCAAGTGATAAGCAATAGCAATTATACAAATCATGTTTTCGTATTATGCTATCTATTTTGCTAACAGTTTTAGTTCCGATAGTCTGCTCTAGTTTCAATACATGTATGGATTCTTCTGTTAGATCTGGTGAATGAACATCGCTCTAACAAGTATTTAGAAGAGTCAAATAATCGACTTAGCATCGTATTTGTTAGTATATATTAAAATAAATCATTTTCATTAAAATCCATCCAATTTTTTCTCTTCTCGATATTGAAATTTGAACTAAAATTATTCGTGCTACTATGTATGTTTCTAACCATATTCAAAATCATATGCCTCCTAGGTAGAGATGACGAAGGATATGGGGATCTTCATGTACCTTCTGGTACACAACCTGGTGAAATATTGAAATTTACAAAGTTAGGGGTTCCTAACATAAATAAACCTTCGGTTCATGTTGATCATCATATAATAATAATAGTGGATATTTTGAAAATAATCAGGTAAGCTATTTCCCTTTTTGATTAATTGCCTCAGTGAATGGTGTATGTTTTAAAGTCAGCTGTTAAGGTTTAAATTATATAAGTCAACCAGTCAGTAGCCATTTAGGCCTCTGGCCTATTTGTTAACTCCAGTCCTTGACATAAATTCACTATTCTAAGTAGGAAAAACACTTCTGCTGATGTTTGGTAACTCTACTTGTTGCTCAAACACACTTTTTCTGGAGGAAAAAAACGATATTCCTTTTCTACCATAAATACTTCTCTCGGAGCTCTTCACAAAGTAGTTGAGTAGTATAACAAAAGGGGATTCAATCTTAAATCTTAACCTGTTTTAATTTGTGCCTGGGCTTGTTTGCTTAGATTTTTGTTGTTGAAAGTTGAAACTATCTTCTTGCACTATCATGTGTTTTAGATATTTAATTTTTATTGTTGAAAGTTAGTACATTCGCGATCTAACTATATTTTGATAATTTTGGGAACTGAAGTGATGGGCACTATATGTTCATGTTTGTGTTTGGACGAATCTGGATAATTAATCCATTTAGATGCTTCATAGCATAGGTACTGTATCTGTTTCAGATCCTTAACTCAACAATTTATTCGGCTGGTATGTTTTCCAAAATTTAAGTTTTAACCAAGATTGATTGGAGATGTTAGAAGTAGAACTGATGTTAAAATTTTGCAACTTTTAACAAGTTGCTTAATTGAAGTATTTATTTTAGGAGGTACTCATATTTATTTGAATCTTCCAGTTACCATTTAATGTACACTAGATATTCCAGATTAATTTACATGTTACCATTTAATCACATCCATAAATGACCTTAATGAACAAATTGAAAAGTAAAGTATATTCATCCATACCTTAAATGTATTTTGTCATCTTATAATACCCATTACTTTTGTTACCTAAAATAGATAATGTCCAATAATCAATTTCTGTTTGCTCCTCTGCAAACTAAGCACTTGAAGTATTGGCTGTTATATTTTTTATTAGAAAACGCTCACAATTTCTCTTTATTAATAGCACATGAGCTTCTAATCAAGTACTTAATTTACAGAATTTCCTTGTTTGTGTCATTAAATAGTTATTATTTAATTTCAATTATTATGCTTCGTTTAGTACATTTATACAGAGAGAAGAAATACAAACAGACCCTTTATTTCACATCTCCCTTCCCAAAAGAATTGGCTAATATGCATTCCAATTATGTTGTCATTTATTTTCATTTATTTTGTTGGTGTTTAGTCGTAGCTCATTTTCTGTGGCCATTTTGATCAATGAGCTCTTTGATATGTTTCCTATTTTTAGTAGCTCACATATGTGAATAGAAAAATTTTGAACATTGATCAGCCTCTTTTAACCACCATATCTGAATTAGACTTTTGTTGCATATTTGTAGCATGACCTTGTATTAGATTTTCCAGGGACAGTAGATTATCTTTATATTGATGTAGTAATGAATTATTCCTTGGATTAGCAGTAATTGCACATATACATCATTATTTGTTTCCTCAACTTGTTAATCGGCACATGTATAATTGATCTTCCTTTGTTCCATTAGTTTAAGTGTCTATTGGTATTTTTAAGTTTGCACAGTAACTAAAAATATGATTACTTGTTGATTTAATGTTTCGTGCATTCAACGCTACAGAATTATATCCATTGTATTCTTTCCAAACATTTTTATATATGAATGGAATTTTAACACTATTACTACGCTGTATACTAAAATTAATTAAACATTTAATAAATTGTTGAAGTATGAATGAGAATTTACTGGCTTCGGAGAAAATTGCATTTTGTTGAGTCGCATTCTTTCGAGTTCAAGCAGTGTTGCATACTCCTCCTCCAATTGTTTCCTTAGTAAAATTTGGTGCTCAGGGATAGACACTGAATGAATAAAAGAAAGAAGAAGAAAAAAACAAATTCAGTGTTGACACTATAAAATAGTAAAGTGTCTTTTGAAAATCCAAGATTAACTGCAAAATGAGTTTTTACTTGAATTTGGTTCAGGCTCCAAATCAAGAAAATGTGGCATATACATGGGAAGCTCAGACTGCTCTATGAATCTTCTGCATTGTAAATGTAAACATTATCATATTCATCATATGCGTTTATATTAAGGAACAACAATACTCAAAGACAGTTTGATAGATGATCACCATTCCAATGAACATAAAAAAACACAGATTATAAACAATGATATGATTTTGTGGCATTGCATGGGTGAAACAATACAAGATCAGTGAAATATTATAACCTTGTGTTTCATATTTTAATTGGTCAAATTTTCTAATCCAAAATCATAACATTAAATTTAATACCATGTATCACTAAAATGCTAAACGAATAATCAATTCGCATCTGTGTTGCCAGTGATTGAAATATTTTCACAATTTGGTAATAATAAATGATGCTTTACGTTAAATCTTATAGTTATCACTAAACTAGGAAAGGTTTATGAAATTACTTTTTTTATAGAAAAAGGAAATTTATGCGCTGTCCCTACATTGTCTTGTTAATTTATTATACAATATGACAATTCAAATTCGGAAAATAACATTTTTGGAAACTTTAGGTAGTGGTGGAAATGGAATGAGGGGAAGAGGCAATTTTATCGTCAAAGGTAGTTAATGTGACAGGAGGGCAGTATGTCTTTCAGCATAGACAAACAATGGATAAATGAATCAGATCTAAGATCTACATACTATATAGACGGGGTGTAGAAGTTCATTAGTTTTGTTGAAGAAAACGGTGGTAAGAAAGGATTGTATTTATGCCCTTGCACCTGGTGCAAAAATATGAAGACGATCAAATTAGATGACATTCATTTTCATTTGCTTAGATGGGGTATTATCCAATCGTATACAGCGTTGTATTTTAATGGGGAAAAAAGGGCGGAGATGGAAAAACAGCAACCAGTTAGTCATGGCAGAACTACTGCTGAGTCTGAACATATTAGGATGGAAGATCTGGTCAATGATGCAGATAGATTTCATCATTTTCAACCTACAAATTCGTTGCCTGATCATGCTAATGTTGGAGAGTAGTCTACTGATTATCCAGATTGGCAGGCCAATGAAAGTAAGAAGTATAAATCGCTTTTTGGTAGCGTAAAAGAGCCACTGTATCCTTCATGTTCAAAAGGGATTACGAAGCTGTATGCCATTGTGAAACTAAATAGCTTGAAGACCCAATACAGCTTTTCAGATAATGGTATGACTGCACTTCTCGAACTAATAAAGGAGTTACTCCCCGAAGGTAACACGCTGCCGACAAAGTACTCCGACGTGAAGAAGATCATTAAGCAAGTTGGGATAAATTACAAAACTTATGATGCATGCATCAATGATTGCATATTGTACTGGAAAGATGATGCGAACAAAGTTTCTTGTACAAATTGCAATGAACCAAGATATATGACATCATTAAAGGAAGAGAGAAAATGCACCAAAGTACCTCGAAAGACATTAAGACATTTTCCTTTAATTTCTAGATTGAAGAGACTGTATACTATACCATGAATGGCAGATGCGATGACCTGGCATGGTCGTGCCAAGTCTGATCCAACCGTAATGCGTCATCCATGTGACACTTCTCAATGGAAAGTCGCAGATTCATTTTATCAAACTTTTGCTGTCGATCCACGAAATGTCACACTTGGAATAGCAACAGATGGTTTATGTCTACGTGCTTCTCTCTCTAACCCTTACAGTTGTTGGCCAGTAATTGTAGTACTGTATAATCTTCCTCCGTCTATGTGCATGAAAAGGGAGTTCTCAATGTTAACATTGTTGATTTCTGGGCCAAAACAACCAGGAAAGGATATTGATGTTTATTTACAGCCGTTGATAGACGAGTTAAAGCAGTTATGGGAAGGAGTAGTTACATTTGACTCGTTAAATAAATCTGAGTTCACAATGAGAGCTAGGGTGCTGTGGGCAATCCATGATCACCCTGCTTTTGGGACTTTATCGGGATGTACAACTCACGGTTACTTTGCATGTCCTGTTTGTGGGGAAAACACTTGTTCTTATTATCTTCCTGAAAGTAAGAAGATGTGTTACATGGGACATCGAATGTTTCTTCCTAACGAACACAAGTTTCGATACGATAAGACAAATTTCAACAACGAACAAGAACTTCATCGTCCTAAATGGCCATTGACTGGTTTTCAAGTTGAAAAGAAAGTAGCGAATATCAAAATGAAAGTTGGTAAACAAAAAGAAGAAATTGGTCGAAAACGGAAAAAGTCAACCAATGAAGATGTTGACAATATTTCTGGATGGTATAGGAGGTCTATCTTTTTTGATTTACCATATTGGAAAGCAAATTTGGTCCGACATAATATTGATGTTATGCATACGGAGAAGAATGTCACAGAGCATCTCATCAGCACCATTATGGACCATAAAGATAAGTCAAAAGATGGCATCAATGCACGCAAGGATTTGAAAATCATGGGTATAAAACAAAAGTTGTGGGTGATGGAAGATCCTAAAACAAATAAAACAATCATACCAAAGACAACTTTCGCTTTGAGCAAAGAAGAAAAGATACGGTTTTGCACCGTTTTGAAAAATCTGAAAGTGCCTAACAAATTTTCTTCTAACTTTCACAACAATGTGAGCATCAATCCTTCTGAACTAAGAAATATGAAGTCACATGATTACCATGTCATAATGCAGCATTTGCTTCCGGTATTGCTTCAACATTCTTATCCACAACATAAGGATCTACGAAATGATGTTCATCGTATTAGTTTATTCTTTAACATTTTGTGTTCAAAGGTGATCAATAGGGAACATCTTTTAAAAGCAAAGGCTAGCTTAGTAGAAGCAATGTGTGTTTTTGAAAAACATTTTCCATCTGCATTTTTTTATATCAGTGTCCACCTTATGGTTCATTTAGCCGATAAAGCGTTGATTTGTGGCCCTGTCAGATATAGATGGATGTATCCATTTGAACAGTAAATTTCTAATTTCAGTTATGCACATCATTATTTCATATAAATAGCTACAGTCTACAGTATATAATTGATCACATTTATAGGTTGATGAAAACATATAAAGGATATGTGCGCAACAAAAGATACATTGAAGGGTGTATTGCAGAAGGATATATCGTACAAGAAGCTAGTCTTTACTGCATGGAATATATGCCAAATGGAGGTGATGGCAATCATAAACATACCCGTGAAGCGTTTTTAGACGAGGACGATAGTTTGCTGGTGAGATACCTCTGGATAATGGTAAAGACATAACGTTAACCCAAGTGCAGTTTGAACAGGTGCGTAGATGGGTCCTTAATAAGTACGATGGATTGGATGAATGGAAGAAGTAAGTTCACGAACTTGTTTGGAATTTTAATTTTTTTTAATTCAATTTATATATACATTTTGATATGTGTTTTTCGTAAGAGGTATAACTCCTATGTGAAAAGTACTAGATTTCAACCTAGAGGCAGGGCTACCACCGTGGAAGTAGTTCAAAGTTTTAATCTATGGTTACGTAATGAGGTTTAACTTCGTCTTAAGTATTTCATGTTTTTATAAGTGTGCAATACACCTTTGTGACCATGTTTTTTTACTTATTAAAATTTATGTAGCTGTTAAAGACCATCGATGTTGATCCAACTCTGTGGTGGTTAGTGCACGGGCCGAAGTTCATAACGCGTAGTTATATGAAGTACCAAGTGAATGGATTTTTATTTTCCACGAAAAAGTACGAAGACCATATGGTAACACAAAATAGCGGTGTATGCATGAGAGCAATTACAAAATTTAGAGCGAGTGGCAAGGATAAAAATTATAAGGAAGCAGAAACAACGTATTACGGAGTCATTCAACGGATACTTGAGTTGGATTACACTGACTTCAAACAAATAGTTTTTTATTGTGATTGGGTAAAAGTCAAGGATAAGGTCAATGGTTGCAAAATAGATCCCATTTCAAACCTCATCATGGTAAATTTAGGGAAATTGAAGAACAAAAATAACGTGAATGACGAGCCATTTATTCTTGCATCAGAAGCGAGTCAAGTTTTCTACTCAAAAGAGTTAAAAAATAACGGATGGTCTGTGGTCTTGCATACACCAAAACGGTTGACTACAAATGTGGACGACATTGAGTTCCCTACCGTCTATCAATCAGCTTTTGAAGACAATGAAAAATTAGAAGACCTTACCAAATCCATATGTTAACTTATTAGTATTCGTACAACACATGATTGTGTGTCTGTATATTTTTAATTGCACGATTGTGTGTATGTATGGTTTTGAATATTTTATACATTCCAATGCAATTCCAGGTGTTGTCACTTAATTATTTTGTATGTGCAAGTGTGTTATATTATGGAGTGTTGACATTGATACATGTATAATTATTATCGTGACTTATTAAAATAATTAGTAATATTATATTTTGCAGGAAACTATGTCAGAAAATCCACCATCTTCACATTCGTCATGTTCAGAGGCGAAGAAAGTTGATCAAAACTTACTTGGTATTTCGGTCTCAGATAACGCTGGAAAAATCGCTACTATGCTCGGTAAACTAGTAAGAGCTCATGTGCCGATATTATATATAAGTTGGAATAAAGTACCTGGAATATACAAGGACAACGTTTGGAACGAATTGGTGGTAAGTATCCTTATCTGTTTGACAACAACTATTTCATTCAATAGCCTTATGGTTTCAACTCTTTGCACAACACATAATTTAATATATTTTTTGCAGAAAATTTATGAGCTCGATCCGCTTTCAAAGGAAATGTTTTTAAAGAGAATGGCCGAGGCTTTTAGGAGATACAAGAAAAACTTGAGAGTAGTTTATTATGACCCTTTCAACAATGACGAAGAACGGTTGAAAAATTGCCCACCTACAGTTGCTCAAGAAGATTGGGCAGAGTTCGTAAAAAATGAAGCAACGCCTGAAGCGAGCGGAAGAAGGGAGGTAAGCAAAAAGAACAGAGCATTGCTCAGTTATGCTCATCATGCAGGACGTAAAAGTCATGCTAAAATAGAACAAGAAATTGTAATTTATATTCATTTTCATTCAAATGATTTACACATTGTGATTGGATATTCATGTCGTTGCATCAACTTGTATTGCAGATCGTTGCTAGTCCATCAACAAATATCAGTCGTCGTCAAGTATGGGAGAAGACACACAGGAAAAAAGATGGTAGCATATCAGAAGCCACTTCTTCATACTTTGTAAGTTAAACAAATATTAACTTGCATATTCTTTAAAATTCCTTATTCATGTAAGTATTATCATATTACAGGATCAAATTGCGAAAGCGAAGGAAAAGATCACTGATAGTGATGAAGAAAATTGACAGTGGATGAAGACATCTTATCACAAGTGCTTGGTAAGGATGCAAGGGGTAGGAGCCACGGTGTTGAGACCGTTATACCAAAGACTAAAGTTAAGGCTTGTGCCATTGCACAGAAATGACTCCGACATGTTCATGGCGAGCAGGATGAGTTGAAAATGAGGGTGGGAAGTTTGGAGGGTACAGTGGGAAATTTGTCTGGGCAAATGGAGGTTTTGATCAACATGGTGGAAAATATTGAATAGGGAATTCGTGCACCGGTCAATTCTTCTGATGGAGGATGCGCCACACAATTCAATGCTCCCGAATTCATTGCTTCGAAATTCCAGGATTCGACCAATGTTACGAACAATCAAAAATGTGAAATCCTCAACTCTGATTTAGAAGTAATAGGAACAGGTATTTTTAACATTTAAACATTTTTGACATAATAAGTAGAAAACTTAAATAATAATAAATATTCCATTTTATTGCAACAGGTACTATATGCCGAGATTCTACATTGTCCAACATCCATGGGAAATCTGTACCATCCACACATGAAAAAGTGGTGTTGGACAGTATACTGCTACCAAATGAGAGAACCAGCAAAATGAATCATCAATTTGCAGAGACCTTTGCTGATGTTGGAGTGGGTGGATATGTGTGCCATCCGAAGTGTCTTATTCGATATCTCTAGATGATGGAGCAGGTATATTTTCTGTTTATGTGGTCCACCTTTCTCTCTTGAAGCTTTGTCCAATGTCGAATAACGACTTTAATAAGGTGTTTCTACATATGAATTATGTGTATTATTAAGTTTATCTTTAGATAACGATTATCAAAAAATCTTTAAAATGTCAATTTTAGACACTTAAGTTACTCAGATGGTATCGAGATGAATTTTAAAATCCGATATGTACACCCTAGATACACTCATCTCACCCGAGATCTCATTCGATACAAGATATTATGTGTAGAATTTCTGAGGCGAGACGCCATTGAAATCTGAGATTTAAAACCTTGGTAATAATAGTAGCTACTATTTTCTACTTATGTTGATAGAGAAAACTTATGAAGTCACTGTTCAAAACATGTTTTTTGATTGGCAAGGAAACCCTGTTTTTTCATACGTTTTATCATAGTTTAGTCATCATGGATCAGTATATCAAAATTGCTACCATTGATGTGTGTGTATCCACCTGCTTATAAATTTTTTATTGGTACACCTGTCTTCAATTCTTGTGAATGATCTCATAAATTTTCTCATGTGAAAATTCGAATTTCACACCAGTGGAGAAGAATCCTGAAGTAAACATCTTCTGTATATTAAATATAATTAGCAGCAAGTTTTTCATTTGCCAAGCATTTAAATATCCAGAATTGGTGTGAAAATACAAATATAATAAAAATTACATACAAAGATAATAAAAATTACTAAAATATAATACAAAGGATTAGAACTAACCACATTATCTTTTGTTCCGAATTAACCACATTATCTTTTGTTTCGAACTAACCACTTGTAAATGTAACCTGCATATTGTACAAAAAAATAAAAGGTGAAATAGCACTGCTACTTGTCTTGCAATAAAAGCAAAGCTCGTTTTTGATGCAGTTTCCCTTTACTTAAAATATATAATGATTAATGAACTATACCATCTTTTGTAACTTTTATTGCATAGAAAGGAAAAAAAATCAAAGGAGAACCACATTTTTGTCAAAACTTATGCACTGATAACTCCATAGTCATAACACCCGTTGTATCATTTTGGGAAATGCATGACTGCAGTTGTTAAAGATAATTATTCAATTCTGGTTTATTGATTACTGCAATTGGACCAGAGGATCCCATCCTGAAATGCACATGTCATCTAAGTATAATGATACTGATCACTGAATTGGTTAACCATGAGTTTTATGTTGACTACACCTTAAAACAATGACACTAATTCCAAAGATGTAGATTCAACATATAATTTTCACACCAATTCTGGATATTTACATATACTGTATCAAGATGATATCAGTTTATTATGGACATGCAAAGTTCATGCTTATTTGTATCTTATTTTTGGTTGCAGGTACGACAAGTTTATTGGTGTATGATTCCTTCTCAAATGATTTTTCAGTTGTACCAAGATTTGAGGACTTCAAAGGTGTTGGGCATTTCCTTGGCATGGAGTGTGTGTATTTTTTAAAATGTAGGCCTTTTGTGTTTGCTACTGTTATTATATAACAATACAATCTCCTATGATTATCATTATCGTTAACTATGATTCTTGAATTGTAACCATATAAAGACTTGTAATGCCAGCGGTACTACGAGGGTATGAAATTTCAACCGTTCAACAAAGTCGTTATTCGACATTGGACAAAGCTTCAAGAGAGAAAGGTGGACATCAAATAAGTCCAATGCGATAGTGTTTTCTAGTATCCGCTACTGCGATATATTAATGTGCTAAATGCTAGTGTTATGTAATGATATTATGTAATGATATTATTAAGTTATTACGCACTACAATGCGGATTATTGAATCATTTGAATGTGCACTTTCTATAATATTATTTGTTTTGATGTCTCGAAATGATTATTGATTATATATTGGATACGAAAAGGTCTATAATATTATACATTGGATATGATTATATATCTATATCTAATTGACTAATTAGATACGGCTTTTAGCCGTATCTAATTGGTTCATTAGACGCTGCCTATTTGTCAATTAGATACGGCTTCTGGCCGTATCTAATGTGCCAATTAGATACGGCTAATGGCCGTATCTAATTGATACATTAGATACGGCTAAAAGCCGTATCAAAATATTAAGCTCGGCATATTTTGATACGGCTTTTAGCCGTATCAAAATATCGTTTATTGTGTAGTGCGTACACGGTTGTTAAAGTGGTTTTCGGTATTGGCAGAGAGTATGACAATATCTGATCCCGGTCTCTTTAACAACCAGTCGTTATTATAACACCGCGGTCATTTCAAAATAGTTTATACTTCAAAACCAAAATATCATTTCCATTTCAAAACTCATATCAATACGATATCATTTTCATTTCAAAACCAAATACGATATCATTTTTACTTCAAATATATCCATTTCCAAAATCATATTACTTTCAAAGTTATAACACTTTCGAAACCAAACACTTGAAATTATAACACTTTGGAAATCACAACATTTTGAAATCATAGCACTTTCCTTTAAACAGTTTAGATATTAATAATAGTACATATAATAAAATAGTTTATAAAATAAAATAGTTTATATAAAATAGTTATAAGTTAAAATAGTTTATAATAAAATAGTTTATATTGAAAATGATTTATATTAAAATAGTTTATATTAAAATAACTTATAAAGTGAAATATAAAATAGTTTTAAATATAGTTAAAAAATACTTTATATAATAAAAATAGCTTCCTCAAATTTCACAAATCAATTCAAATTAACACGAGTTCCAAAATTCAAATTAAATTCAATCTCAATTCATTAATTTCATTTCAATTCAGTTTCTCAATAAACCATTTCAAATTTTATCAATTTCAAATACAGATTTGAACCACAAAATAAACCATTTCAATTTCAATATATTTCAAAGCTTTAAATATTCAACATTTTCAAAACTAAATTTGATAATTTCATTTATTTCCAAATTTAACTTCGTTATTATTTAGTTTTGAAATATTCACTCAATAAAATCCAATATCATTTGAATAAAACTTCAAATTACAAATTTAAATAAACTAAATATCCTATTTCAATTTATGTAAATTTGAAATATTCATTTAATCGCTTTAAATCAAATCAGCTTATAGAATCATATCTTTAAAATTTCAAATTTAATAGGTTTTAAATCGATTTTAAAATTAATATAACTCTCAAGAGAATATGGTTTCAAATTAAATTAATTTTATCTTCCCAACTTTAATTTATTCAAATTATTATAACATTTCAAAACATATAACTTAAAAAATTAAGAATTTAACTATATATAAAAAAATAACATTTATATATAATATTTTAAAAACCAATATCTATATAAAACCATATATATATATCATTTTAAACCTTGGAAATCATTTCAAAATATATATATATATACCAACGGTGTCTGTATAAAATTCTCTATCCTATGGTCAAGTGATACGGATATTTATCATTTCAATCCGCAATTTAAATACCTACGGGTATATATCATTTCAACCCGCAATCCCAAATTCAATGTCAATGAAAATCGCTTGGGTTTATCATTTCAACCCATAACGATTTTCTCCTATTCTACCAAATCATTTGGGTATGTATCATTTCAACCCATAGTGAATTCTATACTACCAAGGAACTTGCAGAGTGAGAATAGATATGATAATAATATAACAGGCATATATCATCAATATAAATAACAGATAAGGGTGTCAGATATCACAGGTGAACAGATACAGATAATAGCATATATATGGCAATGTAAATAACTAACAGTAGCATATTTCAATTGTCGTTTCAATTAAAATCAAATTTAATAAATATAAGAATGTTAATCGTGAGTGATTGCTCACCTTTTGAGGCTAGAGAGTTTGACAATGGAACAAGCTACGAATTCCAAAGCAAAGCAAGATTGGCACAAATTTGACGAGCAAAGCTGATAACTCAGAATTTGACGAAATCAAATCAAACTGGATTGATGAAGATCAATGGTATAGGTGAACTTATATATCTAACTATATATATATAATCAGATTCCAAATTCAAGCATATATTGAATCAAATATGTATGCATTTTAAAATCCATTGTTAAAAACTCAAATATTAAAGTCAAAAATATATAAATAATAAATTTTTGAATCAATACATTTAAAACATAACATATATATTTATACAACTTATATACAGTAACTTAATACATATATATATACTAGCCAGACAATACATACATTAAATAAAATATTCATGTTATACATCTTCCAACCCATATTATTAAACACATAAAAATCAAATTTATAAAATGTCAAACAGCAATTCTGTAACTATATACCACTTACATTATCTCAATACATATAAACTATCATTTATATACAAGATACTATAGACATAACTATATATATATCTACTGTTATAAAAATTACCTATTCTCATCTCTATATATTACATAACCAGTCACTATATTATATATTTTAAAACATATAAGCTTATGCATATATATATATATATCTAAATCTTATGTATACCTTTACATAAATAAGCTGACCGGTTGTATATAATAAAATCCAACATTTACTTTTTAAAACAAACCTTTTTTATAACAAATCATACTACATACATAAATATCAACTATCTAAAAACTTATATATATATATAATACATGTAAAATCATACAAGAGTAGTTATAAAATAAATTATACAACTTATATACATATATAAACTAATCTATAACATCATACCGTAAACAACAAAGTATATATATGTATAACAGGTTTATAACATACGGTAGACAACTGGTTTACACAATATATAAATATATATATACACATAATATATATCACATACATTATAACTTACAGACTAGTATATAAGATACACGTATAAATTTATATATAAGTGGTCATATTATAACTTATACTTATATAACTAACAAATAGATTATACACATCTATAATCTAAACAATATATATAATATATGTTGTACAATATGTATAGACAACAAGTCATAAAATCGTTACATAAAAGAAACCTATATAATATAAAACTGTATAAACTGTATAGCTTTTATTACTAATAGCTATATATACACTAACATAAATTAACTGTTAAAATTTATATACATAATACCTTGCAAAGAAGAGGTGAAGAAGACAGTTGCGGAGGGAGGTGGAGGAAGGAAGAGAGGCCGAAGATGCTCGCGTGGCAGAGGCCAAGCGGCGGAGGAAAGGCTGCTCGTGGCGAAGCTATGGTGTAGTCGGAGACGCTTAGTGGCGAGACAAGCTTGGTGGAGGGGAGTTGCGTGGAAATCAAAGGTGGAGTGTGGTCGGAACAGTGTTGTGGGAGGATGGCTGGGCAGTTCAAGGAGTCGGAGGGCGAACTGGGGAAGGGCTGTTGTGTTGAGGTCGGTCGGGAAGAGGCGGCTGTCGCTTGCGTGGTGGCTAGTTTGGTGTGCGGTGATGAATCGGTGAAGAGGCAGGTTGACATTGATATGGAGAGAAGAAGTTGCTTGCGGCCATGTGAGATACGAGTAGGAGAGAGAGTAGATGGGTTTGAGAGGGAACGAGTAGAGGACGAAGATGAAAGATGAAGGCAGGAACTGTTATGTTTCATTCATATTTTATATTACTCATCGGGACAAAATAAATGAATGAACAAAGAAAA
The DNA here is from genome assembly GCA_030737815.1 of Allium fistulosum. Taxonomy (NCBI): domain Eukaryota; kingdom Viridiplantae; phylum Streptophyta; class Magnoliopsida; order Asparagales; family Amaryllidaceae; genus Allium; species Allium fistulosum. Next base: position 492,376,478 of record CM060905.1, on the reverse strand, counting down.
ATCAAAAGTCGTCAATCGAACAGCTGGCTGAAATTATTAATAGTTGATGGCTCTTCGATTTCACGTGGGTATCTGAAAAGACAAAAGAAACCAAAAGATTTAAAAACCGGTACCGATACGAAATTGTTTTCGCGGATTCTGCCACGTATCGGACTTCAAAACATAGAATTGAATATACCGTAGTGATCAGCACGACGAGACGATCAAAATGGTATACAGATATCAGTGGTACGATCATCCTATCAAAAGTCGATAATCGGTACCAAAAATGCTGCTAATTTTCCAGAAATAAAATAAACGGAGCAATTGCAGTCCAAATTTGACGAAACGAAATATGACGTCTCACTCAGAAGATGATTTACAAATTTATTGTGTAAAACTATTCAAGTTTGGAAAGTATTTTATTATCATCAATTTTTAACTGATTCGAATTGAAATAAAATTACACAAGAAAAATAAACTTTCGTATTTTCAGATGAAAATTTACCATTTTCTATGTTTAAATAGACGTATTCCAAATATCAAATTTTTATTTCTAAATTTAATTATTTAAAATTTCACAAAAATTCAATTGAATACGTTATTAAAACCATTAAAATTTACGGGTCGTTACAAATCACCGAAACTTTCACTATTCTGCACAAAATAATTGATCGACGTCAAAGTAATAAATTGTAAAGCAATTGCATGAAGAGTTGAAGTGTCAAAAATTAACCCTGCATGAAACATGCTAAAATTCAATATTGGTAGCTGTAACGGCAATCATTATTGAAGAAACGGTAACACAATTGACATTATTAAAGACTGAAGTTTAAAAGTTGATTGAAATATATGAAGGTTCACCAAAACTTTCATCGTTCAACATGAAATAATTGATCGACACCAAAATAGTAAACTGTAAAACAATTGCATGAAGAGTTGAAGTGTCAAAAATTAACCATGCATCAAACATGCTAAAATTCAATATTGGCAGCTACAACGGCAATCATGATATTGCATCACTGTGATAAACATTAATTTATCGCCAGTTTGACCAACATATAAGGTTCTAACAAAAAATCACTTAATTCAATAGCAGATAAAATTGTTCAACAAACAAATAAATGTATGGTAAAAAATATATTTGAGTTGCTCAAATGGTTAAGCAACTGTTATTAGTAGTAATACAGAGGCCTTTGATGGTAAACACAATGCTAATTCTCCATTGTAAATCAGAATCTAGATTTTTAATTTTTTTTAAAAACAAAATGCTAGGGTTCATACCTAACTACTATCGACCACTGTATGAAGTCAACGGCTAGCGGTACAGCTACAGTCGGAGGGGTAGAGTAGCAATCTACAACAGATCCAAGCGACGGTAGTCGATCTGTGATGGAAGGTGAATTTGGGTGGGTTATAGTAAGGCAGGAGGAAAGAAGAAGAGGGCGTTCTTGCCAAGAGAGGAGTTACATGAGATTGGAAGATCGTTGGGGGAGGAGTACCAAACGCTTCTGGAGGAGAGAAAATCGCATCTGTGAAGAAGGAGAACAAAACTTTTACTAGAGAGGAGCGTTAAATTTTGGGTAAGAGAAGCGTTGAATTTAAGCTATGTAAGAGAAGCTAAGAGAAGGGCAAAAGGGAATGGGTGCGAGTAATTGTATTTTTGTTGGAGGTCTATATTGCCAAGAATGGATCAAATTAAGAAAAGAGCGGTATTTTATTTCTAAAATTATGAGAAAAAAGAAAGAAAAATTCGTGAGAATTCTGACTTTAAGATAATAGTATGATGGTATATAATTAATATGTACAATAGACATATGTTTACTCATTTAGTAGCCTTTGCAAACGTTATGATGGTATATAATCATTGGATATAAGGACATGCGCATAAAAATTGGTAAATTTATCACTAATAATTAGTTAGATGAAATTATCAATTGACCAAATCGCAAATATTAGGCACAAAATGTAAGGAAGGTCAATCCATTAATGTTGAAAACTAAAATTACCTGATATTATCATTAATAATGAATCAAACTCGTAAATATTATCGTGGATATGGCTGCTCTGTCATCCTTTTATTTATAGGACTGAATTCCACCTTCATCAATGAAAATGATAAGTAGAAAATGAAATGGATTATTTATTTCCACAATAGGTCACTGATTTAATGTAGTATAAATAGTATCAACAACTAAACCAAAACATCATAACAAAGCATTCACTCATATTGCTTAGACCGTCATATTTTAGGATACTTTTACACAACTAACTTTTAAACCATAAGTGTAAAACCAAGCATTTTTCTAAAAGCATGAGCTATGTTTAATAGTATAGAATCTAGCAATACAAAAAGGTAAGAAATTATAGTAAAACGGGCAACATTAGTTAACACAAAAATTACCCTCCACTAAACTAAATCTTCATTAGGTCGTAGAAACGGTAACCCGGTTGTCATTATTGAAGGAAGAAATTTAAAAGTTGATTGAATATATGAAGGATCACCAAAACTTTCATCGTTCAGCACAAAATAATTGATCGACGTCAAAGTAGTAAATTGTAAAGCAATCGCATGAAGAGTTGAAGTGTCAAAAATAAACCCTACATGAAACATGCTAAAATTCAATATTGGTAGTTGTAACAGCAATCATTATTGAAGAAACAGTAACCCAGTTGACATTATTAAAGATTGAAGTTTAAAAGTTGACTGAAATATATGAAGGATCACAAAACTTTCATCATTTAGCACGACATAATTGATCGACACCAAAGTAGTAAACTGTAAAGCAATTGCATGAATAGTTGAAGTGTCAAAAATTAACCCCGCGTCAAACATGCTAAAATTCAATATTGGCGGCTACAACGGCAATCACGATATTGCATCACTGTGATAAACATTAATTTATTGCCAGTTTGACCAACAGATAAGGTTCTAACTAAAAATCACTTAATTTAAGAGCAGATAAAATTGTTCAACAAACAAATAAATGTATGGTAAAAAAAAATATTTGAGTTACTCAATTTGTTAAGCAACTGTTATTAGTTGTAAAACTAAGGCCTTTGATGGTAAACACGGTGCTAATTCTTCATTGTAAATCAGAATTTGGATTTTTAATTTTTAAAACAAAATGCTAGGGGTTCTTACCTAACTACTATCGACCACTATGTGAAGTCAACAGCTAGCGGTACAGTTGCAGTATGAGGGGTAGAGCAGCAATCTACAACAGATCCAAGGGACGGTAGTCAATTGTGATGGAAGATGAATTTGGGTGGGTTATAGTAAGGCGGGAGGAAAGAAGAAGAGGGCGTTTTTGCCGAGAATGGAGTTACCTTTGAGGTTGGCAGACATGGGGAGGAGTACCAAATGCTTGTGGAGGCGAGCAAATCGCATCTGTGAAGGAGGAGAACTAAACGTTTCCTGGAGAGGAGCGTCAAATTTTGGGTAAGAGAAGCGTTGTATTTAACCTATGTAAGAGAAGCTAAGAGAAGGGCAAAAGGGAACGGGTGCGGGTAATTGTATTTTGTTGGAGGTCTACATTGCAAAGAATGGATCAAATTAACGAGAGAGCAATATTTTATTTCTAAAATTATGGGAAAATAGAAAAAAATCGTGAGAGTTCTGACTTTAAGATAGATATTATGATGGTATATAATTAATATGTACAATAGGCAGATGTGTACTCATTTAGTAGCCTTTGCAAATGTTATGATGGTATATAATTAATGGATATAAGGACATGCACATAAAAATTAGTAAACTTATCACTAATAATTAGTTAGATAAATTTTCAACTGACCGAATCGCAAAAATTAGGAAGAAAATATTAGGCAGGTCAATCCATTAATGTTGAAAAATAAAATCACTTGATATGATCATTAATAATGAATCGAACTCGGAAATATTATTCCGGATATGGCTGCTCTGTCATTCTTTTATTTATAGGTCTAAATTCCACCTCGTCAATGAAAATAATAAGTAGAAAATGAAATGGATTCTTTATGTCGACAATAAGTCACTGATTTAATGTAGTATGAATACTATCAACAACTAAACCAAAACATCATAACAAAGCATTCACTCATATTGCTTAGACCATCATATTTTTGGATACTTTTACACAACTAACTTTTAAACCATAAGTGTAAAACCAAGCACTTTTTCTAAAAGCATGAGCTATATTTAATAGTATAGAATCTAGCAATACAAAAGGGTAAGAAATTATAGTAAAACAAGTAACATTGGTTAACACAAAAATTACCTTCCACTAAACTGAATCTTCATTAAGTCGAAGAAACGGCAACCCGGTTGACATTATTGAAGGCAGAATTTAAAAGTTGATTGAAATATATGAAGGATCACCGAAACTTTCACCGTTTAGCACAAAATAATTGATCAACGTCAAAGTAGTAAACTGTAAAGCAGTTGCATGAAGAGTTGAAGTGTCAAAAATTAACCCTTCATGAAACATGCTAAAATTCAATATTGGCAGCTGTAACGACAATCATTATTGAAGAAACGGTAACCCAGTCGACATTATTCAAGACCGGTCTAAAAGTTGACTGATATTTATGAAGGATCACCAAAACTTTCACGTTCGGCATGAAATAATTGATCGACGCCAAAGTAGTAAACTGCAAGGCAATTGCATGAAGAGTTGAAGTGTCCAAAATTTACCTGCATCAAGCATGCTAAAATTCAATATTGGCAGCTACAAAGGCAATCATGATATTGCATCACTGTGATAAACATTAATCTATCGCCAGTTTGACCAACAGATAAGGTTCTAAAAAAAATCACTTAATTCAAGAGCAGATAAAATTGTTCAACAAACAAATAAATGTATGGTAAAAATATATTTGATTTGCTCAAATGGTTAAGCAACTGTTATTAGTAGTAATACTGAGGCCTTTGATGGTAAATACAATGCTAATTCTCCATTGTAAATCAGAATCTAGATTTTTAATTTTGTTTAAAACAAAATGCTAGGGGTTCATGCCTAACTACTATCGACCACTGTGTGAAGTCAACAGCTAGCGGTACAGCTGCAGTAGGAGGGGTAGAGCAGCAATCTACAACAGATCCAAGGGACGGTAGTCGATTGTGATGGAAGATGAATTTGGGTGGGTTATAGTAAGGCGGGAGGAAAGAAGAAGAGGGCGTTTTTGCCGAAAATGGAGTTACCTTTGAGATTGGCAGACATTGGGGGAGGAGTACCAAACGCTTATGGAGAAGAGCAAATCGCATCTGTGAAGGAGGAGAACAAAATGTTTCCTGGAGAGGAGCATTAAATTCTGGGTAAGAGAAGTGTTGAATTTAACCTATGTAAGAGAAGCTAAGAGAAGGGCAAAAGGGAACGGGTGCGGGTAATTATATGTTTGTTGGAGGTTTATATCGCAAAAAATGGGTCAAATTAAGGAGAGAGTGGTTTTTTATTTCTAAAATTATGAGAAAATAGAAAAAAAATCGTGATAATTCTAACTTTAAGATAGATAGTATAAGAGTTTTGACTTTATTGAAGGCAGAAATTTAAAAGTTGATTGAAATATATGAAGGATCATTGAAACTTTCACCATTCAGCATAAAATAATTGATTGACGTCAAAGTAGTAAATTATAAAGCAATTGCATGAAGAGTTGAAGTGTCAAAAATTAACCTTGCATGAAACTTGCTAAAATTCAATATTGGCAGTTGTAACGATAATCATTATTGAAGAAACGGTAACCCAGTAGACATTATTAAATACCGAAGTTTAAAAGTTGACTGAAATATATGAAGGATCACCAAAACTTTCATCGTTCAACATGAGATAATTGATCGACGCCAAAGTAGTATACTGTAAAGCAATTCCATGAAGGGTTGAAGTGTCAAAAATTAACCCTGCATCAAACATGCTAAAATTCAATATTGGCAGCTACAACGGCAATCATGATATTGCATCACGTTGATAAACATTAATTTATCGCCAGTTTGACCAACAGATAAGGCTCTAAAGTAAATGCACTTAATTCAAGAGCAGATAAAATTGTTCAACAAATAAATAAATGTATGATAAAAAATATTTGAGTTGCTCAAATGGTTAAGCAACTATTATTAGTAGTAAAACTAAGGCCTTTGATGGTAAACACAATTCTAATTCTTCATTGTAAATCAGAATCTGGATTTTTAATCTTCTTTAAATCAAAATGCTAGGGGTCCATTCCTAAATACTATCGACCACTGTGTGAAGTCAACAGCTAGCAGTACAGCTGTAGTAGGAGGGGTAGAGCAGCAATCTACAAGAGATTCAAGCGACGGTAGTCGATCTGTGATGGAAGATAATTTAGGGTGGGTTATAGTAAGGCAGGAGGAAAGAATAAGAGCATTTTTGCCAAGAGCAGAGTTACCTTTGAGATTGGCAGATCGTTGGGGAGTACCAAACGCTTGTGGAGGAGAGCAAATCGCATCTGTGAAGGAGGAGAACAAAATGTTTCCTGGAGATGGGCGTTGAATTTTGGGAAAGAGAAGCATTGAATTTAACATATGCAAGAGAAGCTAAGATAATGGCAAAAGGGAACGGGTGCAGGTAATTGTATTTTTGTTGGAAGTCTATATTGCAAAGAATGGATCAAATTAAGGAGAGAGCAGTATTTTATTTTATTTCTAAAATTATGAAAAAATAGAAGAAAAAAAATTGTGAGAGTTCTGACTTTAAGATAGATAGTATAAGATTAGTTTGTTTCAAAGGTTTACTTCTATAATTGTCTCTTAGTTTTAATGTTTTCTCCCTGGATATCTTGCAAACTTATATCCATTTTGATTTCGTAAATGTTAAAGTGGAAAAAATTATTAAAGAGTATGAATAATAAAGGCATCAAAAAAATAAAGAGACAAAGGGAATATTAATGTTTAGATTTAATGCTTTCATGATTGGTATCTTGGGAGCATATCACCATTTTGATTTTGGAAAGGGTGAAGTGGAAAAATAATTAAAGGGTATGAATAGTAAAGACATCAAAAAAATAGAGAGACAAAACGAACATTAATGTTTTGATTCAACGCTAGATAGGAGGCAACATAAATTTTCTATAGAGGTCTAGGAGAAAAATTGATCTCAAATTAATGACAATGCAATATTCAACCTAAGGTGAAGTAAGAGGAAAGATGAATATTTGGTGGATATCCAATTTTTTATATAATATAGTAGTTTTCAAATTTCAAATATTAATATTAATCAATTCAAATACTATCATTAAACCAATCATCATTAACTACTGGAGTAAATTTATCCCTAATATTAATGAGATTACAATAAAAATAAATACCATGCATATCATGACTAGTAATAAACATATCTCAAAACATACAACAATAATCTAAAAATAGTAACCTAGGTATTACTTATGTTGTTAATTTTAATACCTTTGTTATTAATTGGGTGATATAAGAAGTTGTTATTATGTTTGATAATTAGGATCTGAGTTATTTTATATGGTACGATTTTGCATAACCAAATAACTGTTTTCTCACTCGGATTTACACAACTAACCGAAGTGGGTTTTTATGGTAACATTTTTGATTTAATTTTAAAACGTTTTTAAGTGGGGTAACAGTATATTTGTTGTATGTTGATAGTAACATACTAAAACACCATATGGAATGATATCTAATTTTATCAGCGAAGTTTCATCGTCTGCTGAAAAATTACATGTAAATTTCTATTGGCAAGAGTATGTATTATGGTCTTATTAGTTAACTACTAAGTTATTAAATGATAAAAATATAATTATAATCTTAGAAAAAGTAAAATCTTTCTTTAATAATAGTTGTAATACCTTTGATGTCGCACTTTTTTAGTGTTAGCATAAACTGCCAAAAATGGCCCTCTACAAATATTATCAAATCTTAAAATTATCTAAGAATAAGATCTGATTAATAAACTCTTGTAATGACCCGTCTTTTGACCCTTAGAAGTCGACACTAATACATCCACGGTATTCACGTGCAGAGCATCCGAGTGCCAAAAAAATAGATTGTTGGGATGAAAAAAAAGAAAAGACAGAGCCGAAACTCACATCATGATGAGTAATATATAAGATCCAAATGATCTTTACAGTAGAAAACTTTAATATACATACAACCATCAGAGCAAACTAACTTATCATCAGTCCGGATAGTTATAACAGCTTGTTTTTACAAAGGTTGATAAATACAAAATAAGAAATATAGCGGAAAAATAAAATACGTCAGACCTTGGAGGCATCCAGCTCGTATCTTGAAGCTCCAAACATCCATTGCTAAATCTGAGAAAAATACTCGGGTCTGACCCGAGTATTATAAGAAAATAACACCTGGAATAGTCTGGTAAACCAGCGTGAGAAGCTTAAATCATTGGAATTATTTAATGTTATAAAACCCTTCTAAAATAAAAGTATCTCATAAGACCATGCCGCAAATAAACACGGACAGATTTTACCTTACGATAACTAACCCATTTTTATTAGAAAATTTTGTGATATGATAATAATATATAGGGTTTAAAATAAATATATAACGTAGCTGAAATGCTTGCATGTCACATTCCACCATATTTGGTATACAACTAAGTCCATAAGGCACGTATTGGAAAATGGATTTCATCAATGACAAGGCTATTGGGGTACCACCTGTCATAGTACACCTCTAGAGAAAATATACCGAGGGCCTCATATGGACCCCCTACCAACATAGACTGGCATATCCCTTCCTGGATAGTACTGAACATGTCATCACCTCGGTTGTTGTATACAACCGTGTTGGCCCCTAGCATACATAAATCCATAAATACTAATCTAGATCGGGTAATGACCATATGATAATGGTAGCAAATCACATAGCCCGACTACATATCTCTTGTTTTAGTCAATACCGAGTGTGAGGCTTAAGGCCACATTTTACCTTTTTAGCAGATCCTACTTAGAATGCTAACACTGCCTTCCAAGCAACAATGAAAGCTAGCATTCATCCATTCTAGTTGTTTAGGATATGAATAAACTGGAGGCACTACTTCTACCACATTCATTTTGGAATCACCCTTAGGATTAGTAGAAAGTAGCCCTTACACTTCAAAGACTCCATCTTCGATTCCATCATCTTTAATATGTCTTAAATTCGGACACTTATGCCGGTTCGAAGTGGTCGAATAACTCATGCTTATCCAATCCGGTCTCTCCGAACAAACAATCGATAGTTTTCAGTCAACTTAATTCCGATTCTTTCAGAAGTAAGCAGACGGTATAAAAGTCCCAAGGGGATCTCGAATATATGCCCTTAAAGCGAGAGACATTCCATCAAAATGAGTTCTCCCGAGAGATCTCAACTTGTATGAAATCACGAAGCTTTATATACTTCCCAATTCAAAATAGATCAAATTATCGATAGTGGATAAACCACTATTGCTACAACCATGCTTTCTATGCCCTAAAAATATGTAAATTTAATTAAAATAGAAATATTTGAATTCGAATTTTAATAATTATTATTTTGAAAATAAATTCTTAATTATTTGAAATCTAGTCACTACACCAAAAAGTATTTTTGGTTGCACACAAAAAACGCTACTATAACTTGTGGTAGCCATTTAAGAGAACGCCGCTAAAAACACACAACTAAAAATCCAGGACTTTCTATTGCGTTTTTATAAACGCTACCCAAAACAACATATTGCAGTGTTTTTTAGACGTAACCAAAAAAATTTACCACGGCGTTGTATAAACGCTACTAAAAAGTATTATTGACACTACTTCAAAATATTATAGTAGCATTTTTAATCTGCCTCCATATATATTTTGGTAGCCTTTATTAAAAGCTGCCAAAAATTATTGATTTTTTATAAATATTTCCCTCGCTATGTAGCTCGTTCAATGTCCACTTCATTTTGTTCATAACGTGTGTAGAAATAATTAACATATTTCAGTGAAACCAATAATCACTCATAATTATCATATTCAAACAACCGAAAAACACATTAATCACGTAATAAAATACGATATACAACCAATTTAATACAAAATATATTAAACCAATACATTATACAACCACCTTACTCCAACGCAAAACTGCACCAACCTTTCTTCAACATCACAAATTGCATCCTACAGTACTTCTTCCTACAACCTCCACTCCTTTACATCGCCATCACAAATGAGTTCCTCCCAAAACTGCTCCATCAACCACACACGCAACCAGAAATCATTATGCAACCAGCCTGCTTCAGCACGACCAAACTAACCTACCACTGCATCACCACTTCCCCCAAAGCAACCACGACCAAACTCTACAAGTCCACCCTACCTGAAATCGCCTGAATCAACTAAAAACTCCCCCAAAATCACCTTCCTGTTGAACCTCAACCTACGACCAGAAACCACCGAAATCAAATACATCTCCTTCACCGCTGCAAAGAACAACCCACAAGTTTCTATCATGAACTCCTCTCCTCAAATCAAAATCCGATCACCTTCATTGCAAACCATCACAACCACCTCCCACTGCCTTCTACTCCACAACATACACCAATCTAAACACACTACTTTCCAAAACCCTGTCACTCTCCCTTGCATACCACTTCCTTTACCCACTCCAAAAACCTAACAAACCTCTTGATCTTTCAAACAACTTGACAATATCTTGCTAAATAGCTTGGATGGAGCCTGATAACATGTGAAAAAGAAAACAATTTACACAAAATTTGGGATTTAAAATGTGACCCAATTAAGCATAGGAAACAATTTTTTTGAATATACCACTGATCCCTGCTGCCATGAATCTAGAAATTTCTTATCAATATTTTCTTTCGCATCAAATAAGTGATCAGATAATGCTTGAACAAGACTATCTAATCCGTGTGTACATGTTAACAAAAACAAACATTATATATTCAGGAGCTATATATTCACACTTTTTTGATAGAAAAAGAAAGAAAATTAACTACCTTCACTCCTCTGATCATCATTCTGAACATAAGGAAAAGGATATATTCATCGTCGTATGTTGAACCACAATAAAAATATTTTCAATTTAATGATCACACAAGTGCTACAACCTTGAAAATAATAATACGTAGGTAAAAGTGAACTTCCTAAAAGAAGTGAAAGCACTTACCTGAGATAACATGATAGGGATATTGTTTCCTGGAGATTTGACCAGGTAACTAGTACTCGGCATCCAGTGGAACTCGGCATCAGAGAGTGACCGGCATCCAGTAGTGTTCGGCGAGGCACTTAACATCCAGGAGTATACGACGAAGCACTTGACATCCAGGAGTACTCGGCGTAACACTCGGCATCCGGTGGAACTCGGCGTCAGAGAGTGCGCGGCATACAAGAGCGCTCGGCATCAAGGCTGCTCGGCATACAAGGGCGCTCGGCATCAAGGCTGCTCGGCATACAAGGGCGCTCGGCATCAAGGCTGCTCGGCATACAAGAGCACTCGGCATCGAGACTGCTCGGCATACAAGAGTACTCGGCATCAAGGCTGCTCGGCATAAAGAGCACTCGGCATCGAGACTACTCGGCAACAGGAGTACTCGGCATCCCATGGTGTTCGGCGTAATACTCGACATCCAGGAGACATTCAGCATGCACAACTACTCAGGATACCGGTATCGTTCGGCATGCATACACCGTTCGTTCAAGAGCTTGAGATGGAGGCACGTTCGGCCTCAACAGACAACCATCCTACACTTCCCACGACACCAACATACCGTTCGGCATAGAAGGAATGGTTCGGCGCAGAGCGTTCGGCACGCCTGGTTCGGCATACAGCGACCACTGCACTGGGGCTTGAGCGTTCGGCTATCCAGCCCACTTGGGAAGTCCAGCCCATATTTGCCTATAAATAGAGGGGCAGGGTCACAGTGAAATGGATCCTTTTTTGGGAGAGAAAACACCGGGGAGACTCTACCATTTTCAAGACTCATCTTCTCTACTTAACAACTCCACTCAAGCATTTGATTCACGAATTGTATTTGTAATCAACCATAAAGGAAATCAATAAAGTTGAACAAAGTGGACGTAGGCAATTACGCTGAACCACTATAAACTTGGTGTTCTTGCTTTCTGCATTTAAATTAGCATTGTCTTCTCTGTTTAATTTACTTTCATCACTTATATCTCTACACAATCTTTCTGAACGAGGTTAGTGACCAATTTTGGTGCTAACACTTTGGTGCTTTCACTGAGAATCGAATTCTCAGACCTCAAGGATCTGCTTTGAAGCTACTGGATTGAACAAATCCCCCAAAGAAGATCCGACTCACTGATAGGACATCCGTTGATTCTACTCAGAGTTCATACCAATAACTCTACAATGGCAAGACCACGGACCAGGTCAGCTTCTCATAATGCGGATGCCCGTGAGACTGCTAGCGTGCAACAAGCAGGACCTAGCAATCAACCAGCGATCCCGAGTGCAGGGATTGCCGCTCAAGAACAGACTTCAGTTGTCACCAGAGTAGAGTTCAATGACTTGATGAGAGAACTTAGGGAAAGCAGGAGACAACAGGAGACAACTGGGAGAACAGATGCAAGCTAATGCCAACCTGATGGCACAACTCACTCAACAGCAGCAACAGAATGCTGGGGGCAATCCCGCTGCTTACTCCTCATCTGACAGCTCAACTTCCTCTGATGAACCTCCCAGGCGCAGACGCCGTGAGACTGATGCTGCGCGAGCAGATGCTGCTGTTCGAACAGCTGGAGATCGCGACCAAGCAAGAGTTGGAAGCTTCAGGACCGGGATACAGATGGAAGATAGAGGCCCAGATCATCAGAATGCTAACGATGTCGAACCTCAAGATGCACGATTGGCAGATCGCCAAGAGAGAAGGCATCAGCCTGGACAGGCGCGTAGGACAGACTCCAACCTTTCGCCTTCCATACAGACACCCGATCTGACAGCCATGATCAGGCAATTGATGAAAGAGAATCAGGGCTTATCAAATGATGACTGGGGAGTGTCAAGAAGTCATACTCCGTTCACGGATGTGGTGTTGCAAGCAGCGTACCCCAGGAAGTTTAGTATGCCTACTATTCCTGCATATGAAGGAAAGACTGACCCTAGACAACATGTCATGAGGTACGAATGGATGATGGATTCAGCCAGAGCGAATGATGCCACCAAGTGTAGGTGCTTTCCGATTACTCTATCTGGGATCGCTACTATGTGGTTCACCCGACTTCCTCCGCGATCCGTATCAAATTTCGAGGAGTTGGCAAAGAAGTTTGTTGAGCAGTTCAGGATACACACTACGCGCCCAAAGGACGTGATGTCTCTGTCAAGTGTAATCCAAAATCCTGGGGAGTCGTTGAAGGAATATTTGCAAAGATTCCACGTAGCAGCAACTGAAGTCAGTAACCCCAATGACCATGCAATTCTGATGGCTGTAATGAGAGGTGTGGATCCAGACTCTGAGTTTGGAGACTGGCTGGCAGGAAAACCTCCAGCTACGCTAGAGCGTTTCTACTCTAAGGCACACCAGTTCATAAGAAGAGAGGAAGCTATGTGGGTACGACGAGATAAGGCGCCCGGACCTGTCCAAGAGTCAATAAAGAGCAACATTGCTGTGAAGCAATCCAGAGACAGCTCGGGAAAGGTCCAAGTCAATGTCCAGAACAAGCCTGGGCAACCCAAGGAGTCCGGAGGAAGAAGCCAAGGGAAAAGGAAAGAAGCAGGAAAGTGGAAGTCGAGAATTCCAAGCTACAGCGAGTACACTCCGCTAAACGCCCCACTTGAAAACATTTACCTATCCACCTGCAATACTTTTCAGTACAGAAAACCACGTCCAAAAGAATCAACTGAAGAACAGAAGCGGACCGGGAAATATTGTCGCTTCCATGAGACTTATGGACACAATACGGAAGAATGTAGACACTTGCACGACGCTATCGAGAAGTTGATCAGGCAGAAGAAATTGCAAGAATTTGTGAAGGATCCACAAGAAGGAGGACAGGGAACGTCGAACCCAGGTCGTGCACCAGCTCCACGTCATCCCGAGGAGCCTGCCCGGGCCGTTGGTAGGCTGGTCATAAATACAATTATCGGCGGGCCTCACCCCGCGGATAAGAATTGGCAGGAGATGGAGCGATATGCAAGTTCCTTGAAGCATGCAGATTTTGAGTGTTGTTCGAACATGGAGGACGGAGCCCCTGCTAAGCAACAGTGCGTAATGACAGACGATATTGTGTTCAGAAGCAGAGACGCTGATCAGGTAGAGGCTCCGACCATCGACCCCATGGTCATATCTGCAACGATCGGACCAGCATACGTAAAAAGAATTCTGATTGATTCTGGAAGTTCAGTCAACATCATCTTCAAGAAGGCCTACGATCAAATGAAGCTAGAAACAAAAGACTTGAAACCATCCAAAGCACGTATCCACGGCTTTAACGGCACTGCAACTGATGTAGTGGGATATGTCGAGTTACCAGTTGAACTGGGACAAGGCGAGCGTCGGAGAGTGTGAATTCTACCCTTTGTAGTTTTGGATGTGGGCTCTCCATATAACGTTTTCTTGGGCCGGCCGGCCCTGGCGGAGTTTAGGGCAGCGTTAGCCCCGTGGTGTTTAACTTTGAAGTTCCCGACTAACAAGGGAGTAGGCATTGTTCACGGCGACCAAGCAGCTAGTCGTTCCTATTATGTGGCCGAGCTCCGAGAGGCCCACCGGAGGGAGAAGGGAAAGGTTGCGGACAATCCCGTCCGCATCCTCAATGCGGATAATTGACAAGTAATGCCCGAGCCCTGGCTCGGGCATAGTTCTCGGATCTACGGAAGTATAGATCCGAGAGACGACAATGAGAAACCCAGGGAAGAGAAGGCGGCACCGGCTGAATTAACAATTGACATTTCAGTTAGCCGTGACGACCCTTCGCGAATACTGAAGATCGGATCACAGCTAGGCCCCGCAATGACTGAAGACCTTAGCGACTTCCTCCGGGCGAACCTTGATGTTTTCGCCTGGACGCATTCTGATATGTGTGGGATTTCTCCCGCCATCACGAGTCATATGTTGAACATAGACCCGAAATACGTCCCAGTCAAGCAAAAAAGGAGAGGAATGTATCCGGAGAGGTCCGCCGCTCTTGGAGAGGAGGTGGACAAACTCAAAGCAAATAGGTTCGTTCGCGACGCCCTCTACCCGGAATGGGTCTCCAACCCCGTGCTAGTAAAGAAGGCGAATGGGAAATGGAGGACTTGCGTAGATTATTCCGACTTGAACAAAGCATGCCCTAAGGACAGTTTCCCGTTGCCTAGGATCGATCAGTTGGTCGATTCCACCGCAGGACACGAGTTACTGTCATTCATGGATGCGTACTCAGGATACAACCAAATCCCAATGCATATTCCGGACCAAGAACACACCAGCTTCGTTACAAATGTCGGGCTGTATTGCTATGTAGTGATGCCCTTTGGATTGAAGAATGCTGGAGCAACTTACCAACGTCTGGTGAATCGAATGTTCAAGGACCAGCTGGGTAAGACCATGGAAGTCTATGTGGATGACATGCTCGTGAAGTCACGACGGTCAAACGACCACATTCAAGACTTGGCTGAAATGTTCGACATACTCAGGTTTTATGGCATGAAGATCAACCCGTTGAAGTGTTCTTTCGGCGTCGCATCAGGGAAGTTTTTGGGATTCATCGTCAACGCTAGGGGAATCGAAGCCAACCCAGAAAAGATCCAAGCTATTCGAGATGTACAAGCGCCCAGGACTATAAAGCAGGTACAGAGCTTGAACGGAAAAGTAGCTGCGCTGAGTCGATTTATATCCAAGGCAACTGACAAGTGCATCCCGTTCTTTGACATAATAAAGAAAGGAAAGAGAAATTTTGAATGGACGTCTAGCTGTGAGGAAGCATTTCGGAATCTGGTGAGGCATCTGGAGAGCCCACCAATGCTATCAAAGCCAGTCGATCATGAGATGTTGTACGTATACTTGGTTGTATCCCCACATGCGATAAGTGCGGCTTTGGTACGAGAGGAGGATCGAGTCCAAAAGCCGGTGTATTATGTTAGCAAACGTTTAACAGGGGCCGAGAGGAATTACCCTAAAATAGAGAAATTGGCTTATTGCTTGGTGATCGCATCACGAAAGCTTCGCCCGTACTTTCAAGCACATTCAATAGGTGTTTATTCCGATCAACCCCTGAGGCAGGTACTCCAACGGCCGGAAACTTCTGGAAGATTGCTAAAATGGAACATCGAGTTGAGCCAATTCGATATCGCGTACTTACCACGGAGAGCCATCCGAGGGCAAGCGTTAGCAGACTTCATCGCTGAATTTACCATACCCATCAAACCGGACGATCACGACATCATTCCCCCCGTTCGATGGAAATTATACATTGACGGTGCATCGAACGACCGTTGCTCCGGCGCGGGCGTAGTTCTTGTAACTCCGGAAAACCGATCGATCTGTTATGCCTTGAAGCTCGATTTCCCGGCTACAAATAACGAAGCCGAATATGAAGCACTGATCGCTGGCTTGAAGCTCATCAGGGAGCTCGGGATCGAATCAGTTGAAATCTTTTGTGACTCGCAGTTGGTGGTTTACCAAGTACGGGGAGACTACCAAGCAAAGGGACGAAAGCTTGCTCCGTACCTCATTCAGGTCCAAGAACTACTATCAAATCTTGAGCGTTATGACATCTCACATATCCCGCACGAACAGAACAAAGAAGCTGACTTGTTGGCTAAGTTCTCGAGTACCGACGATGCGCAACAAATGGGATTGTATCCCGTCGAAGTCTTGCATGCCCCGAGCATAGACGAAATGAAAGTCGATCGCGTGTTGGGAACAGAAATCGAGAAGGAATCGTGGATAACCCCGTTCAAACTGTATCTGACGACCGGGGCTTTACCAGGAAAAAGAAGCGAAAGACGGCAGGTCCTTCGAAAGGTCGCGCGATACATAATGCAGGATGGATCAATGTATCGAAAAGGATTCTCAGTCCCGTTATTACGATGCATCGCTCATGATGAAACAAAGCGAGTCTTGAGAGAGGTTCACGAAGGGGAATGTGGCGACCATACTGGGGGGAAAACGCTAGCAAAGAAGATCCTCCGCTATGGATATTATTGGCCCACCGTAAACCGGGATGCCGCGGACTACGCAAGAAAATGCGACAAGTGTCAAAGATATGCGAAAATCCCGAGGGCTCCATCAACGGAACTCACACAAATGATCAGTCCCTGGCCATTTGCGATCTGGGGAATCGATATAATCGGCTCTTTGCCTCTATCCAAAGGTGGTGCGAAATACGCAATAGTTGCAGTCGACTATTTCACGAAATGGGCTGAGGCAGAACCTTTGGCCACTATCACCTCTAAGAAGGTCATTAACTTCGTTGTACGAAACATTATATGCCGCTTTGGCCTTCCACGCACCATCATTACAGACAACGGAACGCAATTTGAAAGTAGAGAGTTCAAAGAGTTCTGTTTAAAGTACGGCATCGAGAAAAAGTTCGCCGCCGTTGCGCACCCAAAAGCTAACGGGCAAGTTGAGGCCGTTAACAAAATAATCAAGTCCATACTGAAGAAGCGTCTGGAGAAGGTTGGTGGCAGGTGGGTAGACGAACTCCCGACAGCATTATGGGCGTATAGAACTACCCACAAGTCCGCGACCGGCCACACTCCGTTCGCCTTGGCATACGGCTCTGAAGCCGTTATACCCGTGGAACTTGAAGTTCCATCGCATCGAGTGACATACTATGATCCCAAGACGAACCAAAACCTCTTGCTGGAATCACTGGATTGCATCGATGAAAAGCGTGAAGAAGCTGAATTAAGGGCGGCATCGCACAGACATCGAGTCAAGCGTTACTACGACGGCAGAGTCCGCCCAAGAATCTTTGATGTGGGTGATCTCGTTCTGAAATGAGTCTTCCCGGTACCATCACGCATGAATCCCAGCTGGGAAGGTCCATACGCCATTGAACGGAAGCTTGGGGAAGGAACATTCAAGCTAGCGACCGTTGATGGCGCGACACTTCCCCGAGCATGGAACAGTGAACATCTGCGGCACTATTACATTTAGCATGTTTTCCTTTCTTGTTGTAGGCACTGTTATTTCCTGCATGTTTCCGTTCAATAATAACTTAGTTTCCTTTTAAAGTTGTAATCAAGCGATTTAGTTGATTTTCATTAATAAAGGCTTGAAGCCATATTTTCTATGAAGTTTCTATATCTCTTAATTGGATGATGAATTACATTATCATGCACGACATACAGACTCGTACGAACGATTCCAAATCTCCGAATCCCCAAAGAGCGGATCGGAGTACTCTAAGTCCCCGGAGCGCGGACTAGAGTATAAACGATTCCAAATCTCCGAATCCCCAAAGCGTGGATTGGAGTACTCTAAGTCCCCGGAGCGCGGACTAGAGTATAAACGATTCCGAATTTTCGAATCCCCAGAGCGTGGATCGGAGTACTCTAAGTCCCCAGAGCGCGGACTAGAGTATAAACGATTCCAAATCTTCGAATCCCCAGAGCGCGGATCGGAGTACTCTAAGTCCCCGGAGCGCGGACTAGAGTATAAACGATTCCAAATCTCCGAATCCCCAGAGCGCGGATCGGAGTACTCTAAGTCCCCGGAGCACGGACTAGAGTATAAACGATTCCAAATTTCCGAATCCCCAGAGCGTGGATCGGAGTACTCTAAGTCCCCAGAGCGCGGACTAGGGTATAAACGATTCCAAATCTCTGAATCCCCAGAGCGTGGATCGGAGTACTCTAAGTCCCCAGAGCGCGGACTAGAGTATAAACGATTTCAAATCTCCGAATTCCCAGAGCGCGGATCGGAGTACTCTAAGTCCCCGGAGCGCGGATTAGAGTATAAACGATTCCAAATCTCTGAATCCCCAGAGCGTGGATCGGAGTACTCTAAGTCCCCGGAGCGCGGACTAGAGTATAAACGATTCCAAATTTCCGAATCCCCAGAGCGTGGATCGGAGTACTCTAAGTCCCCAGAGCGCGGACTAGGGTATAAACGATTTCAAATCTCCGAATCCCCAGAGCGTGGATCGGAGTACTCTAAGTCCCCAGAGCGCGGACTAGAGCATAAACGATTCCAAATTTCCGAATCCCCGAAGTGCGGAGCAAAGTACTCTAATTCCCCGGAGCGCGGACTAGAGTATAAACTATTTCAAGCCTCCAAGTCCCCGGGACACAGAGTCAGCAAGAAGACCAAGTACTCAAAAGATGCGGGACGAGAGGTACGCCATGTCCAAAAATGTTTGAACAGCACAAGAATGGACCGGGAGATAATGCAACTCATAAGAACTTGAGTTATGGCTACAATTAGTCAGCAAACCAAATAAAGACAAGAGAATCATTCAAACAAAAAGAAACTAAAACTTTATTCAATAAGTCCAAAATGGGGATACATGATCACTCCTACAAAATTCAGACCTCTCTATACAAACTACAAGTTGTGGAAGATAAAAACAATTGCAAAACTTAAGCAGGAAACTTGTTGAACAAGTGCATCGATTATTTCTTCGACTTCTTCTTCTTGTCTTCCTTTGGTGTTTCCGACGACTCCTCTCCCTCACGCTTTTTCTTGGACTTTTTGCTTGCTAGAGAAACGGAGTCAGGAGTAGGAGACGGGACATCTAGTGGCTTGGACCTGCCCGGGAGAATGATTTTCAAAGGTCTGTTCCGCGGGTCAGTGAGTTCCAGTATTTCAGATTCAACTTTGACTTTGACCTTTTTCTTCTCCTCGTCGGCGAGACGGTCCTTCATGCTCATCTCTGAAGTATGCTCAGAGGCGCCAGTGATTTTAACTTCATCGCTTCCTTCGGCAGGAGACGAAGTATCAAGTTTGTCATCATCAAGCGCCCTGATCACTTGAGCGTCTGGACCGGGAGTTACTCCTGCATGAGCAACGTCGCTTGTTTTCTCTGCTTCCTCCTTGGCGTCATCACTCCTCGGAGTTGGCTCGGCATCAGAGCAACCTGCACGAAAACATAAGGAATGAGCATTAGAACGAATAGCCACTGCTGAAGAATGACGGGAACTCTTCAACTTCTAGAGAAAGAAGAATTTCCTACCAGGGTCCGGCTGGCTATCGGTGGCACGAGGGGTTTCACCCTCCAGGATAGGTGACAGCACGTGAACACCAAGCCCGGGATCTTCGGGATCATAACTAGCATGCCGCTCGAATGGATCAAGTGCTGGCCGACCGGCCGATTGAGCAGCATAAGGAGCGGCAACGTGAGGAGTAGTAGCATCGGCCCCAGACGGGCCAGCTTCGTCATTCTTCTCTTTCGGAGGGGAAGAGCCTTTGCTATAAAGTGCCAATGCTGCGGATAAGTCCGATGGCTCATTCCCCCTTAGGAACTCCTTCACCAAGGCATCCTCGTCGACCTCGTTGGAGCCCGACTCGACCTTCTTGATCCTAATCAGAGTTTCCCACGCCTCAGCCAGAGATTCGAGGTAGCCGTCGCCCAGAAATGTTAAGTCGCGGTGCATAAGGACGCGGGCTCCATACTCGGCGATCAACGGGTCAAACATACTTTTGACCTCTTCCCTGCCGGCTTCTGCGGCCGCCTCGAGGCGAGAATCAAGCTCTCCCACAGCCATTCTTTTGCCCTCCTCACGGGCCTTGTCCTTCATTTTCTCGACCCCGGCGAGTTCGTCATCGAGCTTTGTCTTCAGGAGCCGGGTAGCAACAATCTCATCACAGTATCGCTGCGATTCTTCTTGAGCAGCTACTTTGTCTTCCTTCTCCTTGGAAAGTAATTCCTTCAGCTCCTTGACTTGAGTAGCAAGTGCGTCCCTTTCCTTTTGGGCAGAATCTTTTTCTAGGGCGAGGGCACCGCTGCGCTGGACTGCTTCGTCAAGCTCTTTTTTGTGAGCCGCCTCTAAACGAGTAACCGCCTCGGCAGTATTTTTTGCGCTTTGTTCGGCGGCTTCTAGCTTTGACTTATACGAAGCGAGCTCTTCATCTTGGAGTTTGATGATTTTCTTATCGTTGTCGGCCTCCAGATTCAGACGGTCAATCTCGTGTTGACGCTCGACGGATACTTTCGAGATCTTTTCCACCAAGTGCACGAACGCGTCATGTTGAACATAGACGTCGTTGTTGCAAGCAATGGCACTTTGCTTCACGTGCCCAGGAATGTGATGGATGGCTGGGAGGAATTTCAAGCCATCAAAGCAGATTTTCGGAAACTTGGCCTTAAGGTCGACCATCTTTTCCGCAACAGTCGGGTCCACTGCAGGAGTAGGAGGAGGAGGCTTTGAGAATTCCGTTCTTTTACATTTCTCTCGAACTTGCCTCGTACTCGATGAACTGGAGTGTTGTTCTCGAGCAGCATCAGACTGATAACCCTTCTGCGAAGACTTCTCCTTATCCGGCTCAGTTGGAGGAGGAAGATCGCGGGAATGAGAAGATTGAGAATGTGCTTTCTTGCGGTGAGACGACTCGCGAGGACGATTGTCCCTATCTTCATAATCACCTCGGTCCCTGCGTCTGCCTGAACCGGAATCCCATCCTGAGTGATGGAATATAGAAGACCCCTAAAGGCGATCAAGTCCGTGAGAGCGGCCCATATCACCTGCAAAGAATGGAAATAACAACGAGTTAAGGGGAATTCACGAATTAAAAAGACTTGAAGTATATTATGGAATGCGCATGTGCGTGTGTGTCCTAGTGTTCCCCCCGACGGACCCGTTCGTTTATCTTTGCTAATAGGAGTGTTGTCTCCTTGAGCCGGGAGTTGAACTCCTACATTGCCTCTGGCGGGCGAAGAGAATTTGAGAGCTTCAGGATCATCGAACTCGTAATTAAGTAAATCATCGGGGATGGACAGGTTGGACAGACCCCTCAGAGAACTTTTCAGGTGCTGCGAAGAAGCCTCTTTCTCAGGAGGGATAGGCGTAACTTTTGAGGTGCCACCAACTTTCTCCTTTTGAACCGTATATTTCAACTTCTTCTTTCCCTTCGAAGGGGAGGATGATGTCTCAATATCCTGAACTTCGATTGCCGGATTCCAAGCGGGACCCACGTTCTCGCCCTGAGTTTCGGGGGCATCATCCTCTTTGCGCTCGCCTTCTTCGTGCGTGTCGGGAGCGCGACGCGACGACGGTCCGGCAAGTTTTTTCCCTTTACCAGATGGAGGTTTGGGAATTGTAACACCTTCTGGAAGGCTGATCCAACGACCAGGGGCTAGCAAGCCGAACCCCGACAGCGATTCATTTGAAATGATAGTCCGGATGTCTCGATCCTCAGCAGGAAGAGCTCTAATGGCTTCAACAGCCTCAGAATATCCTCGGCCTTCCGGACGCGGGTTGATACCTGAAAAGATGAAATGAAGAGTTAGGAAAAACATGACTCCGATTAAAAACGAATAATGATTCAGCAGAGAGACTTACTGCCTTCAACCCATCTCCTAGCGAAACCGGAAGGGCAGCGCACATAGAACCATTCCTGTTTGTACAGGGCGAATTTGCTACAGGCCCCGGTCAAGATCTGACATTTGTGGTATGGCTCGAGGAACAGAAAAGAAGGACTGTCTTTCCGTCTCTTGAACATGTAAATATATCTGATATCACCGGCGGTTGGAGGTCTAGAGAAGACAGCCATGAAAAGTAGATAAGTCCCATATAGAAATGCATGGCCGTTCGGGTGCAGCTGCGACGGAGCTATGTCTATGTACTGCAGTACATCCTGGAGAAATAAGTTGAACGGAGGCACGCTGCCCATCCAACACATAAACTTGTTGCAGGTAGTGTACCCGACTGGGGGCAGATGAGGGCGATCGTGTCTTGAAGGAACTAACACGTCGGCAAAAGGAATCCCGTGAATAGAGCATATCCGTCGCAGAGCAGCTTCGTTGATCTTCGAGGCTTGAGAATCGATCGGATTGTCTAGTAAGATGGTTGCCTCCAGAGCATCAGGTGCCAAGTTATGAGCGGGAGAAGTTGACGGGTTAGAAGTATCAGCGTCTCCTTGCCTTGCTGACGGCCCAGGCCTGTCAGATATGGTGGCAGAACTAGATTTTCTCGACATCCCGAATAAATAATGAACCTGGCTAAATGCTTGAGAAAGCTATACTTAAAAAACGTTGAACGTTAGAATTAGCAACACGATTCCCCCCCCCCCCCCCGTGTGGTGTGTGAACTAGTGCAAGCAATTGTGTACAGGCAATAAGAATGTTTTAAAGATATAATGATTAGCTTCGAATCATCGCCTTCGAAGACCATCATCACTGACCGTCTCAAAAAGATCGCATTGAGGTGATTACAGTTCCAGATTCAAAAGACATATGATTTCTAAAGTAACCGGCCTAAGTGTAGTTTGACATTTATACTGATCGGCATTTAAGTAATGATCGGCAATTGTCACAACACCAGAACTGTCATTTTGTAACGGTTATAACCGTTGGTAATCTAATTCCCAACGGTTATAACCGTTGGTAGCAGGTACGTTACAATTGTTTTTACATATTTTGTAACGGTTATAACCGTTGGGAATTTTGGTCATTCCCAACGGTTATAACCGTTACAAGTTTTGGTCATTCCCAACGGTTATAACCGTTGGGAATTACTTCACATTCCCAACGGTTATAACCGTTGGGAATTTTTCAATTTCCAACGGTTATAAGCGTTAGGAATTCCTTGTATAAGTAAATAGCAAAATTACCAACACTTATAAGTGTTACAAATTTGGTATAGCAGAACCATCTTATTCAGCATCTAATAGTATTTCATTCAACTATATCTATACGAATATATAACAATAGAAAACACGAAACTAAAATTCAAAACTAACATATCATCAAATTGTTAAAAAGCATCAAACGTACGAAATAGTACATATCAAATTCTACAAAGTTCATTGTGACAACTTCAAATTTCACTACTACAACATATCTAGAAGCTTACAAAATACGAATACAACACTCTGGCCAAACTACAAAACCACCATCAACCAACTCGGACAATGTATAATGACCATTTTAAGGTGCATCAAAAAGTGGCTTGTCCGGATTAAGAACATCATCCACCCAAACAACCTTTTCTCCATGTCCAACCTTTCTACCATGACAAATCTTCTGCAGTCCAAGATGTCCTTTAGCTACCACTTCCATTTTTCGTGACTAATTTCTAGGCTACAAGGATAGGCGCATTCAAATTTTCAAGGCAAAGGATGAACATTGTACAAAGGATGAAACAAGGTAATAGGGTAATTGCGAATTCAAAATGGCAGGTACGCATGAAATAGGCAACAGGCAAACAAAGACCCAAGGCTACAGAGTATGATCATCATATTTCAAACGCCATCAATAACGAAAACAACAGTTTCAGAGGAAATCTAAAGCAATCTGCCTATGCCGACTAATGTTACTCATATACCTAGTTACATGATAATCTTCAGCATCATGTAATTCTGCCGAATATGTCCTCCTTTTCACCTTCTTTTTGTGCATCACTCTATCATCCGATTTTGCTTCTTCCCCTCCTAACAGGGTCAAAACCTGCAAATATTCAACATAGTCAAGAATCACAAACCAATTCAGTTAAAATACAGGCAACGTTCAAAAGAAAAACATACCTCGCTTATCCTAGGCCGCAGCACAGCTGAATGCTGAGTGCACAATGAAGCAACTTCTATCACTCTTTTCAGTTGTTCACTGTCGTAAACGTGATTCATAGAAGGGTCGACAAGTTCTATTGCATTCTTTTCAATCAGTGGCGTTGGCTAAAGAAATATCTAGTTAAATTTAACTGATCAGGCAGCCACAGTGCCAAACCAAAATCACAAATCTACATTAAAATTCAAACATAGTTTTATCTAATTTTATTATATGTCCAGGAAACTACTGTAGTTACTTCAAAAGTAACCTGTGGTTCAAAGTTTTCAGTAATGAGGATATTAGCAGACTTGATACCTTGATGAATTATGCGGCGCTGACACCTTTCGTGCAAATATTCAAGACCCAGTGCCGTGCCTATAGCGATTTTGTACCTGATTTCCCATTCTAATTTACCTCTGTACGTGCCACTAAGAAGAGATGATAAGCTTCCATGTCCATAAAGAAGAGTCGATAAACTTCCATGAGGCGACAGGCTGAATACGAGGTTGAAGCCTCCATCTACTGAAACGCCAACTAATTTTGCTATGTGTTCATGGTTTATGTGAACCAATATGCCTAGTTCAGATAAGAATAAATGTGTTTTTTCATCCACTGTTCCTTTGATCAGTTTCTTAACGGCTATTAGTTTCCCATTTTCGAGTTTTCCCTCGTATACTTCTGCATATCCACCAGAGCCAATGATACTGTCTGCACGTTAAAAAATAGTTATATATTTCCACATATGGCAGGGATTGGTATAATATTGTTTAAAATATCCCTAAGAGGTACTAAATTTAAAATAAGTCTCAACAAAAAATAAAATAAAAAGCCCAACCACTCCAAATACTAAATTTAACTTAATAAGTTACTTTTGCTGTTTGGCAAGCAGTCTCATTTCTGTTATAGCATAGAATTTTTATTGTAATCTTGATCTTCATTTGAAAATCCATGGAGGCTTCGGGTATTACAATACATCATAGATAATTTCAAGTTTAACGCATTAGAAAGGAGTATGCACTATGCGTTCACTGTCTTAGCTGCACTAAAATAAAGGAAGAACAAATTTACCTTTCAATTAAACCAATGGTATTTTTGTTCGAAACTACAAAGTCCAGACATTCATTTGCACTTTTAGGTAACGTTCGTCATCTTATTTTGCACCGTTACCGTTCCCAACGCGTCTGACGCCGCAACGGTCCATTTTCCCCAAATGGACCATTGTGGCGAATGGGGAGAAAAGGTACGTTGGCATCAGACGCTTTTCCTTATAAATCAAAAGGCTACCATGTAACATCACTAATAAAAACTAAGTAAACAAAAATTATCAAGTAGGATCATCGACAATAGAAAAAAAACAATTTAGGATTGAATTATCAAACTAACCAGCTTTCTTTAATACAGCATTTAGCATTGAATTAAAATAAATTACGTCAATATTATGATAAAAACTTACATATTTTTCTGCTGCGCACGGAAGAACCTCTTCGGTTTTTCTACTTGTGTGCGCTACTTTCCACGCCTTTACTCGTGTAGGCTTGCATTCCGGATTCTCCGCTTCCTACATGAATATAAATTATACGTACCACCATAAGCAACAAAAAAGAATTACTATTCTCAAGAAACATATCTACCTGGCCAAAGGTAAGCTTATCCCTGGCTATACTCATGAAGCATGCACATGGAAAGATCAAAGTCTGCAAAACACATAAATTATCAACTTAAAATTGCCAATGTATAATTGTAATTTTGATACTACGTAAAGGAACGAGAAAAATTGGAAGACGAACCATAAACATAGCAAGGGCAGATCCTGCAAATGCCATCACAAGATCTAGAATATATGTGTTTTATTAGAAATTTAAATTCCATTCTTTTGCTTCCGTTCTGTTCAAAAAATCTTAATATTCATTTCCTTAATGGTTGATTTAATCTGAATATTAAATATTATTCTTTAATATCTGTTCGTTTATTTTAATTATTTATAAGCATTTCACTAACACGTGAAGCACCATAATATTTAATTTTCCAATAAAATCAATAAGCCCTGTACAAATAGGTAAAAACATTTTTTCATATGACCTTTATTTTTCCCAAAAAGATTCCATTTTCATTGTTTTTCATACCATCATATACACAGACCCACGAGTTCAGATACAAAAGAGAAATAACACAATACAAAATTAAACAACAAAAATAAGGAGAATCGTTATGTTTTATTACTAACCAAAGCCAATACAATAACATAATTATACTAGAAAATTAAAAAAAAAATTATTATGCTTTAATGATAAGAATAGTCATTACAGTAATTAAAACTTATCATCGAAAAAATTATTCAACGACGACAAGGGCAGTTCCATTTGCAAGTGCAAGTATTGACGGCAGAGCAATAACTACTCTCATTCCAGAAGTAATGTTTAGCTCAAAACTTTTTGCACTTTCGTGGTATGCAGTTAAATGATTTATGGGGAAGTTCACAGGGTTCATTTAAAGGAGGGCAATGTTGTCCTTTCACTTTCATCTTCATAACTACTAAGTAGTTACAATAATATTAGTTAAGACGAAAATAAAAGAGTTCTTCTATTTTAATTAATAAAAAAGTAATTAACAAAAGTATAGGTTTGTAAGATTTGGTTGCTTTTGCTTGTTGCAGGATGAGTGTGTTGCAAGTTGATGGGTTGATGTACATTTATAAGCTGAGATGTTGGGACCACGCATACGATTCAAGCAAGTTTCTAGGTAATTTAAATTGCATATATCTAGTTACTGTTGACCAACAGATTTTAATTCAAATCAATGGAATAAAAAAAGAAGAAATTTTCAGATCGACAAAAGGGTAGTCTGATAAGATAAGATAACTTAATAATCAATTAACACCTATCCAGAAATTATTCAGGCTCCATCATAGATTTTGCTAATTAAAATTATTCACTCAATTATATCATGCAATTAATTTTAATTATAATGAGTTGTTCTACTGAGTTATTAAATAAATAGTTATAGTAAATCGAATAATTTTGAATAGCTGGAACCTTAACACTGGGACTTTTATATTAAGAATAATCATAAGGATCGACAGTCAGTCCATTCAGTCATGGTAGTCGTACGAAATATATGCGGTTTTACTTCCAAAATGCATTGCAATAACAAAATGCATTAAACGAAGTTTTAATACCTTCATCCTTAGGAGTCTGTAAGAAACTCATGGTTACAGCCCCACTTAGACATATTATTGTACCCAGGATCTTGGCTCTTGTGTACTTGCAGTTCATGTCAATCTTCTCAAACCTGTTACCCATGTCAAAATGAAGAATCAAACATATATTATGTTAATACTATATGTGTTAGGAATATGATACCTGAGACAAGCTGCGATGAGGAAGATGATGCCTGGAGCAATGTTTGGCATGGCTGATGCAATTGCTGGTGATGTTTTTTCCATACCCAGAAGCATGAGAGCTTGAAAAGTTGTCACCCTGAATCAAGAAAATTGAATTTTTGTCCAAAGATTTTACATTCTCAGAAACCAGAAAGGTTAAAGTTTGCATACCCTGATAATGCTATCAACACAAACTGTGACATCAGTTTGAAACTCAACTTCTCAGGCCATTTCTTGCTACATGAAATCTAGTTTGAATTGTGAAAAGCAGCAATGAGTGCAGTGACAGCACACCCGGTAGCTGTTATTTTCTGCATCATGGGTACACCATTATGAACACCTACAACACGATGGCCATCTGTAACATAATCAATAGATCCGGACACTGCAACTATTGCAAATATCACATTAGAGTTAAACCGGAGTCCAACTATATTTAAATAAGCATTAGGAAAGAGTGATGATAATGTATCGCTCTCCAGTATTATGTACTCAACGCAGCTGACCTGCAAATTTACACAAAATTGTAGGAAAAACGTAAATTTTTATTTGAATGCGCAGTGATTGATACTTACGTACAATTCCATATACAAGCATATCTGCAAGCACGAAAAAGCATTAATATTTGTTGAAATATATATTGAATAAAAATAATTTAATATCTTGATCTATATGTAGTTTGAACATCTAACCGATATAAGAAGTTTCCCTTTAGCACTAAATGCAGCTTGACCTATATCTGGATAAGTTTCAATACCTGGTTTACTGTCAACGCATCGTCTAAGCAAAATGCCAGTGTAAAATGCAAGCATGGCGAAGGTTAGTAGAATTGTCAGACTTAGCCAACCACCTTGTTTAACTGCATACACGGATGAAAGTAATCCGACTCCACACAGAGTATTCATTCCTGTATCAATATGTCTCAATATTCTAAGATAATTTTGAACTAGTAAATGTAAAACTATGCAAATTTGTATTGACAAACTTAGCTTGCACATGCATAAATCATAGATTGCATTGTTTATCGATCAACTAATTACATGTACAAAGGATAATCAAAGTATCTGATCGGATTAGCAAAGGTTATGAGAATAAAGCAATATTACAGAACTAAAATGCCCGAAATAAACAAGTAAAGAAAATAAATAAAATAGATTTAACCTGATTCAGTTAACCGAGACTGCATTGCATGAACAGATAATATTGATTCTTGAAGTTTAACCAAATCTTTGCAAATTTCTCCACTCTCACAGTGCACCAATTTACTTTATTTTTGGTCAGGAATGATTAGATAATGGTATGGCAATACCAAAATCATCATTATCGTAAAAGCTCAGTTCACAGTGAAATATCATATTTTACAATCCTCACTATTTGCACCTTTCGTTCGCAAAAATAAGAACAAAAGAAAAGGAGAAAAAAAACCCAATATTATTTTTCTTTCATTCATTCTTTATGTTAAACTCTGTCCCTAATTTGAAATCAAAAAAATCCTCTACGGTTTTATTAATCTTCCTTTATTCATTCTTTGCATGATTCAGTAAACTCTGTCGCTTCTCAATTCAAACGTTTTGGCGATTTGGACAAGAATGTGTGAGATTTGGTCAAATTTGGAGTCATTCTAGGAAAGAAATGACAGACTGAAACGGGAGGAAGGTGAGCAGATAGAATTGGGCTAGGAAATTGGATTTAACGAAACAAATTCAAATTTCGAATCCTAATGCAAAAAATAAATTAAATTTGAAGTGATAATCAGCCATTTCAAAAAATAAATTAAAATTAAAGTAATTACCTGATTTGAAGTCGAAAATTCGTTTGCAGTGATTGCTGAAATGGAATGCAACCCTAATCCTCCTTCGTCTTCCTCAAATTGGTAGAACAAACAGTAAAGGCGGTTGTAGATGCAGAAGCGGTGGAAGAGGTTGGAGGAGGCAGTAGACGGCGGAGGCGGTGGTAGAGCTAATTGGCGATAATCTAAAATGAACGAAAGAGAAAGCACACTGTTATTCGTTAGAATTAGGTTAAGTAATAACATAAGATAAAATTACAATTCTATCCATATTGCATTTAATTATTTACGAAAGTACCGATATTGGTAACGGTAATAACCGTGACAAATGTTAGTAACGGAAATAACCGTTAGAAATTGGTAATGGTTATAACCATTACAAATTGAAAGCGAAAAAGTGTTACAAAATGGGCTGTTTGGTATAGTGTGTACTGTTCGTCCTAGGTATAGGTCAGCATGAATGTTTGCTCGGCGTGTCGAGCGCTCGGCTAAAGGTCTCGTTCGGTTAAGGCATTGTCCTGTTAAGAGTTCTGTTCGGCATTCAAGATTATTCGTCCTAAGTATAGTGTTCGGCTGTGTTTTGCTCGGTCTAAAAAGTGTTCGGCAATTGTATTGTTCGGCATGTCAATTGTTCGGCTGAATTCAATGTTCGGCATGTTAATTGTTCGGCTTGGGTTATCGTTCGGCTAAGTTATTGCTCTACATTTTAGTAATTGTCCAGCATTGATACCGTTCGGCATTCAAGACTGTTCGGTTTGGGTTATCGTTCGGCTAAAAGTGGCGCTCCACCATGATTTCAACTCCACCCTACACCTTCTCCATCTGCGCCGAACGTCAGGGACATATCGCCCGGCGAAGACTACGCCGTTCAGCATCCCATCTTTCTTTTCCTTCCATTCTTGTTCGGCACGAAGGAGCTAGCCCTAACTAGACAACTCCAAGCATGCGAGCCATTTCTGCTCGACGCATATTATACGATCATAGAAAGGTCACGTTTCCCATGAAAACAACCTAAGTCTTGTGTTGAAGTAATCTAATCACAGAAGGATTGATACCTAGTTCGAAAGTCGAAGTTGAGGAAGGATCGATTAGGTCTCAAATCTGATAAGATGGCAAGAATTGCAAGTCTATAGGAATGACAGAAAAGAAGGCGTAAAAGAAAAAGAGACGGGAAGGACCTGGTTATATAGAGGGAGGTAGAAGTTGAAGAGGCTATACCCGATAGAACCGGTCAACACCGAAGCGTTCGACATCATAGCAGAGTATCGTTCGGCACACGAGGTACGTTCGGCTTCGAGCGTATCGTTCGGCATCCAAATCTCGTTCGTCTTGCACCTCCTTCACTAACATTCTCGAGAAGGTACCTCCGAGGTAAATTGTACCAGATTCAAAGCGCATCACGTTCGGCCATGCGATACACTTTGGGGGGCAAGTGTTTCCTGGAGATTTGACCAGGTAACTAGTACTCGGCATCCAGTGGAACTCGGCATCAGAGAGTGACCGGCATCCAGTAGTGTTCGGCAAGGCACTTAACATCCAGGAGTGTTCGACGAAGCACTTGACATCCAGGAGTACTCGGCGTAACACTCGGCATCCAGTGGAACTCGGCGTCAGAGAGTGCGCGGCATACAAGAGCGCTCGGCATCAAGGCTGCTCGGCATACAAGGGCGCCCGGCATCAAGGCTGCTCGGCATACAAGGGCGCTCGGCATCAAGGCTGCTCGGCATACAAGAGCACTCGGCATCGAGACTGCTCGGCATACAAGAGTACTCGGCATCAAGGCTGCTCGGCATAAAGAGCACTCGGCATCGAGACTACTCGGCAACAGGAGTACTCGGCATCTCATGGTGTTCGGCGTAATACTCGACATCCAGGAGACATTCAGCATGCACAACTACTCAGGATACCGGTATCGTTCGGCATGCATACACCGTTCGTTCAAGAGCTTGAGATGGAGGCACGTTCGGCCTCAACAGACAACCATCCTACACTTCCCACGACACCAACATACCGTTCGGCATAGAAGGAATGGTTCGGCGTAGAGCGTTCGGCACGCCTGGTTCGGCATACAGCGACCACTGCACTGGGGCTTGAGCGTTCGGCTATCCAGCCCACTTGGGAAGTCCAGCCCATATTTGCCTATAAATAGAGGGGCAGGGTCACAGTGAAATGGATCCTTTTTTGAAAGAGAAAACACTGGGGAGACTCTGCCATTTTCAAGACTCATCTTCTCTACTTAACAACTCCACTCAAGCATTTGATTCACGAATTGTATTTGTAATCAACCATAAAGGAAATCAATAAAGTTGAACAAAGTGGACGTAGGCAATTACGCTGAACCACTATAAACTTGGTGTTCTTGCTTTCTGCATTTAAATTAGCATTGTCTTCTCTGTTTAATTTACTTTCATCACTTATATCTCTACACAATCTTTCTGAATGAGGTTAGTGACCAATTTTGGTGCTAACGGATATTGTTGACATGGATGGTCTATGGGCACTATGATCTGTTGTTCTTGTTTAATGGTAGAATGGTAGTGGTCAATACAATGCACCAGCAACGAAGACTAGAATCCTACACTAGTACAATACCATATGGACTTAAGGAAGGGAATGAGCTGAACTGCACTAATACATTACCACATGAACTGGAATACTACATCGATACATGATCACTAAAATAGTGCACTCATATGAAGATTGGAATACTTTAGTCATATATTCAATCAAAGATTGAACTAATACATTACAACGTGGAATACCACACTGAATTGAAGGCATCATGAAGTAATTAGCACAAACCAAACTATTAAGCATTCAAATTTAAATTATAATGAAGAGTGAAGTACTTTGCCATAATATATGAAATGCAAACTGAGCTGAACCTGGGTTGATACAAGGGGACGAGAGAGACTAGAATGTTGGCTACACTCTAGTGCCAGCAAATCAACGAATTGAGTACTAAGCTTAAAAATTAACTGACCTATAAGATTAGCCTAAACTGAAATAGGTAGAGCACCACATAATCCAAAAGATGAATGAATCGGAGTATCTGATAGTGACAAGCAACCTAAACGATTCCATGTCATAGTGTGTGAGCAGCTACAGATGCAGGAACACATTCCAAAACAACCGAAGAAGATGATGTTTCTTGCAATGCTATTGTTGTCTCTACAACCTAGATCAAACAACCTTTCAATTCAAATACAAAATATCTTGTTATATGAATTAATTGCACATATATAAATATAAATATAAATATAGATGAATATATAATGAAATCTTATACTTTACATAAAAGGATAACTTCTTTTATTGCAATTGCAATTCATTGATTTGCAAGCTATGCTCTGCTCTAGCAGAGTGATAAGGAATTTTTTTTGAATGACCTCTTGTTTAAAACTTACAATTTGAGTTGAAGTTGTGAGTTCCTAAATGGGGAGATAAAGCTGCCAATTGACCTACGTATCATTGGATTAGCCCAATGTTATGACTAAGAATATTGAAGTGCAGTTTAGATATATCTCTCAATTGTTTTTATCTATTTTTAAAACTATGACATCCAAGCATGTTCAATACATTTTTAGTAAAACACATGACAATTTTCATTTTAAGAGCATTTTTTTGAAAAAAATATCATACCTCTCCCTAATTTCTCGTATACTATATATTCAGATATTATCGTATACATGCTAAATTTCAATAATAAGTTATGTATTTATATGTTATTAAAATTATGCTCTATTTCATATATTACATATATGCAGTTATATACTTGTTGCGAACAATAATTAAATCAGACCTAAATTGAGAACTTAGATATATAGACATAAGGAAAAGGAAATATTCACAGGATATGGGCATGAGGAAAAGGAAATATTTCAAGTTTTAATAATTAGATATGTTTGTAGGAAATATTTCAAGTTTTAATAATTAGATATGTTTGTGATGGATTATAGAGATTTAATTGGCACATGGGGACACCAACATTGAAACAAGAGGATTTATTATCAATTTTATTATTCATATCATCTACACTAGTATACTACTATGTGATTGAGAGAATTTTACAATATTTGACTTTGGATGGTGAAATATTACCTTGGACATGCTAAATAAGGAATATAACAGAGGAAACCGAAGAGGTGGGTGCTGTGAACTTTTCTGGGCATGGAAGTGCTTATTTAGATGGAGTATTTGGTGGTACTGCTCCAACCTAAGACAGTAATACTTGCTACAGTGGTTTTGACTGCTCTACATTACTTCCAAATTGCTCTGCATAAGTCATAATGTATAACCGTATATTACATTATTTGTTTAAACATATGCCTACATAACATATAGAACCCAAAGACTATATCTTAATCGTTCAATCAAACTAACTTGCAGTTAGAATATAAATAGTGGTGTTATATTAACCTACACTAATAGCTAAGTTTCCTTATCACCAGGCCCGGTTATTGGGGTAGGCGGGCTAGGCTACGGAATAGGGCAACCCACCCTATCGGGGGCAACAACCAACAACAACAAAAAAACCTAGTTCAAATTTCAAAATCGTGCATAGAGAAATCGCGACCCACTGGCGACCGAACAAAAAAACCCTACGCTAATCCGCCTGACCGCCTCCATCACCTCCGCACGGCCGCACTCCATCCACGGCGACGGCGCATCGCAGCTCCTCCTCCTCCTCTGGACTTCCACTCCAATTGGACCAGTTCAGCTTCAGCCTTTAATTTCAATTCCAAGGCTGCTATAGCCTGTAGCTCAAAGGTAATAACGAATTAACAATTCTAATGCTGATATCTCATAATTTTGGTTGCTGGCTTAAAAGCAAAAGAAATAATATTTTTAGTATATAAGACTATAAGAATTAACTGATTGTTCCAATTGAAGGCTACAGCAGCCTCGGATTGATGTTTACGTTTTGGTTTTTATGTATTATGCATTTCGAGTGTGTTTTGTCATTTTTGTGAGATTAATGAAATGTTGTTCATAACGTTATTACTATTATTATTGTTTTGTGAAAGACAACAAAAAATTTGCTCGTCTAGGGCAACTTATTATATAGAACCGGCCCTGCTTATCACACATGTATTTAGTTTTTACATAACATGTCAAATTGATTATTATTATTATTTATTGACTACACTTAAATTTATACATATAGTGGAGGATGCATTGATTCTAGAAGAATATTGGAAGTAACACAGAAAATTTAGCCATATTAATATTAGGAAGCCATCCAATGAGCCACCTCATTGGAGTTATATTACCTGCATGCTAATATTGATAAGTCAAATTTAGTCAATACATTATTCACAAGCTACCAACAAACACAGACCAAAGTACAAAAACTAAATCTAATCAGATCTGTGAACAATTCAAATGAAACTAAAATAATCTCACCCACCAAAGAAAATCTCATGTTGAACCGCTCGGAAACAGCAGCAAAAGATTGAACGGCAGTGCTTTAGCTAATTGGCGATCGCCAATCAGAGAAATGCCTCAACGTTTTCGAAGCTGTGACTGACTTGAAGCTTTGACCAACCTTAGGGTTAGGTTTCACTACAACAAAAATTACTTTTAGTAGCTCGTTGACCAATAAAAATACTATAGTGGTGGTAGTTGTATCAAAAGAGTAGAGGGATTTGGAAGATGAAGAAGAGGGATTTTGAATTGAATAAAATAGTCGGTTAACGAAATATATATTTTGTCCCCCCCAATAGGAAATTATTGTCACGAATCAGTTTTTAGTTATTTATAGCAGTTTGTAGGTATCAGTTTATAGTTATCGATAGCAGTTTTTAGGTATCAGTTTTTAGCTCGGTAGCAGTTTTTAGGTATCAGTTTATAGTTATCGATAGCAGTTTTTAGGTATCAGTTTTTAGCTCGATAGCAGTTTTTAGGTATCAGTTTATAGTTATCGATAGCAGTTTTTAGGTATCAGTTTTTAGCTCGGTAGCAGTTTTGTTGTCCTTACACTACAAGATAAAACGTCTATTTCAACGGTTCCTAGCCGTTGGCGGCCGTTGGAAACCGTTGGAATAGCCGTTGGAATAAATCTCACGCCTTGCAATGCTTTTCAACGGATCCAACAAACCATTTCCAACGAAATTTCCAACGGCCGCTAACGGCTTTCTGCCGTTGGAAACCGTTAGAAACCGTTACAACAAAATGGCCAATAAACCGTTGGAAGCCGTTGGAAATACTGGGTTTATTTTGCTGTATAACAGCAGGCCTATTAACCTTCCACCCATACCATTTCCAATCCATTCAAATTCCATTCCATTTTCAATCAATTCCACACATATATATCAATATCAATACAAACAACACACATAAATCAATAAAACACCAATATAAACAAACCAAACCGATCAAACATCACAAAGTATACCATCAACGTACATACCATCAACAAATGTCAATGTACCATGTACATGCCATCAAAATATTTCTCACCCACTCTGTACCAATATATACAACATCACCATCAACATCAAAACATCTCCAAGTCAATATATACATTGTTCAAGCACAAATAATCAAAAACATACCTCCTCAAGGATCCTCGTCGCCTCTCGAAGCACCAGACGACGAAGGAAGGGTACCATGATTCTGCAAATACTGCGCAAGCTTTTGATCCAGCTGCTCCACCTGGATGGCTCGTAGAGTCTCATGTCTATTAGCTATGAAGTTTTTTTTGTCTCTTCTAAAAGGGTGATTAATATGAAGAAAACATCGATGACAATCAAACCATGAAATTTTCTTTCCATTTGGCAAAGAAAATGCTCGTGTTTCTTCCATGCAATAAGGACAAGCAAAACGACCGGCCGTACTCCAACCCGAAAGCATTGCATATGCAGGAAAATCGCTAATAGTCCATAACAAAGAAGCGAACATCCGAAAAATTTTCTTTTTTGATATGTCGTATGTTTCAACTCCTTCATACCATAATATTTTCAACTCTTCAATTAACGGTTGTAAGTAAACATCAATGCCCTGTGTCGGATCATCAGGACCAGGGACAACAATCGTGAGAAACATATATGGAGTTTTCATACACATCCACGGAGGTAGATTGTAAGGTGTGATTATTATAGGCCAAGATGAATATTTAGAACCAAACTGAGAAAACGGTGAGAAGCCATCTGTACATAAACCTAGTCTAACATTTCGGCTCTCCGCTGCGAAATCGGGATATTTCTTGTCAAAATGTTTCCATGCTTCTCCATCAGATGGGTGTGTCAACGTACCTTCTTGAGGTGTTCTCACACTGTGCCATCTCATATGATGCGCTGTTACAGATGATGCATATAATCATTGAAGTCTAGGGGTTAGGGGCAAATAATGCATACGCTTGTACGGAACTTCTTTTCCCTTTTTTTTCCTCGATTTGTATCTTTCCTGATTACATATTTTACAATTTCTAAGATTGATGTCTTCTTTCCAATACAACATGCAACCCTTTAAACATGTATCTATTTTTTGATATGGCAAACCGAAAGATGACATAAGTTTTTTCACTTCATAATAATTTTCGCACATTAAATTATCGGATGGCATATGACGTTTAGCAGCTTGAACAACAGCCGTAAATCCAGCTTCTGTAAGGTTGTATTTTGATTTCATTGCAATGTATTCTGCAGTTACCGATAATTGAGAGCCGCTTAAACATCCATTCCAAAGGGGTTTTTTAGCATGATCCAATAAATCATATATTTTTTTAGCTCCAACATTTGGTTCCTCTTCGATGTTAACATCGTCGTTATCAATTACAACGGTAGGGAACATTGATCGTGCTGCATCTTCGACCATATATTCTATGAGATTCGTACTACCTTCTTCGTTGATGACCTCCACCGACTGTTCTTGATTATTAGGGGCTACAATTTCTCCATGACGATCCCACAGCAAATAATTGGGTACGAAACTGAATTGGCGCAAATGAACCTTAGCCATATTCGGTTCTAAATAGTTCAACAATTTGCATCTACTACACGGACAACGAATTTCTTCATCGTTTCCAATATTACTTATAGCAAATTCGATGAACACTTGTACCCCTTTTAGAAAATGTTCGCTTATTGCGCCACTAATTTCCCTTCTTTGATACATCCAGCTCCGATCATTAAAGTAACTGACCATGTTTCCCTACTAGAAAACCTATGATAGAGTAAAAATGTTATAAATCATTTGTTTTATATTTTACAGGAAATTTTCAAACGGCTTCCAACGGACGCAAACTGCTAATTTCACAAACTTTATTTTAAATAAGCAACTATTGTTTCATTACCACTAATGTGTCTTTCTTTGATGGTCGGTCATCCTACTTCCCATTACAAACACAATAGTAATTATATTCCGTAAATCATATCATTTTAAACGATTTACAAAATTTCGGCAGCATTTCCCCCGTGTTCCTTGTATCGTACACAAATGCGTGTACACAAGGAACGTAAAGGAAATGCCGTCGAAATTTTGTGAACCATTTAAAATGATATGATTTACGGAATATAATTACTTTATAGTGTTTGTAACTTGTCCAATACTGGGACAAATCCGACAAATGATGTATCGGATGAATAGAGTTGTCCGTTTTGTGGAAAAACGGATAACCCTAAAACGATCATATACAACACTTGTCAGACGGGGCCGAATAATATCTAAGGATTTAAATATTTGTTTATATTAAATTTTAATATATAACTCATTTAATTAATATTGGTTCTAACGGCTTCCAAATGTTCGCGTGTTCGCACAAATACAAAGCTCGTGTTCGCACAAATGCAATATCCGTTCTAACGGCTTCCAAATGCAATAAAATCTATCACACACATACATTTAATATACTTATAACCAAATAAACATAAACTAATGTAATATCTTAAATTACAAAATTTTCAATTAATTATAATAACTTGTTCATTATGTTATAATAGTTGCAATTAGGGGATAACATAATGTAATATGCATACAGTAACAATTAGGAATCAATCAACATTCGAATTAAACCCTAAATCTAAAAAAACCTAAATATTAGGTTTAGGAAAATTACCGATTTGGAGAGCTAGAAGGGTGGAGATTGGCCGGAGCAGCTTCTAGATGGCGTCGGAGGCTGTCGGGTTGGTGCTTGGGGCGGCAGCAGTTGGGTAGGAGGTGGGGGAATTGGAGAATTTGGGGAAAATGTAAGTTGGGGAAGAGATAATGAATTGCAGGTCTGGCCTCGGTCTGTTATCTCAGTAAAATTTCCAACGGCTACCAACGGCCGCAAACGGCTTATTTCCAATGGATTCCAACGGCTTCCAACGGCTACGTAAAAAATTAACGGGCCGTTGGAAACCGTTGGAATAACCGTTGGCGGCCGTTGGAAATGAGGCGTTGGAATTTACTGTTTTTCTAGTAGTGTTATGAATAATTTTAGAAAATGTTTGTCCTTATGAATAATTTTTAGAAGAATGTTTGTCCTTGTGGTAAAAATATTGAGGTCGTGTCCTTGAGGCAAAAAATATACAAATATTTGTCCTTTAGATTAATTCCCCCTTTGTACAATGGAATGTAAAGCAATCTATATTAAAATAAAACATAAATTACCCTTAGTGAAACAAAGCCCAAGCCCAATTAAAACACCACTCTTTTGTTTCTCCTAGCCTGGTTTCCACATCAAAGAAAACCCAATTTCCCCCTTTTGCCCTAATCTTCTAAAATCATGCACGCGATTAAAAGATAAAAAAAGGAAATCGAGTGCATTGCAGGTGATCGACGCCAGGGAGATGTAGACAAAGTTGGCGACGACCAAGGGAACGAACGCGGCTTGATGTCGTGTTCTCGTCGATGGCATAAGCATTCATGCGAAGTAGAGGGTCGCGACTTGTAGGTGATGGAGCGAGCATAGGGGAGATAGCGATGTGGCTGAGAAGACGGTTGCTGGTCGAAAGCGAGGTGGAGTTCAAGGCGGCGTGGGCTGGTGCAGTAAAGGCTATTGATGCTGGGGACTTGGAGTGGTGTTTAGTTTGGGATTTTGGAGGTTGTGCGCGCAAATTTGACAACGACAAAGAAGACGGTGTTTAATGATTGCATTGTGTCGATGGTAGTGTAGTTTTGGGAATTCGAGCAGTGAGTTTTATACTCACACATCTATATTTATACCAGTGCATCTTATATATTTTTTTATTCATGCATTGATTGATTGAATTGATTGATGATATTGAGTGAATTGTTTGGATGAAACGTTGCTTGGAATATTGGTTGAATTGGTTGTTTTTTATATTGGGTATGATATTGGATGTTGGATTAGATTGTGATTTTTTGTGTATCTTGGATTGTCCAAAATGCAAATGAGATGTTGTCTGATTGCATTTTGATTTGTATTTTTACATCTCTTAGGGTCATTCAATTAAGAGTATTTCCTCTCTTTAGAACTATTGGTCGAGATGGATCCTGCAGTTTTATTTGTTGTGTGTGCATTTATGGATGATTGGAATTCGATGTAATTCGATTCGGATCGAGCGATAAAATTTATATTGATGATTTGTTGTTGATTTTGGACTAATTTGCTCCGTAATTTATATTTTAGACAATTTATTGATTTTCCCTTTTTTAAAATATTTTTGAAAGTTTCAGGAAATTATTTTTAGTGTTTAAAATTTATTTGAAGTATATTAATAGATAAATAAAAGTGCTGGAGAAATAAAATAATTTTGTTAGAAATTGTTTTGGAAATAAAAGTTGTTTTAAAAATGAAAATGGAGATTTTTAAGAGAAATTGAATGTATGAAATTTTCATAAGTATGAAGGGTTTTTAATAATATTTTCAAAATGGTAATTCTCTTGAAAAGTGTATATATTTAATAAAAAGGATTAAAAGGAAATTTAGAAAGGGGATTTTTGGTTATAAAAATCTATTTTTAAGAGTTTTAAAATATATTCCCTTTTTATATATATTTTGGTACATAATTAGTTTATTTCATGATTTTGTATAATCAAAAGGTTTTATAATATTTCCCAAAGTAATTTATTTTGTAAAGTGGATATTTAAGAAAAAGAATTGAAGAAATATTTTCGAAACTGGATTTTTAAAGTATATAAGCTATTTGAAGTTAAACTAAATAGAGAAATATTTAAATGGAGTTGAGAGTTTTGAGCTATAATCTCCTTTCATATATGATTTGATTTGATATGATTTACATTGATGTTTGTTGTGATTTAATTCTATATAATACGGATGTTGAATAAACGGATTAGTAATACTGTTTGGGATGGGGCATTCGGTATTATTTTTCCAGTTATTCTGTTGATTAATATTATAGAATAATTGTTATTTGATGGGTGTAGTTTACTAGCTTCTAGTAAATGTTCAAGTAATCCTGAATGGTATGTGACGCTCAAGTAATACTTTTTTGATTACTATTAGTGAGTAGATGTCACTTATATTCCGAAAATGGGTTAGGATTTTGTGATATCGTCTAGAGGTGACTCCTTAGAGCTTCGTAGTCAAGAGTTCTATTAATCTTCAAGGGCTACAAGCTAGAGATATGTTGGGATTTATAGAATTATCCTTTTAGGAATAACTAGTCGAGTATATTATTATTGACTAGTAGTCGAGGAATTAGTATATGTGACATTCTCATTAGGACGTGTGGAGTCGAGGGCGCTTATTATTACTCTCGTTAGGGCTCCTCTCGTCGAGAGTATATTTTTGTTGCATCCTCTAGGACTAACTAGTCGAGTATCATAATCTGCTCTTAGGGCTAGTAGTCGACGATTTGTTATGTTAATAAGCTCTTATCAGGTCTTATATAGTCCAGAACACTTTTTGTCACTCTCATTAAGACTCCTAGAGTCGAGAGTATCTATTATTACTCTCGCTAGGACTTATATAGTCGAGAGTATTTTTGGAAATCTACGTCATAAGGTTCACACCACTATGGAGAACATGCCCGTTAAATAAGCTAGTCATCCATCCTAGCGGTCCTGATTGCGAGGTCATGCCCTGGATCTGTAATGTCATCTTGTTGAGTTTATAGGCTGAGAGTCATTTCTCTCATTAGAGTCATGGCCCTGACAACACTTAACGACCAACGGTCCATTACCAAGGGTAAGTAGGAGTTGTGGCAAATGCTCGGTGTAGTCCGATGGTGTGTTTATGATATTTGATCGC
This sequence comes from Allium fistulosum, assembly GCA_030737815.1. Taxonomy (NCBI): domain Eukaryota; kingdom Viridiplantae; phylum Streptophyta; class Magnoliopsida; order Asparagales; family Amaryllidaceae; genus Allium; species Allium fistulosum. The sequence continues at coordinate 492,334,568 of CM060905.1, read as the reverse complement.
GATTTTGGGAGCAATTAAGGGATTATAGGAAATATGTTGTGGTCATTACCGTTTCCTAGAGCTGTGCTACGGTACGTTAGTCTCTCATCTAGATGACTTAGATGGATCCATTATATTTGACATATTTGATATTAACACCTCGTTAGAGATGATGATCCTATGACATTAAAGACTAGCCGTGTGTTAGTCTGTCATTTGAGATACCCTAACCCGAGGCAGTTGAATGTTGTCTATTTATGACATCAGAGACTTGCTGTGAGCTTATATGTCATTCTCTTGTAGGAGCCGGCAACTAAGGGTTCTCCGTTTTGTATGATTTGTTGTTTCTATCTCCTAGGACCGTCCAGTTAAGAGTCTTACCTCTCTAAGGATTGGGGTTCGATATATGATTTTGTACATTGAGTTTTTGTTTGGCTTTGTTACTGATTCGAGTTTGTATATTTCTTAACATCTCCGGGGGCCTAATAATCAGAAGTTATCACTTCCATTGGGACTGTAGGTCGAGATAATTAATTGGATATTGTTTTCTACATTTTGTATTGATTGTGTTTTATTTAGGATTTGGATTTCTTACTATCTTCCGGACTAATGGTCAGAAGATTTTACTTCCATCGGGACTGTAAGTCGAGATAGTATTCTTGGATATTGATTTCAATATTTTGTTTGAATTTTTTCCAATTTGGGTTTCATATTTTTCAATTTATCTTTTATGGCTTAGCAGTCGGAAGTTATACTTCCATTACGGCTGTAAGTCGAGAGTTGATACTTTGATTATTTATTGGGATTGTGGCTTTCTTGATTTGTATTTTAGGGATTGACGGTCGAAAGTCTATACTTCCATTAGGACTGCAAGTCAAGATTGATATTTTGGGCTGTTGACCCTTAGATTAGGTTTAATTTGGGATGTATTCTGTTATTGTGGATTTATGGATAAGCCGCATACCTATCCATATTATTCTGAGATTTCGAGGGATTTGATTATTATCACTCGATTTATAGATATCGTGATCCTTACTTGCTTATACATACTCTTTGGGTGATACTTGGGAATGAGTGGCATGATATATTATTACGACATTGTGATGGATGTTACGATGTGGCGTATTTGACTTTGCTATTTATCACCATGCTTATTATTATGTTCTTACATTGGATTTAGAAATAGTCTGGCCTGTTTATTATATACTTGGGTCAACCCGAGTCTTTTCAGGTACAGGGATATTAGCCATTTTGGATGATTGAGCCTTAGAGGAGACAATATATATTTATTATATCGTATTCTGAGATGATGACTATACGCATGATCTATTGGGTGTCTCCTTTTATTTATTTTGATGAGATGACAGAGTGTTGTGTATAGTGAAATTGACTTTGTATATATTGACGTATTAAGACAAACATCAATTGGTATCAATATGATATGTATTATAATTTTCTACTGTGATCTGTGACTCTGTGTTCATTTTTACGTGTTGTATATTGTCCAGTCCCGGTAAACCCACGTGTTTATTGCTTTATTCTGATACTGGTTACGTATGAACATGTTATTTGAGATTTTTAATACGTACTGATGTTAGCCTAAGGGAATATACATATGAGGTCGCTCCTAACAAGCCTCATTCTTTGTATTACCAGACAGGATTGCCTAGTAATTCTCTTTGGTGGTATGGGTATAGAGGTGGAGTGTAACAACTATCTGGTGTAAGTATATTGTTGATGTCAAAAATGGACATCAACACCCAATAGAATCTAGTAATATTAAATGAAGAATGAAATTAAAACAGAGCAAATATCATAAATCAACATAGGGGTGGGCACAGTCGGTTAACCGACAAAATCGGTTAATATTTTCGGTTAATCGATATTATTACATGGTTGGGTTAACCGGTAATCGGTTAAGGCAGCCGGTGACTACCGACCGAACTGGTCAATCTAAACCGCGGTTAATCTGTGAAATTAACCAGTTAACCAACAAATTTAAACGGTTAACCGTTGATAGGTTAACCGTCTAAATTTATCGGTTAACCATATTATTTCACCAGTTAACCAATTGAATTATGAAGTGCTACAACCTACAAGCTATCACATACGTTATGAAGTATGAACTGCTACAGGCATACTCATTACTGGCATTTAGCATAATAGTAACAGCATAAAATAATACATCACATCGATCACAATTCAAAGTTTTAAACCCTAAAGTCCAATACAAATTACATTACATCACAATTCAAAGTTTAAGTCCCCAAAGTCCACGCATAAATAGAAATACATTAATATAATTACAACAAGGGGTCCAAATCAAATAACGTAAAATTACTAGAATAGACTGCCAACGATACTGCAGCTTCGATCTCTAATCTCCGATTCTCCAAGTCTCTGTCCAAAGGTAATCAGATATATAGTGTATTACACTATTACTGCAACTGAAAACTTTGACACAAAAAATTGAATTGACTTGTTTTATGTTTACAATAAATGACTTTATGATATATGAACTGAGTATTAACTTAGTTAATGACTTATAGTTGACTAAAACTAATAGTCATGAACTCTCTTATGGTTGTATATGAACTGAGTATTTGACTGAACCTAGCAAACTGAAACATATCAGTTTTTGTTTGTCTCACAAATCATAACTTCCATATCACTGATTGAAGTTCATAAACACAAAGATTTAATACTTGAAACCTAAAGCTAATCAAGTCTGGAAAAAATTATGCACATTAATACGCTATCATGTAGCACTTTCTCGTAGTTGGTAGCTTGATGGCAATCAATATAATCATGTTAATCTGCATTACTTGTTTATTGTATTAATATTATAACCAAGCACTTTCAATTCTTTTACTATAACTCCTAGGAAACAACTTTCGTGCCCGATCTTAACTGATAATTCATGTATACATGCTCTGAAAAACAAATAGCAGTTGTTATTTTTGTTTGACAAACTACCACCATACAACAGAAGTACCCCATACAAAATAGCAGTTTTATCCAGTTCGGTCAAATTCAATTAAAACTTCTCTTATTGAAAGACCTATGTCATCTTGGTCATTGCAATTGTGTTGTGTTTACCAAGCCTTTTGAAAGTAAGATATTGTTTGGTCAAAGCTATGCTTAGCTGAGATCAGAGCTTAGATGTAACAGAGTGAGGCTTACTTAAGCAAGGTTTTAGGTTTACTTACGTAACCACTTACATGGATCACCTGAACCCTCACGGATCACCTGAACACTGACTAATAGCATCTGAACATTAAACTGATTATATGACTCCTGATTTAGTAATATACACACTATAAATGTTTTCTAATTTACTTAGCCATGTTTGGAACTATGTTGTATCTATTGTTTAGTGTAATTAGTGGGTAATGTGTGCTTAGGACATTAGGTTTGACTCATGCTCACTTAAGTATGAAGAACAGGTATAAATACTAATTACTTACACAAAATTTACATGATTACATGTCCCCACCAAATATACGTGATTTAGTTTCCTTTCGATATACAACTGCAGGAAACGCACTCATTAACCTATACTTTAATAATCTACACTATCACCAATATCTAACTGCATTTAAGGTAAGTAACTCACTCCTCAGATTTTCATGTATTTTTCATTCTAATACAACTTAATTTCTTTACCAAAATATTTGTTTCAGATGTAATTATTATATAATAATATAAATTTGCATTAACACTTTAAATAGAAAATATTATATCCTCAAATTCAAACATAACTGGATATTGACTTAATCTAGGATATAAATAATTAATACAAGTGGTCATATCTAATCTTTTGAAATATTGCATCAAGTGAACATGGACCGTAACTTGTATCAAATCACATTCACATTTGAGTGAAAAAATATTGTTCGATGGATCCAACTAACTGGTTATGGATGTACAAAATGCTTATAAAACTTGTTAGCTAATTAACATAAGGGAAGCATTTCATTAACGGGAATGCAAATATTATATTCAGCTCTAATTAATTCGTACTTTACTCCTGTTAAGTTGGAGCCACTGATTGGTTTGTACTTCACAACAGGACTTGTTTAGAAATATATAGTTCTAAAATATTATAATATTAAAATCGTGTAAAAACTTAGTACAAAACTGGGGAATATCTTTTATCCATATTTGAAATTAGTTAAGGTGACTCAGCAAATTAAACATACTCAACATTAGTTGATTATTAATTCATGGCTTTAATTAAACATACATATCTACATTGTGTAGTAGCTTGCTTAATAATGTACCATCCTATGATTATTAAGAATATGTGGAATGCTAAAATTATTAAGAATTATGACTGAACCATCCCATGGTAAAAATAAAACAAACTACCGAATGAACTTGAATTTAAATATAGTTATAATCCAACTTTGATTTACAAGCTTAGTTAAAGATTAGCGGTAGAAGAGACTCACCTAAATCAGTATACGAAGAGAGTAACAAACTTCTTATTAGTGAACCAAAACTCATGATTGTAAATTGCAACAAATTGGGTCACCTGTCAACATAGGAGGGCAAAAAATGTCAATTATCATAATAGTATTACAATTTTTATGTAGGATCATATAGTTTTAGCAACATGGTACATCTTTAGTTTATTTAATATTGTACCATACTAAAATTAAATGTATAACATTGTTTTGGGTACAAAAGTAAATATCCAAACTAAAATTACCGCAACCTATCAGAATTATCATTAATTCAATTACATATGCAAATGCTTAATTTTTAAAAATAGTGGAAATAACTGTACATTTGCAATATTAGTAGCTTTGTAGATTGAGCATATCTTAGCCTAACTATAAGCAACACTGATACAGTATCTGATCCATAATGTTATAAACTTTAAAGTTATGATATCAAGTTAAAAGTGGGCAAGTTAGTTTACAAATGCAATAGCAGCACATATATCAGTTGCATATACATCAGTAAGTAACACAGTCGTAAACACAAATGCAATAGCTGCAATACTATAAATGCAACATTGTAGCATGCTTTTTTCACTTTTCTATATGCTAATAATTTTTAATCAATGTGCATCTTAACTCTTAATCAACGAGCATCTTAACTCTTCAAAATAACAAAACCGCAAAAATAGATAGATTAATCTACACAACTAGATCTTTAATTCTGATTCTATTCAACCGATGAATCAAACCTTTGGTACCTAACTCCAGCTTTTACTTTTATCAAATGATAATTTGTATAACAAGTATAGTACCAAATTTTCCTAAAGCTTCTATTAAAGCCAAGTTGACATGTTCATTCTAAGCTCATAGGTACTACTTTCATGACAAGTTTGATTGTTAGGATATTCAGGAAGAGAAAATGAGCAAACAAATTAAACTCTAAAATTTTACCAACTGAACATACAAAACAATATTATATATCATGTGATGTCATGGTAACTTTAGAAGAAATAACCATAAGAAATTAGATTTCTGTAAAACAACACACAAAATATATGTAACAGCTAACTCTCAGCGAAACTATCAAAGCCACTATGGTATCCTTGTCCTTCATTTTAGTCTTTGCTACATTTTTTTCACCCAATAACACTAGCAGAACCCACACTGTAAGTGCAATTTCTTAAAATTACATAGCAGTATATAACGAAATTCGTATATAATTAAACGAGTTGTACAGATTATGATGACTCGTGTATATAGACATTATGTAATTCAAAATTATATGGGGTTTGATCGAAATTATGACTATAATGAATTATATGTATACGGACTATATAATTTCAATAAGTTTAGTTATATACAAATTATATAGACCCTATATATTATTTCGATCAGAGTCAGCATACAATCAATAAAAACTAAACTAAACAAATTATACATACAGTATATAATTTCAATATCACATATTAGAGTATATAACGAATTATACAAACATAGACAGTCAATAAAAACTAAATAAAACAAAAAAAAAACTAAAAATACACATAATTAATACAAACTCACGTTTTCCCTTTCCTTGCTAGCATTCACCATGTTTAAATTTGTAGGTCGATTAGCCGAGCAAATTAGCAGTAGATCGACCTGAGTGTTTTAGGAATGATCGGGGAAAGAGAAAATTAGCATAGAAGAATTTTTGGGAACGAGGTGTTGAATTGAAAGCGGCGGGGATGATGAAAAAATTAGGGTTATGTTTAAGTTTTCATTGTTTTGTTACGCGATATTAGGATGGGCAGGGTAGTGGACAGGAGAGGGTAATTTCTTGCTGCGTAAAGCATAATTGTGAGAATTTATATTCAGTTAACGGTTAACTGATGTATGCTATATGGTTAACCATTAACCGAACCAAATTTCATCAGTTAACATCGGTCGGTTAACCGAATGTTCGGTTAACCGAATTTGTTGGTTAATGCGGTTCGGTTAAGGTCGGTTGAGTCGGTTAAATCGATTAACCAAATTAAATGCCCACCACTAAATCAACATATAGATTCTTATAGTGGTTTGGCAATCTTCATCCACGTCCACTTTATATTTTTATTGATCTTCCATTAGATTATGATTAAAAGAATGTTTGGATCAACTGGGATCCATTAGTACAAAAATGAAGAATAAAAATGGCAGAGCCTCAGCAAAGAAAGAAGCATCCCTTTTCTGACGCCATGCCTGCTGTATAAATAGGGGAAGACGTGCACGGATCAGACTGAAATTTTGGCAGAAAGTTCGGAAGACCAAGACGAGGCTACCCAAAAATTTGCAAGCCCATCAAAGCCTACAATAAGGATCGATACCGATACCTATTAATGCATCCAAATGGGTTGTGATCCCTAAGTGAGATGCCCTATGATGTTAGCTACTTGCTCTCCAAATTTCGTGCAATTCCGACGTACAGTTTGTGAGATATCGCATTTTCCATGAAGTAATGTTGCTTGAATTTTGATTTCTGTCAATCCCTCTAGAGGGATAGGTACCAATCCCTCCAATCTCTTCCAAATTCCATGCGATCCCTGTGGGGTGTTTCACATATTCTAATTAGCTTATACTCTAAGTTTCATGTTGATAGCATCTGTAGATTTTGAGTTATTGACTGATCATTGTTGCAATATGTAGTAAAAGCTGAATATGGACGATCCTTTTTTATATCAATCCTTTTTAAACTGATTCCTTTTAATAGGTGAAGTAAATTGTCCATAACTTGAGCATACGAACTCTAATGACTTGAAACGTAACCTTATGGGGCTTTCCTTGTCACTCTATATCAATCTTACCAAGTTTGGGACAAAAGTTGAGGATATGTACCGATCCCCTAGGAAAAGGGATAGACATTGATCCTCCATCTAAGGGAGGCATTATTCCGTACTTAGAATATTCTGGAGAGTCTATCTCTTGGCTTCGGTTGATCGTCGCTTCATATCATTGCCTGCGCTTGATCTCTGAGCCTAATAATCATCTCTCCGGACTGTCTTCCTAGGTGATCATCTAGTCTAACTTATCTAGTCAGCATGAATATAGCCGGGCCAAAAGGCCAGATAACACTTACCCTCCCAAAGTACGTCTTGTTGCATATATGATGTGCTTTGAATCAAAGCAAGTTAGAGTCACTGAAAAGAAATCCATCCAGTTTCCTGAATAGTAATTATCCTTCCGTTGAATTATTTTCCCAAAGTGTTATATCTCTCTTTGATCGTCATGATGCTTGGTCGATTTCCAATATTATAAATTCTAGGTTGTATTCCATCAGTTGTTATCTGTACCCATTTTATGGAGCTAGTAAGCTTTGGCTATTCGATCCAGTCTTTTCTTTAATAACTCCAGGTGAAAATTCAATTTCTGCCGATTCCAAGAAATTGAATTTTTTGAATTTACATGTGCAGGTTCAGGTACATGTTCTTGTCATTGGCTCCCGGATGCGTCTGTATGCTCACGAGTCATCACCAATTCCTTCCAGTTTAATTGCAATTGGATTGCAATTCCTTGTTTATATATTATTTTATAATGAAATAGAGGCTGTAAAAAATCACTCGATGAAAGGGGACTTCAAGTTCTACAGGGATGACGACCTTAAAGCCATAAGCAAGGGTGAATGGAGTATGGCTAGTCGTGGACTTGTGGGTGGTTCTGTATGCCATAATGCTGATGAGAGTTCGTCGATCCACTTTCTCTAGCCTTTTCCAAATGCTTCTTCAGAATGGACTTTATGATTTTGTTCGTAGCTTCAACCTATCCATTTGCTTGAGGGCGAGCAACTACTGTGACGCCCCACCTCTATACCCACGCTAACCAAGAACACTATGATGTAGTGCTGTCAATTAGCATGGAGAATAAGGCTGTGGAGGAGCGACCATCCATGTAACTTCTTTGTGCGAGCACCGATATGTCAGATAGAATAGAATGCATATCATTTAAGGAGGAAATCCGACATACCGATACAAACTCAAAGCTATCACACAGTGGCTATATATATAATCTTCAGAAACAAACATAGAAATAATCATAACATAAACCAGTCACAGACATCCATATCACAAAGGCGGAAGAAGATATGAATATATATATAACACATGAAAGTGTACATCAAAGTAGTGGTCAGAAAGATCCACGATAATACAAAAGAATAGCAACATGTGCCATACAAAAGAATAAATACACAACATAGAGTCTATATCTCAAATGTGTACAACCAAAAACTACTAATCTAAGTAGTTAGCCAAAAGTCAGAATAATCCAGAAGAGAAGTCAAGCAGAAGCACCAGTAACATCTCGGTCTGACTCGAGTATTATTTATAAGAAAATAATAAACGGATCAGTCTAACTATAAATATCAGATGACATGATATAGAATAAGGGGTATGGTATAAACATATAATAACCATAATGGCATACTACTATAAGTATGTAAATGATAATCAATAAGAGATTAATCAATATCACAAGAATCTTTTCTGAGATCCAAACCCATAGAAAGGTAATGACACACGAATTCACCAATACACAAAAATTGATAAAGCATATCAATGAAAACCACGAAAATTGGTGAAGCACTAAATCCAGAAATCAACACACGAAATCCAGAACAAATCCCAGAAATCAACACACGAAATCCAAAAATCACAAAAGGGGGGAAGTCCGAGCACACGGACGAGAAGCTATCTCATGGAAGCTATCCATTTAATTTTTCGAACACACGAATGACACGAAGGCCTTTGACACACGAATGGCCCGAAGACCATGGGGTGCTACCCCATATATGTGATGGTGAAACATCACAAAAGCGGGGTCTAGTCTCCCTCGCAGACAAAGAGACATCGCTCAATTGCTAGTCTAAACCACAAAAATGATCATCATGATCATAAGGAAGTGTCGATCACACCAAGCTAGTAAATATATGAGTTTAGCTTCATGTCCCATAACCACTTGCTTAACTTAAATATTTACGAACAAGTTGTAGGTCTTCACTAGAAAATTGTCACAAAAGGGTTCAGTCGAACAAGTCCAAGAGCTAACCGACGAAGTGAACGCGAGCGTTTCATACCACTCGTTTTACTAAGTCGTTTAATTCGATTTCTCATCCGAGTGAAGTAAAGGCTTGTATATACTAGTAGATTGGAAATCGGTTTGAGAAAACGAACTTTTGATATTTAAAATAGCGTTGAAATCATTTGGAAGAAAGGGTTTTGATATTTACTACTAGTATTAAAACCTTCATATTTTTAAAGTGACAAAACACAAAAATGACTGTAGAACAATCAATCACAGAAATTCACATACGAAGACGTGAATAAAATCCAAGGAAATCAGCTCAAAATACATTAAAGTGGAAGTTCTGTTGAATGTTTTTCAGATAAGATCCCCTACGGAGGGGGGTCCAGGGGGGTGGCAACTCCCCAAGGTGGGGGTGCGGGGGCAACACCCCCGCTACGGGGTTCGACCTAGTGAAGACAAACGACCTAGGGAAGCCAAGCGGCCTAAGGGGCCATGCGACCTAATGGGTCATGCGACCTAAGTTTAAAAAGGTGGGCGACTTAACAAAGTGGCCGAGCGACCTAACTGGAGCAAGCGACCTATAGATCATGCGACCTAAAGGTGAGCGACCTATCACAGTCACGCGACTTAAGGGATAGGACCGACCTAACGACCTAGGCAAGGTCGAGCGACTTAATGGTTGCGAACTAAAAATACAACAGGGTCGAGCGACCTATGAGCTAGCGACCTAGCGACTGAAGCACAGCGAGTGACCTACGACCAAACGTAGCCGCGACCTAGTACCTCCGAGTGATGTAAGGTCGGAAACGACCTAACGACCTAGTGTTGCCGCGACCTAGGGACTGAAGCAGGAACGAGTGACCTAGGACCTAGGACCTAGGCGACCCACGACCTACGACCTAGCAACCTATTTCCATGCAACCTAAGCCAGAACGAGCTATAAGCAGGCGGCGACTTTTCCACGCGAACGGCCTACGACCTAGCGACCTAACGAAGGCAGTGCGACCTAAACGCAGGAATTCGCCAAGAACGCTAGAAATTGGAGTTTTTCGCCAATCCAATCCAAACCAAATGCAAATACATGTGCTCAAGTGATAGGTAATCATTCCCAACAGTCCAATGACAGTTATAGGCAAGATGTGAGATTAAAAATCTCACCTTTTCACTAAAATGGATGAAGATGGAGCTTAAAAGCAAGGAGAAGCAATCCAAAGCTGGAATTCAATATCGTCTACTTGAATTTGGAGTTGAATGTTGGATTTGCAATTGAATTTGAGATTGGAGTTTTAATTTTCCATTCCCACCACCATTTTTGATGAAGCTTGAATGTTAAAACAATTGATGAATGAAGTGAGGAAGAGGGTTGGGCTGAACTAAAAAAGGTGCAGTCCAAACCAAAGTCACAAGCGGGAAAAAGTAGCGAGAATTCCACTAACTCCAAACATATCGAAGTTTACACTCAAAAAGATCGCAAATGTCATTCTGAACTCAATGGAAGTGGTCTCGAGTCCTAATTTGACCGTATGCAAAAAGTAGCTTTTCGGACCAAAATCCGATTAACGATAAAATATTTAAACAAAATATTTGAATATAAAATCGATAAATATGCGGGTTGTTACAACTACCGCAAATCTCTTTTCAATATAATGCCAATGGTAGGATTCTTTAAATTAAGCGCTATCGAATTAGGTTCCATTACCAGTTATAATGGTTCATGGAAGGCCAAAATGACAGATGATGTTCCAAACAATGAAGTTAATTATTTTCTTCGTCGTGATCATGGTTAAAAGTTCTGCTTCAGCTCATTTGGTGAAGTAATCAACTGCTACAATGGCGTATTTTGCACCACCTTTAGAATCGGCAAGAAGCTAATGATGTCAATACACCAAGTGGCAAACGGCATGGAGTGACCATTTAAGAATTTTCGTCGGCGGGGCTCTCGGAATTTTTGCAAACATCTGCACTTGTCGTATTGTCTAGCGTGATCAGTTGCATCTCGATTGGTAGTTGGCCAGCAGTACCTATAGTAGAGTATTTTCTTTGTCAGGGTTTGTCCCCGAGTGTGATCACCGCATTCTTCTTCATGGACTTCTCTCAAGACTCATTTGATTTCATCAAAGACGATACACCGAAGTAGGGGAACGAAGAAACCCTTTCTATACATGACTCCTTCTTGGATGATGCATCATGAATCTTGAAGGAGGATCTGTCGTTTTTCATTCCTCCTTCTAAAAAGGATCCCCCATTGTAGATAGTCTTTGATAGGAGTCATCCATGACTTCATTTTTGACTCCGTCTCCAAGATCTAGTCGATCTCCATTTGTCAACGCTTGAAATGTTAAGTACTTCAACCGAGATAAAGTCTATTTGTTGCGCGTCCTCAAAATTGGCCAGCATGGCCAGTGAGTCGGCTTTTTCATTTTGTTCTCTGAGGATGTGTGTAATGGTGTAATACTCGAAGTCGGACAGTAGCTTTTGGACCCAACTGAGATAAGGAGCAAGACGATGGCCCCTAGTAAGACAATCTTCCATGACTTGGCATACTACTAACTAGAAATCACAAAAGATATGTGAAGTTTCCACTCCCAGTTCTCTAGCAAGTTTGAGCATGGCGATCAAGGCTTCATACTTAGCTTTATTATTTGTTGCAGGGAAGCCGAGTTTCAGTACGTAGCGGATCGATCGTTGCTCAGGAGTCATTAACGCAACTCCGACGCCAGAACATTGATTATTGGAAGTTCCATCTGTGTACATTTTCCATCGGTTGGTTGATTCTCCACTGCTCTTCGGATAGTCGTTTGATGCAGTGAATTCAGATATGAAGTATGCTAATGTTTGTCCATGGATAGCTTTCCAAGGGAGATAAGTGATATCGAATTGGCTTAGCTCAATATTCCATGTGAGTAACCTTCCAGACGTCTATAGTTGATGTAGGACCTGTCGTAAAGATTGGTCAGTATAGACGTTAATGGGGTAAGCCTATCAATTTCTTGCTTGCATCATATACTGGTCTTTGGATCTGTTTCTCTTCGCATACCATTATGGTGCTTGTGGCGTGTCCGGACATTCCTAAATAGATGTATAAATCTTTGTGATCCGGCGGCTTGGATAGAATGAGAGGTCTCTTTAAGTGATCTACCAGAGCTTAAAATGCGTCAATGCAGCCTTGAATCCATTCAAAGTTTCTTTTCCATCTTTTGATTAGGTCGAAGAAGATAGTACACTTTTCGGTGGCCTTGGAGATGAATTGGCTTAGGGACATGACCTTCCATTTAGACTCTATACCTGCTTGATTGTCTTCGGTACCTATTATCTTTGATTGCCTGAATCATCTTAGGGTTGGCTTTAATTTTGTGAGAGTTGAACATTAAACCTAGGAACTTCCATGACGCAACGCCGAAATAGCATTTCAAGGGACTGAGTTTCATTCCATATCTTCGGATAAAACTGAACCTTTCCATTAAGTCATCGATGTGGTCGTTTGTTCATCATGACTTCATAAGCATATCATCCACATATACTTCCATTAATCGCCCGATCCGATCTTTGAAAATCCTATTGACCAGTCTCTGGTAAGTAGCTTCAGCATTATTTAGTTTAAACGGCATCACAACATAACAATATAGCCCTAGATCAGTAATGAAGCTGATGTACTTCTGGTCGAGGACGTGCATCGGGATCTGGTTGTACCCAGAGTACATATTCATAAATGAAAGCAGTTCATATCCAGTGGTTGAATCCACCAGCTGGTCGATCCTCGAAAGTGGAAATTGTCTTTCGGACATGCCTTGTTTAGGTCTGAGTAGTCAATGCATGACCACTACTTTCCATTAGCTTTTCTCACAAGAACTGGATTGGATACCCGTTTCGGGTAGTGGGTGTCGCGGGTAAACCTGTTGTTTTTGAGTTTATCCACTTCCACTTTAAGTCCAACAAACCTCTCTAGATCCATGACGCATTGCTTTCGTCTCACCAGGACATGCCTCGGGTCGATATTCAATGCATGGCGCACGATAGTCGATGAGATCACATGCATATCCGAACGGGTCCAAGAAAACACATCAAGATTCATTCAGAGAAAGCCAACTAATTCCTTCATCATTGTTGCTCTGAGCTATGATCCAATTTTCAATACCCATGATGGGTCGCCATGGCTTACTGTAATGTCGACTTATCAGCTCAGCGGTGCAGTCTTGGATTCTTTTAGTTCAAATATAACTATTTCGCATTACAGTCAACCTAGAATCTGGTTGGGACGGTCAATGATGATGGTTACTCCAGTTGAATCCCAATGTCTTATCATGAGTTATTAAGTCTGATAGTGAAGGGCTCTAAATGCTTTGAGCGATTATCTGCAAATAGCCAAAGATTAGGCTTAGAAGTACGTTGAAGAAAATGTGGAGTAGGGGTCAGCTTCGAGTTACATGCAGCTGCATAGCTGACTCTTGCTTTAAGTTTGAATGTGCTTATGTATTCGAGTAACGAGTTTTCCATTCAATGTACTGGCGATCTGTTGCTTGTCTTTTGGGTTGGAATAATAGTCAGTTGCCTATAAGCTCGGGCATCGATTCGTTGATTCTATCTCTAAGCATCCTTTCAATCATAGCCTCGAGTCATTGTAAACACTATATATAAGTTACAAATTGAGCTATCATAGCCAGTCTTTCGATGATCACACTTCTGCTCCCAATCTCGGGTTGATAAATATACTGCATGGACGATCGAGTCTCATCCTAGCTATGTTTATACTCTCACTTAAGCTCCAAAGACATAGAATTGATCGATGAATGGTCGGTTCACATTCATCTTATTTCTCGCTCGTGTCCCCAAGTCTAGGGCATACATCGATAAGTAGGAAGGCAAGCCATGTCCACTTTAGCTTTACACTCTTTCCCTTTGAATCGCGGGATCATGTTAGTTGATGGAAGGTTGAGTCTTGTCTATCCTAGATTGTATTCTAGTTTTTCCTTCCAGGGGGGATACTTCGATGCTCCATCGGATTTCGGGAATGAGTTGGGTATTGAACGGTCAACCACGTCCATTTTGATTCATATTCTCTAATCAGATCTAGGGGTAGAGTTGGCTCAGGTGTAGTTGGGTCATGCTCATCCGATTTCATACTCTGGAGAGTTAATGACCAAGCCTTTGTGGTTTATTCTCCATCTACACTCTGGTGATCATAGTTTTTTGAGGGACATCCGGGTCATATCTGGTTGCGTTTGGTGTGGATCGATATTGACCATTAACCCAGCGGCACAATATTGTCAGTCGCCCATAACATCGGACGTCGTTCTGATTAGTTTTGTATTGAGGCCTCCTTGTGGTCGTTGCCTTAAGTCGTAAAGAACACTAAGCCGGAGCTATAATTTAACACCCCTAATTTTAAATAACATTGTTCAGGATATTTAATTAGATAAATTAAATAGAATAATGTAAATATTAAGTGATAAGGAGATTGAGGTTTGGATAAATTTAAGTGGCCATGCTAATTAATTTAATTGGGCTAAAGAATGGTTTATAGACTAATTAAATTATGAAAGGTGTAATGGGAATTAACTACACATAACCCTACCTTTATATATGTGTGTGTGTGTGTGTGTGAGTGTGTATGTTTACCCTTAAGCCATTCACACTCATATTCATTTTCTCACAAAAGAAAACACAAGAAAAAGAAGTGAAATGCCGACTATTAAAAAGAATAGAAGAAGAGGAAATTCAAAGAAAAAGAAGAGAAAGTATAAAAGGGAAATCAAACTCATCTCAATCCATTTTTCTTATCAAAGATTAAGGTGAATGATAATTTCCATCTCCGTTTGTTAAATATATGTTTCGGATTTAAGTTTAAATTCATATATATGATGTTTGATGATGATATGCTTGAATTATGGTTTGTTTAAATTTAAACAAGATTGTTTAAATAATAGTTCATACGGTTTTAGATCAAAACTGTGTGATATTGATGTTTAAATGCCATGGAAAAATTATATGTTATGCAAAACATGATTTTAAAGTTGGGTTTTAAGTTTGATAATTTTCCAAGCTTTGGAAAGATTATTATGAACTTTTGAATGAAAATATAGCACGTTGGGTTTAATTTATTTCAGAAAATATATTGAGAATCTGGATTTGAAATTTTGATATGTTAGATAAAATGATCAAAGTAAATTTCTATGAATTTTGGGGATTTTTCTTAAGTGATTTGATATATAAAATAAATTATTTTGAGAAGCGGATCAAAATGATTTACGTATAAATAAAGAGGAAGGTTTTATTTACAAAAGTTTAAGTTTGATACTTATCCAAAATAAAAAGGCAATTAATTTTGAAAAGCATGGCAAAGTTAAGGCAACCAATAAGAAATTTACATGTAGGCAGGTTAGTTTATATAAGTTACTAAATTTAGTAATTAATCCAGAAAAACAGGTTTCGCCTCTATTCAGAGTACCTTTCACCCCTTTCCTTTCGCCTTCGACTATGTTGAAACCCCATTAAGCTAAATTCAATACACATGGTATCATCTAGGTGATACGTAGTGAATTGGAGAAGTGCGAAAGGTATGGTGTCGAAAGCATAGCTTCCGATAAGGTCGTTACCTCAATTTGTTTTAAAAAGATAAGCGCTTGCCTTTGTTTTACTAAGCTTTTGATTTAGTCGGTACATATTTTTTTGAAATAAGTTTATAATGGCTTTCGAACGGGTTGCCATTTTTATTTTAAAATAAAAAGGGGTTTCGAAGGAGTTCCTTTAATTATAAATCAATGCTTTCAAAAGAAGGGGTTCCGATCGAGTCGAAGCTCTGCCGCCGATTCTTTTGCCTTTCGATTGTATTGAAGTTATTACTGCAGTCGAAAGGTATGTTTGTTTTAAAGCCATATTAATCCGCTTTCTAAATGCTTTCGAAAGGGTTATGGGTATCTAAGGCAATGGTTTTGAAAGGGGGTTTCAAAGCTATCCTTCACTATTTTAAAAGTATGTTATCGACTCCGTCGAAAGGGATGGTTTCGACGCTATCATAATTTCTCAATATTTTTATATGATAAAGAATAGTTTCGAAAGGGATACTTTCGCTTATGTAATTTCTTGGACCCAAATGATATTTTTAAAGATAAACCCGATGATGTCGAAAGGGGGACTTTCAATGCTTTAGGAAGAGATACTTCCAATGGTTTTGAAGCTATGCTTCCAATAATTAATAAGTAACACTTTATTATATTCAAAAGGTTACGAAAGAAAGATTTTAAAGTGTTTTTAAAGGAAGAAGTCTAATTTTTTGAAAAGAGATATATGCTTTCGAAGGAGGCTATCCAGTAAGGTCGAAAGCAGGATTTCGAAGGTTTCGAAAGTATAATTTTCAAAATAAATAACCCAATCTAATTTAAAAGCAAAACCATGGAATATTAATAAGCAAAGTATTTTGAAAAGGAATTTATGAAGAAGTTTTAATGGGTTAAAAGAATTAACCAAGTTATATTGTTTGCTTCTTCATAAATGTATATAGTCACTTTATAATGCATCCAAAAACTATACTTCGGGAAAAGGTAGAATAACCAGTTAGGTTGACCTAGTAGTGAATAAATAAAAGGTATTGGCATGGGCTAATAGGTTAACGGTATGCCAATGAAAGGAAATGATATTGGCAAAGGCCAATAGGTTTATAGTTAGCCCATGAAAACTATGAAAAATTTAAGATGTCAGTTAGACAGGTTTATAGTAAGCCCATGAAAACTATATCTGGATAAGAAATGAAATATTGACAGATAGTCAATAGGTTCCTAGTTAGCCCATGAAAACTAGGGTAAAAGAAAGATATTGACTGTTAGTCAATAGGTTCCTCATCAGCCCATGTAAACTAGGATAAAAGAAATAATATTGGAGTTACCAATAGGTTTATAGTAATCCCATGAAAACTATATAATTGGACATGGAGTCCCTAAAAGTTTAACCAGTTATTAGTTAGCCTATGAAAACTATTATGTTAATAGTAATCTTAGAAACTATAATTATGACAGATAGTCAAAATGAATTGGGGATGGGTAATCCAGAATTGATTCAATTGTTTTGCATATCATCACATAATAATGTTTTGAATTGAATTAACCATTGTGGATGCAGGGGCACATGAAATGTTTTATAAAGGTTTCAAGATACTAGTGAGGGGAAACCCGTTCCGCTAAGCAGCGTGGTCTTACTAGATATCTAAATGATTTGAGATGGCATAGTATTATTCATACTAGACTTTATGTCTGACTCGAAGTTTATGTTTCCCCTTAAGACTCTCGGGTACTCAATTGATTTTGAGTAGTTTGAGATTTGCGGTTTTCAGGTACCTCTTAAGATGAAAAGCTTCCAGAGTCATGCAGAAGGCATGTAGTTATTTAAGTTCTTTTTCATGTGATTCCGCTGTGTTATGTTGTTAAGGCAAAGCTATTTATTGCCTATTATACACTCTGATCACCAAGGGGACATCTTCATATGTCGCTCTTGGGGTATATTGTAATAATTATATTTTTATGAACGTGGTTAACGTTGTGGGATTATGCAAAGAATGTTGAAATGGTTATGGAATGGAATGTGAAAGTTTTTTTAAATTTTAAACCTTTTCCACATCCATGTGTTTCTGGTATATCAATTTATCTAACATTACCGTATTTGATCGCCGAGAATTAATAACTATGGATGACTGCAGCATCCATAGCCATTAGTTTTGGGCCTCCAAGTGGGGAATGTTACATATAGTGAGCCGTCGTATTCAGATTTTAGTGATCTGTACTCCTACCCCCAGTCTTAGGTTAATGGAGTTAGTTCGTGGATGGCCGAGTTCCATCCATAGTGAGTTTATATTCCTCCCGTCGGTTTCAGGCCAGAGTTTGTGGAATAGAGGATAGTCAAACTCCACTCATCTATTCATTCATGTTTGTATCCATGCTTTGGGGATATGGTTCAGTTGATGGGTGGTCGGTTTGCACCCAGTCTGAGTTTATACTCTAGTCCACACTCTGGGGACTCAGAGTTATCTCGCGGGCAATTGGTTTCCACTTAGTTTATGTTTATACTCTAGTCCACACTCTGGGGAATCAGAGTTATCTCGCGGGCAGCCGGTTTCCACCCAGTTTATGTTTATACTCTAGTCCGCACTCTAGGGACTCGGAGTTATCTTGCGGGCAATCGGTTTCCCTTAGTTTATGTTTATACTCTAGTCCACATTCTGGGGACTCAGAGTTATCTTACGGGCAGTTCGTTTCCACCCAATTTATGTTTATACTCCAGTCCACACTCTGGGGACTTAGAGTTGTCTGATGGGTGGTCAATAGAAGTATCTAAAACCATATTGATCTACAATATGGTTTTAGATACTTCTCTCTTATCTAAAACCATATTGATCTACAATATGGTTTTAGATACTTCTCAACCATATTGTAGATCAATATGGTTTTAGATACTTCTCTAAAACCATATTGTAGATCAATATGGTTTTAGATACTTCTCTAAAACCTTCTCTGAGAAGTATCTAAAACCATATTGATCTACAATATGGTTTTAGAGAGAGAAGTATCTAAAACCATATTGTAGATCAATATGGTTTTAGATAGAGAAGTATCTAAAACCATATTGTAGATCAATATGGTTTTAGATACTTCCCATATTGTAGATCAATATGGTTTTAGATACTTCTCTCTTCTCTCTCTGAGAAGTATCTAAAACTATATTGATCTACAATATGGTTTTAGATATTGTAGATCAATATGGTTTTAGATAGAGAAGTATCTAAAACCATATTGTAGATCAATATGGTTTTATAGAGAAGTATCTAAAACCATATTGATCTACAATATGGTTTTAGAAGTATCTAAAACCATATTGATCATCAATATGGTTTTAGATACTTCTCTCAGTATCTAAAACCATATTGATCTACAATATGGTTTTAGAGCAGGTTGGTGAATCATAACCCTGATAATATGGATCTAACATCATGCATGAACGGTTCTTCTATCTTGAAGAAAGAGAGAAGTATCTAAAACCATATTGATCTACATTATGGTTTTAGATACTTCTCAATATGGTTTTAGATACTTCTCTCTACAATATGGTTTTAGATACTTCTCTCAGAGAAGTATCTAAAACCATATTGATCTACAATATGGTTTTAGAGAGAAGAGAGAAGTATCTAAAACCATATTGATCTACAATATGGTTTTAGATACTTCTATCAATATGGTTTTAGATATAGAAGTATATAAAACCATATTGTAGATCAATATGGTTTTAGATACTTCTCTCGCACCCGTTTTTGATTTATACTCCATCTGCCAAGTCGAGGTAAGAGTTATCGAATGAACGGTCAAATCATGTTCATACTGCCCCCAGCATTAAGGACAGATGTTGGCAAGTGAGATGATCGATTCGTATCCGCTTGGTGGTTGTAGCTCCTCTTGTCAAGCCAAGGAAGGGAGTAGGCGATGGATTGTCGGATCACATCCATGCTTGGGTTGGACGGTCAGGTCACATCCACCTCAAGCTACAGCCGTTTACACGTGTTGAGGGCAGTGGTTGATGAGTAGGCAGTCAGTCATGCCTACTTTAAGTCAAGATTTCGAACTACCTCCTGTCTTCAGGGCAGAAGTCAATGTGTGGACGGTCGAATCGTGTCCACTTTAGTTGGACCTAGGTCATGCTAAGCTTCAGGAGAGGAATAAGCATTTTGGCGAACTTCAAGTATGAGCCAGGGAATGGATGGTTGGGTTTCATCCACTCCAAGTCTTTCTTTGGTCTCCAAGTCAGACGTGGAAGTTGATGAGTAGAAGATTAGTCTTGTCTGCTTTTTGCTGGATCCTGACCTTTTCGGGTTTTTCCATTTCGAGTCCTTGGCCTTAAGTCAGGGGCATATGGTAGCTGATGAGGGGTTGAATCACGCTTATCTTGATGAAACTCCAAAGGTCCGATCATGGTCCGCGGAGATTGGTTGGCGCCCAACTCTAAGTACTTGGTCACATGCATCGTTTGGAAGTAGTTTAGTTCAAGTTAGTCATAGTTCACAACACAATTGAAATAGAATAATTCGAAGAAGATCGAAATAAATCTCATTGATAAGTGAAGCAATGTCGTATGCTCGTTATTCCACTTTGTCCAAGCCCTTCTCAACCGGAAGTCGATCGTGGGTGGTCCAATTAATAATCAAAGTTATTTATTGATAGGGGTCGGATGTTCCCTACCTGATATTCCATGGGGCTTGGGCATATTATCGAAACTTTCCTTTCCGAATCAGCTTTCCGATCACATCTCGGAGGTGTTTGCAATCGCCAATGTTAGGACCATGTGCATCTTGGAATATACAACATTCCTCGGATTTTCTTTGGGCTTTGGTGGACCTTCTCGAGGCTGGTTTTCAGTACTGCTCCAAATCATGAGTCACCAAGTAGATGTTATCGATTGAATCGTTCAAAGGAGTATATGAGTTGAATTTTGAGATTCTGGTTCGTCTCTTGGAATCTGAGTCCTTAGCCAACGGACTTGTATTGTTCTTTCTCCTAGTCTGCTCTACCTCCTCCTTGCTTAGATTCTGATTCACTTTGTAACAGAATCGATTCATGGCTATAGGAGGCTCTCCAGCTACCTAGCTGCCAAAATCTGTTCGGGGGTCGATTCCCTTATGTATGATATCCTCGTTGGGATTGCTCACTTTAGTGACGATGACGATGACATTAAATCTCTACAAGAAGTCTTTGAATAGCTCACCTAGCATCTGGAATAAATTGGATAATGACATCACATCCTTGGTGTGAGTCGCATGCATTCTGAACTGCTCAATAAAATTCTGATCCGATTGATTGGATGAGGAGATGAATTTGGGCGATAATCGCATAAACCGCATGATCGATACATCTTCAAGGAATATACTAAAGCATCTGCATTCGATGGCATATATCGCTTTGGCGGAATTCATATGCCACTCGAATTTCATGAGATGTAGTCCAAGGTTGGTTTTCCCCGAGTAAACCGATATGATTGGTACATTGAATCTCCTCGGATATTCTACAAACCGAACGGCTTCAATGAATAGGCTTCGACTGGGGGAGATGCTTCAATCATCATCAATCCGGTTCGTTTTTAAGTTATAGCTACTTGTTATGCTTGTGAATGATGGATACATGCCCGAGATATGAGCACGGCAAGATGGACCGGTATTGACGGATCTGTGGTAAGTTACTTAGAGTCGGACTTGAGAAAATCTACTATTTGCTTGGAGTCACTGAATTCGAAGTGTTGGGTCAGTGAAGAACGCTGCTTGGAGTCATCTTGGCGTTTTCCTAGAGAAAATATTGAATTTACCCTTGTTTGGCTTTGGGCCAAAGTTTCTTGGGTTTGCTTAGAGTCACATCACCTATGTTCTCCAACCTTTAGGAGTGTCGTTTGAGCAGCGGTTGCTTATCCATTCCTTGGTTACAATTCAGAAGCTGCCGCTTGATCCTCTATGCCCTGGTCAGTCACAGGACGTAAGGGAAGTGGATAGAATGCACCGTCTTTAAGTTGAATTCCGAATCCAGAATATGGGGGCACTACGCTGCGGCACCATCTTTAAAAAAATGGATCGTAGCCGATTTATATATTTTTTAAATGGATCATACCCGATCCATATTTTTTGGGTATAGGGATCGGTAGTATAAGGATTGGTAGTACAGGGATCGGTCACATGGGCTTTCGAGAGAGGGATTAGTAGTATAGGGGTAAATCACATGGTTTTGAGAGAGGGATCAATATACGAAGTATTGAGGGATCGGCATACGAAGTATAGAGGGATCGGTATTGACATCTTTCAGAGGTATCGATATACATATATGTTGGAGGGATCGATATAGAAAGTATAGAGGGATAGGTATTGACATCATTCAAAGGTATCGACATTGACAAGATTAAATTGGGATTGGCCATCATGGCCTTGAAAGAGGGATTATGAGAGGGATCGGCCATCATGGCCTTGAGAGAGGGATCGACCATCATGGCCTTGAGAGATGGATCAGACATCATGGCCTTGAGAGAGGGATCGGTTAGATTGGCTCTTCGCTAACTTAAGTGCAAACTTCAACATCTAATCCCAAGAACTTGTATACACGAGTGAATCAGATCCCTTCCAAATAGACATGAACGCATGAACAACTTCAAACAAGACCACTAGCATCATCATTCCAATCAACTCCGCTCGAAGTTGATTTAATTCTTCTAACCATGGCTATTAGCTCCTTTAGATTTCCTTTAAATCTAAGTAGAATAGAAAGTTTGTTGGTAAATAACTGGATCTATCTCATGAATATGGGAATTCACAAGTAGATGATGAGATCCAATCAAGTTAAGAATTCATTTCTCAGTGAAAGCACAAAAATGTGGATGCAAAAATAGACATCAACACCCAATAGAATTTATTAGAGATTAAATGAAGAATGAAATTAAAACAAAGCACATATCATAAATGAGCACACAGATTTTTATAGTGGTTCGGCAATCTTGGCCTACGTCCACTTTATATTTTTATTGATCTTCCACTTGATTATGATTACAAGAATGTTTGGATCAGCTGAGATCCATTAGTACAAAAATAAAGAATAAAAATGGCAGAGCCTCTGTAGAGAATGCAACATCCCTTTTCTGATGGCATGCCTGCTGTATTTATAGGGGATGACATGCATTGATCGAACTAAAATTTTGGCAGAAGGTTCGGAAGACCAAGACGATGCTACCCAAAAATTTGCATGCCCATCGGGGCCCACAATAAGGATTGGTTCTGATCCCTATTAATGCATCCAAATGGGCTATGATCCATATGATTGTATTCTCCATGATATTAGCTACTTGCTCCTCAAATTTTATGCAATTCCGACGTACGATTTGTGAGATATCGCATTTTCCGTGAAGTAGTGTTGCTTGAATTCTGATTTCTGGCGATCCCTCTAGAGAGATAGGTACCGATCCCTCCAATCTCTTTCAAATGTCATGTGATTCCTATGGGGTGTTCCACATGTTTTAATTAGCTTATACCCCAAGTTTCATGTTGATAGCATCTGTAGATTTTGAATTATCGACCGATCATTGTTGCAATATGTAGTAAAAGCTGAATATGGACGATCCCTTTTTGTATCGATCCCTTTTATACCAATCCCTTTTAATAGACGAATTAATTTACCCATAACTTGAGCATACGAACTCCAAATGACTTGAAATGTAGCCTCATGGGGCCTTCCTTATCACTCTATATCGATCTTACCAAGTTTAGGACAAAAATTAAGAACATGTACCGATCCCCTAGGGAAAGAGATAGGCACTGATTCCCTGCCTAGGGGAGGCATTATTCCATACTTAGAATATTCTAGAGAGTCTATCTCTTGGCCTCGGTTTATCGTCTCTTTATATCATTGCGTGCGCTTGATCTCTGAGCCTAATAATCATCTCTTCGGGATGTCTTCCTCGATGATCGTCTAGTCTGACTTGTCTAATCAGTCTAAATATAGCTGGGCCAAAAGGCCGGATAACATATATAGTTTGCATAAGGGAAATCGAACATCATATACTTATCACCACTTTTTGATTTCAAGCCCATACTATCCCTCGATTAACAATGAAGTTGGACAATTTAGAGAATTACCCTTGCATCAACGACATTCATAATTCTCACAAATAGAAACGGGCTTCCATACTTGAAAATTTAGTATCGAGTATAAGATGAAGTACCTTCCATATACTTAATTAATTATGACCTATTTATAGAAATTAACCTTCTTAAACTTATCACGTTTCTGACATTTCGACTTCTCTATCCCTTGTCTAGAAACAAAGCCAAGTAAGTCAAGGCACTGGTTGCACCTGGCCTTGCCTTAATTAAAACACTATGATTCTAGATCTAACAGATAAAGGAAAGTTTACTCATCGGATTTTAGTGCTAAATATAAGATGGCTTACTTTCCATAAATGTGTCAACATTTTAGCACTACTTATCGTATTTGTTTTATGTTACATAATGACATGGACGAAGAATCCCTTGCATAAAAACAAAGTATTTTTAAAATAATCAGAAACCTAGCTCCATAAACTTATTTCTAGTCTTCGATTTCAAACTGGTACTATTAATCGGTTAGAAATGAAGCCATTAAATTTGGGGTATTATTACCTCTCAAACCTTGAGTTGACATTCACTTCTAACTTCAAATTAGAAACAAGCCTTCATACCTCGAAGTCTTGAGAAAAAATAGGATGCAGTTCCATATACTAGTTATAAAAATCCGTTTTCAAAATCATTTATTTAAATCAAGGTATGATCTAAAAAGTCAAGATCCTTCTTTATATAAAGTAAACAACTTATTTAATAATAACAAATTGTTATAAATCAAACTTCCTTTTCAATTTCCTATAATCATTTACTATAATAAAAATGTTATAGTCCATTATCTTTTCCCTTTTCTCGAAAACATCTATTACAACAATAGTGTTGTAATCCATGTTTCCTTCCTCTTTTAAAATTACTTTTAAAATTCTTCAAAACATAGTTTGAAACTTGTATTTAAAACGTTCCTTTAAAGTTGGTCTCTTTTAAACAAAATTTAACTTTTGAAAACAAAGGTTTTTCCTTTATAAAATTTACATCTCTTTCTTAAATAACTCAAATAAATTCTTAAAAATATATTTAAATCTTCAAACTCTTTTGCAAAATATTAATACAACTTTTTTAAAACATCTTCGAAAGAATTACAAAATATCTAAAATAGATAACCTCCTTTTACTTTACTAAAATAGTAGATTTCCAATGTGCATTCATAGCGACTATCGATATATGGACCGTAACTTTTAAAACTTTGTTTTGTAAATCAAATAGCTTTTAAACAACATTTTTTTCTAAAATCTAAACCTCTTTAATACCTTTGTAAAAAGGTTTGAAAAACAAAAGTCAAGTTCGGAAACCATTTTCAAAATACTTCAGAAAATAAAGTGGTAAACCACTTAAAAGAGAGCACGAGATTTCAGTGTCGCCAAACCAACAACAAGAAGGTCAACGATAACTAAGCAACATTCACTTTCTATATACACAAGCATTTACATAAACAAGTAGTATGTAAATAAAAATCAACAAGGTGGGGAACTCCTTAGTGCCCTTCTACCAAAATCAAATCTTTCGGAGTGTATTCGTGTCGATCTATTCGTTGCGAAACACTCTGACTTCCTTTCTTTAGTCCCCTACAAAAAACAATGGTTATTTATGTCATCCGCTTCCAAGCAGGAATCAAAAAATAACATAACCAAGTAACAATCATACAACATATATTATCTATTACAACAAATAAACACTCTTTTTAAAATTTATTTAAAGTGAGTTAGCTTACTTTTAACTCGATCAAACTTCTAGAAATAAGCTACTACTTCTTCCTACCACTACCCAACAACAACAAGCTTCCATCTTTCTTCCATTGTGGCTCGACCTAGGCTCCTCTAAAATTTCATCGCTTGCATCTAACCCCCTCCCCTCCTTAAATGCTCACTACCAAGGACCATTTGGGGGTGTAGTGCTCCAAATTTTGGTTCTTTGTGTTGATGGTAGAGTGGACTAGTGTATTACAAACTTATATAAGGAGTTTGAGATGAAAAGAGTGAAATTTTGAGCTGCTTTTTTTTAGGAAAAAATGGATGAAGAAGTAAGGAAAAAAAAGAAAGAAAAGTGGAAAAGAAAAAAATAAAAAGGAAAGGCTAAGCTTGTTCTATTATAAACTTTGAAAAAATATAGTGAATTACCACTTAGCCCCTTAGATAAATGACATTAATGCCTTCCAAAACTTTCTTCTTCCATACACTTCCCTAAGTGTCAACTCATGCGCCACATCCGCTTTACATTGCCGCTTACTTCCATAATGATGAAATGTACCACTTAGTACTACAACACTTAAAATAAGAAATAAAAGTCTACTTTTTACTTTATTGCCTTAATTTGTTTACTAATTAATTCATTAACTATCTTTTAGTGCTAACCAACTCTTATTTGTTAAATGTATGTGTACAAATATAAGAGTGTGTGTGTGTGCGCAACAATATTTCAACAATTTCCTGCGATGAAAAGTCGAAAAACAATTTTCGGTCACATTTTTCATTTTTCACCGAACTATTTATTTTTGTAAACAAACTTTCAAAACAAGTTTACCATTATTTCTTATTAATTAAAAGAGGGTTATTAGATGATTAAAAACCAATAACTGAAAAAAAATAATTAAAATATTCACAAATCAAAACGATAAAATTTCAGGTCGTTACACTTCTTTACAAATTCATTCTTTATTAATTAATAATATAAATAAAAATTTAAACCAACAAATAATTAGATTTTGCAATATAGAAAATAAAAATTCAAACTAACAGCACATGATTTTAACGTAAAAATATAACTAAATATTTTTGTAAATAATTTAATCTTAAATTTGCTAGACTTATATAATTTTAAATAAAAACTTTATGCGTGAAGAAAATGCCATCATCACGCGTGAAGCTTGTGCCGTGACTACATATTCATTCACACATGTAAACGAATGTGTTTATATATTATTGATAATGTTATAAGTTAACCAACTTTGAATAGAGAAGATCATATAAAAAAAACTACCATGTTACTGATAAAAATGAATTGATTATTATAGGCTCCATTTGATTCGAACTTAAACAAATAAGAAAATTAGTTGAAATTGATTATCTTTAATTGAAATTAAATTTAGTAAAAGAATTGGATATATAATAATCCTCTTTAATGCTAATTGATTAGAGAATCAATTTTTAATCAATCTTTTCCTTTTATGTAACTCTTTCGTAGAAGTATTTCGGAAGCATTTTAAGTTCTAGCTCTATGAGGGAAAATGTAATGTTTATCGTTCCATAACTTTAAAAATGTTTCTTTACAATTTTTCATTCCTTTACTAATAAGCTAATATAAGTAGGCTAATTCTATTAGACGCGTGATATCGTTGAGCAGCCTTTTCTTAAATTTTAGAAAAATCTAAGGACAAAATTGCTCTTATGTCATTCACCCATCTTTTTACTTCTCATCATATTTTCCATCTTCTGTTTCTCTTATCAAACAAACCTTAAATTTAATTTTAGGCAAATTCTCAAATCTTATGCTTGAATTGATGGGTTGTGATGATGATAATGCAAATCTAATGAAATCAGAAGAGGTAAAACTTGAATTTCATGTTGTTTTGATTTTTATTAAGATCCACAGTTTGTAGAAGAGGTAAAATTTGAATTTTATGTTGTTGCATGGGTTTGCTGGGGTGATTTTTTCTATGAAATTTTTTGTGGATTTGAATTTTACTAGAGAATGATATAAATGGAAAATTTATCAATAAGATGGGTATACTCAGCAAAAACATGGGTATAATAGTTTTTTCAATTTTGTGGGGGGCTACTCAGCAATTTTTTTTGTTCAAATAAAATTAGCCATATAAGTATTGTAGGGTATATTTTTAGGCAAATTCTATTTCAACACAGATAATTACTTAGTAGCTCCCCTAAAATAAATAAAATTTTAAGGCTAAATATTCTTAGAAAGCTACGTACTTTCTTTCTTCTCAATTCCATTATCTTATTACGTAAGTTTCTTACTGTCTAAACCACCGTTTCTTCAAAACCCTAGTTTCTAAATCAGTGAAGAAAAAATTCGATTTTTCACTACTAGCTAATGGATTTTGAAGAGAAGAATGAATTGTTAACGCAATAACAACGGATAATTAAAAAAAGTGAAAAGTTTTTAATTTTTTGCAAATACAATTATAGGCTGTCGATTACGGGGATTGGTGATAATTTACGCAGGGGGTATACCAGGTTTCTGGCTTAATCGCGCAAATAATTACGTGAATTTTTACACATCCATGCAGAAAGCCTACGTGGTATTGACACAAACCATGGAATCACCTTGCATGGTAGTTCATTTTGTTTTTTTCGTGATGGGAAGGGTAGTTCTGGAAATGATAGGGGGCTACTAAGTTATTTTTTGGGTTTACAAACTTTTTTAATTTTTGGGAGGCTACTAAGTAAATATTCGGGTTGAAACAGAATTTGCCATATTTTTATGGGTTTATAACCAATATTTATTCTGCATGTTTATTTACGATTGAAAGGTAATATTATATGTTTTATACATTATGGGACATGATTATATATTTCACCTTACATGAATAACAATTTGATTTTGTTATAAAAACCAAATTATGTCGGTATTTTTATGTAGAAAAATAATATTGAAAGCATTTGTGTAGATATTGGATTGATACTCTAAAAAATGTTAATTCCAATTTCTAGTTGGATTTCCAACGAAAACTTATGGTCAATGTTTGCAGCCACGAACAAAAAAAAAACTACAGTCACTACAACAAAATAACCTTTTTACAACGAGCAATGCCCGTTGTAATAGGAGTTTCGCAACGGGCCTAGGCCCGTTGTATTATGTGCTGTTGTAATAGACTGGATGAATTTTACAACGGTTATTGTCTGTTGCAATAGGGTTCTTTTACAACGGTTATTGCCCGTTGCAAAAGGGTCTTTTATAACTTTTTTTGCCCATTGCAATTAATCTTTTTACAACTGTTTTTGCCCGTTGTAAAAGGGTCTTTTGCAACTGTTTTTGCCCATTGTTAAAAAAATTCAAATAAGAAAAAAAATAAAACTACTACAATACATGCGTAAATTTTAAACTATTTTGAATCGAAATAAAATTATTATACTAATGACAACCATATTTATTCATATTTACTAAAAATAGCAAAAGAAATTCATATTTCAAAATAACAAAAAGATTTATCTATTCACATCATTCATAAAATTTTACATAGTTACAAAACATCGAATACAATCCTAAACTAACATAACACGTAGTACATACAAATAATAACACAAGATTTAAAATTTAAACCGAACGACATTGAAGCAAACCTTGAACCATAATATTTTAGTTAATCAAAACCCACATAACACCTTTTTTCTTCAAAAATTCCTTTGCTTCTGCTACGTCGTGCAATACATACAAAGATAATGCAAATTACATACATATGTGTGTGGTGTTAGAATGATAAACATGCATATCCTAACGCAAATGAGTAAGCATGGCCAAAAGCAACATATATAAGGAATCAGTTTTACTTAACTAGAAAACTCCAATGCATGTGTTCGTTCCTAAAGCTTTACTCTTGATACGTTGGACTTAGAGTCAACTCATTTCCCTGGATCTAGATAACTTGTATATGTTTCTTTATATTATAAATTCTCTCGTTGTAATTGAAAGAGTACGTGTAGTACTAAGGATCGTGTAATATGGTATATTAATGCGGAAACTGGTAATAACAGTAAAGTAAAAATTAAAGTAAGCACACCAGGAATTTTTATACTGGTTCGAACTTCCCGTTCTACGTCCAGTCCCAGAATACCCTCTGGATTTAAACTAAACCCCTCACTTAACCCGGAGGAATAGGTATACGACACCTGAGCAGCCGAACAGGAATTTTTCCGCCTCAACAACCAAAGAGGACTTCAACTTAATACAAAATGTTTGTTGACGAATGTGTTCTAAATAACACTGATTGTCTTTTGATAGTACAACTTTCCTATAATCAAATCCTCAAGAATATGTATGTGTGTGAAGATTTAGAAGGAAGATAATCACGTAGAATCGAAGTATATGAATAAATTCAAGGATTCTAGTGATATTGAATAAGAGTGAATGCTTTTATTTGCAGAAATGAAAAGAGATTAGATTTCAGAAATATAAACAAGAATCGGTTATTGTAGAAGTGAATTGAATATGTTTATATAGTTGTAGAAGAGTTGTAATCTTTCGTGAAGAGTTTTAGTCAACAGTAGTGTCCATACCTCTTGAAATAGAGGACATTACTCTTCATAAAAAGATCGCGTCTCCTCAGAAAACTAGCCGTTTTTCTCTGGTCGGTCGACCGGAAAAACTGGCCGGTCAGCTGAATTGAAAAACGTATACAAAACAGAAAGTCACTGTGCATATGATACAGGGTCGGTCGACCGAGGATCCTGGTCGGTCGGCCGACCTGGTGTTATATGCACAGTGAACATATTTTTTGATATAAAATGTATTGTGTGCGTGTGTGATTATTTGAGGAATGATTTTAACATTGTTCTAAGACTCAAATAAAATAAAATATCCATACTAATCTCTGAATTGTAAGATTATCTTCTTTGTAGTGCACGGTATGCACTTATTCTCTTTTTGTCGCTTTCATATAGCATTCTCGTCGTATGATCTCTGAAGCTTGTGTCATGAATCAAAACTCATGAATCAACATTCTCCCCCTTTTGATTGATGACAATACTTATGCGACGAAGTAATATTGACATATATATTATAGTTCTCCCCCTGAATATATGGCGACTTTTCTGCAAAAATTCGTTAATTTGCATACATTTCTCCCCCTTTGTCATCGACAAAAAGGAATACTTATAACAGATTGAAGTAATGCAAAAAAAACATTTTAAATTTACATGGTACATTCTTTGAGCTTAATTTAGAAATAATTTAAAGATGTTTGCTTAGAACATAACATAACAATTAATTAAGAAACAAAATAAACTACAAGAGATTCTTGAAAGTTAAAATAAATTTAAAAAATACTACAATTACTCCTCATCATCGTCGGTATCCCACTGTTCTGGATGAAGATTTTCATCGAGAGGAGCCGGTTCCTTACCCCGTCTGTGAGTGGTAGGTGCAGGAGTTGCCGATGTGCTGGAACTTGTGTTCTCGGATGTAGACCAAGAGAAATTTGGTGCGGGTCTTTTTCCAGGAGCAACAAATGAAGCACCGGCTTCAGAAGAGCATGATAAGGCATCCCATAAATTTACGAAGAAGCCTTTGATCTTTTTGAAACGCCCATCAATTTTTCGAAGGCGAGAATCCAAAGCTAGTTGATTTTGGGCTAAAATACCTATGGCAGCCGCTGTGCTAGTACCGGGAGGTGGTCTTTGGATAGAGGTTTGACGAGTTAAACGTTCTGTGGAATGAGTGGAGGGTTGAGGAGTAGAATAGCTACGACGTAGTTGTTCTCGTGGAATGGTACGTCATTGCTGAAAGGTTGTGATTTGGGATGGTGCATCGGGTAACTTCATCAATTTTATTGTTCGTGAGTCAAAGGTACGAACTTTGGATGTTTCGGATTCCGGTGCATGAGTGACAAAGTTGTTAATCAACCGCATTATGTATTCTCCATAGTAAATATGGAGCATTTTTCCTTGGTTGAATGTAAGGAATTCATCCATAAGAAGTTGTGTCCAATTTACCCGAATGTTTCCACACATAGCATATAACGCCTTGAAGTTTTCGGGATATACTAAGTGGTACGACCCTCCTCTTGGAACAATAGACTTCATCATGAATCGATGAAAAAGTCGTGCTTTAGGTCGGAGAGATGAAGTTTGCCTTAAGTCGGTAGCATCATCTTCAAAGAAAAAGTGACTTAGGCGGTCACGAGTTGATGGATTACAATCTACATCATGTAATGAGATTCCACCCGGTCGAGCATTTAAAATATGATTCATTCGATCAATGGAGAGAAACATCGATGTGCCACATACCGAAGTCCAAACACAATTTTCAGTGTTTCTAGGTGGATTGACAAGATTGAGATTTGCTAAGAATAACTTGACCATTATATGATTAATCTTCAAGTTGTTTTTCCTATGGTCAAGAAAAGCATTAAGACCACTTTCAAGAGCGGCGTTTTCAACACCGTAGGCGGTAAAATCATGATAACTTACAAAAGACTCCTCAAAGATTTTTGCATCTTGAAGCTTTATCCATCTTTCTAAAGCTTTTTCACTTACTAACCAAGAAGCAATTTGAGAATCTACAGGAGTTGAGGAAGATTGGCCAGCGGTAGTCTTAGATTTCTTTTTGGAAGCCATTTTTCTTGAAGAATTTGAAGAAGTTTAGAAAGGTTGTAATGGGGGCTAGGGTTCAAATCTGTTGTGGAAGAGTAAAGTGAAGAGGTGAGATAAAAAGGTGAAGGGTTGGGTTAAAATATGAAGGCAATTTTAGCAGAATAACACGTTCGGTCGAATGAAGGACCTGGGTCGGTCGACCGAGTTGAGGTTCAGAACAGTGCTGAAACTTTCGGGAAAAGCTTCGGTCGACTGGTGCAGGGAATTCGGTTGACCGAGTTAAAAAAAATATTCTAATGTCATTCGGGAAATACGTTCGGCTGACCGAGTCAGGTATTTCGGTCGACCGACTTGGAAGAAATCTGTTTTTTAAAAACTTCTCGGGACAGCTTCAGTTGACCGGTTCAGGCATTTCGGTCGACCGAAAGCATGTCAATAGACATTTTCATGTTTTTTTTTCAAATAAGAATTATAGAAATATAATCATATTATTACATCATATTTATCTATACAGCTTATTAAAAAAAATAACATATATATACTAAAATATAGCCATGATGAATTAGCATCGATGTTCCCATGAATTTGGAGATGGAACGTTTTCTACCGGTGACCATATTGGAGCTATTGGAGATTGAACATGGTTAGAGGAAGATGGAGTTCTGTAAGAAGGTTCGGCAACATCATCCTTCTTAGATGAACAAAATTTCATGGCAATCTTTTCAAGGAAGCTTAAACGTCTTGCCGTGACTTTCTGTTCGTAATAAAGTTCCCTTTGCATATTCATCTGTTGTTGTTGGTAGTGATGAATTTCATCAATCTTTTGTTTGGTTGATGGAGTTACTACCATTTCCTTTTTCCCTTTCTTTTTATCAGGTGTATAACCTGTATGGGAGTCTTCCCATGGTTTCCACCTGTGTCGGGGATCATTATCTGGAGAGGGAAATTCTAAAACACGATTTGGCATTGGAAATGTAGGATAAGGACCACCTTCGGGGATACGATCAGAATAGTCGTCGTCCGGGGAAGTATAAGAGAGATGAGAATTTTCAGAATTGTAGACATCATTGTTAGAAGACATTTTTGTTTTAAGTTTTTGTTTTGTATTTGATGTTCTATTCAATAAGCATATGTATGTATATATATAACCATATTTTCTAAAAAAAATAGTGGTCTAAAATCAAATTTTAGTTTTAATCACAGAATTCTTTAAATAAAAACTGTTTACAAATGAATGACATACAATGCTTTAGAGTTAAAAAAATAGTATATTCTGAAATTAAGTTTCAATGATGTAAATTAGAAACAGAGGTGGAACAAGAAACACTCATAGCCCAAGTGGCTATACTACAACATCTAACATACAAGTCAGAAGTCATGAGTTCGAGTACCGCTTTGGTCAGAAAAATAATTTTATATTTTTCATCATTTTATATATATATATATATATATATATATATATTTATTTATTATTATTATTTTTTTTTATTCATAAGTCTTTAAACGACATTATACCTAAATCTCGTCTTAGTTTTATAAAAGAAATTTCATTTAGTGGTTTAGTAAAAATGTCAGCTATTTGATTTTCAGTATTGATAAATTCTAGATTTATTAATCCTTTTTCCAAACAATCACGAAGAAAATGATGACGAATATCTATGTGTTTTGTTCGGGAATGATTGATCGGATTTTTTGAAAGGTTTATTGCACTGGTATTATCACAATAAATTATTGATTTTTCAAGATGACAATTAAAATCTTGTAATGTCTGTTGCATATATACGACTTGTGCACATGCCAAAGCAGCAGATATATATTCTGCTTCACATGTTGATAAAGAAACACAATTTTGTTTCTTACTAAACCAAGAGACTAAGGAACGTCCAATGAAGTGACACGTTCCGCTCGTACTTTTTCGATCCGTCCAACTTCCTCCAAAATCAGCATCACTGTAGGAAACTAATTCAAAAGGACATTCTTTCGGATAAAATAGTCTGAAATCTTTGGTTTTAGTTAGATAACGAATAATGCGTTTAACTGCTCTCATATGTGATTCTTTGGGATTTGCTTGAAATCGAGCACATAAACAGACACTCATCATAATATCGGGGCGACTCGCTGTTAAATAAAGTAAAGAACCTATCATACTACGATATAACTTTTGATCAACACTTTTGCCATCTTCATCTCTATCGAGATGAACCGTTGTACTCATAGGAGTTGGTTTGGCAGCAGTATTTTCAAGACCAAAACGTTTGATTAAATTATAACAATATTTTTCTTGATTAATAAAAATTCCATTTTCAATTTGTTTAATTTGTAATCCAAGAAAATATGACAATTCTCCCATATGAGACATTTCAAATTCATTTGTCATTATGGTTGAAAATTCTTGACATAATTTTTCATTTGTCGAGCCGAAAATAATATCGTCAACATATATTTGAATTATTAAAATATCTTTATTAGTTTTCTTAATAAAAAGTGTTTGATCTACTTTACCGATTTCAAAACCAGATTCTAATAAATAACTTTTAAGACGATCATACCAAACACGTGGTGCTTGTTTTAAACCGTATAATGCCTTTTTAAGTTTATATACATGATCCGGAAATTTTTCATGATTAAACAAATGTGGTTGTTCAACAAAAACATTTTCTTTTATGAATCCATTTAAAAATGCACTTTTAACATCCATTTGATATAGTTTAAAATTATGAAAACATGCATAAGCTAATAATATTCGTATTGCTTCAAGTCGGGCGACTGGAGCAAACGTCTCTTCGTAATCAATACCTTCTTCTTGATTATATCCTTGTGCAACTAATCTAGCTTTATTCCTTGTTATATTTCCTAGTTCATCTGCTTTATTTTTGAAAACCCATTTAGTACCGATGACTGATTGATCACTAGGTCTAGGAACGAGTTCCCAAACTTCGTTTTGTTCGAATTGATTTAATTCTTCTTGCATGG
Organism: Allium fistulosum; assembly: GCA_030737815.1. Lineage (NCBI taxonomy): Eukaryota > Viridiplantae > Streptophyta > Magnoliopsida > Asparagales > Amaryllidaceae > Allium > Allium fistulosum. Next base: position 492,299,214 of record CM060905.1, on the reverse strand, counting down.
CAAGTATCCAGTAGTCATCAGTTGAAGCTTCTTTTATATTCTTAGGTTCTATGTTAGAAAGAAAAGCAACATGACCAGCTTGATTTAATTGATGTCTGGTTTTAACATTCGTATTAACTTCTCCAATTATATTTTGCACAGGATGATCTTTTAAAATTCTAGGTGGAGATTTTATTAAATTAGAAGTTACATTTGTATTGGTTTCATGAATATCAAGATTTTCATTTGTACTAATATTCTCATTCTGAGTAGATTCATCATCAGAATCAATAGTAACACTCGGATTTATATTTTTAAAATTTTCGTTGAAAGAAACATGTAAACTTTCTTCAATAATTTGAGTTCGTTTATTATAAATTCGATAGGCCTTGCTTCGTTCCGAATATCCAACAAATATACCTTCATCGGATTTTGGATCGAATTTGCCTAGTTGATCTTTAGTATTTAAAATAAAACATTTGGAACCAAAAACTTTTAGATATGAAATATTTGATTTTCTTCCATTTAGAATTTCATATGGTGTATTTTTAGTTAATGGTCGAATAGAAACGCGATTCAGTACGTAACAAGCAGTAGCTACAGCTTCTGCCCAAAATTGTTTCGATAAAGTTGTTCCATTTAGTAAAGTTCTTGCACATTCTTGTAACGTTCTATTTTTCCTTTCTACAACTCCATTTTGTTGTGGTGCTCTAGGAAAAGAGAAATTATGGTTAATACCTTTTTTGTTACAAAATTGTTCAAAAACTTCATTTTCAAATTCGCCTCCATGATCACTTCTTATATTTTTAATTTTCAAAGTTTTAATATTTTGAATTCTTTTAACAAAAACTTTAAAATTATCAAAAGTATCACTTTTATTTTTCAAAAAGAAAATCTAAGTATATCTAGAGAAATCATCTACAATAACAAAAACATATCTATTATGATTAATAGATTGCACTTGAGTTGGACCAAAAAGATCCATGTGTAAAAGTTCAAGTGGTTGTTCTGTAGATATTACTTTCTTTGATTTAAAAGAAGATTTTATTAATTTTCCTAATTTACATGCATCACAAAATATGTTAGTTTTGAATTTTATATCGGGTAACCCTTTAACTAATTTATTTTTAGCAAGTTTGTTGATGGTATTAAAATTTATGTGACAAAATCTTTTGTGCCAAAGGCAAGAATCATTCCCTTTAGCTACTAGACACAAATTTGAATCATTATTAACATTCATATTTAGGATATAAATATTTTTATCTCTATTTCCTTCGAAAATAATGTTGTGATTTTTATCAAAAATGTTACATTTATTTTCTGAAAAAGTTATATTAAAACCTTTGTCGCATAGTTGACTAATACTTAATAAATTATGTTTTAAATTTTTAACTAATAAAACATCAGTAATGAGAGGTAAATTAGATGTACCGTTGCTAATGACATTGCCTTTGCCGATGATATACCCTTTTGAGTTATCTCCAAAGGTGACTGCTCCTCCATTTGAGTATATAATGTTTGATAACATTTCTTTGTTTCCAGTCATGTGTTTTGAGCAACCGCTATCTAAAATCCATTTTCCTCTCTTTTTATGTGGTACCTGCAAAAAATTATAAAAAGTTGGTACCCAATCTTTTTAGGGTCCTAAGAGTTAGATCTTAAGAAGCCAAACCCATACGGGTTCAGAATTCCCTTTATAAACATAATTCTTGTTATTATGAACAGTTTCCATAAAACTTTTGATATGTTTATTCCTTATCAATGTATTATTGGTTTTTGGAATCCATATCTTAATAGTTTTAGTATTTGAATAAACTGTTTTCCTAATATCTTTCTTAATTTTATTATTAATTTTACTTTTAGCATAATTATTTTGTTTCTTAAATCCTAGTCCAGATTTATTGTTGGAAGTTTGAGAGTTTTCTAGTATAGTAGAAAGATTTTCTCTTCCTTTATTGAAATTAGAAACATTTTTAGAAATATCATCAAATTTTATTTTAAGACTAGATTTTTCTAACTCTAAATCCTTAATTTTAGATATTAAATCATTATTTTCAAAAAGTAAAACATCATTTTTATTTTTCTGAATTTCTAGTTCCTCAGATATTGACGTAATTTGAGAAGATAAGTTAGAATTCGATTGTTGAGAGATTTCAAGTTCTTCTTCCAATATTACCTTCTCATCTTTTAACATATCTACTTCTAAAACTGTTCTATCTAACTTTCTTTGCAACTCCTTATTTTTCTTTTTAAGTTGTTTTGTTAAATTTACTAATTCAGAATTTATTTCAATTAAATCTTCAAAAGTAAAATCACTTACATCGTCTGACGAAGCCATGAAGCATACATTTGCTTGTTCATTATCACTTTCACTCTCTGATGAGGATGATGAGTCAGTGTCGTCCCAAGTGACTGAAAAAGCTTTTCGTTTGTTTTTGTCCTTCTTGAAATTATTCTTTTTGCGATCTGGACAATCTTTCTTCATGTGTCCTTTCTTGTGACATTCATAACATTCCATTGTTGAAGATGATGGTTTGCTGCTATTAGAATTGTTGTTGGAATTATTTTTGTTTCTCTTGAATTTGTTTCTGTTGAATTTCAAAAACTTTTTGAAATTTTTAGCGATCATTGCCATATCTTCATTATCTGAGTCGGAATCATCTTTTTCTGCTTGGAATGCTACATTTTTCTTTTCTTGTGCTCCATTTCGTTTTGCCTGCAAATTTACTTCGTAGGACATTAAATTACCTATCAATTCTTCTGGTTTTAATGTTGACAAATCAGTTGCTTCTTCAATAGCTAAGACTTTTCGTTCCCATTCGTCCGTTAAAGAATTCAAGATTTTTGTAACAACATCAAAATCAGTAAACTTTTGTTCTAGAGACAATAGAGCATGATAAATATCCTGAAATCTAGAGTACATGTCATTTATAGATTCATTTGGCCTCATTTTAAAGTTTTCAAATTGATGTTTCAGCATAGAAATTTTGCTCAATTTAACTTTGTTCGTTCCTTCATGTGAAACTTTAAGAGTTCTCCAAATTTCATAGCCGGAAGTACACATACTAACTCTATTTAATTCATTTCTATCTAATGCACAAAATAAAATATTCATAGCCTTAGCATTTGATGCAGCATCTAGTTTTTGTGTGTTACTCCAAGTCGAGTATTCTCCAGTAGGAATTGTGTATTCCCTTTGTATAATATTCCAGATATCAAACCCACTTGATTGCATATAGATTCTCATTCTAGTTGACCAATAATTATAATTTATACCATTGAAAAGTGGAGGTCGTGAAGTCGATTGACCTTCTGTGAAACTAGAATTAGTGTGAGTGTTAACATCGTTAATTTGTGTGGTTGCCATATTACTAAAAATAAGTAAATATCAAATAACTTTGTGATGGTTATAAGATGACCTTGCTCTGATACCAAATGAAAGAGTACGTGTAGTACTAAGGATCGTGTAATATGGTATATTAATGCGGAAACTGGTAATAATAGTAAAGTAAAAATTAAAGTAAGCACACTAGGAATTTTTATACTGGTTCGAACTTTCCGTTCTACGTCTAGTCCCAGAATACCCTCTGGATTTAAATTAAACCCCTCACTTAACCTGGAGGAATAGGTATACGACACCTGAGCAGCCGAACAGGAATTTTTCCGCCTCAACAACCGAAGAGGACTTCAACTTAATACAAAATGTTTGTTGAGGAATGTGTTCTAAATAACACTGATTGTCTTTTGATAGTACAACTTTCCTATAATCAAATCCTCAAGAATATGTATGTGTGTGAAGATTTAGAAGGAAGATAATCACGTAGAATCGAAGTATATGAATAAATTCAAGGATTCTAGTGATATTGAATAAGAGTGAATGCTTTTATTTGCAGAAATGAAAAGAGATTAGATTTCAGAAATATAAACAAGAATCGGTTATTGTAGAAGTGAATTGAATATGTTTATATAGTTGTAGAAGAGTTGTAATCTTTCGTGAAGAGTTTTAGTCAACAGTAGTGTCCATACCTCTTGAAATAGAGGACATTACTCTTCATAAAAAGATCGCGTCTCCTCAGAAAACTAGCCGTTTTTCTCTGGTCGGTCGACCGGAAAAACTGGCCGGTCAGCTGAATTGAAAAACGTATACAAAACAGAAAGTCACTGTGCATATGATACAGGGTCGGTCGACCGAGGATCCTGGTCGATCGGCCGACCTGGTGTTATATGCACAGTGAACATATTTTTTGATATAAAATGTATTGTGTGCGTGTGTGATTATTTGAGGAATGATTTTAACATTGTTCTAAGACTCAAATAAAATAAAATATCCATACTAATCTCTGAATTGTAAGATTATCTTCTTTGTAGTGCACGGTATGCACTTATTCTCTTTTTGTCGCTTTCATATAGCATTCTCGTCGTATGATCTCTGAAGCTTGTGTCATGAATCAAAACTCATGAATCAATAGTAATTGCAAGTTTTATTCTACTAACATAAATAAGATTGATTTCCACATCACATCACCTGCGGAGAACGCCTTAATAACTATTCCTTTACACAACAAAAAGTAAAAACATTTGCTACAATTTCTTTTTTTCCAAGATGAAGATAATATTTGTTTGAAATTTCCAATATATAAGTAAAAACCTGGTATTGGTAGACGTAAAGTTTGGTACCTAAAGATAAATTGACAAATAAAAGTAGCCATCAAAGATCCACATTGTTAATGAAAAAACGTTAATTGATAGCTTACATAGCATTGATTCGGATGACAAGCATCCTCTAAAGCATCACAGGTGATCATTGCACGTGATGGATTGCATATCTGACAGGTAAAGTAATAAATTAATTAACTAAGATACATTAATTGTGTCTAAAGTATTGTATGTTTGATGTTGTTTAATTACCTGTTGTGAAAATTTATACATGTCGATGTTAGAAGAATTACAGTCATTTCATAATATTTTCAAGTGCAAGTGTTAGATTGCAAAACCTTAATGAATATTTAGCATGTAATTTCTAATACATGAATGGTATTTATATTCTTTAGTAAATGTCACTTGATCTACTAGTACAGTCAGGAGACCATCACTGTCATTTTGTATTAAAGGATAAAGAACCAAATTTGGTAGATGTACGAGCAAGAGCAAAGCCAGAACCTTCATATTGGTTCCCATATCAATCAAAGCTTTGGCACCATAGATCAAAGATTTCATAACCATGTTTTTAGTAGGAACATGTTTGAATTTTTTTATCATTAGCAAAAATTCTCATTTACTAATTTCTTTCAATTTGGAACAAATTGATATAAACCTTCAACGCACCCCACAATATCCTTTTAAAGATGCTATACATAACTAAGAAATCCAGCTATTTTCAAACGTTCATCCAAATAATGATTTTATCAAATAATAAAAATGTACCCACCTTTCAATGAACTGAAATAATGCTTTACCATTTTGATTCAATGTGTCAGTAGATCCAATGTTTCATTGCTCGATTCAGCATGCTCTAGTGTGCCAGTAGCTATCGCTTAATGTCAGTAGATCCAATGTTTCATTTCTCATGAAGAATGGAGAATTGATGCACCCTATTTGCCTCTTTCAGTTTGTAATGCAGTTCAAGAGCTAAAGATTAATACAGGTGCAGCTCAAGATTATTGGAAGTGGCTACCGGAACCTAACAGTTTATTCAGCCTCAGAAATGCTTGGATCTACTTAGAGGAATTGTACTGAAATAGAATGGTGCAAATTTATTCGGAACAGTTCGTGTGCACCTAAAATGTCCGTAAATACACTGCTAGCAAAGCAAGACTAGTTAAGTACAAACATGAGATTAAGCAGGTGGCAGGGAGGAATAGATGTAACATGTTCACTATGTTGTCATGCAGCAGGGGACAAACAACATTTTGTTTTTTAATTGTCATTTTTCAAACAACTTATTGAGCTGTTTAAAGCCTAAACTAAAATTAAGCAGTAACATAAGCAATGATCTAGATGATATTCTAAGCACACAATGCCAAAGTCATGCGGTAATAAAGACAAGGAGTATTGTAATAACTACTTTGATATGGACTATCTGGAGCAAACAAAATGAGGCAGTATTCAAACCTAGTATTCTGATATATTACATCACATATGAATTCAAACTGAACTATTCTGTCTTCATTGAGGGAAGCACAAGTAAAAGAATAACCAGTGAAATAAATAACCTTAATTTGTCTTCGTCTTGCTTGCCGAATAGGTATTCTGCTTTAGTAGGATCCTTAAGAGCAAGTGTAATTTGATATTTCGGCATAATAATGATGCGACAATCAGTTGCCCTAGAAAGTAGGAACACATTATAATCTAATGAATACTCGTTGAGTGAAATATAATTTAAGAAATGTTCAAAGTACACAGCCTTAAAAGAGCTTGACTATTACCAGGTAAGAAAGTCATGTTTACCAATATAAGAAAATACAACTAAAATGATAAAATAATTTGCATGGTTCTCAGTCCACAAGGTTTTATTGATTGAAATGACTTCAAGTTGTATGTTTCGCTTATCTCTAGATATCATTGTGATAGGCTATTGTGTCCATACATATATCATAATACAATATCCAATTTTCTGCATAATGGAAGAATTTAACAATTTGGTGCAGTGTTGTATAAACTTTTCTAAATACCTGATCTTGAAGTTGCCTTAAGTATCTTTTCAATTTGACTATGCATCTGTAGCCTTAGAAGACCCCAATTCAAAAGCAAAATCACAACTCTATACATCAAACTATGTCTAAAAGAGGCTTGTTAGTGACCATCTATATATAATTTGCATCTATCATTTGAAAACATACATATATCAGGAGAATGTATGGTAAAAAGAGAAGTTACGGAGAATTTTTTTCGCATACCTTTCCTAGTGTAGTTGTAGGAATCCCTTCATTTGCTTCTTTCCCTAGCCAAATTCGAATTTGATTCTAATTTTATATACTGAACACAAATAATATTGTAGAAAAAATTACTAAGAAAACCCAAATCTACTGCAAAACCAAAATCTACTGCAAAACCCAAATCGATTCAAAAACCTAAATCAGTCCAACGCCATCTACTGATTAAGGAGAACAGCTTGTAATTGTAAATAGAGATCCCGGTTCATGAATCATAAATTATTGAATTAATCATTAATGGATTCGAGTTCTTTCTGTGGATGTATCCAGTGCTCGACTGATCAAAGATTGGGGGTGGACTTGGGGATAGATCGAAATTTGAAGATGTATGATTAAGCGGAGTTGAATTTTGTTGTGGATTTAGCTTGATGGATTGGATTTAGGGTTCTACTATTCCGTTTTGAGAATGATATGATAAAGTGAAAGCTCTTAGCCCGCTAAATATTTTGGCAACCCGCCAAACGTTTTAACTTTTTTTAACTATTCGCCTCCAAACATTTTGAATAAGAAATTAAAAATTCAGATTATAAGAAATATGCACAGTTTTTTTGGTAAACTTGTATTTACTTATTTATTATTATTTATAAACTATTAATTATAAATCATTAATTATAGTAAATAGCTTATTTAAATTTATTAATCATTGGTTAAAAATTATTATTTATAAATCATTAATTAAAAATCATTAATTGTAATAAAATATGAATTACTAAATATCAAGTATATATGTTTATTTATATATTATTATTTATACATTATTATTATAAAAAACAATCAAATTGGAAGGCCTAACATATCAAATTAATAATTATTTATATATTTGTTCTTTATCAATTGTTATTTACATATCAATATTAATAAATTATTAATTATAATTTAGTAATTATAAATCATAAATTATTAAAAATAATTTACTAATTGGAAATTATTAATTATGAACCATTAATTTTATTAAATAATAAATTATTATTTATTAATTATTAATTAGTAATTATAATAAATTATTATATATTAAGTATATATAGTATAATTTAATTTATACATTATTGTTATAAATTATTAATTATAATAATAAATTATTGACTATAATTTATAACGTATTTATTGATAATCATTAATTATAGTAAATTACAGAATATTAGTTATATAAGTTATCGTTTATAAATTACTAATTGTAAATTATTACTTAAAAATTATTAAGTATTAATTAATAGTTATTATTATAAATTATTAATTTTTTAAGTAAAATTTTACTACAAATACAATAGACTACTTGCTTGTTTTTAATGAAAATGATTGTCTTTAACCAAATACTTATGTAACGACCCAGAATTTCTGTCATTTGAAATCCAGATATTTAATTGATTTTAAATATTAACATGTGAGATTTGTAAGTCGAATAACTTAAATTTCGAATATAAGGATTTAACTGAATAATTAAATCGATAATTTAATATTTGAAATTATGGAAATAATTGGAAATTGGGTTTAATGTGAATGAAAATGATTTATAAAGTTATATTAAATCATATTGGAGTTAGAATGATGTTTGTAAACTTTTAAAATTGAATTAAAAGTTAAATTGTGATAATTGAATATTTTAATATTTAATTGACGACTAAAAATAGTCATTTTTTCAAACAGTCTCGGATTTCAACGAAACCAGTTTCATCGGATCCGTAATGTTATATTATTGTAAGGTTTCAAATTTCGTGTCAATCGGACGTACGGTTTGTCCGGGGCTAGCCAAAACGCGTAGAAATCGTTTTAATTGATTTAATTTAAATTTGATTGTTTATTTCCGTAACTCGCACATATGATCAAATTACCTCTCGGAACACGTTCCATTGTGTCCGGAACGTGGGTTAAACCTTAGAAACGTCTGCCGGCACGCTTCGTTTGGAGTTTGAAAAATTGGAGATGAATAGTGTTTCGTCAAATTTTCTATAAAAGGACGTCATAACTTGCATTTTTCACTAAAACCCTAAGCAACTAGGGTTAGCCGCCACTAGTGAAACCGATGGCCAGAAAAGCACGATCCTTCTTCCTCAATTTCTACTCGATCCACTCACCTTCATCAAAAACTCTCAACTGCAAAAGTAAAGAGCTCGTCGAGAGCTTCGATTTCAACGGTCATGTTCGCGATTAGAGCAACGGATCAACGACAAATCGCATGTAAAGTCACGCCATTCGCACACGTTTCTCAAGGCCAAGATGCAGTCGAGCTCGCCTATACTTCGGACGTTGGTAGAGTGGAGCATGGGCTACAAAGTGATGGTGGTTGATTGACTTCCAGTTCGTCGTTGAAGGTGCGGCCATCGTGGGAACGTGCGTGGTGTTGGGTTGTTTTCGCGTTCAAATAACCTGGGTTTCACATTGGGGAAGAAGCAATTTCACGCGGCCACGATCTCTCCAACGCAAAATCAACGGCTCTGATGAAAGTAGGGTTTAAAATTAAAATAGAATTGAAATTAATATATATTATAAATCGTATAAACTTTAAAATGCTGTAACTTGTTCATACGAGGTCGAAAATTGACGAAACAAGTTGCGTTGGGTCCGTATTTTCGAGCACTACGCAATGTAGCTAGATTGGATTTATTGGAGCTAGTGATAATTTTGAGTAAAATTAAACGTGCGTTTAATTTTATTTGAAATAAAACACTACAACGGTTATCGGAAACTCAAGGTGAGAACTCCTCACTCAATCGAATTGTGTTTCAATATAAATTTTAAATAGTTAAATTTAAAATTGGTTGTTTGTGTGATTGTGTGCTTGAATGATAATTGCTATTTGTTGTATTGAAATAGACCTTATACGCCGCATATTAAGCGGAGGTTATTATATTAAAAACATATACCGCGATATTCCACCTTGAAGTGGAATTGGTATTATATATGTATTTGGAGTTGATTTCCCGCATTATATAGCGGATGAGACCCTATTGCGCCGCATAATAGCGGATAGTATTTTATAAATCCCATATACCGCGATATTCCACCTTGAAGTGGAATTGGTATTGTGCTAACATATGTGGATGCAGGGAAACAGGTTGGAGGGATCCAACTGGATTCCTCAAATTGTATGAATTTGTTTCATATGTTGTGTGTTGATTATTTATAATCTCCGTGTGATTATCTTTGTGATTGAAATTGTTGAAGGCTACGGTTTAGCCAGATATATTTTTGGTATCGTTGGATACCAGAAATAAATAAAATTGGATTTTTAAAATTCAAGTTGAAAGTTATTGTAAAAATTTATTTTTACAATTGGATAAATTAAAAAGGAGTTTAAAAAGGTAAAGTTTTATTTTCTGAACCATATTGAATTAAATTCCAAATTAAGGGAAAAGGGCTTAATAAATGGATTTCGGAAATATTATTTATAAGTTGAAGAATTTATTTAAAATTTGGATTTTTAAATAGATTTGAAGAGATAAAGGAATTTATTTTAAAAGGAAATAATTTTGGAAATTCATTGGAAATTTATTTGGGATTTGAAAATCAATTTGAAAATTGATTTGGAGTTGAAAAATGAATATTGTGAAATTGATTTGAAAATCGTATAAAGAGTGAATATTTGGAAATGTAAATTCACAATGGAAATTTATAAGTAGAAATTAATGGGTTATGGTAATTAATTAAAAATAATTAATTAAGTATTAATTATTAATTAAGGGTTAATTAATGATTAATTAAAGGAAAATTTATTAAATGTTTTTGTAGTTAATTGGTTATTAATTTACCATAACTAGCAAAATTTATTCATAAAAATTTATTTGATTTAAATTAATCAGATGATTAGATTGATCCTATCTATGGATGTTTGGATTATATTGGATGTTGAATTGTTTGATATCTCTGATATGTGATGCTTTGTGATATATCCTGATTTGTGTTGTGATCTGTAATTTGTTTATCTGTGATATATATATACATCTGTGATCTGTGAATGAAAGATAAGCGTTATAGTTTATACCGCTTATCAATTATATTGTTATATTTGATCTGTGATGGTTGAATGTTGTTGCACTATTGTGTTAAACCCTTGGACTACACAATACACACACAAATGTGGATTTCACGTGGAACTCAGTTAAGTCACAGATTTTTAACAATTCTAAAGATTGAATTTTTGAGTCAAAAATAGTTTTGGAATTGGAATTGAAAGTTTTTGAAAATGGGATTCAAAAATAAGAGTTATTTTAAATAACTTAATAAAATTGAAATTTGAATAATTTGATTTAAAATTTGAATTCAATATTTTGAAATTGAACTCAATGATTTGGGAACTATGGTTTAAAAGATTATGCAAGTATAAAAGGTGTTTATATGGGTTTTTTTAACCATTTAAAAATATGGTTTTGGAAATTTAAATTTAAATCCAAGATTTGTACTTGGACAGCTTTAACCTGTGTAATTGTAACCAGTTTTTCCCAAAATGAAAACTATCTGTTTTCAAAATAATAATAGCTTTCATAAAGTGAAAAGATTTCCAATTTGTATCGAAACATTTCAAGTTGAAATGAAATTGGGAATAGTTTGGAAAAACTATGAATTAACCTTTGTGAAAATGATTAAGCTTTTTCTTGAAATCAAAGAAGATTTTAAAAGGTGTATCTTTTATATTATAAAAGACTTGAATTGTGAATAGTTTTGAAAGCTATAAGTTAAATCTTGATTTAAAGATTTAATGGGTTAATCCAATTGAAATGGGAAATGATTTGGGAATCTGTGAATGAATCTTTGTGAAATTGGGTGAACTTTGTGAAGTAAATCTTTTTGTTTAAAGATTTAAAATGGTAATTTGTTTAAACCATTTAAAGGAAAGGATTTGGGTAATAAGTTGTGACTTAATTGAAATCCCTATATCCATATGTTTTAAATATTGTGCTCACTATTCGGTTTAGCCGGGAGAGGACCTTTGTGTCATATAACCCATTCCGAATAAGTGATATGACGATATGGATAACATTTGAAAACCGGTGGTGAAGACCGGGTATTTGTGAAAACGGATGACCTATCGATTGTCTCTGCACCGTTAGCTACGGTATAGAGATTTCCTTTGTGATGGGAAGTTCGATCGGGATTGTGAATACCCGGATTGCAATGGCTTCTTCGGAAGTGCCTTCGGTTCTGTTCGAACTCGGAACAGACTTGTATGGTTACATGTCTGACATTACACTTTGAGATATAAAGCAGATTTCTTTCAAATACATTTCTGTTGGTGGCGGAGAATTTATTCTCTTAGCTTAACACCCTTCTCTGAGACGTACGAGCTCAGAGGCCAACGTGGTAGTGTGGCATGCTGAGTGTTGTTGTGTGTTGCTGATCATTTGTTGATCAAAGTATGGCTTTGTGAAAAAGCGTAGCTTTGTGGACGAGACCTCTTCGGACCTCACAACCCAGAAATGGTCGAAACAGGAATGATGCGGCAAGGTTATGAGGGTCGCTCCCTTTAGGGTATGTCATTTCCTTCTGGAAAAGGGTGGTATCAGGTATGGAGCCCTGGTATTTAACCTATGTGGTTACTCCAATCTCATTTACTGTGTGATTGTTGTTTTGTTGAGGCGCCTCGGATAAAGGTCCCAAAGGACCGAGGGGGTGGCATATTCGTATAGTAGTTACCTAGTGTAAGAGGTAACCCGACCTTGTGTTGGCAGAGAGCTATATAGTTCTTGGGACGTCCATCCAGAGGCGTACCCATGTGGCAGTAGGAAGTTCCTTAGCCTGACCATTTGTTGGAAATCCAAAGAAACAATACGAACCTTGTACGATTTTAGTTGTATAACCTGCTATGGAATGTGGCGGTAACCTGCTATTAAACATAGTAGCTATAGTAGGCATACAATAATGGTTGTATGTTGGCTAAGATTAGTATTATACTTTCGAAATGGTTTCCACACTATGCACTAGTAATAATATCAAAAGAGTTTTCTTTTGCGTAGTAAGCATGTTTGACTATCATAAGAAGAAATCTCCTCTAATTCTACGTTTGCATTGTGTGTGTGGCGGGAGGTCTTATGGTAGTTTCATTTTCCAAAAAGCATTGCGGATGTCTTTTACTTCCTTGTTGTTGTTTTAAAGATAATAACTGTTTTAAGTTCTCACACCAGTCCCATGACTGACCTGGAGTTTATTGTTCTCTTTCTAAACTCTGGGTGCCCATCATTTTCCACACGGGCAGCCTAGAGTCAGGTTATCAGGTCATTCTGGATTTCAGGAGGCTTTGGAGCTCAGTGGGGAGCTGGATGGCGAGACGTATCACTTGTATATGATATTGTTTATTCCGCTGTGTATTCTGTATGAGGACAAGTTTGTATAACTGTCCATTGATGTATTGTGTTGTATATTGTTGTTGTAAACTCTGATGATGATGTAATGTATAAACTGATATAGTTCTTTGATTCGAAAAGGTGAAAGGTTGCTTCTTCTATCTCCTAGAATTTTTCACAGGCAGTGACAATAGTATAAAGTCCCATGCTGAAGGTATATTGCACTAAATTTTCTTCTCTAAGTAAACTAAAGTTCTCCATAATATATACTATCAAACATTGTGAAGTATATATCACGATCTATAAAAGAGATATGATCAATAGTTTAACCAGAGCTTTAAGCTTTTGTATGTGTAGGTTCTTCTGGTAATGAAACAATGGAGAAGGTTCGACTTCATTTACTTGTTCAGGTGAGTGTATTTAAGCATTTTCTTAAAATATAAACTAGGTAATGTAGATAGTTAATTATCAGTTTTATTATTTTCTTTGCAGGAAGGAGGATTTACAATAATGGAAAGAGGAGCTACTCTACCAGGGATAAAAAGGCCGCCTCCACCTCAAACTAATAGCTTTATTTGAAATTTAATCGACATATATGTATCAGTTTTGTTTTGGAACCATGGTGTAATAATTTGATCTAAAAAGCCAGGCTTTTATCACTATGTTACCGAAGTTTTTGTGTTCATGCTGTAACTGAAGATGTACTTTTGAAAATATAAGCGTGATGATTGTTATACAGTCTCAACCAATGTTTTCGAAAGTGAACCTTTCTTCAAAATTCCCTTTATAATTTTAAAATTCACTACATAAACAGGTTTACGAAAAAACCTTATAAAAGTTTTCAACAAAAATGTATTGTTTGGTCTGCACATGGTTGCAGTAGGCGGTAAATATTTGCATTGTAACTGTATTTTTTGTAGCTACAACTATATATGTATATATTTGTATATTTGCCGTCTATACATTAAATATTTATTTTAAAAATGATTTTCGGTTTACAAATATCATTTGTTTGTCTTTTCTAACCTTGCTAAGGAAAAGATCTCGTCTGTACCTCCAACGTCATTTTGAAAGAAAGTGTGATCATGGAGGTCAAACCTAACTTCATCACAATCAAACACAATTAAATCTCAATACACAACACACTATCAAAATATGTATTCTGAAATAACAAAACAAAATTACATATGTTCAAATTTATTAGTTTCAGTGGAGGTAGAGTAAACAAAAAATAAGAAGGTAAAAAGATAAAAAAAAATCTTGAAATTAAGCTTAACATAATACAGATCCAAATAACTGTTCACGTTGATGAATAAGAATTAAAAGTAAACAAGCAAATTCAACTTACTTTAAGATCAGACATGGTCATAATTTGGTGTGAAGACGTATTGTATTTAGGTGAAAATGTTGATACAGTTCAAAATGTTATATTTTTTTTAGAAATAGCGTCAAGGGAAATGATCCATGTATATCACAATAAATGTTATAATGCATTATTACTTCAAAACCTTACAGAGTTGCATTGCTTGATACTTCAACTCTATTTAAATTAAGGAAATCCTCTTTCTTTATTGTTTTCATTTTTCTTATATTGTTTGATAACAGCTGTGTTGATGCTGGATTGGTTGAACAAATTTTATTGTATTATGTTAGTCATCAATGTATTTGGTGAATAAATTGAAATATTAAGATGAGAGTTCAATAGCTTAAATGACTGCTTGAGTCTCCAAAGACAACTTAGAGTAGGGATTAAGAAAGTGAATGAAAGGAGCAGCTAACTCTTATTTTTACATTTTATTAGAAGTAATAAGTCAAAGAAAAAGACAACGTTTGATGATAAAACATATCTGGGATTAGGATTTAATAAATACAGGATACCACGTAGATACCACATAACACAACATAAATTACATGTATTGGCATCAATAGTGTACAGTTTTAATCAGGCCATATATGCCAAACCTTTCTTAATACAAAAAAGTAATAAAAGAGACATTAGGCCAGGATAATCCCTTTAACCTTTTCTACTTTGATAGTAAACAAAAAATATAACGGTTAAAACTGTTTTTCTGCTTATAGTTCAAGTGGTAAAACATAGGAAAATTTATTCAAACATCTTATGAGAGCAATATAATATGGATGCTTCAATGTTAGTCTCCATTATGTAATTTCTATGGGAGTGTTTGTGCCAACTTAATGTGTATTAAAAGGACATACTTAACATTCTATTTATCAATCATTACCTGGTATGCATCATTAAGAAGAAAATTATCTCTGTTACCAAATGGAAATTCTAGCATACCTAAACTAACACAGATATCCACTGAGATAAATATTGCACAACATTTATAAAAAAATCTAGAATAAGGTGATAAGACAAACATAAATATAAGTTCAGTATCGACCCTAAGCTGAGAAACATACCCTAAATTCTTCGCTTTCTCCACGCCGATTACTTGTTTCCCAACTAACAAGATCATCAACTGCCTTTTCCAGCGTCTTCTGAAAGTTATTGATTCTCCTTCCTTTTTAGCTTGAATCGACAAGTCATCATCTTTCCCTTCTTTCTGCAATTTAGGAAATCATTGTTGTGTGTAAAATTAGGGTTTGTAAGCATAACAGGTTTTAATTTGGGGCTTTACGAGGTAGAGTTTGATAAAAGTGGGAGATGAAGGATCAGAGAGGTGTTTGTACATTGCTATGAATGCTGTAAAATTTTGTTTTCCTTCATTGTCGAGAATTAGATGGCAGACGACGGATAACCCTAAAACAGCCGAAAGAGGAAAAAGGTTGAAAGAATGAAACATTTTTCATTAGAAATAGGTTAAGTGATAAGAGAAGATAAAATTACAATTCAATCCATATTGCATTTAATTATTTACGAAATTACCAGATTTGGTAACGGTAATAACAGTGATAAATGTTAGTCACGGAATTAAATGTTAGAAATTGGTAATAGTTATAACCGTTACAAATTGAAAGCGGAAAAGTATTACAAAATGGCCTGTTTGGTGTAGTGTTATTTCTTGCATTTAAAAAAATCATTATTTTACTACACAACACTCCTACTTTCACTTCAATATTTACTGCTTTTATGCATATATAAATGCTTATTTTATAAAATATTTTATTCTGTATTGTAATATAGGCAACTACAATAACTTATTCCGGTAATAATAATCTTTTTTAATAGTTCATTTCATTGATTATGTTTTCTTACACCATTTTATCTAATTGTTCTCTTTAATGAAACTTAAGAACTATTATAGATGTTTTCCAAGCTACTGCAGTATTTCTCTAATTTAGTTATTATTGTGTATGTCAAAATGTGTAATAATGCAAATGTAGGAATTTTGGTTCTTTGAAACAAATTTGGAATATTATTTCACTTGGAGCAAAATTATCCATTCTAGATTTAAAATGCTATCACCAAGCGAACTACGTACATTCTGAACTTTATATGTCAGAGATAGGATAAACCCATATTTAACTTATGTAGCATAAACTTGAAAGTTAATAAGTATGCATAATATGCAACGTCTCCGAAGTTAAGAATAATAGAAAGATTATGTTAATATATATTGTCCAAAGTCATCGCGATCCAAAAAATTTAGTTATACTCTTTATGTCCGAGATTACTTAAGTATATTTGTCACTAAATGTTTGTTAGTAGCATTTAAGAAAAAACTAATTAGAAAAAAACTGCAATTCATGAACATACGCTTTCACCTTTATGTAACAACAAATCAAAAAAGACAAATTCTGTTAGAACACGCGGACATGTTGAGCAGCCTCCAAATTACGGAAAAAATGAAAAAAAGTCTCTCATTTTGCCGAGTCGCCCCTTCTTTAAAAAAATACCCTTCCACGTGGGGCAACCGAAAAAAATTTGAAAAAAAATAAAATAAATTATAAATTTAAGCAAAAATAATCAGGAGACATTTTCATTTTAATCCTTTTTTTTCAAAATTTAAAGGGCTACTCAGCATTTCGACGGGTTCAAATAGAATTTACCTGTAACGACCCGTATTTTTACGGATCGAATGATTGAAACCGGTGTTATTTGGACGATAGTGTTGTAGCTTGAATCGAATTGAAGATAAGACATCACGAAGTCCAGGCGAAAATTTGACTAAGTCTTAGGTCATAGACGACCTAAGACATATAGTAAGTCGTGTGCGACCTAGGGAGCTTTAGCTCCAACTTACCAGTTGCGTCATCATAGGTCGTTAACGACTTAAGTGATAAGTCGTAAGCGACTTAAGGAGGTCTGCAACTTAAGGGGTTTAGCGAGTTAAGGAATGACGCGACTTAAGTTAGTGGCGACTTAAGGAGATAGGTCGGAGACAGTTAAGTCGTTGGGTCGCTATAGCACGAATAGTTATGTCGTAGACGTACGTTAGGTCGCACCTATTGTTGAGTTGTTATGTCGTATACCTGTTAAGTCGTAGGTCGCGGAGTTCTGCTAAGTCGTAAGTCGCAGAATAGATAAGTCGTGGGGTTTTTAAGTCGCAGGATGTTAGGTCGCGATCTTTGATAGGTCGCTAAGCGCTGGTGTGTTAGGTCGTAGGTCGCGCGCTTGCGCTAGGTCGTAAGTCGTAGACTAGGGAATCTGTTAAGTCGTAGGATGGGGTGTTTCACTAGGTCGTGAGTCGTTGCATTTTCTTAAGTCGTAGGTCGCGGCTCTATAGGTCGTGGACGACCTAATTCCGAGTGACGACTTAAGGAGGATTTCAGCTATAAATACTCGTCCATTTCCTCACTTTTAGGGATCCGGATTTCGAAGCGACGAAGTGCTGCCATTTTGAAAGCTCGACTTCTACACTTCTTCACTTCTTTTCTCCACCCTAATCTAGTGATTCCTTCCATCCATATTGAAGATCAAATCGAAGATTCAAGAGCTTAGATTGAAGATCTTCATCCTTCGAAGAGAGATTTCATCGTTTGAAGCGGATTTGTGATAGATCGAGTTAGATCCTTCGCTGTCCAGATCTGAAGTGTGTTGCTTTTGGGTTGTTTAGGTGATTTGATGAGTGGTGATTATCTCTCACACGGATCCAAAGGAGTATATCGGATCGTTGGCTTGATTTGGTGTTAAAGTAGTGATTTCCATGCATTTTTGTAAATCTAAGTATAGATCCATATAGATCCATTGTTCATGATGATTTGACATCCATTTTACTACATGATAACCTATGCAAGTTCATTCATCAATATTATAGAGATGTTTCTCATGTTTTCATGCTTGTTAGACTTTCGACTCTTTATTTACGAAATTGCCATTGTTGTTAATATTGTCTACTTAGATCATATTTGAATGCTTGATTACTTGGATTAATGTTTGACTTGATTGATTGCTATGAATTAGATGATTGATGATTTGATTTAGACAAGTTGGTCGAAGATGATTCAAAAGCTAAGGGAAAGACTCTTGAATTGGGAAAGCTGCTCGTGGCATATGTAGCGGATGGTGAAGCTCTTATGCATAGATTTGATGATGATGTTGAGATGAGGCTTTGCGAGGATGTGATGAAGCGAGGCATAGTCTTGGTCTAATCCAGACGGGATCTTTCCAAGCATGTTGATAACTCGGTGAAATGTTCGAGTTTGAGGATAATGGTTTGCTCGAGAGGCGCTTAAGCTAGTATGGAAATAGTCATCGAGGAGGATGACTAGAAGGCTGAGATCTTATCGTTGTTGAAGGTTCTAGCATGCTCAAAGCAAGAGTACGTTGGGCAGATTCGATAGTCCCTGAAGGCTAATGATTGATAGTCAAGTACTCTGGGCAGATTCGATAGTCCTAGGTACGGGTCACGATGATGTGCAGAGTTATGTCTAGAACCGGGATTTCCATTAGCCCTTGACGGACGGCTGAAAGAATGTGCCGGTCATTCAATTAACGATGATATCGAAGCAATAATAACAGTGATAGCCAGAGTCATGGATGTTTGGTTGTATCATCATTCGGTCTCAAGAGCGGTATTTTCTGGGTGCTTATCTGATCTTGGTTTAGGCCTTGGGGGTTTGTGCTTGGAAAACATCGCCCCTGACTCGAGTGATAATTGCTTTACTTTACATTGTATGCTCTGCTGTGTTTGCTTCTACTTAGTGTGTGTCTGGGGGCTATCACTGTAGAAAGAGGTTGGAGTGGGAGGATTGTATTCCTATTCCTTTTCCTTTATGCTCTTTTGGTATGTTGTTAGTTAATTTACCGCTCACTAAGACTATGTCTGACTCAAGGCTTTATGTTTTTAACTCTTATTGCCTTGGGCTGTTCGTCCATTTTAGGACGGGCAGACTAGGTAGCAGGTGACAGGTGATGTTCTTGCTTTCCACGGTGTTGATATCGAAGACGAGCTGGAGGGTTGCATATTATCTTCTTATTATATGTACCGGGTGTTCCGCTGTTTGTATTTTCTCTAAGTGTTATGTAGCGAGGCATTGTTGTATTGACTATTCAGATGTTTGTATTCAACTATTATGAAGTTTTATTGATGAGATTCTATTATGTGAAGCTTCACTATATGTATGTTCTATTGTATTTTGTTCATGCGCTGTGAGTAATACGATAGATTCTGTTGTTTTAATTTATCCTGGCAATCGTCCATGGCTGCCTGGCACACTTTACAGCGCACTTTCTCTAGGTTCAGTGCAGGGGTTATGGGCGGTCGTCACATTACCATCAGAAAACATACCGTTAACATAAGGACCAATTTTCAAAATGGGCTAATTTTCGAAACTATTTTGCGTTTGGAGTTAGTTTTAAATTTATTACCAAATGGGACAGGTTTTAACTCAATCAGCATCCACATTAGCAGTGTTGCAGCTAACAATGTACTTGTGTAACTATGAGTTGCGCATATAGTGAATTAATTTTTGCGCAACTCATAGTTGCGCAAAGTGAATATATTAGCCAAATGGAAAAGCGCAAAGAGCAGATGTGCTTTTCCATTTTGTTTCCAAACCGAAATGGCGCAACTTTGAATTGTGCTTAACAGTTAGCATTATATGCGCAACTCATAGCTGCGCACGTGTAATAATTTGTTTCGCACAACTGAAAGTTGCTCTCATATATTCTGTTATATATAAAAACTAAAACGTTCAAACTTTTTGCAGCACACACTCACATTACCATTCATTCCTCTTTTCAAAATTTCCAATTTCGAACCCAAAAACCCTCAATCACCAAATTATAATTTATTCATCAAATCCACTCAAAATTGTCATATTTTTGCATCATTAATCGATTAGGACAAAGCTACAACAATCTTTGCAAGGAAATTGAATAAACCCTATTTTCGAATCTATCGTCATTTTGAATTGTTTTATATTTTTGTGTTGATTTATAGCTCCATACCTTTCATACTAAGCTAGATGAACCAATATGGATAAATAGGAGATCTCAGATGAAGTATTGGTGAAATATTGTGAACAGTTGGAAGTTGAATCCGAAGTTGTTCTTGAAACTCAGTTTGAAACAGTTCCTGAAACTCAATTTGAAATAGTTCCTCCAAATATTGGTGCTGTTGTTGAATTTGGTTTGGAGAATCAAGTTTGCTTAGATGAAGTGAATCAAAGAGCGGGGAAACAAATAAGCCTTTAAGGTCGAGTGAGACAACCAACACATCCAACTTGTCACTATGGAGATATATTTATGAGGTGGTTATATATAAGACTCAAAAAAATCCCGAACGTTGGTTTTACGGATGTGCTGGTTACCTAGATCATATAACTAATTCGAATGGTGTTCGGTGCTATAAATTCTTCAAATGGTTAGATCGTCCATTGACCTCTAAGGGAGTTGAATATGCACTAGAGATGCAAGAAAAAGTAAGGCGATTGGAAAAGAAAATTAGTATGCTATGACATCAGGTAAACTATTTGCAGTCCTTAAATCCAATTTGAAAAAGGGTCTAGTAAAATGGTTAGTGCAATTGTTGTGTAATGGTTCTGTATCAGACTTGTTTAATGGAGTTATGTATGCATTAGTTTTGATGGTAAAACTAGGTTGTTGTAATGGTTATGTAATATTTAATGTATTACTTTTTGGTTGTAATGTTTATTTAATGTTTGATGTATTGCTTTGTTATTGTTCCACGGTGCGTACAGTGGGTATTACGCACAAAATAAATCAAAGTCACATAACATAGCAACTAACATAAATGTTCGATAAAAGATAACTTTAATATCTAAATTGCATATAGAATAAAATTAGAAGTTATACAGTACACGAATGACATAAGTAGTAAAAGGAATCAAATTGGTTATTGTCTCCCGCATGTTCTTCTCTTATGACTCAAGTTACCGGATTGTCCACATCTGTCCTATCTTCTATCCCCCAATTCGTCCATGACACCCATAATTCTTATGGACATCTATCTTCCTGTATTTCTACGTGTTGGCGGTGGGTGTATAGTTTGGCTTTCATGTACATCCCAATATATACTATCGGGCACATGATGAAAAACCGAAGAATAACCATGTCTATAACTGTCTGCTATAAACCACGACGAAATATGATCATGGTAAGCTCTATTTGCTCCTCCTCTACATCATGCACATGTAGCCTAAACATGAGAACATGAAAAATAAGTAAGAATAGGAATATTGCATGAACAACTGTAGTTGTCATTGGCAATATTTACTATGTAGTTACATACGTTTGTGTATGTTACTTGCTACTCCGTCAAGCTGAACCTGTTAATGCTCATACTTCATGCTTCTACCGCATACCTTTCCATCATTTTTTCATACGTTGGTGTGAGTGCAGCTGTGTCTCCAGTCCATCAGTACATCTTCTGTATAAGTAACTATTAAGACGATGAAAGGTACATGCTACTAACGCCTTTACCGGTAATGATCTTACGCCTTTTAGAACTCCATTGAAACTCTCTGAAGCATTAGTAGTCATCATACAAAATCGTTCACCATAGTCCTTGTAAAGAGAGTACTATTCGTCCTTATATTTGAGACTTTTGTCAATCCATCTGTCAGCAGCTGGACTAACATTTTTTAGTTGCTTTCTTAGTTCTTTATATGTTACCTCGTCTCTTGCTTAGCACAAGCATAGAATAAGTTTTGCAAAATTTTACTACCAAAACCTGCTTTTTTAAAGTTTGCTATCAAATGACAAAGGCAGAAGCGATGATGATGCGGTTTTTTCCGTTTCTTTTTCAAGGTGGTTGGAATTTCTTTCATTCTATCAGAAATGAATGTAATGCATCTTGCATTTAAAGAAGGAATTAAGTGTCCCATGCATGAAAAAAACCATCGCCAAGTCTCCGCTGATTCGTTCGTATAATAGCAAATGCCAAAGGAAAAGAGAGTTGTTTGCATCAACTCCTATAGCCACAAGCAACATACCTTGATATTTATCATAAAGATGTGTTCCGTCAATAGAAAGAACATGACAACAATGCTTGAAACCTTCAATGCTCGGTCCAAATGCCTAGAAAGCCCCCCAAAATTGAACGCTTTCTGTATGAATATGATAAACAGTGCCTGGATTGCATTTCTGTATTGCACGAAGAAACTATGACAAGTCATTGTATGAAGATTTCCAATCGTCAATATTTTAGATACAGCTTTGCTTAGTCCTTTCTAGGCTCTCATGTAGATTTTTTTAATTTTGTACGTATTTGCCATAAGCTCGTGGACAGACTTTGTAGTGTAACTTGGGCTCGATCAAATATGTGGAAGGACTTTGGTGCAGATGAATTTGATTGTTGCTTGTTTGTAGTTCGAGTTGATGATTGGATTTGAGCATGTATGATCACCATCGTATTCTTTTATCATCCATTATACAACATGATCTCTTTTAGAAACAATAGCATGAAGCCGCCATGGACAATTAACATCAATATCACATATAGCAGTGAATTCTCTAACATGAGACTTTATGTTTTAAAATAAAACCGAATATTTTATCGACCATTCACTTATATGTTCAATTAAAGATTCCTTTGATTTAAAAATCACACCGACTCGAAGGCCTTTCTCTACAGATTCAAGTCCAAACATTTCATCGGTAAATTAAACTTCTTGCACAATAGATCTTTCCATGATTGTATCATTGCATTGGTCGTCCTCTGCGGTTCTTCCATCTCGATATGCTCGTCAATGTCATCAACTTCCTCTAGAATATCATCTAATGGAGCATCATTGTTAACATTCATAGCATCTATCCATGTCTGATCTTCGTCAAGCGAAGCAGCGTTCCATGCTGTCTAAATGTGATACATCATCGTCAGCACTTCCAACCTCCATATCTTCAGTTTCAACATCTTCATCTTCAATTTCTTGCAACTATTCATTTGAATTCGGAGTTGGAATTGACTGTGGAGGATACGACATGAAACATACCCGAGTGACTATGATGGATATGGCATGAAACCGTAGCCGGATGTCTGTGTATACAAGCTATAAACAAACATATGTGTGTTAATTACATAAGTATACATACCATGAATGAAACATACATGCATCACATGAAACCATGTGCGTAAACGTTAGGGGGCTGATTTGATTAGTATGGGTAATACATTTGACTTGCTCGACAGTATTACTCGGTCTTAGTTGGCTTGCATAATCAAAGATATGAGCTTGATGTTCAGTTGTTTGTACCACCCCCTCCTTCTTAACGTACAACTCGATTACTTTCATCCCCATGCAAAACATAGAATCGACACTGTCGTCGTCGTTCACCTCAATAACAATCGGGCCATTATCCGTTACCTATTTACTTACCAAAGAAATGTCGAATTTGGTCGAATTAATCTTTGTAACTTTGTAAATTTCCATTTTCAACTCAAGAAAATTACAACCCTTCCTCAGTTTAGATCCTTTATGCTTTCCGCCAACATAGATTGGCCTGCTATTCTCGTCGATGATTAAATCACCGTCATGGTGATAAATAATCGATATGGTAGTCATAGATCTAGCAAATTTCAAGAAACTATATTTCAATAATAGATCTAACAAAATAAGCAGAGAAGGTTTCAAAACTTTGCCTCAACTGTAGATGAAAGTAAAATCTTGTGTTAATGCTTGTCGATTTAAACGAATTTGAGTGGATTTGTTATATTTTTAGTTGAGTTGTAGTAAGAGCAATGAAGTTTAAGCTTTTGAAATATGATGGGTTTGAGGAGTTCTGTTGGAGTGGAGAGGAGTAAAGGGTGTTATAAGCTGCTAGAAGCAGCCCGTGAACACATGCACAACTTTGAGTTGCGCTACTGTTGTACACGTTAGTGCAACTTTGAGTTGCATAGCTGTGTATATGACATAGTGCAACTCAAAGTTGCACTCTGCTGTGTGTTATAGGCGCAACTCATAGTTGCGCCTGTAACCCACTGCTGCTCTCCAAACAGCAGCTCACATATATGAAAATAAAACATTCATTTCATTCAAAACCAACATATTTCATGCAAATCTAATTCAACTGTATGTACGAAAACAACAAGCTACAAAACCACAAATCTATTAAACAACGTACATATCTTGATTGTACATTAACGAAGTTCAACTTCAAATGTGAATACAAGTTCAAAACAACAAAGTACAACTTCAAACAAAAGCAACCAGCCAACAAATCAAATAAAACAACTTAAGTACACCTACCATAACACCTAATTTCTTAAGTTTCTAAGTTCGTGTGGTGTTCTTTGTGTTTGAGTCAGAGGCGGTTGAGATAGTTTGGCTTCAACTATGTCCTGCCTCGGTTGACTACCTTGTGAAGAACAACCCATGCCTCTAAAACGGCTTCGTTAGTATGTACGAGCAAAAGCCTCGGACGGGCAAGGCACATACGGCGGTGGTGGTTCAAGCTTGTGTCGACCAAGAAGCGACTTGATAATTTCTTTGATGTTGAAAAACTTACCTTTTACTCAATCTTCATCTCCAGGATCTGCAAGAACATCATCAACTTCGTTTGAAATGAGGTACAATCCTTGAACCTAAAACAAATGAAGTATTGGTGTAAGTAAGTAAAGCTAGTTGAACGAGTTAAGAGATGAAACCTTATTTACACGTACCAAGTCACGTTCCACTAGTTCCCGTGGAGCATATCTAGGCAACTTAGCAGACGATTCTTTAAGAACAATTTGTTGCGTTATATGCCAGTACCACCCGAGGTATTGTTCGATGGCGACTCTTGGTACAGGTTCAACTTGTACATGATCCACTTCTAATCCCATCTTGCTACGTACGTGTTATACAAATCTCCGTTCCAACCTTGTGGAAAAACTTGCTCAGCTGCATCTGGTATATGTTGATGAAGGTCAAATTGCCTCATCACTCTATCCAGGTAGTACATAGCCACACTTTGCAAGCAAATGATTCGGATTCTTGAATAACAAGTTAGTTTTCCATCCAAGTAAATTGGCGGCATATCCTGTACAATCTCAACCGTGTATGGCAGCCAATCAACTTTATGCTGCTCCATAATATCGAGCTCATTGTGATAGAATGTGCGATGACAGACACAATTATATCTCCAACGTCTATCTCCATCTACAATCAATGAACAAAACAATGTGTGAATATTGTACTAAAACATAGAGTTTTCAATAGAAAGTACTAGCGATTTTTACCCGGTCCCGTAAGGCAATCCAGTAGCAACATTGGCATGAACATTTGGACAACCAATAGAAATACGCGTCCATGACCTAACCTGTTAAACAAGATCTTTCAAAATTTCATTACAATTATAAGTGAAAAATTATATACCTGCAGAAGGGTTAGGCAACCAGCTAACCCATTTGACTTCCTTAGTGCCACATTATCCAACTCCTCATACAAAGCGCATAAAACCGCGCTACCCCACGAATAATCAGAAATAGTGGCAAAGTCCTTAGCATGTATAACCATTTGACACTTACTCGACCCTTCAAATGGTTTGGAAAAAGACAGAACGCTATAAGAAGCAATATGACACTCTGTGCGAACTGTTCTAGTTCCTCAACAGATGAATCGACAGTAATCTCCTGACCAATTATAAGGTCATTTATCCATTTGACCTTTAACTCTCTTCTATTAACTACCACTTTGCGGGATGGAATTTCACCAAGAAAATAGTGACAAACATCATCGACATCGACATTACCACCGTAATTTGGAACGGTGCATTCTATAGGAAGGCCGACAAAAATATAAACATCTTGTAAAGTAATTGTCATTTCTCCAACAGAAAATTGTGCAAGTCTCGGGCCTTCATTTATCGCATAATGTTGTTAGTAAAGACCTATCAAATCTGATATACTTTATTTGCATGAAATACCAGAAGCCCACTTGATGAAGTAATTATTGAACTCGGTGGCCATTCACCAACTCCATTAGATCTTCGAAACTATACGAATGATCCAGACAGTCGATGGATTTTACACTCTAAAAACAAAGAATTATAACGTATAGTTAATTCAAAATGCTAAAAATCTTAAACTATATACTATATTTACAAAAAATAAAATAAAAAACACCCTCATCAAATCTTCAACATGTGTGCGGTGATTATCCTGCAAATATAGCACGGTACCATCGACGGGTCTGCTTTCCGGTTTTGAAAGTTCAGGCAACAAAAACCCATAATTTTTAACATCGTTTACAATAAATAATTGACTCAACCGTACGAATTGGATCACTAACACCTAGAACAAGCTAATTGACAATGTTTCTTGCAAATAGAAACAAATAATACAAAAATTAGAAATTAACAAATAAACATAGGGTTTAGACATTACCAAAATCGAATTGTATTGATGAAGATCCCGCTTCCACTATGATAGATTTGTTATAGTTGAAGAATGACAAAGAAATCCGTTAATTTTGAGTGGAATTGATAAAAGAAGAAATCAAAATTCAAGATTTGGGGTGAATGGGTTCGAGCAGAAGAGAATCGGAAGCAAAAGTTTTTAAAAATGAAATGAGATAGTGGAGTTGCAGCTGCCTTTATGTGGCAGTGCAGACTCAACTAGGAGTTGCACATGCGTGGAGCTTTATGAGCGACTCGTTGTTGCGCTTTATTCGTTTTCAAATATTTTCAATTTGCACAACTATGAGTCGCGCAACAATTATTTTACTATATACTTAATCTATAGTTGCGCAAATACGTTAGCAGTTAGAACACCGCTGATGTAGATGCTGATTGGGCTAAAATCAACTCTAGCCAAAATAGTTTCGAAAGTCAGTTAATTATTCGCCGAACTGCGTAGCACAAGTTTGCGCTGTGTTAAAGAATTCTATCAGTCCAAATACATTGACGTGTTTTTAGCCAAAATAAATCCGGTATAATATCATACTTTCTTCGTATCCAGATCTCTCCCATATTATTCTAATGGCCTTACCCCTAAAATCACGCACTCAAACCCTTTTTCGAACCCTATCCCACTTTCGCTTTAAATCCACAGTCCCAAGCTTCGTAGAAATCGATATAGAGTTCGGATCCGAAAGCCAAGAAGGAATAAGAAAAATTGAGGACCTTCTGCGGAATGATTTCGTAGAAAAATCTGCGCCAGATTGGATCCATTTCGTACCCGGATCGTCTTATTGGGTACCATCCAGTGGCAAGGCAACGTCTGTTGCTGCTGCCAAGATATTTAGGATTGTGAGTGAGAGGTTGCGTAGAGTGGAGGAGGAGGAAGAGGAGGAAGATGAGATCGTGGGGGAGAAGACTAGTCGAGGCTGGCCTTCAAAATCTTATTTCTTGCAAGGTGAAGTTTTTAATTTAGTATTTTTGAGGGTCGATTTTGCAACTTATATGTTAGGAAGCCATTGCAATAAACTTTTGTGCATTTTTAGTTTTAATGGGACATTATTACCGACACTCCTTTGTTTGGCAAGCCGATGTAAGTTTTCGATAAAATCTTTAATGCTCCGAACAATTCATGAAGTAGTCCAACTCGATTCCTGGCTGACCGCTGAAAACAGGCCGAAAAATCAGTGGTGTGAGCTGTCGGATTCCAGCTGGAATAGTTTGCTGCTAAATGAATACGTCCCTACTTCCTATTAGCAATCGACACTCCAATTTTGGATATGAGCAGATCATTTGTTTTTACTAATTTTTTTTACTATAAGAGTACTACTAAAAATAGCCCCCCTCATAAAATTATATTGTAAGTTGACCGTTGTACCATTTTAATTTTTTACCCTAATTCCTGTAATCTTCACTAATTTCCTTTTTTAATCTATAATCCAAATCAATAATCAAATAATCAATGGAGCAATCAAACACAAATGAAATTCCTCCAAACGAGAAACAAAGTAGTTTAATTCTTACCGAAGAAAGTATACGTAACATAGATTTTGTTCAACAAATCAACTAGGATTTTTTTATAAATTTCTAGGGTTTTATGCATAGAGTGTAATGTGTTTGTCGACATAGAACCATGATTAGCTTCGGATCAGGTATTTTGATCACTTTTTATATCAACCTCGGATCTAGAAGCTTAGAGCGTGCTGTGTTTTTAGTTCGAATCATGATTAGTTGAAACTAACTGAAATGAAGGGAGGAAGAAAGGTAAAAAATAAATTGAGGTAATTTTTTTTGTTTAGAATAGGTAATAGTAAATATTTTAAATCAAGTGTGTGTATCCCTCTTAGTAGTTTTATTTTTAGTGGAGTGAAAATAAAAAATGAACCCCTCATATCCAAAAGTGAAGTGTCAGTAACAATACATTTTTTATGTCATTGCTAGTGTACATTCTATGGGTAAAGGTAAAATTATAAAGCTGCTGTAATAAGCTGCACTCGTATGTTTAGCGTGCTACTATTGGAACCCACCTTTTCTTTCGGCCACCATTATAATTTTATTAGACATCAATATTTTTTACGTACTTCTGACCACCATATTACATTCTTTGACTCAGCCATACGCAGTCGTACTCCTCGTCTCTTCTCAACAAATCTTACGTTTTTTCTACAAATTACAAACCCTAAATCGCAAAAAAAAAACTCTTTTGGCCTAATGGATGATGCAAAATGAAGATTTGGTGAATAATCCCAATTGTGATGATCACAAAGAGGTTAATTTCCTTTTCAAGTGTTAAAGTCTATTTTGTTTCAACAACCAATGATAGATATACTTTGTTTAAAGTTTTTTAATTCTTCGACAAATCAATCAATCGTGTTCAATTCAACCACTATTTGAAAATTTAGGGTTTTGCAAAAAGAGCCGAAGAAGGTAAGCTTATTCGACAATTGCGTAGGTTGTTGAGAGACGGTGAGTTTTTGCCTTTTGTCAAACGACTTGACTTCTTTATTTCTCCTTCGACGGCAACATTCGTTCTGAAAGAAAGAGGGAAATAAACATTTTGAATTTTGGATGTTTGTTCACGTGAAGAAAATAGTAGTTGGTATTAGAAAGATGGAAATTGAATTGTTTAAGGTGACCTCTAGGTTTGATAGCCAGAAGAAGAAAAATTGGATGTCAATAAAAGCACACTATGTTTATTGCAACAACTAAAATCCATTTTTTTTCTATTTGTTAAAAAAAAGAATGGAAAATCGAAACTGAAATATTACCTAAAGCTTTCAAAATAAATCTAAGTTCCAAAAAAATTGAACAACAACAACAACAACTAAACCATTATTTCCAAACAAATTGGGGTCGGCTAGAGATGGAACCCAAAACTAAATGAAAAAATTAATTTAAAAGTTATAATAATAACAATAATAATAGCAATAATAAAATAAAGTCAAATAAGTAAATTAATAATAATAGCTAAGTAAAGTAAAATAAAATAAAAATATATATGTATATATATAAGAGGAATGATAATAATAATACTAATAGCGATAATGATACTAATAGTAATATTGGTCAAAGACCAAACCTACGTCTTAAGCTCGTGTTTCCTAGTCCTATAATCTAAAATTTATAAAACTCAACGCTCATGGTTCTGGTACGTGAATCGCTAACTTCCACTCGCTCCGATCCGTCACCAGCTCTTCGGATATACCCCAATCCTTTAAATCTCTTTTTACTACTTCCTCCCATGTCAACCTTGGTCGACCTGTACCTCTCTTTGGGCATTCAACACGGCCTATAATTCCAACACGCACAGGTGCCTCAGGCGGCCTTCGTTGAAGATGTCCAAACCATCTTAAGCGATGTTGAATTAGTTTCTCCTCAATTGGTGCTACTCCAAGTTTATCACGTATATCATCATTTTTAATTCGGTCTCTTCTTGTATGACCGCATCTCCATCGTAGCATACGCATCTCTGCTACGTTTATCTTTTGGACGTGTTGGCTTTTAGTAGACCAACATTTTGCACCATACAATATCGCAAGCCTGATTGCCGTTTTGTAGAACTTTCCTTTAAACTTTTGTGGGACCTTCCTGTCACAGAGAATCCCAAACGTTTGTCGCCATTTCACCCATCCCGCTCGAATTCTAAAACTAACATCTTCATCAATCTCGCCATTATACTGCAACATTGATCCTAGATATCGAAATGATTCCTTCTTGGGAACTATTTGTCCAGCCAGAGTGACATCTCCATCTTCCGACCTGACACCGCTGAACCCACACTTCATATACTCCGTTTTAGTTCTGCTAAGTCTAAAACCCTTTGATTCTAAAGTCTGTCTCTACAACTCTAGTTGTCTATCAACCACAATCTTACTTTCATCAATTAGCACAACATCATCAGCAAATAGCATACACCCAGGAATCTCACCTTGTATACCCTTCGTAACCTCATCCATCACTAGAGCAAAAATATAGGGGCTCAAAGCTGACCCTTGATGTAATCCTATGTTAATGGGAAAGTCATCGGTTTCACCATCGCATGCTCTGACACTAGTCACAACATCATCGTACATATTTTTGATAAGTGTAATGTACTTTGTTGGGACTCTCTTCTTTTCCAGGGCCCACCACATCACCTTTCGCGGTACCTTGTCATAAGATTTCTCCAAATCGATAAATACTATGTGTAGATCCTTCTTTTGCTCCCTAAACCTCTCCATAAGTTGTCTTATCAAGAAAATCGCCTCTGTGGTCGACCTCCCGGGCATGAAGCCAAATTGATTTTTTGAAACACTTGTCATTCTCCTTAGTCTATGCTCAATGACTCTCTCCCAAAGCTTCATTGTATGACTCATAAGCTTAATTCCTCTGTAGTTTGTGCTTTCTCCCAAAAAAATTGAACAACCTAAACCAAATTTTCAAACCTTATTGGAAGTTGTTAGAACGTGAAAATAGGATTTAATAAACCGATCCATATGGTAAAAAAATGATTACAAAAAATAATAGCTTAATCCAAATACACACACAACTGTGTGTGTGAGCGGCTATTAGAACACAAAATAAAACACAAATCTTGATACAATTATTGATCGTTGGATCTTTTTCCTTTACATGGGAGGTGGAAATCGGGGAAGATTTAATAGTTAAGATCTCTTGTGTCATATTGTATATCATCAATTTATGTCCAAATAGAATTTCCTTACACACGTGTGCGATTAGGGACTAAATGATTTGATATGGATATCACAAGTATATACTATTTATGAGCTATGTTTAGTGACATACCCAAATATGACAATCATTTGCATCTTGGTGTAGCGTATTAAATTGGTTTAATAATTAGTATAATTATCTTGTGACTTTTTTTTAATTATCATCGTTAACTTTTTTTCACCATATTTACCACTCATTGGTTGAAACAATTCAACAATATACATCATGGTGCAAATGTGATGTTAGATTTTAAGTGTGTTATTGACTCTAGTTTCACACACACAGAGATATCTAATTTTCTTCTTTATGAAGAAATTTCAAAATTAATCATTAAGTAGAAATTTTGACTTAAATTTCTTCAAAATTAATCATTAAGTAGAAATTTTGACTTAATCGAAACTTTAACCTTTGAAAACTTCATTTAATTGGTTGGTAATTAAATAATTTCAATTGTTAATACTTATTTTGTATTTTAGGTAAATTAGTCTTAGTTCAACAAAATTTAAAGGATATCTTATATTGACGTCATATATATATATATATATATATATATGTATGTATAACTCAACGTAATTGGTATTTTAGATCGGTGATACAAGTCGATATGCTGATGGTTGTTACTGACTTATAATTTTTGAAAAAGTTGGAATTTTTGGAATAGTCTCATAAATTGTAAAGTTGATATTCATATTGTGGATTACGTGTACGTGTCTTCAAATTTTAATAATGTTTGAAATAATGCAGTTCAAAATAAAAGAGATGTGCTACAAAATAGAGATGACATACACATACGTATATCCGCATAACAAGAAAACAACGAAGGGTTGAGATTAAATGATGCCATGTCTATTGGATGGTTGTTATCAATATGGCTCGCTAAAATTAACCGTGTTATAATGTTCTTAATTACCTATACCTATTTTCAACCGTCTAAAACTACGTTACACAATCGTTCTCATCTTCTTCAACGACAACTACCCTTTTATTGTAATTGTTTTTATTTGTTCTCCTAAGTTCTTCCCTTCGTTGCGCTAATAGTTGAGGCAGAATATTCTTCAGTCATCAAAATCGACTTGGGCTTCGAGATTTCTATCACTTCATAGTCATCCTTGTTGCTATCTCTCTGCCATCGTCCTCAAGTACATAAAAGAGAGGTGCTATAAATGAGGGATGACATGCATACACCACCCCCCCCCCCTCCATATGCACACACATCTATAGAACAAAAATAATGAAGGAGGGCTGAGATTAAAAGGTACCATGTATATCAAATGGCTATAATTAGTACAACTCATTAAATTTGATAGTGTTAAAGTGTTCAATATTACATATTTTAACCATCTCCACTACCTCATTCAATCATTGTCAGTACTTTAGGCGACAACTACTTTTTGTTGCCATCATTATTATTTGTCATACTTCTAAATTCTTGTCGAGCCATAATGATCTCCATTGCCATTACAATCGTCTTTGGATATCAATTTTCTATGACTTCCTATTCATTCTTATTGCTACTTCTATGCCATCATCCTATTTAGTTAATTGGAACTCATTGGTTCTCAAAATCTTCCTTTTTTGTATTTGAAATTGAAAAGTATTTCTTGACCCATTCCCAAATCAAATTTGTCATATCTTTCTAGGAATAGGAAGACATTTTTGGATTTCAAATAAAAAAAAGATCTTGAAAGCCGAGTAGTTTTAATTAACTAAACAAGATGAGAATGACAAGGTAATAGCGAGGATGAATAAGAAATGATGGAAATATCTAGTTCAAAGCTGATTGTGCTGCCAGTGCAAATTATGGTTTGATTATCGGCACAATAACGAGGGGTTTAGGAGAACAGCAAATGACAATGATGACAATAAAAGAGTAGTTGCTATGGAAGGAGGATGAGAATAAATAATCGAAACAAGCAGTGGAGATTGTTGAAAATAGGTAATGGAGAATACTTCAATGTTGTTTGCTATCATGAGTTGTATTGATAAAAGTTGTTTGATATTCGCAATTACATTTTAATTTTAGCCATCTATCTTTTATTGTTACGTCAGATGCTTTTTGTTATATAGATGTCAAAATGAACTTATATTTTATAGACATGAAGTTCATATTATATACACACACATATACATATGTATGTATGTACCCTAGAGGTTTAGGCTGTGTTTGGTTTGCAATTTTTAGTTTTGGGTTTTTGTCCATACAAAAATGCGCAAGACACATGTATATTGTCGAAAATGACCAATTTAGAAGACGAAATTAAATACAAAATAGAAAACAACTTTATTTTATTTTCCGTGTTTTGAAAAATGATAAAAGCACGAGAAACAACCCATCTTTCCGTCGTCCCTCCATCTTCTCCGTCGTCTCCGTTATCACTTCACTCTTCTCATATTTGACATATATATTTGAAAACAGAAAACTCAAAATTTGTTTTTAAACCAAACACTACATTAATTTTTGATAAGAATAGAATTACGTGATGTAAAAAATTATGAAGATGCAACAAAAAAGAAACCCAGTTGATGCAAGAAGCTTTTAGTAACTTTTGAATCAGTGTATTTGATATTTGTTACAATTCAAGAGTAGCAATAAATATGATAACTTATCTGATGTTCCCCACATCGGATAGGTCCTGATATTTATACTTGTCTGATATTCTACCCTTTCCACTTTCATATATATTCTCATACTTTCACACTTATTATTTCACCATCAAAATGTTAAATCAACAAAATCACGTTCAAAGTGAAGGTCAAAAATCAAGTTTAAATCAAAATGATCACATCGAAACCCGAAGTGTAAACATGGAATAAAATTCAATCTGCATCGAATTGGATGTATTTATTTACGCATTGCAGCGTTCCTCAAACCAAATTAAATGAAGAGTTTAATGTTGCAACGGGATTGTAAAAAAAGGTACAAACAATAGTTGATGTATTTTTTTATTTAAGGTTTTATTCCATGTCATGTAATGTTCCGTGTACTGTTTTATTTTATATACCTTATTTAATATTATATTTTGTTTCATGTAGTGTTTATTTTTCCTATATTTTTCTCCATATGTATAAAAATTAACAGCTTGAACTTATACATTAACCATGTACAACAAATATGCATCAAATCATAATAGATATAAAATAAACATATACAAATTATGAATGCACATGTTTTATGTACACACATGGGAAAAACAAATATATGTATATGGAATTCAAATATATGTATAAAATTTAAAAAAATATACATAGGAAACATATATGTGTAGAATTCAAGTAAAGATTCACCATCTAAAGGTCTTATGACTTATTTACGATACATGACATTACATGGCAACTTGCGTTATGACTTAACATTTACACAGCTTTTATGCTGTAAAGTCGTAGCTTTAAGATATAATTAAATTTTGTTCTATATTTTATTGTGCGTATGATTGTGCGTGCATGGGCATGTGCGTGTGTGAAGAGAGCTCCATAGTTCCGTAATATTAACCATAGATTTTGATAAATCTCGAATGTGCAGATCTAGAATTTAAATGAGCATCCCTCATTTTTTTAGATCATTTGTTTAGTCTCATTCAATTTTATATTTTATTTTGTCCACAGGTTTTAAAACTAGTTACATTTTGTAGACGTTAACATCTTGGTTTGAAGATCTTCTCTGTCGAATTTTATATTATTTTGAGACAGAATCCTTTCACATACATATCTTAGATCAGTTGTTTAATTAAGTATTTTCAACAATTCCTGTAGGCTTGCAGTTTTCAAAAGATTTATATATTTTGAAAAAAATCTAATTTTATTGTCTACAGATGGTTTAGAGGACAAGCGTATCATATTTACAAAAAATGTTCAGTTTGAAACTCCTAGATGTCAAAAAATCAGTAATAGATAAATGAGATATGAAAATGATAACACATAGAGAGCCTTAAATATACATGTAAATGTGTACAAGCATGTTGGGACATTTATGTGTCCATAATTGTGTTTGTAAAAGAATAAAATTGAATGATCAAAATAAGTATCATATATAATGAAATTGTAGATGAAACATTTGGAGTATCTAATAGTGGAGATGTATAAGTTGATACTTGGTACAAAAATGGAGATATACAGGTAAATATATCCATGCACGTTGGAACATTTATGTGTCCATGATTGTGTTTGTAAAAGAATGAAACTGAATGAACAAAACACACGACAAGTCACTGTAAGATGTAGAGTGCCTTTGGTTCCACGATTACAAAAATAATGAAATAACATTTGAATTGCCAGTGCGCGCACGTATATATAAAACATAATCCAAATGATTGAGGTGCAAAAAGGGTGCTAAAATTTGTGGATAAACTTAATTCTCGTAGTACATGCATCTTTTTTCCCGATTAAACATCCTTTTAAAGTCTAATATAACTTCTTTAAAGGCTAGATGCGATCTCATAAAAAAATGTCAACCAAAATGACTTTCTCTTGCCATATGTTTGGTTCGATGAATAGTATTTCCACTGTGTCGTTTTGAAATTTCAAAAATACCCTATCATCCATCAACATAATCTCATCAATGGTTTGCAACCACCATTCCCTTCCGACCATCATCAATGGAATTTTATTATAAATTTACATCCGACACCACCAACAAAACTGCTTGAAATAAATGTGTTGTAAGCAACAAAGCGTGCGCACTTATAGCGCATCCGTCCATTAATTCCTTATTAAATAGAAAGTAATTTTATCTAGATATTAGATGCACGTACGTCTGATTTATGATAGTATATATAAGGAAAATTTGTTGGGACAAAAAATGATGACACTTGGTGACATAATGAATCTTAACCATTGAATTTTCCCTTGATTTCAAACCCCATGTGAACACAATGAGATTCAATGGTTCAAATCTATTGTGTCACCAATTGTGTGCGTGTATGATCAGCAGCTCTTTCAATTTAGCTTCCAACAAAACCCTCTAATTTTAATGACTCATTTCTGTTTAAATAATTGTATGGTGTGATAAGAGAAAAAATAATATATTTCAAATCAGAATGAATGATTGAAATTAGAGAACTACGTTAAGGGGCTGAATTGAGTGGGCTGCTGATCCTTCTTCTATATATATATATATATATATATATATATATATATATATATATATATATATATAAAAGCTAGGATTAATAGCCCATTTTATTTTAAGGTACACGTTTCTATTTAAATATTTGTTTTTTCTCTTTTCTGTCACATATATCAAATTTTTAAATATAAACTTGTGGCTGATATCAGAGGGCTACAAATGATGCTAAATAAAGGCAGTTATTGATGCGGTGTGTGTACACACAAGTTTCATGTAAAGAATTTTAGCTTGTCACTGGTGAAAATAAAAGCTCATTTACCATTGTTGTTTGTGGACTTAGAAAGGTTACCGTTTTCTGTTAAAATTTCATGCTGATTGCAGTATAATTTCATTAGTTAACCATCTTGCACAATTGAATACCTTACTAATGTTTGCTCCGAAATAGGGAATTCGGAGAAAAAAACGATGAAAGCTGCACCACAGTCAGATGACGAAGAGTGAGTTTCTACAGCAGTATAAACATAAGAGCAGTGTTGTGTTATAGCAAAAGGTGCCTGGCCAACAGAGAGGGTTAAGAGTTGCACATATTTGATTTATGTGATCACCGTGCTTTAAATAAGTGATTACATGTGACACATGTATCTGTATATGACATTTCTGTTTTTCTCATTTGTTTATACCAAATACATGTTATGCAACTGTGGAGATGATTAACAGTCTTGTGTAATATTTAGTTGAAGGCATTGGAAAATAAATAACTAAATTATCAAGAGTAAATGTAATCATGAATTGATTCTGATGAAAATAGATTTTTTTTTCCTTTTCAAGTATAAATTTGTCAGTTTTCCATGATCTTTTAAATGCTTTACAGGAATAAAACTAAACAAGTATTTATACTGTTTTGTATTTTATGGAATGTTTGAAATGAATTTTATAAGGAGCTGTTCGCAGTCTTTTTTTGGCACATTAGCGTTAGGTAGGACGCGTGGGACGTTCTACCGGTATTAGCCCATGTATCGGCTCCATTTGGTGAATGTTGGAGGGAGGTACATTGACGTCTGACAACAGTTGTTGATTTATGTTCTTTCCATCATCCCTTTCGATACTCCGTTCAAATATTCAGTTTGTATCGCAAAACACATTCACCATTCAACTAGCTTTCCCGTTCAAATTCTCCTTTGAAATACCTCGTTATCATTTATCAAGAACGCACCCTAACTAATATGCTCACGGATGATGATGATTGTTATTATTATTTGCTTTGAATTGAACAAATTATGAATTTGAAGTATTTTTATTGGGATTTTCTGGTAGATATAAAAAACAAAAATGAATGAATTTTTTATTTTGATAAGTGTCTTGAATTATTATCATTATTATTTTAACAAAATGGTTTTTTCGTGGCATTTATGGAAAAAATATTAATTATATGTCGAACATATGATAGCGGTCAACGTTGCCATCCTTTTAAACTGATTTTTTGTATATCAAGTTATGAATATCTATTTATTAAGTTTTAATGGGAGTTGCTGATTTTCTTTTTGAATACCTTCGTCTGTTTAATGGACGGCTAATTTTAATTTGAATTAATACAAAAAGAAATGTAAACTTTATTTTTCCTTTTTGTTTCTTCTGAAATGCTTCTTACCTAATTATTTTTTATAAATTTTTTTTGGTACGTTTGTATTTTTTATTATATTTCCTCGTTTATTTAAAGGTAGATTATTTTCCATTTTTTGATTATTCAATGAATAATACTTTAGTTACTTTTTTTATGTGGAAATTAGGGACACATCCCTCTTTTTTAAACTTATTTTTGTTTACATTCTTTCACCTATAAACCGTTTTCTACATCCTCTTTTTGAATTTCTTAATTTTTTACTTTTCTCGTTTACAAATTTAAAGGCGACCGCTCCAACGTGTATTACAGTGGTAATGAGTTACGAACATATACGCTAAAAATGCATGTTAAGTTTGATAAAATTACCAAAATATCCCCGTGAATTTCACATTTTTTTAATAAAAAGAATAGAGATGTAATTTATAAAAGAAATTGGAAGGGACCTAATGCTAATTTTTTATAATCATAAGAATGTATGTAAAAGTTTCTCCTTTTTTTATTTAGATTGGGTTTTCTATTCATTCTTTTATCCAAAGAATAAAGATTCAGCTTTTAAATTCTTCATCATATACGTCATATTCCGTTAATGTTTCATAATAAAATTTAGATTTGAAAACCTCCTAAAAACATTGTAAACTTGCTTTTATTTTTAGTGTATATCTTGGTTATGACCCTATCTCATACCATCTCAAATTTAGTGTCTATTTATCGGTTGAATAATGTGGGATTTGCATTGTTGACATTGTTGTTTTTTAGCATGGTTATTTTTTTGAAACTTATTTTTTAGCATGGTTAATTACTATTAATATATTATCAGTTTCGAATGTTAGACTTATGACTTGATCTCGCAGTTCGAATCATCAACCAAGTAAATTATTTTCCCGACACTAGTTTTTACTTATTGATTTATTTTACTGAATTAAATAAAATGACGTCGATAGAATGTGTGGAATTCCTTACACCTTTCATGCTAGTGAATTTTTTTTCTTTTTTATATATTTTATTTGATGTGAGAAAGATTTGTAGGCAAAGCATAGAGAAATCCTTACAGTTTGATGAAGTGACGACCACCCTCCACCTTCAGTATCCAATATACAAATATTTGACACCATAACTACGAAGCATCGTTACCCGATTGATGGAGGAAAATAGTCAAATGTGAAATTCAGTACAATGTAGATGTAACATCTCCTACCTTGAGGATCGAAGCTAAGCTCTACAGATGCTGCAGTCATCTATTGTATTAACTTCCGGTGACAAAATATGGTAATGTTAATGATATCCATAATATCAGAAGCACATGAATATGAAATAAAAGCAGCATAGATTAAAACTACTTTTCTGATTACATTCCAAATCAATATTTCACATTCAATTACATAGTCCCATAAGTGATTCCTAGGTTTTTGATCAAATATAATTATTACAAATTACACCAAGAGCGACTTATGAAGATGCCCCCTTGGATGACCAGAGTACCAAATAGACATATCAGTCTTAATACATCACAACGGAAATAAAACTAAATAGCTTCTATATAGCTAGTTTTGTCTCCTACATGTCTTTGGAAGCTTTATTCGTCCAAACTACTAATCCTGAAAAACCTTAACCCTCAATCTATTCAAATTGAATTTTGAGCACCGGAGAGTTTAAAGGGAAAAACATAAACTTCGAGTCAGACATAAAACCTGGTGTGAATACTACTATTTTATCTCGGTTTACTGATATTAAGTGAGGCCACGCCGCTTAGCGGAACGAGTTTTCCCTCACTAATATCCCTTTAAAACATTTTTTTTGTAAATTAGAATCCTGTAGTCAAACTGATTAAAACAATAATAGCAATATCATATATGCTCATAAATCAGGTAACAAATGGACTATCTGTCCGAACAATGTAGTTTTGTTTGGCTAACCACTAACCATTGGCTCACTCGGGTCTACTAGACAAAATAAGTAATCTAACATCTGTTAGACACACTTTTGGACGGTCTGTCCTTAACTTACTTCTCCAGGGTCAACTGATCCTAATGGTTTTGCGGGCTCACCAATAACCTATCCTCCTTCACTGTATATTCCTTTCAGTGTGAAACATCATTTAAGTCTTACCTGTGACTAAGCCCTACACACTGGAATTTTGAACTAAATTAGGTAGGGGCTATAGCTAATGTATAGGGGGCGAACCTATACCAGTCCCATCTGGTATTCAAATATTTGAGTCATTTATTTAGGGTTAACTACCCATCAAAATTTTCCTCGAAAACCTTTCTTTCAAATTGATTTAACCCTTTAAACCTTACTTAAACAAGGAAAATATACGTTTGCATTACTCAAATCTAATTGCCATGATATATGCTTTACACAAAACATTGTTTGATGAAAACCTTCGAAACCTTTGTTTAAAAACCTTAAACAATCTCTTCGAAACCTTTGAAAGTACCCCTTTCGAAACCATTTAACTTCTTTACCTTGAACTCTAGGCCGAAAGGCCAAAACATACCTTTCGAAATCGTTTATAATAGACCTTTTGAAACCATTGAAAGTGTCCTTTCGAAAGCTTTATATACCTTAGACATCCTCTTTTCAAAACATTTCAAACTTGCCTTTTGAAAACATTGGAAACATTCCATTCAAACACTAAAGGCAAACCTTTCGAAAACGTTGGAAAATCACCCATTCGAAACCTTTATTAGTTACCTTTCGAAAGCTTTAAAGTCCTTTACTTAAAACAAACCTTTCAAAAGCATTGGGTTCAAGAAAAAGTTTATTGAACATAGTTTCGGAACCAATTAAAATCATTCCTTTCGAAACCTTTGGGTTTAACTTTTAACACATCAAAGGGTCTTAAAAGAACTGGGACAAAAGCATCTCTTTCGAAAGCATTTTCCCAAATAAAAGAAAGTGGATGGTGTCGAAATAACCCCCTTCTAAAGCACGAAGAAGCGGCTTCAAGGTTTAATACAAAAGAACCCTTTCGAAGGCATTACTTCGAAAGGTAGAAAGCGGCAGCAGGTGTTTGGACCCCTTCGAAAGCTTATCCTTTAAAACAAAGGCGGCAACCTCTTTCGAAAACTCTTTTCTTTAAAACATTTGACCAGGTCGAAAGCCGTTTCCTTCGAATGCCTCATTTATAACCAAAATGGTTCTAAGTTTACCAAATCTACTTCAACCCCTTTGAAAGCCTATTTCGACTCCATACCCTTCGCCTAACTCCAATCCACTACGTACCAAAGCTGATATCATGTGTATTGGTTTCGACTTAGTTGGAGACGGCAATATGAGGTTGAAAGGTGGCTGCTATAAGTGGCGAAGCAGTAAAATCTTATAAAACTGAATTTTAACCTTTTAAAGCAATTTCTTTCCAACTAACTTGCTTTATTTGTCAATATATGATTGGTTGCTAATTCTTTTTCAAAATCTTTTCTAAATGTGCTGTCGAATTTCAGAAATTAACAAATTAAAACATTTACAAATAGCCCCTTCTCCTTTTATAAACATATAAAACATTTAAGTCACATACCTTAAATTAGGTCTGTCAATGGGTCGGGTTCGGGTCGGGTCAACTCGAGTGCGGGTTGATTTTTAAACGGGTCGGGTCAACCCGTTTATTAAACGGGCGGGTTTCGGGTTGACCCGATTATATATCGGGTGGGTTTCGGGTTGATTCGTGTAACCCGTTAAGAAACATATTTGTATAAAGAAATGGAAATGAGCATGAAAATGTGGGAGGTTGTTAAATGCGAATGTGTAGGAATAAGTGAATGACAACAATACCCTTCTTTTGTGAGGTAAGATGAGAATTTTAGAGCTAAAGAAGGGTATTGTTGTCATACTAAGATGGGTATGAAAATTTGGGAAGTTTTTACGTGGGAATGGACATGAAAACATGGGAATGGGCATGAAAATGTAGGAAGTTGTTAAGTGCGAATGTGTAGGAATAAGTGAATAACAAAAATACCATTCTTGTGCAAGCTAAAATGAGAATTGTACAACAATACCGAGCCCATAAATGGGTTAGTCGGGTCAAATTCGGGTTCACGGGTCAACCCTAAACCCACCCGTTTATTAAACGGGTTCTAACGGGTTGACCCAAAAATGACCCGCCTTTTAAACGTGTCGGGTTAACCCGCTAATTTCCGTGCGGGTTTCGGGTCGTGTTGGAAATTGACAGCCCTACCTTAAATAAATTTATATCTTTAATAAAACACTTAGGAAAATTCTCCAAAAATTCCAATAAATCACTTTTGATATGTTTTCTAACATATTTCAATTTCTGACCCATAGCAACATATAATAGCCGTAATTAATTTAAAACCCAATTTAACCATTTTCTTCACTAGAAAATTCAAAATAAATCCACATTAATCAGAAAATTATGAATCTTGAAACCCATCTATAAAATAATATTTCTGACCTTATATCAAAATCGCAAGTCATTTGGATGTCATCTGGTAGGTTTTTCAAATCATAACTTATCATAAAATCTATATGAACCAACAAAATTCATCAACAAGAATATATATATATATATATATGTATATGTATATATAAATTTAACATTCAAAACATGGCATAATACTTTGCAAAATAGGTTCGGATCTTATCTAGAAATCAAAAATAACAAATATGAGATGTAATCTATTATTCACCTTAGCTTGCTATTAAGGAGTTTGAGATTTGCTCTTGAATAAATTTGACTAAGCTTCCTTCTTTTGATTCTTGCTTATCTTCCCCTTGCTTTCTCCTAATGGTGGCCGACCAAGCTTGGTTTAATTTTGTTTGTGAACATGGAAAATGAAAGTGGCATGAGGTTTTAAGGTATAAGAATATAATCTTCCTATTTTGCCCTTATCTTATTACCCATGTCTATTTTAATTTATTTCCCTTTAGTTCATTAGTTAATTAGGCACGACTACCCTCTAATTATACAAATCTCAATCCCTTAACCATTTACAATATTTTATTTAATTTATCTCATTAAACGTCCTAAATAATGTTAGTCAAAATTAGGGACATGATAGTAGAACATCTCATTATGCATGAACAAAATATAATAATCAACATAGATGAAAACAGACGAGACGACGATATCACCAAATGAACTTGAATCACAACGTATAAGAGTGCAGTAGGTTCATCAGACTATACAAGGCATAGTAATAAAGTTTACACATATTTATGTATCCAAATCAAATAAACTCTAAATAACCATCTCTAAATAATAGATAAATATTGATATATCTTCATAGTACTGCACAACAGAATATAATCGATAATAACTCCAAATATATTTATATGAAAAGTGTAGCCTCCTTATCGTCCTCCATACAGCTCCATGAGCTATCTCATACTATCTATCAATCTACTTGTTTAAAAGCATCCGAGATAATAAGTAACAATGCAAATAACCTTGGATCAGAAAAAACTTTGGTAAGAGCAATCTATAATCTCAAAATAGATACAAAAGCT
Organism: Allium fistulosum; assembly: GCA_030737815.1. Classification (NCBI taxonomy): domain Eukaryota; kingdom Viridiplantae; phylum Streptophyta; class Magnoliopsida; order Asparagales; family Amaryllidaceae; genus Allium; species Allium fistulosum. Next base: position 492,255,422 of record CM060905.1, on the reverse strand, counting down.
GATATTGTAAAGTAGAAACATATGGTATGATGAATCATACTCGACATGTCTATACATACAACAAGTTGCACATAACACAATATATGCTAAACTATCATCATATGGTTATACTATACAAAGTACAATATAAGGTGTTGGGGTACCTACTCACTAGTACCAACATCACATGACATCTATAGCAAAACACAACAAATATGGAAAATATAACTAACATAGCAACCATCACACAGTCTCACATCTTTCATTCAAGTGTCATTGAATATATGATAACCCGTATGAGCGTAACAAAGGTCAGCGACTATAACATTGCAATCATATCAAAGAATACCATCACTAAGTTATTTCCATCACTCAGGTGAGTTAGACCATCGCTTAGGTTCACGGTACACAGGTGAGCATCCTCATATACCCCTGCTCCACGAGCACATATTACAACCTCTGAGTTATCTAACGATCCATTTGGCATATGCCCCGATAGTAGAACCCATTTATTCTACTCCATAAGTCATCACCACTCTGATCTTATCTACCCAGACGATCACTAGAGGTCATAGCCACTTCCGACTAGAAGTACTCGATCAACATTGCTTAAATCATCGAGTTGTCGAAGTCTCGCCACTACTTGGTTGCTCTGAATTTTCCCGATGTTGCCTCGTGCAAATCCTGAAGCCAAACACGTGTTTATCTCACGTTTTCCATGCACCAGCCCTACGTCAACATCATGTAACGTCGATCGACTGGCCATTTCCTTACGAACCATCAACTTCTAACTTCGACAATTGATCGCCATACTTCCTTAAGACCTTATCGATAAATCTGCATAAAAACTTCAGGTCAGTACCGATCGAACGATACCGATCATGTATGTTCTGTACATAACCGAATTTTGACTTAGTACTTAACACCTTCAATCTTTGGGGGATGATCGATGTAAACCATAGTCATCCCCATGTTATTTCCTCCAAGCCCCGAAGCAAGCCCCATTTCTTCTTGCATTCAAACGCTTAACTGAACTAGGGCACTCCAATTGTCCACCGATTGATGTAGCTTGCATTCTCTTTGTGTTTTTGCCACCAAAATCTTGAAGTCTACCTATCGTTGGCCCCATGTCCCCAAGCTTCACTTGCCTTGAGATAAAATATGCACAAAACCCAATAAAGTGGTTTGACACTGCCCATATGGATCAGTGTCGATCCATCTAAATTTAGCCAAAATTTGGCTGTCATTTTCCAGTGCTTTTGCATCAATTCCACTCTGATTCACCCCTTCGATATATGTGCATCTCCTTTGCATTGATCCAACCCTGAATAATATAGAGTCAACCTATCGAAGTTGTTCTATCGCTACGGATCTTCCATCACATTTTTAATAGAATCGGAGATAGCATCGCTAACCTAGTCCATCTACAATAAGATCTTTGCACATAGAACAATTCAATTCTAAAATTTGCTATCTATAAATTTTTAATTCAATTCATGCAAACATGCATTCAAACAAGAAAAACGACATTATATCATGGCAAAACAAGCAATTACATATCCATATCTAATCTAGCAATCATACAATAAATCATGTCATAATTTCATGTTTAAATCAATTTAAAAACATTTAAATTTGTTTGAAAATTGTTTTCAAATCAAAAACAGACCAAAATCATATTTTTAGATTTAAAAGTGGATCCAAACATGTTAAAATATTTTATATACATACATACATACATACATACACATACATACATACATATATATATATGTATATATATAAACATATATAGGAGGTTATGAACTGATATTACCCACCTATCAATGTAAAATCAATGAAAAACACGAATTCCAAGGAAAATCCACGATGAAAAGTAATAAGTACGAATTCAAAAGCCCTAAAATAGTATTTTGCTAATCTCTTGCTAATATACCCTAAATCACTTAATTTGGTTATAATTAGTATGGATTTGAGATCATTTTCGTAGGAGATAGTTTAATGAAGGATTAGATTTGTTTTCAGGAAAAGTGATTTAGGAATGCTCTTTAATCTATAGTTAGCACAATTCCCAAAATCATTAGTGGTCCTAATTTCTGCATGGGCTAAATATTACTAAAATCTATCTAAAACTGTCTAACTTAGAAATGTGAAAACTCATAAACCGTAAGATAAAAAATATAATGACTACTCTATAGAATGGAAAACCATCATACCTTTCATTTGGAACAGGTTTCAAGACTCAATTTGGCTTCTACCAAAGTTATAGCCATTGTATGAGTTTAGGCCTAAACTTTTCACAATTTATTCTAAGGGTCAAAATGTCAAAATACAATGCAACCCAAATTTTTAGTCCAATCTAAGGTTATATGGTTATGGAAATTGTTAGCACCAAAATTGGTCACTAACCTCGTAGAGAAAGATTGTGTAGAGATATAAGTGATGAAGGTAAATTAAACAAGGAAGAGAATGCTAATTTAAATGCAGAAAGTAAGAACACCAAATTTATAGTGGTTCAGCGTAATTGCCTACGTCCACTTTGAGGTTAAACTTTATTGATCTTCTTAATAGTTGATTACAAATACAATTCGTGAATCAAATGCTTGAATGAAGTTGTTAAGTAGAGAAGACGAGTCTAAAAAATGGCAGAGTCTCCCAGTGTTCTCCAAAAAAGATCCCTTTTCACTGTGACCCTGCCCCTCTATTTATAGACAAAGATGGGCTGGACTTCCCAGGTGGGCTTGGTGGCCGAACACTCTAGCCCAAGTATAGTGGTCGCTGTATGCCGAACTAGGTAGGCCGAACACAATGATGCCGAACCACCCTTTTTATGCCGAACGGTATGTTTGGTGTGTGGGATGGAATGGTTGTTAGTCAAAGCCGAACGGTATGTCTGATGTGCTTGACCGAACAATGCTCTCTGGCCGAACGATACTGCCATGTCGAGCAGTCATATATGCTGAACGCCTTCTAATGCCGAACACCACTGGATGCCGAGTACTACACCGAGTACTCCTGTTGCCGAGTTCCACTGGATGCTGAGTACTACGCCGAGTACTTCTAGATGCCGAGTACTACCAGATGCCGAGCGCTACGCCGAGTACTTCTAGATGTCGAGTACTATGAGATGCCGAGTACTCCTTGATGTCGAGTACTACGCCGAGTACTATGAGATGCCGAGTACTCCTTGATGCCGAGTACCATAGATGCCGAGCGCTACGCCGAGTACTATGAGATGCCGAGTACTCCTTGATGCCGAGTACCATGGATGCCGAGTACTACGCCGAGTACTATGAGATGCCGAGTACTCCTTAATGCCGAGTACCATGGATGCCGAGTACTACGCCGAGTACTATGAGATGCCGAGTGCTACCCGATGCCGAGCACTAGTTGCCTGGTCAAATCTCCAGGAAACGCTTGCCCCCCAAAGTGTATTACGTGGCTGAATCGTGATACGCTTTGAATTGCATATCCCCCGTACTTCGCTTCGAATCTAGGTTAACTCTCCTTGGAGACGCTTTCTTGAGAATATCAGTGGTGGAGGTATATGACGAGCGTGGTATAGATGCCGAATGAAGCAGTCGAAACCGAACGCTCCTCATGCCGAACGACTTTGTATTCCGATGCCGAACACTGTGGCTTTGACCGGTTCCACCGGGCATAGCCTTTTCGACTTCTCCTTCTGTCCTATAAAAGTGGAGGCCTTCTTCCTCCTTCTCTTTTCACACTCACTTCCCCTATCTTGTTTTCGAGAAACTCGCCTGTTAACAACCTTCAAAGACTCAACAACTCTTCCTAACCTATTCGGCGCTAATCAAAACCGCGGCCTCAACTCCAAACTTCTCCGAGTCGTGATCTATTAACTAGGTAACAATCCCTCTAATTGAATCCACAAAGGGGTTTCAACACGAAACTCGAGTTCGTAAATTGATAGGTGTTGTGTGGATTTTTAGGGCCAGATGATGTGGAGGAAGGTAGGAGTTGGTTAGAATGCCGAACAGGATGGTTCGGTGCGACTCACCGAACGATTTGTCCTCGTGGTTCGGTGTGGATGGAGGAAGAAAAAGGGGGAATGAGGTCGCTGTAGAGGACGGTGTGTTCGAGCGTTGGCGCTCGGCGCAACCTTAGCTCGACACGATTCGTCATATGCCGGGTAGTGCAATGGAAGGATGTGGAGGGAGTATGAGCCAAATAGGATGTCGAATGTGGTCCCGGCCGAACAAGATTTTGGCCGAATGATGCTTTTTCGAACAGTCACAAATGCCGAGTCACCATGGGTGCCGAACAGTATAAATGCCGAACAACATAAATGCCTAACACTATAACGAACATCATAAATGCCGAACAACACAAACGCCGAACACCATAAATGCCGAACAATATATAAATGCCGATCAATACAAATGCCGAACAACACAGATGCCGAACCACATAAATGCCGAACGTTTGTGAATGCTGAAACCTGTCTTGGCCGGACAAAACTTAACCGAACATGCCGAACAATACCTTTAGCCGAGCAGGAACTAGGCCGAACACTCATTAACCTTGCCTATTCATATAGCAAAACAAGGGCTTGGACCTAAGCACACTATCACATGAAACTGACCCGGATCATTAACTCCCTAGCTTTAGTAGACATAAATCTGAACTTAGATTAACATTCGTTTTCTGAATTTGAAACTGCAATCACCACAAGGCGGGCTTTTTGAGACGGTCAGCGATGACGGTCTTTGAAGGTGACGATCCGAAGCTCATTTTTATATATTTGAAATCTCTAGATTCTTATTGCTTGTACACAATTGCTTGCACTAGTTCACACATCACGTGGGGGGAATATTCGTGTTGTTAACTCTAATGTTCAACGTTTTTCAAGTATAGTTTTCGCAGGCACTTAAATAGATTCATTATTTATTGGGGATGTCTATGAAGTCTAGCTCCGCCACCATATCTGACAGGCCTGGGCCATCATCAAGGCAAGGAGCCGCTGATATTTCAAATCCGTCGACTTCCCCTGCCCATAACTTAGCACCCGATGCCTTGGAGGCAACAATTCTTTTAGACAATCCGATCGATTCACAATCTTCGAAGATCAATGAAGCCGCACTTCGACGGATATGCTCCATTCACGGGATTCCTTTTGCCGATGTGTTAGTCCCTTCGCGACACGATCGTCCTCACTTGCCCCCAGTCGGATATACCACATGCAACAAGTTCATGTGTTGGATGGGCAGCGTGCCTCCGTTTAATTTATTCCTCCGGGACGTGTTGCAGTACATCGACATTGCTCTGTCGCAGCTGCATCCGAACGGTCACGCGTTTCTATACGGGACCTATCTACTCTTTATGGCCGTCTTCTCTAGACCTCCAACCTCTGGCGACATCAGATACATCTATATGATCAAGAAACGGAAAGATAGCCCTTCCTTCATGTTCCTCGAGCCGTACCACAAATGCCAAATCCTGACAGGAGCATGTAGTAAATTCGCCCTGTACAAACAGGAATGGTTCTACCTGCGTTGCCCCCCTAGTTTTGCGAGGAGATGGGTTGAAGGCAGTAAGTCTCTTTGCTGAGCCATCGTTCGCGTTTAATAGGAGTCGTGCTTTTTCTAACTTCTCGTTCCGTCTTTTCAGGTATCAACCCATGTCCGGAGGGCCGAGGATATTCTGAGGCCGTTGAGGCCATCAGAGCTCTTCCTGCCGAGGAACGTGACATCCGAACCATCATTTCGAATGAATCATTGTCAAGGTTTGGCTTGCTAGCCCCAGGTCGTCGGATTAGCCTCCCGGAGGGCGTCTCCATTCCCAAGCCAGCATCCGGTAAGGGGAAAAAACAGGCCGGATTGTCATCACGCCGCACTCCCGATACGCACGAAGGAGGTGAGCGCAAAGAGGACGAAGCTCCTGAGACCCAAGGCGAGAATGTGTGCCCCACTTGGAATCCGGCGGTCGAAGTTCATGACATTGAAACGTCATCCTCCCCTTCGAAGGGAAAGAAGAGGTTAAAATACAATATTCGGAAGGATAAAGTCGGCGGCACTTCAAAAGATATGCCTATCCCGCCAGAGAAAGAGGCTTCCTCACAGCACCTGGAGAGTTCTCTAAGGGGTTTGTCGAATCTTTCTATCCCCGACGATATACTTAATTACGGGTTTGACGATCCTGAAGCCCTCAAGTTTTCTTCGCCCGCTAGAGGCAATGCGGGAGTTCAACTCCCAGTCCAGGGAGACAATACTCCGATTAGTAAAGACAAAAGAACTGGTCCGTCGGGGGGAACACTAGGACACACACGCACACACGCATTCCATCATACACTTCAAGTTTTTTCTTATTACCTGGATCTTTCTTAACTCGTTGTTATCTCTATTCTTTGTAGGTGACATGGGGCGCTCTCACGGATTCGATCGCCTTCACGGCTCTTCCATATTTCATCATTCCGGACGGGATTCAGGTTCGGGCAGACGCAGGGACAAAGATGATTATGAAGATAGAGACAACCGTCCCCGCGATTCGTCTCATCATAAGAAGGCATATTCCCAATCTTCTCAGTCCCATGATCCTCTCCCTCCAACTGAGCCGGATAGAGAGAAGTCTTTACAGAAGGGGTCCCAACCCGATGCTCCTTGAGAACAACACTCCGGTTCGTCGAGTACGAGGCAAATTCGGGAGCAATGAAAAAGAGCAGAACTTCTAAGGCCTCCTCCCCCTACTCCCGCGGTTGATCCAACTGTAGCAGAAAAGATGGTCGATCTTAAGGCCAAATTTCCAAAAATTTGCTTTGATGGTCCGAAATTTCTTCCAGCTATCCATCATATTCCTGGGCATGTGAAGCAGAGTGCCATTGCCTGTAACAACGACGTCTATGTTCAACATGACGCGTTCGTTCACTTGGTTGAAAAGATTTCAGAGGTGTCTGTTGAGCGTCAATATGAGATTGATCGTCTGAAATTGGAGGCTGGCTGTGACAAGAACATCATCAAGCATCAAGACGAAGAGCTCGCTTTGTATAAGTCGAAGCTGGAAGTCGCTGAGCAAAGCGCAAAAGATACTGTTGAGGCAGTTACTCGCTTAGAGATGGCTCACAAGAAGGAACTTGATGAAGCAGTCTAGCGCAGCGGTGCCCTCGCCCTAGAAAAAGACTCTGTCCAAAAAGAAAGGGACGCGCTCGTCATTCAAGTCAGAGAGCTGAAAGAATTACTCTCCAAGGAGAAGGAGGACAAAGTAGCTGCTCAAGAAGAGTCACAACGATACTGTGATGAAACCGTTGCTACTCGACTCCTGAAAACGAAGCTCGATGACGTACTTGCCGGGGTTGAAAAAATGAAGGACGAAGCCCGTGAGGAGGGCAAAAGAAAAGCTGCGGAGGAGATTGATTCTCGCCTCGAGGCGGCCGCAGAAGTCGGCAGGGAAGAGGTCAAGTGCATGTTTGACCCGTTGATTGCTGTGTATGGAGCCCGCGTCCTTATGCACCGTGACTTGACATTCTTGGGCGATGGCTATCTCGAATCCCTAGCTGAGGCCTGGGAAACTTTGGTGAAGATTAGGAAAATCGAGTCAGGCTTTGAAGAGGTCGATGAGGATACCTTGGTGAAGGAGTTCCTTAGGGGGAATGAGCCAGTGGATTTATCCGCAGCTTTGGCGCTTTATAACAAAGGCTCTCTCCTTCCAAAAGAGAAAAGTGATGAAGCTGGCCTGTCTGGGGCTGAGACTACGGCTCCTTATATTGCTGCTCCTCCCACCGTTCAACCGACCGGTCGGCCGACACTTGACCCATTCGAGCAGCATGCTGGCTATGATCCTGAAGATCCCGGGCTTGGCGTTCACGTGCTATCTCCTATCCTGGAGGGTGAAACCCCACGCGCAACCGATAGCCAACCAGAACCCGGTAGGAAACTCTTCTTTTCTAGAAGTCAAAGGATCTTGTTATTTTTCAGCATTTATTCATTCTAATGTTCATTTTTTATGTTTTCATGCAGGCTGCTCTGATCCCGAGCCAACTCCGAGGAGCGATGACGCCAAGGAGCGATGACACCAAGGAGGAGGCAGAGAAAACAAGCGATGTTGCTCACGCGGGAGTAACTCCTGGTCCTGACGCTCAAGTGATCGGGGCGCTAGATGATGACAAGCTTGACACTTCGTCTCCTGCCGAAGGGAGTGATGAAATTGAAATCACCGGCGCCTCCGAGCATACCTCAAAGGTGAGCATGAAGGAACGCCTCGCCGAAGAGGAGAAGAAAAAGGTCAAGGTCAAAGTCGAACCTGAAATACTAGAACTTACCGACCCGCGGAACAGACCTCTGAAAATCATTCTCCCGGGCAGGTTTAAACCACTGGATGTTCCGTCTCCTACTCCTGACTCCGCTTCTTTAGTGAGCAATAAATCCAAGAAAAAGCGTGAGGGAGAGGAGTCGTCGGAAAAAACAAAAGAAGACAAGAAGAAGAAACCGAAGAAATAATCGCTATACTCGTTCAACGAGTTCCTTACTTAAGTCTTGTAATTACTTTTATCTTTTGTCTCTGTAGTTAGTATAGATAGGTTCTTGACTCCAAGCTTTGGAGGGATAACCGTGTAACCCCATTTTGAACTATTGAATGAAGTTTAGTTTCTTTTTGTTTGAATGATTCTCTTGCTTTTCTTTGGTTCGCTGACTAACTGTAGTCATAACTCAAGTTCTTATGAGTTGCATTATCTCCCAGTCCACTCTCGTGTTGTTCAAACATTTCCATACGTGGCATACTTCTTGTTCCACATCTCTCGAGTACTTGGACTTTCTTCCAAATCTGCGCTCCAGGGATTTAGAGTAAGTTGATCCGCGTTCAGGGGATTCAGAGGTTCACATCGTTTACACTCTAGTCCGCACTCTGGGAACTTAGATTACTCTGATCCGCGCTCTGAGGATTCGAAGATTTGAGATCATTTATACTCTAGTCTGCACTCCGGGGACTTAGAGTACTCTGATCCGCGCTCTGGGGATTAGGAGATTTGAAATCGTTTATACTCTAGTCCGCGCTCTGGGGACTTAGAGTACTCCGATCCGCACTCTGGGGATTTGGAGATTTGAAATCGTTTATACTCTAGTCCGCGCTCTGGGGACTTAGAGTACTCCAGTCCGCGCTCTGAGGATTCGGAGATTTGAAATCGTTTATACTCTAGTCCGCGCTCTGGGGACTTAGAGTACTCCGATCCGCACTCTGGGGATTCAGAGATTTGAAATCGTTTATACTCTAGTCCGCGCTCTGGGGACTTAGAGTACTCCGGTCCGCGCTCTGGGGATTCGGAGATTTGAAATCGTTTATACTCTAGTCCGCGCTCTGGGGACTTAGAGTACTCCGATCCGCACTCTGGGGATTCGGAGATTTGAAATCGTTTATACCCTAGTCCGCGCTCTGGGGACTTAGAGTACTCCGGTCCACACTCTGGGGATTCGGAGATTTGAAATCGTTTATACTCTAGTCCACGCTCTGGGGACTTAGAGTACTCCGGTCCACGCTCTGGGGATTCGGAGATTTGAGATCGTTTATACGAGTTCGTGTATCGTACAGGATAATGTAGTTCTAGTAATTCATCACCCGACTATGAGATATAGAAACATTAGTAATTCGTGGAAAATACGGCTTCAAGCCTTTATTAATGAAAAACAACTAACCTGCTCGATTACATAGTTAAAAGGAAACTAAGTTGCGACGGAATGAAAACATACAGGAAATAACTGTGCCTAAAACAGGAAAGAAACATACTAAATGCAATAATGTCGCAAATGCTCGCTGTTCCACGCCCGGGGGAGTGTCATGCCATCAACGGTCGCTAGCTTGAACATTCCCTCTCCAAGCTTCCGTTCAATGACATACGGACCTTCCCAGCTGGGATTCATACGCGAAGGTTCTGGGAAAACTCATTTCAAAACGAGATCACCCACATCAAATATCCTCGGGCGGACTCTGCCGTCGTAGTAACGCTTGACTCGGTGCCTATGTGCTGCGGCCCTTAATTCGGCCTCTTCGCGTTTTTCATCGATACAATCTAGTGATTCCAACAAGAGGTCCTGATTCGTCTTGGGATCATAATATGTCACCCGGTGCGATGGAACTTCAAGTTCCACGGGTATAACGGCTTCAGAGCCGTATGCCAAGGCAAATGGAGTGTGGCCGGTCGCGGACTTGTGGGTAGTTCTATAAGCCCATAATGCCGTCGGGAGTTCATCTACCCACTTGCCTCCGACTTTCTCCATACGCTTTTTCAGTATTGACTTGATTATTTTATTAACGGCCTCGACTTGTCCGTTAGCTTTTGGGTGTGCAACGGCGGCGAACTTCTTCTCGATGCCATACTTTAAACAGAACTCTTTGAGCTCTCTGCTTTCAAATTGCGTCCCGTTGTCTGTAATGATGGTGCGAGGAAGACCAAAGCGGCATATAATGCTTCGTACAACGAAGTTAATGACCTTTTTAGAGGTGATTGTGGCCAAGGGTTCTGCCTCAGCCCATTTTGTGAAATAGTCGACTGCAACTATCGCGTATTTCGCACCACCTTTGGATATAGGCAAAGAGCCGATTATGTCGATTCCCCAGATTGCAAATGGCCAGGGACTAACCATTTGTGTGAGTTCCGTCGATGGAGTCCTCGGTATTTTCGCATATCTTTGACACTTGTCACATTTCCTTGCGTAGTCTGCAGCGTCCCGATTCACGGTCGGCCAGTAGTATCCATAGTTGAGGATCTTTTTTGCTAGCGTTTGCCCCCCGGTACCACATTCCCCTTCGTGAACCTCTTTCAAGACTCACTTTGTCTCGTCATGAGCGATGCACCGTAATAAGGGGACTGAGAACCCTTTTCGATACATTAATCCATCCTGCATCACGTATCGCGCGGACTTTTGAAGGATCTGACGTCTTTCGCTCCTTTTTTTTGGTAAAGCCCCGGTTGTCAGGTACAGTTTGAACGGGGTTATCACGATTCCTTCTTGATTTCCGTTTCCAATACACAATCAACTTTCATCTCGTCTATGCTCGGGGCGTGCAAGGCCTCAACGGGATACAATCCTATTTGCTGCGCGTCGCCTGTGCTTGCAAACTTAGCCAACAAGTCGGCTTCTTTATTCTGTTCGCACGGGACATGCGAAATGTCATAACGCTCAAGATTTGACAGTAGTTCTTGAACCTGAACTAGGTACGGAGCAAGCTTTTGTCCCTTTGCTTGGTAATCTCCCCGCACTTGGTAAACCACCAACTGTGAGTCATAAAAGATCTCAACTGATTCGATCCCGAGTTCTCTGATGAGCTTCAAGCCAACAATCAGTGCTTCATATTCTGCTTCGTTATTTGTAGCTGGGAAATCAATCTTCAAAGCATAACAAATTGATCGATTTTCCGGAGTTATAAGAACTACACCTGTGCCGGAGCAACGGTCGTTTGATGCCCCATCAGTGTATAATCTCCAACGAACGGGGGTAGTGACGTCATGATTATCTGGTTCTATGGGTATGGTAAACTCAGCGATGAAATCTGCTAGTGCTTGTCCTTGTATGGCCCTTCGTGGCAAGTAGACGATATCGAACTGGCTCAACTCGATGTTCCATTTTAGCAGTCTTCCGGAAGTTTCTGGTTGTTGGAGTACCTGCCGTAGGGGTTGATCGGTATAAACACTGATTGAGTGCGCTTGAAAATATGGGCGTAGCTTACGTGATGCAATCACCAAGCAATAGGCCAATTTCTCGATTTTAGGGTAATTTCTTTCTGCCCCCGTTAAACGCTTGCTAACATAATACACCGGCTTTTGGATTCGGTCCTCCTCGCGAACTAAAGCCGCACTTATTGCATGTGGGGATACAGCCAAGTATACATACAGCATCTCGTGGTCCACTGGTTTTGACAGCACTGGTGGACTCTCCAGATGCCTCACCAGATCCCGAAATGCTTCCTCACAACTAGACGTCCATTCGAAGTTCCTCTTCCCTTTCTTTATTATATCAAAGAAAGGGATGCACTTGTCAGTTGCCCTGGATATGAATCGACTTAGCGCAGCTACTTTTCCATTCAAGCTCTGTACCTGTTTTATAGTCCTGGGTACTTGCACATCTCGAATAGCTTGGATCTTTTCGGGGTTAGCTTCAATTCCCCTAGCATTGACGATGAATCCCAAAAACTTCCCCGACGCAACGCCGAAGGAACACTTCAGAGGGTTGATCTTCATTCTGTAATACCTGAGTATGTCAAACATTTCAGCCAAGTCTCGAATGTGGTCGTTTGACTGCCGTGACTTCACGAGCATGTCATCCACATAGACTTCCATCGTCCTACCAAGCTGGTCCTTGAACATTCGATTCACCAAACGTTGATAAGTCGCTCCTGCGTTCTTCAGCCCGAAGGGCATTACTACATAGCAATATAGCCCGACATATGTAACGAAGATGGTGTGTTCTTGGTCTGGAATATGCATCGGGATTTGGTTGTATCCCGAGTATGCATCCATGAATGATAATAGCTCATGTCCTGTGGTGGAGTCGACCAACTGATCGATCCTTGGTAACGGGAAACTGTCCTTGGGGCACGCTTTGTTCAAATCGGAATAGTCTACGCAAGTTCTCCATTTCCCATTTGCCTTTTTCACCAGTACGGGGTTCGATACCCATTCAGGATAGAGGGCGTCGCGGACGAACCCATTGGCTTTGAGTTTGTCCACCTCCTCTTTGAGAGCAGCGGACCTCTCCGGGTCCATTCCTCTCCTCTTTGGTTTAACTGGGACGTATTTCGGGTCTATGTTCAACATATGACTCGTGATGGCGGGAGAAATCCCGCACATATCAGAATGCGTCCAGGCGAAAACATCAAGATTCGCCCGGAGGAAGTCACTAAGGTCTTCAGTCATTGCGGGGCTAAGCTGTGATCCGATCTTCAGTATTCGCGAAGGGTCGCTTTGGCTAACTGAAATGTCAACCGTTAGTTCAGCCGGCGCCGTCTTTTCTTCCCTGGGTTTCTCATCGTCGTCTCTCGGATCTATGTCTCTATAGATCCGAGAATTATGCCCGAGCCGGGCACTACTTGTCAATTATCTGTGTTAAGGATGCGGATGGGATTGTCCGCAACCTTTCCTTTCTCCCTCCGATGGGCCTCCCGGAGCTCAGCCACATAACAGGAACGACCAGCTGCTTGGTCGCCAAGAACAATACCTACCCCTTTGTCAGTTGGGAACTTCAGAGTTAAGCACCACGGGGCTAATGCTGCCCTAAACTCAGCCAGAGCCGGTCGGCCCAAGAAAACATTATACGGAGAATCCACATCCAAAACTACGAAGGGTAGGATTCGCACCCTCCGATGCTCGCCTTGTCCCAGTTCAACTGGTAACTCAACATACCCCACTGCATCGGTCGCTGCGCCATTAAAGCCGTGTATACGAGCTTTGGATGGTTTCAAGTCCTTGGTTTCCATCTTCATTTGGTCATAAGCCTTCTTGAAGATGATGTTGACAGAACTTCCACAATCAATCAGAATTCTTTTCACATATGCCGGTCCGATCGTGGCAGATATGACCATCGGGTCGATGGTTGGAGCCTCTATTTGATCAGCATCTCTGTTTCTGAACACTATATCGTCCGTCATTACGCGCTGCTGCTTAGCAGGGGTCCCATCCTCTATGTTCGAACAACACTCAAACTCTGCGTGCTTCAGGGAACTTGCATACCGCTCCATCTCTTGCCAATTCTTATCCGCGGGGTGAGGTCCGCCGATGATTGTATTTATGACTAGTCTACCCACGGTTCGGGCAGGCTCCTCGGGATGACGCGGAGCTGGTGCGCGACCTGGGTTGGACGTTCCCTGTCCTCCTTTCTGTGGATCTTTCACAAATTCTTGCAACTTCTTTTGCCTGATCAACTTCTCGATAGCGTCGTGCAGGTGTCTGCACTCTTCCGTATTGTGCCCATAAGTCTCATGGAAGCGACAATATTTCCTGGTTCGCTTTTGCTCCTCGGTTGATTCTTTTGGACGTGGCTTTCTGTACTGAAAAGTATTGTAGGTAGATAGGTAAATGTTCTCAAGAGGCGCATTCAGCGGGGTATACTCGTTGTAGCTTGGAATTCTCGATTTCCACTTCCCCGCTTCTCTCTTCTTCCCTTGATTTCTTCCTCCGGACTCCTTAGGCTGCCCAGGCTTGTTCTGGACATTGACTTGGACCTTTCCCGAGTTGTCTCCGGACTGCTTCATAGCAATGTTGCTTTTCACGGACTCTTGGATAGGTCCTGGTGCCTTATCTCGCCTTATCCACCTAGCCTCCTCTCTTCTTATGAACTGATGTGCCTTTGAGTAAAAACGTTCTAGTGTGGTCGGAGGTTTCCCTGCCAACCAGTCTCCAAATTCGGACTCCAGATCCACACCTCTCATTACAGCCATCAGAATTGCATGATCATTGGGATTACTGACTTCAGTCGCCGCAACATGGAATCTTTGTAAATTTTCCTTCAATGACTCCCCAGGATTTTGGATTACACTTGATAGAGACATTACGTCCTTTGGACGCGTAGTGTGTATTCTGAACTGCTCAATAAACTTCTTCGCCAACTCCTCGAAATTGGATACGGACCGCGGAGGAAGTCGGGTAAACCACATAGTAGCGATCCTAGATAGAGTGATCGGAAAGCATCTACACTTGGTGGCATCATTTGCTCTAGCTGAATCCATCATCCACTCATACCTCATGACATGCTGTCTGGGGTCGGTCTTTCCCTCATACGCAGGGATAGTAGGCATATTAAACTTCCTGGGGTACGCTGCCTGCAGCACAACGTCTGTGAATGGAGTATGACTTCTTGATACTCCCCAATCATCATTCGATAAGCCTTGATTTTCTTTCATCAATTGCCTGACCATGGCTGTCAGGTCTGGGTTTGTATGGAATGTGGAAGGTTGGAGTCGGTTCTACGTGACTGGCCAGGCTGATGCCTCCTCTCCTGGCGGTCTGCCAAACGTGCATCTTGAGGTTCGACATCATTAGCATTTTGATGGTCTGGTCCTCCAGCCTCAACCTGCACTCCAGTTCCTAGGTTTCCAGCTCCGGCTTGGTTACGGTCTCCAGCTGTCTGAACAGCAGCACCTTCCCGTGCAGCTTCAGTCTTACGGCGTCTGCGCCTGGGAAGTTCATCAGAGGAAGTTGAGCTGTCAGATGAGGAATAAGGAGCGGGATTGCCCCCAGCATTCTGTTGCTGCTGTTGAGTGAGTTGTGCCATAAGGTTGGCGTTAGCTTGCATCTGCTCTCCCAGTTGTCTCCTGCTTTCCCTGAGTTCTCTCATCAAGTCGTTGAACTCTATTCTGGTGACAACTGGAGTTTGGTCCTGGGTGGCAATTCCCACACCCGGAATCGTTGGTTGATTGCTAGGTCCTGCTTGTTGCACGCTAGCAGTCTCGTGGGCATCCACATTATGAGAAGCTGACCTGGTACGTGGTCTTGCCATTGTAGAGTTGTTGGTATGAACTTTGAGTAGAATCAACGGATGTCCTATCAATGAGTCGGATCTTCTTTGGGGGATTTGTTCAATCCAGTAGCTTCAAAGCAGATCCTTAAGGTCTGAGAATTCAATTCTCAGTGAAAGCACCAAAGTGTTAGCACCAAAATTGGTCACTAACCTCGTAGAGAAAGATTGTGTAGAGATATAAGTGATGAAGGTAAATTAAACAAGGAAGAGAATGCTAATTTAAATGCAGAAAGTAAGAACACCAAATTTATAGTGGTTCAGCGTAATTTCCTACGTCCACTTTGAGGTTAAACTTTATTGATCTTCTTAATAGTTGATTACAAATACAATTCGTGAATCAAATGCTTGAATGAAGTTGTTAAGTAGAGAAGACGAGTCTCAAAAATGGCAGAGTCTCCCCAATGTTCTCCAAAAAAGATCCCTTTTCACTGTGACCCTGCCCCTCTATTTATAGACAAAGATGGGCTGGACTTCCCAAGTGGGCTTGGTGGCCGAACACTCTAGCCCAAGTATAGTGGTCGTTGTATGCCGAACTAGGTAGGCCGAACACAATGATGCCGAACCACCCTTTTTATGCCGAACGGTATGTTTGGTGTGTGGGATGGAATGGTTGTTAGTCGAAGCCGAACGGTATGTCTGATGTGCTTGACCGAACAATGCTCTCTGGCCGAACGATACTGCCATGTCGAGCAGTCATATATGCCGAACGCCTTCTAATGCCGAACACCACTGGATGCCGAGTACTACGCCGAGTACTCCTGTTGCCGAGTTCCACTGGATGCTGAGTACTACGCCGAGTACTTCTAGATGCCGAGTACTACCAGATGCCGAGCGCTACGCCGAGTACTTCTAGATGTCGAGTACTATGAGATGCCGAGTACTCCTTGATGCCGAGTACTACGCCGAGTACTATGAGATGCCGAGTACTCCTTGATGCCGAGTACCATGGATGCCGAGCGGTACGCCGAGTACTATGAGATGTCGAGTACTCCTTGATGCCGAGTACCATGGATGCCGAGTACTACGCCGAGTACTATGAGATGCCGAGTACTCCTTGATGCCGAGTACCATGGATGCCGAGTACTACGCCGAGTACTATGAGATGTCGAGTGCTACCTGATGTCGAGCACTAGTTGCCTGGTCAAATCTCCAGGAAACAGAAATAATATTTCTACGATCCATAGATACGTAGAAATGTGTAGAGAATATGGGTTGTTACATTCTCTCCCCACACCCTTAAGAATTTCGCCCTTGAAATTCCGCCCAAACAAAACATAACCAACATAGTATCAACACTAAGTGTGATGCTCCGACTCCAATGACCAAACTATCAAAGGGAGTTTACCGCCTGATGGCTCGGATTATAGGGCACAAAAGGAGCGATCTCTCATGTACACTACTTTGGGTCAACATAGATACATTCCAACACTAAATACATCATAAATAATACATATCACATCTCGACGCAAGGTAATAAACACGAGTTCTAGAATTGAGTATATTACACATCATGAACATATATATATATATATACACACTACAACAAAAAAGACTTTTCACAGCGTTTGAAAAACGCTGTTAAAAGTTTTCACAGCGTTTGAAAAACGCTGTTAAAAGTTTTCACAGCGTTTTTAAAAACGCTGTATAACGACATGCGGTCGTTGACCCTAAATTTTTAACTGCAAAATATAAACGCTGTCAAAAACCCACTTTCTACAGCGTTTTTTAAACGCTGTTAATAATTTTTCTACTGCAAGGTATAAACGCTGTTAATAGTTTTCTACTGCAAGGTATAAACGCTGTCGTAGGGATATGCATTTTTTCCCAATGAATTGACAGCAATGTATAAACGCTGTCGTAGGGATATGCATTTTTTTCCAATGAATTGACAGCAATGTATAAACGCTGTCGTAGGGATATGCATTAGTTGTCCAAAGAATTGACAGCAATGTTGTGCCATTGCAATATTCACACATATCATTAATATAAACTACATTTAATTATATTTTAATCAGTTAATGTACATAACATAAACAAATCAAACTAAAAATTGTAAAATAAAAGCATAACTATTAATCACTTCCATAAAATAAGTTGAACACAATATCCATGAACAAAGTTTACATAAACCCGTAAAGAGAGATAAAATTTATAAACCAACTGCATACAAAATTAGACAAATGCACAATATCTAGAAAGCAAGTTTGCATCTAATATTATCGACAAAACATGCATAAAAGTAGTTCAAATACAGGCTGAAAATGAAAAGTGGCAGTACGAAGATAGTTAGACATTGGTTTACTGAATTGTTGCCAACAGGGCAGTCTGAACTCGGCAAGATTCCTCCTTCCGTCTTTTTTTCTTGACTTTTTGTTGTTGAGCTATCACTAACCATGGCTTTGTCAACATCCTGTGAGTAGTAATTACAGTAAGCTTTAGACGTATAATTGTTAGTTAAATATAAAGAGTACAATTTCCAGTTGAAAAAAATGTGTTTTTCAATAAACATGTAACTGGAAGTTCTATGCAATATTTGCACAGTGATATATTTAATGCATATTTTTCAAGTTGTAGTAATTTTTGGACAAAGGTAACTTGGAAATTATCCCTAAAATTACTTGTATTATCTTTAACTTATACCAAAAACATGATTTATATATTCTTTTATATTTCCCTCAGATGTATCTTGTGTCAAAGTTCTATAGCAGCATATTCTACTGGGCATAAAATAGAGGGCAAGAAAAATAATATGGAAAATTTAGAAGCATTTTTGTTCACGAAAATTTTCCAGCAGTCTTCAGTGTTTTAAAATATTATTTTGAGTGAATTCTGTTGATTAAATTTCGAAGCGAAGATAGAAAGTTCTTAATTAAGTAGATCAACATAGGTTCTTACCTCCGCGAGTGCTTTTTGGATAGTTAAACTCTGTTCATCCAACAATGATTGCACTGTTTCAACAAGTAAATTCCTTTTACCATGCCATGCTTCCAGAAACCTAGGAATGATCCATTAATAAAGTAGGTATCAATAAATTACACTACCACTAGAGTTATATTTTGTTACAAGAACACTGTTGGGACACATAACGAGTTAAAAGAAGAAATGGGAAAATGACGTGATAAATAGAAGAAGCGAGCTAAAAGAAGATTGATTTCTCTGAAATAAAAGGATCTAGTAGGAGACCACATGAGTTCAGAGAAAGAAAAAAAATGCTGCATAGAGCTTGCTGGATCAGTACCTCTTTAAAACTGCTGTTCATTTATAATAATCATATGCTTAAAGTGAGCAGTGAATTATATCTCCACAATCTACAGGGTGAGAAAGTATAGATCACTTGTCTCTCTCTGGTGTATTGCTTTTATTTCCTGTTATTGACTTGACTGAATATTTGGTTTAGCGACAGTGCAGGCAGTTTTATCAACAAATAATTGTAATTTTGGTTAAGTTTTCATATAGTTTTCGGTGTATTTTGAAATAAAATAGCATAGAAAATCTTGCAGTTGGTACTTGAAGATCTAAAAGAGTGTGCTGCAATGCAGAATACCTCAAATAAAGAATCCACAACCACGTTATTCATGACGTCGTATGCGAGTGGTTTGTATCGTACAGCAGATACTTCACGATAGAAGATAGAAAAAATTGACAAGCCTCCTAATGCCGAAACATAAAGAATGAAAGAGAGAGGGAGGGGGGGAGACTTACTCGACAAGTTATAAAATGAGGGGGAGACTTACTCGACATGAATTTAAATTATGAATATATGAAGAAACAAAAGTTATAAAAGGATGGACTTAAAAGAAAATATGAAGAAACGGTGCTGAAAAGAAAATTTAAGAAGCTAAAAAGTTGTGTTCTAAGCCAAATATTATGATTGGCTAGAAGACACAAATTTGGTCAATCAAATATGCTACTGTTAATTAGGAAAACCGGGTCAATACTAGAAAAATACAGGTTGTATATACTAGAAAAATTGACTTGATCGTCTTAAATTAATTTAACACACCTTTCCAATATACAAAGATAAAAAGATTATATTATGTAAGGTGTTGGTTAGATGTGACCAAATACTTAATGATGAAGAATCAAGTCCAACAAAAAAGAAAGGTAAATTTGTGTTATTAATAACAAAACTGAGAAAATCCTGTTTAAGTACCTCAAAATCAAGTAATGGATGTCCATTCTTTGACAATAAACAAGCGGAAAGAAGATTATGCAGACTTTGTGTGGCAAGGTATGCACACCCCTGATCTCTTTTATAGCTGGTATATGAAAAAAAAGTATAATGGAATAAGGAAAAGAATAGAGAGAGAAAAATGAATGCAAAACCGACCATTTTAAAAATTAATGGCTATAATTTTGTGCTTACAGATCCGGTCTGGTCGGAATAAGCTTCGGGAGCACCGCCTTTAACTGTGATCTCGCGGTCAGTCCAACCATCTACCCTATTGCATCAACTGAAGAAAGACGAACCTGTTTTACATATGCTGGCAATATATTACAGAACATCAATAATATAAAAGAGCCGGTTCATCAAGTACAAAAATGCATCTGGACACACTAATTACATAACATTTATATGGGATTTTTGTTAACATAACTAAATATCATACCTATTAGAATATTAACACACGTGTGCGCACACGCACGCACACTCAGTGTTAGTTATATTGGACTCAACACCCCTGTGGGTAAATATTGATACCGTGTTTTGTAGTATTTAAGGTAAAGATGCTTAGTGTAACAATATAAAATTGGAGGTAAAATCTAATAAATTAATTACTAGGGGGGCAATGTAAAAAATACTCGATTTAGATTAGCAGTTGATTATATACACTCTGCTCAATGAGCAATTTTCAATTCATAAAAGACCATCCTGTATTTTCATTCAAATATCGAAAGCATGAATAAGCGAATGCAACACATTATAGTTAGTTGAAACACTGTTTTACACTGAATTTTGTTTTTTCCAGTTTGATGACTACATACATAATACGGCATTGATGGATTGTTCACTAATATCTCTGTGTAACTAAAAATATTTCAAGAAGATGTGGGGGTAAATTATTTCAAGAAGCAACTGTGTGCCTCAAAATTTAACTGCCAGATAACAAAAAAAAATTTCAACAAAAATTAGATTAATTGTCTTTAACTCAAATGTATAATATGGAGATTTAAAATGAAATATACAAATGGAAATATGTAAGAGTCGACTATAAAATAAAAATAAGAGCGTTCCACATCACCAAGGCTGGCCCAGTATTAAATTAAGCAAACGATTGGAATATCCAATTCCAAGCGGCCTCGAAAAAATTGATATATAATTATAGATGTATTTAAAAATTTGGTTGCTTTAGAAATAGTTTTGTTGCTTGACATGTCAATATTGCATGAGAAGCGACTAGATCAATTCTCTTTGACTTCCATTCAGAGTATCCACTTTGGATGTGCCTAACTAATTATATTATTCTTACCTTTTGTGTTTGTTTATGAAGCAAGATGGTGGTTACTTTTCTCGTTACTTTTCTCGCTTCCAGTCCAAGAAACTATATTTCCATTAAAGAAAACTCAAATATTGAATATTCAAAAATTTCAGCTCTATTTGTATAGTTCTATTTCATAAGTAACAAAATCGATAAAGTAATGCACAAAAGAATTAAAAATTAAATATAAAAAAGATGTCAAATTTAAGAATATAAAATACATTTATTTTAGTGAAACTCCATGAAATATTTATCATCAAATGCCTCAATAAATGTTAAGACTCCCCTACACATCACAGTCACATGAATACTTTCTCCAGTTTTCATTTTAGAATTCATTTCATATTACACAATTTGTACATTAAAAGATAAAAATAACTTTGTAACACAGAATATTAGTATGGACTGTTTGTATGACACGTCTTTACAAGAAAGAAAGAAACCTAATTAGATTAACAAGGAAGTGTTGTGTACGAGGGTAATCAGATGAAAATTGTGCACATTAAAAATCAATATTAGTTGGTGCATAACGCATGTAATTAGGTTAAAAAGCAACAGTTGGCAGTAAAAAATAACACCTCAGGCAGGCAAGCACCATTGGATAATGATAACATATAAATTCAGCACAGCCAAAATAAAGTGAGAATTGGAAGGATCTAACATAACATTACCAAGGAATGATATTAGAAATTTAGAATACCTTTAAGTCTCACAAACTTGCCCAAGATCTTCGAAGCGGTTCAAAAAACAGAGTTCAGAAATGACCTGCAAGAAAATACGTACCAAATTAGAATGATTGTGTCTTCAAATATTAAGAAATCACAAACTATGTTCCTTAAATTACATCACTATCAAGACATCGCTCAGAAGGGAAATCACCAAGATATTGCCAACCTGCTTGACACCAGCACTTGAATGCTAAACAATAATCACAAAAATAAAATTTTATTGTAAAATACTAGTTGTAAGATATTAAAAAAGAATTTCTTGATTTGACATAAAATAGCATTTTGTCAATCAACTTGGTAAAAACCAAAAGACTGAAAATTTACCATTCGCGAAAATTGGTCGGTGAATATCACATACATTTCCTAATATGGGTAGGATCCTCAAAAGCACATCTTTCAATCGTGGAGTGAACTGCAAAGCTTTAACATAAACAAAAAATGGAATTGAAATCATAAATTAAAATTGCAAGCTCCCTATTTAGCAACTTGAAATAAGGAAGTGAATAAAAGTTGCCCAACCTTTAGTGGTGGCAAATTCTGCAAAAATTTGGACCATGGCTGGTAAGGCTGAATTAGCTCCAGATAAATGAAAAAAAATTTCCTCCATTATCTTGATATAACTAGCGTAGATAAATCAACTGGTTGCATTGCTTGATGTTGATGGTTTATCATATATGCAACAATACTAAAATACTATCTATTATATAAGAATGAATTAACTAATGATTTTTGAATATGTTTGAGTAATTAGTAATAATTCATAAATCTAAACACTATAGATGAATGAATTACCTTTATGGGTTGAGACTCACAAGATCACCTGCTTTTGGTGTAAAATCACAATAGTTGCGGAATGCAACAATGGTCCAGTGGAATTTGTGTCGGGTTATGTAATAAAAAAAAGGACATTAACAAATCATAAAACCAAAACAAAAGGTTGATGATAGTAAATGCTCAGATTTATAGATGTAACTCGATCGGTGTTCTATCTCGGCCAAATCCCTAAGTTATTTTCAGAAAATTACTAGCATAGGAATTGTAATTTAAGGGCAAATCAATAAACATTCGATACTTATCTGGGTTGAATGGAGTTGTCGATGCAGCTGCTCTTGCTTGTCGCATTAAGATAACCTCATAAGATCATTGCTTAGACTCCTCTGATGAGATGAAGATGAATGCTTGCCAAAATTACTTGTTGAGGGTAGATCTACGAATATGCAGAGAAGATTGACTAAAATGCTCTATTTTATGAGATAGAAGATGGCAATGAAAATCACCCTGCCACTAAGGAATGTAAGAAGAGCGAAATAGAAACTGTATCACCGCCTAGAAATAGAAGAAGACCATCGGAACAGGAGAAAAGCTGAGAAAATCGAAGATATCAAAGAGAACTGGAAGGGCAAGATCGAGAAAAGAATTCTTTAGTGTTGGGCTTTCAATATTAGGTCTAAGAGAAGATTTCTTCATAGTTTCGTCATTTTTGAGGTGGGGGGACGAAGGTACTTGGAACCGAAATAGGAAGGATAAAAACCGCTGAAATGAAAAAATTAGCGGCCTTCTAAAAATTTGCGAGGGAAACGAAAAAACAGCGTTTACTTATTTTTATTTTTGTTAGAAAAGGATTAAAAATAGCATATAGCATTGAAACGCCGTATTTAACAATATTTTAGTGCTATAATTGACAACTTTTCTTGTAGTGATATATATATAATGACACTAGCATCAATAACGATTTCACAACCAAAAAGGTCATATATACCTCAAAACATGTCTTATACATGGACTACTCAAAATCATCGCTTTAAACTCGACAGACTATGTACAATCTAAAATAATGCCCTTTTCAAACGTCCATGTAACAACTTTTCCAACAGCCAAACTTAAAACACGTCCACAGCTTCTAGAACCATTTCAACTCCATCGTTACTCCGAATGAAACAAATAGTGCTATAGATCTTGACTCCAAGCAGTTTTTGTTAAATTTAATTATAGTAGTACCCCAAACATAATATACATTATGTATGACATTCCATACGGATTGTGCAACAAAACAAAACTGACCGACTTCCGTAGATAATCATCCTGAAGCCACAACACCGCAATCTAACCCGAGGTGTTGTCATACACATAACAAACCTCAAGTTAGGCTAGAAATCTAGATATGAGTGTAGCAAAATCATAAACCATAAATGTGCAGCGTCGGGTGTAAAGGTGGCATTTTCAAATACACAGATGTCACTCACACCATGCTAAACCTCACCCATAATTATTTTTCACAAATCAGTAATAATACACATGTCATGGTTCTATTGATCGTGACTCATATCTACAACTCCAATTAACTAGGATATCACAATCTATCCACATTATAGAAGTTGCTTTTTGTTGTATAAATTCATATTATCATTTCAAATCATTTGTTTTACAAGGTTGACATTTTCTACTTTTACTTATGGGAGTTCTTTTTCATACTCTCTTTTATGAATCCTAGCAGGATTGCATGTTGGTAAATCTCCTTTATAGATTTACCCTCTACGTAATACCCCAGATTCAGCGACTGAATTGTCAAAGGGAGTTTAACACCCGATAGCTTGGTTCAAACGGCTTCTAAGGAGTGATGTCTTATATACACTACTTTGGGTTGACGCAGATACGTTTCAATACCTGATTATATCTGAAATAATATGTATCGCGTCTCGATGCAGAGTAATAACTCACATATCAGGAACACATATAAATAAATGAATGACACAGGTGTCAATATCTCAACGGAAATGATAACATATGTAAAAATATGTCCGATATATGGATTACTCAAAATACATCACTCTAAACTCGGCAGATTATCACTACAAGGAAAAAGGCATTTTCCGACGGTTGAAAACCGTCGGCGGCCGTCGGAAAATAAGGCGTCGGGGTGCAGTTATTCCAACGGCTTCTGACACAATTCGCCGTTTGGATTTCCGACGGTTTTCGACGGCTATCGATGGCTTCCGACACTTGTCGGAAGCCGTTGGAAAAAATGATCTAACAGCTGTCGGAAGCCATCGGAAATCTACTGCATTTTTTCTGTATTTCTGCTGCAATATAGCCTTCCATCCACATTTCCTATACAAACACTATTCCTCCAATACAGCAAAATTCAATATATAATATTCCAACCAAATATCAAAAACCAAACTATACACAATTCACCGAACAAAAAATACATAAAATTAAGTCAAAACACATAACCATTACCCAAACTAATGTACAATACATAATAATATCCACAACACCAAATGTTATATCAATTCCTACATCCCAAACATCCACATAATTATGCAACAAAACAGCTAAGTACGTATGTATATCAAAAAAATAAAATAAGATGCTGAATAA
The DNA here is from genome assembly GCA_030737815.1 of Allium fistulosum. NCBI lineage: Eukaryota > Viridiplantae > Streptophyta > Magnoliopsida > Asparagales > Amaryllidaceae > Allium > Allium fistulosum. The sequence continues at coordinate 492,230,393 of CM060905.1, read as the reverse complement.
AATTTAATTCTTACCCCTCTGCTCTAGGTACTAATGAAACTATAGGACGTTGTGATGCTTGCGTGGACCACTGCTATTGCCTCCTGAAGATCAGAAAGAGCTCCTACCTCTAGATGACATTACGGTAATCATGTGACATATATGCACATCATTTCAAAAGAGAATAATAACATGATAATGAAGTATATTTCATACGTAAATGACATCAACGGTATAAATTGCTAAATTAATGACTGAAATGGAAATAGAAATGGATGTGTCAACGTACCAACTTTCTCCGTTCTCACACTATGCCATCTCATATTAGATGCAGTAACAGAAGATGCATATAATCTTTAAAGCCTTGGAGTGATGGGTAAGTAATGCATACGCTTGTACGGAACTTCCTTCCCCTTCTTTTTTCTTGGTTTGTATCTCTCCTGATTACAAATTTCACAATTTCTAAGGTTTGTGTCTTCTTTCCAAAACAACATGCAGCCTTTTAAAAATGTATCTATTTTCTGATAAGGTAAACCAAAAGCCGACATAAGTTTTTTAACTTCATGGTGATTTTCACACATTAGATTATCGGGCGGCATATGTCTTTTTGCAGCTTGTACAACAGCCGTAAACCCAGCTTCAGTGATGTTGTATTTTAACTTCATTGCAATGTATTCTGCGATTACTAACAGCTGAGTGCCGCTTTTACAACCATCCCAAATAGGTTTCTTAGCAGCATCTAGTAAATCATAAATTTTTTTTGCTTCAATATTTGGTTCTTCAACATTTCCATCATCGTCGTCAACTTCAACCATAGGAAACATTGATCATGCTGCATCTTCGACCATATTTTCTATACGGGTCGTCGTAACTACTTCGTTAACGACACTTTCAGACTCTACAGAAGTATTTGCTACAACTTCTCCATGCCGATCCCAAACAATACTCGGGTACGAAACCGTTTTGGCACAAAAGAACTTTCACAATATCTGGTAACAAATACTTCAAATGTCTATACCTACTACATGGACAACGAATTTCTGGATCGTTTCCGTTATTACTTAAAGCGAATTCAACAAATATGTTTATACCATTATAAAAATCTTCTTTTATTGAGCCTCTTAGTCCTTTTCTTTGGTACATCCATCTCCTCCGATCAACAAAATAATCAATCATTTTTCCTATTTGAGAAAATGAGTCACAAAATTAAAAAACAAAATAATCAATCATTTCATGGTCGTATAATATTTGAATTTAAAGAACTATTTCACAAATTAAAAAATATTTTCAAATATGACACATTTTATTTTTTAACGTATCGATACAAAATTTTGTACAAAAAGATATTTTTTCCATGGTCAGGCATCCTACTTCCCATTACAAACACAGTAAGCATTTACATTTCGTATATTACTTCGTCTCAAACAATTCAACAAAATTTCGGCAGCATTTCCCTTTTGTTCCCAGCATTGTACACAAATGCGTGTACGCAGGAAACAAAATAGAAAAGTTAGGCCGAAATTTTATGAACCGTTTGAGACGAAGTAGTATAAAAAATGTAAATGCTTACTGTGTTCATAACCTGTCCGATACAGGGACAAATCCAACAAACATTGTACCAGATGAATATAAATGGTCATTTTTTGAAAAAAAACGACTATTTATATAACGATCATGTACAACACTCGTCAGATGGGGCCAAAAACTCTCTAAGGGACATTAGTTAATTAAATGTGCGCATTTTACGAAAAAATACAGTTTTACTAACTGTTCACATTTACAAAACTATATTTTAATTTAACACGTTTATTCGACGTATTACATCAACTTAAGGCTGGTTTAACATTTTTGTCATTTTTCAATACACACAATTACAATTTAGACTCATGCATTTTTTTTTGCATAAGTCAATACGTGCACAATATAATACTCCTAGCTCGTGCATTCATTTTATCTTATTCCAACTAACACAATACAATGATAGCAGCGCTACACACATATACGATCGTAGAATCAAGGTATACACAATAATTTACATATACACGAACAACCACAAATTATACATGTTTTTCACAATTTCACGATAAAAGATGAAATAGGTATACCATGGAATGCAAGAAACTATTATAACACTATTGGAAACAATTTCAATCACCAATTAGCCTTTATTTATCTACTTATGCAAATTTAGAAATAGGGTAAAAATTGAATTTTTCACGAAAATAAGATATTATACCTGAGCTAGAAAGCAAGAGAGGTTGAATACGTAGCCGGGGAGGATGCAAAAATATGAAATTAGTGATTGGAGGCTTGAGGAGTGAATTTGGGAATTTGGGGAGTTTTTTTAGGTATGCTGAAATGAGGAAGAAGAGGCTCGGCTGGAGCCTGAAGTTCGCGATTTTCTGACGGCTTCTGACGGCCGCCGATGGCCCTCCGGAAGCTGTCGGAGAATCGCCGTCGGAAGCCGTCGCCCCACCCTGTCGCTATTTTACCCTTTTCTAGTAGTGTATGTATAATCCAAAACTGCCCACTTCTAACATACATGTAACGACTCTTCCTACAATTAATCTTAAAATATATCCTCAACTTCAAGCATCACCTCAACTCCATCATATCTCCGAATAAACCAAATTATGCTATGGATCTTGACTTCTAGGCAATGGTTGCTAAAATAAAAAATAGTATTACTCCAAAATTAATATATACTATATATAATATCCCCTATGGACTACTCAATAAACCAGACCGACTGACATCTATAGATAGTTATCCTTAATTCACAACACCTCAATTTGACCTAAGGCATTATCAAATACATAATAAACCACAAGTCAGACTAGAAATCTAGCTATGAGTATAGTAGTGAAAAAATAATAACATACATGTGTGGTATCGAGTAAAAAGGTGACATATAAGTCAAACGCATAGGTGTCACTCACACCACACAAAAATCCCACCCAAAATCCATTTTTTACAAATCAGTGATAACATATGTATCATAGCTCTGTTCATCTTGACTCACAACCGCAACTCTAGTCAAATAGGATATCACAATCTATCCATATTATATAGGTTGATTTTTGTTATATATGATCAAATCATCATTTCAAATCATTTGTTTTATGAGGTTGGCATTTTCTCCTTTTACTTATGAGAGTGTTATATCATACCCCCTTCTGTGAACCCTAGTAGGATTGCACATTGATAAATCTCATCCGTGCGTTTACCCTCTACATAGACTATCTATTTTCATAAGTTATCATGGTCTTTTTCACCCATTTACGACCAACTGTGGTGACCCCACACGATCCCTTTGTTGCCTAACCCTCTTTACATTTGAAGGCATGATAAATCTTAACTGTGTTATATACCACTTAAAGTTTCCATCATGTGGCACTATTTCTCTTTGTTTACGCCTCTGAAAATCTTTAATTTCTTCATATGTCTTAGCAATAGATCATTTGGACATTGTGATGAGGGACAAGGTCATCACGACTTGGGTTGCAATTGTTGAATAAGTTCACTAAGATGGATACTACGAGTCTAGTAGCCAATACCTTGTACCATTCTCATCAAATGTTAACTTTATTACTTTTCAAAACATTTGACTTTTTAATCATCATTTATTCCCCAAACGACTTCATAACCTACAAATAAACATCGTGTAAAAGCATCAAACAACAACCCATTCATTCAAACATGATAAAGAACAATTTCACATTATATAATAGTATGGGATATAGTAAATTTGCATATTCATGTCATGGGTGAAGCACACATCATAATCCTATTCTTACATTTCTAAAATCAAACAAGTATTTAAAATCACTCAAATTTAGGCAAAGCATACTATTCATCTATTTAACTTGCCTTTTATTCATATGTGGCAAATTCGCAACATACTTAATATACTTTACATATTATTTAGAGCCAAGTGTTATTTAATCCATTCAAATTCAATCAAGCAAGTTTTCAATTATTTGTCTTAAAATGAGTATACTACCATAATATAGGTGAACTAAATAATCAATAACTTGCATCAAACTCAAAGAAACATCCTATTTTCCTATTCACCCACCCAGCTTAAACTCATATTTCATATTTTATAAAAATACTCGTGTCTTCCAATACCACACATACACACAAAAAAGGTTATTTTTCTTTAAAATCATGTTACAACCTTTTAAATTTAACCTAGTATTATTCAATATTCTTTAAATCAAAACCATTTACTTGCATTTGTATACCAATGAATTTCTAATTCATTTATAAAATATTTCCAATATCATTTCAAATAATTCTTCGAAACTCCTTGTAGAAAAGCTTATATAATTCAACCATTCATTCTTTGTGTTTTACATCAAATCCAGACTATTTCTAAAATAGATCAACTTTATTTTATGAAATCTTTTCTAGTTCCAAAATATAAAATATATATGTATATATATATATATATATATCATATAAGATTTTAAATTCAAACCTAACTCAGATCCCATTATTTTCAATTAGAAAATATGTCAAATTCATATTTATTTTAATTTACTTCATTTAATAATCATTTCTCTCATAAAAATTCTTTCCAAAAGAATTTACTATTTAAATCCCTTCATCCATCAATTTCAAAATCAAATAACTTATATAAAATTTAGGCTAAGGGGAGACTATAGGAACTGATCTAGATCATTTCCATCTCTCCTAAAATAGTTCTAAACCTCCGTTAACCCTAATTTCATCAAAAGTTACATCCCTTCCTTACTAATTTTAGCCAAGTCATTGATTATAGGGGTGATTAGCATATAGAACCTAGACATTATCATTTGGGTGATTTTAATCTTTCTTCTTTGCGTTTCACTTTAGATTTAAGGAGAAAGATTAGTAATTTTGAGTATTTAGTGAGTGGTTCTTGACCTCTCACTCCACTATGCATGTTTATATAGTTAAAAATGATGTTTTATTATGATTTCAACCATAAAATGTTTTCCAACCTCAATCATACTTTTACAAACGTTTAAAAACATGTTTTGAAGGTTTAAATGATTTTTAAAAGGTTTTGCAATCCCTAATAATCATATGCATATGCTAGTGTAAAAGTTAGATTTAGATTAGATTGGCTTACTTATCACATTCATGTGCATTACTTGTATGAATAGATGTATGTGCATGTTATTCTATGCTTGTATGTTGAGTTTTGATATTGTGTGTACTGCTACTTTGGATGCTTAGGAAGATAGGTTGGTGAATTTGGCAAATTGAAGGCAAAGTTGATCAGAATTGGACGAAACTTGGAGAAGAGCTTGCAGTAAACTTCGCACCTCAAAATTTGCTAAGTACTCAACTCCACACCGAGTTATTTTGGGAACTCTAATGGATCAATCAACTTAATGGATGGATAAAGCATGGCTAGTGAAGGTCATCTATAGCAAGATGTAGGAGATTGGCTAAGTATTGGATATATGCCGAGTTGTTTCTAGAACTTAAAGTAGAGTTCTTTAGAGTGAGGACCGAGTTGTTTTAATGGAAGGAACGCGGTATAAAGCATATATGAATGGAGTATTAGAAGAAAGAGGAGACTTAGCCAAAATTGGCTAAGTATATGAGTCGGTGCCGAGTTGATCAACTTTGTATTGAGTTGTTTAGTTGGGGCCAATGGAGTGAAACTTTCTAAAGGGGAAGTAGAGGCCCTATAGATCATGCTGAAGGTGTTTGTTTGTTCACTTAGGGTTTAATGGCGACATAGTGGCATAACAATAGCTTTGGGACTTTGATGACAACTCGATGATGAAAGGAGTTAGGTTCCGTTGATATCGACTCGATGTTGAACAGAGTTGTATCCACAAAGGGTGGGTTCTAAGAAAAGTGGTCGGTGGAACAGTTGAATAGTTATTCGTGGAATGAAGGAATGTAGAATAGTTCCTTGAGGTTAATAGAAATTGGATGGAGCAAAGTAAGGGCTTGAATATGGGTAATAAGGGATTGTTGATACCCAAAGTATTTTCTGATGTACTCAAGGCAAGGGTATTGTGAGGACACTCATGGGTACGTTGAAAGGCTACCTCGAATCAGTTGAATGGATCCATGTACCCTGGACCGATTGAATGGGTTTAGCATCAGCTTTGGGATAATGAGAGTACATTGAAAATTAGGATTTCCATTAGTCCCTGGAAGTAGAAAGGTCATACTAGTTATCATATATCCAAAGCATAGTAGGTAATAGTGAGGATTGTTTGGTGGATGCTATGGTTGTTTTGATTGTTCTCCTATAGTCTATCACTCTAGGGATGTCATTGGAGATAGGGATACCTAGACACCCATCATCGCACTTGGTTTGTAGTGTACCTTTACTATATTTGCAGAGTAGCATATTATTTTCATTTTGTGCTAAATCTTTGGTTGCAAGGACAGGTCTGGTATGGTTCATTTACCTTTGTTCCTTGCTATATCTATTTGTATAATATTTTGAGTTTCATTTATCGCTCACACCAAACTGTTGTCTGAATCGAGATTTTACGCTTTGCTTCGTATTATCTTGGGTACTCTTAAATGAGTGGACTAGAGAGGAGGTCTAGATGCAATGTAGCAGCTGTGTAGAGGACGAGCTGGATGGAGCTATCTCGTATCATATATGGATTTCTATGCTTATTCCACTGCGTGACACTATGGAGCCTTAGTAGTGCTTGCTTATTATTATGAGATAGTTATTTGAATTTATTTCCATTATATAAACTTTATTACTATTTGCGTAACTCTGTGAATCTGTACTCTGATATTTGGGTCACATAGTTATTACTATCTCTCCTGTTTTATATAAGTGATGCATATTACATTTTATTCCATGTTCTGTGAGATATATGAAAGGTTCTATGATGTTTCTTTAATTTTAAAACCTTAATAATCATTCTACATCGACCGAGCACGTCAGCAGTGCACTATCTTATGTATATTGGGTGTCGGTGGTTTAAGGCGGTCGTCACCTTTGGTATAAGAGCTTAGGTCATTCGATTAACCTAAGTTAACCTTATGGTCCAGTAGAGAGAGGGAAGGAGTTATCACCCTAGACTTGATCGAGAGTGTATATGTATGAGAGAGTGCGTACTTGTTATATATTTTGATTTCTAGAACTATATAGTAGTATATATAGTAAATAAGTCGCATGCACACCGAGTACCATTGACATGGTTTTCTTTTATATAGACTGATCATTCTCATTATAAATTAAAATGAGCCGACAAATAAGAAACACAATGAGGAACTTCATCTCCAGAGTTGAGGAAGGAGCGAGGTCATGGGTTGCTAATCCTGACTTGCAAACTATGTTCAACACGATGATGACGAACATGCTTCAAAATGCCCAAGCGCCTGTCCAAATGTTGTTGTTGGTGGCGCTTAAGTGCAGGTGCCGAGAGCTGACTTTGCCAAACTACGCAAAGATTACTCCACCTTGGGAGGTAAATCATTCTTAAAATAGAGTCGGCTATGAAAGTGCGGGATTGGTTGGACACCTGCGAGCGTATCTTTGGTGATATGGAAGTAGATGATACCATAAAGAGGAAGCTGACCACTAGACGTCTGCAAGGGCATGCCGTGAACTGGTGGAATGCCATTACCATTGCTACATCTAAGGATTCATTTATTAGGACTAGTTCAATGCCACGTTTGAAGAGAAGTTTGTCCTGACTGCTCAGAAGTCGGTGTTATTTGGGAAATTTGCTAATTTGAAGTAAGGAGATATGTCTGTCTCTGAATATATTACCGAGTTTGATGCTTTGTTGAAGTATGAGATGTCTTTCATCGACACTCCGTTAAGAAAGAACGAGAAGTTCATTTTGGTATTGGACGACTATTTGGGGGAGAAATTGGTTAGTCATATCGATGAGCCATTCAAGAGACTTGTTGAGAAAGCTATTCGTCGGGAGAGTTTATACCCCAAGTCCAAATCAGCTGTGGTTGTTAAGGAAGAGATGAAAACACAACAAAGTGGTGGCGGCAAGAAGAAATGGAATGGAAAGAGGAAAAAGTTTCAGGGAAAGAACACTTAAAAGAAGGCTAAATGGGATCCTATTTATTATGGTTGTGGAGACAAGATCCACCTCAGAGACTGTAAGATTGATGGGACGAAGAAGTGTTATAACTATGGCAAACCCAAACATATACTAAAGAATTGTTTGGAACAGCCATAGCAGAAACAGGTTGTGAATACATATGCTTTGGATGATTGTTCGGACTTTGTCGAGTGCTCCCTCGGTGAAAGAGCAGCGAAATAGCGTTGTTATTCAAGGTATGCTTTCCATTTACGATGTTCCTATACATGTTTTATTCGGTAGCAGAGCTTCACATTCTTTCATATGTAGTGATTTAGTAGATAGGATGTGATTGAAACCCGAAATAGTTGACCAACCTTTGATTGTGACGAATCCTGTTGGATAACCTATGCATGGTTTCTCATGGTTTCACCTTATCGAGTCATGGATGCTCTTTTGTTTGTGATTACTTTGTTTTGGATTTCGATTGGTTTGGGATCAACTTGGAAATGGACTGGCTAAGAAGGTATGTAGTAGTTGTAGATTGCGAGAGGCTATTAGTGATGATTAAGGCTATGGAGGGGTGGACGATAGTGATTGGCTACTTGTCGGAGGATGAGGTTATGATTAGCTTTTTATATTCGCTTGAGACTCCACAAGATGAGTTGTAATCTATGGCTATCATTAAAGAGTATCCGGATGTGTTTGAGGAAGTAATCGGATTACCCCCGCAAAGGAGGATTGAGTTTTAGATAGACTTAGTGAAGAATGCTAGGCTAATAGTTATGCACTTGAGGCGTATGGCATCCACAGAGCAAAAGGACTTAGAGGTGCAAGTGAATGACCCATTGAAGAGGGGATTCATTCGTAGAAGCATATCTAAGTGGGGTGCACCCATAGTATTTGCCACTAAGGCGTATGGCACTCCGAGGTTGTGTGAAGATTGCCGTGAGTCGAGTAAGGTGATGAAGAAGAACAAGTATCCCTTTCCACGTATTGATGACTTTTTCGATTAGTACCATGGTGCGAAGTGTTCTCTCAACTAGACCTCGCGATGGGATTTCACCAGTTAAGAGTAGCGAAGGAGAGTGTGGCGATCATCGCGTTTCGTGCACCTTCTAGTTTCTATAAGTGGTTGGTTGTGCCCTTCGGGCAGATTAATGCTTTAGCATACTTTGTTGATCTTATGAACCATGTCTTTAGGGATCACCTAAATAAGTTCGAGCTTGTGTTCATGGATGATATTATGATCTATTCTAGGATAGAGGAGGAACACAAGACGCACTTGAGGATTGTGCTTGAGATGTTGAGAAAGAACAAGTTGAAAGTGATGTCTTTAAAGTGTCACTTCTGGAGGAAAGAGGTAAGATTCTTAGGTTATGTCATCATGGAGCAAGGCATCGCAGTAGATTCTGCTAAGGCACCCAAGAATGCTGCGGTTGTGAGGAGTTTTCCTAAGTTTGGCGGGATACTATAGATGTTTTATCAAGGACTTCTCGAAGGTAGTAGCACTATTGACCAATTTGATGAAGAAGAATCAGACTTTTGTTTGGGACACGAAGTGTGGGCATGTATTTGTAAGTCTAAAAGCAAGGTTGATAAGTGCACCAGTATTGACCATTCCAAGCGAGAACGAGAAGCTGACAGTATACATAGATGCATGTGGTATTGGGTTAGGTGCGGTGTTGATGCAGATGAAAAAGTTGGTTCCTACGCTCGTCGACATATGACACCGCACAAGAGGAAGCATCCAACTCATGATTTGGAGTTGGCGACTATAGTGTTTGTTTTGAATATTTAGAGGCATTGCCTATTAGGGGAAAGGTTCGAGCTATTCATGGATCATAAATCCTTAAAGTATCTTTTCTCTCAGAAGGATGTTAACCTCCACTATAAGCGATGGTTGGAATTCTTGGCCTTCTATGATTTTAGCATTTCTTACGCACCCGATAAAGGGAATGCGGTCACTGATGCATTGAGCAGAAGACATGCAAATTTGGGAGCGATGTTTATGAAGTGAAATAGTTGGAGTGTTTTACCAGCTATGACTTCAGACCCTATTGTGAGTTAGAGCTAGGGATGTTGGCAAGTTTGACTATCAGGCCTACTTTGATTGAGAGGATTGGTACTAGTCAGAGGCGAGATGCTATATTAGCAGAGATCGTGGCGAAAATAGAAGGAGGAGTAGAGTCTAAAGATATGAAGCAATACAGACTTGACTGAGAGGGTTGGCTTCGTAAGGATGGGAAACTGTTTATTCCTGATGTTGATGGATTACGAAATAAGGTGCTATGAGAGTGCCACCATCTTAGGTTGCTATACATCCCGACGATAATAAGATGTACTATGATACGAACTAGACATATTATTATGAGGGAATGAAGAAGGATGTTGGGACATTCATATCGAAATGTATGAACCGCCAGTTGGTGAAGGAAGAGCGAAAGAAGCTGAGTGGGTTATTGCAACTGCTTGAAGTTCCCGAGTGGAAGTGGGAGCAAGTATCGATGGCGTTTATTAATGAACTGCCAAGGACTCGAGTTGGGTACGATAGCATTGGGTCATAGTCGATCGGTTGACTAGGAGCACTAGATTTATACCCATCAAGTCAAGTAAAACGTCAGCCAAACTAGCCGAGCTGTATATGAAATGGATTGTATGATTCCATGTTGTGCCAAAGAGCACTGTGAGCGAACGAGACCCGTTGTTCAATTGTGGGTTCTAGAAGAGCTTAAAAAAGGCATTGCATACCGAGCTGCATCTCAGTACAGTTTATTACCCACAAACTAATGGGCATACCAAAAGAGTGAATCGGGTCTTGAAGGATCTCTTATAAGCTTGCATTCTCGATTTCATAGGCTTATTGGAAGATCACTTCCATTTAGTAGAGTTTGCATACAACAATAGCTATCAGTCTAGTATTGCTGTAGCACCATATGAGGCATTGTATAGTCGACCGTGTAATTCTCCTTCATGTTGGTGGGAAGCAAGCGAGACCAGATATGATCAGAGAAACCTCGGAGAAGATAGAGATCATTCGATAGAGAATGAAAGCTGCCTAGGATAGGCAAAAAATATACGCCGATAAGAGATATAGAGATTTGGAATTCTCTGTCAGTGATATGATGTTTGTGAAGATTTCTCCCTTAAATAATGTTATTTGATTCGGTAATAAGGGGAAGTTAGCATCGAGATGTGCCCTTTTCCAATAACAGAGAGGATTGGGAACCTAGCATATAAGGCCGACTTACCTTAGAAGATGGTAGGTGTGCACAATGTCTTCCATGTTTCTCACTTGCAGAAGTTTGTGCACAAACCATGCATAATAATTACCCCGGATCAATTGGATAATATAGAGATTGAACCAAAAGCTTCGAGACCTCGTAGGTCAGTGCGTATTGTCGGACGCGATACGAAACAGCTTAGATGGAAGATGGTGGAGTTAGTGAAGGTTCAATGGGATGAAAGTGAAGGCGATTGCACAAGGGAAACCCAGAAGAGCATGAGAGCCACTCATCCAAAGCTCTTTATATGGTAAGGCCTACTGTTTATCGCATTTGCTTTTCCTTTTGATACCATATATGGTAGTTTAGTATCTCGCCTGCTAGAATAGGTTTTCTTATACTATTGATTGCATAATTGCTTGTTTGATGTGTTTGATGGTTGCATGTCATTGATAAGCATGCAGTGTAACTATGGTTGATTATTCGTTGATTCATTTAGGAATTTCGAGGGTGAAATTTCTAAAGGTTAGGAGGAGAATGTAACGACCCGTGTTATACATATCGAAGGATCGTAAATATTTTTATTTTATTCATATCTGGTCTTATGACTCTAAAATTTTGAGAAAGTGACTCCTAGGGTCATTTTCCTCATTTATGATTTTTACAGAATTTCTACGTGATTGACCTAAAAAATCTTGTTTGGACTATAACTTTTGATAAGAGCCGAAAAAGGGGTCTCAAAACACATACATTGTGCTTCAGGATGATGGTTTCACATTCCATAGAATGGTCATAATAGAAAAACGGACTTATCGTTTGAAAGTTACATTTGTTTCAAATTTTAGTTGCTACTGGCTAGTTATAGCGGGAAATTGACTAAGGCAGTGCTTAGGCCCACTAACCAACTTCGAAATTTGAGCTAAGAGTAGGATGTAGGAACTGATCTAGGTCATTTTCATCTTCCCCAAAATAGTTCTACACCTCTGTTAATCCTAATTTCATCAAAAATGATATCTCTTCCTTACTAATCTTAGCCAAATCATTGATTAGAGGGGTGACTAGCATATAGAAGCAATAGATTATCATTTTGGGTGATTTGAATCCTTCTCATTTGCTGTCCACTTCAGATTTAAGGAGAAAGATTGGTATTTTGAGTATTTGGCGAGTGATTGTTGATCTCTCATGCTACTATCCTTTCCTAGCCCTACCTTGCTTGTTTGGGCCAGCCTCAATCCTTCCCACCATACCTGGACATCGACTAAAGTCTCATTGGTCTTCTCCTCTTCCGTATCCCTCCCAATTAATATACTGGTCCTCCCTGTTCCAAAGAGAGTCTAAGTGATTATAGAGACTCGAAGAGCCTCTCCACTGCCGATCCACCCTATAAGCTCTTCCACTGTCTTAGCAGATTGGGTGCTTTTGTCTCCAATGTGGCCTTTTTCCTTCCGTAGATCATCTACCAATTAAGAAGAGGATCATACCAATATTGATACTAGCTGGAAAATATAGATCATCATAAAAAGTGCTTCCCTTAGCCCCGGGTATATAAGTCTTCCCTCAGCTTAGTTAGCTTTGCATTCTCAATTGATAGATTCGAATCTATTACTAAGTCATTAAGGGCCAGTATAACTGAAGTGCAACAACAATATAGTTAAAAATTGATGTTTTGATATGATTTTGACCTTAAAATGTTTTCTAACCTTAGTCACACTTTTATAAATGTTTAAAAACAAGTTTTGAAAGTTTAAATGGTTTTTAAATTGTTTTGCAACCCCTATTAATCATATGCATACGCTAGTGTAAAAGTTAGATTTAGATTAGAATTGGCTTGTTATCACAATTCATGTGCATTGCTTGTATGAATAGATATATGTTCAAGTTATTCCATGCTTGTATGTTGTACTTTGATGTTGTTTGCTAGTACTTTGGATGCTTAGGAAGATAGGTTGGTTAAATTTGCAAATCGGAGGCAAAGTCGGTCGGAATTGAATGAAATTTGAAGGAGAGGCTTTGAGTATGAGAGGAGCTTGTAGTAAAATTTGCACCTCAAAATTTGCGAAATACTTAACTTAGCACCGATTTGAAGGGTTGGCACCAAGTTATTTTCTGGACTCGAATGGATCCGTCAACTTGATGGATGGATAAAGCATGGCTAGTGAAGGTTGTCCATAGCAAGGTGCAGGAGATAGCTAAGTATTGGATATTATGCCGAGTTGTTTCTAGAACTTGAAGTAGAGTACTTTGGAGGGAGGACCGAGCTATTTTGATGGAGGGATCGGGGTCTAAAGCATCTGGGAATGGAGTAATATAAGCAAGGAAGAAGACAACCAAAATTGGCTAAGTATATGAGTCGGTGCCGAGTTGATCAATTCGATGCCAAGTTGATCGACTCGGTGCCGAGTTGATCTCCACTCGGTGCCGAGTTGATCTCAACTCGGTCCGAGTTGTTTAGTTGGGTCCAATGGATGTGAAACTTTCTAAAGGGGATGTAGGGACCATGTAGATCATTCTGAAGGTGTTTGTTCGTTCACTTGGGATTTGATGGCGACCTAGTGGCACGATGATAGCTTTGGGACTTTGATGATAACTCGATGATGAAAGAAGTTAGGTTTTGATGATGGCGGCTTGATGTTGAACGGAGTCGTGAGAATGTGTAATGACCCTAATTTTTAGTAACATTATTTAGGATATTTAATTAGATAAATAAAATAAAATAATGGGATGATAAGGGGATTGAGATTTGTGATTAAACTAAGGGGTAGCCGTGCCATGTAAACAATGAACTAAAGACAAGTTAAAATGAAATAGAGAAGTGGTAAAATAGGAAAAGAGTATTCTTATACCTTAAACCCTTAGGAATTCATTTACACGTTCATTTCAAAATCAAAGACAAAGTAGAGGCCGACTACTATTAGACAAGCTAGAGAAAGAGAAAGCAATCAAAGGAAGAAGAGTAATCAAAATCAAATTCATTCAGATATCAAACTCCTTATCTCAAAGCTAAGGTGAATAACAACTACATCTCTTGTTTTCTTAATTGTTTTCGGTTTTAAGGATAATCCGAATTTATTTGCAATGTTATGCCATGATTTTGAAGGATAAAATGTTTATATATGTTTGTTGTTGATTTATGCTTTTTCATATAGGTTCTGTGATATGTTTTAATGTGAAAATCCTATTTAATGACATCCAAATGCCTTGCAATTTAGATTTAGATCATATATGATATTTTAGAGATGAGTTTCAACTTTCATAATTTTTTGAATTAATGTGGATTTTATATTAATTTTGTAGTGAGGAAAATGATTACTTGGGTTCAAAATTATTTATAGCTAAATGATATAAGTTTTTTGTTTGAAATTAATATATGTTAGAAAACATATTAAAAATAATTTTCTGGAATTTTGTAGAATTTACTTAAGTGTTTTAATAGTTATATAAAAGTATTTAAGGTATGTGACTTGAATGTTTTATATATTTATAAAAGGATAAAGGGTATTTTGTAAATTATTTAAGTTGTTTAATTATGAAATTTTGGCAGCACTTTTAGGAAAGAAAATTGACAACAAACAATATTTTAACAAACAAGGCTGGTTAGTTGAAAAGAATTTGTTTTTAAAGTTAATATCAGTTTTTACATGCTTTTAGCATGTTTCACCACTTTCGACACCTGGGTTCCGACCTAGTAGTTCCGCCTCCATCACCATCGAAACCAATGCACGTAGCATCAAAGACTTGGTTCGCATCGAATTGGAGATAGGCGGTGGGTTTTGGGTCGAAACTAGGGGTTCCAAAGGGGTCGAAACGCTACTATACCTTCAAATGAATACGTGCCTGTTTTGCTTTCGAAAGTAATGTTTTCGACTTGGTTTGCTTCTGACTGGTTTGAATTGTTTTAAGGAATGGTTTCGAATGGGGTTGTATCTTTGTTTTAAGTAAATGCTTTCGAATGGGGTCGAAAACCCTAGTTGCCGCTTTTCTACCTTTCAAAGCAAATGGTTTCGGGAGGTATACTTTGTTTTAAAATTCAAGCCACTTCTCCAATTCTTTCAAAGGGTTGGTTACGACACCATCACTTCTTTGCTTAGGAAATAGCTTTCGAAAGAATGCTTTCGACTTAAATGTTTTATGACCCTTTTGCTCTGTTGAAGGTAGAACCCAAAGGTTTCGAAGGAGATAGTTTTAAATGGTTTCGAAAGGTTATTCCACGTGTTTTACTTAAACCCAAAGGCTTTCGAAAGGTTTGACGTTTTAATGCTTTCAAAAGATTTTAATGAAGGTTTCGAAGAGGTGGTTCCCCAATGGTTTCGAAAGGTTTGAAAGGAAAGGTTTTCTAATGTTTTCAAAAGGCAATGTTTAAATGTTTTAAAGATAGGATGTCTAAGGTTTTATAGCTTTCGAAGAAAAGGTTTTTCAATGGTTTCAAAAGGTTTATATGAATGGTTTCGAAAGAAATTTTTTTGGCCTTTCGGCCTAAGTGAAAGAAAGAGGTTTACTTGGTTTTGAAAGGGGTACTTTCAATTGATTTGAAAGGGGTACTTTGAAAGGTTTAAATGTATTCATCAATAAAGATTTGAGTAAAGTATATATAACATGGCAAGGTTATTTTGAGTAAAGCATAGAGTATATATTTTCCTTGTTTAAGTTTGATTTAAAGATTTTAAATCAATTGAGATGAAACGGTTTTTAAGGAAAATTTAAGGGAAGATTACCTAAGTAAATTGACTCAGATATTTGTATACTAGATGGGACTGGTATAAGGTTGCGCCCTATACATTAGCTAATTGCCCCGGCTAATTTAGTCCAAAATTCCAGTGTGTAGGTCTTTGTCACAGGTAAGAATAAAATGATGTTACACACGGAAGGGAATATATATATCTATAAAAAGATAGGTTATTGGTGAGCCCGCAAAACCATTAGGATCACGTGAATCTAGGAGAAGATAAGTTAGGGACAGACTATTCAGAAGAGTAGTGTCTAATAGGTGTTGGATCATTGTTTGTTAGGCCCGAGTCAGCCAGGTTAATTGTTAGCCAAACAAAACTATAGTGTTCAGACAGATAGTTCATTTGTTACCTAACATGCATGTTTACATGATATTGCTGTACAATTTTAACCAGTTTTGGTTGCAGGAAATGATTTGCAAAAGATATGTTTTAAAAGAATATTGGTGAGGGAAAACCTGTTCCGCCATGCGGCGTGGTCTCACTTAATATCAAATAATCGAGATGTATAGTATTAGTCACACCAGGCTTTATGTCTGACTCGAAGTTTAAGTTTTTCCCCTTAAACTCTCGGGTGCTCAAAAATTGATTTGAGTAGGCCGAGGGTTAAGGTTTTTCATGTTTTAGTAGGTTGACGAATTAAGCTTCCAAAGATGGACAGGAGGCTAATGGCTAACTATTTAGGAGTTATTTTGTTTTTTATTCCGCTGTGTTGTATCAAATTATTTATGACTATTTAGTACTCTGGTCATCCAAGGGGCATCTTCATATGTCGCTCTTGGCGTATTTTGTAATAATTATATTTGATCTGAACCTGGGAAATGATTGGGATTATGTAATGGAATATGAAGCATATTTTGTGAAATGTAATCAGAAAAGTTGGTTTTCTGAAATCTGTGATTTTGTTTCATATTCATGTGCTTCTGATATTATGGATACCATTAACATTACCGTATTTGGTCCAGAAGTTAATACTATAGATGACTGCAGCATTTGTAGCACTTAGCTTCGGGCCTCCATATAGGGGATGTTACAGAATGGTTATCCACAAAGGATGGGTTCTTAAAAAGGTGGCCCATAGATTGAATAGTTGAATGGTTCTATCGTGGAATGGAGGAATATAGAATGGTTCCTTGAGGATAATGTAAATTGGATGGAGCAAAGAATGGGCCCGAACATGCATTCTAAGGGATCGTTAATACTCGAAGTATTTTCTGATATACTCAAGGAAAGGGTATTATAAGGATGCCCATTGGTACGTTGGAAGGCTACCCCGGATCGGTTTGAATGGATCCATGTATCTTAAACCGGTTGAATGGGTCTAGTATCAGTTTCAGGCTAACGAGCGGGCACTAAAAAATGGGATTTCGATTAGTCCCTGGAAATAGAAAAGTCATACGAGTTATCACATCCAAAGTACAATGAGTGATAGTGATGATTGTTTAATGGATGCCATGGCTGTTTTGATTGTTGTTCCATAGTCTATCACCCGAGGGAAGTCATTGTAGATAGGTATTGGAAATAGGGATACCTGGACACCCATCATCACACTTGGTTTGTAGTGTACCTTTACTATGTTCATAGAGTAGCATATTATGTGCTAACTCTTTGGTTGCAAGGACAGATCGGGTATGGTTTGTATACCCTTGTTCCTTACTATATCGACTTGCATAGTATTTTAAGATTTATTTATTGCTCACACCAGACTGTTATTTGTCTCGAGGTTTTATGCTTTACTTCTTATTATCTCGAGTACTATTAAATGAGTAGACTAGAGAGCATGTCTAGGGGTGACACAGTAGCTGTGTAGATGATGAGCTGGATGGAACTATCTTGTATAATATATGGATTTCTATGCTTATTCCGCCGTGTGACATTATGGAGCCTTGGCAGTGCTTGCTTATTAAAATGAGAAAGTTATTTGAGTTTATTTCCATTGTATAAACTCTATTACTAGTTATATAACTATATGAATCTGTATTCTGATATTTGAATCACTTAGTTATTACTTTCTCTCCTGTTTTATATCTATGATGCATATTATATTTTATTCCATGTGCTGTGAGATATATGACAGGTTCTGTGATGTTTATTTCATTTTAAAACCATATCGATTGTTCTATATCGACCGAGCATGTCAGCAGTGCAATATCTTATGTATATTGGGTGCCAGTGGTGCAGGCTGTCATCACATGTTATTAATAGGACACTTGGAATTCTGACCCACTTTCTTGACCACTCGATGTTCTAAGGGATACACCTGCTCTACTTCTACTGGGTCCAACCATTTTTTTAGTAAACACATTTATCACTTATTAAATAAATGTTTTAATTTATAAGTATTTTACTAACAAATATGTATATATCAAAAATACATACATAACTCCTATTTCGGTTTCTTCCCACGGAACACTAGTTTTGAACTAGTATATTGCATATACGAGTTATTCCTAACTCTACCTAGGTTATACTGACTGGGTAACAACCTATGACTGACTTTTCTATGGTTAATTATGTTCCGATTCCTGATCTACACAATTCTAGCTCAGCCTCTGCTTTGATACAAAGATGTAATGCCCTAGCTCCAGTGACCGAATTATCAGAGGGAATATACTACTCGATAGCTCGGATCAAAGGGCACCAAAGGAGCAATCACTCGTATAGACTACTTTCGATAACACTGATATGTTTCAATACATGAGTATATCTAAAATAATACATACCACATCTCATCGTAGATTAATGTACTTGAGGTCTAGAATCGAATAACTCACATATCAGGAACATATATAAATAAATGAACGGCATAGGTATTGATATCACAATGGAAACCGTAGTATACATATATCAGAATATATCTATATACATGGATTACTTAAAATACATGACTCTAAACTCATCATATTATGTACAATACAAAAACTACCCATTTCTAATGTACATGTAATGAATCTTCCTACAACCAATCTTAAAATACATCCTTAGCTTCAAGCATCAACTCAGTTCCATCGTCTCTCCGGCGCTGTGAATCTTGATTTCCCAGTAATGGTTGCTAAACTTAATAATAGTAGTACTCCAAACTTAGTATATACTATGTTTAATTTTCCCTATGAATTGCTCGATAAACAAGATCAATTGACATTCACTGATGGTTATCATGAAATCACTGTGCCTCAGTCTGACCCGAGGCATTCTCAAATACGTAACAAATCTCGAGTCAGGCTATAAATTTGGCCGTGAGTATAATAGTGCGACAATAATAATATACAAGTACGGTGTCGAGTAAAAGGGTGAAATGCAATTGAAACATATAAATGTCACTTACACTATACAAAAATCCTAGCCATAATCCATTTTCACAAATCGATGATAACACACCCATCATAGCGCAGTTCATCATAACCAACGGCTCCAATGAAAGAGTCTATGCGGTAGGATCGTATAATATGGAATAGTGAAATAGTCTAGGTAGATAGTAGTAAGCAGTAAGTAAAGTAGACACCAAGACTTTACACTGGTTCAGACCTCTTGTCCTACGTCCAGTCCCTAAGCTCCTCTTAGGAATTCAACTAACCAACAACCCTCACTTAACCCGGAGGAATAGGTTTACAACTTACCCGAACAACCGAACGGGATTTCTTGCCTCAACTACCGAAGAGGACTTCAACTTGGATACAAAAAATATTTCTGACTTGTTGTGTTCTTGATAACACTAATGAGTCAACTTTAGTACAACTTTCCTATAATCTTATCCTCGAGAGTATACAAAGTGTTTATGAAGATTTAGGAAATATGAATTGCTATGAATCAAGAGATGTTATAGTTAAAACAGAGATTCAAGCAATTGGTTTGCTTTTGAAAACTTAAAAGAATATGAAAGTATGTTCAAGTAAATAGAGAGATTAAAGCAAGTAGAATTGGTGATTTGTAATTGTTAAAACAATGTATTTATACTTGTAGAAGAGTTGCATTTGCTTGCTAGAGATGCAGGGAAGAGATGCTTCTGTTTCCATTGGAGAATGATTGCAACTCTTGGGAGGAAGAAGGTGTCTATTCATAGAAAATTCGTAGTTACAGATTCAGTCGACTGAGCAGGAGATCCAGTCGACTGAAAATATAAAGGAAAATTTTCATGTCTGTGTTCAGTCGACTGTTCAGGGAGTTCAGTCGACTGAAACTGTGTATGTTTTTATTTCTGTGCCAGTTTCAGTCGACTGGCCATGCCTGTTCAGTCGACTGAACTGTGAAAATTTGCACACTAAAAGTATTTATAAAAATGAAGTTTAAAGGAAGTGTTTTAGTGTTCGTGCAAATCTCTTGAGGATAGATTTTAACAAATAATCTAGACTTGGACCCATAAAAATCATACTCATGTTTTCACTTTGGTCTTCATTGATCTTCCTCTGATTTTAAATGTATTTCTTCCTTTTTGTTGAAGCTCATTGTCATTGATCAAAATCTTCGTGTATCAACATTCTCCCCCTTTTTGATTGATGACAACATTAATGCTATTTTTCTCCCCCTGAATGAATGCACCTATCTTTCCTACAAAACAGAGTTAGCTACACAGATTTCTCCCCCTTTGTCATCGACAAAAAGGAAGTAATAATCATAGATATATAGAAAACAGTCACTGAACAATAGAATTCTACGATTAGCATAGTTAAATAAAACAGAGGGAATGACTTGATGAAAAGAAATTTTGTTTAGGGGTATATTTATAGTAAGAATGTTCTAAACATATAGTGGCTACCATTTTTAAATGATTTTTAACCACTTAACGTTTTAATGGTTAATATTGGTTTGTTAAGAATCTATGGTAAACATTTTGTTTTTATAATTTCCATATAATGTTGTATTCCATATAATGTTGTATATATTTTGTGTAGATTTTTCTTTTTAATTTTCTTTAATTTATATCTTTAAAAGACAATATTCCTAATTCACGTCGTAATTTTACAAAGGAGTTTTCTAATAGAGGTTTAGTAAATATATCGGCAATTTGATTTTCAGTAGAAATATATTCTAGGTTAATTATTCCTTTTTCGATATTGTCACGTAGAAAATGATGACGAATATCAATATGTTTTGTTCGAGAGTGATTTACCGGATTTTTAGATAAGTTTATTGTACTTGTATTATCACAATATATTGTTGAATTTGTTAAATTTATATTAAAATCTTTGAGTGTTTGTTGCATGTAAATAACTTGAGTACAAGCTAAAGCAGCTGATATATACTCTGCTTCACAGGTTGATAGCGAGACACAATTTTGTTTCTTACTAAACCAAGATACAAGTGATTTTCCAATGAAATGGCACGTACCACTTGTACTTTTTCTATCTGTTCGAGATCCACCAAAATCAGCATCACTGAATGATACTAACTCAAATGGACACTCTTTTGGATAGAAAAGACCAAAATCTTTAGTATTGTTAAGATATCGTATAATTCATTTTACCGCTCTTAAATGTGATTCTTTAGGATTAGATTGAAATCGTGCACATAGACATACACTCATCATTATGTCTGGTCTACTAGCGGTTAAGTAGAGTAAGGAACCTATCATACTTCTAAACAATTTTTGATCGATACTTTTACCATTTTCATCTCTATCAAGATGAGTTGTGGTACTCATAGGAGTAGGCTTTCCAGAAGTGTTTTCTAGTCCAAAACGTTTAATCAGATTAGCACAATATTTTTCTTGATTTAAGAAAATTCCATTTGTTAATTGTTTAATTTGTAAACCAAGAAAATAAGATAATTCTCCCATGTGTGACATTTCAAACTCTTTAGTCATTATATTTGAAAATTCTTTACATAAGTTTTCATTAGTTGAACCAAATATGATGTCATCTACATATATTTGAATTATTAGAATGTCATTTGTAGTGTTTTTAATGAATAGAGTTTGATCTACTTTTCCGATTTGAAATCCTGAATCTAGTAGATAGCTTTTAAGTCTTTCATACCAAGCACGAGGTGCTTGTTTAAGACCATATAGAGCTTTTTTTAATTTATATACATGATCCGGATATTTTTCGTGTATGAATAAAGGAGGTTGTTCTACGTACACATTTTCTTTTATAAAACCATTTAGAAAAGCACTTTTAACATCCATTTGATAAAGTTTAAAATTATGAAAACACGCAAAGGCTAATAAAATACGTATTGCTTCAAGTCGTGCAACGGGTGCAAATGTTTCTTCAAAGTCAATACCTTCTTCTTGATTATATTCTTGTGCTACTAGTCTAGATTTATTCCTAGTTATATTTCCTTGTTCATCTACTTTATTTTTGTAAACCCATTTTGTTCCTATAACAGATTGATTATTAGGACGAGGAACTAAATCCCAAACATCATTACGTTCGAATTGATTTAATTCTTCTTGCATAGCAATAATCCAGTAGTCATCTGTTGATGCTTCTTTAGGATTTTTAGGTTCTATTGTAGAAATAAAAGAAACATGTCCCATTTGGTTTAGTTGACTCCTAGTTTTAACTTGAGAATTTATTTCACCGATTATATTTTGTACATGATGATTTCGTAAGATTTTAGGTGGAGATCTAAGTTCGGTATTATTTATATTTTCAATATTTGTATTATCTGTATTTATTATAAATTCATCATCATCTTTTGTGCTTAATTTTTTATTAAAATTTTCATCAAAAGATACATGTAAAGTTTCTTCAATTGTATTAGTTCGTTTATTAAAAACTCGATATGCCTTACTTCGTTCTGAGTATCCTACAAAAGTTCCTTCATCAGCTTTTGGATCGAATTTTCCTAGTTGGTCTTTTGTATTTAGAATAAAACATTTTGATCCAAATATTTTAAAATATGATATATTTGGCTTTCTATTGTTAAAAAGTTCATATGAAGTATTCTTAGTTAATGGTCTAATAGAAATACGATTTAACACATAACATGCAGTAGCTACGGCTTCTGCCCAAAAATGTTTTGGTAAATAACTTCCATTTAATAATGTTCTTGTACATTCTTGTAATGTTCTATTCTTTCTTTCCACTACTCCATTTTGTTGAGGAGTTCTAGGAAATGAGAAGTTATGATTTATTCCTTTCTTTTTACAGAAAGATTCAAAAACTTCATTTTCGAATTCGCCACCATGATCACTTCGAATATTTTTAATTTTTAAATTTTTAGTGTTTTGAATTCTTTTGGCAAATGTTTTAAAGTTCTCAAATGTATCACTTTTATTTTTCATAAAAATGGTCCAGGTGTATCTTGAAAAATCATCAACTATTACAAATACATATCGATTATGATTAATAGATTGAACTTGTGTTGGTTCGAAAAGATCCATATGAAGTAATTCTAATGGTTGTAAAGTTGAAATATTTTTCTTAGATTTGAAAGATGATTTTGTTAATTTTCCTATTTGACAATCATCACAAAGATTTTTTATCTTAAAGTTTATCTTAGGTAATCCTCTTACTAATTCATTTTTAGAAAGTTTTCTAATAGTTTTGAAATTAATATGACAAAATCTTTTGTGCCATAACCAAGGATCATTATCTTTTGCTAGTAAACACATATTCATATTATGATTTATTTTCATATTTAAAACATAAATATTCCTATCTCTATTTCCTTCAAAAACAATATTTTGGTTTTGATCAGAAATACTACATTTATTTTCCGAAAACGTTATTCTAAAACCTTTGTCACAAAGTTGACTTATGCTTAGTAGATTATGTTTTAGATTTTTAACTAATGAAACATTTGTAATAAAAGGTAAATTTGATGTACCGTAATTGCTCACATCTCCTTTGCCAATGATATAGCCTTTTGAGTTGTCTCCGAAGGTAACCGAGCCACCATCAAAGTATGTGATGTTTGTAAGCATATCTTTGTCACCGGTCATGTGTTTTGAGCAACCACTATCTAATATCCATTTTTTCTTTTTGTGTGGGACCTGAAAATAAATATAAAATTATTGGTACCCACTTTTCAATAGGGTCCTAATAAGTTAGAACTTAGGAAACCAAACCCAATTTGGTTCAGTATCCTTTTTATAAATATAATTTTTATTATTATGAACACTATCCATAAATGTTTTAATATATTTATTTCTAATTAAAATATTATTAGTCTTTGGAACCCAGATTTTAACAAACTTAGTTTCTTTTCTTGTTCTAATAGGTTCTCTTAATAACACTTGTTGTTTAGAGTCAATATTCCTTTTAAAATTTGTTTTTGTCTTTTTAGAAATTTTTGGCTCCTTTTTATATCCTAATCCTTGTTTATTTGAGGAAGATTGAGAATTTTCTAAAATCTTAGATAAATTTTCTCTTCCTTTGTTAAAGTTAGAGACATTTTTAGTTATGTTATCTAATCCAACTTGAAGACTATTGTTATCTAACTTAACTTGTTTAATCTGAGTTTTTAATTCATGATTTTCAGAAACAATTATATCATTTTTTGTCTTTTGAGTTTCAATTTCTTGACTTAAAAGTGATAGTTGAGTTTCCGAATTTGAATGAGATTCTTGAACTTTTTCAAGTTCTTCTTCTAAAATCTTCTTTTCATCTTTTAACATATCCCTTTCAAACTCAGCCTTGTTCTGATTTTCACGTGTCTCTTTAAGTTTCTTTTTAAGAATTTTTATTGTACTCAAAAGTTCAGTGTTTACATCAATTAAATCGTCGAAAGTTAAAGTACTAACCTCAGATTCCTGAGCCATAAAGCATACATTTGCTAGTTCATTGTCACTATCATTTTCACTATCAGATGAAGATGAATCTGAATCGTCCCATGTTACAGAGAATGCCTTCTTTTTGAATTTTTCTTTCTTGTTTTTGTTCTGATTCTCCTTCTTTTGCTCTGGACAATCTTTTTGCATGTGACCTTTCTTGTGACAGTTGAAGCATTCTATATTTGAGGATGAAGGTTTGTTCAAGAAATTCTTTTTGAATCCGTTTTTATTTTCTTTTCTCAATCTTAAAAAGTTCTTGAAATTTTTGGCTATAAATGCTAAATCCTCATCTTCAGACTCTGATTCTTCCTTTTCCGCATGAAAAGCTACATTTTTTCTTTCTTGTGCTTGATCTTTCTTAGCTTGCATATTAACTTCATATGACATAAGATTTCCAATTAATTCTTCCGGTTTCATTGTAGATAGATCATTTGCTTATTCGATTGCTAAGACTTTTCTCTCCCATTCATCAGTGAGTGAATTTAGAACTTTAGATACAATATCAAAATCCGTGTATTTTTCTCCTAGTCCTATTAAGGCATGATGAATATCTTGAAACCTTGAGTACATGTCATTGATGGATTCATTTTGTCGCATTCTAAAGTTTTGGAACTGGTTCTTTAGCATGGAGATCTTAGTTTGCTTCACCTTGTTTGTGCCTTCATGTATGGTTTTAAGTGTACTCCATATTTGATGTGCAGTAGTACAGATGCTTACACGGTTGAACTCATTTCTATCCAAAGCACAAAATAGCATATTCATAGCTTTGGCATTTGCACTGACTTCATTCTTCTGAGCTTGCGTCCATGTAGAATAATCCGTTGTGGGTACAATGAGTTCTGCTTGAGTTGCGTTCCAGGCTTCAAAACTTGTTGCTTGCATATAAATCCTCATCCTTGTGGCCCAATAATTATAGTTTAGTCCTTTGAATAGAGGTGGTCTTTGAGTAGATTGTCCTTCCGCAAATGTAGAGTTATAGGTAGATGTTGTGCTTGTGTTGTTTTCCATATTATCAATATGTCAAATAACGGTGTTATGGTTATAGGACGGCCTTGCACTGATACCAATTGAAAGAGTCTATGCGGTAGGATCGTATAATATGGAATAGTGAAATAGTCTAGGTAGATAGTAGTAAGCAGTAAGTAAAGTAGACACCAAGACTTTATACTGGTTCGGACCTCTTGTCCTACATCCAGTCCCTAAGCTCCTCTTAGGAATTCAACTAACCAACAACCCTCACTTAACCCGGAGGAATAGGTTTACAACTTACCCGAACAACCGAACGGGATTTCTTGCCTCAACTACCGAAGAGGACTTCAACTTGGATACAAAAAATATTTCTGACTTGTTGTGTTCTTGATAACACTAATGAGTCAATTTTAGTACAACTTTCCTATAATCTTATCCTCGAGAGTATACAAAGTGTTTATGAAGATTTAGGAAATATGAATTGCTATGAATCAAGAGATGTTATAGTTAAAACAGAGATTCAAGCAATTGGTTTGCTTTTGAAAACTTAAAAGAATATGAAAGTATGTTCAAGTAAATAGAGAGATTAAAGCAAGTAGAATTGGTGATTTGTAATTGTTAAAACAATGTATTTATACTTGTAGAAGAGTTGCATTTGTTTGCTAGAGATGTAGGAAAGAGATGCTTCTGTTTCCATTGGAGAATGATTGCAACTCTTGGGAGGAAGAAGGTGTATATTCATAGAAAATTCGCAGTTACAGATTCAGTCGACTGAGCAGGAGATCCAGTCGACTGAAAATATAAAGGAAAATTTTCAGGTCTGTGTTCAGTCGATTGTTCAGGGAGTTCAGTCGACTGAAACTGTGTATGTTTTTATTTTTGTGCCAGTTTCAGTCGACTGGCCATGCCTGTTCAGTCGACTGAACTATGAAAATTTGCACACTAAAAGTATTTATAAAAATGAAGTTTAAAGGAAGTGTTTTAGTGTTCGTGCAAATCTCTTGAGGATAGATTTTAACAAATAATCTAGACTTGGACCCATAAAAATCATACTCATGTTTTCACTTTGGTCTTCATTGATCTTCCTTTGATTTTAAATGTATTTCTTCCTTTTTGTTGAAGCTCATTGTCATTGATCAAAATCTTCGTGTATCAACATCCAACACTAGTCAATTGGGACGTAACAACCCGGATTATAAACTAAATAAATTTAAATTTAAGTAAAAATTATTTGAGTTCGATATTTGATAATTATTATTTTTGAAAGTAATATTTATTTTAATTAAATTTTATTTAATAAAAGGTTTTTGTTTCAATAATTTGACTTAATTAATAAATTCTTTTCTGATAATATATTAAAATTGAATAAAATGTTTGAATAAATTATAAAATATTTTTAAGGTGTAAATAATTCTTATATGATTGAAATAGTTGAAAAATAATTTTTTTACTAATAATGCAATGAAAGATTAAATAAAAATAAGTGAACATTGAATTGAATGAAATTGTCTGGTTATTGACATATATTATGTAAAATGAAGTGCAAATCAATTCAAACTAGATCGTAATTTATTTACAAATAAACAATTGGTTTATTTAAAAAGAATTGGAAAAATCAATCAGTTAGAACAAGGCCCTAATGGAACCCAAGCCCATTTAAACTCTTATCTTCTTTTCTTAAGAATAATCTTCATCCTACTCCTTATACGCCCAAACCTGAACCCTCATTACCCTATATTTTCCTTTTTATGCCCAAACCCTAGACCAGAAATCGCAACGCACATATTTATTAATAAAATGAATTGCACGAGGCGATGGGTGCCGGTCATCGATGATTGACACGAGGAGGGGTAGGGCTAGAAATATGTGTCGGCACGATGACTAGCTGGCTACGTGAGATGGAGGTCGTGACCAGTATGGTGATGACTTCGAGTAGTGAGGAGATGTCTATCTATGATTGGTTTTCTTCATCTTTAATATGCAATATGATGACCTAAGTAGCATCTGGGTGGAGGATCGGCTGGTAATAGAACGTTGCTGAAATGGAGTTGTCATGATGTGGTAATGGCATGGTTGCTTTGGGTGAATGATGTGAATGAAAGGGAGGCGTGTTTGAGCAGGCAATTTAGAAGAGAGTTTCTACTAGCATTTAGATAATGGACAACGAAGGTGAATGCAGTATAACTTTGCTCAGTATTTCATTGAGTTTCTAACTCACAGTATATTTATTTCCTCTTTGCCTGACACACACACACATATCCCAATTAGATTGCATTGCTTAGTTGAATTGATTAGGAATATTAATTGAATTGCTTTATTAAGATGTTTGTTCGCTATATTAGATTCATTATGTGATGTTGGATATGAATTTGGATTTGATACTGGGATTTTGTGTATGTTGGATTGTCCAAAATGCAAAGGAGATGTAGTCCGATTGCATTTTGAGTTGTATACTTTACATCTTCTAGGGCCATTCAGTTGAGAGTATTTTCTCTCATAAGAATTGTTGGCGAGATGGATCATGAAGTTTTATTTGTTGCGTGTGCATTTATGGATGACTGGAATTCAGTGACTCAAGCCACACGATAAAATTTATAGTAGTGATTGATTGATATTTTATGAGAATTTTGCTCCTCGAATATTTTTTAGACGATTTACTGATTTTCCTATTTTGAAAATATTTTTGAAAGCTTCTGAAAATTATTTATAGTATTTTAAAATTTATTTGAAGTATATTTTTAAATAAATAAATGAGGATAGGCAAAATAAAATATATTTTTTGGAATTTTTTTGGAAATAAAAGTTGATTTAAAAATGAAAATATAGATTTTCAAGATTAATTGAATGTACGGAATTTTAAAAGTATAACTAAGGGTTTTTAATAATATTTTAGAAAAAGAAATTTCTTTGTAAATTGAATATTTAGTAACAAGGATTAAAAAGGGAATTTTAAAAGGGTAATTTTGATTATAAAATTCTATTTAAGAGTTTTAAAATATAGTCCCCTTTTTATACGTTTATTGGTTCAGAATTAGTCTATTTGATTTGATTTGATAAAAAGGATTCAAGAAATAATTTTGAAAGAGGATTTAAAAAAATATACAATCTATTTTGAAGATAAATTAAATTGTGAAATTTCTTAATGAATTTGAAGGTTTGAGTTATAATCCTCTTTCATATATGGTTTGATTTGAAATTATTTGCATTGGTGATTTTGTGATTTAATTATATATATATATATATATATATATATATGAGGATATTAAATAAATGGACTAGGAATACCGTTTGGGATGGGGCATTCGGTATTATTTTTCTAGTTATTTTGTTGACTCATATCATAGAATAACCACTGTTTGATGAGTGTAGTTTACTAGCTTTTAGTAAACGTAATACTAAGTGGAATGGGACACTCAAGTAATACTTGTTCGATTACCCTATTGGTGAGTAGAGGTCACTTAAATTCTGGAGATGGGTTAGGAATTTGTGATATCGTCTAGAGGTGACTCCTTAGAGCTTAGTAGTTGAGAGTTATATTACTCTCCAAGGGATACAAGCTGGAGATATGTTGGGATTTACATATTTATCCTAAGCTAACTAGTCGAGTATCATTATCTACTCTTAAGGCTATCAGTCGAGGATTTGTTATATTGAGATGCTCTCATTAGGACTCGTATATTCAAGAGTGATTACGCTCTTCAGGACTTTTGGAGTTGAAAGTATTTGATGTGGCTCTCATTTGTACCCATCAGGACCCATACATTCGGGTTAGCGAATGCACCCGCTTTCTTCGTGGATTTGATGAATCGAGTTTTACGAGAGTAATTGGATAGATTTGTATTGGTGTTTATAGATGACATTTTAGTATACTCTAAGGATGAAAGAGAGCATGTAGATCATCTTAGAGTAGTGCTTGAGACGCTGAGGCAACATCAACTAAAAGTAAAGTTTTCCAAGTGACATTTTTGGAAGAAAGAGGTTAAGTTTCTTGTCAGTCGATCCAGATAAGATCGAAGCTATTAATAATTGGAAGAGACCAAAGACGGTGACTGAGATTAGAAGTTTTCTTGGACTTGCTGGCTATTACCGGAGATTCATTAAGGATTTCTCACGGATAGCAGCGCCTTTGACTAAGTTAATCAGAAAGGATGTGAAGTTTGTCTGGTTCGACAAATGTGAAGAAGCATTCCTTAAGTTAAAGCATTTGTTGACCAATACACCAGTGCTTGTATTTCCAGACGGAAACCAAGGGTTGGTGGTGTATACTGATGCATATGGGACTAGACTAGGAGCTGTGTTGATGCAGAAGGGTAAAGTTATTGCCTACGCTTCACGACA
The DNA here is from genome assembly GCA_030737815.1 of Allium fistulosum. Lineage (NCBI taxonomy): Eukaryota > Viridiplantae > Streptophyta > Magnoliopsida > Asparagales > Amaryllidaceae > Allium > Allium fistulosum. The sequence continues at coordinate 492,200,422 of CM060905.1, read as the reverse complement.
GCTTAGACCACATGAAGTAAGATATCCTACGCATGATTTGAGTTGGCTGTGGTGATCTTCGCATTAAGATTTGGAGACATTATCTCTTAGGGGAGATAATTGAGCTATACATAGATCATAAGTTACTTATTCTTTCAGAAGGAGTTGAATATGAGGTAGCAGAGGTGGCTGGAGTTTTTAGCAGCTTATGATTTTTGGTATAGAGTTTACACCTAGGAAAGGTAACAAGGTAGCAAATGCTCTTAGTAGAAGACATCAGAATGTGGTGTTAGCTATGTTGGCAGAATGGAAGGATTTAGAAGCTTTGACTACTTATAGTGTGCAGTCAAGATCGACTGCTAGTTCTAGTCAGAGCACAACTATGTTTTCCTGTTTAGAATTTTGACCAGTATTGATCGAAAGGATAGCTTCTAAGCAGAAGGAGGATCCATTATTAGCCGAGAAGAATAGAAGGCCTGAGGTTGGATCAGTGATCGATGATCTAAAGGATTTTAGTCTTGACCAAAGGGGATGGTTGAAAAAGAAGGGACGATTGTGTGTTTCGAATGTTGAGGATTTATGGAAAGAGGTTCTTGGGGAATGTCATTGACCCAAATTTACGATTCATCCTGGAGGGACCAAGATGTATCAAGATATGAAGAGGAGCTTATATTGGGAAGGTATGAAGAGGGATGTTGGCTTGTGGGTTGGGTAGTGTGCAAACTGTCAACAAGTGAAGGCCGAACATAAGAAGCCGAGTGGGTTGCTTCAACCTTTGGAGGTACAGTTTGGAAACGGGATTCGATATCCATGGATTTTATAGACGGGTTGCCAAGGTCAAATAGAGGAATTGAAAGTATATAGGTCATAGTGGACAGATTGACCAAGCGTGCTCATTTCATTCCAGTTAAGTTAACCAGGACGGCACATGTTTTAGCTAAGTTGTTCATGAAGAACATAGTTAGACTACATAGAATTCCTAATAGTATAGTCAATGACAGAGATGCTTTGATTTGGAAGAGTTTACAGGATGTATTAGGCACTAAGCTCAATATGAGTACTGTATATCACCCTCAGATGGATGGGCAAATAGAGATAGTCAATAAGTTACTCGAGGATTTGTTAAGAGCCTGTATATTGGAGTTTGGAGAATCTTGGAAGATCACTTGCACTTAGTCGAGTTTTTCTATAATAATAGTTATCATACTAGTATAGGAATGTGCCTTTTGAAGCTTTGTATGGAAGGCCATGCAAATCACCAGCATGTTGGTTGGAGACAGATTAATCTTAGGTTTAGATCTGGTTAGAGAGGCGACAGAGAAAATTGAGTTGATCCGGGAAAGGATGAAGGAAGAACAGTCCAGACAGAAGAGTTACGCAGATAAGAGGCATAAAGACCTAGAATTCTCAGTCGGAGATAAGGTTTTCCTTAAAGTATCACCGATGAAGGGTGTGGTACGATATGGAAAGTCAAGGAAACTGGCACTGCAATATGTTAGTCTATTCTAAGGTATAGAGAGGATCGGGAAGCTCGCACACGGAGTAGAGTTGCCGAGCAGTATGGTAGGTGTCTATAATGTGTCTCATCTTCGTAAGTATGTGCATGATCTAGAGACTACTATTCCTCCGACAGGGTTGGAAGATTTGATCATATAGCCTAATTTGACTTTTGTTAGACAACCAGTTCGGGTTGTAGCGAGAGACGAGAAAAGATTGAGGAACAAGACAGTCAAGTTGATGAAAGTTTAGTGGAGCGACAATGAGAAGGACTGTACTTGGGAGACATAAGACAGGGTTAGAGATACTTATCCTAATCTGCTTCGAGGGTGTGTCTATATTAGCTTTATATAGATAGTTGCTAGTCAGGTAGGCTAGTATGATTGTAAGGAGTTGTTACAATGATTGCTATGTTTAGTATTTAGTCCTTACTGAATTTCGAGGATGAAATTCTTTAAGCAGGGGAGCCAGTAACATCCCTAATTTTTAATAACATTATTCAGGAGATTTAATTAGATAAATTAAATAGAATAATGTAACTACTAGTGTGATAAGGGGATTGAGATTTGAAAATTTAAAATAGAGGTCGAGCTTAATTAATAAATTAAAGAATAGGCTAATAAACGGTTTTGCATGTTAATTGGGAGAGCAATTAACGTGGGGGCTTAATTGGTAAATTGTGCACCATAATCCCATTCCTTTAAATCTCGTTTCCTTTACCATTCACGTTCATTTTCTAAAAAACATAAAAACAAAAACCGAAAAGCTCAAAGCCAGCCATTACCTAGAGAAGAAAAGAGGAAAAATCAATTTAAAGCTTAGCAATTAAGCAAGGGGAATTAATCTCAATCAGATCTCAAGTTTCTTATCCTAATCGAGGTGAATAATAATCAAAACCATCTCTATTTATGTTTTTATGACCATTTGATTTCGAATTTAAGTTTAAATCCATTATGATAGTTTTTGATGATGATATGCTTGGAATTCATGATATGATATATTCAAACAAGATTGTTTGATAATTGCTTTATACAGTTTTAAGGTTAAAATCATTTATTTTCCATTTCAAATGCCACGAGGAATTTATATGTTATGTAAAACATTATTTTGGAGACGAATTTTAATTTTATAATTTTCCAAGCTATGGAAAATTTATTATGAATTTTTGAAGGAAGAAATGACTAATTTGGGTTTAAAATTATTTCGGCTGTTATTTGGAAGAATTTGGGTCTGAAATTTTTATATGTTAGATAACATACTAAAAGTGAATTTCTATGATTTTTGGGAATTTTTCCTAAGTAATTTACTTTGGAAATTAAATCATTTTAGATGGAGGACTTAAATGATTTAATTGTTTTGCTTAATGGAAGGGCTTATTTGTTAATCGTTGGTTTAGATCTGAAATAATTGCGGCAGTTTTTAAGAAAGAAATTAAAAAGTTTATGGCAACTAATTAAATGTTTACAAATAGGCAGGTTAGTTAAAATGTAATTGCTTAAAAAGTCATTAAATCAGTATTCACCCAAAAATTATGTCCCACCTCTTTCGGAAGCCACCTTTTGACCTTATGCTTCCGCCTCAACCAATTCGAAACCAACTAAGCCGAAACCAATATACAATGTATCAGTACATTGGTACGTAGTGGATGGAGAAGAGCCACTACAACATTCAAGACTTTTAACAGCGTTCAGAAAATGCTATAAAGGGCTTTAACAGTGTTTTTCATGACGCTGTATAACGACATGCCATTAAAAGTCAGGGACCTACCATAGCAATAGACGAAACGATGTAAAAAGGTAGGTTTTAACAACGTTTAGTTTATTCTATATAACACTTTTTAAGCATTTTTCCACCCGAGGTAAAATAATTTCATAGTGTTTTATCAATGCTAAGAGTAATTTTTTTACAGCATTTTGGACAACCCCGTGAATATTTTTTATAGCATTTCCCACCCATTTTTAATAGCATTTGAAGAATGTTGTTAAAGTATCTAACAACATTTTTTGTGCGTTGTGCAACATGTCACAACATCCATAACCTATAATAGCATTAAAAAAATGCCATCAAAAACTAAAATTTTTATAGCATTTAATAAACACTGTGTATTTTCTACATCATATCGAGAAACTAGAATCTTTATCACCGCTTTGAGTTTACATTAGCATTTCTATACATTAGAACATCCAAGAGCAAGATATATTTGCCTCAATTTATGAACAATTCAATCAACTCAAGCAACAATATGAAACTTTTGATAATTCAAAGCATATATTATATATTATACATAATCAGAATTACACCAAATTCAATATTGTATATAATATTTCATAACCGATATCTTTAAACATACATGATAATAGTACCATTATGACTCTACAAAAGAAAATACCAAAATACCATGATCGTAGAATGTCCATGTTTGTCATCTTCAAACATCCAATATCCTACAAGAAAAGGAGACAACATTTAAAGCATGTGTACGAAGACATATAAGAAAAGATATATGAATAAGGCATAAATACAAACATACATATTAAACATATTGACATGCTTAATGTCGATCCACACTCTATATAATATTATGTCGAACATATAATGCTATCACAGTTAAAGTTGTTTATATTACTTGTTATTCACAATTCAAACTAAAATTAGAATAAGTTTGTGTTGACCTCATATATCTAACAGTCATGTTATGCAGTTTAACATAATTAATTTTTATGAACTTATTTAATTATAATAAAACTTAGTTAACTTATTAATAGTTAACTTTTATAAACTTATTAATTGTTATAAAATTAAATTAACTTAGTTAACTTTTATAAACTTATTTAATTATTATATAATTTAGTGAACTTGGTTAATTTTTGTAAATGGGTTAATTTTTATAAGATTTAGTTAATTTTTACAAAAATTATTTAATTTTTGTAAACTCGATTAATTTTTGTAAAATTTAGTTAAATTATTTAAATTTTTATAAAACTTAGTTAAATTGTATAAAAAATAATTAATTTTTATAAAATTTAGCTAACTAAATTTTATAGAAATTAACCTATTTTATAAAACTTAGTTAATTTAGTTAAAATTGTATAGAACTTAGTTAATTTTTATAAAACTAACTTAACTTAGTTAATTTTTTAATGCTTATTTTATTTTGATAAATATTATTTAATTATTATAAGACTTAGTTAATTTTTATAAGATTTATTTAATTTTTATTAACTTTATAAAATCTAGTTAATTTTTATAAAACTTTGTTAATTCTTGTAAACTTAATTAATTTTTATATAACTTTGTTAACTTAGTCAATTTTTACATAATTTAATAATTTTTACGAACTTAGTTAATCTTCATAAAACTTAGTTAACTTTTATAAACTTAGTTAAATTATATAAACTTAGTTTACATAGTTACTTTTTATAAAACTTAGTCAACTTGATTAATTTTTTATAAAAGATAGTTAACCTTTGAAAACTTAGTTATTTTTAAAATTTTAATTAATTTTCACGAAACTTATTTAACAAGGTTAATTTTGATAAATAAATGTTAATAATTTATAAAACATAGCTAACTTAGTTGATTTATTATTATTATTATTATTAGTATTATTATATAAATTTAGTTAGTTTTTAGAAAACTTAGCTAACTTGGTTATTATTTTATAATTTATTATTATCAGTATTATTTGTACTATTATTATTATAAACTTAAACCAACAATTACTATTATCAATATAAAAATAAATATTTTATAGAACATAGTTAACTTAGTTAATTTGTTATTAGTATTATATAAATTCAGTTAATAATAATTATTATATAAATTTAGTTAAATTTCTATAAAACTTAGTTAATTTTTATAAACTAATTGGATTTCATAAAATTCTAACACCTCCTTTATGCGGTTAGTGCTTTTTCCGCACACCTTAATTCAATGTATATTTATATTATCAAAATAAGATCATATTTGTGGTTAGTACTTTTCCGCACACCATAATTTAATATATATTTACACGATCAGAACAAGATCAGCTTCATATCATATATGACAAAATATACACCATATTGCACATATATTTAAATGCATAAAAACATACCATTTATTAGCAATTTTAGCTAGTAATCTTCCGCATAGCAAAGCAATATTTTTTAGACCTATATAACAAAGTAAAAAGAATAATTTAGGTGCAAATCTATAAAAGAGTTAAATTCTTAGTATAAAACTTAATTGATTTTTACCAAGTCATTCGTAGATTTGATGACCACCTGGGACAATTTCTAGAATGTGAGTTGGGAATTTGGAGGTAGGACATTTCCAGGCTTCCACCTACCTGCTTAGTGGGAAATTATGAGAAAGTTTGCAAGATTAGTTCAAAAAACACAATTTTACTTCAGAAAAGCTTGAAAGCTTACTGTCATATTTTGCAGGTGTTCGAACCTCTTGTTTGGAACAAAGTTGTAAATAGGATTTATGCACTTATGCAAGGTTGCCTCTGCATTTGCATCTAAGTTGCGTCAACAGCCCTTCTAATTGCTTCTAAGAAACCTGATCGTGTTTCAACATAAAGCAACATGGTAAAATTTTCTTATTTTCAACATATATTCATCATAAACCATAAAATAATTACATGTTTCAAGAAGCTAAATATATAGAAGTTCGATTTCAGTTAGAAACCTACATTATTCATGCTAGCTCTCTGATTGCTAGTTCCACGTTATTACTTATGCTTGCTACTTCGTGTATAGCCTCGGACTCGATATTCTTCAACTATGGTTGCATCTTGCATGTATTTCACCCTGTATTTCAGCCTAACCATAATGCAACAGCCTCTGTCTTGCCAGTCTCTTGCTTCTAACCGCGCATCTCATGCTCGACACCACCTTTCATATTCTGTCTTCTGATTCATGTCTTGACCCAAACTCATTACTACCCAATTCGAGTTGCAGCTAGCCTGTATCTCAGCCGTGAAGGCATTGCAGAAGCCCTATTTTATCATCAAATTCAGCAGTCCCATCCTTGCCAGCATCGTCCATACTTACATCATCATGCCTCTGTTTAGACTTCAACTGTAGCAGCTTATATAATTCGCGACTTCCTTCTATTTGCTGCACCACCTTTCGTACACTCTGGTCTCAAGTTTGCACAGTGAGTATAACTCCATTATTGGTACTAATCGCATCAAGTATCAATCAAACAAAACAGAAAAGGTTGATTAAGAATTAGGACATAGTTCACCAAGGAATACACAATTTCTATCTTTTTGGTGTTATGTTGGGCAATAAAAGAAGAATTACCTCGTATTCCAGAACCAATGATGCCCAAAGAATCATTCTTCCTTTAATTCCTTGAAATCAACCATCCAACTCAACATGTTTTCTAATTATTTTATTTATTTCTTTGGGCTTCCATTCCAAGTTGATTGAGTGCATGCCAACCATTAAGGTATACAGAGAATGATGCTCCTGTTGCTTTAAGTGTTTCCGATCTCTCCAATATCAGACTGTTTGATCATTTTCTACAAATATTCATAACAGTGTTATTTAATTGAATTTAGAGCTCCTATTGATTTAAACATAATATGACATCATCTGAAAAAATATTCAGTGATATCGCTGACATTATCAATAAATAAAAGAATGATTGCTGAAGGAAAACCAGTTTAGATATAATTTGCATTAGAGGAAGATCAACATGAAAAGCAAATTTTATCAGAGAGTAACAAGAGATTAAATTTAACTTAATGGTGGGCATAGTGAAAAGCAAATTTTATCAAAATGAAATTTAGCTTAAGAAGTACTTCCAGGAGGATGCACTATCCAGTGGCTCAAAGGAGGAAATAGGGCTGTCAATGGATACCCGAAAAATCCGAAATCCGTCCGCATCCGCATCCGAAAAGAGGATAATATCCGATATCCGGAAAAACGAATGCGGATGCGGATATGAAGACATCCGCATCCGAAAATTATCCGTTCGATTTTTTTCAAGATTATAGTTCAAATTATGTGTATTTTAATGCAGTAAATGATATTCGTTTATTATTTTCTTAAGTTGGTAGTTTATATTATATGCACTTAATGCTTATTAACTGCTCGAAACTATTTATTATCATCGTATTTGTTAATTTTAGCACTTTTATAATCAATGAGATTGAAAAATATTTATGTTAAACTAAAATTTTGTTTTTGTAATTCTTGATTTATCGGTCGTTAGCGGATAGGATAATTATCCGATATTCGTCCGTATCCGCGGATGCGGATATCCGATATCCGAAAATGATTTCAGATGCGGATGCGGATATGGTACTATCCGCATCCGAAAGCATCCGTTGACAGGCCTAGGAGGAAAGAACTAAAGTTCAGCATGTATCTATATTAAAGCGTATAGTATTGTTGGTTTATCTTAAGACATAAGCAACCTTGTGTTTGAAATTTGAATAAATGAATTCTTAATCAATAAGTTATTACACAATATTACTTCCTCGTTGGTTACAAAATAAACTATGAACCCCACTTATCCATGACATACCAAGATACAAATTGACTGCTTAAACATTCTACATTTTGGAAAAAATATGCATAACTTATTTCCAAAAATATTACCAACTTTAAGATAATCACATTCAAAATTCTTTAAAGTAAAATTGATATATAATTTTCTTGAACATAAAATTGACCGTTGGACTCAACACTTGTATATTTATAAATAACACTGTTGGGATTCAGAAAGGTCCATAACAAAGAAAGTTTAACCTGCAAATGCGGATGCATTAAGAGGAGTCCAGCATATGTGTAGAGTGCAACCTATATGTCTATACTAGATTCATACCATTTTTTGCCAAACAATAATGCAGGTGCTCAGTACCTTCGATAAAACCTAACAAAACAGAAAATAAGAGCAAAGCATTAACTGCATATTTCATATAAAATAAACTATGTATAAAAAATAATCAAACTTCAAACAAGTACTCAAGGAAATTATGGCACAAAGGGCAAATTAGTACTAATATTTTATACTTATGTCACTTTAGATCCACATGATCGAATTGACAATCCATTGCTACTGTTGTTGGAGATAGCCTTGTTGTTCCATTTCTACCTACAAGACTTAAAACATAACTTCGATTACTTACACCAAGAAATGACTATCCAATGCTACTATTACCTTTTCTCCTTGAATTGAGTGACTAAAGGCTGTGATTAGGATGACAGGGCAAAAATGAATGATGGGAAATAGTTGCATTATGATAGTAGAGACGGTAACAGGTGGAAAACATTTTTTTTAATTTGAAAAAAAATTGAGTGACTAGGGCATTAGCAAGGGGTTGAATGATGTGTAAGCAGATGGGTGAATAATATCCCATTTCAGTTTTGTTTATTTGTTTCAGTTGGGTGACTGATATCTTTCAAACAACATGAGTAAGGCCTCAGATATTTTATATAAATTCATAATCAAATATCTAAAATGGATGCTTTTATCCTCTTAGCAAAGCCTCTTGTCTTGAACCGAAAGAAATTTCAAATACCACACTAATCTCTATACACCTCTACAATATAATACCTCGTTGAATAGAAGTCAAATTCAATTTTTAGCTTACTAAATACAAATCTGTACTTTTAACATACCAAAAAGTAGTCAATATAAATTCATTTTGTAACTTACCAAAGAGCATCTATATAACCCAGTCATCTTTTCAAAAATGAACAACAAATTTATTATCCCATTTCTTGAATGAGTAGTCTATACAACTCTAATATTTTATAATAAATGTTTCCAAAATTATTTTCAATATTTGAAGGTTGAATTGGTAGGGAATTGTTAGAATAGTCCAACTATATGTTAACTCATCCCTATTCTTTCTCCTGGTTATTTTCAACTCAAAATGGTGTTAGCAAAATACTTCAAACCAATAAACAAAATAATGTTTCCTTTTCTTCTCAAGGGATTTCATCTATAGCTTAGTTAAATGTTTATAAAACTTAGTTGATTTTTACAAAACTTAGTTAAATGTTATGAACTTGTTATCTTTATAAACTTAGTTCACTTTTTTAAAAGATAACTAAATTTTAAAAATTTAGTTATTTTTATAACCTTATTTAATTTTTATAAAAACATCGTTAACTTAGTTAATGTTTATGAAAAAATAATTATTTTTTATAAATTTAGTTAATCTTTATAAAACTTAGTCGATTTTGTTAAACTTTTATAAAACTAATTAATTTTATAAAGTTACTTAATTTTTATATAGCTTAGTTAAATTAGTTAATTTTTATAAACTTAGTTAATTCATACAAACTTGGTTAATTTTAATAAAATTTGGTTAAGTTTTATAAACTTTTTTGATTTTTATAAACTTAGTAACTTTAAATTTTATAGAACTTAGTTAACTTAGTTATATTTTATAAAAATTAAAATTTTATAAAAATTAATTAATTTCTATAGACTTAACTAATTTTATATAACCAACCTAAAAACTTATAAAATTCCACTCCATAGACTGTAGTTGTTGCAATGATGTTATACCTCGTCCTTGTATTAAACTACTAAAAACCGAAATCTGAACCGAAACCAAAACAAAACCAAAATATTTAAAATTTACGAAATCATCTGAAACTAACAAAATTTCAAATGACTGAAACCAAGACCGAAACTGAGTTCTCGAACCTTGGTATGCATATACTACAACTATATTTTGATCTATTGGAGTGATATTATATGGTAGTCATATATGCATATGCTACAACTATATTATAATATTATCGTACTTTGGAAAAAAACCCGACCAGTGAATTATGAATAAAGCAACAAATGCTTACCCAACAAGTGAATATGAATAAATAATGATAAAGTAACAAATTTTATAGAACTATAGATGTACCTTTATTATTGTACAATGCTACAACTTGATGGATACCTTCAGTTTCTCAAGCATATTGAATTGCTCTTAAACCAAAAGCAGCTAAAGCTTGAAAAATAACTACTGCATTTTAACCAAGAAGTTCAAATAAAAAATCAAATGCAGTGAAGTCTAATTATAAAAATATACATGGAAAAGTGAAGAAGCAACAAAAAAAATTATCAATAAAAAAATGACAACTAAAGCATTATAACTAAAAAGCTCCTATAATACTATCAAAAAACAATAAGAAATCATAAGTAAAATCATTCACCATGGTTTTGTGGTTGATAACATTAAGTTTTCTTCTTAAACTGTCAAATGAATATATAAATAAACTACATCTCATTTATATGTAAACAAACATATGCCTACAAGAAATAAAATTAGCACTTCAAGTACTTTTGGTGCTCTCAGTTCCCTCTTATCTTTCCAAGAAGCATGATAAGTTAGTTGTTTTGAGTTGTTGCCTTGTTCCCTAGTAGACTTGTGTGAATTGATATTATTCTCTCTGTTTCCCGCATCATCCCGAGTAAAGCTTCCTTAGCAACCTCAAAAACTAAATCTTTCTTACAAAAGTAAATAAATAATTTTTTGTTCAACACCCATATAATTAGAACAGCATCTCAAAATTATGCACGACAAGCTAAGTATAATTACTAAATCATCAATTTATTTGGTTTTTGCTAAAAATTAGAACATGTATCGACCAAATTACAATAGATAACTTAGATCAGTTCAAAAAATTAGAGCATCTCAAAACTTATGACATTTATCTTAATTCCAATATATATTATGATAGTGCAGACAATGAAGTAGTTAAAATTCTAATAAAAGATGATTATGTGCTATCCAGATACATCCACTGCAAAATATTAGTGTATTCTAATTCAAAATGCACAGCAAAACCAATTTAGCAATGGGTATAAACAAGAAAACTAAAACACAGCAACAATCAAAATCAACTGATAGTAAAGGAAAAGGAAGTATAAGAAAATGCAGAAAATCCCGACACAAATATACATGGAGGATGCAACACCTTTCATCCCTTAAATTGGTAAAACACAATATGTTCTTGTCTCTGATGTTATATTGTTTTTTTGATTCAAAGTTAACATTAAATTTCTGATTATATGATTTTTCCCTACAATGGACTAGTAATAATAAAAGCAAAAGGCTGATTTTAGATCACCACAAATACATCCGATGTTATATTGCATTATCTAATGTAAAATAATTAATATGATAAAAGCTAATTTTAGATCATTGTAATTTGGTATATCTATCAATTAGTTACAACAACAATTCACAATTCAAGTTTTGTATATGTAAAAGAAGTATAGAAAGCAATCAAACTCTTAAAATACTTGTTTGGTACTAAGTTGTTTTTTTAAAGCAAAATGGCATACACTTTGCATTAGTATTCGATCAACATAAAAAACAATATTATTTAGTTGAATTCACTTGATTTGAAAACAAGCATTTCAGGAATGCTAGTAACCGACTAATATTTATACATTATCATTCCTTTTGCCATTATCATCTATTTGATAAATCTTCCAAAAAATACAAATAGATTACTATTGTTGAATGCATAATATTCATCCAGTGATATATTATCACAGTTCATGCACCCCAAGCTACCAAAATTAGAAAATTAGAGATACTTGATCCCGCCATCATCTAATCTTGGGTGCATATTTTTGTTTTGGGAAGTTGATTAATTATCAAGTCCGTACCATTTTCATGAGTAGTGAAATAATAATATGTGATGCAGCGTGGCAGAGCATGAGAGAGGAAGAGTCAACGAGACGTACCTTAAATTGCCTCCGACCTAGCGAGCAGCGACCTAGCGACGATGATCTAGCGAGCAACGACCTAGCAATCTCCGACCTAACGAATCTTCGACCTAACGAGATACGACCAATCAAATTCCGACCTAACGAAGCAGCGACCTAGCGACGACGACCTAGTTAAGTCGCGTAAAGCTAAAACGCCTGAAGATGAACTACTTGTTTAAGTCACGTGTGATTTCTTAGGTCGCGAACCAGTTTATGTCGCGTGTGATTTCTTAGGTCGCGAACCGGTTTAAGTCGCGTGAGATTTCTTAGGTCGCAAACCAGTTTAAGTCGCTCAAGCTGTTGTGTTGTAAATTTGTACGTGGGGTGTTGTGTTCTTATGTCGTTTGTATTTGCTTTGTTAAGTCGTGTACTATTGTGTTGTAATTTTCTTAAGTCTTGTGTTGTGTTGTAAACCCTATAAATAGGGATGTGATGTCATTGTAAAGAGGTTGTTGAATTTGAATAAAATTTCTTTTGTGTGCTCTTGTGCCACCATTAAAATTGGTAGTTGAGTGTTATCTCCTATCTCCACCTTCGGATATTCGAGTGCGCTCGAATCAACGATTGTTGAAGCCGATTCACGGAATCTAGTGCGCTAGATCAACGTACGAAGAATCATAGATCTTCTCTCACGGCATCGTGCGCGATCAACGTGTCGAAGATAGCCAAAGTCCGGTATCTCGCGAGATCAATGGATTTGGGCATTTGGGTATTTTCAATCCATCGATTCTGCATCAATTCACCGATTAATTCCGCTAATCGGATTGGATCCTGGACGGATTCGATTGACATCATCGAATTCGCTTATCACGCTGTGTCATTTGGTATCAGAGCTAAATCGCAAGGAGTTTGCGTAGATTTTTGGAGTTTGTGCGAGATTTGCATCATTTGGAGAATTGGGTTCTCAAGATTTTGAAGAGATTTGTTCGTTTGGTGACTTTTGAAGATTTAAACAAGTGGGTAGTTTTGATTTGAAGATTTTTAGATCGAAGTGAAGTTTTTGTTGGAATTTGTTGAAGAGTTAACTTTCCCCTGAGAAGAGCTAACCGTTATCGCAACATTGATGCTTTGTATGGGAGAGAAGATGCCTATGAGATGGAGCAAAGAATTAATGAAAACTTTAATGAGAAGTTTAATGAAGGGATTGGTCGATTAGAGAGAATGATGTTGGAGATGAATCAAAATCAGAGAAGGGTTTCACCTGAATCTAACCATAGGGGAAGTAGAGTTTCACCAAATTCAAATCAAGAGAGAAGTGTTGATAGTGATCATAGAAGTGTGGGTCAAGATTGTGATAGCAATGTTGATGATCGAAATCGTGATAGAAATGTGAATGATCATGATCAGAGGAATGTAGATCGAAGGGATGTTGATGGAAGAAATGGTGGTAGTAGAGATGTTGGTGGTCAGGATTGACATCGATATGCATCAGATTTTGAAGAGGAGTTTGATGGTGGTAGTGTTCATGGACGAGGATGAGGTCAAGGAAGAAATCATTCGGAGTATGATCACAAATGGGAGTCCGGGATGAAAACTGAAATACTGGAATTCAAGGGAGGTATGCAGGCCGAGGAATTTCTTGATTGGCTAGCTTATGTTGAGGAAAATTTTGACTTCAAGGAGGTTCCGGAAGATCGTAAAGTGAAGTTGGTTGCTACTAGGTTGAGGGGGAGAGCTATGGCGTGGTGGCAGCAAACCAAACTTACTAGAGAGCGGATGGGGAAGTCGAAGATTGTTACTTGGGAGAAGATGAAGAAGTTGATGAAGGCTACTTTCTTGCCCTACAATTACCAATCACTGATGTATCAGAGATTACGGAACCTGAGGCAAGGGACGAAGACTGTTACTGATTATGCTGATGAGTTCTACCAGTTGATTGCTCGAAATGACATTATGGAGACAGAAGAACAATTGACCGCTAGGTTTGTTGGGGGACTTAGAACACAGATCCAGGATATGGTGAACATGTTCGACCCTAGATCTGTGGCAGAAGCACATCAAAAGGCGTTGGCTTGGGAGAAACAAGGTAGACGTGGGGGAGGTGTGTTTCCAAGTTCTACGGGGCAGAACAAAGGAGCGGGTAGTGGTTCTAATGTTCCTAAAGCATCGAGTAAGCCGGTTGTTCATGAAGTGGCTAAACCAAAAGTCAACACCAATTTCAAATGCTATAATTGCCAGGAAGTGGGTCACAAGAGCAACGAATGTCCGAAACCGAAGAAGAGAACTATGATTGCTGAAGTGGAAGATGAGGATGTAGAAGAAGATCTCAATTCACACCGTGATGAGGAGGAAGAAGAGGTGTCAGGAGACGAGGGATGTAATCTGATGCTACGGAGATCTTGTTTAACCCCGAAGCAGGAAGAGGAGTCGAGTTGGTTAAGGAGTAACATTTTTCAGTCAACGTGCACTATTTTGGGGAAGGTCTGTAAATTTGTCATTGACGCTGGAAGTTGTGATAATATCATTTCAATGGAAGCTGTGAGGAAGTTGAAGTTGAAAACGGAGAAACATCCTAGTCCTTATAAACTTGCTTTGTTGAGGAAAGGAGGAGAAGTGAAGGTAGAGAGGCGAGCTCATGTTCCATTTTCTATTGGGAAGAAATACAAAGATGAGATTTGGTGTGACGTGGTTGACATGGATGTTTGCCATTTGCTGTTGGGAAGGCCGTGGCAGTACGATCGGGAGGTACAGCATAATGGTCGAACAAATAGCTACAGTTTCTTGTTCGAGGGCACGAAAATCACTTTAGTTCCGAAGAAGCGACAGCAAAATGAGAACAAGCTGGAGGAGATTGAGGAATGTAAGACTTTGTTGTCCTTGAAGGAGTTCGTGGAAGAGGTAGATGAGAGCGCTGAAGTTTTTATGTTGATTGGGCATGAAAGCAGTGAAGTTACTGAAGTTCCAGAGGAAGTGAAGCTAGTTTTGGAGGAATTCAAAGATGTGTTTCCAGAGGAGTTGCCGAAGGAGTTACCACCGCTTAGAGACATACAGCATCAGATTGACTTGGTGCCAGGTGCTGCATTGCCTCATAGACCGCACTATCGGATGAGTCCAAAAGAACACGAGAAGTTGAGAAGACAGGTGGAGGAATTACTGGAACAAGGGCGTGTTCAGGAGAGTTTGAGTCCTTGTGCAGTGCCAGCTTTGTTGGTGCCGAAGAAGGATGGAACGTGGAGAATGTGCACAGATAGTAGAGCATTGAATAAGATTACGGTGAGATATCGATTTCCTATGCCGAGACTGGATGATCTGTTGGATCAGTTGAGCGGTGCTATTGTGTTTTCGAAGATTGACTTGAAAAGTGGATACCATCAGATTCGTATTAGACCGGGTGATGAGTGGAAGACTGCTTTTAAAACTCGGGAGGGTCTGTACGAATGGTTGGTGATGTCGTTTGGCTTGTCAAATGCTCCGAGTACATTCATGAGAGTCATGAACCAGATTTTTCGACCATTTATCGGGAAGTTCGTAGTGGTATATTTTGATGACATCTTGATCTACAATGGAAGCACTGAAGAACACCTACAGCATTTGCGGGAAGTGTTGTTGGTTTTACGACGTGAGGAATTTTATGCTGCAACGAAGAAGTGTACCTTCATGACTACAAGTATTCTATTCTTGGGCTATATTGTGTCGAAGGATGGTATTCAAGTTGATCAGAGTAAAGTTGAAGCTATTCGAAATTGGCCACAGCCTAAGACAATAACAGAAGTGAGGAGTTTTCATGGTTTAACATCATTCTACCGAAGATTCATTCCACACTTCAGTTGTAACGTATCGGGTTTTGCCCGCTCGAAAATCGACATCCGTACTTCACATTGTACTAGAATGCCGCAGATTCGACCGTTCAAATCCGATTCGCCGGAGCTATAACACAATTAAGTAAATAACACAGCGGAAGAAAAGAATAATACATTGATATACAATATCTGTTACAACAGAATGATACAATGAATATCAATATACATCAGAGATTTGATACAAGAAATAGCAGCGGAAAAGAAAATGATAACATCAGCAGCGAAACAATATCAATAGAAGTGATAACTCCAAAATGATCTTCAGACAAGAATGAATCCACAACTCCAAGATAAAAAACTCCGATGAATGAACTAGCTCCAGATAATATACTAAACCTGAATATCTGAAAAGAAACCCAACTCTAGACTGCCCGTGTGGAAAATAGTGGGCACCCAGAGTTTAGGGAAGGAACAATAAACTCCAGGTCAGTCGTGGGACTGGTGTGAGCAACAAAAACAGTTTAACTTTAAACAACAGCAAAAGAATTTTAAACATTGAAATCCGCAATGCTTTTTTAGAAAATGAAACTACCATAAGACCTCCCGCCACACACACAATGCAAACGCAGAATTGGAGGAGATTTCTTCTTATGATAGTCAAAGATGCTTACTACGTAAAATCATCTTGATATTATTATTAGTGCATAGTGCAGAAAACATTTCGAAAGTATAATATTAATCTTAGCCAACATACGACCAGTATCGTATGCCTACTATAGCTACCATCCAAACAGTGGTGACCACCGTACGTAAATGGCAGGTTCTACAACTAAAACCGTACAAGTTCCGTATTGGAGAAATGGATTTCCAACAAATGGTCAGGCTAAGGAACTTCCTTCCGCCGCATGGGAACGCCTCTGGCGGGACGCCCCGAGAGACAAACTGCACTCTGCCAACACAAGGCCGGGTTACCCCTGTAACAGGTAACTCACGAATATGCCACCTCCCGGTCCTTTGGGACCTTTATCCGAGGCCTCGATAACCAACATCACACATAATAATAAAGTGTGTCCACATGAGTAAGTATCTGGGCTCCATACCATGACACCACCCTTTTCCAGAAGGAAATGACATACCCTAAAGGGCGCGACCCTCATAACCTTGCTGCAACATTCCTGTTTCGACCATTTCCGGGTTGTGAGGCCCTGACGAAGTCTCGTCCACAAAGCTACGCTTTGTCACAAAGCCATGCTTTGGGTCAACAGATGATCAACCTATGATCACAAAGATAAATGATCAAACAAATGATCATATCACAAATGATCAAACGATGATCATCACACAGCTACACTCAGCATGCCACATTACCAAATTGGGAATATATCGCTGATAAATTTCAACTACATAACCTCTGAGCTCGTACGTCTCAGAGAAGGGTGTTAAGCTAAGAGAATAAATTCTCCGCCACCAACAGAAATGTATTTGAAAGAAATCAGCTTTATATCTCAAAGTGTAATGTCAGACATACAATCCATACAAGTCTGTTCCGGGTTCGAACAGAACCGAAGGCACTTCTTACGAAGCCCTTGCAATTCCGGATAATTTCCAATCACGTCCGGACTTCCCATCACAAAGGGTGCTAAAATCTCTATACCGGGGACCAGTCGATGCAGAGACATTCGACGAGTTGTCCTTTCGTTTTCGAAAATATCCGGTCTTCACCACCGGTCTTCAAATGCTATCCATATACGACGTATCAGTATTCGGAATGGGTTATATGACACAAAGGTCCTCTCCCGGCTAAACCGAATAGTGAGCGCGATATTTAAAAACATATGGATATTGGGATTTCAATTAAGTCACAACTTATTACCCAAACTTTTCTTTCAAATGGTTTAAACAAAATACCATTTTCAAATCTTTAAACAAAAAAGATTCATTTTAACCACCTTCAACGGTTTAACAATTTCCACACTTTAATCTTTTAAACAAAAGATTCATTCACAGATTTTCCAAATTAAGTTCCCTTTCAATTTGATTAACTTGTTAAATCTTTAAAACAAAGATTTAACTTACAGTTTTCAAAACAATTCCATTTCAAATGGTTTAACAAATCATTATTTTTAATCTGTTAAAAATAAACAGATTCAATTCATAGCTTTCAAAAACAATTTCATTCATAACTTGGAAAACCATTTTTTTTTCATTCAATCTTGAAATTCCTTTAATTAAACTGGAATTTCATTTCTTATCTGAAAGCTTTTATTCTTTTAAAACAAACAGTTTTCATTTTGGAAATCTGATTCATTTATACGAGTTAAGGTTCTTGGGTTAAATCCAAATTCTCAAGATTATACTTTTAAAATGGTTTAAATTCAGATAAACACATTTATAACATTTTCAATCAAAATTTCCAATTATTGAATTCAATTCCAAATATTGAATTCAAATTCAAATTAAATTATTTAAATTGGAAATTTTACCAAGTTATTCAAAATAACTTTTATCTTTGAAAACACCTTTTCAAAAGCTTTAACATTCAACCCAAATCCATTTCCAAAATCAATTGAAATAAAAATTTCAATTTCAAAAATATTAATTTTAAATTATCTGTGACTTAACCGATTTCCACGTGAAATCCATATTTTGTGTATGTAATAGTGTAGTCCGGGGGTTTCACACAATAGTGCAA
This sequence comes from Allium fistulosum, assembly GCA_030737815.1. NCBI lineage: Eukaryota > Viridiplantae > Streptophyta > Magnoliopsida > Asparagales > Amaryllidaceae > Allium > Allium fistulosum. The sequence continues at coordinate 492,181,780 of CM060905.1, read as the reverse complement.
CACAATGAATCATCACATATCAGAATACAGAAATATAATTCGATAAGCGGTATAAGAACAACGCTTATTGTTCATTCACAGATCATAGATATATATCACAGATAAGTAAATTACAGATCACAACATAAATCAGGATGCATCTCAAAACATCATATATCAAGGATATCAAACAATACCACATCCAATACAATTCAAACATCCATAAGTAGGGTCAATTTAATTATCCGATTAATTTAAATTGGATTTATTACTTATGAATAAATTACTAATCCTGGTTAATCAACATTAATTAATTACAAATTATTTTGATTAATTATTCTTTAATCATTCATTAATTAATTATTTATTAATAAATTTATTTAACCTTTAATTTTAATTCATCAACCTTTATTTATTAAAATAATTAACCTTTAATTATTTAATTACTCTTTAATTAATTATCCTTAATTTATTATATTAATTAATTAACCTTTAGTTAATTACATGATTAATTTACCACTAATAAAAGTAATTATCTTTTATTCACAAATTTATTAACCTTTAATTAATTCACTTTTTAAATAAATTACCCTTAATTAATTACATTTAAATTTGAAAATATACTAAATTGAGCACCAACCAAATTTTGAATTTCATTGGTTTAGAAGAACTTTCCTTTCTACACGTCACTTGATGTTTATACAAAACTTTATTTTGCTTAACTTAAACTTGATTCCCTTTTCACATCTTGTTTTACTTTAAAACTTCAAGCCTGGCAACTCTTCTTCTACAATTGAAAAATCAGTGCTACCCTAGTCAAAAGTACCCTTCCCAACAAAACTCAGCGCATCCCTCCTCAATCGCTTCGAGACGTACGCGAACGAATCGAGGAAAAACCCGAGCCAAACATTAATTATCCCGAGACCAACCTCAAGTTCTCGTATATCATTCATTACCCCGAGTCAAATTCGCGAATTCTTCGAGACGAACCCGAGCCTTCCTCTTCTTCCTCCATTCAAAACTACAGCCCAGAAATGTCAGAAGCCACGTGCACGTGCACATCACTTCCGACGAACTTAGATCGACGCAGTGGTCTTCGACAAGTCGGCGGTAGGCCCTACAACCGCCGCAGTCACCCAGATTTTTGAATTCGATCAAGACACAAAATTGAATAGTGGTGACCCATTTACTGGAGTTAGCAAGATCGCCAAAAATGCCTTGCCCCCGATCATCTCGCCCACCATCAGCCAAAACACTTCGACCAGAGTTGCTTCGGCAACCCACGAACGTATCCCCCTCGGCCCTAATCACTCCGATCAACCCCTGTCCTTGTACGAACGCGATGAACACCCACGACTAAATTGGGTTCTTAAACCCTAAATCCTATCGTGCCGCAGCCACCGATGCCTAGAAAAATGTGAGAACATTTTTCACGAGATCCCTGATCCATTACCCTCCCTTGATCACAACCCAGAGGTCCAAAATTGCGGTGATCACCAGAAATTGATGGAAATTCGAATTTTGATTAACTCGCAATATCTCATCACATACGATCTTAAAAATCATAATATGGTTATCAAAAATCATAAACTGGACTTACGAATCAGATTGTAAAATAAAACATGATTTCCAAAAATTTGATTTAATGCCTTGAGTTGATTTCTTACTGCAAATTCATATTTTTTTTTTTTTGTATAAGTTCTTAATATAAATCCTTGAAAACATTTTCAACCTTGATGTTATAGTTTAACCATAAATTCTTATTTGGAGATCAAGGCCTAACATTGATTAGATGAAGAGAAAAGGAATTATTTTGGTGAATTATGAGGTGCCTGTAACATAACAGGGCTTGTATACATCTTCACAGACATGCCTACTTATATACTAGTTCATTTAACTTAATCCCAGTAACAAAAAAAAAATCATTAATGCAAACATTTTCACACCACATCTCAATGACCATCACAAGCATTAGGGAAATAAACAAATTCAGGTTTCGAATTAGAGGTTTGCTCACGGATCTAAAGAAAGAGATACCGGGTTAAGCTACTCACAGGTAAAGAAACAAGGAAATCTGGTTTAAAAAGAAAAGTTGCTCACTTTGATTTGCAGAAGAAAACAGAGCCTTTTTATTTGAACCAAGCTTTAAACTTCCAGCTGCATCCTTTCATTTAATCTTTGATTTGTAGTTGTTTGTTTTAAATTGAGTTGTTGCTTAAGTTAAAGATGAGAGTACTTCAGATTTTTTTTAGCTTGAGAACGAATGAACTAAGATGAAAAGGAAGATGATGATAATAAAAAAATGAGTACAGGGTGTTGTATTTGTACAAGTGATATATTATTTTTGCTTGTTTGTACAAAGTTTGATCAAAGATTTTTGTATCTCTATGGTGGCTGAAATGATTTTACTTGTGCGTGCATTAATTAGTTTGTACAACTTGCTTATTTTATTTCCTAAAGTCTTTGTTCTTGCCTGCATATCTACTTACAGGCAACATTTCCATTTATACAAAGCCTGGCAGCTTTTTACTTTATGTACATATTATAAAAGTTGTTTTAGTTGTGTATTAAATTTTTGACTTATGTAATTATACTTATGCTAATAGATATAAAGTTGTTATTGCTATTTGTTAATATTTGAATGTATTTCTTTATTTTATTTTAAAGCTTTACTTTGTTTGTTTGTACATTTATTATTATTATCATTTTATTATTATTAAACCATTTATTTACAATTCAAATCAAATTTGTATATATATATATATATATTATTTATAATCTCAAATTTACTCATATATGCTCAAATACATATATATTCACATCTATACAATATTTACAATATTTTTAAATTTAAATGATTTATACCAAATTTATTCAAATTCGGGGAAACTCACTTCCAATTATAAATAAATTTTACAAATTTTATTCAAAAATTCTTTTAACTATCAATTTAAATTTATAAGAAATCCGGGGTCGTTACATCAGTAGCGTGATGGCACCAGTTACGGAATGTATGAAAGGGAAGAAGTTTGTTTGGACTAAAGAGGCTGATTCTGCTTTTCAGAGAATCAAGACACCCTTGACCACAACGCCCATTCTTAGATACCCGGACTTTCAGTTACTCTTTGAGCTAAATACTGATGCGTCCAAGGTTGGAATTGGGGGAACATTGAGTCAAAGGGGTCATCCTATTGCCTACTTTAGTGAGAAACTGACGGGAGCTAAAACGAGATACAATACTTATGACTTGGAATTCTATGCTATAGTCCAAGCCATAAAGCATTGGAGACACTATCTGTTTCATAAAGAATTTGTGCTATACACTGACCATGAAGCTTTGAAACATTTGCAGGGGCAAGATAAAATTTCAGCAAGGCATGCTTCGTGGGTTGCTTATTTACAACAGTTTACTTTCGTTGTGAAGCACAAATCAGGAGTTACTAACCGAGTTGCTGATGCATTGAGCCGTAGAAATCATTTGCTGACAACTATGCGAGTGGAAGTAGTGGGATTTGATTTGTTGCCAGAGTTGCTTATTTCAGATTCTTATTTTGCGAAAGTGCTGTGATGATTTTGTGGTGAAAGATGGATTCTTGTTCAGAGGAAATCGATTGTGTATTCCGGATTGTAGCTTGAGGTTGAAGATTGTCAAAGAATTGCATGAAGAGGGTCACGTGGGCAGAGATCGTACCTTGCTGTTGGTGTCACAATCTTATTTCTGGCCGTCGATGAGAAAAGAAGTTGAAAGATTTGTGAAGAGATGTCACATATGTCAAGTTTCCAAGGGGACAGCTACGAATGCGGGATTGTATATGCCATTACCCGTGCCTACTAAACCATGGGTTGATATCAGCATGGATTTTGTTTTGGGGTTGCCAAGAACTCAGCAAGGGAATGATTCAATATATGTGGTGGTGGATAGATTTTCCAAGATGGTGCATTTCATAGCTTGTAAAAAGACCGCGGATGCAGTCCGTGTTGCTCAGTTATTCTTTAAAGAAGTGTATCGACTACATGGGCTACCTGAGTCTATTGTTTCTGACCGGGATACGCGATTTCTAAGTCATTTTTGGTTGAGTCTGTGGAAGATGGTGGGAACAAAGCTGAAATTCAGTAGTGCTTATCATCCACAGACAGATGGGCAAACTGAAGTAGTGAACAAATCCCTGGGAAATTTGTTGCGGTGTCTTGTGAAGGATAATCTGAAGAGCTGGGATGTGAAGTTATGTCAAGCAGAGCTGGGATGTGAAGTTCAGTCCATTTCAAGTTGTATATTCAAGCTTGCCAAAAGGGCCGTTGGATTTAACGGTAGTGCCACAACCGAAAGGAGTGATTAAGCGGGCGTCAGATTTCGTTGATGAGTTGAAAGATTATCATAGAATCGTTCAGGAACGTTTGGAGAAAACAAATGAGAAGTATAAACGAGCTGCAGATAAAAAGAGAAGAAGTGTGGAGTTCAACGAGGGTGATTGGGTGTATGCTGTGTTAACGAAGGATCGTTTCCCAGTGGGTGCTTATAACAAGTTGAAAGCCCGAAAGATTAGTCCTGTAAAGATTGTGAAACAGATCAATGAAAATGCTTATAGGTTGAAGCTACCGGAGGATGTGTACACTTCCAACATGTTTAATGTTAAACATCTTATACCTTATTATGGAGATGAACAACCCGATGGGGAAGAACTTTTAAATTCGAGGACGAATTCTTTTCAACAAGGGGAGGATGATGCAGCGCGGCAGAGCACGAGAGAGGAAGAGTCAACGAGACGTACCTTAAATCGCCTCCGACCTAACAAGCTCCGACCTAGCGAGCAGCGACCTAGCGATGACGATCTAGCGAGCAACGACCTAGCAATCTCCGACCTAACGAATCTCCGACCTAACGAGATACGACCAATCAAATTCCGACCTAACGAAGCTCCGACCTAACGAAGCAGCGACCTAGCGACGACGACCTAGTTAAGTCGCGTAAAGCTAAAACGCCCGAAGATGAACTACTTGTTTAAGTCGCGTGTGATTTCTTAGGCTGCGAACCAGTTTAAGTCGCGTGTGATTTCTTAGGTCGCGAATCGGTTTGTCGCGTGAGATTTCTTAGGTCGCAAACCAGTTTAAGTCGCTCAAGCTGTTGTGTTGTAAATTTGTACGTGGGGTGTTGTGTTCTTATGTCGTTTGTATTTGCTTTGTTAAGTCGTGTACTGTTGTGTTGTAATTTTCTTAAGTCTTGTGTTGTGTTGTAAACCCTATAAATAGGGATGTGATGTCATTGTAAAGAGGTTGTTGAATTTGAATAAAATTTCTTTTGTGTGCTCTTGTGCCACCATTAAAATTGGTAGTTGAGTGTTATCTCCTATCTCCACCTTCGGATATTCGAGTGCGCTCGAATCAATGATTGTTGAAGCCGATTCACGGAATCTAGTGCGCTAGATCAACGTACGAAGAATCGTAGATCTTCTCTCACGGCATCGTGCGTGATCAACGTGTCAAAGATAGCTAAAGTCTGGTATCTCGCGAGATCAACGGATTTGGGCATTTGGGTATTTTCAATCCATCGATTCTGCATCAATTCACCGATTAATTCCGCTAATTGGATTGGATCCTGGACGGATTCGATTGACATCATCGAATTCGCTTATCACGCTGCGTCAATATGAGACAAAATATAAATGAATTTTTAGGTCCATATAATACCAGTAGGTAAATTTTGCTATCAATATTGTGTTAAATCATGTACTGTTGTCTGAAGGAATTTTTACTCAACTATGCTCTCAGTTATTTCTATTTTTTTAAAACACAATAGAACAATGCCTACTGTTATAGCATCTCCATTAGAATGCCTATTTGAAATGTGGGGAACCCTTAAATAAATGGGAATTCCTCCCATTTCTGCTTCAAAAAATACATGAAATTTTAGTGTACACCTTCCAAGCTTTTATATATATAATTTATGCCTTAAAAGATATACATTTTATGACCATCTGAGATTATATAGAGGAAACTTTTTATACTTTATTTAGAAAGCTCAGTTTTGAGTGTTTCACAGCTACGACTATAATTGCACTCATATAAGCATACTTTATTCTCTATAAAATTTTGATTATGCCAACAGCAAGGCCCAATAACCAGAAAGAGATTTTGCATTTGACAACAAACTTCAAAAACTGATAACACTTATAAAATGAAAATTGTTCTACAAAGTCTAAGCTTTCCAACAATATAAAGATCATCAAAATTGGACTCACGATTTGAAAGTTAGGCTAAATTTACTTTCAGCTTAAATCTTAGAAATTTTTGAATAGGGCGAAGATGTCAATTCCTTTTCAAACCCATTTTAAACTGAATAAAATGCAAAATCTTCCAAAGTGGTAAATGAAGAGTTATAGCTTACTAAAAGCTCTTTCATGTATAAAAAGACAGCTTATTTGGAGTTATAAATCTCAAATTATCGTTGTTTTAGTACAGCACTTTTCCAAATGAAATTTCAACTTTTAAAATCAATTTAAGATTTACAATTCTCAAACCTTTCTAATTCCAAACCATATTTTCTAAACAAGCTTTTTATACTAAAACATTTATTACATGATGCTCTTTTCTGGAAAGCTTAGACATTCAAAATTATAATTAACTTCATGTAATCATCTTTTAAAAGAAACAGTTCACTAATTGGAAACACTTTCATCATTTTACACAATCAAGTTTTTCAAACAATTAACTTTGAAGACTCATTTTGAATGAGATAACTAATCTCCTCCATTATCAAGAGATAATTATTTATCCAAAATAAATTTTGGAGTTACGTATTAATTTTTAAATTGTTCTTAGAATTTAAAATGATTGTATCTCATGCCTTATTCATTTATTATATCTTGCACTTTTTAATATAACATTTTATAATAAATGAACCATTTAAATTCATTTTTCCTATTATCACAAAATTAAATTTTCATCTTATTATCAACATAAAACTAGCAAAGATTGATAATTAACTTAAACTTCTTTTCAAAAGAATTTTACAAATTCATACCAACAAATTTTTAATACTATCAAAATTTAAAAACAAAAGCTTGCTTACAAATTCTTGCTAAAAGTCTAAAATTAACATTTCTTCATTTTCTTTAAGATAGAGTTTTATACATTACCATCAATTATTATTCAAACAACCAAGTGTCAAAACAAATTTTCATGGTCATCATTTATAACTTTGTACTAAAATATCCTTTCAATTGATATTTTAATTTTCTAACCAATGTATTTTCTTATCTTAAATACATCATTTTACCAACTAAAATATTATATGATATATATATATATATATATATATATATATATTTCTTTTTTTTCAATTACTACCACCTTTTAAACACTTCAATCAAATTATTACATATATACATATGTGTACATTTTTCTTCAAAGCTTTACTCTTTATAATACTTTTAAATGTTATTACTTAATTATCGTGTCCGACTGTCTCATCATAGTGTTTAGGAAATTCATATCGATAATGTTGATCAGGCGCATCAACCAGAATTCTTAAAGCGCTTAATGGACAATTCAACACAAAAATCATTTTCTATATGATAAACATGCCTCTTATATAATTTTACAAAATATTCTTTGCTTGTCTCAATAAATAAAATCCAATTATATTTATAAGTATATCTTATATTAGAAAGATTTGCAATTTAAATTTTTGCTTTCACTCATCATCATTTTTCTCAAAAGCTCTTTTAATAATCCCAATTCTTACAAACATTCACTTTTATAATGCATCCATACAATTCTCAAAACATTTAATATTCAATTATTATTTTTTAACAATTAATATTTTATTAAGCATCTATGTAATACTCAACCAAATAAATATTTATTAAAAACCGACTAGTAAATGTGCTCAGCCAAAACAGTCCCACCGTTTCCGCTGCGCAACTCTGATCACTAATGGATCAGGGCACATGATAAATCTAAGCCATATGAGGTCTAATTTCTACTATTGTATAAATATCACTTTTTAGCAAAAGTGACATTTAAAATCTTATAATATTTTCAAAACTTATTATCAACCCCCAAGGACACGAAAAGGTTAAAGGCACGATTAAGGATAACGACGATTGGGGACTATGTTAACACTTGTATTATACTAAGATGTATTGTAATACATGCTCTGTTCTATATTTATCATATCTTGTTCTGAACTCAGCTCTGATACCAAGCTGTGACGCCCTACCTCGAGACCCATATTAACAAAGAGTATTACTAGATAATATTGTCTGCTGATGTAGAGAATATGGCTGGTTAGGAGCGACCATTCATAAGCTTTGCTTTAAATGAATATCGACCACGTCAATTAAATGCTCCATTTTTTTAAGTGGATCGACCGGATTCAATATAGGTTTAAAACAAAACTACAGTGGCTAAAGGATCTATCAAAAAAAAACTATAACAATACACAGATTGCATATCACAGAACAGTAATACATAAGTACATGATCACATATACAATAGGAGTACAGCATACGAGTACATCATAGTCTCGGTTCTTATGAACCATATACATCGAGTCACCAAAAGAATATAATACATCAGAGTACGCCAAATATACTTCAAACTGATACACCAAACAAAATGCTAATACGTGCACTACACACAAGAAGACACTAGGGTAGTCCATATGTGGAAGCAAAGGAAAGATGAGCATCGACTACAGGGACTAACCTGAAAAAACTCGGTCTGTCCAGGGTACATAACATACACTGAATCAGTCTAGCTTAAACAGTATTAGTGCATGATAAGATAATGAACAAGTTCATATAGACATAGGTTCTCTAAAAGAGAAGGGGTCAACATGTTATATAAGCAACTTGTGTACATGAGATATAGTTCAACCTACACAATCAACATACATATAAATCTCATGTAATAAATAATAACATTTATTTCCATCAACACCAATTTCGCTTACTTGTTAAGGTTAAGCGATAGAAAATCATAACACCAATAAACACCAAGATGGAAATCACCAAAACACCATATAGAATTCGTATAAGAGTTCAAAACACCATAAATTTAAGCACCTTGTATATAAAATCACCGTATAGCACTAAGGCTATGTATAACACCAACACCAAATAAAAGGTGAAAAGATTTAAAAATCACCAAAATATATAATAAAAATGGATCCATATCACTGTTGCATGCTTTTTAATAAATGGCCGAAGCCTGCTGGGTACTGTGATAGACCCACTAGTCTATGTAAAGTCCCACCAGACTTTTAATCGACCCACCAGTCGATATTCGACCCACCGGTTGAATGTTTGACCCACCAGTCAATGTATGGCCCACCAGCCTAGTACCGCATCATCACCATCGGAATGTGTCACCAACTTCCATATAGTAACCCGAAAAGTGACAACAGTGCATCCCATACCACACGTTCTCACTAATCGGTTTCCTATACATCAGTCAACTCCACACTAGTGTAGCTTCAAGCGAACAAGTCCGGATTTAACCTGATATAATAAACATACGCGTCCCATACCATGCAGTTTATTACATTATTTAAATCACTTCCTCATTCTCCCAAAGAGTGCAAAAACGTGTCATTTTATATAGAAAATATACATCGAGAAAACGGGGTTAGAAAATGATTTTCTGAAAATTATTTGAAACCATTTCTTTGAAAATTCCCACTATATCGGGGATAATATAATTTATATATTTTAAAATAGCTTGGGAATATGTTTTTACTTTTAGAAATAAATTTTAAAACATTTTTGAAATCTAATTATGTATGGAAATTCACTTTGAAAATAGTTTATAAATCGTGCGCGAAATCATCAGATAACAATGAAATCAACTGTCCAAAACTCAACACAAACATTGTCAATTCGCTTGGCGAATTGCTGTAAATGTCGGCACTCCATTATGGAGTTAATTGCCTTTTGAAATCATCACAAATGGCTTCAGAAAAATGCAGGAAATAGCTTAAAAAATTCATGTGAGACCACTCAGAAATTTTCAGCTGGAGCAAAACATGCTCCGATTCAAAATTCAACAGCAAATTTCTATAAGCTACAGAGGTCGGAATGACTTGAAATTTGACAAGCATATAGTTAAACAACAATACTATCAACCAGAAAAAGTTTGACACAAATAGAATAAGAAATGTGAGACATATAAGCTCTCAAAGTTGGACTCATGGCATGTTTTCACTGTAAACAGCTGGAGCAAAACATGCTTCGATTCAAAGTTCGACAGCAAATTTATATAAGCTACATAGGTCGGAATGATCTGAAATTTGACATGCATATATTAGAACAACATTACTATCAACCAAAAAATGTTTGACACAAATTGGATAAGAAATGAGAGAGATATAAGGTCACAAGTTTGACTCACAGCCAGATTTCACTATAAACAGCTGGAGCAAAACATGCTCCAATTCAAAGTTCCAAGCAAGTTTTCAAATAGTTGCAGAGGTTAAAAGCTTTGAAATTTTATATGCATAGAGTTCAACAACTCTACTTTCAATAAAAAAAAGAATGAACACAATCCGATAATAAACGGGAGAGATATAAGGTCACAAAGTTGGACTCACGGCCAGATTTCACTATAAACAGCTGGAGCAAAACATGCTCCGATTTAAAGTTTGACACTAATAGGATAAGGTTACTATAAACATTCAAATAGCTTAAAACTTATAGTAAACAATAAAAAGCCAATATTTATCAGCATGCACAATATATTTGAGCTAGAAGTGTGAGGTTAACTCACCTTAACATCTTCAAAGTTTGCATGCATAACACGCAAACAATCACTGAAAAATCTGCCTATTCATCCTTAGTGCAACAAGGGTTTGGCATAGCAAAACTATGTATTTTCCTACAAAATTTTTCAGAGGATGTATTCATGAGTTGAAAACAACATATCAAAATTTCGTATTTTTATGATTTTTATACAATTAGTTATGAATTTCTACTGACCTTCGTTTTCAGCCCGGATCTAACCTGGAAACCACTAGAGAAAATAAGACCTTTGACCCATCAAAACTAAACCAAATGCCACGAAATTTAGAGCATAGGTGCTTGAACATATCGGCAACAACATATCTGTATTTGAGAATTTTTGGGAATTTATTTGATTTGTTTTGATTTTTGGAACAACCAAAGGTTTTATGAAATTTTGGAGAAAAATGGAGCTTGCTCTTTGATTTGGTTTGGGAAGAGGGTGGGGATGATTTGTGTTTGTTGGTTTTAGAGAGAAGGAAATAATATGAACTTATCCTTATTTGTTTAAGTGTTAGTGGGCTTTATGGTATTGGTTAGATACCCAATAAAATGTGTTGTTAAAATCTCCTTATTACAACGTGTTGCTAACTACAACTTTCAATTATAAAACACTTTATTTTTATATTGAAACAAACTTGTTCATTTTATAAAATTAACCATTATACTTAGAACAAGATCAACATTATAAAATATCTAATTTATAAATTAAAACCTTTTTAAATCTAATTAAACAAGATTTCACAATTAAATTTTGTCGTTGATGTTAACCTTATAAAATACACCATTTGTGTCAAAATATCATATTTTAAAATGAATTTTTTCTCTCTATTATTTCAATAAGGTGAATCATTAAATTGATAAATCACATTCCAAATATTGAAATTATCTCCATGAAATATATTTTTTCATTTCCTTTAAAATAGCTCTTATATAACTAAATATAAGAGTTAAATAACATAAAAGACAATTTGTTAAACTTCCAATTTTATTATATTCCAAATCCATTTAAATTTGGAGATACAAGAAATTATAAATTTCCCAATTTATTCAATTAATTAATTAAAACTTAATTCATCTATATTTTAGATTATAAATCTAGGTAACCTTAGCCAGAGTTGTTACACATAGTAAGAGTCATAGTGAGAAAACTCTGCTTTTGGAAGTCAGTAATGCGGTCGGTATTCAAAGAGTGTAAAGATTTTGATGATCTTTTATTGATTGACCTTCAAAATTTATTCTAGTCGGATTTTGATTTTGAGTTAGGAGTATGTTGAAAGAAGATAGAACATATGTTCTTGAGGAGGCTACCAAGTACCTCAAATTGTTACAACCACAAGCGTAGGTTCATATGAAGTATTTAGTTAACATTACATTATAAACAACAAAACCTACAATGCAACTGCATCGTCATGGATTGTGTATGTAAGTACGTGCGTATAACATGTATGTAGTGTTGTTAATGAATACCCGAAAAATCCATAATCCGTCTGCATCTCTATCCGAAATGGATAAATTTTCGATATTCAAAAAAAGATGCGAATACGGGATCATCTGAAAATTATTCATCTGGCTTTGTTAAGATTATAGTTTAAATTATTTGTATTTTAGTACAATGATGATATTTATTGCTGTTTATTAAGTTAGTAGTTTATATTATGTGCACTTAATGCTTATTAATTGCTCAAAACTATTTATTATCACCATATTTGTTTATTTTAAACATTTTTATAGGTAATGGGATTGAAATTATGTTTTAAGTTAAATTTTTTTTATCTATATTTCTTGATTAATCGGTCACTAATAGATAGGATAATTATTTGATATCCTTCCACATCCGTGGATGCAGATACCCAATATTTAAAAATAATTTCGAATGCGGATGCGGATATGACACTATACACATCCGAAAGTTTCCGTTGACACTTGATAGACCTGTAGGCATGTATATCTATATGTTTTTGTGTAACATTTCTTTTAAGGTGAAGTATCAAACACATTTGAGTAAAAAATCATTTTAAGGGTGAAGTAGCATTTTCGATTTAGATTTAACTAGGGATTTTTTAATGACACTCCATTTATTGTTAAGGGGATTTTTTTTGTTTAGAAAAAATTACTAAGGGGGGTACAACTAAATAGAGCCTCCCCTTAACAATAAAGTGTAATATTACCATAATATCCTTTTTATCCTCGTTTACCCTAATTACCTTCCAGCTATCGTAATTTACTGTCTTCCTCTTAATTAAATATATTAGTCTATAAATCATGAAGAAATCAAATTATAATGAAATTTGTGTGGAAGACAATATGATTCTAACTCAAGAAAGCGAGCGCTATGTTGGATCTGTTCAGCCAATCACCAAGGTAAGTTTTTTATTGTTGGCTAGGGTTTAACTAGGGTTCTATGGCACTAATCGATTCGGTAGTTGCTCATCAAATTTAATAGCTTTATTTTGAAAGATCGTCGCTCGAAAAAACATATATTTTGAGAGAATAGCGTCGTTTTTTCCACTGGTTTTGTACTCTAACTTTCGGAGTGAAACCACCGAGTTCGATGCATTTTTTTCGGATATCTTTGTCGACATAGTTTGTAAATTTCAAAAGTCTGTCGTTGTGCTATTCGATTGGTTTTGTACTACATCTTTTGAAGTGATTCCACTGAGTTTGCTGCATCTTTTCAGAGCACACTGTCGACATAGTTTTTGAATTTCGATAGTATGCCGTCGAGCTATTCCATTTGTTTTTTTTACCACAAATTTAGGTGTGATTCCATCGAGTTTGTTTCATTTTTTTGGAGGACGTTGTCGAGATAATTTGCAAATAGAGGAAATTAGTTTAAAGGAAAAAGTTTAATAAAATTTAATTTTAACGGACGTTAAAATTAAACTTTGGTCTGAAGGACAAGCGCCAAAAATTGTATTTCGTTCGTACTTCTGTAGTTTCATTTCTTCTGCAAACAATACTTCTGTAACAAAATTTCTTCTGCAAACAAAATTTCTTCTTCATCAAACAATGGCAACCCAAACCGAAATCAATTTTCTTCCTCAAACTGATTTAAAAGCGCAATCGACTTCAGAATCTAAGTCGATCGACGTAAATCAAAATATTTCAATAAATCCTGAACAAATAAACGATGAACCTACGATTTCAAAAAGTAGGGTTTCCAATGCTATGCGTACAGCAGTAAAGAGAAGGCAAAAAACTACTTCATCAATGGCTGTTGATTCGGATGAGATTGACGAAGATACAAAGAGGACGAAAAAACCTAGGGCATGTAAAACTATGAATGAAGACGAAAGGAAGAAACAACAGCTTACTGATGAAAACGTCAACAGAAAAATAAAAACAAAGGTAAAACAACTGATTATTTGATTTGTTATTGAATGATAGATCAATGTATCATTTGATTTGTTGCATGTATAATATTGATGGTAAAAAATAATTAGATGGATAATTTTTTAATGATAGTTCAGTATATCATTTGATTTGAATGTATCATTTGATTTGTTGCATGTATAATATTGATGGTAAAAAATAATTAGATGGATAATTTTTTAATGATAGTTCAGTATATCATTTGATTTGAATGTATCATTTGATTTGTTGCATGTATAATATTGATGGTAAAAATTAATTAGATGGATAATTTTTTAATGATAGTTCAGTATATCATTTGATTTGCATGTGTAATATTGAAATATGAAATGATGGATGAACATAGCATTAAGTCTTTGACAGATGATAGACAATGATAAGATGAATATTTGTAGAATGATAGAAATATATAGCATTGAAAAAAATGTTGGAGAAACATATCATGATAGAATGATAGTTGAATATATCATTTTATTTACAGTATTTGCTAGTATAGTATGATAAATGATAGTTCAATATATCATTTGATTTACTGTTTTTGAATGTTATAGAATGATAGTTCAATATATCATTTGATTTACTGTTTTTGAATGTTATAGAATGATAGTTCAATATATCATTTGATTTACTGTTTTTGAATGTTATAGAATGATAGTTCAATATATCATTTGATTTACTGTTTTTGATGGTTATAGAATGATAGTTCAATATATCATTTGATTTACTGTTTTTGATGGTTATAGAATGATAGTTCAATATATCATTTGATTTGTATGCATCATATTAAAATATAATATGATAGATGAACATATGATAGACAAACATAGCATTCAATATTTCGACTTTAGAAGCATACAGTGAAAAAAAGAAATGATAGACAAATATAGCATTTGAAAAAAGAATGATAGATGTATATATCATTAGTAAATTATGCTTTCATAGTTGAAAAAATTGATAGATAAAAATAAGAAAGCATTGAAAAAATGAGACATAAAAACAATATTATAGTTTGTTAAATACCGAATTATTCATTCACAGTTTTTTGTACAGGGATCAAAAGGTAAAACATTGGAGAAAGCAAAAAAAACTGAAGGAAAAAAACCAAAGAAAGTATCTCAAAAACAAATTCAGTATAGATGTAGCTTACTGCCAATGATAAAAATTTTCAAGAAAATTAAGGAAAAAGGAGGTTATCTTATAGACCAATTAAATTATTTAAAACAAACACCGTTTGAAAAATTCATGCTAGTGTTTTTTAAAGAAATTTTATCCATACCTGCTTTTACAAAATCATCTACAACCTTAGATGATATAATAGAAACATTTTCTATCAATGATGAAGCTTTTAAAGTAGGGAATATTTTTTTAAAAATCAAACCTGAAGATATTGCAATTATCTTTAGCTTACCTTTGTCTGGAGTAAATATTTTTCCAGTACCGAAAATGAGTTTACAAATACTCCCAGACAATTGCAAAGATTTTGTACTGAGAAACTTTGGAACAATAGAGCACATAACAAAGGATCTTACAATTTCTAAGATAAATAATGTGCTAGAAACACAACAATTTAAACATGAAAATGATTTTCCAAAATTGCTTATAATTCTTGCAATGATAACCTTCTTCTTTCCTGATAACCAAAGATACTTACCATGGGGATATATTCCCTATATCCTAGACCAAAACAAAATGAATTCAGTATCTTGGCCAGTTACAATTCATCATTCACTGATTAGAGCTTTGAAAACTTTCAAAACAAAGCCAAGAAACATGCCAGGTTGTTCCATGCTCCCTATTGTAAGTACAGCAATCTAACTTTATGTTCATGCATCTGTCTGTATAAATTAAATTATACACATTATATGTTTTAACAAGTAATATTTTATTTGTAGTTTTTCCTATGTGAGCATGTGAATTTGATACCTCCATTAGCAACATACTGTTCAAACTTACCTAGATTTGGGAGGTGGAATGTTGCAAGCTTGAAAAAGGTGATCTCAAGAGAAGCATTGATAAACATGGACAGTAGAAAGGTATTATTTATCACACTAGTATAACAAATATATAATGATAGATAAATATATCATAACATAGTGTATATCAACAGTTGTCATTTTGTTATTATATCATAACACTAGTATAACTAAAGAATGATAGTCAGATATAGCATCACATGAAAAATGACAACTATATATAAAATTAGTTCATCCTTGTATGTTACCTGATTCATTACTATTTATGTTATTACATAGATTTTTGTTGAAATAAGAAATCTGACTGAAGATGAAAAAGCACTTCTTCAACAAAAAAGCCAACAAAAATTTGTCCAGCTGGATAATAATGAGAATATTGGGATGCACAAAATAGAAAATGTGGAAGAGACATCAAAAGACCAAGTTGAGACAATGCAGCAGTACATCATACAGTTGGAAAATAAATTGAAGAAAAGTGAAAAAGAATTAGAAAAGGAAAAACATAAAAGAATACAAGCAGAAGGCACTGTCATACAATTGAAAAAGGAAATCAAGATTTTAAGATCAAAAGAAAAAGTAGAAATAGAACCACCATCATTTGATCTCAAAATAACTCAGGAAATTGAAAAGATGCGGAAAGAGAAAGAACAACAGGATCAAAACAAACCTTCAGAGGCAACAGAAAAATCACCAGCAGTGCATGAAAAAACGCAGAAGAAACCAAGCTCTTTAGTTTTAAGGGTTAAAAAGCGCCAACGAAGGAGTAAAATTGATTCTGATTGCCAATATGAAATTGTGTGCAGAAAAACAAAGAAAAATGTTGACAATGAAAACCAAAAGCAACAATTTGAAACCAAGGAAGGTCAGAAAGAAAATACAAATGAACAGAAACAAGAGGAACAAAATGAAGAATCAGATTATGAACATGAATCTGAAACTGAAACAGATGAACAAGTCAGAACAACTGATAATGAAGAAATTATTGATGTTGATGGATACTCGCAATCAAGTAAAACCTACAAGAGTAAGGATATCACAAAAAGCAGTATTCTACAATTATTGAATGAAGAAAAGCAAAACAAAATTCTTACTTTCTTCAACTTTAACAAAAATGAGAAGTAAGAATTCTAATATTTTTTATTTCATTATATTTGTTACTAAATAAAATTGAAGGAAAATATTGTGGTGAAAAATTGAGGATTGATAACAATTCAACACCACGGTGCGCTGCGGAAGCGATTTCAATTCAAGACCTAGTATTGCCTATTTAGATACCAATGACAATTAAAAGGAATTATGAAATCTCACAAAAAAAATAACAGAAATAAGAGACAGAAGATTTAACGTGGTTCGGATATGAATATCCTACGTCCACGGAGACCCAACAACTTTTTTATTTCACTAAAGAAAAGAGTACAAGAGAGGAAAGAATAATGGTGGATACTACACTTTGCTTGTTCCTTATGAAGATGTAATTCCTTCATTTATATAGACTCATGAAGGAGTTACTTAGGGATTAAGAGAATAATTTACAGATTATGTTTTTGAAACCTTTCCAAATATCCATGATTTAATTTCTACGTAAATGGATAATGGTGATTGGTTTCCATAATTTTCCTTGATTGAATCTCCATCAGCAATTTCTTTCTTCATATAACAAATTGACTAATTAATTGATTTCCTTCAAAATATCCTTCCATTAATTGATTTGATTGAATCAATTAATCAATTTCTTTCCTCTTTAACAGATATTTGAATCATCCAATTTCAACACTCCACCTTGATTCAAATATAACAATCTCTCTTCATCATCTTATCATCAGGCAATCGACATATAAGTTGTTGGGTCTAGCGCCCCATGGCGCTCAAGTAACGGGTATCAAACTGATCAAGTTTGAGCAATGCTCAAACTTGTCCTTAGGAAGTGACTTTGTCATCATATCTGAGGGGTTGTCTGAAGTATTCACTTTCAACAACTTGATCTTACTCCGTTCTTCCTCCAGCATAAGAAAGAAACCTCTAACATCGATGTGCTTCGTTCGTGAACTATAAGCCTGATTATGAACAAGATGAATTGCACTTTGACTGTCTGAAAATAGCTCCACGGTCTTCTGCACCATAAAAAGATCATCCAACAACTGAAGTAAATACAAACCCTCCTTAGTTGCTTCAACAATCGATATCAATTCTGCTTCGGTAGTTGACAAAGCTACAATAGATTGCAACTTTGATCTCCATGAAATCGAGCCTATGCCAAGTGTAAAAACATAGCCCGACACTGACTTCCGTGCATCTCTATCCCCAGCATAATCTGAATCACAGTATCCTCTAAGTGAGATGTCGCCATCCACTCCACCATATAACAAGCCAACAGATGAAGTGCCTCTAAGATACCTAAGTATCCACTTTACTGCTTGCCAATGTTCCTTTCCTGGGTTAGACATATATCGACTTACAACACCCACTGCGTGGGCCAAATCTGGTCTAGTGCATACCATGGCATACATAAGACTACCAATAGCACTGGAATAAGGTATATCAGCCATATACCTTTTATCTTCTTCCGATGTGGGAGATTGGTCTTTTGACAATTTAAAATGAGAGCCTAATGGAGTACCAACCGGTTTGGCTTTCTCCATTCCAAATCGAGTGAGGACCTTCTCGATGTATTGCGCCTGAGTGAGTCTCAACTCTCTCCGCTTTCTATCTCTACAAATCTCCATACCCAATATTCTTTGTGCTTTTCCCAAATCCTTCATATCAAACTCCTTGCTAAGTTCAGTTTTCAGCTCCATAATTCTTACCATACTCCGAGATGCAATTAACATATCATCTACATATAACAACAGATATATTAAATCATTATCACATCTCTTGAAATAAACACACTGGTCTTTGAAGCTTCTAGAATATCCTTGTGAAAGCATAAACTTATCAAATCTCTTATACCATAGTCTAGGTGACTGTTTTAGTCCATATAGAGATTTGTTAAGTTTACAAACATAGTCAGGCCTGCTACTATCAATGAATCCCTCCGGCTGCCGTAAATAAATTTCTTCATCCAAATCACCATGCAAGAATGCAGTTTTGACATCTAGTTGCTCCAACTCCATATCATAATGAGCCACTAATGCCAATAGAATGCGAATGGAGGTATGCCTAACAACTGGAGCGAAAATGTCATGATACTCAACTCCCTTTTTCTGAACATACCCCTTTGCTACTAACCTTGCTTTATATCTGAAATTTCCATCGCCGCCGTCTTTTACTCTATAGATCCACTTACAACCAATAGCTCTCTTGTTGGTGGGAAGAGGCACCAAATCCCAAGTATGATTTTTCTGCAAAGATTCAATCTTCTCTTCCATAGCAACTAACCAACTGGAACTGTCAACTGAAGCAATAGCGTCTCTATAATCTCTGGGTTCATCATGGACAACATTCAAAGCATATGTTGCCATGTCATCGAAGTCAATGTCTTCGATGCTCAATCCAACAAAATCATTAAGCCAATTAGGCTTCTTCTTCTGTCTAACAGGTCTGATCTCTGAACTAGCTCCACCTTGAGTCTGATTCTCTGTACTAATCTCTGTACTTTCCTCATCAACCACGGTGTCATCGGAAACACCTTCAGAATTTCTATGAAAAGGAACAGTAGATGACTTACTTTGTGTTTGGTATTCTTCATTTGTCCTCTCATTGTCATCTGATGAGGAAGGCTTCACCTTCAACATAGCCTTCTCATTAAAAGTCACATGCCTGCTGGTAACAATCTTCCTGCTAATAGGACACCACAATCTATATCCCTTCACTCCTCTTCTATAACCTAGAAAGATACACTTGCGAGCTCTAGGTTCCAGCTTTCCTCTGCTCTCATGTACGTAAGCTGGACAACCAAACACTTTGAAGAATGAATAGCTAACAGGCTCTCCTTTCCATACTTCTTCTGGGATCTTCATGTCTATGGCGGTAGAAGGTGTGCGGTTGATGAGGAAAGCCGCCATAGATAAAGCTTCTGCCCAAAATCCCTTTTTCAACTTTGCAGTCAATCTGAGGCAACGAGTTCTCTCCAATAATGTCCGATTCATTCTTTCAGCAACTCCATTAGACTGAGGGTCGCCAGGTGTGGTGTAATGCCTCTTAATACCTTCAGACTCACAATAATCAATGAATTCCTGTGATACAAATTCACCGCCGTTATCTGAACGGAGAACTTTCAATTTCTTTCCTGACTGCTTCTCAACTGTAGATTTCCACTTTCGAAACCTGTCAAAAGTTTCACTCTTTGACTGTAGAAAATATACCCAAACTTTACGAGAGAAATCATCTATAAATGAAACGAAATACCTGGCTCCACCTAAGGAGGGGCAAGGGGAAGGTCCCCAAACATCTGTGTGAACATACTCTAAGACAGCCTTTGCCTTATGCTCTCCAGTACCAAAAGAAATCTTCGTCTGCTTCCCAAGAACACACTCTTCACAAAAGCCAAGCTTTGAATGATGAACACCATCAATCAAACCTCGCTTTCTCAACTCATCCATGCTGCGCTCACCAATGTGACCCATCCGTAAATGCCATAATCTGGAAGAGTCCGAATCAACAGAAGTGACAGAAGCTGATTCGCCAACTACAGTAGTGCCCTTCAAAAGATAAAGATTTCCTGCCCTTACTCCTTTCATAACTATCATAGAACCTTTTGATATTTTCATCTTCTCTCCTTCAACTACAATCTTCAGACCAAGCCTACTCAGAGCCCCAATAGATATCAAACTTCTTCTCAAATCAGGTACATGTCTAACATCTGTAATAGTACGAATAACACCGTCAAACATTCTAACCTTCACACTACCAACACCAATCATACGGCAAGAAGCATCATTGCCCATCAGAACTTCTCCTCCATCAATCTCACGGTAAGTGGAGAAACATTTCCTATCAGGTGTCATATGATAGGATGCGCCAGAATCGATCAGCCATAGGTTGCTCTTCCCAGAAGAGCCAGAAGCTGTAAACACATCGGTATCACTCTCTGTATCTGACTTCTCAGCGGTAGATGCTGAAGCTTGCTTTGGGTCTCTTCTTCTACCTTCAAGCTTGGGACAAGTTGCTACAAAGTGCCCTGGCCTTTTACAATAATTGCAAGTCAATTTATTAGGCCCCCTAGACTGAGACCTTGATTTATTTCGACCTCCACCATATTTTGACTTGCTTTGGCTTCTTCCTCTCTGAACAGATAAGCCTTCCGTATCACTGTCTAAACTAGTGCTTGCTAATCTATCCCTCAACACTTCATTATGAAGTCCAGCTTTAACATCAGATAGGCTAATTTTACTACGACCATAAATCATAGAATTAACAAAAGCAGTGTACTCCTTAGGCAAGGAACATAAAAGGATTACCGCTTGAGCCTCATCTGTAATTTCAACTTCCGCTGCCTTCAAATTCATTACTAAGGTGGTTAGGGCATCCACATGCCCCATGAGATCAGCTCCAGGCTTCATTTTGTACGAATAGAGTTGTTGTTGCAGAATTATTCTGTTAGTGAGAGACTTGTCCTGATATGCATCAGATAATGCATCCCATAATTCCTTTGCTGTTTTCTTTTGAGAAAATTCTCTAAGAACCTCATCTGAAAGACTTAGCTGGATAGTAGTTAGGGCTTCATCTTCCATCTCTTCTAAAGTTTCACTATCTAACTCTTTCAGCTTCTCAGGCGCAGAAATTATCTTAAAAGTCTTCTCCTTCTTCAATACAGCCTCCATCTTCATCTTCCAAGTTCCAAAGTCTCCTTTTCCATCAAAACGAGTAAGTCCATAATTGACCCCAGATCTACCAATAGATTTACTTGAAGTAGCCATTAATATCCAAACGGAACAATAACACCAGCTCCGATACCAAACTGTGGTGAAAAATTGAGGATTGATAACAATTCAACACCACGGTGCGCTGCGGAAGCGATTTCAATTCAAGACCTAGTATTGCCTATTTAGATACCAATGACAATTAAAAGGAATTATGAAATCTCACAAAAAAAAATAACAGAAATAAGAGACAGAAGATTTAACGTGGTTCGGATATGAATATCCTACGTCCACGGAGACCCAACAACTTTTTTATTTCACTAAAGAAAAGAGTACAAGAGAGGAAAGAATAATGGTGGATACTACACTTTGCTTGTTCCTTATGAAGATGTAATTCCTTCATTTATATAGACTCATGAAGGAGTTACTTAGGGATTAAGAGAATAATTTACAGATTATGTTTTTGAAACCTTTCCAAATATCCATGATTTAATTTCTACGTAAATGGATAATGGTGATTGGTTTCCATAATTTTCCTTGATTGAATCTCCATCAGCAATTTCTTTCTTCATATAACAAATTGACTAATTAATTGATTTCCTTCAAAATATCCTTCCATTAATTGATTTGATTGAATCAATTAATCAATTTCTTTCCTCTTTAACAGATATTTGAATCATCCAATTTCAACAAATATAGTTCAATTATTAATTTTCAATTACAGCACTAAAGCATATGAAAAAGATGAAGGACACAAAGGAGGAATCACAATAGTTAAATCTATGCTGGAAGCTGTTCTGTTTGAAGGGGTTACAGATGGACAGGTATGCATCAAATTAAAATTATGATAACTGTCTAGGATGGGAGAATGAGTAATAAAACTAGCATTCATAGTTTTTTAAGTGCATATAAGTGTATAGAATGAGAGAATGATAGTTAAAACTAGCATTCAAATTTCAAACTGCATATAAATGTATTGAATGAAAGAATGGGGGTTAAAAATAACATTGATATTTGTAAACCACATATAAATATATAGAATGTCCAAGATGACTGATTAAATGATCATTTGCATTTTTCAACGCATACAATGTAGTAAACATATAAATGAAAATGAATACTAGCATTAATATTCCTGATCCAAAATAAATTAATTATCCCATGAAACTTACAACCTTTGTTGTTTGGTTTAACAGATTATTGATTGGTTTTATTACAATCAAGAAATGTATGAACACAGTTACTACTTCACCACAATGATGATGGTATGTATAATCTTTTTAATATAAATGTTAAAAATTAATATAAAGTATTCTAATACATATAAATGTGCAGAATGCTTTAACACATGACCAGCAAACTGTGATCAAAGACATAGTTATACCAATAGTAGATGTCATTGTCAAAGATGAATTTACAGAGAAAATTTTCTTCCCTCTACATTACGCAAACCATTAGAGCTTGTTGATGCTAAATTATGAAACAATGCAGTGGAGTCATTATGATTCAACAAAACCAAAAAATAGATCAACAAGGACTTCAAACCCCAGCTACAACCAAGCCTTCGTTCTTGTAAGAAAAGTATATTTTTGAAATCACTCTAACATTAATATACAGCACTAATTTTACTTCTTGCAGAAAGACAAAATTGAATTGATATTCAAGACAAAATGGGCAGAATTAGGAATACTGAACAAAGAATTTCACAAACCTAAAATGCTGCAGCCAAAAAGCCCACCACAGGATTTAGATTCGTAAGTAAATAATTTCATTTCTTCTCTTGTTTAAACTATCATTTCGATTTTTAAATTGCAGAAGAATGCATGAAATATGCAAAATGATAATTAAAACTAGCATTGCTAATTAACAGTTCATTGATCTGCACTTATTGAACAAAAAGATAATGTATAAGCATGCACATTCCACACACAGCAATGTTGTCTCTATGAATGCATTGATTAATATTGTGATCGAAATATAAAGCTATGTTTTAGAATTCTGGAGTAAAAATAGCAATATTATTTTAGAATTAGGTTTTACTGTAATATGAACTAACATTTGTATATTTGAAACAGACTTGATTGTGCGTTCTTTGTCATGGTAAACATGAAAAAACTGGACAAGGATGAGGTACCAGAAAAATATCCAAAGGAAATGCTTAGAAACCTAAGAGCTGTAGTGGTGTATAGCATACTCAATGATCCACAATACAGTTGGTCACTGGAGAAACTCTGCAAAGAGTCTACATAAAAAAAGCTGTTGCATTGTAACTTCGAAAAACTTTGGATATATTTGAACTCTTCGAGAAACTCTACAAAGAGTCTGATATGGAGTCTAAGATGGAATCTGAGATGGAGTCTGAGATGAAGTTTTATATGTTTTCCAGTAATTGAATTTTGTTCTCAATGTATAAACTGTGGAGATGAATTTGAACTTCTTGATTTGAATTTGATTTGATAATAGTTGTCTAATTTCAATGCATGAACTACAATGTATAAACTATCAATATACTCAAGTGTCATTTTTATTTGTTTTATAATGCTTTTATTGTATTTCTGATGTACCAAATGATGTTTTATACTGAAATGCTAGATAGAACTAGCATTATGCGAAAATACATTTCTCAGTGATTGAACAGTGATCAATAATGTGTGAATTTATCCATATCGAATTTTTATATCATTTCCAATGTTTCAACTCCATTTCAAATATGTTGGCTATTGTTTACACTGTAATGCTACTTATAACTAGCATTAAACTGAAATGATAAACAGATATAGGCAATTATGGATATGGTAAGTGCTGGGGTAGAAACATGGAGATAGTGGTTTTATTGTAATGAAGATATCTCATTTACAAATAACAGAAGATATCTCATTTACAAACTGAAATGATAAACAGATATAGGCAATTATGGATATGTTATTTTCTGAAACAGAGAGATGCAGTTTGCATAATGAAGATATCTCATTTACAAATTACTATTAATTATTTTTTCCAACTGCTGTTTTTAACAATAACAGAAGATATTCAGATGCAGTGTAGAAGAAATATGGGAACAGATGTTCCACAATTTCATATAAACAATACATCATCATACTGAAAAATCATTACAAAACCACTAAAATAATCTAACCAAGTAATCATATAAACAGTATATCATCATCATCAAATCCTTCATTCTTGCTCAAAAGCTTACTCAGTTGTATACAATGAAAGATGATTGATTTCAATGACAGAACACTGAATACTAATTATAATTAAATGCTAGTTACAACTAGCATTCAATTGAAATGATAAGTACATATAACATTGAATACAAATATCAATACCAAAATGCAGAGGAACAGCAGATATCACAAATTTTAAAAAAAATAACCAAAACATATCACATTTTATTTTCTAATGATTTCACAATGTCTAACTGCATTTTTCTATAAGCTTTAGCAGCTGTAAACTTAAAAAACTTCTCAATTGCAGTAACAAAACACATAGATTTTATTAAATTTTTGAAGAACCAAGACAATTCCTTTTGTTGTGGCCAACTTTGTTACACTGACTGCATCTGTTTCTTTTACTTTGAGAATATCCAAATCCACCACGCCTCTTTGTAGATGGTCTTCCAGCACCACGAATTTCTTTAGGAGGCCTAATCAAAACATTATTTTCAGCAACAATTGGCTTATCAAAATCTGGAATTGGATTGATAGCATTAGCATATGAAGATCTGAAAGCAGTAACAGTGAAATAGTCCTCCACAAAATCATAAACTGATAATCTACACTTGTTAATGCACTTAATTGCATGAGCACATGGAAAACTAGTAACTCTCCATTGATTACAAGAGCATAAACGATTTTTAAGATCAACAACCTGTGACTTAGGAGATTTAACTTCAAACACAAATTCCGAAGACTTAAAAACTTCCCAACCAAAGCCATCTTCTACTAACTTTGACAAACGTTCCTCCATAACAGGACAAAGATTCCTCTCTTCGTCTCGCCATTTGCTCCATAACTTTCACACGAATACCATCCAAACAAGAAGTTATAGGCATAACTCTATTTTCCAAAATCCAGGAGTTGAAACTTTCTGCAACATTAGAAGAATACTCACCATAACGCTTTCCTTGAAAAAACAAATCCGCCCAATGGTCAAACGGTTTATCTCTTAAAAAAATTTCTGCAGATATACCCCCAATATCTTTAAATTTGGAAAGATATCGCTCAAAATCATACACATTAGAAGCTCTAGCACAAAGTTTAAACAACTCCACAATAGATGAATCACCTTTACCCGCCTTGACAACAGTACCAATATTCTGTTCCATGTGAAGTAAACAATAGCTATGATATGAAGAAGGAAATATTTTGGGAACACCTAAAACAAGACCCCATTGACGATCAGACATAAAAACTAAAGGCCGATCTTCATTAAGCATTCCTTTCAGATGGGATAAAAACCAAGACCAATTAGATTCATTTTCGTGCGAAACAATACCCATAGCAAGAGGAAAGAAACCTACAAAATAAATAATTAAGGACAGCTCAGTAATGAGAAACATGGATTATATTAAACATCAAAACCATTATTAAAGGTTAATAATTTCTGTTATACACAGTTAAAGTAAATTCAAAATGATATATGAATATAGCATACGTTATTTAAAAGTCTTTTAGGTACTGCTGCATAAAATTTTATTTCATGTTTTTGTAAACATTTCTACCATAAACATTTGTACTATAACCAGGTCAATCATTTAATAAAATAAAGCCAACAATTCTTGTGTAAACATGGCTGCATTATAATTATGAACAACTTTGAACAATGATAGTTTAATATATCATCACTAGAAAAACAAATGAGTAAATAAAAAAAAACTAAAATGGAACTCATACCTTGATTACCATTTTTAGCAGTAGCAGCTAACAAAACACCCGGTCTTCCCTTCAAAGCAGCTGCGTCTAAAAATATTAATGGCCGACAATGTTTAAATCCAAGTAGACAAGCACCAAAACCAATACAAACTCTCTCAAACTGATCAGTTGAACCATTAACTTCCAGGGCCACATAACTACCAGGATTATACTTTTGCAACGCTTCTAAATACCAATGTAAATCATTATATGACATAGCATCATCGCCATATATTTCTTTCAAAGCCAATTGTTTTCCGCTATAAGCATAATAATATGAAAGAGTAAAATTGTAATCTCTTCTAAATTCCTTCATTATATCTGTTGGCTTCTTCATAGGAGCATCTCGAATTTGATCAACAATCAAAGATTTAACAAATATACTTGAAATATTAACTTTATTAACATCTCTAAGACCGCCTCCACACGAATGAGCAAAATTGTAAGTTCTAATAAAAAACCGAGAGAGTAAACCGGGATCCGAAGAAGCATTAAGATAAAACTTACAACCATCCTTCAACCAAGAGCAATTAACCGATATTCTATCTGGAGAATTTCTTATAAAAATCAAATCATAACCATTTTTTATTTGATATGCCATTAAAAACTCCCGAAAATCCTCAGCTCCATTAAAACAAAAACCAAGAAAATCCACAATAGTTTTTTGACAACCTTTCTTCAACATATCTTTCAAATAATAAGAAGAATCAGCATGTGAATCACTATTTGAACCAGAAGTACTACCAATTGAAGAGCTTTGAACACTTGCATTGCCTAAACCACAGCCAGCAATATCAGCTTCCTTAACACAAACATTTTCCTTAACAGTAAACTTAAAATATTGACTCTTCTTGAAAATTAAAAAACACACAATACTGATCAAATCTGAATCAGTATCAATGATTATATTCTTATTCTCAAGAACATAAGATATCTCAATAGAAAATGGACTTAGATGTGGCCAAACTTCACAGATTTCAGTCTTAACACCAAACAAAGAGGAGCCCGTCGTGAGATGACAAGAATAGCAATTCCCATTATGTTCAAAAATAACTAGCAAACTTTTTGATTCATCATCATAGATATCAGTACTGCAAAAGAAATTAAAAAAACAGTTAACAAACTTACTTAATATTATGACAGAGCAACAACAGAAAATGTTAAATTAACATAGCATAACAAATCAAAATGATAATTAAGACATAAATAAGAGAAATATAAATCAATTAAAAAGCAGATGATAAATGAACAGAGCACAAGCAAATTACAACAAAATATGAATACAACAGCAAAAAATGCTATATAAATATAGCATAACGAAAAAAACTACATATGAAATTCACTCGTAAGATAGATGAACAGTAAAATTGTAAAACCTTAAACTATACTGAAGAAACAGAATAATACACAATAAAATCTTACCTTGCCATTGAAACAAATCCAAAATAGGAACTGAAATCTGGAAGAAGACAATCTATACAACGTACAAAAACAAAAAAAAGCAATTACTAATCGAACGGTATTTTATCAGAGAAAGATAAAAAGAATATCGAAACAAATAAAAGTAATATACCTGAATGTAACGAAATTGTAAAGATCCAGAGCACGATGAAGATCGACGATGAAAAAACACGACGAAGATGAATGACAATCGAGAAGATCGAATACAAAACGCGTCCTTGAATCGAGAAGATCGACGAACACAGATCAGTAATATCAAAAAGAAGGTGGAGAAGAAACACAGAGGAAAATTTAAATTTTATAGAAGTTTGTCCTTAGAAAGAAAAAAGTAAGCCCGCGTCCTTTAGACGAAAAAAAAACATGCGCGTCCGTAGGCCCAAAAACAGAAATAAAAACTTCCTTCAGCCCATTTTCCTGTTGCAAATATCAGTACTGCTATGTCGAACTGGTCGATTTTAAACCATTGCTTCAGAATTATCAAATTGCTTGTCATTTACATCCTTGTGATAATTCTTGTTTGCAAATATGAAGCCTTATTTTTAAACCATTCAAACATTTCAAACGTTATCAAATTAATATTGCATGTGAATGATAAAATAGAGCAAAAATAATGATGGTGATAATTCTTTTTATAAATAGACACCGAAAAATGATTGGAAGAATGGATCAAATGAAGCGAACAAATAGTTTGAAAACCACGATTGCAATGAAGCAAATTAAGTGGATAGTTGCAATAAATTGAAACCGACGATGGGAGTAACAATCACAATGAGGAAGTCGCCATGCAGTCTTTCGAATACCCTGATTTAACTTCTCATTTCACCACTGATATGGTACGATAAAATGTTATATAATATATATATATATATATATTATTAATGATATTTTGA
This sequence comes from Allium fistulosum, assembly GCA_030737815.1. Classification (NCBI taxonomy): domain Eukaryota; kingdom Viridiplantae; phylum Streptophyta; class Magnoliopsida; order Asparagales; family Amaryllidaceae; genus Allium; species Allium fistulosum. Next base: position 492,152,610 of record CM060905.1, on the reverse strand, counting down.
TTTATGTTATTATTTATGTTGCAGTTGTTCAACTCAAAGGAAAATGTAAAAGATTGGTGCATGGATCGTGGGATTAGTGTAAACTGTATTATGGTGACCAAAAGAACAAGGATGAGAAATTTGCTAGGTAATTGAAAAGGATATGTGATGGTTATAGTATATGAAAGAAGCGGGGAGTATATTGATCATAAAGCAAAGGGTCATGTTCCAAAAACCCAACGAAAACGGCGAAAGTCGGGAAGTAGAAAATCTGGATGTCCATTTGAGTTAAACGCACATTGCACAAATGATGGAAAATGGATATTGAATGTGAAGAATGGACACCACAATCACATGTTTCCCATAGTGTTAACTAGACATTCGTACGTGGCAAGGCTGAAAGATCACGAAGTTAAAACCGTTGAAACTATGATAAATAGTGGTGTGAGGCCTCGAAATATTTTGACTGCTATAAAAATTGACAACCCGGAGAACCAATCAACCATAAGAAATGTTTGCAATGCAAAAGTGAAGCTTAAACTACGTAATACATAAGGTAGATCGATTATGCAGCAGTTTATGAAATTGGCTTCTATTCATCATTATTCCGTGCACTATAGAGTTGATGGTACTACCAATGAAGTATCCGACTTATTCTTTAGTCATCCTAGATGTGTTGTTCTTGCATAGTGTTTTCATAAAATTTTATTCTTGGATTGCACGTTTAAGACAAATCGATACAAGTTACTGTGTTTTCATATAGTGTCGCAAACTTCCACGGGGGCATCCATTACCATAGCATTTACTTTTATTAGCCGAGAGACTATGGATTCTTATATATGGGCTCCTGAATGTGTTAGAAAGTGGAGATTAAAAAAATTCCAGCTGCTATCATCACGGACGTCGAAATTACTCTTACGAATGTAGTAGCCACTGTATTTCCAGTGGCTCGTCATATTCTTTGCGCAAGGCTCGAAGAATGTTCAAGCAAATTATAAACCCAATTTTATTATAAAAAAATGAGTATTGATTGGGGATAAGGAGGTTGTGTTGGAAGATGTAGAAGGAAAAAAGGAGTATGAACTATTTTGGGATGGTTGGATAAATGTGATTAACTCATTGTCCAAAGAAGAGTACAATCGAAACTTGAACTTGTTTCGTAATTCATGGCTTGTTAAGCAAATAAAAAATCCACCACGTATGTGATGAAAATTGGCTTAGTAAATATAAAGAGATGTTTGTTTTGGCTTGGACCAACAAGATAAAACACTATGATAATGTGTCAACTAGCATAGTTAAAAGTGCACACCATCGTCTAAAACTATATTTTGATTCAGCTGTTGGTAGCTTTGTGCAATGTTGGACTAGGGCACATCTTTGTTGTGAGAATGAATTAGTTGCAATTGAACATGCATTCGAAACGAGTTCATCTAGGACAATGCATAGATTTCGAAATGATCCAACGTTTAAAGAACTTTTGGGATTTGTATCTCACAAAGCACTTGATTTACTTCTAAATGAATTGAGTAGCATTTCAAAAGTTGGCATGAGTATGGAGAATTGTGGTTGTGTTTTATGGCAAGTAAATGGGCTATCATATGCGCATATGCTTGTATATTTTAGACATTTAAATGGTTTCATACCTCTTACCGTTATAGATTCTTATTGGAAACAATTATCTTGTACCCCTCCCACATTGCATCGTTACACTCTTGATTTCCCAGACTTTCCCAAAGTACAAGCACTGAAAAGTAAGTATGATGAGTCCTCGGATAATGTGCGACTTATTATTCTGCAAAATTTGAAATTTCTAGCATTTCCTCAAACAACCACTATTTTAGAACCTCCTGTGGCAACTATAAAAAAGGTAGACCTTAAAAAAAAAGACAAGTTGGTTAAACGAGACCCTTCTTACTTTGAACATGTAGAAGTGTCATTGTCTTGTAGTTCAAGTCTTACTCCAATAAGTTCTTATCTAAGGAGGCTAGGTATAAAGACTAAATCGTGTGAGAACAATCAAGTTGACGAGTACTATTTACTGCAAATGCCCTAAACTATGAGACCTTACATAATTGGTATAGACGACATGCCCAGAAATGGTGATTGTGGATATTGGATTGTGGTTAATCAATTGAATCTCCATAGTCGACGATTGGAAAATCCTTGTAAGTATGTACGTGAATCTATGGTTGACAATTTAGTACTACATTCGGAGATGTATAAATGAATGTGGGATGAAGGTGGGTATGAAGAAATGAAAGAAAGAATACAATGTACGAACGCAATTGGGTTTACTAAGTGGATGCAGATGCCAGAATCAGGATTTGTAATAGTTGAAACATTTTGGACAGTTGTAGTCCTGTTAAGCACGCAGATGAGTTGTACATTTTTTCCCACAGCAGTGTGTGCGACCATGTTAAATCACAATAGGATGGTAGTTATGGGTTACGTAAACAACTCGCATTTCGTTGGTGTTAAATTCAGTCCGGACTCTCCTTTGCCTCCTACGCCTCAATTTATGTACTTTCAACAATTTTATAGTATCAACGCAGAAGATTGGATTAAACCATATGTGGAAAGAGTTAATAAGTACTTAGCTTCGACGGATGACCATGAAGAGGATGGCAATGTAATTAAAGTAGAATAGTCTTTTGATTTTTTTATGGTAGTGCATTTGAGAGAGAGAAGTAGTCAAATTGACAAGCTTGAATATTCATTTCTGTTATTCATTCTACTTAGCTTTCATATTTGAATTTTTAATGTTTATGTCATGATGGCTTTTGATTTTCTTTGATGGCAATGTTATTCTTATTTTTAGTCATTTTTAGCTTCTATGTTGTGTGTCGACACTGGTTTTTGGTCATGTTTCTCTGACAATGTTATTCTACTTAGCTTCTATGTTTCTGGTCATGTTTTTCTTATGTTCGACCAGACAGTATCGAAACTGCTCGAAGAAAAAACCACCCGATATCGAAGTTGACAGTTCGATGACAGGGAGACGTATTTTGTTATGAAACTCGACAGGACGGTGCCTAAAATGTTATAAAACAAGCCATCTTACATCGAAACTGGTTGTTCGGCGATGCATTATCATCTGGTTGTTCCAAACTCGGTATGCCTACACCGTTCCTGAGAGTTTTGGACATTTTCGACAATAGAGCATCGAAGTACAACACTATCATATGACACCAGTTCGGCCATCCTACATCGAAACTGGTTGTTCGACGATGCACTATCATCTGGTTGTTCCAAACTCGGTATGCCTACACCGTTCCTGAGAGTTTTGGACATTTTCGACAATAGAGCATCGAAGTACAACACTATCATATGACACCAGTTCGGCTATCCTACATCGAAACTGGTTGTTTCAAAAACCTACCCCTACCGAACATAGCTATTCGATGCCTCCGGGCCGATTTATACCAACTTGGACGACGACCTCGCGCCGAACCTGTTTCATTTAGGTGAAACCCCAAATCAATACCCCATCTGCATGCCCCAAACTCTCAACAACCATTGCAGCAATAAGAATCATTGAATCAAACAATCATTTCAACAAATACTTTCTTTTCTAACTCACCACAACATATCATAAGTTTGAATCAAACAAACAGTATCAACATATCCGTAATTTGAATCAAGAAATAAGCAGATAACATACTTCATACAACCAATGCAAAGTACATAAGTATGACCAAATTTCCATACAAAACGAGTTCGCATAACGTAAAAAAAAGTTCACATATTGTCATACAACCAATACTAAGATAATAAGTACTAACGAGCCAAAATGATTCAACATGCAACCTACCGTAACATCATTTGTGCTTTCCTTTTTGTGCTTGTTTACTACTTTCAGCTACTTTTTTGCTCTTACTTTTTGTTGCCTTCAACACTGTTCCTCCTTCTGCGATAGAACCTTGTACTCCACCATCTTTTTTTACCACTTTTCTTTGTCTTCGACCCTTCTCTTATTTTTTCGACATAAGCTTGTACTCCACCATCGTTGGTTTTGCTTTTTTCCTCGTAGTCCCCTGTGCTTCTTCTTCAATGCGCACATGTTCTCAGTATATATCAAGCGGTTCATCTTCCTCAATTCGTCCAACTCTTTCCAAGACTTGAGACATTGCATCAGTGGATGCACATGATTTAATGAAGTCCGTAATATATCGAAGTCTCCGTTTCAACAAGTATTCATTGTTAGACTATTAGTAGTAAACCTTATTAAATTGTGTTCAAAACAAGGATAGTAAACGTATGTACTTACAATGTGAACCACAAGCGAATTTTGTTTGCTTGGTAGGACACCTTCGGTAACGTGTGCTTGTAGATTGGCCACAAACGGATGTGACACAGACAAATACCACTCCATATAATGTTCATCACAATCCGAAGGGCTGACTACTTATTTTGATGTTAAACTCTCATGTAGAAGATGATTTCTCCACTTGTTCCATGTAAAATATCCTAAATTAGAGTAGGCCGCCTTGTATGCCTTTTAAGAAGATTTCAATTTTTGTGGCATATACAACTCCACTACCTCAAAGCAAACGATAGGACCATTATACAATGAACATCGCTAAAATGGATAATGATCCCGACCATCTTTTAGACAATCCCAAACAACATTATGGCTCGCAGGTCATCAATCATCTCCCTAAGAGTGACCAAGTCAACCGATAGATGGTTACTTGGTTCCATTACAAAGTAAAAAGCAGACCTCGGTTGACCATGCACTGCACGAATACTCCTATTATGTCGTCTCAAAATCGGGTAGTGTTCGTGTATCCATACCTATTTGTAAAAATATAAGTATAAACAGATGGAAAAACGCATAATTACAAATTTTAATGTACAGATACCTGAAGTAGAGTCATATAACCGGCACCCTTTCTTGTACCTTGAGCCAAGTTGTAGAATAACCAACTCAAGCATGCAGTGCCCCAGGAATAAGTATGCACTTCTGATAAAACACATAGACACTGCAAAGAATGCACGGACACTTTGTTCCCAGATTTGTGACCACAAACTAAAACACCAATGGTATACAATAAGTATGCAACTGCACATTGTCTTTTCCTATCTGCGGTATCTTGCTCTTGAGAACCAGAAAATGTCGTTCTTAACCACTCTAACCGTACTTTTTTCTCCCCACCCAATATCTCATCGGCCGTTTTCGAATCAACACCAAGACATTTTTCCGACAAGTCATACACATCGTCATCGCTTATCCCTCTCAAATCTCCAAGTGGTCCAGTTTCTGCTTTGCCATCCAGCGGAAGACCAGTAATGTGAAACACTTCATCGATAGTAATTCCCATTTCACCGAACGGAAGAAGAAATATATTTGTTTCTGGGTAGAATCTTTCTATAAAAGCATTGATCAAAACTTTGTCAACTTTTTCATGTTCATATTTTATTATATGCTGAAATCCTGATTCGGCTGCTGCATTTTGAACGAAATTACATTCATTGCTTAAATCCCAATGTTTCTAAGTTCCATGGCTATGAAGCTTCACAATTCTAGCTTCATCCCTTGGTTCCTACAATAAGCATAATGAGTTTCGACAAACATTCATAATTTAAATTCTTTTTGGTGTACTATTTAGTTGAAAAGTTTACCTTGGCATTCCAAATGGAATTAGCAATATGATCTTCGTACGCGAAAAACAAAGACGGTTGAGTTTCGGTTTCTTACTATGACTTGAACCTTGAATCATAACCTTCTTTCCTTTCTTCTCCCTTCTCAACTCTTCAATTTCCTGCTCCCCTTGCTCTTCGATTTCCCTCTCATCCTCCTCTTCAATTTCCTTTTCATTCGCATTTGAATTTCCCTCTCTTCGTTAAATCCACCTTCATCTTCCGCTTCAGAATGTTGTGATCGAATATATTGGTCGTTACTTGTACTACTATTGCTACTATTGCCATCAATGCCTAATCTTTCCTCGTCTATTCTTTTCTTCAATCGTTCCAATGCTAATTTTTTCTGATTTGACGCTGTAGGTGGAACACGACTATTTGATTATTCGGGAATTGCTTTCTTCTTGCATAAATATATAACCAGTGCTTATTATTTCAGCTCAACCAAATTGGGTAAATATTGTTCATTACTGCTTAAAAATGATGTGCGTGCGTGGGCGTGCACGTGTGTGTTATTTAGCAGCTGAAAATATTGTGGCTGCTCCATCAGTGTGTTGCTTGTTTGTTGTATTATAAACTATTAGTTGTTAACCAAATTGTTTCAAGTTTGAGTCAGAGTAGTTTGAGTGTGCATAAGGATCATAAATATTATATGAAATTTGGTGATAAGAGATCATACAAACAAAATTAGTCACAGTAGTTTGAGTGTGCAACTTGTTTCATTTTGAACTTTTAGAAATTGATAAGAGATCATAATCTTAGAGACAAAGGGCAAGGCCAGCATCAAACATATGCCTTGAGGATTAAAGAGGTATTAAAGTTTTACACTTTTTTTTCATTGTTGTAAGCATACACACATAATTAGTTGGATTTGGTGATACACATATGCACAAATATTGGATTCAGCACACACACGATGATGGTCCACCGAAAGAAATTAAAAAAAAGACAGAAGATCGTCGAAATAGATATTATGCCTTCAAATGCGTTGATAGCCGACCGAAAGAAAAATACAAAAATGACAGAGGGTTGCCGAATCTATATTATGCCTTATTTCAATAACAATCAATCGCGATGATGGTACAACGAAAGAAAAAAAAGGATACAACGTCGCTGAGATCGATATTATGACTTACACACTTCGGTACACGGCAATGGCATGTCGTATTTAAACAAACAACGCGATATTATGGCGTCGAACAATTTAGGGGTTTAGAAAAAAGAACGATACCTGGTCATTATCCTCTGAACGATCTGAGGATCGGGCTGTGACGATCAGCTCGTATTCTTCGTCCACACCATTTTTTGTTATCATAAAAAACTTCGACGGCGAGGCCGAGAATAGCGGCTGTGTCTTTTGAGGAGGACGAGTACTTCGGCCTTTTTTTTTACTACGTGATTGAGGGAAATTAAAAAATTAAGTTAAAATTGGAAGAGGGATAAGTCTTATTTTACTGCCTATGTACCACCTTTGACAAAAACAAAAAAAGTGAAGTGTGCTTAAATTATGTCCCTCCCTTAACAATAACATTAACTAAAAGTACACCCAATGATTAATTCAGCAAATCGGAAAACAAGATACTTCATTTCTTCTCGCACCTTCTAATACAACCAGAGAAACATTTTAAGCCGTGCATCGCACTGATTACAATAAAGGAAATGATAAACATGCTGTATTACCTACGTCCTTGGTCATCCGCTCTACGCTGATTTTTTACTTTCACAACCAACATATAAACACTCCAGTTTTCATTATAGCGAATTGCTGAAATCTTTTCATCCATTCTCAGGACTCTAGTGACTGGGAAAATGCTACACAGGAGTAAATCTTATCGTCGCCTTGTTGGATTGGAAGATGAAATTACAGAGCTGTGCAAGTCAACCAACTTTAATATCAACGATGCTCGGAAGCTGTTTGATAAAATGCTCCGTGCCAACCCAATGCCTGCAAGCTTTAATTTCAACATTTTTTTGACAAGAATCGTTCGAAAGAGAAATCCATCTCTATATCCTCTAATCTTGTCGTTCTACAATAATATGATGCTGAATAATGTATTCCCAGACATACGTGGTTATGGGATCATTATCCACACTTGTGTTCTCATGAACCGCATTGACATTGCTTTTGGCATTTTTGGATCGATGATCAAGAGCAGCAGAAATGCGAGTCGTGTTATTTTTAACACTCTGATCAAAGGTCTCTGTTTGAATAAGAGAGTTAACGAAGCGGAAATTTTGCACAATAGAGTGATTCTTTTTGGCTGCAAACCAGATGTCTTCACTTACAGTGCTCTCATCAAAGGTCAATGTAGCATTGGAAAAATTACATCAGCTCTCGAATTGATGAGTAAAATGGCAATAAATCATATATATCCTAATGAGCATACATACAACATTATTATAGACGGGCTATGCAAAATGGGCGATATGGAAAAGGCATCGAGGTTGTTAATAGAAATGAACAAGTATGATATTAAACCCGATGTTTTTACCTACAACACTCTTATAAATGGTTACTGCAAACATGGTGATATGGAAAGGGCATCGGGGCTATTACAGGAAATGAATGCATATGATATTAAACCCAACGTTGTTACCTACAGTGCTCTTATAAATGGTTATTGTAAACATGGTGCTATGGATAGCGCATCGAGGCTATTACAGGAAATGAATGCATACGATATTAAACCAGATGTTGTAACCTACAATGCCCTTATAGATGGTTACTGCAAGCATGGTAATATGGACAGGGCATCGAGGATATTAAAAGAAATGAATGCATGTGGTATTGAATCAGATAATGTTACCTACAATTCTCTTATAAATGGTTATTACCGGCGCAGCAAATGGAATCAAGGACATCAAGTGTTAAAGGAAATGGTTGATAAAGGTATTTCACCAGATGAAGTTACATATACTACAATTATAAACTCTCTTGTTGAGCATGGAGCAACATCCGAAGCACACACTTATGTAAAAGTGATGGTTAAAAGAGGTTTAAAACCAGATATAATCACTTACAGTACATTACTGCATGGATATTCGCTTGAGGGGCAATTTGATGAGGTACGTCGCTTACTTGAATCTATGAAAAATGAGAACTTACAACCCAACCTTACCTGTTATAATACATTGATTAATGGATATGTTAAGCACAATATGATGGATGATGCATTAGTTTTATTTAAAAAGATGCAAATGGAAGGTGTGGAACCTGATGTGGTTACGTGCAACACATTACTGGGTGGATTTTTAAATTTTGAAAAGTTGAGCGATGCTCAAAGCATCTTAGACCTTATGATCGATAAACATATAGCCCCAGATGTGGTAACATATAACTCTTTGATATCTGTTTATGGAAGATTAGGAAAAGAGAAAGAAGCTTATGAAGTTCTTGATGAAATGACCAATAAAGGAATATCACCTGATGCTTTTGGATTTAATTCATTGGTTGACATGCATTGCAAAAATGGTTCGACAAAAAAAGCTCATCAATTACTAGATGTGATGACTAATAGTGGCATTGAACCTGATGTTGTAACATATAGTTCCTTGGTACATGGATATGGTTTAACAGGTGAATTAGTCAATGCCATTGAAATATATGATATGATGCTCTTAAAAGGGCATACCCCTGATATAATTTGCTATAATACATTGATTAATTTGTATTTCAAGCATGGAAGGATTGATATGGCTAAAAAGATTTTTAATGAGATGACGCGTAAGGGTACTTTAATACCAGTTGGTATTTACCATTCCATGTTAAATGGTTTGTATTGTGCTAAAAGGATTGAAGATGCTAAAGAAATTCATGAAGAGATGATTAATGCAGGGGTTAGCATGAATGAAATTACATGCATTGTAATGCTACATGGCCTATGCAAGAATTCAAGGATCGATGAGGCACTGGAATTGTTTAAGTCCATTCATTTTCAGAAGTCCAAACATGATATTAGGATGTTTAACATTTTAATGTTTGGACTGTACAGAGTTGGTAAAACAAAAGAAGTCAAGGATCTATTTGACGTCATACTTTCTCTAAAACTCAGGCCAGACGTTGTTACATACACGACAATGGCTCAATGTCTCATTAAGGAAGGTTTATTGGATGAAGTCGATGAGTTGGTATTGGAAATGAAGAAATTTGAGTGCTTCCCAGACTCACGCATGCTTAACATTATTGTTAGGGCCTTGCTTGAGAAAGGTGAATTGATGACGGCTATTGATTATTTAAAAAAGTTGAAGGAGCAAAGGTTTACTCCTGAGGCTAATACGATTAAAGCATATGTAGATTATATTTCAACAAAGGAAGATATTGTTAAGTATGTGGATTTGCTTCCAAAATTCACCTCAGTTCATGCAGGGTTGACTCACGAAATTAGCATTGACTCAATAGCTTTGAAACTCGGTCACACAAAGGATGTTTAACATTTCAATTTGTTTTATCAGTGCTGTCACTGCAATTGGCAGCTCAACGGAACTTTCTGAATCTCAATTGTGCTACTTCATTTATGTTGCATCTTTCAAAGTAGCAACACTTCAGAGGTTACATAACTACTCCTGAAATTTATTTTCTGTTCAACAGCTCAATTCTTCTGGCAAAATTGCTATTTAGGAAATATCGCATAGTGCGTGCTTGTGTTAATAAAAATAACTCATTCCATGTGATTTCTAAAAAAATAATGGTTGAGTTTACGAACATTTTATTACTTTAACTGCATATATTGTGGTGTTACCTTGTAGTAAAAACTTTATAGTAAAAAGCATATGGGGAATTTTCGTTTTGTTTTTGATAAAAAGAAGAAAGTATGAGAAGAAGATGGAACGAAATAAAAGTTCCATAAGATATTATGAAAGAAATTTAGTTCAATATAGATTTCTAAGCAGAAATAGAAATAGGATGGGTTTGGCATTCAAATGTTTTCAATTGTGTTAAAGAAAGAAGTTGGGCATGTTAACATGCACATATAGGCCGATTTTCCTAGATCTAATTCGAGTTTGATTTTAAGCAGATATTTTAAACAGACAAAACAGTTAATTTTAACTGTTATAAAATAGCCATAATTTTTAACCAAATAAAACATCGTTCCAAAAGTTTGAATCGAAAGTTTAGAAGGTCGAATCGATATATATGCCCAACTAATTAACTACTTAAAATTATAAATGTTGTCTACTTAAATAGATTAACTAGTTGAATGAAACTATGTAGCGAGCGAAAAATAAAATGAAGAAAGAAAAACGATCACCTGGTTCGAACTCGTTTGGACTCTCATCCTACGAGCAATCCCATAACAACTTTTTGGAATGTCACTAACTCAACCATTTTCTGATCCAAGGGAATAGATATACAACAACCTTACTTGAGTTGTAGAACAAGACGTCAACCAGACCACTTTATTACTCTGAAATTGGACTTGACTTCAATTCAAAAATGTATTTGTAGACATATTATATCTTGATATACAGATGTCTTCTTTTCAGTACAATCTCTCATAACCCATACAATAAATCTCTTAAATGAATGATCAAAGGTATATGAAGTGATTTGAATGTTGTTGATATGGAAATTAATGATCAGAAATCATTTGCAAAGCGACATTGAACATTCAAAACTATTCGTAGCCAGTTACCACAGGTTTAACCATGCTAGTTGCACATGTCGACCTGTGCATCTAGCACATGTCGACATGTGCAAACTATGTTTGCACAATGTTAATTGATGCACAGTTTGTGGTTTTCAGTTTCGTTTTTTTACCATTTCCTAGTATGCGAAAAATATGAAGGAAAAAAAAACTCTAAAAGACGTTTTGGGATGTGTAGATTGTTGTGTCAAAATTTGAAGTGATTTTAAGATAGTTTGTGGGGTTTTTGAAAATTTAGACTAACATTACTCAATAAGAACCAAATGAACAAAAGATTTGACTTTTGCATTCTTTTATCCATCTTTAAGTATTGTTCAACGTTATTCCGTTCCGGTATATTTTTTTACCTCCATTAAATGACTTTGAACGCATGTTTTCCATTATATATATCCATTTGATTTATTTTATATTATCCACATATAGTTGGCAATGTTGAACCTCTACCTATTGTCATTACATCACAACATTTATATTTGTGCTATTGTTACCTGAAGTAACTCAACAAATTCATCAGTAGCATTTTCATATGATTATAATCATCAAAACACAAGAATCGTATTCCTTACGTTCTCCCTATTATTGATGATGATAACCATACAACTTAATAATTAAACAAAATAGAATCCACCACACACCCTTCCCTCCCATTTGAATTATTATTCCCATTGTATCTATGTACTTCCCGTGTTGGCGTGCTCGAGTTTTCCACAATTTCCTTCTCTTTACACATATTTTTAGTAAAAATAATTTCTCCCCTTTATAATTGTATTTTTGCAATTAAGATTGATAATTATAGTCTAACTCACTTAAAAATTTTTAGTTCTCATCTTAATCTAATAAAAGTAGCTTCACATAGTGGTTTAATAAATATATCTGCAATTTTATCCCATTGTAATAAAATCCAAAGCTGTGCAGTTAATGCCCCGCTATTTCCCTGCTATAACCCCGCTATATCTCGTAGCGGGTTTCTGCCGCTACGATTTTTCCATATAGCCCCACAATATAGCCTTTCCGCTTTAATCCCTGCTATTTCCGCTATATCCCGTTATTTCTGCTATATTCCGCTATTCCCGCTATATCTTTTTTAATAAAATGAATTGAAAAATTCAATTTATACATTATAAAAATTATGAAACTAATTTATTTGATTTAATTTTAAATATATTTTCAGAAATGAAAATACTCTAATATTCTACTAAATTCAATTATGTTATATAACAGTTTTACGTTTATTTAAAGTATATCCGCACATGTTTTTATTTAAAAATTATTTATGTATTAGTTACAATTCAATTGAATGATAATTTTTCATTTAATTACCATTTATATATTCGTAAAAACATTAAGTACGAGTTTTATATGTTATTTTAAAGCCATCCGCTATATCCCGCTATATCCTCGCTGTATCCCCGCTATGACTTTTTGCACCTCCACCGCTTTGAATCTGCCGAGTGCTTTAACTGCACAGATCCAAAGTGATATTTTCCTTCAATATGTGTAACATAGAAAATTATGTATGGTTTCAAAGTGTTTCATTCTAGACTAATCTATTGGACTTTTTGTTAAATTAACCACACCCATGAAACTTAGTAATATTTACTCCAAACTCTTTAATTTTTTTTGTTGCATGCATATTACTTGTGCACAAACTAACACCACCAAAATATATTCTACTTCACTAGTTGATAAGGATACACATTTAGTTTCATACTAAACTAAAGATTAAGGACTGACAATAAAGTCACATGTGCCACTTGTGTTTTTTCTATACATATCAAAGCCTCTAAACTTAGCATCCTTATAGGATACTAACTTAAAAGGACACCCTTTCAAGTATAAATGTCTACACTAATCAGTTCCAGCTAAGTATTCCAATCTTTATTTTACGGCTCTTAAGTGTGGCTCCTTGGGGTTGATTTGAAATCCAGTGCAAAAGCATTTATTCATTCATTCTTATATCTGGTCACCTAGTAGTTAAGTATTGTAATAACTTGATCATACTATAATATAATCGTTAGTCAACTTCTTTAGCACTTTTCCATTTTCATGACAATCTAGATGTAAATATATGACCATTGGAGTTGGTTTACTAGTTGTATATTCCCTTTCGAATCGTTTAACCAAAAAATTCAATATTTTTCTTGATAAAATATACCATTATCTAGTTGTTTAGCTTGTTTTTTAAACCAAGAAAATAGTTCATTCTCCCATATTAGACATTTCTAATTTATATTACACAATATATGAAAATTTTATACTAAATTTTCAATAGTAGATCCAAAAGTAATATCATCCACGTATTTTGTACTACTAGCAAATAATTTTAATTATTTTTAATAAACAAATGAGTCAACTTTACCAATACCGTAGCTCAATAGATAGCCATTTAACCTATTATACCAAACACTTGGTGCTTTTTTAAGGCCGTAAAATGCCTTTTTGAGCTTATAAACGTAGCCGAGGAATATTTTATTCTTATTAAGGGATCTTGTTCCACATAAACAGTTTCTTTATAAAATTATTTAAGAAACCATCTTTGTATTCCATTGGTAAAGTTTTTAGATGAAAAGTAGTCCTCAAAATAAGGAGAGCACCCATTACTTTATTAATATAAACTACTGATGGTTGGCATTACAAATGTAACTAGATAGCAAAAATGCTACTCATTTGAGTTGGGACAAGATATCATTAATAAATGTTACAACAGATGAGGCTATAAATAATATGTAAGCTACCCGCATACTAATAATGCAATATAATTACTTTAGGCATACAAAAGATAGTACTAATAAATAATTAATTTTTCATGTGTAGTGGGGCTAATGTGATGTCGGCAAGGATTGACACAACTTAGTGAATTATTAATGTTTGAAATTGTGATGGCAATTAGAAGTTAGTAAAATTACTATTGCCTTGAGTCTTCCTATTATAGCAGACATTTCATTGTTATTTATTCCATCTTCATGGTTATAACTGTAATACCCTGTATAATTTTGAAAATTAGTTGAAAGGGTATTTTGGTCATTTGAATTAATAAGGGTAAAGATTTAATTTTACAAACAAAGAAATTAGACAACAAGAGTTGTTATACTATGTAGATTAGATTTTTTTGAATTGATTTCAACTATAAGAACGTCAAACTCAGAGATTGTATGAAGGAGATAAGAATGTCCATAGTCGTGGGTTTTTAGCAGACTGAATCAGGTCGAAGATCAAATAATTCAAATTTGACTTTTTGAAAGGATGTCCCCTCTATTATATTTATATATATAACAATGTACGAATTCATTTTTAAAATTTTCTCTTCTTCCCTCTTATACAGTCAACTACAAAACTCATTAACTCTTTCAAGTCTTCATTGTTTTGTACAAATCTTATATCAAAACAAGTGAGGTGAGGGAGATGCATGAATACAGACCTCGTGTTGACTTGGTGAGATTCCATAACAATGTGTTTCGGGATAATGGAGGAATCGAGTGGTTTCTAATCAAATTGGAACGCGTCGATCATAGAGCTGTAAGTGAAATTCATCTCTTTTGCATATAATACAATTATACATATATATCATCATTTTTGAACTAAGCTTAGGGATAAATAAAAATTTAATTGTAACAAATCACCGTTAGTTTGATATTTAATGGATGATTGGGTTAATGAAAATAAATTAATGATGTATTTGAAGTATAATATGAATTAGAAGGTTTGGTGAATTTAATGATTATTATGCATGTAGATCTAATAAAGAAATAAAATTATAAAGTAGTGAAATTAAACACAGTGATTAATAATTTAATATGCAATCTTTGCCATGAAATCAACATCAAATTTTTCTACACTACAACAAATGAGACCTTTAACAACGTTTAAAAAACGCTGTAAAAGGCTTTAACACCGTTTTTAACCACGTTGTGTAACGACATGCAGTTATAGGTCAGGAACATACCACAGCAATAGAGAAAACGCCCTAAAAAGTCCATTTTTAATAGCGTTTGGTGTATGTTATTAATACATTTTATAGCGTTTATTTTGATGAGCTTAAAACTTTTCTTAGCTTTCAAATTCTTCTATCAAATGTATTTCACAGCTGTTATCTCTTGCCATGGTATTTATTTATAGCGTTTTATATGTTGTTATGAATGTTCCTTCTACGGTATTTTTCCATTGTTAAAAAGCTTTTATGACGGTCCCAAAACGCTATAAAAGCATACCACAGCGTTTTTGAAACGCCGTTGAAAGTTTACACGGCATTTTACAAATGCAATCGTTACTATTTCTGCATTTCCCCCTTTATTTGTTACTTTTCTATATACATCGGTCACAATTTATATACCAACACGGTTAAATCAACACGCACATTTCATGATCAACATATTATATTAATTGCACATCTCATAATCAACATGTAATATTACATAATCAAAATATGCAATATTCTTACATCAAAACTTATATAATACGTCCATAATATTTCATAAACAATGTAGAACAACTGGCAGCTAGTAACCAAAAGTAGTGATACATACAAACCAAAAATGTAGTTCTTGCATCAAAAATAACTTCAAACCCATAACTTATTGCGGCACTTTACCTATCCACCTGTAAAGTAAAAGTTCACAAATTAGCAAAATAAATCGAAAATACAATAAAATATAGTTTTGAACATAGTCGATGCAAGCAATGACAACATGAAATGTGGTCTGGAACAAATGAAAAGTGATATTATTGTTAACATGATATATATATATATAATTCATATATAGTTATGTATTATTTTCATACATATATTTCTATGGTACGTTTATATTCTCTGGTTTAATAAGTTTATCGAGACATTATTATTACAACCACTATTTCTAATTACTCATTACTGTTACTATTTATATATAAAACATTATATATATGTATGTATATGTAATTAACATCTATGATCTATATGATTTGAATGTATATGTAGAGATATATGATATGATATATATGCATGTACATGTAGGGATATATGATATGATATAATATGTATCGTTTATATAATATTTATTTATTATATATATAATTTGTATTAATTCATGTACTTATTATATACATTTATTATGTTATTTGTTATATATTAATTCATATGTAATTTATATTAATTAATACACATAATTCTATAATACGTTTTCAAGTGGTTAAGTTCATCAAAATATTATTATTACTCTTCCTACTAGTATTACTATTTACAATACACACATGCACCAACGTTATTTGCAATATATGTGTGTGAGATTTAAATGTATAATTTATATGATTTACATATAAATATGTAATTTATATTTATTCAAATATATAATTTATATAATGTATACGTGTATAATTTATAAAGATATACTCTATGTAATATAATTTATAATAGTATATATTTTCACACATAAACTTAATTATTTTTCATATACTTTTTTAATATATGTGTGTGCGCGCAATTTACATATTAAATTTATATGATTTGCATGTATATGTATAGATATATGACATAGTATATATGTATCGTTTATATAATATTTATTATTATATATATATATATTATTTGTATTAGTTCGTTTACTTATTATATACATTTATTATGTTATTTTTTATATGTTAATTCATATGTATAATTTTATAATACATTTTCAAGCTTTGGTTATGTTTATCAAGATACTATTACCATTTATAATATGTGTGTGGATTTATCATGTTTGCGAAACCAAAACTAAAACGTCACAAATGCGTTATCTTCTTAGCAGTGCCTAACTTGTGCCTCATTAGATTTAAAACTAAGTCGATAAAATAATTAGTTGAATAGCTACTTAAATTTTCAGCCCCAGCAAAGGAATTTTCTACCATAATCTCCCCACCATAGTGATGGGTGCTAATATATATAATATTGCCTTATAACAATACATTTTAACCATTCAGATTATAACCAAGTACATAATGCATTGGTTAGAACAGTTGAAACGGAGAGTATTTATCATAAATGAGGGTTGTTCTATGATCACAAGTGATGGAGACTTGTAAAAAAATCAAATCTTTTGCATGGTCAGTTTTATGCTCATTTTGCACTCTCAACAGTATGCTCAGTTGCAAACCGAGCTTAGTTTGAATTCTCAGTTGCAAGTTGAGCTTGCACAGTTGCAAACTGACAACTTTAATGTATTTAAATAATGGCAGTTAGAACTGATAGAAAAGTACCTTATATCAATATACTGTAGTGCAATCTAACAGACTATGGCAAGGGTCATGTAATATAGTTCCATTTGAACCCTGAAATAAGATCACCTTGAATACTGTCAGACATATTGAACCCATATATATAAAAGCAGCCTAGCAAATTTGAAAATCATGTTTTTGTGTATAATCATCATGTTATAAAGTGTCATGTTGTTCCATCATATTATAAAGCTTTAGATCACTGGGCTTTGGATGCGCAAATGAACAGCTGTTAAATCATCATCTATTTGTGTGATTCGAATTTTGTTGTCTATGTATCTGCATGATGAAAGAACACTTTGAAATCTTGATAAGATGAGGATACAAGAAAATTTTATGCTGTTAGGATTTGCAGTGAACTTACAGTATTTTGAATATGTATTTGCTATTGATTTCCATTGGAAACTTGTAACCGCTGATAATAGCATATCCATCATTCATTTCAACGTTGTAAGTATCCATATCTGATGATGTACTGCAAATTTGATATACATCAAATTTCTTCATTAACTGAAGCTGGCTACATCTTGACAAATTATATTATCGGAAAACTAACCTGAGAGTACCAGAAGCACAATACCTAAGTCCTGGAAAGATTTCAACATGGTTTTTTATTTCTCCATTTTCCTTTACAGTCTACCATATAAAGATAAGATGGGATCATAATTTCATGCATGCGCCACACAAACTCATAATAAAGTGTCATATTAGGCAAACCTGTAAACCTTTTAGACCATTAGCAGCAATGGCTTCCCAATTCTTACCTTTCTGCTGCCACAATACATGTACTATAATATGGTGCAAGAAATACTGGTAATAACGTTGATTAATATTGCATCAAAATACCTGAGAAGACCAAATCAGTTGCCATTCTCCTTCCAGACTTTTATCGTATCCTCTATCCTCCGTTTTCCTTAGTATGAGATACAAGAAGTTTTGAATGAAACCTTGTGCTGGTATTTGTCCTATCTCCTTCTTCAAACTTAGCTCATCTATCACCTGCTTTCATCATGATTTCAATCAAAAATTCGTATGATTCTTGTTTCATCACATAGCTTCAATTTGTTTTGCGATAGAAAAATAAAAGGCCGATTCTATCAAGCCTATAATGGGAGATAAAACATGTAAACTAACCTCCTTAATTCTTCTAGTAGTCGTCTATGTCTCATCCACTTTTCAACATCTCGCCTCCTTAGTTGCATATCCAATCGCCTTAAGAGAACAAAACTAAAATAAATAAATAAAATTATACAGAATTAAACAATGAAATTTTTGGGATAATATAGTTATTTTAATTTATATCACATATGTTTCAAACTATAAGAGCAAACACTTCCAAGAAAATTTAATACTACGCACATATTAAGTTGTCATGATCAGAAAAGCTTAAAAATGATCCAAATATTAAATAAGAAAATTCCCAGTCAAGAATAAGGCATAAAAAGTATACTAGAAACTATGTAACAGAAATTCCAGTCTTTGTTCTCATTTTGACTATTTCCCTAAATTCCATATAAGTACACTACTAACATAACCATCTTTCATGATTGGGTATCATAAATCTCAAAAAATTGGACATGGTATCCTACATACCCTATAGGCGTAATACATGATTTTAGATAAGAGAAATCATGGTCACATAACTTAAAATATCACACCAAGCATGTTTTCTAAGCAACTTTTGAAATAGTTTAATTAATCTATTCACGTGATGATGCAGAACATAATCCAAATCTTCAACTTTGTTTATATTAATCTTACTTCATCAAGCACCGCAAACTGACATGTTTGCACATAAATGTGCGGAGGGGAAGGGGATTAGAGTTGAAAAATAGTTTATGGTGTAACCATTTATATCTTCATTCAAGGAAATGGAGAATGCTAATCTCTTCATTTCTTCATCACTAAGAATCTTTAGTTTATTTCACTTGCTTTTCAATGTTTGAGACAAACCAGCTTCTTTAGCATGTTTATCACATATAATAAGTAAGAAGGAATTGGAGTTTCTCGTATCTTCCCTAGTTTCTTTTGAAGAAGATTGAATGTGCTAGCAAAGGAAACATATTGCTAAAGCGGTGGCAACAAAGGAAATATCGTAGTGGTAGAAAATAATTGAGGGTACAAAAATAACATGCTTAGTTTGAACAAACTAATAGGATTCAAACAAACACTTGTATAAACGGTCTGATTGAGTAAGTAAGGTGATTAATCAAAGGGATTGGATCATAAACAATGAATTCCTTTTAGCCCTTCGTACAGCTGGATTCGGACTATAGAAACGTAGTAACAATGAAACTATAAATAAGTATCAACTAAGTTCTTTCCATCTCAAAAGTTTCAACATGATTATTTCTCATCGAATTAAATTGCCACCGGTTAAAAGATAAGACCACCTCATAACATTATCTACTTTGTAAGAGCATGATAAATAAAATTAATGTATAAATTACCTGTAACCATTGACTCACTTATACAAACATATAGAATGCAAGTAAATAAGACATTTACATTTAACAAGTAAAATAGCAAATTAATCTCATCATCTGATAGACAGATATATAGCCATTTTAAACAAAGGCTTCTTAATAGTTGATGGGTTCGGTTTTCACTTTGCTAAATTAGCAAAGCAATAGCATCATTCCAGAGAACAAATTCCCAGTTTATTTTGGAGTATTATCAATTGTACCACAAACTACTCCTTGGCACAAAAAATTGATATTATCAGTTTAATCATGCCTGCATCAAAAATTGATCTAAAAATAATAATGCAACAACCAGAATAAGTTATATTGGCTATGTTAAACATAAAACTATCTTTAAGATGGTACGATTAAAATCAAATGTTAACTACTGGTAACCAAGAGAACAAATATTGTACATGAATCAAGGATTGATAAAACGACGATGACTACATTGAAAACTTTCGAGGGTTTATCATTATTTGAAAATCTATCTATTATCAAATTATAAAACAGTAAAATGGAATGATTCAAAGACATTTGCTACAATTTCACCTTTGTTACTTACTGAGAAGCAGTTGACAAACTTAAAACTGCCACACACACATGGTAGTATTACACACACACAAAATTACTAAGCTGACAAATTTACAAACTGAACCCAAAAAAAAATACAAATTCAAAATGCCAACGTCTTGCCCCCACGCTACCAAACGTGTAAAGGTGCCATCATCCTCTATTAAACTATACAAACTAACCAAATTATTCTGTTGACAACTAAAGATTGGTTTCCAAATTTATTATCAAAACAGAATAGTTTCACTCTAATGAGCAGTCAACTTAGTATTTTTGTAACTGATAAGATAATGAGCAACTTTATGTTGTGCAATATTTTTACACATTCTTACACAACTATGAATTGCTATATATATATATATATGCATACATATATAATGGTTTGAAGATAGCAATAACCTGCTAGAATAGACTAGGTTGTAACTTCCTATGTGCCTCAATGCCTAGTCTTTCTTATTTGTATCGTTCGATGTAAAAATTCAGTTCAAAAGCACATTTTTATGTGTGAGATTCATTTAGCTCTCGGTTTATATTATTTGATCAGGGGTTCAGTCTTTGTTTTTAATGTAACAAAATATTCTTATCATCATCCTATTCCTTTTCAGTGCTTTTCATTTTAAAGAAGAGTAAGATGATGTACATATAATTTATGGTCATGCTATTTAGTTAAGATATAATATGAAGCAATCCTACTTATTTTCAACACTAATAAGGTATGTTTCGCCCCAAAATTTTCTTTTAAAAAAAAGGGAAACAACTTTAATCAATATTATGTGAAATATTGATTCTGCTGTGATTCAAGTAGCTGAAGCATATGATTGTATAACCGTAAGTTATTCCTGGAAATCTAATCTTTCATTCAATTCCCAACTTGAAGGATATACGTCTTACCCTACATTCTGATAAATAAAAAATCCCATCGTTTCTCATAACTAATAATATATAAAAATTTCTTCCTTGAGGGATCTTCTTGTGTTTGTTTATCAGATATATAAGTAGTATTTTTTGTGGTAACATTATTGACAAAAATTGGCTACAAAAATCAAAGTGGTTCTACTTAATAAAGAGTACCTGAGAATGTCTTTGAATCAAGCCTAAAAATCCACGTATGAATCCAAGTTTGAATAAATCCTCTAAATCGCGTCCGAATGAAATCTTCTACAGTCGACGAAATGAAATTGGTCTTTGATAGTCCAAAAATCAAAAGATGTCAAGATGAATCAGATTTTGTTGATTCAACTGATGTACTTGGAAGAAGAAATAGTGATTGGCAGGACGAAATCGAAGAACGCAAATGAAGATTAAAGGAAACGAAGCTGAAAGAAAATGAGGACGAGAGGAGGGAAAGCTAAAAAAATTAGGAACCAAGGAGGCAATTTTTTTCTGCAGTAACCCTAGTCATTCTCAGCGTTCTAGCGGTAATTTTTCTTTTGGGAACGGGAGAAGGGAGAAGGGAGAAGGGAGAGAAGAAATATTAGTATAAAGATTCAGCCACAAAAATAAAAGGAGAGCCCGCCATAGAATTTCAGTAGCCGCCTTAAATTATACTTGTAGAACATAAACAGCGTTTATACGTGATTTCTTTTCCCGTTCAAAATAACTTCTACTGCATTAGCTGTTAAAACGCTGAGAATCATTGCTATCAAAAGTAAGTTCTATTGTAGTGCTATCAATTTTAAATTTTATAGTGTTTGAAGATAAAATTTAGTGAATTGATTTATATAAGATCTATGTATGCAATGTTATATGTATATAAGTCTATCGATTAAGTAAATTCATTCATATGTGTTTTTATTTTAAGACAAAGGAAATTGCAATTTCATGTTTATATGTAGATGTCAAATCTTAAACACATATTTATATGTATTTTTTAACAAATACAATTAATTGTTTAATATATACCTTGAATCGGAATTCATATTTATATGTATATGTATTTGATGCATATTAATTATGCATATATGTATATATTATCAATTTAAAAAAGAATTTTATAATTGCTTATATATACATATATGTATATGTTGATTTATTTGTCAATTGCAATTTATTACATAAATCTTGATTTTGGAGTTTGGAACTAAAAAATAAATTAGAGTCTAACTTTAAGTTTCATATTAGTAATTGAAACTTTATCGCATTATTGTGTATTACACTTACATATTTTCTCTAGAGAGTAGATATACTCACAATGCATGTCAAGTTTAATTTTAGGTATAAATGTCACTTAATATGTCAATTAATCTAATTAAAGAAGAGATAAATAAAAGGTTTTTCTCTACTTTTATAACATCACATTCCTTTAATTAATTGTATATGTTAAGAGAAGGAAAAAAAGTTTCCTTTTATAAAATTTTACATGTTTAGCTACTCATATATGTACTGTTTGTATGTTGCACTTACACTTCAAACATATGAATATATTTGATAAATTCATTATAATATATACAGTTTAAAACTACAATTCAAACTCTAATTTTTAACCAAATTGAACAAAATATATTTTTGCTTAAAATTTCGTTAGACTTTATATGTCCAATAGATCAAAAATATAAAAAAAAATTAAAATCTATTTATTTCACCCGCTTTCGATTTGTCAGGTTCGCTCAATAACTTCGACCTTTAAATTTGGTAGTTACATAAATTGCTATTTTAAGTTTAAAAATTAAATCCAATTTACGATGGTTCAATTAGTTATTTTATGACATTTAGTCTCCAAGTGATAATTTGTTGGTAAGTTGTAGTAAGTATTTGCTGGTTGTTTGCGAATTTTCAATGAGATTCTTCAGTTCATTACAAGGTACACTTTTTTTGAGTGAGTGTTTTTTTCACTCCATTTCATTCTCTGCAATGTAAATAAAGTACTCAAAGATATGTAATATGATTTATGTTACAACATAGTGAAGTTAGATGCTTGGGAGTTTGTAACACATTTTGGTTGTGCAAGGCTTCATTCTTTTGCTTATATGGGGCTAACTTGGTATGTTACTAATCTTTCTTCTAAATTATATTTGTAATTGCAATTTTCAGGATGACTGTAATTCATTGTGGTTACATCAATGGTCTCAATGTTCTCCTTGATGGTTGAATATGCTATAGCAAATTTTTAATGTATATGTTCAGATGTTTTTATTTGTGATACTACATGATTTGTCATCTATATCCAGTGTTATGTGTGCGAAGTTAATGAGATTTTTTTATAGTGTTACGTGTAATTCCAATCACACATTTATTCTTACATATTTATTCATATTAGATGTTATCCTTTAGTAACATACCGGGTTAATTTTTTATAATGATTAGTCAATTTTGTAAACTCAAACTGTGTACAGTTATTAAGTTGTACGAACTTTTTACCCATATATGTTCATATCATCATTTTTCACAACTTGTAACCACATGCAATACTCGTTCACCATTCGCTCTTAAATTTGTAAATGTGAGAGATAAAGGAGAAAGAACTATAAAATAGAGCAATGTATAAAATTATTTTCGAAAGGAGGAGATGTAAAACTAATAAGTTTTAGAGATAGAGACGTGTCCTTAATTTCCACTTTTAAAATTAGTTTATCTTTTAATACTTAAATTTAGCATATATGATATTTGTTGGATAAATATTTAAACTAATAGGCAGAATGGAGATATTTAACATTTAATAAAAGAAGTGTATGAATATGTACAAAAGTTCAATAAAAGAGGCTCAACATTACGGTGCTAGCTAACTTATATTTTAGAAAAAATTAAACTGAAGTAGTGTGTTTTAAATTAACCTGAAGTCAACTATAAGATCTATGTGTGCAACCATCACTTACTAATGTGCATCATATAGTATATTGAATGCTACGATACATATTACCTTATATTTACAGATATTACATTATATTTCATTTTAGTAGGACCTCATTTTGCAATAATTGAAACATGATTTGTATTGTAAATATAGAACGAGTTCGTCTCCAACGTAATTTATTAATTACAATTGTAGTTGCATATTTGTAATGTTACACCACTTGGAGTTTCCCCCAACCGAGAATATAGAATAATAAGATGAGCGCATGTTCCACGGACTCCCAGCTATTTTAGATGATGCGAATTTGAAGTTTTCAGCATCTAGGAGAAATGACATAGACTCCTATTAAACTAACACTTGGTAGAGATTACAAATACGTAATTTCTTACAACCATCCGATGGACTTCAAACTATTAAGTTCCTTTTCAATGTACTTTCATCTACTGAATGTCCTAGATAATGAGAATTTGAAGTTCTCGGGGTCTAAAGGAAAACTAAGATAGAACGCATGTTCACTTGGCACTTGGTAGAATTAAAAATATCTAATTTCTTTGCTTTGGATTTTATAATAGTATGCTTTATGCTCTGTAATCGACTATTTGAAGCAAAATCCTAACCATTGTTTTGAGTGATGTCACTAGTATAAATAAGGGTAAATTCTTTGTGCTTATGTCAAGCAAAAAAAAAGTTTTCAATAATAAAAGGCCTCTTTCATATATTCTCTTCATCTTTCTACTAAATTATTCAACAAAGTGATATCAGAGCTCCAAGATCCTCCTAAAAAATGACGAATAGTGGCATTTCCTTCCAAGTCCCAATGCTCACCAAGATCAACTATGACAATTTGAGCTTAAGTATGATGGCTCTCCTTGGAGCACATGACGTGTGGGAGATGGTTGAGAAAGGTTGCATCTAATAAGAGAATGAAGGTGGTCTATCTCAAGCTCAAAGGGATAGTTTGAGAGATAAAAAATCTTTTTGTCTAATCTATCAAGGATTTGATGAAGACATGTTTGAGAAGGTTTTGAGAGAAAAGTTGGCCTAAGAAGCATGGGAGAAGCATTGAACATCTTACAAAAGAGCCGACCAAGTTAAAAATTACGTCTTTAAACTTTAAGAGGAGAGTTTGGAATTTTGCATATGGAAGAAGGTGAACTTGTCTGCGATTACTTCTTAAGAGTTTTAATGGTTACTGATAAGTTAAAAAAAATCGTAAAGAAACGGTGAGAAGTTAGATGATATAAGAATTACGGAAAAGATTCTTAGAACATTAGATCCAACGTTCAAATATATCGGAGGCCATGGCAATAGAGGAACTTCTCGACTCATTGCAAACTTATGAAGAAAATAAAAGGAAAAAGGATGAAATTGTGGAGTTGGTACTCAAGACATGAGTTGATTCAAAAAAGAAATATAGCAATCGAAGCCAACAAAGACGAGGTTATGATCAAGAACGAGGACGTGGTCATGGATATTGACACGGATTAGGTTGGAGGCCCAATAACAACAACCAAAGAGAAGAAAGCTAAACAAGAGGCCATGGGAGAGGAAATCCAAAATTAAGGTATGATAAGTCATGCATCAAATGTTATAATGGTGAAAATTTTGGACATTATGCTTCTGAATGTATAGCTCCAAACAACAATAGAGTTGAAGAGAAGGCCAATTACGTTGAAGAAAGAAGTCAAAAAGATAGTACCTTACTACTAGCTTATAAGGAAAATGAAAGAGGTGAGGATAATCAATGTTACCTAGATAGTGGTGCAAGCAACCATGTGTGTGGAAATAGAAGCATGTTTTTTGAGTTTGATGAATCGGTGAAGGGCAACATGGAATTTAGAGACGAATCCAAAGTAGGAGTGAAAGGTGAAGAAATGCTCTCATTCGATTGAAGAATGGAAAGCACCAATTCATTTCCAATGTTTTTAATGCGTCAAACATGAAAAAGCAACATCTTGAGCCTAGGAAAACTCATGGATAAAGATTATGATATTCGATTAACAGATAATAACCTTTCTATAAGAGAATATGCAAGCAACTGTTGGAACTGAGCCAGCCCGCAAAGGAAGTTAGGGAGGGGTGAATTCAATTTTTTTTACAATATTGGATCTTAATTGGGCTTATGAAGTCTAATTTTTTTTATAACATTTATAAATTTTATTTTATTAAAATTTTTAAAACGATGTTGTATTATTAAATTTATGTTACATCCAATACATACGTGTATTGCATATGTTGGAACTGGTTCATCCCGTAGAGGAAGTTATGAGTGAATTTCCAAAATTTTACCATATTGAATCTTTATTGGTTCTATGAAGTCTAATTTGTTTGGAATACTTCTAATTTTTTAGATAAAATTATTTATTTTATTTAAATTTATAAAATAATACTGTATTATTTATTTATATTATATTATATATATACATGTACTATATATAAGTGTGTGCATGTGCAATATATCAATCTGTGCATGGTATAAAATGCCTGTGTATAGATGTTGTGATTTACATCGCAATGGACATGTTAGCTCATCCAATATGCAAATAAATTATCCAAATGTATGTTTATATGTATATATATTTTTATTTTATTTTTTATATATAAAATATTACAATATATATATATATATATAAATTAAAATTTTATCTATATATAACTTTGTATAAATATATAAATAGTTATATAAAAACATAAATAAAAAAATTAATAATATGCATATATTTATAACTATATAAATACATTTAAATAATTTATAAAATGTATTTCAAAAATCAATGCAATGCCGAAAAATATACTTGTACAAATTTTTTTTTAATATATATGTATGTATATATTAAATACTCGCATATATGTTTATAAGAATAAACATGTATTTTAATACAGATAGAAATCATAAAATAATTTATATTTATATATATACACACACATATATATCCACCTAGTTTTGTGCGTGGTTCACGATATTTGTTTAGATTTTTAAATTTAATATATATATATATATACTAAAATAATCGTACAAAATTATTAAAAATTAATTAAAAATTTAACTTTTTGACATAAATTTGAATTTAAATTTCCAATAATATTATAGACAAAAATTATATAATTTGAAATTTTATTATAAAATTTATTGTTTACAACAATTTAAAAAATCTATTTTTTTATTTTCAGTTTATGTTTAAATATTTAAAAGTATAAAAAATGTTTTTTACTTTCAACAGAAAGTTTAATCTGTAGTAACATAATTTTATAAAATATAAAACATATATTATATATATATATGAATTCATATAAATTTTTGTATGATTAAGTTATTTATATATTATTTAAAATAATATATAAATATATAAAATCTCTTTCTTCTTGCTGAAGTATTACGATCATTAAACATTATGTATAAAATCATATTCCATATTTTATATAAGTATATAGTAGTATTTAAATTATATAAACTATATATATATATTAAATTATTTAAATAGTAAACAAATATTTTTTTAATATTGATTTGTGTTACATGTAGATGTGTTAACGCAATTTTTTTTAACATATATACATATACATACAACTAATCAAAATTGTGACAACGTATTTATGTTTCGGAATCATCACCTAATTAACAATATAATATATGAAATAAACACTATGAATGTAAATTAATATTTATGAACTACTTTTGAGAAAGACGATTGTGTAGTGCGAGACTACACACTCGGTTAGATAATATTATAGCTAATGTATAATTCCGGCCAACTGACTTGACCGGTAGCCAATATATAGTCATGCTAAGTTAATAGATAATAATTACAAAACAACATAGCTAATCTAAGCAAAAGAACTAAAATCAAGATAGAGTAGTAGGATAAAATAACACAAACCCACTGATACCAAACAAACATCAGCTGTAGAAAAAACAAACTAAGATGTGCATCATGGGATTAACAACAGGGGCAGCAGGATAAACTTCACCATGGACGATCAGTATCACGACGGGTAGAATTACCTACCCTCCCATCATATGGAGTCACCGAGCTACCCACATACTCAATATCAAAGTTGGCTGGAGCAATACACAGCCTCAGCCCGAGCAAATACTAATTTTGAAGTGCAAATAATTCTTGAAATAACGCGAATTTCTCTCATGTCAAATGACCCAGCTGAAGGCTGGTAAGAAGCAATCGAGGTCTGGAGAGGAAGCAACATATTGCCAATGATCATGAAAGGAGTATAACGAGGTGATGTATCTAAGAAGGTGCAACTCAAGGTCGCCCAGACATAGAAGGAGAAATCACAGTCGAAAAAAATGAGAGACATTCTCCATGGTAATGGAATAAAGGACATAAGTAGGGTCAATGAGAATATCCTTTCGAGCGAGTCTATCTTTTGTGTTGATTTTGTTCTGAACAAGGAGCCACATAAGAAATCAGCCATGAAGAGGGACTTTACATTTCCAAAGGCGAGGGAAAGAAAACAATTTACCTGAGTTGGTAGGAGAATGGTAACATGATGAAACCAAGAAGGTTTTCTTAGAGGTAAGGCCCCAAAAAAGCAATCAAGGGAGGATGAAAGAGAGATGGACTGAAGAATATGAATAATGAGGAAAAGTTTGGATAAAGGAGTACCAGAGACAGCAAAATTGAAGGAGAAGCAGTGTATACCCAAATTGATGGCTTCAAAGACTGAAGGGGATTTGTTGGAGACAACAGCGAATAGCTCGGAGAAGGAGTGATACAATGGGGAGTCTTGAAACCAAGATTCATGCCAGAGGGAGCACGAGTTTCCATTCCTCAGATGAACTTGAAAGAAGTGCTTAACCCAATGGGTAGAAAAAAGGACACTGGACCAGAAAAGAGTGGGATTGTTCGAAGGAGCTGAGTGGAGGATACGGAACGGATTAGAATCATAGTGCTTAGCGAGGATCCAAGTCTTCCAAAGGGGGATATCACTAGAGCGGAAATGCCAAATCCACTTGGTGAGGAGAGCCAGGTTGAAGATTAACAAATTAGGAATACCAAGACCACCTTGAGCAACATCATTGCAAAAAATGGAACAATTAACTAAGTGCTTAGCTCGAGAATCGTGCAAGAGGTAGGACCGGTGCAACTTGTCAATAACATCAATAACTCATTTAGGGATATGGTGGAAGGAAATCCAGTAGGTAGGAATTGTCGATAAAATAGATTTAATCAATACCAAACGGCCTGCCATGGAGAGAGATGATGCTTTCCAAGTAGATAAGCAAGATGAAATTTTGGATATGAGTAGGAGACAATCAAAGCCGATTAATTTAGTGGGGCGGATAGGGTTCCTAAGGTAAGAGATGGGGAATTGATCAATGCCATGGTTCAGAGTATTGGACAGAAAAGCCCCAGTGGGTCAGCCCCCCCAGCATGGTAACTTTACTCTTGGAGAAGTTAATGGAGAGGCTCGAGATTAGTTCAAGGACATACAAAAGAACCTTAAGACGGTGGATATGATTAAGAGCCGGGGAGGAGAACATAATGGTGTCATCTGCAAATTGAATATTGGAGACTAGAATGTTTGAATTAGGGAGGCTGATCCCCATGAGCAGGTTATGAGAAATAGCCAGACAATTCATGTGGTTAAAGACATTAGCAGCCAGTACAAAGAGAAAAAGATATGGGGAGTCACCTTGTCTCAAGCCTCGAGCAGATTTCATGAGACCACCACTCACCCCATTCACTGAAATAGAGGACATACTTGAAAAAAGAATATTACGAATCCAGTCTACCCAAAGAGCAGAAAACCAACTGTGAGACAATACGTCAAGAATAAATTGCCAGCTAACAGAATAAAAAGCTTTGGAAAAATCAAGCGTTACTACTAAAATTCCTTTCGACCTAGTCGAAACCAGTTTGACCAGATGAAAAAGAAGAAAAGAGGAAGAAGCTCCAACAAGACCTTTCGAATGAGTTGATGGGATACTACAGTCAAAGTCCAGAAAATTCTCAACCTTTCGAAGAGGTCAAAAGGGTCAAAAGCACCCTTCCGCTTTAGTGTCCACCTTTCGAAGAAGATGATTCGACATGCTTAAAGACCTTTCAAATGAGTCAAAACAACACATTTCGAAGACAAGGAATGACAACTCTTCACATACGCGCCAAACCTTTCGAAACCAAAGGTTTCGCCTTTACTCAAACCACTCGGAAGCATGTTTGGCCTAAACAACCCTCTCGAAAGCTAAACCAAACCTAACAAACAGGTCAAAGCCATTATTACCCAGGGAGGTCCCACATCAAGTCACAGACAAAAGTTGAGAAGCAACTAACAGAATCGAAACCATCTGTATTTCAATACCTTCAAAACCACTAGATAAAGCCTATCGATAAAGTCGAAAGATCCTACAAAGAAACACAGAGAAGAAAGGCGGAACCATCCCTTTCAACAAGGGAAGAAGTATTCTATAGACAATACGACATTTACCTTTCGACCAGGTCGAAAGCATTGGGGTCGAAAGTTGCTGACCCGCATCTATAAATATGACCCAAGGGGTCTGGTTTTGGGGATCCGAACCGAGTCATTCTATGCTTGTATTTTCTTAATTCTAAAGGCTGTAAACCCTAATTCCTAAATTGAGTTGGGGAAATTGAGCAATAAAGACTTCTTTGAGCTGAGAAAGGGAAGACCTCTATATTCTTGATTACTTATTTGTTTCAAAGCTTTATTATCAGAACTAATCGTGTTTTTCCATATGTCGACCACATCGAAAGGCCTCTTCCGACTTGATCGAAGCCCTTACATTTTCAAGTAATACCAGTTATAGACTCCCGAACATCTTTCATAAGAGTTCTACTTTAGAAAAGGTCAAAACCCTACCCCCAATCCACTTTTACCTTCGATTTACAATCCAAACCATAGACACTTAAGTCTTCAGCTTTCGACGGGATCAAAACCTCAATTCCGAACTGGATTTTCCTCAAATCTCTGACCCAATCTTAACCATTGAACAACTAAGCCTTCAACAAGGTCGAAATCCACCAAATCAAACCTTAACCTTATGTTCTCAAAAGCTATCCTTTTGTGTTCCGCAACCACTTCGAAAGGAAGGCTTTCAAAGACATAGCTATATTATCTCAGTAAGCCCAAAAGGCTAAAAAGAGAAGGAAAATTAACATTTCGACTAGGTAGAAAGGTTGATCTGAGTAAGTTTTCACTACAGCAACCTGTTCGAAAGGATAACCAAAGAAAACACACACATTCTATTTTCCTTAACTTATCTAAAGGAGACCAAAGGGGGTTAACCTTGTCCTTTAACTCTACTCTGAGGTGTTGACAAGATTTCTTATTAACATTTTGGCGCTATAAGGGGGGCTTGAACCTCCGACTTGGTATAACACCCAACACCACTTGTCTCTAACTCAACTCAATTTCAAGCTTATCTACTTTGGTCTAACATTATCATGGCTAGCTGAATCAAAAGATCTGAGCAAGGATCTTTCAAACAACATTTGATAGGATTCTCCCCAAGAACCATCAAGGATTCCATCCAAAATGAAGAGCAAAGGCTAAGGTTAGAAGCTCTAAGAATTATGAACAAGAAAAAAGCGGAATCATATGATCCAGAGAAATGGAGTATGAACCCCTTTCATATTGGCCCCACCCCTATTTTTGCCTTAGGAAAAGGGAAAAATGAAAGTGACAATTTGTTCAGACAAATGAGGAAAACTATTCAACATTATTCTAAAGGCGTAGTCTTTTAAGAAGAGATAATGGCTGACTATAATGCCTTTGCACATAAATGGCAACTAACTGCAATAGAAACACTTCCAATACGAGAACTCCAAAGGGTGTCAAAAAGAAAAGCAATCGAATAAAGTTAAACAATAAGGTCAAGAAACAAGAAATCAAAAGGCCATCCTCAAGAAACAAGTTTCAAGTCTAGACTACCGAAAGAATGCGATTAACAACATCCATAGAAAATGTCTACTTGTTAACAAAGGATGAGCTCAATTATTGTCCATCACATAAGAAGAAGCTAAAGTATGGAAGGAATCTAGGGGGATCTTACTGCCATTATCACATGATGAACGGACATGAAACAAACATTGCAAGGGATGATAATCAACTTCTTTCGTCAAGGCAAGATCAGTGAATTTGTAAAAAGATTATGAGAAAAATCAATAAAGAATTTCTTTTCTAAGAAAGATCTACATGGTTAGGAGTGAAACACTCCTTGCATTTGGACACTACCTTTAACGGTCAAAGCCTCTGCCTGTGTCGAGCTGGCCAGGGCAGAGCGCCTCCTGGAGGGAGGTCGGCAAAAGCCTTTAACCGCGCCATGCTATGGCCAGGTTAAAGCACCAGACAAGCCCTTGGGCATGCCTCTGGTCAGGTCAAGGTGCGTCCTGGCGGGAGGACGGAGTAAACCTTTATCTGCGCTACGCTATAGCCAGGATAAAGCACCGAACAAGCCCCCGTCGGCGCCACGCTATGGCCAAGGCATGGCGCCTCCTGGAGGGAAGTTGGAGTAAGCCTTTATCCACACCAAGCTATGGCCAGATTAAAGCACCGGACAAGCCCTTGGTCGTGCCTCTGGCCAAGTCAAGGCGCCTACTGGAGGGAGGTTGGGTAAGTCCTTGGTTTAGCCTCTAAGAATGAGCAAACCGAGAGCTCTAAACAACAATGGACTAAGATGTCCAAGTCTGAGAAATGGCATGTCTCCAATGGACTAAGATATCCAAGCCTGAGGAAGCGGCATATCTCTAATAGACTAAGATGACCATGCCCTAGAAGTGGCACATCAAATTATGGACTAAGATGTCCTAACTCGAGAAGCAGCCTACCAAACAACGACTACAAAGCCTAAAGGGTTATACATATTGAAGAAGACAAAATCTAAGGGGAAAAGCAGAAATCCATTTATTAACGAATCTGGGTTTTGGGTCTCTCACGTCTGAATTTCATCATTTCGACTGTGTGACTTGTTAAGTGTAAATTTAGTCATCAATTAATATCGAACTATTCGAATATTAATGTTCACACGTCATTTAGCAGGTGGTGAGACATTTTTTCCAATTTATCATTTATTTAGTTTCGATAAAATCTAATTTTACTTTGTTAAGCGTTACCCATTCATGACTTATTTACACCAATTCTCTTCGTCAAAACTATATCACATTAGACTTATAGAATTTGAAAATGGTCAAAATTCCAATATTGTCCATATTCAACTCTATAATCCAAATACGGAGTCATTGATTCAATAATAAAAATTATTATTTACCGAATTACTCTAGTCAGAGATCTTTACTTTGAGTTGACCATGATACTAACCTCATATAATTGATGAGGTGAATCCTCTTTTGAATAGTGTTTTACTTCTAATACTTCCACTCGACCCAACTATAGTCACTCGATGAACGACATGCCATGATTTGACTATAATTAAAGCGAAGCTTCATATTAAAGATCCTCAATATTCTCAAGTTAGGAGAACTATGTATATTAGTCACATCGATATTTTTTGTTTTACGTTAGTTATATTAACCAAATATAAAACTATCAAGTGAGTCATTCTATATTTAATCCAATAACTATCAGTACATAACCCATTGGTTTCTCTAGCAGCTATGGGTAGTATTCTTCCCAACATGTGGAGAGCGTTACGTACTCTAGTTTCAATGGATGTATCGATATTCAGCCTCGATACAACATGATTAGGAATATTTAAAATGGTATATTTATTTTCATTGTGATAAATTAATTACGATTACAAAACTTTGTAAATACTATTATAAAACATACCATTTATGGATTTTCTATTAAGTATACTTAATTAATATAACACATTATATCAAGTATATAGTAAAAAGAAAACACCTTTTATTTCGTAAAAGATTGGCTATCGAGTTAGGTATATGTAACAAATTACATAATTGCCCCTTGGGCATACCTCCTGACTCTATCAATCCCTCACTTGCACTTGGGGTAAATTATGGAATCTTATTCCAACTTCTCCAGTCGGTTTCTAAAAAACGACTGGGTCAGCCCCTCAGTGAATGGACATGCTATCATGTCTCAGTTATTTACTCTGTTAATCGACTCACTTCAACGTTGATAAACTATCTTTATCATATGGAACAACTCGGAGTATGTCTCTCGACTTCTACCGAGCTCAAAGTTCTGTTTATGGACTATATCGAGACATTCTTGTCATATAACAATATTATGGATTCTCAAGATTTGGAATCACCCTTAGGTCAGTTATAAATTTGTGCATTTATATTTATATACATTGCTTTTATTGTGATGCTATTCAAGGCAATGTACTTAGCCTTTTTCATTGAATCGTCCACAGTTATTCATTTGGAACATTTACGACTTAAAGATTCTTAACCTAAATTTATTATTGACATATTATAATCAATATCACTTATGAAGTTTGAGTATGAAAATCCATTCAAAAGGAGTTTTTTGCTTCCGTAAATAATTATCTAGTATTTCAAAAATACGCGAAAACACCTAAAATAACCATTTAGTGATATCCATTTGAATTTTATATTTGCTTCATGTATACAAAAACAAATTATGAGATCGTAGAAAATATAACATGTATGATAATTCTTATTGACAATGCATCAGGAATCCATCTTACATGTTCCGTATCAAACATTTTAATAAGATGATGTCGCATATCGTTTGGGACATTCCCAATATCTTTTATACTTACTATAAAAGACAACATTTACAAATCTAGTGTCGAGTATTAAAACAACTAAAGCTTATTCTAACATAAGTACATCATTAACAATCAGTAGTGTATTGTTTGCTTATGGTTTAGAAATATCTATGTACCTTTTAACTTCTTTCTTGTGAGCATGCACTTCCTTTGCATTTTGATTTATAATCAAACTATTTGATATTCTTATCAAAATATATGTTTGATATTGATGATTGTCCAATGACACATTCGTATCTGTTTTTTGATCATATCCAAAAATTCACAAACTCAGTATCACTCCCGCTGACTTCGAGACACCTTGGTTATTATATGTAAACCGTCTATTTTAAATTATTATTATCATTTTCCATTTGGCACTTACGTACTAAACAAAAAGTCATGCTAAGCAATACTTTTGTGAGTAAATCCAAACCTACTTGGGCATATCGAATAGTGAATCTATTATGTTCGTTTCAACAATTGAGATTTACGGTATTATTCTTTTCAATATCCCTCACAATATTCCAACTGCATTTGTCTTTTTCTTAAAGATGCGTTTGGATCATATCTCTTTAGATAGAATTATCAAAATCATATTTTGATAATGTACTTGGAATCTATTTTGGATTTGTGCATCATACCATATCATAGAGTAAATACTCTTAATGGTTTAATTAAACAGCCACATCAATAACAAACTTATAGTTTATCTCTAATGTACAAGAACACTTATTAGACATTCTAATGTGTTGTGTTCATTTATGTTTGGTTAATTTCATTTCATTCCTTGTAATCAATATTACCCTTGGATCATATCCAAGCCCATTTTATACCAATAAATTCTTAAAGTAGTTACTTCTCTACAAAGTTGATATTTCTTGAAACAACAATTATTTCTCAGTGCTACAGAATAGACATTCATAAACATTTTATGAATTTCCTTATATAAAGCTAATTTTGCATTAGTTCACAATATGTTTATGTACACAACATAAATTAGTCATCTCATGACTATCATTCCCAAAATTCTCTTGGGATGATTCATACAAGATCCCTTATATACAATTATTATATGCAGTCTTTTGACTCGCGCAATCTGCCAACTCCTTAGCCTAGCATATGTAAGGGTTTCTTATATACCGTTATCTTATATAGTATTGAAAACTATTCTTTGGATAATATCGATTTTAACCTCGAGTACATGCAGGAAAATAGAATTTTAATAAACGTTAGAATTTGGCTATAAAGCTTACACCACTGTATTCATGGTGATTTTCTGATCAATTTTCATATATAAGCTTTTTTAATCGGAGTTCAAATGAAAAAGTTATTAACGTTTGAAATTTCAGAGT
Organism: Allium fistulosum; assembly: GCA_030737815.1. NCBI lineage: Eukaryota > Viridiplantae > Streptophyta > Magnoliopsida > Asparagales > Amaryllidaceae > Allium > Allium fistulosum. Next base: position 492,116,263 of record CM060905.1, on the reverse strand, counting down.
CGGAAATAATTATATACGTACGTACGTACGTACGTACATACATACATACAATTAAGGAAACAAATGATAATTAACCAATGTTAATTACAAATGGTTAAGTTTAACAGTAACTTAGACATTATGAAAAATTAACATTTAAGCAAATATCAGGAAATTAGTAAACAGAGAAAGAAATGGTAACAATAATTTAAATAAAGTAATTAATCGAATAGGATAATTAACTGCCATTAAGCAAGGCCAATAGTCAACTAATAGGTTACCTAGGTCGATTTGTAGCGGTCTACCATGGGGCATGAATAATCAACTGTTGTCAGTGAAAATTTAAGAATAAATCGTGGCCTAAACGACCCGAATTTACACGGTTTAATCGCACGACTTACATTAATTTGAACCCCCATAAATATAAATCTAGACCCCCACTTCCAAACTCATAGTTTCTAATGGACGTGGAAGCTTTGCCATTTTCTCTTCCTTTAAAATTTCTAAATTCTTAAATGAGCTCTAGTTTGGAGTATAAACAAATGAAAGATTGTAGAAGATGATAGAGAAAAGGGAATAGGGATAAATCAAACTGCCAAAGCCGAGGTAAACTATAAAACTGAATTTAATTTATAAATCAATCCACGTCTCTCCTTTCTAATCAAAATATCTAATATATATATATATATATATCTGTGTGTGTATATGCTTGCAAAATATATCAAAATAGGATGAAAAAAGGAAGTCTAACTAGAGTAATAGGGATTAGATTCGGAGATTTGGAATGCTAAAAAAGAGGTGAGTGGGAAAGTTACATGTTTTGTAATAGAATTAGATTTACATTGTTGTGATCTATTTCATTTTTTCCTATTTATAATAAGTTTGGATATTTAATTGTATGCGCGTAATGATTAGATATAAACCTCGGTTTGGATAATTTATTATATACGCGTATTGATCAGAATAATAAATAATGAATTGGATAATAAATTGTATACACCTAATAATTATGAAATAGATTTAATGAAATTGATTATGGAATAAACTTAATTGAAATTGATTATGGGATAGATTTAATGGAAATTTATTACGAAATAGATTTAATGAAATTGGTTATGTTTAGAATTCCTGTAACGACCCACTTTTCGACCCCCGAATATCGACACTAATATATCTATGGTATTCATGTGTCGAGCACCCGAGTGCTAAAAAATGAATTGTTTGGGTAAAATAAAAAGAAAAGGAAATAGAATAAGAAAGAAGAGAATACAATATCAAAATCTCACAGCAGAACGATAATATATAACATCAAAAGAACAGTACAAAGGGTTAATCCGATGCAGAAAATTTAGAGTTACGAAACCCAAGTACTATCATCAGCCTGGACTGTTATAACAACATGTCCTCACAAATGAAGATATGTACAATATAGTAATGCAGTGGAAGTAAGAAACTATGGTAGGTGAAACATCCAACTCGTCTCCATAAGCTCCAAAGCGTCTATAGCTAAATCTAGAAATATACATGGAGCTGAACCGAGCGTTATAAGGAAATAACACCCGGATAGCCAGTGTAAGAAACTTAAGAAATATATGATCAGCATACAACAGTACAATTGGAAGACTGCATGGAACGCCATAATGGTATCCCCTCAAAAGAACCACCATCCAATAAGTACATAAGATGATATGCTAATGTCTAGGGTGAAGAATATAAATCGTTTCAAATAGCTGGAATGGTTACATTGCTTACATTCAACAGCATATTGAAGGTACAATCAAAACCAATAAGGGACGTTCGCATATTGGATTTTTCCATCAAGATCTCTTCGGAGGCCGAATCCAAACTCTATGCACAAGAGTTAGAAAGTACCTTCTGAGCATCATATATCTCTTGATAAAATATACTATTAAGCTAAACAGAAGCGGCCCAACATCCGAACAAAAACATGAACAATGCGAACCAAATATCATCAAATCCCGATGGCCAACCATTGATAAGTATCTCTAGATATGCAGTTGATAATACCTTGATGGGGGGCGGCTAAACCCCAGGTTGTGCATACTACTCTATTTTCTATCATATTCGATGTTGAGGTTATGTTTGGCATCTTTCACATGAGTCTTCATCACTCGAACAGAACATGAATCCCCAAATGGATTCCCGCATAAGCCTTTTCGATGAATGCTAACGTTATCCTCTCTTATGCAATACTCCTCAAGATAGGCAGTCCTATATGATAGTGCCATTTAAAATGTTAATGATGACCTTTCCCTTGGACTTAACCTTAGGATTAACAGTTCAACTATATAACCTTTCACTTAACAACCGCTTCCAAAAAATAAAACTCGTATACTAGTTTTGAAGTGGTATTCGATAAATAAAACATTTACCAACCCCGGTCTCTTCAGAACAAATTTGATGAATTTGGACATATTCAACAATAATGAGAATGACCGCATATGGAAATCAAGTTTTGTATACTTATCATATTTCCGATATTTTCCTCTCACACTATCCCTTGATCAAGAGTGAAGTTGGAAGGTTAGAGCTTTATTGCTCACATCCCTACACGAACATCAGCCTTATTCCCAAAGATAGACAAGCCCACTTCATCGGTTTTTAGTTCTAAGTATACGACTAAATGTTCTCCACAAACGAGTAAACACACAAAGCACGATCAAGCAACTTCTATCCCCCTTTTTGGTTTAATTGATTTTTGTTAACTAAAACCTCTTTAATTAGTACAACTTATTTTATCTAATAACACTTTGTTTATTGATTTCTACTATTCATTTGTACTCTTTCAATACTTCACAAAGTATTCATATACTTTTCACAAATGGAATAAGTAAATTCACAAATCATTAGCAAGAATTTTTTTATTTTAAAACCTTTACTTTTTCTATTTTTTTCCAAAGATTCTTTACATATAATTTCCTTCAAAGTATCCATTTAAGGAACTAAGTACTTTCACAAAGCCATTCAAAAAGGTTTAAGACTAATGTTACTTAAGCACTGTCACTACAAACCCAAAATTATTGCACTTATACTTATTTTTAAAATATTCTTTTTAAAGGTCTATTTATATTCATAAATATAGCCAAAAGGGTTAAAGATGAATGTTATTGACACATTGTCGCAACAAACCCAAAATCATTCCATACTTATATTATCTTTAAAACATTATTTTAAAGATCTAAGATAATATTTGGTTAAGTTCGATAGTCGACTATCCAGTTAAAACAATTGCTTATATAAATCAATGTTCATGTACTAAACTCATTTCCAAAATTTCAACTTATACTATTCCTTGCCCATGGGTGAAGCCAAGTAAGTCAGAGCACTAGTTGCATTAAAGCCTTGCCTAGACACTTCATTCTTGACTCTCACAAATAAATAAGTATACTCATCAGCTTTTATTTTTAGATATAATATTAATGATTTCCATAAACAAGTAACAAATAACATGATTAACCCATTTTTGACATTTCTAACTTAACTATTCCTCATCCAAGAGGGAAGTAGGTAGGTTAGATGTGACGACCCGGAATTTTTGTATATTTGAAATGGGAATATTTAATTTATTTTAAATATTCGAAGGTTAAATTTTAAATTAATTTTCAAATATACAGTATTTATTGGATGATAGATTATTGAATTAGACAATTAAAAATTGGATAAAATGTTGAATCGAGAGTTTTGAGCCAGTTAAAAATAATTTAAAGGCTTGTAAAATTTATATTGGTAATACTGAAGATAATAGAACTTTCAAAATTTGATTTCAGAATATTTTGTTCAGTTTTGAAATTATATCGTTTGAATCGATATTTAAAAATAGCCTTCCGAGGCACAGTCTCGGAATTCGACGAAACCAGTTCCATTGGGTCCGTAATATTGAATTATTATCGGATTTCAAATTTTGTATTTTTCGGAGTGGTTATGTGAGCACACGGTGAGTAAACGCGTTGAAAATTAAATCGAATTCAATTTAAATTTAATTTTTTTAAATTTGTCTACATCAACACGTTCTCCTTGAATCATGCCGAAGATCACGAAATTTATCGTGCAGAGCTTACCCCTTCGTTTCAAAGCATGGGCCCGTATCCTTTTCTTTCGTTCAAATCAAAACAAATCTATTCAAAGAAAATTAATGGCCGATTCCCTCAGCTTTAAATCAATCGAACGCATTTTTTCCTCTGATAAAACTCGTTCACCATTTCAATTCGTAGGCCATCTCCCCCTTATTCCTAAATCAAGTTTCAGCTCGAAATTTTTCCCCCTCATCAAAATCGAATTCGAGTCAACGAACGTGGCAAAGGCAATCGACGGTTTCACCTAGGGTTTCGAAAATCAACGCCTTCATAATAATCATCGCTACACACTCGGCAGTTCCATCAGCCATTGTCGACTCATACTTACCCCCCTACGCGATATTTTCTACTGCGATTTGAAGTTCTACTACAATCTCTTTTTACTGCTACTGCTAATTCGACTCGGAGAGTAAGGGGGTGGGCCGTGTGCGAGCCTCAGCAGTTCGAGGGCAAGGAGGGAAATCGCGACTACCTTTTCTCTAACGCACGAGATCTGGAGCTCGTATGCGAGCGATGGAATGGGCGATATGGGATGCGGTGGGCCATTGGGGTGCAGGCGCGAAGGGCAAGGGTCGAATCTGTGCTAGGGTGGTGTTTGTTTTCGTTGTCGTGAGGGCATGATGCTTGAGGCAGCATACGAGTCAAAGCAGAGCAGCTCGCGGATCGGGAACTCGTGGCGTCTTGGGATGTGGACGGCATTGTTGGGGGTGAGCAGCTTCTTGTCTCCTTCTTCTTTGTTTTGAAATTTAAAGTGTTCAACTCTGGGAATAATTTTCGGTTATAAACTGTTCAAAACAGAGAATAGGTATATGATAGAAGATCTTTGTGTTCCTTACTGAAGTAAAGAAAAAAAAATGTACATGTTTAAAACTTACTGTTACATTTTATAATAATGCACTAGTGATTAACGGTTCAATTAACTCATTTAATTATTTTTGTAAGTATATATATGTAGATGATTTCAGAAGAAAAGATAAGAAAAAAATAATTATATATACATATATAATTTCACTTATTGTTTCATTTTAAAATAAATATTAAGATGGTTAACTTATTTAAATTAGCCTATTCTTTTATTTTATCATTGGGAATAATTTATAAAAGGGAAAATAAATTTGTTTGATTAGTTTAAAATATTAATAAATTCCATAATATTATTCAAGGTCAAAAAAATCAAGAAACCAAGGCAATGTTGGAAATGGAATGCAAATGGAATAAGGTGAGTTAATCTCACTCAGCTGATTTTTATTCTAAATTTAAATGGTAAAATTTAAATAATTGATTGGATGATTGCATTGGTTGATGTGCTATATATATATAGTAGTATATAGCAATATATACATATTGGTATATGTATATATTGGAGTTGTTGATATTCCCGCATTATATAGCGGATGAGACCCTATGCGCCGCATAATAGCGGATGATTTTATATTAAACCCATATACTGCGATATTCCACCTCGAAGTGGAATTGGTATTGTGCTAACGTCTGTGGATGCAGGGAAACAGGTTGGAGGGATCCAACTGGATTCCTCAAAATATTTAATTTTGTTTAAATACTCTGTGATATGATTTTGATATCCTATGATGACTTATACGGATAATTGGATGTTATGATTTGGTTGGACCGATTTGGATATGCTGAGTTATCAAAATCTCTAGAATGGAATTTTTGAAAAGAAATAAAAGAGTAAATTTTTAAGTAAAATAATTATAAAGAGTTTGGAATAAATTTGAGAATAAATCTGATTAAGAATAAAAGTGATTTCCAAAATTCTAATAAATATGGGAAAGAGGAATTTTGAATAAACAGAGAAATATTGAATTTAAAGAAACTTATGTGATATTATTTAAAAGAATAAATAATTTATTTTAATTCAATATTTGAATGTAATTAAAAAGAAAGAAGAAATTTGGGAAATCTGAAATTTGTGTTTCAGTTTAAAGATTTTAAATCATAATGAGAAATAAAATCTAAAAGTTAATGTATTTTGGAATAAATGGAATAGCAAAGGAAATTTATTTCAAAGTAAGTAATGTAAATGGGAAAATCAATTGGAAATTGATTTGGTTGTTTAAAATTGGAATTTTAAAGAGAAATGAGATTTTGAAGATATAAACTGGGTTTATAAAGTGAAAGGGAATATCAGTGGATATTTGAAAATATAAATTCAAGGTGGGAATTTATAAAGGGATATGAATTGGTTTAAAAATAAATGTTGGTTTATTTTTAAAGGATGGGAATGAGAAGTGTATTTCTCTAGATAGCCAAGTACGTTTTCAAAGAAATTTTTATATAAGTTAAAAGTTCTAATTGTGTTTTTAAAAGCATGTTTTAGAAAATTGATTATTTCTAAATGTTAATTTCCTAAGTAAGTATTTTCAAAAATCTATTATTGTAGTAATTATATAAAAGTGATTTGGTATTATGTATTAAAAAGAGAAGTTAGCTTATATTTATAAAGTGGTTTACTTTAAATATTCTTAAAATATATATTTTGATAAGGTATTAAAGTAGTTTTTAAATTTCAATATTATAAAGTATATTTATAGTAAAGTGTTTTAAAATTATTTTAAAATTAAAAGTATTCTGTACTTGGTGATTCAGTGGAAATAATTATTTGGGAAATGTATTCCGTAAGCGGAAACTGTTTGAAATTGTTTTCAAAAGGAGTTTGAAAATAGAAATATATCTTGGAAAGATATTTGGGCAAATAAATAATGTGGGAAATTATTTATTGTGTGATGGTTGCTTGTGAATGTTAATTGATAGTTAAATAACCGACTATCAATATTGGCCAAATGCGTTGATCGTTTCGAAGAGACCGGGATCGAGTTTCCGTATACCGGGATTCTAGGTCTGGAGACTCGAATACCACTTCGATTCGGTTTGTACGTTTCGTGAAAACGATTTCAGAGTCGAAGATGGAGCTGTGAAGTGCAAGGGCTAGTCGCTACTAATCCTGAGGATATTTCCAAAATGGATGTAGTAGGAATAGTGCCTTCGGTTCCGTTCGAACCCGGGACGGACTTGTATGGACGAATGCTTGCGAAACATCGTCAGGTGGACGATGGGCATTCTAAGGGATATGTGCTATAAAGGTATCGTTTAGCCTCGAACCTCATCAACCGGGAATGACTGAAAATCAGGGGTTATGCAACAAGGCTTCGTGGGTAGCCCCCACTTGAGAGTAAGGTCATCCCTGTCTAGATGTCCCTTTTATTTCGGCTTAGTGTTGCGGTTGCTGATCCCAACCGTGGGGTGATTTTATTTGGAATTATCCAGTAAGGGATGATTTCGGCCTTGTGTTGCAGGGGAGCGGGCGTACTCCTCGGTACTGTGATCTAGGCCACGTACTGTGACAGGTGGTACCCCAGTGCCTAGTCCTTCGTTGGAAATCCATTCTCCCTACGTGCCTGTACGGTTTTGATTGTGCCCAACTATTGTTGAAATGTGAGATGCAAGCATTTCAGCTAGATTCTATTTTACTTTCTGTAGACACTATTATAATATCAGAGGATTTTGATATAAAGTGTTTTAGCTATCGTAAGGTAAAAACCCGACATGTTTATTTGTGGCGTGGTCTTACGAGATGCTTTTGTTTTCAAAGGATTTTGAAACTTTAATAATCAATTTGAGTGTGATTTTCTCACGCTGGTATTCCAGACTGACTCGGGTATTGTTTTATATGATGCTCGGGTCAGACCGAGTATTATAGGTTACAGGATATGATGCTGTGGAGCTCAGGAGACGAGCTGGATGTCGATACGTACTCCCGTACTTGCTATTATTTTTCCGCTGTGTATTCAGTTGTATGTTATGGATGTTGATGTACTCTGATGATGTATTCTGATGTATTGTATAAACAGATATAGTTTTTGATTTGTGTAAAGATCTGTTGATATATTATATTTTATTCCGCTGCGATGGTTAGATTCTGATGTTGTTTTTCTTTTATTTTCTTCTTCTACCTCTTCTTCTTTAACTAAAATGGTTCGATTTTCCGGGTCTGGAAAGTCGGGACGTTACAGTTGGTATCAGAGCTTAGGCTGGCGATAACCTTGGCTCTGGTGGGAATTTTGAGAGTATTAATAGATATGAGCGCGTATTTGTTAGTGAATATAAAATGGTTTTATATTGTGTTGGTTGATTTATTGAGTGGCATATGAACCTTCGTCGGCACAGTCCGCGCAACTGTATCGAAGGGGTTTCTAAACACTTGAATAGAACAGTTCGACACAATATTGTTTTAAATGGGTGAATGAAATAATTTTGCCCAAATTATTTTTATATATAAAAGGATAACTTTTGTAAATTATATATTTGGTTGCTTGGTTGTTAGAAAGCGGTGATATTAAATTATTATCATCATTGTAAAAATTGAATCAGAAATTGAAAACTTATAACCTAAGTTGAAGAATAAATTTATATAACAAAATGGAATTTGAAATATAGACTATAAATGCAATTTATAAATTGAGATAACCTTTATATACAAATGTGAATTACAAATGTGATTTATAATCAAATGAGATAAATTCATAAACAAATGAAATTTGTAAATGTAAATTGTAAATGTGACTTATAACTTGAAATAAAATGTGATAGAATTCCAGAGTAATGTTTGGATATAAAATTGAATGGATTTTGAATTTGAAGTTTTGGGGAAGGTTTAAACTCCTTTGGATTTAAAAAAAAAATAGTTTAAAGGTTTTGGGGAAATAATGGTGATATTATTTCATGAATATTTTTGAAATTGAATTGAAATCTGGTAGGATTTGGGATTTAAAAATGTTTGAAATGTTTTAAAGTGATAAAAGCATTAAATTCTCTTTCGGTCGCTGGAAAATAATTTCGGTGATGACTGCAGCATCATCGATGTCTATTTTCGAGTTTCCAAAGAGAAATTGCTACCAAACTGTTTTAAATTGGAAATGATTGTGAACTGGGTTGGTTTTGAAATTCAAAGGGAAAATTGTTTGGTAAAAGCAGATTATTTTTGAAATTGGGATTTGATGTGATTTACCAGATGTGTATGAGTTATTTATGGATTCAAAATGGTTTTTGAAATAAAACCGGGCAATTGAATTCTGGGAATTCTATTTAAAATATAAATGTGGAAATTTAAATGAATCAACAATATAAAGTATAGAATGAAGTTGATTGAAATAAGAAGGGAATGAAAGTTTAATTATGGGATTATAATTATGAGATGAAAATAACTAAATGAGTAATATAAGTTGGTAGATAAAAGAGTTAGAGAACTTGAAGGTGAATAAAATATATTTGAATTTAACTTAAGATAAGTTAAATAAAATTGAGAATTGGAATTGAATTAAATGTAAGTAAGTTGAAGTTGAATTGAATTGGATATAAAGGTAATGTAAAATGCTCATAATTGTGTAAAGAAATTCATATTCTTAAGTTCTTAAGTGTAATAATTTGAGATTTGATTATAAAGATGAAATGGACTTAAATGAATAGTCCCAGGTCTTCAGCAAGTAAGTTAAACTTATGAATAGAAATGAAATTGTAAGTCATAAATGGGAATCCATTACTTTGAACCATTAAGAGTTATAATTTGAAATTGTAATTATCAAATGGAAATGACTAAGATGAGCAGTCTTAATTTTTAAATAAATCCAAACTTGAATTATAAAATAAATTGAACTTAAGATAATTAAGTGAAGTGATATTTGGAATTAAAAAGCAAGTATTTAATTTTTAACCAGCGGAGGAACTAATTAGATAATAAATTAGTTAATGAAATTGAATTGTGAATAATGAAATTGGATTAAAATAGTGATGGTTTGAATTGCGAATGGAATCCAAATAAGTGAGAATAAATTGGAAATGACCGGGTTATTAATAAAATAATTCCATATGAATTGAGTATGGAAAATAAAATTCATAATGATTGAGTGAATGAACCAATTATATTAAATAAATAAATGGATGGAATTTGATTAAATAAGAATCAAATGAAAGATGGAAATAAAACTTTAAAGGGTTGGTTAAATGGAAAATAAACTTAAGTTATTGACTTAAGTAAATGTTGAATGGAAACCGAACTCAAACAGAAGAGTGGTTTAAACAAGTTGAGAAATAGTTATTGAATTTAAGAAAAAAAAAATGGAAATGAAGTAGTAAAATTGAAGTAAGTTGGACTTCATATGAAATGGGAGTTCAATTTGAATATATACACTTCAGTGGTGAAGTAGTAAATAAATATAAGAAAAATTTATATTGAACTTAAGAATTGAAGAATGAAATTCTTAAGAAAATTTGTATTGGAAATATACTTAGTAATTTTGGAATGGGAAAAAAATGAATATACTAAGTGAATAGTTGAATGAAGACTAAAACTGAAGTTGTGAAATGGGATAGTTGTGAATAAGGGGATAACAATCAAAAAGGAATGTGAATAAAAGAGAATTGATATAATTGGTAATCAATTGAAATTAATACGTAAGGTGTACGTATATTATTTATTCGCATAGCTATTTGGTCCAGATATCGAACACAGAATTTCGAGATAGTTTTATCGATCCGAATCAGGATTTTTCACTCGATTTTCGACGGCGAGCCTGGATATGGATTGTTGATTGATTCTGGAAATTCTCTATCATAGTTTGTGGCTATGTAAGGAGAATGACGGTTTCTGATCAAGAAACCAGATCTGAGTCCGCACTAGAAAGTCGGGTGGACGATACTAGTTCGGAAGTGAAATTATGTGATCGATTGAGCGATCGAATGTGATATTGCGTACGGATGATATATGTGCATCGTACGGGCTTAAGTAAAACAAATATTGTAAATTTGTAAAGAAAAGTATAAAATGACTTTGGAATTGTGATGGAATATTATTGCTTAGTAGGATATACAGGTGTATAAAAGCAATGGATAATTGGGATTTTTGATTTTAGAAGATAAAATTTAATGGCCCGACAAAAGGTATGTATTTGAATTTCTGTATGAAATTTGATTGGGTTTTTGATCCAGCCACTTGGCTTTTTGTTTTCTTTTTGAGATTGGGAGGCCGTAGAGCCATTTTGTAGTAGTACCGAGCTAGCCGCGCAAAGGAGACGCTGGCGAAATTTTTCGGAAATTTAGGGAGTTAGAAAAATTTTGGAAGATTTTGATAATTCAAAATTTGAATTCAAATTTAAATTTGAATGGATAAGTAGGTGGTATGGGTTGAACTTATAAATAAGTTTGGGAAGTTAAAAGATGATTAGTGTATCATTAATAAAAGATTGTTTGGGTATTGTTAAAACTGTTTGAATTTGGGAAATAGCTAACTTGGGAAATAGCTAACGGGATATGGGACATTCTTCTTAACTGGTAATTTCGAGGACGAAATTCTTTTAAGGGGGGAAGAATGTGACGACCCGGAATTTTTGTATATTTGAAATGGGAATATTTAATTTATTTTAAATATTCGAAGGTTAAATTTTAAATTAATTTTCAAATATACAGTATTTATTGGATGATAGATTATTGAATTAGACAATTAAAAATTGGATAAAATGTTGAATCGAGAGTTTTGAGCCAGTTAAAAATAATTTAAATGCTTGTAAAATTTATATTGGTAATACTGAAGATAATAGAACTTTCAAAATTTGATTTCAGAATATTTTGTTCAGTTTTGAAATTATATCGTTTGAATCGATATTTAAAAATAGCCTTCCGAGGCACAGTCTTGGAATTCGACGAAACCAGTTCCATTGGGTCCGTAATATTGAATTATTATCGGATTTCAAATTTTGTATTTTTCGGAGTGGTTATGTGAGCACACGGTGAGTAAACGCGTTGAAAATTAAATCGAATTCAATTTAAATTTAATTTTTTTAAATTTGTCTACATCAACACGTTCTCCTTGAATCATGCCGAAGATCACGAAATTTATCGTGCAGAGCTTACCCCTTCGTTTCAAAGCATGGGCCCGTATCCTTTTCTTTCGTTCAAATCAAAACAAATCTATTCAAAGAAAATTAATGGCCGATTCCCTCAGCTTTAAATCAATCGAATGTATTTTTTCCTCTGATAAAACTCGTTCACCATTTCAATTCGTAGGCCATCTCCCCCTTATTCCTAAATCAAGTTTCAGCTCGAAATTTTTCCCCCTCATCAAAATCGAATTCGAGTCAACGAACGTGGCAAAGGCAATCGACGGTTTCACCTAGGGTTTCGAAAATCAACGCCTTCATAATAATCATCGCTACACACTCGGCAGTTCCATCAGCCATTATCGACTCATACTTACCCCCCTACGCGATATTTTCTACTGCGATTTGAAGTTCTACTACAATCTCTTTTTACTGCTACTGCTAATTCGACTCGGAGAGTAAGGGGGTGGGCCGTGTGCGAGCCTCAGCAGTTCGAGGGCAAGGAGGGAAATCACGACTACCTTTTCTCTAACGCACGAGATCTGGAGCTCGTATGCGAGCGATGGAATGGGCGATATGGGATGCGGTGGGCCATTGGGGTGCAGGCGCGAAGGGCAAGGGTCGAATCTGTGCTAGGGTGGTGTTTGTTTTCGTTGTCGTGAGGGCATGATGCTTGAGGCAGCATACGAGTCAAAGCAGAGCAGCTCGCGGATCGGGAACTCGTGGTGTCTTGGGATGTGGACGGCATTGTTGGGGGTGAGCAGCTTCTTGTCTCCTTCTTCTTTGTTTTGAAATTTAAAGTGTTCAACTCTGGGAATAATTTTCGGTTATAAACTGTTCAAAACAGAGAATAGGTATATGATAGAAGATCTTTGTGTTCCTTACTGAAGTAAAGAAAAAAAAAATGTACATGTTTAAAACTTACTGTTACATTTTATAATAATGCACTAGTGATTAACGGTTCAATTAACTCATTTAATTATTTTTGTAAGTATATATATGTAGATGATTTCAGAAGAAAAGATAAGAAAAAAATAATTATATATACATATATAATTTCACTTATTGTTTCATTTTAAAATAAATATTAAGATGGTTAACTTATTTAAATTAGCCTATTCTTTTATTTTATCATTGGGAATAATTTATAAAAGGGAAAATAAATTTGTTTGATTAGTTTAAAATATTAATAAATTCCATAATATTATTCAAGGTCAAAAAAATCAAGAAACCAAGGCAATGTTGGAAATGGAATGCAAATGGAATAAGGTGAGTTAATCTCACTCAGCTGATTTTTATTCTAAATTTAAATGGTAAAATTTAAATAATTGATTGGATGATTGCATTGGTTGATGTGCTATATATATATAGTATTATATAGCAATATATACATATTGGCATATGTATATATTGGAGTTGTTGATATTCCCGCATTATATAGCGGATGAGACCCTATGCGCCGCATAATAGCGGATGATTTTATATTAAACCCATATACTGCGATATTCCACCTCGAAGTGGAATTGGTATTGTGCTAACGTCTGTGGATGCAGGGAAACAGGTTGGAGGGATCCAACTGGATTCCTCAAAATATTTAATTTTGTTTAAATACTCTGTGATATGATTTTGATATCCTGTGATGACTTATACGGATAATTGGATGTTATGGTTTGGTTGGACCGATTTGGATATGCTGAGTTATCAAAATCTCTAGAATGGAATTTTTGAAAAGAAATAAAAGAGTAAATTTTTAAGTAAAATAATTATAAAGAGTTTGGAATAAATTTGAGAATAAATCTGATTAAGAATAAAAGTGATTTCCAAAATTCTAATAAATATGGGAAAGAGGAATTTTGAATAAACAGAGAAATATTGAATTTAAAGAAACTTATGTGATATTATTTAAAAGAATAAATAATTTATTTTAATTCAATATTTGAATGTAATTAAAAAGAAAGAAGAAATTTGGGAAATCTGAAACTTGTGTTTCAGTTTAAAGATTTTAAATCATAATGAGAAATAAAATCTAAAAGTTAATGTATTTTGGAATAAATGGAATAGCAAAGGAAATTTATTTCAAAGTAAGTAATGTAAATGGGAAAATCAATTGGAAATTGATTTGGTTGTTTAAAATTGGAATTTTAAAGAGAAATGAGATTTTGAAGATATAAACTGGGTTTATAAAGTGAAAGGGAATATCAGTGGATATTTGAAAATATAAATTCAAGGTGGGAATTTATAAAGGGATATGAATTGGTTTAAAAATAAATGTTGGTTTATTTTTAAAGGATGGGAATGAGAAGTGTATTTCTCTGGATAGCCAAGTACGTTTTCAAAGAAATTTTTATATAAGTTAAAAGTTCTAATTGTGTTTTTAAAAGCATGTTTTAGAAAATTGATTATTTCTAAATGTTAATTTCCTAAGTAAGTATTTTCAAAAATCTATTATTGTAGTAATTATATAAAAGTGATTTGGTATTATGTATTAAAAAGAGAAGTTAGCTTATATTTATAAAGTGGTTTACTTTAAATATTCTTAAAATATATATTTTGATAAGGTATTAAAGTAGTTTTTAAATTTCAATATTATAAAGTATATTTATAGTAAAGTGTTTTAAAATTATTTTAAAATTAAAAGTATTCTGTACTTGGTGATTCAGTGGAAATAATTATTTGGGAAATGTATTCCGTAAGCGGAAACTGTTTGAAATTGTTTTCAAAAGGAGTTTGAAAATAGAAATATATCTTGGAAAGATATTTGGGCAAATAAATAATGTGGGAAATTATTTATTGTGTGATGGTTGCTTGTGAATGTTAATTGATAGTTAAATAACCGACTATCAATATTGGCCAAATGCGTTGATCGTTTCGAAGAGACCGGGATCGAGTTTCCGTATACCGGGATTCTAGGTCTGGAGACTCGAATACCACTTCGATTCGGTTTGTACGTTTCGTGAAAACGATTTCAGAGTCGAAGATGGAGCTGTGAAGTGCAAGGGCTAGTCGCTACTAATCCTGAGGATATTTCCAAAATGGATGTAGTAGGAATAGTGCCTTCGGTTCCGTTCGAACCCGGGACGGACTTGTATGGACGAATGCTTGCGAAACATCGTCAGGTGGACGATGGGCATTCTAAGGGATATGTGCTATAAAGGTATCGTTTAGCCTCGAACCTCATCAACCGGGAATGACTGAAAATCAGGGGTTATGCAGCAAGGCTTCGTGGGTAGCCCCCACTTGAGAGTAAGGTCATCCCTGTCTAGATGTCCCTTTTATTTCGGCTTAGTGTTGCGGTTGCTGATCCCAACCGTGGGGTGATTTTATTTGGAATTATCCAGTAAGGGATGATTCCGGCCTTGTGTTGCAGGGGAGCGGGCGTACTCCTCGGTACTATGATCTAGGCCACGTACTGTGACAGGTGGTACCCCAGTGCCTAGTCCTTCGTTGGAAATCCATTCTCCCTACGTGCCTGTACGGTTTTGATTGTGCCCAACTATTGTTGAAATGTGAGATGCAAGCATTTCAGCTAGATTCTATTTTACTTTCTGTAGACACTATTATAATATCAGAGGATTTTGATATAAAGTGTTTTAGCTATCGTAAGGTAAAAACCCGACATGTTTATTTGTGGCGTGGTCTTACGAGATGCTTTTGTTTTCAAAGGATTTTGAAACTTTAATAATCAATTTGAGTGTGATTTTCTCACGCTGGTATTCCAGACTGACTCGGGTATTGTTTTATATGATGCTCGGGTCAGACCGAGTATTATAGGTTACAGGATATGATGCTGTGGAGCTCAGGAGACGAGCTGGATGTCGATACGTACTCCCGTACTTGCTATTATTTTTCCGCTGTGTATTCAGTTGTATGTTATGGATGTTGATGTACTCTGATGATGTATTCTGATGTATTGTATAAACAGATATAGTTTTTGATTTGTGTAAAGATCTGTTGATATATTATATTTTATTCCGCTGTGATGGTTAGATTCTGATGTTGTTTTTCTTTTATTTTCTTCTTCTACCTCTTCTTCTTTAACTAAAATGGTTCGATTTTCCGGGTCTGGAAAGTCGGGACGTTACAGTAGAGCTCTATTGCTTTGTTCCTACTCGACATTAATCTTAACTCTCACAAATAGATAAGCCTACTTCATTGGATTTTAGTGTTTAGCCTAGTCCATTACCTTTTTAAAATCTTATGTATACTTTAAAAATATTTGTAAATAGGTTTTAAATATCTATGTAAAATATTACTTGAAAATAACTAATTTATAACTTGATGAAAAGCATGTTTTATATTATAAAACCTCTTTACTTTAAAAATACATATAATTATTAAAATATATATAAACTTTAAACCAACTTTAAAATATTTCATACTATATTTGAAAACATCTCTAAAAAGTTTAGAAAAAAATACCAAATTTAAATATAATTTTCAAACATTTAAAACCATAAGCGACTTACTGCAACATTTATGAATTCTGTTAAAAGTCTTTGTTAAAAACAACGTTGAAAAGCATGATCTTTATGACTAGTTTTAACCACTTTAACAAATAATTTAAGACTTGAAATAATAAGTATCAACCTTAGGGTGTTTAAAAACCATGGAAAGAAACCCCTAAGAATATCTTCCAATTTATTTATAAAAATTCTTGAAAATATGCTATATTTACAAAGTGTATTTATAACCACCTTTTTGCTTCAACTTTCACAACTTTGGTTCACAATTTCTACAACTTTCTAAACCATTCCTTTACTGTCCAATACACTAACATATGCATAGAGAATAATCAAATTTTGCCGATTTCATATCATATATATCCAATTTACACAAGTTAAAGTTAAGGGATATCGAAGTGCACTTATAACGCCTATTCTCGCTTCAAACACTTTCAAACATACTTCAATTCAATACATAGTTCAAACAACTATTTAATCATCAAGTCGAGGTCATGCCATAAGTTTAAGAGGGTAATTGAAGCGATGTATATAATATAAAATTCTCATTTGCTTTCAAAAGCAAGAGGGGTCCAACGTTTATAACTTTAATTTGTTAATGTCACTTTAACTTTATAATTCAAATACTAACATATATATTGTTACACTAGTTCATACAATGTTCTACAGTGAAGGAAAATGGGCAGTGTTGATGCTTGAAGTTACAACACCAAACCCGATCCGAGCCTTACAACTATAGGAATCGCAGCAAGAGAATACTACATCGAAGCTTGGGGGCCGTACGTACCGAGCTGAGATGACCGCATCTCCCAAGCTCATATTTAGTCAAACCTAAAGGAATAGGTCCACATTAGCATATACTGGGGACAACCTAGCCAGTGCCACATGGGATCAAAAGCACCCTGAAGGGTTTGTATAAAGGGCCACTCAAGGTGTGCTTCAACACAGAACCATGCTTACATGTAAACGACAAATATGAAGCTGCACTCAATTCAAGCTGCCCCAAACTCAAATCACAAATAACCTCAAGCACATTCTAGGCATATGCCAAGTCAACTCTCAGAGCAGAATGGGAAATAATACTCTATTCCGACACAACATGATGTTTAGTCCAACATATATGGCAAAGGTATTAGCAGGGCAGCCTGACCTGAGCACCGGGCAATATATGCCACAGTACCTCATCATATGCATTAACAACATAACATCGTATACTGGTTAGCATAGACACAACGAGTTCGAAAAGTAACAACGAATGTCTTTATAAAGGCTCACAAGCAAAGTTAATTCAAATTGGATTCTCCCACCACAATTTCAAATATTCCCGCTCTAAGTTTGGGAGTTCCCACCTCTATTCAAAACTACCCACCAAAGACAAGTCAGTAATCCTACACATCAAATAAAAATACAGATAGATAACATCTGGCAGAAACCAAGGGTTGAGGCATAACAGCGAGAAAGAAATTCCAGTAATCTACGTACCTTTCATGACTATAAAAATGGCATTATAGCGTGAAAGGGACTTTTTTCCTCTTCTGACATTTTTTTTCTTTTTTGGAAACCTTTAAGGTTCAATTGTACCTTCTGCCATGAAATTATGTGTCATATATCTATTGCCAGGAAATTCTATACCAAACCAATGAAAAAATAAGAAAGAGAAACTTTCCCGTGGACGTAGAATTTCTTAAAATTCAAACCACATAAACCCCTATTTCATTTATCGTTTTCTGCTATTTCCTTGATTAGTTTATTACTATATTTTAACTCACATGTAATTGAATTAAATACTAGATAGATCATACATTTTAACAAACAGTTAAATTGCGACTACTTGATTGTCTGAGCATTCAGCGGCGTAATCATCACTTCACGGTGAAATTAAGATTACTTAGTTTTGCTAATTCAAAATTGACAAGGTAATTAGAAAATTAATTATTTTGCATGTAATCGAGTTGAAGGACGAAAAAGTTTATCAACATTTTTCAACGCTTGAAGGAGGGCCAGAACCTCCGTACCTCTATTCGTTTTCCACATCTGGTAAAACATTACACCATAAATCATGATTCCCACCGATTTCCTTACTACTCCAATTCAGGAGCCTTCACATTTGGCAGTAAAAACTATGCCCAAATCACTTATACATTTAGATGACACAGGAACTCCAGCCAAGGCCTCCACCGATCCCATACAGGCCGTATTCTAATCCTTTGAAGTCCAAAATAAATCGACGCATGGAAGGATTAGAGAAAACAATAATCTAACATGTCATTCATAGGGCATCTTCATCTCCCCACTCCATAGCCAGCGCCATCATTCAACAATTGCACTGGACATTCAACAGGATAATGATTACAACACTCCAATCAAAACCAAGCCGGACGATATAAATCCTTTACTGTTGGAAAAACCAACCTGATCTACTAGAAATGATGAGGATGCCATGTTTGATGGTAACTCATCCCAGGTTGACTCAAGGGAATACAAGATCTAACAAGTCAGAACTTGGATAGAGCAACTAGCAAAGATTTATCAATAGGGCATCAGAGAAAAGATAGAGGAAGGAATTTACACCCCTTTCAGTGGGAATGTTATCGATGCCAAATTTTTTGATAATTTCAAAGTTGCTACAATTGATAAGTCTGACGGATCTACCAACCCCGAGGATCACCTCAGCACCTTCAAATACTTCATAAATATGCTAATAGCTGGGAGGATGGCCCGTTGTAAACTATTCCCTATACTTATCCAGTGTGGCTTCACAGTGGTTCAGAAGACACAGGTCAAGAGAGGCCAGATCTTGGAGACAATTATTTATTAATTTCCTTATAAAGTTCAATTCGAAAGGGAAGCCTCTCCAAACATCCATACCATATATCATAAATAATATACCTTTAGTAGAATAAACTAAGAAATTGATCAAACTTCTACTTTTTTTATCCTTCCATCCATTCACCGTTACCATACAACTGGTTTCCTTCCATGAATCTCGATGTTTTTTGACTTCATTATTTACTTGTTGAACACAATTATTTAGTAACTTGCCATACAATGCATAAAGGTTTGGTCCTTCATACGCTTTTTCAAAACTAACATGGCACTTATCATTGGTTGATACAACACAGAATTCACGACATTGAATGGGATTGATGCATCATAAAACCACTTCACAATTGCTATATCCACATTGTCTCTTACTGCTTGGCCTTGAAGTACAATTTTTATAGTTGGTTGAGAGTTAGTGGTGGTTCTTGGACTAAAAGTGGGACTTAGGAGATTGTTAGAATCCGAAGGTTGTACAATAGTAGATGTGACTCTTTTCTTCAAACATAAAGGCATATCATCATCTTCATTTTGAAAAGCACAATCTTTAGACTTTTTTGTTGCAATATTCATTTTTAGAACTTCCCTACTTTCAATATTCAACTTCATAATGTGTTTGACTTCATTGTTCACATGCATACAAGGATTACATTCACCTCCAAATAAACTTGAATATATGAAATGACGAATCCCACCACCTTTTTAAAAACTTTGTTGCAACACATACACTTTATCACATTAGCTATTGTTTTAGTGCAATATTGCCATGCTAGATCAGATTTAGTTCTACTTGATTTTTAAATAGTGCTTTGAATACTAGGATTAAATGCTTCTTCAGAAATTGGATTTGATACCATTCTATAAGTATTTTTGAGAAAAGAACATTGTTTTAACATTAAAAAACCAATATATTAATTATAAATTGGGTCTGAAATTGAAAATTTTAAATCAATATGAACAATAAAAGAAATTAGTTAATAATATGAGCGTTAAACTAAATATTAGTAGCAAATTTGGTCATTGTATTGCCATAACTTCAATTATGTTTTGCAATTTGCTGCACTTGTCATTACTATCAAATGTTGAAACTTCATAAAATTGTTGCATTAGATGCGCTAATTAATTGCCAAATAAAAGATATAAGAAAAAAATTCAGTATTGGTATTTATTTGCAAATTGTAGTAAATTGCAGTATTGCAGATTGCAGTAAAAACTTCATCAATCAACACTTCCATCAAATTTGATTTAGCCTCATCAGTTATGTTTGCAAATTGCAGTAATTCAATTTTTCAACAACCACTAACCTCATTTACATTTATAAGTTCAACTATTCAAGAATTAATAATCAACATAAAATCTTTACCACTTCAAATTTTAGTAGTAAATAGCAATTCAACTAACATAAAAAGGAAATAGGGGAAAAAAGAAGAAGAAAAGGAAATCATACGATACCTGTTTGGTAGATTCGACGAACTGAAAGTAAACTGTGGCTATGCTTGTGATTGGCGGACATGACAGTGACAGATGTAGTAACAGGTGGCGATGACAACTGGAGTGACGAAGATGACTAAGGCAATTTAGGGTTAGGATTTTTTAGTTTGGAAGTTGAGATGTGTAGAAAGAAAATAATCGAGCTTTGTTGTTTGAAGAGGGAAAAAACGCGAAAGAGAAGGTTGGACGGCTGAAGAAATGGTTGAACCAATGGTTGGAGGGTTGAACCACGGTTTGTGCATGGACACAGTTTGATTTAGTTTCCGGCCTTTGGGGACCACAGCCTGCGGTTAATCGTAATTCAACCATGGCCAGGTTGGGTTTTAAAAACTATGCTTGAAACTATTCTTTAAAAGAATACCGCCAAACGAATCTAGGATTCCATGAAAAAGAAATATGAAGGGAGTGCTAGGGTCAAGAGGTCCCACCTTCAAGCTCTTAGAAAAGAATTTAAAATGCTAGAAATGAGATCTTGTAAAGTAGTGTCAACACTTATCTAGGGTCATGGCAATGGCAATGGAAAACAAGATACACGTCTATGAAAAGAATAAGTAGGATGTTAAAGAGGTGGAGAAGATTCTACGTTCCTTAACAGAAAAGTTTGATTAGGTTGTTTGCTTTATTGAGGAGTCGAAGAACATAGATTCCCTTATTGTTGATGAATTGCAAAGTTCATTGATAGTGCATGAATAGAAGTTTAAAAGGCATAATGGAGAAGAACAAGCCTTGAAGGTGACAACACATGAAGGATATCGAGGTTGTGGTCGTGGTACTTACAAAGGAAGTGGAAGAGGAAGAAGGAGAGGTCGAGTAGGTTTCAATAAGGCAACTATAGAATGTTACAAATGCCACAAGCGTGGGCATTTTCAATATGAATGTCCAACTTGGGATAAAGAGGTCAATTACACTCAACATGCATGGTGAAGAAGAGGAGTTGTTATTGATGGCTTAAGTGGAGTCGGAGGAATCAAAGGAAGAAAATTTTGGTTTTTTGGATTTGAGATGTAGCGATTATATATGTTTCGACAATCTTTTTTGTAATCTCCACTAAAACATTAGACAGATGGTGAAACAGGGAAACTACATGAGAATGGAAGTAAAGGGTAAGGGAGATGTGAGGTTGAAAGCGAATGATATTAATCATATGGTGACTGATGTGTTCTTTGTGCTTGATTTGAAGAATCATTTTTTTAGTATTTGATAACTACAAGATACGGGCTTGACGATTCTTATCCAAAATAGTTTATGTAAAATCTATCATCTTGATAAGGGTTTGATTATTCAAACTACAATGTTCATCTTATCGTCTACATCACAACATAAAAAATCTGGTTTGTTTTCATGCTTCATCACAAGATTTATCATACCTTTAGCATTGTAGATATGGGAATTTGAGTCATAAAGGGTTGAAAAACATTCACTCTAAGATATGGGAATCTAATTAATAACGGATTGCGTGATTGCAAAACAACACCGCAATAAGTTACCAATGAAAAGTTTCTGGAGAGCAAAACAAAAACTACAGCCGATCCATGCATACATATTGTCCTATCTTACCTACCTCAAATAGTAATAACAGGTACCTAATTTGTTTCATTGATGATTTTAGTTATAAAGCATGGGTATATTTTTTGGTTAAAAAATGTGAAGCATTCACTGCTTCCAAGTATTTTAAAAGCTATATTGAAAAGGAAGTTGGTGCTTTTATTAAATGTTTGATATTAACCCGCTATTTAGTGAAGAAGATTTCAACTGGAATTTAAAGATTCAAACGAAGATGAAACATATTGAAAATTTGGAGGCACACTTAAAAGGACTAGAGAATGGAGCTCAAGTATTTTGGATGAAAAGTACACTAAAGAGAGAGTTTACCACCGACCTCTCAAATAGGTATTGACCTCTCTAGTTAACTCCATAGATGTTGCGACTACTTTAGGATACCTCCATATGGATTTAGAAGAGTGCTGCAAAAGAGTACAAGTCATTTCGAGCTAAGGAAAAAAGTCACTACCGACATCTTAGGGAAAAAAGGCTGATACCGAGCTATTTTGGAGAGAGGTAGGCATCAACTTATTTTGGATGACCAACGATCGATAGAAACAACATGGGACACCTTAAAATGAAGTTAGAAGAATGATGCAAGAAGGTTTGAAGTGGTTGAATTACAGGGACAAGTCATCACCCACTTGAGAGGTCAACACCGACCTTTGCAGTTAACTTAGGAGAATGAAGCTTTGCACACAACTTCGAGCTGATATTTGAACTCTGTCTCAGGTGGATTTATGGCCTAAAACGACCGTTTCCTCTATAAATCCATAAAGCAACCAAAACGGGGATTGGATCCTCTACCATTAGAGACTTCTATTTCTTTACTTCTAACATTTTCTCTATTAAAGTCACCTAGGAAATAACTATTTGTTGTTCTAGGCTTAGATCAGCAAATTCCTAGCACTAGTGACTCACAAACAACCTAGAAACTCCATTGTAAATCTAAGATCTACTAGATTATGGTCACTTTTAAGAAAACTAGTTGTAATCCAGAGAGAGAACAACTAATAAAAAGACTGAAGTGGACATAAACCGGAGATTACATCGAACCACAATAAAAAACTTATGTGTATTATTGTTTATTTTCTGCCTTTTCTTTTACTTTAATTTGAACTGGTGTTTTCATCTGATTTCTAGGTGTGGATCTAATTTTTGGGTTAACATTTTGGTGCTTTCACTGAGAACAAAGCTAGATCTGCAAACTTGAAGCTTGAATTTGAGATTTGGAGAAGATGATGAGACCTGATACTAGATCCAAAAATAGAGCAAGTCAACTAGATCCTGTGGTCAGCCAGGAGGTGTCCTCAAATTCTCATCAATCCATCCACATTACTGAAAGTGTGTACGGATCGTGCTATATGGAATAGAATAATTAAACAGTGCGGAAATATAAAACTGATAAGTGATAATAGCAGTAAATAATAAAAAAGACACCGGAGATTTTTATACTGGTTCAGAGCACCGTCCTACGTCCAGTCCCAGACTCCTTCTGGAATTAACCAACTAACAATACCCTCACTTAACCCAGAGGAATAGGTTTATACAACCCTTGAGCAGCCGAACAAGGACCTGAGCAGCAGAACAGGATTTTGCCTCAGCAACAGAAGAGGTCTTTACTTAACCCGAGCAGCAGAACGGATCAATATTAAATACAAATTAGTTTCTGACTTCTTGTGTTCTTAATAACACTAATGAGTCAATGATGTACAAAACTTCCTATAATCTAATCCTCAAATTTGTGAATGTGAATAAGGATTGAAGGAAGAATATGATAGCCTTATAGAGCAAAAAAGAATATTAGAGAGTAAGATCAGAAAGCAATAATTGAATTTATTATTTTGATGTAGAACTAACGTGTTTATATAGTTGTCTAAGAGATATAACCATTCACGAATAGTTCTCATCAAAAGAAGCAACTATTTAGAAGAAATATGGATTGAGACTCTTCATCAAAGGAGGTGTCTTTTCAGAAATAATGACTGTTGGAATACAGGAGTCGACTGGTCAAAATATACCAGCCAACTGGTCGAAGAAGGCGTGTGCATGTTTTATGTGCATGTTTGCATATATATGAACAAACTGCTGAACCAGTCGACTGGTTGAAATGCGCCAGTCGACTGCTCTAGCTGTTTGTGCATATATATGCATATTTTCCAACTTATTCAAAATTTCGATGAAGATGGATAATTGCTTGATGTTTGTGAGAGATTTTGAGGATAGATTTTAACAAAAATAACTACTCTACAAACACAATATACATGTACTAACACAATTACACAATGGCCTTGAAATCTCCAAAGTGCTAGCATATCTCCTTCGGTCAGTAGTCGCATCTTCTTTGCTTCTTCTTGTTAATTATTGTACGTTGTCATGAATCAAAATCCATGATTCAACATTCTCCCCCTTTTTGATTGATGACAACCTGTATAAGGAAAATATATATGTCGTAGCAGAAGAATATAAACTCCCCCTGAATTTATTATTCCTCCTGAATAAATGGCTATCTTTTTCCTGCAAATAAAATGTTAGTCCACCTATGTCTCTCCCCCTTTGTCATCGACAAAAAGGAAAAATAGAAGCATTACATAACTAGGTAGCATATAAAATATGAAATATGAATGGAACCAGGTAGCAGTAGTAGCAGTAGTCATAGAGAGACTAATTATACAAGTCTCTTAAAATAGCAAAGTAGTGAATAATAAACAAAAATACCAAAAACCAACACTAGAGATAACCATGAATGATTAGTCGGAATCTGTTTGCTCATCGTCTCCTTCCTCTTCTTCTTCTTGAATTTCTTTCCCTTTGCTTTTGTGCTGTGGATCAGAAGTAGATCCACCAATACTTGGAGAAGAGCTAGTAGCTTCATCTGAAGTGCTCCATGTGAATTGAGGTGCAGGACGTTTTACCGGATCTTGAGTAGCATGAGGACTTGATGAAGAGCATGAGATTGCGTCCCATAATTTGACAAAGAATGATTTTACCTTATCGAATTTCTTATCTATTTTAGCATCCATTCTTTTCAAACGAGCTTCTAGAAGGAATTGATTCCGAGCAACTATATCCATTGATTCTTTTGTTGAGAGAGTTGTAGAGGGAATGCGAACATCGCTTGGCCTTGAAGATTAAGAAGTAGCAGTTGGTGGTTGTTGAGGTTGTCTTGAATGTGCACGTGCAAGCCAATCTGCATAAGGCATAATGCGAAGAGTGGGAGGAGGCAGCTTCATGAGCTTTATAGTCTTTGCATTAAGAATCCCGATGGTTGAAATTTCAGAATCTGGTTCCGGGACGTCACAATGTTTAAGTAAACGCATTATGTACTCAGCATAGAAAATACGTTTCATAGCACCTTGATTGAAGCCGAGTAACTCGTCTACTATGAGTTGAATCCAATTAATGTCTTTACCATCATATATAGCATACAAAGCATGAAAATTTTCTTGATAAACCTGATCAAAACTGCCGGTTCGTTGAAGAATAGAGCGCATCATTGCCCGATGAAGTAATCTGGCGGTGGGACGAAGACCAATAGACTTTGTACCGTCTGAATTAACTTCTATAAAACGGTGACTGACTTCATTTCGGGTATGGACTACACAATCAACTTCTTGAAGATTACTCCCATCCGTTGGTGTGTCAAGAATATGACTAATACGATCAATTGGGAGAAACACCTTCTTGCCACATACTAAGCTCCAAATGCAATTATCTCGGTTACCTCTTGGATCTTGGTGACCCAAATTCAAGTTAGCCAGAAAAAGTTTAACCATGATGTGATTTATAGGAAGCTTGTTCTTTTCATAGTCAAGTAGAGATTCTAATTTTCCCTGCCTAGCAATGTTGAGAAGACCGTAGGCTGAGAAATTCGGGAAAACAACAAAGGAGCTCTCTAGAATTGGAACATTTTTCAATTTCCTCCATCGCTGTATGGCAGTAGCATCGTACAACCACTGAGCAATGTATGTATCAATGGGATCTTGAGTGGAAGAAGATGAAGTTTTTGATTTTTTGGTTTTGGGAGGTGCCATTGTAGTGTAATTTGAAAATAGTTGAAGGGGTGGTAGGGTTTTGAAATTTGAAAAATGAAGAGGAATGAATCGGTTATGAAGAGATGCAGTTGAGTTGGCAAAAATGTATTGGATAGTAGGGTGAAAAAATTGGGTCGGGTTGCAGAAAATTTTAACCATGAAGTCCAGCAGTCAACTGGTGAGTGATATCTAGTCGGCTGTTTAAGCAATCCTTAGAAGAGCTTAGGTAAACTAGTCGACTGGTGAAACTTAGTCGACTGGATAAGGAAACCAGAGAGCAAACAATGTTAAAGCAGTCGACTGGTTGAAACTAGGCAGTCGACTCCTGGAACAATTTTTGTACAGAGATTTTGTGACTTGTAAAAATCTATATATCAAAATTGTGTACTAATATATATATAAAATAGGAGATTTTCATACATAATAACAGTATGTCCAACACTCATTTCATCTTTGGTTGAGATTTTTGATCATTAGGAAAAAATATATATTATTTGAAACAAAGAATTATAATGAATCAAAATATATAAAACATAACTTAGGAACAAAATACAAATAAAGTAAGAAATCATTTGGGAGATTTCTTTGGAGTCTTCCTTTGAGACTTCTTTGGAGTTGTCTTCGGTGTGGTTTCCTCTCCTAGTTCTATTTTGGTATGCTCAATATATGGTTGGAGAGGAGACCAAATGTTATTCCGAGACGTATAATTTGGAGAGACTGGAGGAGGTTGAGAACTCGGTTCCCATGGATTATAATGAGAGGAAGACGGTTGAGAAGTATGAGGATGAAAAGATTTTGGTTCATGTACGTTAGATGTAGAACAACCACAAATTTTCGATCCGATATCTGCAAGAAACTGAAAACGTCTTGTATTTGTTTTCTGCTCATAATACATTTCACGGTTAAGTTCAACTAGTTCCCGTTGATAGTGATGCATATCATTTATCTTTTGTTTAGTATCCGGGGAACCGAAGAACAAAAACCGCCTAGACTTCTTCTTTTCCGGAGTATATCCGGTATGATTTCTAGTAGTTGGAGTGGGTAAATGAGAATCAGAGGAATCATATGCAGAAGATGGTGTTGAAAAATCTTCGCATGATGGTTCATCAGAAGAGTTGTGGTTAGAAGCCATAAGAATGATAATATTTGCCAAGAAGAGTTCTAGAGTCATTGTTTTGAAATAAGTGAAAGAAGGCTGTAATTTTGTTTGCAAAAGAGAATGTGAGGATAATATACAAATAGAGAGTATATATATAGGGGAAAACTTCAGAAAGTATAGATGGTTAGAAAAGTTAAAAAGTTTTCTACCGGAAGAAAAAGAGTGATGGGGAGAAAATAAAGGAAACAGGTAGTTAAAAAATAACTGAAAGATGTTATAAAACAGAAAACATAAGAAAGCAAGAAATACACATAGCTTAGTTGGTAAGTATATCTTTAAGAGAGACGATACCAAGTTCTCGTCTAAATTTAATAAAAGAATTTTCATTTAAAGGTTTAGTAAAAATATCGGCCAATTGATTTTCTGTAGGAACAAAATCTAAATTTATTAAATTCTTTTCAATACAATCACGAAGAAAATGGTGACGAATGTCAATATGTTTTGTTCGTGAATGATTAACTGGATTTTTGGATAAATTTATAGCACTGGAGTTATCACAATATATTGTTGATTTAGATAGGTCGAAACCAAAATCTTTAAGTGTTTGTTGCATATATATGACTTGAGAACATGTTAAAGCTGTAGATATATATTCTGCTTCACAAGTAGATAGTGAAACACAATTTTGTTTTTTTACTAAACCAAGATACAAGAGACCGTTCAATAAAATGGCAAGTCCCACTTGTACTTTTTCTATCCGTTCGACTTCCTCCAAAATCAGCATCGCTATAGGATACTAATTCGAAAGGACATTCTTTAGGATAAAAGAGTCCAAAGTTCTTGGTTTTACTAAGATACCGTAAAATTCGTTTCACTGCTCTCATATGTGATTCTTTAGGATCTGCTTGAAATCGTGCATATAAACAAACACTCATCATTATATCTGGTCTACTAGCAGTTAAATAAAGTAATGATCCAATCATGCTTCGATATAATTTTTTGTCAACACTTTTGCCATTCTCATCTTTTTCTAGATGTGTTATTGTACTCATAGGAGTTGGTTTGCCAGAAGTATTTTCCATATTAAAACGTTTGATTAAATTATTACAATATTTTTCTTGATTTAAAAAGATACCATTTTCAAGTTGTTTGATTTGTAAACCAAGAAAATAATTTAATTCACCCATATGGGACATTTCAAATTCTTTGGTCATTATGTTTGAAAATTCTTTACATAGTTTTTCATTAGTAGACCCAAAAATAATGTCATCAACATATATTTGAATAACTAAAATATCCTTTTTATTTCTTTTGATAAAAAGAGTTTGATCAACCTTCCCAATTTCAAAACTAGAATCTATAAGATAACATTTGAGACGATTATACCAGGCACGAGGTGCTTGTTTAAGACCGTATAAAGCTTTCTTTAACTTATAACATGTTTTGGAAATTGTTCATGTATAAACAGAGGAGGTTGTTCAACATAGACATTTTCTTTTATAAAACCATTTAAAAATGCACTTTTAACATCCATTTGATAAAGTTTAAAATTATGAAAGCATGCATACGCCAATAAGATACGTATTGCTTCTAATCTAGCGACCGGAGCAAACGTTTCTTCATAGTCAATTCCATCTTCTTGATTATATCATTGTGCAACTAATCTAGCTTTATTTCTAGTGATATTTCCAAGTTCATCAGCTTTATTTTTGAAGACCCATTTTGTACCAATGACTGATTGATCACTAGGCCTTGGAACTAAATCCCAAACATCATTTCTTTCGAATTGGTTTAGTTCTTCTTGCATAGCGATAATCCAATAATTATCAGTAGAGGCTTCTTTAATATTTTTAGGTTCAATTGAAGAGAGAAAAGCTACATGACCCATTTTATTCAATTGACTTCTTGTTCTAACATTTGAATTAATTTCTCCAATCACATTTTGAACAGGTTGATCCCGTAAAATTCGAGGTGGAGATCTTATTTCTGTTTGAACAGAATTATCAATTTGATTTTCATTACGAACAGTATTTTCAAAATTCTCAAAATTTGTAGTTTCAGTATTTGTGATATTTTTAGAAAATTCTTCATCATCTCTTATACTTGGTTTAGTAATAAAATTTTCATTAAAAGTTACATGTAATGTTTCTTCAATAATTTTTGATCTTTTATTAAAAATTGGATATGCTTTGCTTCGATCTGAATATCCAATAAAGATTCCTTCATCAGATTTTGGATCAAATTTGCCAAGCTGATCTTTAGTATTTAAGATAAAACATTTGGAACCAAAAACTTTAAAATACGAAATATTTGGTTTTCTGCCATAGAACAATTCATAAGAAGTATTCTTGGTTAGTGGTCTAATAGAAACACGATTCAATACATAACAGGCTGTTGCAACTGCTTCTGCCCAGAAATGTTTTGGTAGCGTACTTCCATTTAACAAAGTTCTTGCACATTCTTGTAAAGTTCTATTTTTTTGTTCTACTACTCCATTTTGTTGAGGAGTTTGAGGAAAGGAAAAATTATGGATTATTCCTTTCTTTTTACAAAAATGTTCAAAAGCTTCGTTTTCAAACTCACCACCATGATCACTTCTAATATTTTTTATTTTTAAATCCTTGAAATTTTGTATTCTTTTCACAAAAGTTTTGAAATACTCAAAAGTATCACTTTTGTTTTTCATAAAAATAGTCCAAGTATATCTAGAAAAATCATCAACAATTACAAACACATACTTACTATGATTTATGGATTGTACTTGAGTTGGTCCGAATAAATCCATGTGTAGTAATTCTAGTGGTTGTACTGTTGAAATAGCCTTTTTAGATTTAAAAGATGACTTAGTTAATTTTCCTAATTGACATGCATTACAAATATGATTTACTTTAAAATTCATTTTAGGTAAACCATTTACTAATTCATTTTTAGAAAGTTTATTTATAGCTTTGAAATTAATATGACAGAAACGTTTGTGCCATAACCAAGGATCATTTTCTTTGGCTATTAAACACATATCTGAATTATGATTTATTTTCATATTAAGAACATAAATATTTCTGTCTCTATTACCTTCAAAAATAAGATTTTTATTTTGATCAAAAATACTACATTTATTTTCTGAAAATGTGATTTTGAATCCTTTGTCACACAATTGGCTAATGCTTAAAAGATTATGTTTCAAATTTTTAATTAATAAAAAATTTGAAATAAGAGGTAAATTAGATATACCGTTGTTGCTCACATCGCCTTTGCCGATGATAAATCCTTTGGAATTATCTCCAAAAGTGACAGAGCCTCCATCTGAGTAAGTAATATTTGATAGCATATCTTTGTCTCCTGTCATATGTTTTGAGCAACCACTGTCTAATATCCATTTTCCTCTCTTTTTGAGTGGGACCTGCAAAAAATAAGAAAATAACATTGGTACCCACTTTCTTATAGGGTCCTAAGAGTTAGGTCTTAGGAAACCAAACCCAAGAGGGTTCAGTATTCCCTTTAATAATATAATTTTCATTTTTGTATACAGAGTCACAAAAGGAGTTTATATATTTCTTCCTAATCAAACTGTTGTTTGTTTTAGGAATCCATATTTTTATAGTTTTTGAATTGGTCTATTTTGAATTATCTTTTGTGGTCTTACTTTTAGAATCTTTTCTCCATTTATTTTCTATTTTATGTGGAGCTATTGATTTCTTAACATATCCTAGACCTCTTTTACTTGAAACAGATTGAGAATTTTCAATAATTTTAGACAAATTTTCTCTTCCTTTATTGAAGTTAGAGACATTTTTAGTAATATCTTCTAACTTACTTTTAAGACCAATATTGTCTAATTCAATCATTTTAACTTTAGTCTTTAACTCGTGATTTTCAAGAACTAAAGCACCATTCTTTTCCTTTTGAGTTTCAATTTCTTGACTTAATAAGGTAAGTTGAGAATTAACATTAGAGAATGATTTTTGAAGATTTTCAAGTTCTTCCTCTAGTATTTTCTTCTCATCTTTAAGCATATCCTTTTCGAATTCTGCTTTATTTAGATTTTCACGAGTTTCCTTATATTTTCTTTTGAGATTTTTAAGAGTGTCTAAGAGTTCTGAATTAATCTCAATTAAATCTTCAAAAGTAAAATCACTAACCTCATTATCTGTAGCCATAAAACATACATTAGCTTGTTCAGTGTTATTGCCGCTTTCACTTTCAGACGATGAAGAGGAATCTGAATCATCCCATGTTACTGAGAAAGCTTTCCTTTTGTAATTTTCCTTCTTGCTCTTGTTTTTGTAGGTTTTCTTCTGTTCTGGACAATCTTTTTGAATATGACCTTTCTTATGACAATTATAGCATTCTAGAGCAAAGTTTGATGGTTTGTTGGATCTGTTATTGAAACTTCTTTTGCCATTATTTTTGTTAATTTTTCGAAATTTCAAAAACTTTTTGAAATTTTTGGCAATGAATGCAAGATCTTCATCATCAGAACCTTCTTCTTCTTCTTATGCATGAAAAGCTATATTCTTTTTATCTTGTGCCTATACTCTTTTTGCCTGCAAATTTACTTCATAGGACATTAGATTTCCTATTAACTCTTCTGGTTTCATGGTAGAGAGATCATTAGCTTCTTCGATAGCTAATACTTTTCTTTCCCACTCATCCGTTAAAGAGTTAAGGATTTTTGAAACAATATCAAAATCAGTATATTTTTCTCCTAGTCCTAATAGTGAATGGTAAATGTCATGAAATCTAGAATACATGTCATTAATTGATTCATCTTGCTTCATCCTAAAGTTTTGAAATTGATTTTTGAGCATAGAGATCTTACTTTGTTTAACTTTATTAGTTCCTTCATGTATGATCTTAAGTGTACGCCATATTTCATATGCAGATTCACACATACTAATACGATTAAACTCGTTTTTCTCTAAAGCACAAAATAACATATTCATTGCTTTAGCATTGGCAGTTGCATCTAATTTTTGTGTATTACTCCATGTAGAGTATTCTCCAGTAGGAGGAGTGTATTCTTTTTGTGAAATATTCCATGATTCAAAACTATTAGATTGCATATAAATTCTCATACGTGTAGCCCAGTAATTGTAGTTCATGCCATTGAAGAATGGAGGTCGTGCTGTAGATTGACCTTCACTAAAACTAGTGTTAGTGACAGTGCTGGTGTTACTTTCCATATTAGCAAAGTATCAAATAACTTTGTAACGGTTATAGGATGCCTTGCTCTGATACCAAATGAAAGTGTGAACGGATCGTGCTATATGGAATAGAATAATTAAACAGTGTGGAAATATAAAACTGATAAGTGATAATAGCAGTAAATAATAAAAAAGACACCAGAGATTTTTATACTGGTTCGAAGCATACGTCTAGTCCCAGACTCCTTCTGGAATTAACCAACTAACAATACCCTCACTTAACCCGGAGGAATAGGTTTATACAACCCTTGAGCAGCCGAACAAGGACCTGAGCAGCATAACATGATTTTGCCTCAACAACAGAAGAGGTCTTTACTTAACCCGAGCAGCAGAACAGATCAATAATAAATACAAATTAGTTTCTGACTTCTTGTGTTCTTAATAACACTAATGAGTCAATGATGTACAAAACTTCCTATAATTTAATCCTCAAATTTGTGAATGTGAATAAGGATTGAAGGAAGAATATGATAGCCTTATAGAGCAAAAAAGAATATTAGAGAGTAAGATCAGAAAGCAATAATTGAATTGATTATTTTGATGTAGAACTAACGTGTTTATATAGTTGTCTAAGAGATATAACCATTCACGAATAGTTCTCATCAAAAGAAGCAACTATTTAGAAGAAATATGGATTGAGACTCTTCATCAAAGGAGGTGTCTTTTCAGAAATAATGACTGTTGGAATACAGGAGTCGACTGGTCAAAATATACCAGCCAATTGGTCAAAGAAGGCGCGTGCACGTTTTATGTGCATGTTTGCATATATATGAACAAACTGCTGAACCAGTCGACTGGTTGAAATGCGCCAGTCGACTGCTCTGGCTGTTTGTGCATATATATGCATATTTTCCAACTTATTCAAAATTTCGATGAAGATGGATAATTGCTTGATGTTTGTGAGAGATTTTGAGGATAGATTTTAACAAAAATAACTACTCTACAAACACAATATACATGTACTAACACAATTACACAATGGCCTTGAAATCTCCAAAGTGCTAGCATATCTCCTTCGGTCAGTAGTCGCATCTTCTTTGCTTCTTCTTGTTAATTATTGTACGTTGTCATGAATCAAAATCCATGATTCAACAATTACCAGAGAAGAGATGGAGAAAGCAATGAAGGAGATGCAAGATGGAGTGATAACTAGGCAACTGAAATTGCTGGATGGTTTTTTCCAAAGGATTAGACAACAAGGAATAGCTGGAACTGCTGGAATTCATAATAAAATATCAAAAACCAATGATGGACCATCTGGAGTTAGAGCAAAGAAAACCGAAACAATTCTCCCACGACTTGGGGGCACGATTGATTTGGACCTAGGATTAGCCTTAATGCTTGGAATGGGCAATGTTGGAGTCAAAAAAGCAAACTAGAATACGAATGCATGAAAGTAAGAGTTGGAAGCAGAAGCTCACCATTGGAATGGGGGGCAGAATGAAGTTATGGATCAGAGACTTCCATTGGACAAACCCAAGATCGGGATGGATTGGAGTCATATATGATTCCTTTACCCTTACTTTGAATAAACGATGCAATATAACCTTAGGCCGCTTCCACGTGTACGGATCCTGAACGGTCCCTAGGCACGCTCTTAATCAGATGCCTGAGATGACTATTTAAGACAATAATAGCCCCAAACCACTTAGATGTGCACAAAACCTAGATTGGTCCTTAGTCACATTCTTGGTCGGATGTGTAGGGTGATTGCTTAGGATAATAATAACCTTGGACCGCTTACACGTGTACAAGACCTAGATTGGTCTCTAGGCATGCCGGACTCGGATGTCTGGGATGAACACTTAGGAATTTTGCTTGTTTTCGTTGATTTGATCCGGATATTTGAATTCTGAAAAAAAATCCACATTGAATGTGATGATTGATGTTGATCACCTTAGAGTCCCAATCGAAGAGACAGGACCGGGGCGCAAGGTGCAAGCTCCTCACCGGAGAGCGAGTGAATAGGGTTGTACGAAGTAAGATCACTTACCAAAGAGCGAGCGGATGGACTTGCTTGGTTGTTAGGTTCCTTTACCGGAGGGCAAGCAGACTCAGAAGGGATCCAGAGAGATCAAAACCCTAGATTGGACAATAAAGAATTCAGAGAGATCATCCCCTCAACTTAAACAACAAACTATTCGAAGAGAATGTCCTCTCAAAATAAAACATTAAACAATGCGGAGAGATCATCCTGTTAACTTAAACGATCTGGAGAGATCGTCTCCCTTAAATTAAACATTAAACGATCTGGAGAGATCGTCCTCTTAACTTAAACAATAAATGATCTGAGAGATCATCTAATATTTAAATTAAGCATTAAATGATCGTGAGTGATCGAATCCTAGATTGGATTACGATTGATCTGAAGAGATCGCATGCTAACTTGGAATTAAAATGATTTGAAGAGATTGAACCTTAGGACAAAAACAGGTCTGGCAAAAGGATTTGAACTTCTTGTAATTAGAATAAAAATGATAAATCCTAGATGAACACGGGGCAATTTTGGATATTTGATGTAATAAGTTTGAATGAAATCAGATATGTGATGTAATAACTCTGAATGAAATCAGAATGATTTTGATGTATAAACTACACTTAGGCAATGTTTAGAGTCTTCGGCTATAACAGGTTTGGAATAACCCCCGGTTGAAAAGAAAATCCAAAGGAACTGGATGATTCACCAAGATTGAAGTAGCCAGAGAGCTCAACTATCGAAGACTGATCACTGGAACTTGTTCCTGAGTAAAGCACACCTTAAATTCGAAACGCATCATTTTGGGGCAAGTGTTAACCCGCTTTCTAGAAAAATAGATTAACTGGACTTAGAAGATTCAAATGAGGACGAAACGACTTGAAAACTTGGAGGCGCACTTAAAGGGAGAAGAGAATGGAGCTTAAGAAATCTGGATGAAAATTATACTAAAGAGAGAGGTCACCACCGACCTCTTTTTTAACTCCGTAGATGTTGCGACCACTTTGGAACACCTCTATATGGAATTAAAAGTGTGCCGCAAAAGAGTACAAGTCATTTTGAGCTAAAGAAAAAAGTCGCTACCGACCTCTTAGGAAAAAAGGTTGATACCGATCTTCTTGAAGAGAGGCGGGTATCGACTTGTTTTGGACGATCAACGATCGATGGAAACAGCATGGGACAACTTAAAATTAAGTTAAAAGAATGATGCAAGAAAGTTCGAAGTAATTTGAATTACAAAGAGAAGTCATCACCGACTTAAGAGGTCGTCGCTGATCTCTGTGGTTAACTCGAAAGGTCCTGCAACTTTGCACACTACTTCAGGTCGATATTTGGACTCTGTCCAATGTGGATTTCTGGCCAACACGACTATTTCCCCTATATATACAAGTCATAGAGCAACCAAAACGAGGACTGGATCCTCTACCATTAGAGACTTCTACTTCTTTACTTCTAACCTTTCCTCCATTAAAGTCACCTAGGAAACGGCTATTTGCTATTCTAGGACTTAGATCAACAAATTCTTAGTACAAGTAACTCACAAACAACCTAGAAACTCCATTGTAAATCTGAAAGCTATTTACTGTTCTAATACGTAGGCTGGAGATTACATCGAATCACCGTTAAAACTTCTGTGTATTCTTGTCCATTTTCAGCCTTTTCTTTTACTTTCATCTGGCCTGGTGCTTTTATCTGATTTTTGGGAGTTGATCCAAATTTTTGGTTAACATTTGCATACTGATCGTGGAGGTGAATTTACTTCACAAGTTTCAATGAATTCTGCAAAGATAACGGAATAAAGAGATAATTGACAGTAGCATATATTTCACTACAGAATGGAGTTGCAAAAAGGAAAAATCTAACCATTATGAATGTGGATCGAAGCATTCTGTCAGAAAAAAAGGCCAAAGGCTTTGTGGCCAGAAGTAGTGAATTGGATGACAGACATTTTAAACAGAAGTCCAATTTCAGTAGTTGAAAATGTAACTCAAAAGGAAGCTTGGAGTGGGATAAAGACTTTGGTTGAGCATTTTCGATTGTTCGGATGCTTCACACATGTTCACGTACTGAATGCTAAAAGGACCAAGTTAGAAGGTAAGAGCACAACTTTTGTGTTGTTAGGGATTAGCCAGGAATCTAAAGCTTATCGACCTTACCATCCATTAAGCAGAAAATTATTATTAGTAGAAATGTAGTTTTTGAAGAAAGCAAGTGTTGGGATTGGGATAAGAGTTATGACCAGTAGGTGGTGGCTATCTTAGAGTGGGGCGATAATGAGGAATACATTATTGTGGGTGATGGAGTAGAAACTAAACGGATTATGTTGATGCTAGGTGAAGTTGAAGATGTTAATGATGACGAATAAGCTTATATTAATGGTGTTGTTGCTTCTTCCATAAGGTAAATGAAAGGAGAACTTGTATTCAACCTATTTGGATGTATGATTACATAACAGGGGAGGGTTTGTCTGACGAAAAACACAAATCTAAGATGGTACCACATTTTATCTTTTAATAAGAGAGTCAACAAATACAGATCATAAATTTTAAATCGGTTATTTAGTACCTTTTCATAAATATGTGTAGTAGAACCAATACATGAGACTTTGCTAAATATATATCATTGGCATCTTCAGTTACCTACTCAGTTTGATCCTCCACAATCTCTAAATATAACAAAAAGTACTGACCAGTATGGGAAAGAATAAAAAAGTGAAATTGAGCAAGAAAGTACCTCAGGAATAACGCCAGGAAAGCTGGATACAAAAGGCATATTGTTACTTGTTAGCCTTGATAACCTGAGAATAATGTCCCAATGCTTGAGGTGCCTTCTCAGAATGAACAATTTCTTTCTTATCTAATATATAGATAAACAATTTAAAAGCTACAAAAGCTGATGCTTATAGTACACAGACACATGCATGCATGTTGACAAATACACACACAAACGGTTAGTTGAAGATGATGAAGGATATGAATTCACTATTTTATTGCATATGATATAAGAATATGTTATATTTTAGGATGGAGTAATTCAATGTGGGCATTGGGCAACAAAAAGTAACAGTGAAAGGCATACTCACACCTAATGTTTTTAGGTCTTCTCAAAAACTCAAAGAGAACTACCTCCTGTCTATTTTAGGAAAACCACCATTTGTAGAAATTTCCAGACATAGTTCTCACCTCGTGTCGTTAAAAAATGCATACAGTTCGTTAACGCCTAGTATTAAATTATTCTCTAGAATGTGTGTTAAAGGATCAAGATGTTTGTATAGATTAAACATATGTTACAAGCATGTAAATGAAAATTTACAAGCTGACTAAAGAATGATCGTTAATGGTCTATTATTAATCCTATTATTAGTCTACATATTAAAAGAATTTAATCTTGTTACTAATATTTTCTTGGGAATAAATCCATTGCAAAAAGAAAATACTCATACAAAAAATAAGAAATAATATTAGTAAATATGTTTAACAACTACTAAATTCCACCTCCATTGATTCAAAACTGCCCCATATATTACTGTGTAACTAATAAATTTATTGCAGGATCATGAAAGCAATTTATGAATAACTTATCGTTACTACACATAAAATAAACTTTCAGATAAAATAAATGACAACAAACCCCTTGCTTAGCCCAGATTTATTATGTTCTTCCAAAAGAGTCTCAACTCTTTGATCAATTGCTATTGAACAAACAATATTGATTCTAGTTGCAATCAATTTTTAAATGTAAACATTTACCAAATAAATTCAAAATCATCATAAACCATTAAAGAGTAGATAAACCTACAATTGTCACAATGAGGTGATAAGGAAATATAAGCCAAATTAGACAACTGTTAAACTATAAATAATAATATAATCAAGTAGAATATAATCAAGTATAATTAATCCATTGAGCAGAATAATTTTATACCAAATAATTTAGTTTTACATTTTGTTTTGAACACAACCTTGAGTGAACTTTTAAATTCAATTTCAAAATTGTCTTTGAAAATAAGATTTCAAATCAAAAAGTCCGACCTCTAACCAACTTAAAATTCAAACCGTAATCCTCTTCAATTTTGTACAACAAGA
Organism: Allium fistulosum; assembly: GCA_030737815.1. Classification (NCBI taxonomy): domain Eukaryota; kingdom Viridiplantae; phylum Streptophyta; class Magnoliopsida; order Asparagales; family Amaryllidaceae; genus Allium; species Allium fistulosum. The sequence continues at coordinate 492,077,588 of CM060905.1, read as the reverse complement.
ATCTAAAACAAAGAAGAAGAAAAATATAAAATGAAGAAAATAACAAATAAATAAAATACCCGTTTTGAAAAAGAGGGAGTTGAAGATTAGTGTACGAAAGTATTGTTGCGACCAGTAGAAGCTAGCGTTCCATAATTGGTGAAGTAAAATAATAGTTTTCCTATCGTCGTTAAGTGAGCGGCCCAGTCATTGGATTCACCGATGGAGCTATAACTGAATCATAAATCTAGGTTAGAGAAGAAGAAAATAAATTTTAGGGTTCTTTGATTTTGGTGGAAGAGTTGACTATGAAGTGAAAATAAGAGGCCAGCTCATGGAGTCAACCCACCTTTCTAAATTTTTAGCGGCAATGATAAAACAACGTTCAGATAATTAATGTTTTCTTCTGAGTTGTTTCAAACAGCACTCACCTCAAAAATGCTGATAATAATTTGTTTTACTGAGTTGTTTTCTTGTAGTGAGCGGAAGGCATGGTGTCGAAACTAATGCTTTCGAAGGGGTCGAAGCCTTTGTTTTACTTTCAAAAGATTTGCGCTTGCCTTGTTTTCAAAAGAATGCTTTCGAAGAGGTCGAAACCCCTTCAATGTAGCTTTCGAAGAAGTTGCTTTCGAATATATTGCCGCCTTTTTGTTTAAAGTGTAGCTTTCGAATGAATTACTTTGTTTTTAAATCACTGCTTTTGAAAGGGTAGGTCGAACCCAATCAAAACCCTGCTACCAACCTTATGCCTTTCAAATGGATTGAAGTCATCAACTGGTTCGAGAGGTAGCGTTTTTTTATTAAACATATTAAGTCACTTCCTAAAAGCTTTCGAAAGGGTTAATGGTTTCAAAGGCAATAACTTTGAAAGGGGTTTCGAAGCTATCCTTTAAATGTTTTTACTTAGATGATAAATGCTTTCAAAGGGATGGTTCCGAAGCCATCAGTTTTTCCCCAATCATTTTATTTAAAGGTTAATGGTTTTGAAAGGGGTATTTCATTTATATTCATTTTGACCCAAAAGATATTTTTAAAGATAAACCCAATGGTTTCTTGAGGGATACTTTCAAAAGGGTTCTAAAGGGTTAATTTCAATGGTTTCAAAGCTATGCTTCTAAGAGTTAATAAGTAATATTTCATACTTTCGAAAGGTATATTTTGATGGTTTCGAAAGAGATGATTTAAAGTGTTTTGAAAGGCACATGCTTAGTGTTTTGAAAACAAGATTTGAATGCTTTCGAAGGAGATTATCCAATGGTTGCGAAAGTAAAAGTTTAAGGTTTCGAAAGCCTTAATTTTCAAAACATAGAACCCAATCTCATTTTTAAAGGAAAAACCATGGCATAAATAGAAGAGTTTTAAAATAGCTTTTAAGTATGAAGTTTTCGAAGAAGCTTTCCATGATAAAATAATAGGTTAAAGGGATTAACCATGTTTTATATGAAAATGATTTCAAGGATATTAAACCACAGATGTTGGTGATTATTATGTTATTATGCTTGCTTCTTATAATATAAATATTCACGTTAAAATGGACCCATAATTGTATTTTGGGGAGAAAGAGTAGAATAACCGGCTAGGTTGACCCAATAGTGAATATAAATTGAGTTAACTCATGTATGAGTAGAATTGCATCCAGAAGGTTAGATAGACCAGAATATAGGATGTATAAAAGAAGTTTTCAGATAGACAGGTTCATAGTATACCCATGAAAACTATGTTTAGGAAAAGTTATTGGCAGGAGCCAATAGGTTCATAGTAAACCCTTAAAAACTATGATTAGAAAGATTCATTAGTAGGGGCCAATAGGTTTGTAGTGAACCCATGAAAACTGTATCCGGGTTAAGTTATCAACAAAAGTCAATAGGTTCCTAGTCAACCCATGAAAACTAGGATAAGAGGGAAGTTATTGGAGATACCAATAAGTTCAGGGTGAACCCATGAAAGATTAAAGTTATTGGCAGGGGCCAATAGGTTCTTAGTGATCCCATGAAAACTATAAAACATGACAGGGAGTCCATAAGCAGTAAATACGTTATTAGTCAGCCCATGAAAACTAATATGTTAATATTGACCCTAGAAACTATAACTGGACAGATAGCCAAAATGAATGGGGATGGGAAATCAAGAATTTAAATCCAGAATTGTTTTACTTGTTTGCATATCATCGTAATATTTTGAATGGCTATGTTTTTAACCATTGTGGATGCAGGAGCATAGTATATGGTTATTATATATTTTTGGAAGATACTAATGAGGGGGAAACCCGTTCCGCTAAGCGGCATGGTCTCATTAGATATCTAAATGGTTTGAGATGGTAGATTATTATTAATACTAGGCTTTATGTCTGACTCAAAGTTTATGTTTCCCCTTAAACTCACGGGTGCTCAATTATTTTTTAGCAGTTTGAGAGTTCAGGTTTTTAGTTTCTCCTAAGACGAATAAGCTTCCAGAGACGTGCAAGAGGCAAGCTAGCTATTAGGAGTTCTTTTATATTTTGATTCCGCCGTGTTTTGTTGTAAAGGCAAAGTTGTTTAATTGCCTAGTTATATATACTCTGGCCATCCAAGATGGCATCTTCATATGTCGCTCTTGGCGTATGTTGTAATAATTATATTTTCTCTTAATGTGGTTCTCGAATCTGGGATTATGTAATGAATTTGAATTTTTTTGAAATAGAATGTGAAAGTTGTTTAATGATTTTAAATATTTTCCCTATCCATGTGTTTCTGTTATATCAATGTATCTAATATTACCGTATTTGGTCGCCGAGGATTAATAACTATGGATGACTGCAGCCTCCGTAGCCATTAGTTTTGGGCCTCCAAGTGGGGGATGTTACATTTTACCTCTCTAAGGACTATAGGTCGAGATAGATAACATCTGTACATTGAGTTTTTGATTGGCTTTGATATTGATTTGAGATTATATTTCTTGATATCTTTGGGGGCCTAATGGTCGGAAGTTATTACTTCTATTAGGACTGTAGGTCAAGATAATTATTTGGATATGCTTTCGATATTTTATTTGTATTATGTTTTATTTGGGATTTGTATTTCTTGTTGTCTCTAAGGGCTAACAGTTAGAAATATTGACATCCATTAGGACTGTAAGGCGAGATAGTTTTTTTAGATATTATTTTTTGTATTTTAAATAGATTTTGTTCTATGTCAGTTTCAAATTTCCTTTTTGGTCTTCTATGTCTTAACAGTCAGAAGTTATTGCTTCCATTACGGCTCTAAGTCAAAATTTGATATTTTGATTATTTATTTATGCTTGCCTTTCTTCATTTGTATTTTAAGCTTGATGATCGGAAATCTCCATTTCCATTAGGACTGCAAGTCAAGACAGATATTTTGGTTGTTGACACCTGGATTTGGTTTGATTCGAGATTCATTCCTTTATCGTGGATTTTATGGATACACCATGTGTATATCCATTATATTTTGATGTATTTAATCGTTATCACCTAATTTATAGTTGTTGTGCTTCTTACTAGCTTATATGTATTTCATGGGTGATATTTGAGATGTGTGGCACGATATGTTAGTCTAGTGCTTTGTTAGATACTATGTTACTTCATGTACATGCTATGTTTATTGATTACCATGCTTATTATTATGTAATTAGCTTGGATATAGATAAACTCCGATCCATTTATTGTTTGCATAGCACTCGGGTCAGTCCAAGATGTTTTAAGTATAGGGACATTAGGCACTTTGGATGATTAGGCTTTAGAAGAGACAATATATATTTACTGAATTATATTTTTGAGATAATGAATATGTATGTTCTATTTGGGTGTCCTTATGTATTTATATTTGTACGGGATGTCTAAAGTTGTGTATTTTGAACTTGACTTGGTATGTATTGTCATAATGAGACATTGTTACATTTGGTATCAGTATGTTATGTATTATATTTTTCTACTACGATCTAACTCTATGTTCATTTTGTATGTTGTATATTGTTCTATCCTGGTAAACCCACGTGTTTATAGCTTTATGCTGATACTAGATGCATATGGACGTTATCTGAGATTATTAATATGTACCGGTGTTAGCCCAAAGCAATATTCATGTGTGATCGCTCCTAACAAGCCTCATTCTCGGTATTACTAGATAGGATTACCTAGTAATTCTCTTTGGCAATATGGGTATAGAGGTAGGGCGTTATTGATTGGTGTCGGAGTGGTTACTGCATGTGGATGATGGGGGTTCTTTCTTTGTGATCAGTGGTGATGTAACGATCCGACTTTTTGACCTTCGAATGTCGACATTAAATACATCCATGGTATTCGTGTGTCGAATACCCAAGTGCCAGAAACTTAGATAGTTAGAGTGAAATATATAAAATAAGAAATAGAATAAGGAAGAGGAGAACACAACATCAGAATCTCACAATGGAAAGATAACATGTAATATCAAAAGACAGTACAAGTTGTTACTCTAAGATACATAGCATTTCCGAGTTACAATAATAAGACTATCATCAATCTGGACAGTTATAACAACATATCCTCACATATGCTGATATATACAATACAGTAATGCAATGGAAACAAGAATACTACAATAGGTAATCATCCAGCTCCTCTCCATAACTCCAAAGCGTCTAATACTAAATATAGAAATATACACAAAACTGACTCGAGCATTATGAGACAATAGCACCCGAATCAGTCTGGTAAACCAACGTGAGAAACTCAAGAAATATGTATGACATATGACAACAACTTTTAAGACCGCAAGGAATACCATAACGGTTATCCCATCAAATGAGCCAACCATCTATTAAGTACATACCTCGATATAATAGATAATGCCTGGGGTGTAGAACATAAATAAGAAAATAGCTACTGTGCGTACGACATAACAATAATTGGTATACTATTAATACCATTAAGACATGTTCGTGTATGGATTTTTCGTGGAGATCTCTTTGGTCTAGACGAATCCGAACTCCAAAACAAGGATCGGAAACTTCCTTTCAAGCATTGTATATCTCTTGATAGAATATACTATAAGGTAACACAACTGGCCCAACAACAAACTACGTGGTACCAAGTATCAAAAACTCCCACGCGCACCATATCGATAAGCACGCTCTAGATCTGAATTTGATATACCTTCCTGGGTAAGCTAAACTCAAGATTGTGCATCCTACATTGGTATTAGTCATTTTCGATGTCGAGGCTACGTTAAGCATCTTTCACATGAGTCTTCATTACTCGAGCAGCACATGAATCCCCAATTGGATTCCATCATCTTGACCAAATCTCAGAACCATACATGGATTCCCATATCTTAACAACCTCAGAATCACACATGGATTGTAACAACCTTAGATTTTTGCATATATTTTTAAATTTGACTTTATTTTATTTTGAAACTATTTTAAACTTATTTGATTTCAAACATTTCATTTTTAAAAATAAATGTTAATTATTATGTGAACTATAATTTCAAACTAGTATAAATTGGTTATTTTACTAAAAAGTGAATTTCTGTTCAAACTGTTCAATCTTTGGCTTCTAAACTTAAAATTTTAAATATTCAAATTCTTAAATTTTATCTTTTATTATGAAAATATATTTAATAACTTGAATATAGCTTTTCGTTTCGTTGGAAACAGAGTTAAATTGTGAAAGTTATGTATATTTCAATATCGTGTGTAAACTGATGTATTTAGCAATATTGTCTATTTTAAATTATATTTCATTTGTCATATTTTATTTTAATATGTGTTAATATGTTATTTTATGTATATTTTTATCTTTTAATAATTTTAAAGTGATAGTATAATTTTTCTAAAGTTTACTTGAATTTATTTCAATTTTTGAAACCTAGTTTCCATTTTCTTTGCTATTTTCTTAATTTAATTATATATAATTAAAATTTATTTATTTATTTTATACATTCACTTTTATTTGCTGTGTTTTATTCTATTTATATTCATTTTTCATGTATTTAAGTTAAAATAGTTTTTCCAAAGTGTATTGAATTTATTTTCAAATTTTCTAGACTAGTTTTCATTTTTGTGCTATTTTCTTATTTTAATCATATATATATTATTAATTATTTATTTATATTTTATATTTTGTTACATTTTCGAATTTAAACTGAATTTATAATTATGTTCAGTTATATAAACTTATATAAAGAAATTAAAAGAAATTTGAAAGGTTATGACTTTTGATTTGCCTAAGGCCTTTTATCTTCCAACCTTTCACATTTGTAACTTACCTTTTCATCAATTAGCCTTTACTATCCACATCTTTCAGCTGCATACTCTATTTTCTATTCACGTACATTCATTTTCATTTCTGAAACAAAAGAATTTCGGCCATGGCTATTGAGGAAAGTTTGGGTAATGATTTTCAACTTTTTCTTAATCTTTTTCTACGTGTTTACATTGATTTTTGCACTTGCTCTCTTCTTCTAGGCTTGGCTCCTCCTCCTCCAGCTCTGACCCAACCTCCACCACCACTTTTCTCTGACCATCACACAGCCTAACACCTCCCCTCCTCAGGACAAGCCAAGCCATGGTGAATTGCCATCTCCTTCTTCTTCCACCTTTTGCCACCACTTCCTCCACCACCACCACCTCTGACCTGACCTCCACCCTCTGCCACATCAACCACCACCACCTGAGCACCAGGCCAAGCCCACATAGCCTCTGGCCGAACCCTATTGTGGCCTAGAGGTGTTGTAATTTGCCTTGTATATGTTGCCTTGTAGTTGAATTGATGCACCTATATTCATCACCTTCAAGTCCATGTTTGTCCAACCCTTACCAACCCAAAACCAGATCCAAACCCACTCCTTAGCCATTCATTTCAGATCTGGAGCTGAAGCATAGATGGTAGGAAGCATGTGCAATCACTTTGGCTTTGTTTCATGCATTCATTTCTAACATTGTTTTATTGAATTTTGGGTTGAAAACTCATGTTGTCTATATTTGTTTTGTTTGAATGTGACAAGGAAATTAATCTTTGGCTCTCCCATCTCAAATCATATTCGTGTTGTCGTGCTTTTGTGCCTCTGGAAATCTTTGTTGTGTGTTTGTGGTCGTCATCTCCAGCTTAAACAAGTGAGTAAATCTCACCAGACTAATATGTACTTATATAGTTGATAAACTGACATCACTTGAATCTGTAAATGTATATCATCCTGTTATAACTGTTATATTATGATCATATAATGTTCACACATGTATTTACACATGTTATACCATATGTTACTGTTATATCATGCTATTCTGTTATTTATATCAGTTTATCACACTGCAAGTTCCATGTAGATTAGGTTCACTATGGGTTGAAATGATACATACCCGAACGGACTTTAGAATAGGGAAAGATCGTTATGGGCTGAAATGATAAGCCTGAGCGACCTTTTATTTATTTTATTTAACTTGGGATTGCGGGTTTGAAATGATAGAACCCGGTTTTCTTTGTAAATTACGGATTGAAATGATACATATCCGTATCACTTGACCTAGGCTAGAAAATTATATACAGACCCGTGGTTTATATATTTTTCTAAAAATTTAAAATATTTTAGAAGTGTAAATATTATGATATTTTGATTTAAACTTTATTAAAATGATTTCTATAAATATTGTGATTTTCTACAAATTAAATAATTGAATTAAGTAGATGGTGAAGTAGAATTTGAAATATAAGTAAATTTTGGAATTTATGGTTTTGTTTATAAATGGAATTTATGTAAAGTAAGAATATATGACAAAGTTGATTTAAAAGATGAATTTAATGATCTTTATTAAGTAATAATAAATTTTAAAAGTGTTAATGATTTGGTATAAATTAAAATATGAAATAAATGAATATTTAAGCTGAATTTTGAAATATAACTTAAATTGGGAAATTGTGAATTTTGTTAAAAGTGAAATTTTAATTAAGTAAAATAAATGGAAATAAGTTATATTTTGGAAATGTAAACTTAGTTGTTAAGTTAAGAATTTAATTAAAGAAATGAAAATTTAATTGTTATTTAATTTGATTTTTGTATGGAAATTTGACTTTATAAAATCATAGAAATAAAGGTATTTAAATGATTGTTTTTAAAAATGTGAAAATATATGATTTTATAATTTAAGATGATTTATATTAAAAGTAATTATGTGTGAAATTGTAAATAAAACTCTGAATTTGATTTGACAGCATTTTTGAAATGTAATGTAAAGATATTACAGCATTGGAAAATGCTGTAGTTGTTTTAAATGAACCTAATAGCAAATTTGAACTAAGGGTTATTATAGCACTTTGTTAGTGCTATAGTGGTTAAATTTAACTAAGATTTTAATTCAAAATAAATTAAGATATTACAGCATTTTAAATGCCGTCTTTTGTAAATGAACTATTTTTAAACATAACATTTCGTAGCATTTTCTAAGTGCTGCGAAAGTTGAATTTTCTTTGTTTAATAAATTCAAATGAATAAATGATCTTTGAAAAAGATTAAATTTTGGAAATTAAATATTTAATTATTAAATATAATGAATTGACTTTAAATGATTTAAATGGAATAGTTGATTTGGGAAATACAACTATTTTGAAATGTGATTTAATGGTATTTAAATTTAAATTAAATAAATGATGTTTTGAAATGGTATTTTGATATTTTGAAATGAATTTGAAATGATATTAAATCTTGAAATAAATAATAGAAGTTTATATTAGTATGAAAAATATTTGGTTTACTTGTAACTTGAATCTATTTAAAAAATATTGGACTGATGAAATATAGGATAATAAAGCTTTGGAATTTATTTTATAATTTGAATAGTTATTTTGTGGATTAGATCTATATTTGAAATTTATAAGATTTGAAATGGTCTATGGAAATTTAATTAAAATAAATGATTGAATTGAAACTTTGGCAATTGAATACTTGATTTGAAATATAATACTTACACTTTTAAATGGTTTAGATGAATTATTTTGATTGAAATATAAACTATTTAAAAGGTGACTTGAAATGATAATAAATGAATGATATCTTTGAATTTAAAAAGTATTTAAAGTTGAATATTTAGATTTGAACTCAAATGATATTTTGGTATATAAAAATGATTTGAAATGAAGTTTTGGAAAGATTTGATATTTTGATATATTAAAATGATTTGAAATGAAGTTTGAAAGGATATGATATTTTGATATATAAAAATGATTTGAAATGAAGTTTTGGAAAGATATGATATTTTGATATATTGAAATGATTTGAAATAAAGTTTCGAAATGATATGATATTTTAAATATATTGAAATGGTTTGGAATTGATTTAATCTTTATTTTGATAAAGATTTGGATTTGAAATGATATTCTATTTTGAAGTATAAACTGTTTTTAAATTATAACCACGGGTTATAATAACGATTGGTTGTTAAAGAGACCGGGATCAGATATGGACATACTCTCTGTCGATACCGAAAACCACTTTGACAACTGTGCACGCGGTGGAGTTTCCAGAATGAAGTAGGATGGTGACGACAATCCTAAGGTATATACGTGGACCCAACTCCCGTGAGTTGGCATAAGGTGGCTAAAACAAGAGCGATCTCGGACCAGTGAGGTAGCACCTCTTATCGGACACACTTCTTCGATACCATTCTATTACTTGTGATTGATTTGGTGCGCATCCTTGATTTGGGAGTGTTGTTCGAGGTGGAGCGGTAGTGGCTGCTATGCGTTTCCATCAGTCCATGTGCGTAATTGGTATATCTACCCTGGCATTGCCTTGTGTGCCGTGTCACCTACCATATCGAGCTTTACTACGAGTTTCTATTTGTGTCGTACTTATGGAGTATCTTCTCATAGCCTTGCGAGGTATGCAGGTACTGTGTAGACTATTGGCATATTACATGTTAAGGTGGAAAATGTAAAGCCTTAACGCTATTTAAAATTATGTTTATTTTATGATTAGACATTATTATAATAGCGAATATTACTACATAGTAGATAGTTTAACGGATCCTTAAAGAATGGGTGATCCCAAGCATTCTTTAAGTTACTTGTACCTTTATTACAGTTCACTTGAGTTAGTTTACATTATATAAGTATATATTGTCCTGACTCGAGTGTTTTGTGTTTTGCTTTACGCTCGGGTCAGCCTGAGTTATTCACAGATTTGGATTTCCACTCTCTTGGAGATTTGAATCGCTGGAGATTATCTGCTTGTCTTGTCCTATCTATTTCAGTTCCGTTGTTCTACTCAGCTTGTACTTGGTTATTTTATTGAGACTTCTATTGTACTCTATTTCTTCTATTATATCTTATGTAACTCTGATATATTTATATAGTAGCTTCATGAACTACTATTTCTTTTACTTCCGCTGCATTATTTTACTCTGTGTCTGTGATCTGTGATTATTTATTTACTGTATATTATGAGATTTGCCAAATTTTATTTACAACGCGGTATTTTGAACAATTCAAGTCCGACATGTGCGGATGCGAATGGTTGAAAATATCGGGTCGTTACATGGATTCCCACATCCTGAATAGATCATGGACAATTACATGTATTCGAGCATCTCAATCAGATCTCAAATCTCCACAAAGATTCCCGCATAAGTCCTCCAGCGAATGCTAACATGGTTATCTCTCATGGAATACTCCTCAAGATAGACAGTCCCACACGATAACATCATTCGAAATGTTAACGCTAGCCTATCCCTTAGACTTAAACTTAGGATAGACGGTTCAACTTTATAACAATCCACTTCACGACCACTTCCAGAACATAGCTCGCGTATATGGTTCTGAAGTGGTTACATTTTCGAGTCATCTTATATAAGTACACTCCCCCATTTACCGGACCCTCCAAAACCAATCAATGAATTTTCGGTTAACTTAACCCTGATTCTTTCAGAAATAAATAGACAATACATAAAGGTGGAGATAATCTCTTATCTGGACGGATTTTTTTATCATTTGTCCAAGAAGAGCAAGACGAGTTTATATGTAAAATATACCATCTCTGAAGATAACTGTACCATATAAACCTCATGTTTCTTCTAGATATATCCCAAGTTATTTCGATCAATATCAATAGTCGACTAATCGACTATCCAATATAAGATAGATAATCATAAATGGAAACCATATCTCGTAACTTATCACAAATGAAATAATATACAAAGCATGATCAAGTCACACAAGCGAGCACCAATATCCTTTTTATTTGATTAATACTTTTTATTAATTAAAACCACTTTTATTACTAAAACTTCCTTTTATCTAATAAAATTTATTTATCAATCATTACTATTCATTTGTACTCTTTTAATACTTCAAAAAGTATTCATAAACTTATCTCAATTGGTATAGCTATATTCACAAATCATTAATAAGATTTACTTTAAACCTTTACGTTTTCTATCGTTTTTAAAATATTCCATACTTATAATTTCCTTCAAGATATCCATTTTAAAGATCTAATTACTTTTACAAATCCATTCAGAAGATTTAAGACTAATGTTACTTAAACATTGTTACTACAAATCCAAAACCATTTCACTTTTGCTTACCTTTAGAAAATTCTATTAAAGATCTATTTACATTTATAAATATAATAAAAAAGGGTTAAAGATGAATGTTATTAAAACATTGTCACTACAAACCCAAAACCATTTCATACTTATATTATCTTTAAAAACATTCTTTTATAGATCCAAGTTAATATTTGGTTAAGTTCGATAGTTGACAAGTTAACTACCTATATAAAAACGATTTCTTATAGAAATCACGATTTGTATACTTAACTCGTTTCAACATTACAATTCATACTATCCCTCGTCCAAGAGTGAAGTTAGGTATATTAGAGCACTAGTTGCATATCAAAGCCTTGTCGAGAAGCTTCATTCATAAATCTTACAGATAGATAAGTCTACGTCGTCGGCTTTGAGTGTTAAGTATAGTATTAATGACTTTCATAAATAAGCAAGAAATCAAAATGATTAACACATTTCTGATATTCCCGACTTAACTATTCCTCAGCCAAGAGGGAAGCCGGTAGGTTGAAGCACTATTCCTTCTATCCCTACTCGAACTCAACCTTTACACTCATAAATAGATAAGCCTACTTCATTGGCTTTTAGTGTTAAGCATAGTTAATTACTTTTCAAATAAGTAATTAAACAAAACATAATTTAGCCACTAAGCAATTCATAAGCCCTTTCTAAATCATTTTTTTATAATTTAAAACCTTTTTAGAAATGATATATATATAGTAATTTATTCATAAAACTAGATATTTAATAACACCATTTAAAAGATATTTATACTTTGATAAAACAGTCAACACGTTTTTTAAAAAATATATATACTTAAAAATACTTATAACATTTTTAAAACATTCACCCAAAATATTACTTGAAAATAATAAGTTTATATTTCACTTAAAAACTTGGAAAAACCATGCTTCTTTATATTTAAAAGTAAACCCTATTCTTTAAAAATTCATAACTAATTGTTAAAAATTCATAAAAATCTTAATCCACTTTTGGATACTCTAATAAGAGTAGAAAACACTTGTAAAAAGAATGAAACAAAATACTTAAATTTAAATATCTTTTTAAACCTTTAAATTTCAAAACAAAGGCTAAAACGGGGCAGTTTTGCACAAGTGTAAACATTCAAACTTCTTATGGTAGCAGCCATGCATATAAAACATCACAGGTACAATGAGAAACCTCTATGGATCTCTCTAAAAAGTTCCATAGAAGTTGCCGAATACAAGATAATTTCTAAGTACATCTATAACGACTATCGCTATAAGAGTACTTTCAAATGCAAGCCCAATCTAAACCAAAGTACAACTATAATCTATGTGCTTTGTTTTTCAAGGCTAGACTACAAGCCATACAAGTCCATACATATGGATTACATATTCCATTTGCTTTCAAAGCAAGAATCAAAACAAATATTACACCATATGTCAATATCAATTCAAACAACATACACACAATCAAACACAAGCGTACGTGCGCGCACGCACACAGATATATATATATATATATATATATGTAACAGCCTGAAATTTTCAACCATTCGCATCCATACATGTCGGATTTGAATTGCTCAAAATATCAGATTGTTAATTTAAATTTGGCAAAACTCAGCATATATAGTAAATAAATAAATAATCACAGAATCACAGACACAGAGTAATATAAAATAATGTAGCGGAAACAAAAGAATAGTAGTTCATGAAGTTACTATATATATATAACAGAGTTAAGCAAGATACAGCAGAAGTCTCGAATACATAGATGTCTCAATATAAGAGTCAAAATACAAAATCTAAATACATCACTGGAATCAACTGAATAACTGAAAGCTGGATAGATAGCTAGATCTCCAAGCGAAGCTCCAACTCTAAAGGTGAGTCTCGAATACTGTATCACTCAGTCTGACCCGAGCGTAAAGAAAAACACAAAACACTCGAGTCGGGATTAACATTATTATATCAATAAATCCAACTCAAGTGAAATATCAACTGAAATACAGTAACTTAAAGGATGTTTGGGATAACCATCCTCTAAGGATCCGTTAAACTATCTACTATGTAGTAATATTCGCTATTATAATAGTGTCTAATAGTAAAATAAATTTACTTTTAAATAGTGTTAAGGCTTTACATTTTCCACCTTAACACATAATAGTGCTAGTCTATATAGTACCTGCATACCTCGAGAGGCTACGAGAAGATACTCCATAGGTACGCCACAAATAGAAACTCGTAGTAAATGTGACGCCCCACCTCTATACCCACGCTAACCAAGAACACCACGATGTAGTGTTGTCAATTAGCACGGAGAATAAGGCTGTGGAGGAGCGACCATCCATGTAACTTCTTTGTGCGAGCACCGATACGTCAGATAGAATAGAATGCATATCTTTTAAGGAGGAAATCCGACATACCGATACAAACACAAAGCTATCACACGGTGGCTATATATAATCTTCGGAAACAAACAGAGAAATAATCATAACATAAATCAGTCACAGACATCCATATCACAAAGGCGGAAGAAGATATGAATAAATATATAACACATGAAAGTGTACATCAGAGTAGTGGTCAGAAAGATCCACGATAATACAAAAGAATAGCATCACGTGCTATACAAAAGAATAAGTACACAACATAGAGTCTATATCTCAAAGGTGTACATCCAAAAACTACAAATCTATGTAGTTAGCCAAAAGTCAGAAATATCCTGAAGAGAAGTCAAGCAGAAGCACCTGTAACATCTCGGTCTGACCCGAGTATTATTTATAAGAAAATAATAAACGGATCAGTCTAACTATAAATATCAGATGATATGGTATAAAGTAAATGGCATGACATGAACATGAAATAACTATTACGACATACTACTATAAGTATGTAAATGATAATCAACAAAAGATTAATCAATATCACAAGAATCTTCTCAAAGATAAGGTAGGGTATCATACCCCAAACTTGTATTCATAACAAGTCAATAACACATGAATTCACCAATGCACAAAAACTGATATCATATCAATAAAAATCATGAAAGTTGGTGAAGCACAAAATTCCAGAAATCATCATCAGAAATCCAGAAAACACATAAAAAATAGGGGGGAGGCCTAACACATGAATGGGAGCATGAAAACTCACCTACGCGTAAACACATGACGAGAAGCTATCTCATGGAAGCTATCCATTAAATTTTCACACAGGAATGGCCCGAAGACCGTAGGGTGCTACCCTAGAAATGTGATGGCGAAACATCACATGATCGGGGTATAGTCTCCCACGTAGACAAAGAGACATCGCTCAATCGCTAGTCTAAATCACAAAAATGATCGTCATGATCATAAGGAAGTGTCAATCACACCAAGCTAGTAAATATATGAGTTTAGCTTCATGTCCCATAACCACTTGCTTAACTTAAATATTTACGAACAAGCTGTAAATCTTCACTAGGAAATTGTCACAAAAAGGGTTCAATCGAACAAGTCCAAGAGCTAACCGACGAAGTGAACGCAAGCGTTTCATACCACCCGTTTTACTAAGTCGTTTAAGTCGATTTCTCATTCGAGTGAAGTAAAGGCTTGTATACACTAGTAGATTGAAAATCGGTTTGAGAAAACGAACTTTTGATATTTAAAATAGTGTTGAAATCGCTTTGATGAAAGAGTTTTGATATTTACTATTAGTATTGGAACCTTCATATATCTTTAAAGTGACAAGTCATAAAACGATTGTAGAACAAATCAATTCACGTTCGAAGACGTGAGTAAAGTCCAAAGAAGTCAATCCCAAAACCATCAAAGTAGAAATTCTGATAAATGTTTTTCAGAAGAGATTGCCTACGCAGAGTAATACGGGGTTCGACCTAAGGAAAAATAGGTCATACGACCTAAGGAGATCGCGAACTAAAAAGACCAAGTGTAAGGTCGGCGACGACCTACGACTTACAGAGTCCTGCGACCTAAGTGGGATGCGACTTAGTGGGGCATAGGTCGGAGACGACCTACGACTTAAGGTCAAGCGACCTAAGGTAAATGGTCCAACGGCCTAACTCGAACGACCTAGAGGGTCGAACGACTTAACTGGAGGATAAGTCGGAGACGACCTACGAGATATACTGGCCGACCTAACTCGAGCGACTTAAAGACTTAGCAGGGTCGAGCGACTTACGAGCTACGACCTAAGGTGACGAGGGCGTTAGGTCGGAGACGACCTAACATTTGACTCGCGAACGACTTATGGAAAAGAAGCTTAGGTCGGAGACGACCTACGAGATAAGCCAGTGCGAGCGACCTAAAGTTTGCCTGGGGGATTATAGGTCGGCAACGACCTAACGTTTTGCCTGGGGATTTTAGGTCGGCAACGACCTAACACTTTACCTGGAGATTATAGGTCGGCAACGACCTAACGTTTTTCCTAGGGATTTTAGGTCGGCAACGACCTAAGACTTAACAAAATTCGAGCGACTTAGTGGTTTGCCTTGGAATTTTAGGTCGGCAACGACCTAAGACTTAAAGCTGTTTCGACCTACGACTTATTTCCCTGCGACCTAAGCCAGAACGACCTAAGCACGCAAGCGACCTAAGTCCTAACTCGTGAACGACCTAAGAAAGTGAAGACTTTTCAACACGCGAGCTAGCAGCCTGGACGACCTAAGGAGGGCAGAACGACCTAGAGCCAGAATTTTGCAAACAGCACTGAAACTTGAGTTTCTCACCAATTCAATCCAAACCAGTTGCAAACATTAATGCTAAAGTGATAGGAAGTCATTTCCAACAACCCAATGACAGTTATAGGCGAGATGTGAGATTAAAAATCTCACCTTTTCCACGAAATTGATGTTGGAGAGCTTAAGAACAAAGCAAGAATCAACCCCTAGCTTGAATCTATGTTCTTCACCTTGAAGTCGGAGTTTGATGCTGAATTCACTAAAGATCTCGAGCTTGGAATTTTAATTTCTCTTTCCCTCCATCATTTTTGAAGAAGCTTGAAGTATTTGATGAAGTGATGAAGAGAAGAGGGAGTTGGGCTGAGTTAAGAAGGTGCAGTCCCAACCAAAGTCACAAGTGGGAAAAGTGACGAAAATTTCACTATCTCCAAACATATCGAAGTTTACACTCAAAAAGATCGCAAACGTCATTTTGAACTCAATGGGGGTGGTCTCGAGTCCTAATTTGACCGTATGCAAAAAGTAGCTTTTCGGACTAACATCCGACTAACGATAAAATATTTAAATATAAAATCGATAGATATGCGGGTTGTTACAGTAAAGCTCGGTATGGTAGGTGACACGGCACAACTAGGCAATGCCAGGGTAGATATACCAATTACGCACACAGGCTGGTGGAAACGCATAACAGCCACTACCGCCCACCTCGGAACACACTCCCAAATCAAAATCGAAGGGTGGCCACCAAATCAATCACAAAGTAATATAATAGTATCGAAGAAATGTGTCCGATCAGAGGTGCTATCTCATTGGCCCAA
Organism: Allium fistulosum; assembly: GCA_030737815.1. Lineage (NCBI taxonomy): Eukaryota > Viridiplantae > Streptophyta > Magnoliopsida > Asparagales > Amaryllidaceae > Allium > Allium fistulosum. The sequence goes on along the minus strand of CM060905.1, from coordinate 492,060,591 downwards.
TGATCGCTCCTGTTTTAGCCACCTTAAGCCAACTCACGGGAGTCGGGTCCATGTTCTTACGTCAATAGGATCGTCGCCACCATCCTACTTCATTCTGGAATCTCCACCGCGTACACGGTTGTCAAAGTGGTTTTCCGTATCGATAGAGAGTATGCCCATATCTGATCCCGGTCTCTTTAACAACCAATCGTTATTATAACACCGCGGTCATTTCAAAATAGTTTATACTTTAAAACCAAAAATATCATATCCATTTCAAAAACCAAATCAATACGATATCATTTCTTACTTAAAATAATATTCACTTCCAAAACCATAGTACCTTCAAAGTTATAACACTTTCGAACCCAAAACATTTAAAAAGTAATAACACTTTGGAAATCGTAACACTTTGAAATTATAACACTTTGAAATTATAACACTTTGAAATTATAACACTTTGAAATCATAGCATTTTGGAATCCATAACACTTTCCTCTTAAACAGTTTAGATATAGAATTAGTAAATATAATAAAATAGTTTATAAAATAAAAATAGTTTAAATGAAATAGTTATAAGTTAAAATAATTTATATTAAAATAATTAGTATATTTAAAATAGTTTATATTAAAAATAGTTTATGAAATAATATAAAAATAGTTTAAATATAATTTAAAATACTTTATATAATTAAATAGTTTCCACAAATTTCATAAATCAATTCAGATCAACTCGAATTCCGAAATTCACATTTAATTCAGTCTCAATTCATCAATTTCAATTCAATTCAGTTCTAAATAAACTATTTCAAATTATATCGATTTCAAATACCGATTTGAACCATAAAATAATCCATTCAAATTTCAATATATATTTCAAAGCTTTAAATATTCAACGTTTCAAAACTAAATTCGATAATTTCATATATATATCAAATTCACTTTTTAGTTTTGAAATATTTACTTAATCATTTCAATAACATCTAAATACAACTTCACTTTACAAATTCAAATAAACAAAATATCCCATTTAAATTCATATAAGTTCGAAATATTCATGTAAGTCACTTTTAATCAAATTCAAGTTATAAAACATATCTTTAAAATTTCAAATTTAATAAATTTAAAATCAAACTTATTCAAGTATAATTCTTAAATAAATATAAATTCGAATCAATTTCAAATTTATCTTTCCAACCTGAATCATTATAAAATCTATATTTAAAAATATAGATATTAAGTAAATACGTAAACATATTATATATCAACTTTTATAAACCTCTAAAATCAGTGTTTATTAAAACCATATATTTCCTTTCTAAAACCATAAAAAATCATTTTCAAATTTTTTATATATATAGACCAATGGTGTCTGTATATAAAATTTTCTACCCTATGGTCAAATGATACAAATATTTATCATTTCAATCCGTAATATAAATATATACGAGTATATATCATTTCAACCCGCAATCCCAAATTCAATTCAATTGAAAATCGCTTGGGTTTATCATTTCAACCCATAATGATTTTTTCCTATTCCACAGATCGTTCGGGTATGTATCATTTCAACCCATAGTGAATTCTATACTAACAAGGAACTTGCAAAGTGATAACAGATATGATAATAATATAACAATCAGTAACAGGCATATATCATCAGTGATAAATAGATAATGGTGTCAGATGTCATAGGTGAACAGATACAAAAATGGCATATATATAGCAATGTAAATAACTAACAACAGCATATTTCAATTGTCGTTTCAATTGAAATCAAATTTAATAAATATAAGAACATTAATCCTGAGTGATTGCTCACCTTTCGAGGCTAGATAGATTTGACAACGAAATGAGCTACGAATCCGGGCATGAATCTCAAAGCAAATCAGGATTGGTACGAATCTCAAACAAAGCAAGATTTTGAACGTGAATTTGACGAACATGGCTGATTGAAATCGATGAGAACAATCCATCAGCTTGATATAAATGGAACAATAGATATACTATATTTTCAAACAATACTCATAACTATATATATATTTATATACTCAAATCAAAATACAATATATTAAATCAATTACAAAACCCCATAAAATATTTTTAAATATATCCTATACCCTTACAAAAATATAGAAACAACCATTTCCAAAATTTTACAATCTAATATATATATCACTGTAATAAATTCATACTTTAACAACCACTTACATATATTAAAATAATTTACCTAACTTACATAGAATCATAATTCAACGTATACGTATAACAGATTATTATAGCTTAAACCCAACAAAATATACCAATATACATATGTATAAGACTCATATAGTACAACACTTAAACAGGTTAAAATTTATATTTCATCTGTTATTATGAACGTATATATATGCGGCAGGTTATAGATATAATACAAATCTAAATCATACCAGTAGATATTAAATAGTTCGAATATAAACCTAGTTTATGAATATATACACGTTTATTTTAAAACCAGTTGTTATAAAAAAATCAATATAACTTTCCTTATAGAACCTATATATATACACAACACTGCACACATATGATATACTATGTATATATAAACTATAAAATATCCATACTAATATATATAAGTTTAGCACCCAACCAAATGAAGTCAGACCCATATATATATACTCAACAGATTGCATAACTAATGATATATCAGTATAACCTAATATATGTAGTTAACATATAACAGACATAATATTATATGTACGTATAAATTATATATATATATATATATGAAATGTATATTCAACAAATTTCCTGTATTGCTCATATACAGACAACACGATATAAAATTTGAACCCAACTTACCCATACTTAAACAAATACATATATAAAACATTTATATATTTTTATAACTGTATAACATATACATAATACATGTAATCAGTAGCTAAAATATAACAGCAACCAAATGATATATGTACTATTATAAACTTATTATGTAACTACAACAAATATATATATATATATATATAACTTAGAAAACTATATATATATTCGAACAGAATATCATATTTGTAAATTTATATACCATAACTAATAAAGTTTCTTACACATAAACATCATATATTTTAAAACCCATATATTTCAAGTTCAGAATATACCTATTAAATAATATATACATACTATTGGTTACGAAATCTATTTAAGGTATTGATATAAACCTAAACAAATCTATAGTATATAATATATGTATTTATATCCAAACAGTAACCATAACATATATGTATTATATATATACCTCTAAATCCGAGAATATGATATAATACCTTCATATATAAACGCTGGCAGAGGCTGCTCGGCAAGGAAACTGAGTTGATGGGATGAGGTGGTGGTGGCAGCACGCGCAGGGAGGGTGGAAGGTCATACGGTGCTCGCGTGGGACGGGTTGCAGATCTGGTCGGTGAAATTTCGGCGTGGCGGAGTTCAACGGAGAAGGAAGGAGCGGTGGTCGGCGGTGCTATCTGGGTGTGGGAATGGAACTTGCGTAAAGGAGAGAAAAAAATGGAAAGGAAAAGTGGAGGAACAGGCTTTTAAGCTTCAGGCAGTGATTCATTTTGTAGTATATTTTTCTGGAGGTCAGAACATATAAAAGAAGAAGAAAGGACAGAGAAGTAGAAGTAATGGTGGATTCAAACAGGCGCAAAGAAAATGGAATAACCGAGATTATAAATTGAATTGATGGGATAGTAAAAGTCCAACCGTTTGCTTTTCAACCATTGAAAAGATTTTGAATGGACACAGAAGTAAAAGGTTGAAATTTCATGACCGATATGGCTATACATTTTACGGTCTTCATCGTGTAACGAACACCGAAATACAGAGATGAATATACTACAGAGATCAGCACGATGAAACGATCAAAACGGTATACGGATATCAGTGATAGGATCATTCTATCAAAAGTCGATATCGGTACAAAAATGCTGCTATTTCGTCGAAAATAAGATAAACGGAGCAATAGAAGTCCAAATTTGGAGAAACGAAATATGACGTCTCACTCAGAAGATGATTTACAAATTTTCTATGTAAAAATATTTAGTTTTGGAAAATATTTTATTACCATCGATTTTTAACTAATTGGAATTAAAATAGAATTACCCAATAAAATAAACCTCAATATTATTTGATGAAAATTTACCAGTTGCTATGTTTAATTAGACGTATCCCAAATATCAAGTTTATATTTCAAAATTTTGTTGTTTAAAATTTCACAAAATTTCAATTAAATATATTATTAAAACCATTAAATTTTACGGGTCGTTACAATATATGTATGTATGTATGTATGTATGTATGTATATATATATATATATATCTATGTATGTATGTATATGTATGTATGTATTCATTCAAGGTGGTGAGTAAGCTCACTGTTAACCAAGTAAACAAACAAGTCCAAGCAACCAAGTCATTCCTCTACCTTACGAATACCTTGCTTCCTTCCTTTAACCTTGCTTTTTTCACTTAATTTCTAGGCAATAGTGTATCTATACTCATGGCCTATGAGAGTAGATGGAGTTTGGCTTTGGTTCTTCAAAATCTTACTTTGTAGAAGAGGTTGTGGTGTTTCCCTAAGGCTTGTGGTAAAGTTTGAGTTGAATTGAAATTGTTTTGAATTTATTTTCTTTTAGAAATTTGTGAAGAGGAAGACATGAAAGTATGATAACTTTTTACATAAATTTTTTGAAATGAATTCAAGGGTATACACTTCTTTTTATAGGCTTAGAATGGTGTTGCCTAAGCTTGTCCTCACCCCCAAACATGCCATTGAAGGCTCATCTCTCCACATGCCCATCACTTCTCCTTTATACCTCTTATCTTTAGCAAAAGGCCATTATACCCCTTACATTTTAACATCTCTTATCCATTAGAAGTTTCTAGAAACTTCCATTAATTTATGGATCAAAATGTTAATTAGTTCCTAATGTCCTCATATGTTTATTAGATTAGCACAAAAGAGTTCGAACAACTTATATTGATTAAAAAGCTGTTTATATGCAAATCGATTTTCGGTCACATTATCGATATTTCTTCGAAGCATTTAATTTTGTAAACATTTTTTCAAAACAAGTTTACCATCATAATTAATAATTTAAAGGGGAGTTAACAAGGTTATTAAATCAAGTTAATAACATTTAATCCAAGATTCAAATATTTAAATACGAAGTGTATGAAATTTCGGGTCGTTGCATTCTCCCCTACTTAAATATTTCAGCCTTGAAATTTCAGCACGAGCAACCAAAGAAACAATCACACATCAAGGCTTAACAGGATTACAATTTCCAACAAAAAAAGCTCACAAATTTCTCAGGTTCCTAAAATCCTCTTATCGCACAAGGACAATAAACAATTTACTAAGTGTACCTTCAACAACCTCAAGTTATTATTTGGTCGACGATTCATGATACCTTATAACAAATCAAAGAGTCATTACCTAAACTCCCCATAAGCCAACAAAACACAATATACAAACATACTAAAGCCCATATGATGCACGTGGACCATCCATATGCAATATCTGATCCGATCACTTGCTCGATCACATAAATTTCACTTCTAAACTAGTATATATCACCCGACCTCTCTAGTATGGACACCGATCCGGTTCCTTGATTAGAAACCTCCGTATTTCTTACATAGCCATATACTATGATAGGAAACATCAAAATCATATCATGAATCCATACCAAGTGTTTGCCACCAAGAATCGAGTGAAATATTCTTGTTTGGACCGATTAAATCACCTTGAAAAAATGTACTTGAATACTGGATCGAGGATAGTCATGTGAATAAAACGATCTAAGTTCAACTTACGTATTTACCCTGTTGGTTTCTTGACTATACCAATGTCATTTAAATCACATTCCTCTACACAAATAGATATCACTTTCAAGTTTATAAACATTTTATAACTTAAGTTCATACTCGTACGATACTTCACATTTTATGAGTACATACAAAGCATCAAATTATTTTACTCAATAAAGATGTTTAACAAAATCAAAACTAGTTTTAACTTACTACCTTCTCCCTTCAAGAGTTATAAAAGCTCAACTTGTATATTTCTACAAGCACTTTACTTTAAGTTTTATAACAATTCGGAAGTTTTCGACCGTTCAAAATTGCCGAAAATTCCGTTTCATTTTGACAAATGAAAACTACCTAGCAACATATCATATCATGATGCACATATCATACTGTCCTAAATCATAGGTTACATGTGTCCATTAAATAACATCACATGAAAACTTTAGAACTAAAAATCGAGTTTCATTTCAAACTATAATATATACATATAACTTTTGTACATCAAATCATACTTTTGGGGTTTAAATCAAAAACTCTTTTTACCAAAACAACTTTGTAGTAAACTACTATGGAAGCATCCCCTACTTAGAAATCCAAAAATGAACACTGATAATGCTACAACCATCACCAAGAAGTGAGTTCAGTATATCCAAATCATGCCTTTTGAACATAACCAAAATTATTTTCAAAGTGGTATCAAATACTTCGTATATTACTAAGTACCATGATCTCAATTTTATAAAACAATTTTCCAAATATTTACTTTCAAATGATACTATTATTATTTTTTCAAAATCTTGAAAAGCATTTTCAAAGACACTAGGATTTTAGTTCTCGAATTCTCAGTTTAAATCCTTTTTGTTTATAAACCATATTTTATAAACCATACTTATATAAAAGAACTTTCTTATATAAACCTTTTAACAAATGTTTACTCCAAAATATCTTTCTTTTCTTTAGATTATAGTAAACATCTTTTACAAAAATTAACCTTTAACCCAACAATGTCATCAAACACCTTATAGTCAAACTATGAAACTAGATTCATAAGGTGTTCGTTTCAATGTGCCCACAATTATTGTCTACCCAACCCATGTAGTGAAAAAGGCAATACTGCTCATAAACTGGTCGAGCACAAATCAATAATCGACAAATAATAGTCAATACTCATAAACTGGCCAAGCATAACTAAGCTAACCAATGAGTGATAATAGTTGAACATCATTAATCCCTACATAAATTAGATTACACTCTCAACTTATCTTATATATATAATTAGTATATAGCAAATATATATATGCTCTCATATATATAATACACTCAACTCATGCTAGGGTTTCCATTACCCTAGGTCTTAATGAGTCATACCCAATCAAAGTCAAAGTTCTCGCTTAACCTTTGGATCTGATACCACATGTAACGATATGACTTTTCAACCCTCGAACGTCGACACTAAATACATCCATAGTATTGTGTGCCGAGAACCAAAGTGCTGGAAACTCAGAGAGTTAAGGTAAAATAAATACAAGAAATAAAACAAGGAAGTGGAGAGCACAACATTAGAATCTCACAGTGAAACGATAACATATAATATCAAAAAATAGTACAAACTGTCACTCTAGATACATTGCATTTTGGAGTTAAAATAATAAGCATTATCACCAGCCTGGATAGTTATAATAACATTTCCTTGCATATGTTGATATATACAATACAATAATGCAGCAGAAATAATAATACTATGGTAGGTAATCATCTATCTCTTCTCCATAAGCTCCAAAGCATCCAAAATTTAAATTTGGAAATATACACAAAATTGACCGAAGCATTATAAGAAAATAACACTCAGATCAGTCCGGTAAACCAGTGTGAGAAACTCAAGAAATATGTGTAACATATAACAGCACCTTTTGAAACCGCATGGAATACCATAACGGCTATCCCATCAAACAAGCGAACCATCTATTAAGTACATATCTTGATATAATAACTAATATCTAGGGTGTAGAACATAAATTAGAAAATACCTATTGTGTATGACACAACAATAATAGGTATACAATCAATACCGCTATGGCGCGTTCGTGTATGGATCTTCCATGGAGATCTATTAGGTCTAGCCGAATACGAACTCTATGACGAGGATCAAAAACTTCGTTCCAAGCATCGTATATATCTAGATAAAATATACTATAAGGTAAACACAACTAGCCCAACGATGAATTATGTGGTACCAAGTATCAACAAATCCCGTGTTCAAATATCGATAAACATACTCCATATTTGGAGTTAATATAGCCTCATGGTTAAGTTAAACCCGAGATTGTGCATCCTACTTTGGTTTTATCCATTTTCGATGTTGAGGCTGCATTTGGCATCTTTCACATGAGTCTTCATCCCTCGAGCAGCACATGAATCCCTAATTGGATTCCATTATCTCAAACAGATCTCGAAACCATACACGGATTCACATATCTCAAAAAACCTCAGAATCACACATGGATTCCCATATCCTGAATAGATCACGAACAACTATATGTGTTTGAGCATCTCAACCAGATCTCAAATCTTCACATAAATTCCTACATAAGTCTTCATATGAATGCTAACACTATCATCTCTCTAGGAACACTCCTCAAGATAGATAGTCTTATATAATAGCATCGTTCGAAATGTTAATACAATCCTCTTCTTTGGACTTAATCTTAGGATAGATAGTTCAACTCTATAACATTCCACTTCACAACCGTTTCGAGAACATAGATCGCGTATATTGTTTTAAAGTGGAAACGATTTCAAGTCATCTTATAAAAGAACACTCCCCCGCTTACCGGGCGCTCCAAAACCGGTCGATTAATTTTCAGTTAACTTAAACTTGGATCTTTAAGAAATAAATAGACAATACAAAAGGCTAGAGATAATCTCCTATTCAAACGAATTTCCTTATCATTTGTCCTAGAGGAGCACGATGAATTTATACGTACAGTAAAGCATCTTCGGAGATAACTATACCATATAGACCTTGTGTATCTTCTAGATATTTCCTAAGCTATTTTGGTCAATTTCGATAGTCGACTAATCGACTATCCAGTACAAGATAGATGATCATAAATGAAAACCAAGTCTCGTATACTTATCACAAATGAATAACATAAAAGCACGATCAAGTCACACAAGCGACCTCTAATCTCCTTCATATTTAACCAATACTTTTTATTAATTAGAACCTCTTTTATTAGTAAAACTTCCTTTTATCTAATAAAACTTCATTTATCAATCACTACTACTAATCTGTACTCTTTTAATACTTCAAAAAGTAATCATATACTTATCTCAATTAGTACAAGTATACTCACAAATCAATTACAAGATTTCTTACTTTAAACCTTTATGTTTTCTATCATTTTTAGAAGATTCCATACTTATAATTTCCTTCAAAATATCCATTTTAAGGATCTAAGTACTTTCATAAATCCATTCAAAAGGTTTAAGCCTAATGTTACTTAAAAATTGTCACTACAAACCCAAATCCCTTTCACTTATGCTTGTCTTAAAACATTCTTTTAAAGATCTATTAACATTCATAAGTATAATAAAAAAGGGTTAAAGGTGAATGTTATTAAAACATTGTCACAACAAACCCTAAACCATTTCATACTTATATTATCTTTAAAAGAATAAAGATCCAAGATAATATTTGGTTAAGTTCGATAGTTGACAAGTCGACTACCCAGTTAAAAACGATTGCTTGTAGAAATCATGGTTCGTATACTTAAACTCGTTTTTGACATTCCAACCCATACTATCCCTCATCCAAGATTGAATCCAAATAAGTTAGAGCACAGGTTGCATATCAAAGTCTTGCCTACAAACTTCATTCTTGAATCTCGCAGATAGATAAGTCTACCTGATCGGCTTTTAGTGTTAAGTATAGTATTAATGACTTTCATAAAAATGTAAGAAATCAACACGATTAATATGTTTCCGACATTCCCGACTTAACTATTCCTCGGTCAAGAAGGAAGCCGGTAGGTTCGAGTAATATTGATTTTATCCCTACTCGAACATCAATGTTAACACTCACAAGTTGATAAGCCTACTTCATCGGCTTTCAGTGTTAAACATAATTAATTATTTTTCAAACAAGTAACTAAATAAAACACGATTTAACCACTAAACAATTCATAATCCCTTTCAAAATCCTTTGTTTATAATTAAAAACCTTTTTAGATATATGTATGTGTAGTAATTTATACACAAAACTAGATATTTAATAAAACCATTTAAATGATATTTTATAACATAAGATATTTATACTTTGATAAAATAGTCAACACATGTTCAAAAAACTATATACACTTAAAATTAATTTTAAAATAACCTAAAAATACTTATAATAGGTTTTAAAACATTCACCCATAATATTTCTTGAAAATAACAAGTTTATAATTCACTTTAAAACTTGGAAAACCAATGTTTCCTTTATATTTAAAAGTAATCCCTCTTCTTTAAAAATTCATAAAAATCTCGAACCACTTTTAAAATACTCTAATAAGAGTTATCAAACACTTGTAAAAATAATGAAACATAATACGTAAATTTAAATATGTTTTCAAACATTTAAAGTCCAATACAAAGGCTAAAATGTGGCAGTTTTGCACAAGTACAAGTTTGGCCATTTTTCGATACATTACTCAACTTTTAACATTCAAACTTCTTATAATGCAAGCATACATATAAAAAATCACAAATACGGTGAGAAACCCCTAAAGTTCTATAAAACATTCCATAGAAATTGTCAAATACAAGACAATTCCTAAGTGCATATATAGTGACTATCGCTATAAGAGCACTTTCAAATTCAAGTCCAATATAAACCAAAGTCCAACTGTAATCTATGTGCCTTGTTCTAAGGCTAGTCTACAAGCCATATAAGTCCATTCTAGTCCATCCAAGTGCATACTTATGGATTACATATGCCATTTACTTTCAAAGCAAGAACCAAAACCAATATTATAACATATGTCAATATCAATTCAAACAACATATACACAATTAAACACAAGCACACATATATATTTATTTTCATTCAAGGTGGAGAGTAAGCGCACCTTAACCAAGTAAATAGGTAAGTCCAAGCAATAAAGTCCTTCCTCTACCTTGCAAATACTTGCTTCCCTCCTATAACCTTGCGTTTTCACTTGATTTCAAGGTAATAATACCTCTTTTTACTCAAGATCTATGAGAGAAGGAGGAGTTTGGATTTGGTTCTTCAAAATCTAACTTGGTAGAAGGTGTTGTGAAGTTGGCTAAAGGTATTTGGAAAATTTTGAGTTGAATTTAAGTTGTTTTGAATTTATTTTCGTTTTAAAATTTGTAAAGAGAAGGGCATGAAAGTGTGGTAACTTTTTGCGTAAATTTTTTGAAATGAATGCAAGGGTATACCCCTCCTTTTATAGGCTTAGAATGGTGTTGCCTAAGCTTGTCCTCAGCCCCTACCATGGCATGGAACGCTCACCCCTCCACATGCCCATCACTTCTCATTTACCCCTCTTACCTTTAACAAAAAACCATTATACCCCTTACATTTTAATATCTCTTATCCATTAGAGGTTTCTACAACCTGCCAATTATTTTATGAGTCAAATTGTACATTAGATTTTAATGTCTTCATATGTTCATTAGCTTAGCATAAAGGAGTTCGAACAACTTATATCGATTATAAAGCCATTTATCAACAATTTGATGTTCGGTCAAATTATCAATATTTCTTCGAAGTATTTTTTTGTAAATATTTTTCCAAAATAAATTTACCATCATTATTAATGATTCGAAAAGGGGTTAACAAGGTTATTAAATCAATTTAATACCATCTAATCCGAGATTCAAACATTTAACTAATTTAGATATTTAAATACGAAGTGTCCTAAATTCCGGGTAGCTATAGGTAAAGCATTGACTCTTACCCCTACACGTCCCATTTAGATGGGTTAGTTGTGATAGTTAAGAGGTTTGACCGTAAAACTAGTGTGTCTAAGGACAGGTGGTGGCCACAGCAGAGCCTATACCCACGAAAGTCATCGTATATAGATTGGTATCGGAGCAGGTTCAAAATAATATGGAATATATATGACACAAGTCTTGGCTTTATAGTGAATTAGAATCCATGTTCCCTTTGGGTTTGTGGTAGTTACCTTATAAAAAGGGATAGTACGAGTATATGATGATTTAACTGGGGTAGTGATTTGAAAAGTACTTGTTAATTTTCTCTACATATATTACCCTTATCTCTACCTCAATTGTGTGTTACCTCTGTATGAAGTTGAAGTTGTTGATGGAGGTAGTAAAATAACGAGTTGTTAGCCTGACGAGTAGTGTCACCATTGGTAATTTTAAGTAAACCTCTATGTGGCTTAATTGATGAATGATGTGTAGCTTGGTTAAGGAAGTTGTAAAAGTCCCTAATCTGAATCTCCAATTAAAATGCTTCATAATTCTAGATTGTGATATGGTGAGTTTGAGTAAGAGGACCCAGTAGTAATCAGAGTTGTGTAGTGGAAATTGATAGATAACTTTCCATTGAAGGCAATAGTTTGCATCTTTGGACAATGTGTGTACTGTTGTTTAATATGTGTATTGTTGTTTAATGTTTGTTTGATTTTAGGGATAGATGATGTGTGATGATTTTAGTTGTTGTTGATAGTTGATAAAGTGGATGTACATACGAATTTTGAAAATAAATATTTTTATTTAAACAATCATATGATTTAATAAAATATGAATTTGATTTTGTAAAGTGATTGAAAATATTCTAGTAGTTTATTTTGGTGTTATTTTATCCATCGAGTGGTAAGAATATGGTCGATGCTTCTGACCAACATTATCGATAGAGATTTCTAAACACTAGAACGAGGCATTTGGGCATAGGTGTTTTGAAAATAATGTTTTGAAAATTATATTTTGAGATATGTTTTTTTTCAAAAAAAAAATACTTTCAAAGAATATTTTGGAACAAGAATAATGTTTTTGAAAAGGAGAATAATAAAGTAGTTTGCAAAAGAATTATATTTATATTTTATTTAAGTTATTTAGTAAATTTAATTTGCAAGGAAGAAAGGTATTTAGTTTATAATACATTGAAAAATAGTGTGGAAATAATGGAGTTTAAATTTGGATTATTTTCTAGTTTAAAATAATACCATTTATATTTAATTTTAAAATCCGTTGATGATAAATATTTTTAGGGATTTTGAAGTAGAGAAGAAATAAAAGGATTTATAAAAAGGAATTTCAAGTTCATAAATTTATTTTGATGAAATACAAGTGGTGAAATGTTTGAAATGGTTTTAAGACCATTGGAATATAAATCCCTTTATTAATAATATTTTGGAAAGTAACTATTGATTTGAGAAAAGTTAAATATCATTTTGGGAAAAGTATCTACTTCAGGAAAAGTGTATGTAGCAATATAATTGATGGGTTGAAAACAAATTTTATAAAGAGGAATAGAAAGAAGTGTCATTCTCTAATGGAAAAAAGGAGACTTTTTAAGTAGCACTAAATGGAATTTTATTTTTGAAGATTTTAAAACTTGAACTTGGAATTTGTTGACGTAAAAATGCACTTTTTGATGAAAGCATGTAAAATTGATATGCATTTTGTATGATTGTGGAGTTATCTTTCAAAACTTTTAAACAAGAGGAAAAAAATACTCTTATTTTGTATAGAGATTTTTCAAGCTAAAGTAATGACTTGTTTTCATCTTAATTTGTAAATCATCGATCTGTTCTCAACGATTTTAATTGTGTTAGAAAGCTATGTCATTAGAGGAAAAAATTTGTTTGAAATGCAATGTAATTTTTTGAGGTTAATTATGGTTTAAACAAGAATTAAAAGGAAGTATTTTGTTGTTCCAAAAATGTTAACTCCATATAATAGCCTAGAATTCAAATGAGTTTATCTTTCAAAAGTTTGTTTGATGTAGACGATTTTGCCCATTACGGAAAGCTAAGAACATAAGAAACCACTTTTGTTTAAGAATTTTGCCATATTTTTCCGTTTTCTAGACTTAAAATGTGAGTTTGTTAAGTGAGTCTGTGCTTATGTTAGAAATCCTGATTTTCTTACTTTTAGGAAATTCCCCATGACTCGAGTTGTAATCCACATTTTTATAAAAGATGTTTTAGAAAGCTAACACACTATGCAACAATTTATTCTTTGAAATCATTAGTTGATTTAGTGCTTTTTAACTTTGAAAGTTTATCGAAAAGTGGTTAAACAAGTGGGTTATGTTTCTTTTACCTTAAACGAATACAAGTTTGTCATACATCTTTATATATACAACTAATGTTCATATTGATTTAAGAATAGGTACATAACTGGATTATTTGGACAATTTGGTGAAGATATCTTGCTTTTTCTTGCATAGTCGCAAGGAAACTTGCTTAAAACGCTAATAAAAATGTGCGTTTTTACTATATATCAATATATTATGTAATATTTTGTTGTATCCCATGTTTTGGGATGCCTCGTCGGTTGGGATGTATATTTATTGTAATATATTTTGTTTCAAGTTTTTAGAACACTCTCCAGCATAGTGTGCCCCTCATCTCACTTCTGGCTAATGTGAGATCACCGTGTGTCCATAGAAAAATAGGGAAAAAACTGTTGGTACTGGCCATTCATCCAAACAATATCCAGTTGCACCCCTTATCCAAATCCCCGTGGTTTGGACTTTTGTTTAACCAATTACTACCATTCTTAGCATAAGCGTGCCCTCATCTCACTTCAGACTAATGTGAGACACCGTTTCGTCTAATAAGGAATGCTATTTGGTATATGTCCTACTTTCATCTTTGCTTATTAACTTAGATAAATTATTTTAATAAGCCTTTATTATTTTTACTTTCTACGCTTATTGATTTATCCCAAGTCTTAAAATAAGCCTCATTCTATTTCTTTTTCTTATTATAACACATGTTATAATCACGCTTATTACTTAACCCAAGGTCTAAGTGTGAAAATAAGCTCCTTTCATCTTTTACTCTATTTAGTTATAATTCTAAGTTATAACTATACCAATTATCTTTAATTAGTCCAATTCTAATTATAATTAGGCATAACTTCAGTCTCATTTCCATTATTTATTACAGTCCAATTCCATTATTTATTGCAGTCTAATTCCATTATTTATTGCAGTCTCTATAATTTACATCCTATTTTCTTCATTCAATATTCTTACTTATATAATCCATATTCGCGTTTAATTTATTCTAATCCATACGCGAAGAAAAGGGGGATGAAGAGAATAGACGCTTGCATAAGATCCAAAACATCGAAAAAGATGTAAATAAGAAATAAGTAACCGTAAATAAACGTAAATACTGTAAATAGACCGTAAATCAATAAAAAGCTATGCTTAACAGTAATAAATTATAATTAATAGAAATAATACTAAAATTACTGAAAGGAATAGCTGAAAGGAAATAGACTGAAAATAATTAAAAACTGTAAATAACTACTGAAAAAGGCTATTCCAAAAATCGTAATAAAACTACAACTATTGAAAACCCTATTATTTTAAATTACTTAAAGAAATCTTAAAATAATTACAATCACTCACCTTCGGTCCTAAGCTCTTCCTTTGGTCTTTCCGGATCCACTTGGAGTTGTAAAATAATTTTTATTAAAAAGATTCTCCTTGGAAAATTATTCCTTTTAGGGTCCTTCCTGAAAAGGTGAACCCAAGCGGAGAAAATCTATAATGAGAAAAAGTGTTAGGTTTAGGGGTCTATTTATATGTGTAGAAGTGGATCTCGGACCGTTGGATTTGGAGATTGAATAGGATGCAACCACGTCATAGGCTGAATAGGAGCCATCGGATGTAGAAACGGGGGGATCAGATTAAACTAAAGGATGCAAATGACGTCGGTTTGGGGCTTTGGAACGTTCGAATGAACGAAAGTTCGTTCGTTCGAAATTAGCAAAGGCGGGTCGATCGAGCGGTCGACCGCCTTAGTGCCCAGGTCGACCGGCCGGTCGACCTGCCTTTTATATATGTATATTCTTTTTCTGCTTATTTTGTTTATTTTATAACTTGGTCATATTAGCTCGGTTTCTGACATTCTATATATGGAAATTGACCAAAAATTTACCACGGACACAATGGTGCAACTTTTGTGGCTTAATTCTGATAATTTTGCAAAGTTATTTTATTATTTAATTAATTAATAAATTAATTATTACGGGTTAAATTTCAGGTTGTTACATTCTCCCCTCCTTAAGGGATTTCGTCCACGAAATCTCTAAGGATAAAAGAATGTACTAAATGTTTTCATCCAATTCTACAACCAACTACTCAATTATCAACCATTCATCCATTATCCTTAAGTTTTTCTAATGAAATTTTATGATACTTATGCAATTAGTGTAGTGTAAATGTCCCTAATTAATGCAAAAGATTAGGCGGTCCACTGATTCGGTTGACCTTCTTTTTATGCAATCATGTCCGTGCCATGTATCCAAATGAATGCAAAAATTTCCTAATGGTAACTGATAGTTCTATATGCGTGCTACAAACATCATCCAAATGCAACAATCATGTGATAATCATCCATTTATAGCAATCATGGAAATAAAATAAAAATGCGCACACATCCATATTCATATGCTCTAGTGTCCAAGTTAGGCCGATCCCTAAGGAATAATAATGCCCAGTGTACCTATATGCGTCCATAGCATCCACTAGCAAACACTTGCAACCACTAGCCTACATCATTCATAACATGTACTATTAACATGTTTACATCAAATCCTATCATGCATAGGTTAAATCCTAAGTTCTACCCTCCCAAAGGAAATTAAAGGAAAGAACCTATTCAAATCTGAAGATGGAAGAAGGAAATTCTAAAACATATTATCAAAGAGACATGGATATGAGATACGAATTTTTTCCTAATCAAATTAGTCTTCTCTGAAATCTCTCTAATCACGTCGGAACCAAGAAGCAACCTTTCCGTAGACTCCAACCAACATGAAGACGTCTTACACGGCCTTCCCAAAAAGAGCTTCAAAAGGTGTTATTCCAATGCTAGCTTGAATACCATATGAATTCCACTAAAGAGAGATGCTTTTTCTCAAGTTCTTTCAAAATCAAGAATACTCATTCTCAACCATGCTTGTCTTACTATCCTACTAATTCCATTTTACTGTTCTTCATGAATCAACATTCCTAGGTTCTTATTAGTGTCATATACACTTTACGAAAACTTCCATTATTACGTCTAAAATTAATTACTGCTATCTCCTTACACCTTTTCCATTACTCCTAGGAATTGATTCTTATCTACTCCACATTTAAGAGTTTGGTTTGGAATTTATCACCTTGTTTTAAAAACTAAGGTTTCTAAAAATTTTAAAACATCAAATCCCAAAATCTTTGTCTTTAAAAGTGTTATCTTTTCAGTTTCTATTAATTTCAAAAATACTTTGTCACTTGATATTATTTCCCAAACCTAGAGGGAAAAACATCCAAATTTTTAAGTCTAAAACTTATATCTCTTTCTTTTAAAGACTTTTACAGTTTTCTATAAAAATTTGAATTTTCAAATTTTACTTTTATTAAGTTTTTAATTTCAAATACTTATTTACTTTTTCACCATACCATTTTCTTTTAAAATATCCTTTATGTGTTTTCAAAACAGCTTCTTATTACACCTAATAGCCTCATATCTTAATGTATTGAAACTACCTTCTCTTATGAGAAGTTATTAACGCTAAAACCTTCTATGTACCTTTTAAAAGATATTTCATGTTTATGTGAAATTACAAGGAACTTATTTTATATTTTTCGAAATAGGCTATACAAAATATGGTGCTTCCCATACCTTGTATATCTCTTTCATGTATTTCTTATTACTTGCAAAAAACATCTTTATTAATAATTTGGTTTCATAGAAAATTTTATCATTATTCATTTTGTTCCAATAGATTAAAGTATTTTTAATTTATATTCTCTTACCATAGACAATTTCTATGAAATTTACTAATTTCCTATTATTTAATTTACACTTTTCTTTTCAGAAAAAACTCATTATCAAAACTGTTTTTAATATATTCATAACTAAAAAACATTTCCTTATACTTATTTAAATATTTAGTGTACTTACAAACCACTTTATTTCTATACTTGAAAATTTTCTTCAAAGCACATTTTTTTGTGGGTCAAAACAGATGTTGCGTAAAACACTATTACTACAACCCAAAAATACTAGTGTATGGATTCAATTAAATAAATACCCATAAATCTCTTATATCTATGTAAAAATATTTCCCTTGGGAGTCACTTACTATAACAATAGTGTTATAGCCTATGCTCCTCTTATTTTTCACGAAAATATTTATTATAATAATAAAAGTTGTAATCTACGTTTTCGATACTTGATACACTCTAGATTTTTATGTTTAAAATCCTTGTTTGCTTATAATGAAACTAGTGAGTTATTTATCTATACTCCATAATTCTTCAAAAAGAATTTCAATTTTTCATTATATAAAAACCAACTTAAGTTCCATATTATTCTTCAAAAACCCCATGTTTATTTTCTGAAAGAAAATATTAACAATGAAAATTTTCAATTCCTATAATTACAAAAAAAAATTAAATTTTGAAAATTTCATTTTATTGGGCTTAACATAAAGTGGGTCTTCCTACTTACTATCCTCGGAGTACCTTTCCTAAACTTAGGCTTTGACTCCTATTCCTCTTGTATACTCATATTTATTCTAAGGCATCACCGTCAAATCCATTTGTCTGAGACAATTATAATTTCTGCAATTACCTACACATGGACTTTCTTCTCTACTTATCTACTGAATTTTATTGTACATCTCTAACCTTTGCCTACTTCCTTTTGGATTTCCATAATCCTAATCCTAAATGTACAATACCGTTTCTTAAATCCCTATTATGTGTAGACATTCTCTATGCCTCAATAAACGCACTTTAAAAGTGACACTTCAAGAACTCTGCTCTCAACTGACGAAGACGAAGTGTACAAAGAACCTCCTTTAGGTGAATAATATGCTCTTCCATACTTCTTGGAAAACACCAAAATGTCGATCATGAATACCACCATGAACTTTATTTTAGGACATCTCTCAAAACATGGTTCATCTAATCTATAGAATAGGCTGGGACATTGGTTAGCCCAAAAGTCATGACTAACCACTCAAAGAATCCGTTCGATGTCCTAAATGCAGTCTTATCAATGTTACCATCAGCGACCCTAAGCTGATGAAATCCAATGGCTAAATCAAGATGAAGAATACTAAAGAGCTAACTAACTGGTTGAAAAAATCATCTATCCTAGAGAGTGGATAATGGTTCTTCTTTGTGAGCTTATTCAATTCTCTATAGTCAATGCATAGTCGAAGAGAACCACCTGGTTTGGTAGCGAAGACGACTGGCGCTCCCTATTTCGATATGTTTCTTCATATGACCTTTTTCCAAAGCTCACAGATCTGCTTGCTCCATCCCTTCCTTTCCCTAGGCGCCATATGCCCTACGGGTAATGCTACTAGCTAGCCAAATAAATCCTAAAGTCAATCTCTCTCTTAGGGGGTAGTCCCCTAACCTCCTCAAAGATGTCTGGAAAAATCTCTGACGACGGGAACGAATCTAACTCTGATGATGATGAATCGAGGGAATAAAGGAAGCTCAACATAATTGACCTTTGCGGGTCACAAGAAATCTCGAGAGTCCTACCGATGCATGTCTCTAGTCTAATGACTCTCCTCTCGAAATCTAATATAGCTCCATATGTGGATAGCCAATCTATTTCCAAAATCATCCCATACCCCAAAAATCCCAAAATATATGCGTCATAGTCTAATTCTACGCTTAGGATATAAATTTTCAAACCCCTACAAACCATAGACAAGAGGGTCGATCCTCCTATGGGGTTTAAAACAACAATGGGGTCTACTACTAAAGAGATGTCTAAGTGCAAACAATCTACCAAAGAACTAGAGATGAAAGAGTGTGATGCTCTAGCATCGAAAAGAGTTTGAATGAGAAAATCAGAAATAGAAACCAAATTTCCTATTTCGATCCGGTCCGCTGCTGGAAGGTGTTGCATCTAAAGCCTGAATCTGCGCTGCAGGTGCACTCACTCCCTGCCCCATCTTCTGAGGACAAAACTTACTAAGATGACTGGATTATCCGCAAGTATAACACTTTCCCTTCATTCAAATCTTCTTACAGTCCCTTGCGTAATGACCAGTCATTCTGCAACGGTTACATCTTCCACTTTTCTTGATTCGCTTCTAAGGGCCTTCCCTTTTCCTCTTGTCCTTATCTTTCTTGTCCTTCCACCACTGCTTCTTCGAACCTGTAGGAACCTCCTTAAGTTCTTCTTCCAATTGCCAACATATAGGTTGACCACTCTGTTGGTCCTCCAAACCTAACTTCCTAAACTTTCGCTCCATATCTTCCAACCTAGCTTGCGTCTGCTTGAAATCCTTCATGCCAAAAAACGTTCTGCCCCCTATGCTAGTGAAGTCCTTGAAAAGCTTAGAAAAATCGGTTGGTGTAGGTGGATTAAAGGGATTTCCACCTACCGGTGTTGTATTGGGCGCTTGCCCTTGCACCTCTGGTGTCGTAGCTCTACGGAACCAGTCAGCCATACTATGCAAAGAAAAGGAAACTTAGGCTCGAAAGAATCGAAAGAAGGTTGAACTAGACTTTGAGGGGATTTTTATAAAAACTCTTTTATACTTAAAAACTATTTCTAAGAGTTCTTTTCTGAAAAATACTTTTAAACTAAATTTTTAGGAATCCTGTAACCTCGCTCTACTACCAAGTGAAACACCCAACACCCCTTAATATACCCAAAAAGGACACATTAAAAGGCGTGGTGCTTGTAGGTATAAATAAAACTAACAGAGACTAAGATTCACAAGACAAAATTGGATAAAATAGCGAAAACTTAAAATAATAAGTTAATTAAATCATGCTTCATAAATAAGTCAAATACCAAATACCAAATACATGTCTAAAAATCCAATATGTCTCATGAAACAAAAACTCATAATCTCAAAAATCAGAGTACATATATCCCTCATAATAAGCCAGTACACAAAAAGGACTAAAGCCGAAATAAAAGAAATACATAGTAGAAATCTTCTCCAAGCAAACTCCCAGCAACATCAATCTACTGACATCTCCCTTGATTGCCTAAGGGGGGAAAGGGGAAAATAGAGGAGTGGGTCAGACTAAAAGTCTGGTGAATGATAGTAATTACTAGAATCTTTAAGCAAGATAAAAGTAATAGACTCTACAACAGTTCTAGCATAAATAAGGATAACAAAGGAAATAGAAAAGAGATAAACTAGAAATAAATACAATTAAATATTGCTCAAGATAGGTTAACTTTGATTGCTTGCACTTGTTCTGATTTAATTAGGTTGAATTCCTAATCCTGTAATTAGGATGTGATCCTAATTCTACCCTTTTTGGTCGGCCTGCTACTCCATAGACCTTTCTGTGGACCAGCCGCTATATAACTCCATACACAGCAGCCAATGGTATCTACGGAAGATACACAGAGCAACTACTGAGGATCCGGACAACATATATAGCTCCCTACACAGAAGGCAATGGTGTCTACTAAGACACCATACTAAGCGCTTGGAACTCATAGCTATTACTGAGCACCCAAATGGAAGTCTCACACGTAACTACCACCATGCCCATGCTACCTTTTGCTCCACCTATTGGGTCTTCTTATTACCTCCAACGTCCAACATAGCGTTCCCCTCATCTCATTTCAGGCTAATGTGAGACCACCGTGTGTCCATAGAAAAACAGGGGAAATGCTGTTGGTACTGGCCCTTCATTCAAACAATATCTAGTTGCGCCCCTTATCCAAATCCCCATGATTTGGACTTTTGTTTAACCAATTACTACCATTTTTAGCATAAGCGTGCCCTCATCTCACTTCAGACTAATGTGAGACACCGTTTCGTCTAATAGGGAATGCTATTTGGTATAGGCCCTACTTTCATCTTTGCCTATTAACTTAGATAAATTATTTAAATAAGCATTTATTATCATTTTTACTTTCTACGCTTATTGATTTATCCCAAGTCTTAAAATAAGCCTCATTGTATTTCTTTTTCTTATTATAACCTATGTTATAATCATGCTTATTACTTAACCCAAGGTCTAAGTGTGAAAATAAGCTTCTTTCATCTTTTACTCTATTTAGTTATAATTCTAAGTTATCACTATACCAATAATCTTTAATTAGTCCAATTCTAATTATAATTAGGCGTAACTTCGGTCCCATTTCCATTATTTATTACAGTCCAATTCCATTATTTATTGCAGTCTAATTCCATTATTTATTGCAGTCTCTAAAATTTACATCCTATTTTCTTCATTCAATATTCTTACTTATATAATCCATATTCGCGTTTAATTTATTCTAATCCATACGCGAAGAAAAGGGGGATGAAGAGAATAGACGCTTGCATAAAATCCAAAACGTCGAAAAAGATGTAAATAATAAATAAGTAAAAGTAAATAAACTTAAATACTGTAAATACACTGTAAATCAATAAAAAGCAATGCTTAATAGTAATAAATTATAATTAACAGAATAATACTAAAATTACTGAAAGGAATAGCTGAAAGTAAATAGTCTAAAAATAATTAAAAACTGTAAATAACTACTGAAAAAGGTTATTCCAAAAATCGTAGTAAAACTACAACTATTGAAAACCCTATTATTTTAAACTACTTAAAGAAATCGTAAAATAATTAAATTCACTCACCTTCGGTCCTAAGCTCTTCCTTTGGTCTTTCCGGATCCACTTGGAGTTGTAAAATAATTTTCATTGGAAAGATTCTCTCCTTGGAAAATTATTCCTTTTAGGGTCCTTCTTGAAAAGGTGAACCCAAGCGGAGAAAATCTATAATGAGAAAAAGTGTTAGGTTTAGGGGTCTATTTATATGTGTAGAAGTGGATCTCGGACGGTTGGATTTGGAGATTGAATAGGACGCAACCACGTCATAGGCTGAAAAGGAGCCATTGGATGTATAAACAAAGGGATCAGATTAAACTAAAGGATGCAAATGACGTCGGTTAGGGGCTCTGGAATGTTCGAACGAATGAAAGTTCGTTCGTTCGAAACTAGTAGAGGCGGTTTGACCGCTTTGGTGCCCAGGTCGACCGGCCGGTCGACCTGCCTTATATATATATATATATATATATATATATATATATATATATATGTATGTATATGTATATTCTTTTTCTGCTTATTTTGTTTATTTTGTAACTCGGTCATATTAGCTCAGTTTCTTACGTTCTATATATGAAAATTGACCAGAAAATTACCACGGACACAATGGTTCAACTTTCGTGGCTTAATTCTAATAATTTCGCAAAGTTATTTTATTATTTAATTAATTAACAAATTAATTATTACGGGTTAAATTTCGGGTTGTTACAAGGCCCAAATGCAATTCAAGCCCATTTAAACTCTTATCTTCTTTTCTCTAGAATAATCCTCACCCTACTCCTTATATGCCTAAAGTTAAACCCGTATTACTCCATATTTTCCATTTACTACCCTAACCCCAAACCAGAAATCGCGATACACACAGATATGTGTGTGTGTATGAATTGCATGAGGCAATGGGTGTGTTAGTCCATAGGATAGTGGTTTTGATGACAACAACTATAGAAGTGTTATAAAATATATATGTGCAGGAAATCTATATGCAGGTATCAACAAAAGAAGACTGTACAGTAAAGAAAACAAAATTGATGAAGACAAAGATCAAGAGTTCAAGATTGAAGACTCATGAGATTCAAGATATTCAAGAGTTCAAGACAAATAATACAGTTAGGTTAGATATTTGTTAAAACTCCTTGAAAGCACTATCATTCTTTTTTATCCAATTTACTCGTGGAATGGAATCCACTTCGTTCTTGTTAAAGAGATGGAACCCTAGTGAGATGGAACTCACGAAATATCTAGTGGAACGGATAGTAGCCCTATTTTGTTATCCACTAATTTTGATTCAAAATGATTTTCAAAATTATCTCTTGTTTTATAAAATGATTTTCAAATATTCCTTTTCAAAAGAAAAACCTTCGTTCACATTTCCAAAAATGTTTTAGCCTCAAAATCATATTTATCATTTTGTTATATTTTGATTTCAAAATTGTCCTTGATATTTTAGCCTCAAAATCTATTTTAATATTATATTTACTTTAGTTTATTTACTTTGATTTTAAATATATTTTAGTATATATACATATATACATTCATAAGTATTTCTACTTCTAAATACCTTCTACAAATACATAGAGTCCATTTGAATAAAGTTGCATATGTTTTAAATCATCATTTTCAAAGTAAAGCAAATCATCACTTTTTACTAGACCATGTCGACATCCTATTTACCTGTCATGTCGACATGCTTCCCGTTACAGCAAAGGTTGTTTTCAAAAGAAGTGTCTATTCGTTTAAACCTCTTCGAATGGACACATCCATTCATTCTCTATAAATAGAGACTGTTATGGACGTTTTCCAGTAACTACTTTCTTTATTTTCTCTCCTCTTTACTCTCTTATCTTATTTTCTAATCATCCTATCCATATTTTGCCGAAATCTTAAGTGAATCAAACCAGAATATCTCTAGTTTGATTCTCTGCCACTCTCTCCAAAGAATCTCAGTGCTTATCAGAGTTATAGATACATTTGTACTCAAAGAAACTTGTGTGGGGTTATAAAGGTGTGATCATGTCCTTGGAAATCGATCGGGTGAACTTGTGTCCTGTGAATCAAGTGGTTCTACCCAGAGACCTGAGAATCTGGAGGGTGTACCTCGTTGCCTTGGAATCGAGGGATTGTAATCTAGATTATTGTTGAATAGAAAGCCGTACGGGTTGTACGGGACTGGATGTAGGGTAACACCGAACCAGTATAAAATTCCTGGTGTGTTCTTTCCTTTACTTGCTTTTTATTTATATTTGCATTTGTTTGTGATTCTGTGATTTGATCTGTGATTGTGTATTTGCATTAAGTTAGTTAATTCAATTTAAATCAAAGAAGTTTTAAAGAAATTCTTAAAACACTATTCACCCCCCCCCCCCCCCGTGTTAAATAGCCTTAAGATCATCTTCCGCGTCCCTTTCATTTGGTATCAGAGCAAGTTTTTCAAAGTATTCATAACCTAATTTTTGAAAAGTAACAATGGCTACCAACACTGGTATTTCTAGTTCATTTGTAGAGGGTCAGTCCACTGCCAGACCACCACTTTTCAATGGCAGTAACTATGCATATTGGGCATGTAGAATGAAGATATATTTACAATCCATTAGTTTAGAAACATGGAATATGACACAAACTGAATACACTGAGCCCACAACTGATTTTGCTCAATGGACGACCGTTCAAAGAGAAGTGGCTCAAAACAATTCAAAAGCCATGAATATTTTATTTTGTTCACTAGATAGAAATGAATTTAATAGGGTATCTATTTGTAAAACTGCATATGAAATCTGGAAAACTCTGCAAGTTACTCATGAAGGAACAAGCAAAGTTAAACAGACCAAAATTTCTATTCTTACTAATCAATTTCAATTATTTAAGATGTTTCCTAGTGAATCTATTCCAGATATGTATAGTCGTTTTTAGGATATTGTTCATTCACTAGTATCTCTGGGAAAAGCAATCTCCGAAGAAGATCAAGTCAGGAAAATTCTGAATTCACTCACTCCAGAATGGGATTTGAAGACACTGGCGATTGAAGAAGCAAATAACATCAGTACCTTGAAGATTGATGAATTAATTGGAAATCTGATGTCATATGAAGTTCAAATTCAGGGAAGAAGGGAGAATAAGTCATCAGAAAAAAAGTCCATTGCCTTTAATGCACTAACTGGTGAATCAGACTCTAGTGATGATGATGAAGAAATAGCCTTCATGACAAGAAACTTTCAAAAATTCTTGAAGTATAGAAAAATGAATAATCACAAGAGAAAAAGTTTTGGAAATAACACTGAATCACTCAACAACATCAAATGCTTCAATTGCAATGAGTTTGGTCATTATCAAAGAGACTGTCCACATCTAGAAAAGCAAACTCCTCAATCAAACAAAGAATATTCAAAGAAAAGAAAGAAAGCATTTGCAGCAACACTGGATGATTCAGATACGTCCTCAAGTGATGATGAAAAGAAAACAGAATTAGCAAATATGTATTTTATGACAACTCAGAATTCAGATAATCAGGATGATATGGAACTCAAACAAGGTACACGTTTACTATTTTAATTGGTTGAAAATTGGTTGCTTAGAATAGTTTATTAGTTAAGTATATAATTGATTTTATTAACTTAAAATTTTTTAAATATCTTTTAAAATTTTTTATAAAATATTATTTTTATATATTTTCTGTATAATATATTTTCAAAATATATTCAGACAATAATCATAATATATATAAGTATATATATATATATATATATATAAATCTTGTACATGCTTGAAATCATTTTTGCAAAATCTGATGTGCATGTCGACATGGCACTTATTGGTAATGTCGACATACCTGTAGCAAATCAGATTTCTAAATTTGAATTCAAAATTCAAATTTCCCTCCACCTTTTCACTAACTCCTATGTTCTGAATAGTTATGACTCTTTGACCAGAGAATCCACCTATTCAACCTCTTTATATCTATCTTCTATCAACACTTATCTCCATCTTCAATTCAAATTCAAAACAACTTTTATCTTCAAACACTCTTATCTCTTCAAAAATGGCATCCACTAGCAACGTAGCCGGAATGAGGCTGTCAAGAGCCACCAAAGATCATCTCTACAATAATAGAGATGCCATACTTGCATACATTAATTATGCAACTTATGGAAAAGTTCATTCGGGTAATTTTGCTATTTTTAATGACTTCGCTTCTTATGAAATTGATGCTCTCTTTCAAAACGTATTCTAAGCTTGGTTGACAATAACCAAAATGATTTTGTTTGCTATCCAAACCTTGTCAAAATGTTTTATGCAAATTTAAATCGTGGTTTTTATAATGGAAGGGATGATGAAGTGTGGAGTAGTGTCAAGGGGACACAAATTGTTTTGGATATCGATGTTTTAGGAACCATACTTGAGTGTAAAAGTACCGGTTCCAATCTTTCTTCTTTTGAAATCGAGGAAACCGATCGTGAAACTTTTCACAATATTTTTGAGGAAGAAATGGATTTCAAAAACAAATTTTTTCGATCAAAAGCTCGTATTGTTAATCTTCTCCTTCAACGCATTATTACTCCGAGATCGGGAAATTACAATAACCCGACTCAAAAAGTGTGTAAGGCTCTTTTTGCAATTTTTGGAAATTATGATATTAATTGGGCACAAGTTATCTTGGATGAATTTCGACACAAAAACTTGGATTCGGGAGAGAATGCATTATATCATGGAATATACCTCACTAGAATTTTTAATTACTTTGGAGTGGATATGAGAGGTGAAGAATTCTTTCCACAAAAGGTTTTTAATCATTCCAATATTTCACTTATGAAAATTCCGCACGTGTTTCAACCATACGAAACACTAATGGAAAAAGAAGCACGATTGGGGTATGAGGAAATGCAAGAAGATGAGGAGGAAGAAGAAGAAGAGGAAGAGGAGGAAGAAGAAGTGAGGAAGAAGAAGGTGAGGAAGAAGAAGAGGAAGAAAGTGAAGAAACTTCCTTAGAGAGTATTGATTTTCCCACACGACCATCAAACAAGACTCTCCTTCACAATCAACGAGTGATTGTGAAAAATCAAAAAGCTCTCAAACACTCTGTAAACAAAAAATTGGACAAAATGTCCAATACTATGAACAAGTTCTTCTCCAAAGTCAGCAAGAAGCTCAATATCTCATCATCTTCATCCTCATCTACTAGTTTCTAGAGTTTACTTTTTGTATATCAATGAAATTTGGTGTATTGAAAGTTGTATCTTTATGTTTTCTTTATGAAATTCATGTACTTCTCTGTTCTAGTATGAAATGAAGCTTATTCTCTGTTTATCTTACTGTTACTCTTATTTATATCAAGTAATATATATAAATCATATATATATATATACACTGAAAATTCAAAAATAAGATGTGCAAAATCTGCTATGTATGTCGACATACTGTATAGAGGTCATGTCGACATATACTGGTAATATTCTGAATGGACATTTCAATTTGAAATTCAAAATAACTCCTTATGTCTATTCATTTCAAACGACTTTCCTGTCTATTTAAGTCCTATTTTCTTCCAGAAAACTTCTCATAACTTCTCTCTACTCTTATCTACTTATTTCCTTCTTACTTATCATCAAAATGGCTTCATCCTCTTCAAATCTAAGTGATAATCTTGAAGAAACTCTCAAATCCTTCAAAGATATTCTTACTTTTATTCTACGAAATCAGAGGCACTTAGAACTGAGTCAAATGCAGACGATAAAGGAACAAGAAAGGCATTTCGATGCACTACGATGGATGATCTCCACTCTCAACAAAGAGGATCTCCAAGTAAATCCACCGAAGACATTGCTCCAGGACGATGAAGATTGGGAAGTAATCAAAGCGGATCCCATCTTTGGAAAAGAGGGATGGGTTGAAGTTCCACGTAACATTTAACTTGTTTGATTTGGTTTAAAATTGATTTGATTTGAAATACTTGATTTGGTTTGGTTTTAAACATGGTTGATTTATGATAACTTACTATATTGATTATGTAATAAGACATAAATAGGTGTGCTTATGTTTGATTGATTTGTCTACTTATTGTATGCATTTTCTTTTCATTTAACAGTTATGTATATAGTGATATGAATAAAATAATTTGTGGTTACACTTATTATTCTCATTCTAATATTACTCATATATATCATTCTGAGTATACAATATTTAGCATTGTTATATCTAGTTTCAGTATTATTAATGATAACACTATCATTAATATCATAGATTTAGGGGGAGTTAGTGTCATTTTTTGTTGATGACAAAGGGGGAGAAGTATAAAATAGGTTAGTTAGGCATAGATTAAGGGGGAGTTATTAGATTTAGGGGGAGTTATAAGGAGAATATAAATATTTTATAAACAAAGGTTGTCATCATCAAAAAGGGGGAGAATGTTAGTCCATAGGATAGTGGTTTTGATGACAACAACTATAGAAGTGTTATAAAATATATATGTGTAGGAAATCTATATGCAGGTATCAACAAAAGAAGACTGTACAGTAAAGAAAACAAAATTGATGAAGACAAAGATCAAGAGTTCAAGATTGAAGACTCATGAGATTCAAGATATTCAAGAGTTCAAGACAAATAATATAGTTAGGTTAGATATTTGTTAAAACTCCTTGAAAGCACTATCATTCTTTTTTATCCAATTTACTCGTGGAATGGAATCCACTTCGTTCTTGTTAAAGGGATGGAACGCTAGTGAGATGGAACTCACGAAATATCTAGTGGAACGGATAGTAGCCCTATTTTGTTATCCACTAATTTTGATTCAAAATGATTTTCAAAATTATCTCTTGTTTTATAAAATGATTTTCAAATATTCCTTTTCAAAAGAAAAACCTTCGTTCACATTTCCAAAAATGTTTTAGCCTCAAAATCATATTTATCATTTTGTTATATTTTGATTTCAAAATTGTCCTTGATATTTTAGCCTCAAAATCTATTTTAATATTATATTTACTTTAGTTTATTTACTTTGATTTTAAATATATTTTAGTATATATACATATATACATTCATAAGTATTTCTACTTCTAAATACCTTCTACAAATACATAGAGTCCATTTGAATAAAGTTGCATATGTTTTAAATCATCATTTTCAAAGTAAAGCAAATCATCACTTTTTACTAGACCATGTCGACATCCTATTTACCTGTCATGTCGACATGCTTCCCGTTACAGCAAAGGTTGTTTTCAAAAGAAGTGTCTATTCGTTTAAACCTCTTCGAATGGACACATCCATTCATTCTCTATAAATAGAGACTGTTATGGACGTTTTCCAGTAACTACTTTCTTTATTTTCTCTCCTCTTTACTCTCTTATCTTATTTTCTAATCATCCTATCCATATTTTGCCGAAATCTTAAGTGAATCAAACCAGAATATCTCTAGTTTGATTCTCTGCCACTCTCTCCAAAGAATCTCAGTGCTTATCAGAGTTATAGATACATTTGTACTCAAAGAAACTTGTGTGGGGTTATAAAGGTGTGATCATGTCCTTGGAAATCGATCGGGTGAACTTGTGTCCTGTGAATCAAGTGGTTCTACCCAGAGACCTGAGAATCTGGAGGGTGTACCTCGTTGCCTTGGAATCGAGGGATTGTAATCTAGATTATTGTTGAATAGAAAGCCGTACGGGTTGTGCGGGACTGGATGTAGGGTAACACCGAACCAATATAAAATTCTTGGTGTGTTCTTTCCTTTACTTGCTTTTTATTTATATTTGCATTTGTTTGTGATTCTGTGATTTGATCTGTGATTGTGTATTTGCATTAAGTTAGTTAATTCAATTTAAATCAAAGAAGTTTTAAAGAAATTCTTAAAACACTATTCACCCCCCCTCTAGTGTTAAATAGCCTTAAGATCATCTTCCGCGTCCCTTTCAGGGTGTTGGTCAACATGATCGACGCGAGTGGGAGGAATGGAAATCGGTGGTGGCACGACAACTTGCTAGATGTGTGAGATGGAGGTTGCGACCAGTATAGCGATGACTTCGAGTAGTGAGGAGATGTCTGCCTATGATTGGTTTCCTGCATCTTTCATCTGCAATAAGATGATCTGAGCAACAGCAAGGTGGAGGATCGGCTAGGGATAGGCATTGCGGTGATGGAGTTGTCGTGATGTGGCAGTGGCGTGGCTGCTTTCGGTGAATGATGTGCACGAGTGAGAGGCGTGTTCGAGTAGGCAACAGAGAAGAAAATTTTGACTGGCGTTTAGGCAGTGGACAGCAAAGGCGAAGGCAGTATGACTTCATTTGGTATTTCGATGAGTTTTCAACTCATGTTTATATTTATTTCCCCTTTGCCTTATATATATATATATATATATCAACTAGATTGCATTGCTATGTTGAATGGATTGGGAATATTGATTGAATTGCTTGATTGATATATTTATTCACGATATTGGAATGATTATGTGATATTGGATATGAATTGGGATTTGATATTGGGATTTCTTGTATGTTTGGTTGTCCAAAATGCAAAGAATATGCTGTTTGATTACATTTTGAGTTGTATATTTTACATCTCTTAGGGTTATTCAATTAAAATCAAGCGGGAATGTTTAGTAGCCTAGAAATCTAGTAAGGGTGCTTGTAGCTCATTCAAATCAAGTGAGTCTACCTCGAGCTCGAAAATTCAGAAGGGTGTGTCTCGTAACCTCGAAATCGATATTGTATTTGGGTTTGCCTTCTGTCAAGTTAAAGATCGGCATATGAAAAGAAATCTGTACAAGCAATCATGCGGACGGGATTTAGGAGAAATTCAAACCAGCACAAAATCCCTAGTGTGTAACATCCCCTACTTGGAGGCCCAAAACTAATGGCTATGGATGTTATAGTCATTCATAGTTATTAATCTTCGACGATCAAATACGGTAATGTTAGATACATTGAAACATAGAAAGACATGAATATGGAAAAAATTTAAAATCAACAAACAACTTTGACATTCCATTTCAAAACATTTCAAACTCATTACATAATCCCAATACGAGAACCACGTTCAGAGAAACTATACTTATTGCGACATACGCCAAGAGCGACATATGACGATGCCCCCTTGAATGATCAGAGCATATAGGCAATTAAACAACTTTGCCTTTACAACAACACAGCGGAATCCAAAATAAAGAGAACTCTAGATAGCTATCATGCCTCCTGCACGTCTCTGGAAGCTTATTCGTCTAAAGAGGTACCTGAAAACCTCAACTCTCAAACTACTCAAAATCAATTGAGTACCCGAGAGTTTAAGGGGAAAACATAAACTTCGAGTCAGACATAAAGCCTGGTATGAATAATAATCTGTCAACTCAAATAATTTAGATATCTAGTAAGACCACACCACTTAGGGAACGAGTTTTCCCCTCATTAGTATCCTAAAACCTTTTTAAAACCATATATTTTGCTCCTGCATCCACAATGGTTAAAACATCACAAAATAATATGATGATATGCAGACAAGAAAATCAATTCTGGATTACCCATCCCCATTCAATTTGACTATCTGTCTCAGTTATAGTTTCTAGGGTCACTATTAACCTATTAGTTTTCATGGGCTTACTAATAACCTGTTTAATGTTTATGAACTCCTTGTCCAGTTTCATAGTTTTTATGGGCTTACTATTAACCTGTTTAAATTTATGTACTCCTTGACCTATTTCATAGTTTTCATGGAATCACTATGAACATGTTGGCCCCTGCCAATAACATCATTGTTTCATGGGTTCTCCTTGAACCTATTGGTAACTCCAATAACTTCCCTCTTATCCTAGTTTTCATGGGTTGACTAGGAACCTATTGAGATTTTCAATAACTTAACCCGGATTTAGTTTTCATGCGTTAACTACAAACCTATTGGCCCTTGCCAATATCAAATCATAGTTTTCATGGGCTAACTATGAATCTATCTTCCTGACATCTTCGTTTATACATAGTTTTCATGGGTTTACTATAAACCTGTCTCCCTAACAACTTCTTTGATCAATATTTTAGCATCCTATATTCTGGTCTTTCCGACCTCCTGGATGCAATTCTACTCATTCAGGAGTTAACTTAATTTATATTTACTACTGGATCAACCTAACTGGTTATTCCGCCCTTCCCCAAATTACAGTTATGGATCCATTACAATGTTAATATATTCAAATAAATATATGAAGAAGCAAACATAATAATACCAACCCGTGTGGTTTAATATCATTGAAATTATTTTATATAAAAATTGGTTAATCCCTTTAGCCCATTAATCAAGGAAAACTTCTTCAAAACTCTATTTCAAAACACTTTATTTATGTCATGGGTTTTCTTTAAAATGATTGGGTTATTTGTTGAAAACTAAGGCTTTCGAAACGTTAAAACATTACTTTCGAAACCCCTGGATAACTACCTTTGAAAGCATAGGAAACTTCTTTTCAAAAAAGTAAATATATACCTTTCGAAGCTCTTTAATCATTTCTTTCGAAATCAAAATATACCTTTTGAATGTATCGAAACATTACTTAATAATCCTTAGAAATATAGCTTCGAAACCAATGAAAGTATCCCTTTTGAAACCATTGCGTTTACTCAAAAAAACATCTTTTGGGTCAAAGTGAATATATATGAAAGTATCCCTTTCGAAACTTTTAAACTTCTTATAAAATTGTTTGGGGAAAGATTGATGGTGTCGGCACCATCTTTTTAAAGTTTCAAAACATTTAAGTAAAACATTGAAGGTTAGCATTGAAACCCCCTTTCGAAGTCATTGCCTTTGAAACCCTTGAACTATTTCGAAAGCATTTAGGAAGTGACTTAGTACATCTTTAAAACAAAAGCTACCCTTCGAAAGTATTGATGGCTTCAATACAGTCGGAAGGCCAAAGAACAGCAACAGGCCTTCGACTAGGTCGGAACCACCATTTTCGAAAGCATTGTTTTATAAATAAGGGACTCATTCGAAAGCATCATACTTGAAAATAAAAGTTGGAAATCTTCTTTGAAAGCTAGTTAGAAAACCTCTTTCGATAGCATATATTTCGACTCCTTTGAAAGGTTTAGTAAAACAAAGGCAGACGCTAACATTTAAAAGCGAAGCGAAAGTTTCGTTCCCATCGGAAGCTATGTTTCGACACCATGCCTTCCGCTTTTCTTCAATCCACTATGTACCAACGTTGATACCTTGTGCATTGGTTCTGACTTTGAAAGGTTTCGACTTGATTAAAGATGGAAGCTATGGGTCGAAAGGTGCTTCTAATAGAGGCGGAACCCACTTTTCAGGGTAAATCTGATTTAATGCCAATAAAAACAAACACTTTCTAACTAACCTGCCTACTTATAAGCATATGATTGGTTACCTCAACTTTTTAAATCCTTTACACAAAATAACTACAGCATAATTTCAGATCTAAACCAAGATTAATTTAACAAATAAGCCCTTACATTAAGCTAAACCATTAATGCTAATAAGTCCTTCTAAAATAATTTAATCTCCATAGCAAATCATTTAGAAAAAATCCCCAAAAATCACAGAAATTCACTTTTAACATGTTATCTAACATATCTAAATTTCAGACCCAAATTCTGAATATAATTTCTGAAATAAATTTCTAAACCCAATTAACCATATTTTCCATTAAAAATCCATAATAATCTTTTCATGGCTTGGAAAATTATCAAAATTAAAACCCAACTCCAAAATCATGTTTTACATAACACATAAATTCCTCATGGCATTCGAAATCAATTATAATCGGTTTTACCCTTAAAACCGTGTAAAATCATATTTAAACAATTCTTGTTTAAATCAAACATGTTATAATCCAAGCACATCATCATCCAAATCATCATAAAAATGGATTTAATCTTAAACCCGAAAACAAATGATTATATAACAAAATAGAGATGATTGAGATTATTATTCATCTTGATTAAGGTAAGGAGATTGAATTGAGATTGAGATTTATTCCCCTTACTTTAATTCATTAGCTTTAGATTTTATTTTATCCTCTTTTCTCCTAGTAATGGCCGGCTCCTCTTCTTATGTTTGCATTTGTATTTTATTTTTTCAAAATGATGTGAATGGAAAATGAAATTATAAGGAACGAGAATATATAAGGGTAATGAATTATGTGCGGCTATTTTCCAATATACCCTTATGTAAATTAATTAGCCTATAAGCCATTCTTAAGTCCATTTAAATAATTTATCACGACCTCTAAGTGTTTATTCAAATCTCAATCCCCTTATCACTTAATATTTACATTATTCCATTTAATTTATATGATTAAATCTATTGAATAATGTTATTAAAAATTAGGGGTGTTACATAGTGTCATCTCTCTAACTCTCTACTTATTTTTACCTGTAATTGCATCTGTGATTAATTGTTGATATATTTCTATGTTGATAATCTATGATTTAGTATTAATCTTGAAAGAAATTTAAAAAGATTTCCATAAGTTAGAAAACATTATCCACCACCATCTAGTGTATAATTAGCCTTAAGATCCATAATGCTGCAATCCACATTAGAATCAGTGCGCTAGGCTTTCAAAAACTCATAATTTGATTTTTGAAAATTTTAAATGGCTTGCAATACTGTTACTACACTTGTTAACATTTTTGTCGAAGGACAATCTATTGCTAGACCCCTCTTTTTAATGGTAGTAGTTACAGTTATTGGTCATGTACACAGAACCCAAACGAATTTTGCACAATGGACTACTGACCAAAAGGCACTTGCACTGAATAATTCTAAAGCGATGAATATTATATTTTGCTCACTACACAAAAATGAATTTAATAGAATCTCTATTTGTAAGTCTACATATGAAATTTAGGGAACAATGTAAGTTACATACGAGGGCACTAAGTTAAACAAACTACAATTTCCATATTAACTAATCAGTTTCAGTTGTTTAAAATGAATCCAAATGAGTCTATTTCTGACATGTATTGTAGATTTCAAGAGATAGTGCATTCTTTACTAGTATTAGGTAAAAACCTTTTTGAAGAGGACCAAGTTAGAAAAATACTCAATTCACTCTCTTTAGAGTTAGGATCAAAAGAGACTAGTAATAAAAGAGGCTAATGACATTTGTACTCTAAAAATTAAAGAATTAATAGGGAATTTAATGTCCAATGAAGCATAATTGCAGGGCAGAAGAGAAAGCAAGACAATAGATAAGAAATCCATCGCTTTCAATGCAATAACTTCAGATCACGATTCAGAGATGACAATGATGAAGAAATTGCTTTCATGACCAAAAATTTCAGAAAGTTCCTAAAATATGAAAAGATGAACAACTTTTGAAGACCTGAAAATAAGTCTCCTAGAACTGAAACTACAATTAGATGTTTTAACTATGATGAACCTAGTCATCTGCAAAGAGACTATCCCATTAGAATAAATCAAGGATCTCGCCAGTTACTGATTCACCCAAAAAAAGAAATAGGACTTATACAACAACATTAGATGATTCAAATACTACTTTAAGTGACAATGAACCAGATACAGAGGATGCAAACATGTGTTTCATGGAAATAGTAGATTAATTAGAACAGATCAATGGAAGATAGAAAAAAGTGGTACTTTTTATGTTTAATTTCCATTTCATATTTTTTTAGGAATAAAATATAGATTAATAATAATATTGGATGCATATAAGTATATAGATATATATTTAGGTATATTTTACCTAATTTTTTATTTTTGGATTTTACGGCACACCATACCCATATCCTATATGTCGACATACATGCCATACTTTTGAAATTTCATTTCAAATCTGAATTTCCCTCTGTTTATATTTATTTTCATGTTTTGAAAAGGTCGTTTTGACCATAGAACATGTCAATTCACACTCTATTAATTTATTCTATCTATATCTATTCATTCACTCACTTTATTCCAAAATTCAAATATCTCTTCAAAAACTCAAAAATGGCCTCCTTAAGTCAAACTTCTAAAATCATGAGACTCTCAAAGAAAATCAGAGGCTTTTCTTTCAATGACAAAGAAGCCATAGATATTTATATTGAGTATGCTACTTCCGGAAAAGTTTTTCCCGAAAGATTTGCAAAGTTTGATGATTTTTCCTCTAATCGTCTTCAAGATCTTTGCTTTCAAAATGAAATTCTTGGTTTAGTCAACTCTTCTTAAAATGATTTTGTGCGTTATCCGGATTTGGTTAAAAGTTTTTATGCAAATTTAAATGGAAAAAAATTTCAAGGAGAAGAGGGACAAATTTGGAGTAGTGTAAATAGCACTCAAATTGTTTAAAATTATGAACTTTTATGTCACATACTTGGTTGCAAATCTAATGGGATCGACCTCTCCACTTTTAAAATTGATGAACAAACTCGTGTAAATTTTCATGATATTTTGAAAGTGACGAAAAAATTGATTTTAAATATATTAATCTTAGACCAAAATCGAGACTTATGAGTCTCATTTTACAACAAAATATCACTGTGATGATGGGTAATTGCAATAAACCTACTCAAAAAGTTTTTAAAGCTCTTGTCGCCCTCTACTATATATCAATTGGGCATAAGTCATCTTAAATGACTTTGTTCCAAAGAATATTTCTAGACATGAGAACACATTTTTCTATGGTGTATATCTTATTAGAATTTTCATATATTTTGGTATTGATTTACGAGAAGAATCAACTCTACCGTGAAAGGTTTTCGACAAGGCCAACATATCTCTTATGCGTATTCCTCCTTATTTCGTACCATACGAAACTCTTGTTGAAAAATAAGAAGATTGACATGGGAAGAGGAGCGAGAAATTCAACAAGAAGAAGAAGAATGAGACGAAATGGAAATGGAAGAAGAGGATAATCAAGAAGAAGAAGAGGAAATGGATACTTCTTTGGAAAGTTTTGACAATAAACCTCATCCTTCCAACAAAGAGATGCTAAAGAACAAAGAAAATCTTCTTAACAAACTAAAGAAGCTTAAATGTTTCTTTAATAAAAAGTTCACTTCCCTCTCCAACAAAGTGGACAAATACTTTGGGAAAATTATTCTCAAGCTTGGTGGATATTCGTCGTCGTCATCTTCAACTTTCTAAGTTTTATCTAGTTATTTCAAGTCATTATTTCGTTATATTATTCTGGTTTAATTCATATCACCATTATTGCATTCCACCTTTATGATATGTATCATCCCTTTGTATCAATGAAAAATTATTCTTACTGCTATATATTGTTTTATAGTCTTTGTAAGTTGGTAAAATAGAATGGATTTAAAAAAAAACAAAAACTATAACAAAAATTTAAAAGGCTAGCAATATTGTTAGTACACTTGTTAACACTTTTGTCGAAGGACAATCTACTGCTGGACCCCCACTTTTTAATGATAGTAATTACACTTATTGGTCATGTAGGATGAAGATTTATTTATAGTATAATGATTAAGATATTTGGAATATTACATAGAATGAGTACACAGAACCTCATACTAACTTTGCACAATGAATTGCTGACCAAAAGGCACTTGCATAGAATAATTCTAAAGCCATGAATATTTTATTTTGGTCACTTAATAAAAACATTTTTGAAGAGGACCAAGTTATAAAATTACTCAATTCACTCTCTTTAGAGTTGGGATCAAAAGAGACTAGTAATAAAAGAGGCTAATGACATTAGTACTCTAAAAGTTAAAGAATTAATAGGCAATTTAATATCCCATGAAGCATAATTGCAGTGCAGAAGAGAAAGCAAGACAATAGATAAGAAATCCATCGCTTTCAATGCAATAACTTGAGATCAGAATTCAGAGATGACAATGTTGAAGAAATTGCTTTAATGACCAGAAATTTCAGAAAGTTCCTGAAATGTAGAAAGATGATAACTTTCGAAGACCTGAAAATAAGACTCTTGGAACCAAAACTTTAATTAGATGTTTCAACTGCAATGAACCCGGTCATCTATAAAGAGACTGTTCGCATCAAAATAAATCAAGGATCTCGCCAGTTACTGATTCATCCAAAAAAAAGAGGGCTTATATAATAACATTAGATAATTCAAATACTACTTCAAGTGAAAATGAACCAGATACTAAGGATGCAAACATGTGTTTCACGGCAATAGTAGATTAATTAGAACAGGTCAAAGGAACATAGCAAAAAGTGGTACTTTTTAAATTTAATTTCTATTTCATCTATTTTTAGGAATAAAAATAGGTTAATAATAATATTTGGTTGCATATAAGTATACATATATAGATATATATAGAGGAATATTTTACCTGGCTTTCATTTTTGGATCGGCCCATATGTTGACATACCCATATCCTATATGTCGACATAAATGCCAGAATTCTAAAATTTCATTTTTAAATTTGAATTTCCCTCTCTTTGCATTTATTCTCATGTTTTGAAAAGGCAACTTTTCAACCAGAGAACATGTCATTTCACTCTCTATTAATTTATCCTACTTATATCCATTCACTCGCTTTATTTCAAAATTCAATATCTCTTCAAAAACTTAAAAATGGCCTTCTCAAGTCAAACTCCTAAAACCATAAGACTCTCAAAGAGAAACAAAGGCTTTCCTTTCAATGATAAATAAGTCAACGATACTTATATAGAGTATGCTACTTTCGGAAAAGATTTTCCTGAAAGATTTGCAAAGTTTGATGATTTTCCTCCTATGATCTTCAAGATCTTTGCTTTCAAAATGAAATTCTTGATTTAGTCGACTCTTCTCAAAAGGATTTTGTGTGTTATTCGAATTTGGTTAAAATGTTATGCAAATTTAAATGGAAATTTTTTTTTCAAGAATAAGAGATACAAATTTGATGTAGTGTAAATATCACTCAAATTGTTTAAAATTGTGAACTTTGGGCTCACATACTTAGTTGCAAATCTAGTGGAATTGATCTCTCCACTTTTAAAATTGATGAACAAAATCGTGAAGTTTTTCATGGTATTTTTGAAAGTGATGAAGAATTTCATTTTAAATATAAAAATCTTAGACCTAAATCAAGACATATGAGTCTCATTTTACAGTAAAATATCACTCCAAGGATGGGTAATTGTAATAACCCTACTCAAAAAGTTTTTAAAGCTCTTGTCGCCATCTATGGAAACTAAACATCAATTGGGCACAAGTCATCTTAGATGACTTTGTCCCAAAAAATATTTTTAGATGTGAGAACACACTCTACTATGGTGCGTATCTTACTAAAATTTTCATATATTTTGGTGTTGATTTACGAGGAGAATCTGTTAGATTTGCTACCTAATTCCATGAGAGGAGGAAGATGAAGCCATGAGAAGCCCTAACCCTAACCATAGAAGAGAAGCGGAGGAAAAAGGTCGCAGAGAAGAGGCAGATGCCGCTCCATCTGGAGCGGTGATGAGGAGGCCGGACGAGAAATCTCGTCCGGTGATTTTTGGTTCGGGAGTTGGTTTGGAGCATTGTTGAAGCAGTAATCTCGTTCGGTAAAGAAGAGGAGAAGTGGAAGTGCTGGAAGAGAAATCTCGTCCGATGTTGCTTGGTTTTGCCGCTCTATATTTATGGAGCGGTGGTGTTTCGTTCGGCATTGAGTTAATGTTGAACCAAGTAGTGCCACTCCAGATGAATGCCGGTCCAGATTGTATGCACCGAACCAAAAGCATGCCGGTCCAGATTGGGCTTTGCCGAACCAAATGCCAAGCGCTGTATGCTGAACCAAATTATGTCGGACCAGATGCATGCCGAACCAAGAAGTGCCGCTCCAGATGTTTGGTTCGGGAATTGGGCTTTGCCAGTCCAGATGGGTGCCGAACCATTTTTTGGCGTTTGCCAAACCAAAACCCAGGGCTGTTATATAGCAGCTACCCCTCCTCACTTCTTCACTCTATATATAGTGGAGCTTCTGAGCAACAATGGCAACCATCCTGGAGAGCTAAAACTCTGCATAATTTTGTCTATATTGTTAATTCTTCTTATGTATAGCCTCCAAAAGTGAATCAATCTTTTAACTTTAATCTTTCAGTGATTAATAAAATCTCTTCTCCCCAAGTGGACGTGCACTGCCTCGTGGTAGTGGAACCACTATAAATACTGGTGTTATTTATTTTTCTGCATTGCATAGATCTATGATTGTTTGTTTTAGTATTTATCTCTGTTTGTTTCGTCTCACTACAATCACGATGCAATTGTTTTCCGCTGCGTTGGGTTTTTTATTCACTTAGACCGATCATCGAAAGGGATTCTCCCCAACGGTCTGGTATCAGAGCTGCAAAGTTGATTGAGGAGTGTTAGACGCTATGATAGGAGATAAAGTGACTCCAGTTGTTACAAGACCTTATACTAGAAGGATGCATATCGCGTCAGGATCACAGTTGGCAATTGAGAAATGGAATGGGGATAAAGACTTCGAGAAGTGGCAATGGAGGATGAAGGTTGTTCTAATGAGGAATGAAGTCCATCCAGTAGTGTTTTCCACTGAGGAGTTGACGACTAACGTCTCAGTCGCGGAAAGAAAAAAGATAGAGAAATGGATGTTTACTAATTTACAGCTAGCTATGGGAGAGTGTTATCTCAGAGATTAGCGGTGAGACCACTACTAGGGGCATTTGGACCAAGCTAGAAAATCTCTACTTGAAGAATCTCTGACTAACCGTCTGATATTACTGAAGACATTTTTCACCATGTGGATGCGAGGGGGTACTTCAGTGAAGGAACATCTTAATTTCTTTGATGATCTCGTGATGAAGATGAAGACTGTTGACTTGAAGATGGATGAGGAGCAAATGGCAATGATTCTTTTGTGTTCTCTTCCGGAGCGATACACAGGTTTTGCTAACATCCTTATCTTCGCTAGAGACATATTGACAGTGGAAGATGTGAAGTCAGGCCTTCTATCCGAGGGCTTGAGAGATCAGATGAAGGTGATAAGTGAAGGAAGCAAAGAAGGAAGTAGTAGCCATGGCCTGTTTGTTGAAAGAGGTAGAGAAGATAAGAAGAATTGGCACTCTAGAGGGCGTTCCAAGTACAGGAAGCCCGGTAATGGCAGAAGAGGAAAGTCTAAGGATGGGAAGTGCTTTATCTGCAAGAAACATAGTCATTGGAAAAAGGATTGTCCAGATTTGAAGAAGGAAGAAGATGGATCTTCATCATTTGCGGTGGAGAAGTCTGTATCTGACGATGTGCTGTCTACAGCAGTGTCGGATGTCTCAGACCATTGGGTGCTAGACTCGGGGGCGTCTTTCCATATGACATCTAATAAGGATTACTTCAGTTCTTTCGTTGGACGGGAGGGAAGCTCTATTCTTATTGGTAATGATGCTAGCTGTAGAGCAATGGGTGAAGGTACAGTGAGGATCAGGATGTTTGACGGAGTGATATGCACTTTGACGGGTGTCCGGTATGTTCCAGGTCTTCGAAAGTCCTTAATTTCTTTAGGACAATTGGCATCTTTGGGATGCAAGGTAATATCAAGAAGGATGGTCTAAAGATTTCGAGAGGTGCACTAGTTCTTATGAAAGGAGATGTGTTCCAAAAT
Organism: Allium fistulosum; assembly: GCA_030737815.1. NCBI lineage: Eukaryota > Viridiplantae > Streptophyta > Magnoliopsida > Asparagales > Amaryllidaceae > Allium > Allium fistulosum. Next base: position 492,018,469 of record CM060905.1, on the reverse strand, counting down.
CTGTATTTGCTGAAAGGAACTACAGTTCTTGGAGAGTCGTGTGTTGGAGTAGACAGTTCTCGTGCATTGGATGCCACAAAGCTTTGGCATCTCAGGTTGGGTCATATTTCAGAGAAAGGCTTAGAGTTTCTTCGGAGATGGAAGATGATCAAGGAGGAAGCTTCGACAAGATGGACTTTTGCCAAGATTGTGTGTTAGACAAGCAAACTAAAGTGCTTTTTGGAGTTGGACTCCATAGATCGAGGCGAGTACTTAAGTACATGCATACAGATGTTTGGGGACCGATTGCTACTCCTCTTGGAGGGGCAAAGTATTTTATCTCTTTCAATGATGACTTTTCTCAGAAAGTATGGGTGTATGTGATGAAGGCTAAATCAGAAAGTTTTGAGAAGTTCAAAGACTGGAAAGCGCTTCCTGAAAATCAATCTGGTTCTAGTTTGAAGGTGTTGAGATCTGATAACGGCGGTGAATTTGTCTCTAGGGAGTTTCTCGAGTTTTGTAGACAGCATGGCATTCAGAGACATTTCACTTCACCCGGCGATCCGCAATCCAATGGTGTTGCAGAAAGGATGAACAAGACTCTACTGGAGAAGGCTCGTTGCTTGAGACTGACGGCGGGCTTGTCTAGAGGCTTTTGGGCTGAGGCATTATCAACCACGGCGCATATCATAAATCAAATTTCATGCTCATCCATAGATTGGAAGATTCCAGAGGAAAAGTGGAGAGGTAAAGCAGAGTATCATGGTTACTTACAAATTTTTGGTTGTCCTGTGTACGTTCACCATACAAGTGATGACAAGTTGGAGGCTAGAGCATACAAGTGCATACTAATGGAATACACCGATGGTATCAAAGGGTATCGAATTTGGAACCCTGTTGATCGGAAGATTGTTCATTCCAGACATGTTACTTTTGATGAGTCTGCTATATTCAATCCGAAGGAGAAGCTACCTACTACATCAGAAGATTCTGATAGGCCTAAGGAGATGGAAGAAGTTCCTGTGTTCTAGCCAAATAGTAGAGTTGTTGATGCTGTCGAGGAAAACACAGTTGATGAAACATCATAGGATGGTCCACAGGTTCCTTCTAGTAGTGCTGGTGATGTGCATGAATCTAGAGGAAGTTCAGTTCAAGGTAGAGCTGAAAGGAGTTTAGGCAAAGCAGTACCTACCCGGGTCAGACGTAGGACTATTAGGCCGCCCAAAAGGTATGGTGATTGGCAATTTGCAAACCTTAGCCTTGATGATCAGTTTGACTATGCCCTACATGTGGTTCATGAGGAGCCGCTTGACCTTGATGAAGCTTTGAAGTCATGTGATAGTTCGAAGTGGATGTGCGCTATGGAAGAGGAGTTAGAGTCATTGAAGAAGAACAAGACTTGGGATTTGGTATCATCTCCTCAAGGAAGCCGAGCTATAGGTTGCAAGTGGGTATTTAAGGTGAAGGATGATGGGAGATACAAGGCTAGACTAGTTGCTAAAGGGTTTTTACAAAGAAAGGGATTGGAGTATGATGAGATATTCTCTCCAGTAGTGAGGCATACGTCCATCCACATTTTGCTCGCTATCGTTGCAGCTCATGACTTGGAGCTGGAGCAACTTGACGTGAAAACTACCTTCTTGCACGGAGACTTGGATGAGACCATCTACATGAAGCAGCCAGAAGGATTTGTTGTAGATGGAAAAGAAAATTGGGTTTGCAAATTGAAGAAGTCTTTGTTTGGACTTAAGCGGTCGCTTAGACAATGATATAAGAGGTTTGACTCTTTTATACTTTCATTTGGTTTTGATCGTAGCATCAAAGACACTTGTGTGTACTTCAAGCATTTAAAGAATGGTAGATGGGTGTACCTACTCTTGTACGCGGATGATATGTTGATTGCTTCCAAGGATAAAACTGAAATCGATAGTTTAAAGCGAAAGCTAAAAGCAGAATTCGAAATGAAAGGCCTTGAAGAAGCAAAGAAAATTTTGGGTATGGAAATCCAAAAGGATAGAAAGTTAGGACTTTTAAGCCTCACTCAAAAGGAGTACATTCGAAAGGTGTTTGCTCGGTTTAGCATGAAAGGGGCAAAGGCAATCAGCACACCCATGCCTTTGCACATACAGCTTTCTAGGGCTCTCCGATCTCGGAAAAGGATAAGGCTTATATAATGAAGGTCCCATATGCAAGTGCAGTTGGTAGCTTGATGTATGTCATGGTCTGCACTAGGCCTGAATTGCACATGCGGTTGGATTGGTGAGTAGGTTCATGCCAAATCCAGGAAAGACGCATTGGGAAGCAATGAAGTGTATCTTCAGATACCTTAGAGGAACTCCAAACCATGGACTTGTCTTTGGCGGCGAAGATAGAGATTCCAGCTTGGTTGGATTTTGTGATTCCGACTATGCCGGTGATAGAGATCGAAGGAAGTAAACCTCCGGATATGTGTTCACCATTGGTGGGACAATGATCAGTTGAAGAGCGAGGTTACAGACGATTGTGGCTTTGTCCACTACAGAGGCAGAGCTCATAGCTGCGGTTGAAGCAGCTAAGGAGGCGCTTTATTTGAGGCGATTGTTGTGTGATTTGGGCTTCGTATATGAAGGCGTGGATGTGTACTGTGACAGTCAGAGTGCAATTCACTTAGCTGAAAATGTGGCATTCAGCTCGAGGACGAAGCATATTGAGGTGAGAGAGTCGTTTCTTGTTTCGATGAGTGAAGAGAAGCTAGTTTGTCTTCAGAAAGTTCACACAAAGGAGAATGCAGCGGACATGTTTACCAAGCCATTGCATGTTGCTAAGTTCGAGCATTGCTCGGACTTGATTCGCTTAATGAAGTGCTAGGTGCCACGGGATGACACGAGGGGAGGGGGAGGAGAGTTGAGGTGGTTCATGGAGACATTTGTTTTCATGGTGTAGATTGATAGGTTCTACACGGACTGGGTACTTCGAACACTTTGTTGATGGGCGGTGGCCTTGCCGGAGTTCGTTGACAAAGTGTAGTGAGTGATGACATCGCCGAAGCTCATTGGGTAAGTATCCATTGCTTGGAGCATAGTGGTTTAGATGGAGTTGGATGGGTTGTATGGAATAAGGTAACAAGGTGGATATTGTTAGATTTGCTATCTGATACCATGAGACGAGGAAGATGAAGCCATGAGAAGCCCTAACCCTAAACCATAGAAGAGAAGCGGAGGAAGAAGGTCGCAGAGAAGAGGCAGATGCCGCTCCATCTAGAGCGGTGACGAGGAGACCGGACGAGAAATCTCGTCCGGTGATTTTTGGTTCGGGAGTTGGTTTGGAGCGGTGCTGAAGCAGTAATCTCGTTCGGTAAAGAAGAGGAGAAGTGGAAGTGCCGGACGAGAAATCTCGTCCGGTGTTGCTTGGTTTTGCCGCTCCATATTTATAGAGCGGTGGTATTTCGTTCGGCATTGAGTTGATGCCGAACCAAGTAGCGCCACTCCAGATGAATGCTGGTCCAGATTGTATGCACCGAACCAAAAGCATGCCGGTCCAAATTGGGCTTTGCCGAACCAAATGCCAAGCACTGTATGCCGAACCAAATTATGCCGGACCAGATGCATGCCGAACCAAGAAGTGCTGCTCCAGATGTTTGGTTCAAGAATTGGGCTTTTCCGGTCCAAATGGATGTCGAACCAAAACTCAGGGCTGCTATATAGTAGCTACCCCTCCTCACTTCTTCACTCTATATATAGTGGAGCTTCTGAACAACAATGGCAGCCATTCTAGAAAGCCGAAACTCTATAGAATTTTGTCAACATTGTTAATTTTTCTTATATATAGCCTCCAAAAGTGAATCAATCTTGTAACTCTAATCTTTCAGTGATTAATAAAATCTCCTCTCCCCAAGTGGATGTACACTTTCTCATGGAAGTGGAACCACTATAAATACCAGTGTTATTTATTTTTCTGCATTACATAGATCTGTGACTGTCTGTTCTGTTGTTTATCTCTATTTGTTTCGTCTCACTACAATCACGATCCAGTTGTTTTTCGCTGCGTTAGGTTTTTTATTCCTTTAGACTGATCATCTGAAGGGATTCTCCCCAATAGAATCAACTCTACCTTAAAATATTTTTGACAAGGCCAACATTTCTTTTATGCATATTCCTCCATATTTCGAACAATACGAAACTCTTATTGAAAAAGAAGAAAGATTGGTATGGGAAGAGGAGCAAGAAATTCAACAAGAAGAAGAAGAATGAGATGAAGTGGAAATGGAAGAAGAGGATAATCAAGAAGAGGATGAAATGGATATTTCTTTGGAAACTTTCGACAATCTACCTCACCCTTCCAACAAAGAGATGCTAAAGAACAAAGAGAAGCTTCTTAAATACCTAAAGAACCTTAAATGTTTCTTTAATAAAAAGTTCACTTCCCTCTCCAACAAAGTAGACAAATACCTTAGAAAAATTATTCGCAAGCTTAGTGGAAATTCATCATCATCATCATCATCTATATCTGTGTATGTTTATCTTGTTATTTCTAGTCGTTATTTCACTGTATTGTTTAGTTTAATTCATATCGTCTTTATGCATTTCACCTTTATGATATATATCATCTCTTCGTATCAATGAAAAATTATTCTTGCAACTATATATTGTTCTTATAATCTTTGGAATTCATTAAAATAGAATAGAATTAAATAAAAACAAAAACTATAACAAAAACTTAAAAATGCATTTTAGGTATATATGTCGACATACATATATGGTATATGTAGACATATTCTAGCCATTTAGCAAAAATTCTAATTTTAAAAATAAAATAACTACCATCTATTCAAACATTCCGAATGATTTTTCACTCCTATTTAAGTCTATTTCTTCCAAAAAAATTCTTTATCCGTTTCATCCTTTTATCCTCTTTATTTTTCAAAATTCCTTCTTAAAACATGTCTTCTCCGCATCGAAAATTGTGCGAAAACCTTGAAGAAACACTTCATTCTTTCAAGGATATTCTCTCATTTATCTTATGATATCAAAGACATTTAGAATTAAGTCAAATACAAATTATCAAAGAGAAAGAAAAGCATTTTGATGCCCTTCTATGGTTGATTTCTTCCTTAGTCAAAGATAATCAAACCAACAACCCATAATGCTCTAACAACAAGGATAATGAAGATTGGGGTATCATCAAAGCAAATCCAATCTGTGGATCTACCAATTGGGTTGAAGTTTCAAGGAATGTCAAGTTATTCGATTTGTTTTAAATAATAAATATGTATATAACTTATTATTAATTTGTGTAAATTGATATTCTTAGGTTTGGATTTGTTTGGATCGGTATTTCGATTTATTTGTTTTTGGTTTAATTGTATATACAGATTAATAGTGTGATTTGAACAAATGGATTTGAATTAATGAATATAATCTATGTTATCTTATATATAATTATTATACCATATATCTAGTTTTAATTATCATCATATAATCATCATATGTCATAATCATACTATATTGCATCATTATATATGCTTTAATTATTTAGTTCCAAACATTGCTGATTTTGACTTCATATTCTGTAAAAGTATTTCATTTAGGGGGAGTATTATTTTTCATCGATTTTTGTTGATGACAAAGGAGGAGAAAAATATAAAATACACACATGCATATAATCAAGGGGAATTATGTAACTCAGAAGGAGTTATTTTATATACAAGAATATTTAATGGTCGTCATCATAAAAAAGAAGGAGATTGTTGATACCTCAGTCATTGATTTTGATGATAACAATCTTATGCAATCATATAAAATATAGATATTTATGTTTTACCCAGTTATATATTATATAGCGCAGAATATTACACAGACGTTGAATCAAAAACTGTACAGTATAAAGACTCGAGAGATAAACATGAAGACTTATGAGTTCAAAGACTAAGATATGAAGATTTCAAGATTATAATTTAGTGTATAGAATCATAGCATATATTGTTAAAGTTCTTGATAGCAATCTTTGATCTCTAACCTCCAATTTTCTAATCTTTTGTATATTTTTTAACCAAAATATATTTCAAAATATTTTATAAAAGTCTTTCAAAGTTCAAAATGTTTATAAATTATGTTCAAATTATTTTACAAGTATAGGATTTTCAAAACATTTCAAAACAAATAAGTTTTTAAAATACACTAGCATATGTTGACATATAGGAATAGGGCATGTCGACATACATGCCGCCAAATGGCTTTTCAAATTTTGAACGAAAGTGTCTATTCGTCGCAACTCTTCACCAACGGACACAACTGTTAATTTACTATATAAAGGGGAGTGCAAAAAAAAAATTTGACAACTAATTACTTACTCTCTTCCCTCCTCTTACTCCCTTGAAAACTCCATTGGAAAATATACTCTATTCTCTTTAAAATCACATAGAATCAATTCATACTTCATTGTATTGATTCGATACTACTTTCTTACTGTTTTGTAAACGTGATCAAAGTGTTGTCCAAGAGGCAGTAGGATCCATTGTATCCAAAGTTCAAGAAATTGTCTTTGGAAAACTATCAACTTTATTTGTATTTGTTTTAGGTGTGCTTGTAGCCCGTTCAAATCAAGTGGGTGTGCTTGGTAGCCCAGAAATCTAGTAGGTGTGCTTGTACCCCGATTAAATCAATTGAGTGTACCATGAAATTCAAAAGGGTATGTCTCTAGCCTCAAAATCGAGATTTTATTTAGATTTGCCTTCTGCCCGGTTAAAGATTGACATTTGAAAAGAATTTAATAAGTAATTTTACGAGACTGAATGTAGGAGAAGTCCAGACCAGTATAGATCCATGGTGTCATCTCTCTAACTCTCTACTTTACTTTATTGTTTTTGTTTTTATCTATGATTGATGGTTGTTATACTTCCGTGTTGATAATCTGTGATTTATATTAACCTTGAAAGAAATTTAAAAAGATTTACATAAGTTAGAAAACACTATTCGCCCATCTCCAGTGTTTAATTAGCCTTAAGATCCATAATTTCGAACCCACAATTACTCTCATTAGAACTTATATAATCGAGATATTTATTGGAAATCTACGTCATAGGGTTTATGCCACTATGGAGAGCGCGTGAATTAGATCCACCAAATAGGCTAGTTATTCATTCTAGCGGTCCTAATTGGAGGTTCGTGCCCCGAATTTGTGATGTCATCTTGTTGAGTTATAGGCTGAGAGTTATTTCTCTCATTAAAGCCATTGCCTCGACGTTACTTAAGGACCAACAGTCCGTTACCAAGGGCAAGCAAGAATTGTAGCCAATGCTCGGCATAGTTTGGTAGTATGTTTATGACATGCGATGGATACGAGTGTCAAAATTCTGGGGGTAACTAAGAAACGGTAGGAAATGGGCTACAGTCATTAACATTTCCTAGAGCTGTGTTGCGGTACATCAGTCTCCCATCTGGATGACTTAGGTAGATCCATTATATATTAACTATTTGGTATTGTCATCTCATTAAATACGATGATTGTTTGACATTGGAGACTAACTGTGTGTCCGTCTGTCATTAGGGATACCCTAACCCGAGACAGTTGCGCGTTGTCTGTTTATGACATTGAAGACTTGTTGTAAGTTTGTCTGCCATTCTTTCATAAGAGCCTAAGGCTAAGAGATCTCCTTCTTGTATGATTTGTTGTTTCTATCTCCTAGGACCATTCAGTTGAGAGTTTCGTCTCTCTAAGGACCGTGGATCGAGAAAGATGATTTTTTTACATTAAGTTTTTGATTGGCTTTGATATTGATTCGAGATTATATTTTTTGATATCTTCGAGGGCCCAACGGTTGGAACTTATTACGTCCATTAGGATTGTAGTTCAAGATGATTATTTGGATATGCTTTCGATATTTTGTTTGAATTATGTTTTATTCGGGATTTATATTTCTTGTTGTCTCTAAGGGCTAACAGTCGAAAGTATGGACTTCCATCAGGACTGTAAGTCGAGATAGTAACTCCGGATATTAATTTCTATTATATATATATATATATATTTGGGTTTCACATTTCATGATTTGTCTTCTATGGATTAAAAGCTAGAAGTTAGTGCTTCCATTAGGGTTGTATGACGAGATTTGATACTTTGATTATTTATTTGGGCTTGTGCCTTTCTTGATTTGTATTTTAAGGCTTGATGGTCGGAAGCCTACACTTCCATTAGGACTACAAGTCATGACAGATATTTTTGTTGTTGATCCTTGGATTTGGTTTGATTCGAGATTCATTCCTTTATTGTAGATTTTATGGATACACGGTGTGCTTATCCATACTATTTTGACATTTTGATGTGTTTGATTGTTATCACCCAATTTATAGTTGTGCTTTTTACTGGCTTATATGTTTCATGGGTGATATTTGAGATGCATGACATGATATGTTAGTTTGATGCTATGTTGGAAATTATGTTACTTCGTGTACATGTTATGCTTATCGATTACATTGCTTATTGTTATGTACTCAACTTGGATATAGAAAAGAGTGTCCCATTTATTATTTATATAATACTCAGGTTAGTCTGCGACTTTTCAGGTAAAGGGACATTAGCCATTTTGAATAATTGGGCTTTAGAAGAGATAATATATATTTATTACATTATATTTTTGAGATGATGACTATGTGCATGTTCTATTTGGGTGTCTCCTTGTATTAATATTTCTATGAGATGGCTATGAGTTGTGTATTCTAAACTTGACTTGGTATGAATTGTCATAGTGAGACACTATTACAATTTGTATCGGTATGTTATGTATTATATTTTCCTGCTGCGATATGTGACTCTATGTTCATTTGTATATATTTTATATTGTTCTGTTCTGAAAAACCCACATGTTTATTGCTTTGCGCCAATACCAGATACATATGGATGTGTTATATGATATTTTTAATACGTACTAGTATTAGCCCAAGTAAATATTCATGTGTGGTCGCTCCTAACAAGCTTCATTCTCCATATTACCAAACAGGATTACCTAGTAATTCTTCTTTATAGTATGGGTATAGAGGTGGGGCGTTACAGATATCATAATTATCCATATAATATGACACTTTATATTGTATAAATTCAAATCATCATTTCAAACCGTTTTACGAGTTCAGTATTTCCTAGTTTTACTTACGAAAGCTCTATATAATACTTCCTTCTGTGAATCCAACAGGATTGCACGTTTATAAATCTCCTCTACATAGACTATCTGCCTTGACAAGTTATCAAAGTCTTTTTCACTCGTATACTTACGATTAGTTGTGGTGGCTTTTACACAATCCCTTTGTTGCCCAACCCTGCATGCATCTAAAGACATGATAAATCTTAACTATATCATGACCACTTTAAGTTTCCAACTTGTAATGCTATTTCTCTTCATCTGCACCATGCCTTTGAAAATCCTCAGTTTCTTCATATGTCTTGGCAACAGATAGTTTGGACACGGTGATGAGGGACATCGTCACGATTTAGGTTATGATCCTCGAATCAGTCCTCTAGTATGGATACTATCATAGTAGTTATATCATGTACCGTTCTCATCAAATGTTAACTTTATTACTTTTAAAAACATTTGACTTTTTAATCATAGTTTTATTCCTCAAATGACTTCTTATCACATTTTCATTAAATAAATGTCGTGTAAAAGCATTAAATAATTACTCAACCATTCAAACACGACAAACAACAATTTCACATTATATAATAGTATAGGATATATTAAACTTGCATGTTCAATTTATGGGAAAGCACACATCATAATCTTATATTTGTGTTTCTAAATCAAATAATAATTTAAAATAATCCAAATTTAGCCAAAGTATAAAATTCATCTATTTAACTTGCATTTTATTCATATGTAGCAAGTTCACAACATACTTAATAAACTTTAGATATCATTAGAAGGCAAGTGTTATACCAACCATTCAAATTCAATCAAGCAAGTTTTCAGTTACTTCTCTTAACATTAGTATACTAACATAGCATGGGTGAAATAAATAAACAATAATTTGAATCAAACTCAAGCAAATATCATATTCATCTAATTTAAACTCGTACTTCATATTTTATGAAGTATGCTCATGTCTTCTTACGTATATAGACACACACAAACATATGTATATATGTGTGTGCATAGGGTAAGGATCGGCTACACGTTTCTAATTAAATCATATATACTCTCTCTTGTCACTTCACTTTATTATTTAATTTGGAACTTGTGGTTGATACTCAGGGGTATTTGAGAAGCGGCCGATCCTTGCCCATATATGCGCGTGCGCGCACTTGGTTTTTCTCTCTCTTTGAAATCATGATATAACCTTTTAAATTAAACCTGGTATTATTCAATATTCACTGTATCAAAAAAGGAATTTCGTAGTGTTGTTGAAACACTATTAAAACTTGTAGCGTTTAATAAACGTTGTTATAGAAGATGTAACTAAAAAACCAAAACTTTTTTTGCATTTTCAGTAAACACTAGCGAAACACTAACATATTGCAAAGTTTTCCAGTATGCTACGAAAAAATGGATTTCGTAACATCTTCAAAATGCTAGTAAAGGTTGTAGTAGCGTTTTGATAAACATTATCATAGAATGTGTAACTAAAAGCCCAAAATTTTCTATCGCGTTTCGGTAAATGCTACTAAAAAAATAATAGCATTTAATTTAGCTTTCTTCTATATTTTCTTACGCGTTCTTTGATTGTCACCATAAAAAAATTTGTAGCATTTGTGCTTTGCTACCATACAATTTTCAGTATATAACCAACAATAACTCGCATAATCGTCATATTCAAACAAATAAAAAATGCATTAACCACGTAATAAGAAAATGGTATTCATAATGATTTCGATACAATAGGTTTTCAACAAAATGACCAAATTCACATAAAATCCATAACCAATCACTAACAAATTTACACAAATAGTATTAACAAAATTTAATTAAATTCACATAAAAGTCAACCACCTAAGAGTTTTACCAGTACGTATCTTGCCTTCTTCAATTAATTAACTTTTCAGTTTGAACACAGTTTTGTAAACCATGTCTTTATCAGCTGACATAAGGTCTGTGAAGACTGAATGCAGACAATTTGTAACTCCTTTGAAACTTCACTGCATAAAGGTTATTTACCTTAAATATTTTGTTAATTCTTTTAAAATGTATTTGTAAGGTTTGTATAAGCATTTGAAAAGAATTGGAGGTTTTAAATACACTCTTAATCATTATTTAACTATAATAAAGTTAATTAATAAATTTATTAATGATGTTTAAAGTTAATTAACTGATTTAATAAAAGAGTTTTAAAGTTAATTGACTGATTTAATAAAAATGATTAAAGTTAATTAACTGAATTAATAAAGTTATTAAAGGTTAATTGATTAATTTATTAAAGGAGTTGCAAATTTGATTAATTATCTCTTAGGATAATTAAGGTGATTTTAAATTTATAAAAGAATTATATCAATTATCTTTCAGGATGATTAACATTATTTTACATTTATAAAAGCATTTTAATTGATTTATCTTTCGGGATAATAAATGTTGTTTGAAACTTATAAATGATAGTTTATAAATAAGAAAATCTTTAAAAGGAAATGTTTAAAATAAAGCTAAGTGTAAATTGACTTTGGGCTTATAGTTGACGATGTTTTAATGACATGTTTTATCTTTTTTTAAAATACACTTAGAAACAAATTTGATCTTTAAAAAGAATATTTTTAAAGAGTACTTTTAAAATGTTATACAAATATTTATGATATGAAAATCAAGCACAAGTGTGAGACAAACATTTTAAAAGATTTAATTTTCATATATGACCATTTTGTTATTCCCGATAGTTGAATTATTGATTATCGATTCTGATATTTTTTTGAGTTTCGTCAATTTAAGATGATTTATTGCTCATTTAAGCATTGATATCCTTTGTCGGACATGACTAAAACTAAAAAGCAAGTGAACGTCAAGCTATGTGAGGTTGCTCTCATTAGGATATTTTCACATTTACTCTAGATTGGATTCGGTTGTATGCATGCGAAATATTCGGATCCTTGGTAGGGTTCGACTTGTACTTTCCAAGAGAGTCATGGAGTAAATGACCCTCTCAAGTATATTGTCTAGAGATACACTTTTGGTAAGGGGAAACACCCTTCTTGTAATTGTTGGAAAAATTCATTTGTCCTGTTTGATTCAAATCTTTGAATCGTTTTCTTAATTGCATCGAGAAGTTCCCGAAACTCTTCTCGATGTTTAATTATTTATTTCCAAATCTTTCAAGTCTGATTTTGTTTCAACTTGTTTTCATTTTTTCATCTATGAATGTTGTTCTTGTGAGTAAAACTTGTTTCATGTTTAGCGATGTGGTCTCACAGAATTATTATATGTTCACCATATTTTTTGAGTTTGCTCACATTAGTTTTCCAGATTAATCCATGTGTTATTTTATTATAAAGCTCGGATCAAACCGAGTAGTTTTCAAGGTTGTTGTTGGCGGAACATGGAGTAGAGTTGAATGTTCATATGGCGTAGTATTTTTATTTCCACTGTATTTATATATATACTCATCAGCAATTGCAAGATCAAGAAACGATAACTATCCATGCTGATGATGTTTGCTTTTAACTTTGATATACCATGTATTTTAAAGTGACGACTTTTACTGTCTTTGTTATATTATCTGTTGTCGTTCCATTGTAAAATTCTGTTTTTTCTAATTCGTTTTCTTTTTACCCCAACAATATGTCTTTCCAACACTTGAATGCTCCGCATTGTAATAGCGTGGATGTATTAGATGCTACTTTCGATGGTCAAAAAGACGAATCGTTTCAATATACTTGTTTACTTCCTCTTCACCAACCAACTTTTTATTTTCAGGAACACAATCAAGAACCACCTTAAGCTCCAACATGAAAAGGGTGACTAGTTTCATAAATGCATATATGACAAGGAAATAAAATATCAAGAATAGTAAGGGCATGGCATCATCCAATTGAAATATATAAGATATTCCATGAAATGGATTTACTATGGACCAAATAAAATAATTGGGGTTTCTTTTTTTTTAATTGAGATTTGCATGATACTGTTATGATCAGTTTACTATAGGCAATTTATTTCAAAGCTAAAAAGATTTCTGATATAGGAATTTTTTTAGAAATATACAACTTTTTTCCATTTCTTGCTAAAGGGATGAAAAGGCGCAACATACTAACATGCATACTTAGTTTTAAGTTTTACACGTAAACTATAACTAAAGTATTGGAACTTTGACATTGAATAAAAGGAATGTGATCAGACTTGCCGCCTTAATTTCAGGCCAGGATTAAAAGTAAAGGTTGCATTTAGACTACAGGTTGTGAACATATTGCTGATAAAACATGATCAAAAAATACATATTGGAAATGAATCTGTACTAATTGATCAAACATGATCAAAAAATACATACGGGAAATGAATCTGTACTAATTGATTGTGTTAGAATTTGATCTTACGAGGAGAAAGAGAGAATACAGTAAAACACAAAAGAGCTACATCGTTATCTTTCTTATTAATAAAAACAAAGAATTGCCTTTATATATAGGCAAGTACACAACTAGGAACTACCATAAAAGATGGGGTCACTTACTCCTGTAAAAAAAGGCAAACATCCATTATTCTCTCCACTAAGCTAAGAACTAGGACAACATAGAATAATTCATAACTTCTAACACCCTCCCTTAAACTGAAATGTGTCAAACATTCAGTTTACAACTCAATGAACTACAGTTCTCAATTTCTTCATCGTCTTGCATGGACGAATTCGGTCACAACTTTCATCTCTACCTGGTTGGACATACTCAACTGTTTCACGTTGATTGGTACTTTAACCATCAATAATACTCTTGGTTTCCTCTTAGGGATCCACTGACATCTCCATTCGGGTCGTCCCTTGTATATGTCATCCCCCAACAAGTGAGAACCGCGGCTCTTCTTACTTACTTGTTGGATGACACAAAAACCAAGTCTTCCTCACTCAGCCTACTTCACATGTAGGCATGCCTATCCTTTTTTTAGGCATATCATCAAACAATTCATGAGCGTTCTCCATAAATGTCCAACCTCATAAGCGACGTTCCACTCTTCGTCGTCTTCGTCTTCATATCTATGTCACTTCAACACAAAACTCATCTGTCAATAGCAAGCGCATGCCCCTTGCTTCACTGCTAACATACCTTTACCTATACAAGACTTCAGCTTCTCATCTTCTTTTCACCATTCAACTTGCACACAATCTGCATTCTTCAACTTCTACCATAACTGCTCCTTTTCATCAACAGCAAATACTCCAGCCAATCCAAATACACTGCTCAATCACGAACCTGAACCAAAAATAACAGCAAACCAGAACACAACCTTCAAACGGGCAATGATACAAGGATCAGCAAATCCAAGCCATGTCAAGCCCTGACCACAAAACAGAAACTCATCTACCAAAACTCAACATCCAAGCTGCCAAAACAACTAGCAGCAAGTAACAATAGACATTCCATATCAGCACCGCAAAAGAACTCAATAGCATACAAACCCAAATAGTCTACCTAAACAAAATTCCTCAACCCACTACTGCAACTGCCTCTTCACCATTCATCTCCTTCTATCCTTAAAGATTCCAAAAGATATTCACCTTTTTAGCTCCTCTAGCAACCGCTATGTCAACTGCACCACAAACTTTTCTTATTTGAACAGCCGCAAGTCCAATACCGCCAGCTGCACCAATAATAAGCAATACCTGGCCATGCTTCAGTTGAGCCTTATGAACAAGAGCTACAAGAGAACTTCCAAACGCAACAAGTAGGGCACCAGCATTAATTAAATCATATCCACTCCTTTCAGCCTCTCGCCTTCAAATTTGTTTCATGCTCTCTATAACACCACCTTTGTTCAAGTCAACAATATGATCAACCCCGACATCTCAACCATTAACCGATCCTACACAAACTTCATTGCATTATCATTCAATTCACTACTGTATCCAAACACAACTACACAATCTTCACTGCCAACCTCCCTAGTTCACACACTACATCTCCCTACACCATTGTTCAAACACTGCTCTTTCCTGCTTCCCAATTCACATATTCACTTCCAACGTCTGAACTGAAATCCGAACCCACTCCACTCTCCAATCTACCAACTGCAACCTAACAACCTAACATCATTCATCTACACCAACACAGATTCACCACATCTCAGTTTGCCTCTGGTATCAAGTACACAATCTCAGTCATCTGTAATATCCAAACTAATCAAGCATCAACGCGGATTTCCAGATCTCAGGCAATCTTCATTTCCTCTTGCATGAGCTGCTCAACTCTGGCAAAGCAAGGAATAACTATAGATTCAGATTCATCATCGATCGAACATCACTTCCAAATCGAACCACGGATCAACATCTCTCTGACAAGCAGCACTCGAACCACTCTATTCATCTCAACTCCAACACCATACTCCAGCAGCCAATCTTCTAAATCACAAAACTGCAATCACCACATCACTTATACTATACTTCACCTCACCAAGACTGCAATCTCTCACATTGCACTACTGCTTCCGGCAATCCCCAATCGAACAACTTCGACCACTGCCGGAACGACAACCAATCACCACCTTCTCAACACCAACTTCTCCTCTGCTACAACAAGTATGACTGCATCAATGCACTGTCATTGTTCACCACCGCATCTTCAACCAGTATTAGTTCATGCCTCCACAACTACTCCTCTACATTACTGCACTCCACTGCAACAATCACCAATATCACACAAACGCCACTCGTTGTCATCAACCAGAGAACAATCAATCTCTTTACAACAGCATCATCATAATTCGAGTAGCAACTAACGTGGATCTCAGTCGAAGTCCAAAGCTTCAATCAGTAGGTACCACACTTTTCATCACTTCCAGATCTCATATTCTCCATCTCCAGATCGACTTCGATCTCAGGCCTTGATAGCAGAACTCACGAGCAGCTACTAGTGGCGGCTTCCAGAACCAGCAACAACAGACAACAAGGTTCAACTCCAGACATATTCGAGAGCGACGATTTCAACTCCGTTTCAAATCTGACGCCGCAGCAAAGTGACAAACTCTTCATTGATTGTTCCAGCACAAACCACCGGAGGCGATGTGATTTGTTATTTTATTAGGGAAGTAGATCCAGATCCAGATTTTGGTTCCTATGGCACTTGCTAGGCGGTGCAATTTGTTTATTGCGATTTATAAATTTGAGGAGGAAGCATTTTAACGAGGAGAGGAAATTGTTTTGGGAGATTTTTTTTCTTCAGGAAACAACATCCATAAAACTTATTGCAACTCTTTATCCTATCTCTCTCTCATCTCTAACCTCGCTCTGATACCATGTTAGAATTTGATCTTACGAGGAGAAAGAGAGAATACAGTAAAACACAAAAGAGCTACATCGTTATCTTTCTTATTAATAAAAACAAAGAATTGCCTTTATATATAGGCAAGTACACAACTAGGAACTACCATAAAAGATGGGGTCACTTACTCCTGTAAAAAAAGGCAAACATCCATTATTCTCTCCACTAAGCTAAGAACTAGGACAACATAGAATAATTCATACCTTCTAACAGATTGAGCATATGAAATTATCTTGCCATCCTAGGAAATCATGAATATAAAGGTGATGTGCTAGCATAATTAATCTCCGTTTTTCGTGAAATTGAAAGTAGATGGTTCTGCTCCAGATTCTTTGTTGTAGATATAGGTAAAAAGATGTCTGTAAATTTTCACCTTCATAGCCTTTATGTACTCCATTCATAGAAGAAAAAAACGAAAAAGGAAAAAAGAAGAATTGCGAGCAAATTGAAGTTAACTATGTGAATAAAAAATACATTTCTTCATGAAACTTTTCATGGGGAAATAATACTTCACATTGGAGAACAATAAAATTCAAATTCTCAAATTTTTGTATAGACAAGTAATAACTCTAATCATAAACCTATCTTAGAAACGTATCAGATTGTATGTGTATATTTCATCTTCAAACAGAAGTATCTTCTGTACACCGGTTCTTGTTTATGTAACAATTTGGAGTCCCAAAATGAAATCCTCTAACAAGTTATTATCAGCTGTAAATAGATATTACGCATTTTTTCGCAGTGGATACTACACCATTTGTAATGGAGTATTGGGCTGAAGATAATAAACAGAGGAATGTGATCTTGATATATTCCCCGGCTACTATAAATGTACTGGTACATGACTGGAAATACAGCAACATATGCAATTGGTTAAATAAATGCACTTGATATACTCCCTGGCTACTATACATGTCGCACCAAACTATTCCTTAGAGGAGGACACTTAGAAATTTTTGCAATATGTTTAAATATAAACTTCGGTAGAATTAATGGAGATTCAAGTAATTAACCTAGAAGAGTTGAATGATAAGAGGAGGAATCAAACTATGTCACAGTTACATGAGGCTTGCACTAAATGGGGATTCTTTTGGGTAAGCATAAAAATGTTGTTTATTGCTGGCAAAATTTATAGGTACATACTATGTATTGCATTTAGTATAAACTGCTAGGTAGGGAACCATGGGATAAGCGAAAAACTTACAGACAAAGTTAAGGAACTGGTGAACCAACGCTACAATGAGAACTTGAAGGCTGATTTTTATAATTCAGAACTAGCTAGTGAACTGTAGGTCTCAGGTAAGTATTGAGGACTATGACTGGGAAAGCAGTTTCTTTGCTCCCTATGAATCGGATTCTAACATCACCAGCGTTTGCAAACTGAATGAAAAACCGATGCCAGTTTGCATTTTTGCCAGTTCTTTATTCTACAATTTGGATTCATTTAACCATGCAGCAAAACAAAGAAAGAATATGTGGACAAAGTAGTTCTGCTATTTGAGACATTAGCAGAAGCAACAAGTAAAAACTGGGGAACCTACATTGACTGGAAAATAATATATCAAGTAAGCTATAACCTTTATATATTTCACATGATTCTTTTAAAAGGAAATAAAATTGACATCTTCGAATTCAATGTTATAATTAGGACTGGACAAGGCATTGAAGCAATCTAATGCAAAATGGAAGTTGTAATCGGACATCATGCCATTAGAAGTGTTAACGAACATGGTGATACTCAAGAGCTCATAGGTGAACTTCTACCAATCCCAAAGGTGATCAAATTTTAGAATTATATCTACGGTACCTTGTTTGGTATATTAAACATTATGCATATATGTTTTCAGGCAAACAATGTCGATCTATACATAAACGGGCACGACCATTGCCTGGAATAAACACAAACACACAACTGTATGTACTCATATATTATTTCACAATTTACACATTCAGTTAACAAATAAATTTCAGTATTGATGATAACCGTCCAGTAGGGATCGATTATCAACATGTAATCAACTAATGCAATGATTCAAAGATATGTTTTTTACTACAAACAAATAAGTTACAAAATGTATCGTAACTACATCATTCTTCAAATTGTGGGAATAAACCAAATTACAAAGTCGTTAAATATTAGTAAATTAAACGTAAGAGAACATAGAACGTTAAATTTAGGCAAAAAGCAGTAACTTTTTGATTAATGACTCGATAATAAATTAAATATATGTTACTGCCTGTCCTCATTTAAATAAAAGTTATCGAGTCATTAATCGAAAAGTTACCATTTTTCCCCCAAATTTAATGGTGAAGTTACTGCTTGTCCTCATTTAAAAAATTAAATATATGTTACTGCTTGTCCTCATTTAAAAAATAAAAGTCAATAACATTTGTTGCTGCTCTTATGAGTGCAGTAACTTTTTCTGAAAAACTAATTTAAATTAAAAAATTGCCATCAAGAAGAGGACGTTTAGCATCAGCATGTCCTCATAAATGGCCACAAATAAGCATATTAACATGTCACAGAAACTATAATGAAAAGGGTTAACTGTTGTGTATGTATTTTTTTAAACGAAGCATGTAAATTTGATAAAACAAGAGGTTCGCATAGTCCAGTCGAGCAGATCAACAGAAATTATATTCCAAGTAACACGGTATCTGTTATAATGTTACGCCTTTGAATCATCTTAGAAGCTCTAACTATTACATTCATATAAAATCAAATCAAAATTCCCAAAATTTTAATTTGATGATTCCACAGATGTTTTTTCATGCTAGAAAATTTTCAGAAGTATGATTATTCCAGTAATGTGGAATAACTGTGTGTAGTTGTGTGAATATATGTATGACTTGCCGTAATTTTATAAACTGCATGTAGTTGTCTGTGTGTGTATAACACTAAAAAGAACGATGAAAAAAGGGAAGATTAGGAATATGTAATTTGGCAAGTGGATAAACTAAATAATTTTCAAAAGTGAAATGAGGGTGAATTAACTTATATATTGTTATACGTCTAGTATACCAAAACAGAGAATAATCAATTATAAACTCGTCGCAAAAGTTATAACTCAGATTTCCACAACACTGGAATTCTGTATTAATTATTATAACAATATGATTGTTGTAAATAAATTACAACAACAACGTTATACTATTTTGAATAAATAGTATAACCAAAATAAAGGATAGAATGTAGAATTCTAACCGAAATATGTCTGAGGCTCGTCGTAACGATTTCCTTAAGAATTTTATTTCAAAATTCTCCCAAGATACAACAGACGAATTCTGCTTGAAATTGTAATGAGTATATCACTCTGTGATTTGAATCAGCATTTATCAGAGGAGAAGAGAGAGATTCGGAATTGGAAAAATGAGTGAGGAAAGTGATCAGTTTTCCTCTTTATTTATAGTGGTCCGTATCCCTTCCGAACGGTCGTGTCTACACCCGTTCGCTCAAACAGTCGCGTCCGTACCTCTTCGTACAGTCACATCTGTCTGCTATGCCCTCTAACGGATCTGTTTCGCCCGCGTCCGCTTCCGTACCCGTTCGTTTGCGCGCTTCACTTCAAGAGTCGTGTCGGGTCGCACCTATTCAACCCGCGTCCGTTCCCGAACCGATCCGTATCTGTTCGTCTGACCTGCAACTGTCAGAAAGCCCGGTCCAGTTTGTAGTAAAAATATGAGTATCATATTAGACCCGAGCCCGGCCCGGTCGGACGGACGGCGGCGGCGCGCGCGTGTGGTGAAGATGCATGATCTTCCTCCTCACAACGAAGCATACATTTGGGAGCCCCAGGCCCCCAACCTCCTCATGAGAAAGCTATATTTAAACCAATATAGCTCTCACAATTTGGAGATGTGGGACTTTATATTTCATTCAACTTTAAGGAATTCCAACAATCCCCCACATGAATGATAATATACATATCCCCCACACAAAGCGAAATATCACAAAGTATATATAGATTTAATGCTTTATCGTGGATAAGTAGATATTTCACTTTGAACTTTCCCTAGTTAAAACTTATCGGATTTACTTGGCTAATCGGTGAAATATTTCATCTTGAACCGTCAGCCTTTATTGTATATCCAGACAATAAGTTCTACGAAGCATTAATTCCCTTCTCATCCAATTTCTTGGTTGTGTTCATTTTGGTCCTGAACAGTACTTGGTTCTGCGAGTGTTTTTAGAGAATAAAAGCCTTTTAATATTCTCATAGAGCCGACCCAGCTCACACTTACATAGGTGATCGCAACCATTAAGAGTATCCTACATATACCCCACTTGTTATTTTCAAGATATGGTCATTATTAAAAAACATAGTTTTAACCTTTAAATACTTTCTGTAGGCATGCATTTATATTGTGCACCATAGGAATGGAGTTGGACTATGTCCAAGCAAATGCATTACGTCTTGAGTTATTCAGAACTGGTTTGCCTATTGATCCTAGTCCGTGGAATCTCCAGTCGCTAGGATAGGTTTCCGTATAAGATAACTCTTGGTGGTTTAGGCTTTTAAACTCATTCCCCTCGATGCGCAGTCAATTTTCTCTCTGGATAAACCTTTAGTAAACGGATCCGCTAGGTTATCATTTGTCCTCACATAATCAATGGAAATAGTTCCATTAGAGAGTAACTGCCTAACTGTGTTATGGCGTCGTCGAATATGTCGAGACTTTCTATTATACACAAAGTTGTGCGCTCTGCTTAGCGCTGCTTGGTTATCGCAGTGTATGCATATGGCCGGTACAGGTTAGGCCAGAATGGAATATCTTCCAAAAAGTGACGAAGCCATTCTGCTTCTTCGCCTGCTTTATCTAAAGCGATGAACTCTGATTCCACAGTGGATCGAGCTATGCATGTTTGTTTGGTAGATTTCCATGACACTGCTGCCCCTGCTAGGGTAAATACATAACCACTAGTTGATTTTGATTCCTCTGAATCAGCAATCCAATTTGCATCACTATATCCTTCTAAGACGGCAGGATATTTTCCATAATG
Source organism: Allium fistulosum (assembly GCA_030737815.1). NCBI lineage: Eukaryota > Viridiplantae > Streptophyta > Magnoliopsida > Asparagales > Amaryllidaceae > Allium > Allium fistulosum. Next base: position 491,997,078 of record CM060905.1, on the reverse strand, counting down.
TAAGGAATAATTTGTGGTATTTTTTAAATATCCAAGCACTCTCATTAGTGCTTTCCAGTGTTCCTGTCCTGGATTGCTTGTATACCTGCTCAGTCTACTTACTGCATAAGCTATATCTGGTCTTGTGCAATTCATGAGATACATGAGACATCCTATTACACGAGAGTATTCCAGTTGCATTACACTCTCATTAGTGTTTTTATGCAGTACTTCTGATGGATTAAAAGGTGTTCTCACTCTTTTAATTCCATAGTCTTGGAATTTTTCAATCACTTTGTCTACATAGTGTGACTGAGACAATTCAATTCCATTAGGAGTTCTTATTATTTTGATTCCCAAAATAACGTCTGCAACTCCTAAATCTTTCATATCGAAATTGCTAGTTAACATCTTCTTTATGGTCTCTATTACCTGAGTATTTGGACCAAATATTAACATATCGTCTACATATAAACAAATCATCACATATGATTGTCCAATTTGTTTATAATAAACACACTTATCGCATTCATTTATACGAAAACCATTTCTCATCATGACACTATCAAATTTTGCGTGCCATTGTTTTGGAGCTTGTTTTAGTCCGTATAATGATTTTACTAATCTACAGACTTTATTTTCATTTCCTTTGGAAATAAAACCTTCAGGTTGCTCCATGTAGATCTCCTCATCGAGATCTCCATTTAAGAATGCCGTCTTTACATCCATTTGATGAATTTCTAGACCATAAATTGATGCAATTGCTATTAGCATTCTTATAGAGGTTATTCGTATTACTGGCGAATATGTATCAAAGAAGTCTACTCCTTCTTTTTGACGATATCCTTTGGCTACTAATCTGGCTTTATACTTGTCGATAGAGCCATCTGCTTTCATTTTCTTCTTGAAAATCCATTTGCAGTCAATAGGTTTTATTCCTGGTGGAATATCAACAATTTCTCAAGTTTTATTACTTAGAATTGAATCAATCTCACTTTGGATTGCTTCTTTCCAACATGAAGATTCAGAAGATGACATTGCTTCCTTGTACGTTTGAGGTTCATGTTCTAACACATATGTGAAAAAATCCGAACCAAATGTCTTGGAAGTCCTAGCCCTTACGCTTCTTCTTGGTTCAACTTCCTCAATCTCATGATGAGTTTCATCTTAATGTGAATTGCTTGATTCTTCTCTTGTCCTTTTAGGGACATTATTCCCTTCATTCCTTTTGTGCGGAAACACGTCTTCAAAGAATGAGGCATCTCTAGATTCCATGATTGTATTTACATGAATATCAGTTATATCAGACTTGAATACCAAAAATCTATAGGCACTACTATTTTGGGCTGGCCCTAAATAGTAACAATCTACTGTTTTTGGTCAAAGTTTGACTTTCTTGGGAGGCGGAACTGGAACTTTTGCCAAGCACCCCCACACTTTGAGGTATTTAAAACTTGGTTTGTGTCCTTTCCATATCTCATATGGAATTGTTCCTGTTTTATTATGAGGGACTTTGTTTAATATGTGATTAGACATATTTAAGGCTTCCCCCCACAAGTTCGTCGGTAGACCAGAAGTTAAAAGCATGGCGGTAATCATGTCTTTTAACGTTCTGTTCTTCCTCTCGGCTACACCATTTTGTTGTGGTGAATATGGAGCTGTTGTTTGATGAATTATACCATTTTCGGCACAGAACTGTTCAAATGGTGATTCATATTCTCCACCTCGATCAGATCTCAATATCTTGATCTTTTTATTTAACTGATTTTCTACCTCAGCTTTGTACTTTATAAATGATGTAATTGCTTCATCTTTGCTATTCAAAAGATATACATAGCAATATCGCGTATAATCGTCAATAAACGTGATAAAGTACTTTTTCCCACCTCTTGTAGGTAATGATTTAAAATCACATAAATCTGTATGAACCAAACCTAGTGGTTCGGTGCTTCTATCAACAGATTGAAATGGTTTTTTAACCATTTTTGCTTCTACACATGTCTCACATTTGTAGTTCTTATCTACTTGGAATTTTGGAATTAATCCCAAGTTTGATAATATTTTAATTTTTCGGAAATTTATGTGTCCTAATCTATCATTCCATAGTAAAATTTCGTGCTCAAGCAAGTAAGAAACTTCAATTTTATTAATAGCACAATCAGAATACCTTGTTTTATTGCCGATAACGGCTACATTTTCCTTAAATAGGCCATCACATAAATATCCCCTTCCGATATACATTCCAGCTTTGGACAGAACCATCTTGTCTGACTCGAACACCATTCTGAATCCTTTCTTTGATAATACTGCACCAGAGATGAGATTCTTGCGTATGTCTGGAACGTGGAGCACGTCATTCAACTTGACAGTTTTTCCAGAAGTAAACTTGAGGATAACTGTGCCACTGCCTTCGATCATAGATACTGCAGAATTACCCATATAGAGTTTCTCTTCATGATCGAATTTTTTGTATGTAGAGAACATGGATTTGTCAGAGCAGACATGACGAGTAGCGCCTGTGTCCACCCACCATTGGTTATGATTCTAAACCATATTGCATTCAGATACAACTGCCGAGAAGTTGGACTCATCCACTTCCATGTTGTCTACTAAATTTGCCTCTTTGTTGCGGTCCTTTTTGAGTCTGCAATCTCTAGCGGCATGTCCAACCTTTCCACAAACCCAACATTCACCATTAAACTTTTTGGTTCGTTTGTTGTCTTTTGGTTTGTTGTCTGGAGCTTTCCTTTTCTTCTGGAAATTCTTCTTTTTTGTTTTTGGTCTTTGAATCTTCAGCCACAAATGCCTCCTCGCTTTGTTTTTTAATTCCACGGTTATCTGCCTCAATTTTCAATCGGACTATGAGATCCTGTAAAGAGATTTCCTTCTCTTTATGCTTTAGATAATTGCGGTAATCTCTCCACGACGGTGGCAGTTTTCCCGTGATGGCTTCAACCAAAAACGATTCTCCAACCTTATGACCTTCCGCCTCGAGTTCATGAATGATGATTTGTAGTTCATGCAGTTGAGCAGTCACCGGTTTGGAGTCGACCATCTTGTAGTCCATGAATTTGTCTACAATGAATTTCTTAAGACTGATATTCTACGTCTTATACTTCGTGGCAAGTGCATTCCAGAGTGCTTTTGCTGTCTTTAGAGGTTGATATACTTTGTATAGCACCTTGTCGAGACAATTCAGAATATAGTTTCTGCATAGGAAATCAGAATGTTTCCATGTAGCAACATCTGCTTCCTTGCCTGGTGAAGAAATCGGTTCCTCCTCCTCGAGATACCGTTGCAGACCGAGTGTGGTGAGGTAAAATAACATCTGATTCTGCCATGTTAAAAAATCGTCACCATCTCCCTTGAACGGTTCAGGTCTGTTGTGAGTAGTAGTCTTTGAAAATTCTACTGTTGCCATCTCTGTTTTAGTAAGAAAACAGTAAAATTCTTAAGATGTTATACGTCTAGTATACCAAAACAGAGAATAATCAATTATAAACTCGTCGCACAAGTTTATAACTCAGATTTCCACTACATTGGAATTCTGTATTAATTATCATAATAATATGATTGTTGTAAATAAATTACAACAACAGCGTTATACTATTTTGAATAAATAGTATAACCAAAATAAAGGATAGAATGTAGAATTCTAACCGAAATATGTCTGAGGCTCGTCGTAATGATTTCCTTAAGAATTTTTTTTCAAAATTCTCCCAAGATACAACAGACGAATTCTGCTTGAAATTGTAATGAGTATATCACTCTGTGATTTGAATCAGCATTTATCAGAGGATAAGAGAGAGATTCGGAATTGGAAAAATGAGTGAGGAAAGTGATCAGTTTTCCTCCTTATTTATAGTGGTCCATATCCCTTCCGAACGGTCGTGTCTACACCCGTTCGCTCAAACAGTCGCGTCCGTACCTCTTCATACAGTCACATCTATTTGCTATGCCCTCTAACGGATCTGTTTCGCACCCGCTCACTGTTTCGCCCGCGTCCGCTTCCGTACCCGTTCGTTTGCGCGCTTCACTTCAGGAGTCGTGTCGGGTCGCACCCGCTCGCACCTATTCAACCCGCGTCCGTTCCCGAACAGATCCGTATCTGTTCGTCTGGCCTGCAACTGTCAGAAAGCCCGGTCTAGTTTGCAGTAAAAATATGAGTATCATATTAGACCCGTACCCGTACCCGAGCCCGATCCCGGCCCAGTCGAACAGACGGTGGCGGCGCGCGCGCGTGTGTGGTGGAGATGCATGATCTCCCTCCTCACAACGAAGCATACATTTGGGAGCCCCAGGCCCCCAACCTCCTCATGAGAAAGCTATATTTAAACCAATATAGCTCTCACAATTTGGAGATGTGGGACTTTATATTTCATTCAACTTTAAGGAATTCCAACAATCCCCCACATGAATGATAATATACATATCCCCCACACAAAGCGAAATATCACAGAGTATATATGGATTTAATGCTTTATCGTGGATAAGTAGATATTTCACTTTGAACTTTCCCTAGTTAAAACTTATCGGATTTACTTGGCTAATCGGTGAAATATTTCATCTTGAACCGTCAGCCTTTATTGTATATCCAGACAATAAGTTCTACGAAGCATTAATTCCCTTCTCATCCAATTTCTTGGTTGTGTTCATTTTGGTCCTGAACAGTACTTGGTTCTGCGAGTGTTTTTAGAGAATAAAAGCCTTTTAATATTCTCATAGAGCCGACCCAGCTCACACTTACATAGGTGATCGCAACCATTAAGAGTATCCTACATATACCCCACTTGTTATTTCCAAGATATGGTCATCATTAAAAAACATAGTTTTAACCTTTAAATACTTCTGTAGGCATGCATTTATATTGTGCAACGTAGGAATGGAGTTGGACTATGTCCAAGCAAATGCATTACGTCTTGAGTTATTCAGAACTGGTTTGCCTATTGATCCTAGTCTGTGGGATCTCCAATCGCTAGGATAGGTTTCCATATAAGATAACTCTTGGTGGTTTAGGCTTTTAAACCCATTCCCCTCGATGCGCAGTCAATTTTCTCTCTGGATAAACCTTTAGTAAACGGATCCGCTAGGTTATCATTTGTCCTCACATAATCAATGGAAATAGTTCCATTAGAGAGTAACTGCCTAACTGTGTTATGGCGTCGTCGAATCTGTCGAGACTTTCCATTATACACAAAGTTGTGCGCTCTGCTTAGCGCTGCTTGGTTATCGCAGTGTATGCATATGGCCGGTACAGGTTTAGGCCAGAATGGAATATCTTCCAAAAAGTGACGAAGCCATTCTGCTTCTTCGCCTGCTTTATCTAAAGCGATGAACTCTGATTCCATAGTGGATCGAGCTATGCATGTTTGTTTGGTAGATTTCCATGACACTGCTGCCCCTGCTAGGGTAAATACATAACCACTAGTTGATTTTGATTCCTCTGAATCAGCAATCCAATTTGCATCACTATATCCTTCTAAGACGGCAGGATATTTTCCATAATGTAAGGAATAATTTGTGGTATTTTTTAAATATCCAAGCACTCTCATTAGTGCTTTCCAGTGTTCCTTTCCTGGATTGCTTGTATACCTGCTCAGTCTACTTACTGCATAAGCTATATCTGGTCTTGTGCAATTCATGAGATACATGAGACATCCTATTACACGAGAGTATTCCAGTTGCATTACACTCTCATTAGTGTTTTTATTCAGTACTTCTGATGGATTAAAAGGTGTTCTCACTCCTTTAATTCCATAGTCTTGGAATTTTTCAATCACTTTGTCTACATAGTGTGACTGAGACAATTCAATTCCATTAGGAGTTCTTATTATTTTGATTCCCAAAATAACGTCTGCAACTCCTAAATCTTTCATATCGAAATTGCTAGTTAACATCTTCTTTATGGTCTCTATTACCTGAGTATTTGGACCAAATATTAACATATCGTCTACATATAAACAAATCATCACATATGATTGTCCAATTTGTTTATAATAAACACACTTATCGCATTCATTTATACGAAAACCATTTCTCATCATGACACTATCAAATTTTGTGTGCCATTGTTTTGGAGCTTGTTTTAGTCCGTATAATGATTTTACTAATCTACAGACTTTATTTTCATTTCCTTTGGAAATAAAACCTTCAGGTTGCTCCATGTAGATCTCCTCATCGAGATCTCCATTTAAGAATGCCGTCTTTACATCCATTTGATGAATTTCTAGACTATAAAATGATGCAATTGCTATTAGCATTCTTATAGAGGTTATTCGTATTACTGGTGAATATGTATCAAAGAAGTCTACTCCTTCTTTTTGACGATATCCTTTGGCTACTAATCTGGCTTTATACTTGTCGATAGAGCCATCTGCTTTCATTTTCTTCTTGAAAATCCATTTGCAGCCAATAGGTTTTATTCCTGGTGGAATATCAACAATTTCCCAAGTTTTATTACTTAGAATTGAATCAATCTCACTTTGGATTGCTTCTTTCCAACATGAAGATTCAGAAGATGACATTGCTTCCTTGTACGTTTGAGGTTCATGTTCTAACACATATGTGAAAAAATTCGAACCAAATGTCTTGGAAGTCCTAGCCCTTACGCTTCTTCTTGGTTCAACTTCCTCAATCTCATGATGAGTTTCATCTTCATGTGAATTGCTTGATTCTTCTCTTGTCCTTTTAGGGACATTATTCCCTTCATTCCTTTTGTGCGGAAACACGTCTTCAAAGAATGAGGCATCTCTAGATTCCATGATTGTATTTACATGAATATCAGTTATATCAGACTTGAATACCAAAAATCTATAGGCACTACTATTTTGGGCTGGCCCTAAATAGTAACAATCTACTGTTTTTGGTCAAAGTTTGACTTTCTTGGGAGGCGGAACTGGAACTTTTGCCAAGCACCCCCACACTTTGAGGTATTTAAAACTTGGTTTGTGTCCTTTCCATATCTCATATGGAATTGTTCCTATTTTATTATGAGGGACTTTGTTTAATATGTGATTAGACATATTTAAGGCTTCCCCCCACAAGTTCGTCAGTAGACCAGAAGTTAAAAGCATGGCGGTAATGATGTCTTTTAACGTTCTGTTCTTCCTCTCGGCTACACCATTTTGTTGTGGTGAATATGGAGCTGTTGTTTGATGAATTATACCATTTTCGGCACAGAACTGTTCAAATGGTGATTCATATTCTCCACCTCGATCAGATCTCAATATCTTGATCTTTTTATTTAACTGATTTTCTACCTCAGCTTTGTACTTTCACTACAAAAAAAATAGCCTATTACAACGCCCTTTTTACAACGGGCATTTTCTGCCCGTTGTAATAGAAGGCTATTACAACGGTCCATTCAGGACCGTTGTAATAGATGCTCTATACAATACCTTTTTACAACGGGCATTTGCTGCCCGTTGTAATAGAAGGCTATTACAACGGTCCATTCAGGACCGTTGTAATAGATGCCCAATACAATACCTTTTTACAACGGACATTTGCTGCCCGTTGTAATAGAAGGTTATTACAACGGTCTATTAAGGACCGTTGTAATAGATGTCCGTGGTAAGTTTTTATGCTTTTGTCTTCGTACCCAAATAAACCCCCGCCTGCTCCTTTTCTCATTTTCATTTTACGCAACCATACACAAAATAAAGTAGATCCCCAAAATTAAATCCCTAAAACCTAAACTTCTTTTATCGCCTTGCTAACGCAACCGCCTGCCTCCACTTCGCAGCCGCCTACATCCACCTCAAGTAGAAAGTTTGAAGTATTTTAGACTCGAGATGTATTACGGGTTATCTGCTACTTCTTCAGTGTATTTAATTGCGGTAATTTGGTTTTTAGCGGTGTTTTTATTAAATAATTGGGATTAATTTTGTCGTTTTCAACTTTTGCGTTCATATTCGTATATATTAGTAGTTGGTCCAAGTTTACAAGTGAGAAAGTGTTTTGATGGAGAATGATAGTTGAGGTGGAACTTGTGCTATTTTTTATTGCAATCTGCATTGAGGTATTATATATTGTTAAAGGAAATCCATACGATGAAAGTAGTCGATTGTTTAGCTTTTGTTTCCTTATCTTTTATCAATTTTTTGTATCTTTTTGTAGAAACCAGTATAAAATGAAATTGGGGAATGTTTTAATAACTGTTATTGATTAGTCAAATTGGCTAAGTTACTTTTAGCTTAGTTGGTTGAACTTTCAGATGTGTGGATTTCGGTTAATTTCTTTAAGTGGTTAAGTTCAACTATTGGATGATTGATATGTATTATGTTCCCTTTTTATGATGATTAGCTCTCAAATTTTCTTTTGCAAAATTGATTAAGTTTGATACCTTGACGTGATCAAAACAAAACAAAAAAATTAGTGCAAATTTCATTACAACTAAATAGTATTTTCATAAGCTGAGACGGGCTGGAGCTATCATACTGGGCAAAGCCAGCATGAGCGAGTGGGCCAATTTCAGGTCCCTTAATGCCTCTAATGGATGGAGCACCATTGCTAGATTAGATGATAATGTTAACTAACAGAAAAATATGTGTAGAATCCTTATGTACTGTCTGCAGATCCATGTGGATCGAGCAGTGGATCTGCTATTGCAGTTGCAGCGAACATGGCTGCAGTTGCATTAGGCACTGAGACATCTGGGTCTATCATTTGCCCTGCTTCTGCTAATTCAGTTGTTGGAATCAAACCAACGATTGGGATAACTAGTAGATCTGGAGTGATTCCAATTAGCCCCAGGCAGGACACAGTCGGGTAATGAATCAAAATTTTGAATAGTTTCAAGAAGATGTAGAGCATAATATAGTTCAAGTACTTTGCATATAATCTCATGTGTAGGCCTATTGCAAGAACAGTTAGAGATGCAGTGGTGGTTTTGGAAGCAACGGCTGGCTTTGATGAGAGAGATGCTGATGCTACACAAGCAGCATTGAAGTATATACCCAAAGGAGGATACATGCAGTTTCTTAATGTATCTGGAATGAAGGGTAAAAGAGTTGGGATACTGAGGAAAGGGTTCTTTGAATTTGGTCAAGGAACAGTTCACAATGCAACTTTTGAGCAACACTTCAAACTGATGAGGTATTTGTCATGAGCATTTTCATTTGGCCTTAAATCTTCAGCTTTTTGTTTACTGTTTAAGTGTTCTTTTTTTTCTTTTTTCTTTTTTCAAGGCAACAAGGTGCTGTTTTGATAGATAACTTTGAAATACCAAATATAAGCATTATAAATGATTTTATGCAAAATGGAGAGTTACTAGTATTGCCTGCTGAGTTCAAGATATCACTTGACATGTACCTGTCCGAGTTACTAGTTCTTGTAAATTATGTGTGTGTAGCGTGCATATGTGCATATGTGATGTGCATGTGTGCATGTATGTATGGATATTAGCATCTAAAGTTAAGCATGTTGTTTTCAGAGTTATTAGCATGCTTACATGAAAATGGTGCCTACTTTTTTTATTTTAGATAACTGACGTCTAAAGCCTTCATTTTTCTCTCATGATCTGTAATGAGAATTAGTAATCGATTAGTAAATCACATGGGAAAAGGCTTAATTTTCTATCGGTTCAATGATGGGCTGCATAACTGGAGACAGTTTACCACAACCACTGGCGTGTGGTTTATTTTCAACTAATTGAAAATTTTGAAATGAATTTTGTAGAAAATGGCACAAGACTTGCATTTTCAGCCTTTAGCTTCATAGTTTGTGTATATATTAGGCTTTTTAAATTGTTAGTTATTGCAGGCACTTGGGCAGCCATGCATGGATTGCAACCCCCGCGCGTGCACATACAATTTGGTGGCATTAACCCAATCTTCTGCATACTACAATTGTTGATACTACCCACCATGAATGAATGTCTAAGATGAATATAAGCACAGAGTGAACAGGTACTTTATACTATTAAAATGTCTGCAAGTTTAAGATAATTTCCATTTTAAATAAGTATAATAATGTTTCTCTTATCAGATCCTCTTTTAGTAAACTAGCTACAGTCCCTATGTTCCTTTTGTGTATGCACTCGATTTTCATGGAGCTATCTTTAATGAATGCCGATTAAAGTTTATGTGATGCTTATTTTGGCATGCTTTTGATAGAATATCCAAGAAAGTCGCTGGATCATTCCTCAACAGGTATTAGTCAGAGATCACTTTCACATTGCACTACTACAGAGCTCACGGTGTCATGTTCTATTTCACTCCTTGATGGAGGTTCTTTTCACCTGATCTTGGTAAGTTGTTTAATCCCTATCTTTTGTTCTTTCCGGTGCATAAGCTTCTTTCTTTTGTCGTTTACGATTTTGAAAACTTTCGCTACTAATATATTTCAATTGGACCATTTATGCCTCTTATTTTGTTTAATATTTTTATTCAAACTCAAACAATACTTTTAGATTGGTCATCAATGGTCATTGTAATTACATTTGAACAAGAATAAACTTGGAAACTATCCCAAGACTGCTTGCATTAACAACAGCAGTAAGATTAAAAATTGTGAATTGGTGCATCTTTTATGAAACAAGCAGAACAACTATACACAAATAACGCCTGTACGCAATGAGGATTGCAAGCATTATTGTTGAGGATGTCCTTTCCTGAAATTCTCTTCACAGTGGTGTTTTTCTGCTGACCACCTTTAAAATTAACATTTTGGTTTAAAGATAATTTCTATATATAAACATCTTAATGACGGTACATGGGCTATTCAACAAAATAGTGTTTACCTTCTTGCGAAAGGTACAATATCCACTGAACTGCAGTTTTGCACTAAGGAGTGAATCAATAAGACTTCCCAGAAGGCTAGAAAATGAAGCAAGAGGTATAACCAGAAGTTGCTTTAAAGATGTATTATTTGCACATTCAGATGAGATGAACCCTACAACAATATAGGCCAAACCAATAACAGTAGAAGTTGGTAAAAAATACATACAAGTTGCCCAATGCATGGATACTGCTAATAAGAGTAATTAATAGCTTTTTTGAAACAACCTCTTGAGTCAAACATATATAAGATATACGCATTTATTAGTGTTTATACTTCGGGGGAGGGGGAGCAGAATAAATTAGATTCTTACTTTAACCAGCATAATATTTTATTCTTTCTCTTGAACTTTCTGATTGCAACATCACGATCAGCCACTGTCATTTTCATACATTCTAAAAGTTCCACTTTTAAATTGTTATAGTTATTTACCTATTGTTTTTTGTTTATTGGTGCTGTAGAGCATTGTCTTACATTGCATGCATGCATAACACTCAAATATAATTTTGTTAAATTTTCAGATGCGAAGCAATTGGTTAGAAGAAGGTTCAACGATGATTTAATTCAAGCGGACATAAAACTATAGCTTTTCAAAATCATATTCGGAGTCCGGACCTGGAGAAAAACTGATGATTTCAGTCTTTTCCAATACAAAGGAGAAGAAAACCACAGGCGGGTATGACTATGGTCTGAATGTGATGTATAAAAGTATTTGGTGAGTGTTAATTACTGTAGTACACATGCGTGCCTCTACACTGATTAGTAGAATGAACAAAGTTTTTGGTTCTGCAGATTATGATGATTCAGTCCCTTACAGTACATATTTATTAACTCACACCCATAATTTATAGATCTTTTTAATTATGTGGTTGAATTCATAATTCATTAATGTGGTTTGGTTCTTTGGTTATAAAAGGAATCTACATGTTACAAATAAAAAAGAACCTTCATGTTACAAATAGAAAGAAAAGAATATCATTCATTGATTAAACGCAGATCCATCTGGACGTGCATATATACTCGTATATAAAGTATAGACGACCGTAGTCAGTCTAAAAACATCATTCGGATGAGTAAGTCGAATTGAAACATCATTTCAGTCGTAAGTAAGTCGAATTGAAACATCATTCCTGTTTCCTTATTCCTCCTTTTGTAAATATTATTTTCCGAATGAAGTTGTAGGCCTAAATTTATCAATTCAACTATTGTAGATTATAATCCAGTTTTGGATTCGGATGAGTTATCAGTTGGAGCTATCTCAGGGATTGTAGCTGGTGCAGCTATATTGCTGATTTCCATCTTAGTTTGGATTTGCTGGAGGACACAAAGAACTTTATATCCTTAGTCTAGTATGATTGTACTTAGAACTTGATATTTATAGCCGGCTGTTATGTATTAATGCTTTATGAATTTGGAAGTTAAACTTATCTAACTTTTTGGAGTGTTGGAATTTTATGACTATCTTTTAGTCTTTTCGCATGTGATTTTGGTTGTTTGTGCGTAATATTTATTGCTGTTAAATTATTCATTATTTGTATGGATGTACTACCTATACGTTGCTATAATTTTTTTTTAATTTGCATTTTTTCTGCAACGGTCAAAGCGCGTTGTATTATACTCTATTACAACGGTCAATAACCGTTGTCAAAATGTTTTTTACAACAGTCAAAGCGCATTGTAAAAAAGTTTACTACAACGGTCTTTACAACATTAACTGCCCGTTGTAAAATATGGGTGACCTATTACAACATCGCCTATTACAACGGTCCGCTGCCCGTTGTGGAACACATATTACAACGGGCATTGCCCGTTGTAAAAAGCCTCTTTTGTTGTAGTGTTTATAAATGATGTAATTGCTTCATCTTTGCTATTCAAAAGATATACATAGCAATATCGCGTATAATCGTCAATAAACGTGATAAAGTACTTTTTCCCACCTCTTGTAGGTAATGATTTAAAATCACATAAATCTGTATGAACCAAACCTAGTGGTTCGATGCTTCTATCAACAGATTGAAATGGTTTTTTAACCATTTTTGCTTCTACACATGTCTCACATTTGTAGTTCTTATCTACTTGGAATTTTGGAATTAATCCCAAGTTTGATAATATTTTCATTTTTCGGAAATTTATGTGTCCTAATCTATCATGCCATAGTAAAATTTCATGCTCAAGCAAGTAAGAAACTTCAATTTTATTAATAGCACAATCAGAATACATTGTTTTATTGCCGATAACGGCTACATTTGCCTTAAATAGGCCATCACATAAATATCCCCTTCCGATATACATTCCATCTTTGGACAGAACCATCTTATCTGACTCGAACACCATTCTGAATCCTTTCTTTGATAATACTGCACCAGAGATGAGATTCTTGCGTATGTCTGGAACGTGGAGCACGTCATTCAACTTGACAGTTTTTCCAGAAGTAAACTTGAGGATAATTGTGCCACTACCTTCGATCATAGATACTGCAGAATTACCCATATAGAGTTTCTCTTCATGATCGAATTTTTTGTATGTAGAGAACATGGATTTGTCAGAGCAGACATGACGAGTAGCGCCTGTGTCCACCCACCATTGGTTAGGATTCTGAACCATATTGCATTCAGATACAACTGCCGAGAAGTTGGACTCATCCACTTCCATGTTGTCTACTAAATTTGCCTCTTTGTTGCAGTCCTTTTTGAGTCTGCAATCTCTAGCGGCATGTCCAACCTTTCCACAAACCCAACATTCACCATTAAACTTTTTGGTTCGTTTGTTGTCTTTTGGTTTGTTGTCTGGAGCTTTCCTTTTCTTCTGGAAATTCTTCTTTTTGTTTTTGGTCTTTGAATCTTCAGCCACAAATGCCTCCTCTCTTTGTTTTGTAATTCCACGGTTATCTGCCTCAATTTTCAATCGGACTATGATATCCTGTAAAGAGATTTCCTTCTTTTTATGCTTTAGATAATTGCGGTAATCTCTCCACGACGGTGGTAGTTTTCCCGTGATGGCTTCAACCAAAAACGATTCTCCAACCTTATGACCTTCCGCCTCGAGTTCATGAATGATGATTTGTAGTTCATGCAGTTGAGCAGTCACCGGTTTGGAGTCGACCATCTTGTAGTCCATGAATTTGTCTACAATGAATTTCTTAAGACTAATATTCTGCGTCTTATACTTCGTGGCAAGTGCATTCCAGAGTGTTTTTGCTGTCTTTAGAGGTTGATATACTTTGTATAGCACCTTGTCGAGACAATTCAGAATATAGTTTCTGGATAGGAAATCGGAATGTTTCCATGTAGCAACATATTCTTCCTTACCTGGTGAAGAAATCGGTTCCTCCACCTCGAGATACCGTTGCAGACCGAGTGTGGTGAAGTAAAATAACATCTGATTCTGCCATGTTAAAAAATCGTCACCATCTCCCTTGAACGGTTCAGGTCTGTTGTGAGTAGTAGTCTTTGAAAAATCTACTGTTGCCATCTCTGTTTTAGTAAGAAAATAGTAAAATTCTTAAGATGTTATACGTCTAGTATACCAAAATAGAGAATAATCAATTATAAACTCATCGCACAAGTTTATAACTCAGATTTCCACTACACTGGAATTCTGTATTAATTATTATAACAATATGATTGTTGTAAATAAATTACAACAACAGCGTTATACTATTTTGAATAAATAGTATAACCAAAATAAAGGATAGAATGTAGAATTCTAACCGAAATATGTCTGAGGCTCGTCGTAACGATTTCCTTAAGAATTTTTTTTCAAAATTCTCCCAAGATACAACAGACAAATTCTGCTTGAAATTGTAATGAGTATATCACTCTGTGATTTGAATCAGCATTTATCAGAGGAGAAGAGAGAGATTCGGAATTGGAAAAATGAGTGAGGAAAGTGATCAGTTTTCCTCCTTATTTATAGTGGTCCGTATCCCTTCCGAACGGTCGTGTCTGCACCCGTTCGCTCAAACAGTCGCGTCCGTACCTCTTCGTACAGTCACATCTGTTTGCTATGCCCTCTAATGGATCTGTTTCGCACCCGCTCACTGTTTCGCCTGCGTCCGCTTCCATACCCGTTCGTTTGCGCGCTTCACTTCAGGAGTCGTGTCGGGTCGCACCCGCTCGCACCTATTCAACCCGCGTCCGTTCCCGAACAGATCCGTATCTGTTCGTCTGGCCTGCAACTTTCAAAAAGCCCGGTCCAATTTGCAGTAAAAATATGAGTATCATATTAGACCCAAGCCCGGCCCGGTCGGACGGCGGCGGCGCGCGCGCGTGTGTGGTGAAGATGCATGATCTCCCTCCTCACAACGAAGCATACATTTGGGAGCCCCAGGCCCCCAACCTCCTCATGAGAAAGCTATATTTAAACCAATATAGCTCTCACAATTTGGAGATGTGGGACTTTATATTTCATTCAACTTTAAGGAATTCCGACATATATATTGTGGATAAAAATGAAACTGACCATTACAAAAACAACTCCTAAATGAAATTGCAAAAGGTATAGTACAAAAAATCAAATGAAATTGGAAGAGATATATAGTGGAAGGAATTTTTTTAACCAATTTAATAATATATATACACATACGTATATATACGTATATACGTGTGTGTGTGTGTGTGTATACATATATATGTGTGTATTGAAATCGACTTGAGTAAGCTAAGTTAAATCCTTTAAAAAGCAAGAGACTGTTGTAGCTATTAGGAATTCTTTAAATAGTAGCCATATTTGTGCTACTTATAATTATGAAGGTTTAAACTATATTACACAAGTTACTAGCTCGGCAAGTCTGACATAGTTGCATCCCTTCTTCGCATACTAGTTGTCTACTTCCCAACCTAGTATATCTTTATATTCATCATCCACCATCTTAATGTGTTTAGTTCCCAATCAATGGTCAGTTTATATTTACAGGTTTTATTGCACCTATGGCCTCTTACATTGTTGGAACCATCTACTTTATACACTCTTTCATTTTTAAATTAATACGTACATTCTGTTCCAACAAATAACCTATGCTGAGTTATGAATTCTTTGTTAACATTAGTGCTATTTGATATAAGATTACTTGTCAATGGATCTTTTTTTATTTTAAGTAGTTTTTATCTATAAATACATGATATGACTTCATGTACTCTTTATCCGCTGTAATACAGTCGCTGCTCCGTCGCCTCAGTACTTCTATGCACATTTCACTATTCTAAAAGTAACATATCAAGCTTATCCAATATTGCATGTTTGTAAGCCAATATGCCTCACAATAAATTCATCTCATGTCCAAATAAAATCAGCTTATCCTAACACCCTTCACATATTCCATACTTAATAACCATCATTTTTCATGTAAATCTACATAACTTCGTATTTTAGTTTCATTTCACTGCTCAAAACAAACAATTTCAAATTTAGTTTCACATTCAAAACTAACAATGCAATACACAGAAAACTTTATATTTGATTTTAACTAAAAAATAACGACAAATATACCTTTCTCTGCATCTATGGACTTCGGCTGATGGATGTTGTTTATATCAAAATTGGACCCAACACTCTTCGGAAGAGTTTGAAGAGATAAAAATGAAGAAATTAAAGGGAAAAGGAGGGTAATCTAACAAACACTTCAAAAATAAATAATAAAGATACGCAGGAACACAGGAATTTAGAGTGGTTTGGCGTATTGCCTACGTCCACTATGGAATTAATGATTTTATTGATATTTCCTTGATGATTACAACTAATTACAGCGGATAACAGCAGATTACAACGGATTACAGTAGTGGAATTCGAGTATAGCAGCAGCTTTGAAGTGCAAAAGTGTTTTCGGTAGAGTCTGGACGTCAAAGACCCAAAAGATCCCTTTTCTGTAGGCCCTGGGGCTCTATTTATAGGCATAGGATGCAAATATCTCGCCTAGATCTTGGGAGACTTCTTCTGGCACGTTGGTTGGCCCACACGATCGAACCCATAAAGTTTCGGCTCGATCCGTGATCGATACGAACGAATTTCGTATCGATCAAGATTTGATCCAATCGAGTCGAAACTTGGCATGAGTCTTCCTTATGTTGTAAGTAAGCTCCTGTGAAAATTTCATAGCAATTGGACTTATGAATTGCGATATATGATCAATGCAAGATTGCGCTTCCTCTAGTCTGTCGAATTCGAATCGATGATTTCGAATCGATCGTTTCGAATCGATCAACGCACGTGACCTGGGGATGACGTGGCGCGTGATTTATGGATCGATCCACTTTCGATGCCAAGTCGACCTAGTCATTTCCAGGGATCTCGCCTCGTTCGTATCGAAGGCTGTTGTCATGCTCGAATCGATGGGAGTTGTATTATTCGTATCGATGGATCTCTCCCCGTTCGTATCGATCCAAATGTACGGCATATATCGGTCGTAGGGTTTTGTTCGCATCGATAGATCGAAGCGCACTTCGTATCGATAGGAAACGAACCAGATCGATTCGAACAGAGGCTTGACGGTGGATACGAACCAGATCGATTCGAACAGAGGCTTGACGGTGGATACGAACCAGATCGATTCGAACAGAGGCTTGACGGTGGATACGAACCAGATCGATTCGAATAGAGGCTTATCGATGGATTTGAAATGGGGGTATTTCCTTCAACTTGCATCGATCATATCTTGAGCATACGAACTCGGATGACTTGAAATTTTGAGCGTTGGCTTCCACGGCTTCGTTTGTCGTATCTTGTCAATTGTAGCCTGATCCGGATTCGGACAAAATTCACTGACATTCATAGCGAACCTGTGCGTACTCGATATTCGGGACGAGCGATCCTTGGTTTGCTGCCAATTCCTTGATACTCGGCCTTGCCAAAAGGCGGGATAACATTTGCCCCCCAAAGTACGTCTTGTGGAAACATGACGTGCTTTGAAAAGTTGTAATCTTCACTCTGAACAGTTATCGTCTTTTTGTTTGAAAGTTGCAACCTTTGACTGGCTTCCTTAGTAATGTGAATCGTTGACTGCCAACTGTTTTACTGTGTACTGCTGTAACCGATTGCTGTATGATAGCGATTATTTGTTTCGTTGTTGTAATCGTCATCAGGTGGGCATTTGACATTTACAAATCGTTAGCAATTTTCTTGTATCGAATCCCGTATCGACCCTCTCCTAGATCAATGTGAAATTCGAGTTATAACAACGCCTGACAGTTGTTTTGGGATGTCCCTTCGTATCGACCCTCTCCGGGATCGATGTGAAAGGTCGGAAAATTGTTCTCGTATCGATGTACTTCGCATTGATGGATACGAAATAAACATTTCGCATCAAAGTCTTCATGGGTTGCATATCGATGGGTACGAACGGTGCAATTCGAATCGATGCGCCTCTGATGGAGACGAAAACGATGGATATGAAATAAGTGCTTCGTATCGATGGGATCCAATGTTTCAGAAGGAACTTCATTGCATACTTCGTATCGATGAGGCTCGGGCTGTTGGATACGAATAGCCAATTCGTATCGACCTGGGGAGGAGCCGGTTGGAAGCGGTCACAATGACGGGGAGTCGAATCGTTTTTTGACCCTCCATATAAATACGCGACTCTACCCTTAAAGAAATTTTACTTGCTCACTTTGCTTCTCATGTCTTCATATCGATTGAGAGAACACGAGAAAAAAGAATACCTTTGTCTCCAAATCAAATATTTTATTAATCCTCTGAATCGATCGTTGAAATCAGGTAAATAATTGAACAAACTCAATCCTAAAATGATGAGATTAAAATTCTCATGCCATTCCATTCGAATTTATGTCTGAACGTTGTTTGGAGGAGTAGATCTTGTGCGAGGTCGAGGAAGGAGAAGATGGAGCTCGGGTCGATCTGGAGAAGAAGGAATCTGGGAGCCATTGTATCGATGATGGATAAAGGATGAGTTCGTATCAATTCAGATGGAACACATCTGTGTATCGGTTGGAAAAATTGTCTCGTATCTTTGGAGGGATAATGGGTCATTCGAATCGATCTGGATAATAGGACTTCAAAATGGCGAAGTGGCAGTCTTCGCATCGACTGACGATGGGGCTTTCGTATCGACTCGAGATGATCGATACGAAGGCCTCAGACTTGCTGATCGATTCGAAGAGGTTGCATTTTATCATTCTGAATTCTACTGTCTCCGATCGATAAGAACTACGTGCCAGGGGATCGATATGAAGGTGGCTTAAGTGATCGATACGAATTCGAATCTGTATCTCTGATGGATACGAATAGCTTCATTGATCGATGCGAACTCGAACTTAGGTGATCGACTACGAGCTTAACTTTGATGATCTTGAAAACTCTTGTGCATTTGAACACCTAACTCCGACGAGCTTCACTCTGGCATAATTGGACTTGACCGTTGGACTGCATATTTGACTTTCCTTCGAAGCTCGTCGATGGCACTGTAATCTAATTAAACTTTAACAAACCATAACCTGGATCGATCGCTAACATCTGGATGGCACGGTTGTGACGGTCAGTGATGACAGTCACTCCGGTCGGATTTCGAAGTCTCGTCATTCGAATGCTTTCTTCATACTCTGTTAAATTTCTCAAGTAATCTATAGCACTGCACTCACACATTCATATTCACGCACATCACACTGGAGAACACTTGGGTTTTTATTGTCTAATGATGACTTCTAATAAGTTGATTAGTTATGGAACCTTCAAGCTCACAACAGCAGGAAGTTCAGGATTCATCTTCTTCCGTCCTAGAGATTCCGGCCATCGCAGCCGAAGTTATAGACCCAGCTCCGGATGAGCTGCCTGGGGCCAGGTTTATTATGAATCCACAGGATTTCGTGCCTTCTAACGTTTCTGAAGACATGCTGGGACGGATATGCCTGAGGCATGGTGTAACGACCTGTAAATTTTAATAATTAAAGTTGTCAATTTAATAAGATTTTGGTAAATAAATTTGGAAGAAAAGAAAAGAAAAAAAACAAACTTTATCTATTACTAATTGAACAATGGTAATTAGAACTAATTAGTAACAATTGAAATGAAGTCCTAATGATGAAATAATGTAAATTAGTTATAAATTTGAATGTAAGAAACAAGTGTGAATGTTGAATCATTAATGAAATAATATGTGATAAATAGAAATTGAAGTAAATCAGTGTTAATTAAGTAATTGTAACATTTGATTTGTAAATAATAATGGATTCATTGATATGGATTAAAGTAATAGTAACGGGTGTGAGTTACTATTTAATTGGCCTATTAATTTAGTTATAACAGTTATATTTGAGTATAAATTTAAATATAAGTAAATAAGCGTAAGTGGTGTATAAATAAATAAATTTGTATAATTGATAGTAATTGAATGAATTCAATATTAGGTAAGTAATTACGATAATTAGTTGAATATATGATAAACTTAGGTGTAAATTAAAGGGTAGTGATAACAGCTATTATAAGTTGCCTATTTAGTTTATAAAATAATTAGAAAATCTTTAATGTCATTAATGAGAATTTATGCAGTAACGGGAGGTGTGAATGTATAAAATAAATAGAAACGTAAATTTATTATAAAGTAATAAATTGGTAAAAGGAATGGAACTAAGGTAAATTAATTAATTGGTTTAAATCTTAATTGATGTGTACAATTGACAAGATTTCACATTTAGAAATGTAACATTTTATACAAATTTAAGAAAAATATATATATGTTTCTTTTTCCCGTAACTCCTGCCTTTTCCGTTTCTTAACATTCATTTCCATTTTCTTGCCATCCATCTCCTTATTTTATTATTGTGTTTGTATAAACTTTATTTTTATTTATTGAATGTTTCTTATGTATATATCTTTTATTTAATGGCTAGAAAACAAATCAATTAGACGTATGTTACTTTGCTTTAATTTGGCATACGTTACATTTGCTTGATTTCTTGCCTCTTTATTTGCCTATTTATTTATTCCTACCATAGCCGCCTACTACCTATCAATTCATGTGAAAAGGAGGAGTATCTCATCTCATTTTTCCCATTTGTTTCTTTTTTATTTAATAGGAAATAAAACCTTTCAATTCTCTAGCCGTTTAAAACATTGAGTACATGCCGTTTCTTCTTTTTTCCTTCTATAGCCGTGAATTACTCTCACTGATTCATGTACAAGATTATTTTCCATTCACTCCTTTCTCATTTTATTTCTAGAAAATAATATACAAGATCCATGGCTTCCTCTTATTCTTTTTCTATTCTTTCTTTTTTCCTTTTCTCTTTGTTTCTCCATGTCTTGCTCGGCCTCTACCATGCCTTAGCCGACCACTACACCCTCTCCTCCACCACCCACCACCTTATGACTGGCCATGATCATCACCACCTCCTCTCCAATCCATGGTTGTGACCACCATGAAGACTCCATCACCAAACAATGGAAAACATAACCAAGATCACCACATACATCCACTTCCTCCTTTATTACCTCAGCCACACCACTTAAGCACCATCTCCTTTGCTTTGCCTAACCCTAGCCATGCCTTATGATGTTCACTTGACCTAGATCCTAACCAGGCCGAGCACATAGAGACCATGGTCAAACCAATTGAGCACAACCCCTTGACCTTTTGGCCTTCCATTGCTTTGTAACATCCATCTCTTCAAATTCCTCACCATAACCGTGTACACACCACTTTGGCCAAGCCTAGGTGCCTCTAAACATGATGAGACCGAGCACTCATGGTGTGGTCAAGCCCACTTGACCATGGCCTAGCCACTTGATTGATTTAAAGCAAGGTTATGTCACTTTGATTCATTCTTTTCATTGTTTTAATCTATAAATCTTTGTGTTCAATTTTATTCTTATAATTTTGTAAATTGTTTGTATACTAGATTGGATCTTGACTCTCCATCATAAAAAAAATCTTGTTCATGCCTAGTCGTGCTTTCGGAATTTGTTTTGTGTCTCTTGTTTTTCATCTCTAACTCTAAAAGGTGAGTTTATCACTCTCGACATACGTACTTTTATAATTGTGAAACAATGGCATATGAATTGTAGAAAATTTATATGCTATGTTAATATGTTCATATATGCCTGTGATATGATTTTATGATGTTAAATTTTGTTTATATATTTGTTACACCATCTGATATGATATTATATGTTCTACTGTTCATTTTATTTCCTGTATCTCACGCTGCAAGTTCCCTATCACTATGGGTTGCAATGATACATACCCGAACGGACATTAGAATAAGGGAAAAATCATTATGGGCTGAAATGATAGGCTCGAGTGATTTTTATTGTATTTTATTTGACTTGGGATTGCGGGTTTGAAATGATAGAACCCAGATTTTTCTTTTTAAATTACGGATTGAAATGATACATATCCGTATCACTTGACCTAGGATAGAAAATATTATACAGAGCCATGGTTATATATTTAATAATATTTTCTGAAATTTTTTAAGTATTTTTAAGTTTTAAGATATATGAAAATTTTACTTAAAAATTTGATTCAATGATTTTAAATATATGGAATTTTTATAAGTCAATAAGTGGTTTGATTTAAATTATAAAGTTATATTGGTTTTCTATAAGTTGGAATCTTTATATATCAATAATTGGTTTTAAATTGCTATTTAAAGATATTTATTGATGATAAATAACTTAATAATTGAATTTGACTTAATATGGAAGTTTTAAATCTAACCTAGTAATTGTTATGAATTTTACTTTATGAAACGGACATGTTTTGTGTAATAAATAATGTATTTTGAACTGATAAAATGGAATACAATTTTAATTGGACATTTTGTAATAAAATTTATTTAACTAGAAAATCGTAGTTAATTAATGTCTAAATGAATAGATCTAAAGGAAAAAATGATTGTTATATTAACTATGATAAAATATTCTTTTGTGAAATGTTATGTTTTGTAAAATAAATAGTTGCGATTTTTAAATGGAAAAATGTAACTTTAATTATGACCTAACTTGATAATTGGAAATTTGGTTTTTCAAATGGAAATTTTTAGTTAAGTAAATAAATAGAAATTTAGTTTTATTTATGAAATGAGTATTTTAAAATAAAGTGTTAGGTTAGTGGTTAAAAATAAAAGTTAAGTAAAATAGTGTATTTTGACTTAATGAATGAATTATGGTTTAAATTGGATATTTATTTATAAAAAATTTATTTTATTAAATCATAAGTTAAATGATATCCAAACGAATATTTCTGAAATGTGAGATATGTTTTATAAGTTAAAAATGGCTAAAATTGAAGTTTTAATGTTTTTGAAATGTTATAATAAATCTGGAATTGTATTGGCAACATTTCCAAAGTGCTGCTGTTTCCGAAATTTAACTATGTTCTGAAATAACTATAATACTACAGCACTTTATAAGTGCTGCTGTTTCTGAATTTGAACTATTTCTGAAAATACTAAAATACTTACTACAGCAGTTTATAAGTGCTGCTGTTTCTGAAACTAAACTGTTTTGATATACTAATACCTACTGTAGCACTTTATAAGTGCTGCTGTTTTAAATTTGACAATGTTTTGAAATGTTAATATATTTACCGTAACACTTTATAAGTGCTGTTGTTGCTGAAATTTAAATGAATTTTGGAAATGAATATTATTTTGGAAGATTTTTAACATTTAATTTAAATGGTTTAAATGAATATGTTTTGAGGTGAAATATAAACCATTTTTGAAATTTATAAGTTATTACAATGTTTTCAAAATTGGTATAATTGAACGAATGAACTTAAAAATGCTATAACTTTGGTAATGAATATTATTTTTAAGGGTGTTATGATTTTTCTAAATATTATGATTTCCAAATGATAACATTTTAAAGTTGATATGGTTTCAAAGTATTATAGTTTCAAAGTGTTTGGTTTCAAAGGTGTTATAACTTTGAAAGTACTATGATTTTGGAAATGAATTTATTTGAAATAGTATTTAATTAAGAATCGTTTTGAATATATTGATTTGCAATTTAAGATTTAAGAATATGGCTTTGAAGTATAAACTTGTTTTGAAATGGATATGATATTTTGGTTTTGAAGTATAAACTAGTTTGAAATAGAAGTGATATTTTGGTTTTAAAGTATAAACCTTTATGAAATAAATATCCATGGGTTATAATAACGATTGGTTGTTAAAGAGACCGGGATCGGATATAGGCATACTCTCTGTCGATACCGAAAACCACTTTGACAACCATGTACGCGGTGGAGATTCCAGAATGAAGTAGGATGGTGGCGACGATCCTATTGAGGTATGAATGTGGACCCGACTCCCGTGAGTTGGCATAAGGTGGCTAAAAAAGAAGCGATTCTCGGGCCAATGAGGTAGCACCTCTGATCGGATGCATTTCTTCGATACTATTCTATTACTTTGTGATTATTTGGTGGCCACCCTTCGATTTTGATTGGGAGTGTGTTCCGAGGTGGGCGGTAGTGGCTGCTATGCGTTTCCACCAGCCCGGATGCGTAATTGGTATATCTACCCTAGCATTGCCTTGTTGTGCCATGTCACCTACCATAGCGAGCTTTACTACAAGTTTGGATTTGTGTCGTAGCCTGTGGAGTATTGAGGGTAGCTCCCGATCTGGGTGTACGCTGATACTGGATAGACTACTGGGACTATTATGTGTTAAGGGCTATATGGGTAACCCCTTAGCGCTATTTAAATGTAAGTTTATTTTATTATAGACATCATTATAATAGCGAATAATACTACATAGTAGATAGTTTAACGGATCCTTAAAGAATGGGCGATCCCAAGCATTCTTTAAGTTACTTGTGCATTTTATTACAGCTCACTTGAGTTGGTTTACATTGTATAAGTATGTATGTCCTGACTCGAGTGTTTTGCGTTTTGCTTTACGCTCGGGTCAGACTGAGTGATACAGCATTCGAGACTCACCTTTGGAGTTGGAGCTTTCCTTGGAGATCCAGCTATCTATTTCACTTTCAGTTATCCAGTTGATTCCAGTGATGTTTTCTGATTTATACTTGATTATCATATTGAGACTTCTGTTGTATCTTGTTAACTCTGATATATATATAGTAGCTTCATGAACTACTATTTCTTTGCTTCTGTTGCATTGTTATATTACTCTGTGTCTGTGACTGTGATTTATTTATTGTATATTCTGAGTTTTGCCAAATTTTATTTACAATCTATTATTTTGAATTATTCAAATCCGATATGTGTGGATTTATTGTCGATTTGAATGGTCCAAAATAGTGGGTCGTTACACATGGTTTGTCGTTTGATGACGTATTATTGTCGGGACCAAGCGATAGACCGCATGCTCCCCCCAGAAGGGTTTACCGCTTTAAAAAAACATGTGTGCGCAGCGGGAACACTTCCCCCCTTTAACCAATACATTAGGGAAGTGCTATCTTTTCTCGAAATCGCCTTGTCCCAGCTACACCCTAATGGATATGCTCTGCTGAATAGCCTATTTATCGTATTCATAGAGCATCTCTTCCGACAACCAATGCTGACTGAGATTAGATACCTTTTTAACTTCAAGAGTAGGGGAGATAGCCCGTCTTTCACTTTCCTGGAGTCAGTCAGGAACTGCCAAGTAGTAACCGGATCCTAGGGAAGGCTGAGTTACTTTAAAACAGAATAGTTCTACGTCCGATGCCCCCCAGGATGTCAGCCGATGGCTAGTCAAACGTAAGTGTTACAGTATTCTTCAAGAGTTATCCAGATGATAGCAGTTGATATAAAATGACATTTTCTTTTCTTTTTTACAGCCGTAATTTCACGACCTGAAGGATGGTATTTCAAAGAGATAGTAAGGGTCCTTCAAGAAGTTCCGAGCGAAATGAGGGACATTGATTCGGTTCTAACCGACAGGAATTTGAGAACCGTCGGGCTGATTGAGCGGAATCAAAGCATAAGGCTTGAAGGGACACTGAGGGCAGTCTCGAAGAAGCGGGTGAGACGCAAAGTGCCTGGTGTCGTAATAGTCGAAGGGGTTGATTCAGAAAAAACACCTACTGATGATGAACTTATAACTGGGCCTTCTGGCGGTTTTCAGGGCTCGGAAGGAAGGAGAAAAGGCAAGGCAGTTGCTCATAAGCGTTCAAAATCCATGAGATTGAAATATGTGGTTGTGTCTTTTCCTGTTCCTGGAATTAGAATTTCGGAGGCTCCTCCCCCGCAAGTAGAGAATCCTTTCGAAGGGCTTGATGATATTCCAATTCCGGATTATGTGTCGTTTCAACATGACATCGGGTTGGAGGAGCTTGACAGTGCTCTTGATCTGAGCGAGTCGCTTGCTATAAGTGCGGCCGACATTTCCGGTTGGTCGGGGGGTTGCACATACATACACTTCACGGCACTACACGATTTCCAATCGTAAATTGTTCTATTCAAGAGATCACTGACTTTTCTTTCGCTTCTCATTTACAGGTACGATGTCTTGGAGAAGATCGATGTTAGGGAGCCTTCGTTCGGCTCAAAAGTCCTCTTCTTACTACGAGTCCCGCAAGAGAGATTTGGATAGAGACCGCGATCGCGGGTACTCCAATCAAGAAAGATACGAGCGGGATAGGGATAGAGATTATAGATACCGATCTAGGTCCCGTTCTCCACCTCCTAGAGTTCCATCACCACCTCCCATTCACGCTTCACATCCATTAGAGCCTCTGCGACATAGACCGTCTTCTCAAATTTCTAGGCCTGAAACTCATCGTTAGAGAGCTAAAACTATGGCCCCCATAATTGCAGAGTAGGTCATAACCGAGCCCACGGGGGAAGGTGCAATAAAGATTGCCCAACTTAAGAAAGTTTTCCCAAACATTTGCTTTGACGACTACATCTTCCCCCTCACCTAAAGAGAATCCCTTCGGAAGCAGAAAATACAATGCATGATTACATTCATGACATATATGCCCAATATAGAGAGTGGGTGAAGGCTGCAGAAAAAGCTTCAAAGGTGGCTTTTGAGTGAGTTAAAGCGATTGAAAAGATGGGGTATGAACTCGCCCAAAAGGACCGAATCATCCAAGTGCTCAATACCGAGGCCGAGTCTTCTCGGAAATCTGAAATTGAGGCCACCAAAAAGGCTGATGAGGTGAATGCGGCGATGGAGAGATTGAGGCAAACACATGTTGTCTTGGTGGAAGAGATGGGCCACCGAAATACTACAGTCACCGCCAAACGGGACGCTGCCCTTAGAGAACTTGGCGAACTAAAAGCTAAATTTTCCGAAATTGCCAAGGAAAGGGACGATGCGAACAACGCAGCCCAGGAGGCATGCGAACAGGCTATTTTGCTTTGGGGTGAATGGAATGTGGCCATGGCTAAGGTCCGCGAGGTGGAGACTAAGGTTGAGGAGGAGGTGAAATCGGCTGAGTCCAGGCTAGAAGCCGATATCGAAGATCTTCTTGTTGTTTACAATGCTAACGTGCTGAGGCATAGAGGCCTGGCCTGGCTCGACGACTACCCGACACATTTACACAATGCCTGGGGCGGGTTGGTTGAGGAGGAGAAGGCGGTGCATCTGGGTGAGTCAGTCGATGAGTTTGAGCTTGAGAATCGTTTGCTGAGTGAAGATGAGCGAAAGATTCTCCACGGGTCGATGATTCTGCACGAAAAGGAGAGGCTTGGCACCCAACTGCACTTAGAAGTGGGAGAAGGCTCAGTGGTTGAACACTACGACGCAGGTCTTGAAATTCCTGTGTCAACCCAGCCTGAACCCTTACCTACGGTTGATCCCCGAGCTGTTCCTGCCTACAATGCGGATCAACCACAAATGTCTCCGGCTATAGAGCAAGTTGCTAAAGCTGTTCAGCCATCTACAAGACAAACTGAGGAAGGTACTCTGAACATCCTATATGTCTGTCTTAAGTCGGAATCGTCATTCGAATTAAGTACTAACAGTTCTTTTGTTTTTGTCCAGTGATTGATGTTGCACTGGTCGTGCCTCCTGTTACTCAAGAATCACACCATATGCAGGAGGCAATAATAACTGAAGCCACCACCACAACGACCACGGCTTTGACTGATGGAACGCAAGGGTGCACTCTAGTTTTTGATGAACAGATGATAGAGGAACTTCTCGGTCATCACAGCGATCCTTTTGCGGACCTGCCATTTGTTATGGGCGGAAGTGCCCCTGCTACAGGCTCTTCAGTGCCAACCACGGATGCTCCCAGCGAGGCCCAAGCGATTCATGAAGAAGAAATATTGGCCAAAATTGAGGCTGAAATAGAAGCAGCGGCTCGTAGTGGTAGTTTTGGAGGTGGAATGGCAGCACCTGGTCCAGCTTCGCTTAGAATGATATCACCTGGTGGTACAGTTATTGACACTAGTGTGTTCTTTCCGCCTCCTACAATTGATCATGTTCCTTCGACTCCGCCCGCAGGAAGCATCCCTATACATTCGAGCTCGGAGGAGGACGTCGAGATCATGCCCCGGCCGGGAGACCGACCACCGAAAGGTAAGGGCTCAAAAAGGAAAGTTAGTGGTGGCTCCGGCGGGTCTACACCGAGGAAGAAGCCGAGAGAGAAGAAGAAATAGATAGGCCTCTTTAGTTTGTTCTGAGTAGATAGGGATTTATTTTTAGTTTTCCTTTCGTAGGCCATGTATAGATGTGGGTTCGGCCCCTGCTAGTAGGAATTTTTTGGAATAAACTTGTACATGAATTTCTTTCACAGATGGTAGAAATGAAACTCTTCTTTTTTGGCTTCTTCTCAGTTATTGTGTATTTACTTAAGTGTTTCAATATTTGAAGTGCACTTGTGAAGTTTCAGCTTCCGAGTCAAGTTTGTTTTTATTCTCCAGGTCCGGAAGTTGCGGGTACGATTCATGATCGGAAAGTGAGTTGAACTTTGATGTTGCACTGCTTCAGTCGATGGTCGACACTTAAGTTCTGCCCCCAGTCTTGGGGATGAGTTGTATATCATCAGCCAAGAATTACACCTCACTTATAACATGTTGAGTTTAGTGCCACTGAATTGATGTTTGAGATAAGCGGAGATTGAGTGGTTCAACCACACTTGTTGATTATCGATGATCATATCCGCGCTTCGGGGATTTTCATTTGTTTACTGGCGGTTGGTTATGCCGTTTTAAGTTTTAATTATCTGTCTGCGCTCTGGAGACTTGGAGTCGACATTTATACTCCGACTCGCCCTTTGGGAGTTTGGAGTTGGTTGATATTTATACTCTGTTTCGCACTCTGGGAATCCGGGGTTGATGTTTATACTCCAATTCGCACTCTGGGAATTTGGAGTTGATGTTTATACTCCAATTCGTACTCTTGGAATTTGGAGTTGATGCTTATAATCCAATTCACAGTCTGGGAATTTGGAGTTGATGCTTATACTCCGATTCACGCTCTGGGAATTCGAAGTTGGTAAACAGACGGTCAGCCACATCTGTTCCATGTTTTTTGGATTTCGCTCGCACTCTGGGAACGAAAGGTGTATCAGGATCGTGGATGGTCGGATCACATCCACCCCGAGTTAACAAGTGAGGTCGTTATATGGACGGGTCCACCCTCCTCAAACTTGGTTCAGATACGGACGAAATCGTTAGGTGGACAGATCCACCCACTTCGAAGACGTATTTGTAAGTTTATACTCCAGTTCGCACTCTGGGAATCTGGAGTTAGGTGAAGGATTGTCGTGTATCAATCCTTTTTTGACTTTGGTGTGATGGCTTGTCCCCGAGCTCGGGTTTCACTTAGTGAGTGACCGGTTGCATCATAGTCACTCCCTATTTGAATAAATCCCACCGTATGATGGAACTTAGCTCTCTGTGCATGGTGATGATTATATGAAGCATTTCAAGTAAATCACAGCTCTGGCTCGAAGAGATTGCATTTTATTGCTGAAATAAGAAAATATGGCAAAGTCAGTTGCCTTATTACAAATTCTAATCTCGATATGCAGAAACAAATTGCAAATGAAAAATAAACTGAATGAATAAATAGAGCATGTTATGTGTAGTAGCGACGAAGACTTTCGCTGTTCCAGGCCCTTGGTAGAGTAAAACCGTCAACGGTCGATAATTTGAATGTGCCATCTCCGAGCTTTCGTTCAATAACATACGGCCCTTCCCATGTTGGCTTCATATGCGAAGGAACTGGATAGATTCTTTTCAGGATGAGAACACCGAGTTCAAAGGTTCACGGGCGGACCTTGGCGTTGTACAATCAGGCGACTCGACTTTGTTTCGCGGCTGCCCTCAAATCAACCACTTCACGTTTCTCATCTAGTAAATCGAGAGATTCAGCAAGTAATATAGCATTTATCTTTGGATCATAGTATGTCACACGATGAGAAGGTACTTCTAGCTCGACTGGAATAACAGCTTCTGAACCATAAGAGAGAGAGAATGGAGTGTGACCGGTCGTGGACTTGTGGGTTGTTCAGTAAGCCCATAAAGTCATAGGAAGTTCATCGACCCATTTGCCCCCGGCCTTTTCCAGTCGTTTCTTAAAAATGGATTTTATAACTTTATTGACCGCTTTGACCTGTCCATTCGCTTGAGGGTGCGCAACTGCAGAGAATTTCTTTCGAATGCGAAACCGTTGGTAAAAATCTTTAAATTCAACACTGTCGAATTGGGTCCCGTTATTAGTGATAATGGTGTGTGGGAGACCGAATCGACAGATAATGTTGCGGACTACAAAGTTGATCACTTTTTTCGTCATTATGATAGCAAGAGGTTCAGCTTCAGCCCACTTTGTAAAGTAATCAACTACAACAATGGTGTACTTCGCACCACCTTTTTCCAAAGGTAGAGAACCAATGATGTCGATGCCCCATACTGCAAACGGCCATGGGCTGACCATTTGAGTTATCTCGGTAGGTGGGGCTCTAGGAATTCGAGCATGCTTTTGACATTTATCACATTTCTTGGCATAATCCGACGCATCGCGATTTACAATCGGCCAAAAATATCTGTATCGAAGTACTTTCTTGGCAAGTGCTTGCCCTCCGGTATGATCGCCACATTCTCCCTCGTGTACATCGTATAATACTCATTTAATTTCATCGTGAGCGATACACCGAAGTAAAGGAACAGAGTACCCTCTTCTGTACATGACTTCATTCTAGATGGTGAATCGTGAAGCCTTCCGATGGACTTGTCTTCTTTCACTCTTGCGCTCCGGCAAGATTCCATGCTCAAGGTAATTTCTGAACGGAGTCATCCACGACTCCTTATCGGGAGCAACTTCACATATCCAATCTACTTCTGCCCGGTCAATACTTGGGGAAGATAACGTCTCTACGGGAACGAGTCCATTTGCTGTGCTTCACCCATGCTGGCTAACTTTGCCAACGAATCGGCTTTCTGATTGCGTTCTCGAGGTATACTATAAATGACATAATAATCAAACTGATTAAGTATTTCCTGAACCCGAGCTAAGTAAGCACCCAGTCTTCGATCTCTCGCTTTATATTCTCCCCGAACTTGACACACAACTAATTGTGAATCACAATAAATTTCCACAGCGATAATTCTCAAATCACTAGCAAGTTTCAATCCAGCTAAGAGGGCTTCATATTCAGTTTCATTATTGGTTGCATGAAAATTGAACTTTAAAGCATAACATATAGATCGGCCTTCGAGGGTTTCAAGTACAACCCTAGCGCCCAAGCACCAGTCGTTTGATGCACCATCAGTGTACAGCTTCCAGATGTATTCTGGAGATTCACTGGTTTCGGGAAAGTCCTCTGGAATGGTAAAGTCAGCTATGAAATCGGCTAGGACTTGTCCTTGAATGGCTCGTCTTGGAGTATAAGTAATATCAAACTGGCTCAGTTCGATGTTCCACTTGAGTAACCTACCAGACGTCTCAGGCCGCGTAAGGACCTATCGTAACGGCTGGTCGGTGTAAACAATAATAGGATGGGCCTGGAAATATGGACGGAGCTTCCTTGATGCAATAATAAGACAATAAGCCAGCTTCTCTAGTTTCGGATAATTCCTTTCAGCTCTAGTCAATCGTTTGCTGATGTAATATACTGGCTTCTGTATCCTATCTTCTTCTCGAATTAAGGCAGCGTTGATAGCGTTTTCTGATATCGCCAAGTAAACGTACAACTTCTCATGATCAATAGGTTTTGACAGGATAGGTGGTGTGGA
Organism: Allium fistulosum; assembly: GCA_030737815.1. Classification (NCBI taxonomy): domain Eukaryota; kingdom Viridiplantae; phylum Streptophyta; class Magnoliopsida; order Asparagales; family Amaryllidaceae; genus Allium; species Allium fistulosum. Next base: position 491,965,228 of record CM060905.1, on the reverse strand, counting down.
TAGATGCTGAATTAATGCTCGGAATGCGCCCTCACACTCCGTGGTCCATTCAAAGTTTCGTTTTCCTTTTCGGATCAGATCGAAGAAGGGAATGCATTTGTCAGTGGACTTTGAAATGAACCTGCTCAGTGCTGCTACTTTCCCATTGAGACTATGGACTTGCTTTATAGTTTTTGGAGTTTCAAGATTTCTGATTTCCCAGATCTTTTCAGGATTAGCTTCGATTCCTCGAGCATTAACGATAAACCCAAGTAATTTTCCGGATGCAACTCCAAAGTGACATTTCAGTGGGTTGAGCTTCATTCTGTATTCTCGAAGTATGTTGAACATTGATTCCAGGTCTTTAATATGGTCAGTGGAAAATCGTGACTTCACAAGCATGTCGTCTACATGTACTTCCATGGTTTTTCCGATTTGATTGGTGAACATCTGATTGACCAATCGTTGATAAGTAGCCTCGGCATTCTTGAGTCCGAATGGCATAACTTTGTAACAATAAAGTCCCAGATTGGTTACGAAGCTGGTATGTTCCTGATCAGGTAAATGCATTGGTATTTGATTGTAGCCAGAATACGCATCCATGAAGGATAAGAGTTCATGTCCAGCTGTTGAGTCTACGAGCTGATCAATTCTGGGAAGCGGGAAACTGTCTTTAGGACAGGCTTTATTCAGATCGGAGTAATCGACACATGTTCTCCATTTTCCGTTTGATTTTCGGACAAGCACGTGATTCGACACCCATTCGGGATATAGCGCATCTCGAATGAACTCATTTGTTTTAATCTTTTCTACCTCTTCTTTAAGGGCGGCAGATCTCTCTGGATCCATACCACGCCTTTTCTGTTTGACCGGGACATGCCGCGGGTCAATATTCAAAGTGTGGCTCGCGATGTCCGGCGAGATCCCACACATATCAGAATGCATCCAGGCGAATACGTCAAGATTCGCCCGTAGAAACTCAACCAATTCCTCTTGAGTATGCTGGCTTAGCAGAGATCCAATCTTTCTCATCTTTGAATCATCATCATCGTCAACTGGGATATCGATCGTCAGTTCGGTCGGGGAAGCTTGACTTTCTTTTTAGCCTCTCCTTCACCTTCAGTTTCTCTTGGGTCAAGGTCCCTTTGGAATTGGCTGGGGTGCTCGGGCCTAGTCCCAAACATTAATTGTTAATTATCAGCAAAACGGACGCAGAAAGATTCCTCTACGCCCTTTCCTTTCTCCTTTCGCTATGCCTCCCACAGCTCGGCAACATAACAGGCTCTCCCAGTAGCCTGATCTCCTTGAATGACTCTCGCTCCACGATCAGTGGGAAACTTCAGAGTCAAGCACCATGGGGCGATGGCTGCCCTGAACTCAGCAAGGGCCGGTCGGCCTAAAAAGGCATTATACGGGGAGTCTATATCCAACGCGACAATTTGCAGTATCCGGACTCTCCGGCGTTCTCCAACCCCCAACTCCACTGGTAGTTCCACTACTCCAGTGGGTATAGTAGTGCTCCCATTGAAACCATGGATTCGAGATTGGCAAGGCTTTAAATCTTTAGCCTCCAACTTCATCTGATCATAAGCTCGTTTAAACAGAATATTCACTGAGCTTCCACTGTCAACTAAGATCCTCTTCATCCAAGTAGGACCTACTTGAGCCGAGATGACCAGTGGATCGATAGTGGGGGCTTCGACTTTATCAGCATCTCTATTTCTGAATACGATATCATTAGTCATCGTCTTCTGTTGTTTGGCCAGAGCCCCTTCATCAAAACTACTACAACACTCGAAGCCCGCATGCCTAATGGAGTTGGCATACGACCCCATTTCCTTCCAGCTTCGGTCTGCTGGATGAGGACCACCACAAACAGTGTTTATCACTAACCTCCTGCCGGTACGAGCGGGTTCCTCCTGCCTTTCCTGGTTTAGTGCACGATTCTGATTCGATGGGCCCGCACCTCCTGACTGCGGTGACCGCACAAACTGATCCAACTTTCGTTCGTGTATCATTTTTTCAATGAGATCTTGTAAATGACGACACTCATTTGTATTACGGCCATAAGTTTCATGAAATCTGCAAAACTTCCCTGTTTGGATTTGTCTTTCTGACGACGGCTTCGGGGCAGGTTTCTTGTTTTGCATGGTATTACGGGTCTGCAAATACACATTTTCCAGCGAAGTATTCAATGGAGTATAATTGTTGAACATGGGAGCTCTACGTCGTGGACCACGATTTTGATCTCGTTTTTTACCTTGATTTCCACTATCCCTCTACTGGTTCTGTTTGTTTTGTATATTCAACTGAACTTTTCTGGAATTCTCCCCGAATTTTTTAACTGCAATGTTACTTTGAATTCCTTCCATGCTGGGCCCTGCGTCATCCTACTTCCTAGACTGTTTCGCATCCTCCCTCCTCAAGAATTAGGCTGTCTTGAAATAGAAACGGTCCAATGATGCAGGTGGCTACCCAGCTAGCCAATTTCCGAACTCGGAATCGGGATCAATCCCCTTAGTTAATGCCATCAAGATAGAGTTTTCATTGGGATTTCTTATTTCTGCACACGCAGCATGAAATCGCTCTAAGTAACGTCTGAGTATCTCTCCGGGAGCTTGAGTGACACTACATAGAGTATTATCATCTTTAGGTCTCGCTACGTGCATACGGAATTGTTCAACAAATTTGGTGGTCATCTGGTCGAAATTAGAAATGGATCGTGGTGGAAAACGAGTAAACCACATAGTAGCAATGCCCCCTAAGGAAATGGGGAAACTACGGCATTTAATTGCATCATCAGCTCTCGCAGCGTTCATTAGCCATTCATACTTCAGGATGTGTTGATTGGGATCAGAATTTCCTTCATAGACTGTCAAAGTTGGCATCCTGAAGCGCCGAGGTGGTTCAGCATATAATATGTCATCAGTGAAAGGGGTATGACTCCGGGAAATCCCCCAGTCGTCATTAGTGAGACCCTGACTTTCATGGATCATCTGACGAATCATCATCGGTATAACCGGCATCTGGATATATGGAGCATGTTGTGCCAAGGTGTGGTCGGGTTCCACAATGCGAGGATGGACCGGACATGGTCGACGGTCCATGTCTCGCCTCCTTGGTTCAAGATTCTCAGGGACATAAGGTTCTGGAGTGTGTCCTCGTCGGCGACGATGCGTATCAGCTTGATTTCTAGCATCAACTCCCTGGTCGGTAGTAGTGGTGGTAGCAAGGTTGCCTGTGACATGGTAGGGGACTGTACCCCCTCGGGAGGTGGGTCCGGTCTGATGGCTGGTGGATGGTCCCATCCTGGGTTGTTCAAGATTTAGGGCAGGTTGGTGTCCAGTGGCCTGAGTGTAGCTTATGTCCAACCGTGGGCGTGTAGATCGATGATGATCATCGGAAGAGGCTGAACTCTCGGTGGAAGAGTAGGAAGCTTGATCTCTCCTGGATCTCCTTCGCCATTGACGCTGCAGCTGGTTGGTCAGTTCTGCGTTGGCATGGAGTTGTTGAGTAAGTTGCTGACGGCTCTAAGTTAGCTCTTGCATTAGCATTTGGAATTCTTCCCTGGTAACAGGTCCGGTCGGATCCGATGGTCCGGCAGCATTCTGGTTGGATGGAGGCAGTTGTACGGGATTCTGTCTATCCCATCCTTCCTGATCAGCAGCTGTAGAAGCAGTTCGTGTGCTCACCATGGTGAATTGACGAAGTCTTTCCTAGATCTGATGCAAATCTAAATAGGATGGAAGGGCTTTAAGGCTTGAGATCTGGATTTTCTTCTTGGATTTATGCAATCCGGTATTGATAACAGATCCAAAGAGCAGGAGAAAATGAGGTTTTTCTCAGTGAAAGCGCCAAAGTGTTTGTACCAAAACTGGGCACAACACTCTTCGAAAGAGTTTGAAGAGATAAAAATGAAGAAATTAAATGGAAAAGGAGGGTAATCTAACAAACACTTCAAAATTAAATAATAAAGATACGCAGGAACACAAGAATTTAGAGTGGTTCGGCGTATTGCCTACGTCCACTATGGAATTCATGATTTTATTGATATTTCTTTGATGATTACAACTAATTACAGCTGATAACAGCAGATTACAATGGATTATAGTAGTGAAATTCGAGTATAGCAGCAGCTTTGAAGTGCAAAAGTGTTTTCGGCAGAGTCTGGACGTCAGATATCCAAAAGATCCCTTTTCTATAGGCCCTGGGGCTCTATTTATAGGCGTAGGATGCAAATATCTCACCCTGATCTCGGAAGACTTCTTCTGGCACGTGGGTGAGCCCATGCGACCGAGCCCATAAAGTTTCGGCACGATCCGTGATCGATACGAACGAATTTCGTATCGATCAAGATTTGATCCAATCGAGTCGAAACTTGGCATGAGTCTTCCTTATGTTGTAAGTAAGCTCCTGTGAAAATTTCATAGCATTTGGACTTGTGGATTGCGAGATATGATCGATGCAAGATTGCGCTTCCTCTAGCCTGTCGAATTCGAATCGATGATTTCGAATCGATCGTTTCGAATCGATCAATGCACGTGACCTGGGGATGACGTGGCGCGTGATTTATGGATCGATCCACTTTCGACGCCGAGTCGACCGAGTCGTTTCCAAGGATCTCGCCTCGTTCGTATTGAAGGTTGTTGTCATGCTCGACTCAATGGGAGTTGTATTATTCGTACCAATGGATCTCTCCCCGTTCGTATCGATCCAAATGTATGGCATGTATCGGTCGTAGGGTTTTATTCGCATCGATAGATCGAAGCGCACTTCGTATCGATAGGAAACGTTGATTTCGCATCGATCCATGGTCGATCGATGCGAAACATGTCTAGAGCCCCAATCGATACGAAATGTGGATTTGTATCCATCGATGGATACGAAGTGGACTTTGCTTTATCGGTACGAACCAGAGAAAGACTGATCGATGCGAAGTGGGCCATAGTCGATCGATCTGAACTAAGGCTGTAAGATGGATTCGAAGGCGATCGATACGAACCAAGGCTTGACGATGGATACGAACCAGATCGATCCGAACAGAGGCTTGACGATGGATACGAACCAGATCGATTCGAACAGAGGCTTATCGATGGATTCGAAATGGGGGTATTTCCTTCAACTTGCATCGATCATATCTTGAGCATACGAACTCGGATTGACTTGATATTTTGAACGTTGGCTTCCACGGCTTCGTTTGTCGTATCTTGTCAATTGTAGCCTGATCCAGATTCGGACAAAATTCACCAACATTCATAGCAAACCTGTGCGTACTCGATATTCGGGACGAGCGATCCTTGGTTTGCTGCCAATTCCTTGATGTCTCGGCCTTGCCAAAAGGCGGGATAACAGATGCTATGAGATAGAATGGAGATTTGGATATTAAAGCACTAGATAGAGATATCGCAGAAGTTCAGGTGGCACAATGGTTGATGGTGGTAGTTAGAGGCTGCTCGACATCAAAGTGGAGAGAATTTCTTATACGGGTTTGCTGTTTATAATTTTATCGATATACTAATCTAGGGTTTGTAGCGAGTATAGACACGACATACCTGGTCTAGTCTTTAGAAGAGAGGAAGAGTGGATAAAATGGAGGTGGGTTAGAAGAGTGGGAAATGTTGACAAAAGGAAGGACCGAAGCGGAGAGGTAAGGAAACAAGGGGACGATGGCTGGCGGCTGAAAACTGGGATCCCCATCGTTTTTATTAATGTTTTTACTGAAAAAGGGTCAGTGGCAGTGCCTGTGTCAAGGGACATGGGCGCTCTAAACAAAATATTTACCGTAATTTTACTAATTGGCCGGAAAAGTTGCTAGTGTTATTTATTTACTTTTGTTCTTATGAATAACCAGTGTTCTAAATAATTAGTGGTAGCACAAAGCTTTGAAACAAAACTAACCAATGCCACTAATAAAAAGTTTTTTATAGTGAACCATATATTTGCATTTGTATACTAAAGGAATTTCTAGTTCATTTATAAAATACTTGCAATATTGTTTCAAATAATTCTCCAAAAGTCATTCTTATAGATAATCTTATATAATTAAACCATTCATCTCTTATGGTTTAAATTCAAATCCAAACTGTTTTTAAAATAAAACAACTTTATTCTATGAAAGCTGTTCTAGTTTCATAATCTAAAGAAAATATTCATATTGTATATATTATATAGGATTTTAAATTCAAATTCATATTTATTCATAACAATATAATTTAACTTTTTTACTAACCATTTCTCCCATAAAAATTCTTTCCAAAATAACTTACTATTTTAGTCCCTTCTTCTTTATAATTTCAAATCATCAAATAACTTGAATAAAATTCAACACTTATATTTTCAATATATCATTTAAATATCCTCAAATTAGTTTTATAAAACCTAATTTTAGGTTTCAATACAAGTTTATGAAGTATACCCTCCTTTTATTCTCCGGAACCAAAGATTCTTCAAAAAAAATATAAAGTTAGTTTACGAACCTCTCAAAAAATAATTCCAAACACTTTAAGCCATAACTCTAGAAATTTTAACTTGTTTATGGAGTGCAAACAAAGCTCGAATTAATCAAAACAACTCAAACAGAGCAAACAAAGAAGTGGGAATCAAAATATACGAAACTGGCCAAAGTTCTGGGCATTACTGCCCAGAATTCGACTAGATCGGTCTAACTTACATATTTTGGGCAGTTGACTGGTGGTGTCGATCTTTGGGCAGTAATGCCCAAAACATCGTCAACTGTCTTCAAGGAGCTCGTTAATTTAAACGCTTATTTCGATTCGAAGTGGTTTTTAGACAATATATCTGATCCTGGTCTCTCCGAGCCGACAATGGTAGGTTTTAAACTGGCCAATATTTGACAGTGGTTATTTAACTATCAAACAAACAAACAATCACATCGGAGATTTAATTCCATATGGAGACCGACTCTGGTTAAGCAAATAAGCAACCACTAAGCCTCTTGAATTAATTCTATCATTAATTAAAACCACTTAATAAATTTTTGTATTAAAATACTTTACAAAGGTATACTCACAAACCCTCTCTACTCTTTTCAATATTTGAAAATTTTTGATATACTTATCTCAACTGTATAAGTTATACACACAAAACATTTCACTTTCAAACTTAGAAAACTTTTTCATATACTTTTATCAACAATATAAGTATATTCACCAAACTCTACATTTCTAATACTTAGAAATGTACTCATATACTTATCTCAGCGGTATAAGTATATTCACAAATCTTAAGAAAGATTTCATTTCCAACCATACTTGTTTGGGTTAAAACAAGTGTAACTTAAACATTGATAAAAATATATCTAAAATACTTTTGGTGCAAGTAAATGGATCGTATAAAAACTGGACCAAATATACTACCATCACTTCTCGATTTCAAACAATACTATCCCTCGATTGACAATGAAATTGGACAAATTAGAAAACTATCTTCGCCTCGAAATACATTCTTAATTCACAAGACAAGACGAGTTTCCATACCTTGGAATTTGGTGTTAAGTATAAAAAGAATACTTTCCATACCACCGCGCGTATTTTGAAATGATAACTTACAGCAATCGAACCTCTTTTCCTTTATAAAATTCCTTTTTATAAATCTCTTTTATATTTACAAACTCCATTTATAAAGAGGGAATTAGGGAAAAGGACAAACTTTGACAAAAAATTAGTCTAAAGAACACCAAGTTTTATTTTTTGGCTGAAGGACAAACTTTGTAAAAAATTAGGTTGAAGGACAATGCTAGTTCTAACTAGCATTATATTCAGTTTTTACACTATACAAAATGCTAGATAGACTAGCATTATATTCAGTTTTTACACTATACAAAATGCTAGTTCTAACTAGCATTGTCCTTCAGCCTAATTTTTGTCAAAGTTTGTCCTCCAGCCTAATTTTTTTTCAAAGTTTGTCCTTCAGCCTAATTTTTTTCAAAGTTTGTCCTTCAGCCCAAAGATGAAACTTGATGTCCTTCAGCCTTAATTTTTTTCAAAGTTTGTCCTTATGCCTATTTTCCACATTTATAAATTCCTTTATAAAGCTTCATTTATAAATCTCCCTCATAAAATATCATTTATAGATCTCCTTTTATAAAATATTATTTATAAATCTCATTTTATAAATCTCTAAATTTATAAATCCCTTTTTATATTTATAAGATCCTTTTTAAACATTTCTTTCATATTTATAAAATCCTATTATAATTCAACTCTGTTTATAAAGCTCCTTTTACAAATCTCTAAAATTATTTGTAAATTTCTTTTATAAAACTCCAAATATAATTACAAAACTCCTAATATAACTAAAAAACGCCAAATATAAAATCTGATATATTTATCACAAATCTTCAGTTTCAAGATAGAACCATATACTTTCTATAAAAATGATTACTCCAAATATCACTATAAATCCACCAATGTGATTTATTTCTAATTTATCAAAATGATATTAATTTCCCTTTTATATAAAATATCATTTATAAATCTATTCTTTTATTTATAAAATACCATTTATAAAACTATCCTTTACTTATAATAATAATTATAAATCTATGCTTTTATACAACATTTTATATAAAAATGTTTCACAAATATTTATTCCAAAATTTCTATCTTCTTTTTAAAACATAATCACTTTAAAATAAAAGGTAAACCTCTTTTATTTTCCTTTAAAATAAACATTCATTATATAATAACTTTTCTACAAAAATAATTACTTTCCAAAATAATTTTAAAATATTTCCAAATTCTTTAAGAACGATTATCGAAAAGGTTGAAGTAAAACAGAGAAGTTTAAAAAGTACTTTTAAATAAAATATCATAGAAAATCTTAAAGGTCATGTTTAAAATTATTTTTCGAATCCAAGAACCATTTCCAAATCAAACAGCAATTAACATTATTTCAAAGTACTACAACGAGGCCAATAGCTACCATAGCACTTAACAATGCTATTACTACCTTTATTTCTAAAAAAGTTCAACTTTTAACATATATCATTGTCACATCCAATATGGTCAAACTACCAAATTTTAGCATTCAGCAATTTATATAACAGATATATAAATGGAATTAAAATCAACATGTATATAATTGAAATTTAAAATCACAACGGTGAAAAATCCGGCTTTCTCTACAAAATTCTCTATATTTCAATTTATATGTCATTCGCTTTTCAAAGCGGAAATTCAATCAAACAAAACAAACAAATCATTCAAACACTAAAGGATAATTTATATCTACTATATATCATTATAGTATTCATTCAAAGGTGAGATAACTCACCGAAATTCCAATTGACGAAATTCCACTAGTTACAAACTCGACGAAACCAATTTCATCAAGTACATAATGCTATTGTAGAATACAATAGCCCATGATTTTTTGTTTGATGATTATAAACATATATATATTCGTTTAAATGTATTTGTTATTTACTATTTTATTTTTCCACATAATAAAATAAATATTTGTTGAATATAATAAATAACTCAGAATTTATATTCAAACAAATATTTTATTCAAAAAAATATTTTATTACAAATTCGAATAGTACAAATTTAAGCTCTCACTATACAAGTTTCAGTTACAACACAATTTTCAAATATACAATTTTTTTATACATATTTCACCGTACTACATAATTCATTCAACACTCATACATTTGATCTTGACTAGCTCCAGCTTGTATCCAGCCATTTGTTATACCTGTTAAATAAATAGTGCAATAAACTAGAAAAAGAAACAAATTTAAATTGAAAAAATAAAATTGAATTTAAAATTTGTTTTTGCCTCAAGTATTTGGGTTGTTTCTTTTCATATTTTCTGATAGGGACCAAATATATGTGCACGAACAACTTGTAATATTCACAGTGTATCACTGTGAATATCACAAGGCAGTTTCTCAATTTCATCTCACAAACTAGTGCAAATGCACACATGTACAAATCGAGTATAAATGGATACGGCACATGTGCTACACAATTACACATATATACATGCATATGTATGCATGTATATACATGAATATGTGCATGATTTTCAAAATCAATGAGCAATGCAGGTTCAGAAACAAAACAAGACTTCAACATGAAAGTGAACCAGACTCAAATGCAACATAAACCAGGGCTTCAGAGGCAATAATACATGAAAAAGTGGTGAATCGGATCAAAATGGAGCTAGTCAGGTTGAATGGTTGCAATAGAGACTAGGAGCAACAAAATCAAAGTACATATATGCAACAAAGCAAGCAGGTCATCAGTGAACCCAGACTACAGTAACAAGTGCACAAGACCAGTGTGTACACGGAAAACAACATACAACACTTCAAATAGTGCAGACTCATGAAGCCTTAACAAAATGTACACACATGAAGACTTTATTATGAAACCGTGGACAAGTGCACAAGCATGTGATAGGGAAAAATAGTGACAGTGATCAAGTGCAGGCATGGACAACCAGAATTGGTAACTGAAGCAATTCAAGTGCACAGAAATGTCTGGACTCAAGGCAGATGGACACAGTGACATGTATATACATATGCCAGAATGCAAGCACTGAAGTGGACAGAGCAGCCATAGAAATCATACACTCAACCCAGAAACTAGCACAGAGACAAACATATGCAACAGAGGAGACAAACATGCAACATAGGGTGACACACATGGGGATAAGTAGTTGTGAACAAAGTAGATGCAACAAACTAGCATATGCAACATAGCAATAACAAAGTTAAGAATGGTTTCAAAAAGTCAAGGCAGCAAAGAAACCATAGCAGCGAATGGTCATACGTTTGATAAGTTATAGCCAGAGAACCAGATTATCTCAAATTCAAATGAACAAGTCGTAGAAGAAAAAAAGAGGATCAAATTCAAATGCTAAAGTCAACGCAGAAAAGAACGGAGAACATTCGAATTCATGGAGTAACATGTATGAAATGAACAAGTCAAAAATCATCACCATCGTTTAAACACAAATCGAATGACCAAGCAAATAAAATAAAAGATTCAAACCAGAAATATATGAATGAAATATAGGGTTTCTTTCCCTATAAATTAAACCCAAAATTTATCATCGGCATTCATTTGAGTTCAAGTAAAATCAGAGAGAAAGCCTTGAAATAAATCACGAACCAATCCAAAACTCAAATCAATTCGAGGGATAATCAAAATCGAAAAGGGGCAAAATCACATACCGATGTTCGAGCTCGACATTTGAAGCGACTGTGAGAAATCAGAAGCAAGGGAATCGATTGACGAAGCAATTCAACACAAAATCATCCCTTCAATCAATAAATTTGATCGGCGTCTTCAATTTCCAGAAACCCTAAGTTTTGAAGAGAAGCAAAAGGAAATGGCCAGCATATACGAATTGAAAAGAAAGGAAGGAGACAGTTACTCTAATTATAATTGGGCAGGTTCCTCTTTTTAATTTTATTTTGGGCTTAATTTTAAATATAGGGTTTTTGTTTATTCTTTTATTTTCATTTGTAATTTTTTCATTTTAAATTGTGTAAATTTCTAGTTGTGTAACTAGGTACAAACTACGAGGAATAGTTTGAGAATTCGCAACTCAGTAACTGAGTTGTGGCAGGGTTTTGAGCTTAGAGTTAGGTTAGTCAAGTTAGTGGGTGTCGCAAGTTTACGTGTGTTTGTAAGCGTTTGACTACTTAATTTCTATTAGAAACCTCGGGGGCAGCACGTAGGTAGTTTTTTGCCGAAGCTGGGTAAATCTGTGTGTGATTTTTACTGCATTACCTTTCTATGTTTATTTTTATTTCCACATTAATTTTAGTATCACCATATTCACCCCCCCCCCCTCTAGGGTGAAAACTATCCTACAAGTGGTATCAGAGCTAGGAACAAAAACAATTTTTTTTTGTTAATAATTTGGTTTTTTCTTTCAATGGCTTCTTTTAATAATGCTTTTGCTGAGGGTCAGTCCATAGCTAGGCCACCAATGTTCAATAGTGAATATGCATACTGGAAACATAGAATGAATTTTTTTTGATAATTATAGATGCTTGGAATATTGTTGAAACAGGATATAGGACACCAACAGTAATGGTAGATAATCAAGAAGTTGAAAAACCAATGGATCAACGGATAGATCTTGAAAATAAACTGCAAACTGCTAACACCAAAGCTATGAACTCTATTATTTTCTCATTAAATCAAATTGAATTTAACTGTGTCTCACATTGTTTAACTACGCACGAAATCTGGCACATGCTTGAAGTGACTCATGAAGGAACCTCCTAAGTCAAAGAATCTCGCCTTGCCATGCTTAGTAGCAAGTACAATGAAGATAATGATGAAAGCACTAGCAATGAGAATGACAAATCTGTGCTTTTCAGGAGAAACAAATAACAGCGATGATGATGAGCCAAGCGAGGTGTGTTGGCAGGCTAAGGAACAACAAGAGTGGTACCTAGATTCTGGTTGTTCAAGGCACATGACGGGCGACAAACCAAAGTTCCTTAGCCTAGAGAAGCACAAAGGTGGCAGAGTCATCATGGAAAACAACGATAAATGTAAAATTATTGGTAAAGGTAAAGTAGGTAACGATACGTTTACCTTAAACGATGTATTATATGTTGAAAATCTACACCATAATCTGATTTCAACCAGCCAATTATGTGATAAGGGAATGAATGTTGTTTTTGATTCTAATTTGTGAAAAATTGTTAACCGAACATCAAAAGAAACATTATTTTTAGGTAAGAGGAAAGGTAATATATATTCTCTATCTTTTGATGATCTCACTCTTTCAAAAAGGGCATTTCACTAGAAGGACAAACTTTGCAGTCTAACTAGTTTCTAGGACACACATCCATAGAAATTAATTTCAAGGCCAAAATCAGCAGAATAATTACTTTTAAGGACAAAGTCAGCAGTCCAATTACTTTCAAGGACATAATTTCATAGGTTTTTAGGCCTTAGAAACTAATTATTTTGCATTTTGTCCTTAAAAGTAATTATTTCAGTTGTGTGTCCTAAAAACTAATTGCACTTGCTAAAGAGGCCCTTCTGGCTAATTTCCAGCTTTCAAAATGTTTGGCAGTTAAGGATGTAGAAGTAAACTTATGGAATAGACGATTAGGACATGCTACCATGAATTTGTTAGATAAATTAAAAGAAAAGATTTGGTAAGATGTTTACCATCTCATGATTTCAAAACAGAAACTCTATGTAAAGCATGCACTATGGGAAAACTTAAAAAATCATCCTTTCATGCTAAGAACATTGTAAGTACTTCTTGAGTCCTTGAACTAGTTCGTATGGATCTGTTTGGACCTAACAATATTGCACGTTTAGGTGGTAAGAGATATTGTTTTGTATTGGTGGATGATTACTCTAGATACACGTGGGTATACTTCTTAGCTAAAAAATCAAAAACTTTCTCATACTTCACTAAATTCACAAAATTAGTTCAAAATGAAAAAGGAGTTTCTATTATTTCGCTAAGAGTTACAACATTAGCAATTAGTGTAAAAATTGGATAGTTCTCTAATGGCCTCCTCGTCCTCTTCCCGCCCTCCTCCTCCTTCCTTTGCTCCTTCCCTATCCTTTTTCGATATCTCTTTCGTCCCCCCTTTTTACCTCCGCCAACACCCTCCTCTTCCCGCAATAGCACCTACTGCTCCCTCCACACCCCGTGCAAATGCCGGCTCTGTAAGGGGTCCTACAGGCTCCTCTCGTCCACTATCCAACATCACTAAAACCTATGCGCAGGTGGCGGCCACCCCTGCTCCATCCAAAAAGGAGCCCCTCCTCCCGACCCCCTGTAATCTCAACCGCAGGCGCCTAATTCCAGCTTTTGAATCTTGCCACCAAACACTTGAATTTTTAGAAATAAAAAAAAGATGCTTCCGCTGTGCTGGCATAGGCCACGTGGCGACAAAATGTAGGGAACCAAAGATTTGCTTCTACTGTGGTTATTATGGGCATTATTACGCCAACTGCCCTTCCAAGTCTTCTGTATCGGGACTCGCCAAAGCCTCCACAAAAAACCCCTCGTTTCCCTCCAAGACTCATCCTCCCCTCGATTCCAGTGCCAAAGCAGCTAATACATCTTTTGTCGTTTCCACTGCCCCTCGTGCCAAGCCGTCTTCTCAAATCCACTCAAGTCACATTGCTAAAGCTGCTGTACACCCCCCACCTAATAGATTTTCTTCCCTCCCTTCCCCTCTTTCTTCAAGTCATTCTGTTCCCCCTCTCCCCCAAGCGTCACCAATCCACTTTCCAATGGCGGATTTTTCACTTTACATCACTGCTACTATAATCGATGGTGCCTGGACAGTTGAAGTCCTCAACAGAGTTCTTGAGTCTGCCTTCGATCACTCAGACTGGGCAATCTGGCTCCTAGACAACAACCGTTTCCTCATCGCTTGCCCCTCCGAATCCTTAAAATATATAGCCCTTAACCGAAAAATCCTCACCAAAGCTGGGGGCTCTATCTACCTCGAAGCATGGCCTGAATATGAACGACCAGCCCCTATCGACTTAGAACCACCCAGTTGGGCCACAGTTAAAGGAATCCCGGAGTTCCTTCGAGAAAACCCAGATGTAGTGCATACCGCTATCAACCCAGTGGGGAGATTCACTAAGTTCGATAGATGCGACTGGTCTGAATTTGATCGCAGGCTACTGTATATCAAAATGCAATTCCTGGTGAGGGTTCCTGCTTCCTCCTCTTATAGGGTCCGTCTCAACGATGCCGAATACCTCATAACTGTTTCCAGATGGGATCATGCCCATCCGCGCAGTAGACCGAAAGCATTTCTCTTGGGGCTTGACTATGAAAGGGATATGAAATGCTTTAGTGACCCGATGAACGTGCAATCTGATGAACTAGACTCGGACGACCTCTTTGATGTAATGAACTTTGAGCCTGCTTCGCCCACCCCTCCCTTCCCCGAACCCCAGATGCCCAACATGGACTTTGAAGCTGCAAGCATCCTAGATCCCTATGCAGATCCAGTCCCCCAGTGCTGGGACCCACTGCTTGACATGGACCTCTCGGCTCCCCCTCACCTCCAAGCCCCTGCTATTGAGCTTGCGCCCCTCCTCAACCTGGATCCGAACCCTAACCTGGATCCGAACCCTAACCTGGCCTCCCCTCCTCGGGTGCAACTTGCGAGACAAGACCTAACCCCAGCTTGGGTTAGGAGAAGTGCGCGGAACTCAAGATCCTTGCCTGGTCATGCAGGTAGCATTTATAAAACTGTAGTTATTTCTTCTGCTAATTCTAGACTAAACAGAAAATTAGCACATTGCATGGGAGTCAATATTCAAGACGAACATTATACTGCCATGCAAACCCTAGAACAGGAGAGATTGTCCTTCTCCCAATGAAAATCGTATCATGGAATATTCGTGGGCTAGGGGACCCCTCTAAAAGACATTCAATCTTCCTTACCTTGTCTCTCCTAAACATCGACATCCTGCTGCTCCAAGAATCTAAACTGTCTGATCCAACCCCTTCCCTCATTAAACAACTAGGTGGTCCTTATCTCACAGGCTGGACCCATTCCAACTCTATTGGCTCCAGAGGAGGTATAATCACCATGTGGAATGAATCAGTGTGGTCCCTCAGCCAAATCATATCCCACCCCTCTGTCCTCCATGTAGCACTCAGACACGTGCAGTCCGACACTATTTATTTTTTCTCAAACATATATGGCCCCCAAACAGTGCAGGAAAGGTTGGACCTTTGGTCAGATTGCTCGGATTTTACTTCAGCTATTCAGGGGCCATGGGTAGTTGGTGGCGATTTCAACACAACTAGATATTCAGATGAAAGAAACTCTGGAAATATTTCACTCGACTCAGAAGATTTCAATGCATTCATTAACTCCTGCTCCCTTATCGAACCCCCAATCAATAACCGTCAATTCACCTAGTCCAATAAGCGCCATTCCCCTGCCCTAGCCAAACTAGACCGCTTCATTTTCAGTCCCGCCTGGGAAGACATCCATCCTCTCTCTTTTTGTCTTGGCCTCGCTACCATTCTATCGGATCACTGTCCCCTTTGTCTCGACTCGGGCACCCCTTCAAACTCCAAGCGACCATTCAGATTCGAGAGACTCTGGCTTCTCGAACCATCATTCGATGATTTTATCAAAGTGGCATGGGACCAACCTAGCAGATTCACCTCTACCACTTCACGTGTAATAAGTAAGCTCAGATCTCTTAGAAAACTACTCAAGCCTTGGGCTAAGTCTATTTGGGGCTCCCTCCGTAATCACATTGCCGTCATCCAAAATGAAATCCTTGCTCTAAATATCCAGGAGGAGTCTCACCCCCTAAACAACAGTGACTCAACCATCCTTGCGAACTTAGAAACTGAGCTTGAAAGACTGATGAAGCAAGAAGAGATTGGCTGGAAACAGTGGTCAAAAGCCAAGTGGCTAAAAGATGGCGACAAAAACACTTCTTATTTTCACAAACTAGCTAATGGCCGACGCAGATCCTTATCCATCCCCGAAATAGTGCACAACGATAACACAATATCCGATCCCACCATTATCTTGAACCTCTTTTCCAATTATTACCGCTCCATCCTTGGAAAACCTTCTCCTCCCCTACCCCCCATAGATTGGAACCTACTCTATCCTAATCCATCGCCCATCCCTATAGATTCCTCTTTCACGGAGGAGGAAATCCTGGCCGCCCTCAAAGATATGGACGACAACAAATCACCAGGGCCAGATGGCTTTGGCCCATTCTTCTTTAAGCATTTCTGGGGGGTCGTCAGAGAAGATATCCTAAACATGTGTGCTGAATTCTGCTCCAACCCCATGGCCATAGCTCGCCATAACTATGCCAACATTGTTCTCCTTCCTAAATCCGATGGCGCCAACTCTCTTTCAGCCTTCCGACCTATTAGCCTGCTCAACACCACCTTTAAGCTGATAACTAAGGTACTCGCCAATCGTCTCCAAAACCATATGGAATTGCTTGTGGGAGCGGAACAATCGGCCTTCATCAAAGGTAGGAACATACTGGACTGTGTCGCGGCAACACAAGAAGTTATCTCCTATTGTCATTCCAACAACATCCCAGGGGTCCTCCTAAAACTGGATTTTTCCAAAGCCTTTGATTCTGTCAATTGGAATTTCATCCTTGAGCTTCTAATGCACAGAGGATTCTCACCTAAGTGGTGCAACTGGATCAAATGTATACTGAATACGAGCCTTTCCTCGATCCAGATCGGTGGCGCCTCTGGAGGTCTTATCAAATCGGCTAGGGGTCTCAGACAAGGAGACCCTCTCTCCCCGCTCATTTTCATATTGGTTGCGGATGTCTTTAACCATATGATCAAACTGGCGGTAGCAGATAATCACTTGGCTGGTATCAGTCTCCACAATCCTAATCCCAACTCCCATTCTGACCTATCGATATCTAACCTTCAGTTTGCAGATGATACGATCCTTTTCGTCTCCCCCGCCCCTGAACACATCCACTGTCTCAAGGTTCTTCTTTACACCTTCGAACTCATCTCTGGTCTTTCAATCAATTTTAGTAAAAGCTCTGTCATCATGCTTGGAAATGCTGATCATCTCGGTCCCCCCATCGCCTCCGCTCTCAACTATAACATTGACACTTTTCCAATATCCTATCTAGGCATCCCCCTACGCCCCACTAAGCTTCATCAATCGGACTGGATTCCCCTTGTATCCAGAATTGAATCTAGACTAGCAGGTTGGAAAGCGAACACCCTATCGGCGTCAGGTAGGCTTGTCTTGGTCAAAGCGGTACTTTCCGCTATCCCTCTCTATTGGCTCTCTTTCCACAAAATTCCTAACTGGGTATCCAAAAAAATTGACTCTATTAGACGCTCTTTCCTCTGGAATGAGGGGAGAGCCAAATGCCTGATCAACTGGAAAATCATTTGCTTGCACGAGGACCATGGCGGATTAGGTATCTCCAACTTGATTACCCTCAATCAGGCGCTTCTCGCTAAATGGCTCTGGCGTCTCCTCTCACCGGGCCAGTTCATCTGGAAAGACTAGATCCTGGCTTACCATTACAATGCGGACCCTTTTCATGCCCTCCACTTCGCTCCTCTCTCCAAGCCCTCACCCTTTTGGTCGGGTGTTCTTGCATCAGTTGATCGCATTAAACCACTTTTTCAAGTGAAGCTTGGCGATGGCGCTAAATGTCTCTTCTGGTTCGACTACTGGAACAGCCTCTCCCCACTCCATCGCTCCTTCCCATCCCTCTTCTCCTCCTCCAATCGTCCCCTTTTGTCAGTGGCGGATGCCGTCAACCTTGGCCTACCCAGCCTTTGCCCCCCTTACCTTTTCAACGTTAATACCCTCTCCGAGCTCCTCTCTGTCCTCAACCTCCTGCAATCGATTGTCCTTAACCCTGTTCTGCCAGATCACCATTCCTGGGCCCTTGCTCCCTCCAATGGCCTCACCATCTCCCAATGTTATTCATTCCTTAGTCATCCTGGTAGATTGTTCGCCTTTCCCCGTGTCTGGAAATGCCGTATCCCTCCCCGAATCAAATTCTTCCAATGGTGTCTCATCCATGGCCGGGTTAATACCAAAGATTGCCTCACCCGCCTTAATATCACTTCGGACATGACTTGCGTCTTCTGTAACTCTGAAACCGAATCTATCCGTCATCTTTTCTTCGACTGCGATTTATCTCTCTACATTTGGGTTTCGGTTTGCGTCCACAATCTTGGGAATATCTACACTATCGCGGATTTCTTTGATCATTGGCAGTACAGTTCACCTAACCACCATCTTGACATCCTTCTGGCTATCTTCTGCTGGGTCATTTGGAAAGAGAGAAACGCCCTCGTCTTCAACAAACCCACCAACTCGCGACTCGGCTTATGCAGTAAAATTTCTAATTTATTTGCTTTTTGGGCAGGCTCCTCATCCTCGGCCCCTTTTAGATTTTGCCGTCCCTCGGCAAGGTCACCCTCGGAGGAATCGGTGGGTAGTGCATCCTCAGCTGCTCCGACTAGTCAGCATGGTGCCGACTAAGACATGGACCGTCTTTTCTTTCTTTCTATGATTTGCATTTACTCTACGTTGTAGTTTTTCTGATAACACCTGATCTGATAACACTTGGCTAAGTATGTATATTAAACTCTTTCATGATCTGTCACAATGTTTGTAACCTAAACACTTTTTTGATGTTCTGATTTCGCTACCGATCAGGCTTGTTGATCGAACCAGTACTATCTATATATATATATATCTAATCGGTTGTGTAGTTTCCTGCTACACAACCGTTCTCCTCAAAAAAAAATATTTCGCTAAGAAGTGATCATGGTGGAGAATTTGAAAATTATGAATTTGAAATTTTTTGTGATGAAAATGGATTTAAACATGAATTCTCTGCCCCACGTACTCCACAACAAAATGGAGTAGTCGAGAGAAAGAATTGAACCTTACAAGAGTTAGCTAGATCTATGGTAAATAAGTATGAACTACCTTTGTTCTTTTAGGCAGAGGCAGTAAATACAACTTGTTATGTAATGAATAGAGTCATGATTAGGCCGATTCTTAAGAAAACACCATATGAACTATGGTTCAACAAAAAGCCAAACATTGCATATTTCAAAGTTTTTGGCTGTCCGTGTTTTATTCTCAATACAGGTGATCAACTGCGAAAATTTGAACCAAAAGTTGACGAAGGCATGTTCATGGGATACATCCAAAAGAAAAGCTTATAGAATATACAACAAAAGGACAAGAACAATCATGGAGTCAATCAATGTGAAATTTGATGAAGGCATTGATGATCAAAGCAAGGAAAAAATCAAAAGCAATGTTGAAGAGGAGAACGAAAAAGTTGAAAGTGAAAATTCAAAAGAAACTACAACCACGGAAGAAGTCCAAAGAAATCTGGAACCAGAGAAATTGAAATTCAAAGCTGCTCATCCTCCAGAATTTGTAATAGGTAATCCTACCGCAGGTATTCAAACTCGTTCCTCCTTTAGAAATTTATATGATTTGTGTTTGTACAGTGGATTTATTTCAGAAATTGAACCCAAAGATATAGATACAGCTCTAAATGATGAGAGTTGGTTTATGGCTATGCAAGAAGAGTTAAATCAATTTAAACGAAATGATGTTTGGACTCTAGCACCTAGACCTAATGATTATCCAGTTGTACTAACCAAATGGATTTTAAAAAATAAATTTGATGAATCCGAAAATGTGATTAGGAATAAAGCAAGGTTAGTTGCTAAAGGTTATAATCAAATTGAAGGAATTGATTTTGATGAAACTTTTGCACCGGTAACAAGACTAGAATCCATTAGAATCTTGTTAGCTTTTGCTTCTAAGACGAATGGATATTAAAAGTGCTTTTCTTAATGGAATTTTGAAAGAAGATGTATTTGTTGAACAACCTGAAGGTTTTGAAAGGCATGAATACCCTAACGTGTATATAAACTTAAGAAAGCACTATATGGATTAAAACAAGCTCCTAGGGATTGGTACGGATGTCTTAGCACCTATCTCCTTGAAAATGGGTTCAAAAAAGGCTATGTGGACACCACATTATTTCTATTGCACGAAAATGATGATATTTTGATAGTTCAAATATATGTTGATGACATTATTTATAGTGCCACTAACAACCTGTTGTATGAGAAATTTGAAAAAGTCATACAGGAAAAGTTTGAAATGAGCTTGGTGGGAGTGTTGAAATTCTTTTTAGGATTTCAAATCAAACAAAGCGATAAAGGTACGTTCATCTCTCAAACGAAATATATCAGATAACTTGTCAACAAATTTGGATTGAAAGATGCTAAACCTGCAAAAACTCCCATGAGCACAACAATTAAACTTGAAAAGGATGAAAAAAGGTAAGGTAGTTGATCAAAAGAAATATCGAGGTATGATTGGATCACTTCTTTATCTTACTACTTCTAGACCTGACATTATGTTCGCTGTTTGTTTATGTGCACTGTTTCAATCAAATCTAAAAGAATCCCGTTTAAAAGCTATAAAAAGGATTATAAGATATTTGTTGCACACCCCATGGTTTGGTCTATGGTATCCAACTAACGATAACTTTGATTTAAAAGGGTATTCAGATGCGGATTATGCTGGTAGTCTAGTTGATAGAAAAAGTACTAGTGGAACGTGTTTTATGTTGGGACATTCATTAGTTGCTTGGTCAAGTCGAGAACAAAATTGTATTGCATTATCTACCACTAAAGCAGAGTATATTGCTCTAAGCGGTTACTCTGCTCAAATTTTATGGATGATACAAACTTTGCAAGACTATGGTCTAAATTTTAAATGAGTCTCACTTATGTGTGATAGCAAAAGTGCAATTAATCTCACAAATAATCCTGTATATCATTCTCGCACCAAGCATATAGATGTTAGACATTATTTCATTAGAGATCATATTTCCAAAGAAAATATCTGCATAAATTTCATTTCAACCGATTCTCAATTGGCAGATATTTTTACAAAACCCCTTACAGAAAATGGTTTTTGTAAACTTCGTCTCAGTTTAGGAATTTTAGAAATTTGATTTTATATTTTTGGATTTGATCTTAAATGCCTACATTAACTAATCTGATTCCCTATTGATTATCGAAAAGATAAATAGTGACTGAAAAAAGTGATGAGTGTTGATATTAATCATACATTATGACTTGAGACAGTATATTTAGTAAATTTCTTTAAAAATTTAAACAAAATTTGTAATAACTTTTGTTGGTAAAAATTCCATGACCATCTCTATTTCTATCATATTTCTAACGACCATCACTCATCAAAATCCAATATGGTATGTCAAAGGTGGTATTTAAACAGGAAATTATTCTTTTTTTCATTAGTTAGCAATAAAATCATCCAAAAGTACGCATTCTCATTTAAAAGTTCTCACGGTTATGCATGGATGAAGTACTTGGAACCTTTGATTATGTGTTATCATGCTCATTTAAAATTCCGCACGGTTATGCATGTATGGAACACATATAAAATAGGCGAGTTGATTCTAACCCCATTTAAAAGTCCTCATGGTTATGCGTGGTTAGAAGGTACTTGGGATTCATTTTTAATAAAAATTGGGAATACTACTAATCTCATTTAAAAGTCCTAACGGTTGTGCATGGTTAGTAAGTATTCAAATTCCTATCATAAATATACCACAAATGGACACGACTATATGGTTTTATATGCCGATATCACCCCTATCACTCTAAAGTGGAATATGCGCCTAACAGAGTATTTATGATTTTTGTTTGATTTTTTATTGAAATTTAATATTTATACTCAATTAGGTATTAATGTTGTATTAATGTCTATCGCTTTATCTCTATCTTCTAACACTATTACTATTTTGCGGATAACAAAAGGGGAGAGAAGTTAAGATTTTGGCAAATAAGTTCAAATTTTCTATTTGCATATTCATCATTTAGGTTCATTGAATTGTTTATTGTTTTTTATTTGCATATTTTTGTTTATTTTTATGCATATGTGAAGGGGTAGCTTTGTTGTAGGGGGAGTAGTCAAATAGGGGGAACAAATAGAATTCATCAAGTCCAAATACATTTAATAGAGTCAAAATCTTAATATATGTTTGTTATCATCAAAAGAGGGAGATTGTAGAATACATAGCCCATGATTTTTTGTTTGATGATAATAAATGTATTTGTTATTGTACTATTTTATTTTTCCACATAATAAAATAAATTTTTGTTGAATAGAATAAATAACTCAGAATTTATATTTAAACAAATATTTTATTCAAAAAAATATTTTATTACAAATTCGAATAGTACAAATTTAAGCTCTCACTATACAAGTTTCAATTACAACACAATTTTCAGATGTACAATTTATTTTTTACATATTTCATCTCACTACATAATTCACAATACACTCATACATTTGATCTTGACTAGCTTCAGCTTGTATCCAGCCATCTGTTATACCTGTTAAATAAATAGAGCAATAAACTGGAAAAGGAAACAAATTTAAATTTCAAAAATAAAATTAAATTTAAAATTTGTTTTTGCCTTAGGTATTTGATTTGTTTCTTTTCATATTTTCTGACAGGGACGAAATATATGTGCATGAACAACTTGTAATATTCATAGCGTATCACTGTGAATATCACAAGGTCGTTTCCCAATTTCATCTCACAAACTAGTGCAAATGCACACATGTACAAATCGAGGATAAATGGATACGGCACATGTATTACACGATTACACATATATACATGCATATGTATGCATGTATATACATGAATATGTGCATGATTTTCAAAATCAATGAGCAAATGCAGGTTCAGAAACAAAACAAGACTTCAACATGAAAGTGAACCGGACTCAAATGCAACATAGACCAGAGCTTCAGAGGCAACAATACATGATAAAGTGATAAATCGCACCAAAATGGAGCTAGTCAGGTTGAATGGTTGCAACAGAGACCAGGAGCAACAAAATCAAAGTACATATCTACAACAAAGCAAGCAGGTCATCAATGAACCCAGACTGCAGTAACAAGTGCACAAGACCAGTGTGCACATGCAAAACAACATACAACACTTCAAACAGTGCAGACTCATGAAGCCTCAACAAAATGTACACACATGAAGACTTTATTCATATGAAACCATGGACAAGTGCACAAGCATGTGATAGGGCAAAACATTGATAGTGATCAAGTGCAGCCATGAACAACCAGAATTGGTAACTAAAGCAATTCAAGTGCACATAAATGTCTGGACTCAAGGCAGATGGATACAGTGACATGTATATACATATGCCAGAATGCAAGCATTGAAGTGGACAGAGTAGCAATAGAAATCATACACTCAACCCAAAAACTAGCACAGTGACAAACATATGCAACAGAGGAGACAAACATGCAACATAGGGTGACGCACATGGGGCATAAGCAGTTGTGAACAAAAGAGATGCAACAAACAAGCATATGCAACAGAGCAATAACAAAATCAAGAATTGTTTCAAATAGTCAAGGCAGCAAAGAAACCAGAGCAGCGAATGGTCATACATTTGAACAAGTCAATGAACAAGTCATAACCAGGGAACCAGATTATCTTAAATTCAAACGAACAAGTCGTAGAAGAAAAAAAGAGGATCAAATTCAAATGCCAAAGTCAAAGAAGAAAAGAACGAAGAACATTCGAATTCATGGAGTAATACGTATGAAATGAACAAGTCAAAAATCATCACCATCGTTCAAACACAAATCGAATGACCAAGCAAATAAACTGAAAGATTCAAATAAGAAATATATGAATAAAATATAGGGTTTCGTTCCCTATAAATTAAACCCAAAAGTCATCATCAGCATTCATTTGAGTTCAAGCAAAATCAGAGAGCGAGCCTTGAAATAAATCACGAACCAATCCAGAACTCAAATCAAGTCGAGCGATAATCAAAATCGAAAAAGGGGCAAAATCACATACCGATATTCGAGCTCGACATTAGACCGTGAGCAATAAAAAGCAAGGGAATCGATTGACGAAGCAATTCAACACAATATCATCACTTCAATCGATAAATTTGATCGGCGTCTTCAATTTCCAAAAACCCTAAGTTTTGAAGAGAAGCAAAAGGGAACGGCCAGCGTATACGAATTGAACAGAAAGGGTGGAGACAGTCACTCTAATTATAATTGGGCCGGTTCCTCTTTTTAATTTAATTTTGAGTTTAATTTTAAATATAGGGTTTTTGTTTAGTCTTTTATTTTCATTTGTAATTTTTTCCTTTTAAATTGTGTAACTTTCTAATTGTGTAACTGGGTACAAACTACGGGGCATAGTTTGAGAATTCGCAACTCGGTGGCAGGGTTTTGAGCTTAGAGTTAGGTTAGTCAAGTTAGTGGGTGTCGCAAGTTTACGTGTGTTTGTAAGCGTCTGACTACTTAATTTCTAGTAGAAATCTTGAGGGCAGCACGTAGGCAGTTTTTTGCGGAAGCTGAGTAAATCTATGTGTGATTTTTACTACATTACTTTCTGTGTTTATTTTTATTTCCGCATTAATTTTAGTATCACCGTATTCACCCCCTCCCTTCTAGGATGAAAACGATCCTACAGCTATTACAAGCACAACGCAAAACACCGCCTCTCGACTGGACGTCGTATGAAATAGTCATCAATTTTAAAAGTTTTTGAGACTAAATCATTGTTTAATTAAACTAATTACAAATTAAATTTTAATTACCCTTATAAACATCTCCTTCTTCAAATTAAACAATCCCCTGTACACGTTGAAATGCACGGCTACACCGTCATACACGCAAGTTTAAACACGGCCATCACTCACCGGAATCAAACACCGACACTTCCTACATGCTCCACGTCACAAGTGCTTCGCATCCCCACCATTGCCCACCATTGCTTCGAGCTCGGTCGCTCCAAACAATTCGCGGCCTGCTGCTCCTCCCCTCGTCCAGGCAAAAGTCGCCTTCTCCAAACGTTGATCGAACCTCACCATTTTATGGTTGCCGACTCCTCATCTCCCCATCGCTTCTCTAATACAAATCTAAACTCAAACCCCTCCAACTCCGCCTAGATTTCACCAAAACCCAAACCCTAGTTGCTAACACCTCACACCCAAACTATCGATCGTCACCAAACCTGATTGCACGCAACCAAACCCCTATACGCTCGATCCTTGCACTCATACGAACTCAATGAAACTAGTTTTGTATTTTTTTTGTTTAGTAATTTATTTGATTTTGAATTTTGAGAGAGGTGGCTTACTTTCTTTTTGTTTACTAGAACATGAAAATTAAAATGAGAGAGAGAAGAAAAGAGAAGGAAAAATGAATTGCGAAGGAAGAAAAGTCTAAGTGGATGTGTATACTTAACCCACAACAATTTCGTTACTCATACTCAAGAACCAAAAATTTCAAGTAAACCAAAATTCTCAACCCACCTACTACATCATCATTAAGTTATGTTGAAAATTTCGAATTTTGATTTGATTTAAAGGGTTTTGAAAAGGAAGTTTTCCAGTATTCCGCTACACAATATTACGTTCGTGTACGAACCATGAACGACAAAACAAAAATACCATCACACACAAAAATACAACGCGATCTCAAAACAATAATAAAATACACTGGTTATCTTATTCTGTTAAATTTATAAAAAAAACAACGCTTGCCGTAAAATATGCTAAACGATAATTTGAATATTTTCAAATTAAAAATTATTAAAAAATCCTATAAATTAAATTAAAAATAGTCAATAAAAATCAAATCGTTTTATCGACAATTTATTTTTATTATTATTTATTATATTTTAATTAAATTTAAATATTTAAATAAATTAAATATTCACATTCGAAACGTTAAAAATTTCGAGTCGTTACAAATTATGTGCATGTTACATTTGAAATATTATTTTATATGTGCTAGGATTATATGAATCAACCAAAAAAAATGTTAAGCTGATCTTAAAGCATCTAAATTAAGCAGTGTTTTGATTAAATTTGTGCATTATAGAGTGCATTCAACAAGACTACAATTTGATGTTTTAAGTCCTCTTTTTGTGAATATAATTTGGCAAATATCTCATAAGGGTACAGTTTACCATATACATGCTATCTCTTACTAATGGAGCAAACTAAACCTATTTGGCAGTTTATCAAGATGCCCTGTTTTCCAACTCCAAGTCCGCATGGCTAATCTTATCCCATCCACCTATTTTATATCGTGTAGAAATGAAGAACTGTATACTATAATAACAACAGAGGAAATTCAATGCACATCCATATCATGACAATTACATCCATTGAGAAAAATATTACATTAAAACTGAAAAAGCAGATGCTTGTTGTTCACCTCACATTTCATACAACCTTACAGCAAAGCCGGAGACAATAACTAAATGTCTATCCTGAATTGGGAATATTTACATTATGGATAAATAATAATGGGCAATGGAAGAAAGGAAAAAACCTAGAAACTTTTCTTTATCGGTAGGCTGTCGGAAAATTTTAATTACAATTATGGAATGTATGGACAAACTTACATAATTCACCTCACATCTCCAATAGCACGTTGCTTATTTTCCTAAGCTCCGTTAAAGCTGCCATGGCAGTAGCCTGCCCTTTGCTCTGCTCTTGCTGAAAGACTGATTCTATCACCTGCACAATACCATTATGTAAAATCCACAAGTGATCAAGGCAATCATTTCAGGGACTACTACCCTTATTAAATGGGCATGAAATGTAAAAGTGGGAAAGTAAATCAAAATTTCTACAACTGCATTGGTTTTCAGCATTTCTTGCCTACATATTCATGTCTCACAAGGATTGCCAGGCAAACCATTTGATCCACATACCCATATTCATTTCCCTACACAATGTATTTGTCCACCTTTCTTATTGCTCTCCAACTCTACTCGAATTTGAATTGTCTAACTCTAAATATTTTAGGGGTGTAGACGTGGTGTAGTGGAAAGGGGTATAGCGGAACCTTTGCACACACAAGAGAGAAAGAATCAATGCTCATTTACAAAATAGATAAATAAATATTAAAAAAAAATCAAGTTTAAAAAATCTTAATCCTCTTTAATGGTAACCAAACCTAGATTAATAATCTAATCAGCGAATCCAGCTAATATATCTATGGATTTACATATATCTATATCTTATTAATTTCAATCCAGGATTGAAAAAGAAATTTGATCTCCACAACAAGGATTTTCCAATTTCAATTTTTTCAATCGACAAACAGTTTAACCTTTTAACAAACGAAGCTATTTTCAGTACTCAAATGTCAAAAAATATATTTTAATACTCTCGCTAACCGATCTTTGCTGTGCTTCATCGCTTTTTTTTATATATTCCTTTTGCTAATCATGCCGGAAAATAAATGACGTATAATTTAAACTACTAAGCTAAGGGTCGGTCATTTATATACGGCTTATAGATTAATTTATACCATCCAAAATTGTCAAGTGAAACAAAATAGAGATATTCCATAAGTATTCAACCAAAATTTTGGTTGGAAACCTATAATGACAATACAAATACATACCTGAATATTATCGAGCATGGACTGTCCAAGATTCTTTAAAGTACCAACCATGTTTTTGTTTCCAATATCCGTCTTCAAGCTATCACCTTGTAAGCTAGATTCAAAATACGTACTAGTATTTTGTTTGCTAACATTTTCAGCATTTGACAATCCTTTTTCTGTAGTTCCTTCAGTGTTACCTCTCCCCAACCTTAAAATCCACTGCAATTTACTGGATAAAAGTTTGCGATCTTTCACCACTACCCCTTGTTTATTCTCTTCCTCTCTATTTACAATAACTTCATTAACCACATTTGAGGCACTAGCAATAGCATCCTTATAAGAAGCAATACTGCATGTCTCAGTAATCTCCTCCACTTTATTAGCCTCTTCATCATGATCTGTAACAAAAGAATTTGAAGTAACACTACTCTTCTCTGAGACATTATCATGGTCATTTTCCCTACTATGTGGGCTATTATTTGTCG
This sequence comes from Allium fistulosum, assembly GCA_030737815.1. Classification (NCBI taxonomy): domain Eukaryota; kingdom Viridiplantae; phylum Streptophyta; class Magnoliopsida; order Asparagales; family Amaryllidaceae; genus Allium; species Allium fistulosum. The sequence goes on along the minus strand of CM060905.1, from coordinate 491,936,755 downwards.
AATAAACTGAAGAACTTTCACCACTCAAGCATATCTCATCTCCTGTGCAATCAGATGATTGTTCCATGTGCTCTTCAGGTAAACCTTTATCCTTGTTAAATTCCAAATTGTTGTTCGCTTTAGTTAAATCATCAAGGATACTACGCCTCACATTAGAAGAGCGGGAATCCTTTTTAGAAGGAGAAGGATCCGACTCAGTTCTCAATAAACCAAACTTATCTCCTAACAGTTTTTTAAATCTACTGCCATTATTTCTCTGTGTTGCATTTTCTTTGTGCATCACTCTCCACTTCTCTTCCCAATAGCTTTCAGGTACATACTGGCTTGGAGGCTTAGGTGAATTTACATTAGCATCTTGTTTGGAAATATAATGTGACGTATTTGAAGAGGCTAGATTAGTCTCTAGAGCAAGAGCTTGCCAAGATTTTGCTTTCAGTATAAGTTTCTCCACACATATGTTTTTAGGAAAATTGAGCAACCTTTGAAGGCAAGAAGTAGCATTCTCGGTGGCTAACAAGGAAGATCTCATATGAAGAAGCATTGCAACCGCCATAGCAGCAATGAACACTCCACGAGGAGAGCATAGTAGTTTATAGCAACATTCTTGTGGATTTTCCACAATAGAAGCATTGGAAGAAGAAAAGAGCTCATCCCATACAAGTAGAAGGTTATCGAGGGAAAACTCTCTACCGAAAAGAACGCGTAGCCACCTAAGAGCAAAGTACTGAGGTTCGACTCCAAGCTCAATTAGATGACTATGGAGTGAAGGATCCACTATAGACAGTAAATGGTATAAAGATGACGAGGCTTCAATTACAGGAGGCAGGTTTGTACTTGCTCCAATTGGAGATGGAGCATAAAAATCAGCCATTGCAACCACTCCACGAGGGTCGATCATAAGGCTATCGAACATACAATAGGCGTCATGCTCTATGAAACGTTCTGATAAGACTACACCTAGTTCACCTTCTGCTCCATAAGCATCGCTCAGCAAGAATAGTTCTTTAGTTTCTGGGTCAAGGTCATCGAGTGTAGTGATTTTGGGATAACCTTCTTCTTGAAAGTCATTGTTTTTATCGCTTCTAGAGTCTTTTGTGAAACGATAATTGGATGTTAGGTCTCCCTCAAGAAGTTTCAAGTGATCAAATTCATCGTTAAAGCAGTCTTCATGTAATGATCGTGTCTGAGACAGGAATTGAAGATCAATGTGCAGCACATACAGTAAAGGAGCCAATAGTTCATGCATTCCTATTTCAATTAAAGAACAAGCTTGTTATAAGAATAAAGTAAACAAAATGAAATTCTTTATACAGATGGAAAGAAAAGCTATGGTTGATTAATCGTATTCGAAAGAAGAAAATAACTAAAACCAAGTACGAAATAACATAGTCCACTTTGAGCCACAACCAGACTGTTTTTCCCCCCAATCAGACTTACTAAAAGCATCAATTATTCAAATTTTCCTCCAAGTGAATTCTCCTTTATCACAATTTCGTATTACGTATGAGGGGTTGGGCATGCCATCTGCAAATAAACACACTTCCTCTTATTACGGTAAATTCTGAGCAGTCTCTTGGAATATTATTTCAAGGAATGGCCATAGTGTAAATTACGCAAGGTGTTCAAAACATAAATGATACCAAGAGCCATGGCCTGCTATATGACACACATCTTATCAAATTTAGACTCCTGGCACAAGAGAGAAAACTAATGATTTATTTCTATCAAAAGAATCTGAATCATTATATAATAATTTGATATAAAAAATCCAAGTTTTAAAGAAATAACTGCATATAGTCATTACTTAAAGCACAAAATTCCATAAACAAAAGTCGTGCTAATTGTTAAAACAAATAAGTAACAGTTACTGGGTAATAACTCAAAGTTGTAAAATATTGTACATTAATTGACACAAAACCATACATGATAAAATTAGTATTTGATATTATAAATAAATAAATTTCGGCATAAGATTTTTCTTTCTATCAGCAACCAATACTAATTAGTCTGTTCAATTAAACCTTAGCTGGTATGTTAACATAATAACACAGTATTAGTATATGTACCGCAAATTGGTTGACAAACTATTTTTCAAACTTCTTCGTCTTGTCATGTTCTACATTGTCCTTCATTAAATACATTTAGGTAATTAAGTGTTCTTATGGGTGTAGCATGTTTAGCACCCTGTGATTTACTTGAGTGTGTGGGTTCGGAGCACACTTCTTCACAATTTACAAAAGTAAGTTTGGTTGTCTATGGCTTAACAAATGTTCTTATGGGTTTCAGATCACAATGCAAAAAAAAAAAAAAAGTAATACTCATGAATAATGAAATACAATATAACCGGTTTTGATGCACCTTCCTTGTATTACTTGCTTTACCAAAACTGTTAAACACACACAGACATACTTTTCAAAATATGCCTTTTCACAGCCACAGGTGTAGCAAGATGCAATGTGCTCATTGATCTATGGTTTGCTCCTTGTATTTGCCAAGATATGTCATGGGGAAGGCTAGGTTTTTAAGGTGCTTCAGAAACAACAATCATTCAGTTGTGAGTTATAAATATTAGGATGTGAATACACGTGTTTCCAGCTTTCACTATAGATAATAAAATTAATACATATAGTTTGTATAATAAAGTTTCAATTCTCTCACACGCACGCACACACACATATACAAACACATAGCTTTATCATATTAGACAAGGATGGCAGAATAGACTGGATGGCTATCACAATATACAGAGGTCAATGTCGGAAACACTGCATGGCAATGTTAAATATTTTTACAAATTTTATGCATCTTTGTGCACTATAACATAACACAATCAGCTTGTAACTAACCTTGTCTATATCCATATTCTGGGTGTCTGAGGCACCACACCAGCAAAACTCTTCGTAACATGTTCTGGCATCCAGATGAGTGAAAATAATTTTCATATTCAGGATATAACCTAGATAAATCCTGATCCAGCACTTTCTCTAACTCCGCATTCCGGAAAAAACGGTCCCATGTGCTGTCTGTGAAATTTGAAACAACACAATCAACACGTGGTAACTTCGGATGCTAGAAATTTTTCAAACATAGAAGAATGAATTGCTTCCAAGTCAAATATATAACGGCGCTACCTAAAAGTTGGTCATCCGCTATTAGCATTACATACCAGGGGCTATTTGTATCAATATAAATTTAACAAAAGTATGCCAGCAGACAGTAAATGAAACTGCTAAGTGTATATATTGAGAGAGAATGTAAATGTGCATAAACCAATACAAATGTAGGTTCATATAATGTTAAAGATACTATTATCCAAATTTTCATCATTTCAAATATTACTACAGTACAATAATTAATACCTAATAATTAATGAATGGAGATTCTAAGCAAAAGTGCAATATACAGTATACCTGGATTCTGTGATAATGGGTTATCCATGGAAAGATCTGGAGATTTGCTTCCATCTTTAGGTAGATGAGGATTTATCAAAAGACGGCGTCTCAGGCTTGCGTATCTATTGATATAGGAGAGAATAATTTTCATTAATCATTTATATTCATACAACTGCAAGAAAATATTCACAATCATTGAGAAGGCTGATGTGAGATCTCACTAAAACAAACCAACAAGTAAATTCGTTCTTACCATGACAAGTTAACAAACTTTTTAATTAAAGCATAAGAAAAGTATGAGATACTTAAATAATATTTCACATCATAACCATAAAATAGTAGACGCTTTATTATCGATATCAACAAAATTCTCCAAAAAGGACCTATGTGTTCCTTCTGATTTAGATTAATGCATAAATTGTGATTATAGAACGGAAAAACATCAAATAACAGTAAATAATAGTCCTTACCTAATTGTGTGTACGGGTATCAAAATTATAAGTATATTAAAGAAAAAACATCAGCAGAAAAAAAGAAAAAAACGGCTCCTACAAAACATTTCTACAAGCTGTTTCTGATTATTTTTTATTACATAAAAAGTCGTTATTTAAATTTTAATTGCATATGGCTTCAAATAGAATTATAAAAATTGCTAAAATGCTAAAAACTTTCAGATAAAAGTTGAGATGTTATTATCAGTTCCTTATGGTTACTTGTTACTGTTATACATTTATCTAAGCATTGAATCTAGAATAAATAAACAACAAACTATCATAATCCAGATAAAATTGATAACTAAGGACGCGTAATAAGCACCTGATTACTTCTAAAACAACAAAGTACTGAACAAACTTCATAACTAGACGACTATGGATAAAGCAGTAGCTTATTGATAAAAAATGCAAAGTTTTACCTCCTCCTACAATCAGCAGCAGCACGACGAAGCTCTTCAATGGAAGAAGAAGACGAAGAAAGAATCCCTAGATTTATTCGCCACCGCACACCTCTCAAATTAAAAAACCGTGAATAATTCTGCAATGGTTCAGGCAGTTGACAATCATTTGGAGCCGCCGACATCTCTGTTCCTAAAACCCCAAATAAAAGAAGCAATCTTGATGAAGAAATGGGAAAAATATGGAGAAATTGTAATGTCAATGGAAATGAAAGATTGGTCTAAATTTAAGAAAATTGGGAATTTTGGTATCTTATTTTGTTCTCTCTCCCCTATATTGTCTTTTCAAGGGAGAGAGAAGGAGAAATTTGGAAGAAATAATTGAATAATTTTGTCGTAAGGGGTGTTTTGGTAAGATAATAATTGTAGTTTTGTTTCTTGACTCAATATTCTTATATGAGCTGTTATTTATTTTCTTAATTTAGCCTACTAATCTTGCAAATAAATTCACGCAAACTTATTTCCAATATCTAAATTGTTTAATGAGAAGTGCAAACAGTATTATTGAGCTACATGCGTCGTGTGTAAGTAATGCACTATTTTCCGAACCTATTTGTGACGTAAACCATTTTGGGCAAAGAATATTGTGTCTGCCAATATTTAATTATTTATGGTTGACGTCAAATATTGTCCTTAGACCACATGCTTTGGACGGGATGATCTTTTTCCCCTAGTATTCATTTTATATATTTCCTGATTGCTTTTGGAGAGAAAAATAACTTATGATTTGTTAGACAATTGTGTTTTTGTGGGATTTAAGTTCAGTTGCAGTCGGACGGATCCTGATGTCAACTGAACAATGGGATCAATTCCCTCAATCGGAGCATTTAAGTGGATCAAAGCTACGACGTATCTCACGCAAGACTAATGTGAATAGATCATTATTTTTGTCCCTAGAAATGCACCCTGGCAGAATTGTACAATGATGGGATATCAATTCTTTAACTAAATAGCAGAATTTTTTTTTGTAGTTTTTCATTAATTCCAATTAAATATATAACAATAATATGTTGAATAGAAAATCATTTGCTTCGTTACGAATAAAAAAAATAAAAATGTTAAAGAAAATGCACAAAAGAACAAATCACAATGGTAAAAGAGGAGGAAAATAGTCAACAAAAATCAAAAATACCGCTCATAATGGGGAAACCCGGCAATTATATCGATCATAATATCTTTTTCCTTTTGTTTAAAAACACAAAAAGAAAACATGAAATAAACAACCACATATCAAAACATCTAAAGAAGCCACATTATAATAAATATCACGAGTGAAGTAGCCGAAATGACGTAATTTGTTTGTCCCGTGAAACTAAATTCTACCTACCGTCATAATACAAAAATGATGTAACCATTGGATGAGTATGATAAATTATTGTTCCAAATTGTGTAGTAATTGGGTTTTACTTGTAACGACCCACCTTTTTGGACAGTTCAAATCGACAATAAACCACACATGTCAAACTCAAATCATTCAAAAGGAAGGATTATTAATAGGGTAAATAAGAAGAAGACAAACACAGAATCTCGCAGCGGAACGACAAAATATAATAGTCAAATAAACAGTCCATAAAGCTGTTTTACAAATAACATTTGATTACACTTTTACAATTCAAATCAGAGTTATACATACATCAGAAACAAACAAATAATGCAGCGGAACATAGAATGCAGTGGAATAATAAATAGTAATAATATACTGAATCTTCGTCTTCGTCCTCCAGGAAATAGTCTTCAATACACTAAAAAAGCTCAGACTGACCCGAGCGTAATGAAAAGACAAAACACTCAAGTCAGAACTAAAAAATCTTATGCAATTCAGATCAAAATAAGTAAAATAGAAATATTAGTGCAATGGTTTCATAGATGTTACGGGATTTTCATCTTCTATCAAGTGTACAACGACGTGAATATAATTATTTAAAGAGTTTCAAATAATTCGAAATATCAATCTTAATCATCTAATTAAAACAAATCCGAAGTTTAAATTAACTTAAACCCTTCAAATAATTCAATTCCAAATAAAATCTAAATTTAAGAAATTATATGAGTATATGTCATTTCAACCAGTATCAAAAATCAACATTTCTAAATCAATGAAAAACGCTCGGGTTTATCATTTCAACCCATAACGATTTTCCTCTCATTTATAAGATCGTTCGGGTATGTATCATTTCAACCCATAGGGATAACAGAGATATAGACATAAATAACATCCAATCGTCCAAAATGTCAACCAATAACATCCATCCAATCACCCAAATATCAACAATTGAACATACAACACAATTATCATTGAAATCAACCAATAACTACCAACAATTTACTGGTTATCATTGCAGGTATTTAACTAGCAATTTAAATTTCAATATTAAATTAAATGGCAATTAAATTCAATAAAAGTCAGATTTAACTGGAATGACAATTTAAAATATACTAAACAGCAACCAATCAATTTCTAATCACATCATAAATTCAATTTAACTAACATAAGAAATTCTAGTAGTTGTGAGTGTTTGCTCACCTTTCGTGGCTACGAAAGTGATGATAAAAATGGAGGAATATGGAGATTCCTAGCAAAGATCCAAATGCAAAGCAAATCCAACAAAGCTTAGACACGAACACGAATCAATAAACAAGTTTCAACTACTTCAAACTTCCAAACAACCCAAGATCTAAACCACGAACAAACCTGAAACTAGGTCATCTTTAAGAAAATATTCAAACTAGAATATTACTGAATATGTAAAAGTGACTACCTAGAAAGTTGTTACAAATTCTTTTCTCTCCACTTTCAAAAAAAGAATCACTCAAAAAGCTTCTGTCTTGAGGTAGTTATGGTCAAAACAAACAGAGGTGTTTTCTGAGTTGAAAATCTGAGTTCAAAAATACTTCGAAAAGATTTGATTTTTGGCATAGCAAATTAAGAAATTTGAAGAACTGATCTGAAAGAAAGTTGAAGCCACTGGAAAAATAAATGATTAGAAAAAAAGAATCACATAATTTGGTTCATTCCTGAAGGAGATATGATTGATACAATATGGGGTATTTTCGGCCAAAACTGTACCCGAGAAAGGACTTGAAAAATGGTGTTTTGGTATAGAAATATTGGAAATGAGAAGAAGGGTTCAACAACAAAGTTGTTGTCGTTGAAATTATACACGGTTTCAAAAAAAATATCTGATTTGGAGTAGTTTAGTGGAATATAGAAGCCATGGAAATAAGGGAAAGAAAGAGGGAAAATAGGGATGGGGAAAAGAAGGGAAAATAAGAAAGAAGAGGAGAAGGAAGGTGGAAGGAGATGGCCTTGGAGATAGTGGAGAGGGCGGCGGCTATAAGGGAGGAGGAAGGGTTGAAGGAGATGAGGAAAGGAGTTATGATTTGTGAGGTTTTTGGATTTTTAGATCTAGAGTTCTCTGTAGATTTTGAGGAGAAAGAAGAAGTGTAAAGAGAAAGTTTCTCAGGAGGAAAATTATGTACGTAGATGTTATCAAATAAAAAACTTAAGGTCGTAGGTAAAGAAATGGTCACATGACTGACTAGAGTCTCTTGGTTAACCAAGGCACATTAGACCAAACAAACCCAATATGCCTTAGCCAAATAAAACACAACTAAACACTACCAATTCATATTAATTTTTCAGAGTAATTCAAATTTTTAGAGCAATAAGAATTTGGTTTTGACGAAACGAAAAGTGGAGGGAAGATCAAAATTCAGTCTAGTATCATATAAAAAGAATAAAATTTTAAAATTCAAATTTAAAATTTTCAACCAAAAGTCAATCTTTGACTAAGTTTGACCAAAATTTGAAATTTCTCAAAAAATTTATTCTACTAAATTTGTTCAAATAAAACACTAACATCACAAATTCAATTTTTTTTAATTTTAATTTAAGTTCAAAATACTGCCATTTTAAAGTTGTTAAAAGTTACGGATAATTACACTTTATCTTAATTAAAAGATGTAATATCAATTTATGCAATATTAATTTGTTTCCCCTTATCATATTTAAAAGGTTAAATGTCATTAACTACGCACCCAATTCTCATCCAATTACATTCAAACTTATGTTATCATCCTTATTATTCAATCAATAATACCCTATGAATTATATTAACATAAGTTTACATTTTATTAGATTCATTATTTTATCGTTAACATCTTTTACCATATTAAATGCAATGATTAATTACATATATTTTCATTGATTTCCAAATTAATTCCAAACATGTTAAATAATGAGATGATAAATGAATAATTGTTACCTTTAAGTAATTTAATCATATTTATAAGTTTATTATCTACAACAAATGTTATGACTACTTACACATCATTGATTATATTCAATTTCAATTAACAATATATAATTCCAACATTCAATTGCCTTAATTCCATTAATTACCCATTTAATATTCAAATGGACAAATTAATGAGAAGATAATTACAACCATCGTTTATAATAATAGTTCATATCTATTATTTTATCATTTACAACCAAGGGTTATAACAAAATGATTTTTATTCTATATTAACTTATTCCAATCAATTACATATAATCTCATCATTAAATGCATCATTTAATTTATTTCATTATTTACAATTATAACCAAGTAACTTTATAATTATATCCATTGATTGAAATTGGATTAAAATGGTTATCAATTACGTTAAATCAACATTACTATATTACATTTTAATTGTTTTATCATTACAAATCATAAATTTTAATTTCTTACCATATTAATATTTCAAAATCTTATTAAATTCAATATTTTAATTATCGAAAAATACGAGTCGTTACACTCTCCCTCCCCCCTCAAAACTTTTCGTCCTCGAAAAGGAAAAAGGAGGAATTAAGGGATTAATATATTTTATTCAAAGTATTCAATTTATAAACAATTAACATAATTAGGTATTTTAAATAAAATATACTAATTAATAAACAATCAAATCTTCATATTCAAGTTTACTAAAGTTTGAAAAAATATTTTCACTTCCACAAAAAATTTCTAAATCTAAAATTCACGAAAAATTTCGGCAGAGTCTCCTTTGTACGGAGAGGTCCGGAAAACAATAATAATATCAATAATAACCATATATATATATATATATATATCATATTTGAAAATAAAATATCCCAATCACGGAAAAACAATATAATATCGCTAGAAAACCGTAATCTGAAAACGTACCTATTTGTCGGGTAAACAACGCTTGTTTATGAAACCAAAAGCAGTAGTTATTGCTTCCATAAACCTGTATTTCACTTATACGATCCAAAATAGGTTAATAATTATGCAAAAAGAAAAATATTTAAGTTGTTCAATTTGCAACAAAAGCAAATCACTATAAAACATATACAAACAAACAATACAACCATTATATGCAACCACGGAATCCATCATACATTCATAGCAACCAAAATCAATGGTTTGTTTAGTTCAGAAACTTTTAATCGTACACGGGTGACGAATAAACTATCGAGTGTATCATACGCTCAACAGCCTTTGGTAATTACTCAATAGACTATCCATATAACCTTAAACAATTAGAAGCATCCTTTCCAAACATCTCGTAAGCCAAAACAACCAAGAATTTTCACACATTATTTAAGTTTATTTAATTGGTTTCTTTTCACATCATTATTTTTACCTTTTTTTTCATTTTTTTTCATTCATACAATGTCTTTTTCTTTCTTTCATGTACTTACATAAATTATTTCACAATATTAACTTGCATTCATAACATTTCTTGTACATCGAAATTCTTATTTAGAAATAATTTCATTGAACACTTCCATTACTTAAGTTTTACTTGTATAATATTCCATTACATATTCTATTAACATTTCAACTTATTAAACATTTCTGGTAAGTTATATATATATTCTAGGAATGTAATTGAATGTTACACAAGTTTTTGGTATTCTCCCTTGAAGAGAAAAGAAATATTTCAATATATATAAAAATTCAATTAAAACATTTAACCTCATTCACTTAGTAAGAATATAAGATATATTTAAAACATCTTCATAGCATTATGCAAGAATTTTCCAAAAAGTTTAAAACAATGTTAGAAGTTTATATCAAAACATTAGAATAAGCCCTTATTTTTAATAAAGTTCCTTAAATCCGATAATTTATTAGACTCATTATTTTAAAATAAGTATAGCCCAAGATTATTGAACTGAAACTAATAGTATACTCAAATCTTACATAAATATCCAAATCAAAGTATAAAATTTCATATCTTTATAATTAATTTTACACACTTGTTTAAAATGAATATTCAAATCATGGAAAAACATTTATTATGGTTTAATATAAAAATTCAAATAGTGAATAAACCTATAAATTTACTGTTAGTGCTTCGAAATCAAGTAAATATTTCAAACCATAGTTCCAAAATAGAGATTCAAATTTATTAGTCAAGTATATTACTATAAATAAAACTTCACAAATCATTTTTTTTTCATTTATATAATATCTTTAAATTATACATTCAAAGAAACTTATATAAATTTTACTCGAAATATTCATTTGAAAACTTCATTTGCAAATCAATCATCTTCAATACTTTAATACTTTACAGAAAAATTTCATCTGTAAAATTTCTTGCTTCGTTTATAAATACCACATAATTTTTTTAATAACATCTTTATAAATATATGTAAACTATTTGAAAACAATTACTTACATCATTACTTGTATTTAAAAAGAAGTTATTGAAAACCTTAAATCCATTATTTATAAATTTATTAGTTTTAAATCTTAAAATACTTTTAAACATCATTAATAAATCAATAATCATTAACTTTAAATATGTTTTATTTAATTAATAACTTCTCACAATATTTACAACACTAATAATTTACTGCTAAACCATGTTGTACATAAATAAACAATATTTTAAACATTTTAAAGTATTTAGAAATGGAAAAAATGACCAAAATATCTTTTATATAATACTTTATCAAAATACTTTTATAACTTAATGTTTTAACAAGTTTATCCTCGTTCTTGCCGACTCTGGTCGTACATTGATCAGGCGTAAGACTAGAAATCTCCAAGTACTTAGTAGAATTGTTTCAATACCCAGTTAAAATACTTAAAAACAGGTATGAGAAGTACCACTCAAAATCTGATGTCAAATGATGGTGTTACGATAACAGTGGCCTGCTGCTGATCCAGTGTTTACGCAATGGACACAAAACTTTCCAGAAGATCCTTCCACCTTTCGAATTCCAGAAAAATATCGTACCCATTTCGTAAACAAGGGACCATCAACCCCTGCTGTAGTGGTAACTGTTGATTTAATGGTTTACACAATGGATGCACATCCTTCTCGGAAGATCCATAAACAACAGATCGCAGGATCGAAAGCGCCTACATTGGGTAAACTAAAGAACCATCTACCCTGGAAAAAAATCGAGGAACTCATGAGTTTAAGTCCGGACAACCATATCGGTTCGAATCAATTTCTGAATTCACCCAAGTATATTAGGATTTATCGATCGAATCCATTCCTGGATTCCCCAAGTCCATCTGGGTCGAAGCATATCATTCTATACTTCTTTACGGAGAGTACTTCCCTATTCCTTTTACTTCAAAATAATAACATACCATATATAGTACTCTTTCAAAATCATAACTTCAACTATCACACTTATATAAATTCCATTATATATAAGATTTCATTTTCAGATAGAGTACTTTCCAAAGTCAATAGTCTCGAATATATCAAATCATTCTTATATAAATTCCGTTGTATATAAGATTTATCTCTTCAGATCGAATACCCTCCAAAATCAATAATCTTCCAAATCACCATATACTTATGTAAAATCCATTTTATATAAGAATCAAATTTTCCCAAAATCAATTTCATAGTATGAAGAGCCATATGAGATTGAACATCTTTGCTTTATAAAAGGTTTTGAATTTAGAATAGTTTTGTATATATATAATAGTTTGTATATAAAATAATTTGAAAAATAGTTTGTAAAATAGTTTGTAAATAAAATAGTTTGTAAAATAGTTTTGTAAATAAAATAGTTTGTAAACTAGTTTGTAAATAAAATAGTTTGTAAATAGTTTTGTATATAAAATAGTTTGTCAATAAAAATAGTTTGTAAAATAGTTTTGTATATAAAATAGAATAAAGTAGTTTTTCCCGTTCAAAGTCAAAAGGCTTAACAAATTCAGACTCAGGAAGAATATTCACTTGGCCCACCCAATTAATATACTGGGAATTTCTTTTATAGATGAGGGGAAGCCTTTAAGAGATAGGGGTGGCATGTCAGTATATAAGAAAAATAAAAGAAAATAGTTTTGTAAAATGGTTTTAAATTAATAGTAGTTTTTCATAAAAGAAAATTTTCAATTTAAATTACAAAGAATATCCAACCCAACAACTTTCAATTTCAATGTCAAAGCATATCAATAATATTAGAACATAAGATGTACATATGTCATCATTTCACAAAATCACATTTGATCGCTCGCTCGATCACACAAGTTCGCTTTCGAACTAGTATTGTTCATTCGACTTCCCTAATACGGACTTCGATAAGGTTTCTTGACTAGAAACCATCATTTTCCTTGCATAGCCATACACCATGATAGATAATTTTAGAATCAAATCAAAAATCCATATCAAATATTCGCCATCAAGAATCGAATGGAAAATCCTAATACGAAATGGTGTAATTCACCTCGAACTTGTGTACTCAAATCCGGATCAAATTAATTATGCGAATAAAACAATATATGTACAACTTACGTACTTATTTCAAATTTTTTCATCACCATTACATTTTGATTTTAATTCATTATTAATCTCATTGATTAACACAAATATCACTTCATACTTTAATATTTGTTTCACAGAATTTCTCCATTTAATATAAAACATTAATATATTCATTCTCATAACATTGCTTGTATTTCTCTTCATTTTTAAATTAAATTCAATTTCACATGTAATATTTCTCATTTAATACTACATTTATTGCAACATCCATTTATTTCATAAACAATTTACAAGTTGTGACTTTATTTAAAATCATTTCACTTTTAATTAAGTTCATAACACTTTTTTTTAAATCTCGTTTACAGCTTTTCCTTAATCACAATTTTGATTTAAACATGCCAAGGCATAAAGTTCACACTTGTATATTATTACATTACATGCCAATAATGTATAAAACAATTCTATTCATTTATTAACATAGATATAACAAATTTAACCTTGTTTCACTTGCTTTCAATTTAAGGTTACCAAATTCAACTACATAATTCAACAAAATTTCTACATTTCAACTCATATATTAATTCAGAAGTTTCGACTATCCAAAATATCCAGATATTCCATTTTATTTCAATAGTTGAAACTACCAATCAACAAACAACAATATTGACAACCAAACATTTCAATTTCATAACCAAATATCCTAATTATTCATTTTATGCTCTTTAATACATCATTACTAAACTAGTGTTTAGTCCATAAATTAAATCAACAATAATTAGCCAATGCTTATAAATTGACTAAATATAACAAATCAATAATAAATGATAATAATTAAATATTACCATTTCACAAATCAAATACATTACAAATAACTATAATAGTTATAAAAGTTTTATTCCTTTATATATAACATATAATATTAGGAAAAATTATTTCATTTCAAAACTTATATAAACATTTTATAACACTAACAAATACGCGCTCTCGTATATACACTCAGACAACTCATTCTAGGATATTACTACCCTATCTCTAATGAGTTAACCCCAACAGACTAAGGTATGTCTAAACCTGGCTCTAATACCAACTGTAACGAACCACCGTTTTGGATGGTCCAAATCGACAATAAACCACACATGTCATACTCAAACCATTCAAAAGGGAGGATTGTTAATGGGGTAAACAAGAAAAAAGAAAAGAAAAGAAAACACAGAATCTCACAGCAGAACGACAAAATATAATAATCAAATAAACAGTTCATGAAGCTGTTTTACAAATAACATTTGATTACACTTTTACAATTCAAATCAGAGTTATGCATACATCAGAAATAAACAAATAATGCAGCGGAACACAAAATGCAGTGGAATAATAAATAGCAATAATATACTGAATCTTCGTCTTCGTCTACTAGAAAATAGTCTTCAATACATTAAAAAAGCTCAGATTGACCCGAGCGTAATGAAAAGACAAAACACTCGAGTTAGAACAAAAAGATCTTATGTAAGTCAGATCAAAATAAGTAAAATAGAAATATTAGTGCAATGGTTTCATAGATGTTACAGGATTTTCATCTCCTATCAAGTGTACAACGTGAATATAATTATTTAAAGGGTTTCAAATAATTCGAAATATCAATCTTAATCATCTAATTAAAACAAATCCGAAGTTTGAATTAACTTAAACCCTTCAAATAATTCAATTCCAAATAAAATCCAAATTCAAGAAATTATATGGGTATATGTCATTTCAACCAGTATCAAAAATCAATATTTCCAAATCAATGAAAACCGCTCGGGTTTATCATTTCAATCCATAATGATTTTCCTCTAATTTATAAGATCGTTCGGGTATGTATCATTTCAACCCATAGGGATAACAGAGATATAGACATAAATAACATCCAATCATCCAAAATGTCAACCAATAACATCCATCCAATCACCCAAATATCAACAATTGAACATACAACACAATCATTATTGAAATCAACCAATAACTACCAACAATTTACTGGTTATCATTAACAGGTATTTAACCGGCAATTTAAATTTCAATATTAAATTAAATGGCAATTAAATTCAATAATAGTCAGATTTAAATGGAACGACAATTTAAAATATACTAAACAGCAACCAATCAATTTCTAATCACATCATAAATTCAATTTAGCTAACATAAGAAAATCTAGTAGTTGTGAGTGTTTGCTTACCTTTCGTGCTACGAAGGTGATGATAAAAATGGAGCAATTGGAGATTTCTAGCAAAGATCCAAATGCAAAGCAAATCTAACAAATCTTAGACACGAAAACGAATCAATAAACAAGTTTCAACTACTTCCAACTTCCAAACAACCCAAGATCCAAACTATGGACAAACCTGAAACTAAGTCATCTTTAAGAAAATATTCGGACAAGAATATTACCGAATCTATAAAGGTGACTACCTAGAAAGTTGTTACAAGTTATTTTCTCTCCATTTACAAAAAAAGAATCACTCAAAAAGCTTCTATCTTGAGGAAGTTATGGTCAAAACAAACAGAGGTGTTTTCTTAGTTGAAAATCTGAGTTCAAAAATAATTTGAAAAGATTTGAGTTGTTGACATAGCAAATTAAGGAATTTGAAGAACTGATATAAAAGAAAGTTGAATCCACTAGAAAAATAAATGATTTGAAAAAAAGAATTATATAATTTGGTTCATTCCTGAAGGAGATATGATTGATACAATATGAGGTATTTTCGGCCAAAACTGGATCCGAGAAAGGACTTGAATTGATATAGAAATATTCGGAATGGGAATAAGAGTTCAACAACAAAGTTGTTGCCATTGAAATTATACATGGTTTCAATTTTTTTTTGATTTGGAGTAGTTTAGTGGAATATAGAAGCCATGGAAATAAGGGGAAGAAAGAGGGAAAATATGGAAGGGGAAAAGAAGGGAAAAAGGAGAAAGAAGAGGAGAGGGAAGGTGGAAGGAGATGGCCTTGGAGATGGTGGAGAGGGCGGTGGCTATAGGGGAGGAGGAAGGGTTGAAGAAGATGAGGAAAGGAGTTATGAATTGTGAGGTTTTTGGAGGTTTAGATCTAGAGTTCTCGGTAGATTTTAAGGAGAAAGAAGAAGTGTAAAGAGAAAGTTTCTCAAGAGAAAAATTATGTACGTAGATGTTATCAGATAAAAAACATAAGGTCGTATGCAAAGGAATGGTCACATGACTGACTGGAGTTTTTTGGTTAACTGAGGCCCATTAGACCAAACAAACCCAATATGCCTTAGCCAAATAAAACACAACTAAACACTACCAATTCATGTTAATTTTTCACAGTAATTCAAATTTTTAGAACAATAGAAATTTGATTTTGACGAAACGAAAAGTGGAGGGAAGATTAGAATTCAGTCTAGTATCATATAAAAAGAATAAAATTTTAAAATTAAAATTTAAGTTTTTCAACCAAAAGTCAATCTTTGACTAAGTTTGACCAAAATTTGAAATTTCACAAAATTTTTATTCTATTAAATTTGGTCAAATAAAATACTCAACATCACAAATTCAATTTTTTTTAAATTTTTATTTAAATTCAAAAATAATGCTATTTTAAAGTTGTTAAAAGTAACGGATCATTACACTTTATCTTATTTAAAAGATGTAATATCAATTAATGCAATATTAATTTGTTTCCCCATATCATATTTAGAAGGTTAAATGTCATTAACTACGCATCCAATTCTCATCTAATTACATTCAAACCTATGTTATCATCCTTATTATTCAATCAACAATACCCTATGAATTATATTAACATAAGTTTACATTTTATTACATTCAATATTTTACCGTTAACATCTTTTCCATATTAACTGCAATAATTAATTACATAAATTTTCATTGATTTCCAAATTAATTCCAAACATATTAAATAATGAGATGATAAATGAACAATTGTTACCTTTAAGTAATTTAATCATATTAAGTTTATTATCTACAACAAATGTTATGACTACTTACACATCACTGATTATATTCAATTTCAATTAACAACATATAATTCCAACATTCAATTGCCTTAATTCCATTAATTACCCATTTAATATTCAAACGGACAAATTAATGAGAAGATAATTACAACCATCGTTTATAATAATAGTTCATATCTATTATCTTATCATTTACAACCAAGGGTTATAACAAAAGGATTTTATATTCTATATTAACTTATTCCAATCAATTACATATAATCTCATTATTAAATGCATCATTTAATTTATTTCATTATTTATAATTATAACCAAATAACCTTACAATTATATCCATTGTTTGAAATTGGATTAAAATGGTTATCAATTATATTAAATCAACATTACTATATTACATTCTAATTGTTTTATCATTACAAATCATACATTTTAATTTCTTACAATATTAATATTTCAAAATATTATTAATTTAATATTTTAATTATCGAAAAATACAGGTCGTTACATTACTCCTCTTTATATATCCATTCATATAATATTTGATTAAGTGTTATAGAGTATAGATGACCAGTCAAACTGTACATGCACACTTATAAGGAGTTTGTGGTACTTTGACGGTGCACTAGCACTTGTCGTTGTATAGTAGCACGAGATGGGCTTTACTTTGGCCTTCATTGTTTTTATTTCTTTTTTGTCCTGATTCATTCAGGTTATCTTTAATCCAAATACATGCCCCATCGTTTTCTTTACTTTTGTCGTTCCTTTCTTTTTCCTAATTCATATAAGGTATCTTAACGCAAAAGCTTATCTCCTCATTTGTTTGATTATCATCACACTACATTACCTTTTGAAGTATGTGTTTTTTGAAATTAAGTACTTAGATTGTAATACATAGTTGTACTATAAGTCCTAAATAGTAGGTAACATATCACAAATCAACATATGTTCAGTATTTCAAATCACGCTAACATGTACCTCATGAATTAAAGCCTAAGTGCCTAACCATTAGGGCAGTGATACAGGACTTTGAATTATGTATTGATGGGTTGGCATTCATCTAATTGTGACACAAATAGAAAAATATAACATTTATCTTAGAAATACTCTAAAGCTCTTGAATAATGGTTTTCCAAATTCTTCAACTCTTGAATGCACAAGTTTGAGGGTTGTTGTGTTAGCCTTAAGAAGCAAACGACATTGAACAATTGCACCATATTCATGCTTTCAAGGCAATGTCTTATCGATGGCACAACTAACTTCTTTTGTTGCTCTTTACTGTTCTTATTCCAACAATTCGAATATTCAATAATTCGAAAGCGAAATTTGCACACTGTTAGGAAAATATTGAAATATCAATGTAAGGTTCCTTACGCCTTTTCTATCGAAGACCACTAGCTCAAATGGCAACTGATATGGCGATATAGGCTGAGATTATAAAGGTCATGGGTTCAAACCTCCGAGACATTAAAATGGGTATCATACTTGAATCAAGCACCACTCTTATAATAACAAAAGGTTTCTTATGCCTTTTCTATGTTACATAAGCGAGACATAAGAGGGCATATGAATGAAGTACAAAAAGGTGTCAAACAGGCATGTGAATTTACCTATGTTTTTCCTACATCTCATTTTTCACAAAATAACATGAGTGTAGGAAAGAAGTAGAAATTCTCTGTGCCTTTCCTATGCTTACTTAATTCACATACATTTTTTCCTATAAAATATTTTTATCTATTAATTTAATAATTATTATTAGACATATTTTCAATCTCGCAATTTTTTCTTATACTTTATTTTAATTTTATAATAATATATATTCTATCTAAAAGTCAACGGTTAAAAATATTACTTATTTTTTAAATTAATTAAGCATAATTTAATAAATAATAAATAATGGTTTTATTATATAATAAGTATTCATTAAATTTATAAAAATATGCAATGCATTAAATATTAAAAAAAATTGAATGAATATATGTGTATATATATTATGATAAAGAATAAAAAAACTTTGCATAATCACTCCAAGTCCAAAATGAGAAATCACTGCCTTCATTACAATAATTTGCAGAGTCGATAAATGTAACAATCCATCTTTCACTGCCCTTTGATTCTACATCCAAATCGATGCACAAATATCAAGGATAAAAAAGGTGGATCGTTAGGTTAAAAGATGAAATAAACTGTATATAGGCTATCTACTTTAACTGCACTTTCTAAACTCACAACGAAAGAAATACGATATAATAGAACTTATCAAATAAATATTTAAAGTAAACCAGAAACAATCATAGGTGTTATAACATAAATTCAAAGAGTATCATGAATACATAACATAACATGCACTAATCGGTAGTTTCAAGTATTGAAATCGTTTGTAAAACGCCTAATACTGCATACACACAAATGCATAACAAAACATATACACTAGTCATTTCATTACATGAGTCGTATCAATGTTCCTACCCATGTCCCTAATCTCGATCACGCCTTCGATTGTCATCTCGGTCGTCAAGAATCCCATCTTGCAATACCAAACCTCTTTGCAATGAAAACCGAACCATGTTCCATGTTTTGCATCGTGCCAATTCCATCAGCTCAAGATCCTCCCTAAAGCCCTTTAGAGCCCCACAGTACAAGCTAAAATTGCAAGAGTTAAAAAAAAGATTGGTATTGCTCCTTGAACTAGGCTTGTTGTCTAGTTAGATGCCAACCGGTCGACTACTTGCTCTCAGCATGGAAAGAGCTCCAATTTTATAATAAACTATATCACTTATTTTTCAGATGTTTCCCACTCATTTTACTACCATGTGGATCACTTCCTACTCCTCTTATCTTGCACTACTTGGCCATTATTCGGAGATGTTTTATTGGGCATTGGGTGTGGTTTCTTATGGGAATCAAGCAAACTCTTGCCAATTAAAGACTCTAACTCAACTCTTTAAGCTCCTAGAAAATTTTCGTTCAATTTCGAGAACTCTTGTACATCATAAATAGAAAAATAATCTTACTACTATCATCCGTATGCATACATGTACACATACATATGCAAGCACAGACACAACCAATGCATACACATATACTAACACATTCACATATACATTCATTAGCAGACACATTATCAACCAATTCACGCATTCAACATCTAATAATTCAATCAACATTCAACCATTTAACTTTCTCTATATACATACTTACATTTACATATCTATAAGAATTTATACATGCTCGTGCATTTCTTTGTATACATACCTATATGTATATATCTATAGGCATTTATATGTGCTTCTACACATATCTACACGTACACATACATATATTTTTTTACCACTTTCTCTATGGTTGAAATGGCTTGCACTCAACAAGCAAGTTACTAACTCTTTACTACATATTTCATGCATTAATTGACCATAAAAATAACTTTTCTTGTAGGTATTCTAGCTCTCATGTTGATTTATAATCAAGTGTATGTTATCCATACTAATAAAATGATCTTTTAAACCATTCTCGAATATTTACAATTTTATATATAAACCCATATTTTCAAAAATAATTACATATATTAATTTAAATAATTATTTATCTATAAATTCATTGATCAATATATTCTCAAAATACTTCTTAATATATATTTGTTAAAACTTAACTCATTTTTAAATCATCATTAAAACAAGCTTAGTTAATCAAAGTGCACATTTTTCTTACTAACATTTCCAATTTAATAGTTTTGAATCCACTAAGTGATCATAATATCAATTTCATGCCAAACTATATGGTTTATTACAAACCACATCAAGTTCCTAACCATTTTCATGCTTACTAATTTTCCCAAATGACGTGTCTTTATCTTCAAATCAACAACCTAATTATGTAGGCCTGTTCTATATCATTATCATAACTCATTACAACCTAAATCAAGTTACTAACCAAATCATGCTTACTAACTTTTCCTAATGACATGATTATCATATCAAAAATACTACCATATGACTATGTTTATAATATCAACATAGCTTCCAAACCATAACCAATCAAGCTTAATGCTTATAGACAATCAAATTAGCTCATTAACTCTTTTCAGATTATCATATACATGGTTAAAACAAACAAAGTGATCACCTTAAATACTTTATAGCATTTACATAACCTAATCAAAGCACTTATGAACATCCTAACTCCTTTACATAACATAATAATCCAACACTCATGAGTATAGTCGTGTATATACAAATACATGACAGAAGAATCATTCCACTCACCATAGAAAACCATTAATCTAGTCTATCAAGAACCCATCATTCTAAGCCTCTTTCTCTTCTTCCCAAAGTTTCTTTCTTCACTATATGCTCGCAAATGAAATGGATTTTTATAACAACCCATAGCTTAATGTATGTCAAGGAAAATGCTTCTTTCAATTACTTAATACCTTTTATTAGAAATGAAGTAGACTCAATTTCCTTACAAGTACTGGGTCATTTAATACTTCAAATTCGAGGTGAACCCTTAATATATATTCCTCTACCTATCCGCAATGCATATCTCTTTCCCATGGGTCATATGGTTGGGCATGTCCCACATCAGTAGTAAGTATGCACAACTGTTGGTAACCTCTAGGTGAAGGACAAACTTTTGTTGTGTAACTTTGCTGACCTCGCATCCTAACCCCATACTAAACCAAACCAATTATCCTAGGATAAATAGTGAGCTAGGCCTACTAATTCACATTTATCCTAAATGTATAATTAAGGCTATATAATTTCCCACTATGAAATTATACTGCTTTCTAGTATGTAATTCTTATCTTATATGTTTATTTACTATATTCCATAAATATCAATTGTCCGTAATAAATAGTCATTATTATTTTATTTGGACAATCTCTAATACATTTATTTATTCGTTCTAATACAACTTATTATATCTATTTAATTTCTCCATAAATGCCACATTAAATCCTTTAACCTGTCATATTAAACACATTTATGTCCCTATTTCTGTAACTCCCTATTAACTGCACATTTATTGCCTTATTAATTTTGGAGTTACTATCTCTTTTCCATCTACACCTTTTAATCCTATAATTCATTATGTTATTTTTAACTAGACGTCCTAATGATAACTAATGCAAATATCAACATATATTATGCTATATAAATATATTTTTTTAATCGACGAGCACGGTTATACGTGTGTGTGTGTGTATTCCTAACACATTAATCTTATGCTTAGGAATATTAGAATATTAATTTCAACATTTTAATTTATTAGAGTTATTCTTCCCAAAAAATTACCGTTATAATTTTCCATAAATTACCTAAAAATAAGACTGTGCTTCGTTTGAAATTACAAGTCGATTAGGGTGTGGGTTGTTACAGATTTCTACATCTTGCCTTAAAATGAATTGTATCGATTTTACTTGGATTTACAAAAATTTATTTGGTTGGAACTGGTTTAAGGCATGAAGTTCATGGAAAAATAAAATAGAAAGTGTTTAAATTATAATGTGAAATGGAAGAGAGAAGGTGGAAGAGACAGATAACATGAAAGGTGGGGCCATGGCCAAAAAATGCACCACTCAATTTCATGAAACTTGGTTACTCCATATCTCTATATGTCTAGGCACAAACATATAAGTTCTATATGTTTTTCTTCACTGAAAAGGAAATTTAGGCTCGATAAGTAAGTCTCAAGTCCTAAGTTATTTATATCCAAAAGTTAGCTTCTAAGGTGTAACATCCCCCACTGGAGGCCCAAAACTAATAGCTATGGATGCTATAGTCATCCATAGTTATTAATCCTCGACGACAAAATACGGTAATGTTAGATACATTGATATAACAGAAACACATGGATATGGAAAAAAATTTAAAATCAACAAAAAACTTCCTCATTCCATTGCAAAGCATTTCAAATTCATTATATAATCCCAATACAAGAACCACGTTCAGAGAAAATATAATTATTACAACATACGCTAAGAGCGACATACGAAGATGGCTCCCTGGATGATCAGATTATATAACTAGGCAATTAAACATCTTTGCCTTTACAACAAAACACAACGGAATCAAAATAGAAAAGAACTCTAAATAGCTATCATGCCTCCTGCACGTCTCTGAAACTTATTCGTCTAAGGAGGTACCTAAAAACCTCAACTCTCAAACTACTCAAAATCAATTGAGCACCCGAGAGTTTAAGGGAAAAACATAAACTTCAAGTTAGACATAAAGCCTAATATGAATAATAATCTACCATCTCAAATCATTTAGATATCTAGTGAGATCATGCCGCTTAGCGGAACGGGTTTTCCCCTCATTAGTATCTTATTCAAATTTTATAAAACCATATACTATGCCCCTGCATCTACAATGGTTAAAATATAACATTTCAAAATAATATGATGATATGCAAACAAGTAAATCAATTATGTATTTCCCATACCCATTCATTTTTGAATATCTGTCTCGGTTATAGTTTCTAGGGTCACTATTAAATTAATAGTTTTCATGGGCTGACTATTAACATGTTTAACACTTATGGACTCCCCGTCCAGTTTTATAGTTTTCTTGGGATCACTAAGAACCTATTGTCCCCTGCCAATAACTTTACTGTTTCATGGGTTCTCCCTGAACCTATTGGTATCTCCAATAACTTCCCTCTTATCCTAGTTTTCGTTGGTTGACTAGAAACCTATTGACTTCTGTCAATAACCTAATTCGGATATAGTTTTCATGGGTTCACTACAAACCTATTGTCCCATGCCAATAACTCAATCTAATCATAGTTTTCATGGATTTACTGTGAACCTATTGGAACCTGCCAATAACTTTTCCTAAACATCGTTTTCATGGGTTTACTATGAACCTGTCTATCTAACAACTTCAATATTTAGGCATCCTACATTCTGGTCTATCTAACCTTCTGGATGCAATTCTACTCATTTAGGAGTTAACTTAATTTATATTCACTACTGGGTCAACCTAGCCGGTTATTCTGCCCTTCCCCAAAATACAGTTATGGGTCCATTATAATGTGAATATATATATATGAAGAAGTAAACATAATAACATAATAATACCAACACCTGTGGTTTAATACCCTTCAAATCATTTTATATAAAACTTGGTTAATCCCTTTAACCTGTTAATCAAGGAAAACTTCTTCAAAAACTCCATACTTAAATCATTCCAAAACTCTTTTATTATGTCATGGGTTTCCTTTAGAATGAGATTGGATTATTTGTTTTGAAAACTAAGGCTTTCGAAAACTTAAACCTTTACTTTCGAAACCATTGGAAAACTTCCTTTTGAAAGCACTAAAATCTTCTTTTCAAAACTCTAGGCACATGCCTTTCGAAACACTTTAAAACCTTTCTTTCAAAACCTTTCAAATGTATTAAAGTATTACCATTCAATTATAGAAGCTTAGCTTCGAAACCATTTGAAAGTACCCCTTTTGAAACCATTGGGTTTTTCCTTAAAATATCTTTTGGGTCAAAGTGAATACATACGAAAGTACCCCTTTCAAAAACATTGATCTTTGTATAAAATTATTTGGTGAAAAGTTGATGGCTTCGGAACAATCCATTCGAAAGCTTCAAAACATTTAAGTAAAACATTGAAGGATAGCATCGAAACCCCTTTCGAAGTCATTGCCTTTGAAACCTTGAACCCTTTCGAAATCTTTTAGGAAGTGGCTCGTATTTACAAAACAAAGGCTACCTTTCAAAAGCATTGATATCTTCACTTTCTTCGAAAGGCATAAGGTTGGCAGAAGGGTTTTGGCTAGGTCGAAACTACCTTTTTTTGAAATCATTAGTTTGGAAACTAAGTAACTTATTCAAATGCTATACTTTAAACAATAAGGCGGCAACCTTCTTTCGAAATCTATTCAAAAGACCCCTTCGAAAGCATACGTTTCAACACATTCAAAAGCATTTAGTAAAACATGCAAGCGCAATTCTTTAGAAAACAAAACAAAGGTTACGTTCCCATCGAAAGCTATGTTTCGACACCATGCCTTCCGCTTTTCTCTAATCCACTACGTACCAATGTTGATTCCTTGTGTATTGGTTTCGGCTTTGTGGGGTTTCCACTTGATTGAAGGTGGAAGCGATGAGTCGAAATGTGCTTCTAAAAGAGGCAGAACCCACTTTTCTGGGTAAAAGCTGATTAATGCCAATTAAAGCAATAACTTTATAACTAACTTGCCTATTTGTAAACATTTAATCGGTTGTCATAAATTTTCAAATTATTTTCCAAATAAAACTGCCGCATAATTTCAAATCTAAACGAAGATTAATTTAACAAATAAGCCCTTCCATTAAGAAAAACAATTAAATCGTTTAGGTCCTCCTTTCAAAATAATTTAATTCTCATAGTAAATTACTTAGGAAAAATCCTCAAAAATCATAGAAACTCACTTTTAAGATTTTATCCAATATATCTAAATTTCAAACCCAAGTTCTCAATATGATTTTTGAAATAAATTTCTAAACCCAATTAACCATATTTTCCTTTGAAAATTCATAATAAATTCTCCATAACTTGGAAAATTATGAAAATTAAAACCCAACTCCAAAATCATGTTTTACATAACATATAAATTCCTCATGGCATTCTAAATTCAATTTAAATGATTTTACCCTTAAAACCATGTATAAACCATTTTCAAAAAAACTTGTTTGACTATATCATATCATAAAATCCAAGCATATCATCAAAAATCATAATAATGGATTTAACCTTAAACCCGAAAATCAAATTATCATAAAAAAAAATAGAGATGGTTTCGATTATTATTCACCTTGATTAAGATAAGGAGATTGGATTGAGATTAATTTCCCCTAGCTTGAATCCTTAGCTTTAGATTGAATTTCTCTTCTTTTCTTCCTAGCAATGGTCAGCTCCCTTCTTTTATTACATTTGATTTTATTTTGTCAAAATGAACGTGAATGGTTAAGGCACGAGAATATAAGGGTGATGGAAATATGGTGCGACATTACCCTAACACCCTTATGTTAATTAATTAACTTGTATAACCATTTGTAGCCCATTTGTTTAATTAAGCTCCGCCTCTAAGTATTTATTCAAATATCAATCCCCTTATCACTCTAAGCTTTACATTATTTTATTTATCTAATTAAATCTCTTGAATAATATTATCAACATTAGGGGTGTTACAGGCTCCCCTCCTTAAAGAATTTCGTCCTCGAAATTCAATAAGGACTAAATACTAAACATAACAATCATCTGTAACAACTCCTAACAACCATACTAGCCTACCTGAGTAGCAACTATCTATATAAATATAATATAGACATACCCTCAAAGCAGATCAAGATAAGTGTCTCTAATCCTGTCTTCTGTCTCCCAAATACAGTCTTTCTCATTGTCGCTCCATTGAACTTTCACCAACTTGACTGTCTTGTTCCTCAATCTTTTCTCATCTCTCGCTACAACCCTAACTGGTTGTCTAACAAAAGTCAATTTAGGATCTACTATCAAATCTTCCAACCTTGTCGGAGGAATAGTAGCCTTTGGACCATGTACATATTTGCGAAGATGAGATACATGAAATACATTATGGACACCCGTCATACTGCCCGACAACTCTACTCTGTATGCGATCCAATCCTCTCTATAATCTAGAATGGACCAACATATTTCGGTGCTAGCTTCCCCGACTTTTCAAAATGTACCACACCCTTCATCGGTGATACTTTAATGAAAACCTTATCTCCAACTGAGAATTCTAGGTCTTTACGCCTCTTATCTACATAACTTTTTTGTCTAGACTGAGCTTCCTTCATCCTTTCTCGGATCAACTCGATCTTCAATGTCGCCTCTCTAACCAGATCTGGACCTAAGACTAACCTGTCTCTAGTCTCCAACCAACATGCTGGTGATTTGCGTGGCCTTCCATACAAGCCATTCCTATACTAGTCTGATAACTATTATTATAGGAAAACTCAACTAAGTGTAGGTGATCTTTCCAAGATCCACCAAAGTCCAATACACAAGCTCTTAATAAATCCTCGAGTACCTAATTGACTCTCTCTGTCTGCCCATCCGTATAAGGGTGATACATAGTACTCATCTTAAGCTTGGTACCTAATACATCTTGTAGACTCTTCTAGAATTCACTAGTAAACAAAGCATCTCTGTCACAGACTATACTACTAGGAATCCCATGTAGTCTAACTATGTTCTTCAAGAACAACTTAGCTAAATCAAGTATCGTCCGGGTTGACTTGACTGGAATGAAATGGGCACTCTTGATCAACCTGTCCACTATAACCAATATACTTTCATTTCCTCTATTTGAACTTGGCAACCCATCTATAAAATCCATGGATATCGAATCCATTTCCAAACTGGAATCTCTAAAGGTTGAAGCAACCCACTCGGCTTCTGATGTTCGGCCTTCACTTATTGACAGTTTGCATACTGCCTAACCCACAAGCCAACATCCCTCTTCATAACTTACCAATAGAAGCTCCTCTTCATATCTTGATACATCTTGGTCCCTTTAGGATGAATCGTAAACATAGATTGATAACATTCTCCAAGAACTTCTTTCCATAAGTCCTCAACATTCGAAACACACAACCGTCCCTTCTTTCTCAACCATCCCCTCTGGTCAAGACTAAAATCTTTTAGATCATCGATCTCGGTTCCAACCTCAAGCCTTCTAATCTTCAAAGTAATAATGGATCCTCCTTCTGCTTAGAAGTAATTCTCTCGATCAGCACTGGCCGAACTTCCAAATAGGACAATGTGGCAGTACTCTAACTAGAACTAGCAGTCGATCTTAACTCCACACTACAAGTAGTCAGAGCTTCTAAAACCTTACATTCTTCCAACATAGCTAACACCACATTCTGATGTCTTCTACTAAGAGAATCCGCTACCTTATTTCCTTTCCCAGGTGTATACTCTATACCAAAATCATAAGCAGCCAAAAACTCCAACCACCTCCGATGTCTCATATTCAGCTCCTTTTGAGAGAATAAATACTTTAATGACTTATGATCTGTGTATAGCTCAAATCTCTCCCCTAAGAGATAATGTCTCCAAATCTTCAATGCGAAGATCACCGCAACCAACTCCAAATCATAGGTAGGATATCTCACTTCATGCGGTCTAAGCTGTCGTGAAGCGTATGCAATCACTTTACCCTTCTGCATCAGCACAGCTCCTGATCCAGTTCCACATGCATCGGTAAACACCACCAACCCTTGGTTTCCGTCTGGAACTACTAACACAGGTGCATTGGTCAACAAATGCTTTAACTTAAGGAATGCTTCCTCACATTTGTCGAACCAGAAAAACTTCACATCCTTCTTGGAATCTTAGTCAAAGGTGCTACTTTCTGCGAGAAATCCTTGATAAATCTTCGGTAATAGCCAGCAAGTCCAAGAAACTTATAACCTCAGTCACCGTCTCTGGTCTCTTTTAATTATTAACAGCTTTGATCTTATTTGGATCGACTGACAAACGCTTTTCTAAAACCATGTGACCAAGAAACTTAACCTCTTTCTTCCAAAAATGACACTTGGAAAACTTCGCCTTCAGCTGATGCTGCCTCAACGTCTCAAGCACTACTCTTAGATGATTCTCATACCCTCTTTCATAGAGTATACTAAAATGTCATCTATAAATACCAACATGAACCTATCCAAATACACTCAGAAAACTCGGTTCATCAAATCCATGAAGAAATCAGGTGTATTCGTTAACCGAATGGAATTACTAACCACTCGTACGAAACATACCTAGTCTGAAATGCTATCAATGTAATACTATCCTCTACCACTCTTAACTGATGGAAACCCGTCACCAAATCCAAATGGGAAAACACTTTAGCTCCACACAACTGATCAAATAGATCATCAATCCTCGACAAAGGATTCTTATTCTTAATCGTCCTTTCATTTTATTTACGATAATCGATGCACATCCTCAATGACCCACCTGGTTTCTTCATGAAAATTGCGGCCGCTCCCCAAGGTGAACTTCTTGGCCTAATAAAATTCCTTCCTTCTAGATCCACTAGCTGCACCTTCAATTCCTTCATCTCAGTCGGTGTCATCCTGTTAGGTGGTCTACTGACAGGTTCAGCTCCTAGATCTTATCTGAAACTCAACAGCTCGTTTCGGTGGTAGTCTCGTAACTGGCTCAAAGACATCTGCAAACTCTCTTGCTACTCAAACCTGTCTTAACTCTTCTCTTACTTCCATAGGACTTAACAAAGCACAACTACTTCGGTCAGAATTCTCCATGGAGAATATAATTCGGTTATGACTATAAGGGTGTCTTAGTGATATCTCCCCATCTTGGAAAAATATCCTAGCCTCATACTTACTCAACCAATCCATACCCAAAATGATTCTGAAATCTACGAAACTGAAAACATACAGACTGCATGTAAACTTATGACCTAACAAGTCTAGTTCTAACTATTCACATCTCATCACTAGAGTTGCATACCCTCATATTGGATTCGCAACCCTTAAGGAAGTAACAAGGTATGTGGGTTCTAAGCATAACTTATCAACCAAATTCTGAGATATAAATGAATGTGATGCACCAGTACCAAATAGTATCCTAACTGGTATACTCTTAATCAAAAGCATACCTTCCATCACAGTCTTCTCTTTTTTAGCTGTAGTTGGCCTATCAGATGATGGTCCAATAGCAAAAACCTTTCCCTTGTCCGCTCGAACTAGTTATGGACACTGATTCTTATAATGCCCAACTTGGTCATAGTTAAAGAAAATTCGCGTTCTTCTTTTCTGCAGTCTTCTTCCCCTTGCCCGACCGGCACTCATGAGCATAATGACCTTTCTTGTCACACTTGAAGCAAACTAAATCAGCATTTTCCTTCTTGGCAGCTTCTCCCTTCTGGGCTCCCTTCTTCTTAAAAAACTTCCTCTTCTTTCCCTGAGAACCCTGGGTTTCAACCGGCTTTTCTCTAGCACAAATAGCAAGCACCTCCTCATGTTGGATTATCATCTCCAAAACTACATTACAAGGATCATGGAGATATGGCAAGGTTGCCCTTGCAATCTCAGGTCTCAATCCGCGAATGAACCTCTCATTCCTCCTGATGTTGGTGTCTATAGTAGCATGTCCATATCGGGACAACTCATCAAACTTAGTAGCATACACGATTACCGACATTTCTTCCTGCACCAAATCCATAAAATTTATCAACAATGTTGACTTAGCAACTTCGGATAAAAACCTCTGTTCAAATCTCCCTCTAAAATCGGCCCAAGTCAACTCCTCCTCCGGATCTCCGGCAGTAACACTATTCCACCAATGAAGTGTTGCGCCTTGCAACTACCTAGAGGCCAGCCTCCTCTTCTGCGCATCATCCAAACCCAAATCAGCAAAGATTCTCTCGCAATGCAACAGCCAATCCTAAACTCCTATAACATCCTCCGTTCTCATAAACGGCTTCCCACCAAGACTGGTGTAGTCTCTGCTCAGCTTAGCATAATTATTCCCAACTAGAGCCACATGATTAGCTCCTCCAACATTTCCAGCAACATCAGCAGCAGCTCCTGCTTGCATCGTATTGACGAAAAACTGCTACATCGCTCCCATATCCACTGGTGGAGCACCCATATTGGCATTAGCATTTTGCTTAGCATTAGCCTATCGACCCGGGATCCTTTTAGTGGGTCGAAAGTTTCCATTGGTTGTGGTGCATCGTCCACCGAGATTTCCTCTTTTGTTTCCTGCCTCCATACCTTCTTTCTCGTAAATCTGCATATGAGCCTTAGTAAGATACAAAAGAACAGTCTAAGAGAGAGGGGAATATGTACTTATATATATATATACACCAAATACAAGTACATTACTATAGCGTTAACCCAAACCTCGATCTTATTTTCTGATTCATTGGATTATGTTTGAAAATCTTTTAGGTTTAAATTTCTTTTAAGTTTCATAAACCTATGATCTGATACCAACTTGTAACATCCCACTTGGAGGCTAAAAAATAATGGCTACGGATGCTTTAGTCATCCATAGTTATTAATCCTCGGCGACCAAATACGGTAATGTGAGATATATTGATATAACAGAAACACATGGATATGGAAAAAATTTAAAATCAACAAACAAATTTCTCATTCAATTTCAAAGCATTTCAAATTCATTACATAATCCCAATACGAGAACCACGTTAAAAAAAATATAATTATCACAACATATGCCAAGTGTGACATAGGAAGATGCCCCCTTGGATGATCGTAGTATATAACTAGGCAATTAAAAATCTTTGCCTTTACAACAAAATACATCGAAATAAAAATAGAAAAGAACTCTAAATAGCTAGCATGCCTCTTGCACTTCTCTGAAAACTTATTCGTCTAAGGAGGTACCTAAAAACCTCAACTCTCAAACTATTCAAAATCAATTGAGCACCCGACAGTTTAAGGGGAAAACATAAACTTCGAGTTAGACATAAAGCCTGATATGAATAATAATCTACCATCTCAAATCATTTAGATATCTAGTGAGACCACGCCGCTTAACGGAATGGGTTTTCCCCTCACTAGTATCTTATTCAAATTTTATAAAACCATATACTTTGCTCCTGCCTCCAAAACGGTTAAAATATAACATTTCAAAATAATATGATGATATGCAAACAAGTAAATCAATTTTGTATTTTCCATACCCATTCATTTTTGACTATCTATCTCAGTTATAGTTTCTAGGTCACATTAACCTAATAGTTTTCATAGGCTGACTATTAACATGTTTAACACTTATGGACTCCCCGTCCAGTTTTATAGTCTTCTTGGGATCACTAAGAACCTATTGTCCCCTGCCAATAACTTTACTATTTCATGGGTTCTCCTTGAACCTATCGGTATCTCCAATAACTTCCCTCTTATCCTAGTTTTCGTTGGTTGACTAGAAACCTATTGACTTTTGTCAATAACCTAATTCAGATATAGTTGTCATGGGTTCACTACAAACCTATTGTCCCCTGCCAATAACTCAATCTAATCATAGTTTTCATGGATTTACTGTGAACCTATTGGCACCTGCCAATAACTTTTCCTAAACATCGTTTTCATGGGTTTACTATGAACCTGTCTATCTAACAACTTCAATATTTAGGCACCCTACATTCTGGTCTATCTAACCTTATGGATGCAATTCTACTCATTTAGGAGTTAACTTAATTTATATTCACTACTGGGTCAACCTAGCCGGTTATTCTGCCCTTCCCCAAAATACAGTTATGGGTCCATTATAATGTGAATATATATATATATATATGAAGAAGTAAACATAATAACATAATAATACCAACACCTGTGGTTTAATATCCTTCAAATCATTTTATATAAAACTTGGTTAATCCCTTTAACCTGTTAATCAAGGAAAACTTCTTCAAAAACTCCATACTTAAATCATTCCAAAACTCTTTTATTATGCCATGGTTTTCCTTTAAACTGAGATTGGGTTATTTGTTTGAAAACTAAGGCTTTCGAAACCTTAAAACTTTACTTTTGAAACCATTGGAAAACTTCTTTTCAAAAGCACTAAAATCTTCTTTTCAAAACTCTAGGCACCTACCTTTTGAAACACTTTAAAACCTTTCTTTCGAAACCTTTAGAATGTATTAAAGTATTACCATTCAACCTTAGAAGCTTAGCTTCGAGACCATTTGAAAGTACCCCTTTCGAAACCATTGGGTTTTTCCTTAAAATATTTTTTGGGTCAAAGTGAATACATACGAAAGTACCCCTTTCGAAACCCTTGATCTTTGTATAAAATTGTTTGGGGAAAAATCGATGGCTTCGAAACCATCCATTCGAAAGCTTCTAAACATTTAAGCAAAACATTGAAGGACAACATCGAAACCCCTTTCAAAGCTATTGCCTTTGCAACCTTGAACCCTTTCGATTTGGGTGAATTTTTAAGATATTATCATTTTGGAATTTATGTGAATTTTTAAGATTTTTCTCAAGAGATTTGGGTGAGTTTGGATTTAATTAGAAAGATTAGTATTTAATCAAGGGGTAGATAATAATTTTGATTAAATATTGGAGCATTGGGGGATTACATGCGGCAACAAATTCTGAAAAGAATTTAAAAAAGGTTTTGTTATCCAATAGAAAATACAACATAAGGGGTTAGGTAAAAAGTAATTGATTTACTTAGTTAAAAATCAGTTATTATAATAATTACAGCAACGCCACTTACCTTCGAAAGCATACAATGCCGCTTTTCTTCGAATACTAAGGGGATAGGGGTGTCAATGTAGTTTAGCATATACTAGAATGAAGGCGGAAGGTTCCTTTCACACTAATCAATAGTATCGAAAGCGTCCCTCCGCATACATACACTTTAATAAGTTTGCACTGCCGCATTAATCGATTCAACTATAATGGAAAGGACCTTTCACTAGTAGATAGTGTCGAAGGAGTTCCTTCCGCTCTTATATGTTGTGCAAGTATGTTCATCAGTGAATATGGAAGCGGTATCCGCACCCAATCAATGGTGTCGACAGCATACCTTCTATACCTTTATACTTCAGTAAGTCCAACCATTATGGAAGGTATGTTCTGCACTAGCTGATAGTGTCGTAAGAGTCCTTTTGCATGCATGTTTAACTACAGAGGTGGAAGGGTTATGCCGCACCCGATCAATGGTGTCGAAAGGGTCCTTCCGCATGGTTTCAAATAAGTAATGGAAGGGGCCTTCCGCATTGCTTAAGCAATGATTTCGAAAGGTCCTATCGCTAGAGTAAAGTGGCGAAAGGGGTAGCCACTTGTTTTGAACCCATTGGTTAAATTGAAGAGCATGAAGGGCTTGGTTGCTCTATGATGTCGAAAGGGAGACTCAAGGAGGGTAACTCATGATGTCATAATGATCCGAAGGATTTTGTCGAAAGCCTTTGTTTTCAAATCAGAGAACCCATTCTCATATTTAAAGTAAATACATGGCAAGGTAAAAAAGTTTCGAAATGACATTTACCATTGAAATTTTAGAGGAAGCTTTCCTTACTAAAGATAGTGGGTTAAGGGTATTAACCATATTTCACTAGCAAATGATTACAAGGAATTAAAACATGGATCTTTATAATGTTGTGTTATTCGATCAGTTATCATGTATGCTTGTGTAATCATATTCGCTTCATTATTAACCCATAACTGCATTTTGGGGTGTTATGGGCAGAATGACAGACTAGGTTAACCCAGTAGTGAATATACATTGAATTACTTCTGTGTGAGTAGAATTGCATCCAGGAGGTTAGATAGACCGAAATATAGGATGCCCAGGACTAATTAAAAGATTATTGGTTTAGACAGGTTCTTAGTAAGCCCATAAAAATTGTATTATGGAAATTGTTATTGGCAAGGTCCAATGTGTTCTTAGTGATCCCATGAAAACTATGTCCCGAACAGGTTGTTGATAGAGATCATTAGTTTCATAGTCAGCCCATAAAAACTATGACATGGGAGATGTTATTAGAGAATCAAATAGGTTCATAGTGACCCCATAAAAACTATGATTGGATGATGTTGTTGGTAGACACTAATAAGTTCTTAGTGATCCCATGAAAACTATGAAATCGAACAGATAGTCCATAAGCTTGGAACAGGTTATTAGTCAGCCCATGAAAACTAATAGGTTAATAATGACCCTAGAAACTATAACGTGAGACAGATAGTCACTTGAATGATGATGGGAAATCAAGAGCATATTGCATGGTTACATATCATCATAATACATTTTATTATGTTATGTTTTAACCTGTGCAGTTAATGCCCCGCTATAACCCTGCTATATCTCATAGTGGATTTCTGCCGCTACGATATTTCCATATAGCCCCAAATATAGCCTTTCCGCTTTAAGCCCCGTTATTTCCGCTATATCCCGTTATTTCCGCTATATTCCGCTACTTCCGCTATATCTTCTTTTAAAAAAATGAATTGAAAAATCATATTTATACATTATAAAAATTATGAAATTAATTTATTTAATTGAATTTTTAGTATATTTTTAGAAATGAAAGTACTCTAATATTCTACTAAATTAAATTATGTTATATAACAGTTTTACGTTTATTTACAATATATTCGCACATGTTTTTATTTAAAATTATTTATGTATTAATTATAATTCAATTGAATGTTAATTTTTCACTTAATTACCATTTATATATTTGTAAAAACATTAAGTACGAGTTTTATATGTTATTTTAGAGTCATCCGTTGTATCCCGCAATATCCTCGCTGTATCCCCACTATGACTTTTTGCACCTCCGCCGCATTGAGTCTGCCGAGCGCTTTAACTGCACAGGTTGTAACCATGGTGGATGCAGATGCACAGTATATGGTTATTATAAATTGAGTTAAGATAGTAGTGAGGGTAAAACCCATTCCGCTAAGCGGCGTGATCTCACTAGATATCTATATGGTTTGAGATGGTAGATTATTATTCACACTAGTCTTTTTGTTTGACTCAAGGTTTATGTTTTCCTCTTAAACTCTCGAGTGCTCAATTGATTTTTAAGTAGTTTGAGAGTTAAGGTTTTCAGGCTCTCCTTTAGACGAATAAGCTTCCAGAGACGTGCTGGAGGCAAGCTAGCTATTAGGAATTTTTTCTATTTGATTCTTCTTTGTAATTGGATATAATGGAAAAGCTACTTAGTGCCTATAATTAGACTTTGATCAACCAAGGGGACATCTTTATATGTTGCTCTTAGCGTAATTTGTAATAATTATATTCTTTGAACGTGGTTTATGAATTGGGATTATGTGCAACGACCCACTATTTTGGACCATTCGCATCCGCACATGTCGGACTTGAATAATTAAAAACAATGGATTGTAAATAAAATTTGGAAAAACTCAGAATATACAGTAAATAAATCACAGATCACAGACATAGAGTAATATAACAATGCAGTGGAAGCAAAGAAATAGTAGTTCATGAAGTTACTATGTATATAACAGAGTTAAACAAGATACAACAGAATTTACAAATACAAAGAGGTCTCAATACAATAGTCAAATACAAGATCTGAATACATCAATGGAATCAACTGGATAACTGAAAGCAGAATAAATAGATGCATCCAAGCGGAACTCCAGCTCCAAAGGTGAGTCTCGAATGCTGTATCACTCAGTCTGACCTGAGCGTAAAGCAAAACACAAAACACTCGAGTCAGGACATACATACTTATACAATGTAAACCAACTCAAGTGAACTGTAATAGAACAGTACAAGTAACTTAAAGAATGCTTGGGATCGCCCATTCTTTAAGGATCCGTTAAACTATCTACTATGTAGTAATATTCGCTATTTTAATAATGTCTATAATAAAATAATCTTACTTTTAAATAGCATTAAGGCTTTACATTTTCCACCTTAACACGTAATAGTCCCAGTAGTCTATCCATTATTAGCATACTCCTAGATCGGGGGCTACCCTCAATACACCACTGGCTACGGCACAAATCTAAACTCGTAGTAAAGCTCGATATGGTAGGTGACACGACACAACAAGGCAATGCCAGGGTAGATATACCAATTACGCATCCGGGCTGGTGGAAATGCATAGCAGCCACTACCGCCCACCTCGGAACACACTCCCGAATCAAAAATCGAGGATGGCCATCAAATCAATCACAAAGTAATAGAATAGTATATGATGGAATGCGTTCGATCAGAGGTGCTACCTCATTGGCCCGTCGATCGCTCCTGTTTTAGCCACCTTATGCCAACTCACGGGAGTCAGGTCCACGTATATACCTCAATAGGAATCGTCGCCACCATCCTACTTCATTCTGGAATCTCCACCGCGTACACAGTTGTTAAAGTGGTTTTCGGTATCGACAGAGAGTATGCCCATATCCGATCCTGGTCTCTTTAACAACCAATCGTTATTATAACCCATGGATATTTATTTCAAAACATTTCTATTCCAAAATCATTTAAATCAAATACCATTACTTTCCAAAATAATATCCATTTCAAAACTAAATACTATCTTATTTCATTTCAAAACCAAATCAATATATTATTTTAATAAAACCCAAATTTCCAAATCACCGAATATTTTCTTTAAATTTATTTAACTTGAAATATTCCTTTAAATCATCTTATACCAAACCACTTTATAAGGTCACATTCTTAAATCTTAAATTCCAATAAGCTTCAAGCTAATATATTTAAAGACAATTCTTAATTAAATACTATTTCAACTAAATTCATTTCCGGACCAATTAAAAGTAAAGTCATTATACATACAAACCAAATATTCAATTTCCAAAAATTTAGCATTTTCTGAGTTCATTTATTCACTTAAATACTTTAAAACATGGAAATTTCAGCTTTTGCAGCACTTAGAAAAATGCTGCGGTAAGTTATATTTGAAACAATTCATTTCAGCAAAGGCAGCACTCATAAACTGCTGTAGTAGTTTAGTTTCATTTGAAAACTAGTTCAGTTCAGAAAAAGACAGCATTTACAAAACTACTGTAGTAGTTCAGGGTTCAATTTGAAAAATTAGTTCAATTCAGCAAACTACAACACTTATCAAGTGCTACTGTAGCTCTTTTATTAGTTCCAGGTTTTAGTTTTTAATTCAGCAACCACAGCACTTACCAAGTGCTGTAGTAGCCCTTAGTCAATTTAGCCTTTAGTTCATTTGCATCAACCACAGCACTTACAAAGTGCTGCAGTATCCTTTACATCAGATTTTAAGTTAGTTTCAGAAATTATAGCATTTCTGAAGTGCTAGTAATTAAATTTCCAGATTTATAATAAATTTCAGAAACAATTAAACTTCAATTTTAACTATTTTAACTTATAAAAATCGTATTTTTTGACTTCAAAAATGTTCATTCTAATACCCTTTAACTTATGATTTTATAAAGAAAATTTTTACAATAAAATCACATTTTCCAATAATTTCACTTATTAAATTCAAGTGTACCATTTTCCCATTCTTTGCATTTTTTTTCAATTAACATAACACTTAAATTTAAATTACCATTTCATAAATAAAACTTAATCTCCATTTTTATTTGATTAACTTAAACTTTCATTTTTAAACCAAATCACAAATTTCCAAAGTAAGTTATATTCAAATTCCAATTTTTTCCATTTATTTATTTCACATTTTTAACTTGTAGAAACATCACTAACGCTTTAAAAAATATCATTTTTAATTAAATTTAAATCAAAATATCATAATTTACAATTTAAAATACTTAAAATTTCCAGAAGAATATATAAAATAACCACGGGTCTGTATAATATTTTCTAACCTAGGTCAAGTGATACGAATAATATAATATTTCAATCCATAATTTACAAAGAAAAATCCGGGTTCTATCATTTCAAACCCGCAATCCCAAGTTAAATAAAATAAATAAAAATCGCTCAGGCCTATCATTTCAGCCCATAACGATTTTTCCCTATTCTAAAGTCCATTCGGGTATGTATCATTTCAACCCATAGTGATAGGGAACTTGCAGTGATGATAAGTAGGAAATAAATAACAGTATACAAATAATATTATAACAGATGATATAAAAAGCATATAAACAATATTTAACATCATATAAATATATCACAGGCATGTATGAACATAACACATTATTTTATACAATTAACCTGTCATCAATTCACAATTATAAAAGTACGTATGTCTAGAGTGAATAACTCACCTTTTAAAAGCTAGAATTGAAATTCAAACCTAAATCTAAACTCCGCAAAGCACGAAAAGGCACGACTATATTCTTTTGAGTGGATGAAGAGTCGGATCCAAATCTTGTATACAAACAATTACACAGACATAAGTGTATAATTCAACATACAAGATTATGAATCAAACAATGAACAATATGGATCAAAGGGACATAACCTTTTGATAAAACAAAGCAAGATGCAAACTTGAGTGAAAAGAGAGCGCAAAATCCACATCTTGTACATAACAAAATAAAGCAAATAAATATCCCAAACATAAGAACATGATTCAATACAAAGAATAGAGATTACAACAATGAAAAGATAGGAAATAAAATGACATAACCTTGATAACTCAAAGCAAGGTGATCAATACATGGCTTGGTTTGGTCAAAGTTTTGGTGATGTTGTCTTCATGGTGGTCACGACCTTGGATGGTGGTAAGGAGGAGGGATGATGATCGGTCATGGTGATGTGGTGGAGATGGTGAGGTCGGCAATAGCATGGAGGCCAAGCCTATCTTGAAGGCAAAAGAGAAAAACAAAGAAATATAGAAGAAGAAAGCAATGAGAAGCCATGGAATAACTTTCTGAATTTTTTTTCTTTCTTTGGAACGCAAATGAGATGAGAAACAAATTTTGTACGTGATTCACAAAGTGATGGCGGCTAGGGTTACAAAATTTGAACGGCTAAGGATGTGTAGATGAGTGGTTAGGAAATTAAAAAGGCACAATTTAAGGCGAAAGAATCTTGTAATTAATTTATTCATAAATGCAAATGAAAATGAGGAGTTTTGAAATGAGAAATAAATCTTCTTGTACGTGATTTGCAAATGAGAAATACACGGCTAGGAAAAGAGTGAATGGCTAGGGTTTGAAATAAAGAGGGTAGGTAAATAAAAGGCAAGAAATTAAAAAGGTGCAATTTAAGGAGGAAGAATCTTGTATATTTTTTTTGCACGCAATGAAAAGGCAACAAATATACAAAACAAGTAACCTATATCTCTTGA
This sequence comes from Allium fistulosum, assembly GCA_030737815.1. Lineage (NCBI taxonomy): Eukaryota > Viridiplantae > Streptophyta > Magnoliopsida > Asparagales > Amaryllidaceae > Allium > Allium fistulosum. The sequence goes on along the minus strand of CM060905.1, from coordinate 491,896,946 downwards.
AATTCCTAAGCTATTATTCAAAGTAAAATCAATCAAAAATCAATTGAATATATTCAAAGTTTATACAAATAATATAGAAAATAAAAATTAGAGAAACAACCATAGGGAAATAGAAAATAAAATATAGAAAGTCATTGCATGTAAACACTGTATTTTATCTAATTTAAAAGTATAAGGTTAAATTCCCAATAAATCCATATTAACATTGGTTTAGATACTAATACATTAATAACTTCCCAATTCATCCAAATTTCAATTAGCAAAGTAATTAATTTCATTCTCTTACCATAAATCTATTTGTTATGAATTGAATTCCCATAAGTTATAATTAATTTCAAATAAACTGATTTGATTCAATTCTAATCCATTTATTAAGTCTATACTACTCTACAAACCTCGTTAATATTCGTTTATCTTTCATTACATTAATATATATTCAAATATCCATCTTTCCTTTGTATTAACAGTTGTTCTCAATTATATTGAATTTGTTAAATGTATACATTTATTATGATTGAATACTCCATTAATTCATTCAGATAGGTTTCATTCTTTTATATTATCTTATGAATAAAATATGCATTTCCATTTATTTCATTACATTCACATTTTACAATTACTGTCCTATCTCAAGTTAATGAACATTTACTTACATTTGAATACAATTGATTTCCAATTCATTTTATAGCCTAAATAGACAACTTATAATAGTTGTTACCATTCTCTTTATTACACTCAAGTTTATCATTTTATCTAATTATCAAAATTGATTACAAAATGTTTAATTCATTCAATAACCATAAACTATATACTAATTCATTTATTCGCACCACACCTACCCTTATTTTCTTATATTCATATCTTATACCCCAAATATAACATTTACAATTAAATTAATAGACCAATTAAATAGTAACTTACAACTGTTACTATAACTTTTAATCACACTTTTGAATTCATTGTTCACAAACATATGTTACCATTCTTATATACCTAATCTTTATTCAATGATCATTTATTTCATACTAAATCATTTATAAATTTTAATGTTTTCATTTGTTTTCTTACATAAATTTATAGCCAAGTATAACAGTTTACATTACTTCAATAAATTGTAATTTCATTTCAATTATTAATAATTAGTTTTTAAATATATTGTTACATTTCATTTTGGTATTCATTTCATTATTAAATTACAAAGTTTTTATTTCTTCCAAAATTTATTTACCAAAATCTTATTAAATTGACAACTTTAATTATTGAAAATTTATGGGTCGTTACATTATGTAATGAATCTGAAATGCGATTTGAAATCGAATGAGAAACCTATTTTAAAATTGAGTTTTAAATTTTAATATCCTTGTGTTTTTGGATATCAATGTATCTAACATTACTGCATTTGGTCACCGAAAAATAATAACTTTAGTTGACCGCAACATCTGTAGCGGTTAGTTTCAAGCCTCCAAATGGGTGATGTTATAGTTAATTATTTATCATGCAATCATGCATTGTTAATCGTAAGACTGCATTACTAATGATTGGAATGTCACATGTAATTCGTCTACAATCGCATAATGTTCTATTATAAGTAAGCCAAACTGAATCGAGGTAATGATAAACATTAATTGATTAGCAATCATTATCCAATTATAAAGCATTCAAATCCTAAGTTATGATCTCTCTTGATTTTATAATCAATGTCTAATCTAGGGCCTGATCTCTTCGGATCGTACTATCAATGTCCAATCTTGAATCTGATCTCTCTGGATTGTAATATCAATGTCCAACCTAGGGTCTAATATCTATATTCATGTTGAGTCCAATCCACTCACTCTCGGGTGAGGGGACCCGACATCTAAGCAAGTCCATCAGCTCACTCTTCGGTGAGGGGTCCGATCTCTCCAGATCCTATATTCATGCTGAGTCCAATCGTTCACTCTCCAACAAGGGGACCTAACGTCCAAACAAGTCCATCAACTCAATCTCCGGTGAGAGGAATTACTTTTCTATATAAGTCCATCCACTCGCTCTCCAGTGAAGACACTTGTACTTTATGGTCCATCTCCTCATCTCTCTAGTCGAGAAAACCATGTCCAATAAATTTATATATCGGTTATCATGTTTAAATGATTGTCAAAGGCAAATATTCGTTTACTAAACCAAATCAAGGCAACGAGCAAATATCAAAAATATTCCCACTATCGATGATTACTATCGGACATCCAACTCATAGCGGGCCTAGAGACCAATCGAGGTCCCTTACATGTGTAAGCGACCCGATAGTAATTCTGTTTTATTTATTTGCAACAAAAAGCAAAACAAGGGAATTGAACCTGACCTCTATTTATCCCGATGATGGGATAATATGCTCGACCTAAATCCATGGTTGTATCCTGAGGCAATAGATGTAGATGGTGGCTGCTCCTACTGTACCATAATAGTTTGGTTTCTCATATATTATTATAGCTAATTACTTTGAACCTGCTCTTCTATTAAATCATGAAGGTGCCTGCATTCGTTCGTTTAATGCCCATCCATCTCCTGAAAAAGGAAAAAGATTCCAAATCTTTTCTCTCGATTCATGGGTTCTCTTTTAACTAGCTCCTATAAGAGATCTGCCCCTGAGTATCTAAGTAAATCCTCTTTGGGGTTTCAGTTAGATAAACGTAGGAAGAGAATTTTGATTCACTCCTTTACCGCATCGATCTTTTGAAGCATTTATCAGCTTTTTGCTTTCCTTTGTCTTTACTACATCCCGCTATGGGCGGTCCTTTGTCATCCATAGTATTAACATCAGCGTCTTCTTGATGCAAGTGTCTCTCAGCTTTATGTAAAAATATATAAGATCCATCGGTGGATCCTATTATAAAGCAACTTTGAAGTCAGTCTTATTCGCAACTCTAGACACAACCACCATCAGAACTATTGATGGATCCAGCTTATGAACTACAGCAGCTGCTGCATTAAATGTAGTCAAATAACTTCTTAGGGTCTCTCCGGCCCTCTGCTTCATGCTCGAAAGCATCATAACATTCATTGGTGAAGAAATGTAAACTCTAAATTGTTTAAAGAATCTATCTGCTAATTCAGCCCACGTGCTTATGGATCTGTTCTCTAAGTGGCTGAACCTCATTGCTGCCAACTCCATTAGGTAAACACCATCCCATTACCTCCTCAGAAGCACCCAACACCTCCATATGTCGAATGTATCTCATTAGATGAATGGTTAGGGGTGAATTCCTTATGTACCGGATGCTACGGTGAATGAATTTCTTTTCACATTATCCAAACTCTGGTCTGGAGGACCGCCTTTCACTATTCTCCTGATCATGTTAGCTATTCAATCATTGTCATCTAATGAAAGTCTCTGTCCCATAGCTCTATTCCGCCCCTTGTTCCTTTGGTGAGCTTCTGGTTCCAACTTCTTTTGATGTGCATTTGCATTCCGATCTACATTTCTGGCTCCAATATCACCCACTCCTAGCATCTCAACTCGTTCTAAGCCCAAATCAACAGTGCCCACAATAGATTCATGTCAGTACCAACCTGGGTACCAATCTAATCTGATTATGGGAGATCTGTTCCCATTTTCTCTACTCTAACTCTTGATGCTTCTTCATTGGCTGCTGGCTTCTGGTTTTGAATTCCGACTACTCCAACTGTTCCTTGTTTTCCCATCCTTCCAAAAATTTCCTCTAGTATTTCCTACTATCGAGTTATTATTCATCTTGCATCTCTTTCATCATCCTTTCCATTTCCTATTTGGACACGTAGAATGACGGATTTGAACTTGAGAAAACTTACTGGCTGCCTCTTTGATCTAATTAGCTTGGTCCTTTATTAGCTCCGGTAGTAGGCCTCTTCATCTTCTCCAAATCAAATCCTGAGTTCAACTCTCAATGAAAGCATGAAAAATGTTACACCAAAAGTTAGCACAACATCCCAATATCAGATGAAAGCACCAACAATATATATCTATCCAGATAAACAAAGGAAAGAACACAATTTTTTTACAGTGGTTCGGAAAATTCTTCGTCTACGTTCACTTTAATTTTATTATTTGATTGCTTCCCTTTGAATAACAATAAATACAACTCAAATTCGACCATGATCTAGTAGATCTCGGATTTGATATGTATTCTAAGTTGATAGTTGTTACCTGGATGCTTGGCCCGACTATAAGATACTGGTTATAGAAGTCAATTTGGATGGATCGGCCTGTAGACATGGCTCGGCCGGAGTAAAAGGGTTGTACATCGTTCGGCTAACGCCGCTTGGCTAAAGAAAAGAAGTTAAAGGAGCACAGTACATTTTGCTCGGCAAGAATGGCTCATCATTGGGGCGTTCGACATGAATGCCTTAGTCACATGTCGCTCAGCCATAAAGGGAAGACTACGTGGATCGGTAGGATGGCATAAGTGTGGGTCAGCATCATTTGATGGATCGGCTTATGTGTGTGGGTCGATATTTTATTTGTGGCTTGGCATTGAGTTGTCGCTCGGTAATTTCTAGATCGGTCATTCATGGATCGACATGTGTGGCCCATTAGACTTCAGAGAGGTAGCAAGTTGTTGGGCAATAGAGGACAAACCCTTTGATGCTTTAGCTCGTGTCGCTCCTCACTTCGAGTCAGTTAGGGGATTTCTCCGAGTCATCTACGAAGAAGTGCTGGCCCGATATTGGTGGTTCGGAGAATATAGGACGGTGCACGTTGGTTCGGCTATGCTGGTATGGTCATAATCGTTCGGTGCTCCTGGGTCGGCATTCCTCGTTCGACCAACGTCGCTCGACTACCCCCATTCAGCAAGCATCGTTCGGCATTCCTCGTTCGGCCAACATCGCTCGACTACCCTCATTAAGCAAGCATCGTTCGACATTACTCGTTCGACATTCCTCGTTCGGCAGTTCCCGCTCAGCAAGAATTGTTCGGCAAGCATCGCCCGGCTCCCTTCGGTCGGCAATGCATCGCTCGGCAGCCTTCGTTCGAATAGTGTCGCCCGGCATTTCTCGCTCGACATTGGTCGTTCGGCATGCTTGGTTCGGTGCGTAGAAGTCACTTACTCTGGGCCAAAGTACCTTGCTCCTGGGCCAACGGAGGAAGTCCAGCTTGTCTTCGTCTATAAATAGAGGGGTAGGGGTGTAGTGAAAATGGACCTTTCTTGTAGAACTCCGGGGAGACTCTGCCATTTCGAAGACTCATCTATTTTCGATCCAAACTTGTAATCAAGTTGTTAGTGCAAAGATTGTATCTGTATTCAATAATTTGAAGAAGCAATTGTTTGTACTAAAAATGGGCACAACACTCTTTGGAAGTTATTTGAAGAGATAAAATAAAGAATGTAAATGTAAAACATAGATTATCTAACAAAAACTCCAACAAACAGAAATGTAAAATGCAAAGACAAGCAATTTAGAGTGGTTCGGCGTGTTGCCTACGTCCACTATGAAGTTTTGATGATTTTGTTGATTTTCTTTCAATGATTACAAGCAATTACAGCGAACAACAGCGAATTACAGTTTAGAATTCGAATTCAACAACAAGAGTGGGATGTAAGTCTCAATCTGGCAGAGTCTGGGCGCTTGAGAATCAAAAGGTCCTTTTTCTGTATGCTCTGGGGCTCTATTTATAGGCATAGGAGGCTTAGATTTCGTTCAAACTTCGGGAGACTCGGCCTGGCACGTGAGGGGGCCCACGCGACCAACCTCAGGAAGTTTCGCCTCGATCTACGATCGATACGAATCCATTTCGTATCGATCAAAATAATGTCCAATCGAGCTGAAATTTTGCAGAGACATTCCTTTTTGTGTACGCAAGCTCCTATGAAAATTTCATTGCATTTGGATCAATGGATCACGAGATATGGTCGATACGAAGTGAGATTTCTCGAAGGCTGTTTGGTTCGTCTCCATGGTTTCGACTCGATCCCTTCGTGTCGATGACTGCACATGTTCCTGGGATGATGTGGCGCGTGCGCTTCGTGTCGATCCGGTCTTTACTCCGTGTTGACTGCTTCGACTCCATATATCTCGCCTCGTTTTCTTCGAGGGATGACACGTCACCCAAGTTAGTTGGCCTGATGGATTCGGATAGGACCTCATCCATGGATTCGAACAACAGTCATCTATGGATACGAACTACTAATGGTCAATGGAAACGAAAAGACCTTTCCTCGATGGATACGAAGCTGACATTAGGTGATCGTTACTAAGTAGACGACTTATTGATGGATACGAACAAGTCTCTCTGGCTGAAGGTCGATCGATACGAAGTTTATCGACGCGTGGACTTAGCCATCCTAATCGACACGAGACCGATGGATACGAAACGAGGACCACTGATGGATACGAAATCCATCGATACGAACTCGATGGACTAACTCCATCGATACGAACAAATACTCCTTGATGGATACGAAATGGGACCCGCTGATGGATACGAAAACACGTTTTTCCTTTCACCTTGCATCCATCATAACTTGATCATATGAACCCAGATTGACCTGGAATTTGGGGCGTTGGCTCTCTTTGCTTTTCTGGTCATGTCCTATCAACTGTAGCTTCATCCGGACTCAGACAAAATTCATTGATATCCATAACGAGTGATACCCGGTTTTCAACCAATCTCTTGGTATCCTGGCCTTGCCAAAAGGCGGGATAACATTTGCCCCCCAAAGTACGTCTTGTGAAAACATGACGTGCTTTGAAAAGCTGTAGGTTCTCTCTGAACAATTTGAAAGTTGTACTCTGTGTTACTGTAATTGACTGCTATGTGATAATGATTAGCTGACTCTAGTTAACATTGCAAGTTCACGAGTCGTTGTCAGTTTTACTCGTTATTGAATTCCGTATTGATTCTCTCCTGAACCGATTTGAAATTCGAGTTAAAACAACGTCTGATGGTTGTTTTCGAGTAGCTCCTTCGTATCGATCCTCTCCTGAATTGATATAGAAGGTCGAGAAGTAGTTTTTATAGCGATGCGGGCCGAGTCGATGGATACGATACAAAGGTTCGTATCGATGGTCCTAAAATATGGTGGATTCTGCTTCGCATCGATGATTCTTCGATGGATACGAAATGATTATTCGTATCGATGGATTCTGATGGATACGAAAACCATGTTCGTATCGACAGGCCTGCTTTGTTGTGAATCGATGGCTCATAACATGGATGCTTCAAATCGATGGAGTCCATCGTCTTCGGGTGGCTTCCCTGTGCGCTTCGAATCGATGAAGTCCATCGTCTTCAGGTGGATTCGAAACGAGCATTCGTATCGATGCGTTGTTTGATTGGTTGCAACCGGTCAGGTTGACTGGGAGACGAATCGACCCAGTTTACCCCTAGGCTCCATATAAATACCTGGGGCTTTCTCACTTTTTCACTTTTACTTTTTTACTATTGCCTCGTATCTTCTGCACCTTCGTATCGATCTTCGAACTCAAGAAGAAAAATTATTCCAGTCTTCGAATCGATCAAATATTATTCTTTAATCCTTTAAATTCCAACTTAAATCCAGGTAATTAACCAATCATGGCTGAATTCGGGCGACGAAGTTTAGATCTCAGATCCATCATGTTCTTGTTGATAATTGATTACGGCAGCGCCAAGGTCAGATCTGGGCCATAGCTTGGTTGAGGATGGCCATGGCGATGCTCGTGTTAATCGGAGGAGAAGGAGGCGTGGAGAAATTGCTTCACCTCTAGTTCGTGTCGATCCGGGACAAGAGGGTTCGAATCGATCTAGATTATATGACTCAGTATCGATTGAAAAGTTAAAGGGGATGAAGAGGTTCGCATCGATCGAAGATGGTTGGGGCTTGTGCCGATCTGAAACGATCGATGCGAGTACTTGGCCGGTATGATCGATACGAAATTCTTCCTCCCACGATCGATATGAAGACCAAGAGATCGATCGGCACAAAATCAACAATTTTGGATCGATGCGAAGCCAATGCATTTAGTCGATACAAAGTTGTTAACCCTTTGTCGATGCGAAGTAAGCCTTTCTGATCGATCTGAAACCCACTCATCCAGTCGATACGAAATGTTATCGATTCGAAACCTATCGATACGAAAGGTATCGAGTCGACCTTGATCGATACGAAAGTATCGATTCGAACTGGATCGATACGAAAAAGATTGCGCCTCCGACTCGACTTGAACCTGAACTGCGATCGATTCCATACTGAAATTTCATGAACTTGGCGAACTCTTGCATATCTTGACACTCAACTCCGACAAGCTTCCACCTTGCATAACTGAACTTGAACACAGAATTGCATACTTGACTGCCTTTCGGAGCTCGTCGATGGAACTGCCATTTAGCAAAAACAGAAGTATAACGAACTTTAACTTGAATCGATCGTTAGTATCTGGATGGCGCGGTTGTGACGGTCAGCGATGATGGTCATTTTCGGTTTGGCTTTTAAAGTTTCGTCTTTTGCATATTTTCTTTAATTCTACAGAATTTGCTCAAATCATGCACAACACTTGCACTGAACAACTCATTCATACACTTTACACTGGGGAATGCACGTGCTTTTTATCGTCTAATGATGGTTTCTCATGAGTTAGCTAGTTATGGAACCGTCAAGTTCGCAGCAGCCAGAAACTCAGAATCTAACCCCTTCCAGACTTGAGATTCCGGACATCGAGGCCGAGGTCATTGGTCCAGCTCCGGACGAGTTGCCTGACGCGCCCTTCATCAATAGTCCACCTGACTCGGTCCCGTCAAATGGTTCCGAAGATATGCTTGGGAGAATATGCTTGAGGCATGGTCTGTCGCTAAACGACGTATTACTGTCGGGACCAGACGACAGACCGCATAATCCCCCAGAGGGATATACTGCATTTAACCGACATGCATGCGCAGCCGGGACACTTCCTCCATTCAACGAATATATAAGAGAAGCGTTGGCTTATCTGGGGATTGCTCCATCTCAGTTACACCCGAATGGATATGTTTCACTCAACAGCTTGTTCATCGCATTTATAGAGTACCTCTATCGACCTCCCCGTATGACCGATATAAGATACCCGTTCAACTTCAAAAGCCGAACCGACAGCCCATCTTTCACATTCTTGGAGTCTGTAAGAAACTGCCAAGTGGTCATGGGGTCGTGGACTAGACTGAGCTACTTCAAGTCGGAGTGGTTCTACGTTCGATGTCCTCCGGGGTTTGCCAGAAGATGGCTGTTCAGACGTTAGTATCGTCTCTTTCCCAAGTAGTTGACATGGCAATTCATGAATGAAATTGAACTCATATTTTCTATTTCTTTTCTTCCAGCAATAATCTAGCGACCTGAAGGCGGTTACTATAAAGAGATAGTCCGGGTCCTCCAAGAAATTCCAAGTGAAGAAAGGAATATTGAATTGCTGTTGACGGACCGGATTCTCAGAATTCTCGGGCTGATTGGGCGGAGGCAGAGCGTAAGGCTTGATGGCGCATTAAAGACTGTCTCCAGAGAAAAAGTCAAGCGAAAGAAACCCAAAGTCGTAGTAATCGAGGAACCTGACTCCGAAAGAACTCATACTGATGAGGAGCCATTGGTCGAGCCTGCTGATGCAACCCCGGATTCCGATGAAAAAAGAAAAGGCAAGGCAGTGGACTTTAAACAGTCTAAATCTGGGAGGCGGAAGTCTGTGGTCTTAAACCACCCCCCTTCAGGAATTAAAATCTTGGAGGCATCCTCCCTGCAAGCCGAAAATCAATTCGAAGGGCTCGCTGACCTTCCAATTCCGGACCTTGCGTCCGCACAACATGACGTTGAATTGGATGAACTGCAGCATACCTTCGATGTTAGCGAGCCTCTTCCCACTAGCGCGATCGACACTTCTGGTTGGTCCGGGGGGTTACACGTCCATACACTCTTCACGGCACAACACAGTTTTCTAGCTGTAAACAGTACATCGTAAACAATTACTGACTTTCCGTATCTTTACTTTTCAGGTACGATGTCTGGACGAGGCTCTGTGCTCGGCAGTTTGCGCAACAAGCGCCGTTATTATGAGCCATGCAGGAGAGAGGGCGAGAGAGATTATGAGTCGGGGAATTCTGGTCAGGAGAGGTCTGACAGAGATAAGGGATACATACGCCGATCACGATCCCGCTCTCCTCCTCCCAGGACCTCTATACCGCCTACGGTTATAATTGTCCGTCCTCCTGAAACTTCACGGCTTAAGCCACCTTCCCACACTCCGAGATCCGATCCTCCACGTGGGACTGAAATAGCCACTTCTTCAACTACTACACCGGTCGTGACTGATCCGACCTGGGACGGAGCACTTAAACTGGCGCAAATGAGGAAGGAATTTCCTGACATCTGCTTCGATGGTTATGTCTTTCCTCCGCATCTGAAAAGAATACCACCAACAGCTGAAAACACTATCCATGATTATGTTGCAGAAATATTCTTTCAGTACAAGGAGTGGGCAAGGGCTGCGAGGAAAGCGTCCAAGGTAGCATTCAATCGGGCTGTCGTCATTGAAAAACTAGAGAAGGAGCTAGGTCACAAAGGCCGAATTATGAAAGTGCTCAACACTGAGGCCGAGTCTTCCCGTAAGTCTGAAATGGAAGCTCTGAAAAAGGTCGATGAGGTAAACTCGGCCATGACTAGGATGAAACAAGAGCACTATACCACAATTGAAGACATGGGTCACAGGAATACCACCATTACTACCGAGAGAGACGCCGCTCTCAAGGAGCTTAATGAGCTGAAATCAAAGTTCTCTGAAATTGCGAGGGAGAAAGATGCGGCCAATGTCTCTGCGCAGGAGGCCTGTGATCAGGCGGTGGTGCTTCGGAAGGAGAAGGATGCGGCTATGGAAAAAGTCCGCGAAGCTGAAGCCGAAGTTGATGAGAAAGTACGACAGGCGGAAGCCAGGATCGAGGCTGAGGTGGAAGAGCTACTCGTCACTTACAATGCCAACGTGCTAAGGCACCAAGATCTAACTTGGCTCGACGACTATCCAACACATCTCTACAACGCTTGGAATACGCTGGTTGAGGAGGAGAAATCTGGGCATCCCGATGAAGCCATCGATGGATTCGAGCTAGAGAATCGCATTCTTAATGATGATGAAAAGAAAGTTCTCCATGGCTCCATGATTTCTCACGAGAAGGAGAGGCTTGGCGCCCAGTCTCAGGAAGTTGGAGAAAGCTCTGGTGCTGAGCACCATATTACAAGTTCTAAGATTGTCGTGTGACTCGTGTCATCTTAATCTGAGCCAACTCCGACGATCGACTCCCAGCCTATACCGGCAAATGATCCAGACCGACCACATCTATCTCCTATTAAGGAGCATCCTTCTGAAGTTGTTCAGACGACCCCGAGCCGAACCGAGGAAGGTACTCTGAACTAACTTCTTGTATGTCTGGATTGAAGAACTTGTATAGAAATGTATACTAACAAACGTTTCTTTTCTTTGATCAGTGACCGAAGTTGCGCCAGCTGCGCCTCCCGTAGCCCAGGAATCATGCCAAGTGCTGGAGGCCATCATCTCTGAGGCGACCTCCGTTGTGACAATAGCGCCGGTCGAAGTAACACAGGGGAGCTCACTCTCTTTCGATGAACAGATGATAAATGAGCTCCTTGGCCGATAGAGCGATCCCTTTGCAGACTTACCATTCGGCCTGGGCGGATTCTCGTCTACTTCTGATATTTCAACTCAGACCACTGCGGCACATAGTGAGGCCATAGCACAAAGAGAAGCAATGATGTTGGCCGAGATTAATGCCGAGATGGCGGCAGCTGCGCATGGTGGCAGCTTGGATGGCGGGGCAGTAGCACAGGGTCCTACTCCCCTTATGATTATATCTCCCAGGGGCACGCTCGTTGATACTAGTGTGCCAGTCCCGCCCCCGGCTGTAGATCCTGTTCCTCCAACTCCTCCCGCAGGAAGCATTCCCATAGATTCCAGCTCGGAGGATGATGTCGACATCATGCCTTCGTCCGAGGGAAGCCTGCCTAAGGAGAAAGGCTCTAAACGAAAGATCACTGGTGGCTCTAGTAGTTCTTCGAAGAAGAAGAAGCTAAGGAGACAGAAAGATTAGATAGACTTATTTAGGCATGTGTTTTCCCTTTTTGCAGTCAGGAATTTCGTTATCTTTTTCTTTTTGTAGGCCGTGTATAGATGCGGGTTCGGCCCCTGCTAGTAGGAATTTTTTGGAAAGGCTCGTGTATGAACCATTGCTTTTGATTAGTTGAAATAAAATTTTGTCTTCTTGTTTCAATTTAAATTCCTTTTATGCTTAAATGTTGCAGCGCTTGAACTTCAGTCCGGTGTACTTGCATTATTTTAACGCTTAAGCATAGCTTGTTTTGTCTACCAAGACTGGAAATCTCGGACTTGAGTTGTGATCGGAGATTGAATTGGACTTGAACACCATGCAGTTTTGGGTAGTGATTAACACTTGAACCTGCCCCCAGTTCCGGGGTGAAGTTATGGTGATCATCTTGCGATCGTAAGGAGTGAGGATCGAGCGATCGAACTACACTTGTTTCCTTATTAATCGTTTTATCCACACTCTGGGGATACAAGTCATCTTGTAAGCTGTTGTTCACATCCTGGGAACTTAAGATTGACGTTAGTATTCCAACCCATATCCTGGGAAATTGGAGTTAGTGTTCTCACTCCGACTCGCGCTCCGGGAGTTCAGAGTTGACTGTTTATATCCCGCTTCACATTCTGGAAATACGGGGTTGAATGTCTACACTCCGTTTTGCACTCTGGGAATACAGAGCTGAATGTTTATACTCCGTCTTGCACTTTGGGAATACGGAGTTGAATGTTTATACTCCATTTCGCGCTCTGGGATTACAGAGTCGAATGTTTCTACTCCGTTTCACGCTCTGGGAATACGGAGTCGAATGTTTATACTCCATTTTCGCACTCTGGGAATACGGAGTCGAATGTTTATACTCCGTTTCGCGCTTTGGGAATACGGAGTCGAATGTTTATACTCCGTTTTCGCACTCTGGGAATATGGAGTCGGTTATAGGATTGTTGTATGCCAACCCTTTTTAACATTGGTGTAATGACTTGCCCCCGAGCTCGGGTTTCGCTTAGCGAGCGGCCGATCGTATCACAGCCACTCTCTATTTGAATAAGTCCCATTGCGTGATGGGATTTAGCTCTCCGTGCATCGTGACGTCGTATATTGTATTTAATGAATCACAGCTCTGGCTCGAAGAGATGGCATTTTATTGCTGAAATAAGAAAATGCGGCAAAGTCAGTTGCCTTATTACAGAATTCAAATTTCGAAATGCAGAAACAAATTGCTAAATGGAAAGATATAATGAAATAAATAAAGCCTGTCATGTGTAATAGCGACGGAGACTTTCGCTGTTCCAGGCCCTTGGCAAATCAAGACCGTCAACGGTCGATAGTTTGAATGTGCCATCCCCGAGTCTTCGTGTAATCACTTATGGTCCTTCCCAATTTGGTTTCATGTGTGAAGGAACTAGATAGATTCTTTTGAGAACGAGGTCGCCGAGTTCAAAAGTTCGAGGGCGAACTTTGGTATTGTACAATCGGGCGACTCGACTTTGATATGCGGCTGCTCTCAAATCAGCCTCTTCCCGCTTCTCATCCAGTAGATCCAAAGATCCAGCAAGCAATATAGCGTTCGTTTTCGATCGTAGTAAGTCACGCGATGGGAAAACACTTCCGTCTCGACTGGAATAACGGCCTCTGAGCCATAAGATAGGGAAAACGGGGTGTGTCCGGTTGCAGTCTTGTGAGTCATTCGATAAGCCCATAATGCCATAGGAAGTTCATCAACCCATTTTCCCCCGGCCTTTTCCAGTCGTTTCTTTAGAGTGGATTTTATAACTTTATTGACAGCTTCATCCTGTCCATTTGCCTAGGGATGTGTGACTGCCGAGAATTTTTTATGGATATGAAACCGTTGACAAAAGTTCTTGAATTCTGCGCTTTCGAATTGGGTTCCGTTATCGGTGATGATGGTATGCGGGAGCCCAAATCGACAGATGATGTTGCGAACCACAAAATTTATCACTTTCTTTGTCGTAATGGTTGCGAGGGCTTCAGCTTTAGCCAACTTTGTAAAGTAGTCAACGGCGACGATGGCGTACTTCGCACCACCTTTTGCCAGAGGTAGAGCGCCGATGATGTCGATGCCCCACATCGCGAATGGCCAGGGAATGACCATTTGAGTTATCTCGGTAGGCGGGGCTCTTGGAATTCGGGCATGTTTCTGGCACCTATCGCACTTTCTGGCATAGTTTGCTACATCTCGGTTCACTAACGGCCAGTAGTACCCATATCGGAGTATCTTCTTAGCAAGATCTTTCCCACCGGTGTGATCGCCACACGCTCCTTCGTGTACGTCATGTAACACTCGTTTGATTTCATCGTGTGCGATACATCGGAGGAGAGGAACAGAATAACCTCTTCTGTACATGACTCCGTTCTGAATGACGAACCGTGAAGCTTTTCGTAGAATTTGTCTTTTCTCATTTCTATGTTCGGGCAACGTCCCATTCTCAATGTAATTTCGATACGGAGTCATCCACGATTCCCTACTGGGAGCGGTTTCGAATACAAAATCCGTCTCTACTTGATCAATACTTGGGGAGGATAAAGTTTCAACGGGGACAAGTCCCATTTGCTGTGCTTCACCTGTGCTGGCCAACTTTGCCAATGAATCGACATTTTGATTGCGTTCTCGAGGTATGTAATAAATGGCATAATAATCAAACTGATTCAGTACTTTCTGAACTTGAGCCAAGTAGGTAGCCAGCCTTCGATCTCTTGCTTGATATTCTCCCCATACTTGACACACCACTAACTGTGAATCACAATAAATTTCCACAGCGATAATTCTCAAATCTCTAGCATATTTTAGGCCGGTTAAGAGGGCCTCATATTCAGCTTCATTATTAGTTGCATGAAAATTGAACTTCAAAGCGTAACATATAGATCGGCCTTCGGGCGTTTCAAGTACAACACCAGCGCCCAAACACCAGTCGTTTGATGCACCATCAGTATATAACTTCCAGATGTATTCAGGGGATTTACTGGTTTCGGGCAAGTCCTCTGGAACGGTAAATTCGGCTATGAAATCTGCCAGGACTTGTCCTTGAATGGTCCTCCGCGGAGCATAAGTGATATCAAATTGGCTTAGTTCAATGTTCCACTTGAGTAACCTACCAGACGTCTCAGGCCGCGTGAGGACCTGTCGTAACGGCAGATCGGTATTGTAACGACCCAAAATTTTAGTGATTTTATTTATTAAATTAATTGAAATTTTGTGAAATTTAAACAATAAAATTTGGAAATAAAAATTTATTATTTGGAATACGTCTATTTTAATATAGCAACTGGTAAATTTTCATCGGATAATATTAAAGTTTATTTTCTTGTGAAATTCTATTTCAATTTAAGTCAGTTAATTTTTGATGAAAATAAAATGTTTTCCAAACTTGAATATTTTATACAGTAAATTTCTAAATCATCTGCTGAGTGAAACATCAGTCTTCGTTTTGTCAAATTCGGACTGTTATTGCTCCGATTATCTTATTTTCAGCAAATTAGCAGCATTTTTCGGTACCGATTATCGACTTTTGATCGGATGATCGTACCACTGAAGTCTGTATACCGTTTTGATCGTCTCGTTGTGCTGATCTCTACGGTATATTTGTTTCTATATTTTGAGGTCTAGTATACAACGGTGACGGTGAAACATTTCACTGTAGCGGTACTAGATTTGAACTTTACACTTTCCCTAGATTTGAATCTAACGTGTAGCCCAAACAAGAAATTAAATTGCTTCAATAAGTTTTCCCAAATCAAGGGACCTACCGTTACCATTACTTTTATATTCACTCAAATTTTGGTTACGGGTGTATAGTCTCTGCAGCTTCCTTGTTTCCATTCATTCTTTAAAAATATATAATATAACAAAACGAAAAGCATTCCTATATCATCTGTTCATCTCCTTTACAAGCAGATCCCTCTTTTTATCAAAGTCTTTTATTTTTGAAACCTCCTGCTACTTGATATCCAAAGCACGACTTACCTCCTCCCTTTCTTCACCGCAACCTCTTCCCACATCCTCATCACCAAATGCCACCGCCGATCTTTTCACCACCGTTCCCAAGCAGCCGAGGCCACCATCATCCCACCTTCCTTCCCGCTCCTCTGACCCGTCCCATCCACCCACATGACCTCCGAAACCCCACTCCCCTCTAGCCAAACCATGCCACCACTTCCACCTCGTCTCCCCTTCATTCCGACCTACACCACCGCAACTAGCACCACCTCATGCCGCAGCCACCTGCCGAAGCCACCACACAACCCACGTTCATCCCCACCGCCTCTGCTCCTCACCGTTCACGCACTGCACCCCTACAACACGCGTCCCCAGTCTCACACTTCGCCATCCAATCCAGATCCTCCGCCCCACTCTCATCCTCCGCCCCACTCTCTCCCTCCCCCTTAGACTCGTCCATCACTTCGCAGCCGCACCTCAAATCCTCCGCCTTTCACCTTCAACTTGCCGAGGCTGGAACCCATCAGCTCCACCACCTTCTTCCTTGTTAGGCCTCCAACCATCACTCCTCTAGCCGTTTTCTCCTTGTTGCAATTATGTAAGTATGTATATCTATGTATAAATACATTTGTTTATATATATTTTAAAATAAGTTATAGCATAGTATATCTGAACAGCTTTGATAATAATATATACAGTGTTTTATATATATTAGTATGTATAATGTATACATATATGTCTTAAATTTCGAAACATGTGTTTTATCCTATGTTCAAGGTATATACGAATATGTTGTAAAGTTATATTATATTGGTTTCGTTTAATCAGTTACATAAGTTATATTTGTTTTCTGAGAAAATGTACATAAGTTATATTTGTTATATAAAGAAAATTTGGTACAGATTCCATTGCTTTCAAAAATTTTATTTTTACTATTGCATGTTCGTCTACTGTATGAATATAAGTTAAAATTAGATTTTTGTTTTGCTTTGTTTGTAACAAGCTATACTATGTTGTTCATAAACTTCTCTTTCCAAAAGAAAAATATATTGGTCTCACTGTTGCCTTTATATTTTAACTCCAGCTTTATATATATATTTTTCGAATAGACTTGTCTGCATAGATATTAGTCTGCACACATGTAGGTTAGCTATATATTATATACAATTCTGTATATATTAGCCTGTACTTGTATACGTTGGGTATAATATTTATTCGCCATCATTTATGTTGTTACAGTCTGCATATCTGTGATAGTTATGTACATATTGATTTTCTTTAAATATTGTGAATGGAGATTTTATTTATATGTGTGTCGTAAATGTGGTATGTGTATATATAAGAGGAGTATATAATCTTAAACTGTTCATAGATGTATAGGTTTGTATATATAGATATAGGCTGTGGAATTGTTCGCATATATGTGTTCGCACCTGAGCACTTGTCTGGGAAATGTATTAACATTTGTTAAGGTAATTCAATTTGATTTTTAGGTATATTTGTCTTACATAGTGTCCTTTTATGTGTAAATATGTGACAGTGTAATTATAATATGTTATATGTATAAGATTTACATATATTAGTTTATATATAGTATTTTGGGGTATAATGTACAACTTAATAGTTTATATTTATGGTTCTCAAAATATATGATTGATTTAAGGATTTTAAGTATTTTAAATTAAGTATTTATTTAAGGATGTATAAGTATATATATAAGTAGTTATTTCAAAATATATGATAGGTATATATATGTTTGATTTTGTATGTGATTTAATGTTTAACAATGGAGTTTGAAATACATACATATATATTTAATCAAACATATGCATAAATTTAGAATGTGATTTTATATATATAGTTATATATAATTGTATATAGGTTCATTTCTTCCGATTATCTTTATCGACCCCGTTCTGATTTGTTCCATCTATCCTTATTATCAGCTTTGATCGTTGAATTCGTGCCGATTTTGCTTTGCTTCAATCCGTCATTCAGATTTCAATGTCTGTATCAGTATGCGTATCTGTGTCATCTTCTGTATTCTCTAGCCTCGAAAGGTGAGCAATCACACACGATTAACGTTCTTTTATTTATTAAATTTGATTTCATTTGAAATAGCAATTGAAATATGCTGCTGTAGTTATTTACATTGTTATATATGCTATTATCTATAACTGTTCACCTGTGACATCGACACTAGTATCTAGTATTATATGCCTGTTATTACTATTATTTGTATCTGTTCACCTGAGACATCTGACACCAGTATCTAGTATTATATGCCTGTT
The DNA here is from genome assembly GCA_030737815.1 of Allium fistulosum. Lineage (NCBI taxonomy): Eukaryota > Viridiplantae > Streptophyta > Magnoliopsida > Asparagales > Amaryllidaceae > Allium > Allium fistulosum. The sequence continues at coordinate 491,878,642 of CM060905.1, read as the reverse complement.
ATTACTATTATTTGTATCTGTTCACCTGTGACATCTGACACCAGTATCTAGTATTATATGCATGTTATTACTATTATTTGTATCTGTTCACCTGTGACATCTGACACCCGTATCTGTTATTTATACTGATGATATATGCCTGTCGTTATATTTTTTAGTATCTGTTGTCACTCTGCAAGTTCCCTATTAGTATAGAATTCACTATGGGTTGAAATGATACATACCCGAATGGACTTTTAGAATAGGAGAATTTCGTTATGGGTTGAAATGATAAACCCAAGCGATTTTCATTTGAATTGAAATTGGGATTACAGGTCGAAATGATATCTACCCGTATATATTTAAATTTCGGATTGAAATGATAAATATCCGTATCACTTAACCATATGATAAATATATATACTAACACCGTTGGTCCATATATATATAAATATTTTGAAATTGAATTCTATGGTTTTGGAAAGAAATATATGGTTTTATTAAATGTTGAGCCTTAAATTATTATATATAAATGGAAATGATTTATATAGATTTAATAATGATATTTAATTTAATTAAGATTGATTAAATACATATAATATGGTTGAGTATTTAAATTTATGTTCCAAAATAGATTTTTGGTAAAAATTTGAATAAGTTAAGGTTGGGAAGAAAATTTGAATTTAGTAAAGAATTTTATTTAATTAAACCAATTTAAAGCTTATTGAAATTGGGACTTAAGATATGATTTATAACTTGAGTTTGATTTAAATAATTTAATGAATATTTCTTGTTTAAATAAATTTAAGGAAATATTTAGAAAAAAAATGAAATTTAAGGCTAGTTAAATGATATTGAATTTATTAAGTGAATATTCCCTGATTAAATAAAAATAAGTTAAATCAAGAGCTATATGAAACTATTAAATTTAACTTTGAAAATGTTGAATATTAAAGCCTTGAAATATATTGAAAATTTAAATGGTATATTTAGAACTAAATTGAATTGATGAGTGGAGCTTGAATAAATTCGAATTTGGAATTTGAAGTTGATTTGAATCGATTTGCGAGACTTGAGAAAATTAAATGCTTTACTTTATAAATTAATTAATATATATACTATCTTGGAAAATAGTTATATTTGAAATGAAATGATATTTGGGTTTTGAAGTATAAATTAAATTGAAATGACCACGGTGTTATAATGTATATTTCCACCTTGTAGATAGTTCTAAAGATCCTTAGAGGATGGTTATCCCAAACATCCTTTAAGTTACTTGTAGTTCAGTTGATATTTCACTTGAGTTGGATTTATTTATATAAGAATGTTAATCCTGACTCGAGTGTTTTGTGTTTTGCTTTACGCTCGGGTCAGACCGAGTGATACAGCATTTGAGACTCATCCTTGGAGTTTGGAGCTTCCTTTGGAGATCCAACTATCGCCTCAGCTTTCAGCTCTTCTAGTTGATTTGTCCAGAGAAGTCATCTGTTGTACTGGAGACTTCACTACATTTGAGATATTCTGTTGTATTTTATTTCTAACTCTGATGTTTATATAGTAGCTTCATGAACTACTATTTTATCTATTCCGCTGCGTATTATTGTATTACTCTGTGTCTGTGATTCTGTGATTGATTTATTTACTACATATGCTGAGTTTTGCCAAATTTAAATTAACAATCTGATATTTTGAATTATTCAAGTCAGACATGTGTGGATTATTGTCGATTTGAATGGTCCAAAATAGCGGGTCGTTACAGTTGGTATCAGAGCTTTGGCTCTAGGCAAAACTTAGCATATATTGTAAATTTATTTACAAAATCACTTTCGTTCGAGTTTAATCTCTTCCTTTTGACTCGAAATTCTTTTGAACTTTGGAACGTTCCCTTCGGTTCCAAAATTCATTCTTGTCTCTCTCTATTGGTATTCTTTTGATTCTGGAGTATCACATAACTCCACTTCGAATAACCTCTATAAGAATAGGCGATCCCGCCGATCTTTGAATGTTTTGTAAAGGGGTGAAACTTCTTTACAATTGGCATTGATTCACCGAAGATTTATATATCACTCGGTTTAGATGCTGCTATATCTTGATATGCCGAATTCTATCTCTGGCGATCGAATGTTGATTTGCCTTAGATTTCCGCATCGATTATATTCTTGAAGTCACGGTTGACCCGGTTAAGGTCGCCCGCGATTTATATAAGTGTATCCATCTACTGTTTTGTAATTAATTATCTCATTTTCGTTCGAACCTATCTTCGAATTAGAATCCTAATTGATTAGAGTCCCTCTAATTTGAATCTCTATCTTTGTTTGAAATCCATTCTTAAATCATCCTTTGAAAATCAGGCTTGTTTATATTTTAGAAATTGTTTTATATATCGAAATTATTATATTCTATATATAAAGGTGAAATGTTTTCGATAAAGATTATAAACCCTTTCAAAATAAGAATTTGAGGTTTCGAAAGAATTTGTAATTTTGAAAAACTATATAAGAAATTTGATTTATAACTAAAGGATTTTAAATTTGAAATTCGAGAATTGAACTCCGGTATTTTGAAATTGATTTTTAGATTTTGAAATATATAATAATAGTATGATTTAAAAGTATTTTCTGAATAAGAAATGTTCCATTGATTTTAATGAGTTTCGAATGATTTCGAAGAAATTCCAAAAGAAGTTTGAGAAAATAGAAGTCCAGAACTCACTTATGTCGCTGGAAAATAATTTCGGTGATGAGTGCACGCATCATCGACATTGATTTTCGAGTTTCAAAGTGAGGGATAGGCCACTTCAGTAGCTTTGCTATGCGAGTGATTTTGTGAAACCATTTTTGATTTCAAATTCCGAAGTATGATTTGATATTCGAAAGATGTATATATATATATTTGAAATGATTTGAAGTAAGCCGGTGTTCAGTCCTCGTGTTTCGAATTTAATATAAACCTATCTTTTGAAATTGATTTACTGATTTGCTGCTGATTTCCAACTCTTGAATTTGAAAATGATTTCTTCAACTATTTTAAAGGTTCGAGCACTTCGAAATCAAGGTTAACTCTTCAAAGCTAAGAAATTTTGAAAAGTATTTTGATAAAGTATATAAGTTTGTTTTGAACGTTTAAGTATGTAGTAATATGATTTAAATAAGTTGAAACTGTTTTGTTAAGTAAATGAATAAGGCAATTTTAAAATTTTCTAATATGAAATTTAGATTGGAAATGTTTTGAAAAGAATTTGGTCTTCAAGATATTTTGAATAAAATTTAGTTTAATTGTTTTAACTTAGTAACATCTTTATGAAACTATATATATTTAACAAGTTGGAATAAATATATAAGTTGTACGTATGATGTTTTATTCGCATAATTAATTTGATCCAGGTTTGAATACACAAGTTCGAGGTGAATTACACCATTTCGTGTTGGGATTTTTCATTCGATTCTTGATGGCGAATATTGATATGGATTTTGGGCTTGATTCTAGAATTCTCTATCATAGTATATGGCTATGCAAGGAGACTGATGGGTTCTAGTCGAGAAACCACATCGAAATCCGCATTAGAGAAGTCGAATGAACAATACTAGTTCGAAAGCGAACTTTTGTGATCGAGCGAGCGATCAAATGTGATTCTGCGAAATGATGACGTATGTACATCTTATATTCTAATATCTTTGATATATTTTGACGCTGAAATTGAAAGCCGTCGAGTTAGAATATCTTTGCTTACTAAAAGAAAATTTCCAATTTAAATTACAAAGATATATAACCCATAAAAGCAAAGATATTCAATCCCATATGGCTCTTCATACAGCGAAATTATTTTGAAAATTTGATCCTTATATAAGATAGACCTTACGTAAGTATAAGATGACTTTGAAAACATTTGATTTTGGAAATGAATTGGTTGACTTAAATTATATTGATTTGGAAATTTGGATTTATTTTCTAAATCTATTATTTTGGAAACTTTGAAACTAAAGATAATTAATTTGAGAAGAAATAATTTGGTGAAATTGTATATGATTTTGAAATTGAACTGATATTGAAACAAATTGAAATTTGAGAACCTTATGTTACTAAACACTTGATTTGGGAGTTGTCGAACTTATATAAAATTGATTCGTATGAGTATGAAATTGATTCGAAAACTATAGGTTTGAAAGGGTACTCAATTTGAAAGTGAAATCTTATATAATTGAAGTCTATATAAGTATGATTTGATATACTATTGATTTTGGAAAGTATTTGATTTGAAAATTAAATCTTATATATAATGGATTTTATATAAGTACGATATTTGAAAGTGATTTGAAAAGGTACTATATGATACATATTTTCGAAGTAAAGATATGGAAAGTGCCTTCTGCTTGATATCCTATTTGTGGCCACATCTTGGATTCATTCTATCGATATTATTCTCTCTGATTTTTGGTTTTCCGGATATGATACTCGAGTGTCCTTCGAATTCCATGGCGTTACCCATGGTCTTACGAACTCAACTGCATAGCGTAATTCGTAAGGCAGTGATTGCTTAAAAGGTACAGATGTTTCCTGGGGGATCCAGGCGTAACCATTGTGTATCTGCGATCTATGGTCGTGTTAGTGGCGTAATCCGCAAGGTAGAGATTGCTTAAGGGGTATGGATGTTTCCTGGGGGATCCAGGCGTAACCATTTTTATGTATCCTACGGTCCACCGTTTTGTTGCATGGCGAAATTCGCAAGGCAGTGAATGCTTAAAAGGTACGGATGTTTCCTGGGGGACCCAGGCGTAACCATTGTGTATCTGCGATCCATGATTTGATTCGTTTTTGATTGGATTGTACTTTCCATATCTGTTTTTAAAAGTTTTTCCAGTATTTTCACTGGGTGTTGAAACAAGTCTACTAAGTACCTGGAGAATTCTAGTTTTGCGCCTGATCAACGCACTACCAGAGTCTACAGGAACAAGGATAAACTTGTTGAAACATCGAGTTATAAAAGTATTTTCGAAAAAAATTTGTTTCGTTATAAAGGTATTTTATAATAAAAGTATCTTGAGATAAATTAATAAATTTATGAATTATGGATTAATGTTTTCAGATAGCTTCTTTGTAAATATAAGTAATAATGTAAATAATTGTTTCAAATAGTTTTCTTATAATTATAAAGGTGTTATAAACATATAAATGGTATTTATAAAGAAAGAAAGAAACTTTACAAATGAGTTTTGAAAGTATTAAAGTATTAAAATAATTGATTTGCAAACGAAGTTTTCAAATGAATATTTCAAGAAAAATTTATATAATTTTAAATTAATTGTTTAATCTTAACTTTCAATCTATTTTTCTTTCTGGTTGTTTCTATTCTTCTACCTCCTTTCTTTTCGGGGACGAAAAGTTTTGAGTGGGGGAGAGTGTAACGACCCAAAATTTTAGTGATTTTATTTATTAAATTAATTGAAATTTTGTGAAATTTAAACAATAAAATTTGGAAATAAAAATTTATTATTTGGAATACGTCTATTTTAATATAGCAACTGGTAAATTTTCATCGGATAATATTAAAGTTTATTTTCTTGTGAAATTCTATTTCAATTTAAGTCAGTTAATTTTTGATGAAAATAAAATGTTTTCCAAACTTGAATATTTTATACAGTAAATTTCTAAATCATCTGCTGAGTGAAACATCAGTCTTCATTTCGTCAAATTCGGACTGTTATTGCTCCGATTATCTTATTTTCAGCAAATTAGCAGCATTTTTCAGTACCGATTATCGACTTTTGATCGGATGATCGTACCACTGAAGTCTGTATACCATTTTGATCGTCTCGTCGTGCTGATCTCTATGGTATATTTGTTTCTGTATTTTGAGGTCTAGTATACAACGGTGACGGTGAAACATTTCACTGTAGCGGTACTAGATTTGAACTTTACACTTTCCCTAGATTTGAATCTAACGTGTAGCCCAAACAAGAAATTAAATTGCTTCAATAAGTTTTCCCAAATCAAGGGACCTACCGTTACCATTACTTTTATATTCACTCAAATTTTGGTTACGGGTGTATAGTCTCTGCAGCTTCCTTGTTTCCATTCATTCTTTAAAAATATATAATATAACAAAACGAAAAGCATTCCTATATCATCTGTTCATCTCCTTTACAAGCAGATCCCTCTTTTTATCAAAGTCTTTTATTTTTGAAACCTCCTGCTACTTGATATCCAAAGCACGACTTACCTCCTCCCTTTCTTCACCACAACCTCTTCCCACATCCTCATCACCAAATGCCACCGCCGATCTTTTCACCACCGTTCCCAAGCAGCCGAGGCCACCATCATCCCACCTTCCTTCCCGCTCCTCTGACCCGTCCCATCCACCCACATGACCTCCGAAACCCCACTCCCCTCTAGCCAAACCATGCCACCACTTCCACCTCGTCTCCCCTTCATTCCGACCTACACCACCGCGACTAGCACCACCTCATGCCGCAGCCACCTGCCGAAGCCACCACACAACCCACGTTCATCCCCACCGCCTCTGCTCCTCACCGTTCACGCACTGCACCCCTACAACACGCGTCCCCAGTCTCACACTTCGCCATCCAATCCAGATCCTCCGCCCCACTCTCATCCTCCGCCCCACTCTCTCCCTCCCCCTTAGACTCGTCCATCACTTCGCAGCCGCACCTCAAATCCTCCGCCTTTCACCTTCAACTTGCCGAGGCTGGAACCCATCAGCTCCACCACCTTCTTCCTTGTTAGGCCTCCAACCATCACTCCTCTGGCCGTTTTCTCCTTGTTGCAATTATGTAAGTATGTATATCTATGTATAAATACATTTGTTTATATATATTTTAAAATAAGTTATAGCATAGTATATCTGAACAGCTTTGATAATAATATATACAGTGTTTTATATATATTAGTATGTATAATGTATACATATATGTCTTAAATTTCGAAACATCTGTTTTATCCTATGTTCAAGGTATATACGAATATGTTGTAAAGTTATATTATATTGGTTTCGTTTAATCAGTTACATAAGTTATATTTGTTTTCTGAGAAAATGTACATAAGTTATATTTGTTATATAAAGAAAATTTGGTACAGATTCCATTGCTTTCAAAATTTTTATTTTTACTATTGCATGTTCGTCTACAGTATGAATATAAGTTAAAATTAGATTTTTGTTTTGCTTTGTTTGTAACAAGCTATACTATGCTGTTCATAAACTTCTCTTTCCAAAAGAAAAATATATTGGTCTCACTGTTGCCTTTATATTTTAACTCCATCTTTATATATATATTTTTCGAATAGACTTGTCTGCATAGATATTAGTCTGCACACATGTAGGTTAGCTATATATTATATACAATTCTGTATATATTAGCCTGTACTTGTATACGTTGGGTATAATATTTATTCGCCATCATTTATGTTGTTACAGTCTGCATATCTGTGATAATTATGTACATATTGATTTTCTTTAAATATTGTGAATGGAGATTTTATTTATATGTGTGTCGTAAATGTGGTATGTGTATATATAAGAGGAGTATATAATCTTAAACTGTTCATAGATGTATAGGTTTGTATATATAGATATAGGCTGTGGAATTGTTCGCATATATGTGTTCGCACCTGAGCACTTGTCTGGGAAATGTATTAACATTTGTTAAGGTAATTCAATTTGATTTTTAGGTATATTTGTCTTACATAGTGTCCTTTTATGTGTAAATATGTGACAGTGTAATTATAATATGTTATATGTATAAGATTTACATATATTAGTTTATATATAGTATTTTGGGGTATAATGTACAACTTAATAGTTTATATTTATGGTTCTCAAAATATATGATTGATTTAAGGATTTTAAGTATTTTAAATTAAGTATTTATTTAAGGATGTATAAGTATATATATAAGTAGTTATTTCAAAATATATGATAGGTATATATATGTTTGATTTTGTATGTGATTTAATGTTTAACAATGGAGTTTGAAATACATACATATATATTTAATCTAACATATGCATAAATTTAGAATGTGATTTTATATATATAGTTATATATAATTGTATATAGGTTCATTTCTTCCGATTATCTTTATCGACCCCGTTCTGATTTGTTCCATCTATCCTTATTATCAGCTTTGATCGTTGAATTCGTGCCGATTTTGCTTTGCTTCAATCCGTCATTCAGATTTCAATGTCTGTATCAGTATGCGTATCTGTGTCATCTTCTGTATTCTCTAGCCTCGAAAGGTGAGCAATCACACACGATTAACGTTCTTTTATTTATTAAATTTGATTTCATTTGAAATAGCAATTGAAATATGCTGCTGTAGTTATTTACATTGTTATATATGCTATTATCTATAACTGTTCACCTGTGACATCTGACACCAGTATCTAGTATTATATGCCTGTTATTACTATTATTTGTATCTGTTCACCTGAGACATCTGACACCAGTATCTAGTATTATATGCCTGTTATTACTATTATTTGTATCTGTTCACCTGTGACATCTGACACCAGTATCTAGTATTATATGCCTGTTATTACTATTATTTGTATCTGTTCACCTGTGACATCTGACACCCGTATCTGTTATTTATACTGATGATATATGCCTGTCGTTATATTTTTTAGTATTTGTTATCACTCTGCAAGTTCCCTGTTAGTATAGAATTCACTATGGGTTGAAATGATACATATCCGAACGGACTTTTAGAATAGGAGAATTTCGTTATGGGTTGAAATGATAAACCCAAGCGATTTTCATTTGAATTGAAATTGGGATTACGGGTCGAAATGATATCTACCCGTATATATTTAAATTTCGGATTGAAATGATAAATATCCGTATCACTTAACCATATGATAAATATATATACTAACACCGTTGGTCCATATATATATAAATATTTTGAAATTGAATTCTATGGTTTTGGAAAGAAATATATGGTTTTATTAAATGTTGAGCCTTAAATTATTATATATAAATGGAAATGATTTATATAGATTTAATAATGATATTTAATTTAATTAAGATTGATTAAATACATATGATATGGTTGAGTATTTAAATTTATGTTCCAAAATAGATTTTTGGTAAAAATTTGAATAAGTTAAGGTTGGGAAGAAAATTTGAATTTAGTAAAGAATTTTATTTAATTAAACCAATTTAAAGCTTATTGAAATTGGGACTTAAGATATGATTTATAACTTGAGTTTGATTTAAATAATTTAATGAATATTTCTTGTTTAAATAAATTTAAGGAAATATTTAGAAAAAAAATGAAATTTAAGGCTAGTTAAATGATATTGAATTTATTAAGTGAATATTCCCTGATTAAATAAAAATAAGTTAAATCAAGAGCTATATGAAACTATTAAATTTAACTTTGAAAATGTTGAATATTAAAGCCTTGAAATATATTGAAAATTTAAATGGTATATTTAGAACTAAATTGAATTGATGAGTGGAGCTTGAATAAATTCGAATTTGGAATTTGAAGTTGATTTGAATCGATTTGCGAGACTTGAGAAAATTAAATGCTTTACTTTATAAATTAATTAATATATATACTATCTTGGAAAATAGTTATATTTGAAATGAAATGATATTTGGGTTTTGAAGTATAAATTAAATTGAAATGACCACGGTGTTATAATGTATATTTCCACCTTGTAGATAGTTCTGAAGATCCTTAGAGGATGGTTATCGCAAACATCCTTTAAGTTACTTGTAGTTCAGTTGATATTTCACTTGAGTTGGATTTATTTATATAAGAATGTTAATCCTGACTCGAGTGTTTTGTGTTTTGCTTTACGCTCGGATCAGACCGAGTGATACAGCATTTGAGACTCATCCTTGGAGTTTGGAGCTTCCTTTGGAGATCCAACTATCGCCTCAGCTTTCAGCTCTTCTAGTTGATTTGTCCAGAGAAGTCATCTATTGTACTGGAGACTTCACTACATTTGAGATATTCTGTTGTATTTTATTTCTAACTCTGATGTTTATATAGTAGCTTCATGAACTACTATTTTATCTATTCCGCTGCGTATTATTGTATTACTCTGTGTCTGTGATTCTGTGATTGATTTATTTACTACATATGCTGAGTTTTGCCAAATTTAAATTAACAATATGATATTTTGAATTATTCAAATCAGACATGTGTGGATTATTGTCGATTTGAATGGTCCAAAATAGCGGGTCGTTACAGGTATACACAGTAAGAGGATGAGCTTGGAAGTAAGGGCAGAGCTTTCTTGAGGCAATGACCGGGCAATAAGCCAGTTTCTCCAGTCTTGGGTAATTTCTTTCAGCTCCTGTTAGCCGTTTACTGACATAGTAGACCGGTTTCTGCACTTTGTCTTCCTCCCGAACTAAAGCGGCACTGATCGCATGCTCCGATACTGCCAGATAAAGGTACAGTTGCTCGTGGTCGACTGGTTTTGACAAGATCGGAGGCGTGGATAGATGTTGAATCAGCGATTGTAACGCGCCTTCACATTCCGTGGTCCATTCAAAGTTTCGTTTTCCTTTTCGGATCAGATCAAAGAAAGGAATGCATATATCGGTGGACTTTGAGATGAACCTGCTCAATGCTGCCACTTTTCCGTTTAGGCTCTGGACTTGCTTTATGGTTCTTGGGGTTTGTAGGTTCCTTATTGCCCAGATCTTTTTGGGATTCGCTTCTATCCCTCGAGCGTTCACGATGAACCCGAGGAACTTTCCAGACGCAACGCCGAAGTGGCACTTTAATGGGTTAAGCTTCATTCCATATTCCCGAAGGATGCGGAACATCGAATCTAGATCTCTGACATGATCCGTGGAGAATCGAGATTTCACTAGCATATCATCCACATAAACCTCCATGGTCTTCCCGATCTGGTTGGCGAACATCCGGTTGACCAAGCGTTGGTATGTTGCTCCGGCGTTCTCTAGACCAAATGGCATGACTTTGTAACAGTAGAGACCTAGATCGGTTACGAAGCTGGTATGCTCTTGATCAGGCAAATGCATGGGTATTTGATTGTAGCCAGAATAAGCATCCATAAAAGATAGTAATTCGTGCCCAGCCGTCGAATCTACAAGCTGGTCAATTCGAGGAAGTGGAAAACTATCTTTCGGGCAAGCTTTGTTTAAGTCAAAGTAATCGACGTAAGTTCTCCATTTCCCATTCGGCTTTCGAACCAGTACAGGGTTGGACACCCATTCTGGATACAAGGCATCTCGGATAAACCCATTTGATTGTAACTTATCGACCTCCTCTTTAAGGGCGGCAGATCTCTCTAGATCCATACCGCGCCTTTTCTGCTTGACCGGGACATACCATGGATCTATATTCAGGGAGTGGCTCACAATGTTCGGCGAGATCCCGCACATGTCAGAGTGTGTCCAGGCGAAGACATCGAGATTCGCCCGGAGAAATTCAATCAATTTCTGTTGTGTCTGTTTATCCAGTTGAGACCCAACTTTCAGCATCCTTGAATCATCATCCTCACTGATTGGGACGTCCACAGTCAGTTCGGCCGGAGAAGCTTGATTCTCCTTGGATTCGTCGTTATCTTCATTGTCCCTAGGGTCAAGGTCTTTCTGGAATTGGTTGTGGTGCCCGGGCCGAGGCCCAGGCATCAATTGTCAATCATTAATAGAACGGACGTAGAGAGACTCCTCTACGCCCTTTCCCTTCTCCTTTCGCTATGCCCCGCGCAGCTCAGCAACATAGCAGGCCCTCCCCGTTGCTTGATTTCCTTGGATGACTCCAATCCCGCGATCGGTGGGGAACTTCAGAGTCAAACACCATGGGGCAATGGCTGCCCTGAACTCAGCAAGGGCCGGTCGGCCCAAAAATGTGTTATAAGGTGAATCAATCTCTAAAACAACAAACTGTAACATCTGGACTCTCCGGCGTTCTCCAACTCCCAATTCCACCGGTAGTTCTGTTATTCCAATGGGTATTCCCGTTAAAACCGTGGATTCAGGATTGGCATGGTTTCAAATCCTTTGCTTCCATTTTCATTAAATCGTAAGCTCGCTTAAGTAAGATATTTACAAAGCTCCCACTGTCAACCAGGATCCTCTTCACCCAAGTAGGACCTACCTGGGCAGATATGACTAGTGGGTGGATTGTAGGGGCTTCGACCTTATCAGCATCTCGGCTCCTGAATACGATATCATCAGACATTATCTTCTTTTGTTTAGCCAGAGTTCCATCCTCACAATTACTGCAACATTCGAAGTCCGCATGCCTGATCGAACTAGCATACGACTCCATTTCCCCCCAGCTTCTGTCTACTGGGTGGGGACCACCACTTATCGTGTTGATAACTAGCCTTCTGCCCGTACGAGCGGGTTCTTCCTGTCTCTCTTGATTTTGTGGACGATTTTGATTTGAAGGGCCCGCACCACCAGACTGTGGCACCCGCAAAAACTTATCTAACTTCCTCTCCCTGATCAACTTCTCGATGAGGTCCTGCAAATGCCGACACTCGTTGGTATTATGGCCGTAGCTCTTATGAAATCTACAGAACTTTCCTGTTTGGATCTGCCTCTCCGGCGAGGGTTTCGGAGCAGGCTTCTTATACTGTACAGTATTGCAAGTCTGTAGGTATACGTTCTCCAATGACGTATTCAACGACGTGTAATTGTCAAACATTGGAGCCCTACGCCGTGGGCCTCGGTTCTGATCTCTTTTCTTATCTTGGCCATTGTTGCCTCTCGGCTGGGTTTGCTTGTTCTGTATATTCAGCTGAACTTTTCCGGAACTCTCACCGGACTGCTTAACCGCTACGTTACTCTGTATTCCCTCAATATTGGGCCTCACATCGTCCTGCTTCCTAGACTGTTTCGCGTCCTCTTGCGTAAGAATTGAGCGGCTTTGGAGTTGAAACGGTCCAACAACGCGGGCGGTTTCCCGGCTAACCAATTTCCAAATTCAGAATCGGGATCGATCCCTTTGGTTAATGCCATCAAGATCGAGTTATCATTGGGATTACTAATTTCAACACATGCTGCATGGAACCTCTCCAAATAACGCCTGAGCATCTCTCCATGAGCTTGGGTAACACTAGACAGGGTGTTAACGTCTTTCGGTCTAGCAACATGCATACGAAACAGCTCTACAAACCTTTTAGCCAGTTGATCAAACGAAGAGATAGATCTAGGTGGCAACCTTGTAAACCACATTGTTGCGATTCCCCCAGAGAGATGGGGAAACTTCAACACTTCACTGCATGGTCAGCTCTTGCAGCACTCATTGACCATTCATATTTCAAAATATGTTGATTCGGGTCACTATCTCCTTCGTACATTGGGAGAGTTGGCATTCTGAATCGCCGAGGGGGTTTAACATATAATATCTCGTCTGTAAAAGGGGTATGACTATGGGAGATTTCCCAATCGTCATTAGTGATCCCCTGACTCTCGCGAATCATCTGACGTATCATGGTCGAAATATCTGACACTGGCATATTCTGGGCATGCTGAGCAAAGGTGTGGTCGGGTTCCACAGTGCGAGTTTGGACCGAGCGCTGTCGACGGTCCGTATTTTGCCTCATTGGCTCAGCGTCTTCTGGGACATATGGTTCAGGAGTATGTCCACGCTATTGATTGTTCGGCTTTGACAGATTCCGGGTATCAACCCTCGTTTCTACCGCGGCGGTTGTAGCGCGGTTGTCCGTGGTGTACTGTGGAGCAGTGCCTCCTCGTGTTGATGGTCCTGTTTGGAAGCTAGTCGACGGCCCTGTCCTTAACTGTCCAACGGTCAAGGCGGGTTGATATCCAGTAGTTTGAGCGTGACTCTCCTCTAACCGGGGACAGGTAGACCTATGGTGATAGTCAGATGAGGCGGAACTTTCAGTAGACGTGCGGGAAACATCATCCCTCCTAGACCTTCTACGGCTTTGGCGGTTTAGTTGGTTGGTCAATTCAACATTGGCGCGCAGCTGTTCAGCCAACTGTTGCCGGCTTTGGGTCAGTTCTTGGAGCAACACTTAGAACTCTTGTCTGGTGATTGGTCCGGATGGATCTGAGTGAGCAGTGTTGTCTTGATTGGATGAAGACTGTTGTGTAGGATTCTGTCTATCCTGGCCTTCTTGCTCTGTAGCGGTAGCGGCAGTTCTTGTACTAACCATTTTCAGTGGTGGAGTCCTTTCCTAGACTTAATGCAAATCTGAATAGAATGGAAGGATTCCATATCAGATATCTGAATCTTCCTCTTGGATTTATGCAATCCGATATCGATGGTAGATCCAAGGAGTAGGAGAAAAAGCTGGTTCTCTCAGTGAAAGCACCAAAGTGTTTGTACCAAAAATGGGCACAACACTCTTCGGAAGTTATTTGAAGAGATAAAATGAAGAATGTAAATGTAAAACAGAGATTATCTAACAAAAACTCCAACAAACAGAAATGTAAAATGCAAAGACAAGCAATTTAGAGTGGTTCGGCGTGTTGCCTACGTCCACTATGAAGTTTTGATGATTTTATTGATTCTCTTTCAATGATTACAAGCAATTACAGCGAACAACAGCGAATTATAGTTTAGAATTCGAATTCAACAGCAAGAGTGGGATGTAAGTCTCAATCTGGCAGAGTCTGGGCGCTTGAGAATCAAAAGGTCCTTTTTCTGTATGCTCTGGGGCTCTATTTATAGGCGTAGAAGGCTTAGATTTCGTTCAAACTTCGGGAGACTCGGCCTAGCATGTGAGGGGGCCCACGCTACCAACCTCAGGAAGTTTCGCCTCGATCTACGATCGATACGAATCCATTTCATATCGATCAAATAATGTCCAATCGAGCTGAAATTTTGCAGAGACATTCCTTTTTGTGTACGCAAGCTCCTGTGAAAATTTCATTGCAATTGGATCAGTGGATCACGAGATATGGTCGATACGAAGTGAGATTTCTCGAAGGTTGTTTGGTTCGTCTCCATGGTTTCGACTCGATCCCTTCGTGTCGATGACAACACGTGTTCCTGGGATGATGTGGTGCGTGCGCTTCACGTCGATCCAGTCTTTACTCCGTGTTGACTGCTTCGACTCCATATATCTCGCCTCGTTTTCTTCGAGGGATGACACGTCACCCAAGCTAGTTGGCCCGATGGATTCGAATAGGACCTCATCCATGGATTCGAACAACAATCATCTATGGATACAAACTACTGATGGTCAATGGAAACGAAAAGACCTTTCCTCGATGGATACGAAGCTGACATTAGGTGATTGTTACGAAGTAGACGACTTATTGATGGATACAAACAAGTCTCTTTGGCTGAAGGTCGATCGATACGAAGTTTATCGACGCGTGGACTTAGCCATCCTAATCGACACGAGACCGATGGATACGAAATGAGGACCACTGATGGATACGAAATCCATCGATACGAACTCGATGGACTAACTCCATCGATACGACCAAATACTCCTTGATGGATACGAAATGGGACCCGCTGATGGATACGAAAACACGTTTTTCATTTCACCTTGCATCCATCATAACTTGATCATATGAACCCGGATTGACCTGGAATTTGGGGCGTTGGCTCTCTTTGCTTTTTTGGTCATGTCCTATCAACTGTAGCTTCATTCGGACTCGGACAAAATTCATTGATATCCATGACGAGTGATACCCGGTTTTCAACCAATCTCTTGGTATCCTGGCCTTGCCAAAAGGCGGGATAACAGCAATAAAGATTAAACTCAAAGTGGACCTAGGCAGTTACGCCGAACCACTATAATTATGGTGTTTGTTTTTGTAGTTAATTTTGCATACATTCCTTTATTTTAATTTTCTATCTTCATTAATCTCTCTACACAAATCTTTTCTTGGGCGTTAGTGCCAATTTTGGTGCTAACATTTTGGTGCTTTCACTGAGAACAACATTCTCAGGCTGTTAGGATCTCCTTTGTTGCTACTGGATTGAGGAAATCCCCCGAAGAAGATCCGATTTTATCCACAAGAAGTCCATTGATTCTATTCAGAGTTCCAACCGATAACTCTACAATGGGAAGACCATGTATTAGATCAGCCTCCCACAATGCAGATGTTAACAAAACCGCCAGTGTCCAACAAGTAGGACCCAGTAATCAACAAGCTAATCCGGGCGTAGGGACCATCACCGCCCAAAACCAAACGGAAGCTGTCACCAGGACAGAGTTCAACGAGCTGATGAGAGAACTCATGGAAAGTAGGAGATAGCTTAACGAGCAGATTCAAGCTAACACCAACCTCGTGACTCAGCTTACTCAGCAACAGCATCAGAATGTTGGAGGAAGTCCCACTTCCTACTCCTCGTGGGACAGCTCTGCTTCATCTGATGAACCTCTCAGGCGTAGACGCTGTAGAACCGAGACAACGCAAACAGGTGCAGTGTACCAGGAAAATCGCGCTCAAGCTAAAACAGTAAACTTAGGATCTGGAGCTCGGGTGGAAGTTGGATGATTGGCTCACCAAGGTCATGATGAAGCAGGTCTCCAGGATACACGTTTGGTAGATCGCCAGCAGAGGAGACACCAACTAGAATGGTCCCACAGGACGGATTCCAACTTGCCATCTACCATACAAACCCCAGACCTATCAGCCATGGTCAGACAGTTGATGAGAGAAAATCAAGGTTTAACTAGTGATGATTGGGGCATATCTAGGAGTCATACTCCGTTCACAGATGTTATCCTACAAGCTGAGTACCCCAGGAAGTTTAATATGCCGAGTATCCCGGCCTACGAGGGGAAAACTAATCCCCGATAGCATGTAATGAGGTATGGGTGGATGATGGATTCTGCTAGGGCTAATGATGCAACTAAATGTAGGTGTTTCCCGATAACTTTATCTGGAATCGCTACCATGTGGTTTACCCGACTTCCTCCATGGTTTATCTCCAATTTTGATGAGTTAGCGAAGAAATTTGTGGAGCAGTTCAGGATGCATGCCACTCGTCCCAAGGATCTTATGTCCTTGTCTAGTGTAATTCAAGCCCGAAGGGAATCGTTAAAGGAGTACTTACAAAGGTACCATGTTGCTGCTACTGAAGTTAGCAACCCAAATGACCATGCCATTTTAATGGCCGTAATGCGAGGAGTAGATTCAAATTTAGAGTTTGGTGACTGGCTGGCAGGAAAGCCTCTGGCGATGCTAGAACGTTTTTACTCAAAGGCGCACCAATTTATAAGAAGGGAGGAAGCCAGGTGGACGAAGCGAGATAATGCACCAGGACCCGGCAAGGAGACCGTGCAAAGCAACATTGCTGTAAAACAATCTGGTGACAACTCTGAAAAAGTCCAGGTCAATGTTCAAAACAAGCCTGAGCAGTCAAAAGGATCTGGATGAGGAAATTCCGAGAAGAAAAGGGAAGCCGGAAAGTAGAAACCAAGGATCCCAACTTACAATGAATACACTCCTCTGAATGCATCTCTGGAAAATATTTACCTATCGACCTGTAATACTTTCCAATATCGAAAGCCACGCCCAAAAGAGTCCAAAGAACAAAAGCAGACTGGGAAGTATTGCCACTTCCATGAGACTTACGGGCACAATACCGAGGAGTGTAGGCACCTCTATGATGCGATTGAAAAGCTGAATCGATAGAAAAAGTTATAGGAGTTTGTGAAGAACCCTCAGGAAGGCGGACAAGGGACATCCGACCCCAATCGCGGATAGGCCCCACGACGGTCTGAGGAACCCGTTCGGACTGGAGGTAGATTAGTCATAAACACGATAATCGATGGGTCTCACCCTGAAATGAAGTGCTATGCTAGTTCCTTAAAAATGCAGATTTTGAATGTTGTTCAAACATGGAAGATGGAACTCCGGCTAAGCAACAACGAATGATGACGGATGATATAGTGTTCAGAAGTAGAGATGCCGATCAAGTGGAGGCACCTACCATTGACCCGATGGTCATCTCGGCCATTATTGGGCCAGCGTTTGTGAGAAGAATACTGATTGACTATGGAAGTTCTGTTAACATCATCTTCAAAAAGGCATACGACAAGATGAAGATGGAGACAAAGGATCTAAAACCATCTAAAGCCCGCATTCATGGCTTTAATGGTGCGGCTACTGATGTAGTGGGTTTTGTTGAATTGCTAGTTGAACTTGGAGAAGGTGAACGTAGGAGGGTGCGGATCCTGCCGTTCATCGTTTTGGATATCGATTCCCCGTATAATGTGTTTCTGGGCCGACCGGCCCTGGCAGAGTTTAGGGCAGCTTTGGCCCTATGGTGTTTAACATTGAAATTTCTAACGGATAAAGGAGTTGGTGTTGTTCACGGCAATCAGGCGACTGATCGTGCGTGTTTGTTCGTCGACGGAAATTCTATCGGTTTAGAAATCCGTCGAACGAACTTAGAAATAAAATAACCGCAAGCGCACGACGTACACTTGTAGTACGTGGCGAATACGGGTCGATCCATAGGGAGTTGTGAGAGATTAAAAATCTATTCAATCAAATTAGACCAAAGTGAGATGAAAGTTGTTAACTACAAAAAGAAGCTAAAGCTAGAATTAAAATGTGATTTAAAAACTATTGAACTAGAGAACAATTTAGAGGCAAATCCACTCTCATATTTTTGTAAATCAACAAACAAACAATTTGTGATCTCTAGCTTTGATATTAAGTGAAATATTATTGTATTTATCATAAGTATGGTTTGTTTATATTATTCATTAACATAACTTAAACCATCAAACTATAATACAACAAATATACCACTTATAATTCATGAAAATGAAGACAAAGCAAAAGCTATTTTAAGTATGATCTATTTACTATTGTAACTAGTAATATAGATCATCAAATTTCATTTTTACTTTAATTTCACAATCAAAAATGGATTAGGAGATGATGATGCAAATTGTGTTTATGTTGAATAAGACTAGCTCATTTGCATAAACAATATAAGCTATCAAACCCACTTGTATAAACTTGCATCAAAACTCACTTCATGAAGCATAAACCAAATGAGATCATAAATCATAAAATGTTGAAATTACATAATATTTGAGAGCTTCATTACCCCTAAAGTGAAGGGGTTTAGCTACTCATTTATGGCATTGAAGCAACACAAGTAACTTTCAACATAAAAAATAGAAGAAAATAGAGAATAAGCAAAGAAGAGAATGTAATTAAACTATTTACAACAAAAGAAATTAAGCTACACTACTTGCATGATGTAAAACTATTCTACTAACAAAGAAAAGAAAAGAACATAAATAAAAGCATTAGCATAAAAACAAAGAAAAGCATGTAGAAAAAGGAGAAGAAAGAGGCTTGGAAGCCATTTTTATTTCATAGAACATTGACCTTACAATTTGATCTCTTAATTTCCTAAGTAAAATGAAAGAGTAGAAGATAGTTTCATGTACATAAGAGGGCTATATATACATGCATAAAACCCTAATTCTATTTTTAGGGGGCTTCCTAAAATGCCCTTTAGGAAGTGTGGCCACCAAGTAACCATTAGCCACTAATTAATCCGTCATTTGTTGTGCATGAAGCTTTAACCTCCACTTAGTTGTCCATTAGCTCATAATTGTACATTTAGGTAAGTGGGTGGGGTCTTCCATGATCTTGAACTTAAATTATTTCCTCTTCATTCCTTTGTCCTTCATTTGTGCATGCATGTATCTTCATATAAGCCTCTTCCATATGCATCCAAATTCCTATAAAAATTATCAAAAAATGTCCAAGTAAAAATTCTTAAATTGACACAAGCACAAAAATGACCATTTTGCCCCTGAATGAAGATGAAAATATGATGGTTTGAAAATAATTGAATTTTGGTTTTAAACATGTTAGAATGCCCAAATATGATGTTTATTTAAATAAAAAGAGATAAAATATGGATGTAAATATATGCACATTTACGTGCACATCAAATACCCCCACACTTATCTTTTTATTCGTCCTCAAATAAAGGAAAACTAAGATAAATCCATTTTCGTAGGGAGCACGATTGCATTGAGCGTATGCAACAAGCCGTTAAACCTCTGGGTGTCCCCAGTAGGACGAGTGTTGTCTCGTGAGGGTTTTCAACGGATACTACCCACAAAATCTAGTGCAAAGTGAAAATATTTACAAAGTGCAAGATTTATTTACAATGGGATGAATGCAAGTTTTTTTGAAAATATTTACAAATGAAGGATTCACTTTCAATTCGACACTCATAAGTTAAATATAGGTTTTGGTCATTGTCTTGGAAATTTAAGTCATTTACTTGTCAAAACTTCCAACAAAATCAAGTTATCATAACAAATAGACAATAGTTTAACTCGTTGTTTCGGTTGATAACAAAGTGTAACTAAAATCCTTAGTTGATTATCAAAGTTTGTCAAGGTGGCATTCTCGTTTCTTTCCAATAACAAGTTAAATCAAACAAGTTAAAATGGTGCTTGGATTTCAATTGCGTACTCTCTCTTACTTGAAAATTTCATTGATATTGACAATATTTACATATGACTAACTCAGGTAAACTTAGGCCAGATATATTACCCGTGCACTGCCTTGCGGACTGATGTGAGGGGAATACAGAGCGTGGCGAGTGAACACACAAGTGTGAACGCTTATCGACTGTAGGCGTTATTAAAAAGAATTTTTATATACATACACCTAACTCAGATAAACTAAGGCCAGATATACCGATCATGCACTACCTTTCGGGCTTACGTGAGAAGGGTAGATAGCATGGCGAGTGAACACACGAGTGTGAACACATGACTCTAGGTGTTAAATAAATAAATAAATAAATAAATATATATATATATAGACAAATGTTTTTTTATCAATTTTTTTTAGAAAGAGAGAGTTTTGCAAAATCATCTTAGCACCATTTAAATTAGAAGATAAAAATGTTACATCCTTTACTTTAAATTTACCACTTTTTTAAACAAAGATTTTCAATTAGAACATACTTCATAATTAACACTTATGAATCTTCCTAAATACTAGTTAAACCATTGTTATTTGTAATCAAACTTCATTTTCATTTTTGTTAAGACAAATAAATTTTCAAAATTTCAATTTATTAACCAAAACTTATACTTATCCCATAGTGTTTCTTTAAAAATAAATCAAAATGCTAAAAAGAAAATGTTTTTGAGATTTTGAAATTTTTAGATTTTTTTTAAGTTAAAAAAAAATGAAAATTCAAAAATGCCATAAAACCTAAAAAAATGAAAATGAGACTCCCCCCACACTTAATTTGATTGTGTCCCCACAGTCAATGCATGATATAATGAGTGTAACGAGGAAAACTATGTACATATTTACAAAAGAGGGTTAACATTCTTACTAGACGTAGCTTGGCTCATGAAGGATCATGAGCTCCTCCTCTTGGTTATTTGGCAATTCCAAGAAAGGTTTCAGACGATGACCGTTGACTTTGAAAACGGATCCATCCTTAGGGTTTTCTATTTCTACAGCACCATGTGGAAAAACAGTTCGTACCACAAATGGTCCGGTCCATCTCGATTTAAGTTTCCCAGGGAATAAATGAAGTTTTGAGTCATATAAAAGAACTTTTTGGTTGGGCGAAAATGTTTTCCTTAGGATTGACTTGTCATGAAAAACTTTGGTTTTTTCTTTGTAAATTTTCTCCTTTTCATACGCGTCGTTCCTAAGTTCTTCTAGTTCGTTGAGTTGTAGTTTTCGGTTTTCGCCAGCTTTCTCAAGATCAAAGTTTAAGTTCTCAATTGCCCACAGCGCTTTGTGTTCGATTTCAATGGGTAAATGGCAAGCTTTACCGTAAACTAAACGAAATGGGGACATCCTAAGGTTAGTTTTAAAAGCAGTACGGTAAGCCCAAAGCACGTCGGTCAATTTCTGAGACCAATCTTTTCGATTTTTATTGATAGTTTTCTCCAAGATTTTTTTTATTTGTCGATTTGAAACTTCAACTTGGCCACAAGTTTGAGGATGATACAGAGTGGATAACTTGTGGGTTATCGAGTATTTTTTCATTAAAGTTTCAAAAGAACGGTTGCAAAAATGGGTCCCGTTATCACTGATTATTGTGCGAGGTGTGCCGAACCTTGAAAAGATGTTTTCTTTGAGAAATTTCACAACAATTTTATGGTCGTTGGTTTTGCAAGGAATGGCTTCGACCCATTTTGAAACGTAATCGACAGCGAGAAGGATATACAAGTTTCCAAAAGAATTGGGAAAAGGTTCCATAAAGTCTAAACCCCATACATCAAAGATTTCGATCGTAGGAATGGGGTTTAGAGGCATCATATCTCATCGAGAAATTCGTCTAAGCATTTGACATCGATCGCAAGTCTTACAAAATTCAAACGAGTCTTTGAAAAGAGAAGGCCAATAGAAACCACACTGAAGCACGTTTTCCGCAGTTTTTCGAGGACCGAAATGTCCACCACATGCTTAATCATGGAAAAATGAAAGAACACTCCTTATCTCATTATCCAGAATGCAACGTCGGATGATTTGGTTGGGACAATATTTGAACAAGTATGGATCGTCCCAATAGAAATATTTCACTTGGGACATGAATTTGTATTTATCCTGTTTGGACCAAGATGAGGGAGTTTCTTTAGTGACTAAGTAGTTCACTATATCAGCATACCATGGGTCGGTAGAAATTGAAAGGAGTTGTTCATTGGGGAAGTTTTCATTGATTGGCAAAGAAGATGGTGCGTTCGGAAGACGAGACAAGTGATCGGCTATGACGTTATCGGATCCTTTTTTGTCTTTAACTGTAAGGTCAAATTCTTGAAGTAAAAGGATCCAACGAATCAAGCGGGATTTGGCATCCTTTTTAGCGAAGAGATATCGAAGCGCAGAGTGGTCCGTGTACACAGTAATGTGTGATCCTATCAAGTATTGTTGGAATTTTTCGAGAGCAAAAACAACAGCTAGAAGCTCTTTTTCGGTTGTTGTGTAGTTGAGTTGAGCGTCGTTCAAAGTCATACTCGCGTAGTAAATGACGTGAAGGATCTTGTTGATGCGTTGTCCTAAGACAGCACCAACGGCAAAGTTCGAAGCGTCACACATTATTTCAAATGGAAGATCCCAATTGGCTGTGCAAATGATTGGAGCAGAAATGAGTTCGTTCTTAAGCCGTTCAAAAGAAGAGATACAATCAGAGTTAAAATCGAAAGGAACGTCTTTTCCAAGAAGAGTCGTCAAAGGACGAGCGATTTTGCTAAAGTCTTTCACAAAGCATCGGTAAAAGCCAGCGTGTCCTAGAAATGATCGAATGTCCTTAACAGATTTGGGAATGGCTAGGTTTGCAATTACATCGATTTTTGCTTTATCTCCCTCAATGCCTTTATTTGAGATGATATGTCTAAGGACTATGCCTTGTTTGACCATAAAGTGGCATTTTTCCCAATTCAAAGTCAAATGTTTTTCTTTACATCGATTTAGAACCAATTCGAGATGATGTAAACATTGGGAAAAAGAATCACCAAAGATTGAGAAATCATCCATAAAATTCTAGCATTCAATCATATCGGAAAAGATTCCAACCATGCATCGTTGGAAGGTCGCAGGAGCGTTACAAAGTCCGAATGGCATACGTCGATAAGCAAAGGTACCGAATGGACACATGAAAGTCGTTTTCTCTTGATCTTCGGGAGCGATTGGAATTTGGTTATAACCGGAATAACCATCAAGGAAGCAATAAAATTCGTGGCCGGCTAAACGTTCGAGCATTTGGTCAATAAAAGGAAGTGGGAAGTGATCTTTTCGTGTTGCGGCATTTAGTTTTTGATAGTCAATGCAAACACGCCAACCTGTTTGAGTACGAGTTGGAATAAGTTCGTTTGAATCGTTCTTGACAACGGTTAGCCCAGACTTTTTCGGTACAACGTGAATTGAGCTAACCCATGAACTATCAGAGATTGGGTAAATGATTCCGTTGTCGAGAATTTTAAGAATTTCATCATGCACCGCATCTTTCATTTTTGGATTAAGCCTTCGTTGTGCGTCACGAATAGGCTTGGCATCGTCGATTAAATGGATGCCATGTTGGACAAGAGCAGGGCTAATTCCCTTAATATCGGAGATCGACCATCCAATCGCTTCCTTGTTTTTCGAAAGAATAGAGAGAAGAGAAGCTTCTTGGTCGAGAGAAAGAGTTGCAGAAATTATGATGGGCAACGTTTCGTTATCACCTAAGTATGCGTACTTAAGGTGATCGGGAAGTGGTTTGAGGTCCAACTTCGGGAGTTTTTCGATCAAAGAGTTGGGTTGAGATTCAGACTCAACTGGAAGCGATTCAAAAGGAAGAGTGTATTCAATCTCGTTGCGAATTTCATGAAATTTTTCGTACTCGGCGTCGCGTTCATCGTTAATGGCACTAACTTCCAATGTTTGGTCACGAGGTTCGTTCGATTGGCTTTCAAGATTGAAAATGTTGAGATCCAAAGTCATGTTTCCAAAAGAAATTTTCATCGATCCGTTACGACAATTGATTAAGGCATTTGAGGTGGCTAAGAATGGTCAGCCTAAAATCAATGGAATTTGACTCGAGGGATTCATCATGGGTTGTGCTTCGAGAACGATAAAATCAACAGGGAATATGAATTGCCCTACTCGAATGAGCACGTCCTCGATTTCTCCCACGGGCTTCTTAATGGAGCGATCAGCGAATTGAAGCGTGACTTTTATGGGTTTGAGCTCACCTAAGTCTAATTGTTCATACACGGAATATGGAATCGAATTGACACTCGCGCCTAAGTCTATCAAACATTTGTTAATCGTCTTGTCTCCAATTGTACACGAAATCATAGGGCAGCCAGGATCTTTGTATTTGACGGGCATGGATTGGGACAAGACTTCACTCAAATTGGCGGCTAAGAAGACATTTTTGGGTACTTGAGTGTGTCGCTTTTGGGTACATAAGTCCTTAAGGAATTTCACGTATGTTGGGACTTGCTGAACGATGTCAAGAAGCGGAATGTTAACTTTGACTTGTTTAAAAATTTCCAACATCTTTTCCATTTGGTCCGAGTGTTTCTTTGGTCGAAGACGATGTGGAAATGGAACATGATACTCGGTAGGCGGGTCTACTCGAGTAGAGGAAGAAGAATTTTTGGTTAGCATTTGATTCAATGTTTGGCTCCACGTTCTGTTCAAATTCGTTCGTTGTTTTAGAACTATCGAGAGAGGCTTCCGGTAAATCGTTTGGATTAATGACTTGATTATCGATTTGTTTACCAGAACGGAGAGTTGTGATAGCATTCAATTGGGTGACGTTGCTATCTTGAACAACATGGGCTTGATTTGAATTTGCGTTTTGATTTCTGGGAATTGAAATGGGTTGGCTTAGGAATGTTCCTCGTTCACGTTCGCTCACAGACGTGGTTAATTAACTCATTTGCATTTCGAGTTTTGCAATTGATTGGTTCGTGTTTTGCATATATGAAGTCAATAAATTTTGCAAATTGTTATTTGATTGAAGGCTTTGAGTGGTTGCTTTAGCCAACGTTTCAAGAGTTTTCTCAAGTGAAGTTAAACGTTTTTCGTCTTGGGGAGGATGAGCAGCATTTTGTTGCGGTTGATTATGCGACGGACCCGCAAGGTTTGGTTGAAAATTGTTGGGCTGAAAGGGAGGATTCGAAGCATTATTCGAAAATGCTTGAAAATTGGGACGAATCGTATTTGTGTTGGGATTGTTTGGTTCCGCGCAAAATTCGGATGATTTGTCCTACCAGGGTTGTTAGTTGGAGAAAACGGGTCATTTTTTGGCTTTATTGAAAGCATTGATTTGTTCGATAGAATTGGGACACTGATCGGCTATATGATTAGGATCGTTGCATTAATAACACATCGGCTGGGAAGTTTGGTTCATTTGATTCGATGAGAAAACGTTATCGAATTTTTTAATCATTGCGTCGATCTTAGCTTCCAAAGCAATAGAAGATCCTATCGAGTATGCACTTGATTGTGAGTAAATTGATTTTTCATTCGATCGTTCCCATTGGGATGATTTTTCGAAAAGGTTTTCAAGAAATTTCCAAGCATCGTCATGATGTTGGGCAAGAAAGTTGCCTTGGCACATTGATTCGAGCATGGTACATGAGCTATTTTCGAGTCCATCGTATAAAATTTGGCAAATCGTCCATTTTTCGAAATTATGGTGTGGACGTTTTATCAAAAGCTCTTTGAATATTTCAAAATATTTTCCGAATGGTTCTCCCTTGAATCGATGAAAGTTTACAATTTCGTTTCGGATTCTACTCGTTTTTTCCAATGGGTAGAACTTTTTTAAGAAAGCTTTTACGAATTCTTCCCACGTTTTAATCGAGTTCGATGGTAAGCTGTACAACCTTTTTTAAGCGTAATCCGTAAGAGCGAATGGGATTAATCGAAGTTTGATTCCGTCATCTGAAAGTTGTTGGAGTTTAATGGTTGCACAAACTTGTTCAAATTTAGTCAAGAAGATGTATGGATCATCGTGTTCAAAATTGCCAAATTTCGGAAGGGTGGCAATATGGTTTGAGTGAATTTCGAAATGGCTACCCGTAGGGGCGGGTAGCGTGATGCAAGATGGAATAGAAACTCTATCGGGAAAGATTCTATCCATAAGAGTTCGAGGGGCGTTCTCGTTCGCCATTTCTGGAGGATCCTCTGTTCGAGTTAAACGATTAGTTGTCGAGTCACGAGTCCAACAGTTTGTTGTTGTGTCATGAGTCCAATTACTCATGCACAAGTGAAAGTCGAGAAGAGAAAGAAGTTAGAATTGAGTTTAGAGAATGAAAGAGATTTGAAAAATGGGGTGAAAAATTGTTTTTGTTTTTGTTTTTTTTAAAGGAAGAAAAATATTTACCAAATGAAATTTTAATTTCAAAAGAGAAGTTTGATTTTTGTTTTTTTTGGTTTTCAAATTTTTTATATGTTTTTTTTGTAATTTTGTTTTTGTTTTTGTTTTTGAATTCAAATATTTACCAGAATTTTTTTTTTGAATTTTTAAAGTTTTTTTCTTTTTGAAAAGATTTTATACTTTTTTTTGGATTTTTGTTTTTGATTGAAAGGATTTGAAAGGATTTTTTTTGGATTAAAAACTAAGTTAAAATTCACAATTTTTTTTGGATTTTGGATTTTTGAATTTTTTTTTAAATATGCATGAACTAATGCAACTAATTGAATGCAAAGGACTTAATTATAGTTTTTCTGCCCTTAGTAGCTCCTAACCCAAAATTGTATAATCACACTTTGTCTTAAATCAATAAAAATATTTCTCAGCGAGGTAACGGGCAGGAGTTATCGGTGCACCACGAATCACCGTAGCAATGCAACCGAAGGTTTAAGTACCTTCAAAGGAACAACCAGTATAATATTTACGTATCACCATAATTTTTATAACTAGTTATTACTCTGCCGTAGCCTAGACACCAAGAAATAGAATTTTCAAAGAAAACAATTGTGAAGATACAATTAAGCCCTAGATGAGCTCATGACACCCTTAAGTCGAATGTCTAACCTTTATTATTAGTCAAATTCTACGATGAAAAGCGTTTGTGGGCTAAGGAAAGGGTGATGAAATCCCTCACCTTATGTGAATTGGGGTATTGCCCTTAGAAAATAAAACAAGATGAGATGAATGCAAAACAAAAATTAAACGTGAATTTACAATGCAACTAAAATGAAGTTTGTTTTTGTTTTTGTATTTTGAAATTTTATATATATATATATATATATATATATATGCAAATGCAAGCAACCAACAATGCAATAAAAGCAAGGGAAAAGTGCACGATACCAGAGCGTGCAGATTATTTAGCAATTTTTTTTAGCGGAAATTTTTTTAGCAGGACAAAGTAGTTTATTTGGGCAAGCACTTCTTTCTTTTGAATTTCTGCTTTGGCAACCTGAAATGAAAAACAAGATATATTCAACAATTTTTATTATTATTATTTTTTAGTATGTTTATCTAGGATGAAAAACAAAATAAGCGAAAAACAAAACAATTGAAAATAAAATAAATGAAAACTAAAACAAGTGAAAACAAATGAAAAATGAAAATTAAACAAAGTTGAACTTTTTTTTCGGATTTTTAATTTTTTTTTTGGGAGAGAAACATAAAAGTAAATTCTATCGGTTTAGAAAACCGTCGAATGAATTTAGAAATAAAATAACTGCAAGCGCATGGCGTACACTTGTAGTATGTGGCGAATACGGGTCGATCCATAAGGAGTTGTGAGAGATTAAAAATCTATTCAATCAAATTAGACCAAAGTGAGTTGAAAGTTGTTAACTACAAAAAGAAGCTAAATCTAGAATTAAAATGTGATTTAAAAACTATTGAACTAGAGAACAATTTAGAGGCAAATCCACTCTCATATTTTTGTAAATCAACAAACAAACAATTTGTGATCTCTAGCTTTGATATTAAGTGAAATATTGCTGTATTTATCATAAGTATGGTTTGTTTATATTATTCATTAACATAACTCAAACCATCAAACTATAATACAACAAATAAACCACTTATAATCCATGAAAAAGAAGACAAATCAAAAGCTATTTTAAGTATGATCTATTTACTATTGTAACTAGTAATATAAATCATCAAATTTCATTTTTACTTTAATTTCACAATCAAAAATGGATTAGCAAATGATGATGCAAATTGTTATTATGTTGAATAAGAATAGCTCATTTGCATAAACAATATAAGCTATCAAACCCACTTGTATAAACTTGCATCAAAACTCACTTCATGAAGCATAAACAAAATGAGATCATAAATCATAAAATGTTGAAATTACATAATATTTGAGAGCTTCATTACCCCTAAATTGAAGGGGTTTAGCTACTCATTTGTGGCATTGAAGCAACATAAGTAACTTTCAACATTAAAAAGACAAGCAAATAGAGAATAAGCAAAGAAGAGAATGTAATTAAACTACTTACAACAAAAGAAATTAAGCTACACTACTTGCATGAATGTAAAACTATTCTACTAACAAAGAAAAGAAAAGAACATAAATAAAAGCATTAACATAAAAACAAAGAAAAACATGTAGAAAAAGGAGAAGAAAGTGGCTTGGAAGCCATTTTTATTTCATAGAACATTGACCTTACAATTTGATCTCTTAATTTCCTAAGTAAAATGAAAGAGTAGAAGATAGTTTCATGTACATAAGAGGGCTATATATACATGCATAAAACCCTAATTCTATTTTTAGGGGACTTCCTAAAATGCCCTTTAGGAACTGTGGCCACAAAGTAACCATTAGCCACTAATTAATCCATCATTTGTTGTGCATGAAGCTTTAACCTCCACTTAGTTGTCCATTAGCTCATAATTGTACATTTAGGTAAGTGGGTGGGGTCCTCCATGATATTGAACTTGAATTATTTCCTCTTCATTCCTTTGTCTTTCATTTGTGCATGCATGTACCTTCATATAAGCCTCTTCCATATGCATCCAAATTCCTATAAAAATTATCAAAAGATGTCCAAATAAAAATTCTTAAATTGACACAAGCACAAAAATGACCATTTTGCCCATGAATGAAGATGAAAATATGATGGTTTGAAAATAATTGAATTTTGGTTTTAAACATGTTAAAATGCCCAAATATGATGTTTATTTAAATAAAAAGAGATAAAATATGGATGTAAATATATGCACATTTACGTGCACTTCAGTGTTATGTGGCTGACCTGAGAGAGGCCTAGCGAAGAGAGAAAGGAAAGGTTGTGGACAACTCCATCTGCATCCGTATCACTGAAGATTGACAAGTAATGCCCCAGCCTTGGCTCGGGCAACATGATCGGATCTATAGAGACAGATCCGAGGGACGATGATGAGGAATCCAAGGATGCAAAAGCAGCACCGGTTGAACTGACGATTGACATTCCAATCAGCCATGATGACCCATCGCGGGTACTTAAGATTGGATCACAACTCAACCCCTCGACGATCGAAGATCTTACTGATTTCCTCTGAGCGAATCTGGACGTTTTCGCTTGGACGCATTCCGATATGTGCGGGATTTCTCCTGCTATTGCGAGTCATATGTTGAACATAGACCCGAAATACGTGCCGGTAAAGCAGAAAAGGATAGGCATGGACCCGGAGAGGTCCGTAGCTCTCAGAGTGGAGGTGGACAAACTCAAAGCCAATGGGTTCGTCCGTGACGCCCTCTACCCAGAATGGGTCTCTAACCCTGTACTAGTGAGAAAAGCGAATGGAAAATGGAGGACCTGTGTTAATTACTCAGATTTAAACAAAGCATGCCCTAAGGATAGTTTCCCTTTACCCAGAATTGACCAGCTGGTCGACTCAACCACAGGACACGAGTTATTGTCATTTATGGATGCGTACTCGAGATATAATCAAATCCCGATGCACATTTTAGATTAGGAACACACTAGTTTTGTCAAAGACGTTAGACTGTATTGTTATTAGTGATGCCTTTCGGATTGAAAAATGCAGGAGCAACTTATCAACGTCTGGTGAATCGGATGTTTAAAGACCAAATCGGTAGGACGATGGAAGTCTATGTGGATGACATGCTCGTGAAGTCACGACAGTCAAACGACCACATTCGAGACTTGGCGGAAATGTTTGATATACTCAGGTATTACAGAATGAAAATCAATACTTTGAAGTGTTCCTTTGGCGTTGCATCAGGAAATTTCTTGGGTTTCATTGTTAATGCATGAGGAATTGAAGCTAACCCAGAAAAGATTCAGGCTATTCGAGACATTCAAGTGCCTAGAACTATAAAGCAAGTACAAAGCCTGAACGGAAAAGTGGCCGCGCTGAGTCGATTCATATCCAGAGCGACAGACAAGTGTATTCCTTTCTTCGATGTAATAAAGAAAGGAAAGAGAAATTTTGAATGGACACCCAACCGTGAGGATGTGTTTCGAGCTCTGGTAAGACATTTGGATAGCCCCCCGGTGCTGTCGAAGCCCATAGACCATGAAGTATTATATGTATACTTGGTCGTATCTCAACATGCCATCAGTATGGCTTTGGTTCGCGAGGAAAACCGAGTTCAGAAGCCGGTGTATTATGTCGGTAAACGTTTAACGGGGGCATAAAGAAATTATCCTAAAATAGATAAGCTAGCCTACTGTTTGGTGATTGCATTGTGCAAGCTTTGTCCGTACTTTCAGGCACACCCAATTAGTGTCTATACCGATCAACCCTTGCGACAGGTACTCCAACGACCAGAAACCTTAGGGAGATTGTTAAAATGGAATATTGAGTTGAGTTAGTTCGACATCACCTACCTGCCACGAAGGGCCATACAAAGGCAAGCGCTAGCAGACTTCAACGCGGAATTTACCATGTCTGACGAACCAGACGGAGATGATGTTATACCCACTATTCGATGGAAACTATACACCGATGGGGCATCCAACGACCATTGCTCTGGGGCTGGAGTCATTCTAGTTACCCCTGAAAACTGACCTATTCGTTATGCTTTGAAGCTTAATTTCCCAGCTACGAATAACGAAGCAGAGTATGAAGCACTGCTCACTGGCTTAAAACTTGTCAGGGAGCTCGGAATAAAATCGGTTGAAATCTTTTGTGACTCTCAATTGGTGGTGTACCAAGTGTAGGGAGATTATCAATCAAAGGGGCAGAGGCTTGCTCCATACCTCGCTCGGGTTCAAGAACTTTGGGCAGACCTTGAATATTACGATATTTTGCACGTCCTGCGTGAACGAAACACGGAAGCCGATTCATTGGCAAAATTTGCAAGTACTGGCGATGCACAACAAATGGGCTTGGTTCCCGTCGAAGTTTTACAATCTCCAAGTATAAACGAGATGGAAATAGATTTTCTACTAGAAACAGAAATTGAAAAGGGGTCATGGATGACCCCATTCAAACAATACATACTACATGGGACTTTGCCTGATATAAAGAACGAAAGACGACAAGTCATTCGTAAAGCTTCACGATATATAATGCAAGATGGAATAATGTATCGGAGGGGATTCTCGGTTCCCTTACTCTGGTGCATCGCCCACGATGAGATAAAACGAGTCTTGAAGGAAGTTCATGAAGGAGAATGTAGCGACCATACTGGGGGGGCATACACTAGGAAAAAAGATCCTCCATTATGGATACAATTGGCCAATTGTAAATCGAGATGCTGCAGACTACGTAAGAAAATGCGACAAATGTCAAAAGTTTGCGAAAATCCCGAGAGCTCCGCCAACGGAACTCACACAAATGGTTAGTCCCTGGCCATTTACGATTTGGGGGATCGATATAATCGGTTCCTTACCAATTTCCAGAGGTGGTGCAAAGTATGCAATTGTTGCGGTTGATTACTTTACCAAGTGGGCAAAAGCAGAGCCTTTAGCTACGATCACCACCAAAAAAGTAATTAATTTTGTTGTACGAAACATCATATGTCATTTTGGCCTCCCACGAACTATTATTACGGAAAATGGAACTCAATTTGAAAGTAGGGAGTTCAAAGAATTTTACCAAAAATATCACATCGAGAAAAGGTTTTCGGCGGTCGCTCACTCTAAAGCGAATGGACAAGTGGAAGCCGTAAATAAAAAAATCAAGTCAATATTGAAGAAGCGTTTGGAGAAGGCTAAAGGCAAGTGGGTGGATAAGCTTCCGACAGCGCTCTGGGCTTACAGAACCACCCACAAGTCCGCGACTGGCCATACTCCATTCACCTTGGCATACGGCACTGAAGCTGTGATACCCGTGGAACTTGAAGTTCCTTCTCATCGGGTAACTTACTATGACCTCAAGACGAATCAGAATCTCCTATTGGAATCGCTGGACTTTGTTGACGAAAAACGTGAAGAAGCTGATTTAAGAGCGGCTGCACATAGGCACCGAGTTGCTCGATATTATAATGAAAAAGTTCGACCGAGAATTTTCAATGTGGGTGATCTCGTTTTGAAGCGAGTTTTTCCGACCCCATCACATCTGAATCCCACATGGGAAGGTCCATATGTCATCGAACGGAGGTTTGGAGAAGGAACTTTCAAGCTAGCGACCGTAGATGGCGTGACACTTCCTCGCGCATGGAATAGCGAGAATTTGCGTCGTTATTACACCTAGTCTATTTCTTTTGCATTTTAGTTGCAATTATTTCCAGTGTATGTTCATTTTGTTGTTTTTAGTTTTGGGCATGTAATAAGACATTCCAGTTTGTTCCCATTTATTATAATCAATAAAGGCTTGAACCCGTCTTTTTCATTAACTATTGATGTTTCCATATGTTACAGTTCCGTAACAAAAATTAAGTTACATTAATCTGTCTGGCGTATGAACACACACACGGACTTGAAAAATCTCTAAGTCCCCGGAGTGCAAACTAGAGTACTATGAGTCCCCAGAGTGTGGACTAGAGTATAAATGATTTGAAAAATCACTAAGTCCCCAGAGTGTGGACTAGAGTATAAACGATTTGAAAAATCTCTAAGTTCCCATAGTGTGGACTAGAGTACTCTGAGTCCTCAGAGTGCGGACTGGAGTATAAACGATTTGAAAAATCTCTAAGTCCCCGGAGTGCGGACTAGAGTACTTTGAGTCCATAGAGTGCTGACTGGAGTATAAATGATTTGAAAAATCTCTAAGTCCCCGGAGTGCGGACTAGAGTACTCTTAGTCCCTAAAGTGCGGACTGGAGTATAAACGATTTGAAAAATCTCAAAGTCCCTGTAGTGCGGACTAGAGTACTCTGAGTCCCCAGAGTACGGACTGGAGTATAAACAACTTGAAAAATCTCTAAGTCCCCGGAGTGCGGACTAGAGTACTCTGAGTCCCTAGAGTGCAGACTGGAGTATAAATGGCTTGAAAAATCTCTAAGTCCCCGAAGTGCGGACTAGAGCACTATGAGTCTCCAGAGTGCGGACTGGAGTATAAACGACTTGAAAAATCTCTAAGTCCCCGGAGTGCGGACTAGAGTACTCTGAGTCCCCAGAGTGTGGACTAGAGTATAAACGACTTGAAAAATCTCTAAGTCCTCGTAGTGCAGACTAGAGTACTCTAAGTCCCGAGAGTGCGGACTAAAGTATAAACGATTTAAAAATCTCTAAGTCCCCAGAGCGCGGACTAAAATTGAAGTGATTCGGAAATCTTCGAGTCACGTGGAAGTGAACATGTACTTACATGACCCACATAACTTTGGATTTCAAACACAAGATGGATGGTGAAGCTAAGCATCGAACATCATCAGAAAAACAAAATTTTATTTACTAATCAAGGATTCGGTTTCACTACAACTTCTCCTGAACTCGGAGCAAAAAATCTATTCACAATGACTATGAATATAAATAGAAATAATTACATAATCCAGGCTTATTCACGTTGAACGAAGCATGACAGCTACTTCTTCGACTTCTTCTCCTTCTTCGGTTTCTCTGAAGACTCCTCCCCTGAGCGTTTTTTCCTAGACGCCTTGCTTGCAAGGGAAATGGTGCCTGGGGAAGGAAGAGGGACTTCCTATGACGAGGTTCTACCAAGGAGTATAACCTTCAGGGGCCTGTTCAATGGATCATCAAATTCCACCACGTGAGGCTCAATCTTAATCTCAGCCTTCTTCTTCTTTTCTTCTATGATTTGCTCCGCCATGCTCGATTTTGAAGTGTGTTCAGAGGCGCCCGTAATCTCAACTTCATCATGTTCCTCCACAGGCGATAAATTTTCAGATTTGTCTTCATTAAGCGCCCCGATCACTTGTGCGTCGGGTCCGGGGGTCTCTCTAGTCTGAGTTGCCTCTCCCGTTTTCCCCTCCTTTTCCACGGCAGCATCGCTTCTTGGAGTTGGCTCGGGGTCAAAATGGCCTGCACGAAATTGTAAGAGACAAATGTGAGGGTACATTTATTATTCATCAAAAGCAATGGCCCTTTGAACTCTAAAAAAAAGCTATGTACCAGTTTCTGGCTGACTCTCAATGGTTCGGGGAGTTTCACCTTCCGGAATAGGAGATAGAGCGTGAATATCAAGTCCAGGCTTCTCTGGGTCATAGCCAATATGCTGCTTGAAGGGATCGAGTGGTGAGCGACCAGTCGGCTAAATAGGAGGAGGAACTGAGGACTCGGTTTCGGATGGACCGGCAGTATCATTTTTTCCTTTTGATGAGGAAGAGTCCCTTTCGTAAAGGGCCTTTGCCACAGATAGGTCAGTGCGCTCATTCTCACGAAGTATTTCCTTCACAAGAGAGTCCTCATCTACCTCTTCAGTCCCCAATTCGACCTTTTACATTTTTATCAAAGTGTCCCATGCTTCGGCCAAAGATTCGAGGTAACCCTCGCCAAGAAAAGTTAGGTCACGATGCATGAGAACTCGAGCGTTATACTCAGCTATGAGTGGGTCAAACATGCACTTAATTTCCTCCCTACCAGCTTCAGTGGCCGCCTCGAGGCGAGGGTCGATTTCCGAGACTGCCATTCTTTTGCCCTCTTCATGGGCCGCATCCTTCAGCGCTTCAACTTTGGAAATCTCCTCATCAAGCTTTACTTTTAAGAGTCGTGTAGAGGCAATCTCGTTACAATATCGTTGTGACTCTTCTTAGGCTGCAGTTTTTTCTTCTTTTTCTTTAAGGAGTAGCTCCTCCAATTCTTTAACTCGCTGAGCGAGAGCATTCTTCTCTTTTTGGATGGAATCTTTCTCTAAGGCTAAAGCGCCACAACGTTGAACCGCCTCATCAATTTCCTTTTTGTGTGCGGCTTCCAGACGATCAACAGCTTTGGTCGTGTCTTTAGCGATTTTTTGAGCAGCTTCAAGCTGAGATTTATATGAAGAAAGCTCTTTATCTTGTGCTTTGATAATGTCTTTGTCGTGGATAGCTTTGAGTTTCAAGCGATCGATTTCATGCTGGCGTTCCACCGAAACTTCTAAAACTTTTTCCACCAAATGAATGAATGCGTCATGTTGGACGTAGACATCATTAGTACAAGCAATGGCATTTTGTTTAACATGCCTCGGAATAGGATGGATCACCGGAAGAAACTTTAGTCCATCAAAGCATATTTTTGGAAATGTGGTTTTAAGCTCAGCTAGCTTTTCTGCTATCGATGGATCATGTGCAGGACTGGAGGAAGTTTGTTTCGTCGAAACAACAGATTTCTTGTGAAGCTCACGGGATTGCTTAGTGCTTGATGAACCGGAATATTGATCGCGAGGAGCTTCATGTTGAGACCCACTTTGAGCATATTTATCCCTGCTATGCTCTGGTTGAGGAGGAGGATCATTGGGGTAAGAAGAGTGGCTATAAGTTTTCCTTCGAGACAATGAATCTCGAGAATGATAGTCTCTATCATTGTTGTCATCTCTATCTTGGTGTTTTTCGGACCCTGAGTCTCGGCTGGAATGATGGAAAATAGAGGACTCGCGAAAGCGGTCGAATCCATGGGAGCGTCTCATATCACCTGCGCAGAAATTAAGTAAGTACAAGTTAGCAAGAATAACATGGTGGCTGAAGTTTAAGTGTAAGATGAGGTGTGAGTGTTAGTGTGCATGTCCTAGTGTTTCCCCCCGATGGACTAGTTTCTTTAGCTTTACCTATCAGAGTTTTTTCTACTTGATGATGGGAATGAACGCTTTCATCGCCTCTCGCGGGCGAATGAAGTTTTAGGGCTTCTGGATCATCGAAGTCGTAGTTGAGCAAGTCATCGGGAATAGTAAGGTCAGACAAGCCTTTCAATGAACCCTCTAAGTGTTGTGGAGACGGCTCTTTCTCCATTGGAGTAATCGTCACTTTCGAAGTTCCGCCCACTATCTTCTTCCTCAGCTTGTAAGCTAGTTTCTTTTTTCCCTTTGAAGGGGGAGGTGGTTCATCAGTGCCATGTGCTTCAACCACCTGTTCCGGAGCAGGACTTACATTCTCACCCAGTGCTTCTGACACCCCAGTTTCTCTAATCTCACCCTCCTCGGATGTGTCGGGGGCAACACTTGTAGGAGGCACTGAAGCTCCGGCTTGTCCTTTACCCTTCTTCGACGTGGGTCCGGTTATAGTGAAACCGGATGGAAGAGTTGTTCGGTGACCTTCCGCCAACAACCCAAACTTTAAGAGTGACTCATTGGAAATGACAAGTTTGATCTCCCAGTCTTCAATGGGAGTAGCATGAATGGACTCAACGGCCTCAGAATACCCGGTGCCTTCGGGACGTGGGCTGATACCTATAAAAATCGAAAAAGGTTTAGAAAGAATGCACTTTCTGACACAGACAGATATTGATCTGAAAATGAAGCTTACTTCCTTCCAACCATCTCCTCGCGAAGCCTAGGGGACAGCGTACATAGAACCATTCCTGCTTGTGTTGGGTGAATTTACTCCATGCCCCCGTCAGAATCTGACACTTGGAGTGTGGCTCGAGGAAGATGAAACATGGACTGTCGGATTGACTTTTAAGGCAATAGATGTAGCGGATGTCGCCAGGAGTGGGGAGCCTGAATAGGATGCTCATAAAGAGAATACAAGTGCCGTGGATGAACACATGGCTATTGGGATGTACCTGTGACAGGCCGATCCTGATATACTGTAGCACTTCGCGGAGAAAGGATTTGAATGGTGGCACGCAACCAACCCAGCACATGAATTTGTTGCAAGATGTATATCCAGCTGGGGGCAGGTGAGGACGATCCCGTCCCGATGGAACTAATACGTCGCCAAAGGGAATTCCGTGAATCGAGCATAGTCGGCGAAGAGCGGTTTCATTGATTTTTGAAGCTTGGGAATCATTAGGATTGTCTAGAATAATAGCTTCGTCTATCGCATCAGGAGTCGGGTCAATAGTTGCCACTGACAGGTTTGGGATATCATGTGTAGGAGTTGTTGATGGATTCGAAATTCCCATTACTTCTTTCTGAGAACTCGGCTCAGGTTTGTCTGAAACTGTGGCAGAGCTCGACTTTCTAGACATCCTCAACGAGCGTCGAATTTGGGTAAACACCTATTTGAACTATACTTGAAAGACAAATCAGTATTAGATATAACGACAGAAATATTCCCCCCGTGTGGTGTGTACTAGTGTGATCATTCGAGCATAAATGTAAAAGAGTTAAAGATTTAAAGGCTGATGAAGTAAGATTGAGCATTAAATTGTCATCTTCGAAGACCGTCATCGCTGACCGTCTCTGAGAGTTTTCCTTGTGATGGTTTGGGTCTCGAACTCGGACATTGGCACTATATGTTGAAGGCTATTATTTTCTTTTATCGAGTTGAATTCAGGCTTATAGTTGTTGGAATTGGGAGTTATCAATCCAAATTAGTTCGATATGCTTGTATGCCTAAGTTCTTATCATTATTCATTGTCCTGTGGTTAGGCGTGGAAATGTATGATCTTAACATGTACTGTGTTTGAGTGAGTACGGTTTTGGTTGCTAATGTCGATCCGAAGTCCGAGATCGATTGCTTCCCTGTACCCGCATACCGAACCACATACTTCCAACTTCCCACTCAAAATGCCGAGCGCTATACTTAACCTATACCTGCCCACTCACTACCTCCCACAGACTACCGACCGGCCTCACTCAAACTTTGACCTACCCACCTTCCTAATCCTCTACCGTCCCGTGCTCAACCTCATGATTGAATGGCACTCCGAAACAGAGAACACCGACCCCCTCACTCTCCTCCATCTCATCTTCTCGAGTCACCTAAACACTCTCCCAGTTGCCCACCGAACGACACTCTCACTCGTACACTGCACTTAACCTAAAAACTTGGCATTGACACTCAGCCAACACCATTTTAAACTTATTAACTCCTACCGAACTACTACTACATCCTTCTCCCTCACTCGGTGGCCCAACAGGAGCCAGCGTCCTAGAAACCACCGGTCCCCTTTTTCTATCTCCTCTCCATCTCATCGTCCTCAGACTCAGTTAAGGCTGTATCAAATCCCAACCTAGGGCATGCTCTTACCCAAGATTCGTCTTCCTCATCTACACGATTCCTACCACCTATAATTTGAAGGAAATTTGTGGATTCGAATCTCGTACAAAACCTCTAATTCAGAAAAAATCAACCGAATAAGAAATTCATACCTAAGAGAATAAATCGAAGCTTAGGGAACTGTTAATTTTGAGATTAAAGTTCCTTCAAACTTGCTATCGGGGGGAGTTATGGAGCAAACGTACGGGATTCAGGAAGAGAGAGGAAGATTGAGGAGGTAGCAGGAGTTCGGGGGAAGGCAAGTCAAAAAGTCCTGTAGAGTTGAAGTTAAAGTAAAGGGAAGGAGAGGAGAAGTGTTGGCTTTTATATGGAGAAGGGGAGGTGAACATGGATTAGCCAGTGGACCCGGTCAAAGTATCTCACTGGTTCAGTGAACAATCACACCAAGCGACAATGAGTATGCCGAACGAGTGGTCTGACGTGTGTACATCAACCGAACCGCACCAAAGATGATAGCGCAATGGAGAATCAGATCCCACCTAATAGTATAAGAAGAGTGGGGGGCATGGATTGTTTATGGTTCAAAGCGCAACATGATGACTCTCATAATACGCTTTGGGGGGGCAAATGTTACCTGGACGCTTGGCCCAGCTACAAGATACTGGTTATAGAAGTCAATTTGGATGGATCATCCTGTAGACATGGCTCGGCCGGAGTAAAGGGGTTGTACATCGTTCGACTAACACCACTTGGCTAAAGAAAAGAAGTTAAAGGAGCACAGTACATGTCGCTCGGCAAGAGTGGCTCATCAATGGGGCATTCGACATGAATGCCTTAGTCACATGTCGCTCGGCCATAAAGGGAAGACTACGTGGATCGGTAGGATGGCATAAGTGTGGGTCGGCATCATTTGATGGATCGGCTTGTGTGTGTGGGACGATATTTTATTTGTGGCTTGGCATTGAGTTGTCGCTTGGTAATTTCTAGATCGGGCATTCATGGCTCGGCATGTGTGGCCCATTTGACTTCAGAGAGGTAGCAAGTTGTTGGGCAGTAGAGGACAAACCCTTTAACGCTTTAGCTCGTGCCGCTCCTCACTTCGAGTCAGTTAGGGGATTGCTCCGAGTCATCTAGGAAGAAGTGCTGGCCCAATATTGGTGGTTCGGCAAATATGGGACGGTGCACGTTGGTTTGGATATGCTGTTATGGTCGTAATCGTTCAGTGCTCTTGGGTCGGCATTCCTCGTTCGGCCAACGTTGCTCGACTACCCTCATTCAGCAAGCATCGTTCGACATTCCTCGTTCGACCAACGTCGCTCGACTACCCTCATTCAGCAAGCATCGTTCGGCATTCCTCGTTCGGCCAACGTCGCTAGACTACCCTCATTCAGCAAGCATCGTTCGACATTCCTCGTTCGGCATTTCCCGCTAAGCAAGAATCATTCAGCAAGCATCGCCCGGCTCCCTTCGGTCGGTATAGCATTGCTCGGCAGCCTTCGTTCGAATAGTATCGCCCGGCATTTCTCGCTCGGCATTGGTCGTTCGGCATGCTTGGCTTGGTGCGCAGAAGTCACTTACTATAGGCCGAAGTACCTTGCTCCTGGGCCCACGGAGGAAGTCCAGCTTGTCTTCGTCTATAAATAGAGGGGTAAGGGTGCAGTGAAAAGGGACCTTTTTTGGAGAACTTCGGGGAGACTCTGCCATTTCGAAGACTCATCTATTTTCGATCCAAACTTGTAATCAAGTTGTTAGTGCATGGATTGTATCTGTATTCAATAATTTGAAGAAGCAATAAAGATTAAACTCAAAGTGGACGTAGGCAGTTACACCGAACCACTATAATTCTGGTGTTCTTGTTTCTGTAGTTAATTTTGCATACATTCCTTTATTTTAATTTTCTATCTTCATTAATCTCTCTACACAAATCCTTTCTTGGGTGTTAGTGCCAATTTTGGTGCTAACAATAGTGGAAGAAGAAGATAGAAAAAAGGGACAGTTTGGCACAGGTCCCTAATAAGTTTCAAAATACACAAAAACCCCAGTAAAATAAAGTTTGTAAATTAGGTCCCTAGAATTAAGTTACTGAATAATGACATACACTTATGCAATTATTCAGTGAATAATTGCAGACATTTATGCAATTATATCAAAAAATTGCGGAAATTTCCGCAATTATTCATCCAAAAAATTGCGGAAATTTACGCAATTTTTTCAAAAAATTACGGAAAATTCCGCAATTATTCACCCAAAAAATTGCGGAAATTTACGCAATTTTTTCAAAAAGTTGCGGAAAATTCCGCAATTATTCACCAAAAAAATTGCATAACTATATGCAATTACTTAGTAACTTAATTCTAGGGACCTAATTTACACACTTTTTTTTACTGGGGTTTTTGTGTATTTTGAAACTTACTAGGGACCTGAGCCTAATATTCACTAGAAAAAATCCCAGGTGCCAAAGGTCCAAAAGAAAAAGTCCCTCTGTAGTTTCCTTAGGCTTGCTATTTATAGAAGAATCGCCCACCGAAATTGCTGAATCATGAAATACCGGGTCAAACTCCATATTCAAGAAAGTAGGAGAGGATACAAAGTCCCTTATGCAATAAAATCAAGTTGGTATTGACTAGAAGTGGGTCGGTATCGATCTAATTTTCTTATTGCAAATCCTTCATCTCCTTATATTTTGTCTTCTAGCTTTGATTCATAAATTTCTAAGCACTTTTTCCATGGAAATCAGGTTGTTGTTGAGATGTTTTGACACTTCTAGTACTTGTCTTTTTCTGTTGAGATTTTTGGAGCTATTCAACTATTCCTTCAGAAATAGGCTCTCAGACGTTTAATGTAACTATTAACTCATTGACCATCACTCTAGAAGCCATGAATGTGCATAAAAATGTGATCAGGTACCGATCTCTTTTTCTTAGTGCAATCAACTCCAAACTTTCTAAAGTCTTTCCCATCACCATTCCAGGCTTGTTTCTAAGTCTCTAGATCCATTACACTATCATTCTGGAGTCCATTCTATTTATTATAGTCTATCTAAGGCTATAATAAATTTGGCTATAACACGGTTAATCATAAAAAAAATTACTTTTTGATTAAAACTTTCGACATATAATTTTTGAACATACATAATTTCTTAAATATTATTACACGCACACACACACACACATATATATATATATTATTAAATAATTAAATTTCTTCCATTTTTTGTTGAGCATAGAGAATTAATTTTTTAATTTGCACATACACACACACATATATATTTTAAAATTTTAAAACTTAAATTTATTCTAATAATAATAATATCTATTTATATGTATATAATAAAATGTTTTTTTATTAAACTAAGATGTACTGAAATTATTTTCTACTAATAAAACATATGAGCAATATATATTAATTATTTAAGATTGCATATTTATATAAATAGAATATATGTGATTTTATGTTTGGGTCGAAAAGAACTTTTTTGATTTATGAATATATTATATGTCTCTCTCTCCATATGTGCGTGCGTGCGTGTGTATGTTAATTAGTATATGTAAATATATTCTAAAACTGATTTAATCTTGTTTCCGTTAACATTGGCCAAGAACAAAATGATACATACATACATACATACATATATAACAAGTTTTAAATTAAATTCTTACCTTAGATCTAACAGTTATCAACACATTGTATTGAGTTATACCTTCTTGGATTGTAGTTCCTTCCTTCTAACATGGTGTGTGCATCTCAACTTTAAGGTACCAAAAAGTTTAATGAGGGTTAGGATTTTATTTTCTTATAAGTTTTGAATGAGAAAAGGTGTATTTATTTATAGCCACAAGATATTATAAATATTTTCGAATTTTCCTCCTCCCTCTTTAGATCCGATCTTGGTCAGAGAGAAATATTCAATCCCCTCTATCCCATATTTGGCCAGCCCCTTTTCATGGACTCTCTATGATATTAGGCCTAGTTAAAATTACATTTTAATTAATTAAATATTTGTTTTAGTCCACACATTTAATTTAATTAATACATAAATATTATATATTATTGTAACTGAATTCAAGGCCCTAACTCACTAACCAAAAGCTATAAAAAATTAATATAACATTTGTACTAATTTTTTATTTTTTATTCAAAACATTTATAAATTAATTTGAACAAGCTGAATTTGGAAAATTGTTAACAACAATGTTGTGTTGATCACCAATTGTGGACTCGGTCATCAATTATATCTAGACAATTCAAATACTAAAGCCTATACAGACTTTGTTGGATTATAATATTGGGTACTTGTTTTGTTGCTTGTAGATCATTTAAGTGTAATACAATTTCTAATATTTATTAAGCTACAACATAAGTAACAATATTCTGCGCACATTTCTTTTCGTCGTCACTATATCACTAAGATATCCTAAGTTTGGTCAATGGCCAAAAATCTAATAATATCCATAGTTAATTTCATTGCACCACTTCTGAACTTTTTGGCTCGATCTGATAACATTTATCGATTAAGCAAGTTACTCTGGCTAGAAATTTTGAATTTAAGTCGACCAGCAATTATAATGATACTAACATTCTATAAAGAAGGAGACAAATCATCTCTTGAGTAGTTTTTATGTAGTTCAACGTTTACCCAACTATGGTTGTAACATGATCGTGGTGTCATGTAATTAACCATCCTAAAAGTAAATTTTATATACTTAAGATCAATAGTATTCTCATATCTATAGACTTTGTACATTATTGCATGAGATCTTCTGTAACGACCCATAAATTTATCACTTATAAAAATATGATTGAAATTAAAAATTTAGTTTAAATTATTAAATAATGGTTTTTAAACCAAATTTGTAATCTCTTTATTTAAAAATAATAATAGAAATATTATTTTCAAACTTCGTTTACAAATATATGTATAGTTAATAAGGAGTGAATATATGACCGGAAATCAAAATCGAAATTCATAACGATTCAATGTATAGAAGTTGTAGAACATTGTGAATTTGATGTGACATCCAAAAGAACACATACATATACCTATCCAAGAAAACATGTGCATATATATATGAACATTTATATATACACATATATACATATATATTAAATACATAAACATATAAATAACTCCTTCTCACTTAAGCAACCAACCCTTACCATTAAACATCACATCGCTGCAAGCACATGCCTTGACGAGACATGGCCGAGGTAGGAGGTGATGGATGTGACATGGCTGAGCTAAGATGGTGGTGGAAGGAGGTAGCCATGCATAGGGTTATGATGAAAGGAGGTGGAGCATGTGGTGGTGGAGTAAGATTCTAAGCTAATTATCACATATTGTCACCATCAAAAAACAAATCAAAGAGCCATATTACTTTGCCCCTATATGATGTGGCCCATGGCCGTACCAAGAGGGTGGTGGCCGTAGAATGGTGATGGTGGAGGAGGTAGCTTGGTGATGTATGGTGATGTAAGAAGGAGATATTTACACTCTTCCATTTGCCGATAAATACCACTTCACTTCTTCACTTCATTCATTCATCTTCTTCTTCATTTTTC
Source organism: Allium fistulosum (assembly GCA_030737815.1). Taxonomy (NCBI): domain Eukaryota; kingdom Viridiplantae; phylum Streptophyta; class Magnoliopsida; order Asparagales; family Amaryllidaceae; genus Allium; species Allium fistulosum. The sequence goes on along the minus strand of CM060905.1, from coordinate 491,834,303 downwards.
TAAAAGCTTCCTCCACAATTTAGTGGCTTTCATTGAAGAAAAATTTAAAGAAAATTTTAGCAAATTACATCTAAATTTATATGTTGTGTGTATGTGTGAGTATACATACGTAGAGCACTTCAAAACTGACCCAAACGCTTCCTTTTTCTCTTCAAACCCAAGACCATCCACCCTAGCCAAGACTACCACCCTCACAAACCAAGGACATAAACTCCTACCCCTTTCACCAGAAAGGCCGAGCCCTATAGAAGCTTCAGGACGAGTGTTCATGAGCTTCGATTCGAGTTAGAGAAGCTAATCCATTTTCTAGTTAATTGTTTTAACCCAAGGTGAGAAAACTCTATTTAATATATATATATATACACATACATATATATACATATATACATATACATATATACATATATACATATATACATATACATATATACATATATACATATATACATATACATATATATATATATACATATACATATACATATACATATGTAATGATGTGAAATAATTGCCATGGATGCTTATTTATATGTCGTTCATTAAGTATTGATTGTTGAAAATGGTAGTTTAACAAGTCACCTTAAATACACTTCGATATTACACAAGGAAATCACTATCCAAATTAAGTTATAAAAGTAAATAAAGAGTCATTAAACCCTTTGAAAAATGGTTAGATATGTTTTATATACGTTTTATAATCATTTAAACCTTTCTCGATAAGTTTTAAATGAAAACTGGTAAATCAAGTCAAAACTAGGCGCCTCACGTAACAGTAGTTTAGGATTTTGCGCCGTAGAATTCAAATGAGTATATAAAATGGAATATAGCAAGCTCGAAATTCTTCGTAGTAAGAATTTTCTGGACTATTATATCCATAGTTTTCAACCAAAGAAATAAAATCAAGATTTTCTCTTATATATTTTCAAATAAGTCCAAAACAAGTTTTGAATATATTCGAGGTTTTACAGTTCGGAATCCAAAAGGGGATTTCTTAAAATTTAATATTTTTAAACGTTTTAAAAATATGGAAAAAATATTATAAATCTTTTAAAATGTTTTATTTTGAGTTATATATATAAATTTCCAAATGATATAAAAGTTGTTTTAATCAATATACCTTTTAAAACACTTTTCGCGGCACTTTTTGCAGCACTCTTTCAACAACTTTTAAAATATGATTTCAAACTGCACAATTCTTTTCCAAACTTTTATAAATGTTTTCAAAATAAATAAAAAAGTGTTTTAAAAATGATTTAAAGGTTTTATAATTTATTTAAAGAGTTTAAATAAATTAATTTGAAGAAAAGCTGTTATAAGCAAATGATTTAATCTTTGCTCTAATAAGCCGATAAGTACACCTGATTTTTCTATTCGTGAGATTTGGTGAGGTGCTTAAACTAAGGAGATGTTCTGGAGCAGCTAGTGCTCTGCCTCACCTGGCCTCCCCCAAATGAGGGACATGTAAGGTCAAAATGTCGGAAATGAGTTAAGTATAAAAGATCACACTTTTCAAATTTAAACAACTTGGATCATATAGAAATAACCTTCTTATACTAGGTGTTAATTTCGAGAAGGGAACTCGTACTATTTGTTGAATCTAAAAGGTGATTTCACCGTTATTCTACCCATAGTACCCTTTGAATACAAAAATTAAAATTTAGTAAAAGTAGTACAATTTCTATTTGACACTATTTTTCTGTAAAATGTTTTCTAAAATAATTTATGAAAATGATTTAGTAAATTTTCATAAGGAGGTTTAATAAATTCTATATATACTGAAAATAAATGGTTTTCAAGAAGATAAAAATCTTTAAAAGATATTTTGGATAAAAAGGTATTGATTAATGGAATACTAATCACCTATTTATAAACCATCTTTTTATCGATGATTGGTTCGAAGGAACCGAGGTTGGATTTAGGTAATCCCTATTTGAAAACCACTTCAAACTAATTTACGCATTCGAAAATGAAGATATATATTGAAGACCATGATTTTAAAGAGAGCATCTTCATTTCGAAAGGACCGCTTGTTGATAATCTTTGGGTAGCTCTCAAGATAAATAAATAGCAGTGGTCCCTTTGTTCTAAAAATATTTGAAACAGGAGGACTATTCGCTACTAATCCTAGGGGCAATTCCCGACAGGATGTAGTAGGAAAGTTCCATCAATTTGTTATGTTCCTGGATAACTTATATGAACGAATGTCTAACGTTGCATTTCTAGATCATATTGATTAATCTCTATGAACGTATCATCTGTTTGGTGGTGGAGAAGGCAACTTCTCTTAGCTTAACACCCTTTCCTGAGATGTATGAGCTCAGGAGTTGTACGTTTGTAGAAATCAGTTGTGTGATTGTGAAATGGCAGAGTAGCATTCAAAGTGGAAGACGTTCTATAAAAAAGGTAATCGTTACCTTAAAGCCTCACACACGAGAATAGTGAAATAGGGGATGCTTTAAGGCTAAAATGGGTCGTAACCAATTAGGGTATGAAATCATCTTCTAGATGGATAAAATTTCTACCTGCTATAATTTCAAGTTTTTATGTGATGTATGCTTGGGATCCCGAATAGGTCGATAACAACCGGGTGATGTAATACTCGATGCTATTCGTGTGATTTTCGGATAGGCCGGTCTTAATTCGCACAAGGACCAACATAAGGGCCTCGGGTGCATTTCTATAGAAATGCACTGTACATGAGATAGTCCCTTACCTCGCTATTCAGCGGAAATCAATTCTCCAATAAGTGCCTTCGGTTTTGTTTGTTGAACCTTAAATGATTTGGTCCGGAATTTAATATGGTTAAATTTTTGGCTAAGATTCATAAGTTTACTTCCAAATGTTTTCCAAAGAATGTCATTAAAAATAATATTACCAAATTTTCACGTAAAATATGTTTTGGTTACCATAAGGTAAAAACCCGTTTCATGTTTATGCGAGCCATAGTCTTATGAGATACCCTTTATTTTTCAAGACCCGTATTTTGAGTTTCTCACACCAGTCCCATGACTGACCCGGCGTTTATTTTTCCTTCCCTTAAACTCTGCATGCCCTACGGGTAATCAAATAGTCAGGTAGCTTTGAGCATTTTGAAGGGAGCCCGGAGTATGAAGACTAGAGGGTCCTTTGTCTATAGTTACGCATTCTCAACTTTCCACTGTATCGTGCATCATGTATTTTGTATCTACTATCCCATACAAGTATATGTAGTTATAAATATCCTAGGCTGTGTTAGTATTTATCGTAACTCTGATGAATCACTTGGTGTGATTATATGTACTTTCTACATGTATAATTATGCTGTTTAATACAATGTGAGATTCTATTATTATTCTATTTTCTACCTTTATTCTTATAAACCACTGATTATCTACCTTTTAGGCACTTGAATTTGCGGCAGGTGAATATCGTGGATGTATTAGTGCGATCTTCAAGGGTTAAAAAGGTGGGTCGTCACATCTTCTGTTTTGCATTAGTTGTTGAAATCTATAACTCTCTTTGAGTCATCCAATGATTGTTCCAAAAAAAACTTAAGAACATACACTAGTATAAATGATGTATAAATATAGAGAGTATTACATACACTAGTCTCAATAGATGTATAAATATTGAGTGCATTACATACACTAGTCTTAATTGGTGTATCGATATCCTTTTCCCTATACAGCTTGGCTAGGAACAATTAAATGTTAAGTATTTTAAACGATCAATTCAAAACCCAAGGTTACAGACACATGCACAACTACAATCGATTAAATACCTTTCCTAAATATTTTCTATTTATATATGTTTAATGTATTCAGATCATTATTTATATTAAAATATAACGAAACATACAATGAAAAAAAAAACCAAAAGCATACTTTATCTTGAACAAAGTTAACATACAAGAGTTAAGTTATTTAATAAATTCCATTATTGCCACTAGAGCACACCTTTAACTCTATCAATCTCCCATTTACACTTAGAGCCATTTATGGACCCTTATGCCCATACCTTTGATATGTTTACCTAATTTAAACTGAGAAGGTGACTTATTGAATGGATGTGCGATGTTATCTTTAGTAACTCTCCTGATTACTATCTCTCCACCAACAATAGACTATCTTATAATATGAAAATTGTGGAGGACATATTTCGATTTCTTGTGATCTTGTGGTACCTTAGCATTCTATATTGCTGCATTATTTTCATAATACATCTCATCGGACCTTCAATGCTTAGGATCACTCTTAGCTTTTTAATTAATTTTCACATCTGCACTATACGACATTGTTTAAGGCATTGTACTTAGCCTCCATAGTCGGATCCACCACAGCTTCTTGCTTTGAAAATTTCTAAATTACAACCTCTCTATTAAGGTTAAATACGAAATCCGAGGATGATTTACTATAATCGAAATCATTTTGAAACCTCGAATCTCAATACCCTTTCACAATAAGCTCATTACTTCCATATATTAGAAACAAATCATTGGTATTTCTTAAATATTTTAGGATGACCTTAACAGTTTTCCAATGATTTTCACTTGAATTTGATTGTTATCAATCAACTACACCTTATGCAAAAGCAACATCTAAACTAGTACATAGCATAACATACAAGGTGGATCATATTGCCAGAGAATAAGCCTTAGATGTTGTCTTTCCTCATTCGCAGTTTAGGAATCTTTCTTAGAAAGTACAATTCCTTGTTGCATTGGAACATTTCCATGCTTGGTCCATACTAAACCTTCTTAATATGGTATCTATGTAAATCGATTGGGAAATCCCAATATACTTTCAGATATATCTCTATTAATCTCTATACCTATTATGAAGTATAACTCTCCCAAATCTTTCATCAAAAAATTATTATACAACTTTCACTGATTATAACATTGGTACATTGTTACCAACCAGCAATAAGTCATCAACATATAAAACTAAGAATGTTATAGCATCATTGCGTTCCTTCCATATGCACATGCTTCCTCTGCATTTTATCAAAACCAAACTATTTGCCTTTTCAAAACATTTATTCAAACTCCTTGATACTTGCTTAACACCATAAATTGATCATAAGAGTCTACATGCCTTGTCCCCGCTCCCTTTAACTTCGAAACCCTTTGGCTACGACATATAAGTAGTCTCTTCTAGATCACCATTTAGAAACTTTATTTTGAATCCCATTATCCATATCTTACGGTCATATTTAGTAGAGACTACGAGTAGAATCAAAATTGATTTAAGCATGGTAAGCGAAGAAAACGCTTCGTTGTAATCAACATCTTGAAGAATTCCTATAGTTAGACGTCTCGAACAATAGAAAAAGGCAAGCAAGCAACAAGTGTTGTGTCCCACCTTGCGAAAGGCCAGAGGTTCTAAATAATATTCCAAGAAAGGGACATTGAGTTTTAGAGACCTAATGAGTGCCAAACATCTTTAACGAATTTCGATGGGCAAGAGAGATAGAGAGGATTGCGTTGGGCAAACAAGAATTGATACGAAATCCAGCCACCAACCTTGCATTATAGGTCATGTCCTTTCTCAATGCATCGATTTTTCATAAAAATCCATTTGTAGGCAATGGGTTTTACCCCTTTGTTTATTTTTTCCCAAATCCAAACTTCTTTTTGTACATGATATCCATTCTGAATTTTATCGCATTAACCTACAAGGTAGAGCCTTTACTCACTAATGCTTGTCAGTATGTGAGGAGATTAACTACATAGACGATGGAATCCATTTTCTTATAATCAATGAGACAGCCAAAGTATCTCTCTAAAGCATGAGATTTACCACAAGCCCTTCTAATAGGTTGCATGTCTTTTACGGGTGTTGGGTTATTGTTTGAATATTCAGTTTATATTTTTTTTGGATCTCATCCAAATCTATCTTACCGCCACTAGTTTCTCGATATGGAAATTCCTATTCCAACTGGGTGACATGTCTCGAAAAAGATATTTTTCGTTCCTTGGTATAACAGAATATGTATCCATGAGAATTTCTTCACCATAAACTAACATAAAACTAATATTGCCTTACGTTTAGTAGGGTTTATGTTCTTAACATAAGACAAACAACCCTATGCCTTAAGATAATTGAGGTAGGGTTTCTTACCAGCCCATTACTTGTATAGTGTCTTAGGAACATAATTAGATGGTATAGAATTCAACATATATGTTGTGATTTCAAGTACATATCCTTGCAGGAAAGAGGCAACTCAATATCACTCATCATCGATCAAACCATGTTAAATATAGTTCTATTTCTCCTTTATGAAATAATGCAATATTAAGGAGTATAGGGTGGAATGACTTAAGAGAGAATCTAATTCTCTTTTAGGTACTCTTGAAGTTCATATCTAAAGTACTCACTGCTTCGATCAAATTGAAATATTTTAATTTTATACCATGTTTGGTTTTCAACTTCAGTATTATATTATATGAATTTATTATAGACCTCTGACTTTTGTTTCATAACATATTCATATCCAGATAAATCATTGATGAATGTAATGAAGTATTAGAATCCATACTAGTAGTTATTGACATAGGACCATATACATCTTTATGTACTTGTCCTAAAAATTTACTTACTATTTCGTTCCTCCCACTAAATGGATGCTTGCCCATTTTACCTTTCAGAAGTGATTACAAGTATCAAATGATTTGGAATCAAAAGATGGTTGAAAACCTTGGTTTCTTAGCATATTCAATTGTTTCTCACTTATATGGCCTAATCTATGGTGCCATAGGTTGTTGTCATTTATTTTAGATGTAGTATTATTTTCACCGGCAAATACGTGATTATAATCAAGTATATAAATGTCAACTTTAAGGTTAGTAAAGAAAATAGTTTTATTATCATAATAAATATTCATAATATTGTCGTTACCAATAAAACTATAATCGTTTTTGTCAAATAGGAAACCGCGATTATTCCACTAATAAAGCCTTATACAAAAAATTGTATAAAACTAAATCCTGTCCACTAGCAAGCTTTACATAGTAATCATGTCCACAAGCAAGCTTTACTTGGTAATCTCCTGTTGGTATTGTAACAGCCCTGTTTTTTACGCCGTAAATTAAGTAAATATAATTAAAATAAAATGGTTTGAATTCAATAAGTGATAATTATTATTTTTGTAAGTAAATATTTATTTAATCAAATTTTATTTAATAAAAGATTTGTTTTAATAACTTGGAATAAATTCATTTCAAATAATATACTAAACTCGAATAAAATTTATTAATGAATAATAAAATGTAAATTAAAAGAGTTATTGAAAATAAAAGAAATAGAGTTTTAATAATATTTGCAAAAGGGAAATTTCTTTGTAAATTGAGTATTTAAATATAAGTATTAAAAGGGAATTTAAAATGAGGATTTTTGATTATAAAATCTATTTTAAGAGTTTTAAAATGTATTACCCTTTTTATATATTTATTGGTTCATAATTAGTTTATTTGATTTGATTTGATTTGATAAAAAGGGATTTAAGAAATATTTTTGAAAGGGGATTTCTGAAATATATAATCCATTTTGAAGATAGATTAAATAGCGAAATATTTAAATGGATTTAAGTTTGAATTAGAATTCCCTTTTGTATATGGTTTGAATCAAAATGATTTATATTTGATGGTTTTTGTGATTTAATTCTATATGATGAGGATGTCAAATAAACGGATTAGTAGTATCGGGTGGTATGGGACGCTCGGTAATATTTTTATGATTCTATTGACTTATATTATAATATATTTGTTGTTTGACGAGTGTAGTTTACTAACTTCTAGTAAATGATCCAGTAATACTAAGTGGTATGGGACGCTCAAGTAATACTTGTTCGATTACTATTGGTGAATAGATGTAACATATACTTTGGAAATGGGTTAGGAATTTGTGTTATCGTCTAGAGGTGACTCTATAGAGCTTAATAGTCGAGAGTTTCATTGCTCTTTATGGGCTATAAGCCGAAGGTATGTAGGGATTTATAAATTTATCCTCTTAGGACTAACTAATCGGGTATATTATTACTTACTCTTAGGACTAGTAGTCGATGAATTAGTATGTTGTGACACACTCATTAGGATGTCTGGAGTCGAGAGTACCTATTATTACTCCTATTAGGACTCATCTCATTGAGAGTAATTTTGTTTCATCCTCTAAGGACATAGTCGAGTATCATTATCTACTCTTAAGGACAGTATTCGAGGATTTGTTTATGATATGCTCTCATCAGGACTCATATAGTTGAGAGCGGTTATTGTCACTCTCATCAGGACTCCTGGAATTGAGAGTACTGGTTATAACTCTTATTAGGATTTATATAGTCAAGAGTATTTGTTAGGTATCTACATCATAGGGTTTATGCCACTATGGAGAGCGCGTGAATTAGACTTACTAGATAGGCTAGTCATCCATCCTAGCGGTCCTGATTGCGGGGTCGCATTCCGAATCCGTAATGTCAATTTGTGAGTTATAGGCCGAGAGTTATTTTTCTCACTAGAGTCATTGCCTCGACGTCACTTAAGGACCAACAGTTTGTTACCAAAGGCATGTAAGAGTCGTGATCAATGCTCAGTGTAGTACGACATCGTGTTTCTGACATGCAATGGATACGAGTGTCATGATTTTGGGAGTAACTTAGAGACTATAGAAAACGAGCTGTGGTCATTTGCATTTCTTGGAGCTGTGCTGTGGTACGTTAGTCTCCCATCTAGATGACCTAGGTGGATCTATTATGTTTTAGTTATATGATATTATCACCCATTAGAGACGATGATTTTTGACATTAGAGACTGGCTGCGTGTCCGGCTGTCAATTGAGATACTCTAACCCAAGACAACTGTGTTTTGTCTATTTATGACAATAGATACATGTTATGAGCTTGCCTATCATCCTCTCATAAAAGCATAAGGGCCTCTTTATCCTACGTCTTTGTAATAAATTACAAATATGAGTTCCAATTTCTATATAAAAAACTCTAGAAGAAGCACTTAGAGATAAATAATTTTCGATAAGGAAAATACCTTTAGGGGCGGAATCAAATTACCCCCTATTGAGCATCTTTGGATAATCTAGACAGTTCCTTTACCAGTGTCCCTTTTTTGAGCAACACTGAGATTCACCCTTCTTTTTCTTTGCCTTAGCTTTTTCCCTTTATGCTCTTTAATCGACATTTTTTCTTCTTTAAACTATTCAAAGCAGATGTTTCCTTGACTGTGAGTACCGCACTTTCGTGAATGTATGGTCGGTCATCCTTAACATATGAAAGAAATTCACAACAAGGCACTTTAATGAGTTCATATTGAAGTTCAATATGAGCTAATCAAACTATGGAGTCGGTAATCCAAGAATCAAGTTAGTCAATAATTCACTATTAAGAGTTATTTCCATCTCAACCGATCTTCCTACGTACCCAATCATGTTGAGTATGTGGTCTTTGATGGCAGTTTCTTTTCTCATTTTTGTATGAACCAACTTCCATAAGACCTTGCATCTTGCATTGAGAGGTTTTTCACTATACAACCTTGGTATGTGCTTAAATATGAAACGAACATAAATATTTTGAACCTAACTTTGGAGCTTAGTGCTCATAGTAGACAATACTTAACATCGAGCAAGTACACAATCTATTGACCGTGACTCTAGGATGATATCTCTTTGGGCATAGCATTTTTATCGGGTTTAGCCATAGGATCACTGATGACTACATGCTAAAGTTTTTCGTAAGTGATTGAGACCTTAGCATTTTTAAATAATCTTTATAGTAAGCGCCAATTGGTGTGTTGTTTCCACTAGAAATAACCTTATTTTTCCATTTAATCCGCACAGTCTATTTACTTTAAATTAGATAATATCGCATAGGTTCTTACACTTATTAGAATGGTATAGTTATCTAATTATGCTCCCATTAGATTCAGCATCTCTTAAAATGCCTAAAAAATATAATTTTTTTGAAGTTTCTCTAATGGGTATTAGAATCCATTTACCATGTTACTACGACCTTGACGGTTCTTAACAAATTATACTCGCCATAAATGGTAGTTAGAATTTAAAATTATATTTCATATATACTTCCTAACCGCATATATATTTTCTCCTAACTGTAACATCCACCATTTTGAGGCCCGAAATTAAGAGCCAAGGATGCTGCAGTCATCCATAGTATTAATTCCCATTGACAAAATGAGATCGGTTAATTGTATCTATAACATCAAGAGCATATATGAAAATTTCAAAACACATTTCATTAATAATTTTTCACATTCATTACATAATTCTATTAATTCCATGTTCAGATAAAAAATATAACAATTACAACTATATTATAAAAGGGATGTATGACGATGCCCCCTTGGATGATCAGAGTCTAACTACCCGACAATTATAAATTCCATCATTACATCCATTCAAACAAAATAAATAAAACTTCTAATATTACCTTGCCTCCTGCATGTCTACGAAAGCTTATTCATCTAACTTGAAAACCCTACTCCTAATCTACTTAAATGAATAATCAAGAGTTTAAAGGGAAAATAAAAACTTCGGGTCAGACAAAAAGTTTTGTGTGAATAATAATATACCATCTCGAACCAAAAATAGATATCTAGTGAGACCACACCGCAGAATGGAACGAGTTTTCCCTCATAAGTATCTAATCAAAGTATGTTAATATGAACATAAATCATGCACCTGCAACTATGATAGTTAAGGAAAAATATGATATGATCATATGAATGCAATATAAGTAAATATGACCGGTCTATCATTACAGGGTTATGCATTCCTAAAGTATACCCGCCCTTGTAAAATTGACTACCTGTCTCAAATGATAGATTTCCTAGGATTAGTATGAACTTATTAGTTTTCGCAGGCCACCTAATAACCTATTAGGCTGACTCGGGCTAAAACATAACCAGACCAAAAACCTCCAAGTATGGTTAGGGGTAAATCTAATTAAACAATACCGTGAGCATATAGAGCTACGAGTTTCTTTCTTGATGTACACATCTTTTAGTCTCACTACTGACGAAGCCCTATGCACCAGAATCACAGACCTTTACCAATAAGGGGCTAACCGTTGAAACATAGGGCGTGACCCTAAACTAGTCCCACCAATAATCTTATCTGGTTTTAAATCCATAAGTCATATATTTTTGATCAGTTCAAGGCATCCTAACAAAATTGATCTATTCGATCTCTTGGATGTAATTCTACTCACTCAGGAGTTTAGTTAACCATACTCACTACTGCAATAATCTAACTGGTAATTTTGTTCCTAAGTCCCAAAGTGCGATGTTGGGTAATGAAAATGTGAGTATAACAAATGATAAAGTATGCAAATTGAACTGATCAAATGTTTGTTATTACCTTAGGTGTTGGTTTTGTTGATAACAACTATAGGACATTATATAATATAGATACTACTATTCTATCAAGATATATATATATAGTATATAGTGCTAGATATTAGACATGTATTGATTAAGAAGACTATACAGTATCAAGAGTAGATTCAAGATGTTGATATAGAGTTCTAAGAGTTCAAGAATGAAGACTCGTGAGTATTGAAGAGTTCAAGAGTTCAAGATATTCCAGATAAGTTATAAAGTCATATAATTTATGTTAAAACCTTGATAGCACTTTTCTAATCTCTCTCGCCTTTTCTAATTTTGTTCTAAATTGATTTTCAAATAACCTGGTTTTAAATTCTTCTCAAAATATTTCTCAAAATGATTTTCAATCTCTTATATTTATAAAAATACTATTTTTAGTGATTTTAAGTTTATATATATTGAGTTTTTGTTTATACTTTAATAATTTATAACTATATCGATTTTATATATAATTTAAATTATATTGTATATTCTTATTAAATCTTTAAAAATTATTTTATAAAGTTTTATTAAGTTTTAATATTATTAAAATATGTATAAACATTATTTAAATGTTTTCACAAAGTTTCAAAATATTATACAAAACTTAATATTTTCAAAACAATTTTTATTTAGTGATTTTTCGAAATAGAAAGGGATGTCTCGACATATCCTCTACAAGTATGTCGACATACTAGCCGTATTTTTCATAATTCAAATTTGAATGGAAGTGTCTTTTCATCGTATCTCTTCACGAATGGACATGACCATTGTTTTCCTATATATACCAGTCTTTCAAATGAATTTTCATTAACTACTTTCTTATTTTTCTCTCCTCTTTTCACTCTCTTGATTTCTAAATCAATTTCTATCGAAACTCTGCCGAAATTAAACCAGAATCAAATTCAATCATTACTGGTTTGATTCTCCTTCATATACTCTCTAATTTCTATCATCTCTCTCAAGATCATGGTGATATACGAGAGTTATAGGATCAATTGTGATTGAGATCGAAGATATGAGTCTATAAACTCTATCAAATCATACTCTTATACTCGGTGGTGTTCTTGGTACCTCTGAAATCTAAGTAAGTGTGATTGTAGCCTGATTAAATCAATTGGGTGTGCTTCTGGCCCGGAAATCAAGTGGCTCTACCTAGAGCCCGAGATTCTAGAGGGTGTGTATCATAGCCTTGAAATCGAGATTGCATTTGCATTTACTAGTTGAAAAAAAATCTGTACAAGTAATTGTGCGGGACTGAATGTAGGGTAACTCCGAACCAGTCTAAAATCCCGGTGTGTTCTTTCCTTTTTACTTTTATAGCATTTACTTTTATCTATACTTTGATTCTACGATTGCTTCTTTATTTTTTATTTCCATCCTTCCAACTAAAATCTTAAAGAATTTGAATATTATTAATACAATCCATTAAACACTATTCGCCCTCCTCTCTAGTGTTAATTTAGCCTTAAGATCCCTTTTCTGCTGACTCATGTTTGGTATCAATGCATTGGTTTTCAAAGTATTCATCATCTAATATTTGAAAAAGTTTAAATAGCTACCAACACTAGTAATAGTACCGTTAGTAACTCTGTTAATACACTTGTTTGAAACTCATTTGTCGAAGGACAATCCACTGCTAGACCTCCACTTTATAACGGCAGTAATTACACATATTGGTCATGTAGAATGAAAATTTATTTATAGTCAATTGATTTAGACACTTGGAATATCACACAAACTGAGTACACTGAACCCGAGACTAATTTTACACGGTGGACTACTAACCAAAAAGTAGTTGCACAAAGTAACTCTAAGGCTATGAAAATATTATTTTGTTCAATAGATAAAAATTAATTTAGTAGAGTATCTATATGTAAGTATGCATTTGAAATTTGAAGAACTTTGCAAGTTACAGATGAAGGGACAAGTAAGGTCAAACAGACTAAAATTTCCATGTTAAAACCAATTTCAATTATTCAAATGAGTCCATATCTGATATGTTAGTAGATTCCAAGATATAATAAACTCCTGAATGGGATCAAAAGACTCTTGCAATCGAAGAGGCTGATGCCATTAGTACTCTATAAAATAAAGAGTCAATTGGCAATTTATTGTCTTTTGAAGCACAAATTCAGGGCAAGAGAGAAAGCAAAGCAATAGAGAAGAAATCTATAGCTTTTAATGCAATGACGGATAATCTGGATTCAAAAAGCGATGAAGATGAAGAAATTGCTTTCATGACAAGGAATTTTAGAAAAGTTCTAAAATATAAGAAGATGAAAAACTTCAAAAGAAACGACAAAAAATCTAGGAAGTGGAAATGGAGATGGCATTAGAAGTTATAACTGCGATGACTCTGGTCATTTAAAACGAGACTGTCAACATCCGATAAACTGAAAACTACAACAAACACTTATTCATCCAGAAAACGAAGAAGAGCCTATACTGCAACAGTGGAAAATTCAGATACATCCTCAAGTGATAATGAATCAGATACAGAAATTTCTAACATGTGCTTCACATCAATACATAATTCAAAACAAAATGGTGAAATGAATAAGAAAAGGTATGCTTTTAATATATCAAAAGTTTTCTAATGATTTTTTTTCCTTTTGGTTGCTTTATTGGTTGTTAGAAATATCCTATAGATTATTAATAATATTGGTTGAATATTATGTAATTATATTTTAAATATAAATATTTTATATATTTTAATAATATAATAAAATATATTTAAAATTATTTTAATAATATTTTCTGAAAATAGAATAACTATAAATATATTTATATAATAAAATAGGAAATAGTTAAAACAAAATCATTTTTGAAAATTTCAACCTATATGTCGACATACCCCATGAGCATATGTCGACATATGCAGACAGAATTTGAGTTCCAATTTCAAATTCAAAATTTTAATTTCCCTCCGCCTATTCACCAACTCCTATGTTCTAAAAAGTTGCCTTTTGACCAGAGAACATGTCCTTTGATTCTCTATTTACTTACTCTGTCTTAATCCATTCGTTTCTCACTTTCATTTTCAAATTCAAAAATCATAAACTCTCTTACGTCCTTAAACTATTCTTTAGTGGCATGCACAAGCAATACCAAGGCAACCATAAGGCTTTCTAAGAAAATAAAAGAATATCTTTTCAATGATCAAGAAGCCATTTAACCCTATATTGAGTATTTATCTTTTAGAAAAGTCTTTCCTAGAAGATTTGCTATTTTTGAAGATTTTCCTACTTATGATCTTCTCAATCTTTATTTGCAAAATGAATTTATTGGCATAATCGATGCTTCTCAAAATAATTTTGTTTGTTACCCAAAATTAGCAAAGAAGATTTAAGCAAATTAAAAAAAAGCTTTATGATGGTAGCGAGGAGAAGCTTGGAGTAGTGTTAATGGGACACAAATTGTTTTAAATTGTGTACTTTTGGCTCACATTCTTTAATGAAAATCTAGTGGAATGGACCTTTCATCTTTTCAAATTTATTTTTAAAATCATGAAGTAATTCATGATATTTTCGAAAGTGATGATGATTTTGTATTTAAAAACAAAAACTTGCATCCAAAAGCAAGAATTTTAAGCCTTCTTTTACAACAAAGTATCACTCCTAGAACAGGTAATTATAATAACCCGACTCAAAATGTTTTCAAAGCTCTTTTCGCAATTTATGGTCGATACGACATAAATTGGTCTCAAGTCATTTTGGATTAACTTTCTCCTAAGAATCTTTCTAAACTTGAAAACACACAATTTCATGGTGTGTATCTTACTCGTGTTTTCAATTATTTTAGTGTTGACCTTAAATAAGAAGAAACAATTCCTCGAAAAATATTTGACAAGGTCAACATTTCACTTTTTCATATTTCACCCTTTTTCGAGCCTTATGAAATGCTTGCGGAAAGGAACAAAGGTTAGCTTGGAAAGAAGAGCATGAAATAAGAGAAGATGAAGAAGAGGAAGAGGAAGAGGAATTAGATGAAATGGAAGTCGAGGAGGAAGAATAAGAAGAGGAGGTGGATACTTCTTTGGAAAGTATTAACATGCCATCAAACCCATCAATAAAGATCTTCTCAAAAATCAAGAGAAGATCATCCATAACCAAAAGGAACTTAATAAATCATTTTCAAATTTACTTCAATTTCCAAAAAATTGGATAAATTCTTTGGAAAGATCATTTGCAAGCTTGGTGGTTCTTCTTCATCTTCATCCGTATTTTTCTAGTTGTTTTTCTAAACTATCCTTGTATTCAGATTTTCTATTTTTAATTTATGTTGAATCTTATGTATCTTTTCATTTCATTGTGTTCTATGTAATCTCTATCTAAGTATTAATGAAAAACCTATTTCCTTGCTGTTATACATTGTTTACCATCTCTGAAAAACATAACAGTATAATAGTATATGCTAAAAACATTAGAATATCATAACAAAGTTGTTTGGAAAATTTCTGCATATATATATGTCGACATACGACGGTACTTTTCAAAAAATTTTAATTTTGAAAATTGAATAGACAACAAATGTCTATTCATTTCCAACGAATTTCCACCCCTTTAAATATCTGTTGAGACTAGAGAATCATTATTTTCTACTATCTTTCTTCTTCCTTTGCATTCCTAAACTCTAAAACCAAATAAAGGCTTCTCCTATCCAAAAACTAACTGGAAACCTCAAACAAACTCTTGAATTATTCAAGAACATTCTTACTTTCATCTTAAGAAACCAAAGGCACTTAGAATTGAGTTAAATGCAGATGATCAAGGAGCAAGAAAGGCATTTCGATGCAACTCGGTGGATGATTTTTGCCTTGAACAAAGAAGAACCAACCACCGACCCAGAGTGTACCATTAACAAAGATAATGAAGATTGGAATGCTATCAAAGCGGATCCAATCTTTGTGTTGATGGATGAGTTGAATTTCCTCAAAATGTTTTGTTTAAATAAGTTTGATTGTAAATTAATAATAATACTTGATTTGGTTTGGATTTGATTGGTTTTGATTTATGTGAATTTGTTTGAATGTTGTGTGATATAAACTTTGTTTGATTGAATGAATATTTGGATTGATTATTTCATGATTATCTAATTTTACATATCACCTATTATTTTTATATAATCTTTCTTATCATTATTATATATAATTCCTATACATAATGATTAGCATTTTATTTAGGGGGAGTTAGAGTTAGAATTAGAGAAAGAGTTTATGTTACAATTATAGTTAGTTTATATTAGTTGATGACAAAGGGGAGAAATATATAAAATCTAGGCATATATTAAAGGGAAGTTATGTAACTCAGGGGGAGTTATAATATATTTTATATATAGAGTTGTCATAATAAAAAAGGGAGATTGTTAGTACCTTAGGTGTTGGTTTTGATGATAATAACTATATGACATTGTGTAACATATAAATACTAATGTTTTATCAAGATATATATAGTATATAATGTAGGATATTAGACAAGTATTGATTAAGAAGACTGTACAGTATCAAGAGTAGATTCAAGATGTTGATATAGAGTTTAAAGAGTTCAAGAATGAAGACTCATGAGTATTGAAGAGTTCATGATATTCCAAATAAGTTATAGAGTCATAGAATTTATGTTAAACCCTTGATAGCACTTTCTCAATCTCTCTCACCTTTTCTAATTTTGTTTTAAATTGATTTTCAAATATCCTGGTTTTAAAATCTTTTGAAAATATTTCTCAAAATGATTTTCAATCTCTTATATTTATAAAAATATTATTTTAGTTTATTATGTTTATATATATGTATTGAATTTTTGTTTATACTTTAATAATTTATAACTTATTGATTTTATATATTATTTACATTATATCGAATATTCTTATTGAATCTTTCAAAATTATTTTATAAAGTCTTGTTAAATTTTAATATTATTAAAATATGTATAAACTATGTTTAAATGTTTATACAAAGTTTCAAAATATTTTACAAAAATTAATATTTTCCAAACAATTTTTATTAAGTGATTTTTCAAAATACAAAGGAATATGTCGACATATCCTCTACAAGTATGTCGATATACTAGCCCTATTTTCCAAAATTCAAATTTGAGTGGAAGTGTCTTTTCATCGTATCTCTTCGCGAATGGACATGGTCATTGTTTTTTTATATATACCTGACTTTCAAACGAATTTTCATTAACTACTTTCTTATTTTTCTCTCCTCTTTTCACTCTCTTGGTTTCTAAATCAATTTCAATCGAAATTCTATCGAAATTCAACCAGAATCAAATTCAATCATTATTGGTTTGATTCTCTTACTTATACTCTCTGATTTTAATTGTCTCTCTCAAAATCAAAGTGTTATTCAAGAGCTATAGGACCAATTATAATCAAGATCTAAGTCTGTAAACTCTATCAAATAATACTCTTATACTGTGGTTTGCTTAGTATCCCTAAAATCCTAGTAGGCATGATTATAGCCTGAATAAATCAATTGGGTGTGCTTAGTAGCCCGTAAATCTAGTGGGTGTGCTTATGGCCCAAAAATCAAGTGGCTCTACCTAGAGGCTGAGATTCTGGAGCGTGTGTCTCGTAGCCTTGAAATCAAGATTGTATTTGCATTTACTAGTTGTAAAGATATCCTTACAAGGAATTGTGTAGGACTAGATGTAGGGTAACTCCGAACCGATATAAAATCCTGGTGTGTTCTTTCCTTTTTACTTTTACTACATTTACTTTTATCTGTTCTTTAATTATATGATTATTTCTATGATTGTTAATTCCATCATTCTAAATAAAATCTTAAAGAATTTGAATAGTATTAATAAAATCCATTAAAAACTATTCACCCCCTCCTCCTCTAGTATTAATTTAGCCTTAAGATCCTTATTCCACTGACTCACAACGATAATAAGAACATATAATATCATACATCACAATATGCTCAATCAATAGTTATATCCATAACAAAATTAAATAAGTTTAAGTAGTATTTTTGTAACACCCTAGATTTTTGGTGACATTATTTAGGATATTTAATTAGTTGAATTAAATAAAATTATGTGTTGATTGGGGAATTTAGATTTGATTTTAATTAAGGTGCAGCCGTTCCATTTAACCATGAATTAAAATTAGAGTTAACTTGAAATAGAAGAGGGGTAAAATGGGAAAGAGGCCATTCCTATATGTATTACCCATAGCCGTGTGAAATCTACACGTTCATTTCATTTCAAAATTTTATAAAACAAGGCCGGCCACCATTAACAAGGAAGAAAAGAAGAAAAGCTAGGAAGAAGCTAATTCAGATCAAATCTATTCACATCTCAATCTCCATAATCTCTAAAAGCTAAGGTGAATAATGTTTACATATCATTTTTTATTATGTTTTCGGTTTTAATATGAATTACGAATATTTTGCAATGATTTGCCATGTTTTTGAAGGACATAATGAATCTATATACTTGTTGATGAATTATGGTTATTCACGTTGAATTTATGATATGTTTTTAGATGAAAACCCTATAAAATGACATCTAATTGCCTTGCGAATTTTTATGAAGATCAAAAATATTTTTTTGGAGATGGGATTCATTTTTAGTTTTTTATTAATTTTCGTGAAATTAGTATGAATTTTCCAGTAAAGAAAATGATATTTTGGGTTATAAATTAATTACGGGTAAATAACTAATTATTGGGTCTGAAATTTTTATATGTTGTAAAACATATATAACGTGATTTTTTTGGAATTTTTCTAGATTTTTTCTTAGTGTTTTAATGGTTATATAAAATTATTTAAGGTATGAGACTTAAATGTTTTATATAATTAAAAAGGGATAATGGGCTTTTTATAAAAGATTTAAATTATAAAATCTTGAAATGTCGGCAACACTTTTGTCAAAGTGCAGTATTTTTTATTGGTAAAGAAAGAGGCAACCAATCACAATTAGATATGTAAGGCAGGTTAGGTGAAAAGAACTATTTTCCATAAGTTTTCCACTGTTTCGTCTCTTTCGACACCAGGTTCCGCCTCCATACTATCACCTCCAACACAGTCAAAACCAATGCATATGGTATCAGGAGACTGGTACATAATGAATTGGATGATGGTGGAAGGTAGAGAGTCAAAACTAGGGGTTTCGAAGGGGTTGAGGCGGTCCTTTGTTTTTAAATAAAAGAAATACACTTGCTTGCTTTTGACTAAAAGGCTTTCGACTAAGTAGCTTTCAATCAAGTCAAATGATTTAAAGGAAATGGTTTCGATTGGATTGCGCCTCTGTTTTTAAATACTTGCTTTTGACTAAGTCGAAACGTTTTGCTACTGCCTTTCTACCTTTCGACCGAGATGGTTTCGAAAGGGTTGTTTTGTTTTTCTAAAAACCTAGCCACCACTCTAATGCTTTCGAAGGGATGGTTTCGACACCATCACTTTATTAATTAGAAAATGGATTTCGAATCAGTTGCTTTCGACTTAAATGTTTTAAGGACCCTTTTTCTATAAGTAAAGTGAAACCCAAATGGTTTTTAAAGAGATATTTTTAAAAGGTTTCGAAACTGATGCTTTCGACTTTAATGGGTTTTTGATCCTTTTGCTCTACTTGAAGGCAGAATCCAAATGGTATCAACCGAGACATTTTTGAATGGTTTCAAAAGGTTTCCTCATGTTTTAAATTGAACCCAAAGTGCTTTAGAAAGGATTAAGTTTGCCTATTTCGAAAGGTTTAATAAATGGTTTCGAAAGGGGTGGTTCCCCAGGGTTTCGACAAGGTTGAAAAGGAATTATTTCCCTATGTTTTTGAAAGGCAATACTTAAAAGGTTTTAAATGGGGATGTCTGTTATTTTGAAGCTTTCAGAGAAAAGAAAGGAAAGGATTTTTTAATGTTTTTCGGAAGGCAGTATTTAATGGTTTCGAAAGGGGTTTTCCAATGGTTTCGAAGGTGTTACCTTCAAGGGTTCCGAAAGGGTTGTTTAAACGGTTTTAAACAAAGGTTCCGAATGTAATAAATAGGCAATGTCGCCTAAGTATTTTCAAGTTAAAAAAGGGTTTTGACATGTTTTGGAAGGATAGTAATCCTTATTAAATCCCATCAACATTATTTTGAGTAAAGTATATATAATATGGCATAATGGCTTAGAGTAAAGCTAAAGATATATTTTCCTTGTACATACATACACACACACACATACATATATATGATTTGAAGGACTAAATCATTTTGAAAAGGTTTCAAGGAAAATTTAGAGGGTAGTTAACCCTAAGAAAATAATCTGGATAGTTAGTCCATTTTGCAGGCGGTCAGCCTAGATTTCAGACAGTTAGCTCAGTTTGCGGACAGTCAGCCTAATTGTATGGACATATAGTCCATTTGTAGCATAACGGACCTTGCTATTATTTGTGGGTAGATAGTTCACATATTACCTGTTTTACGGACAGATAGTCCATTTATTAGCATAAAGGATATTGCTATTTTGATATAATCAGTTTGATTAACCAATTTGGTTGCAGGAAAGGGTTTGCAAAATATAGGTTTTAAAGAGGATATTAGTGAGAGGAAAGCCATTCCGCTAAACGGCGTGGTCTCACTTAATATCAATAAATAGAGATGTAACAGAATTATTCACACCAGGCTTTTTGTCTGACTCGAAGTTTTTGTTTCCCCTTAACGTCTCAGGTACTCAAAATTGATTTGAGTAGGCTGAGGGTTGAGGTTTTCATGTTTTTGTCTTTTGGCGAATAAAGCATCCCCAGATGAGCAGGTGGCTGACGGATAGCTAATTAGGATTTGCCATTTCATTTTGTTTGATTCCATTGTGTATGTATGTCAAATATGACTATTGCCTTGATCAACCAAAGGGGCATCGTCATATGTCGCTCTTGGCATATTTTTGTAATGATATATTTAATCATTGCCTGGGAAACGTTAAGGGGTTATGTAACACGGATATGAATTATTGTTTTGAAATGTAATCAGTAAAGTTTTGTTTTTGAAGTTTGTGATTTTATCCATATTCATGTGCTTCTGATATTATGGATACCATTATCATTACGGTATTTTGTCACCCGAAGTTAATACTATGGATGACTACAACATCCGTAGCTCTTAGCTTTTGGCCTCTAGATACGGAATGTTATAATTTTCCTTTGGAAAAATTCATATAAAATTAGGCTAAAACACTATTTTATTTCCCGAAAATTATTTATCTTTGTAATTGAAAAGCCACTTAAAATCATTCTTAAACAAGAAAAACATAGCCCAAATACTTAGCCAAAATCTTGCGCTAAAGCACTATTATCTTTACATAGCATTTAAAACACTTGCTAATAAAACAAGGATATCGACCCTACAGAAAACGACCATCGAGCCTCTAAAGCATATCTATCTGATTTGAAAAACATACGGATATGAGCCTTTAAAATATACATTATATTTATTTGGCTGTTAAAACACTTGTTAGCAAAACAGAGCTATTGAGCCTTTTGAAAACAAGGGCTATCGAGCCTCTAAAACATAGCTATTTGGTAATAAAACATATGGTTGTTATGCCGCCAAAGTATAGTTGTTGAGCCTCTAATACACAGTTGTTGTGTTTGAAAAACATAGAGCTAATATGCCGCTAAAACATGGTTGTCGAGTTTCTAAAAAACATAGGCTATCAAGCCTATAAATGTAGTTATTTGATTTATAAAACATATGGCTGTAAAGGCGGTAAAACTTAGTTATCAAGTAGCTATAGGGAAGCTATTGAGCCATTAAAAACATAAAATTTCTAGTTATTAAAAATACATAGGGTTGTCGAGCCCTTAAGAACTTGAGGATGTTGAGCCGCTAAAACTTTAAGGGTATCGAGCCCTATAACAAAGAAGGTTACCGAGTCTCAAAACCATGGGGTTATTGAGTCTCTACATGCCAAGAGATATCGAACCCTTAAAACATAAGGTGACGAGTTACTATGAAAGTTGATACATCACATAGCTATAAAGTAGCTATCACATGCATCAGTCTTTGTAGTTGTCGAGTCAAGCTGAATCATAGGTATCAAGCCTCTAATGGCATTTCAGTAAATTAGTTAAAAACCGATTGGTTTCTTTTTAAAGATAAAACATTCTACTAACCTTTTCCCCATGTCAAATTTTCATTGGATAATAAAATACTTTTCATTTTCTTTCCAGAAATTCTAGTAGATCACATTCTACCATCCCAAGTAACTTGTAAAGCCTTATAAATAATATTTACTAACTCATATGAACTATTAACTTTTCTAGAATAATAAATTCATAAGTATTACGGATAATCCCAAAAAATCACTAAAAATCCGAATTTCCTTCTTTTTCCTTATATTAGTTAAATATAAGTTAGAAATATACATAAAATACTCATATGAACATGGAAATTTATGAAATTAAAAAATCATCTTCAAAATAATTATATACATAACATATTCAAATTTCAAATCAACAGGAGATCAAAAATTTAAGTTTTGCATTTAAAACCAATTAGAATAATTCCATAAAATTCCAACAAATCGTTATTTAATCTGATAATGATATCATCGATTGAAGCATGAAATATTATCACATCCAATTCAGAAATCAATCATAAATCCAAAATTAAACATAAACAAATGAGATGGTAACTATTATTCACCTTAGATTGGATAAGCGAGATTAAGACTTGATATGGATTAGTTCCTCTAAGCTTTCCACTTTGAATTCCTTAGCTTTCTTCTTCTTTTTCCTTAAGTAATGCCCAACCTCTCTTTTGGGTTTTGTTTTGATTTAGAAAATGAAATGAGAATAAATAAGAGAGGAATGGTTTAAGAAATGAAATAAGGAGTTATTCCCATATGCCCTCTTAATAATCCCTTGCTATTCTACATTTAAAACAATCTTATTAATTTAATTAGGGTACCCACATTAGTTAACAAATCTCATTCTCCTTATTACCTCACATTATTCTATTTAAATTATTATATTTCCTGAATAATGTTAAACAAAAATTAGGGCTATTACACTAACTATCTTTATATCTTGAGGGTGCTTAACAAATTATAAAGTACATTAGAGACTCTTATCCCAATTTATTATGATAGCTTATAGGTAATTTTGTAATCCTTGAGAATGCTTAACAAAATTACAAAATATAAACATTACCATAAATATTTTATGGCTTAAGGGTAATTAACTCCTTATATATATAGTACACTATTTATATTGTAAATATTGGAGAGCGACATTATTTTAAATTCATAATTTAAATAATAGTAATTAAGTATTATCAACATTTTAAGGATAAGTATTTAAAACGTTTCGATTCAAAACTCAAGTTACGAAGATATTTACAAGTATAATCGATTATATATTTTTCTTGAGGATTTTCTACATATATACTTTCAATGCACGGATCATTAGTTATATCATAATATAAAACTACATATAATGGAAAACAAAACTAAAATCATACATTACATTGAACAAGATTCCTTTACAAGGGTTAAGTTATATAATAAATTACAAATTGCCAACAAAAACACCCTTAACTCTACCTGTAACGACCCGTAAATTTCAACTGTTTTAATAATGTAATTAGTTGAAATTTTGTGAAATTTTAAAACGATAAAATTTTGAAATATAAATTTGATATTTGGTATGCGTCTAGTTAAACATAGCAACTGATAAATTTTCGTCCGAAAATATGAAAGTTTATTTCGCGCTTAAATTTACTTTAATTTAATCAGTTAAAAAGCGATGAAAATAATATGTTTTCGAAACCTAAATATTTTTACATAGAAAAATTCTAAACCATCTTCTGAGCAAGGTGTCAGTTTGTCGTTTTTCCAAATTCGGACATCTTTGGCTCCGTCGATCTTATTCTTCAGCGTTTTTCTTGCATTTTCCGTCAGTAGAAAATTTCGAATTTTTATAATTCGATCGTACCACTGACATCTGTATACCGTTTTGATCGTCTCGTCATGCTGATCTCTACGGTATATTCAATTGTAAATTTCGAAGTCGGAAAGACAACGAAATCTACGGAACGGTTTCTGTACCGGTCCCGTATTTTGGAACCTTTTGAATTCTTTGTTGATTCATTATCCATCGGTAAACCAACAGTCTGTTGAAACCTGACTTCTTCAATTTTAATGCGACAACTATATATTTCAATCTATATATTATTATGTCAAATATTCTTGCAGGAATCGTCAAAAGAAGCTATTATCATCAACAAGATTAAAGCTCTTTATAAAAACTATTTAGATATATTTGTACAATCTCTGATATGGTGATGAAACACACACACACACAAATATACTTTTGAAAATCATGCTTTAAAATAAATATAAAAAGGTATTTTCAAAATTATATATTTTCTCAAGTTCAAAAATACTAAAATGGACAAAGGAACAGAACAGTACAGAAATAGACGTCTGTATATTAATTCAGACGTCTAACATCAATATCAGACGTCTAAATTAAGATAACAGACGTCTGAGCACTATGTTGTTAATGCCTCTATTTCTATATGAAATAGACGTCTGTCACTTAATAACAGACGTCTGTCATCCTAGACAGACATCTGAATTAAAAGACAGACGTCTAAATTAACTGTTTATTGTTTCCTTTGATTTTTTGAAATTCAAAATTATTCAGACATCTGTCACTTTTATCTCAGACATCTGAACTTGACAAACTGAAGCATCTCTTCATAAAATATCAAAATTTGAAGAGTTGTTCTCTTCACCAAGAGTTGCACTTCTTCAAAGAGTTGCAACTATTGAATTAAAACTATTCAATACTATAAATAGAGATGAAAATCCACTATTTCAATTACTAATTTTTTCTATCTTTTCTGATCTTATATTGTTATAATATCAAGTGATTTTCAATTCTCTACTTCCTATCTTTTGCACATTCAAATCATCATATCAAGAAGATTATAGGAAGGGTGTACTACATTGACTATATTCGTGTTATTCAAAGAACACACAAGTCAAGAAACAATTTACCAAATTGTATTTGAAGTCCTATTCGGTTGCTTAGGCGGAAAAGTCCTATTCGGTTGCTTAGGCGGAAAAGTCCTATTCGGTTGCTTAGGCGGAAAAGTCCTGTTCGGTTGCTCAGGCGGTGTAATACCTGTTCCTCCGGGTTAAGTGAGGGTTATTCGAGAAATTCCAGAAGCAGTCTGGGACTGGACGTAGAACGAGAAGTTCGAACCAGTATAAAAATCCCTGGTGTCATTTTTATTATTGCCATTTACTATTATTTATAATTCCGCACCTGCTAGTCGTAATTTAACTTTATTATCGATCCATATAGACTTTCATTTGGTATCAGAGCAAGGTTATCACATAACTATAACACAGTTATCTGATATTTTTTAAAAAATATGGACAATAACACTAGCAACAGTTTTACTGAGGGACAAGCCACTACACGACCACCATTGTTTAACGGATTAAATTATAGTTATTGGTCAACTAGAATGAGAATTTTTATGCAAGCAAGTGGATTTGAAACTTGGAATATCATTCAAACTGAATATCATATTCCTACTACAGGATATGCTGCTTGGTCTAATACACAAAAACTAGATGCTACTGCAAACGCAAAAGCAATGAACATGTTATTTTGCGCATTAGACAAAAATGAATTTAATCGAGTTAGTATTTGTAAAACTGGTTATGAAATTTGGAATACTCTTAAGGTTACACACGAAGGAACAAATAAAGTAAAACAAAGCAAGATCTCTATGCTTAAAAACCAATTTCAAAATTTTAGGATGAAACAAGGAGAAAGTATTAGTGAAATGTATTCTAGATTCCAGGATATTTATCACTCTCTTTTAGCTTTAGAAGTCACTTTTACTGAATCTGATGTTGTATCAAAAATCCTTAACTCTTTAACTGATGAATGGGAACGAAAAGTCTTAGCTATCGAGGAAGCTAATGATATTTCAACCATAAAAACAGAAGAGTTAATAGGAAATCTAATGTCCTATGAAGTAAATTTGCAGGCAAGACGAGCACAAGCACAGGACAAGAAAACTATCGCTTTTCAAGCAGAAAAAGAAGACTCTGAATCAGAAGATGATATGGCATTTATAGCTAAGAATTTCAAAAAGTTTTTAAAATTCAAAAAGGGTAATAAATTTGGAAATAACAAGGGTTTTAATAAGGCATCAAGTTCATCTCTTGAATGCTACGAATGTCACAAGAAGGGCCACATAAAGAAAGATTGTCCTGATCGGAAGAAAGAAAATAATCTCAAAAAGGACAAATATAAAAAGAAACAAGCCTTCTCAGTTACATGGGATGATACAGAATCTTCTTCATCAGACAGTGAAAATGAAAGTGATTAAGAACAAGCCAACGTTTGTTTTATGGCAACAAATGATGAAGTAAGTGATCTAACTTTTGACGATTTAATAGAAATAAATTCTGAATTGTTAGATAAACTTAGAATTCTAAAGAGTAAATATAAAGATGCTTTAGGAAAATTAAATAGAACTGAAATAGAAACTGACATGTTAAAAGATGAAAAGAAAATATTAGAGGAAGAGTTAGTAAAATCTCAAGAATCTTATGTTAGTATAACATCTCAATTGACTGATTTAAGCAGTGAAATAGAAAAACAGAAATATGAGAATGTTAAATTAGCAAAAGAAAATTATGATTTAAACTCTAATATTAAAACACTTGATATAGAAATATCAAATCTTAAAACAAAACTGGAAAATATTTCTAAAAATGTTTCTAAATTTAACAGTGGAAGAGAAAGTCTCTCTAAAATAATTGAGAATTCTCAAACTTGTTCAAATAAAAAGGGATTAGGATATAAAAAACCAATACAAAACCATTCTAAAAATAATGGGTCTTTATATACTAATTTTAAGAAAAAAGAATCTACATCTGTT
The DNA here is from genome assembly GCA_030737815.1 of Allium fistulosum. Taxonomy (NCBI): domain Eukaryota; kingdom Viridiplantae; phylum Streptophyta; class Magnoliopsida; order Asparagales; family Amaryllidaceae; genus Allium; species Allium fistulosum. Next base: position 491,807,047 of record CM060905.1, on the reverse strand, counting down.
CAAAAATCTTCTTCAAAAATTATTTATCCAAAATCAATTATGATTTGGGTTCCAAAAACTAATAATAATTTGATTAGGAAAAACTACATTAAATCTTTTATTATGTCTGTACATAAGAATGAGAATTTTATTTTTAAAGGGAACTCTAAACCCAACTGGGTTTGGCTTCCTAAGATTTAACCCTTAGGACCCTATAGAGGAAGTGGGTACCAATAGAATTTCAATATTTTTTGCAGGTACCGATTAAGAAAAGAGGAAAATGGATTCTAGACAGTGGTTGCTCAAAACATATGACAGGCGACAAAAATATGTGTTTATTAGTCAAAGAAAATGATCCTTGGCTATGGCATAAAAGATTTTGTCATATAAATTTCAAAGCTATTAATAAATTATCCAAAAATAATTTGGTAAAAGGTTTACCTAAAATGAATTTTAAGGTAAATAGCATTTGTGATGCTTGTCAACTAGGAAAGCTAACTAAAACTACTTTTAAATCCAAGAAGATCATCTCAACTTTGCAACCTCTTGAATTGTTGCATCTAGACTTATTTGGACCAACTCAGACTCAATCTATTAATCACAATAGATATGTCTTTGTAATAGTTGATGACTTCTCTAGATATACTTGGACTTTATTTATGAAAAACAAAAGTGATACTTTTGAAAATTTCAAAATTTTTGCTAAACGTATTCAAAATATTAAAAATCTAAAAATTAAAAATATTAGAAGTGATCATGGAGGAGAATTTGAAAATGAAATGTTTGAGAAGTTTTGTAATAAAAAAGGAATATTTCATAACTTTTCATTTCCAAGAACGCCTCAACAAAATGGAGTTGTTGAACGTAAAAATAGAACACTTCAAGAATGTGCTAGGACTTTATTGAATGGAACCACTCTTCCAAAACAATTTTGGGCAGAAGCCGTTGCTACTGCTTGTTATGTCCTAAATCGTGTATCTATTCGACCTTTAACTAAACATACTCCATATGAACTCTTCATCGGTAGAATACCTAATATATCTTACTTTAAAATTTTTGGTTCTAAATGTTTTGCTTTAAATACAAAAGATCAATTAGGTAAGTTTGATCCGAAATCGGATGAATGTATATTCATCGGATATTCCGAACGAAGCAAAGCATATAGAATCTATAATTTAAGAACTAAATCTATTGAAGAAACACTTCATGTATCATTTGATGAAAATTTCAAAATTAAAACAAATGATGATGAAGACATTGTAACAAATTCAAATTCTACTTTTGACAGCAATACACCTGACAATATCACTTCTATAAATCAATTTGAAACTGAATTAAAATCTCCACCAAGAATTTTAAAAGATCATCCAATTCAAAATATTATAGGAGAAATTGATGAAAGAGTTAAAACAAGAAATCAGCTAAATCAAATGGGTCATATAGCATTTCTTTCTAATATAGAACCTAAAAATATTAAGGAAGCCTCAACTGATGATTATTGGATTATTGCGATGCAAGAAGAACTAAACCAATTCGAAAGAAATGACGTTTGGGATTTAGTTCCACGGCCAAATAATCAAACAGTTATTGGCACTAAATGGGTTTTTAAAAATAAAGCTGATGAAAATGGTAATATCACTAGAAATAAAGCTAGATTAGTAGCTCAAGGATATAATCAGGAAGAAGGAATTGACTATGAAGAAACATTTGCTCCTGTCGCAAGATTAGAAGCAATACGAATTCTATTAGCCTATGCTTGCTTTCATGATTTCAAATTATATCAAATGGATGTTAAAAGTGCTTTTTTAAATGGATTTATTAAAGAAAATGTTTATGTTGAACAACCTCCCTTGTTTATACACGAACAATTTCCAGAACATGTTTATAAACTTAAAAAGGCTTTATATGGTTTGAAACAAGCACCTCGTGCTTGGTATGATCGTTTAAAAACTTATTTAATCAATTCTGGTTTTGAAATTGGAAAGGTTGATCAAACTCTTTTTATTAAGAAAAAGAAACATGATATTTTAATTGTTCAAATTTATGTAGATGATATTATTTTTGGATCAACTAATGATAAATTATGTCAAGAATTTTCTAAAATAATGACAAATGAATTTGAAATGTCTCATATGGGAGAATTAACATATTTTCTTGGGCTTCAAATTAAACAAATTAATAATGGTATTTTTATAAATCAAGAAAAATATTGTAATAATTTAATCAAACGCTTTGGTATGGAAAATACCTCTGCCAAACCTACTCCTATGAGTACAACCATACATCTTGAAAAAGATGAAAATGACAAGAGTGTAGACCAAAAGTTATATCGAAGTATGATTGGATCATTATTATATTTAACTGCTAGTAGACCCGATATAATGATGAGTGTTTGTTTGTGTGCACGATTTCAAGCCAATCCTAAAGAATCACATATTAGAGCAGTGAAACGTATTTTACGTTATCTCAACAAAACCAAAGATTTTGGACTATTTTATCCGAAAGAATGTCCTTTTGAATTAGTATCATATAGTGATGCTGATTTTGGAGGAAGTCGGACGGATAGAAAAAGTACAAGTGGGACTTGTCATTTCATTGGACGGTCTCTAGTATCTTGGTTCAGTAAGAAACAAAATTGCGTATCACTTTCTACTTGTGAAGCAGAATATATATCTGCAGCTTTGGCGTGTGCTCAAGTAATTTATATGCAACAAACTCTTCAAGATTTTGGTTTTAACTTATCTAAATCTACAATCTTCTGTGATAACTCTAGTGCTATTAATTTATCTAAAAATCCAGTAAATCATTCACGGACAAAACATATTGATATTCGTCATCATTTTCTTCGTAATAATATTGAAAAAGATATAATCAATCTAGAATTTATATCTTCGGAAAATCAATTAGCAGATATTTTTACCAAACCTTTAAATGAAAACAGTTTTGTAAAACTGAGACGAGAACTTGGTATTATCTCTCTCAACAATTTATGAAGTATAATTCAGCTATTCTATCCTTATTTAATTTTTTTTTACCCACACATATTGTTTCTGGTTAACATTAAATTTTCTCTTCTTTTAATCTTAACCATTTATTTTTTAGCTTTTAGTTGTCTATAAATTTCTTCTTACCAAAGAAAGTTGTCATTCAGCTTATCTATTCTTTTTACAAAGGTGAAAGCAAAAAAAAAAATTATTCAAATATGTTTTTTAACTTTGCATTATTCTTTTATACCATGGCTGGTTCATCTTCAGATGAGCCCTCCTATACATCTGAGTTTTCTTCAATTAATTTCGAAACTCCTAGTTCTGGATCTTCCGAACTCCCGACTCCAACTCCAGCTTATATTCCGATATGTCCACCACAAAGTCATCATACGGTATATACGCCGGAAAATAAACGTACGCGAAGAAATTTATTTTCATCTCCATCTACTAAGGAAAAGATAGATGATTTACATCACTATCAGAGGGAAACACTTGATCTTCAGCGAGAAATGTATTTTGAACAAAAGAGTCATGGAAGACGACTTAGCTTTCTTGAACGATGTGCTGCAAAAATATGTGGTTCATCTCCGATCAACACAAATGCACATATTCTCTCACCTCAACGTCCTCCTGTATCCCCAAATTCATGGGAACGTCAACCTCATTGGTCTCCTATTTATCAGTCTGCTGAACAAGATCAACGCGAATTATCCAAAGGGAAGTCTCCGAAGTCTCCAAAAACTCCAAAGACTCCTAAATAGATAATATATTTATGTCTGTTTGTTTGATTTGTTGATTTATACTTGTTTTATGTTCTTATCAATAGAAATAAATAAACTATTAATTTCCTTTTAAGCCTAAGCTAAATAAAATCTTTTATTAGACAAACAGACGTCTATATTTGTCAACAGACGTCTGTAGAAACAACTATTTTTTACTATTTTCAGCCACACAGACGTCTGAGTCATTTCTCACAGACGTCTAAATCTGTCTATACTTTTGCAGCCAACAATTAGCCGTCTGTTTAAAGATAATAGACGTCTGTTATTCATAATAGACGTCTAAACATAAAACTATCAGACGTCTGAATTTAGTGCAAAATGTTTTTTACTCTCTGTTTCATTCTAAACCTTCTGAGCCGTCTGTCAATTATTTTTAGACGTCTGTCATACGTCTTAGACGTCTGTCATAAATTTTTAGACGTCTGTTCTTCTAGTCTTTGTTTTTATTCTACAGAATCTCAGACGTCTGTTTAATTTTCAGACGTCCGAAACCCTGTTAAGAAGAAAATCTATATACGTTATTCCAAACGGTTTATTTTCTTCTTCTCGTCTCTCAAACTCGAAACCCTAGCTTTTTCAATTTTTCAATGGCGCCCAAATCTAAGAAACAAAAAGGAGATTCATCTCAACAACCTTCTCACATTTTTCCTTCGGAAGATCAAATTGAAGCTTGGTTATACCACGAACCTCGAAGCATGGCTCGTTACAAGCATTTATGTTCTCTTCAATCATTTCATGGTATTTTTCATAATCTTGATCATTTTCCATTCTACAAACTTAGGCTCTATACTGATAGATCTCAGATTACAAGCCTTATTGATTTCAAAGATAATCAAGTCAACATTTGCAGACTTAGTGTTCTATTATTTCTAGCGAATGTTAACAATCCAAAAATTAGACTTCATCGAGAAAAAGGAACGCTTTGGACAAGCGTTTTTGGAAACATTCTGCAAATAACTCCTTCTGACATTGGACGAATTTTAAAATGTAGCTCGGAAGGAGTCGACATAGATGACTTTAAGTTAGAAGGAGAGGAACTTAAACAAATCGAATATTATCTTTTTGAACCTGAAAAATCCACAGATAGATCAAATTATCTTCGTCCTCGACCTCGACTATTGCTTAGAATGCTAATAAAAACAATTTTTCCCCGATAAGGAAGCCATGAGGTCATTTACGATGATGAAGATAAGGCACTTCAATCAATTCTATCCAATACTCAAATCAATTGGGCTCAATACTTTTATGATGCTTTTCGCACTTATCATGACTCCAAGAAACGCTCAATTATCTATGCTCCCTATATTACTCGAATTTTAACTGCCTTCTCTATTCAAAGTCCATCAATTGAATTTGAAAAAATCAAGGTATCCAACATTCGCTTCTTCAGTTTAATGGGATTACCAGAATCTCCTCCGACATTTCCAACATTTAATGATTATAAAGCGGAACAACTTGCTTTACAAAAAGAAAAAGGAAAAGCAAAAGTAAGTAGTTCCGGACATAATGGAAATGAAGGCAATACTGAAAAAGAAAAGAATGATGAAGAAAGGGAAGATGAAGAAGAAGATGAAGATGAAGCTTTTGAGCAAGCTTTTATCCAAAGCCCAAATTCGGAAAATTTCGAGATAGAACTAATTTCTGGTACTTCTCGCTCGTATACTAAAAATGAAAAGCTCAAATCCGACATCATTATTTCTAAAAATCAAAAGAAAATTTCTCAACAAATAGCACAAGGCTTTTCTTCCATCAATTCTAGATTCGATTACTTTGATGCCAAAGTCGAAGAGAATGCACGAGAATTGAGAAATATCAAGACAATTCTTCGTCAATTATGGAAAAAGTCTCATGGATCCTCACCTCCTTCTTCTCCAACTTGGGGAGAATGGTGAATGAAGATGGTTCTCTTTTGGTTTCTCTTTTGGTTCAATTAATGTCTTCTCTCATAAATTTTTTTTTTGGTTCAAACAATGGTGAATGATAAGATTGTATAATTTTATCTGTCTTTTTTAAAAAATCAACTATGATGTAGTCTAAACATTGTTTTGTTAATATCTTGCTTGGTTTGTTTAAATCTCTTAATTAGTGTGTTATTCACAGTTTTGTTACTTCTTTTTTTATCCAAATCAACCCCAACAATTCTTTTTGTTAATGACAAAGGGGGAGAAATAATTATATTTCTGCTATATAATATGGTCATATTGACAGGGGGAGCAAAAGGTATGATTATACTAATCGATGAATTATATAGTTGTCATCATCAAAAAGGGGGAGAATGTTGAAACCTGACTTCTTCGATTTTAATGCGACAACTATATATTTCAATCTATATATTATTATGTCAAATATTCTTGCAGGAATCGTCAAAAGAAGCTATTATCATCAACAAGATTAAAGCTCTTTATAAAAACTATTTAGATATATTTGTACAATCTCTGATATGGTGATGAAACACACACACACAAATATACTTTTGAAAATCATGCTTTAAAATAAATATAAAAAGGTATTTTCAAAATTATATATTTTCTCAAGTTCAAAAATACTAAAATGGACAAAGGAACAGAACAGTACAGAAATAGACATCTGTATATTAATTCAGACGTCTGACATCAATATCAGACGTCTAAATTAAGATAACAGACGTCTGAGCACTATGTTGTTAATGCCTCTATTTCTATATGAAATAGACGTCTGTCACTTAATAACAGACGTCTGTCATCCTAGACAGACGTCTGAATTAAAAGACAGACGTCTAAATTAACTGTTTATTGTTTCCTTTGATTTTTTGAAATTCAAAATTATTCAGACATCTGTCACTTTTATCTCAGACATCTGAACTTGACGAACTGAAGCATCTCTTCATAAAATATCAAAATCTGAAGAGTTGTTCTCTTCACCAAGAGTTGCACTTCTTCAAAGAGTTGCAACTATTGAATTAAAACTATTCAATACTATAAATAGAGATGAAAATCCACTATTTCAATTACTAATTTTTTCTATCTTTTCTGATCTTATATTGTTATAATATCAAGTGATTTTCAATTCTCTACTTCCTATCTTTTGCACATTCAAATCATCATATCAAGAAGATTATAGGAAGGGTGTACTACATTGACTATATTCGTGTTATTCAAAGAACACACAAGTCAAGAAACAATTTACCAAATTGTATTTGAAGTCCTATTCGGTTGCTTAGGCGGAAAAGTCCTATTCGGTTGCTTAGGCGGAAAAGTCCTATTCGGTTGCTTAGGCGGAAAAGTCCTGTTCGGTTGCTCAGGCGGTGTAATACCTGTTCCTCCGGGTTAAGTGAGGGTTATTCGAGAAATTCCAGAAGCAGTCTGGGACTGGACGTAGAACGAGAAGTTCGAACCAGTATAAAAATCCCTGGTGTCATTTTTATTATTGCCATTTACTATTATTTATAATTCCGCACCTGCTAGTCGTAATTTAACTTTATTATCGATCCATATAGACTTTCACAGTCAATAGCCACTTTATTATTCTCAGAATTTAGAATTTCGCGACTTTAACTTTTTCCATTTTCAAGTGTTACACTTTTCATTTCTTTAACAGCCAGTTCATTCTCTGCATCTTGGAAATGAATATTGCATAGCCTGCATGCATCATGCGTGCCATAAACTTTACCCTTTCTCATTTTAGCTGTAACCTTTTACTCTCCTCAACATTATTTTTCTCCTCCCACTCTTGCTTTTTCCCACCCAAACGACCACCTCCGCCGTGCTTAATTCCTCCACCACATCAGTCCCCACCTCCCTCTCTTTCATCTCCGACTCGCCGCGTTTTCTAGCGCTTAGCCGAGCACATGAGCTCGCTTCACCTCCTCTGCCATGTCAGCTACTCCGGTCCCTAGCCTTGCAAACACGCACAGCAACCCATGCACCGTCCGCGCACCACTTCCCTCTTCCCCTCCCAGTTCGGCCCCTGAGCATTGCCGCTCATGCGCAGACCATCATCAACCGATTGCCATCTCGTTCCTCCCCACCATACCAGCGCCGATCAAAGACTGACCTTCCCTCCTCTTGTTGTGTTTCGTCCAGCCCCGGGCCTTGCGTGTTTTAAACATATATGAATCTGTAAGTTACTTCATTTTTTTTTCTTGTTAAAACTATCTGCTATATATATAAATCAAACTGGGTCAAATTATATATTTGGCACATAATTACTGTTTATGATACATATATAGTATATATATATGGGTGCCTAGCACTGCTAAAATGTATAGAGTAGCTGTTATATTTAATTCAATACTAAAGGGTTATGCAGTATAAAAGTTGTAACCTGTTTTTTTTTGTTCGTGCATAGTATAAGTTTGTAATCTGATATTTATATATTATTTGTATAATGATGTTATTTTTTTATTAAACATTGTTAGTTTATAACTTATATAATACTATACCATTGTTTACCATATTTTAAGTTATATATTGTTAAAGTATGGTTATATATAAGAAATATATGTATATTTTTCGTTAGTTATAATATAAATATTTACATTACAATTATATATATTAATTTGTATATGTACGCTTCTTTATATATATATATAACTTTACATAGGTTTTCGAACATCTGTTATATGCAGTACTATATATAGGTACTCTATTGATATAACTATATTTTAATAAAGTGAGTATATGTTTACCAGTTACATACATATTTTCCTGTTTGCTTAGTTTCAAGTTTGTACATACATAATTGTAACTCCAAAAGTGCTGCACGTGTGTAAGAGTCCATGATACTCAAGTTATATATATAGTTCTATTGAACCCTTGTTTCAGTGGGTCCGTGGGTTTTATATATTACATATTTACATAGGTTATACACAGTTCACCTATATTGCATCCGTGTTTATAGGGAATACAAGTTATATTAGTTCTATAATATATATAGTTGTGTAGGTTAGTATATGTACTGTTCGTTATATTTCATGTTGCATATTTGTTTTATACTATTTTGGATTTATGTTGATTTCATAATAAATGATGTTTTAAATATAACGTATAGTGTTGATATTATCAGTTTAAAACTTTTGGTGTTGGTCAAATATATGAGGCAATGAAATAAAATATTTATTTTGATTTATATATGTGTGATTTAAATGGATATGGATTTTCAGTGAATTCACTTATACAAATTACCTCCACCGACCACATTCTGATTTGTTCCATCTAATCCTTTTATCAGCTTTAATCGTTGAATTCGGGCCGATGTTACTTTGCTTCGATTCGTCATTCAAATTCCAGTGTCCGTATCAATGTGCATATCCATATCATCTTCTGCATTCTCTAGCCTCGAAAGGTGAGCAATCACTCACGATTAACGTTCTTTTATTTATTAAATTTGATTTCAATTGAAACGATAATTGAAATATGCTGCTGTTAGTTAATTACACTGTTATATATGCTATTAACTGTATCAGTTCACCTGTGACATCTGACACCATTATCTGTTAATTATTTATGCGATGATAATACAGTTTAACTGATAAATTGATTGATTGTTGATGTTTATATTGGACGTTAAATTGTTAAGGTTAAAAATGATAAATAGTATGAAATTTAAATTGATATAGAATAGTTAAATGTTAAATTTGATTAAATGACATTTGTATAATATGACCCCTTTAACTGTTAAATTTACTGACACGTAGGATTTGTTCAATTACACCTTGAACCACTGAATGTATGTTGTTAAACTGATGATGTACGAAATTGTAAATAGATAACAAGTGAAGAACTGTAATGTAATAATCTTTAATCTACATGAAATGATAGTGTAGATTCTAGAAATAATTATACTAATTCGTACAAATAACAATGCGAATTAATACGGTTATTTCGGGATTATTTGAATTGATTATTGGATTGTTATTGTTTGTTGTTATTGCTTGTTTATTTACTTTGACACCATCCCAGTTATCACACTGCAAGTTCCCTTTGTTATGTTTTGATTTTGAATTGAATTTGAATTGGGTTGAAATGATAGATACCCAAAAAAATTAAACTTTGACCTAGGATAGAGAATTAAATAAAACCCGATTGGTCAATAATTTGTTTTAAAATAGAACGAAGATTTTATTTGAATAAATAATATGGTTTTGAAATGAAGCTGAAATTTGAATTTTTGATGAAAGGAAAATGTTAATATTTAATAATCTAAAACAAAAGATTAACAATGTAATCAATGAAAGAATGTTGTTTAATTTGAGAAATGATTGAATTAAGTTTGAAATGATTTAATAATTAAGTTTGAAATTGAATTAAGTTTGAAATTATTAAACTTTGAAATTATTTAATAATTAAGTTTTGAATTATTTAATAATTAAATAAGATTGAATTATTTAATGATTAAATTGAATTGAACTCTTTAATAAGTAAAATTGAATTTTTGAATAAGTGAATTTTACTTCGTAAATAATTGAAATTGAGTTTCTTTATAAATTAAGTTTTGGGAAAATTATTTAAGAAAGTAAATAAGTGAAATGGAATTTCTTTAACAAGAAATGAAAATGTGATATTTTGGAATTAATGTAAGACTTGTAATTGAAAGAATTGATTTGACGAATTAAGTTTAATTCAAAATTGTAAGTTTTGATTTAATAAAGTTGAACTTAAGTAATTGTTTTAATGAATTGGAAATTAAATAGAAATTGTTTTTAAATGAAAATTTACTTAACGAATATTGAATGAAATCGATAAATGAGTTTAAATTGATTTGAATGTTAAATAAAATTTATTTAAATGATTTCGGAATGAAACTTATATACGAACTTGAATCAATATTTGAATTGTTTTAAATAGAGATTGAAATTGTACTATAAGATTTTGAAATGGTAATTTGGAAGTTTTGAAACGTAAATTATGGAAATTGGTTTAGAAAGACAAATGAAATGTTGATTTACGAATTCTATTTGAAATTGAATTGATTTGGTTTTGAAATATATTAAACGACCAATCGGTGAAATAATTACGAAAGTTATTAAAGAGACCGGAATCGGTTATGGATATACTCTCTATCTAAACCGGAAAACACTTTATATATGCGGAGTGATGATCCAGAATGAAGTGGTTGGAATGATGTACGTGATGACTGAAGAAAGAGAACGATAATGGATAGCCTTGACACTTGTGTCAAATTGGAAATGACTAAAACAGGAGCCGTGCCGGGCCAATGGAGGTCAGCTACCTCAAGTGAACACACTTCTTCGAACTACTCATTACTTGTTGTCGATTGGTGCACCCTTGATTTTGGAAGTGTTGTTTCACGGTGTTGCGGGCGCTGCGGCGTTGCGTTCTCACCAGTCCGGATCAGGCATATGGTAGTATCACTACCTTGGGTATTGCCTCATGTGCCTTGTCATACTTGTATCCCTTTATTCGCGACCACTACGATTTTGGTTTGTACCTTTAGTATATGGATTGCCCTCTGGTGACTTCCGGTTTTGGGGAAACTACGGTCTTGTATATGCTTTTGGGAATAAAAATGTGTTAAGGGTGGAATGGGCCATGACTTAACACTATTTTGATATCTTTTTATATTATTGATATGCATTATCTACTTATCGTACACTACTACCTAGTAGATAGTTTAACGGATCCTTAAAGGATGGTTATTCCAAACATCCTTTGAGTTACTTGTATTTCAACTGCTATTTAACTTGAGTTGGATTTATTAATATAAGAATGTTAATCCTGACTCGAGTGTCTTGTGTTTTTGCTTTACGCTCGGGTCAGACTGAGTGTACCAGTATTCGAGACTCACCTTTGAAGTTGGAGCTTTGCTTGAAGATCCAGCCATCTATTCTGCTTTCAGTACTCGATGATTCCAGTGATGTATTCTGATTTCTATTTGATGTATCGTATTACTCTTCTGGTTTAACTCTGATGTAACTCATATATTTATATAGTAGCTTCATGAACTACTATCTCTTTTATTTCCGCTGCAAATTATTACTCTGTGTCTGTGATCTGTGATTATTTATTTACTATATATGTTCAGTTTTGCCAAATTTAAATTAACAACGCGGTATTTTGAGCAATTCAACTCCGGCATGAGTGTCTACATATACACTTATAATGGATGCGAATGGTGCAAAATATCGGGTCTTTACACTACCTGTATCTACACACGTATTGTATAAAGACGATAAGTATGAATAATTAGTATATGTATTCTATAATGACCCCACCACTATACCCATATTATTAAAGAACATTATGAGTAATGTCATCTAATAACATAGAGAATACGGCTTGTTAAGGGCATCCAATTATGAATATATCTTTAAACTAACACTGACATATCATTCTTTCCGTTTTACTAAATCTTTGGAACAAAATTTGACATGTACAGTCTCAGTCTAAAGTAATAAACACATCGGTTTCTCAAAATTAGAATGATATAGCATATAAAATAATATTCACATATCACAGTGGAATAATAAACATCATATACATATACAAACTTTGAGTCTACAAAATATAATACTAGGTCCATATAATATACATCCCGTACTAGGGTGGGCACGGTCGGTTAACTGAACCGTTCGGTTAATTTGAGCAGTTAACCAGTCAAAAATAATGGTTCGGTTAACCATTTCATTGGTTAAAAGCAGTTGCATATACCGATCAAACCGATCAAATTTAACCGTGGTCAACCGGTCAAATCTACCGGTTTGGTTAACCTTTCAAACCAATAGGTTAACCATTCAATGGTTAACCGTTCAAGGAAAGCGGTTAACCATTGTACTGCAACATTATCATTATATAGTACTTATTTAAATCATTTAATACATGATATGCACCATAAACATTAACATAAACAACAATCACAACCAAGTCCACATTTCACAATCCACTCCACAACAGTCCACAATTCATAGTTAATAGTATAATACAAGTCTACATTACTACATAGTACATATAATACAATTACATTCATTTTCCACTACAAAATGAAATGAAAATTAAAATGATAGTCTGGAGATTGAATTTGAGCCTAAGATAGTGAGCTTCGGCCTTGAAATCAACCTTATGTCTCCATCCACATTCCACTATAAATTAAAATGCAATGCACACTGTTACTGTAATTGAGTGAAACTGCATATTGGTATTGAGTGTAGACTAAGACTAAGACTTGTAAACAAATATATCATAAAAAAAATTTCATTTGAAAGACCAAAATAATCTAAGACCTGTAAATTATATATTAAGACAGTATATATATATGATATATTCATATACTAAGACCTATAAATTATATACCTCTGTTATATATTAGGTCTATGCATAGGATATGTATGGGGTATATACTAAGACCTATAAATATATCATAAGACTATTGGGTCATAATAAATATAGCAGATACTAAAACCTGTAAATTATGTACTACTGTTATAGCTAATAACCTGTTAAGCATATACTAAGACATGTAAATATATCATAAGACTAAGCCTATACATACCTGAAAATTATCGAAAGACCAAAGACATGTATATGAATATAGTAATATACCCCCATACATACATGGCTGTTAGCCTATTATGCAACCGTTGTTATGCATAGATTGCTGCAGTATAGTATTGTACTGTTGTCGCCACGACACTATATATATTTCATTTGTTTGTATACAATTGATTGTATCAAGGTCAAGCTATTATATTTGTAATTTTATTCCACTTAAATTGGTAAGCTGCCATTGGCTTCTAAGTTCTAACTATTTTATTCATAAAAAATATTATATGAAGTGTGACTAAAAACATATTCAATTTTGGTAATAGTTGCTTCCCTGCTATCTTGGTATGCATAGGAAGAATATTATAATTTATAAAGGTGAAGGTCAATGGGAAATTGAATATTGGTATTCCTTGATTTATGGTACATTATATGATTTATGAAATATCCATGAGAAACAGCCATGTATATGTATCATATAAAATAGACTATAAAATGTAAGTAGTTAGGTGATTGTTTAATTAAACTACATACAAACTAAGACTACATACTGTTACATAGACTGTTAATTCAACTAAGACTACATAAATATCATACATTATACGTGTGTGTATCATATATCATAGACTGTAAAATACTAAAATAAACTATAAAATAGACAATATATATCATATATTATTTAAACTACATACAAATACATACTATTAACTAAAATGTAGATAGTTAGGTGATTGTTTAATTAAACTATAAATTGTACATTGTTACCGTTAAATAGGCTATAAATAAGACTATGACTTATGCCTACCACATTGTATATTGTAAGGGACATGTAATATAGGAATACATATAGACTTATGCCAGATTGTATATTGTAATGGATAGGTAACACGGGACATCCAGGCCAATGTAGATAATTTGAACTTATGCATACAGACCAAGACTTAAGCTTAGCAATATAGGACATTGTTTAATTATACTATAAATTATAGGTAATTGTTTAATTAAACTATAAATTAAACTGTAAATTAAACTATAGATATACTGTAATTTATAAATACACTCACACCTGAACCTAAGCACAACAATAACAATGATAATTCTTGAATTATAGGTCATTCAGTCATTATTCATATAACATCCACCTATCACCTGAAATCAAACAGTGAAACAATCAAGTTAGCAAACAAATAAAAATCAAACAATCAAACAACATGGGTGAAAACAGCATATAAATTCATGCATATAAACTAATATATAAATAATGGTGAAAACAACATATAAACCACTATTTTCTTACTTTTAAACTGATATGTCAAATATACTATGTAACTGCATATAAACTGTGAATTCAAACTGTAATGCTTCCATAAAAGCAAATTCTATCAAAGAATGTTTAGTGTGAATGTCTACTGCTTATTAATAGGCTTTATTCATTAATATACAACTTTATCTTTTTAATAATTAGTCCACATACTTTAACATATGGCTGGTTATTTAAATGTAAAATTCAATTAGATAACAGTCAGTCCATATACTATAAATTTTTATGTTTCTAAGTTTCTTAATTTATGTGAGTTTTGTAATAGGGTCATATGACTAATTACTAACTAAAAAATAACACTGGCTATGGATGGCTACAGATGCATATGCATCTAATGTTAAGCATCATCCCTTCAATTAAATGATGCTACTTATTCATTAATAAATCATTTCTTTCAATCAAAAATGGAGTCCCTTTAATGGTCAGTCTACTAACTTACATTTAAGACAGCAAATAAAACACATTCAATTTTCTGTACTCAAATCTTGGAAAAGATGCATAGATCTGTGATAATACACCGCAAGCTTCCTGCTAATGTTAATACAATTGCACATGTGGAACAACGAAGAGATCTAAATACTGGTACTAGTGTGTAGTCTCGTGGATAAATTGTACTATGAATTTTTATGAAATTTACCCACAAAACCCAAATTTTTTCCCCTGCTTTTATTCAGCAACGAAATAATATGCTTCATTGATATATTGTAAAGAATCAAATACAGTTGAATAGCCTCAATGATTGTATGAAAATTACATTTTTCATAAGCATGTAAACCCTAAAAAAAAATAACACAATTTAAATCGAAGAAAATATCACGACTTCAGTTATGATCCACTGGTTATTATACAAATTTCAATCGAACAATCAATTATTTCTAATGTACAAAAAAAAGAAAAGCCCTCATACAAACGTAAACATATTAGACATAGATCAAAATAATAATAGGGCTAAAAAAGCTTACAATTCAATAAAAGAAAACCTGAACATCCAATTTGAAACCCTTTTCTATAAAACTATGAATGAGACAATTTTCTTTATAGGTTTTGGTCATGCAATTGAATTTTGATCTGACAAGGGTAAGAATAAGAGAGAGGATGGCAAATTATATATATGGTATGAAGGGCTTTTAAAATTATTATTGCTTTTAACTGCTCCAGTTGAATATTATTGCTTTTAACTGCTCTCTTCTTCGGATTTTAAAATTTATGTATATGCTTGACTTGGGTTAAATTGGATATTTAACATATATTTACTTTGTTCAACTAAATCAAATGTCTAGCATAAACTTTAATTAAACTGATTGAAAGTTTGAAACACATAAGCGACTTAGAGTGAGGGATTCATCCACAAAGCAAGACGTATTGAAGAACAGAGCTATTTAAAGCCAGAGTATTTTGGTCCGTTGACAAAAATGTCAAGCAGTAAGAGCTGGAATTAATTTTACCTAAATTAAGTGTGGTGACTATTGCTTAAATGATTTGATTATTAAATAAAATTTACCAACCTAACTGTATAATTTAAACCAGTATAATACATAAACCAGTAAATTTGTACATTATTCATTATATAAGGATTAATAAACTTAAAGCATTGAATCTGAACATAATGTAGTTTCAGAGTTATATATAAACTATATCAGTGTATATTGAAATTGAGCATAATGTAGTCTCAAAGTTATATATAATATAAAGTATATGAATGAATTCTAAGAACATTGACCCGACCATTGATTCAATGAATGAATATATACTTGATGATAAACTTCTCAACAGCAATGAATGAATATGCAATAACATATATACTTTAAATTTAAATTATACAGTTGCATATTTAAACTGTAAATCCTATAACTGTAAGACAATTCAAACTGTAAAATAAACTGTAAATTATATAATTGTAAATTAATCCTATAACACAATTCAAACTATAAATTAATTCAGATTGTAAATCCTATAAGACAACCCTATAACACAATTCTATAACCGTAAGTTAAATCAAATTGTAAATTATTGAAACATTTAATTAATTCAAACCGTAATATTTAAACTAATACTTAACAAATAGTATTCACCATATTGGGTTTAGAAAAATCAATGTTTGTTTAAATATAGTAAATTTACAAATACAGTTAAAAAATTAAACTATTTAAGTATCAATAGCTAAACCTACAAATTTATAGTAATATTATCTGATCCACTTTTGATTTTGTATTTAATCAAATATATGATCTCATACTTAACCAAAAAATTTATATTACTATAAATGAGTAAAATTTGTTTATGTAAATATATGATCCACTATCGATTTCGTAAAATTAATAGTTAAACCTAAAAATTTTCGCATCTCACATTAATAATTTAATCTACCAATTAAACAGATAATTAAATAAAACAGGTAAAAGTTAAAACAAACTCACATTCTTCCTCTTTCGGCTATATTCATCATATCTCGACTCAAAGCCTCAACTCGATGGCATAGTTGGAATTGCGGGCTTGCAACATGTTGACGAATTGACAAAGTTTAAGCCTTTAGGGAGATAATTAATCAATCAAGTCGAAATTTGTAGGTTTAGCTATTGAATTTGCAAAATCTGTAAGTGGATCTAGATTTTTTTTGATCAAATGAGGGAAGCGGCGACATTTATTTAGTTTAGGTTTTTGGGAATAATATGAATGGTAGTGCAACAGAAGTGGGATGGTTTGGTTATGGCTACAGTCGAAGACTCAAATATGGTTGAAAACTTATTCACTTAACGATTAACCGCGGTTAACAAGTGCATTAACAGTTAACCGACTCGAATTGATCGGTTAAGGTCGGTCGGTTAACCTAAAGTTCGGTTAACCAATTATATCGGTTAATGTGGTTTGGTCGAAATCGGTTAAGTCGGTTAACTCGGTTAAATGCCCACCCCTATCCCGTACAACTCACTATCTCAAAATATACTTCTCATTTACATATACATAATCCTACATGAGATAAACTTAAAAGTCAAAATGATTTATCTCCCTGCTAGCACACCCATCCAATAGTCTATATGTCCTATAACCTAAAAAGTCTTGGGCTGACCTGAGTATTATAAAATAAACGGGTTAAACTATCTCTAAATATCCAAAGAGTGAGAACAAGATAACACAAAAATATATGAGATATAAATAAATACACATGTCATATATATAAACAAGTCGTTGAAATTATTTAACTCGAAATCCATCACAAGACATTAGAATACGTAAATCACAAAATGCAGAATAAGTCAAAACGCCTCAGAATCCATCTCTAGACATAGGAATATCACATAACACAGAATAGTCAGAAAGCCCATAATTTTAGAAAATTATAATATCTCAAAATCCAAGAAAAACTAAATCCATACCGATCACAATGATAGTACTCATACCAATCGCAATGATTGTGCTCATACCGATCGTAATGATCGTACTAATACCGATCACAAGGATTGTGGAAAACATAACTCAAAATAGTCCATACCGATCATAATAATCGTACTCATACCAATTACAAAGATTGTGCTCATACCGATCACCATGATTGTACTCATACCAATCACAAGGATCGTGGAAAACAAAATATCGATCGATCTAAAGGATCGTGGAAAAAAATCAGGAGTATACCACTTAAGGATCTATCGGCCTGAAATCCAAACACCAAAAGAGAACACACTCTAAAGTGTCAATGTTATCCCGCCTTTAGGCAAGGCCGTGATATCATCGACTTGGCTAAGAGCGAATAGTCAACATCCTTAGGAATCAATTACGTACAGTATTGTAGACGATAGTCAGGTAGATTTGAAATGGCACCCAATCAAGGTGCAGTTAGCATGGAATAACTAACATGGCCCCGTGAAGTTATATTTCAAATTTGGAGTTAGTTGGAGTTCGTATGCTTAGGATACAGATGAAGCAAGGATTTATATGGATTAACCAAGAACAATCTATGAAATAGTTCGAGTTACAGGAGAACGTTCAATATCTTGAAGTCTACGAGGCCAACTCATTTAAAACTTTTAAAGCATCAATAAAATGAAAATGGAAGCCTACCAAAATGATCGAATATCACAAAGTGCAGGTTTAAGGATGGCCGACCGTTTTTACCGATCGTTCTTGCTGATGCGTCATAGAGAACACGTATCATGAAATGAAGACTTGAAGATGACCGATCATTTATGACCCAACGTTCTTACTGACCCATCCTAATGATCGGCATAGTTCAGTGTACATTCCAACTTCAACCAAGATTGACTCATATCTCACAATCCACAACTCAGGATGATCCCATATTTTAGAAGCATCTCAAGAGGCATGTGGGACCCATCAAGAACAATCACACCATGATTGGAGCCAAGAGAAAGGATCGACCAACATTAGGCCAATCGATCATAATCTTCGAGTTAGCATGTCCGATCGATATGATGGGCCCCTCCGGACCTAGAGAGCCTTCTTGCAAAATTTCAACCTAAACCATGCACGTCTTCTCCTATAAATACAACATACATAGCTTGAAAAGGGGACGCTTCTTTCGGCTATGGAGGCTCTGTCATTTTCATTCTTCATTTTTGTACTTATGGATCTTAGTTGATCCAAACATCCTTTTAATGATAATCAAATGAAAGATGAATAAACATATGAAGCGGATGTAGGCCAAGATTACCTAACCACTATAAAAATCTGTATCTTCATTTACTTTTACTACCATGTTCTTAATTTTATTCATTGTTTAATCTCTACGAGATCCTATCGGGTGTTGATGCCTATTTCTAGCCCCAACATTTTGGTGCTTTCATTGAGAAATGAATTCTCAGTTTGATTGGATCTCATCTTTTACTTGTGGATTTTCATGTTAACAAAATAGATCCAGTTTTCGATCAACAAGTTTCCTATTCTACTCAGATTTTAAAGGGATCTACAAGGAAACTATTAGCCATAGCTAGGGAAGCTAAGTCTACTTCCCCTGCAGAAAAAGGAAATCATGATACCGGTGATTGACTAGCCATATGTTTGATGAAAGTGCATACATTGTCAAGTGTTGAAGCATATGTGGACGATCGGTCATTGGCCATGTCCCATACATACTCAATGAACGATTGTTTCCTACAAATCCATACGCTACATCATCATATACGATCTTCCTTATGATGGTTTACATTGTTTATTCCACCAACATGAGTAATGCCGATCGTTTCTTCTGTACAATCATTGTCCATACCGATCATTTCTTACGATCGTTCCAGTTGACCTCTTCACCAATCTATCTAGTTTCCATCTTCATTGAATGCGCCTGTTGGCGTCTTAGCCGATTGTTCGTGATTGGCTTCTTAACCGATCGTTCCAAGATCACTAAACTGATCGTTTCCAGTTAACATATCCGCCAACAAATCTTTGGCGATTCTCTTCTGCTTCTTCCCGCAATCCAACAATGATTAATATTTCCTTCACTTGTTCAAACTCACAATTTTAGCATCTTATATATCCATTTATCATTTGGCCTAACTTTGTAGGTGAGTTTTGACAAGTACAAAAGCAACAAAGATTTTAGAACCCAAGAAACTCTGGCCCAAAGCCAAACTCGGGTAAGATCAAGATTTTCCCCAAGCAAATGTCAAGATGACTCCAAGCGTATTCAGCATGGGCCTTCGAATTTAGTGACTCCAAGCAAACCAATGGTTGACTCCAAGCAACTAGTATATTTTCTCGGATCCGACTCTAAGTAACTCACTGCTAATCCGTCGATACCAGTCCATTTGGATTTTCTCATATCTCGGGCATGCAAACATCATTCACAAGCATAATAAGTAGCTGTAACTTAAAACGAACCGGATTGACGATGACAGAAACATCCGACTCCTATCAACAAAGAACACTAATTACTAATTGAACCACCTATGGTTGACTCCCAGTTGAGAAGGGCTTGGACAAAGCGGAATAGCAAGCATACGACATTGTTTCACTTATCAATGAGATTTATTTTGATCTTTTTTGAATTATTTCAATTTCAATTGTATTGTAAACTATGACCAACTTAAACTAAGCTACTTCCAAACAATGCAGGTGACCAAGTACTTAAAATTGGGCTTCGACCAACCTCCATGGACCATGATCGGACCTTTGAAGTTTCATCAAAATAAGCATGATTCAGCCGCTCATCGGGTACCATATGCCCCTCACTTAGGGCCAAGAACTCGAGATGGAAAAGCTTGACAAGGTCAGAATCTAATACAAATTGGACACGGATGACCGTCCACTCATCAACCTCCATATTTGACTTAGATAGCTAAGAAAGATTCATAGCGGATGTGACCTGATCATCTACTCCCCGGATCATAAAATGAAGTTCGACAAGATGCATATGCTTCTCCCGAAGCTTAGTGATGTAGGGATCCAAATAAAGTGGGCGTGATTTGATCGTCTGCACCTCGACTCCTACCCTGGACATAGAGGGCGGTTCGGAAGCTTGACTTAAAGTAGGCATGAATAATTGCCTACTCATCAACCACCGCCCTAACTCATGGACACGACTGCAGCTTGAGGTGGATGTGAACTGACCCTCCAACCCAAGCATGGATGTGATCCGACAAGCCATCGCCTACTCCCTTCCTTGACTTGACAAGAGGAGCTACAACCACCATGCAGATACGAATCGATCAACTCACTTGCCAAGTCCTGTCCTTTATACTAGGGGTAGAATTCCATTCCATGAATAAACGTGATTCGACCGTTCATTCAATAACTCTTGCCTCGACTTGAATATTGGAGTATAATAAAAATGGGTGTGACTGACCACCCATCAACCAACTCAGGTCCCCAGAGTACGGACTGGAGTATAAACATGATTTGGGCATGAACTGACCGCCCACGTGACAACTCTAAGTTCCCATAGTGCGGACTGGAGTATAAACATGATTCGGGCGTGAACCGACCGCCTATGAGATAACTCTAAGTCCCCAGCACGTGCACTGGACATGAACATAAATTGAGCATGAACCGACCACTCGCAAAATAACTCTAAATCCCCAGAGTGCGGACATGAATACAAACTACTAAAAGATGAATACGACAGCTCACTATAGCTTCAACTTGGTGTTCTTTACGACTTAAGGCAACAACCGCAAGGAGGCCTTAATACAAAACCAATCGGAACGACATTCGAAGTTACGGATGACCGACTATATCATACCATCAGATAGAGGGTCAATATCAATCCGCACCAACCACAAATGGATGTGACCCAAATGTCCATCGAATAACTCGGTCACCAGAGCACGGATAGGAGAATAAACCATGAATACTTGATCATTAATTCTCCAACATCCTCCTTCGATCCGTCAGGAGGAGTACGAAACTAGATGAGCATAACCCGACTGCACCTGAGCCAACTTACCCCTAGATGTGATTAGAGAATATGAATCAAAGTGGAAGTAGTTGACCGTCCAGTACCTAACTCATGCCCAAAATCCAACGAAGCATCAAAGTATTCCATCCTAGAAGGAAAAACCAAATACAATCCAGGATATGTGAGACTCAGCCTTCCATCAACCAATTCGATCCCACGATTCAATGGGAAAAAGTATAAAGCTAAAGTGGACATGGCTTGCCTTCTTGTTAATGCAAAGAGATATAGAGATATAGATTACTTGTCCTACTCATCAACGTATGTCCCAGATTTCGGGGCACGAAAGAGAAACAAGAAGAATGTGAACCGACCATTCATTGATCAACTTTTAGTCTTTGGAGCTTAAATGGGAGTGTAAACACGACTGAGATGAGACTCGACCATCCATGCAGTACATTTATCAACTCGAGATCGGGGGAGAAGTGTGATCGTCCAAGGAATGACTGTGATAGCTCAACACTGTGACTCATATCCAGTGTTTATAATGACTCGAGGCCACTACCTTAGGGAGGCCTTGAGATGGATTAGTTAGATCAGCGTTCAATTCAAAGAGCAACGAGTCATAAGTGCATAAAATAAACAATATTATAGTTCAAAATTTGAACAAGTAAATGCAAAAATCGTACGTAAGAACAAAAGAATTCTTATTCACGTGAAACTAGTTGTACATCACACAATTCTACTCAAAATGCAAGATAAAAGTGGAGGGCTATGCCCAAACAAATACAACCAATAAAAAAGAGAAATGATCATCTAAACTATTTACATGTCCAAAGATTACTCCTTGGATTTTCTATCTTCTTTCGTTTCTTTGGAGTGGCTCCTTCTTAACTACCACTCGATCCCCTCTATGACCCTTTGGCACCTCGGCTTTTCTTCGAAGGAGTTTCCTTAGTTGTATGAATTAGGGCAGTATCAACTTTGGAAGTAGGAGGGATGGAGGCA
This sequence comes from Allium fistulosum, assembly GCA_030737815.1. Lineage (NCBI taxonomy): Eukaryota > Viridiplantae > Streptophyta > Magnoliopsida > Asparagales > Amaryllidaceae > Allium > Allium fistulosum. The sequence continues at coordinate 491,784,149 of CM060905.1, read as the reverse complement.
TCCTCAGCACCAAAAGCATGGGGAATGTCATCCAGAGGAGTGGTCCCACCAGGAAGGATCATCTGAATTGGGGAAGAAATCGGTTCATCTGAGACCGAATCAATAGGCTCACCTTTTATCTTCCTTTTTGATAGCTCCTCTCGCTTAATTCACTCTTTCATACTGAGCTCACCAGTGGGATCTAATGAACCTGTGATCATGACTTCCTCGTCAAAAGGGATTTCATGGTGTGGGTCGCTTCCCTCTTTGAATAATGCCTTCATGAATTGGTCCTCAATGAAAAAGTATCATCTTGAGCGCTTAAAGTGGCGGCCAAATTCATAACTTTTAATGATTCTTTCGGGGCCGTTTGCGACTTCAACTGAGGCTCTTGTGAAGGGAAAGGAGTGATGCCTGATGGATCCAATGCTGAGAAATAATAGGCGAAAAGATTAGACATATCATTTGATAGCACCCCAACCTTGTGAAAGACTGGAAAGGTCGACGGAATACCTTCTTCGGTATGACTTCCAGGTTGAGCCAAAGCGTCTTCATAACTGCGCTCAAGAATCAGAGATAGTCGTGGCTTGTCTGGATCATACCTGGGAATAGTTGAAGAGCTTGCTGCAGAGCTAGACATGAATTGGGACACTGAGGGCAATTCAGCTGTGATGTCAAGGTGCGCCAACTCGGATCTTCCACCTACTTTGTGTAAAGGAGCAACCACAGACTCTTTTTGGAGCGAGACTTGAATGTCGTGCAATATTTTGGGTTCGTCAACCAATAACACTTAGCTTTCAAGTTTAAGTACATCGACATCCTCTGAGTCATGAAGTTTTTTCTCTTCCGCGACATGAAATTCCCAAGCATGATGGAGCTGGTAGGGATAGTCTTCGTCGAGCCATGAAAAATTCCTATGCTTGAGAACATTGGCGTTGTAAAGAACGAGAAGTGGGTCTAGTGATTCATTATCTCTTCTCTGACCTTGTCTTTGGTAGCTTCCATTTCACGTTAAATCAGTACGTCGACATTTTTGGTCTTTTCAATAGCCGTGTTTCTCTCAACCCTGGGACGCATCAACTCTTCGCAAGAATCTTGAGCGATTTTTTAAGCATCATCTTTTTCTTTATTTGCATACTAAAGCTTGACCCTGAGATCAGCTATTTCCTTCAAGGATACAGACTCATTATTCAGAGCTGCATCTCACTCAAGCGCTATCTCTTGGTTCGGATGATGCAATACTTGGACCATATTGAGAGGGCAGGATTTCATCTCTTCCATCGATTTCATAGCAGCATTAGCTTTCCCTTCGGCTTCTGATAAGGTAGTTCTAGAGGCTTCCAGGTTATTTGTCAAAGTGTCGATAATCCTTTATGTCCCAAGCCTCTTGGCGTTTTAGCTTTTCAAACTCTGCCGCGCGCTCGAAGGAAACTTATGACATTTTTTCTGCCGGCTTCATCCACTCACGATATTGCATATAAATATAAGGAATGCAATCGATGGTCCTATTCTGAACATGATCCGGAACCCTTTTCAATTTAGGAGGAAAATAAAATCCTTCAAAGCATAAATTTGGAAATTCTTCATGAAGCTATGCCATCGACCAGTAGGATCGGTTGTAGGATCTTTAGTAGCAACTTCAACTTTGATATTTCTTTGCCAGGCTTATGGGCAACAGTGTATTCGCCATGGCAGTGGCGATCACTCGACCACGGAGAATGAGATGGAATCAAGGCTTGTGGAGGCATTGGAACAGTAGAAGGACCGTGAGGGGGACCGATGGTTAGGTCCCTACGGTCAGTTGGTCTTTTAAGACCTTTTGGAGGAGGAGATCTCGATCTCGATCTATGTTTATCCTGAGCTGGTTTGTCCCTATCGTCTCATTCTTGATAAACCCAATCGTGGCTGGGACAATAACTAGGATAATAGTAATCTCGACTGTAGCGATAGGAGCTAGAACGTGAATCCGATGACTGATGATGAATATCTCGGAGAGAATCAAACATGTTCCTCTTCCTCACCATCGTTTCTGCAAAGGAAAACAAATATCAATCAACTTTGAGCATTAGAGAGTACAAGTCAAGTACAAAGCAGTGTTGAATAGTGCAAGTGTGTGTAAGTGTCCTAATGTAACCCCTCGACATACCAGGTGTAGGAGCTTTGCTCATTGGTGAAATCTCTCCTCTGGAAGTAGGGATCTCCGAGCCAATTCTTATAGGGGACTCTAACCCTCCAATGCTCACATCAGTAAAATGAAAGGCATCGAGATCAGGTTGAATTGGTAGATTCGATAAAGGGTATAGTCGTAAACTCAAACGCTCTGACAGTTGAGAGGAAGATTCATCTTGAACAGTCTTCTGGGCCATCGATGACTTGGATTGATCAGAGAGGCGACTTCTTGGATGCTTATGTACGAATGTTTTCTTTTTTCTCTTGCCCTTAATTGGGGGTTGTGAGACTTGCGAGGATCCGACATTGACCCCAGGATCAGATTTCTCACCATTATGAACAAGTATATCGTCACCATGCCCTCCGACATCAGTATCAGCTAACTCTTGGGTACTCATGACTGGGGGCACCATGGGGCCGGATTGACTATCTCTTTGACCAATTGCAGCCCATGACCTAATCCCTATGGTCTGGGCAGTTTTAGTTAGCCCCACGCTGAGGTACTCCTCTATCAAACCAAAAGTGACGAGACGCTTGTCTTTGAGAAAATATTCGATATTCCTATCCTCAGGAGGTGCATTCTTTAGAATTGAGATGGCCTCTTCATAAATATCACCGCTAGGCTGGGTAACGACACTATTAAATGATTAACATCATCAGAAAGGCAACCCGAATATTATTTTCCTATGTTTTCATAAAATGGGTGGGTGGCACTTACGTCTGTCCAGCCATTGTCGAGCGAAGCCAGGCGGGCAATGAACAAAGATCCATTAGCTCTTGAAGGCACTTAGTTTGTTCCACATGCCGGTCAGATTTTGGCATCTCTTTGCCGACTCAAGAAATGTGAACGAGAGACTCCATGTATCCCGTTTAAAGGTAAAAATAAATCAGATATCTTCGATAGTGGGTGGACAGTGTGGAAACTCCAAAAATACCGTATAAGTACAATTGAGGAGCGTGTAACCATTCGGATGAATTTGCATTGGAGCTATCCTTAGATAATGCAGGATCTCCTAGATATATGAGTTGAAAGGCGAGATGCACCCCACCCAGCACATAAACTTGTTACATGCTGTATACCCTTCAGGAGGTCTGTGGGCCCTACCATTTCACGACGTAACCAACATGTCATCGAAAGGAATCTGTGCTTTATGCGAATTCTATGGAGAGCGACTTGCTTAATTTTTCAAGCCACCGAATCAGGAGGATTTTTGAGGATAACTACGTCCTCTAGAGTATCGGGTGCAAGATCGATAACCTCCAACGGAAAGATTGGGAAAATTTCAGAAAGATCAAGTTGAGGACCCGAGCCTTCAAGCTTTTATAAATTATGACTGGATGGTAGACTATCAGATTCAGTTCCCGAACTGGACTCTACGTCAGAATTATTCATCTAGGAAGATGATCCAACTAGCATAGTCGCTGAGTGCCTGGAACGTCTAGATCCTATTGCTATTAAACTTAGTAAAAATCATAACTAGAAGAAATAACCTATACCCCTAGGGAATAGTGAGAGTTAGTGTAGTGCGATAAAGTGCTGTTTAGTATAGTAATAAGTTGTGAAAAACTGAAGTCAGAAAAGACAACAAGATTTAAAAAGTTTGGCCAGAGAGACCGTCATTCCTGACCGTCTCAACTGTCTCTGCATGTTATCAGGAAAGGATGCAGCTCAAGTTTCACGGACGATCATTAGCCAGCAAAAGTTTGGTTGTCTAAGATACGGATGAGTTTTAAATGATAGTTAAAGGCATTAGTTTGTGTCATTTGTTCTAAGGCAATTAGCTACCAATCATGAAGTTCATATCATATGCAAGTCACACACAAGTCTTAATGTTTGTCCAAGTATGAAAGATTGAAGCTCTTGCCTAGTTCAAGTTTCCATATTTTTGTTCCATTTTATAAAAAAGAGAAGGAGTGGTTCATGTGGGGTTATGACCAATCGTTCAGGCATAATTATATAGGCCGATTGTTCTAATGTTATACTATTGCCAATCGTTTCCCCAAGATAGTACTGGACCATCGTTCACCATCAATCCTTTCCACCGATCATTCTTATGAGGCTATAACTCTAAGCCATAGCCGATCGTTTGTTGCAATTGTCTAGTTTCAACGTCTTAAAATAACGCCGATCGTCCAAGAGAGGCTATGGACGATCGATCATATGGCGTCTTCACAATCCAAAGCACCATACCTAACAATGAATGATTGCTAAAGACACGACTCGTTAATCTCTAACCACTCAATCTCCATTACACACGATCGTAAGGAGGGAGAAAGGAAGGAGGCGATCCCTTGAGGAATCGAATCGACACAGTTTCGAGGTTTTGATCTTAAAATTATGAAGCAAATGTGGAACTTGTGCTACCTAAATTTGAATCCGAAAAAGGAGAATGTCAAGACGATTAGAATAGCGGTGAATTTGCTATACCCGATGAAGGATCGGCAAGAAGGAGTAGAAGAACTTGCTTAGTCTTTACTTCAGAAGGGAGGGATAAAGTAGAGTAAAGGAGAATGACTAAGTATAGGAGCTTATGTAGGAAAGAGATATGCCGATTGTTTTTGGTCAAAAACTCTATGTCGATCGTTATCGGTCCAAGCCTTACACCGATCCATCACCAAGCATTATGCCAACCGATCCATCTCCAAGCTTTTTGCCGATCGATCTATTTCCAGGCCATATGCTGATCATTCCATTGCCTAGCATATGCTGATCGATTCCATGATCGCGAGTGGATTGAAATTTGTTTTTTAAACAAAGGAAAGATATAAAAAAATGAATGATGAATTGACTGGAGGAAACTGTTTATAGAAATTTATCATTGTTAACTTGACAACGACTCGTGAATGTGTAATCATGATCGGGAGTCAGGTGCATACACGTATACGTACGAGTATACGTTTTGAAATTTAATTCTCTGAAATCAGTAAAGAAAACTGACTGAAAAGTTACCCGAGCTGACCAGAGGAAACTAAAGCTAACTTACTAAAGCTTGGAAATCACTTTGGTTAAAAATAATATGACAGTTAACAAGTAGTGATCCCGTGTTTATACTATTGGAAATCAAGCAATCATCATGAAGGATAGGGAAAATACGACCCTTGATAAGAATACAACTCAATTAAAGGATAAAGTCTACTCGATGAGCCAAATGGGTTTCTTTCGGACGATTCTAGCTTGCGACGATTCAAAGAACGTTATGTTCAAATAAGACGTACTTTGGGTGGGCAAATGTTATCCCACCTTTTGGCAAGGCCATGATATCATCGACTTGGCTAAGAGCGAATAGTCAATAGCCTTAGGAATCAATTACGTACAGTATTGTAAACGATGGTCGGGCAGATTTGAAATGGGACCCAATCGAGGTCCCGTAAGCATGGAGTAACTAACATGGCCCCGTGAAGTAATATTTTAAATTTGGAGTTGGTTGGAGTTGGTTGGAGTTCGTATACTTAGGTTACCGATGAAGCAAAGATTTGTATGGATCAATCGAGAACGATCTATGAAATAGTTCGATTTATAGGAGAACGTTCAATATCTTGAAATCTTTGAGGCCAACTCATTTAAAACTTTTAAAGCATCAATAAAATGAAGAGGGAAGCCTACCAAAATGATCGCATACCATAAAGTGCAGGTTTAAGGATGGCCGACCGTTCTGACCGATTGTTCTTGCTAATCTATCATAAAGAACGTATCACGGAATGAAGACTTGAAGACGACCGATCGTTTATGACCGAATGTTCTTACTGACCCATCCTAACGATCGACATTGTTCAGTGTACATTCCAACTTCAACCAAGATCGACCCATATCCCACAATCTATAATTCAGGATGATCCCATATTTTAGAAGCATTCTCAAGAGGCATGTGGGACCCCTCAAGAACGTTCACATCATGATTGGAGCCAAGAGAAAGGATCGGCCAAAATTAGGCCGATCGATCCTAATCTTCGAGTTAGCATGGTCGATCGATATGATGAGCCCCTCTAGACCTGAAGAGTCTTCTTGCAAAGTTTCAACCAAAAGCATGCATGTCTTCTCCTATAAATATAGCATGCATAGCTTGAAAAGGGGGACGCTTCTTTCGGCGATGGAGGCTCTGTCATTTTCATTCTTCATTTTTATACTTATGGATCTCAGTTGATCCAAACATCCTTGTAATGATAATCAAATGAAAGATTAATAAACATATGAAGTGGATGTAGGCCAAAATTGCCGAACCACTATAAAAATCTGTGTGTTCATTTACTTTTGCTGTCATGTTCTTAATTTTATTCACTGTTTAATCTATACGAGATCTTATCGGGTGTTGATGCCCATTTTTGGCGTTAACAGTCAAATACTATCACTTTTAGTAATCATGAGAGCTTAACCAAAATGTCCCATACCATTTAGTGAAATTCAAGTATTTATTGGAAATTAGCAATTCTCACCAATTACGGATATCACCGGAAAACTTGAACTATATATCTCTTAAGGATCTATCTGCCTACACAAATGCCGAACACCTAAAGAGAATACAAACCTGAATTGTTAAATACTTTCCCAAAGGCAATCACAAGACCTTATCCAAAGCATCTCATACTACCCGATGAAATTCAAGTATTCGCAAATGGTTAGTAAATTCCACTCAAACTCTCTATTCAATGAGTAATTCTATATTTGATGAAGCATTACTTGAGAGCATTTAAACCAATCAATAACACTAAGTCGATTATTAGTACTCAACATATTATAGAATTAAGGCTCTCATAATTTATTCCCAAGATTTAAAACCCAAAAATAAACATTGGAAATCATTAGAAAATAGGCATCAAAATCATACACCAAAACATCGAAATTCAATTGAGTAATATATAAGAAAAACAGGGGAAAAAGTAGGGTTTACTGGCACAACATGAAATACTCCCAAGTCGGTGACCAAATGTGTAATTTCAGCCATTTTTATCCTAAAATTTTGCTAAAATCGAAACAAGAAAGTTGTAGATTAAAGTCTAAGCATTGCAACAAGTAAAAGATCGTCAAATTTGGTATTATGGTTCAAAAGTTCTGGCCAAAACAATTCTCAGGATTTAAATTAATTATCTCTGCCGTTTATTCTCAGGCCGGTGACAAAGAAACGCTATTTCGACCATATAAATCACAAAATTTTACAAAAATCAAAACACGAAAGTTATAGTTAAATGCGTAAGATATACAACAAATAAAAAATTATCAAATTACAATAACAAATGAGAAAGAAATGGCCATAATACTAATTATGATTAGCTCAGGGAATGAATTAACATGTTTTCAACTACAGAAACATAAATCACCAGTCCAATTCTCAATCATTCAACATAAAATTGCTAAGCATGTAATTAGATATTCAAAGATAGGTTGTGTGAGGATTAACTCACCTCTTTTCCTTACAATTTAGGAGCCATAACATCTATAACAGCTTAAAATAAAAAATAGCAAACCCTCGAAAACATCTAAGCCCAAAACAAATAACACAAGAATTGCACACTGTAAAACTGAAATCAACCAACCTAAAAGATAGAATATGGTTTGAGACCTTACCTTGAATTCATCAGATTTTCTAGAAATTTATTAGGAATTTAAAAGATGGATTTTTCACTTAAGTTTGAAGAGGATTGCCTATTTTCTGTTTTCGGGTTTGAGAAAAAGGAACGTACTGAAAATGAAAAATGAGACGAAGCTTTCTCTTATGATTAATTTTTTTAGGCCTTGGGTTGTAAATATACAATTCAATAAGAAAAGGAACTATTCTTATTTCTTTCTAAATATTATTACTCTTTATAATATTAACTCTCTTTTTAATACATTCCTTTATGCCAAATTCCTAAATCCACTTTAAATTGATTAATAACAAAATAATTGTTTCTCAAACCCTTTTTGTCACTATTGTTAGGATAATGGCTCTGATGGGATTCCCTAAAATCTTTGTTTCTTGGGTCTATACATGCATCTCCACCCCCAACTTTCTCTGTTCTTGTTAATGGTAGGCCTGCTGGCTACTTTGGAAGTCAAAAAGGTATAAGGCAAGGGGATCCTATCTCCTCTTATATTTTTTTATTGGTTATGGAAGTCTTTAATGTTATCCTCAAGAACCAATTCTCTCTTAAGCATATTAGGTACCATCCCAAGTGCTCTCACCATCAGATTTCTTCCATTATGTTTGCGGATGATGTGTTGATTTTCACTAAACCTGAAGCTTCCTCCTTAACTGCAATTTTAAATGCCTTGCAATCTTTTTTCTTGATGACTGGCCTCTCCATCAACCACTCTAAATCTTCCTTGCTTGTTGCTGGGGTTTCTGATGATCATGCTTCAAGTTTGTACCACTTGAGTGGGTTCTCTTGTATGCTCAATGATATAAAGTATCTCGGTCTTCCCTTAATCACCAAAAGAATATCCATTGCTGATTGTCTCCCCCTTTACAATAAGATTACTAGTGTTATGAATGCTTGGGAGAGCAAAAATATGTCTCAAAGTGGAAGGCTAGTTCTCATAAAAGCTGTTGTTTTCCCTTCCTTGGTCTACTGGGCTCGCTCTATTATACTTCCAGCTAGGCTTCTGCACCTGATTAGGTCTGCCATGTTAAGATTCTTCTGGACTGGTAGTCTACACAATAAGAAACTTATGTCGTGTTCCTTTACAAAGTTTGAGACTTCATTAAAGTTGGGAGGTCTAGGAGTTATTAATGCTAAAAACTGGAACATCGCTGCTTTCAGTAAACATTTTGATGATGTGCTACATAAAAAGGACAGTCTTTGGGTCAACTGGATTTGGACTCATAACATTAAGCATGGTAAGTTTTGGAAGATGGACATACCTCAGGACAGTAGTTGGTCTTGGAGAAATATTCTGAAGCTCAGGGATATCTTTCTTCCTATGATTCAGTATCACGTCCACCCTAGCACTGCTGTCAGTTTTTGGGACGAACCTTGGGTGAGTAAAGGCTTGATTCTTTCAAGACTATTTGATCACGCTTTGATTGTGCAATCTGCTGTAAACTGTGAAGCTAAAGTTAGTGATTATTATACTGATGGAAGAATTCTTCTTCCCTACAACAGTAGTCAAGTGGTAAGGCAATTATGGAGTACTATTCAGAGTATTAGTTTCAGCAGTGATCTCAATACTGCTGTGTCATGGAACAACAAATTACATAGTGTTAAACTGGTTTATAACCACCTTCACCTTAACACTGTCTTTCCAGCTGCTAAGTGGTATACTATTTTATGGACTCCTGATTCTTCCCCGAGAGAAAACCTCATGTTGTGGAAGGTAGTTAGCTGTGCTCTCCTGACTAGAGGTGTTTTAAACAATTATGGGATTTGTTGTTGCCCCGAGTGTGTTTTCTGTGATCAACATGTTGAAACTGCTGAGCATCTCTTCTTTGAATGCCCTGCTCTTAAAGATCTGGTTGAAAGAATAACAAGAAAAATACATTGCTTCGTTGCATCTCCTAACTCTAGTATAAACTGGAGTATTATTTATACGACAACTCGGTGGAAGACCTTCAACTCTCGAGAATCGGTGATATGCATTAAAATTTACTTAGATGTGATATGGAATGAAAGGAACACTATTGTGTTTGACAATATCAGAAAATGTAATACTGCACTATGGTCTGAAGTTAGGGTAAGGACACACATGCAAATGAAAAGGTCTGCTTGCCATTTCCCTGCTAACATGATATCTAAGTGGGCTCATTGAGTTGTTGTCTCCTTTTTTTTATTTGTTTTCTTTTCTTCTTTGTTCTCCCTGTTTCTCTTTGATTCAAAGTTTGTTTTGAATCTTTTTATTGTGATGCAATAAAACTAGTAGGGGGCCAGTCAACCCCGCTGGCTTTGCCAAAAAAAAAATCTCCATTCTCCATTATAAATTAAATTTATTTAATAAATTAAAAAATATCCATCCTATATATATTATTTCTCTAATATTATTTAAACTTAAAATTCTCATTCCAAAAGAATTTATTCACTTCTATAAAAGATAAAAGTCTAATTTCTCAAATATTCTATAAATTTAGAATTCACTAGAATTAAATAAAATCTCAATAACGCTTTTATGTGATTTTTAACACTTTGAAAATACTTATATTTACAAATTCACAATGATTTAGAATTAATCATTTCAAAACAATGTCCTCGTAATTTCAATTAAGAGAAAAGTCTAAAATAAAAACATATATGTTAATTCAAAAGTTCGTATTTTGATTCTTTCTTCATACTTTAAATTTAACAAAACATCGCAATAATAAAAACATTGTTTTAACTTAACAATTCAATTCAAAAGTATCAATGTATCAAATGTATCATCCTTCCTTATTTTCTAATTTGAAAACAAGTTCACACAAATATTTTAACTTCCAATTTCAAAATTTCAATTATTATTCCAATAGTTCTTTTCAAAATTTACACTTTTCCAAAAGAATATAATAGCTTCCTATGGTAATTATTTATACCACATCTTATTTATAAATCTAAATCATCAAAATGTAACTTCAAAATTTTATTTACATAATTACTTACATCATTTTATTTTAACCTCTTATAAATTAGGGCTTATATATAATAATTAACTTTCATTCAAATCATAATAGGATATACACAACAATCAAAAGCATCATCCATAATTCACTTTAGTGTATATATACGTCATAAATGAATATGCACAATTCACATATACTAAATAATATAATAACTTTGCCTTGCCATCTATTTATAACAAATCACTTTGTTAAATGGATGTGCAATTGCTAATATTCAGGTGCTACACACGTCATCTAAATCAATACATATAAGGCATCTTTATAGTTTCATTATAATTTATACCTAAGATACTTATTTTTATAATTTTATGTCACATTTGTGTATACATGTATCCATACTTTTTCACTTTCATAATTTATTTCATATGTATATGAATGTATTTTTCTAAAACATTTATCCCATTAAAAAATAATATTTAACTCACTTAAAACTTTATTTCCTTCTTAAATATTATTTATAACTCGAAATTACTATGTCTGATTGTCTCTTCAAAGCGTTTAGGAATTCCTATCGACACCGTGGCGTCCCATGTCTCGATTAGAATTCATAAATCACTCAACGAGCAATTTAAGACAAATAAATTCCAAAATTTTCTTTATCAATCTCTATATTTTCAAATAAATGAAATTCATTAATAACAATTAAATAATGCAACCATTCATCCAATCATACAACATTCAATCAAAGATATATGAACAACTAATTGTAGTGCTCAGCGGAAACAATTTATTCGCTTCTGGTGCACAACACTGATCACTAACGGATTAGAACACTACTACACAACACTAAACTTTTAAAATCATTTTATAATAATAATTGTAAAGTGATTCAAAGATTTCACAAATACGATCCAATGATTATTCCCATAATCATTTTATATTCCTATCCTTATCTAAAAAATTAATATAACTATTATTGATGCCAAAAATAGGCATCAACACCCAATAGAATCTAGTAGAGATTAAATGAAGAATGAAATTAAAACAAAGGAAATATCAAAATGAACACATAGACTTTTATAATGGTTCGGAAATCTTGGCCTATGTCCACTTCATATTTTTATTGGTCTTTCACTTAATTATCATTACAAGAATGTTTGGATCAGTTAGGATCCATTAGTATAAAAGTGAAAAATAAAAATGGTAGAGCCTCGGCAGAGAAAGCAGGACCTTTTTTCTGATGCCATGCCTATTGTATTTATAGGAAAATACGTGCACGGATCGGACTGAAATTTAGGCAGAAGGTTTGAAAGACCAAGACGAGGCTACCCAAAAATTTGCAGGCCCATCAGCGCCCATAATAGGGATCGGTACCAATCCCTACTAGTGCATCCAAATGGGCCGCGATCCCTATGAGGGATGCCCCAAGATGTTCGCTACTTGCTTCCCAAATTTCATGCAATCCCAACATACGGTTTGTGAGATATCGCATTTTCTGTGAAGTAGTGTTGCTTGAATTCTAATTTCTGCGGATCCCTCTAGAGGGATAGGTACCGATCCCTCCAACTTGCTCCAAATGCCATGCGATCCCTATGGGTGTTCAACACATCCTAATTAGCTTATACACCAAGTTTCATGTCGGTAGAATATGTAGATTTTGAGTTATTGACCGATCATTATTGCAATATGTAGTGGAAGCTGAATATGGACGGTCCCTTTTATACTGACCCTTTTATACCGATCTCTTTTAATAGGTGAAGTAATTTGCCCATAACTCGAGCATACGAACTCCAAATGACTTGGAACTTGAAATGTAGCCTCATAGGGCCTTCCTTGTCACTTTATATTGATCTTACTAAGTTTGGGACAAAAATTGAGGATATGCTCCGATCCCTTAGGGAAAGGGATAGGCATTGATCCCCCGCCTAGGGGAGGCATTATTCCATACTTAGAATATTCTTGAGAGTCTATCCCTTGGCCTCGGTCGATCGTTGCTTCATATAATTTCCTACGCTTGATCTCTGAGCCTAATAATCATCTCTCTGGGCTGTCTTCCTCGACGATCATCTAGTCTAACTTGTCTAGTCGGTCTAAATATAGCCGGGCCAAAAGGCCGGATAACACTTGTTCTTAAAGTACATCTTGTTGCATACATGATGTGCTTTAAATTGATGTCAAGTAAGGGTCGTCGGAGAGGATTCCACTCAGTGTCTCGAATGGACGTTATCCTTCCGTTGCTATTGAGCTGCTTTGTGGAGAATCGAATCTCTCTAGGTTCGTTGTGACGGATGGTTGTTATCAAACGATGTAAGTTCTAGAGTAGAATCTTTTGGTAATCATCTACACTCAATTCCATTGAGCTGATTAGTCAAGTTAGTATGCCTTGGTTATCCGATCCAATTCTTTCTTTGATTTCCCATATGAGAATCCAATTTCTATCGATTTCAAGAAATCAAAATTTCAGAATATACATGTGCACGTTCAAGTACATGTTTTTGTTGTTGGCTCCCGGATTCATTCATACACTCATGGGTCATTGCCAATTTGGTAGAATGGAATTCAATCATTTGCAATTTTGTATCCACCGATCCTTCTCGCTCCAAATCTTTGTGGATACATGATGAAGGGATTGGAGAAGTTGATGTTAAAGAGATTGCTGGTGACGATCGATTATGGGTTTGAAGCATATGGGTCGATCTTGAGGTTAAATGTGGCCCACTGCATTTAATCACGTAGGAGATGAGATAAGCGGCGGTTTCGATCAATTGCACACATGGTTGAGCTTGGGTATTCATGGCAAGAGGAATGGTGTTTCTTCGAAAATGATGTTGAGTGTAGGACTTCTCTTAATATTCATTTGATTTTTTCATGGGCAATTCACCGAAGCAGAGGAACGCATAAACCTTTCATGTACATGATTCCTTCTCGGATTATGTAGCATGAAGCTTTGCAGAGGATCTGACGTTTTTCACTTAGACAGTTTTTCATAAGAGTCATCTACGACTCCTTGTTTGGCTCCGTCTCCTACGGTCGATCTCGATCTACTCGATGATTGGAGATTTTAGTACTTCAACTGGGACCAAGCCTATTTATTGCACATGCCCAGAATCGGCCAGCATGGCCAGTGAATCGGCTTTCCTATTTTGGCATTTGGGTGTGTGTGTAATGGTGTAATACTCGAAGTCGACCAGTAGCTCTTGGACCCAGCTGAGATATGGAGCAAGACGCTGCCCCCTAGCAGGATAATCTTCCCTGACTTGGCATACTATTAACCATGACTCACAAAAGATGTAAAGTCTCCACCCCCAGTTCTCTAGCAAGTTTGAGCCTGGCAATCAAGGCTTCATACTTAGCTTCGTTATTTTCTATAGGGAAGTCGAGTTTCAAGGCATGGCAGATCGATCATTCCCCAGGAGTCATTAACACAACTCCGACACCAGAACACCGATCATTGGATATTTCATTCGTGCACATTTTCCATCGGTTGGTTGGTTCTACACTGCTCTCTCTGGAGAGTTGTCTGGCACAGTGAATTTGGCTAAGAAGTCCGCCAATGTCTATCCCTGGATAGCTCTTCGAAGGAGATAAGTGATATCGAATTCGCTTAGTTTGATATTCCATTGAGTAGTCTTCCAAACGTCTCAGGTCTTTGTATGACCCGTCATAACGGCTGGTCGGCATAGACGTTAATGGGGTGAGCCTGAAAGTAACTATAGAGCTTTCGTGAAGAAATCAACAGGAATTACGCGACCTTTTGTAGCTTCGGGTTGTTTTCTCTTATTACCTATCAATTGCCTGGTTACACAATATACTGGTCTTTAGATCCGGCTCTCTTCGCATCACATTGCGGCGCTTATGGTGTGTACCCACATGGCTTAATTTATGTATAAATCTTCATGATCCACCGACTTTGACAAGATAGGAGGTATCTTTAAGTGGTTCACCAAAGCTTGGAATGCGTCTTTACAATCCTGTGTCCATTCGAAATTTCTTTTCCGTCTCCCGATTTGGTTGAAGAAGAGAATACGCTTGTCACTGGTCCTAAAGATGAATCGACTTAGGGCAATGACCTTCCCATTTAGACTCTATATCTGCTTGACCATCTTCGGTACCTAGATGTTTGGAATTGCTTGAATCTTCTCGGGATCGGCTTCGATTCCATGAGAGTTGATGATAAAACCCCGAAATTTCCCTGACACGAAGTCGAAAGAGCATTTCAAGGGATTTAGTTTCATTTCATATTTTCATAGAATACTGAACATCTCCGCTAAGTCATCGATGTGGTCGTGTGATCGTTATGACTTTATGAGCATATCATCCACATATACTTACGTCGATCGCCTGATATGATCTTTGAACATCCTATTGACCAGTCTCTGGGTAGTAGCTTCAGAATTATTTAGTTCAAATAACATCATAACATAACGACATAGTCCTAGATTGGTAATGAAGTTGGTGTGCTCCTGGTCGAGGAAGTGCATCAGGATCCGGTTGTATCCGGAGTACACATCTATAAATGAAAGCAGTTCATATCCAGCGGTCGAGTCTACCAGCTGGTCGATCCTTGAAAGTGGAAAGCTATCTTTTGGGCATACTTTGTTCAGGTAAGAGTAGTTGATACATGTCCGCTACTTTCCATTGGCTTTTCTCACAAGAACTGGAGTGGATACCTATTTCGAGTAGAAGGCGTTATGGGTAAACCTATTGTTTTTTAGTTTATTCACCTCCTCTTTTAGTGCAGCAAATCCATCTGTATCCATGCTACGTTGCTTTTGTCTCATTGGAACATGCCTCGGGTCGATATTCAATGCATGGCTCACGATAGTTGGTGAGATCACATGCATGTCAGGATGGGTCCAAGCGAACATATCAAGATTCATTCAAAGAAATCTAGCCAATTCCTTCATCATCGTTGCACTAAGCTTTGATCTGATCATCAGTACCTGTGATGGGTCGCCATGGCTGACTGTAATGTAGATTATCAGCTCAACGGGTGTAGTCTTGGATTCCTTGAGTTTAAATGTAATTGCATAACAATCAATGTGAAATCTAGTTGGGATTGTCAATGATGACGGTTACTCCAGTCGAATCCCAGATTCTTGTCATGACTTATTGAGTCTAATAGCGAAGGGCTCTAAATGCTTTGAGTGATTATCTGCAAATGGCCGAGGATCAGGCTTAGAAGCACATTGAATCAAATGTCGAGTATGGTTCAGCCTCGTGTTGCGCATAAACGCATAGCTGGCTCTTGCTTTGAGTTTGAATCTGCTTGTATATTTGAGTAATGAGCTTTCCATCCAATGTACTCACGAATTGTTGCTCATCGTTCAGGTTGGAATGATGGTCAGTTGCCCATGAGCTTGGGCATCGGTTCGATGATTCTATATTTAGGCATCCTTTCGGTTGTAGCGTCGAGTCGTTGAAAAACTATATATAAGTCAAAATATTGAGCTATCGCAGCCAGTCTTTGGGTGATCATACTTCTGCTCCCAGTCTCGGATTAGTAAATGTACTACATGGATGGTCGAGTCTAGTCCTAGTCATGTTTATACTCCCACTAAGCTCCAAAGACTTAGTGTTGATCGATGAATGGTCGGTTCACATTCATCTTATTTCTCACTCGTGCCCCCAAGTCTGGAGCATACGTCGATAAGTAGGAAGGCAAGTCATGTCCAATCAGTGATTGATGTCCTCCCTGTTGGAACAAGGGCAAGGATCAGTGTTCAGATGGTTGAGCCACGTCTGTTTCGTATTGCTCTTCTAGTCAGACTATGGTAAGAGTCACCGAATGAACGGCGCGTCGCATTCATTTGGAGCTGAACGATCAGTCGCATCCATTTTGATTTATATTCTGCCGCCAGATCTAGGGATAGAGTTGGCTCAGGTGCAGTCGGGTCATGCTCATCCAGTTTCATACTCCTCCCGACGAATCGAAGGAGGGTGCTAGGGAATTATTGATCAAGTTGCACTCATTCGTGGTTTATTCTCTTATTCATGCTCTAGTGACCGGAGTTATTCGATGGATGTTCGGGTTATATCCATTTATGGTTGGTGCGGATTGATATTGACCCTCGATCTGATGGTATGATCTTGTCGGTCACCCGTAACTTCGAATGTCGTTCCGATTAGTATTGTATTATGGCCTCGTTGTGGTCGTTGCCTTAAGTCGTAAAGAACACTAAGCCGGAGCTATAGCGAGCTATCGTATTCGGCTTTTAGTGATTTGTACTCCTGCCCCCAGTCTTACGTTAATGGAGTTAGTTTGTGAATGGTTGAGTTCCATCCATAGTGATTTTATACTGCTCCCATTGGTTTCACACCGGAGTTTGTGGAATAGAGAATGATCGATCTCCACTCATCTATTCATTCATGTTTGTATCCACATGCTGGGGATAATATTTAGTTGATAGGTGGTCGGATCGCACCCAATTTATGTTTATACTCTAGTCTGCACTCTGGGGACTCAGAGTTGTTTCACGAGTGGTCGGTCTCCACCCATTTATGTTATACTCCAGTCCACACTCTGGGGACTTAAAGTTGTTTTGCGGACAGTCGGCCTTCACTCGATTTATTTTTATACCCCAATCCACACTCTGGGGACTTAGTTTCATGGGAGGTCGGTTCCACCCGATTTATGTTTATACTCCAGTCCGCAATCTGGGGACTTAGAGTTATTTCGCGGGCGGTCGGTCTCCACCCCATTTATGTTTATACTCCATTCCACACTCTGGGACTTAGAGTTGTTTCACGAGCGGTCGACCTCCACCCGTTTTTGATTTATACTCCATCTGCTAAGTCGAGGTAAGAGTTATCGAATGAACGGTCGAATCACATTCATTCATGGAATAGAATTCTACCCCCAGCATCAAGGACAGAAGTTGGCAAGTGAAACGATTGATTCATATCTGCTTGGTGGTGGTTGTAGCTCTTCTTCCCAAGACAAGGAAGGGAGTAGGCGATGGATTGTCGGATCATATCCATGCTTGGGTTGGACGGTCAGGTGACATCCACCTCAAGCTGCAGTCGTGTCCACATGTTGAAGGCGGTGGTTGATGAGTAGGCAGTCAGTCACTTCTACTTTAAGTCGAACTTTCGAACTACCTCTTGTGTTCAGGGAAAGAGTTAATGTGTGGACGGTTGAATCGCGTCCACTTTTGTTGGACCTCAGTCATGCTGAGCTCTAGGAGAGGCATAAGTATTTTAGCAAACTTCAAGTATGAGTTGGGGAGTGGATGGTTGGGTTGCATCCACTCTAAGTCTTTCTTTGGTCTCCAAGTCAGTCACGGAAGTTGATGAGTAGACGGTCAATCGTGTCCACTTTTTGCTAGATCCTAACCTAGTCGGGTTTTTCCATTTTGAGTCCTTGGCCCTAATTCAAGGGCATATGGTGGCTGATGAGCGGTTGAATCACGCTTATCTTGATGAAACTCCAAAGGTCCGATCATGGTCCGCAGAGATTGGTCGGCACCCAAATCTAAGTACTTGATCACCTGCATCGTTTGGAAGTAGGTTAGTTCAAGTTGGTCATAGTTCACAACATAATTGAAATTGAAATAATTAAAAGAAGATCGGAATAAATCTCTTTAATAAATGAAGCAGCATCGTGTGCTGGCTATTCCACTTTGTCCAAGCCCTTCTCAGTTGAAAGTCGACCGTGGGTGGTTCAATTAATAATCATAATTATTTTTTGATAGGAGTCGGATGTTCCATGCCCGCTATTCCATGGGGCTTGTGCATATTGTCAAAACTTTCCTTTCCGAATCAGCCTTTCGATCACATATCGGATATGTTTGCAATGGCAAGTGTTAGGACTGTGTGTATCTTGGAATATACAACATTCCACAGATTTCCACTGGACTTCGGTGGACTCTCTTGAGGCTGGTTTTTAGTATTGCTTCAAGTCGTGAGTCTCCAAGTAGATGTTATCGATTGAATCGTTCAAAGGAGTTTATGAGTTGAATTTTGAGATTCTGGGTCGTCTCTTAGAATCTGAGTCCTTAGTCAACGTGCCTGTATTGTTCTTTCTCCTAGTCTGCTCTACCTCCTCCTTGCTTAGATTTTGATTCACTTTGTAACATAAACGATCCAAAGTCGTAGGAGGCTCTCTAGCTAGCTAGCTACCAAAATCTGTTTGAGGATCAATTCCCCTCATCAGCGCCATCAATATGATATCCTCGATGGGATTGCTCGCTTTAGTGACGACGACATTGAATCTCTATAGGAAGTCTTTGAGTGGCTCACCTAGCATCTGGAATAAATTGGATAATGACATCCCATCCTTGGTATGAGTTGCATGCATTCTGAACTGCTCGATAAACTTCTGATTAGCTTGATTGAATGAGGAGATGGATTTGGGCGATAATTGCATAAACTGCATGATTGATACACCTTCGAGTAATATAGGAAAGTGTATGCTTTTGATGGCACATATCACTTTGGCAGAATTCATATGCCACTTGAATTTCATGAGATGTAGTCCAAGGTCGGTTTTCCCTGAGTAAACCGATATGATTGGTACATTGGATCTCCTCGGATATTCTGCACACTGAAGGACTTCAATAAATAGGCTCCGACTGGGAGAGATGCCTCAGTCATCTTCAATCCGGTTCATTTTTAAGTTACAGCTACTTGTTATGCTTATGGATGATGTATGCATGCCCGAGATATGAGCGAAGCAAGAAGGACCGGTATTGACAGATCAGTGGTAAGTTACTTGGAGTCGGACCCTAGAAAATCTGCTATTTGCTTGGAGTCAGCAATTGGTGTAACGACCCACTATTTTGGACCATTCAAATCGACAATAAATCCACACATGTCGGACTTGAATAATTCAAAATAATAGATTGTAAATAAAATTTGGAAAAACTCAGAATATACAGTAAATAAATCACAGATCACAAACACAGAGTAATATAACAATGAAGCAGAAGCAAGAAATAGTAGTTCATGAAGCTACTATATATATATACATCAGAGTTAACAAGATACAATAGAAGTAACAATATACAACAGGAATCTCAATATGATAATCAAGTATAAATTAGAATACATCACTGGAATCAACTGGATAACTGAAAGCGAAATAGATAGCTGGATCTCCAAGGAAAGCTCCAACTCCAAAGGTGAGTCTCGAATGCTGTATCACTCAGTCTGACCCGAGCGTAAAGCAAAACACAAAACACTCGAGTCAGGACATACATACTTATACAATGTAAACCAACTCAAGTGAACTGTAATATAAAGGTACAAGTAACTTAAAGAATGCTTGGGATCACCCATTATTTAAGGATCCATTAAACTATCTACTATGTAGTAATATTCACTATTATAATAATATCTAATAGTAAAATAAACTTACTTTTAAATAGCGTTAAGGCTTTACATTTTCCACCTTAACACATAATAGTGCCAATAGTCTATATAGTACCTGCATACCTCGAGAGGCTACGAGAAGATACTCCATAGGTACGACATAAATAGAAACTCGTAGTAAAGCTCGATATGGTAGGTGACACGGCACAACTAGGAAATGCCAGGGTAGATATACCAATTATGCACACGGGCTGGTGGAAACGCATAGCAGCTACTACCACCCACCTCGGAACACACTCCCAAATCAAAATCGAAGGGTGGCCACCAAATCAATCACAAAGTAATAGAATAGTATCGAAGAAATGTGTCCGATCAGAGGTGCTATCTCATTGGCCCGATGATCGCTCCTGTTTTAGCCACCTTAAGCCAACTCACGGGAGTCGGGTCCACGTTCATACCTCAATAGGATCATCGCCACCATCCTACTTCATTCTGGAATCTCCACCGCGTACACGGTTGTCAAAGTGGTTTTCGGTATCGACAGAGAGTATGCCCATATCCGATCCCAGTCTCATTAACAACCAATCGTTATTATAACCCATGGATATTTATTTCAAAATAATTTATACTTCAAAACAAAATATCATATCCATTTCAAAACTAGTTTATACTTCAAAACAAAAATATCATTTGAACAAACCCAAATTTCCAATCACTGAATATTTCTTTCAATTTATTTAAACTTGAAATATTCCTTTTTAAATCATCTTAAACCAAAACCACTTTATAAAGCCATATTCTTAAATCTTAAATTGCAAATCAATATATTCAAACAATTCTAAATTAAATATTATTTCAAATAAATTCATTTCCAAAATCATAGTTCTTTCAAAGTTATAACACCTTTGAAACCAAACACATTGAAACCATAAGACTTTGAAACCATATCAATTTAAAATGTTATCATTTGGAAATCATAATGTTTAGAAAAATCATAACACCCTTAAAAATAATATTCATTACCAAAGTTATAGCATTATTAAGTTCAGTCGATCAATTATACCAATTTCGAAAACATTGTATTAACTAATAAATTTCAAAAATGGTTTATATTTCACCTCAAAACATATTCATTTAAACCATTTAATTTCAATGTCAAAATCTTCCAAAATATATTCATTTCCAAAGTTCATTGAAATTTCAGCCACAACAGCACTTATAAAGTGTTACGGTAAATATATTAACATATCAAAAATATTGTCAAATTCAAAACAGCAGCACTTACAAAGTGCTACAGTAGGTATTAGTCTTTCAAAACAGTTCAGTTTAAGAAACAGCAGCACTTACCAAGTGCTACAGTAGATATTTAGTTATTATTTTAAAACAGTTTACTTTCAGCAGCAACAGCACTTACAAAGTGCTGCAGTAGCTGTTTAGTTATTTCAGAACTTAGTTAAATTGCAGAAATGGTAGCACTTAACAATTGCCATCTAAAACTACAACATTTTGGAAATGTTACCAATAACATTCTAGATTTTATTATAACTTTTCAGAAATATTAAAACTTCAATTTTAGCAATTTTTAACTTATAAAATCATATTTCATGCTTCAAAAACATTCATTTGGATATCATTTAACTTATGATTTAATAAAATAATATATTATAAATAAATATCCAATTCAAACCATAATTCATTAATTAAGTCAAAATACACTATTTTACTTAACTTTTATCACATAACTTAACACTTTATTTAAAATACCCATTTCATAAACAAAATATTCTTTCCAAAATCAAACTTCACATTTCCAATTAAAACCCAATTTTCCATTATAAAGCTAAGTCATAATTTAAGATACATTTTTTCCATTTTAAATCATAATTATTTATTTTACAAAACATATCCATTTCATACATAATTTTTTTTATTTTACTAAACATAACATTTCACAAAAGAACATTTTATCATAGTTAATATAACAATCATTTTTTCCTTTAGATCTATTCATTTAGACATCAATTAACTATGATTTTCTAGTTAAATAAATTTTATTACGAAATGTCCAATTAAAGCTGTATTCCATTTTATCAGTTTAAATCACATTACTTATTACACAAAACATGTCTGTTTCATAAAGTAAAATTCATAACAATTACTAGGTTAGATTTAAAACTTCCATATTAAGTCAAATTCAATTATTAAGTTATTTATCATCAATGAAGATCTTTAAATAGCAATTTAAAACCAATTATTGATATATAAAATTTCAACTTATAGAAAACCAGTATAACTTTATCTTTTAAAATCAAACCACTTATTGACTTATAAAATTCCATATATTTAAAATCATTGAATCAAATTTTTAAGTAAAATTTTCATATATCTTAAAACTTAAAAATACTTAAACTTTTAAGAAAATATTATTAAATATATACCCATGGGTCTGTATAATATTTTCTAACCTAGGTCAAGTGATACAAATATGTATCATTTCAATCCGTAATTTAAAAAGAAAAATCCAGTTTCTATCATTTCAAAATTGCAATCTCAAGTCAAATAAATACAAATAAAAATCACTCAAGCCTATCATTTCAGCCCATAATGATTTTTCCTTATTCTAATGTCCGTTCGGGTATGTATCATTTCAACCCATAGTGATAGAGAACTTGCAGTGTGAGAATCAGTAAACAAATGAACAGTAGAACATATATCAGATGATGTAACAAATATATAAACAGAATTTAACATCATATAATCATATCACATGCATATATGAACATATTAACATAACATATAAATTTTTCTACAATTCACATGCCACTGTTTCACAATTATAAAAGTACGTATGTCGAGAGTGATAAACTCACCTTTTAAAAGCTAGAAATCAAATTCAAAACATAGATCCAAACTTCGCAAAACACGAAAAGGCACGACTAGATTTTTTTGAGTAGATGGATAGTCAGATCCAATCTTGTATGCAAACAAATATCACAAACATAAGTGTATGATTCAATACAAAGAAAAGATGGATTGCAAAATGAAAATATATGAAATAAAAATGACATAACCTTGTTTTAAATCAACAAGGGGCTCGACCATGGTTCAGATCTGAGGTAAATGGTTCGGCCTAGGTTGTTTCAAGGAGATATGGTGATGTTGTTTGGGTTTAGGGTCACGGCTAGGCATGGGATGGTGGCGATGGTTGGTGGATGTGATCATGGTGGTGGTGTGATGGTCGGCAAGGCATGGACAAGGTGGTGCCGAGCATATGCATGAAGAAAGAAGACAAAAGAAAAATAAAAAAATGGAAAAGGAAGAAGAGAAAGAAGCCATGGAAATAGATCTTGAGAAATGAAAAGAGAAGAGATGGAATGAATTTTGTACGTGAATTGCAAGTAAAAGGCATGACTAAAGGAAAGAAATAAAGAGGCTAGGCAATTAAAGCAAGAGTTTGAATGGTTTGGAAAATAAAAAGGCAACAAATAACTTGATGTATTTATTCTTTTTATTTGTTAGGAAATGAGAATTGTTTGCACGTGAATAATGAAGGTTTCTCACGGCTAGAAGGAATAAAAAGAAACGGCTAAGGAGGAGTAAATGCTAGGAAACGGAAAAGGCAAGAATTAAGGAGAAAGAAACTGGTATATAATTTATTCTTAAATGCAAATGAAAATGATGATATTGAGATGAGAATGAAATATTCTTGTACGTGATTGAGATAAGAACACACGGCCAAGAAAGGCAAGAGTGAATGGCTAGGGCAAGTAATAAAGAGGCCATGCAAATGAAAAGGCAAGAAATTAAAACAATGAAAACGTATATCCTTTTGATTCTTCCAAGCCATAAATAAAAGATGTAAACAAGTAACAATCCAATAAATAAAATGAATTTTTAGACAAAATAAAAAAAATAGAAAGAAAGAATAGAGATGAATATAGGAAAGATATATATATATATAATAAAAGTACAGAAATTTATTGCATGTAAAACGTTGTAATTTATCCAATTTTAAAGGTATAAATCAGAATTTAACGAAACAAAAAGCAGAATGGATATCAGCATTATATTCTGCTCCAAAGAAAAAGATTTAAAATTTAAAATTCAAATTTAAAAATTTAAACTTAAATTCAAAATTTGACCAAAGTTGACCAAAATATAAAATTTTCAGAAAATGTTTATTTTATTGTATTTGGAAAATAATTTACAAGAAAAATCCAAATTTTACATTTATTATAATTAAAACCTTAATCAATTTATTCAACTTGGTTTCATTCTTTTATTTTTATCTATGAATAAAATATACATTTCCATTTATTTCATTATATTCACACTTTACAATTACTGTCCTATCTCATATTAATGAACATTTACTTACATACAAATGTAATTGATTTCCTACTTTAAATTTAGCAGCCTAAATAAAATGTAACTTGCAATAAATGTTATCATTATCTTTATATTACACTCAAGTTTATTACGTCCACTAATTATCATAATTGCTTACATAATGTTTAATTCATTTAATAACCATAAATTATATACTAATTCATTTATCCATACAACACTTACATTTATTTACTTATATTCAGTTTTATACCCAAATGTAACATTTACAACTAGATTAATAGACTAATTAAATAGTAACTTACAACCGTTACTATAACTTTTAATCACACTTTTGAATTCATTGTTCACAAACATATGTTACCATTCTTATATACCTAATCTTTATTCAATGGTCATTTATTTCATACTAAATCATTTATAAATTTTAATGTTTGAATTTGTTTTCTTACATAAATTTATAGCCAAGTATAACAATTTACATTACTTCAATAAATTGTAATTTCATTTCAATTGTTAATAATTAGTTTTTAAATACATAGTTACATTTCATTATGGCATTCATTTCATTATTAAATTACAAAGTTTTTTTATTTCTTCCAAATTTGTTTACCAAAATCTTATTAAGTTGACAACTTTAATTATTAAAAATGTACGGGTCGTTACAATTGGTTTGCTTAGAGTCACTGAATTCGAAGTGTTGGGTAAGTGAAGAACAGTGCTTGGAGTCATCTAGGCATTTTCTTAGAGAAATCTAGGTTTTACTTGAGTTTGGCTTTGGGCCAAAGTTTCTTAGGTTTGCTTAGAGTCACATCACCTATGTTCTCTAACCTTTGGGAGTATCGCTTGAGTAGCGGTTGCTTGTCCGTTCCTTGGTTGCAATTCAGAAGCTGCCGCTTGATCCTCTGTACCCAGGTCAGTTATAGGACATAAGGGAAGTGGATAGAATGCACCGTGTTTGAGTTGAGTTCCGAATCCAAAATGCGGGGGCATTGCGATGCGGCACGAGTTCAAACCCGATCCATAATTTTTTTAAAATGGATCATACCTGATCCATATTTTTTTGGAATAGGGATCGGTTAAACAAGGGTGACGTGAACGAGGGATCGGCCAGAGGGATATGTCATAAGAGGGATCTGTAATATAGAGGGATCAGTCATATAGAGGGATCAGTATATACACCTTATAGAGGGATCGATATAGCTATTTTGGAGGGATTGGTATAGATGCAGGAGAGATCGGTAATTTTGCCTTTAGAGGGATCAGTATTGAGCATGTATATGTATTTAGGGGTCTGTTGAATTGTCTTGGTAAGGGATTGGTCATCTAGGCTAAGGGATCTGCTAGTTTGGCTTGGAGAGAGGGATCAACCATTTTGGCCTTGACAGAGGGATCAGTCATTTTGGCCTTGAGAGAGGGATCAGCCATTTTGGCCTTGACAGAGGGATCGAGTATTTTGAGGGATCAGCCATTTTGGCCTTGAGAGAGGGATCGACCATTTTGGCCTTGACAGAGGGATCAGCTATTTTTTCCTTTAGAGAGGGGTCGGCCATTATGGCCCTGTGAGAGGGATCAACCATCATGGCCTTGAGGGAGGGGTCAGCCATTATGGCCTTGTGAGAGGGATCAGCCATCATGGCCTTGAAAGAGGGATCGACCCTTTGCTAACTTAAGTGCAAACCTCAACATCTAATCCCAAGAACTTGCATACATGAGTGAATCTAATCCCTTCCAAATAGACATGAACACATGAACGCATGAATAACTCTAAACAAGAACACTAGCATCATTGTTCCCATCAACTTCGCACGAAGTTGATTAAATTCTTCTAACCATGGCTACAGCTTCCTTTAGATTTCCTTCAAAACCGAGTAGAATAGGAAGTTTATCGGTTGAAAGATGGATCTATCTCGCGAATATGGGAATCTACAAGTAGATGATGAGATCCAATCAAGCTAAGAATTCATTTCTCAATGAAAGCACCAAAATGTTGACACCAAAAATGGGCATCAACACCCAATAGAATTTAGTAGAGATTAAATGAAGAATGAAATTAAAACAAAGCAAATATCATAAATGAACACATGGAGTTTTATAGTGGTTCGGCAATCTTGGCCTACGTCCACTTCATATTTTTATTGATCTTCCACTGGATTATCATTACAAGAATGTTTGGATCTGCTAGGAACCATTAGTAAAAAAGTGAAAAATAAAATAGAAAAGCCTCGACAAAGAAAGCAGGATCCCTTTTCTAACGCCATGCCTGCTATATTTTTAGGGAAAGACGTGCACAGATCGGACTGAAATTTTGGCAGAAGGTTCGGGAGACCAAGACGAGGCTACCCAAAAATTTGCTGGCCCAACGGGGTCCACAATAGGGATCGGTACCTTTCCCTATTATTGCATCCAAATAAGTTGTGATCCCTATGAGGAATGCCATATGATGTTAGCTATTTGCTCCCGAAATTTCGTGCAATTCTGACATTCAATTTGTGAGATATCGCATTTTCCACGAAGTAGTGTTGCTTGAATTTTGATTTCTACTGATCCCTCTAGAGGGATAGGTACCGATCCCTCCAACTTGCTCCAAACACCATGCGATCCCTTTGGCATGTTCCACACGTCCTAATTAGCTTATTCTCTAAGTTTCATGTTGACAGCATTTGTAGATTTTGAGTTATTGACCGATCATTATTGCAATATGCAGTGAAAGCTGAATATGGATGATCCCATTTATACCGATCCCTTTTAATATGTTAAGTAATTTGCCCATAACTTGAGCATATGAACCTCAAATGACTTGAAACTTGAAATTTAGCCTCTTGGGGCCTTCCTTGTCACTTTATATCGATCTTACCAAGTTTGGGACAAAAATTAAGGATATGTTCTGATCCCCTAGGGAAAGTGAAAGGGATAGGTACCGATCCCCTGCCTAGGGGAGGCATGATTCCATACTAAGAATGTTCTAGAGAGTCTATCTCTTGGCCTCAGTTGATCGTTGCTTCAAATCATTGCTTGCTCTTAATCTCTGAGCCTAATAATCATCTCTTCAGGATGTCTTCCTCGATGGTTATCTAATCTAACTTGTCTAGTCGGTCTAAATATAGCCGAGGCCGAATAACAACTATCTACCACATGCCCCAAAGGACATGACTCTAGGACTAACTAGGTCTAAATCTATTATATTATACACTATAATGTTCTAACTCAGCTCTGATACCAACTATAACAACCCTACCACTATACTTATATTATTAAAGAACATTATAAATAATGTTGTCTAATAACACGGAGAATACGGCTTGTAAAGGGCAACCAAATATGAAAACATCTTTAAACTAATATTGACACGTCATACTTACCATTTTACCGAATCTATGGAACAAAATTTGATGTGTACAGTCTCAGTCTAAAGTTGAACACATCGATTTATCAAAATCAGAACAATATAGCATATAAAACAATAGTCACAGATCATGGCGGAATAATAAACATCATATACATATACAAACTGTGAGCCTACAAAATATAATACTAGACCCACATAATATACATCCATACAAGTCTCTATCTTAAAATACACTTTTCATATGCATACACATAATCCTACATGAAATAAATTAAAAATCAAAATGGTTTATCTCCCTGCTAGCACAACCATCCAAAAGTCTACATGTCATAGAACCTGAAAAAGTCTCGGTCTGACCTGAGTATTATAAAATAAACGGGTTAGACTATCTCTAAATATCCAAAGGGTGAGAACAAGATAACACAATAATATATGACATATAAATAAATATAGATGTCATATATATAAACAAGTCACTGGAATTATTCAACTCGAAATCCATCACAAGACACAAGAAAATTAAAATCACGAAATACAGTATAAGTCACAAAGCCTCGAAATCCATTTCAAGACACAGGAATATCACAAAACACAAAATAGTCATAAAGCCTAGATTTCTAGAAAAAACAATAATACCTCAAAATCAAGAAAAACCAAATCCATACCGATCAAAATGATTGTACTCAAACCAATTGCAATGATTGTGTTCATACCGATCGTAATGATTGTACTCATACTGATCACAAGAATCATGGAAAACATAACTCAAAATAATCCATATCGATCACAATGATCATACTCACACTAATCGCAAAGATTATGTTCATACCGATCACAATGATCATACTCATACCGATCACAAGGACCGATCTCAAGAATCATGGAAAATTCTAGGAGTATACATCTTAAGGATTTATTGGCCTAAAATCCGAACACCAAAAGAAAACATACTCTAAAGTGCCGAATAGTATTTTTTTTTGAAAAAGGGCTCAAATTTTCTATTAAAAAATATAAACCAGGTCCAACAAAAACAAAAGAACAAAAGCCAGAAGCAGGCCCATAGACAAAGCAAAAACAACAAATACAAAACAATATTAGATAGGCCCAAACTAAAATAGCCCAAAACCCTAAAGCAGCTCGAAAGACTGGAAGTCTCCAGATTGTTCCACACTCATCTCGAAGAAAATAAGGCAATACGACACCATCATTACTTCATAACTCCATTCTTTCCAAAACAGCCTAAAAGAAACAGAAATGGCTGCCATCAAAGATCAAACTCCTCCATTTATTTCGTAGAGACGTAACAACAGCAGCCTCTCTAAAAGAATCAGCTGAAAGACAGTCTACGATCCCTCCAGAAACCATTAAGTAAGCATACTATCTGAATTGTCTTCTACTTAGTTCATAGATCTTCCGATTAACGTAGTTTATCAGTTCTTGACAGGGTTGCTGATAAATTCTTAACCATCTTCATCAGTCACTTATGCTCAAGTTCAGATCTGAGTTTCAACACAGATCTGAGCTTTTTGCAAGACAAAAAGGAACAGCAACACTTCCTCGAGACGTCAATAAGCAAGATAAGTCTTTGATAACCCAAAATAGCCAGCTACTTTTATCCTCAGTAGAGTTGATTCCTTTGAATCTTCTAATCTGTCCTCATAATAAATCAATGTCTTGTTATCCAGGACGAAATCACAGTCACTAGAGCAACCTGCAGATCTATATACTTAAAAGCTACTAAGAAGTTTTAGATGAAAGTAAATTATAATGTAATTTAGAGAGAGGGAAAGAAAAAGCATTGTAAATAAAACAGGTACTCAAAAACTGGATCCAGAAGACATAGGAACAGGAAAGTGGCAAAGGAAACAGAAATTATGATTGTATCCCCAATTCAGCGTTGGGAGGTAAATCCCCATTTCATAGCAATATCTGAATTTATGCCAGTGATGTTCTTGAAATATTTTGATTTTGCCATTCTGATATTCATAGACTGGAAAATTTTTAAGCAAATCTTCGACCCATCCGTAAAACAATTCTGGAAAATCCTTTCGTTCCTTTCTTTCCAAATATGCCAGACGCAAACTGAAAGCGAAAGTTGAAACAAATCTGAATTGAGATTTGGAAAACTAGAGATAGAAACTATTTTCAGTAAATCTTCCTTCAAAATGAAAGAAAATAGACTCTTCGGCTTAACAAAAAACTTTTTACAACTCCAAAGCCAAATCTTATCTGTAAACTCACATTGAAAAAATAGATGGTCTATATTTTCAATGTGACTATTACAGAACACACAATTCTGATCCACCACTATCTGCTTCTGAATTAATCTTTCTTTAGTCAAGAGAAAATCATTTATGGCTTTAAAAAGGCATACCGCCATTTTAGGAACATGAATTTTGTTCCAGACCATAGGCGCCCAAAACTTAGAATCAACCCTGCTTCGTACCGAATTCCAAACTTTTTTAAACTGATATTTCCCATCCTTAGAGCACTTCCAGGTCCAGAAATCCCTCTCCTTGTTATTGTTAATCTTGACGTCTTCAATTTCTATCTGAATTTGGAATAAAAAGCTATACAAGTCCTACTTCCACTCACCATTTCTTAAAATCCTACTGAGTGTCAAATTTTCTGAACCTGTTCTAAAAGCAGTATCCCTTCCAATGCGTTCCATAATAGAACTCCCATTTAACCATGGATCATACCATAACGAAGTGGTTTTGCCGTCTACAATGTTAAGGGAAAGGCAATTCAAAGCTTCATGTCTATTTTTCAGAATGAATTTCCACACTCCGGAGTCATCCGAACGCTGATTAGTATCCCAGAAACTTTTAAGCCCTATATATTTGCCATGCATAAAAACTGCCCAAATACCTTCTAAGTTGATAATTTTCCAAATCAATTTGATATATAGCGCTCTATTCATCTCTTCTAAGTTTCTCAGTCCCATACCTCCTTCTTCTTTTTGTTTACATAAGACCTCCCAAGGTATCTTACTACTGCGACTTTTCCAAAGAAAATTTAAAATCAAATGTTTAATCTTTTGAACAGTAGCAACTGGAAGACAGAAACATTGCATCCAAAATTGGATTATAGGATATATGGTAGATTTAATAAGTTCCAGTCTCCCTGCTAAGATCAGCATTTTTGTTTCCCATCTGCCAATCCTAACTTTAATCTTCTCTATTAAAGGAGAACAATCCTTATCCCTCAAGTTAGCACTAGACAAAGGAATACCCAAATACCTTATAGGAAGGGTTGATTGTTGAATGTTGAGGATCGAACAGATGTCTGTGCAACATTCCACCCCTTGCCCAAAAAAGATGTTAGATTTCTCAGCACTTAATTCCAAACCAGTAACCATTTTCAAAGTTTTAAACACTTCGTTAATATCATTCGCAGTTTGTACGTTAGCTTTAGTAAAAATAATGATGTCGTCAGCGTAAATCAGATGAGTTAATTTGTTACCAAAGTCTGTTACTGGTGAGATCAGACCACCCCTAACTTTTTCCTCCATTAGTAACGTAAAGTATTCCATAACCAGAGTAAAAAGGATAGGGGAAAGCGGGTCTCCTTGTCTGAGACCATTAGAACTTTTAAAGAAACCATGCGCTTCTCCATTAACAATGATAGAGAAAACTGGAGTCTTAATTAGGTTTTCAATAATTTTAGTCCATTTATCTGGAAAACCCAAACTTCTTAACCTATGAATAACAAAATCTCTATTAATCAAATCGTATGCTTTCTTTAAATCCACTTTGATACACATGTATTTGTTATCCTTTCTTCCAAGGCCTCTAATTAATTCATGAGCTAACAAATTACCATCCCCTATAGATCTACCTTTGATAAATGCCGACTGGTTTTGGGACACCAACTTATCCAAAAAAGGACCCAGTCTATTACACAGAATTTTGGAGAAAACCTTATATAGAGTGTTACAACAGGCAATAGGTCTGAAATCTTGAATACAGGAGGAATGGTCTTTTTTTGGAATCAAGTGAATAAATGTGTGATTCCATTCTTTTAAGATTAGACCCTTTTGAAAAATATCATTTAAAGCTTTGTAAATAATATCTTTCGAAAGATTCCAATGGGTCTTGAAAAACAACGAGTTGAAACCGTCCGGACCTGGAGAAACAGAATCTTTGATATCCCACAAGGCATATTTGATTTCTTCTAAAGAGAAACTCTCATTTAAAAAGTTAGCCCCAAACTCAGAAATAACCATTTTGCAAATAACTTCAGGAAAATGAACACCTAAGGGCTGATTATAAGTTTGTTTGAAAACATCTATAGCCGTTTCGACAAACTTATTTTCCGAAACCACCTTACCGTCAATAGTTAAATTTGTCAAACGCTTTCTACTTCTTCTGTTAGACATTTTAGCGTAGAAAAAAGACGATCCCTCATCACCCACCATCAGCCAATCACATTTAGCCTTTTGTTTGGCAACCAGAAATTCTTTTTTTAGAGCTAAATCCAAATTAATCTTGGCATTTTGAAATTCCAAAGCTAAGTTATGATCATTAGAATTTTCCAAAAGTTTCTGGAGACTGGAACATTTCTCTCTTAGAACATTCACCTCTTGTTTGATATTACGAGAATTAGCACTCCATCTCTTGAGTTCTCTCTTAATATTTTTAAGAATGTTAATAACTTGGAACAAAGGTCTGTCAATATGATTAATAACCCAGAGTTTCTCGATCATAGGAAAATACTGATCGCATAGAGACCAATGATTCATATATCTAAAAGGACTATTCTTAACCCTAGAGTTAGAGGTAAAAGAGACGAGAATAGCATTATGATCACTCACCGTAGGAGGTAAGAATTCAACCAATAGATCTGGGAATAAGTTAATCCAATCTAGATTAGCAAACACCCTGTCAATTTTAGAGAATATATTTCGACACGGACCCGACCACCACGAAAATTCAAAACCTTTAATATTAATCTCATTAAGACCAGTATGTAAAGACATTTCATCTAATTCAAACAAGTTATCAAAAGATACTGGATTACCTCCCTGTCTTTCTGAGGGTCTACGAATGCAGTTGAAATCCCCAAGGACCATCCATGGCCTATAGATATTTATAGCATCCTCCTGTAGGTTCTTCCATAATCTTTTCCTTAATTCAACAAAATTTTGGGCATAAACAAAAGTCATATTACTTCTGAATTTCAAGGAATCGATCAGTTCGATGGTAATGTGTTGGTCACTCATGCTGACAAAATTGAAATCCCAAACATTTCCATCTATAAGAACCATAATCCTGCATTTATAATAGCAAGATATATTACTTATTATTTTCCATCCGTCTTTCAGCGTTTTTTCCAACTTCAAAATATCTGGAAATAGCAACTTATTTTCCAAAATACCAAAACAGCTAATTTTGTACTTATCAATAACTTTTCTCACTTCTCCCATTCTATTAGGGTTGTGGAACCCTCTAACGTTCCAACAGGCTACTGACATTATAAAACCTTATTATTTCGGGTCCTCAAAAACCTACTACTCGAGGACTCCCCATTGTCTTCTGAAGGAATACCTAACATCTGAACCCACTTAGGATTCTTACGGACCAGCTTATCCTTCTGAATATTATCGAACTCTATATCTTGAGGCTTCGGAAGAATCTATTCCTCCATTACCTCCTGAACTGTGTCAACATTATCATGAAAATTATGTTCCTCTGCCACTTTAGGCGTTCCTATATCCTGATCCAGATTATCTTGTACCTGTAATAAAAAACAAGGATCAGTACCTCTCCTAAAATTAACATTATTATAAATACAGTCATCAATAACTAAATCAGTAAAAGATAAGGATATTGGAAGCGAATTGTGATCCAATGATGACAAAGGGCGTTTAAGAATAGAAATATGAGTTGATGGTGATTTTGGTGGAGATGATCTCAATCTATGGCTCCCGGGGTAGTTGGAGAAGCAGGAAAGAAAGGCTCCCTGGCTCCTTGATCAGGAGGAACTTCCGACCTGGCCAGAGGACCATTGGAGCAATCTTCACTGACTCCTATTTCGGTTGTAGTAACATGTTCTGGCTCTGACACTTCTGAAATTGCCCCCTTATCCCGCTATACTGAGGACACTACTTTTCCCAAATTCTGGTCCTGAGGTGAAATTTCTATAACAGTTGTAGATTTTTCCTTATCTTCTGGGACTTCCGTCCCTGCATCTTTACAGGGGGCTTCCGTCCCTGCATCGTTATTGACTCCGTTATCAGAATTACCAATAATAGAGGGATCTCCAGCATTCATCTCCTTTTCGGGAATATTTGAAATCTCAATTCCACATTCAGCTAGACAGCTTGGGTCTCTTTAGGGACCCAAGACTTAGTCATTGGACATTCAGCAGTTAAATGACCGAAACACACACACTTGCCACATATGGGAGGAGGATTTTCATATTCTACTTCCTGAATGAAACTCCTCCCATTCTCATCCCTACCTTCAATGGATTTGGGCATTCCATAATTAACATTAACCTCAACCAAAACTCTAGCGTAGGCTAGTCTAGATTTATTTTTCGTAGCCTCATCCATCTTTATAGGTACTCCTATGGTACTAGTTAGAGCACTAATGGCCTTATTGCCCCATAATTTAAAACTTAAACCAGGAAGTCTAACCCACATAGGCAAAGATGTAAGCAGATCTCTATCAGTCCTCATATCTGGGGACAATCTTTTCATAATGATCAAGTTCCGGTCCATAAACCAAGGACCTGATTTTAAAATCTTATTGCAGTCCTCCTCCAAACCAAACCTCACTACGAAAAAACCGTTATTCCTAGAGTGGACAGAGAACGGCTTCTTAGTTACCCAGACCCTATTGGCATATCCCTCAAACGTTCGGAGCCAAGGTTTATACCCAACCACATACAGTAAGATGCATAAATCCCAACCTCCCTCCGCTTCTTTGATCGCTTCAGAAGAAAGGGAACCTATCCTTTTACCATCCGCTATCGTAGGCTCTATAAACTCCAGATCCAGGTTCCCTAAATCACCAACCGCTCCTTCTTTCACTGCCTCACTGTACGAAAATTTCTTTGCATTCTCCGAAACAGTGAAAATAATTTTAGGATTACCTCCTGACAGCGGAAATTTCTGCTTAGGGAATTTTGGTTGTTTAGAAACTGTCTTCCCATCATAAACCGGAAGCACCCTCCTACCCGAGATTCTGTCTGTTCTGCTTGTTCTTTGACCGCCTAGGTTAATCCTCTGATCAGGACCCGTAGGAACTGGCGCCTTACCCCTTTTCCTTCTCACCTCCTCCCATCCTTCAGCATCCCGCAGGGGTCCGATGATCCAGTTTTGTGGAGATAGAAGTGAAGATCGGAAAGAAAATAACGGAGGAATTTGAAAAAACTAGGGGCCGAATAGTATTACTGTTAGTAATCATGAGAGCTTAACCAGAACATCCCATACCGTTCGGTAAAATTCAAGTATTTACTAGAAGCTAGTAAGTCTCACTCATTACAGATATCACTAGAGAACCTGAACTATTTATCTCTGAAGGATCTAGCCGAACACCAAAAGAGAATACAATCCTAAAGTGTTAAATACTTTCCTAAAGGCAATCCAAGAACTTAACCAAAGCATTCCATATAACTCAGTGAAATTCAAGTATTCGTAAATAGGTTAGTAAATTCCACTCAAACATTCTATTCATCGAGTTATACCATATTCGATGAAGCATTAATTGAGAGCATTTAAACTAATCAATAATACTAAGTCGATTATTAGTACTCCTCACATTATAGAATTAAGACTTTCAAAATTTATTCTCAATATTTAAAACTTGAAAATAAACATTGGAAACCATCAGAAAATAGGCATCAAAATCATACACAAAAACATCGAAATTAAATCAAACAATCAACAAGAAAAACAAGAGAAAAGGAAGGGTTTACTGGCACAACCTGAAACACTCCTAGATCAGCGGCAAAATGGCAGTTTCGACCCTTTACATCCCAAAATTTTGCAAAACTCAAAACATGAAAGTTGTAGATAATGGTCTAAGCTTTCCAGCAAGAGAAAGATCATCAAATTTGATATAGCAGTTCAAAAGTTACAGCCGAAACAATTCTCAGGTTTTAAATTAATTATCTCTATCATTTATTCTCAGGCTAATGATAAAGAAATGCTATTTCGACCATATAAACTACAAAATTTTACAGAACTCAAAACATGAAAGTTATAGATAAAAGTCTAGCTTTCTAACAAAAATCTTCAAATTTTTACTTAAGGTTCAAAAGTTATGGCCGAAACAATTTTTAGGTTTTAAATCAATTACCTTTATCATTTATTCTCAGGCCAACGACAATGAAATGCTATTTTGACCATATAAACCACAAAATTTTGAAAAATAAAAAATGAAACGTGTAGATCAGAGTCCATGCTTTCCAAAAATTCAAAAAGTATCATATTCCGATGGGAAACGAGAAAGATTTGACCATAATACTAACCATGATTAGCTCAGGGAATGAATTAACAAGTTTCAACTACAGAAACACAAATCACCAATCCCATTCTTAATCATTCAATACAAAATTGCTAAGCATGTAATTAGATATTTAAAGAGGTTATGTGAGGATTAACTCACCTCTTATCCTTGCAATTTAGCTGATATAACATCTATAGCAGCTTCAAATAAGAAACACCAAACCCTAAAAAATATCTTAGCCCAAAACAAACAACACAAGGATTACACACTGTAAAAGTAAAATCAACCAACCAGAAAGATAGAATAGTGTTTGAAAACCTTACCTAGAATTCATCAGATTTTCTATAAATTTATTTGCAATTTAAATAATTGATTTTGCACTTAATTTTGAAGAGGAAAACTTCTTTTCTGTTTTCAGGTTTGAGAAAAAGGAACGTACTGAAAATGAAAAATGAGAAGAAGCTTTCCCTTATAATCACTTTTATTTGGGCCTTGGGTACTAGATATACAATCAAATAATAAAAGGTGTTATTCTTATTTCTTTCTAAATATTATTACTCTTTATAAAATTAACTGTCTTTTTAATACATTCCTTTAAATCAAATTCCCAAATCCAGTTTAAATTGACTAATAACAAAATAATTGTTTCTCAAACCATTTTTGTCAATGAAAAAAATCTCCATTCTTCATTATAAATTAAATTTATTTATTAACTTCAAAAATATTCATCCCATATATTATTGCTCTAATTTTATTTAAACTTAAAACTCTCATTCCAAAAGAATTTATTCACTTCTATAAAACACAAAAATTCTAATTTCTCAAATATTCTATAAATTTAGAATTCACCATAATTAAATAAAATCTCAATAATACTTTTAAGTGATTTTAACACTTTTAAAATACTAATATTTACAAATTTCACAATGATTTGTAATTAATCATTCTAAAACAAATTGTCTTTTACAAAAAATACCACTTCCAAACTAATCATTTATGTTCTCCAATTTAAATCGTTGTTTATTCTATTTCAACTCGAAAATCCGAGTTGTTACAGATTCTCTATCCAATCAACATTTTGACAAGTCTACCACATGCTATCTATAGAGAATCAAACAAAATAGTTCATACCTGAAGTGCTATCTATATGTATAAGAGTCAGCATCAATGTGATTTTGACTGAAAGTCAGTATCTATTGTACCATCGACTTATATTGATAGAGTTAAGGTGTTCCCTAGGGGCAAGTATGTAATTTGATTAAATAAATTAACTCTTATGGCCAACACTGTTCAAAATAAAGTAAGCATTTAGTTTTATTTTCTATTTTATATATTTTTATATTAGGGTGTAATTAATATTTTAAATACATTAAATATATATAAGTAGAAATCATTAGTAAAATTATCCAATTGATTGCACTTACGAATTTGATATTAACAATAAGTATTGAATCAAATAAAATAAATATTTGTCTTTAAATATTCATAGTTAAAATGTATCGAGAACAAAATATTGTTATATTTGTTGAGACTAGTGTGCGTAACTCTCCACATATAATGGACGATGAATTACTCATGACCGTTAGGGGCACCAAAGAGCTACTTACGTGTAGTTATTTGGAACAATTATAGAATGATTTATTGAGAGTTTTCTTTAGGGTAAAAAAATAGAAGATCTGACATGATGATGTGTAGTGGTTTTTTGACTTGAGAATACTGTAAACATTAAGTGTCTAAACTATACTTTGATTATGGTTAATCATACGATAACAAAGACAATGGCTATTGGGTACAAGCAAAACCACTTGAAGTGAAACATTCACCAAGAGAAGATTTTTCTCCTTTGAATGGAAGCTTAATATCACCGTAATTTAAAATCAAAATAAAGTCAAAGACCTTCGCCAAAGAAAATCAGTTAATCGATGATTATTATCAGATTGAACCATGGCTTTTAATGTTGGACTTCAAAATTGATTACAGATATTATTATAGTTTTGAACATAGACCGAGCTCTAGATATCTAAGTGATATAGTGATGATGAAGAGAGACCATACACAATATATCGCTGCTTAAGGGTGTTGTTTAAAAGATTAGAATTTGGATTTCACCTAGATAATCTATAAGCAACCAAAGTCATGTTCGATATTGTGCTTTAGCAAAGTACGTACAGGCTTTAGTATTTAAATTTCTAAATATTACTAATGGCTGAGTTCATACCAGGGAGTCACACTACCACAATTCTCAGTTTTCAATCGAAAATAATTTATTGAAATAATTTATAGAAGTTATGAATTATTATTATAGAGTAACTGTATAATAGTTGTATTAAAAAATTTATAATTATTATTAGAGGGCCTAAAAGTAATTAATAATATATATATAATTGTTATTCATTTATTTGATTACAATTTTGGTGTAATATAGTAATTTAAATATTATGAAAAATATAATATAACTAAAACTCAAATCAAAATCATCAAATAAATAATTAAATATGATTCGATTTTATCAACATTATTCATGATAACACCATAAAGATCCACTGTATAATGAATTAAAAGGATTTCTCTGTGAAATTTGCCTAATGTTCCCTGTTGCCCAATGTGGTCGATCCCATAATGGTACTAAAACCTGCATTGTTTTATTACGAATAATATATAATTTCAAGATATTAAGTTTGTTCAAATATAAATTTAAATTTGTAAAGGTTATGAATATTAATTTTGTATTCATGAAAGTTATAAAAAAAATTAATTAGTTTTTTTTAAAATTCGGTTAAAACTTTATAAAGCTTATGAACAAAATTTAAAAAATGTAACGACCTCTATTTTACATATTGGAGGATCATAAAAAATTATTTATAAACTCATATTAAGTCATATGATGCTATAACTTTAGATGATGTTGAATAGTAACATAGATGATGCTATAATAGATTGAGTCAAGATTTAAAGTGGTCGTCATTTGATCAATTTGACGGACAAACATGTTCAAAACATGATGAAATTGATGTAAAGTGTTTGTAAAAGCCTAGGGAAGCTTTCGCATGAGGTTTGGATGAGAAATGATGAAGTTTTGGGAGGGTTGAAACCAAATCGGTGGTGGAGTGTAAAATAGGTCGGGTACTTAGTGAAAATTATGCTGCGACTTTGAGTATTAGGGAGGTTTGCTTCGGGACTTAGGTCGGAGGCTTTGTGCCAAGCTAAGGATGAGAAGTTTTAAAGACCTATTTCAAATTTGGCTAAGTGTTTTCATTATTGAGAGTTTTTAACCAAGAGGTTTTGGGCTTGCCTTCAAGGCAATGATGAGAAGACTTAAGGACATTAAAGATTTGGTTCGAGCAAAAATTTTAATGATGAGAAATTTCCGTTTGGGCTTAGAAAATTTTTCCATAGGTAATTCTCTCAGCACCGACTTGATAGGCTTCGAGGTAAGAATGTAGTGGCTTCAGGAAAATGAAGGGTAGGCTTTGGGGAATCCTGAATGATGAGAGATTTGGATGTTGAAGAACTTGGTCGATTTTCGACAAAGTAAATAAATAGGATGGCAACCATGTAGGGTCCGAGGGATTTAAGGCATGGACTTCGTGGTTGGTATCATGCTCATTCATTCGTCTGTTCAATCCGTGATTTTGACATTATAGCTCTACGATGAGTGATTTTGGCGATGAAGCGATGAAGTGATGCTTTGACATGATGACCTCAGGACTATGATGAAGAGGCTCTACAATGTATAATGGGTGCCTAGAGATGTTCTAATTATGATGAATCGATGGTTAGAGTCGTGCTGATTTTCCGTAAGGAGGATTTTAATGATAGGAACTCATGAGTAGAACCATGATTATGTTCTACTGTGGAGATGAATGGAATGAAACATTGACCATGTTATATGGAGACACGTGAAAGGGGATTGTTGAAATTTTCAGGTTTCTAGAGTGCTCGTATAGAGGTTTAACGTGGGGACGCCCAGCTGGATCATGATTGTGCCCAAAAAACCTATGGATTACCTTAGACTTAATGATTATGTGGACTTATAAACAGAGCATGGAATCGAGCATCGAGAAAATAAGTCTTTGATTAAGTTTCTGGCTAATGATGGGCTATACGAGCTTTCTTTTATCCAATGCACCTGAGTGATGTAAGGATTATTTGATGGATGCGGAGTTTGCTATGTTTGTTCTACTAGCCTAAGGATGTCACATGATGTAGGTATTATTACTTGGTTACCTAGGAACCCAACATTTTTCTTAGACCTATTGTGCACGCATATGATGATGATAGTAGATTAACATATATTGATGTTATGTGCTAACTCTTTGCATGTAAGGACATGTAAGTTATGATTCTTCATACCCTATGTCCAATATACTGTATTAACTTTCATAGTATTTTAAGATTATTTATCGCTTACACTAGACTATTATTTGACTCAAGGTTTTATGTTTTGCATCTTATTATCTTAGATCCTCTTAAATGAGTAAACTAGATAGTAAGTATGGGATAACACGTGGCATTTTGCAATAGCAAGAGGCTATGCTTTTACGTATTACTACTTAGGCTTATTATTGCTTTATTCCACTATGTAGCACAATAGAGCTTTACAAGTGTTTACTTATATTAGAGAAAGTTTATTGTTGAATTATTATTTGATGTATAAACTCTATGATCTGCTTTTTTTAACTATATTGAACTTATGTTATAATCTGTGATGGTTCATTTGGTTATATTTTCCACCTTGCATGTTTTTATATCTGTGATGACTATTATTTTTACTCTTGCACGGTCAGAAATAAGATAAGTTTATATTACATCCCATATACTTTGAGGCCCAAAACTAACGGCTATGGATGGTGCAGTCATCCATAGTTATTAATCCTCGGCGACCAAATACGGCGGTGTTAGATTTATTGATACACAGAAACACATGAATATGGAAAATTTTAAAACATCAAGACTTATATTTCATTTCAAATCATTTCCAATTCATTACATAATCTCACAATTGTAAACCACGTTCAGAGAAAATATATTTATTACAACATACGCCAAGAGCGACATATGAAGATGCCTCCTTGGATTATCAGAGTATATACATGCAATATAACAACTTTGCCATTACAAACAACACATCGGAACCAAATAAAAGAAAAATCTATATAGCTATCATGTCTCCTGCACATCTTCAGAAGCTTTATTCGTCTAATGAGGTACCTGTAAACCTCAACTCTCAAACTACTCAAAATCAATTGAGTACCCGAGAGTTTAAGGGGAAAACATAAACTTCGAGTCAGGCATAAAGTCTGGTATGAATAATAATCTACCATCTCAAATCATTTAGGTATCTAGTGAGACCACGCCGCTTAGCGAAACGAGATTTCCCCTCACTAGTATCTCAAAGCCTTTATAAAACCATATACTGTGCTCCAGAATCCACAATGGTTAAAACAAAGTCATTTTAAAATATTATGATGATACGCAACCATATTAAAACATACTGGATTTCCCATCCTCTGCTTAACTGACTCCCTATCATATTTATAGTTTCTAGGGTCACCATTAACCTATTGGTTTTCATGGGCTTACTAATAACCTTTATAAATATTTGGACTCTCCGTCCAATTTCATAGTTTTCATGGGTGCACTATGAACCTATTGGCCCCTACCAATTAACTTAATTAATTCATGGATTCCCCTGATTCTATTGGTGACTCCAATAACTTTTCACTTATCCTAGTTTTCATGGGTTGGCTAGGAACCTATTGACATCTGTCAATAACGTAATCTGGACATAGTTTTCATGGGATCACTATGAGCCAATTAGCCCTTGCCAACCACTCTTTATAACATAGTTTTCATGGGATCACTATAAACCTATTGGTAACTCCAATAACTTTCGAATCATAGTTTTCATGGGATCACTATGAACCTATTGGTAACCCCAATAACTTCCTAATCGAAGTTTTCATGGGATCACTATGAACCTGTCTTCATGACAACTTCCATATTTAGGCATCCTATGTTTTGGTCTCCCTGACCTCTTGGATGCAAATCTACTCATCTAGAAGTTTACTCAATTTATATTCACTATTGGGCTGTGCAGTTAAAGCGCTCGGCAGATTCAATGCGGTGGAGGTGCAAAAAGTCATAGCGGGGATACAGCGAGGAAATAGCAGGATATAGCGGATGACTCTAAAAAAAAAATATAAAACTCGTACTTAATGTTTTTACAAATATATAAATGGTAATTAAATGAAAAGTTAACATTCAATTGAATTATAATTAATACATAAATAATTTTAAATAAAAACATGTGTGAATATACTGTAAATAAACGTAAAACTGTTATATAACATAATTGAAATTTAGTAGAATATTATAGCATTTTCATTTCTGAAAAAATATATTAAAAATTCAATTAAATAAATTAATTTCATAATTTTTGTAATGTATAAATGTCATTTTTCAATTCATTTCTTTTAAAGAAGATATAGCGGAAATAGCGGAATATAGCGGGAATAACGAGATATAGCGGAAATAGCAGGGCTTAAAGCGGAAAGGCTATATTTGGAGCTATATGGAAAAATGGTAGCAGTAGAAATCCGCTATGAGATATAGCAGGGTTATAGCGGGGCATTAACTGCATAGCTATTGGGTCAACCTA
This sequence comes from Allium fistulosum, assembly GCA_030737815.1. Taxonomy (NCBI): domain Eukaryota; kingdom Viridiplantae; phylum Streptophyta; class Magnoliopsida; order Asparagales; family Amaryllidaceae; genus Allium; species Allium fistulosum. The sequence continues at coordinate 491,741,375 of CM060905.1, read as the reverse complement.
GCTGGTTCTTCTGCCCTTTATCCCCAAAATGCAGTTATGGGTCCATTATAATGTGAATATATTTATATTTGAGGAAGCAAACATAATTACAAAACAATACCACTCATGTGGGTTTAATGTCCTTGAAATACTTTCCATATAAAACATGGTTAATCCTTTTAACCTATAATTTTATCAAGGAAAACTTCTTCTTAAAATCATTTCAAAACTCCTTTAATTTAGCCATGGGTTTTTCCTTTAAAAATGATTTTAGTTTACAAAACCTTTCAAAACCTTCGAAACCTTGCTTTTGACTTCATAGGATGACCTCTTTCGAAAGGATCAAGATTTATCTCCAAAACATTAGGCTCCTACCTCTCTATACTTTAAAACCTTCCTTTCGTAACCTTCCGATTGTATTAAAGTATTAACATTTAACTTTAGAAGCATAACTTCGAAACTATTTGAAAGCATCTCTTTCAAAACCATCCTTTATCATATAAAATATTGAGGAAAACATGATGGCGTCGGCACCATCTCTTTCGAAAGCTTTAAACCATTTAAACAAACACTGAAGGATAGCATCGAAAACCCTTTCGAAGCCATTCCCTTCAAAACCCTTGGACCCTTTCAAAAGCATTTAGGAAGTGACTTAAAACATCTTTAAAAACAAAGACTACCTTTTGAAAGCATTGATGACTTTAATACCATCGAAAGGCTAAAGAACGGTAGCAGAGCTTCGACTAGGTCGGAACCCCTTCTTTTATAACATTCTTTCATAAGTAAAGGAACCCATTCCAAAGCAAACTTATGTTAATGGCAACTCTTTCGAAACCTTTCAAAATCCTCTTTCGAAAAAATATGCTTCGACTCCTTCGAAGGCTTAATTAAAGCAAAGGCAGGCGCTTCACTTTTTAAAAACAAACCAAGGCATCGACTCCTTCGGAAGCCATGCTTTCGACACCTAACCTTTCGCCTTTCTTTAATCCACATCGTACCGTCCTTGTGGTACCTTGTGTATTGGTTTCGACTTAGTAGGTTTCAACTAAGTGGAAAGCGAAAGCTCTGTGTCGAAAGGTACTTCTAAAGAAGGCGGAACCAACTTTTCTGGGTAGACCTGGATTTGTACTACTTAAAGCAAATCTTTTTCTAACTAACCTGCCACGTGTCAACACCAGATTACTTTCCTTAACTTTTTCAAATTCTTTACTAAAATAATTACCGTTAATTCCAGATCTAAACCAGGGTTAAGTTAATCAAATAAGCTCTTCCATGAAGCAAAATAAATATTGCAAAGAAGTCCCTCTTCTAAAATAATTTAATTTGCATAGCAAATCACTTTGGAAAAATCCCATAAATTCCAGAAATTCACTTTAATCATGTTATCTAACATATCAAAATTTCAGACCAAATTCTCAATATATTTTCCAAAATAAATTTATAAACCCAAATAAACATATTTTCCTTTGAAAATTCATAACAATCTTTCCATAGCTTGGAAAATTTTCAAAATTAAAACCCAACTCCAAAATCATATTTTACATAACATAAAATTTTCCCATGGCATTTAATCATCAACATATATCGGTTTTTACCCTAAAACCATGTATAATCACATTTAAACAAACTTGTTTAAATTAAACAAATCAATATTCAAGCATATCATCATCCAATTCATTGTAAAAATGAATTTACCCTTAAATTCGAAAACATATGATTCAAAACAAAAATAGAGATGGAATTTCTATTCACTTTGATTAAAATAAGGAGATTGGATTGAGATTTATTTCCTCTAAGCTTGAATTTCTAGCTTTTAATTGAATTCCTTTTTCTTAATGGCCCGACCCTTCCTTAAGCTTTTGGTTTGCGTTTCAAAATGACGTGAATGGGAATGAAATTGTAGGAACAAAAATATATAAGGGTAAGGGTTATGGGTGGCAAATTCCTAATATACCCTTATGTAATTTAATTAACCTATAAACCATTTTTATGCCCATTTAATTATTTTAATGGACACGACCTTTAGATTTATTCAAATCTCAACCCCCTTATCACTTATCATTTACATTATTCTATTTAATTTATCTAATTAAATCTCCTGAATAATGTTATTAAAAGTTAGGGGTGTTACAGGCTCTCCCCTCCTTAAAGAATTTCGTCCTCGAAATTTAGTAAGGACTAAATACTAAACATATCAATCATTTGTAACGACTCCTAACAACCATACTAGTCTACCTGACTAGGAATTATCTATATAAATCTAGTATAGACATACCCTTAAAGCAGATCAGGATAAGTATCTCAAATCCTATCCTCTGTCTCCGAAGTACAGTCCTTCTCGTGGTTGATCCACTGAACTTTCACCAACTTGACTGTCTTTTTTCTGAATCTTTTCTCATCTCTCGCAACAAACCAAACTAGTTGTCTAGAAAAAGTCAAATTAGGCTCTATTACTAGATCTTCCAACCTTGTCGGAGGAATAGTGGCCTCAGGATCATGCACATACCTGTGAAGATGAAACACATGAAATACATTATGGAGACCTACCATATTGCTCGGCAACTCTACTCTGTATGAGAGCTTTCCAATCCTCTTTATAATCTGGAATTGACTAACATATTTTGGTGCTAGTTTCTTTGACTTCCCAAACCGTACCACACCCTTCATCGGTGATACCTTAATGAAAACTCTGTCTCCAACTGAGAACTCTAGGTCTTTACGCCTCTTATCTGTGTAACTCTTTTGCCTGGATTGAGCTTCCTTCATCCTTTCTCGGACCAACTCAATCTTCTCTGACGCCTCCCTAACCAAATCTAGACCTAAGACCAATTTGTCTCCCGTCTCTAACCAACATACATGGGATTTGCATGGTCTTCCATACAATGCTTCAAAGGGCGTCATTCCTATATTAGTCTAGTAACTATTATTATTGGAAAACTCAACCAAATGTAGGTGATACTCCCAAGATCCACCAAAGTCCAACACATAAGCTCTCAACAAATCCTCGAGTACCTTGTTGACTCTCTATGTCTACCCATCCGTCTATGGGTGATATGCGGTAGTCGTCTTAAGCTTAGTGCCTAACACATCCTGTAAACTTTTCCAGAACTCACTAGTGAATAAAGCATCTCTGTCATTGACTATGCTACTAGAAACTCCATGAAGTCTAACTATGTTCTTCATGAACAACTTCATCAAAAAAGGTGTCGTCTTGGTCGGCTTTACTGGAATGAAATGGGTACTCTTGGTCAACCTGTCCACAATGACCTATATACTCTCATTTCCTCAGCATGAACTTGGCAACCCATCTATTAAATCCATGGATATCGAAACCCATTTCCAAACTGGAATCTCTTAAGGCTAAAGTAACCCACTCGGCTTTTGATGTTCGACCTTCACTTGTTGAAAGTTTACACACTCCCTAACCCACAAGCCAACATCCCTCTTCATTCCTTCCCAATAGAAGCTCCTCTTCATATCCTGATACATCTTGGTCCCTCTAGGATAAGTCGTAAACTTAGATCGATGACATTCCCTAAGAACTTCTTTCCTCAAGTTTTCAACATTTGGAACACATAGTCGCCCCTTCTTTCTCAACCATCCTCCCTAGTCAAGACAAAAATATTTCAAATCATCGATCCCAGTTCCAACCTCAAGCCTTTTGATCTTCTCCGCTAATAATGGATCCTCCTTCTATTTAGAAGCAATTCTCTCGATCAACACTGGTCGAACTTCTAAACAGGACAACATGACAGTACTCTGACTAGAACTACCAGTCTATCTTAACTACACACCGCAACTGGCCAAAGCTTCTAGATCCTTCCATTCTGCTAACATAGCCAACACCACATTATGATGTCTTCTGCTAATAGCATCAGCCACCTTATTACCTTTCCCTGGTGTATATTCTATACCAAAATCATAAGCAGCCAAAAACTCCAGCCACCTTTACTGCCTCATATTCAACTCCTTTTGAGAGAATAATATCTTAAAGACTTACGATTGGTATACAACTTAAATCCTCCACTAAGAGATAATGCCTCCAAATCTTCAAGGAAAAAATTACTGCAGCCAACTCCAAGTCATGAGTAAGATATCTTACTTCATGCTGTCTAAGCTGCCTAGATGCATAGGCAATGACTTTGCACTTCTGCATCAACACTGCTCCCAATCCAGTCCCACATGCATCAGTGTATACTACCAACCCTTAGTTTACATCTGGAACCACTAACACTGGAGCATTGGTCAATAAATGCTTTAGCTTAAGGAATGCTTCCTCACATTTGTCGGACCAAACAAACTTCACTTCCTTCCTAGTAAGCTTAGTCAAAGGAGCTGCTATCTGCGAGAAATCCTTGATGAATCTCCGGTAGTAGCCAGCAAGTCCAAGAAAACTTCTGATCTCAGTCACCGTCTCTAGTCTCTTCCAATTATTAATAGCTTCGATCTTATCTAGATCGACTGACAATCCTTTCTCTGAAACCACGTGACCAAGAAACTTAACCACTTTCTTCCAAAAATGAAACTTGGAAAACTTCGCCTTTAGCTGATTTTGCCTCAGCGTCTCAAGCACAACTCTAAGATGATCTTCATGCTCTCTTTCATCCTTAGAGTATACAAAATGTCATCTATAAACACTAAAATGAATCTATCCAAATACTCTCGGAAGACTCGGTTCATCAAATCCACAAAGAAAGCAGGTGCATTCGTCAACCCAAATGGCATTACTAACCATTAATACGAGCCATATCTAGTCCGAAATGCTATCAAAGGAATATTGTCCTCCGCTACTCTCAACTAATGGAACCATTTCGCCATATCCAACTGGGAAAACACTCTGGCTCCACTCGACTGATCAAACAGATCATATATCCTCAGCAGAGGGTACTTATTCTTTATCGTCCTTTCATTCAACTTATGATAGTCGATACATATTCTTAATGACCCATCTGGTTTCTTTATGAACACCGCGGCTGCTCCCTAAGGATAACTGCTTGGTCTAATAAAATTCCTTCCTTCTAGATCCACTAGCTGAACCTTCATTTCCTTCATCTCGGTCGGTGTCATCCTACTAGGTGGTCTACTTACAGGTTCAGCTCCTGGCACAAGATCTATCTGAAACTCAATATCTCGTTTCAGTGGTAGTCCTATGACTGGCTCAAAGACATCTACAAACTCTCTTGCTATTCGAAACTGACTTAGCTCTTCTCCCACTTTCATTGCACTTAACAAAGCACAACTACTCCAGTCAGAATTCTTTACGGAGAATATAATTCAGTTATGACTATCAGGGTGTCTTAGTGATATCTCCCCATCTTGGCAAAATATCCTTGCCTCATACCTTCTAAACCAATCCATACCCAAAATGATTCCGAAATCTACGAAATCAAAAACATACAAACTGCATGAAAATTTATGACCTAACAAATCAAATTCAAACAGGTCACATCTCATCCCCAGGGTTGCATACCCTCCTATTGGATTCGCAACCCTTAAGGAAGTACAATGTATGTGGGTTCTAAGCATAACCTATCAACCAAACACTGAGATATAAATGAATGTGATGCACCGGTATCAAATAGTACCCTAACCAATATACTTTGAATCAAAAATGTACCTTCCATCACAGTCTTTCCCTTATCAGTTGTAGTTGGCTTAGCAAATGATCCAATAGTAAAAACTTTACCCTTATCTGTGCTGACTGGCTCTGGACACTGGTTCTTATAATGCCCAACTTGATCACAATTAAAGCACTTCACATTCTTCTTATCTGCAGCCTTCTTCCCTTGCCTGGCCGGTACTCATGAGCATAATGACCCTTCTTATCACATTTGTAGCAAACTAAATCAGCATTCACCTTCTTGGCAGCATCCCCTTTCTAGGCTCCCTTCTTTCTAAAGAATTTCCTCTTCTTTCCCAGAGGACCCTAGGATTCAACTTGATTCTCTCTAGCACAACCAGCCAGCATCTCTTCATGACGAATGGCCATCTCCACCACCACATTACAAGGTTCTCGAATATGGGTCATGGTCATTCTAGCAAGCACAGGTCTTAGTCCTCGAATGAACCTCTCATTCCTTCTGATGTCAGTGTCAACAATAGCATATCCATATCGAGACAGCTCGTCAAACTTAGCAGCATACTCGATTACTGATATTTCTCCTTGAACTAGATCCATGAACTTCCACATCAACTCCGACTTAGAAACCTCAGATAGAAACCTCTGCTCAAACCTCCTTCTTAAATCAGCCCATGTCAGATCTTCCTCTGGAACTCCGACAATCACACTATTCCACCGGTGAAGCGCTACCCTTTTCAACTTCCTAAAGGCCAGCCTCATCTTTTGCCCATCATCTAATCCAAGATCATTAAATATCCTCTCATAGTGCAATAGCCAATTCCCAACTTCAACAACATCTCTGTTCCAACAAACGGCTTTCCACCCAAACTGGTGTAGTCTCTACTCAACTTAGCATAGTTATTCCCAACTGGAGCCACAGGATTAGCTCCTCCAACATTACCAGCAACCCCAGCTTGCAAAAGATAGGCTAACAACTGATACACCATCCCCACATCTACTGGAGGATTTCCAGCACCTGCATCAGCTTCAGCATTTGGATTAGCATTATCCTATCGACCTTGGTTCCTCCTAGTATTAGGTTGAACATTTCCGTTGTTTATGGTGCTTCCTCCACCTAGATTTCCTCTTCTATTTCCTGCTTCCATATCTTCTTTATCGTAAATCTAAATACGAGCCTTAGTAAGATACAGAGGAACGATATAAGAGAGGGGAACACTTACTTGTACACACACACACGCGCGCGCGCGCGCACACACACACACACACACATATATATATATATCAAATACAAGTACGCTACTATAGCGTTAACCCAAACCCCGATCATATTTTCAAATTCATTGGATTATGTTTGAAAATCTTTTAGGTTTAACTTTCTTTTAAAGTTTCATAAACCTATGCTCTGATACCAACTTGTAACATCCCCTACTTTGAGGTCCAAAACTAACGGCTACGGATTCTGCAGTTATCCATAGTTATTAATCCTAGATGACCAAATACGGCGGTGTTAGATTCATTGATACACAGAAACACATGGATATGAAAAAATTTAAAACATCAATCAAACTCACATTTCATTTCAAAACATTTCCAATTCATTACATAATCCCACAATCGTAAATCACATTCAGAGAAAATATCTGTAACGCCCCACCCCTAGACCATATTTCTATATTTTGAATTAAATAACAATTTTACATTTTTAATTAAAAACTACATTCTTACTTCAATTTCAAGTCATTTTGACACTGTTAACTTGTTCAAACCTGCTGTCGAATATTGAGTCGCGGCTTGTTTTAAACGGATAATACATAGTGTAATTTCCGTTATTTCGATGTTCTCTTGATATTTCTTTCTGGATTTCATACATGGGGTTTATAATGTGTTTTAAAAATGTTTTTCAAATAAATGGGCTTTTGAAATTATTATTATATTTTTTTTAAGTATAAAAATTATATACTCTATAATAAGAGAATTTCAAAGGCAATTTCTAAAGCGATTTCGAAACGTTCCTAAAACTCGTTTTCTTCAACTTAATTTCTATATAAAACACACAATTTTGCACTTCAAGCGATGAGGGAGGAGAATTAAGTGATTAGATAAGAAGAAAAAATGTCAAAATATTTACAAAATATTCAAAAGAAATCAATGTTCATTCTCTTCAAATCAAACTCCTCTTTTCTCCACATTTTACCTCTTCTTATATCGGCCATAACTCCTTCAGACTTGAACCAAAATGCAAAATTATTTTTTTTAAACCATATAAAATTCCAGTGGCTACAACTTTTATGTTGTGTACTTTTTATAATTTTGAGGTTTGCTATACCTGAAACTCAATTCTTTAAAGTGCATTTTCGGGTTTTATATTTGTGAATCCGAGAATAGCTCCTTTTCTTTTAACCATATCTCCCTCACAACAACTTGGATTCAAATGAAGGTCATAAAGTACCACAATAATCTCTAAAAGAAATAACATGATCATCTAACAAAATATGAATCAAAAAAAGCCTCATATCATCGGCAACTCAAATAAACAAAGGATATGAATATCCCAAATCAAGCCAAAAGACAAATAACAAATACCAATGAAGGTAACACAAGTTTCCACAAGGTAATCGCTATATATTATGTGGTTCAAAGGACCTACCCCGAAAGGCGATACTCTAGGGAAACATAAATATCAAAGAAACAAAAGATGCAAGTGCTCAGTACTGTATAAACAAGGATCCACAAGTCGGAAGGCGATAAACCCAAGTATCTCTCAAGCGATGACGAAGGACCAACTCCAAAAGCGATACTATAGGGCAAAAAACTCGAAGGCAACAAACCCGAAGGCACAAACCCGAAGGCAATAAACCCTAACACAAACCGAAGGCAACAAACCATAGTGGCGAAGGTCCGGAGGCCTAGTACTGGACACCACTAACCGACAATATGTGTTACAAACCCCTCGGATAGGAACCCTCAAAGTGTTAACGTGTGTCCCATACCACACGTTCGTACTAAACGGTTTACAAACCGTTAGTTAATTCCACACTCAAAGCAGTACAAAGTTTACCTCATCTCATCGGTAAACCAGACCCGAAGGTCAAAACGATCAAACGAATAGATTAGGAATTAACTGAAAAGATAAACGCACGTGTTCATAGCACACGTTTTATCTAATCATTTAATTCTCCTTCCTATTCACTCAAAGTGAAAAATTGTGTGTTTTATATAGAAATTAAGTTGAAGAAAACGAGTTTTTGGAACGTTTCGAAATCGCTTTAGAAATTGCCTTTGAAATTCTCTTATTATAGAGTATATAATTTTAATACTAAAAAATAATATATAATAATAATTTCAAAAGCCAATTTATTTGAAAAAACATTTCTAAAACACATTATAATATTTGTGTATGAAATCCAGAAAGAAATATCAAGAAAACATCGAAATAACGGAAATTACACCAAGTATTATCCGTTTAAAACAAGCTGCGATTCAATATTCGACACCAGGTTTGAATAAGTTAACAGTGTCAAAACAACTTGAAATTTTTCAAAAATATAGTTCAACATTCCTACTTCAATCTTTAAAAGGAATCATTCAAATCTGATTTGAAACGAAGAATCTGCGTCGTTTCAAAGTTGGACCAAAACAAGGTTTTAAACACTGAATTACAACAAGCTGCGAGTACAAGTTCGACAGCAGTTTCGAAATAGCAAATGAAGCCAGATTGTCATGAAATTTTGCAGGAATGTAATAAAGCACTCCTACTTCAATCTTCAAAAAGAATCACCCAAATACAATTTGAAACGAAGAATCTGCGTCGTTTCAAAGTTGGACCAAAACAAGGTTTTAAACACTGAATTACAGCAAGCTGGGAGTACAAGTTCGACAGCAGTTTAGAAATAGCAAACGAATACAGATTATCATGAAAATTTGCAAGAATGTAAATAAACACTCTTACTTCAATCTTCAAAAAGAATCACCCAAATCCGATGTGAAACGAATGATCTATGCTGTCTCAAACATGGACTCAGGCCATGTTTGCAACAGTTCAAAAACCAAAAATGTACAGGTCTGAAACTATCTTGGGTTCAACTTCCAGGCAAGAAACAGAGGATCAAATTGCATCAGATTGACCTCAAAATTGGTATGCATATAGTAGAAAACTTTAGCTTTCAAATAAAAAAAGAATAATGCAATTTGAATAAAATATGAGAAAGATATGATGTCTCAAAGTTGAATCCAGACAGTGTTTTCACTGTAAAACTCTGGGCAAAAACATGGTCCATATCAAAGTTTGGCAGCATATTTATATAAGCTATCTATGTCGAAATGACCTGAAATTTGGTATGCTTATAGTAGAGAACTTCATCTTTCAAAAAAAAAGAATCATGCAATTCGAGTAAGAAATGAAAGAGATATACTGTCTCAAACATGGACTCAGGCCATGTTTGCAGCAACTCAGAAAACAAAATATGCACGGAAAATTTTCAGGCTGTGCATTGATTTTGCAGTGCAGTTTTCAGGCATCAAACGAATATGTTTTGCAATGAAATTTGACATGCATATACTACAACACACATGCTATCAACTGAAGAAAATCCGGCAGCATTTCGTTGCCGAAATTGGAAGAAAATGATGTGCAAAGTGACATACAAACTCAGATTTCACCAAAAACAAAATATGAACATAATGTCAAGGTATTGAAGCTATTTTCGGTTAGATTTTGGCATTTTGAAGCTTTTGCTTCAGCTAGCGATTGTGAGCAGTAACACACATTGCTGTTGCAATGGAAAGACTTGGATTTTGGTTGCAAAACAGAAGCTTGGCTTGAGATTACAAGCCTTGAGAACCTGTAGAACAAAAGAAAAAGACATGCAAGAGTAATTCAACAATAAATTAGAAAACCCATTTTTGAAATTAGGATTTTGCTGAAATTATAGAGTTTTGGAGTTGAATGCCTTTGATTTGTCTCTAGATTGCAAAAAGACTTTGATTTTGTTGAATTAAATGAAGAAATTGTTGCAACTTGGAAGAAGAGATAAACTCTCCAAATCGTTGTGTAATCATCTATGGCAGCAAGGTGAGTATATAAACTCACAAAATCTAGCTACTGAGAATTGTTTTAGCCATAATTTCTTCGTTTCTTAACCGAATTTGATAATTTTAGATGCTTCGGAAAGCTTAAATCATGTAATACAACTTTCATGTATTGAGTTTTCTGTAATTTTGAGGTTAGCTATGTCAAAATCGAATTTTTCTACTGCTATCCCGAGAGCAAAACCAATATTTGCTCTATGCTCGATGCTGAAACGAAATTGGCCATAACTTCTTCCATATTTCTCTATTTTAAATTAAATAACAATTTTACATTTTTAATAACAAATCCCATTGTAATTAACAATGTAAAATTGTTATTTAATTTAAAATAGAGAAATATGATAATAAAATTGTTTTACACTTAAATAAAAGATTATTTATTTTATTATAACATTTTATTATCATATTTCTCTATTTTAAATTAAATACCAATTTTACATTGTTGATTACAATGGGATTTGTAATTAAAAATGTAAAATTGTTATTTAATTTAAAATAGAGAAATATGGTCTCGAGGTGGGGTGTTACAATATATTTATTACAACATACGCCAAGAGCGACATATGAAGATGTCTCCTTGGATGATCAGAGTATATAAAGGAAATATAACAACTTTGCTATTATAAACAACACATCGGAATCAAATAAAAGAAAACTATATATAGCTATCATGCCTCCTGCACATCTCCGGAAGCTTTATTCATCTAATGAGGTACCTGTAAACCTCAACTCTTAAACTACTCAAAATCAATTGAGTACCCGAGAGTTTAAGGGGAAAACATAAACTTCGAGTCAGACATAAAGTCTGGTATGAATAATAATCTACCATCTTAAATCATTTAGGTATCTAGTGAGACCACGCCGCTTAGCGAAACGAGATTTCCCATCACTAGTATCTCAAAACCTTTATAAAACCATATACTGTGCTCATGCACCCACGATGGTTGAAACATAGTCATTTCAAAATATTATGATGATATGCAACCATATTAAAACATACTGGATTTCCCATCCTCTGTTTAACTGACTCCCTATCATATTTATATTTTCTAGGGTCACTATTAACCTATTAGTTTTCATGGGCTTACTAATAACCTTTATAAATATATGGACTCGCTGTCCAATTTCATAGTTTTCATGAGTGCAGAATGAACTTGTTGGCCTATGCCAATTAACTGAATTAATTCATGAGTTCCCTTGAACCTATTGATGACTCCAATAACTTTTCTCTTATCCTAGTTTTCATGGGTTGAGTAGGAATCTACTGACATCTGTCAATAACTTAATCCAGACATTGTTTCATGGGATCATTATGAACCAATTGGCCCTTGCCAACCACTCTTTATAACATATTTTTCATGGGATCACTATGAACCTATTGGTAACTCCAATAACTTCCTAATCATAGTTTTCATTGGATCGCTATGAACCTGTCTTCCTGACAACTTCCATATTTAGGCATCCTATGTTTTTGTCTCCCTGACCTCTTGGATGCAAATCTACTCATCCAGGAGTTTAATCAATTTATATTCATACTGGGTCAACCTAGCTGGTTCTTCTGCCCTTTTTCCCCAAAATGCAGTTATGGATCCATTATAATGTGAATATATTTATATTTGAAGAAGCAAACATACTTACAAAACAATAACACTCCTGTGGGTTTAACATCCTTGAAATACTTTTCATATAATACATGGTTAGTCCCTTTAATCTATAATTTTATCAAGGAAAACTTCTTATTAAAATAATTTCAAAACTACTTTAATTTACCCATGGGTTTTTCCTTTAAAAATGAGTTTGGGTTATAAGACCTTTTGAAACCTTGCTTTTGACTTCATAGGATGACCTCCTTCGAAAGCATCAAAATCTATCTTCAAAACATTTGGCTCCTGCCTCTCTAATACTTTAAAACCTTCCTTTTAAAACCTTTCAATTGTATTAAAGTATTAACATTTGACTTTAGAAGCATAGCTTCGAAACCATTTGAAAGTACCCATTCCGAAACCATTGGAAGTAACCCTTCCGAAATCATTGAAAGTCTCCCTTTCGAAACCATTGGGTTTATACTTAAAATATTATTTGGGTCAAAGTGAATATAGGCGAAAGCATCTCTTTCGTAACCATCCTTTATCATATAAAATATTGGGGAAAATATGATGGCGTCGGTACCATCTCTTTCGAAAGCTTTAAACCATTTAAATAAACATTGAAGGATAACGTTGAAACCTCTTTCGAAGCCATTCCCTTCGAAACCCTTGGACCCTTTCGAAAGCATTTAGGAAGTGACATAAAACATCTTTAAAAAAACACTACCTTTCAAAAGCATTGATGACTCCAATACCATCGAAAGGCTAAAGAATGACAGTAGGGCTTCGACTAGGTCGGAACCCCTTCTTTCAAAACATTCTTTCATAAGTAAAGGAACCCATTCGAAAGCAAACTTATGTTAATGACAACCCTTTCGAAATCTTTCAAAAACATATGCTTCGACTCCTTCTAAGGCTTAATTAAAACAAAGGCAGGCGCTTCTCTTTTTAAAAAGAAAACCAAGGTATCGACTCCTTCGGAGGCCATGCTATCGACACCTAACCTTTCGCCTTTCTCCAATCCACTACGTACCATCCTTATGATACCTTGTGTATTGGTTTCAGCTTAGGAGGTTTCGACTGAGTTGAAAGCGGAAGCTCTGTGTCGAAAAGTACTTCTAAAGAAGAGGGAACCAACTTTTCCAAGTAAACCTGGTTTTATACTACATAAAGCAAATCTTTTTCTAACTTTCCATGTGTCAACGCTAGATTAGTTGCCTTAACTTTTCAAATTATTTACTAAAATAACAGCTGCTAATTCCAGATTTAAACCAGGGTTAAGTTAATCAAATAAGCCCTTCCATCAAGCAAAATCAATATTGCAAAGAATTCCCTCTTCTAAAATAATTTAATTTGCATCGTAAATCACTTTGGAAAAATCCCAAAAAATTCCAGAAATACACTTTGATCATGTTATCTAACATATCAAAATTTCAGGCCCAAATTCTCAATATATTTTCCAAACTTAATTTATAAACCCAAATAACCATATTTTCCTTTGAAAATTCATAACAATCTTTCCATAGCTTGGAAATTTATCAAAATTAAAATCCAACTCCAAAATCATGTTTTACATAATGTAAAATTTTCCCATTGCATTTAATCATCCATATATATCGGTTTTTACCCTAAACCGTGTATAATCGCATTTAAACAATCTTGTTTAAATTAAACAAATCAATATTCAAGCATATCATCATCCAATTCATCATAAAAACGAATTTACCCTTAAATCCGAAAACATATGATTCAAACCAAAAATAGAGATGGAATTATTATTCACCTTGATTAAGACAAGGAGATTGGACTGAGATTGATTACCCATAAGCTTGAATTTCTAGCTTTTAATTAAATTCCTTTTATCTTAATGCTCGACCCTTCCTTAAACTTTTGGTTTGAGTTTCAAAATGACGTGAATGGGGATGAAATGGATGGAACAAAAATATATAAGGGTAATGGTTATGGATGGCAAATTCCTGATATACCCTTATGTAATTTAATTAACCTAAAAACAATTTTTAAGCTCATTTAATTATTTTATTAGGCACAACCTTAATTAGATTTATTCAAATCTCAACCCCTTATCACTTAACATTTACACTATTCTATTTAATTTATCTAATTAAATCTCCTAAATAATGTTATCAAAAATTAGGGGTGTTACAGTTTACTCTGGAGATTCTATTACTTTACACTTGACAATAGTTCTACATCAGCCAAATACCATTACAGCATGCTATACGGGTATATTGGGTAGCAGAGGTGTTAGGCGTCATCATATTTTGTACCAGAGCTAAGGTTGCATATTTAATCTAAGGGATACCAGGATCCATTAGAGATAGAGAATGAGTTATCACTCTAGAATTGATCCAGTGTATATGAGAGAGCATGCTTGTTATACATTTTGACTTTCAAAACTTTATCGTAATATATATAGTATACGTCACATTGCACACATGAGCAACATTGATGCAACTTTCATTTATGTGAGACTGATCATTCTTATTACAAATTAAGGATGAGACAGCATATGAGAAGCATTGCTAGGAACTCCACTGGAGTTAAGGAAGGGACAAGTTCGAGGGCAGCTAACTCTGAATTACAGGATATGTTTGCTGAGATAGTGCGAAACATGTTTCAGAATGTCCAAATTGCTCCTAATGCCGATGGTGCTTAAGTGAAGGCACCCAGAATCGAATTTGTTAATTTGATTAGGGATTATTTTAGCTTGGGAGGTAAACCATTCCTTGGAATGGAGTTGGTCATTGAAGTCCAAGATTGGATTAATACATGTGAAAGGATCTTTGAGGACCTAGAGCTGGAGGAAGCAATGAAGAGAAAGCCGGCCTCTAGACAGCATCAAGGGCGAGAGATGGGTTGGTGGAATGCCATCAAGATTACTACCTCAAAGGATCAGATTACCTGGGAGTGTCTTAAGATTAGGTTTGAGGAGAAGTACACATAGTCTTTTAGAAGTCAGTACCATTCCTTAAGTTTGCTGATTTGAGGCAGGGAGATATGACTATCTCACAATATCTGGCCAAACTAGATATGCTATTGAAGTACAGTCTATCTTTAGTTGATACTTGATTGAAAAAGAACGAGAATTCCATCTGCTAGGACATATTGATGAGTTCTTTGAGAAGCTTGTTGAGAAGGCTCTCCAACACAAAAGTTTGTATCCTAAGTCTAAGTTGGTTGTTGTTCCCAAAGAAGAGCCAAAGCCGCAAGCTGGTGGGGAGGCACGAGGAAATGGAACAACAATAAGAAGAAGAAATTCCAGATTAAAGGTGGCCCAAAGAAGGGCAAGTAGGAGCCTACATCCTACAACTATAGGGAGAATGGTCATCTTATCAAAGACTATAAACTGATGGAAAGAAGTGCTATAACTACAACAAATTCGAGCATTTTCAGAAGGACTATCCTAAAATTATTAAGCAGAAGCAGGTAGTGAAAGCGTATGCTCTCAACACTGTTCCAACTTCGTCGAATGCTCCATCGGCGAAGGAGAAGTGAAACAACATCATCATTTGTAACACCCGATGGAGAATGAAGTGATATATGGTTGTCACGCATGAATATTCCCTTAGGCTGCACCAGTATGAATTTGAAAATCATATACTACTTACCTATACATATATGGTATCAACACAAAGCAATAAATAAGTGCTTGGCTAAGATAAAGCAATTCAAAATATAAATAAATAACAGTGAACAAAGAATCATCAACACAGCGATAATATATGATAGAAAATCTACATAAGTTTAAGTGGGTTACAAAACAAGTCAAATGCCCACTTTCCACTAAATATATACTGTATATGTCCCATATACACAACCCAATAACATAACATACACGAGACTACATAAGATACATAATGACACATAACTATACTAAATAGCTAGCCTCCGCTGTGCGCAATAACCACAAGCCGGTCACTCGTCCCAAAACCTGAAATGTCTTGGATTGACCAGAGTATTATATAAATAATACATGGGTTAGACTATGTCTAGAATTTAGACTGCAATATATCTTTACAACTAGCATGGTATAGTCATGTGTATCACGAGTGGCATATAAATATCAAAAACGTACCAATATATATATATATATATATATATATATATATATATCATAAACCATGCACATGTATCATTATAGTAAATAAATAAATCTATCATCTCATCACAAAGCTAATAATCAAAATGGGTGATACAACTACACATTCGTACATAGCAACACACATCCAATCCTATACACACATAAGTATCATCAAGTATTTTATGGCATGCACTCATTAATGCCAAGATTATCTCTCAGATAATCATAAAGTAGACATTCCCCAGTCCATCATACTCAATATATATGAAAATTCATAAAAAAACATCCAAACCAGCTATACATAAAACACAAACATGGCATACACTCGACGGTCAAAGATTTCTCTCAAATAACCATATAAAAGATAAATACTAGGTCTAACTTCTCGCTATCACATCCATAACTATCCTCGATAGCCATATAATAGATGTGCAGAGGTTACACTAATTCCTAGACACTGTCCCATAAATAATCCAAATAACCCATAATCACAAAACTAATTATCTAGACTACCAGTCTCATAGTTATTCAACTTGGCTCTTAGTCTCATGAATAATCATATAGAAACATTGCCCCTCAATAATTCAATAGACTCTCAATCTCATAGATTTTTCTCTAGGCACTCAGTCCTATAAGTAATATTGTGGGCTCTCAGTCTCATAAATAACTATTTTGGTATCAGACAAATTAGACGATCAGGTTGGCTCGTAACCACATACTCAATAATCTTGGAGAGTTAAATAAGTTTGTGCTATAACATCTCATCGATAACCATCTCTTCAATAAACAGACGAGAGACTGGTAACTTTCAACCTGCTCCAACAGCCTTTCTCTTATGCTCTCAACGCTGCTCCTTCAACCTTTAGTTACCTCGATGGCCATCGTGAACCAGTATCCATCAGGTGCAAGTCTACGCTATGCAATGGTTATGACCTTGCGCATGACCAATATGGTAGCAGACTGATGGCCTATGTGACATAGGGGCAGTGGCTCTCAGCCTTGGCTCTCGGCCATGCAAATAAAAAGGACATGTCATGGATTCATGATGCGACCTCGCAATCAAGCCGATGGTTTAGATGCTAGCCTAATCTGCTTTATTCCTCACCAAAACAATAGGATTACACACTCAAATAAATAGACACACTTATGGCTCTCGTCCCGCTCACTCTCAATTCATAACTTCATACATATAAATTCCCCATATAGCTCAACCATGTAAGAGTGAAATCTACTTACAAAAAGTAATCAAACAAATATTATCTTAGACGTCCTATACCACCTGGTGTTACCCACTTGTTTAATCAATGCTCGCAAACTACACTTGTAAAGGATAATATTCCATGTAACAAGTCCAAAGAAAAACCTGAGAGATATTAAAGAAAGTCCCATACTATATAGTATTATATATCCACTTATTCAATATTCTCATCACATAGAAGATATAACAAACGAAGCACATCATTCATTTGTAAAAGTGATTCCATTTATAAAAATATATTAAACTTCTAACAGCCTTTATCTTCTTTAAAAATAAAATTACCACTTTCTTCATTTTTTCAATAAAACCATAGATAGGGAATCAGACCTTTTAATACATTTCAAAATCTCTTTTCCATGTTAAAAATCCTAGAAAACTCCTTTATAATCAGTTCAATCATTTGTAAAAATCATCCTATAATTTTTTGTGATAGAATATAAATTTTAAAGGAATTTATAAGCCTCAACAAATTAATTTCTATTTACTTTAGACCAAAAACATATTTTTGGTAGTATCTTATTTATACTCATAATTCATTGAAAACTCTTGTAAAATCAATTAATAACATTTAGAAATCATTCCAACTCTAGAATCAAATAAGATTATCAATGAATTTTTAAAGCTCAAAAATAATTTATAGCTATTTTTAAAACTCAATTAATTAAATATTTAATACTTAATAAGAATAAAACATTTTCTTAAAAATATTTTCATATTTGGAATGCATCTAATTTTAACATCAAAACTCAAATTTTTAATGAAATTGGGGAAACAGTAATTATTATCTTTAAACAACAAGAGTTTCATTGTCTGGAGCTTCATTGCTCCAGAAAAGTTACCACGATAGGATAGTCCCCTCTAAGGTGCGTCGACTAGTTGTGATGCCCTAGGCAGTGAAGCCCTTGGCCATGAACTATTTTGAGCTCTTTCATGCTCTCCTTTCTTTCGATCCATTTCTTATGATATTTTCCCCATTCAAGCATGAATTCAAACACCCAAAATCAATAAACAAACATCCAAATTCAATGTATTAATTCAATTATGATTTTCAGTAATTGGTTCATACAATAATTAAGCACAAAGCAACATATATACAAATCATCTTAGAGCAATGCATTTATCAAATCTAGACATATATTTCTGGTGTGATAACACTCAACTTAGCAATGAGAAGCTCCATCTTTCCTCTAGCACTTCATTGCTTAATCAAAAGCCTCTTTCCACTTATGGTAATTTCATCTTGCCTCTGAACTTGATCAAAACCAAACATTTCAAGCTCCTAAGGGTGTAGATCCTAGTTGAGAAGCTTATATTCAAATTTCATAATTTATGCAAAGTTATTTGATTTGTTATTAACTTTGAAAAAAGGACTAGGGTTAAATATTTACTACGAGAGATGGAAATTAAGAAGATAAGTTAGGGGGATGACATTTTTTAAGTGTGTTATACTCTAATTTCTACAAAGTACAAATTGCTAATATTTGAAGGAAAGCTCCTTGGCTTGTAATTCTAAGACCTATCCTTCGGTTTTAACAAAATATGCAATCCAAGAGCATGAATAAATGTGTCAACCAAGGCCGATACCATAATTTAACCGAGGTAAGAAGTTTGACCGGGAGCATTAGTTACTGAGGCCAAAAACAAATCAACAAACAACAACAATTAATGGCTTAGACAGCCCAGACCGAGACCAATTGTCAAGATGAATGAAAGATATCCAAAAGCTATATATAAAAGCATCCCATCAACAATTCGCATCAAGTCGCAATCAACCGGATGATGGCATGCGTTCGAATCAAGATCGCTCATAGTAAGCTAGATCATCAATCCAAAGAGAAGGCGCTCAGCCAATGGCATCACGACATGCTGACTATAAATAGGCGGCTATTCCAAGGCGCAAGGGATCTTTCGGCACAAAAAAACTAAGAACTATATAGTTCTTTCCTATATTAGAGTTGTAATCAAAAAACTCATTAATGGCAGAAACACTTAGATTCAGTGTAATAAGCCTCTCATCCATATAAGAGTAACTAAATAAGGAAAGGACAGTGGGCTTAGGGACTTTCAGCCGAAACAACTATAATAGTATTGGTGTCATTTACTTTGTGCGTTCTACCCTTTTCGGCATCTACTATAGTTACCTCACGATTTAACTCTTCATCTTCCAAGCTCAACCATACTACATCTCAAAAATCATCCCTTAGAACTCAATATTCCCACTTAACTTCCAGAGCTTTACCTTTAGGCTTTAAGGTGCTGGTGGCGACAAAATTCCACACTAACATTTTTGACGCTAAAAGGAGGGCCCAACCTCCGCATATTTTTTCTTTTTGGAGATCAACATAGCCTTTCAACCAATTGTGTTTAATCCCGGAAACAAAAGAGTCATCTTGGAATAACCCTTCAATCTTTGCATTCAGTTCATTGAAGAAAACAACAATGAAAGGCTGGTCACCCTCATTTCATATAAGGAAAATGGTCAAGACTGTGATCTTATCTATGAACTCCAAGCTTCTCAGATCAAGCAACTTTCTAGATATCTTCAGGAATCCTTCCATGAATCTGCCAAACTTTGGAAAATCGTCTGCATGATGAAGTTAAAGATCTTTCCACCGAGTTACTAAATATGAAATTTTGGATCCCTCTAATAAGAGGACCACCCCGGGCACTCAAGGTGGTGAGTTTTGAAAGAAATTAAAACGTGATCAAGTTCTTACTCCCCTCAACCAGGTTGGGTATATCCCTAATTAGATTAGAATGGTAGGTAAATTCCCAATCAGGTTAGAATGTTGGGTAGACTCCCACTTAGACTAAAAGACTGAGTAGATTCCCGATACAAATAAAATGTTGGGAGAAGTTCCTAGGTCAAGATATCAAGTAGATTCTTGGGAAACTGAAAAGAAGGGTGTACGTAGAATCAGAATAAGACGAAACTCTTAATTGTGTTACTAAGTTGGCTCCAAACAGGAACCCAACCATAAAAGATGGTTAGGTCCAAAACCTTGTCTTAACAGAAATGTATTCGAGGGCAAAAGATACCCTATAGAAGGAAAGTTTAAAAAAATGAAAGCTCACTCAAGCAAAGCAATAACATAAGAAATAAAGTTGAAGGGGAAAAAGATTCTTTACATATAGTTTATTCAAGAAATTTTTACAAGGATAGGCCAAAACTAAAGAAGTAGTATTACAAAGACTGTATTACAAAATAAAAAACATCAGTGGGTAAAGTGTAAAAGCAAAAGGGGAGATCGTCCCCCAACTAGGCAAACCAAGATGATAAATCAGGACCCTCTGAAACAATCTGGATATTTATCGTCTCGGAAGGAACCTTTTAACACTATCATCCTCAACCTCCTTTCCTCTTTTTGTTTAAAAGGAATTGCCACATAATCTCCCGAGATCAAATATTATTTTGAGGCTTACTTTTCTCCAGGATAATCAAGCTCTTGGTTTTTAGACCTAGCTTCGACTCAAGAAAACTGCTCTTAACCTCAAAAGCCGTAAGGGTTACTTTCAACTTTTGGAGCTCGGCTAAACTATCCTCATAAGATTGGTAAAGTAATGCATAGTCTCGCCAGATCCTTAAACAATTTAGGCATGATACTCCCTAAGAAACATCAGCTTAAGATTAGTAGAGATAAAAATAGAAAGTAAGGAAGGACTCCATATCAGTTACCCTAGTTTGAGATAACGTATAATAATCGCATCAAGATTGAATGAGAATTCGAATATACTCAAGTCGTCGGAAGGGTTTCATTCAAAAAAAGTGAAAGAAATTATAGAAGATGAGAGTTACAAAGGTCATTACAAAGACAAGTTACAACATATATCCTCCTTTAAAAGTGTTATCAGGAGAATCTTCTTATACCACCTCATCAGCAATGGTTTCTTCTTTCTCCCTCTCTGAGCTTTCGGCTTCCTCCCCCTCCCCTATTGGGATTTCGACTATAAAGGCCTCAGTATCCTTCTCTCTTTGGCGTTCCCCATATTTCATAGCAAAATTGGCTTCGACAATGGCGACATTGTTTCTAAGATAAGAGAGAGAAAGGCTTGTCTTAATCTCGTTGGTGAGCGTCGACATCAAATAAAACTTGAAAGGCTCTCTTACTAACTTCCCTCTCATGCTCTTCTCTAGTAACGTAACATTCATTGTCAATCACCCCAGACTCGGCTTTCTTCAGGCTTTCGTCCTTTTCCTTTAGGGCTTTCTCAAGGGCCTAGATCCTATGATCCTTCTCTCCTAAATTCTTACTTGATTCCTCAACTTGAGTAGCTGCCTCTCGAACCTTATCCCTGAACTCCATTAACTCATTTTTTGTCGTATCATCAACAGCCACTATTTCCACAATTTTCGACCACTCATGTTGAAGGCCAGAGAATTCTGCCACAGTCTAGAAAAAGGTAAATTGAGTAAGGACAAAAAAAATTGAAACTGTAAACCTTTTACAAGAACTCCCCTTTTACCTCGATACTCGCCCGGAGGCCGTATTCGATCGTTTTTCGGACACTGCAAATAAGGGTGGGAAGCCTAGCATGCACTTCAATGATGACAGAAGAAAGATCACCTTCAAAATTGGCCCTTGTAATCTCCATGGCTTACTTGTTCTTCTTAGAAAGAAGACCCAGAAATTTTCTAGAGTTTCGACTTGGGGAAGGTTTATAGATCTTTTGTTTCTTAAATTCGAGATCCTCTTTGTCAGAAGATAACAACCCAGCCCTCTTCTTGATCGCTTTTCCCTTCTTTTGCAAGCCAGCTTTATTAGAAAACCCTATAACTAGGAAAAGAAGATAAGGTTAAAATCAAGATCGAGACTAAAAGTTACGATTAAGAACATTAAGTAGGAAAATCTAATGAGTAAATAGCGAAACCCTTAGCCTCACTTTCCTAAGGATTAGGTTAGGCTCATCTCCACTACCAATGATTATAGCAGAAGCTTCAACATACTTCCCAGAAGGCTTGAATTCAGCAAAATTAGTAGAAGGGTGTAAAAGACCCATGGCTTTCAGCTTGCTCTTGGTAAGAACTATGTGTCGGTATCATCGAAGGAATGGAATCTTCGTAACTTCTTTATATTTATCTTTAAACTAGCTAGCAAGTGCTAAATCGTTACTCTTTTCGGGTCTCACTAATTAAGTTCCAAAATAATAAAAGGACACAATTTAGATTATGAATAAGATTGAGAAAAGAGAGGAGTATCCATTAACATACCAGCATTATAGAAAGAAGTGATGATTCGGTTAAAGGAGGCTTTTACCAAAAACCACTAGCATTGTGTTATTTTGCTAAAGGGATCCTCCAAAGGAGACTTTCTTAAGAACATGAGGAAGTATGTAGGAAATCCCCCAAAATTCTTTGACTCTAGCAAATTGAACAAATAATTGATCTCGACAGCAGATATGTTTCGGTAACCCTTTTCAGAATATAAGATCATATAGCAGATAGATTTGAATAAGAGTAGCTAGAAGTTGGAAAGGGTTGAGGTTATAAAACTCTATGACATTAGTAAACAAAGGATCAAGGCTCAAGAAGATCCCATGTCCCAAATGCTCTAGGGACCACACAATACCCTTTGGGAGATTCGTTAAATTGCAACCCGGCCCAGGGAGCAAGTGTTTCGACTTCCGTAATTCCATAGAAAGATAAAATTCCATTAAGAACTTCTTGGTCTGCCATAGGAGCATCCAATTCCACCTTAAGAAAAAGGAAGAAAAATTCTCAATTGCAAAAAGAAGAATCGACATTATATCCAGGATAAAGATTAAGCGAATTGAACTCGATTTAAGTTCTTGGATAAGCAATGAAAGGAAAAATATCAACGGCTATATCAGTAATCGCAGTAAGAAAAATAAAGTTGGAAAGGACTTACTTAATTGTAAACATGTATTGAAAGAAGAATCAAAGAAAGCTTGAGAATGTTAATGGCGATTTTGCAATTGGAACAAGTGAAAAGAAAAAAAGAAAAGGGAGGAGGAGTGTTTATATTAAAAGGAATGACATAGATTGAAGAAAGAGAAGTTTTCCACCATGGATTTAGCTTGACAAAGAATATCAAAAGGCCACCTCATCTGATGCCAAGTCACCCCTGCACAGGAAAAGAGAAACACTTTTTGAAGGTGACTAATCAACTGCCAACATCTGGGCCAACATTAAATGCAAAATCAGAACCCATCCTTTTAAAGGTGTAGTCCCAAATGATCACTTATGAGTTCGTACTACAAATAAAGTTTTGACCTCCTGGTCTCAAGTTAGATTGTTCCTTTTGGCACCGTAACGGTTTCATTTATCACTTAGTGTAGATGGCTTTAAGTGACAAGCATCGTTTTCAAAAGTTTTGCCTCTCAGTCTCAAGTTAGATTTTTCTTTTTGGCACCGTAACGGTTTCGCTTACCACTTAGCCTAGAGGGTTTCAAATGACAAACATTATTTTCAAAAGTTTTGACCTCACGACCTCAAGTTAGATTTTTCTTTTCGGTACCGTAACAATTTCACTTACCGGTTAGCTAGGTGGCTTCTAATGACAAGCATCATTTTCAAAAGTTTTGACCTATTGGTCTCAAGTTAGATTTTTCCTTCCGGTACCGTAACAGTTTTGCTTACCACTTAGCCTGGATGGCTTCAAGTGACAAGCATTGTTTTCAAATGTTTTGACCTCTCGGTCTCAAGTTAGATTTTGTCTTCTGGCACCAAAATAGTTTTGCCTACCATTTAGTCTAAGAAACTTCAAATGGAAAGTGAAAATTTTCAAAAGTCTTGAACTTAGGGTTCCGATTCTGATTTCACCTTTCAACATCCAAGCAATTTCACTTTTCATTTAGTTTGGGTAGCTTCAATTAGCATTTATGATTTCAAAAGTTTTTGAACTTATAGTTCAAGTAAAATTTCATCCCTTCAGTTTTCAAAACCATTAACCATCCAAGCCTTCGCTGTTTGTACCAAAAATGGGCACAACACTCTTCGGATGTTATTTGAAGAGATAAAATGAAGAATGTAAATGTAAAACAGAGATTATCTAACAAAAACTCCAACAAACAGAAATGTAAAGTGCAAAGACAAGCAATTTAGAGTGGTTCGGCGTGTTGCCTACGTCCACTATGAAGTTTTGATGATTTTATTGATTCTCTTTCAATGATTACAAGCAATTACAGCGAACAACGGCGAATTACAGTTTAGAATTCGAATTCAACAGCAAGAGTGGGATGCAAGTCTCAATCCGGCAGAGTCTGGGCACTTGAGAATCAAAAAGATCCATTTTCTGTATGCTCTGGGGCTCTATTTATAGGCGCAGGAGGTTGATATTTCGTTCAAACTCCGGGAGACTTGGTCTGGCACATGAGGGGGCCCACGCGACCGTTTCCAGAAAGTTTTGCCTCGATTTGCGATCGATACGAATCCATTTCGTATGGATCAAGACGATGTCCAATTAAGCTGAAATTTGGCAGGGACATTCTTCAGTGTGTATGCAAGCTTTCCTGAAAATTTCATTGGATTTGGCTCAGTGGATTACAAGATATCGTCGATACGAAGTGGCATTCATTGATGGCTGTTCTGTTCGACTCCATGGCTTCGACTCGATCCCCCCGTATCGATCACTGCACGTGTTTCTGAGATGATGTGGCGCACGCACTTCGTTTCGATCTAGTATTCACTCCGCGGTGACCGCTTCGACTCCATGGATCTCGCCTCGTTTGCTTCGATGGATGACACGTCACCCTGGTTGGTTGACTTGTTGGATACGAAATAAGTCATTGGTCATGGATTCGAAGTGAGGTTTTCTGGTGGATACGAAGTAGACATTGACTGATGGTTGCGAGGCACGTCATCTTCCGATGGATACGAGTCCGATCGATGCGAACTCGATGGGTTTGACATTGCCAACTTGATCGTTACGAAGTCATGGGAACTTGTCGATGTGAAGCGGATGATGGACACGGGCTGGATGGATACGAAGTAAGGTAACCTGATGGATACGAATAAGACATTTGGCCAATCGATACGAGTTGTGCTAACTATCGATGGACACGAAATCGATCGATACGAACTCGATGGATTCGAAACACGGCTACCTCTATCGATACGAAACGGTGCTCCCTGATGGGTACGAAATAGACCACATCGATGGATATGAAAACATGCTCTTCCCTCCAACTTGTATCCATCATAACTTGAGCATATGAACTCGGATTGGCTTGAAACTTGGAACGATGGCTTCCTTTGCTCTCCTTGTCATGTTTCATCAATTGTAGCTCGATTCGGATTCGGACAAAATTTATTGATATCCATGACAAGCGATATTTGGAATCCGATCAATTCCTTGGTGTCCTGGTCTTGCCAAAAGGCGGGATAACATTTCCCCCCCAAAGTACGTCTTGTGAAAACATGACATGCTTTGAAAAGCTGCAGGTTCATGAGTCGTTGTCAGTTTAGCTTGTTATCGAATTTCGTGTTGATTCTCTCCTGAACCGGTTTTAAATTCGAGTTGAAACAACGCTTGACGGTTGTTTTTGAGTAGCTCCTTCGTATCGATCCTCTCCTGAATCGACATAGGAGGTTGAGAAGTAGTTTTTCATAACGATGCAGGTTAAGTTGATGGATACGATACGATGGTTCGTATCGATGGTCATAAATTATGGTGGACTCTGCTTCGCATCGATGATCTCCGATGGATACGAAATGGTCGTTCGCATCGATCGACTTGTATGGTTGTGAGTTGATGGTTGCAAAAATGGATACTTCGAATCGATGGAGTCTACCGCCTATAGGTGTCTTCCCCGTGTGCTTCGTACCGATGGTTCGCTGTCCACTTCGTGTCGATGGAGACTTCGGGTCAAGTGGATTTGACCAAGTCTTCGACTCGACCCATGAGTCAACTGGCTGTGGCCGGTCACGTAGACTGGGAGACGAATTGACTCGGTTCTACCCTAGGCTCCATATAAATACCTGGGACTTCGCCATTTTCCACTTTTTTACTTTCTTTTACTATTGCTTTTAACCCCTTGCGATCGATTCAAGAAGAGACAACAACTCCGTACTTTCGACTCGATCAGACTTATTCCTTCAGATCTTCGAATCCCAATCCTAAACTAGGTAAGCAACTGTGAATCTAAATGATAAGGCCGCCATGGATCCACTCTTTCTCCACCAATCTTCCCTTCTGGCAACTGGTAAAACCAGATCTGGCTCGAAAATATGATGACCATGGCGTTTTTTGCAGATTGGAGAAGAAAGAGTGGAATAGACGATTTCGAATCGATATGGGAGTCGTGTTCGAATTGATGAGAGCAATGGTATTTTCCTGGATTTTGAATCGATTCTAGGGACTGACCAGTGACGATGCAGTTCGAACCGATGGTCATGGTGGTTGATCGTATCGATACGAGAAAATCAGTTAATGATTGTTACGAAGTCTTTAGCTTCAGATCGATACGAATCTTACGTATACAATTGATATGAGAAATGTTGACTCGAGCGTTATCGATGTCAAGCTAAGACTTTTTCGATCGGTACGAACCAGGCAGCTCAGGATCGATACAAAGTCATCTCACCCTGATCGATACGAAGTTGGCCCCTGATGATCGATTCGAAACGTGTTCACCGGTGTAAATTCGAACTGGTACTCTGATGGATTCGAATGACCTCCTCTTGACCGATTCGAACTGGTATCATGATGGACTCGAAATGATCCTCTCGGGATCGATTCGAATTTATATCTCGATGGACTCGAATATATGACATTCTTTAGCATAATTCCAACGAGCTTCACTTTTGCATATCTGGACTTGATTGTTAAACTACACATTCGACCGCCTTTCGAAGCTTGTCGATGGAACTGTAACTTAGTAAAAAACAACGAAAATATAATGAACTTCAATTTGAATCAATCGTTAGCATCTGGATGGCCTGGTTGTGACGGTCAGCGATGACGGTCATTCCTACTGCCCCTCTAATTCCGCAGAATTTGCTCAAGTCATGCACATCACCTGCACTGCACAACACATTCATACACGTACACTGGGGAATGCATGGGCTTTTTATCGTCTAATGATGATTTCTCGTGAGTTAGCTAGTTATGGAACCATCAAGTTCGCAGCAGCCAAAAACTCAGAATCTAATCCCTCCCAGACTTGAGATTTCGGACATCGAGGCCGAGGTCATCGGTCCAGCTCCGGACGAGTTGCCTGACGCGTCCTTCATCAATAGTCCACCTGATTCTGTCCCGTCCAATATCTCCGAAGACATGCTAGGGAGAATATGCTTAAGGCATGGTCTATCGTTGGACGATGTATTACTGTCGGGACCAGATGACAGACCGCATAATCCCCCGAAGGGATATACTGCATTTAACTGACATGCATGCACAGTCGGGACACTTCCTCTGTTTAACGAATACATAAGAGAAGTGTTGGCTTATCTGGGGATTGCTCCGTCTCAGCTACATCCGAATGGATACGCTTTGCTCAACAGCTTGTTCATTGCTTTTATGGAGTACCTCCATCGACCTCCCCGTATGACCGACATCAGATACTTGTTCAATTTCAAAATCCGAACTCACAGTCCATCTTTCACATTCTTGGAGTCTGTAAGAAACTGCCAAGTGGTCACAGGGTCCTGGACTAGACTGAGCTACTTCAAGTCGGAGTGGTTCTACGTCCGTTGTCCTCCAGGGTTTGCCAGAAGATGGCTGTTCAGACGTAAGTATCGTCTCTTTCCCAAGTAGTTGACAAGGAAATTCATGAATGAAATTGAACTCATATTTTCTATTTCTTTTCTTCCAGCAATAATCCAGCGACCTGAAGGCGGTTACTATAAAGAGATAGTCCGGGTCCTCCAAGAAATTCCAAGTGAAGAAAGGAATATTGAATTGCTGTTGACGGACCGGAATCTTAGAATTCTCGGGTTGATTAGGCGGAGGCAGAGCATAAGGCTTGATGGCGCACTAAAGACTGTCTCCAGAGAAAAAGTCAAGCGGAAGAAACCCAAAGTCGTAGTAATCGAGGAACCTGACTCCGAAAGAACTCATACTGACGAGGAGCCGTTGGTCGAGCCTGCTGATGCAACCCCGGATTCCGATGAAAAAAGAAAAGGTAAGGCAGTGGCCTTTAAACAGTCCAAATATGGGAGGCGGAAGTCTGTGGTCTTAAACCGCCCCCCTTCAGGAATTAAAATCTCGGAGGCATCCTCCCTACAAGCCAAAAATCAATTCGAAGGGCTCGCTGACCTTCCAATTCCGGACCTTGCGTCCGCACAACATGACGTTGAATTGGATGAACTGTAGCATACCATCGATGTTAGCGAGCATCTTCCCACTAGCACGATCGACACTTCTGGTTGGTCCGGGGGGTTACACATCCATACACTCTTCACGGCACAACACAGTTTTCTAACTATAAATAGTATATCATAAACGGTTACTGATCTTCCATATTTTACTTTTCAGGTACGATGTCTGGACGCAGTTCTGTGCTTAGCAGTTTGTGCAACAAGCACCGTTACTATGAGCCACGCAGGAGAGAGGGAGATAGAGACTGTGATACGGGATACTCCAGTCAGGAGCGGTCTGACAGAGACAAGGGATATGTACACCGGTCTCGATCTCGCTCTCATCCTCCTCCTAGGATTTCTGTACCACCGCCAGTCGTAGTTACACATCCTCCCAAAACTTTGCGGCCCAAGCCGTCCTCTCATGCTCCTAGATCCGACCCTCCACGCGGAACCGAAATAGCCACCTCCTTGCCCACTACATCTGTCATGACTGATTCGACCGGGGAAGGAGCAGCCAAACTTGCGCAAATGAGGAAGGAATTCCCCGACATTTGCTTTGATGGTTACGTCTTCCCCCCACATCTGAGGAGAATTGCGCCAACGGCTGAGAATACCATTCACGATTATGTTGCGGACATATTCTTCCAATACAAAGAGTGGGCGAGGGCCGTAAGGAAGGCATCAAAAGTGGCGTTTGATCGGGCCGTCGCTATCGAAAAATTGCAGAAGGAGTTGGGTCAAAAAGACCGAATTGTGCAAGTGCTCAACGCCGAGGCTGAGTCTTCCCGTAAATCCAAAATGGAATCTCTTAAAAAGGCCGATGACGCTACCTCAGCCATGAACAGAATGAAACAAGAGCACTACACTGCTATAGAGGACATGGGTCATAGGAACACCACTATTACTGCCGAGAGAGACGCCGCCCTCAAAGAACTTAATGAGCTGAAATCTAAGTTCTCCGAAATGGCGAGGGAGAAGGATGCGGCCAACGTCTCTGCGCAAGAAGCCTGTGATCAGGCGGTGGTGCTTCGGAAGGAGAAGGCTGCGGCTATGGAAAAATTCCGCGAAGCTGAAGCCGGGGTTGATGAGAAGGTACGACAGGCGGAAGCCAGGATTGAGGCTGAAGTAGAAGAGCTACTTGTCACTTACAATGCCAACGTGCTAAGGCACCGAGATCTGACTTGGCTCAATGATTACCCGACAAATCTCTACAACGCCTGGAACCTACTGGTTGAGGAGGAGAAATCTGGGCATCCCGATGAAGCCATTGATGAATTCGAGCTGGAGAACCGCATACTTAATGACAATGAAAAGAAGGTTCTTCATGACTCCGTGATTTCTCATGAGAAGGAGAGGCTTGGCGCCCAGTCCCAGGAAGTTGGAGGAGGCTCTGGTGCTGAGCACCAT
The DNA here is from genome assembly GCA_030737815.1 of Allium fistulosum. Classification (NCBI taxonomy): domain Eukaryota; kingdom Viridiplantae; phylum Streptophyta; class Magnoliopsida; order Asparagales; family Amaryllidaceae; genus Allium; species Allium fistulosum. The sequence continues at coordinate 491,711,114 of CM060905.1, read as the reverse complement.
ATTGCGAGTTCCGAGATTGTCGTGTCATCTCAATCTGAGCCAACTTCAACGATCGACTCCTATCCTTTACCGGCTTATGATCCAGACAGACCACATCTATCTCCTATTAAGGAGCATTCTTCTGAAGTCGTTCAGACGACCCCGAGCCGAACCGAGGAAGGTACTCTAAACTAAATCCTTGTACATTTGGACTAAAGAATTTGTATGGAAGTGTATACTAACAAACGTTTCTTTTCTTTGACCAGTGACTGAAGTTGCACCAGCTGCGCCTCCCGCATCCTAGGAATCATGCCAAGTGCTGGAGGCCATCATCTCTGAGGCGACCTCCGTTGTGACAATAGCGCCGGTCGAAGCAACGCAGGGGAGCTCACTCTCTTTCGATGAACAGATGATAAACGAGCTCCTTGGCCGACAGAGTGATCCCTTTGCAGACTTACCATTCGGCCTGGGCGGATTCTCGTCTACTTCTGATATTTGAACTCAGACCACTACGACACATAGTGAGGCCAGAGCACAACGAGAAGCAACTATGTTGGCTGAGATTGATGCCGAGATGGCGGCAGCTGTGCATGGTGGCAGCTTGGATGGCGGAGCATTTGCGCAGGGTCCTGCTCCCCTTATGATTATATCTCCCGGGGGCACGCTCGTTGATACTAGTGTGCCAGTCCCGCCCCCGGCTGTAGATCATGTTCCTCCAACTCCTCTTGCGGGATGCATTCCCATAGATTCCAGCTCAGAGGATGATGTCGACATCATGCCTTCGTCCGAGGGAAGCCTGCCTAAGGAGAAAGGTTCTAAACAAAAGATCACTGGTGGCTCCAGTAGTTCTTCGAAGAAGAAGAAGCCGAGGAGACAGAAAGATTAGATAGATTTTTTTAGGCATGTGTTTTCCCTTTTTGCATTCAGGAATTTCGTTATCTTTTTCTTTTTGTAGGTCGTGTATAGATGCGGGTTCCGCCCCTGCTAGTAGGAATTTTTTGGAAAGGCTCGTGTATGAACCATTGCTTTTGATTAGTTGAAATAAAATTTTGTTTTCTTGTTTCAACTTAAATTCCTTTTACGCTTAAATGTTGCAGTATTCGAACTTCAGTCCGGTGTACTTGCATTATTTTAACGCTTAAGCATAGCTTGTTTTATCTGCCAAGTCTGGAAATCTCGAACTTGAGTTGTGATCGGAGATTGAATCGGACTTGAACATCATGCAGTTTCGGGTAGTGATTAACACTTGAACCTGCCCCCAGTTCCAGGGTGAAGTTATGGTGATCAGCTTGCGATCGCAAGGAGTGAGGATCGAGCGATCGAACTACACTTGTTTCCTTATGAATCGTTTTATCCACACTCTGGGGATACAAGTCATCTCGTAAGCTGTTGTTCACATTCTGGGAACTTAAGATTGACGTTAGTACTCCAACCCATATCCTGGGAAATTGGAGTTAGTGTTCACACTCTGACTCGCACTCCGGGAGTTCGGAGTTGACTGTTTATATTCCGCTTCACACTCTGGGAATACGGAGTTGAATGTCTGCACTCCGTTTCGCACTCTGGGAATACAGAGTTGATTGTTTGTACTCTGCTTCACACTCTGGGAATACGGAGTCGATTTTCTATACTCCGTTTCACGCTCTGGGAATATGGAGTTGATTGTTTATACTCCGTCTCGCACTTTGGGAATATAGAGTCGAATGTTTATACTCCGTCTCGCACTCTGAGAATACGGAGTTGAGTGTCTATACTCCGTCTCGCACTCTGGGAATACGGAGTTGAATGCTTATACTCCGTTTCGCGCTCTGGGAATACGGAGTTGAATGTTTATACTCCGTCTTGCACTCTGGGAATACGGAGTTGAATGTTTATACTTTGTCTCGCACTCTGGGAATACGGAGTTGAATGTTTATACTCCGTTTCGCGCTCTGGGAATACGGAGTTGAGTGTTTATACTCCGTCTCATACTTTGGGAATACGGAGTTGATCATAGGATTGTTGCGTGTCAATCCTATTTAACACTGGTGTAATGGCTTTCCCCCGAGCTCGGGTTTCACTTAGCGAGTGGCCAGTCATATCACAGTCACTCTCTGTTTTAAATAAATCCCACTGTGTGATGGGACTTAGCTCTCCGTGCATCGTGATATCGTACATTGTATTCAATGAATCACAGCTCTGGCTCGAAGAGATGGCATTTTATTGCTGAAATAAGAAAATGCGGCAAAGTCAGTTGCCTTATTATAGAATTCAAATTTCGAAATGCAGAAACAAATTGCTAAATGGAAAGATATAATGAAATAAATAAAGCCTGTCATGTGTAATAGCGACGGAGACTCTCGCTGTTCCAGGCCCTTGGCAAATCAAGACCGTCAACGGTCGATAGTTTGAATGTGCCATCTCCGAGTCTTCGTGTAATCACATATGGTCCTTCCCAATTTGGTTTCATGTGTGAAGGAACTGGATAGATTCTCTTGAGAACGAGGTCGCCGAGTTCAAAGGTTCGAGGTCGAACTTTGGTATTGTACAATCGGGCGACTCGACTTCGATATGCGGCTGCTTTCAAATCAGCCTCTTCCCGCTTCTTATCCAGTAGATCCAAAGATTCAGCAAGAAATATAGCGTTCATTTTCGGATCGTAGTAAGTCACGCGATGGGAAAACACTTCCGTCTCGACTGGAATAACGACCTCTGAGCCATAAGATAGGGAAAACGGGGTGTGTCTGGTTGCGGTCTTGGGAGTCGTTCTATAAGCCCATAATGCCATAGGAAGTTCATCAACCCATTTGCCCCCGGCCTTTTCTAGTCGTTCTTTAGGATGGATTTTATAACTTTATTGATAGCTTCAACCTGTCCATTTGCCTGGGGATGTGCGACTGCCGAGAATTTTTTATGGATATGAAACCGTTGACAAAAATTCTTGAATTCTGTGCTTTCGAATTGGGCTCCGTTATCGTTGATGATGGTATGCGGGAGTCCAAATCGACAGATGATGTTGCGAACCACAAAATTTATCACTTTCTTTGTCGTAATGGTTGCGAGGGCTTCAGCTTCGGCCCACTTTGTGAAGTAGTCAACGGCGACGATGGCGTACTTCGCACCACCTTTTGCCAGAGGTAGAGCGCCGATGATGTCGATGCCCCACATCACGAATGGCCAGGGATTGACCATTTGAGTTATCTCGATAGGCGGGGCTCTTGGAATTCGGGCGTGTTTCTGGCACCTATCGCACTTTCTGGCATAGTTTGCTGCATCTCGGTTCACTGTCGGCCAGTAGTATCCATATCAGAGTATCTTCTTAGCGAGAGCTTTCCCACCGGTGTGATCGCCACACGCTCCTTCGTGTACGTCATGTAACACTCGTTTGATTTCATCGTGTGCGATACATCGGAGGAGAGGAACAGAATAACCTCTTCTGTACATGACTCCGTTCTGAATGACGAACCGTGAAGCTTTTCATAGAATTTGTCTTTTCTCATTTCTATGTTCAAGCAACGTCCCATTCTCAATGTAATTTCGATACGGAGTCATCCACGATTCCCTACTGGGAGCGGTTTCGACCACAAAATCCGTCTCTACTTGATCAATACTTGGGGAGGATAAAGTTTCAACGGGGACAAGTCCCATTTGCTATGCTTCACCTGTGCTGGCTAACTTCGCCAATGAATCGGCTTTTTGATTGCGTTCTCGGGGTATATAATAAATGGCATAATAATCAAACTGATTCAGTATTTTCTGAACTTGAGCTAAGTAAGCAGCCAGCCTTCGATCTCTCGCTTGGTACTCTCCCCGTACTTGACACACAATTAACTGTGAATCACAATAAATTTCCATAGCGATAATTCTCAAATCTCTGGCAAATTTTAATCCAGTTAAGAGGGCTTCATATTCAGCTTCATTATTGGTCGCATGAAAATCGAACTTCAAAGCATAACATATAGATCGACCTTCGGGAGTTTCAAGTACAACACCAGCGCCCGAACACCGGTCGTTCGATGCACCGTCAGTATACAACTTCCAGATGTATTCGGGGGATTCACTGGTTTTGGGCAAGTCTTCTGGAACGGTAAATTCGGCTATGAAATCTGCCAGGACTTGTCTTTGAATGGCTCTTCGTGGAGCATAAGTGGTATCAAATTGACTCAGTTCAATGTTCCACTTTAGCAACCTACCAGACGTCTCAGGCCACGTGAGGACCTGTCGTAACGGCTGATCGGTATACACAGTAAGAGGATGAGCTCGGAAGTAAGGACAGAGCTTTCTTGAGGTAATGACCAGGCAATAAGCCAGTTTCTCCAGTCTTGGGTAATTTCTTTCAGCTCCTGTTAGCCGTTTACTAACATAGTAGACCGGTTTCTGCACTTTGTCTTCCTCCCGAACTAAAGCGGCACTGATCGCATGCTCCGATACTGCCAGATAAAGGTACAGTTGCTCGTGGTCGACTGGTTTTGACAAGATCGGTGGCATGGAAAGTTGTTGAATCAGCGATCGGAACGCGCCTTCACATTCCGTGGTCCATTCAAAGTTTCGTTTTCCTTTCCGGATCTGATCAAAGAAAGGAATGCATTTATCGGTGGACTTTGAGATGAACCTGCTCAATGCTGCTACTTTCCCATTTAGGCTCTGGACTTGCTTTATGGTTCTTGGGGTTTGCAGGTTCCTTATTGCCCAGATCTTTTCGGGATTCGCTTCTATCCCTCGAGCGTTGACGATGAACCCGTGGAACTTTCCAGATGCAACGCCGAAGTGGCACTTTAATGGGTTAAGCTTCATCCCATATTCCCAAAGGATGTGGAACATCGAATCTAAACCTCTGACGTGATCCGTGGAGAATCGAGATTTCACTAGCATGTCATCCACATAAACCTCCATGGTCTTCCCGATCTGGTTTGCGAACATCCGGTTGACCAAGCGTTGGTATGTTGCTCCAGCGTTCTTCAGACCAAATGACATGACTTTGTAACAGTAGAGTCCTAGATCGGTTACAAAGCTGGTATGTTCTTGATCAGGCAAATGCATGGGTATTTGATTGTAGCCAGAATAAGCATCCATAAAAGATAGTAATTCGTGCCCAGCCGTCGAATCTACAAGTTGGTCAATCCGAGGTAGTGGAAAGCTATCTTTCGGACAAGCTTTGTTTAAGTCAGAGTAATCGAAGCAAGTTCTCCCGTTCGGCTTTCGAACCAGTACGGGATTGGACACCCATTCTGGATACAAGGCATCTCGAATAAACCCATTTGATTGTAACTTATCAACCTCCTCTTTAAGGGCGGCAGATCTCTCTGGATCCATATCGCGCCTTTTCTGCTTGACCGGGACATATCGCGGACCAATATTCAGGGAGTGACTTGCAATGTCCAGCGAGATCCCGCACATGTCAGAGTGTGTCCAGGCGAAGACATCGAGATTCGCCCGGAGAAATTCAATCAATTTCTGTTGTGTCTGTTTATCCAGTTGAGACCCAACTTTCAGCATCCTTGAATCATCATCCTCACTGATTGGGACGTCCACAGTCAGTTCGGCCGGAGAAGCTTGATTCTCCTTGGATTCGTCGTTATCTTCATTGTCCCTAGGGTCAAGGTCTTTCTGGAATTGGTTGTGGTGCCCGGGCCGAGGCCCAGGCATCAATTGTCAATCATCAATAGAACGGACGCAGAGAGACTCCTCTACGTCCTTTCCCTTTTCCTTTCGCTGCGCCCCACGCAGCTCAGCAACATAGCAGGCCCTCCCCGTTGCCTGATCTCCTTGGATGACTCAAATCCCACGATCGGAGGGGAACTTCAGAGTCAAAAACCATGGGGAAATGGCTGCCTTGAACTCAGCAAGGGCCGGTCGGCCCAAAAATGCGTTATAAGGTGAATCAATCTCTAAAACAACAAACTGTAACATCCGGACTCTCCGGCGTTCTCCAACTCCCAATTCCACCGGTAGTTCTGTTATTCCAATGGGTATTGTAGCACTCCCGTTAAAACCGTGGATTCGGGATTGGCAGGGTTTCAAATCCTTTGCTTCCATTTTCATTAAATCGTAAGCTCGCTTAAGTAAGATGTTTACAGAGCTCCCACTGTCAACCAGGATCCTCTTCACCCAAGCAGGACCTACCTGGGCAGATATGACTAGTGGGTCGATTGTAGGGGCTTCGACCTTATCAGCGTCTCGGCTCCTGAATACGATATCGTCAGACATTATCTTTTGCTGTTTAGCCAGAGTTCCATCTTCATAATTACTGCAACATTCGAAGTCCGCATGCTTGATCGAACTAGCATACGACTCCATTTCCCCCCAGCTTCTATCTGCTGGGTGGGGACCACCACTTATCGTGTTGATAACTAGCCTTCGGCCCGTACGAGCGGGTTCTTCCTGTCTCTCTTGATTTTGTGGACGATTTTGATTTGAAGGGCCCGCACCACCAGACTGCGGCGCCCACACAAACTGATCTAACTTCCTCTCCCTGATCAACTTCTCGATGAGGTCCTACAAATGCCGACACTCATTGGTATTATGGCCGTAGCTTTCGTGGAACCTGCAGAACTTCCCTGTTTGAACCTGCCTCTCCGATGAGGGCTTCGGAGCAGGCTTCTTATACTGCACAGTGTTGCAAGTCTGTAAGTACACGTTCTCCAACGACGTATTCAATGGCATGTAATTGTCAAACATTGGAGCTCTACGTCGTGGACCTCGGTTCTGATCTCTTTTCTTATCCTGGCCATTGTTGCCTCTCGACTGGGTTTGTTTATTCTGTATATTTAACTGAACTTTTCCAGAACTTTCACCGGACTACTTAACTACTACGTTACTTTGTATTCCCTCACTACTGGGCCTCACATTGTCCTACTTCCTAGACTGTTTCGCGTCCTCTTGCCGTAAGAACTGAGCGGCTTTGGAGTAGAAACAGTCCAACAACGCGGGTGGTTTCCCGGCTAACCAATTTCCAAATTCAGAATCGGGATCGATCCCTTTGGTTAATGCCATCAAGATCGAGTTATCGTTGGGATTACTAATTTCAACACATGCTGCGTGGAACCTCTCTAAATAACGCCTGAGCGTCTCTCCATGAGCTTGGGTGACACTAGACAGGGTGTTAATGTCTTTCGGTCTAGCAACATGCATACGAAACTGCTCTACAAACCTTTTAGCCAGTTGATCGAACGAAGAGATAGGTCTAGGTGGCAACCTTGTAAACCACATTGTTGCGATTCCCCCTAAAGAGATGGGGAGACTTCGACACTTCACTGCATCGTCAGCCCTTGCAGCACTCATTGACCATTCATATTTCAAAATATGCTGATTGGGGTCACTATTCCTTCATACATTGGGAGAGTTGGCATTCTGAACCGCCGAGGGGGTTCAGCGTATAATATCTCGTCTGTAAAAGGGGTATGACTACGAGAAATTCCCCAATCGTCATTAGTGAGCCCCTGACTCTCGCAAATCATCTGACGTATCATAGTCGAAATACCTGACATTGGCACATTCTGGGCATGCTGAGCTAAGGTGTGTTCGGGTTCCACAGTGCGAGTTTGGACCGGGCGCTGTCGACTGTCCGTATTCGCCTCCTTGGCTTAGCTTCTTCTGGGACATATGGTTCAGGAGTATGCCCACGCTGTTGATTATTCAGATCTGACAGATTTTGGGTATCGACCCTTGTTTCAACCGCGGCGGTTGTAGTGCGGTTGTCCGTGGTATACTGTGGAGCAGTGCCTCCTCGTGTCGAGGGTCCTGTCTGGAAGCTGGTCGAAGGCCCTGCCCTTAATTGTCCAACGGTCAAGGCGGGTTGATATCCGGTAGTTTGTGCGTGATTCCCATCTAATCGGGGACGGGTAGACCTGTGGTGATAGTCAGACAAGGCTGAACTTTCAGTAGACACGTGGGAAACATCATCCCTCCTGGACCTTCTGCGGCCTTGGCGGTTTAGTTGGTTGGTCAATTCAACATTGGCGCGCAACTGTTCAGCCAACTATTGCCGGCTTTGGGTCAATTCTTGGAGCAACGCTTGGAACTCTTGTCGGGTGACTGGCCCTGACGGGTCCGAGTGAGCAGTGTTGTCCTGATTGGATGAAGGCTGCTGTGTAGGATTCTGTCTATCCCGGCCTTCTTGATCAGCAGCGGTAGCGGCAGTTCTTGTGCTAACCATTTTTAGTGGTGGAATCCTTTCCTAGATTTTACGCAAATCTGAATAGGATGGAAGAATTCCGGATTAGATATCTGGATCTTCCTCTTGGATTTATGCAATCCGGTATCGATGGTAGATCCAAGGAGCACGAGAAAAAACTGGTTTTCTCAGTGAAAGCACCAAAGTGTTTGTACCAAAAATGGGCACAACACTCTTCGGAAGTTATTTTAAGAGATAAAATGAAGAATGTAAATGTAAAATAGAGATTATCTAACAAAAACTCCAACAAACAGAAATGTAAAGTGCAAAGACAAGCAATTTAGAGTGGTTCGGCGTGTTGCCTACGTCCACTATGAAGTTTTGATGATTTTATTGATTCTCTTTCAATGATTACAAGCAATTACAGCGAACAACGGCGAATTACAGTTTAGAATTCGAATTCAACAGCAAGAGTGGGATGCAAGTATCAATCTGGTAGAGTCTGGGCGCTTGAGAATCAAAAAGATCCCTTTTCTGTATGCTCTAGGGCTCTATTTATAGGCGCAGGAGGCTGAGATTTCGTTCAAACTCCGGGAGACTTGGTCTGGCACGTGAGGGGGCCCACGCGACCGTTTCCAAAAAGTTTCACCTCGATTTGCGATCGATATGAATCCATTTCGTATCGATCAAGATGATGTCCAATTAAGCTGAAATTTGGCAGGGACATTCTTCAGTGTGTATGCAAGCTTTCTTGAAAATTTCATTGGATTTGGCTCAGTGGATTACGAGATATCGTCGATACGAAGTGGCATTCATCGTTGGCTGTTCTGTTTGACTCTATGGCTTCGACTCCATGGATGTGACTCCATGGATTACGAGATCACTGCACGTGTTTCTGAGATGATGTGGCGCGTGCACTTCGTTTCGATCCAGTATTCACTCTGCGTTGACCGCTTCGACTCCATGGATCTCGCCTCGTTTGCTTCGATGGATGACACGTCACCCTGGTTGGTTGACTTGTTGGATACGAAATAAGTCATTGGTCATGGATTCGAAGTGAGGTTTTCTGGTGGATACGAAGTAGACATTGACTGATGGTTGCGAGGCACGTCATTTGTCGATGGATACGAGTCCGATCGATGCGAACTCGATGGGTTCGACATTGCCAACTTGATCGTTACGAAGTCATGGGAACTTGCCGATGTGAAGCGGATGATGGACATGGGCTGGATGGATACGAAGTAAGCTAACCTGATGGATACGAATAAGACATTTGGCCAATCGATACGAGTTGTGCTAACTATCGATGGACACGAAATCGATCAATACGAACTCGATGGATTCGAAACACGGCTACCTCTATCGATACGAAACGGTGCTCCCTGATGGGTACGAAATAGACCACATCGATGGATACGAAAACATGCTCTTCTCTCCAACTTGTATCCATCATAACTTGAGCATATGAACTCGGATTGGCTTGAAACTTGGAACGATGGCTTCCTTTGCTCTCCTTGTCATGTTTCATCAATTGTAGCTCAATCCAGACTCGGAAAAAATTCATTGATATCCATGACAAGCGATATTTGGAATCCGATCAATTCCTTGGTGTCCTGGCCTTGCCAAAAGGCGGGATAACATTCGCCTCTAAGCACTGATTTTAAATTGTTTTCAAAACCCTCTCGGTAAAGCTAGATCTTTACAAGTTGCATAAGTGAGCAATGTTCCGAAAATCTTGAAATCAAATTCATGATATGAATGGAATAAATCCAAGGATTAAACCTCATACGATGCTACTCTTTCCAAAGGCCATCCTATATCGATCATATGAGGTGAACTTTGGGGGGCATATGTTACACAATAATTTCTACAAAGTACAAATTGCTAATATTTGAAAGGAAAGCTCCTTGGCTTATAATTTCAAGACCCATCCTTCGGTTTCTAACAAAATATGTAATTTGAGAGCATGAATCAATGTGTCAACCAAGGCCTAGATCATAATTCAGTTGAGGTAAGAAGGTTGACCGAGAGCATCAGTTGTTGAGGCAAAATAATTTAACAATTAACGACTTAGATAGCCCATGTCGAGGCCAACGGTCAAGATGAATGAAAGATATCCAGAAGTTATATGTAAAAGAGTCATGTTAGCAGTCCATGTATACTCATACTCAACCAGATGACGACACACATGACCGCTTATAGTAAGCCAGATCATCAATCCAAAGAGAAGGCGCTCAACTAATGGCATCACAGCATGTTGATTATAAGAAGGCGGCAATTCCAAAGCATAAGGGATCTTCTGGCACATAAAAAACCAAGAACTAGGTAGTTCTTTCCTATATTAGAGCTCTAATCAAAAAACTTATTAATGGTGGAAACGCTTAGATTCAATGTAATAAGCCTCTCGGCTGTATAAGAGTAACCAAATAAAGGAAGGACAGTGGACATAGGGACTTTCAAACCGAACCACTATAAAAGTTTCTGTGTCATTTACTTCCTGCATTCTATCCTTTTTGGCATCTACTATTGTTACTTCAGAATTTGATACTTCATCTTCCAAGCTCAACCATACTACAACTCAATAATCATCCCTTCAAACTCAATATCCCCACTTAACTTCCAAAGTTTTACCTTTGGACTTCAAGGTGTTGGTGCTGACGAATTCTGCACTAACAAGGTGGAGGAAGTTTCTTGAGTTGTATTGAAATGTGAAGAGAAGTAGAGATAAAAGAATGAGCTGACTGCTCATTATACTTGGAGTTTTGGGCTAGTTAGGCCCAAAAATACTTCACTAACCCATTTTAATTATTTCTTTATTTACAAAACTATTTTATATATAACTCAAAACACCATCAAATCCTACTTAAAATCATATTTGTCTTTAATTTGTATTTGAGCAACTTTGTATATTTTTATAAAAATATTTTCCACAATTTAAATCATATTTAATTACTTATCTCTAATTTGCATTATTAAGAACATTTGTAAATAAATTCCCAATAATTATATAAATCCTTCACCATAATAAATCCCAAATTCCTTTTATTGATCATTATTTAACTTTATAAATTATTAAACCACTTTTAATCTATTTTAAAAAATCCTTTTAAGTTTATAAATATCAATTTAACTTCAAAATAAACAAAATTATAATTTATTAATAATTCATATATTTGAAGTATCTAACACCAAAATATTTTATTTAATAATCATGTTAACAAATAATTTCTCCTAATAAAAATAAATATCACCAATTAAATCGTCTTTTTACCAAATCTCATCATCAACAAACTTCAAAAAATATTTCACCATTCAAATTTCAAATATATTTGTATACTTCCAAATCATCTCAAATTCCCCATATTCATATATAAATCTCTAAATTATTCACCATTTATTATTAAAAACCAATTTAACCATTTAAATTTATAATTATTAATTTTAATTACTTCCAACCATTGGGTTGTTACATCATTTAAGGTATGCTTTCCAATTATGATGTTCTCATACGTGTTTTATTCGATACTTGGGTTTTACATTCCTTTCTATCTAGTGACTTGGTAGATAGTTTGGGGTTGAGAGCTTAGATAGTTGACCGACCTTTGATTGTGACAAACCAGTTGGAGGTATGACTAGCTTGTGTATGGTTTGTAGTAGTTTGGTCTTATCGAGTCATGGATGTTCTTTTATTTGTGATTGCTTTCTTTTTGGTTTTGTAGGGTTCGGTATTATTTTAGGTATGGACAAGCTGATGAAATATAGAGTTCTAGTAGACTGTGAGAGGTCGTTGGTGATGATATGGATTAACAAGGAGCAGAAATTGGAGTTAGGCTACCTACCTAATGATGAGGTAACAGTTAGCTTTCTGTATTCGCTCGCGATCCCACGTGATGAGATATCATATGTACCTATAACTAGGGATTATCCGGATATATTTGAGAAGGTGATCGAATTATTACCACATAGGGAAATAGAGTTCTATATTGATTTAGTGAAGGATGCCAAACCAGTAGCCATGCCTTTGAGGTATATGGCACCCAAAGAGTAGAGGGAACTAGAGTTTTAATTGAATGACCTATTAAGACGAGCATACATTTGATAGAGTATATCTGAATGGGGATCACCTGTTGTATTCGCCACTAAGGTGGATGACTATTTGAGGTTGTATGTTTATTACTTTGAGCTGAATAAAGTGATGAAGAAGAACAAGTATCCTTCTATTGATGACTTATTCGATCAGCTCCACAGTGTGAAGGTGCTCTCTCAGTTGTACGTTGCGATGAGGTTTCACCAACTGAGGGTGGCTAGAGAGAATGTGTTGATTATAGCGTTTCATATGGAACTTGGGTTTTTTAGGTGGTTGGTTATGCCATTCGGGCTGACCAATATGTTAGCATACTTTATGGATCTCATGAACCATGTTTTTAGAAATCAACTGAATGAGTTCATGCATGTATTTGTTGAAGATACTCTTATTTACACACTAACAAAAGAGGAACACAAGACAAATTTGAGGAATGTGATGGAAGTGTTTAGGAAATACCGATTGAAAGCAAAGTTTTCTAAGTGTCACTTCTGGAAGAGGAAAGTGCGATTTTTAGGTCACGTTGTTTCTGAGTAGGGCATTACTGTAGACCTTATGAAGATTGCAACAGTCCAAGAATATGATAGAACCAAGAGTGCTAAATTGTGATTAGTTTACTTAGATTAGCGGGATACTACAAACTATTTATTAAGGACTTCTCTAAGCTAGCAACTCTTTAATCAATTTGATGAAAAAGAATTAGACTTTTTCTTAGAATGCAAGGTACGAGCATGCATTTGTTAGTCTGAAGGAATGGTTGATTAGTGCACCAATGTTAGACATTAATAGTGAGAATGAGGAGTTGACAGTATACACAGACGCATATGGTATTGGACCAGGTGCGGTATTGATGTAGAGGGGTAAGGTTGTTGTATATGCCAGTCGACAACTAAAACCACCAGAGAGGAATTACCTAACTCATGTTTGCATCGATATTGTTTACTATGAAGATTTGGAGGCACTATTTATTAGGAGAGAGGTTTGAGTCATCCATAAATCACAAATCATTGAAATACTTCTCTTCTAGAAAGATCGCAACCTTTGTTAGTGATGATAGTTGGAATTCTTAGCATCATACACTTCGATATTTCCTACATACTCGGAAATGGAAACGCAGCCGCTAGTGCTCTGAGCAGAAGATATGCCAGTTTGGGAGGGATGTTCTTGGAGTGGAAACAACTTGAGTATATTGCTGGCCATGACTTCGGGCCTCAGTGTGAGCTAAAGCCGGAGATATTGGCCGGTTTGACTATTAAACCTACTTTGATTTAGTGAATATTTTCTAGTCATAGTTGTCATGCCAGACTAGTGCAAATTATTGCCAAGGTTGAAAGCAGAGTAGAGTCCGAAGATATGAGGCAGTACAGACACGACAAAGATGGTTGGCTTCGTAAAGATGGGTCAATATTTGTAACTGATGTGGATAAGTTTAAGGATAAGGTGCTACGAGAGTGTCATCATGTGAGATTGATTATACATTCCGAGGGCAATAAGATGTAGCATGATATGAGGTGATCATTTTATTAGTAAGGGATGAAGAAAGACGTCGAGGCATTCAGCTTGAAGTTTATGGACTGTCAGCAAGTGAAAGCTAAACAAAAGAAGTCAAATGGTTTGTTGCAACCACTTGAGATTCACAAATGGAAGTGGGAACAGATATCGATGGACTTCTTCGATAGATTGTCGAGGACCAGAGGTAGGTATGATAGAATCTGGGTCATAGCCGATAAATTGACGAAGAGTGCTCGATTCATACCCATAAAGTCAAACAGGATGGCATTTGAATTGGTCGAGTTGTATATGAAGTGGATGTGTGATTCCACGATGTGCCAGAGATAATTATGAGTGACCAAGAATCATTGTTCACTATTAGACTTTGGAAGAGCTTACAAGAGGCATTAGGACAAAGTTGCATCTAAATACAGCTTATTACTAACAAACTAAGGGGACTGAAAGGGTGTATCGTAACCTGGAAGACACTTGCTAGCTAGCATAATCGATTTTGGAGGCTTGTACGACGATCACTTACATTTCATAGAGTTCGTATACAACGGTATTTATTAATTTAGCATTGGTATGGCATAATTTCGACATTATAAGGCCAATCGTGCAATGCACCATCATGTTGGTGGGAAGCAAGTGAGAAATTGGTATCAGAGCTAGATATGATTAGAGGGAGAAGAGCGAGATCATTTTGATAATGAGTGAAAGCTGCTCAAGATAGACAGAAGAGCTACAGTGATAAGAGATGAAGAGATTTGGAGTTCTCTATCGATGATATTGTGTTTGTTAAGATCTTTTGTAACGACCCGATATTTTGGACCATTCAAATCGACAATAATCCACACATGTCGGACTTGAATAATTCAAAATACCGAATTGTTAATTTAAATTTGGCAAAACTCAGAATATACAGTAAATAAATCAATCACAGAATCACAGACACAGAGTAATACAATAATACGCAGCGGAATAGATAAAATAGTAGTTCATGAAGCTACTATATAAACATCAGAGTCAAATAAAATACAACAGAATATCTCAAATGTAGTGAAGTCTCCAGTACAACAGATGACCTCTCTGAACAAATCAACTGGAAAAGCTGAAAGCTGAATCGATAGTTGGATCTCCAAATGAAGCTCCAAACTCCAAGGGTGAGTCAAATGCTGTATCACTCGGTCTGACCCGAGCGTAAAGCAAAACACAAAACACTCGAGTCAGGATTAACATTCTTATACTAATAAAATCCAACTCAAGTGAAATATAAATTGAAATACAAGTAACTTAAAGGATGTTTGGGATAACCATCCTCTAAGGATCTTCAGAACTATCTACAAGGTGGAAATATACATTATAACACCGTGGTCGTTTCAATTTAATTTATACTTAAAAACCCAAATATCACTTCATTTCAAATATATCTATTTTTCCAAAATAGTATATATATATATTAAATGATTTAAAAAGTAAAGTATTTAATTTCCTCAAGTCTCACAAAACGATTCAAATTAACTCAAGTTCCAAATTCAAATTGATTCAAAGCTCAATTCATCAAGTCAATTCAGTTCTCAATAGACCATTTAAATTCCAATATATTTCAAAGCTTTAATATTCAACCATTTCAAAGTTAAATTTAACAGTTTCATATAGCTCTTGATTTATTATAATATTAATCAGGGAATATAAATTCAATATCATTTAACTAGCTTTATATTTCATTTTTACTAAATATTTCCTTAAATTTATTTAAACAAGAAATATTCATTTAATTTATTTAAATCAAACTCAAGTTATAAATCATATCTTAAATCCTAATCTCAATAAGTTTAAATTGGTTTAATTAAATAAAATTCTTTACTAAATTCAAATTATCTTCCCAACTTTAACTTATTCAAATTATTACAAAAAAAATCTATTTTGAAATATAAATTTTATACTTAAACGTATTATATGTATTAAATCCATCTTCATTAAATTAAATATCATTATTAAATCTATATAAATCATTTCCATTTATATATAATAATCTAAGACTCAACATTTAATAAAACCATATATTTCTTTCCAAAACCCATAGAATTCAATTTTAAAAGATTTATATATATATGGACCAACGGTGTTTGTATATATATTTATCAGATGGTTAAGTGATACGGATATTTATCATTTCAATCCGAAATTTAAATATATACGGGTAGATATCATTTCGACCCGTAATCCCAATGTCAATTCAAATGAAAATCGCTTGGGTTTATCATTTCAACCCATAACGATTTTCTCCTATTCTAAAGTCCGTTCGGGTATGTATCATTTCAACCCATAGTGAATCTTATACTAACAGGGAACTTGCAGAGTGATAACAGATAATATAAAATAAAACAACAGGCATATATCATCAATAATAATAGAATAAGAACAACGGGATATGGTGTCATATCCCACAGGTGAACAGTTGTAGATAATAGCATATATAACAATGTAAATAACTACAGCAGCATATTTCAATTACTATTTCAAATGAAATTGAATTTAAATAATAAAAGAACGTTAATCGTGAGTGATTGCTCACCTTTCGAGGCTGAACAGATTTGATAAGGAAATAAGCTACGGATTCCAAAGCAACACTAGATGGATACGATTCGAGTGAAGCAAACAAGCACGACGGATAAAGCTGACAATTGGGAAATTGATGAGAACAAATCAATCAATTTTGATATTAGTAGAAATTATATACATTGCTATTATAATATATATATATATATACACACACATCAGAAATATTATTATTATTATTATTGTATATTTTTTTTTTATGCAGACCTATTATAATTTAAGATAAATGTTTATAACAAAAAAAAAATCAATATAACATAACTTATCATAGTACATGCACAACTCAACAATCTACATATGTTATATCTCAAAATCCATTTTTTTTTAAATAAAATAAAACTAATGTAACTTGTTGATGTATATATCCTATAGTCTCAAAATCCATGTCATATAAAACTTATGTATACACGTACAAATTAAAAATCAACATTATAACTTATGTACATTTAATATATACCCTGACATGTGTATTTACTGCTGACATCTGTAAACATCTAGACTAATAGATAAAAGCTTAAACTATTTATAAACAAGCATGGTACTAGAAATGCAACGTTAGACCTCGCAATATATATATACTAACTTATAACTAAATATTAAAATCACATAGATCCCATCAAAACAGCAACCCAATGACATATAAGAACCCATATATTTTATGAAAACTTTTGTATAAACACATATAAATACCGGTATAAAATTTTCTCTAAATGGAACACTGACTCAACCTCACACTATTTATACTATATATGCTAGATGCTACACATATATATTTTAAAATAAAAAAATTAGAATGTATATAGTACACGTTATTTTCAAGCCTACTATATTTAAATCAAAGTGCATTTACATAAACGCAACAGCACATATATATAAATTTAAACAACAATCTATATACTACTATTATATAAACTGCAGCCATAATATGACTTAGAAGAATATATACTACTATTATATAAACACAGCAGCACATTTAACAAAACACTTTAAACATATTGTATACACATTTACTTTACCATATTACATAAACAATCGGCAGATATCATTTGCAAACTTACTATATATATAACTAATATAATTCATAATTATAAAGCAATAAATCTTATTCCTTATACAAACAAATGTATACAAACATATAATACATACCGTGAGTTTGACAATGGAAAAGGAGGCTGGAAGGCTAGACTGGGGCAGTGGGATGGAAGGCGTCAGGATGGGGAGGTAGGAGCAGGTGGTGGCTGGGGATTTCGACTGTTGATCTCGAGTTGCATGATGGTCACGGTGGTCACGTGTTGGCTCATAGGAGTGGGGAGAAGCTGCTCACAGTTTGAGGAGGATGCAGCCGAAGGCTTGCGTTTGTGATAGACGTGGAAAAATGAGGGAGCACGGTGAAGGGAAGATGGAATGGGATGACGCATGGAAGCAGTGACGCAAGGCAGAGGGAGGGGCAGCGCCACGTGCACGGAGGTGTGTGGAGGTCCGGTGGCAGCCATGAGAGGAGAAGTTTTATGGGGAAGGCTCTTGGGTTTCGGCAGAGAGCGAATGGGAGGGGAGGAGATTTTTAAGAAGTGAGATGCAGATCTAGAAGTAAGCTTTTTGAACGTATGTTAGGCAGAGTAAGAAATAATAAAAGCAACCGAAAAAAAAGGAAAGGAAATGGAATAGTCTCAGATTGATTCAACTGAAATATTTAAAGCAATTAATTGCTTGATTGATTGAACATCACGTTTGAATTTTGAAAAGGCACGGTAAGTTAAAGGTCTCCATTTCGGTACCGATACGACACACAGTTTTATTGTTTCCGTCGCGTACCGGACCTCAAAATACGGAAATGAATATACCGTTAAGATCAACACGATGAGACGATCAAAACGGTACACAGATATCAATGGTACGATCGTCCGATCAAAAGTCAATAATCGGTACCGAAAAATGCTGCTACTTTACCAGAAATAAGATAATCGGAGCAGTAGAAGTCCAAATTTGGAAAAACGAATTTCGCAGTCTGATTCAGAATGATCTGAATAAATTTTCTCCTGTTGACATATTTTGGTTTCGGAAAACTTTTAAATTCACTGTTATTAACCGGTTTGATTTGAAATAACATTTCACAGAAAAATAAACTTCAATATTATCAGATGAAAATTTACCAGTTGCTATATTAAAATAGACGTATTCCAAATAATAAATTTTTATTTTCAAATTTTATTGTTTAAAATTTCACAAAATTTCAATTAACATATTATTAAAACTATTAAAATTTACGGGTCGTTACACTCTCCCCCACTCAAAACTTTTCGTCCCCGAAAAGAAAGGAGGTAGAAGAATATAAACAACCAGAAAGAAAAATAGATTGAAAGTTAAGATTAAACAATTAATTTAAAACTATATAAATTTTACTTGAAATATTCATTTGAAAACTTCATTTGCAAATCAATTATTTTTTTATAATTTAATACTTTTTCAAAACTCATTTGTAAAATTTCTTTCTTCCTTTATAAATACCATTTATATGTTTAAATGACACCTTTATAATTATATGAAAACTATTTGAAAACAATTATTTACATTATTACTTATATTTACAAAGAAGCTATTTGAAAACATTAAATCCATAATTTATAAATTTATTAATTTATCTCAAGATACTATTCAACATTATTAATAAATCAATAATCATTTCTTTTAAATATGTTGTATTTAATTAATAACTCAAAATATTTATAACACTAAAATTTCTATTAAACCATATAGTATATAAATTAACAATATTTAAAGGGATATAGTCAACAAGGAGAAGAGGGACTTGGAAAAACAGAATATAGGTGAATAAATAAAGCTGAGCAGATAAGATAGATTCAAAAGATTAGTATCGGGCATGAATAATTTATTCAAACCATTAGGATTTCAATTTCAAATATTAATTCAAAATTTCTTTGTTGGAAATACTTTTATAATAAAATACCTTTATAGTCGAAACAAATTTCCTTTCGAAAATACTTTTATAACTCGATGTTTCAACAAGTTTATCCTTGTTCCTATAGACTCTGGTAGTGCGTTGATCAGGCGCAAAACTAGAATTCTCCAGGTACTTAGTAGACTTGTTTCAACACCCAGTGAAAATACTGGAAAAACTTTTAAAAACGGATATGGAAAGTACAATCCAAACAAAAACGAACAAAACCTTTGTCTAACCATGGTTCGCAGATACACAATGGTTACGCCTGGTTCCCCCAGGAAACAATCCATATCCGTAGGCTTTCTCAGCCCTGCGAGTTACGCCATGATGACTAGTAGAATGCATGATACACAATGGTTACGCCTGGATCCCCCAGGAAACAATCCGTACCCCCAGGCAAGACTCAGCCAGGCATTTGCGCTACTATTCGCGACCTACACAGATTGCAGGATACACAATGATTACGCCTGGATCCCCCAGGAAACAATCCGTACCCCTAGGCAAGACTCAGCCAGGCAGTTGCGCTATGCAGTCACGAGAGAACAATAAGACCATGGGTAACGCCATGGAATTCGAAGGACACTCGAGTATCATATCCGGAAAACCAAAATCAGAGAGAATAATATCGATAGAATGAATCCAAGATGTGGCCACAAATCGGATATCAAGCAGAAGGCACTTTCCATATCTTTACTTCGAAAATATGTATCATATAGTACCTTTTCAAATCACTTTCAAATATCATACTTATATAAAATCCATTATATATAAGATTTAATTTTCAAATCAAATACCTTCCAAAATCAATAGTATATCAAATCATACTTATATAGACTTCAATTATATAAGATTTCACTTTCAAATTGAGTACCTTTTCAAATCTATAGTTTTCGAATCACTTTCATACTCATACAAATCAATTTTATATAAGTTCGACAACTCCCAAATCATGTTTTTAGTAACATAAGGTTCTCAAATTTCAATTTGTTTCAATATTAGTTCAATTTCAAAATCATATACAATTTCACCAAATTATTTCTTCTCAAATTAAATATCTTTAGTTTCAAAGTTTCCAAAATAATAGATTTAGAAAATAAATCCAAATTTCCAAATCAATATAATTCAAGTCAACCAATTCATTACCAAAATCAAATGTTTTCAAAATCATCTTATACTTATGTAAGGTCTATCTTATATAAGGATCAAAATTTTCAAAATAAATATCACTGTATGAAGAGCCATATGGGATTGAATATCTTTGCTTTTATGGGTTATATATCTTCGTAATTTAAATTGGAAATTTTCTTTTAGTAAGCAAAGATATTCTAACTCGACAGCTTTTAATTTCAGCGTCAAAATATATAAATGATATTAGGATATAAGATGTACATACGTCATCGTTTCGCAAAATTACATTTGATCGCTCGCTTGATCACACAAGTTCGCTTTCGAACTAGTATTGTCCATTCGACTTCCCTAATGCGGATTTCGATATGGTTTCTCGACTAGAAGCCATCAGTCTCCTTGCATAGCCATATACTACGATAGAGAATTCTAGAATCAAGCCAAAAATCCATATCAAATATTCGCCATCAAGAATCGAATGGAAAATCCTAACACAAAATGGTGTAATTCACCTCGAACTTGTGTACTCAAACCTGGATCAAATTAATTATGCAAATAAAACAGCATACGTACAAATTATATATTTATTCCAACTTGTTAAATATATAGTTTCATAAAGATGTTACTAAGTTAAAACATTTAAACTACACTTTATTCAAAATATTTTGAAGACCAATTTCTTTTCAAATCATTTCAAATCTAAATTCATATTAGAAAATTTTAAAATTGCCTTATTCATTTTCTTAACAAAACAGTTTCAACTTATTTAAATCATATTACTTCATACTTAAACATTCAAAACAAACTTATATACTTTATCAAAATACTTTTCAAATTTCTTAGCTTTGAAAAGTTAACCTTGATTTGGAAGTACTCGAACCTTCAAAATAGTTGAAGAAATCATTTTCAAATTCAAGAGTTGGAAATCAGCAACAAATCAGTAAATCAATTTTAATAGATAGGGTTATATCAAATCCAAAACTCGAGGACTGAACACCGGCTCATTTCAAATCGTTTCAAATACATATACATATATCTTTCGAATATCAAATATTACTTCGGAATTTAAAAATCAAAACTGGTTTCGCAAAATCACTCGCATAGCAATGCTACTAGAGTGGCCTCTCCCTCACTCTGAAACTCGAAAATCAATGTCGATGATGCGTGCACTCATCACCAAAATTATTTTCCAGCGACATAAGTGAGTTCTGGACTTCTATTTTCTTGAAAACTTCTTTGAAATTTCTTCGAAATCATTCGAAACTCATTAAAATCATTGGAAACATTTCTTATTCGGAAAATACTTTTAAATCATATTATTATTATATTTTTAAAAATCTTAAAACCAATTTCAAAATACCGGAGTTCAATTCTCGAATTTCAAATTTAAAATCCTTTAGTCATAAATCATTTTTTAGATAAATCAATTTCTTACATGATTTTTCAAAATTACAAATCCTTTCGAAACCTCAAATTCTCATTTTAAAAAGGGTATATAATCTTTGTCGAAAACATTTCACTTTTATATATAGAATATAATCATACTTATCAAAATAATAATTTCGGTTTAGAAAACAATTTCTAAAATACAAACAAACCCGATTTTCAAAGGATGATTCACGAACGAATTTCAAAACAGGATAGAAATTCAACTTAGAGGGACTCTAATCAAATAGGATTCTGATTCGAAGATAGGCTCGAACGAAGATGAGATAATTAATTACAAAACAGTAGATGGATACACTTATAAAAATCGCGGGCGACCTTAACCAGGTCAACCGTGACTTCAAGAATATAATCGATGCTGAAATCTAAGGCAAATCGACATTCGATCGCCAGAGATAGAATTTGGCATATCAAGAGATGGCAACATCAAAACCGAGGGATATATAAATCTCCGGTGAATCAATGCCCATTTGTAAAGGAGTTTCACCCCTTCACAACCCATTCAAAGATTGGTGGGATCCTATTCTTATAGAGATCATTCGAAGTGGAGTTATGGGATATTCCAGAATCAAAAGAATACAAATAGGGAGAGACAAGAATGAATTTCGGAACCGTAAGGAACGTTCCAAAGTTCAAAGGAAATTGAGTCAAAAGGAAGAGATTAAACTCGAACGAAAGCGATTCTGTAAATATATTTACAATATATGCTAAGTTTCGCCTAGAGCCAAAGCTCTGATACCAACTGTAACGACCCGATATTTTAGACCATTCAAATCGACAATAATCCACACATGTCGGACTTGAATAATTCAAAATACCGAATTGTTAATTTAAATTTGGCAAAACTCAGAATATACAGTAAATAAATCAATCACAGAATCACAGACACAGAGTAATACAATAATACGCAGCGGAATAGATAAAATAGTAGTTCATGAAGCTACTATATAAACATCAGAGTCAAATAAAATACAACAGAATATCTCAAATGTAGTGAAGTCTCCAGTACAACAAATGACCTCTCTGAACAAATCAACTAGAAAAGCTGAAAGCTGAATCGATAGTTGGATCTCCAAATGAAGCTCCAAACTCCAAGGGTGAGTCAAATGCTATATCACTCGGTCTGACCCGAGCGTAAAGCAAAACACAAAACACTCGAGTCAGGATTAACATTCTTATACTAATAAAATCCAACTCAAGCGAAATATAAATTGAAATACAAGTAACTTAAAGGATGTTTGTGATAACCATCCTCTAAGGATCTTTAGAACTATCTACAAGGTGGAAATATACATTATAACACCGTGGTCGTTTCAATTTAATTTATACTTAAAAACCCAAATATCACTTCATTTCAAATATATCTATTTTTCCAAAATAGTATATATATATTAAATGATTTAAAAAGTAAAGTATTTAATTTCCTCAAGTCTCACAAAACGATTCAAATTAACTCAAGTTCCAAATTCAAATTGATTCAAAGCTCAATTCATCAAGTCAATTCAGTTCTCAATAGACCATTTAAATTCCAATATATTTCAAAGCTTTAATATTCAACCATTTCAAAGTTAAATTTAACAGTTTCATATAGCTCTTGATTTATTATAATATTAATCAGGGAATATAAATTCAATATCATTTAACTAGCTTTATATTTCATTTTTACTAAATATTTCCTTAAATTTATTTAAACAAGAAATATTCATTTAATTTATTTAAATCAAACTCAAGTTATAAATCATATCTTAAATCCTAATCTCAATAAGTTTAAATTGGTTTAATTAAATAAAATTCTTTACTAAATTCAAATTATCTTCCCAACTTTAACTTATTCAAATTATTACAAAAAAAAACTATTTTGAAATATAAATTTTATACTTAAACGTATTATATGTATTAAATCCATCTTCATTAAATTAAATATCATT
Organism: Allium fistulosum; assembly: GCA_030737815.1. Lineage (NCBI taxonomy): Eukaryota > Viridiplantae > Streptophyta > Magnoliopsida > Asparagales > Amaryllidaceae > Allium > Allium fistulosum. The sequence goes on along the minus strand of CM060905.1, from coordinate 491,687,388 downwards.
ATTAAATCTATATAAATCATTTCCATTTATATATAATAATCTAAGGCTCAACATTTAATAAAACCATATATTTCTTTCCAAAACCCATAGAATTCAATTTTGAAAGATTTATATATATATGGACCAACGGTGTTTGTATATATATTTATCAGATGGTTAAGTGATACGGATATTTATCATTTCAATCCGAAATTTAAATATATACGGGTAGATATCATTTCGACCCGTAATCCCAATGTCAATTCAAATGAAAATCGCTTGGGTTTATCATTTCAACCCATAACGATTTTCTCCTATTCTAAAGTCCGTTCGGGTATGTATCATTTCAACCCATAGTGAATCTTATACTAACAGGGAACTTGCAGAGTGATAACAGATAATATAAAATAAAACAACAGGCATATATCATCAATAACAATAGAATAAGAACAACGGGATATGGTGTCATATCCCACAGGTGAACAGTTGTAGATAATAGCATATATAACAATGTAAATAACTACAGCAGCATATTTCAATTACTATTTCAAATGAAATCAAATTTAAATAATAAAAGAACGTTAATCGTGAGTGATTGCTCACCTTTCGAGGCTGAACAGATTTGATAAGGAAATAAGCTACGGATTCCAAAGCAACACTAGATGGATACGATTCGAGTGAAGCAAACAAGCACGACGGATAAAGCTGACAATTGGGAAATTGATGAGAACAAATCAATCAATTTTGATATTAGTAGAAATTATATACATTGCTATTATAATATATATATATATATATATATATATACATCAGAAATATTATTATTATTATTATTGTATATTTTTTTTTATGCAGACCTATTATAATTTAAGATAAATGTTTATAACAAAAAAAAATCAATATAACATAACTTATCATAGTACATGCACAACTCAACAATCTACATATGTTATATCTCAAAATCCATTTTTTTTAAATAAAATAAAACAAATGTAACTTGTTGATGTATATATCCTATAGTCTCAAAATCCATGTCATATAAAACTTATGTATACACGTACAAATTAAAAATCAACATTATAACTTATGTACATTTAATATATACCCTGACATGTGTATTTACTGCTGACATCTGTAAACATCTAGACTAACAGATAAAAGCTTAAACTATTTATAAACAAGCATGGTACTAGAAATGCAACGTTAGACCTCGCAATATATATATATACTAACTTATAACTAAATATTAAAATCACATAGATCCCATCAAAACAGCAACCCAATGACATATAAGAACCCATATATTTTATGAAAACTTTTGTATAAACACATATAAATACCGGTATAAAATTTTCTCTGAATGGAACACTGACTCAACCTCACACTATTTATACTATATATGCTAGATGCTACACATATATATTTAAAAATAAAAAAATTAGAATGTATATAGTACACGTTATTTTCAAGCCTACTATATTTAAATCAAAGTGCATTTACATAAACGCAACAGCACATATATATAAATTTAAACAACAATCTATATACTACTACTATATAAACTGCAGCCATAATATGACTTAGAAGAATATATACTACTATTATATAAACACAGCAGCACATTTAACAAAACACTTTAAACATGTTGTATACACATTTACTTTACCATATTACATAAACAATCGGCAGATATCATTTGCAAACTTACTATATATATAACTAATATAATTCATAATTATAAAGCAATAAATCTTATTCCTTATACAAACAAATGTATACAAACATATAATACATACCGTGAGTTTGACAATGGAAAAGGAGGCTGGAAGGCTAGACTGGGGCAGTGGGATGGAAGGCGTCAGGATGGGGAGGTAGGAGCAGGTGGTGGCTGGGGATTTCGACTGTTGATCTCGAGTTGCATGATGGTCACGGTGGTCACGTGTTGGCTCATAGGAGTGGGGAGAAGCTGCTCACAGTTTGAGGAGGATGCAGCCGAAGGCTTGCGTTTGTGATAGACGTGGAAAAATGAGGGAGCACGGTGAAGGGAAGATGGAATGGGATGACGCATGGAAGCAGTGACGCAAGGCAGAGGGAGGGGCAGCGCCACGTGCACGGAGGTGTGTGGAGGTCCGGTGGCAGCCATGAGAGGAGAAGTTTTATGGGGAAGGCTCTTGGGTTTCGGCAGAGAACGAATGGGAGGGGAGGAGATTTTTAAGAAGTGAGATGCAGATCTAGAAGTAAGCTTTTTGAACGTATGTTAGGCAGAGTAAGAAATAATAAAAGCAACCGAAAAAAAAGGAAAGGAAATGGAATAGTCTCAGATTGATTCAACTGAAATATTTAAAGCAATTAATTGCTTGATTGATTGAACATCACGTTTGAATTTTGAAAAGGCACGGTAAGTTAAAGGTCTCCATTTCGGTACCGATACGACACACAGTTTTATTGTTTCCGTCACGTACCGGACCTCAAAATACGGAAATGAATATACCGTTAAGATCAACACGATGAGACGATCAAAACGGTACACAGATATCAATGGTACGATCGTCCGATCAAAAGTCAATAATCGGTACCGAAAAATGCTGCTACTTTACCAGAAATAAGATAATCGGAGCAGTAGAAGTCCAAATTTGGAAAAACGAATTTCGCAGTCTGATTCAGAATGATCTGAATAAATTTTCTCCTGTTGACATATTTTGGTTTCGGAAAACTTTTAAATTCACTGTTATTAACCGGTTTGATTTGAAATAACATTTCACAGAAAAATAAACTTCAATATTATCAGATGAAAATTTACCAGTTGCTATATTAAAATAGACGTATTCCAAATAATAAATTTTTATTTTCAAATTTTATTGTTTAAAATTTCACAAAATTTCAATTAACATATTATTAAAACTATTAAAATTTACGGGTCGTTACATCTTTCCACTAAAGAATATAGTTTAATTTGATACTAAAGTTAAGTTGGCATCGAGGTTCGTAGGTCCTTTTCCAATACTTGAGAAGATTAGGAACCTTGCTTACAAAATCGACTTACCTTAGAAGAATGAGTGTGCACAATATGTTTCATGTTTCTTATTTGTGAAATTTTATGCACAACTCAGCCATGATTGATTTATCGAATCATTTTAATGATATAGAGATTGAATTAGAAGCTTCCAAACCTCATGGACTTATTCGTATTGTTGGACGTAATATGACGCTACTTGGGAGGAAGTTGATGGAGTTAGTGAAGGTTCAATGGAGTGAAATTAAAGGTGATTACACGTGGAAGATTGAGAAGGGTGCACAGACTGGTTATCTGAAGCTCTTCACTTGGGAAGATTTCCGTTTTTTCTTTAGCTTTTGCGTTTAATATCATTTTGATGTTCACTTGGTAAAATATCATATCCTTATCATAACTCGTCGATATCAAACTTGTACCATCCCTCCGTTAAAAATGAAGTCGGGATATTTAAGGTAGTATTACCTCAATGCCTTGCCTTAATGACATATTTAACCTTCGACATAGAAATGAGTTTCCATACCTCGATGTTTAATGCTAAGAATATGATTAAATCCTTTCCATGTAAGTGATATCGTTTATTCTCCTCGAAGACAATTGATATAACTATTATAACTCATTTATAATCAATTTAAAACAACGTTTTTTATTAATTTAAGATACTTTTATAAATATAAAACAATGTTAATCATCCTAAAGGATAATTTGATACAATACTTCTATAAATTTAAAACAATGTTAATCATCCTGAAAGATAATTAATATAACTCTTTTATGAATTTAAAACCACATTAATTATCCCAAAATAAAATTAATAAAACTTATAATCTGTTTATAAATTTTAAACATTAATTATCCCGAAAGATAATTAATCAAATTTATAATCTTTTTATAAATTTAAAACAACATTAATTATCCCGAAAGAAGATTAATCAAATTTATAATCAATTTATAAATTTAAAACAACACTAATCCTTTATTTCAAAATTCTAAAAGAATACTTGAAATTATAGTTTAAACAATTTTCAAAGTGCAAAATGTAATCAAACATTTATTTTGTAAAAATACATGCAAAAGTTCAACAAAAACAAAGATTTTAAAGAGATGATATTTCATGAGTGACTGTATAGCGATAATCGCTATAACGACACTTACACAAATCAAACAGTATTGTTACCTGGACGCTTGGCCCGGCTATAAGATACTAGTTATAGAAGTCAATTTGGATGGATCGGCCTGTAGACATGGCTCGGCCGGAGTAAAGCGGTTGTACGTCATTCGGCTAACGCCGCTTGGCTAAAGAAAAGAAGTTAAAGGAGCATAGTACATGTCGCTCGGCAAGAGTGGCTCGTCATTGGGGCGTTCGACATGAATGCCTTAGTCACATGTTGCTCGGCCATAAAGGGAAGACTACGTGGATCGGTGGGATGGCATAAGTGTGGATCGGCATCATTTGATGGATCGGCTTGTGTGTGTGGGTCGATATTTTATTTGAGGCTTGGCATTGAGTTGTCGCTCGGTAATTTCTGGATCAGACATTCATGGTTCGGCATGTGTGGCCCATTAGACTTCAGAGAGGTAGCAAGTTGTTGGGCAGTAGAGGACAAACCCTTTGACGCTTTAACTCGTGTCGCTCCTCACTTCGAGTCAGTTAGGGGATTGCTCCGAGTCATCTACGAAGAAGTGCTTGCCCGGTATTGGTGGTTCGGTAAATATGGGACGGTGCACATTGGTTCGGCTATGCTGGTATGGTCGTAATCGTTCGGTGCTCCTGGGTCGGCATTCCTCATTCGGCCAACGTCGCTCGACTACCCTCATTGAGCAAGCATCGTTCGGCATTCCTCATTCGGCCAACGTCGCTCGACTACCCTCATTCAGCAAGCAACGTTCGGCATTCCTCGTTCGGCATTCCTCGTTCGGCATTTCCCGCTCAGCAAGAATCGTTTGGCAAGCATCGCCCGGCTCCCTTCGATCGACAAAGCTTCGCTCGACAGCCTTCGTTTGAATAGTGTCGCCCGACATTTCTCGCTCGGCATTGGTCGTTCGGCATGCTTAGCTCGGTGCGCAGAAGTCACTTACTTTGGGCTGAAGTACCTTGCTCCTAGGCCCATGGAGGAAGTCCAGCTTGTCTTCATCTATAAATAGAGGGGCAGGGGTGTAGTGAAAAGGGACCTTTTTTGGGGAACTCCGGGGAGACTCTTCCATTTCGAAGACTCATCTATTTTCGATCCATACTTGTAATCAAGTCGTTAGTGCACGGATTGTATCTGTATTCAATAATTTGAAGAAGCAATAAAGATTAAACTCAAAGTGGACGTAGGCAGTTACGACGAACCACTATAATTCTGGTGTTCTTGTTTCTGTAGTTAATTTTGCATACATTCCTCTATTTTAATTTTCTATCTTCATTAATCTCTCTACACAAATCCTTTCTTGGGTGTTAGTGCCAATTTTGGTGCTAACAAGTATGTCACAAATATTTAAGCAACAAAAGAATATTAGTAAATCACAATTGGCAAGAAACCACTTAGGGTATCTCTACAAAAGTCTCATGTAAATCACATATATGCATGTGTATTTCGATGTGTTCTGTAGCAACCTATTCGCTACATACACTTCGACTTCCTCTTGCTTTTTTTTCCTACAAAACAATGGTTATTTATACCATCCGCTTCCAAGTGGGAATCAAATTCAAATAAATAATCAAATAACAATATATAAACTATCATCTAAACATTCAATAATAATTTATAGCAACATAGATATCATATAATTTATTTAAAGGTGAGTAAACTCACCAAAATTTCAGTTGACTCTTTCACGTTCCAGTTTTATCTTTTAGCTCAAAATTCAGTTAGCTCCAAACTCGATGAATCTAACTCCAATGTGTAGATAACGTTGATATGAGACCAATGCAAAAGGTCAGGTCCAAATCTGATTTTTATAAGTGAGATATTGATTTTATAAGAAATTAAGATTAAATAATGAATTAATTTTGCTAATTACTTAATCAAAAAAATAACCCCACTCTAAACTTTCTTCCCTCTCGCTAATCTATTTCTTGAAAATGAACATCGTGCAGGAACCTATCCATAGACGTGCATTCGTCCACCTATCTTCCTCATTCCTCCACAAAATCGCAATCCAACTATTCCTATGCATCACGTATCACCTCCTCTCTGTGTCCATCACCACCAAGTGACACTCGACCCAACCAAAGAAAAACTGACCTGGAGCCCTAACTTCGACCGTGAATTGTCTAATCGTCAAATGATGATAGCACGACTTCAAATTGCATCCCAGAGTGCCTTTCTCCTCCACCAAGCCAACTCGAGTCATCGTTTCCTCCACCTCCAACCATGTCGCCTAAAATCTAAAACCCTCGGTTGCGCTCGCTAATGTCGAGCATCTCTAGACATCACCGTAACTCCCAAAGTTTATATAAATTTTTAGATCTTATCAATACGAGTACAAAAGATCTTGTTTCGTATTTTTTATTGCTTAAATTATTTGATCTTGAATTTGTTTTGATGGTTTGCTTTCCATTTTTTCTTTTCTTTTATTTATAGAAAGGGAAAATGAGCAAGAGTAGAAAAGTAAGAGGGAAAGTGAGAAGTAGTGAAGAATAGTCCAAGTGTTGATGTTGCTTAATTTATAAACAGACAATTACTTTACTTCACTTTCAAGCCAACCATCCTATCAAGCAAATCATCATTAATGCAAGTTGAAAATTCTGATTTTATTTAAAAAAGTTTTGAAAAGAAGGTTTTACAGTATTCCGCTACACGGTATTCCGTTTGCGTACGAACATCGAATGACAGAAATAAAAATACAATTGCGCATAAAAATGCGACACGGTTCCAAAACAATAATAAAATATATCGATTACCATATTTTGTGAAATTTCAAAAATACAATCGTTTTCAAAAAATCAAGTCGTTTTATTAATAGTTGATTTTCTTGTTACTTTTTTGAGCTATACATTATTATAAATAAATTTACGAAATGAGTTCACCATTATTATTTATTAATTAAAAGGAGTTAAATAAGGTTAATAAATCCATTTAATTAATATTTTATTCACGGTTCAATTATCTAAATAATTAGTATATTTGACTATAAGTTATTAAACTTTGAAAACCAATTATTTAAATATTTAAAATTAATTAAATATTCAAAATTAAAATGATAAAATTCCAGGATGTTGCATTCTCTCCTTCCCTAAAAAAGTTTCATGCCCAAAATTTCCAAAGGAAGAAATTTTTCTCTCACCCTTAGGATTTAAAGTTAATTATTCTACGGAAAATTTCTATAGCACCTCCTCTGTGCAACCAATCCGGAAAAACTAAAACTTGCCACAACAAGCCAAATCCACAAAGAAAACAAAAGCCCAAAAGTGGCTTCCTATACCGGGGCATAAAGTGACCAATCTCTTACACACCTCTTTTGCATTTGACTTTTAGGAAGCAACTTACTATCTCGATGCGAATGCATGTGCGCAAGAAATCAAATAGCGATTTCTTGCTTACTTGTACCTATCTTATATTTACATAATCCACAAGACAACTATGCTGGTAAAAAGCAATACATTAGCAACATAAACAAAATAACAACCATATGAAACTGGGCAATATAACTTAACTAATAATAATGATGCAACTCAAGGGTGACATAAAGCCATATGCAACCAAAAGTAATATAACAACCATACACAACAAAAGTACAGAAAATACTCTATAATAAAATACTAAGCATCCAATCTTTTCAAAAGATAAATTTAGAATTAAATGCCCGGGCTTTTATATTCAAAATATATTTTTTAATTCCTCCAAAGAGAAATATATCAAAACCAAAATCAATTATGATAAGGAGGGGCTCCTCCTTTCGAAGCAAGGCATAATTTTAGAATCAAAAAAGCATGGAGTATCCAATGGTATTTATGTTCCTCCTAAAACAATAACTAGAGTAAACAAATATACCTGGTGAGTCTTCCAAATCGGAAAACCCCCAATAGCCAATTTTTTGTCACAACAAAATAATTGAAACACCACTTCACAAGAAAACTTCTTTCAACTATCCTGAAATAATAATACTTCACAAAGTTTTTAAAATAATAATAATATTATTTCTTTCACAAATTAGTTCAAAATCACTTTTCAAAACACTAGGGTTTAAGTCCAAATATGTAACAACCTTAAAATCATTTATTTATAAAATACAAATACACTTAAGTACGTAAGATGTACATGGATCATCCGTATGCAATATCTAATCCGACCACTTCCTCAGGTACATAAACTTTACTTCCAAACTAGTATCTCTCACCCGATCTCCCTAGTGCAGACTCCGATCAGGTTCCTCGATTAGAAACATCTATTCTCCTTACACAGCCATAAATTATGATAGAAAACCTTAGTATCAAATCAAAAATCCGAATCAAGTGTTCGCTGTCAAGAATCAAGTGAGAAATCCCTTTTTGGACTAGTGGAGAATTACCTTGAAGTTATGTACTCAAATCCTAGATTAGGAATCGTGCGAATAAAATGGTCTATATACAACTTACGTACTTAGTTTTATTGGTTTCTTAATTACACCAATCTCTTTCTAAATCTCTTCTATTTTCATTCATAGTATTTCGTTCAATAATAAAATAATTTATAAATTACTCCATAAATTTTCACTTAAGTTTATAAATATTTTATAAAGACATTTCTATAAAACATTAAATTAAAAACTTACCCCACTCTTATTTACTTGTATAATACTCTTCTTCAGCCTAAGAGTATATACAAAATGTCAATTTATTTTGTTTCTTTATTATTTATTTTTATTTTTCTTTCAAAATTCAAATGGACACCCAAACAAAATATAGGTCTTAAAATTTAGCCGACTACTTCGACCTTTTTACCATAGAGTGTTCTAAGGAGAAATGTTTACGAGTTAGCCAAATAACATCAAATAGTTTACACAACTTAAATGTTTTAAATAAAAGCTGGTTTTAATAAAATAATGTTTATTAAAACATTCCTATCTGATTTAACCCATTTAAAATTTGTGTTAAATTATTTCTTTTATATCCAAGAGTTACAAATTTCATTTATCAAAACATTTTTTTCATTAAAATATGTTTTAATTTAAATCAATTTCTTTTAAGGAAAGTTAAAAACTAAATACCCTGTTTTTGTTTCGAAACCCCTTTTGAAATCATTCAACATATATTTCTACATATATATAAAATAAATTTAACAATTTATTCACAGACACTCACTTTGGGTTCATTCAGATTCAAACTCATTTCGATCGCACAATGATAAAGAGAATAATTTACTGTGTGCATTACAACGTTCGCCAAAGCAACATTTGATCGTCACTTAGAAGATTACTCAGATTATCACAAAACTCATCGAGATGTTTTCCCCGAACTATCCAAAGAAAATGTGTCTTCCTTAAATATTCTCTTCTAAATATTTATACCTATATATATTTCCAAGCAATACTATCATTACTTTTCCTAAAATCTTTTCGAAATCATTTCAAGCAATACCGAGATGTAAATTCTCAAAAACTCTTTATAAAACACTGTTTTTTAGTACTATAAATCATTTTATATACCATACTCATTTAAAATATACCTTTAAAATTAACTTATATTATAATTACCTTTCTTTATTATAATAAACTTTGCACAAATATTCATCCTCTAAATGTCTTATCTTCTTATTTAGATGAGGTTAAACAATTTTATTAAAAGATGACTTTTAACTTAACATAACATGTACCTTAAAAGTGTTCATTTTAATGAACTTAAAATTTTCAAACAATAAATGCCTATAAAGTAGTCGAGCGTAAATTAATAATCAAAAAACAATAATAAATGCTCCTAAACTATTTGAGCATGACAAATCAAAAGTAATGATAATAAAGAGATATTATCATTAACAAACAAACAAATACAACATATATAATTATATAATTTTGAAAATTATTCCTTTATATATATAAAATATATAACCTTAGGTAAAATATTTCATTTAACAAATTTTCAAAAATCAATTTCACGTATGTTTACCTTATTCAAGTGTTTAGAAATCCCTATCGACACCGTGGCATTCCATGTCTTGACCAGGATTCATAAACCACTCAATAGACCAATTAACACAATACATTTTTATAGCAGTAACAAATACGCTCTCGTACATATAATACTCTCAATTCATTCTAGGGTATCACTTACCCTATCTCAAATGAGTTTACCACAACAAAGCCAAGGTTCTCGCTTAACCTTCAACTCTGATACCAAATGTAATGACCCACCTTTCCGACCCTCGAAAGTCGACACTTTATATGTCCACTGTATTCAAACGCTGAGCATCCAAGTGCTAGAAAGGCAGATTGTTATGATAAATAAAAAGAAAAATACAATGGAAATAGAATCCCATAGTGGAACGACAATATATAATATAACAAAAACAATAAAACCCATCACTCTAAAATACATGGTATATCAGAGTTAAAAACGAACCTCATCAGCTTGGAAAGTTATAACTTCCTGACCTTACAATTGCTAATGGGTATACATAATTATATAATGGAAAATAAAAATACTACGGCATGTGAACATCCAGCTTACTCTATAAGCTACATATCCCACCAACAACAGCCTAGAAAAAATTAAGTCTAACCTAAGCATTATAATAAAATAACACTCAGATTAGTCTAGAAAACCAGCATGAGAAAAATCAAGAAATATGGTGAACATATAATAATTCTGTAAGACCATGTAGCTACACACGAAACGAGCTTTACCTCGCAAGAACAACAACCATAGATGAAAGAATAGATACAAGTCAGAACAAAAATAGACTTGAAAGAATGGAAATAAATAATTATACATCGAGAAGAGGTCCAAGCACTTCTCGATGCAATTAAGACAACGATTCAAAATTTTGAATCAAACAAGATAACGAAATTTTTCCAACAATGACTAGGAGGGTGCACTCCCTTACCAAAAAAGTACCTCTAGACAATATGCTTGAGACGGTAATCTAGTCTGTGGCTCTCTTGGAAATGTACAAGCCAGAAGCTGCCAACCTTACTGAGAATCCAAGTATTTCACATCTCCGCGCACACATAACCGAATCTAATCTAGAGTAGATGTGAATATACCCTAATGGGAGCAACCCCTCATAGCTTGACGTCCACTCATATATTGGTTTGGTCATTTTTGACAAAGGATATCAACACTCAAATGAGCAACAAATCATCTTAGATTGATGAAACACAAAAAAATAGTAGAATCGATAGTCAATAAATCAACTATTGGGAATTATCAAAATTATCGTACAAGTAAATTATGTCTCATATCATTATCACCACTCGTCGATTTCAAGCTTGTACTATCCCTAGGTTAAAAATGAAGTCGGGCCAATTAAGGTAGTGCTAACTCAGAGCCTTGCCTTAATGACATATTTAACCTTCGAGATAGAAACAAGTTTCCATACCTTGATGTTTAGTGCAAAGAATATGAGTAAATCCATTCCGTATTAATGATATCGTTTATTATCCTGAATGATAATTAACATAACTCTTATAACTCATTTATAATCAATTTAAAATAACAATTGTTATTAACTTAAAATACTTTTATAAATTTAGAACAATGTTAATCGTCCTAAAAGATAATTAATATAACTCTTTTGTAAATTTCAAACCATGTTACTTATGCCTAAAAAATTAATCAAATTTATATCCTTTTTATAAATTTTAAAAAACATAAATCATCCCGAAAGATAATTGATCAAATTTATAATCATTTTATAAATTTAAAACAATATTAACTATCCAAAAAGAAAATTAATCAAATTTATAATCTTTTTATAAATTTGAAACAACACTTAAACTTTATTTCAAAATTCTCTAAAATACTTGAAATTATAGTTTAAACAACTTTCAAAGTGCACAAACGCAACCAAACATTTATTTTGTCGAAATACAAGCACAAGTTTAATACACACAAAGATTTTAAGAGATGATGCTTCAAAAGTGATGGTATAGCGATAATCACTATAATGACACTTGCAAAAAACAAATGGTATGTCATAAATATTTCAACCAAACATCAATATAAGCATAAGAATATAAGTAAATCACTATTGGCGAAAAACCCCTTAAGGTCACACTTCAAAAGTCCCATGTAAATCAAATATATGCATATCTATTTTGAAGTGTTTCCTAGCAACCTGTACGCAACGTACACTTCGACTTCCTCTTACTTTTGTTCCCTGCAAAATAATGGTAATTTAAACCATCCGCTTCCAAGCAGGAATTAAATCCAAAAAAATAGCCAAACAAAAATATATAAACTATCATCCATATATTCAATAATATTTTATAGCAATACAAATATCATATAAATTATTTAGAGGTGAGTAAACTCATCAAAATTCCATTTGACGCTTTTGCATTTTGGTTTGATCTAAAATCGAACGACAATCGATTTTAGCCCAAAATTCAACTAGCTCCGAACTCGATGAATCCAAGTCTAATGCATAGATAATGTCAGTATGAGTCCATCCAAAAGATCGCATCCAAATCTTACCTCGTATGAGTGAGATATTCATTTTATAAGAAATTGAGATTAATTAATTAATTTCACTAATTACTTAATTAAACAAATTACCCTATTCTCAACTTTCTTCCCTCCCACTAGTCTATTTCTTGGACGTGACCACCAGGCACAAACCCATCTATAGTCGTGCATTCATCCACCTATCTTTCTCATTCCATCACGAAATCGCAATCCGACTTCGCCTATGCGTCACGTGTTACCTCCTTACCATGCCCATCACTACCATGTGGCGCTTGACCCAACCAAAGAAAATCCAACCTGAAGCCCTAATTTCGAACCGTAAAATGTCATGATGCTCAAATGATGATTGGTTGACTTCAAATCGCATCCCCAAGTGCCTCTCGCCTCTATTATGCCAACTCTAACCATCATTTCCTCCAACTCCGACCACTTCGCCTAAAATATAAAATCCTAGGTCATGCTCACTAACGTCAAGCGTCTTCAAACATCATTGCAACCCCCAAAGTTTATAAAAATTTGTAGATCTTATCAATACGAGTACAAAGGATCTTGTTCTATATTCTTTCGTTGCTTATATTATTTGATCTTGAATTTTATTCGATGGTTTACTTTCTTTCCTTTTGTTTATAGAGAGGGAAAAATATGGAAGAGTAGAAAAGAAAGAGGGAAAGTGAGAAGTAGTGAAAAATAGTCCAAGTGTTGATGTTACTTAATTTATAAACAAACAATTACTTTACTTCACATTCAAGCAAACCAAACACTTCAAGCCAACCATCCTATCATGCAAATCATCACTAATGCAAGTTGAATTTTTTTTAATTTTGATTTGATTTAAAAAAGTTTTGAAAAGAAGGTTTTTTGGTATCCCACTACATAATATATTGTTTTCGTATGAACCTTAAATCAAAGAAATAAAAATATGATTGCACATAAAAATGTGACACAGTTCCAAAACAATAACAAAATACACTGGTTTTATTAAAGTCATTTTATTAATAAAAATAAAGTCATTTATTAATAATTGGTTTTCTTGTTATTTATTTGAGCTATTTATTATTTTAAATAAATTTACGAAGCCAATCACCATTATTATTTATTAATTAAAAAGGGTTAAATAAGATGATTAAATCCATTTAATTAATATTTAGGTCACAATTCAAATATCTAAATAATGACTATATTTGAATATAAGTGATTAAACTTTAAAAACCAATTATTTAAATATTTAAAATTTATTAGATATTCAAAATTAAAAGATAAAATTTCACTATGTTATAAGCATGTAGGGTAAATATTGCCGTCTTTACCTTATTTGTGTTGGAAATTTTGAGGGCGAAATTCCTAAAGGGGGATAGTGTAACGACTCATATTTTATATATCGAATGGTCGTAAAATATTATTTCTAAATTCATATTTGGTCTTATGTTGCTCTAACTTTAGGTGATGATGAGTAATGACATTTTGGAGCGTTAGAAATTTTATTAGATGACTTTGACCTTGAAAAATTGTAAGGTCTATGTCATTTGATATGAGCTAAAGTAGGAGTTGGGACCACTTCCATTGGAAAAAAATACCATTTCTCTTTCCGTATTGTGGTCATAATAGCTTTATATACTTACTAGCTAGGAGATATTATTATTTAAAATTTAATAGTTTTTTAGGCAGATTAGTGGGTAATTAGTTACGCTGGGATTAGGCCCATTAACCAATTTTTGGATTCGTGCCTAATGCGGAAGATGAGACGGTTCTTAATCACTTTTCCCACTTTCCAAAATTGAACTAAACCTCCATTAATTCATTTTTAGCCAAATTGCACCACTAAACTTTATCTTAATTAGCTAAATCTCATTATTAAATGGAGATGTGTATAAGGATTAAGTTAATTGCTAATTTGGGCACCTTGGGATTCGTGAAGGCACTGTTCGGTTTGTATTTTCATGGGTATTTGTGCTTGATTTGACTTAGGTGAGTGGTTTACACTTATCACTACTCTATGCATGTTCATATAGTAAAATGATGGTTTTCAACATGGTTTTAAATGTTGAAATGTTTTCAAACTTATATCTTACCTTAATAACACTTCTAAAATGGTTTTAAAAATAAAAATGTGCATTCTAATTCGTTTATTATCGTTTTTGTCATACTACCCATCATTTTGTGTATTGTTAGATCTATAACAATATAAATGCTTGGATATGATTTTATATCATTAACTTATTCGGACTCCTTAACATGTTAAGGATGACAAAATGCATTTTTGTAAAGAAATCTGATGCAATCTTCTAGGAAAGGATATCTCTTTTGAATGATTCTACAATTTAAAGGAGAAAGTGAAATTATGAGAGTGGAAGTAATATTTGCATAGTTAGGGTTAAGAAATGATTAATTGTAACCTTTGCTTCATAAAGAGAAATTGGAAACAATATTGTATAAAATATTAGTATATGCTTAACAAGGCGCAAGAAATATATTTCTATTCCAAATTTATTCTTCTTACATAAAAAATTTCTCTATAAGATCCATTTCTTCGAGTTCGAGAGATTTGATCCAAAACTCTCAGTTGTAAGTTATAGTAGAACAAATAACCAGCCTATAATAAGTGATCGAATGGAGCTTCATATTTTGAATGTTGTTATTGTAACAATGGAAATAGTAGGGACATACCATATGACAATTGCTAATGACATATTAATTTTTGAAAAGTTACTCTTGTGTATACCGACATCATTTATGGTTTTGACCAAAAATAAATACAGCTTTGTTTTAGTATGAATATTATGAATGTTAACTATTAAATATATCTATTTTTGTTGTTTTGATAATGGTATTTGTCTTCATAATAATAGTGATGTGTTAGCAGTGTAGAAAATATAAAAACATCTAAAATATTTAACAATTATTTTTGGAGTCATAGGCTAAGCCTTATCTTTGAAAAACTATTCTTTAATTATAAGATTTCGAACCATATGGCACCTATGATTTATATCTCAAATAATTTTTCATCCATTTAGTGGGAGTGACAAAGGAGCCGACGAACTCTTCAGACTAATACATATAGATGTATGTTATCCAAGGTTTTATAATACCAAATGTGGATCCGCTTACATTGTTAAATTCATAAATAAATTTTCTAAGAAATGAACATATGAATTTTATACACAAGTCAGATATCTAATAAATTCAAAAAATATACAAAAAGTATAAAATGTATCATGCAAAAGAATCAAAACAGTTTGATTTGATTGAATATGTGAATATTTTGGATATGAGTTCCAAGAGCACCTAAAAGAGAATAATACTCACTCTCAAAGACACCCCTCCATATTCTACATAATGATGGAATAATAAGGATTAATCAGACTCGGTTGGACAAAGTACAAGCTATCTTCTTATCGAACGGACTTCTTCTAGAGAAGTTAGTGGTAGTGTGACAGAATTGGAATTTAATCCAATATTCTAACATGGAAACTAGTTGTGTGGATGATATAAAAATTTAACCAAGCACAAAAGGACATGGATTTTTAAAATGTCTAGTAGAAAATCTCACACAATGATGAGAAATTACGAGTTTGTTATCGATATCTGGAAATTGATAGTTTACAATAACAATCACCTCAGTTGTTGATAAGTCACAAAGAACATAAATCACCCATACGTCGAGATGCTTTAAATCCGAAATGCATTCCAAGTACATTAATAAATTTTTACTTTTTAAATTGTAGTTAAAAGGATTTATCCATCAACCGCAAGTAAGTGTTCTAGAAGAAGATCAACATAGTGAAAAAATGAGGATGATGGGAAATAATAAATTCAATTTCTAGTTTTGAAATTAGTGAAATAATTTCTCTAATTAACATGATTAAGTCCATTTGAATTCTACTCACATATCATCACATGATTGGAAGATGAGATTTGGATTTAGAGGAGAGAGTTTGCATACCATAGCCAAAATGTTTTGAAGTCAGTGGGAGCTATAACAAAGCTTGTGGAATTTTAAGATATGATCATAAGAAAGCACCTAGAAGTTGAGTAAGTATTTTGATAGAGAATCAAATAGTATAATTTCAATTAATATGTAGAGTTAGTGTGCATTTGTAAGAAAGAAAAACAAAGGCACTAAAACATTTCTATTGTTGTAAGTAAACAACATGCTAAAGACTGGTAATGATGTACCGTGTTAAAATCGGTTAAAGTTTAGTTGCTTACCTTTTGGTGAAGAATTTTTAAGAGGCGTCCTTCATACTCTGTTTAAGAGAATGTTAGGATTTCCTAGTCGATATACATAACACCGTTAACTGGGTTTTAAACCCAGCAGAACTCAAAAAGGAATTGGAACATCAGATTAAGCTAGAACGACTCGAGATTTGACCGTAAGGCCCAAAAGTACAAGACTAAGGAACCTTGAAAGTTTGACCCAAAAATATGCCAACACTTTGGATCGGTACCGATCCAAAAGTTTGGCTTGAAGTTCCACCAAACCACTTGCATTATGTTTTTACCGATCTATTAAGTCTATCAACCATTGGTAACAATCCAAGCAAGTAAAGACATATCGGATTCGAACTAAAGTTTAGTCAAACCCATGAGTGAACCATCATCAAAACAAGTCAACAAGCTATGAAATTACATGGAGAGCCTCATAAGAAAGCAGGGAAGCCAACCAGAAAGAAGTTGTGCAAAAATTGCACAACCCTTTGGATTGGTACCAATCCGATCCAATTGGATCGGTACCGATCCAAAAAGCTAGCTTGGAATCACATCAAAATTTTCATGCTTCTTCCTATGGACAACTACAGGCTTCTGGTGCAATGGTTCTAATTAAAGTGCTCTCTAAATCCTATAAACACCATCCTACCTTCAACAGAAAGGGGGGTTCTGAACTTGATCTTCGAGGAAGCTCTATCATTGTTTCTTTACTCTTCTTCTCCCTCACAATAGCCATTAAAGGGAAAGTGAGATCCTTCTGGTTGACTCTAACAATGGTGGCTTGATCTAACTTAGGAAAAAAGAATTATATTGTAATCCAAACTCTCTTGTAGTAGTAGCTGATCAATAAAAGCTATAATGTGGACGTAGGCTCCGTTAACAGATGAACCACTATAAAAATCTCTTGTCTCTTTACTTTCTCTGCGATTTACTATTGTTTTTCTATTTTATTTCCTTGATAAATAGGGCTGGTGCTTCCACACTCAATCCACGGTGTTGATCCATTTTTGGGTTAACATTTAGTGCTTTCACTAAGAACCCCACTCAGGTTCAGATCTAGCTACCTATTTTGGATCAGACAGGTTTAGAATTGGATCCTCAATCTCTTCTTAGAAAATTTGCTGTTGAGAATCAATGGTACCAGGAAGAAAGAGAAATGCTTCAGGAAAATCCATAGGATCTTTAATAGTGGAGAGGAAACTAATCATAAGCAAGTTGAAGTCAATGGTGCCAACACTGCAGATCAGATGCCGAGATCATCTATCCAGCATGAAGTTATCACCAAAGGCGAGTTAAACAAGATGGTTGATGAAATCAATCAAAAGATGGAGAACATCCAGAAATATCTTATGGAAAAACTAAATGTCCTCCTGACCATGCATTCACTGGCTGCTCCGAGAACCATGCCAAAGCCTGCGGCTGCTGCGGAGTAGAAGAACTCTTCCATTTGTGGCTTAAACAGGAAAAACAGAAAGCAACAACAAAAAAGAGTAGTAGGTGGAGTTGCAGGAATCACCATCGAAGGAAACGTAAGCACTCCACCAACTACAAAGCAACCCCCCATGAACTAGAATATGGGGACCAAAACCCCATGGGAAGATATAGTAGTGGATCTCTCTGACTTTAAAGATTGAACAACTTGACGATGATGACTTGAAACAAAACATTAACACACTTAATACCAGCAGAGAGGTCCAAGCTGCCCCTATATGACCAATCGCAAGCCAACGGATCTTCGAGGGAGTGGCTCTCCTAAAGACAGGAGAGCTTAGGCTTCAGCCCACTTACCACAACCGTTTGCAAAATCAAACACTTGGTATAGGCACTGATAGCCAACCCATAGATTACCGGACATCCTATGCATATATCGCGGACATGATCAAGTGACAAATGGATGAAAGTAAGAATAGGAGAGATGATGAATGGGGATCCATTCCAAGCCGGACTCCCTTTACCGATGACATTCTGAATGAACAATATCCTAAAAAGTTCCCTATGCCGACTATTCCATCCTACACTGGAACTAAAGATCCAAAACCTCACTTGTACAAGTACGGTTGTTACATGGACGAAGCAAATGCTTCAAATGCTATTCAGTGTAGATGCTTTCCAATCTTTCTGGAAAGAATTACTTCCATGTGGTTCACCAGGCCCCCATCTCAATCTATCTCTACTTTTGGTGAATTAGCAACAAAGTTCCTTGATCAGGCCTTCACATGGCACAACCGAAGATGTGATCTCCTTATCGGGTCTATTCCGGGGATGAAATGAATCTTTGAAATCCTCCATGAGTCGATTTAACATCGCAATCACTGAAGTAAGTAACCCAAATGAAGATATGGTCTTCATAGCCCCGATCCACACCATCCATCCCCATACTGAGTTTGGAAAATGGATCAAGATGAAACAACCTACCACTAGGAAGGACTTTAATCGAAAGGCGAGCCAGTACTTGTTGGAAGAGGCAGAAGAGCTAGAAGGAAAACCTGCTAACCTACAACCAACCAACGTTGGGCAAAATAGTATGGCAACGAACAAAGCCGCAAATACCTCCAGGACCGCTGTGGAAAAGGATAGGAATCAAAAAAGAAAGAATCAGAATTCCAACAAGCGAAGTGGAAGTAGCATGTGACTTAAAGGCTTGAGGCCCTAAGACTAAACTCCATTCAATAAACTCCGGAGAATGTTTACCTTGAGACACAAGTGATAGAAGAGTACAAGAAGCAGCCTAAAAAGGAAGCGACTGAATAGTAAATGCATTCCAAAAAGTACTGCTGCTTCCATGAAACACATGGTCATAACACGAATGAGTGCCATCACTAGAAGAACCTGATTGAAGAATTGATTCTAGGAAACAAGCTTTGGCAGTATATGAGGAAGCCATAAAATCCTGACTAGCCTGCAGCACTCCATGCTCCCAAAGATTGGGGAAACCAAGCTGGAACCAGTGTAGAGGGATCCAGATGGACAAACCAGAGACTAATTATCGAAACAATATCTGCAGGACCTCATGCCGCATAGAAGAGTTGGGGAGAAATGGAGCGAGACGCGAGCTCACTAAGACACGCTTCGAAAGATTCGTGTCACGATCGAAGACAAAACTCCTACCAAGCAACAGAGGATCCTGAACGATGACATAGAGTTTTTAAATCGAGACACTGAAGGAATAGAAGCTCTGACTCTTGACCCCATAGTCATGGACGTAGGAATCATACCAGCTGTGGTCCGATAAGTATTGGTGGACAGTGGCATTTCTATAAATATCCTTTTCAAACATACATTTGATCAAATGAAGATCAATATGAAAGACATATCTGCTTGCTGAACTAAGATCCAGGGATTCCATGGTAAACCTAAGCAACCCGTCGGAACAATCGATTTACCCGTAGAACTCGAAGAAGGTGACTGAAGAGTCATCCTCGTCCAAACCTTTGTGATTGTAGCTGAAATATTCACCTACAATGCTTTCTTGGGTCGCCATGCTTTGGTAGATTTCAGGATGCTTTAGCTCAGTGGTGTCTCACCATGAAATTTATGATAGAGAATGGAGTTGGGGTGATCAAAGGAGAACAATGTGCCGCTAGAGAATGATACATCGTAGAACTACGTGAGTGTAGAAGCAAAGAAAACGGGAAGAATGTGGGGAGAACTCTCCATATTCATGAGCCTACCGAATAGCAACTATAGAACCGCCCCTGGCTTAGGGACCATCACCAATTCGACAAGGCTTTAGACCCTAGAAAGAAGAGTTTAGGGGAAGAACAGGCAGTATCGGTAAAATAGACGGTGCTTGTCCCAGTCGATATGGATGACTCTACACGGGTCCTGAAAATTGGATCACATCTTGGAAACAAGATGCGACTGGAACTCATATATTTTCTTCATGCCAACCTGGATGTATTCGATTATACACATTTTGATATATGTGGAGTTTCACCAGAGATTGCATGCCACGCACTTAATATTGATCCTAAGTATACACCAGTGAAGCAGAAGAGAAGCAGCCTAGGACCCGAACGGTCCAAGCGCTAAGAGAAGAATTGGATAAGCCGATGGCGAATGGTTTTATCTGTGATGCAACATACTCTGAGTGGGTATCCAACCCAATCTTAGTCAAGAAGTCCAATGGAAAATGGCAAATCTGTATTGGTTATTTGGACCTAAATAAAGCTTGCCCAAAAGATAGCTTTCCTCTGTCTAGAATCGACCTACTTACGGATGGGACAACTGGACATGAACTACTATCATTTATGGATGCTTACTCGGGGTACAACCAGATAGTGATTCATGAACCTAACCAGGAAAATACCAGTTTCATTACTGATCTGGGATTATACTGCTATAAAGTATGGCCATTCAGCTTAAAGAATGCTAGGCAGCCAACCAATGACCAGTGAATGCCATGTTCAAATGCCAGATCGGGAAGACTATGGAAGTTTATATAGACGATATGTTGGTTAAATTGCACATAGCTGCAAATCACTTGGACAACCTTGCCAGAATGTTTGAAATACTCCACAAATATGGAATGAAACTCAATCCACTTAAATGTCACTTCGAGGTAGGCATTGGAAAGTTCTTGGGATTCATTGTAAGAGCCAGAGCCATCGAAGCAAATCCCGAACAAATTACCGCTTTAAGGGAAGTCGAGACCCCATGAAACAAGAAGCAGTTATAAAGCTTGAATGGAAAAGTTGCAGCACTAAGCTGGTTCATCTCAAAAGGAACCGACAAATGTATACCATTCTTTGACGTGCTAAAGAAGGGAAAGAAGAACTTCGAATGGAATCAAGCTTGTCAAACTAAGTTCGAAGAGCTGCTGCGACATATGGAGTCCTCGCCAATCCTGTCCAAGCCGGTAGACGGAGAAAAATTGTTTATCTACTTAACAGTCTCACCCCATGCATTAAGTGTCGTGCTAGTATGAGAAGAAGCTAAGATCCAGCGACCCATATATTACATCAGTAAACGATTCACTAGAGCCTAGAAGAACTATCCGAAATTGGAAAAACTAGCATATTGCCTCTTGATCGCATCCAGAAAGTTACGACCATACTTCCAGGCACACTCGATCAAAGTACTAACAAATCAACCCTTGAAGCAAGTGTTGTACCACCCCAAGACCTCTGGACAGCTTATCAAATGGAACATCGAATTGAGTCAATACGAAATTACTTACCATTCTCGAAGGGAGATCAATGGCCAAGTGCTGGCAGACTTCATTTCCAATTTTATGATACGAGATAACGAAGAAGAAATAGATCCCGAAGTGGAAACACATTGGAAGTTGTTTGTCAATAGAGCATCTAATAACTTCTACTCGGTGGCAGGAGTAGTTCTCGAAACTCCCGAAGGACGATCAGTTTGTTATGCCTTACACTTGGAATTTCCCTCAACAAATAATGAAGCAAAATAAGAAACATTGATATCTGGATTGAAATTTGTGAAGGAACTCGGGATAAAGTCCATACACATCTACAACGACTCTAAGCTAGTCATCTGCCGGGTGAAAGGCGAATATCAAGACCGGGGAGAGAACCTCACCCCATGTCTATCTAAAGTGTAGGAATTACTAAACAACATCGAACATTACATCATAACTCATATCTCGAGGGAACAAAACACGAAGGCAGACTATCTAGCCAAACTGGCCAGTTTCGAAGAAGCTCGGTCCTTAAGGCTAGTCCAGCCGAAATTCTGATTGCTCTAAGCATAAGCGAGATGGATATATATTGGATTTTTGAAACAACCAAAGAAATGGAAATGTAGATGACACTGATCAAGGACTACCTACTCAAAGGAACACTCCCTACAGATAAGAATCAATGGAAAATGCTCCTTCGGAAGGTGTCGTGGTTTGTACTATAGGATGGGATGCTCTACAGGAGGGGATTCTCTGCCTCCTTGCTCAAGTGTGTAACCAACGACAAAGCCCGAAGAATCCTCAAGGAAGTTCATTGAGGCGACTGTAGAGATCACACTGGGGTTTGTACTACAGGATCCGATATGGGTATTTTTGGCCAATGGTAAACCGTAATGTAGCAAATTATGCCAAGCTGTGCGGCCAATGCCAAAGATTCGACAAGATCAAAAGAACTCCTTTGACAAAGCTGACATAGATGGTCAGCCCGAGGTCATTCGCGATCTGGGGAATCGATCTGATTGGTGTATTACCAATAGCCAAAAGGGGAGCCAAACAAGTTATAGGTATTGTTGACTATTCCACCAAATGGGCCGAAGCGAAACTTCTAGCCACTATTACCACAAAGAAAATTATTAATTTTGTCACTAAAAACATTATTTGTAGGTTCGTAGTGATATAAAAAATCATCATGGATAATAGGACTCGATTCGAAAGCACTGAGTCCAAAGACTTTTGCAAACGCTTCCAAATCGAGAAAAGCTTTTCCATTGTTGCACATCCGCAAGCAAACGGGCAAGTGGAAGCAGTAAACAAGATCACCAAGACCACCATAAAAAAGCGGCTAACTAAAGCTAAAGGAAATTAGGTTGATGAACTTCCACTTACACTATGGGCTTACAAGACAATGCACGAATCTGCAACTGGGCACTCCCCGTTTTCCCTAGCATATGGTTCAAAAACAATGATTCTAGTCGAGCTATAAGTCCCCTCTCATCGAAGGCAAAACTTCAATAAAAGGCCAAATGAGCAGCTCCTACTCGAGTCGCTCGACATTGTCGATGAGAAGCGGGAAGAAGCCGAGTTAAGAACTGTCGCAAACCATAAAAGGGTCGCACGATATTTCAATTTCAAAGTCTGTAACCACACTTTCAAAGTAGAAGACCTTGTCCTCAAACAGTTCTACCCTATGAAAGAAACATTCGAGCCAAACTGGCAAGGGCCTTTTGTAATTGGCTAGAAGCTAGGGGATGGCACATTCAAGCTAACAACCGTCAATGGAGTCCAAATTCCCCGAGCTTGGAACGGAAAATCACTATGTTGTTACTTCAGCTAAGACTATCTTATGTATTTCCTATCTCCTGCAAAT
Organism: Allium fistulosum; assembly: GCA_030737815.1. Taxonomy (NCBI): domain Eukaryota; kingdom Viridiplantae; phylum Streptophyta; class Magnoliopsida; order Asparagales; family Amaryllidaceae; genus Allium; species Allium fistulosum. Next base: position 491,663,594 of record CM060905.1, on the reverse strand, counting down.
AAGCCATCCTGGAATACCGAAGGCATTGTAAATAGGCAACACTTGCCTAACTTTTATTAATAAAATTGCTTTGCTTTCTAAACCAATAAAACCTTGTTCACAAAAGTAACCTACTGATTTGAAGGGGTCAAACCGACTCAAAACCATCCAATCGCTGCTTGAGATAGTGGTACCAAGCTCAAGTATGCCCCATCTACCTGTTGAGTCGATGGAAGCGAATCGACTAAAACCATTGGATCAACAGAATTCGATCCTTGCATACTAAGGATCAGTGTGGCTCCGGCAACACCGGGAAGGCCCAAATCAAAGCGGCGTATTTCATAAGCCGCAAACCCCTTCATGCATTATGGAATCACGCCCAAGCAAATATAATTACTTAAGAAATGCACTCCCATAAGCCGTGCATCACTTATTGAGCCATGGAAGCACGCTCTCGAAGCATGAACCCTCACGTTACCTGAAGATTGGCAACGTCAAGAAGTTCCAAACTGTTCCGGATCGACGGGTCATATCGGTCCCATAAGCCGCACATTACTTAAGCCCTGCACTTTAAAAAAAGCCGTGCATTTCGTAAGCCGTTCTTCAAACAAATAATTTTGGCAGTAATTACGGGACTAAACAAAACAGTGATGAATAAAAAGTGGCATAAATGCATGAAACGTAGATGAGTAGACAAAATAAAGCTACAACCAAAATTTCAATATTTTTATTACTTAAAATATTTTTAATGTACAATAATAAATAGTGGGGGCTGTGCCTACACAATATCAGCCAAGAATAGGAAACACAAATGCCACTATGGCAACAACGAGTAGAAATGCTAAGCGCAGACACTACACTTGTACAAAAAGTAATTAAAAAAGAAGCAAAAGAAAAATCAAGACTTCTTCTCACTGCTTCCCCAGTCGCCTTTCCGCCTCTGATCGACAACTTCTCAGGTTTGTCCCCTCTCGAGGTAATCTCACTCTCCGAAACATGGCCACTGGCGGACCCTCCTCTGCCTTTATGCTTGCAAGGTATGTGAGAACTCATTGATGGCTTCTTTTGTTGTTCAACCTTCTCTTTCTTCACCGCTATCATATGTTGCTCGGTCATCGATTGCTCGGCCTCTGCTTTTTTTGGTTGACTAGCTTGTGTTAGGAAATCGGTTCTATGGTTTCGATGATAACAACTATACAATAGAAATCGAATGCACATATATATTTCTATTCACAGGCAATTATTAGAGTAACATCGTCAAAGAGACAAGAACAAGACTCAAAGAAAGTATCAAGAAGCTACAAGTCAATAGAATCAGAAGAGCAATGACACATACACAAGAAAAGCAACATGCACAAGTTCAGACATCTGGGTGCATTAGCCAGACGTCCGATTGAATCCTTTGGTTCGCAAATCAGACAGAATCAGACGTCTGGTTAATGTACTCAGACGTCTGGTTAATGTACTCAGACGTCTGGTTAATGTACTCAGACGTCTGAAAAGTAACCATATACAAAAATATATAAAAGTCAGACGTCTAAAACATTTTCCAGACATCTGGTTTTGAACTCGGCTGTTAACATTCAAAGAACAACTGTCACAATTGAAAAGACACCTTCGCTCCTCTTCGCTGCAACTCTTCATCGCCATCAAGAGCGACCATAGAACACTTGTTAATGGATGCCACTACTCAAGGAATCTCTCTACCACTATAAATAGCATCAAGAATCCAAGAGAAGAATTTACCTGACTTACTTGCGCTCTTTACTCTTATATTCTAATATATTCTTGTTCTCTAGCAATCTATACTTGTATTCTACTCTTCCAAATATACAGTTCCTCATAGACAATACTCTCTAGATATATATTGGAAACATTTGTACTATATAGTCAAAATCCGTGTAATAGAGAACACACAATTGACAAAGAAACTTTGTTATTGTAAACCTGTTCCTCCAGGTGAAGTGAGGATTATTCGGTGAAAGGAAATTCCGAAGAGGAGCTTCGGGACTGGACGTAGGACGGGAGGTCCGAACCAGTATAAAATCCCTGGTGTGATAATTCTAATTTACATACTTTAATATTATTACAATATAGTTTAAATTAGTCATATACTTGTCATTTGTATAATCAATCCACCATACTATAGATTTACATTTGGTATCAGAGCAAGGTTTGATCAAAGTACAGTAACACGTTTTTGAATCATTTTAATATGGCAAGTATTTTTCAAGAAGGACAATCCACAGCACGTGTTTGTACCAAAAATGGGCACAACACTCTTCGGAAGTCTTTGAAGAGATAAATGCGAAGAATGAAAGTTAAAACTGTGGATTATCTAACAAAAACTCCAAATAACAGAAAGTAAATTGCAAAGACAAGCGATTTAGAGTGGTTCGGCTTTGTAGCCTACGTCCACTATGAAGTTTGATGATTTTATTGCTCGATACTTGAAGATTACAATTCTTTATACTATAATACAACTGAATTTATATGCTAAGTCTCAATCTAAAGCAGCGGCGGTGTTCTGGAGTAGATCTGGCAGAATCTGGGCGCTATTCAGTACTTAGAATTATCCGACCCCTTTTCTGAATGACCATGGGCTCTATTTATAGGTGTAGGAGGCTGATATTTCGCCTAAAATTAGGGAAGAACGCTTCAGGCATGTGAGGGGGCCCACATGGCCGAAATCTGGAGATCTGGGCCCACATATGGATCGATTCGACCCTTGGATCGAATCGATCAGAAAATCGTCCAATCGAGTTGAAACTTGGCATGAACATTTTTCCATGTGTACGCAAGCTCCTGTGAAAATTTCATGTCATTTGGATTTGTAGATCTTGAGATATGATCGATTCAAGTTGGAGTCTTCCGCCACCTGAAGTCGTTCGAATCGATTCCTTTGAATCGATTCGTTCAAATCGATCTGTTCTTATTGATTCGTTCGAATCGATTCTCTTTGCATGCGTGCGCTTCGAGTCAGTCCCCCACTTCCTCCGAGTATTCTAGGCCAAATCCCTGGGTTTTAGGCGCTTCAACCTAATGGATTCGAAGTGAGGGATTCGAAGGAATGTTCCTTCGGATCGATCAAATGGAATGTTATTCGAATCGATCAGGTTGTATCGTAGCCTGATGGGTATGGAACTGCGTTAACGGGACGGATTCGAAGATGGTGGATTCGAAGCTTTCTCAACCGTGTGGATTCGAAGAATACTTCCTTTGTGGACTCGAAGTAGGGAGCCAGTCTGATGGATTCGAACCAAGGGCATTTGGATGGAGTCGAACTGAGGGCCGAAGTGAGGCTAGGTTTCCGTGGATTCGAACTATCGCATTTCGAGGATGGATTCGAAGCAAGGCTCTGGGCCAATGGATTCGAAGCAAGGACTTGCTTTATGGATTCGAACTGTAGAAGGATTCGAACTAAAGCATACTTCTTCCATTTTCCAATGACGATAGCTTGAGCATACGAACTCGGATTGCTCCGAAATTCAGAACGTTGGTTTCTACTGCTTTACTTGACGTGTCCTATCAATTGTAGCCCAATCCGGACTCAGGCAAAATTCATCGATATTTGTAGCCGTCCAACAATCATCCAAAGCTGAGGGCGTATGATCTTGTCTTTTCCCAGTCAGTTCCTTGGTATCTCAGCCTTGCCAAAAGGCGGGATAACATTTGCCCCCCAAAGTACGTCTTGTGTAAACATGACGTGCTTTGAAAAGCTACAGTCTGTTGTTGGACAATCAGAACATGCTCTGCCGAAAGTTGCCTTCTTTGCTGTTGTAACCAATCGTTGTATGATCATGATCGGCTGTTTGTCGTCGAGCTCATGACGGAATGGACATTTGATCCCTGTGAATGATAAAAGATCAAACATTAGTCAGGCATATGTGCATATATATATCATTTTGACCCTGGCTAACATTGCATGGTGGAAAGTCGTTGCCAGTTTGGTTTGCTATCGAATTCTGCATCGGTCCTCTCCTGAACCTATTTGAGATTCGAGTTGAAATGCCATTTTTATGATTGCCCGTAATCGTCCTCTTGTACCGATCCTCTCCTGAATCGGCGTAAAAGGTGGACAAGTCGTTTTTCAGATTGGAGCGATCCGTTCGAATCGATTTGTCCTTGATGGATTCGAACTGAAGTATGTTCGAATCGATAGTTCTTCAAGTCGAGTTTTCGATTGGCAGCTCCTTCGAATCGATGACGTTTCGAATCGGTGTTGTAGAGATGGATTCGAACACACATAGGAGTGCGCATGTGATGGATTCGAAGCAGTCTGAGGGCTTTGTATCTTGATGGATTCGAACCGAGAGCATTGTAGCGTCATTGTTCGAATCGATAGGAGGTGGCTTTTTACCGATGGTAGTAAGTTAAATTTACCGGGAGACGAAGAGCCACGAATCATCCCTCAAACCCATATAAATACCTAAGTCCATTCTCATTCTCACTCTTTACTTTTTCACTATTGCTATCGTTGTTCCTTTGAATCAATTCTTCAGACTAGGAACTTCCACGCCTTCGTTCGAATCGATAACATCCTCCCAAGCTTTTGTCTATAATCGAATCCAATCAGGTAAATATGGAACCGATTCGAGTGTAGAACGTCAAAACTTGGAATTCTTGGCAGTGACCCCATCTTATCTTCTGAAAATTTTGAAGGATTGTTAGATCTGGAACGGGTCGAATCGATAGACTTGGGGAAAGAAACTTGTCATGGTGGACATCGTTTTTGTTCACAGCTTCGCATCGATCTGGGAGCAACTTGTTCAAATCGATCTTAAGTGCCAGACTTCGAATCGATGATCATGAAAGAAAATGGTATCGAAGCGATCGATTCGAAGCAATGCTGCTATAATTGAGTCGAAGACATGATATTCCGATCGATTCGAAACTGCACTAGATTCATGGATTCGAAGTATCCGTCCTCCCTTAGGCTCTATCGATTCGAACCGCATGGATTCGAACATCTGGACCTTGTTTCCTTCGAATCGATTCGTATCGATTCGATCCAATGGATTTGAACATCTGGGTTTGAATGTTCTGATTTTCGAAACCCACATCCTTCCGATTTGCTCCAACATCCGAACTACGACCAATCTCAAGCTGAAATTTGACGAATTTAACGAGCTTTAGCACATTTGACTCCGACGAGCTTCGGCCTTGCATAGTCGAACATGACTGTAAAATTGGACCTTCCTTTTGAAGCTCGTCGATGGAACTGCAACTCAACTAATATAACCAAATTAACTTGAATTGGTCGGTAATGTTTGGATGGTGTGGAAATGACGGTCAGCGATGACGGTCATTTCCCTTCTCAAATTCCAAAATCTTGTCGTTCGGATATCTCGTTTCGATTTATAATATTTGCTTGAATAATGCACTGCATTCACACTACACTGCACATACACTTCACACTGGGGAACACACGGGCTCTTTTTGTACTTAACGTTGTTTTCTGGTGAGTTAGCTAATTATGGAATCTTCGAACTCCCAACAACAAGAGGTACAGAGCTCGACTCCTCCGGTGCTTGAGATTCCCGATATTCCTGCCGATGTAATCGATCCAGCTCCAGATGAATTGCCAGAGGCTATATTTATTGAGGATCCTGTTGATTCGGTTCAATCTAACATCTCCGAATCCTTATTGGGACGAATATGCTTAAAGCATAACATATCTCTAGGTGACGTATTATTGCCCAGTGCCACTGATAGACCGCACAATCCGCCTGAAGGATATACAGCATTCTATCGTCATGCTTGTGCGGCCGGAACTCTTCCTCCTTTCAATCAATATATCAGAGGGATGCTATCATATTTAGGAATCGCTCCTTCACAACTTCATCCCAACGGGCACGCGTTGCTGAACAGTGCCTTTGTCATATTTATGGACTGTCTCTTTCGCCCGCTGAGGCCCATCGAGATCAGACACATATTTAACTTCAAGAGTAGGGGTGATAGCCCGTCTTTTACATTTCTAGAGGCAGTTAGGAATTGCCAAGTTGTAGTTGGAGCTTGGACCCGACTGAGTTATTTCAAGAACGAGTGGTTCTATGTTCGGTGCCCTCCGGGTTTCGCTAGGCGATGGTTGTCTAGACGTAAGCGCCTTAACCTGTTTTCTTGACCAATAGCTCTTCGGTGTTAAAATTGACATTTCATTCCTTTTACAGCCATTATCTCCAGAACCGATGGAGGGCGTTTCAAGGGTATCGTCCGAAGTCTTCAAGAAGTTCCAAGCGAGTTGAGACATATTGACTCAGTGCTGAACGATTATAACTTAAGAATTCTTGGTTTGATCGACATCAATCAAAGTATAGTCGTCGAGGGATTGGCAAAGCCCGCCTCCAGGAAGGAAGATAAGAAGAAAACCAAGAAGAGAAAGGTGAAGAAGTCACTCGGAATCAGAATAATCGAGGCGAGTGACGAAGAAAGAACCCATACGGATTCGGAGCCAATGGCTGACCTCTCGGGAAACTTGGAGGAGTCAGAAGGAAGACGGAAAGGCAAGGCCGCTGTTTCCAAAAAACTTAAGTCTAAGGGGTGGAAATCTGTGGATGTGTCTCCTTCCATTTCCGGAGTTATGATTTCTGAGGCCGCCCCTTCTTATTCGAGAGACACTTTCAAAGGGCTTGACGATATTCCCATCCCAGATTATATATCGATTTCTCATAATCCTGGGTTGGAGGAATTTCAAGATGTCCTAAACATGAACAAGCCCTTTCCTTTAAGTGCGGTCAACACTTCCGGTCGGTTTGGGGGTTTACACATTTACACACACTTCCACAGCACTTCATGACTTTTGCATAGTAAACATTACTTTATGGGATCCTAATCCATAATTCTTTCTTGTCGCAGGTGAGATGTCAGGACGAGGCTCCACTCTGGATAGGCTCCGGAACGTGCGCCAATCTTCTCCATTTTATGATTCCCGTAGGAGAGAGACAGATAGAGATCATGGGCGAGACTATTCAAGTCAAGAACGTTATGATAGAGATAGAGATTACTCGCGTGGCCGTTCTGGCTATGATTATTCTGACAGAGACCGGGGATACCAGTACCGACCCTGATCTCGCTCTCCTCCGCCTCCCAGGGCCCCAGTAGACCTCCCAGGGCCTTCTCATCAGCAGCAGCTGCCTTCTCAATCTTCTCGGCCTGATGCTCAGCGGCCAAGAATGGAACCGACAGCAGCCACTATAATAGAACAAGCTCCGGCTGAGTTGACAAGCGAGGGAGCTGCTAAACTCGCCCAAATGAAAAATGACTTCCCTGAAATTTGCATGGATGGCTATGTCTTCCCTCCTAACTTTAAAAGAATTCCTTCGGACGCTGAGACCACTGCTCATAGTTATATCCGCGACTTCTTCGCTCAGTATAAGGAGTGGTACAAGGCAGCCGTGAAGGCTTCTAGAGTAGCTTTTGACCGGGCAAAGATTATTGCTGAACGTGATGCTGACATTGTTAAACAGAAACGCATCATTCAGGTTCTTCAATCCGAAGTGGAGACGTCCCGAAAGTCAGAGCTTGAAACACTTCAGAAACATGAAGATGTCGTGGCCAAACTGGCGAGGATGTAGCAGGAACACTACGCCACGGTAGAAGAGATGGGCCACCGCAACACCACCATTGCAGCTGAGCGAGACTTAGCCGTTAAAGAGCTGAACGAGCTCAAGGCCAAATTTACTGAAATGGTGAAGGAGAAGGACGATGCAAACGCCACTGCTCAAGAGGCTTGCGACCAAGCAGTATCTCTCAGGGCCGAACTTGCTGCGGCGGCGGTCAAGGCTAAGTCTGCGGAAGCAGAAATTCAAGAAAAGATCTTGGAGGAGAGGTCTAGGCTAGATGTTGAGTTTGATGATCTCTTAGTCACGTACAACGCTAATGTGCTGGAACACAGAAATTTAGCGTGGCTGGGAGATGACTCCATGATCTTGTACAATGCCTGGACCCGGCTGGTGAATGAGAAAAGAGCAGCGCATCCAGATGAAACACTTGACGACTTTGAGCTGGAGATGCGTTTGCTCACCGAGGATGAGAGGAAGATCCTTCATGAGGCGGTGATCTCTATGGCGAAAGAAAAGCTTGGCGTTCAATCTCTAGAGACAGGCGAAGGCTCGGGGATCGCGCATCACGAGACAAGTGTTGGAGCTGTAATTCCAACATTGCCCGAAACCACTGGTGCGGTAGATCCCCAGTCTGTTCCTGCATATAATCCTGACCAACCGTTATTATCTTCCGCCGATGATTCCGCCCACGTTTCGGTCCAGACTAAGGAAGGTATTTGAACGCTTCTCGTAGTTTAGTTGTGAAGAACCTTAAGCAACACACTTGGCTAACAATCTTCGTTTTGTCGCATTTTAGTGACTGAAGTCGTTGTTTCTGCGCCTCTTGCTCTATCAGTTCCACATCAAACACAAGGGGTTGTTTTTTCTGAAGCCATCACGACTTCTACCTTGATTGGCGAAGAGGGAGATGCAAATATGTTTTCTTTCAGCGCTCAAATGATTGAGGAGCTTCTTAATGAGCCCATCGATCCTTCCGTCAACCCGTCCGATGCTGTGAGTGGGGCTGCTCTGGCCGTTAGTTCATCTATGCCAGCTATTAGCACATCTGATGCGGCCCAAGTATCCCGTGAGGACGACATTATTGCTGAGATTGATGCCGAGATGGCAGAAGGGAATGCAGGTATGAATCCGCCCGGGCCTGCCCCGTTAATGGTGATTTCACCGGGCGGTACTGTAGTGATTGAAACTGCTCCTGTCCCTCCTCCTGCTACTACTCCTATGCCTCCAGCTCGACCTCCTAGAAGAATTTCCGTCGCCTCCAGTTCTGAGGAAGACGTTGACATTATATCGCTGCCGGAGGGCAAGCCTGAAAAGAGTAAGCGGTCGAGGAGAAAATCAGGCAGCGGATCTGGTGGAGCTACCCCAAAGAAGAAGATAAGGAAGAAGAAAGATTGAACTCTTTCTTTAAATCTCTGTTGCGTAGGGTAGCATTTTGTTGATTTTTCTATAGCCGTGTATAGGTGTGGATTCGGCTCCCACTAGTAGCAATTTTTTGAACCATTTTGTAATCAGATTCTTTTTGTTGATAGTGGAAATGAGAATGTATTCCCTTTTGTCTTCAACTTGTTATGTGTTATGGTTCTGCCCCTAGTATTGGGGATAAGTGTGGAGTTGACGTATGTTTATACTCCGCCTCGCACTCTGGGAGTACGGAGTTGAGTAATGTTTATACTCCAGCTCGTGCTCTCGGAGTCTGGAGTTTGTCGATATTTATACCCAGCTCGCGCTCTCGGAGTACTCTGGGGTTTTAAGAAAACGTTTATACTCCGCCTCACACTCTGGGAGTACGGAGTTAGAAAAATGTTTATACTCCGCCTCGCACTCTGGGAGTACGGAGTTAGGAAAAAGGTTTTGTACCCAGCTCGCGCTCTCGGAGTACTCTGGGATTTAGAAAAATGTTTATACTCCGCCTCGCACTCTGGGAGTACGGAGTTAAGTAAAAAGTTCGTACCCAGCTCGCGCTCTCGGAGTATTCTGGGATTTAGGAAAATGTTTATACTCCACCTCGCACTCTGGGAGTACGGAGTTAAGTAAAAAGTTCGTACCCAGCTCGCGCTCTCGGAGTACTCTAGGATTTAGGAAAATGTTTATACTCCGCCTCGCACTCTGGGAGTACGGAGTTAAGTAAAAAGTTCGTACCCAGCTCGCGCTCTCGGAGTACTCTGGGATTTAGGAAAATGTTTATACTCCGCCTCGCACTCTGGGAGTACGGAGTTAAGTAAAAAGTTCGTACCCAGCTCGCGCTCTCGGAGTACTCTGGGATTTTGTAAATGTTTATACTCCGCCTCGCGCTCTGGGAGTACGGAGTTAAGTAAAAAGTCTGTATCAACCCGTTTCTGGCCGGATGTGATGGCTTGCCCCCGAGCTCGGGTTTCATTTAGCGAGTGGTTGATTGCTTCATAGCCACTCCCTACTTGAATAAATTTCATAGTGTGACGGAATTTAACTCTTCGTGCATCGTGATGTTGTGCATTGTATTTAATGAATCACAGCTCTGGCTCGAAGAGATTGCATTTTATTGCTGAAATAAGAAAACGTGGCAAAGTCAGTTGCCTTATTACAAATTCTAATTTCGAAATGTAGAAACAAATTCTAAAACAGAATTTAAACTAAATAGATAAACATAGCCTGTTATGTGCAATAGCGACGAAGACTTTCGCTATCCAAGGCCTTTGGTGAAGCTAGACCATCAGCGGTCGTTAACTCATATATACCATCCCCGAGCTCCTGCTTAATCTCGTGTGACCCCTTCCATGTTGGTTTCATGTGTGGGAATTCCGGGTATTCTTTTTTAACGACAATCTCATTGTTTTCAAAAGTTTTAAGTCGGTCCTCGGCATTGCGTAATCGGGCGACTCGATTTCGGCGTATGATCGTTCTCAAGTCAACCTGGTCGCCCTAGACGACTCCAACTCCGTTGACGGTAGGGAACTTTAAGGTTAAGCACCACGGGGCAATTACGGCTCTGAATTCAGCAAGGGCAGGTCGCCCTAAGAAAGCGTTGTATGGCGAGACTATGTTCAGTACAGCGAACTGTAATGTCCGAACTCTCCTATGTTCCTCGGATCCCAACTTAACTGGTAACTTCACCATCCCAATAGGTATGGTAGCGCTACCGTTGAATCCATGGAGGTGAGTTTGGCAAGGTTCCAAAATTCCTGGCTTTCATCCTCATTTGATTATAAGCATGTATAAAAAGGATATTCACAGAGCTCCCGTAGTCAATTAGTATGCTCTTCATCCAAGCTGGACCTACTTGTGCCGATATCACGAGTGGGTCGGTAGTCGGGCTTCCGACATAATCAGTATCGTTGTCTCGGAAAGTGATGTCGTTAATTATCGCTCTCTTTCGTTTGGTCGAAGGTTTATTGTCCAAGTTATCATCATACTCAAAGTCTGTTCGTCTAGCTAAGTTGTTATATGATTTCATTTCTTCCTAGCTTCGCTTCGCTGGACGAGGATTATCACTTACAACATTAATTACCAGTCTTCCTCCGACACGACCTGGTTCTTCCTGTCCTTCTGGATTCTGTACGTGATTTTGATTTGAGGGGCCCGCCCCCTCAGACTGCGGTGTCCGCACAAACTGGTCTAACTTCCTCTCCCTGATCAACTTCTCAATGAGGTCCTGCAAGTGTCAACATTCATTGGTGTTGTGGCCATAACTTTCGTGAAATCTACAGAACTTCCCTGTTTGAATCTGCCTCTCCGACGATTGCTTCGGAGCCGGCTTCTTGTATTGCATAGTATTGCAAGTCTGTAGGTACACATTTTCCAACGATGTATTCAATGGTGTGTAATTATCGAACATTGGAGCCTCACGCCGTGGACCTCGATTTGGATCTCTTTTCTTATTCTGACCATTGTTACCTCTTGGCTGAGTTTGCTTGTTCTGTATGTTCAACTGAACTTTTCCGGAATTGTCACCGGACTGTTTAACTGCTACATTGCTCTGTATTCCTTCGCTTTTGGGTCCCGCATCGTCCTGCTTCCTAGACTGTTTCGCGTCCTCTTACCATAAGAATTGTGCGGCTTTGGAGTAGAAACGGTCCAACGATGCGGGTGGTTTTCCAGCTAACCAGTTTCCAAATTCAGAATCAGGGTCAATCCCCTTTGTCAATGCCATTAAAATTGAGTTATCGTTGGGATTACTAATCTCCACACATGCCGCATGGAATCTCTCCAAGTAATGCCTTAGCGTTTCCCCACGGGCTTGGGTAACACTGGATAAGGTGTTGACATCTTTGGGCCTAGCGACATGCATGCGAAATTGTTCAACAAATTTCTTAGCCAGTTGATCAAATGAAGAGATAGACCTAGGCGGCAATCTCGTGAACCACATCGTTGCAATTCCACCTAGAGAGATGGGGAAACTTCGACATTTTACTGCGTCATCGGCCCTTGCGGCGCTCATCGACCATTCATATTTCAAGATGTGTTGATTGGGATCAGAATTTCCTTCGTACATAGGAAGAGTTGGCATTCTAAATCGCCGAGGAGGTTCAGCGTACAGTATCTCGTCCGTGAAAGGAGTATGACTTCGAGAAATCCCCCAATCGTCGTTGGTAAGACCTTGGCTTTCGCGGATCATCTGACGTATCATAGTCGAAATGTCAGGCATTGCTACATTTTGAGCCTGCTGTGTTAAGGTGTGGTCGGGTTCCATAGCGCGAGTTCGGACCGGGCGCTGTCGACGGTCCGAATTTCGCCTCCTTGGCTCAGCGTCTTCTGGGACGTAGGGTTCAGGAGTACGCCCATATTGCTGATTATTTGGATCTGAAAGATTTCGGGTATCAACCCTTGTTTCTGTTGTGGCAGCTGCGGCATGATTGTCCGTGGTACGCTGTGTAGTAGGGCCTCCTTGTGTTGAGGGCCCGGCCTGAAAGCTGGTCGATGGTCCTGCCCTCAACTGTCCAACAATCAGGGCGGGTTGATATCCGACCGTTTGTGTATGGCTCCCGTCTAATCGAGGACGGGTAGATCTGTGATAGTAGTCCGATGAGGCGGAACTTTCAGTAGACGATCGGGAGATATCATCTCGTTTGGACCTTCTGCGGCCTTGGCGGTTCAGCTGGTTTGTTAATTCAATATTAGCACGCAACTGTTCGGCCAATTGTTGCCGACTTTGAGTCAGCTCCTGAAGGAACATATGGAATTCTTGTCTGGTGACTGGTCCAGTCGGTTCTGAATGAGCGACATTGTCTTGGTTGGATGGCTGTTGTTGAGCAGGATTCTGTCCATCCCTTCCTTCTTGTCCAGCAGCTGTAGAAGTGGTTCTTGTGCTAACCATTTTGAATGATGAATCCTTTTCCTAGACTTTATGCAAATCTGAATAGAATGGAAGGATTATGAATTAGAGATCTGGATCTTCCTCTTGGATTTGTGCAATTCGGTATCGATGGTAGATCCAAGGAGCAGGAGAAAAAAGCTGGTTTTTTCTCAGTGAAAGCACCAAAGTGTTTGTACCAAAAATGGGCACAACACTCTTCGGAAGTCTTTGAAGAGATAAACACGAAGAATGAAAGTTAAAACTGTGGATTATCTAACAAAAACTCCAAATAACAGAAAGTAAATTGCAAAGACAAGCGATTTAGAGTGGTTCGGCTTTGTAGCCTACGTCCACTATGAAGTTTGATGATTTTATTGCTCGATACTTGAAGATTACAATTCTTTATACTGTAATACAACTGAATTTATATGCTAAGTCTCAATCTAAAGCAGCGGCGGTGTTCTGGAGTAGATCTGGCAGAATCTGGGCGCTCTTCAGTACTTAGAATTATCCGACCCCTTTTCTGAATGACCAGGGGCTCTATTTATAGGTGTAGGAGGCTGATATTTCGCCTAAAATCAGGGAAGAACGCTTCAGGCATGTGAGGGGGCCCACATGGCCGAAATCTGGAGATCTGGGCCCACATATGGATCGATTCGACCCTTGGATCGAATCGATCAGAAAATCATCCAATCAAGTTGAAACTTGGCATGAACATTTTCCCATGTGTAAGCAGGCTCTTGTGAAAATTTCATGTCATTTGGATTTGTAGATCTTGAGATATGATCGATTCAAGTTGGAGTCTTCCGCCACCTGAAGTCGTTCGAATTGATTCCTTCGAATCGATTCGTTCAAATCGATCTGTTCTTATTGATTCGTTCGAATCGATTCTCTTTGCATGCGTGCGCTTCGAGTCAGTCCCCCACTTCCTCCGAGTATTCTGGGCCAAATCCCTGGGTTTCAGGCGCTTCAACCTAATGGATTCGAAGTGAGGGATTCGAAGGAATGTTCCTTCGGATCGATCAAATGGAATGCTATTCGAATCGATCAGGTTGTATCGTAGCCTGATGGGTATGGAACTGTGTTAACGGGACGGATTCGAAGATGGTGGATTCAAAGCTTTCTCAACCGTGTGGATTCGAAGAATACTTCCTTTGTGGACTCGAAGTAGGGAGCCAGTCTGATGGATTCGAACCAAGGGCATTTGGATGGAGTCGAACTGAGGGCCGAAGTGAGGCTAGGTTTCCATGGATTCGAACTATCGCATTTTGAGGATGGATTCGAAGCAAGGCTCTGGGCCAATGGATTCGAAGCAAGGACTTGCTTTATGGATTCGAACTGTAGAAGGATTCGAACTAAAGCATACTTCTTCCATTTTCCAATGACGATAGCTTGAGCATAAGAACTCGGATTGCTCCGAAATTCAGAACGTTGGTTTCTACTGCTTTACTTGACGTGTCCTATCAATTGTAGCCCAATCCGGACTCGGGCAAAATTCGTCGATATTTGTAGCCGTCCAACAATCATCCAAAGCTGAGGGCGTATGATCTTGTCTTTTCCCAATCAGTTCCTTGGTATCTCGGCCTTGCCAAAAGGCGGGATAACAGCACGACCCCCACTTTTTAATGGCTCTAACTATGCATATTGGTCAACACGTATGAGAATTTTTATGGAAGCTAATGGTCTAGAAATTTGGTCATACTCAAAATAAATATGAAGCACCTACTACTGCTATGTACACATGGACCGATGCACAAAAGACCTTAGCATCAAACAATGCTAAAGCTATGAACGTTTTATTTTGTTCTCTAGATAAAAATGAATTTTCACGTGTCATGTTATGTACAACTGCATTTGACATTTGGCGTACCTTGCAAATCAAACACGAAGGTACAACAAAGGTCAAACAAACCAAGATTTCAATTTTGCAAAACCAATTCTCAACATTTAAAATGAAGCAAAATGAAACTATTGTTGACATGTATTCTAGATTTCAAACTATCCAACATGATCTTATGGCATTAGGAGTTAAGTTTATCGATTTTGATTTAGTTTCTCGAATACTCAACTCTTGAACATCAGATTGGGAAAGGATGGTATTATCTATTGAAGAAGCTAATGATCTCTCTACTCTCAAAACTAAAGAGTTGATAGGAAATTTAATGTCATATGAAGCTAATTTGCAGGCACGAAAAGAACTAAATTCGGAAAAGAAGAACATAGCATTCCCAGCAACAAAAAATGATGACTCTGATTTAGATGAAGAAGAGATAGTCTTCATTGCCAAGAATTATAACAGATTCAAGAAATTTAGAAAGATGACTAAATTCCAAAAAGAAGGGAAGTCCAACACAACAAACCTATCTCAAATCAAGTGCTATGAATGTAATCAATACGGACATATGAAAAAGGATTGCCCTAAACTCAATAATGATAAAAAGAAGAACAAATTCGAAAAACTCAAAAAGAAGAAGGCTTTCAAAGTAACATGGGATGACTCAGATTCTTCATCATCTGAAAGTGATAGTGATAGTGACGGAGAACAAGCTAATGTGTGTTTTATGGCACAAACTGATGAGGTATGTCCGGAACATAGTTATGACGAATTATTAGAACTTAGCATGGAATTAGATGATAAATTTAGATAAATTAGAAAATTAAACAAAGAATATATAGCCAAAATAAATAGATTAGAACTTGAAGTAGGAATGTTAAAAGATGAAAAAATTATCTTAGAAGAAGAACTAGAATTATCTCAAGAAAAAATTAAAAATAATTTGATAGAAAGTAAGGCTATTACTATTGATTTTGAAAACACCAAAATAGTGAAGGATAATTTGCTAAAAGAAAATGTCAACTTGAAAAGCAATATTGAAATATTGAAAATTGAAAATTTAGAATTAAAAGAAAGATTAGATAAAATTACAAATAATGTGTCAAAATTCAATAAAGGAAAACAAGATTTGGAAAATCTTATCAAAACTTCAAAACCATCAGGCAATAGAAATGGAATAGGATTTAAAAATACTTTTAAACAAAAAGGAAATGATGCAAATTTAGGTATAAAAAAACTAAAATTTACCTACGTCTAATATGAATACCAAAACTATGAAAATTTGGATTCCTAAGACAAATACTAATTTGATTAAACAAAAACATATTAATAATTTCTTAGAGAATGTAGTCTATAATAAAAATTATATTTATAAAGGTACCAAATTATCTTGGGTATGGCTACCCTCTCCTAACAATTAGGACCCTAACAAAAGTATATGGGTACCAATTAAAACATCTTTTATTTTGCAGGTACCCAAAATAAAACATAAGGAGAAATGGATACTAGATAGCGGATGCTCCAAGCATATGACCGGAAATTCAAAAATGTTATCAAATATAACATACATCGATGGTGGAACAGTAACCTTTGGAGATAATTCAAAATGATATGTCGTGGGCACTGGAGAAGTCATCAACTATGGTATTTCTAATTCTCCTATTATTACAAATGTTTTATTAGTAGAAAATCTAAAACACAATCTACTAAGTATTAGTCAAATATGTGACAAAGGTTTTCAAATAAATTTCGAAAAAGATAGATGTAATATTTTAGATAATAACAAACAACTTATATTTGATGGTTTTAGAAACAAAAATATCTACGTATTGAACATGAATATAAATAAAAATTCAAATCTATGTTTAACCGCCAAACATAATGATCCATGGTTATGGCATAAACGATTTTTTCATATCAATTTGAAAAATATTAATAAGTTAGCAAAATATGAGTCAGTTAGAGGTTTACCTAAAATAAATTACAAAGTAGAAAATTTATGTGACAACTGTCAAATTGGAAAACTAAAGAAAAGCTCTTTTAAATCTAAAAATAATATTTCTACAAAACAACCATTAGAATTATTACATTTAGATTTATTTGGTCCAACACAAATACGATCTATAAATCACAACAAATATGTTTTCGTGATAGTTGGTGATTTTTCGAGGTATACATGGACCTTGTTTTTAAAACATAAAAGCGATACTTTTGGAATGTTTAAAATATTTGCTAAAAGAATTAAAACACAAATGGACTTGAAAATTAAAAATATTTGAAGTGATCACGAAGGAGAATTCAAAAATGATCTTTTTACTAATTTTTGCAATAAGAAAGGAATAAGTCATAATTTTTCTTTTACTCGCACACCTCAACAAAATGGTGTAGTAGAAAGAAAAAATCGTACGTTACAAGAATGTGCACGAACACTACTAAATAGTAGTAGTTTACCAAAACGCTTTTGGGCAGAAGCTATTGCCACAGCTTGTTACGTATTAAATCGAGTAACCATACATCCTATGATTAAACAAACTTGTTTTGAAATACTTTTTGGAAGAAAACCTAAAGTATCATACTTTAAAACTTTTGGTTCAAAATGTTTTATATTAAATACAAAAGATAACTTAGGAAAATTTGACCCGAAGGCCGACGAAGGTATCTTTGTTGGATATTCGGATCGTAGCAAAGCATATAGAATTTTTAATAAACGAAATAATACTATTGAAGAAAGTTTACATGTTTCGTTCGACGAAAATCTATTTAACCATCATACTAATGATGAAGAAGAAATTATTCCAATAACAAATTCAACAAATTCTATTAATAATGAAACAAATGCGCAAAATAACAATTTAATATCATCTCCTAAGATTCTTAAGAATCATCCAAAAGATAATATCATTGGAGATCTCAATTCTAGAGTAACTAGAAATCAACTTAATCAAATAAGTCATGTAGCATTTGTGTCAAATTTTGAACCAAAAAATTATAAAGAAGCATCAAATGAAATTTTTTGGATAATGGCTATGCAAGAAGAATTGAATCAATTTGAACGTAATAATGTTTGGGAACTAGTACCAAGACCTGAAGACCAATCAGTTATAGGAACAAAATGGGTATTTAAAAACAAAGCAGATGAGAATGGAAACATTGTTAGAAATAAAGCACGCTTAGTTGCTCAAGGTTATAATCAAGAAGAAGGTATCGACTACGACGAAACTTTTTCACCAGTAGCAAGACTCGAGGCCATACGAACATTACTCGCTTTTGCAAATCATCACAGTTTAAAACTATTTCAAATGGATGTCAAAAGTGCCTTGTTAAATGGTTTTATCAAAGAAAACGTATATGTTGAATAACCTCCATTATTTACTCACGAAAAATATCCCGATCATGTTTTTAAATTACAAAAGCCTTATATGGTTTAAAACAAGCTCCCCGGGCTTGGTACGAACGGCTTAAAAATCACTTAATTACATCTGGTTTTCAAATAGGTAAAATTGATACTACTTTATTTATTAAACAAGAAAATAACGATATTTTAGTTATGCAAATTTACATAGACGACATTATTTTTGGTTCAACTAATGAAAATCTTTGTAAACATTTCTTAAATATTATGAACAATGAATTTGAAATGTCTCACATGGGAGAATTAAATTTCTTCTTGGGTTTACAAATAAAACAACTTGAAAATGGTATTTTTATTCATCAAGAAAAATATTGTAACGACCTATTACGATGCTTTGGAATAGATAAATTTTCAAGCAAACCAACACCGATGAGTACTACTGTTCACTTAGAAAAGGATGATAACAGAAAAGATTTTGATGAAAAATTATATCGTAGCATGATTGGTTCTTTACTCTATTTGACGGCTAGTCGACCCGATATTATGATGAGTGTATGTCTTTGTGCTCGATTTCAAGCAAAACCAAAAGAATCTCATCTAAGAGTCGTTAAACGTATTTTACGTTATCTATCTAGTACTAGAGATTATGGTTTGTTTTACCCTAAAGGATCATCGTTTGAACTAGTTTCATATAGTGACACAGATTTCGGTGGATGTAGAACAGATCGTAAGAGTACTAGTGGAACATGTCACTTTATCGGACAATCATTAGTTTCATGGTTTAGAAAAAAGCAAAATTGTGTTTCTTTATCTACTTGCGAAGCCGAATATATCTCAGCAGCTCTAGCATGTGCACAAGTAATATACATGCAACAAACACTTACGGACTTCGGCAAAATTATCAATAAATCTCCAATATATTGCGATAACACGAGTGCAATAAATTTATCAAAAAAAACCCTGTCAATCACTCACGAACTAAGCATATAGATATACGACATCATTTTCTACGAGAGAATGTTGAAAAAGGAAATATCTCATTAGAATACGTAAATACCGAAAATCAAATAGCAGACATCTTTACAAAACCACTAAATGAACAAACTTTTATTAAACTCCGACGTGATTTAGGGATTTGTTCTCTTCATGATCTTCTTACTTAATAATCATTGCTTCATCTTGGCTATATTTAGTCATTTGTTTTTCTATCCACAAATTAAAATTAATAATTTGTGCACCCTTTGTTTTTTAGATAGTTAGTTTTTCTATAAATAATATTTTAACGTATATATAAACAGTTATACTTCAAGAAAAATTATATACACACAATTCATATTTTCCTCAAGAAACAAAATATAGCCATGTCTTTTGATAACTCTTATATTTCCATCTCGATTCCTACGCCGGATAGCTCGGTTGATACACCACAACGGCTTCCTACACCCACACCAATTCATGAACCGACGCATAGGTGGTCCTCATATCACACGGGATTTACTCCCGATAGCAAGAAGACTAAAAGATCTCTATTTGTCTCTCCTAATACAAAGGAGAAAATTGATGAAATTCATCACTATCAGAAACAACAAATAGATCTTCAACGGGAACAATATTTTGAACAAAAAGTTACAGCACGTGGGCTAAGCTTTTTGGAACAAGTAGCGATGAAGTTTTGTACGTCACGAAAGAAAGATGTCCATGAACCGCTTCCAAAGCCTTGCAGTTCTTTAGATCCCTCATCTTCTTATCGTACTCCTTCGGATCCGTCACCGAGACGATTTTCTGGCTCTCCAAAAACCCACGAGCGTGGTAATCCACATAAACCATGGAAGGATAACAAGTCAGGAGATCGTACAACTCCATCGCCTTCTAAATAATTTATTTTATTTTCTTTATTTGTATGTAACTATGTTTGTTTGTTATTTTATACAAAATAAAAGTACATTTTTTTAATATATAAAATAGAGAATCAAGAAATAAGAAAAACCATCAAATTTTAGGCTATTTTTAGAATAATTGCCTAAACCAGACGTCTGGATATAGACCTCAGACGTCTGACACTCTGATATATGTCTATTTTTTTCCACTGTGCATATATCAGACGTCTATTAAAGCTCCCAGACATCTGAAAATTTGCTCTATCTACTCGAATTTAAAATTCAGAAACTTTCAGACGTCTGAAATTTGTTTCCAGACGTTTGGTAAAACTTTCTGACTATAAAATATTACAAAATCGATCAGACCAGACGCTAACTCATAAACGAGACGTCTGAACCTATCTACTGTGTTCAATTTAGGGCAAACCAGACGTTTGATTTAACATTCAAACGTCTGAAATTCAATCGACTCTTTAAAATAACCCAGATAACGTCATTTTTTTTCTTTCATCTCAAACTTTTCACTTGCGATTTCATCAATTGACGATTTTTCTCTAAAAAAATTTGAGCTCAAATCACGATGCCTCCTAGAACTAAAAATTTCAAGATATCAAAACGAAAACAAGACTAACCAACATCATCTTCAAACCCCCAAGTCTGTTCAGACGATCAAATTGAAAAATGGATGAATAGAGCACCACATTCAATCAAGAGGTATGAAGATATACAAAAGAAAAAACTTCACACAGGTCCTTTCAATAATTTACTTAAATTTCCAATGTACGATTTAGATGAAATATGTGAGAATGCCGGACTAGAAACTTTAATTTCGTTCACTCCTAATGACATCCAAATCGATCAATTGGCAATATTTCTTTTCTATGCAAACTTGGATAGCACTTCAGTATGGAACACTGAAGATGAAGATAACTGGCAATGGTCTAGCATGTATGGCAACACGATTAGACTAACTCCCGGCATAATAGGTAGAACCAGGCGAAGATTTATACAACATTCCTGATATGCGCTTCAAGCCAAGAAATAGTATAACGCATCAAATTTGGGAAGATGAAATGCCAAAGTTTGCCTCTAAATATCTACGTCCAAAAGCACGACTCCTAACTCGAATGATAATCAATACCATCATTCCATATATGGGATGCCATGAGCAAATAACCGAGTTAGAGCACAAAGCCTTATATGCTCTATTTAGTGGAACAAGGGTGAATTGGGCCAAATTCATCTTTGACGAGCTCAAACAATTTTGGACTCGATCACGGCCTTCAATCATTTACCCGACATATATTATAAGACTTCTTCGTGCACATAACATCCCATCCTACCTATCAACTTTCGAAGAGATCTCACCAAAATATGCTTCCACCAAATTTTTCTCGCTTATGCACTTAGCCGAGATTCCTCCAGAATTTATATCCTTTGAAGATTGGACGCACAATCGTCAATCTAGACGAGTTGAGCCTCCTCCTCAGCCACACATTGAACCATCTCAAGAGGAGGGATAACATCGAGAAACAACTCCACATCCTCCTGCACCATTTGATTATCCGGGACAAGATGAGATTATGGAGACTCGAACGGATACAAATCCAAATGAAAGTGTTCGAGATCTCACCCTTCGAAATCAACATATACTATCTCAGAATCAATAACTTTTGGCTAAGCGAATTGATAGCTTCGAAACATCGTTTGCTACACGCCTAGCCACAGTTGAAGAATCTCTTTCGACTGTTTTATCGGTTCTCAAAGAAGTACTACAACGGGTTCGTGGTCCAACGCCGCCTTCTGAAGATTGGCCAACCCTAGTACCTTCTCCTCCCGCAAAACATTCCAAACTTTCTGAGAATGAACCTCTCAAGCAAGTTTTGACATCTCCTACAAAGACTAGCACTTCTGAAAAAGAAGAAACAAAGGAAGATAGTCAAGATAAAGCTTCTCCAAAGGAGTCATAGATTTTAGGAATCATATATTTTAGGATTTTGGTTTTTCAAGTTTGTAAATTAACAAAATCTATGTATGCATTCACTTTCGAATTATTAATGAAATTTTTCTTTTGTCTTTGACGTTAGTTAAATTATTTATAATTCTTTTTTATAATGCCAAAGGGGGAGAAATATAAGTATAATGATAAACATTAAGAATAAGCACATATTCAGGGGGAGATTTATAATTTATATATAAGTACATTGAATAGTTGTCATCATCAAAAAGGGGGAGATTGTTTGGAAATCAGTTCTATAGTTTCGATGATAACAACTATACAATAGAAATCGAATGCACACATATATTTCTATTCACATGCAATTGTTAGAGTAACATCGTCAAAGAGACAAGAACAAGACTCAAAGAAAGTATCAAGAAGCTACAAGTCAATAGAATCAGAAGAGCAATGACACAGACACAAGAAAAGCAACATGCACAAGTTTAGATGTCTGGGTGCACTAGCCAGACGTTTGATTAAATCCTCTGGTTCGCAAATCAGACAGAATCAGATATCTGGTTAATGTACTCAAACGTCTGAAAAGTAACCATATACAAAAATATATAAAAGTCAGACGTCTGAAACATTTTCCAGACAACTGGTTTTGAATTCGGCTGTTAACATTCAAAGAACAACTGTCACAATTGAAAAGACACCTTCGCTCCTCTTCGCTGCAACTCTTCATCGCCATCAGGAGCGACCATAGAACACTTGTTAATGGATGCCACTACTCAAGGAATCTCTCTACCACTATAAATAGCATCAAGAATCCAAGAGAAGAATTTACCTGACTTACTTGCGCTCTTTACTCTTATATTCTAATATATTCTTGTTCTCTAGCAATCTATACTTGTATTCTACTCTTCCAAATATACAGTTCCTCATAGACAATACTCTCTAGATATATATTGGAAGCATTTGTACTATATAGTCAAAATCCGTGTAATAGAGAACACACAATTGACAAAGAAACTTTGCTATTGTAAACCTATTCCTCCGGGTGAAGTGAGGATTATTCGGTGAAAGGAAATTCCGAAGTGGAGCTTTAGGACTGGACGTAGGACGGGAGGTCCGAACCAGTATAAAATCCCTGGTGTGATAATTCTAATTTACATACTTTAATATTATTACAATATAATTTAAATTAGTCATATACTTGTCATTTGTATAATCGATCCACCATACTATAGATTTACATTTTGACCCGCTTGCTCCCATGCATCAATGGCCGCCAAGCCTTCCTCTAGAGATACAGAAGGGTCACCCAAACCATGCAGCGGTGTAATTTGCCTATATTGCGAACCGGGCTGCGAGTCGGATGCAGAGAAAACGGTTGATGTGGTTAGAATGGCAGCAGATCCAGCATCATGACAAGGAGGTAACTCAACAGAGGAAAAAGTTGATCTATAATACAGAATAAAGGGTGGTTATCTCGGCAATTTCATCATGCGTAAATTGGAAGTCTTCAAGCATGGGAGAGACAAGAAAATTACTTGCTATGTAGGTCTGTTCGTGCGTCACAACTTCGAAGCCTTCACCATCACCCTCCTTTTCTGGCTGCACGATTATGGGAGAAGTAGTAACGATCCTCTCATCGGTACAAAGATGCGAAGACGGCTCACTCGGACTGAAGGAAAATGCTAAGTAACAGCCTTAGTAGTGGCCGTGACATCAATGGCTTCTCGTTCCCTCTCTAATCTCAAGATTTTCTGACCTTCCACTAAAGCTTAGTGGGATTCTTCGTTTAGGAATGCCCGATCCAATTCTTCTTCGGTGTAACAGACCCTCATATCTTAAAATCAGGCTAGAACCCCTTCCCAGACTACAGCAAGCGTGCGAAGGAATAGTGGATCCAAGTTGATGTAGCACGAAATTAACATAAAAGCCCAATATAGTAGCATCCAAGCCTTCCATCTTCTTTGCGAAGGTGTCTTGAAGCTTTGAGAAGCTGGCTTCCACACTAGCCATCTCTACTGCCAGTTGACTTTTCTCAGCATCCAAAGTCAAAAAAATTTCATGAAGAGAGACAATTTCTTTGGTCTATTCGGTGATGGTTTTCTTCTCCGTCTCATCCATCTTCTCACTTATCCTTGGTTTTTATTTTAAAGCCACCTCATCAGTTGGCACTTCTTTATTTTGGCTCTGAATATGAGTGCGACCTGGTCAGTGGACTCCTTCAGCTCCTTAAATAAAGAAGCACTTTTACATTCTCCCTTTAGGGCATCATCCCTCTCTTTCTTCAACCTCTCAATCTCTGCATCACGATCCGCAAGCGGCTTCTCATACTCATCCTTTTCAAACTCGAATGAGAGAATTTCTTGGTAATTTTTTGATTAATAGTGGAAAGATGCATGCACATTTTTTCCCACCCCTCGGCTTGCTCTAAACCACTCTAATTCATGTGGAGATAGGGTAAATAAAACTCTAGACGAACCGATTTCAAATTAGGCTTATCGAAAACAACCCCCCTTAAGAAAAAGTTGGGGAATGTAGCATGCTGTTGCAGGGGACCAGCAGGGAGAATGTAAGGAGTACGCCTAGAAACTAGGAGAGAGGCGGTCATAACAGTATGAGTGGAGGAGGTCATGACAACGGAAGTAGAAACAGTTATTCCAGTAGAAGCAGGAAGCTGTGAAGCGGGTTCCTGCCCTTGGTATTTTTTCAGCTTCTTTGATGAATCTTCCTGCTCAAACGGGCTCTTCCTCTTCTCATAGCCACTTCCTCTAATGTGGCCTTGATCTTTCTCAGCATGGCGACGCTCTTCCGCCTCCCTATCCTTTCTCTTCTTCCTTTCCTCATCAGCCTCCCGAGAAGCATAATACCTGGAATAATGTCTTTGTGAACATTAAGACTCCACTGCTCGATCAAGTTCACCGTGGAAGCCATGAGACATGATTACTGCAACAAACGATGTAAATGGCTTTAGGAAAGAGGCAATTAACAGATGAAAATTACCTAGAAAATAACAATAATATAAAGTGTGATCTTAGTGAAGTGTGTGCTATAGTTTAATGACCCCAGGAGAACACACAAACCATATCGGTCATTTACTAGTGTTAGGGCATCGATTCCTATAGGGATGATTTGAGTAAGTTGAGAAGGAAACCCTTCTAAGGTGAAGTCATACGTCAAATCACATATATTTACAAAATTGTCACTCGTACCTCCCAAGTCAATATCAGCACCTTCCGACAAAGGGCCGGGAATGGGTACGTTCTTTAGAGAAGCCTCTTCGGTATGTTCTTTCAAAGGAGGTGAGAAAGTATGTTTGGGGCTCAACTCCGAGGCCTCAACGCCTAAACGAACATCACCCTCTTCGGTGTCAGTATCCCAATATATTTCTTCTACATTTTGGGGGTGCCCCTCACTGATCTCTCCTTCCTCCTTCCCTTCAATCAACAGATAATTACTTTCGTGTTGAACAAACTCTTCTTCTTTCTCCTCTAAGATCGATGGCATTTTGAGCGGACTGTCAAGCCCAACTTGAACGTGGATCTCTTCAGAAGTTTTCTCTAACCTATCGGATGGGTCACTTTTTTCTTCTTCATAATCATCTTTGCCAGAATCATAAGAAGAGGAAACAGAGTGGTTCTGTGCCCTGGAGTGGAAAGAAGCGTTAACAAATCCAACAGACCTCCCAGGGTGTAACAGGCCACATCGGTGGAGATTTTCATCTGTGAGCAAGAATCTGATTGTGCGCTCTTGAGCATTGACCGCTTTCAAGGTGCTAAGAACAGCGCCAAGTGTCGAATCCTTGTTAATCTTTGGAAGAACCGTAAGGAATATACGATCAATCAGAAGACTTGTAGCAATTAAAGGAAGTTCCAAGCATGGTGAAAGAAGGCTACCCCCCCATGGTCCATAGACAAGTGAATCCCTCTGGACATTTAGCGAATAAGAACTAATTCGTGAATGAGGGACCTTGCTGAGAAGATCAAGTATGATTTTATGGCTACGTTGCGCCTCAATATAAACGAGTGACGGGTTAGCCTCTTTCTTTTAGAATAATAAGAGTTACTGCAACTCGGCAAAGCTCGGGGCACGATTAAGCACCCGCATAAACAGAACATATAAGCACGTCAGCATGGCATACCCGTTTGGAAGAATATGGAACGGGGCCAACCTTATATTTTTAAGCGTTGTCATTAAGAAATGATTGAAAGAGGGCACTGCACCATACATACACATATAGCAATGACAAGCCACATATCCCGAAGGAGGCCTATGAGCGAATTCCCCTCTTGATGATAGAAGCACGTCATCCTCTAGGATACCATATTGCGAGTAGATGCTTTGCAACTTCCAATGTGTAAGGATATATGGAGCCTTTTTCGGAGGATCAAGAAAGACTCTGAAGTTAGGAGGAGGGCGATCGATGACATAGCCAACTAGAATCAGACGACCATATTGACCTGAAGTTATGGCAGCACCAGACCCCGTAAGGATCGACAAAGATTTCGCTTTAGAAATAGGCGAGCTTCCCTTAATTGACCTACACCAAGAATATTTGTGCATCATTCTATATAAGAAAGCTTATGTTCAAAACAGTCAGGTATGCCAAATCTCTAAATTGTAGACCCTAGCATAGTTGATACTTGAAATTCGAAAGATAATTGACGTGTACCAACCATCGATCGTATTCCAAGTATTAACCGTGGGTGTGTGTGATCTATAATCTAAATAAGAAGGGGTCTAGCATCTTGAGCTCCGTGAACAAACCATTCCGTGTAGATGGTCCACTCACACCAAAAAGAGCAATCTGTATCACCTGTTAATTTCTTTTCTTTTATACTTACCCGTTATCGATCAACGACCGTTAATGGATCCGTTGTCCAAAGCAACAAGGAAAGCTTATTCTATTCCAGGTGCACCAACCATGCAACGACAAAACCAGTACAAAGCGAGCAATTATAGATCGATGGGTTTGAATCGGGAAGAGGATTCTCAACATAAGTTGATTTTGGTTCTCTAGAAAGTGATAACAGCCTGAGTTGTGTAAAAGACACTACCCTAAGAAATTATCACCTCCTACAGAAACCGAAATCAATCTGTGGGGCGTCGTGTCGGGATCGACTGTGAAACTCAGTACAAGTTAATTTTGATTCTGTGGATGAAGATAACAAAACATATATAGCACCAAGGCAAAACCCTAGCTTCGTCCTGGGAAGAACTTAAGGCTCGATTTACTATCTTCTTCCACAAAGTCACAATCAGCTCAAATCTTCCACTGTATCCGTTACCAACATGACTTCATCACCAATCGCTGATAATGCACCAAAATCCAAATCACCACCTTCGAAATGGAGAAAAGTGATCCGATCTCTGATACAAGACAACCCAAACTAGGGTATTGATGGATCGGTGACACCTCGAATCAAAAGAAATCACGACAATAGTACAGCGGCGGCGGCTTCTAGGGACAATGGCTGGTGGTGCTGGAAGCAAGGATCGTGGGCGGCGGCTCTCGAGTGGATAAAGCGACCGGATCGACAGGCTAGGTTATGGATGGGGTCGAATCGCTTAGAAAGCAAGAAGTTGGATCATGTAGAAATGATATGAATTGGGGGGTCGGCTCATAAGAAATGGAGGAAAGAAGGTTGCCAAAAGTTATAAGTACTTGGATTGGTACTAATCTGATCCAATCGGATCGGTACCGACTCAAAGTTACTTCTCTGAATAGTCTCAAATCATCCTCATGCGACCTACTCAACATTTGTATACATTCTGGAAATTATTGAATCAAGATAAGTCCACAATTACGAATAATGGAGATTCCCACTAAGGACTTAATAATTAGCCAGTGCGTCATAGGAAGTTCTTCAAGGTGACCAGTTACGATGGGTGAAACTCCTTAAACCGGAGATTCAAAGGCAGTTACTTCCAGAGCAAACCTTGTTTCAAATGAAGCAATACTCTAGTGGGCAAATGTTAACCAAATTTTTAACCCAGTAGAATTCAAAAGGAATTAGAACATTCAGATTAAGCCAAATCGACTCGAGATTTGAAAGTGCAAGAAAAAGAAACCTTGAAAGTTTGACCCAAAAATACGCCAACACTTTGGATCGGTACAGATCAGATCCAATTAGATCGGTATCGATCCAAAAGTTTGGCTTGAGGTTCCCCAAACCACTTGCCTTATGTTTCTACCTCTCTAATAAGTCTATCTACCAAATTTGGTAACAATCCAACAATCCAAGTTCGAGAAGTAAAGACTTATCAGATTCAAACTAAAGTTCAGCCAAACCTATGAGTGAACCATCATTAAAACAAGTTAACAAGATATGAAATTACATGGAGAGTCACATAAGTAAGCAGGGAAGCTATCCGGAATGAAGTTATGCAAAAATTGCATAACACTTTAGATCGGTACCGATCTGATCCAATTGAATCGATACCGATCTCAAAAGTAAGCTTGGAATCACTTCAAATTTTTTGTACTTCTTCCTATGGACAACTACAAGCTTCTGGTGCAATTGTTCCGATCCAAGTGCTCTCTAAATCCTATAGATACCATCCTACCTTCAAAAGAAAGGGGGTTCTGAACTTGATCTATAAGGAAGCTCTGCCATCGTTTCTTCACTCTTCTTCTCCCTCACAATAGCCATTAAAGGGCAACTGAGATCCTTCCAGTTGACTCTAACAATGGTGGCTTGATCTAACTTCAAAAAGAAGAATCATATTGTAATCCAGACTCTCTTGTAACAACAGTTGACCAATAAAAGCTATAAAGTGGACGTAGGCTTCGTTAACAGCCGAACAACTATAAAAATCTTTTGTCTCTTTACTTTTTCTATGATTTACTATTTTCTTTTTCTATTTTATTTGCCTTGGTAAATTGGGCTGGTGTTTTCACACTCAATCCAGGATGTTGATCCATTTTTTGGGTTAACAAACACCGACCACATTAGCATATGAGAAGATTACTTATGCTTCAACAATAGGAATAATCATATATGTTATGTTATGTACTTAGTTGAAATTTGCTTATGCACTTGATGCACTGAGAAAATATCAAATCCAAGTTAAAATTACTGAATGGTAGTTAAGAGTATTCTCGATTATTTATGAAAGACTACATAATTTTTTTATAGAAACAACGAGCTCCTTATGAAAGAGTGTTGGGACTTAAAACACACAAGCAACATCGAATATGGTAAGTCAACCTTAAATTCATGTCTGCCTTTAACAAAGAGGCTTTAAGTTGGAAATGTTTCAAACATGAGTTTGTGGAAGATTCAACTAAAAGGCTAAATTCATCGTATTGAATACTGCCAAAATGGAAGTCGTATGTATATATGTAAATTTATAAGAAAGCTTGAGATGGTAACCACCATTGTAAATCCAATAACATTTTGAGATGGAAGCGATGCAATATAGACAATAGGAACCAACAACTTGAAAAGAAGTCACACGTCATTGTTACAAACATGTGATAAAAGAGTTTATTAGTGATAGAGGAATATAATCAAAAAATAGATATAAAATAATAATATTACAGATCCACTTAATATACCTTTCTCTGTTTTGTCTAGGAAAACTAATCAAGAGTATGGTTACGGGTCACCATAATTGGCCCCAAGTGTAAGTAGGAAATTGATACAGCTAAAGATGTGTCCTATAGGCAATTATGTAATTAGATCGTATAATTTAACTCTTATAGCGAATCTTGTTCGAGAATAAAGTATGATTTTGGTTTATTTTCTATTGTATATATTTCTATACTAGAATATCTATTTTAAATACATTAAATATATACAAGTAGAGAAATCATAAGAAAATTATTCAGTCGATTTTAAGTACAAATGTGCTCATGACCATCAGTGTTGAAATGAAATACATACTTATCCTAAAATTTTCCTAGTCAATATGTATCGCGAATGGGATATTAATATAACCATTAAGACTAGTTTATGTAACGCTCTTCATATGATGGATGGTGAGTTACCCATGATCATTAAAGACACCAAAGGGTTACAATACGTGTAGTTTTTTGGAACAATTATAGAATGACTCGTCGAGGGTTTTTTATAGGTTAAAAGCCAGATAGTGGATCTTATGTGACAATGTGTAGTAGTTTTTTGAACTGAGAATAATGTGAATCCTACATGTCTAAACTATACTTTGACCATGGTCAATTCAGAACAACAAAGACCGTGTGAGGCTATAGTTGGGTATAGTTAAACCACTCAAAGTGAAAACCGATTAAAGAGAGAATGTCTCCTTAGAATAGAAGATTAGTATCACCATAATTGGTTGTCAATGTAAAGTCGAAATCTTTGGCCAAAACAAAACCGTTAATTGATAATCATTATCAGACTTAAGCATGGACATTAATGCTAGACTTTGTAATTAAATATAAATATTATTATAATTTTGACCATTATTCGAGCTCTAGATATCTAAGTGATATAGTAATGACGAAGAAAAACTATGCATAATATATCATTGCATAAGGGCATCTCCATAAAAGTTAAGGAATTAGATTTCATATATATAATATGTAAGCAATAGAACTTGTGTTTGAAACTAAACTTCATCAAAGTTTGTACGTGCTTTAATATTTAAATTGTTTAAAAATTACCGAGGAATGAGTTTACATCTATGACTCACAAAATTAGAACTCTTGTTTTGATTGAAAATAATGTATGGAAATAAATTATAAATGTTATAAATTATTACTATGGAGAACCAATATAATCGTTATATTAATTAATTAATTACTATTATTTAATTATTATTAGATGGTCTACAACTAGTTAATAAAATATATAAATACATATTTATTTTATTATTTTTGTGCTAATATTGTAATTTAATCTAATAAATAATATTACACGCACTCACAAATATATATATAATTTTGGTAGTCGAATTTAAAAAAAAATAGGTGGGCTAAAATTTATGCGAATATGAGTTAATTAAATGAATTTAATTAATTAAGTGAGATAGATTCTCATTTATAATGGTTCATACCTTGAATAGTGGACTGGGTAAGATATTTTGCATAGTCCATTACTGTTGCTATAAATATACCAGGATGTCATATTCTACAAATATAAATATTCTCTCTCTCATAATAGAATAAGTTACAGTTTAATGGTGTACTTTGCAACTCCACCATTAAATTCGAGATACGATCCGAAAACGATGGCTAAAGGTGTAACAATCAGTTGGATATTTAAAAAACTACAAAACATTTTTCAATTAATCTCTATCGTAAAATTATATATATATATATATAGTTTTTAATAATAATAATATGGAATTAAGTTTTTCTTCTTCACCAGAATGTGCATAGTTGTGCATGTCATTATGCATCACACATCATCGGGACAGCAGGAGACTTACAATTTAGCTGAGTGCGTGATGAAGACAACAGATCTGACGATATCATTCGACGACATGATTAAGTGGCGACAGCGGCTGATTAATCGAAAATCATGGTTCAGTAAAGGGGCATTCTAGTTCAACGTTGGGGGTATGGATCGAGCCTCCTTAATGAGTGGAGTATGCTGGTAGTGGCAGGGGAGAGTTCGGTTTCCCTTTATGGTGGTGGAAATTGAATGGAGAAGGGAATATCAAGCGGTTAGAGGTGAAAGGAAATTTTAATTATAAACCCCTATTTATTATTTATTAAAGTATTTGGTTTTCATAAAATTTTAATTTACATAAAAAAACCTATAATTTACAACCTTCATAGCTTTCACATTCGTTTATGTACAACTCATGGCATTAGGTCTGTAATAAAATTCTAGACACATTGATATTATTTAACTGAATATCATATACTAATATATATTATTATTATTTAGGTGTTGATATATATATATATATATATATATATATATATATTTGTTGTTAGGATATTTATAAATTAACACTATTAATCAAAACTATAATATTATTACATTATTCGTCAAATTCAAATATCTGATATTTAAAATAAAATGAATTATAATCTTCTAAATTTATAATAATAATTTAATAAAAAGTAAATTTAAAATTGCAATTTGCATTTATATTAAAATTATTTTATTAGTTATTATCATACAAATATTAATTGTATAATATACATATAATCATATATAAAATTATTAAATTATTAAATTTACCTTTGAATAAATGACATTTAATTCGATAATTACTTGTCTTATTAAACATTTTGAACAAGTAAAAACATTGAAAATCACATTAATAATGATAATATAACATAGCTTATTAAAATAGCATTACATATGGTTTAATATTATCAACATTATTCATGATAACACCATAAAGGATCTAGTGAATAATGAATTTAAAGGTAATTCTTTAAAATTTGCTCAATTTACCTCGCTGCTTGATGCACCTCATTCGACATCATTTAGATCCCATATCAACACCTCCATAAGCGGTATACATGACATGACCTACTCTAGATAGGTATTCCTAAATCTCTCTCCACTATTACCCGTGATCATGGTGTTGGTCGTGCATTATTTCTTCATACCATGGATTACCTATAACCGTCAAAAGTATCCATATGACTATAGACTATAGGCAAAATCCAGTAAAGCACGTTGATTAGCAGTCTCAAGTTAGGCAAACTAAAATCGTATGTAAAAGGCCTAAAAAGCATACCTATAAATACAAAACATATCACACACCCAGCGATAAGCTCAACTCATACATACGAAAGCATATGTAAAACGTCTAACATCGCATACAAATAAATATACCACCTGATCAATACATTACTCGTCTCATTACAGGAGTTATACCAATGTTCCTACTCAGGTCTCAAATATCGATCATGTTTTTATTCTTATCGGGGTCATCTTGATTCCCATCTTGAAACGCTGTAAAACCCAAGATTTTAATAAAAATAATTAACTAATAAAAATGTCATTTGATAATTTTACATCTAAAATACTAAATTTTACAAATGAAGGAATTTTTCAAAGTCTAACTTTTCCATTGAGCCAAGTAGATGTTTCTACCCCTAATTCATATATAAAACATCAAAAACAAACAACGAATGAAGAAGATATAGACTGTTTACCGTAACATGAATTTCAAGGAAAAATAGGTCAGAAACCCGGATGAGATGAGGAATTTCGAGATTTGTGCCAATATAAGGGAAAGTTATAACCATAATTCACCTCTAACTCATTCTTATTCATTTCGTAGCCACCGCTAAACCTTAAACCTAAAACTTAATTCTTTTTCTTCTTCCACTTCAAATCTAAAATAACATTTTACAAAAAACCCCTAATTAAATAGAAAAGAGAAGGGAATCTAATCCAAATCTTGGCAAATCAAATAAAGGAGAGACACACTAAATCAAATCAAATCAAAGAAGATAATTTGAAGTTCTAACAAAAATTAACCAAAGCAATGACTGGTGCGAGTTACGGATCTTAAGGCAGAATTAACACTAAAGGGGGGTGAAGAGTGTTTAATTAATTTTATGAATATTTTTGAAATCTTTTCAAATTAAATCCAAACAGATGCAATTCACAAACACAGAGACAATCAAAGAATCAAACACAGATGCAAATAGTAAATAAAAGCAGTAAACGAAAGAACACACTAGAATTTTATATAGGTTCGGAGTTAACCTACATCCAGTTCCATACAATTTCTTATGCAAATTTATTTTCAAATATAATGTCGATATTACAACCTCTATTTCAAGGCCGCGAGATACACCCTCCTATCTTCGAGTCTAGGGAAAACTCTCTTGATTTAACCAGGCTACAAGATCACCTAATTGATTTACGGGCTACAATCACACCCAATTGATTTACAGGCCACGATCACACCATTTCCAATCACACTTTGATAGAGAGAGACTTGATACACTTCTTTGATTACAAATGATCCTATAACTCTGAATAGCACTGAGATCTTTGAGAGAGTGGCAGAGAATCAAACTAGAGACGATCGAGTTTGATTCACTTAGGATTTCGGCAGAATTTTGTTAAAGCATTTGAAATATAAGATAATATTTGAGTGGAGAAGAAGAAGTGAAGAAATGAAGAAAAACTAACTTTAAATTCATTGAAAACAACTAGTATTTATAGGAGAACAACGGTCATGTCCATTCGTGAAAGGTTGTGACGAATAGACACTTCTTTTGAAAAATTAAATTTTTAATTCTACGGCTACCATGTCGACATGGGGGGATGAGGGATGTCGACATGCCTATGTTATTTTTGAAAATAGATTTTACTTTAAAATGATTTCTATTCTAAAACTTGTCAAAACAATTTCTAAGCTTTGTAAACCATTTTGAATATAGTTTAAACTTATAAAAGAGTTTTAGAAAGTAATCTTAAAATATATAATCTATAATATAAAAGTAATATTAAAAACTAAGTATAAATTTCTTTAAAATATATTAAAGCTAAAATATTAAAATCAAGAGATAGTTTAAAAAGCAAGAGATGACTTTGAAATTAATATGATTTAAAAATAGTTTTTGAATTAGGGTTAAAATATTTAAATTGATAGAGAAGACTTTAAAAAGATAGTTTTGAAAAAATAAATCATTTTGAAAATTTTATGGATTCCATTCCACTAGAGAAGGTCATGGGTTCCATCCCACTAAAGAGGTCGTGGGTTCCATCCCACTATTAAAGCAAGAAAGTGGATTCCATTCCACAATTGGAATCCAAATAAAGATTTTAGTGCTATTATGAAGTTTTAACATAAATCTAGACTTTATTACTTATCTTCAACTCTTGAACTCTTGATACTCATGAGTCTTTAGTCTTGATTTCTTCAGTCTTGAAACTTTATACCGTACAGTCTTCATTCTCAGTACCTGCATATATATATATCCTATATATACATATATATCTAGACAAGAATATTAGTATTTATATTTTATAACGTCCTAAGGTTGTTGTCATCAAAACCATCATCTCAGGAACTAACAATCTCCCCCATTTTGATGATGAAAACCTATGTTTATAAAATCTACTCTAGAAAACTTCGATTCTACTCCAACTCCCCTTTATTCAACAACTCCCCCTTAATCTAAGCCTATCTAACCTATTTTATAATTCTCCCCCTTTGTCATTAACAAAAAACTATGCCTAAACTACATAGCTCCCCCTTAAACTAATACTATGGAACTAAATGCCAATAATGAAGTAAAATAAGCGAAACATAAATCTAATTTTATTATATATGATGTTACATTACACATATGAAACATAGACACAAATATATACATACACAAAATATAAAACAATAATATAATAACAATCTAACGAGAGTCCTTGACAATTGTTACTTGTGAATTGAACAATTAGGATAATAGAGACAAAAGTTTCCATGTTGTTCGACCAAATTACCAATTTTGTCAAAACAGACTTCTCCAATGCAAATAACATTATCTACTTTTTCGGTCTGATTTACAACCAGCATAGTCAGCATCATAATATTAGATTAAATCAAATGAATAATTTGTAGGGTAAAATAGGCCATAGTCTAAAGTGTGTTTAACATATCTTAGGATACCTTTAATAGCTTTTAAATGGGTTGAGATTGGTACCTTGCACAGAGATAGACACTATGCATGATATCAGGCCTACTCGCAGTTATATGGAGTAGTGATCCAATCATTCCCAAGTATAGTTTTTGTTCAACATCTTATGACAGGTCTTTTTTATTTAAGGCTTTATTGGTTGCCATAGGAATGGGTTTTCCACCCGCAGTGGTCATACCAAACTTACTAACTAGATCCCTAGCATACTTTTCTTGACTAATGAAAATACCACTATCTAATTGTTTTATTTGCAATCCGGAAAAGAAAGTAAGTTCACTCATATGACTCATCTCAAATTCTTTTGTCATTATTTTAGAAAACTCTTTGTTCATTTCATTGTTTGTTGATCCAAAATTTATATCATCTACATAAATCTGTACTAATTGGATATCATTTTTGTTTCTTTTAATAAAAAGAGTATTATCTATTTTACCAATTTCAAAATTTGATTGTAATAGGTAATGTGACGACCCACGTTTCGGAATGTTTAAATCAACAATAATCCGCACATGTCTGACTTAAATAATCCGAAACGTAGATAATCAATTAGGGTTAAATAAGAAAAATAAGATAAGAAGAAGAAAACAACACAGAATCTCACAGCGGCAATGATAAAATACAATAATCAAATAAAAAATTCATGAAGTTGTTTACTATACATTTGATTTTAATCTATATACATTTATCAGAGTTATATATATATATACATCAGGGATAAATAATCAATACAGTAGAATAGCATGATGTAGGGCATAATAATAGTAGTAGTATACCAAAACTCCGTCTTCGTCCTCCAGCGAATTATCTTCAATATGCTGAAAAAAAATCAGGACTGACCCGAGCATAATGAAAAGACAAAACACTCGAGTCAGGACTAAAATACTCTTATGTAAGTCAAATCAATATCACAAATATGAGTGCAATAACTTAAGAGATGTTACGGGATTTTCCATCTCCTAAGGATCCGTTAAACTATTTATATATAATAGTATACGCTATAATAGATAATGTCTATCAGTAAAATAAATATCAAAATAGCGTTAAGGCTTTACATTGATCCACCTTAACACATATTTACAGTTTTAAACCAAAGTCGTAATGGGCTCGTATAGGGATAAATATGACAAGGCACATGAGGCAATGCCCAAGGTAGGATTCTACCAGTTTACCATTTCTGGCTGGTCGTAACCCATCTGTGGCCGACCGCGACAATCAATCCAACCGACAAAAAGGTGCACCCATCGAATACGAAATCACAATAGTAATACGAGGGATTAACGTTGCTAGAGGTAGCTAACCTCAATAGCCAGACATAGTGTAACAACCCGCAAATTCGTAGCATTTAATTATCGCCATTAGGTGATTAAATCGTTCGTAAATTTTTATTGAAATTAAAAATCAATTTGAAATTCTTTTATAAAATGGTTGGTGGAGTTTCTATATCGAGTAGAAATTCTTTTAATAAAATTTCGTAATTATGGAAACGGGCTTTAAAGAGAACTATTGTGGCCCATACTCATTGTTGCCGTGATAATCATCTAGACCAGCCGGCCCTATTTCTTTTGTTCTCTAACTCGTTCCTTTTTGCTCTGAAAAGAAAATGGAGGTGATTATTTTTCTTCGATCTGAGAAATTTAGGGCTTGGCCTCGCTTTCTGAAACTCTGGCGAATTGAGACTTCAGCTTCTCTTCGCTTGATTCTGGAATTAAGGCTTTGTGTTTATGGCCCCTCGATGCTTCGTTCTTTAATCAGGGCTTCGGCTGAAATCTTGGAAGCTGCTGCTTGAAGGTTGATAGATTACTGGTCGTTCATTCGTTGCTCTGTCGAATGTGATGTTGGTGCTTGCGACTCCTTCTCTCGAGTTCGCCTCCGCTTCAAAAAAGATGAGTTCATCTCACATCTAATTCCAGCTCCAGTTCATTCGTATTCGAATTTGATGATTCTTGTTCGTATATGTTTTCTGAGTTGTTGTTTGCCGTTTGATTTCGTTTGGAAGTTGAGCTGCTTGATTATTTGAGATCATTTGTCCATTTACGTGTGTACACTTTGCTTGTTGTTCTCTGTCCATGCTCACTGTGATTTGCTCTAGTTGCCTTTTTGCTTGAATCTTCTTGTGTGTCTGCACATGTGTACTCGAGTCCATATTTGAATTGAGTACATTTGTGTTGCATCGATTTTGTAGTGATATTTGAGATTTTTCACTGATTTTCATTTCATAACGGTTTTGAACTGTGATTTGGTTCGATCTGTTAACTCTTTGTCACCTCGGTTTCGAATGTGAATTGTTCGATTCCGATCTTTTTGGCTTCGTGTTGTGATGTTGTTACGGGATGGTTTTGACCTTCGTGGTTGAACTTGCAACTGATTTATTTCCTTTGCGACTTTTGTCATTCGAGCAATTAGATATACATTTGAGTGTCATCGGTATCCATCTCCTTACGGAGTAGTGTTGTGACTTTTTACCTGTACCCACTGCAAGTTGTAATTTCAGGCTATAGTGAAAATTGAGCTTCATTCTTCCTGAAGTCACTTGTGTCACTCATCAGTGGAGTGTGCTTGTCTCGATCTTTGACTTCATATGTATGCACTATCCACCTGTAGCATAGCTAACTAAGTATCATACACTACTCGAGACTTGCACTTAAATGTCAGTTCCATTTGTACCATTAGTGTACTGTCTCAAGCTCGAGTGTGCACTGTCATGTGCATTGAGTTGTAG
This sequence comes from Allium fistulosum, assembly GCA_030737815.1. Classification (NCBI taxonomy): domain Eukaryota; kingdom Viridiplantae; phylum Streptophyta; class Magnoliopsida; order Asparagales; family Amaryllidaceae; genus Allium; species Allium fistulosum. The sequence goes on along the minus strand of CM060905.1, from coordinate 491,625,466 downwards.
ATGCATCATTGTATACGATCCCCTCTTTGGTCTTGGTTGTTTAGTTGTATGCATATGCACTAATTTGTTCATCACTAGTCTTTGCATTACCCAGTACACTCATTTCCTGTAGTTTATGTCTCTGTTTGCCTGCGTATACTTGTATTGCAGTGCTTCATCTTGTTCTCTGCATACTTGAACTGTCATTGTTTCACTTGTTCATATGCCAATTAGCTGCTGCATATATGTGCTTTTTGATTGCACTGTCCATAGTAGTATCATGGTGACAGCCTTGATCACTTGAGATGCCTGCTTGGTATCTTTTGTTGTTGTCCAGTTTGTATTTGCCTTGTTGCTGTGACATTCTAGATTGCATTGTTGCTACTACTTGAATTTGTAGTTGTCCAATTGCCTTCTGATACTTTTGACCATTTGTATACATACATTCATGTATGTATACAGATGTATGTTCACTTTTGCACATTCATGTGTTTGCTGTCTTATATGATGGCACTTGACTTATAGCCTATCTAGTTTCATTTTGTTGTTTACTGCCACTTTTGTTCGCATTTTTATCACACAGCCACTTGGGCATTTATGTTGTTCAATGCAACTTTGGTTCACATTTTATTTTACAGACATTTGAACATTTTCTATTGTAAATAGTGTGTGCTGTGGTGCCATATCTATGGTGCCCTCACCTTCATACTACTCTGTTCATATAGTTGTGTCTGCACTTATATACTTCTTCATTATTTGCCCTATTGGCTTCACTGCATCATCTGCTACCTGTTGCACTTGCTATGATGTTCATATGTACTTCCCTTGTACATGCTTCACTGCATCATCTTCTACCTGTTGCCACTGTCTTCTTTGTAGTTGCATTTTGCCCTTGTCTTTGCAACTGTTTGCTACTGTAGCTTCATCGTGGTGGTTGCTTCGTATTCGCTTACGTCTGCTGTTGTTCGTGTTTTGCAGTTTTTCCCCCTGTTGGGATTTGCTTTTTGAATCACTTGAGTTGAACCCGATTTCGGGGTTTGACCTGGTGATCATTTGTGACTTTCACTGAGCCTTTGCGTATCTCTTGCGATAGTGGCGAGGCAGTGCACGCGTGCGTGCACTGCAGCCACACAGAATCAATTGCTTTAAATTGATTTAGTCGATTTGATAAATTGTTTATTTATCTCTGTTGATGATTTAAATCTGCTGATTTTTGTTAAACACTGTTAAGCGTTATATTGACCGTTATCCGGTTTCTTTGTTTAAAGAATCGGATAGATGGGAATTATTGTGACTGTCGTCTATTTAAATTATTACTGCCTATATGCACTAATAAACTGGTTTGAATTAGACTGATCCGGGTATTATTTTCTTTTGAATGTAATACTCGGGTCAGACCGAGTATTTACAGGTTGTAGATTTTTAGCTTTGGGTTGCTGCTAGAGCTATGAAGACTTTTTATATCATTTGAAGTGGTCTTCGTCTTGTTGTAGTAGTCAGTGTGTCTGTTTTAAGATGATAATGTATTCATGTATATTAGTCGATAATGTACTTGTATATATAACTTCTTGAGTCGGCAATTGTAGTTGTATCATTGGTATTGTGTCAAATGTATTGTAACTGATATCAGTTATTGTATATATGAGACTTTTCATTCCATCTGTATTCCGCATTTATGTTATCTGTGTTATTTTTATATCTATTGTCCTAAACTATTATAGCCACTGTGTAGTAGCTATGAGTGAGAATCGGTATGTCGGATTTCCTCTAAAAAAATGAAATGCATCTTTTATTATCTGACATATCGGCGCTCGCACAAAGCAATTACATGGATGGTCGCTCCTCAACAGCCTTATTCTCCGTGCTAGTTGACAGCACTACACCGTAGTGTTCTTGGCTAGCGTGGGTATAGAGGTGGGGCGTCACAGCTTGGTATCAGAGCCTGGGGTTTAGGACAATTATAAAACATAACTTAGATGGAGCATGTGTTACAACTATTTGTCGATGTTTATCTCTCATCTTTACATATGATTATTTTTTACAGTTAGGTATGAATTCCTAACGCTTATTCTTGTGTTTTCGGCTTTGAATTGATTTAGCCGATGTTGATTTTGCTTTAATTTGGCAAATTAAAGCCATTTTGACTTTTGGACTTTGTTCCACTTTTGTTCTATGCTATGAGTGTCATTGTGTACCTGTTACGCTGTGATGAAAAATAGCTGAACTAGTTGCAAATTGAGTGATTTTGATTTCTCATTCACATCTAGTTTGAATCTCAGCGATTTTAAACTTGATATTTTGTGTTTTCCTCATCTGGATTTCCCTTCGACTTCGGTCACTTTGTTTTTGAGAAATTGCTAATTTCTTGATTTTCAAGACTCTGATTTTGTTTGCTGTTGGTTTCCTAATTTGATCGATTCTTGATCATTTCCCCGATTTGTTGCTATCATTTATTAGCAACTTTGATGACATTTTCTTCGGGATTTTTGTGGACATACTTTTTGATGGATTCAGTATCGATTTCTTTGGATTCCATTCACATCTTCGTATGTGAATTCTTGTGATTGATTGTTTCTACAATCATTTTTGTGATTTGTCACTTTAAAAATATAAAGGTTTTCTATACTAATAGTAAATATTAAAATCCTTTTCTCCAAACAGTTTCAAAACTATTTTACTACAAAACTCGTTTTCTCAAACCGATTTCCAATCTACTAATATATACAAGCCTTTACTTCACTTGAATGAGAAATTGACTTAAACGACTTAGTAAAACGAGTGGTATGAAACGCTTGCGTTTACTTCGTCGGTTAACTCCTGGACTTGTTCGATTGAACCTTTTGTGACAATTTTCTAGTGAAGATCTACAATTTGTTCGTAAATATTTAAGTTAAGCAAGTGGTTATGGGACATGAAGCTAAACTCTTATATTTACTAGCTTAGTGTAATCGACACTTCTTTATGATCCATGACGATCATTTTTATGATTTAGACTAGCAATGTGCGATGTCTCTCGTCCGTGTGTTCGGACTTGCCTTTCTCGTCCGTGTGTTCGGACTTGCCTTTCCCCTCCGTGTGTTCGGAAAATTAAATAAATAGCTTCCCATCCGTGTGTTCGGAAAATTAAATGGATAGCTTCCCATCCGTGTGTTCGGAAAATTAAATAAATAGCTTCCCATCCGTGTGTTCGGAAAATTAAATGGATAGCTTCCCATCCGTGTGTTCGGAAAATTAAATAAATAGCTTCCCATCCGTGTGTTCGGAAAATTAAATGGATAGCTTCCCATCCGTGTGTTTGGAAAATTAAATAAATAGCTTCCCATCCGTGTGTTCGGAAAATTAAATGGATAGCTTCCCATCCGTGTGTTCGGAAAATTAAATGAATAGCTTCCCATCCGTGTGTTCGGAAAATTAAATGGATAGCTTCCATGAGATAGTTTCTCGTCTGTGTGCTCGGACTTCCCCCTTCTTTGTGTTTTCTGGATTTCGTGTGTAGATTTCTAGAATTTGTGTTTTCTGGATTTCGTGTGTAGATTTCTAGAATTTGTGTTCTCTGGATTTCTTGTGATGAAATCTGGAATTTATGCTTCACCAATTTTAATGATTTCTATTGATATGTTTATCGATTTTTGTGCATTGGTGAATTCATGTGTTATTGACTTATTATGAATACAAGTTTAGGGTATGACATCCCTTTTTATCTTTGAGAAGATTCTTGTGACATTTTTGATGAATGAAAATTCATCTGGTATTATATTTTGATGCCAGTTATTTTAATGAGATTTTGACGTGTTAACTTCAGTAACCGTCAATTTCGAAATGGATTTACAAGCGGTTCTCCCGCAATACTGATATTGCTAATTTAATCACGTGTTTTCAAAATTCTTTATTTTTAAAAGTTGTTTCAAAAATATAAATTAAAATTGTTTTCAAAAATTTTTACAGTTTACATTTTCAAAAGAACGAGGAAGCGATTTAAACGTTTCAGAAAAATCGAGGACTATGACCCCTTTCTTTTACTGATTCGCTTAATTCCGGACTTGTCCGTTTGAGAATGTGAAATGTTATTTTTTTAAAAACACACAATTCTGCACTTTCAAAGAAACGATAAAGAGATTTAAACGATTTAGCAAAAGTAAGGAGTATGGAACCATACTTTTACTACTTCGGTTAATTCCGGACTCGTTAATTGAATATTTATGACTTCTGATTATCATTTTGATAATCAGATGTTTGTGTTTCTGATTATCGTTTTTGATAATCGGATATTTCTGATTTTCTGATTTTCGTTTTTGATAATCAGATATTTGTGAAATTTGATTATCGTTTGAGATAATCAAATATTTTTCGATTTGATAATCGAATATTTGTGATTTCTGATTATCGTTTTTGATGATCAGATATTTGTGAAATTTGATTATCGTTTGAGATAATCAAATATTTTTCGATTTGATAATCGAACATTTGTGTTTCTGATTATCGTTTTTGATAATCGGATATTTCTGATTTTCTGATTTTCGTTTTTGATGATCAGATATTTGTGAAATTTGATTATCGTTTGAGATAATCAAATATTTTTCGATTTGATAATCAAATATTTGTGATTTCTGATTATCGTTTTTTGATAATCAGATATTTGTGAAATTTGATTATCATTTGTGATAATTAAATATTTTCCAATTTAATTATCGTCTGAGATAATTAAATATTTTTTTTCGATTTGATTAATCGAATGTTTGTATTTCTGATTATCGTTTTTGATAATCAGATATTTGTGAAAATTCGATTATCGTTTTTGATGATTGAATATTTGCGATTTTGAGATTCGAGCTTCGTCTTTTTCTCTGGCAATTCAGGTGAGTAATCTGATTTACCCACATTCAATTCGTGCAGTACGTGATTTCTGCTCTGTTTTTCCTTTTCTTTTAAATGCTGGAACTCGATTGATTCTCCCTTTTGATAGTCGTCTGATTTTGATTCCTTGATCCCCACGATTGTTGATTCTTTTGACTTGAAGCAGTCGAACCTTTTTGATTCTATATCTGATACTTCCATAATTCCTATACTTCCCTGCTGACATTTGCTTTGCTTATGCATTCGACATTGCCATGCTCTTATGGTTGTTACATTTTATCCATTTATTCCTTATGATTGCGAGGACGCAATTTCTTTAAGGAGGGAAGTCTGTAACAACCCGCAAATTCGTAGCATTTAATTATCGCCATTAGGTGATTAAATCGTTCGTAAATTTTTATTGAAATTAAAAATCAATTTGAAATTCTTTTATAAAATGGTTGGTGGAGTTTCTATATCGAGTAGAAATTCTTTTAATAAAATTTCGTAATTATGGAAACGGGCTTTAAAGAGAACTATTGTGGCCCATACTCATTGTTGCCGTGATAATCATCTAGACCAGCCGGCGCTATTTCTTTTGTTCTCTAACTCGTTCCTTTTTGCTCTGAAAAGAAAATGGAGGTGATTATTTTTCTTCGATCTGAGAAATTTAGGGCTTGGCCTCGCTTTCTGAAACTCTGGCGAATTGAGACTTCAGCTTCTCTTCGCTTGATTCTGGAATTAAGGCTTTGTGTTTATGGCCTCTCGATGCTTCGTTCTTTAATCAAGGCTTCGGCTGAAATCTTGGAAGCTGCTGCTTGAAGGTTGATCGATTACTGGTCGTTCATTCGTTGCTCTGTCGAATGTGATGTTGGTGCTTGCGACTCCTTCTCTCGAGTTCGCCTCCGCTTCAAACAAGGTGAGTTCATCTCACATCTAATTCCAGCTCCAGTTCATTCGTATTCGAATTTGATGATTCTTGTTCGTATATGTTTTCTGAGTTGTTGTTTGCCGTTTGATTTCGTTTGGAAGTTGAGCTGCTTGATTATTTGAGATCATTTGTCCATTTACGTGTGTACACTTTGCTTGTTGTTCTCTGTCCATGCTCACTGTGATTTGCTCTAGTTGCCTTTTTGCTTGAATCTTCTTGTGTGTCTGCACATGTGTACTCGAGTCCATATTTGAATTGAGTACATTTGTGTTGCATCGATTTTGTAGTGATATTTGAGATTTTTCACTGATTTTCATTTCATAATGGTTTTGAACTGTGATTTGGTTCGATCTGTTAACTCTTTGTCACCTCGGTTTCGAATGTGAATTGTTCGATTCCGATCTTTTTGGCTTCGTGTTGTGATGTTGTTACGGGATGGTTTTGACCTTCGTGGTTGAACTTGCAACTGATTTATTTCCTTTGCGACTTTTGTCATTCGAGCAATTAGATATACATTTGAGTGTCATCGGTATCCATCTCCTTACGGAGTAGTGTTGTGACTTTTTACCTGTACCCACTGCAAGTTGTAATTTCAGGCTATAGTGAAAATTGAGCTTCATTCTTCCTGAAGTCACTTGTGTCACTCATCAGTCGAGTGTGCTTGTCTCGATCTTTGACTTCATATGTATGCACTATCCACCTGTAGCATAGCTAACTAAGTATCATACACTACTCGAGACTTGCACTTAAATGTCAGTTCCATTTGTACCATTAGTGTACTGTCTCAAGCTCGAGTGTGCACTGTCATGTGCATTGAGTTGTAGATGCATCATTGTATACGATCCCCTCTTTGGTCTTGGTTGTTTAGTTGTATGCATATGCACTGATTTGTTCATCACTAGTCTTTGCATTACCCAATACACTCATTTCCTGTAGTTTATGTCTCTGTTTGCCTGCGTATACTTGTATTGCAGTGCTTCATCTTGTTCTCTGCATACTTGAACTGTCATTGTTTCACTTGTTCATATGCCAGTTAGCTGCTGCATATATGTGCTTTTTGATTGCACTGTCCATAGCAGTATCATGGTGACAGCCTTGATCACTTGAGATGCCTGCTTGGTAGCTTTTGTTGTTGTCCAGTTTGTATTTGCCTTGTTGCTGTGACATTCTAGATTGCATTGTTGCTACTACTTGAATTTGTAGTTGTCCAATTGCCTTCTGATACTTTTGACCATTTGTATACATACATTCATGTATGTATACAGATGTATGTTCACTTTTGCACATTCATGTGTTTGCTGTCTTATATGATGGCACTTGACTTATAGCCTATCTAGTTTCATTTTGTTGTTTACTGCCACTTTTGTTCGCATTTTTATCACACAGCCACTTGGGCATTTATGTTGTTCAATGCAACTTTGGTTCGCATTTTATTTTACAGACATTTGAACATTTTCTATTGTAAATAGTGTGTGCTGTGGTGCCATATCTATGGTGCCCTCACCTTCATACTACTCTGTTCATATAGTTGTGTCTACACTTATATACTTCTTCATTATTTGCCCTATTGGCTTCACTGCATCATCTGCTACCTGTTGCACTTGCTATGATGTTCATATGTACTTCCCTTGTACATGCTTCACTGCATCATCTTCTACTTGTTGCCACTGTCTTCTTTGTAGTTGCATTCTGCCCTTGTCTTTGCAACTGTTTGCTACTGTAGCTTCATCGTGGTGGTTGCTTCGTATTCGCTTACGTCTGCTGTTGTTCGTGTTTTGCAGTTTTTCCCCCTGTTGGGATTTGCTTTTTGAATCACTTGAGTTGAACCCGATTTCGGGGTTTGACCTGGTGATCATTTGTGACTTTCACTGAGCCTTTGCGTATCTCTTGCGATAGTGGCGAGGCAGTGCACGCGTGCGTGCACTGCAGCCACACAGAATCAATTGCTTTAAATTGATTTAGTCGATTTGATAAATTGTTTATTTATCTCTGTTGATGATTTAAATCTGCTGATTTTTGTTAAACACTGTTAAGCGTTATATTGACCGTTATCCGGTTTCTTTGTTTAAAGAATCGGATAGACGGGAATTATTGTGACTGTCGTCTATTTAAATTATTACTGCCTATATGCACTAATAAACTGGTTTGAATTAGACTGATCCGGGTATTATTTTCTTTTGAATGTAATACTCGGGTCAGACCGAGTATTTACAGGTTGTAGATTTTTAGCTTTGGGTTGCTGCTAGAGCTATGAAGACTTTTTATATCATTTGAAGTGGTCTTCGTCTTGTTGTAGTAGTCAGTGTGTCTGTTTTAAGATGATAATGTATTCATGTATATTAGTCGATAATGTACTTGTATATATAACTTCTTGAGTCGGCAATTGTAGTTGTATCATTGGTATTGTGTCAAATGTATTGTAACTGATATCAGTTATTGTATATATGAGACTTTTCGTTCCATCTGTATTCCGCGTTTATGTTATCTGTGTTATTTTTATATCTATTGTCCTAAACTATTATAGCCACTGTGTAGTAGCTATGAGTGAGAATCGGTATGTCGGATTTCCTCTAAAAAAATGAAATGCATCTTTTATTATCTGACATATCGGCGCTCGCACAAAGCAATTACATGGATGGTCGCTCCTCAACAGCCTTATTCTCCGTGCTAGTTGACAGCACTACACCGTAGTGTTCTTGGCTAGCGTGGGTATAGAGGTGGGGCGTCACACATAGGCTCCTGTTTTAGTCATTTTAATTATGACACGAATGTCAAGGCTATCCATCATCGTTCTCTTACTTGATTCCAGTAAATGTCGCCAATTCAACCACTACATTCTGGATATCATCCACCGTGTACACAGTTGTCAAAGTGGTTCCAATATTGAAAGAGAGTATTTCAATAAGAGGCCCCGGTCTCTTTAACAACCAATCGTCATTTTACACACCGGTTGGTTCTTTTACATTTCGAAAACAATTTGCACTTGATATCAAAATATCATATTCGTTTAAAAAAAATCAAATCCATTTCGAAATCATCATATATTCGCTACAAAAATCAAATCTATTTCGAAATTATCATATATTCAAAATTATAAAATTTGTCCGATAAATTGATTTCACTTCCAAAATTTTATTCGAATTCAACTTAGGTTATAATCTCCACTTTAACCTAGTTCGTATTTAAATCCAAGGTTTAAATATAAACATTTTCGTCTCTTTAACCAGTTTGAATTTTAGAAAATAGTTTAAAATAGTTAAATAATTAAAAATATTTAAATAGTTTAATCGTAAATAATTTGAATATAAAAATGGTTTATATAGTAAAATAGTTTGGAAAATCAAAATAATTTGAAAAATAATTCCAAAGTCAAACCAGTCAACTTCTCAAATTTCCTATCCAAATCAATTCCAAATTCCATTTCGATTTAATTGATTCATTCCAATATCAAATTGAATAAATTTCTATTCCACATAAATTCGATTTCAATTCACAAAATTTCTTTAAATTTCAATTCAATTCCAAATTAATTTAAATCTCAATTTCAAATTAATTTCCAATTTCAATTCCAATCCCAAATTCAATTTCAAAATATCGATTTAAACACTTAAATCAAATTTACTTTCAATACCAAATTTTACACCCAAATATTCAATTCCAAACTCAAACTTGAAATATCATTTCATATCAATTTCCTTAGAAATATTCAGAGTTCGAATAAAAGTCCAATCTTTTAAAACAAATCAACTTGCAAAAATTTATGCCGTATTTCAATTTTTTAATAAAAAAAACTAAACTTCAATTAATTAAACAATTTCGTTTACCAAGTTCAAATTCCAACATTTCAAGCTCCAATTAAAAATAATTCAATTTCCATAAATTGGATTTTATTCTTGAAATCAATTCATTTAAATAATTTCAAAACAACTTTTAAAATCATTTAATTTAACCAACCCAGTGTCCGTATATAATTTTCTAACCTATGGCCAAGTGGATAATTATTTCAATTTAATTTCAAGGATGGATATATATCATTTCAATCCAAATAGATGTCATAGGTATATCATTTCAACCTATTTCTTAATTTATTTGAAATAATTCAGTTTACAGTTTTATATGCAATAAACAATATACATGATGATAGCATGATATATCAAAATAAATAAACAACCAATACCGACCAATAGCATCCATCACAACCAATCAACCATAAAGCCAATAACATTCACAAATTCCAATTTTATTAACATATCGGGTAATATGCTGCCAATTAAATTTAAATTTATTAACGGTCAATTTAAATTTTATCAATTAATTCATATACCAATTTAAATGACAATTAAACCTACCAAACAACAACCAATAAATTTCATATCACTTCAGAATATAAATATAATTAACATAAAATTATTTTAGTCAATTGTGAGCGTATAAACACTCACCTTTGATTTATCGACGATTTAAAATCCAAATAAAGGCCCAAATTTGAACAGTCTCGGAATGTAGCCAAACCAGCTCCATGTTGTCCGGAATTTCGATACGAACGCAAAGGAGAAAACCGCGCGTAAATCCGAGCTCGTATGCAAAAATTATGCGAGTTAGAACTTTTGACTTTTAATATAAATTAATTAATAAATAAATAAATAAAACATACGTATACCACCATCCTCCTATGCGTTCTCTCCTACTGGCCAAACCCATACACGTTGCTACCACCAAAAAAACGCACATAACTCGAGGCAGCCGGAGTTTGATCAGCGACTACCGGCGTGTGCACCACCTTGAGAGCCACCTACGCGCCAAGTTTCATCGCGTCATTCGCCGCCGTTTGCACGCAATCCAAGAAAATTTTTGCATCCTTCAATCTCAGATCTCGGAAAATCCGTGATGCATTAGCAGCAATCAACCGTATGGATTCGAAGAGCTCGTCGAGATCTACACTTTTTCTTTTGGAATTTTTCGATTTCGTTGAACGGATTGAGAGATATTAAGGAAAGAAGATCGGCAATTTCTGGCCATTGGAATAGGTGGCGGCCATGATTTGAAATTAGGGTTGCTCAAATAAAATAGTAATAAAACTGTCTCGGTTTGCGTGCGTATTTATATAGGTAGGTCCAAAATCGTCCGAACTCCAATCGAGACGTGCCGCCAGGCGTTTATAAGGTTTTACCCATATTTCGAACACAATGGAACTAGTCCCATGGCCTAATTCAATCGTTTGTGGAAGATAGCTTTTGAAGTCGATTATTTTAATTTAATTCGAAATTAAATTTCTACGCGTTTCAAGCTCGCACGGCCAAACGAAAAGTCTGATTGCTACGAAAATTGAAATCCTACAATAGTTCACTATTACGGATCCGATGAAACTAGTTTCGTCGAAATCCGAGACCGTTGCCAAAATGGCTATTTTTACTCGTTAATTACAGTACAAAATTTCAATTTCTAATTTTCCACATTTAAATCCAATTTTAAATGTTAACCATCTTAATTTTTATTTATATAAGCTTAAATCAGCTTACGACATCATTTTCTATCATATTAATTCAAAATTTAATTATTCAAATAATCTCCAATATTAAATTATTCAACAAATTACATTAATAACAATTTTCATTCAATAATCACCTTAAATTTAATAATTAAAAATAGCTGAAAATACGGGTCGTTACAGGTAAGATCTTAGTCTATCATACCAGGCTCTAGGAGCTTGTATCAGACCATATAAAGCTTTCTTCAATATGTAAACATGATTTAGAAACTTTTCTTCTTCAAAAAGTGGAGGTTGTTCAACATAAACATCCTCTTTAACAAAACCATTTAAAAAAAGCACTTCTGACATCCATTTGAAATAGTTTGAAATTGTTGTGGTTTGCGAGAGCAAGTAGAATTATAATGGCTTCTAATCTTGCTACAGGTGCAAAGCTTTCATCAAAATCTATTTCTTCTTCTTGACAATAACCTTGCGCGACTAACCGAGCTTTATATCTAATGACCTCACCTTGTTTATTCATTTTATTTTTATAAACCCATTTAGTTCATATTATAGTTTTGTCCTCAGGTCTAGGAACAAGTTCCCATGCATCATTTCTGGTGAATTGATTCAGTTCTTCTTGCATAGCAAGAATCCATGAATCATCAAATGATGCTTCCTTTGGATTTTTGGGTTCAATAGTTGATATAAAAGCTACATTACTCATCTTGTTTAGTTGATTTCTAGTTCTAACAACAGATTCAATATTTCCTAGTATATTTTCTATAGGATGGTCTTTTAAACGCTTGATCATTTTATTAGGATGAACAGTTTCAAAATTTGTTTCATTTGATTCATTATTTAAAGTAACAAAATCATCTTCATAATTTATTTGAACAAAATCTTTGAAATTTCCATCAAAAGTTACATGCATTGTTTCTTCAATAGTGTTAGTTTTAGATTGAAAACTCTATATGCTTTACTTCTATTAGAATATCCGATAAAGATTCCTTTGTCGGATTAAGGATCATATTTATCCAAATTGTCCTTTGTATTTAGAATAAAACATTTACTTTCAAAAACTTTAAAATAAGATAACTTTGGTTTCTTATTGAAAATAAGTTCATATGGTGTTTTATTGGTTAGAGGTCTAATTAAAATCCTATTCAAAATGTAACAAGCTGTAGCGACTGCTTCAGCCTAAAAATTTCTTGGTAATTTACTATTTGAAAGCATAGTTCTTACACACTCTTGAATCGTCCTATTTTTACGCTCTACTACTCCGTTTTGTTGTGGAGGTCTTGGAAAAGAAAAATTATGAGTTATTCCTTTTTTAATACAAAAATTCTCAAAATTTTCATTTTTAAATTCTCCACTGTGATCACTACGAATAGTTTTGATTTTTACAGAAAGTTGATTCTGAATTCTTTTCGCAAAAGGTTTAAATAAATCAAAAGCATCACTTTTATGTTTTAGAAAAATTGTCCATGTAAATCTAGAATAATCACCTACAGTTACAAAAATATATTTACTGTGATTTATTGACTGAATATGAGATGGACCAAACAGATCTAAATGAAGTAACTCAAGAGGTTTTGAAGTTGAAAACATATCTTTTAATTTGGATGAACTTTTTCTAAGTTTTCCTAATTGACAAGCATCACATATACTATCTACCATAAAACCATTTTAGGGAGATCTCTTACTAGATCAAGTTTTGAAAGTCTAGGTAAGAGTTTGAAATTCAAATGCCCAAATCTTTTATGCCAAATCCAAGGGTCACTTGTATTAGACAAAAGACATAGGTTATCATTTGAGATTTTCATACTGAGAATATAAATATTTTTCTTCCTAATTCCTTCAAAGATAATATTTGATTTATTATCTTCGATGTGACACTTATCTTTTTCAAATTTAATTTTGTAGCCCTTGTCACATAGTTGACTTATGCTAAGTATGTTGTGTTTTAGATTTCTAACTAACAGAACATCAGAAATAGTAGGAGTTTTAGAGTTACCGACATTGCCGATGCCAATCGCATACATAAAGGCCCGTATATTCGTACCCTTTGAGTCGAAAATAAATCGCACGTATCCAACTCAAATTGAACGGAAATACGAATCATTAGGGGTGAAGAAGAAAAGATAGAAGAAGTAGAAACAACAACACAGAGTCTCACAATCGCAGCAGAACAAAATATAATATATAATAACATATTTTTATACAAATGAATTTGTATCTGTTAATATACATACAATCATCAGAGTACATCAATTAATACATCAATATGGACAATTATTATAACTTGTCCTCACTAGTGTAGACTAAACAGTCTACACACATAGCGGAATATAATTAAGTACATGATATACGTTTGAAATACTACAGCTCGTCTCCTGAGCTCCATAGCATTCTAACCTGAATCTGTAATACTTGGTCTGACCCAAGTATTATAATAAAATAACACCCGAGTCAGTCTGGAAAACCAGCGTGGGAAAACACACTCGATTTGAATTATTATTATTTTCAAAATCCTTTGAAACAAAGGTATCGCGTAAGACCACGTCACACTTAAACACGACGGGTTTTTACCTTACGATAACCAAAACATTTTTATATCAAAATCATCTAATATTATAATAGTGTATACAGAAAATAAATAGAAAATAGTCGAAATGCTTGCATCTCACATTTTAGAAATATTTGGTATACAATCAAAACCGTACAGGCTCATAGTGGATATTGGATTCCAACAAAGACCGGGCTACTGGGGTACCACCCGCCATAGTACACCTCCAGAAAAATGTACCGAGATCGTACCTAACGATCCCAGCCAACACAGGACTAGCCTACCCCTTACTGGATAGTACCGAATATGTTATCACCCCGGGTGTTCCCACCCTTATCGAGTGCTCTCTTTTCCATGCAGAGCCATATCCATAAATTATAATATAATATTTCCAAGGGTATCTAGAAAGGTGATATTATACGCTACTCGGGTGCGACCCATTTAGCCCTGCTGCATCTCCGTTGTTTTAGTCATTCCTGGTTGATGAGGCTTGAGGCTATGTTTTACCTTTAGAATAACATTCATACTTGGAATGCTAACATTTCCATTCCCGTTGACTACTAATTGCTTTCCCCAACAATACAACCCTTGAGCCCGTACGTCTCAAGGAAAGGTGTTAAGCTAAGAGAAGTGGCCTTCTCCGCCACCAAACAGATGTACATTTGTAAAAACCAATGTACGTAATCATTAGAAATGCACTGTCAGACATTCGTCCATACAAGTTGTCCTGGATCTGGACAAACCAATCTTTTCAAAATTCACCGTCTTCGTAAGCTTCTCGATATCACAATTCGTAACGCACAAATCAGATCGAAGTGGTTTTCAGAAGATTAAATCCGATCTCGGTCTGTTCGAAACGATCAACGAATTTGGCCAAATTTGATAGTCGGTTATTTAACTACCAAATAACAATCATTCAAACATAGATTACATTTCCCATGGAATCCCACTGAGCTTCATCTTCATTAATTTGAAATCAATTTTCAAAATACTTGGAAATCCTTTCCATATACTTATCTCACAAGATAAGTATATTCACAAAACGAAATGTTTTCGATACTTAGAAAATAAACCAAGTTCTTATCTTAACAATATAAGTATATTTCAAACCATTCCTTTCGAAACTTAAAGAACCTTTCCCATATACTTACAAAACGGCATAAGTATCTTAACCAATTATCTAGAAGATTTACTTATCTCAGAATCATATTAAAATGGTTAAACACAAGTATCCTTTAAAATGAAAATATAAACATTTCGAAATACCCTTCCTCTCTTTAACCATTCCCTTTTTCATTTAGAATATCTTCTTATAAATCTCCTCGTTTATTTACAAAGATACTCTTTCCAAATCTCCTAAACCATTTATAAAATTCCTTTCTAAACCGGTAACCTCCCTTCCAATCAATTCAAAATATATTCCCTTTTAAAAACTCAACTTTTTCACTTATAATTCTTAAAATACTCTTTCCATAAAAATATCACCTTCAACCATTTTATAATAATAATAATATATAGTTGGAACCTTAATAAAGAATTACCAAATAATATATTATAATAACTTCAAAACAACCTTTAAAATTCACCTAAGTAATTAATTTGAAACAATATAGTTTAAATAAAGTAATCGATGCTTTATAATCCATTTATCAAATAGTTGTATTACAATAAATAGATAATACCACTTAAATTCTCAAAATAACCCTTACACAATTAAATCAAAATGACCAACATTTATATATAAACCAATCTTCAAATCATTTCTAAATAATAACTTTACACAAAACACTTGTATATATTTACCAAATAACATTTTTCTTCAAATTATAAAATCTGAAGTTAAGCATAATTGGAAACCTTTCAAATTTCAAAACAAGCTCAATTGCTCCAGTGGTACTTAAACAAGCAACCATTATATTCAAGTTAACTATCCGGGTTAAATTATCAATATTCACATGATCCATTTACAAATATATACATCCAAATCAATGATTAACAATCAATCGTTAAACGACACTTATTCCATATTGATTGACTATCAATTATCATTTGCCCAAATTCTATATCCTAGCATATCAGAATTTTATCCTGCTTCTAACATATCATTCAAACCACATTTCCATTTAGTACTAGACGGCGTTTATTTGGCCAATTAGATAACACCAATATATTCCAATTCAATTTACGTTATAATTAAATAACGTAATCCAAAAACAATCCATTCATCAAATTTCACACAAATATGGTTCAATACTGGAAATAAACTTAAAAATAAACATAAACAGTTTAATAGCAATTCGAGTTGCTATATCGTCACCCTAGATCCGGTTCAACCAATCTAATAGCATTTCAAGATGTTATATCGTCATCCTAGTCAAATTTCAACAACAGCCAATTTCAATAATCCAAGGTTTGTTGGACCATTTAAGGTGCTAGAGCGCATGGAGGATTAGCTTATAGGGTTGAACTACCAAAGAAAATGGCTAGAGTTCATAATGTATCCCATGTGTCACATTTGCAAAAATGTGTACATGACTCAGTTGTAGTGGTGGAGCCTGGTTAGTTAGAGAATGTGGAATTGGAAACTGAAGCAAGTTCATCTAAAGGACCTGCATGGATAGTGGAGCATAGGTTTGAAGGCTGAGGAATAGAGTGATCAGGTTAGTAAAGGTGCAATGGGGGACGATCCGACAGAGAGTACATTGGGAGCATGTAGGGAAACTGCAGGCTTCTCATCCTGAGCTCTTTATTGGTACGTTCTTCTAGTTGGTTTGGCTTGTTGGGAGTTAAGTTTTGGCTGCTTAGATTGGATGTTAGGACTTGTATGCAATGTTTATTAGATGCTATATTATGTACTATCTCTTATTTCACTAAAAGTTCAATTCAGATATAACTTCCAGTTTCTATACTAGGGTTGCTATGCATACATGCCTATGTCGCACTCTTACATTCATATAAGGTGCATTTATCACATTAATGCATTACGTTATGTTTTCACAAGTTATTATGGTCATGTTCATTGTATTCCATGTTTGAATGCTAATTCTTTTGTTAAGACCTATATACAATGTAGACAGTTGCTTTGTTTGAATGGCTGTACAAATGTGCGAGTGATACATGTGTGTAAATAAAAAGTGAACGTATATTACATTTTTCCATTCCTTTGGAATTTTAAGGATGAAATTATTTTAAGGAGGAGCATGTAATACCCCAAAATTTTACATAAAACATAAATAATAACAATAAATAAATTTGAAAATGAATTGGAGGGTATTTTGGTAAATTTCCATTAGAGGCAAAACGGTAATTTTACGGATAGTTTAATTTGCTGACGTGGAGATGTACCATTGCGTAGCTCTTGTTTTTCCGATCGAAATGGAATATCCATTTGTTTAAATCAAACGTCGTATGAGTGAGATATTATGGATTTAATGAAGTGGGTTGAGACTATATGCATGCATCGAGCCAGGTTGGGCTGAATTGCGTCGGGTCCTATAATTAAAATTGAAATTAAGTACCATTTCATATTTTCCTCCAAAGGCATGCTTTAAAAGTAAATACAATTTCATTTTTAGTTTTCTTTCTCATTTCTGAAACCACAGGCCATTCTTCTTCCTCTTCCAATCGTGTTAACACCAAATCATCAAATCTCAATGAAATCCAGCGAGACGAAGTGCATTAGAACAATAAAGAGACAATTTATCTTCTGGAGTATGAATTAGATGCTATTATAGGATTTGGATTTTTTAGAAATTGTGGATAGCGGGCAAAAGTTGGTTTCTTTGGTTTGATTCGGTGACTAAATCCTATCTGATCATGTTATAATGATTTGATAATGGTGTAATATGGTTTGGGGCTAGCCTATGATATAACTACGATGTGTATTAACCTGAATGATGGATTTTAAACAGAGGACCAGAAAGAACGTATTCTATTTTAAGAAATTACCTAGTTTGATATAAATTTGAATTGAAAAACTAAGGAAACCTAAACCCATGATATATATGTATGTATGTTAAGGACCTTAGAAACTTAGGTCTATTATGCTTATACAACGTAGAATTGTTAGAAATGAAGAATGAAGAAAAGAATTGAAGTCGGGAATTAAAAACTCAAAAATAAGAAGAAAACCTGTAATTGGGCTTCACAACGATGCACCGATGGTGCACAACCAAATTTAGATGTTTAGGTTTTTGCTTGCCTGAATTGACATACTACACTTTGACATTTTGCACAATGTTCTTTCATGACTCTTTGGTGACATCTTTGACTTGTATCATCATTGTCTGGAGGTGTAGCTTAGCGATGATGATGATGTATGGATGTAGTGTATATGGCTTTCAAACTATAAATAAATACCTAAATCATGCAGTGCACACGATGGGTCCTTAGTTTATAGTATTGATGTGCGGTCTCCTATAGAAAAAGGAGGATAGTCTAGGAGTTTGATGTGGACAAAAGTCAACATGTAGTGCATGTAGAGGGACCATGCATGAGTCCATTTCATATTACCATCCTTTTCGCGGGTGGTGAGACCGGATAATACCTATAGACGTGTAATTCTTTACCGCTTGTGGCTAGACCAGATTGCGTATCGGGTAATACTTTACCATAGCTGGAGAAACTGGATTATGTATCAACGATCCTTTACCATAGGTGTTCAGGAGTAGATCATTCTTAGATAGTATGACATCGTTCTGTAACACATTATCCGAGACTAGAAAGTGTTATACGTTAGACTTAAATCATGTTATGTCACTATCATAATACTATACATGGATTAGATTGGCTTCACATACTCAGACATATGTCTGACCCACTCCTATATTTTTTTATCTGTATTATTCAGTGGGATGCATTTTGGGATGAGATGGATTAGGTGGCGTGGACTTGAACATACTGTAAATATTGTATATAACTATTGTAAATGATTTGTATATTAAAGATATGACGCGACAGTGTGTGGATTTGGTTTGACTTAGGTTGTATAAATTTATGTAGTAACATCAACTATGAAATCAAATATATTTGTGTGATATGATATTATGTGAGACCATTCGATGTGGGATTCTGAAAATCATTAGTTAGCATAATTTTTGTTTTATGCTCTAGGTTTATCAATATGTTTCACATAACGACTCGTCGTTCTAGAAATTCGTCGTGTAGTTATAGGGTTTTGGAAAAGCAGGTTGTTACAAGGAGGCACTTTGAAGTTCAATTTACATCATAGGATGAACGAGGAGTGGAACTGGAGTAGTTCATCCATTTGGAGCAAAGAAACAGTAGTGTCAATGTATATATCAATGAGCTCAACCAGCTAGCAAAGTATGGCTTAGACCTTATTAATACACTAGTGAAAAATGCTAATTTTTTTGCTAAGGATTGAGCAAATATTGGAGTGATATTTCAATGAGCCATGTGCCCACTAGGATTACTTTTGGGAGCTTTGTAGAGATGGGATTGCTGAATTTAGTGCCTAATGAAGTGCCTAAGAAGGTACAAGGAAAGCCGGATCGGTAAAATAAATTCAAGGGTGAAGTGCAAGTTCAAGGCAGAATAAAGAAATCATGACTTAGGCGTCGAAGGTGCAATATGAAGGGACTTATGGAAAATGATTGTATAGTTAATATTACGAAGAGCAAATGCTACAACTGCAATCTGTCGGATATATGAAAAGGGAGTGTCTGACCTTGTCTAGGACTTCTACTCAAGTGGTTCTGGCATACGTACTTGAAGGTGTCCCTTTCTCAAGCGTTGCCCTAGTTATTGATAAGGGAAAGAAAGTCATCATGGAAGGTGTGCTAACTCCTTTTAATTTATCTATTCACACTTTATATGACACCGGAGAATCTCAGTCATTATTTCGAGTAAGCTGGTAAATGGATTTCATTTTAAGACTAGCATAGTCATAGACCCTATTATGATATCAAATTATGTTAGGGGATCGATCCATTTAACCATGAATTATAAGGGTTTAAAGTTACTTGTTTTAAATGTCAAATTTTATTTTAACGTTTTTGTGTTAGGATTTTCTGAGTTTGGTTTAATTCTAGGAATGGACTCGATGTTTATGTATGGGGCAGTTGGATTATAGTAGGAAGGTTGTGAGTTATGTAATTAGCGCAGCCTTGAGGTTTACTGCAATCAACAACTCTATTATGCTAATTTATTTGTATTCCCAAGACATGTCATGTAATCAGTTAGCTACTGTTCTTATAGTTCAGGGATTCCATAATTTTGTTACCAAAGTTTCTGTTCTTCTTCCGCATAGGGAGATCGAATTTTAGATTTATTTAGAAAAGAATGTCAGGCCCATTGCCTTGCCACTTAGGCATATGGCACATAGAGAAAGAAGCGAAAAAATAGGTGGATGAACTATTGGAGAAGGGTTTAATCTAAAGTAGTGTTTCAGAATAAGGAGCACCTATTGCCTTTGCTACTAAAGAAGATGGCATGTTATGGCTTTGCATCGACTATCGTGAACTGAACAAGCTAAGAAAAAGAATCTTTATCGACTACCATATATTGATGATTTGTTTGACCAGTTTGTTGGAGCAAGGTTTATTGTTAGTTTGACTTAGCCACAGATTTCATCAGTTTTATGTGGCCGATGATAATATTCAGAAAAACGCTTTTCATACAC
Organism: Allium fistulosum; assembly: GCA_030737815.1. Lineage (NCBI taxonomy): Eukaryota > Viridiplantae > Streptophyta > Magnoliopsida > Asparagales > Amaryllidaceae > Allium > Allium fistulosum. The sequence goes on along the minus strand of CM060905.1, from coordinate 491,605,041 downwards.
CTGACAGACCTTATGAGTGGTCAGTCATGCCATTTTGGATTGATTGATGTACTAATATATTTCGTCGACCTCATGAGTTGAGTCTTCAAATGGTTGCTGAATAAGTTCATGGTGGTATTTTAGATGACATACCTATTTATTTGAAATGTGAAGAAGAGAAAAAGTTGCGTTTGAAAGAGTGCTCAATACTCAGCGTAGACATAAGTTGAAAATGAAAATTTCCAAATCTCACTTTTGGCATTAGGAGGTTTGCTTTCTCGATCATGTTGTTTCTAAGCATGGATTATCGATCACTCCATGTAAAGTTGTTGCGGTCCAAGATTGGCATGCATTAAAAAATTATCAAAGACAAGAATTGGTTGGCTGGCTACTACATGAAGTTTATTAAATATTTCTTTTCCATTGACATGCCTTTGTAAGAAGAATTTAGTTATCATATGGAACTTGGAGTACAGGCAAGCTTTATTAAGCTAAAGAGGTAACTAACTAGTGCACCTATTTAGTGCGTCTTGATGATTCGAAGTCGTTAACAATGTATATTGACAATTGTGGATATAGCTTAGTGCCATTTTGATATAGTTGTGTAGAGTTGTTTGTTATGCTAGTCGACAATTGAAAGTACATGAGAAAAATTATCCAACTCATGATCTTGAATTGGCAGCTATTGTTTTTGCACTCAAATTTTGAAGGCGTTACCTTTTAAGGGAACAATTTGAGTTCTTAAAGATCAAAAATCCCTAAAGTATTTGTTCTCCCCAAAAAAAATTAATTTGAGGTGGCAAAGGTGGATGGAGTTCTTGGCATCATATGATTTTAGTATTTAGTATAACTTAGGCAAAAGCAATGTTGTTGCTGATGCCTTGAGTAGGAGACAAGTGATGTTTGGCTCTATGTTTCGGGAGTGGAAGCACTTGGAGTTTATTTATGCATTAGATTTTTGACCTTCAATGGACCATGCAACGGAATTATTAGCAGCTTTTTACATTCTGCCTTTACTTATGAACTATTTTTATTTGAGCAAGAAGTAAGACATGGTGTTGTTGGGTATTTTTGAAAAGCTGGACACATGTGAGCATTCAATTAAATTGGACCATTATTCCATTGATTCTAAGCGGTGGCTGCATAGGGATGGTGTAACATCCCTCATTTCAAGACTTGAAAATACGCTAATGATGTTGCAATCATCACCATAATTACTCTCAAGCGACAAACTAGTATCATTTTTTCCATAATATTAAGTAAATAGAGAAATTAATTGCTTTTATTACATAAAAATGTCAAACATAAATCTAATTACAATTTGATTAACCCAATTCGTGCTCATGAAAGGGTAAATATAATGAAACATAAATAGTTATGTCATGCCCAACGTATGAAGATGCCAACATAACCTGTTATACAATCTAGTTCACAATAGCGGTAAATTTAAACAAAATTCATTAGAAAATAAGTCTAGCTCTTCATCTTCAGAGCTTTTATTCGTCCTTTCGAAAAGCTATCTCTCTTGGCGATAAATTCATCCAGCTCAAATAAGTACCTATGAGTTTATGGAAATTAATAAAAACAAGGATCAAACATAAAGCTTGGTTAGGAGTAAAAATTTAACCTAAACAATTCAATTATATAATGAGACCATGTCGCTAAAGCATGGAACAGGTTTCCCATCCCTATTAAACATAAACACATCAAGAAGAGTGAACTCTTCACAGTCATAGTTATAATTAGCATTACATTAATAAGTGCACCTTTCATACTTATCATATCCAAACTTAATGCATTAGTCAAGACATTCAGTTTGCCTCATTGGGCTAGGAATCATGTTCTTAAAAGACTTTTGGTTCCACCTATAGCCTTACACCACCTATTTTGTTTTCATGTTGGAATTAGCTTCCTGGATGCTGCTTGTGGCCTTATACCAAAGTTCTCGTCATTAATTCCGGTGAATTTTTGTGAATAGACATTAGGATGCCACTTATGTCCTCACACTAAAGTCCTCATCAATTGCCATGAATAGACATTTGGATGCCACTTATGACCTCACACCGAAGTTTTCTCATCATTTATCGTCAATAGACATTCACATGCCACTTATGGCCTCACACGAAGTTCTCGTAATTTGTCATGAATAGGCATTCAGATGCCACTTATGGCCTCACACCAAAATTTTCATTATTAAAGGTTTTGTTTGTCTTTAGTTAGCTTTGCTAAGATTAGTGTAACACTCCGATATTTTACGGGAAATATAATTAAAAAGAAATTAAAAGCGCATTTGTTATAGTGGTAAAGGCGCATGTTGACTTCCTTAGTGACTAGGGATCAAGTCCCGTTGTCGCCCAAAATCTAGAGCGATGTTTTTTTAGCTAGTTTGTCTCCAGTGATTTTCCTACGTATTTCAGCGTTGTTTCTGACATGTGGCGGCTTCCCATTCACTCCAGTGATGTAGTATGATGAGATGGCTAAATTTTATTGGTTGAGTGATGTGTATGGGCTAAATGGATAACCATTAAGTGTATGAAAGAACCAGATTTAATCTAATGGATTATATTCACTCAAACAATCTATAAATAAACCATCTGACCTAAACCTAATCTCTTATTCAGCCGTCGCCATAATTCTACATAAAATTAGTGTGTATTATTCTTCCTCCTTTTCTCTACTAAATAAACAAATCTCTACCAAATTAAATTATCTATATATATTCAAGCAATTTGGGGAATTTAGAAGAATCAAAGGGAGAAAGATTAAAGCAAAGCTTTTTTCAAATTTATGCAAGCTCAAGTGCCAGGTGAGTGGGAATTAATATGAAATAGAAAAATAAAGTAGTTCAATTTTAGTTCTTTTCTAGCACGTTAATATGAATTAATTTATGTTATTAATTGAGAATAGATGTAAATTATTGCAACTTCTTCTTCTTCCACTTCTCAAATCTAATTCATGTTTGGTTTAACATATTGGACGTATAAATTGTCTATTCACGTTTTATGGCATAAATAAGATTGAAATTTATGTAAATTATTGTACCTTCTTCTTCTTCCACTTCTCAATTCTAATTCATGTTTGGATTGAAATTTGTAACAAACAAATTATTATTCATGTTTCATGGCGTAAATAAGATTGGTTTAATTAAATTGAATTAGAATTGTTATTCAATTTCTAATGGTAGAACAGGTTAGTTGAATAAATTCAGAATATGTTACTTGAATAAAATTATGGTTTTGATTGATATAATTACATAATTTTGAATATGGTTTTGGAATAAAATTGGGAAGTCTAATTGGCATAATTGTTTGTTTCATATGGGGCCTAAAAATGTAAAAGTGGAATTTTGTGTAATTAAATGGTTTGTGGCTATTGGATAAAAATTTTGTACAGGTTAAATCTCTAAAAGGAGAACGTAAATTAGGGTGGAAAAAAAATGTAAATTAAATGGACCTTAAAGGCTAGTGTAAATCTGTAACAAAATGACATAAAAATTACAAACAAACCATACGGACTGAACGGACATGAAATTGAAATACCATTTATGTAAGAAAAAGGGAAATTGTGAAATAACCATATCGGATGTAAAAATAGCCTAAAGCAGATTAATGAAAATAAACAGTATGTAAACTATAGCGGTAAAATTAATTAATTTGGAAGCGATTTGGTAGGCAGACCTTGTAAAGGTCTGGATAGGTGTTTCATGCAGTTAAGACCAAAATATAGTTTTGACTGTACGTACTAGGAGCGGACAAGTAGGTTCGCAAGGATGTTTGTTACCTTTCATAGGTTGCTAGTACGTAGGATAGAGAGCATCCACAATCGTAGGCTTCTTCAGGCAGATCGACGTGGACGAAACAGGACAAGTGTGCTCCGACGTAGGCTTCTTTCGGCAGATCGTTGGAGGATTTTGCGTAGCCGACCCAGCTGGGGGCGGTCTTCCGAAGGTCCGACACTTTAGATAGGGGCAAGTCCACATTGGTGACCGATGAGATAGGAGGATAGGACTCTAGTTTAGTGGAGCCTGAGCACAACTTCGGGGTCCTGCGAGGTTATTTGAGTCGACGCCGGTCAGACGTAAGAGGCATTTAGTCACAGTGCACAGGTGAAGAGCATGACTTTCACACTGTAGCACATGGATAGTTAAGGATAGTAGGTCCGACAGGCCGATTGATGTTTAGTATTACTGCATGGTTGACTTCCCTAGAGTGACCATGGACTTTGGCTTCTTAGGAACTGTATCTAAGAAGGATTCGCTACATTATATTATTCACCCTCTGTGATATCCGAGGAAGACCTGGAATTAAACTGTTTTATTCTTTCTACTTATTTTATTTCTCATTCACCAGACTTTATGTCTGACCCATTCCTAATTTTTCTATTTTCCCCAAATCACAGGAGGGCGGTTCTAGGTTGCAGTTCTTTGTAGCTTGGAGGGTTATTGGGGGGCTATTGTTATCTTCTGCTTTTGTTTCTTTTGTTTCATGTACTTCGTTTTTCTTTTTCGTAATTTACTCTATATACGGGGACCTATATTGTGAACTTTGTTATGTTTTATGTTTTGGTGGAGACTACTTGGTACTTTTGGTTTCAAAAATAAATTTGAGATAATGTTGTTTTTAATGAAGCTGTTTTGCTATTAATTCATAATTAGTGAAAGTTTTCTTCCGCTGCAATATTTTAATCATTTTATGATGTTTCCTTAGTCTCTGTGCTATGTTATGGATTTTTATTTCACCCGACCACCCGTGCCTCTAGTCATGTCCGATTTTCGGGGTGCCTAGAGGTGCAGGGTGTTACAATTAGTTTACTCTTCCCATTTTAGTTTGTCTTCATATTCTAACTTATTATCCTCTATGTTCTTTTAATCCCTACAAAATTATCAACCATCATTTTGGATGGTGGATTTCAAAGTGCTATTAAAAGTTCACTAATTTTACTCAGAAAGTCTTAGTATCACTGGCTATCGCATTTTAAAATTGCAAATCTAACACGTGCTGACATAATGTTATTGCATGTTGACATTACCTAGCAACTGCATGTTACAGTTTAAAGCAACTAAAGGCTGGGATATCTCATGAGAACCTATCACATGCTAAGCTATCATAAGCTATATTCCTAAGTTATTAGAAGTTAAGCCTTAAAAATAATCGTAGGTCAATAACTAAAGCTATAAGAGGTTGAGTTATCGCATGCTAAGCTATCAAAGGTTTAGCTTTAGGGCTATCTCATATTATCACTAAAAAGCTATCGCATGTTAAAACCTATCGCATGTCACAAACTATCGAATGTTGAGCCTTTTGTTAAAGCTATCGTAAGCCACATTCTAAAGCTATTGAATACTAAGTATGTAAATCTATCGGAAGTTTAACTTAAAGCAATAAAGGGTCACGGTTTTAAAAGTTATCGATTGTTTAACATTAGGGCCATTGAATGTCTAGTTTTAAATCTATTGTAATGACCCATAATTTTCCATAAATTAAATATTAAATTAAATAAGTTTTGGAGTTTGATGTTGTGAAAAAATAAAATTTTAAGATTTAATAATAGGAAATTATCTAGAATGAATGTAATAGAGTTAATTGAAGGCAATTGGTAATGATTGTAATGTAATTCCAATTCATTGAAATAATTGTAAAGTTATAATTGGTTATAAAGTGCAAATAAGGAAATAAACCAAACGTTATATTAATTGCTGAAATAATATGTAATTAATTGTAATGGGATAAAATCAGTGTTGTGTAAGTAGTTGAAACATTTGTTGTAGATAATAAACTTATAAATGTGATTAAATTAAGCAAAAGGTGATAATTGTTATATGTTACCTATTTAATTAATCTGTTGAATTAAATTGGAAATCAATTGCGATTAACTGTAATTAAAATATCACGTTAATGTAAATTAAGATGATAATTGTAGAGTATTAGTGTAATAAGATATAAACCAATGTTAACTATGTACATAGAGTAGTGATTGATTGAATAAAAAGATTGAAATCAAATTAAATCAATTTATTAGGATTAAATTATAATTAATTGGAATTTATTTACATTTGAAACGTAACACTGTAATTAGAGTAATATTTAACACTGAATTGATAAGTAAATTTGTTTTAAATTATTGCAAATGTCTAAGTAATAAAAATGATAAAAAATTGTTAGTTATTAAATTTGAAATTAAAAAGTGATTTAATAAATTTAATAATAATTAATTTATTTAACGTGAAAATAGCCATTTTGGCCACTGTCTCGGATTTCAACGACACCGGTTTCATCGGATCCGTAACAGTGAATTATTGTAAGGTTTCAAGTTTCATGGCGATCGGACTTGTCGTTTGATCGTAGGGACTCGAAACGCATAGAAATCAGTTTAATTGAATTCAATTGAAATAAGCTGATTTAAAAGCTAACTTCTTCATACGATGGAATTAGTCCACTGAGTTTAAAAGTATTGAAAACATCTATTTTGATATACAGGATGACCCACTTTCGTTTTGGAAGCGAAACGGACTTTTCAGGTCGTTAATGTCGTTCGTACCAATTCGATACGTGTTCATTTTTCTTATCGGGCTTTGTTCCTATAAATAGATCTTTCTAAACCCTAGCAGCCTTTTCATTTCTTATCTCAGTACGTACAAATTCCATCTATCTGCTTCTCCTTCTCAATGGCAGAAACTCTATTTCCTAGATTCAAAATGCAAATCGAAATCAAATCGAAAAATTAAAACTCCTCAAACTATATCGAATTATATATCATTGGAAAGGTCTCGACGAATGGAATCTATGGCAAGTGTTCGTTTTTCGTAACAGTGCACGAATAAATCAGAAATCATGGTCATAGTCAAATTGGGGGTTTTCAATCTGGACAGCAATTGGAGAAATTGAGATATGGGTTTTATAGAGCTCGTTGTTTGGAGTCTAGAGGGGGTGGTCGCATCACCTAGTTTGGCCTGTGGCGGTCGGAGTTGGTGACGATAGGGTCGAAACCCTAGCTTTTTAACGTGGCGGCAGCGTCAATAGGGGGGTCGGAGGCGATGCTAGGGGCACTGGCAGGTGCGGCGGAGGATGACGAACCCATGGGTGGTGGCGTGGTCGTCTCTGGTGGTCGTTGGTGGGAGAATTTAGTGGTCAAAGATGGAGGTTTTTGCGGTGTGATGGGTTAGGGTCACGGCTTAGATGGGAGGGAAGAACAGGTGATGTGTCGTGATTTCTTTGGCCTGTTATTTCTTTTTCTATTTTATTCAAGTTTGAAATTTTAAACGTTCTAACTTATGTGTCTCTTGCATACAAACTCAGATTTGGGTGCGGTTTGTTTCGTTAGGATCTTATCAAAATTCCGGACGTTATGGAGCTGGTTTGAACGAATTCGAAGACAGTTGAAATTTGGGCCTTATTTTGGATTTCAAATCATTTTGAAATCAAAAGTGAGTGTTTTGACCCACTCACAACTACTAAATTATCTTATGTTAGTTAAATTTAATTTATAATGTGATTAGAAATCGACTGGTTGATGTTTGGTATACTTAAATTGTCATTCCAGTTAAATATGACTTTTTATTGCATTTAACCGTCATTTAATTTAATATTGAATATAATTGTCAATGAATACCTATTGATGATTATCAGTTAATTGATGTTATTTATTGGTTGATTGAATAGTGATTGTGATGGATGTTTGATTGTTGATATTGGATGACTGGATCTTTGATTTATATTGTTATAACACTGCAAGTTCCTTTGGTTTATTGTTAAAAATCCCTATGGGTTTAAATGATACATACCCAAAAGATCTATAGATTAGGAAAAAATCGTTATGGATTGAAATGATAAACCCGAGCGATTTTATGGATTTTGAACTTATTTTGGGATTGCGGAATGAAATGATATATACCCTTAAATTTTAAAATAACTGGGGATTAAAATGATAAATATCTGTATCACTTGACCATAGTGTAGAAAATTATATACAGTCACCAGATTGGTTAAATTAAATGATTTTAAATCCTTAATTTTTGAATTCAATTAAATGATATTTTGAAATAAAATTGGATTTATATAAACTTAATTATTATCGAAATCCAAGCTTTAAATGTTGAAATTGGAATTGGTTTAAAGTAATTGTTTAAAGAAATTAAATTGAAATTTTAAAGTTGAATTTGGAGTATAAATAAAAATTTATCGGAATTGAGTTATTGAAACATTTGAAAATGCAATGTTGAAATCTACTAAATGGGAAATAGTTTAGATTTATTGTTCGAACATGGATTTGAAATCGATATTGATTAAATGGTTTTAAATGAGAGTTCGAATTGAAAGACAAAATTTAGTTATTGATTTGAAAGCTGGACATGGTCCAGATGTGTTGAAATGAAAGAAATAGTATAATTTGATATTAATTTCAAATTTATTATTTTAATATTAACTGTTTTAAAATGTATTATTTCAAGTGAGATCGCACCTTCGATCGGACATGCTTCTTCGATACGATATTATGACTTTGTGATTGATTTGGTGGCCATCCCTTGATTTCGTTATAGGACTGTGTTCCGAGGTGGGCGGTAGTAGCTGCTATGCGTTACCACCAGTCCGGATCCGCAAAACGGTAGTATCCTACCCTGGGCATTGCCTTGCATGCATTGTTACATGCCTTGTCGCGCCTTCTACGAGTTTGGTTTGTGTCGTACCTATGGAGTGCTCCCTGATAGCCCACCAGTTTCGGTGGAGTTTATAGTACTGTATAGACTACGACATTATATAAGATGTCTTAAGGGTGATATAGGTAATGTCTTAACGCTATTTTAATACTTTACTTTACTGTAAACACTGTTATAACAGCGTATTGTACTATGTATTTAGATAGTTTAACGGATCCTTGGGAGATGTAATCCCGAACAGCTCTTAAGTTATTGCACTCACGTTAGACACTAGATAGGAGATGTCAAACCCCGCGAACATCTCTGACGCCGTTACACTCATATTTATTTACTGTTGATTTAACTTACATAAGATCTTTTAGTTCTGATTCGAGTGTTTTGTCTTTTCAATTCGCTCAGGTCATTCTGAGCTTTTCAGTGCATCGAAGACTGCTTTTCTGGAGGACAAAGACGAAGATTTAGTACTATTGCTATTTATTATATTCATTCTACTGCATCATGTTAATCCGCTGCATTGTTATCGATTTCTGTTGTATGTAACTCTGATTTTGTATATTAAAGTTTAATCAAATGTTATTTGTAAAACAGCTTCATGGACTGTTTATTTGATTATTATATTTTGTCATTCAGCTGTAAGATTCTGTGTTTGTTTTCTTTCTTTCTCTGTTTTTTTCTTATTTACCCCATAATACCTTTTGAATGATTTTAGTCTAACATGTGTGGTTTATCGTCGATTTAAACTGTCCAAAAAGGTGGGTCGTTACAGTTGGTATCAGAGCTTTGGTTTAGCGATAACCTTAACTTTGTGCGATCTGACTCATTTGAAATAGGGTAGTAATACCCTAGAATGAGTCATTGAGTGTGTATATATATATATGAGAGAACGTATTTGTTAGTGGTATAAAAGGTTTTGTATTGTGTTACTTTGTTCTGTTTAGTATTTACAAATTCTAGTCGATACATGGGACGCTATGACATCGATAGGGATTTCTAAACACTTAATAGGGCGGAACGATACAATATTGTTTTGAAATATGGGTAAATGAAATAATTTTACCTATTATTATATTTTGTATATAAAAGAATAATCTTTATAAATGTATACAATAATATGTGATATGTTTGGTTGTTGTTAGGAATTGAAATTCTATAAATATTGGTTGCAAAATAAAATTTACAAATAAAAAGAATATATATTGGAAATTTTAGAACTTAAGTTCTGGGATTTTGAAAATTTCTTTCCAAAGATTTTGGAATATAATATTAGTACTATTTCATTTAATTATTCTCTGATATAAATATTTCAATATGATTTGAAAGAAATGTTTTAAGGAATTTTGGAAGGAAATAAGTTCTGTACTCCCCTCTCTATTACTGGAAAATAATTTCGGTGATGAGTGCAAGCATCATCGACGTTCATTTTCGAGTTTCAAAGTGGAAGACCACTATAGTAGCTTATAGCATATTTGTTTTGATAAAAAAAATTTTATTTTATTTTCTAAGTACGATTTGACATATATGAAAGATATGAATGTGTGTATATATATTTGATTTGAAAAGAAATCTGGAATTTAGTTCTTAAAATTTTCTGATAATTTTAGCTTTTAATTATTGTAATGAATGAAATCTTAACCATTTTAATAATTGGAAATTTCTAAAATGGAAAATAAGAATTAGTGGTTAAGTGATTAATGAAATATATATAAGAAATTGGAAATTGGAAATTGTGAATCGAAAAGAAATGAAAAATATGAAAATGTAACTATTGAACACTTTGTTAACTAAAATGAATAAGAAAACTTGTGTAACATTCAATTAGATTCTAAAAGACATAGATATATAACTTACCAAAAGATCAAAAGTTGAAATGTTAATAGAAATATGTAAAATTTTAGTAATAAAGGTGTTCAATGGAATTATGTATATAAATAAGAACTCTGATGTTATAAAATGTTATAAACATAAGTTAATAATTTGCAATGCTACTAATTAAATGTAATCGAAAAAGAGTGAATAATGTAAGTAAAGAATTATAAACTTAAGTGATGTTTGAAGCCAATTATAATTAAAGTAAATAGTAAAAGTGAATACTATATGTGAAGAAATAAAAGTGAGAAGAAAAAGGAAAAAAAGTAAAATATATAAGTATGAGTTGCTTCACATATGAATATTGATGTAAAAGGAAATCAAAGTAAATAATAAATGTGAAGTAAACTGAAATAAAATGTATGTAAAACTTAAATAATGAATTCATTGATTATTTTAAACAATTGAATGAAAATAACTTATGTAAGTAAATGAATGTAAATTAATGGAAATTTACATTTTATAGGTGAATGAGAAATAAAATTTTGTAAGTAATGAATTTAAATTAATGTAAATAAGCATTGTATAAACGAATGAAGGGAAAAAACGATGAACAGTAAATAATGTGAAAGAAGATTAATATGAATAAACTTAATTGATATTTGAAATTATTATTTGCTTTGGCTTATGGGATGTTTGAGAAGGGATACTTCTAACTATATAAGGATGTATAAATAATATATTGAGTTTTATCTAAGACTGTTGAATATATGGTATACTTGGTAGTTTATTTATCATTTTATACGATTAAAAGTTCTGAACCCGAACAAACCATTTGTTTTGGTTGTTATTGATGAATGGCTGACTACTTTAATTTCATGTGATGATTGTATGGTTTGTTTGCAAGTACCTATTGTTATGTTGTGTTGTTTTGTTTGTTATTAATTGAAACAAATTAAATTTATCTTTTGTATAATTATTAACTTTTTTGGATTATATAAGTGAAATATAGGTTATGAAAGCAATAGTTACTGCTTTTGGTTTCATAAAATAAGCGTCGTTACCCAACAAATAGGTACGTTTTCAGATTATGGTTTTCTAGCGATATTATATTGTTTTCCCGTGGTTTGGGATATATTATTTTGAAATATGTGATATATATTGTTATTACTGATAATATTATTTCTCCCCGACCTCTCCGTACAAAGGAGACCCTTCCGAAATTTTCGTGAATTTTAGACTTAGAATTTTTTTATGAAAGTAGAAATGTTTTCAAACTTTGATTTGACCTTGAATATGAAAAGATTTAATTATATATAAATTGATATATTTTATTTAAATTGTTTAATTATGTAAATTAATTGTTTATAAATTGAATACTTTGAATTAAATATATTTCCTTAATTCCTTCTTTTCTTTTTTCGAGGACGAAAAGTTTTGAGTGGGGGAGAGCGTAACGACCCGTAATTTTTGATAAATTAAATATTAAATTAAATAAGTTTTGGAGTTTGATGTTGTGAAAAAATAAAATTTAAGATTTAATAATAGGAAATTATCTAGAATGAATGTAATAGAGTCTATTGAAGGCTATTGATAACGATTGTAATGTAATTCCAATTCATTGAAATAATTGTAAAGTTATAATTGGTTATAAAGTGCAAATAAGGAAATAAACGAATTCGAAGACTGTTGAATTTTAGGCCTTACTTTGGATTTCAAATCGTTTTGAAATCAAAAGTGAGTGTTTTGACCCACTCACAACTACTAGATTATCTTATGTTAGTTAAATTTAATTTATAATGTGATTAGAAATCGATTGGTTGATGTTTGGTATATTTAAATTGTCGTTCCAGTTAAATATGACTTTTTATAGCATTTAGTCGTCATTTAATTTAATATTGAATATAATTGTCAATTGAATACCTGTTGATGATAATCAGTTAATTGATGTTATTTATTGGTTGATTGAATGGTGATTGTGATGGATGTTTGATTGTTGATATTGGATGACTGGATCTTTTATTTATATTGTTGTAACACTGCAAGTTCCCTTGGTTTATTGTTAGAAAATCCCTATGGGTTGAAATGATACATACCCGAACGATATATAGATTAGGGAAAAATCGTTATGGGTTGAAATGATAAACCCGAGTGATTTAATGGATTTTGAACTTATTTTGGGATTGCGGGTTGAAATGATATATACCCGTAATTTTTAAAATAATTGCGGATTGAAATAATAAATATCCGTGTCACTTGACCATAGAGTAGAAAATTATATACGGACACCGAATTGGTTAAATTAAATGATTTTAAATCCTTAATTTTTGAATTCAGTTAAATGATATGTTGAAATAAAATTGGATTTATATAAATTGAATTATTATCAAAATCCAAGCTTTAAATGTTGAAATTAGAAATAGTTTAAAGGAATTGTTTAAAGAAACTAAATTGAAATTTTAAAGTTGAATTTGGAGTATAACTGAAAATTTATCGAAATTGAGTTATTGAAACGTTTAAAAATGTAACGTTGAAATCTACTAAATTGGAAATAGTTTGGATTTATTTTTCGAACATGGATTTGAAATCGATATTGATTAAATGGTTTTAAATGAGAATTTGAATTGAAAGACAAAATTTAGTTGTTGATTTGAAAGTTGGACATGGTCCAGATGTGTTGAAATGAAAGAAATAGTATAATTTGATATTAATTTCAAATTTATTATTTTAATATTAACTGTTTTAAAATGTTTTATTTTTAAATCCTGATTATTAAATTTTCAAACTATTAAACTAATTTAATCTATTTTAATAAATTTAAACTATTTTAACTTATTTTAATATATTTTATCTATTTAATCCAATTTAATCTATTTTAACCTATTTTAAATTAATTAACCCATTTTAATCTAATTTAAATCTATTTAATCTATTTTAAATCTATTTTAAATCAATTTAAAACTATTTTAAATCTATTTAAACTATCTTAAATCCACCTAAACTATTTTAATCTATTTTTAAACTATTTTTGAGTATTTTAACTATTTGAAATTTATTCTAAACTATGCTAAACTATTTAAACTATTTATAACTATCTAAACTATTTTCTAAATTTCAGACTGTGTAAAGAGGAAGTGTTTATATATAAATCCTTGATTTTAAAGCAAATATGATTAAATGATGTTATAACCTAAGTTGAGATTTGAAATGATATTTTCTAGCGAAATAACATATTCTGAGTAAATATGATGATTTTAAATGAGGGTTTAACCTATTTTGGAAAGTATGATTTCAAAAGAAAATATGATTTCGAAAGTGATATGGTTTGAATTGAATATGATATTTTGATATCAATTATGTAACGGTTTTGGAAATTTATCCAGTGTGAAATAAGCGTTTGGTTGGTAAAGAGACCGGGATCGGATATTGTCACAATCTCTGCTAATACCGAAAATCGCTTTAACAATTTTGTACGTGGTGGAGATTCCAGAATGAAGTAGGATGGTGGAGAACGATTATGTATGAGGTATTTATGTAGCCCTAACTCCCATGAGTCAGCTTGACGTGACTAAAATAGGAGCCACGCCGGGCCAAGTGAGGTCGCACCTTCGATCGGACATGCTTCTTCGATACGATATTATGACTTTGTGATTGATTTGGTAGCCATCCCTTGATTTTGATTATGGGAGTGTGTTCCGAGGTGGGTGGTAGTAGCTGCTATGCATTTCCACCAGTCCGGATCCGCAAAACGGCAGTATCCTACCCTGGGCATTGCCTCGCATGCCTTGTCACATGCCTTATCGCGCCTTATACGAGTTTGGTTTGTGTCGTACCTATGGAGTGCTCCCTGATATCCCACTAGTTTACGGTGGAGTTTATAGTACTGTATAGACTACGAAATTATATAAAATGTGTTAAGGGTGATATAGGTAACGCCTTAACGCTATTTTAATACTTTACTTTACTATAGACACTATTATAACAGCGTATTGTACTATGTATTTAGATAGTTTAACAGATCCTTAGGAGATGTAATTCCGAACATCTCTTAAGTTATTGCACTCACGTTAGACACTAGATAGGAGATGTCAAACCCCACAAACATCTCTGACGCCGTTACACTCATATTTATTTACTATTGATTTAACTTATGTAAGATCTTTTAGTTCAAATTCGAGTTTTTTGTCTTTTCAATTCGCTCGGGTCAGTCTGAGCTTTTCAGTGCATCGAAGACTGCTTTTCTGGAGGACGAAGATGAAGATTTAGTACTATTACTATTTATTATATTCATTCTACTGCATCATGTTATTCCGCTGCATTGTTATTGATTTTTGTTGTATGTAACTCTAATTCTGTATTGTAAAGTTTAATCAAATGTTATTTGTAAAACAGCTTCATGAACAGTTTATTTGATTATTATATTTTGTCATTCCGCTGTGAGATTCTGTGTTTGTTTTCTCTCTTTCTCTGTTTTTTCTTATTTACCCCATAACAATCCTCCCCTTTGAATGATTTGAGTCTAACGTGTGTGGGTTATCGTCGATTTAAACTGTCCATAAAGGTGGGTCGTTACAGCTATTGAAGGTCAAGACTTGGGGCTATCGCATATCTAAGCAAAGCTAACAAAGTCTCGATGGCAAATCCATAACTAAGTGAAAATTTATATTTTACCTTAATAAAATAATAACTTTCAACTGGACTTGTGCACAAGTCATTGGTTCAGTGGTTACCTTTATCTTGTAACAATATTCTTTGACCAATCCAATAATTTAGTCCCGTTAATTAATCTTTTATATAATTATTTTCATTAATTAAGGTAATATTTTTTTTACCAATTAATTCGCAACAATTCGAAACTTAATGGGTAAATTATCAAAATTCATTAAAATTCCAAACATCTTCTTCTACCACCAGTAAAAATTTCAAAATCAAATTTATTTAATTTTAATATTTTAAATATTAATTTATGCCCTAGATTAGCCATTTTCCATTTATAAAGTTAGAAATTAGTTATAGCTCCATCAAAATTTACAGATTTTAATATATCATCTTTATTATAATATTAAGAGCGTCATATTAAAATTTCGTGACATTTGGAGAAGATCAGATTATGTTTTACCCTAAAACATGACTAAATTTTAACTATTTAAATCATTAAACACATACAAAACCATCTATAGCCGGTTCAAAAGTACGGAAAACACTTGCCCCAAAAGTACATCTTGTTGCAAACATGATGTGCTTTGAATCGAGGCAAGTTAGGATTGCTAGAATGGATTTCACTCAGTACCTCAAATTATCGTTACCCTTTCTTCGAGTGGCTTTCACGAAGAGTCGTATCTCTAACTGTCCGTTGCGATGCTTGGCCGATATCTGATATGTCAAAATCAGAATGTATTCTCTTGCTAATTGTCTATGCTCGATTCCATTGAGCTAGTTGATTGAACTAGTAGGCCTTGATTATCTAAATTGGTTTCTTTTCCGAAATTTCCAGGTAAGAATTCAATTCTCGTCGGCTCAGTATATTGCGTGTCGAGTATGCACACGCTCTCGTACGTCCATTCACATACTTTTGCCATTGGCTCCCAAGCACGTTCGTATGCCTATAGGTCTTTGTTAAGTTCTATGGGATTGAAATCACAAATTGTAATGTTTGTTTTTTATCCTAAGGCATCCTTTCGGTTGTAGCCTTAAGTCGTACCGAATACTAGGCACGGGCTAAAGTGTTTAGTTGTCATGTCAAGCTTTCAGGTGATCGTACTCCTGCCCCCACTCTTGGGTTAACGATGCTAGTGCACAAACGTTCGAGTCTCATCCTTATGAAGTTATATTTTTTCCAACGGGTCTAAGGTCTGAGTTAGCGAATGGGTGGTTAGGTCACACCCATTTGAGTTTGCACTCCCCCGTCGAATCAAAGCTAGGAGTTGGAAAATGTCCAGGTCATAGATAGTATCAGCTGATGGATAGTTGGATCACATCCATCTCTGGTTATGCTTCTACTCCCGTGTCAAGGGAAGAAGTTGGTGAGTGAATGGTCAAGTCATGTCCACCTTTGTTTGGATGGTCCAAGTTGGCGAAAGGATGATTATGTCACATCCATTCTAATTTCATACTCCTCCCATCGGACTAAGGGGAGAGTAGGCTGATGGATGGTCGGATCACATTCATCTAGGATCGGACGGTCGAGTTACACCCTCTTTATGATTCGTGCTCTTTCTGCCAAATAATGGAAAAGGGCTAGGAGCGGATGGTTGGGTTACAACCGCTCTATGTTCGGCGATGAGCGGTCGGATCATGTTATTATGTGTTTAAAATCCACTATCGAGTTAAGGAAAAGAGTTAACTTGATGAATGATCGGTCACATCCATTTTAGTTCGAACTCCCCCTGTCATGTCAAGGGATAGAGTTGAGTTAATGGATGGTCAGTTGCATCCATTTTGGTTGTACTCCCCCTGTCGAGTGAAGGGATAGAGTTGAATTGATGGATAGTCGGTCACATCTATTTTGGTTTGAACTCCTCCTGTCAGGTCAAAGGATAGAGTTAAGTTGATGGATGGTCAGTTACATCGATTTTGGTTCACAGTCTTGCCCTCGATTTAGGGGCAAGAGTTGGTTGATGAGTGGTCGATTCATACTCGTCTCGGTAGAGCTCCATAGGTCTGATCGTGGGCTATGGAGATTTGGTAGGCACCTAACTCTAGGAACCTGCACACCTGCATTATTCATATGCAATCTCATTTGAGTTGGTCATGGTTCATAACAAAATTGCATAAAGGTAAAGTTACATGGCTGGAAAGCCATTTTATTGAAAAATAACAGAACCTGTATTATGAAATAATTCAAAGAAAATAGGAATAAGTTTTATTCTTAAGCGAAATAGCGTCGTAGATGCTTGCTATTCCATTACGCTCCTGCCCTTCACAATTGGATGATCACCATCAACGGTCTAGTTTATAATCAATCTCCTTTCAGGCCACCTAGGTCTGTTAGCACTAGGAGCAGTATATCCTCATTAGGGGTTGGATGTTCCTTGCTCACTATCCTGCGGGTTTTTCACAAACTGTTGGAGATTTTTCTTTTGGATCAATTCTTCGATCATATCATAAAGGTGTCTACACTCGTTCGTGTCAAGACCATATGTCTTATGAAATCTATAGAATTTTTCAAGCTTCCTCTAGTATTCAGTTGACTCTCTTGGGGCTTGTTTCCTGTACTGCTTTGAGTCGCAAGTAGCTAAGTAAATATTTTTAGTTCAGTCATTCAATGGGGTGTAGGAGTCGAATCTTAGGATTCTCGATCGTTCCCTAGATTCCGAGTTTTCGTCTAGGGCCTTGCTATGGCCTTTACTCCGACCACTACTTTTATTCTATACATTCACAGCTATGTTCCTGGAACTCGCACCGGACTATCTCACAACAATGTTGCTTCGCATAGCTTCAGTCTGATGGCCTATATCACTGCCTCTCCTAATCGGTTTAACCTCCTTCTTGCACATGAATTGGGTCGCCTTGTTATAAAAATGGTCCAGAGTAGCATGAGGCTTCCTCAATAACTATTCAACAAAGTTTGCATTGGGGTGGATCCCCCTGATCAAAGCCAACAAGGTTATGTTGTCCTAAGGGTTGCTCATCTTAGTCACAACGATATTAAATCTTTGCAAAATGTCCTTAAGCGATTCCCCGGGTCTTGGAAAAGGTTGGATAGTGACATGACATCCTTGGCGTGAGTTGTGTGCATTTTGAACTGCTTGATGAATTTCCTTGCCAGCTAGTAAAAAGAAGAGATAGACCTTGGTGGTTGTTGAGTAAACCACATGGTCGCCACTCCTTCTAGAAAGATTGGGAAGCACCTACACATGATTGCATCTGATGCTCTGGCTGAGTCCATATGCCACTCGTATTTCATGAAATGTTGTCTAGGATCAGTCTTTCCTGAGTATGAGGGCATCGTCGGCATGTTGAATATCTGGGGATACTCATCGCATAAGACTGCTTCAGTGATTGGATTTTGACCTATGGAAGTGCCCCAGTCATCGTTAATTTGGCCTTGACTTTCTCTCACAAGTTTCCTTGCCATCTCAACCAAGTTCGGCTCTTAGGTACCAATTAGGTTTAGTTATCGTAATCAATTCCTTGTGCTTGGCCTAGTAAACGATCCCAGTCCAGGCCTCGTCATCTAGGTTCTCCAACCTCTTGAAGAATTATTTACCCAGCAGCTCCACATTCATTCCTTAGGGGCAATTCAGCAGCAAACTCTTGATTTCCAATGCCCCGGCAAGTCACAGTGCACCCAGATTGCGTTCCAATTCTAGCTTGAAGTCTTTCTCCTAAGTGGATGGGTTTAGTACCGAACCCTATAGGGGAGGGATCGGTACCGATCTCTATGCCTATATGGGAGTTATTTACGTGATCTCCGGGCAGTTACCTTGGTGCTCCGGCTCCGTGTGCATCTTTCCTATGTCTTTTGTTCCTCCGGAGATGTTTAGAAGATAAGAACTGCCTAATTCTAAGTATGGAGGAGATGGCTCTCTCCTAGTCTTCCTACGATGGGTATTCAGTTGGGTTATCAAGTTCATGTTCTCTTGGATTTTCTGGTTCAACTCTGCATGGCAAATCTATAGCTCTTTCATCATACACTCAAAATCAATCCTGGAGATAGCATATGAAGGATTCTAGACATTAACAGACTCTTGCTGTGCATCTTCATCCAGGATATGAAGGCTAACGTTCTCCATTTCATCAGTAGCTCTTGAGGAGGCATCAGGTTTGTCTTTCTTAGGGGCCATTGAAGATAGCTTCTTGTAGTCTTTGTTCAAATCTAAGTAGTAAGGAAACTTGCTGAGAAGAAACTGGATCTCTTCCTTGGTTCTTGGCAATCTAATAGTAGACAAGGACAAGGATTCAAATAGCCTGAGAATTGAGTTTCTCAGTGAAAGCACCAAAATGTTCAAACCAAAAATGGCGTAAACATCCAAAAGAGTAAGAGTGTAGAGATTAAATGGAGAAAGTAAATGATAAACATAAGAAATCAAATAGAAAACAAGCATACACAAATTTATAGTGGTTTGCCAATTTTGGCCTACGTCCTCTTGAATGATTTCATTGCTTTTGGACTAGATTTTGTGATTACAAGTAGGAGGGATTGGTAGGGATCCCAGAGCACGATGGAGTTTGTGTGTAGCAGCAGCGTAAAGATCCTTAGAATGAAGCATGTCCCTATATATGTATAATGGTAGATGACCAAATATCTCGCTGATATTTCTCCTGTAGAACCTCACCGCGAAGACCAAGTCGCCCAAAACGTTTGAGCACCAAATTCACTAAGGAGGGGGATCGGTACCGATCCCTAAATAATTAGGCATGGATTGAGTGACTTCTTGTATTGGTTCGTCCTGGTGTTGGCTACATGTTTCCAAAGTTGCTTTGCATAGTTTCCTAGATGTTTTTGGGTCCACGCGATGGATCTATAGAAGGTTGGATTGTTGCTTCAGGCTATATATAGAGATTGTTGATACGATGCATAGGAACTCTGGAATAACACTTGAATCATGCTCTATGTAAATAGAGTAGAGCGCTATAGGAGTGGGGGCCACCTTGGGTGTACCCTTAGGGATCGATACTGATCCCCTATGTAGGGTGAATCACTTAGTGAATTCTAGCATGTTGTTTTCCTTAGTTCGTTCGACCGTCGTCTCGTGGCTTTGTCTTTATTTGGTTCTTGACCCTAGGATCATCTGTTTGGGATGCTTGCCTCATTAATTGTTGAGTCAAACTTATCCAGACAGTCTGAATATAGCCGAGTCAAAAGGCCGAATAACAATTATGTTATACATATATGGTTGAGTTTTTAATTTTCCTTATTACAAATATTCAAATTCATTTGCTTCCCTTAATATAAATATTCAAATTCATGACCATATACATCTATGTTCGAGTTTACTAATTTCCCTCAATACAAATATTAAATTTCATTAATTTTCCCTAGTAATTCCTTCAATTAAATTTATTTAATTATTTCTAAATAAATTATTATTATTCATTTAATTTAGTTTCTCATAATATGGAACTCCAAAATATAGGGTGTTGCTGTCTCCTATCCTTGTAAGAATTTTATCTTCAAAATGCAGACAAGGCAACATAACGACCACCGTCATCAATTCAATGTACACACAGGTACAACAATTACATTCATTCTCTGCTAATGTAAATAATAAATTAATAATCATAATTTATTAGTGCCATTACTAAGACATAATAATATCATATAACAAAATTATACAATGCAACAAATTAGCAAAAGGAAACAGGGATGCATGAGTGAGATAAAGCAATTTCACTTTGAAGCTACCTGGTTTATAAAGCTATTATTATGTACAAAGTTTTCGAAACTGCTCTTATGCCACTAGTGCTCGAATTAGTACAAGCTAGTTGTGATTTTTTCATGCCTACAAAAGGACTCTGTTTTCATTCCAGATCTGACATCGATGAGAAAATTAAATAGTTTGAAACTATTCAGGGATGAAGTATGAAGTTGTGGAGAAGGAATTAAGCTAAGTGAAGTGATGGAAAACTGAAAAATATGGGATGAAAGAAGATTTTATTCCCCGTTTCCACCACTAAATCTCGAAGTAGAAGGAGGAAAGTTTTCAGTTACATTGAATGAAGTGGGATAACTGCAAAAGGTATGTAGTAGTGATTTGTTGAGTAGGTTATAGAGTGTTCGGCTAAAGTGGGTAATGAATTAATGTACCCGAGCCCATTTTAGGGTGTAGGAGGATATTGGACCAGGCTGTATTATGATTTGCTGTGTTTGAAGGTGTATATTTTTAGGTTCATTTTTATTTGTACTCTTTTCTATAAGTAATAAAGGGCATTGAACCTGTTTCAAAAAAAAATCATACTAGTGTGACTATTAGTTTTTACAACAAAACATACATGCCCAATCATACATATCAAAATAACTCAAGGTTGGTATTCATAAAATTATCATCTACCACCCAGGTACAGTCATCTATATCATCACTCCACCGAACGCGAACAAGTATGGTAACCTTTTTTCTCAACTCTTTCATATCACGACCTACTATCCCTTTCGATACTCTAGCATAAGTCAAACCTAGTTCTATAAATAATTCCTCTATTGCCCATGGTTCTATTATTGTATTTGAGTCATGCACATATTTTCACAAATGTGACATGTGAAAAGTACTATGCACACCCATCAAACTACTTGGTAACTTGACTTGATATGCAAGTTTAGCCATCCTCTTAATCATTGGAAACGGTCCTACATATCTGGACACCGATTTCTCGCCTGCCCAAAGCGCATAACACCTTGCATTAGTGAAACTTTCACAAACAAATGATTGCTTACTATGAACTCTAGCTCGTTTCCGCTCCTATCGGCATAACTCTTCTACTTTGATTGTGCCACCTTCATTCTAGCGCGAATCAGTTCTACCTTCTCGCTAGCTTCCCTTACCAAGTTGGATCTTAATACGAGCCTATCTCTATTGTTCAACTAACAAATAGGTGATTACATGGTCCATAAAGCGCCTCAAATAGTGCTATCTCGATACTCGACCGATAACTATTATTGTAGGCAAACTCTACCAAATTTAGATGATCTTCCCAAGATCCTCTTAAATATAAAACACGTGCTCTCATCAAATCTTTTAATGTGATGTTCACCCTTTTTGTTCGATCACCTATCTTTGGGTGTAATGCCATACTTAAATTCAATTCAATTCCAAATGTAGTTTGTTGAGTTCTCTAAAACTCACTGGTGAAAAATGGGTCTCAATCACTAACAATACTGCTTGGAATCCCTTGTAGACTTATGAATTTCTTCATTTATGGCTTGGCTAGGCTAACTACCATCCTTGTTGACTTTACTGGGATAAAATTGGCACTCTTAGTAAATCTATCGACTACTACCAAAATGCTATCATTTCCCATTCTTGACCTTGGAAATCCATCTAGAAAATCTATGGAAACTGAATCCTACTTTCAAGTTAGTACTTCCAAACTTTGAAGTAAACATCTCAACTTCTAATGCTCATCTTTTGCTTGTTGACATGTGAAACACTTCTTTATGCATTCTCCTATGTCCCTCTTCATCCCTTCCATGTAGAAGACAGGCTTTATGTTGCGATACATTTGTATTCCTCCTGGATGAATCATAAACTTAGACTGATATCTCTCCTCTAAGAAATCCTTTCGAAGATCTCCCACATTCAAAACACAGAGTCTTACTTTCTTCCTAAGCCATCCCTTCGAATCAATCTCGAATCCCTTTAGGTCCTCACATCTACATCCATCTCCAATCGCTTAATTTTTTCGACCGGTAAAGGATACTCTCTTTGTCTTGTAGCAATTCTATCTACAGGTGTGGGATGTACTTTCAAACTTGATGCAACAACCGATCTCGACTTGATCCTACATTCTTTCTACAAGCACCCTACAAGATGCCAAAATCTCTAACGCCTTTCATTCCTCGATTAAGGCTAATACTCCATTCTGTTGCTTTCTACCTAACCATCTGCAAATCTATTCCTTTTTCCTAGCGTATTCTCTATACCGAAGTGATATGCCACCAAGAATTCTAACCATCTCCGTTGCCTCATATTCAAATCTTTCGAGAATAAATAATTAAAAGACTTATTGTTTGTATACAACTCAAACCGTTCTCCCTAAAGATAATGTCTCTAAATCTTTAGTGCAAAGACTACTGCTATGAACTCTAAGTCGTAAACTTGATATTTCACTTCATGCGGTCTCAATTGCCTTGTTACATAAGTTAACGCTCACACTATTTACACCAATATCACTCCCAATCTATTTCCATAAGCATCAATATACACAACCAAATCCTGATTCCCTTTAGCTACGATCAAGTAAAGGGCATTTTTCAATAACTTCTTAAACTCCTAAATGACCCTTCGCACTTATCAGTCCACATGAACTTCTTATTCTATCGTGTCAATTTAGTTAAGGATACTGCTATATGCGGGAAATTCTTAATCAATCTACAGTAATGGCTAGCTAATCCCATGAAACTCCTTGTCTCCAAAGGAATCGAGCTATACAGAAGCGGGTGAAATATGTGGATTTCAAAAAAAATTCCTACTTAAGATCTATTATTGGGTATATGAAGTTAAATAAATTTTTGATCCAATATAAATATTTTAAAGTGAATCTTTATTTTATTTACTTAGTTTAAAAATGTTTTTTTTATAGTTTTTAGGTTTTAATTTATAAGTATATCAAATACATTTATTTGTTTAAAGTACATGTGATGCATATATGAAGTGTATGTGGCTAATGTGAATGTATTAAGTGCTGAGATTTACACTGGAACAGACCCGTTTGTTTCTTTATATATGTCTTTATTGTCTGCAGTTTTGATACAAACACTTGAGTATATGTTAGAGTTAGGTTTGACTATTTTAATTGTTTTGAAATCTAAAATAAACAAATGCAAATCTTGTTTTAATTAAGTAAAGGAATGAAATTATATCTTATAGGTTTTCATAAAAGTCCATTTTATGAACGTAGAGATAAAATAACATACACAAACACACACACACACACACGCACATGTGTATATATAAGTAATTACAAACCATGTTTTAAATTTAGAATAACACACACACACACACACACACATAGACACACACACATATATAAATACATATATACATATATACATACATACATACATAGATATATATATATATATATATATCTGTGTGTGTAAGTATGTATGTACGTATATAAAGTTTGTAATCTAAAATATGTTTTGATACTAAAGTAAAAAATTAAAGAGAAACGTTAACCTAAGAGGAATTCAAATGATTTATGATGTTTTGCACAAAAGTCCACTTTGTTTTTTTATTAAGATAACTTTTGAGTAAAAGTAAACGATGACTAAATGAATTAAATTCAAAAACACAAATATGTAAAATAACTATTAATTTAAAAGGTGAATTTGAATGATCAAAATATTTTTCGGTCAAACTCAATTAAAAATTAATTAAAGTTATCATCAATCAAAACAACAACAAACTGGATTGGACGACTTAAGCACATATATATTTATTGTAAACGATTCAGGTCTGAACTATACAAATTATAAGAATAAATAACTATTAAGATATATCAATGTAATGATCATATAATCAATTAAGGTGCAGCACTAAAGGGGATCAAAATTAAACTATCATGATGAACATTTAATTAATTGAGGTGTGGTAGAAAGTGTTTTGAATTATATTTCAAGATGAACAAACAAATAGATAATATGCAGCAAGTATAGGATCTAAACCCGTGAACAAGATTAATATATGATTAACTAAAATTTGAATGTTACCTTAAGATGTAGCCAAAAAGTTGCACCTTTAATGATGAACAAAGCTCCTAGATTTATTTGAATCAATCTCTAGATTTTACAAGAATCAAGAGATAACAACCACATTTTTATTTTTATTTTGTTCGGATTTCAATTTTGGAATATTTTGCCCAGGAAGCCATTTCAATTTTTTCCTAAATAGTGCTAGAGGGAAGAAAAATAATTGTCAAAAAGAAAATTGTGGAATGAATGAAAGAGAATTTGTTTTAAGAAAACATCGAAACCTTTCAATTTCCACCTTTAGAACCTTTCTTATTTAATTCCTTAGTAAATGCCATCAAATCTTTCTTCCATATTCATGCATGGCCATTCATAAAGAAGGCATAAGGCATGTGGGATTAAAAATATCTCAAAACTAATTAGCAGTTAGTCTATTTAAATCTAATTTAAGTATTCTATCGATATTGTATATAATACACACATTTATAACTTTTATATACATATTTTATTAAATACTAATGATATTCAAACAAATCAATTAAAATTTAATAATTAATATTTTATAAATATTAGTTACTTTAATTAATTTACAACTATTATATATTAATTAAATCGTGTGGTTTTTCGGAGTATTCATCATTACAATTATGCGACTTAAAGGTGTAAATTTAATCAGCAACTAATGTCAAACAATTTGAATAAAAATTGTAACAGCCCGCACATCACTTAACGCAGATATTTTCCCCAACTTAGTCACCTCCGCTGTAATGACCCGTAAATTTCAACTGTTTTAATAGCGTAATTAGTTGAAATTTTGTGAAATTTTAAACGATAAAATTTTGAAATAAAAATTTAATATTTGGAATACGTCTGGTTAAACATAGCGACTGGTAAATTTTCGTCCGGAAATATGAAAGTTTATTTCGCGCGTAAATTTACTTCAATTTAATCAGTTAAAAAGCGATGAAAATAAAACGTTTTCGAAACCGAAATATTTTTACATAGAAAAATTCTAAACCATCTTTTGAGCAAGATGTCAGTTTGTCATTTTTCCAAATTCGGACATCTTTGGCTCCGTCGATCTTATTTTTCAGCGTTTTTCTTGCATTTTCCGCTATTAAAAATTCGAATTTTTATAATTCAATCATACCACTGATATTTGTATACCATTTTGATCGCCTCGTCGCGCTGATCTCTACGGTATATTCAATTCCGTATTTTGTTGTCCGATAAGCGGTGAAATTTACAAAACAATAACCGTATCGGTGCACGTTCCGCGCCTTTTGATTTCTTGTGGCTATTCAATTCCTACCGTGTATTAAACCAATGGCCATTTAACATTTATTTCCTTCAATTCACAGCCTGACTTTTATTATTTTTCCAAAATTGTCACTTCACTTTCGTTTCTCACGTTACTTTGTATTCATTGCTGTACGTTTACACTGCTTTTTCTTAGTTGTAAAGCAAATAGTTAAAATATAATATTCATAGAATCCTATTGAGATTTGCAGTTTTCGTTCTTCCCACCATCTGATATTAATTCTATTTCTTGTGCTCAAAGCCTGTTCACATCCTTCCTTGGGAACCTGTTACGTCTTCTCAAAATCTTTCTATCATATATTTAACTTTATAAATATATCTTGGCATCTGTGAAACTTGGCCTCCTTCTACACTCCCACGCAAACATTTATTTCCTCCAACCACCAAGTCCTCGTCCACCCTACACCATGGCCAACCGAATAAGCAGCACCTCCTCTGCTTCGGCCTGTCCACGCTTCACCGAGCCTCCGATGCCATGCACGTACCTCCCTAGCCCAGCCTCGACCTTCCTCGATCCGTGCAACCGAAACCCAGTCAACCGAGCTTCCCTCTCCTATTTCTCCGTCCTCATGCAACTCGCCTCTGACTGTCCACTTCCTCCTCCCCTTCATGCGAACTTCCCTCTCCCACTGTCCCTCTCCTCCTCAGCAACTCCAACCTCCTAGGCCTTACACTCGTCCGCCTCCCTCTCCCCTCACGGCCTCATCTTCCCCACGCAAGTGCCACAGCCACCGCATCCATCTCCGGCCCACTGCCAGATCGCCCAACAACCGAGCCACGCAGTGCAGCCATGCCCACCTCCTCCATGCTTGATAGCCGACTCCCCTCAATTGCAGCCTCATTTTGTATGTGTTAAAATTTATATCGATTTGAAAATATATATATATATATTTATATAATAGGCAGAGTACATTCTATTGTATACAGTTTGCATTATTAAGTATATTTAGTTATGAAAAGTTTACATGGTTTTTCTGTTGTTAAAAAAAAATATCTGTTTGTAAAGTTTAATAGGTTGTTAGTTTATATAGCAGCTTTCACATTAAATTACATTGAGTTGTTTCTCAAATATTAGTTTATATAGCAATTTTCATTATATGTGAGTACCGTACGTTTTGGATATATACATTGGGAGTGATTTAAATCATGATATATGATGATGTTATACGTTTACATTTACTTTAATACATAGGTATAGTTGTTTGAGAAAATTGAAAAAAATCTTTACTTCTCTTTTGAATTTAGTATATATATGTATAAAAGCCTATTGCAGTTTGTAAAAACGTGTGTTGCTCCCTGAATCATATAGCTGACGCATAATTTATTTTACACTTGATACTTTTAATGCAAATGATTATATATATGTATGGGTTATAATTTGAATATGGGGGAAGTATACGTTTTATGTAATTTGTAGATATGTCCTCTTTAATATGTATTGGTTTGATTGTATAAGTTTATAAATATATGTATGAAGGTTTAGAGCTAGCTATATAGATAGGTGTCTGTAGTGCGCATGCGTGTGTTTCATATGCAGTATATTTATGCGTGTGTAGTGTATGGTATAAGCATATGTTGTATATATATAATAATTTACGTGAGCTATGTGTGGGTTTTATATATAATAAGTGATGGTTACATATTTGACTTAAATTATATATATTGATATAGTAATAGTATGTATTTTATTTTAACTATATAAATATTTTATTTTAAAATTTTTGCCTTAGACTAAAAATATTGATTTTATAAAATATCAGATATTTTTCCGTACATATCAAACTGGTTCTGATTCGTTTTGTCCATTCTTGATTCTCAGCCTTGTTCGCCCAATTCGCGTTCATTCTTGCTTTGCTTTGGAAATCCGTGCTTGGAATCGTAACTCACTTTATCATCGAATCTCTCTCTAGCCTCGAAAGGTGAGCAATCACTCACAATTAACGTTCTTTTATTTATTAAATCTGATTTCAATTGAACGATAATTGAAATATGCTGTTGTTTGATATTTACACTGTTATTATCTGTATCAGTTCACCAGTGACATCTGACACCTTTATCTGTTATATATGCAATGATAATCCAGTTTGGTTGTTAAATGATTGATTGTTTGATGTTTACAATTGGACGTTAAATTTGGTAATGTTGTAAGTGATAAATAATTTGAAATTGAAATTGACGTAGGATAGTTAGATTTGATATATGTGTTAAATTTGATTAAACGACATTTGTATAATATGACCCCTTTAATTGTTAAATTTATTGACACGTAGGATTTGTTTAATTACACTTTGAACCACTGAATGTATGTTGTTAAATTGATGATGTATGAAATTGTAAATAGATGACAAGTGAAGAACCGTAATGTAATAATCTTTAATCTACATGAAATGATAGTGTAGATTCTAGAAATAATTATATTAATTCGCACAAACAACAATGCGAATTAATACGATTATTTCGGGATTATTTGAATTGATTATTGGATTATTATTGTTGGTTGTTATTGCTTGTTTATTTACTTTGACACCATCCCAGTTATCACACTGCAAGTTCCCTTTATTATGCTTTGATTTTGAATTGAATTGGAATCGGGTTGAAATGATAAATACCCAAATTGAATTTTGACCTAGGATAGAAAATTAAATAAAACCCGATTGGTCAATAATTTGATTTAAAATAAAATGAAGATTTTATTTGAATAAATAATATGGTTTTGAAATGAAATTTGAATTTGAATTTTTAATGAAAGGGAAATGTTAATATTTAAAAATCTGAAACAAAATATTAACAATGTAATTGATGAAAGAATGTTGTTTAATTTGAGAAATGATTGAATTGAATTTTGAAATGATTGAATTAAGTTTGAAATTATAATCAAGCTTGAAATTATTAAACTTTGAAATTATTTAATAATTAAGTTTTGAATTATTTAATAATTAAATAAGATGGAATTATTTAATAATCAAATAAGAATTGAATTCTTTGTTAAGTAAGATTGAACTTTTGAATAAGTGAATTTTACTTCATAAATAACTGAAATTGAGTTTTCTTTATTAATTAAGTTTTGGAAAATTATTTAAGAAAGTAAATAAGTGAAATTGAATTTCTTTAACAATAAATAAAATGTGATCTATTGAATTAATGTAAGACTTGAAATTTAAAGAAATTGGTTTGATGAATTTAATTTAATTAAATTTGTAAGTTTGGATATAATGAAGTTGAATTTAAATAATGGATTTAATGAATTGGAAATTTAATAGAAATTGTTTTGAATGGAAAATTTACTTAACGAATATTGAATGAAATCGATAAATGGATTTAAATTGATTTGTATGTTAAATTAATTTAAATGATTTCGGAATGAAACTTATATACGAATTTGAATCAATATTTGAATTATTTTAAATAGAAATTGAAATTGAATTATAAGATTTTGAAATTGTGAATTTGGAAGTTTTGAAACGTAAATATTGGAAACTGGTTTTGAAAGGAAAATGAAATGTTGATTTGCGAATTCTAATTGAAATTGAATTTGATTTGGTTTTTGGAAATATATAAACGACCAATCGGTGAAATAATTACGGAAGTTATTAAAGAGACTGGAATTCGATTATGGATATACTCTCTATCTAAACCGAAAACCACTTTAATAACTATACGCGGAGTGATGATCCAGAATGAAGTGGTTGGAATGGTGTTCGTGTTGACTGAAGAAAGAGAACGATAATGGATAGCCTTGACACTTGTGTCAAATTGGAAATGACTAAAACAGGAGCTGTGCCGGGCCAATGGAGGATTAGCTACCTCAAGTGGACACACTTCTTCGAACTACTTATACTTGTTGTCGATTGGTGCACCCTTGATTTTGGGAGTGTTGTTTCATGGTGTTGCGGGCGCTGCGGCGTTGCGTTCTCACCAGTCCGGATCAGGCAAACGGTAGTATCACTACCTTGGGTATTGCCTCATGTGCCTTGTCATACTTGTATTCCATTTATGCGCGACCACTACGATTTTGATTTGTACATTTAGTATATGGATTGCCCTCTGGTGACTTCCGGTTTTGGGGAAACTACGGTCTTGTATATGCTTTTGGGAATAAAAATGTGTTAAGGGTGGAATGGGCAATGACTTAACGCTATTTTGATATCTTTATATTACTGATAGACATTATCTACTTATCGTACATTACTACATAGTAGATAGTTTAACGGATCCTTAAAAGATGGTTATTCCAAACATCCTTTGAGTTACTTGTATTTCCATTGCTATTTCACTTGAGTTGGATTTATTAATATAAGAATGTTAATCCTGACTCGAGTGTCTTGTATTTTGCTTTACGCTCGGGTCAGACTGAGTGTACCAGTATTCGAGACTCACCTTTGGAGTTGGAGCTTTGCTTGAAGATCCAGCCATCTATTCTGCTTTCAGTATTCGATGATTCCAGTGATGTATTCTGATTTGTATCCGATGTATCATATTACTCTTTCGTTGTATCTGGTTAACTCTGATGTATCGTATTACTCTTCTGTTGTAAACTCTGATGTATTTTATATATTTATATAGTAGCTTCATGAACTACTATCTCTTTTATTTCTGCTGCACTTATTACTCTATGTCTGTGATCTGTGATTATATTTATTTACTGTATATGTTCATTTTTGCCAAATTTAAATTAACAACGCAGTATTTTGAGCAATTCAACCCCGGCATGTGTGTCTGCCTATACACTTATAATGGATGTGAATGGTCCAAAATATCGGGTCGTTACAGTTGGTATCAGGGCTTTGGTAGCTCTAGGCAAAACTTAACATATATGGTAAATATATTTACAGAATCACTCTCATTCGAGTTTCAATCTCTTCCTTTGACTCAATTCCTTTGAATTTTGAAACGTTCCCCTCGGTTCCGAAATTCATTCGTGTCCTTCACTATCGTCTTCTTTCAATCATGGAGCACCCCATAACTCCATTCTGAATGTTATCTATAATAGATCGGCGGTCTCGCCAATCTTAGAATGATTCGTAAAAGAGTAAACTCATTTACAATAGGCATCGATTTACCGGAGATTTCTGTACCCTCGGTTTACGATGCTATCTATCTCCTACTATACCTGAATTCTATTTCTCGAGATTGGATGTTGATTTACCTCGGAATTCAGCATCGATCTTATTCTTGAAGTGACGGACAACCCGGTTAAGGTTGCCCGTGAATTAAATAAATTCATCCATCTCCCGATTGTGGAAATTGAATTATCTTATCTTCTGTTTCAAACTTATTTTTCAAATCAGAATTCTCTTTGATTTGAGTCCATCAAATTTGAATCTCTATCCTTGCTTTGAATCCATTCTTGTATTGTCGAGCGAGGAAGTGTATTTGTAAATTTATATAAAAATGTTTTATGTATTGTGTTGTTTGAGTTGTTGATGTTGATTTGGGTTTTCGATCGATTCGTCTGATCAACGCTATCGATAGGATTTCCAAAACACTTGAGCAGAGCAAACTGACACAATATCGTTTTCAAATTTGATAAATAAAATAAAAGTTTTGTATGATTATATTATATATAAATATAAGTTTTCTGAAATTAAATTGTTAATGAATTTGTTGACCGAAATAATAATATTTGATTTACATTTATTGTTTTGTAAACCATTGATAATATAAATAAATGAGTTTATAAACTTGGTTTATAAATTGATTTTGTAAATTTAAAATGAATTTAAATCAAGAATTTGAGAATTTAATTTCCGAAAATTTCAAACCTTGTTTTAAAGGTTTTAAAATGTATTATCTAAAGTATTTCAAATAGAAATCGTTTTCAAAAAAAAAAAATTAAAATGTTGAAATCAGTGCTCTTCTCTTTGTCGCTGGAAAATAATCTCGGTGATGGCGGCCGCATCATCGACATTCATTTTCGAGTTTCGAAGTGGAGAAACCATTATGTAGCTTTGCTACGGTTTTGTTTTGAAAAATATTTTGATTTGAATTTCTTCTGTATAATTTGATTTATATATATATAGGTATCTTATTTTAAATTTAATTTGATTTGATATAAATATATCATATATATCTCTAAATTGTTTAAAGTTAATCGGAAATCTAATTCTTAAATGTTGTTAAAGGATGATTTTAATTATAAATAAAATCAAAATTTGGAATAAATATTTAAACTTGAATAATTGAATTTGGAAAATTTTATTTGTATATTGTTCTACTGCATTCTAATACAACTTACCTAGATCATTCAGAAGTTGAATATGTAATTGGATAATATATAAGATAAATTGAATTTATAAATAAAATTTGAGTGTTTATAATAAATGTTATACACTAAATTTTGATTATAAAGATGTTAATAGAGTTAGATAAGATAATGAGTAAACTCAGTTAATAATGAAATAAATTTGTTTTGAAAGAATTAATAAATTGAAATTTGATCAACATATGAAAATACCTTGAATTTAAAAGAAATTAATAGATGAAAATTAATTTAAATAGAAACTTTTATGGTTTAAATTAATTTATATGGGTTAAATATATATGATTAGATATATTAAATAGAATAAATTTAACAATAATTTGGAATAAAGAAGAATTTAAATTGATGAAAAATATGATTATAATAAAAGACTATTCAAGTTTATGATTTTAGAAATTGTTAATAAAAGATAATTGGATAATAAAACAATGAATAAATGAGATAAATAAAATAAAATTTTGTTTTGAAGAAATCTTTTGGTATCAAATATTAATAAATTGGAATTAAATCAACTTATTGAAATACCCTGAATTTTAAATCAATTATTGAATGTCAATTAATTTAAATTTGAATTTATACGGTTTAAATTAATTGTTATTTTGTATTTCAAATCTGTTTTTCTTTCTGGTTGTTTCTATTCTCCTACCTCGTTCCTTTTCGGGGATGAAAAGTTTTGAGTGGGGGAGAGTGTAACGACCCATAAATTTCAACTGTTTTAATAACGTAATTAGTTGAAATTTTGTGAAATTTTAAACGATAAAATTTTAAAATAAAAATTTAATATTTGGAATACGTCTGGTTAAACATAGCGACTGGTAAATTTTCGTCCGAAAATATGAAAGTTTATTTCGCGTGTAACTTTACTTCAATTTAATCAGTTAAAAAGCGATGAAAATAAAACGTTTTCGAAACTGAAATATTTTTACATAGAAAAATTCTAAACCATCTTCTGAGCAAGATGTCAGTTTGTCATTTTTCCAAATTCGGACATTTTTGGCTCCGTCGATCTTATTTTTCAGCGTTTTTCTTGCATTTTCCGCTATTAAAAATTCGAATTTTTATAATTCAATCATACCACTGATATTTGTATACCGTTTTGATCGCCTCGTCGCGCTGATCTCTACGGTATATTCAATTCCGTATTTTGTTGTCCGATAAGCGGTGAAATTTACAAAACAATAACCGTATCGGTGCACATTCCGTGCCTTTTGATTTCTTGTGGCTATTCAATTCCTACAATGTATTAAACCAATGGCCATTTAACATTTATTTCCTTCAATTCACAGCCTGACTTTTATTATTTTTCCAAAATTGTCACTTCACTTTCGTTTCTCACGTTACTTTGTATTCATTGCTGTACGTTTTACACTGCTTTTTCTTAGTTGTAAAGCAAATAGTTAAAATATAATATTCATAGAATCCTATTGAGATTTGCAGTTTTCGTTCTTCCCACCATCTCATATTAATTCTATTTCTTGTGCTCAAAGCCTGTTCACATCCTTCCTTGGGAACCTGTTACGTCTTCTCAAAATCTTTCTATCATATATTTAACTTTATAAATATATCTTGGCATCTGTGAAACTTGGCCTCCTTCTACACTCCCACGCAAACATTTATTTCCTCCAACCACCAAGTCCTCGTCCACCCTACACCATGGCCAACCGAATAAGCAGCACCTCCTCTGCTTCGGCCTGTCCACGCTTCACCGAGCCTCCGATGCCATGCACGTACCTCCCTAGCCCAGCCTCGACCTTCCTCGATCCATGCAACCGAAACCCAGTCAACCGAGCTTCCCTCTCCTATTTCTCCGTCCTCATGCAACTCGCCTCTGACTGTCCACTTCCTCCTCCCCTTCATGCGAACTTCCCTCTCCCACTGTCCCTCTCCTCCTCAGCAACTCCAACCTCCTCGGCCTTACACTCGTCCGCCTCCCTCTCCCCTCACGGCCTCATCTTCCCCACGCAAGTGCCATAGCCACCGCATCCATCTCCGGCCCACTGCCCTCCAGATCGCCCAACAACCGAGCCACGCAGTGCAGCCATGCCCACCTCCTCCATGCTTGATAGCCGACTCCCCTCAATTGCAGCCTCATTTTGTATGTGTTAAAATTTATATCGATTTGAAAATATATATATATATATATATATTTATATAATAGGCAGAGTACATTCTATTGTATACAGTTTGCATTATTAAGTATATTTAGTTATTAAAAGTTTACATGGTTTTTCTGTTGTTAAAAAAAATATCTATTTGTAAAGTTTAATAGGTTGTTAGTTTATATAGAAGCTTTCACATTAAATTACATTGA
Organism: Allium fistulosum; assembly: GCA_030737815.1. NCBI lineage: Eukaryota > Viridiplantae > Streptophyta > Magnoliopsida > Asparagales > Amaryllidaceae > Allium > Allium fistulosum. The sequence continues at coordinate 491,570,363 of CM060905.1, read as the reverse complement.
GTTGTTTCTCAAATATTAGTTTATATAGCAATTTTCATTATATGTGAGTACCGTACGTTTTGGATATATACATTGGGAGTGATTTAAATCATGATATATGATTATGTTATATGTTTACATTTACTTTAATACATAGGTATAGTTGTTTGAGAAAATTGAAAAAAATCTTTACTTCTCTTTTGAATTTAGTATATATATGTATAAAAGCCTATTGCAGTTTGTAAAAACGTGTGTTGCTCCCTGAATCATATAGCTGACGCATAATTTATTTTACACTTGATACTTTTAATGCAAATGATTATATATATGTATGGGTTATAATTTGAATATGGGGGAAGTATACGTTTTATGTAATTTGTAGATATGTCCTCTTTAATATGTATTGGTTTGATTGTATAAGTTTATAAATATATGTATGAAGGTTTACAGCTAGCTATATAGATAGGTGTCTGTAGTGCGCATGCGTGTGTTTCATATGCAGTATATTTATGCGTGTGTAGTGTATGGTATAAGCATATGTTGTATATATATAATAATTTACGTGAGCTATGTGTGGATTTTATATGTAATAAGTGATGGTTACATATTTGACTTAAATTATATATATTGATATAGTAATAGTATGTATTTTATTTTAACTATATAAATATTTTATTTTAAAATTTTTGCCTTAGACTAAAAATATTGATTTTATAAAATATCAGATATTTTTCCGTACATATCAAACTGGTTCTGATTCGTTTTGTCCATTCTTGATTCTCAGCCTTGTTCGCCCAATTCACGTTCATTCTTGCTTTTCTTTGGAAATCCATGCTTGGAATTGTAACTCACTTTATCATCAAATCTCTCTCTAGCCTCGAAAGGTGAGCAATCACTCACGATTAACGTTCTTTTATTTATTAAATCTAATTTCAATTGAAACGACAATTGAAATATGCTGATGTTTGATATTTACACTGTTATTACCTGTATTGTAACGACCCGGCTTTCTTTGCCCAGAAAGACGCATCGTTATGACGAAAGAAAGGGATAGAAGAAGAAAAGAAAAGAAGAGAGAACAACAACACATCAGAAATCTCACAGCGGAACGAGAAATATATTATCACATAAGATATTACATAGTATCATATGCATCAGAGTACACGATTTATACATCACAATATAGACAGTTATAAACTTCTGTCTATTATACAACACAACTACATAAATACGATACATCATACACAGCGGAAACTCTATGTATCTACACGCTGAAGCCTCCTGCTCCTCAGCTCCTCCAGAATTCGTCAAGACTAACCTGAATCCCCTTGACTACTCATATAAATTTGAGTACCCAAGAGTTTAATAAAACAGAAAATAAACACTTGGGTCAGACATGGGTCTGGTGTGAGTAAACGGTTAGATTGCTTAACTTTGAAAACCTTTGAAACAAAAGTATCACGTAAGACTTCCCACAAATAAACATGGGTAAGTTTTTACCTTACGCTAACTAAAACATTTGATAGCAAATCCGATTGTATTATAATAAGGTCTAGGGTTTTCAAGTAAAATACAGAAATAGCTGAAATGCTTACATCTCACATTCCAACATAGTTGGGCACAACTAATACGTACGGCACTTATTGGAGTTTGGATTCCATACAATGGCAGGGCTACTGGGGTACCGCCCGTCACAGTACGTGGCCTAGATCATCGTACCGAGGAGTACACCCGCTCCCCTGCAACACAAAGCCGGAACCATCCCTTACTGGATAATTCCGAACAAGATAATCCCGTAGTTGGCGCGACCAACCACACACTAAGCCGAAATATAGAAAGGGACCTCTAGACAGGGATCTATCTTGCTCTCAGTGGGTGCTACCCACGAAGCCTTGCTGCACCTCCCCTGTTTTAGCCATTCCCGGTTGATGAGGCTTGAGGTTACGATTACCTTTAATCAGAACATATCACTTAGAATGCTCATCGTCCACCTGACGATGTGCTGAAAGCATTCAATCCATACAAGTTCGTTCCGGGTTCGAACGAAACCGAAGGCATTATCTCGTTACACTCGTTTTGGAATCACCCTCAGAGTTAACGACAATAACCCTTGCACTCTGATCTTCATCTTCACTTGATTCACGACCTATCGTTAATTTGGATCGATGTGGTATTCGGGTCTCCAGACCTGGAATACCGGTATACGGAAACCCGATCCCGGTCTCATCGAAATCCAAAACGTATCTTTTAAGGCCAAGTTGTTTAAAGGTTTAAACAATTTAACTTATCTATATTCATTCAGATAGATAATTCACAAATCACAATTGATAATCACATTATCATTTAAACAGATGATTCATAACCAAATAGGTAATCCATATCAACATCTCAATAGTTAATCTATATTATCATCATAATGCAACCAAGCATTCATATCACACAACATCTTATCTCATTTCTGAGATTACATCCATTCAAGACAATCAATGTCATCCATTCTTATATAAGAAATGATTTACTTAATCACAACATAATTAATTTAAAATGAATTAAATTAACTATCTCTATCTTTAATTAATTTAAAGTGAATTAAATTAATTACTTCATCTCTTAATTAATTTAAAGTAAATTAAATTAATTACTTCATTATAAATCTTACTTATATAATCATTAATTAATTACAAATAAATTAATTAATCTTTCTCTAATTATCCACTTTAATTAATCACCTTGATTAATCATTCTTTAATTACATTTAAGTAATTATCTTAATTAATTTCACAAATTAATTATCCTTAACCAAATACAGTAATTAACCTTTAATTACTTCATTAATTAATTAATTTTAATTAATTACTTTAATCCTTAATTAATTACAATTAATCACTTATCATTTGATTAATTAATCTTAATTAATCAACTCTTAATTATATCATTAATTAATTATAAACTAATGATCCCTAATTACATCTTTAATTATTTATTTTATTTAAATTAATTAAATAATTAATCTTAATTAAACCACAATTATTAATCACCTTTGATTAATCTCATCCAGTAATTAACTTCCCTTAATTACTTTCCTTAATTAATTACTTTTAATTAATTACCTTAACAAATAATTAATTACCTTATTAATTAACCTTAATCCTTTAATTAACTTTATTAAATAAATTATTTAATTAATAACACTAGGTAATTAACTCTTAATTACTTTCATTAAATTACTTTCATAAAATAATTATCTTTTAATTACTTTATTAAATAATTACCCTTTATTTAATTACATCCACTAATTATTCCTTAATTACTTCATCAAGTAATTATACTTAATTAATTTATAAGTGATTATCTTAATTAATCACTAATTAATTACTTAGTTAATTATTTAACTAATTATTTAAATAAAAGAACTAATTTCTTAATCCTTATATTTAAAAGATCTTAATTAAGAAAATCATTTATCTTAATTAAATAAATTAAATTGACCAACAATTTAATTATCTTTCCATATTAATTATTTTAATTAATTAAATCTCTTAATTACTTAAGATAAATTCTTTACTATAATTGATTTACTAAAATCCTTATTATTTAATCTTTATTTAAAATAAAATAATTTTAGAAATCAATTATAATTAAACAATTTAATCATTCTAATTTGACCTTTAAAATCTTAAATAAACTTTCCAAAGTTATTTAATAAATTTTTAAACAAACCTCATTTATTAATACCCACTTATTCAACCTTTTTAAAACTTATCTACTTAATATAAAAACTTATTTAAACTTATATTCTTGAAAAACAATAATTTAGTTTACAGAAAAACTTGTTTTTCTTTTGTTAAAACTTAGAAACATAGCCATATAAATTCCTTGGTATTTAAAACTTAAAAAAAAAACATTTCCTGTAAACATTTTAATCCTGCTCTTCCCATACCCGAGCAAAACCCCCAAATTCCCGAAGTAACCCTCGAGTCCAACCCACGTTCGACTTGCTTCGAGTAAAAACTCGATTTTCCCAATGTAAAACCCGAGAAAACTATTTCTTCTCCAAACTCAACTTTCCTGATACACGCGAATGGGCTCGTGCACGTGCACCGTCACGCTGATCAACGATGAACCCAACACCTGCCTCCGACAAGTCACACTCGACCATGACAACCCATCGAGCAACCCAGAAAACCCAAACTCGATCGAACATCGATTTCCATCCTCGAACCCAAACTGATCGAACCACCATCATCAGTAAATCCATCATCCACGGCAACACACACCTCGAGAAAACCCATCGACTACACCGTAGCTACGACACATCCTCCAGACCCTTCGACAATGACCGCGATCGCCTCCGGTTACCTATTGACGCCGCGCAACCCATTAGAACATCATCGTCACAACCAGGGTATTAAACCCTATTCCTACCAAAAACCAACGCCTCGGCCAATAAGAAAATTTACCACCATTTTTCCGATGACCTACATCCTTCCATCCTCCTCTGGCCACAACCCCGAGGTTCCCCATTTGCTTGATCGCCTGAATTTGCCCAGCATAACTTTCCCGTTCATCTCAGAAGAACTCGACAAACTCTAAGCTAAAAAAACGTGATTTACATACCGAAATTCGTGATTTCCCATCGCGAATCCAATCGTACACTTTAATCTTAAAATTGAATAAATAAATTTTTACCCAAATTACAAATTTCACTGTATACCATGAAATTTCGAGACCAATTCCAAATATAATTTCCAGAACTCATTTTTATTAGTGATGTTACATAATTTCCATCATCTTCTATTTACAATTCAAAAGTTATCAGTGATTAATTTATGAGATGTAGATATTTAAAAGAAAATCAAATTCTATAAACATACAGAGCCTATATTCAAACATAACTAGTTATTCACAGGCAACAATACTAGTATACTTGCATGCATCCATTCAATTCAATATTAAGGCTAATACATGAATTTCATTCATGTAACAAAATGAAACAAGATTGAAAACTGTTTTTAAATTTAAGGTTTACTCACCTAAAATCAGAGAACAGAAAATAGAAACTGTTTCCAGGCTTATTCCAGACTTTATTTCTCTGATTGCATTTTGAACTTGCTTTTCCATTTGCTTGTTGAATTATGATCTTGCTGTTTGATTTCCATTCTTCCTTTGAATTTAGATTTCAGGTTGCATTTGAAGATCTGAAACTTCTTATTGAATTTGCCTTTGATCTCCTTTTGCTTAGCATTTGAATTTCCAGTTTTATCTTTCTTTAATTTCCAGATTTTTATCTTCTTTAGATTTGATTCGAATTGTATTTTTTTTTTTAGAGAAAGAAGAAAGATGAATTCAGCTGAAAAGTGAAAACAAACTTCTTCTTTTTATTTTTATTTATTTATGACTTAATTTTCAAAAAAATAAATTTAAGCCACTTGTCCCCTATAGTATTAATTTGCTTACACCTAAGCTTTTATGTTTACACATGTCTCTAGACCAATTTAATATGATTACAAGTGTAAATTCTTGTTTATTAATTTATTTAAAACATATACATGTATTTAAGAAATGTTTGCATAGATAAAATGTATTTATATAAATAAGCTTTTAGATTTTTACATATACATACAAATGTGAAAAACAATTATTTAAAATAACTTATGCTTTGATCAAATAAATATAACATATTTTTATATGCTTGAGAAACTTATTTTAACTATATATATATTTTTACAAATCAATTTATCTTATGTTTGAATTTTATAACATAACTCCAATCACAATATATATACATATATATTATAATTTGAAAACATATCCTTTATTAAATTAAAGACTCCCTATTTATAATATATACATCAATATATATATACATATAAATAGAAAACATTTATATAAGCTTTGGAAGATAAATCTTACCAATTTTAAATTGTTTAGGAAATATATTAATAAGTATTGCCAATTTAAAATATTATTAACTTTTAAAAAGAATTAAACTTGTCAATTTATAAAATTAAATCAACAAATCAATTTAATTATTAATAAAGATTATTAAATTGATATTGCCAAAATTCCGGGATATCACATGTATCAGTTCACCAGTGACATCTGACACCTTTATCTGTTATATATGCAATGATAATCCAGTTTGGTTGTTAAATGATTGATTGTTTGATGTTTACAATTGGACGTTAAATTTGTTAATGTTGTAAGTGATAAATAATTTGAAATTGAAATTGACGTAGGATAGTTAGATTTGATATATGTGTTAAATTTGATTAAACGACATTTGTATAATATGACCCCTTTAACTGTTAAATTTATTGACACGTAGGATTTGTTTAATTACACTTTGAACCACTGAATGTATGTTGTTAAATTGATGATGTATGAAATTGTAAATAGATGACAAGTGAAGAACCGTAATGTAATAATCTTTAATCTACATGAAATGATAGTGTAGATTCTAGAATAATTATATTAATTCGCACAAACAACAATGCGAATTAATACGATTATTTTGGGATTATTTGAATTGATTATTGGATTATTATTGTTGGTTGTTATTGCTTGTTTATTTACTTTGACCCCATCCCAGTTATCACACTGCAAGTTCCCTTTATTATGCTTTGATTTTGAATTGAATTGGAATCGGGTTGAAATGATAAATACCCAAATTGAATTTTGACCTAGGATAGAAAATTAAATAAAACCCGATTGGTCAATAATTTGATTTAAAATAAAACGAAGATTTTATTTGAATAAATAATATGGTTTTGAAATGAAATTGGAATTTGAATTTTTAATGAAAGGGAAATGTTAATATTTAAAAATGTAAAACAAAATATTAACAATGTAATTGATGAAAGAATGTTGTTTAATTTGAGAAATGATTGAATTAAATTTTGAAATGATTGAATTAAGTTTGAAATTATAATCAAGCTTGAAATTATTAAACTTTGAAATTATTTAATAATTAAGTTTTGAATTATTTAATAATTAAATAAGATGGAATTATTTAATAATCAAATAAGAATTGAATTCTTTGTTAAGTAAGATTGAACTTTTGAATAAGTGAATTTTACTTCATAAATAACTGAAATTGAGTTTTCTTTATTAATTAAGTTTTGGAAAATTATTTAAGAAAGTAAATAAGTGAAATTGAATTTCTTTAACAAGAAATAAAATGTGATCTATTGAATTAATGTAAGACTTGAAATTTAAAGAAATTGGTTTGATGAATTTAATTTAATTAAATTTGTAAGTTTGGATATAATGAAGTTGAATTTAAATAATGGATTTAATGAATTGGAAATTTAATAGAAATTGTTTTGAATGGAAAATTTACTTAACGAATATTGAATGAAATCGATAAATGGATTTAAATTGATTTGTATGTTAAATTAATTTAAATGATTTCGGAATGAAACTTATATACGAATTTGAATCAATATTTGAATTGTTTTAAATAGAAATTGAAATTGAATTATAAGATTTTGAAATTGTGAATTTGGAAGTTTTGAAACGTAAATATTGGAAACTGGTTTTGAAAGGCAAATGAAATGTTGATTTGCGAATTCTAATTGAAATTGAATTTGATTTGGTTTTTGGAAATATATAAACGACCAATCGGTGAAATAATTACGGAAGTTATTAAAGAGACTGGAATTCGATTATGGATATACTCTCTATCTAAACCGAAAACCACTTTAATAACTATACGCGGAGTGATGATCCAGAATGAAGTGGTTGGAATGGTGTTCGTGTTGACTGAAGAAAGAGAACGATAATGGATAGCCTTGACACTTGTGTCAAATTGGAAATGACTAAAATAGGAGCTGTGCCGGGCCAGTGGAGGATTAGCTACCTCAAGTGGACACACTTCTTCGAACTACTTATACTTGTTGTCGATTGGTGCACCCTTGATTTTGGGAGTGTTGTTTCACGGTGTTGCGGGCGCTGCGACGTTGCGTTCTCACCAGTCCAGATCAGGCGAACGGTAGTATCACTACCTTGGGTATTGCCTCATGTGCCTTGTCATACTTGTATTCCATTTATGCGCGACCACTACGATTTTGATTTGTACCTTTAGTATATGGATTGCCCTCTGGTGACTTCCGGTTTTGGGGAAACTACGGTCTTGTATATGCTTTTGGGAATAAAAATGTGTTAAGGGTGGAATGGGCCATGACTTAACGCTATTTTGATATCTTTATATTACTGATAGGCATTATCTACTTATCGTACATTACTACATAGTAGATAGTTTATCGGATCCTTAAAGGATGGTTATTCCAAACATCCTTTGAGTTACTTGTATTTCCATTGCTATTTCACTTGAGTTGGATTTATTAATATAAGAATGTTAATCCTGACTCGAGTGTCTTGTGTTTTGCTTTACGCTCGGGTCAGACTGAGTGTACCAGTATTCGAGACTCACCTTTGGAGTTGGAGCTTTGCTTGAAGATCCAGCCATCTATTCTGCTTTCAGTATTCGATGATTCCAGTGATGTATTCTGATTTGTATCCGATGTATCATATTACTCTTCCGTTGTATCTGGTTAACTCTGATGTATCGTATTACTCTTCTGTTGTAAACTCTGATGTATTTTATATATTTATATAGTAGCTTCATGAACTACTATCTCTTTTATTTCCGCTGCACTTATTACTCTGTGTCTGTGATCTGTGATTATATTTATTTACTGTATATGTTCAGTTTTCCCAAATTTAAATTAACAACGCGGTATTTTGAGCAATTCAACCCCGGCATGTGTGTCTGCCTATACACTTATAATGGATGCGAATGGTCCAAAATATCGGGTCGTTACATCCGCCTTATGGGCTAAGCCAAGGTGTGCGGTTTTGTTCCTCAAAAGGCCTCGACGTTGTTATGAGGTAAAGGCTTTGGTATATAAGCACCCACTTCATAGTGTTATTCCGCGATGTGGGACTATTATTCCCATTTTGAAGGGGTGTTACAATCTCCCCCCGTTTAGAACCCAACATCCTCGTTGGCTCATGAACACAACACCACCCAGGCGTCGTGGCTGTAACACGTACAGACCACAATTCCGGCTGGGTATGGCTCTGATACCAATGTAACAGCCCGCACCACACTTAACACATATATTGTCCCCAACTTAGTCACCTTCGCGTCATGGGCCAAGCCAAGGTGCAGGGTTTTGTTCCTCAAAAGGCCTCGACATTGTTATGAGGTGAAGGCTTTGGTATATAAGCACTCACTTCATAATGTTATTCCGCGATGTGGGACTATTATTCCCATTTTGAAGGGGTGTTATAAAAATGTTCACACGTCATCTTAGCTAGTGGTGTAATATTTTGGCTGAATTTATTACCTACACATCTTTTCAATAAAATTGATCTTGCTTATTATAAGTGGTACTTGGAAGTAATGATTATTTATGCCAATTCTCTTCGTCAACCCTAAATCACGTTAGGACTTATCGAATTTAGTTTGGTCAAAATTCCAACATCGTCCATATTAAACTTGATTAGTCCAAACACAAAATCGTTGGTCCAATAATAACAATTATTATTAACCATGCTACTATAACTAGAGACTTTGATTTCGATTTGACTACGGTTGACCATGATACTAACCTCATACAATTGAGGAGACAAATTCACTATTGAATAGTGTTTCACTTCCAATGCTTCAACTCAGACCCAACTACCATTCAATGGAAGCCATGCTAGGATTTAACTGTTATTTGGGAATTATCTCTTGTTTGACCTTAAATCTATGGTAATCTCAAGTCAACTCAGACCCACATTGGAGTTCTGTGATTTTCTCAAGTCGAGGGAACTATGTAACATCGTCATTTCGAGATTCTTTATTTGACCTTAGTTATATTAACCAACATAAAGCTCAAGGTGAGTCATTCCATAGTTATCTAATAATTATCAGCATGTAACCCCTTAGTGGCCCTATAAGCCATGATTAATACACTGGCCAACATTTGAAGAGTGTTACATACTCTAACCTTACTATATGAATCGATATCCTTTCCCAAAACATCTTAACTAAGAATATTTAAAACAACATGTTATTTTTTAATGTTGTCTCACGATTACAGCATATTGCAATTACTATCACATAACATATCATTTAAGGATTTTCTATTTAATATACTTTAAATTAATTAGTTAATCAATTATTTCATGATATTACAAGTACATAATAGTAGGAAAACACCTTTTGTTTTGAATGATTGATTATCAACTTAGATATACGTAACAAATGACATAACTGGCCCTAAGGCATACCCCTAACTCTACCAATCTCCCTCTTACACCTGGATTCAATTATGCAATCTTATTCTAACTCCTTCGATCGATTTTCTTAAAAATTGATCTAGCCAATCCATTAGTGAACGGGTATGTAATATTGTTTTAATTATCTACTTTGTCAATTAATTCTCTCTGATGTTTATAAACTACCTTTATTATATGGAACTTTTAGAAGTATGTTTTTGACTTCCAATGAGCTTTAGATCTTTTACAAAATGTGTTGCAGCATTATTATCGTATAAACATGTCATAGGATTCTCAACATTAGGAATAACCCTCGGCACAGTTACAAATTTGTGATTTATTTATACTTCTTTTATTGCAGTGCTATTCAAGGTGATGTACTAAGTCTTTGGTTGAACCCTCCTGTACTTATTGTTTGGAACACTTCTAAATTAAAGTTTTTAACTTAATTAATCATGAATTTAGGATTGACATACTATGCTCAATATCAATTATGAAGTTTGAGTGCACACACTCCTTCTTAAGGAGTTTGTTGTTTATATAAACAATTCTCTAGTATGTCATAAATACTCGAGGACAGTTTTAACCTTCTATAGTAATAGTAGTCATCAACCCGATTTGATAATTGCTTTATGTACCAAATACATAAGCAGAAACATGATACTGTTGACAATATAGCATGTATGCTAATTCCTATTGCCCATGCATAAGGAATCCATCTTACATGCTCTATATTAAACAATTTAATATCATATATGTGTTTATCATTTGGGAACATTCCCTACATCCTTTTTTATTGATTATAAAAAATGTCATTTTCAAATCCAATATAATGAATTAAACAACCAAACTAAAATGATTTTAACACGGGCACATAGTTAATAATCATACGTTTGTTATTTACTTATGGTTTTAGAAGTATATGAGTACCTCTATCGTTCTTTCTTATAGACACATGCTTCCACTGTATTTTGAATTAAAATCAAATGATTTGATTTCTCTAACAAAATACTTTCTTAGCTCTATGCTTATTAAATTATACTTTCATATTATTCTTGGATCATATCCAAAAATCCACAAAGTATGTATCGCTCCTACTAACTTTGAGACACCTTCGCTATTAAGCACAAACAACATATTCTAAATAATTATTTAGAATTTATGTTTGGACGTACATATACCAAAACTTAAAACCAAATCGAGTGATAATTTTGTGAGTAAAATACAAATTAACTTACGTAAGTTGAATGACATATCTTCTAATTTAATTTTAATAATTGAAACTTACGATATCATTATATTCCAACTACATTATTCTTCTTTTCGGAGATATTTTTTAGCCTGATGGATCATATCCCTCCAGGTACAACCATCAAAATAATATTCTGATAATGTACATGGAATCTATTCCGAATTTGCACATCATGCCATGTGGTAGAGCTAATACTCTTAATGGCTTATTGACAACTGAGGAAATTCTTTTCTTGACATCGATAAGAAAATCATTGTTTCTCTTTAATGCATGAGATTTCTTATTAAACGTTTTAGTTATGCTCATGTATGCTTAGTCAATTTTATTTCATTCTTTATAATTTGTTTTATCTTTAGATCATATCCAAATTCATTTTGCTACTAATAATTTCAAAATTTAATTCTTTCGTCATGAAATTGGTGTTTTCTGAAACAACAATTGTTTCTCAATGCAATGGAATAGGTATGAATAGCCTATATATTTTTAAAACCATTGTAGTTATAATTTTAATAAACTTATATTCATAACATAAATTGGCCAATTAATCTTGATCGATCCCAAACCATTTAGGGTGATCCATAGAAGATTATGTATGAAAGGGTATTACGTGCAGTCTCTTGGCTCACACAACTTGGCCAAATCTTTGACCTAGGATATATATATGGGGATTTGTCAATTCTTATCTTATATGATATGGTAAACTACACTTTAGATGAAATTAATTTTAACTTTATATGCTTATTCTTACGTAAATGATCTTACAGAAAGAAGTTAACTCATCTTTACTCATCATTAATAGAACTTTGTCCAATAGAGTCCGACTAACCCTTATTGATACATAATTTAGTATCACAAGGATGAGTGGCGTTTAAGATTAAATCTTATTCATTTTAAGTACATTTGAAACTCCTTTCCAATACACTCATATATTCGATCAATTCGAATCATTTTATTTTCTTTTGCGCACCATGTTATTTACTTCTATTTTATATTCTATGAACTTATCCTAGAAATACTACATGTATATCAAATACACATGTTCATGTCTATGATAATTCATTAGTGAATTTAACGAAGTATGTGGAACCGTTTCGGTATCTTCAGACTAACGATTGGATACATCTATATTTATCAATCCTAAGAGTTCAATTACTCTTATGTTGCTCCTACCGAATGGATGCTTTGCCCTTAATCATTTGGAATACAATTCACTAGTACCGTATGATTCATAATCATATCATTAAAGAATTATCTCTCAAAATGGTGGCTTGGTCTATAATTCCAAAAATAATTGTTAAAATGTTAAATACTTTGGTGTTATGTAAATAATGCAGCAAATATCATTGCGCTAATAGATTTATTTCAAAACGAATAATAAAAAATTTCATAACAAAATTAAACTATATTTATTTTCAGTCAATATTGAAAACAGTTATTATTTCATAAATATTATTTGGTATATTTATGAAAACCAATTTTTGTATATCTTAATGCATCTAATGATAAGTATTATTTGGCATGCTTCAACTACTTTTATCATTACTATAATAGCAAATGAAATACGAAGCTTATTTAAATTCTTATTTTTGGCTATTTATTTCTTTTGTTGTAACTAGTTTACATTCGAGAGTTTTTGATAAAATATCTTAAACTTGAAGAAATAACTTTCATAGAAAATAGTCTTCTACATGAAATTACATTTGGAATGGAAATCACATTTCTCATTCCATTTTATCTTTTATTATTTCATACAATTCTCGTTTCTAATATCAATTCAAGAAGCAGAAGTGATCATTCACTCTCTTCATCACAACTATGCCAGGGTTACATACACTCTCGTGCATTCGCTTTCCTTTCCAAATGGTTTATAACGACCCTAAATTTTATCACTTTGATTTTTGGATATTTATTTAGTTTTAAATATTCGATTTGGGATTTTTATAATAAAATATATGTTTCAAATAACTGTTTGATTTTTAATGGCATAATTTTAAATTTAATTTATAGAATTTTTCCATAATTTTTAACTTGGAAATTAGCTGAATTTCCGTTTGTCGTATTTTGTGGCAAATGTTGGAAATTCTGAAAACTTCACAAGACTTGACAACCTGCCTATTTTATTCTTGTCTTCTGATCGTGTCAAATTTCTATGTGCGACCGTATTTTACTTTCTGTTGTCCGTGGCTTGTACGCAAACATTGTGTTATGTTGCGGACACCGTAAACACACACAAATATACACTGCACACATAGGTACATAGCATATCTTCGATACTCAGCAACTTTTTGTTCCCCTTGTCCCCCTTCCACCATACCCTAGTTTACTGCCTATTTCTTATCCCCTTGAGTTTTGGGTAATAAGTACTCTAGGTTTGGATTAGGATTTGCTGCTTAAACTTTGAGTGTTCATTGACATTGTTTAGTTCATCTCCCTGGCAAATTGAATAAAAAAACCATGAAATAAACTCCTCTTCATCATTCAAAAAATATACATCTCCAAATCTACTTGTTTTCAGCTAAATCGTCCAACACAAAGTTGTGTGTAATGTTCTCTAGTATTTTTAGAAATTGACCGCTCGAGTTTTCATCGAGAAACAAGCGAGTAACCTTGAAATTACAGTAAAGAGGAAGGTTTGTTCTTGAACTTCAAAAATTGATTTCTCCTTATCCAAGAGGAATTAGACGACGTCATTTCCGGTGTTGGAGTTGCATGGAGGTGCAGAATTTTTTGTGTGTGTTTGGCTAAGTTTCGCGACAGTTGTTGGTTGTGGTCATTAGCTTGGGTTTCGGTGGAGGCAGAGTTGAGTGAAACGGAGATTGCGCGGGCTCTAGCTTGGAGAGATACACCATGCGGCCAAATTTGGTGGATTATGGTGGAGGATTAGATATCGTGACATGTGAATGGAGGGATGCAAGTGGTTCAGTCGAAATCTATTTGGGGGTTGAGAATGTGACAAGGTGGTGCGGGATCGGTTGCTTAGGCAGAGAGAAAAATGGTGGTGAAATCGGTGCATCGAACCATGGACCGGATCTTGAGATTGGGTGTGCATGCACGTTTTGGGATGTACAGTGTTCATGTGCAGGTAGTGTAGTTGGGGAAGAAGAAAGGATGGGTATGCGGGTTCGGTTGTATTTTTTGGGCCTTGGGCCCTTGTGCTAGGTAAGCAAATTTTATATTTGATTGTTTATTTTATTTTGAATTAAGTTGTTAACTTATAAATTTTATATCTCCTTCGTTTTAAATCCGTTGGATCCACGGATTTTTGCATTGGATTCGAAATGACTTCTAGAACAAAATGACACATTTATTTGACACAATTGGTGTACTGTAATGTAATGACAAACTAATACTTCCCTAATATAATTATGTTAATTTAGTCAATTACGTAGTTTAATTAATTATACTTCTTGGGTGTTATCTATTTGGCCAAATAAACACCGTATTATTAAAGTAAATTGAATATGGAAATTTGAATACCTATTTAGCGGAATAAATCATCGTTCAACTGATTAAATTAATTGGTCATTTAATGAGCAGAATAAATACCCCTTCTGCTATTTTACAAATTTGGACATCTAATTATATGTAGCTGATTGATATGCCACTTTAAATGTGATATGTTAACCAATGACAGTTAAGTGTTGAATTTATTTACATAGTCGTTGATTATGTAAATATCGATTATTAGCTTGGAAAGTTTAATTGAATGATATGGTACCTTGCTTAACTGCCATTGTGATCGTTAAGCCTCTTTCAAATTTGAAAGGTTATTATTGATTTAAAAGTTATTTTAAGAATAATTATTATCTATTATAAGGTTTAAAAGATAATTATTATTTGGTATAAGATTTAAAAGGTAATAACTATTTATTAATAATATTTTAAAGAAAATTAATAATTGTTTTTAATAATGATTTAAAGTTAATTACTTTATTAATATGATTGTTAAAAGTTATTTCTTAAAATTATTTAAGAATATTTTTTGGTTTAACTATACTTTAATTTTTTAATTAAAGTTATTTAATTATATTGGTTTAAGTTATTTAATTTTATTTATAGGCTAATTAAGTATCATGTTAATATTATTTAAAAGTTAATTGATTATTGTATTAATAATGTTTTAAAGTTAATTAATTATTATATTAATATTTTTTTGAAGTTAACTTATTAATACAATAATATTTCTTTAAATTAATTTAATATATTATTAATGAGATTCTAAAGTTATTATTTTGAATGAGGTTTAAAGATAATTTCATAGAAGGGTGTTTAGTAAAAATTAATTATTTAAAGTTATTTTAAATAATTTATTGTTTAATAGTGGAACTTTACTAACTTAAAAAGTTATTGAATAAGTTTTATTTTAAATAAGGAAAGTTTATAAAAGAAGTTTTGTAGATGATTTTGGATATTTGAAAAGAAGTTTTATAAATGATTTGGAAATTTACAGAAAGGATTTTATAAATAAACTTGAAGATTTATAAAGTGTTTTAAAAATGAATTTGGAGTTTAAACAGAAAATATTTCATAAATGAAAGAGGTTTATTTAAAAGGATTTCTTGAAGAAATTTATAAAAGAAATTGAGATTAGATTTCCCTTAACTGGCATTTGTAAAATACAATAAACTATGATTTTTTGTTTGATGATAATAAACATACATATATTCATTTAATTGTATTTGATATTGTACTATTTTATTTTTCACATAATTAAATAAAGATTTGTTGGATAAAATAAATAACACAGAATTCATATTCAAAAAAATATTTTATTCAAACAAATATTTTATTACAAATTCAAATAGTACAAATTTGAGCTCTCACTACATATATACATTTTTCAATTGCATTACAATTTCGATTACATCACAAATTTCAATTTACAATTTTGACCTCGCTACGTATATTCACTCACACTCGTATTTTATCTTTAATTTTGTTCCAGTCTGTATCCAGCATCTGAATTATCTGCAAAATAAATACTGACGTAGTAAAATTGAAAAAGAAAATATTTTGCAGTGCAAATTAAAGTGTGTATTTTGAAAATGTTATTTGCCTCAGTTATATGGGTTGTTTGTCATCATTTTCGTTTGAATCCATCATACACGAACAACTTGTGACATGCACAATGTATCACTGTACATGCCACAAGGCCGTGCACACCAATATACACTTGATAAAATTGCAGGGATAGGTGAGCACAAGGGCAAACCCAAGCCAAAGGCTGGATTCAACTCAAGTAAATATGAGTCTCGACCAAAAATTCAATGTGTACACATGAGAACAGACTCGGTAGTGAAGTCATGAAGCAATACAAAGAAATCAGTTCGAAGAAATGGTTATTGCACTCATATCAAACCATACTTTGAACACAACCTCAATATGCAGACCAGTTCAGAGAAAGTAGCAATCACTCAAGTTCAACTTGCTCACACAACAAAGTGGTAAACCAAACTTCAACGGAGCCAAGGCATGAAGCCAAAATGACTATACACATGAATGCATACATGTGACAACATACATACAATTCAAGCCTCAACCATTCAAACTCAAGGCATATACAGGACTCATCAAAATCAACCAAATACAGCAACCAGACCAGACAAGGTCATCAAAGAATCCAGACTAGATCAGAGTATGTAGAACCAAACTCAGTGCAAATTCAAGTGAAACAAAAGTCAGAAAAGGTCATCAAGCAATGGGTCAACAAGGCAACCCAGTTCAAATAAATGCAAATGAAAATGTACACAACTACATATGCAACTGAATACAAGTCCACATGCTCAGTGCACATGTATAAGGTGATGTACACATGGTCAGTCATATGTATAACAAGCTCCAGACTCAAAGAAATGGCATGTATCAAGACAATAATGAGAGCAGTACACAAGCATGAGATGAAGGCTACACAAAGAAACCACCATACATATATATGCAGTGCACAATAAATAAACATGAAGACCACCAGGGATGCAACACAACTCAGACCAGACAACATGACAACCAGACTCAACATGAAGCAATGCAACAACAAAGTTTTTAGCACCAGACTCAACATGCATATGATCAGTTAACATAACCAGACTCGGTGCAACCAGACTTCAAATCAACACAGCAGAGTACAAAGAAAGATAATAGCAGTGGACACAACAGACTCAACAAACCAGTACATCAAGACTAATGAAGACTACATTACAACATCTCTACACATAGTAGAATGCAAAGCTATGCTAGAGAATTACTTCAAACTATCATATAAAACATTGAGCAGTTACATGAGTCACGATACAACTACAGATGTAATCAAACAGTCAACATAGTAGCAGTTCAAAAAAATTAGAGCAGCTTCAAAAAGGATATTATCAATTGAAGCTGTGATGAAGTGTTTTCAAACAAAGTCAATGTATTTCAAAATGATCATGTCATGCCAGAGTCAAAGCCGTAGTGACCAAGGTAGTAGCAACAATATATCAAAAATATATGAACAGGTCAGAATCATCTCAACCTTGCAATCGTAAATCAACGCAAGTGCATATATCACTCAAGGAGTAATGAACGGAACGAACCAGTCAGAGGTCTCAAGATCATACGATCAAAAATCAACGCAGAAAACAAAATCACGAATTATTCAAACCGAAATTATACGAACGTAAACTAAGGGATTGGAACCCTATAAATACCCATTAACATCATCGGCAAAGTGCATTTGAGTTTGAGACGAAAATCTAGAGCATACTTTTAAATCGAAAACAAATTCGCAACTCGAATCAAAGTCGAGAATTCAAAGGGGAAAAATTCACGTACCAACTCAGAGCACAAGTTGAACTCGACTAAATTGGAGCAGCCGCATATCAATCAAAGCCAGGAGTCGATTGACGAAGCAAAGCAAATCAAATTCCTCAATTCAATCGATCAATAACAATCGGCATTTTCAATTTTACCAAAACCCCTAACTTTTGAAAAGGAACGAAGGAACGAAAAAGATCGGTCGAAGTATACAGAAGGAAAAAGGGGAGACGTCCTCTTTTATTAATAATTGGGCCGGTGTTTATTTTATTTTGGGCTTGAATTATTAAATAGGGATTTGTGTTTAGTTTTTATTTTGTAATTTTCTTTTAAACTTTTGTAAAATTCTAG
This sequence comes from Allium fistulosum, assembly GCA_030737815.1. NCBI lineage: Eukaryota > Viridiplantae > Streptophyta > Magnoliopsida > Asparagales > Amaryllidaceae > Allium > Allium fistulosum. The sequence goes on along the minus strand of CM060905.1, from coordinate 491,551,723 downwards.
TCGTGTGACCAGGTTACAAACTACGGTGGTGTAGTTCGAGAATTCGCAACTCAGTGGCTGAGTTGTGGTAGGGTTTTGAGTGTAGAGTTAGGTTAGTCATTAGCGGGTGTCGCAAGTTTACATGTGTAAGCGTCTCACTACTTAATTTCTAGTAGAAACCTTAGGAGCAGCACGTAGGCAGGGTTTTGCCGAAGTTGGGTAAATCTGTGTTGTTCTATTTCTGCTATTATATGTGCTGCAATTATTTCCACATTAATTTTTATTATTATTACCATATTCACCCCCCTCTAGGGTGAAATCGATCCTACAGCCTCCTTAATTATGATGGTATGGGACATTCATTCCACACTTAACATTGGAGGAATAGTGTTTGTGATTATCTTTATCTCCGTTTTAAACAACATTTTGGTTTAGTCATTTTAATATGATTTGAAATAGGAATTTTTCTAAGAGTTTTGGAAAATATACTTATACCATTTTATAAATATGTAAAATGGGTTTCCAAGTTTGGAAGGGAATCGTTTGTGAATATACTTATACCAATGAGATAAGTATATGAATATTTTAATAAATATTTGAAAGATGATTTAAATAAATGGAAGATTAATCTAAGAGGCTTAGTGGTTTCCATGGAAAATGTAATCTCTATTTGAATGTTTGTTTATTTGATAGTTAAATAACCGACTATCAATCTTGGCCTAAATATGTAGTCCTTCTTAATTTTGGTGGTACGGAAGTATTCCCTACTTAATTCCGAAGGATTTTAACTCTGGAAATATCTAGCAGAAACACGGGAATTATATGGTACGGTTACCGCCGATGGTGCCATATTGTACGTATAAACTCATTTTATTCTTCTAGGATAAATGATTAGGAGATTTGTCCACTTAAACGGTTAGGGGGTGATCTCCGCTCTTATGTATTGTCTGATTATTTCCTAAAGAACTGGTATTGAGCATTACAGAAAATAGACAATTGGTTTTTGGGGCGCCCAGTAAGCGGGGGAGTGTACACGTAAGAGATGAATCATACCGTAACCACTCAAAAAACCATATACGTTTCTATTGAGGAGTTTCATGATATTTAAGATGTTTGAATCCATGTGTGATTCCGGGACCCATTGGGGTGTCGGAATCCACGTGTGATTTTGAGATCTGTTTTGGATATTGCAATCCATGTGTGATTCCGAGACCCGTTGGGGTATGAGAATCCATGTGGGATTCCATGATCTATTTTGATGGTGGTGCATGAGGTGGAACGCTAGACATAGTCTCATCAATGGTAATGACAAAAACTAGAGATACGAGGCATGGCTAGTAGGGTTGCCAAACCAATAGGTTGCAGCCGGCTGCACGTAAACCTTGCCTATAGTTGTTATGCATGCATGGAGCGTTGCACTCGGTCTTAGCAAGACCAGCTAAGTCTTTCCTACATTACATCACTAGGGATGTATGCTGCTTCGGAAGAATATCTCTGATCCTTGTGCAGGAGGTCCGTTTCTTGAAAAACAGAGGGTGGCTTTGTGAAATCCTACACAATTAGCGAACATGCCTTATCATTTTTTGATTATATACCTAGTATTGTTGTGAAGTACACTCACAAGCATCAGAGCTACTTGGTTATTATCGTTCTCACCCTTAGACATTATTATAGTAACACTGGATTTTCTGAAATAAATTTTTTGGTTATCGTATGGTAAAATCCCGTCCGTGTTTATGTGCGGTGTGGTCTTACGAGATACCATGATTTCAAAGGATTTTACAAGTTATAATAAATAAAATTCCTTATGATTAGAATTTCTCATGCAAGTTTTACCAGATTGACCCAAGCGTTGTTTTCTATAATGCTCAGGTCAGCCCAAGAATATTTTCTTGATTTAACTAGATATTATGGAGCGTTTAGGAAATGAGCTGGATTCTCTAAGACGTATTCACATATCTTATATTCTTCCGCTGTTTTGGTGTTCTTGATTTTTGTATGTATTCATCAGCAGTTGTAAGGACAGGTTGTTATAACTGTCCAGGCTAAAATAGGTTGGTGTGCTCTGATGTATGTTATGTAAATATAAATAAAATGATTTCTTTTTGTAAAGATCTTATGCATATTATATATTTATCTCGTCACAATATGAGATTATGTTCTTTTTTTTCTTTCTTTCACCCTAACAATCTATCTTTCTGGCACTTGGATATTCGGCACATGAATACCGTGGATGTATTATTGTCGATTTTTAAGGGTCGAAAAGGCAGGTCGTTACACGGTCGAACTATTCAAATGGAAGCCCTTATTGTGATCAATCGTATTGAATACGTGATTTCACATTATGATTTATTTGCATGTTTCTAGTGAACTAATTTCATCGAAGTTTTGTACATTATGAACCATGACCATTCACCTATAATAGTCATATGTGAATGTATGGATCAAATATCCATATTCTTGCATTGTTAGAGTTTAAAACTCATAGAAGATAATATATAGCATTATATAAACAAAAACTTAATCGATCGAAGCACGAATATTTTAATGGTTTTATAAGATGGCTCTTGCAGTTTAGAAGTGGAAACATGCCAAAGTATGTAAGGTAAGTATATTTTCTATTTCTTTATCAATCTTTAATCTAGTTCATTTGTATACCTTAACTAATAAACATTTTATCAATTTTGTTAGTTGCACAAATTTAACGATGTAGATTATTTTGACTTTATTTAGTAAATGTTCCTACAATATTAGAATGGTTAAATTTTACTATTTCATTTTTCTAATAAGGATTCCACTATACTATTTTTTTATTTTTCTCAAAACCCAAAGAAAAACATAGAGATCTTTTGATTTCTCTAGTGGGTGTTAGAACTCACTAGCCTTAGGATTCTGACCTTGAGGAAACTCGAAAAATCATAGGCCTGCATGCAATGAATAACATTTTTATCGGTTGTATCATATACAACTGCTAACCCGAGGTCTTTGTCCTTGACTCATCTTGGCCTTGAGGAACCTAAAGAAATCAGAAGAGAAAATTCACTCTACCCTCCATTTCGCGATAGCCTGTGTATAATGCACGTACCTTGAGGAAACCTAATAACTACATGAATGTATTTTACCGCCTTTAGTTAATTTATTAATAATACTGCACATAACATCTCTAGCTTGAGAAAAATCAACAACTAAAGAGTATGCAAGTAATCTATTAATATATAAATGGTAGAGGATGACTAATATATATCAAGTATTTATAATCCTTAATATATATGTATACATATATACTTTAAGTGCTATAGATTTAAGAATAATGTATTTCTTATTGAATACCCTCATGATTTAAGTGTCAAACACATATGAATATATGGTATACTTACAATTCGTATGTACTTGTTTTTTAAATCTCGTTTAGTTTTCTATCCAGTTCAACTTAATTTTATAAATATATGGTTATATATGTATTAACTTGATTATAACATTTATAATTTGATTCACTTATATAATATATACATTTATCTTATTAATTAAATGTTGTTTAATTAATTTTAATTCTTATTAATTAAACCATATTTAATCAGTTTAATTTATGTTATATTGCTTATCCCAAACTATTTAAGATAGTTAATCAGCTATAACATTTATAGTTTGTTTATATGTACATATCAATATATGAATACATTTTAATCAATTAAATTAAATTTTATTTTATTTAATAAAAGTTTGATTATATATTTTAATTAGTTTGAAATTTTAATTTGTTCTATCATAAAAGTTTTTAGGATAAACTAATAACTACAATAATTATAGTTATAAACATATATCGATATACATATTAATTAATTAACTTTTAATTAGTTATTTTATTTAATTAATTTAATCATATTGATTAAATTTTAAATTTCAAAATTTCAAAATTAATTATTTAATTTCTTAAAATAATTTTGAAAAATTGGAATGCACTTTGTAACTTATATATCATTATATGAATAATTACAAACCACATTTTAAATTCAAATAACACATACATATATATACATATGTAAAGTTTGTAATCTAATATAAGTTTTGAAATTAAAACAAAAAATTGAAAACAAATTTCAACTTAAGAGGGATTCAAAAAGTTTATGATGTTTTGCATAAAAATCCACTTATGTTTTTTATTTATTAAAATAACTTTTGAATGAAAATGAGCAATAACCAATAAATTAAATTCACCAAAATATGTAAAATAATAAGTTTAGACAACCAAAATTATTTTTAATCAAACTAAATTAAAAATGATTCAAAATTATTTTCAATCAAAACACAATGAAAATAGATTGGATAAGTTAGGCATATATAAATTCGCTGTAAAAGGTGCAGATCTAAACTATGCAAAAAATATAAATAATTAATCATCTTAGATGAAAATTTTAAAATATAATGACATAATGATCATATAATCAATTGAGGTATAGCACAAAAGGGGATCAAAATTAAATTAACATGATGAATATAAATTGAGGTGTGATAAAAAGGGATTTGAATTATATTGCAGGATGAACATACAAACATATAATGTATAACAAGTATAGAATCTAAACCATGTGAACATGATTAATATATGATTAAATAAAATTTGAAGATGCAGCAAAAATGTTGCACCTTGAACGATGGACAAAGCTCCAAGATTCAGTCGAATCAACCTCTAGATTTTGAAAGAATCAAGAGACAATGTAACGACCCAGAATTGAATTACTATTTAAACGAATATTTAATTATATTTTTAAATAATAAATAAATGAAATTTTATTGATAAATAAATGAAATTTTATTAATAAATAAACTTATTTGAATAATAACTAATGATGATAAAATTGGTTTTAAATTTTTTTTACCAATATATATAGTTTAGAAAAAAATATAAAATGTGACCGGAAATTATTTTCCAAAATCTTGATTTTTCATTGGTTAAATGTTATCTAAAATGTCATAGCATGATCTTCAACTGCAACACGTTTCGCATTATGCAGTAGTCGGCTCCATTGTGTTACTATAGCACATTTTGCACTACATAGCGACGTCATCCTATGTGGAATGTTATGTACTACTTAGTAGCCAACTCCTTTTCAGTTACTATAGCATGTTTCGTACTATGCAATAACGTAAAATCGTTGTGTTAAGTTTTGCCCACTACAACACATTTTGTGCTATGCAGTAGTCGACTTTCTTTTCGTGCTTGTAGCACATTTCATAGCACTATTGTAAACACATACATACACATTTCAAACTATTTTAACATGATGAATACATGTTTATATGCATGTATATACTTCTTTTTAAAGTATATATATATAAAGATAAGAGAAAATATTTTTATAAAGAAAAGTGTTTATATTTTATTATATAAAAATGCTTCTTCCAACACATAGTACATGGGTGAATGTCATGAATAGTTGCATAAGAGAGGGGGTACATGAAGTGGGCAGATCATGAGGGGAGGGTATGAAGATGCATGCATATGTATAAATTTATTCAAGCACTTTATATATATTTAAATATTTTCCTAAGCCTATATATACCCCTTATCTCTTATATTTCTCATTTTACAATCCTCTTCTTCACTTTAAATTTCCTAAAACTTGAGAAATAAATGTCCATGGCCTCTTTCATATTTTCTAAATTGAGAAAACCACTTCTTTTTCACTTAAATCACTTCCACTTCTTGGTAAAACACTTCTACAAGCTCTACAACACCTCCAATTCCAAGTTGCAGGCCCACAATCCCATAAACCATGATGGTTGAGCCCAACTAACTCCAGGCCGAGCCCAAATCATGGTGGTTCAAGCATCCAAGTCTATATTTTTGCAAAGTTCTAGGTTGTGTTGCATTCTATTAAGAGTTTGGTTTGAAATTAGTAAGCTACAATGAGTAAAAATCCCATTTTCGAAAAAGGGAATAACTTCATTTTGATGAGCTATATGTTGTAAAAATACAGTGTTTATTGTGTTGAAATATTATATTGTTTTGATGACATATGATTACAAGTTTCTGGCTGAGCTTGAATTTGTGAATTGGATGTTAAATGATATGTTTGGATATGGATATGTTAATGGTTGGCTTATTATACGATGGTAGTGTGTTTATGAAAAAAACCAAGTTATGTGATGGTGGTTTCGAAGTTCGCACCTTGAAAAGTCGTAATGGACTTGAGACCCGATTTGAAAACAAAAGCTTGTTTTCTAGTTTTGGATTTAGCAATTGTTTTCCAAGTTTTCACCTTTTGTTAAGTTTTCAAAACTCTTCCATTTGTGTTTCAAAACATGCCATAGCTAGAGTTGAAGTTCAATAATCAATTAGAAATAAATTCTAGTGAACTACGCTCATAATAATAGTCGTTATAGATGTGTTCGGGAAATTTCACAATTTCAACTTTTAAAATGTTTTCTTTTGGATTGTTTTTGAAAAATCATTTCAAACCAATTACGTAAGTCAAAAGTTAAGTTTATTTATTTAATAATTTGTTTATTTAATTTATTGATTAGGGTACTTATTATTAAATTAATTAATTAAGTAATTTGGTTAAGTAATTAGAGTTTAAGAAATAATTAACCAAATTAAATATTTTTAATTAAGGAAATTTAAACAATGATTAATTAAGATAAAAGGGAATTAAAGTTTATTTACTTTAATCAAAGATAATTATTTAATTAATTATTATTTAATTAACCATTAATTATTCACTTAATTAGAGTTTAATTATAGATGAATGTTATCTAATTAAATTAAAATTAAAATTTATTTTTAATAAATATTAATTAATTTAGGTATAATATGGATTTATTAAGACTTAACCAAATTTGATTGAGTTTAATTATTATTTAGATAAATTAAGACCTAATAAAGATTAATTAAGGTTTAAAACATGATTAATCTTGATTAAGTTAAGATTAACGAAGGTTTAATTAAGTTTTTAACTTATAATTTAATTAAAGTTTATTATTTATAAGAAGTATCTTGAAACTCTAGTAGTTATTTATTTTAAACTAACTTTCTTACAAAAGTAGATTATTTCTAAACCAAAGGATTTATTGTCCATGATATTAAGTAGCCAAATGAATTAAAGTAGTTGTAATAAAACATCGGCATGTTTTATTGAAAGTAAGTTGACTTGTACTTACCACAAATACCGCAGTTTGGAAATATGAGGAATACTAGGTGGTTAATTTCGATAAGCGGCCATGAAAATCTAAGCATATGGGATGCATGTGCATATGCAAATCTTTACACCCTGATAGTGGAATGGTCTACTATAAACAACTTGACCCTTTAAAATTATCGAACGTTGGTTTGGAGAGACCTGGATTGGATAGCAGTTGTTATCCGAAAACCACTTCGAACCAGCATAAGTGTTCCAATTGGAAATAGTGAAGGCAAGGTCCAAGATGAAGGCTTTGAAGTGCAAGAGCTATTTGCTACTAACCCTAAGGATGATTCAGAAATAGGTGTAGTGGAAGTAGTGCCTTTGGTTCGTTCATCTCTTAAACAACTAGTATGGATGAGTGTTGACATTGTGTCAACTTCTGAAAGGTAATGTTAGCATTCCAAGTGGCAGTGCTATAGTAAATGTAAATGTAGCCTTAAGCCTTATCAACCGGGAATGACTAAAATAGGGGATATGCGGCAAGACTAAGTGGGTTGCTTCCATTAGGGTAAGATCACCTCTATGTAGAGTCCCTGTGAAGCCCCACCCCGAGACCCACATTAACAAAGAGAATTACATAGTAATTCTGTCTATTAATGCGGAGAATAGGGCTGGTTAAGGGCGACCATCATAGTCTTGCATTAGATAAGAGCTAAGTATGTCGGTTTTGGCACTTATTTTTTTTCATTTCTTCTCGAGTATTCGACATACTTAATTCCTACCTAATACACTACTTTGGTGGCTATAGGATCTATTCAGAAACAAAATATAATAATTACAACAATCACAAGACACAGAACAGCAACACAGAAATGATATACATATACATACATCAAATATCATACAACACGTCACAAGTGGCAAAACCACCATATACATACATACATCCTCCATAAAAGAATATACATCACAAGTTCCCAACAAAAAGACTACAACACAAAAACTAGTCATATCCAAAGCGATGGTGAAATATAAAAGATAAGGCAAGCTAAGAGTCTAACTACCTAACCTGCAACTCGGTCTGACCCGAGTAATAAATACACGGGTCAGGCTAACTAGAACTTGATATTATTACAAGATAAGAGGAATATAAGTGCATAAGAGGACTCTTCCTTTAGTTATAAAGGAATGATATACAAGTATAGCCTAAATGTAATGCCATGGAATAGATTCGTTAAGGGCTGTCGCATGAATAGGTTTAGTTCAACATAAATATTTCAAACACAAAGGCATTCAATATAAATGCAAGTGACCATTCAAAAGCTATAAGGGAAACTCATCAAGATTTCCAATATGAATCACATAGAACTCAAAATAGAGTTCAAATCTCATGAAAACGAAATCACCCTATATGACATCTCATGTAGCCCTAGGCTATCGATGCGATAAAATCTCAAAATGGTGAAATCGTATAAAACTCAAAAAACTCAGAAAATCCTAGAAACCCCGGATTGGCCAGATCCCCGATTGCAAAGCGGAAGCAATGCTGCGCGTGTTAAACTCTTGTCCAGTGCTATTTATAATTTAGGTACCTAACTCATGGACCCAAAGGTCATACTCGTGGTGACCGAAGTCACATACTCAGATGACCTGAAGGTCTATAGCACTGGCATACTCGTGGTGACCGAAGTCACATACTCAGATGACCTGAACGTCTATAGCACTAGCATACTCGTGGATGTGTCACAAACTCTCGAAAAGGAACCCGAAAAGTGTTAACGTATGTCCCATACCACACATTCGCACTAAACGGTTTACTAACCAATAGTTAACTCCACATCATAAAATAAAATCTCAAATCTCAAAAATATCAGAATACTCATATATCTTGTCTCGTCTCATCAGCAAGTGAAAATAAATCTCATAGTGGTTTCTCATTAACCATAATTCCCGAAAAGGGAAATCTCATCTCAAGACTCACCTCGTCTCATCAGCGAGTAAAACAACATATATAAGTGGTTCTCATCGTTTATTACTCCTATAATAGGAGATATCAAACCTCTCAACTCGCCAAATATTGGCTACCCAGATAATTCCTATAATTGGAATTATAAATCTCAATAATCAACTCAAAACAACATACTCAAGAGATTTTGATCGTACAAGTCCGGAATTAACCGAAAAAGTAAACTCACGTGTCTCATACCATATATTTTACTAAATCGTTTAATTCTCTTTCTCATACGTTCGAAAAGTATAAAAATAAAATATATTATTTATGAAATAATTTTCTAGAGAAAATGGGATTTAAAAATAATTTTCTAAAACCATTTTGGAAGCAATTTAGTGAAATTTCTCCTAATTATAGAAAATAAATATTTTTAAAATACTTTGAAATAATTTAATAATAATTTGAAAATATTTCATTATAATGATTTCAAAAACCAAGATATTTAGGAATTTTCTCAAAATTTATTTGGAAGAATTAGTGCTTGAAATCGAAGAAAAATGAAGAAATAACTCCAATCGATATTTGAATTTAATTTGAATTTTAAAATTCCAAATTCCTCCAAAACTTGGCTAATCCATTAATGGATATCATAGCCCATAAGCATCATCAAAATCATCACAAAATTTGGATCAAAACAAGTGACAAAACCATAACAATTCAAAGGAAATGTTACAAAACAAGCTGCATAAGATATGGGAACAGACGACCACAACATCACATACTGGGCCAACTAGGGGTTCGACCCAGCCCAAAGGCTAGGTCGACCTGGTGGTTGCTGGGTCGACCTCCAGGTCGACCCAGACACCGGATATTTTTCTGGGTACTTCTCCTGCTTCGAACTCAACTTCCAACAGCAAATTAGCATAGCAAATGATCAAGTTTTGCAGCGAAAATTGACATGCAAAGAATTTAACAACTGAACTACAATCTAAAAAAGATCTGGCAGCAATTCAGCTGAAAATCAAAGAGATATGGCCACTCGAAGTGGCAACTAGAAACAAGAAACAGGAAAAAGCAACAACAGAGAGTATGAACATATACATAAGTTTTTACAGAGCAGATTTCTTAGCAATAGCACTAGTTTTGGTTAGCAATTGTGAGTGTTGTACTCACCTTAGCAAATTAGTAAGATTTTGAGCGATTTCAAGAGGAAGATGATGGCTTTTGGTGGAGAAACGACCTTCAGCAACCTGTAGAAGCTTCAAAAGAGACATGCAAAAGAATAGAGCAGGTTACGGACAAAATTCATATCAAGCTCATAGATTTGAATGAAATTTTTATAGTATTGGTTGTGATTACCTTTCTCTTTTCTTTTTTCGGTGATTTATTCTTTGAATTAGCAGCAATCTAGAGTGGAAATTGAATTTACAGGCAGGTTGCATTTTTTTCTTTTGTTGTTTTACTGCAAATGACTTAGTTTTAGAAAGAAGAGGAATAACTACGTACTGAATGTTTTCTCCTTACCAAAATTTTCTAGAGAGGGCTAATGGATCTAATTCTTACCCAAACAAAACCAAGACTAAATATACTTAGAGAAAAATAACAAAGGAATGTATAAATTTACCTATTTTATTACTATATTCACATATTTCAACATTTCTACGCCAAATAAAATGTATACATCCAATTGTATTGAAATAAAATAGTTATTGTGACAAAATAAAATTTATTTTAACAATAAAACCCCATTTTTAACAATATTTAACAATTTACACAATTTTAGTGCAAATATATCATTTTTAACACAACAAGCTAAATAAAAATTTATTTTCTTGTCAAATAAGTTGCAATAAATCATTCTAACTTCATTAAATCATTAAAATATTATTTCCAAACAATATTTCATCTTTTATTTTAATAATATACATAATTTTTACATATTTCTCCTTTTATATTTAATAAAAGGTTAATATTGGCAGTAATTACCAATATTATTACATTGACTTAATTAAAATCCAATAATTGATTATTTTCATTCCAAACTCTCAAAATAAAGTTTTTAAAACTTTATTTCCATTTATTTATTTTTATTTCAACAATTAAATGCTGAAATACATCCCATGATTAATTTATTAACTCAAGTTACCAAAGATTCCAATATTTCCAATTCATTCCCCAAAACTCCATTCGATTAAATTCCAAGGTCAATCTTTAACTTCAAACACATTGTTTATTTGAAATAAACCATTTAAAACAAATTTATCCTCTCTATTTCATTTTATTCTCAATATTAAATTATAACTATCGTTATAATTTAATATCATAGGTAATCACTAATACCAGGGTTGTTACAGTCCCTACTATCAACTTATGTATGCTTCGGTACGGTTACTAATCCTAATAGAGGGGTGATCATATTCGGTACTATCCAACAAGAGATAGGCTGGGCTTGTATTGAAAGGGGATCCCGACGAGGTCCTCGATGTTATTTTATCTAGAGATGCATCGTGATTGATGGTACCCCAGTAGCCCGGTCATTGTATGGAATCCATTCTCCAATAACTGTCGTACGGATTTAGTTGTACCCAAATATGTTGGAATGTGAGATGAAAGTATTTTAGCTATGTTCTATTTTACTCGAAAACCCTAGACATTATCATAATATCACTGTATTTCTATAATAAAGTGTTTTTGTTATCGCACAGTAAAAACACGTCCGTGTTTATATGCAGCTTGGTCTTACGGGATACTTTTGAATTTCAAAGTTTTTTATAAAAGTAAAAATTGAGTTGTTTGAGTTTACTCACACCATATCCATGTCTGACCTGGAGTTTATTTTCTTTTCCTAAACTCCTGGGTACTCAAATTTGTATGAATATTGGATTGTTGAGTTCTTCATATCTTTCTTTTTGTTTGCCCCTAATGGCTCATCTTTTGGAGTAAGAAAGGCGGTTCGTTACATTTTGGTATCAAAGCTAGGTTAAGCGAACACCTAGGCTTTGGGTTGGGGTCAACTTCGAAAGTGCGTACTATTCATACATACATACATACATACATACATATATATATATATATATATATTTGATAGATAGGTTAGCTTGATATGTTTTATTAGTACCATTCTTTCAAGTTTTATCTCGTCCAAGTATTCCAAGAATTATCTTACTATGTCCAGGTAGTAAGACATGAGTAACAAAGGCAGACGAGGTAAAGGAGCGGGTAGCACTATGACTATAGATCGTCGAACCCCAAATACAGGAGGAGTTCAGATTGCCGAAGAGATAACACCAAAGCAGCCGAGAGTGAATTTCACAAACTTATGAAAGGATTACACCAAGGAGGGAAACTGTTTAAAGGAACTGAGTCTATCATGGGAGTGCAAGACTAGTTGCTATCTTGTGAAAGGTTTTTTTAAGGGTCTCAACATATCAGATGAACATAAAAGGTTCTTAGCAGCATGGCAACTGTAAGAGGGAGCAGCAGCTTGCTGGGACTCCTTTGTTGCAATTATTCCAGAAGAAGAGTTTTTGTGGGCCCAATTTAAATAAGTTTTTGAGGACTAATTCTCTCCAACAGCAGGAAAGACCAGGATGTACAGGAACTTTATGCACTTGAAGCAAGGGGATTTATCTATAGCAGAATATGAGACAATTTTGAATGAGCTATCTTGTTTTGGATCAGAATTGATCAACACCTCATTAAAGAAAAATGAGATGTTTGTTTTGTGTATGAGAGAAGAGTACCATAAGAGAATGACTACTCACATTAAGAGTACTTTTGGGGATTTATTTGATATTGCTCCAACGTACGAGCCCTTGGAAAAGAAGAAGCCTACTCCAGTAGCACATAGTAAAAATACTAGTGGAAATAGTTCTAACAAGAGAAATTTTAATCCTAATTGGAAGAATCAAGGAAAAGGGAGACAGGAAGAAGTCAAGAAGGCAAGCCTAAGGATAGTGGTTGTTATATTTACAAGCAGAAAGGACATATTGCCAGGTACTGTCCAAATCATGAAGCTCAGTGGACCCAATTCTCCAATGGTCCAGAAGACTCTCTGTTTTAATTACCATCAACCCGGCCATATGGTAAAGGACTGCCCACTCATGAAGAAGGTATGGTAGCCCAAGGTGTATGCTATTAAGAATGAACCGTCGAATTTAATGGATGTGAAGGGGAAGGTGCCCTTAAAGATACCTTATTGATTAATGGTATTTTTATTTGAGCATTATTTGATACTAGTGACTCTCATAGTTTTATCTCTTTAGAATCAGTAGGTAAATTTCATCTTATTTCGAGTATTGTAGAAAACCTTATGTGTGTGTCTAATCCCTTAGGCGGCATAACCCATTTGAGTATAATTTGTAAGAATATGCCAATTTCCTACCTTTCTCATCACTTTTCTTGCGATCCATATGTCTTAGACTTTAAAGAATTTGACATTATTCTTAGTATGGATTGGTTATTTAAATATGGAGTTGTTTTAGATTGTAATGAAAGAACTATATCATTAGTAACCAAATTGGGAAGAATTGCTAAAGTATCATGTAAGGAACCCAGTATTTATATCTGTAGTTTTTTATATGCCCTTGAAGCAGTCCAAGAGAATTTAGGGTATATTGAAGTTGTTAGGAATTTTCCCGATGTATTCGAAGAGGTTAAAAGTTTACCCCCGCACCGAGAGAGAGAGAGAGAGAGTTCCGCATTGATTTAGTCCATGGTGCGAGGCCTGTGGTTAAGCGAAGGATGGCTCTGAGGGATAGAGAGGAGTTGGTAAGTCAAACCCAGGACCTGTTAAGAAGAGGTAGAACCAGTCGTTCGAGTTGGGGGTCTGCTGTGGTTTTTGCAGCTAAATATGATGGATCTTTAAGGCTGTGCGTGGACTATAGGGAGTTGAATAAGATGACAATTAGGAACAATTATCTCTTACCCTGCATCAATGATATTTTTGACCAACTTCATGGAGCTACGGTATTTTCTCAGATGGATCTAGCTACTAAATTTCATCAGTTGAGGGTTGTTAAAGATAATATACCCTTAACTGTGTTTAGGGGCCCTGACTGTTTCTTTGAGTGGTTGGTTATGACTTTTGGGCTAACTAATGCACCTGCATATTTTGCAGACCTCATGAACCGTGCTTTTCGAGACGTTCTTAACAAGTTTGTGCTAGTTTTCATCGATGGCATCCTTATCTACTCCAAATTTGATGAGGAGCATAAGCATCATTTGGAAGTGGTGTTGGAAAAATTGAGGAGACATGTCCTAAAGGTAAAATTTTCTATGTTTCGTTTTTGGCAATCGGAAGTAAGATTCTTAGGACATATTTTGTCAAGAGAGGGCATTTCAATTGACGTAATAAATGTGGAAGCTGTTCAGGAATGGAAGCGACTACAGACTCCTACAGGGTTTCGCAGTTTCTTAGGTTTAGTTGGATACGATAGGAGGTTTATTCAAGATTATTCTAAGATTTCCTCCCATTTGAAAAAGCTAACTAAGAAGGGAGAGAAGTTTATATGGACTCTGAAGTATGAAGAAGATTTATAGAATTGAAAAAGAGATTGACCAGTGCACTAGTTTTGGCTATTCCAGATGGAAATAGTGGATTCATGGTTTACACAAATTCTTGTAGAGTGGGACTAGGTGCTGTTTCGATGCAACATTATAGGGTGATTGCATATGCAAGCAGATAGTTGAAGCCTCACGAGAAGAATTATGCTACGCATGAACTGGAGTTGCTTGTTGTTGTCTTCGTGTTGAAAATGAGGAGGCACTAGTTTTTGTGTAAGGATCCTTCAATTCCTCTTAGTTTCTTTATAATATTTAGAGATTCTAGGAGTAGGTTTCTTTCTTTAATTAGGTGAAAAATTCGAGCTATTTATGGATCATAAATACCTGAAGTATCTTTTTACTCAAAAGGTTATGAACCTGAGGCAACAATGGTGGTTGGAGTTCCCGGTTGCTTTTGACTTAGATATTCTGTATACACTAGGGAAAGCTAATGCGGTGGAAGATGCCTTAAGCAGGAATGATGTTTTGACTCCCTTGAAGATTACCCTTACGCTTCAAGAAAGGATTATGAGGCATCAGAGGAAGGATGAAATACATGAAGGTTAATTCAAGGTGTTGAAGAGGGTAGATGTTCAGATTTTGAGATGGATAGTTGAGGTGCTTTAAGGATGAACAAACAATTGTGTGTTCAAGATATGGATGGACTGAGGTAGGAAGTTTTGTCAAAATGTCACAAATTAAAATTGAGTATTCATTGGGATTTCATAAGATGTACAAAGACATGAAAAGAGTATTTTGGTTGCCAGGAATGAAGAAAGATATTTCAGTCTATGTTAATAGATGTTTGTGCTATCAACAAATCAAAGGTGATCATCAGAAGATAGCTAGATTATTACAACCCTTGGAAACACCTAATTGGAAAAGGGAAAATGATATCAATGGATTTTATTGATGGTTTACCCAAAACTAGAAAAGGAATGGAGTATGGGTTATCATGGATCAGCTAACGAAGAGCGCACATTTTATTCTGGTAAAACCAACAAGGACCGCTACTTCTTTAGCTGAAATTTTTATGAGACAAATAGTCAAGTTGCATGCGAATCCTGTGGATATTGTAAGTGATCGAGACCTCATATTTACTAGTCAACTTTGGGAAGCATTGAAAACAACTCTAGGAACAAAGTTGAGCTTAAACACATCATACCACCCCCAAACAGACGGACAGATGGAGCGAGTGAATCGAATTCTAGAAGATCTATTTAGAGCATGTGTTATGGATTTTGGTGGATCATAGGAGGATCATTTGCATTTAGTTGAGTTCTCCTACAACAATAGTTTCCAAGCAAACACTGGTATGGCACCTTATGAAGCCCTATATGGAAGGTCGTCCAAGTCATCAGCGTGTTGGGTTGAGATGGGAGATAGAATAGTACTTGTGCTGGACATGATCCGAGAAGCTACCTAAAAATTTGCAGTGATTAAGAAAAGAATGAAGGAAGCCCAAGATCGCCAAAAGAGTTATACTGATAAGAGGCGAAGAGATTTGGAATTTGTGGTGGGAGACTTGGTGTTCGTAAAGATTTCACCAATAAGAGGAGCTGTTAGATTTAGGAAAAATTGAAAGTAAGCTCCAAGGTATGTTGGACTTTCCCGTATTCTTGAGAGAATCAGATCGCTTGCTTATAAAGTTGAGTTGCCAGAAAGGTTGGCGGGTGTTCATAATGTGTTCCACGAGTCTCATTTGAGAAAATATGTTCATGACCCATCTTTGATTTTGGAACTGTTGGTTCAAGAGGAATTAGAGATAGAACCGAAATTGATAGTGGTTTGACATTCAGTTTATGATGTGGCTCATGATGGAAGAGGTTGCACAACACGGTGGTGCGACTAGTCAAGATCCAATGGAGTGAGGATCCAAGTGACTGCACTTGGGAGACTTGGATCGTATGAAAGAAGCCTATCCCGAGTTGATGTTGGGATAGCTAGTCGTAGGTTGTATTTATAATGTATGTACGTTTGCTATGGATGCTAAGTGCATGTCTTTGTATGTGTTTAATGATATGAATATATAACTTATTGCGTAGTTTGAAGTATCTCCTTGTTTGCAAATTTCGGGATGAAATTCTTTTAAGGATGGGAGAGTGTAATAACCTAGAATTGAATCACTATTTAAATGAATATTTAATTATATTTTTAAATAATAAATAAAAGAATTTTTATTAATAAATAAACTTATTTTTAGTAATAACTAATTTTGATAAAATCATTTTCAAATTTTTTTTACCAATATATATAGTTTAGGAAAAAAATATAAAATGTGGCCGAAAATTATTTTCCGAAATCTTGATTTTTCATTGATTAAAAGTTGTTTAAAATGTCATAACACTATTGTAAACACATATATACACATTCCAAACTATTTTAACATTGATGACCACATGCATATACTTCTCTTTAAGGGGTGTGTGTGTGTGTGTCTATATATATATATATATATATATATATATATATAAGAAAATATTTTTATAAAGAAAAGTGTATATATTTTATTGTATAAAAATTATTCTTTCAACACATAGTACATGGGTGCATGGCATGAATAGTTGCATGAGGTGGGGAGTACATGAAATGGGCGGATCATGAAGGAGAGGGTATGGAGATGCATGCATATGTATATATTTAATTCAAGCACTTTATTTATTTTTTTGATATTTTCCTAAGCCTATATATACCCCTTACCTCTCATATTTCTCATTTTACAATCCACTTTTTCACTTTAAATTTCCTAAAGCTTGAGAGAAAAATGTCCAAGGCCTCTCTTCATATTTTCTAAATTTAGAAAACCACTTCTTTTTAACTTAAATCACTTCCACTTCTTGCTAAAACACTTCTACAAGCTCTACAACACCTCCTCTTCCAATTTGCAAGCCTACAATCCCCTAAACCATAATGGACGAGCCCAACTAACCCTAGGCCGAGCCCAAATTATGGTGGTTCAAGCATCCAAGTCTTCATTTTTGCAAAGTTCTAGGTCGTGTTGCATTCTATTAAGAGTTTAAGCTACGGTGAGTAAAACTCTCATTTTTCAAAAAGTAAACAACTTGATTTTGATGTGCTATATGTTGTAAAAATATAATGTTTATTGTGTTGAAATATCATGTTGTTTTGATGACATATGATTACAAGTTTATGGTTGAGCTTGGATTTGTGAATTGGATGTTAAATGATATGTTTGGATATTGATATGTTAATGGTTGGCTTATGATATGATGGTAGTGCATTTGTGAAATAAAAACCAAGTTACGTGAGAAAATGCTTATGAAGTTAGCACCTTAAAAAATCTCAAAGGACTTGAAATCTGATTTGAAAACAAAAGCTTGTTTTCTAGTTTTGGATTTAGTAAATGTGTTCCAAGTTTTCACCTTTTGTTAAGTTTCCAAACTCTTCCATTTGTGTTTCAAAACATGCCGTGGCTAGAGTTGAAGTTAGATAATCAATTAGAAATAAATTCTAGCGAACTGCGCTCACAACGATATTCGCTATGGATGCAGTTTGGGAAATTTCACGATTTCAACTTTTAAAATGTTTTCTTTTGGATTGTTTTTGAAAACTCATTTCAAAAAAATTTAGTAAGTCAAAATTTAAGTTTATTTATTTAATAATATATTTATTTAATTTATTAATTAGGGTAATTATTATTAAATTAATTAATTAAGTAATTAGAGTTTAAGAAATTATTAACCAAGTAAAATATTTTAATTAAGGAAGTTTTAAATAATGATTAAATAAGATGAAAAGAAAATTAAAGTTTATTTACTTTAATTGATTATTTAATTAGAGATAATTATTTAATTAATTATTATTTAATTAAAGGTTAATTACTCACTCAATTAGAGTTTAATTATAAATGAATGCTATTTTATTAAAGTTTAAATAAAAATTTATTTTTAATTAATTCAGGTTTAATTTGGATTTATTAAGACTTAACCAAGTTTAGTTGAGGTTCAAATATTAGTTAAATAAATTAAGACCTAACAAAATTAATTAAGGTTTAAATTATGATTAAACTTGATTTAGTTAAGATTAACGAAGGTTTAATTAAGTTTTTAACTTACGATTTAATTAAAGTTTATTATTTATAAGAAGTGTCTTAAAAATCTACTAGTTATTTATTTTAAACCAACTTTCTTACTAAAGTAGATTATTTTTAAACTAGAGGATCTCCTCTCCATGCTGTTAAGTAGCCAGAATTAAAGTAGTTGTAATAAAACATTAGCACATTTTATTAAAAGTATGTCGACTTGTACTTACCCCAAATACCGCACTTCAAAAATGTAAGGAATATAAGGGGTTAATTTCGATAAGTGGCCATGATAATCTAAGCATATGGGATGTATGTACATATGTAAATCTTTACACCCTAATATTGGAGTGGTCCACTATAAACAACTAGACCCTTTAGAATTATCGAATGTTGGTTTGAAGAGATCGGGATCGAAGAGCAGTTATTATCCGTAAACCACTTCGAACCAGCTTAAGCATTCAAATTGGAAATAGTGAAGGCAAGGTCCAAGATGAGTGCTTTGAAGTGCAAGGGCTATTTACTACTAACCCTAAGGGTGATTCCAAAATGGGTGTAGTGGAAATAGTGCCTTCGGTTCGTTCATCTCCTGAACGACTTGTATGGATGAGTGTTGACATTGTCAACATCTAGAAGGCAATGTTAGTATTCCAAGTGGCAGTGTTATAGTAAATGTAAACGTTGCCTCGGGCATCACCAACCAGGAATGACTAAAATATGGAATATGCAGCAAGGCTAACTGAGTCTCTCCCATTAGGGTAAGATCATCCCTATCTAAAGTCCCTACTATCAAATCATGTATTCTTCGGTACGGTTTCTGATCCCAACTGATGGGTGATCATATTCGGTACTATCCAGTAAGGGGTAGTGCGGTCTTGTGTTGGTAGGGGTTCTCGGCGAGGTCCTCGGTGTTATTTTATCCTGAGATGCACCATGATGGTCGGTACCCCGATAGCCCAATCATTATATGGAATCCATTCTCCAATAAGTGCCATATAGATTTAGTTGTACCCAAATATGCTGGAATGTGAGATACAAGCATTTTAGCTATGTTCTATTTTACTTAAAAACCCTAGACATTATCATAATATCACTGGATTCCTATATAAAGTTTTTTTTATTAATGTATAGTAAAACCCGTCTGTACTTATGTGCGGTGTGATCTTACAGTATACTTTTGATTCTCAAAGTGTTTTATAAAAGTAAAAATTAAGTTGTTTGAGTTTACACACACCAGACCCCTGACTGACCCAAAGTTTATTCTCTTTTCCTAAACTATTGGGTACTCAAATTTGTTTGAGTAGCCAAGTGATCCAGGTTTCTTACGATTACATTTGGAGGAGCTGGAGTAGGTGGCTTCGCCCTTAGCTAATTATTTCTATTTCCACTATGTATTTTTGTATGGTTTATGTATTTTGGATGGGTAGGTAGTTATAGCTGTCCAGTTGAAGGTTGTAATGCAATGGCTCAGATGTATTATTGTTATGGAAATGGCTATGCAATATCCTATGTTATCTATTATATGTTGTTATGATTCATGGTGAGATTCTATGATTGTTGAGTTCTTTTTATTTTTCCTTTTCTTTTACCCCAAATGGCTCTTCTTTCGGAGTAAGAAAGGCGGTTCATTACAGTCAATAACCACCTTTTGTTTTGATTTGTTTTAGATATTGATTTTGGAATATTTTGCACAAGAAGCAATGGAAATTCCATCCTAAAGGAGATGAAAAAGGAGGAAAAATAACTACCAAGAAGAAAATATGGAGTGAATGAAAGGGAATTTGTTTTAACGAAAACATTGAAAACTTTTGATTCCCTCCTTTAAAACCTTTTTACTTCAATTCCTCGTTAAATCTCATCAAATACTCTCCCACTTCATCATCATGGCTTGCCATAAAAGAGGCATGAGGGCCTGGAAAATCTTACAAAACTACTTAGTAATTAATCTAACTAAATCAAATTTGAATATTCTATCAATATTGCATATCGGTACGCACAGTTATCACTTTTATATACACATATTATTAAATATTAATGGTATTCATACAAAATAAAATTTAATAATTAACATTTCATAAATATCAATTAATTTAACATTTACAATGGTTATAAAATAATTAAATCATGTAGTTTTAACAGTATTCATCATTACGGTTGTGTGACTCAAAGGAGTAAATTCGATTAGCGATTAATATTGAACAATTGGAATATTTACGTTCATACACCACCTTAACTAGTGGTGTAATATTTTGGCTAAATTTACCGTTTACAGATCTTTTTGGTAAAAATAGTTTTTACTCGTTATAAGCGGTACCTGGTAGTAATAGTTATTTACACCAATTCTCTTCGTCAACACTATGTGACATTCAACTTGATTAGTCCAAACACAAAAATTTTAATTCAATAATAATATTTATTATTAACTATGATATTTTGGCCAGTGACTTTGACTTTGAGTTGACTACAATTGACCATGGCACTAACCTCATATAACCGAGAAGATGAGTTCTTTGTTGAATAATATTTCACTTCCAATGCTTCAACTTTGACCCAAGTATAGTTGTTCGATACTAGGATTTAACCATAATCAAGGTGGAGTGTCCACATTGTAGTTTCATAATATTCTCAAGTCGAGGGAAATATGTAAAATTGTCACTTCAAGCTTCTCGTTTTAACCTTGATTATAATAACCAATAGCAAACTCTCGATTAGATCATTTCATGATTATCCAATAATTATCAATACGTAACCTCTTAGTCCCATTAGCAGCCATGAGTAATACACTGCTAAACATTTGGAGAGTATTACGTACACTAGTCTTAATGGATGAATGAATTCTTTTCTCTCGAAACAACTTGACCATAAGTATTTAAAACAATATGTTATTTTTTAATATTATATAATTTTCATGATTACAATACATTGCAATTACTATCACATAACATATCACTAAAGAAATTTCTATTTAATACACTTTAAATTAAGGGGCATTTCACCAGAAGGACAAACTTTGCAGTCAAATTAGTTTATAGGACACACATTCAAAGAAATTACTTTCAAGGCCAAAATCAGCAGAATAATTACTTTCAAGGACAAAGTCAGCAGTCCAATTAGTTTCAAGGACATAATTTCATAGGTTTTTAGGCCCTGAAACTAATTATTTTACGTTTTGTCCTTGAAAGTAATTATTTCAGTTGTGTGTCCTAGAAACTAATTCCACATGCTAAAGAGGCCCTTGTGGCTAATTTCCACTTAAAATTAATCACTTAATTAATTATATCACCATATAACAAGTATATAATAGAAAGAAAACACCTTTTGTTTTGAACAAAGTTGGTTATCTAATTAGATATATGTAATAAATTACATAATTGCCCCTCAAGAATACCTTCAACTCTATCAATCTCTGCAATTGTCTCTGTCTCTTACAACTATTAATGCTCTCTATCTTCGATGGATCCACTGCTAACCTATTCTCTAAAATTACATGACCAAGAAATTTAACCTCTCATTTCTAATAGCAACACTTGTAAAACTTAGCCTTCGATTTATGTTGTCTCAATGTCCCTAATGTCACTCTATGAACGACCTCACAGTCTCTCTCATTCTTAGAGTACACCAAAAAATCATCAATGAAGACCATCATGAATCTATTTAATAGACCATGAAAGATACGGTTCATAAGATTACAAAGAACATAGGGGTCCAAATGGCATGACTAACGATTCATACAAACTATACTTTGTCTAAAATGCAATTAATGAAACATTATCCTCAATTACCCTCAGTTGATGGAATCCTGTTGCAAAATCTAGCTACGGGAATACTCTGGCTCCACTTAACTAATCAAAAAAAGTTGTCTATCCTAGGCAATGGGTAACTACTATTCATTGTTAACTCATTCAACTTCTGGTAATAGATACACATCCACAATAATCCATCTGGCTTATTCACAAATACTATAGATGCGCCCCTTAGCAAGATACTCGGTCTAATGGAACTTTAATACTTAAATTCCACCGGCTACTTCTTCAATTCCCCCATCTCCTTGACTGCCATTCTTCTAGGTGGCCTACTAACAGGTTATTGCCCCGATATCCAATCTATACTAAATTCAGTTGCCCTTCTAGGCAATAATCTTGTGTCCGACTCAAAAATATCAACAAACTCCCATACCTCTAATACTTCGTTAATTTCATCTTCTCGGTCTTCTATCTCACCTAACATCGATCTAGATTTCTCTTTTATTGCGTCTAATGCTACCATGATCCTTTCTCTATCCTTTGGGTTCCGTAAGGTGATAACTCTATCAACATAATGGATCCTAGTATCATTATGCACTAACTAATCCATTTCCAAAATTTCCTCGTATCCTACGAAGTGATACACATATGGATCACATAGAAACAAATGTCCACATAAAGTAAACTCAAGTTTAGTGCACCTTAGTCCAAGAGTGGTGTATCCACCAATCAGATTAACTACATTCAAAGAAGCAATCAAGTAGATGATGTCTAATTCTAACATATCCACCAAATCTTTAGAAATAAAGGAGTACATAACACCAGTATAAAAAAGAACTCTAAATGAAGTACAAAAGATTGAAATCATACCTCTTAACACATCACTGTTTCTTTTTTCTGCAGTAGTTGGTCCAACAGACCGTCCTTCTAAAGCAAAGCACGTTTCCTACCTTAGCTCTTGTAAAAAGCCTGAAAAATTAATGAGAAATTAATTAAATAACATAAGGCTAAAAATAGAAATTTTGTAAATGCCAAACTTTGACCATGAAAGTTGTATCATTGCGTTCATGGCAATTTTTTGATCAATTTTCATATATAAGGTTTAGAAATTGGAGTTTAAACGAAAAAATTATTGACGTTTGAAGTTTTTGGATTCAAATTAATTAAAATAGAATTCAAATTTAATAATTAGTGCTAAAGTTTGAAATTAAAAATTAACAGTATTAAGACTTGAGGGTTAAGTAAACAAATAAATGTTAACGTTAATATTAATTAAGGAATTAAATAATAAATCAATGGCAAATAAATATTCCTTCCTAAAATACGACGAGCAATCAACCTCTGCCTAGGGCCGGTCAACCGCTTAGGTGGGAGCGGTTGACCGGTAATCATGGTGACAACAAAGGTTTTAAACATTGTGAATGGTCTAGATTATATTATTTTAAACCAACTTGAATCTTACGGTCCCGGTGCTAACTAACCACTATAAATAAGAGTCTAGTCTCCTCACTTTTATTCATAAATTATTTGAGAACTAAACGAAACTTTGTCGGTCTCTCTCTTCTTCAAAGATTCAAAAAATTCTCTAAGGTTTCAGGTAAGAAATTTTAGATATTTAATATTTCTAATTCTATTCTACTCTAAATTTCTGAATCTAATTCATATACAATTCCCTTGTTGAATATTTTTAAAAGGAGAGATCTGTAATAGATTAAAGCGGAAATAAACAAATCCATAAGGAAGAGCTAAGGACCTATGTAAGTGGAAATCTTAGTATTTCTTATTTTAGTAATTGTATAGTATAACTTGGATTTTGTATATGCCTTTAGAAATTTGTTCATGAAAACATCAAACTAACCCCCAAAATTCCCTTAAAGTGAAATGTCAATTCTTATGTTAGAATCTCAATTATTCTATATTAAAATAGTAGAATTATGTAGTTATTGCAATTTTAATATTTTACATTCTATGAAACTTCTCATTTTTTCTTTGGATCCGATTAAGGATTTTGAAAATAAATAAGTTAGAAAATGGTGTGTAAGGTATAGATTCTCTTCATTCGAAGTTTACATCATCTATTTCTGTAACTTAAATTAAAATTCCCTTTTTCATTTATATATGCAGAAGTTGAATAGAGCGTAAAAGGATTTGAACTATAAATTATATTAATGTTGATCATACTATTTTAGTTTAAAATAAGTTTGGTGTGGATACTATTTTTATACAAGTCTGTTGTTGAATTGAGATTGTTGGATATATGGTATGTTTATTGATATAGAATGGGACTTGTACAAATTTAAAGTTTTGAAATCTAAACAATTAGCACAAGGCGTGATCTTCACATGCTTAGAAATATTTAGGCACGTAATTATATATATATATATATATATATATATATATTAGCATGTAGATAAATAACATATAATTAATAGCGTATTAATTGCATACTAAATAAATTATTAATTAGTATTTAAATCCTCATTAGGAAAGATGCGAGATAATTATTGATAGTAATATTATGGAATGCTATAAGGTAGATGGTAGTATGTTAGGTGAGTGAAAATTATAACTAGGGATGTGAGACATCACCTATAATAAGTACTCATGAAGGACGCGAGGTAAGTCCCAAATTTTGTAGGGTAAATCTGCCCAGCTAATCTGGCTACTAGTACCTACGAATAGTCGAACTAATATGAGACATCACAGTTTGGTTTACAGGTCATAATACATAGAACCTTCTTTGGGATCGGGTAGTAAGTGGTTGATTGAGGGCCCACTTCCCTCCTATTTATGAAGTATTAAATGGTCAAGGTTAGCGGTTAGGCATAGTGGTGGATATCTCGGGAAGGGTCCGCTTTGGGTTTAAGGTATTAAGTAGTCATTATAGGGTCCCCCTCTCCCATAAAGAAGTATTGAGTGGCCTGACAAGATTTCGTGTGATGTCAGTATTGGAGAGGAGTCTGCCTTGTGATAGGTAGTAAATGACGGGGACTACCTAAAATGAAGTATTAAATGGTCGGAGTCTGTCTGGTTCCCACTGAGAAGATATTAAGTGACTTAGGTACTATCTCTTACATTGTAAGGACATTATTGACGGTAGATGCATAGGATTGGAAATGACCTTTGGCCTACAGTTAAGGATGGGTTAGTGAATTGGATTGGCAAGGGTATATGTTGTAGAGTGGGACTTACAGTTGGAGAAATTTACAGAGAATATAGTTAGGATACATAAGACATATTCTTATTTAAATTATACTGCCCAAGTATTATTATAGAAAGGCTCGAGATTTTTATTTATTAGACATTGTTATTTTGGCTCCCTTCTCGTTACAACACAAGTTAGAGAAGATGATGCAAATTTTGGAGATAGTGGCAGAGATGGAGACTTATGGCAGTTAATTATCTATCTACTTTTGTTGTTTTTATATTTCTAATGTACCTATTTAGACATGACGATGTATTTTTTGACATTGCACTATGGATATTTGACGTTGTTATATCGCATTGTTTTGTATGTTTTTGGAAATTGAATTTTTCAATAAATAGGCACTATTTCTAATATTATATTTTATCCTTCCGTCATGAGATTCTGAATGTGTAGATAGATAGCTCTATATATTGTTCTTTGTATCAATTTTACCAACTAACAGCCAGCTTTGGAATGGGTCTAAGGTTCAATGGTCCCTTTCGATGTCGAAAATTAGGTTCGTTTTGAGGTGGGTTGTTACATTTGGTATCGGAACCTAAGATACCCAGTCCATGAGAATATGTATACATATGATTGACGTACTTGTTATTTTTGAAAGTATTTTTCGAAAACCCTACTACACACGCTATTTTTGAACATACATAAACACACTAGACAAATCTTTATTTCAGCATATAATACTATCTTAGGAAATTATAATTAAAACTCTAACCTATATATAGTTGATTATGGCTGAAAATCATTCTTTTGAGGTCAAGAACCCCTCCCAAGAGATACGCACTATCCGAGGGATGTCTGAATGGTTTAGAAAATACCCACGACATGTAGGGTGAGTTCTTATTCCTCAATAAACTGCACCAGTAGAACCTACTGCCCCACTTGCTAAAGCAGCACCCCACCCCCATAGACTTCCCAAGACGTGAAAGGATTTCCCAAACATGGGTGGAAAGGTGTATATGGGAGCATAATGTTTTGCGGAGACAAAGGCTTGGATAAATGAATGTGAGAGAATATTCTAGAAGCTTGGTTAGGAGGACTAGATTAAGTGGAGAATGGTGGCATGGCATCTTAAAGGAGAGGCCTTAGATTGGTGGACGATTGTGGCTGATGAGAATGTTGATATAATTATTACTTGGGATGATTTAGAAACTGATTTAAGTCATGATTTATGTTGAGGGCAAAGGTGAATTTGTAGTTGGATAGATTTATACATCTTAGGCATGGAGACTCCACTTTGAAGGAGTATATTTGTAGATTCACATAACTAGCTAAGTTTATGATGAGTTCGATTGATACCTCGATGAAATAGGCCATGAAATTTGTCGAAGGCCCGAAATCCCCACTTAGGGAATTACTTTAGACTTGAGTACCAACTAGCGCTACATATGAGATGTTGGTTGAGATGGCTCTACTTTATATGGTTATCTTGGAGGATAAGGAGAAATAAAAGGAGAAGGCAAGATCTACTCAAATCAAGGATGATCTTAGAAGGGAGGTTGTTAGGAAAATAACAAATCGAAAGGGAAGTCCAATAAGGAGGGTATAGTATGTCAGAGATGTCAAAAGAAAGGACATATTGCTAAGGATTGTAGGGTGAGTTTGTTGAAGGAAGCTTTTAAGGGGAAGTTCTACCACTGCCATGAGGAGGGACACTTCAAGAATCATAGTCCAAAGCTTGCGAAGGAAAGGCAAAGTGGGCAAGCCTATGCTATTGAGGTTGTTCTTATCTCGAGTAAACCTCTCCTAAAAGATCAAAGTTAGGCTGCAATGGAAGGTACAACTCTTATTTCTTTGAATACTATTTGTACCCTATTTGACTCTGGAGCATCTCATTCATTCATAGTTAGGAATATAGTTTACTCCTTGAGTCTACAAACCCAAATTATCACTAACCCAATAGTAGTATCAAATCCTATGGAGGGTCGGTACATCTTTCTTCAATTTGTAAAGACCTAGTTGTGGACAAATGCAACATCGATTTCATTTGCAACACGTATGTTCTTAATTTTGAGGGGTATAAACTTATCTTAGGAATGGGTTTGTTATTGTATTATAGGGCTATCTTATATTGCAATAGGAGGGTTGTATAGTTAAAGAGTTGCAGGGGACAGGATATAGATGTTTGTTGTACATCCTAAAACTCGGCCAAGTTAAGCTATCTATATTTGATTAGTCTATCACAAGATGAGCTCTCATCCATACCCACATTTTGAGAATTTCCTGACATCTTTGAAGAAGTTTCAGGTCTCCTCCCCTAAAGGGATATCGATTTTAGGATTGATTTGGATAATACATTTCAGTTTAGCCCAAAGTTCGCATCTTGAAATGAAGAAGTAAACTACTTGAATCGAATTCCAATCCCAAAGTTTCTAGCTCATGAATTACTTTTCCACCGACCATTATTTGATTTTAATTTGCTTGATTATTCAAGAAGAGGGGATAGGGTATTTTTAGCCATCAAATGGGGGTATGGAGGCAACAAAGGATCAAAATAAAATGAAGGATAAGATGTTTATATATAGGAGAGAGAGTAGAGAGCAAAATACGGATCAAGATCCTTAATTCTCTATTACCCATTCTCTTATTTTTAAACATTCAAAGCTTACCCCCATAAGCCATAAAAATGGTTGGCCTTATGTCTCCATTATAGCTGAAAATATCATGTCTCTTATGGGCCTCAAATGCATTTCAAGCCCAAATAATATTTATCCCGTTTAGATCCAATTTAAACGTGTATCGATATCGTATATCGATTCATATATTTATAACTATTATTAACATACTATTCAATATTGTCAATACATCAAATAAAATTTTACAATTAATATTTCATAAATATCAAATAATTTAATTAATTTATAATAATTAAAATTTAATTAAATTGGGTGAAAAAGGACTATTCAATGTTTCGGTTGTGTGAATCTTAGGTGCAACTTTTGTTAGCGATTAATATCGAACGATTCGAATATTAACGTTCACGCGTCACTTAGTAGATGGTGTGACATTTTGGCCAAATTTATCACTTACTTGGTTTCATAAAATCCAATTTTACTTTGTTAAGTGTTATCTGGTAGTGACAATTATTTACACCAATTCTCTTCGTCAAAACTATATCACTTTAAACTTATGGAATTTGTTAATGGTCAAAATTCCAATATCATCCATATTTAACTCGATAATCCAAACACAAGGTTCTTGGTTTAATAAAAACAATTATTATTAAGCGATATTCTCTAACCAGAGACTTTGATTTTGAATTACCTTTAGTTGACCGTGATACTAACCTCACATAACCATGAAGACGAATCCTCTCTTGAATAGCGTTTCACTTCCAGTGCTTCCACTTGATCTAACTATAGTGGTTCGATAGACGTTCTGCCATGATTTAACTATAATCAAAGCGGAGCTTTCTCACTGAAGATCAATAGTATTCTCAAGTTAAGAGAACTGTGTAATTTTGTCGCATCAATATTTTCTATTTGACCTTAGTTATATTAACCAATTGAAAACCGGTCATCCATGTTTATCTAATAACTATCAATACGTAACCCCTTAGTGCCCCCAACAACCATGAGTAATACACTATTCAACATTTGGAGATTGTTATATACTATAGTCTCAACGGATGTATTGATATCCAATCTCAATACATCTTGACTAGGAATATTTAAAATGTTTGTTTAATTTCATTATGATAAATTACTCATGGTTACAACACTTTTAACTACTATCACAAAACATATCGTTTATGGATTTTCTTTTAGATATAAATTTAGTTAAATTGACTAATTAATATAACACATTATATCAAGTACATAATAAAAAGAAAACATCTTTTGTTTCGAATAAGATTGGTTATCGAGTTACATATATGTAACAAATTACATAATGGTCCATAGAGCACACCCCTAACTTTATCATAAATAAGATTATTATAAAGAATTATCATAATTAATATATTTCTCTAACAAAATGATTAATTTTAAAACATTCTGTATGTATACACATGTATATACTGTAATTTAAAATTCAAATATTAAATACATATATTTGACTAAATAATATACAGTGAATATACTAATTGAAAATAAAATTAACATAACCAAAAGACTAAACTTAACATTAATTTGCAATTTTGGATAACATAAAGATAAATATATATAATTCGAATAAATGAATATCTAATCCAAAACTATAAGTAAATTAAATTAGGAAAGCATATGTAAATTTTATTATAGCAAATCAAATCAATGTTAACAAATAGTTTTAGATCCAATGAACAATAACAATATACAAATTAAATCAAACATAAAATCGATGTTATATATAAATGATAATATGAAAGGGGTTTTAAATTAAAATCAATAAGTGGCAATTTAGTATACAAATATATGAATTTAGTCAAGGTTAAACATAATAAATGAAAGGAATTGAACCTAAAAGCGTCCCGCTCTTTATAATACCTTGATTTTAAAATCCTCCTTAGATTACATGAATAAACATCTAGACTTTAGTAAAATTAGATAAACCATCTTATTTTATTTTATTTGAATTGATTATGGGTGGAAAAGGAAAAAAGCAACCATATTAGAGAAGGTGTAGGCGGCCATGAAGGGAGAAGAAGGAGAGAAATAAAATTAAGAAAGAAATAAATTAAGGGGATTTGTTTTAATGGGGAGAATGAATATTTCCAATTCTCCTTATTAAACTTCATTTCATTAATTCTCATTCTATTGTTAATCATTCCACCTCATCCCTACTAAGCATGGTCGACCATTCGTCCCTTTAATTGGAGCAAGGTTCTAAAAGCCATGAGCAATTATTTCTATTTAAACCCAAATTAAATATACATTGATATCATATATATGCATGTTCACCCAAAAAAATGAAATAAATAAATAAATAATATTTCTTAAATATTTTTTAATTTATAACACTTTATAAACATAATAAAATTATGTGGTTTTTCAAAAATTATGCGGTTGTGTGAATTAGAGGTGTAGATTCGGTCAACAATCAATATTGAACAATTCAGATATTAACATTCACATGTCACCTTGTGAAAGTTTAGCAGAATTCATCGCTTACAGACATTTTCAGTAAAAAAAGTCATATCTTATATTATTTCAAGTGGTAACAATAGTGACAATAATTTACACATGTTCTCTTTGCCAACAATGTATCACGTTAGGATGTATGGAATTTGCTATTGGTTAAAACTCCAATATTATCCATATTTAACTCGATCGGTCCATGAACAAGTCCTTGGTTCAATAATAACTTTTATTATTAACTCTTCTACTTTGGCTAGAGATTATGACTTTGATTTGACTACAATTGACCGTGATACTAACCTCTTACAACTGAGGAGATTAATTCTCTATTGAATAATATTTCACTTCTAATGCTTTAAATCACACCTAACTATAGCCACTCGGTGGAGTCATGCTATGATTTGACTATAATCAAAGTGGAGTGTTCATATTAAACTTTCATAGTATTCTCAAGTCGAGGTAATTGTGTAATGTTATCCACATAATTTCTCAAAGAGGATATGATCTCTAATTCAAAGCTTCAAGAAGATGATGTTGAACCTTGTTGCAAGAAGAAATGAGTAGGCCTTTATAATAACAAGTGTTACAATCAATACTAACTTCGTAAATGTAGAGCCACTCTTTAATCACATCAACTGCCATCAATATTCTCGAAGACATATGACCAGCGATACACTTGAGGATCAGAGTCGAAAGAATAAAACATAGCACCTAACAAACATCACCTTCAATCAGCATCATCTCTTGTTAACAACAAAGACCTACATTATCATTGAATACCTTCACTCGTCAACATTGTCCCTCTTCAACACTAACTGTTATTACCTATATTATTTTCAAAGTGAAATAACATGCGATGTGAGTGTGAAGCAACTAAAGATCATTATCACTAAGGGAAAATGATGTCGAACCTAATCAGCATTGCAGTTGATGAACATCATAAGCCATTAATGAGTGTCGAAGTGACCCGTAACACACTTCGTTATTGTCGAATTCTATAAGTGTCAATATTCACATATTGAAACCAAAGTAATCTTATTGACAACCACAAAAAAAATCAACATTGTAGCGCTTTGAAGACGTTGCTAAACGATGATGCCAAGGATTACTAATGTATCTCAACTTTCATATATCACACCTCATCAACATTCAGGAGGACTTCGCCTATACTTGAATACAATGTTGGTGACTAGTGTCTTCAACATCCACAAAGGATATTAGCTTTGCTAACCATCAAAAATATGCATCATTAACATCATGCTTCTTTCATATGGTAT
This sequence comes from Allium fistulosum, assembly GCA_030737815.1. NCBI lineage: Eukaryota > Viridiplantae > Streptophyta > Magnoliopsida > Asparagales > Amaryllidaceae > Allium > Allium fistulosum. The sequence goes on along the minus strand of CM060905.1, from coordinate 491,519,801 downwards.
CCAATTAAGGTTTCTTCTTCTCCCACATCGAATTTGTCTCAAATTACCGCACTTCAATAATGCTGAGGGGTTGTCCCTAGGTGATGAGCGCTGAAGCTAAGTATGTCAACACTAAGAGTGCCGAAGTCAAGGATGTCGAAGACCATCACTGCCAAAGCGGGATCAAAGATCTACCATAGTCATCATCAAGCGAGCCTTTTCCAAGGCCATTGTCAACATTAGCGAAGCCGATGCGGAAGCATGATGGAGACGTAGAAAGCAAGACAATGCCTTTTACATATGTTATTCAGCCATGAAGATAGTGCTAGGTTGTCGCCATCGAAGCCAATAATGAAATGCGTCGAAGCCACTGATGAACGCCGAAGACCTTGAAGCCACTCAACCCCTATAAATATGAACCTAGGGGTGCTGCTTTGGGGTCGAATTCTCCCTTCCCACTTCTTACATGTTTTCAACTTTATATACCCTAAATCAATTTGGGGATTTTGCCAACTGTAAAACTTTAACATTGTGCACATAAGGACTTGGAAATCATACAATTGCATAGCCTATAGACTATGATTTGTGACTAGCAAATTTGCCTTTGATTATGATTTGCACTTTGACTTGACTTTGAACTTAAACCCGCATAGTATACATGACTTCGAACTTAGACTTTAATTACATATTTGACTTCGACTCCGAACTGTATAAGCACACACATCTTAGACTTTGATGACTAAATAAAGAATGATCACAGACTTGGAATTATGCATGCTTCAACCCATGACTTTGATGGCATCTAATACTTCATTCAACGACTTGCCTTGAAGAGGCTTTTCTTTTATTGACCCATTTTCTACATGCTTTTGGGTGTTGATGAATTTATTCGTTAATATTTTTGGCACTAGAAGGAGGGTTCGAACCTCCGATTCCATATAATTTTCTCCTTGAACTAACTGCATAAAGCTTCTTGTTTCAGGAAAATGGTGAGAGCTAGGGGAAATAATAACATCCCAAACTTCAATTCAATAAGCAGTGAAGCTAAAGTTCAAGATTTAACACATCAATTGATAATTGTGTGAGAACTTCTTGAGCAAGCCTCATCTCAAAAATCTTCCAATACGATAAAGTTTATAGAGGAAGGAAATGAAGTGGAATCTCCAAGCAAAACCTAAGATGAAGCGCATTCTCAAAAATCACAAACAAAAGGAAGAAGTAAAGCTATGATAAGTCAACAAAATGGGAATGAGGAAGGCCAAGTAGGAAGGTCACTTGAACAATTGGATAACCCGATCTCATGTAAAGAGCGTAGGCCCTATGGAAGAAATTACTACGATGATAAGACTGGCCAAAAGGACATTCTCAACCAAATAATAAAGGACATGCTTAAGGAGAAAGAAATCCTTGAGTACGACAAGATAATCGCTTTCAAAGAACTCCTTTGTCAGAGAAAATATTTCATGTTAAAATTTTGTCTCACATCAAAATTCCTTTATTAAAATATGAGGGAACCACTGATCCAGTAGATCACCTTCTAGCTTTTGAAAACTAAATGGATTTGTATAATGCATCTGGGGTAGTTCGTTGTAAGCTTTTCTACTTAATATTTCATGGAGCAACTGTTAAATGGTATAGGTATTATCAAAAAAGGATCATTTATTCTTGAGAACAATTTTCTTATGAATTCTTAGCACAGTTTTACATATACAAAGACCAACTATAGATTCCAGCATGTTAGCTAATATCAAGCAGAAGCCAAGGGAATTGCTTGGTGAATACCTAAAGAGATTTAATACAAAAGCATCGAAAGCAGAAAATGCAACTAATAGAGAAATGCTGATGGCAGTTCGATAAGGGTTGATTGAGAAAACTGCTTTTTGGAAGGAACTTTATATTTGAGGGTGCAAAGGTCTACAACACTTCTCCGTCCAGGCAGAAAAATTCATTCAAATGGATGAGATGAACCATGCCATGAAGAAATCCCAACAAAACCAAAAAGAGGAAAGATTCAATTCTAAACATCTCAGTAAGAGGCCAAAAGGGAATAAGAGCAAAAGTGGAATTCAGAAGGAGAATTCTGAATGCAACTATGCAAATTTGAACAAACGCTCTCCCACATTTTTGCCGTGACAAAAAATGATGAAAATCTCTACTTCCTACAAGATACGGAACCATCCAAAACCGAATAAAGGAGAAAGTTATTGCAATTATATAACGACCCTTAAATTTATCACTTTGATAAATTTGATTTATTTTTAAAACATTCATATAAAAGGTTAATAATACAAGTAATATTGTTTTGAGTAATAATAAATAATAATAATCTTGTTTTGAAAAATGAATAATAATGGTAGTACTATTTTTAATGGATATTTACAAAAATATCTTCCTCGGGATTTAAATCAATAAAATAGCCGAAAATCGTTTTATCGATAAACGGCCCTATAATTATCCAAAGTTGCGAACGGGATTGGATACATACACTCATTTTTATAATTAAACAAGGATATGAAATAAAATTTATTATTTTATTTTGAAAAATAAAATGTATTTATAACATCATCAGTAATGTCTTTATAATTTATAATATGTTTTTAAATCAAGATTAAATGATTTAATAATTATTATAATTATCCATATAATTGTTTTAAATGATAATAATTCATTTGTAATAGTAATAAAGCGATAATAAATCATTTATTAGTTTTATAAAGACGAGTGTGTATGCATGCCCAGATGGGCCTGCTCTAATCACAATGTCATGCATTAATTCAACAACACATTTGCATGAGGTGTAGAGTAAATATAAATGGTTGTTGTCACATAAAAGGTAAACAATTAGGAAAACTACAATTAGATAATCAATATATTTATGAGTTAGATGCTTAGTTTTTATTATTCAGTGAATGTATTTTCGAAATGTCAGGTGAGTAGCCTTCATACTTAAATGAAACTCAACTTATTTTGCTTCAAAATGTCATAGTTTTGCACCAATTCACTATGTAGTTATATATTCTCTCTAAATATAACTTAATAAATATAGAGTAAAATGCCACACAATTTGGATTCAATAAATATAAAAGTAACCACAAACAGTTGTGTTTCAAGCCACTATATGTAAACTGTAACTTCACAATGTGCTCAAAATTACAGTGTGATAACATACAGATTGAATTGTGTCACAGTGGATGGTATACATATTATTAGCACATTATTTATTCATTTATTTGATAAATTAAAACATATTAGTAACAGTCATGTTACGTACATATTGTAAGAATTAAAAAAAGTCAGCGTGTGCAATTATATTTCAAGCCAAAGTCTGTAAAGTTTAAGTATTCAATGAGGTAAAAAAATAGTTCATTGTGATGACCAACAGATTGAATTGTAGCTCACTGGAGGTTGATTCAAATGGACAAATTTTGAATAGGTAACATCATAATTTGTTTACAAAGCGATGTTTGTACGGACAAATGTTGATACAAAATCAAACATGTGGGGTTTTACAAACGTAAATCTAAGTACAAAAAGAAAACTATCATTTTTTTACAGAAAACAAAGCAAACAGTAATTAAAACACAGATTGTGTACAGGAATATAAAGGAGATGACAGAGGGCAATGTGAAGATGTTGCCGAAAGAAGTGATTTTCCATTGTGGTCAACCGTCTCCATGCCTACTTCCTTTTCTTTTCTGAAGTTCTTCCATGGATATTTTGCTTACCAACAGCCTTTTTTGAATCAGCCTAAAAAGATAGAGTAATATATTAGTCCATTTGTATGTAGGTTACCAAACAGTATTTTAATTAGATAATTACCCCAATGACTATGCCTCGTTGAGCTGTAGTATATTAGTCCATTTATTTAATATATAGATAGAACTTTCAATCATACAAAATACCTTTTCTACGGTACTAATGTAACCACTTAAAGTGTACCTATAATCAACCTCCATGCCAAAAAAGGTAGATAGAATCCAACAATTCCACTGATTGTTAATGATAATATGCCTTCAATTCTATGTAAGATGTCAACAACAACATACGATCTGAAGAGAGATTAATTTATCTTATTCATAGTTTGATCTTATGAGCCTAGTGACACCAATAACCTTCAATGTACATTATTGAAACTATAGTGTAATTATCTTATTCATAATTTGAAAAGGCTTAATAAAAATATCTTCCTTTTTTCATGTTAGTACATTGGGAGCGACCTTAGATAACTGATAATACAGTTTAAAACTATCAAGACAAATATTTCATTCAATTCAATAACTTTGATAATGTTATAACATTACATTATGATTAGGAAAAATGTACTTTTCAACCAAAATAATGAACGCGGTCAAAAATTCAATGCTTCTCGTTTTCGTCTTAGAAAGAAAAAACTTTGTGCTATTTGTTTATTATCATATGACAATTCCTATATTTATAGGAATAACCCAACGCCTTGAATATTTACAGTATAGTTCAAGAGAATGATGAGCTGATTTTTAGGATTCATCATTAGCCATTTTAATCCTTTCAAAAAACTGTATTTCCTAGTAGCACATTATATCAAGTTTCATGAGTGAATAATTGGACATAATAGTTTGGCATTTCAGCTGAAATTGAAGGAAGTCAACATATGAAGGAAACATGAATAGAATAAGTCATTAGTATTGGGTATTTGATTGTCATATATTGATGCAGCCTAAGTGGAAACGTGCAAGGTTAATGAGTTAAATTGTGAAAATGATAAAGATTATGATTTTTTGGCTAGTAGAAGTTGAAAATGACATTATGTTATCTTAAGATTGAATGCATTAAGCCTTTCACGATACACCCTACGTAAAACTGTAAAAAAAAATTACGTTAGACTATTTGAAACGAATACAAACTTTGAGGATATGATATTATCTAACTGAAGTGCCACAAAATTTAGTAATAAAATCTTATTTAAAAACTACATTCATAAACTTGTAAACTTTGGAAAGCTGAATATATGTTTGGAATTACTTCCACAACTGAACTTCATAGTTTCGGCAAGTTATAAATTGCAAATTCTTTTTTTTAAATGTTATATCAATTAGTGAGGTTTTAATAGCTTAACGTATAATGTAAGTAATGAATGAAGTGACCACAGCCAAATATTAGAAAAATTATAAGTTGGATCACTCCTAAAATACATGCATACGTTTTGAACCATAAAAAATATTATAACATATCATAAATTCATTTGGTGCAATCAAAATGAAATAGAAATTACTTAAATCTGAAATCAAGTTAGAAAAGAAAGGAAGGAAGTCAAGGAGTTGCAATTTAGAGTATGAGGGGGTAATTGAAATTGCAAAGGAAGAAGCACACGGAATTATAAAGCAGTTTGAATATATTGATGAAAAAAAACGTGAATTTATAATCAAACTCTAAAGGAGATGTGGAAAAAATCCCTTATGAAGGATTCACATATATGCAACGTTGTAAGTGTATTTTCAAAGGTTGAGTACGTGGGGTGGGCGGATTGATCTTCGTCGCCGTTATTGTTGTAGACATATTACAAATTGAAGACGATTAACGATACAAAATTTAATGTAGAAGTGCAAAATGTTTGGAGCGGTGGAGGGAAACGACAATTAAAAATAATTGGAAAATCTAATCATTCAGTTTTTGGGATGATATGAAAGATGGTGAGAGATAAACATTATCGCCATGTTCAACTCTTTTCATAACTACGCACATGGTTTTCATTAACTAACCATATTGAAAATAAATTAGACATATATATAAATAATCATATTAATTTGAAATGTGGTATATATTTTTTTCTAACTCACTCTGTATGCATGACCATTGTTTTGCAAATTGTCCATTAAAGGAAATGTGAAATGACTGTGGTAAAATTTACATTTTAACAATCTAAAGTTGAAAATGAAATACTCAAACAGGTTACCTCCTTTAAATTAAACACACAAACAAATAACTTATTCTCGTCAATTGTAAGAAACAGAAAATGAAAGCAACCAAAGTTATTAGCATGTTAATTCCAACACTGAATTAATATTTTCAAATAATAGCAGCAGTTGACCCATAACTTTTATAACGATTTTGTTTCATTCATGCTGAAGCCAAAATCGGTGCATTGACTTAACCTTGGAGAAACTCCACACCATCATTCATGCTAAAGGTAAAATCAATATGTCCAAAAAGGAAAAAGAATTGTATTCACATTTTATGTGTGTTTGATAAACTATATTTTTAAACCGTATCTTTTTTTATAAGGTCGTTGGTTCGAGTCTAGCTGAGAGAAATCAAAAAAGAAAATTAGGATGTAGGAAAATTAAGAGACCACAGGTGTGTTGCTGGCAACGATTTTTTTTATTGAACATATTATTAGGGTACGGCATGGTAATAAAAGTGTAGAGCCAAAGATTTTTTTCAAATAGTTCTCTGTACTTCAAAGAAGCTACAAACCCAAGGGAGCATTCATGAATAATAAAAAATATTGCATACCTGAAAGTTTATTTCCATGCATCATTGTGGAAGTGTTCCTTGACGTTCACGGTCTTTTATTACCTCTGCCATGATTGCATGATCATTTATTTTTTGTTTTTGACTTTTACCCTGTGGACCTCCAATCGGTGACATAATATTGTGTGAGACCAAAGTATTAACTTTCTTGTATTTGATACCTCTATAAAATTCTAATGAAGAGGTGCTTATCTAGTGCCACAAAAATGCAAGTGAAGATTTAACCAAAAACTTTTTGAACTAAGATTATTACCTCAAGATTTGAATAAGTAACCAAACACTTTTAGAAGAAAAATAAATCTATATAACTAATGCAAGACACCATTGTTGGGTGAAACAAATTAAGTCTGTCAACCATGTACATGGGATATTAGTTAGGGAAATATTGCATCAAGTTTTTAGAAGAAAAAAATATCTACATGACTGATGCAGTCCATATACTTGCTTTAACTGATATTCATGTTGATTTACTTAACAATACAGATCTATTGTTACAACATGGAATAAAGCCTTTAAGATTAATCTGGAAAAACAATAATTTCTTTCTGTGATTAATCAATCATTCATTTGTTGAACTACGAAATAGCAAAAGTCAAATTCAATTCTTTTATAGAAACCAAACAATGAAATCACGGTCTTACCATTTACTGTCTGAAACGGTTTGTTTGAATAGCATCGCTGGTTTTCAATACCTGTAAAACAAATTTAACAAAATGATAGTAAAATTTGGTAGATCTTCGCAACAACATCTTTTTTCATAGAAAATTCACGTACAGCTAGAAAAAATTGCATTCGAAACATAATTGATGAATGGATGAAGAAAAGAGATACCTGAGACTTTTAGCTAGTTAACGTGCGACAACAGAACAAAGTCAGAATCATAGATTTATGGCATGCTCGATTTGGTCGAAATCGCCGATGATGTGATGACGAACCGTTGGATGTTTGGAGAAGATCGACGATCGCCGACGATGGGATAAAGAAGATAGATCATAAAACAGCTATTAAACGATTAGATTTAGAGATTTGGAAAGAACGCAGGGTGGAAAGAGGGTAGAAGATGACGAAGAAGTTTGGATCTGAAAATGATTCAGGGTTTGATGAGAACTAACGAAGTGATTTTCGCTGAAGGGTATTTTTGGTAATTCAGAAAGATACGGTTGAAATTAGTTCATGGAACTATCATTATTAGTTCCATGAACTGATAATTCGCTGAAGGGTTTTATTTCCATGCATCATTGTGGAAGTGTTCCTTGATGTTCACATCTTTTATTACCTCTGGCATGATTGCATGATCATTTATTTTTTGTTTTTGACTTTTACCCTGTGGACCTCCTATCGGTGACATAATATTGTGTAAGACCAAAGTATTAACTTTCTTGTATTTGATACCTCTATAAAATTCTAATGAAGAGGTGCTTATCTAGTGCCACAAAAATGCAAGTGAAGATTTAATCAAAAACTTTTTGAACTAAGATTATTACCTCAAGATTTGAATAAGTAACCAAACACTTTTAGAAGAAAAATAAGTCTATATAACTAATGCAAGACACCATTGTTGAGTGAAACAAATTAAGTCTGTCAACCATGTACATGGGATATTAGTTAGGGAAATATTGCATCAAGTTTTTAGAAGAAAAAATATCTACATGACTGATGCAGTCCATATACTTGCTTTAACTGATATCCATGTTGATTTAATTAACAATACAGATCTATTGTTACAACATGGAATAAAGCCTTTAAGATTAATCTGGAAAAACAATAATTTCTTTCTGTGATTAATCAATCATTCATTTGTTGAACTACGAAATAGCAAAAGCCAAATTCAATTCTTTTATAGAAACCAAACAATGAAATCACTGTCTTACCATTTACTGTCTGAAACGGTTTGTTTGAATATCATCGCTGGTTTTCAATACCTGTAAAACAAATTTAACAAAATGATAGTAAAATTTGGTAGATCTTTGCAACAACATCTTTTTTCATAGAAAATTCACGTATAGCTAGAAAAAATTGCATTCGAAACATAATTGATGAATGAATGAAGAAAAGAGATACCTGAGACTTTCAGCTAGTTAACGTGCGACAACAGGACAAAGTCAGAATCACAGATTTATGGCATGCGCGATTTGGTCGAAATCGCTGATGATGTGATGACGAACCGTTGGATGTTTGGAGAAGATCGACGATCGTCGACGATGGGATAAAGAAGATAGATCATAAAACAGCTATTAAACGATTAGATTTAGAGATTTGGAAAGAATGCGGGGTGGAAAGAGGGTAGAAGATGACGAAGAACTTTGGATCTGAAAATGATTCAGGGTTTGATGAGAACTAACGAAGTGATTTTCGCTGAAGGGTATTTTTGGTAATTCAGAAAGACACGGTTGAAATTAGTTCATGAAACTATCATTATTAGTAGTAAAGATATATAATAGATTTGAAATTATAAGGAAAATCGATATCGGTTTATCGATATAATAACACTTCAATTGAACAATCGTTTAATATTGATTTATATGGTTTTATAATTAAAATGAGATCATTTTAATTCATGAATAATAATAAGAAAGTAATTTTAAAAATTTGTTTATAAATATATATATACGTTAATTAATAAATGAAAATATGAACGAAGGTCGGAATCCAAATTCGTAACGGTTTGACGTATATAAGTTGTACAATGTTATTCAAATAACTTGTACACATCTATGGCATGCACATACACACATTATCATATGCATATACACATGATAATAGTAAAAAAAAATTACATAAGGTAACAAACTAAAATATTTAAAGTAATAATTACTTTCAAAAGCACACATAAAATCAATCTTACAGCACATCACCACCTCCACCATCATCACCACCATCCCCTGCACCTCATCACCATATATGGAAGTGGTTGTCGTGTGCCTCAAGGGGTGGAGGGGGGAAGTATTTTCTTAGGTAGGTAAGGTATGTTTTTAATTTCACTTCGAAGATATTTTCTCATTTTTTCCTATAAATACCACCCCTCCTTCTCACTTATTCTTCACATTTTTCTTCTTCTTTGTCATTCTTGAGCTTTCTTATGCTTTTTAATGGCTTCCATGGAAGTCTCTCTTCTTTCTCAAAAACTTGAGAAAAAGTAGGAGGGCTAAAAATAGTGGAAGTGCTTAAGCATTAATCCACTGATTACTCTTTATCTTTTCAAAAGTTAACAAAATTTTCTCTAATCTCTTCTAAACTCTAGTACTAAGCCTAAGTCATCATGGGAAGCATGATTAGCAAGCGGAAGGAGGCATGGCCATGAGCTTGGTAGGAGATGTTTAGTGAAACGCGGATTTGTTTGAATGTTGGTAGGAAGTATCGGCTTGGAAATGGGTGAGAACTCCTAAACTAGGTCTTTATAAATAGTTATAAATATTTAACATGAATATTGAATGCTTAAGATGTTTGGTTGAATGAATTACAATAATTAATGGATATTTGAAAAGTAATTAATAACAAAAAGGTAGATATGTTATATATAAAAAGTGAGAACTCTATTTATGTGTACTTTATATATTAGATGATATATATGTTTTACTATGGTTAATTATAATGATTGTTAATCATGTTTGGTTGTTTGTTTATGCGTGGAACATCAACTGTTGATTGTTTAATATGATTGTTTTATTGTGTTAACAAGTCACATTAAATACACGTCGATATTACACAAGGAAATCACTTTTCGAATCAAATTATAGAAGTAATATGGAATCATTAAAACTCTTTGAAACAGTTTTAAAATGATTTAAAAATGTTTTAAAATCACTAAAAATAAATTTGGTGAAGTTTGAATAAGAAATGAAAAATGAGTCAAAACTAGGTGCGTCGCGTAACGGTAGTTCGCGCTTTCGCACCACAAAAGTTAAATGGGTATATAAAGTAGAATGTAGCTCGGAATTCTTTATAATAAGAATTTTTCAGATTATTATATCCATAGTTTTTAAACAAAAGAAAAGGATTAAGATTTCAATAAGTAGATTTTGAAATATAAGTAAAACAAGTTTTCAAAAATATCGCGGTTTTGCAGTTTAATGACCAAAGTTTTAAAATGATTTAAAATGGATATTTTAAATGTTTAAAAATATGAAATAAATCTTATAAGTTTTTTAAAATGTTTTAAAAGAGATTTGGGTTATATAAATGAATTTCAAAATGATAGAAAAGTTGTTTTAAATCAATATAACTTTTAAAATACTATTCGCAACACTTTTTACAGTGGTTTTTAAACAATTAAAAAATGGTTTTAAACTTAACAATTTCTTCTCAAATCTTTTATAAATATTTTTAAATGAATAATTAAGTGTTTTAAAGATGATTTGAAAATTTAGTGATTTATTTAAAAGGATTTAAATAAAAGAATTAAAGAAAAGTTGTTATAAGCAATTATTTTAATCTTGGCTCTAATAAGCCGATGAGTACACCTGATTTTTTATTCATGAGATCTGGGTGAGGTGCTTAAACTAAGAAGATGTTCAGGAGCAACCCATGGCCTGACTCACTTGGCCTACCTCAGGCGAGGAATAGATAAGGTCGAATGTCGGAAACGAGTTAAGTACAAAAGATTAAAATTTTCAAATTTAAACAATACGGATTTACCATCTTAGGTAACATGGTTTCAACTTATTAAAAAGTTATGTTTTAACAATGAGATCTTTATTATGATTTAAATAAACGATTTGGAAATATTTTCCTAAATAAAATGTTTTGGAATTATTCAAAGTTTTAAAAAGAGTTTAATTAAATCGAAGAATTTAACAAAGAGAGTTTTAATGATCCCATATATATTGAAAAAGAATGTTTTTAAAGATATATATCTCTCAAAGATATTTTTTCCAATAAAAAGAAATGAATAAATCAAATGGTAATCGCCTGTTTATAAACCAACTTTTTATCGATGATTGGTTTGAAGGAACCGGGTCGGATTTGGGTAATTCCTATCCGAAAACCACTTCGAATAAATTTACGTTTCGAAAGTAAAGAAAATATATATTGAAGACCTTGATTTTAAAGGTGTGGTTCATAACAGAAGGACTGCCTGTTGACAATATTCGGATTTGGTCCTAATATTAATAAATAGTAGTGGTCCCTTCGTTATGGGATCTTCGTATGGAAGGACTAACTCGCTACTAATCCTAGAGGTAATGCCTAACCAGATGTGGTAGGAGCGTGCCTTCGGTTTGTCCTGCTCCTGAACGATCTGTATGGACGAATGTCTGACATTTTATTTCTAAATCATATTGATTGATCTCTATGAACGTGTCATCTGTTGGGTGGCGGAGAAGGCAACTTCTCTTAGCTTAACACCATTTCCTGAGACGTACGAGCTTAGGAGTTATACATTTATAGAAATCAGTTGTGTGATTATGAAATGACAAAGTGGCATTCAAAGTGGAAGATATGCTATATAAAAGGCAATCGTTACCTTAAAACTTCACACCCAGGAATAGTGAAACAGAGGATGTTTTAAGGCTAAAGTGGGTCGTGACCAATCAGGGTATGAAATCACCTCTAGATGTATAAACTTTATACCCGCTATAACATTGGGTTTAAATTATGTGGTGTATGCTTGGGAACTCGGATAGGCCGGTAATGGCCGGGTGATGTACTATTTAGTGCTATTCGTGCGATTTTTGGATAGGCCGGTCTTAATTCGCATGCGGACCAATATAAGGTCCTCTGATGCATTCCTCCAGAAATGCACTATACATGAGGTAGTCCCTTACCTCGCTATTCAGTTGGAAATCCAATCTCCAATAAGTGCCTTCGGTTTTGTCTTTAGAACCTTAAATGATTAGGTCTGGAATTTGAGATGGTAACAATTTCGGCTAAGATTCATAAGTTTACTTGCAAATGTTTTCAAAAGAATGTCATTAAAAATAATATTGCTAAATTTTCACGTAAAAATGTTTTATGTATCATAAGGTAAAAACCCGCACCGTGTTTATGTGCGGCTTGGTCTTAGGAGATGCCCTTTTGTTTTCAAAACCCATGTTTTGAGTTCTCACACTAGTCCCATGACTGACCTAGAGTTTATTTCCTTTTCCTTAAGCTCTAGGTGCCCAATTTTTTCGGGCAACCTAGTAGTCAGGTTTAGTTAGAAGAAATCCAGAAGAGCTCGAAGCATGGAGTTAGAAGATTTATGTACTATTGTATTCCGCATTTCATACGGACAGAGATTTATAACTGTCCATGTTTATCTCTGATAAATGTATTTAAAATTTCTGCTATAAATATTTTATAATTTAAAATAATATGTCTTATTCCATTCGCGTAAGGTTCTGTTTTGTCTTCTTTCCTTTCTACCCTTAAGAAACCGGGTCTCCGGCGCTTGGATTTGTGGCACGTAAATACCGAGGATGTATTAGTGTCGATTTCCGAGGGCCGAAGAAATAGGTCTTTACAAATTATCACAAAGTAAATGGACATAAGACTGATGAATGCCATGTCTTATCAAGAATAATTCAGAATATGGTCAAGTCAGGATCTCTAATGGAATTCATTAAGGAAGCTTAAAGGATCTCTCATTTCGAAAAGAATAACCCAAACACTTAGTCTAATTTTTCTATAAGAGAAAAACAGCTCTACAACTTCAGATTCAGACTCCGGCCAAATTATGAAATTTTATGGCAATTTCCCACCATGGATTATTTTTACTCATAAAAATTTCTAGTTGGATTTGTACCTAAAATTGATCATGCATTAACATAAAATTTGAGTGTCTTTATAGGTTAAAACAAAACCAATCCACTGCATCCAGATGGTTCTGGATTTCACTATCAAAACATTACAAATTTCTGGCTGACTTTGAAAGAATATAATTTAAATATCTAAGATAATATAGCTCTCTATCTCGATGCCTAAATCAATGTGGTGCAGAGAATTTCTTTTATAGAGTTCTGATTTATCATCAAACTTTCGTCATAGACCATTTTCTTGAAAAAAGGTAACTATCCAAATCTTCCCCCAAAAGAAGGGATTCTTAAGAAAGCATGATCTTGTAGTAAAAGTCTATTAGTTCAATAAATCATGACTTTTCAGATTGACAAACAATTCATTCAACTCGAAGAGGTATATATATATATCATGTAAAGGTGGAAGTAAATACACCAACCTTATTTTCAGTAAGTCATTTTATTATCAAAAGATTTACTAAACACGTCTATGAGAAAACTATTTTCAAAAGTCAAGAAGGATTATTTCCAGTTACCATGCAGATCAGGAAAAACAAATATCTATATATTTCAAGAAAGATTTATAAAATCTTCAAAGTAAATTACTTAGCATTAGTAAATGCGCACAAAAGAGTTTGGTTAAACATATCCTGGCAAAAGCATTTTCAAAGTTTTCCAAATTTTTTGGGAAAGAAAGACCTATGCATACTTTCAAAGAAAAGTTATTAGAACTACCAAAACTCATTAGCACTGCAAAAACTCTAATTAGAAAAGCCTACTCTGAAAAAGGACTTCTTTATTTAAAAGTTCAAGTATTCGAAATCTTTTCAAAAGAAAGATCAAATTTAGAAAATAACTCCTCGATTTATCAAAGAGGTCCTTTTTCAGAAAATTCTTTCGTCTAAAAAGAATATTTATGATAGAAAAGTGGACGTCCATTCCATAGTGCCTCCTAGAGGGAGAGACAAAATCCTTCAATGTCCAATCCGAAGCACCTCCTAGAGGGAGGGACAAATGCCTCTAATGTCCACTCCGGAGCACCTCATAGAGAGAGGGACTAGCCTAACACTAACTAACAATATTTTAGAGGAAGATCAATCAAGCATAAGCTATAATGCTTCGAAACACAGCAAAGCCCAAGAAGAGGCCCAAACAAATATGGACGAAGATGTCCACAACTCAAACAGAAGGTAAGACCCAAGAAGGGGCCCAAACAAATAAAAAGATGAAGAATTTTGAAGCTCAAAGAGGAGACAAAGCCTAAGAAGGGGAAAAGGGAAAATGGACAAAGATGTCCAAAACCATAAACAAGAGAAGGATAAAGATATCCACAGTCCGAAGCAGAGGTAAAGCCCAAGAAGGGGCAAAGAGGGAAATACAAAGTTGTCCAAAGTCTAAAAAAAGGCGAAGCGTAAGAAGGCAAAGGACAGAAGATATGAAGAAATCTGAAGCTAAATGAAAAGGCAAAAGGAATTAAGCGAGGAGCAAGTCCTTACTAGAAAATAAAAGAATAGCTACATTCAAAGAATAAAACAAAGCAGATTTCAAACAGATCCACTCTAGATCTAGAAATAGGGACACCTTCAAAGGAAGGGCTATATAATAAGTATCAATAAATTAATTGGGCCTATCGAACAACCAAATAGTTGAATGGAATTACCTATTGAACAGCTAAACAATCAAATGGAACTACCTGCTAAACTGTTGAAAAGCTAAACAGCTGAATGGAACTAGTCTTCTGAATGATTGAATGGATGAGTGGAACTACTCATTGAACGATTGAATGGTTGAACGGATCTACTTTGTTGAATGGTCGAACAGCTGAATGGATCTACTTTGCTAAACGGCTGAATGGTTGAACGGGACTACTTGGCTCCAATAACAATAATAATAATAGCAATAATAATAAATAATAAACACTTTAACAATTACATATTTCCTAACAAGAGGTAGTCCACTGAATAAACCGAAATCTCCGGAACTATTCGAAGTATTAGTCCATGGTAAAAGTTTTCGATATTATGTTCTAGTACAAGATAGAACTACGAAGTCTTTTCTACTTGAACTACTATCATTAGACGATTTTCTAAATCTTCTATTACTATCGAATGAGCTTTTGAATTTCTTATTATTAGAAGGAATTCTGACAAACTTTTAATTAATTTTTTGATTTTCTTAATTAATGAATTCCTGGTTTTCTTGATGGCTTTTGGACTTCCTATTGAATTTTTGTTTTTCCTCTGGAATTCAAGATTTCTACTATTATCATCAGATGAGGATTTCTGGTCTTCTATTATTATCAAAAGAGGTTTTTTGATCTTCTATTATTATCGGATGAGAATTTATGGTCTCTTATTACCAGATGGTTCTTTGGCCTTCCTATTATCATATGGAATTTTGGATTCTTATTTTCATATGATATACGAGATTTCTAGATTCCTTATTATCAGAGGGTTTTCTAACTTTTTCTTCACAATTAGTACCCGGTATTTTTATAATTTTAATCAAATGAATTTTTAATTTTCTTAAATCACTAACATATCAACAAAGTAGATTTTAGGTTTTGTGGTAGAATTTACCATAAGAAGACAAGAACCAAAAGTTAAACAGCAAAGGAGTTTGATCTAAGCGACTAAATAATGAAAGTCAATCTTCAATAACCAAAGAAGAATTAATGCAGGTGGAAAAGCTTCGGGATCCATACCAGTCTTCTTGAAAGCTTATTGCTTAGCCCTCGATCCATCTACTAGGTGATATTATTCCAAAATTGAATACTCTTTCTTAAGAACATGTAGGTAGGTTACATGATATTTAAATAATAAAAAGTCCAAAGTCCAAAATAACCTTTACAACAAATCAATGACCGATAAATAAACAATGTCAAGTTCGTAAGAAAAGCTTAAACTTTTGGGTTGACTAGAAGAACACAAATAAATGCTAAGTTTATGGCAAGAAAATAAGTCCATGTGTATGTATCGAAAACTTGAATGATAATTAACAAGTATCCTAAGCATAATGTTGCATGCCGGGTAAGTAGATTAATACCAATTGTCATATGAATTACGCTATAAAGCAAAGAGGCATTAGTGTTAAAGTCATATATTAGTATAAATCTGGATATATGGAATTTAAGATGTTAAATGATCTCAATAATTTAAAAACTTCCTTTTTTTGAGTTTGAATCACGGAAGAAAAAAGAATGTCGTCGGATTGAATGGATTTGAAAGGTAGCAAGCACCATGTTTTGGATTGTTGACTTGAAAAGTCAATATTTTTACTACACTTTAGAGGGGAAATGTTACCTACATAATTTCTCAAAGATGCTATGGTCTCTAATTCAAAGCATCAAGAAGATGATGTCGAACCTTGTTGCAAGAAGAAGTGACTAGGCCTTTATAATAACGAGTGTTACCATTTATACTAACTTCGAAGATGTAGAGCCACACTTTGATCACATCGGTTGTCATCAATATTCTCGAGGACATATGACCAGCGATACACTTAAGGATCAGCATCGAAAGAATAGAACATCGCACCTAACCAACATCGCCTTCAATCAGCATCATCTCTTGTCAACAACAAAGACCTACATCGTCATTGAACAACTTCACTCGTCATCATTATCCCTCTTCAAAACTAATTGTTATTACACTTATTATTTTCGAAGTGACATAACATGCGACGTGACTGTGAAGCCGCCAAAGATCATTATCGCCAAGGAACAATGACGTCGAACCTAATCAACATCGGAAGTGATCAACATCATAAGCCATTGATGAGTGTTGAAGTGACCCATAACGTAGTTCATTAGTGCCAAATTCTATGCGCATCGATATTCACTTATTGAAACCAAAGTAATCCCATCGACAACCCGAAGAGAGTCAACATTGTAGCACTTTGAAGACGTTGCTCAACGATGACACCAAGGATTACTAACGTATCTCAATTTTCATATAGCACACCTCATCGACATTTAGGAGGACTTAGCCTATACTTGAATACAAGTTGGTGACTAGTGTCTTCAACATCCACAAAGGATATTAGCTTTGCCGACCATCAATAATACGCATCATTAACATCATGCTTCTTTCATATGATATCCTATCAAGGTTGCTTCTTCTCCTACATTGAGTTTGTCTCAAACTGCTGCACTTCAATAATGCTGAGGGGCCGTCACTAGGTGATGATCGCCAAAGCCAAGTATGTCAATACCGAGAGTGCTAAAGTCAAGGATGTTGAAGACCATCATTGCCAAAGCGACATTAAAGATATACCATAGTCATAATCAAGCGAACCTTTGCCAAGGCCATTGTCGACGTTATCGAAGCCGATGCCGAAGCATGACGGAGATGTAGAAAGCAAGACAATGCCACCTCTTACATGTTTCAGCCACGACGATAATGCCAGGTTGAAACTGTTGAAGCCAATGATGAAATGCGCCGAAGCCATTGATGAATACCAAAGACGCTGAAACTGCTCAACCCCTATAAATATGAACCTAGGGGTGCCATTTTGGGGACGAATTCTCTCTTCCCACTTCTTACATGTTTTCAACTTTGTAAACACTAAATCAATTTAAGGATTTTGTCGGTTGTAACACTTCAACACTGTACACATAAGGACTTGGAAATCAAACAAATGCATAGCCTATAGATAATGATTTGTGACTAGCATATTTGTCTTTGATTATGATTTGCACTCTGACTTAATTGACTTTGAACTTGAACCCGCATAGCATATACGACTTCGAACTTAGACTTTAATTGCATATTTGACTTTGACTCCGAACTTGTATAAGCAGACTTCGACTTTGATGACTAAACAAAGACTGTTCACAGACTAGGAATTATGCATGCTTCAACCCATGAATTCAATGGCATCCAATACTTCATTCAACGACTTTGGCTAGCCTCGAAGAGGCTTTTCTTTGATTGACCCATTTTCTACATGCTTTTGGGTATTGACGAATTTATTCGTTAACATGTAACATCATCACATTATGATTTCATGTTTGGACTAGTTGTTATCAACTAACGTGAAACTCTCAAACGAGTCATTCCGTTGTTATCTAATAACTTAAAGTATATAAGCCCTTGGTGTTCCCAACAGTCATGAGTAAAACACCGCTCAACATTTAAAGAGCATTACACACTTTGATCTCAACAGATGCATTGATTTCCTTTTCTCGAAAAATGCTGACCAATAGTATTTAAAACAAAATATAAATTTATTTTATGATCAACTGCTCATGATTATAACTATTTGCAACTACAATCACATAACATTATATTTGAGGATTTTCTTATTATATTTTTTAAATTAATCACTTAATTAATTATATCATAACATAACAACATATATAAAGGAAAACAAATACGGTTACTGTGAAACTGATTGACTATAGAGTTAGATATATGTAACAAATTATATAATTTTCCTTGGGGCATACCACTAAGTCTTTCACTTGGCCTAGAGTAAGAATAATTTGGATCGGTCATGGCTACACACCACTTACAGAGGTAGTATGCGCTTGCCTTCTCTTATCTTCTTCTTGTAGCACTAAAAGAGGTTCTTTAAGTTCATTATTGACCCCAATCTACTAACACCTTTCTCATCGGCGATTCGTGCAATGAGAAAAGGCTTTCGCGTTCGAAAATCGACCACCTGTTACGGAGTGAACATAAGGTTTCGAGAGCTCCCTCGTAATTGATCGAGTGGGTAATAGGCGTAAATTAAGTTTTCAACTGAGTATTCTTCTCTTTTAACCGAAATTTGGTTGGGATTGTAGCTTTTACCACTATTGCTAATGTAATGGTGGCTTCGGGAACTGTAATTTACATATGCCTCCTAGGTGGGTGGTGGCTCCAATACCACTTTCTCTTCCTCCCACGAGCACTCCTTTTGCATGCACTCTAACATCGATTATCACCAAACTCCTTTATTATTCAAACTTTCACCTCATTCATCTTTCAATTTTGTGTTTGAAATCAATAATTTTGTTGTCATGCATTTACTCAAAGCAGTTCAAATTTGATTCCATGGTTTACGTGGATTTTATTTGGAGGGAAAATGATAGATTTTTACAGTCTTCTAAACTTCCCTCATAAGCTTTAAACTCCTACAACATTAATTTTCTCATCACATTTTCTCTAAGTCAAAAGTTAAAGGATAAATTTCTCCTTCAAAACCAAATTTTTTTCTGTTTGAAACTCACATATGATATTACGAAATGCGTAGTTGTTCAATTTTAGAGTGGAAACTTGGAATACACATAGAAGCTTCATTTTATTATATATTTCTTCTAAATATAAATGATAAACTGTGATTCAATTTAATTATGAGGCTAACAAAATAATAAAATTAGTTTTCCAAAATTCCTGGGCTCTTTTACGAAAATCCCTCCTTCATTGTTCGTAATTTACTAATCATTTTTCTTCATATAAATTCTAGAAAAGTACCTTTATGGAAAATCATATTTCATCATGCTCGTATCTCTTTAGCACATCATGTGGAATAATAAGTAGTTGTAACCAGCATCGACAATTTATTTGTTACATTCATCAATAATTTCTCGTATGACTTTTGTCGATTCGTTTTTGTTAATTAATTTGATCAAATAGGCTATCAATAAAATATTGTCTAATTTTCAAATAATAAACTAAAATCTTGTAAGTCAACCGTCAACATACAAAATCCTATTTGCAACAATACAGACTCAATTAAAAGTCATGTCAAATAATTTATTGGTCAACAAAATGCAACAAACATATATTTCACGTATCATCGCTTCGGCACTCTACATCGTCCAAACTATGAAGACAGTGGCGTACTAAATCATAATCAATCCAACAAACATACCCCACTATATTGGTCCGCAACCCGAACAAAACCAAACAGTCTCACACCATACGTACAATTAGTGCACTGTCATGTAATTTATTTATTTAGTGAGATGGTATAATTTCCTCAAAGCAAGAGTCTACTGTTTTAGTGCCGTGTTATTAGTATTATTTATTTGTCACTACGTAAATGGTTATTGATAAAAGTATGGCAAATAATTGCTGGTCCGTAATTTTTTCATCGTCCCATGATCCTTGAAATTCATACATTCTTTTTTTATATATATAAGCTTCACCTGCTTTCGGGGATAATAATTTGCTCGCATCAAATGATTTTGCACTGTTTGGAGAAATAATCATATCTTAATTCGGAAGGAACAATTATAAAGTTGATCAATCCTTTATCATCATCAAATCTTAACACAGCATTTTTCTTTTCACGTTTATACTTTGTCATATATATCAATATAACATGATTCAATGTATATATCCTCGGTAGGTTAATGGCATTATTGAAAATTGAGGGTACAAAACATAGAACGGTGGACCAGGGTCGGTTGCACCGCCAACCCGAAGTGAAGTTGAATTGGTTAAAAGAACAAAAATTAGGTGCAATAAGTGATGTAACAGGGGGCAATCAACATCAATATGGGCTGGTGCGTGATGCTCCACCAAATTCATTTTTTGTACTCTTTTGCCTAACTCATCACTTGATACGACCCTCTCCGTTTTTTATATTTTTTCTCTTCCAATTTGCCTCCCTTTATTCTTTTGCCACTAAAATTAAGTTATATTCAGTCCCATTCTGTCGTTCTCACTGGTTAGATCACACGGAGATAATCAACTACATAACTAAAAGGAACGTGTAATATGAATATCGTAAAATTTGGATCGGTTAAAAATGCATGTATCCATTAATATATGTTACCACATATAACTCCTCGGAAAACAAAAGCGCTCCGCGGTGAAATGAGAACCTCTTGCTAGTATATTCCGTGAATATTCCTTAAGGTGTTATTTGTCTAAACTGTCATTTAACTGAGAATATATACGTATTATGTAACAACAAAACATTGTCTCTTATTAGTATCATCGGTGGATTTGTATTAAGACATCGATTCAAACTATTTTTCAAAGATCAACAATAGCAAACATAACATTTTTGTAGTCCGCATTGTTACGTAAATCTTATATTTTTTGTATTAATTGGTAAAAATAAGAAGTGGAATGGGTAACTATAAAAAAAAAGTACGTCAATATTTATTATCCATTTTATTTATAGAGACACAGTGGATATATTTTTTGAAGTCAAAGTCAGAGACAAAACAAACTGTAATACAGTTTATAACACAAATAGAGAAACAACTGGGTAATGAAGTCAAAATTATACAAACAGATGGTGGGAATGAATATAAGCCACTGAAAGAATACTTTCAGAAAAGAGGCATTATTCATAGAACTACTTGCCCACACACATCTGAGCAAAATGGAATAGTAGAAAGGAAACATAGACATATAGTAGAAACTGGTCTAACCTTACTGACTCAGGCCTCTTTACCTATGAAATTCTGGCCAGAAGCCTTTAATACTGGTGTCTATCTAATTAACAGACTCCCTACTAAAGTTCTTAAGCATCTAATTCCCATAGAAGTATTATTTGGGATAAAACCAGATTACACAAGTCTAAAGACTTTTGGTTGCTTATGTTTTCCCTGTCTCAAACCATATAACAAACACAAGTTAAGTCTCAGGTCTACCCATGCACCTTTATAGGGTTTGGGAGTAGTCAAAAAGGATACAGATGCTTAAGCAACGATGGTAGGATCTATGTGTCAAAACACATGGTATTCAATGAGACTATTTTTCCTTTTGCAGATACAAATATAAAGACAACCAAGAAGGTCTACAGTAAAAACAACTGTTCAATACCTTCTATACCCACTGTTGCTGGATGGAACAACTCTGGTGAAAGTGTGCAGGAAGATCAGGAACCACAACACACCATACCCAGAAGTGATACTGGATCAGGTCAGGATTCACCAAAATCTTCTAGCTCCTTCCACAATGCAAGTCAAAGGAGTAATGTCCATCCAGATCAAGGAGCATCACCTCTGTCAATGCCTCAACATACTGATGAGAGCACTAATATTCAAGAGCCACCACCTGAGATACCAAAACACCACATGATTACAAGATCTAAAAGTGGAATATTCAAACCAAAAACATACAATGTGCAACTTGATACATCTGAGCCAAGAAACTACAATGAAGCCATTACAAACAACAACTGGAAGCAAGCAATGGATAATGAATATGAGGCTCTTATCAAAAATAAGACATGGAGTCTTGTACCACTACCAAAAGACAACAATATAGTGGGATGCAAGTGGACCTACAAGGTCAAAAGAAATCCAGATGGAAGTATTGCAAAGTTTAAAGCAAGGCTGGTAGCTAAGGGATACAACCAGCAGTATGGGTTCGACTTTAATGAAACATTCTCACCAGTGGTCAAACCAACCACAATAAGAATTATCCTAACCATAGCTCTTTACAGAGGATGGAAAATCAGACAGCTAGATGTTAATAATGCATTTCTTAATGGAGACTTGCAAGAGAATGTTTACATGGAACGACCAGAGGGTTACAGAAAGGGTGATAATGCCAATCTAGTATGCAAGCTTCACAAGGCCATTTATGGATTAAAGCAAGCTCCACGTGTGTGGAATAAGAAACTCAAGTCAACCCTAATAAATCTGAGATTCAATCCAACAAGGTCAGACAACTCCCTATATGTGCAATTCAATCAAGAAAAAATCACCTATATTTTGGTATATGTAGATGATATCATTGTTACTGGTAATGATACTCAGACAATAAACCAGACAATCAATCATCTCGATAAAATGTTCTCTATAAAAGACTTAGGTGACTTACATTACTTTCTTGGTGTAGAAGTTATCAGAAAATCAAACTCAGAGATGTTTCTATGTCAGAAGCGATATATTCAGGACCTACTAAAAAGAACAAACATGGATCAGGCGAAACAACTTCCAACTCCTATGACAAGTGGTCTCAGACTATCAAGAAATTCAGGAGAAAACACAACAAACGAAAAACAATACAGAAGTATTGTAGGAGCGCTACAATACATCTCTATAACCAGACCTGATCTAAGATATAGTGTAAACAAAGTATGTCAATTCATGCACAAACCACTTAGTCATCACTGGAAAGCTGTAAAGCGAATATTACGATACCTGAGAGGAACTATGAGTCATGGTCTACATCTCAACAATGAAAAGGAGTTGAACATACAAGCTTACAGTGATGCAGACTGGGCCTCGGATCCAGACGACAGAAGATCGACTACAGGATTCTGTATCTATCTCGGTTGCAACCCTATCTCTTGGAGCTCAAAGAAGCAGGCTACTACCTCTCGCTCCAGTACGGAAGCAGAATACAGAGCTATTGCCAGCACTACTGCCGAGATTGTCTGGATCACATCTCTTCTCACTGAAATCAGAATCGAGCTCACAAATACCCCAATAATCTGGTGTGACAACCTAAGCTCTGTATCCCTTTCATCGAACCCAGTTCAGCACACACGAACGAAGCATATCGAGATAGATCTACACTTCGTTCGTGAAAAAGTTCTAGAAGGGAAACTGAGGGTCAATCACGTACCAGCTCAGTTTCAGAGAGCCGATATCCTAACAAAACCTCTCTCGTCAAAGAATTTCAGCCGATTAAAGAGGGATCTAAGAATTGAAGATGGCGGCGCGAAAATGGGGACGAGAGAAGGAAACCCTAGATGAAACTGAAGGGGAGAGTTAGAATGACTGTGTCGTAGCCTATACCTCTCAATATAGTGTATTTGGTATATGGGCTTTGGGCTTGGAAACTAGCCCACTCTGTATTTTGTTATAAATACTTGTATTGTTGTACAGTGAGTTATTCAAGTTCAAATAATAAAAACTCTCATACATTTTATCATACTACACTGCTATCCTATCATCTTCATACTTTATATCAAATACTATTTCATCAAGTCTATACAAAATCCAATAGTAGGGTAACCGAGTTCAATTCTTGGCAAAGTTGCAATATTTTTGCACAATTGCCAGAAAATTGGACTGGGGCAACGAGAATGCTTAGACTGAGCGTGATGCATGCATATGACCTTTTGTCAACCTGCTTCATCTTTTATCATCAATGACCTTTTTGTATATTTCAAATACTTCGATTCTTTCGATTTAATTTTGAGTTTCGTATTTTGTGTTTTAAATGTGCATTTTGCATGATACGAAGAATGACGATGAGGAAAATTAATTGTTTTTTTATGTTTTGTAATTTTCTGTAACACGACAAAACAATTGTTTTCTGTTTTACCCGCTAACTTAATTTTCTAAACTATTTCTTTTACGAAAACAAGTACGCCGTTTAAATGGAACCTAAAAGTAAAAGGCACACCTTTACTTCCATCTAGAAAAGAGGAACCCAGTTTTGTTTGCTGTCTTCTAGATTATTTCGTTTACGATTGATTTATATTTACTATTTACTCCCTGAAACGATCTGTGGCAACACATTTAATGTGCACATAGAAAACGTTAAATCAATTCTTTAAGCACTTCCTGTGACTATACAAATGTTAATGAAACTGGCTTCCCAATCAAAATAGCGACCAATCCACGTTAAATGGGCGGCAAGATATTGAAAACAAAATACCAAAAACCAGCGTTTCTAAAACAACGAAATAAAATTCCTGCAATTGAAACATAAATGTTCAACTAAAAAGTAAGTATCACTTCTATTTTAAAAAAAAAATTGCAATGAAAAATAAAGAAATAAACATAAATAAAAAAAATGGTCATGACCATCGTTTCACTCGTTCTTGCGTTTGTTAAACAAGCGGGACGCGTTAAACTTCATTTTAGTCGAGTACAGTGGCATTAAAGAACGCTTTCACATTTTCACATAATAAAATGTTTCTATGCACCAATAGCCTAAGCACCGATAAAATTTGTACGACCCAATAGGATAGTTTCAGCATCCGGAGAATCATGTGATATCTACAAAACATGTGGATCTCTTTACCATTCTGAGGAATCCAATGTAAACCATGCTTGTGGCTCCCATTACGAAAACATAGTCCACACATACACTATATATATTACAATAATATTCGTCACTAAACCTCTCGTAGAGAATAAATGAGAAACGTCGTTTTAATTAGATTAACTAATCATATCATTTCCGACCAAATGATAGCCAATACTATACCACTCAAACGGATAATTAAAGAAAACGTTGCATAAAGCGACACCATTGTATAATAAGCAACAATGACCAACCAAGTCGCTTTTGCGGCCAAGTTAACTAAGCCATTTGTGCTTTTTATTCTATCTATAATATTAAATATATTATCATTATAAATTATTATTTTTGGACGATCTAGTGTCAAAACAATGGAAATAACCTAAGAGGCAACATATGGGAGTTATGAGGCTATTTCTTTAACATGTAAGAGCAGACAATACTAGATTGAGTCATCTTATAAAACTAACATATAACGATGATTTTTATAACTTTGGATAAATTCCCCAGATCCTATCATCCTAATTGCTTTGCGTCCAAAAATTTGATGGATGATTCCAACCAGAGAAACGCCTGAACCCGAAACTCCACTTTTAATAAGAAGATGGTTTAATTTTTTTATTTTTCTATAACAACAGGCGTACTAATTTCTTTTGTATTCCCTTAGAAAATGAAATCCGTAATTGTTCTCTGTATTTAGACAACCTTCCAAAATTTGATTTTCATTCCGATCATACCCTGCTGAAAATGATCATCGGCGAACTATAATTGTTTTTTTTTCTTTTTACAATAGGTGCTGTTGAATTTTACTCCGTATGATGGGTAAAAACGGTGAATCATTTTTTGATTGGAGTCACCATAATAATAATTTTTTGAATGGAGTTCCTTTAAAATTTGTCGTTCTTATCCAAAAATCGGGGTCCTTTAACAATGGTCAGTAATAAATCAAATGTTCCTAAATTTAATATCTCATAACAATTTCCTTTTAGTTGGAGTGCTCTTAATATTATTCCTCACAAAATTAATTCACAAACCAATTGCACGTTTATCGGTTAATCATACAAACAATAAAGGCATATGGTCGTGAGATCATCCAAAAGAAGCATACAAGATTTGGACTAAGTGTTTAAAAATAATTTTATCATCAACCTTTAACTTAAAATCTCCAAAAAAATTTACATTATCTTCGATACAAGCATATACTTTCATCATTTTCACAATTATCACAAGATAAAATGTTTATTTCTAATTGTAGGTTTAAATTTCATTTATCTAAACAAATTCTTCTTATTTAACAGTGATTACCAAGACCTATCAATGTTCATGGGAGGATATCACCTAACCAAATTATTTTTGCACATCTCACAAAGTAAAAATATGTCAAAATTAATTTCAATAACAAAATTAAAATTTCTTAATTATTTAAGTAAACATAATTTATTATGTATTCATTTCGGCATCCCGTATTAATATTTTAAAAAAATAGATTGAACCTACAACACAACACATGTATCAATTATTATTAACGTACAAATAACAAACTCCATATACTTTTAGATATAAAAACATGTAAAACAAACGATAAGAAATCAAGTACGTAAATTTCAACCTTATACATACAGGAAAAATGATATCAAAATTGAAGTTAAAATAAATTTCAAAATCATGTTTTTAAAGGCACGAAGAATTGACATGTGTATAGATCAATTTTTGAGAATAACTAATTCATGTAAAAAGCTAGATCCATGAATCTCAAGTTTAAGTCCAACAAACACCAATGAAGACTAGATTCATCTTCCATTATCAGAAATATGATTCAATTAAACCGGCATTTTTGATGAATGAAATACGTTGTTTTCAAACTTAATCAACTGCACATAAACAATAAATTAGAAATTTTTTAAAGAGACTATTATTTTGAGTAAGGTGAATTGGGAAATAATCAAATAATTGAATCACCCTTTATAAAACCTATTCAAATTAGTAGATTATCCATTATGTTTCTTCATGCTTTCTACCTTATCTAAAATAATCTTATCATACTTTATATATATATATATGTATATGTATATGTGTATATATATGTATATGTATATGTGTGAGTGTATATATCAAATTTCAAACCATAAACCCTAATTTCCTAATTTTAAATCATAATCCTCTAATTAGAAGAAGGTAGAGGATTCTCCATTTCAATCTCCATCTCAAACTCAATCCTTGTAACGAGCAGCCTTCTTGACCCTTAAAAGTCGACACTAATACATCCTCGGTATTCAGATGTCGAACATCCAAGTGTCGAAAAGACAGATTGTTGGGATGAAAGAAAAGAAAAGACAAAACAGAATCTCACATCGTGACGAGTAACATATAATACGCACATGATCATTACAAAAGAAATCTATAACATACATACATAAGTCAGAGTAAACTAACATATCATCAGCCTATACAGTTATAACAACCCGTCCTCACAAATGCTAATAAGTACAAAGCAAGAAATGCAGCGGAAATAAAATATACGTGTATACGTCTTGGAAACATCCAGCTCGTCTCCTGAAGCTCCAAAGCATCCATAACTAAATCTAGGGCGGACATGAGCATTATAAAAAAATAACGCCCGGATTAGTATGGTAAACTAGCGTGAGAAACTCAAATCATATGGATTTTTAATGTTATAAAACCTTTCAGAAATAAATGGATCTCGTAAGACCACACCGCACATAAATACGAGCAGGTTTTTACTTTATGATAACCAAACCGTTTATAGAAAATATTCTGATATTATAATAACGTCTAAAGTTTAAGATAAATATTGAATCACAGCCGGAATGGTTACATTAATTACATTCGACGTCATACATATTATACAACTAAATCTGCAAAGACACATATTAGAAAATGAATTCCATATAATAACAAGGCTATGGGGTACCGCTTATCATAGTACACCTCTAGCAAAATTGTACCGAGAGCCTTAGCAAAATCCCTGCGAATCATGGGCCGGCCTACCCCTTCCTAGATAGTACCAAATATGTCATCACCCTAGTTGTCTCTGATAAACCGTTTTCATGGCCACAAGCATACATAATCTGAGAATATCGATTTGGATACAAGTGATAACCATACCCTAATGGTAGCGAACCATATAGCCCTAAAGCATATCCCATGTTTTAGTCATTGCCGGGTGTAAGGCTTGAGGAAACCTTTTACCTTTTTAGCAAATTCCACTTGGAATGCTAACACCGCCCTTCAGGCAACAATGTGATGCCGTCATTCATCCATACAAGTTGTTCAGGATAAGAAAAATGTAACGACCCTGAATTTTTGACATTTGAAATGTGAATATTTAATTGAGTTTAAATATTCGAATGATTGTTTAATTTGAAATTCGAATATCAGAGTGAATTTGGCAATTAAATTATTGAATTTAATTTGTTAAAGTTGGGAAAAATTTGAATCTTCAATTTTAAGCTGATTAAAATTATTTTCAAGGCTTGGAAAATCTATATTGATAATTCTGAAGGTACTGGAACTTTCAGAATTGAATTTGGAAGTGGTTTGTTCAGTTTTGAAATTTTATCGTTTAAATCGATATTTAAAAATAGCCTTCCGGGGCACAATCTCAGAATTCGACAAAACGAGTTCCATTGAATCCGTAATATTGTATTATTATCAGATTTCAATTTTCGTAGCGTTTGGAGTTGTTGTGTGAGCGTACGATAAGAAAACGTGTTGAAATTAAATCGAAAATTTAATATTATAACTGGTCCAAAAAGCTATCTTCTCCATACGATCGAATTTGGACTCGGAACCTTTTCCATTGTGTTCGGAATAGGTGTATAACATTACGAACGCCTGGCGGCATGCCTCGATAGGAAGTCGAGATTTTGAGTTGCGATTCGGAGGCGATTCAAATTTGAATTTAAATAACTTATACAATGGTTTGACTGGTCAATGTGGTGTACATCAGCTGATATTATTTCACATCAGCTGTTCTTCTTTCATTTCGCTACCACTATAGCAAGGCGTGATCTGTACGCAAAGAAATTTCCTTCACGCAACCTTCCACTCAAGTTCAGGGATCACGTTTTATTTCATTTCAAAACAGAATTCAGAGAAAGGATAAAACAATGGCCGCTCTCATTCGAATTTCCTTCACTCCCTTCTTATACGAAATCAAAACGGAAACGAATTCTCAACTGAAAAGAAAGAAAGAAAATCGCTGCCTCATTTACCATTAAAACCGTGTCTTCCTCTCCAGCTCAAAAGTGATTCAACATAAAAAAAATGGAGGATGAAATCGTACAAATCGAAAGCGAAATTTGAAAAGGAAAGGAACGCGTAGTCGAGCAGGCAACTTGGGGGAAATGGCCGCGATCGAGGGAATTGACATAAAAGGGGAGGAAGGTGCAATTTTGCCAAGTGGCCGGCGGCGCGTTGTTTGATGGTCGCGAGCTCGAGATTTGGGGTTTGGACAGTGCGACGTGGTGGCACTCGAACTTCGTTTTGGAGAGGGGTTCGCGTGGGGCGACGATAATCGATGGTGAAGTGTCAGTGGGGAGCTTCGTTCTCAAGGCAATGACTGGCACTCGCGAGGTTGGTTCGCACTTGCGAAGGAGGAGTGTGGTGTTCGGTGGCATCGGCTAGGATTCGAAGTCGAGAGAGGGACCTAGGTTCGTTCGATTTGTCAGTGAGGTAATCGATATTCGTCTTTCTCATTTTTTTTACTTGCTGGTATATTTATATTCAGATTTAAATTAATTATAGCCTAAACAGAAATTTTTAGGGAATATTATAAGTAGGATTTTGATTTACAGCAGAAAAAATATATATATTGATAATGTATTTGGGTGATTGACTTGATTATTAACTTATTAAATTTATTTTAGCTATAAAAGATTTGTAAAAGAGAAGAATTATTTAGTTAAAATCAAATGGCTAATTAATTTAATCTATTAATGGAAATTGTTTTATCCAATTGTTTCAAATATTAATCAACTGTATAAATATTTATACAAGGTTAAAATTGCAAAGGAATCAAGCCGAGAATGAAAATGGATTGCAAAATAAAAAGCTAAGGTGAGATCTTCTCACTCAAATGAAAGTGGAATTTTCAGTTATTGATTGTTATTGGATGTGATAGTATATATAGTAATATATATAGCAATATATATATATATATATTGGAGTTGTTGATTTCCCGCATTATATAGGGATGAGACCCTATGCGCTGCATAATAGCGGATGATATTTTATAAATCCCATATACCGCGATATTCCACCTCGAAGTGGAATTGGTATTGTGCTAACATCTGTGGATGCAGGGAAACAGGTTGGAGGGATCCAACAGGATTCCTCAAAACATTTGAATTGGTTTTATATGTTGTGTGATTGATTATTTATAATCTGTGTATGATTATATATGTGATTGAATGTGTTGAAGGCTATAATTTAACCGAATGTATTTTTGGTATCGTTGGATACCAGAAATAAATGAAATTGGATTTTTTGAAAATTTAAATTGGAAATTTTAAGTAAATTCTTTTGAAAGAATTGGTTGAATTTAAAAGAAGGATTTTAAAAGCGTAAAGTTGATTTTTGTAATCTTATCGAATTATTTCCAAATTATGGGAAAAGGTTTTTATAAATGGATTTTGAATAATATTATTCGAAAGTTGGAAAATTTATTTAAAATGGAATTTTAAATGGTTTGGAAGAGATAAAGGAATTTATTTTCAAAAGTGATAAATTTATTTGAAATCCAATTGATAATTGATTTGGTATTTGAAAATAAATATTTGGGAAATCGATATGAAATTTATTTGATGTTGAATGAAAAAATTGATTTGTGTTGAAATAAAATTGGAAATCGATTTGCAAATAATTTGGTATTTGGAAATAAACTTATAAATCAATTTGAAATTGATTTGGTGTTTAAAAAGAAATCAGAAATCAATTTGGAATTTGATTTGGTGTTGAAAGTGAATATTTGAGAAAATCGATTTGAAAATCGTATAAAAAAGTGAATATTTGGGAATGTAAATTCGGAATAGAATTTATAAAGGAAAGGGAAATTTATTTTAAAAATAAACACTTATTTATTTTTAAAGTGCGGAAATAAATTACAGATTTGGGATGTAAATTTGAAATAAATCGATAAGGATTTATTTAATTGGTTTTAATGGACCATTTTGTGAGGAAGTGTGAAAATGTGATTTGAAATTGGTTTTAGAATATTAAAGTGTGGAAAATATATATCTTGTGAAGATATTTTGAAAATAAATAATTTGGGAAAAAATATTTAAATCTGATGATTGTTGTGATATGTTGTTGATAGTTAAATAACCGACTATCAATATTTGAATTTGAAATGGCACTTGATTTGTTTTTAAAACAAACGCTCATTAATCGGTTAAGCCGGGAGAGGATCTTTGTGCCATATAACCCATTCCGAATAGTGATACGTCGTGAATGGACATTATTTGAAGACTGGTGTGAAGACCGGGTATTTTCGAAAATGAATGGACAACCTGTCGAATGTCTCTGCACCGAGTTACTCCGGTATAGAGATTTATATCACTCTTCTTGTGATGGGAAGTCCGGACGTGATTAGTGAATACCCGGATTGCAAGGGCTTCTTTGGAAGTGCCTTCGGTTCCGTTCGATCCCGGAACGGACTTGTGTGGATGTGTGTCTGACATTACACTTTGAGATGTAAAGCTGGTTTCTATCAAATACATTTCTGTTGGTGGCGGAGAATTTATTCTCTTAGCTTAACACCCTTCTCTGAGACGTACGAGCTCAGAGGTTATGTAGTTGATGGTTACTAGTGATACATTCCCAATTTGGTAATGTGGCATATGAAGTGCTGTTGATCATCTGTTGATCAAAGCATGGCTTTGTGAAAAAGCGTGGCTTTGTGAAAAAGCATGGCTTTGTGGACGAGACTTCGTCGAGCCTCACAACCCGGTAATGGTCGAAACAGGAATGTTGCGACAAAGGTTTTTAGGGGTAGCGCCTCTAGGGTATGTCATCTCCTTCTGGATAAAAGGTGATATCATGGTATGGAGCCCAGATATTTTACCTATGTTGATGCTGCAAAATTATTATACTTTGGGGTTGTTTCTTTGTGATTGAGGATCCTCGGATAAAGGTCGGTAACGACCGGGGATGGCATAGCTCGTGTGTTAGTTACCTAGTTACAGCTTGGTTAAAGCGTGAGGTAACGTCGGCCTTGTGTTTGCAGAGATCCGGTTAGGTTCTCGGGGCGTCTTTCCAGAGGCGTTTCCATTTCGGTGTAAGGAAGTTCCTTTACCTGACCATTTGTTGGAAATCCAAAGAAACAATACGCGCCCTGTACGGTTTTAGTTGTAGAACCTGCCATTTACTTATGGTGGTCACCACTGTTTAGATGGTAGCTATAGTAGGCATACAATAATGGTTGTATGTTGGCTAAGATTGATATTATACTTTCGAAATGTTTTCCACACTAGACATTAATAATAATATCAACTGATTTTGCGTAGTAAGCATCTTTGACTATCATAAGGGGAAATCTCCCCCAATTCTTCGTTTGCATTGTGTGTGTGGCGGGAGGCCTTATGGTAGTTTCATTTTCCAAAAGCATTGTGAATCTGTTTTATTTTCTTTGTGAAAATAACTGTTTTACGATCTCACACCAGTCACCATGACTGACTCGGAGTTTATTGTTCCCTTTCTAAACTCTGGGTGCCCATAATTTTCCACACGGGCAGCCTAGAGTTATGTTATCAGGATATTCAGGATATTCAGGAGCTTTGGAGATGAGCTGGATGTCGAGGCCTACTACCGTACTTGTTTATTTATTCCTCTGTGTATTCTATGTGAGGACAAGTTTATATAACTGTCCATTGTTGTATTGAGTTGTATATTGACTCTGATGATGTATGTATAAACTGATATAGTTCTTTGTTTAAAGATTATTGATTCATCTATTGTATATTATTCCGCTGCGAATGTGAGATTCTGATATTGTTTCTGTTTTTTCTTCTTTCTTTTCTTCCGTCCTCTTCTACCTCTTCTTTTTAACCCTAATGGTTCGGTTTTCCGGCATTCAATTGCGCGGCATTTGATACAGTGGACGTATTAATGTCGACTTTCGAGCGTCGAAAAGTCGATCGTTACAAGTGGTATCAGAGCTGTTGGTTAAGCGACAACCCTGGCTCTGTTGGGTGTTACTCATTAGAGATAGAGTTAGTAGTGCTCTAGAATGAGTGTGAGTGTAATAATAGATATGAGCGCGTATTTGTTAGTGAATACAAAATTTTGTTTTGTATTGCGTTGACTTATCGGTTCATTGTTTATAGATTCTGGTCGGTGCAGTCTGGCCAACTGTAATCGATAGGGGTTTCTAAACTCTTAAACAAGATAAATTGACACAATATTGTTTTAAATAGGGTAAATGAAATAATTTTACCCAAAACTATTTTTGTATAGAAAAGAAATGATTTTCTATGAATTATTATAGTATATGGATGCTTTGTTGTTAGGAAGTGATAATATTGAAATATTATCATTATTATATGGAAATTGAATAAGAAATAATGGTATAACCAAAGATTTGGAGATAAATTCATTTAACAAATGAAATTTATAAATATGAATTGAAAAGTATAAGAAAATAAATTCATATACGAATGAGATTTGTAAATGAAAATTGTAAATGTGCTTTATAATTGGAAATAGAATTCCAGAAAAATATTGAAAATAAATTTTTTAAAGGAATGAATTTGTGAATGAACAAATGAGGTTACATTTGTAAATAAATGAATTGGAATTGTAAAATGGATTGAGTTCAAGTAAATTAACTTGATAATATATTAAATCATGAAATAATGAATTGGAAGTTGAATTGGTTAAATTAAAATTGAATTGTGAGCTGAATAAAAAAACGGTTTGAATTTGCATATAAATTCAAGATGAATTGAATATGGAAATGTGAAATTGAATAGTGATAAATGTATAACTTCAGTAATAAAGTGAAAATAAATACAAGAAGTGTATATAAATATTTGCATTGTTGTTGTCGAGTTTTGTACAATGGTTTTGAACAAATCGAATGGTTTTGTGAATATGGAATGCAAATTGAATTGAAATGGAATCAATTGAATTAGATGTGAACTCGTTTCACTTAAAAATGAATTGAATGAAAGAAAGCGAATTGTAAATCACTGGAATTGAATAGAAATGATGTAAATTGGATGAAAGCAATTTAATTTGTATTGAAACCATATGAATTGCTTATGGAATTTATTTTGAATCTATTGCTTATGAAATCTGGGTATTTGCTATTGAAAATAAATGAAATGTAAATAGATTTCCTATATTTGTCACTTACGTGTTTAAATTGAGTAAGTATAGGTTTTTGGAAGCAGTTTGGCTGCATTTTGGTTGCGCGAAATGCTAATAAATAAACCGCTTTGCTTAAAAATGCTAAAAGGTACGCCTACGCAATACAAAAAAATAGGAAATATGAACTGTTTTTGCTTTTTCGACCGAGTGGGTCGATGTATATATATTTATATCTTTTGTCATATTGCAAAAGCTCCTCCGTACAAAGGAGACTCCGCCAAAATTTTCCGAAAATTTTGGGAGTTAGAAAATTTTTGAAAATTTGGAAAATTTTTGTTAACGGAAAATTGATTTTCAAATTGTAGTGGAAATGTAGGAATTGAACTAGAAAATGAAAACCATTGTTTTGGTCGAAGTTGAAAGTTTTGGAAAAAGTGAATATTGAGTTTTCACTAAGTGAATTTTTGAAGATAAAATGAATTCAGATTGAATTGAAATTGTAAATTGAATTCAAATGGGATTGAAAATGCAAAGTTGAATGGAAACGAATATATAACTTTGTTAATGAAGTGAAAACAAATATAAGAAGTATGTAAATACTTATATTGAACTTAAGAAATGAATGGTGAAATTCTTAAGTAAATGAGTGTTTGGAATCCAATAAGTGAATTTGGACATTGTTGTTAAGTAAAGCATACATGGATTGTAAAGGCTAAGGAAAATGGCATGGGATTTTGATTTCGAAGATGAATTTGAATTTCTCAACAAAAGGTATGTGTTTAAAATTTCGGTATGAAATTTGATGGGATTCTGGTTTTTCCACTTGGCATTTTGTTTTCTATTGGGATTTGAGAGTCCGTAGGGACATTTTGTAGTTGTACCGAGCTAGCCACGCAAAGGAGACGCTGGCGAAATTTTTCGAAAATTTAGAGAGTTAGAAAATTTTTGAGAAATTTTGGATAATTTACAATTTGAATTTAAATTTAAATTTGAATTGTGAAGCAAAATAAAGTTGCTTGAAACTATGAAAGTGTTTGGAAAGTTAGCTGAAGTGATAACGAATCTTTAATAAAAAGATTCGTTTTGAAAATTTGATAAAACAGTTTGATTTTGGTAAAATGATAAACGGGTATTGGATTATTCTTCTTAACTTGTAATTTCGGGACGAAATTCTTTTAAGGGGGGAAGATTGTAACGACCCTGAATTTTTGACATTTGAAATGTGAATATTTAATTGAGTTTAAATATTCGAATGATTGTTTAATTTGAAATTCGAATATTAGAGTGAATTTGGCAATTAAATTATTGAATTTAATTTGTTAAAGTTGGGTAAAAATTTGAATCTTCAATTTTAAGGTGATTAAAAATATTTTCAAGGCTTGGAAAATCTATATACATAATTCTGAAGGTACTGGAACTTTCAGAATTGAATTTAGAAGTGGTTTGTTCAGTTTTGAAATTTTATCGTTTAAATCGATATTTAAAAATAGCCTTCCGGGGCACAGTCTCGGAATTCGATGAAACTAGTTCCATTGGATCCGTAATAGTGTATTATTATCGGATTTCAATTTTCATAGCATTTAGAGTTGTTGTGTGAGCGTACGATAAGCAAACGCATTGAAATTAAATTGAAAATTTAATATTATAACTGGTCCAAAAAGCTATCTTCTCCATACGACCGAATTTGGACTCGGAACCTTTTCCATTGTGTTCGGAATAGGCGTATAACATTACGAACGCCTGGCGGCACGCCTCGATAGGAAGTCGAGATTTTGAGTTGCGATTCAGAGGCGATTCAAATTTGAATTTAAACAACTTATACAATGGTTTGACTAGTCAATGTGGTGTACATCAGCTGATATTATTTCACATCAGCTATTCTTCTTTCATTTCGCTACCACTGTAGCAAGGCGTGATCTGTACGCAAAGAAATTTCCTTCACGCAACCTTCCACTCAAGTTCTGGGATCACGTTTTATTTCATTTCAAAACAGAATTCAGAGAAAAGATAAAACAATGGCCACTCTCGTTCGAATTTCCGTCACTCCCTTCTTATACGAAATCAAAACGAAAACGAATTCTCAACTCAAAAGAAAGAAAGAAAATTGCTGCCTCATTTACCATTAAAACTGTGTCTTCCTCTCCAGCTCAAAAGTGATTCAACATAAAAAAAATGGAGGATGAAATCGTACAAATCGAAAGCGAAATTCGAAAAGGAAAGGAACACGTAGTCGAGCAGGCAACTTGGGGGAAATGGCCGCGATCGAGGGAATTGACATAAAAGGGGAGGAAGGTGCAATTTCGCCATGTGGCCGGCGGCGCGTTGTCTGATGGTCGCGAGCTCGAGATTTGGGGTTTGGACAGTGCGACGTAGTGGCACTCGAACTTCGTTTTGGAGAGGGGTTCGCGTGGGGCGACGATAATCGATGGTGAAGTGTCAATGGGGAGCTTCGTTCTCGAGGCAATGACTGGCACTCGCGAGGTTGGTTCGCACTTGCAAAGGAGGAGCGTGGTGTTCGGTGGCATCGGCTAGGATTCGAAGTCGAGAGAGGGACCTGGGTTCGTTCGATTTGTCAGTGAGGTAATCGATATTCGTCTTTCTCATTTTTTTACTTGCTGGTATATTTATATTCAGATTTAAATTAATTATAGCCTAAACAGAAATTTTTAGGGAATATTATAAGTAGGATTTTGATTTACAACAGAAAAAATATATATATTTATAATGTATTTGGGTGATTGACCTGATTATTAACTTATTAAATTTATTTTAGCTATAAAAGATTTGTAAAAGAGAAGAATTATTTAGTTAAAATCAAATGGCTAATTAATTTAATCTATTAATGGAAATTGTTTTATCCAATTGTTTCAAATATTAATCAACTGTATAAATATTTATACAAGGTTAAAATTGCAAAGGAATCAAGCCGAGAATGAAAATGGATTGCAAAATAAAAAGCTAAGGTGAGATCTTCTCACTCAAATGAAAGTGGAATTTTCAGTTATTGATTGCTATTGGATGTGATAGTATATATAGTAATATATAGCAATATATATATTGACATATATATATATATATATATATTTGAGTTGTTGATTTCCCGCATTATATAGCGGATGAGACCCTATGTGCCGCATAATAGTAGATGATATTTTATAAATCCCATATACCGCGATATTCCACCTCGAAGTGGAATTGGTATTGTGCTAACATCTGTGGATGCAGGGAAACAGGTTGGAGGGATCCAACAGGATTCCTCAAAACATTTGAATTGGTTTCATATGTTGTGTGATTGATTATTTATAATCTGTGTATGATTATATCTGTGATTGAATGTGTTGAAGGCTATAATTTAGCCGAATGTATTTTTGGTATCGTTGGATACTAGAAATAAATGAAATTGGATTTTTTGAAAATTTAAATTGGAAATTTTAAGTAAATTCTTTTGAAAGAATTGGTTGAATTTAAAAGAAGGATTTTAAAAGCGTAAAGTTGATTTTTGTAATCTTATCGAATTATTTCTAAATTATGGGAAAAGGTTTTTATAAATGGATTTTGAATAATATTATTCGAAAGTTGGAAATTTTATTTAAAATGGAATTTTAAATGGTTTGGAAGAGATAAAGGAATTTATTTTCAAAAGTGATGTATCCAATTGATAATTTATTTGGTATTTGAAAATAAATATTTGGGAAATCGATATGAAAATTTATTTGATGTTGAATGAAAAAAATTGATTTGTGTTGAAATAAAATTGGAAATCGATTTGCAAATAATTTGGTATTTGGAAATAAACTTAGAAATCAATTTGAAATTGATTTGGTGTTTAAAAAGAAATCAGAAATCAATTTGGAATTTGATTTGGTGTTGAAAGTGAATATTTGAGAAAATCGATTTGAAAATTGTATAAAAAAGTGAATATTTGGGAATGTAAATTCGGAATAGAATTTATAAAGGAAAGGGAAATTTGTTTTAAAAATAAACAGTGATTTATTTTTAAAGTATGGAAATCAATTACAGATTTGGGATGTAAATTTGAAATAAATCGATAAGGATTTATTTAATTTGTTTAAATGGACCATTTTGTGAGGAAGTGTGAAAATGTGATTTGAAATTGGTTTTCAAATATTAAAGTGTGGAATAATATATATCTTGTGAAGATATTTTGAAAATAAATAATTTGGGAAAAATTATTTAAATCTGATGATTGTTGTGATATGTTGTTGATAGTTAAATAACCGACTATCAATATTTTCCTTTGAAATGGCACTTGATTTGTTTTTAAAACAATCGCTCATTATTCGGTTAAGCCGGGAGAGGACCTTTGTGTCATATAACCCATTCCGAATAGTGATACGTCGTGAATGGACATTATTTGAAGACCGGTGTGAAGACCGGGTATTTTCGAAAATGAAAGGACTACCTGTCGAATGTCTCTGCACCGAATTGCTCCGGTATAGAGATTTATATCACTCTTCTTGTGATGGGAAGTCCGGACGTGATTAGTGAATACCCGGATTGCAAGGGCTTCTTTGGAAGTGCCTTCGGTTCCGTTCGATCCCGGAATGGACTTGTATCGATGTGTGTCTGACATTACACTTTGAGATGTAAAGCTGGTTCCTATCAAATACATTTCTGTTGGTGGCGGAGAATTTATTCTCTTAGCTTAACACCCTTCTCTGAGACGTACGAGCTTAGAGATTATGTAGTTGATGGTTACTAGTGATACATTCCCAATTTGGTAATGTGGCATACGAAGTGATGTTGATCATTTGTTGATCAAAGCGTGGCTTTGTGAAAAAGCGTGGCTTTGTGGACAAGACTTCGTCGAACCTCACAACCCGGTAATGGTCGAAACAGGAATGTTGCGACAAAGGTTTTTAGGGGTAGCGCATCTAGGGTATGTCATCTTCTTCTGGATAAAAGGTGATATCATGGTATGGAGCCCAGATATTTTACCTATGTTGATGCTGCAAAATTATTATACTTTGTGGTTGTTGCTTTATGATTGATGATCCTCGGATAAAGGTCGGTAACGACCGGGGATGGCATAGCTCGTGTGTTAGTTACCTAGTTACAGCTTGGTTAAAGCGTGAGGTAACGTCGGCCTTGTGTTTGCAGAGATCCGGTTAGGTTCTCGGGGCGTCTTTCCAGAGGTGTTTCCATTTCGGTGTAAGGAAGTTCCTTTGCCTGAACATTTGTTGGAAATCCAAAGAAACAATACGCGCCCTGTACGGTTTTAGTTGTAGAACCTGCCATTTACTTATGGTGGTTACCACTGTTTAGATGGTAGCTATAGTAGGCATACAATAATGGTTGTATGTTGGCTAAGATTGATATTATACTTTCGAAATGTTTTCCATACTAGACATTAATAATAATATCAACTGATTTTGCGTAGTAAGCATCTTTGACTATCATAAGGGGAAATCTTCCCCAATTCTGCATTTGCATTGTGTGTGTGGCGGGAGGCCTTATGGTAGTTTCATTTTCCAAAAGCATTGCGAATCTGTTTTATTTTCTTTGTGAAAATAACTGTTTTACGATCTCACACCAGTCACCATGACTGACTCGGAGTTTATTGTTCCCTTTCTAAACTCTAGGTGCCCATAATTTTCCACACGGGCAGCCTAGAGTTATGTTATCAGGATATTCTGGAGCTTTGGAGATGAGCTGGATGGCGAGGCGTACTACTGTACTTGTTTATTTATTCCGCTGTGTATTCTGTGTGAGGACAAGTTTATATAACTATCCATTGTTGTATTGAGTTGTATATTGACTCTGATGATGTATGTATAAACTGATATAGTTCTTTGTTTAAAGATTATTGATTCATCTATTGTATATTGTTCCGTTGCGAATGTGAGATTATGATATTGTTTCTGTTTCTTCTTCTTTCTTTTCTTCTGTCTTCTTCTACCTCTTCTTTTTAACCCTAATGGTTCGGTTTTCCGGCATTCGATTGCGTGGCATTTGATACAGTGGACGTATTAATGTCGACTTTCGAGCGTCGAAAAGTCAATCGTTACAAAAAAACTGAAGGCACTACTAGTACTAAATCCTCAAGGTTGGTAGCAAGCAGTCCTTGCACTTCAAAGAACTTTGTCTACGATTTCCTCATCCTCAAGATGTCTTCAATTCGAACACTTATGCCAGTTCGAAGTGGTTTTAGGATAACTTATTTGCTCCCAATCCCTTCGAACAGACAATCGATAATTTCAAAACTAACCAAGATTTGATAGTCGGTTATCTAACTATCAAATAAACAAATAATCAAATCAACGATTTAATTTCACATGGAAACCAAACATTGTTAAGCACATAAGCAACCACTAAGCCTCTTTATCATTAATTAAAAATCACTTTGTAAATTGTTGTATTAAAATACTTTTACAAAAGATACAAGTATACTACTCATTCACTACTCATTTATACTCTTTCACTGCTTGGAGAAATATTCATATACTTATCTCATTGGTATAATTATATTCACAAACTACTACACTTTCAATACTTAGAGAATGTAACCATATACTTATCTCAATGGTATAAGTATATTCACAAACCACTACACTTTCAATACTTAGAAAATTTAACTATATACTTATCTCAACGGTATAAGTATATTCACAAAAACTTAGGAAAGATTTCACTTTCAAAACCATACTTATTTGGGTTAAAACTAATGTCATTTAAAACATTAATTTTATTAAACCAAAAACACTTTCTTTTTAGGCGTAAGTAAATGGATCGTATGGAAATTAAACCAAATATACTTACTCCCGCTTTTCGATTTCAAATTTGTACTATTCCTTGATCAACAATGTAGTCGGACCAAGGTTTTAAATCTCGGATTTCGGTCACGTCTCGTCTCGAAGAATTTAGAGAGCTCATCTCGTATCGGGTGAGATCTCGAACGAGATGAGTGCATCTCGATCGTCCATCTCGGATTTACATCTCGGTTTCTAAAATTCATTTCGGAGTTATCTCGGAGTATATGTCATGTCGAAAATTAATTTTCATACACCTAAATTTATAATACTATTAACTACCTTAAGGAAAACACTATGCACTTACCTTGAATATAGCACATGCTTATCATTAGTAATTTAGTATGGAAAAATATCACTTGTATCATGTAAAATAAACAAATAACTAGATTTCATGAATTATGTTCAATATAATGTCATATGAGATAAAGTAGACAAGAAACAAACCATAATATATGCACCTTTACTTTGTTTGATCATTCACTTAACCTTTCTACACAATATAATGTCTCATTTCTACCTTTTATGATTTATAGTGTTGCAAGAGAAATCTTAATTTTACAAATACAAAAGTCTAAAAGTAGAATTAAGATATTCTAGTCTGATTATAGTATTTAATTATTAGCAAACAAAATCTCATTAAGCAACTAATAACATTGATATTTCAAACAAATGTAGAAAATAGCATATATAGTACAAACAATTTTCAAACACTTAGTAATATTATAAGAAAAGCAAAAAAAATGATGTACGAATGAACATGTAATCATCAAATGAAATTAATAGATGAAATAGAATTCCTTTATTGCTTAAAAATAAGCCTTGAGAAAAAAAATTATAGCAGCAAAGACTAAATGAAATCAAATTGGGAATCCATTTGGAACATAAAGTTAAATAAGTGAAGCTTAATATTTATAGCCACAAAAAAATAGGTTAGGAAAAAACTCAAGAAAGGGTCAAAAAAGAACATTGAAACCGAATGTAAATTAATTTGGATCAAAAACCTAAATGAAAACCATAAAGTGAAATACTTACCATAATCGATGTAGATTTTATCATCTTCTTACATTCGTCACTGCCGTAAAATAAGAGACGAATATTAAATGAGATTTATACAAGAAATAAGGGTTAAAAAAGTACAATTAAGAAGGCTTAAATTAAGGTAAAGGATGAGCCAGCCCAATACGGAAGAAGAGTTGATTTTTCCAAAATTCAACAACTCGGCCGATATCTCGCTATTAAATCTCGTCCGAGATATCGAACGAGATACCGAAATATCGTCCGAGATTTGGGTCAGACGAGATTCAAACGAAATAGCCTGTTTTGAATCGCCCAGGCTTGAAAACGAGATCTCGGCCGAGATCTCGGCCGAGATGAGCGAGATTTAAAACCTTGAGTCGGACAAGTTAGCACACTATCCTTGCCTCGACATACTTCTTAA
The DNA here is from genome assembly GCA_030737815.1 of Allium fistulosum. Taxonomy (NCBI): domain Eukaryota; kingdom Viridiplantae; phylum Streptophyta; class Magnoliopsida; order Asparagales; family Amaryllidaceae; genus Allium; species Allium fistulosum. The sequence goes on along the minus strand of CM060905.1, from coordinate 491,477,128 downwards.
TTCTCAGGATAGGGATGAGTTTCCCTACGTTGGAATTTGGTGTTAAGTATGAAGTAATACTTCCATGCAACCATAATTAAAAATGATCATTTGTAGAAATCAAATCACATTCCTTTTATAAATCTCCTCAAAATTTATAAAACTCCTTTTATAAATCTCCTTTCTATTTGTATAGCTTCTTTTTATAAATCTCCAAATATATTTATAAAACTCCTTTTTGTGAATCTTCAAATATAATTATAAAACACCTTTTATAAATCTCCAAATTTATTTAAAAAACTCCTTTATAAATCTCCAAATATAATTATAAAACTCCTTTAGTTTCAAGATAGAACCAAATATTTTTCATATAACGATCATTCCATATATTACTATAAATCTACAAATTTTATTTATTATACCAAATTATAAAAATGATATCATCTCTCTTTTTATAAAATACCATTTATAAATCTCTCTTTTTACAACATTTTATATAAAATGTTTCACCAATATTTATTCCAAAATATTGCTATCTTCTTTTAAAACAGAATTACTTTATTTCAACAAATTAACTCACCATTTTTTTCCTTTAAAATATACATTATATGAACTTTTATGTACAATGAATACTTCTTGAAATATTTTTAAAACATTTTCATACAAATTAGAAAAGATAAGCAAAAAGATAGAAATAAATTAAATAAGTTCAAAAACCATTTCTAAATAAAACGCCATAGAAAATTTCCAAAAACACTCTTAAATTTATCATCTGAATCAAAACCATTATCAAATCAAATAGCAAACCATAGTATCTCAAAATACTATAATGAGTTCAATAGCTACCATAGCACTTAATTAATGCTACTAGTACTACCTTTATCACTAAAGAGTTCAACTTTTAACATATATCAATGTCATATCCAATATTGTCAACTACCAAACTTTTAGCATTAGCAATGTATATAACTGAAATTCAAAATCACAACAGCGAGGAATCCAGATCCCTCTACAAAATTCCCTATATTTCATTTTATATGTCATCCTGCTTTTCAAAGTGGAAATTCAACCAATCCAAACCAATAAATCATTCCAGCACAAAACAATAATTTATATCTATCGTATATCATATAGTATTCATCCAAAGGTGAGATAACTCACTGAAATTCCAATTGACGCTTACGCGTTGCAATTCGGTCTAAAATCTTAGCTCAAAATTCCACTTCTCCAAACTCAATGAAATCAGTTCCAGTGCATAGATAACGTTCCTACGAGCGAACCAAAAAGACCGTGTCTCGACCGGATCCCGTATGAAGATGCTATTGATTTTACAAGAATTTGGATTTTAAAATTTTAATTAAATTACACATTAATTTATTCAAATCCCTACCTTAATCCTTCTTCTACCTCTCTCTAATTACCTCACCGTGCATAATTCCTATACATGAACACACCCAAATCATGCACGTGCACCCTAACTCCTCTACTACTCCATGAAATCGCAATCTGATTTCACCGATGAACTTATCTTCATACGGGCACTCCATCCCCCATCCCTACTTCAAGATCGGTCGACTGGAATAGATCGCAACTTGTAGGGTTTGACTATGACCTTAAAAATGTCGCCCTCTCTAGTATCATACCGCACACTACCAAACTCGCCTGCAAGGTGCTTCCTCGTAGGACGAACACGTTGAGACCAATGCCGAAGCCTATCTCCTCCTCAATCAATGGCAATCACAAACCCTCGTTCTCCTATCCATTGTCGAACCACTTCCTTCGCTGCCGCATGCTACCAAACAAACATAGATTCGAAGCTAACACTCAAACAAGCTCAACAGATCCAATTTCATAATTATTCATTAAGTAAATCATTTGATTTTGATGTTTATAAGGAGGAGGCCATGATTTTCTTTTACAAGAAAATAAAAGAAGGAGGAAGAGGGAAAAGTCAAGAGGGAAAATGAAAAGTGAAAAAAGCAAAAGGGTGGGGTTTGGTTTATAATTTGATTTCCAATATGTCGCTACACAGTATTTTGTTCGCGTACAAACCATGAACGACCGAAATAAAAATATGATCGCGCACAAAAATGCGATATGATCACAGAACAACAATAAAATACACTTGTTATCTTATTCTGTGAAATTTCAAAAATACATCGTTTGTTGCAGAATACATCAATTTAAATATTTTCAAAATTAAAAATTATGAAAAATCGTATAAATTGATTTAAAAATACATCATTAAAAATCAAGTCATTTTAATAAACATTGATTTTATTCTTATTTATCACGTTTCAAATCAAATTTGAATATTTAAATAATTTAAATATTCTTATTCAAAACTTTAAAAATTATGAGTAGTTACATTTTTCCCCCTTAGAAGAATTTCATCCCTGAAATTCCCAAAGGAAGAAAAATGTCATCACACCCTTAGGCTTTTAAAATCAATCACTTTTAAAATCTCTTATATTAAAGAAAATTTTAGTAGCATCTCCTTTGCACGGCTAGGTTCGAAAAAATCACAATATCAATATAAGCCCATATCCGGGACAAGACAAAAATATATACTTATGATATACCGTGTAGAGTGTGTATGACACATAGCAAACCAACCCATCAAGTAATAAACACATACCAATTTGTCGAGCAATCAAACTCTACCCATGAAACCAAAAGCAACTAGCAAGACTTTGCTTCTATGTACCTGATTTTTACTTACATAAGCCAAAAGAGAGTTAAACACGATAATGAAACAATACATTATATTAAAGCACGTACGATGTACGTCTATCATCCGTACGCAATATTAAATCTGATCACTACTGCTCGATCACAAACTTCACTTCCGAACTAGTATCGCCCACTCGACTTTCCTAGTGCGGACTCCAATCAGGTTTTTTGATTAGAAACCTCTGATCTCCTTGCATAGCTATACTATGATAGAAAACTTTAGAATTATACCAAGAATCTGTATCAAGTGTTCGCCGTCAAGAATCGAGTGAAAAATCCCAACTCGGACCGGTGTAAATCATCCCGAAATCATGTAGTGGAATCTGGATCAAGAACTGTCATGCGAATAAAATGATCTATGTACAACTTACCTATTTATTTCATTAGTTTCTTAACTACACCAATTACTTTTAATTCACATTTTTTACACCAATAGTACTACATTTAATACTAAAATCATTTATTTTAAAACCATTCCCCACTTAAAGTTCATATTCATATAATACACTTCTACATCCTAAGAGTATATACACAATATCAGATTTGTTTTACTTAACCAAGACGTTTAACAAATTTAAAACTTATTTTAACTTTATTTCCATTTTAGAGTTACGAAACTCTACTTTTAAATTTTCACAAACACTTAGCTTCAAGTTCTCAATTAATTCGGAAGTTTCCAACTATCCAAAATCGTCGAAAATTCCATTTCATTTCAACTAATGAAAACTACCAAACACCAATCATAATGAGATGCACAAACCAAACTACCCTAATGCATATGATACATGTGTTTATAAAATAACTTAACTGAAAAATTCAGAATTAAACACACGGGTTTTATTTCAAATCATATTGAAATAATAATATGCAAATATCATTTTGCATATCAAATCATACTTTTGGGATTAAATCAAAATCTCTTTTACCAGAAAAACCATATAGCAAATTACTATGGTAGCATCCCCCATTTAGAAACTCAAAAACGAATGCCGATAATGCTGCAGTCATCACCAGAATTATTTTCCAACAATAGAAGTGAGTCCAATGCTTTCTATCTCCTTTTAAAATTCTTTTAGAATATTTCTATTCATACATACTTTCAATTATTATTATTTTCCCAAAACTTTGAAAAACAATTTTCAAAAACACCAGGATTTAAGTTCCTAAATTCTCAGTTTTAAATCCTTATTATTTATAGACCATATCTGTAAACCATACTTATATAATTTCATTTCCTTATATAAAATCTATTCACAAATGTGTATTGTCTAAATTATAATAAATAACTTTTATTTAAATTAAATTTAACCCAACATTATCACCGAATGCCTTATAGTCAAATTGTGAAACTTAATTCAGTGTCCGTTTTCAATGTTCCTACAGTTTACTATCTACCCAACCCATGTAGTGAAAATTTAAAACTGTTTATAAATTAGTTGAGCACAATTCCAAAAATCAACAAACAGTAGTCAATGCTCCTAAACTAGCCGAGCACAACTAAGCAAACAATAAATGATAATAATCGAATATTATCATCTCCTAATAAACAACTACATCATAAATGACTATATCAAATTTTGAAGAATTTTCTTTTATATAAAAAAATATAAAATCTTGGTAAAAATATTTCTTTTACCAATTTTCAAGACAATACCGTGTCAGTTTGCCTTGTCCAAGTGTTTAGAAACTCCTATCGATACAGTTGTTCCTTCTATATTGACCAGAATTCATAAACCCCTCAATAGATAAATTAACATAATATAAATTTTTTATAGCACTAACAAATACGTGCTTTTATATATACACACTCAAACTCATTCTAGGGTGTTACTAACCCTATTTCTAATGAGTTTACCCCACTAAAGCCTAGATCTTCATTCAACTTAAGCTCTAATACCATGTGCAACACTCTCCTTTTTTAGAGGTAATTAAAAATGGTAACTTCGAATATGGTTCCTCGGCCATCCTCTCGACTGCACATCAACCTGTAAAAGGACATGTAGGGGGAAGAGACAATGCTTCGTCACATTGTTCACAATGCGAGAACCCCTAATCATGTGTGAACCTCGCCAACCAAATCCGATCCCGGTCCCTTCGAGCCGACAATTGATAATTTCAAAACTGGCTAAAGTTTGATAGTCGGTTATTTAACTATCAAAAAAAACAAACAATCAAATTAGAGATTTAACTTCATATGGAAACCAAACATGGTTAAGCACATAAGCAACCACTAACCCACTTTAATTAATCCTTTCATTAATTAAAAATCCCTTTGTAAATTCTTGTATTAAAATACTTTTACAAAAGATATACACAAGTATATTACTCATTCATTACTCATTTATACCCTTTCACTGCTTGGAAAAATATCTACATATTATCTCATCGGTATAAGCATATTCACAAACCACTACACTTTTAATGCTTGGAAAATATAACCATATACTTATCTCAATGGTATAAGTATATTCACAAACCACTACATTTCCAATATATAGAAGATGTAACCATATACTTATCACAATGGTATAAGTATATTCACAAAAACTTAAGAAAGATTTCACTTTCAAAACCATACTTATTTGGTTTAAAACAAATGTCATTTAAAACATTGATATCATTAAAACCAAAACACTTTCTTTTTAAGTGAAAGTATATATGTTATATGGAAATTAAACCAAATATACTTACCCCCACTTTCTGATTTCAAACTTGTACTATCTCTCGATCAACAATGTGGTCGGACAAGTTAATGCACTATCCTTGCCTCAACATACATTCTTAATTCTCGGGATGGGGACGAGTTTCCTAACTTAAGAATTTGGTTTTAAGTATGATGTAATACTTTCCATACTACCATAATTAAAAATGATCATTTATAGAAATCGTATCTCATTCCTTTTTATAAGTCCCTTTCATATTTATATAACTCCTTTTATAAATCTCCTTTCAATTTGTATAACTTCTTTTTATAAATCTCCAAATTTATTTATAAAACTCCTTTTTGTAAATACCCAAATACAATTATAAAACTTCTTTTATAAATATCCAAATATAATTATAAAACTCCTTTTATAAATCTTCAAATTTATTTATAAACCTCCTTTTTATAAATCTCCAAATTTATTTATAAACCTCCTTTTATAAATCTCCAAATTTATTTATAAAACTTCTTTTTATAAATCTCCAAATTTATTTATAAAACTTCTTTTATAAATCTCCTAATATAGTTATAAAACTCCTTTTGTAAATCTTCAAATATAGCTATAAAACTCTTTTAGTTTCAAGATAGAACCAAATATTTTCCATAAAACGATCATTCCATATATTATTATAAATCCAAAAATTTATTACACCAAATTATAAAAATAATATCATTTCACTTTTTATAAAATACCATTTTTAAATCTCTTTTTTATACAACATTTCATATAAAATGTTTCACCAATATTTATTCTCAAATATTGCTATCTTCTTTTAAAATAGAATTACTTTATTACAACATATAAATTCACCTTTATTTTCCTTTAAAATAAACATCCTTTATTATATGAAATTTTCTATACAATAAATACTTCCTGAAATATTTTTAAAACATTTCCATACAAATTAGAAAATATTAACAAAAAGATTAAATAAATTAAAGAAGTTCAAAATCCATTTCTAAGTAAAATTCCATAGAAAATTTTCAAAATCACTTTTAAAACATCATCCGAATCAAAACCATTTTCAAATCAAACAGCAAAGCATCGTATCTCAAAATACTATAATGCGGCCAATTGGTACCATAACACTAATAAATGCTACTACCACCTTTATCACTAAAAGGATTCAACTTTTAATATAGATCAATGTCATATCCAATATGGCCAACTATCAAAATTTTAGCATTCAACAATTTATACAACAAGTATATAACTAAAATTTAAAATCGCAACTGCGACGAATACGGATCCCTCTATAAAATTCCCTGTATATCATTTTATATGTGATCATGCTTTTCAAAGAGGAAATTCAACCAAACCAAACCAATAAATCATTCTAGGACAAAAGCAATAATTTATATCTATCATATATCATATAGTATTCATCCAAAGATGAGATGACTCACCAAAATTCCATCTTACGCTTATGCGTTCCGGTGCAATCTAAAATCGAATGACGTTCGATTTTAGTTTAAAATTCCACTTGCTCCAAACTCAACAAAATTAATTGCAATACGTAGATACGACTCCTACAAGCGCAATGCAAACGACCACGTCTCGATTGGATCTGAAGAAGTTATTGATTTTAAAAGAATTTGGATTTTAAAACTTTAATCAAATTACTAATTACTTAATTAATTCAAACCCTTACCTTAATTCTTCTTCTTCCACCCTCTAATTACCTCACCATGCACAACTCCTATTCATGCACGCATCCAAATTGTGCATGCACACCTTAACTCCCCAATACTACATGAAATCGTAATCCAACTTCATCGATGAACTTCTCATCTTACGGGCACTCCATCCCATATCCCCACTTCAATATCGATCGACCGGTATAAATTGTGACCTATAGGGTTTGACCGTGACCGTAAAAATATTGGAATCCCCAATATCACATCGCACACTACCAAACTCGACCGCAAGGTGCTCCTTCGCACGACAAACACGTTGAAACCAACGCCGAAACCTATCTCCTCCTCAATCAACGACAATCACAAACCCTAGTTCTCCTATCCATTGTCGAACCTCTCCATTCGCCGTCGCACGCTACCAAATAAACATAGATTCAAAGCCAACAAACAAGCTCAATAGATCCAGTTTTGTAAATTTTTGTTTAGTAATCATTTAATTTTGATTTTTATAAGGAGAAGGCTATGATTTTCTTTTACAGGAAAATAAAAAGAAGAGGAAGAGGGAAAATTTAAGAGGGAAAATGAAAAGTGAAGAAAAGTAAAAGGGTGGGGTTTGGTTTATAATTTGATTTTTGGTACGTCGCTACACAGTATTTCGTACGTGTACGAACCGCGAACAACAGAAATAAAAATTCGATCCTATACAAAAATGTGACATAATCACAAAATAACAATAAAATAGACTTCTTATCTTATTCTATGAAATTGCAAAAATACCATCGTTTGCCGTAGAATACGTAAAAGATAATTAATATATTTTCCGAATTGAAAATTATGAAAAATCCTATAAATTAATTTAAAAATACGTCATTAAAAATCAAGTCATTTTAATATGAGATGATATTTAAATAAAAATAAATTGATTTATAGGTGATCACATGCGATAAATAAAAATAAAATCAATTTATATTAAAATGACTTAATTTTTAATGACGTATTTTTAAATTAATTTATAGGATTTTAACAAGTTATCATCTCTTTAACAAGTCATTTTAAAAATAAATTGATTAAAAATTAAGTCATTTTTATTTATCGCATGTCATTAAAAATTAAGTCATTTTAAAATTAATAGAAATAAACCTATGTGAGAATAAGAGGGGTAAGAAGGAAAATATAGTTAATAATTTTTTGTATAAAGTTAAAATGGTTATACCATTCTCCCATAAAAGCTTTGGGGATTGTTAAAGAGACTCCATTTTTGGATAAGAGATGATAACTTTTAAGGGTACTCTAACCAGAAAAAAAATGTTATGGGGGCTCCACGGATTAAAACAGCCTACCATTTTACCCCTAGTGGAAAGCAAAATTGGCCAGCATCCTATTGAAAAATGAAAAATAAACGATGGAGGTTCACAAAAAACCATTTTCGGTAGGACACGATCGAAAAAAATCAAAATTCAGTGGAGGGCCATCGAAATACTGATTGTAATTATAGAATTTTTTATGTTGGGAAAGGGGAAAATTATTTTGGTACACCCCACAACAATTTTTTGAAAAATAAAAAAATAATTCCCCTTTGTCCAAAATTTGAGTCCCTTTTATAATACCCTAAATTTTATCCGTATTAAATTTTTTTCCCTTATCTTATATTCCCTATAGCTGATATGATAGTCCTTTTAACAATTACCTAAATCAAGAAGGCATTCTCCTAGAGTACAAGATTAAAGTAAATCAGGATTGGATGAAGAGAGTTGAATGAATACAAATTGAGGTTAGGATATGGGTATTTTGGAGTCTGGTCCTATTTTAAACATGAATATACGGAAGGGATTTAATAATTACATATTATAGAATGATCTATTTTCAAAACCCTATATTAAAGACATCGTTATCTCCATCCCACACCTCCAAATCCCCATATTTATTCAAAAATGCACATTACATTTAAAAATCAAAAATAACACAAAAATCAACATATGATCAAAAATAGTGCAAAGATGGATAGTTTCGAGGATTTTTATGTGATTTCAATTAGTCGAAAGTGCATATAAATTGCACTTTTGAATAAAATGCAAATTACATCAAAATGAATGCACAAAATGTCAAGCAATGCAAAACTTGGAGAATAGGTAAGTGTCATCTTATTTATGTTTATGGAAATTATAAAATGCACAAAAAACTTATGCTAGAAAATACAATGCATCTACACTTGTCAAAAATAAAAATGTAGAACATTCGCACTTTTTTTAATAAAACATATGCAAATGATAGAAAAATGCAGGTTGATTATAGTCGATAAGACCACTATGGTGCACCATTTTCCAACAAAAAACTACAAAATAAAAAGATTTTGGACATTTTATTTAAAAAGTATAACATTTACACACTTTCAGAATTAAATTATAACATGCAGAACATCAATTTCTTAACAGTAAATTGAATATATGATTATAGATAAAACATCTTACATGCACATAAAAACTAACAGCGAAAAAACATATTATTTTGAAAATGAAGATATTATGCACTTTACTAATAAATTCAATAAATATATTTCAAAGAATGCAAATCACATTAAAAAATAAAATAAAAATATAAAAGACATGCAATTTCATAAAGGAATTTTTAGTGCTGAAAAATACGGAAAAAAAATCGAAATAGGGAATTTTAGGACTCACGCGTTTTTGTATTTTCGAAAATAGCATAAAAATTGATGAAAGTCGCTAGATCTCCGCGGCTCTCAATTTTAAACTAGTTTCTGTAGTTTTTTTTAATTAAAAACATCGATTTTTGATGACTTTAGGGCAAAAAATGGAATGGGTTAGGGTGTTTGGAGACCTTCGAATTTAGTTTTGATTAGTCGTTTGAAAATAGTGAACTCTACTTAATTATCAAATTATGGAAGTCTTTCCATCACATCATCAATATTTTTATGGACCTGTGTAATACCCACCTCCATTCTCATATTACCAAAGAGTATTACTTAGCAACATTGTTTAATAATACAGAGAATGAGGTGATATTGGGCTGTCACATGTGAATGTTTATTTGGGCTAACATTAGCACGTATCTCAATATCATACACAACCCACCCTTATGTACTCGGTACTGGCACAGACCAATAAACACGTGCATTCCAGGATAGAAAATACACAATATATAACATATAAAAGAGATCATAGAGTAATAACACAATGATAAAAATACAATAGCTCAAATACATAGTCTTAGCTGAACTATAAAATATTAGTCTCTAGCCTTGTATATACATTACATCTTAGTCAATACATCATCATAAGTGCATAAATGAGGCTACAAAAGCACGTAAGGGAAATGCCATCCTAATATGTATACTAGCCTCACAAGGATATCCAACAAGTCAAGCAAGATACTTCATCCATGTACTTGGAATATCTTGGACTGACCTTAATATTAACATATGGGTCAGAATATGTTTAAAGAGTAATGCAAAATATATAAAGTGATATCTAGTAAAAGAAGTATCAACCACATGTCTCAAGAGTAAGCATCGCCCAACAACATCCATATAACATAAGAATAAATCTACCTCGACCAATTGTCCTGATGAGAGAAGGAAACTCTCGACCAATTGACCATAGGAGGCATATATGATGATAGAATATGCAGATTCCAAATATGATAACCATACATCATAGTACAGTAATCACATATAGAATAAGTAATATATAAATGGTCTTTGGGTAAGGGCAATTCGAGTGATAGACCAACATCAAGCTAATCTCTAATGTCCCATATTATCATTGTCTCTATAATGAGGTTATTCAACTGAACAATCATCAAAAGTGAATCTACCTAAGTCATCCAGATAGGAGACAAACATACCACAACATCGCCTCTGAAAACGTTGATGACCAGCCAATTTCCTACGGTCCCTTAGTTACTTCCAAAAGTACTACACGTATATCCATCTGCATGTCATAAAAAATCTGTAAGACTACACCATGCCTTGGTCACGATTCCTATTTGTCCTTCGTAGTGTACTGTTGGTCCTACGTGGTGTCTGGGCAATGGCTCAAATGAGAGAAACGACCCTCAATCTCAACAATCATAAGGTAGACATCGCTAATTCAGGGCACGACCCCGCAATCAAGACTGCTAGGATGGACACTAGCCAATCTGGTGGGTCCGTAACGACCCAGAATTTTGAAAAAATTAAATTGAGAATATTTAATTAATTTTAAATATTTGAACGATGATTTAATTTGAATCCCCGATATAACCTTGAATTTAGTGATTAAATTTTGAAATTTAATCTGTTGAATGTTGAATAAAAATTTGAATCTTCAGTTTAAGCTGAAGAAAAATATTTCAAAAGCTTTTAAAATTCGTATTGATAATACTGAAGATAATTAAAACTTCAGAATCGAATTTGAAATAAATTTGATCAGTTTGAATTTATATCGTTCGTATCGATATTTTAAAAATAGCCGTCCGAGGCGCAGTCTCGGAATTCGACGAAACTTGTTCCATTGGGTCCGTAATATTGAGTTATTACCGGATTTCAAATTTCGTGGCATTTGGAGTTGTTATGTGCGAATACGACACGTAAACGCGCTGAAGTTTTAAATCGAATTTGATTTAAAATTTAAATTTTAAATATTTGTCAACGCACACACGTTCTTCCCTAAATCCACGCCGAGCATCACGAGACTATCGTGCAACCCATCTCTCTTTCCTTCCCATCCTCTCAAGTTCCAGTTTTAAAAAAAAATCAAACGAAGCTCGCAAAATAAAACAATAAAAATGGCCGCTCGATTTCTTTTCGTTCTATCCTCCGATTCTCCTATTCAATCTCGAAGATGATGACGACTTCGACTCTAATTTGGGGAACGCGGCGGCAGGCGACTCGGTGGGCAATCGCGAGGCAAGGAACGGAGGAAGCTCGCGCGCATAAGGGAAGGGCAACGTCGAGCATGAGGCAAGAGGAGGCGGCGTCTTCGAGCAAGCGACCGGGGGAGGAAGACATCGCGGCAGCGATGTGAAGCTAGGACAGCTGGGTTCGTTCGATTGGGGATGGGTTTCGTTCGCGAGGCAGGTCGCGTATCTCTGGCGAACTCGCGTGGCCAGTTGTTTGGTGTCCAGGGGTAACTCGAGTTCGAATTTGATTTGGGTGATGGGGATTCACTGATGGTCGCGATTTGAATCGCAAGCTCGTTCAATCGTTCGAGAAAATCTGGCCAAAGCATGGAAGTGCGTACGAACTTCGCGAAGGAGGATTTCCGGTGACATTCGATCGGGGTCGCGTACATTTGATTGCGACAGTGAGGTAATTTTATTTTCAAATGTTTGAATATTTATATATGCAGAAAAAATAATAATAATGAGAACAAAAATAATAGCTATGGTGATTTATTTATTTTATTAACTTGTTTAATTTTTAGTTACCAAAGACTAGTATTAAAGAGAAAGTTTACTGTGAAAAAAAATGTATATACAGCAAAACAGAAAAATAGTTTACATATATAAGATTTAGAAAGTAATAAATATACTTATTGAATTGGTAATTTAAGTTATTTTTGATACCAAAAGATTTTATTTAAAAGGAAATTCGATTCAATTAAAAATAAATTGGTAGGAGAAAATTTGTCACTTAAAATAATTTGTTAAAGGAAATTTAGTCTTAAATTTAATTTTTTTGTTAAACAGATTCATTTAAAAAAAAATTGGTTGAATAAATTTATCTAAAGAAAACCGGGTTAAAATAAAATTACTGGTGAATTAAAAATAAAATTGTCAAAATGGAAATTTATTATTCGATTATTTCGAATATTGATAAACTGTATAAAACTGTTTGATACAAGGTCTAAATCGAGAGAACAAACTGGAGGGAAAAAGGGATTGCAAATTAAAGCGAAGGTGAGATTTTTCTCACTCAAAAATGAAAGTGGAATTTTCAGTTATTTATTGCTTGATTTGATTGCTATATTGGATGTGATATTAGATATAGTAGGATATATCTATATATATAGCAATATATACATATTGGCATATGTATATATTGGATTGATGATTTCCCGCCTCGTATAGCGGATGAGACCCTATTACGCCGTTAGTAAGCGGATTTTTATAAAACCCATATACCGCGATAATTCCGTACTGGAGCGGAATTGGTATTGTGCTAACATCTTTGGATGCAGGGAAACAGGTTGGAGGGATCCAACTGGACCCCTCATATTGATTGAATTTATTTATACTGTGATATGAATCTGTGAATGATTATATTGATGTTTTTGATCATATCGATGTCTGGAAATTGTTTGAAAGCTATAGATTTAGCTGAATGGATGTTTGATATCATTGGATTCCAAAAATAAACGAAATTGAATTTTTGAAATCAAAATAGAAATTTTAAGTAAATAAATTTTTAGAAGTTGAATAAATTCGAAGAAAAGAATTTAAAAGTATAAAAGCTGATTTTTATAATCTTATTGAATAAATTCCAGAATAAAGTGAAAATGCTAAATAAATGGATTTCATAAAACAGTGATTATAAATTGAAGAATTCAATTTAAAATTGGATTTTAAATAGATCGAAAGAGATAAAGAAATTTATTTCCTTTAAAAGGAATTTATTTAAAAAGAAATAAGTGGGAAGTCCAATTAGAAATTTAATTGGCAAATTGAAACGAATTTGGAAAAAGAATGAAATTTATAGATGTATAAATTGTGAAGTTAAAAAGAATGAAATTTATAGATGTATAAATTGTGAAGTTAAAAAGAATGAAATTTATAGATGTATAAATCGGGAAGTTAAAATGAATGAAATTGTAGAATAGAAGATTTATAAGAAATTAACTTATAAATTGGATTTTTGCCTACAAATGAAATATTGATCGAATTCGTTAATAAAGGAGATTTACGAATCGAAGTTGTTATAAAATATAAAAGGTGAAATTTATAAACGTTGTTTTATAAATTCAAAATCAATTGGATTTGATAAATTAAATATAGAAGATTTTTAAAGAAGATATATTCGCGATTTTGGATAGCGAATCTTTATTGAAATAAAATGTGTAGAGATGATTGAAATTTGGTTAAGTGAATTATATTCACGATTTTGGACAGTGAATATATTCTTAAGGAAAATGGATATGTTCTGGAGAAACGATATTATAAAATGAAGTAATTGTTTTAAAAGATGTTTTAAAACGTGTTAAATATCGAAATCATAGATTTCAACATTTATTGTTGAAATAGACGTTTTCGAGAAATAAGGAAATGGTGGACTATAACACTGTTATTATAGTAAATGATTTCCGAAAGGAAATGTTTTATATAGTATTGGGATTTATATATCTATCTAAATTTCGAATCCCTATACTAGTGATTTTGAGGTGTCGTAACGATGTTTTACGTAACATTCGTTTTGACTCAAATAAAATTTATGAAAGAGGATGATTTCCTTAAAGAATGAAATATATACTTAATATTGATTTAAGTATAGTGAATATTTTCAAATGTTGAAAATAAATAGTTTGTGAATTACTTATTTTAAATAAGTATGGGATTGCTTTTCCAATATGAAACGAAGGGTTTGAAACTTTATCTTTTAAAGATAAATTGAAAAGTGAATATTTGAAATTGTTTTCAAACGGTTAAGTGTGGAAATTTTATATCTAGTAAAAGATATTTTGGAAGATAAAATAATTTGGGAAAATTATTTGGAATCTGAGGATGTTGCGCATCTTTATTGATAGTTAAATAACCAACTATCAATAATTACCTTTAGATAGGTATTTGTTGTGAATTGGATGAATTTGAATGCCACACTTGTTTTTAAATAATCGCTCACTATTCGGGTTAGCCGGGAAAGGACCATGGGGTCGTATAACCCATTCCGAATATGTGATACGTCGTTATGAATCGCATTTGAAGACCGGTGTTGAAGACCGGATATTTTTGAAAACGGAAGGATTACCGTCGAGTTACTCTACATCGGCTGATCTCCGGTTTAGAGGTTTTATCACCCTTAGTGACGGGAAGTCCGGACGTGATTAGAAAATTATCCGGAAATGCAAGGGCTTCGTGAGAAGTGCCTTCGGTTCTGTTCGATCCCGGAACAGACTTGTATGGATTGTGTGTCTGACGTTACAATTTGAGATATAAAGCTGATTTCTTTCAAATACATTTCTGTTGGTGGCGGAGAATTTATTCTCTTAGCTTAACACCCTTCTCTGAGATGTACGAGCTCAGAGGTTATGTAGTTGAAATTTATCAGCGATATACTCCCAATTTGGTAACGTGGCATACTAAGTGTTGCTGTGAAATGATCAGTGTTTGATCATTTGTGATATGATCATTTGTTTGATCTTATATCTTTGTGATCATAGGTTGATCATTTGTTTGACCCGAAGCATGGCTTTTTGAGAAGCGTAGCTTTGTGGACGAGACTTCATCGAGCCTCACACCCCGGAAATGGTCGAAACAGGAAGGATGCAGCAAGGTTCTAGGGAGTAGCGCCCCTTAGTGTATGTCATTCCTTCTGGATAAAGGTGGTATCATGGTATGGAGCCCAGATACTTAACCTCTGTGGTTGCTGCAAATTTATTACTTTGTGGTTGTTGCGAATCGGGGATCCTCGGGAAGATCGGTGACGATCGGGGGATGGCATACGCGTGTCAGTAGTTACCTATTTTTGCAGAGGTAACCCGGCCTTGTGTTGGCAGAGATCCGGTTAGGTTCTCGGGTCGTCTATTCCAGGGACGTACCCATCGTGGATAGGAAGTTCCTTAGCCTGACCATTTGTTGGAAATCCAAAGAAACAATACGAGCCTTGTACGGTTTTAGTTGTAGAACCTGCCATTTAATATGGTAGCTATAGCAAGCATACTATAATGGTACCTATGCTGGCTAAGATTTATATTCTACTTTCGAAATGTTTTCTACACTATGCACTAATAATAATATAAAAAAGAATTTGATTTTTTGCGTAGTAAGCATCTTTGACTATCATAAGAAGAAATCTCCTCCAAGTCTGCGTTTGCATTGTGTGTGTGGCGGGAGGTCTTATGGTAGTTTCATTTTCCAAAAGCATTGCGAATTGACTTTAAAATTCTCTGCTATTTATTTTAAAGAATAACTGTTTTACGATCTCACACCAGTCACCACGACTGACTCGGAGTTTATTGTTCCCTTCTAAACTCTGGGTGCCCACAAATTTTCCACACGGGCAGCCTAGAGTTATGTTATCAGGATATTCTGGAGCTTTGGAGATAAGCTGGATGGCGAGACGTAGTATTTGTATCTGATAGTATTTATTCCGCTGTGTATTCTGTATGAGGACAAGTTTATATAACTGTCCATTGTTGTATTGAGTTGTATGTTGACTCTGATGATTGATGTATGTATAAACTGATATAGTTCTTTGTTTTAAAAGACTATTGATTATCTATTATATGTTATTCCGCTGCGATGTGTAAGATTCTGATATTGTTTTCTGTTCTGTTGTTCTTCCGTGTTGTTGTTCTTCTCTATTCTCTCTTTCTTCTCTTTTTCTTCCATCTTTTCTTCTTCCTCTTCTTTTAAACATTAAAGTTCGCGTTTCCGCCATCCGATTGTTCGGCAGTTGCTACAGTGGACGTAGCAGTGTCGGGTTTACGGAAGACGGATTTGCGGGTCTTTACAGGTGGTATCATAGCATATGGTTAAGCGACAACCCTGCTCTGTTGGGTGTTACTCATTAGAGATAGAGTCAGTAGTACTCTAGAATGAGTTGAGTGTAATAATATATACGAGCGCGTATTTGTTAGTGAATATAAAATTGTTTTATATTGTGATGATTGGTTTGTTGAGTGGTATATGGATTCTGGTCGGTATTGTCCGTACAACTCTATCGATAGGGATATCTAAACACTTATATAGAACAATTCGGCACAATATTGTTTTAAATAGGGTAAATGAGATAATTTTTCCCAAAACTATTTTTGTATATAAAAAAAATAATTTTCTATGAATTATCATAGTATTTGGATCTTTGGTTGTTAGGAAGTAATAATATTAAATTATTATCATTGGAATTGAATAAGAAATTGAAATCGTAACTCCAAAGTTAAGAAATAAATTCACATGCAAATGAAATTTGAGAATGTAAATTATAAATGTGATTTGTAATTTGAAACGGAATTCCAGAGAAGTTTTTGGAAATGTTTTGAAAGGAATTTGAAAATTTTGGAAATTTGGAAAGTTAAATCATTTTTGATTTGAAAATGGATTTCGAAGGTTTGAAAAGTATTTTAGAGAGATGAAAGCTCTAAACTCTTTTTGGTCGCTGGAAAATAATTCCGATGATGATCGCGACATCACCGGTGTTCATTTTCGGGTTTCCAAAAGAGGAATTGCTGCCAAATTGTTTTAAATAGAAGTGGTTTGGAAAATTTGGGTTTTGTTTTAGAAATTCAAAGAATGATTTGAATTGTTTTCAAAATGGCTTTGAAATGTTGGTAAACTCTGGAATGCTATATAAAGATATTTATGAAATATTATGAAGTTGATAACTTGTAAAGTTTAAAGTTTAAATAAAAATCCATTTAACGAATGAAATTTTAAATATGAATTGGAAGCATAAGGAAACGAATTCATATATGAATAAAATGGTAAATATGAATTGTAAATGTGATTTATAAATGAAAATGGAATTCCAGATAGATATTGGAAAATTTAAAATTCATTAATGAAATGAATTTGTAATATGAATATATAAGTGATTATATAAATCGAAATGAAAATAAGTTGATAACTTATAGAATATTTGAAATCTGATTGAAATGAAAGTTCAAATTGAAATAAAAGAATTTGTGAACAAATAAATAAATTTGCAATGGCAAATGCGAGAAAATAAAATTGAATGTTAAAATTCATTTCGAATTTGTAGGCAATAAATTGAATTGAATAATTATAAATGAAGATAGAATTGGAATTACAACTGAATGTTAAACTTAGTTTGAATTTGGAAATTGATGAAATTCAATATTCAGAAGTAAACTGAATCCAAATAGAATTGAAAATTGTGAACTAAATTCAAATGAATGTGAACTGTAAAATTGAATGATAATGAATATGTAACTTCAATAGTGAAGTAAAAATGATATAAGTAGTTTATATTGAAAATTTTTGCAATGGAATTTGCAAAAGGGTTTGAATATTGTAACTAGATATATGGCTAGTAGGATATACAGGTGTAAAGGAATTGGAAATTTGATTTCAAAGATAAATTCGAATTGCTCGACAAAAGGTAAGTATTTGAATTTCTATATGAGATTTGCTGATTTCTTCTCTAGCCGCTTGGCTTTTTCTTTTTCTTTTTGAAATCTGAGAGTCCATAGGGACATTTTGTAGTCGTACCGTATTAGCCGCGCAAAGGAGACGCTGGCGAAATTTTTTAAAAATTTCGAGTGTTAGAAAATTTTGAGAAATTTTGAAAGTTTAAAATTTGAATTTAAACTCGAATTTGAATTGAGAAGTAAAACAATGTTGTTTGGAACTTATAATTGAAGTTGGAAGCTAGTTGAAATGATAACGAATCTTTAGTAGAAAGATTTGTTTTGAAAATTGGATAAAACTATTGAATTGTGAAAGATAGTAGACGAGTTAAGGACATTTTTTTTCCTAACTTGTAATTTCGAGGACGAAATTCTTTTAAGGAGGGAAGTTTGTAACGACCCAGAATTTTGAACAAATTAAATTGAGAATATTTAATTAATTTTAAATATTTGAACGATGATTTAATTTGAATCCCCGATATAACCTTGAATTTAGTGATTAAATTTTGAAATTTAATCTGTTGAATGTTGAATAAAAATTTGAATCTTCAGTTTAAGCTGAAGAAAAATATTTCAAAAGCTTTTAAAATTCGTATTGATAATACAGAAGATAATTAAAACTTCAGAATCGAATTTGAAATAAATTTGATCAGTTTGAATTTATATCGTTCGTATCGATATTTTAAAAATAGCCGTCCGAGGCGCAGTCTCGGAATTCGACGAAACCAGTTCCATTGGGTCCGTAATATTGAGTTATTACCGAATTTCAAATTTCGTGGCATTTGGAGTTGTTATGTGCGAATACGACACGTAAACGCGCTGAAGTTTTAAATCGAATTTGATTTAAAATTTAAATTTTAAATATTTGTCAACGCACACACGTTCTTCCCTAAATCCACGCCGAGCATCACGAGACTATCGTGCAACCCATCTCTCTTTCCTTCCCATCCTCTCAAGTTCCAGTTTTAAAAAAAAATC
This sequence comes from Allium fistulosum, assembly GCA_030737815.1. Lineage (NCBI taxonomy): Eukaryota > Viridiplantae > Streptophyta > Magnoliopsida > Asparagales > Amaryllidaceae > Allium > Allium fistulosum. The sequence goes on along the minus strand of CM060905.1, from coordinate 491,457,796 downwards.
AAACGAAGCTCACAAAATAAAAAAATAAAAATGGCCGCTCGATTTCTTTTCGTTCTATCCTCCGATTCTCCTATTCAACCTCGAAGATGATGACGACTTCGACTCTAATTTGGGGAACGCGGCGGCAGGCAACTAGGTGGGCAATCGCGAGGCAAGGAACGGAGGAAGCTCGCACGCATAAGGGAAGGGCAACGTCGAGCATGAGGCAAGAGGAGGCGGCGTCTTCGAGCAAGCGACCGGGGGAGGAAGACATCGCGGCAGCGATGTGAAGCTAGGGCAGCTGGGTTCATTCGATTGGGGATGGGTTTCGTTCGCAAGGCAGGTCGCGTATCTCTGGCGAACTCGCGTGGCCAGTTGTTTGGTGTCCAGGGGGAACTCGAGTTCGAATTTGATTTGGGTGATGGGGATTCACTGATGGTCGCGATTTGAATCGCAAGCTCGTTCAATCGTTCGAGAAAATCTGGCCAAAGCATGGAAGTGCGTACGAACTTCGCGAAGGAGGATTTCCGATGACATTCGATCGGGGTCACGTACATTTGATTGCGACAGTGAGGTAATTTTATTTTCAAATGTTTGAATATTTATATATGCAGAAAAAATAATAATAATGAGAACAAAAATAATAGCTATGGTGATTTATTTATTTTATTAACTTGTTTAATTTTTAGTTACCAAAGATTAGTATTAAAGAGAAAGTTTACTGTGAAAAAAAAATGTATATACAGCAAAACAGAAAAATAGTTTACATATATAAGATTTAGAAAGTAATAAATATACTTATTGAATTTGTAATTTAAGTTATTTTTGATACCAAAAGATTTTATTTAAAAGGAAATTCGATTCAATTAAAAATAAATTGGTAGGAGAAAATTTGTCACTTAAAATAATTTGTTAAAGGAAATTTAGTCTTAAATTTAATTTTTTTGTTAAACAGATTCATTTAAAAAAAATTTGGTTGAATAAATTTATCTAAAGAAAACCGGGTTAAAATAAAATTACTGGTGAATTAAAAATAAAATTGTCAAAATGGAAATTTATTATTCGATTATTTCGAATATTGATAAACTGTATAAAACTGTTTGATACAAGGTCTAAATCGAGAGAACAAACTGGAGGGAAAAAGGGATTGCAAATTAAAGCGAAGGTGAGATTTTTCTCACTCAAAAATGAAAGTGGAATTTTCAGTTATTTATCGCTTAATTTGATTGCTATATTAGATGTGATATTAGATATAGTAGGATATATCTATATATATAGCAATATATACATATTGGCATATGTATATATTGGATTGATGATTTCCCGCCTCGTATAGCGGATGAGACCCTATTGCGCCGTTAGTAAGCGGATTTTTATAAAACCCATATACCGCGATAATTCCGTACTGGAGCGGAATTGGTATTGTGCTAACATCTTTGGATGCAGGGAAACAGGTTGGAGGGATCCAACTGGACCCCTCATATTGATTGAATTTATTTATACTGTGATATGAATCTGTGAATGATTATATTGATGTTTTTGATCATATCGATGTCTGGAAATTGTTTGAAAGCTATAGATTTAGCTGAATGGATGTTTGATATCATTGGATTCCAAAAATAAACGAAATTGAATTTTTGAAATCAAAATAGAAATTTTAAGTAAATAAATTTTTAGAAGTTGAATAAATTCGAAGAAAAGAATTTAAAAGTATAAAAGCTGATTTTTATAATCTTATTGAATAAATTCCAGAATAAAGTGAAAATGCTAAATAAATGGATTTCATAAAACGGTGATTATAAATTGAAGAATTTAATTTAAAATTGGATTTTAAATAGATCGAAAGAGATAAAGAAATTTATTTCCTTTAAAAGGAATTTATTTAAAAAGAAATAAGTGGGAAGTCCAATTAGAAATTTAATTGGCAAATTGAAACGAATTTGGAAAAAGAATGAAATTTATAGATGTATAAATTGTGAAGTTAAAAAGAATGAAATTTATAGATGTATAAATTGTGAAGTTAAAAAGAATGAAATTTATAGATGTATAAATCGAGAAGTTAAAATGAATGAAATTGTAGAATAGAAGATTTATAAGAAATTAACTTATAAATTGGATTTTTGCCTACAAATGAAATATTGATCGAATTCGTTAATAAAGGAGATTTACGAATCGAAGTTGTTATAAAATATAAAAGGTGAAATTTATAAACGTTGTTTTATAAATTCAAAATCAATTGGATTTGATAAATTAAATATAGAAGATTTTTAAAGAAGATATATTCGCGATTTTGGATAGCGAATCTTTATTGAAATAAAATGTGTAGAGATGATTGAAATTTGGTTAAGTGAATTATATTCACGATTTTGGACAGTGAATATATTCTTAAGGAAAATGGATATGTTCTGGAGAAACGATATTATAAAATGAAGTAATTGTTTTAAAAGATGTTTTAAAACGTGTTAAATATCGAAATCATAGATTTCAACATTTATTGTTGAAATAGACGTTTTCGAGAAATAAGGAAATGGTGGACTATAACACTGTTGTTATAGTAAATGATTTCCGAAAGGAAATGTTTTATATAGTATTTGGATTTATATATCTATCTAAATTTCGAATCCCTATACTAGTGATTTTGAGGTGTCGTAACGATGTTTTACGTAACATTCGTTTTGACTCAAATAAAATTTATGAAAGAGGATGATTTCCTTAAAGAATGAAATATATACTTAATATTGATTTAAGTATAGTGAATATTTTCAAATGTTGAAAATAAATAGTTTTGTGAATTACTTATTTTAAATAAGTATGGGATTGCTTTTCCAATATGAAACGAAGGGTTTGAAACTTTATCTTTTAAAGATAAATTGAAAAGTGAATATTTGAAATTGTTTTCAAACGGTTAAGTGTGGAAATTTTATATCTAGTAAAAGATATTTTGGAAGATAAAATAATTTGGGAAAATTATTTGGAATCTGAGGATGTTGCGCATCTTTATTGATAGTTAAATAACCGACTATCAATAATTACCTTTAGATAGGTATTTGTTGTGAATTGGATGAATTTGAATGCCACACTTGTTTTTAAATAATCGCTCACTATTCGGGTTAGCCGGGAAAGGACCATGGGGTCGTATAACCCATTCCGAATATGTGATACGTCGTTATGAATCGCATTTGAAGACCGGTGTTGAAGACCGGATATTTTTGAAAACGGAAGGATTACCGTCGAGTTACTCTACATCGGCTGATCTCCGGTTTAGAGGTTTTATCACCCTTAGTGACGGGAAGTCCGGACGTGATTAGAAAATTATTCGGAAATGCAAGGGCTTCGTGAGAAGTGCCTTCGGTTCTGTTCGATCCCGGAACAGACTTGTATGGATTGTGTGTCTGACGTTACAATTTGAGATATAAAGCTGATTTCTTTCAAATACATTTCTGTTGGTGGCGGAGAATTTATTCTCTTAGCTTAACACCCTTCTCTGAGACGTACGAGCTCAGAGGTTATGTAGTTGAAATTTATCAGCGATATACTCCCAATTTGGTAACGTGGCATACTGAGTGTTGCTGTGAAATGATCAGTGTTTGATCATTTGTGATATGATCATTTGTTTGATCTTATATCTTTGTGGTCATAGGTTGATCATTTGTTTGACCCGAAGCATGGCTTTTTGAGAAGCGTAGCTTTGTGGACGAGACTTCGTCGAGCCTCACACCCCGGAAATGGTCGAAACAGGAAGGATGCAGCAAGGTTCTAGGGAGTAGCGCCCCTTAGTGTATGTCATTCCTTCTGGATAAAGGTGGTATCATGGTTGAAGCCCAGATACTTAACCTCTGTGGTTGCTGCAAATTTATTACTTTGTGGTTGTTGCGAATCGGGGATCCTCGGGAAGATCGGTGACGATCGGGGGATGGCATACGCGTGTCAGTAGTTACCTATTTTTGCAGAGGTAACCCGGCCTTGTGTTGGCAGAGATCCGGTTAGGTTCTCGGGTCGTCTATTCCAGGGACGTACCCATCGTGGATAGGAAGTTCCTTAGCCTGACCATTTGTTGGAAATCCAAAGAAACAATACGATCCTTGTACGGTTTTAGTTGTAGAACCTGCCATTTAATATGGTAGCTATAGCAAGCATACTATAATGGTACCTATGCTGGCTAAGATTTATATTCTACTTTCGAAATGTTTTCTACACTATGCACTAATAATAATATAAAAAAGAATTTGATTTTTTGCGTAGTAAGCATCTTTGACTATCATAAGAAGAAATCTCCTCCAAGTCTGCGTTTGCATTGTGTGTGTGGCGGGAGGTCTTATGGTAGTTTCATTTTCCAAAAGCATTGCGAATTGACTTTAAAATTCTCTGCTATTTATTTTAAAGAATAACTGTTTTATGATCTCACACCAGTCACCACGACTGACTCGGAGTTTATTGTTCCCTTCTAAACTCTGGGTGCCCACAAATTTTCCACACGGGCAGCCTAGAGTTATGTTATCAGGATATTCTGGAGCTTTGGAGATAAGCTGGATGGCGAGACGTAGTATTTGTATCTGATAGTATTTATTCCGCTGTGTATTCTGTATGAGGACAAGTTTATATAACTGTCCATTGTTGTATTGAGTTGTATATTGACTCTGATGATTGATGTATGTATAAACTGATATAGTTCTTTGTTTTAAAAGACTATTGATTATCTATTATATGTTATTCCGCTGCGATGTGTAAGATTCTGATATTGTTTTCTGTTCTGTTGTTCTTCCGTGTTGTTGTTCTTCTCTATTCTCTCTTTCTTCTCTTTTTCTTCCATCTTTTCTTCTTCCTCTTCTTTTAAACATTAAAGTTCGCGTTTCCGCCATCCGATTGTTCGGCAGTTGCTACAGTGGACGTAGCAGTGTCGGGTTTACGGAAGACGGATTTGCGGGTCTTTACAGTCCTAGTCATGTGCGCTCTATAGTGACATGAACCCTATGACATAAATTCTTGACAAATACTCTCGACTTGATAAGTCCCAATGAGAGTATCATCCACGTAATCATTCCCAACTACTAGCTCTTGGAGAGCATTAACTCCCGACTAGTTTCCCTTAGAGAATAAACTAGACTCCGCATAATCTACTCATAGTTCTTGAAGTGAGAGACATCTCTCGACTATAAAATTCAAATAGACACTTCTAGATGATTCCCGAAACTATTAGCCATATAAGTAGGTGACATTTACATACAAATAGTAACTAACCAAATATCACTTGAGCATCCTATATCACTCGGTGTTATTCTATCATTTACTATATGCTCGCATGAAACATTCACATGATTTTATTACTTCTATATAACAAGTCCAATGATTAACTGAAGGAATATTACCGAACGTCCCATACCAGAGGATATTACCGAAGTCCCATACCATAGGCTATTATAACTCTGTTTATTCAATTTTTCATCACACAGAAATGACAAACTAACATACGATTCCTCTGAAAAAGATTTTTAATTATAAAAAATATGTATTTATTCACTTCTAAAGTGTTTACACAACTTAATTTGTCAAAACAATATTTTTACCATTTATCTATAGTCAGAAATATATATTTCCAACCCTCTTTATTAATTTCTAAAATAACCTTTTATTTTTATAATCATGTAAAATCCCATTTAAATCCTCGATTATTTATTAAATTTATTAAATTATCAAACACAAATATAATTTATAAGTAATTTTTAAAGCTTCAAAACAATTTATCTTCATTTTATTTCAAATTCCTTTAAATAATTATTGTTTAATTGAAATGAAATAATTTTCACTAACAAATTTCACTTTTGAAAAATGTTTCTTTTCTTATTTCCACATCATATTTTTAATTAATTTTTCGAAGATATTTTTTTAATAAACAGGGTTTCAGTGCTTGGAGCGTTATTCTTTCAAACATGTGACAACCGGCTGATCGCCCATAAGGGCCGTCGACCGATCATGATGGCCTGGGAAAATAAGCCCCAAGTCATGAACCAAAATTGTTTCCTTGGAGTTCTCTTCCTCTCTAATCAACTTCCTACCTTGTTCCCTTCATTTAAGCATGGCTTCAAGCAATAAACCTCAACAAACGTGTATTCAAATCCAACGTATTAATTCAAGAATGATTTACAATAATGGGTTCATTATCTGGGAGTAACAAATAGAGGAATAACCAATGTGATTCAAACTCATAGAGCAACAACAATTCACAATAATTACAGGGAAATACACATTCAAACATTAGGATTTGACATAGGTTATGAGTATAACTACTCACTTGTAGTAGCCAAGCTCCTGAAACTTCACTGCTCTTCACCGCTCCTTCTACTCCCAACTCCTTGCTTTATAGTAAATTGCCAAACAAGCCAAGCCTTGATTAAAAACTCCAACTTTGCTTTGCCTAGTGGTGTAGATCCATATTGGGAAGCATATATCTTTATTTGGTAATTTATTGGTTTGCATTTTAGTTTATTTTATTTTGATTTTAGAAGAGGAGGTTAGGGCTTAAGATACTTTACTGGAAGGGATAAATGAGCTATTAGATGAAGGATATATTTAAAATTGAGTTTGAAGACTCTAGAGATGTAAATTTCTGAATACTCGGTGTGTGGGTTTGGGCAACTAATTTGGGCTTAGGATAATTAATGACTTAGCATTTTCTTTTCTTATTTCATTTCGCACAAATTTTACCTAGCCCAAATTAAATTTAAACTCGAATTAAAAATCATTCCCCTCCCAAATTTATGTTACTTAACCATTGTATAACTCTATGAAAATATTATTTTAGCTATTTTCCAATATGAGACATTCAATCGTCAATTAGAAGATTATCCAGATTACCACAATACTAATCGAGATGTTTTCCCTGAACTATCCAAAAAAATTTCTTTCTTAAAAATTCTCTTTGAAACATTTATACATACAAATGATTCTAAGTAATACTACCATTACTGTTCTCAAATCCTTTTTGAAATCATTTCAATCAATACCGGGATTTAAATTCTCAAAAACCCTTTTTACTTATAAAACACCCTTTAAAAATCATATAAATTATTTTATATACCATAATCATATAACATGTACCTTTAAAATGTATTATCTTCCAATTTAGTAAACTTCTCACAAATTTTTATCCTCTAAATGTCTTATCTTCCCATTGAGATGATATTAAACAACATTATTAAAGATGACTTTTAATTTAACATTTTCTCCAAACACCTTATAGTCTAACTATGAAACTTAATTCACAATGGGTTCATTTTAATGTATTCATAATTATCAAATAATAAATGCTCATAAACCGGTCGAGCATAAATCAACAATCTAGAAATAATAGTCAATGCTTCTAAGCTACCCAAGCATGATAAATCAAACAACAATGATAATAAGATATTATCATTAACAAACAAACACACTATAAACAAATATTTAAATTTGAAAATTATTTCTTTATATATATAAAATATATAATGCTAGGTAAAATATTCCATTTACCAAATTTTCAAAAATCAATATCTTGTTTGTTTGCATTGTTCGAGTGTTTAGAAATCTCCATCGATGCCATGGCATCCCATGTATCGACCATAATTCAGGAACCACTCAATAGACCAATTAACATAATACGTTTTTATAGCAATAAAAAATACACTCTCGTATATATAATATTCTCAACTTGTTCTAAAGTGTCACTTTCCTTATTTATAATGTGCCATACCCTACCAAACCCAAGGTTCTTGCTTAACCTTCAGCTCTGATACTAAATGTAACAACCCGCCTTTTCGACCCTCGACAGTCGGCACTTAATACATCAACAATATTAGAATGCCAACCAAGTAGGCCCTGGAAAGGCATATTGTTAAGGTAAAATAAAAAGAAAAGAACAAGGGAAAAAAAATCTCACAGTGGAACGACAACATATAATATAACAAAGACAGTAAAAGTTGTCTCTCGAAGATGCATGGTATATTCGAGTTTAAAACAGACTCATTAGCCTGGGCAGTTGTAACTTCCCGACCTTACAATGGCCGATGGATATAAATAATAATATGGCGGAAAATAAAAATACTTTAGCATTTGAACATCTGGCTCTTCTCCATGAGCTCCATGCTCCCACCAATGACAATCTGAACAAAACTCGATCTGATCTGAGCATTATAATAAAATAACACCCAGATCAGTCTAGAAAACTAGCATGAGAAAACTCAAGAAATATAATGAATATATAGTAATCTGTGAGACCTCGCCGCCAAACACGAAATGGGTTTTACTCACAAGAACAACATCCAAGCATAAAAGAATGACCATAAATATTTAAACATCACGAAGAGTGCAAGACAATTTCCGAGGCAATTAAGAAAAAAATCAATTCAAAGGTTTGGAACAAAAATAAGGAAATGAATTTTTTCAACAATGACTAGGTGGGTGCGCCCCCTTTACCGAATGTATACCTCTATAAAATATACTTGAGAACTACGATGGCTCTCAGACACATCTAATCTATACCCTGCCAATCTTACTGAGTATCCGAGTATTTCACATCTCCATACGTATACAACCGAAACCACTCTAGAGTAGATGAGAAAATACCCTAATGGAAGCAATCCCACATAGCTTGGCTTCCACTTGCTTTTTGTTTAGTCATTTTCGATAAAGGATATCAAAGCTCCAAATGAGCAATAAATCGTCTTAAATTGGCGAAACACAAAAAAGAATGCCGGTAGCCAGTAAATCAACAATCGAAAATAACAAAAATGATCTTATATGGAAATTAAATCGCATACACTTATCACCACTCATGAATTTCAAAGTTGTACTGTAACAACCCGAATTTTTCGATGTTTAATTTAGAATATTTAAATGGTTTTAAATATTGGATTTGGGATTATAATTTAGTTAGTAAGGTTTTAAAACGGAAATTTTAAGTGATATCGTAAAAATTGGAAATCATCAATTTAATCGACGCGTTAAAATAGCCTTCCGGGGCACAGTCTCGGAATTCGACAAAACCAATTCCATTGGATCCATAATAGTGTATTATTATCATATTTCAAATTTCGTAGTAATCGGATTTATCGTTTGCACAGGGGAGCTGTAAACGGGCAGAAATTTATTTAAGGAATTTAATTAAAAATCAGTCGTTTAATGCCGTAACTTCCGCATACTTTCAAATTGGCCCACGAAAAACGTTCCATTTGGTTCGAAATAGCGGTATAACATTAGGAACGCCTATCGGCATGCTTCGTTTAGAGATCGGGAAATTTTAAGTGTGAACGAGGTTTTTAAATAGTGAATTATATGTATATATATACACGATCACAAGCAAACCCTAAGAAAATAGAACGGCCGCGCCTCCACTCTTTTGAACGGTCGAAAACATTCAACTTTCTTCCCCTCTGATCTTCTCATCCTCACACAATTAGCCAAAGTCTTCTACATGGAACTTGTAGAGCTCAAGGAGCTCTACAATATCAACAGAGGAGATCGTCTGTAGTGCATCAGAGAGGTGGGATTTTTGGCGCATTCTCACGGTGATTGGTGGCATTTTTCTCGGCGTGGGGTTGACCGAGTTGGCTGTCGTTATGGTCATGGGTGTGGGGTAGCGTGGCGCACACAACGGTTGTAGTGGATGAGGCTCAGGCGACTTGGTGGGTGAGCGACGATCGCATTTTGTGAGCGACAATGGGTTTCTTGGCCTATAGATGATGAACGAAGGGAAGAGGAAGGGGGCGGCCTTGATTTTTCTGAAGAGAATTGAATGACCAAGATTGAATTGAGGGTAAAAATAAATTTGAATTTGTAAATTAATTTATGTTAAATTTAGGTAATCTTTAAAATACAATAACTATTTCATATGAGGTCGAAATTGGATGAATCAAGCGGCATTGAGTTTGTATGGACGAATACTACGCAATGAAGTCAGTTTGGTCCGAATTGGAGCTTGTTAGAATTTTGGATTAAAATTTGAATGCCAGTTCAATTTTGATTCAAAGACAAAGTCTTGGCGATAATTTAAAAATCAAGGTGAGTAAATCTCACTTATTTGGATAATTGGCTTTAATTTAAACAGTTGAAATCATCTACTGGTTGAATTGATGATTAATATCAGTATGGATGTAATAGTTTATATATATTAGTGTATATATATATATATTAGTATTTGCGTATATTTCCCACCTTTGGAGCGGATGAGACACTATGCGTCCCACATAATAGCGGATGACCCTATATTACCGCGATATCCCGCCTCGAAGTAGGATTGGTGTTTTTTATGTTACCTAACATCTATGGATGCAAGGAAACGGGTTGGAAAGATCCAATTGGATTCCTCAAAAATGCTAATGTAAATTTCATATAAAGTGATATATGTTGTGTGTGGATAATCTGATATAGATTTTGTTGTGATAGGAATTGTTGAATGCTATGATAGCACTGGCCCTAATTTGGTATTATAAATACCATAAATAATATTATTGAGTTTCTAAAAGGAAAATTGAAATGGATTAATAAATGGTTGGATTTTTGGATATTTATTTGGCTATTTCGGAAAATGGTTTAGATTGGGAAATTTTAAATTGGAAATTTTTAAATAATAGATTTTAAATAAGATTCTTTGATTTATGAAATGGAAGACAAAAATCGAGATTTGATTTAGAATATAGTTGAATTATTTAAGAAATAGATTTAAAAATGGAATTTTAATTAGAAATTGAATTATAAAATTGATTTTTGGTAATATGAACCGGTTATAAAACTTGAAATAAGTTTATGAAATTTATAAACGATGTTTATAAATTATGTGGAATGATTATCATTTGGTAAATTAAAATATAAATTCGCAGGGAAAATTTATAATGAGATATGGGAATTGGTTGAGAATGAAATAAGAAATTTTCTTTTGGAATTTGGAAATAGTTATGGAATTGGAAATGGAATCGATTTGTGATAAATCGAGAGAGAGATTTTAAGTGCTAAAATGGTTATATTGGATTTTAAAAAGGGATTTTTATCAAGAAGTAAGTTTGGTTTAGAATGGGATTTCTATTTATTAAACTATGTGGTTTAAAAACTATTTTAGAATTGAAAGTATTTTGGAAAGTTGATTATTCAAATATTTGATATTAGTTGAAAATAAATCAAATTATTGTAATAAGCTTGAAATTGTTTAGTTTATTTAAAAATGAATTGGGAATTAGTTATTAATATTTATTTAAAAATGCTTTGATATTTTAAATAATTTCATAATCATGTTTTAAAAAATAAATTGTTACTGTTTAAAAATACTTATCATATATATATACATATACATATACATATATATATAAATAGAGTTTTGAAGAATTTAAATTTATTTATAAATCCTCTCGAGATTTGTAAATGGGGTTATTTAAATGGATATGATTTTGATAAAGGAATCGTATAAGAGATTTTGGAAGAGAAAGGGAATTTTCTAAAATGTTGGAATATGGGACATCAGAAATGAGTATGAATTCATTAAAGAAATGAAGAATTGTTAGTTGGAATTATAAATGAGTATAATTGGTTTTTGGAAATGGAAAAAGGTAATTTATTAATAATTCCGGAGTTTTGTGAGATAAGTTATGAAATACTTTCTAAGTTCGATATTAAAATGATTTTGGAGAATCTGCCTATCAATATTCTCCTATGTATTGAAAAGAGGGTTTTGAAAATTATTTTACGAGAGGAATGATTTATATAGAAATACTTTCCTAACTTTTATAAATTGGGTTTGAAAATATTTCTAAGTGTTGAAATGGTTTAAAAATATCCTGTGATGGATAAGTGTTGGAATTGTTTTCAAATGATGGAATACTGGGAGAAATTTGGATATATATATATATCCTTGTAAAGATATTTTGAAATAAATATTTTGGAAATTATAATATGGGCCTAGTGACTGCTTATGTGTGTTATTTGATGGTTAAATAACCGACTATCAAATCTGGCCGAATTCGTTGATCGTTTCGAAGAGACCGGGATCGGATTTAATTATCCGAAAACCACTTCGATGCGATTTGTGCATTACGAATTGTGTATCTCAAAGTTAATGAAGGCAGTGATTTTTGAAGAGACTGGTTTGTCCAGACCCAGGACAACTTGTATGGATGAATGCTATCATTGAATTGTTTCCTGGAAGGCAGTGTTAGCATTTCAAGAATGAATGCTATTCAAAAAGGTAAACGTAGCCTCAAGACTCATCAACCGGGAATGACTAAAACAGGGGAGATGCGGTAGGGCTATGTGGGTCGCACCCTAGTAGGGTATGTTATCACCTTTCTAGATATCCTCGGAAATATTATATTTAAAATTATGGAAATGGCTATGGATGGAAATGAGAGCTCTCGATAAGGGTGGGAAAACCTAGGGTGATAACATATTCGGTACTATCCAGTAAGGGGTAAGCCGGTCCTGTGTTGGCAGGGATCGTTAGGTACGATCTCGGTACGCTTTTCTAGAGGTATACTGTGATGGACGGTACCCTAGTAGCCCAGTCATTGTACGGAACCCAATATCCACAACGAGCCTGTATGGTTTTGATTGTGCCCAACTATGCTGAAACGTGAGATGTAAGCATTTCAGCTATTTTCTAATTTACTTTCTATAGACACTATTATAATATCAGATGATTTGATATAAAATGATTTTGGTTATCGTAAGGTAAAAACCCTTATGTTTATGTATGGCGTGGTCTTACGAGATACCTTTTGTTTTCAAAGGTTTTTGATAACCGTAATAATTCAAATTGAGTGTGTTTTCCTCATGCTTGTTTTCCAGACTGACTCGGGTGTTATTTTATTATAATGCTCGGGTGAGATCGAGTATTATAGATTCAAGTTAGGATGCTATGGACCTCAGGAGACGAGCTGGATGAAAGAGACGTATTCACGTACTTGGTTATTTCCGCTGTGTGTTATGTATATGAGGACAAGTTATTATAACTGTCCAGATTGTTATGTTGGTTGTTGTACTCTAATTGATGTTTGTATATGAATATACAGATTAAAATTATGTTTTGTGTAAAGACTTGTGATATATTATAGATTATTCGGTCCGCTATGAGATTTTGTATTGTTCAGTTTTCTTCTTACCTTCTATCTTTTCTTCTTCACCCTTAATGATCTGGTTTTTTCGGCACTCGATTTCTCGGCATGATATACAGTGAACTTATTGATATCGATTTTCGAGAGTCTAAAATCTTCGGGCCATTACACTTGGTATCAGAGCTGAAGGTTATGCGAGAACCTTGGCTTTGGTGGGTATTACTCATTAGAGATAGAGTCAGTAGTACTCTAGAATGAGTTTGAGTGTATTAATAGATATGAGCGCGTATTTGTTAGTGAATATAAAATGTTTTATATTGTGTTGACTTATTGGTTGAGTGTTTATGAATTCTGGTCGGTACGGGAAGTACAACCGTATCGATAGGGGTTTCTAAACTCTTAAACAAGATAAACCGACATAGTATGGTTTTGAAGTGGGTAAATGAAATAATTTTACCCAAAATATATTTTTGATATAAAAGAAATAATTTTCTGAGATTATTGTATATAGTATATTTGGATGTTTGGCTGATAATATTATAATCAAAACAAGATTATAAGAATTGAAATGGTTATGTAACCAAATAGAAATTGTATAAGTATGATATATACAAAGGCGTTATAACTAGAATTGGATGCAAACCAGAATTTGAAATTTTATGCCCCAGAAACTTTGAGAAATATTTTAAATGGATTTGAACTAAGTATTTCAGAATTTTTAAATCCTGGAGATTTTTGGAAATGTTTTTCAAAGTGTTTGAAAGGAAGAATGGTGATATTATTTTTGAGATATTTCTAAACAGAAATTGTTTAAAAAGAGTTTTGAATGTAAGAAAGCACTGAACTCACTTCTCTCATAGGAAAATAATTCTAGTGATGACGGTTGCATCATCAGTGTTCATTTTCGAGTTTCTAAGTGACGGATTGCTACCATAGTGATTGGCTATGATTATTTGCTTTGGATTTGTTTGGTAAACAAGTTTTGTTTAGAAATTCCAAAGGGAAATTATTTTGATAAAACCAAGTTGTTTTAAAATTCCGAAAGTATGATTTGATATATACAAAAGTGGATATATGTATATTTATGATTTTGAAATGTTTTGAAATAAAACCGGGTAATTGAATTTTCGGATTTCCATTTAAATGATTTGTGAAGTTAGGATAAAATCAGTATTGGACTTATAATTTGGAGTTGATATAGATAAGAAAGGGAAAGTGAGAATTTTAATCCTGAGATTAAAGTTAACTTTAAAAGGTTAAAATAAATGATATGGTTGAATTTAAATGACTTAAGATGAGTTAAATAAATTTTGAACTGGGATTTGAATTGAATTGACTATTAAATTTGAGTTGAAATAATGTCCATATTCAAGCTAAGCTATAAACGATTGTATAACTATGAGTTATAATTATTGAATGGAATCAACTCAAGTATAGAGTTTATGAGAATGCAAAAAATAAGTTGTGTAACTTATTAATTGGAAAAGTGGAATGAAAAAAAAGAATAAAAAGAAAAAAGGAGAAAAAAAACAAAATAAAAATGGTTGGACATTTGATAAGGGAATAAAAATCCAAACTTGAATTATAAAATGAATTTGAAATTCAAGTAAACTAAATGAAGTGATTTTTGAAATAAAAATCAGATATTGAATTATAAAATGGAAGTAAACTAATTAGATAAATTAATTAGTTAATTGAATGCAAAAATGGAACTTAACTTAGTTAAGTAAATTGGATTGTGGACTAAAATTTGAAATTGAATGTGGAACTTGGGTTATAAATGAAATTTGACTTAAATATAAGCAAATTAAATATATTTTGAAATGTTGTCGATTAAAATAAAAATGGATTGAAATAGTGATGACTTAGGTTATAAATAAATCCAGTTTAGGTGTACATAATTGAATATGGCCTTGGATATTATTTAAATGAATTCGAGTATGAAATTGAGTTTTGAAGTGGAAATGTATAGGTGTGGTATAAAAGGTTATAATAAACCTTAATATTAATTTTATTAAATTATTCTCAAATAATATAGTGATAATTGAGATATGCCAAGCAACTGGAAATGCGAATCAATCGACGATAAATAAATTAAATAACAGTCAATTTAAAATGAAATGGAATTTGTTTGAAATGGAAATAAATTTAAGTTATATGATTGAATTAATTGGAAATAAAATGAATTAACTTAAGTTAAATTTTTTGGATGGAAGCTTGGCTCAAATAAATTATGGAATAGTTTATTAAGCAAATTGGCATAAAATGACGTGTCGTTAACGTAAATGGGAGTATATAAAATTTTGTGAATCCATGAAAGGTGGATAAATTGATTTAGAATCAATTTGAAATGGTGATAAATATATAGTGTGTGTAATATAAATGGGATGCAAGTAATATTGGTTGGGAATCATTCGAATTTAATGAAATGATATATAAATCGTTTGAAAGCAACTAAATTAGTATTGGAATCTTGTGATCCCTTATAAATATATGTTTAACATGCTTGGTTATGCAAAGTATGTGATAACTATTTAAACGAATGAAATGTTATTAAATTTTCATGTTTTGGAACTTACGTGTTTAAATTAAGTAAGTATAGGTACAAGGAGACTATCAGACGAGATTTGGGTTGCGAAATTTCATATAAAGTAAGCTCGCTCGCTTAAAACGCTAAATAAAGGTATGTTTTCGGGTAAAATACCGCAATGAATAAATATTGATATATACTGTGATTTCTGACCGTGTTGGTCGATGTATATATTTTTATCATTTCTGTCATATTACAAAAGGCTCTCCGTACAAAGGAGACTCTGCCAAAAAAATTTAAAAATTTAGGGTGTTTGAAAACTTTTGGAAAATTTTTGTTAACAGAAATTTGATTTCAAATTGGAATTGAAATAAAAGGTTGTGATTTAGAATGGAAACTAAATTGTTTTGAATGAAACTAAAGATTTGGGGAAAAAGGAATATCGAGTTTTAACTAAGTGAGTTTTCAAAAGAAAAGGATTTGGAGGATTTTTCCTACCTTAGCAATTTTGGGGACGAAATTCTTTTAAAGGGGGAGGAATGTATTGACCTGGATTTTTCGATGTTTAATTTGGAATATTTAAATGGTTTTAAATATTGGATTTGAGATTATAATTTAGTTAGTAAGATTTTATAACAGAAATTTTAAGCGATTTCGTAAACATTGGAAATCAACAATTTAATCAACGCGTTAAAATAGCCTTCCAAGGCACGATCTTGGAGTTCGACTAAGCCAGTTACATTGGATCTGTAATATTGTATTATTACCGAATTTCAAATTTTGTAGCAATCAGATTTATCGTTTGCTCGTGGGAGCTGTAAACGCGCAGAAATTTATTTAAGGAATTTAATTTAAAATCAGTTGTTTAATGCCGTAACTTCCGCATACATTCGAATTGGCCTTTGAAACATGTTCCATTGGATTCAAAATAGCGGTATAACATTAGGAACACCTGTCGGCATGCTTCGTTTGGAGATCGGGAAAATTTAAGTGTGAACGGGGTTTTTAAATAGTGAATTATATGTATATATATACACGATCACAAGCAAACCCTAAGAAAATAGAATGGACGTGCCTGCACTCTTTTGAATGGCCGAAAACATTCAACTTTCATCCCCTCCGACCTTCTCATCATCACACAATTAGTCGAAGTCTTCTACATGGAACTTGTAGAGCTCGAGGAGCTCTATAATATCAACGGAGGAGATCGTCTGTAGTGCATTAGAGAGGTGGGATTTTAGCCGCATTCTCATGGTGATTGGTGGCATTTTTCTCAGCCTGGGGTTGACCGAGTTGGTCGTGGTTATGGTCGCGGGTGTGGGATAGCGTGGCGCACACAGCGGTTGTAGTGGATGGGGCTCCAGCGCCTTGGTGGGTGAGCGGCGATTGAATTTTGTGAGCGATGATGGGTTTCTTGGCTTGTAGATGATGAACAAAGGGAAGAGGAAAGGGGCCACCTTCATTTTTCTGAAGAGGATTGAATGACCAAGATTAATTGAGGGTAAAAATAAAATTTGAATTTGTAAATTAATTTATATTAAATTTAGGTAATCTTTAAAATACAATAACTGTTTCATATGAGGTCGGATTTGGACGAATCAAGCGGCGTTGAGTTCGTATGGACGAATACTACGCAATGAAGTCGGTTTGGTCAGATTTGGAGCTTGTTAGAATTTTGGATTAAAATTTGAATGCCAGTTCAATTTTGATTCAAAGACAAAGTCTTGGCGATAATCTAAAAATCAAGGTGAGTAAATCTCACTTATTTGGATAATTGGCTTTAATTTAAACAGTTGAAATCATCTATCGGTTGAATTGATGATTAATATCAGTATGGATGTTATAGTTTATATATATTAGTATATATATATATATATATATATTAGTATTTGGGTATATTTCCCACCGTTGGAGCGGATGAGACACTATGCGTTCCGCATAATAGCGGATGACCCTATATTACCGCGATATCCCGCCTCGAAGCAGGATTGGTGTTTTTTATGTTACCTAACATCTGTGGATGCAGGGAAACGGGTTGGAAAGATCCAACTAGATTCCTCAAAAATGCTGATTTAAATTTCATATAAAGTGATATATGTTGTGTGTGGATAATCTGATATAGATTTTGTTGTGATAGGAATTGTTGAATGCTATGATAGCACTGGCCGTAATTTGGTATTATAAATACCATAAATAATATTATTGAGTTTCTAAAAGGAAAATTGAAATGGATTAATAAATGGTTGGATTTTTGGATATTTATTTGGCTATTTCGGAAAATGGTTTAGATTAGAAAATTTTAAATTGGAAATTTTTAAATAATAGATTTTAAATAAGATTCTTTAATTTATGAAATGGAAGACAAAAATCGAGATTTGATTTAGAATATAGTTGAATTATTTAAGAAATAGATTTAAAATTGGAATTTTAATTAGAAATTGATTTATAAAATGGATTTTTGGTAATATCAACCGGTTATAAAACTGGAAATAAGTTTATGAATTTTATAAACGATGTTTATAAATTATGTGGAATGATTATCATTTGGTAAATTAAAATATAAATTCGCAAAGAAAATTTATAATGAGATATGGGAATTGGTTGAGAATGAAATAAGAAATTTTATTTTGGAATTTGGAAATAGTTATGGAATCGATTTGTGATAAATCGAGAGAGAGATTTTAAGTGCTAAAATGGTTATATTGGATTTTAAAAAGGGATTTTTATCAAGAAGTAAGTTTGGTTTAGAATGGGATTTCTATTTATTAAACTATGTGGTTTAAAAACTATTTTAGAATTGAAAGTATTTTGGAAAGTTGATTATTCAAATATTTGATATTAGTTGAAAATAAATCAAATTATTATAATAAGCTTGAAATTGTTTAGTTTATTTAAAAATTAATTGGGAATGAGTTATTAATATTTATTTAAAAATGCTTTGATATTTTAAATAATTTCATAAACGTGTTTAAAAAAATAAATTCTTACTGTTTAAAAATACTTATCATATATATACATACATATACATATACATATATATATATATATAGTTTTGAAGGATTTAAATTTATTTATAAATCCTCTCGAGATTTGTAAATGGGGTTATTTAAATGAATATGATTTTTATAAAGGAATCTTATCAGAGATTTTGGAAGAGGAAGGGAATTTTCTAAAATGTTGGAATATGGGACATCGGAAATGAGTATGAATTCATTAAAGAAATTATGAATTGTTAGTTGGAATTATAGATGAGTATAATTGGTTTTTGGAAATGGAAAAAGGGAATTTATTAATAATTCTGGAGTTTTGTGAGATAAGTTATGAAATATTTTCTAAGTTCGATATTAAAATGATTTTGGAGAATCTGCCTATCAATATTCTCCTAAGTATTGAAAAGAGGGTTTTGAAAATTATTTTACGAGAGGAATCATTTATATAGAAATACTTTCCTAAGTTTTATAAATTGAGTTTGAAAATATTTCTAAGTGTTGAAATGGTTTAAAAATATCCTGTGATTGATAAGTGTTGGAATTGTTTTCAAATGATGGAATACTGGGAGAAATTTGGATATATATATATATATATGTATCCTTGTAAAGATATTTTGAAATAAATACTTTAGGAAATTATAATATGGGCCCAGTGACTGCTTATGTGTGTTATTTTATAGTTAAATAACTGACTATCAAATCTTGCCAAATTCGTTGATCGTCTCGAAGAGACCGGATCGGATTTAATTATCCAAAAACCAATTCGATCCGATTTGTGCGTTACAAATTATGATATCAAAGCTAATGAAGATTGTGATTTGAAGAGACCGGTATGTCCAAACCCAAGACAACTTGTATGGATGAATGCTATCATTGCATTGTTGCCTGGAAGGCAGTGTTAGCATTCCAAGAACGAATGCTATTCAAAAAGGTAAACGTAGCCTCAAGCCTCATCAACCGGGAATGACTAAAAAAGAGGAGATGCAGTGGGGCTAAGTGGGTCGCACCCAAGTAGGGAATGTTATCACCTTTCTAGATCCCCTCGGAAATATTATATTTAAAATTATGGAAATGGTTATGCATGGAAAAGAGAGCGCTCGATAAGAGTGGGAACTCCCGGGGTGATAACATATTCGGTACTATCCAGTAAGGGGTAGGCCGGTCCTGTGTTGGCAGGCATCATTAGGTACGATCTCGGTACGTTTTTCTAGAGCATACTATGATGGACAGTACCCCTATAGCCCAGTCATTGTATGGAATCCAATATCAACTACGAGCCTGTACGGTTTTGATTGTGCCCACCTATGCTGAAATGTGAAATGCAAGCATTTCAGCTATTTTCTAATTTACTTTCTATAGACACTATTATAATATCAGATGATTCGATATAAAATGGTTTTGGTTAATGTAAGGTAAAAACCCATCGTGTTTATGTGTGGCGTGGTCTTACGAGATACCTTTTGTTTTCAAAGGTTTTTGATAACCATAATAATTCAAATTGAGTGTGTTTTCCTCACGCTTGTTTTCCAGACTAACTCGGGTGTTATTTTATTATAATGCTCTGGTGAGACCGAGTATTATAGATTCAAGTTAGGATGCTATGGACCTCAGGAGATGAGCTGGATGACGGAGACATATTCACGTACTTGGTTATTTGCGCTGTGTGTTATGTATATGAGGACAAGTTGTTATAACTGTCCAGATTGTTATGTTGGCTGTTGTACTCTAATTGATGTTTTTATATGAATATATATATATATATTAAAATTACGTTTTGTGTAAAGACTTGTGATATATTATAGATTATTCATTCCGTTGTGAGATTCTGTATTGTTTAGTTTTCTTCTTACCTTCTATCTTTTCTTCTTCACCTCTAATGATCTAGTTTTTCTGGCACTCGATTGCTCAGCATGCTATATAGTGAACGTATTGATGTCAATTTTCGAGAATCGAAAATCTTCGGGCCATTACATGCACTATTCCCGGTTAACAATGAAAACGGACAAGTTGCGGTATTGTTGCTTCTCAGACCTTGCCTCGACGTATATTCTTAACTTTCAAGATAGAGACGAGTTTCCATACATCAACGTTTAGCGTTAAGTATATGCCTAAATCCGTTCCATATAAGTGATATCGCTTATGGAAATTAAATTTCTTACCCTTATCACCAAACTTCGACTTCCAACTCATACTATCCTATGTTTAAAGACGAAGCCAAGTAAGTCAGGACATTGGTTGCTCCTGGTCTTGCCTAGACACTCCAGTTTTTAAATCTCATAGATAATAACGAATCTACTTTCTCAATCTTTAGTATTAAAGATAAGACTAAATCCTCTCTATAAACGAAATCAAACTTTTAAAACATTTGACTCACACTTGTGTTTGATTTTCACACCACCGATATTTGTAAAACACATTAAAACGCTCTTTTAAAATATTCTTTTAAAGAGCTAATTATATTTCAGTGTATTAAAAAGAAGGATTAAAAAATATCAGTAAAACATTATTTACTATGAACCCAAAACAAATTTCACTTAGCTCTATCTTTAAAGCAATCTTTTTAAAGACTTTTTCATTTATAAATGAACTTATCATTACCTTTAAAACAAAAGTCCTCCAAAGATTTAAAAATATCAACATTTATTAAGTCAAATAACAAGTTTTTTTTAATAACTTTATGAAATCATTTATTATAACAAAAGTGTTATAATCCATGAATTCTTTTCTACTTTCCGAAATCATTTATCATAACAAAAATATTATAATCCATGACTTCTTTCTCCACTCTCGAAAAACATTTATTACAACAATGGTGTTGTAATCCATTCCTCCTTTTCACTTTCAATAAATTACAAAATACTTGAAATATAGTTTTTAAAACATCCATTTGAAATATTATTTAAATAAAAAATCTCAAGTTTAATATATATTAGAACTCAAAGTCATTTCATTTCCTTATTTTCAAAATAAAAACTTCTTCTTTTAAATAATTATATAAATTCCAAACCATTTTTAAAACACTTAAATAGATGCTAGAAAAGTTTGCTAAAAGGATTGAAGAAGAAAAATCAAGTTTAAAACCATTTTATAAAAGTTGGAAATAGTGCTGCATAGTATGGAAAATTTCTTTAATTTCTTTTCAAAATGGAATTTTATCCACATTTTTAGAAAGTATGAATACTATATTTTATTTTTAGAACAACATATTATGATTCTAGTATGCATTCACAAAAATTTTAAGGCTTTTAAAGTCAACAAAACCATTTGGAAGTTGTTTCAAAACTTGAATTTCGAACTGCAAAACCGCAACCCAAAACTTTTTTTAACTTTTAAACATTTTAGAGTTAGGTGTTATAACCTTTTCCGGGCAACCAAAACTTTTTTCAAACAACGTTTTAAAAGCGTAAAAGCACGACCAAATATTTAGTGACGCAAACATAAGCACAAGAGCAACAAACACAAGATTTAAAGAGATGAGATTTCAAAGTGCAATAACGCGATTTCAAAGTGCGAAAGCACGACTATTCCACTATTCAACACTTTTGCTATTTTAACATCTCAAACAACAATAAAACATTTATGTAAACAAGATGCATATAAATGTAAATCAATATTGGTGAGAAACCCCTTATGGTCTCTCTACAAAATCCCATGTAAATCACATATATGTATGTTCGTCGAAGAGTTCTGTAGTGACATACTCGCACGAACACACTTTGACTTCCTCTTGCTTTTGCCCCTGCAAAACAATGGTTACTTATACCTTTTGCATTCAAATTAAAATCAAATCCAAACAAGTAATATACACAAGTATAAACATATAAACAAAATTTTATATTTTACAATATTTTATCAATTTTAAAACCACTTTAAAGTGAGATTAACTCTTTTTTTTCAAAGACACAAGCTTCCCTCCTCAACCAAGAAATGACCAAAGCAACCTCCTTTCCTCGCCTTAGCTCACTAAAGCCTGGGAACCCACCCCTAACCCTCACGCACATGGTCAAAATGGGGTATTTGGATTTCAAAACTCGCGACTTTGGAATGGTGGAGATGTTTGCAATATTATTCTAGTCTTAATTAATATTTTAGAGGAGAAATGAGTATGTTTTTATAAGGTTTTGCTTCAGAAAGTTTATGGAGACATGAAGGAAGAAGATGAAGAAATGAGAGCAAAATAAATGAAAAGTGTAAAGAGTGCAATGAAGTAAGGTGCTTCTTTTATAGAATTTAAAATTTGGCAAATGGCATCCACTACTCCTAAGACAAATTATCCTCCTAACCTTAGATATTTCAACTACCTCATTATACACCCATGTAACATCCATATAGCTTTTAGTACTTGCCAACAAATCACATAAAAAACAGCAAAAAATAGCAAAAGTCTTCTCTCTTTTAATTACCTTCAAGAAAATGATTAATGTTAATACTTTTAGTTAGTGAATTAATTATTCTTATATGTTATATGAATATGTGTACACAATTGTATATGTGTGAAATAGCGTTGCAACAACTTTTGTTCGGTAAAAAGTCATAAATTCGAAAAATGAATTTTTATTACATGTTAAATTTTTCACCGAACTATTTGTTTATGTAAACAAATTTACAAAATGAGATTACCATTTATTTATTAATTAAAAGGAGTTTAATAAGACTATTAAATCCATTTAACTAATATCAAATTCACAATTCAAATATTGAAATAAAACCTATATTTAAATATAAAGTGTTCACATTTTTCTAGGATGTTACAGATGGAAAGTTTCTCGGTGTATGCTAGTAATTTGGCCTAGACACGGATGGTGGATGCCCAGCACGGTGTAGAGTTACGAATACTAGCGGCGAATGTATCTTGGTCCATGAGGAATTGTGAAATATATATAGTTATTGCATACCTCGAGTAGGTTGAGCGTATCGTATGTATACTGAAGTCAAACCGAAAAAGCTTTAACTAATTGACATAACACGTAATGGAAAACAATTGGCATAAACTAGTGTTATGGATAAAGTATGTAATTTACCAATCACCAGAATGTTGTTATGACCCTCTCCTGATTACAACCCACATGATAGATTTAAAGGAACATGTATTGGCATAAGGCGGGAACAATGGACATATTTCTTTATGCATGCTCGGTAAAGACATGGGTACTAGATATTAGAAGTATTAGCCTAGGCCAGTATATGTTTTATTATATTTATTTATTCCATCAAGATTTCTTATCGATGGTCTCTAATATGTTTTTGTTTATTACAGGATACAAATACCGATGATCCGTACTCTAGTGGACTTGGGTTTTCAATTTAGCAAAAATTAGGGTCCACTAAGGTGCGGGTTGTTACATGACACTCCACTTTGATTATAGTAAAATCGTGACATGGCATCCTTAGAATGACTATAGTTGGGTCTAAGTCAAAGCATTATAAGTAAAACACTATTCAATAGAGGATTCGTCTCCTTATTTATACTGGGTTAGTATCATGGTCAACAATAGTCAACTCAAAGTCAGAATCTCTGGCCAGAGTAGTACGGTTAATATTATTGAACCAAGAACTTTATGTTTGGACTACAAAGTTGAATGTGTGCTATATTGTAATTTTGACCAAAACCAAATTCCATAAGTCCTAATGTGATATTGTTTTGATGAAGATAATTGGTATAAATAATTGTTACTATCGGGTACCCATTTAAAAAATCATGAATTGGATTTTAACAAAAAGATCTATAAGTGATGAATTTGGTTAAACTATCACACCCTAACTAAGATGTATAAATTTTAATATTTGGATTATTTAATATTAATTGCTAACCGAATTCACATCTCCGAGTCACATAATCGCAATTTTGATTTCTCCGAAAAACCATAGGATTTACTCAATTTATGAAATATTATAAATTGATTAAATTATTAATATTTGGGAAATATTAACTATAAATAATTTATTTGATGTTTTTAATGTTGTTAGTAATTATTTATGTGCATACATAAAAGTTATATTTGCAAATATCGATATTCGATATCGGTACACCTTTTAAACAAGTTTTGAATTAAATAATTACATAAAGGTTTTATTTTGTTGGAAACTTTACCTACTATGGATGCATGCTAGGACTAACCAATACATAGAGAAAATGAAGGGATTGATTGATTGAAGTAAATAAGGAAGTTAAATAAGGAGAATGGGGAAGATTCTTTTATCACATTAACAACAAATCTCGTCATTTAACTTTCTTTATAGAAAATTCTTCCTCCTCCTCTCCAAAATAATGGTTGCCATCATCTTCCTTTAGAAAAAACAAAAAAATAACCACTTAATTTCAAAATCAAATTAAATTAAAACAAATGTGGTTCATCCATCTCTTGCTAGGATTGGATGCGGACCTTGACGATATGAGGAGAAGGCATAAATTAAAATGTGACTTTTGGCTAGATCTGAGAGGTATCTTCTGTTTTAAATGTTCTATTAAATATAATATGATCATTATAGTTTGTATGTATAAACTCTTCCCTCATTTGATTTGAAATTGTTTATGTAATTTGAATCGTTTGTTGAATATTGATTTGATTTTCAATTTGATAAATCAAAATATAAATTTGAATATGATTGAAACAATGTTTTAATTATAGATCTATGTTTTAAACTCTCAAATCAAAGTGTAAGTTTTTAGATCTAAAAGTTTGTCATTACATATTATTTGCATTTGTGCTGACTTGCCACTTCACCTTAAATTTAAAATAATCATGCAATTTGAATACTTTGTTGAATAAATTGTTTTCTTCTTAATCTGATAAATTGTAACCAAAATTTATATATGATTAAAACAATGTTTTGATAATGAATCTAAGCTTTAATGTTGAATACGATAATACTCCAAATTTGTTACCCAATTATTATCTCAAATGTCCTTATTTAAGTATTTTAAAGGATGGTCAATATATTGTTTAATTTGTTCTGCTCCACTTTTGTTTTGTAAAAAACCTAAATTCATCTAGGTCAAAACTTTTAATTTATATGTATACATGTATTTTTTTTCAAAATTTCAAGTATACATAAGTTACAAATCCATCGGAAAATTTTAATGTAGTATGGAAGTTTGTTTTGAATTAATTACAAAGTTTTGGTTTTATCTTTACATACATATACTTATATATATATATATGTGTGTGTGTGTGTGTGTGTGTGTACATATAAACATTTAATATTTGTATTTCAGATTGCCAAAGCATGATTTAAACCTTTTTTATTATCAAATAATTTGAAAGTGAGGTAATAATATATACTTATTAATTATTGTTTCTATTTATGTTATTGTGTCATAATACCTCTTGCATGTTTATTAAATGTTGTATCAGTTAAATTTTCTAAAGAGAGAAGGCCAAATCAATCAACGATGCCATCTTTCATCTCCTTTCCTATTAGATCCTTAAGTGATTACATCTAGATTTATTCTTTTTTATTCCTATATATTGTCCCCAACTAATCATACTTGCTTTATGTTTAGCAATTCTGACACACAATTAAAATATGCATATATTTGATATATTTAAACCTTTTCATATCTTACACTTAATTAATTTCGAATTAAATTAACAAAACTAAGGCAAAATTAATAAAATATGATTTTATTAAAACAATAATAGATTGGATCTAATAATCTTTTTTGGACTTTATTGGCCCATTGGATCCAAAATAGGATTTTTCTTGAAATTTACCTATTTCACCCGCTTCCAACCGAGTTACAATCCACCACTTTTTCCTTGTTAGGACATTTTTAACTTGGTTGAGTTGGAAGGATGTGAGCTTATTATATATGTGTGATGCATGTACATGTAAACTAAAAGAACAAAATTTTATTTTAAAATTTGATTCAAAATCGAAATAAAGTTTTAGTATTTAAATTATTTTGAAAAAAGACTTTGTAAACATAATTTGGAAAATATAAAGGAAAAATTACAAACATTTTTTTATAACCATGATTTTAACTCGTACATTTTATCTAAATTTTTAATCGAAAATAAATATTAATTTTCATTGTTAATTAAACTCGAACCCTTAGTCTTATTCATTATGAGTAGCATGAAGGTTTCCCAAAACAAGAAATAAGAAGAAGGCGTGCAAATGAGTAAAATCACTATATGGGATTAAAACAAGCCCTAAAACAATGGCACTTTTTTTGATGAAACAATGTTATCAAATGGTTTCAATATAAATGAGCATGATAAACATGTTTATGCAAAAATACAAACCTTGGATACATCATTGTGTGCCTTTATGTAGATGACTTATTTATACTTAGAGACAATAAGGAAGTAATAAAATCTACAAAAGGTATGCACTCCTCTAGTTTTGACATATAAGATCTGGGAATCACTGATGTGCGAATCATGATAATTAAGACAACGCAAGGATATATGTCATCTCAATTATGCTTTATTGAGAAAATACTTGACAAGTTCAAAGGACATAATATATTACTGCAAAATCACCGATGGATTTAAATAAAATTTGGTTTAAGAATAGTGGTGGTAGTATTTACTAACTATAGTATTTTCATATATTTTGCAGCATTGTGTATGTCATGAACTGTGCTAATCAATATCTATCATATGTCTTACGGTAGATATATGAGAAATCCCGATAAGAATCATTAAAAAGTAATATTTAGAGTACTATTATACAAAAGTTCATACAAAATTATGGATTGTATAGTTTAAATTATCCATCTGTGATAAAAGGGTATTGTGTTGCAAACTAGATAACTAGGTAAACTAATACGATATTCATAAGAAGATATTATTCACACTAGAAAATGGAGCGGTGTCTTAAAAATCCTCCAAACAAATTTATATAGCAAGGTCAACCATGAAATCAGAATTAATTGCATTAGAAAAAGCATCAGAAGCAAGATTGGCATCGAAGTTTCCTAAGATATTCCAAATAGGACATGTGCCTCCAATAAGTATGCATTGTGACAACCAATTGGTTGTTGGAAGACCTAACAGTAAATTGTATAACATCAACTAGACATATTTGTCATAGACATTAGGCCATCAGACAACTTCTTGATGATGGGGTTATCACTGTTGACCATTTAAGGTCAAAAGATAATATTGTGGATCCACTGAAAAAAGATATACCAGGGAGAAATTTCAAACCATATTGATAGGAGTGGGCTTAAGGCCTATCAATTAACAAAAGTTCCTCTTAATGAACTCAACCTAGTTGACTGAATATCCTAAGATCTAGGTTAAAAGAGATAGCTAAGTTTTGGATAAACTTAGTAGCACTAGAAAAACCACTCTTAACCATTGCTATGATAATTGTAACATCCCTTCTCTTGAGCCCAAAGCCAAGTGCTACAGACGCTGCAGTCATCTATAGTATTAACTTTCGATGACAAAATACGGTAATGTTAATGGTATCCACAATATTAGAAGCACATGAATATGAAATAAAATCTTTGGTTTCAAAAATAACTTTTCTAATTACATATCAAATCCATATTTCATATTTAGTTACATAATCCCAAAACGATTCCCAGGTTTCGATCAAATATAATTATTCCAAATTACGCCAAGAGCGACATATGAAGATGCCTCCTTGGATGATCAGAGTACTAGATAGACATATCAGTCATAAATACATCACAGCGGAAATAAAACTAAATAGATCCTATATAGCTAACTTTGCCTCCTGCACATCTTCTGAAGCTTATTCTTCCAATCTACTAAACTTGAAAAACCTTAACTCTCAATCTACTCAAATTGAATTTTGAGCACCCGAGAGTTTAAAGGGAAAACATAAACATCGAGTCAGACATAAAGCCTGGTGTGAATAATACTATTACATCTCGATTTAATGATATTAAGTGTGATCATTCTTCTTAGCGGAATAGGTTTCCCCCTTACTAATATCCTTTTAAAAGCATATCTCTTGCAAATCAGAATCCTGCAATTAAACTGATTATAACAATAATAGCAAATGCATATATGCAAATTAATCAGGAAATCAATGGACCATCTACCCTCACTATAGTTTTATTAGACTAACTACTATCCATTGGCTGACTCGGGCCTACTAGACATAATCGACAATCTAACTTCTGTTAGACACAATAATACTAGGGTGACTGCCCTCAAATTTCTTTTTCTAGGGTCAACTGAACCTAATGGTTTTATGGGCTCACGAATAACCTAATTTTACTCTGTATACTCCCTTCTGTGTGTAACCTCAATTTAGTCTTACCTGTGATAAGCCCTACACGCTGGAATTTTGGACTGATTTTAATTAGGGGCTAATAGCTAAAGTATAGGGAGCGACCCTACACCAGTCCCATACGGTCTTCTAATATTCGAGTCATAAACTTAGGGTTAACTACCCCATCAATTTTCCTTGAAAACATTTCTTTCAAAATGATATAAACCTTCTAAATCATACTTAAACAAGGAAAACATGCTCTTTGCTTTACTCAAAATATTTATTCCATGATATATGCTTTATACAAAATAATGTTGATGGAATCCAAATTAGTGGGGTTATCTATCCTTTCAAAATATGTCAAATCCTCTTTTAACTTAGAAATCTATGGGCCATAAAGCCAAGACATCTCTTTCATAACCGTTGTCTAAAACCTTAAACAATCACCTTTCAAATTCATTGAAAGTGCCCCTTTCAAAATAAGTTAACTACTTTAACCTTTAAAACTTTAGGCCGAAAGGCCAAAACAAACCTCACGAATGTGTTGAAAATAGTCCTTTTGAAATCATAACTTAAAGCCTTAGACATCCCCTTTCGAAGCCATTTAAACTAGCATTCCGAAGGCATAGGAACCTTCCTCTTAAAACACTTATATTATACCTTTCGAAACTCTTATATTATATCTTTCGAAACTCTTATATTGTACCTTTCAAAAGCATTGGATTTAAGTAAAGATTTGTGGAAACATTGCTTCGAAATCATTTAAAATTGTCCCTTTCGAAACCATTGGGTTCAACATTTAATATAACTAATGGGTCATAAAGGATGAAGCGAAAGCATCACTTCCGAAAGCATTATCCTAAGTAAAAGAAAGATGATAGTTTTGAAACCCCATTTTGGAACCATTGCCTCCGAAACCATTTAAAAGCGGTTATAAACCTTTTTGAAGGCATTAAGAGGCGGCTTCAAATTAAAAAGCGAAAGCACCCTTTCGAATGCATGGGTTCGAAAGGTATGAATGCGGCAACATGGGCTTCGAATAGGTTCAAAGCAGCTATCCTTTCGAAAGCTTCATTTTAAAACAAAAAAGGGAGCAACTCTATCGAAAGCTCTTTTCTAAACAAAGGCAAGCAGCTACTCGTTCGAAAGCTTCCTTCTTTTTAAAACAAAGGTAAGTTAAAAACAACCCCTTCGAAAGCTTGGTTTCGACATGGTTCCTTCCGCCCTTCTCCAATCCACCATGTACCAAAGGGTTGATACCATGTGTATTGGTTTCGAATGGCTCATAAGCGAGAGTATGGTGTCGAAAGCTTGCAAATGGAAGTGGCGAAGTAGTAAATTTAAGCAAAACTAATTTATAGCCTTTTAAAGTAATTTCTTTTCAACTAACTTGCCTTATTTGTCAAACTAGAATTGGTTACCATTTCTTTATCAAAATCCCTTTCTTAAAATGCTGCCAAATTTAAAATTATCAAATTAAAATGATTTAACAAATAATCCCTTCACCTTGATAAACAAATAAAGCATTTAAGTATATTAACTTAAATAATTTTATAACCATAGTAAATACTTAGGAAAATTCTCCAAAAATCACAATAATTCACTTTTAATATGCTTTAAATTACATATAAATTTCAGACACAAAATCAATATATAATTTCCGTACATAATATAAATCCAAATTTATCTTTTTTCTTTCATAGAAAATTCATAATAAATCTATAATTACATAGAAAATTATGAAACTTGAAACCCACCTTAAAGTAATGTTTTCAACCATATATCCAAAACGTAGGCCATTTGGATGTCATTTAATAGGTTTTTCAAATCTCAACTTATCATAAAATCTATATGAAGCAACACAAATCATCAACAAGCATATATATCCAATTAAACAATTATATCATAACATGTAATATGCGAAATTAATTCGGATCTAAATAGAAACCAAAATTAATAAAATGAGATGTAAATCATTATTCACCTTGGCTTGTTGTTAAGAAGGTTGAGATTTGCTCTTTGCTTAATTCCTTCAAGCTTTCTATTTGATTCCTAGCTTTTCTTTCTTTGATTTTTCTTAATGGAGGTCGGGCAAAGCTTATAAGTATTTTAGTTTTACTTGCAAATGTTGAAAATGAATAAGGAATGAAGGTATGAAGGGTTTAGGGTATAAGAACATGGTCTATTCCTATTTTGCCCTTATCATATTCCTTCTACTTACTTAATTTTAATTCTCTTTTGCTTATATTTATTAAGGCACGACCCCCTTACTAATTTACAAATCTCAATCCCTTAACCATCTACATTATTTCATTTAATTTATCTAATTAAATGCTCAAAATAATGTTAGTCAAAATTAGGGTCATTACAGACTCCCCTCCTTAAAGAATTTCATCCTCGAAATTACGATAAGCTACTCACAGCAATCAAACATAAAGATATAACATTCCATGAAACAAGTCGGGATAAGTATCTCTAATCCTTCTCTCAGTTTCTCAAGTACAGTCTTGTGGAATATGCATGTATATGCCTTTTGTTTGATGATAATAAACATATATACATTCATTTAAATGTATTTGATATTGTACTATTTTATTTTTCACAGATTAAATAGATATTTGAATTCAAACGAATATTTTATTCAAACAAATATTTATTACATTTTTGATAGTACAATTTCAAGCTCTCACTATATACATCATTTTTTATCACAATACAATTACATCACGATTTCATAGTTACATCATTTCCTCACTACATATCACTCACACTCGTATTTATCTTCAACTTCATTCCAATGTGAATCCAGCATCTGAGCAATCTGCAGAAATATACATTGACGCAGTAAAATTGAAAATGAAATGTTTTTGCAGTATAAAACAAAAATGTGTTTTTGAAAATATTATTTGCCTCAGTTATTTGGGTTGTTCGTCATCATTTATATTTGAATTCATCACATACGAACATTGTGACATGCACAGTGTATCACTGTACATGCCACAAGGCCGTGCACACCGATATATGTATATACACTTGATATATTTACAGGGACAGTAGAGCACAGGCCAAACCCAGATTATCGGATTCAACTCAGGTGCAATAAAACAATGTCACAACAATCAGTACAAGGTCAAACCCAAGTTTAAAACTGGATTCAACTCAAGTGAGACTCAATATGTACAGCATGAATCAAAGGCGAACCAGATCCACAGCTAACATGACTCAAATGAAACAAAGATCATCAATCAGACTATATGCAAGCAAGATGATGATCAATGTGCAGTACAATGAAGTCAAGACAAGCAAGTGCATCACTAAACCACCAGATCTAACCTTCAAGTTCAAATCATCCAAGTACAAAGGCAAGGCAGTTCAATAATGAAGTGTAACTATCAAAGGCATCAAGTGAGACCAGAAGTGTAACCAGACATGAACCAACCAAACAAAGGAACTAGACTTCAAGTCTGACGTGAGCCAAGTACAACTGGAAACCCAAAACTGCACAACAATAAAGACTACAGCAAAAACAGAGTCGACACAAAGTGTGGACAACAAACAAGTCAATGACAACATGAATACATATACATTTCAATCAACACAGACAAGATGTCGACGTGATAATATAAATTGATCAAGCCGAAGAAGTCAAGTGAATGAAACGGCAGTTTCATATCAAGTCAAAGTCGAAGTCAACCAAGTCAGTTAAATCACCATCGATCAAAAGAGTAGGTTGAACAAGTTGTTGACGAGGTTAATACTCAATGAAAATGCACAGGTATAGGAAGAAACAAAACCAAGTCAGAAAATATCGCAAGTTCAAATTCAATACCGTGATTATCAAGGAATCGAGATATATACAAATATCAAAGCCGTGTCAACCAAGCATAATCAAATATACGAAACTGAAAAGGTCAGAATTCATCATCAACATCCAAACGAAAATCAGCGGCCAGAGAAAAGAATTTGACAAATTCAAATATATATTTATACGAACGAAAATTATGGAGTTCGACTCCTATATAAACCCTAACAATCATCATTGGCAAAATCATCGAATTCAAGTATTAAATCCAGTAAGCCAAAGGTTCAAATTACATACCAAAGTCAGGTGACGAATTCGATCACAATCGAGGAGCAGCCGAGTGCGAAACAAAGAACAAATCGATCGACAAAGTATCGAAGTTCGAAATCAAATTCGATCGACCAGTATAAAGACGGCATCTTCGAATACAAGCTCATAATTCCAGAATCGCCACAAACGAAGCCGAAGTCAAATTCGCAAGAGCTACTGAGAATCGACTTTGCCAGAGACCCAAAGTCCTAGTTCAGAAGTCATTATCAGAAAAGGGGATCGGGCCAGAGATACAAGAAAGGGAAACGAGAAGCCCTAATTTTAATTCACCATTTTTATTTCTCAAAGGAACGGGCCAGAGTAAAAAAGAAAGGAGATCGACTAAAAAAAGGAGAAGCGGGCCGACATTATTTTTTATTGAGATAAATAGGAAGTAGGCCGGGCTATTTATCAAATTAGGATTTTAATTTAGTTTAAATTTGGACCAGGTTTTATTAATCTATTTTTAGGCCAAGTTCATTTGAGGGCAAAAGTTTTTTAAACTGTCGATTTATATTTTGCCCTGGGGTTCAAACTGTATTTTGTGTTTTTCAGTCTGTATTTTTCAAAGTCTAGTCAGAGTGAATCACCACCTAGGGTTTAGGTGTTGTCAGATTGTCTAGTTAGAATTAGTTCAGTGAGCAGGGGGGGCTGCGAGTTTGCAAAGCTCTATAGGCGGGAGCAGAGTTTGCGAGTAAACGAAACTCTATAGGCGGAGCAGGGTGTGCGAGTCTGTAGGAGTGTTTGTGAGCGGGAGCGAGTGTCTGCGAGTCTGTCAGAGTGTTTGTAAGCGGGATACTGTTTAATTCTAATAGAAATCTGGGAATGCAGCAGTAGGCAGGGGTTGCCGAAGCTGGGTAAATTCTGTGTGTGATTTACTTTTCTGCATATTTATTTATCTGCATTTTGATTACGTGTTTAATTCGAGAAAATTTGCGATAACCCTATTCACCCCCCCTCCCTCTAGGGTTAATCTAGATCCTACAAGTGGTATCAGAGCCTGGTATTTTTACTTTAACTCTAGAGTCATGAATTCATCGAATAATGCTTTTTCTGAGGGGCAATCTATTGCTAGGCCACCGATGTTTAATGGTAATGATTATGCTTACTGGAAAGTTAGGATGAGTATCTATCTTAGTCCTGTTGATTACGATGTTTGGGATATTATTGAAACTGGCTATAGAGCTCCCACTATAACTGTTGGTGATACTGAGATTCTTAAACCTAAGGATAGGTGGGACGCTAATGATAAGAAGTTAAAAACTACTAATGCTAAAGCTATGAATGCTTTGATCTGTGCTCTTGATAAGAATGAATTTAATAGAATTTCTCATTGTACAACTGCGCAGGAAATCTGGCATACTTTGGAGGTGACACACGAAGGAACTTCTCAAGTCAAGGAGTCTCGTCTAGCCCTGTTCAGCAATGAATACGAGAACTTTGTGATGGACAAAGGCGAGAGCATAAAGGATATGTTTGGACGCTTCTCAACCTTGGTGTACAATGCTAGAGCGCTTGGAAAGGTATTCTCTGAAGTAGAGCTGGTGAGGAAGATTCTACGAGTCTTACCAATGAACTTTGAGGCAAAAGTCACGGCAATACAAGAATCAAAAGATTTGAGTAAACTACGCATGGAGGATTTGATCGGAAATTTGATGACGTATGAGCTTGAGTTGAAAGCAAAGGAGGAACGCATCAATTCCGAACCAAAGAAGAAGACGATTGCCTTAAAGAGCAGAGAAGAGAGCGATGAAGAAGAAGTTGATCCAATTGAAGGACTTGCAGTGGCTGTCAATAATTTCAGAAGGTGGTCGAAATACAAGCCACGAAAGAAGAAGACCAGTAGTAATACATCTAAAGATTCTGACAACTCTGAAAACGAACTAATCTGTTATAACCACAACAAGCCTGGTCACTTCAAACAAAACTGTCCACTTCTCAAAAACAACAAAGGAAAGAAAAAGAAGAAAAAGGCCTTCGCAGCAACTTAGGATGATGAGGAAGGAGAGGAAGTGTCGAATGATAGCTCAGAGGAGGCTAACTTGTGTCTTACGGCAAGATCAGATTCAAAAGCAAGCTCAGAGAATTCAAGATCAGATTCAGAAGCAAGCTCAGAGGAATCTAGTGAGGTAAAAAACTATTCTTATAAAGAACTTGTCTTTTTGTGCCTTGATCTTACTAAAACAGTTGATGCCCTAGATTCTAAAATTGAAAAACTGAAATCTGATAGGAGAGAACTTGCCCGTGAAAATTTTAGGTTAGAAACTGAACTTGAAAATATTCAAAACCTAGATTGTAAAAACTGTAAAACTTTAGATTCAGAATTATCAAAACTGAAGAATAGCTTGGAGAATCTTGAAAAAGAAAACTTGAATCTTAAGGAAACCATTGACACTAGGAGAAAAGATTTTATAAATAGATGCACCTCACTTGTGACTGAAAACACGACACTAAACACCAAAGTCCAAGATCTTGAGAAATCACTGAGTAACTTTTCTAGAGGAGAAAAATCATTCAATATGTTATTGGGAAATCAATTGTTTGCTAACAATAGAAAAGGACTAGGTTTTGGAAAAACACAAGTTGATAGTGCTAAAGGAAAAAGTGTCTTTGCTAGATGTGAAATAATTGATCATCGTGTTGAAAATTGTAGTCATAGGAACAAGAACACAAAATTTATACAAGTTTGGGTTCCTAAAAATTCTACAAATAAATTTCATGTCTATTGGAACAAGAATAAAAGGACAAAACAAATTTGGGTTCCAAAGGGATTGTTTATTCACAATTATTCTGCCACTAACAACCATGGACCTATAAAAACAAATAGGTCACATAAATCTTTAACTGTGTAGGTGTGGTGGCAGGCTAAGGAACAACATTAGTGTTATCTGGATTTTGGCTGTTCCAGATATACAATAGGCGACAAATCAATGTTCCTTAGCCTAGTATAAAGGTGACAGATTCACAATGGGCAAACAACGAAAGATTATCGTTCAGGTAAAACAGGTAATTGTATTTATTTTCAAACGATAGATAAAATGTGAAAATCTGCACCATAGTCTAAATCAGCCAGTTATGTGAAATGATTGATGATGTTAATTCTGATTTTTTTTAATCAATCATCTTCAAACAGAATTACTCGAAGTAATCATGATAGTTGACAGATTCTGACTAACTTGATATGATGACTTGTTCTTATTTATGACTGTGATTTGTGCTTAAAAATTGGCCAACCATTTTTTCATTGAACTTAATCTGTTTTGGTCAAATTATGATTGATTACTGATTTCTCAAAAGATTTTTTTTTTTTTGAAACTGTTGAAACTTTATTAGTGAAACTTCAAGAAGTTGTTTTTGAAATAATGATGATTGTTTAATGACTGTTGATCCTATGGTTTCTTAATCTGACACTGAGATATTTTTTTGATGGTTAACACGACTTCAATTTAAAGTCAAGTTTGTTGAAATTTCACAATCGGGTCTATAACATCCAACGAGTGATATTGAGTCAGATGCAGATTACACTGTTAATATAGTTGATAGATAAATTACTAGTGGAACGTGATTATATTTCGAGACATTCATTTGCTGCATCATTTTTCAAAAAAAAATATCTGCATATCTTTCACTTGAAATATTTTTCATTTTAGCAGAATTTTTCTTAAAAACCCCTTCTAGAAAATAATTTCTTTTGACCTTGTATCAGATTTGTTATTTAAGAAAACTTGATTTTATTGAAATTGATTAACTGATCTGACCCCCTAATAATTATCTAAAAAGATAAATAGTAATTGAAAATAAGATGAGTGTTGATATTAATCATATATTATAACTTGAGAAAGTATATTTAGAAAATTTCTTTAGAAATTTAAACAAGAGTTATAAAAACTTTTTGTTGATAACTATTCCATGATCATTTCTATTTCTATCATCCGTCTATCGACCATCACTCATCAAAAATCAATATAGTATGTTAATTTGTGGTAGTTTAAACAGGGAATCATTTGTGCTTCAATTTTATTATATTTCTAACAATAAAATCCAAAATATTCACTCTCATTTAAAAGTCCTCACGGTTATGCATGGGTGAATTACTTGGATTTTTGATTTTGTGCTTCCATGCTCATTTAAAAGTCCTCACGGTTATGCATGTATGGAACGCATATCAAAATTAATTGATTAAATAGACAAGTTGATTCTAATCCCATTTAAAAGTCCTCACGGTTATGCGTGGTTAGAAGATACTTGAATTCATTTTTTAAAAATTTGGAATACTACTAATCTCATTTAAAAGTCCTAACGGTTATGCATGGTTAGTAGATATTCAAATCTCCTGAAATAAATATACCACAAATAGACACAACTATATGGTTTTATTTGATGAAATCATTAATATCATTCTAAAGTGGAATATGCATCAATTAAAGTATTTATGATTTTTTGTTTGATTTTCTTATTGAAATTAATATTTATACTCGATTGAGCTTTAATATTGTATTAATGTCTACCACTATATCTCTACTTTTCTATTACTATTATTCTTTTGCTGATAACAAAAGGGGGAGAGAAAAGTTAAGATTTTGAAGATAAAGGTCAAAGATTTTCTAATTGCATTAAGGCTCATTTGAATTCTTTATTCTCATGCATATATGTAGGGGGAGTATTGTGTAGAAAGAGAGCATTCAAATAGGGGGAGCAAACTGAATAATCAAATACATTTAATGTAGTCAAAATCTTAAATATATGTTTGTTATCACCAAAAGGGGGAGATTGTGGAATATGCATGTATATGCCTTTTGTTTGATGATAATAAACATATATACATTCATTTAAATGTATTTGATATTGTACTATTTTATTTTTCACAGATTAAATAGATATTTGAATTCAAACGAATATTTTATTCAAACAAATATTTATTACATTTTTGATAGTACAATTTCAAGCTCTCACTATATACATCATTTTTTATCACAATACAATTACATCACGATTTCATAGTTACATCATTTCCTCACTACATATCACTCACACTCGTATTTATCTTCAACTTCATTCCAATGTGAATCCAGCATCTGAGCAATCTGCAGAAATATACATTGACGCAGTAAAATTGAAAATGAAATGTTTTTGCAGTATAAAACAAAAAT
Source organism: Allium fistulosum (assembly GCA_030737815.1). NCBI lineage: Eukaryota > Viridiplantae > Streptophyta > Magnoliopsida > Asparagales > Amaryllidaceae > Allium > Allium fistulosum. The sequence continues at coordinate 491,419,766 of CM060905.1, read as the reverse complement.
GTGTTTTTGAAAATATTATTTGCCTCAGTTATTTGGGTTGTTCGTCATCATTTATATTTGAATTCATCACATACGAACATTGTGACATGCACAGTGTATCACTGTACATGCCACAAGGCCGTGCACACCGATATATGTATATACACTTGATATATTTACAGGGACAGTAGAGCACAGGCCAAACCCAGATTATCGGATTCAACTCAGGTGCAATAAAACAATGTCACAACAATCAGTACAAGGTCAAACCCAAGTTTAAAACTGGATTCAACTCAAGTGAGACTCAATATGTACAGCATGAATCAAAGGCGAACCAGATCCACAGCTAACATGACTCAAATGAAACAAAGATCATCAATCAGACTATATGCAAGCAAGATGATGATCAATGTGCAGTACAATGAAGTCAAGACAAGCAAGTGCATCACTAAACCACCAGATCTAACCTTCAAGTTCAAATCATCCAAGTACAAAGGCAAGGCAGTTCAATAATGAAGTGTAACTATCAAAGGCATCAAGTGAGACCAGAAGTGTAACCAGACATGAACCAACCAAACAAAGGAACTAGACTTCAAGTCTGACGTGAGCCAAGTACAACTGGAAACCCAAAACTGCACAACAATAAAGACTACAGCAAAAACAGAGTCGACACAAAGTGTGGACAACAAACAAGTCAATGACAACATGAATACATATACATTTCAATCAACACAGACAAGATGTCGACGTGATAATATAAATTGATCAAGCCGAAGAAGTCAAGTGAATGAAACGGCAGTTTCATATCAAGTCAAAGTCGAAGTCAACCAAGTCAGTTAAATCACCATCGATCAAAAGAGTAGGTTGAACAAGTTGTTGACGAGGTTAATACTCAATGAAAATGCACAGGTATAGGAAGAAACAAAACCAAGTCAGAAAATATCGCAAGTTCAAATTCAATACCGTGATTATCAAGGAATCGAGATATATACAAATATCAAAGCCGTGTCAACCAAGCATAATCAAATATACGAAACTGAAAAGGTCAGAATTCATCATCAACATCCAAACGAAAATCAGCGGCCAGAGAAAAGAATTTGACAAATTCAAATATATATTTATACGAACGAAAATTATGGAGTTCGACTCCTATATAAACCCTAACAATCATCATTGGCAAAATCATCGAATTCAAGTATTAAATCCAGTAAGCCAAAGGTTCAAATTACATACCAAAGTCAGGTGACGAATTCGATCACAATCGAGGAGCAGCCGAGTGCGAAACAAAGAACAAATCGATCGACAAAGTATCGAAGTTCGAAATCAAATTCGATCGACCAGTATAAAGACGGCATCTTCGAATACAAGCTCATAATTCCAGAATCGCCACAAACGAAGCCGAAGTCAAATTCGCAAGAGCTACTGAGAATCGACTTTGCCAGAGACCCAAAGTCCTAGTTCAGAAGTCATTATCAGAAAAGGGGATCGGGCCAGAGATACAAGAAAGGGAAACGAGAAGCCCTAATTTTAATTCACCATTTTTATTTCTCAAAGGAACGGGCCAGAGTAAAAAAGAAAGGAGATCGACTAAAAAAAAGGAGAAGCGGGCCGACATTATTTTTTATTGAGATAAATAGGAAGTAGGCCGGGCTATTTATCAAATTAGGATTTTAATTTAGTTTAAATTTGGACCAGGTTTTATTAATCTATTTTTAGGCCAAGTTCATTTGAGGGCAAAAGTTTTTTAAACTGTCGATTTATATTTTGCCCTGGGGTTCAAACTGTATTTTGCGTTTTTCAGTCTGTATTTTTCAAAGTCTAGTCAGAGTGAATCACCACCTAGGGTTTAGGTGTTGTCAGATTGTCTAGTTAGAATTAGTTCAGTGAGCAGGGGGCTGCGAGTTTGCAAAGCTCTATAGGCGGGAGCAGAGTTTGCGAGTAAACGAAATTCTATAGGCGGAGCAGGGTGTGCGAGTCTGTAGGAGTGTTTGTGAGCGGGAGCGAGTGTCTGCGAGTCTGTCAGAGTGTTTGTAAGCGGGATACTGTTTAATTCTAATAGAAATCTGGGAATGCAGCAGTAGGCAGGGGTTGCCGAAGCTGGGTAAATTCTGTGTGTGATTTACTTTTCTGCATATTTATTTATCTGCATTTTGATTACGTGTTTAATTCGAGAAAATTTGCGATAACCCTATTCACCCCCCCCTCTAGGGTTAATCTAGATCCTACAAGTCTCTCTCGTCTCACTCCACTAGATTTTGACTAATCTGATTGTCTTATTCCTTAGTCTCTTCTCATCTCTCGCGACTATACAAACTGGTTTTCTAACTATAGTTATATCCAGTTCCACTAGTAAATCATTAAACATGGTCAGTGCAATAGTAATTTCTGGATCTCAAATACACTTCCTTAGATGAGAAACATGAAAAACATTGTGGACTCATGCTAAACTGTTTAGTAACTCTACTCTATACACGAGTTTCCCAATCCTTTCCATAATAGGAAATGGTCCAATGAATGTCAGAGCCAGTTTTCCTGATTTTCCAAATCAGAATACACCTTTCATCGATGATATCTTGACGAAAACACGATCTTCAACTGAGAACTCTAAGTCTTTCCATCTTCTATCAGCATAACTCTTCTGCGTAGACTGAGCTTCCTTTATTCTAGCTCGAATTAACTCAATCTTTTCTGTAGCTTCTCTAACCAAATCTGGACCAAGAACTAACCTATCCCCGATCTATATCCAACAAATGGGAGATTTGCATTGTAAAGGCCCGTATCTCCGTACCCTTTGAGTCGATAATAATTCACATCAGTTCAACTCAGATTGAACGGGAATAAGAATCTTTAAGGGTGAAGAAGAAAGATAAAAGAAAATAGAAAACAACAATATATAATAGTAATAAAAATATTTATACAGAAAGAACTATAACTATTTTTATACATATCATCATCAGAGTACAGCAATCATCAAATCAAATTCTGGATAGTTAGTATAGTCCTCACCAGTGCTGACTATACAGTCTACACACATCGGAAAATAAATCAAGTACGTGGATACGTCTGGGTCTCCTCCAGCTCATCTCCTGAGCTTCATAGCATTCTAACCGGAATCTGTAATACTCGGTCTGACCCTAGCATTATAATAAAATAACACCCAATTCAGTCTGGAAAACCAACGTGAGAAAAACACACTCAATTTGAATTATTACTATTTTCAAAACCCTTTGAAAAACAATGGTATCTCGTAAGACCACGCCACACATAAATACGATGGGTTTTACCTTACGATAACCAAAACATTTTATATCAAAATCATCTGATATTATAATAGGGTCTATAGAAAGTAAATTAGAAAATAGCTGAAATGCTTGCATCTCACATTTCAACATAGTTGGGCATAATCAAAACCGTATAGGCTCGTAGTGGATATTGGATTCCATACAATGACCGGGCTACTGGGGTACCGCCCGTCAAAGTACACCTTTAGAAAAATTTACCGAGGACCTCGCTTGGATCCCCTGCCAATACAGGACCGGCCTACCCTTGACTTGGATAATACCGAATATGTTATCACCCTTGGTGTTCCCACCTTATCGAGCGCTCTCTTTTCCATGCACAACCATATCCATAATTATATTATATCCGAGGGTATCTAGAAAAGTGATAACATACCCTACTTGGGTGCAACCTACATAACCCTGCCGCATCTCCCTTATTTTAGTCATTCCCGGTTGATGAGGCTTGAGGCTACGTTTTACCTTTAGAATAGCATTCATACTTGGAATGCTAACACAACCTTCCAAACAACAATTCAATGATAGCATATTCAAGTTGTTCTAGTTCTAACCAAACCGAATCTCCGAAATCACCATCTCCATTATCTTTGAGGTATCACAATTCGTAACGCACAAACCGGATCGAAGTGGTTTTCGGATAATTAAATCTGATTTCGGTCTCTTCGAAACAATCAACGAATTTGGCTAGATTTTGATAGTTGATTATTTAACTATCAAATAACATCCATAAGTAGTCACTGGGCCTTATTTTATAGATCTTTCAAAATATTTTTACGAAGATATATCTTAAAATATTCCAGTATATTTAACATTTAAAAACAATTTCAAATCCTTATATCCATAACAAGATATTTTTAAAACCCCATCGATACTTAGAAATATTTTTTTCCTAATTCTATTTATATACCAACACTTTGAAAATATTCCTAAAATAATAATCTTGTAGTTAAAATTTCAAATCCTTTCAGTCCAATACTTAAAAATATTTATAAGTCTATTTTTCCTCTAAAATCATTTTATTTCCAATACTTAGGAAAATATTCCATTTATTTCCTATTTTTCAAACCTCTTTACAATTTACTTGTAAGTCCCATAACTCACTTATAACGAATTCTATAAGTTTACGGAATCCATAATTAATTTCCTTTAAATTTTCCAAACCGATTATACTTGTCTATAATTTCAACTACCCATTTCTAACATCCTTTATGAATTCTAATTCATCTTTCGAAGTTTCTACATTTTAACGATTCGGAAATTTTCTTAAGTTTCCAGAATTCCACTCTAAGGTTTCTCTTATAAAATCTCATATATTGAATAATCTTGTTTATAAATTTCGAGAGGATTTATAAATAAATTTCATCCATTTCAAAACTCTCCATATATAGGATAAGTATTTATAAAGAATAATAATTTATTTTTAAAACATGTTTAAATAATTATTTTAAATATTAAAACACTTTAAATAACATCAATAACTCAATTCCAATTCATTTTTAAATGAAACAAATAAATTTTCAAACTTGATTATAAAAATTAGAATTTATTTCAATAAATATTAAATACTTGAATAACTAACTTTTCAAAATATTTTAATCTAAATAATAGTTTTTAAGATACACAGTAAAATAAATAAAAATTCCAATTAAAACAATTTTAATTTCTTGACAAAAATCTATTTTAAAAATCCAATACGGCCAATTTCAATTTATAAATCACTCTCTATTTATATCACATCGACCACGTTTCCAATTTCATATACATTTCCATAGTTCAAAATAGAATCCACTACTTTTCCAAAACCCGATTCCTATATCTCGATATAAATTCACATTGTTAATTTATATTCCAATTTATCAACCGATATCATTTTCCCTTGTTTATAAACATCGTTTATAAACTTATAGATTTACTTGGATTTTTCTTATTTATAAAAATAATCTTATTTATAAAATCCATTTCTTTATAAATTCCATTTATTTCCAAATCTATTTTAAATAACGATTATAAATTTATAACTTATTCTTGTTTTATCTGTTTAACAACAGATCCATATTTCAAAAATCCATTTATAATACAATTTCTATTTAAAATTCCATTTTGAAAATCTATTCCTCAATAAATCCAATTAATATTCCAAATTCACTCGAAAACTCGATTTCAACTTTCAAATCATATTTAATAGATATCATTCATTTATTGTTTAAAATTCCTTTGTATAAATTATTTTTAAAATCTCTATTTTAAACATTTAATAAAATAGTTAAGCACATTTCCAAAAACCAAATCTTTAATTCTAATCCATTTCTTATAAAATATTCCGATTCTATATAAATGTCTTAAATTCCAAAATTTCCTTTTTAATTCCTTTTAAATTCAAAAATATTATTTATGGTATTTAAAATACCAAATTAAGGCCAGTGCTACTATAGCATCCAATAAAATTCAAATCACCACATAATCTATAACAAATTATCCACACACATCATACATCACTATATATGAAAAACAATTAATATATTTGAGGAATCCAGTTGGATCCCTCTAACCTGTTTCCCTACATCCACAGATATTATATAACATAAAATTACCAATCTTACTTCGAGGGGGATATCGCGGTAATATAGGGTCATCTGCTATTATGCGGGGCACATAGGGTCTCATCCGCTCCAATCGGCGGGAAATATATCCAACTACTAATATATATACTACTATATATAATATAACATCCAATTGATAATAATAATTATTAATTCATCCAATCAATCAATAAATAATTTTAACATTTAAAATTAATAGCGGTGATCCAAATGAGTGAGATTTTACTCACCTTGATTTTAATTTGCAAATCCGTTCCAATTTAATTTAAAATCCTAGCTGACTTCAATAATCTCCAAATCAATCCTATTACGTAGATTTCACCGCTACGAGCCACACTCGACTTGTTTTATTCATTTTGAACCTCGTATGCAAATTATATTAAATTGTATTAGCGGTCTCAATTTAATTCTTAAATATGTAACCGATTAGATAATTAAACTTAATTACATAATTTATACCTTAACCATAAGTATCACGTTCGTGAATCACAGCAGCATAAACCCAGGCCACCACGCTGCCTCGCCGTCACACGCGACCCCACTGCTCGCTCCACCTTCACTGACATTGACAACGCCCAGACTCCAAACCTCGCCGAGCTTCCCACCGCCATCAATGATCATCACCCCTTCGATCGCTCATAGCCTCCACAGCTCTATTGCCTTCTCGAATCCCCAACCGCACGAAGCCGAAAACCAACTGCCGCCGCCCTCCACCTCTTCCCTCGATCGCATGTTGTAGAGCCCTCTGTCGCGCTTCAGCTCACGCGACATCAACCCCAATCCACCTGAGCTTTGTCTCTATCCAAGTCGCGCCAGCCCTAACTCGCAGTCGCCGAGTCCACGCCCCCTCCAAACCTCGCCTTCCACCTATCTCCATGCGGCGCTGAAGTCGCTCGAGAATCAGAGAATAAAAAAGAATCACGACTTCGTTCGTATATTTATTGTTTCTTTCTTTTCTTTTATCTACTGTGAATTTTTTTCTTTATATAAGGATCGAACTGGTTTCGATTGAAGAAAGAAAGAAAGGGACTTCTTGATTTAAAAATAAGAAGAAGGCAGCTGCTTCGTACATGATAGAGTGGGATACATTTTATGGTAGGGTGGCAGTTCAAGCTAAGGCGACTCATGGCTTGACCTTATATATTTATATATTTCATTTAAAAATATATCGTTTTTCTATCTTGAAATCCTGAACCCCTATCAAGGCATGCCGCCTGACGTTCATAATGTTATGTCCCTATTCCAAATGCAATGGAACAAGTTTGAAGGCCTAATTCGATCGTATGGAAAAGATAGTTTTTTAAATCGACTATTTAAATTAAATTCAATTTAATTATTTCTAGGCGTTTTTAGATCGCACGACCAACTGTAAATCTAATCGCTATGAAAATTGAAATCCGATAATAATACACTATTATGGATCCAATGGAACTGGTTTCGTCGAATTCCGAGACTGTGCCCCGGATCGCTATTTTAACACGTTGATTAAATCGACGATTTCAAAAATTTACGAAATCACTTGAAATATCAGTTTTAAAAACTTACTAATTAAATACTAATTCAAATTGAATTTATATCAACATTAGAAATCATTTCGGTTCATATTCGGCTCAAATTCCAGTTATTCACTTTTTCCGTATTACAATAAATCGTTATATTTGAAATTTAAATTCATTTCATAATTTCAACCAAAATATTCATATTCAAAAATCAATCTATATTCTAAATCCAATATTTAAGACCATTTAAATATTCAAAATTAATCATCAGAAAAATATGGGTCGTTACATGCATGGCCTTCCATACGAAGCTTCTAATGGTGCCATCCTTATACTAGTCTGATAACTGTTGTTATATGAAAACTCGACTAAGTGTAGGTGGTCTTGCCATGATCCTCCAAAGTCTAGGACACAAGCTTTTAACAAATACTCTAAGACTTTGTTAACTCTTTCTGTTTGTCCATCTGTTTGCGGATGGTAAGCAGTACTCATCTTGAGCTTGGTATCCAAAGTCTCCTGTAAACTTTTCTAGAACTCACTAGTGAATAAGGAATCTCCATCACTTACTCTACTACTAGGAATTCCGTGTAGTCTAACTATATTTTTCATGAATAATTTAGCCAAAATAGGTGTCGTCCTGGTTGACTTAACTAGAATGAAATTGGCACTCTTGGTCAACATGTCCACTATGATCCATATACTTTCATTTTCTCGATTTGGCCTTGGAAACCTGTCTATAAAATCCATTGAGATAGAATCACATTTCCAAACTGGGACATCCAAAGGCTGAAGTAACCCATTTGGTCTTTGATGTTCAGCTTTTACCTGTTGACAGTTCAAACACTGCTTCACCCTTAAGCCTACATCACTTTTCATGCCTACCCAGAAGAAACTCCTTTTCATATCCCGATACATCTCAGTTCCTCCAGGGTGAATGGTGAACTTTGAACAATGGCATTCTCCAAGAACATCTTCCTAATGTTTCTCACATTTGGAACACATAATCATCCTTTCTTTCTCAACCACCCATTCTGGTCAAGATTGAAATCTTTCAAGTCATCGCTCTTCGATCCATCCCTTAGTTTTCTGATCCTTTCAACTAATAATGGATCCTCCCCTTACTTAGAAGCAATCCTTTCAATCATCACTGGTCGAACTTCTAAACATGACAACAAAGCAGTTTCCTTATTGGAACTAGCTTTAGATCTCCACTGTATTTTCATGTAGTCAATGCTTCTAAATCTTTCCACTCAGCTATCATTGCTAATACTGCATTCTGATGTTTTCTGCTAAGTGCATCTGGAATCTTATTGCCTTTCCCCGATGTGTACTCAATTCCAAAGTCGTAAGCAGCTAAAAGCTCTTACCACCTCTATTGTCTCATATTTAACTCCTTTTGAGAGAATAAATACCTCAGTGACTTATGATCCGTATACAACTCAAATATTTCTCCCAAAAGGTAATGCCTCCACACCTTCAATGCAAAAATTACCGCGGCTAATTCCAAATCATGAATTGGATATCTAACTTTATGCGGTCTAAGCTGTCGTGAAGCGTACGCAATCACTTTACCTCTTTGCATTAACACAGCTTCTAACCCTATTCCACATGCATCCATTTACACCACCATGTCCTGATTCTCCTCTAGAACGACTAATATAGGTGCATTAGTCAATAAGTGTTTCAATTTCTAGAATGCCTCCTCACACTTATCAGTCCAGACAAACTTCACAATCTTCCGAGTTAGCTTACTCATCGGTGCCGCTATCCACGAAAAATCCTTAATGAATCTCCGATAATAACCAGCTAATCAAAGAAAACTCTTTATCTCAGTCACTGTCTCGGGTCTCTTCCAATTATTTACCGCCTCAATCTTAGCCGGATCTACGAACAGCCCTTTCTCTAAGACTACATGACCAAGAAATTTTACTTCCTTCTTCCAAAAATGACACTTCGAAAATTTTGCTTTCAACTGATGCTGCCTCAACGTCTCAAGCACCAATCTAAGATGAACTTCATGCTCTCTTTCATCTTTAGAGTATACCAAAATGTCATCTATAAACACTGACACTAATCTGACCAGATGCCCCTGAAAGATTCTGTTCATCAAGTCCATGAAAAATGCTCGTGCATTAGTTAGTTCGAACGACATCACTAACCATTCATACGATCCATATCTTTTTCTAAACGTTGTCAAAGGAATACTATCCTCTGCTATTCTAAGCTGATGGAACCCTGTTGCCAAATCCAACTGGAAAGTACGCTAGTTCCACTCAACTGGTCGAACAATTCGTCAATTCTAGGTAATGTATATCGATTCTTTATCGTCTTCTTATTCAACTTACGATAATCGATACACAACCTTGATGATCCGTTCGGTTTCTTTGAAAACACTGCGGCTGCTCCCCAAGGCAAACTACTTGGTCTGATAAAGTTATTAGTTTCCAAATCCACCAACGGCACCTTTAGCTCCTTCATCTCGGTAGGTGTTTGGCGGTCTAGTCACTGGTTCTGCCCCTAGTACTAAATCTATCCGAAACTCAATGGCTCAATTCGAGGGTAGTCCTACTACGAGCTCAAACTCTGTGAATTCTCTAACAACGAAAACTAGGTTTAACTCGTCTTCTTTCCCCATAACTCCCAACGAAGCATCACCCTCAAAACTAAGGTTTTTATTGAGTATATAATTCGATCACTTCAACTAGGGTGTCTAAGTGATATTTTCCTATCATAGCAAAATATCCTAGCATCATACTTACTTAACCAATCCATACCCAAAATAATTCCAAACCCTACGCAATCAAACACATCCAAACTGAAAGAAAATACTTGACCAAACAATTCAAACTCTAAGTGGTCACATCTCATCCCAAGAGTCGTCCTTCTATCGGATTTTCAACCCTTATGGAAGTAACTAGATAAGTGGGTTCTAGGTTAAGCTTATCTACCAAACAATAAGATATAAAAGAATGCGATGCACCAGTATGAAATAGAACTCTAACTGAGACACCATGAATCAAAAGCGTACCTCCCAACACAGCTTTTTCTTTCTCCTCAGCCGTTGGTCTTGAGGTAGCCGATTCCAATGCAAACATTTTGCCTTTTCCATTCTTGGTTGATTCCTTGCACTGGTTCATATAATGTCCAATCCGATCATAGTAGAAGAACCTCACTACTTTCTTATCAGCAACCTTCTTCCTTTTGCATGTCCGGCACTCATGAGCGAAATGTGCCTTTTTGTCACACTTATTGCAACTAATTCGACCTTCCCTTTCTTGGTAGCTCCTCCTTTCTGAGTGCCTTTCTTATGGAAAAATTTTCTCTTCTAGTTCTGCCCACTTTGAGTTTCCCTTGCTTTGTTACTATCATGGAAAGTGAGCATCTCCTCATGCTTCAAAGCCATCTTAACAACTACATCGCACAGATCCCTAATATGTGGCAGACTTGCCTTAGCAAGCTCAGGTTTCAGTCCGCGGATGACTTTCTCATTTCTTCTGATAACAGTATCAACCGTAGCATATCTGTATGTCAATAGCTCCTCAAATCTGGTAGCATACTCTAGCACTACCATGTCTCCCTGCACCAACTCAACAAACTTCCTGAGTAGAGTTGACTTGGCAATCTTTGACATGAATCTTTCCTCAAACCTCCTTCTCAATTCTGCCCAAGTTGTGGTCCCTTCATTCACTCCAGTAGTAACATTGTTCCACCAGTACAATGTTGCTCCTTGCAACTGTCTGGATGCCAATCTTCTTCTCTGCTCATCGTTAAGTCTCAAATCAGCAAAGATTCTTTCACAATGAAGCAACCAATTCTCTACTTCTATTGCGTCCTCAATCCCGATGAATGGCTTCCCTCCAATCCTAGCAAAGTCTCTACTTAGTACTGCATAGTTATTAACCACTGGATCTTCCAGATTTCCTTCTCCTACATTTCCTCGAACTAATCCCGCAACAGCTCCAGCATTAATCAGGTTAATGAAGAACTGATACATAACACCCATATAAACTTGCGGTGCTCCAGTACCCACATTAGCAGTTGGTGCCCATCCTAGATTCCTTCTAGTGCTTGGTCTAGAATTTCCATTAGTGGTGGTGCTTCCTCCACCAAGGTTAACTTTTTCATTCCTAGCATCCATATCTTACTTCCTTAAAATCTGCATACGATTCTTTGTAAGATACAGAAGAATAGCCTAAGAAAGATGGGAGAATAGAGGTAAAATGTATACTGATATACAACAAATACAAGTACGTTACTATAATGTTATCCCATATCCAAATCTTTTCTTTAATTCCTTAGGATTATGCTTTCAAAATCATTTTTAAGTTTAAATTTTCTTTTATGTTTTCATAAACCTATGCCCTGATACTAAGTTGTAACATCCCCAATCTTGAGCCCAAAGCTAAGTGCTACAGATGTTGCAGTCATCCATAGTATTAACTTCCGGTGATAAAATACGGTAATGTTAATGGTATCTATAATATCAGAAGCACTTGAATATGAAATAAAATCAACATAGATTTCAAAAATAACTTTTATGATTACATTTCAAATTCATATTTCATATTCAGTTACATAATCCCAAGACGATTCCCATGTTTTGATCAAATATAAATATTACAAATTACGTCAAGAGCGACATATGAGTTGCCCCTTTGGATGATCAGGGCACTAGATAGACATATCTGTCATAAATATATCACAACGGAAATAACTCTAAATAACTCCCACATAGATAGCTTTGCCTCCTGCACATCTTCAGAAGCTTATTTGTCCAACCTACTAAACTTGAAAAGACCTCAACTCTTAATCTACTCAAATTAATTTTGAGCACCCGAGAGTTTAAGGGAAAAACATAAACTTCGAGTCAAATATAAAACCTGGTGTGACTAATACTATTACATCACCATTCACTAATATTAAGTGAGACTACACTGCTTAGCGGAACGGGTTTAACCTCACTAATAGCTTTTAAAAGCATATCTTTTGCAAATCAAAATCCTACAATCAAACTGAATACAATAGCAAGAGATATACATATAAATTAGGTAATCAATGGACTATCTGTCCACTCTATAGTTTTATCTGGCTAATTATTAACCATTGGCTAACTCGGGCCTACCAGACATAATTAATAATCTAACTTCTGTTAGACACAATACTGGACCATCCGCCCTTAACTATCTTCTTCTATGGTCAACTGATTCTAATGGTTTTGCGAGCTCACCAATAACATATCTTTTCTCTGTATATTCCCTTCTGTGTGTAACATCATTTTAGTCTCATCTGAGACAAAGCCCTACAACTAAAATTTTGGACTTATTTTAGCTAGGGGCTAATAGCTAAAGTATAGGACGCGACCCCATACCAGTCCCATCTGGTCTTGTAATATCTGATCAAAAACTCAGGGTTTACTACCCTATCAAATTTTCATTTCCTTGTAAACAATCTTTGCAAATGATTTACCCTTGAAATCATATCTTTATAAAACAAGGAAATCATACTCTTCACTTTGCTTAAAATACTTATGCCATGATATATGCTTTACACAAAACAGTGTTGATGAAATCTAATCAATGAGCTTATCTATCCCTTCAAGATAAGTTAAAACTTTTTTAACTTAGAAAACTTTAGGCCATGAAGCCAAAGCAATATCTTCAAAACCCTTGTTTAAAATCTTAAACAATACCTATCGAAATCATTGGAAACAACCCTTTAGAATCCATTACTTAGAACCTTGAACATCCTCTTTCAAACCTATTTAAACTTATCTTTTGAAAACATTAGAATCTTCCTTTCGAAATACTTAAAACATATCTTTCAAAACATTCATAATATACCTTTCGAAAGCATTGGGCTCAAGTAAAGGATTGTGGAAACATTGCTTCAATACCATTTAAAATTATTCCTTTCAAAATCATTGTGTTTAACATTTAATATAACCATTGGGCCAAAGAAAACAGAGCAAAAGTATCCTTTTTGAAAGCTTTTAATCCAAGTAAAGGAATTGGGAAGAGGACAGTTTTGAAACCCACCCTTTCGAAACCATTTAAAAGCGGCTATATGACCCTTTCGAAAGCTTTGAGAAAGCGGCTTCAAAGTTAAAAGGCGAAAGCACCCCTTTCGAATATGTTATGCTTCGTAAGGTATGAATGCGGCCGCTAGATATCGAATAGGTTCAAATGTGGCTATCCTTTCGAAAGTTCTTTTAAAACAAAGGTGAGTGGCAACTCTTTCGAAAGCTCCCTTCTAAAAACAAAGGCAAGTGGCAACTTATTCGAAAGCTTCTTTTTAAACAAAAGTGAGTTGATTGATTCAAAATCTAGTTAGAGTAGCTTCAACCCCTTAGAATGCATGCCTTCAACACTGTCCCTTTCGCCTTTCTCCAATGAACTATGTACCAATTGCTTGATACCATGTGCGTTGGTTTCGAATAGGTTCGAAAGGCCTACTGGGCAAGGGGACGGAAGTAGACAAAGGAAGTGGCAAAATTGTAATTTGAAACAAAACTGATTTTATGCCTTTCAAAGTAATTTCTTTTCAACTAACTTGCCCAATTTTTCAAAATATGATTGGTTGCCATTTCTTTATCAAAATCCTTTTCTAAAAGGCGGCTGAATTCAAAATTTACAATTTAAAACATTTTAATCGAATAAGCCCTTCTCCTTGGTATAACGCATAAACATTTGAGCACCTTAACTTAAATAGTTTTATAACTATAGTAAATTACTTAGGAAAATTCCCCAAAAATAAAAACAATTCACTTTTAATATATTTTCTAACATATAAAAATTTTAGAGCCAAAATTATTATATAATTGCCTTAAATAATTTAAACCCAATTTTAACTATTTTCTCTCAAAGAAAATCCATAATAAATCCACAATAACTTTGAAAATTATGAAACTTGTAACCCACTTCTAAAATAATGTTCTTGACTATATATCAAAAATGTAAATCATATGGATGTCACTTAATAGACTTTCCAATCAAAACTTATCAAAAAGCTATATGAAACAATATAAATCATCAACAAGCGCGCGCACTCACACACACACAGATATATATATATATATATATATATATCCATTTAAAGAAACATAACATGACATATTATTTGCAGAATAGTTCCAATTAAACCTTGAAACTGAAATCAATATAAAAAATGAGATGTAAATCAAATTATTCATCTTGACTTGGAGTTAAGAAGGTTAAGGTTTGTCCTTCGATTGATTTCTTCTAGCTTTCTACTTATTTCCTAGCTTATCTTCTTTTTGATTCTCTTAATGGTGGCTGGTCGAGCTCTTAGGCTTTTAATTTTGTTTGTGAATGTTAGAATGAATAAGAAATGGAGAATGGAAGGGTTTAGGGTATTAGAATGAAGGATGTTCCCATTTTACCCTTATCATATTTGTCCTACTTGCTTATTTTCAATTCTCTTTTGTTTATACATTCATTAAGGCACGGCTCCTTACTGATTAACAAATCTCAATCCCTTAACTATTAACATTATTTATTTTATTCATCTAACTAAATGTTCTAAATAATGTTACTTAAAATTAATGTCATTACAGGCTCCCCTCCTTAAAGAATTTCATCCTCGAAATTACGATATGGTACTCGCAACAATCAAACATAAAGGTAAAACATATCATGAAACAAGTCAGGATAAGTATCTCTAATCCTACTCTCGGTTTTTTCCAAATACAGTCTCTCTCGTCATCACTCCACTGGACTTTGACTAATCTGACTGTCTTGTTCCTTAGTCTCTTCTCATCTCTCGCAACTATACGAACTGGTTTTCTAACTATAGTCATATCTGGTTCCACTACTAGATCATCTTACACAGTTGGTGCATAGTAGTCTCTGGATCTCGAATACATTTCCTAAGATGAGAAATATGAAAAACATTGTGTACTCCTGTCAAACTATTTAGTAACTCTACTCTATACGCGACCCTTTCTATAATAGGAAATGGTCCAAGGTATCTCAGTGCCAATTTTCCTGATTTTCCAAATTTGATTATACCTTTCATCGGTGACACTTTGACGAAAACATTATCTCCAACTAAGAACTCTAAGTCTTTCCATCTCTTATCAACATAACTCTTCTATCTAGACTAAGCTTCCTTTATTCTAGCCCGGATTAACTCAATATTTTCTTCAGCTTCTTTAACCAATTCCAGACCAAGAATCAATCTATCTGCGGTCTCTAACAAACAAACGGGAGATTTGCATGGCCTTCCATACAAAGCTTCAAACAGTGCCATCCCTATACTAGTTTGATAACTGTTGTTATATGAATACTCGACTATGTGTAGATGGTCTTCCAATGATTCTCCGAAATCTAGCACACAAGGTCTTAACAAATCCTCTAAGACTTTGTTAACTCTTTCCATTTTCCCATCGGTCTGCGGATGGTAAGCGGTACTCATCTTGAGCTTGGAACCTAAAATCTCATGTAGACTCTTCCAGAACTCACTAGTGAATAAGGAATCTCTATTACTTACTATATTACTAGGAATTCCATCTAGTCTAACTATGTTCTTCCTAAACAATCTAGCCAAAACAGGTGCCGTCCTGGTTGACTTAACTGGAATGAAATAGGCACTCTTGATTAACCTGTCCACTATGACCCATATACTATCATTTCCTCAATTCAACCTTGGCAATCCGTCTAAAGAATCCACTGAGATAGAATCCTATTTCCATATTGGAACATCTAATGGCAGAAGTATCCCACTCGGTTTCTGATGTTTGGCTTCTATCCGTTGATAGTTCAAACACTTCCCCATCCATAAGCCTACATCTCTATTCATACCTTCCTAGAAGAAACTTCTTTTGATATCCTGATACATCTTAGTTCCTCCTGGATGAATGGTGAATTTCGAACGATGGCATTCTCTACGAACTTCCTTCCTAATGATTCCCACATCCGGAACACATAATCTTCCTTTCTCCCTCAACCACCCATTGTAACATCCCCTATCTAGAGGTCCAAAAGTAAGCGCTACAGATGCTGCAATCATCTATAGTATTAGCTTTCGGCGACTAAATACGGTTATGTTAATGGTATCATTAATATCAGAAGCACTTGAATATGAAACAAAGCACAGATTTCAAAAACAACTTTTACTTCATTACATTTCAAAACCAGTTGTTTCACATTCACAACACACAATCCCAAATCGTTCCCAGCCACAGATCAAATATAATTATTACAAAATATGCCAAGAGCGGTATATGAAGATACCCCCTTGGTTGATCGGAGTCATATGGTCATGATAGACCTAATACAAAACAACACAGCGGAAAATCCATCAAAACATAACAAGAACTGTAACTCCTAAATAGCTATCTGTTTGCCTCCTGCATGCCTCCGGTAGCTTATTCGTCATCGTACTAAACCTAAAAAAGGCCTTAATCCCTCAGCCTACTCAAATTTATTTTGAGCATCCAAGAGTTTAAGGGGAAAACATAAAATTTGAGTCAGACATAAAGCCTGGTGTGAATAATATTATATATCTCGGAATAATTATGTTTAGTGAGACCATGCCGCTTAGTGGAACGGGTTTCCCCCCACTAACTTCCTTTTAAAACATATCTTTGCAAAACCTTTTATAAAACCATATATTGTGCTCCTCCATCCACAATGGTTAAATACTGTAAACCAATCATTATGTAAACATACATAAATATTAGGTAATAATGAACTATCTGTTAAAAATCACACAAGTTTTGTTTGGTTAACTTTTAACCTTTGGCTGACTCGGGCCTACCTGAAAATATAATCAAAATTAACCTAACACCTGTTAGGTATTCTTATTCTGGATTATCTATCCTTAACTATCTGTTAAACATTTCCCATCTGGACGGCCTGTCCTTAAATATCCGTTAAATACTTCACTTCTGGACGATTTGTCCCTAATTTAATCATCTCCCAGGTCTCCCGATCCTAATTGTTTTTTGGGCTCACCAATAACCTATTTGTATACAAGAATATATTCCTTTCGATGTGTAATCATAATTTTAGTCTACCTGTGACAAAGCCCTACACACTGAAATTTTGGACAACAATTAGCTGGGGCTACTAGCTAATGTATAGGGCGCGACCCCATACTAGTCCCATCTGGTTTTCTAATATCTGAGTCATTTTCACTTAAGGATCCCTTCCCATAATTTTCCTTGAAAATATTTTCAAAATGATGTAAAACTTTTAAATCAATCTTAAACAAGGAAAAGTATATAGTCTTTATACTTTACTCAAAATCGTATCACCGTGTTATATATATAAAATCTTTACTCAAACTTTAGTTGATGAAAACATTTAACCATTTAATAGAACCTCATTCTATACTTTGAAATCATCTCTTTCAAAACCAATATCAAATCTTTTGAAATCATTCCTTATACCTTTCGAAATCATACATCAAACATTTCGAAATCATTCCCCAAACCTTTCAAAATCATTCTCCCAACCTTTCGAACCCATTGAAAAGAAAACCTTTCAAAAGCTATAAAACTTTGGACATCACTTTAAAACATTGCCTTAGGAAAACCTTAGAAAACCTTCCATTTTTAACCTTTCGAATCCATTGAACTAAACCTTTCGAATCCGTTTAACTAAACCTTTCGAAATCATTCAAAACAAACCTTTCGAAACTATTCAATAAACAAATCTTTTGAAACCAAGCAATATATACCTTTCGAATCTATTCAATATAAACCTTTCAAAATCATTCACTTAAGCCTTCGAATTCATTCAACTAAAACCTTTCAAAATCATTCTGGGTTCAATTTAAAACAAATAGAAATCTTCTATTAAAACCTTTCGCCTCTATTGGAAGCAAGCTTTCGACTAAGTCGAAAGCTCTGCTTCGAATGCTTTAAACATATCCTTTAAAACAACTCTTTCGAAAGCTTCAAGTTGTAATTTAATTTATAAAACAAGGGTAAATCACCTAAGTCGAAAGCTTCCCTTCAAAAGCATGGAGAAGCAGCTAGTTTTAAAAACAAGTAAACCTTTTGTCTTTGTCGAAAGGTTCAAAATGGAACATTTATAAAGCGGCAGTAACCTTTTGACTGTGTCAAAGGGTTTAAAACCTTTCTTTTAAACATTTTGACATGGTCGAAAGCAACCAAGTCGAAAGCTCTTATTCGAAAGCAAAGCAGGTGGAAGCTATTGGTTTATAAAACAAACATACCCCAACCTCTTTGGCCCTCAACCTTTCGACTTAGAACCCTTCGACTCTGTCCAATTCATTATGTACCAAGTAGCTTGATATCATATGCATTGGTTTGACATCGTCGAAAGCTTAGAACCTCTCGACCTTGTCGGAAGGTCTGGATCAGAAGGTTTGTTGCCGCAAAGGCTGAAACATGCTAAAAGTATGTTTTCTTTGTTTTTAACTTATAAAGACAACTTTTGAACTAACCCGCCTTTATTTGTCAAATTTTAATTGGTTAACAAATTCTTTTCAGAAATATGCTGCCACTATTTTCAGAATTGAATAATAAATTCCTTTTATAAAATGCCCCTTCTCCTTAATTAAATATATAAAACACTTAGATTCCATACCTTAAATAATTTTATAATGTCATCAAATAACTTAGGAAAAATCTGGAAAAATCCCAGAAAATCTATTTTAATATGTTGCCTAACGTATAAAAATTTCAACCCCAAATAATTATTATTTTTAGCTGAAAATAATTTATAACCCAATAAATAATTTCCTTCACTAGAAAATTAATATAAAATCCATATTAATTCAAAAAATTATGAAAATTAAAAGCCATCTCTTAAATAACATTTCTGACTTATATTTAAATTTCCAAGGCATTTGGATGTCATTTAATAAAGGTTTTCACGTCAAAAGTATCATAAAAACTAACATGAACATGTATAGTCCATCAACGATATATGTATATAAATATAAAATCATCAAAACATGGCATATACTTGCAAAATCATTTCGGGTCTAATCTTAAAACCAAAAACTAAAAGAAATTGGGAGGTAGTAATTATTCCCCTTAGCTTTGAGATTATAGATGTGAGATTTGATGTTGATTGTCTTCCTTCTTTTGATTCCAAGATTTAGTCTTCTTCTTGAGAATAATAATGGTGGCCGGCCTTAGGAAATTTTGGTTTGAGTAAAATGAAAATGAACGTGAGTTACATTCCTAAGGGTTTAGGGTATAAACCTTACCTATTTCTCATATTGTCCTTCTCATATCCTAACACATTAACTTAGGTTATTTCATTTTAATTAACACACTAACATGGCGCGACTACCCTTTGTTAATCAAATTCAATCTTTTAATCTTTACATTATTTATTTAATTTACCAAATTATTTATTCTAAATAATGTGATAAAAATATGGGGTGTTACAGACTCCCCACCTTAAAGAATTTCGTCTTCGAAATTACAATAAGGTACACAATAAAAACAACCAAAGGTAAAACGTACCATCAAATAAATCAGGGTAAGAGTCTCTAATCCTGCTCTCCGTCTCCTAAGTACAGTCTCTAGCATCGTCACTCCACTGAACATTCACTAACTTGACTGTCTTGTTCCTCAACTTTTTCTCATCTCTAAACACAATCTGAATCGACTTTCTAACTATGGTCAAATCTGGTTCTACTACTAAATCCTCTAACACTGTAGGTGCTATGGTAGTCCTCGGGTCTCCACACATTTCCTAAGAAGAGAAACATGGAAAACATCATGGACTCTAGCCAAACCACTCGGTAACTCTACTCTATAAACGAGTTTTTCGATCCTCTTAACGATACGGAATGGTCCAAAGAATCTAGGTGCTAACTTTCTGGACTTTCCAAATATAATCACACCCTTCATCGGTGAAACCTTAATTAATACATAGTCTCCGACAGAAAATTCCAAATCTTTCCATCTTCTATCAACATAACTTTTCTGCCTAGATTGAGCTTTCTTCATCCTAACTTGGATCAACTCAATCTTCTCCGCAGCTTCCTTCACCAAATCCGGACCAAGAACCAATCTATTCCCGGTCTCTAACCAACATATAGGAGGCTTACATGGTCTTCCATACAAGGCTTCAAACGGTGACATCCCAATACTAGTCTGGTAACTATTGTTATACGAGAACTCGACTAGATGAAGATGGTCTTCCCATGATCCCTCGAAATCCAATACACAAGCTCTTAATAAATCCTCCAAGATTTTGTCAAATCTTTCCGTTTGCCCATCAGTGTGTGGATGGTAAACAGTACTCATGTTGAGCTTGGTTCCTAATGCTTCTTGTAGACTTTTCAAGAACTCAATAGTAAACAAAGAATCTCTATCACTGATAATACTACTAGGAATCCCATGCAGTCTAATTACATTCTTCATAAATAACTTCGCCAAAATAGGTGTCGTCCAAGTTGACTTTACCGGAATGAAATGGGCACTCTTAGTCAATCTATCTACTATGACTCATATGATTTCATTTTCTCTTCTAGACCTTGGCAACCCATCAATAAAATCCATAGAGATGGGATCCCATTTCCACAACGAAACTTCTAATGGTTGAAGCAATCCACTAGACTTCTGGTGTTCAGCCTTTGTATGTTGGTAATTTAAGCACTGCTTAAATCACAAACCAATGTCCCGTTTTATACCTTCCCAGAAGAAACTTCTCTTCATATCTTGTTACATCTTCGTTCCTCCTAGATGGATAGTGAACTTCGAATGATGGAACTCATCCAAAACTTCCTTCCTCATGTCTCCTACATTCGGAATACACAACCTTCCTTTCTTCCCCGACCACCCATTTTGGTCAAGACTGAAATCCTTTAGGTCATCGCTCTCTATTCCTTCCCTCAACCTTCTGATCCGTTTAGCCAAAACTGGATCCTCCTCCTGTTTAGAAGCTATCTTCTCAATCACTACTGGTCGAACTTCTAAACAAGAAAACATAGCACTTCCTGCACTTGAACCTACCTCGGATCTAAACTACACACTACAAGTTAATAATGCTTCCAAATCTTTCCACTTAGCAATCATAGCCAATAATGCATTCTAATGTTTCCGGCTGAGTGCATCCGTCACCTTATTTCCTTTTCCGGGTGTGTACTCAATTCCAAAATCATAAGCAGCGATAAACTCCAACCATCTCTGTTGTCTCATGTTCAGCTCCTTCTGAGAGAACAAGTACTTCAACGATTTATGATCAGTATAAAGCTCAAATCGCTCTCCCAAAAGATAATGCCTCCACACCTTCAAAGCAAATATAACGGCAGCTAACTCCAAATCATGCATAGGATACCTAACTTCATGTGGTCTGAGCTATCTAGAAGCATAAGCAATCACTTTACCTCTTTGCATCAACACAGCTCCCAATCCAGTTCCACATGCATCAATATAAACAACTAAATCTTGATTCCCCTCCGGAACCACTAACACCGGTGCATGGGTCAATAAGTGTTTCAAGTTCTGAAATGTTTCCTCACACTTATCAGTCCATACAAACTTCACATCTTTTCGTGTAAGCTTAGTCACCGGTGCAACTATGCGCGAAAAATCCTTTATCAACCTCCGATAATATCCAGCCAATCCAAGAGAGCTCTTAATCTCGGTCACCGTCTCAGGTCTTTTCCAATTATTCACTGCCTCAATCTTAGTCGGATCTACAGACAACCCTTTCTCTGAGACGACATGACCAAGGAACTTCACTTCCTTCTTCCAAAAATGGCACTTAGAAAACTTAGCCTTCAACTGATGCTCCCTTAACGTTTCGAGCACAACTCTAAGATGAAATTCATGCTCCTTCTCGTCCTTAGAGTATATCAAAATGTCATCTATGAAGACCAACACAAATCTATCCAAGTGCTCTCAGAAAATTCTATTCATCAGATCCACGAAGAATGCCGACGCATTAGTTAGTCCGAACGACATAACTAACCATTTGTACGATCCATATCTTGTTCTAAATGCCATCAAAGGAATGCTATCCTCTGCCACTCTAAGCTGATGAAATCCTGTCGCCAAATCCAGTTGAGAAAATACCTTGGCTCCACTTAACCGATCGAACAAATCGTCAATTCTCGGCAATGGATATCAGTTCTTTATCGCCTTCTCATTCAACTTACGATAATCGATTCACAGCCTTAATGATCTGTTTGGCTTCTTAGAAAACACTGTGGCAGCCCCCCAAGGCGAACTACTTAGTCGGATAAAACTCTTGCCTTCCAAATCCACCAACTGAGCCTTCAACTCTCTCATCTCAGTGGGTGTCATCCTGCTCGGCGGCCTACTCATTGGCTCTGCTCCAGGCACCAAATCAATCTGAAACTCTATGGCTCGTTTCGGTGGCAGTCCAACTACCGGCTCATATACACCAGCAAACTCTCTAATTACAAGGACTCGATGCAACTCATCCTCCAACTCCGTAGCATCCAATAAAGCATTCACTTCACAACTAGGGTTCTCTACGGTATAAACTATCCGATCACTACAATCCGAGTGACTAAGTGATATTTTCTTATCATGGCAAAATATTCTAGAATCATATTTACTTAACCAATCCATCCCAAGGATAATCCCAAATCCCACAAAGTCAAACACTTGCAAACAACAATCAAAAGTATGGTCTAGAAAATCAAATTCTAAATGGTCACACCTCATCCCAAGCGTTGCATATCCTCCTATCGGATTTGCATCCCTTAAGGAAGTAACTAAGTATGAGGGTTCTAGGTTAAGCCTATCTACCAAACATCGAGAAATAAAAGAATGAGATGCTCCAGTATCAAATAGAACGCCATACATACCGTGAATCTACAGTGAGCCTCCTAGAACATCCTTCCCTTTTTCCTTCACAACTGGCTTTGGAATTGCCGGTTCCAGTGAATACATCTGTCCCTTTCCATCTCTAGCAGGCTAAGGGCATTTGTTCTTATAATCGCCGATCTGATCAGAATCAAAACAACTGACGTTCTTCTTTGCAATAGCTTCTTTCACTTTTCCATTTCCATTCTCGATATGACACTTATTAGCATAGTGTCCCTTCTTATCGCATTTGTAGCAAACCACTTCAGCCTTTCCTTTCTTCTGTGCTCCTTCCTTCTGAGCATTCTTTTTCTGGATAAACTTCTTTTTCTGGACCTGTCCCATTTGGCCCTCCTTCATCTTCTTCCTCAAGCAGGCCAACGCCTCTTCTTGTCTTAATGCCATTTCAACCACTATATCACTGGGATCTCTCAAATGTGGCAAAGTGGCACTTATCAACTCTAGCCTCAAGCCCCTTATAAACTTTTCATTCCTCCTGATCATGGTATCTACCAAAGCATACCCGTATCAGGCCAACTCCTCAAACTTCCTCGCATACTCCAAGATGGACATATCTCCTTGTTCCAACTCTGCAAACTTCGCCGACAGCGCCATTACAGACATAAATCTTTCTGAAAACCTTCTCCTAAACTCCTCCCAAGTTATGGTTTCCTCATCAACTCCAGCAGTAACAATATTCCACCAGAATAGAGCAGCTCCCTACAACTGCCTCGAAGCCAATCTCCTCTTCAGTGCATCATTCAATCCTAATTCAGCAAAAATTCTCCCACAATGCAGTAGTCAATTTTCCACCTCGATCGCATCTTCAGTACCAATAAACGGCTTCCCTCCAAGCCTGATGTAATCCCTACTCAAGTTAGCATACTGATTGACCATCAGAACTTCCTGAGCTCCACCTCCAACAACATTACCTCCAACAACTCCGGCTGCTATTCCAGCTTGCATCATGTTTACAAAGAACTGATACATTGCTCCCATGTCCATTTGGGGAACTCCTGCACCAACAGTTTCAGCTTGAGCCTGACCGGGTCCGCTCGTAGTGTTTGGTCGGGCATTTCCATTAGTGGTGGTGCTATCTCCTCCAAGATTTATTCTGCCTCTTCTTCCTTCCATATCTGTATTCAAACCTCTTGAGATACAAATGAATAGCCTTACAAAGATAGGAGTCTAGAGAGATAGCGTATACTTATATATATAGCAAATACAAGTACATTATCATAACGGTATCCCATACCCGATCTTAACTCTAGTTTCTAAGGATTATGTTTTCAAAAATTAATTTTTTTGTTTAAAGTATTTCATAAACCATGCCCTGATACCAAGCTGTAACATCCCCTATCTAGAGGCCCAAAACTAAGCGCTACAGATGCTGCAGTCATCTATAGTATTAGCTTCCGACGACAAAATACGGCTATGTTAATGGTATCGGTAATATTGTATATGAAACAAAGCACATATTTCAAAAACAACTTTTACTTTATTACATTTCAAAACAAATTGTTTCACATTCACAACACACAATCCCAAATTGTTCCCAGGTACAGATCAAATATAATTATTACAAAATACGCCTATATGAAGATACCCCCTTGGTTGATCAGAGTCATATGGTCATGATAGACCTAATACAAAACAACACAGCGGAAAATCCATCAAAACATAACAAGAACTATAACTCCTAAATAGCTATCCATTTGCCTCCTGCATGCCTTTGGTAGCTTATTCGTCATCGTACTAAACCTGAAAAAGGCCTTAATCCCTTAGCCTACTCAAATTTATTTTGAGCACCCAAGAGTTTAAGGGGAAAACATAAACTTTGAGTCAGACATAAAGCCTAGTGTGAATAATATTATACATCCCGGAATAATGATGTTAAGTGAGACCACGCTGCTTAGCGGAACGGGTTTCCCCTCGCTAACATCCTTTTAAAACATATCTTTGCAAAACCTTTTATAAAACCATATATTGTGCTCCTGCATCCACAATGGTTAAATACTGTAAACCAATCATTATGTAAACATACATAAATATCAAGTAATAATGAACTATTTGTTCAAACACACAAGTTTTGTTTGGATAACTTTTAACTTTTGGCTAACTCGGGCCTACCAGACAATATAATCAAAATTAACCTAACACCTATTAGGTATTCTTATTCTGGATTATCTATCCTTAACTATTTGTTAAACATTTCCCATCTGGACGGCTTGTCCTTAACTATCCGTTAAATACTTCACTTCTGGACGATCTGTCCCTAACTTAATCATCTCCTAGGTCTTCCCGATCCTAATTGTTTATCGGGCTCACCAATAACCTATCTGTATACAAAAATATATTCCTTTCGGTGTGTAATCATAATTTTAGTCTACTTGTGACAAAGCCCTACACGCTGAAATTTTGGACAACAATTAGCTGGGGCTACTAGCTAATGTATAGGGCGCGATCCCATACTAGTCCCATCTGGTTTTCTAATATCTCAGTCATTTTCACTTAAGGATCCCTTTCCATAATTTTCCTTGAAAATATTTTCAAAATGATTTAAACTTTTAAATCAATCTTAAACAAGGAAAAGTATATAGTCTTTATACTTTACTCAAAATCGTATCACCGTGTTATATATATAATCTTTACTCAAACTTTAGTTGATGAAAACATTTAACCATTTAATAGAACCTCTTTCTATACTTTGAAATCATCTATTTCAAAACCAATATCAAATCTTTCGAAATAATTCCTAAAATCTTTCGAAATCGTACATCAAACCTTTCGAAATCATTCCCCAAACCTTTCGAAATCATACATCAAACCTTTCGAAATCATTCTCCAAACCTTTCGAACCTATTGAAAAGAAAACTTTTCAAAAGCTATAAAACTTTGGACATCACTTTAAAACATTGCCTTAGGAAAACCTTAGAAAACCTTCCATTTTTAAGCTTTCGAATCCATTGAACTAAACCTTTCGAATCCATTTAAATAAACCTTTCGAAATCATTCAAAACAAACCTTTCAAAACCATTCAATAAACAAATCTTTCGAAACCATGCACTATATACCTTTCGAATCTATTCAATATAAACCTTTCGAAATCATTCACTTAAGCCTTTCGAAATCAAAACCTTTCGAAATCATTCTGGGTTCAATTTAAAACAAATGGAAATCTTAATTAAAAACCTTTCGACTCTATTGGAAGCAACCTTTCGACTAAGTCGAAAGCTCTGCTTCGAATGCTTTAAACATATCCTTTAAAACAACTCTTTTGAAAGCTTCATGTTGTACTTCAATTTATAAAACAAGGGTAAATCACCTAAGTGGAAATCTTCCCTTCGAAAGCATGGAGAAGCAGCTAGTTTTAAAAACAAGTAAACCTTTTGTCTTTATCAAAAGGTTCAAAACAGAACATTTATAAAGCGGCAGTAACCTTTTGACTGTGTCGAAGGGTTTAAAACCTTTCTTTTAAACATTTTGACCTGGTCGAAAGCAACCAAGTCGAAAGCTCTTATTTGAAAGCAAAGCAGGTGGAAGCTTTTGGTTTATAAAACAAACATACCCCAACCTCTTTGGCCCTCAGCCTTTCGACTTAGAACCCTTCGACTTTGTCCAATTCATTACGTACCAATTAGCTTGATACCATATGCATTGGTTTGACATTGTTGAAAGCTTAGAACCTCTCGACCTTGTCAGAAGGTCTGGGTCGGAAGGTTTGTTGCCGCAAAGGCCGAAACATGCTAAAAGTATGTTTTCTTAGTTGTTCACTTACAAAGACAACTTTTCAACTAACCTGCCTTTATTTATCAAATTTTCATTGGTTAACAAATTCTTTTCAGAAATATGCTGCCACTATTTTCAGAATTGAATAATAATTTCCTTTTATAAAATGCCCATTCTCCTTAATAAAATATATAAAACACTTAGGTTCTAACCTTAAATAGTTTTATATATTCATCAAATAACTTAGGAAATATCTGGAAAAATCCCAGATAATCTATTTTGTATATAATCATCGAAACATGGCATATACTTGCAAAATCATTTCGGGTCTAATCTTAAAACCGAAAACTAAAAGAAATTGGGAGGTAGTAATTATTCCCCTTAGCTTTGAGATTATATATGTGAGATTTGATGTTGATTTTTTTGATTTTCTTCCTTCTTTTGAATCCAAGCTTTAATCTTCTTTTTAAGAATAATAATGGTGGCCGGCCTTAGGAAATTTTGGTTTGAGTAAAATGAAAATGAACGTGAGTTACATTCCTAAGGGTTTAGGGTATAAACCTTACCTATTTCCCATATTGCCCTTCTCATATCCTAACACATTAACTTAGGTTATTTCATTTTAATTAACACACTAACATGGCACAGCTACCCTTTGTTAATTAAATTCAAACTTTTAATCTTTACATTATTTATTTAATTTACCCAATTAATTATTCTAAATAATGATGTAAAAATATGGGGTGTTACACCCATTCTGGTCAAAACTGAAATCTTTCAAGTCATCGCTCTCTGTTTCATCCCTTAACTTTTTGATTCGTTCGGCTAATAATAGATCCTCTCCTTGTTTGGAAGAAGTCCTTTCGATCATCACTGGTCGAACTTCTAAACACGACAATATGGCAGTTTCTTGACTAGAACTAGCCTCAAATCTCCATTGTATTCCGCATGTAGTCAATGCTTATAAATCTTTCCACTTTTCTATCATTACCAATACTGCATTCTAATGTTTCCTGCTAAGTGCATCTGTAACCTTATTGCCTTTTCCTAATGTGTACTCAATATCAAAGTCATAAGCGGCTAAAACCTCCAGCCACCTCTGTTGTCTCATATTAAACTCCTTCTGAGAGAATAAATATCTTAGTGATTTATGATCTGTGTATAACTCAAATCTATCCCCTAAGAGATAATGTCTCCATACTTTCAACACAAAAATCACTACAGCTAATTCCAAATCATTTGATGCGTACCTAACTTCATGCGGCCTGAGCTATCGAGAAGCACATGCAATCTCTTTACCTCTTTGCATTAACATAGCTCTTAACCCTGATCCACATGCATCCATATACACCACTAAGTCTTGATTCCCCTCTGGAACAACTAACATGGGAACATTAGTTAGTAAATGTTTTGGTTTCTGGAATGCCTCCTCACACTTATCAGTCCATACAAACTTCACATCTTTCCCAGTCAGCATAGTTATTGGTGCGGCTATCTGCAAAAAATCCTTAATGACTCTCTGATAATAACCAGCTAATCCAAGAAAACTCTTCATCTTAGTCACTGTCTGGGGTCCTTCCAATTATTAACTGCCTCGATCTTAGTCAGATCTACTGACAAACTTTTTCCGAGACTACATGACCAAGAAACTTCACGTCCTTCTTCCAGAAATGACACTTCGAAAATTTCACTTTTAGTTGATGCTACTTCAGTATCTCAAGCACCACTTGAAGATGAACATCATGCTCTCTTTCATCCTTAAAGTATATCAAAATGCCGTCTATGAACGCTAAAACAAATCTATTCAAATGTTCCCAAAAGATTCTGTTCATCAAGTCCATGAAAAATGCTGGCGCATTAGTTAGTCTGAATGGCATTACTAACCATTCGTACGATCCATATCTTATCCTAAACGCCATCAAACGAATACCATGCTCCGCTACTCTAAGATGATGGAACCCTGTTGCCAAATCCAATAGAGAAAATACTTTGGCTCCACTCAACTGGTCTAACAAATCGTCAATTCTAGGTAACATATACTGATACTTTATCGTTTTCTCATTTAACTTACGATAGTCGATACACAACCTTAACAATCCATTTAGTTTTCTCATAAACACTGCGTTGCTCCCCAAGACGAATTACTTGGTCTGATAAAGTAATTGCCTTCTAAATCTACCAACTGCATCTTTAATTCCTTCATCTTGGTAAGTGTCATTCTACTTAGCGGTCTAATCACAGGCTTTGCTCCTGGTACTAAGTCTATTCGAAACTCAATGGTTCGTTTCGGTGGTAGCCCTACCACAGGCTCAAAGACATATGCGAATTCTCTAACAATGAAAACTCGGTTCAACTCGTCTTCTGTCTCCATAACACACAACGAAGCATCATCCTCAAAACAAGGGTTTTCTACGGAGTATATAATCCGATCGCTAAAACTAGGGTGTCGAAGTGATATTTTCCTTTTGTGTCAAAATATCCTAGCATCATACTTACTTAACCAATCCATACCCAAAATAATTCCAAATCCTACGAAATCTAACACATGCAAACTGCAAGCAAATACCTGACCAAACAATTCAAACTCTAAGTGGTCACATCTCATTGGAAGAGTCGCATATCCTTCTATCCGATTCGTAACCCTTAAGGAAGTAACTAGGTATGAAGGTTTTAGGTTAAGCTTATCTACCAAACAATGAGATATAAAAGAATGTGATGCACCAATATCAAATAGAACTCTAAATAATACACCATGAATCAAAAGCATACCTCCCAATATAGCTTTTCCTTTCTCCTCAGATGTTGGTCTTGAGGTAGCCGGTTCCAATGCAAACATTTTGCCTTTTCCATTCTTGGCTGGTTCTTTGCACTGGTTCTTATAATGTCCAATCCGATCATAGTTGAAGCACCTCACTTCCTCACTTCTTTCTTGTTAGCAACCTTCTTCCCTTTGCCTGTCCGGCATTCAGGGCCAAAATGTCCCTTCTTATCGCACTTATAGCAACTACTTTGACCTTTCCTTTCTTGGCTGCTCCTCCTTTCTGAGTTCCTTTCTTATGGAAAAACTTTCTCTTCTGGTTCTGCCCACTTTGAGTTTCCCTTGCTTTGTTACTATCATGTAAAGTGAGCATCTCCTCATGCCTCAAAATCATCTCAACAACTACATTTCATGGATCCCTAATTTGTAGCAAAGTTTCTTTAGAAAGCTTGGGTTTCAGTCCGTGGATGAATTTCTCATTTCTTTTGATAACCGTATCAACCGAAGCATATCCGTATCTCGATAGCTCCTCAAATCTGGTAGCATACTCTAGCACTGTCATGTCTCCCTGCACCAACTCAGCAAATTTCCTGAGTAGAGTTGACTTGGCAATCTCTAACATGAATCTTACCTCAAACCTTCTTCTGAATTCTGCCCAAGTCGTGGTCTCTTCATTCACTCCCATAGTAACACTGTTCCACCAGTACAGTGCTGCTCCTTGCAACTGTCTAGAAGCAAGCCTCCTCTTATGGTCTTTATTAAGCCATAAGTCATCAAAGATCCTTTCACAATGAAGTAACCAATTCTCCACTTCAATTGCGTCTTCAGTCATAATAAACGGATTTCCTCCAAGCATGGCATAGTCTCTGCTCAATATTGCAGAGTTATTGACCATCGGAACTCCTTAATTTCATCCTTCAACATTTCCTCCGACCAAACCCACAACAACTCCAGTCTGCATCATATTAAAGCAGAACTAAAAGAAGAACTAATACATAGCTCCCATATCAGCCTGTGGTGATCCAGCACCCACATTAGCAGCTTGTGTCCAACTGGATTTCTTCTAGTGTTTGATCTAGCATTCTCCATTGGTTATGATGCTTCCTCCACCGATGTTAAACCTTCCATCCTAACTTCCTTATCTTACGTCCTTAAAATTCGCATTAGAGACTTTGTAAGATACAGAAGAATAGCCTAAAAAAGATGGAGAATATGGATAAAGCGTATACTTATATATATAGCAAATACAAGTACGTTACTATAACGTTATCCCATACCCCGGTTTTTTCTCAAATTTCTTAGGATTATGTTTTCAAAATCATTTTAGGTTTGAAATTTCTTTTAAGTTTTCATAAACCTATGTTTTGATACTAAATTGTGAAATCCCCTATCTTGATGCCCGAAGCTAAGTGCTACAGATGTTGTAGTCATCTATAGTATTAACTTCTAGTGACAATATTATACGGTAATGTTAATGGTATCTATAATATCAGAAGCACATGAATATGAAATAAAATCACAGATTTCAAAAACAACTTTTCTAATTACATTTCAAATCCATATTTCATATTCAGTTACATAATCCCAATATGATTCCCAGGTTTTGATCAAATATAATTATTACAAATTACGCCAAGGGCGACATATGAAGATGCCCCCTTGGGTGATCAGAGTACTAGATAGATATATATTAGTCATAAATAAATCACAGTGAAAATAAAACTAAATGGATCTTATATAGCTAACTTTGCCTCCTGCACGTCTTCGGAAGATTATTCGTCCAATGTACTAAACCTGAAAAACCTTAACTCTCAATCTACTGAAATTGAATTTTGAGCACCCAAGAGTTTAAGGGGAAAACATAAACTTCGAGTCAGACATAAAGCCTAGTGTGAATAATACTATTACACCTCGATTTACTGATATTTAGTGAGACCACGCCACTTAGAGGAATGGATTTCTCTCTCACTAATATCCTTTTAAAAGCATAACTTTTGCAAATCAGAATCCTACAATCAAATCGATTATAACAATAATAGAAAATACATATATGCAAATTAATCAGGAAATCAATGGGCCATCTATCAACACTATAGTTTTATTAGGCTAACTATTTACCATTGGCTAACTCGGGCCTACCAGACATAATCAACAATCTAACTTCTGTTAGACACAATACTGGGCTGACTGCCCTTAACTTTCTTTTTCTTGGGTCAACTGAATCAAATGTTTTATGGACTCACCAGTAACCTGTTTTTACTCTGTATATTCCCTTCCGTGTGTAACCTTAATTTAGTCACACCTGTGACAACCCCTACACACTAGAATTTTGGACTTATTTTAGTTAGGCGCTAATAGCTAAAGTATAGGGCGCGACCTTACACCAGTCCAATATGGTCTTCTAATATCCGAGTCATAAACTTAGAGTTAACTACTCCATCAATTTTCGTTGAAAACATTTCTTTCAAAATGATTTAATCCTTTTAGATCATACTTAAACAAGAAAAAACATGATTTTTACTTTACTCGAAATACTTATGCCATGATATATGCTTTGTACAAAATAATGTTGATGAAATCCAAATTAGTGGGATTATCAATTCCTTTAAAATGAGTCAAATCCTCTTTTAACTTAGAAATCTTTAAGCCACAAAGCCAAGGCATCACTTTCGAAACCCTTATTTAAAACCTTAAACAATCACCTTTCGAATTCATTGAAAGTACCCTTTTCAAAATAAGTTAACTACTTTAAACTTAAAAACTTTAGGCCGAAAGGCCAAAACATACCTCTCGAATGTGTTGAAAATAAACCTTTTGAAATCATAACTTAAAGCCTTAGACATCCCCTTTTGAAACCATTTAAACTTGCTTTTCGAAGGCATATGAACCTTCCTCTTAATACACTTATATTCTACCTTCGAAACTCTTATATTATATCTTTCGTAACTCTTATATTATTCCTTTCGAAAGCATTGGGTTCAAGTAAAGATTTGTAGAAACATTGCTTCGAAATCATTTAAAATTGTCCCTTTTGAAACCATTGGGTTCAACATTTAGTATAACAACTGGGAAATAAGGGATAGGGGCAAAAGCATCACTTCCGAAAGCGTTATCCTAAGTAAAAGAAAGAGGATAGTTTCGAAACCCCCTTTCGAAACCATTACCTCTGGAACCATTTAAAAGCGGCTATAAACCCTTTCGAAGGCATTAAGAGGCGGCTTCAAAGTAAAAAAGCGAAAGCAAACTTTCCATTTGCATGGATTCGAAAGGTATGAATGTGACAACATGGGCTTCGAATAGGTTCAAAGCGGCTATTCTTTCGAAAGTTTCATTTTAAAACAAAAAAGGCGACAACTCTATCGAAAGCATTTTTCTAAACAAAGGCAAGCAGCTAATGCTTCGAAAGCTTTCTTCTTTTTAAAACAAAGGTAAGTTAAAAACAACCCTACGAAATCTTGGTTTCGACACGGTTCCTTCCGCCCTTCTCCAATCCACTACGTACCAAAGGGTTGATACCATGTGTATTGGTTTCAAATGGGTCATAAACGAGTATGGTTTCGAAAGCTTGCAAATGGAAGTGGCGAAGTAGTAAATTTAAGCAAAACTGAGTTATAGCCTTTTAAAGTAATTTCTTTTCAACTAACTTGCCTTATTTGTCAAACTACAATTGGTTACATTTCTTTATCAAAAATCCTTATCTAAAAGTGCTGCCAAATTCAGAAATTATCAAATTAAAACGTTTAACAAATAAGTCATTCTCCTTGATAAACAAATAAAACATTTAAGTCTTTTAACTTAAATAATTTTATAACCATAATAAATACTTAGGAAAATTCCTCAAAAACCACAGTAATTCATTTTTAATATGCTTTCTAACATATATAAATTTCAGATCCAAATTCAGTATATAATTTTCATAAATAATTTTAACCCAATTTTAGCTATTTTCTTTCATAGAAAATTCATGATAAATCCACAATTACATAGAAAATTATGAAACTTGAAACCCACTTCATAAGTAATGTTTTCAACCATATATAAAAAACGTAGGTCATTTGGTTGTCATTTAATAGGTTTTTCAAATCTAAACTTATCATAAAATTTATATGAAGCAACACAAATAATCAGTAAGTATATATATATCCAATTAAACAATTATATCATGGCATGTTATATGCGAAATAAATTCGAATTTGACTAGAAACCGAAATCAATAAAAATGAGATGTAGATCATTATTCACCTTGACTTTTTGTTAAGAAGATTGAGATTTGCTCTTTGCTTAATTCCTTCGAGCTATCTACTATATTCCTAGCTTTTCTTTCTTTGATTTCTCTCAATGGTGGCTGGCCATGCTTATAAGTAATAAGTATAGTAGTTTTGTTTGCAAATGTTGAAAATGAATAAGGAATGAAGATAAGAAGGGTTTAGGGTATAAGAACATGGTCTATTCCTATTTTTCCCTTATCATATTTCTCCTACTTACTTAATGTTAATTCTCTTTTGCTTATATTTATTAAGGCACGATCCTTTTATTAATTTACAAATCTCAATTCTTTAACCATCTACATTATTTCATTTAATTTATCTAATTAAATGCTCTAAATAATGTTATTCTAAATTATGGTCATTACAATAAGTTAGCATCACCGGTCGGAGAATAGGATAGACTCGGCTTTTAACGATTTCTATACTATGGTGTTAAAAGAAACAAGTGGTATACTGCGAGATTATTCTTATAGAATCGCCTACGTGAGTGCGAAGTCGCCACTTCAATAAGAATTGAAAGGTCAAATTCTCATAAGCGTGCAAGATGCAAAGCTAGTGTTCATGAAAAAAGCGAACACAAAAACAAGAAACCAAGATTGACATGGAAGGATACAGTGTGTTATCTGTTGTCTTGACTTACACAAATAACTTACAGTTCAAAGATATAGTAGTCTACTGATTCACTAGTAAGATCAATAGGCAAACATTAGGAAAAGTTCAAGGTCGTGCTACTTAATCCAAGAAAATAACTTTTTAGACAAGTATAAGAAGAACCACGTCGAAAAAGAAACTGTCCATTTGATGAAAGCTAATATGTAGTCATGTGGAGGATTGCTAATGGAGCAGAACTTTTGGACCTAATTAATGATGAGACCCCTACTCTATAAGAATCGGAATCCGATCACATCTTGTAGCCCCCATCGAAACAATCAAGATGATATATTCATATGACTGATGCTGACATTCTTTTAATGATATATCAGCACCACAAGTTTGGGATTAGTCCCACATCAGGAAAATACGACGAGTCTGGCTAGGCTATATCGAGCCTAAGGCCCCGTTTGGTTTGCTGTTTTTAGTTTTGTGTTTTCGTCTAAACAAAAATGCGAATTTCTTATACATTTTTGGAAAACATACAATTTTAAAAAATGAAATTAACATAGAAAATATAAAACAAGTTTATTTGATTTTTCGTGTTTTGAGGCATAACAAAATGACGGAAAACAATTCATCCCCTTCATTTTCCGTCGATCGTCGTAATGGTTAAGAATTGTTAAAGGATTTCCCTCATTTTCTTGTATTTTGTATTGTACGTTGAAAACACAAAACATAAAGCTAAAAACGAAATCAAATAGGCCCTAAATTTTTCTCATTTTTATTTTGAGCAGATTTCATTTTTCAACGGTGAAAACCTTTTGATTAAAAGTTAGCAACCATTTAGAATGGATTTGACCGTTGGAGGTGTAGGGACGTCTAGCTGAATCTACAAATTTGAATAGGTTCAGAGTGAGAAAATCACTTAGAAAATTTTCAAAAATAAAACTCACTTCTCCTTCTCCATCATTATTCTGTTTTGGACAATCGATCATTGAGTTCGTCGATCTCTACAATTGCAAGCACGGCTTTACAAAGAGGTTCTTTTCAACTTGGGAAATAGTTACTCATTCTTCCTTTAGCAGCAAGAAGGTAGTAATATTGTTTCAAGGAAATACCTAGTAGTAGAGTCGAATCTTCTGTGATTGCTATCTGCTCCGGCCGTCACTAAATATATCGATTAGTATTTGTTTTTTTGTTTTTAGTTTTAATTTAAGATCGGAATACTGTTTCTCAAATTGTACATGCTCATGTGTAGCCCGAACAATACCTTTTGTCAACATGTTTGATATTTTATCATCAACAATATCTTTCTGGATACGAACACATCATTTCCGTGGAGATAAGAGTATCTCAATCTTGCTACTTGCGTTTTACATATAATTCCATCATTTGCTTTTTTACTGAATTCTCCACATAAATGCCCATTAAGAACTGTATCAACGTGTACATGGAAATTGTTAATCAATGCATATGCACTTCCAGCAACTGTGTACGGACGTCAACGAAGTTTGCTTGCTGGTCCAAATAGTGATTGATCGAGATGATTTACACGAGAATTTCTTGATAGAAAAAATTATGTAAATTACCAAAAAAATGGCGATGGTGTGTAATGTTTCACAGAATTTCACGATAAATGAGGAAAGAAGGTGTCCACTGCCAACTTCCACCCCCTTTGTTAGATAATATGATACTACGATATTGTACATTTTTATTTCTTTTAATTTGTATCCTGTATAAAATAGGATGGACACAGATGAAAAGATTTCAAACTCCAACAAACCTAAAATAATTATATGGAATTTACAGTTCTAGTCACACTCACATAGATGCCTTAGACTCCATGCAGAAGGAAGCGTTCACGAACCCTTCACATTTTCACATCATAAAATGCTTCAAACACCATTAAGCAGGCACCCATCAAATATATACGACACAGTATATTTAATTTTCACACCTTTAAAAACCATGTGATATCTAAAATAAACATGTGGATCCCTTTACCATCCTGAAGAATCCAATAAAAATATGTTTGTGGCTCTGGCTCCCATTACAAAAATACAGTCCATGCATATTATATTATTTTTCCGCACTAATGCTCTTTTAGAAAAGTATAAGAAACGTCATTTTAGTTCGGTTAGTTAATCATATCATTTCCGATCAAATGAAAGCCAGTGCTGAACTACTCATATTGATAGTCAATAAAAAAATGTTGTGTGAAGCGACTCCAAATATGATAAGCAAAGTAACCATTTAATTTGCGGACAAGTCATTGAAGACTAAACCATTGTGTTTTTTATTCTATTTATAATATCAAATATATTAATATTATAATATTTGTTTTAATTTTTTGGATAGTACTAGAGCATGATACTTTTGTTTGTGTGGAAATATATTGATTATATATTTATATTTTACAAAATGTAAATAAAAATAACTAAAATTTATAAAAATTCTAAAATTAATTGTGAATTTCACAGTTATAAAATTAAGGATTTATGTTGTGCATACAATTTTACGCCGATAAGATACAAGGGGTAAGACCATTTTCTCTATGGAAAGGGTAATTAAATTTAAGGACACCACAACACATCTAGGTCAAAAATGTCCATACGCTCTTGTTATAATTAATTCAAATGCCATATGATTTTTCCTATCCTACCCAAAATACCCTTCCACATTTGATCAGCTAAGGTTAACTAAAACTTTAGGTAAATCTCAAATTTGATTTACCAATTTTCCAATTGATTTCAAAATTTTATTTCCTTTACTTAAATCATTCTTCAAATCAATTCCATTCATCTCTATTTATCGATTAAAAATTTATTCGATTTTTCAATCATTATATTCTCCGAAGAATAGCTTAGAATTTTGATCTAGGTAAGTTTCTTGTTACAAATTACATTATTTTCTAGAACTTTTACTTTTTTATATATTTCATATTACATATTACACTGATTTTATTCATTTGATTGTAGGATTTTAATTATAGATATATTATTACCGTAATCTGGTAGCTTTTAGCATGGATACTGGTAATAATCAAAGGCATGTTTGCATTCTTAAACTTATATTTTTTAGTAAAAAATTATAAGTTTTCTTGGAATGATAAATCTGTTTATCATTTTTTATACTTACAGTAGCCCAACAAGTGTTATAGTAGTGTTCGATCTCAACAAAAACAATTTTATTTTTAGGTTTTGTTTTGATTCTCCTATTTCTATTGAAATACAATATATGTCAGCTGGGAACATTTGACTCCTCTGAGTTTTTGTATGTATTATATTAGAGACTCTAAAACCAATTTCACATAGATCAATACTGATTTGTAAGCAATCTTATGCTTATCACATTACAAAAAGTAGGATTTTTTTGGTTTTTGAATTAGATTAAAGGAAAACAGTCATGTAAGTATTATTAGAAGTAGTAGTAAGTCTTGTTCCAATAGTAAATCTCTTAGTATTGAAATACAATGAATAATACGTTTGGTGGGGGTGATTGCATGAAATTGAATTTTCAAAAGAAATTAATTGGAATGAATTGATAAAGAAAGGTTTAATTTAGAGGCTTATACCTATGCTGGTCAAAAGTTTGATTCTGCTTCTAATTTTCGTAAGACGGTTACTGCTTATTGTGAAAAAAATAGATTTAAACCAAAGTATTTAAAGATTTGTAAAGAAAGAATTACTAGACACAAAAGGTGAGACAATTAACCCAAAATAGGCAGTGCGAGTAAAATAAGGAAAGTGTGGAAAAGTAGCTATAGAGGAGAGGAAATAAAAGGAGTCAAGAACAAGGAGTAGTAGGATGTTGAGAAAACGGAGGACACTATTACTGAGATTGAAGAGGCTATTGAACAATTAGAATTTATTGGTGAATGATTGGGATGCCATTAAATGCGACTTCCTGCCTGTCTTTCTGCTCCAGAAAATGCAACAGAATTTACTAGATGAACTTCCTCTCGCTCTAATCTAAAAAGGGTAGACTGACAAGCACCTTGCTTTCCCTTCCCGACTGATAGCAACAAAGAACCTTCCGTACCTTTGCAACTTCTGGCACCTTCTCGCCTTACTTGATAGCACGTGGGAATGACTAGCTCTTGCTACAGAACTAGCACTTGGGAGTAAGAAACTTATTATAGCTCTATCCGCAGGGTTGCCTATCTCATGTGTGTGGAACCAGGTCTTTTTCGGTTCCAGCTCTTCGCTTCAGCTTCGCTTACACTTGCTTTAATGCTGCTAGCAGCATTAAGGCATTACGAGGTGGAACCAATCAAGATGACTTCGAAGGAGAGGAATGAATCATAAGGAGAGGTGCCTCCCACTCTCGCTTTCCACCACCTACGGTTGATCATGAGGTTCTAAGAAAGAAGAAAGTGAAACAGCTAGAAGCGCTCGCTTCACCGCGCCAATGATGGCAAAGTAGGAGAACTTGCATGAGAGCAAAGGTAAAGCAACATGAAAGTAAGAGGAATCGAAATGGAAGGGGTTAGCATCAAAGCTACCAGTAAACTCAAAGGGGAAAAAGAGGAAGGAAATGAGAGGGTGGATAAGCCCCTTCAGGTATGTGCAAAGGAGGAAAACAATGATGGCAAGTCCTTGGAACAACATTTGGTGTGGGCAACAACAACTACATTAGTCCATGTTACTTCAACCTCAGATTCTTCCGGGGATGAGGAAGCCATCGAACCAGTTCTTATGCATATTAAGTCACCTAAAACTCCTATACAAATCCTAAAGAGCTAGTTCTCATTACCGTATGGTGCGCAATCAGATAAGGGACCCAAACTTTCCAACCCTTAGTGTGAAAAACATACTTCTTTTATTTAACCCTATGATAAGAAATGCGATAATAATTTTGTTGAACTTTTGTTGGGAATGGACCTAAGGCCTGAGAAGTAGGATGCATCCGAGCAAGATGGTAATAGCAGTTCATATGATCAAATGCTAGTAAGACTAAAAACATGAGTCAATCAAGAAAGATCAACTGATTAGATGCAAGCCAAAGTGGAAAAAGATTGAAAAGTGTAAAGCAGTAGGGGGTGAAAGAACCAACACTCAAGGCATGGTTCTCCATAGCACATACAAATCTAAATAAATGTTCAATAGCATACTGGAACGTACGAGGCTTCCACATGCCCAACAGATTAGCAGAGGTAAGAAGGATTATCCATAAATATAATGTTGGGTGTTTAGGCGTGTTAGAAAATAAAATGTGTTACAGTGAAATCATAGAATTGAATAGAATATCTAGGGACAATTGGAGTAAAGTGAGAAATGTTTCATGTTATTTAAGTGTGGAATATTTGTTCTTATCAACATAGAGATTTGGAGTTATAGTATCAATAGCATAAAGTGATTGACTCGTTACTTTGAAAATGCACAATATTGGAGTAGCCAAATGAAATTACATTTTTGTATACGCAGAATTTTAAGCAACTCAATGAGAAACTATGGGATTATTTAGAAGAGGAAGCGTATCACATTTTTAGACAATGGTTAATATTGGTCGATTTTAACTGTATAAGAACGGCCAAGGAAAATAAAGGTGGAATTCTACTTCCTTTTAGTAAAATGAAGGAGATAGAAAGATGGGTAGCTAGAGTGGGAGTGGCGGAACTCAAAGTCCAGGGTTATGAGTACACATGGTGGTCGAGTGTAGATATAATTATATTGACCTAAATTGGAAGTGTTCATGAACATAGAATGGATGCAAAAGTTCGGTAATACAACAACCAACTATTTTCCATCATGTATGAGAGACCATACCCCTATACTTGTTTTACTAGTTGAACAGTGTAAGGATAATGCTAACCATATAAAATACATGAATCATTGGAACCTCTTCGAGGATTATCTAGTATATTTGAAGAAGGATGAAATGAGCATGGTGAGGGGAGACATTTGTTCTACCTCTTACAGAAATAGGAGGCCATTAAAAACATTTAGACAATGGGCCAAAGACAAAAACAGCACCAAGAAGGAAGTTTAGAAGTTCTTAAACATACGCGTGGAATTACAACGTAAATTGGAATTAGATAAGGGTGAAAACAAATAATATTAGTTTCAAAGTATGAAACAACACTTAGAAAGGGACCTGCAATAAGAAATCATAGGTAGTAAACAAAAAGTGAAATGAGACTGGCCGCTCTTAGGGGATGAGGCAACCACCCTCTTTTATGCCAAGATGGCAATTAAATGATGCCAGAACAATCAGGGAGACATCATATCTGTTAATGGGAAACTTTGTAATAGTCAAATAGATTTTGTAGATAAAACCGTGTAATATTATACACATTAGCTCAATCGTCGTTGACTTTGCAGAATCCTGAGAGTAATATGCAAGTCAATCATATCAAAATATGGTCGGGATTTCATGGATGATCAAATAGAGACATACGAAATTAAAGATGTGATTTTTAGTGCCAAGGACGACACCGCACCCAAGCCTGACGACTTTGGCTCTATGTTCTATAAATTACATCAGGAATATATGAAGGATCTTATGCATGGAGCTATAAATGACATATTTCAAGAAGGTAGAATTCTTAAGGAATGTAATCACACATTTGTTCACTTGATTCCGAGGTGTAGGAATGGAAAGGACATTCGGTAGTCCCATCCAATTGCGTGCCGCAACATGCCTTATAAGATTGTAGCTAAGATACTATGCAACAAACTCAACTTTTTATGGATTCACTAGTGTCAGAGAACCAATGTGTCAGAGAACCAATGTGCTTTTATTTAGAAAAAGAGTATAGGGGATGGAATCTTTTATTCGCATCAAATCGGGAGAGGGTTAAGGCGAAAGGACAATAGAACATGTGGTTTAAGATTAATCTCCACAAGGAAAATGACTCTGTTAATAGGCAGTTAATACCGCACATGATGCGAAGCCTAAACTTTATGGAGAAATGGATTAATATTGTTAGTGAACTCATTGGTGCCCCAATCTTCTCTATCATCAATCACGGATGCCCGTTTGGTTTTTTTGAGAGATCGAATTGTTTTAAGGCAGGGAGGCCCCCTGCCTACCCTGCTATTTACCTTAGTGATGAAGTATTTTATGCTACTTATGGATGAAAAGATAATGAAAGGACAATTGAGGCCGATGTATCTTAGCAACTATAAAATCACCCATATCATATATGTTGACAACATTCTGGTATTTGCTCAAGTGAATCGTAAAAGCGCTCAGGCATTGAAGGAGGTATTTCAAAGTATGCTTGAAAGTATGAGCCTTCAATTAAACCACGAGATGATTATTTTCTTTGGTAGAGGAGTAACATGAACCACTGAAATCACTCTTAGCTTAATATTAGACAAGGAGATTTGCCTATAAAGTACTTGGACATCCCTCTTTCGCACGTGAATCAAAGAAACAAGGATTTTTCTAGTTTAGTAGATAAGATTATACAGAGAATAGATAGGTGGAATCCAAACTGTTGAGCCTAGCAAGGCGTTTGGAACTTATAAAGTCGACAATTTACCCAATCGTGCAATATTGGATGTAAATGTTTTAGGTTACCAGTAGTGACGATCAAAAAGTGAAATGCTTATGTCTGACTTTTTTGTGGAAAGGAAGGACAAATAATGTTCCATGGGAAATAATGTGTAGACAAAAAGTAGAAGGGGACTGAGGTTAAGGCAGTTAGAGGAACTGAACATAGCATTGGGCATCTAATTTATTTGAAATATTGTGAATAAAGAGGGCATAAGGGCGAAATAGATGCAAGCCAAGTATGAAAAAACATTCTCAAATATATCTTAACAACATAACCATACTACAACAGACATAAAATTTTAGACTAAAAACATATTAACGTTTCATAGTACACCAAAATAAAGTTTCAGAATAAAACACATAAAGTTTCATACTGCACCAAAATAAAGTTTCTCCTTAAACAAACTAGCAAAGTAAAAATAATAGCCGATGATCATAATTGACATCATAACCATGCATCTTGAACTTTCTCAATTACGTTTCTCCTGCCTTGAATTACAAAGCTTTTTCTAAGTGAATTTCATATACAAGCTTTCCTTTCATCTCTTTGACTAGATCTTCACATACAACTTTAGCTACATTTAATATTTTACTCTTCTTTAAAAAGCAATCATCATAAACAAATCACAATCAACCATAAAATTACAAACATTTTGATTTAATAAAATTAATCTCGGAATAAAATTTATAGAACAATATTAATAA
The DNA here is from genome assembly GCA_030737815.1 of Allium fistulosum. Lineage (NCBI taxonomy): Eukaryota > Viridiplantae > Streptophyta > Magnoliopsida > Asparagales > Amaryllidaceae > Allium > Allium fistulosum. The sequence goes on along the minus strand of CM060905.1, from coordinate 491,377,045 downwards.
ATCATAAATCTTACTATATCCTTGAGCTAAGAATTTTAACTGAAACAAACTCAATAATATCCATATATAGATATTTTATTAAGTAATTAAATCAAAGTTTGTACAAGAATATAAGTTCTATGTTATTTTATGAAGTTTAAGAACAGTATAATATTTATATCTTATATAAATCAAATATATTATATTATATTATATTATATATAAAAGAGAATATTAGACCATTTCTATTCTCTCTTCGCAATCAATTGAGTTGTATGCTGATCTCTCCTTAATTCAACCCATTTTTCTTACCATTAAGCCCTCTAACTCAATTCTCTTCACGTTAACACACAACTCAATGACAACTCAAGGGTTACGTTTTCCCTTAACTGCTTTGTAGTAAATTTACACTTCATCTTTCTCATTTGATTTTACTATTAAAATGCAGTCAATCCAACTTCCTTTATCCTCATTTCAACGATATATTCTTAATCTCATCCATAGTCTGACTATCTTTCATTCCCATAACCTCCCTAATCCTTCAAAAATTAGAAAACAAAATTAATTTCTTAGTAAATAAAAGAGTCTTCTTCATAGTATTATGCATTGGGTTCCTAAATTTTGTTAAGAGAAATTTATGTACATTCTCTTCCACCTATCACTACGTAAGGCAAATATTTCTCTGACGTTTCAAATGAATACCTTTTTCCAACAAAGTTGGCTTCATTTTTTTAGGCTACAATTCTTAGTTTGATTTATTTGATCCAAATATGATATGTTTCATTAAAAAGGTTTGTTATAATTTCCCCTCCGCTAATTTCCTTTTATATTTTTTTTTTTCCTTTTTTGCATAAATTTCCCCTAAAATGGAGTTAATAATATTTTTAGAAGTTTTGGTTAATTCTATTCTAATATATTTTCTTACAACTTTGTTGATAATACTTTGTGTTCTGAAATAAGATTTATTTTGTTGTATTTTCAAAAAGGTTGCTTTTAAAGTAAATAAATTAAACTTTTATGTATTTCCTATATCAAACCAGAATCACAATTTTTTAGTTTAATTTTTTATACCACTAAATTTTCTTAAAATATTCCAAATTTAGCACAATTTTGTAATACACAAACTTGTAATAAATTTTAGTAATATGCAACCATTATGGTTTAATCTATTTTAGAATGCTTTTAACTTAGACTTGTCATAATTTATTTTAATACATAATTAATAATGATATAAACTAAAATCGCAATGTACTTACGTTTTATAATTTAAATTTATTTTACTGTATTTATCTTTTATGTTTTTAAATATAATTCGAACAATATTATAACCAACTAACATACAATACCTTTGATTAAAAATTTACCCAACATTGGAATTGTGATTATGGGTCAATATTAATAAAGGTTACTTACTAATACCATAGTTAAAATGAGAAATAAGAATGAAACTGACAATAGGAAAAGTAGAAAGACCCAAGGTTTAGAGCGGTTTGGTCAGAAATAACCTACTTCCACTATGGTAGCAATTTATACCACTTTTGATTTTTTATTACAATTGCTTGTTTCAGGGAGATAATGATGAGTGCAATAATTAAAAACTCGATCCTTATATAAGTGCGTTCATTGTTGTATTTATATTGGGCGAACATTTTTTTAATTTTCTAATCCCTGAGTTTCCACTCAACTGTTGATGGCGTTAATGGTTCAAATGCGGATATGCTAGGATACCAATAAGGCCGAATGGTCTAGATGATTGCTAGTTAGCAGAAAGTACCAAATCATGTTGTTGTTAGGAAGGGCGACATGAGGAAAAAGGGTTATCAAACAATAATGCCATTGTCATGTGGATATTGAAGGACATGGAGTGCTTGCTACATAATATCACTTTTATCAAATGAACAGTGTTATTTATGCCGATAATTTTAATGAAGCAATACTAAGTCATCGCTTCTTTTTGCATGGGTGGAAAGGCACCTTCAATAAAGGCCTATCGAGTCAAGACAAAAACAAGGGATATGAAGTAGGCAGGTCGCTGGATAGGTTATGGGGTGGCGAAGATTTATGGATCTAGACAAGGGAGAGGGAGTCTTCCATCGGGCAGGTAAGGCGCCACTGATCGAGTCACTTGTCCATTAGGAATATTCACTAGTCCGGTGGCTACCTAAAGCTTTTTTCCATGAGGACAACATTGTTTTTTGTGATTTTCACATGTATTTATGAAGATAATGGGCTGAGCGTGGTGAGGTTGAGGCCATACGAGTGAGACGAGAGCACTGAGAAACCAGTGAGCCAAACTTTGGGAAAAACAAGCAACATTTTGCATCCGAAGTTGGCTTTTGCGGGGAGAGGTCGGCTTGCCATTCATGCATTAATGCTATCGGCAAGTTTTGTTTTCTTATATGCAATAGCGATTTGATTAACGAGGTGATTCATAAATAGTTCAGTGATGTGATAGTTGATTTGACGAGGCAATCAATTTAACCTTGATGGTCCAGATCATTTCCCGCCTATCCAATCCAATAGCTCGATCTTACACAAAAGCTATATAAACCAAGGCCACCTATTCTCTTCATTTTTACCAAGCATTTTACTTCTTATGCTATTTAATGGAGTTTGAGTTTCCTTCAAGTTCTTTAAATTTTTTAGTCAGTTCACAATTCCTTCTGATTTAGTCTACAGGAGAGCCCCCCTCTCTCTTTGATCTATCATGTTTAACGGCTATTTAATTTATGTTTTTTAATAGTTAGGTTTAGTTTTTGCTGAAAACCGATGATGTTCTTTCCCTTTTTCTCTTATTTATTTTCTTAAGAAAGAATGCCATAGTAGGTTTTGCTTTTATTGAAAAACAATATCTTTGAGAATGGCGTTGATCAGTCGACGTTGATCGATTGGTGTAAGAAAGTTCCCTAGTCACCTGAAAATTCTAGATAGATATGTCTAAATTATTGAACTATCCTTCCCCATAGTTAGTACAAGATGCTTTTTTAATTGTGTTGCGGACCTCGACCCATTCATTGTGTTAAGTTAAGGTGTAGGCGATGTAGTCTACACGACTTACTTAGGATAGTAATGAGTTTTATACGGGGAATGTAGTATATAGGTAAACCTTATGCTCGTGGGGTGTCTCTGTGGGGTGTGCAAGTGTCTGGGTTGGCCATGTCTGTATTGGGGGTAAGCTTTCCCCTGAGTCTAGTTCTTCCCTTTGCCTTAGTTGGGTCGGTTCAACAACTAAGTTTTCTGATAATTTATGGATGGCTAAAGGAAGGAAGGAACTATGCTAATGGTGCGTCCACCAGCAGATAAAACTTTTGTGTTGTCCTATCGAAGGTTAGGGAATACAAAGACGACTTGGTCGATTCTCTAGCTTGGTACATAGCACGAGGGATCATGCATGTATATCCATTGGTCGCGAACATGCCCAACCATCACCTTGATGACTAATTCACTTGGTCACTCCCATATATACGAAGTGGAGCGGCACTTTTGAAGGAACTAGGATAGTCTGCAATTGGTAAAATATATGGATTCCAAAAAAAAATTTCATTTTGGATCATAGTGGGGTCAATGAAGTCTAAAGGGTTACACTAGATCCTGTTAGAACCTTATATTTTGATGTTTTGATAGTGACAACTATACAAGTATATATTGTATATACTAACCACTTTTGCAGAAAATGATATCAACTTTACAAAGAGACAACTATGTCAAAATGAAGACCAAATTGACGCTACAAAGTACTATCAGCCGTAGTGTCTATGTCTAGAGGTATAAAATTGTTAAAATCTCTCCTATACGATATACACACACACACGATCTTTCATTAAAAGTTTATAAAACATTCCAAAAATTTGAATTTCAGCTGGCTGAAATACCCAAGTTAGCCGACTGAATCTGTGCATATGCACATATTGATTTTTGAATATTCAGGTAACTGACTGACAATATTCAACCGGCTGAAAATGGGCTAAAATGAACTATTTTCTTATTGTTTTAAAAAATTGTTGATTCAGATGGCTGCCAAACTTTACTCAGCTGGCTGAATTTGCATAATGGCTAGTTTTCTTAAAAGGTGCATCTCCTTCATGAAAAGTTACAACTCTTAATCAAGAGTTACAGTCACAACTTTTTACCATTATTATTCATGAATGATTGCAACCTTTAAACAGTATATAAAGCCAAGAATTCTAATGTTTTTATAATCAATTCTATTCTCAGTTCTTTCTATCTTTACTATTGAACTCTCAAGCATTCAATTACAAACTACTTTACATTTTTGGTCACAAATCATTCAATATAATTTTCTTGTGATAAAAATTACTTCTTTCTTCACAAACTATATAATATACCACAAATGAGAAGATTATAGGAAGGATGTACATTATTGACTTATCAGTGCTATTCAAGAGCATACTCAGTCAAATACTTTTATGCTGTTTATAGTTAAAGTCATGTTGTAGTATCCTTAGATGGTTGAAGTCCTATTCGGTTGTCTAGGCGGTTGAAGTCCTATTCAGTTGCTTAGGTGGTATAATACATGTTCCTCCAGGTTAAGTGAGGGTATCAATTAAATCCAGAAGGATTCTGAGACTGGACGTAGAATGGGAAGTTCAAACCGTACAAAAATCTCTAGTGTTATTTACTTTATTACTTTTACTTTTATATTTATATTCCACACAAGTAAATAGTTTAGTTAATATGTCACAACAAAGTTTTTGATATTCAAGTCATATGGAAAATAACAGTATTAAGTTTTGTTGAAGGTCAATCCACTGCATGACCACCACTATTTAATGGATTAAACTATAATTATTGGTCAACTAGGATGAGAATTTACTTACAAGCAAATGGATATGATACTTGGAATATCACTCAACAAGAATATTTTGTACCTACCACACTCCTTATGCACAATAGTCAAATACATAGAAATTAGATGCTACTTCAAATGCCAAAGCTATGAATATATTGTTTTGTTCCTTAGATAAAAATGAGTTTAATAGAGTTAGTATGTGTACTTCAACATATGAAATTTGGTGCACTCTCAAAATTACTCATGAAGGTACTAATATGGTTAAACAAAGCAAGATATCTATGCTTAAGAACCAATTTCAAAATTTTAGAACAAAGCAAGATGAAACCATAAATGAGATGTATTCTAGGTTGCATTAGGAGAAAAATATACTGATTTTGATATTGTTTCAAAAATCCTAAACTCTTTAACAGATGAGTGGGAACGAAAAGTCTTAGCAATTGAAGAAGCTAAAGACATTTCTACCATAAAACTGGAAGAGTTAATCGAAAATCTCATGTCATATGAAGTTAATTTGCAGGCAAAAATATTTCAAGCTCAAGATAGAAAAACAATAACATTCCAGGCCGAACAAGAAGAACCTGATGAAGATGAAGATGATATAGCATTTATAGCTAAGAACTTCAACAAGTTTCTGAAATTTAGGAAGAATAAAAAGTTTGGAAATAACAGAAACAACAACAAACCAACATCCTCAACTCTTGAATGCTATGAATGTCACAAAAGGGGCATATGAAGAAAGACTGTCCAGATCAGAAGAAAGATAGAAATAATTACAAAAGCAAGAGTGATAGATACAAGAATAAACAAGCCTTTTCAGTTACATGGGATGACTTGGATTCCTCTTTCTCTTCAGACGGCGACATTGACGGTGATTCAGAACAAGCCAACTTATGTTTTATGGCCACAAATGATGATTTATCACATAAAAAAAGAGGAAAATGGATACTTGATAGTGGTTGCTCAAAACATATGACGGGAAGTAAAGAAATTTAACAAACATTACATACTCAGATGGAGGATCTGTCACATTTGGAGATAACTCCAAAGAATATATCATTAGCAAAGGTAATGCTCCTTGAACAAGATTTGGGATAAGCTTTCTTGCTCTTCGTCAATGTCTGATATTCCTCCTACTTCATCAATAGGAGTTACTGAAACTCTTGCTCCTTTCATTTGGACAACTATCGAAGTGGAAGACGAAGATGAAGGAGGTAATTTTGAAAGCCAAGACTTTTGATTATTCTCTATATCATGGTATGTTTTCTATTGTTAGCTTATTATGACTCTTATTTTTTTTCTGTTTTTAAATCTTTCAAAACAATTTGTGTTGTAATGTTTGTGATGACTTGATCGTTATGTTTTTATGTTGAATATTTATTCGTCATGTTATTATGCTTGGTGTTTCCAGTAAATGACTGTAATGTTCCGCGTCTTCTGATCTGTGATGTTTTACGTGATGTGATGATTGTATGTTTTGTGATGTTTTGAGTCTAATACTGCTTATCGTAAATTGTTTATTTTTACAAACTTTTTATTTCTCCTATTGATATCTTTTTCCTTTTTATCGATGACAAAGGGGGAGAATAAAGTAAAGCCATATCGATAGGGGGAGTATCAAGTTAGGGGGAGAATAACTCAATTTAAAATTGAACTTATATAGTTGTCCTCATCAAAAAGGGGGAGAATGTTAGAACCTTATATTTTGATGTTTTGATAGTGACAACTATACAAGTATTTATTGTATATGTTAACCACTTTTGTAGGAAATGATATCAACTTTACAAAGCGACAACTATATCAAAATGAAAATTGATGCTACAAAGTACTATCAGTCATAGTGTCTATGTCTAGAGGTATGAAATTGTTAAAATCTCTCCTATGTGATACACACACATGCACGATCTTTCATTTGAAATTTTATAAAACATTCCAAAAATTTGAATTTCAGTCGGCTGAAATACCCAAGTCAGTCGACCGAATCTGTGCATATGCGCATATTGATTTTTGAATATTCAGCCGATTGACTGACAATATTCAGCTAGCTGGAAAGGGACTAAAACGAATTGTTTTCTTGCTGTTCTAAAAAATTGTCGAATCAGATGGCTGCCAAACTTTACTCAGCTGGCTGAATTTGCCTAACGGCTAGTTTTCTTAAAAGGCGTGTCTCCTTCTTAAAGAGTTACAACTCTTAATCAAGAGTTATAGTCATAGCTCTTTACCGTTACTCTTCATGAATGATTGCAACCTTTAAACACTATATAAAGCAAAGAATTCCAACATTTTTATAACCAATTATATTCCCAATTCTTTCTATCTTTACTATTGAACTCTCAAACATTCAATTACAAACTGCTTTACATTTTGATCACATAATCATTCAAGAAAATTTTCTTGTAATCTAAATTACTTCCTTTCTTCACAAGCTACACGATATACCACAAAGGAGAAGATTATAGGAAGGTTGTACGTTATTGACTTATTAGTGCTATTCAAGAGCATACTCAGTCAAATACTTTTCTATTGTTTATAGTTGAAGTCTTGTTGTAGTATCTTCAGGTGGTTGAAGTCCTATTTGGTTGTCTAGACGGTTGAAGTCCTATTTGGTTGCTCAGGCGGTGTAATACCTGTTCCTCCGGGTTAAGCGAGGGTATCGATTAAATCCTGAAGGAGTCTGGGACTGGACGTAGAACGGGAAGTTCGAACCAGTATAAAAATCTCTGGTGTCATTTACTTTATTACTTTTACTTTTATAATTATATTCCGCACAAGTAAATAGTTTAGTTAATATTTCGCATTACACGATCCTTAGTCACTTTCAGATCCAATTTGGTTGATGTTAATAAAATTATACTTTATTAATATTATTCTATTTTAAATTATTAATCATGTTAATTAATTTAATTTAGTGGTGTTAGGTGGGAAATTTGAACAAGTACGAACATATATAATATTTTGACATTTCGAGTTATGTGATAAACATGTAAGACATGAAGCAAGTGTAATTTGGTTGGTGTTTGTGTTCTATCATTTAGGTATGTAAATGGTCAAATTGTTAATTATAGAAACAACTTTATAGGTCATAAATGTGACAACTGTGTAATTAATAAGGAGTTGCCTTTATCACCTTTTGGGTAGGAGTAAGGTCATAAGAACATATAGGGTGTAAATTGCAAATGTATAACATGATATCGTAATAAATGTCATATGAACATGCGTATAACTACACACACATATATAAATTATCATTAAATAATGTTTATGTTAATAATGATTCAAGAGTAATTAATGTAATAAATTCCAAATTCAAATCTTTGATTAAGGAACGATCTAATTGACATCTAAAATTTTGAAAAGTTTTCCATTTTATTCTCATGTAAAATCCTAATTATGTTTAGATCCAATTCACATAGTGTAATCTGTAAATTCCAAAATTTATTCATAGCCAAAAGATGGATAATGTATTTGAACTTACATAGTTGCAACTTCCATGAAAAGATCAACTGATACTTATATAATATAAATAAATAAACATATTATTGTTAACCGGCATCTTGGCCCGGTTACAAAACGACGGTTGAAGAAATTATCATTAACACTAGACAAGATTCTGATCAAGGAGAGACTGGAGGTGGTAGCAAGTTGTCAGGCCCACAATAAAGCAAGAGCATTCGGCCTGCCTGGCCTGGTGCGCAGATTCACCCACTATGGGCAGAGGCACCTTGTTCCTAAGCCCATGAAGGAAGTCCAACCCATCTTCCTCTATAAATAGAAGGGCAGGGGCACAATGAAATAGATCCTTTTTTGGAGAACACTGGGGAGACTCTGCCATTTTTGAGACTCATCTTCTCTACTTAACAACTTCATTCAAGCATTTGATTCATGAATTGTATTTGTAATCAACTATTAAGAAGATCAATAAAGTTTAACCTCAAAGTGGACGTAGGCAATTACGCTGAACCACTATAAATTTGGTGTTCTTACTTTCTGCATTTAAATTAGCATTCTCTTCCTTGTTTAATTTATCTTCATCACTTATATCTCTACACAATCTTTCTCTACGAGGTTAGTGACCAATTTTGGTGCTATCACTTTGGTGCTTTCACTGAGAATTGAATTCTCAGCTTGATTGGATCTCATCATCTACTAGTGGATTTCCATATTCGCGAGATAGATCCAGTTGTTTACTAGGAAACTTCCTATTCTACTCAGATTTGAAAGAAATCTAAAGGAAGCTGATAGCCGTATTCATAGAAACCAAGTCTATGTAAGATATGGGGACTAGGTGTTGAAGTTTGCAGTCATGTTGAATAGAGGCCGACCCCCCTCTGAAGCCAACTTAGCCGATCGCCCCAGAAAAGGAGTATGCCGACCGCTCCAGAAAAGGTGTATGCCCATCGCTCCAGAGAATTCCCCATGCCGAGCAGAATTCCCATGCCGAGCAGCATCCAGGCCGAGCAGAGCTCCCATGCCAAACAGAATTCCCATGCCGAGCAGCATCCAGGCCGAGCAGAGCTCCCATGCCGAACGGAATTCCCATGCCGAGCAGCATCCAGGCCGAGCAGAGCTCCCATGCCGAACAGAATTCCCATGCCGAGCAGCATTTCTATGCCGAACAGCCTTGGCCGAACAGCTTTGGCCGAACCACTCCAGACCGATCCACTTTGGCCGAACAGCTTTGGCCGAACCACTCCAGGCCAAACCACTCTGGCCGAACAGTCTTGGCCGAACAGCTTTGGCCGAACCACTCCAGGCCGATCTACTATGCCGAACAGCCTTGGCCGAACAGCTTTGGCCGAACCACTCCAGACCGATCCACTTTGGCCGAACAGCTTTGGCCGAACCACTCCAGGCCGAACCACTCTGGCCGAACAGTCTTGGCCGAACAGCTTTGGCCGAACCACTCCAGGCCGATCTACTGTGCCGAACAGCCTTGGCCGAACAGCTTTGGCCGAACCACTCCAAGCCGACCCACTCTGGCCGAACAGTCTTGGCCGAACAGCTTTGGCCGAACCACTCCACGCCGATCCATTCCACCGAACAGCCTTGGCCGAACAGCTTTGGCCGAACATACCTCTAGGCCGAACGCCCTTCCAGGCCTACCATAACTCTAGGCCGAACGCCCTTCCAGGCCGACCATACCTCTAGGTCGAACACTCTTCCAGGCCGATCCATACCTCTATGCCGAACACCTCTGTAATGCCGAACGACTCGGTTGTGCCGAACAAGAATGAATGTCGAGCACCTCTGTAATGCAGAACGAGAACGAATGCCGAACACCTCTGAAATTAAGTTACACCGGTCCCTTATACGACCTCTATTTTCAAAAAAAAAAAATTTCGGGTACGACCCAAATTTTCAAAAAAGAGGCTCCGGATAGTGAATTCAAAACTCAACTTAATAAAGGAACATTCTATCCACTTCATTGACATCCCCTGATCGACTAGGGCATAGAGGATCTAGCGACAGCTTATGAACGGCATCAAGGGAACGGACAAGCAACCGCTATTCAAGCGGTACTCCCAAAGGTTGGAGAACATAGATGATATGACTCTAGCAAACGCCAAGATGACTCCAAGCACCATTCTTTGCTGACCCAACACTTCGAATTTAGTGACTCCAAGCAAACTAATGCTCTAAGCAATTTATTCCAAATACTAACAAGGGTATCATACTGATCGCGTTTGAGGAAAGTCAACCTCCAGATATATTTTGGCAGATAATTAGCTAAAGAGCCTCCTACGACTATGGATCGTTTCTTTTACAAAATGAATCAAAACTAAAGTGAGGAGGAGTGGAGCAGACTAAGAAAAATAACAATGAAGGCCCGTTGGCTAAGGATGTAGATCCCAGTAGCCGAAACAAGACTTCAGAATTCAGCTCATATGCTCTTTGAAAGATTCAATTGACAACCTCTACTTGAAGACTCATGACTCGGAGTGGTACTGGAAACCAACCTCAAGAGAGTACACCAAAGTCTAAAAAAATCAGGGGAATGTTGTATATTCCCAGATGCTCACTGATCCTAACACGGGCGATTACAAACACCTCCGAGGTGTGATCGAAAAGATGACCTGGAAAGGAAAGCGTCAATAGTATGTACAAGTCCTGCAGAATGGCGGGCAGCGAATATCCGATGCCTATTAATAAAGGGCTATGATTATCAATTGGACGGTTGACAGCCGACATCCCTTTGAAAGGAGCCAGGGGCGGAGTCGAATAGCGAGCACACGATGCTACTTCACATATCAATGAGATTTACCATAATCTTCTTTGAATTATTTCCATTTCCATCTCTATTTCAATTGTTCTATGAACTACGACTAGCTTGAACTAAACTACTTTCAAAACGATGCAGGTGACCAGGTACTCAGATTTGGTTGCCAACCAATCTACGCAGACCATGATCGGACGTGTGGAGTTACATCTGGACGAGCATAATTCAATCGCTCATCATCAACCATATGCCTTTGATTTGGGGCTATGGACTAAATATTGAGAAGTTCATCACGATCAGAGCCCAATACAAAGTCAACATGACCAACCATCCATTCATCGACCTCCACGTTTGACTCGGAGACCTAAGCAAGGCTTGGAATGGGTATGGCCTGATCATCCACTCAAATCGAGTCATAGAACAAAGTTCGACAAAATACAAATGCCCCTCCTGAAACTCAGTGACGTCGGAATCTGTCTAGAGTGGACATGATTTGTTCATCTACACATCAAATCCTACCTCAAACACAAAAGGTTATTCGAAAGCCCGACTTTAAGTAGTTGTGGCGGACTGCCTACTCATTGACCATCGCTCTCAATATATGGACACGACTGCACCTTGGAACATATGCAACTTACTTTGTCTACTCAACAATCTATTATCCTTATTTTCTAGAAGGAGATACAGAGCAAATTGTAAGAGATTTGGCTATCTAACCCAACATGGATGTGATCCAACCATCTGTTATATACCTCCTTCCTTGACTTGATTGGAAGAGCTATAATCACCAAGCGGACGAGAATCGATCGTCCATTTTTCAAATTCCGTCCCTTATCCTGGGGGGCAGAATCCCATTCCATGAGCAAACGTGGTTCGATTGTTCATTCGACGACATTAGCCTCGATACAGTAGATGAATACAAATTAAAGAGTGGAAATACGACTGCTCTCAACTTAAACCTCCAAGTCTCCAGATTGCGGACTGGAGTACTCTAAGTCCCCAGAGCACGAACTAGAGTATAAACGACTAAAACCTCCAAGTCCCCAGAGTGCGGACTGGAGTACTCTAAGTCCCCAGAGCGTGGACTAGAGTATAAACAACTTAAACCTCCAAGTCCCCAGAGTGCGGACTGGAGTACTCTAAGTCCCCAGAGCGCGGACTAGAGTATAAACGACTTAAACCTCCAAGTCCCCAGAGTGCGGACTGGAGTACTCTAAGTCCCCAGAGCGTGGACTAGAGTATAAACAACTTAAACCTCCAAGTCCCCAGATCGCGGACTAGAGTACTCTAAGTCCCCAGAGCGCGGACTAGAGTATAAATGACTTAAACCTCCAAGTCCCCAGAGTGCAGACTGGAGTGCTCTAAGTCCCCAGAGCACGGACTGGAGTACTCTAAGTCCCAGAGCGTGGACTAGAGTATAAACGACTTAAACCTCCAAGTCCCCAGAGTGCGGACTGGAGTACTCTAAGTCCCCAGAGCGCGGACTAGAGTATAAACGACTTAAACCTCCAAGTCCCCAGAGCGCGGACTGGAGTACTCTAAGTCCCCAAAGCGCGGACTAGAGTATAAACGACTTAAACCTCCAAGTCCCCAGAGTGCGGACTGGAGTACTCTAAGTCCCCAGAGCGCGGACTAGAGTATAAACGACTTAAACCTCCAAGTACCCAGAGCGCGGACGGGAGTACTCTGAGTCCCCAGAGCGCGGACTAGAGTATAAACGACTTAAACCTCCAAGTTCCCAGAGTATGGACCGGAGTACTCTGAGTCCCCAGAGCACGGACTAGAGTATAAATGACTTAAACCTCCAAGTTCCCAGAGTACGGACCGGAGTACTCTGAGTCCCCAGAGCGCGGACTAGAGTATAAATGACTTAAACCTCCAAGTCCCCAGAGCGCGGACTAGAGTACTCTAAGTCCCCAGAGCGCGGACTAGAGTATAAATGACTTAAACCTCCAAGTCTCCAGAGTGCGGACTGGAGTACTCTAACTCCCCAGAGTGCGGGCTCGAATATAAGCGAATCGGATCTCCAAGTTCCCTGAATATGAACTATGACACAGATGACTTGAATTTTTCAAATTCCTGACATACGGGCTAGAAAGTATTCTAAGTGCTCGAAGCACAGAATGGAAGTTCAACGCCTCCCGAAGAGTTTCCGAGTTATATGAAGATGGATTGAGAAGTCTATGTTACTCACAACTGCTTGGATTAAAGTCACAATCACAAAGAAAACTGAACAATAAGAGTCTTTTGTAAGACAGAAAAAGGAACTAAACCTTATTCAGAAATGAGTTTCTATTACAACCCCTCCAAAGTTCTGAGTCGACATTTTATTTATAAGGACTAAGGAAATAGATGAAAATAATTACATGACTTAAACTAACTCTCGTTGAACGAGGATAGTAATCACTTCTTGTGCTTCTTCAACTTCTTTCCAGACGGCTCCTCTCCAGAGCATTTTACCCTTGGTACTCTTCTTTGATAGAGGGGTAGCAACTGAAGGAGTACGGGGGCCTTCCATGGGCTTGGACCCACCAGGAAGGATGACCTTCAACGACTTGTTCAAAGGATCGTCCAAGTCCACAACTCGAGGCTCTACTATTACCTTGACCGTCTCCTCCTTCTCTATCTCGAGCCATTCCTCCATGCTCAATTCGGATGTGTGCTCAGAGGCGCTTGTAATTTCTACTTCATAACCCCCGTCGGTAGGAGAGGAGGTTTCAGACTTGTCTTCATCAAGCGCTCCGATCACCTGAGCGTCTGGACCAGGAGCCTCCCCTGTGTGAGTGGCTTCACTTGTTTTCTCCCCCACTTCCTTGGCGACATCGCTCCTCGGAGTGGGCTCAGGGTCAGAACGGCCTGCACAAAATCGTGGAAAACAAGCATTAGAATGCAATAGTCCTGCATAAAGAATAACGACTTTTGAAATCTTAAAGAGAATCTTAAAGAGAAGGATTATCTACCAGGTGTAGGCAAACTCTCAGCCATCCGGGGGGTCTCACCCTCTAGAACGGGAGACAGAATGCAGACTAAAGTACTCTAAGTCCCTGAGTGCGGACTAGAGTATAAATGACTCAAAAACCTCTACGTCCCCAGAGTGTGGACTACAGTACTCTCAGTCCACAGAGCATGGACTAGATTATAGACAACTTCAGAAAAATCCCTAAATCCCAGAAGCGGACCAGATTACTCTAAGTTCCCAGAGTGCGAACTAGAGTATAAACGAGTTGAATAAAATCTCTGCGTCTCGAACTATGGACTAAAGCATAAACCGTTCGACAAATCTCTAAGTCCCCGGAGCGTGGACCGAAGCATTAACACAAATTGGGTGCGAGTCAACCGGAGGGAGAATAACACTAAGTCACCAGAATGCAGAGTGGTGTATAAACATCTATAAATAGACGAGTGGATCCCGACCATTTTCTATTCCGTAAACTTCGGCCTGGAATCGACAGGAGGATTTTTTAACCCGCTGAGGATGGAGTTCGACCATCCAACTAGTGACCTGGCTAAATCAATGCTGGGGGCAGGGGTACAAAACACTAAAAAGCCGAATACGACAGCTTACTATAGCCCTAGCATGGCGTTCTTTATAACTTGAGGCAGCGACTGCAGGGAGGCCTCAATACAGAACCAATCGAAACGGCATCCAAAGCTACAAGCAACCTACTATATCATACCTCAAACCAAGGGTCAATGCCGATCCGCACCAAGCACATACGAATGTGACTCGGATGTTTGTTTTTTGAAAAACTATGACCCCCAGAGTATGGAAAGGAGGGTAAACCACGAATACTTGGTCAAAAATTCTACAGCACCCTCGTTCAATTCATCAGGAGGAGTATGAAACTGGATGAGCATAACCCGACTGCATTTGTAGCCAACTTTACCCCGAGATCTGATTACAGAGCATGAACCAAAGTGGACGTGGATGACCATCCACTGTCCAAATTACGCCCTAAAACTTACGTGGCATCGAAGTATTCCTCTTGGAATGAAAAACCACGATAAAATCCAAGATAGGCGAGACCTAGTATCCTATCGACTGACATGATCCCACGATTCAACGGGAAAGAGAGTAAAGCTAAAGTGGACGTGGCTGGCCTTCCTACTTATCGGTATATGCCCCAGACCTGGGGGCACGAGCGAGAAGCAAGATGAATGTGAACCGACTATTCACCAATCACCTTTATGTCTTTGGAGTTTAGGTGAAAGCATAAACATAGCTAGGACGAGACTCAACCGTCCATGCAGTACATTTATTAACCCGAGACTGGGAGAAGACGCATGGTCATCCAAAAACTGGCTACGATAGCTCAGTATTAAAACTTATATATAGTGCTTACAGCTACTCAAGGCAACGACCGAAAGGATGCCTAGAGATAGAATCATTAAATCGATGCCAAAGCTTGTGGGCAACTGACTGTCACTCCAACCCGAAGGGCGAGTGAAGGATCATGAATGCATTGAATAGAAAATGCGTTACTCGAATATCCAAGCAAATTCAAACTCATAGCAAGATCCAGCTATGCAGTTGCACGCAACTCGAGGCTGGCCCCTACTTGACATTTCCTTCAACGTGCTTTTAAGCCTGATCTTTGGCCTTTTGCAGATAATTAATTAGAGCATTCAGAGCCCTTCATTATTTGACTTAACAACTCATGACAAGACTCTAGGATTCGACCAGAATAACCATCAACATTGACCGTCCCAACCATATTTCACATTGAATGCTATGCGAAATAGTTACATCTTTACTCAAAGAAACTGGGATGGCACCTGCTAAACTGACAGTTGACATTACAGCCAGCCATGGCGACCCTTTCCAGGTGCTGAATATCGGATTACAGCTCAGTGCAGTGATGATAAAAGAATTAGTTGGATTTTTCTGAATAAATGATGATATGTTCCCTTGGACCCATTCTGACATGTATATGTGATTTCATTAACTATCGCGAGCCATGCATTGGATATCAACCCAAAGCTACAAAAGCTAGCACAATCCTATTGATTTCATCATGATAGCTCCACTCTTACTTTTAGGCTCACCCCATCAACGTCTATGCCTACCAGCCGTTGCGACAGGGCATACAATGACCTGAGACGTCTAAAAGACTACTTAAATAGAATATCGAACTAAGCTAATTCGATATCGCTTATTTCCCACGAAGGGCTATCCAAGGACGGAAATTAGCAGACCTCACACCCAAATTCACTACCTCAGATGACTACTCGAAGAGTAGCAAAGAACCAACCATGAGATGGAAAATGTATGCGGATGGAGCATCCAATGATCAGTGTTATGGCATAGGAGTCATGATAATGACTCCTGAGGAACGATCAATCTGCTACGTCCTAAAACTCGATTTACCTGTAACAAACAACGATGCTTAGTATGAATCCTTGACTGCCAGCCTCAAACTTGCTAGAGGATTTGAAGTGAAAACTTTACATATCTTTTGTGATTCTTGATTGGTAGTATACAAATTTAAGGAAGTTGATCTTGCTAGGGGGCATTGTCTTGCTCCTTATCTCGGCCAAGTCCAAGAGCTGCTAACCGACTTCACGTATTAGCGAACAAAATGAAAAGGTGTCATGGTTGACTCCTATCAAAGACTATCTACAATGAGGAATTCTTACTGAACGGAGGAATGGAAAACGACAGATCCTCCTCAAAGCTTCACGCCAAATCATCTAAGAATAAGTCGTGTGTCAAAAGGAGTCTATCCATCCCCATGCTTCGGCATATCGCCCATGATGATATCTTGAGCAAATTCTATGAAGAAGAATGCGGTAATAACATCAGGGGGAAAACCATGATAAAGAAGATACTCTGCTACAGGTATTACTGGCCAACTATCAACCCAGAAGCAATTGATCATGCTAAACAATGTGACGAGTGCAAGATGTTTGCAAAAAATCCGGGAACCCCGCCGATGGAAATTATTCAAATGGCTAGTTCATAGCCGTTTGCCACTTGGGGGCACTGAAATCATCTTCTTGTCGATCCTAAAGGTGGTGCGAAATACACCATCATAGTAGTTGATTACGTCACCAAATGGGCAGATGAAGAACTCTTAACCACGACCAAGATGAAGAAAATAATCAACTTCTTTATCTGTAACGTCATCTGTCCTTATGACCTTCCATGATCCATTATAACTGCAAATGGACAGGTTGAAGCTGTGAATAAAATCATAGAGTCTGTACTGAAGAGAGGTTTGGAAAACTCCTCAAGTGGCTGATTGCAACCTTTCACAGAAAATACAAACAAGGAATCGCGATTGAATTACAATTAAACTGGATGGAGTTGGCGACGACTTATGAGCATATAAAACGCATCCGAGAGCCAATGGCAAGAACATGTACCCGAACGTGCATGTGTACATTCGAAAAAGTTCGACTTCTTGAAATCAACAGAAATTGAATTCTCAATAAGGGTTATTAAGAGAAGACTAGATCATATAGCCGAAGCTTATTAGCTCTGCAGAATCAGACATGGATGGCCACTAATGAACTACAACCCTGGATTTATAATATTGGGAATCGACCGAGCATCACGATGACCAAAGAAAGATACAACACCTTGGGAGGATAAATTGGAGGATAATGACTATTCAAGAAACATGGTGGATTTCTTTCTGAAGACAAGGAATACTCGCTGATTCAAAGCGTGTTGTGTTGCTTCACACGACACACTTTGAGGGGCAAGTGTTAACCGGCATCTTGGCCCGGTTACAAAACGACGGTTGAAGAAATTACCATTAGCACTAGACAAGATTCTGATCAAGGAGAGACTGGAGGTGGTAGCAAGTTGTCAGGCCCACAATAAAGCAAGAGCATTCGGCCTGCCTGGCCTGGTGCGCAGATTCACCCACTATGGGCAGAGGCACCTTGTTCCTAAGCCCATGAAGGAAGTCCAACCCATCTTCCTCTATAAATAGAAGGGCAGGGGCACAATGAAATAGATCCTTTTTTGGAGAACACTGGGGAGACTCTGCCATTTTTGAGACTCATCTTCTCTACTTAACAACTTCATTCAAGCATTTGATTCACGAATTGTATTTGTAATCAACTATTAAGAAGATCAATAAAGTTTAACCTCAAAGTGGACGTAGGCAATTACGCTGAACCACTATAAATTTGGTGTTCTTACTTTCTGCATTTAAATTAGCATTCTCTTCCTTGTTTAATTTATCTTCATCACTTATATCTCTACACAATCTTTCTCTACGAGGTTAGTGACCAATTTTGGTGCTAACAATTATGAAATACACATATGTTTAAATTTAATCTTATGTAGAAACAACATTTTTTTTGTGTGTGTATATATTTGTATGTGTGATATAAAAATAACTTTCATAATTTTTAATTTATGTATGTGTGTATATATATGTCAAAATAATGAACATAATAAATCTCAAAATTATTCCTTGACTAAGTGTACAACAAATTATCATGATTCAGAACAAAATCCAAGACAACAATTTTAAATTCACATCAATATGTATTTATATGTTTGACTATATACAAAACAATTGATCAATATCAATACATACACACACACACACACTCACACACACATATACATACATACATCATTCAATATTGCATAAATATTTTAAAAGAGATGATTCACAAATACATAAATTCATAATACAGTAACCTAATTCCATTTTTGTTTTTTTTATTTGATTTAATTTATAAATAACATATGTGATCAAAATTCAATTAAAACACAATGGCAATCTAAATATACATCACACATATAAATTTGGCTCAAGGATAACAAGTTTAAGTGTATAAACAAATATAAATTTACCTTGTAGATCCAATCCTTCATAACACCTTGATTTTAGATTTGTACTCAGATCTCTATGATCCATAACCAATCCTTGCAAGAGATGGATGAACCAATTATGTTTATATCATTTGATGTTTTCATTTTTATTTGGAGTTAAAAATATTTTGGAATGGAATGATGAAAATTCAACCATGGCAGAAAGAGGAGGAGAAGAAGAAAAAGTGAATGAAAGAATAAATACTACAAAGAAAATAAATGAGAGGATTTGTTTTATTGAAAGAATCAAAACCATTCTTATTCTCTCTTTAAAACTTCTACTTTTAATTCCTAATCAATTTTCTATCAATTCTCATCCTTATCCCTTCTTTTATCTCTAGCATGCAGGCCACATCATTCCATCACATAGATTATTTTTTCCCAAAGCTTATTAAGTAATTAACTATATTTAATTATGTATTAAACTTACATAGATGTTGAGTGTATTGATACTCACATTCAAAATTTCAGCTTAACAACGAAATAATTTTAAAACCCATTTAGTATATCGATACACACATATAAACTTTTATATATAAACATCCAACATCCTTAACAAAACCAAACATCAAGTAAATTAAATAATAATCAATACTTCTCAAATATTAATTAATTTAAAAAAAATTAGAAATTAATATCATGTGGTTTTTGAGAGAATTCACAAATATGTCTGTGTGACTCAGAGGTGAGAATTCAGTCAACGATCAATATTGAACAATTCAAATATTAATGTTCACACGTTACCTCTACTAGTGGTGTGATAGTTTGGCCAAATTTATCGCTTGTAGACCTTTTCAATAAAATCACAACTTATAATTTCTTGAGTACCATTTCGTAACGATTATTTACACCAGCTCTCTTTGTCAACATTATATCATATATTATGACTTATGGAATTTTGTTTTGATCAAAATTCCAATATCGCCCACATTCAACTTGGTTACTACATAACCAAAGTCTTTGGTCCAATAATAACATTTATTATTAACTATACTACTTTGCCCAGAGATTTTAAATTTGAATTGACTACATGTGATCATGATACTAACCTCACATAATCGAGGAGACAAATTTTTTATTAAATAGTGTTTCTCACTTCCAATGTTTCAACTATGATCCAACTATAGTCGTTTAATGGATGTCATGACACGATTTAACAATAATCAAAGTGAAGTGTCTACATTAAAGTTCAACAGTATCCTCAAGTTGATAGAACAATATAATATCCTCATTTCTAGATTTCAAGTTTAGCCTTAGTTATCATTAACCAACAGGAAACTCTTGAATTAGTCATTCCAGGTTATCCTATAACTATAGGTACATAACCCCTTGGTACACCCCAGCATCCATGAGTAATATGATGCCCAACAGTTGGAAATCATTATGTACTCTGGTCTCAACAGATGTACTGATATCCTTTCTCAAAACATCTCGACCAGAAATATTACAAATAAAGTGTTATTATATATTGTGATTAATTACTCACGATTGCAACTATTTGCAACTATAATCACATAACATTTCATTTAAGGATTTTTTTAATTCATATACTTTAGATTAATTACTTGATTAATTATATCACTATATAACAAAATATATAATAGAAATCAAATACCTTTATTATGAAAAACATCGATCACAGAGTTAGGTATATGTAACAATTTACATAATTGCCCCTAAGGAATACCCCTAATTCTATCAACTTCCTCTTTATCCTTACTTTATCTAGTTCTTGAATGACCACCAGATGGCCCCACACATTCCTCCTCTAACAAGTATAGTCTCCTAGCTGATCTGTTTATTGTCTGCTTCGACTTGGGCATTACTAAGCACATCCTTGTCTTTATTAGGGCGTTCTTTAAATTATCAAGCCAGGCACATGCCCCGCCTGATTTTTTTTAGCTTTCGACCGACTGCCTCTATTTTACGGTTTGTTGGACAAGGACTCCTCCCTTTCTGTGCCAAGAATTATCAACCTTACCCTTCAGTTGTGGGCATTCTAGGTTTAAGTTATACTTTTTATTTCCTTTGCCTTTTCAAATGTGAGCTCGTTCCTTATTGGTTTGGTGACTTACCTTATTAATGTAGAGAACCCCACAAGCGTTTGGGAGGGCAAGACTGTCTACATCAACTATCACTAGCGTATATCAGGGAAAGACATAGCAGCCATGAACTTTGCCCTTATCTTGACGGATGAAAACCTTCACTTGGTCAGTTTATTGGGCCCTAACTAGTCAATAGGGATGAGGGAAGGGGACCCTCACGTTTCAAGTAGAAATCCAACAACGCTTGTTGGGCTGGTCATAAGGGAAACCCTATGTGGCTATAGTGTAAATAGATGAGAAGGATGAGACCGTGGATGCCGACCCAGGGTGGGACACGTACTTGGATCATTATGGAGAAGAGGGTGAGTGGGAGATGTATGACCCTCGGTTTTATGAGCACTCGAGGTAAGAGATGCGTGGGGCTGACGTTAGCTAAGAGGGCCCATGGTCGAGGGTCGTGGTCACCAAATGTAATGCCGCTGGTTCCAACTACACAGTACCCTTGAGACATCTGAGCCGAAGATGATATCCAGGTAGACACATGCTTCTAGCACATTAGAGAGCACCGGCTGCTCCGTTGAAGTTCCTCCTCCTCTGGGTCCTCCCACCTAAATAACAAACACACCATGCACCCCGACACACGAACTATAGAATATGCACGATCTAATAATAGTGACATAGAGTACCCTTGCCTGCCTTTGATTAGGAAGAGGCATAGTGGTCAAACTGGGGGTAGATCCATCTAGTTTATTCGCCTTTATCACCCACTTTTTTCTTCTTATCAAATTTGACTAAAACTATTTTTTTTAATCTTTGCAGTGGTTCAACTGATGCCGATCTAGCTGATCTTACTAGTGCTGGGATGTTTCCTCTTGAACCCTACAGACATAGCCCAGGGGTGCAACTGATGGGCAACTAAAGGGCTTAACGTAGTCTCAACTTGAGGGTTCTATATAGCGCTGCAACATCACTATTGAATCGATTTTTAATCAACCTCGAATTTAGACTAATGCATTGTGAAGAGAAAATGTTACTTGCTAATTACTATGCTTAAAAATGTAAAATAAGGAAGAAAGTAAGAGATTAAGGTAAATGACAGCAAATGTAGAGTGGTTCAGCAAGTTTTCCTACATCCACCATGAAATTTTCTTTCTATATTTCTCTCTTATAATTATAAGGAATTACAAGAGAATAATAATAAAAATGAACCACTTAAGACTAATAAAGTACTAATCTTAAGGACTTATGTGAGGAGCTTTGTATAATGTATAATACTTGGAATTCTTATCTTTTCCAATCCTTTTGAGATTGCAATGCATGGGGTATTCATAGTAGCTGAAACAGATGGTTGAGATTGTGCTGAAAAACAGGTGGGAAGAGAGCCTGACCGTTGAGATTGTTAAATGGGTTGATGGGAGATAGCTGGAAAGGTTAAAGGAATATGTGGCTGAGATGCAATAACCGCCTTGAAATGATGATAAGCGGGTCTATTGCCAAATACATAGGCAAAAATTGAGAAACTCCATTTACTCTCCGCCCTTCTACTGGCCTCTGCACTCACCACCACTATTTTCTTCTTATTAATGGATAGAGGAGCTGCATATTTCAGGTCAAATTCAGTATTTGATCCTCCTTTTTTGATCATTTCTGCCCATGAAGAAGGTTTGATTAGGTTAGTACTGGGTTGAGAAGAAGTACCATTATTATGAATGATTCTTGAATTATTTCTTGTATTTCTGAATTGAATTTCTGAACTTGAAACTTGCTGGTTGGATCTTGCAGTATTTCTTGCAGAATTTCCACCAAATACAGAATTTCTTGAATTGAAAGAATCTTGATTTGCATTTCTATAGAACTGTTTAGAATGATATATATAACCTTGTTTCAGGTTTGATTGATATGAACATATTCCAGCACGATGTAAATTGGCTGCAGATTCTTTACCCGATTGTTTTGATCTTCTGTTTTGTACAACTTGAAAATCTTCCTCATCAATATTAGGAACTTTCTTCGCTGTCAGTGGTAGTGCATGCGACAATGGAATCGCTGGAGGAGGAGGAGAATGAGATAAAGAGGAATGAGAAGACCCATCTATCTGATCAAGATTGTAGATAGGATTGTTTAAGAAATTTGTAAAATCAGCCATTGTTTTACATGAGAGCTTTTTTTAACTCAAAAAATACCAAACTAGAAAGCTGAAGTAAGGCGATTGATTCATTTTATTATAGTGCTGGAACTTCCTATCAAGATAGAGGCAACATTATTGTGCATGAACAACTGGAAGAAGAAGAAGAGGAATATCATTATGATCCACCACTAACTCACCAGAAGCACTATATATCTTTTCAGGGACTATCTATAAATGAAGACGAGGAATATAGTACTCCAACAAATCAATGGCCCAGAGATTATCAGTCGGATCCTTCTGCCTACTATGAGTATTACGAGAACTATGGCGCCTTCTCTTCTTACGACCACTAAGGATATCAGTAAAAAAAATTCCCACGTTATCACGTTCATGTTCTAATCTTGTTTTTCCAAAGACTCATATTATGTTTTGTTAGTTGGTTTTTTGTTATATTTGTAAAATTGTTATCGTGAACTATTGTTTCCATCAATTGATCTGTGATGTTTATTTTCTCTTTATGTTATTTCTGAGCATAAACCATTTACATTATTTTTTTGATAATGACAAAGGGGAAGAGATTATTCGTGTGTTTGTGTGCATACAGATAGGGAGAGATAACATAATAGGGGGGAGCAATTTTTTAAATCTCATTACAAAAGATTGTATAGCTGTCGTCATCAAAAGGGGGGATAATGTTAGAACCTCTCTTCTAGGATTTTAGTGACAACAACTATACAATCACGTATGCAACACATATTTCATCTGTTTACAGGTGCATATAAGACATCATTTTGCTCGCTACTATCATGGCTTGAAGACAATCATAATGAACGATGGATCATACTATTGAAAGTATGGTCATATATTTGTATAATAGTCATAGATTATTTTGTACAATCTCCTCGAGTGATCATGGCACACACAAAATCCCATTGATAAACACTAACCTAAATTTTAAAAATGTCTCTCCAGTTTTTACAAACAAATAGGCTCAAACGTCTGGCATATAAGCTTAAATGTTTGGTAGAAATTTCGGTTTCTAAACTCTAAAAGGTCACAGATGTTTAGGACATAATGCCAGACGTTTGATGCTATTGCAAATGCAAAATTTTGAACAACCGCTTCTTTTTCAAATTAAATTTTCATGTTTTCTCCTTGATAATTGCAACTCTTGATCAAAAGGAAGCTCTTCAAGAGGACATACTCTTTGAAATACAACTCTTTGTTATCTATAAATATATCAAAAGATTGAGATTGAGACTTAATTAGAACTACTAGTACTCTCTATTTTCTATAATAACTTAAAGTCTCTTGTGCTATTATTGATTTCATACTCCCAATCAATTACAACCAAAATCTATATTTTGGTAAACTTACTTCATACAAATCCAAGAAATTATACTCACGAACACTCAAGGGATATTATAGGAAGAATTGTACTAGAAGTCAATATCTATGTTATTTGGAACACAAAGCTTGTCAAAGAAACACTTTCCTATAAGCCTATTCCTCCGGGCGAAGCTAGGGTTGTTGGTTAGTGAAATACCGAAGGGGAGCTTCAGGACTGGACGTAGAATGGGAGGTCCAAATTAGTATTAAAAGTCTTGTGTACTCGCTTTTATTCATTACTATTATTATACTCTACTATATTGCTTTAGTTAGTATATATATCAGTATACACTCATATACTAATACACAAGCCATATTATACAATCCACTACACTTTCATCTCTTTCTTCAAGCAGGATATCCTAAGGGGCTACAAGAGTGCTCGCAAAGCCTGCATTGCTTGGTCTCTTTAAATCATCTATGAATACGAAAAATAAAAAAATTAACAATCAGGATCAAGCTAACTTTATCAATATAAAAGGTGAAAGAAAAACTCACATCTTGAGAACCGCAATTTTGCAAAGCTAGGCAGACAACACATGAAATAAGAACTCGTCTTTAAAATAACTCAGCTTGTTCCATAGCCTAACAACTATACGGCAACCTCTGGAGCACTCTAAATAAGTGAGTGAAGGGGTACGCTTTCGAAACTTAAAATCATATAAATAATGGATCTCTTTTGTAGTAGACACCCTGTTCAAATGGCGGACGAAGATCATGTACATGCTATGTAAAGAAGCATAACTATTTGGGTATAACTGTAACGATGCAAGCTTCATATGTTGAAGAACTAACTGAGTGAAGTGGTTAAATGGTGGAACGCATCCAGCCATACCATATACCGATTATAGGTTGTATATCCCTCAAGCGGATCGTGTGCCCATTGAAAACATATAGGGACTAATATATCCTCAAATCGAATTATGTGTCCCTCGCACATTCGCATGAGGAACGCCTCATCTACCTACAAAGCTGGAAAATCCAGAGGATCTGTCAAAATAATAGCATTATCAATATTGATATCTGGGGTAACCCCCACAAATGCCTCTTTATACGATATAAAAGGAATCGTCCCTGAAGGTTTCCCTATTTGATAACTAAATTATTAAGGCCGATAAGGTCGAAGTAGATATCATGATAGGCACTGATGAGGAGGTAGATCATATGTCGGGCTTAACATATTTTAATGTCAATGGACCTGCCGCCGTCACATAAAGATGGGAAGAATGTCTATAATACCTAACTATTAAAAACTTTATATATAAGCAAGGCCGGGCATGATTAAAACTTCAATCTTCATGCTGAAATGAAACCCTATGTAGCCAATTTATAAGGCCCAATGGATGTCAACATGTATTGACCAACCAGATCCTACACATTGACAGAAGGCAATGATATGCAATCCAAGTATGCCATGTATGTATCCAATGTCCAGAGCACTATAAACACGAATACTCTGTGTCGATAGCTCGCTCATGCGGGGAAATCGAGCACTATCGCATAATGGAACCGTGTGTCAAATGTTAACCATTATCGTTGAATTCACAATAACAGAATTGTCTTCCAAAGCAATACCAAATTTCTCTTCATAGGAACATTGAAGTGAAGTGTCTGATTTAAAGGAATAATAAATAATCCATTCAAATGCTAGACGCTTTCGATGTGATCATTGTTTGAAGCCATAAAAAATAATCGCAATTATCGACCACTCTTGACCAAAGTTGCATTAGAACTTTGAATCCTCTTTCTCTTTGATTTATAAAATTTTTACTTAAAATTTTATTGAAAAATAATGGCTACTTGAAAAACTTAGATTAATCCTAGGCATGACATGAAGCTGGCTCAAGGAAGACCTTGCAAAGAAAATCTCGAATCAAAACTCGAGTCAAGCCATGAAAATTTCCAAGTCAGATTACGAGTTCCTCTTAGGTCTTCCAAATACAAGGAAAAATCTTATTTTTCTTTAAAAATTTGTCTAACTAATGGTTTGGCCACCGAACCAAGGAGAGGGGAGATGAAGTTCAAGTTCAAGTTGCGATCGAGTTGTGGTCCACATTCAACCGTCGACAAGCCATGTGACGCCATACCATCACATACCTAAAGCAAAACTCGATGTTGATTGGGTTCGAAAGTCATTAAGATTTGAAGCCCAAATCAAAGCAATTGATGGATTCATGAGTGACGAGCTTTAAAATGATAGGCTCTAGTAGCGATTCAGATAATTGACGGCAATGCTACCAGTGATAGTAGTGATTCAAAATTCTAGCAATGGTGGAGCTTTCGATCGAAAACACTTAAGCAAAGAATTGATAAGGTGAAGAAAGAAAGAGGGCTAATAATGCTTAAGTACATCCAGATCCACCAAAATAGGCTAAAGAATATGGTACCGATCCAAGATGTAAAACAAGAGACAATAAATGAAAATCATATAAGGCCACACTAAAGAAAACTCTAGATGATGAAATCCTACCTGACCAAATCAAGGAAAAAGACTGTCAAAGACCTTCCAAAATCAGAAAGGCAAACATAAAGAACGCACTTCAGCTCTTATACTATCCGACATAGGTGAATCCAAAGCTATTCAAAGTGATGTGACATCCTAGAGAGGATGCACTGCATTGCAAAAATAGTTTAGAGAATGGAAAGCATATATACGAAATAGTGTTTGAAGTGGATAACTAGTCTTGATCCAAAGAATATCTTGTTAACACAAGGTATACTTTGGAGGGAAAATGTTATCCTATTTTTTAACCGAGCCATATCTAAATGAGTTAAAACATTCGAATGGTCAGATAACAATCCAGAACGATAACTTCGAAATTCAAAATTCCAATTGAAGCTCAAAGGTGTAACCACGAACTTGCTAAATACTTGGAATTATGACATATTTATCAAAGTAGTTCAATTGGCCAAAGTCAAAGATCCAAGATCCAAGACTAAATCTTGGATCGGTACTGGTCCGAGCTTCTCAGATCTGTATCGATCCATGTTGTCCAACCAGATTGGATCTTCAGTTCAAACCACTTAAACTCTCAAGCAAAGGCAAAGCTTATCATCCAAGGGACCAAAAGCAAACCACTTATATTGTGTGTTATTTTATCCTGGAGGTATATGTGCTTATTGCTTTGTGTCAATACTGTGAATGTACAAGGTGAATTATTTATTCGATTTTGAGATACGTACCAGTGTTATCCCAAGGGAATATTCACATGTGTACTACATATAGCCTCATTCTTCGTATTATCTAACAGTATTACCCATTAATACTCTTGGATAATATGAGTATAGAGGTCGGGTGTTACAGAAGTATATGTAAAGAATGTTAAAGAATACTTTTGATGTAATGAAAATATTTAGCTTCTCTATTTACTTTATTTTTGATAATCAATAAACTAAACTCACTTTTATCACTGGTTGATAATTTCGATGATGATTGCAGCGTCATCGACGTTCATCTTTGAGTCTAAAGTTGGGGATGTTACAGTTTGGTATTAGAGCATAGGTTAGGGACACTTATGTAAAATAGAGCTAAATAAATAGGAGCAGTATTTAAAATAAAATGAACACCCTGGGGAGAGGATGCGATAATATATATATATATATAACGTACTTGTATATTTCTATATAGATGTGTAAAAAGATATGTCTATCCTTCTACTATTGTTCACTCCTTTTCTTTTCGTTTTCGATGAAGACTTTCTTAATAGAAAAGCAAGATGAATTTGAGAAATGGATGAGTTATGATAGGAGGAGTAAGTGTAAGATGAGAAGACAAAAGTACATAAACTAACGGTAGGAATGAGGGAGAAATCCTAAGATCAGTAGGAGAGGAAGCTGCACAACCAGCAAATGGGGCGGGCATGGATGTAAATATCTTATTTAGACAGTTTATGGCCCAGATATCAAAGGAAGCTGCACCAGAAGTAGTTCAGCCGAGACCTACGGCTGTGAGAGAGGATTTCCCAAAGATGAATAAAGATTATTGAAATTTAGGAGGGAAGGCATTTGTAGTAAAGGAGCCTGTAGTAGAAGTGTTGAATTGGTTAAGAAGTTGTGAGCATGTATTTGGAGACTTAGGATTGAATGATGCACATAAGAGAAGATGTAGCATCAAGATAGTTGCAGGAAGATGCACTGGATTGGTGGGAGAAAGTAGTTGTTTAGACCACAGAGGAGAATATCACTTGGGAGCAGTTTAAAGAGAGATTTGAAGCATAGTTTATATCAGAATCTAAATAAAGTGTGCTGCTGAGAGAGTTTGCTGATATGAAGAAAGGCGACCTTACTGTGGAGGGGTACATCCGAATGTTTAATTCATTAGCTAAGTATGGAAGGTAGATCATTAACACTCCGATGAAGAAGAATGAGAAGTTTATCAAGGGCTTGAAGCAAGGTCTTGATCATAAGGTGATGGCTCATCTAGCATCTCATTTTGAGTTTGTAGTTGACATGGCTAGAAGGTATGATGTGATGTACCAGGAGTAGAGGAGGGTGGAAGTGAGACCCAAGGTAGAGCAGAAAAAGAAGTTTACTCCGTACACCAAAGGTAAGAAGGGAGAGCCAAAGGTGAAAGGTGGAGCAGTTGCTACTATAGAGGTTGCTTGTTATAACTGTGGGCAGAAGGGACATTATGCAACAAAATGTACAGTGTCAAAGAACCTTGCGAGGGTGAAGTGTTTCAAGTGCGATAAGATGGGACGTCTGAAGAAGGACTAGCCATAGCTTAAGGCAAAGGTTTATGATTTAGAGGGACCAAGGGAAGGGCCATCTATTGAGGAAAGAGGCAAGGGGAAAGTCCTAGAAGGTATGGCTTTGATTTCTAGTATTTCAGTAAGAGTAATGTTTGATACTGGAGCTACACATTTTTTATAGTTAAAGATTTGGTTGATAGACTTGGGTAAGGAGTTACTTATTTAGTTACTTCCATACATGTAACAAATCTGATAGGAGGGTATGCCACTTTCGGATTGAGATGAACCGACCTAGATATTTAGTCAGGTGGGTGTAAGTTTTCTTGTGATCCCTACATGTTTGACTTCATAGGCTTTGGAGTTATTTTAGGGATGGACTGGTTGGAAAAGTATAGTGCAAGGGTGTACTATGTTAAAAGGATAATTATTCTAAGTCATCCAAACCGTAGAGATAGGGTGTATGTGGTATTGGAAGAATGTGGAGAACTGCACAGGAGTGTTTTATTTGATTTAGCTTCAGAAGAAGAAGAACATGGAGCAATATGGGTAGTAAAGGAGTTCAGAGGCATATTTGTATTAGTTTTAGGGTTGCTACCCACAAGAGCGGCGGAGTTTCGAATAGATGTACTACCGGGGACCGAACCATTTAGTCAACCCCCAAGTAGAATGCCTTCAAAGGAGATGGAGGAGTTAAGGAAGCAATAGGCTGAGTTAGATGAGAAATAGCTTCATAAAGCTAAGTAGTTTACCTTAGGGAGCACCAATAGTATTTGTAAGGAAGTCCGATGGGTCAATAAGACTATGCATTGATTATTGAAAGTTGAATGAAAGAATGGTGAAGAATAGGCATCAGTTGCCAAGAATTGATTATCTGTTTGATCAACTAAGTGGAAATAAGTTGTTTTCGCGGTTGGACTTGGCTACGTGGTTCCATCATTCGAAAGTTGTAGAGGAAAGCATTTATTTGACTGCATTCAGAAAAAGGTAAGGTTCATATGAGTGGATGGTTATGCCATTTGGGCTAGCTATTATAGGAGATTCATTAAAGACTTCTCCCATATAGCTGTGCTGAAGATGAGGTTGACCAGGAATTGTGAGCAATTTTTTTGGGCATAGGAGTGTGAGAATGCGTTCCAAGAACTGAAGTGTAGTTTGAAAAATGCACCTGTGTTAGTGATATGTGCAGGGAATGATGGTATGATCGTGTATACCGATGTGTCAGGTTGGGGTTAGGCGCATGTAACATCCCATATTTTTAGTAACATTATTTAGGATATTCAATTAGCTAAATAAAATAAAATAATGTAATATGATGATTGGGGGATTGAGATTTGTGATTAATAGGGGTATCCATGCCATGTTAATGAGTAAATCAAAACGAGATAACATGAAATAAAATAGACAAAGGGAATAGAGAAGGGTAAAGTAGGAATAAGAATATTCTTATACCCTAAACCCTGAGGAATTCATTCATACGTTCATTTCATTACCAAAAATTAAACTAAGAGGCCGACCACCATTAGAAGCAACTAGAGAAAGATAAGAGAATCAAGAGGAAACTCAATCAACTTAAAATCCATTCAATTCTCAAATCCTCAATCTCAATAGCTAAGGTGAATAATGACTACATCTCATTTTTCTAATTATTTTCGGTCTTAAGATGAACCCGAAGTATTTTGCATGATTATGCCATGTTTTTGAATGATTAAATGTTTATATATGCTTGTTGATGATTTATGCTTGTTCATATATATATATTTTATGATATGTTTTAATGTGAAAACCCTATTTAATGACATCCAAATTCCTTGCGAATTTATTTATATGTCAGAAATGATATTTTAGAGATGGGTTTCAATTTTAACAATTTTCTGAATTAATGTGGATTTTATATTAATTTTTTAGTGAAGAAAATGATTTATTGGGTTTAAAATAATTTACGGTTAAATTATATATAATTTGGGTCTGAAATTTATATATGTTAGAAAACATATTAAAAATGATTTTCAAGTATATTTTTAGAATTTTCCTAAGTGTTTTGATGAATATATAAAATTATTTAAGGTATGGGACTTAAATTTTTTATATATTTATAAAAGGAGAAGGGGTATTTTGTAAATAAATTAAATTGTTTATTTCTGAAATTTTGGCAGTGCTTTTAGAAATGAAAATTAGCAACCAATAATATTTTGACAAACAAGGCAGGTTAATTGAAAAGAAATTCTTTTTTTAAAGTAAAAATCAGTTTTTACATGCTTTTAGCATGTTTCACCACTTTCGACATAAGGGTTTCGACCATGTACTGCCGCCTCCATGTCATCGAAACCAATGCACATAGTATCGATAACTTGGTACAGAGTGAATTGGACTAAGGCGGAATGCAATAGGTCGAGACCAAAGGTTTCGAAGGGGTCAAAGCATGTCTTTGCTTTTAAACGAAAAATGCGCCTGCTTTGCTTTCGACAGTATAGCTTTCGACTTAGTTGGCTTTCTGTTGAGTCAAATGTTTTAAAGGAAAGGTTTTGAATAGGTTGCGCATCTTGTTTAAGTAAATACTTTCGTCGGGTTCGAAAACATTTAGCTGTCGCTTTTCTACCTTTCGACGCCAATGGTTTCGGAAGGTACACTTTGCTTTTAAAACTTAGCCGCTTCTCCAGTGCTTTCGGAAGGTTGGTTTCGACACCATCTCTTCTTTACTTAGGAAATGCTTTCGAAAAAGTGCTTTCGACTTAAATGTTTTATGACCCTTTTGCTCTGGTGAAGGTAGAAACAAAATGGTTTCGAAGGAGTTAATTTTTAATGGTTTCGAAAGGTGTTTCCACATGTTTTACTTGAACCCAAAGGCTTTCGAAAGGTTTGATGTTTTATTGCTTTCGAAAGGTTTTAACGAATGGTTTCGAAGGGGTGGTTCCCTAATGGTTTCGAAAGGTTTGAAAGGAAAGGTTTTCCAATGTATTCGAAAGGTAATATTTAAAGGTTTTGAAGAAGGATGTCTAAGATTTTAATGCTTTTGAAGGAATGGTTTTTTTTACATTTTTGAAAGGAAGATTTTGAATGGTTTCAGAAGGAATGTTTTGGCCTTTCTACCTAGGTGAAAGAAAGCTTTTACTTGGTTTTGAAAGGGGTACTTTCATTGGATTCGAAAGGGGTACTTTCAAAGGTTTAAATATTTTCATCAACAAAGATTTGAGTAAAGTATATATATAACGTGGCAAGGTGATTTTGAGTAAAGCATAGAATATATATTTTCCTTGTTTAAGTTTGGTTTAAAGGTTTTAAATTAATTTGAGATGAAAAGGTTTTCATGGAAAATTTAAGGGAATATTACCCAAAGTAAAATGATATTAGAATACCAGATGAGACTGGTATAGGGTCGCGCCCTATACATTTGCTATTAGCCCCAGCTAATTTAGTCCAAAATTCCAGTGTGTACAACTTTGTCATAGGTAAGACTAAAATTATGATTACACACAGAAGGGAATATATATTTGTATACATATAGGTTATTGGTGAGCCCGCACACTACGCCATAAATGGCCTACTGCAACACAAAAAAAATGTTGGCTCAGGCCCGAAAAATGTTGCCATAGGTCTATGGCAACACTTTTAGGGTGATGCAATTTTTGCCGTTGCCTTAGACCTCAAAGGCAACAGTTTGACTATCTAAGGCAACATAAGTAATATTGTTGCAATAGAACCCTATTTGGGTCTATGGCAACACCCATAGGTATCTGTAGCAACATTCCAAAATGTTGCTATAGATATGAACTTTTTGAATTTGTGGGGCCCACAATGTAGAGCATATTTGATTTTTTAATAAAAATAAATATTTTATTTAATAAAATGCTATTGCACAGAATTTGATATTTAAACAGTAATTTATTTAAATAAATATTTTATTTCAACATTTGAAATAGTACAAATTCCAGACTCCACTATTTTACAATTCAATGATATATAACACTGATATTCACATATACAGATATTCCTCACTACATCACTCAGTTCACTCATTACATATGCAGTTTCAATTTATACAGACATCGACACTGACAAATATATGCCGAGCCGAAGGCGAGCCGAGTGCCGAGCCGAAAGCGAGCCGAGAAGCGGGTCCGGGCGCAGCGCCGGCGGGGGTCCGGGGCACCGCAGTCCCGGCGGGGATCGATCCTTCTTTGAAACCTGTCTTCAAGCTCATGCACATTTGATTTGACTCTGTCTTCAAGCTTATATCCAGCTGTCCAGTCTTCAATACCTGTCACATATAATTCAAAAGTAGTAATCTGGAAAATAATATTTAACTCGAACAGAAAATGAAAATGTTTTTGTTATATTATTTGCCTCAGGTATTTGGGTTGTTTCTTTTCATAAGTGCATAAGCCAAACATGAATGCAACACATGGATACAAGGCAGTATGGAAGACAGCAAGCAACAGTTCAGGCAAAAATGCACAAAGGAGAAGCCAAGTGCACAAAGTAGTACTCAACACAGCAAGCAACATAACATGACCAAGAAATGCATGTACATAGATGAACATACATGCATCATAAGGCTTGGTACAAGAAACTACTCAAGTGCAACTACTCAAGTGCAGCCAGATATGTAGACAAGCCAAAAAAACGGACACGGCACAAGGTCAAACCCGAGTCATCGACTGGATTCAACTCAGGGCCAAGCAACCAACAAAACAAACAAGAACCAGGTTCAGCAAAATATAGACAAGCCATTGCAAGAAACACAGCAGTACACATAGGCAGCCCATCAAGCAAAAACAGTGAATGCATCAGGCATGTACAAGAGAAACCTAGGTAGTAACATGATATACAAAGGACTTGGAGCATCAGTTCATGTTAAAGAACAAGGTTAGCATGGTACCAGTTCAGTCCAGAACAAGCAAAACCAACAAAGCTCAACACACATATGTTTGTATTCATCATTGCAATCCAACATACCAGATTTCTCAAAGTCCAACAGAAAGATTAAACTCGAGATTATAGGAAATAAAGCCTATAAATAAATCCCAATTCATCATCGGCAAAAGCGTGCGAGTGTAACCAAAATCAAGAATATTCAAGTAAACCAGAAGGCAGAAAACATACCAAATAATATCACATCGCACCTGACGACGAAGTCAAAGCAATTCGAGCAATCAATCAAGGAGAACGTAGGAGCAAGCTACCAGGAACGTTTCTCACACTAGATTCGATCAATCAGAGCATCAAAGCAATTAGAATCGCGTGCCCTAGTTTTCACCGAAACCAATTCGACTACCCCCTGCCACTCTGACATCAGGCCCCAACCACGAAATTGCGACCAAATCAGCAACTCCCTGAACCATCGCAATCCCACAAACTTACCTCGAATCACCAGAATCGCCAAAAACCTGAACAAAATCGCAAATCCGGAAGTAGTGAGGAAAACTGACGCGAGGCGAAAGAAAATAACGGAAATTGATATGGCCGACAAGGGATAAAAGCAAAGCCAGTTATTCTCCAGATCGAAGAAACAAGGAGGAGCGACGTCATTTTTTTTAAAGTCGGCGGAATAAAAATTAGGGATTGGAAAATTGGGAGTGAGAAACGAAAGCGGATGAGTGAAAAGTAAAGCGGGAAATGGAAATTGGTAAGGTGTGGATCGATGGTGTGAATCGACGGTTGAGATTTTATTTTAAATGGTGGTGTGGATCGCTGAGGTGTATTTTTTTTTTAATTTTTTAATCTGAAAACATCTATGGCAACACTATATAAAAATGTTGCATCGTGTTACACTTGTTTAGCTAGAGCAACACATTTCTATGGCTAAGGTAACACCAAAAATACAACGTTGCAGTAGGACCAAAATTCTATAGCTATCGCAACATTTTAGCTGGCAACACCTTTCAAAAATGTTGCAGAAGGTCATTTATGGCGTAGTGGCAAAACCATTAGGATCAAGTGACCTTGGGGATGTTAAGTTAGGGACAGGCCATCCAGAAGAGGAGTATTTAATAGATAGTTAGGGATAGACGTCTAGTAAAGGAGTGTCTAACAGGTGTTAGATTATTTTGATTATATTGTCTGGTAGACCCGAGTCAACTAAAGGTTGGTAGTTAGCAAACAAAACTATAGTGTTCGGACAGATAGTTCATTTATTACCTGATATGTATGTTTACATAATAATTCTTTACAGTTTTAATCAGTTTTGGTTGGAGGATAAAAGTTTGCAAAAGATATGTTTTAAAAGGATATTATTGAGGGGAAAGCCGTTCTGCTAAGCGGTGTGGTCTCACTTAATATCAAATAACCGAGATGTATAGTATTATTCACACCAGGCTTTATGTCTGACTAGAAGTTTATGTTTTTCTCTTTAAACTCTCGGGTGCTCAAAATTGATTTGAGTAGGCTGAGGGTTGAGGTTTTACAGGTTTTAGTAGGTTGACAAATAAAGCCTTCGGAAACGAGTAGGTGGCTGACAGATAGCTATTTAGGAGTTGTTGTTTTGTTTTGTTTTATTCCACTGTGTTGTATTTAAGACAGTTATGTCTATGTAGTAATCTGGTCAACCAAAAGGGCATCATCATATGCCGCTCTTGGTGTATTTATGCAATAATTATATTCTACCTGAACTTGGGAAACGTTTGGGATTATGTAACTTGGATATGAAAAGTGGTTTTGAAATGTAATCAGTAAAAATTGTTTTTTTAGAATCTGTGATTTTATTTCATATTCAAGTGCTTCTGATATTATGGATACCATTAACATTACCGTATTTGGTCACCGAAAGTTAATACTATGGATGACTGTAGCATCTGTAGCGCTTAGCTTCGGGCCTTCAGATAGGGTATGTTACAGCACAGTATTGATGTAGAAGGATAAAGTAATTGCTTGTGCATCTAGCCAGTTGCAACCCTATGAAGTTTGGTATCCAGCGCATGATTAGGAGTTGGCAGCAGTTGTCTTCGCATTAAAGATTTGGAGACACTATCTCATGGGAGAGTGGTTTGAGTTATATACCGACGACAAGTCATTGAGATATTTGTTCTCTCAAAATGAGCTGAACGTGAGGCAGTAGAGGTGGCTAGAGTTTCTAGCATCATATGATTTTGGGATAGAGAATGCCCTAGGAAAAGGCAATAAAGTAGCAGATACCTTAAGCCAAAAACGACAAAGTTGTGTTTTGGATATGATAGAGGAATGAACTGTGTTAGAAACATTATCTATGTGTAATGTGCAGTTTTAATCTAGTTCAGGTTCAGCAGTGCATCTAGAATGCTATCATACTTAGAAGTCAGGCCTGTGCTAGTAGAAAGAATAGTTGAACTGCGGAAATGAGACAAATTTTATGTAGACACGGAGAGGAATTTGGATGTAGGAGTTGGAGGAGTAGAGCTGAAGGGATTCAGTGTTGATAAAGAAGGCAGACTGTGGAAGAATGGTAAGTTGTATATTCCGAGTGCTGAAGGCCTGTGGAAGGAAGTATTGGACGAATGTCATCATTCAAAGTTTACTATACATTTAAGAGGTATGAAGATATATCAGGGTATTAAGAAGAGTTTCTTTTGGAAAGGGATAAAGAAAGAAGTGGGAGAGTATGTGAGAACATGCCTTACATGCCAGCAGATGAAGGAAGAACATCAGAAGCTAAATGGGTTCCTATAGCCATTAGAGGTTCCAGTGTGGAAATTGGATTTAGTATCTTTGCACTTCGTAGATGGGTTGCCCGGGACAAGGGCAGGGAATGAAGGCATATGGGTCATAGTTGATAGACTAACTAAGCATGCCTATTTCATTCCAGTGAAGGTTAATAGGACTGGTTGAAATTACCAGAGACATATGTGAAGGTAATAGTGAGACTGCATGGGGTGCCTAGCTCAATTGTTAGTGAACGGGATTCATTATTCACTAGCACATTCTGGCAAAATTTGCAGAAGGTATTAGGTACAGAACTGTGCATGAGTACAACATACCATCCACAAACAGATGGGTGGACCGAGAGGATCGACAAGATCTTTAAAGACTTGCTGAGAGCATGGATTTTAGACTTTGGTGAATCTTGGGAAGATTACTTGCATCTGGTAGAGTTCTCATATAACAACAACTACCATAGCAGTATTTGGATGGCTCCATTTGAGGCGTTATATGGAAGGCCATGTAAGTCGCTTGCATGTTGGTTGGAGGTAGGGAATAGAATCATTTTGGGACTAGATGTGGTGAAGGATGCTATTGAGAAGGTAGAACCAATATGAGCTGAAATGAATGCAGCACAGTCCAGCAAAAGAGTTATGCCAACATGAGAAGAAAAGAACTGAAATTCGCAGTACGCGATCAAGTGTTCGTGAAGGTATCTTCGATGAGGGGTGTAATGCACATCGAAAAAGTTAGGAAGCTATCACCTAGATATGTAGGACCATTTTTGATCATAAAGAGGATTAGGAAGGTAGCGTATAAGGTGGATATACCTAGTGTTTTTGCAGGGATTCGTAGTGTGTTTCATGTATCATGGTTGCGAAAATGCATTAGGGGTCCGGGAGTAGTAGTTAATCAAAGTACAGTGGAAGACCTGGTCATAAAGCTAGATATGACCTATGTGTGCAGACCGGTTCAAGTAGTGGATCGGGATGAGAAGCAGCTTCGAACAAGGTAATGAAGCTAGTGTATGTCCAGTGGAGCGCAGATCGAGAGGATTGCATATGGAAAATAGAGGATAAGGTTAAGAAGAACTATCCAGAGTTATTCGTTTTAGATTAGCATATGATCTATGTATTGAGTTATACTACTGTAGACCATATACATATATGTATGAATATCATAGTGTTTAACGTAGTAGTAGATATCACTAGTACATTTTACATGCATGGATTGGGAATTCATGGGTATGCTTAGCGCAAGCAGGGGATAGAGGGCAATTTTCTACCATGCCTTAATTGAATTTCGAAGGCGAAATCCCTTTAAGAAGGGAAGACTGTAACGACCCAAAATTTAACTTAAACAAATAAATTAATTAAAAGGCCAGGGTGGCCCAAATAAGAGGAGTAAGGGGAAATGAATTAATGGAAAAGAGGGATGAGGGCCCAAGCGCAAATTATTGCGGGATAATAAACATTACTTTTATCATTAATTCATTTCATCCTACTCAAAATAAAATAAAAGCTAGAGAGAAACTTTAATGGTGGTGGCTTAAAAAGGAAAATAGAAAGAAGACGAGGAAAATGCAAGCTAAAGGGGATTAAGAGGACTAAAGCTAGACATCTGAGAGATCTAGGTGAGGATACTTAACATATCTACACCGATCTCTAATATATTGTTTCAGTTTAGATTTGTATGTTTTTAAGTATGATGGGGTTCATACATATTTTATTAACAAAAATAAAGGTTTAGTAAATGTTTTAGGGAAGGATAGATAAACATGGGATGTTTAGACGTGTTTCCCATACTTTATTGATTTTGAAAGTTAATGGAAAATTCATATCATGTTCCAATCATCGTTTTAGAGATGAGTTTTTATTTAAGAGGTTTCTTATATGATTTTATTTGATATATAGAAGGAGCATAACTAGAAAATAAATAAGGAAAACACCCTTAAAAGTTCAAATAAAGTTAAGTGTGTTAAAACAAGTGTTCACAAATTTTCTGGGAATTTACCAAAATTTTCTATAAGAAAAATAGACTAAAATGGCTAAGTACTGTGCTGGGGCACGTGGGGAACTGCGGAAGCACAGGAAAAATAAATTTACATAGGAAAATATATTAATGGGTGTTAGGAAAAAGAGAAACCAAATCTGAATCCTTAGCTGAAAAGAAAGAAAATGGAAACTGCAAATAACAAAAAGAAAAATAAGGATGAATAAGATAATGACACGTGTAAAAACATTGTCAGAGAAGTCGGACTTTGTCTTGTCTGGAGCTGGGGCGGTGGCATAACTAGTTGTAAGGGAATTGCGCATACGGGGGAAATGGTAGAGATTAGTTGAAGGGTTCCAGGAGCTTCAGGGGAAAGCAAGTCTACATCGTAGAAATGTACAAAAAGTTACGAGCAGCAATATAAAACGATTCACTAATAAAGAGTAAACTGCGCACCTAGGTTAGGGCAGGGAAGTACTCGCCAAAGGAGGGTGGGAATAAGGTCGAATGAAGAGGCAATTCAGTAGGACTTAGGGTGGGTCCAGGGATGGTAAAAAGAGGAAACTGTTGCACTGGAGGTAAGGATGTAAGAGCTATTGACATCGGAGTGGGGATGCTCAGTCGAATACACACCTTGGGAAGGCGAGGAGAGACATTCCACTTTCAGAGACTGCAGTGGGTGATTCTATGCAGTTAAAATTTAAAAAAATATTTAAGGATTGCGGGTGGTTGTTACACGTAGTCTAGAGTCTAAGTGAATAAATAGGGACCGTGGGTGGTTGTTTCACAGTGGTCCAGAAGTTAAGTTAAGAAATATAGAAGGACTAAATGTGGTTGTTTCTTTGTGGTCCAGGGCGTAGCTAATAAATAGTTGAATACTGCGGGCGATTGGGACTACAAAGTTTGAACAAGTGAATGAATCTAAAAGAACACTGTAGGTGGCTGAGTCTATGCAGTCAAAACCTAGAACACAAATTGGAAAAAATGGTACTACGGAGGGGGATGATTCTAGGAAGTATTGGTTAAAAGACAAATCTAAATTGGAAGTCAGGTAAGGACTGCACCTAGGGTGTAGTAGCAGATAGGAATAGTAGATTCAATAATAATCTAAAATGAGAACTAGGTAGAGACTATGCTGGAAGCGCATTTGTATCTATGGTTGTTTCACTTATGATGTGTGAATAGTGAGGGGAAAACCCAATCTGTGCAGTATGGTTTGGTCTCGCTATATGATTGTTTTAGGGTAAGTATTATTCATACCAGACTTTATGTTGACCCGTGTTTTATTATTGTTTTTCCTATAAACTCACGGGTGCTCCTTTGAGTAGGTTGAGTTTATGGGATTAGACAGGTATAAAATAAGGGCTGTAGTACGAGGATCGAAGATGGAGCAGGAGGCTTCTAGCTAATAAAGATTTTGTTTTCTGCTGTATTAAGGATTATAGGCCGCATCATCATATGTTGAAAATGTGAGGAATGCGGAATATGGATCTTAAGGCTAGAATGAACA
Organism: Allium fistulosum; assembly: GCA_030737815.1. Classification (NCBI taxonomy): domain Eukaryota; kingdom Viridiplantae; phylum Streptophyta; class Magnoliopsida; order Asparagales; family Amaryllidaceae; genus Allium; species Allium fistulosum. The sequence goes on along the minus strand of CM060905.1, from coordinate 491,336,839 downwards.
CTAGAGGGGGGTGAATAGTGTTTATAAGAAATTACTAAATCTTTTTGAGTTATTGTTGATTTGTACACAAATGTATGTAATATTCAGACACAGATATAATCACAGAATCAAACACAGATGCAGAAATAATGTAAATGCATTAAAGGAAAGAACACACTGGATTTTATACTGGTTCGGAGTTACCCTACATCCGGTCCCGCACAACTAAGTACGGATTTCCTTTCAAAAGCAATTCAACAATTACAACCCTCGGTTTCAAGGCTACGAGGTACACCCTCCAGAATCACAATCCTCTGGGTAGAGATACTTGATTTCCGGGCAACAAGTTCACCCAATTGATTTCCAAGGCTACAATCACACCTTTTCTCGCTTGATTGATTTCCAAGGCTACAATCACACCTTTTCTCGCTAGATAGATTACAAAGAAGCCTATAACTCTGAATAGCACTGGGATCTTGTTGAGATAGTGATAGAGAATCAAACCAGAGATGATCTAGTTAGATTCAATGTTGATTGCGGCAGAGTGATGATATGATTTTGAATAAGAAAATGTGGAAGAAGAAGAGAAGTGAAAAACCAGAAAATCTGATATAAAATTCGTTGAAACTAACCCCTACTTTTAGAAGAACAACATCCATGTCCATTCGTGAAAGGTTATGGCGAATAGACACTTCTTTTGAAATTCAAATTTTTGAATCTAACTGTCACTATGTCGACATGGGATACTAGGGCATGTCGACATCCCAAAACATTTTTTGAAGATTCGATTTTCTTTGAAAATAACCTTTATCTTATATTAAAAACTATTTAAACTTTATAAATATACTTGACTATAGATAAAATACATAGATAAATATATAGAATAATATATATAAAATTTTACTATAATTTTATATTTAAATCTAAGTATAAATATATTATAATTAAAAGATAGTTTAAAACAAACGAAGTTTAAAACAAGAGTTTATTAAAAACAAAGAATATTTTAAGGCTAAAACATATTTTTGAAAATCATTTGAAAAGATAATTTTTAAGGCTAAAACATTTTGAAAAGCAGTTTTGAAAATCATTCTGAAGTAGTTTTGAAAATCATTTTGAAGTAGTTTTGCAAGCTTCTTCCTGCAGAATATCTCATCACATCAGGACTCGAGAACTTGTACAAAACCAGGATGTTCGTGGGTTTGTAAGCCACTTGTCGTAGGTTTGTAAGCTACTTGTCATGGGTTTATAAGCCACTAAAAAGGTAGAAATGGGTTCCATCCCAAAAGAAAAATGGAGTGAAGATTTCAGTGCTATTGTGAAGTTTTAACATAATTCTAGACTCAATACTTATCTTGAAATCTTGAACTCTTGATAATCTTGATATTCTTGATACTCATGAGTCTTCAATCTTGATATCTTGAATCTCTATATTGTACAGTCTTCTTTCTTGGTACCTGCATGGTTAAATCCTGCATATACATATATATCTAAACTATAATGTTAGTATTTATATTTTATAATCTTATTCTAAGGTTGTTGTCATCAAAACCATCAACTCATGGACTAACATACCCGACTCTTACTATTTTATTTTCTACTATATTTGACCTATGCGTGGACATGTTTTTGGGTTTAATTATTACTGAAGTGCATGTAAAGAATGTAAAATAATTTGATGTTATGAAAATATTTAGCTGTACTGTTTACTTTCTCTCTGTTAATTAATAAAATTAACTCACTTTCTTCGTTCGAAGATAATTTCGATAATGACTGCAGAATCATCGGCGTTCATCTTCAAGTCTCAAGTGGGGGAAGTTAAATTCAACTTCTGCCTCTTCCAAAGCTAGCGGACTTAGTGCCAACCTACACGACCTCTACAACTTGTTCCTTATGTGGCCATGGGATAGCCACATGACTATATGCTCCTGATGCTAATCCATCTAGCGTTATAATCCTTGACAATCGCTCAGATTCTCTAGCGTTGAGATTAATGATCGCGGATGTCAGATGAATTAGCCAGCGACGCGACCTTCCCCAAGAAGAGACTCTGCTCCCCTACCTTTCCAAAGGGCCCATGATCCACTGGAAGGTTACACAGCCTATAATCGATACATGTATTTGCCTAGAGTCATTCCTTTATTCAATTACTTCCTAAGGCAAATGCTTCAACTTATGAAGCTCGCCCATGTTTAACTTCACCCAAATGGTTAAGCCTCTCAAAATTTCATTACATGATCTATGTTATGTCTAGGCATGGTGTCTACCTTTGTGACGCCCTACACCACTAGTAGCCAATATACTTGCATAGTGCATTATGGAGGTACCCGGCTGATGCAGGATGGTAAAAAATGGTGTAAAGTAACAAAAATCCAAACAAAAAACTTGTAGAACCTATCATAGCGCATAGAAAAAATAAAATATAATAACATAGATGTAAAACAGGAGAGACGGTGATATAATCAAATGAACCATAAATAAGAACATCAGAGTGCAATAGATTCATATATTATACAGAACTGAAATAATAGAGTTTATACATTCCAAATATTCCAAAATAAACTTTATAACTGTCTCTAAGTTAATACCAGTACTAGTTTTGCTCCACAGTACGACATGGCAGAATATAAGTGATTGTACACTCCAAGTATAGATATATTAAAGCGTAGCCTCCTGCTCATACTCCGTACAGCTCCATGCACTATCCATACCTGTTATCCCAATTTACTCATTTAAGAGTACCCTAGATAATAAGAAGCAAAACATAAAACCTTAGGTCTGACAATAGTTTGGCATGAGAGATACATCATCTCAAAAATACTAATAAAATATATACAGTAAATAGTGGCATACGGTATGAATAGCCATACCCGACCTGTTCCTGCATCCAAAGAGTTAGCACATAAACATAGTATATGCTAAACTTCTATCACAAGTGGAAAATGTGGGGTATAGAGATATCACACAGCAAATCTAGCACACAACAAACATAGTATCCATCATAGGACCTTGCATCTCTCACTCCAATACTTTAGATACATGATAACACTTATATATGTTTAACTCATTGCCCAAAAAGATGGCTAGGGACTGGACTCGCGCAGACGTCCAAAAATATGGGCACACACAGACTACTCAGGGTACAAGTAGACTACCCTATCACAACTATGAGCATCACAATCTCAGAGATATCTATTGATCCCTTAGCACATGTAACGTTAATAGAACTACATCATAGATGTTCAACTCATGCCCACACAGATGGCTAGGGACTAGACACACGTGGATGTTCAACAATATGGGTACACGCAGGCTACTCTGGGTACACACAGACTACTTGTCCCACTCATGAGCATCACAACCTTATGTTATACACCATGAGATATCACACAAAACTCATCCTCTCTATCCATCACCAGATGCCATAGTCACTTGCCACATCGAGTCCTTGTCTTTGGAACACCTTTCGACACCCATCGCAGATCGTAGAGTCATTACACCAAAGTTCCATAGTCGTCGTCACCATCGTCACATCGAAGCACTACGCCATCGTTTCACTAGTTGCCACACAAAATCCAAGGTCATCACGGGTCGTTTGGAGTTGTCTACCTCACTCCACATCATTCATAAGAACCTCAGAACATGCCATGAAGAAACCTTGAAATGTTGCCTACCACGACCAGGATTCGTTGACTTCTCACATTTGTCCGGCTATACTTGAACCAAGCCCGAAGCAGCTAAAGGAAAATCCTGAAGTCACTCCTCCTCAAGCCCGAAGCATGCCAAAACCCCACATCAAAAAACTTGCTCACATACAGGACTGAGACAAACCTCGAACCAGCTCGAAGTATACCCCGGACAGGAAATCCTCTCCAGCCCCAAACCATGACGTCACCGAATAGCGTTTGTTGTCCAGTCTTCTTCTTTCCTAGCCTGAACCCTTACCAAGCCAACTCCATGCCTCGAAGCGCCTAACCAAAATGTTATGGTAGCTCCAACTTCCAATTTCATGTCGATTTCACCACTACACCCCGTTCTTCAACCCTTTTGCATTCCATATGCATCGATAAGACTCTTAACATCCTTGAGTTTATCCATCGAAGTCTGTTTCTATACTCCCTACCTCTAATTCGTTCCGATGAGCATTTTCAACCATTCAGTCATATATATAAACACCACACATATCATTCGACATTCAAACACAACAATTGATTGCAAATCATCATATAATGTATCTCTAATATTACCTAACACACATTAAGGCATCCAAACATCAAATTAACATGATTAGAACACTTCAAATAATTCTAAATACTTTATTGCTTTAGGTTTTATTTTAAAACAGTCCCAAAACATGATTTTGACTTCAAAAATGAGTTTAAAACATGTCAAAGCCATTAGATACATATATAATGAGGAAAGAGATGATAAATCACTTACCAAACATTCCAAAATCCAAGTTTTGCATGCAAATCGCGACAAATCCAAAAATCGACCGCAAAGATTTTATTTTTCTTCCCCAAATATGTAGATTTGAAGATCCCTAATGAATCCCCTTGCTATTCTACCCTTAAATCTATGATTTAGACTTCATTTTGAGGGGAAAAGAGAATGTTTTGGGTGAAGAACGAGTTAATGGAGGCTTAGATATATTTGGGAGATGGTAGAAATGATTTGGGGATATTTTTTCCAGCCAATATAGCTTCTAAACCCAAAATGAGTTATTAAGCCTCTCCCTAAACTCACTAATTAACCATTAAGCTGCTTCAAAAGCTGCCAGACTTCAAACAGCCATATCACCTAGGTAGAAAGTCCAAATCACTATTATAACCACTCTACGGAAAGGGAAACCATCATATCTTTCCAATAGAAGTGGTTTCAGACACTATTTCGACTTCTATCAAAAGTTATAACCATTACGAGTTCTTAGGGGTAGAATCATTCGATAAAATTCTAAAAATAAGAAATGTCAATAGTTTTTATTTCCCAAAATTATAGAGTTATATGGCCTTATATGAATTAAAAATAATATTTCATCATCGATGCATAAAATATGGGTCATTACACTCTCCCCTCTCCCGTTTAGGAATTTTGTTCTCAAAATCTCCAACACAAACAAGGTAAAATTATATATAACTACCCAACATGCCTAACATCCACAAGCAAACATATCAAACATCAAACATGCACGCAGAAGTAAGAAATGATATCTACGCCTACCCAAGCATGCAGGAAACTAAACTACCTTATATGATATCGAAAATGAAAGTGAATACAATAAATAGAAGTCTCACCAAGCAAAGAGCTCTAGATAAGCGTCTTAATGCTCTTCTCGATCTTCGCGGTACAATTTCCTTCACTCTTACTCCACTAAACCTTCACCAGCTCTACCATCTTCCTCCTAAGCTGCTTCGTATCACGTCCGATGATACAAAGAGGCGTAAGAGGTCTCGAAGCTTCTGGTCCAATCTCGATATCATCAAGTTGACTCGGTTCAACTATCATGCCTAAACTGTGCACAAACTTCCACAAATGAGAAATGTGGAACACGTTGTGCATGCCCACCATCTTTTGAGGTAAGTTGACTTCATATGCTATATTCCCAATCCTCTTTATTATCGAAAAACAACCAACAAACCTAGGCACCAGCTTCCTTCTAGTACCGAATTGAACAACATTCTTCAATAGAGAGATCTTGATAAACACCATATCACCGACAAAGAATTCTAAATCATGTTTTTCCTATTATCAGAGCTCTTCTTATTATTTTGAGCAGCTTTCATTCATTGTCGAATGATCTCGATCTTCTTCGAAGTCTCTCTAATCATATCTGGCCCAAATATCGATTTTTCGCCCACTACCTACCAACTTGAAGGAGCATTGGACGGTCGGCCATATAACGCCTCAAATGGTTTCATACAGATGGTGGACTGATAGTTGTTGTTGTATTTGAACTTTACTAAATGCAAATGATCGCCCCACAGGCCACCCAAATCAAGAATGCAAGCTCACAAGAGATCCTCTAAGTTACGATTCACCCTCTCGGTCTGCCCATAAGTTTATGGGTGATAAGCTATACTGAGATGCAGCTCTATCTCCAATGCCTCCTGTAATCTCTTCCAAAACCCGCTAGTGGACAAAAGGTCTCGGTCGCTCACAATGCTCTTTGGCACATCATGGAATCACATAACCCACTTTACATACAACTTGACCAATTTGGATGTCGTTTTACTAGACTTGACGGGTATGAATCAAGCACTCTTCGCCAACCTATCGACTTTAGCCCAAATGCTATTATACCCTCCTCTACTCCTTGGAGATCCATCAATGAAATCCATCGAAACTTGTTCCCATCTCCACTCTGGATTCTCGAGCGGTTGCAACAAACCACTCGGCTTCTTCTGCTCCACCTTTACATTTTGAGATGAATGCCCCAGTTTCCTTCTTCATCCCTCACCAATAAAATATTTTCCTTATATCGTGGTACATTTTATTACATCTAGGATATATAGTCAATCTCGAATGATGACACTCTCATAGCACCTCATCCCTCAACCCATCGACATCAAAAATAATCAATCTCATGTCCTTATGAAGCCAACCATCACGGTCGACCCTATACTGCTTCATCTCCTTAGAATCTACTCCTTCTTCTATCTTTTCCATAATCTATGTTAGTCTAGCGTGTTCCCTCTTACCAGTACTGGTCCACTCAATCATAGTAGGTCTGATCGTCAGGCTAGCCAAAACTTCCAGCTCTAGGTCACACCGAGATCTAAAATCATAGCCAGTAGTAAACATCAACTGCTTCCACTCTACGAACATTGCTCCCAAGTTGGCATATCTCCTACTCAAAGCATCAACGACTGCATTTCTCTTACTAAGCATCTAGGAAATTCCATATTCGTGGTAGGCCAGAAACTCTAACCATCACTACTAATGAAGGTTAAAATCCTTTTGGAAGAAGAGATATTTCAATGATTTATGGTTCATATAATACTTGAACCTCTCCCTAAGAAAATAATGCCTCCTTACCTTGAAAGCAAATACTAGTGCCGCCAACTCCAAATCATGAGTCGGATGCTTCCACTACTGTAGTTTCATCTATCGACTAACGCAAACGACAATCTTTCCCCTCTATATTAACACCGCACCTAGTCCAGTACCATAGACGTCTGTGTATACTGTCAGCTCCTCATTCCTGCTCAGATTGACAAACACTGGTGCGCTCGTCAACATCTCCTTCAGACTCATGGATGCATGCTCACACCTCAGGTCCCAAATAACAGTCTAATTCTTCTTCATCAAGTTAATTAATGATACTGCTACCTTAGAGAATTCCTTGATAAAACATCTATAGTATCTCACTAATCCAAACAAACTTCTTGCGTTAGTAGTGGTCTTGGTTCGATCCCAGTCCTATACTACTGCCACCTTTGTAGGATCTATAGCAATACCCTGCTCAAAAACAACGTGACCCAAAAATCGCACTTTCCTCCTCCAGAAGTGCTACTTCAGAAACTTCGCTTTCAGTTGGCGATTCCTCAACACTTCGAGCACAATCCTCAAATGCTCCTTGTGTTCTTTATGCGTCCTTGAATAACATCTTTATTCATAGTTTAGTGATGATTTTAGGAATTTTTTATGTTATCATAATTATATACTATGCATTTATTACTATGTACATATATATTGGCACATGGGATTTCTGGTAGTTGACTTTTATACATATCTGTTGTTCATGTTATTACATTTCTCTATGTGCATCACATGTATAATTATATTCATATGAGTAACCCATATGATTTAGACATGGTCTAACCCATGTGTTATTTATATAATAATCCGGTCAGTTCGAGACTTTTCAGGTATAGTGACAATGAGACTAGCTTGTGTTTTGGGCATAGAGGAGACTAGTATTCAGTATAGTTGTTTACCATCATGTATTGTATTGCATCTTATATGTATATTCTTGCTATGCATATTGGACGTACCTTGTATATTTATATATTATATATTATATATTATCACTACGATTCTGACTTTGTGTTCTCTGTTTATTATATTGTGTATTGTTCTATCCTGGAGGCACACGTTTTTATTTCTTTGTGTCGATACTGTGTACGTACAAGTGAGTTTTTTATTCAATGTTTAAATATGTACCAGTGTTAGACCAAGAGAATATTCACATGCGTACCCCATATCGCCTCATTCTTTGTATTATCCGACAGTGTTACTTATTAATACTATTGGATAGAGTATAGAGGTAGGGTTGTTACAAAATGGTATCAGAGCAGGTTTAGAATAATACATTGTGTATTAGAGACATGAGTCAAGACCTTAGATGAGACTTAGAGTCCATGTCCCTTTTGGTGAGTTGGGTAGCTACCTTATAATAAAGGGATAGTAGGAATACATGTAGTAATCATCTGGGGATGTATTTGTTATTTTCTATATGTATTATTTGATATATATTTAGAGAGGCATGTGAATATTTGACATTATATGGTCATTTGTTATAGAAAAGATTTTGGTTTGTATGTATATACTTTGAATTGGAAATATTGTGATAAAGTAAGAAATCTGATAAGTTGATATAAGCTAGTAATTGTTTTATAAAGGCAAGGATGCTGTAACGATTTGCCTTTCTTACACCTAAAGACGAAACTTAATACATTCACGGTATTCTTGTACTGATCATTTAAATGTCTAAAAGATAGGTCATTAGGGGTTAAAGAAAGAAAAGGCTGAACAGAATCTCACATCATGATGAGAAATTTATAATAAACACAAAAAAATTATTTAAAATAAATCATCTTTATTTATACACAACATTAGAGTACACTACCATATTATTAGCCTGGATAGTTATTACAGCCTGTCCTTACAAATGTTGATTAACATGAAACAGAAAAGGAAGCAATAACAATGGAAGAATATAAGATACGTGAATACGTCTTAGAGAATCCAGCTCGTCTCCTGAAAGCTCCAAAAGATCCAACTAAATCTGGAAAATATGCTCGGGTTGACCTGAGCATTATAAGAAAAATAATGTCGGGATTAGTCTGGTAAAACCAGGGTGAGAAACTCAAATCATAAGGAATTTATTTATTATAACTTATAAAGTCCTTTATAATCAAAGGTATCTCATAAGACCACGCCGCACATAAATACTAACCGGTTTTTACCTTACGATAACCAAAGCACTTTCTATAGAAAACCAAGTGATATTATAACAATGTCTAAGATACAAATCCATATTAATATAGTTAAAATGCTTACATCTCACATTTCAGTAGTTGGGCACAACTAAGTCCGTAAAGGCACGTATTGGAAAAAGGATTCCATCAATGACAAGGCAATGGGGTACCACATATCACAGTGCATCTGTAGATAAAACACACCGAGAGACTCACATGGGCTCCCTACGAATCAAGACCGGCCTTACTCCTTATGAGATAACACCTAATATGTCATCACCTTGGTTGGGATCAACAACCTAAATGGGGCCCATGCATACATGATCTATAATATTGATCCACATTGGATGAAGACCATACTTTAATGGAAGCGAACCACATAGCCTTGAAGCATATCCCCTTATTTTAGTCATTCCCGATTGATGAGGCTTGAGACTATGATTACCTTTTATATAGCAAACTATCTTGAAATGCTAACACGGCCCTCCAGGCAGAAATGCAATGTTAGCATTCATCCATACAAGTTCATTCTGGGTCTGAACGAAACCAAAGGCACTACCTCTACTGCATCCATTTTGGAATCACCTTCAGGATTAGTTGCAAGTAGCCCTTTCACTTCAAAAGCTCCACCTTCAATCATCTTCAAGATGTCTTTAGTTCGAAATGCTTGAGTTGGATCGAAGTGGTTTTCAGATAATTTAAACTTATCCAATCCCGGTCACTTCGAAACAACATTCGATAGTTCTGGTAAACTCAACCCCGGTTCTTTTGGAAATAATCAGACAATACATTGGAATACGGATCACCCACTAACAGTTTAAGTGGACAGATCTCCCTATCATTTGTCCTAGGAGAACAAAACAAGATTTATACGCACAATACAACATCATCGAAGATGACTGTGCCATATAACCCACGTGTTTCTCCTATATATTTCCAAAGTTATATTTTGGTCCAAATTTGATATTTGGTTATTTAACTATCAAATAAACAAACAAGCAACAATTCAGAGATTTAATTTCCCATAGCAACCACTAAGCCTCAAACTAAATCTTTTGTTTATTAAAAATATTTTCAAAAGTGTTTATAAAAAACATTCATATACTTATCTCACCAACATAAGTATATTCACAAAACATTTGTGAAAGATTTCTCATTTCCAAATCATATCAAAGGATAAAAACAAAATGTTATTTAAATTATTGACAAAGATAACCTTAAACAATATTCGTTCGGTGTTAAGTGTGGAACGAATGTCCATACCACTAGAATTAAGAAAGTGAGTTAAAGGAAATCCAATCTCAAAATCGTTTATAAATTTCCTTCTATAAATCCTCTTAATAAATCTCTTTTATTTATGAATCTCCTTTACTTAAATTCCTAATAGATTTACAAAACCCTTTACAAATCACCAATTTAAATTTACAAAACTCTTTTATAAATATTAAAACCATTTATATATCTCTTTATAAATCTCCAAAATTATTTATAAAACTTCCTTTATAATTATCCAAAATCATTTATAAAAGTTTCTTATAAATATTCCTTATTTAAAACAAAACTCCTTTAATAAACTCATTTAATAAAGTCCTTTTGATAAACAAAACGATTATTTTAAACACCTTTTCCAAAATCATTAGTTAACTTGGAACCATTATTAAAAGTATGATTAACCTTAAAAATCAGAAAGAAGCTTAGTGACCACAATGGTTCTCTTTTAATTAAGTTTACTTTTCAAGTTATAACATAGGTATTTACATAACAAGCAGATTTGTATAAGGAAATCAGCCAATAACAATCAATCATATAAGCAACTGTCCAAGTTACCCAAAATAGCAGACGGGGATTTGTTCTGCTAAACACATGTCTAAGTTAATATAATGGCAAAATGAGTTTTTATTCTGCCTTATAGATGTTAACCTATTCTACTTGGTGAACTATTGTAGAATGGTGATTTATTCTACCAAACAGATGTCAAATGCAAGTAAATTAGTAGAACGGTGATTTATTCTGCTAAATAGATGTCAACTATTATTTAATTAGTAGAACTGTATTTTATTCTGCTAAACATATGTCCTTTGGTTTCATATTTAATTGGGGTTACATAAAGGTAATCGACAAAGAAATCCCTTAGATTTAAAACGTTCTTTACAGAGAGTTGCTTTTTGAAACAAAACCGATCTTCAGAAATAAAGTGGTTAAAACTTGTAAAACTTTATTTAATAACTAAATAACATTAAAACTTTTTATTTGATAATAATTAAAATTTTAATTAATAATTAAATAATAATTAACTATTAAATAAATAATTAAATAATAATTATCCATTATATAAATAATAAAATAATACTTAAACTTTAAATAAATAATTAAACCATAATTAATCTTTAATTAATTATTAAATAATAATTTAAACTTTTAAATAATAATTAAATATTAACTAATCTCAATTAATTAATTTAAAAATGTTTAATTAAAACTTAATAATAAATTAAACCTTTATTTGAATTAATTAAATAATAATTATATTTTAATTAAATCTTAACTTAAATTTAGCTTGATTAATAATTAATTAATAATTAAACCTTTCTCAAATAAATAATTTAATCAATCTTAGTTAAATAACAAAAAATCTCTAAATAATTAATTAAATAATGATTAACTCTTTATTAATTAACAAATTATAATTAACTTACATAAAAATAATTAAGTACTAATTACCCTAACTTAATTGCTGATTAAGTACTAATTACCTTATTTAATTACTTAATTAAATAATCATTATGTAAATGAATAAATAAATAATATTTATTTTTAAATACTTAAAATATGTTTAAATCACTTTTCAAAAAGATACTTAAGTTAAAACATTTTAAATTCAAAAAGTGTTCGTTTTTCAGGAACTGCATTTATAGCGACTATCGCTATACGACCCAAAATTTTCAAAACTTGTTTAATATATCAAAAGGCTTTAAAATACTTAGCTTTCATATACTAACTACTTTTATAACTTAATATAAGATTTGAAACAAAAGTAAGGTTTTGGGAACTAAATCAAAGTTTTAAAACTTGTAACTTTTCAAAAACAATTCTTAAGTAAAACTAGTTTTCAAAAAAAAGGATTTCTAAGTCGCTATTTTACAAATTCAAGTGTTAACTTTTCTTAATATGCAACATCATAAGCAAGTGTACCAACATATTTCCATGACACTATCAACATACAGAAGCAAAGGTATTAACTTGCTATTAATTAACTAACTTTCATTTTCAAGTTTACTACACCACATCCAAGCACATATATATGCATACATAAGCAAAATAACTACAACATTGTCTAAACCAAACATCTAACATACTTAACAATCAAATAATAATATTTATTATCAAAGTAAGCATCATATTTAAAGTTCAAAACTTTTAAGAAAAAGGCGAGCTTTTTCTCACCATTAGGCCTCCAACTTATCCAAAGCGTCCCGAGATGCTCATGACTAACAACAACACAACGACACTCCTTCTCTTTATTTCCTTACCAAATTTCTATATGGTGCACATGGCCCAAGGGTGGTGGAGCTCGGCCTTGAAAGGTGGAGCGACTTCAGATCATCATCAAACTCATAAAAATTAAACCGAAAAATAGTCATTTTCCAACTGACTTTTGGATAAGTTACTCTAGGAATTTGCAGAAGTTGTTATAACAAAAGTTCTTGAAAATTATTTTCACTAAAATTTAGGAAAAAATCAACCAAATTAGATTAGTTTTGAGGGAAATATGGTCAAAAGAAGATGGGCTATTTTCGGACTTGAAAATCTGGGTCCGAAAATGCTTTGCAAAGAAATGAGATTTGGACATGGTTAAGCTCAAAATTTGAAGAAGCGATACACATGAAAGTTGTAGCCACTAGAATTTTATATGGTTTAAAAAAAATGAAAATCTCCATTTGGTTAAGAAATGAGAAAGATATGGCAGGGGGAAGAGAAGGCAAAATTGAAGAAATGAAAGAGGTATTTATAAGCAAGAACAAAGTAAATTGCCTAAATACTATTGGTCCTTTACCCTCCACCTCCTCTTGCCACATCACCATGCCACCTCACCTTCATGTACCTCAGCACACACTCATGTCCCCTCTCCTTTTCCAAGCTCCGACATGTTTAAACATGTTTGTACTTAGTTGCTAAAATGTCATTTCATGTTCTTGGGGCATCGTATTTTTATTTTATTTTTTATTTAAAACCTTTTATTCTTAAGTATGTACATAAACCATAATATATCCTAACTAATATGTAATTATATGTATATATTTATACTAACTATGTTTAGGCAAATCCGACAACTTTTAGCCGACGAAAAGTCGAAAATTCGGAAAACGAATTCCGGTCACATTTTTGATTTTTTTCGTACTATATATTTTTATAAACAAATTTGAAAAACTATTTCACCGTCATTATTTATTATTTAAAAGATTTTTATTTTAATTATAAAATCTATTATTTGAATATTGAAAATTAATTAAATATTTTCGAATTAAAGCGGTGAAATTCTGGGTCGTTATATATGCAATGGATTTCTATAAATAATGTTATAGAATTTTTAAAATGAATCGTGTTAATATGGATGTTAAGTGCTTTAAGAATTCTGATTGATGCGAGTGTACATGTATTCAATAGGGGTTCCTAAACACTACTACGAGACATTTGAACACAATGTTTTAAGAAGATATAAATATTTAGAGGAAATTAATGTATTTTGGAAAGGACGAATATTTTAAGTAACACTATAAGTAAAGTAAGTAATTTTGATTAACTGATTTTTGAAATCAATATTTGGAAGGTTTTGGAAAATGAGTGTTTATATTTATTACTTTAGGAAAAATGTGTTTTATAAGTTGAATATGTATATTTTAGTGATGTGTATAGCCACTGGATATTAGTGGACAACCGTGATCACTGGCTTGGCAGTATTGATTATGCAGTCGATATTGCAGCCAACCGATATTGGTAAATCACTAATATATATGGCGAGACAACATCATTATATTTTAGTGTTTATGATTTTTAAACATGATATATGTTGAAATGAATTGTGTGAAGTTTTAAGAAATTATAAATGAATTAAATTTCATTTTATGGACATTAAATCATGATTGTAATAATGTGTAAAGAATTTATTTATGAATTTGAAGTTATAATTGAATAATTTATAATCTGTTAATAGTTGCAATTAATTTGTAAGATTTGGGATATTATAATTTATGTGACTATAAATTATTTAATTTTATTTTGATATTTCTATTTAAGTGATTTAAGTTCATATAGAACTTAAGTGATTTTATACAGTTCATAAATTATATTTTGGTAAATGTTACTCTGATAAACTTTGATAAATCATTCTTTGATAAACTTTGAGAATTTATAGAACATAATTTCATAAATCATATTTTTGTAAACTTTGATTAACTTTGATAAATCATACAGTTTATGCATAACTTGTGATGATTTTTGGAGTTGTTTATGTTATCATAATTATATACTATGCATTAATTACTATATATATTGACACATGGGATTTCTAGTAGTTGACTTCTATACATATCCGTTGTTCATGTTCTTACATTTCTCTATGTGCATCACATGTATATTTATGTTTATATGAGTAACCCTTATGTTTTAGACATAGTCTAACCTGTGTGTTATTTATATAATACTCAGGTCAGTCCGAGACATTTCAGCTACAAGGACAATGAGACCGGCTTGTGTTTTGGGCATAGAGGAGACTAGTATTCAGTATAGTTGTTTACCATCATGTATTGTATTGATTCTTATGTGTGTATTTCTGCTACGTATAATTGACATACCTTGTATATTAATATATTATATGTTATCACTGCCATTCTGACTCTGTTTTCTATGTTTATATACTACATATTTTGTATTGTTCTATCCTGGAGGCACATGTGCTTATTGCTTTGTACCGATATTATGTACGTATAAATGAGTTGTTTATTCGATGTTTAAATATGTACCAGTGTTAGCCCAAGGGAAAATTGACGTGTGCACCGCATAGCGCCACAATCTCCGTATTATTTGACAGTGTTACTTAGTAATACTCTTGGATAATATGGGAATAGATGTTAGGGTGTTACAATTTTGGAGGCACACATATTTATTGCTTTGTGCCGATACTATATACATATATGTTAGTTGTTTATTATTTTTGAGATATGTACCGGTACTAGTCGAAGGGAATATTCTGGTATGTATCCTATACAGCCTCATTTTCCATATTAGCTGGTAGTATTACCCAGTAATACTCTTGGATAATATGGGTATAAAGGTGGGGTGTTACATTTTGATATCAGAGCAGGTTTAGAACAATACAGAGTGTATGAGACATGAGACATGAGTCCTGACCCTAGATGAGACTTAGATTCTAAGTCCTCGTGGGTGTGTGGTAGATTATTGTTTATACTCAAGTGATCGTAGGTGTATTCGATGATTACAAGGTTAATCATATGGGGACGTATTTCTATTTTATTTATTATATAATATATTTCATCTACCATTTTCTAAATGTAATACTTTTTATGAGATGTAGAGAAATTAATAGAAGTTGTGAAGGTAAAAGTTGTTAGCCCGACCAGTAGTGTCGATATTGATGGTGAATAATAAACCTTTGTGTGACTTGAGTAAGAATAGAGTTGTTCAGTTAGGGAAGTTGTATAAGACCTTAATTCGAATCTCATATTGAATACATCACAAATCCAAATTGTGATGAGATGAGTAAAAAGATCCGATGGTGATTAGAGTTGCGTAGTGGAAGCTGATTGATAGTTTTTCGTAGAAGGTGTTTGTTTGCTTATTTGAAAATGTATGTATTGTTATATAGTTCTTGTTTGATATTATAGATGAATGACGTGTGATGGTTTGTATTGTTGTGTATGGTTGCTTAATTGAATATATATATATGCGTTTTAAAAATAAATATTTTTTACTCAAACAAGCATATGATTTAATAAAATAGTTATATCATTTTATAAAGTGATTGAAAAATCATATTTTCGAGTGATATTTGAGATTTTGGAAAAAGGAATAGTTTGTGTAAGATGAATATTAATTTGAAAGGAATTGAAATTTTGGATGATAAATATTAGTATTGAATTTGGAAAAGATGGTTTGAAGATAGAATAATATTTTAAAGCAAGCATATTTTGTGATTGGAACATTTTTGATTAAAGGTACCTATTTTTGTAAGATACTAGAAATTTTTTGTTTTCGCAAACAATTGTTTTCCAAATGGAAATATATAAATATATTTATTTAAAGAAATTTTGAAGCTGATTTTGTGTTAATCTATCCATTGAGTTATTTAAGAATTCTGATCGATGCGCCTGATCAACGTTATCAATATGGATTCCTAAACACTAAGACGAGACGTATGGGCATAAAATTTTAGGAAGTGATATAATGTTTTAGAAATGAGTAAAATATTTGAGCTATCTATACAAACAATGTTTTCACGGAGTTATATTTAAAGTTTTGAAAAGATAGCAATGTTTTGGAAAATGCAGATTTTTTTTTGAATAATAATAAACATATTTTTCCTATATTTAAATATTTAATGTGATGATTGCAACCACTGAGCATTAGTGGACAACTGAAGTCGATGACGAGGTAATGTTGATCACATGGTCAATACTGTAGCTAATCGACAAAATAAGTGTGACGAGCCACCTTTTTGGACGGTTTAAATCGACAATAAACCACACATATCTAACTCAAACCATTCAAAAGGGAGGACTGTCAATAGGGTAAATAAGAAAATAAGAGAAAAGAAGAAAAAAAACACAGAATCTCGCAGCGGAAACAGGTTTGTTAGAATACAGATCTTGGGCATGAGGCAGTGGAGATCGCTCTTGTCGAGGAGAGTCAGAGCTTTTTCTTACCTAGTCTGTCTCTAGTTCGTTCTTGCTTTAAGTAGCACCTCCTTTCTTCTTCTTCTTGTCATTTTCTTTCTTTGCTTCTAGCTTTTTCACTTGGTTTGTCTATAATGGTCACGTTATGAGTGCGAGCTAGATTGATGGATGAAAAGGTATCCCTTCCTGCTTTGTTGTCCAAGGTATCAAGTACGGATTCACTCATCGTACATGAAAATAAGAAAGATTGGATTAGAACTCAGAGATAGGATAAAAGTATGTACAAAGATCTGTAAGAGTACTCAAAGATCTGTATTCTAACAAACCTGTTTCATACCCATCTTGATGTCCCTCGATCGATACGAACCATATTGATGCGAAAGGCATCGATATGAAATCCATCGATCCAAAGCAAACAGCCGAGTCTACTTCGATCGATACGAACTGATTTTCCATGAATATTGATCCATCCATATCTTGAGCATACGAACTCCGATTGACTTGAAATTTGAAAGGTAGCCTCACCTAGTCTTGTTTATCATTCCCAATCGATCCCACCTTGATTAGAGCTTGGTCCAATTCTGACGGTATCGATCATTGCCTTGTTTCCAACCGATCTCCAATCCTGATGTCCATCCTTTTTTAGCCAATTTGTTGATATCCAGCCTTGTCCAAAGGCGAGGTAACATTTGCCTCCCAAAACATGCCTTGCGGTAAAAAGGCGTATTTTGAATAGTTTTAAATCCGACATCCAAAGTCCATATTCCATCCATATCCATATCACCTGATTCATGATCCAATCCATTACCAAGCCATTCTATCCAAGTGCCATAGCCATATCCTTATCCAAATCCTTGATTGCTCTGAGTCGATATCCGATTCCGAATCCAGTGACCAAATCCTTAGCCGATTCCATATCCATCCAAACTCGACATCCGAGTTCAAATCCATCCATATCCAGTAACCAATAACCAAACCTATGACCTCTCCGGGTCGATATCCAAATCCGGGATCACTCCGGGTTCATAGCCAATCCTTAGCCATCCAAAGCCGAAATCCGAATCCATAACCTCTCTGAGTTCTTGCCGAGCATAGTCCGTACTCGACGACTCATGTGCGAAATCTTGCGTAATAGATTCTGGCCTGAGTCCTAGGCCGACCTTGGTCACTTCGGACCCCTACCGAGCATAGTCCATACTCGACGACTCGAATAAATCGATCCGCCACATTCGGATGAAGCGACCTACCCCTTGCCAGGCATAATCCGTACCCGACGACCTTTTTACCAAAAACCAGATAAAAATCCAATCTGAAACCCAGATCAAATTAGAAATCCATATCAAAAATCCAAACCAGGATCCAAACCAAAGGACAAGCATCCAAACCAAAATCCAAACCAGAAAATCAACAAAACGCAGGGTTCAAACCAAACTCAAAAAAAACCAAAGAAAAGCAAATATCCAAACCAGAAAGAAAAGGAAAATTTCACAAACTAGAGCATCATGGTTTATCATCATCTCAGAGTATGCCTAGGAGCTATCTCCGTCCTCGTACTAAGTGACTTAGCCGTCTGCCTAGAGTTTACTACTTACTCCATACCGTCCCGATTAGTCGATGACCAACCGACCATCATTCCTAGGCCTCGCGTTGTCGTTGTTTGAGGTAGACGGTGGCTTCTCCTGTTCTACGACCGCATTCCGAGTCCCGACATATTGCCGCAACTGACCATTCCTTACATGCTCCTTGATTATATCCTTTAGATGCCTGCAACTATTAGTATCATGCCCGTCCAGGTCATGAAAGAGACAGTGCCTTCCCGATGCCCTCTCATGTTTCGAGGGTTCCCTCCTTGCTGGCCTTCGATAAGGAAGGCGATCTCGAGTTTCAATGTATATTCGTTCTAATGTCTCATTTAATCATGTGTAAGTGGAGAATTTCGATTCTCCCCAGCGCTTCCTTGCCCTGCCGGAATCGTCATCCGACTTCCTTTTCCCTTTATCCTTATCCTTACCCGAGCTTTCACCGGATGGTCCTCCATCGTTAGCCACGTTTACTTCCTTTGATTTCATATCCAAGCTTGCATCCTCTTGCCGAAGAAATCTCTCAGCCTCATGAAAGAATTCCCCGAGATCCATTTGTGGATCCCGTACCAACGATATTTTGAAATCCGAGTTGTCCCTAACTCCCGACACTGTCGCCATTAGAACCATTGATGGATCCAGCCGATCCACCAAAGCAACCACCGCATTAAACCGGGTTAAGAAAGTTCTGAGCAACTCTCCTGTCCTCTGTTTCACCGATGTTAGTGTCATCACATTTTTTGGCCTCTTGATATGAACCTGAAACTGCTTCAGAAACCTGTCCACCAATTCTGTCCATGTCCTGATATATCCATTTTCCAACTGCCTAAACCACATAGTTGCTATATCCGTCAAGTATAGGGGAAACATTGAGCCATAACCCCTCTGATGCCTCCAGCACTTCCATGTGTCTTGTATACCTCATCAAATGATCGGTAGGATCCGTCTTACCGTCGTATACCTATAGAGGAGGCAGCTTGAACTTTGGTGGATTCCTAGCCATCCTGATGTTATGGGTAAATGGACTTTTATTTACTCCTTCTAGATCTCCGTTTGTCAGACCTCCGCGCATGGTTCGCCTAATAATTTCTGCCAATCCAGCATTGTCCGTCAAAGGTTGTCTCCCGTCTTCATTTCTTAACTACCCCCGATTCCTCGAGGGAATTCTGGTACGTACTCCTGGTCACGCACTCCTATATTCCTATTGTTGCCGGGTTATGCAGCGTCAGCTTTCATCCTAGATCCATCCAGATTGATAGTTGTATGGTGATTGGGGGATGCCTCCTGCTGAACTTCTCTATTTGGTTGCCTATTGAGTCCCTCTGATCCAACTCCATGGATCTGACCTCCTGCAGCTCCTGCTGCTCCAGCCTGTGCAAACTGTTTGAGAAGGTTCTGCACCATCTCCTCCTGCCTTTTCATCAACTGCTCCTACATGGAATCCATCATAGTCTGCATCTCATCCCTAGTGATGTAGATGGATGCCTGATCTGTTCCAGCTCCAAAGGAAGCCTCTTGACTTCCCCCTTGATGGCTCCTTTCTTGTAAAGTCCTTCTAGCCAATTGCCTAACCACGGCTTAAGATCCAATCCTTTAGTTTTCCAAATCTGAACTCCAAATCTGATGTAGCAGGTGCTAGTCTTCTTAGTGAAAGCACCAAAGTGTTTGCGCCAAAATTAGTCACAAACCCCGAATGTCGTGAAAGCGCCAGTGTTTACACACAAATCCTCAATATCCAATCACAAATCATAGATCCAGATAATGTAGAGAGCAAAAATGGAGAAATCACAAAATTAAAATGAAAGAAAGCAAGAGAAGACACAAGGTTTATAGTGGTTCGGCTATCTCTAGCCTACGTCCATTTTGAATTGATCCTTTTATTTCCTTTATATGCTGAATACAATTATAATCCCTTGAAGTCAATAACCAAAACGACAGAGTCTCACCAAAAGGGAAGAAGAAGATCCCTTTTTAGTTGCCATTGAGGTGCTATTTATAGGAGTAAATATGGAAATATCTGCCTCAAAACTCGGAATACCCTCACGCGTAGGTGGGCCTACATGATCGATCTAGAGTGGTTTGGGATCGATCCCTGATCGATCCATATGGATTTGGTATCGATCAAGAATCACTCCAAACGAGCTGAGATCGATCATTGTGAAAGATGATAGTTCAAAGTCCTTGCTCTCCAAATTTCATGAAATTCCAGTGTATAGTTTGTGAGATATGATCGATCAAAGTTTCGATCTTCCAGTGTTAGCTGATGACTTCGTACCCATGATTCGTATCCATTACTTTTGCATTGATCTGAGTCTTTGTATCCATCATCCCATGTCCATAGATTTTGCATCGATCTGCTTCTCACGCTATGATCCATGTTTCATGCTCCATCTTTACCGTTTCCTTCGTATCGATTGATACAAACTCGATCAATACAAAAAAGGCTCCTGAATCTTCCGTATCCATCCAGAGCTTTGTTCTTCGTACCGATCCACACACACCTATCTTTGTATTGATCCAGAGTGTCCTGGTGAAGCATATGACTTCGTATCTATCAAATCTATATCCATCCAAGTCCTGCTTCCTTCGTATCGATCCAAGCTTTGATCGATACGAAGCGTACCAACATGCCTTGCCGTATCCATCCAATCGATGCGCATTGCATCGATAAGAAACCTATCGATCCGAAGCAAGGTGCAAAGTGTGTTGTCCATACCCATACCCATCTTGATGTCCCTCGGTCGATACGAACCATATCGATAGGAAAGGCATCGATACGAAATCCATCGATCCAAAGCAAACAGCCTAGTCTACTTCGATCGATAAGAAAGTATCGATACGAACTAATTTTCCATGAATATTGATCCATCCATAACTTGAGTATACGAACTCCGATTAACTTGAAATTTGAAAGGTAGTGTCAACTAGCCTTGTTTATCATTCCCAATCTATCCCACCTTGATTGGAGCTTGGTCCAATTCTAACGGTATCGATCATAGCCTTGTTTCCAACCGATCTCCAATCCCGATGTCCATCCTTTTTTAGCCAATTTGTTGATATCCCAGTTTTTTCCAAAAGGCGGGGTAACAATGATTATTTTGAAAAGAAAGATATTTTTGATTGAATATGATATTTTTATATCAAATATGAATCAGTTGATGTTGGCTTGATCGGTGCACCTTGACCTTGATTTGATTTTTAGGGGTGTTGGATGCGGTGGGCGGTTGTGGCTACGATGCTTTACCATCAGCCATGTGGCCTGAACAGGTAGTATCCTACCTTGGGCATTGCCTCACATGCCTTGTCATACTTTTATCCTTATTCGCGACCACTATGATTTTGTTTTAGTGTTGTCTTATCATAGCGCCTCCCTAGCTACCGACCTTACTGGTGATGCTACTAAGGCAAACTATAGGACAATGCTTAAAAATGTGTTAAGGGGATCAATGTAAAGCCTTAACGCTATTTTAATACTTTACTTTACTGATAGACATTACTTATGTAGCATATCTTACTACATATAAATAGTTTAACGGATCCTTAGGAGATGGAAAATCCCGTAACATCTCTTAAGTTATTGCATGCACGTTATACACTAGATAGGAGATGTAAAATCCCATAAACATCTCTGAAGCTATTACACTTATATTTACTTGTCGTTGATTTAACTCACATAAGAACTTTTAGTTCTGACTCGAGTGTTTTGTCTTTTCATTACGCTCGGGTCAGCCTGAGCATTTCAGTGTTGAAGACATTATTCCTTGAAGATGGAGATGGAGTTGCTAGATCGTATTTACTATTATTATTCCACTGTATTATTTTGCTATGTTTGTTGATTGTACTCTGATTTTGTATAAAATTTGTGTAATCAAATGTATATTGTAAAACAGCTTCATGAACTGTTTATTTGATTATTATATTTTGTCAATTCCGCTGCGAGATTCTGTGTTTTGTTATTTTCTTCTTTTCTCTTATTTTCTTATTTACCCCATTGACAATCCTCCCTTTTGAATGGTTTGAGTTGGACATGTGTGGTTTATTGTCGATTTAAACCATCCAAAAAAGTGGGTCGTCATAGTAAGTCCGCTATAAATTCATGGTAAGGCATCATCAATATATTTATATTTGAATATTGGAATTTGAAATTATATGCTTTATGGTGTTGTGATTGTATGCCTGCCAGGTTGTATGTTGATTGTCCGTGACTTGGTTGAATGATGTGAATATATTTGTAACATGATGCATTATGATATAAAAGTACATATATATAAGTTTTCAAAAATAAAATGAAGTAAAATTTTGAGGTTGGCTATGGTTTAAACAAGAATTAAATTGTATGTATTGTTTTATGCTTTCAAAATATTATTTACAACACTTCCAAAATATAATATCCATTCCAAAATATCGCTCGAAACATCCTCCTTTCAAAAATCTTATTTATAATATTCCTTGAAACATTATTTTCAAAACATTGGTATATTCTCAAAAAAATATTTCAAAGTAATAGCATTTCTTTCAAAATATTGTTACCTTTTCTCAAAACACTTTGTTCTTTATAAAATATCCAAAACAATAATTTTCATTCTTTAAAACATTTTGCTTGTGTCAAAATATTCTTTGAAATATTATTTCAAACATTGGTTTTTAATATTGCTTAAAATATATTACCACTTTTGAAAATATTGGAGAAAAGTTATAAATGATATTTAGGAAATGCTTTGATTTGAAAATATATGGTAAGTGATGAAGTGAATTATGCATGCGACTTGTTGGATGATTTTGTTGTGGGTAGAATGAGCAGTATAAATATATTGGTATGAAATGCTCATGTTATTTCCTAATCTTAAGTAATTTAAAAAAAATGTTGCTTTGAAATAAATAAAGGATTTTGGCAATGCATAGAAATTTTGTGATAAAACAACGACTTGATTTAGCCTTAAATATCTAACTAGTGATCCATTTTCGATGATTTTAACTTTTTTAGAAAGCTACGTTATTAGAGAACATTTTTTGTTTAAAATTTAATGCGATTTTTTTAAAAACATGAATTACAAATGATGTATAATGCTGTTCCCAAAATGAAAATGTCTTATAACAACGCTTACTTCGTTTTACTAAAACTTTCGAATGGTTTGTCCAATTTCGACAATCTTGCTCATTTTGGAAAGTATAAAACTTAAGCAAAAACTTTTGTTTAGAGAGTTTTGCAAAATTTTGAAACTTAATAAGGAAAAATGCAGATTTAAAGGGTAGACGTGCACTTGATTTTCTATTTTAGAATTTAATGTATTTGGTAAAAATAATATAATTCAAGTTATTGATGATATTTTTACAATCCGAAAGTTGTTTTGAGAAGTTATAATACTATGCCACATTTCACTCTTTGGAACCATAGCTTTATTGGGTATTTTCGACTGTTAAAAGTTGTTCAAGCGTCGTCAAAACTAGACCACTATTTTGCTTTGAAATTTAATGAATACACGGCTATTATATCTCTTTATATGTAGCTAATGTTTATACTTGAGTTAATTATAGATGTTCAAGAGTCATATTTAGATATATTGACGATGTTGGCTCACTTTTGCTCGCACAAAAGTGTAATCGCTCGCATAAACGCTAATAAAAAGGTGCTACAACGATACATATTGTGATATTATCTCATTTCCCCGTATTTCGAGATGTACCGTATTGGGATAAACAACAATATAAACCATCCATGGATTAATACCGATCTATAAGAACAGAAGTGTAATCATCACTATAAACCATCAATAAAGTTCAGTTAATATAGGCAACGATTAGCCGAACCACTATAAAACTTTGGTGTCTTGTTTCTGTGTGTTTTTATTTAGTTTCTTCACTCTTTTCTCTACTATACTCATTTGGGTGTTTGTGCCATTTTTGGTTCAAATATTTTGATGCTTTCACTAAGAAACACTTTAATTCGCTGATTTAAGATTTGAAAAGGTTTAGAATGATGAGACAATCTACTAGGAAGACTACTATTAGAGGAAATCAACAAGGGGGAGGCCAAGAGGCATCCTCAGAAGTCAACCTCCCATCCATCTACATAACTAGGGATGATATAGAGACCATGATGAATGGAATGCAAGAAAGGATAATAGCACGCCAAGAAGAGACGATGGAGAGTTTCTTCAGGAGAATGGGACAAATAGGAATAGCCAAAGTTGCTACAAACTAGAATTAAAGACCAGAAGCTAGAGAAAATGCACCAGGAAGTAAAATGGAGTAGACTGGAATGACCCTTGAACGAGTCGCACAAATCAATACCGATCCACAAGCAGGGATATGTACCGATCCACGGAACTTGTGGGCATGACCGAAGCTAAACTGGGAGGAAATGGTGCGCATCCAGGGAACAACATTAAACGTTTGAATGTGAATCAGAATGCAGAAGCACGATCGAAGGAGTATGTGCCAGAATTCCCTCGTGTAAACGACGGGCAAGCTAAGAATGCTAACTTGAAGTGTTACTGTGCCATGACCAATGTTCATTAACTTCCAATCCTCATCCGGCTATACCCGAACAATGTCCAAAGCCACCGAAGGAAAATCCTGAAGTCGCTCCCCCTCAATACCGAAGCACGCCAACTAGATCTAAGTCTCCCGAAATGGATTGTTGGGCCTCTCCCCAAACTCACTAAATACCCATTAAGCTTCTCTAAAGACTTCCAGACTTCAACCAGCCATGTCTCCTAGGTAGAAAGTTCAAATCTCTATTATGGCCACTCTATGGAAAGAGAAACCATCATATCTTTCCAATGGAAGTGCTCTCGGATGCTTATTTCGGTTCTATCAAAAGTTATAGCAGTTACAAATGTTCGAGGGTAAAATCGTTCGATTAAATTTTAAGATATAAAATGTCACTAGTAGGCATTTTCCAAAGTTATAGGGTCATGCAGCCTCATATGATTTTAAAAATAATATTTTATGATCCTCTGATATATAAGATATAGATCATTACAACCTTTAAAGAGATCCGATATCTATACTTCTTCAAGAAGAGGTCTGACTACCCATTTAGTACCTTTCTTGAATCATACCAAGGCTATCAGCCTCCAAAACAAATTAAGCCCTTTAATGATGAATAATTCTTCATCAAGTACCCAAATGGCTTTTCTTGAACATGGTTGTTTAGATGTAAATTATGATTCCCTACATCCCGTCTTACTCAATCTTTCTTCACTCAATTCACTAACTTCCTTTCACTTCTTTTCTTACAGATATTCCTCAAAGGGACATGAACGATTCTTTAGCCCAGACACTCCAACTCCCAAGAGATTTCCTAGAGGATAAGAGGGAAAATCTCCTTAATGTACTCTGACCGTGCCATATCCAACTATTGCATAAAGGCCGATGGGTTAACTACGTGTGACCTCAATCAAATGTTGCCTAGGTTTCCCCACAAGCCTCTCTTAAGGCCATGATAGATTCTCTAGCTCCAGCTCACCATAAGATTCCAAATGTGGTGGAGGAGATCCTCGGCACGAGTGAGGATAATGAGAAAGAAGAAGGAGAAGAAGAAGATGATGATGACAATGAAGGGTAGGGTGAAGATGATGATAAAGATGGAGAGAAGGACGATGAAGATGATAATGAAAATGAGTCGACCGAGGAGACATGTGGAGATGAAACAACTTCAACACCCACCCCTCGACTGAAAAGAATCAAGATAATATCCTCCATATCAGTTTCCAAGCCACATCAGAGTAAGGTTAGGGAGTCAGGCCCACTCTCGATGCTTTGTGAAATTTACGGCTCATTGAAGGACTTTGGGGATCTCCATCGAAGATTTCGACATCATTAGTTTCATCGCCTCCCACACTTAGAACATAAATAGGCACCTGGTGATGTAATCTTGCATCCTCAAAGAGATGACATGTTATTTGAAACCCCGATCGAGCATGGTCTATAGATTCAATAGGGCACACCAACACTACACTCGCTGTGTAGGATCACAAGCATGTTCACTTTGTACATACTTTTATCATATCTCTGAGTTCTAATCCAATCTTTCTTATTTTCATGTACGATGAGTGAATCCGTACTTGATACCTTGGACAACAAAGCAGGAAGGGATACCTTTTCATCCATCAATCTAGCTCGCACTCATAACGTGACCATTATAGACAAACCAAGTGAAAAAGCTAGAAGCAAAGAAAGAGAATGACAAGAAGAAGAAGAAAGGAGGTGCTACTTAAAGCAAGAACGAACTAGAGACAGACTAGGTCAAGAAAAAGCTCTGACTCTCCTCGACAAGAGCGATCTCCACTGCCTCATGCCCAAGATCTGTATTCTAACAAACCTGTTTCTCCAAGAGGGTGAAATTCACTTCCAATTCCAATCTCTAAGGCTCCTGCAATTAGTGTCGCTCCACCTTCTAAGGCCCAACTTAACAAAAATCCAAAGGTTCCGACTCTTCATCTTCAGTTCCGCAAGAAAGGCCAGGATAAAAACACACTACTACAACCACCATCTCTTTTTCTTCCCTAATAAACCCTACCACTAACACTCCATTAGAAATGCAGCACTTGCATCACGTTCTTAGCCTAACTAGGGTCAAATTCCAATACAAGTTGGAGGACATCTCTAAAGAATATTTGACTATGGGAAGGTCCATATATGACAAGGTACTAGCGATATAATTTTTGGAGGCAGCTTTCCAAAGCGCTTTATGATGTCAATAAGGCAACAAGCTTATCCTCCAACAAAATAAAAATGATATATATAATCAACAACGGATAAAAAAATATAAATCAAGAAATTGAAAGGTTGGAGAAGAAGTGGAAGCTAAATACAAGGTAGGCAGGGAAGCTGAAGAAAAGCACAAAGCTGAAAACAAAACCATGCATGGAGGCTAAGATGAAGGAGCTAGACAGACAAGTCTAGGCGGCTCTTATACTCGGACAAGCCATTTAGCTAAGGAGAAGACTTGGGGTTCAAATTAAGATGGAAGACAAGATTATGAAGCCACGGCTCGACCTGAAATATGAGAAGAGCGAAAAAGTTGAAGCCTATGAAATGGCTCAATCATATGCTAAGCAATTTATTGACTTTCCTAAAGCCAAGAAGACGCTCATGGAAAGAGTCGCAGAGCTCAAAGCTCACCTCACTTAAGTAGAATAAGAAAAGGAGGTGCACAAGCAGAAAGTCGATATGACCATCTTGTGTTTTTATGTAAATGTCATTAAGAATGGGCAAGATAAGATGGCTCCATGATCTTAAAACTCTTGCTGAAGTTTTTGATAAGATCCTTTACCGAGAGAGAGAGACAAATAGAGAGGCTGATGAAGATGCGATCAAATCCCTCATATTTAATGATTTTGTGTAACATCCCCCACTTGAAGGTCCAAAACTAACGGCTATGGATGTCGCAGTCATTTATAGATATTGATCCTCGGCGATCATATATGGTAATGTTAGATACATTGATATAACAGAAACACATGGATATGGAAAAGTTTTAAAATCGTTAAACAACTTTCACATTCCATTTTAAAAAAATTCAAATTCATTACATATTCCCAATACGAGTACCACGTTCAGAGAAAATATAATTATTACAACATACGCCAAGAGCGACATATGAAGGTGCCCCCTAGGATGATCAGAGTGTAACTAGACAATTAAACAACTTTTCCTTTACAACAAAACACAGTGGAATCCAAATAGAAAAGAACTCTAAATAGCTATCATGCCTCCTACATGTCTCCGAAAGCTTATTCGTCTAAAGAGGTACCTGAAAACCTCAACTCTCAAACTACTCAAAGTTACTTGAGCACCCGAGAGTTTAAGGGGAAATCATAAACTTCGAGTCAGACATAAAGCTCGGTATGAATAACAATCTACCATCTCAAACCATTTAGATATCTAGTGAGACCACGCCGCTTAGCGGAACGGGTTTTTCCCTCACTAGTATCTTATCCAAAACTTTACAAAAACCATATACTGTGCTCTTGCATCCTTAATGGGTTCACTACAAACCTATTGGCTCCTACCAATAACTCTTTGTAGTCATAGTTTTCATGTAGTCATAGTATCCATATCCGGATATAGTTTTCATGGGTTCACTATAAACCTATTGGCCCCTGTCAATAACTCTTTGTAGTCATAGTTTTCATGGGTTTACTATGAACCTATTGGCCCCTA
Source organism: Allium fistulosum (assembly GCA_030737815.1). Taxonomy (NCBI): domain Eukaryota; kingdom Viridiplantae; phylum Streptophyta; class Magnoliopsida; order Asparagales; family Amaryllidaceae; genus Allium; species Allium fistulosum. The sequence goes on along the minus strand of CM060905.1, from coordinate 491,308,000 downwards.
CCAATAACTTTTCCTAAAATAGTTTTCATGGGTTTACTATGAACCTGTTTATCCGACAACTTCTTTAATCAGTATTTAGGCATCCTATATTTTGGTCTATCTGACCTTCTAGATGTAGTTTTACTCATTCAGGAGTTAACTCAATTTATATTTAATACTGGGTCAACCTAACTGGTTAATCTACCATTTCTCCCCAAAGTACAGTTATGGGTCCATTATAATGTGAATATATATCTATTAGAAGAAGCAAACATAATAACATAATAACACCAACACATGTGGTTTAATATCCTTGAAATCAACTTCATATGAAACATGGTTAATCCTTTTAACCTATTATTTTATCAAGGAAAGCTTCTTCAAAAACTTTATACTTAAATGCCATTTTAAAATTCCTTTATCATGCCATGGTTTTCCTTTAAAAATGAGATTGGGTTCTTTGTTTTGGAAAATAAGGCTTTTGAAACCTTAAACTATTGCTTTCGAAACCATTGGATAACCTCCTTCGAAAGCATTCAAATCTTCTTTTCAAAACACTAAGCATATGCCTTTCGAAACACTTTAAATCATTTCGAAACCTTCAAATCATACCTTTCGAAAGTATTAAAGCATCATTTATTAACTTATAGAAGCATAGCTTCGAAACCATTGAAAGTACCCCTTTCGAAACCAATGGGTTTATCTTTTAAAAATACCTTTTGGGTTAAAGTGAATATAAGTGAAAGTATCCCTTCCGAAACCATTTGAAAATATCCCTTTCGAAATAATTAACCTTCATATAGAAGAGTTTGGGGAAAACTGATGGCTTCGGAACCATCCTTTCAAAAGCTTAAATCACTTAAGAAAACATTTGAAGGATAGCTTCGAAACCCCTTTCAAGTAATTTCTTTTAAACTAACTTGCCTATTTGTAAACATTTGATTGGTTGTCATAAACTTTTCAAATTCTTTCTAAAATAAACTGTCGTAATTATTTCAGATCTAATCTAAATAATTTAACAAATAAGCCCTTCCTTAAGCAAAACAAATAAAACATTTAAGTCCTCCATCTAAAATAATTTAATTTCCATAGTAAATTACTTAGGAAAAATCCCCAAAAATCATAGAAATTCACTTTCAATATGTTATCTAACATATAAAAATTTCAGACCCAAATTCTTCATAATATAGCCGAAATAAATTTCTAAACCCAATTATTCATATTTTCCTTTGAAAATTCATAATAAATTTTCCCAAGCCCGGAAAATTATAAACATTAAAAATCATCTCCAAAATAATGTTTTACATAACATATAAATTCATCATGGCATTCAAAATTCAATATAAACGATTTTAACCTTAAAACCGTGTAAAACAATTAACAAACAAACTTGTTTGTATATAACATATCATAAATTCCAAGCATATCATCATCAAAAATCATCATAATGGATTTAAACTTAAACCCAAAAATCAAATGGTCTTAGAAACAAAAATAGAGATGGTTTTGATTATTATTCACCTTGATTAGGATAAGGAATTTGAGATTTGATTGAGGTTAATTCCCCTTACTTGATTTCTAAGCTTTAGATTGATTATGTCCTCTTTTCTTCCTAATTAATGGCCGACTTTTCTTTTTTTATTTATGTTTTGTGTTTTGAGATAATGGATGTGAATAGAGAGTATAACCATGAGTATAAGAGGTGCAATAATTCCTAATATGCCATTGTGTTAATTAATCAACATATACAACCATTCATAAGCCCATTTATTTAATTAAGCTCGGCCTCTAAATATAAATTTTCAAATCTCATCCCCTTATCACTCTAAAATTTACATTATTCTATTTAATTTATCTAATTAAATCTCCTGAATAATGTTATCAAAAATTAGGGGTGTTACAGGCTCCCCTCCTTAAAGAATTTCGTCCTCGAAATTCAGTAAGAACTAAATAGTAAACATAGCAATCATCCGTAACAGCTCCTAACAACCATACTAGCCTACCTGACTAGCATCTATCTATATAAAGCTAATATAGACATACCTCAAAGCAGATCAGGATAAGTATCTCTAATCCTGTCTTCTGTCTCTCAAGTACAGTCCTTCTCTTTGTCGCTCCACTGAACTTTCACCAACTTGACTGTCTTGTTCCTCAATCTTTTCTCATCTCTATCCACAACCCGAACTAGTTGTCTAACAAAAGTCAAATCGATTCTACTATCAAATTTTCCAACCCTATCGAAGGTATAGTAGTCTTTGTATCATGCACATGCTTGCGAAGATGAGACACATGAAACACATTATGGACACCTGCCATACTGCTCGGCAACTCTATTATGTATGCGAGCTTCCTGATCCTCTATATGACTAAGAACGGACCAACATATCTCGGGTCTAGTTTCCTGGACTTTCCAAATCGTACCACACCCTTCATCGTTGATACTTTAATGAAAACCTTATCTCCAACTGAGAATTCTAGGTCTTTACACCTCTTATTTGAGTAAATCTTTTGTCTGGACTGAGCTTCCATCATCCTTTCTCGGATTATCACAATCTTCTCTGTCGCCTCTCTAACCTGATCAGGACCTAAGACTAATTTGTCTCCAGTCTCCAACCAACATGCTGGTGATTTGCATGGCCTTCCATACAAAGCTTCAAAAGGCGTCATTCCTATACTAGTCTGATAACTACTATTATAAGAAAACTCAACCAAATGTAGGTGATCTTCCCAAGATCCACCAAAGTCGAATACACAAGCTCTCAATAAATCCTCGGGTACCTTATTGACTCTCTCTGTCTGCACATCCATATGAGGGTGATATGCAGTACTCATCTTAAGCTTGGTACCCAACACATCCTGTAGACTCTTCCAGAATGCACTAGTGAACAAAGCATCTCTGTCACTGACTATACTACTAGGAATCCCATGCAGTCTAACTATGTTCTTCATGAACAGCTTAGCTAAAACAGGTGTCGTCCTAGTAGACTTAACCAGAATGAAGTGGGCACTTTTGGTCAACCTGTCCACTATGACCCATATACTTTCATTTCCTTTATTTGACCTTGGCAACCCGTCTATAAAATCCATGAACATCGAATCCCATTCTCAAATTGGTACCTCCAAAGGATGAAGCAACCCACTCGGCTTCTAATGTTCGGCCTTCACTTGTTGACAGTTTCCACACCGCCTAACCCACAAGCCACCATCTCTCTTCATACCTTCCCAATAGAAGATCCTCTTCATATCTTGAAACATCTTGGTCCCTCCAGGATGAATCATAAACTTGGACCGATGACATTCCTCAAGAACTTCTTTTCTTAAGTCCTCAACATTTGGAACACACAACCGTCCCTTCTTTCTCAACCATCCTCTCTGTTCAAGACTAAAATCCTTTAGATCATCGATCTTAGTTCCAACCTCAAGCCTTCTAATCCTCTCGTCTAATACTGAATCCTCTTTCTACTTAGATGCAATCCTTTCGATCAACACTGGTTGAACTTCCAAATAGGACAACATGGCTATACTCTGACTAGAACTAGTAGCGATCTTAACTGCACACTACAAGTTGTCAAAGCTTCTAAATCTTTCCATTCTGCCAACATAGCTAACACCACATTCTAATGTCTTCTGCTAAGAGCATCTGCTACCTTATTTCCTTTCCCAAGAGTATACTCTATACCAAAATCATAAGCTGCTAAAAACTCCAGCCACCTCTGTTGTCTCATATTCAACTCCTTTTGAGAGAATAAGTACCTTGAAGACTTATGATCCATGTATAGCTCAAAGTTCTCCCCTAAGAGATAATGCCTCCAAATATTCAATGTGAAGATCACCGCTGCTAAGTTCAAATCATGAGTAGGATATCTTACTTCATCGGTCTAAGCTGTCGTGAAGCGTAGGCAATAACTTTACCCTTCTACATCAACACAGCTCCTAATCCAGCCCCACATGCATCAGTATACACCACCAATCCTTGGTTTCCGTCTGGAACTACTAACACAGGTGCATTGGTCAACAAATGCTTTAACTTAAGGAATGCTTCCTCACATTTGTCGGACCAGACAAACTTCACATCCTTCCTGGTTAACTTAGTCAAAGGTGCTGCTATCCCTAAGAAATCCTTAATGGATCTCTGGTAATAGCCAGCAAGTCCAAAAAAACTTCTAATCTCGGTCACCATCTCTGGTCTCTTTCAATTATAACAGCTTCGATCTTATTTGGATCAACTGACAAGCCTTTCTTTGAAACCACGTGACTAAGAAACTTAACCTCTTTCTTCCAAAAATGACACTTGGAAAACTTCGCCTTCAATTGATGCTGCCTCAGCGTCTCAAGCACTACTCTAAGATGATCTGAATGCTTCTTTCATCCTTAGAGTATACTAAAATGTCATCTATAAACACTAACGAGAACCTATCCAAGTACTCTCGGAAAACTCGGTTCATCAAATCCACGAAGAAAGCAGGTGCATTCGTTAACTCGAATGGCACTACTAACACTCATATGAACCATACCTAGTCTGAAATGCTGTCAAAGGAATAATGTCCTCTGTCACTCTTAACTGATGGAAACCTGTCACCAAATCCAACTGGGAAAACACTCTGCCTCCACATAACTGATCATCAATTCTCGGCAAAGGATACTTATTCTCAATCGTCCTCTCACTCAACTTATGATAGTCGATATGCATCCTCAACGACCTATATGGTTTCTTCATGAACACCGCGACCGCTCCCGAAGGAGAACTGCTTGTTCTAATAAAATTCCTTCCTTCTAGATCCACTAGTTGCACCTTCAATTCCTTCATCTTGGTTGGTGTCATCCTGCTATGTGATCTGCTCATAGGTTCAGCTCCTGACACAAGATCTATCTGAAACTCAACAGCTCGTTTCGGTGGTAACCCTGTAACTGGCTCAAAGACATCTGCAAATTCTCTTGCTAATCGAACCTGACTTAACACTTCTCCTACTTCCATAGCACTTAACAAAGCACAACTATTCCAGTCAGAATTCTCCACTGAGAATATAATTCGGTTATGACTATCATGGTGTCTCAATGATATTTCCTTATCCTAGAAAAATATCCTAGCCTCATACTTACCCAACCAATCCATACCCAAGATGATCCTAAAATCTACAAAATCAAAAACATACAGACTGCATGTAAACTTATGACCTAACAATTATAGTTCTAACTGGTTACATCTCATCCCTAGAGTTGCATACCCTCCTATCGGATTCGCAACCCTTAAGGAAGTAACAAGGTATGTGGGTTCTAAGCATAACCTATCAACCAAACACTGAGATATAAATGAATGTGATGCACCAGTATCAAATAGTACCCAAACTGGAACGCTCTGAATCAAAAGCGTATCTTCCATCACAATCTTCCCTTTTTCAACTTCAGTTGTCCAAGCAAATGATGGCCCAATAGCAAAGACTTTCCCTTATCCGCCCTAACTGGATCTGGACACTGATTATTATAGTGCCCAACTTGGTCACAGTTGAAGCACTTTACACCTTTCTTTTCTACAGCCTTCTTCCCCTTGCCTGACCGACACTCATGAGCATAATGACCTTTCTTGTCACACTTAAAGCAAACTAAATTAAACTTTGCCTTCTTGGTAGCCTCTCCCTTCTGGGCTCCCTTCTTCTTAAAGAACTTTCTCTTCTTTCCCTGAGAACCCTGGGTGTCAACCTGCTTTTCTCTCGCACAAATAGCAAGCATCTCCTCATGTCGGATTGCCATCTCCACAACTACATTACAAGGATCACGGAGATGTGTCAAGGTCGCCCTAGCAATGTCGGGCCTCTTTCTTTGAATAAACTTCTCATTCCTCCAGATGACTGTGGCTATGGTTGCATACCCATATTGGGACAACTCATCAAACTTAGTAGCATACTCAATTACCGACATCTCTCCCTACACCAAATCCATAAACTTCCTCAACAATGCCGACTTAGCAACTTCAGACAAAAACCTTTGCTCAAATCTCCTTCGGAATTCTGCCCAAGTCAATTCCTCCTCCGGAACTCCAGCACAAACACTATTCCACCAATAAAGTGCTGCCCCTTGCAACTGCCTAGAGGCCAGCCTCCTCTTCTGCTCATCATCCAAACCCAAATCAGCGAAGATTCTCTCATAATGCAACAACTAATTCTCAACTTCTATGGCATCCTCCATTTCCATAAACGACTTCCCACCAAGGCTGGTGTGGTCTCTGCTTAAGTTAGCATAATTATTCCCACTTGGAGCCATGGGATTAGCTCCTCCAACATTTCCAGCAACTCCAGCAGCAGCTCATGCTTGCATCAGATTGACAAAGAACAGATACATCATCCCCATATCTACTGGTGGATTTCCAGCACCCACATTGGCATCTGCATTTTGATTAGCATTAGCCTGTTGAACCGGGTTCCTCCTGGTGGGTTGAGCATTTCCATTGGTTGCGGTGCTTCCTCCACCGAAATTTCCTCTTCCATTTCCTGCCTCCATATCTCCTTTCTTGTAAATCTGCATATGAACCTTGGTAAAATATAGAAGAACGGTCTAAGAGAGAGGGGAATACGTACTTATATATATACATATATATCAAATATAAGTACGTTAATATAACGTTAACCCAAACCCCGATCTTATTTTCTGATTCATCGGATTATGTTTGAAAATCTTTTAGGTTTAAATTTCCTTTAAGTTTTCATAAACCTATTCTCTGATACCAACTTGTAACATCCCCCACTTGGAGGCCCAAAACTAACGGCTACGGATGTTGCAGTCATCCATAGATATTAATCCTCAGCTACCAAATACGGTAATGTTAGATACGTTGATATAACAGAAACACATGGATATGGAAAACTTTTAAAATCATCAAACAACTTTCACATTCCATTTCAAAACATTTCAAATTCATTACATAATCCCAATACGTGTACCACTTTTAGAGAAAATATAATTATTACAACATAAGCCAATAACGACATATGAAGATGCCCCCTTGATGATCAGAGTATAACTAGACAATTAAACAACTTTGCCTTTACAACAAAACAAAGTGTAATCCAAATAGAAATGAATTCTAAATAGCTATCATGCCTCTTGTACGTCTATAAAAGCTTATTCGTCTAAATAGATACTTGAAAACCTCAACTCTCAAACTACTCAAAGTTAGTTGAGCACCCAAGAGTTTAAGGGGAAATCATAAACTTCAAGTCAGACATAAATCCTGGTATGAATAATAATCTACCATCTCAAACCATTTAGCTATCTAGTGAGACAATGCCGCTTAGCGGAACGGGTTTTCCCATCTGTTATTCGAGTTTTTAACCCAGCAGGAACCAATAGGAAACAGAACAACCTCGTGTAAATAGGATGGTTCAGGTCTTAATGAAGAAAGCTAAGACAAGGGATTGACAAGGGCTAAGCTATATGGCTAAGGCAACGACTGGGATCAACGAAGTCGAGAGATCAGCGTTCTTCTAGTCCAATCAGCAGCTGAGCGCAAATAGCTAGTGAATTGTCGTCAAAACAAAGAAACTACGATAAAAGGCTATGGAAACCTCTCCAATTCCAAACTCCAGAAAAATCCTAAGTGCTCAGATCATCAGTGACCCATAACTCTCCACAAACTGTCAAAGAAACTAGCCAAAGAATACTATGAAAAGTGGCTAAAACCTTGGCTCGCAAACGAGTCAAATCTATGGGTCGCCAGCGACCCATGGTACTTCCTCGTTTTGCAAGCCAAATCCACCATGGATCATTTCCTACCTACCTGCGAGCTGATGAGGATGTGGCCTGGCCCAGAAGCTCTCCGATCCATATAAATACCATTCTACCTGCAACATAAACTGGAGCTTCTTCGGACTGGTTGCTGAAGCTTTGCTGGAATTATTCTTCACTCTCTACTTCCCTCACAACAATCTCCAAAGGAATAGACTTTGATTCTCCAGTAGATTCCAACTCTGGAGATTCAATCTAGCTAAAAGATAACCAAAGCCTTGTAATCAAACATCTCTTATAACAGCAATCAGTCTATAATAAAACTATAAAGTGGACATAGGCTTCATTAACAGCCGAACCACTCAAAAAATTCTCTATCTACTTTCTTTTGCTGTTCTTTCTTTATATCTGTGATTTGTGATATTGCCCTGTCAGGATAGGGCTGGTGCTTTCAAATTCTAACCAAGGTGTTAGTCCATTTTTTGGGTCAACGTTTTGGTGCTTTGATTGAGAACCACACTCAGGGTCCAGATCTAGCTATCTACTTTGGATCTTATAGGTTCAAACGTTAGATCCCTAGTCTTTGCTTGAAGAATTCACTGTTTGGAATCAATGGCTCCAAGAAGAAGAAGAACTGCCTTTGGGAGATCCATAGAGGAAGTAATAGCTGGAGAAGGTGTAAGTCTCCAACAAGCTGAAGTAAATGGTGCTGACTTAAGAAACCAAGCACCGGCGCCCTCCAGTCAGCATGAAGTTGTCACCAGGGACGAGCTAAATAAGATTGCTGAGGAGATTAACCAACGAATGGAAAATAGTCAAAAGGCTCTAATGGATAAGCTGAACGCTCTGTTAACCCTACAATCAAACCCCGCTCCAAGGACTATGCCTGAACCAGTGACTGCTGTAGAACAAGAAAATTCCCCCGTTTCTGGCCAGCATAGAAGAAACAGAAAACAACCACAAAGAAGGGTAACAGTAGGATGTAACGTGGAGGAGAACCATAATACTCCACCTAATGTCAGGCAGCCGATCTCGAATTTGAATCAAGGGGCCAAAACCCCACATGAGGACGTAGCTGTGAATCTCTCCGATTCAAAAGATGGAGAGCAAGGTAATCAGATGGAAGAGAATGTCAATGCATTTGATAATGCTAGAAACATCCAAACTGCTAGTCAGGCCAACCGCAAGCCAACGGGGTCCCGCGGTAGTGGCTCTCTCGGAGACAAGAGAGCCTAGGCATCAACCCACATGCCAAGACCGTTTGCAGAACCAAACACTCGGTGTAGTGGCTGATTGCTGCCTCCAGGACTACCGGACATCAGAGGCATACATAGCAGACATGGTCAGATGGCTGATGGACGAGAGTAAAAACCGAAAGGATGATGAATGGGGATTTTCCCTGAGTCTGACCCCTTTTACGGATGAGATCTTGAATGTAAGATACCTAGACAAAATTCACTATGCTAACTATCCCTTCCTATGATGGAACGAAGGACCCAAAACCCCATTTGTACAAGTATAGCTGGTATATGGATGGAGCCAATGCTCCAGAGGCCGTCTACTGTCGATGTTTCCCTATTTTTCTAGAAAAAGTCGTGTCTATGTGGTTCACCAGACTCCCTCCAAGGTCTATTTCTACCCTTGACTAACTTGCAACGAAATTCTTTTACCAGTTCAGGCTTCATACTGCACAACCGAAGGACGTCATGTCCCTATCCGGATTGGTCTAAGGGTGCAATGAGTCATTAAAATCATTCATGAGTAGGTTTAACACCACGGTGACAGAAGTAAGCAACCTCAATGAGGATATGGTTTTTATGGCATTAGTCCGCGCTATTCACCCAGAAATGGAGTTTGGGAAATGAATTAAGATGAAGCAACCTACCAACAGGAAAGATTTCAATCGTAAAGCAAGCCGGTTCTTGAGGTTGGAGGAAGTACAGGAGCTGGAAAGAAAGTCTGCTGGTACACAACAGATGAATGCTGGATAAAATGACACGGCGGAAAATAAAAACATGCGCGATCCTGGAAGTACTCAAGGAGTTGCAGAAAAGAGCGGGAATCAAAAGAGAAGAAACCATAACTTCGATAAAAGAAGTAATGGTGGGAGCAACAAAAGATTTAGAGGGTTTAGATAGGAAGACTATACCCCTCTGTATGATACTCCGGAGAATATTTATCTCGTAACCCAAGAGACTGAAGAATATAAGAAACCTCTCAGAAAAGAGGCAACGGAACAGAAAAAGCACTCAGGGAAATTCTACCGCTTCCACGAGACACACGACCATAATACAAATGAGTGCTGCCACCTTATGGACCTCATCGTAGGGTTGATCCGAGACAGCAAGCTTCAACAATACATGGAAAGGCCATGAAAACCCAATCAACCTTCGGCCCCTCAACCTCCTAAAGAACAAAGAAATCAAGCTAGAACTAGTGAAGAAGGGTTAAAACGAACCGATCGGAGGTTTATTATTGGAACAACATTTGGGGGACCACATCCCGCGCAAAGAAGTTAGGAGGAGATGGAGCGATATGCGAGTTCGTTAAAGCATGCCCCGAAGGAATAATGTTTAGCAATAGATAATGAGACTTCGGTCAAGCTGCAAAAGGTTTTGAACAATGACATAGTGTTCCACAATCGGGACACTGAAGGGATTGAAGCTTCAACTCTTGACCCAATGGTGGTGACAGTAGGAATCGAGCCTGCCGTAGTCCGACGAGTGCTGGTTGATAGTGGCAGTTCAGTTAACATACTTTTCAGATGTACTTTCGATCAAATGAAGATTGGCATGAAAAGTTTATCCGCATGCCAAACAAGATTTAAGGGTTTACCGGTGAACCCAAACAATCGGTGGGAACAATTGGTCTATCTGTGGAGCTTGGACAGGGTGAGCAAAGGGTCACCCTCATTCAGACTTTTGTGATCGTGGATGAAATGTCGGCATACAATGCATTCTTGGGATGACCATCATTAGCCAACTTCAGAATAGCATTGACCCAATAGTGCCTTACAATGGAGTTCCTTACCGAGCACGGAGTCAGAATTGTGAAAGGAGACTAAAGCGTTGCCCGGGAATGCTATATCGCAGATTGTGTGAGTCAAGAAGAAAGGAAAAAGGAAAGGATGTGGGGAAAACCCTCACATCCATGAATCCTCTGAATAGCAACTACAAAGCCGCCCCTGGCTTAGGGACCATAGCTGGTTCGACAAGGCTTTGGACCCTAGGAAGAAGAGCTCAGGGGAGGACCGGGCAGCAACGACAGAATTGACGGTGTTTGTCCCAGCCTGTATGGATGACCCAACTCGGGTCCTGAAAATTGGGTCACACCTTGGAAACAAGATGCAGTCATAACTAACCAAATTCCTTCATGCCAATTTGGACATATTTGCTTGGACACACTCCAATATGTGTGGGGTATCACCTGAAATTGCCTGCCACGCTCTCAATATTGACCCCAAATTCACACCCGTAAAGCCAAAAAGGCACAGCACGAGCCCCGAACGATCCAAGGCATTGAGAGAGGAAGTAGATAAACTAATGGCTAACGGCTTCATTCGAGATGCAACCTACCCTGAATTGGTATCGAACCCAGTCCTAGTCAAGAAGTCCAATGGAAAATGGCGAACTTGTATTGATTTCTCAGACCGCAACAAAGCCTATCTGAAGGATAGCTTCCCGCTCCCTAGGATTGATCAACTGGTGGATGGGACGGCGGGACACGAACTGCTGTCATTTATGGATGCATACTTGGGCTATAACTAGATCTTGATGCATGAACTAGACCAAGAGAACACCAACTTCATCACCGATTTAGGACTATACTGCAACCGAGTAATGCCATTCGGTTTGAAAAATGCAGGGGCAACGTACCAAAGGCTAGTAAATACTATGTTCAAACGCTAGATCGGGAAGACTATGGAAGTTTACGTTGACAATATGTTAGTCAAATCTCGAGTAGCTACTAATCATCTTGACAACCTCGCTGAAATGCTTGAAATAATCCGGAAGTATGGAATGAAACTTAACCCACTCAAGTGCCACTTCGGAGTAGCCTCCGGGAAGTTCTTGGGATTCATAAGAAGTGCCTGTGGCATCGAAGCGAATCTAGAGCAAATAACAGCGTTACGAGAAGTCCATGCCCCTAAAAATAAGAAGGAACTTCAAAGCTTGAACGGAAAAGTCGCAGCACTGAGTCGATTCATCTCAAAAGCTACAGACAAGTGTATACCATTCTTCAATGCGCTAAAGAAGGGAAAGAAAAACTTTGAATGGAGTGAAGCTTGTCAAACAGCTTTCGAGGAATTTCTATGACACATGGAAACTGCCCCGATCTTATCAAAACCAGTCGATGGAGAAGACTTATTCGTTTATTTAACAGTTTCCCCACACGCACTGAGCGCCGCTCTTGTGTGGGAAGAAGCAAGAATCCAACAATCCATGTACTACATTAGTAAATGGCTCACCGGAGCTAAGAAGAATTACCCAAAACTGGAGAAGCTAGCGTATTGCCTTCTAATCGCGTCCCAGAAATTACGACCATACTTCTAGGCTCAGCCGATCAAAGTATTGACTGACTAGCCCTTGAAGCAAGTTTTATACCAGCCAGAAACTTCCAAACGACTACTCAAGTGGAATATAGAGTTGAGCTAATACGATATCACATACCATCCAAGAAAAGCAATCAATGGGCAAGCGTTGGCTGATTTCATTACTGAATTTACTGTAAGGGATGACGAGGAGGAAGTTCGGTCGGAAATAGGCACGCAATGGAAGCCCTTCGTCGATGGTGCATCAAACAACTTCTGTTCGGGAGCAGGGGTAGTGCTTGAAACCTCGAGGGGCGAGCCATTAGATATGCTTTGCGCTTGAAATTCCTAGCAACAAATAATGAAGCAGAGTATGAAGCATTGATCGCTGGAATAAAGGTTGTGAAGGAAATCGGGATAAAATCTATTCACATATACAGCGACTCACTATTGGTCGTCTGTCAAGTGAAAGGGGACTACCAAGCACGTGGAGAAAATCTTGCCCCGTACCTGTCCAAAGTACAAGAGCTGTTAAGTGATATCGAGCACTATACCATAACTCAAATCCCATGGGAGCAAAGAACCAAGGCAGATTATTTGGCTAAGCTGGCAAGCTCAGGAGAAGCCCAGTCATTGGGATTGGTTCTGGTTGAAACGCTAACCAGCCCAAGCATAGACGAAATGGACGTAGACTGGTTTCTGAAGACCACTGTCGAACCGGATACGTGGATGACAGCGATAAAGAACTATCTACTTGAAGGAACCCTTCCAACTGACCAAAATCAACGGAAGAAGCTCCTCCGGAAGGCGCCATGGTTCATGATATAGGACAGGATACTCAATCGAAGGGGGTTCTCGACCCCTCTTCTTAGGTGTGTGAACGATGATGAGGCACGACGAATCCTGAAGGAGGTACATGAAAGCGATTACGGAGACCACACTGGGGGGCAGACCCTGAAAAAGAAAGTCCTTCGATACAGATACTTCTGGCAAACAATAAATCGCGACACCGCAGATCACACCAGGAAATGCGATCGTTGTTAAAGGTTCGGCAAAATTAAGAGGACCTCTTCAACGGAATTGACGCAAATGGTTAGCCCGTGGTGGTTTGCGATATGGGGGATCGATTTGATTGGCGTCCTTCCAATAGTAAAAGAAGGAGCCAAATATGCTATAGTCACAGTGGATTATTTCACAAAATGGGCCGAAGCGGAACCGCTGGCCACCATAACCACAAAGAAGTTATTTAATTTGTTACTAAAAACATCATTTTCAGGTTTGGTATGCTGCAAAAGATCATCACTGACAATGGAACCCAATTCAAAAGTGTCGAGTTCAAGGACTTCTGCAGGCGCTTCCGAATCGAAAAAAGCTTTTCTACAGTGGCTCATCCACAAGCAAACGGGCAAGTGGAAGCAATAAACAAGATCATCAAATCCACCATCAAAAAGCGATTAACAAAAGCAAAAGGGAATTGGGTTGACGAACTTCCACTCGCACTATGGGCATACGGGACAACAGACAAAGCGACAACTGGCCACACTCCGTTCGTCTTAGCATATGGTTTAGAGGCAATGATTCCCGTTGAATTAGAAGTTCCCTCGCACCGAAGGCAGAATTTCAATCTAAAGCAAATTGAGCAGCTCCTTCTCGAATCGCTAGACATGGTCGATGAAAAAAGAGGAGAACCAGAGTTGAGAACAGCTGCCCACCAGAAAAGGGTCGCACGATACTTTAACTCCAAAGTTCATAGTCAAACCTTCGAAGTTGGAGATCTTATGCTCAAACGAGTTTACCCTGTTCCGGGGGCCTTCAGACCAAATTGGGAAGGACCATATGTCGTTAATCGAACGCTCAAGGACGGAACTTTCAAGCTGAAAACCGTTGACGGGGTCACAATTCCAGCCTGGAATAGCGAATCACTCCGCCGTTACTTCATTTAATAAGCTACTTTATGCACTCCCTACTTTTCAGCAAATAAACCATCCCGGAAATGCCGAAGACATTGTAAATAGGCAAAGAATCTGCCATGCTTTCTTTAATAAAATTCAATTTGCTTTTTCAAATTGAAAAAACTGTATCCATATTAAATACCCACTGGGTCGACGGAAGCAAATCGACTCAAACCGTTGGATCGGCGAAACCCGATCCCTGCTCTCAAAAAACCGATGTTGCCTTGGCATTACCGGAAGGTAAAAAACTAATTCCTCGCGTTGCCCGGAGATAGGAAACGCCGGGAGCACCTAAAAGACTAACGCCTTGCGCTACCCGGAGATAGGCAACGTAGAGAGCACCTAAAAAACTAACGCCTCGCATTGCCCAGAGATAGGCAATGCCGGGAGCACCTAAAAAACTAGCGCATCGTGTTGCCCGGAGATAGGCAACATTGGGAGCACCTTAAAAACTAATGCCTCGCGTCGCCCAGAGATAGGCAATGCTAGGGGACACCTAAAAAAATAACTCCTCACATCACCTGGAGATAGGCCACGCCGAGGAGCACCAAGCTTAAACTTCTCGTGTTGCCCGGAGATAGGTAACGTCAAGGAGTATCAAAAGTCGCGCATCTCGTAAGCCGCGCATTCAAACTAAAACTCCTCCTCTTGCCTGGAGATATGCAATGCTGAGGAACATCAAAAGCCGCACATCTTGTAAGCCATGTATTCAGACTGAAACTCCTCACGTTGCCCGGAGATAGGCAACGTCAAGGAGTATCAAAATCCGTGCATCTCATAAGCCGTGTAATCAAAAATGAACTCCTCGCATTGCCCGGAGATAGGCAACGTCGAAAAGCATCCAAACTTACACTCCCTATGTCACTCAGAGATGGGCAACATCAAGGAGCACCGAATGTCGCATACTACACAAGCAGCGTGCTAAATCCCAAAATAATAGCCCCTCACATGACCCGAAGATGGGCAACACCGAGGAGCGTGAGAAACCCCACGCTTATAGTCAGGAATAATTGGTGCTAGAAGGAAGGCACTCAGTGATTGACAACACATACCCATGCGTAAATTACAGACTTAGCTGAATACTGTCGGAAACTTAGGCTACGTGCTGAAGTCGCAAAACTTCCGAGGGAAGGAGAATCAAGTTGTAACTTAGCCAAATTTTCAATAAAGATTATCTAAACCCTAAGTTATCGGCTACTTGAAAATTGTTTGAATTAAACAGCCCTGTGAACTATGGGGCATACACCAGTATGGAGACAGAAAGACAGAAGCGTGTGAAAACAATAAGTTCACAAGTTCAGTTACTCCAAACAACAACAAGTCCTCAAGTTCCGTCTCAAAGTTTTATGTCTGTTTTAAAATTCTGAGCAAAAATTTCAAAGTTTTAGAGTTTTTAGAAGTTTTATGAATTTCTAAACAAAAATTCTCTAAATCCTGTTAATTTCTAAAGTTCTATTAACTTCCAAAGTGCTGATAATCTCTAAGTTCTGTTACTTTGAATGAAGGGCTTTGACTATAATCACAGAACTAGAAAAGTATGAAATGAAACAAGCACAAGTACACGGAACATATATGAACAGATAGATAAATACAGTCAAAATATCAATGTATTGCTTATAATTTTCTGTACACAGGGTCAAAATCTCAGGGCCGTGCCCACACAACAACGGACAACAAAAAGAAAATACAGGTTCTACAGTGAGAACGCAAAGTGCAGACTCTGCACTTAGAAACAAAAGCAAGTCAGTCTTCCTGCAAGTTGTAAGCCTAAATCAAGTCCATCCTCACACCGGCCGCTCAACGCTTCTTGCCAACGCTACCCTTTCCACCTTTGGTTGGTAGTTACTGCTTCTTTTTAGGAGAAGTATTGATGCCGGTAACATCAATGAACACTTTGGTGGCAATGTTCTCCTCTTCCTCCGAGACTTTCTCAAAAGTGCCTCCCTTCCCTTTGCGTTTTCTCGATTTTCGAGAACTCTTTGAAGCCTTGATCGCCTCCACCTTTTCCTTCTTAACGGCAATCAAATCGTGCTAAGTCTTCTATGGCTGCTCCATTTGCATTTCCTGCTCCTTGGCTTCTACTGCAGTTATATCGCCTTCTAAAGATGCCGAAGGGTCATCCAAGCCATGGAGCGCAGCTATCTTCTCGGCTTCTGGCCCCGGTTGCAAGTTAGACGCGGATGTGGGAACTAGAGCAGGAAGATATACAACCACATAAGATGTGAAAATGGCAGCAGGCACGGGCGCCGAAGTAGCTGGCGCGTCAACAGGAAAAGTGGATGGACCTATAAGATCAAAAGTGAAAGCATTAAACTCCTCTTGCTCTTGTAGCGTAAGTTGGAAGCTCTCAAATTCGGGAGAAGTATGGACGTTACCTGCACCAGAGGAACGATCATGAATGGCGACCTCGAACTCACCGCCTTCGCCTTCTTTTGAGGGCTCCACCACATGAGGAATAATATCAAGTCCTAAACTCATTGGCGGGGTCGTGGAGCTGCTATGATGGTTCGCCTACGCCGGAGATAGAAGGCCTGGTAAGCACTTCGGTGGCGGTCATCAAGCCAGCACCGGTGGCCTCCTTCTCTCGTTCAATATGGAGGATCTCCTGGCCCTCGAGTAAACGTCGCCGCTCTCAGCAAAGCGAGATAAGATTTCCTCCCAAACAAGGGCAAGAGTGTGCGGATTACGGGCCGAGATAGCTGTGGCTCCCTTGATGCAACAAAGAGTTAACATAAAAGTTCAGAATTGTCGCATCCAGCTTCTCCATTTTCTTGTCAAAGGCATGTTGGAGGTCCAAGTAATTTGATTTCACCACAGCATTCTCGATTTCACTGGCAGTCTTGTCGGCACTAAGCTACACAACCTGAGCCTGTAGCTTGGCAATGGTCCCAGCTTGGTCGGAGATAGTTTTGTTGTGCCCTTCAACAATTAAATCGTAGTCCACGATGGTTTTCCTTTAAGCTTCAATGATGGCATTACAAGCCACCACTTCTTCTTTTAGCTTCTCCTCCTCTGCATGAGTCTTTTTAATCTCGTCCCTCAAAACATTCTCAACCTTTTCATACGCCTCCTTCAACTCCTTCACCGCCTCCTTCTCTTCCTCCAACTGTTTGATCTTAGCATCCCGATCAACCAAGGCCTTCTCGAGATCGTCTTTCTCGGATTCGAAGGAAATGATCTCCTAATAGTTATTTCTATTTGTATCAGCTTGCTGTTTGCAGAGCTTCTCTCATCTCTCGGCCTGTTCAAGGTCGTTCTAGATAGCTTGGAGATGCGGCATGAAAGAATCCCTGCGAACAAGGTGGAGATCCAGGTCAAACTTGACGCCCTTTAAGAACCAACCCGGAAGCACTGTCTCAATCATAAAGGGGCCCGAAGGAAGAATTTAGGTAGGCCTCCGGGGGGCAAGAGCCACCAGGAGCAGTAGCAACGATGGAAGAGGATGAAATATGAGCTGGGGGCAAAATTGGGGCAGAAGTAATGGGAATTTCTTGGCCCGCGGAAGAATGTTTCGAAGCAAGCTCTGAAGGATGGGGCGATAGTCAAACTTTGAATTCTTAGACGGTGCATCTCTTTCCTCAAGAGATCTTCTTTTCTCATACCCGCCTTTATGAGAACGAGCTCGATCTATCTCCTTTTAGCGATGGGTTTCAACATTGAGTTCCTTCCTCCGCTTGTACTCTTCTTCCGTCTCTCGGACTTGATGGCGGTTGGAGGAGCGTTTATGATACCGCTATGAATTGGTGTAATCTTCGAAGTCGTCGTAAAAGCCTCGTCCCCTTGTCATACCTGGAATGAGGCATACATAAAAGGTTTCAGAATCATAACATAAGCTAAGCAAATATATGAAGGAATAAAGAATGGAAAGAAGTCTAATCTTAGTGCAACGTGTTTCGTGTTTCTAATATGGGCCTAAGACGTAGTCACGAACCAGAACGAACAGCTATCATAAGTGGGGTCGGACCGACTTCGGTTATTGTAGGTGGGATCAAGCTAACTGCTAGCGCGATATCGCCCGAACAAGAAGGCGTCGTGTCAAATTTAAAGTCCCCTTTTATGAGCGCGTCGAAGTCGACAAAAACATCGCTGAAATCTACGAACCTCGTTCCGACATGCCGACTCGGGGAATCTTAATGTCTTCTAGTTTTGGGGACTTTTCCTTTGCCACTTGCATAGGAAGGAGGTGGACTCGGGAGATCGGGACTCATTCCCGGAGTTTCATCGCAAGACTCCGAGTCTTCACCCTCAGATTCTGACGATAAGTAATCACTAGCGGCAGACTCATCGCTACTACTTTCAAACTCTCCTTCTTCTTTTTCTGAGTCTATCACGGCTTTGCCTTCTCTGTGCGTGAACTTGTCTTCTGCTTCCTCTAGGATTGGAAGCATTCTAACTGAACCGCTCAGTCCAGTCACAACAGCGTCTTCCTCCTCATGGCCCTCACCGGGTGATCACCCGGACGGGCTACCTCTCTCTTGACCTTCCTTGGAACCGTGGGATGAAGAAGTGGATCTTGTGTGAACCCTGGATCGGCAAGGAGAGGGAGTTTCAATCTGAATGGCAGATCTACCTGGAGCCAACAGTCTGTATCGACGCAAGATCTCGTTGGTCAGCAGAATTTTAACGCACCTCTCTCGGCGTCGATAGCCTTTAAAGTTTGGCAAACTTCATCAAGAGTCACATCTCTATTCGGCCTTGGGATAACTGCAAGAGACATATAATTAGTTAGAAACTCCATTATAATACCTCAAAGCTCGATAAACGGAAAAGAGAAGCTTACCCCATGTCGTCCACTGACGGTTGAACCCCTTGGTGCATCTAATAAAAAAATACTATGTCTTGAACTGTGATAAGTTTCTTTGCAAACGCTGGATGATATTTCGATTTCTCTGGGCCTCGGTTATAATCAAAGAGGGACAGTCATCTCTCCTCTAGAATGCTTGAAAATACGCAACTCATCAAATCTTGGAGCGCGGTTGAACGTCCGTATGAAAAGGACATGCAAGCAAGTAAGGATGGCATAGCCATTCGGATGAAGCTGGAATGGGGCAATACCCAAGTTCGAGAGAGTCTCACGCAGAAAATCATTGAAGGGAGGCGCACGACTCCGTTCAGACACATGTATCGATGGTAAGAAGTGTACCCCGAGGGGAAATATGAGCGAATTCGTCTTTCGCCGGCAGACATACACCCTCTTTGGGAATTCCATGCTGCGTACATATATTATGAAGAACCTTGGCGGAAACCACGGCGAAGCTCTCTCCGGTGGATTAAGCAGGACTCGAAATTTGGAAGGCGTGTGGTCCACGATTGGCCCAACCGAAACCAACTGACCATACTGAGCCTGCGAGGTGGGTGATGATTCAGCTTTGGAGAGTGTCGGGCTTCGCCCACTTGATTTACGATGCATGGATGGCTGCTTCATTCTATATAACAGAACCCATGTTCGAAAACGATCAGGTATATCTATCCTAAATCAATGGCTTCCCCTGCCACACTTGAATTCTAAAGAAACATTAACTTGTAATCAGCACGTCGGATTTCAAGTGTGAACAGGGGCAGGTGCAGTGTGCTATCTATATGGGATAAACTCGGCGCTCAAAACACTGTAAACGCCCTATCATGTGTAGATAGTTTGCTCACAGCGGAAGATGAGAAGAACTTCCCGTGTTACTTCATTTTCTACTTTTGTATATACTCCTCGTACACTTACCCGTTATCGATCGACAATCGGTAATGGATCCTTTATCCGAAGTGACATGGAAAACTCTTCTCCTCACTGGAATGCCAAACGTGCAACAAGTGAACAAGATAAGTCCAAATCCTTTGGAATAATCAGGATCGACTACTGAATGTACGCAGTGTGCAATGACAGCCATCAAACTGGATAGAAGTCAATTCTGGTCTAATGGACGAAGATAGAAAAACGTGTCAAGCACTGGGCCGAAGCTCGAATGTCGTTTCGGGAAACAACTCGAGACTCGATTTACTATCTTGCTCCATTAAACCGCAATCAACTCGAACTTCTCATAATCAACGTTGCAAATGGACACTAGTCATCAAGTCATTACATGAATGCAGTAATTAGTAAATCAGCTGAGCAAACCCACTTGAAAATGGATTCAAAGGCACGGGAAGAATCAAAAATCACACTCAATGAGCTACGGAATGGATCGGCAATGAGCTGATGTCAGGTCGTCAACCAAGTGAGATCGGTGGCGAGCTAATGGAGAACTAGGGTTTCGATCCTAAAAGAGACTATGACTCAAAATTACGGCCTTGTGATTGGATTCAAGGAAGTGAATCGAATCAAGATGAACTCAAGGATTCAAGTAAGTGAATTGAATTATACAGACTTGGATCCAATCGTCTAGGGGTTTCAGGTCATAGAAAATTAAGTCGCATGAGAGTAGGTTCGAATGGAGATGGGGAGAGAGTCGGTTCGTATATTAGTAGGCGAGTAAAAAGGAAAAAAAAATTGGCTAAGTAATAGAGTCGCTAGCGACCCGACCCATCATGGATCGCTAGCGACCCGACCCAACTCGATTAAAATTTCCTCAGGAAGTTAGGTTGCTAGCGACCTATCCCACTCGGGTCACTGCGACCCACAAAAAAAATGGGAAGATAGAAAGAGGAAAAGAAACTTCACATACTCTTCTTGAAATTGATCTCTTACAACTGTTCATCATTCCGAGGCATGCCGGGAAAATGCGGGCATAAATGCGATACGATGTGGCAAGTAGTAGCAGTTAGAAACAAAGAAAGACGACCAATAACATTAGGTTAACGTATTCGTAAAACTCTAATACAATCACTTGGAGATTGACGGCTGGATGTTGAGAGCGATAACTTCTAGAGCACCCCTTGTTTACAACAAAGACATACTCTAGGGTGCAAATGTTATCCAGTTTTTAACCTAGCAGGAACCAATAGGAAATAGAACAATCTGGTGTAAACAGGATCGTCCAGGTCTTAATGAAGAAAGCTAAGACAAGGGATTAACAAGGGCTAAGCTATATAGCTAAGGAAACGACTGGGATCAACGAAGCCGAGAGATCAGCGTTCTTCTAGTCCAATCAGCAGCCGAGCGCAAACAGCTAGTGAATTGCCGTCAAAACGAAGCAACTACGATAAAAGGCTATGGAAACCTCTCCAATTCCAAACTCCAGAAAAATCCTAAGTACTTGGATCATCAGCGACCCATACCTCTCCACAAACTGTCAAACAAACTAACCAAAGAATTAGCCAAAGAATACTACGAAAAGAGGCCAAAACCTTGGCTTGCAAACGAGTCAAGTCTATGGGTCGCTAGCGACCCATAGGCCATGGGTTGCCAACGACCCATGGTACTTCCTTGTTTTGCGAGCCAACTCCTCCATTGATCGTTTCCTACCTACCTGTGAGCTGATGAGGATGTGGCCTGGCCCAGAAGCTCTCTGATCCATATAAATACCATCCTACCTGCAACCTAAACTGGATCTGCTCCGGACTGGTTGCTGAAGCTCTGCTGGAATTATTCTTCACTCTCTACTTCCCTCACAACAATCTCTAAAGGAATACACTATGATTCTCCAGTGGATTCCAACTTTGCAGATTCAATCTAGCTAAAAGATAATCAAAGCCTTGTAATCAAACATCTCTTGTAACAGCAATCAGTGTATAATACAACTATAAAGTGGACGTAGGCTTCATTAACAGCCGAACCACTATAAAAATTCTCTGTCTACTTTCTTTTACTATTCTTTCTCTATATCTATGATTTGTGATATTTCCCTGTCAGGACAGGGCTGGTGTTTTCAAATTCTAACCAGGGTGTTGGTCCATTTTTTGGGTCAACAAATGTTATGAGATTCTCAACATTTGTGATCACCCTCAACTCAGTTATAAATTTATGCATTTATTATAATACATTGCTTTTATTGTGATGTTATTCAAGTCAATGTACATAGCCTTTCCATTGAATTAGCCACAATCTCTTCTATTTGGAGCATTTCCACTTAAAGATCTTAACTTGAATTTTATTTTTAATATATTATACTCAATATCATTTATGAAGTTTAAGTCGGAATACTTTTTCATAAGGAGTGTTGTTTTTGTAAACAATTCTCTAGTATTTCGTAAATACACAAGAACACTCCAAACTACCATTTAGAGATATCAATTTGGATTTAATATCTGCTCCATGTATCAAATACACAAACAAATCACAATATTGTAGACAATAAAACATGTATGATAATTCTTACTGCCAATGCATAAAGAATCCATCTTATATGTTCCATATTATATATTTTAATAAGGTGTCCTTGCATATCGTTTTGGGACATTCTCAATATCTTTTATACTTACTATAAAAAACAGCATTTACAAATCCAACGCCGAGTATTAAAACAACTCAAACTAATTTTAACACAAGTAACAATCAATAGTGTGTTGTTTAGTTATGGTTTAGAAATATTTATGTACCTTTTCACTTTATTTTATGAGCACATGCTTCATCTGCATTTTGATTGAAAAATCAAACTATTTGATATTACTGTCAAAACATTTATTCCATTTCGATGCTTGGAAAAATATACTATTGTATCTGTTCTTGGATCATATCTAAAAACTCACAAATTCAATAATGCTCCCACTGACTTCGAAATACTTTGGCTATTATGTGTAAATAATTTATTCTAAATCATTATTTAGAACTTTCTACTTCAACACATATATACAAAGACATAAAGTCATACTAGGCAATAATTTTGTGAGTAAAATCCGAACCAACTTGAGCATATCAAATAGTGAATCTGTTACATTAATTAATGATTATTCTTATCAATGTGGCTCAGTAAATTCCAACTACATTTGTCTTTCTCTTAAAGACACATTTGCGCTAACATATCATATCCCTTCAGGTCCAACTATCAAAATCATATTTTGATAATGCATTTGGAGTCTCTTTCGAATCTGCACATCGTACCATATCATATAGTCAATACTCTTAATGGTTTAATTAAATAACTGAGGATTATTTATTCTTGACATTGACAAGAAACTCATAGTTTCTCTTTAATGTACAAGAATACTCTTAAACGTTCTAATAGATTGTGTTCATATAGGTTCGATCAATTTCATTTCATCCCTTTTAATCAATTTTATGCTTGGATCATATCCAAATTCATTTTATACCAATAATTTCTTAAAGAAATTCCTTCACTACGAAGTTGGTATTTCTATAAACAACCGTTGTTTCTCAATGTAAAGGAATGGGCATTCATATGCATTTAATGAATTTCCTTATATAAAATTGATTTTGCATTAGTTCATAATATATTTATGTTCACAACATAAATTAGCCATCTAATGACTATCATCCCCAAAATTCTCTTAGGATGATTCATACAAGGTCTCTTACGTATAATTATTACGTGCAATCACTCACATAACCTGCAAACTGCTTAGCCTAGGACATGTAGGGGTTTCTTATAAACCCTTATCTTGTAGGGTTCTGTAAACTATTATTTGGATTATATTAGTTTTAATCTTGTGTACTACTCTTAAGTACGCACCTTATGGAAGGAGTTTAACTCAACTTCACTCGTCGTTAATCATGCTTTGTCCAACAAAGTTTGATTACTCCTTGTCAATACGTCATTATGCATTATAGGGAAGGGTGATCTTTGAGATTAAACCTTTATTCATATTAGGTACATTCAGAACTCTTTCCAATATACTCACTCATTCGATCAAATCAAATCATTTATGTTGCATGTTCTATTATTTTTTCCGTTTTATATTCCATGAGCTTATCATATACGTATACAAGAATATCAAATACACATATCCATGTCTATGATGACTCACCGGTGAATATGACAAAGTACTTGGAACTGTTTTGGTATTAGTAGACTTACGATTGTATACATCTATATGTACAATCCAAAGAATTTATCAACTCTTATGACGCTCCCACTAAATGGGTGCTTTGCCCTTAATTGTTTGAGATATAATTAACCAATATCATATGATTCATAACCATATAATAAAAATTATTTCTCAAAACTATGGCTTAGTGTATAACTCCAAAATAATTTTAAATACTTCAGTATTTTCCAATGCAACACTTTTATTGTCAAAACAAATGACACATTATAGTTTTATTTCATAATGAATATTCATAATATTCATATTAAAATATAACTATGTTTATTTTTCAATCAACACTGAAAAATAGTCATTATTTCATAAATAATGCGCGATACGTTTTACAAAATAATTTTCATAACTTGATGCAATTAATAAGTGTTATATGATATGCTCCCACTATTTCTGCCATTACTATAATAGCATACTGAGTATAGAGGTCCATCATTCACTTAATATAGACTATTTATTTCGTATACCTCAACCTGTTTACAGTGGTGAGTTCTTTGATCAAATATCTTAAACTCAAGAAAATAAATCTCATAGAAAACAATTTTCTATACGAAAAAACATTTTGTCATAGAAATCATATTTCTTGTTCCAATGTTAAGTATCAATTATTATTATTACAATTCTCATTTTCGATGTTTCTTATGAAGCAGAAGCGGCTATTCACTCTCTTCATCCCAACTGTACCTTAAATCACATCTACTCTTGTACATTCGTTATTCTTTCTAAATGGTCAAACCATTCAAAAGAAATCCCTTACTGCAAAATCATAACGAAATCTTTACAAGAATTCATTTGATTATCCTTAACATTTAAGGACATTAAATATTATGCACCTTGATCAAACTAACATTTCAACGATCGAGTTCTTAGGCATATATTGTAGTTTTGGTATTGTGTCACATTTAACACAATACGATCTTTTATTATAATCAATCAAATTGAATACTCGATCATGGTTTATTTACTTATTCCGAATGAACTAATTTCATCGAAATATTGTACATTACAAAGTGTGGCCTTTCACCATATAACATTTATATATGTTTGTAGTCCTTATCGGTTATATCATATACAACTCCTAACCTAAGGCACCTTTTCATAATTTCACTTTAACCTTGAGTTTTCTCGACAAATCGAAATGAAATTATTCACTAAGGCCTACCATATCATGATGGCTTAAGTATAGTGTATATATATTGAGTTTGCTCAACAAATACATACAGTTATCTTAACTCGCCTATTCAATATATTAATAATACTACACATAACATCCCTAGCTTGAGTTTGCTCAACAACTAAGAAGTGTGCAAGTAATTTATTAATATATATGGTAGAGGACAACAGCATATTAAAATAATTTTAATAATTTAAAAATAATTTTAAAGCTCATTTTAATTTTTGGCTAATTTTAAAATATTTAAATAATATAAAAAAATTAATTTTTATGAAAACATATTAGGCGCTAATTTAATTTTATAAAATATAAAACATATTTTATAATGCATATATATATAGATATAATTAATTTACATAATTAATTTAATTAAATAATACTTACTAATAATATATAAATATATTTAGATTATTTTATTTCTGCCAAAAATGTTTTATATATGAAATAATCAATATAAAATTATAAAAACATATTTTGATTAAACTAGAATCTAAAATTTAAATTATAAAGCCTGTATATAATTAAATAATGTACATTAAATTAATTAAATAATGAAAAAACGGTTCTTTTTTTATTTATTTTGAGTGTGCATATTATAGGTGGATATATGACAAAATAATATATAAGTTTTTTTATAAATATATAAGTATATATAAACATATAACCAGTCCAATTGTGACAATGTATATTGATAATAGAATCGTCACCTAACTAAAATAAGAGAATATGATATATCTTTATTAATAATTGGAATACAAACGCAATCTTTTGGTCTGACCGTGAAGTTCAAAAATACACTTATAGGCAAACAAGAGGTCATGAGTTGAAATTCCACTGTGAACGAAAATTAACATCTATCTTCAAATAGAAAATTTGAAACATAAACAAGGTTATAAGTATAAACTCTATTCCTATAAAAAAAATTGTTTATATTTTTCGGTTATTTATATCAAACTACATAACAAAATTAATTTTAATAACTTTATAAGAGGCTATTACATGCACGTGCTTTGCACGTGCGAAAAAGTCTCGTAAGTAGTAATTCAATAGATTATAAATGTAGATCAGATCGTTACCTTATTCCAATGCCAAAAACCCACACCTTGAAGAATTGAATTGAACTCTTAAATTGAATTCTAATCATGATGGTGTTGTCTCCCGAATTACAGACCACTGACTATCGAATAGTATTTGATTTGATTTGATTTAATTTGATTTTGGAGAAGAGAAGATTAGGGTTCGGCCAGAAATAGAAGGGTTTGGAGGCTTTCAAAAAATCTCCAATATGTATGGGACGAGATGCTTATATAAGGGAGGAATGGAGACAATTAGGATCTAGATCTCTTAATAATTCTTCTTTCCTTATCCATACAAACCTATCCCATTTAGTTGCCATCAAATGGCCACATCTACTTAGCTCTATCATGGCCAAAACCAACCAGCCCCATATGGGCTTCTAACCTATTTAAAGTTCGAACAAAATATTTTGCATTTAAATCTAATTTAAACGCGTATCGACATCGTATATCAATCAATATATTAATAACTAATATAAATACATTTAATAATATTTGTTCATCAAATCAAAATAAAATTTTATAACTAATATTTCAATATTAATTAATTTATAACATTATAAACTAAACAAATCATATGGTCAAGGAGTATTCAACGACTCGGTTGTGCGACTCTTTAGGTGTGAATATGGTCAGCAATTAATATCGAACTATTTGAATATTGACGGTTACACGTCACTTAGAGAGTCATATGACAATTTGGCCAAATTTATTGCTTACTTAGTTTCGGTAAAATCCAATTTTACTTTATTAAGTGTTACCAGGTTGTGACTTTTATTTACATTAATTCTCTTCGTCAAAACTATATCACTTTGGACTTATGGAATTTGGTAATGGTCAAAATTCCAATATCGCCCATATTCAACTCTAAAGTCCAAATACAAAATCCTTGGTTCAATAATAACAATTATTATCAACTAAAATGTTATGGCCAAAGACTTTGACTTTGAGTTGACTTCAGTTGACCGCGATACTAACTCCGTATAACCAAGGAGAGAATCCACTCTTGAATAGTGTTTCACTTCCAATACTTCCACTCGACCCAACTATAGTCACTTGATGGAATTCATGCCATGATTTGACTGCAATCAAAGCGGGGCTTTCATATTGAAGATCAACGGTATTCTCAAGTTGAGAGAACCATGTAAATCAATCGTATCGATATTTTCTGTTTGACCTTAGTTATATTAACCAACAAAAACTATCAAGTGAGCCATTCCATAGTTATCCAATAACTATTATTATGTGACCTCTTGGTGCCCTAGTAGCCATGAATAATACACTACACAAAATTTGGAGAGCGTTACGTACTCTAATTCTCAACAGATGTATCGATACCAAGTCTTAAAACATATTGACTAGGAATATTAGAAATGGTATATTTATTTTCATTATGTGATAAGTCACTTACGGTTACAACACTTTGTAACTACTATCACAAAACATACCATTTGTGGATTTTCTATTAAATATATTTTTAATAAATTTACTTAATATAATACATTATATCGAGTATATAATAGAAATAAAACACCTTTTATTTTGAACAAGATTGGTTATAGAGTAAGATATATGTAACAAATTACATAATTGCTCCTAGGGAATACCCATAACTCTATTAATCTTCTAGTTGCACTTGAGGTCAATAATGGGATCTTATTCCAACTTCTCCAATCGGTTTTCTCAAAACCAATTGGGTCAGTCCCTCGGTGAACGGGTATGATATTTTGATGCAATTTTCTTCTCTGTCAATCAACTCTCTACGACATTGATAAACTGTCTTCATCATGTGGAACAATTTGGTATGTCTCTCGACTTTTAGTGAGCTCTAAGTTCTGTTATGAACTATATCGTGAAATTGTTATCATAAACAATATTATGGGATTCTCAACATTTGGAATCACCCTCAGCTCGGTTATAAATTTGTGCATTTATATTTATATACATTGCTTTTGTTATAGTGTTAATCAGGGCGACGTACATAGTCTTTTTCATTAAATCAGCCAGTCTTTCATTTAGAACATTTCCAACATAAAGATTTTTAACTTGAATTTATTATTGACATATTATACTCAATATCTCTAATGAAAGTTTGAGTCTAAACACTCCTTCATAAGGAGTTTGTTGTTTTTGTAAACAATTCTCTAGTATTTCATAAATACACGAGAGCATTCCAAACTACCATTTAGTGATATCAATCTGGATTTGATATTTGCTTCATGTATCAAATACATTAACAAATTATGATATCATAGAAAACATAACAAGTATGATAATTCCTATTGCCAATGCATAAGGAATCCATTATCCAGCTTTGTGACCAAGCCACATTTGGATGAGTTAGAACAATATAGAAGAGAAATTGCCAAGCAGGAACCCAGAGCGACAGCCAAACTCAAATATCGAGTAGAAATAATAGATGAAGCCCAGAACATGTCAAAGGCTCCCAAAATAGCAAATGCACCAAGCTAAATACAAGTGCAAGGTCCACGTTCGATTACTGATCAATGGAAATTGCCCCATACTACTCCAATTTTCATGACATGCAATGCTAAGACGTCCCCTAACTCAAAAATGTGGTTAGATGATGGTTCGTTTACCATACGCAACCCAAACACTTGATGGATGATCCAAATATTATCAACCAACATTCAAACAAAGGGATTCGATCAAATTCAAACTCATACTCATACAACTAGATGCCAAGGTCCAAGATACAAGCCAATCAAGCATTCATAAGGAGGAAATCAAGATCCAAGAACCAAGTTCCAGGATCGGCACCAATCCATGTCCATGTATCGGTATCGATCCATGGAAATTGATGACGTGGCCACGTTCTTCTTCGAGCAACTTCCTCTTATAGTAGGGGACATGGATGTGACCATGGATAAGAAAATTTCAGTGACCTTGGCAATAAATAAGCATGGAGGGGGATCATTTGGAGGATTTTTTGACTCTCTTAACAATTTCTCTGCAATCCCTTGTAATCCCGAGGATCCATATCGATCTATTAGAACACCACTTGTAAACAGCAACCAAATTAGCAACAAAGCTAAGTGGACGTAGGTAATGATTAGCCGAACTACTATAAAACTTTTGTGTCTTGTTACTTCTTCTTTTTTCTTACTTTCTTCACTCTTTTCTCTACTATACTCATTTGGGTGTTTGTGCCACATTTTGGTGCAAACATTTTTGTGCTTTCATTGAGAAATACCTGAATTCAACGACTCGAGACTTGAGATTAAAAAGGGCGATGAGACCATCGACTAGAAAAACTGCTAGAGAAAGCCAATAAGGTCGTGGGGGCAGCCAAGAGGTGTCCTTAGGATCTAACCCCTTCCATCTACATAACTAGAGATGAGATGGAAATGATGATGACAGAGATGCAGAATAGAATGATAGCCCGCTAGGAAGAGATGATGGAAGGATTCTTCCGGAGAATGGGACAAATAGGAACAGCCGAAGTTGCTGCAAATCAGAACTAAAGGCCTGAAGCCAAAGAAAATGCACCTGGGAGCATAACAGAGCAAACTAGAGCGACCCTGGAAGGAGTCGTATGGATTGGTACCGATCCCCAAGCACGAATCGGTAAGCAAACCCAAGAACCTAGGGGCATGACCAACTTTGACTTGGGTGGAAACGAAGCACATCCAAGAAATAATGTTGAGCATATAAACGTGAATCCGAGTCTAGATGCACGACCATAGGAATACATGCTAGAATTCCTTTGTGGAAACTGGGGGATGTTGAAAATGCAAACTTGAGAATTCTTTTAGATGATAATGATAGATTTGCTGAGATAGTTAGAAGAGCAATGAGGGGGTGGACTACATAACCAGAGCTAGAGGATGTGAATAGGAGTCCATTCACTCCAAACATTTGGTACGCTAGTAATCCACCTAATTTCAAGCTGCCAATGTTGGAAACGTATTATGGGAAGACTGACCCGATAGTCCAACTGATGAGGTACATCTGGCACATGGAGGTGTTGGGTGCATCTAAAGAAGTGATGGGATGGTGTTTCCCTTTCTATCTCACAGATTTAGCGTCATTATGTTTTGGACAGTTGGAAAACTGTTCCATTAGCACATGGAACGAATTGGTGGATAGATTAATGAAACAGTTTAGGGTCTATATTTTATGACCCAAGAATGTAATGATGCTGTCAAGTGTGAAGCAGAGGTCTAGAGACCCTAAGGAGTTTTTTGACAAGGTTTAATGCAGCAGCTGCTGCGGTTGATTGGCTGGATCCATAAGTGGATCTGATGGTCGCAGTTTCAGGAGTGACCAGTAAGACATATTTTAAGGTTGCTTTAGAGCGAGTTCCTCCAATGTATCTCATGGAATTTCATCACGATGCTGTCAGATACTTGCTTTAGGAGGACATTGAAACTGAGGGAATAGAAGTATATGCTATGGACGGTGGAGGACCATCCAGGGTAGGATCTACCAAAGACAGAGGTAAGCGAAAAGCTGACGATGGCTTTGGAGGACCAAAGCGCTAGAGAAGTGAACATATGTTCTCCTCTTACATGGAGTTAAACGAAACCCCAGAGAGGATCTATCTTGATACTAGGGACAGATTCCCTATCGAAAGCCGATAAAGAAAGAGCCTACCAACCAAGAGATAGGATCGGGAAAGTATTGTCTATTCCATGAGCTGGATGGGCATGAGACAAATAATTACAGGCACCTGCACGACCTTATCGAGGAATAGGTTAGAAACAACCAGTTGCAGTGGCACGTCAGAGACCGAGCTGCGATGACGGAACAAGAGCAGCCATTATCTGCAGCAAATGGAAATGGCCTTGGATCAAGGTCGAGGATAGTCATCTCGTGATTGGGATGGCAGGGAATCAGGTTCGGTTCATGCACTTTATCTTCCTTTCCAATAAGTGATGCAGCATTACAGTCGAGCCACTTACTCGTGTATGGGACCTTGATCGGTCTCCAGGCACGCTCTGAGTTGGATGTTGGGCTGTAGTGCCCAGTAAAATGGTTATAATGATGTTTGACTTTATGCTTGTTTAGTACTTGAATTTGAATCTAGTAGACGGATTCTTGATTATTGAAATCCACTTGAATGCGATGACTAATATTGATCATGATAGTCTCATCCGGAGAGGTAGGGCGATGACCATAAGGTGTAAGTCCCCTTGCCGGAGAACGAGTGGATTGGACTTGTATGAAAAGTAAGTCACCTCACCGAAGAGTGGGTGGATTGGCTTGCTTAGTTGTTGGTTCCCCTCACCGAAGAGCGAGCAAACTGGGCTCAACAAGGATCTAGAGAGATCAAATCTTAGATTGGATAATAAACTCGAGAAACGACCAAGATGGGTCGAATTCCAGATTGGATGATTAAACAGTCCGGTGAGATTGAGAAACGACCTAGATGGATCGAATCCCAAATTGGATGATTAAATGGTCCGACAAGATCGAGAAATGGTTCGGATAGATCAAACCCTAAATTATACGTTGAGTCCTCTTGTCGAAGAACGAGCGGATTGGGCTCTGCAAGGACTCAGAGAGATCGAACCCTAGATTGAATTCTAAATGACCCGGAGAGATTGTGGATTGAAAAAACGATATGGAGAGATTGGCGATTGAACTAATAATTCAGAGATCGATGATTGAGTTCACAATCAGGAGAGATTGATGGTTGGATTAGCGATTCAGAGAGATCAAGGAACGATCCGGAGAAATTAAAGAACGGTTCAGAGAGATTGACAATGGATTTGCAGCCTGGAAAGGTCGAAGATTTGGTTTAAGATCTGGAGTGATTAGGAATTGAATTGCTCATCGAATTCATGGCCTAGTGATCTCAAAAACTAGACTTTGGTTTCAAACACCAATTGACCTTGAAATAATTCAATAGCAATTATTGAGTTGAACCACTGATTTTGGTATACGTTTATTAACTCCTAGATGAATACGAGATGATCTTGATTTACGATGTACTATATGATACAATGACTCTGGCAGAACTGGGAACGATGATTATCTGTGATTAACCTTCAAGCAAGGACTCGAGTCTTTAACCATCATAGTCTGGAACAATCTTTGATTTACAGGTGAATCCAATGGAACCGGACGATTCGCCGCTATTTAGTCGATTGATGGCTAGAGAATTCAGCTACCAATGTTTTATCGACTTTCATACTTGTCCTTGAGCAAAGCACACCTTCTATTCATAATGCATGCTTTGGTGGGCAAATGTTATCCATCTTTGTGACCAAGCCACACTTGGACGAGTTAGAACAATTAATATAACAGAGAAATTTTCCAAGCAGGAATCCAGAGCGATAACTGCAAAACTTGGATATTGAGTAGAAATGATAGATGAAGCCCATAACTGGTCAAAAGCTCCCAAAATAGCCAATATAACAAGCAAAATACAAGTGCAAGGTCCACGCTCGATTATCAATCCAAGTCATGGATCGATACTGATCTAAGACAATGGATTGATATCGATCCATGGAAATTTCCCCATACTACTCCAATTTTCATGACCTACAATGCTAAGACGTCCACCAACTCAAAAATGGGGTTAGATGATGGTTCTTTTACCATACGCAACCCAAACACTTGATGGATTGTCCAAATATCAACCAACATTCAAACCAAGGGATTCGATCAAATTTAAACTCATACTCATACAACTAGATGCCAAGGACCAAGATACAAGCCAATCAAGCATTCAAGAAGGAAATCAAGATCCAGGAACCAAGTTCCTGGATCAGCATCGATCCATGTCCATGGATCGATACCGATCCATGGAAATAGATGATGTGGCCGCTTCCTTCCTCGAGCAACTTCCTATGATAGCGAGGAACATGGGTATGACCGTGGATAAACAAATTTCGATGACCTTCGGCTATAAATAGGCATGCAGGGGCCATTTGGAGGAACTTTTGACTCTCTTAACAATTTTCTCTACAATCCCTTGTAATTCCGAGGATCCATATCGATCATTAAGAACATCACTTGTGAATAGCAACCAAATCAGTAACAAAGCTAAGTGGACGTAGGCAACCATTTGTCAAACCACTATAAAACTTTTGTGTCTTGTTACTTCTTGTGTTTGCTTACTTTCTTCACTCTTTTCTCTGCTATACTCATTTCAGTGTTTGTGCCACATTTTGGTGCAAACAGGATTCATCTTACATGTTCCGTATTAAACATTTTAATAAGGCATCCTTGCATATCATTTGGGACATTCCCAATATCTTTTATACTTACTATAAAAGACATCATTTACAAATCCAATGTCTAGTATTAAAACAATTAAAACTAATTTTAACACAAGTACATCGTTAACAAACAGCAGTATGTTATTTACTTATGATTTTGAAATATCTATGTACATTTTAATGTTCTTTCTTATGAATACACGCTTCCTCTGAATTTTGACTGATAATCAAACTATTTGATACATCTATCGAAACAGTTGTTCAATTTCGATGCTTTTCAAAATGATACTTTCGTATCCGTTCTCGGATCGTATCTTAAAAAACCATAAACTCAATATCGCTCCCACTGACTTTGAGACACTTTGGTTGTTATGTGCAAACAGACTAATTTAAATCTATATTCAGAACTTTCTGTTTCAACGCATATATACCAAAACATAAAGTCATACTAAGCAATAATTTTGTGAGTAAAATCTGAACCAACTTAGGCGCATCGAATTGTGAATCTGTTACGTTAATTTCAACAATTGAAATTTGTGGTAATATTCTTATCAATGTGGCTCACATTATTTCAACTGCATTTGTCTTTGTCGTAAAGACACATTTGCGGCTGATGAATCATATCCCTTCGGATACAACTATCAAACTCATATTTTGATAATGTACTTGGAATCTATTTTGGATTTACGCATCATACCATATTACAGAGTCAATACTCTTTTTGGTTTAATTAAACAACTGAGAATTGTTTATTCTTGACATTGACAAGAAATTCACAGTTCCTCTTTAATATACGAAAATGTTCATTAGAAGTTCTAAAGTGTTTGTGTTCATTTAGGTTCGATCAATTTCATTTCATTCCTTGTAATCGGTTTTATAATTGTATCATATCCAAATTTATTTTATACCAATAATTTCTTAAAGAAATTCCTTCGCAATGAAGTTAGTATTTCTTGAAAACAACAGTTGTTTCTCAGTGAAATGGAATGGGGATTCATAAGAATTTTATGAATT
Source organism: Allium fistulosum (assembly GCA_030737815.1). NCBI lineage: Eukaryota > Viridiplantae > Streptophyta > Magnoliopsida > Asparagales > Amaryllidaceae > Allium > Allium fistulosum. The sequence continues at coordinate 491,273,441 of CM060905.1, read as the reverse complement.
GCCCTATATAAAACATATTTTGCATTAGTTCACTGTATATTTATGTTCACAACATAAATTAGTCATTAAATGACTATCGTTCCCAAAATTCTCTTGGGACGATTCATACAAGATCCCTTACTTATAACTATTACATGCAAACTTTGGACTCGCACAACCTGCCAACTCCTTAGCCCAAGATATCTAAGTGTTTCTTATATACCCTTATCTCATATTATTTTGTAAACTATTCTTTGGATGATACTAATTTTAACCTTATGTACTACTTTTAAGTACACACCTTATAGAAAGAGTTTAACTCAACTTCACTCATCAATAATTGTGCTTTGTTCAGCAAAGTTCTATTGCTCCTTATCAATATATCATTATGTATTATAGGGTGAAGTGGCTTTTGAGGCTGAATCTTTATTCATATTTGGTACATACGGAACTATTTCCAACATACTCACCCATTCGATCAAATCGAATCATTTATATTGCATGTTATATTATTTACTTTCATTTTATATTCTATGAGTTTATCGTAGATTTATACATGCATATCAAATACACATGTTCATGTTTGTGATTACTCATCCGTGAATATGACGAAGAACATGGAACCGCTTTGGTATTAATAGACATACGATTGCATGCATCTATATATTAATCTAAAGAGTTCATCAAATCTTATGGTGCCCCAACTAAATGGGTGCATAGCCTTTAATTATTTAAGATATAATCACTAGTATTATATTATTCCTAATCACATAATAAAATTATTTCTCAAAACTGTGGCTTAGTCTATAGTTCTAAAATAATTTTAAATAATTTTAGATACTACAGTATTTCCAATGCATCGCTTTTGTTTTGAAAACAAATGCCACACTATAGTTTTATTTCATAACGAATATTCATATTATTCACATTGAAATATAACTATATCCATTTTTCAATTGATACTGAAAATAGTCATTATTTCATAAATAATGTTCGGTATGTTTTGCGAAAATAATTTTCGTAACTTGATGCAATCAATAAGATGCTATATGGCATACTCCCACTATTTTAGCCATTACTATAATAGCATACTAAATTAGGAGGTCCATTATTAGCTTAATATAAATTATTTATTTCATAGACTGCAGCTAGTATACAACGAAGAGTTCTTTGATCAAATATCTTGAGCTCAAAGAAATAAATCTCATGAAAAATAATTTTCTATATGAAAATACATTTTGGAATAGAAATCATATTTATTATTCCAATGTTAAGTATTATTATTATTACTATTCTCGTTTCTGTTGTTTCTTTATGAAGCAGAGGTGACTATTCACTCTCTTTATCCCAACTGTACCTTAAATCACATCTACTCTTGTACACTAGTTTTTCTTTTCAAATGGTCGAACGATTCAAAAGAATATCCTTACTACAACATCATAATGAACTCTTTACAAAAGCGCACTCGATCATCCTTAACATTTAAGGACATCAAATATGTTTCGGTTTGCATAAACTGATTAAACTGACATTTCATCGATTGAGTCCATAAAAATATCTTGTAGTTTTGGCCTAGTGTTACATTTAACACAATGTGTTCTTTATTGTAATCAATCAAATTGAATACCCAGTCCAACGGTATGGTTTATTTGTTTACTTCAAATGAACCAATTTCATCAATGTATCATACATTACAAAATGTTACCGTTCACTATATAACACTTATATGTGATAGTATATGGATCAAATATCTTTAGTCCTATATTGCTTTTGAGTTCGGAACTCATAAAATGCAATATACGGTCTCGACCAAATAAACACATAAGCAATCAAATTACGAACGTATTTAGTAGTGGTAAAATCAGGCGCTTTCATGGGTGTTGAAACGTTAACATGCAATAAGCATTTGTTGGTAAGTGTGTGATATATTTCTATTTGTCAATCTTCAATTCAGTTCAATTGTATATCTTAATTGATAAACATTTTATCAATCATATTAAATGCACAAATTTATTAATGTAAATTATTATAACATTATATAGCATACGTTCTTACAATATTAGAAACGTTAAATGCTATCATCTCATTTTTCTAATAGGGCTCCTACTAGTCTTTTATGTTTCACTAAACCCTAAATCAAAACATAGAAGTCTATCGACTTCACTAGTGGGTATTAGGCACTAGTGGGTATTAGGATTCATCCTCCTTGGAATTCTGACCTTGAGTTTGCTCAACAAAACATAGCTCCACGGACGATGGATAACTCCTTATTGTTGTCCTAATTTCACTTTGACCTTGAGTTTGCTCAAAAATCAAAACAAAATTATTCACTCGTATCTACTATATCGCGATGGCCTAAATATAGTATATGTACCTTGAGTTTACTCAACAAATACATATAGTTATCTTACTCGTCTATTCGATATACCAATAATACTACACACAACATCCCTAGCTTGAGTTTGCTCAACAACTAAGGAGTATGCAAGTAATACACACACACACACAGTAGAGGATAGCATTATATTGAAGATTCGTAATCTTCAATATATATTATATTGAGTGATATTGACTAATGGAATAATATATTTCTTATGAAATACCCTCGTGATTCAAGTGACCGACACATTGAAAATCACAGTATACGTACATTTACGTATGTATTTATTCCTTTAGTCTGTTTAGAGTTTCTTAATGTTCCACCTTTAATTATACATTCAAATTATATAACTTTTACTATTATATAATTTTATACTTATATAATGGTCCTATGCATAATATTATATTAATTAAATCTTATTTAATTAATTTTAATCAATTAACATTTTAATTAATTTTATATTATCTTAATATAACTTTTATATTAAATATTTATTATTTACTATAACATTTATAATATAACACATATATCTCGTATATGTGTATTTTTATTTAATTAATTAACCTTTAATTTATTTATTTAATTATTTAACCTTTAATTAATTTATTTAATTAAAAAAATTTAATTAAAATATATTAATTTTGAAAAATCATACTATGTACATACATGTATACTTATGATATCCTAAACATTTTACAATATCATAACATATATTTAAGTGGAAATTAGCCACAAGGGCCTCTTTAGCTAGTGCAATTAGTTTCTAGGATGCACAACTGAAATAATTACTTTTAAGGACAAAATGTAAAATAATTAGTTTCTAAGGCCTAAAAATCTATGAAATTATGTCCTTGAAAGTAATTGGACTACTGACTTTGTCCTTAAAAGTAATTATTCTGCTGACTTTGGCCTTGAAATTAATTTTTGCGGATGTGTGTCCTAAAAACTAATTGGACTGTAAAGTTTGTCCTTCTAGTGAAATGCCCCTATATTTAATATATTTAATACATGTATATATTTTTTCGTTAATTAACTTATTTAATGAATTAATTAATTTTATTAATATTATTAATAAATTTAAAATTTGAAATTAATATTATTAATATATTTAAAATTTTGAAACTAATTTATATTATTTTTCAAATATTTAAAAAAAATTATTATATTATAACTTTTATAATATATGTGTATCTTATTATAAATTTAATTTTTAAATTTAAAATCTTATATTTTTAGTTTTCAAACATTTTGAAAATTAGCCCAAGGCCCAATTTAAATTGGACCTCTTATATTAGGAGCAACCTTTTGGACTCACATATTTGTTCAGGCTAAGCCGTTAGCTAGCTAGGGTAGAGTATTTGATTATCCAAACTCAATCCTTCGGCACTGCCTTTCTTAAACACCCTACTAACTAAGTTGTAGGCTAAATTGGTTAACCCTAACATGACTAATTTAGACCGCATAGGCTATTGGGCTCTGATACCATTGTTGAAACTGGGCCTATGAAATATACCCTATTGGACCTTTGTTGGGTGAATTTCAAAAAATTTACCCTATTGGACCTTTGTTGGGCCTATAAATTCTAATTTATCTAAAACATTTCTAAATTTTATTTAAATAAAATACTTTATTTAAATTTATAAAACGATATAGTTTTGTTTAATTTATGTAATGAAACATATATACAAGCATCATATACACATATATGTATGTGCATGTGTAACATATTAATCTATGGAAGGTATAACATGCCCATGTATAGATGCTGTGATTCACATCGCAACAGATACGTTAGCTCGTCCAATATGCAAATATATTGTCTAAATGTATGCATATATATACTTTAGCTTACAATATGAAATACTTATATATACACAAACTTTAAATAAAAAAAAATATTTTTATTATTATTTAAATATAAATGCAGATAAAAATATAAATATAAATATTTATAAATATAACAATGAAATATTAACATTATATATATATATAATTATGTGAATATATTTAAATCAATTACATTAAATTAAATAAATAATAATAATTTTTTTATAAAATCGAGAATACATACATATGTAAATAAAATAAATTATATATATATGTATGTATGTATGTATGGATGTATATTAAAATAATTACTTATTTATAAATGTATAATGATATATTATAAATATAAATTAATAGTTATAAATACACAAAAAATATTTTTAATAAAATAGGTTTACTTATTCTTGTGCACGACTCAGAAGTAATTTTTTTCTAAATTTTAAATAATATTTTAGTTAATTTTATATGCTTTTAATTTAAAATAATAATATAAAAAAATTTCAATATAAAATTTTGAAATTTAAATTTTCAATAAATTTCTAAATGATATTTCGTACTTAGAAAATATATTTCATAATTTTTTGATTTAAAAAAAATTATAATTAATTATTGAATTTAGGCCTGTATTTAAAATATTTTTATTAAAAATGTTTATTTTTTATTCTTCTACCGAATGTTTATTTTGTGTTAATGTAATTTTATAAAATGTAAAACATAATTTTTATATAATATGTATATTAGTAATTAATTGATTTAAATAATAATTTAATGATAACAAACATAAAAAAAATTATTTTGTTAGTGCCAAATATAATATATATGCATTATACACCATATATAAAATTATATAACATGTTTATATAAATTATGATGAAGTAATTATATTATTAATTATATATATGCATGTATTTATAATATATATATATACATATATTATTAAATATAAAAAATGTTTTTTTAATTTAGTTTTGAGCCGTGACATTATAGGTATAAGCATAATTTTTTTTAAATGTATACATACATTCAACCAAAACCATTTTGTGAAAATATCATTTGCATATCAGAACCGCCATCTAACTAACAGTATAAAATATATGTACAAAATAAAACATTATATTTGAGCATTAATAATTATATTATGATCAGAAATATACCTCACTTTCAATGCCTTGAAGTACACCTTGAAATGATGATATATACCCCTTGAAACAATTTCTGATCTAAAAGAGTGCTAGTCCTTGAACCGTTAACCACCAACTAAGGTATAACAATTGAATTGAATTGATTTGAACTTGATAAAATTGGAGAGAAGAGAGGGGGAGTTCGACCAGCAATAAATAGCGATGGAAGCTAAAAAAGATCAATATCACATGGAGGAAGAGATGCTTAAATAGAGGAAGAAAATGAGAGAATTTAGGATCTCATCTTTTACTCAATCTCTTATAATCTGAGCCATCCAAAATCAAGCCATCTCTTCTCCATATTATAGCCACATATACCCCCTATTATGGCTACACATACTAGCCCCTCTAATGGGCTATGACCCCATCTATGGTCCAAACAAATATTTTGCATTTTAAATCTAATTTAAAAGGCTTATTGATATCGTATATCGATTAATATATTTATAACTTTTATAAATATATTTAATATTTGTTTATCAAATAAAAATCAAATTTATAAATATTATTTCATAAATGTTAATTAATTTAACTAATTTATAATAATTATAAATTAATTAAAACGTTTGGTTAAGGAGAATTCATTGTTTCGGTTGTTTGACTCTTTAAGTGTAAATTTAGTCAGCGATTAATATCAAACTATTCGAATATTAACAGTCACACGTCACTTAGCAGGTGGTGTGAAATTTTGGCTAAATTCATCTCTTACTTGATTTCAATCAAATCTAATTTTACATTGTTAAGCATTACACGGTTGTGAGTTTTATTTACACTAATTCTCTTCATCAACACTATACCACTTTGAACTTATGGAATTTGGTAATGGTCAAATATCGTTCATATTCAACTCTATAGTCCAAACAAAAAATCATTGGTTCAATAATAACAATTATTATTTACCGAAATGCTCTGGCCAGAGATTTTGACTTTGAGTTGACTTGAGTTGACCGTGATACTAACCTCATATAACCGAGGAGACAAATCCTTCCTTGAATGGTGCTTCACTTCCAATACTTCCACTTGACACATATAGTAGCTCGATGGACATCGTGCCATGATTTAAATATAATCAAAGCGGAGCTTTTATATTAAAGATCGACAGTATTCTCAAGTCGAGAGAATTATGTAAATCAGTCACATCGATATTTTCTGTTTGATCTTGGTTGTATTAACCAACAGAAAACTATCAAGTGAGTCATTCCATGGTTATCCGATAACTATCAGTATGTAACCACTTGGTGCCCCCAGCAATCATGAGTAATACATTACTGAACATTTGAAGAGCGTTATGTACTCTTGCCTCAACAAATGTATCGATATTCAGTCTCGATACATCTTGACTAGGAATATTTAAAATGGTATATTTATTTTCATTGTGATAAATTACTCACAATTACAACACTTTGTAAATACTATCACAAAACATACCATTTATGGATTTCCTATTAAATATACTTTTAATTAAATTAATTAATTAATAGAACACATTATATCAAGTATAAAATAATAATAAAATACCTTTTATTTCAAACAAGATTGGTTATCGAGTTAGATATATATAACAAATTACATAACTGCCCCTAGGAAATACCCCTAACTCTATCGCATCACTAGTTTGAAAACATCTATAAATTTCCAAACCACTAAAACTCTATCTATCTCCTCTTCCAGGCTTTCCAATGCACATAATGTAACTCCAGACCTTCCTCTTATTTCGTCCAAAGATACCAAGATCCTTTCTCCTCCCAATTTCCGCAAAGCAATGATTCTCTCGATCACAATGAATTCTGGCATCACTTTACACTAATCAGTCCATACCCAAAATTACCCTGTACCCTACGAAGTTAAACACAAATGGTTTGTAATAAAAAAAAATGGTCACACAAAACGAACTCTAAGTTAGTGTACTTTAACTCGAGAGTGGCATGCACACCAATTGGATTAACTAGATGCAAAAGTAACTAGATAGGTGACATCTAACCTTACTCCATCAACCACATCCTTAGAAATGAAAGAATATATAACACCAGTATCAAACAAAATAAGTGGAAAACTAGAAATGGTTATCATGCCTTCCATCACAACATTCTTGTCTTTCTCTTCAGAAGATGGTCATTCTTTCGGTCTCTCTAAAGTAGACAACATTGTCTTCTTCAGCTATGAACAGTACTTCTTCTTATGGCCCGGATTTTCACACTTATAGCACTTGACCTTGACCACTACCTTTTGTTGCGAGCACCTAAATGCATAGTGCCCCTTATGCCCAGTATTGTAGCAAATAACTTCCAAAATATCTTTTCGGCATCCACTCTCTTGGGTCTTACCCTTCAGCCGCTACCCCTTCTTCCCTTTCTGGTAAGGAGAAAATATCTTCTTTAGCTCTGACTTATGCTTCCCTTCTGTCCTTCTTTGCACTTAGTACAAACTATCAAACATCCTCGCCATATCCACTACGAACTCAAAAGGTGATGCCATATGCGCCATCACCTTGTGATATAAGCCCTGCTTTAAACCCCTGATAAACTTCTAGTTCTTCTTTAATGGGGTGTTAATCATCTCTCGGTCATACTTTGCCAAGGCATTGAACTTTTAGATGTACTCTCCCATACAAAGATCTCCTTGCTTGAGATCGATGAATTCTTTCAACAGCACACTTCTTTGAGGCTCGAAAATGAATTGAACCTCGAACCTTTCTGTGAGTTATTCCTAAGTAATCTCATATTCAGGAGATTCAATTATCACTGTCTCTCACAAATCTAAGGCATCTTCATGCAGGTTTCTAAAAGAAATCCTACTCTTCCACACATCATTCTGTCCCAAGTCCTTGAAGATACGCTCACTCGCCTTCATCCAGTTCAATACTTCCACTGCCAGTTCTATCCCGATAAAAATCTTGCCTCTAGGATTTATATAGTCTTGGTTCACTTTCAAAAAGTCCTCCCTCACGACCAGCCTCGGCTCGACTACTTTCGACATAGCCTCTCTTGTCATGTGCGCCATAAACTGCTGGAATAAAACATTTATATTCATGCCTAAGATAGGTGAAATTGCTTCATTCACTACTGTCGGAGGCACTTCTCTACCATTACCTTCCATGGTTTGTGTGTTATCATTCTCCCTCATGGCATTGGCATTCCCAACCGTGACTCCTCCACTTCTCAAATCCATTTCGGCTTGGAAACTCTTTATTAGAAACATAAATAAATAGAGCGAGACAACAATAGAGGAATAGATATATCCATGGAGAAAAATAAGTATGTTATATCATAACATATAGTTTTCCCAAGGTGCTCATTTTCTATTAAGCACTTTAATAATTTAACTATTTATAACTCTACTTTATTTAACTGTCCCCTAACATAAGCTCTGATACCAAATGTATCATCCCTCATTCCAAAACCCAAAGGTAGAGGTCCACTGTGTCGCGGTTACCTTGAAATTATCTTTAGGCGATCGAAATGTGATAGGTTATATAATGTAGTCTTAAGTAAATAAAGCGGATATTAACTAGAAGTAATAATACATCAATGCAGATTATGTTTAACAATTTAGTTCCCAATATTTGCACCCATGTAAGGTCAAAATATAATACAATAACATAAATAAAGGTGTTATGCCCAACATATGAAAATGCTTACATAAACACTTAGTACAGCGGAATCAACATAACACAAATAAAACCCAAGCCTTCTGCTTCATCTTTGGTGTCCTTCTTTCGTCCAACCAAAAGCAACCTGCATAATCCCACAAACTCAACCTACTCAAAAGAGTACCCATGAGTTTGTAAGAAAAACAATAATAAAATACGGGTCGGACATAAAGTCTGGTATAAGTAATACATTACCCTAAACATAAAATAAAGTGAGATCATGCCACTAAAGCATGGAATGGATTTTTCCCTCACTATAACTCAATGTGCAATTTAATTAACTTTAAGTTAAGCATACACAGTCTTAAGTGTTTTACACATGCTGTAAGTCCATACCTGAAACTAAATGATTCAGAATACTAAACATAACCATCATTTTAACTATCCAAACTGAAATGCCTTAGTCTCGGCTATCTTTGAGGCCTTACACCTTCTACTAAAGATATATGGTTAAAGTGTTAGCTTTGGTTTCCACAAAGGCCTTATGCCTACATAGTTTACTAAATTCCAACAAAAACAGTTATGGTCTCGGTTGACACGTAGGCCTTATACCTTCATTAACGTACTTCGACTTCCACTCCCTACCTCAAGCCTATTTCGTTCTCATATTTTGGTTGCTGTAGAATAAAATAGCCTATGATTTTTGGTTGATGATAATAAACATATATATATTCGTTTAAATATATTTGTTGTTGTACTATTTTATTTTTCACATAATCAGATAAATATTTGTTGAATAAAATAAACAACTCAGAATTCATATTCAAACAAATATTTTATTACAAATTCAAATAATACAAATTTAAGCTCTCACTATACATTTACATATTTTCAATCACTATACAATTTCAATTACAACACAGATTTCACTTTACGATTTTCACCTCACTGCATATTCACTCAACACTCGTATTTTTTTTCAACTACGTTCCAGCCTGAATCCAGCATCCGAACTATCTGCAAAATAAACACTAATGCAGTAAAATTGAAAAAGAAACATTTTGCAGTTCAAAATGAAGTGTGTGTTTTGAAAATGTTATTTTCCTCAGTTATTTTGGTTGTTCGTCATCATTTTCTTTTGAATTAATCATACACAAACAACTTGTGACATGCACAGTGTATCACTGTACATGCCACAAGGCCGTTCACATCGATATACACTTGCGTGTTAAAACTACAGGGATAGGTGAGCACAAGGTCAAACCCAAGCCAAAGGCTGGATTCAACTCAAGTGCATATAAGTCTCGACCAAATCAACCAAAACCAGACATATACAAGTTCATATGCATAGACTCGAAGCACATGCAGTTCAACTCGAAGCAGTAGGCACTCAAGCAATAGATCAATGCACACAACAACTACAAGCATCAGGTCACAAATAATGTTCCAGGCATAAACACACACACATCGAACCATATTCAACAAGCTATCATACAAGTGATCGAGTGTCAAATGCATTCAGTTTTTAACATTCACCAGACCAAAACCAAGGCCAACCACAAACCAGATTCAGAACAACAAATACTTCGTACTTGATCCAGACAGTGGTGAACACAATGCAGTTTATTTAATGCATAAACATACTTGAATAACAAGAGAAGATCACTTCAAGTTAACAAGCTTCAGGCATCAACAGATCAATATGGGTATGCATACATATGAAACACAGATTATCCACAAGCAACTCTGAGGAAATATGAAATGCAAGTATGAGCAAGCAGTTCAACATGGACTGATACAAGTGCACTCGTCACAACAATATGTAGTGACAACCAGTACAATGCAAACCAGAATGAAGTGCAACCAAGACATATCAAGCACAGTGACATGAAGAGGTGAAATGTAATAAACACATTCAAACAGAGACTAGAGCAATGAAGACATAACACATATACACACACATACATATGTATGTATACACATGGTGACACATTTCAAGTGGAACAAGGCTACACTCTACATGCAAACAAATATATAAATGACAACAAGACCACTACAAAACAGTGAAAAGAATACAAGTGCAATGGCCAGAACCAAACTCAAGTATACATATGCAGTAGAACACAAAGCAACTCAAAGACATGAATGTCAACCACACCAGAAACAGACCAGACCAAACCAAAATTTCAGAGGGATGATAACATGTTGCAACAGAGACCAGGTAGCATACAAGTGAAGATGGATCCAGTGCATGTATACATACACAAATGCATTCAGATGGGTCAACAAGCTTAAACAGGCTCACCAAAACACACATATACATACATATATGTATGAAGACAATAGACCATCAAAAATGCATGAACACAGAGACAGGCATGGCCAAATAAAATGAACTCAATGAAGCAGTGGACTAACTGGCCAGAGCTACAAACTTATATGTATGCATATATGCAATTATATACATACACATAATAGCACAAGTATGTAGGCAATATGATAACTCAGCTAACAGGTTACAAATGCACAAGAACCAGGATCACAAATACCTAGAAGATCACACACATTCAAGAGCAATAATCAAAATTGAAATAAGGAGCAGTTTTGAAAAGAAATGATCAAGTCGAAAAAGACAATTTTTATCTCGCAGTAGATACTATGATGAACAGGAATTAACCAAGTCAATTATCTCAAGAATTCAAAGTGCCGAAGTCATAGAAAGACATGAACGAAAAATAAATTCAAATGCCAGAAAAGAACGGAACAAAATCCAACCGAGTATGAAACGAACAGGTCAAAAATATATACCATCGTTCGATTAAAAAATCACAGCCAAGTAAATTCACGAAGATTTCAAATGAGAAATATACGAACGTAATTTTAAGGATTCAATCCTTATAAAACCCAATTCATCATCGGCTTATTAGGCATTCGATTTAAAGCAAATACCAGAGCAATAAATTACGAAACTCGAATCAAGTCGAGCACAATAAAAAATTGAGAAAGGGGCAAAAATCACATACCAATCTAAAACCATTCGAGCTCGAGACAATTGAAGCTGCCGTAAAGCTATCAAAGCAAGGAATCATCCGCAAAGCAATTTGAAGAACACAGATTGAAGTTGAAAGCTAAAGCATCAATTTGAACGTATAATTCAAGTGGCGACTTCAATCCTCAAAACCCTAAAATTGTGAAGAGGAACGAAAAAGAAAGGCGACCATGAAAATAAAAAGGAAGACGTCATTATTCTTGTGTTATAAATTAAAGTGGGACGGCTTCTCTTAATAGTTGGGCTTAAATTAGAATTAGGGTTTTGTATTTTAATTTTGTTTTTATTGTGTAATTTCTCTTTTAACTTGTGTAATTGTCTAGTCATGTGACTAGGTTACGAACTACGGTGGTGTAGTTCGAGAATTCGCAACTCGGTGAATGAGTTGTGGTAGGGTTTTGAGCGTAGAGTTAGGTTACTCATTAGCGGGTGCGCAAGTTTACGTGTGTAAGCGTCTGACTACTTAATTTCTAGTAGAAACCTTAGGGGCAGCACGTAGGTAGGGTTTGCCGAAGCTGGGTAAATTTATGTGTGATCTCTTCTGCATTATTTTCTGTTATTGTTTTTCATTTCCGCATTAATTTTTATTATTATTAGTATCACCCTATTTACCCCCCCCCCCCCCTAGAGTGAAAACGATCCTACAGTTGCCATTATTGGCCTTACGCCGATGCTGTTGTATTTCGGCTACCACTCTAGGCCTTACACCTACTTCATTTTTGATTTCTTGATTGCCTCCCTTGACCTTATGTCTATCACTGTTCCCTTGGTTGCCACCCGAGGCTTTACACCAACTGCTTTCGTAGTCCGGACGGTTGCCGCTTTGGACCTTACACCAACGCATTCATACTTCGGTTGCCACACTAGGCCTTACACCTATGCTTTCATGTTTCAGCTGCCACATCAGGTCTTACGCCACCCTTTTGGTCTCTGGATTGCCACTTCAGGCCTTATGTGTCAACCGAATTCACTACCTAAATAATCCACTATTAGGCTTTTCTCTTACTTAACTATTCCTTTAACAAAGTTATCACATTATTATCAATGTTCTAATTATTATTTTCGGTCATCTTATGGCACAATTTTACTTGTTGCATTATCGATGTTTAAGTACTAGTTTCGATTGTCTTAAGCCTTAGCATACAATTCAACCTCCGGAAGCTACCAGTTTCGGTTTACGCTCATTTCCGAGAGCTACACTACTCTCAGCATCACTACCCTTGGTTTTGTCTGGGAAAGCTTGCCTTAGTTTAACTTAATGACTTATGAATTTTAACCTTTAAATTTTTGAAACCCTTTCTCTTCTTATAGTTCCTCCTTTAACCGTCCTCGTGTCCTCAGTCCACCTTCAGCCTTCGAGTACCCCTCTGGTTAATGAACTAAAGTGAATGCCTCATAGCTTTCTTACTTAAGTTTTGTTACTTAGGTTTTGGTATATTACCATCGGTTCAGCACATGTTGGGAATTGTATTCTACACGTCTGGCACTCACTTTGCATTATATCGACTTCTGATTCATTTGACTTGCTCTTTTCTGATCGTTATGGAGTACTTTGCTGACACGTTCAGCTTAATTTGTGGATCTAGTCTGTTGGCCAATTATTAATTACTTTATTTAATTAAATTACCGTCCAGCCACTATTATTTGCCTTCTGACTCCCTATTATAACTCTAGGGTCAAGCTTAGTTTCTTTTAAAGGTTATTTAATTTAGAAAATCCTAATAAACCTTAGTCATGATTTGTTTCTACACAATTACTTAAACTCTTAATTTCTACTCATTATCCATGTTATATGACACTCAAATAATTCATATCAATTTATTTACTTAAGGGAAAATTCTATAAATCAAAATCCATCTTTAAAAACATGTTCTCGACATCATATTAATTTTTCAAAGCATTTGGATTACGGAAAGCAAAAGAAATATTCAACATAAACATAGTCGTAACGGATTTATGAAAGAAAAAAGGATTGGAGAATATATTACTCACTTAGATACTTAGGTAATAAAGTCTCTAGTTCCCTTAGCTTTAAATCTTCTTTCTCTTCTTTTTTTGTCTAGGCGTAATCATCATTAAAGAGCTCAAGTTTTGTTTTTAGTTTGAGTATAGAATGAAATAAAAAGTGGAAAGTAATTATCTTTATTCTCATGAATAATTGGGACATCGGTTCATACCCTTATACTTCGTTTTATTCTTTCTGGTTAAGCTTTATTAAACACTATCTTTAATGAGTAAATGTACACCCAAATACTTATCACTTTAACTTGATAAATTAACCCCTTAACTCTTTATTCTCACAATTGATTCTTTAATAATTACTTATTAGTTTATGGGGTGTTACAAAAGCTGAGTGACAAAATACTTTGATCGCTCCAACTTTTTTGACAATATAGGGTGGCAGGTTCGCCGACAATGTAAATGGTAAAGATCTCGTTATTAAGAGGGTATCTATGATACTTTTAGATGATATCATTGAAATATGGTTATCCAATTTCATCTTTAATTAGAGATAAATAAGGGTGCGTTCGTGGACAAACTGAATTAAAGGTTATAGGTTAAAGTTGGAGGTTGTTGCATTCTTGGATAAAAGTTTGACTAGAGGTTGGTTAGAGGTTGGACAGAAAGTAAAACTAGTTCAATTTTTAATTTGTAATGAATAATTAATAATTGATGAATTACGGTTAATTTTAAATAATTAATAATTAATTCAACTACAAATTCGAACATTTCAAATTAAACTATAAATTCATATTTCAAATTATTATCATTAATTAATAAATATTTCGTATTTAATATTTAATAATTAGTGATAGAAAATATTAATAAATTTAATCAATAAATTATTAACTGATTATTATTAATTTTAGTCATTAGTCATTAATCGTTAACTAATAAATTAGGAATTATGTGTTCGACTTATTTTAGATAAGTCGAATATATATTTCACGTCTTTTCCAACCGCTACATTTTTAAAGTCTGAACGTTTTGGAATAAAACACTGACGTATCTAATACGTCCAACTTATCTAAGATAAGTTGAACGTAATTCTTGTTGATCGTTTTTTCAACAATTTGATTGCCGAGTGAAAGCATTCCTCAATCAGCATCTAAAAATACCAAAAGCGTCGCGGACACATAAATACCAATGTAAAGTCGATTTGAGTTAAATATTATTTAGAATTAGATTTTATGAGAAACCACCCTCTCCATTTCCACTCTTATAACAATTATTACAACACTAAAAAACAATGAAAGATACATGTTTAAATCTACACTTATTTCCATTTATTAAAAATATGGTTTTCCATATCATGTTATTATTAATTTAAAAATAGGGTATTTAAGAAGTATGCTACCCTTTTGTCGATGAAAGAAAGTTACATGGAGAATAAAAGAAAACAACCTATCAACTTCCCAAATCCTATATAAAAAGTTTATCACCAGTTTCATAGGGGAATCTGGTAGCTCTTAGAACTATGCCCACTCTTTCTTCGCCCATAGCTAAATGAAGTAACTGGTCATATTTCCTACTTTTCTTCTCAAACAACCTAAATTTCTCTCACTCCGACGTTCTTCACAAGCTGTTTGATCACGGCTAGCAGAATGTGTGACCCCAAGTTCTTTCATGTTGTGTTTTTATGAATATCGAACCATTCTTCGGAGCTGATTGAGTTGAAAGCGTGCCTTGGACTGCATGTGAGACCAAACTTTGGCAACAAAGCAACGTCAGAGAAGAAGAGGTGCTCATTCATTTCTTCAGCGATACCACATAGTTGAAATTTTTAGTTGTTAACCAAAACTATATACCATAGGCCGATAGACGTAAGAATAGCATCATTTCTTCAGGTTTTTTTAGCAAAAAAGAAAGAAAGGATGACGTGATTCTGACTTGCTAAAAGGCCCGAAATTTCTCGGGACCAATCCTGAATAAGTTATTGTCCTAATAAAAGTGGAAGACAAATCTCTTGGACTTCATTGATACATGCAGATATAAACACATAAGGAGGTTCTTTTATCCTATTTTTCCTTCGTAAATAGCATATACAAAACTGGAAGCATCCAAAATTTGATATCTGGCTACAACCTTAAAATTCCACATTCAATAGAATGGACCAATGATAATGGGATGAATAAACACAACGACAAATTGAGTTTGTACACATAATTGTCAATTTGACACAAAGATCAAACGATTAAAAAATTTAGGACAATAAAAGAAAAAGATGATGGTAGCAGTTTAATCAATCTCTAGTGGTGCATGGATATATATATATAGACACACACACAGGGGTGATGGGGAAAATTTTCACCCATCTATCCACTAAGATAGAGCTGACGATCAACCGCTACAAAAACTTTATAAATAAATTAGTATGAAGTAAAACTTATGTAACTGGTTATTTTGTGTGGTCTTCTACAGGAAGAACTTCACTCTATCATCCCTTCTCATGGCACTATAAATAGCTTGAACCTGAAAGAAGATGCAATCTGGATTAAAAACAATAACTTTTAAAGTCATAATTATACACAATTTAAGTATATGGAAATATGTGGAGAATGAAGGATTTAAGTTGCAGCGTATTGTACCTATTTTCTATGTTGAAAATATTAAAACTTTCAAGGAAATCGAGTATAGTTGGTTTAAAGAATCCAAATTCTAACTGTAATGAAGAATTTATTTATGGATGGCTTATAAGCGTTGTGCATGTGTACAATTATAGCCATTCATTAAAAATAAAAAAAGGTTCAAAATCTTGGACATGATTTCACTCTTTCGATATTTTAGTTTTTCTTGTCAATTTTGAAACTTTAGGAAATACCGGCACCAGGATTCGGTATTTGATTTATACAGAAATACATTGATAAATACTGTATTTTACTAAAATAAAATGTGTTGTATTTTTAAATAATTGGTCTGTTATGAATTATAAAAATTAATAAAACCAATACTATTACTTCTTAGTAATAACAATTAGTTGAAATTATCCACTAAAAGTTTCTCTCTCCTATCCTTGCTTTCTGCCATCGTTTTCGTAATGTTATTTTCTATATTATTCACCGGAAGGTATTCTTTCAATCTCTGCCATTTTAAACAATGTCTTCTTACAATCGCTAAAGATGCAGTATTAAGACTTGGCCGTTGATTGTGATGATATTATTACAGAATTTAGATTTAAAAAAACCAGAGAGAACTGAATCATAGACATGATTATTGTAAGCAGAAATGTAAGGAGTCAAACTTTTTAGCAACTGCCCTAGTTCTGTTACAAGAAACAAAAATAGCTTTATCTAATGATAAATTCTTCATTTTATTGGAAGGTACATCTCCAAATGAATGGAGCTATTTGAAAGCTGATCGAAGCTTAGATCCTTTGTTTATTGGGTGGAGCAGTAATATTTGGTGCTTAATACAAGAAACGAAACAGTCAAATATTCTTCATGTTGCTTTAGAATTCAAGAACACTAAAGTCATTTGCTTCATCTCAACTGCTTACTAGAGTCAACAGAAGACGAAAATTGTGGCAAGAATGTATCTACTTTAAAGAATTAACGCAAAGTCCACTGTTCATGAGAGGTGATTTTAACAAGTTTTCTGGAGAGAGAAATAATAGAGACGGTGAATAAAATGGCATTATCGAAGATTTTGGTTTATATTTCAAGAATGCAACCTTGTTAACCCTCTTCTTACTAGAAAAAGATATACATGGACTAATATAAAGTTGGATCCAATTTTGCACAACTAGGCAGATTTTTCATAAATCCAAAATATGAATATACACGTTCTTTATTATGATATATAAAGGTTTGGCTACTCTAATCTCTAATCGATGTCCATACTATTTGATACTGGAGATGATGCTTTAAAGGAAACTACTTATTTTAATTCAAGAATATGTAGAGTTTGGAAGAGGATTTGATGGAACGATTGTAGTTAAGTGGATCTTATTTCATAAAATTGGATCTCATTCACAAGCCAGGTGATGCTGCCAGTGTATTGTCCATGAATCAAAGACATTGAGAAAGTTTCCAGAAAGGTAGAAAAGAGAGATATTTGGTGATATCTGGTTAAAGGAAAAACAGTTTAAAAAGTAAAATTCTGGATGTAAATATTTAAGAAAAAAAATGAGATTTCTAGCTATTGATGAGAAAATTTGTACTTGACAAAACTTTATTTGTATTGCTGCCTTGATACTGGAGACAAAGTTCAAGAACACGATGGTCCAAAGAACACAATAAACAAAAGTGGAAAAACAAAGTAATTTTTTATCGATAACAAAATTAAAATTATTTAACCTTTGTCATCTTCAGGCATTGCTCCCCGTTCTAATTCTAGAAACATTTTTAACTTATCAATGCAATTCATCAAACCTCATTGTGGCTTCTTCATCAACGTGATTGAGATCAATTAGCGGGAAAAATTGGTCTCAATATAAGAATTACGTAGATATGGTGTCAACAATTAAACTAAAAGCATATTCGTGAACTTAAAATCTAAGTCCGTTATTTATTATTACTATTATTATTATTTCAGTCAAACCAGATGTTAATGGATGAACCATCCATAGTATCCCAAAGAAGTATACACGACCCTACAACACATACTTCAGGTAATCAAAAGGGAATACACCACGGGGATTCAAACTCGTATCTAGTGATTTCTTTATGTCTTATCCACTGAGCTACCCTTTGGGTACTAAGTCAACTATTATGTATGTGTACTACACATATATACATATACACACATGTCTATGTGTGTGCGTATATGTGTATATGTGTGTAATGGTAGTGATGTGTGTAATGGTAGTGATGTGTCCAAGGTGCATGTACAAACACTTCCTTGGGTAGTTTATGCCATATTTAATATATTGAAGATCAATATGGCTAATCGACTACATGGTTCCATAGTACAGAACACTAAGCACATGCATACATAAGGATTAAAATAACGAAAACTCGAGAAGTGCTACCAAAACATCACTAAACATAACAGTAAAGTGTTCAAAGCTTTAACTTCCTTGCACCAATAAACTGCCAACTTGTTAGGATTTTATATTGAGAGAAGGAGAGAGATATAACTTTAAGCACAAAAGAAACTACATTGTTATTGCTTGAAAATAAACTAGAAATTACAAAGCTATTTATAGGCTAATAAATAAAATCTAAAGAACTACCTAAGAAATAGGATCTCTCCTACATTATTGCTAATGACCAGGTCAAACAAAGAACTATTCATTATTTCTAACACCCTCCCTTAAACTAGATGTGTTAACATCCAGTTTACAAAGCAATGAACTGCGGTTCTTAATTTTTTTCGTCTTGCATAGACGAACTCGATCACAACTTTCACCTCTACCTGGTTGGACATGCTCAACTGTTTCGTGTTGATTGGTACTTTAACCAAACAACTACTCTTGGTTTCCTTATCGACCTCTCCACTCGGGTCGTCTCTTGATACTACTGTATCTGTCATCCCCCAACAAGCTAGAGCTGCGGCTCTTCTTCCTTTGCTTGTTGGATGACACGAAACCAGTACTGCTTCACTTGTAGTCTTGCCTACTTCACTTGTAGGCATGCCTATCTTCTCTTAGGCATATTATCAAACAGTTCACGAGCACTTCACAAACGTCCAACCTCACTACTGACTTCGTCTTCTTCGCTATCACATCTGCAACCAACGTTCTGTTGAACGTCTTCCTCGTCATCCTAACATTATCAACTTCAGGCAAATAATTATGTATTGACAGTCACAACTTTCCATCTGTACATCAGACAGAAACAAAATCAACTTCAAGCAGAAACAACTCCTCCTCATAACGATAGCCATACAATTCATATGCTATACCATTCATACATCCTTCAACCATACACCATACCTTCACTTCTTCTTCCATCTCACTGCCCTGCCACCAGAGCAGCAACATCAAAACTAAAACTGCCTTCACACTTACAGCAACCATAACCAACCAATCCAAATAGCCTACTGCCTTTTGTTACCATTTGTTACTGCAAACATAAACCATCAACCTGTACAAACTTGCATACTTCACATCCATCTCAGAACTGCTGCCTCTCACCAAACATACCATCTTCTGTCAACAACCATCCACTGCCACAGTCCTACCATTACTAACCCATAACTGCTGCCTCCACAGCAACCATAACTCACTGCTCCACCATTCACCCCAATATACATCTCCCTGCAACAGTTCTACAATGCTCCTATATCACCTATCATAACATACTCTGACTGCTCCTCCTCTTATTTCTGCTCCACTTCCACATACTTTACCTTCACTTCCATATACTTCCATCACCTACAACAGTCACCAGCTCACTGCCTAAACTACCGCTCCCCTTCACCAAACTTCACCTTCTTCATATAACAGTGCACTTCAACTTAAACAACACCATTACCACTGCATCCTTCCCACTGCATCACCATAAACGAAACTTCACTGCCTAGAACAACACTTCCATTCACCTCACCACTTCACCATCTACTGCCACTGCACAAACATTCCACAGTCAAAACAAACCACTCCTGCTACAACCTGCCTCCATCCTTCAAACCATTAGCACTTCAACACTTCAATACTGCCTCCAGCATCTAACCGCCGCCAATCAAAGACTTTAACAACTCCTTACTGCACATATCAACCCCAAGCCACCTCTTCGACCACTTAAGCATCACCTTCCACCTACACATAACACCTTCACCAAACAGCAACACCTCTGCTTCGCTATACTTTCAACTTCAACCACATCCATTACCATCAACTGCTCCTGCAACCATCACTTCACCCAAATCGCAACCTGCACCCACGTTACTCCTCAAAAACCAAACCGCAACCTTCAACTCCATCCACTGCAATCACATATGCTTTGCCTCCTTCGCTTCTTTGCCATCAACCTCTGCAACTCCGTTCCTCCCCCAATTGAATATTGCATACTCCTGCAACCATCAACGGCAAACAAACCCGCCACCGCACTCCTTAAGCATCCTAACGTGATCCCAAATATCCGAACAAACAAGTGAATTCGAAGAGTAAATCGTGATTTTTTTTGGTTCGCCTTTTTTTGTTGCGTTTTGATTTATTTTTTTTCTTTTTTTTTGGTTTTTTTTTTGTAGACTAGGACTCTCTATCCTCCCTCTCCCTCTCTCTTCCACCTAGCTCTGATACCATGTTAGGATTTTATATTGAGAGAAGGAGAGAGATATAACTTTAAGCACAAAAGAAACTACATTGTTATTGCTTGAAAATAAACTAGAAATTACAAAGCTATTTATAGGCTAATAAATAAAATCTAAAGAACTACCTAAGAAATAGGATCTCTCCTACATTATTGCTAATGACCAGGTCAAACAAAGAACTATTCATTATTTCTAACACAACTTTCATGCATGTCTTTCTAGGCTCTTAAGTCTAGTTATTCTCCGGTAAGTCCATGCATCTCTTTCTTTCAACTTTTGCTCGAAAATACACATATTAGTACAGTACCAAAATATGTTACTTTTACTATTACTATTATTTCTAAAGCTTCTCAAATTTCTTTGCTAACATGTATTCCAATAAAAGGATAGATTGATAATAAAAAATTCAAGACGTTTGAATCTGATAAATTAACTTTATCATTTTCCTAAATGAAATTGATCCACTCCATTTCACTTAGATCAAAATGTACAATACATTTTGGTCCAAATATAGAAGTTAAAATTATACTAATAAGAAAAGATTTTCAATAACTTCTTCAAAATCGTTCAAATAACATTTGTTTGCAAAATGGTTGCAAATTTTTCTACTATGACTGAATACAATGTTGCAGTGGGTTAACTAAACCCGCTGCAACCACAACGTATTTCTTAAACCCGTGCAAGAACCAATTTCACATAATAGAATGAGATAGTAGGAATTATTAACAGATTGTGTTTAAAGAAAATGAGCTATATATTTTAATAGCTAATGAGGCACTTAATCTAGACACCTTATGTTACTACCAAATATCCTTTCGACCTTGTCGAAATCCTAATGAATAGAAGGCAAAGAAGAACAAAAGAAGGAAGCTCTAGCAAGACCTTTTGAAGGAGTCGAAGGGATGCAACGGCCAAAGACTAGAAGTATCAAAAGCTTATGAAGGGGACGAAAGGGTCGAAAGCATTCTTCCGCTTCAGTGAACACCTTTCGAAGCAGGTGCTTCTGCTTGCATGAAGACCTTTTGAATGAGTTAAAGAAACAGCTTTCGAAGACAATGCATAACAATCCTTCATATGCACGCCAAACCTTTCGAGTTCAAAGGTTCCGTCTTCACTCAAATCACTCAGAAGCATACCTTAGTCGAAACAACCCTTTCGAAAGCAAATTCAAGTCTTTCGAACCGGTCAAAGCCTTTGATATTCAAGGAAGGTTCCGCATCAAGTCGCAAGCATATGTTTGAAAGCTACAAACAGCATCGAAAGCATCACCATTTCAACACCTTCGAAGCCCCTGGAAACAACCCATCGACAGAGTCGAAAGCTCTTACAAAGCAACATAAATAAGAGAAGGCGCAACCGCCCCCATTCGAAAGCATGCAGAGGGGAGCGCAAGTGTCGAAGGAGTCGGAAGGCATCTGAAGCCACCTTTCGACCAGGTCGGAAGCACTGGGTCAAAAGGTGTCAACCCGTATCTATAAATAAAACCCAATGGGTCTGGTTTAGGGGATCCAAACACATTCATTCTACACTTATAATTTTTTTAAATTCTAAAAGAGGATAAACCCTAATTTGTAAATCGAATTAAGAAAAATTGTTCAATAAAGGCTTTCTTGAGTTACTAAAGGGAAGTCTTCAATATTTCTGATTATTTTATTGTTTCAAAAGCTTTTATTAGATCTAACTCTGTTTTCCAGGTATCGACCCTATCGAAAGACACCTTCTGACTTGGTCGAAACCCCTGCATTTTTAAGTAATTCCATTTATCAACTCCAGGCCATCTTTCATTGGACTTCTGCCTTCTAGTGGATCGAACCCTTAACCCAAGCTAGTTTTACCTTTGATTACCGATCCAAACCCAAGTCATTTAAGATTCCAACTTTCGACAAGGTTGAAACCATTCAAAACTGATTATAACCTTGAATTTTAAAGCCATCCATTAGGCTCCCGCAACTACCTTGAAAGGACTGTTTCGAAGGGAAAGTCAAACGACTCTATTCAGCCCAAAAGACCAAAAACAAGAGAACTTAAGCCTTTCGACTGAGTCAAAAGGTCAGTAAGAAAGAAATTTCACAATAAAGTCTGATTCGAAAGGTGATCCAAAAGAAGACATTCATATCTTAGCTCTCTCCAATAAACCAAAAGAGACCAAAAGGGTTAACCTTTCCTATTACATCAACTTTGGGGTGTTGACAAGTTTTCTTGTTAACACCTTATTTCATAAAGTAGAAAGAGGCAAAATAAGTAATGATAACCGACTCTAGTAAAGAAGCAAAATTGCACCAGATTGTAGTAATATGAGGTTTATATTCTTTGTAAACTAAACAATTTGTTTCCCTAGTGAATGCGTTCTTCCTATGGCGGACTTCAAATCTCCTTGCAGCTATTATTTCCCAATGGGGAAGCCCACGCGGGTGTGGAGTTTACTTACATATATTGAGATACAACTAAACCGTTGCACTAGCAACTAATAGAAAATTGGTGGGTGATTAAACAATTCTAATGAGAACAATACCGTTGGAGATGATATTGAAAGTAAAGGTGCATGAGTGGGCTATTATGCAAGGAAATTGAACGCTTTCTATGGTTAGAGTAAAAGAGATACAAACCGCTAACAATTGTTATTTATGCGAATTGAAAGAAAAAATTATGTTGAACAGACTTTTTTATCAATATGCCTTTGTTAATAAATTTGTACTAAACGTATGATATATATTGATCCAAATCTAAAGTTGGTGCATCCAAAATCTATTTCATTTCTAGGGAAATGATAGAGGACATCTATCAAATTCAAACAAGATGAATCATTTTGAGCTTCTCGACCTATCTTTTTTATTGGAATGTGTGGCATGAAAGAAACTTGAGAAGCTTTAAAAATACATATAAAGTTTATACACACACACACACTCTATACATGATATATTGAATAAGCTTATATTTGAGTAAATGTGGAAAGCAAGATGTATATGGAATTATTGGAGAATAGCATAGCAGCTAGAGTCAAAGCAGAAAGAGACATGGCTTGTTTGTGGAATCTGTTGGTGCAAGAGTTTAAATCTCTGAACAATTTACTGATATATGTAGGACTCATGTAATGTCGAGTTCTGCATCTTGTCTTCTAGCTTTGTATTGATTTTTAATATATCAAATATGGCATGAATTAGCAAAGGAAGCGTGTATATGCACACCTTAGATGTATTACTACCATTTATAAAAAAACAAAAAATATATTGAAAAATATTTGATTTATTTTTATGTTAGCAAATATGACTATATTTTTTATTTATTGCCACTTGGTCAAATATTTGCATTTACCTTTTTTTTTCTCTAGCTGAGCACACTAATGAAGAAGTCATAATAGAGTTTGATGAATCTGTATTGATGAATTGAGCATAGTTCTAGGATTAGAAATGAGAAATGATACTAGGGTCTAAAAATCAAGGATGAAAAAGGTTAAAATAGTTCAATTCTGTTTCTATAAAAATACCTTTTGTAAAAGAAATGCTTTGTTTCCAACTTTTTTTTTTTTACTATTATATACTTTGTAAAATCATTCGTTTTTGAAGTTAAAATGTATGGCTTTTATTGAATTTTTTCAACAAAGTATATTCAAAGGTCTGGTCGTAACATGCATAAAACTTGCATACATGATAAAAGTAACATACCTATGATCACTTGTACACATCACAGAAGTGTGATGATCCTATGATTGGGATCACCATTACAGAAAAATATTGAAGTTAGGGAAAAGAATTGGTTGGCATAAAGTAAAAAAAGATTCAAGGAGAAACTTGTGACATGAAAGAACATAGAAATGAGCTTTTACATTCTATTCTTGCTAATGCTGATGTACAAGGATATCTCCTTTATAGGTAGCTGGGAATTGAGACATGGGTCTCTTTACATAACTAGTCCATGTCCAAAAAGAAATTCAAGTACAAGAAAAAGCATTAGAAAACTGCAAAACTATTCCTTTTGTTTTCAGTTGATTCACAGGCAGCAAAAATTACAAATACAAGAAGATAGATTGAAGTGGCAATAAGTTCGTTGGGCTCACTGAGGATTGCATATCTAAAACTAATGTAGCGTGTAACTTTGCACCGTGTTATTTAATTGGTGCATGCACGTCCTAGCATTAAACTGAAATTTATCAGAAAAATTTAGCCTGTAAGGTTGTAACTAATAGGAAAATATATCATATGTATTATCAACCAGTTACTTCAAAAACCAACAAGCTTAGCAAAATGAAAAAATATCACCCAGCGCAGGCACACGCGAAAATAATAATAATAAGAAATCCAAAATGTACAAGTTATTAACCATGAATAAATCCATATGGAAAAGAAAGTTAAGTACTTGCAATGGAATCAAATTGAGCAAATATACCTGCTCAGTGGACCTAACATGAATTGGTCCAATGTTCACAGAGATATATCTTCCCTTCGAGGAAAGTTTCTGACTTACTTGCTCCTGATCACAGTACAGAAGTATTTGAGACCACAGGCTAACATTACAACAATGACACTTAACATATATCAAAGACAAGATTAACAACAAAAGAGCTAAAAGAACCTCTGGGATTGGATGCTGAACTACAGACTCAACTGCAACAACCATAGCATGCACAAAATCATCCCCTCCAAATCCAATTGCAGTAAAAGCTCGCACCATTGGATATGTATTCACCTGCAGTATAAGTCCAGAATATATAGCTGTAAGATTCATTATTTCGTATAGTTTTCAACTACCAAACCTTAAAGCGCGTATTTCCCCTTATATCGCACTTCTAATTTACCCCCAAAACTTTATCAAAACATTTAAAAACTACGCTGTCAAACATAGTCTCTTCTACCCAGCCAGATTCCATTTGAAATTAGTAGAAATGAAAGGATTAGCGCCGATGCTCACTTATATTTACGTCAATGTCACGTTACATAGCAGCGACATGACAAAGTTAAACAAGTTATAGGAGATGAATGACAACGACCGAATTTACAGGCGCAGACATAAGAAGGCGCACCTTGTGATCTAATTCAAGCCATTGTTTTGTAGAAGCGTCTTCCTTAGAAGAGGGAGGTTGGTCATTGGCGCATCTCAGGAAGAATGATGAGTGCAAATTCCGCACCAACGACAAAGAAGTAGGGAAAAGCGAAAGAGGGGAGATTATGGAAGTGGTGCGATGAGATGCCCGACACTGATTCGATAGGAGGAGGAAGGATTGCGCAATATTTCTTTTATTCGCCATTTTCTTTTTCGCTTGAGCAACTGATTTTCATGATTTATCGCGGACTTGGTTGGCTGAGTTAAATGCGCCAGTACACGATACAATGTTACAAATTTATATATGGGCAAGTGACTAATCATGTTAGTCTATTTTCAGAAGAAAAATTAAAGGTTGCTAATCAAAACGGAAATTGCACGATATAATGTTACAGATTTATGACCTTTTGCTGATTTGCTTTCCACCCTCGTTTTAACACTCCAAGGTTTCGTCAGAAACAGAAAAGCATATCAACTTTGCTCAATTGGAGACGAAAAGGTAAGCAAGCGCCCATCATTTCAAAATCAAAATGGATTCAAGTCCTAGACGTAATGGATCAACATTTTTCTCAAAAGCTAAATAGAAGTAATCTGTTGTTCCTAAACGAATCTGAAGAAGAGTTTTATTGATAACAAGTAGACTTCATAATCACGTACAATAGCACACCCAAATATGGTGATATTGTTTTTAATTTAAGCAAATTTTCAATTGTGTACATATTTTACTTTAACTTGTATGTATATTTTATACTTCTAGTAGGTTTAGTAGTAGAAATCATATGCTAGTGTTGTTCTCTACGTTGCACAAATTTTGTTTATAATTTTTGTTCTACCTTTCGTTCCAAGAAGATGCATATAAGGATTTATGATTAAACTTTCATGTTGTGTTTATGTACGTAACATTTTCGCCATGATCATGATAAAAAATGTTGTATAATTTAATTGATTCATTGTAATACATAATGTAGCTTCCATCATTTGGTGTGTCTCGAGAGAATTGGAGGCTCTAATCTAGTTGATGAAGGGGTAGTTGGTAAAATTAAACTTATATGCCAAATTTTTATAGGAGAGGGATCTCCATCCAAGATGTTTATATCCTTGATTAGTACCCAACTCAACTTCAAGTATCCATGAATGTCGAAGCACCATAATTTTTTGCGCACTTGATCTACATATCATCAGCATCGTATCTGCATAAAATTAGCTTATTTTGATAAATTTAGGCTATCAAAATTAATTACCAACATAGTACACATTAAAAATATAAATGATGATCGTTGTTTTCTGTTAGGGAAAATTACAAATCAAATCAACACCAAGCATCGCGGAAACAATAAATCAGATTGTGATGATGGTGGTGTAGGACAAACAAAAAATTAATATCCCAAATTACAGATCATATATGTGATAAACAGAAAAGTAAAAACACCATATTTATAGCGCTTTCACTATTGCGAGATAGTGTATATTCACTTTGAAAATGGTAGATTTTATTACTTTCAGAAAGAAAAGAGTTACAAAATTAATAATGGAGGCTAACATATAAAAGAAGATACAAACAAAGATCCTCTTCTAATATGATTGCATATGTCTAATAAACCTTAGCAATGACTATTAATAATGCACTGATCCATTCTCTGTCGTTGGATCAAATCTCAGTAGAAATATACACTGGAAACTCCATAACGTCTAAAAAAGACGAAAAAACCCTTGGAACCACGAACTCCATTTGCTCCAGATTTTTCCACTTTAGTCGACTTGAAATACTGACCAGTCGACTGGAAAGGATTTCCAATCAACTTCAAGCACACGAGTGTGCTCGGGTCAGAAAATGACAAAATCACATTCGATTGGTAGCCTTTATCAATTGATTGACTTCTGGTCCTCTACCCTTCTCTACTTGTCCAAATGACATATTTCTTCTCCTATCTGAAAATATTGTATCACTACTTCTGACAGTCTCCGTCTTGATACTATATTTCCATACAAGTCACCCAAGCTCCACCTACACCTTCATACTCCAAGCAATCACGAACATAAACTATGGATATTTTTCCAATAAGCTTCAGCATGACCATCACTCATTGCACTCTATCGATGAACTCCTGCAAGACCACCGTCCACCAACAAAGTGTTGAAATACCCTCTCCATGTACACCTATCAATCTCCGTCAAAATAAATAGCTCCGTCTACCAACTCACTCTCCGCATATACTACTATGCAGCACCTATTGGGTCCTACCCGTATTGGCGGCGGCTGAAATAGGTAAATTTCAAAAATAATAATAATAATAATAAATCCTATTTGGATCTTAATAGTCTTATGTAATCTATTAACTAGCATTAGATCCAATCTATGTATTTAAAATAAAGTCATATTTTACGTATAATATTCTATTTTAGTTAACTAATCATATTAATTAATTTAATTTGTTGTTTGTTTAAATATATCATATATATTCATAACATTATATGGTAACAAAATGATATATCCGAAGGAACAGGGCCGGTCGAAAGCAGGTGAAATAAGTAGATTTTTTTTTTCTTTCTATTTTTGGATCTATTGGGCCCATGAGTATAGAGGGTTATTAGATCCAGTTGAATACTGCTTTAAATAAAATCTCATTTTATTTAAATTGTTCAAATGGAAATTTCATAAATTTGATGTTTATATAAATTAGAGTATATCAAATATACTCTTGTATGTATATGTGTATAATATTTAATCGCTTTACATTCTTATTTTGGCAGTGAAAAGTAAGTTGTTAATTATGTTAAATATTCAATAGGTCATAATGTAATGAATATGCAATTAGTTAGAAATAGCAATTGCTACTTTTATAGACAATTCACCATATTTTACTTAACTTGTTTAAAGGAAGTTTAATTTAATTTAAATTAAATAAGTTTTAATTTATATGTGTATCAAAGACACTTGTATGTGTATAGTGCACGTGCAATAAACATGAAGTGTACATGGTTAATGTGACTGTATGTGGGTGCCGTTATTTACACCGCAACAGACACATTCGTCCCTTAATATATATCTTTGTTGTCCAATTTTTTTTAAATACATAAGTAACACTTGTGTGTGTGTGTATATGATAATAATAATACACACACACATAAATAAATAAATACATATATACATAGACATACAGATACATATACATACACACAGAGAGAGATGTGTAACAACCCGCATATTTTACGATTGTATATTTAAATGTTTTATTTAAATATAGCATCGTTAATTGGATTAAAGTCCAAAATGTCACTTTTTTCAAACAGTCGAATTAGGACTCGAGACCACTTCCATTGAGTCCAAAATGGCATTTGCGACCTTTTTGAGTATAAACATCGATATATTTAGAGTTGAGTGAAATTTTGATATTTTCATTTAGGGTTTTGGGTTTGGGTTTTAGCCCAATAACCTAACACCCAACCCATCTAATACCCTAACTCCCACTCCACTCCTCTTCATTCCTTCATAACATTTCCTAACACTCAAGCTAAAGTAAAAATGGGGGAAGAGAAAGGAAATTAGAATTCCAAGCCCTAGATTGAGTAGGAAATACAAATTCTAGCTCCAACATCAAAGAGAAGCTTAGGTAAGCATCCTCTTCTTCTTCTCCATCTCAATCTCTCTCCAATTTCAGAAATTTCCTATAACCTAACTTAGGAAATATTGCTTATGATCTTAGAATGGAGCTTCTAGAGTTGAAATTGAAGAGTAGTTGATCTTTTCTTTGCTTTAGAGCTTCTCATTGGTTGTTTTTGGGTTGAAAAGGTGAGTTTTTGAACTCACATCTATGTCTATATCTTTGATAGTTGTTAGATAGTAATTCCTAACATCTCTTCCTTGTCCATTTGCTTTTGGATTGAATTGGTTTGATGAATATTCCAATTTTTGGTGTCTTGAGGTCAAATCTTTAAAAATCCTATCTTTGATGTTTGAACACGTTTTTGGGGTGTTTCGAAGAGCCATACAAGGCTGGGTTGTCGCTTGGCGTAAATCCTTAGTCTCCGTTGCTCGTCAGTTCGCTTCCGGTTAGGATTTTGCCCCACTTGGGGGCTAGGCTGATAATGCTGTAGAAGCAGGTTCAATTGACTGAACCAGAAGGTCAGTCGACTGAACCAGGGGACAGAAAATACTCTGTACCTGTATCAGTCGACTGACCTTATGGTTCAGTCGACTGACCTGGAAACCGAAAGTTTCCGGGCATAGTATCAGTCGACTGACCACCTGGTTCAGTCGACTGATCTGCTTGTCTCAGCCCAATTTGCCTATTTTGCGTGGGTTTCCAATTTTAATCGATTCGTGTTGATCTGATTTGTTGTTATCATTTATATCGACTTTGATGACTTCTTTTTCGGGACTTTTGGTAATATCCATTTTGATGGATTCAGTATCGATTTCTATGGTTTTGATTCACGTCTTCGAACGTGAATCTTTGGTGGTTGATTATTTTTACAATCATTTTTGTGATTTGTCACTTTCAAATACAAAGGTTTCTATACTAGTAGTAAATATTCAAACTCATTCACAACCACGATTTCAACACTACTTTTAAATACAAAGCTCGTTTTAAAATCGTCTTCCAATCTATTAGTATATACAAACCTTTACCTCATTCGTATGAGAAATCTAATTAAACGGCTTAGTAAAACAAGTGGTATGAAACGCTTGCGTTTACTTCGTCGGTTAATTCTTGGACTTGTTCGATTGAACTCTTGTGACAATTTTTGAGTGGAAATCTACAATTTGTTCGTAAATATTTAAGTTAAGCCAGTGGTTATGGGACATGAAGCTAAACTCATTTATTTACTAGCTTAGTGTAATCGACACTTCTTGATGATCGATGATGATCATTTTATGGTTTTGACTAGTGATTTGCGATGTCTCTTTGTCCATGTGGGGGACTGTACCCCGATTTATGGAGATTCGTCTCATTTTTATAGGCTAGCGACCTATGGGTTTATTGGAGTTTGGTTCATCGGGCGTAACGCTGTACTACGTCGTTGTTCTGGTTTATTGGAGTTGGGTTCATCGGGCGTTCACTGTACTACGTCGTTGTTCCGTATTATTCGAGTTCGGTTTATCGGGCGTTCGCTGTACTACGTCGTTGTTCCGTATTATTTGAGTTTGGTTCATCGGGCATAACGCTGTACTACGTCGTTGTTCCGTATTATTTGAGTTTGGTTCATCGGGCGTAACGCTGTACTACGTCGATGTTCTGGATTATTTGAGTTTCAGGTTCCTCGGGCGTTCGCTGTACTACATCGTGGCACCGGTTCTATGGTTAGCGACCATGGGTTAGCGACCCGTTTGTGATACATGTGTTGGTGACTTTTCATGCTCCCGTTTGTGATAGGCCTTCCCCCTTTTGTGATTTTTGGATTTCTGGTTGTGATTTCTAGAATTTGTGTTTCACCAATTTATGTGGATTGGCATTGATAAGCTCTATCAATATTTGTGTTTTGGTGAATAATTTAAAGAATGTGATTCTTTTTGGTGTTTTGAGATGATTTGAGATATTGTATGATTTTTGTTGTTAATTGATGTATACTTGACACAGTATGGCATTTTTGTTATCATACGTTTTTGGTCATATCTATTATCCTATCTCATTTTATCTGATATTTATAGCTAGACTGATCCGTTTATTATTTCCTTTTTAAATAATACAGAGGTCAGACCGGGATATTTCAGGTGCTCCTGCTTGACTTCTTATCAGGGTCCTTCACCTGACTTTTGGCTAACTACTTTAGCATAGTAGTTTTTGTTAGTATACATTTGAGATATAGACTCCTTGATGTATAATTATTCTTTTGTCTAGCACTTGTATCTATTCTTTTGTGATGTAGTGGATCTAGTTTGACCACTACTTTGATGTACACTTCTATGTGTTATATTCATATATGTTTTCGCCTTTGTGATATGAATATCTGTGACTGATTTGTGTTATATTTATTTCTATATTTGTTTCCGAGGTCCACTTAGCCACTGTGTGGTAGCTTTGAGTTTGTATTTAATATGTCGGATTTCCTCTTGAAATGAAATGTAAGTTATATTTTCTGACATATCGGTACTCGCACAAAGCAATTACACAGATGGTCGCTCCTCAACAGCCTTATTCTTCGTGCTAGTCGACGGCATTACCCCATAGTGTCCTTAGCTAGCGTGAGTATAGAGGTGGGGCATCACAGATGTGTGTGTGTTATGTTAAACTATTGTTTTAACTATTTAAAATGTTTTGAATTTAAGAATTAATAATTTTAAATTCAATTTTATTATAGAAAGGTTTTAAAATTAAATATATGATTTTACACAAAAGTACTTTTTAACAAATTTTAAGTTAAAATAACAAATATATATGTATACATGTATAAATAATTACAAATAATGTTTTAAAATTTAAAACATAAATTTTTAAATTTTATTTGTATGATTTAAAACTTAAAGTTAATAGATAGAAAGTTGGCCTTAACTTGTGAAGAATTCAAAGTAGGTTTATAATTTTGCATAAAAGTCCACTTATGAAATATTGAATTGAAACACCTTTAAACTATGTAAATAGTAGCAAAAAGAATTTATAAACAAAATGAACAAACATATAAAATATGAAATCATATTTCAAATAATTTCAACTGTTCAACACAAGTAGCTTATTTATGTTTGTATATAAGAAAGTTTACGAAATTATATTAATAAATTAAATCAGTTTTCAAATCAAAATTGTTTTTTTATTTAATCATTAATATCCAAATCAAAAACAAAATTAGATTGGACAACCCAAGCATATATAAATTCGTTGTAATAATTTTGGGATCCAAACAATACATAGAAGATGAGGACATAAATGAAAGAGAAGTAGAACAAAGGGATTTAAAATGTATAATATCATGAATAACACAATGAAATAAAATTAGAAAATCACATTAAGATGAAGCCAAAAATCACACATTGAATGAAGAACAAGACTTCTAGATTTTGATCAAATCAGCCTTCAGATTTTGAAACGATCTGAAGCACCACCTTTTTCTTATTATATTTTGATTTATTTTAATTTTGTTTTTGGAAATATTATAGCTAGGAAGCCATTAATTTTCGGCCATATGGTAAGAAGTGTGTTGGAACCGAGCTAGTCGGGGATGGATGAAATATGTAGATTTCAAAAAAATTCATATTTTGTATCTACTGGACATATGAAGTCTAAAGGAATTTTAGATCCAATCTAAAAAGTAGTTAAATAAAATCTTATTTTATTTAAATTATTAAAATGGAGTTTTAAATTTAATCTGAATTTATCCATTATATAAGAAATGTATCTAATAAGTTTATATGTGTAAAATGTAAGTACAACATATAAGCAATGTATATATGTGTAACAGTAATATGCAAAAATAATATAGAGAAAAAAAACCTTACTTTTCACTCTTTTAGCTTATACAATTAATAGAGGGAAGATATGACTTTATACGTAGAGAGAATAACCTTCCATTTCTCTCTCTGTAATTAGATTGATATATTTATTGACATTTATCACTGAATTTAGACATGTCTTTGTTATTGTAATAACCCATAATTTTAGCACTTTGAATTGGAATATTAAATTAATTTTAAATATTCAAATATAGGTTTATTAAACATAAATAATCATGTTTTATGTGATAAATAATAATGGTGATCTTCTTTTGGAAAAATGTTTACAAAAATATATTCTTAGAAAAAATATCGATAAAATAACCGAAAATCGTTTTATCGATAAACAGCTTTTTACAGTCAGAAGTCATGAACGATTTTTTTTACATACACTTATTTAATTATTTAAACAAAAATAAGTAATAAAAATATATTTTTTTCATTTTTGGAAATAAAATAGTTATGATGTCATCGATGATGTCATCATTTTAAAAAATGAGCATTTAAGGAAAGTTTTTGAATTTAGGGATTTAAATATTCAAATAATTATTTTAAATGATAAATAATTCATTTTAGTTATTATATAATAATGATAATAATTGATTTGTAATAATTTTATAAATATATATACTTGTTTTATAAAGATATATAAAATTCGTCGCATTTTGGCAGATCGACGTCATATTTTTATAAATGGATTTTGATTAATATGGTTTTATAGCTTAAATAATCTTGTTTTAATTATTTAAAAGTAATAAAAAAATTATTTTCAAGTTTTGTTTACATAAATAAATAGTTTGATCAAAAACTGAAAATATAACCAGAATTCGGATCCCGGATTCACAACGGTTTGACAAATAGAAGTTGTATTGATACGTTGCAACTTGGTTTGACAAAAGTAACATATAGACACCTATTGTTAACTGGGTTTTTAACCCATCGAAATTCAATAAGAGTTAGATCATTCAGATTACGCTAGGATAACTCAAGAATCAACCAAAAGGACCAGAAAAGAAGAAGAGAAAGACCCAAGAGAAAAGATGCCAAAATAAGCTAAGGTGATGGATCGCTGGCGATCCATCACCTATGGATCGCTGGCGATCCATCACCTATGGATCGCTGGCGATCCATAAGGCTTGCTCATGGACCCTCCAAACCCCTTGCATCATGATTCATTACCATTTCTAAGCACACTTTCCAGGTTTCATAGCATGCCAAACAATCTAGCTCAAGAAGTGAAGACTCATCTGATTCAAGCTGCTTGGTCAAAATTAGCTAGTTTAAAATGAACCTACAGAACTCATACGAAGTCAGCTTGACTTGAAATTTTGGGAGAACATTTAGAAAACATAGGAGAATGCTCACAAAAAATTGAAGTCATTTGGAGTTGATTTGATGGAGCGCTAGGGACCCATCTAGAGTGAGCCCACCTCCTTAAATTTTTATGGTAGGTCGCTAACACCCCATAGAGTGTTCTTGCAAAGTTTCGTTCAATTTCGTTAAGATTTGAGCGAGTTATGGATGATTCTTCTGGTCTAGATGACCCATGAAGACAGATGATCAAACTAAACTCCAAACGACTTGATATTTGGACAAGGCACTTGAATAGAAGATGGGAGGACAACCAAACAAAGATCACTCAAATATATGCTAAGTGGATGGATAGCTAGCGATCCATCCCTATGGATAGCAGCGATCCATAGAAATTACTCAGATTGATTTGAGATTTTTGGTAATGACTTGATGTAACAACTGGACTCTTTTGCACCTGGACTTCTGGCCCAATACCCACTGAACTTCCCTATAAATTGTAACGATCCTTATTTTTTCGATAATCAAAATATTGAATTTAATAAGATTTTAGTATTTAATATTGTATGAAATTAAAATTTTATGATGTGTTAATAAGAAAACAATTAGAATGAAATTTAATAATGTTAATTTAAGGTAATTGATGACTATTTGGATGTAATCTCAAGCAATTGAAATAATTGTAAAGTAAATTGGTTAGAAATTGTAAATAAGGAAATAAATTAAATGTTATATTAAACAGTGAGATAGTATGTAATTAATTGAAATTGAATATAATCAGTGTTGTGTAAGTAGTTATAACATTTGTTTGTAGATAATAAACTTATAAATGTGATCAAATTAAGTAAAAGGTGACAATTGTTATTTATCACCTATTTATTTAATCTGTTGAATTTAATTGGAAATCAATGTGAATTAATGTAATTTAATATCATAATTAATTTGAAACAAAATGAAAACTGAAGAATAATGAATGTAATAAAAGGTAAACTAATGTTAAATATATCCAAGAAGTGATAGTTGATCGAATAACAAAGATTGAAATCAAAATTAATAAATTTATTGGGATTTTAATTTATAATTTATGAATTTATTGCTATTGAAATTGAATACCGTAAGTAGTGCAATATTTAACATTGGTTTTGACTTGGAAATTTACATTAAAAGATTATAAATTCCTAGGTAATTAAAAATGATGAAAAATGGGTAACCATTAAATTTGAAATTAAAAGTGGATTAAATTAATTTAATAATAATTTTTTTAAGGAAATTTTTTTAAAGGACAAATAATTTAAAAAATTTATTCATAAGGACATGCGCAAATAATTTTCTTCCAAAGGACAGGCCGAAAGCCCATTCACGCATTAAAACATTTCTCCATTTTCTTCATTTGTCTTCCTATTCGATTTTCAAATCCACTTTCTCCTTCACAACACAAAATAGAAATTACAAAAAAATGGCGAACGAAACCACAGGAAAATCGCTACCTCAATCTCAATCGCATACTTCAGGCGATCAAAAATAAGCAGAGTTTCAGCACGAATCTGATAACTTATCCCTTCAATCTGATAGTCGACAAAAACCCAATACCCTAGCGCCTCATTTTGATAATCAACTCGAATCTGGAAACGTAGAACCTCAACTGAGAATCGAGCCGAAACTGAAAACCTAGCACGTGAATCTGATATTCAGCATGAACCTGATACCCTGCCTCTTTAGTTTGAAAGTCCGCACAAAATGATACCATACAACCGCATTCTGAAACTCAGCACAAATCTGATACTGTAGAACCTCTATCTGATACCTTAGCAGCTGAATCTGATACCCTACCTTCTGAATCTCAAAGTCACCACAAAACTGATACCCTACAACCTCATTCTGAAACTCATCACGAATCTAATACCCTAGAAGCTCTATCTGATACTCAGCATGAATCTAATACTCTAGCAGTTGTATCTGATACTCATCATGAAGCAAATATCTTAGCTCCAGTAAAGACGTAGTAGGAATCTGCAAAGTTAAGACTATTAAAACGACCAATGGAAAAAGAAATACAGCAAAAAAGAGAAAGAATAACAAAAAGGAGACATGAAGAAAATAGAGCAGAAGAAAAGGTAAATGATACTATGAAATGAAGCATAACAAAACCTTGTGGATTGATTATGATACTATTGAACTTATTTTACAGAAAAATGAAGAAAGCATGCAGGAAAAAACAACAGATGACAAATCAACTGTAGAACGGGTGCAAAAAAGAGAATTAAGATCGAAGAAAAAAATGAAGAAAACAATTCAGCAGCAAATTCAACAAGTAACTGATACCATTAAGTTATGAAACCGATACTATTAAATCATTAGATGTATTTTAATAGTGTTAATATGTTAAACAGGAAAAAGCTCAAATAAATAAGGGAAAACAAATAGCAGTTGAGGAATCTGAAGATGAACAAGTCAATACGGTAGAGTTACAAGCCATATCACTTATAAAGATTTTCATGTTCAAAAAGTGATACCTATAGTTTGTTTGGTAGAAGACAAAGCTTAGTTGGTTAAAAAATAGATTTCATTGCGATTCGTTACAAAACTGATACTAATATATTGAAAATATGATACCCAACATCTGTTAGAATTAACGTGATACTTTGTATTTGGAGAAATTAATTTCAGCACGACACATAAAAAATGATACCAACATCCTACAATAGCGATACCTATTGTCTAATTGTGTATAGCTGATTCATTTTAGTTTACAAATTATTTCACCATCTTTTTTCTAGGAAAACTGATACTAAATTCTTACAAAATGGTACCCACTGTATAATATGTTTTAGTTCATATTTCAATGTTGCAATTTTTCAATAAAATGATACCTATATTTCAAAAAATAATACCCACTGTATAACAAACTGATACCTATATTTCATAAAATAATACTTATTGTTTGTTTAGTTGAAGACAAAACTTTGCAATTTTAAAAATATTTTTTCAATAGTTTGTAACAAAACTAATATAGTTATATTCATAAAATGATACCCACTATCATTGGTGGAATTTGCTGCTCCGTAATTGAAGTTATTTCTATCACAAATATAAAACTGACACTAATGTAATGCAAAACTGATACCTACTATCTGTTTTTATGGATATGATATCTTAAAATTGACATACTGTTTGTTTGAACCAAATTGATACATAAACCTTATAAACATGATACTCACTTTATCTTTCTTTGAACTTTATACCTTTAGTTATACAAATTACTTTCATCGTAATTTGTAACAAAGTTAACACAAATATAAGCTAAAAATGATACATACAATATGTTTCTTTTGAAGTTATTATGTAGCAATTTTAGAAGTATTTCAACCATAATTTTAAAGAAATTGATGCCTACATTTTGCAAAAATGATACCAAATTTTTGTTAGATAAAAATATCATGTTTTATCTCATGTTTATGGAAACTGATACCGCTATATCATGTTATATATTGTTATGTTTCAATGCTGTTTGTTTTACTAACAACTTAATGCCACTTTTTCATGAAATAGGATGATGATGACTTTGTGAATCCATGTCGTAAAAGCAAGCATGCGACATAAAAAGAATCAAACAAGCAGATAGCAAAATCTGAAGATGTTAAGGCAGAAACTGCGTATAGATGTGGCTTACAAGATATCTTCAAGATAATGAAACCGGTCAAAGAAAAAAATGGACTGAGCAAAAAACAATTCGACATCTTAAAGAAGGCACCATTTTACAACTTCTTCAAAGTCATCTATGAAGAAAGAATAACAATGAAAGAGTGCAAAAAGCATCAACACAACTTGGATGCTACTGTATGGAAACTAATACCTTCATCTTTGGAGAAGACAAAATGAAGGTCACTACTAGAGATATAAGCTTGCTTTTTAGTCTGCCATTAAAAGGAATAAACATAGAACTAATAAAAAAAATTGACGAGAAAAACCATTCCACCAGACTGCAAAGAATTTGTAAGTAGAAACTTTGGCACATATACTTACATAACAAGAAATGTTGTGGAAAGAAGAATAAAACAAGAAATATCAAAAAGGAAAGAAGAAAACGAAGAACATCTGCCTTTGTTGATAATAATGCAAATACTATTGACATTTTTCTTTCCCAACAACCAACAAAAACTGAGATGCGGAATTCTACCATATTTGATTGATAGTGAAACAATGCAGACTGTCTCATGGCCAGAAACAATAGAGAAATTTTTTAGTAAATTTGTCAAAAAGTTTATCTCCAAGCCAAGAAACATGTCTGGATGTTCCATGCTTCCATTGGTAAGATGTGTTATGCAAAATATTTTTAATTGAAAAAAAAATTTATGTTCAATATTCTTATCTAATCATATCTTTAAATGTTTACAGTATTTCATCTGTGAGAAAATGAACCTCATCCAACCTAGAAGGCAACTTGCTGAAGATTTATACAGATTTGTATGATGGGATGTAAGAAAGCTTAAAGACATTGTTGTGAAACAATTTTTGAATGATATAAAAGTTGGCCAGGTAAGTTAAAATTCAATCTTACTTACACTAATCAATATCAGTTTACATTTTATGTTCTCTCTGTGTGTAGTATAAGTTAAGCACGTAGAATAATTTTTTGTCTCTGCATAGTATCAGATGCGCCTCTTTGCAGTATCACTTTAGCTTCTGATTAGTATCAGTTTTAATGTGTAGCTTTAAATTTTTGTTTCCATAGTATAATTTTTCCTTAGTATAGTATATCTTGTCATTTTGCACAGTATCAGTTATAATACACAATAATACTTGGTATCATTTTTAACACTGCACACAATCAATTAGTAAGTGTACATAGTATCAATTTCATTACTATTATATTTTCTTCTATTAAACTAATCACTTATTAATGTCAATTATAACATAGAATTTACAACATACTATCATAAAACATTTGCATTTAAATTTTAAAACAAAATTTCTATTTCAATTACACAGGTAAAAGAAATAAACACTATTCTTCCATATCAACACAAGCTACTCCAAACAGCATCAACAAAAGGAGAATCAAGCGACAAAAGAAAAGGGAACCAACGGAAAAAAAAGAAAAATTAAAGAAGCTGAACAAAGTACTCGATCTTTTGAAGATTATGTAAGCCTTAATGTTTTGCAAATGCACATTAAATATTTGGACGAAGAAGGTAAGAAAACAAAGAAGCAATTGGAAAAAGAAAAGAAGTTGAGGATAAAGGTAGAAAAAGAAATTTTGAAATTGAAAGAACAACTGAGGGTACTCAAATCAAGACTAGAAGAAAATGAAAAGAAAAATTCAGAAGTTGAACTAGAGAGTAAGCACATGGAAGATGAACCTGACAACATTCTAGATGAACATGCACATGTAGAAACAGAAATAGAAAACAGAGAAAAGAAATCCACAACTGAAAACAATGAAGACAGAAATGCTGAGTCTCATGTGGAAAAAGTTAACACAATAAGTGAAATAAACGAAGATGCATGTTTAGATATAAAAGCCCAAAATGAAGAAAAAACATTCATAGCTGAAAAGAATGAAGAAGAAAATCCAGATTGTCAACAAGAACCTACAAAGTGTTAGAAAAAATAACAAAAATGGACAGGTACATGATTTTTTATTATTAATAATAACACTGTTTGATTCGAATTCATGCTTGCTTATGTTATAAATAATTTTGAGTATAAGTTAAAAATAAACTAATACCTAAATGTATTGAAAAATGATACCTACACTCCGTTTCTTATAACTTGATGGTCTGTAAATTGAACTATTTATGTTTACCATCATTTAGTAGAAAACTGATACCAAAATAGTGCAGAATTTATATGTAGTTGCTGTTTGATTAGAAATCATGGTTGGTTATTTTACAAACAATTTTCACTATTAAATAAATAAAAACCGATACCTATGTGTATGAAAAACTGATACCTAGTTTCTGTTTGAAAAACTGATATCAATGCAAAAATGATACCCATAAACTTCCACTATTAACATTACTGATACTAATAATATTATATTCATTCACCAATAACAAAAACTGACAGCTTCTTATTGTTAATATAGATCCTCAACTGAAAAAAATGAGAAGAAGTTGAAGACACAACTTCTGACACTAATACAGAACAAGTCCACCAAACAACTAAAAAAGAAAGTACATGCACGGAGACCGAAACAGCAACTGAAATGCATGAAAATGTGCTCCAACCAAATGAAGATACAACTATGGACATAAAAGAAAAAAGTGAAGACATGCTGAACAAAACAAATGAAACAGTGTTGAGAACAAATGAAGATAAAATGGCGTAAAAAAGAAATAAAAGACGCTCAAAAATTGGAAGAAGATACCAGTAAAGAGAGAAAAGTTGCACGGTACAGTGATGTAGTACTAGACCTAACACCTCCATCTTTCAATCTCAATATCACACAACAGTTGCAAGAGGGAATAACAGAAAAGGACAAAGAAAACAAACCAGAAAACCTCCTGGTCGGAAAAGGAAACAAACAGTTCAAAAACCAGCTTCTTATGTGAAAACAATAAAAACAAGAGAAAGGAAAAAAGAAAGAAAGCCCCAGCTTTGAATATGGTCAGAGAATGAAAAAAAATAGGGAAAAAACAAAAACCTGAAGAAAATAAAAATGATGAAAAACTTGTTGAAAATGAAAATGATGAAAAAGAAAGTGCAGAAGAGTCAATCCCAATGCCAATTCAAGTAATAGAGTCAACAATTTCAAATTTAGGGCTAGGACACTGCAGCAAAACCTTGGCATACTTGAATATAGAACAACAAAACACAATCAAAACTTTCTTTGCTGTGACATCATCACAAGAGTAAGTTTACAAACATATATACTAATGATACTTATTAAAATAACGTTGTATAATTTATATGTGTCTTATTTTCTTAAAACAGAGATGTAGCATGGACAGACAAAGACACAGTTAGAGGAGGATGTACAATAACAAAAAAAGTACTACAACAACTTCTTGAAGGAAATGCCACACATGGATCGGTACACACTTTTTTTTGCTTAATAATACTGCTACCAATAAAAATAATTACAAAAAATAATATCCAATAGCTATTTCCAATGCTATTTATACCAAAACTGATACCTATACATAACCAAAAATGATACCTAACTACTATTTGTTATAAAGTGATAGTCTATTAGTTGAATTATTTATTACAGGAAATTTTCCTCAAGGACAATTTTTAGGGCTTTTTTGGATGTAGGACAGCCCACTAATAATTTTATCTAAAGGACAAATTATCGTATTTTCCTTCCGGCCCACTTTCGCGCGCTTCTTCTTCTTCTTCCTTTCAATCAAATTTTCTGTCGCGATCCAATTTCTCTCTCGCAATCAAAATATCGATCAACCTCGTTTGGTCATTTCAATTTCGTTCTTCTGAAAATTGTATTTCATCGATCAAATTTTTCTCACGCGCGTTTGTCGATCTCGTTCTTTTCATATTTCTAATGTGATCTTATTTTTCTTCAAATTGTCTTAACTAGGTATGCTTATATTATTATTTTTTGTTTTTTTTATATTACAGTTAAAAAAAATTGATTGTGATTTCTAATTGTGTTCGTTTTTACAAATTACGTGCAGTGTTGTTTTTCTAATTGCTTGTTCGTTCTTCTATGGCAACTTTTGAAATCAGCAGCGGATTTTTTTTATTTATTCGTTTCTTTATGCAGTGCTGTATTCTAATATGCTTTAAATTTAATTTATCTTGCATAATCTTGCATTA
The DNA here is from genome assembly GCA_030737815.1 of Allium fistulosum. Classification (NCBI taxonomy): domain Eukaryota; kingdom Viridiplantae; phylum Streptophyta; class Magnoliopsida; order Asparagales; family Amaryllidaceae; genus Allium; species Allium fistulosum. The sequence continues at coordinate 491,230,688 of CM060905.1, read as the reverse complement.
ATGTTGGGATGATTGGAAAAGTATGATTGCTTGGGTTGTATATAAAGTTGTGATAGAGTGAAAAGTATCATTATTTAGGTTCAGTTTCTGGGTATCATTTTTATTTTTTCTTAGTATCATTTTTTTATATTATCAGTAACTAGGTATCAGTTTTGTAGACGATAGGTATCCGTTTTGTGAAATGGAAAAACTAATGTTTTAAACTGAACATATTTTTACTAATGTTTTTTTTGGCAGTGGTGATAACAGTCTTCTTTGTCTGTTTGTGTTGAATAATAACACTTTTAACACTCGATTGTCTATCGAATGCTCTTTGTATGATTTGAAGAATGAGATATGTCGATGTTGGTCTCAATTAACTCCTTCTTCCATTCAGATTTCTTATGTACTTGAGGACAAAGTTATTATGATTGATACTGATTCTGATATTCAGAGTATAATTTGTTTTCAGTTATACAAGAAAAGCTTTCTTCAGTTTTACTGTTAAGGTTAAGGGTTCTGAATTGGAATATGTTGATGGTGCTTCTATTTCAAGTTCATCTAATGTTCGTGCGTCTTCATCTTCTACTGTATCTGTCTGTTCAAATGTTGTTGTTAATGGTAAAAGTTATTTAAAAGATATGTTGAGGAGGGGGTCGACATTATGCATTTCTGATTTTGTTGGTTTTTGTTTTGGAGGAGTTGAACATTTTAGAGAATTTTTGATGGCATATCAAATTCAAAAGGGATATGAATTAGTATTTTTAAAGAATTGTGCTACAAGAGTTACTGTAATTTTCTCTTCATATAAGGATGGTTGTCTTTTCAAAGTCCATGCTTCTTGTGATTCTGGAGAATTGAAGAAGTTTTTTATGAGAAATATGGTTGCCGATCATTCTTGTGGGGCTGGTGTTAGAAATGTGAATAATCCACATATACCTAGTTCGTTTGTTAAATCGTTGATTATTGACGAGATCCGTGATTGTCCTAGTAAAAAGCCTAAAGATATTATAGTTGATTTTAGAAGAGAATACGATGTTCAGTTGTCTTACGGTTATGCTTATCATGGGAAACAACTTGCATTAATGGAGTTGCATGGTAATGATGCTTTGTCTTATAATGATTTGAGTTGGTATTTGGAAGCAGTGAAGAAGTCTAATCCAAATAGTTTTGTTGACATGGATGTTGATCCTTGTAGTAATGAATTTAAGAGGGTGGTTATTGCTTTTGGTGCTTGTTTACTTGGATTCAAGCATTGTCTTCCTATGATATTCTTAGATGCTACTCATTTGAAGGGATGTCCTGGTGTTTTGATGGGTGCTACTGCAAAAAATGGTGATCAAGGTATGTCTTTGTTTTCGGTTTTGATTTATTTGTATTGACATCATAATAGTTGGCATTAGCATTAATATGTATTTGTTATTATAATTTGTATTATGTTGGTATCAATCTTAAGATATGTAGTTTATAGTTAGCAAGTTTCTAGTATCAGAATTTGCATTGTATTGAATTGTAAGTTTGTATTTGGTATCATAATTTCATAATGCTTAGCAGGCAATTAGTATCAGTTTGTGTATAATGTTAGTATCATGTTCATGTATGTTAATATATAGTATCATATATAGTTGTGTAGTTTTGGAATTTCATTTGTATTATAATATATGTTAATGTACATTACTTTGTTGTGTTAGAATGAAGATTAATGTGTATAATGTCTTGGTTATCAATATTTTTATAATGGTCATATCAAGTTTTTGGTATCAGTTTTTTTAATGTTAGTATCAGTTTCATGAATAGTTTCAGATTTATGGTCAAAATTAGTTTTAGTTTTTTTTACTAATTATTTTTGCATTTGCAGGTTTCTTCTCTTTAGCTATGAGTGTAGTTTCTGTAGAAAATGTGGATAATTGGACATGGTTTTTGAATCATTTAAAACAAATGCTTCAAGAAGATCGTAATTTGGTTTTTATGTCAGATCAGCACCAAGGTTTGCTTTCAGGTGTTCATGATGTTTTTCCTTTAGCTTATCACAGTTATTACTATTTGCATATGGAACAAAATCTTCTTTCAGCGGTAAAAGCCAAAAATGCAAATGTGTCTATTGTTGATCTATTCAAAATGTGTTCTAGAGCTTCTAATCTATATGATTTTGAAGGAGCACATTCTAAGTTCTGTCAAATTGGTGGTGTTGCTGGTGTGAATTTTTTAAAGGATAAGCCTTTTGATAATTGGGTGGATTTATTTTTTCCCGGGAAACGTTATGGTGAATATAGTTCGAATGTTGCAGAAAGTTTTAACAGTTGGATTTTAGATGAACGAGCATTGCCTATTACTTTGTGTTTAGATGGTATTCGTGTTAAGATTATGGAACAAATGGCTAGAAGGAGAGAAGAGTGTCGTTTGAGTAAAACAACTCTTTGTTTGTAACGACCCGTAAATTTTCGATAATTAAAATGTGTTAAGTTAATAAGGTTCTAGGATTAAATATTGGGAGAAATCAAAATTTGTGACATAATAATGTAATAATAACTAAGATGAAATGTAACAATGGTAATTAAAGCTAATTATTGATAAATTGAATGAAATTACAATAAATTGAAATAATGTAAATGCTATAACTTGGTTATAAATTGAATATAAGAAAACGAATGTGAATATTTAATTAACTAATGAAATAATATATTGTTAATAGTAATTGAATAATATCAGTATTATGAAAGCAATTGTAACATTGGTTTGTAAGTAATAAACTTATAGGTGTGATTAAAGGTTAATGGTAACAATCATTATACGTTACCTATTTAATTAGTCTATAAATTTAATTGGAAATCAATTGCAATCAATTCACTTAATTATTGCAGTTAGTGTAGATTTAATTGGTGAGTGAAGAATGATAATTCAATAAGATGTGACCAATGTAAATTCTATTCATAATATGATAATTGATGTAATAAAAAGAATGAAACCAAGATAAAATAATTAATTGGGATTTTAAATTATTATTAATGTGTGGAATTGACAAAATCCAATAAAATTGAAATACAGTAGTCAATATAAATAAAAGATGGAAATTAGAGGATATTAATGTAATGAAGCGTAAAACAAACATTAACTATGCTATTTGAGTAATAATTGAGTGAATATAAAGTCTGAAATTAAATCAAAACAATTTATTGGAATTAAATTTATAATTATTAGGATTTATGGCAGTTGAAATAATTAACACTGAATTGATATGTAACTTATTTTAATTTATTATAAATGTCTAAACAATCAAAAATGATGAAAATTGTTAGTTATTAACTTTGAAATAAAAATGTGATTTAATTGATTTAATTATTAATTAATGTGAAAATAGCCATTTTGGCCACCGACTCGGATTTCGACGAAACCAGTTTCATTGGATCCATAACGGTGAATTACTCTAGGATTTCAAGTTTCGTAGCGATCGGACTTGTCGTTTGATCGTACGGACTCGAAACGCCTAGAAAATCAATTTAATTGAAATCAATTTGAAATAAGCTGATTTTAGCACAACTTCTTCATATGATGGAATTAGGACTTGAAACCTGTTCCATTGAGTTTAAAATATTTGAAAACATCTATTTTGATATATGGGTTGACCCAATTTCGTTCCGGAGACAGAACGGGCTTTTCGGGTCGTCTATCGTTCAACTTTCAAACTGATTCGATCCATTTGTTCCTATTTCTAATCTGCCTATATATATCCGGTTATAAACCCTAGCAGCCTTTCTATTTCTCATTTCTATACGTACAATTCCATTTGCTCCTCCTCATCCCAATGGCAGACAAAACCCTAATTCCCAATTGCAATTTCAAATCAAATTCAATTGCAAAACCAAATAAAAAAAAATTCAAACTCCTCCAATCCAAACAAATTATATATCGATTCAAAGCTCTCGATGAGCGTAATTCACCGGTGCAGTTCGTTCTTCAATTCGAACCACCATTTGTCGAAGAACCGCAATCGTTCTTTTTAGGGTTTCGGCAGTTAACGGTGGATCTGCGACTTTAAGATGATCGGGCTACAGCGTTGGGAAGAGGGTGGAGAGCAGGCTTTTTCGGTGTTAAAAGTTCATCGTCTGGTGGTCGAGGTTCGTCGTGGTTGGCTGTTCAAAGTGGCGGTGGCCGAGTGGCTATCTGGGACCGGAGGAGGTCGCGCTGGCGCTGGGTAGGGCGACTCTGAGTAGGGATGTCGGCAGCGTCGCCTGATCGGGGTGGATCGGCCTGTAGTGACGACGTTGGATGAGGTTACGAGCGGCGGATGTACGTGATTTTCGATTGTAAGCAGTAGCCAAGGGTTAGGGCTACGTGGCTTGTGACGTGGCAGTGTATGCAATTTATTTATTTTATTTTATTTATTTCCAATTTTAAAATCATAACTTCTAACGTACATAACTTTTGCATACGTACTCGGATTTGGACGCGGTTTGTTTTGCCGAGATCGTATCAAAATTCCGGACATTTGGACGAATTCTGAGACTGTTTGAATTTGGGCCTTAAATTGGATTTAAATTTGATTTAAAATCAAAAGGTGAGTGTTTTAACCCACTCACAACTTCTAAAATTTCTGATGTTTGTTAAATTTAATTTATGATGTGATTAGAAATTTATTTATGGCTATTTGGTATATTTTAAATCATCATCTCAGTTAATTTGAATTCATTTGAATTAAATCGTTATTTAATTTATTATTGAATATAAATTGCCAGTTCAATACCTGTTATTGATTATCAGTTCTATATTGATATTTATTGATTGATTTGGATGATGATTGTAATGGATGTTGATTGTTGATATTGGATGAATGGATGTTTATTTTATATCGTTATAAACTGCAAGTTCACTATGGGTTGAAATGATACATACCCGAATGATCAATAGATTAAGGAAAAATCGTTATGGGTTGAAATGATAGACTCAAGCGATTTTATGGATTTTATTATTAATTCGGGATTGCGGTTTGAAATGATATATAATCGTAAAATTTTAAATTGCGGATTGAAATGATAAATATCCGTATCACTTGACCCTAGGGTAGAGAATTATATACGGACACCAGATTGGTTAAATTAAATGATTTTAAAATCCTTAATTTTCAAATTTAATTAAATGATATCTTGAAATAAAATTTGATTTATGTAAATTGAAGTATTATTGGAAAATCAAGTTTTGTGTTTAAATGTGAATTGGTTTAAAAAGGAATTGCTTTAAGAAATTAAATGGGAAGTTAAAGTTAAACTTTTAAGTATAAATGAAATTCTATCAAAATTAAGTTATTGAAGTTGTTTGAAAATAACTTTGTAATATTTTGAAATTGGAGTAATCCGAATTGATTTTTGAACATGGATTGAAACGATACGAAATTCAATAGTTTATTGAAATGTTAAATTGAAAGGTTTGGAATTTGGTTTGTTGACTTGGAAATTGAAAATGGTCCAAATGCGTTGAAATGAAATGAATAGTTTAATTTGATATTAATTCCAAATTCATGTTTTAATATAAATTGTTTTAAAAATATATTTTTTTCAAAATTTCTAATTATTAACATTTCAAAGTATTAAACTATTTTAACCTGTATTAATTATATTAAATCATTTTAACCTATGTTAAACCATTTAATTTATTTAAACTAATTAACCTGTTTTAACTTATTTTAGATCTAATTAATCTATTTTAAAGCTATTTAATCTATTTTAATTATATTTAATCTATTTTAAATCTATATTAACTATCTATAACTATTTAAAACTATTTTCTTCTAAATTCCAAACTAAGTAAAATGGATGGGTTTATATTCAAATTCTCGATTTTTAAGTGAATTTGGTCAATGATGTTATAATCCTAAGCTGGGAATTAAATAGCATATTTGGTTTAATATGATAATTTTGGAATGAGAGTTTAACCTATTTTGGAAATATGACTTTTGAAAGGAAAAATAATTTCGAACTATGATTTCAATGTGATATAATTTCGGAAGTAAGTAATGTTTTCGAAAATGATATGATTTGAATTGAATATGATATTTTGATATCAATTATGAAATGGTTTTGGAAATGTAAAAGAACCATCCGGTGTGTAATAAGCGATTGGTTGTTAAAGAGACCGGGAAGAGATATTGTCATACTCTCTGCCAATACCGAAAACCACTTTGACAACTGTGTACGCGGTGGAGATTCCAGAATGAAGTAGGATGGTTGGCGACGATCCTATATGAGGTATATACATGGACCTGACTCTCATGAGTTAGCTTAAGGTGGCTAAAACAGGAGCAATTGACGGGCTAAGTGAGGTCATTCCTCCGATCGGGCACATTCCATCGATACTATATTCTGACTTTGCGATTTATTTGGTGGCCACCCTCGATTTTTGATTCGGGAGTGTGTTCCGAGGTGGGCGGTAGTAGCTGCTATGCGTTACCACTAGTCCGGAAGTGTAATTGGTATATCTACCCTGGCATTGCCTAGTTGTGCCATGTCACCTACCCTAGCCTGCCTTCTACGAGTTTGTTTTATGTTGTACCTATGGGGTATCCTCTGGCGGCCCCAGTTTACGGGGAGTTACGGTACTGTATAGACTATTGGCATTATAAAAATATGTTAAGGGGGAAAATGTAACGCCTTAACGCTATTTTGATACTTTTACTTTACTGTAGACATATTATGATAGCGTATTGTACTACATAGTAGATAATTTAACGGATCCTTAGGAGATGTGAATCCCGAACATCTCTTAAGTTACTACACTCACGTTAGACACTGGATAGGAGATGTCAAACTCCGTAAACATCTCCGGTGCCGTTTACACTCATATTTATTTACCGTTTATTTAACTTACATAAGATCTTTTAGTTCTGACTCGAGTGTTTTGTCTTTTCAATTCGCTCGGGTCAGCCTGAGCATTTCAAGATTTGAAGACCTTAATTCTAGAGGACGAAGACGAAGATTTGTACTACTATTATTTACTATATTTATTCCACTGCATTCATACTGTTCTGCTGCATTATTTGTTTATCTTTGATATGTGTAACTCTGATTTTTGTATTGTATAAGTATAATCAAATGTTTGGTATACAGCTTCATGAACTGTTACTTGATTATTATATTTTGTCATTCCGTTTTGTTTTTTTTCTTTCTATGCTTTTTCTTATTCACCCCAATAACAATCCGCCCTTCTGTATGGTTTGAGTCGGCATATGTGTCTGCTTAAAATGTACAAAAAGGCGGGATGTTACAGTTGGTATCAGAGTCAGGTTTAGCGATAACCTTAGCTTTGTGGGGTCTGACTCTTTATTAATAGGGTAGTAATACCCTAAAATGAGTCCTTGAGAGTATATATATGAGAGAGCGTATTTGTTAGTGTTATAAAAGGTTTATATTGTGTTAATTTGTTCCGTTTTGTATTTATAAATTTTGGTCGGTACATAGGATGCTATGACATCGATAGGGATTTCTAAATGCTTAATAGGACTCACAGACACAATATTTGTTTTGAAATATAGGTAAATGAAATAATTTTGCCTATTATATTTTCTGTATATAAAATAATAAATTTTATAAATTATATATTTGGTTGTAATATATTGGTTGTTAGGTAGTGAAATTTATAAATAGTAGTTTGTTGTGTGTCAGTTTTAGCAAAACCGATACTATTAGTTATTAGAACCGATACGCAGTTACTGTTTTGTATTAATATATGATATGAAATCTTATAATATTATTATACAACTGGTAGTTGCATCATAAAACTGGTAATATTATGTAAGATCAATAGTTGCATGATAGAACATTCAATATATAATCTTGTTATAATATAAACAACAGGTAAAGAAAAGAACATCAATTACAACAAATCATTCCAGCAGATCATCATTGTTTTTACAAGTAAGATTAGCATTGTTTTAAGAACATAACATCATTACTTTACAAGTACCAAATTTCAACAGAGCATCATTACTTCATAAGTATCAAATTTAATTATGAAACAATACAATGATTTACTTTAACACACAAAATTCTCAATTTCTGCACCTTCTTCTTTGCTTGACTGGTTATCAGTTACATTCCAATAGTGCTTTCTATCTGTCAATACGTCTATTGCTAGTTCTGCTCTAGTTTTGATATCAGTGTGTTGCTGGATATTTTTTGGATTCATGTTTCTGTTCAGTGATGCAATGTAAATCATGACATATATTCCGCAGTCAACGCTATTTAAAACAAAATATAAACTATGATATAAGGTAATGAAATCTAATTTTTACATCACCAGAAATATGTTCATAGTTTGTAGAACAAATTGTACTAATATCAAGCATTGATTGTATCAACATTAAAACAGAAATTAAATTCAACTACATATAACAAAATATCTAAAATGTACATCAGTTCATGTGAAAATAGTAGCACTTTTTGCAAACTGTTTGATTTGTTCATTTATCTTCTTCTTCCAAACTTGACATGAACTTAGCTAAGCTCCAGCAGTGCTCTTTGTTAGTCAATATCTCATGTGCAATTCTTTCTCTAGATTTCAGCATTTGTTCAGGGGCTATTTTGAGTGGTATTTGACTTTTGTTCATTGATATGATGAATATCATCACGTATATACCACAGTCAAGCCTGTTTAAAAGAATATTTGCAGTATCAGTTTTGTGTATCTAGGTATTCATTTTTGTCTATAATTTGCAGTATCAGTTTAGCAGTCACTAAGTATCACTTTCAGTATCTAGGTATTACTTTTTTTCTGTAATTTTTAGTTTCTAGGTATCAGTTTAGCAGTCAGTAGATTAAGTATCAGTTTTTGTCTGTAATTTGCAGTATCTAGGTATTGGTTTAAAAGAAAATTTACAGTGTCAGTTTAACTGTCAGTAGGTGTAACAACTCGCATATTTTACGATTGTATATTTAAATGTTTTTTTAAATGTAGCATCATTAATCGGATTAAAGTCTGAAATGTTACTTTTTGTAAATAGTCGAATTGGGACTCGAGACCACTTCCATTGAGTCCAAAATGGCGTTTACAACTTTTTTGAGTATAAACATCGATATGTTTGGAGTTGAGTAGAATTTTGCTATTTTTCTAATTTGGGCTTTGGGTTTGGGTTTCAGCCCATTAACCCATCTAATACCCTAACTCAGCCCCTCTTCTCATTTCATTCTCATTTTCCTAATACATTCAAGCTTAAGTAAAAATGGGGGAAGAGAAAAGGAAATTAAAATTCCAAACCCTAGTTTGATTTGGAAACTTGAGTTCTTGCTCCAAAATCAAAGAGAAGTTTAGGTAAGCATCCTCTTCATCTTCTCCATCTCAATCTCTCTCCAATTTTAGAAATTTCCTATAACCTAATTTAGGAAATATTTGTCTATGATCATAAGTTGGAGCTTCTAGAGTTGAAGTTGAAGAGTGGTTGATCTTTCCTTTGTTTTTAAAAGCTTCCCATTCGTGTCTTTGAGTTTTAAAGGTGAGTTCTTTAACTCACATCTACGTCTATATCTATCATTGTTGTTAGGTATGAATTCCTAACATTTGTGCATATTCATTTGCTTTTGATTTGAATTGATTTGGTGAAATTTCCAAATTTTGGTGTTTTGGTCCAATTTTATGAAAATCCTACTACGGATGTTTGGACTTGTTGTTTGGGGTGTATCGAAGAGCCTATAAGGCTGGGTAGTCGCTTGGCGAAAATCTCTAGTCGTCGTTGCTCGTCCGATCGCTCCCGATATGTTTTAGCCATCATTGGCCTAGGGTGATTTTTGCCCAGCTGAACCATTCAGACGTCTGAATGGTAATTTCAGACGTCTGGATTCAGATCTGGAGCAAAAATATACACGGTAGAAAAATAAAAATGGCAATGACTAATTTCAAACGTCTGAATTATAGGTTTAGACGTCTGAAAGGGGGGTCAGACGTCTGAGTTGTGCTTTCAGACGTCTAGGTGGTTTTCTGGAAAATTTCCAGAAACCAAATCCAGATGTATGGAATTGACCCCTAGACGTCTGGAATTGCCCAGTTTTGCCTATTTGCCTATTTTTGGGTGAATTTCCATTGTTTATCGATTTTGGTCGATCCGATTAGTTGTTTTCACTTTTATCGACTTTGATGACTCCTTTTTCGAGATTTTTGGGAATATCCATTTTGATGGATTTGGTATCGATTTCTTTGGATTTAATTCACGTCTTCGTATGTGAATCTTTGGTGATTGATCGTTTCTACAATCATTTTTGTGATTTGTCACTTCTAAATACAAAGGTTTCTATACTAGTAGAAAATACTCAAACTTTTTCATCAAAATGATTTCAACACTATTTTAAATATAAAGCTCTCTTTTAAAACCGTTTTCCAATCTATTAGTATATACAAACCTTCACCTCATTCGTATGAGAAATCTAATTAAACGGCTTAGTAAAACAAGTGGTATGAAACGCTTGCGTTTACTTCGTCGGTTAATTCTTGGACTGGTTCGATTGAACTCTTGTGACAATTTTCGAGTGGAAATCTACAATTTGTTCGTAAATATTTAAGTTAAGCTAGTGGTTATGGGACATGAAGCTAAACTCTTATATTTACTAGCTTAGTGTAATTCACACTTTTTATTGATCGATGATGATCATTTTATGGTTTAGACTAGCGATTTGCGATGTCTCTTTGTCCACGTGGGGGACTGTACCCCGATTTATGGAACTTCGTCTCATTTTTATAGGCTAGCGACCTATGGTTTTGTGGAGTTTGGTTCATCGGGCGTAACGCTGTATTACGTCATTGTTCCAGCTTATTGGAGTTCGGTTCATCGGGCGTTCGCTGTACTACGTCGTTGTTCCGTATTATTTGAGTTTGGTTCATCGGACGTTCGCTGTACTACGTCATTGTTCCGTACTATTTGTGTTCAGGTTCATCGGGCGTTCGCTGTACTACGTCGTTGTGCCTGATTATTTGAGTTTGGTTCATCGGGCGTAACGTTGTACTACGTCGATGTTCTAGATTATTTGAGTTTCTGGTTCCTCGGGCGTTCGCTGTACTACGTCGTGACACCGGCTCTATGGTTAACGACCAAGGGTTAGCGACCCGTTTGTGATGCACGTGTTGGTGAGTTTTCATGCTCTCGTTTGTGATAGGCCTTCCCCCTTTTGTGATTTCTGGATTTCTTGTTGATGATTTCTAGAATTTGTGTTTCACCAATTTTCGTGGTTTGCATTGATAAGCTCTACAATATTTGTGTTTTGGTGAATAATTTAAAGAATGTGATTCTTTTTGGTGTTTTGAGATTCTTGAGATATTGTATGATTTTTGTTGATTATTTGATGTATACTTGACACAGTATGTCATTTTTGTTATCATACGTTTTTGGTCATATCTCTTATCCTATCTCATTTTATCTGATATTTATAGCTAGACTGATCCATTTATTATTTTCTTCTTAAATAATACTCGGGTCAGACCGAGATATTTCAGGTGCTTCTGCTTGACTTCTTATCAGGGTTCGACATCTGACTTTTGGCTAACTACTTTAATTTAGTAGTTTTTGTTATACATTCGAGATAGAGACTCCTTGATGTATACATATTCTTTTGTCTAGCTCTTGTACCTATTCTTTTGTGATATTGTGGATCTTCTATGACCACTATTTTGATGTACACTTTTATGTGTTATATTCATATCTGTTTCCGCCTTTGTGATATGAATATCTGTGACTGATTTGTGTTATGTTTATTTCTATATTTGTTTCCGAAGGCCTCATAGCCACTGTGTGGTAGCTTCGTGTTTGTATTTGATATGTCGGATTTCCTCTTGAAATGATATGTAAGTTATATTATCTGACATATCGGTACTCGCACAAAGCAATTACACAGATGGTCGCTCCTCAACAGCCTTATTCTTCGTGCTAGTCGACAGCATTACCCAGTAGTGTTCTTGGCTAGCGTGAGTATAGAGGTGGGGCATCACAGCTTGGTATCAAAGCGAAACTTCGGAACAATGTAGAATAATCTAGTAAGGATCATTGTTCTAAGTCTTTCTTAGGAATCGTGCCATAGGATTTAATTCGAGTCTTCGTACCATTCTATCCTATTTTCTTTTGTGGTGCCTTGTTTTATCAATCGAGTTTGTTTGATATTCATTTTGAGAATAACCTTTTTCCTCTTCTTTCTTTCTTTCTTAAAGAAGAGAAATGATTAGCTATGGCAGTCCTAGCGCTGGTCAATCCAGTAGACCTTCTCTGGATGGCGTATTCATGTCTGCCGAACAACTTTTGGATCTTGTAAAGAATCAAAGGTTTATCTGTGCTTTGAGTAAGAACCTCAAAAAGGTTTTACCTCTGAAACTAGAAGTTCCTTTCGATCAGCTTGTAGATAACACTCTTCGACTAGAAGAGGCTGGTAAAGAAAGTGATGTTGAAGTTGTGGATGCCAAACAAAACTTCAACATCAACAAGAAGAGGCATATTAAGTTCAAAAGTCCTAATCCTAACAAGAAAGGGAAGCAAGAAAATTCGATAGCAAAGACTCCTACCTCTAGTCGTGGACAATGCTACAATTGTGGTTCTATGAACCACTATGTAAGCGAGTGTCCGAAACCCCTTTATTGTCGCTATTGCAAAAGTTTGAGTCATCATATATCTGCGTGTCCCATACTTCAAGCAAGAAGGAGGGAAAGCTAAAGTTTGTGCAAGCCTCTACTAGCACTTCTTTTGGTCAAGGTATTTCTCATTCTATCCTTGATGACATTAATTTGTTTTGTGATTATCCTATTCGAGTTCTTTTTGATACGGGTTCATCTCATTATTTTATATCAAAAGAACTTGTTGATACTTTTTCTTTAAATATTATGGGCTTGATGACTTCATTGAGAATTGCGAATCCGATTGGTGGATCCGCAACACTCAGTTTGCTTTGTGAAAAATGTCGAGATTATTTTATGTGATTATTCTTTTCGAGCCGATTTGCATGTTATGCGTTACTTAGGCTTCGAAATTGATTTTTTAGGAAAGGATTGGCTTGATCATTATTAAGCCAACATCCTATGTCCTGAGCGGGCTATATATCTTCGACATTCTCAATCTGTTAAGCAGATTTCTATGGTTCTTAATGATTTCGATTCCAATTCGGTGACATCATTTTATTCTTCAAACCCACTTGATGAGGAAAGTGTTATTTCTCTCATTCAAGTAGTTTGTGAATTTTCCGGTATATTTGAGCCTGTCTTAGGATTATCACCTAAGCAACCTATTGAGTGGTGCCAAGGTCTTTTCAGCTTGACCTTGCCACCGGTTTTCATCAGCTACGAGTTGCGGAGGATAGCATTCCACTTACTGCATTCTGCACTCGTTATGATTCTTGTGAGTGGTTCATTATGTCATTCGGTTTGACGAACCTTCTACCTTATTTCATCCATCTTATGAATCGAGTATTCTACGAATATCTCGATTAATCCATCCTTGTATTTATTGATTATGGATGAAAACAACAATTTAATATTTGCAAATCTTTTTAATAAGATATATATAAGTATGATTGGATTTTGTTCTTAAAACGAGTAAAGAATATTTGTAAATTCTATAAGTGACATGTTTATGATATAGAAGATGATTTTGTGTTGTTTTGCCCATTGCACAACACCAGAACTGTCATTTTGTAACGGTTATAACCGTTGGTAGCATGTACATTATAATTGTTTTTACATATTTTGTAACGGTTATAACTGTTGGAAATTTTGGTCATTTCCAACGGTTATAATCGTTGGAAATTTTGAAACTTCCCAACGGTTATAACCGTTGGGAATGACTTCACATTCCCAACGGTTATAACCGTTGGGAATATTTTAATTTTCAACGGTTATAAGCGTTAGGAATTCTTTGTATAAGTAAATAGCAAAATTACCAAATAAGTGTTACAAATTTGATATAGCAAAACCATATCTTATTCAGCATCTAATAGTATTTCATTCAACCATATCCCATTCCGGATCTTATAGTATAATCACATATTATTTCATTCAACTATACAAATTCAAATTTATAGCAATAACAAACATGAAACTAAATTTCAAAACTAATATATCATCAATTTGTAAAGAAAATCAAACATACTAATTAGTTCATATCAAATTCTACAAGGTTTATTGTGAAAACTTCAAATTTCACTACTACAAAATATTTTGAAGCTTACAAACAACGAATGCGACACTCCGGCCAAACTACAAAACCACCATCAACCAACTCTGTATCCTACCCTTCTGGCCCAAGCTACTAACAACCTTCTTGTAGTGTTCTACTCTCTTCTTCCAAAGCTTTGTATCCTCCATGAACATTTCTCCTCCATCTACACTCCCACTACTGATTCTTGGAGGCACTGCAATCAACTTTAAAAAATTGCAGTGAACAATCAGCTTTAAAAAATTGCACTTAGAAGAATATTAAGGATCTAATTAACCATAAAATATGTAAGGTAATTAATTGCTAAATATACTAAGAAATGGGATCCTTCGTAAATTCAAAAAATAAATTAGCAAAACATGGTAAGTTGAATGCAGTGATTAGTATTGTAATTGGATCTTCCATATAATAGAATATAATGAATAATAGTAAGATACTTCAAAAACATACCCTGTAAATAATAAATTCTCCTCATTTTCAATTTATTAAGATACTTTAATGCATATTTTTTCCACAAATAATAATATACATAAATGACACTACAAAAATAAGCATGATGCAGAAATGTGTAAACACTTATATATACTCAAATATTTATAATCTGATTTCAAAGTTATGTAAATTAGAACTTACTGTCTGGTCCTCCAAGATGTGAAACTGCATTAACAAAATATTCATGTAGTTGTCGAGTACATTTCAATCTGATCTTAGCATCAGCTGACCGAACCAATTCATTCTGATTATTAGGCATTTCCTGTAAAATAGATTTCAAGTAACACTATAAAGAATCTTTCTCTTACCCTCTATACAATTCAAGTAACACTCGAAAGAAATAACACTTCCCATACAAGCCATGATCATATATATATATATATATATATATATATATATATATATATATATATATATAGTTCATTTCCCGTTCAAATCCATCAAAGTATTCAACCTATATCTCTATAAACTATACCACATTAGAAGAATATATTGCTATGGATTCATCAAAAATACCATCAGCTCTTCCAAATCAGGCAACCTATGTAGATTTTGTACCAATATCGATGTGGACAAAAGGAGAATCATCTGATAAACTCACAATCCAGCTTCCAGGCATTTGAAAACTATGTACTACATATCTAAAACTCTTCTTAATAGAACCTGAAGTTTATTTTTTTGAAATTGTGCATATAGTAAAAAGTTACAAATACTCGAAACTACAGATTTGTTAGAGACATATAAATTCGAAATTCACATGTTGTCTAATACTTTACTTATTTGAAATCATAAAGCACTGAGTTCATTTAAATTATATAAGTTCAGAACTATATATTATAAACACCTTCCAAGATTTTTATATACCCATAGGCTAATAAATGTCAGACTCGATTTTCATAAGAAACCTTATCCATATGCCCAGAACTAACATGTATTCGAAACTTCACATTTCCAAAACATAAAACCATGTACTCTTTTGCAAGCAGGACATTCAATACAATAAATAACTTAGCTAACTAGTGCAGACACCAAAATTTAGTACACAATAGAAAACTAGTTTACTGGGATATTATTAAGCAAACGAATTAATGCAATCAATCAGTTAGCTAGCTTACAGATAACAGACATAATAAGATATGTTCTATTAACATATTAAGAATAAAGATTATGCAAGTGTGACACTTGTTCAGCTCCAACCTACTTATAATTAATTGGAGAATATGGAAATTTCAAAGATACTACATGTCATGCTAGCCCTCACATAAAAAATTAACAACAAAAGAAAATATAGTAAAAAGTTATGTCCCTCCCATGTGGAACAATTGAAAAAAGAAATAGTAGCACATCTACTGTAAATTGAAGGAAGCCTATAAAAATAATAGTTTCTAGACATATAACAACAAATTTTTTCCATTACAGTGATGTCTGCACTAGTTAGCTGTTGACTAACATTGTACTGAGTAAACCATCAGTTTCATCATCTCTTTCTCCTTCATTGTACTGAGTAACCAGTTTAAGATAATGGAAATGTTTGACTGTTGTACCATCTAATAACATACTGACATGCCTTCAGTTAGTGAATTAATGAATGGCAATCATATAAGGACCGCGGTTATCAAGTGGTGGCAGTTTTCTTTTTATACCAGCGACTTTGTTTTAGCAAAAAAATGGACAAGTGCTTTATTCCCAGCTCCGCATTTAAATTAGAGCACTGAGTTCATTTAAATTATATAAGTTCAGAACTATATATTATAAACACCTTCCAAGATTTTTATATACCCATAGGCTAATAAATGTCAGACTCGATTTTCATAAGAAACCTTATCCATATGCCCAGAACTAACATGTATTCGAAACTTCACATTTCCAAAACATAAAACCATGTACTCTTTTGCAAGCAGGACATTCAATACAATAAATAACTTAGCTAACTAGTGCAGACACCAAAATTTAGTACACAATAGAAAACTAGTTTACTGGGATATTATTAAGCAAACGAATTAATGCAATCAATCAGTTAGCTAGCTTACAGATAACAGACATAATAAGATATGTTCTATTAACATATTAAGAATAAAGATTATGCAAGTGTGACACTTGTTCAGCTCCAACCTACTTATAATTAATTGGAGAATATGGAAATTTCAAAGATACTACATGTCATGCTAGCCCTCACATAAAAAATTAACAACAAAAGAAAATATAGTAAAAAGTTATGTCCCTCCCATGTGGAACAATTGAAAAAAGAAATAGTAGCACATCTACTGTAAATTGAAGGAAGCCTATAAAAATAATAGTTTCTAGACATATAACAACAAATTTTTTCCATTACAGTGATGTCTGCACTAGTTAGCTGTTGACTAACATTGTACTGAGTAAACCATCAGTTTCATCATCTCTTTCTCCTTCATTGTACTGAGTAACCAGTTTAAGATAATGGAAATGTTTGACTGTTGTACCATCTAATAACATACTGACATGCCTTCAGTTAGTGAATTAATGAATGGCAATCATATAAGGACCGCGGTTATCAAGTGGTGGCAGTTTTCTTTTTATACCAGCGACTTTGTTTTAGCAAAAAAATGGACAAGTGCTTTATTCCCAGCTCCGCATTTAAATTAGAGCACTGAGTTCATTTAAATTATATAAGTTCAGAACTATATATTATAAACACCTTCCAAGATTTTTATATACCCATAGGCTAATAAATGTCAGACTCGATTTTCATAAGAAACCTTATCCATATGCCCAGAACTAACATGTATTCGAAACTTCACATTTCCAAAACATAAAACCATGTACTCTTTTGCAAGCAGGACATTCAATACAATAAATAACTTAGCTAACTAGTGCAGACACCAAAATTTAGTACACAATAGAAAACTAGTTTACTGGGATATTATTAAGCAAACGAATTAATGCAATCAATCAGTTAGCTAGCTTACAGATAACAGACATAATAAGATATGTTCTATTAACATATTAAGAATAAAGATTATGCAAGTGTGACACTTGTTCAGCTCCAACCTACTTATAATTAATTGGAGAATATGGAAATTTCAAAGATACTACATGTCATGCTAGCCCTCACATAAAAAATTAACAACAAAAGAAAATATAGTAAAAAGTTATGTCCCTCCCATGTGGAACAATTGAAAAAAGAAATAGTAGCACATCTACTGTAAATTGAAGGAAGCCTATAAAAATAATAGTTTCTAGACATATAACAACAAATTTTTTCCATTACAGTGATGTCTGCACTAGTTAGCTGTTGACTAACATTGTACTGAGTAAACCATCAGTTTCATCATCTCTTTCTCCTTCATTGTACTGAGTAACCAGTTTAAGATAATGGAAATGTTTGACTGTTGTACCATCTAATAACATACTGACATGCCTTCAGTTAGTGAATTAATGAATGGCAATCATATAAGGACCGCGGTTATCAAGTGGTGGCAGTTTTCTTTTTATACCAGCGACTTTGTTTTAGCAAAAAAATGGACAAGTGCTTTATTCCCAGCTCCGCATTTAAATTAGAGCACTTCTTCAATCAAATTTACTATTTTTTGGGTTTAATGTGTGGTTCGTAATTGTTTAATTAAATCAAAATGGATCCCCAAAAAAATCACTGCAACGTAAAATATGTTACTACTATATATTGAAAAATGAGTTGCATGAGAAAGAGAAGAGTACTTGATCTAAGAGGCTGCTGTTAAATAGAAATAATAATCCTCAACAAAACTAGAAAAATAATTATTGAATTTCAGGTACTTTTTATACTGGTTGCAGCAACTTGTATAGATAAAGCACATTTGACTTCCTCAAATACGAGTTCCAACTCACAGTTCATGAAAACTTGTGAGAAAAAGAATTCTCAAATGTCTCATAATATAAAGAACAATGTTCCCTTCTTATATGGCTCTATACACTTGTAATTGAAACAGTTGTACATGCATGTTTTCATGTTGTTCCTTTATTTTATTTTAATTTTATTTTTTGAACCTACATTGTTCCTATTTTTACTTACTGTTGATAGTCCTGGTGTTTACAATGGCTAAAATTTCAATGTTGAAAAAAAATTAAAGAGACAATACACACTTGAAGGAATATGGAAACTGATAATAAAGGCATATTGTCTAATGCTTCATCTGATAGATAAATGATTAAAATAAAATGCATTGACGCTAATAGTATCATGGTCCTGCCATGAGAGACTGGGTGGATGAACAGAAAATCTGGGCTTCTCTTATAGTTAAAGAGTCAATACATGCTTGAAAAATATGGAAACTGATAAGAAAGGCATATTGTCTAATGCTTCATCTGATAGATGAATGATTAAAATAAAATGCATTGACACTAATAGTATCATGGTCCTGCCATGAGAGACTGGGTGGATGAACAGAAAATATGGGCTTCTCTTATAGTTAAACTGATGCTAGTAGTAACAGAAATTCTGGTATGCGTAAACTTCTAATTTAAGAAACTATGATGATTAAACATAAGTTCAACAATACTGTTAACTTAAATTTAACTATTTAATAATTGAAACTTCTAAATGAAAATAAGAAATTAAATGCTAAGTTATAAATGAAATATACAAGAATGTTGAGATTTGTAACCTGAAAATCAAAAGAACATAAAAATCTGAAAGATATGATTATTGAACATTTTTGCCAATTAAAATAAATAAGATAAACTTGTGTAACTTTCAATTTCATTCTTAAGAACATATATATAACTTACCAAAATAGTAAAAGTTGTAATGTTGAATATGAATATGTAATGGAATAATATACAAGTGAAACTTAAGTGAAATCATTAGTGCCAATAAGTTTCTCTATGTTTGAATATGATTTTCAACATGATGTTAATTTGGTTAAATGCAGGTCTATTCTTTATGAGGATAATTTGCAACAGCCATTGATGTTATGACCAGTAAACACAAAGTTCCATACATGTCGTACCTTAACCCATTTGTAAATGATCGACCGTGACGACTTATTTGTTTTCCCACATTGAGCCAAGATTACTATATCACAAAATCTTCATTCATGACTTTATTATATCCTTGCATACCTGCAAAACATCTGAAAACAAGATAAAGGATACAACGACTATCAACTTGTTCTCAATTACTTACAAAAAATTCCTAGTTCTCCATTTCTCTCATTACTTACGTGTGCTAAAAACAAATGAACTTAGATGTTACGGGTGCACGAATGTATCAAAAGATATCGAAACTGGAAACTAATCCAAAACTTATACTTGTATGTGTGTGTGTGCACGCACACACAAGTATTTATGGTATAATTAGAACCAATGAAATTTGTTCACTTATAAAATTACTTTCATACAATTTCATAAAGCTTTAGATCATGCACATAAACACGCAAATGAAAACAGGGGTGCAACAAGTGCAGCGACCCAAAAAACCACAAGTAAATGCTCATTTTCATACATCATTTTAAATTGAAAATTCTAAACTTTGTTGTTATCTTATTCTCTCTTTTCTTTATTTAATCGGCTATCAAATTCATGCTATATTGTATATTGACAGTAGTATGGCTCACATTAGGTACATGTTGTACATTCTCATTTGCAAGGCTCACACTGTTCCAATTTGCCATCAAATTTACATGTAACATCTGATAGCAATCAAGAAAATCATTGACAAAAGCAAAAATATACTGTCAAGAAATACAAAGTATGTGATTTGAGCTACAAACTGACTCGTGAAATCTACTTATGATGAATCATGACCATTTCGATGATGATAAAATAACTGAAATTCCATTAATATCCTCATACTTAGCGGAAATGTTAAAACTTAGCAATTTCTCAGTAGATGTTTATAGATATAATAGCCAGACCAAGTTCATCAAGACTAATGATACTTGAACGCTCAAATTTGTTTTTAAAGCTAATGCAATCTCTCACCAAGTCATATTATTTTATATATAGACCAATATTTTATATTGTGGCAATAAAACTTTTGGAAATACTTTACTATATATATCAAACACCATGATTTGTTTAATTCAAAAATATAATGAGAATACAGATAAGAGTGTACCTTTCTGAAAAGGTAAAACAAAGTGTTAATGAAGTTGCGTGCTGAGAAAATAGAGCAAAGTTTATCCCATTTTCCACTTTTGATGCTCCGAGTGGAGACGGTGTACCAATAGAGATTTTTATCGAAATGTCAGACTCAAACGGTGCAGCAACTTTTTCCTGCAGCAACAAGCTACTAAGAGTTGTCCACATTGCTTAACATCATACAAACCAGTTTCCCATGAAAGAATATACTTCATATCCCAAAAGCACATTTAATCCTATGACTCTATAGTGTATAGTATATATTGTATACTACAAAGAATGTCGATGTGAAAAGGTATAAACAAAATCAATATAACGCAATGTGATTATTCAACCCAGCCAGGACCTTTAAATTGGTCTTCAAATAAGAGTTTATGTACAGTGAAATATTAAATCCAGTGGACTTGAATTATTTTCTAAGGAAAACAATTGGTTTAAGTAAACATCCTGCAAATCTTCAAATAATAATTTTGGGTATAAAGCAATTTATCAACACGCATGCAGCATGCACCAAACTATGGTTTTAAATACATGATATTGAACATTGAATAATTAAGAAATACAACACAAAATATAATGACAAGTCATACACCAAAAGTATACAAATTTATCTTCAGCTTGAACTGTGCATCATAAAATCCTATAACTCATGTTAGGACTAACTGTTTAGGAAGAGACAATCATTTATGAATAAGAAATGAAAAAGTTCAACTTTAAGTAAATAATTTATACAGAATGAAACTTATAATTTAAGAAGCCAGAAATATTATATTGGAAGAAACATGTCTTTTATACTGTGCTAATTAATAACAGAAGTGCAGTCATGAAAAAAATCAGCCAATGTATAAAAGAATAGTTATTATTTTCCTACAGGAGTTGCTATTCATTATTCATGAGATATAATAACTCCAATAATTTTTACTTCTAGAGATCAAGCACTTCAATTTTAGTTAAACTGTTTTTGGGGGCTGACTACAATATTATTTATGACTCCCTGCCTATCTCTATTACCCATGACCAAATCCCTTGTAATTTCAAGGGACTCACTGTATCCCCAACCAACAATTCTACTCTTCATTGTCATGTTTGAGATCATCGTTTTCAAATGAAATGTCAAGGTTTCAGTTTTAATTGAAACACATCCCCTCCTTAAAAAATTGAACTCATTAATCACTTACACATGAAATCCAAAACAAAGATTATCTTGATTTACAAAATGTAATTCTACTAGCTTTTGGATTTATCATTTCATTTATCACAAGCACTGACAATCTACCTAGTCCCACCCTTTCTCCCCCATTTACAAAATCACAGTAATCACAATCAACACAAAAACCAAAATAAAGCATTTGAAATTTACACTACAATACCTAGTATGAACAAATTTACCTGAAATTTAAGGGATCGATTCTGCTAAATAAAGAAGAGCTTCTATTAGGACTGAGAAGTTGTAAAGAATCCATCTAAAATGAATGAGTTTGATTACAATTGCGTTCTACAAGGAAAATGACGAAGGACTTCAAAATTTGTGTTCCAAACCATGAATCCCAAGAAAGCTGCATTTGAGAGACATTTAGACAATTAGAAGCAAATTTGTTTCGAAATTGCTGTTTACCCGAAACAATTTCGAGTAAAAGAACGGGGCAAGAGAAGAAAACATGGTCCCTTCGTAAAACCCTCCGCAACTTACGTCTCTATGCGCCAGTTTCCGATGTGAAGTGCTGGAAGTTTGTAATTACATATTTTGAAGTCCTAGAAAGCTGCATTTGAGAGACATTTAGACAATTAGAAGCAAATTTGTTTCGAAATTGCTGTTTACCCGAAACAATTTCGAGTAAAAGAACGGGGCAAGAGAAGAAAACATGGTCCCTTCGTAAAACCCTCCGCAACTTATGTCTCTATGCGCCAGTTTCCGATGTGAAGTGCTGGAAGTTTGTAATTACATCCCAGTCAAAAGGCAAACTATTGAACTCATAAGTTCCAAGAAATTTTGACATTTTATTTTTAATATCTCTAAATAACTTGCGACTGGAAACTAACTTCGCATACGGATCAAGAAGAATGTGTTTTTCATCAAAACGATGTCCTTCCTTCCAACTATGGGGTCCATTAACACGATATCCATAAAAAACACTAGAATCGGGTATACCCTAGGCATTAAAATGAGATGTACAATAGTGTACACAATTAGATATGGATCTCATAGTTTTTGATGGGTTATGATACGTTAGAATTCATTTGCGTGTGCAAAAATTAGTGCATGGCAAATAGCACTTTCAAACCATGTGAAATTAGACAGTTTTCTCTTGGAGGCTTTACAAAATCGCTGTGGAATTTCACGGTACAATGCAAAAAGGAATATAATACAAAAGCCAAAATGTGCACGTATTATTTATTCACTTAACACAAACTATTGGCCGACATCATAGAATAGGATTCGCACTGTTTACGTATGCCAATTAGAATCTACATATATATATATATATATATATTGTAAAAGAGGCCTATAAATTTATTGTTGATAACCTGAGGTTTACAATGGAGATTCAATTTCAATGTTATTAGTTACCATGATTAAGTACTTGATGTTGACCTGAGTTATTTGGACCAACAAAACATACTCTTGAATGTTTGAATTGCAAATAGTGAACATCAAACTAAGATTGCTATAATTTGTTTCTCTGTTTATATGCAGTTGAGACTGGATATATGAACCGATAATACATGTTTAGTTTGTATGGTAAATATTGGAGGTTGATGAAGATAAGTATATTTGTAGCTCGTTTCAATAGACCTAGAACTTGACAATTCTGCATTATTTTGAAACGGAAATAATTAAAAATGCTGGCATTTTGCAGTCATTGCAGTGCGCACCTAACCAGAAATTATTAACATACTTTTCCAGCTATGACTTTTATTTTTTCCAGCCCTTTATTGACTTACATGCTACTGAAAAATTCAATACATCTTACAACAGCAATAATTGACAAATCTGATGATCAACGAAGATAAATCGACTAAAAATGTGTTCTTGATGGGTTTCCTGGTCTAAAATTCATTTTCAAATCACTGAGGTACAAAAAATGCAAGTTATATATCCTTTAAATTTTTTAATTCAATATAATACAGCAACAAAAAATCAAAGAAGTATCAACATTATTTATTTATTTTCTGATCCATGGGGATTTGATAGTTCAACCCAACATGTCTGGATGAATTTTGGTTTGATAATTAAGAAATATGTGAATGTTATAGCGTTACCTATACAAAAAGAAAAGAAAGACCTGGAGCTCATTGGTAATAGGATATTCATCCATATCAATGTAATTCTTATTAATGGAAGCCATCATCAGCTGACACACTCTGGTTCCATTCACTATGTAGAATCACTGTTCAGATTTTAACACTGTAGCAAAGCACAAATCAGTAGGGACAAAATAAGTTAAAGCTAAAATTGAAGTAAATACCTAATTTGAAATTAAAAATTAGGTTGCAATCAATTACCGATAAAGAACTCAAGCCCTAATCTTCTTTTGTCTTTGTCAAATCGGTTGAAAATAAATAACGGAGGCGGTGGCAGAATGACAGAGGCGATAGCAGAAGGAGGTGGCATAACGACGAAGGTGGTAGCAGAAGGCGGTGGTAGAACAGCGGAGGTAATGGTACAATGGCGGAGTTGGTAGTAGAACAATCGAAGAGGCAATAACCCTAAAACGAAAGAGGATGAAATGTTAACCGTTGTTAATCGTGAAAAATGGGATGAATAATAGTAGAAGATAAAATTACAATCCTACCCATATTACTTTTAACTATTTACGAAATTACCAGAATTGGTAACGATAATAACCGTGACAAACGTTTGTCACCGAAATATCTGTAAGGAATTTTTCACGGTTATTACCGTTACAAATTTAAAGCGGAAAAGTGTTACAAAATGAGCTATTTAGTGTAGTGTTGAGTGCTTTAAGAATTTTGGTCGATGCGCTTGATCAACGTTATCGATAGGAATCTCCTAAACGCTATGATGAGACAGTTAGACACAATAAATTGACTTGTAAAAAGTAAATTTTTCTAAAAAGGATGATTATATAAAGTTAATTATAATTTTGAATGTCTTAGCTTTTCGGGAAAGAGGATCATTTAAAAGAACTCTTTTCCGATGCTTTTATTCTTGCGATTCCCGAAGGGAACCAAGAATTGATTGTTTGTACCGATACTAGTCGTATTGGTTTGGGTGGCATTCTCTTGCAAAGGGAATGTGTTATCACATATGCTTCTTGACAATTAAAGCTTGCCGAGACTGGATATTCCACTCATGATCTAGTGCTCGCGGCCATTGTTTTTGCTCTTAGAATTTGGTGTCATTATCTTTTGGGAGAGAAATTTATTCTCTACACCGATCATAAATCTTTGAAGTATTTATTTTCTCAAAAGGAACTTAATTTGCGTCAACAACATTGGCTCGAGTTCCTTGCATCTTATGATTTTGATATTCTATATACTTCCGAAAAGGGAAATCTTGTTGCCGATGCCCTTAGTCGTAAGCAACAAGCGGTTGTTTCCATGATGATATCTGAATTTCTCGAGACTTTATCCACTTTGTGAGATTCGAGATCGTGAATCCAATTCATGTTCATCTCTTGTTTTGTGTAGCCTTGAGGCTCACCCTTCTCTTTTAGACCGCATTCTTGAAGATCTTCTTCGTGCATGTGTTCTTGATTTTGGTGGAAGTTGGGAAGATCATATTTCTCTTGTTGAGTTTTCTTCCAATAATAGCTTCCAATCTAGTATTGGTATGGCACCTTTCGAGGCACTCTACGGAAGGCCGTGCCGATCATTTTCGTGTTGGCTTAAAGCCGGTGAGAAGCTAGTTTTAGGTCCAGACTTTATTGGTGTTCATTCGTGTTTCACCTATGAAAGGTGTTGTGCGTTTCAGTCGATCGGGAAAATTGGTACCTCGATATATTGGTCCATTTCCCATCACCGAACGTATTGGTTCTGTGGCTTATCGCCTTCTATTACCGACTCAATCTTCTGCTATTCATGACGTTTTCCACATCTCTCAACTACGGAAATGCCTTAGAGATTCCGATTCTATTCTTGAGTCCGGTGTAATTGAAGAAATTGAAGTTTCACCAAATTTGGCTTATGAGCAACATTCTATTCGTATCATTGCTTCGGAGGTTAAACGCCTTCGAAATAAAGATGTTTTTCTTGTGAAAGTTCAATGGTCCTCAAATTCTAAGGATTTCTCTTAGGAATCTTAAGAATTCATCGAGCAAACACATCCGGACTTACTCTTTCGTGCTCTTTATGGTGAACTTCTTATTTCAAATTTTTTTTTGTGTTGATACGCTTTTATGGTTGTTACTCATTATTTTTCTCTTAATTTTTGCGAGGACGCAATTTCTTTAAGGAGGGGAGTCTGTAACAACCCGCATATTTTACGATTGTATATTTAAATGTTTTATTTAAATATAGCATCGTTAATCGGATTAAAGTCCGAAATGTTACTTTTTGTAAACAGTCGAATTGGGACTCGAGACCACTTCCATTGAGTCTAAAATGGCGTTTACAACTTTTTTGAGTATAAACATCGATATGTTTGGAGTTGAGTAGAATTTTGCTATTTTTCTACTTTGGGCTTTGGGTTTGGGTTTCAGTCCATTAACCCATCTAATACCCTAACTCAGCCCCTCTTCTCATTTCATTCTCATTTTCCTAATACATTCAAGCTTAAGTAAAAATGGGGGAAGAGAAAAGGAAATTAAAATTCCAAACCCTAGTTTGATTTGGAAACTCGAGTTCTTGCTCCAAAATCAAAGAGAAGTTTAGGTAAGCATCCTCTTCATCTTCTCCATCTCAATCTCTCTCCAATTTCAGAAATTTCCTATAACCTAATTTAGGAAATATTTGTCTATGATCATAGATTGGAGCTTCTAGAGTTGAAGTTGAAGAGTGGTTGATCTTTCCTTTGTTTTTAAAAGCTTCTCATTCGTGTCTTTGAGTTTTAAAGGTGAGTTCATTAACTCACATCTACGTCTATAGCTATCATTGTTGTTAGGTATGAATTCCTAACATTTGTGCATATTCATTTGCTTTTGATTTGAATTGATTTGGTGAATTTTCCAAATTTTGATGTTTTGGTCCAATTTTATGAAAATCCTACTATGGATGTTTGAACTTGTTGTTTAGGGTGTATCGAAGAGCCTATAAGGCTGGGTAGTCGCTTGGCGTAAATCCCTAGTCGTCGTTGCTCGTTCGATCGCTCCCGATATGTTTTGGCCATCATTGGCCTAGGGTGATTTTTGCCCAGCTGAACCATTCAGACGTCTGAATGGTAATTTCAGACGTCTGGATTCAGACCTGGAGCAAAAATATACATGGTAGAAAAATAAAAATGGCAGTGACTAATTTTAGACGTCTAAATTATAGGTTCAGACGTCTGAAAGGGGGGTCAGACGTTTGAGTTGTGCTTTCAGACGTCTGGTTGGTTTTCTGGAAAATTTCCAGAAACCAAATCCAAACGTTTGGAATTAAGCACCAGACGTCTGGAATTGCCCAGTTTTGCCTATTTGCCTATTTTTGGGTGAATTTCCATTGTTTATCGATTTTTGTCGATCCGATTAGTTGTTATCACTTTTATCGACTTTGATGACTCCTTTTTCGGGATTTTTGGGAATATCCATTTTGATGGATTTGGTATCGATTTCTTTGGATTTAATTCGCGTCTTTGTATGTGAATCTTTGGTGATTGATCGTTTCTACAATCATTTTTGTGATTTTTAACTTCTAAATACAAAGGTTTCTATACTAGTAGTAAATACTCAAACTCTTTCATCAAAACGATTTCGACACTATTTTAAATATAAAGCTCTCTTTTAAAACCGTTTTCCAATCTATTAGTATATACAAACCTTTACCTCATTCGTATGAGAAATCTAATTAAACGGCTTAGTAAAACAACTGGTATGAAACACTTGCGTTTACTTCGTCGGTTAATTCTTGGACTTGTTTGATTGAACTCTTGTGACAATTTTCGAGTAGAAATCTACAATTTGTTCGTAAATATTTAAGTTAAGCTAGTGGTTATGGGACATGAAGCTAAACTCTTATATTTACTAGCTTAGTGTAATTCACACTTATTATTGATCGATGATGATCATTTTATGGTTTAGACTAGCGATTTGCGATGTCTCTTTGTCCACGTGGGGGACTGTACCCCGATTTATGGAGCTTCATCTCATTTCTATAGGCTAGCGACCTATGGTTTTGTGGAGTTCGGTTCATCGGGCGTAACGCTGTATTACGTCGTTGTTCTGGCTTATTGGAGTTCGGTTCATCGGGCGTTCGCTGTACTACGTCGTTGTTCCGTATTATTTGAGTTTGGTTCATCGGGCGTTCGCTGTACTACGTCGTTGTTCCGTACTATTTGTGTTCAGGTTCATCGGGCGTTCGCTGTACTACGTCGTTGTGCCTGATTATTTGAGTTTGGTTCATTGGGCGTAACGCTGTACTACGTCGATGTTCTAGATTATTTAAGTTTCTGGTTCCTCGGGCGTTCGCTGTACTACGTCGTGGCACCGTCTCTATGGTTAGCGACCATGGGTTAGCGACCCGTTTGTGATGCACGTGTTGGTGAGTTTTCGTGCTCCCGTTTGTGATAGGCCTTCTCCCTTTTGTGATTTCTGGATTTCTAGTTGATGATTTCTAGAATTTGTGTTTCACCAATTTTCGTTGTTTGCATTGATAAGCTCTATCAATATTTGTGTTTTGGTGAATAATTTAAAGAATGTGATTCTTTTTGGTGTTTTGAGATTCTTGAGATATTGTATGATTTTTGTTGATTATTTGATGTATACTTGACACAGTATGGCATTTTTGTTATCATACGTTTTTGGTCATATCTCTTATCCTATCTCATTTTATCCGATATTTATAGCTAGACTGATCTGTTTATTATTTTCTTCTTAAATAATACTCGGGTCAGACCGAGATATTTCAGGTGCTTCTGCTTGACTTCTTTTCAGGGTTCGACATCTGACTTTTGGCTAACTACTTTAGTTTAGTAGTTTTTGTTGTTATACATTCGAGATAGAGACTCCTTGATGTATACATATTCTTTTGTCTAGCTCTTGTACCTATTCTTTTGTGATATTGTGGATCTTCTATGACCACTATTTTGATGTACACTTCTATGTGTTATATTCATATCTGTTTCGGCCTTTGTGATATGAATATCTGTGATTGATTTGTGTTATGTTTCTTTCTATATTTGTTTCCGAAGGCCTCATAGCCACTGTGTGGTAGCTTTGTGTTTGTATTTGATATGTCGGATTT
This sequence comes from Allium fistulosum, assembly GCA_030737815.1. NCBI lineage: Eukaryota > Viridiplantae > Streptophyta > Magnoliopsida > Asparagales > Amaryllidaceae > Allium > Allium fistulosum. The sequence goes on along the minus strand of CM060905.1, from coordinate 491,201,617 downwards.
CCTCTTGAAATGAAATGTAAGTTATATTATCTGACATATCAGTACTCGCACAAAGCAATTACACATATGGTCGCTCCTCAACAGCCTTATTCTTCGTGCTAGTCGACAGCATTACCCAGTAGTGTTCTTGGCTAGCGTGAGTATAGAGGTGGGGCATCGCAGTAGGTGTCATTTTGAACAACATAAACAACTTAGGTGTCTGATCCTTGTTGTGCACATGGTATTTGATGCATTTCATTTGCCTTTACCTTCTTATCCTGTATGTTTTTCTTTTTCCAAAGTACTTTCAGCATTTCTTCAACTATTGAAGACAAAACAATACAAAGTTAGCTAAGGTTCGATTTGTTTAATTAAATTATTTTGTTTCATAACAAAAATATATCATACCAATATCATTGCCTGCTTTAGACTGGGGTTGTTTCTTTCATTAAGAATTCCTTCTTGGACGTCTAGAATCTAGAAGACTCCATTACATTGTTGGGTATGTCAAAGTTACTAGTGTCCAATGGTATTCACAATGCAATGGGAAATATATAACATCTGTGTATTCATCATCCACAATTTGTTCAAGGAAAGGCAACACTAAAGATTTTATAATTCCATGTATATTGAAAACTATAGATTGCTGTTAAATAAAAAAAAAGTTAGAATTCAATATATATGTAGCATTTATCATATTATTGTATATTAAAGTTTTATTTACCGTCATTATTGTTGTGAATGCATAGTTGTGCTCTTTCAGCCCACATTTAGATAAATACCAGTCAATTATCTATACTAACAACAAGAAAATGTAAGTTTTTGTTATTGGTGAAGCAATATTCAATGATAATTAGTATCTTTTGTTTAAATAGTGGTAGTATATATTACAAATTACAAGAATAATTAAGCATGAAATATGATGAAACAACTTTTGGGTATCATTTTTGCACTGACTTAGTATCATTTTTGGACATGCTATTAAATCAATTACTACTAGAAAACAAAAGTATGAATTTATATCAACTGCTACTAGGAATTAGTTTTGCACTATTTTGGTATTTATTTTGTCATACATGACAGTCAATACATAATTCAACTAATAGACCCCCACTTTATAACAAATAGTAATTATGTATCATTTTTGGTTATAAATAGGTATCAGTTTTGGTATAAATAGCATTGGAAATAGCTATTAGACATTATTTTTTGTAATTATTTTTATTTGTAGCAGTATTATTAAGCAAAAAAAAGTGTGTACCGATCCATGTGTGGCATTTTCTTCAAGAAGTTGTTGTAGTTCTTTTTTTGTTATTGTACATCCTCCTCTAATTGTGTCTGTATCTGTCCATACTATATCTCTGTTTTAAGAAAATAAGGCACATATCAATTATACAATGTTATTTTAACCAGCAAAATTAGTATATATGTTTGTAAACTTACTCTTTTGATGATGTCATAGCAAAGAAAGTTTTGATTGTATTTTGTTGTTCTATATTCAAGTATGCCAAGGTTTTGCTGTAGTGTCCTAGTCCTAAATTTGAAAGTGTTGGCTCTATTATTTGAATTGGCATTGGGATTAACTCTTCTACACTTTATTTTTCATCATTTTCATTTTCTTTCAGTTTTTCATCATTTTTATTTTCTTCAGGTTTTTGTTTTTTCGCTGTTTTTTTCATTCTCTGACCATATTCAAAGCTGGGGCTTTCTTTTTATTCTTTTCTCTTGTTTTTATTCTTTTCACATAAGAAGATGGCTTATGAACTGTTTGTTTCCTTTTCCGACCAGGAGGTTTTGCTGGTTTGTTTTCTTCGTCCTTTTATGTTATTCCCTCTTGCAACTGTTGTGTGATATTGAGATTGAAGGATGGACGTGTTAGGTTTAGTACTACATCACTGTATCGTGCAACTTTGCTCTCTTTACTGGTATCTTCTTCCAATTTTTGAGCCTCTTTTATTTCATTTTATGCTGTTTTATCTTCATTTGTTCGCAACACTGTTTCATTGTTTTGTTCAACATGTCTTCACTTTTTTCTTTTGTGTCCATAGCTTTATCTTCATTTGGTTGGAGCGCATTTTCATGATTTGAGTTGCTGTTTCAGTCTCCATGCATGTACTTTCTTTTTTAGTTGTTTGGTGGACTTGTTCTGTATTAGTGTCAGTAGTTGTGTCTTCAACTTCTTCTACATTTTTTTCAGTTGAGAATCTATATTAATAATAAGAAGCTGTCGGTTTTTGTGATTGGTGAATGAATATAATATTATTAGTATCAATAATAATGTTAATAGTGGCAGTTTATGGGTATCATTTTTGCATTGATATCAGTTTTTCAAACAGAAAGTAAGTATCTGTTTTTCATACATATAGGTATCAGTTTTGATTTATTCAATAGTGAAAATTGTTTGTAAAATAACCAACCATGAGTTCTAATCAAACAACTACTACATATAAATTCTGCATTATTTTGGTATCAGTTTTCTACTAAATGATGGTCAACATAAATAGTTCAATTTACATACCATCAAGTTATAAGAAATGGAACGTAGGTATCATTTTTTAATACATTTAGGTATCAGTTTATTTTAACTTATACTCAGAATTATTTATAATATAAGCAAGCATGAATTCGAATCATACAGTGTTATTTTCAATAATAAAAAATCATGTACCTGTCCATTTCTGTTATTTTTGCTTGACACTTTGTAGGTTCTTGTTGACACTCTGGATTTTCTTCTTCTATATTTTCAGCTGTGAATGTTTTTTCTTCATTTTGTAGTTCAACTTATGAATTTTTCTTTTCATTTTCTTCCAGTCTTGATTTGAGTTCTTTCAGTTGTTCTTTCAATTTCAAATTTTCTTTTTCTACCTTTATCCTCAACTTCTTTTCTTTGTCTAACTGCTTCTTTGTTTTTTTACCTTCTTCTTCCAAATCTTTAATGTGCATTTGTAAAACATTAAGGCTTACAAAATCTTCAAAAGATCGAGTACTCTGTTCAGCTTCTTCAATTTTTCTTTTTTTTCCCGTTGGTTTTCTTTTCTTTTGTCGCTTGATTCACCTTTTGTTGATGTTGTTTGGAGTAGCTTGTGTTCATGTGGAAGAATCATGCTTATTTCTTTTACCTGTGTTATTGAAATAGTTATTTTGTTTTAAAATTTAAATGCAAATGTTTTATGATAGTATGTTGTAACTTATAAGTTATAACTTACATTAATAAGTGATTAGTTTAATAGAAGAAAATATAATAGTAATGAAATTGATACTATGTACACTTACTAATTGATTATGTGCAGTGTTAAAAATGATACCAAGTATTATTGTACATTATAACTGATACTGTACAAAATGACAAGATGTACTATGCTGATGAAAAATTGATACTATGGAAACAAAAATTTAAAGCTATACATTATTCTAAGTATTGAAACCGATACTACAGACAGAGAGAACATAAAATGTAAATTGATATTGACTAGTGTAAGTAAGATTTAATTTTAATTTGCATTTCCAACTTTTATATCATTCAAAAATTGTTTCACAACAATGTCTTTAAGTTTTCTTACATCTCATCGTGCAAATCTGGGTAAATCTTCATCAAGTTGCCTTCTAGGTTGGATGATGTTCATTTTCTCACAGATGCAATACTATAAACATTCAAAGATATAATTAGATAAGAATGTTGAATATAACATTTTTTGTCAATTAATAATATTTTGCATAACACAACTTACCAATGGAAGCATGGAACATCCAGACATGTTTCTTGGTTTAGAGATAAACTTTTTGACAAATTTACTAAAATTTTTCTCTTTTGTTTCTGGCCATGAGACAGTCTGCATTGTTTCACTATCAATCAAATAGGGTAGAATTCCCCATCTCAGTTTTTGTTGGTTGTTGGGAAAGAAAAATGTCAATAGTATTTGCATTATTATCAACAAAGGCAGATCTTCTTCATTTTATTTTTTCCTTTCTGATATTTCTTATTTTATTCTTCTTTCCATAACATTTCTGGTTATGTAAGTACATGTGCCAAAGTTTCTAGTTGCAAATTCTTTGCGGTCTGGTGGAATGGTTTTGCTCGTCAATTTTTTGTTGGTTCTATGTTTATTCCTTTTAATGGCAGACCAAACATCAAGCTTATATCTTTGGCAGTGACCTTCATTTTGTCTTCTCCTAAGACGAAGGTATCAGTTTCCATACAGTAGCAGTTGTATAAAGCATCCAAGTTGTGTTGATGCTTTTTGCACTCTTTCATTGTTATTTTTTCTTCATAGATGACTTTGAAGAAGTTGTAAAATGGTGTCTTCTTTAAGATGTCAAATTTTTTTTGGTCAATCCATTTTTTTCTTTCACCGGTTTTAATATCTTGAAGATAGCTTATAAGCCACATCTATAAGCAGTTTCTGGCTTAACATGTTCAGATTTTGCTATCTGTTTGTTTGATTGTTTTGATGTCGCATGCATGCTTTTACGACACGGATTGGCAAAATCATCATCGTCCTATTTCATGAAAATGTGGCATTAAGTTGTTAGTGAAACAAATAACATTGAAACAAAACAATATATAACATGATATAGTGGTAACAGTTTCCATAAACATGAGATAAAACATGATATTTTTGTCTAACCAAAATTTGGTATCATTTTTGCTAAATGTAGGTATCGATTTTTTAAAAATTATGGTTGAACTACTTGTAAAATTGCTACATAATAGCTTCAAAAATAACATATTGCATGTATAATTTTTAGCTTATATTTATTTTATCTTTGTTACAAATTACAATGAAAGTAATTTGTATAATTAAAAGTATAAAGTTCAAAGAAAGATAAAGTGAGTATCATGTTTATAAGCTGTATGTATAAGTTTGGTTCAAATAAACAATATATTAATTTTAAGATATGATGTCCATAAAAACAGGTAGTAGGTATCAGTTTTTCATTACATTAGTGTCATTTTTATATTTGTGATACAAATAATTTCAATTACGGAGTAGTAAATTCCATCAATGATAGTGGGTATCATTTTATGAATATAACTATATCGGTTTTGTTATAAACTGTTGAAAAATTATTTTTAAAATTACAAAGTTTTGTCTTCAACTAAACAAACAATAGGTTCATTTTATGAAATTTAGGTATCATTTTGTTATACAATGGGTATCATTTTGTGAAATATAGGTATCATTTTATTGAAAAATTGCAAAATTGACATATTAACTAAAACATATTATACAGTGGTACCATTTCGTAAGAATTTAGTATCAGTTTTCCTAGAAAAAAGATGGTGAAATAATTTGTCAACTAAAATGAATTAGCTACAGACAATTAGACAATAGGTATCACTATTGCAAGATGTTGGTATCAGTTTTTATGTGTGTGCTGAAATTAATTTTTCTAAATACAAAGTATCACGTTAATTCTAACAGATGTTTGGTATCATATTTTCAATATATTAGTATCAGTTTTGTAACAAATGGCAATGAAATTTATTTTTTAACCAACTAAGCTTTGTTTTCTACCAAACAAACTATAGGTATCACTTTTTGAACATGAAAATCTTTACAAGTGATATGGCTTGTAATTTTACCGCGTTGGCTTGTCCATCTTCAGATTCCTCAATTGCTATTTATTTCCCTTATTTGTTTGAGCTTTTTCCTGTTAAACATATTAACACTATTAAAATACATCTAATAATTTAATAGTATCAGTATTATAACTTAATGGTATTAGTTGCCTGTTGAAGTTGCTGCTGAATTATTTTCTCATTTTTAATCTTCGATCTTAATTCTCTTTTTTGCACTTGTTGTATAGTTGATTTGTCACCACCTGTTTTTTCTTGCATGGTTTCTTCATTTTTCTGTAAAATAAGTTCAATGGTATCATAATCAATCTAGAATGGTTTTGTTATGCTTCATTTCATAATATCATTTACCTTTTCTTCTATTCTGTTTTCTTCATGTTTCCTTTTTGTTCTTCTTTCCCTTATTTGCTCTATAATTTCTTCCATTGGTCTTTTTAATAGTGTTAACTTTGCAGATTCCTGCTGCGTCTCTACTGCAGCTAGGATATTTGCTTCATGAAGATTATCAGATACAGCCGCTAGGGTATCAAATTCACGTGGTAGGTTTTCAATTTCGGCTCGATTCTCAGATTGAGGTTCTTTGTTTCCAGATTCGAACTGATAATCAGAATGAGGCGATAGCGTATTAGGTTTTTGTCGAATATCAGATTGAGGGGATAAGGTATCAGATTCGTGCTCAAACTCTGCTTGTTTTTTTATTGCCTGACGCATGCGATTGAGATGGAGGTAGCGATTTTGCTGTGGTTTCGTTTGCCATTTTTTCTTAATTTTTATTTTGTGTCATGAAGAAGAGTGTGGATTTGAAAATCGAACAGGAAGACGAACGAAGGAAATTGAGAAATGTTTTAACGTGCGAATGGGCTTTGGGCTTGTCCTTTGGAAGAAAACTATTTGTGCGTGTCCTTTTGAATAAAAATTTTAAATTATTTGTCCTTTAAAAAAATTTCCCCTTATTTATTAATCATCATGTATGACAAAATAAATACCAAAATAGTGCAAAACTAATTCCTAGTAGCAGTTGATTTAAATTCATGCTTACTTTTTTTTAGCAAAGCTAGTCGGCTTTATAGTGGGCCGTGCCACTGTATATAAAATGAACAAACAGGTGCTCTGCACATGCACAGAACAACTAAAAGGGCAACAAACCCAAAACGAAAATAAAAAGAAAGCACAGGAGCTAGACAAAATTGCCTAGACCACTAACACAGCATGACTAATCTTCCTCAGAAGAGGGAGAACAATCACGTCCATCAACCAGAGATGGACCAGTAACAAGAGAATATCCCATGAAAAGAGCAGCTAGATGTGGGTCATAACCAATAGAGTCAGGAGAGTAAATAAATTTGCTATCCCAAGTGACATCATAAAACTTACTTTTGTTCTCCTCACCAATTGGACCATCCCTAGTAAGGCACAAACCATCTCCCTCAATATGGTAGATAAGATACCGGCTCTCACCCCCATTTTCACTGATAAAAGCATAAAAGGTGTCTCTCTCAGGAGAATATCTCATATCAGAAGCTACATGAATCCAAGCACGTTCATCAGAATTCCAGGAAATGATATCAGATGAGGTAGCAGAAGGGTTCTCCTCCAAGACCGATGGAGGAGAAACAGATGATGGAGATTTTACTGGCGAAGAAGAAGATGTAGCCACACAAACCGGAGCAACAGCAGGAGGATCCACAGAGGGAGCAACAGCAATGGGAGCTACCGGAGTAACAACAGAGGGGGCAACAGGAGTGAACAAATTCATGCTTACTTTTGTTTTCTAGTAGCGGTTGATTTAATACCATGTGCAAAACTGATACTAAGTCAGTGCAAAACCCAGAAGCTATTTCATCATATTTCATGCTTAATTATTCTTATACTTTGTAATATATATTACCACTATTTAAATAAAAGATACTAATTATTATCGAATATTGCTTCACCAATAACAAAAACTTACATTTTCCTATGTTAATATAGATAATTGACTGGTATTTATCTAAATGCAGGCTGAAAGAGCACAACTATGCATTCAGAACAATAATGACGGTATATAAAACTTTAATATGCAATAGTATCATAAATGCTACATATATTGAATTTTAACTTTTTTTTTATTTAACAACAATCTATAGTTTTCAATATATATGGAATTATAAAATCTTTAGTGTTGCCTTTCCTTGAACAAATTATGGATGATGAATACACAGATGTTATATATTTCCCCTTGCATTGTGAATACCATTGTACACTAGTAACTTTGACATACCCAACAATGCAATGGAGTCATCTAGATTCTATACGTCCTAGAAGGAATTCTAATGAAAGAAACAATCCCAGTCTAAAACATGCAATGATATTGGTATGATATATTTTTGTTATGAAACAAAGTAATATAATTGAAACAAATCGAACATTAGCTAACTTTGTATCATTTTGTCTTCAATAGAGAAATAAAGTTGAAGAACTGCTGAAAGAACTTTGGAAAAAGAAAAACATACAGGATAAGAAAGTAAAGGCAAATGAAATGCATCAGATACCATGTGCACAGCAAGGATCATACAAGTAAGTTATTTATGTTGTTAAAAATGATACCTACTGATTGTTAAATTGATACTTCAAATTTTCTTTTGAACTGATACCTAGATACTGCAAATTACAGACAAAAACTAATACTCAAAATTACCTACTAACAAAAACTACTGACTGCTAAACTGATACCTAGAAACTGAAAATTACAGATAAAACTGATAACTAGATACTAAAAATGATACTTAGTGACTGCTAAATTGATACTGCAAATTACAGACAAAAACGAATACCTAGATACACAAAACCGATACTGCAAATTTTCTTTTAAACAAGCTTGACTGTGGTATATATGTGATGATATTCATCATAGCAATGAACAAAAGCCAAATACCACTCAAAATAGCCCCTGAACAAATGCTAAAATCTAGAGCAAGAATTGCACATGAGATATTGACTAACAAAGAGCACTGTTGGAGCTTAGCCAAGTTCATGTCAAGTTTGGAAGAAGAAAGATAAATGAACAAATCAATCAGTTTGCAAAAAGTGCTACTATTTTCTGTTTTAATGTTGATACAATCAATGCTTGATATTAGTACAATTTGTTGTACAAGATATGAACATATTTCTAGTGATGTACAAATTAGATTTCGTTACCTTCAATCACAGTTTATATTTTGTTTTAAACAGCGTTGACTGCGGAATATATGTCATGATTTACATTGCATCACTGAACAGAAACATGATTCCAAAAAAGATCCAACAACACACTGTTATCAAAACTAGAGCAAAACTGGCAATAGACATATTGACAGATAGCAAGCACTGTTGGAATGTAGCTGATAACCTGTCAAGAAAAGAAGAAGGTGCAGAAATTGAGAATTTTGTGTGTTAAAGTTAATCATTGTGTTGTTTCACAATTAAATTTGGTACTTGTGAAGTAATGATGTTCTGTTGCAATTTGGTACTTGTGAAGTAATGATGTTCTGTTCTTAAAACAATGCTGATCTTACTTATAAAAACAATGCTGATCTGCTGGAATGGTATATTGTACTTGATGTTCTTTTCTTTTCCCGTTGTTTGTATTATAACAAGATTATATATTGTATGTTCTATCATGCAACTATTGATCCTACATAATATTATCAGTTTTATGATGCAACTATCAATTGTATAATGATATTATTAGATTTCATATCATATTTCAATACAAAACAGTAACTGGGTATTAGTTCTAATAACTAATAGTATCAGTTTTGCTAAAACTGACAATCAACATACTTTATGAAACAACAATTAGTGTTGGTGTCAGTTTTTGCTAACACCAGATATCATTCTAATTATTTATTAGTACTGGTGCCATTTCTAGCACATATTATAATACACGAAACTGATACTAAAAACTAACCAAAACTGATACTAAAGTCCTTTATATCCAATCAAATAAACATTATCTCCAACCAATAGATAGCATGTATCAATTCAATAATCTTCTTCAATCAATTAGACAATGATTATCAGATCCCATATACTATGCTATCAACTTTGCTATAAATAAGTAAAATATACAAAATTGAACAAAAATGATATCACACAATGAAAAAATGATACCATATTTTATACCAACAGAATATGAAAAATAATACTAAACAGCTGATACTAATAGTATGCAACATATATCAAAACTAATGATTGAAAAAAATAAATAAATAAACACCAAAACTGATACTATAAAAACATATAACTGATACTAAAACTGATACTATCATTTATACTAAATAGCTAAAATTAAAATCAATTTGATAATATGCTATACCGAATACAAATTAATAACAAGGTTCAATTACAATAAACCACCAAAACAAGTCACACATCCACTTATTAATCTGAACAAATTCAAAATGTAAAAATCAGATCATATCCTCTTCGAAGCTTGACAATTCCATTTATTATGACCAAACTGCTTGCACTCGCCCCATCTATTTTGCTTGTTCTGAAAATATAAAAATCCTCCTTTGCGCTTGATTGATGGTCTACCAGCGTCATGTTTCTCCTTTGGTGGCTTGATAACATCTTGAATGCTACCATAAACAATAGGCCTATCATAATTTGGAATAGGATTTATAGCATTGGCATAAGAACATCAATAAGCATCAAAAGTGAAATAATACTCAACAAAATCATATACAGACAACTTAGACTTATTCATACACTTTATAGCATGAGCTAAGGAAATCCTGTAATTTTCCATTGGTTGCAACTACAAACCCGTTCCTTCAAATCAACACAATGAGAGTTTGGAGATTTCACTTCAAAAGCAAAATCAGAAGATTTATATACATCCCATCCAAATCCTTCTTCAATCAATTCACCTAAACGTAACTCCATAGAAGGGCAAAGAGTTGTTTTCCGAAAACAACACTCTTCTCTCCTTCTAGCCATTTGTTCCATAATCTTCACACGAATACCATCTAAACACAAAGTAATAGGCAATGCTCGTTCATCTAAAATCTAACTATTAAAACTTTCTACAACATTCGAACTATATTCACCATAACATTTCCCTGGAAAAAATAAATCCACCCACTTATCAAAAGGCTTATCCTTTAAAAAATTCACACCAACAACACCACTAATTTGACAAAACTTAGAATGTGCTCCTTCAAATTCATATAGATTAAAAGCTCTAGAACACATTTTGAATATATCAATAATAGACACATTTGCATTTTTAGCTTTTACCACTGAAAGAAGATTTTGTTCCATATGCAAATAGCAATAACTGTGATAAGCTAAAGGAAAAACATCACGAACACCTGAAAGCAAACCTTAGTGGCGATCTGACATAAAAACCAAATTACGATCTTCTTGAAGCATTTGTTTTAAATGATTCAAAAACTATGTCCAATTATCCACATTTTCTAGAGAAACTACACTCATAGCTAAAGGAAAGAAACCTGCAAATGCAAAAATAATTAGTAAAAAAACTAAAACTAATTATGACCATAAATCTGAAACTATTCATGAAACTGATACTAACATTACTAAAAACCTGATACGGCCATTATAAAAATATTGATTACCACGACATTATGCACATTAATCTTCATTCTAACACAACAAAGTAATGTACATTAACATATATTATGATACAAATGAAATTTCAATACTACACAACTATATATGATACCATATATTGACATACATGAACCTGATACTAACATTATACACAAACTGATACTAATCACCTGCCAAGCAGTATGAAATTATGATACCAAATACAAACTTACAATTCAATACAATGCAAATTCTGATACTAGAAACTTGCTAACTATAAACTACATATCTTAAAAATGATACCAACATAATACAAATTATGATAACAAATTCATATTAATGCTAATGCAACTATTATGATCTCAATACAAATAAATCAAAACTAAAAACAAAGACATACCTTAATCACCATTTTTTGCAGTAGAATCAAAACATCAGGACGTCCCTTCAAATGAGTAGCATCTAAGAATATCATAGGATGATAATGCTTGAAACCAAGTAAACAAGCACCAAAAGCAATAACCACCCTCTTAAATTTATTACTACAAGGATCAACATCCATATCAACATAACTATCTGGATTAGACTTCTTCACTGCTTCCAAATACCAACTCAAATCATTGTAAGACAAAGCATCATTACCATGCAATTCCATTAATGCAAGTTGTTTCCCATGATAAGCATAACCATAAGACAACTGAAAATTGTATTCTCTTCTAAAATCAACTATTATATCTTTAGGCTTTTTACTAGGACAATCACGAATCTCGTCAATAATCAACGATTTAACAAACGAACTAGAAATATGTGGATTATTCACATTTCTAAGACCAGCCCCACAAGAATGATCAGCAACCATATTTCTCATAAAAAACTTCTTCAATTCTCTAGAATCACAAGAACCATGGACTTTGAAAAGACAACCATCCTTATATGAAGAACAAATTGTAGTAACTCTTGTAGCATAATTCTTTAAAAATACTAATTCATACCCCTTTTGAATTTGATATGCCATCAAAAATTCTCTAAAATGTTCGGCTCCTCCAAAACAAAAACCAACAAATTGAAAATGCATAATGTCAACCCTCTCCTCAACATATCTTTTAAATAACTTTTACCATTAACAACAACATTTGAACACCCAGATCCAGTAGAAGATGAAGAAGCATGAACATTAGATGAACTTGAAATAGAAGCACCATCAACATTTTCGAATTCAGGACCCTTAACCTTTATAGTAAAACACAAATTATACTCTAAATACCAGAATCAGTATCAACCATAATAACTTTGTCCTCAAGTACATAAGAAATCTAAAGAGAAGAAGGAGTTAATTGAGACCAACATCGACATATCTCATTCTTCAAATCATACAAAGAGTAATCGATAGACAATCAAGTGCTAAAAGTATTATTATTCAACACAAACAAACAAAGAAGACTGTTATCACCACTGCCAAAAAAAACATGAGTAAAAATATGTTCAATTTAGAACCTAAGTTTTTGCATTTCACAAAACTGATACCTAATTACGGATAATCAAAAAACTGATACTAAGAAAAAATAAAAATGATACCCAGAAACTGAACCTAAAATCTGACACTTTTCGACTCTATCACAACTTTATATGCAACCCTAAACAATGATACTTTTCCAATCATCCCAACATTAATGCAAGATATACATGACTAATCAACGAAAAATAAAAAATAAATTAAATGTAAAGCACATCAGAATACAATGCTGCATAAAGAAACGAATAAAACAAAAAATACCTGCTGCTGCTTCCAAAAGTTGCCATAGAAGAACGAACAAGCAAACAGGGAAACAAAGCTGCATTTAATTTGTAAAAAGGAACACGATTAGAAATCACAGAATACAAAAATTGAACTCTGATAGAAAAAGAACAAAAAATAGAATAATAGAAGCATGCTTAAATAATCCAATTTGAAGAAGAACAAGATCAGAGTAGAATTATAAGAAGAAAAAGATCGACAAATGCGCGAGAGAACAATTTGATCGATGAACTACAATTTTCAGAAGAACAAGAATAAAATGAACGAACGAATTTGATCGATATTTTGATTCTGAGAGAGCTATTGGATTGTGACAGAAAAATTTGATTGTAAGAAAGAAGAAGAAGAAGCGCACGATAATGAGCTGGAACGAAAATATGCTAATTTGTCCTTCACAGTAAACTATTAGTGGGCTGTCCTACATCCAAAAAAGCCCTAAAAATTGTCCTTGAGGAAAATTTCCTGTTTATTTAATTAACGTGAAAATAGCCATTTTGTCCACTGTCTCGGATTTCGATGAAACCAATTTCATCGGATTTGTCACAGTGAATTATGGTAGAATTTCAAGTTTCATAGCGATCAGACTTGTCGTTTGATCGTGCGGGCTCGAAATGCGTAGAAATCAATTTAATGAAATCAATTTGAAATAAGCTGATTTTAAAATCCTAACTTCTCCATACAATGGAATTAGGACTTGAAACTTGTTCCATTGAATTTAGAAATATTGATAACATTAGTTTTGATATATAGGATGACCCACTTTCGTTTCAGAAACGGAACGGGCTTTTTGGGTCGTTATTATCATTTCAAACCGATTCGATATGTTCATTCTTTCTTATCGGGCCTTGTCTATATAAATAGATTTTTCTAAACCCTAGCAGCCTTTCTATTTCTGTTACAGTACGTACAATTCCATCTATCTGTTCCTCTTTCTCAAATGGCAGAAACCCTAATTCCTAGATTCAATTGCAAATCAAAATCAAATCGAAAAATTAAAACTCCGCAAACTATATCATATTATATATCGTTGAAAAGCTCTCGACGAGCGTAATCCACTATTGCTACTTGTTTTTCGATTCGAGTCACCGTTTGTCTAGAATTCGTCGATCATTCTCGATCGTTTGTATTAGGTTTTAGGGATTGAACGGTGAATCTTCGTCCTGCGAACGATCGGGAGGCCACGTTAGGAGGAGGGAGGCAAGTACGTCTTGGATCCATGCTTCGTTTGTCATAAGGTTGACATGATTCGCCGTGGGTGGCTGTCAAAGGTGTGGCGGCGGCAGAATGGTAGGTTGAGGCGGAGGCCTCGGCGCTGGCATGGGGAGGTAGGCTCGGAGAGGGGGAGGTTTGGCGTTGGTCGATCGAGGTGGAAGCTGGTGTAAGTGGTGCAATATCACGATCAAGGTGGCGGCCCATCATCGTTTCAACGTGTTCGCGATTTGCTGCAGCCTAGGGTTTCAGTGCTGACGTGGAAACTGGGTAACGCATTTTCTTTTATATAATAGTATTATTAATATGTTTGATAACTTTGAATTATCCGTCTAAGCTAATTAAATCGTATCTTTTGCATACAAGCTCGAATTTACGCGCGGTTTGTTCCACTGCGATCGTATCGAAATTCCGAACACTACAGAACTAGTTTAGATGAATTTTGAAACTGTTGAAATTTTGGGCAATAATTGGATTTTAAATCAATTTGAAATCAAAGATTAGTGTTTTAACACACTCACGAATACTAAATTATCTTATGTTAGTTAAATTAAATTTATGATGTGAGTAGAAATTAACTGGTTGATGTTTGGTATATTTAAATTGTCATTCCAGTTAAATATGACTTTTATTGAATTTAATCGCCATTAATTTAATATTAAATTTTAAATTGCCAGTTAATACCTGTTATTGATAATCGGTCACTTGTTATTGTTTATTGATTGGTTTGAATGATGATTATGATGGATGGTTAATTGTTGATATTGGATGACTAGATGTTATATTTATATATTGTTATAACACTGCAAATTCCCTTAGTTTATTGTTAGGAAAAAATCACTGTGGGTCGAAATGATAATACCCGAACGATCTATAGATTAGGGAAAAATCGTTATGGGTCGAAATGATAGACTCGAATGATTTTATGGATTTTGAATTTTAAATTCGAGATTACAGGTTGAAATGATATATACCCGTAAATTTTAAATTTTTTACGGATCGAAATGATATATATCCGTGTCACTTGACTATAAGGTAGAAAATTATATACAGACACCAGATTGGTTAAATTAAATGATTTTTAAATTCTAAAATTTTGAATCAAGTTAAATAATATTTTGAATAAAATTTGATTTATATAAACTGAATTATTTTTCAGAAATCCAAGCTTTAATTGTTGAAATTGGAATTTGTTTTAATGAATTTTTTAAAGGATTTAGATTGAAAATTTAAAGTTGAATTAAAGTATAAATGAAATTTATCGAAATTGAGTTATTGTAAACGTTTGAATATAACTTTGAAATCTATTGAATTTGAAGTAGTTTAAATTTATAGTTCAACCTAGATCTGCAATCGACACAGATTTAAATGGTTTATTGAGAATCAAAATTGAAAGATAAATTTTGAGTTTGTTAATTTGAAAGCTGGATATGGTCCAGATTTGTTGAAATGGAAGAAATAGTTTAATTTGATATTAATTTCAAATTAATTATTTTAATGTAAACTATTTAAAGATATATTATTTTAAATCCAGATTTATTTAGATTTTCAACTATTTACTATATAAACCAATTTCAATAATCAACCTATTTATATTAAACTATTAAAACTATTAAACCTATTTTTTAACTATTTTAATCTGTTTTAAAACTATTTAACTATTTTAATCTATTTTTAAAACTATTTTAGAGTATTTTAATTATTTAAAACTATTTTAATCTAATTTAAACTATTTTAAACCATTTAAACTATTTTAAAGTATTTTAACTATTTTAAACTATTTTAAAACTATTTATGATTGTTTAAACTATTTTCTAAATTTTTAGACTGTGTAAGGTTGAATTTGTTATATTTAAATCCTGGATTTAAAAGTGAATATGGTTAAATGATGTTATAACCTACGTTGGGATTTGAAATTATATTTTCTAGTGAAAGGACATATTTGAGTAAATATGGTGATTTTGGAATGAGGTTTTATTCTATTTTGTGAATATGATTCAAAAGTGATATAATTTCGGAAATGAATATGATTTTGAAAGTGAAATGATTTCGAAAGTGAATATGATTACGAAAGCGATATGATTTTGAGAATATGATATTTTGATATCAATTATGAATCGGTTTTGGAAATGTAAAAGAACCATCCGGTGTGAAATAAGCGTTTGGTTGTTAAAGAGACCGGGATCGGATATTGTCACTCTCTGCCAATACTGAAAACCACTTTAATAACTATGTACGTGGTGGAGATTCCGGAATGAAGTAGGATGGTTTGGCAAACAATTCTGTATGAGGTATTAACGTAGCCCTGACTCCCTCGAGTCAGCTTGATGTGACTAAAATAGGAGCCACACCGGGTCAAGTGTGGTCGCACCTTCGATTGGACATGTTTCTTTGATACCATATTATGACTTTGTGATTGAGTTGGTGGCCACCTCTCGATTTGATTATGGGAGTGTATTCCGAGGTGGGCGGTAGTAGCTGCTATGCGTTACCACCAGTCCGGATTCGCAAAACGGTAGTATCCTACCCTGGGCATTGCCTCGCGTGCCTTGTCACATGCCTTATCGCGCCCATTACGAGTTTAGTTTGTACCATACCTATGGAGTGCTCCCTGAGTATCCCATCAGTTTGGTGGGGCTTACATTATCTGTATAGACTACGGAAATATATAAAAATGTGTTAAGGGGGATATGGGTAACGCCTTAACGCTATTTTAATACTTTACTTTACTGTAGACACTATTATAATAGCGTATTGTACTATGTATGTGGATAGTTTAACGAATCCTTAGGAGATGGAAATCCCAAACATCTCTTAAGTTATTGCACTATGTTGACACTGGATAGGAGATGTCAAACCCCATAAACATCTTTGAAGCCATTACACTCATATTTATTTACTGTTGATTTAACTTACATAAGATCTTTTAGTTCTCACTCGAGTGTTTTGTCTTTTCATTACACTCGGGTCAGTCTGAGCTTTTCAATGTACCGAAAACCGCTTTTCTGGTGAACGAAGACGAAGATTTAGTACTATTAGTATTTATTATATTCATTCCACTACATCATGTTGTTCTACTGCATTATTTATTATTCATGCTGTATGTACTCTGATTTTGTATTGAAAAAGTGTAATCAAATGTTATTTGTAAAACAGCTTCATAAACTGTTTATTTGATTATTATATTTTGTCATTCCGCTTTGAGATTCTGTATTTTGTTTTCTTTCTTTTCTCTTCTTTTTCTTATTTACCCCATAACAATCCTCCCTTTTGAATGGTTTGAGTTTGACATGTGTGGTTTATTGTCGATTTGAATCGTCCAAAAAGGTTGGTCATTACATTTGGTATCAGAGCTTTGGTTTAGCGATAACCTTAGCTTTGTGGGGTCTGACTCATTAAAGATTGGGTAGTAGTACCCTAGAATGAGTTGTCTGAGTGTGTGTGTGTGTGTGTATGAGAGAGCGTACTTCTTAGTGTTATAAAATGTTTTATATTGTGTTAATTTTTTCTGTTGGGTATTTATAAATTTTGGTCGGCACATAGGACGCTCTGGCATCGATAGGGATTTATAAGCACTTAATAGGGCAAGCCGACACAATATTGGTTTTGAAATATAGGTAAATGAAATAATTGTGCATAGTATTGTATTTTGTATATAAAAGAATAATTTTATAAATAATATAGTTAGATGTGATATGTTGTTTGTTAGGAAGTGAAATTTATAAATATTGGTTGCAAAATATGATTTATAATAAAGTAAATATAAATTGGAAATTTGAGAACTTAAGTTTCGGGTTTTGAAATTTGTTTCAAAGGATTTTCAAATATAATATTAGTATTATTTGGAAGTATTTTCGGATAGAAATATTTTCAATGTGATTTGAAAGAAAGTTTTAAAAAGAATTGTTAAAAAGGAAATAAGTTCTGTCCTCCCCTCTCTGTCGCTGGAAAATAATTTCAGTGATGAGTGCACGCATCATCGACGTTCGTTTTCGAGTTTCAAAGTGGGAAGACCACTGTCATAGTTTTACTACACATTTGTTTGATAACGAATCTTAAATTTTAATTTTTAAATATGATTGGATATATATAAGTTATGAGTGTGTGTGTGTGTGTATTATTTTAAATGATTTGAAATGTAACCCAAAGTTTAGTTCTTAAAATTTTCTAATAATTAGTAGCTTTCAATTATTGTAATGAATGAAATCTTGACTATACTAATAGTTGGAAACTACTGAAACGGAAAATAAGAAATTTGATGTTAAGTGATTTATGAAATATATAAGTAATTGGAAATTGGTAACTTGTAAATCAAAGATAATGAAATTTTAAGAAGATGTATAGTGTTGAACATTTGTTAACTAAACTGAATAAGACAAACTTGTGTAACATTCAATTACATTCTAAAAGACATGTATATAACTTACCAAAATGTTACAAGTTGAAATGTTAATAGAAATATGTAATGGAATATTATACAAGTAAAACTTAAGTAATGGAAGTGTTCAATGGATTATGTCTATAAACAAGAATTCTGATGTTATAAAAATGTTATGAACTTAAATTAATAATTTGAGATGCTAGTAATTGAATTTAACAGGAATACTGTCTGTAAATGATTATAAACTTAAGTTAATGTTTGAAGTTATTTATAATTAAAATGAGTAGTAAAAGTGAATGCTATATTAATCGAATGATTATAACTTTAGAAAATGTGAAATGATTTAGAAATAGATTTAATATCCAATAATGCTATATAAGAAGGAAATAAATATGAAAGAAAAAGAAAAGAAAAAGAGTTGAAATTATAAGTATGAGTTGATTCACAAATGAATATCGACGTTAAAAAGGAAATCAAAGAAAATAATAATTGTGAATTAAATTTGCAAAGAAACTTACATAATATTGTAAGAACTGATTATGGATGATTTAATAACTGAATGAAAAACAACATATGTAAGTAAATGAATTTAAATAAATGGGAAATCATAGTGTAACAACCCGTAAATTTCAACTGTTTTAATAACGTAATTAGTTGAAATTTTGTGAAATTTTAAACGATAAAATTTTGAAATATAAATTTGATATTTGGAATACGTCTAGTTAAACATAGCAACTGGTAAATTTTCGTCCGAAAATATGAAAGTTTATTTCGCGCGTAAATTCACTTCAATTTAATCAGTCAAAAAGAAATGAAAATAAAATGTTTCCGAAACATAAATATTTTTACATAGAAAAATTCTAAATCATCTTCTGAGCAAGATGTCAGTTTGTCGTTTTTCCAAATTCGGACATCTTTGGCTCCGTCGATCTTATTTTTCAGCGTTTTTCTTGCATTTTCCGTAGTAGAAAAATTCGAATTTTTATAATTAAATCGTACCACTGATACCCGTATACCGTTTTGATCGTCTCGTCGCGCTGATCTTTACGGTATATTTGTTTGTGTATTTCGGAGTCTGGAAGTCGGCGAGTCTACGGAACGTTTACCGTATCGGTACCGGTTTGTGACGTTTGGTTTATGACCATTTGAATTCACTGTCCATTCAATTTTTCTTCGGTGAACCCAACAGCTTTAATTATTTCTTGAATTCAACGTATTAGCTGGAAGCCATTCAATTGATTACTTTTATTCTCTAGTTTTGATTTTTGCCGGTTCAATTTTCTATTTTCCAGCGGTTGCTTTTATTTTCTCAGTTCATTCTTTTCATTCCTGTTGCTATGAGACTATACTATATTACTAATTAGTACGTATACTATCTTTTGGAGCCATCTCCTTCTATTGTTTCCTGAGAACCCATTTTCCTTCCTTGCCAAAATTTTCCTTCTCCTCCTACTTTTCATTACCTTATCTCCTCCCCACCGAAGACACTCTCTCATCCCCATCAACAACCCAGGCAATCGATCAAATCCACGCTACAGCCTTCTTCTTTTTCACCGACCCTTCCACTTCCTGACCCAGTCACACGGAACCACCCTCTTCCCCTCAACTTCACTTCTCTCTACAGGGCGACTTGCTCCTCCAACCTCAGGCGTCATTCACCTAGGCCTTGACCGTCTGCTGTGCCTAAGCACCACCCAGCTCCGACCTTCACACACGCAGCACGCCACCAACCTCCACCACAGCGTCTACTCTTCCGCACACGCCTCCAAGCTTGGCCAAGCTACTCGACCCCACGCACCCTCCTTTTTCCCCACCATCTTCCACCTTTTACCTGTTTTGCCGTAAGCAATATACATAAGTAAGTTTATAATATAGTACATGTTTAGTAAAGTAAGTTCATAAAGTATTAATCTGGGATTTCGAAATATGGTTTCAGTTAGTTATGTACAGAGCATATAATATGTTGATAGGGTCTGTTAGATATTTATTGTAAGCTTTTATATTCACTTGTGTAGTCTGCATACAATGGTTTCTTTTATATAGAACTGCCAGCACATTTTCGTCAGTTTAAAACTTAACATATAGAGTATATACGACAGGATTTGTTCAAACAAAGTATAATTTTAGGATATGTATATCGCGCATGTCTTTACGTCTATATGGTTTCACATGAAATTGTTTATTTTTGTGTCACAGCATTTTTTTTTATGAGTCATGTTATTATTGGAAATCTGGATATGACGTTTTGAAAGAAATATAATATAAGTATTGATTTAATTATTTACAGTTAGTTATATATCGTATCAGTTTTATGAATGTGTGACTTAAAATATGTTATAGTAACTATGCATTTTGAATATAATAGTTGCTTTGCAGCTATAAGGTTTATATAATAGTTAAATGTATGGGTTCAAGTATTAGGTAGAGTTTGTTAATAGTTGGTAAAGTTTACAAAGGTTGTTTAAATTATAATATAATTTGGATAGTTACAGTCTTCTGATGTTTCACTGCAAAGAGCATTGATTTTAAATATTATAAGGTAAGTTATGAGTACTCAAGCTACAGTCTTTTATATAAATTACAAAAGCTCTATAGTAAACTATAATACTTGCACCTTTCCAAATTTGTTTGCGTATGAGTGTTACAGGCGCAGTTTTGACATATTATAACAGTATATTTTTTAAATATAAAGTATATAAGCCCAGTGACTTGCAGCCTTAGGGTATATATATAATAAATTTTCATTTATTGTTAAGTATTGTTTAAAATAAAATATGTATGGGCAATGAATTATTTTCATGTCGGTTAACTTATTTATACGTGTATCGCCTGTAGTAGATGAGTTTATTTAGGAGTTGTTCGAAGTTTGTTTTGTGTGCATCTGTTTGTAGTCTATGTATACAATGTGTATATGTTAATTTGATATAGGTGTTTTAATTTATAATTATGAATTTTGAAAACCATATATACATTTAATTCAATACATGCTTGAAATTTTGAATATGATTTCTATACGTGCATATATATAGTTATATATATATGATTCACTTATACCAATTATCATCATCACCGATCCTGTCCTGATTTGATTTCATCAATTTCCAGTTATCAGCTCGGTGCGTCAAATTTGTGTCAATTTAGCTTTGATCGTTGAATTCGTGCCGATTCTGCTTTGCTTCGATTCGTCATTCAAATTTTGGTATCCGTATCAGTGTGCGCATCTGTGTCATCTTCTGAATTCTCTGGCCTCGAAAGGTGAGCACTCACTCACGATTAACGTTCTTTTATTTATTAAATTTGATTTCAATTGAAACGACAATTGAAATATGCTGCTGTTAGTTAATTACACTGTTATATATGCTATTGCCTGTATCAGTTCACCTGTGACATCTGACACCATTATCTGTTAATTATTTATGTGATGATAATACAGTTTGGCCGATAATTGATTGATTGTTGATGTTTATATTGGACGTTAAATTGTTAATGTTAAAATGATAAATAGTATGAAATTGAACTTGATATAGGATAGTTAAATGTTAAATTTGATTAACTGACATTTGTATAATATGACCCCTTTAATTGTTAAAGTTATTGACACGTAGGATTTGTTTAATTACACTTTGAACCACTGAATGTATGTTGTTAAATTAATGATGTATGAAATTGTAAATAGATGACAAATGAAGAACCGTAATGTAATAATCTTTAATCTGCATGAAATGATAGTGTAGATTCTAGAAATAATTATATTAATTCGTACAAATAATAATGCGAATTAATACGGTTATTTCGGGATTATTTGAATTGATTGTTGGATTGTTATTGTTCGTTGTTATTGCTTGTTTATTTACTTTGACACCATCCCAGTTATCACACTGCAAGTTCCCTTTGTTATGCTTTGATTTTTGAATTGAATTGGAATCGGGTTGAAATGATAAATACCCAAATTGAACTTTGACCTAGGATAGGAAATTAAATAAAAACCCGATTGGTCAATAATTTGATTTAAAATAAAATAAAGACTTTATTTGAATAAATAATACGGTTTTGAAATAAAGTGAAATTTGAATTTTTAATGAAAGGAAAATGTTAATATTTAATAATCTGAAACAAATATTAACAAAATGTAATTGATGGAAGAACGATGTTAAATTTGAGAAATGATTAAATAATTAAGTTTGAAATTATTAAACTTTGAAATGATTTAATAATTAAGTTTGAAATTATAATAAAGTTGAAATTATTAAACTTTGAAATTATTTAATAATTAAATAAGATTGAATTATTTAATGATTAAATTGAATTGAATTCTTTAATAAGTAAACTGAACTTTCGAATAAGTGAATTTTACTTCGTAAATAATTGAAATTGAGTTTTCTCTATTAAGTAAGTTTTGGAAAATTATTTAAGAAAGTAAATAAGTGATATTGAATTTCTTTAACAAGAAATAAAATGTGATATATTGAAATTAATATAAGACTTGAAATTTAAAGAATTTGATTTGATGAATTTAATTTAATTCAATTTGTAAGTCTTGATATAATGAAGTTGAACTTAATAAATTGATTTAACGATTTGGAAATCTAATAGAAATTGTTTTGAATGACAAATTTACTTAACGAACATTGAATGAAATTGATAAATGAATTGAAATTGATTTGAATGTTAAATTAAGTTAATGATTTCGGAATGAAACTGATATACGAACTTGAATCAATTTTGAATTGTTTTAAATAACGATTGAAATTGAATTATAAGATTTTGAAATGATAATTTGGAAGTTTGAAACGTAAAGTATGGAAATTGGTTTTGAAAGACAAATGAAATGTTGATTTGCAAATTCTAATTGAATCGAAATTGATTTTTGAAATAAACAAACGACCAATCGGTGTAATAATTACGAAAGTTATTAAAGAGACCGGAATTCGGTTATGGATATACTCTCTATCTAAACCGAAAACCACTTTAATAACTATACGCGGAGTGATGATCCAGAATGAAGTGGTTGGAAATGATGTACGTGATGACTGAAGAAAGTGAACGATAATGGATAGCCTTGACACTTGTGTCAAATTGGAAATGACTAAAACAGGAGCTGTGCCGGGCCAATGGAGGATTGATACCTCAAGTGGACACACTTCTTCGAACTACTTATACTTGTTGTCGATTGGTGCACCCTTGATTTTGGGAGTGTTGTCTCACGGTGTTGCGGGCGCTGCGGCGTTGCGTTCTCACCAGCCCGGATCAGGCGAACGGTAGTATCACTACCTTGGGTATAGCCTCATGTGCCTTGTCATACTTGTATTCCATTTATGCGTGACCACTACGATTTTGATTTGTACCTTGAGTATATGGATTGCCCTCTGGTGACTTCCGGTTTTGGGGAAACTACGGTCTTGTATATGCTTATGGGAATAAAAATGTGTTAAGGGTGGAATGGGCCATGACTTAACGCTATTTTGATATCTTTATATTACTGATAGACATTATCTACTTAGCGTACATTACTACCTAGTAGATAGTTTAACGGATCCTTAAAGGATGGTTATTCCAAACATCCTTTGAGTTACTTGTATTTCAATTGCTATTTCACTTGAGTTGGATTTATTAATATAAGAAGCTTAATCCTGACTCGAGTGTTTTGTTTTTCCTTACGCTCGGGTCAGACTGAGTGGTTCAGCTTTCGAGACTTACCTTTGGAGTTGGAGCTTCGCTTGGAGATCCAGCTATCTATCCAGCTTTCAGATATTCGATGATTCCAGTGATGTATTCTGCTTTGTATCTGATGTATTATATTACTCTTCTGTTGTAAACTCTGATGTATTTTATATATTCATATAGTAGCTTCATGAACTACTATCTCTTTTATTTCCGCTGCACTTATTACTCTGTGTCTGTGATCTGTGATTATTTATTTACTGTATATGTTCAGTTTTGCCAAATTTAAATTAACAACGCGGTATTTTGAGCAATTCAATTCCGGCATGAGTGTCTACCTATACACTTATCATGGATGCGAATGGTCCAAAATGGCGGGTCGTTACAGTTGGTATCAGAGCCAGATTAGCTCTAGGCAAAACTTAACATATAGGGTAAATGTATTTACAGAATCACTCTCATTCGAGTTTCAATCTCTTCCTTTTGACTCGATTCCTTTGAAATTTGAAACGTTCCCTGCGGTTCCAAATTTCATTCGTGTCCCTCATTATTCGTCTTCTCTTAATTCTAGAGTATCCCATAACTCCACTTCGAATGATCTTTATAATGAATCGGCGGTCTCGCCAAACTTCGAATAATTTGTAAAGGGGTGAAACTCCTTTATAATAGGCATTGATTTACCGGAGATTTTCTGTATCCTTGGTTTACAATGCTATCTATTACCTGATATACCTGGATTCCATCTCTTGAGATCGAGTGTTGATTTACCTCGGAATTCAGCATCGATCTTATTCTTGAAGTTACGGACGACCCGGTTAAAGTTGCCCGTGAATTAAATAAACTCATCCATCTCCCGATTGTGGTAATTGAATTATCTTATCTTCTGTTTCAAACTTATTTTCGTATCAAAATTCTCTTTGATTTGAGCCCATCAAATTTGAAACCCTATCCTTATTTTGAAAATTCATTCATGTATCGTAAAGCAAAGAAATGTATTTGTAAATTTATATTTAAATGTTTTAAAATATATTGTGTTGTTTGAGTTGTCGATGTTGATTTGGGTTTTCGATCGATACGTCTGATCAACGCAATCGATAGGATTTCCAAAACACGTGAACAGAGCAAACTGACACAATATTATTTTCAAATTTGGTAAATAAAATAAATTTGTTTGATTAAATTGTAAAAATATAAGTAAAATTTTCTGGAATTTAATAGGTTAATTAAATTGTTTGGTTGAAATGATAATATTTGATTATCATTTATTGTTCTAAATAAATTTATAAATACGGTTTATAAATTTATTTGGAATTTGAAATAAATTTAATTCAGAAATTTGATAATTTAGTTTCCGGTGATTTCGAACTTTGGTTTTAAATTTTTTAAAGGATATATTATAGGAAGTATTTTCAAATATATAGAAACTGTTTTCAAAGAATTTTTAAATGTTGAAATCAGTGCTCTTCTCTTTGTCGCTGGAAAATAATTTCGGTGATGGCGGCCGCATCATCGACATTCATTTTCGAGTTTCGAAGTGGAGAAACCATTCTGTAGCTTTGCTACGGTTTTTGTTTTGGAAAAATATTTTGATTTGAATTTCTTAAGTATGACTTGATTATATATATATGGGTATATTATTTTAAATTTAATTTGATTTAATATATATAATATATACATAATTATTTCTAAAGAGTTTGTAATTAAACGAAAATTAAATTCTTAAAATCATGTTAAAGATGATTTTAATTATAAATAAAACCAAAATTTGGAATAAATATTTAAACTTGAATAATTGAATTGGAAAATTTTATTTGTATATTGTTCAACTGCATTCTAATACAACTTACCTAAATCGTTTAGAAGTTGAATATGTAATTGGATAATATACAATATGAAATGATTTTATAAATTTGAGTGTTTATAATAAATGTTATACGCTAAAATTTTGATTATAAAGATGATAATAGAGATAGATAGGATAATAAGTAAACTCAGTTAATAAATTAATAAATTTGTTTTGAAAGAATTAATAGATTTGTTTTGAAAGAATTAATAAGATTGAAATTTGATCAACATATGAAAATACCTTGGATTTAAAAGAAATTAATAGATGTAAATTAATTTAAATCGAAACTTTTATGTTTTAAATTAATTTATATGGGTTAAATATATATGATAAGATATATTAAGTAAAATAAATTTAACAGTAATTTGGAATAAAGAAGAATTTAAAATTGTTGAAAAAAAATATGATTATAATAAAAGACTATTCAAAATTTATGGTTTTAGAAATTGTAAATCGAAGATAATTGGATAATAAGATAATGAATTTAGAAATAGTTGAGATTGATTTTAGTGAAATCAAATGGATTAAATCAATTGTTGAATATCAACCAATTTAAATTTGAATTTATATGGTTTAAATTAATTGTTATTTTGTATTTCAAATCTGTTTTTCTTTCTGGTTGTTTCTATTCTCCTACCTCGTTCCTTTTCGGGGACGAAAAGTTTTGAGTGGGGGAGAGTGTAACAACCCGTAAATTTCAACTGTTTTAATAACGTAATTAGTTGAAATTTTGTGAAATTTTAAACGATAAAATTTTGAAATATAAATTTGATATTTGGAATACGTCTAGTTAAACATAGCAACTGGTAAATTTTCGTCCGAAAATATGAAAGTTTATTTCGCGCGTAAATTCACTTCAATTTAATCAGTCAAAAAGAAATGAAAATAAAATGTTTCCGAAACATAAATATTTTTACATAGAAAAATTCTAAATCATCTTCTGAGCAAGATGTCAGTTTGTCGTTTTTCCAAATTCGGACATCTTTGGCTCCGTCGATCTTATTTTTCAGCGTTTTTCTTGCATTTTCCGTAGTAGAAAAATTCGAATTTTTATAATTAAATCGTACCACTGATACCCGTATACCGTTTTGATCGTCTCGTCGCGCTGATCTTTACGGTATATTTGTTTGTGTATTTCGGAGTCTGGAAGTCGGCGAGTCTACGGAACGTTTACCGTATCGGTACCGGTTTGTGACGTTTGGTTTATGACCATTTGAATTCACTGTCCATTCAATTTTTCTTCGGTGAACCCAACAGCTTTAATTATTTCTTGAATTCAACGTATTAGCTGGAAGCCATTCAATTGATTACTTTTATTCTCTAGTTTTGATTTTTGCCGGTTCAATTTTCTATTTTCCAGCGGTTGCTTTTATTTTCTCAGTTCATTCTTTTCATTCCTGTTGCTATGAGACTATACTATATTACTAATTAGTACGTATACTATCTTTTGGAGCCATCTCCTTCTATTGTTTCCTGAGAACCCATTTTCCTTCCTTGCCAAAATTTTCCTTCTCCTCCTACTTTTCATTACCTTATCTCCTCCCCACCGAAGACACTCTCTCATCCCCATCAACAACCCAGGCAATCGATCAAATCCACGCTACAGCCTTCTTCTTTTTCACCGACCCTTCCACTTCCTGACCCAATCACACGGAACCACCCTCTTCCCCTCAACTTCACTTCTCTCTACAGGGCGACTTGCTCCTCCAACCTCAGGCGTCATTCACCTAGGCCTTGACCGTCTGCTGTGCCTAAGCACCACCCAGCTCCGACCTTCACACACGCAGCACGCCACCAACCTCCACCACAGCGTCTACTCTTCCGCACACGCCTCCAAGCTTGGCCAAGCTACTCGACCCCACGCACCCTCCTTTTTCCCCACCATCTTCCACCTTTTACCTGTTTTGCCGTAAGCAATATACATAAGTAAGTTTATAATATAGTACATGTTTAGTAAAGTAAGTTCATAAAGTATTAATCTGGGATTTCGAAATATGGTTTCAGTTAGTTATGTACAGAGCATATAATATGTTGATAGGGTCTGTTAGATATTTATTGTAAGCTTTTATATTCACTTGTGTAGTCTGCATACAATGGTTTCTTTTATATAGAACTGCCAGCACATTTTCGTCAGTTTAAAACTTAACATATAGAGTATATACGACAGGATTTGTTCAAACAAAGTATAATTTTAGGATATGTATATCGCGCATGTCTTTACGTCTATATGGTTTCACATGAAATTGTTTATTTTTGTGTCACAGCATTTTTTTTGATGAGTCATGTTATTATTGGAAATCTGGATATGACGTTTTGAAAGAAATATAATATAAGTATTGATTTAATTATTTACAGTTAGTTATATATCGTATCAGTTTTATGAATGTGTGACTTAAAATATGTTATAGTAACTATGCATTTTGAATATAATAGTTGCTTTGCAGCTATAAGGTTTATATAATAGTTAAATGTATGGGTTCAAGTATTAGGTAGAGTTTGTTAATAGTTGGTAAAGTTTACAAAGGTTGTTTAAATTATAATATAATTTGGATAGTTACAGTCTTCTGATGTTTCACTGCAAAGAGCATTGATTTTAAATATTATAAGGTAAGTTATGAGTACTCAAGCTACAGTCTTTTATATAAATTACAAAAGCTCTATAGTAAACTATAATACTTGCACCTTTCCAAATTTGTTTGCGTATGAGTGTTACAGGCGCAGTTTTGACATATTATAACAGTATATTTTTTAAATATAAAGTATATAAGCCCAGTGACTTGCAGCCTTAGGGTATATATATAATAAATTTTCATTTATTGTTAAGTATTGTTTAAAATAAAATATGTATGGGCAATGAATTATTTTCATGTCGGTTAACTTATTTATACGTGTATCGCCTGTAGTAGATGAGTTTATTTAGGAGTTGTTCGAAGTTTGTTTTGTGTGCATCTGTTTGTAGTCTATGTATACAATGTGTATATGTTAATTTGATATAGGTGTTTTAATTTATAATTATGAATTTTGAAAACCATATATACATTTAATTCAATACATGCTTGAAATTTTGAATATGATTTCTATACGTGCATATATATAGTTATATATATATGATTCACTTATACCAATTATCATCATCACCGATCCTGTCCTGATTTGATTTCATCAATTTCCAGTTATCAGCTCGGTGCGTCAAATTTGTGTCAATTTAGCTTTGATCGTTGAATTCGTGCCGATTCTGCTTTGCTTCGATTCGTCATTCAAATTTTGGTATCCGTATCAGTGTGCGCATCTGTGTCATCTTCTGAATTCTCTGGCCTCGAAAGGTGAGCACTCACTCACGATTAACGTTCTTTTATTTATTAAATTTGATTTCAATTGAAACGACAATTGAAATATGCTGCTGTTAGTTAATTACACTGTTATATATGCTATTGCCTGTATCAGTTCACCTGTGACATCTGACACCATTATCTGTTAATTATTTATGTGATGATAATACAGTTTGGCCGATAATTGATTGATTGTTGATGTTTATATTGGACGTTAAATTGTTAATGTTAAAATGATAAATAGTATGAAATTGAACTTGATATAGGATAGTTAAATGTTAAATTTGATTAACTGACATTTGTATAATATGACCCCTTTAATTGTTAAAGTTATTGACACGTAGGATTTGTTTAATTACACTTTGAACCACTGAATGTATGTTGTTAAATTAATGATGTATGAAATTGTAAATAGATGACAAATGAAGAACCGTAATGTAATAATCTTTAATCTGCATGAAATGATAGTGTAGATTCTAGAAATAATTATATTAATTCGTACAAATAATAATGCGAATTAATACGGTTATTTCGGGATTATTTGAATTGATTGTTGGATTGTTATTGTTCGTTGTTATTGCTTGTTTATTTACTTTGACACCATCCCAGTTATCACACTGCAAGTTCCCTTTGTTATGCTTTGATTTTTGAATTGAATTGGAATCGGGTTGAAATGATAAATACCCAAATTGAACTTTGACCTAGGATAGGAAATTAAATAAAAACCCGATTGGTCAATAATTTGATTTAAAATAAAATAAAGACTTTATTTGAATAAATAATACGGTTTTGAAATAAAGTGAAATTTGAATTTTTAATGAAAGGAAAATGTTAATATTTAATAATCTGAAACAAATATTAACAAAATGTAATTGATGGAAGAACGATGTTAAATTTGAGAAATGATTAAATAATTAAGTTTGAAATTATTAAACTTTGAAATGATTTAATAATTAAGTTTGAAATTATAATAAAGTTGAAATTATTAAACTTTGAAATTATTTAATAATTAAATAAGATTGAATTATTTAATGATTAAATTGAATTGAATTCTTTAATAAGTAAACTGAACTTTCGAATAAGTGAATTTTACTTCGTAAATAATTGAAATTGAGTTTTCTCTATTAAGTAAGTTTTGGAAAATTATTTAAGAAAGTAAATAAGTGATATTGAATTTCTTTAACAAGAAATAAAATGTGATATATTGAAATTAATATAAGACTTGAAATTTAAAGAATTTGATTTGATGAATTTAATTTAATTCAATTTGTAAGTCTTGATATAATGAAGTTGAACTTAATAAATTGATTTAACGATTTGGAAATCTAATAGAAATTGTTTTGAATGACAAATTTACTTAACGAACATTGAATGAAATTGATAAATGAATTGAAATTGATTTGAATGTTAAATTAAGTTAATGATTTCGGAATGAAACTGATATACGAACTTGAATCAATTTTGAATTGTTTTAAATAACGATTGAAATTGAATTATAAGATTTTGAAATGATAATTTGGAAGTTTGAAACGTAAAGTATGGAAATTGGTTTTGAAAGACAAATGAAATGTTGATTTGCAAATTCTAATTGAATCGAAATTGATTTTTGAAATAAACAAACGACCAATCGGTGTAATAATTACGAAAGTTATTAAAGAGACCGGAATTCGGTTATGGATATACTCTCTATCTAAACCGAAAACCACTTTAATAACTATACGCGGAGTGATGATCCAGAATGAAGTGGTTGGAAATGATGTACGTGATGACTGAAGAAAGTGAACGATAATGGATAGCCTTGACACTTGTGTCAAATTGGAAATGACTAAAACAGGAGCTGTGCCGGGCCAATGGAGGATTGATACCTCAAGTGGACACACTTCTTCGAACTACTTATACTTGTTGTCGATTGGTGCACCCTTGATTTTGGGAGTGTTGTCTCACGGTGTTGCGGGCGCTGCGGCGTTGCGTTCTCACCAGCCCGGATCAGGCGAACGGTAGTATCACTACCTTGGGTATAGCCTCATGTGCCTTGTCATACTTGTATTCCATTTATGCGTGACCACTACGATTTTGATTTGTACCTTGAGTATATGGATTGCCCTCTGGTGACTTCCGGTTTTGGGGAAACTACGGTCTTGTATATGCTTATGGGAATAAAAATGTGTTAAGGGTGGAATGGGCCATGACTTAACGCTATTTTGATATCTTTATATTACTGATAGACATTATCTACTTAGCGTACATTACTACCTAGTAGATAGTTTAACGGATCCTTAAAGGATGGTTATTCCAAACATCCTTTGAGTTACTTGTATTTCAATTGCTATTTCACTTGAGTTGGATTTATTAATATAAGAAGCTTAATCCTGACTCGAGTGTTTTGTTTTTCCTTACGCTCAGG
This sequence comes from Allium fistulosum, assembly GCA_030737815.1. Taxonomy (NCBI): domain Eukaryota; kingdom Viridiplantae; phylum Streptophyta; class Magnoliopsida; order Asparagales; family Amaryllidaceae; genus Allium; species Allium fistulosum. The sequence goes on along the minus strand of CM060905.1, from coordinate 491,169,858 downwards.
TCAGACTGAGTGGTTCAGCTTTCGAGACTTACCTTTGGAGTTGGAGCTTCGCTTGGAGATCCAGCTATCTATCCAGCTTTCAGATATTCGATGATTCCAGTGATGTATTCTGCTTTGTATCTGATGTATTATATTACTCTTCTGTTGTAAACTCTGATGTATTTTATATATTCATATAGTAGCTTCATGAACTACTATCTCTTTTATTTCCGCTGCACTTATTACTCTGTGTCTGTGATCTGTGATTATTTATTTACTGTATATGTTCAGTTTTGCCAAATTTAAATTAACAACGCGGTATTTTGAGCAATTCAATTCCGGCATGAGTGTCTACCTATACACTTATCATGGATGCGAATGGTCCAAAATGGCGGGTCGTTACACATTGTATGAATGAATGAGAAATGAATTTTTGTAAGTAATGAATGTAAATTAATGAAAATAAACATTGTGTGAATGAATGAAATGGATGAACAGTAAATAATGTGAAAGGGATTGATAAGAATAAACTTAAACGACATTTGAAAATATTATTTGTTTGGCTTATGAGATGTTTGGGAAAGGATACTTCTAACTGTATAAAGATGTATAAATAATCTATTAAGTTTTATCTAAGACTGTTGAGTGTATGGTATACTTAGTAGTTTATTTATCATTTTATACGATTAAAAGTTTCTGAACTCGAACAAACCATTTGTTTTGGTTGTTATGGATGGATGGTTGATTACTTTGATTGCATGTGATGATTGTATGGCTTTGTTTGCAAGTGACTATTGTTATGTTGTGTTGATAGTTTTGTTATTAATTGAAACTACTTAAATATTTCTCTTTTTACATAATTATTAACCTCTTTGGATTATATAAGTGAAATATAGGTTTATGGAAGCAATATCTACTGCTTTTGGTTTCATAAATAAGGCGTTGTTTTCCCGACAAATAGGTACGTTTTCGGATTACGGTTTATAGCGATATTATATTGTTTCCCGTGGTTTGAGATATTTTATTTTGAAAGATGATATATATGGTTATTATTGATATTATTATTTTTTTCGGACCTTTTCGTACAAAGGAGACTCTGTCGAAATTTTCCATGAATTTTTGACTTAGAAAATTTTATGAATGTGAGATATTTTCAAACTTTTATTAACTTGAATATGAAGGATTTAATTATTTATAAATTGATATGTTTTATTTAAAATACTTAATTATGTAAATTAATTATTTATAAATTGAATACTTTGAATAAAATATATTAATCCCTTAAATTCCTTCTTTGCCTTTTCGAGGACGAAAAGTTTTGAGTGGGGGAGAGTCTAACGACCCGTAATTTTTCGATAATCAAAATATTGAATTTAACAATATTTTAGGATTTAATATTGTATGAAATTAAAAATTTATGATGTGTTAACAAGAAAACAATTAGAACGAAATTTAATAATGTTAATTTAAGGTAATTGATGACTATTTGGATGTAATCTCAAGTAATTGAAATAATTGTAAAGTAAATTGGTTAGAAATTGTAAATAAGGAAATAAATTAAATGTTATATTAAACGGTGAGATAGTATGTAATTAATTGAAATTGAATATAATCAGTGTTGTGTCAGTAGTTATAACATTTGTTTGTAGATAATAAACTTATAAATGTGATCAAATTAAGTAAAAGGCGACAATTGTTATTTATCACCTATTTATCTAATCTGTTGAATTTAATTGGAAACCAATGTGAATTAATGTAATTTAATATCACAATTAATTTGAAACAAGATGAAAACTGAAGAATAATGAATGTAATAAAAGGTAAACTAATGTTAAATATATCCAATAAGTGATAATTGATCGAATAATAAAGATTGAAATCAAAATTAATAAATTTATTGGGATTTTAATTTATAATTTATGAATTTATTGCTATTGAAATTGAATACCGTATGTAGTGCAATATTTAACATTGGCTTTGACTTGGAAATTTACTTTAAAATATTATAAATTCCTAGGTAATCAAAAATGATGAAAAATGGGTAACCATTAAATTTGAAATTAAAAGTGGATTAAATTAATTTAATAATAATTTATTTAAGGGATTTTTTTAAAGGACAAATAATTTAAAATGTTTATTCATAAGGACACGCGCAAATAATTTTCTTCCAAAGGACATGCCAAAAGCCCATTCGCGCATTAAAACATTTCTCCATTTTCTTCATTTGTCTTCCTATTAGATTTTCAAATCCACTTTCTCCTTCACAACACAAAATAGAAATTACAAACAAGGGCAAACGAAACCACAGGAAAATCGCTACCTTAATCTCAATCGCATACTTCAAGCGATCAAAAACAAGTAGAGTTTCAGCACGAATTTGATAACTTATCCCTTCAATCTGATAGTCGACAAAAACCTAATACCCTAGCGCCTCGTTTTGATAATCAGATCCAATCTGGAAATGTAGAACCTCAACTGAGAATCGAGCCGAAACTGAAAACCTAGCACGTGAATCTGATATTCAGCATGAACCTGATACCCTACCTCTTCAGTTTGAAAGTCCGCACAAAATGATACCGTACAACCGCATTCTCAAACTCAGCACAAATCTGATACCATAGAACCTCTATCTGATACCTTAGCAGCTGAATCTGATTCCCTACCTTCTGAATCTCAAAGTCAGCACAAAACTGATACCCTACAACCTCATTCCGAAACTCATCACGAATCTAATACCCTAGAAGCTCTATCTGATACTCAGCATGAATCTGATACCCTAGCAGCTGTATCTGATACTCATCATGAAGCAAATATCTTAGCTCCAGTAGAGACGCAGCATGAATCTACAAAGTTAAGACTATTAAAACGACCAATGGAAGAAGAAATACAGCGAAAAGGAGAAAGAAGAACAAAAAGGAGACATGAAGAAAACAGAGCAGAAGAAAAGATAAATGATACTATGAAATGAAGCATAACAAAACCTTATGGATTGATTATGATACTATTGAACTTATTTTATAAAAAAATAAAGAAAGCATGCAGGAAAAAACAGCTGGTGACAAATCAACTGTAGAACAGGTGCAAAAAAGAGAATTAAGATCGAAGAAAACAATTCAGCAGCAAATTCAACAGGTAACTTATACCATTAAGTTATGAAACTGATACTATTAAATCATTAGATGTATTTTAATAGTGTTAATACATTAAACAGGAAAAAGCTCAAACAAATAAGGGAAAACAAATAGCAGTTGAGGAATCTAAAGATGAACAAGTCAATACGGTAGAATTACAAGCCATATCACTTATAAAGATTTCATGTTCAAAAAGTGATACCTATAGTTTGTTTGGTAGAAGACAAAGCTTAGTTGGTTAAAAAATAGATTTTATTGCAATTCGTTACAAAACTGATACTAATATATTGAAAATATGATACCCAACATCTATTGCTCGTCTATATAAGTAGATTTTTCTAAACCCTAGCAGCCTTTCTATTTCTGATTACAGCACGTACAATTCCATCTATCTATTCCTCCTTCTCAAATGGCAGAAACCCTAATTCGTAGATTCAATTGCAAATCAAAATCAAATCGAAAAATTAAAACCCCGCAAACTATATCATATTATATATCGTTGGAAAGCTCTCGACGAGCGTAATCCACTACTGCTGCTCGTTTTTTTGGTTTGAGTCGCCATTTGGCCAGAATTCGTCGATCATTCCCAGCCGTTCATATTAGGTTTTGGGGATTGAATGGTGGATCTTCATCCTGGGAACGATCGAGAGGCAGTGTTAGGAGGAGGGAGGCGAGCAGGTCTTGGATCTGTGCTTTATTCATCATAAGGTGGCCTGGATTCGCCTTGGGTGGCTGTCAAAGGCATGGCGGCGGCGGAATGGTAGGCTGAGGCGGAGGCCTCGGTGCTGGCATGGGGAGGTAGGCTCGGAGAGGGGGAGGTTTTGGCGTTGGTCGATTGAGGTGGAAGCTGGTGTAGGTGGCGCGATATCATGATCAAGGTGGCAGCCGGTCATCATTTCAGCGTGTTCGCGATTTGCTACAGCCTAGGGTTTCAGTGTTTACGTGGAAAATGGTAACGCGTTTTCTTTTATATAATAATATTATTAATATGTTTGATAACTTTTAATTATCCATCTAAGCCAATTAAATCATATCTTTTGCATACGAACTTGGATTTACGTACGGTTTGTTCCACTGTGATCATATCGAAACTCCAAACACTATGGAACTGGTTTGGACGAATTCTAAGACTATTGAAATTTTGGGCTATAATTGGATTTTAAATCGATTTGAAATCAAAAGTGAGTGTTTTAACACACTCACGAATACTAAATTATCTTATGTTAGTTAAATTAAATTTATAATGTGATTAGAAATTGACTGGTTGATGTTTAGTATATTTAAATTGTCATTCCAGTTAAATCTGACTTTTATTGAATTTAATCGCCATTAATATAATATTAAATTTTAAATTGCCAGTTAAAACCTGTTATTGATAATCAGTCACTTGTTATTGTTTATTGATTAGTTTGAATGATGATTGTGATTGGTGGTCAATTGTTGATATTGGATGACTGGATGTTATATCTATATATTGTTATAACACTACAAGTTCCCTTAGTTTATTGTTAGGAAAAAATCACTGTGGGTTGAAATGATACATACCCAAACGATCTATAGAATAGGGAAAAATCGTTATGGGTCGAAATAATAGACTCGAACGATTTTATGGATTTTGAATTTTAAATTCGGGATTGCGGATTGAAATGATATATACCCGTAAAATTTATTGCGGATCGAAATGATATATATCTGTATCACTTGACCATAGGGTAGAAAATTATATACGGACACCAGATTGGTTAAATTAAATCATTTTTAAATCCTAAAATTTTGAATCAAGTTAAATAATATTTTGAATAAAATTTGATTTACATAAACTGAATTATTTTTTGGAAATTCAAGCTTTAATTGTTGAAATTGGAATTGGTTTAAATGAATTGTTTAAAGGATTGAAATTGAAATTTTAAAGTATAAATGAAATTTATCGAAATTGAGTTATTGTAAACGTTTGAATATAACTTTGAAATCTATTGAAATTGAAGTAGTTTAAATTTATAGTTCAACCTGGATCTGCAATTGACGTAGGTTTAAATGGTTTATTGAGAATCTAAATTGAAAGGTAAAATTTGAGTTTGTTAATTTGAAAGCTGGATATGGTCCAGATTTGTTGAAATGGAAGAAATAGTTTAATTTGATATTAATTATTTTAATGTTAACTATTAAAAGACATATTATTTTAAATTTAGATTTATTTAGATTTTCAACTTTTTACTATATAAACCAATTTCAATAATCAACCTATTTATATTAAACTATTAAAACTGTATTAAATCTATTTTTAAAGTATATTAATCTAGTTTAAAACGATTTAACTATTTTAATCTATTTTTAAAACTATTTTAGAGTATTTTAACTACTTAAAACTATTTTAATCTAATTTAAACTATTTTACTATTTAAACTATTTTAACCTATTTTAAACTATTTTAAACCATTTAAACTATTTTAAAGTATTTTAACTATTTTAAACTATTTTAAAACTATTTAAATTATTTATGGCTGTCTAAACTATTTTCTAAATTTTTAGACTGTGTAAGGTTGAATTGGTTATATTTAAATCCTGGATTTAAAAGCGAATATGGTTAAATGATGTTATAACCTACGTTGGGATTTGAAATTGTATTTTCTAGTGAAAGGACATATTTGAGTAAATATGATGATTTTTAAATGGGGGTTTTATTCTATTTTGTGAATATGATTTCGAAAGTGATATAATTTCGGAAATGAATATGATTTTGAAAGTGACATGATTTCGAAAGTGAATATGATTTCAAAAGCGATATGATTTTGAGAATATGATATTTTGATATCAATTATGAATTGGTTTTGGAAATGTAAAAGAACCATCCGTTGTGAAATAAGCGTTTGGTTGTTAAAGAGATCGAAATCGGATATTGTCATACTCTCTCCAATACCGAAAACCACTTTAACAACTATGTACGTGGTGGAGATTCCAGAATGAAGTAGGATGGTTTGGCGAACGATTCTGTATAAGGTATTAACGTAGCTCTGACTCCCTTGAGTCAGCTTGATGTGACTAAAACAGAAGCCACGCCAGGCCAAGTGAGGTCGCACCTTCGAGCGGACATGCTTGTTCGATACCATATTATGACTTTGTGATTGATTTGGTGACCACCCCTCGATTTGATTATAGGAGTGTGTTCCGAGGTGGGCGGTAGTAGCTGCTATGCGTTACCACCAGTCGGATCCACAAAACGGTAGTATCCTACCCTGAGCATTGCCTCACGTGCCTTGTCACATGTCTTATCGTGCCTATTACGAGTTTGGTTTGTACCGTACCTATGGAGTGCTCCTTGAGTATCCCATCAGTTTGGTGGGGCTTACATTATCTGTATAGACTATGGGAATATATAAAAATGTGTTAAGAAGGATATGGGTAAAGCCTTAATGCTATTTTAATACTTTACTAAACTGTAGACACTATAATAATAGCGTATTGTACTATGTATGTAGATAGTTTAACGAATTCTTAGGAGATGGAAATCCCGAACATCTCTTAAGTTATTGCACTCACGTTGACACTGGATAGGAGATGTCAAACCCCATAAACAACTCTGAAGCCATTACACTCATATTTATTTACCGTTGGTTTAACGTACATAAGATCTTTTAGTTCTGACTCGAATGTTTTGTCTTTTCATTACGCTCGGGTCAGTCTGAGCTCTTCAGTGTACCGAAGACTACTTTTCTGGAAGACGAAGACGAAGATTTAGTACTATTAGTATTTATTATATTTATTCTACTGCATCATGTTATTCTGCTGCATTATTTTTTATTCCTGCTCTATGTACTCTGATTTTGTATTGAAAAAGTGTAATCAAATGTTATTTGTAAAACAACTTCATGAACTGTTTATTAGATTATTATATTTTGTCATTCCGCTATGAGATTCTGTATTTTGTTTTCTTTCTTTTCTCTTCTCTTTCTTATTTACCCCATAACAATCCTCTCATTTGAATGGTTTGAGTTTGACATGTGTGGTTTATTGTCGATTTGAACCGTCCAAAAAGGTGGGTTGTTACATAAATACCCACCTACCTGCAACTAGAGATGGATCTTTTCCAAAGAGTGAGCTTCCATTACTGTGCTGGAATTCCTTCACTTCTTCAACTTTCTTCTCCCTCATAACAGTCATCAAGGGGGTTACTGTGATTCTCCAGTCAACCCTTGTAGTTATGACTTATTCTAACCCATTGTAACTTAGATCTAGAAACTAACTAATTGATATCCAGAGAGATCAACTAGTATAATCATAATAAAGATTGATTAAAGTGGACATAGGCCAGAGTCAGCCGAACCACTATAACAATCTTGTGTCTCTTTTCTTACTTCTGCTATTTATTTGCTGTTTATTTGAGATTTGTGTTGCTGATTATCTACACTGGTGTTTTCACACCTGATCTAGGATGTTGATCCATTTTTTTGGGTTAACACCTATGTACATGCACATGTATACACATACATTTGCATATATAATTATTGTTCACATTTAAAAATTTACTTAAGGTAAATAAATAAAAATCTAGATATTTTCCTAAGCAAATAAAAAAACTCACCATCGCTCTAGAGAAGACAAGTGCACATGGGCTGCACATGGAGGTGCACATGAAGGGGGTGGCGTTTGTACTAGGTGATGGGAGAGGAGATGTTTTAGGTGTATGCTTAAGGGTTAAGGGTTCCATCCCTATAAATACACCTCCATACTCTCACTTTTCATTCACATCTCCTCCTTCATCTTCTTCTTCTCCTTCCTAAGCTATGTTTATGACTTCTTCATCATAAGAAAATAATGGATAAAAATAATGGTAAAAAGAAAGTAAAATAGTTTTATATGTAAACAAAGTAATCCGCTTCAAAGCTAAGTCAAAACATTCCACTCCTCTCTATAAGTGCACGACCACCACCTCCTCCCTTAAATAGTTCGAGCACCACCCTTAGAAGGTCAAGGCCGAGCTTCCCTAGAGGCAAGGTAGAGATCCAGAGAAGGAAGTATTGGCGGAGTGCTGCCGGAATCAATTTAGGAAGCTTCGGAAAAAGTTTGGCGGAGTGGAAATCGATTGTGAATACTTGATTTACATACACCTTAAAATATTTAGAAAATAATGATATGCATGTTTAATTAGTAAATAATATGCTTAGATGATAAATATAACAAATAATGAGAAAAACATATTCAAAATAGAAATGGTTAGCTAATTAACCATAGTTCATTCATGGAAAAATAAATCCATATTAATATGTGCATGGAATTTGTTAAGCCACTTTGTGGTTTTGAATTTAAAAAGAAAACTATTTGGATGGTTTAAACTAAAAATGATATCACTTTGAAATTTATTTAAAAAAGAGGAGTTTTGATTTATTTTGGAAAAATAAATTACAAATTTTGATTTGGAAAATGAGAAATTGAAATGTTGAAATTTCATATACGATATCATATGAGAATTTTATTAAAGGATTTTCATATAAAAAAATAGTAAATTGAATATTACAATATAATATTATAATATAGAATAAAACTGAATATGAGTTTTAATACGAAAAATATTGTCCAAAAATAGTTTAAAATGATTTATTATTATTTCAAAATAGTTTAAAAGTATTTCAGAGAAGTTTGATAAATATGACTAAAGTGGTAAAAATAAGCCACCGCGTTTCGGCAGTTCGCGATTTCATGACCCGAAATGTTAAACGAATGGTTAGAGTGAATTATAAGTCGGAATTCTTTACATAAGGATTTTTCGGAACCTTAGGGTTGTAGTTTTCAAATGAAAAAGAAAAATCGAGATTCCATTTATCAGAGTTTGAGATATGTACAAATCAAGTTTTCAAAAACATCGTGTTTTGGCAGTTCGGAAACCAAAGTGGTAAATTCTTTAAAATTAGATATTTTTACTCTTCAAAAATATGAAATAAATTCCATAAATATGTTAAAATATTGTAAAAGGGATTTAAGTTATAAAAATATACTTATATTTGAAGGGAAAAGTGGTTTGATCGAAAAAGCTTTTAAAACACTATTCACAGCGGTTTTTGCGATGGTTTTGCTAACTTTTCAAATAAATAATTAAGTATTTTGAAAGTTAAACAATTATTTTGAAGGAGTTTAAGATAAATGGTTAGAAGGAAATTATTTTTAAAACTTTGGTTTTTCTTCCCAAATCTTCTGTGAATTTTTTTCGAATAATTAATCAAGTATTCTAAAGGCAATTCATAAGTTTGAAAAATATTAAGGTTAGAGTCGATCAAATACTTGACCGCCTTACGGGTGACTAAGAGATGGTGTCTAGACTTGAGTTTGAAAAACCAGTTTCCTACTCTCCCTAGCTATCCAGACTGTCCCGATGGAGGGGATAACTAATTTGATTTACTCAAACCGCATCTTCCTAACATAAGAGAAAAATAGAAGTTTTCCAAAGGATAAACAAGATTTTAAAATAATAAAGATTTTGGAAGCATAGAAAACATTTTTGTTAAACTTCGTGTTAAACTCCGAGAAGGGAACTCGTACTACCCGTGTTAATTTGAAAGGCGATTTCACCGTTATTTGATGAATAGTACGGGTTGAATATGGACATTAGTATTGAGTATAATTAGTCTAACTTCTATGGATCCCTTTTTACTCAATACTAACTGGTTTGGGTTTACAGTAAACAATGTCTTAAATAACATTGTTTTTGACCCATTAAAGATATGTTTTGGAAATGTGAAATCTTCACTAAGATTTAAATTATACTAGTAAGAGAATATGGAAATATTTTTCCTAAGTAATTAAAGCAAAATGATTTGGTATTTCAAAAGATGAAAATGGGTTTTAATTTACCAAAGGATTTGATAAAAGAGACTTAATGATTCCATATACTCTTGAAAAGATATAGGAATAATTTAAAAGAATATATCTTTGAAAGATATTTGATTTGATAAAAAGATAAATTGATTGGATGATGTTTGATAATCACCTATATATTTGACATAGTTTTATCGTTGATTACTTCGAAGGGACTGGGATCGGATTTAGATGATTCCTATCCAAATATCACTTCGAACCAACATATGCTTTCAAAAGTGAAGACATGTTGAAGACTATGAATCACATACATTGGTTTTTATAAACGTACATCTGTTTGATGGTGTAGGAGGTAACCCCTTTTATACTTAACACCCTTCCGTGAAGCGTATGAACTCCGGGGGTTGTACTTTTGTTTCTAATCAAATTGTTAGAAATGGCAATGTGGAATTCTAAGTTGAATTTGCTTTGTGAAAAGCATAGCATGGCTTTGTGGAAAGCAAAGCGTGGCTTTGTGGGAAATAGAGCATAGCTTCACGAGCCTCACATCTCGGAGATGATACGGGAAATTATGTGGTCTACAGAACATATTTTGAGCTATTGGTTTTATTGTGGATAGAGGATTCTAGTATCCGGACCCTCGTCAATTTAAATAGACATGTATTTGAGGCTCGACCGAGACAAAGCAAAGCCACCAAGATACGTTGTTCAATAGTGTAACGACCCGTAAATTTTAACTGTTCTAATAATGTAATTAGTTGAAATTTGTGAAATTTTAAACGATAAAATTTTGAAATATAAATTTGATATTTGAAATGCATTTAGTTAAGCATAGCAACTGGTAAATTTTCGTCCGAAAATATGAAAGTTTATTTCGCGCGTAAATTTACTTCAATTTAATCAGTTAAAAAGCGATGAAAATAAAATGTTTTCGAAACCTAAATATTTTTACATAGAAAAATTCTAAACCATCTTCTGAGCAAGTTGTCAGTTTGTCGTTTTTCCAAATTCGGACATCTTTAGCTCCGTCGATCTTATTTTTCAGTGTTTTTATTGCAATTTCCGCTATTAGAAAATTCGAATTTTTATAATTTAATCGTACCGCTGATATCCGTATACCATTTTGATCGTCCCGTCGTGCTGATCTCTACGGTATATTCGATTGTCAAATTCGGAGTTCGTTGTACGTTGCACTTTGCGTAACGCCTACCGATCGGTAGTAGTACCGATAATTGTTTCAGTTTTATTTCCTCTGCGCCTTTCCATTTTTCTAAAGTAGTAAACGCTGTTTGTTATTATTATATTCCACCATTATTTACTAATAATTTTTGTCATTATTATTTTTGAATTCAAACGGGCTGACTTTACATTTTTCAATGTAAAAATTTAGTAAGGCGTTATTTTTTTTCTTCTGTCTATTGGTTTAAGCAAAGTGAAAACATATTTAGCTGTTGCCAGCTCATTCTCTTCATTCTTTACCTGCTTATTCATTTTTCTCCCATTGCATTTTACTCCTCCCAGATCCACATGCTTCAACCGCCATCTATTCCTTCTCTCCATTTTACAACCTCCATTCCTCTCTCCCCTCTTCCTCTGCTCATTCCCTCCCGCATCCAATTTCCTTCCTTTTCCCCTCGGCCCGACTTCGCCCCTCACTGCCTTGTCCCATCAACCACCCGTCTCCCCTTGGCCTCTGGCCGAAGCTCTGCCTCACCTCCTTGTTGCCGAGCCTTAAGCCCGGAGCCGCTCTCTTACTTCATCTTCCCCATGCCGTTCACCATTGCTTCCCTTCTTTTACACTATGTTTATACATAAAGTATCCATTGTATGACGCATGCAGGTATGCTTTTTGCGTTGGTTTATATATATTAGTAAGTTTCTAACATTGTATGACGCATGCATTACATCTTTGTTTTATTATGGATCTGTACATACAAAGTGTACATATTTAAAGGTGGGTACTATTTACAATAGCATCTATGTGATGTGTATATGATATAGTGGCTTTGTATGAGATATATGTCAGTTTATACGTATTAACTAAAGCAAGTTCTATAAATTTTATTTAAATATTGATGTTAAAGAGATAACATGTATGCTGATTTTAGATAAGTGTATATTGGGTGGTTAGAGTTTTGTATATGTTGGTCTATACGTGTTTATATTAGTACTATTTTCTTTTGGTGTAACGACCCGACTTTCCAGACCGGAAAATCGAACCATTTTAGTTAAGAAGAAGAGGTAGAAGAAGAAAAATAGAAAACAAAATCAGAATCTAACCATCGCAGCGGAATAAAATATAATATATATTAACAGATCTTTACACAAATCAAAACTATATCAGTTTTATATAATATAGCATCAGAGTATACACCAGAGAACATATAACATACAACTGGACAATAACCATATCATGTCCTCAACACAACAGAGTACAACAATCAACACAGCGGAATATATATATATAAACAAGTACGGGAGATACGTCTCGCCATCCCGCTCATCTCCTGAGATCCATAGCATCATATCCTGTAACCTATAATACTCGGTCTGACCCGAGCATCATATAAAACAATACCCGAGTCAGTCTGGAAAACCAGCGTGAGAAAATCACACTCAAATTGATTATTAAAGTTTCAAAATCCTTTTGGAAATAAAAGCATCTCGTAAGACCACGCCACAAATAAACATGTCGGGTTTTTACCTTACGATAGCTAAAACACTTTTTATCAAAATCCTCTGATATTATAATAGTGTCTATTCACAAGTACTTATTAAAATAGCCGAAATTGTTACATCTATTAAATTCCGGCATACTAGCCACAAAGTGGGTAATACAAACAAAACTCGTACAAGGCACGTAGGGAGGATGGATTTCCAACGAATGACTAGGCACTGGGGTACCACCTGTCACAGTACGTGGCCTAGATCACAGTACCGAGGAGTACGCCCGCTCCCCTGCAACACAAGGCCGGAATCATCCCTTACTGGATAATTCCAAATAAAATCACCCCATGGTTGGGATCAGCAACCGCACCACTAAGCCGAAATAAAAGGGACATCTAGACAGGGATGACTTTACTCTCAAGTGGGGGCTACCCACGAAGCCTTGCTACATAACCCCTGATTTTCAGTCATTCCCGGTTGATGAGGCTCGAGGCTAAACGATACCTTTTCAGAACATATCCCTTAGAATGCCCATCGTCCACCTGACGATGTCACGAAAGCATTCGTCCATACAAGTCCGTCCCGGGTTCGAACGGAACCGAAGGCACTATTCCTACTACATCCATTTTGGAAATATCCTCAGGATTAGTAGCGACTAGCCCTTGCACTTCACAGCTCCATCTTCGCCTCCGAACACGTTACACGAAACGTACAAACCGGATCGAAGTGGTATTCGAGTCTCCAGACCTAGAATCCCGGTATACGGAAACTCGATCCCGGTCTCTTCGAAACGATCAGCGCATTTGGCCAATATTGATAGTCGGTTATTTAACTATCAATTAACATCCACAAGCAACCATCACACAATAAATAATTTCCCACATTATTTACTTGCCCAAATATCTTTCCAAGATATATTTCTATTTTCAAACTCCTTTTGAAAACAATCTCAAACAGTTTCCGCTTACGGAATACATTTCCCCAAATATTTATTTCTCTGAAACACCAAGTACAAAATACTTTAGATTTAAAATAATTTAAAAGCACTTTATTATAAATATATTTTATAACATTGAACTTAAACTACTTTAATACTTTATTGAAATATATACTTTAAAAGTATTTAAAATAAAACCACTTTATAAATATAAACTAAATTTCTCCTTTAAAAACACAATATCAAATCACTTTAATATAATTACTACAATAATAGATTTTTGAAAATACTACTTTAAACTTTAACATTTAGAAATAATCAATTTTCTAAAATATGTTTTTTTTTAAAACATATTAAAACTTTTAACTTATATTTAAAATTGCCTTGGAAAAACGTACTTGGCTATCCAGAGAAATACACTTCTCATTCCATCTTTTAAAAATAAATCAACATTTATTTTTAAACCAAACCATATTCTTTCATAAATTCCCACCTTGAATTTATATTTTCTAATATCCACTGATATTCCATTTCACTTTATAAACCCAGTTTATATCTTCAAAATCTCATTTCTCTTTAAAAATCCAAGTTTTTAAACACTTAAATCAATTTCCAATTGATTTCCATTTTACTTTACTTTGAAATAAATTTCCCTATTCACTTCAATTATTTCAAATACATTAACTTTCATCTTTTAGTTCCTTATGATGAGTGGAAACCTTTTTAACTAAAATACAAATTTCGGATTTCCAAACTTCTTCAATTAATATTTTAATTAAATTAAATCTTTAAATTTCAATAAAATCAATCCTTTTATAATTTAAATAATATCACTTTAGTTAAAGATTTATTTCTTCCCTGTTAAATTCAAAATCCTCTTTTCCCATATTTGTTCGAATTAAGAAATTTCTTTATTTCTTTTACAATTCCTTATTTAATTTATTCGAATTCACTAGAATTATTTAACTTGAATTTTACTCTTTTATTTCTTCCCAAAAATCCAATTCAAATGCTTTTGATAACTCATTATACTGGGAAATTCAATCCAACCAGATTATCAGATATAAATCATCACAGGATATCAACAATCATATCTCAGAATATTTAAACAAAATTAAATATTTTGAGGAATCCAGTTGGATCCCTCCAACCTGTTTCCCTGCATCCACAAATGTTAGCACAATACCAATTCCACTTCGAGGTGGAATATCGCGGTATATGGGTTTTATAAAATATCATCCGCTATTATGCGGCACATAGGGTCTCATCCACTATATACTGTGGGAATATCAACAATTCCAATATATACATATGCCAATATGTATATATCGCTATACTACTATATATATCACATCAATCAAATCACCCATTCAATAAATTATTTAAATTTAACCATTTAAATTTAACCATTTAAATTTAAAATTTAACTGAGTGAGATTAACTCACCTTTTGCTATTATTTGCAATCCATTCCAGACCATCTTGTTTCTTTCCCGATTTTGACCTTGTATAAATATTTGTACGGTTAATTAATATTTGAATTAATCGAAAAATTAATTACTACTTATTTATTGAATTTAATTTAATTTAAACTATTCCCTTTTGAATAAAAATACTTTTTTTAGTGACATATAATTAAACAGGTTTATTAGACAAATTTATCACTACTTAATGAATCTAATTTCAACTTATTACCTGATTGAAACCAATTTTTCCTTGTGAACTATATATATACCCTTATTAACATTTATACCTCCAAAAATTTAACTTTATAAATTCTTCCTTGTATATATATTAAAAACAAGTATGTATATGAATATATATATATATATATTATTATTATCATCTATTTTAAATCAAACTGAGATAAAATTCTCCTAACATATGTACATATATATGACATTCAAGTTAAGTTAAATTGGAAAATTTAAAAACAAAATACCTCTGACAAAATCAAACGAACCCAGCCTTTCACATCTTCGCGACATCAAGACCACCGTTCCCACTGCGCACGTGCACCCCAGTTCCCAACCTCAACACGCCAACTGACCTCGTCGATTGCTCAGCTTCGTCGTCCCCGCATGATCCCCTCGACTTATTCGCGAGCGCCACCATCAGTTGCTCGAGCACGAGCGCCTCCATCACGATGTCGCTTGCCCAGATGCTCTTTGACTTCAACATCGCGTTCGAGATCGAACTCGAATGTCATTCCCCAATCCAACCGCGACCAAGATTCCGACTACCTTCCCCTTTACCTCGCGAGCGTCGCGCGCGTCACTAATGTTTCGATGAAAATCGAATTTGATTTCATTTGAAACTAGAAGAGAAAAAGGAAAAACGAGTCTCGGCTTAATTTCGTTCGAACTGGACATGAGAAAGATAGTCTTGAGCTCGGCCCTGTTTTCGTTTGATTTCGATTTAACTGGACAGAGGGAAGGAGATTGACGCTTAAAAGAAATGAGGAGGGAAAGAATTTGTTTCCACTGATGTTCACTGAAAGGGAAGGGAAGAAAGGAACGAGATTTTATTTGTGAGCGATTTGATTATTATTTTCTTTTTCTAGGTTCGATTTCGACTTGTGAAATTATAGAGGAAGAAGGGAGGAGTGATTAGGTTTCGTGAAAATAAAACTGGGAGAGGGACGAGGAGAAGATATCGATCTGGGAAGCTTCCAGCGTACGCTTGTTTTATAAATATCTCTAACTAGTTGACTTTAAATATATTACATTATAAAACTTCAAAACGCCTCGTTACATAACGCGAAATCCCGGACCCCGAATAAGACATGCCGACAGTCGTTCTTAAGATTCTACCCATATTCCGAACATAACGGAACGCGTTTCGGAGGCTAAATCAATCGTATGGAGAAGATAGCATTTTAGATCGAGTTATTATATTAAATTCTGATATGAATTATAGCGCGTTTATATATATCGTACGCTCACTCAACAACTCCAATACTACGAAATTTGAAATCCGATAATAATACAATATTACGGACTCAATGGAACTGGTTTCGTCGAAATCCGAGACTATGCCTCGGACGGCTATTTTAAATTCAAATTTAAAACGATAAATTTCAAAACAGAACCAATCTCTGTTAAATTCAATTTTTACTCATCTATTGTTTTCAATATTATAAATATAAATTTTACAAGCCTTCACGTTATTTTTTTACAAGCTCAGAACTCAGGATTCTCTATTTTATCCTATTTTCAATTGTTAAATTCAATAATTAAATTATCCCATAAACAGTGATATTTGAAATTAAAATTAAAATTTAACCTTCGAATATTTAAAATTAATTTAAATATTCCAATTTCAAATATCCAAAAATTCCGGATCGTCACATTCCTCCCCCCTTAAAAGAATTTCGTCCCCGAAATTACCAGTTAGGAAGAATGATCCAATACCCATTACTATTTTCCAAACCAAACAGTTTTAACAACACCCAAACAATCTTTTATTAATGATACACTAATCATCTTTTAACTTCCCAAACTTATTCATAAGTTCAACCCATACCACCTACTTATCCATTCAAATTTAAATTTGAATTCAAATTTTGAATTATCAAAAATTTCTCAAAATTTTTCTAACTCCCTAAATTCCCGAAAATTTTTGCCAGCGTCTCCTTTGCGCGGCTAGCTCGGTACTACTACAAAATGGCTCTACGGCCTCCCAATCTCAAAAAGAAAACAAAAGCCAAGTGGCTGGATCCAAAACCCAATCAAATTTCATATAGAAATTCAAATACATACCTTTTTGTCGGGCCATTAAATTTTATCTTCTAAAATCAAAAATCCCAATTATCCATTGCTTTTATACACCTGTATATCCTACTAAGCAATAATATTCAATCACAATTCCAAAGTCATTTTATACTTTTCTTTACAAATTTTCAATATTTGTTTTACTTAAGCCCGTACGATGCACATATATCATCCGTACGCAATATCACATTCGATCGCTCAATCGATCACACAATTTCACTTCCGAACTAGTATCGTCCACCCGACTTCCTAGTGCAGACTCAGATTTGGTTTCTCGATCAGAAACCGTCATTCTCCTTGCATAGCCACAAACTATGATAGAGAATATCCAGAATCAATCAACAATCCATATCCAGGCTCGCCGTTGAAAATCGAGTGAAAAATCCTAATTCGGATCGATAAAACTATCTCGAAATTCTATGTTCGACATCTGGACCAAATAGCTATGCGAATAAAATAATATACGTACATATTACGTATAAATTCCAATTGATTATCAGTTATATCAATTCTCTTTTATTCACATTCCTTTTTGATTGTTATCCCCTTATTCACAACTATCACATTTCACAACTTCAATTTTAATCTTCATTCAACTATTCACTTAGTATATATATTTTTTTCCAAAATTACTAAGTATATTTCCAATACAAATTTTCTTAAGAATTTCATTCTTCAATTCTTAAGTTCATATAAATTTTCTTATATTTATTTACTACTTCACCCCTGAAGTGTATATTCAAATTGAACTCCCATTTCGTATGAATTCCAACTTACTTCAATTTACTACTTCATTTCCAACTTTTTTTTCCTTAAATTCAATTCATCTCCAACTTCCAAAAATTGAATTTTATTTAGCTCGAAAATAATCCAAGTTAACTCATTCAATACTATTTCTCAACTTATTTAAACCACTCTTCTGTTTGAGTTCAGTTTCCATTCAACATTTACTTAAGTCAATAACTCAAGTTTATTTTCCATTTAACCAACCCTTTAAAGTTTTATTTCCATCTTTCATTTGATTCTTATTTAATCAAATTCCATCCATTTATTTATTTAATATAAGTGGTTCATTCACTCAATCATTATGAATTTTAATTTCCATACTCAATTCATCTGGAATTATTTTATTAATATCCAGGTCATTTCCAATTTATTTTCACTTATTTGGATTTCATTCGCACTTCAAACCATCACTATGTTAATCCAATTTCATTAACTCACAATTCAATTTCATTAACTAATTTATTATCTAATTAGTTCCTCCACTGGTTAAAATTAAATACTTGTTTTTTAATTCCAAATATCACTTCACTTAATTAAGTTCAATTTATTTTATAATTCAAGTTTGGATTTATTTAAAAATTAAGATTGCTCATCTTAGTCGTTTCCATTTGATAATTACAATTTCAAATTATAACTCTTAATGGTTAAAAGTAATGGATTCCCATTTATGACTTACAATTTCATTTCTATTCATAAGTTTTAACTTACTTGCTGAAGACCTGGGACTATTCATTTAAGTCCATTTTCATCTTTATAATCAAATTTCAAATTATTACACTTAAGAACTTAAGAATATGAATTTCTTTACACAATTATAAGCATTTTACATTACCTTTATATCCAATTCAATTCAACTTCAACTTACTTACATTTAATTCAATTCCAATTCTCAATTTTATTTAACTTATCTTAAGTTAAATTCAAATATATTTTATTCACCTTCATATACTTGAATTAAATTTTAATTCCAGGATACACATTTATACGAGTTTTACAATTCATTCACCTTCAAGTTCTCTAACCCTTTTATCTACCAACTTATATTACTCATTTAGTTATTTTCATCTCATAATTATAATCCAAGAATTAAACTTTCATTCCCTTCTTATTTCAATCAACTTCATTCTATACTTTATGTTGTTGATTCATTTAAATTCCCACATTTATATTTTAAATAGAATTCCCAGAATCCAATTGCCCGTTTTATTTCAAAACCATTTTGAATCCATAAATAACTCATACACATCTGGTATATCACATCAAATCCCAATTTCCAAAACAATCTGCCTTTACCAAACAATTTTCCCTTTGAATTTCAAAACCAACCCAGTTCACAATCATTTCCAATTTAAAACAGTTTGGTAGCAATTTCTCTTTGGAAACTCGAAAATAGACATCGATGATGCTGCAGTCATCACCGAAATTATTTTCCAGCGACCGTAAGAGAATTTAATGCTTTTATCACTCTAAAACATTTCAAACATTTTGAAATCCCAAATCCCACCAGATTTCAATTCAATTTCAAAAATATTCATGAAATAATATCACCATTATTTTCCCCAAAACCTTTAAAAACTATTTTTAAATCCAAAGGAATTTAAACCTTTCTCAAAACTTCAAATTCAAAATCCATTCAATTTTATATCCAAACATTACTCTGGAATACTATCACATTTTATTTCAAGTTATAAGTCACATTTACAAATTTCATTTGTTTATGAATTTATCTCATTTGATTATAAATCACATTTGTAATTCACATTTGTATATAAAGTTTATCTCAATTTATAAATTTCATTTATAGTCTATATTTCAAATTCCATTTTGTTATATAAATTTATTCTTTAACTTAGGTTATAAGTTTTCAGTTTCTACTTAATAATGAGACTAACTCATTATGGTCATTTTCTAACAACCAAGCATCCAAATATATAACTATAATAAATTTCAAATAATTATTTCTTTTATATACAAAATAATTTGGGCAAAATTATTTCATTCACCCTATTTAAAACAATACTGTGTCGAACTGTTCTATTCAAGTGTTTAGAAACCCCTTCGATACAGTTGTCCAGACTGTGCCGACGAAGGTTCATATGCCACTCAATAAACCAACCAACACAATATAAAATCATTTTATATCCACTAACAAATACGCGCTCATATCTATTAGTACTCTCAAAATTCCCACCAGAGCCAAGGTTATCGCCAACCTTCGCTCTGATACCACCTGTAACGACCCGACTTTCCAGACCGGAAAATCGAACCATTTTAGTTAAGAAGAAGAGGTAGAAGAAGAAAAATAGAAAACAAAATCAGAATCTAACCATCGCAGCGGAATAAAATATAATATATATTAACAGATCTTTACACAAATCAAAACTATATCAGTTTTATATAATATAGCATCAGAGTATACACCAGAGAACATATAACATACAACTGGACAATAACCATATCATGTCCTCAACACAACAGAGTACAACAATCAACACAGCGGAATATATATATAAACAAGTACGGGAGATACGTCTCGCCATCCCGCTCATCTCCTGAGATCCATAGCATCATATCCTGTAACCTATAATACTCGGTCTGACCCGAGCATCATATAAAACAATACCCGAGTCAGTCTGGAAAACCAGCGTGAGAAAATCACACTCAAATTGATTATTAAAGTTTCAAAATCCTTTTGGAAATAAAAGCATCTCGTAAGACCACGCCACAAATAAACATGTCGGGTTTTTACCTTACGATAGCTAAAACACTTTTTATCAAAATCCTCTGATATTATAATAGTGTCTATTCACAAGTACTTATTAAAATAGCCAAAATTGTTACATCTATTAAATTCCGGCATACTAGCCACAAAGTGGGTAATACAAACAAAACTCGTACAAGGCACGTAGGGAGGATGGATTTCCAAAGAATGACTAGGCACTGGGGTACCACCTGTCACAGTACGTGGCCTAGATCACAGTACCGAGGAGTACGCCCGCTCCCCTGCAACACAAGGCCGGAATCATCCCTTACTGGATAATTCCAAATAAAATCACCCCACGGTTGGGATCAGCAACCGCACCACTAAGCCGAAATAAAAGGGACATCTAGACAGGGATGACTTTACTCTCAAGTGGGGGCTACCCACGAAGCCTTGCTGCATAACCCCTGATTTTCAGTCATTCCCGGTTGATGAGGCTCGAGGCTAAACGATACCTTTTCAGAACATATCCCTTAGAATGCCCATCGTCCACCTGACGATGTCACGAAAGCATTCGTCCATACAAGTCCGTCCCGGGTTCGAACGGAACCGAAGGCACTATTCCTACTACATCCATTTTGGAAATATCCTCAGGATTAGTAGCGACTAGCCCTTGCACTTCACAGCTCCATCTTCGCCTCCGAACACGTTACACGAAACGTACAAACCGGATCGAAGTGGTATTCGAGTCTCCAAACCTAGAATCCCAGTATACAGAAACTCGATCCCGGTCTCTTCGAAACGATCAGCGCATTTGGCCAATATTGATAGTCGGTTATTTAACTATCAATTAACATCCACAAGCAACCATCACACAATAAATAATTTCCCACATTATTTACTTGCCCAAATATCTTTCCAAGATATATTTCTATTTTCAAACTCCTTTTGAAAACAATCTCAAACAGTTTCCGCTTACGGAATACATTTCCCCAAATATTTATTTCTCTGAAACACCAAGTACAAAATACTTTAGATTTAAAATAATTTAAAAGCACTTTATTATAAATATATTTTATAACATTGAACTTAAACTACTTTAATACTTTATTGAAATATATACTTTAAAAGTATTTAAAATAAAACCACTTTATAAATATAAACTAAATTTCTCCTTTAAAAACACAATATCAAATCACTTTAATATAATTACTACAATAATAGATTTTTGAAAATACTACTTTAAACTTTAACATTTAGAAATAATCAATTTTCTAAAATATGTTTTTTTTAAAACATATTAAAACTTTTAACTTATATTTAAAATTGCCTTGGAAAAACGTACTTGGCTATCCAGAGAAATACACTTCTCATTCCATCTTTTAAAAATAAATCAACATTTATTTTTAAACCAAACCATATTCTTTCATAAATTCCCACCTTGAATTTATATTTTCTAATATCCACTGATATTCCATTTCACTTTATAAACCCAGTTTATATCTTCAAAATCTCATTTCTCTTTAAAAATCCAAGTTTTTAAACACTTAAATCAATTTCCAATTGATTTCCATTTTACTTTACTTTGAAATAAATTTCCCTATTCACTTCAATTATTTCAAATACATTAACTTTCATCTTTTAGTTCCTTATGATGAGTGGAAACCTTTTTAACTAAAATACAAATTTCGGATTTCCAAACTTCTTCAATTAATATTTTAATTAAATTAAATCTTTAAATTTCAATAAAATCAATCCTTTTATAATTTAAATAATATCACTTTAGTTAAAGATTTATTTCTTCCCTGTTAAATTCAAAATCCTCTTTTCCCATATTTGTTCGAATTAAGAAATTTCTTTATTTCTTTTACAATTCCTTATTTAATTTATTCGAATTCACTAGAATTATTTAACTTGAATTTTACTCTTTTATTTCTTCCCAAAAATCCAATTCAAATGCTTTTGATAACTCATTATACTGGGAAATTCAATCCAACCAGATTATCAGATATAAATCATCACAGGATATCAACAATCATATCTCAGAATATTTAAACAAAATTAAATATTTTGAGGAATCCAGTTGGATCCCTCCAACCTGTTTCCCTGCATCCACAAATGTTAGCACAATACCAATTCCACTTCGAGGTGGAATATCGCGGTATATGGGTTTTATAAAATATCATCCGCTATTATGCGGCACATAGGGTCTCATCCACTATATACTGTGGGAATATCAACAATTCCAATATATACATATGCCAATATGTATATATCGCTATACTACTATATATATCACATCAATCAAATCACCCATTCAATAAATTATTTAAATTTAACCATTTAAATTTAAAATTTAACTGAGTGAGATTAACTCACCTTTTGCTATTATTTGCAATCCATTCCAGACCATCTTGTTTCTTTCCCGATTTTGACCTTGTATAAATATTTGTACGGTTAATTAATATTTGAATTAATCGAAAAATTAATTACTACTTATTTATTGAATTTAATTTAATTTAAACTATTCCCTTTTGAATAAAAATACTTTTTTTAGTGACATATAATTAAACAGGTTTATTAGACAAATTTATCACTACTTAATGAATCTAATTTCAACTTATTACCTGATTGAAACCAATTTTTCCTTGTGAACTATATATATACCCTTATTAACATTTATACCTCCAAAAATTTAACTTTATAAATTCTTCAATGTATATATATTAAAAACAAGTATGTATATGAATATATATATATATTATTATCTATTTTAAATCAAACTGAGATAAAATTCTCCTAACATATGTACATATATATGACATTCAAGTTAAGTTAAATTGGAAAATTTAAAAACAAAATAACTCTGACAAAATCAAACGAACCCAGCCTTTCACATCTTCGCGACATCAAGACCACCGTTCCCATTGCGCACGTGCACCCCAGTTCCCAACCTCAACACGCCAACTGACCTCGTCGATTGCTCAGCTTCGTCGTCCCCGCATGATCCCCTCGACTTATTCGCGAGCGCCACCATCAGTTGCTCGAGCACAAGCGCCTCCGTCACGATGTCGCTGGCCCAGATGCTCTTTGACTTCAACATCGCGTTCGAGATCGAACTCGAATGTCATTCCCCAATCCAACCGCGACCAAGATTCCGACTACCTTCTCCTTTACCTCGCGAGCGTCGCGCGCGTCACTAAAGTTTCGATGAAAATCGAATTTGATTTCATTTGAAACTAGAAGAGAAAAAGGAAAAACGAGTCTCGGCTTAATTTCGTTCGAACTGGACATGAGAAAGATAGTCTCGAGCTCGGCCCTGTTTTCGTTTGATTTCGATTTAACTGGACAGAGGGAAGGAGATTGACGCTTAAAAGAAATGAGGAGGGAAAGAATTTGTTTCCACTGATGTTCACTGAAAGGGAAGGGAAGAAAGGAACGAGATTTTATTTGTGAGCGATTTGATTATTATTTTCTTTTTCTGGGTTCGATTTCGACTTGTGAAATTATAGAGGAAGAAGGGAGGAGTGATTAGGTTTCGTGAAAATAAAACTGGGAGAGGGACGAGGAGAAGATATCGATCTGGGAAGCTTCCAGCGTACGCTTGTTTTATAAATATCTCTAACTAGTTGACTTTAAATATATTACATTATAAAACTTCAAAACGCCTCGTTACATAACGCGAAATCCCGGACCCCGAATAAGACATGCCGACAGTCGTTCTTAAGATTCTACCCATATTCCGAACATAACGGAACGCGTTTCGGAGGCTAAATCAATCGTATGGAGAAGATAGCATTTTAGATCGAGTTATTATATTAAATTCTGATATGAATTATAGCGCGTTTATATATATCGTACGCTCACTCAACAACTCCAATACTACGAAATTTGAAATCCGATAATAATACAATATTACGGACTCAATGGAACTGGTTTCATCGAAATCCGAGACTATGCCTCGGACGGCTATTTTAAATTCAAATTTAAAACGATAAATTTCAAAACAGAACCAATCTCTGTTAAATTCAATTTTTACTCATCTATTGTTTTCAATATTATAAATATAAATTTTACAAGCCTTCACGTTATTTTTTTACAAGCTCAGAACTCAGACTTCTCTATTTTATCCTATTTTCAATTGTTAAATTCAATAATTAAATTATCCCATAAACAGTGATATTTGAAATTAAAATTAAAATTTAACCTTCGAATATTTAAAATTAATTTAAATATTCCAATTTCAAATATCCAAAAATTCCGGATCGTCACATTTGGGTACTATGATATATTTGTTATGGATGTATAAAAGCATACATAGTTTGGTTATACTGTTTTATAAAAAGGGTGTTAATTTTATAATATGTATTTTGTGGGACGATATGCATACATAAAGTGGTTTGTATTGGTTTGTTTAATATTTTACAGTACACACATAATATAAATCGGTTCATCAATAAATGAGCATGTAGTGGTTGTTGTGCATATACATTGTATATCGGTCTGCATATAATGCGTACGGTAAATAAAAAAAATGTTGTTATAATATCTAAGTATTGATTTTGAATATATAATATATATATCTTTGATTTTTAAGGAAATGCATACTTTAAGAACAATGATTTTTAATTATAAACATGTATATTTTATTTTTCGACTTTAATTAAATAAGGTTTATATATTTTCAGCTGTTATCATAACTAATCTGATTCGTTTCCATCAAATTCATTTATCAGCTTTATTCATCGCATTCGTGCCCGTCTTGTTTCGTTTTGAAGTTCCTGTTGGATTCACAATTCGCTCCCATTCTCGTTCATCTCTAGCCTCGAATGGTGAGCACTCACTCACGATTAACGTTCTTGTATTTATTAAATCTGATTTCAATTGAAATGACAATTGAAATATGCTGCTGTTAGTTAATTACACTGTTATATATGCTATTGCATGTATCAGTTCACCTGTGACATCTGACACCATTATCTGTTAATTATTTACGTGATGATAATACAGTTTGGCTGATAATTGATTGATTGTTGATGTTTATATTGGACGTTAATTTGTTAGTGTTAAATGATAAATAGTATGCCAAAATGAAATGAATATAGGATAGTTAACGATTTTAAACTGATATATGTTAAATTTGATTAGTTGAATATGACCCCTTTTAATTGTTAAATTAATTGACATGTAGAATAGTGATAATTATATCTTGAACCATTGAACGTATATTGGATAAATTGTTGTAGTGTAAAATTGAAATTGAATGACAAGTGAAAACCGTATAAATAATTAGTACAATAATCTTTAATCTACATGAAATGATAGTGTAGATTCTAGAAATAATTATATTAATTTGCACAAACAACAATGCAAATTGATACGGTTATTTCGGGATTATTTGAATTGATTATTGGATTGTTATTGATTGTTGTTATTACTTGTTTATTTACTTTGACACCATCCCAGTTATCACACTGCAAGTTCCCTTTGCTATGTTTTGATTTTGAATTGAATTGGAATCGGGTTGAAATGATAAATACCCAATTTGAACTTTGACTTAGGATAGAGAATTAAATAAAAACCCGATTGGTCAATAATTTGATTTAAAAATAAATGAAGTTTTTATTTGAATAAATAATATGGTTTTGAAATGAAGTTGAAATTTGAATTTTTGATGAAAGGAAAATGTTAATATTTAATAATCTGAAACAAAAGATTAACAATGTAATTGATGAAAAAATGTTGTTTAATTTGAGAAATGATTGAATTAAGTTTGAAATTATAATTAAGTTTGAAATTATTAAAGTTTGAAATGATTTAATAATTAAGTTTGAAATTAAAATAAAGTTTGAAATTATTAAACTTTGAAATTATTTAATAATTAAGTTTTGAATTATTTAATAATTAAATAAGATTGAATTATTTAATGATTAAATTTAATTGGATTCTTTAATAAGAGAAATTGAACTTTTGAATAAGTGAAATTTTACTTCGTAAATAATTGAAATTGAGTTTCTTTATTAAGTCTTGGAAAATATTTAAGTAAGTAAATAAGTAAATTGAATTTCTTTAACAAGAAATAAAATGTGATTTATTTAAATAAATGTAAGACTTGAAATTTAAAGAATTTGATTTGATGAATTTAATTTAATTCAATTTGTAAGTTTTGATATAATGAAGTTGAATTTGAATAATGGATTTAATGAATTGGAAATTTAATAGAAATTGTTTTGAATGGAAAATTTACTAAATGAATATTGAATGAGATCGATAAATGAATTTAAATTGATTTAAATGTTAAATCAAATTAATTTAAATGATTTCGAAATGAAACTTATATACGAACTTGAATCAATATTTGAATTGTTTTAAATAGAAATTTGAAATTGAATTATAAGATTTTGAAATGGTAATTTGGATGTTTTGAAACGTAAATTATTGGAAATTGGTTTTGAAAGACAACGAAATATTGATTTATAAACTCTGATTGAAATTGAAATTGATTTGGTTTTGAAATAAATAAACGACCAATCGGTGTAATAATTACGGAGGTTATTAAAGAGACCGGAATCGGTTATGGATATACTCTCTATCTAAACCGAAAACCACTTTAATAACTATACGCGGAGTGATGATCCAGAATGAAGTGGTTGGAATGATGTACGTGTTGACTGAAGAAAGAGAACGATGATGGATAGCCTTGACACTTGTGTCAAATTGGAAATGACTAAAACAGGAGCCGTGCCGGGCCAATGGAGGATTAGCTACCTCAAGTGGACACACTTCTTCGAACTACTCATTACTTGTTGTCGATTGGTGCACCCTTGATTTTGGGAGTGTTGTTTCACGGTGTTGCGGGCGCTGCGGCGCTGCGTTCTCACCAGTCTGGATCAGGCAAACGGTAGTATCACTACCTTGGGTATTGCCTCATGTGCCTTGTCATACTTGTATTCCCTTTATTCGCGACCACTACGAATTTGTTTTGTACCTTTAGTATATGGATTGCCCACTGGTGACTTCCGGTTTTGGGGAAACTACGGTCTTGTATATGCTTTTGGGAATAAAAATGTGTTAAGGGTGGAATGGGCCATGACTTAACACTATTTTGATATCTTATTATTACTGATAGACATTATCTACTTAGCGTACATTACTACCTAGTAGATAGTTTAACGGATCCTTGAAGGATGGTTATTCCAAACATCCTTTGAGTTACTTGTATTTCAATTGCTATTTCACTTGAGTTGGATTTATTAATATAAGAATGTTAATCCCGACTCGAGTGTTTTGTGTTTTGCTTTACGCTCGGGTCAGACTGAGTGTACCAGTATTCGAGACTCACCTTTGAAGTTGGAGCTTGCTTGAAGATCCAGCCATCTATTCTGCTTTCAGTATTCGATGATTCCAGTGATGTATTCTGATTTGTATCTGATGTATCATATTACTCTTCCGTTGTATCTGTTCTAACTCTGATGTAACTTATACATTTATATAGTAGCTTCATGAACTACTATCTCTTTTATTTTCGCTGCATTTATTACTCTGTGTCTGTGATCTGTGATTATTTATTTATTATATATGTTCAGTTTTTCCAAATTTAAATTAACAATGCGGTATTTTGAGCAATTCAATTCCGGCATGAGTGTCTACCTATACACTTATAATGGATGCGAATGGTCCAAAATTCCGGGTCGTTACAAATAGTAATGTAACAATGTAGTACAGAGGCTTGCTTGAGACAAGTGATAGTCCCCGGGGACTAGGATTGTTATGCTTGGATTCCGCATCGGAGGAAATGGCCACTAGTTCCCTATCATGTGGAAATCTAATTCCAATTCGAGCTTTACGATTTTGGTTGTACTCCCAAAATAGCTGTAATTTTTTGCAAACATTTGAGCTACCCCTTTGGTATCATATACACCGTTTGACATCGTCCAGGTATTGATACCTACTTTGTATATATATTTATTTGAAAAGTGTTTTCAAACCAATTTCATAAATAAAAATATTGAATTGTTTAAGTATAAAGTATTTTGGTTATCGTAAGGTAAAAACCCATCTGTATTTATGTACGACATGGTCTTATAGATACCCTTTCTTTTCTAAAAGGTTTTGTTTGGCATCGATCCAATCTATGAATCCGTCGTATGATTATGGTTCAAGTTTCTCACGCTAGTTTACCAAGCCTGATCCCGGTATTTTTAATACTTGGGTCAGACCCGAGTAATTTTAGGTTTAACTGAAGACGCTTGGAGTTTCCAAAGAAGAGCTGGAGATCTTCATCAATGTACGGATGTAGATTATACTCCCACCACATTAGTTTCATTATTTTGGTTTTTCAATAATTATAAGGATAGAGATTTATAACTGTTTAAGTTGAGCTTAGGTTAGACTCTGATATATGTATTCAAATTTTCCGTCGTAAAGATTATTGATATTATAAATTATTCCATTCGAGTGAGATTCTTATCTATCTCTATTTTCTTTTTCCCCTAACTGTCCACCTTTTTGGTACTTAGATGCTTGGCATGTGAATACTATGGATGTATTAATGTCGATTTCTAAGGGTCGAAAAGGTTGGTCGTCACATTTGGTATCAGAGCTTAGGTTGAGCGAACACCTGAGCCAGATTGGGGTAGAGCTCATTAGAGATAGGGTTAGTAATACTCTAGGATGAGTAACTCGTTAGAGATAAGGGTTAGTAACACCCTAGAATGTGTTTGAGAGTATTATATTTATGAGCGCGTATTTGTTATTGGGTATAAAAATGTTTTCTGTTGATTAATCTATTGAGCGGTTTATGAATTCTAGTTGGTGCATAAAGAGCTCCATGTAATCGATAGCGATTCCTAAATACTTGAACAAGGCAAATCGACACACTTTTCTGAAAAGATTATATTCCTATACAAAAAGAATATAGATATTGTGTGATTTGGGAGATTTATGACATGCGTTCCCTTTGGAAGGTTCATTGAATAAGTTTTAATTTGTTTAGTGATAATTGGAATAATCTTCTAGGTATCGATCGGATGTTGGCTTGGATGAAAGGCATTGTACACTTAGTAAATTATTCTCATTGGAGGATCAAGGCAAGTTCAAAACCAAACAAGTTTGAATCATGTTATTTGGATATAATGGTTTTTAAGTCAAGAAATAAATGGTATAAAACTTCTAATGATATTTTGGTATATCACTTAAGGGCAGGATGGCTTTTTATATTTCGGGTAGTGAGTTTTGGCTGAGTCCAAAGCAAGCATGAAGAGCACATGCATAAAGAGAAGCAGAAGAAAATTAAAACCAGGATCTTATGCTGGTATCTACTATTACAAATGCGGTAGGGAAGGACATTATGCAGTTCAATGTAAGGATAGGAAAGTATAGAAAAAGAAGAAAGAAAAATCTTTTAAGGATGATATATTCTATTTCAAGTGTCAAAGGCAAGGACATTTTCTACGTGAGTGCCCTAAAACAAAGAAGAAACCCAAAATTCGGTCAGGAAGGGCAAAGGATTGTTGTCGTTGCGACCTGTAAATTTTCGATAATTAAAATAACTAATTTAATAAGATTTCGTGATTTAATGTTAGAAAAAAATAAAAATTTGTAATTCATTTGGAATAATAATAACTGGAATGAATTGCAACAATAATTATCCAAGTAATTATTAATAGATTGAATGGAGTTCCAATATAATTGAATTGACTCAAATGTTATAACTTGGTTATAAGGGAATATATGGAAAAACAAATGTAAATAAGTGAATAAGAATTGTGAATTATTTAGGTAGAAATACAAATGTTAATAGATTAGTTTCGAAGATTTGAATAGTAATAAGTATTGAAAAATAAATGCTACTTAGTGAATGCCTTTGCAATCAATAGTTGGATAGGATAATAAATGTTGAATTCATTGGGTATAATAGAGTAATTGATTGATAAGTAAAATCTATTAAAAATCAAATAATTGAATATTGAACAGGTAAATTGTTTAAAGTAAATATTTAAAACTTATTGAATAATTGAATATATATAAAATGGAGATAGTGTTCTAAGATGTGAATTGGTTTTAAAAGTTGAATCTTATAAGTTCAATTTCAAATATTTCAAAGGATAATGAATTATTGGATAATCAAAATTGTTTAAATTTAATATTTGGAATTTATTGAATAATTGAATAATGGAAATTGAATAACTGATTAATGGAAATGGTTGTTCTATAATTTGAATTTGTTTTAAAGGTTAAATTTTATAAGTTCGTTTTGAATATTTCAAAAGATAGTGATTTAAGAATAATCAAATTTGTTTAAATTTAATATTACAAATGTTTGAATAATTAAATTCCGAATTTGATATGATTAATTTGATATTGAAATTTAATATATGAAAATAGAGTGAAAAACTAAAATTTGATTTAATATGATTCAAATTGGTTTCCAAAGTGAATGTAAGTTATATTAGGATTATAATAGAGTTAATAAGATTTTAAAATTGGAATTTTTAGCAATTTTGTAAATTTTGAAAAGTCATCGATTTAATCGACGAGTTAAAATAGCCTTCCGAGGCACAGTCTCGGAATTTGACGAAACTAGTTCCATTGGATCCGTAATAGTGTATTATTATCGGATTTCAAATTTCGTAACGTTTGGAGTTATCGTTTGGTCGTACGGGTTAGAAACGCAGTGAATTAAATATCGAAAATTTAATATTCTAATTCGATTTAAAAAGCTATCTTCCTCATACGATCAAATTAGCCTCCGAAACACGTTCCATTGTGTTCGGAATGCGGGTAAAACCTTAGAAACGCCAGGCGGCATGTGTTGTTTGGAGTTCGTTTGTAAACGATCGTTAAAATTTAATTTAATAATAAAATAATGTTATAATACGTATATATATACGTTCAGAGTGAAACCCTAATCTCTTTTAACGAGCCGCCGTTCTATGTTATTTCTATGGCCGAAATTCATCACACTTTCCTCCTCGATTCCTCACGATCTATTCAATATCGTCGAGAACTTTCTAAACGAAAGTCGTAGATCATGGCGAGGCCGAGGCATCCAACGGTCGAGATGAGATTTGGCGAGGTGGATGGAGAGAGAACTGCCTCCGTTTGTGGTCAGTTCGAGCGCGTTTTAAGAGGCCATAGAACGACTGAGCTCTGCGGCATTCAAGACGAGGGTGCTCATGGATTAGAGCTTCGTGATAGTGGCTCCTGATCATGATATCGACAAGCGTGGTGGCCGAGTATATTGGATGTTGAACGGCGTCTATGGGTTCTTGAAACACTGGGGCAAACGAACGGAAGGAAGAAGTCTGGTGGCCTTTGATTCCAGAACGATCGGCCATGATTTTCTATGGGTATATAAAAAAAAATTGTTTTAATTATATTAATATATATTCAATCTTCAAACACTCATATCTCAGGCATACGAGATCGGAATCAGATGAAACTGGTGACGCCGGAATCGCAGCGGCGAGAGCTTTGCTGCAGTACAGATTTGAAGACATTCAGAGCCCGTTAAAATTTTAGGTTAAATCGAACATCGTTCGATTTGATTTAAAATCGTAAAATCAAGGTGAGTGTTTTATAACGCTCACAACGTACTGAATATCTTTATGGTAGTTAAATTTTATATTATGAAGTGATATGAATGTTATTGGTCGTTGTTTGATAAAATTTAATTGTCATATAGATTGTCATTTGAATTCACCGTTGAAAATTAAATTGACAGTCAAATTGAAATTAAAATTGAATTGCGATTAAATTACCTAACATTGATAACTATGAAATTGCCGTGAATTGTATTGTCTATTAAATGATGTATTTCGATGGATGCTATTGGTTGATATTTAAATGTTGAATGTTTATTTGTATATATATATCCTGTTATACATACATATGACACTGTGATTTGGTTTAAGTGATATATATTCATCCCTGACATTTAATTGAAATAAATAATCACTTGGCCATAGAATAGAAAATTATATACGGACACCGGATTGGTTAAATTAATAATTTTAAAAATCGTTGATTTGGAATTCATTTAAATGTTTTGATTTAAAAGTTATAAATAAAATCAATTTATATAAATCAAATTTATTGCAAATTGAGTTTTGAATGTGGAAATAAATTTTGGTTAAAAGAAATTGCTTAATGATTTAAGTTGAGACTTTGAAATTTAAAATTGGGATATGATTGAATTTTGGAAATTTATTTGTTTTAAAGATTGAACATTATCTCGAGCTTTGAGTATTACTAAGTAAAAGTGATAAAATGATATTTCAAAATTGAACTTGAAATTGAATCATATTTGAATTTGGATTTAAAATTGAATATTGAAGGATAAATTTTGTTAAGTGTTATAAATTGATATTTAAAAAAAAATCAAGCTCCAAATCGATATAAATTGAAATTGAATTAATTGAAGGTGAATGTAGAATTGAATTAATTTGAAGTCAAAGTTGAAATTGATTTGAATTTTAAATCTACTTAACCCAATTTAAATTATTTTAAACTAATTTATCTATTTGAAATCCATTTAAAGATTGTAAGTATGTTAACTATTTTAATTATTTAAAACTACTTTTAAACTACTTAAAACTATTTTCTAAAATTTCAAGCTGGTCAATAAGGTTAAATGTTTATCTTTAAATCTTGAATTTAAATACGAATTGGGTTAAATGAAGTTGCAATCTAAATTGAAATTCGAAATCATTTTGAAATCGAAATGAGATATTGAGGCAAAAAATGATTTTGAAATCGAAATGAGATATTGAGGCGAAAATGATTTTGAAATCAAATGAGATATTGAGGCGAAAAAATGATTTTGAAACAGAATCTTACATCTTGAATAGATATGATGATATTTGAAATGGATTTGATTTTGAAGCGAATATGATATTTTGATATCAATTATGAATCGATTTGAAATGTAAAAGAGCCATCGGTGTAATAATACGTAGTTATTAAAGAGACCGGGATCGGATATGGACATACTCTCTGTCGATACCGAAAACCACTTTAATAACTATTATACGCGGAGTGTTGATCCAGAATGAAGTGGATGGTTTGGTGAACGCGTTGACTGAAGAAAGAGAACGATATTGGATGACCCCTAACATGACTAAAACAGGAGCCGCGCCGGGCCATTGAGGTTCGCCACCTCTAGCGGACACACTTCTTCGTTACCATATCTATTACTGTTGTGATTCGATTTGGGTGCATCCCTCGATTATGGGAGTGTTGTTTCGCGGTGTTGGGGTAGTAGCTGCTATGCCCAACATCAGTCCGGATCACGCAACTACTAGTATCCTAGTTGGTATCGCCTCATGTACCTTGTCATACTGATTATCCTATTCGCGACCACTACATTTTGGTTTGTACCTTTAGTATATGGATTGCCCTCTGGTGACTTCCGGTTTTGGGGAAACTACGGTCTTGTATATGCTCTTGGGAATAAAAATGTGTTAAGGGTGGAATGGGCCATGGCTTAACGCTAGTTTGATATTTTACTTTATGATAGACATTATTGTATATAGCGTATTCTATTATATAGTAGATAGTTTAACGGATCCTTAAGAGATGGAAAATCCCGTAACATCTCTTGAGTTATTGCACTCATGTTGACACTGGATAGGAGATGTCAAACCCCGTAAACATCTTTGACGCGTTGCATTCATATTTATTTACGATTGATTAACTTACATAAGGATGTTTTAGTCCTGACTCGAGTGTTTGTCTTTTCATTACGCTCGGGTCAGTCCTGAGTTTTTCAGCTTATTGAAGATCTATTCTGGAGGACGAAGACGAAGATTTGATATACTATTACTATTATCATCCTTACATCATGCTGTCTGCTGCATTATTTTATTTGTTCTGTTGTATATGTATAACTCTGATAAATGTTGTATAAATGATAATCAAAAGTATATTAAACAGCTTCATGAACTATTTATTTGATTATTATATTTTATCTTTCCGCTGCGAGATTCTGTGATTGTTTATTGTCCCTTTTCTCTTCTTTTCTTATTTACCCCATTAACCATCCGCCCTTTTGAATGGTTTGGAATCGGCATGTGTGTTTGATTTGTCGATTTAAACTGTCCAAAAATGCGGGTCGTTACAGTTGGTATCAGAGCTTTGGTTTAGCCATAATCTTAGCTTTGTGGGGTCTGACTCTTTATGAATAGGGTAGTAATACCCTATGATGAGTCGCTGAGTGTATGTATGAGAGAGCGTATTTGTTAGTGACATAAAATTATTTTATATTGTGTTGGTTGATTTGTTGAGTGGCTTATGGATTCTGGTCAATACGAGTAATTAACGTCATTGATAGGGGTCTCTAAACACTTGAACAGAACAATTCGACATAGTATTGTTTTGAAATTGGGTAAATGAAATAATTTTGCCCTAATTATATTTTATATATAAAGAAATAAATTTTAGAAATTATTATGATTCATCCAGTTTGTTTGGTTGTTAGAAAGGATAATATGGATGGTCATCATTAATGGGATATTGTGTTTTGATAAATAAGGTTTATTACAAAATAAATAATGATAAAACAATTTATAGAATGTTTTAAGAAAGTAAAATTTTGTAAGAATAATTTATAACTGTGACTTATAAATCAAGATAGATTTAAATTGAGAAATATTGAGTTTAAGACCCGGAGATTTTGAAAATGGTTCTCAAAGCTTTGAAGAAAAATATATAGTGATATTAGTTGAAAGATGTTTATGGAAATATTTTAAAAGGATTTTTAAAAGAAGGAATGAATTTAGTACTCCTCTCTTCTGTCGCTGGAAAATAATTTCGATGATGACTGCGCAGCATCATCGACGTTCATTTTCGAGTCTCAAAGTGTAGGAGACTTATGCGAAGCTTTGCTTTGCTTCGAAACTGTTTTGAAAAAATGCATTTTGGTTTAAACTCCAAAAGTATGATTTGATATATATAAGATATAAATGCATATATTTATTTTAAATGATTTGAGATGAACCGGGCATTTAAAATTCTAAGTTCTGTTAATTAATATTTTTCAAAATATTTGAATGAAACGTGAATAATCAGAACTTATATAATAAGAGAATTAATATAAAAAAAATAAATAAATAAAAATTGTGAACATTCTAATTTAGTAAAATGAATTCTAAATTTGTATAATACCACATTGCATTCTAATAACATATAATATGACTTACCAAATGTTAAAAAAGTTAAAAGAATGATTTAGAGATGTAATGAGATATTATACAAGTAAGCAAAACCTAAAAGTAATTGAAATATACAAGTAAGCAAAACTTAAAAGTAATTAAAATGTATATAAATGGAAATTTGGTTGTGATAAAAATGTTATATACTTAAGTATAATATGAAATGATGAATGGCTAAATGGAATAAGTAAGTAGAATTTAAGGAAGAGGACAAATGAACTAAATAATATCTTTGTAAATTTGTTATAGAATTGAATATAAATTTGCAAAGAAATTGTGAAATTGAAATTTGTAGCTTTTGAGGTAATTATAAACTTAGATAAAGTCCAACTTCTTACATATGACTTTTATAGGATGGTTAATAAACTAAAGATTTGGTTAATAAAATGTTCCACAAATAAATCTGTTATTAACTGAAATTATGAAAATGAAGTATATTATTAACTGAAATTATGAAATGAAAGTAAATGTAAACAAAAGGATTTGGTATAGCTAAGAATAAATGGAAAATGAAATTGAATTTAATTAAAATTGTATAGAATGTTTAAAATGGATATGCTAAGTAATTAAGGGATGAATAATGCATTGTGAATAATTAATTGTAAATGAAATGAAGGTAAGTAAATTAATTGAATATATTCAAATTGTATATGAATCTATTGAAAGTTACTACGTAAGTTGTACGTATATTATTTTATTCACATAACAATTTGATCTGAATTCGAGCACAGAATTTCGAGATAATCTATATCGATCCAAGTTAGGATTTTTCACTCGATTCTTGACGGCGAACCCTCGATATGGATTTTTGATTTGATTCTGGAATTCTCTATCATAGTATATGGCTATGCAAGGAGAATAACAGTTTCCGGTCAAGGAACCAAATCTGAGTCCGCACTAGAGAGTCGCGTGAACAATACTAGTTTGGAAATGAAATTGTGTGATCAAATGAGTGATCAGATTTGATATTGCGTACAGATGGTATATGTACTTCGAACAGGTTTAAGTAAAGCTAATATTGAAAATTGAAATGCAAATTATAAATTGATTTTAGATTATATGATTTGATATCATTGATAAATAAGGTGCAGGTATTTAAATCAGGGAATGTGGATTGCCCGACAAAAGGTACATGTTTATTTTGTCATTGGACTTGGTGATTTTTGATGAGCCATTTGGCTTTTGGTTTTTCTTTTGTTGGTTTGGGGCCCGTAGAGGCATTTTGTAGCTGTACCGATCGAGCCGCGCAAAGGAGACTCTGTCGAAATTTTTCGTAAATCCGGGTGTTAGAAAATTTTTCAAGTTTTAAAATTTTATAACTTGTTTTGATAACTAACTTTTAAAGTTAGAAAGCCGTTCGGAGTAACTTAGTGGAAGTGTAGTAACGATTTATAAATGGAATTTCATTATTATTTTAAGTTGATGATTTTGAATAAAATATATCAAATGTTGAATTCTTTACTTAGTTCCTTTTCCCTTCTTTTTCCTTTTCGGGGACGAAAAGTTTTGAGTGGGGGAGAGTGTAACGACCTGTAAATTTTCGATAATTAAAATAGCTAATTTAATAAGATTTCGTGATTTAATGTTAGAAAAAAATAAAAATTTGTAATTCATTTGGAATAATAATAACTGGAATGAATTGCAACAATAATTATCCAAATAATTATTAATAGATTGAATGGAGTTCCAATATAATTGAATTGACTCAAATGTTATAACTTGGTTATAAGGGAATATATGGAAAAACAAATGTAAATAAGTGAATAATAATTGTGAATTATTTAGGTAGAAATACAAATGTTAATAGATTGGTTTCGAAGATTTGAATAGTAATAAGTATTGAAAAATAAATGCTACTTAGTGAATGCCTTTGCAATCAATAGCTGGATAGGATAATAAATGTTGAATTCATTGGGTATAATAGAGTAATTGATTGATAAGTAAAATCTATTAAAAATCAAATAATTGAATATTGAACAGGTAAATTGTTTAAAGTAAATATTTAAAACTTATTGAATAATTGAATATATATAAAATGGAGATAGTGTTCTAAGATGTGAATTGGTTTTAAAAGTTGAATCTTATAAGTTCAATTTCAAATATTTCAAAGGATAATGAATTATTGGATAATCAAAATTGTTTAAATTTAATATTTGGAATTTATTGAATAATTAAATAACGGAAATTGAATAACTGATTAATGGAAATGGTTGTTCTATAATTTTAATTTGTTTTAAAGGTTAAATTTTATAATTTCGTTTTGAATATTTCAAAAGATAGTGATTTAAGAATAATCAAATTTGTTTAAATTTAATATTACAAATGTTTGAATAATTAAATTCCGAATTTGATATGATTAATTTGATATTGAAATTTAATATATGAAAATAGAGTGAAAAACTGAAATTTGATTTAATATGATTCAAATTGGTTTCCAAAGTGAATGTAAGTTATATTGGGATTATAATAGAGTTAATAAGATTTTAAAATTGGAATTTTTAGCAATTCTGTAAATTTTGAAAAGTCGTCGATTTAATCAACGAGTTAAAATAGCCTTCCGGGGCACAGTCTCGGAATTTGACGAAACCAGTTCCATTGGATCCATAATAGTGTATTATTATCGGATTTCAAATTTCGTAACGTTTGGAGTTATCGTTTGGTCGTACGGGTTAGAAACGCAGTGAACTAAATATCGAAAATTTAATATTCTAATTCAATTTAAAAAGCTATCTTCCTCATACGATCAAATTAGCCTCCGAATCACGTTCCATTGTGTTCGGAATGCTGGTAAAACCTTAGAAATGCCAGGCGGCATGTGTTGTTTGGAGTTCGTTTGTAAATGATCGTTAAAATTTAATTTAATAATAAAATAATGTTATAATACGTATATATATACGTTCAGAGTGAAACCCTAATCTCTTTTAACGAGCCGCCGTTCTATGTTATTTCTATGGCCGAAATTCATCACACTTTCCTCCTCGATTCCTCATGATCTATTCAATATCGTCGAGAACTTTCTAAACGAAAGTCGTAGATCATGGCGAGGCCGAGGCATCCAACGGTCGAGATGAGATTTGGCGAGGTGGATGGAGAGAGAACTGCCTCCGTTTGTGGTCAGTTCGAGCGCGTTTTAAGAGGCCATAGAACGACCGAGCTCTGCGGCGTTCAAGACGAGGGTGCTCATGGATGAGAGCTTCGTGATGGTGGCTCCTGATCGTGATATCGACAAGCGTGGTGGCCGAGTATATTGGATGTTGAACGGCGTCTATGGGTTCTTGAAACCCTGGGGCAAATGAACGGAAGGAAGAAGTCTGGTGGCCTTTGATTCCAGAACGAACGACCATGATTTTCTATGGGTATATAAAAAAAATTGTTTTAATTATATTAATATATATTCAATCTTCAAACACTCATATCTCAGGCATACGAGATCGGAATCAGACGAAACTGGTGACGCCGGAATCGCAGCGGCGAGAGCTTTGCTGCGTTACATATCCGAAGACGTTCAGAGCCCGTTAAAATTTTAGGTTAAATCAAACATCGTTCGATTTGATTTAAAATCGTAAAATCAAGTTGAGTGTTTTATAACGCTCACAACGTACTGAATATCTTTATGTTAGTTAAATTTGATATTATGAAGTGATATGAATTTTATTGGTCGTTGTTTGATAAAATTTAATTGTCATATAGATTGTCATTTGAATTCACCGTTGAAAATTAAATTGACAGTCAAATTGAAATTAAAATTGAATTGCGATTAAATTACCTGACATTGATAACTATGAAATTGCCGTGAATTGTATTGTCTATTGGATGATGTATTTCGATGGATTCTATTGGTTGATATTTAAATGTTGAATGTTTATTTGTATATATATATCCTGTTATACATACATATGACACTGTGATTTGGTTTAAGTGATATATATTCATCCCTGACATTTAATTGAAATAAATAATCACTTGGCCATAGAATAGAAAATTATATACGGACACCGGATTGGTTAAATTAATAATTTTAAAAATCGTTGATTTGGAATTCATTTAAATGTTTTGATTTAAAAGTTATAAATAAAATCAATTTATAGAAATCGAATTTATCGCAAATTGAGTTTGGAATGTGGAAATAAATTTTGGTTAAAAGAAATTGCTTAATGATTTAAGTTGAGACTTTGAAATTTAAAATTGGGATATGATTGAATTCTGGAAATTTATTTGTTTTAAAGATTGAACATTATCTCGAGCTTTGAGTATTACTAAGTAAAAGTGATAAAATGATATTTCGAAATTGAACTTGAAATTGAATCATATTTGAATTTGGATTTAAAATTGAATATTGAAGGATAAATTTTGTTAAGTGTTATAAATTGATATTTAAAAAAAAATCAAGCTCCAAATTGATATAAATTGAAATTGAATTAATTGAAGGTGAATGTAGAATTGAATTAATTTGAAGTCAAAGTTGAAATTGATTTGAATTTTAAATCTACTTAACCCAATTTAAATTATTTTAAACTAATTTATCTATTTGAAATCCATTTAAAGATTTTAAGTATGTTAACTATTTTAATTATTTAAAACTACTTTTAAACTACTTAAAACTATTTTCTAAAATTTCAAGCTGGTCAATAAGGTTAAATGTTTATCTTTAAATCTTGAATTTAAATACGAATTGGGTTAAATGAAGTTGCAATCTAAATTGAAATTCGAAATCATTTTGAAATCGAAATGAGATATTGTGGCAAAAAATGATTTTGAAATCGAAATGAGATATTGAGGCGAAAATGATTTTGAAATCGAAATGAGATATTGAGGCGAAAAAATGATTTTGAAACAGAATCTTACATCTTGAATAGATATGATGATATTTGAAATGGATTTAATTTTGAAGCGAATATGATATTTTGATATCAATTATGAATCGATTTGAAATGTAAAAGAGCCATCGGTGTAATAATACGTAGTTATTAAAGAGACCGGGATCGGATGTGGACATACTCTCTGTCGATACCGAAAACCACTTTAATAACTATTATACGCGGAGTGTTGATCCAGAATGAAGTGGATGGTTTGGTGAACGCGTTGACTGAAGAAAGAGAACGATATTGGATGACCCCTAACATGACTAAAACAGGAGCCGTGCTGGGCCATTGAGGTTCGCCACCTCTAGCGGACACACTTCTTCGTTACCATATCTATTACTGTTGTGATTCGATTTGGGTGCACCCCTCGATTATGGGAGTGTTGTTTCGCGGTGTTGGGGTAGTAGCTGCTATGCCCAACATCAGTCCGGATCACGCAACTACTAGTATCCTAGTTGGTATCGCCTCATGTACCTTGTCATACTGATTATCCTATTCGCGACCACTACATTTTGGTTTGTACCTTTAGTATATGGATTGCCCTCTGGTGACTTCCGGTTTTGGGGAAACTACGGTCTTGTATATGCTCTTGAGAATAAAAATGTGTTAAGGGTGGAATGGGCCATGCCTTAACGCTAGTTTGATATTTTACTTTATGATAGACATTATTGTATATAGCGTATTCTATTATATAGTAGATAGTTTAACGGATCCTTAAGAGATGGAAAATCCCGTAACATCTCTTGAGTTATTGCACTCATGTTGACACTGGATAGGAGATGTCAAACCCCGTAAACATCTCTGACGCCGTTGCATTCATGTTTATTTACGATTGATTAATTTACATAAGGATGTTTTAGTCCTGACTCGAGTGTTTTGTCTTTTCATTACGCTCGGGTCAGTCCTGAGTTTTTCAGCTTATTGAAGATCTATTCTGGAGGACGAAGACGAAGATTTGATATACTATTACTATTATCATCCTTACATCATGCTGTCTGCTGCATTATTTTATTTGTTCTGTTGTATATATATAACTCTGATAAATGTTGTATAAATGATAATCAAAAGTATATTAAACAGCTTCATGAACTGTTTATTTGATTATTATATTTTATCTTTCCGCTGCGAGATTCTGTGATTGTTTATTGTCCCTTTTCTCTTCTTTTCTTATTTACCCCATTAACCATCCGCCCTTTTGAATGGTTTGGAATCGACATGTGTGTTTGATTTGTCGATTTAAACTGTCCAAAAAGGCGGGTCGTTACAGTTAACATTAGTGACAAGGAAAAAGCACCCTCTACCCTAAGAAAGGCGCGAAAATAGTAATTATAGTAGATCTTGTATTTATAAATATGATGGTGGTGTATGATAGGTTATATTCCCTAAGATTTATCCCTAAAAAATCTATAATACAGGCTAGGGTTAGGAGTGGGTGTATAAATATGATGTTAACTAATAAATTTCCTTTTGGATTAGTCCCTTCGTGCATCTCTTCTTTCTTATACCAGATCAATTTAATAAGATATTTGAAAATAAAAAGTTTAAAGGAATGTTATAAAGAAACGACTTTATAAAAGTGTTTAAACCAAAGTTAAAATTTTATGAGATATTTTCATAAAGATTTCTTGAAAGTTAATAAGTATAGGTTTAAGTTTAAAAGATAATATGAATCATTAATTAGTGATTGTTAATTTTTATCAAGTTATTTAATATTGTTTAAAGGGAGTATATTATAATAAAAGGAGTTTATTATAATTTTAGAAATAAAAAGATAATTTATCTTTTAAAATTGAAATGGCTTCTTTAGAAAGAAAATAGAATTTTTTCGTAAATAAATATTTTAAAGAAATAAAGGGTTTATAAAACTGTTTAACCAAAAGATAAAAGTTTCATGAAATGTTTTCATAAAGATTTTGGAAAGCTATTAAGTACGTAGGTTGTACGTAGATCATTTCACCACACAATTCTGATCTAAGATTATGGAACTTTGAGGTGTTTACACCGGTCTGTAAAATGATTTATCACTCGATTCTTGATGGTTATGTAAGGAAACAAAGGTTTCTGATTAAGAAGCTTGATCAGAGTCCGCATTAGAGAATCGAGGGATCGATACTAATTTGGAAGTAAAATTGTGTATTCGAATAAGAAATTAAATCTGATATTGAATA
Source organism: Allium fistulosum (assembly GCA_030737815.1). NCBI lineage: Eukaryota > Viridiplantae > Streptophyta > Magnoliopsida > Asparagales > Amaryllidaceae > Allium > Allium fistulosum. The sequence continues at coordinate 491,126,836 of CM060905.1, read as the reverse complement.
CGGATGATCTATGTATATCATACAGAATTAATTTTATAATACATATTTAGGATTTTGGGTTGTAATTTCTAGGACGAAATTCTTTTAAGAGGGAAGTATGTAATAACCCGTAATTTTATCACTTCGAATTGGAATATTTAATCAAATTTAAATATTCAAATATAGGTTTATTAAACATAAATAATCATGTTTTATGTGATAAATAATAATGGTGTTCTTGTTTTGGAAAACTGTTTATAAAAATATATTCATTGGAAATATATCGATAAAATAATCGAAAATCGTTTATCGATATACAGCTTTTTACAGTCAGAAGTCGTGAAAGATTTTTTACTTACACTTATATAACTATTTAAATAAAAATAAATAACAAAATAGTTTTTCATTTCTGGAAATAAAATAATAATGATGTCATTGATGATGTCATCATTTTAAAAAATGAGCATTTAAGGAATGTTTTTGAATTTTGGGGATTTAAATATTCAAATAATTATTTTAAATGATAAATAATTCATTTTAATTATTATATAATGATAATAATTGATTTCTAATAATTTTATAAATATATATACTTGTTTTATAAAGATATATAAAATTAGTCTCATTTTGGCGGATCGACATCATACTTTTATAAATGGATTTTAATTAATGTGGTTTTATAGCTTAAATTATCTTGTTTTAATTATTTAAAGACAATAAGAAATTTATTTTCAAGTTTTGTTTACATAAATAAATATTTTGATCAAAAACTTAAAATATGACTAGAATTCGGATCCCGAATTCATAACGGTTTGATGAATAGAAGTTGTATCGAAACGTTGCAATTTTGTTTACCAAAAGAATTATATAGACACCTATATACATGCACATGTATATACATACATTTACATATACAATTACCATTCACATTTACAAATTTGTTTAAGGTAAATAAATAAAAATCTAGATATTTTCCTAAGCAAATAAAATAGAACTCACCATCACTCAAGAGAAAACAAGTGCACATGGAGTTGCACATAGAGGTGCACATGGAGGGGGGTTGCATGTGTACTAGTTGATGGGAGAGGAAATATTTTAGGTGTATGCTTAAGGGTTAAGGGTTCCATCCCTATAAATACACCTCCATACTCTCACTTTTCATTCACCTCTCCTTCTTCGTCTTCTTCTTCTCCTTCCTAAGTTATGTTAATGGCTTCTTCATCGTAATAAAATAATAGAGAAAATAATGGTAAAAATAAAGTAAAATAGTTCCATATGTAAACAAAGTCAATCCACTTCAAAACCAAATAAAAAACATACCACTCCTCTCTATAAGTGCACAGCCACCACCTCCTCCCTCAAATATGCCGAGCAGCACCCTTATAAGGGTGAAGGCCAAGCTTCCCTAGAGGCAAGGTGGAGATCTATAGGCTCCGAGGCAAAGAAAAGAGAAGGGAAGTGTTGCTGGGGTGCGTCAGAATCAATTGAGGAAGCTTCGAAAAAAGTTTAGCGGAGTGGAAATCGATTGTGAGTACTTGATTTACATACACCTTAAAATGTTTAGTAAATAATGATATGCATGTTTAATTAGTAAATTAATATGCTTGGATGGCTAATATGTTTGAATATTGGTTGATTATATGGTTGATTACTTGGTTGTGATAAGATAACAAATAATGAGAAAATCATATTTATCAAAATAGAAATGGTTAACTAATTAACCATAGTTAATTCATGGAAAATAAATCTATATTAATATGTGTATGGATTTTATTAAGCCTCTTTATGCTTTTGAATTTAATAGGAAAAGTTATTTGGATGGTTTAAAATAAAAAAGATATCACTTTGAAAATTATTTAAAAAGAGGAGTTTTGATTTCTTTTGGAAAAATAAATTACAATATTTGATTTGAAAAATGAGAATTTGAAAAGTTGAGTTTTCATATAAGATATCATATGAGAATTTTATAAATGGATTTTCAAATAAGAAGATAGTAAATTGAATATTATAATAATATAATATTATAATATGGAATAAAAAATGATTATGGGTTTTAATATGAAAAATATTGTCAAAAAATAGTTCAAAATGGTTTAATATGATTTCAAAATAGTTTAAAAGTGTTTCGGACAAGTTTCATAAAATTTGACCAAAGTGGTAAAAATAAGCCATCGTGTTTTGGCAGTTCACGATTTCACGATCCGAAAAGTTAAACGAATATGTATGATGGATTATAAGTTAGAATTCTTTGAAACAATAATTTTCCAAACTCTTCGGGTTATGGCTTTCAAATGAAAAAGTAAATTCAAGATTTTATTTAGTAGAGTTTGAAATATGTCCAAATCAAGTTTCCAAAAACGTCGTGTTTGCCAGTTCGAAAACTAAAGTGGTAAATTCTTTAAATACACTATTCATAGCGGTTTTTGCGATGGTTTTGGCAACTTTTGAAATCAGGGTTTTAGCTCAATTATTCTTCCCCGGTCTTTTTAATAATCTTTTCAAATGAATAATTAAATATTTTGAAGGTGATTTGAAAGTTACAATTATTTTAAAGGAGTTTCAAATAAATGGGTAAAAGGAAATTGTTTTAATACTTAGGTTTTTTTCCCAAATCTTTTGTGAATGTTTTTCAAATAATTAGTCAAATATTCTAAAGGCAATTAAGAAGTTTGAAAAATATTAAGGTTTGAGTGTTACCTGAAGATTTGACCAGGCAACTAGGCACTCGGCACTTGCATACTGTTCGGCATTAAGAGTCGTTCGGTATTGTATATCGTCCGACATTAAGTGACGTTCGACATCTATGGCCATTCGGCATTCGAGAGTGTTCAGCATCAGACCCTGTTCGGCATTCGAAAACATTCGGCACTCAAAGAGCGTCCGGTATTCAGGAACGTTCGGAATTCGAGAGAGTTCGGCATACATGGACCGTTCGGCATGGCAGAGTCATTCGGCACTCCATGCTGCTCGGCATCCACACCTCATTCGGCACTCCATGCTGCTCGGCATCCACACCTCATTCGACACTCCATGCTGCTCGGCATCCACACCTCGTTCGGCACTCAACCTCGTTCGGCACTCAACCTCGTTCGGCACTCAACCTCGTTCGGCATAAATCTCGATCGGCATTCGAGATCGTTCGGCATCTAGAGGTGTTCGGCATTCAGAGTTGTTCGACATCTAGAGATGTTCGACATCCAGAGGTGTTCGGCATTCATCCAATCTCGACTGGCTTCGACTATTGCTCGGCCTGCACTCTCCACTCAGCGCATCACTTCGTTCGGCATGACGATATCGTTCGGCATCACTTCGTTCGGCATGACGATATAATTCGGCATCACTTCGTTCGGCATCTATGGTTCGGCACATAGAGCTCACTCTTTTTGGGCCGAGGTATTTAGCTGCCAGGCCCACCAGGGAAGTCCAACCCATCTTTGTCTATAAAAGAGAGGCAGGGGCACAGTGAAAAGGACCTTTTTTTGGAGAACGCTGGGGAGACTCTGCCGCTTTCAAGACTCTTTCTTTTTACTTAGCAACTGTATTCGAGTAGTTTGTGTACGGATTGTATCTGTAATCAATTATCAAGTAAAGCAGTAAAAGATTAACCTCAAAGTGGACGTAGGCAGTTACGCCGAACCACTATAAACCTGGTGTTCTTGTCTTTGCATTCAATTTAGCATATTGTTCTCTGTTTAAATTTACTTTCCTCATTTATCTCTCTACACAATTTTTCTCAACGAGGTTAGTGATCAATTTTGGTGCTAATACTTTGGTGCTTTCACCGAGAATCGAATTCTCAGGCCATAAGGATCTGCTTTGAAGCTACTGGATTGAATAAATCTCCCGAAGGAGATCCGAGTCATTCATAAGACGTCCGTTGATTCTACTCAGAGTTCTTACCAATAACTCTACAATGGGAAGACCACGTACCAGATCAGCTTCTCATAATGCGGACGCCCATGAGACTGCTAGCGTACAACAAGTAGGGCCTAGCAATCAGCAAGCAAATCTAGGTGCAGGGACTACCGCCCAGGACCAAATGCAAGTTGTCACCAGAATAGAGTTCAACGACTTGATGAGAGAGCTCAGGGAAAGCAGGAGACTACTTGGAGAGCAGATGCAAGCTAACGCCAACCTTATGGAACAACTCAATCAACAACAGCATCAGAATGCTGGGGGAAGTCCAGCTCCTTACTCTTCATCTGACAGCTCGACTTCGTCCGATGAACCTCCCAGGCGTAGACGCCGCAAGACTGAAACTATGCAGGAAGGTGTTGCTGTTCGAACATCTGGGGACCATTTACACCTCAGAGACCGTGACCGAGCATGAACTGGAAACTTAGGAGCTGGAGTGCAGGTGGAGGCTAGACACCCGGCTCACCAAGACGCCGATGATGCCGAACCTCAAGATGCACGTTTGGCAGATCGCCAGCAGAGGAGGCATCAACCTGATCAATCCTGTAGGACAGACTCCAACCTTCCATCTTCCATACAAACCGCAGACCTAACAGCTATGATCAGACAGTTGATGAAAGAGAATCAAGGCTTGTCGAATGGTGATTGGGGAGTATCCAGGAGTCATACTCCGTTCACAGACACTGTCCTACGGGCTGAGTACCCCAGGAAGTTTAGCATGCCAACTATCCCGGCTTACGAAGGAAAGACTGATCCCAGGCAGCATGTGATGAGGTACGAATGGATGATGGATTCAGCTAGAGCAAATGATGCAACCAAGTGCAGGTGCTTCCCAATAACTCTATCTGGGATCGCTATCATGTGGTTCACCCGACTTCCTCCGCGGTCCGTGTCCAGTTTCGAGGAGTTGGCGAAGAAATTTATAGAACAATTCAGAATACATACTACTCGTCCAAAGGACGTGATGTCTCTATCAAGTGTAATCCAAACTCCTGGGGAGTCGTTGAAGGAGTATTTGCAGAGATTCCATGTTGCGGCTACAGAAGTCAGTAATCCCAATGATCACGCAATTCTTTTGGCTGTGATGCGAGGTGTGGATCCGGATTCAGAGTTTAGAGACTGGCTGGCAGGAAAACCTCTAACTACGCTAGAGCGTTTTTACTTAAAGGCACATCAGTTCATAAGAAGAGAAGAAGAGAAGAAGCCAGGTGGATAAGGCGAGATAAAGCACCGAGGCCTGTTTAGAAGTCCATGAAAAGCAACATTGCTGTGAAGCAATCCGAAGACAACTCGGGGAAGGTTCAGGTCAATGTCCAGAACAAGCCCGGGCAATCTAAGGAATCCGGAGGAAGAAATCAGGGAAAGAAAAGAGAAGTAGGGAAATGGAAACCGAGAATTCCAACCTATAACGAGTACACCCCACTGAATGCATCTCTTGAAAATATTTACCTATCAACTTGCAATACTTTTCAGTACATAAAGCTGCGCCTAAAGGAGTCAACCGAGGAACAAAAGCAGACCGGGAAGTATTGCCGCTTTCATGAGACTTATGGGCACAATACTGAAGAGTGCAGACACTTACACGACGCTATAGAGAAGTTGATTAGACAGAAAAAGTTACAGGAGTTTGTAAAGAGTTCGCAAGAAGGTGGACAGGGAACGTCCAATCCCAGTCGTTCACCAGCTCCACGTCACCCCGAGGAGCCTGCTCGGACCGTGGGAAGACTAGCCATAAACACGATCATCGGCGGACCTCACCCTGCAGATAAGAACTGGCAAGAAATGGAGCGGTATGCTAATTCCCTGAGGCATGCAGACTTTGAGTGTTGTTCCAATGTAGAGGATGGGACCCTTGCTAAACAGCTGCGCATGATGACAGACGATATAATATTCAGGAGTAGAGATGCTGACCAGGTGGAGGCTCCTACCATTGACCCGATGGTCATATCTGCGACAATCGGGCCGGCTTTTGTGAAAAGAATTTTGATTGATTTTGGAAGTTCTGTCAATATCATCTTCAAGAAGGCTTATGACCAGATGAAGATGGAGACGAAGGATTTGAAGCCATCAAAAGCTCGTATACATGGCTTTAATGACGCAGCGACTGATGCAGTGGGATATGTTGAGTTGCCAGTTGAACTGGGACAAGGTGAGCGTAGGAGGGTGTGAATCCTACCTTTCGTAGTTTTGGATGTGGATTCTCCGTACAATGTGTTTTTGGGCTGACCGGCCCTGGCTGAGTTTAGGGCAGCATTGGCCCCGTGGTGTTTGACTTTAAAATTTCCAACTGATAAGGGAGTAGGTGTTGTTCATGGCGACCGGTCATGCATGTTATGTGGCTGAGCTCCGAGAGGCCCAGCGGCGGGAGAAAGGAAAGATTGCGGATAATTCCGTCCGCATTCAGCATACTGACAATTGACAAGTAATGCCCGAGCCCTGACTCGGGCATGATTCTCGGATCTTCAGAGACATAGATCCGAGAGACGACGATGAGGAACCCAGGGAAGAAAAAGCAGCACCGGTTGAACTGACGATTGACATTTCAGTCAGCCGAGACGATCCATCGCGAGTACTGAAGATTGGATCACAACTCAGCCCCTCAATGACTGAAGACCTCGGTGATTTCCTCCGAGCGAATCTCGATGTTTTCGCTTGGACACATTTCGACATGTGTGGGATTTCTCCCGCTATTACGAGTCATATGTTGAACATAGACCCGAAGTACGCCCTAGTTAAACAAAAGAGGAGAGGAATGGACCCGGAGAGGTCCGCTGCTCTCAGAGAGGAGGTGGACAAACTCAAAGCCAATGGGTTCGTCCGCGATGCCCTCTACCCTGAATGGGTATCAAACCCCATGCTGGTGAAAAAGGTGCACGGGAAATGGAGAACTTGCGTAGATTATTCCGATTTGAACAAAGCATGCCCCAAGGACAGCTTCCCATTACCTAGAATTGATCAGTTGGTCGACTCCACTGCAGGACACGAGTTGTTGTCGTTCATGGATGCGTACTTGGGATACAATCAGATCCCGATGCACATTCCGGATCAGGAGCACACCAGTTTCGTCACAGATGTTGGGCTATATTGTTATGTAGTAATGCCTTTTGGATTGAAAAACGCGGGAGCAACCTATCAACGTTTGGTGAATCGAATGTTTAAGGATCGGATTGGTAGAACGATGGAAGTCTATGTGGATGACATGCTCGTGAAGTCACGACAGTCAAACGACCACATTCGAGACTTAGCAGAGATGTTCGGTATACTCAGATATTATGGGATGAAGATCAACCCTCTGAAGTGTTCCTTCGGCATTGCGTCGGGGAAGTTTTTGGGATTCATTGTTAATGCCAGGGGAATTGAAGCTAACCCGGAAAAGATTCAAGCTATTCGAGATGTACAAGTGCCCAGAACTATAAAACGGGTACAAAGCTTGAATGGAAAGGTGGCTGCGCTGAGTCGATTTATATCCAGAGCCACAGACAAGTGCATTCCCTTCTTCGATATAATAAAGAAAGGAAAGAGGAATTTCGAATGTACATCCAACTGTGAGGAAGCGTTCCGAGATCTGGTGAGGCATTTGGAGAGTCCTCCAGTGCTATCGAAACCGGTAGACCACGAAATGCTGTACGTATACTTGGCCGTATCCCCGCATGGTGTAAGTGCGGTTTTGGTCCGCGAGTAGGACCGAGTCCGGAAGCCGGTGTATTACGTTAGTAAACGTTTAACGGGGGCAGAAAGAAATTACCCTAAAATTGAGAAATTAGCCTATTGCTTGGTGATTGCATCACGTAAGCTGCGTCCATACTTTCAAGCACACTCAGTCAGTATATATACCGATCAACCCTTGCGACAGGTACTCCAACGACCAGAAACTTCTGGAAGGATGTTAAAATGGAATATCGAGTTGAGTCATTTCGATATTACCTACCTGCCACGAAGAGCGATACAAGGGCAAGAATTAGCAGACTTCATCATTGAGTTTACTGTGCTAGACGAACCAAATGGTCACAGTGTCATTCCTCTCATTCAATGGAAATTGTACACCGATGGGGCATCAAACGACCATTGCTCCGGGGCTGGTGTAGTCCTTGTGACTCCAGAAAATCGATCGATTTGTTACGCTTTGAAGCTCAATTTCCCGGCTACGAATAATGAGGCAGAATATGAAGCATTGATTGCTGGTTTAAAGCTTGTTGGAGAACTCGGGGTAAAATCAGTTGAAATCTTTTGTGACTCACAACTGGTGGTGTACCAAGTGCGAGGAGACTACCAAGCAAGGGGACAAAAGCTTGCTCCATACCTTGCTCTGGTTCAGGAACTATTGGCGAACTTCGAACATTATGACATTTCGCATGTCCCGCGTGAACAGAACAAGGAAGCCGACTCGTTGGCCAAATTCGCAAGTACTGGCGATGCACAGCAAATGGGATTAGTTCCCGTCAAAACCTTACATGCTCCAAGCATAGATGTGATGGAAGTCGATTTTGCGTTGGAAACGGAAATCGAGAAGGAGTCGTGGATAACTTCGTTCAAACAATACCTGTTAAACGGGACTCTGCCCGAAAAAAGAAGCGAAAGGCAACAGGTCATTCGCAAAGCCGCACGATATGTGATGCAGGGAGAAATGATGTATCGGAGGGGGTTCTCGGTTCTCTTACTACGGTGCATCGCCCGTGATGAAACAAAGCGAGTCCTGGAGGAAGTTCACGAAGGAGAATGTGGCGATCATACTGGGGGGCAGACACTAGCAAAAAAGATCCTCCGCTACGGATACTATTGGCCAACTGTGAATCGGGATGCTGCAGACTATGTAAGAAAATGTGACAAGTGTCAAAGATATGCAAAAATCCCTAGAGCTCCACCGACGGAACTCACACAAATGGTTAGTCCATGGCCGTTTGCAATCTGGAGAATCGAAATAATCGGTTCTTTGCCTATATCCAAAGGTGGTGCAAAATACGCGATAGTTGCGGTCGACTACTTCACGAAATGGGCCGAGGCAGAGCCTCTGGCCACAATCACCTCCAAGAAGGTCATTAATTTCTTTGTATGAAACATTATATGCCGCTTTGGCCTCCCGCGAACCATCATTATAGACAACGGAACTCAATTTGAAAGTAGAGAATTCAAAGATTTCTGTGTAAAGTACGGCATTGAGAAAAAGTTCGCCGTCGTTGCTCATCCGAAGGCTAATGGACAAGTTGAAGCCGTAAACAAAATAATCAAGTCCATATTGAAGAAGCGTTTGGAAAAGGCTAGAGGCAAGTGTGTAGATGAACTCCCAACAGCGCTATGGGCTTATAGAACTACCCACAAGTCCGCGACTGGCCACACTCCATTCGCATTGGCATACGGCTCGGAAGCTGTTATACCTATGGAACTTGAAGTTTCATCACATCGGGTGACACATTATGATCCTAAGACGAATCAGGATCTCTTGTTGGAATCACTGGACTGCGTTGATGAAAAACGTGAAGAAGCTGAATTAAGGGCGGCAGCATATAGGCATCGAGTCAAGCGATATTACAACGAAAAAGTCCGCCCAAGAATCTTTGATGTGGGTGATCTCGTTTTGAAACGAGTTTTCCCGGTACCATCGCGTATGAATCCCAACTGGGAAGGTCCATATGTCGTTGAACGGAAGCTTGGAGAAGGAACTTTCAAGCTAGCGACCGTTGATGGTGTGACACTCCCCCGAGCATGGAATAGTGAACATTTGCGACGATATTATATTTAGCATGTTCCTTTCATGTTCTAGATGCAATTATTTCCCGTATGTTTTTATTCCATTGATTTTTAGTTCCCTTTTTAGCATGTAATCGGACAATTTAGTTTGTTTTCATTAATAAAGGCTTGAAGCCGTCTTTTCCATGAATTATTGATGTTTCTATACCTTATAATCTGGTGATGAACTTCTGGAGTTACATTATTCTGTATGACGTACGAACTCGCATAAGCAACTCAAAATCTCTAAGTCCCCTGGGTGCGGACTAGAGTACTCTAAGTCCCCAGAGCGCGGACTAGAGTATAAATGCCTTGAATCTCTGAGTCCCCTGAATACGGACCGGAGTACTCTAAGTCCCCAGAGCGCGGACTAGAGTATAAACGACTTGAATCTCCGAGTCCCCTGAATACGGACCGGAGTACTCTAAGTCCCCGGAGCGCGGACTAGAGTATAAACGACTTGAATCTCCGAGTCCCCTGAATGCGGACCGGAGTATTCTAAGTCCCCGGAGCGCGGACTAGAGTATAAACGACTTGAATCTCCGAGTCCCCTGAGTGCAGACCGGAGTACTCTAAGTCCCAGGAGCGCGGACTAGAGTATAAACGACTTGAATCTCCGAGTCCCCTGAATGCGGACCGGAGTACTCTAAGTCTCCGGAGCGCGGACTAGAGTATAAACGACTTGAATCTCCGAGTCCCCTGAATGCGGACTGGAGTACTCTAAGTCCCCGGAGCGTGGACTAGAATATAAACATCTTGAAACTCCGAGTCCCCTGAATGCGGACCGGATTACTCTAAGTCCCCAGAACGCAGATTAAAAAATATTCTAAGTACCAAAAATGTGAAACAAGAGATGTCTAACTCCAAAGAATATCCGAGTAATGTGAAAATGGATTGGGAATTTATGTAACTCACGAGAATTTGAGTTTCGTCCACAGTTATACAAAAAGCTAAAAGCAGGAATCATTTGAAAGGAAAAGAAACTAAACTTTATTCACTAATCCAAAATGGGGTTATACAACCACTCCTCCAAAACTCGGAGTCAAAAGTCTGTCTACGTTGACTACAAAAATAAATAAGTAAAAAGTAGTTACATGACCTAAGCTAAACCTCGTTGAACGAGTATAGTGGCTACTTCTTCGACTTCTTTAGTTTCTTGTCCTCCTTTGCTTTCTCAGATGACTCCTCTCCCTCACGCTTTCTCTTGGACGTTTTGCTCGCCAAAGAAGCGGAGCCATGAGTGGGAGGAGGAACATCCAGTGGTTTGGATTTGCCGGGAAGAATGACTTTCAAAGGCCTGTTCAGCGGGTCGTTAAGTTCTATTACTTGAGACTCGACCTTGATCTCAACTTTCTTCCTCTTCTCTTCCGCGAGTTGCTCCTTCATACTCACCTTCGAAGTGTGTTCTGAGGCGCCCATGATTTCTATTTCATAACTCCCTTCAACGGGGGATGAAGTTTCAGACTTATCATCATCTATCGCCCCGATCACTTGAGCATCAGGACCGGGGTTACTCCCGCGTGAGTAGCGTCGCTCGCTTTCCCCATCTCCTCCTTGGCGTCATCACTCCTCGTAGTTGGTTCGGGATCGGGATGGCCTGCGTTAAAACACAAAGAACGAACATTAGAATCAATAACCTCTCGCAGAAAGCGACAGATCTTTGAACTTCGAGAAGAAGAGTTTTATACCGGTTTCTTGCTGGCTTTCAGCTGTGCGAGGAGTTTCACCCTCTAGAATGGGGGATAACATGTGAATGCCGAGACCGGGGTCTTCCGGATCATAGCCGACATGTTGTTCGAACGGGTCAAGTATTGGCCGATTGACCGATTGAGTAGGGAGGGGAGCTGAAGGTCCAGTTCCAGACGAACCAGCTATGTCATTTTTCTCCTTTAATGGAGGAGAGCCTTTACTAAAGAGAGCCATAGCTGCAGACAAATCCGATGGCTCGTTCCCCCTGAGAAACTCTTTCACTAAAGCATCCTCGTCGACCTCCTCGGTGCCCGACTCCACCTTCCTAATCTTTATTAAAGTCTCCCAAGCCTCGGCTAAAGATTCAAGGTAGCCCTCGCCTAAGAAAGTCAAGTCCCGGTGCATGAGGACACGGGCGTTGTATTCGGCGATCAGCGGGTCAAACATACACTTGACCTCTTCTCTGTCGGCCTCTGCAGCCGCTTCAAGGCGGGAGTCGATCTCCGCGGAAGCTATTCTCTTGCCCTCCTCATGGGTTTCGTCCTTCATCATCCCGACCTTAGAAAGCTCATCGTCGAGCTTCGCCTTCAAGAGTAGTGTAGCAATAATCTCGTTGCAATATCGTTGAGATTCTTCTCGAGCGGCTATCTTCTCTCCCTTCTCCTTAGAAAATAGCTCTTTCAACTCTTTGACTTGTAGGGCGAGTGCACCCCTTTCTTTCTGAATAGAATCTTTTTCTAAAGCCAGATCCCCATTGGACCGTTTCGTCAAGTTCCTTTTTATGAGTCATCTCCAGATGAGTGACGGCCTCGGCAGTGTCTTTAGCACTTTTTCGGCGGCCTCGAGCTTGGACTTGTGCGAAGTGAGCTCTTCATCCTGATTTTTGATGATGTCTTTATCGAAGATAGCTTCAAGCTTCAAGCGGTCGATTTCCTGTTGACACTCAACGGAGATTTCCGAGACTTTTTCGACTAAGTGAACAAACGCGTCGTGTTGAACATAGACGTCGTTGTTGGAAGCGATGGCACTCTGCTTGACATGCCCCTGAATATGATGAATTGCTGGGAGGAACTTCAGATCGTCAAAGCAGATTTTGGGAAATTTAGCTTTAAGCTCGACCAGCTTCTCCGATATCGTTGGGTCTACCGCAGGAACAGGGGGAGGAGGTTTTGAAAGTTATGTTCTCTTACGATGTTCCCGAGATTGCCGTGTGCTTGATGAACCAAAATGTTGATCTCGGGAAACATTGGGTTGAGACCCCTTCTGCGAAGACTTTTCTCTGCCTTACTTTGTTTGAGGAGGAGGATCGCGAGAGTATGAAGACTGACTGTGATATTTCTTTCGATAAGTCGACTCTCGGGGACGGTTGTCTCGGTCTCTGGAGTCGTCTCTATCGCGGTGCTTGTCGGAGCCCGAATCCCGGCCATAATGGTGAAAGATGAAGGAGCCGTGAAGATGATCGAATCCGTGGGAGCGTCCCATCTCACATGCATAGAATGAGAATAACGACAAGTTAGAAAAGATCAGGGTGATGACAAAAGTTGAAGTATAAGGTGAAGTGCACGTGTTTGTGTGTGTCATAGTGTTTCCCCCCAACGAACTAGTCGTTTTACTAACGGGAGTTTTTTCTCCCTGATGTTGGGCTTGAACGCTTGCATCGCCTCTGATGGGCGAGTGAAGTCTGAGTGCCTTCGGATCATCAAAATCATAATTGAGTAGATCATCGAGAATGGAGAGGTTCGATAGGCCTTTTAAAGAACTTTCTAAATGTTGTGAGGAAGCTTCTTTCTCCACTGGAACAAGAGTAACTTTAGAAGTTCCGCCAACTTTTTCCTTCCTCATCTTGTACGTCGGTTTCTTTTTCCTCTTCGAAGGGGAAGGTGACGTTTCGATGTCGTGAACTTCGACCGTCGGATCCTGAGTGGGACCAACATTCTCATCTTGTACTTCAGGTGTCTCAGTCTCCTTAATTTCCCCCTCTTCTAGTGCATCAGGAGCATTGCGTGCTGAAGACTCAGCTTGTTTTTTCCCTTTGCCAGAGGCGGGACTGGGAGTGGTGACGCCTTGAGGAAGGCTTATCCGACGGCCTTCTGCCAACAGTCCAAGCCTTGCAAGTAACTCATTCGAAATGAGAGTTCTAATGTCCCGTTCTTCGGCAGAAAGGGCTCGAATAGCTTCGAAGGCATCAGAGTATCCGCGGCCGTCGGGACGTGGATTGATACCTGAAAAGATGGGTAAAAGTTAAAAAAGATACGGCTTCAACTAAACATGAGTAACGGTCCAAGAAAAAGGCTTACTTCCTTCAACCCATCTCCTCGCATAGCCGGGAGGACAGCGCACATAAAACCATTCCTGTTTATACAAGGCGAACTTGGTCCACGCCCCAATTAAGATTTGACATTTGTTATGCGACTCGAGAAACATGAATGATGGGCTATCCTTCCGCTTCTTGATGCAATATATGTATCTGATATCGCCCGGAGTTGGAAGCCTAGAGAGGACATTCATGAAGATGATGCAAGTACCGTAGAGGAATGCATGGCCGCTCATGTGCAATTGCGATGGGGCAATGTCAATATATTGCAGCACATCCCGAAGAAACGAGTTGAACGGTGGCACACTGCCAACTCAGCACATGAATTTATTACAAGATGTGTATCCGACTGGGGGCTAGTGTGGACGATCGTGCCCCGATGGAACTAGCACGTCATCAAAGGGGATTCCGTGGACAGATCATATCCAATGGAGTGTACTTTCATTAATCTTCGAAGCATGTGAATCGACAGGATTGTCCAAGAGAATTGCTGCCTCTAGAGCATCGGGAGCTAAGTCATGTGCAGGGGAAGTTGACGGGTTTGAAGTATTTGCGACTTCTCGTCGGGAGGACGGCCCAGGTCTGTCTGAAATCGTGGTGGAACTAGATTTCCTAGACATCTCTGATAAAGATTGAATCTAGCAGAGCACCTGTTCGAACTATACTTGAAAAATAATCGACGTTAGACTTAACAATACGAATATCCCCCCCCCCCCCCCCGTGTGGTGTGTGAACTAGTGCGATCATTCAGGTGTAATGCTGAGAAATTATAAGTCACAGAATTGATGGTGTAAAGTTGAGCTTTGAACTGTTGTCTTCGAAGACCGTCATCACTGACCGTCTCCGAAAGCCAGCCTTGCAATGTTTTCAATTTTGGACTCGGACATTGGCACTGCGTGTTAAAAGCTTTTATCTGTTTTTATCGGTTTAAGTTCAGGCTTGTGATTATTGAAACTAGGAAGTTATCAGTCCAGACTAATTTGATATGCTAGTATGCTTAGGTCCTTGTCCTTGTTTTTTTTATATGATTAGGCAAGGTGAATAGGTGTTCGGCCTAAATGTTGTTCGGCTTTTGTTCTGTTCGGCCTAGATGTTGTTCGGCCTTCGTTCTGTTCGACCTAGATGTTGTTCGGCCTTCGTTCTGTTCGGCCTTCGTTCTGTTCGGCCTAGATGATGTTCGGCCTTCGTTTGTTTGGCCTAGATGATGTTCGGCCTTCGTTCTGTTCGGCCTTCATTCTGTTCGGCCTTCGTTCTGTTCGGCCTCCCTTCTGTTCGGCTTAAATACAAGTGCACGCGGCAAATCATGCCGAGCCGATTCACTCGGCCTTCTGCCCTTAACATCACTTCTCTTCTTTTCCTCCATCTCTCCCGACCGGCATGGCTGAGTCTTTCGGCAAGCCGTGCCAAACTACGGCCATGCCGAACCACATCACTAGGCCTTATCTCCAATTTCGTGCACCCTTATACTCACTCGGCTTTAAAAGATCGTGCCGAGCCACAACAGTTCATCACCCACATGCCTCTTACTCCCTTTAATCTACGGAGAATTCACGAGTTCGAGTTTTGTGTTATGCTTCCTAATTTGAGAAAACGATCGAAAGGTTCTTACCGAAGAAAACAGCGGGAGCTTGGGGTTCTGTGAACTTAAGATTGAAAGTTGTTCGAGCTTAATTTGGGAAGGGCTTGTTGGATTCAAAGTAGGAAGGAAAGATCGGAAGAGGTGAATAAAACTCAAGGGAGGTAAGTTACGTATTCTTGGAGAATCACGGAGGTAAAAAGTGAAAAAGAGAAGAAGAAGGAGAATGCCGACCTTTATAGGAAAGGAGAGGAAGTCGAAGAGGCAATAACCGGTAGAACCGGTCAAAACAACATTGTTCGGCATCAGCTATGTCGTTCGGCATCCAGGGTGCTCGGCTTCGGCTATGTTGTTCGGTATTTGCATATCGTTTGGCACACATCGCCTCACCTGGAATTCGAGAGAAGATACTATCGTGGAGACTAAGCCACAGCTTGAAGCAAAGCACGGTGGATTCATGACTCAAAGCACATCACGTTTAACCACATGATGCACTTTGGGGGGCAAGTGTTACCTGAAGATTTGACCAGGCAACTAGGCACTCGGCACTTGCATATCGTTCGGCATTAAGAGTCGTTCGGTATTGTATATCGTCTGGCATTAAGTGACGTTCGGCATCTATGGCCATTCGGCATTCGAGAGTGTTCGGCATCAGACCCTATTCGGCATTCAAGAACGTTCGGCACTCAAAAAGCGTACAGTATTCAGGAACGTTCGGCATTCGAGAGCGTTCAGCATACATGGACCGTTCGGCATGGCAAAGTCATTCGGCACTCCATGCTGCTCGGCATCCACACCTCATTCGGCACTCCATGCTGCTCGGCATCCACACCTCATTCGGCACTCCATACTGCTCGGCATCCACACCTCGTTCGGCACTCAACCTCGTTCGGCATAAATCTCAATCGGCATTCGAGATCGTTCGGCATCCAGAGGTGTTCGGCATTCAGAGTTGTTCGGCATCTAGAGATGTTCGACATCCAGAGGTGTTCGGCATTCATCCAATGTCGACCGGCTTCGACTATTGCTCGGCCTGCACTCTCCACTCAGCGCATCACTTCGTTCGGCATGACGATATCGTTCGGCATCACTTCGTTCGGCATCTATGGTTCAACACACAGAGCTCACTCTTTTTGGGCCGAGGTATTTAGCTGCCAGGCCCACCAGGGAAGTCCAACCCATCTTTGTCTATAAATAGAGAGGCAGAGGCATAGTGAAAAGGACCTTTTTTGGAGAACGCTGGGGAGACTCTGCCCTTTCAAGACTCTTTCTTTTTACTTAGCAATTGTATTCGAGTAGTTGGTGTACGAATTATATCTGTAACCAATTATCAAGTAAAGCAACGTAGGCAGTTACGCCGAACCACTATAAACCTGGTGTTCTTGTCTTTGCATTCAATTTAGCATATTGTTCTCTGTTTAAATTTACTTTCCTCATTTATCTCTCTACACAATCTTTCTCAACGAGATTAGTGACCAATTTTGGTGCTAACATAGAGTTAATCAAATAACTTGACTGCCTTATGGGTGACAAAGAGATAGTCTCTAAGCTTAAATTTGGAAAGCCAGTTTCCAACTCTCCCTAACTATCCAGACTAGCCCGACGGAGAGGATAGATAATTTGATTTACTCAGACCGCATCTTTCAAAGATAAGAGAAAAAGAGATTTGGAATTTTCCAAAGGATAAACAAGATTTTAAAATAATAAAGGTTTGGAAGCATAGAAAACATTCTAGTAAACTCTGTGTTAAATTCCAAGGAAGGAACTCGTACTACCCGTATGAATTTAAAAGGTGATTTCACTGTTATTCGACGAATAGTACGGGTTGAATACAGAAATTAGTATTGAGTATAATTAGTCTAATTTCTATGGAACCCTTTTTACTCAATACTAACTGGTTTGGGTTTACAGTAAACGATGTCTTAAATAACATTGTTTTTGACCCATTAAAGATATGTTTTGGAATTGTGAAATCTTCATTAAGATTTGAATTATACTAATAATGGAATATGGAAATATTTTTCCTAAGTAATTAAAGAAAAATGATTTGGTATTTCCAAAGATGAAAAGGGGTTTTAATTTACCAATAGATTTGATAAAAGAGACTTAATGATTCCATATACTCTTGAAAAGATAAAGGAATAATTTAAAAGAATATATCTCTGGAAGATATTTGATTTGATAAAAAGATAAATTGATTGGATATTGTTTGATAATAACCTATATACTTAACACCTTTTTATCGTTGATTGGTTCGAGGAGACTGGGATCGGTTTTGGATGATTACTATTCGAAAGCCACTTCGAACCAACATATGCATTTGAAAGTGAAGACATGTTGAAGACAACGATTTTTGAAGGCGGAGGTCTTTATAATGTAGGGATACTTGCCACTAAGCTCTGGGGTAATTCCCATATTATATATATTGTGGCAGTAGTGCCTTTGTTCTGAAAATCTTCAATTTGCAAGGACTGCCTACTACTAATCTTAAAGGGATTCCCAAATAGGATTGAGTAGGAGTGCCTTCGGTTTGTGCTTCACCTGGACAACTTGTATGGATGAATGTCTGACACTGCATTTCTAAGACCACGTACATTAGTTTTTACAAACGTACATCTGTTTGGTGGTGTAGAAGGTAACCCTTCTTATACTTAACATCCTTCCATGAGGCGTATGAACTCGGGGGTTGTACTTTTGTGGAAATCAATAGTGTGTTGTCAGAAATGGCCATGTGGCATTATAAGTGGAATTTTCTTTGTGAAAAGCAAAGCGTGGTTTTGTGGAAATCAAAGCGTGGCTTTGTGGAAAATAGAGCGTAACCTCACGAGCCTCACATACCGGAGATGATACGGGTAATTATGTGGTTTGTAGGATATATTTCGGGCTACCGATTTTATTGTGGATAGAGGAGTCCAGTATCTGGACTCTCAACGCTTTAAATGGATAGGTATTGGAGGCTCGGCTGAGACAGAGCCAAGCCACTAAGATATTCTGTTCCATAGTAGTGTAATAATGTAGTACGAAGGCTAGCTTGAAACAAGTGAATAGTCACCGAGGACTAGGATTGTTATGCGTGGATTCCGCATCAGAGGAAATGGTCACTGGTTCCCTATCATGTTGGAAATCAAATTCCAATTCAACCTTTACAGTTTTGGTTGTATTCCCAAAATAACTATAATTCTTAGCAAACATTTGAGCTACCCTTTTGGTATCATATACACCGTTTGACATCGTCCAGGTATTGATACCTACTTTGTATATATATTTAATTGAAAAGTTTTTCCAAACCAATGTTATTAATGTTAATATAGAATTGTTTAAGTATAAAGTATTTTGTTATCGTAAGGTAAAAATCTTTTCGTATTTATGTGCATTTGGTCTTACGAAATACCCTTTCTTTTCAAAAAGGTTTTGTTTGGTATCAATCCGATCTATGACTCCGTCATATGATTATGGTTCAAGTTTCTCACACTGGTTTACCAAGTCTGATCCGGGTATTTTTAATACTCGGGTCAGATATGAGTAGTTTCAGGTTTAGCTGAAGACGCTTGAAGTTTCCAGAGGAGAGCTGGAAATCTTCATCAAAGTATGGACGTAGATTATATTCCCACTGCATTAGTTTCATTGTTTTGGTGTTTCAGCAATTACAAGAACAGAGATTTATAACTATCCAAGTCGAGCTTAGGTTAGACTCAAATATATGTATTTCAAATTTTCTGCTATAAAGATAATTGATATTATATTTTTTTCCATTCGTGTGAGATTCCGTTCTATCTTTATTCTCTTTTCCCCCTAACTATCCGCATTCCGGCACTTGGATGCACGGCACGTGAATACCGTGGATGTATTAGTGTCGATTTCTAAGGGTCGAAAAGGTGGGGGTCATCACAGTTATCCAAAATTCTGATTAATAATATATATATATATATATATTTACATACACACATACATACATGCACACACACATACATATATATATATCTGTGTATGTGATTAAGGAAGGGTTTAAAATAAATTTTATAGTTTTACATATAAGTCTGCGTTTAAAATTGATATTCAAATAGGATACACATACATGTGTTTATTTGTAAAGAATGTTTTGATATATAAAACAATATGTGTATTTGAAGATTGCAATTTATATATACATGTATGAACAAAAAGTTGATAAATTTAAATCTAACTTTCAATTTAGAAAAATGAATCAATAAAATTAAGATTTACAAAAGAATCCACTTGTGTATTTTAAATTGAAATAACTCTTACATTGTATAAACAACAAGTAAACAAAATTATTCTAACAACAACCATGCAATGCATGTTTTCATTTTAAAAATAAGTCTAAGTAATTAAAGTAGGTTCAATCAAAATTATTTTTAATCAAAAGTTAAATGAAAGTTAATCAAAATTATTTTCAAACAAAAATATTAAAACAACATGGAACATGTATATATTTAATTAAAGGGAATCCAATCGAAATGATTTCTCAACAACTAAATTAGATTGGACAATTTAGACACATAAATTCATTATAAATGATTCAACACCAAACTATATTGACAATATGAATTAATCATACGATATGAAGGATCTAAAATATATTAACATGTTTGTCATATAATTAGTTAAGGAATAGCAAAGGGTGAATCCAAATTATATTAACAATAATTAATTGAGATGTAACAAAATGTGATCTAAAAATTCTGCTATAATATGAATATACAAACATTTGATGTACAACATGTAAGGGATTCAAAGCATATGAATAGGGTTAATATATGAATAAATAGAATTGAAAGTCATCTTAGATGTCACAAAGTAGCACCCTGAATGATGAATAATATCTCTTAGATTCTTAAATCAACCTCCAGATTTTGCAAAAATCAAAAGATAAAAACCACCTTTTATTTTTTATTTTAATTTGATTTTGTTTTGGAAATTTTTTAGCTATGGAACCCATTAGAATTTCTACCATAACTTAATGGCTTATTCTATTTAGACATATAATATCGCCTAGTAGCCCCCTTAAATTAAAAAAGAATATATGAAAAAATTACTCTTTTATCATTCATCCATTTTTTTGCTCGCATTACATTTCCCTTTTTCTATCATTTTTATCAAATAAACCCCAATAATTGAATTTTAGGTAAATTCTCAAATCTTGTACTTGAATTGATGGATTGTCATGATGATAATATAAACCTAATGGAATCAGAAGAGGTAGAACTTGAATTTTTATGTTGTTTGATTCTATTTTTTAATTCTCAAGTCTAACTCAATAACCAATCTTATTCAAAAATAAAAAGGTGTTTTTCTTCTATTATATACTTGATATAATGTATTATATTAATTATTTACTTAATTAAAGTATATTTAATATAGAAAATCCATAAATGATATGTTTTGTGATAATGGTTACAATGTGTTGTAATCATGAGTGATTTATTGCAATAAAACAACATACCATTTTAAATATTACTGGTCAAGATCTATCGAGGCTAGATATCAATACATTTAGTGAGAGTAGAGCATGTAACGCTTTCCAAACATTAGGCAGTGCATTACTTATGGCTGCTGGAGGCACCAAGTGGTTACATACTGATAGTTATTAGATAACTATGTAATGACTCACTCAAGAGTTCTCAGTTGGTTAATATAACTAAGGTCGAATAGATAATCTCGAAGTGACGATGTTGCACAGTTGCTTTTGGACTTGGGAATATAGTGAAACTTCAATGTGGACACTCCACTTTAATTATAGTTACATCATGACATAGCATCTATTGAACAACTATAGTTGGGTCTAAGTTGAAGCATTGGAAGTGAAACACTATTCAATAATGAATTCGTTTCCTCGATTATATGGGGTTAGTATCATGGTCAATCGTAGTCAGCTCAAAATCAAAGTCCTTGGCCAGAGTAGTACAATTAATAATAATTATTACCGTTGAACCAAAGATTTTGTGTTTGAAATTATAAAGTTGAATATGGACGATGTTGGAGTTTTGACCAAAACCAAATTCCATAAGCACTAATGTGATATAGTTTTTACGAAGGGAATTGTTGTAAATAAATCGTTACTACTAGACACCGCTTATAATAAGTAAAATTGGATTTACTAAAAGGATATTTAAGCGATAAATTCAACTAAAATGTCGCACCACTAGCTAAGGTGACGTGTGAACGTTAATATTTGAATTGTTCAATATTAATTGCTGACTGAATTTACATATTTGACTCACACAACCGTAATAAAGAATACTCCGAAAAACCATATGGTTTAATTAATTTATAATCACTGTAATTAATTAATATTTATGAAATATTAGTTATTAAATTTTATTTGATTTGTTTTAATGCCATTAGTATTTGATTTGATATTGTTTTTAAATATGTTATTCAAAAAAACTTTTGATCGAACCTAAGTTTTAATTAATGACATAATTCTATTAATGATTACGTATACAAACATGAATAAACTGCATATGTTTTCTCTTTGAAATCACTTTGCAAATTTCATACATATGTTTTGTGTTTGTTGTCTTGAATACAATCTTTTCTTACTACATATTTTGAAAGTTGTTTAAAAAAAAGGAAATTATTATATAACTATAACTGGACTTTTGTGTAAAATATTGCCAATTTTTTGATTTCCTTTTAGATTAAAGTTAGACTTTATTTTGCTACTTCAATTTTCAAAGCATGTATTAGATTTTATAAATTTTATACATATACTTCTTGTGTATGTGTATGTGTGTCTATATCAATTTAGCTTAAGATTTATAAAAAGGAGTTTTCTGTAAAATCATAATATTTATCTTAAAGCCTTCCAAACTTTGAAACCAAATTAAAAAATTATTGTTTTAATTTAAAACTTGTAAAATAGTGAAACTTAATTTTAATATATTCATATGCATGTATGTGTATGTGTATGTGTATGTATATGTATATGTATATGTATATAAGTTCTATATATATATGTGTGTGTGTTTTAAATAAAACTATGGACAAAAAAAGCACATATAAAGAAAACATTAACCATTCACACTTATTCTATGTTGCACTTACACAATATATTAGTATATTTGGATCTACCCACATTTCATGCTATATTTGGTTTGATCATCAATGACATTTAATGAATCATTAATCAAATTAGAAAGAGAAATGGAAGGTTTCACTCTCCAATTAAAGTTATTTCTTTCCTTAATTGATTGCATATGTTTTAAAGAATAAAACAATAGGTTTTCTCCTCAAATTAACTTTAATGAGTAACCGTTAAACATATCGGTGTATTTGATACACTCATACATTTAAATTTATATCAAATTCGAAGTCTTTCAAACTAATTAAATAAAATAAAGGATTTTATTTAAAACACTTTTTAAATTAGATCTAAAATCTCGTTAAACTTCATAGGCCCAATAGATCCAAATAAGATTTTTTTTTTAAATCTACATATTTCACCCACTTATGATTGGTCCGATTTCAGGAAAATGATGCTTTAAAAACAACGAAGTTCCTCACAACAAAACATTACTTTAAAAATCAAATTCAACTTCCAATGTCTAGTCTAACATATTTCTACTAAAGTACTTCGAAATAAAATATTTTTAAAATATTCACTTTTTCTTATAAAAATATCTTCGTAAAATATTGTATTCCTCCAAATTAAATATTTCATTTCTCAACAAATTTTTTAATAAATCACTTTCTGTCAAAAATAAACGTTTTTCCTTTTTTAATACAATATCTTCACAGTTAGAGATGTATACTCTATAATTTCTTTCAAACAAATATTATTCACTTAAAAATAAAAGTGATTCCATCTTATTTATATCGGATTCTAATTATAATTTAACATATGGAGTGTGTCACCTAGGTTATAACCAACACTTACCCCATTTTTAAGTGTTCATCCTGCCGCACTTCCACTTATTTTTCATACAAATATCATTATAAATAAGCATCATTTTAGGGTAAGGTAATAACGGTTAAATAAACAACTCATACACATAAAGCATACAATTTGTAAATCAAATTGCACTCTCATTCTCTATTCTAACCTAACCTAAGATGTAAATTAAACTACCCTAATTGGTTAAACCTATCAAAGGCTTAGCGAATCACTAAACCTGAGCTCTGATAGCAAATGTGACAAACCACAATTTTTAACATCTAAAAATTATTATAAATGCCATCATACTATGTTTATAACTAATTTCAAATGTTAAAGTTTTATAGTGGACCGTGAGTAAGTAAAATTGAAAATCTAAAATAATGAACATAAAAAGGGAAACCTCATAGCGGAATTTAAACATTAATATATATGCATCTCATCTCAAATATTTAAATATTACTCAAATAAAACTATATCACATAATTTATACATTTCACTACATCAATTATTAAAAAACATCCGTACAACCATGATGCAAGAGATATACCGAACCATCCTACAGATATGGATCATTCTAGCCCATTTTCTCCCTATTTTGCTTCCACATGAAAACTTACAAATACACATATATACGCATAATAAAAGAAAAAAAGTGTAAACTATGTATGGTGCTATGTCAATTTCTATACTTCTCAACCACAAGAGTACCGGTGGCTATTGCATAGAAAAAGACTGTCTACGTACCCCTTTTGGAGGATCGAGCCCACGTAGTTCTATTTTCTACTCTTCTCCCTATATTTAAATACTTGTTAGGACATAAAAACAATAACATCCATGCAATCAATGCATCTAATGTAACCAATGCAAACAGTATAAGTAGAAAACTATATTCCCACTCACTCATCACAATATATCATCATATGGGCAACAACAACAATAACACACTTAACCGTTAAACATAACATACATTTGACAATACTCAATGTTAACCTCAACCATTAAATAAAAAAATAACAATAATACAAATATACTTACACACATACTAATCATCTATTATAGTAACGCATAACTAATTTAAGTATAAATCATCACACATGTACTTATCAACTCATAATAGTAACATAACATCAATCATCAAATGTGTACTAACCGCCTCAATAACAATAACACAACATCAGTAATCACATAAACATAGTCAACTACCCGTTGTCTGGTAGTAAAATGGTAAAATGTCGCATCCACATCCTAATGTGATTCCATGATTCCATCGTCATAAAACAAACACATGTGATAATTTAAATGAATAACCACTACATAGTACATCCATCCAAAACATTATTTTACTATGATTGTATATCTCTTACATATAAAATCATTTTTATTATTGAATATTATAAAATTACCTTTATTCATATATATCGAAACAATAATAATCTTTCCAAAAATGATAATATATTTCAAAAACCCTTCCATTTCTTTAAATACATCTAAACATCATATCAAAAATAGTAATTTTCATCAAATCACATTTTAAAATGATAATATTATCATTTCACATCAAAATAATAGTATACATTAAAACATTTTTAGCACTTTCCAAATCCATTTTATAATTACTTATTCCAGAATAACAATATTTTATTTTAAATCATTGAAACTCCATTTTATTTCTATTTATCTCAAACTAGTAACTATTTTATCCCAAAACACTTTTGAAAAGTATTTCTTTATTATTATTATTCAAAAAATGCCTTTTTATTTTATAAATTAGACAATAATAATATTTATTATCATCAACACCGTAAAATCAATCATTTCATCATTTATTCAAAACACTACTATTTTCATTGAAATTCATATTATTATTATTTAAGATCTCACTCTATTTTATAAATAATGAACTTCTCAAATATTAATTAAAAATATAATCTTAGTTATTATTTATGAATTTTTCTAGAAATTCATAAATAATAACCATATTTCTTCCATACTTTAATTTTAGTAAGGCTTGTTAAATCATTCTCATTTATGGATACTATCCAAAATCCATAAATAACCTTATTATCATTTATTTACCTATTTTCCTCATTATTATACTTTTAATTCAATTAATTATTTTCCAATCCAGATCAAATATTTGTTTTAATAAAATATCCAAGACACTGCAATCAACAATAATTATCCAATCAAGGCACAATACATACAAAATATGATAATAATCAAACAATCATCAATAAATAACAATATATATCAATAAATACCATTTATCATTAATAGATATGTATATTATAATTTAAAATATTAATTAAATTAAATGAAGCAAGCCAATGTGCTTTTGCCAACAACCTTCAAACTTAGCAAATCCAGCGCCAAATTGTTTGGAATTCCGCATGTGTCCAACAAAAAAACCATTGCATGAATCAGAATTTGTATGTGGAAGATATGAAGGTTAGAAGTTATATGGTTTTATTTGCAAATTAGAAAATATGGAGGGCTAAATTTAAAAAATAATTACCTTGCTATGGTAAATTCCTCACCGTGACATCTTCTTGGAACCCATCTTCCATGAATTTTCACCATCCTCCACCATTACCTAAGATCGTCGTTGTCAGATCCGAACCTATCACCAAAATTACCGAAGACCGGGCCACGCAATGCCACCCATGACGACCACCTGAAGTCCCCCGATTCCGACCACCGTGGATCCATGCTTGGTCAGAAAAAAACAAATTTTAATGATTATGTGACAAATATAGTAGATCCAACTGTATGGATTGACTCCTCACAACGTCCTTTATATAATTCTGCCCTCCGATCATCCAATCGTTGTCGTTTCCCTATTGATTGACAAAGCCTAGGATGAAAGGTTGAAAGTTTGCTAATTTTTAGCTAACCTGAGCATCATCTCAACAAATGGACACCACCCATCAACTCCATTCGTCAAGAGCTTCGCAACAATACATAATATGTAGGGGTTTGGGCACTTTGAATTTTTGAATCAATTTATAATTAGCGAAAATTATCCGCCATTAAACTGTGATTAAGCGGAACTTCAGGATTAAGGAAGAGAGACCGGTGTAAGGCCTAGGGTTTCTAAACATTACATATTTATATGCAATGAGGCAGGTTAAGTCATATATAACCGTTTGACCCAAAAGTGTCTATATCCTATTTAAATATTGAAACATCTCTATTTCGCAAATCGTAACTTCAAATGCATCAAAACTATATACTAAACTAATTGGCTAGGAAAGACCTTTGCAATTGTTATAATTACTACAACCAATTCACAATTTTATTAAAAATTCTTTTTTAATTACGTTAATATCAAAGATGTCAAATCTACAGGTCGTTACAATTATTAGTTAGTATGATGTTTTTGATGTGTTGTGCCTCGATTTGACTTTTTACTATTGATTGTTATACAATTGAATGCTTAATTATACATAATAAATAATTTGGATGGAATAAGAACGAGTGATTTAAAATAATATGGATGGAATTGTGCAATAATGTGAAAAATAAATATATTTATAGATTTCGATGATATTTGTAAAAAAGGTAATCTAACGGATTAAACTGAAATTAAGGTAAGAATTTAATAAGGTTATTTCATTGCAAAAATCAGGAATCAACATTTTTCTCCATACAATCGTTATTTCATTGCAAAGTTAGTAAGCAGTTTTCTTTTCAAAATTATATTTAGACGACTAAATTTCATCTGCATTAAAATGATATGCAAAAATATGATAGTATATAACATAGTCCAGCACTACTGTCCCACTGGTTAGGCGCTCTATCTTTAATCCATGAGGTTATAAGTTCGAATTGTGATGCGTCAATCGAACTACTGGACATACGTTGATTTGTAGTAACTGAAATTAATCCAGGAAAATTTATTGCTCTTGAAGAGAAGAACGCAAATGGTGGTAAATTGGTGAAAGCTATTATTTCCTAAGCTCACTGACATTCAAACTTTCTTGTAAAGCACTAACTATAATGATTGTGCACAATACTAGTTTTTTCACACGCTATCAATTTTATTTACCAATAAATCCAGCTCACGGAATACAGATAATGAATTGGAAAACCATGAAAGAGACATTGCATGCTTACAAAAGTTCAAAAAACTCGAATAATCTTAGTTGATTTCGTAATCAGAAAAATTAATGCTTGTACCCTTATTTTATGATAGGTAACATTACCTTGTTAACTTCAAGGAAAAGTAATGGGTTTAATTTTAAAGTGGTACCATGAAATGAGGATCTAATTTAAATAGAAAAAACAACGTGAACTTT
Source organism: Allium fistulosum (assembly GCA_030737815.1). NCBI lineage: Eukaryota > Viridiplantae > Streptophyta > Magnoliopsida > Asparagales > Amaryllidaceae > Allium > Allium fistulosum. The sequence goes on along the minus strand of CM060905.1, from coordinate 491,099,441 downwards.
GAAGTTTCATCCTTACCAAAAAGCACTACAAACTTTATTATCATAGATCATTAATCTTGCAGACAAACCAAATCTTATATTCGACAAATTTTCTATTGTATTATGACTTATGATAATTTAACTATAGAACTCTATTACTAAAATATTGTGGCCTTCGTTAACCACTACAATCGTAACACAACCTACAAAGCTTTACTATTTTAAGATCAATGTGTTTTATCCTTGATTTTGCTGCTCCAACTTTGTAACATCCAAGATGATTATATTGCTTGGGCCATTATACATAACACATGATGCTTACTAGAAAGATGCACATTTAGTAGTCAAAACAAATGAATTGATTCCTATCTAAAATACTACATAAATCAGTCGGGAAGTTAAGAATTTAATCATGCATGTGTACTAATTTGCAACTACCATTCCACAACAGGTCAAGCCATGTTCATTTGCAGAAGCAGAACATATACTTTTGTTTAAGGATAAAAATTATGACTTAGAAAGATGCATATATATTTTTCCAACTTTTATTTAAGGAGCCTAAGACAAGTTTACATGCTTATAAAATTGATACTAAAACATGTACTTTGTTAATTTTGTTTAATTAGCTCATCTCCACTATACATACTTCAAAGATTGATAATTCAGCAATATTGATATCTCACAGCTACATGAAAGGAAAAATAGAGGAACATGCCAAATTAACACATAATATATTCTAAATCTTCCATATTACAAGTGTAGCAAATCAAAATCATATGGAGGACTAAGGAATATAAAACCCATAACATAACTTGTAGAAAAAGCTAATTCCTCTTACTTCCATCCTCACCCCTCAAGGTAGCTTTCTTAAATAAATGGAAACTTCATTCTAGAAAGCATGAAGATCATGTACCTTGATCATTTTAAGGAAAAGCATTTTGAAGATCTTCCTTCGACCCATAAAAGCATTCTCGGAGCATGAAAGCACATACTCGAATAAAAAATTCGAAATCCAATGGCATAAGCAAAGATGCATATGGCAAGGTTATGAGAAATAACTACATTCATAAAATTTTAGTTGAAGAAATGAAATACTTTTGATTTTATTGAAAGTAAGAAGCTTTCCTATATTGCTCAGTTACAAAATCTTTAATACAACACTTGTCTTTATAATGTACATGCAAATTGTAAATATAAGTTGTAAATGAGCTCAGCCCAAGGCCTGTATTCATATGCCCGTATCCATATGCTGCTGCTTGTAATATGTGAAATATATGCTCGACTTTGTATCTGTATTCTCCAATACCCCCCTCAAACCCAAATGAGGGTTAGGGATTGTGAGGAAATCTCCAAATCGCCGCTAAACTCATCAAATCGAAAAATTGATTCTTCAATCTGATAAATCTTCATTTAGATGAGGGTTTATTAGATTTCTTTCTTCTCTCGAGAGCTTTCATCCACTTCCGTTGTTTTCAACCCAGAAATTGCTATTTGAATCAGCGATGATATTTGTTCTGATATAGTTTAAACTTCATCGCAGTGATGATTCCTTGATTCTCTCTACTGCTGGCAAGTAGTTTGTGGTTTTTCATCTTAGATTGAAGCTAGCTTCATCAACACTTAACTCATGCTTAAATATGGTAAAATTTTGCTTTGACGGTACCTTTGTAAAAACATATGCTTTCTGGTAAGTTGAAGGTATGTGATTGACTATCAGTTTTCTTTTAATTACTTGCTCCCATACAAAGTATAGATCCAATTCCATATGCTTCGTTCTCGAATGCAATACAGGATTTGCTGTAAGTGAAATTGTACTGAGATTGTCACACCAAATAGTTGCTATGCTATTAGTCTTAATTTGTAATTCACTTAATAGAGATTCTATCCACATAGTCTCAGCTATTGCGCTAGCAACACTTCTGTATTCAGCTTCCACTACAAGAAACAGGACAATTTCCGATGGCTCAAAATCGTCGGTAACCGTCGGAAATAACCGATGCAAAAAATTCCGTCACTGAACAGGATTTCTGACGGCTTCCGACAAATCCCATCACTGCATTTCCAACGGCTACAAACGGCAAGCCGACGGCCGTCGAAAGACACGTGGACGATCACGGTGGGTGTCGAAAACCATCGATAGCCGTCGAAATCCGTTGTTCCCTGTCTGTCGCTTGCCGTCGGAAGCCGTCAGAAATTTTCGGCCTACAGGCCGTCGGGAGCCGTCAGAATTCCTGAACCCGTTTTCATTTTTTCTGCTGCATTTTTGCCATCCATCCACAATCCATAAACACAATATATTCCACCATACAAGCATATATCCAATTCAGATATTCAATATGAAATCAAACCATACAAACATAATCAAATCACATAAATAAATAAATCAAGCATAATTCATATAAAATCAAACCAACACTTCGCTAATATAATTTACGTACATCTCATTGTACAATATATACATCAATCTTTCATTAACTCCTTACCATCAACTCCCAAATGTCAAAATTACTACTGCCAACTGTATCATCAAACAATATACATAACATTTCAAATCCAACTCCACCAACTCTATGTATCATCAAAAATTTCTAAAAAATGACACAAAACAAAAAAATATACCTATCACTCCGGTAAATCACCTCCAGAACCAGCTGAAGATGGAAAGCGGCCACCATACCGCTGCATGTACTCAATAATAGGCTGGTCTAGCAACTGTGTCATCTCAATGGCCTGGCGACGGTTCTGCTCTTCCAACTGCGCCACCCTAGCTCTCAACTCTTCGATCTATGCTAGATCGATCTGCGCTCTGGCCGTTTGGTCGGCTCACCTCTGTCTGCTGGCCTGCAATACTTATTTAATTTAGTCTATAATCTTACTATCAAAGCTACAACATAATGTGTTAATTGTTATATCTATAAACTTATTACTGAAACTAAAGCGATGTGAAGTTCTTTAGAACTAAAAGATTACTAAATTGTTATATCTTAATATGTTATTCATTACCACTTGATTGCCAAAACCGTAGCGCCTGTTTCGTGAAGGTGGATCCATGACTGACTCAAAAATGACGTCCTTCTCGTCCGTCGTCAGCTGCTCTCAATCAGTTTCCTCCAAGAGTTTCTGTCGTTGTTCCATAAACCTTGCCTGCATGAACAAACAAAAATACAGTTAAAATTAATAGCATGATATCTTAATTCATTATACTTTAATAATTAAAATAGTTACTAATAGTATATAAACTAAAATATGTTTACATGTCTCTTTCTTGATTTATCGTCATGCCATGTATATGAAACTGTCCCATCTGGATTTACATGCTCGACGGCATGAGTACGGGTAAATACATTCATGTACGATACGGGACCATGCGCCTCAGCTTCCTGAAATTGATTATTATGTACTATTATTGTTTATTCAAAATTATATAGCACAATAACTATTTACAATTCACATTTAATAAATTTACCAACTCCTGGCGATATTGTTGGAACGACTTTGACCCTCGATGAGTGACAGAATTTTTGTTCCTATTTGCAGAGTTTCTTTCCGACTCTGCCTATACATTTAAATTTAATACATTATTTACTTACCAAATATTTTTTGATATTTACATATCAATAAAATAATTAATAAAAGTTTAGTACACTTATCTTTGCCTCATCACTATCCTAATGTACCAGCCACCCTTCCCACACACTTGCCCCCATCTAGTTCGGCTTCTGCCCTTTATGCGTCACAACCGACATAGAAACCCTATAGTTCTTCTTCATCTTCTGCATCCAGTAGTGTCGTACCAGCTGCATGTCATTTGATTGCACGTCAACTGCAGCCCGCATTTCATGATAAACAAGCAACAAAAAATTAAACAATAAAAGGCGAACAATAAATAAGCGACAAAAAAATTAAGAATGGAAAGCAGAAGATTATACTTACAATGATATCCTGCCATGTACACTCCAAGATGTGGGGAGTGATATTATCCCACTTCGGCCAACAAGCCGTCATCCTACTCTTGTACGAATCTCTCGAAACTGATAGAACTACAACTGATGGCTATAGGTCAAACCCCCTGTGTTAAATATGATATAGATTATTATATCGTACACAAAATATTTAAAATTCTGAAAAAAGTTTAATACTTACCCCCACCGCTCTATGTACTAGATACACAGTGGGTCGCTGTGGCGGTTGCGATGACCGCTGCCATCACCTCCTGAAGAATGGGAAGAACTCCTCCTTCTGGACGACATGATACTTATCACAGACACATCGTTTTAAAAGAGAACAATAACATAATAATGAAATATATTTTATAGTTAAATGAGATAAAGTACATAAAGTGTAATGTATACCTTGTTCAAATTGGGTCTCATATTCCGACGATAAGCAGAATACATTGCATTTTTAACATAAATTGCTAAATAAATGACAGAAATGATAATGACATAGATGATGTAAATGATGTAATGACATAAATGATGCAAAATAAATCTCATCAATTACATAAATTGCATAATACATAAGAATTCAACATAATATTTATATCAATCCTCATCGTCTTTTGATTCAGATTCGGTCTCATATTCTATGTTATTTTCCTCCCTACTCTCGAATGCTTCTACCAAAACGTTTGATTCATCATTCAGAAGTCCAAAATTAGTACGATCGTCTGTTATTATTATTTCGTTTCTTTGCTCAAGATCTGTCTGATAAGCTTGTTCCCCTAGAATATTCTTCCCATCAAACATAAATCTTGCCTTTGTTTTAAAAAACTACCGACCAATCTGCTTTATCTCTTTTTAAAGACGGATAAGGAACGTAATAAACTTGCAATGCTTGTTTGGGTAGTACGAAAGGATCGTACTTGTGATAATGCGATGTGTGCTTTATTTCAATAAGATTATAATCCTTGTGCACATTAATTCCAAAAGTTGGAACATTGCTAAACCAATTGCATCTAAACAGAAACACCTCATCCGAGGGTCGTGAGAAATATGTTAGTTGCAAAATTTGAGTTAAAACGCCATAAAAATCATTTATGTGATTTTCTGGATCATCACTACCTTTAACAAATACACCTGTACTATTAGTTAATTTTTCTGCACCGTATTCTTTGGTGTTAAATTTATATCCATTGATGAAATATATTGGATATGTGTTGACATTTCTTTTTGGTCCTAACGCACGATGTTTCAACCCTTCGTCAACCACACAATTTCTCGGTTCATAAACATACTTTGAATACCAATCAAAAAATTCTTTACCGAGATCTCCGTGCGGATGTTCACTTTCATAAATACCGCATATATGAATAAAATATTGCATGAAATTCTACACGCGCATGCATTATGGAAATGAATAAATCATAAATTATTATTTCAGATTACCTAACAAATGGTGCAACCTCAGCACAATTAAGAAGAATATAAGTGTGTGCAACATGAAGATCTCTATCGTCTAACCATACTTTTACACATTTTACAGTAGATCGACCATGTTGTCTAAAAATAGATAACATTGTTTGAGAGACTCTAGTTCGTCGCCTTCATTATTACGAGGAACGCTTTCAAATGATATGTTCACATGGTCACTGAAATAGTGAGAGAAAAAGAACGAAGCTTCTTCTTCGATGTAAGATTTACATATCGAACTTTCAACTCGTGCTTTTTACTGCACTTTTTTCTTCAGATAATTCAAGTATCTATGCAAAATTAATTTACATTAACTTTAACTTCCGAATGTAATTAAATTTATAGGTAACAAATTTCATACCTCTCAAATGGATACATCCATCCATATTGCACTGGACCTCGAAGTCGAGCTTCAGATGGGAGATGAATAGGTAAATGTTCCATTACATTAAAAAAACCTGGCAGAAATATTTTCTCCAATTTGCAGAGCAATATAGGAATATCTTCTTCAAGTTTACGTAAACGTTGCACTTTTAAAGTAGTCGAATAAAGCCCTTTGTAAAACAGACTAAGCTCCGTTATTACCTTCCAAACTTTTAAAGGCAATAGTTCTTTGAATAAAACGGGTAATAAATTTTCCATCATTATGTGATAGTCGTGGCTTTTTATTCTACTCAATCTACCATTTTTAAAGTCAACACATCTATGAAGATTTCATGAAATCCCATCAGAAAATCTTAATCCTTCCACCCATTTTAACACAACTTTGACTTGATTATTATCTAACTCATAACATGCTTTGGGTTTTTTACTGTCATTTGGTTTCATTTGAAGCTCAGGACGTTTGCATAATTCTTGTATATTGCGTCTTGATTTCAAATCGTCCTTAGTCTTCCCCTTGACATTCAAAATTGTGTTAAAAGCATTATCAAAGACATTTTTCTCGTTGTGCATCACATTAATATTATGACGAAGCAGAAGATCTTTCCAATAAGGCAACTCCCAAAAAAACTTTGTTCGCACTAATTATGAATAGTCGATTTGCCTGCAATTTATGTTTACTCTCCAGTTTCATATATCTTTGGATAGTCCCTTACAAGTTCGTATATGTTTTCGCTTGACCATATCGTTGGTGGTTGTCTGGTTTCTACTCTATTAGCTAAAAAGTTTTTCCTATCTCCTCTGAAGGGATGATTGATATGGAGAAAACATCGATGGCAGTCAAACCATGAAATTTTCTTACCATTCGGTAAAGAAAATACCCGTGTTTCATCCATGCAATAAGGATAAGCTAGACGACCGGATGTACTCCATCCTGAAAGCATTGCATAGGCATGAAAATCACTTATAGTCCACAACAAAGAAGCAAACATATGATTTTTTTTATTTAAAACATCGTATGTTCCTACTCATTCATTCCACAGTGTTTTTAACTCCTCAATCAACGGTTGTAAATAAACATCGATTCCTTGTGTCTGATCGTTGGGGCCAGTAATGACAATATTAAGAAACATATATTGCGTTTTCATACACATCCATAAAGGTAAATTATAAGGTGTGATGATAATGGGCTAAGATGAATATTTAGCACCAAATTGAGAAAATTGTGAAAAACCATCCGTACATAATCCAAGTCTAACATTACGACTCTCCGCCGCAAAATTGGGATAAGTTTTGTCGAAATGCTTCCATGCTTCTCCATCGGCTGGATGTGTCAACGTACCTTCTTCCTCTATTCTCACACTATGCCATCTCATATGAGATGCAGTTATAGAAGATGCGTATAATCTTTGAAGCCTAGGAGTGATGGGCAAATAATGCGTACGTTTGTATGGAACTTCCTTTCCCTTCTTTTTCTTGGTTTGTACCTTTCCTTGTTATATGTTCTACACTTCCTAAGTGTGATATCCTCTTTCCAAAACAACATGCAGCCATTTAAAAATGTATCTATTTTTTGATAAGGTAAACCAAAAGCCGACATAAGTTTTTTAACTTCATAGTGATTTTCACACATTAAATTATCGGGCGACATATGTCTTTTTGCAGCTTGTACAACGGTTGTAAATCCGGCTTCGGTGATGTTGTATTTTGACTTCATCGTAATGTATTCTACGGTTACTGATAGCCGGGTGTCACTTTTACAACCATCCCAAAGAGGTTTCTTAGCAGCATCCAGTAAATAATAAATTTTTTTGCTTCAATATTTAGTTCTTCAACATTTACATCATCTTCATCAACTTCAACCATAGGGAACATTGATCGTGTTGCATCTTCAACCATATTTTCTATATGGTTCAACCTAACAATTTCATTACCAGCAACCTCTAATTCAGACTTTGCAGAAGTACGTGCTACAACTTCTTCATGACGATCCCAAACATAATACTCCGGCACGAAACCATTTTTGCACAAATGGACTTTCACAATATCGGGTAACAAATACTTCAAATGTTTACACTTACTACATGAACAACGAATTTCTGCATCGTTTCCGTTGTTACTTAAAGTGAATTCAACAAATACGTTTATACCATTTCTTTTATTGAGCCTCTCATTCCCTTTCTTTGATACATCCTTCTCCTCCGATCAACAAAATAATCAATCATTTTTCCTATTTAAAAAAATGTGTCACAAATTCAAAAATAAATATTGGTCATTTTACGAATTCACATTTTATTTTTCAATGTATCGGTACAAAAACTTATACGCGTCAATTTTACCCCACTTAAGAATACAATATAGAAATGTTGGTTTATGGTTATCGTTTTTCCTGGTCAGTCATCCTACTTTCCATTACAAACACAGTAAAAACTTACATTTCGTACATTATTTTGTTTTAAACGATTCAACAAAATTTCAAAAGCACTTCCCTTTTGTTTCCTGCATTGTACACAAATGCGTGTACACATGAAACAAAAAAGAAAAGTGACGGCGAAATTTTATGAACCATTTAAGACGAAATAATATACGAAATGTAATTTTTTGTGTGTTTATAACTTGTCCAATACAGGGACAAACCCAACAAGTATTGTACCGGATGAATATAAATGGCCGTTTTGTGACAAAAAGGAATACTTATATAACGATCATGTACAATACTTGTCGGACGGGGCCAAAAACTCTCTAAGGGACGTAAAAAAAAGTAGTTTATAAAAACGAATATTTACTAATTTTATATATGTCAAATTTCTTTTAATTTACCATATTTATTCAGCGTATTTTATCGAACAAGGCTGCTTCAATGTTGTTGTCATTTTCCAATATAGTCAAATTTTTTTTGAGACTCGTGCATTCGTTATTGTTATACAAGTCAAGATGTTATACAACTCATGTCTTATTCCAATTAACACAATACAATGGTAGAAACAACACATATATAATGGTTTACACATATACACACAATCACAAATTATACATACTCACGATAACATATGAAATACGTATACCATGGAATACTATAAACCATTATTAGGCTATTGGAAATCAATTACAATCACTAATTAGCCCTAATTTATCAACTTATGCAAATTTAGATTTTGGGTACAAATTAGAATTTTCGGGAAAATAAGAGATTATAGCTGAGACTGAAAGAAATAGAGTGTGATTAGGCAGCCGTGGAGGATCCGGAAGCTTGAAATTAGAGATTGGAAGCTTGAAATTGGGGGTTTAGGGATTTTGATTTATTTTCTTACGTTCAGCCGAATGAGGAAGAATGGCTTCGACCTAACCTGATAATCGCGAATTTGCGACGGCTTCCGACGACCTCCGACAACCCCTCAAAAGCCGTTGGAAAAAGGCCATCGGAATCCGTCGCTATAAGCTATCGATATTCTAGCCTTTTCTAGTAGTGTTTTGTGCTTGATCTAAAAACTTTTGGTTGTTTTTTTGCACACCATGATATGGATTTCTCCCTAGAAAAATGCAATAACCAATTGTTGATCTTCTTTCATCACAGTCAGTTGCCCAGTCTGCATCAGATATCCATTGATGTTTAATGATTTACTTGCTTGTAGAACTAAACCCTGATTTATGGTTGCTTTGGGATACCTTAATATTCTTTTAACTGCCTTCCAGTGTTCATCTAGTGGCTTTTGCATAAATTGGCTTACTTTATTCATATTAAATGATATGTCTGATCTGGTATTGTGGCATATTGTAATGCTCCTACCATGCTTCATCATTTTCTATTAGTTCTCCTTTATCTTTTGATAGGTGCAAACTACTTGTCATTGGTGTAGGAAGAGGATTAGCCTTGTCCATTTTTCTCTCACTAGTATTTCTGAGGTGTATTTTTTTGACATAAATGCATTTCAGTGTCTGATGTCTCCTTGACTTCTATACCAAGAAAGTAACTTAGTTCCCCCAAGTCTTTAATTGAAAATCCTTTGTTCAAATGTTGTGTGATTCTGCTCCTGTTACCTGTAATTATAAAATCATCAACATAAATTAGTATGTTAGTAACAGTGTTATTGGAAATTTTAGTGAAAAGAGAGTTGTCAGATTTTGTTGAGTTATAGCCAAGCCTGGCTAATGTTGATTTCAACTTGTCAAACCACACTCTTGGTGCTCGTTTGATCCCACAGAATTCTTTGTTCTGTTTGCAAACCAGTCCCTCATTGCCTTTTGGTTTTAATCCAAGTAGTTGCTCCATGTAGACTTCCTCCTGCAATACACCATTCGAAAAGGCATTATTTACATCTAATTGCTAAATGGTCCAATTATTATGCAAGACTATAATTAGTATAATTCTAATGGTGGATGGTTTCAAAATTGGTGAAAAAGTTTCTTTAAAATCAAAGCCACTTTGTTGTGAATATCCTTTTGCCATCAATCTAGCCTTGTATTTCAGAATTGAACCATCAGGATTTTTCTTTAGCTTGTATGTCTATTTACATCCTATATTATTTTTGTGCTTTGATAATGAAACAAGATCCCAAGTTTTGTTTCTTGTTAATGCATCATATTCTTCTTTCATGGCTGCTTTCCACTTTTCATGTTGCATTGCCTGATGATAAGTACTAGGTTCCTCATTTGCCAGCTCTGCATTGTATGTTTTTTGTTTAAATATGCCACTCTTTGATCTTGTTATCATATGGTGACCAGTATTTGTAGAAGCAGACTGCTGAGTTCTGTTAATCACTGTGGTCTCTTGCTAAGTATTGGATGATTGATAATCATCCAATATTTGGTAGTGATCTGATTGACCAGTGCCGCCTTGCTGTGGCGAATGACATGAACTTTCTAATGCTTCATCTTGTTCATGACTTGGCTTATTGCTGAGCATTGAGTGTTGTGGACCAGCACCATATTTCTCATGAGCCATTTGACTTTCAGCTGGTATGATCACTTCAGGTATTGGAGGTATTGAATACTTTGGGTTATATAACTTTTGGGTTGTTTTGATTTCTGAATTGCTGAATGGAAATTCAAGTTCATTGAATATCACATGTCTTGATATATACATCCTACCATTACTGTCAAGACATTTATACCTTTTTTGATTGGTTGCATATCCTAAAAATGTACATGGTGCTGATCGGAATTCTAACTTGTGTGTCTTGTAAGGCCTTAGATAAGGGAAACACAGGCATCCAAACACTTTTAATCTTTGATAATCCGGCTTGATCTTTGTCAATACCTCCATTGGACTTTTGATTTTTAATACTTTAGTTGATAATATGTTGATGAGGTATACAGCTATTGTAAAAGCATCAGGCCAGAATTTCAGAGATAGAGATTCTTGTGCAAGGAGAGTTGGTCCAGCCTCTATAATATGCATGTGTTTCCTTTCAATGAGACCATTTTTGTAACGACCCGTAATTTTACCACTTTGAAAATGGAATATTTAATTAATTTTAAATATAGTTTTATAAGTTAAATGAACTTGTTTTAATTAGTTACAGATGATAAGAAATTTATTTTCAAGTTTTGTTTACCTAAATAAATAGTTTGATTAAAAACTGAAAATGTGACCAGGACTGTGTAGTTAAAGCGCTCGGTGGATTCAATGCGGTAGAGGTGCAAAAAGTCATAGCGGGGTTGTAGCGAACATATAGCGGGATATATCGGATTACTCTAAAATAGCATATAAATCCCATACTTGTTGTTTTTACAAATATATAGATAGTAATTATGTGAAAAATTAACATTCAATTGAATTATAATTAATACAAAAATAATTTTAAATAAAAATATGCAAATGTATTGTAAATGAATGTAAAACTGTTATATAACTTAATTTAATTTAGTAGAATATTAAAGTATTATCATTTCTAAACATATATAAAAAATTCAATGAAATTAATTAATTTCATAATTTTTATAGAGTATAAATATCATTTTTCAATCCAATTTTTTATAGAAGATATAGCGGAAATAGGAGAATATAACGGAAATAATGGGATATAGCTGAAATAGTGGGGATTAAAGTGGAAAGGCTATATGTTGGGGATATATGGAAAAATCGTAGCGGTAGGAATCCGCTATAAGATATATCGGAGTTATAGCGGGGATATAGCGGGGCATTAACTGCACAGAACCAGGATACAGCTTTCGGATTTTCGATTTTTCGTCTAGCGGAAGTTGTTTCAGATCGTTGCAATGTTATTTGATACACATACACACATGTATGTACATACCTATAACATACATATAAACCATATAAACATTTAGCATAAAAGACAAAGAGAGTTTACTTTTGTTATGATGCGACTTAAACAGAAGATTTGGAAAAATATCTACTTAAGTGCTTAAGTACAAAATCATATCACCATGTCTTCTCTTCATTAATGGTTGTGTACTTAGTGTCATCTCATTGCCTTGGAAAGGAGGAGGAAATTTATGGCCAAAAATGAGTGTAGTAGGAAGGGTGAGGTGGTAATTTGCTTAAGTCTGATGCTTATAAATAGAACTCAACTCTCTCATTTTTCACATTCTTCTCCATATTTTATCTCCTCTTCTCATCATCATAACTTCCTCAAAACTAATCCAAATGGATAAATTTTTTTTTTAAACTCAAGTGAATCGAGTTGGCTACAATTTTTGTTTACTTCATTTCCCCAAAATCCAAGAATTACTATACCAAAAGTAAATATCTTTCAAGTGCATTTTCTGACCCAATTTTTATGGCCGAAAATACCTATGTTTATTAGGATAATAACTTTATCAAAAATGTTCCAAATAAAGAAATTCTTTTTTTCAAAACATATAAAATTTCGGTAGCTACAACCTTTTTGTTGAGCACTTCTTGTAATTCTCAGTTTAGCTATGTCAAAATTCTAATTCTTTGAAGTACATTTTCAGGATTCATTTTTGTGAATCCGAGAATACCTCTTCTTCATTCAATAACATCTCCCTCAAAATAAACCATAATTTAGTAATTATTTTTTTTTAAATTCAAGAGAAAAGAATTCGAAACAACTTTTCAGCTAATAATTGATTCAAATTTTGAGAGTAAGAGAGTAAAAATCCAGAGAGGAGATGACCTATTTTTCGGGTCTAATTTTGAGAATTCAAGGTCAAAACTCTACCACTTCTTCTCTATACTTTCGACCAACCTCCATATCAAGTCTTGGCCAAGCACTAGGAAGGAGGAATTCAGGCTAATTTTCATTTGGATCATAAGCATGGTAGGAAGTATGCGTTGGATCGTAAGTTTCTTGTCTTAAAGTTTGATGGAGTGAAATCCAAAGTGAGTTATTTCTTCCTTTAAGTTCATTAAAATCACTGATAAGTTGAAGGAACGTTAAGTGTTAAGTGTTGTCTGAAAATCCAAGTTGAATGCTTGTTTACTTTGTTCGCCAAAATAACGGTTTCATTTCCTTGTTTGACTATTTGGATGGTTAATTAAGTATTTTAAAATTTAGAAGTTAAATACTTGATGAGGTATGCGGAAACGACTAGTACACGTGTTTCGTCTGTAAGATCCAAGGAGACTTGGGCAAGGGACAAAACATGTCGAAAGGAAAACACGGATGCTCCAAAATAAATATCAAACCGTTTTAACCCAATATAAAATAAAAAGTGTTATAAATATTCGATAGAATGAAGCATTGATTATCATTTCTTGTTGTGTTTATTTTATTTATTTATTGTTTAAATTAGGCTCGACCAGTTTATGAGCATGTGACCGGGATTCAGATTTCGGATTAAAAACTAGTTTTGTTTACATAAATAAATAGTTTGATTAAAAACTGAAAATGTGACCGGGATTCAGCTTTCGGATTTTCGACCCTTCGTCTAGTGGAAGTTGTTTCAGATCGTTGCAATGTTATTTGACACACATACACACATGTATATACATACCCGTAACATACATATAAACCATATATATATATATTTAACATAAAAGATAAAAAGGGTTTACTTTTGTTATGATGTGACTTAAGAGAAGATTTGGAAATAAATCTACTTAAGTGCTTAAGTACAAAATCATATCACCATTTCTTCTATTCATTAATAGTTGTGTACTTAGTGTCATCTCATTGCCTTGGAAAGGAGGAGGAAATGTATGGCCAAAAATGAGTGTAGTAGGAAGGGTGAGGTGGTAATTTGCTTAAGTCTCATGCTTATAAATAGAACTCCATTCTCTCATTTTTTCACATTCTTCTCTATATTTTATCTCCTCTTCTCACCACCATAACTACCTCCAAACTAAGCCAAATAGGGAAATTCCTTTTTTCAAACTCAAGAGAATCAAGTTGGCTACAATTTTTATTTACATCGTTTCTCCAAAACCCAAGGGTTACTATATCAAAAATCAACTTCTTTCTAGTGCATTCTTTGACCCAGTTTTTATAGCCGAAAATTCCTCTGCTTATTACGATCATAACTTTCTCAAAAATGATCCAAATAAAGAAATTATTTTTTTCAAATCATATGAAATTTCAGTGGCTACAACCTTTTTCTTGAGAACTTCATGTACTTTTGAACTTAGCTATGTCACAATTTCAATTCTTTGCAGTACATTTTCGGGCTTCATTTTTGTGAATCCGAGAATACCTCTTCTTCATTCAATCACATCTCCCTCAAAATAAATCAGAATTTAGTAATTTATTTTTTTAAATGCAAGAGAAAATAATTTGAAACAACTTTTCAGTTAATTTTTTTTCAAATTTTCAAAGTAAGAGTGTCAAAACCCAGAGAGAAGATGACCTATTTTTCGGGTCTAATTTTGAGAATTTAAGGTCAAAGCTCTACCACTTCTTCTGATCTATACTTTCGACCAACCTCCATATCAAGTCTTGACCAAGCACTAGGAAGGAGGAATTTGGGCTTATTCTCATTTGGTTCAGAAGCATGGTAAGAAGTATGCGTTGGATCTAAAGTTCTTTGTCTTAAAGTTTGACGGAGTGGAATCCAAAGTGAGTTCTTTCTTCCTTTAAGTTCATTAAAATCACCGCTATGTTGAAGGAACCTTAAGTGCTATTTGAAAACCCTTGTTGAATGCTTGTTTACTTTGTTTGCCAAAACAATGGTTTTATTTCCTTGTTTGATTATTTAGATGGTTAATTAAGTATTTTAAAATTTAGAAGTTAAATGCTTAATGAGGTATGCAGAAACGACTAATACATGTGTTTCGTCTGTGAGATCCAAGGAGACTTGGGCAAAGGACGGAACATGTCGAAAGGAAAGCCTGGATAATCCAAAATAAGTATCAAACCATTTTAACCCAAGATAAAATAAAAAGTGTTATAAATATTTGATAGAATGAAGCATTGATTATCATTTATTGTTGTATTTATTTTATTGATTGATTGTCTAAATTAGGCTCGACAAATTTATGAGCAATTAATTATCCATATGCATGGGCGGGGTAAAAAATAATTGTATGCAAACACCTTGTGATTTATTTCACAATTTGACTATAGGGTGTTTAGCGATAATATTGGTTCGTTTAATTATTATAATTAGTTATAATAATTTGATGTCAATGAAAATGTTTTGAAAGTTGGTTTTCATAAATAAAAGTTTATGAGATGTTTAAAAAAATAGAAATATTTGAAAATGAATACTTTGAAGTTATTTTATATGAAAGTGATTTAAAATGGTTTTATAAAAATATTTTATATAGCGGAAAGAATTTCGAGGAATAAACCCGATGGTTTTAAGATGATTTTTGAAAGGATTTTGAAATGGAAATTATTATAGATTAGAAGTATTTGTAATTATTAGTGCAAATGATTTTGCCACTTCGGGATATAAAGTGATTTGTTATGTTACTGATGATTCGGGTAACCCATAACTAAAAAGGTGGACAAGGGAGGTGCAGACGTTCTGTAGCCTCAGTATAGTCTGCTCCCGTTGTAGAGGGATATACCCATCTATATTTATTTTTCGGAAGGCTGGGACCCAGTTGCCTGGTTATGGCTAGAAACCTCCCGATCAGGTAGCATATAATTTTGTATGCTTTTATATTGATATCGTTTCAGAAAAAGGTGATTTGTTTTCAGATCCCGAAGTAAAGGACTAACTCGAATACAAAAGATATATATTTCAAAAGTTTTGAAATGAGAATTTGGGAATAAAGTCCAAAGTGATAATTTCCGTAAAGTTAATTGGATTTTGAAAATCTAAATTTGAAGATTAAGTCTAAGTGGGCAGTTTTAGGAATTGCTTATTGTTTGTTGGATCGTAGGCCCCATGAGTCCTATTTGCGGTAGGAGAACTACGTTGGCTTGATCCTGTATCTAATGGGTATCCAATTAAATAGGGATACGTAGGTAGTCATAAGTGGTAGTGAGGCAGCCCCAATAATAACATAGCATTTTCTGTTTATTGTTTGTCATATATTGTGTATTGTTATATCTTTTCTGCTTACTCTTTTATTCTGCATTCACATTGTTTATTGAGTTTGCAGGTAAAGATATTGCTGTTTCTCATAAGAGTTACGCGGCGGTAGATTTATAGTTTATTAGTAGTATTTGATTTTGGGTTTGTATTAAAGCACACTGTAAATTAAATGATTACTCTGATAACTTGTATAATTGGAAGTTGTATCCTATACAATTAGTAATGCTGAAAATTTGTCAAATATTGTGTTTTAAGTTGGTAGTTTTCTTTCGTAGTATTAGAACGGATGGGTTTTTCAGCGATTTTGATTGGTCTGAAAACCCGGGTCGTTACATGTGGTATCAGAGCTTTGGTTAGGTGCCTAAGTAAAATTTGTCTAGGTTAGTAAATCAACCTAGGAATTTTATAAATGAAACTATCTTAATTTGATAAATAAAAATGGATAGGATAAGGTATCGTATCTTCGAATAGGTTATGGGTGATGTTTATTTTTAGGTGTACTTGATTGTTTGGTTTCGTTATATTTTTCTGGCCTTGGAATTTCGAGGACGAAATTCTTTTAAGGGGGAAGTATGTAACGACCCGTAAATTTACCACTTTGAAAATGGAATATTTAATTAGTTTTAAATATAGTTTTATAGGTTAAATTAACTTGGTTTAATTAGTTAAAGATGATAAGAAAATTATTTTAAAGTTTTGTTTACATAAATAAATAGTTTGATTAAAAACTGAAAATATGACCGGGATTCACCTTTCAGATTTTCGACCTTTCGTCTTGCGGAAGTTGTTTCGGATTGTTGCAATGTTATTTGATACACATACACACATGAATATACATACCTATAACATACATATAAACCATATATACATTTAGCATAAAAGACAAAATGAGTTTACTTTTGTTATGACGTGACTTAAGAGAAGATTTGGAAAAAAATCTACTTAAGTGCTTAAGTACAAAATCATATCACCATGTCTTCTCTTCATTAATGGTTGGGTACTTAGTGTCATATCATTGCCTTGTAAAGGAGGAGGAAATGTATGGCCAAAAATGAGTGTAGTAGTAAGGGTGAGGTGGTAATTTGCTTAAGTCTTATGCTTATAAATAGAACTCCACTCTCTCATTTTTCACATTCTTCTCCATATTTTATCTCCTCTTATCACCACCATAACTTCCTCAAAACTAAGCCAAATGGGGAAATTATTTTTTTCAAACATAAGAGAATCGTGTTGGCTACAAGTTTTACTTACATCATTTCTCCAAAATTCAAGAGTTACTATACCAAAAATCAACTTCTTTCTAGTACATTCTCTGACCCAGTTTTTATGGCCGAAAATACCTCTGTTTATTACGATCATAACTTTCTTAAAAATGATCCAAATAATGAAATTATTTTTTTAAAATCATATAAAATTTCAGTGGCTATAACATTTTTGTTTAGCACTATTTTCATTTTTGAGCTTAGCTATGTCCAAATTCCAATTCTTTGCAATACATTTTCGGACTTTATTTTTGTGAATCCGAGAATACCTCTTCTTCATTCAATCGCATCTCCCTCAAAATAAATCAGAATTTTGTAATTCTTTTTTTCTTAAATTCAAGGAAAAGAATTTGAAACAACTTTTCAGTTAACAAATTTTCAAATTTTGAGAGTAAGAGAGTCAAAAACCAGAGAGAAGATGACGTATTTTTCGGGTCTAATTTTGAGAATTCAAGGTCAAAGCTCTACCACTCCTCTATACTTTCGACCAACCTCCACATCAAGTCTTGGCCAAGCACTGGAAAGGAGGAATTTGGACTTATTTTCATTTGGTTTAGAAGCATGGTAGGAAGTATGCGTTAGATCTAAAGTTCCTTGTCTTAAAGTTTACGGAGTGGAATCCAAAGTAAGTTATTTCTTACTTAAAGTTCATTAAAATCACTGCTAAGTTGAAGGAACCTTAAGTGTTAAGTGCTGTTTGAAAACCCTTGTTGAATGCTTGTTTACTTTGTTTGCCAAAACAATGGTTTTATTTCCTTGTTTGACTATTTAGATGGTTAATTAAGTATTTTAAAATTTAGAAGTTAAATGCTTAATGAGGTATGCGGAAACGACTAATACACCTGTTTCGTCTGTGAGATCCAAGGTGACTTAGGCGAGGGATGAAACATGTCGAAGAAAAGCCTGGATGCACCAAAATAAATATCAAACCGTTTTAACCCAAAATAAAATAAAAAGTGTTATAAATATTTGATAGAATGAAGCATTGATTATCATTTATTGTTGTGTTTATTTTATTGATTGATTGTTTAAATTAGGCTCGAATAGTTTATGAGCAATTATTTATCCATATGTATGGGCGGGGTAGAAAATAATTGTATGCTAAAACCTTGTAATTTATTTCACAATTTGGCAATATGATGTTTAGCGATAATATTGGTTCATTTAATTGTTATAATTAGTTATAATAATTTGACGTCAATGGAATTGTTTTCAAAGTTGGTTTTCGTAAATAAAAGTTTATGAGATGTTTAAAGAAAGAGAAATATTTGAAAATGAATACTTTGAAGTTATTTTATATGAAAGTGATTTATATAAAGAATGGTTTTGTAAAAATATTTTATAAAACGGAAAGAATTTCGAGGACTAAACCCGATGGTTTTATTTGAAAGGATTTGGAAATGGAAATTATTATAGATTAGAAGTATTTGTAATTATTAGTGTAACTGATTTTGCCACTTCAAGATATAAAGTGATTTGTTATGTTACCGATGATTTGGGTAACCCATAACTAAAATGGTGGGCAAGGGTGGTGTAGATGTTCTGTAGCCTCAATATAGTCTGCTCTCGTTGTAGAGGGATATACACATCTATATTTATTTTTCGGATGGCTGGGACCCAGTTGCCTTGCTATGGCTAGAAACCTCCCGATCAGGTAGCATATAGTTTTGTATGCTTGTATTATGATATCGTTTAAAAAAAAGGTGATTTGTTCCTCTTGAGTCTTGTTTCACTTGTAGTTGGACTGAGTTCTTGTTGATTGTTTGAGATCTTCATGTTACATGTTTTTGGACTTGAGTCATTGTTGTTGTGTTGCTGTAGTCTGCACTTCAGTGTACAGTCTTGTTTCATATTGGTGATGACTAGTTTGTTTGTTAAGGCTTTTCATTTGTGAGTTTCTGAAACTATATACATGTGTGTGTGTGTGTGTGTATGTGTGTGTGTGTATATGCATATATGTATACATGTGTATATGAAACTGCATATAAACTTGTAAATGCTGAGGTTTGCTTGATGTTTCTGGTCCATTGAGCTAGCTGCTCCCTTGTTCATTTTGAAAATCACTGCAACCTCATTTGAACTGTGACTTGCTGTAAACATATAAACATGTATATACATACATATATGTATGTATATATGTGTATGACTTTAATGCCTATCCACTTGGTTGGCTTGATGTCTCTACTGTGTTGAGTTTTGTGATTTGGTGCACTTGTTATTGTGAGCCTGGCTAGTGATTATTCATGTAGTCTTGTCTAGTCTTCATGTTGCGCTGCATGTTGATTCTGATCTCTGTTGCAATTGTGTCATGTTGTCATGTGGTTCCTATTGAGTCTTGTTTCACTTGTAGTTGGTCTAAGTTCTTGTTGATTGTTTGAGATCTTCATATTACGTGTTTTTGGACTTGAGTCATTATTGTTGTGTTGCGGTGGTCTGCACTTCAGTGTACAGTCTTGTTTCATATTGGTGATGACTAGTTTATTTGTTAAGGCTTTTCATGTGTGAGTTTCTGAAACTATATACATGTATATATATATATATGCCTATATGTATACATGTGTATATGACACTGCATATAAACTTGTAAATGCTATGGTTTGCTTGATGTTTCTGGTCCATTGAGCTAGCTGCTCCCTTGCTCGAAACTGTTTTACTGGGTATTTCCATGTATATACATACATACACATATGTATGTATATATGTGTGTGAGATTGGCATCAATTCTGGTTTCATGCGTATGCATACATCTCTGTTTCATATGCATTTTTGATTGAGTCTCTTGAGTCAGTAGCCACTGGCTGTTTTGGGTACTTGGTTTCATTGATTGTTCATGGTTGTCGCTCTTTATACATTTGCAATCTGGACTTGTTGTCTTGATTCTTTGAGCTTGTTTAGTTCTTTGTTTTCCTTGACTACCATATATACTTGAAGTCTTGTTATTGATTCTTTGAGCTACATGCTCCACTGTACATGTCATGGTCGGACTTGTCGTCTATCACCTGAGTCTTCTGTCTTGTACATGCCTCTGTTGCTATGTCTAGATAGTTGCACTGAACTGCTAGCTCAATCTGGTTTTGTCCTCTTGAATTCTGGTATTTGGTATGTGTGGGTTATTGCAGTTTCTTCGAGTCATCTGAGTTGAATCCACTATTTGGTTGGGTTTGACCTTGTGCTCACTTGTCCCTGCAATTTTATCAAGTGTATATTGGTGTGCACGGCCTTGTGGCATGTACAGTGATACACTGTGAATGTCACAAGTTGTTCGCGTAGATGAATTCAAAAGAAATAAATGACAAACAACCCAAATAATCGAGGTAAATAATATTTTCAAAACACACATTTTATTGTACACCGCAAAATATTTCTTTTTCAATTTTACTGCGTTAAAGTTTATTTTTGCAGATAATTCAGATGTTGGATACAATCCGGAATAGAGTTGAAGAACAAATACGAGTGAATGAGTGATATGTAGTGAGATGATAAATTGTAAATTGAAAAATTGTGATGTAATCGAAATTGTATTGTAATTGACAATGTGTTAATGTAGCGAGAGCTCAAATTTGTACTATTTGAATTTGTAATAAAATATTTGTTTGAATAAAATATTTGCTTAAACTAGTACAATAACAAATATATTTAAACGAATATATATATATATATATATGTTTATTATCATCAAACAAAAATCATATACTAGAATATTCTACAATCTCCCCCTTTTGATGATAACAAACATATATTAAGATTTTGAATTTATTAAATGTATTTGGTCATTGATTATTTGCTCCCCCTATTTGAATGCTCCCTCTCTTCAACAAAGCTCAGCCTTCATATATGCATGAAAATAAATAAAAATAAATTGGCAAAATAAAAAAACAATAAATCATACAAATGAGCCTAGATGAGAATATGCAATTAAAAGGTAAAATATTTGAACTTTATTTGCCAAAATCTTAACTTTTCTCACCCCCTTTTGTTATCAGCAAAAGAGTAATAGTGTTAGAAAAATAGAGATAAAGTGATATACATTAATACAACATTAATACCCAATCGAGTATAAATATTAAATTTCAAAAAAAAATCAAACAAAAATCATAAATACTCTATTAGGCGCATATTCCACTTTAGAGTGATAGGGGTGATGTCAGCATATAAAACCATATAGTTGTGTCTATTTGTGGTATATTTATATCAGGAATTTGAATACTTACTAACCATGCGTAACCGTTAGGACTTTTAAATGAGATTAGTAGTATTCTTTAAATTTTATAAAAAAATGAATTTCAAGCATCTTCTAACCATGCATAACAGTGAGGACTTTTAAATGGGATTAGAATCAACTCGTCTATTTAATAATCAATTTTGATATGTGTTCCATACATGCATAACCGTGAGGACTTTTAAATGAGCATGAAAGCACATAAATAAATATTCCAAGTAATTCACCCATGCATAACCGTGAGGACTTTTAAACGAGAGTGAATACTTTGGATGTTTTTATTGCTAAAAAATAAAATAAAAACGAATAATTTCCCGTTTAAAATACCACATTTTGACATACTATATTGAATTTTAATGAGTGATGGTCGTTAGAAATATGATAGAAATAGAGATGGTCATGGAATTTTTACCCACAAAAGTTATTATAATCTTGTTTAAATTTTTAAAGAAATTTACTAAATATACCGTCTCAAGTCATAATATGTGTTTAATATCAACACCCATCTTTTTTTCAATCACTATTTATCTTTTTGATAATCAGTAGGAAGTCAGATTAGTTAATGTATTCATTTAAGATCAAATCCAAAAATAAATATAAAATCAAATTTCTAAAATGTCTAATATGTAACAAAGTCAACAACAACTAATTTTTGAAAGGGGTTTTATGAAAAAATGTATGCCAATCAAAAATCAGTTAAAATGAAAATTATGCAGATATTTTATTTGGAAATGTGATGCAACTAATGAATGTCTCAACATAAGACACATTTCACTAGTAATTTTTCTATTAACTAGACTACCAGCAGAATCTGCATCTGAATACCCCTTTAAATCAAAGTTATCATAAATTGGATATCATAGACCAGACCGTGAAGTAGCAACAAATACCTTATAATCATTTTACAGCTTTTAAAATGTGATTCCTTAAGGATTTGATTAAAAACGTGCACATAAACAACTAGTGAACATAGTGTCAGATCTAGAAGCAGTAAGATAAACAAATATATCCATGTGTATCTAGAGTGATCATCAACCAATACAAAACAACATCTCTTATCACCTAAACTTGCAATATCGTTAGTCCAAACAAATCTATATGAAATAGTTCAAGGATGAAAAGATGATTGGTCAACATTTTTGCACAAATTAGAATCAAAATCAATATTCATTTCCTTATCACATAACTGGCTGAATTAAATCAGATTATGGTGCAGATTTTCAACATTTAATATATCGTTCAACATAAATGTACCGTTACCTATTTTACCTTTACCGATAATTTTTCATTGTTACCCATTATGACTCTGCCACCTTTATACTAGGCTAAGGAACTTTGATTTGTCGCCCGTTGTGTGCCTGGAACAGCCAGAATCCAGGTACCACTCTTGTTGTTCCTTAGCCTGCACCACATCTACACGAGGAAAGATTTTTGTGACTTATTTGTTTTTATAGGTCCATGATTGTTAGTGGAAAAATATTTTAAAAATATGTTTGTGTAGACCCAAGACAATCTATATTTGTTCCTTTCGGCACCAAGATTTGTTTGACTTTAAGGAATTTTATATATGTGCCTTTTGGAACCCAAATTGGTATGGTTTTAGTGTGTTTGGGTCTAAACCAACAATTTTTTTGATTGTGTCCAATTTTTCTACAAATCGTGCACTTGGAATTGACTTGATTAATTTTGCTTCTAATATATTCAGTTTGAGTATATCCAAGTCCTTGTCTAATAGGATTAACAGTTTGTTTCACTAATAACATATTTAGTGATTTTTCTCCTTTGGAAAATTTCCCTAAAGTTGTAGACAATTGTTGGACTTGTGTTTTGAGAGATTCATTTTCATTCAATAACAAAGTGCACTTTTTGATAGAATTTTCTCTCCTAGTATTTTCACTTTCTTTCAAAATCAGAATTTCATTTTCAAGTGATTTAATTTTAATTTCTGATTTTTTAATTTCTTCTTCAAATGATGGACACTCATCACACTTAGGGCTCTTATTTCAATAGTTTTTAACCAATTGATCAAGCTGTTTATTTAGTTCTATCAAACTATCTCTTTGTGATTCAATTTTAGCGTACTTCTCCCTAAGTCGTTCAAAACAGCCATTTACCTCATGAAAATATATATGTAATTCTGAGTGAGTGAGTTGGCTCGTCATCATCGCTATCAGTTGTATCACCTCGAAGACACAGATCTGCTTTTTCACTCTCACTGCTAGTGCTTTTATTATCATCATCACTTTTATTCTAAGTGGTTGCAAAACTTCTCCTTTTCGATTTCTTTCCTTGGCCGAGTCGATTCTAAGGATAATTGGGCTTGATGTGACTAGGTTTATTGCACTTGTGACAAATGATCTCTTGCTCTTCTGAGTTGTTTAGTACTATGAATATTCTGCTTTTTAATTGTTGATTTAGAGCTAGATTTCTGTATTTGTGGTTCCACCTTTTGAATCTCTTTATTAATAGTACCAGTTCGGTTGCTCCATCATCGTCGTCGTCATCATCACTTTCCATTGTACCTTTCAGAGCTATTGATTTCTTTTGTGTATCACCTCGTTCACGTTCTTCCTTGAATTTGATTTCTAGCTCATAAGTGTTGAGATTTCCATTGAGTTCTTCAACTTTAATTTGTTTCAGATCTTTTGATTCTTAAATAGCAGTCACTTTTGCTTCAAAATTTTGTGGAAGGATTCTGAGGGTTTTTCGAACTATTTCCAGCTTTGTGTATGGCTTTCCAAGTGATTTTGATTTGTATACTAGATTAAAAAGTCGTCC
Source organism: Allium fistulosum (assembly GCA_030737815.1). NCBI lineage: Eukaryota > Viridiplantae > Streptophyta > Magnoliopsida > Asparagales > Amaryllidaceae > Allium > Allium fistulosum. The sequence goes on along the minus strand of CM060905.1, from coordinate 491,075,001 downwards.
ATACATTTCTTTGCCACTTTCATCCTTTTACATTGTGAAGTTTTCGTATTCACTACTAAGCATGGCAAGGCAAAATTCTTTGACTTGGGAAGTTCCTTCGTGAGTCACTTCTAGTGTGTGCCAAATTTCCTACGCAGTTAGACAATGTGAGAAACGATTAAATTCAATTTGATCTAATGAACAAGTAATATAATTCATATCTTTAGCGTTAGCATTATGCAGTTTATTTTCAAGATCTGTCCATTGATCCATCGGTTTTTCAATTTCTTGATTATCTACCACTATAGTTGGTGTCCTATATCCTGTCTCAACAATATTCCATGCATCTATGGTTTTCAGAAAAATTTTCATTCTATTTTTCCAGTAAGCATATTCACCATTGAACATGGGTGGTCTAACTATGGACCGACCCTCAGCAAAAGCATTATTAAAAGAAGCCATTTAAAAAATCAAATTTTTAAAACAAAAATTGGTTTTTGAAAAATCAAATTTTTAAAACAAAAAATGGTTTTTGTTCCTAGCTCTGATACTACTTGTAAGATCGATTTCACCCTAAAGGTGGAGTGAATAGGGTGATACTAATAACAATAAAAATTAATGTGGAAATATATATATAATAATTGCAGCACAGATAATAGCAGAATAATAAAAGCGGAAATAGAACAACACAGATTTACCCAGCTTTGGGAAAACCCTGCCTACGTGCTTCCCCCAAGGATTCTACTAGAAATTAAGTAGTCAGATGCTTACACATGTAAACTTGCGACACCCGCTAAGGACTAACCTAACTCTACGCTCAAAACCCTACCACAACTCAGCCACTGAGTTGCGAATTCTCGAACTACACCACCGTAGTTCGTAACCTAGTCACACGACTAGAAAGTTACATAGTTTAAAAAAGAAAATTACAACTGAAAATAAAACAACTAAACGAAACCCCATTTTAATACTTTAAGCCCAAAATAAAAATAAAATAGAGTCGGCCCACTAAAATATAAAGACGTCTCCCTCTATTCTCTTTTACTTCGGCCGACTTTCTTATTTGCTTTGTAATGTCTACTTCGTTCCTCTTTAAAAAAATTTAGGGCTTTATGATGAAGCCACCGCTTTGTTCGAATTGATTGCTGATATGGTTTCGTTATTCAATTTGCTTCAAGTGCTTCTTCAATTAAATCTCTGGCTTTAATAAGCTTGCGACTGCTCCAATTGTCGAGTATGATTCGTGCTTTGAATTGGTATGTGTTTTCCCTTTTTCGATTTATACTTATACTCAACTTGATTCAAGTTCTGGATGATGCTTGTTCTCTAATTTATTTGAACTCGAATGATTCACTATCGATGATAATGATTGGGATTTTATAGGGTCGAACACCCTATATTTTTGTTCCTATAAATATGTTTGAATTCTTCATAATTCTTGCTTGGTCGTTTGATTTTGCTTAAATGATGATGATTGCATTGACTTATTCAATAGTTGAATATTTTTCCGATTTCGTGATAATTGACTGGTTCCATCTCGTACGTATACTTCTTTGATTTTGGCATTTGAATTTGCTGGCTTTTTCATCGTATACGAATTAATCCATGAATTCGAATTTCTCCATTCTTTTTGCATTTGACTTTGGCATTTAAAATTGTGATAAATTTTTGTTCATTTTGAAAATCACTGCAACGTCATTTGAACTGTGACTTGCTGTAAACATATAAACATGTATATACATACATATATGTATGTATATATGTGTATGACTTTAATGCCTATCCACTTGGTTGGCTTAATGTCTCTACTGTGTTGAGTTTTGTGATTTGGTGCACTTGTTATTGTGAGCCTGGCTAGTGATTATTCATGTAGTCTTGTCTAGTCTTCATGTTGCGCTGCATGTTGATCCTGATCTCTGTTGCAATTGTGTCATGTTGTCATGTGGTTCCTATTGAGTCTTGTTTCACTTGTAGTTGGTCTAAGTTCTTGTTGATTGTTTGAGATCTTCATATTACGTGTTTTTGGACTTGAGTCATTGTTGTTGTGTTGCGGTGGTCTGCACTTCAGTGTACAGTCTTGTTTCATATTGGTGATGACTAGTTTATTTGTTAAGGCTTTTCATGTGTGAGTTTCTGAAACTATATACATGTATATATATATATATATGCATATATGTATACATGTGTATATGACACTGCATATAAACTTGTAAATGCTATGGTTTGCTTGATGTTTCTGGTCCATTGAGCTAGCTGCTCCCTTGCTCGAAACTGTTTTACTGGGTATTTCCATGTATATACATACATACACATATGTATGTATATATGTGTGTGAGATTGGCATCAATTCTGGTTTCATGTGTATGCATACATCTCTGTTTCATATGCATTTTTGATTGAGTTTCTTGAGTCTGTAGCCATTAGCTTTTTTTGGTACTTGGTTTCATTAATTGTTCATGGTTGTTGTTCTTTATACATTTGCAGTCTAGACTTCTTGTCTTGATTCTTTGAGCTTGTTTAGTTCTTTGTTTTCCTTGACTACCATATATACTTGAAGTCTTGTTATTGATTCTTTGAGCTGCATGCTCCGTTGTACATGTTATGTTCGGATTTGTTGTCAATCACCTGAGTCTTCTGTCTTGTACATGCCTCTATTGCTATGTATGGATAGTTGCACTGAACTGCTAGCTCAATCTGGTTTTGTCCTCTTGAATTCTGGTCTTTGGTATGTGTGGGTTGTTGCAGTTTCTTCGAGTCACCTCAGTTGAATCCACCATTTGGTTGGGTTTGACCTTATGCTCACCTATCCCTGCAATTTTATCAAGTGTATATTGGTGTGCACGGCCTTGTGGCATGTACAATGACACACTGTGCATGTCACAAGTTGTTCGTGTAGATGAATTCAAAATAAATAAAAGACGAACAACCCAAATAACTGAGGCAAATAATATTTTCAAAACACACATTTTATTGTACACTGCAAAATATTTCTTTTTCAATTTTACCGCGTTAGTGTTTATTTTGCAGATAATTCAGATGCTGGATACAAAACAGAATAGAGTTGAAGAACAAATACGAGTGAATGAGTGATATGTAGTGAGATGATAAATTGTAAATTGAAAAACTATGATGTAATCGAAATTGTATTGTAATTGACAATGTGTAAATGTAGTGAGAGCTCAAATTTGTACTATTTGAATTTGTAATAAAATATTTGTTTGAATAAAATATTTATTTAAAATAGTACAATAACAAATACATTTAAATGAATATATATATATATGTTTATTATCATCAAACAAAAATCATATACTGGCATATTCTACACGATGCACAACTGATCGATACGGAGGAGCATCGATACGAAGGTCGATCGATACGAAGCGATCGATACGCACCCATCAGCCTACCTACAAAATCAATCTTAGATCGATCTTAACTCAAAATCTACAAGTCCAAATGCCTCTAAATTTTCACAGAAGCTTTCCTATTCACTCAAGAATGTTCTTGATTGATTGCCGCTCAATTGGAGCTAAACTCGATCAATACGAAGATGATGGGGATTGATCCCAATCGATCCCAAATGACCCCTGATCGATCTGGTGGGCCCACCTACGTGTGAAAAGGAGTATTCCGAGTTCAGAGGCAAATATTTCAGACCTACACCTATAAATAGCACCCCTACACCTACAGAAAAAGAACTTTTGACTCTGCTACGCCGTTACTCTGCCACTACTCTATTGTAACTTGAGTGTTAGAGTGTTGTACTGTTGTAATCAATTGTCAATCATCAATAAACAGCAAAACATTCAAAGTGGACGTAGGCTATAACGCCGAACCACTATAATTTCTTGTTTTTTTCTATTTCTGCATGCTTTTATTAGTGTGATTGTTAGATTAGCCTCATTTTCCATTTAATTTCTTTATTTTAATCTCTTCAATCACATCCAAAGAGTGTTGTGCCCAATTTTGGTACAAACACTTTGGTGCTTTCACTGAAAAAACTATGTTTTTCTCTGATTCTTTAGATCTACTGCCGTTGTTGGATTGCTAAAATCAAAGGAGGAGATCCAGATCTATTTTCCAGTTGTTCTTTCCATTCTATTCAGATTACTCCAGATCTAGGAAAGAGCTACATCAATCATGGTGCGTACCACCAGAACTGCTTCATATGTTGCAGATCCAGAAGGAAGGGATAGGCAAGATCCCGTGCAGCTGGCCACAGCAGGCCAAACATCAGCTGAAGCTCCAGATCCACAAGGTCATGTGACTAGATAGGAGTTCCAAACCCTCATGCAAGAGTTTACTCAGAGCCATCAAGAGCTCACTCAGCAGATCCGTGCCAACATGGAGCTCGCAAACCAACTGAACAAAGAAAGGCGAAGGAGATCTAGAAGGGATCATGTCTCTCATTCGTCGACCGAAAGCTCAGCTTCATCTGACTTCAATCACAGATCTACACGCCGTTGGCTGAATGGAAATTATGCAGAAACCTCCGGGCATCAACATGCCGTGAATCTCGGACAAGCTGGGGTTGGTCCTTCTACAATGCACCAAGCTGGACCCTCCTCCAGAGGAAGGGAACTTCCTTATCATACCATTCATGACCACGCAGTTGCTGCCGCTATAGATCTGGAAGCCGAGATCCAAAACCAACCAGATCGATCTCATCACCAACAAATTCATGCTCAGGATCCTCACTTCCCTGAAGATCGGGAGGCGAGGAACGGACTGTAGACAGCGACCGGACCGTCCCCGCAACATGGAACCCGACCATGCCATGCCCCCAAACATCCAGATGCTTGAATTTCCAACCATGGTATGCCAGATGATCAGAGAAAGTCAAGGTGTCACTAACGACGATTGGGGAATCTCCCGAAGTCATACTCCATTCACCGATGACATTCTTTATGCTGAGCCACCTCGTCGATTCAGGATGCCTACCTTACCAGTGTACGAAGGAAATTCGGATCCTAACCAACATATCTTAAAGTATGAATGGCTCATGAATGCCACTCGAGCTGATGATGTGGTTAAGTGAGAAGTTTTCCTATCTCTTTGGGAGGCATTGCAACTATGTGTTTCACTCGATTACCACCCAGATCCATCTCATGTTTTGATCAATTGGATACTAAGTTTGTTGAGCAGTTTCGTATGCATGTTACTAGACCAAAGGATGTCAACACCTTGTCTAGTGTTACTCAAGCTCCAGGAGGGACTCTTAGGCGTTATCTAGAAAGGTTCCATGCTGCTTGTGCAGAGGTCAGCAACCCCAATGATAATTCTATTCTGATGGCACTAACTAAAGGGATCGATCTTGATTCCGAGTTTGGTGATTGGTTGGCTGGGAAACCGCTCGCTTCATTGGATCGTTTCTATGCTAAGGCGGCCCAGTTCTAGAGGAGAGAAGACGCTAGACAATCTAGGAAGCAGGACATAGCGGGGCCCAATGGAGAAGGCATTCAGAGTAATGTTGCTGTGAAACAGACCGGTGATAACTCCTGCAATGTGCAATTGAATATTCATAATAAGCAAGGTTAACAGAAGGGTAACAGAGGTCGGGGAAAGAAGAGAGATCCAAATCACGGACCGAGACACAGAGCTCCTATGTTCGACGGATATACCCCCTAAACACATCGCTGGAAAATGTTTACCTTCAGACTTGTAATACCGGACAGTATAAGAAGCCAGCTCCGAAACCATCGCCTGAGAAACAAATTCAAACCGGGAAATTCTGTAGATTCCACGATTGTTACGGCCATAATACTAATGAGTTCCGTCATTTGCAAGATATCATCGAGAAGTTGATTAGAGAAAGGAAGTTAGAGCAGTTTGTTCGGGCTCCGCAAGATGGAGGTGCGGGCCCATCTAATCCAAATCAAGGACAAGGCCAAGCTAGGCCCGAAGAACCTTCGCATACTGGCGGGAGGTTGGTAATAAACACTGTGAGCGATGGTCCTTGTAACAACCCTGTATTTTGTGATTATTTTAATTATATATTTTAATTACTTTAATTTAATTTCCTGATTTAAGAACTTTATTTTATTTATTAAAATGGATAAATTTTGTTATTTTAAATATAATTTTGATTTTATGTGAATTATAATTCCAAACAAGAATAAATAGAGTATTTTCCAGAAATGTGAATTTTGGTCATTATGGTCAAACTTTGACTTTTAATTTAAAATTTTAAAAGTTTAAAATTTTGAATTTTATCTTTTATTATGAAAGTAAATAAAATTTCAAGAATACTGCTTTTTGTTTCATTGAAATCTGATTTGTAATGTGAAAGTTATGCCCTTTTAAATATTGTGTGTAATTTGCTGTATTTAACAAAATTGTTTATTTTAAACTATATAAATAATATTTTATTTGGTCATGTAATGTTCTAATTTATGTTTATATGGGTAAAATAACTTTTTATGTATATATTTTGGTTTTAAAACATTTTTCAAAGTGTAATTGACATTTTCCAATGTCAGTTGTATTTGTTGATAATTTTTAATCTCCAGTTTCAATTAATTAAAGGAATTCTTTATTTATTTCTCTTTTTCCTTAAGATCTTATTTTATTCTCATTCCCACTTTATTTTTTTCCTCATTTATTTTATTTATTTGACCTTTTATTTGTTTTAAAGTGAAATAGAAATTTTCTAAAACTAGTGATATTCTATTTGTAATTTTTTAAGTCCTGTTTTGAATTTTTAAACAATTTCTTTAATTCTTTTTCTAATTTCTCTAAATTTAATTATTTATTTCATTTTGAAAATATAAATGAATTATTTTACTTCACATTTTTGTTTTAAAATATTTTTAAAATGAAGTAGATATTTTTCTAAAGCTTGTGATGATTTAATTGTAATTTTTGAACCCTGTTTTCAATATTTAAGCAATTTCTTTAATTCTTTTCCTATTTTCCTAAATTTATTTATTTATTTTATTTATATTTTTTTTTCAGTTCTGAAATTTATTTACTAATTTTTTTTATTTGTTTTATTTGATTTAAATAAATAGAAATTTGAAGAAACAACTTTTACAAACTTATGACTTTTCATTAGCCAAAAACCTCTTCAATTTCCTAAGTCTTTTCATTTGCCTTGAGTTGGCCGTGCATTTTCATTTGATAGCTGTGAGTTTTAACTCATTTTCATGTGAGAAAAGTATCATTCCTCATTTCATTCACGGCTACAAAGATTGGTAATGGCCTCCTCTCACTTTTCCACTTTTTCTCTTCATTTTTCCTTTTGATTTTCAATGTTTTGCCTTGGCTTCTTCTCCTTGTTGCTCGGCCATAGCCTCACCACCTTCACCTTCCTCTTCTTTCCCACTTCATCCACAGCCAAATCATCCCCCTCCTCTGACCTGAAGTTGCCTTGACCATCTCATGTTGTAGAATCGACAAAACAATGTCAAATTTCCTTAAACTATGCATGTAGCCTAGCCTAGCTTCTTCACCACCCACATACATCACCTTGGCCACCCCCTATTGCTCCACCACCACCTAGATACCACCACTACCCATCACTTTAGCCTCTGTCCAGATCTGACCTAACCTGTACAAGCCATGGCCGAGCCATAGACCCATGTAGCCAAGCCCAAAAAGTTCACCAAAACTCCACCTTAGTGCCTTAACTCCTTGTATTCATGTTATGTAACCTCTACCTCTTCCCATGCCTTTGCTAGCCATGTACTTTCAGTTCCAAACCTGATCTATTTCCACTTGTAAACATCATGGCCAAACCATAAGCATGTATGGTTGAGCACAAGTTGAGGCAAGATCAAGCAAACATTGATTTAAAGCTAGGTGATGTTATTTGTCTAGCCTAGTTTCCATTTATTCCAATTTAATCTTTTGTATTGTATTTATATTTATATTTTGTTTTGTTTTGTTGTTGAATACAAGATTAACATCTTGGCTATCTCTCCACTCAAATCAAGTTGTGCTGTATCGTGCTTGTCGTGCTTTCTGGAATCTATTCTGTGTGTTTTGATCGCTAACTCCAGTGTAAAAAGGTGAGTAAATCTCACCTGACATTTATACTTATGCAAATGTGAATTGACAACAATTGAACGTGTAGAATATTATGTTATGTTATACCTGCTTATGTTATATATTATATGATGTTAAACCTGTTTATTTATCTGTCATATCATCTGTTACTGATATATGTTCTATACTTATCATTTTATATCTGTTTAGCACACTGCAAGTTCCCTGTAGATTAGATTCACTATGGGTTGAAATGATACATACCCGAACGGACTTTAGAATAGGGAAAAATCATTATGGGCTGAAATGATAGGCTTGAATGATTTATTTAATTTATTTTGACTTTGGATTTCGGGTTTGAAATGATAGAACCCGGATTTTGCTTTTTAAACTGCGGATTGAAATGATACATATCTGTATCACTTGACCTAGGTTAGAAAACTATAGACAGGCCCGTGGTTATTTTTATAAAGTATTTTGAATATTTTAAATATTTTTAAAAGTGTAAAATTATGAAAATTTGATTTAAATTGGATTTTTAATGTTTAAAAAAAGAAATTTGGATTGTTCTAGAAGTTAAAAACGTAATTTAAATGAATGGTAAAAGTGAATTTTTGAAATATAACTTAAGTTTGGAAATTTGGAATTTTGGTTTTAAAATGATATTTAAGTTATATAAATAAAATGGGAATTTAATTATATTTGGAAAATGGTAAATATGATAATTTGATTTGAATTGATTTAAATGATTTATTAAAGTGTTATTGAGTTTTCTATGTATTAAAATGGTTAAATAAATGAATGCTTAAAAGTGTAATATGAAATATAACTTGACTTGGAAATGTGATATTTGGTTTTAAAATAAAGGATTAAGTAAATTAAATAAATTGGAAATTTAGTTTAATTTGTGAAATGGTAATTTAAAAATGTAAGTGTTAATAAATTGTCAAATGTAAAAATGGGAAAATTGTACACTTGAATGTGTTAAATGAAATTATTGAAAATTTGGATTTTATTGTAAAAGTTTACTTTATAAAAATCATAAATTAAAGGAGTATTGTTAATGAACATTTTTGAATGTTAAAAAAATATGATTTTTATAATGTTTAAATGGTTTAAATTAAAGTTTATTATTTGCTAGAAATGCACTAAATCTGGAAAATACTTTTGATAGCATTCAGAAATGCTATGGTTCTGAATTGCACTAAAATTTGAATAAAAGAGCTATTAAGAATTTCTGAAATGCTGTAGTTGTTGTAGTTGAACTAAATAAACTAAAACTTGACTCAGGTCTATTACAGCAGTTCTGTAATTGCTGTAGTGGTCTGCTGTCTTTGCTGAATAAGTTTAAAACCCTTGTTTTGAAACCTGAGATTTAACAGCAGCTTTAAAATGCAGTCTTTGCTGTTTTAAACTAATTTTCAACTAAAACTGAGTTTTAACAGTAGTTTTTAAATGCTGTCTTTACTGAGTTAAAATGTTTTAAAGTATAACTTATAATAGCTTTTTTCTAAATGCTGTGAAAGGCTGAAATTTTCAATGTTTATGGTTTTTAACTTAGTAAATTAACTCAGAATAGTTTAAAACTTTGGAAATTGAATACTTGATTTGAAAGTATAATAATTACACTTTTAAATGGTTTAGATGAATTATTTTGATTGAAATATAAACTATTTAAAAGGTGACTTGAAATGATAATAAATGAATGATATCTTTGAATTTAAAGGGTATTTAAAGTTGAATATTTGGATTTGAACTCAAATGATGATTTGATAATGAAGTTTTGAAAAGATATGATATTTTGATATATTAAATGATTTGAAATGAAGTTTTGAAAAGATATGATATTTTGATATATTAAATGATTTGAAATGAAGTTTTGAAAAGATATGATATTTTGATATATTAAATGATTTGAAATGAAGTTTTGAAAGGATATGATATTTTGATATATTGAAATGATTTGAAATGAAGTTTTGAAATGATATGATAATTTAAATATATTGAAATGGTTTGGAATTGATTTAATCTTTATTTTGATAAAGATTTGGATTTGAGATGATATTCTATTTTGAAGTATAAACTGTTTTTAAATTATAACCACGGGTTATAATAACGATTGGTTGTTAAAGAGACCGGGATCGGATATGGACATACTCTCTGTCGATACCGAAAACCACTTTAACAACTGTGCACGCGGTGGAGTTTCCAGAATGAAGTAGGATGGTGGCGACGATCCTAAGGTATATGCGTGGACCCAACTCCCGTGAGTTGGCATAAGGTGGCTAAAATAGGAGCGATCGACGGGCCTAATGAGGTAGCACCTCTGATCGGACACACTCCTTCGATACCATTCTATTACTTTGTGATTGATTGGGTGCACCCCTTGATTTGGGAGTGATGTTCGAGGTGGGCGGTAGTGGCTGCTATGCGTCACCACCTGTCCGGATGCGTAATTGGTATATCTACCCTGGCATTGCCTTGTGTGCCGTGTCACCTACCAAATCGAGCTTTACTACGAGTTTCTATTTGTGTCGTACCTATGGAGTATCTTCTCATAGCCTTTCGAGGTATGCAGGTACTGTATAGACTATTGGCACTATTTGTGTTAAGGGCTATATGGGTAACCCCTTAACGCTATTTAAAAGTATGTTTATTTTATATTAGACATTATTATAATAGCGCAATATTACTATATAGTAAATAGTTTAATGGATCCTTAAAGAATGGGCGATCCCAAGCATTCTTTAAGTTACTTGTACCTTTATTACAGTTCACTTGAGTTAGTTTACATTGTATATTTATGTATGTCCTGACTCGAGTGTTTTGTGTTTTGCTTTACGCTCGGGTCAGACTGAGTGATACAGCATTAGAGACTCACCTTTGGAGCTGGAGTTTTGCTTTGAAGAACCAGATATCTATTCATTTTGATTCCAGTTGTATTCTGAGTTGTACCTGATTATCATACTGTTACTCCAGTTGTATCTTGGTATTCCTATTGTATCTTACTTAACTCTGATGTATTTATATAGTAGCTTCATGAACTATTATTTCTCTGTTTCCGCTGCATTATATTACTCTGTGTCTGTGATCTGTGATTATTTATTTACTGTATATGATGAGTTTGCCAAATTTTTATTTACAATGCGGTATTTTGAGCAATTCAAGTCCGACATGTGCGGATGCGAATGGTTGAAAATATCGGGTCGTTACAGTCCTCATCCGGCTGATCGAAGCTGGAAGGAAATGGAGTCATATGCCAGCTCGATTAGGCATGTGGACTTTGCATGCTGTAGTAATGTTGATGACGGGGCCCGGAAAAACAACAGAGGACGATGATAGACGACATCATTTTCAGGAACCGTGATGCTGACAGAGTCAAGGCCTCCATTATTGATCCGTTGGTCATCTCAGCCCAGATAGGTCCTGCTTGGATGAAGAGGATCTTGGTCGACAACGGAAGTTCTATCAATATACTTTCCAAGCGCTTATGACCAAATAAGGATGTAAGAGAAATACTTGAAACCGTGTCAATCACGTATTCATGGTTTTAATGGAAGCACGACTATACCAGTTGGGATTTTGGAATTACCCATTGAATTGTGTATTGGAGATCGCCGGAGAGTCCGGAGGTTGTAGTTTGTGGTGTTAAACATACATTCCCCCTACAATGCTTTCTTAGGTCGACCGGTCGTTGTGGAATTTAGGGTAGCGATTGCCCCATGGTGTTTAACTATGAAGTTCCCCACTGATAATGGGGTTGGAGTAGTATATGGTGATCAGGCGGCTGGACGTACCTGTTATGTTGCAGAGTTGCGGGATGCGCAGCGGAAGGAGGAGGGAAAGGGCGTAGATGAATCTCCCTGTGTCCGTTTTTCAGAAAATTGACAACTAACGCCTGAGACTAGGCTCAAGCGCCACAACCAGTTCCTTAAAGACCTTGATCCCAGAGATAATAGCGATGAGGAGGAAGTCAAAGATAGTCAAGCTTCCCCGGCGGAGTTGACGATCGATGTTTCGATCTACGATGACAACGATTCCATAATGGTAAAGGTCGGATCTCAACTTAGCCACCAGATCAGACAAGAATTGGTTGATTTTCTCCGGGCAAACCTTGATGTGTTTGCTTGGACTCATTCGGACATGTGTGAGATCACGCTGGACATTGCGAGCCATGCATTAAATATATTTCCCGGTGCGACATGGACTCTTGTGTGTTTGACACTTTCCTACGGCTCTGAAGCTGTTATTCTAGTTGAATTGGAAGTACATTCTCACCGTGTGACTTACTACGGTCCAAAGAAGAACACCATCCTACTTGCAGAATCACTGGATTTACTGGATGAGAAGCGTGAAGAGGCTGATTTGAGGGCAGCTGCACACCGCAGTTGAGTCGCCCGATTATACAACGCTAAGGTCCGACCCAGAACCTTTGAAGTTGGCGATCTTGTACTTAAGAGAATTTATCCGGTCCCTTCACACATGAAACTGACATGGGAAGGACCGTATGTCATTGGACGGAGACTTGGGGACGACACATTCAAACTATCAACTGTTGACGGTCTCACTTTACCAAGGGCATGGAACAGCGAGAGTCTCCATCGCTATTACACGTAACTAGCTTTTATTCATTTTAGTATGCATTTCCTTTGAAATTTGTTTATGCATTCTTTGAATTTGAACATGTAATAAGGCAACTGACTTTGCCGTACTTTCTTATTTCAGCAATAAAATGCGGACTCATCAAGCCAGAGGGGCAATCCTTGAAATGCATCATGTTACCGTCACGATGTACGAAGGGCTAAGTCCCATCCTACGGTGGGACTCATTCAAATAGCGAGTGATCGCGATCTGACCGGTCACTCGCTAAGTGAAACCCCGAGCTCGGGGGTAAGCAACGATAAAGTCTAGAAGGATTGAAACAAGACAATCCTATAACGAACTCCAGCTCCCAGAGTGCGAGCTGAAGTACAAAACTCCAAAATCCAGGCTCGAGGAGGATGGATCCGTCCATCCATGACCTCGCCTTCATCCTTCCAAGTTCGAAGAGGATGGATCCGTCCATCTACGACTTCGCTTGCCAAATTAAGGTGGATGTGATCCGACCATCCACAACCTTGATCAACTCCTTGTTCCCAGAGTGCGAACGAGATCCTAATACTTAAACAAATGTGACTAACCATCTGTCGAACGACTCCAGATTCCCAGAGTGCAAGCTGGAGTATAAACTTCAAATGGGTGTGACTGACCACCCATCGATCAACACTGGTCTCGAGAGCGCGGACTGGAGTATAAACACCAAATGGGTGTGACTGACCACCCATCAACTAACTCTGGCCCCGAGAGCGCGGACCGGAGTATAAACACTAAACGGGTGTGACCGACCGCCCATGAAACAACTTATGTCCCCGGAGTGCGGATATAATCCTAAACATTAGATGGGTGTGACTGATCACCCATCAACTAATTCTGGCCCCGAGAGCGCAGACTAGAGTATAAGCATTAAACGGGCGTGACCGACCGCCCGTAGATTAACTCATATCCCAGGAGCGCGGATATGATTCCAAACATTAAACGGGTGTGACCAACCGCCCGTAAATTAACTTATGTTCCTGGAGTGTGGATATAATTCCGAATATCAAACGGGAATGACTAACCGCCCGTAAATTAGCTCATGTCCCCGAAGCGCGGATATGATTCTAAGCGACAAGCGGGCGTGACCGACCGTCGGCATGCAAGTTCAGTCCCCAAAGTGCGGATGCAAGTACTAGCCGATGAACGGGTGTGATCCGATCACTTAAACTCATTTAACTTTAGCTTTGTTCCGACTTAGTTAAATTAAAGCTAGCAAAGGTGGAAAACGACTCTCGACTGACCACTTCAATTTTCCCCAAGACTGGGGCCATAACTCAAGTACCAACCGCTGGCCGAAACAGCGCAACGTTGAGACTCTACTCGACGTTTGGTTATGACCCGAAGCCATGACTTCGGGACTTAACGACTAGACTCAAGTTCGATTCAGAGACTAAAGCCTGACAAGTACATTGAGTGGAAACACGAGTGCTCAAATACTTAAACAAATAAACATAGAGTTATGCTGAAAAACAGAAAGAAATTTTATTTCCACTATTGTTTGGAAAAGATGAGTACAAAAATATGTTCGATGAATTCCTATAAGCAGGGGCCAAACCCGCGTCTATAAATGGTCTTCGAAAGCAAAAGGAAATCCTATTCCAAGCTATCTACAAAAAAGAAGAAGCAAAAGTGCAAGTCTACGCCTTTGATTTTTTATCTTTCCTGCTTTTCTTCGGCATTGACCCACTCGAGCTGTTGCTTGGATGTCTCTTTGAGCCTTTCCCTCCCCGGCCTGCTCTAGCTGACTTGTCTCCGACCGGGGGAATCAAAGTAGTCTCCTCCTCGAAACTTACGGGGACTAGAATATTCCCCGTGTGCAGAACTGGAGGAATGAGGGCACTCTCAATGTTAGAAGAAGTGGGCTCACTGGTATAGATGATAGTGCCACCCGGATTAACGATAAGCATAGGGACCAGACCAGGACCTGCCATTACTCCACCAACCCTACGAGCCTGCTCGGCTTGCTCCATCTTGGTTTTGATCTCTTCCATTATTTGCTCAGCCCGGTCCGCGTGAACACTCATCGGAATGCTACTAGTAGGGCCCGAGGAGCCCGTAGTGATCACGTCTTCATCTATGACGAAAGGCATTTCGATCGGGTCGCTTTGATGACCGAGGAGTGCTTCTAACATTTGTTCGTCAAGCATGCAGCTACTTTCATGCAACTCCCCAGCCGATGTAGCGACCGTTGTAGTTGTGGCCTCCATCATTATAGCCTCCTGCTCATGATGCATTTCTTGGGATGCAGGAGGATCGACTGATGCAGAATCTAGAGCTGAATAAAGATAGGAGAAAATATTGGTGACATCTTTAGACAGTGCTCCTGCATTTGGATAAATGGGAGAAGTGTTCAGAATACCTTCCTCAGGTTGAATCATGTGCTGGGCTGATGTGCCTTCAGAGCCACATTCATGTATCAGAGATAGGTGCAGCTTATTAGGGTCATATACCGGTACAGCTGGAGGATCAATAGAAGAGGTGGGCTTAGATTGAGAGACTAGGAGCACCTCGGAACCTACTTCATGATGCTTGACTTTGGATCCTTCTCCAGTGTCTGGATACTTAGTAGCCAAATTTTGTTTTTCAAGGGCGATGATAGTGTCGTGGAGGACTTTTGATTCATTTCCGACAAGTATTTGAGCTTCGAGTTCGAACTCATCAACAGTTGTGGTATTTCGGATCACCTTCTCGTCCTCCACCAAGCGGCTCCAGGCCTTATACAGTTGGAAGGGATAATCCTCACCGAGCCTATTTAAGTTGCGGTTTCTTTAAACGTTGGCATTATACATGACCAGGAGATCTTCAAATTCATTCTCCATCCTGGCCTCTACCGCTTTGATTTCACTCTCAACCCTGGCATCGACTTCCTGGGCCTTTAAGTTTGTCGCATCCCTCTCATCCTTAAGTACCACCGCCTGTTCACATACCTCCTGGGTGGCTTTTTGGCCTCATCTTTTTCCTTAATGGCCGCGGCTAATTTTGCCTTTAACTCCTCGACCTCTATCCACGCCTCATCCCTTTCCCGAGTGATAATAGTGTTATGGTGGCCCATCTCCTGCACCAGGTCCTTGTGAGTTTTTCGCATGTTTTCCATGGATTGCCTGGTCTCTTCGGCTCTCTGGTCGGCTTCTATCTCCGATTTCCTTGAAGATTCAACTTCGTTATTAAGCACTTCTATTATCCTGTCTTTCTAAGCAAGGTCGGCCTCCATTTTCTCAATTATTTGGCTCGCTCAAAAGCTACCGCCGAAGCCTTTTCTGCAATTTTAACCCACTCCTGGTAGCTGTAGACATCATGCACTTAGTGCTGTACCAATTTTTCTGCATCATTAGGAATTCTTTTCAAGTTTGGAGGGAAGTGGAAGCCATCAAAGTAGATAGTCGGAAAATATTTCTTTAACTTGGCAATTCGGATGTCACCCTCTCTCGTGGGCTCTAAAGCGGTTTGTTCAGTGACAATGGGAGCTTCCGTTTTGGTTCTACGGTGTTGATTGCCGGATTTTGAAGCATGAGGTGGCACTACTTGGTGTGCAGTTTCAGATGATTGCCTGCTAAAGCCGAATGGTTTTGAGGGTCCTTTAGATGGTGGAGATCTCGAATGAGAATGGCGTCTACTTTGATGTGACCTTTCATAACGCTCGCACTCTTGGCTGGAATGATGGCCATGATCGTAACCTCTTTCAGTTTCACACCAATGAGACTTGGAATAAGAGGTGGAAGAATGGTGTTTGGAGCGAAGATTACTGAGCATAGACCCCTGCCTCACCATCATATTTGTAAAATAAAAAGAGAAGCGGAATTAGTCATCTCCAAAGATTAGAAAACATGCGGTTAGAAGTTGTGTGATGTCGTGAAGTGAGTGTATGCATGTGCAAACCCCCCAACCGACCGATTTTGGTAGCCTTGCTCGTAGGAGTTGGCTCCCCTATGTCTAAAGAAGTTAAGCCTGCGCTACTTCGCGGTGGGGAAGGGAGTCCCTCTAATCCAAGATCTTGGAATGAAGCTATGTCATCTGGAATAGAGACATAAGATAATCCTCTCAAAGAACTTTCCATTTGCGGAAAGGAAGTCTCCGGACTTATAGCAGCCGCAGTGGGCAGAGATACTATGACGGTCTTACGCCTCTTGGATTTGTAGGCAAGAGCCTTGCCTTTTCTTTTTGATTTTGGTGATTGAAGGCCCCGTGAAGGCGCAAATGCAGGCTCATCCCTAGCTATCATATTCTCGTCATCGCCCTGTTCAATTATTACGACTCCAGGAGCTCTTCTTCTTTCTTGCCTCATCGGAGCCAATTTTTGAAATCCTGTTAATCCAGTGCTTTGGCCTCTCTGTATGAGCCCCACGGCGATCAAGTTTTTATCAGTAAGAACTTCATCGATTTCTCTAAGTTCAACTGGCACCGATTGGAGAGTCCTTATTATCTCCTTAAATTGTGCTCCCTCGGGCCAGGGAATCAAAGCTATAAAAGAAACATAGTATTAGCCTCAGCATCAACTTATATTACCCAGTTAATCGGTGAAGAAGTTGGAGCGCTTACGTCTAACTAGCCACCGTCTAGCAAATCCTGGTGGACATCCAACGAAGAACCATTTGGTCTTGAAATAGCTTAACTTGCTCCAAGCCCCTACCACTACTTGGTAGTTTTTGACTGCTTCTAAAAAGGTGAACGAAGGGTTATCCCCATGACTCTTGACGTTGAATAGATATCTGATTTCCTCAACAGTTAGGGCCCGGAAAAGATGCTCCATGAAGATAATATACAAGCTGTTGAGCAGAGCATATCCGTTCGGATGCAATTGAGAAGGCGCAATCCTAAAAAAGAACAGAACTTCCCGAATAAATTGGTTGAACAGGGGCAATGTTTCGGCTACGCACATGAACCTATTGCAAGCAGTATACCCTTTTGGGGGATTGTGTGCTCTGTCTTCCTGCCTCGGTAACAAAACATTTTCTAGAGATAGACCATGTTTGAGGCAGATTCTTCCTAGCATATCTTCAGATATTTTAGAACGTACTGAATCCTTCGGATTTAAAACTAAAGCTGCACCTAGCAGTTCATCCAGGGCAGGACTGACTACATCTACCGCGATGTTTGGCACTTCGATTCCAGGAAGTGGAGGACTCTGAATATCCTGCGGCTCGGAGCTCCCAAGATCCATAGCTATTGAACTTAGTAAAAATTTAGATGGCAATAAATCATGTTCCCCCCGTTGTGAAGTGAATGATCGTGTTGTGTAGTGCAGTGCTGCATAATACTTTAAATTTATTCAAGTTCAAAAGATGGTAAAACGATAAGACTTCGAGATTCGTCCGGAGTGACCGTCATCGCTGACCATCTCAACTGTGCCATCCTGACTTCGAAGAACAATCCATATTAAAGTTTGTTATGTTTGTCAAATTACAGTTCCATCGACGAGCTTCGAAGGATAGTCAAATATGTAATTTAATGGTCAAGTCCAGTTATGCAAGGCTAAAGCTTGTCGAAGTCAAGTGTTCAAATATGCAAAAGGCTATGTTTTGTATCCATCAAGTTTCAACTTGGATCGTCCCTCTAAAATCCTGGTTTCGTATCGATCCGCGGGGTTTGACTTCATATCGATCACACATCCATGACTTTGTATCGATCACACAGCTATAGTTTCGTATCGATCACTCCGGATCGATACGAACTCCCACATTTCAGATCTATACGAAATAGCTTCCTCCATCCACAATCGATACGAACTCCCTCCATTCCAGATCGACACAAAGTAAGTTCCATTCATCTTGTATCGATACGAGTTTGAAGCAAGAGATTCTTCTTTTAGTGGCTTCCTCGCCTCCAAGGCTACATTGCTACCTCTTCGACCTCACTCCACCCCAATTCCGACCTCAAAGATGCCGGAATTGGCGATGACCTTGGATGAAGCGGCATCGAGACTCGAGTCTTACCATGTTGGGATGGGGTTAATTAATTAATTACCTAGTTTAAATGGTTGATTTGAAGGATTAACGGATTGTTTGTTTTGGAGACGAAAGGCTTCACAGTTCTTTTTCTCGTGTTACTGATCGATACGAATCGGAAAGTGAAAGTAAAGGAAAGTGAAAAAATTTATCTAAGTACAAAAGGTATTTATATGCCTTCGTAACCAAGAAAAAGGCGTTTCGTATCCCAGTGGCAAAAACCGATAGAAGCGGTCAAAGTATGATCGATACGAAAGACGTTGAACAAACATACCTGGAACAATCACTTCCATCGATACAAAGACATGGTTTCATATCCGTCAACACAAGGCAGTCCAATTGGTTCGTACCCATTGGCATTTCGTATCCATCAGTGACCAGCCTCTATTTCGTATTCATCGATACGAATCCCATCGATACGAAAGTCACAGCAAGATCATATTTGGACCACTCCAATCCATCGATACGAAACAAAATTTTCATATCCATCAATTCAAGAACCCACCTATTATATCGATCGATATGCAAAACGACGTACTTGATTTATTTTGTATCGATAACCATCGATACGAAATCCACATCTAGACATCTCAGATCGATCTAGAAGAGGATCGCTACGAAGGAGTGGATTAAAACAACCATCGATCATTCTTATAACTCGAATTTCACATCGATCCAGGAGAGGACCGATATGAAACTCGATCCAAACAAGAACTTGACAATGACCCGTGAACGTGCAAACGCGAACAGGAGTCAGGTTAACATACGTGCATGTATGACAAATTAACATTCGATTTTCAAAATTAACAGGAATTGAATGCTTACCTGATGACAATCAGAACAATGAGCAACAAATTGCTAGCACTCGACCTCCAGTTACAACAAAACACCGCATGATCATTGGCAGTCTCTAATTCAACATTTATATTACTGGAAATTGATTAAAGGTTGCATGTCTAGACGAAAAGACAACAACTATTCAACGGATCGGATAGAACTTTTTCAGAATAAAGAATGTTGCTTTTCAAAGCACGTCATGTTCACACAGGACGTACTTCGGGGGGGAGGGGAAAATGTTATCCCGCCTTTTGGCAAGGCCGTGACACCAAGGACTTGACTAGAAACCAAAGACAATTTGTCCCGAAGATCGGTTATACACAGGTCCACTATGGATACTGGCAAATTTGGTCCGAGTCCAGATCGAGATACATTTAACATGGTATGACAAACAAAGCTATGAAATCCAATATTCCAAATTTCGGGTCATTCGGAGTTTGTATGCCCAAGTTATGGATCGATCAAAATCAATGAAGAAGATGTCAGTTCGTATCCATCAAAGTCCATCCCTCTTCGTATCCATCCAACTTTGTATCCATCAACTCCACATCCATCCCTTTCGTATCCATCAACCATCAATAGCTACCCATTTCGTATCAGTTCCATTTCTACCTATTTCATATCGAGCAACCAAGCATCGATACGAAACCTACCGCCAAGCATCGATACGAAGGCAAGGATATAATATCGATATGAAGAGCAATACACAGTATCAATAGGAAGAAGGCATAATCAACCAAGGGAAGCGATCTACAAGCGTGATATGTGGATCTCCCCTGAACTCTCGCTCCACGTCTTCGATGCACAACTGATCGATACGGAGGAGCATCGATACGAACCGATCGATACGCAACCATCATCCTACCTACAAAATCAATCTTAGATCGATCATAACTCAAAATCTACAAGTCCAAATGCCTCCAAATTTTCACAGAAGCTTTCCTATTCACTCAAGAATGTTCCTAATCGATCACAACTCAAATGGAGATATACTTGATCGATACGAAGAAGATGGGGATCGATCCCAAATGACCCCTGATCGATCTGGTGGGCCTACCCACATGTGAGAAGGAGTATTCCAAGTTCAGGGGCAGATATTTCCGACCTACACCTAAATAGCACCCCTACGCCTACAAAAAATGGACTTTTGACTCTGCTACGCCGTTACTCTGCCACAACTCCAATGTAACTTGAGTGTTAGAGTGTTGTACTATTGTAATCAGTTGTCAATCATCAATAAACAACCAAACATTCAAAGTGGACATAGGCAACAACGCAGAACCACTATAATTTCTTGTCTTTTTCTATTTCTGCATGCTTTTATTGGTGTGATTTTTAGATTAGCCTCCTTTTCCATTTAATTTCTTCATTTTAATCTCTTCAATCACATCTGAAGAGTGTTGTGCCCAATTTTGGTACAAACATACACACACACACACGAGCTTTGAAAATTAAATTAAGTATTATATTAATTTAATAAAGGGGATTTGGGTTCTTACACTTAAGTTAAATAAACGGTTTGGGAAAATTAACTAAATTTGTATCATCAAAATTTATAAATTTTAGATATGCTTAATCTTTAAATAAATGTTTTAAAGATTAATGGTAAGGATAAGTAATGGTTTTGGGTTGGTGTAAACAGTGTTTTTGGGGACATTTGTTTTTTAGCCCCGAATTAAATTTTAAATGGAAAATGTTATAAATATAATTAGAATTTTAATAAGGGAACTTTAAAGGTAATAACAAGTGCTGGAATCTTTTATAAAAAGATAGAAAATGTTATACGTTAAAATTATAAAAGGATGTGAGAATTGGATTTTCCTTAACTGACCTTCTTATTTTGGTGGTGTGGAACTTTCGTTCCATGCTTAACACTGAAAGGATGTTGTTTCGGGCTATTCTTATCTCTAACTTAAACAACAGTGGTTTTAACCTCTTTGACGTTGTTTTTAAAATAAGTATACTTTTTAGTGATCTATGAATATACTTATACTATCAGAATAAGTAGATGAATACTTTTTAAGTATTGAAAAGAGTATAGGTAAATAGTTAAATATATTTCTACAAGAATATAGATGTAGTTTTAATTAATAGAGGAGTATTAATTAATGAAGTGTTGATTTATAAAAGAAGTTTTATTAGATAAAAAGATGTTTTTTCTAATAAGAAGGGTTTTCAATTAATAAAAGATAAATAAATTAAAAAGGTATTAAAAGTCATTTATGTGACTTGACCATGCCTTGAATGAAGTGATAGTGGAGGTATGTTTACTTGCTTATGAGAAAGTATTTAGGACTTAGTTCCCTTATGCGATCATTCCCATTATTGTTGAAAAAGACCAAATTCATTGACTCGGCCTTGGAGAGACCAGGATCGGTAAGTGTTCTACTTATTGAAAACCACTTCAAGACTGAGAGACGGTTCACTGTTTTGGAAGTGAATGATGGAAACTATGAGTGGTTCTGGAATCCGTTGAGATGATTGAATCCATATGGGATTCATTATATGATCGAGTTTTGTTGAAAACTCGTGTGAAGATGCCAAACTTAGCCTCGACATCGGAAAACGACTAAAGATAGAGTAGGATGCATGATCCTGGGATTTAGCTAACCCATGGGGGGTACGACAACTCAATATATAGAGTATGCTTATAAATGTTGCTAGCGGGGAGTTGTTGATACTTGGTACACATTGTTCACGAGAGTGTTCAGGTGATGGTCCAGTTGTGCTTACCTTATGGTATATTTTACCTAAAAATATTCGACGCTCGAAAGATATTTTCTAATCCTTGTCATAGGAGATGATCTTATTGAGGAGGTCTCCGTGGGGAATACATTTATACGAACGTACCTAAGTGGTTTTGTTTCTATATCTAAATATGTTGTCAAATGTAACCAATGTAACCATTTCAGCTATGATTTATATTTAGATTGAATACCGTAGACATTATTATAATATCACTAAAATTTCCTATAAAATGGTTTAGTTATCGTAAGGTAAAAACCCATCCATGTTTATGTACGGCATGGTCCTATGAGATAAGTTTATTTCAAAGGGTTTTATAACATTAAATAATTCAAATTACTTGAGTTTTCTCATTGTGGTTTACTAGACTGATACGGGTGTTATTTTTCCTATATTGCTCGGGTTAGACCGAGCATATTTATAGATTTTAGTTGGATGCTTTGAAGTTTTGGGAGACGAGCTGGAGGCCCAGAGACGTATTCACGTATATGGTTATTTTTCCTCTGTGTTCATTGTTGTATTTAACAACAATTTTGAGGGACAGGTTGTAATGATTGTCCAGGTTGAAATAGGTTAGTATACTCTGATTGATGTCTATATACATATATATTACAATTTGTTTTGTGTAAAGATTTGTTGTATATTACAGATTATTCGTTCCGCTGTGGGATTCTATGCTGTTTGTTTTCTTTCTTTCTTTCATCCTTTTTTCTTTTCCCCAAAATATCAGGTTTTCTGGCATTCGATTGCATGACACGTAATACATTGGACATATTACTATCGATTTTCGGGGGTCGTAAATCATGGTTGTTACATTTGGTATCAGAGCCGAGGGTTAAGCGAGAAACTTTGTTTTGGTGGGGTATTTATTAGAGATAAGTTCAGTAGCGCCCTAGAATGAGTTTAAGTGTGTGTGTGTATGAGCACGTATTTGTTGGTGATATTAAAATGTTTTATGTTGTGTTGGTTGATCTATTGAGTGGGTTATGGATTCTGGTCATTACGAGTAATTAACATTACTGATAGGGATCTCTAAATACTTGAACAGAGCAATTCAACATGGCATTGTTTTGAAATTGGGTAAATGAAATACTTTTGCCTAGATTATATTTTATATGTAAATGAGTAATTTTTTAGAAATTATTATTGTATATATGGTGTGTTTGGCTATTGAAAAAATGATAATGTTTGATTATTATTATTTGTCATTTGCTGTTTGTGTTCTATAAAAGTTGTGATTATAATATAGAAAATATATTAAGAAATGGTTTTATAAAACCAAGGTGAAATTATATAAATATGGTTTGTAAATAAAAAGGATTGAAAAGTTGAGAATTTGAGAATTTAAATCCCGTTGGTTTTGGAATTTTTTTTTAAAGTTTTGGAGAATAATAATAATATTATTTGGAAAATATTTTTGGCTAGAAATATTTTAAATGGAATTTAAAAGAGATAAAAGCACTGAACTCACTTTGGTTATAGGAAAATAATTTCGATGGTGACTTCAACATCATCGACGTTCATTTCCGGGTTTCCAAGAGAAGAATTGCTACCACTGGAGTTTTGTTTTGGTAAAAATAGTATTTATTTTAAAATTAGAAATTATGATTTAAATTACAAAGAAATCAATTATAATATTTCAAAATAGATTGAATAAGAACATGGTGTTTAA
The DNA here is from genome assembly GCA_030737815.1 of Allium fistulosum. NCBI lineage: Eukaryota > Viridiplantae > Streptophyta > Magnoliopsida > Asparagales > Amaryllidaceae > Allium > Allium fistulosum. Next base: position 491,051,202 of record CM060905.1, on the reverse strand, counting down.
ACTCTGAAAATTTTCATTGAGTACTTTATGAAAATATGAGAAAGTAAGTTTGATAACTTATAAATTTTGAGAATTAGTAAGTTAAAACAAATTTTCAAATTTGTTGGATATGAAGGTTAAGAAAAGTAAAACTGAAATTGAACTTTGGAATGAAATTTAACTTAAGATAAGTTAAATAAAATGAAATTTGAAAAGAAATTTAACCTAAGTTAGGCTAAATGAAATAGTTAATTGAAATAAATTTTGGAAAAGGAATTTATTTTGATTTGAAACGAATTGATGGATGAACTAATTAGATAAATTAATGAAATAAATATACACTTAAGTCGTAAAGTGATTATATAACCCTGAACTGTAAATATAGTATGTGAATAAAATTAAGTCAAATAAATTTCATGAAATTTTAAGTAAGTAAGTTTGTATAACTTATAGATTTGAGGAACACTAAGCTAAAAACAAATTTTAAATTTGTGGAATATGAGTGTTAAGAAAATAAAACTTGAATTTGAACTAAATAATGAAACATAACTTAAGTTAAATAAAACAAATTTTGAAATGAAATTTAACTCAAGTTAAGTAAAGTGGGATGAAACGAGTTAAATAAACTAGGATTTGACTTTCGAATTGAAAATGAACTTAAATTATAAAATACAATTCAATTTGAGTTGTAAAATGAATTGAATATGGTTTAGAATGTTGTTTGATAGGAACAAATTTGAACTTAAGTTATAAAGTGAAAAAAAACATGGGAAGTGTTGTATAAAATGTTTATAATAAACTTAAGTAAATTTTTTATGAAAATGATTCATAAAGGAATTGAGTATGAAATGAAATGTTGTTTAACATAAATTGAATTTAAAGTGAAGATTAATAAGTGAATGTTAATGAATTGAGTGGAATGAATAATTGAATTTGATTTAAATTGAGTGCGGATCAAATGTATGTAAAAGGAATTGAATTTAAATAAAAGAATTGGGCATATGGAATGGGATATAATAAGAAACCCATCGAAATAAATATGTAAGTTGTACATATATTGTTTTACTGGCATAATTGTTTGATCTGGATTCGAATATTTGATTTCGAGGTGATTTACACTGATCTGAGTTAGGATTTTTCACTCGATTCTCGACGGCAGACACTAGATATGGATCTTTGATTGATTATGATATTCTCTATCATAGTATATGGCTATGTAAGGAGAATGATGGTTTCTAATCTAGGTATCAGATCTGAGTCCGAATTAGGGTGGTCGTGTGAACGATACTAGTTCGGAAGTAAAATTGTGTGATTGAGCGAGCGATCAGATTTGATATTGCGTACGGATGATATATATACATCGTACGGGCTTTAGTAAAGTAAATGTTGGAAATTAAAATTGCAGAATAATATGAATATGAATTATATGATTGGATAACATTGGTAAATAAGATGCAGGTATATAAAAGCAAGAGCTAATTTGATGCCTTTGGTTTCATAAGAAAATTTTGGGTCGCCGACTAAAAGGTACAAGTTTATATTATTGTTTGGTTTGATGTTTTTATGATTGAGCCACTTGGCTTTTGTTTTCTTTGTTGGTTTGGGCCAGTAGTGGCAAGTTTAAATTATTTTGATCCAGCTGCGCAAAGGAGACGCTGGCAAAAATTTCCGTAAATTTAAGGCGTTAGAAAAATTTTGAGAAATTTTGAAGAAATTTTTGATAAAGAAAATTTGATTTTGAGTTATAACCTGAAATGATTGGATGGGATAATGTTAGTTCGAATCTATGAATGAATTTGGAAACTTAATAAAAGTAATAACAAAGTTTCAACGAGTTGATTTTTAGGAAAAGTTAAAGGCTTAGACAATTTGGAGAACTATTTTAACTAATTTTTTTAAAAAGTTAATGGGTTAGGGCATTTTTCATACCTTGGAAATTTCGGGGGAAAAATTCTTTTAAGGGGGGAGAATGTAACGACCCGGAATTTTAGTCATTTGAATTGGGAATATTTAATGGGTTTTAAATATTGAAAAGTTAATTTTATAAGTTAAATAACCTGAATTTCAAATATGGCGATTTATTTGGTAGTTAACTAATTGGTTTAAATAATTGAATCTTGGGTTTTAAGTAGGATAAAAATGATTTCAAAGCTTATTTAAAATTCTATTTAATTGGAATGAAGATAATAAATTTTTTAATGTTAATTTAAAATTGATTAATTTGGTTTTTATGATAATTCGTTTTAATTAACGTGTAAAAAATAGCATTCCGGGGCACTGTCTCGGATTTCGACGAAACCAGTGTCATTAGATCTGTAATAGTGTATTATTGTATGCCATCGAATTTCATAACGATCGGACGTACCGTTTGGACGTGTGAGATTGAAACGTGCAGAAATTAATTTTAGAAAATTATATAATATAATTGGGTTCAAAAATCTATCTTCCGCATATGATCTAATTAGGTCTCGAATAAGTTCCATTGCGTTCGAAATAGGGGTATAACATATAGAACGCCAAGCGACATGCCTTGTTTGGAGTTCGAAAGTTTGGACGTTTTATAGCTTGATAATTTAAAATTTAAATAACCTATATATTATTATATAACCATATCTGACCATACATCAGCCCATACTTCTTCATTACAAGCCACACCCCACGTACACAAGCCCTAATCCTCCTACGTCTTCTTCTCGTTTATTTCTACCATCTCCAGAGCAAGAAAATAAAGTTTTCAGAAAACTTTAAAAATAAAAATCGAAGCAAATCCTTATCTAAAATTCATGAAATTGGATTCACTGGAATCAGGATATTGAGAGCTTCATTCCAACATGTTTTTGGATGAGTCCGTTGCATTTTGGGTGGAGGCCGAGGTGTGGAAACGAGCTATGGTTGGCATTTGCTTGGAATCGAGGAAGAATGGGCTCGATCGAAGCCTGTAATTGGGATCGTGAGTGTGTGTAGCACCTTAGCGCCGAGAAGTGGAAGTTGCAGTTCCCTGGAAGGAGGGTGACACTTGTACAGTCAATGAGAAAATTGGCACAGTCGCATTACGCTTGGGTGTGGTGAACTCGACAAAATTGGCACGGGCAAGTGGAGATTCGAAAGTGAAGTTCAATGCAATCGTTGGATTTTCGATTCGCATTGCGGAGCTCCGTGTCATCAAAGGTGCGTGCACGGCTATGTCGCGACATGTACAAGGAGATATAATGTTTGGGGAAGAAGTGATAAGGGTATAATTGCAATTTATTTGAAATTGAGTATATTAAATTATATAATTAAATCGATAACTTAAAAATTTAATAACTTGTCCATACGAGTTCCAATCGAAACGCGGATTTTTGCATTGTGCTTGTAATGACGTAAGATTTACAATGGAACTGGTTTGGACGAATTTGGAGACTGTTGAAATTTGTGCTGAAATTGGACGTCGTTCGATTTTAGTTCCAAACCGGAATGCCTCAGCAACAACAGGAATTTCAGTGAGTTAATCTTACCTTTTTGGTTAACTAGTATGATATATAGTTAATAAAAATTTTATTGAATGATTATTTGGATGATTTGCTATATTTATTTTGTTTGGATATATTCCCGCCCCTGGAGCAGGCGAAACACTATTACGTTCCCGTGTAAGAGCGGACGACCCTTTGTGTACGACCCGCCTTGAATCAGTTGATTTATATTTTATAATTATATACTGTATGAGATGCAGGGGAATAGGTTGGAGGGATCCAATAGGATTCCTCATCACTGTTGGTTTTACTTTTCATATATAGTGTTATATGATATGTTGGAAGTTATATTGTGATTGGTTGAAGCGATATGGTCGATATAAAGTGCTTTAAAATCCCTAAAATTAAACATGCATTTAAATTGGATAAATTGAGATTAAATATATATATATATTAAATATACATTGCGTTGTTTACACACGTTTTAGTTTGTTGGACATAAATGGATAACTTGGGAAGTTATTACCTTTAGATAACAAGTGGTGATGGGAACACTTGATTAAATTAAGTAAAAATGACATTTATATTAGAAATACTTCCAAATCCTTATAAAAAGTAATTTCGCAAATATTTATTTAAAGTAGTTTAATAAAGAAGTTTTGAAGTTTAAAATGTTTTATATTTAATTCTAAATTTCAATCATAAAGGATTTTATATTAAACATGTTTTTATGGATTTTAAATAAATTATAGAATAGATATTTTAAGAGATATTTAAAATAATGTTTTAAATCATAATATAATAGTTTATAAAGTATTTCTAATAGTATAATAGTTTTTAAAGTATATTTAAGTGTATATATAGATTTTAGTTATAAGTTAAATATTTTATATAAAGTAAATTGAAGTTTTTATATTATATTATCTTTTTAAATCTTTCTTAATATTAAATATATTTCCTTATAAATAAATTAGTGTATATATATATATATCAAAACATCATTTTTAGTAGATTTAACATATTAGTAAGAATTTTAAAAGTATTTATATATATATATATATATATATATATACATGCACACAAGCTTTGAATATTAAATTAAGTATTCTATCAATTTAATAAAGGGGATTTGGGTTCTTGCACTTAAGTTAAATAAACATCATTTTTCAAATGATGGCCCAATTGTGTTTACCTTATGGTATATTTTATCTAGAGATATACGGTGCTCGGAAGTTATTTTATGATCCCTGTCATATGAGATCGATCCCATTAAGGAGGTCTCCGTGGAAAATCCATTTATACGAATGTACCATAGTGGTTTTGTTTGTATACCTAAATATGTTGTAGAATGTAACCAATGCAACCACTTGAACTATGATTTATATTTACATTTAATACCCTGGACATTATTATAATATCAGTAAAATTTCCTATAAAATGGTTTAGTTATCGTAAGGTAAAAACCTGTCCATTTTATGTACGGCGTTGTCTTATGAGATAAGTTTATTTCAAAGGGTTTTATAACATTAAATAATTCAAATTACTTGAGTTTCCTTACGTTGGTTTACCGGACTGATCCGGGTGTTATTTTTCCTATGTTGCTCGGGTCAGACCGAGCTTATTTACATATTTTAGTTGGATGCTTTGGAGTTTCGGGAGACGAGCTAGTGGCCCAGAGACATTTTTACGTATATGGTTACCTTTCCGCTGTGTTCATTGTTGTATTTAATAGCAATTGTGAGGACAGGTTGTTATAACTGTTCAGGTTGAAATATGTTAGTATACTCTGATTGATGTCTGTATAAATATATATTACAATTTGTTTTGTGTAAAGATTTGTTGTATATTATAGATTATTCATTCCACTGTGAGATTCTATGTTGTTTGTTTTCTTTCTTTCTCCCTTCTTTCTTTTCCCCTTACTATCGGGTTTTCTGGAATTCGATTGCTTGATACACAATACAGTGCATGTATTAGTGTTGATTTTCGAGGATCGAAAATCATGGTTGTTACATTTGGTATCAGAGCTGAAGGTTAAGCAAGAACCTTGGCTTCGGTGGGGGTATTCATTAGAGATAAGGTCAGTAGCACCCTAGAATGAGTTTAAGTGTGTGTGTGAGCGTGTATTTGTTAGTGATATAAAAAATTTATATTGTGTTGGTTGATCTATTGAGTGGCTTATGGATTTTGGTCAATACAAGTAATTAACGTTATTAATAGGGATCTCTAGACACTTGAATAGAGCAATTCGACATGGTATTGTTTTGAAATTGGTTAAATGAAATAATTTAGCCTAGATTATATTTTATATATAAATGAATATTTTTTCAGTAATTATAATATATGGTGTGTTTGTCTGTTAAAAAATGATAATGTTTGATTATTATCATTTGTCGTTTGCTGTTTGTGTTCTAATAAAAGTTGTAATTATAATATAAAAAAAAATAAGAAATGGTTTTATATAACCAAAGTGAAATTATATAAATATGGTTTATAAAAGCGATTTATAAATAAAAATGATTTAAAAGCTGAGAATTTGAGAATTTAAAACCAATTGGTTTTTGGAAATTGTTTTTAAAGTTTTGGAGAATAATAATAGTAGTATTTGGAAAATATTTTTGACTAGAAATATTTTTAATGGAATTTAAAAGATATAGAAGCACTTAACTCACTTCAGTCGCTGGAAAATAATTTCGATGATGACTGCAGCATCATCGACGTTCATTTTCGGGTTTCCAAAAGAGGAATTGCTACCATTGGAGTTTTGTTTTGGTAAAAATAGTTTTGACTTTAAAATTCGAAATTATGATTTGAATTACAAAGAAATGAATTATAATATTTCAAAATAGTTTGAAATAAGAACAGGGTGTTTAAACTCTGAAAATTTTCTTTGAGTACTTTATGAAAATATGAGAAAATAAGTTTGATAACTTATAAATTTTGAGAATTAGTAAGTTAAAACAAAATTTTAAATTTGTTGGATATGAAGGTAAGAAAAGTAAAATTTAAATTGAACTTTGGAATGAAATTTAACTTAAGATAAATTAACTAAAATGAAATTGGAAAAGAAATTTAACATAATTTAGGCTAAATGAAATAATTTTTGGAAATGGAATTGGTTTTGATTTGAAATGAATTAATGGACGAACTAATTAGATAAATTAATGAAATAAATATACACTTAAGGCGTAAAGTGGTTATATAACCCTAAACTGTAAATATAGTATGTGAATAAATTTAAGTCAAATAAATTTCATGAAATTTTAAGTCAAATAAGTTTTATGAAATTTTAAGTAACTAAGTTTGTATAACTTATATATTTGAGGAACACTAAGCTAAAAACAAATTTTAAATTTGTGGAATGTGAATGTTTAGAAAAGAAAACCAGAATTTGAATTATAAAATGAAACATAACTTAAGTTAAATAAACTAAATTTTGAAATGAAATTTAACTCAAGTTAAGTAAAGTAGGATGAAACGAGTTAAATAAATTAGGATTTGACTTTCGAACTGAAAATGAACTTAAATTATAAAATACAACTCAATTTGAGTTGTAAAATGAATTGAATATGGTTTAGAATGTTGTTTGATAGAAACAAATTTAAATTTAAGTTAAAAAGTGAAATAAACATGAGAAGTATTGTATAAAATGTTTATAATAAACTTTAGTAAAAATTTATGAAAATGATTCATAAAGGAATTGAGTATGGAATGAAATGTTGTTGAACATAAATTGAATTTAAAGTGAAGATTAATAAGTGAATGTTAATGAATTGAATGTAAGTGAAATTAAAATGAATAATAGAATTTGATTTAAATTGCATGCGGATCAAATGAATGTAAAAGGAATTGAATCTAAATAAAAGAATTGGGAATAAGGAATGGGATATAATAGGAAACCCATTGAAAATAATACGTATGTTGTACGTATATTGTTTTACTCACATAATTGTTTGGTCCAGATTCGAATATACGATTTCGAGGTGATTTACACCGATCTGAGTTAGGATTTTTCACTCGATTCTTTACGGCGAACATTGGATATGGATTTTTGACTGATTCTGATATTCTCTATCATAGTATATGGCTATGCAAGGAGAATGGTGGTTTCTAAAGGTATCTCGTAAGACCACATCACATATAAACACGACGGGTTTTTCCCTTACGATAACCAAAACATTTTATATAAAGTCTCGTGATATATAATAGTGTGTAAGTAAAAAAACTAATCCAAATAGCCAAAATTGTTACATTAATTAAATTCCAGCATACTAGGCTCTACAAACAAAACCGTAAAGGCTCGTATTAGAGAATGGATTCCATACAATGACTGGGCTACTGGGTACTGCCCATCACAGTACACTTCTAGAAAAATGTACCGAGGACCTCGTCGGGATCCACTACAACACAAGACTGGCCCTATCCCTAACCTGGATAAAACCGAATATGTTATCACCCCGTGTGTTCCCACCCTTAAGAATCGAGCGCTCCCTTTTTCATGCACAACCATATCCATAATTTATATACATTTCCAAGGGTATCTAGAAAAGTGATAATATACACTAATTGGGTGCGACCCACTTAGTCTTGCTGCATCTCCCCTGTTTTAGTCATTCCCGGTTGATGAGGCTTGAGGCTAACGTTGCCTTTCAAGGACAATTCCACTTAGAATGCTCATCGTCCTCCAATGACGATGTTCTGAAAGCATTCGTCCATACAAGTTGTCCTGGGTCTGGACAAACTGAATCACCGTTTTCACTATCTTCACGATATCCAATCGCAACGTTCTAACCGGATCGAAGTGGTTTTCGGATAATTAAATCCGATCCCGGTCTCTTCGAAACGATTATCAAAATTGGCCAATATTGATAGTCGGTTATTTAACTATCATATAACATCCATAGGCAGTCACTAGGCCATTATTTATAATTTTCCAAATTTATTTTCAAATATCTTTATAAGCTACATATTCAAATTTCTTCCAATATTTCAAACTTTGAAAACCAATTCAAATTCTAATACCCATAACAGGATTTTCCCAAACCATCTCAATATCTTAGAAATATTTTCCTTCGATTCCATTTACAATTCAATACTTGAAAATATTTCTATAATAATAATTATCTCGTGGGAGAAATATTTCAAATCCTTCCAGTTCAATACTTAGAAAATAATTATAAGTATATTTTTCAAAAATCAATTTACCTCCAATACTTTGGAAATATTCCATTTATTTCACAATTCACAAATTCTTTACAAATTTCATTTGCAAATCCCCTGACTCATTTTTAACGAATTCTATAAGTTCCGGAATTTGTTAATTAACTTCCTTTTAAATTTCCAAGTCAATTTCACTCGCCTAAACCCCCAATTCCCATTTCAAACTCCTTTTATGCATTCTAAATTCATTTTGAATTTCTATATTTAATCACCTTGGAAATTAACTTAAATTTCAGCATTTCACTATAACATTCCTTTTTCAAACCACTCTCCATCTACCAACTTAACTTACAAATCTCGAGGTAATTATAAATCGCTTCAATCTTTTGCCTTCAAACCATATATATATATAATAAATATTTTAAAGAAAAATAATTAAATTTCAAAACATGGTTAAGTACTATTAAAATATCAAAGCACCTTTAATTAAGTATTGATAACTCATTTCCAATTCATTTTAAATAAAACCAATTCGTTTACAAGCTTATTAATAAAACTTAAATTTTCTTTCACCAATATAAAATATTTGAATAACCACTTTCTGAAATATTCCAATACTAACTAGTTCTAAAATTTCATAGTTTAAAAAATAAAATTTCCTTTCTTTTTAAAAACAAAACTTAACTTCTAAATATAAATATTTTAAAAAAAATTCCAATAACCAATTTCAATTTATAAATTCCTCTCGAATCACAACACATCGATTTCCTTTCCAATTCCCTTTCCAATTCACTTTCCAAAAATAAACTCTACTATTTTTCCCAAAAACTATTTTCATATATTGATATAAATTCACACTGTGAAATTTATATTTCCAATTTATCACTGATTTCTTTTCCCTTATTTATAAACATCGTTTATAAATTTACAAACTCCCTTGGTTTTACTTGTTTATAAAAATCAAATCTTATTTATAAAATCCCGTTCTATAAATCCCTTTCCTTATAAATTCCATTTATTTTTCAAATCTATTTTCAATATCGATTTTTAACTTCTTTCCATATTCTTTCTCGAATATCATTCTAAAATCCAATCTTAAAAATCCCTTTACATAATTTATTTTAAAATCTCTATTAAAAATATTTTCCGAATAGTCAAGTACAAACCCAAAAATCAATTTTTTTTATCCAACTCGATTTCCTTTATAATAATCCAAATTCCAATATAAATATTTTTATATCTAAAATCCCTTTAATTCCTTCAAATTCAAAAATAAAATTTATGGTAGTTAAAATACCAAAATTCAGGCCAGTGCTACTATAGCATCCAATTATTCAAATCACAACGATAATCTATAACAGATTATTCTAACACATCATATATTATTATATATGAAAAACAATCAATATAAATTTGAGGAATCTAGTTGGATCCCCCCAACCTATTTCCCTGCATCCACAGATGTTAATACAACATGAAAACAAATTCCACTTCAAGGGGGATATCGCGGTAATATAGGTACATCCGCTATTACGTGGGGGGCATAGGGTCTCATCTCCTCCAATCGGCGGAAAATAAATCCAACTACTAATATATATACGACTATATATATTTAATATCCAAACTGATAATAATTTATAATTTCAACCAGCATCCAATAATTAATTTTAACTATTAAAATTAATTCTAGTAATCCAAATGAGTGAGATTTTCTCACCTTTGATTTTATGCAATTCGTTCCAAATTTTAAATCAAATTGAACCGTGTTCAATTAAATTTAAAAATCCCACATATCTTCAAAATTTTCCGAACCAATTTTTATCGCGTAGATTTATAGCTACGACCCAAGTTCAACTTGCTGTTATTCATTTTGGACCTTGAATAGATAAACGATATGAAATTTATAAATCCTTTTGATTATTATTAATATCGCAAATTTCCTTATTCATTACAGTAAATAAAATTAATTACCTTCCCATTCTTCCTATCGCGTACGAATGTGAATCATTCTCGGCCTGCTCTGACTACCGCTGACCCACTGCCTACTTGCTCGAATGACATGGCCCTTGCCTACGATCGATAAACGCCTCCATCGCGGCTGCGCATCAGCCACTGTCACAAAATCAACCAAAAATTACACTTCAAAACGACCTAGCAGCCAGCCAACTCCATCGCCAAAATCACCAAACTCAAGTCGCCGACCACCTGTCCAAGCTTACCACGACACCGGCCCAACCCAACCGAGCTTCCCCCATACGCGACCCCTCCTCGTTCGCCATCGACTATCACGTGCTCGCGCACTGCCGCGCCTTCACCCAGTGCCACGAACTTCGCCGCCCCTTCAACACGCGCCTAGGCACGATGAACACTCACTTCGAATGGCAGCACCACGTGGCCGATTCCACTCATTCATCGCCTTTCGCGCTCTAGCCAATGCGATTTTTATCGCGTGGATCTCTTCTTCTTTTTTTATGATAAAGTTTCGAACTGATTGAGGAAAAGAATTCATGATTTTCGAACAGAAAAGAAGAGAACAGGGACGCGTGATTTTAAAGGGTTACAAGAGGTTTCTTCATACTTGATAGATGGCGTGTTTGAAAAGGTATAGTGACAGAGTGACAGAAGAGACAACCCAGTCCAATCAAAGAAAATAAATTATTTAATTTTTTAAAATCTCTCGATTTAAGTAACTCAAAATTTCGAACCCCTATCGACGCGTGCCACTAGGCGTTTGTAATGTTATACCCATATTCCAAATGCAATGGAAAAAGTTTCGAGTCCTAATTCGATCGTATAGACAAATAGCTTTTTGGACCCAATTATTATATTAAATTTCGATATTAATTTCAACGCGTTTTTACCCTGTACGATCAAATGATAATTCCAAACACTACGAAATTTGAAATCCGTTAATAATACACTATTACGGATCTAATGGAACTAGTTTCATCGAATTCTAAGACTGTGTCGTGGATCGCTATTCTAACACGTTGATTAAATCGACGATTTCAAAATTTATGAAATCGCTTGAAATTTCAGTTATAAAGTCCTACTAACTAAATTATAATCCCAAATCCAGTATTTAAAACCATTTAAATATTTCAAATTAAACATCGAAAAATTCGGGTCGTTGCATTCCTCCCCCTTAAAAGAATTTCGTCCTCGAAATTGCTAAGGTAGGAAAATGCTCCAAACCCATTAACTTAACAAAATCCACTTAGTTAAAACTCGATATTCCACCTTTCTAAATCTTTTAATCTCAACCAAAACAATTAGTTTCCAACTTCTAATTCAAAATCCTTTATTTCCATTATGTTTGCACAAAAAATGGGCAAACACCTCCAAGTCGTATGATTTAGTTGATTTTATGTTGTTTTTAGTGATCTGGGTGATTTATGCAAATATATAAAAAGCAGGGACTAAACTGTAAAAGACACACAGATTTATAGTGGTTCGGCCAGAATGTGCCTACGTCCACTTTATATGTTATTCTCCTTTACTGTTCAGATTACAAGTACAAAGCTTTGATACAAGTATATGAAAGTTGTTTGAAAGTTCTATCCGTGCTTGAGCTCTCAAACTTGTCTACCATTGTTGTACCCTTACCCCTCTATTTATAGAGTGAGGCTGGAGGTAGGGGTCTTGGATGTATGTAGCTGCTGGTGGGCCTGGGCCGATGTAATCTGGCCTGGCAATGCTGGTTCAGTAACGCCTTGGTTCGATAGTGAGTGGAGCGTGGATCGTTCCGGTAGTTCTGGTCCGGTGGTGAGTTGGTTGATTTCTGGTCCGGTGGTTCTGGTCCGGTGGTGAGTGGGCTGAATTCCGATTCGGTGGTGGTTGGAGTGGTTTTGGTTCGGTAGTGTTTACTTTGGTTCGAGTTGGTTCGGTCTTTCATGGTTGTGAATCTGGTTCGGCAGTAGTAGGGATGCCGAATAAAACTTAGGCAAGCCTGTACGAAACTGGTGCTTCTTGGTCTTGAGATCTCCTGGGTGAGAACATGCCCAACATTTGCCCCCCAAAGTGGGGCATATGCCGTGCTTTATTTTAAAATCAATGACGTTTAGCTTGGATACTCCCATTCGGCCCAAATGCCAAACCAGCCGGTCCGGTCGTCTATGTTTGCCTATAAGTATGGGCCTTACGCTCTTGTTATTCCTTACTGTCTGAAATAGCCGAACAAAACCCTTGCCTGCCGAATCAATCATATCATCGAAACAGCTTTGACTGCCGGACCAGGTGAGGTTTTCTTCTGCCGAATAAACTTTATGCTTGAATTACCGAATGAACTTTAGGGAGTATGAGTGCCGAATGAACTCGAAGACTCGAATTACCGAACGACACTTAGGGAGTATGAGTGCCGAATGAACTCGAAGACTCGAATTACCGAATGACACTTAGGAAGTTTGAGTGTCGAATGAACTCCAAGATCCGAATTACCGAATGACACTTAGGGAGTATGAGTGCCGAATGAACTCCAAGATTCGAATTACCGAATGACACTTAAGGAGTATGAGTGCCGAATGAACTCCAAGACTTGAACTACCGAGTGAAGCTTTTATGTTTTGAATTATGGACCAACCCCGAGATCGTTAGTAGACGGGTACGGTCCTCAAGAGCTCTTGAACTCACCGCCTGATTGCTTTCCCAGCTCCCTCAAAGATGAGAAGCTTGATGTTATCTCTCGCTCTTTTGGGATCGACAGAGCGCACATGTTATTTCTGGGGGAAGGAGTGATGCCGTATAACCCCCCTGAAGGATATTTTGCTTATAGCAGGTATCTTTGCATATGTGGTGCCATCCCACCTATCAATGCTTGGATAATCAGCTTCATCACATACTTGAAGGTGGCTCCTTTCCAGCTTCAGCCCAACTCCTATGCCATCTTGGTGAGCTTGTTCGTCATCTTCCAGAGGAGATACGGGCGTCCTCCTTCCAAGCGGGAAATCCGGTATCTGTACAACTTAAGAGGCTACAAGAAGGGGTCTCCGTATATTAGCTTAGAATCAGCCGTGTTTTTCAAGCCAGTCCTGGACTTATATTCAAAATTTAGCATGTTCAAGAAGGAATGGTTCTTTGTCAAGGACGACTCTGTTTCTTTCCATCGCTTCACCTCTGGCTGTAAGTTGAATCTTATTTATAATTTCCGTTCTGACTGCAATGCTCCTCCTTATGTGCTTTATTTCTTGCTAGCGACAGGTGGCTTTGCGGTTGTAGAGAATGATCGTCTGGTTCAGATGGCTGCGGAAATAGAAGCCATTTCGGAAGGCGAGAGGGCGGCTTCTTATTTGATCAGGAATGCTACTCTTTTGGGGCTCAACTTAATCCTGCCACGCCAGTCTGTGGTCAAGCAAAGAGACACAGCTGAGGAGAGGGCCACCAAAGCTAAAGGAGGGGCTACGGCGAAGAGCAGTAAAAGGAAACCCTTCTCGAAGCATCCAATTGCCGGGGGGAAGAAACTTAAGAAGTCTGATGGACCCTCCCCCAGCACATGTCCAGATGTCCCAGAGGAGGAAGATGTGGAGGAGGAAAGAGGCGAGGATGAAGGAGGTGAGGCGGAGAGTGGAAGTGGTGGAGAAGGCGATGGTGATGGTCATAGCGATGATGGTGGTGACGGACAGAGCATTGGTGGTACTGGGGCTTTGTCTTCTAAGCAAGCAGGTGTGATCCAGGAGTGGACAGATGATGCTTTCCGCCTAGCTTTTGAAGGGTCGGAGGAAGGATCGACTTTAGTGGAGAAGCCTAAGAAAGCTGACAAGGCCGAGATCGGTGCCGATTCTTCTAAGAGCGCTTCAGCTAAGGCAATTCTTGCGATTCAAGGTGAATTTTTGACTCCTGCCGACTCCATTTATGATAAGGATTTAGGAATATTTTATGGCCTACTCCCGTCCTGGAATGAGATTCAGGACTTATTGCAGTATCCTACTCCTCCCCAGGGTTTGTATAACAAAAGCGTCTTTTTACTCTTCTTAACTTGATGTATTTCTTGAATTATAGCTCAATGTATGCTTGTAACACTGGGTTTTTATCACATAAGCGGGTAAGGTGGCCAAGACGTCGGATGTTAGGCACCGTCTTGAACAATACAAACTCCTCAAGGCTTCTACTAAACCAAAGCCTCCGACTAACTGCCCTGGAGACGTAGTCAGCTACCGTCCTCTTCTTGGAGTTATCAAAGAGGATATCCAAAAGAAGAAGAGGAGTCGCTCCTTGTTTGAATCTTCACATGGTCCTCAGCCCCCAACTCAGCCTCTTTAGGATACCACGTATGAGAATACTGAGTTTATACCTTCTCCGCACCCATCTGAAAATCCTACCGTTACCCCGATAGATCATCCCGGCTTGGCTCGTAACCCGTTTGCGGGTCATCCAGATCTGGATTTAGGTTCTCATGATATTACCTTTGATGAGGCTACCGGTGAGCACCTTCTCCCTCGCAATCCTATGGTAAGAGTACTAAATGAAGCTAAGTTCCTGGACCTTGATTTGCTTAGCACTAGGGTTGTAACTTTGGGGGATGAAGCTAAGGCAAACATTGACCGGGTTGCTGAGGAAACCAGGAAGCTGATGGGGCATCATGCTCGACTGGTCAAGGCTGGAGAAGAAATCGGCAGTGCTAACATTCGACTGCGGTTAATGGTTTCCGACCAGGCCAAACAACTCGCTGATCAGGCCATCCAGATCTCTCAACATGAGGCCGCCTCTAGGCAATTAAAGAAGACCATGGAAGAGGCCAACAGGGTAGAGTTACGGAAAATGGAGGCCGTCTGTAAGGAATGGATTGATATGGCTATTGCAACGGTGGATGAGGTTCGGTAAGCGGATCTCGAGCGGGTACATGAGTTATCTGAGAAACTTGAGGTCGCGGAGCTTGCTCACACCAAGCTGAAGGAGGAGATGGAGGCAATGAGGAAATCCTTTCAGGCCGACTACTCGCGATACCAATCGGAGAGGGATGCTGCCATTGCAAAGCTGTTGGCTTCTGAGGACCGAATAAGGGAGTTCGAGGAGAATGAGGGGATAATGGATGAGATGCTTCAGGATATATACTTTTGCACTTGGAAACAGGGCAACTTATCTTGGATGGATGATTACCCCCGAGTCATGGCCAGGATTTATCTCAGGGCCTTGGAGGAGGCTAAGGCCGATGCAGATAAGGAGGGTGGCGTGGCCTTTAGAATGATTGTGGTTACGGCTCAATTCTCCAAGGAGGAGAAAGCGGTAGTGAAGGAGGGTATGCGGCTGCTTACTGCTGAGGAGGTAGGTGTGCAGTTAGAGGATGATGATCAAGGAGCAGATGCTGGTAAGTCTTCCCTTGTAACTTTCCGTAACTTGGTTGCTTATTATTAATGAATTCTTTCCTTGATCGGACAGGCGGGACCTCCGGAGCACCAACTTCCTCTGGTCAACATGCTGAGAGTTCCCACTCCACAGTTAAAGAGATCCCGGAGGGCCAGCAGGACAAGGGTACAGCTCCGATGCAGCCGACTCCATGACTTGGCCTGGATATTTTTTGTTTACTTGACATTGCTGTCTATGTTAGTCTCAAATCAGCAGCGTAACTTTTAGGCTGTAATTTGTTACTTGTAACAAACGACTTTATTCGTGGCGTGTAATTTTTAACTTAGGCTGATTCTATTGTATTTGAATGCTTTCGTTATTTTGATGTGTTGCATAAGAAATATAGCTGTGCTTATGCCTGTGATTCGATCGTGTTTGATGTCAAGTTCTGGCTTAACATGTAATTTCATACCTTGCAATGTTTAATGTGATGTGCGAATAAATTATAGCTACGTATTTATACACAAAAGAAGAAAGTACCGCCCTTCATGTTTTAGTTATAGACGGTTGCTTTGAATGTCTTATATGACTGAGTATGGAATGCAGTTGATTGACTCGTCATCCAATTGTGAGTTCTTAGTGAGCGTCTCCTATCTTGTGTCCTGTACTTTAGGGATTGTTATAGAGGATAGGAGGAAAGTTTTTAAATAAAATAGAAATATAAGAAATAGTAAAACTTCCAATCACGGAAGGCCTTCAATGTGCTTGAGTTCGTGGCAAACGGGTTTTGCAGTCACTTTCCCTAGCTGTGGGTCTTGGAGACATTTGTCACCCATCTTACGCCTCTGCGGGGAGTTTATCTTTTTTTTTACCACAGCCGTACTTAAGACACATCGGAGCCGAGATCGCGCACAGTAACTACCCGGGCCATTATGGCCCATAATCGTGGGTATTATTCGATTTACCATGGCCGGCTAGCGTGGGTGCTGATCGTCAACCGTGAACTACCCATGGCTGGCCACACCTTATGTTGGGGCTTAAAGTAGGTTCACGGCTGCCGGCGAGCCGAACGCCGCAATGAGCTGCCTCGGCTATAGTCGGCCTTCTCGGGGGCTTATAATCGGCTCATTACAGTTGGCTTTAAGGGCCGTCGCGAGCAATGAGTTAACCCGCAGCAGAGGGATGCCGGAGCAAAAGTGTCTCATTGGCGAGGGCATAGATTCGCATAGTACCTGTTAGGTCTTGTCCAGGTGAAGTCGCGCTGTGGAGTGCCTTGAATGGAAATGATATATGCATAGGATTTTGTTCAACAGAAAAGGATAAAGTTAACAAGTAGCCAAGACACAAAGGAACAAGTTAAAAAAGAGACAAGTTTTTAAAGTGGTTCGGCACGAAAATGCCTACGTCCACTGATTCTCTTTGTTAATTCACTTCATATGGGCTGTACAAGTTAAGAAAAGTATCGACGAAGGTGTTGGATGTTTCATGCCCTCTGGAACACCTCTCCGTCCACTGTTGACAAAATATAAGCTCCGTTGTGGAGATCTTTATGAATTACATATGGTCCGTCCCAGATTGGATCTAGTGCTCCGGGGCGCGGGAAGATTCGCTTGAGGACAAGATCTTCCACTTGTAAGCTACGATGCTTGACTTTGGAGTTGTATTGCGCTGCCACTTTTTGCTTATGAGCTGCTGCTTTGAGGGCTGCATCATTTCTTCTTTCCTCAATTAGATCCAAAGACATGTGAAGGAGTTCCTCGTTCTCTTCTGGGTTATAGTGGATCCTACGGTGGGAAGGCACTATAGTTTCAACTGGGAGCATAGCCTCCGATCTATATGCCAAAGAGAAAGGAGTATGCCCCGTTGATGTTCTGAAAGATGTGCGATAGGCCAAAAGGGCCGTCGGAAGTTCATCCACCCAAGCGCCTTTTGACTTTTCAAGTTTCTTTTTGATTAGAGTTTTGAGAATTTCGTTGACACCTTCGACTTGTCCGTTTGCCTGGGGATAAGCTACAGATGAGAAGCTTTTGTGAATTCCGTGCTCTTGGCACCAGTTGGCGAACTCCTCGCTGTCAAACTGAAGTCCGTTGTCCGATATGATTTTAAGTGGGACCCCGTACCAGCATAGAACATTTTTGATCAAGAAGTTAATAACTTTTGCTGAAGATACTTTATTTAGGGGTTCTGCTTCGACTCATTTGGTGAAATAGTCGACTGCCACTATAGCATATTTGGCTCCGCCTCGGCCCATTGGCAGTTCGCCAATCAGGTCAATTCCCCATACTGCAAAGGGCTAAGGGCTGGTCATTTGGGTAATCTCAGTTGTAGGTAGCCACGAAATCTTCACAAACTTCTGACATCTGTCACATTTTTTGACAAAATCTAAGGCGTCTTTGTTTAAGGTGGGCCAGAAGTATCCATATCGGAGTATTTTCTTTGCCAGAGCCTGCCCTCCAGTGTGATCTCCGCAGCTTCCTTGATGGATGCTGGATAAGATTTCCTTTGCTTCCCTTTCAGCGACACACCTTAATAAGGGGTTAGAGAAGCCACGCCGATAAAGGGTACCTTCTTTTATTGTGTAGCGGGAAGCTCTCCTCAAGATTTTCTTGACTTCGTTACGCTTGTCGGGCAGTGTGCCGTCTTGTAAGTATTTTTGGATGGAAGTCATCCAAGTTTCCTCTTTGATTGTAGCTATCAGATTCACCTGCTCGAAACTTGGGGTCAGTTGCTTTGAGATGGCCACTGCTCCGAAAATAGTGCCATCTCTCATGCTAGCTTGCTTCGCCAATTCGTCGGCCTCTTGGTTCTCTTCCCGAGGGATGTGTTTGATTAAATAGCAATCCAATTGATCGAGAAGCAACTTGGTCTTCTTTAGATATGCTATGAGTCGTTCTTCTCGAGCCTGAAATTCTCCTAGTATTTGATTTACAATAAGTTGAGAATCACTATGAAGATACAAAGAATTGGCTCCGATTTCTAAGGCAAGTTCTAATCCAGCTATCACTGCTTCATACTCTGCATCGTTGTTGGTGGCAGCGAATTCCAACCTTAGAGCATAGTGTAGCTTATTTCCCCTGGGAGTGATTATTACCACACCTGCCCCTGAGCCTTGTTCGTTTGACGCACCATCCACAAAGAGATTCCACTTGATTTCTTCTGCTATTTCCGATTGCTCCTTACCTTCGTTGGTAGTGAATTCGGCAATGAAATCGGCCATGGCTTGTCCCTTGACGGCGGTGCGAGGATGGTAGGTGATATCATATTGACTTAGTTCAATGCATCATTTAAGTAGTCGCCCAGAAGTGTCGGGACGATGGAGTACCTGCCTTAGCGGTTGATCAGTCAGAACTCTGATGGAATGAGATTGGAAATAGTGATGCAGTTTCCGTGATGTGATTAGTAAACAGTACGCTAGTTTCTCAAGTTTAGGGTATTTGGCTTCCGCCCCTGTAAACCTCTTGCTTACAAAGTATAATGGCCGCTGCGTGCGTTTGTCTTCTCTCACTAAGGCGGTGCTTAGAGCATGAGATGACACAACAAGGTATAGGTATAGCTCTTCGCCTTTGTTCGGAGTTGAGAGTACTGGTGGTCTCTGGAGGTGTTCGATTAAGTTAAGGAAAGCTGTCAAGCATTCGTCAGTCCATTCGAACTTTCCTTTGTCTTTCTTTAGAGCTTCGAAGAAGGGGATGCATTTGTCAGTTGCTTTAGAGATGAATCTGCTCAGGGCGGCCACCTTCCCATTTAGGCTTTGCATTTCTTTTCGAGTAGAAGGTATCCTGATATCTTTCAGAGCTCGGACTTGTTCAGGGTTTTCTTCAATTCCTCTGGCATGGACGATGAATCCCAGGAACTTTCCTGATGATACTCCGAAGGAGCACTTTAGAGGATTCAGCTTCATTCCATATTGGCGAAGTACTTGAAACATCTCGCCCAGGTGGCTTACGTGATCGTCGGCTTTCCTTGACTTTACCAGCATGTCATCCACATAGACTTCCATAGTTTGTCCTATTAGCCCTGCAAACATCTTGTTGACGAGGCGCTGATAGGTGGCTCCTGCGTTTTTAAGCCCCAAAGGAATTACTTTGTAGTAGTACAATCCCCGGTCAGTGATGAAACTAGTGTGGTCTTGATCGGGAGCATGCATAGGAATTTGGTTATATCCTGAGTATGCGTCCATAAAAGATAAGAGTTCGTGCCCGGCCGTGCTGTCCACGAGCTGGTCGATTCGGAGGAAGTGGGAAGCAATCCTTCGGGCAGGCGTTATTTAAGTTGGAGAAGTCAATGCATGTTCGCCACTTCCCATTAGCCTTCTTTACTAGTACCGGATTGGCGATCCACTCCGGGTAGATGGCTTCTCGTATGAAGTCATTAGAAAATAGGGTTTTTACTTCTTCATCGAGGGCTGCTGATCGTTCTGCCCCCATACTTCTCTTTTTCTGTTTTACTGGCGCCTTGGTAGGATCGATGTTTAGTACGTGGCATGCTATGTCAGGGGAGATTCCAGTCATGTCAGCGTGTGAGCATGCAAATACATCCAAGTTGTGGCGGAGAAAATCAATGAGTTGTCCCTTCAATTCTGCTTTTAGTTGGGACCCGACTTTCAATAGTCTACTCGAGTCATGTTTGTCCCCAGATACAAATTCCATAGCCTCTGCAGGCTCGGCGGTGGCCTCCTCCTCTTTGTCCCTGGGGTCTAATTTATTTGAAAGGGTCACTGGTATATCGAAGAGGAGGGGCTTTCTTTAGTTGCTATGCTTCCAAACTTTTCATGCAGAGGGCAGTCTCTGCACTCTTCCCTATATCCTTCCTGCGGTTATTGCGAAGTTCAGTTACATAGCAATCTCGAGCGACGTCCTGGTCTCCCTCTACTTCCCCTATTCCATTGTCCGTTGGAAATTTCATCTTCAGGCACCATGGGGCCAGGACAATTTGGAAGTCAGACAAGGCTGGCCTTCCTAAGAAGGCGTTGTAGGCCGAGTGGTTTTCTATCAACACAAATGTTTGTTTCCGCACAACGAAGCGGGGATGACTTCCAATTTCAACAAAGAGGTCCAGTCGCCCGAGGGGCATCTTCGCATTTCCTGTGAAACCGTGTAGTGGTTTATTGCAGGGAAGAACATCCTTTAATGACAGCTTCATTTTGTCGAAGGCATGCTTGAATAGGATATTTACTGAGCTTCCAGTGTCTACTAGAATTCGGAAAACTTCGGCTGGACCGAGCCGGGCAGAGATAACCTTGGGATCCGTGTGAGGGTATTGCCTTACCTCCAGGTCACGCCTACTGAGTGTGATGTCACCATTCTCTATCCGCTTCGGGTGGAGTTCTTCTATAATAGAATTGACGCATTCTTCATTGTTTCTAAATGACTTTCCGTACCTTTCCATCTCTGCCTAGCTTCCGTCGGCGATGTGTGGCCCTCCCGAGATGGTATGGACCACTATCTTCTCTTAACTGGAGCCACTGGTGTTGCGATTTCCTTTTCCTATTTCTAGGGAGGGTAGCCTTGGGTTCTCATTGGCAGGAACTGGAGTCCTGTTCTGACCTTTTACATAGCGTTCTAGTCTCCTTCTTCTGATGTGTTCTTCAATCAAGTCCCGGAGATGATGGCATTCGTTGGTATCATGCCCATGGGATCCGTGGAAGCGGCAGAATTTTCCAGACTTAATTGCGTTATCTGATTCCTTCTTATGCGGGGGGCGTTTGTATTTAACTTCGTCCTGAGTGGCGAGGAAGATGTTTTTGATCGTTTCATTCAAAGGGGTGTAAGCGTCAAATCTCGGTCCCGGCCGATATAGATGCTTTTCTCCCTTCTTGTCCCCAGCATTGTCTCTAGAATCATTTCTTCGAACGTCCTTTGCTATAGCGGGCGTGTTGCCGTGAGCTACCTTATTTTGTTGCCCTGACTGCCCCTCAGTGGCAGCGTCTTCAAGCCTCATATATTTCCTGGCTTCATGGAAGAAATCGGGTAAAGTGGCTGGTTTTTCTTTTGTCAATCTTCTAGCAAATTTAGTATCCGGATGAACACCACTACAGAGGGCCATTAAGATAAGCTTCTCATCGGCATCTTGGACTGCGGCTGCTGCGGCATTGAATCGGGTTAGATATTGCTGCACCTTCTCTCCAGGTTTCTGTTTGATACTGGATAAGGAATAAGCGTCCTTGGGTTGCTCCACATGAATGCGGAACTGGCTGATGAACTTTTCTTTCAACATCTCCCATGGGCTGATGGATCCTTGGGGTAGATGGCAGAACCGGGAGGTAGCTAGATCAGATAAGAATAGTGGAAAGCATTTGCACAACACTCCTTCTGTTGCTCCGCTCATGAGCATATGCTGTGTGTATCTCTGTAAGTGTACAACGGGGTCAGAGGTTCCCTTGTAAGGTTCCATTGTAGGCATTTTCCATTCTCGGGGGGTGATGGCAATTTCGATATTGCGGGCGAAAGGGCTGGTTACCCTAGCGCCTATCCCTCGATCTCTTTGATCCCGTTGGACGCACTCTCTGAACAAGCGTGCCATCCTTTCATCAGAATTTGGAGCAGATAGAAATGAGTTCAATTCTGCTCTGTGGGATTGATTTCGTCCAGATGACCTGTAGGGATAGTATCGTCTATCATTCCTAATATTTTCAACTGGTTGTCTTTGGTCTTCTGGGGGCATGCTAGGGTCAGCTACAGTTGGCCCTTGCCTTGATCTTCCCATGTTGGGTTCTGTTCTAAGCACTTCCTCGGGTCCACCTTCGGGCTGGACTCTAGCTCGGCCCCTTTCATTGGTATTTCCGTGGTTAGGCAGCATGACAGGCTCAGCTATAGTTGACCTCCGCCTGGTACCTCCCCCATTGGGTTCGGTTCCAAGAGTTTCCTCAGGTCCAACTTCGGGCTGAGCTCGGTCTCGGCTCCTACCATGGCCGCTTCTGTCGTTGGCTTCTCCGAAGAAGGAAGATCTTTGTCGCCTCTGAGATCCTCCAGACTGGGACTCACCCCATGAATCAATGTTGCGGTTGGACTCTTCAGCATCCCTTAAGCGTGACATGAGTTGGTTCACCAAGGCTTCCTGTTGGGATGTGAAGCGGTTAGTCACTTCAGCCACCACCCTATCTAGATCTGCCCTAGTAATTGCTGCCGGTTGTTCCGTGGCAGGGGTTGTCGAATTTGCCTGACCTTCATTTGGTACTGCTGTTGGAATGGGACGATTTACTTGATCTGTGACCACTGGATCTGGAATACTGCTGGTTGCGATGTTTTTTCCTTTGTTAACATCTTTCCTCTGCTTGGGAGGCATGTCTTCCAAGCAATGAGCGATGCTGCTAGGAAGAAGGTCAAGTGGGAGAAGCTGAAGTCTTGTTTTCAGTTCTCAGTGAAAGCACCAAAAATGTTTGCACAAAAAATGGGCAAACACCTCCAAGTCGTATGATTTAGTTGATTTTATGTTGTTTTTAGTGATCTGGGTGATTTATGCAAATATATAAAAAGCAGGGACTGAACTATAAAAGACACACAGATTTATAGTGGTTCGGCCAGAATGTGCCTACGTCCACTTTATATGTTATTCTCCTTTACTGTTCAGATTACAAGTACAAAGCTTTGATACAAGTATATGAAAGTTGTTTGAAAGTTCTATCCGTGCTTGAGCTCTCAAACTTGTCTGCCATTGTTGTACCCTTACCCCTCTATTTATAGATTGAGGCTGGGGGTAGGGGTCTTGGATGTATGTAGCTGCTGGTGGTCCTGGGCCGATGTAATCTGGCCTGGCAATGCTGGTTTGGTAACGCCTTGGTTCAGTAGTGAGTGGAGCGTGGATCGTTCCGGTAGTTCTGGTCCGGTGGTGAGTTGGTTGATTTCTGGTCCGGTGGTTCTGGTCCGGTGGTGAGTGGGCTGAGTTCTGATTCGGTGGTGGTTGGAGTGGTTTTGGTTCGGTAGTGTTTACTTTGGTTCGAGTTGGTTCGGTCTTTCATGGTTGTGAATCTGGTTCGGCAGTGGTAGGGATGCCGAATAAAACTTATGCAAGCCTGGACGAAACTGGTGCTTCTTGGTCTTGAGATCTCCTGGGTGAGAACACGCCCAACACATTACAATTTAAAAATCGCCCTTTTCAAGTTAACAAGAAAATTTCAAAATTTCCAAAAAAAATTTAACTCCCTAAATTTTCGAAATTTTTTGGCAGAGTCTCCATTGTACGGAGAGCCTTTTTTCAATATGACAAGAGAGATAAAAATATATACATCGACCCACACGGTCGGAAAACAAAATATAGATATCAATATAATCCACACATGTCAGACTTGAATAATACAAAATAACAGATTGTAATAAAATTTGGAGCAAATAAAATCATTCACAGAATCACAGACACAGAAATATCAGAATAACTCGCAGCAGAAATAAAATAAATAGTGGTTCATGAAGCCACTAAAATACAGAGTCTCAAAAACAAATACAAAATACATAGTCTGAAAACCAATACAGTTCTGAAACAAGTACAGAAGAAATCCAAATACATAAGTCTCTAATACAAAAGCTAAAATAGAACAACTGAAACGGAAATAAATAGCAACTAGAAAAGCAGAAACTCCAGCGATTCCTAGCTCCAGAAAGGTGAAATCCAAAGCTGTGAATACTCAGGCTGACCCGAGCGTAAATACACAAACACTCGAGTCAGGACATACATACTTATACAGTGTAAACCAACTCAAGTGAACTGTAATAAAGGTACAAGTAACTTAAAGAATGCTTGGGATCGCCCATTCTTTAAGGATCCGTTAAACTATCTACTATGTAGTAATATTCGCTATTATAATAATGTCTAATATAAAATAAACATACTTTTAAATAGCATTAAGGAGTGACCCAATATTCCCCTACAAACATAATAGTCCCAGTAGTCTATCAAGTATTAGCATACTCCCAAAATGGGGGCTACCCTCGATACTCCACAGGCTACGGGAGAAATTCAAACTCGTAGTAAAGCTCGCAATGGTAGGTGACACGGCACAACTAGGCAATGCCAGGGTAGATATACCAATTACGCATCCGGACTGGTGGTGACGCATAGCAGCCACTACCGCCCACCTCGAACAACACTCCCAAATCAAGGGTGCGCACCAAATCAATCACAAGTAATAGAATGGTATCGAAGAAGTGTGTCCGATCAGAGGTGCTACCTCATTGGCCCGTGAATCGCTCTTGTTTTAGACACCTTATGCCAACTCACGGGAGTTGGGTCCACGTATATACCTTAGGATCGTCGCCCCCATCCTACTTCATTCTGGAAACTCCACCGCGTACACAGTTGTCAAAGTGGTTTTCGGTATCGACAGAGAGTATGTCCATATCCAATCCCGGTCTCTTTAACAACCAATCGTTATTATAACCCGTGGTTATAAAATTTAAAAACAGTTTGTATTTCAAATCAAAATTCTTCATTTAAACCATTTAAAAGTGAAGTCATTATCCCTTTAAATCAAATATTCAATTCCTAAAAATTTACCCTTTTCTGAGTTCATTTATTCACTTAAAAACATTAAAACATTAAAAATTCCAGCTTTCACAGCACTTGAAAAGTGCTGCGGTAAGTTATATTTGAAAACATTTCAATTCAGCAAAGACAGCATTTATAAACTGCTGTAATAGTTCAGTTTTAATGGAAAAAATAGTTCAATTCAGAAAAGACAGCATTTACAAAACTGCTGTAATAGTTCAGGGTTCAAATTAAAAGTTTTAATTCAATTCAGCAAAGACAGCGTTTTAAAACTGCTGTAGTAGTTCAGTTATATACAAAAATCACATTTCAGCCTACTGCAGCACTTAACAAGTGCTACAATAGCCCCTTCATTAATTTCAGTTTTAAATTTAGTTCCTGCCACTACAACACTTACCAAGTGCTGTCATAGCCTTAGTTCATTTTAGTCTTTTAGTTCATTTATGCAACCACAGCACTTACAAAGTGCTGCAGATTCTACTTAGTTCAGAATTAGTTCATTTCCAGAAATGATAGCATTTCTGAAGTGCTATTAATTGAATTTCCAGGTTTTAAATACAATTCCAGCCACAAATAAACTTTAATTTAAATCATTTAAACTTATAAAAATCATATTTTTCCACATCAAAATGTTCATTTAAATACCTTTAACTTATGATTTTTATAAAGAAAATTTTTACAAATAAAAATCAAATTTTCCAAAGTTCACTTATTAAATTCAAGTGTGTCACTTCCCATTTTTCATTTTTAACAATTTACTTTAACACTTAAATTTAAATCTCCATTTTTCACCATTTAAAACTTAATTTTCATTTTTAATTTAATTAACTTATATTTCCATTTAAAAATCAAATCAAACTTTCCAAATTAAGTTACACTTTAAAATCACAATTTTCTATTCATTCATTTTACATTTAACACATAGAAAAATCATTTCCACTTTAATAAATCAATTTAAAAATTCAATTTAAATCAATTTATCATATTTTTACATTTTTTAAAATACTTAAAAATTTCCAGAAAAATATATAAATTAACCACGGGTCTGTATAATATTTTCTAACCTAAGTCAAGTGATACGGATAATATATCATTTTAATCCGTAGTTTACAAAGGAAATCCGAGTTTTATCATTTCAAACCCGCAATCCCAAGTAAATAAAAATTAAATAAAAGTCGCTCAGGCTTATCATTTCAGCCCATAACGATCCTTCCCTATTCTAAATTCTGTTCGGGTATGTATCATTTCAACCCATAGTGATTCTATTCTAAAGGGAACTTGCAGTGTGATTTAACAGAATAGAATAAACAATAATATAAAACAAATATAACAGATGATGTGACAAGTTAATTACAGGTTTTAACATCATATAATTTACATCACAGGTAGTATAAAAAATATATTTATTTTTACACTTTCACTTGCTATCAATTCACCGTTATATAAGTACGGATGTCAGGTGTGATTACTCACCTCTTTATGCTGGAGTTATCAAATCAAAGGACACAAACAAATTCCAGAATGCACGATGACAAGACTATAGATTCAGGTGGGAGAGAACCAAGCTAAAGATCTTGTGAACAACCAACAAACAAGACACAATATCTATATAAATCCAATACACATTGAATAAAACAACGTTGAAATAAAACAAATAATGAAATGAATGCTTTTTCCATGCTTTCTACAATCATATGCTCGGCCTAGGGGGTTAATATGGCTCGGGTTTGACATGCTTTTGGCTTGGGTAAGGACACATGAAGGCACGGCTACAAGTAATTGAAGTGGTAGAGCAGTTACATCATAAGAATACAAAGAGGCAAGCAAAATAGTGGATGTTTTGTGCACCATATTGGCTCGGCCAATGGATGTTTGGACTCGGCCCTGTCATGTTCAGGTCTGGTCAGTAGGTAAGGGGCTGGGTGGTGGTTATAACAAGGTGGTGTTGGCGGCTATTGGTGGTGGCCGTGGTGGTGGATGAAGGTGATGAAGTTGTGGTGGCTTGGCTATGTATGTTATAAGGAGTTTGAACATTGTTTTGGAGTTTTTGAACAATTGGAAGGCATGGCCTTGACTAGTCAGAGGGGTAGGTGCTGCTAGGTGGTGGATGGTGAAGAGGAGAAGGTGGTGGCGGCTATGGCCGTGGAAAACAAGGTGGTGGCCGAACACAAAGATGAGAAGAGCAAGGCAAAACAAGCAAAACCAATAGGAAAAATAAGAAGAAAAATATAGAAAAAAAAAGAGAAGCCATTACCAAAGTTTTCAGATCTGAGATGAGGCCGAAAATTGTGAAATGAGAAGTGAGTTTTCACGTGAAAAATGGAAATAAAAGTCACGGCCATCAATAGAAAAGTAACGGCCAAAAATGAAAAGACAAGTTAACCAAAAGTCATATGTTATAAAGCTTTTTGTCTCTTCCAATTTCCATTCTTTTTAATTAAAATAAAAGCAAATAAAAATCAGTAAATAAAATAAAACAAAACTGAAATAAAGTAAAAAGAAAAATAAATATTTGTTTTTAAGAAAAATAGGAAGAAAAATAAAGAAAATGCTTAATATATTGAAACTAGCATTTAAAAATTGCAAACCAATACACTTAACTTTGGAAAAATTATAACTTCACTTCTAAAATTTATACTATACTTCAAAAATGTTTGAAAAATAAAATAAAGAAATAAAATTTCATTTAAAAAATGATTTAAAAATATTTACAAAATATTAGGGTTGTTACACTCTCCCCCACTCAAATCTTTTCATCCTCGAAAAGAACTAAAGAAGGAAAACAAAGAAAAAGCAAGATAGAAATTAACAAATAGTACCTGAAACAAACAATTCTGGATTCGAAGCACGAATCCTCTCCTCCATCTCCTAGGTACAGTCTCGATCATCAGTACTCCACTGTACTTTGACCAGACTAACAGATTTCTTTCTTAGCTGCTTCGTACCTCTGTCGACAATACGAAGTGGCTTCCTCTCAATAGTCAGATTAGGCTCTATATCCAAACTATCAAGAGCAGAAGGTTGAACAATAAGGGATGGATCATGCAGATAGCAACGAAGATGAGAAACGTGGAATACATTATGCACTCCAGAGAACTTCTCGGGCAAATCCAGACGATAAGCCAAAGAACCAATTCTTTCCACAATGCGAAAAGGACCAACAAATCTAGGAGAAAGCTTCCCTCTACGACTAAATCGGATAACATTCCTTAAGGGAGAGACCTTAAGGAAAACCAAATCACCAACAGCAAACTCCAAACTCTGCCTACGCCTATCAGCATACTTCTTCTGCCTATCCTGAGCAATCCTCATCTTCCTCCTAATCTCCTCAACTCTCTCAAAAGCGTCTAAAATCATATCAGGACCAAGAACCAAACGATTATCGGATTCAATCCAGCAAGAAGGAGATCTACAAGGTCGTCCATAAAGAGCAGCAAACAGAGACGTCTTGATATTGGCCTGAATTCAAAGATAGAAATAAGGTAGATAAAAGATTAGGGTAAGATTAAAACAGAAGATAGAAATTATACCTGATAACTATTGTTATAGGTGAATTCGACAAGATGGAGATGATCTTCCCAAGATCCTCCATAATCAAGCACACAAGCACGAAGAAGATCTTCGAGAATCTGATTCACCCTTTCCGTTTGACCGTCGGTCTGTGGATGGTAAGCAGTGCTCAGATTCAGATGAGTACCCAAAGAATCCTGAAAAGCTTTCCAAAACTGGCTAGTGAAGATAGGATCACGATCACAAACAATACTGAGAGGAACACTATGGAGACGAACAATCTCCCTCATGTAAATCTCAGACAAACTAGAAGCAGAACATGTAGACTTGACCGGAATGAAATGAGCTGATTTGGTCAATCTATCCACAATAACCCAGATACTCTCATTACCCCTCCTAGTCCTCGGCAATCCATCAACGAAATCCATAGAAACCTGTTCCCACTTCCAATTGGGAATCTCAAGAGGCTGCAACAAACCGAGGGTCTTCCGATGATCTGCCTTGACTTGTTGACAAATCGCACACCTACTAACAAAAATGGAGATATCACGCCTCATACCTCTCCACCAATACAACTTCTTCATATCCTGATACATCTTGGTCACTTCCAGATGAATAGAAAGTCTGGACTGATGATTCTCCCGAAGTAACTCCTGTCTCAATCCACCAACATTCGGGACACAAATCCTATTATTAATCCTCAAAATACCCTTATCATCTATCTGAGCTCCACTGCCATCAAGACTACTACTACCAATCCTGCTACGAACATTCTCCTTCATCAATCTAAGCATCTCATCCTCATCCTGCTTAGCCATGATACGATCCACAAGAGAAGAAGAAACAACCAGCTGACACAACAAGGCCTTCTTCCGACTCAAAGAATCTGCCACAACATTAGCTTTCCTAGGGGTATAGTTGATGTCGAGGTCATAAGAAGCAAGGAACTCTAACCACCTAAATTGTCTCTGATTCAAATCCTTCTAAGTGAAAATATATCTCAAAGACTGATGATCTGTGAAAAGCTCAAACTTAGTACCCAAAAGATGATGTCTCCAAAGCTTCAAAGCAAAAACAACAGCAAGCAACTCTAAATCATGGGCAACATAATTGGCTTCATGGGTCTTCAACTGACAACTAGCATAAGCAATCACCTTACCATCCTGCATCAGAATAGCTCCCAAACCTTCATGACAAGCATCAGTGTATACCGTTAATCCCTCATTTCCATTTGGAACGGTAAGAACTGGTGCGGAAGTAAGCTTGTGCTTTAACTCACTGAATGCAGCCTTACACTCATCACTCCAAATAAACTTAGCATTCTTCCGAGTCAAAGCGGTGAGAGGTGCAGCGATCCGAGCAAAATTCTCAATGAATCTCCGGTAATAACCAGCAAGGCCCAGAAAACTACGGATATCAGTAGGAGTCTTAGGAGTTTCCCAATCCTGTATAGAATAGGAATAAATAAGGACAACAGGAAAGATAGAATAAATTGAATGAAACGAGGAAAGAGAAGGAAAGAAAGACTTACATTGATCGCATCGATCTTGACTGGATCAACAGAAACTCCATTACCAGAAACAATATGCCCGAGGAATCGGACTTCATCCTTCCAAAAATGGCATTTAGAAAATTTAGCCTTCAACTGATGATTTCTAAGAGTTTCAAGAATAGATTTTAAATGTGACTCATGCTCTTCCTCAGACTTAGAGAAAATGAGAATATCATCAACAAAGACTAGAACAAATTTATTAAGCACATCACGAAAAACACGATTCATCAAATCAACAAAGAAAGCAGGAGCATTAGTCAAACCGAAAGGCATGACTAACCATTCAAAGAATCCATTCTTAGTACGGAAAGCAGTCTTGGGAATACTTTCCTCAGCAACTCTGAGCTGGTGAAAACCTGTGGCAAGATCAAGCTGAGAGAAAACAGTAGCACCATAAAGCTGATCAAACATATCATTGATGTGAGGCATTGGATATCTGTTTTTCATAGTGAGCTTGTTCAGCTCCCTATAATCAACACACATCCGAAGAGAACCATCGAACTTGGTGACGAAAACCACCGCTGCTCCCCATTCTGAATAGCTAGGTCTGATCAGACCTTTGGAAGACAAGTCCTCAATTTGCTTCCCTAACTCAACCTTCTCGCGGGGTGCCATTCTTCTAGGAGGAAGAACTACTGTCGAGCTCCAGGAATAAGATCAATGTGGAAATCAATTTCTCGCTTAGGAGGTAAAGCAGTGGCTTCACCAAATACATCGGGATAGAGTTTGACTACACGAGTCGACTGAAGATCGATAGGAGAAGAATCTAGAGAAAAGATAAAGCTGCCAGCATAATCATGAGGCATACGACACTGAATAACCAAAGAATTACCCCGATCATCCTTAAGAGAAACAATCTGGGATTTACAAGAGATACGGGCATCATGCCTATCAAGCCAATCACCTCCAAGCAACAAATCAAAAGCATCGAAACCAAGAACATAGAAATCACTAGAAAATTTCTGGCCAGAATAGAAGAGTCTCACTTGCTTACAAATCTTATTAAGATTTGCGGGACCACCAATAGGATTTGAAACACATAAAGGAACAGAAGCATACTCAGGAGAAAGGAGATGTTCAAACTTATTACACAAATCATCAGAAATAAAACTATGTGAAGCTCCAGTATCAAATAAAACACGAACAGGATGATGAAATAAAGTAAAGGTGCCTTGAAGAGTACCTTGATCATCACTAGGAGCAGGAGTAGGTGCAGCAGGAGAAGAAGCAGATGTAACAGCAAAAATACCAGATAGCTTGCCCTTCTGATACAAAGGACAGTCATTCTTAAAATGACCAGGCTGAAGGCAGACATGACAAAGATTGTTCCTGGTACTCTGAGGTGGAGGAACAGCAGCACCAACTGAAGTAGGGCAACTATTAGCATAGTGTCCCTTCTGATCACATTTGAAGCAGGTAATGGTAGATAAGTCAATAGGGTGCCTCTGAGAAGGAGAAGATGATGAAGATCCCAAACCCGGATGCTTGAGCCAATTCTTCTTCTGCTGGTGGAAATTGGGTTTTCTCTTCTTAGAATTTGCAAAGGAAGACTGAGATGCAGGAGCACCAGAAACAGCAGGACCCTTGGAGGTAGGGTTCTCATAATGAATAGCCATATCCATAAGCTCAGTAAAAGTGCCATGAACATGTGAAATAAGACGATCGTAGAACTCTGGGCGAGCTCCAGCTATGAACTTCTCATTTTTCTTAAGCTGAGTGCCGATATGACCGGGACCAAACTTGGAAAGTTCGTTGAACTTCCGCTCATACTCAGAAAAAGACATGGTACCCTGCTTAAGATCCATGAATTCACGATAAAGCTGAGATTTCCCGGCTTCGGGCATCCATTTTGCCACAAAAGCCTCCCTGGAAAGGAGATACAGAAACAAATTTAAGATAGATTCAAAAGAAAGGAAAAGGGAAAATTCAAGATAGCACAAAGGATACCTGAACTGCTCCCACGAAATATCACCCTCGTTAGTGTGAGCTGTAACAGACTCCCAACAATCTAAGGCTGACTCTTGCAGCTGCCAAGCTGCTAACTGACGCTTCTAGGCATCAGTAATCTCAAGACCAGTATAGATCCTCTCTAAACTCCGTAACCATTGCTGGGCTTCGATAATACTCTCTGAACCGGTGAACTTAGTAACACCGAGCTGAGAGAATTCCTTACAGAGAACAGTAAACCTAACAGGTGCAGTAGGTTGAGGAGCTGGGGCAGTACCACGATCCCTACCTCTAGCATTTCCACGATTCATCCTGAAAAATCAAGAATGAATTTTAGGACAAAAGGTACAGAGAAGACAAAGATAAGCTAAGATAAGATAAAATCACTTGGATGAATATCCTAATAACAAAAATTTCTAACAAGGTAGATACGAAAAGAAGGAAGTTTAGAAAAATTTGCTTTTAAAACAAGAAAATTTTATATCAAAATAATCTTTGAAAATCATTTGAAAAATCATTTAAAAATCATTTTATACTTTGAAAATACGTTCACTCACAAAGAAATGATTCTGAGGTTGATTTCACTCATTCTAGGGTGTTTCTACCCTATCTCTAATGAGTTTTTGCTCCATAGGCTAAGGTTTGCCTAAAAAACTGACTCTGATACCAAATGTAACGGCCCACAATTTTGGACCATTCAAATCGACAATAATCCACCCATGTCAGACTTGAATAATACAAAATAACAGATTGTAATAAAATTTGGAGCAAATAAAATCACTCACAGAATTACAAACACAGAAATATCAGAATAACTCGCAGCGGAAATAAAATAAATAGTGGTTCATGAAGCCACTAAAATACAGAGTCTCAAAAACAGATACAAAATACATAGTCTGAAAACCAATACAGTTCTGAAACAAGTACAGAAGAAATCCAAATACATAAGTCTCTAATACAAAAGCTGAAATAGAACAACTGAAACGGAAATAAATAGCAACTAGATAAGCAAAAACTCCAGCGATTCCTAGCTCCAGAAAGGTGAAATCCAAAGCTGTGAATACTCAGGCTGACCCGAGCGTAAATAAAACACAAACACTCGAGTCAGGACATACATACTTATACAATGTAAACCAACTCAAGTGAACTGTAATAAAGGTACAAGTAACTTAAAGAATGCTTGGGATCGCCCATTCTTTAAGGATCCGTTAAACTATCTACTATGTAGTAATATTCGCTATTATAATAATGTCTAATATAAAATAAACATACTTTTAAATAGCATTAAGGAGTGACCCAATATTCCCCTACACACGTAATAGTCCCAGTAGTCTATCCAGTATTAGCATACTCCCAAAATGGGGGCTACCCTCGATACTCCACAGGCTACGGGAGAAATTCAAACTTGTAGTAAAGCTCGCTATGGTAGGTGACACGGCACAACTAGGCAATGCCAGGGTAGATATACCAATTATGCATCTGGACTGGTGGTGACGCATAGCAGCCACTACCGCCCACCTCGAACAACACTCCCAAATCAAGGGTGCGCACCAAATCAATCACAAATAATAGAATGGTATCGAAGAAGCGTGTCCGATCAGAGGTGCTACCTCATTAGCCCGTCAATCGCTCTTGTTTTAGCCACCTTATGCCAACTCACGGAAGTTGGGTCCACGTATATACCTTAGGATCGTCGCCACGATCCTACTTCATTCTGGAAACTCCACCGCGCACACAGTTGTCAAAGTGGTTTTCAGTATCGACAGAGAGTATGTCCATATCCGATCCCGGTCTCTTTAACAACCAATCGTTATTATAACCCGTGGTTATAAAATTTAAAAACAGTTTGTATTTCAAATCAAAATTCTTCATTTAAACCATTTAAAAGTGAAGTCATTATCCCTTTAAATCAAATATTCAATTCCTAACAATTTACCCTTTTCTGAGTTCATTTATTCACTTAAAAACATTAAAACATTAAAAATTCCAGCTTTCACAGCACTTAAAAAGTGCTGCGGTAAGTTATATTTGAAAACAATTCAATTCAGCAAAGACAGCATTTATAAACTGCTGTAATAGTTCAGTTTTAAAGGAAAAAATAGTTCAATTCAGAAAAGACAGCATTTAGAAAACTGCTGTAATAGTTCATGGTTCAAATTAAAAGTTTTAATTCAATTCAGCAAAGACAGCGTTTTAAAACTGCTGCAGTAGTTCAGTTATATACAAAAATCACATTTCAGCCTACTGCAGCACTTAACAAGTGCTACAATAGCCCCTTCATTAATTTCAGTTTTCAATTTAGTTCCTGCCACTACAGCACTTACCAAGTGCTGTCATAGCCTTAGTTCATTTATGCAACCACATCACTTACAAATTGCTGCAGATTCTACTTAGTTCGGAATTAGTTCATTTCCAGTAATGATAGCATTTCTGAAGTGCTATTAATTGAATTTCCAGGTTTTAAATACAATTCCAGCCACAAATAAACTTCAATTTAAATCATTTAAACTTATAAAAATCATATTTTTCCACATCAAAATGTTCATTTAAATACCTTTAACTTATGATTTTTATAAAGAAAAATTTTACAAATAAAAATCAAATTTTCCAAAGTTCACTTATTAAATTCAGGTGTGTCACTTCCCATTTTTTTCATTTTTAACAATTTACTTTAACACTTAAATTTAAATCTCCATTTTTCACCATTCAAAACTTAATTTTCATTTTTAATTTAAGTAACTTATATTTCCATTTAAAAATCAAATCAAACTTTCCAAATTAAGTTACACTTTAAAATCATAATTTGCTATTCATTTATTTTACATTTAACACATAGAAAAATCATTTCCACTTTCATAAATCAATTTAAAAATTCAATTTAAATCAATTTATCATATTTTTACATTTTTTAAAATACTTAAAAATTTCCAGAAAAATATATAAAATAACCACGGGTCTGTATAATATTTTCTAACCTAAGTCAAGTGATACATATAATATATCATTTCAATTCGTAGTTTATAAAGAAAATCCGGGTTTTATCATTTCAAACCCGCAATCCCAAGTAATAAAAATTAAATAAAAGTCGCTCAGGCTTATCATTTCAGCCCATAACGATCCGTCCCTATTCTAAAGTCCGTTCTGGTATGTATCATTTCAACCCATAGTGATTCTATTCTATAGGGAACTTGCAGTGTGATTTAACAGAATAGAATAAACAGTAATATAAAACAAATATAACAGATGATGTGACAAGTTAATTACAGGGTTTAACATCATATAATTTACATCACAGGTAGTATAACAAATATAATTATTTTTACACTTTCACTTGCTATCAATTCACCGTTATATAAGTACGGATGTCAGGTGTGATTACTCACCTCTTTATGCTAGAGTTATCAAATCAAAGGACACAAACGAATTCCAAAAGGCACGATGACAAGACTATAGATTCAGGTGGAAGAGAACCAAGCTAAAGATCTTGTGAACAACCAACAAACAAGACACAATATCAATATAAATCCAATACACATTGAATAAAACAACGTTGAAATAAAACAAATAATGAAATGAATGCTTTTGCCATGCTTTCTACAATCATATGCTCGGCATAGGGGGTTAATATGGCTCGGGTTTGACATGCTTTTGGCTCGGGTAAGGACACATGAAGGCACGGCTACAAGTAATTGAAGTGGTAGAGGACTTACATCATAAGAATACAAAGAGGAAAGCAAAATAGTTGAGGTTTTGTGCACCATATTGGCTCGGCCAATGGATGTTTGGGCTCGGCCTTGTCATGTTTAGGTCTGGTCAGTAGGTAAAGGGCTGGGTGGTGGTCATAACAAGGTGGTGGTGGCGGCTATTGGTGGTGACCGTGGTGGTGGATGAAGGTGATGAAGTTGTGGTGGCTCGGCTATGTATGTTATAAGGAGTTTGAACATTGTTTTGGAGTTTTTGAACAATTGGAAGGCACGGCCTTGACTAGTCAGAGGGGTAGGTGCTGCTAGGTGGTGGATGGTGAAGAGGAGAAGGTTGTGGTGGCTATGGCCGTGGCAAACAAGGTGGTGGCTGAACACAAAGATGAGAAGAGCAAGGCAAAACAAGCAAAACCAATAGGAAAAAGAAGAAGAAAAATATAGAAAAAAAAGAGAAGCCATTACCAAAGTTTTCAGATCTGAGATGAGGCCGAAAATTGTGAAATGAGAAGTGAGTTTTCACGTGAAAAATGGAAATAAAAGTCACGGCCATCAATAGAAAAGTAACGGCCAAAAATGAAAAGACAAGTTAACCAAAAGTCATATGTTATAAAGCTTTTTGTCTCTTCCAATTTCCATTCTTTTTAATTAAATTAAAAGCAAATAAAAATCAGTAAATAAAATAAAACAAAACTGAAATAAAGTAAAAAGAAAAATAATTATTTGTTTTTAATAAAAATAGGAAGAAAAATAAAGAAAATGCTTAATATATTGAAACTAGCTTTTAAAAATTGCAAACCAATACACTTAACTTTGGAAAAATTATAACTTCACTTCTAAAATTTATACTATACTTCAAAAATGTTTGAAAAATAAAATAATGAAATAAAATTTCATTTTAAAAAAATATTTACAAATATTTACAAAATATTAGGGTTGTTACATTAGCGTTTCAGCGAGTGGCTTATTTTATATGCAGTTTGTGCGACCAAAATCAAGCAAAACAGCTCCATATACTTACTCAATTTAAACACGTAAGTACCAAAAACATGGAATTTAATTAAATTTCGTTTATTTAAATTAAAACATATAATCTTTATAACCCAATCATGCTAAAAATATATTATAAGCAATTATAAGGTTCCAATACTAATTTAATTGCTTTCAATCGTTTCATATTCAATTCGAATGATTTACAACTCAATTTACTTGCATTCACTTCATATTTATACCAAACAAACTCATATCCATTCCAAATTGATTTAAAAATCATTTTATTCACCTTCTATTTATTCATAGAATTTTATTTACTTCCATTTGCGACAAACAACAATATTTCCATGATAATTCGGGAATATTCATTTAATAAAATACCTATCCCAGTTTATAGCTATTTTAAATTGATTCTAAATCAATTTTTTATTCAATTCTATTCCATTTCAAATTGATTCTCAATCAATTTATTTACAGTCCATTCATATTATATTCAAATCCATTTTATTTAGCTTGAAATCATTCCATGCTAATTTATTAAATAGCCATTTCACAATTTTATTTAAGCTAAGCTTCCATATTAACTTAAGTTAATTCATTTTATTTCCAATTAATTCAATCATATACTTAAGCTCATTTCTATTGCAATCAAATCCCATACTCAAATTCATTCTCGAATTTATTTAAATGATATCCAAGGCCATATTCAATTTATTTACACTTAAATTGAATTTTTTTATAACTTAAGTCATCACTATTTCAATTCATTTCTATTTTATTCGACAACATTTCAAATATAATAAATTTTCTTACTCTTTAAGTCGAATTTCATTTATAACTCAAGTCCCACGTTCAATTTAAATTTTCATCTGCAATTCCATTTACTTAACCAAGTTAAGTTCCATTACCATATTCAATTAACTAATTAATTTATCAAATTAGTTCACTTCCATTTTAAAGTTCAAAATCCGATTTTCCTTTCAAAAATCACTTTATTCAATTTACTTGAGTTCAAATTCCTTTTACAATTCAAGTTCGGATTTTTATTCCTTCACCAAAATATCAAACCATTTTTAGTTTAGTTTTCTATTTCACCTTTCAATTTTATAAGTTACACAACTTATTTCCTTCACAATTCCATAATTTTCCACTTTAAATTTTATTCCATCAAAATTTTATAACTTATAGTTATATAATCGCTTTACAATCCAAGTTATATATACAATTCCACCTGAAATCATTTCTAATTCCAATTAAATTTTTATTTAACTTAACTTAAGTTAAATTTCCATTCCAAACTTCAATGCTCCACACTTTCCTTTCTTATATTTATTTGTTCCATTCACTTATTCATTTTCAATTCAATTCATTTAATTAGTTCACTTTACCAATTTATTCCATTTTATTTTGCGTGAGTTAACTCATCATTTCATTAATTTATCCCATTAAATTCATTCAAATCACCATCAATTAAATTTCTAAAATTTTATTCATTCAACTTAACTTATGTTGAATTCCATTTAATTTTATATCTGAATCCCAATCGATACCATTTCCAATCCAATTTTATTTAACTTAGCTCAAGTTAAAATTTATTCATTTTAACTTACTCAATTTAAAATTTATTTCCAAAATTCAGTTTACATATTTTTCTTTAAAATCATTCACCATTTATAAGTTCATAACTTATTTTCTGATATTTCTAGAACATTCAATAAGGATTCCTAAATTCAAATACCCGGTATTTGTTTCAAATCACTTTGAAATCAAATACACACACACTCTCTCTCTCTCTCTCTCTCTTTGGTTTAACAAACCACTTCCTTGGATTTTCAAAATCAACCTGATTTTTTTTTCAAAACAATTCCTTTTGGAATTTCCAAAACAACACTTGTTTTTTCCCCAAAAATCTCCATATCAAACCATCATGGTAGAAATCCATCACTTAGAAACTCGAAAATGAACACTAATGATGCGGCCGTCATCACCAGAGTTATTTTCCAGCGACTGCAGTGAGTTCAGTGCTTCATCACTTCCAAAATCCATCTAAAACAATTTCCATTCAGAAATAATCCAAATAATATCACTATTATTCATTTCAAAGCACTTTAGAAAACATTTCCAAAAATCTCCAGGATTTAATTTTCCAAATTCTGGTTTTAATCAAATTTTAGTTTTAACTCAATTGTATAATCATACTTATACAATTTCCATTTGGTTATATATAACCATTTCAATTTTATAATCTTGTTTTGGTTATAACATCAAAACACGTCAATTTATAATATAATAATTTCAGAAAATTATTTCTTTTATATCAAAATATAATTTGGGTAAAATTATTTCATTTACCAGCTTCAAAACCATACAGTGTCAGTTTATCGTGTTCAAGTGTTTAGAAACTCCTATCGATTTAGTGGCGTCCCACTACCTCGACCAGAATTTATATGCCACTCACAGATAAATCAACACAATATAAAACATTTTATATTCACTAACAAATACGCGCTCATATCTATTAATACACTCAAACTCATTCTAGGGTACTACTGACCCTATCTCTAATGAGTAATCCCCACCAAAGCCAAGGTTCTCGCTTAACCTTCGGCTCTGATGCCAAATGTAAAGGCCGGTAGGCATTTCAACCATCCCAGCAGTGGCCACTTTCCACCGTGGCATACATTGGTACCTCGAATGTGCTTTTACGCCCAGCCTCTTGACCGCAACCAACCACTCAAGGACATGTAGGGGCAAGAGTCTCCTACTCGCCACCAAACACGAAGCGAGAACCCTCTGTCAGCTGTAATGAAGCAAATCTGATCCCGGTCTCTTCAAAACGTTTATCGAAATTGGCCAATATTGATAGTTGGTTATTTAACTATCAAATAACATCCATAGGCAGTCACTAGGCCATTATTTATAATTTTCCAAATTTATTTTCAAATATCTTATAACATATATATTCAAATTTCTTCCAATATTTCAAAATTTGAAAACCAATTCAAATTCTAATACCCATAACAGGATTTTCCCAAACCATTTCAATATCTTAGAAATATTTTCCTTCGATTCCATTTACAATTCAATACTTGAAAATATTTCTATAATAATAATTATCTCGTGGGAGAAATATTTCAAATCCTTCCAGTTCAATACTTAGGAAATAACTATAAGTATATTTTCCAAAAATCAAATCCCCTGACTCATTTTTAACGAATTCTATAAGTTCCAGAATTCGTTAATTAACTTCCTTTTAAATTTCCAAGTCAATTTCACACGCTTAAACCCCCAATTCCCATTTCAAACTCCTTCTATGCATTCTAAATTCATTTTGAATTTCTATATTTAATCACCTTGGAAATTAACTTAAATTTCAGCATTTCACTATAACATTCCTTTTTCAAACCACTCTCCATCTACCAACTTAACTTACAAATCTCGAAGTAATTATAAATCGCTTCAATCTTTTTCATTCAAACCAAATATATATATATATATATATATATATAAAATAAATATTTTAAAGAAAAATAATAAATTTCAAAACATGGTTAAGTACTATTAAAATATCAAAGCACCTTTAATTAAGTATTGATAACTCATTTCCAATTCATTTTAAATAAAACCAATTTGTTTACAAGCTTATTAATAAAACTTAAATTTTCTTTCACTAATATGAAATATTTGAATAATCCACTTTCTGAAATATTCCAATACTAACTAATTTTAAAATTTCATAGTTAATAAATAAAATTTACTTTCTTTTTAAAAACAAAACTTAACTTCTATATAAAAATATTCTTTTTTTTAATTCCAATAACCAATTTAATTTATAAATTCCTCTCGATTCACAACACATCGATTTCCTTTCCAATTCCCTTTCCAATTCACTTTCCAAAAATAATCTCTACTATTTTTCCCAAAAACTATTTTCATATCTTGATATAAATTCACACTGTGAAATTTATATTTCCAATTAATCACTGATGTCTTTTTCCCTATTTATAAACATCGTTTATAAATTTACAAACTCCCTTGGTTTTACTTGTTTATAAAAATCAAATCTTATTTATAAACTCCCATTCTATAAATCCATTTCCTTATAAATTCCATTTATTTTTCAAATCTATTATCAATATCGATTTTTAAATTCTTTCCATATTCTTTCCCGAATATCATTTTAAAATCCAGTCTTAAAAATCCCTTTATATAATTTATTTTAAAATCTCTATTAAAAATATTTTCTGAATAGTTAAGTACAAACCCAAAAATCAAATTATTATTTTATCCAACTTGATTTCCTTTAAAATAATCCAAATTCCAATATAAATATTTTTATATCTAAAATCCTTTAATTCCTTCAAATTCAAAAATAACATTTATGGTAGTTAAAATACAAAAATTCAGGCCAGTGCTACTATAGCATCTAATTATTCAAATCACAACAATAATCTATAACATATTATTCTAAAACATCATATATTATTATATATGAAAAACAATGCATATAAATTTGAGGAATCCAGTTTGGTCCCTCTAACCTGTTTCCCTGCATCCACAGATTTTAATACAACATAAAAATACCAATCCCACTTCGAGGGGGATATCGCGGTAATATAGGGACATTCGCTATTATGCAGGGCGCATAGGTTCTTATCCTCTCCAATCGGCAGGAAATAAATCCAACTACTAATATATATACCACTGTATATATTTAACATCCAAACTGGTAATAATTTATAATTTCAATCAGCATCCAATAATTAATTTTAACTATTAAAATTAATTCTAGTAATCCAAATGAGTGAGATTTTCTCACCTTTGATTTTATGCAATCCGTTCCAAATTTTAAATCAAATCGAACCGCGTTCAATTAAATTTAAAAATATCAGCTATCTTCAAAATTTTCCAAATCAATTTCTATCACATAGATTTACAGCTATGACCCAAGCTCAACTTGCTGTTATTCATTTTGGACCTTGAATAAATAAACGATATGAAATTTATAAATCCTTTTGATTATTATTAATATCACAAATTTCCTTATTCATTGTAGTAAATATAATTAATTACCTTCCCGTTCTTCTTATCGCATACGAACGTGAATCATTCTCGGCTGCTCTGACCACCGCCGACCCACTGCCCACTTGCTCGAACGACACGGCCCTTTCTTATGATCGATAAACGCCCCCATCGCAGCTGCGCATCAACCACCATCACAATATCAACCAAACACTACACTACAAAATGACTTAGCAGCCAGCTAACTCCATCGCCAAAATTTCCAAACCCAAGTCGCCGACCACCTGTCCAAGCTTGCCACAACACTGGCCCAACCCAGCTGAGCTTCCCCCATACGCAACCCCTCTTCGTTCGTCATCGACTATCACATGCTCGCGCACAGCCGCGCTTTCACCCCATGCCACGAACGTCACCGCCCCTCCAGCACGCACCTAGGTGCGATGAACACTCACTTCGAATGGCAGCACCACGCGGCCGATTCCACTCACTCATCGCCTTGCGCGCTCTAGCTAATGCAATTTTTATCACATGGATCTCTTCTTTTATTTTATTTTTTAGGATAAAGTTTCGAACTGGTTGAGGAAAAGAATTCGTGATCTTCGAACTGAAAAGAAGAGAACTGGGACGCGCGATTTAAAAGGGTGAAAGGGGGTTTATTTGTATGTGATAGTTGACGTGTTTGAAAAGGTATAGTGACTGAGTGAAAGAAGAGATAGCCCAATCCAATCAAAGAAAATAAATTATTTAATTTTTCAAAATCTCTTGATTTAAGTAACTCAAAATTTCAAACCCCTATCGAGGCGTGCCGATAAGCATTTATAATGTTATACCCCTATTCCAAATGCAGTAGAACAAGTTTCGAGTCCTAACGATCGTATGGAGAAGATAGCTTTTTAGACCAAATTATTATATTAAATTTTGATATTAATTTCAATGCGTTTCTATCCTGTACGATCAAACGATAACTCCAAACACTACGAAATTGAAATTCGATAATAATACACTATTACGGATCCAATGGAACTGGTTTCGTTGAATTTCGAGACTGTGCCTCGGATCGCTATTTTAACGTGTCGATTAAATTGACGATTTCAAAATTTATGAAATCACTTGAAATTTTAGTTTTAAAATCTTACTAACTAACTTATAATCCCAAATCCAATATTTATAACCATTTAAATATTTCAAATTAAACATTGAAAAATCCGGGTCATTACATTAAGTGGTTGTTTAAGGGTCTGCCCATTTCCCTTATATGAAGTATTAAATGGTTTTGAATACATAAGACATATTCTTATTTAAATTATACTGCCCAAGTACTAACATAGTAAGGCTCAAGATTTCTATTCATCGGTCATTTATTGTTTTAACTCTCTCCACATTAACACACATGTTACGAAAGGGGATGATGATGCATGGAGATGATGATAGTGGAGCTTGTCGCAGTAGTTATTTATCTATTCATGTTATTTTCTATTGTACCCACGACATGTATTTCTGAACCAGATGATGTGACGGTTGATATAGACTTTATGTTATGTTTTATGACATTTGATTTGAAATAAAATGGGTACTATTATTGCTATTATATTT
This sequence comes from Allium fistulosum, assembly GCA_030737815.1. Classification (NCBI taxonomy): domain Eukaryota; kingdom Viridiplantae; phylum Streptophyta; class Magnoliopsida; order Asparagales; family Amaryllidaceae; genus Allium; species Allium fistulosum. The sequence continues at coordinate 491,007,541 of CM060905.1, read as the reverse complement.
TAATCCTTCCATTGTGAGTTCTGAAAGAATAGGTAGATAGCTCTGTATTCTTCTTTTTATAGACCAATAACCATCTTTGGAATGGGTCAAAGTTTCGATGGGCCTCTTCTAGGTCAGAATTTAGGCCTATTTTGGGGAGGGTTGTTACGTTTGGTATCAGAGCTTAAGTTACCCGATCAATAGGGAAAAGTATACATATGGGAGGTGTATTTGTTATTTTCGAAAGGATTTTTCAAAAAAGCCCTACTATATATATATATCCTCTATTTTCTTTGAACATACACATGCACACTAAGAAACCCTTTTCATTCAGCATATAATACTAGCTTAGGAAATCATCACTAAAAGCTCAACCTACAAATAGTTTATATGGCTGATAATCAATCTTCTTCAGAGGCTACAAACCTTACCCAAGGAAGACCCGCCATTAATGGGATGCCCGAATGGTTTAAACAATACCTTGGGCAAGTAGGTCAAGTCCATGTTCCTCTAGCTGCACCGGTGGCACCCCCTAGCTCGCTTGTCGATGCTACACCTCGTCCCGTTGAGCATTCCTAAATTGTGTAAGGACTTTCTTCATATGGGAGGAAAAGTATAATTTGGAACATAAGGTTTTGTGGAAGCTAAGGCATAGATAAATGACTGTGAAAGGATATTTCGAGAACTCGGTTGAGAGGATCAGCTGAAGAGGTGGATGGTAGCTTGGCACCTTAAGGGAGAAGCCTTAGATTGGTGGAACTTGGTAGTTAAGGAGAATACTGAAAGGATTTTTATTTAAGAAGAATTTATAAATAGATTTGAGCTAAGGCTTATCTCAAGAGCAGAAGTAGTTTACAACTAGAGAAATTTATACAGCTTCGGTAAGAAGACTCCCCTTTAAAGGAGTACATTAGTAAATTTACAGAGTTGGACAAGTCTGGGATAAGCCTGGTTAATACACCTATGAAAAAGGCCATGAATTTTGTGAAGGGCCTAAACTCACTGCTTAGAGAAATGTTGTTGACCCAAGTACCCACTGGCACACATATGAGATGTTGGTTGAGATGGCTTTGTTGCAGATGGCTAGTGCAAAAGAAAGAGAGGTGGAGAAGAGGAAGGCTAGACTGACTCAAAAACAAGGAGGATCCAAAAAGGAAAACTTTTGGACGAATAAGAAGTTGAAACAGAAGTTCAAGAATGAAGGTAAGGTGTGTAAGACATGCGCAAAAAGGGGGTCACGAGGCTAAAGATTGTAGGGTGGATCTGATGAGAGAAGCTTTTATAGGAAAGTGCTATCACTGCTACAAAGAAGGGCACCTCAAGCGTTAGTGTCCCAAGCCAACAAAGGAAGGGTCAAGAGGATAGGTCTACGCTATCGAGGCGGTCACTGTTTCAAGTAGACCACCCTTAGAGACCAAGGGAGGGCAACGTTGGAAGGTATAACTCTTATTTTTGGGGTTACAATTCGTACCCTATTTGATTCTAGAGCATCACATTCCTTTATAACTAGGAATGTAGTCAACTTCTTAAATCTTCAAACCCAATTTGTCACCAGCCCAATAGTAGTCTCTAATCTAATTGGGGGTTTGACACATCTCTCTTTAATTTTCAAAGACCTAGTTGTGGATATATGCGACTTTGATTTCATATGTAATATGTACGTTCTTAAATTTGAGAGGTATGGACTTTTGGATATGGATTGGTTAGTATACTATGGAGCCATTCTAGATTGTGATAGGAGGGTTATATGATTAAAGAGTTGTAGAGAACGAGACTTAGAAGTTCATTGTACACCCCAAGACTCAGTCGAGTCAAGCTATTTATACTCGCTAAGTCTACCTTATAATGAGCTCTCATCCGTACTCGTAGTCCATGAATTTTGTGATGTCTTTAAGGAAGTCTCGGGTCTCCCACCCCAAATGGGGATCGAGTTTAGAATCGATTTGGAGAAGAATGCTAGGCCAATCGCTCTTCCATTAAGACACATAGCCCCTAAAGAAAGAAGAAAGTTATATCCAAGCAGATCTCTAAGCTATTTTAGAAAGGGTTCATCTGATGAAGTACCTCGGAGTGGGGAGCCCTTGTTGTCTTTGCCTTTAAGGCGGATGGGTCATTAGGTTTTGCATGGATTATAGGGAGCCAAACAAGTAAACAAGGAATAATAAGTATCCTTTACCTAGGATAGATGACTTATTCGATCACTAGTGGAAGCCATGGTCTTTTCCCAACTAGACTTGGCAACTGAATTCCATCTATTGAGGATTGTAGAAGAGAGCCAGTCAAAGACAACATTTCGAACACTAAATGGACTATATGAGTGGGAGGTAATGCCTTTTGGATTGACGAATGCCCTTGCATACTTTGTAGATTTGATCAGTAGAGTATTTAAAGGGCAACTCAATAAATTTGTTGTAGCATTTGTGGATGATATCTTAGTATTCTCGAAGAGCGAAGAAGAGCATGAAGATACCTAAGAGAGGTACTAGGAACTTTGAGAAGGCACCAACTTAAAGCCAAATTTGTGAAATGCCACTTTTGGAAGAAGGAGGTAAGATTCCCTATACATGTTATTTTTGAGCAAGGACAAGTAGTGGACCCTACAAAAGTGGAAGTGATTTAGGGATGGAGAGTTCCTAGAAATGCATCGTAGGTTAGGATTTTTCTTATGTTAGTAGGCTACTATAAGAAGTTCATAAAGAACTTTACAAAAATAGCAGTCCCTTTAACCTGCTTGACTAAGAAGAATATAGTCTTTTCTCGAGATGATAGATGTAGTAAGGCATTCGAGAAGCTTAAGGAACTATTGACAAGTGCACCTATGCTTACCATTCTAGATAGAACAAAACCATTCATGGTTTTCACAGATGCTTGCGGCATAGGATTTGGAGCAGTTCTCATGCAAGAAGAAAAGGAAATTTTTTGTGCTATTAGGCAACTGAAGGACCGTGAAAAGAGATACCCGGTTCATGACTTAGATTTGGCTGCTATTGTTTTTGCCTTAAAGATGTGGAAACACTATTTTTTAGGAGAAAAGTTTGAGTTGTTCACTGACCATAAATCACTCAAATGCCTATTTTACCAAAAAGATTTAAATCTTATGCAGCAGAGATTGATGGAGTATATAGCATCATTCAACTTTGGTATACAATATAACCCAAGAAAAGGGAATGTAGTCACCAACGCCCTTAGTCGGAGGCACGCTACCCTAAGTGCTATATACGAATGGAAGTAGTTGAAGCTCCTCTCAAATTTTTACTTCCAACTACCAATGGAACCCATCCAACGCTTTTTAGTAGTAATAGAGATTAGTCCAGCATTGATGGACCGCATTGGAGTTGAGCAAATGAAGGATGAGAAGATAGTAGAGATTTTGGAGAGGTTGAGAAGAGGAGAACATTTTTCCGACGTCTTTAGATATGCAGTTGATGAGAAGGGATGTTTGAGAAGGGATAGACGCCTCTGTGTCCTAATGATTGCTAGCATATTGGAGGAAGTGCTTATGGAGTGTTACCACTCGAAGATGACCATTCACCCCGGATGAGATATGATGTATAAGGATATGAGAGGATTTTCTTTTGGTCGGGGATGAAGAAGAGAGAAGCTAGTTTGCTGCTAAGTGTTTGACATTTTAGAGCATAAAGGTTTAGCAAGGGAAACCTGAAGGATTATTGTTGCTATTGGAGATTCCAACTTGGAAATAGGATCTAATTTTGATGCACTTCATTGAAAGATTGCCTAGGAATCAAGGGAAGAAGAAGTTATTTGGATCATAGTAGATAGACTCACTAAGTGTGCCCATTTTATTCCTGTTAGGAACAATAGGACTACTGCATCTCTTGCACAGATTTACATCAAGGAGGTAGCATAGCTACATGGGATTTCGGTGAGCATCGTTAGTGATAGGGATCGCTTGCTCACTAGTGAGTTTTGAAGGAGTTTGCAGGCAGCTTTGGGAACTATGTTGAATCTTAGCACTACTTACCACCCACAGACAGACGATTAGATGGAAAGGATGAATAGGATTTTGGAGGACTTGTTGAAAGCTTGCATCATGGACATCGAAGGACACAAAGAGCAGCACCCACTATTGATTGAGTTCATGTATAATAATAGTTACCAAGCGACGATTGGTATGGCCCATTTTGAAGCACTTTATAGGAGGCCATGCAAATCGCCAAGTTGTTGGTGGGAAACCACCGGTAAAAAATTTCTCAAACCTGATTTGATCTATGATACCATAGAAAAAGTAGGTATGATTAGGCAGCGAGTAAAGACAACGCAAGATCACGAGAAATATTATGCATATAAGAGAAGGAAAGAGTTAGAATTTTAGGTTGGAGACATGGTATTTGTCAAAGTCTCCCCTCTTAGAAAATTTATTAGGTTTGGCAAGTCAAGAAAGTTGGCATCTAAATTTGTTGGGTTATTTCGAGTTTTGAAAAGGATAGGAAGACTTGCTTACCATGTGGAGTTGCCGGACAAATTGGCAGGGGTCCATGATGTTTTTCATGTTTCACATCTAAGGAAATGCCTTCATGACACCACAATTGTAGTAGAGCCTGATCAGTTGAGGGATATAGAGACTGAGCAAATAGCATCATGTGCCACTGCACGCATTGTAAAGCATGGAACTAGGAAGCTACGCAATAAGGAAATCAGATTGGTTCGAGTACAATGGGGAAATAATCCGACGAAAAAAACATGGGAAATTGAAGAGAAGACGAGGATCACTCATCCTGAGCTTTTCACTGGTAAACCTTTCTCTCCAAAATTATGATTCTCGGTTGCACCGTGGTTGCTAGATTGGATGGTAGAAGATGGTTGCTACACTTTTTCACTATCACTTTGCACTCATGTAGAAATTTTTATACATGTCTAGGATATTTGCATACATGCTTATATACATGATCACACATAGAGGCTGGGGTTGAGTTCATTTATAGTGGGTTTGTAGTACATAATCACATTACACTTTGGTTGAGTAGAAGGTTGTGTAGATAACTTGGTTGTATAACATGGATGTTATCATGCGTTACGTTGTTCGCCCCTTAGAAAGATTTTGGGGACAAAATCCTTTTAGGGTAGAGAATGTAATACCCCGTAAAATCAACCATGAGTAAATCATTCAAATAAATTAAATTAAATAAAATAGGGGTAAAAATAAATTTTTTGCAAATGTTGGAATTTGACCACTAAAGTTATGTCGTTGCATTCGTGGTGAAATTCTGATCAATTTTCATATATACTATACTGAAAATGGAGCTGAAACGAAGAAGTTATAAGCTTTTGAAATTTTCGAGTTTAAAATAATTTAAATAGAATATAAATTCAAATAAATAATTAATTCCCAAATTGAAATTCAAAAGTTAACGGTAATTAGACTTGGGGATTAAGTAAATGTTGAAATTAATGTTAATGTTAAATATTAATTAAGGAATATAACAAATAAAACAACTGCATAAAATTAACATCCCCAAAATAAAGGGGAGAGGTCGACCCTGATCTCGACCCGTCGATCGCTAGCAGTTCATTGTGAACTCAAGGGGTATAAAAGCTAATTTGGACTAGCATTGATGCAAGTTACAACCCTGAGGACTAGGAGGAGATGTAGAGCTCGAATGGCTAAGATGCAACTGTGTATAGGTTCATCTGAGAAGTGGCCGATAAGTGTGCCATTCTTTGATGCCTTTAATAAGGGAAAACGAAAGTTTCGACAGATAGATAAATATAAAGCTTATTTTCAGAAACTATTAGAACTACTCTATTTGCGCCAAAATTGGTCACAAACCCAGAAGTAGCGAAAGCACCGGTGTTTACACACAAATCCGCAATATCCAAACACATATCTCAGATCCAGATAATGTAGAGAGCAAAAATCAAGAAATAACAAAATTAAAATGAAAGAAAGCAAGAGAAGACACAAGATTTATAATGGTTCGGCTATCTTCGGCCTACGTCCACTTTGAATTGAACTTTTTATTTCCTTTATAGTACTGTAGTTACAGTTACAATCCTTTGAAGTCAATCACCAAAGTGACAGAGTTTCGCCTAGAAAAGAAGAAGAAGATCCCTTTTTAGTTTCCATGGAGTTGCTATTTATAGGAGTAGATCTGAAAATATCTACCCCAAAACTCGGAACACCTCTTCTCACACATGGATGGGCCCACCAGATCGATCTGGGGTCGTTTGGAAACGATCCTGATCGATCCAAGTATAATTCGTATCGATCCAAAAATGGGCCAATGAAGCTGAGATCGATCATGGACGCTCCTGAGTAAATAATGAAGCTCTTATGAAAATTTCATAGGATTTGGATCTATGGTTTGAGAGTTATGATCGATCTAAGTTTGTATTTGCAAGTAAGCTGAAGGCTTCGTATCCATTGATTTCGTATCCATCAGCTTGTGTTCATCATCCCTCTTTCGTATCGATCCATGTCACTTTCGTATCGATCCCTAGCTTGCCTGCTGCCTTCTTCGTATCGATCCCTGAGTGCGTACTTCGTATCGATCAACAAGTGATTGATACGAAATGCTTTTCCCTGTAACCACTGTCTCGTATCCATTCTTTGCTCCTTCCTTCATATTGATCCAGCCTTGACCGATACGAAGAGCTCCAATGTGTTCTGCCGCATCCATCCAATCGATACGTATGTACCGATACGAAACCCACAGCCCAAGTTCGTCCCGATCGATACGAAAGCATCGATCCAAAGTAAATAGCAAAGTCCAATTTTATCGATACGAACTATATTGATACGAAAGTATCGATACGAAACCACTTCCTTCCGATATTGATCCATCCATATCTTGAGCATACGAACTCCGTTTGACCTGAAATTTGAAGTGTAGCCTCTCCAAGCCTTGTTTATCATTCCCTATCGATCCCATCTTGATTGGAGCTCGGTCCAACTTTGATGGCATCGCCCATAGCCTTATTCCCATCGATTTCCAATCCCGATATCCATCCTTTTTAGCCAATTTTATTGATATCCCGACCTTGTCCAAAAGGCAGGGTAACATTTGCCCACAAAAACATGCCTTGTGGTAGGAAGGTTTGTTTTGAGTAGCTTTAAATCCAACATCCAAAGTCCATATTCCATCCATAGCCATATCATCCAACCCATAATCCATTTCATCACCAGACCATTCTATCCAAGTGCCATATCCATAACCATATCCTTATCCAAACCCGCGACTTCTCTGAGTCGATATCCAATTTTGAATCCAGTAACCAAATCCGTAGCCAATTCCAAGTTCATCCGAACTCGACAACCGAGTTCTAATCCATCCATATCAATAACTAATACCAAATCCACGACCTCTCCGAGTCGATATCCAAATTCGGGACCGCACCGGACCCTTAGCCAAATCGCGAACCATTCCAGGTTCATGCCTAAATCCCTAACCGTTCATAGCCAATATCTGAATCCATAACCTCTTTGGGTTCTTGCCGAGCATAGTCCATACTCGATGACTCGTGTTCCAAATCCTGCGTAATAAATCATGGCCTAAGTCCTAGGCCATACCTGGTCATCCCGGACCCTTGTCTAGTCCATACTCGACGACCTAAGATAGTAAATGATAGATAATATGGGGATAAGTCCTAGGCCAAATCCTGGTCTCGTCGGACCCTTGTCGAGCATAGTCCATGCTCAACGACCTGAATAAGTCGATTGGCCATGTTTGGACGAAGCGACTTACCCCTTGCCAGGCATAATCCGCACCCGACGACCATTCACCAAAAACCAGGTAAAAATTCAGTCAAAATCCTATCCGAAATCCAGATCAAACCAGAAAACCAGAGATCCATATCAAAAATCCAAACCCAGATCCATACCAAAAGACAAGCATCCAAACCAAAATCCAAACCAGAAAATCAACAAAACCAAGAGTTCAAACCGAACTCCGAAACCAAACCAGAAAAAGCAAATGTCCAAACCAGAAAGAAAAAACAGATTTCACAAACTAGAACGTCACGGTGTATCATCGTCTCAGAGCATGCCTAGGGGCTATCCTTGTCCCCGTACATGAGTAAGTGACTTAGCCGTTTGCCCAGAGTTTGCTACTTATTCCATACCATCCCGATTAGTTGATGACCAACCAACCATCATTCCTAGGCCTTGCGCTGTCGTCATTTGAGGTAGGCGGTGGTTACTCATGTTCCATCACTCCAACCCGAGTCCTGACATATTGCCACAACTGATAACTCCTTACATGCTCCTCGATTATATCCTTTAGATGCCTGCAGCTGTTAGTATCATGTCCGTTTAGGTTATGAAAGAGACAGTGTCTTCCTGATGCCATCTCGCGTTCCGAAGGCTTCCTCCTTACCGCCCTTCAATAAGGAAGGCGATCTCTAGTTTCCATGTATATCCTTTCCAATGTCTCATTCAGTCCTGTGTAAGTGGAAATTTTGGTCCTCCGCAGTGCATCCTTGCCCTTCTAGAATCATTATCCGACTTCCTCTTCCCTTTATCCTCATTCTTACCCGAGCTTTCACCAGATGGTCCTCCATCCTTAGCCACGTTTATTTCCTTTGATTTCACATCCAAGCTTGCATCCTCTTGTTGAAGAAATCTCTCGGCCTCGTGAAAGAATTCCCCGAGATCCATTGGTGGATCCCGTATCAACAATATCTTGAAATCTGAATTGTCCTTGACTCCTAACACGATCGCCATTAAAACCATCGATGGGTCTGGCCGATCCACCGAAGCAACTACCGCATTAAACCAGGTTAAGAAAGTCCTAAGCGATTCTCCTGTCCTTTGTTTTACTGACATCAGCATCATCACATTTTTCGGCCTCTTGATATGGACCCGAAACTGCTTCAGAAACCTGTCCACCAATTCTGTCCATGTCATATTAGGTCCATCTTCCAACTGCTTGAACCACATAGCAGCTATATCCGTCAAGTACAGGGGGGAAACATTGAGCCATAACCTCCTCCGATGCCCCTAGCACTTCCATGTGTCTTGTACACCTCATCAAGTGATCGGTAGAATCTGTCCTACCGTTATATACTTCCAGAGTGGGTAGCTTGAACTTTGGTGGATTCCTAGCTATCCTGATGTTATGGGCGAATGGACTCCTGTTTACTCCTTAAAAATCCCTATTTGTCAGACCTCCGCGCATTGTTCGCCTGATAATTTCAGACAATCCAGTGTTATCCACCAAGGGTGCCTCCCGCCTTCATTTCCTAACTACCCCCCAAGTCCTTGATGGAATTATGGTACATACTCCTTGCCACGTACTCCTGTATTCCTGTTGGTGTCGGGTTGTGCAGCATCAGCTAGCATCCTAAATCCATCTAGATTGATAGTTGCATGGTAATTGGGGGCTACCCCATGCTGAACTGCTCTATCTGGTTGTCTATTGAGTCCCTCTGATCCAACTCCATGGATCTGACCTCCTGCAGCTGCTGCTGCTCCAGCTTGTCCAAACTATCTGAGAAGATTCTGCACTATCTCCTCCTGCCTTTTCATCAACTGCTCCTGCATGGAATCCATCATAGTCTGCATCTCATCCCTAGTGATGTAGATGGATGCCTGATCTGCTCCAGCTCCAAAGGAAGCCTCCTGAATTCCCCCTTGATGGCTCCTCTCTGTCACCTATCTCCTTGTCGGTGGACTAACCATGGTTGCTCCAAGATCCAATCCTTTAGCTTTCCAAATCTGAACTCCAAATCGGATGTAGCGAGTGCTGGTCTTCTCAGCAAAAGCACCAAAGTGTTTGCACCAAAATTGGTCATAAACCCCAGAAGTAGCGAAAGCACCAGTGTTTACACATAAATCCTCAATATCCAAACATAGATCTTAGATCCAGATAATGTAGAGAGCAAAAATGAAGAAATAACAAAATTAAAATGAAAGAAAGCAAGAGAAGGCACAAGATTTATAGTGGTTCGGCTATCTCCGGCCTACGTCCACTTTAAATTGATCCTTTTATTTCCTTTATACTGTAGTTACTATTACAATCCTTTGAAGTCAATCACCAAAGTGATTGAGTTTCGCTTAGAAAAGAAGAAGAAGATCCCTTTTTAGTTGCCATGGAGAAGCTATTTATAGGAGTAGATCTGAAAATATCTACCCTAAAACTCAGAATACCTCTTCTCATACGTGGATGGGCCAACCAGATTGATCTGGGGTCGTTTGGAATCGATCCTGATCGATACAAGTATAATTCGTATCGATCCAAAAATGGCCCAATGAAGCCGTGATCGATCATGGATGCTTCTGAGAAAATAATGAAGCTCTTGCGAAAATTTTATAGCATTTGGATCTATGGTCTGAGAGTTATGATCGATCCAAGTTTGTATTTGCAAGTAGGTTGAAGGCTTCGTATCCATGGATTTCGTATCCATCAGCTTGTGTCCATCATCCCTCTTTCATATCGATCCTTGTCACTTTCGTATTGATCCCTAGCTTGCCTGCTGCCTTCTTCATATCAATCCTAAGTGTGTCCTTCGTATTGATCAACAAGCGATCGATACGAAATGCTTTTCCCTTGTTAGCACCAAAATTGGTCACTAACCTCGTTTAGAAAGATTGTGTAGAGATATAAATGATGAAAGTAAATTAAACAGAGAAGACAATACTAATTTAAATGCAGAAAGTAAGAACACCAAATTTATAGTGGTTCAGCGTAATTGCCTACATCCACTTTGAGGTTAAACTTTATTGATCTTCTTTATTGTTGATTACAAATACAATTCGTGAATCAAATGCTTGAATGAAGTTGTTTAAGTAGAGAAGATGAGTCTTGGAAATGGCAGAGTCTCCCCGTCTTCTCTCCAAAAAAGGATCCCTTTCACTGTGACCCTGCCCCTCTATTTATAGGCAAAGATGGGCTGGACTTCCCAAGTGGGCTGTTGGCCGAACACTCCAGCCCGAGTATAGTGAGCGCTGTATGCCGAACCACAGATGTGCCGAACGCTCTGATGCCGAACGGTCCCGTCTATGCCGAACGAGGTGGTTGATGTTTGGGAAGTGTAGGGTGTTAGTCAGTTGAAGCCGAACGCTCTTCTAGACGCCGAGTGCCCTTACGCCGAGTACTTCTAATCCCACCGGGTACTACGCCGAGTACTCCTGTATGCCAAACAGTCTCGTATGCCGAGCAGTCTTGACGCCGAGCGCTCTCGTTGCTGAGCACTCTGGTATGCCGAGCAGTCTTGATGCCGAGCACACTTGTTGCCGAGCACTCGTTGGATGTTGGGTGCCTCGCCGAACACTCCTGGTTGTCAAGTGCCTCGCCGAACACCATAGGATGCCGAGTACTCCTGTATGCCGAGCAGCCTTGACGCCGAGTACTCTTGTACGCCGAACAGTCTCGATGCCGAGCGCTCTTGTATGCCGAGCAGCCTTGATGCCGAGCAGTGGTTGACGTTGAGTGCCAGTTGACGCCGAACACTGCTGAGTATTTCGCCGAACATTACTGGACGCCGGACACTAATGGATGCCGAGTACTATGCCGAGTACTCATGGATGTCAGTTGCTTCGCCGAACACTCCTGGATGGACAGTGCTTCGCCGAACACTCCTTGATGCCGGTCACTCTCTGATGCCGAGCACTTATTGCCGAGTACTAGTTGCCTGGTCAAATCCCCAGGAAACACTTGCCCCCCAAAGTGTATTGCGTGGCCGAACTTGATGCGCTTTGAATCTGGTACAATCTACCTCGGAGGTATCTTCTCGAGAGTGCTAGCGAAGGAGGTGCAAGACGAACGAGATTCAGATGCCGAACGATACGCTCGAAGCCGAACGTACCTCGTGTGCTGAACGTCATACTGCTACGATGTCGAACCCTTCGGTGTTGACCGGTTCTACCGGGTATAGCCTCTTCAACTTCTACCTCCCTCTATATAACTAGGTCCTCACCGTCTCTTTTCCCTTTACGCCTTCTTTTCAGCCATTCCTTAGAGACTTTCAACTCTCCCCATCCTACCAGATATAAAGCCTATATAATCCATTCTCAACTTCGATCGTCAAATTAGGTATCAATCCTTCTGTGATTTAGATTACTTCAACACAAGACTTAGGTTGTTTTCATGGGAAACGTGACCTTTCCATGATCGTATAATAAGCGTCGAGCAGAAATGGCTCGCATGCTTGGAGTTGTCTAGTTAGGGATAGCTCCTTTGCGCCGAACAAGAATGGAAGGAAAAGCAAGATGGGATGCTGAACGGTGTAGTCTTCGCCGAGCGATCTGTCCCTGACGTTCGGCGCAGATGGAGATGGTGTAGGGTGAAGTTGACATCGTGGTGGAGAGCCACTTTTAGCCGAATGATAACCCAGACCGAACAGTCGACATGCCGAACATTACTTAAATGCCGATCAATTGACATGCCGAACAATACAATTGCCGAACACTTGACATGCCGAACAATACAATTGCCGAACACTTGACATGCCGAACAATACAATTGCCGAACACTTGACACGCCGAACAATACAATTGCCGAACACTCTTTAAACCGAGCCAAACACAGCCGAACACTATACTTAGGACGAATAATCTTGAATGCCGAACATTACTTAAATGCCGAACAGTATAAATGTCATAGTACACTTAGGCTGGTTACTTTAGAAATCATATGTCTTTTGAATCTGGAACTGTAATCACCTCAAGGCGGGCTTTTTGAGACGGTCAGCGATGACGGTCTTCGAAGGCGATGATTCGAAGCTAATTATTATGTCTTTTAAAACATTCTCATTGTCTGTACACAATTGCCTGCACTAGTTCACACACCACGTGGGGGGAAAACTCGTGTTGCTAATTCTAACGTTCAACGTTTTTCAAGTATAGCTTCTCAAGCATTTAGTTATTTATTCAGGATGTCGAGAAAATCTAGCTCCGCCACCATATCCGACAGGCCTGGGCCGTCATCGAGGCAAGGAGCCGCAGATGCTTCCGACCCGTCAATCTCTCCTGCTCATAACTTGGCGCCCGATGCTCTGGAGTCAACCATCTTACTGGACAATCCGATCGATTCTCAAGCCTCGAAGATCAACGAGGCCGCTCTGCAACGGATATGTTCCATTCACGGGATTCCCTTTGCTGACGTGTTAGTTCCTTCGAGACACGACCGCCCTCATCTGCCCCAAGTCGGGTACACAGCCTGCAACAAGTTCATGTGTTGGATGGGCAGCGTGCCTCCATTCAATTTATTTCTCCGGGATGTGCTGCAGTATATAGACATAGCTCCGTCGCAGCTACACCCGAATGGCCATGCATTTCTATATGGGACTTATTTACTTTTCATGGCCGTCTTCTCCAGACCTCCAACCCCCGGTGATATCCGATACATTTATATGTTCAAGAGACGGAAAGATAGCCCTTCCTTCATGTTCCTCGAGCCATACCACAAGTGCCAGATCTTGACAGGGGCCTGTAGCAAATTTGCCCTGTACAAACAGGAATGGTTCTATGTGCGCTGCCCTTTCGGTTACGCTAGGAGATGGGTTGAAGGCAGTAAGTCTCTCTGCCGAGTTACTATTCGTATTTAACCCGAGCATGTCTTTCCTAACTTTTCGTTTCATCTTTTCAGGTATCAGCCCACGCCCGGAAGGCCGAGGATATTCTGATGCTGTCGATGCGATTAGAGCTCTTCCGGCCGAGGATCGAGATATCCGAACTATCATTTCAAATGAATCGCTGTCGGGGTTCGGCTTGCTAGCCCCTGGTCGTCGGATCAGCCTTCCAGAAGGTGTTACAATTCCCAAACCTCCATCTGGTAAAGGGAAAAAACTTGCCGGACCGTCGTCGCGTCGCGCTCCCGACACGCATGAAGAAGGCGAGCGCAAAGAGGATGATGCCCCCGAAACTCAGGGCGAGAACGTGGGTCCCGCTTGGAATCCGACGATCGAAGTTCAGGATATTGAGACATCATCCTCCCCTTCGAAGGGAAAGAAGAAGTTGAAATACACGGTTCAAAAGGAGAAAGTTGGTGGCACCTCAAAAGTTACGCCTACCCCTCCTGAGAAAGAGGCTTCTTCGCAGCATCTGGAAAGTTCCTTGAGAGGTCTATCGAACCTTTCTATTCCCGAAGACATACTTAATTACGGGTTCGATGATCCTGAAGCTCTCAAATTCTCTTCGCCCGCTAGAGGCAATGTAGGAGTTCAACTCCCGGCTCAAGGAGAGAATACTCCGATTAGCAAAGATAAACGAACGGGTCCGTCGGGGGGAACACTTAGGACACACACGCACATGCGCATTCCATAATATACTTCAAGTCTTTTTAATTCGTGAATTCTCCTTAACTCGTTGTTATCTCCCTTCTTTGCAGGTGATATGGGCCGCTCACACGGACTTGATCGCCTTCAGGGGTCTTCTATATTCCATCACTCCGGACGGGATTCCGGTTCAGGCAGACGTCGGGACCGAGGTGATTATGAAGATAGGGACAATCGTCCGCGCGAGTCGTCTCACCGCAAGAAAGCACACTCTCAATCTTCCTAGTCCCGTGATCTTCCTCCTCCAACTGAGCCGGATAAAGAGAAGTCTTTGCAGAAGGGTTATCAGTCTGATGCTGCTCGAGAACAACATTCCAGTTCATCGAGTACGAGGCAAGTTCGAGAGCAGCGTAAAAGAACGGAATTCTCTAAGGCTCCTCCTCCTACTCCTGCCGTGGACCCAACCGTTGCGGAAAAGATGGTCGACCTTAAGGCCAAGTTTCCGAAAATCTGTTTTGACGGCTTGAAATTCCTCCCAGCCATCCATCACATTCCTGGGCACGTGAAGCAAAGTGCCATTGCCTGCAACAATGACGTCTATGTTCAAAATGACGCATTCGTGCACTTGGTGGAGAAGATCTCGGAAGTATCTGTCGGGCGTCAACACGAGATTGACCGTCTGAATCTGGAGGCTGACAGCGATAAGAAAATCATCAAACTCCAAGACGAAGAGCTTGCTTCGTATAAGTCAAAGCTAGAAGCCGCTGAACAAGGTGCGAAAGATACTGCTGAGGCAGTTGCTCATGTTGAGTCAAGATTTTTATAGAGTTTTGATTTCTGACAAAGGGATAAGCCGTGATCGACAAAAAGAAGTTATTCATTGTTTTAAAGAGACACAAAGAGCTCCATACATTAGAGGTTGATTATTTGGTATGTTAGTAGTGTTATTTATGTTAAAATCTATCCTCAAATAATCTCATACCTTCAATCTTTGAATATAAATGTATATATGTATGAGTGCACATTAACTGTGCAGTCTGGGCTAAATCGGTCGACCGGTTTAAAACAAGGCGGTCGACCGTTTCTGCCCAGAATGCACAGATAACGTGCACAAGTGTACATAACGTATATATATTCAAATTCCTGTCTACTGGTCCATTTTGACCTGTCGACCGTTTTCAAACAGAAAGCAACTTTCGTACAGACACTTCCTTTTCTTCAACGGTTGCTTCTCTTTCTCTTCACCAATGATCATGACCTTTGTTTGTATTTTTTCACAAAGGGTTACAACTGTTTATTTCATATATAAACATCATGAAATCATTATTTCAATTAACCAATTCTATTATTCTAATCTCTATTCTATTGATCTCTGTCTTGAACTCTCAAACATTTCAATTGCTTATTGAATCATTGAAATTATTTCATATCTTTTGATTCAATTAAGTAATATACTTCCTTCAATCTTCACAAACATCATTCACATACTTTGAGGATAAGATTATAGGAAGGGTGTACTACAAGTGACAAATCAGTGTTATCAAGAGCACAAGTTGTCAACGGCAATTGTATTTGTTTTTGTTGAAGTCCTCGGTGTTGTAAGAGGCACGAAATCCCGTTCGGCTGTTCGGGTATTGTAAACCTGTTCCTCCGGGTGAAGCGAGGTAGTTGGTTGTGAAAATCCAGATAGGAGTCTGGGACTGGACGTAGGACGGGAGGTCCGAACCAGTATAAAAATCCCTGGTGTGATTTTTACAGTTTACTGCATTTACTATTCTATATCTGAGAATTGCTATATAGTTAGTTTATTGAATATTTACTTGTATAGCAATTGTAAATAACATTCCGCATATATTGTTAGTCCATATTACACGATCCACAATTAGTGTGCACAAGCATACACACTTTCATTTGGTATCAGAGCACGGTCATCATATAACCGTAACATCGTTATTTGATATATTCTTGTAATATGGCAAATAACGCAAGCACTAGCACTAACACTTACACGGAAGGTCAATCAACACAAAGACCTCCGTTCTTTAATGGTCTCAACTATAGCTATTGGGCTACACGTATGTCATTTTTTATGCAATCAAATAGCTATGATGCTTGGAATGCTACTCAAAAAGAAATAGTGAATCCAACAACTGAATATTCAGAATGGACAACGGCTGAGAAAACGGCAGCAGCCGTAAATGCAAAGGCAATAAATATGTTGTTTTGTGCATTAGACCAAAATGAATATAACCGTGTTAGTATCTGCACTACTGCATATCAAATTTGGCAAACGTTGAAAACCACTCATGAAGGTACTAACAAGGTTAAACAAGCCAAAATAGCCATGCTGAAAAGTCAGTTTCAAAATTTCAAAATGAAACCGAATGAGACAATCAATGATATGTATTCAAGGTTTCAAACTATTCATCATGCACTTATCGGACTAGGACAAAAATATTCAGATTTTGATGTTGTGTCAACAGTCCTACATTCTCTGACTAGTGAATGGGAAGGAAAAGTATTAGCAATTGAAGAAGCTAATGACCTTTCCATCATGAAGCCAGATGAATTGATAGGAAATTTAATGTCCTATGAAGCAAATTTGCAGGCTAGAAAAGAACAGAAAGAAGAAAAGAAAAATGTAGCATTTCATGTTGAGAAAGATGAAAATGAATCAGATTCTGAAGATGAAGATTTGGCATTCATTGCAAAAGGATTCAAAAAATTCCTAAAATATCGAAAAGCCAGTCGTTACAACAAAAGGAAATCTGGATCAAATACACCATCTTCATCAACTATAGAATGTTTCAACTGTCACAAAAAGGGGCACATGCAGAAGGATTGTCCAGAACAAAAGAAGAAGTCAGAAAATGATAAATTCAAACATAAGAAGGACAAGTCAAAGAAATGAGCCTTCTCAGTAACATGGGATGATTCAGACTCATCCTCATCTGAAAGTGAAAGTGATCAGGAGAATGAACAAGCTAATGTTTGTTTTATGGCAACAGAAGATGAGGTACAAATTCCTACATTTGATGAATTACTTGATATTAATTCTGAATTGATAGTCAAATATAAAGACATAAAACGTCAATTAAAAGTAGCCAAAGCAGATTTGAGTAGAGCAGAGTTTGAACGAGATATGTTAAAAGACGAGAAGAAAATATTAGAAGAAGAACTTGAAAAACTTCAAGAATCATCATCTAATGTTGACTCTCAATTATCTCTTTTGAGTCAAGAAATTGAAACTCAAAAAGAGAAAAATGATGCTCTCACTACTGAAAATCATGAGCTTAAGGCAAAAGTCAAAAATCTGGACCTAGAAAAGGCGAGCTTACAAACTAAGTTAGATGACATAACTCAAAATGTTTCTAACTTTAACAAAGGTCGAGAAAATTTGACAAAAATCATTGAAAGTTCACAATCTGTTTCAAATAAACAAGGTTTGGGATATAAGAAACAAGAAACCAAGAAACATCTTGGTAATGAAAGGAAAAAGAAAGTACAAAAGACTGAAGCTAAGAAAAATCTTAGTTTATTAAATTCCATACCAAAGCCAGTTGTGAAATTTCAGAAGAAAAATGTCAAGACTATCAAAATATGGGTTCCTAAAACAAATAACAATTTGATTAGGAACAAATATATTCAGAATTTCATGAATACTGTGCATTATAATTCTAATTATGTATATAAAGGGGATACCGGACCCGTATGGGTTTGGATTCCTAAGATCTAACTCTTAGGACCCTATAAAAAGTGGGTACCATGGTCTTAATTATATTTTTTGCAGGTACCACTTAAGAAAAGAGGAAAATGGGTATTCTGGTTGATACATTCCTATATTATTCCATTATCTATTACTCCTTTTTGTCGATGACAAAGGGGGAGAAAGTGCTAACAATTATCTGCAGGAATATGTATATTTATATAAAGAATACAGACAAAATCTCAGGGGGAGATCACATATTCAGGGGGAGATTCAGAACTTCAGATATATGTTGTCATCAATCAAAAAGGGGGAGAATGTTGAGTCAAGATTTTTATAGAGTTTTGATTTCTGACAAAGGGATAAGCCGTGATCGACAAAAAGAAGTTATTCATTGTTTTAAAGAGACACAAAGAGCTCCATACATTAGAGGTTGATTATTTGGTATGTTAGTAGTGTTATTTATGTTAAAATCTATCCTCAAATAATCTCATACCTTCAATCTTTGAATATAAATGTATATATGTATGAGTGCACATTAACTGTGCAGTCTGGGCTAAACCGGTCGACCGGTTTAAAACAAGGCGGTCGACCGTTTCTGCCCAGAATGCACAGATAACGTGCACAAGTGTACATAACGTATATATATTCAAATTCCTGTCTACTGGTCCATTTTGACCTGTCGACCGTTTTCAAACAGAAAGCAACCTTTCGTACAGACACTTCCTTTTCTTCAACGGTTGCTTCTCTTTCTCTTCACCAATGATCATGACCTTTGTTTGTATTTTTTCACAAAGGGTTACAACTGTTTATTTCATATATAAACATCATGAAATCATTATTTCAATTAACCAATTCTATTATTCTAATCTATATTCTATTGATCTCTGTCTTGAACTCTCAAACATTTCAATTGCTTATTGAATCATTGAAATTATTTCATATCTTTTGATTCAATTAAGTAATATACTTCCTTCAATCTTCACAAACATCATTCACATACTTTGAGGATAAGATTATAGGAAGGGTGTACTACAAGTGACAAATCAGTGTTATCAAGAGCACAAGTTGTCAACGGCAATTGTATTTGTTTTTGTTGAAGTCCTCGGTGTTGTAAGAGGCACGAAATCCCGTTCGGCTGTTCGGGTATTGTAAACTTGTTCCTCCGGGTGAAGCGAGGTAGTTGGTTGTGAAAATCCAGATAGGAGTCTGGGACTGGACGTAGGACGGGAGGTCCGAACCAGTATAAAAATCCCTGGTGTGATTTTTACAGTTTACTGCATTTACTATTCTATATCTGAGAATTGCTATATAGTTAGTTTATTGAATATTTACTTGTATAGCAATTGTAAATAACATTCCGCATATATTGTTAGTCCATATTACACGATCCACAATTAGTGTGCACAAGCATACACACTTTCATTTCGCTTAGAGGTGGCTCACAAAAAGGAGCTTGACGAAGCAGTTCAGCGCAGCGGCGCCCTTGCCCTAGAAAAAGACTCTGTCCAAAAAGAAAGGGACGCGCTCGCTACTCAAGTCAAAGAGCTGAAAGAACAACTCTCCAAGGAGAAAGAAGACAAAATAGCTGCTCAGGAAGAATCGCAGCGATATTGTGATGAGATTGTTGCTACCCGACTCCTGAAGACAAAGCTCGACAACGAACTTGCCGGGGTCGAGAAAATGAAGGATGAGGCCCGTGAGGAGGGCAAAAGAATGGCTGTGGAGGAGCTTGATTCTCGCCTTGAGGCGGCCGCAGAGACCGGCAGGGAAGAGGTCTAGAGTATGTTTGACCCACTGATCGCCGAGTACGGAGCTCGCGTCCTTATGCACCGCGACCTAACATTCTTGGGCGACGGCTACCACGAATCCCTGGCTGAGGCATGGGAAACTCTGATAAAGATCAAGAAAGTCGAGTCAGTCTCCGAAGAGATCGACGAGGATGCATTGGTGAAGGAGTTCCTGAGGGGGAATGAGCCATCGGATTTATCCGCAGCATTGGCTCTTTATGGCAAAGGCTCTTCCCCTTCGAAAGAGAAGAACGACGAGGCTGGCCCGTCAGAGGCCGACGCTACTACTCCTCATATCGCCGCTCCTTATGCTGCTCAATCGACCGGTCGGTCGGCGCTTGATCCATTCGAGCAGCATGCCAGCTATGATCCCGAAGATCACGGGCTCGGCGTTCATGTGCTGTCACCTATCCTGGAGGGTGAAACCCCGCGCGCCACCGATAGCCAACCGGATCCTGGTAGGAAATTCTTCTTTCTCTAGAAGTCGAAGAGATCCCGTCATTTTTCAGCAATGGTTATTCGTTCTAATGCCCACTTCTTATATTTTCATGCAGGTTGTTCTGACGCCGAGCTAACTCCGAGGAGCGATGATGCCAAGGAGGAAGCAGGGAAAACAAGCGACGTTGCTCACGCAGGGATAACTCCCGGTCCAGACGCTCAAGTGATCGGGGCGCTTGATGATGACAAACTTGATACTTCGTCTCCTGCCGAAGGAAGCGATGAAGTTAAAATCACTGGCGCCTCTGAACATACTTCAGAGACGAGCATGAAGGACCGTCTCGCCGACGAGGAGAAGAAAAAAAGGTCAAAGTCAAAGTTGAATCTGAAGTACTGGAACTTACTGACCCGCGGAACAGACCTTTGAAAATCATTCTCCCGGGCAGGTCCAAACCGCTAGATGTTCCGTCTCCTACTCCTGACTCCGTCTCTCTAGCAAGCAAAAAGTCCAAGAAAAAGCGTGAGGGAGAGGAGTCGTTGGAAACACCAAAGGCAGACAAGAAGAAGAAGTCGAAGAAATAATCGATGCACTTGTTCAACAAGTTTCCTGATTAAGTTTTGTAATCGTTTTTTATCTCCCATGATTTGTAGTTTGTATAGAGAGGTCTGAATTTTGTAGGAGTGATCATGTATCCTCATTTTGGACTTATTGAATAAAGTTTTAGTTTCTTTTTTGTTTGAATGATTCTCTTGTCTTTATTTGGTTTGCTGACTAATTGTAGCCATAACTCAAGTTCTTATGAGTTGCATCATCTCCCGGTCCATTCTTGTGTAGTTCAAACATTTTTGGACATGGCGTACCTCTCGTTCCACATCTTTCGAGTACTTGGACTTCTTGTTGACTCTATGTCCCGGGGACTTGGAGGCTTGAAATAGTTTTTGCTCTAGTCCGCGCTTTGGGGACTTAGAGTACTCCGATCCGCGCTCTGGGGATTCGGAGATTTGGAATCGTTTATACTCTAGTCCGCGCTCTGGGGACTTAGAGTACTCCGATCCGCGCTCTGGGGATTCGAAGATTTGGAATTGTTTGTACTATAGTCCGCGCTCTGGGGACTTAGAGTACTCCGATCCGCGCTCTGAGGATTCGGAGATTTGGAATCGTTTATACTCTAGTCCGCGCTCTGGGGACTTAGAGTACTCCGATCCGCGCTCTGGGGATTCGGAGATTTGGAATCGTTTATACTCTAGTCCGCGCTATGGGGACTTAGAGTACTCCGATCCGCGCTCTGGGGATTCGGAGATTTGGAATCGTTTGTACTCTAGTCCGCGCTCTGGGGACTTAGAGTACTTCGATCCGCGCTCTGGGGATTCGGAGATTTGGAATCGTTTATACTCTAGTCCGCGCTCTGGGGACTTAGAGTACTCCGATCCGCGCTCTGGGGACTTAGAGTACTCCGAACCGCGCTCTGGGGATTCGGAGATTTGGAATCGTTTATACTCTAGTCCGCGCTCTGGGGACTTAGAGTACTCCGATCCGCGCTCTGGGGATTCGGAGATTTGGAATCGTTTGTACTCTAGTCCGCGCTCTGGGGACTTAGAGTACTCCGATCCGCGCTCTGGGGATTCGGAGATTTGGAATCGTTTGTACGAGTCTGTATGTCGCGCAGGATAATGTAATTTATCATCCAATTAAGAGATATAGAAACTTCATAGAAAATGTGGCTTCAAGCCTTTATTAATGAAAATCAACTAAATCGCTCGATTACAATTTTAAAAGGAAACTAAGTCATTATTGAATGGAAACATGCAGGAAACAATAGTGCCTATAACAAGAAAGGAAACATACTAAATGTAATAGTGCCGCAAATGTTCACTGTTCCATGCTCGGGGGAGTGTCGCGCCATCAACGGTCGCTAGCTTGAATGTTCCTTCTCCAAGCTTCCGTTCAATGGCGTATGGACCTTCCCAGCTGGGATTCATGCGTGATGGTACCGGGAAGACTCGTTTCAGAATGAGATCTCCCACATCAAAGATTCTTGGGCGGACTCTGCCGTCATAGTAACGCTTGACTCGATGTCTGTGCGCCGCCGCCCTTAATTCAGCTTCTTCCCGCTTTTCATCGATGCAGTCCAGTGATTCCAGCAAGAGGTTTTGGTTCGTCTTGGGATCATAGTATGTCACTCGGTGCGATGGAACTTCAAGTTCCACGGGTATAACGGCTTCAGAGCCGTATGCCAAGGCGAATGGAGTGTGGCCGGTCGCGGACTTGTGGGTAGTTCTATACGCCCATAATGCTGTCGGGAGTTCATCTACCCATTTGCCTCCAACCTTCTCCAGACGCTTCTTTAGTATGGACTTGATTATTTTGTTAACGGCCTCGACTTGTCCGTTAGCTTTTGGGTGTGCAACGGCGGCGAACTTTTTCTCGATGCCGTACTTTAAACAGAACTCTTTGAACTCTCTACTTTCGAATTGCGTTCCGTTGTCTGTAATGATGGTGCGTGGAAGGCCAAAGCGGCATATAATGTTTCGTATAACGAAGTTAATGACCTTCTTAGAGGTGATAGTGGCCAAAGGTTCTGCCTCAGCCCATTTCGTGAAATAGTCGACTGCAACTATTGCGTATTTCGCACCACCTTTGGATAGAGGCAAAGAGCCGATTATGTCGATTCCCCAGATCGTAAACGGCCAAGGACTGATCATTTGTGTGAGTTCCGTTGATTGAGCCCTCGGGATTTTTGCATATCTTTGACACTTGTCGCATTTTCTTGCATAGTCCGCGGCATCCCGGTTTACGGTGGGCCAGTAATATCCATAGCGGAGGATCTTCTTTGCTAGCGTTTGCCCCCCAGTATGGTCGCCACATTCCCCTTCGTGAACTTCCCTCAAGACTCGCTTTGTTTCATCATGAGCGATGCACCGTAATAATGGGACTGAGAATCCTTTTCGGTACATGGATCCACCCTGCATTACGTACCGCGCAGCCTTCCGAAGGACCTGTCGTCTTTCGCTTCTTCTTTCTGGTAAAGCCCCGGTTGTCAGGTATAGTTTGAGTGGGGTTATCCATGAGTCCTTCTCGATTTCTGTTTCCAACACGCGATCGATTTTCATCTCGTCTATGCTCGGGGCATGCAAGACTTCAACGGGATACAATCCCATTTGTTGAGCATCGTCGGTACTTGCGAACTTAGCCAACAAGTCGGCTTCTTTGTTCTGTTCTCGCGGGATATGTGAAATGTCATAACGCTCAAGATTTAATAGTAGTTCTTGGACCTAAACGAGGTACGGAGCAAGCTTTCGTCCTTTTGCTTGGTAGTCTCCTCGTACTTGGTAAACCACCAACTGCGAGTCACAAAAGATTTCGACTGATTCGATCCCGAGTTCTTTGATGAGCTTCAAGCCAGCGATCAGTGCTTCATATTCAGCTTCGTTGTTCGTAGCCGGAAAATCGAGCTTCAGGGCATAACAGATTGATCGGTTTTCCGGAGTTATAAGAACTACGCCCGCGCCGGAGCAACGGTCGTTTGATGCACCGTCAGTGTATAATTTCCATCGAATGGGGGGAATGATGTCGTGATCGTCCGGCTTGATGGGTATGGTAAATTCAGCGATGAAGTCTGCTAACGCTTGCCCTCGGATGGCTCTCCGTGGTAAGTACGCGATATCGAATTGGCTCAACTCGATGTTCCATTTTAGCAATCTTCCAGAAGTTTCCGGTCGTTGAAATACCTGCCTCAGGGGTTGATCGGTATAAACACCGATTGAATGCGCTTGAAAGTATGAGCGCAGCTTGCGTGATGCAATCACCAAGCAATAAGCCAATTTCTCGATTTTAGGGTAATTCTTCTCTGCCCCCGTTAAACGCTTGCTAACATAATATACCGGCTTCTGGACTCGATCCTCCTCACGAACCAAAGCTGCGCTTATCGCATGAGGGGATATAGCCAAGTAAACGTACAGCATCTCATGGTCAACTGGTTTAGATAGCATTGGTGGGCTCTCCAGATGCCTTACCAGATTCCGGAATGCTTCCTCGCAGCTAGACGTCCATTCAAAATTTCTCTTTCCTTTCTTTATTATGTCAAAGAACGGGATGCACTTGTCAGTTGCCTTGGATATAAATCGACTCAGCGCAGCTACTTTTCCGTTCAAGCTATGTACCTGCTTTATAGTCCTGGGCGCTTGTACATCTCGAATGGCTTGGATCTTTTCTGGGTTGGCTTCGATTCCCCTAGCGTTGACGATGAATCCTAAAAACTTCCCTGATGCAACGCCGAAAGAACACTTCAGCGGATTGATCTTCATTCCATAAAACCTGAGTATGTTAAACATTTCAGCTAAGTCTTGAATGTGGTCGTTTGACCGTCGTGACTTCACGAGCATGTCATCCACATAGACTTCCATGGTTTTGCCCAGCTGGTCCTTGAACATTCGATTCACCAAACGTTGGTAAGTTGCTCCAGCATTCTTCAATCCAAAGGGCATCACTACATAGCAATACAGCCCGACATTTGTAACGAAGCTGGTGTGTTCTTGGTCCGGAATATGCATTGGGATTTGGTTGTATCCTGAGTACGCATCCATGAATGACAATAATTCGTGTCCTGCTGTGGAATCGACCAACTGATCGATCCTAGGCAACGGGAAACTGTCCTTAGGGCATGCTTTGTTCAAGTCGGAATAATCTACGCAAGTCCTCCATTTCCCATTCGCCTTCTTTACTAGCACGGGGTTGGAGACCCACTCCGGGTAGAGGGCGTCGCGGACGAACCCATTTGCTTTGAGTTTGTCCACCTCCTCTCCAAGAGCGACGGATCTCTCCGGATCCATTCCTCTCCTTTTTTGCTTGACTGGGACGTATTTCGGGTCTATGTTCAACATATGACTCGTGATGGCGGGAGAAATCCCACACATATCAGAATGCGTCCAGGCGAAAACATCAAGGTTTGCCCGGAGGAAGTCGCTAAGGTCTTCAGTCATTGCGGGGCCTAAGTGTGATCCGATCTTCAGTATTCGCGAAGGGTCGTCACGGCTAACTGAAATATCAATTGTTAATTCAGCCGGTGCCGCCTTCTCTTCCCTGGGTTTCTCATCGTCGTCTCTCGGATCTATATCTTCGTAGATCCGAGAACTATGCCCGAGCCAGGGCTCGGGCACTACTTGTCAATTATTCGTATTGAGGATGCGGACGGGATTGTCCGCAACCTTTCCTTTCTCCCTCCGGTGGGCCTCTCGGAGCTCGGCCACATAACAAGAACGACCAGCTGCTTGGTCACCGTGAACAATGCCTACTCCTTTGTCAGTCG
The DNA here is from genome assembly GCA_030737815.1 of Allium fistulosum. NCBI lineage: Eukaryota > Viridiplantae > Streptophyta > Magnoliopsida > Asparagales > Amaryllidaceae > Allium > Allium fistulosum. The sequence goes on along the minus strand of CM060905.1, from coordinate 490,982,150 downwards.
GAAACTTCAAAGTCAAGCACCACGGGGCTAGTGCCGCCCTAAATTCAGCCAGGGCCGGCCGACCCAAGAAAACATTATACGGAGAGTCCACATCCAAAACTACAAAGGGTAGAATTCGTACCCTCCGACGCTCGCCTTGTCCCAGTTCAACTGGTAACTCGACATATCCTACTGCATCAGTCGCAGCGCCATTAAAGCCGTGGATACGAGCTTTGGATGGTTTCAAGTCTTTTGTCTCTAGCTTCATCTGATCATAGGCCTTCTTGAAGATGATGTTGACTGAACTTCCACAATCAATCAAAATTCTTTTTACATATGCTGGTCTGATCGTTGCAGATATGACCATGGGATCGATGGTCGGAGCCTCTACCTGATCAGCGTCTCTGTTCCTAAACACAATATCGTCTGTCATCACGCGCTGCTGCTTAGCAGGGGCCTCGTCCTCTACGTTCGAACAGCACTCAAAATCTGCATGCTTCAAGGAGCTTGCATATCGTTCCATCTCTTGCCAGTTCTTATCTGCGGGATGAGGTCCGCCGATAATTGTATTTATGACCAGTCTTCCAATAGTCCGAGCAGGCTCCTCAGGATGACGTGGAGCTGGTGCACGACCTAGGTTGGACGTTCCCTGTCCTCCTTCCTGTGGATCCTTTACAAATTCTTGCAACTTCTTTTGTCTGATCAATTTCTCGATAGCGTCATGCAGGTGTCTGCATTCTTCCGTGTTGTGTCCATAAGTTTCATGGAAGCGGCAATATTTCCCAGTCCGCTTCTGTTCTTCAGTTGATTCTTTTGGACGTGGTTTTCTGTACTGAAAAGTATTGCAGGTGGATAGGTAAATGTTCTCAAGTGGGGCGTTTAGCGGAGTGTACTCGCTGTAGCTTGGAATTCTCGACTTCCACTTTCCCGCTTCTTTCCTCTTTCCTTGACTTCTTCCTCCGGACTCTTTGGGCTGCACAGGCTTACTCTGGACATTGACTTGGACCTTTCCCGAATTGTCTCCAGATTTCTTCACAGCAATGTTGCTCTTGATTGACTCTTGGGCAGGTCCCGATGCCTTATCTCGTCGTACCCACCTAGCTTCCTCTCTTCTTATGAACTGGTGTGCCTTGGAGTAGAAACGCTCTAGCGTAGCGGGAGGTTTTCCTACCAGCCAGTCTCCAAATTCAGAATCCGGATCTACACCTCTCATTACAGCCATTAGGATTGCATGGTCGTTGGGATTACTGACTTCAGTTGCCGCAACGTGGAATCTTTGTAAGTACTCCTTCAGCGACTCTCCGAGATTTTGGATTACACTTGACAGAGACATCACGTCCTTCGGGCGTGTAGTGTGTATCCTGAATTGCTCAATAAACTTCTTTGCCAACTCCTCGAAACTTGATACGGATCGCGAAGGAAGTCGGGTGAACCACATAGTAGCGATCCCAGATAGAGTAATCGGAAAGCACCTACACTTGGTGGGATCATTTGCTCTGGCTGAATCCATCATCCATTCATACCTCATTACATGTTGTCTGGGGTCAGTCTTTCCTTCGTATGCAGGAATAGTTGGCATGTTAAACTTCTTGGGGTACGCCGCTTGCAGCACAACATCCATGAACGGAGTATGACTTCTTGACACTCCCCAGTCGTCATTTGATAAGCCCTGATTTTCTTTCATCAGTTGCCTGATCATGGCTGACAGATCGGGTGTCTGTATGGAAGCTGGGAGGTTGGAGTCAGTTCTACGCGCCTGTCCATGCTGATGCCTCCTTTCCTGGCGATCTGCCAATCGTGCGTCTTGAGGCTCAACATTGTTAGCATTTTGATGATCTGGAGCTCCATCCTCCATCTGTACTCCGGTTCTGAAGCTCCCAGTTCTGGCTTGGTCGCGGTCTCCAGCTGTTCGAACAGCAGCATCCTCCCTTGCAGCTTCAGTCTTGCGGCGTCTACGCCTGGGTGGTTCATCAGAAGAAGTAGAGCTGTCAGATGAGGAATAAGCAGCAGGATTGCCCCCAGCATTCTGTTGCTGCTGTTGAGTGAGTTGTGCCATCAGGTTGGCATTAGCTTGCATCTGTTCTCCCAGTTGTCTCCTGCTTTCCCTAAGTTCTCTCATCAAGTCATTGAACTCTACTCTGGTGACAACTGGAGTCTGTTCTTGAGCGGCAATCCCTGCACTCGGGATCGCCGGTTGATTGCTAGGTCCTGCTTGTTGCACGCTAGCAGTCTCTCGGGCATCCGCATTAAGAGAAGCTGACCTGGTACGTGGTCTTGCCATTGTAGAGTTATCGGTATGAACTCTGAGTAGAATCAACGGATGTCCTATCAGTAAGTCGGATCTTCTTTGGGGGATTTGTTCAATCCAGTAGCTTCAAAGCAGATCCTTGAGGTCTGAGAATTCGATTCTCAGTGAAAGCACCAAAGTGTTAGCACCAAAATTGGTCACTAACCTCGTTCAGAAAGATTGTGTAGAGATATAAATGATGAAAGTAAATTAAACAGAGAAGACAATACTAATTTAAATGCAGAAAGTAAGAACACCAAATTTATAGTGGTTCAGCGTAATTGCCTACGTCCACTTTGAGGTTAAACTTTATTGATCTTCTTTATTGTTGATTACAAATACAATTCGTGAATCAAATGCTTGAATGAAGTTGTTTAAGTAGAGAAGATGAGTCTTGGAAATGGCAGAGTCTCCCCGTCTTCTCTCCAAAAAAGGATCCCTTTCACTATGACGCTGCCCCTCTATTTATAGGCAAAGATGGGCTGGACTTCCCAAGTGGGCTGTTGGCCGAACACTCCAGCCCGAGTATAGTGAGTGCTGTATGCCGAACCACAGATGTGCCGAACGCTCTGACGCCGAACGGTCCCGTCTATGCCGAACGAAGTGGTTGATGTTTGGGAAGTGTAGGGAGTTAGTCAGTTGAAGCCGAACGCTCTTCTAGACGCCGAGTGCCCTTACGCCGAGTACTTCTAATCCCACCGGGTACTACGCCGAGTACTCTTGTATGCCGAGCAGCCTTGATGCCGAGCAGTGGTTGACGTTGAGTGCCAGTTGACGCCGAACACTGCTGAGTATTTCGCCGAACATTACTGGACGCCGGACACTAATGGATGCCGAGTACTATGCCGAGTACTCATGGATGTCAGTTGCTTCGCCGAACACTCCTGGATGGATAGTGCTTCGCCGAACACTCCTTGATGCCGGTCACTCTCTGATGCCGAGCACTTATTGCCGAGTACTAGTTGCCTGGTCAAATCCCCAGGAAACATCCCTATAACCAATGCCTCGTATCCATCCTTTGCTCCTTCCTTCGTATCGATCCAGCCTTGACCGATACGAAGAGCTCCAACATGTTCTACCACATCCATCCAATCGATACGTATGTATCGATAGGAAACCCACAGCCCAAGTTTGTCCTGATCGATACAAAACCATCAATCCAAATAAATAGCCAAGTCCACTTTTATCGATACGAACTATATCGATACGAAACCACTTCCTTCGGATATTGATCCATCCATATCTTGAGCATACAAACTCCGTTTGACTTGAAATTTGAAGTGTAGCCTCTCCAAGCCTTTTTTATCATTCCCTATTGATCCCATCTTGATTGGAGCTTGGTCCAACTTTGACGGCATCGACCATAGCCTTATTCCCAATCGATTTCCAATCCTGATATCCATCCTTTTTAGCCAATTTTATCGATATCCCGGCCTTGTCCAAAAGGCGAGGTAACATACTCTAACAATCACTAATTCTATCAAAGCCTTTCGAAAGAGAAGACTTGTATATTTACTTGACAGTATCAACTCACTCATTGAGTGCAACATTAGTATGTGAGGACGTGAAATCCCAAAGGTCGTTTTATAGGTATGGAAAGTGTTATCCTAAACTGAAGAAGCTAGCCTATAACTTACTGACAGCATCGAGGAAGTTGCAATCCTACTTCCAAGCTCATCAAATAAAAGTGTTGACGGATGAACCTCTCAAACAAGTATTGAATCATCCTGAGACTTGGGATATTTGTTGAAATGGAATGTTGAGATGAGTCACAAATATGACTTATCATCCTAGGAAGGTAATCATGGACAAGCATTGGCAGATTTCATTAAAAATATACTATTTGGGATAAAGAAAAAGAAGAGATGGTTGAACATTCACAATGAAAGATATGCACTGGTGGTGCTTCCAATAACCATGATCCTAGAGCTGGAGTAGTCCTAGTAACTCCAGAAGATTGAAAGGTATGTTATGCACTGAATCAAGAGTTTCATACTACAGATAATGAAGAGGAATATGAATCACTAACTGCGGGACTCAAAATAGCAAAGAACTAGGAGAACGATCATCGAATAAGTAACTCCCAACCGTTGGTTTGTCAAGTAAAAAATGAATTCCAGGCTAAGGTGCACAACTTTCCCCTATCCAATCAAAAATGTTGGAATTGGGGGATGAGATCAAGCATTATATGATTACGCACATTCTCATAGAGGAAAATATGAATGCATATTATATGATAAAGTTCGCAAGCTTTGGAGTTACGCAATTTCTAAGAACCATTCTAGTAGAAGAGTTGAAGAATTTGAGTACTTTATGAGATGGATGTTGAATATATCATGGAGATTGAGGAAAATGAGCCATGGATATCTAAATTTAAGGAGTATTTGATAAAGGAAACTCTTCCAAAAAATAATACATAAACTTTCACGTAAGGTAACACATTATAATATGCAAGATGAAGTGCTATTTCACAGGATGTTCTCTGCCCCTTTTATAGATGTGTTAATAGGGATGAAGCAAAGAAATACTCAAGGACCTCCATCAAGGAAGCTGCAGGGATCACTCTCGGGGAAATTAGGAAAAAAGGTACTTCACTCTAGATATTTCTAGCCAACTACCAATCGAGATGAAATGGAATTTTCTAAGAAATGTGATAAGTGCTAGAGATTTGCGAAGACACCAAGAGTTTTATTCATTGAGCATACACAAATGGTTAGCTCATAGCCATTTATGGTTAGAGGAATCGATATTATTAGAGTGCTGCCGATTGGGACAAGAAGGAGGAAAATATATGATCATTGCTGTGGACTACTTCACAAAATGGGTTGAGTCGGTGCTGCTCATCATAATCACTTCGAAGAAAGTGATTAACCTTGTGCTTCAAAACATTTTGTGCAAATTAGAGTGCCTTATAAGATTATCATTGATATCGAAATTCAATTCAAGAGTGCAAAATTCTAGAATTTCGTGCTTAGTATCGAATTCAATTGAGTTTCTCGATGGTAGCACATCCATAAATGAATGGATGGGTGGAGGTGATGAATAAGACCATCAAAAACATTATTAAGAAGCGGTTGAAGCAAGTGAAAGGAAATTAGGTTGATGAGTTTTCACTTGCTTCATAGGCTTACCAAGCAACCTTGAAATCTACAACTTGATATACTCCATTCACACTTGCATATGGAACTTAAGCGATGATATTATTTGAAGCGGATGTCCCTTCGCACTTGTGCATGCATATTTTTTAGATTGGTGACCTTGTTTTGAAATGGGTCTTTCTAAACATAATGGCACTTGGTCCAAATTGGGAAGGACCCTACATGATAAGGTAGAAACTTGGAGATAACACATTCAAGCCATCGACTGTTGATGGACCCAATTCCATAGGCAAAGAACAATAAGCTTTTACGTCGCTATTTCAGTAGATTTGTTATATTTGGGCATTTTTCTTTGGACATTCATCAGATTAAATTCTATATAATAAAGAAACATTCACTAAAGAGATAGTAATAAAATTTTCTTTCCAAATCAATGGAACTGTATTCATTAAGTTGAACTTCAGGTTATATGATTAATAGCACAAGCATCACTTGTTTTGAAAACTGGATGTTTGTGTACCAAGAGATAAGTGCTGGCGGTCTTTCACTAATGCCTGGAGATAAGCAATGTCAGGGATAGATGCTTGGATATAGGCATCGACGGATTGCGTCACTTAGAGATAAATATCGATGTATAACCAAATTTTGGTAGATACATATGATAGAAATTATAGTGGTACTATTTCAAACATGAGTGGAAAGCCATGTAAAAGCATCGTGACATCACAGTTTTATTTATGGTTGAACATAACAAGTTTAATTGGCAATAAATAAAATAAAGCAACATAACGACGCTATGTGATAGTGAAAGTTTTTTTGCATGTACAGGGTTACAGTAAATAAAGGCATTACAGAGATTCATACTTATAGATTTGTGTGATATAAAGGTAAATCATTATTGGCACTAATTATGAAATTTGCAAGAACTATAAATTAATTGTAGGAAAGTAAAGTACAAAAAGAAAAGGAGATGCATATGACCAAAATATTTTTTATCATTCAGTGCAACTTATTTACAATTCAGGAGCTATGCTCATACAAAACATAGTGGATTTAGTACATGGGAACAAAGGCAAAAGGAAAAAAATGAAATCATCAAAATGTAGAGACCAAGGCATCATCACTTCTTTGGTTTGCATCTGACAGGTATCTTCTTTATGCACTTCTTTAGTATGCTACTTCCCTCGGGGGGAATATCCGCTTAGGGAGGGGAAGTCTCATCAATGGAGATACTATGTGGTTTTCTCTTCCTTTTCTTGGCCTCATTAAAGGTAGTGGGATCAAGAGCAACAAGGGAGAGTGTTAGAATCTCAAAAGAAGAAGGAGGAACAATGGATCGTTGGGTGAGAACTTCATCATGTTTCTCCATCATCATCAGTGTAACCTTTCGAGTGGCAAGGGTTTTGGACAAGGCAAGTTCCTCTCCAAAGGTGTGTATGTGATTTTGACTTCACCCTCTTCTTCCAAGTCAACGTCTAAATTATCACTCTTTGATGGCTTTCCTACCTTATTGGCATCTAGATCAAGGCTAAACCTAGTGGTGGCAGTGAAAATATACGAATGTTTGATATTATTTGTTTTGAAAACTGATTATTTATTTGCTATGAAAAGCTGTATTTAAAATACGAAATTTGATTGTATGCAAGTGCAACGCAATGTTACATGATCTTGATTCAGAAAATAAGAATTAGCAACAGTTGTTACCATTGGGAAATAATGAAAATGCAACACAGAAAAACATATTTTTCAATAGTTATAACCGTTGCAAAATTTTGTTTTTATACAATTATACCTATTGCAAACGTCGGCATTTGTAATGTTTATAACCGTTGCAAAATTCAATATAATGGTTATTTTCGTTACAATTTCTTTGAGGAAAATTTTCCACACACCATAGCTCACAACTATTTCTGTTACAAAATTTATTTGTAATAGTTATAACCATTGCAAATGGTCAATTCTGGTGTTATGTTGATCCTTTTCTTCTTTCTTCTAACAAAAGGATCACGAAACCCTTTGGTCTTATAAACCATCTAGTTAAAGATCACTTCCTCCTCCTCTTAAAGCAGCTCCATCATATATAACTTTAGTGGTTGATGATTTTGTAATGGCCACGAACAGCAGAAAACAACAAAGACGTCTAAACTGGTTAAACATTTCTTCTGACTCCTCCTTGGCCAGTAAAAAATCCTACTCCGTCTGTCTTGTATTGGAAACTCCTATGCCAACTTCTATAGTTGTTGTTATTCCTCTTGATGTATCACTTTCTTCTCCTGATTCTGATATCAACATCATGTCATTCCCAATAAGAGAATCATTAGCTAACATGCACAAGGATTTGGGCTGGATTCTCCGTTAATCATTTCTTCAATGCTTGGAATACCCTCAAAAGGGAACATGGAAGGTTCCACCTTATATTTTGATGGCTTTATATTTTTCGTCCTTCGCTCTTCTAAATTTACATCTTCGGAGTCTGTTGAAATTCACCCAACCTTTTTCTATATACTTTTAGTCTCCTTTCTTGACAGCACCTCATAGTATGTTTCTTTTGGGAAATTTTTGATATCCTAAAGGAGGAACTCTTCGTTCTAAATTTTAGTTGAATTTTTCATGTTATCGATCAATAAAAACCTATTCTTTCTCCAACATCCCCTTTTGGAGTTTATTACAACACTTTTCATTCAAGGATTGAACTTCACTCTCTCAAGAAGAGCCAAGGCTCTTGAGTATGAAAACTGCCACTTGGATGCTACCAATAAGTCTTTAACCATTGAAAGTCAAAGCCTTAGCTTTCAAGCAATCGTATTATAGTGGAGAAAGGGTTTCTTAGGTCTAAGCTTAATGACTTTCTTCCAAAATTGATTTAAACAAGGATAGGAGCCGAATTCTAGAAGATAGGTTGAGTTCATCCAAAGAAGCACTCAATTCTACAAAGTAGGATGTTGCTTGGGCCAAAATTCAACTATCCATCGTTATGGAAAAATGCTCTAAGCTTGAGAAAGAATTAGCAAAGAAGAGAACATCTGTTAGAAAATCCAAGACGTCTTTGAGGAATGTCAAGTGTAAGATTTCTTCATTTTTAAAGAACGCCCTCCCTTCTTTAAAGAACTGATGTAGAGAGGGAGCTTTATTTTGTAACATCCCACTATTTTCGACTCTTTGATTTAATACCCAATTGATGTTTAAACAAGAAAGTCAATAACAACTAATAGTTTAGTTATGACAACAAGAAACAAAATTGATTCTAACTATATTCATTTGAGCTCACACCGCAAGGAATAATATATAATATTAAATAATCATATATTTAAATTAAAGTTTGATAATATATCAAAAATCTTATATTCATACAGTACTAGTCATTAATCCAATCCACAGTAACACACCATAATGTCGTATGATAATATGTACAATATATGCTTAGGTAATGCCTCAGTTATCCGCACCTTCAAAAACAATTGTATCATCTCGACTCCATAATCCATCAACCTATCAATAAAAGGATAAAATAACAATATGGAGGGGTTCAGACATAGTATGAGGGAGTGAAACTAATCTATTCCACATATACTTTAAAAATATCGTTACAGCATCATTTTTTATCAACTAACATATGTAATGTAACGAACCACTATTTTGGACCATTCAAATCGACAATAATCCACACATGTCTGACTTGAATAATTCAAAATAACAGATTGTAAATAAATTTGGAGCAAATGAAATCAAATACACAGAATCACAGACACAGAACATATCAGAATAACTCACAGCGGAAATAAAATACCATAGTAGTTCATGAAGCTACTATATACAAACTCTCAAAACATAATACATAATATCATTCTGAAAACATATACAATAGAAATCCCAAATACATAGAAGTTTATAAATACCAGAACTAGAATAGAACAACTGAACTGAAAGGAACAGATAACTAGACAAGCAGAATCTCCAGCGATTCCTAGCTCCAAAATGAGATCCAAAGCTAAGCTGTAAATACTCAGGCTGACCCGAGCGTAAAGTAAAACACAAAACACTCGAGTTAGGACAATATATACTTATATAATGTAAACCAACTCAAGTGAACTGTAGTAGAAATGCACAATAACTCAAAGGATGCTTGGGATCGCCCATCCTTCAAGGATCAGTTAAACTATAAATTAAATACACCCCGTGGTTAAAATTTCAAAATGGTATTTTATACTTCGAAATCAAATATCATTTCAAAATTCAATATCCTTCAAAAATCCATTTCAAAATATCAAAATATCATATTTCAAAATAGTATATATTTCGAAACAAATTACTTTATTTTAAATCATAAAAATAAAGTTATTATTAATAATTAAATTATTAAATTTCCAAAATTTTAATCTTTCATTCGTTCACTTAAATTAAATAAAACAATGAAAATTCAACTTTTGCAGCATTTAGAAAATGCTACGGAAAGTCACATTTAAAACAGTTCAATTTAACAAAAGACAGCATTTAAAATGCTGTAATAGGGTTACATTAGTTCCAAATAAACTTAGTTAAATTCAACCATTATAACATTACAAAAATGCTATAATAGCCTTTAATTAAAATTAGCCATTTGGTTCATTATTATCAACTACAACATTTACAAATGTTGTATTATCATTTACATTAGAATTAATAGCATTTCAGAGATGCAGTTAATTAACTTCAAATATTCAGTATAATTTCACAAACAATTATATTTTTATATAAATCATTTTTAACTTATAAAATCATATATAATCATTCAAATACCCTTATATTCATGATTTTATAAAGTTAAACCTCCATTCAAAAATCAAAATTTAATAATAATTCACTTATTAAATTCCAATTTTAAATTATAAATTCATTAAATTAAATTAACTTAACACTTAATTTTAAATTTTCAAATATAACTTAATTCCATTTTTATTTACTTAACTTAAAATTCACTCTTAAGCCAAATTCACAAATTTCCAATTTTAGTTATATTTCAAAATTTCAACTTAAATATTCATTCATTTCACATTTTAACTTTATTCAAAATCATTAATATAATATAAAAATCATTTAAATTCACTTTAATCCAAATTATCATGAAGTTATCACATTTCATATTTAATTTAAATTCCAATTATCACCCAATTAAAATTTCCCAAAATAACTTACATTTCAAATTTTCTAGTTTTACCAATAATCACTTATAAATTTTCAAAAAATCAATAATGCTTACATAAATCATTTTTTTATTTAGTTTAAATCAATATTATAATATTTACATTTCAAAAATATTTTTAAGATTTTTATAAAAACATATTTTAACAACGGGTCTGTATTTCATTTCTAGTCTAGGTAAAGTGATACGGGTAATATATCATTTCAACCCGTAATTTACAAAGAAAACCCGGGTTTGATCATTTCAAACCCGCAATCCCAAGGAAATGAAAAATAATTGAAAATCATTCAGGCCTATCATTTCAGCCCATAATGATTTTCTCCTATTCTAAAGTCCGTTCGGGTATGTATCATTTCAACCCATAGTGATTCTAATCTAAAGGGAACTTGCAGTGTGATAAACTGATAAAAATAATAGAACAGCATAATATAACAGTAACATATAATATAATAGGTGTTTAAGCATGGGTGAACATCATAAAATCATAACATAGCAAGTGTAACATGATAATGCATTTTACAGATTCAAAAGGGGTAATTCACTAGTTATATATGTACATATTGTCTGGTGAGAATACTCACCTGTTAAGCTGGAGATTTGCCAACAAAGCTCACAACACAAAGATTATGAAGGCACGACAACTCTAATACAATTTGAGTGTGGAGAGCAAATCCAATGATATAGATCTTGTGTTACAACCCAAACAAAAATCAAAGCAAACCATAAATTTCAATACACTAGAAATGACATAACTTTTAAATAAAAAGAGATACGAATGCCAAATATTTTGCCTTTCTTTCTCTATTCTTTTGTCATGGCCTAGGGATGTTTTTGGCTCTGGTTTGAACAAGTTTGGCTCAGGTTTGGTCATGTGTATGCATGGCCTAGGTAGTAGAATATGAGGAGAAAGTTTATACAAAGGAATATGAAGAGTTTAAGGCAAAATTGGTGGGTTTTGTTCACAAATAATGGCTCGGCCATGGGCTTGTGTGGTCAGGTCAGAGAGGTATGGATCAGGTCAGTGGAAGGAAAGGTGTGTGGTGGTCTGGCCAGAGGTGGTGGAGGCGGCCTAAGGTGGTGGTGGTGGTGGAAAATGAAGTGGTGAACAAATAGTGGTCAAACAACATGTTTTTATGGCTTGTGTTGCAATTTTTGTGGAGTTTTGGCATCATGGTGGCTCGGCCTTGGTCAAGACTAGAGGAGTAGCTGGTGGTGATGGCAGGGAAGAGATGTAGGGGGTGGTGGCCGTGGATATGGAGTGGAGGCCATTCAAAGAAGCAAAGAAAACAAGGCAAAATACATGAAAAATGAGAAGAAAAATGTAAAAAAGTAGCCATTACCCATAGATTTTTCTTGAAGCCATGAATGAATGAGAAGGTAAAATGTTTTTGGGTGAATGGAGGCTGAAAAATCACGGCTACAAACCAAAAATGCACAGCCAAGATAGTAATTGAGGAGTTATGGCAAATGAAAGGACAAAGGAGATGAAAGGACTTAAGGTAAATAAGCTTTTAAAACTCTTCATATTTCTTTTTCTTTAAATTCAAATAAAACAAAAATAAAATCAGTAAATTGACTTTAAAACCGAAACAAAGTAATATAAATAAAAATAATTAATTAATTTTAAAGAAAATGGAAAAAGAATATAAGAAATTGCTTAAAAATTGAAAACAGGGTCCAGAAATTACAAATAAATCACTATTGACTTTGGAAAATTAAAAACTTCATTTTAAAAATATTTTTAAAAAAATGTGAAGTAAAATAATTCATTTATATTTTAAAAATGAAATAATTAATTAAATTTAGAGAAATTAGAAAAAGAACTAAAGAAATTGTTTAAAAATTCAAAACAGGCCTTAAAATTTACAAATAGAAATCACTAGTTTTAGAAAATTTCTATTTCACTTTAAAACAAATAACAGGTCAAATAAATAAAACAAATGAGGAACAAAATAAAGTGGGAATGAGAATAAAATAAGATTTTAAGAAAAAAATAGAAAAATAAATAAAGAATTACTTTAATTAATTGAAACTGGAAATTAGAAATTGTAAGCAAAATACAACTGACACTGGAAAATGTCAATTATACTTTTAAAAATGTTTTAAAACCAAAATATATGCATAACATGTTATTTTACCCATATAAATATAAATTAGAACATTACATGACCAAATAAAATATTATTTATACAATTTAAAATAAACAATTTGTTAAATACAGCAAATTACACACAATATTGAAAAAGGCATAACATTCACATTATAAATCAGATTTCAACGAAACGAAAAGCATTATTCTTAAAATTTTATTTACTTTCATAATAAAAGATAAAATTCAAATTTTCAAACTTTCAAATTTCTAAATTAAAAGTCAAAGTTTGACTATATTGACCAAAATTCACTTTTTTGGAAAATATTCTTTTTAGTCATGTTTGGAATTCTAATTCACATCAAAATCAAAATTTATATTTAAAATAACAAAATTTATTCATTTTAATAAATAAAATAAAGTTTTTAAATCAGGAAATTAAATTAAAGAAATTAATATATATATAATTAAAATAATCACAAAATACAGGGTTGTTACATGTAAACATGCCTTAACCTGCTCCACCTGCATTCAAAGAGTAATATAAACATCATAACATAGTTGACCACTCGATTAAGGTCATGTTACATCCAACTATATGCTATACACAATCGTATACACAACAAAGAGGAACAACTATTTGCACATTACTAAGGGAACAACCATTCCCTGTATCTGTAACGCCTTATTATTTTTAACATTTAGAATTTATTACAAATACCATAAAATACACTTGCAACAAATTTGTGATATTAAAAATAGTGGATCGCTTATTTATTTTATAATTTAAAATTTTAAAACTACAAAAGAAAAGGGAAAACCTCATAGCGGAATCAAACATCAAATATAAACGTGCGTTAGCTCATTAATAAAATTATTATATAAGATCATCGCATCAATCCACATTTAGATACATTAATTATTAGTAACTCAAAAATAGTAATTAAGTTATAAAAGAATATACCAAATCAGCAATCCATAGTATAGCCTAAAACTATGTTTCCATTCACACTTCTACTCCTACCTTCAACTAAAGTATAAAGGGAAAGGATGTCAACCATGTTTGGACTGTGCCAATTTCTATACACCTCGATCACAAGGGTACCATGGCCTATTGCATCAAAAAAACTACATAAGAACCCTTTTAGGATCAATCCCACATAGTTCTATTTTCTGCTCTTCTCCTGCATCGATATATTTTCTAGCACATAATAACCACATCATTCATACAACCAATGCAAGTAGGAAACACTACTTCTACACAAACACCAAATCACTAAATGCATGCTACCTACTATACTAATAACGCAATACAAAATCACTAAATGTATTAACCCATTATATTAGTAACAAAACACCAAATCATTAAATGTGTACTAACTCACTGTATTAGCAACATAATACCAAATCACTAAATGTGTACTAACCCACTATATCGGTACAACACTAAATCACTAAATGTGTACTAATTTGCTATATTAGTAACAAATAATTCAAGTTATCAAACATATACTAACTCACCATATTAATAACACAACATTCACCACAACCAAGCATGCTACGTAGAAACAATAGTAAAATATTGTATAACCCATCTTAATGCGATTTCATTTCTACACAATAAACATATACGATACGTTATACACAATAACTACTCGTTAATGTTACAACCAACCAAAGGAGATACTTAACTTATTAATTTCTCATATGTATAAATTATCCTTATTATTGTTTGTCACAGAAACTCCTTTAATTATTCCACCTCAAAAAAGTAATAACTTCACAAAAACAACAGTATACTTACACTTGTTTCTCCAAATACCTCAAACACAGTAATTTATGTAATATATATATATATATATATATATATATATATTCATACTCAAATCCCTTAAAGTTCTCATTTAAAACCATTTTGTCACTTTCTAAATCAAAAACAGAAATTCTTCCATTTTACTCCTCAAAACTCGTCTTATTACCGTTTATCTCAAAATATTAATAACATAGCTCAAAAAACACTTTTAAAAACATGATTTTATTACTGTTACTATTATTCCAAAATATCTCATACTCTTACTACTTGAATAGTAATAATAATCTTAAATAAACTACATAAAGTCTACTATACTATTGTTTTCTCAAAATAATATAGTTTTTTATATATCGTATTATCATTTTTTAAATCTCTAAATTTTTGGAAATAATAAATCCTCTAACTATAGTTAGGAATTTATTTTTCGTTGTTATTTATGAATTTCCTCGTAAATTCATAAATAATAACATTATCCATTTTCCATGTTTATTTAACTAATTCCATGTTTATTTAACTAAAATGTTTAAATTACTTGTTACAAATATTACTCCTATTTTGTGAATAATCACTTCTACCATTAATCAACCTAACTTCCCCAAAATTAGACAATTTCATTTATTTCTATTAATCAATTACCTTCTCGAGTTAACAATCAATTATAATTAAACAATCAATAATGACTTAATTAACACCAAACCAATCAAATGAAGCCTCAACATCCAAAATATTCACAGTATCCAAACAATTATAAATATAACATAATACATATCACTAATTGCAAATTTTAACCAATGGATATGCATTTAGTATTTTTAAACCTTAACTAGTTAAAATAAATAAACCATACCAACATGCTTTGCAAATAGCCTTAAACTTCAGCAAACCAAGTGTTATATCCTTTAGAATTCCGCTATGAGTCTAACGAAACAAACTGCACACGAAATAGAGTTCGTACGAAAATGTTATGAAAGTTAGAAGTTTTACGGTTTAAATCATTATTAGTAAAAACTTAGCGGCTTAAATGAAAACTCGACTTCGTTTTCAAACCCCTAACGTATGCAACCAAACCCATAACCTCCACCTTTCCTTTTTTCCCATTACTAGCCACACCTCACCGTCAACGACCTGCCCGACCCTCGGCCACCGGCGTGTGCCATCTGTCGCCGCCGTCGCGTTTTTTATTTTTCTAGGCCAGTCAAGTAAGACGATCGGTCACCGTAAATGCATCATATTCATCGTCCCTTATACAATAATACTTCTCAATCATCAATTAGTCACCGTTCCATCGTTGAATCAAAAACCCTAGAATCGGTGGCTTTGGATTTTTCAACGATTCCACACCTTCTTTTGAATATTCAAGCAAGATATAATTAAATCTCAAAAGGCATACTTTCAAGTTGATTTGTTATATGCCATATTATGTACATTGTAATTGGTGAAGATAATTAGAGATAATATATATTAGAAGGATATTAGGGAAGATTTAGTGTCGAAAAATGAGGATTGGTTGACAGTTAGGGTTTCTTAACATTGTATTTATATGTAAAAACATCACATTAGGGATCTTAACATTGTATTTAAAGGCCCAGAAAGCCAATTTTCGAACTCTATTGAAAGTATATCATGCTATATATATATATATATATATATATATATATATATATATATATATATATATATATATATATCGAAATACATGTATTTGATATTTCTAAACTCAATGGAACCATCAAAACCCTCAAAAATACTTCTTTACTCAAAGTTATCTTTTACCACCAATTTAATTTTAAATAACTAATCAACAATTGATGTGTCGGATTTGTAGGTCATTACATTCTTTCTCACTTAAAAGAATTGCATCCTTGTAATTTCTCAAATACAACCCTCAACCAAATCAACAAAATGTCATTATAGGCTTGATAATAAAATATGGATAAGTACACTAGTCACAAAAAACAACTTATAAAATAATATACGACAACTGCATGACTCAATTAGAACTACACACCATAGTACCACACGCATTTCTTCACTTATGTCATTCAAGCTATGGTATGTATATAACACCTCATTAACAAAGGGTGAAACAATCTCAATCATCGATCAACAATTAGTACAGCTCACTAAAATAAAGCAAACATACTCAAAACAGTAGAGTATCATTATCATATTAGCATACGATAAATAAAATATAAGCCCTAACTCCTATACTGACCACGCTTAGTTGGAAAGTATAAATTATCGCTAAGGTCTCTCATTAAGAATGATTAGATACACAATAACCTGTGCGACCATCAGCAAGGCTAGTAACTACTCAACATTACAACCTCACCAAAGCCCTAAATAGCTCATTGCCATCACTATAGCAAAGAGCATCACTAAAGTCTCGCATCACCACCAAGATGCCCTCAATATATGACTATTCGTACGACCATCAGTAAGGTTTCCCATCGTCACAGCCATCACTAAGGCTTCACATCATCATGGCCATTATCAACGCCTCGCATCACCACTAAGATGCTCTTAGATACCTGATAATTTGTACGGCTATCAGCAAGGTTGGAAACACACCATGCTACAATTGGATTTAGTGTTCATTCACATGCCAATCCCAAGGTACTGCCATCTATAAGGTAGGGTAGACCATCACCAAGGTCCAAGGTACAAAGGTGAGCGTCCTAATATACTCTTGCCTTATGAAACACACATTACATCCAGAGTGATCAACGATCCCTTCAGCATACGACTCAATTTGGAACACACCATGTCCCATTATATCGCTTCACCTTGTCGAATGTGCCTCTTCGGACATCACCAAGTCCATATACACTTTTTCCTCCTTGGAAATCACTAAGCCCACATACACTTCTCACTCGAAGTACGCAACCTAAAATGATTCACACCACAGATACATTGATGTTCAGAACACGTTACTTGGCTCCTAGGATTTATTTGCACTTGATCCAAAGCAAACCACCATTTTCCTTAGGCACGTCTTGAAGTCAACTAAAGAAAACCCCATGTAATCCACCGTGACCAATCCAAATATGTCCATTATCAATTCAGTTGTCTCCCGAATGCACATTCCTTGGAAAGTCAACATTGGCCAACTACCTCATCATAAAATCATTAATAGTAATTTAACCTAAAATATGGTATAAACAATCATAATATGTCGAATAAACAAGAAATCAAACAAACATGTAATCAACAACACAATACAAGAAAAATGTATTAATTCAACAAACATGACATAAATGAATAAATAAACAAAGGCACAAGTAGTACATTTTTTATTAATTGAAAATAGCTTAATAAGCAAATCAATGTAGTCAATTCAGCCAAAGTAAGCCAATACAAATAAAAGGTCACTATCCACACATTGAAATAGACAATCCCTACATCACATCCCAACTCTCTCCATGGAAGAGAATAACCAAACATCCCTACAACCCTTTAGGGAAAATCATACACAACAGTTATAAGGTAATGTCATCATAATGGTTGTTAGGCAAACTCAAACTCACCTTGCCCCACCATCTCACGCCCTTTGTGACATGGTCAAGTCTTATGGTATTCAACTAGAGTTTTTCAAATAAAATACTTTTTTGATAAAATACTTTTCAATAAACACCACCAAAGTCTGTTAAATTAAATATCTTAGTTGTTCAAAATTCACTTTAAGTCCAAAAACATACATTTTCCCTTCTTGATAAAACATTTCTATAAATCTAAAATGTATATTTTTAGTATAATTTTTCAAGTCCAAATACCATAAAAATAGGCCAGCTTATTAAGGTTAGGTATTAATGTCATATGTGGGTCACTTCGGTTATAACTAGCACTTAACCCCTTCAGCAATTGCTCTTCCTACCCATCCTTATAGTATTTCTTTTCCACTAAAATGTCACTATAAATAACTTACATCTTAGGATGAGATAATTATGGTTACGACACAACCCTTATACAAAACATACAACCATTAATAAGAACACTCTCTCACTTTATATTTTTAACTTAACAAAATATGTAAATTAACCTACCCTAAATGATTAAGTCTTTTCAAGGCTCAGAGAATCACTAAACCTAACCTCTGATATCAAGAGTAATGCCCTACAATTTTTAATGTCTAAAATTAATTACAAACACCATAAAATAAGCTCACAACTAATTTTTGGTATTAAAAATAGTGGATCAAATTTAAAATTTCAAAACTATGAAAGAAAAAGGAAAACCTTACAGCGGAATCAAACATTAAATATACATGTACATCAAATCATTAATACAATTATTATACAAGATCGTCTCATCTATCCATATCTCGATACATTAGTTACAGATATCTCAAAACAATATAACTATAGTATACAAGAATATACTAAATCAACTATCTATAGTATAATTTGCATCCACATTCGTTGGAACTGGGCCAACACGTAGCAAAGTTCAATGGTAAATTTCAGAAAATTATTATTTTGGATCTATTGGGTCTATGAAGTCAGATTATTAGATCCAACCTAATAAGGTTTTAAATAATATCTTATTTTATTTAATTTTTTAAAAGGAGTTTTAAATTTAATATGAATTAAAGAGAAAAGGAAAAAAATCATTTCATAAATGAAATTTAAGTGAGTCATAAAGAGGAGTAAAGAATGGAGATTTGATTCCTTCTTTTAGTTGCTCCTTTGGATTTCCATATCACATTTGAAATCTCTCCCCTTTTCATCATGCATGTGGTCCTCGATTTTTTTTATAAAAACCACTTAGCAGTTATTCTATTTAAACTCAGTTAGAATATTTTATCGATACCATATATCAATATGTGCATTTATAACTTTTATGTACGCACTTTAAGAAATGCCGATGGTATTTAAACAAATCAAATAAAGTTTAATAATCAATATTTCATAAAGATTAATTAATCTAATTAATTCATAGTAATTTATAAATTAATTAAATTGTGTGGTTTATTCAGAGTATTCATCATTACGATTATGCGACTCAAAAATGTAAATTTAGTCAGAAATTAATATCGAGCAATTCAAAAATTAACGTTCATATGTTACCTTAGCTAGCGGTGTGACATTTTGGCTGAATTTATCGCTTACACATATTTTTGGTTAAATCCCATTTTACTTATTATAAGTGGTACATGATAGTGATGATTATTTAAACTAATTCTCTTTGTCAAAACTTTATTACTTCAGACTTATGGAATTTCGTAATGGTTAAAGTTCCAATATCTTTCATATTCAACTTTATATTCCTAACACAAAGTCCTTGGTTGAATAATAACAATTATTATTAACCGAACTACTATGCCCAGTGATTTTGACTTTGAGTTGACTTTAGTTTACCATGAAGCCAACCCAATATAACTGAGGAGACGAATCCTCTCTTAAATAGTGTTTTACTTCCAATACTTACACTCGACCCAACTATAGTCATTCGATGGACATCGTGCCATGATTTATCTATAATCAAAGTGGATCTTTTATATTGAAGATCAATAATATTCTCAAGTCAAGTGAACTCTATAAATTAGTCACTTCGATATTTTTTATTTGACCTTAGTTATATTAACTAATAGATAACTATTGAGTGAGTCATTCCATTGTTATCTAATAACTATCAGTACATAACCCCTTGGTGGCCCCAACAGCCATGAGAAATACACTATCCAACATTTGGAAAGCGTTAAGTACTCTAGTCTTAACAGATGCATCGATATCCAGTTTCGATACATCTACACTAGGAATATTCAAAATTATGTGCTTATTATATTGTGATATAATACTCATGGTTACAACTATTTGTAATTGCTATCACAAACACATCATTTATGGACTTTCTAACATATATACTTAAATTAACTATTTAGTTATTTATAATATTTTATAACAAGTATATAACAGAAAGAAAACACATTTATTTCAAACAAGACTGGTTATCGAGTTAGATTTATGTAACAAATTACATAATTTTCCCTAGGGTATACACCCATCTCTATCAATCTCCGACTTGCGCTTAAGGTGAATTATGGAATCTTATTCCAACTTCTCCAATCGGTTTTGTTATCCAGCTTTTTAACCATGCAGTCTATTAACAAATATGGATGTCAAGACGAAGAAGTAATAATTCACGGACTCGGGAACATGCTTGGAAGGACCTTGGAAATGGCCCAAGAATTTAAAGCAAGATTGGGTTGAAGGGGACAAGTATATACTGGCCACTTTCAAATCGATACCGATCCCTTTTCGTACCTTATATGGAGTTCTGGAGCTATAATCTATCGACTACAAACAATAGTTATAGTCCTAAAGCTCATTCTTGAAGGAATAGGTAAGCAATTCCAAGGAAGTTTTGAAGGAAAGTAGACAAGCGCAGGTGATATCAGAGCCTCTCGAAATCAATACAATCTCTATGGAAAAGTACTCAAAACATAGTATATCGGAGATAGAAGACCAAAGGAGGGAAGAAAGAGGGATTCCCATCCAAAAATAGGTTGGTACCGACCACTTCTGGTCTATACCGAGTTATTTTATAGTTTTGAGGAAGTCGGATCTGAGGAAGAGAACTTGTATGTTTCTGGTTAGAACAGAAGAGATGTAAAACAAAAGTAAAAGGTTAAGGCTATTAGCGTAGCAGGGGGAGTTGCTGGAGGAAGTCAGAGGGTCCCCTCCAAAGGAATTCAACTTGGTACCGAGAAGAATTTCGGTACTTTAGGTAGGACAAGGAGCTGAGGGCGTGGACTTGTTTGATTTAATGGATGATCTACAACATAATGGTAATGATTATGAGCCCAATGTTGGAGTTTAAGGAGCTGGAGTTCAAACAACCATAACGGAGCCAACAGAACGCAGACCAAAAACTAGAGAAGTGGTTCTCCCAGAGAATAGAGAACCTAGACGTCATTGAGCAAACCGACACCATTTGCAGAGCTAAACATTCGGTGTAGCCCCTGATAGTTGACCTGTGCAGTACCATGTAGAAGATATGGTTAAGTGATTAGTGGAAGAAATTAAATGGAGAAAGAATGAGGAATGAGGTTCCATGCCAAGTAGAACTCCATTCATGGAGAATATTCTAAGGGAGGAGTATCCTAGGAAGTTTACAATGCCTATAATGTCATTGTATAACAAGAGTATCAATCCTAAGCAACACTTGTTTAAACATGAATGACATATGGATGGTGCCAAAGCTATAGACGTGGTTTGGTGTAGATGTTTTCCTATCTTTCTGGATGGAGTTGCATCGATTTGGTTCACTCGGCTCGCGCCAAAACCCATATCAACTTTTAGTGAGTTGGAAAAGAAGTTATGGAGTTGTTTAGGCTCCATCCTATTTGGCCTAAGGATGTGATGTTCTTGTCAAGTCTTTCTCAATGGCCTAAGGAGACTTTGAAGGGGTTCTTGAACAAGTTTAACATTGCAGTAACAAAGGTTAACAATCCAAAGGAAGATTTGGATTTTATGGCTTTCGTTCGGGGCATACATCCGAACATGGACTTTAGTAAATGTTTGAAGAAGAAACAACCGATAACTATTAAGGAATTCCACTGGAAGGCCAATCAGTTTTTGCAATTGGAAGAAGCAAGTCGGGCTATTGGAAAGGCTGATGGTGGACAATCAAAAGAGGTTATTCAAAGACACATAGTAGTTAAGAAGACTGGTGACAGTTTTGGTAACATGGCTATAAAACTTAAAAATTCGAATAATCAAACGAGAAGGAATCAAGGCTTTGGTGGTAGGCGGAATGAATCCAAAAAGCTCCCGAGGAATATAAGGCCGGATGAGTACATGCCTTTAAATGACAAATTAGAGAATATATATCTTGCTACATAAGGAACAAAACAATATAAAAGGCCGCCAAGGAAGGAGGTGACTGAAGAGGAAAGGCACTCAGGAAAGTACCATCTTTGGCACGAAACTCATGGATACAGCACGAACGAGTATCGACATCTAAGATATTTTATTAAGGATGCAGCGCCCCGTAATTTCAAACACTTCATCATTAAATATTATAACTTTTGAAATATGGTTAAGTGTGATAAATATGATTTTATAACCATATTAAACTCCTTTTAATTAATAACTAATGATAAGAAAATTGTTTTGGAAATTTTTTAAGAAAATAAATACTTTGAAGAAATATTGATAATGTGACCGAAAATCATTTTATCAGTAAATAACTTTTTATTCAACATAAGCTGTTGTCACTTTTTGTACATGTCTAAATAACATAAGAGATCATTAATAGTTAACTAACAGTTTCGCTAATCATGGTTAACTAAATCTACTTATGGAAAGGTTGTAGCAGGTATGAGGTGGAGATATTTAGAGGAGATATTTTCCATGGCATGTGAGGTGTAAATTTGATCACAAAGAGGCACATGAAGGGGGAATGGCTTTGGTAGGCTAGAGAGGATGAGGGGAATGGTGAGCTTACCTATGAATGCCTATATAAGTACACACATACAACATAAAACCACTTTCACTTTACACAAAAATAAGCTAACTCTTCATTCTCTCTTCTCTTCATAAATTCCTAAACACAAAGCTAATAAAATAAACTCAAAAACATACCAAACTCTTATAATAAACCATAAACATCATTGAAACAACTCTTAAAAACTTGGAGTAGAGGATTTGGAGCAAAACACCCCAAACATCATCAAATCTGTGAGCTAAATTGGGCTTTTTAGCCTAGGCCAAGAGCAAAAAGTAGTTGAGGTAGTGTTTGCAAAGCTAAGGTGGGAAGTGGAAGCTTGTGCTTGATTGTTTACTTGTTGAAGGGTGAGCTAACTCACCATTTGAATAAAATATGAAGTGTGTATTTGGTTGTTTAAATTCTAGTAATGTTGCTTGAATTTATATTGCTATATATTGTTGTGGTTCTCGCTTTGGAAAGCAAATGACATATGTAATTGATGGTTTTAGACTCGTACGACTTTCTATGACTTGTTGTATATTCTTGAAATAAAGCATATAGAGTTTAGTGTGACTTTGATTTGAATCGGACTTGAATTTGAAGTGGTTTTATAGTGATAGTCGCTATAGAAGCACTTAGGAAATGCTTTATTTTTGGCATTTTCTATAGAATTTTATAAAGAGATCCCTTAGGGTTTCTCTCCATGGTTGTGATGTATATTATGTATATTGGTTACTGTAAAACGATTAGATGCTAAAAAGTTTGTTGGCATATCAAAAAATGGTAAACTTTTAAGTGTATAAAACTGGCCCAGTTCACATTCATTGACAACAGTAAATGCTAACACTTTTTAAATGTTGTAGTGTCTATAATCCTCTTTTTACAGCACTCTGGAAATGCTAGTTTCTATTTGAGAATTTAATTTGTTTAAAAATGATTTTAAACTTAAGTATTTTACTTGAATCTTTTTAGTAGTCCTTTTTAACTTATATTAGAGTATTTTAAAAGTGGTTTGGAATCTAAATATATTTCAATAATTTATTATGAATCATTAAAGTAGAAGTTTTATTTTTAAGTTAAAGAAAACATGATTTTTGATGTTTTTAAATAAATTATAAAATAGTCATTTCTAAGTAATTTCTTAAATAAATGTTTAAACCATGATTATAATTATATTTTAAGTATATATAGTTTATAGAAAATTATTTAATTATTTTATTAAAGTATTAAAAATCTTATGTAATATAATATCTTTCAATTTTTTTTTAAATATCTAAGCTTTATAAATGGATTAGTGGACACGTACATATATACATCTTAAAAAATTAAGTTATAATAAATGTTTTACAAAAGAGTTTTAGGAATTGCTTAGTGGCTTAATCGCGTTTGTTTTTTAACTTGTTTTATGGGAAGTAATTAACTATACTTATAATTAAATGCCGATGAAGTAGGCTTGTCTATCTGTGAGAGTTAAAAATGATTTTCGAGTAGGGTTTAGAAGCAATAGTGCTCTAACCTACCAGCTTCACTCTTGACTGAGGGATAGTAAGTTAAGAAGGTCAAAAACATGTTTAATATACAAAACTTGATTTCCATAAGCGATTGTTTTGAGAACAAGATAGTCGATTAGTTGACTAATCGAACTTGGCCATTTAACTTTGGAAGCATATGAAAGCTTCACCGCTTCATATGGTTTGAGATCCTCTAGGGAGGACTCATTAGTACGAAACATCTCTAAATTTATGGATTATATATGTACGAGATTCCAAAGGAAGGACTCCTTTATATATAGTTTTCTTACTTCTAAAAGAACCGAAATTGAGTTTACTAAAAATTCATCGATTTAATTTGAAAAGTTAGGGGTTGGATAAGGTATTACTTACCGAATATAACTTCAAAACTAGTATACATGCCTACATTTTGGAAGCGGTTACAAAGTGGAATGTTATAGAGTTGAACTGTATATCCTTATATTAAATCCAAGGGAGAGGTCAAGGTTAATATTTCAGACTAATGCTATAGAGTTGAACTGTCTATCCTAAAGTTAAGGCTAAGGAGAGGTCAACGTTAGCATTTGTCGGATGACTTATGCTGGAAACCATGAAATGATTCATGATCTGTTCCAGTGATGAAGACTAGTGTGAGAGACGCCAAGTGTGACTTCGACATCGAAAATTTAAAAAAAAACGGAGTAGGAAACATAGCTAGTAGGATTAGCAAACCTAAAAGGGTATATCAACTCCATATCTAAAGATGCTTATCGATGTTGCTAGTGGGAGTTGATGATATTCAGTATCATGTGTTAGATCATGGACCAACTATGTTTATGTTAAGGGTATATTTTATCTAGAGATATACGACGCTCGAAAGATAGCTTCTCCCCCTTGTCAGGAGGTCCGCTTTAGTTTACTGTGGATCCTCCATGGAAAATCCGTATGTTAATGTACCTTAGCAAATTTAAACATACTTCTAATATTGTTGTATTGTGAGATGAAAGCAACACAACTATTTTCTAATTTATATTCTATACTCTAGACATTATTTATTATATTATTATGTCTATTTATCAGATGGTTTGGTTTCTTTTGAGGGAAAACTGTTACAGTGGTTCGTACTATCTCAAAAGTTATTGTTATATGAATACATGTACCTTGAGTTTCTCATTCCATACTTGTGTCTAATGCTTGGTTTTAATTTTCTCTAAATTCCTCGTATACTCTTTTGAGTAAGCTAATTAAAAAAGGTTTTACATTGGACGCTTCGGAGCTTCAGGAGGTAAGCTGGAGGCTTTCGTTTATCTATCTATTTCTATTTCTGTTGCACTATTGTTATGTATCTATCAGCACTGTGAGGATAGGCAGTTATAATTGTCCAGGCTGATGGTAGTACTTAGGTTTTGTAACTCTGAAATTACTCTATATTTTGTAGTAACCCTTTATACTCCTTTTTGGATATTGTGTATTATTGTTCCGCTGTGAGATTCTGATATTGTGTTCTTTCATTCTTGCTCTATTTCTTTTTTATTTTACCCTAACTATCTTTCTTTATGGCACTTGGGTGCTCGGCACACGAATACCGTGGATGTATTAGTGTCGACATTCGAGTGTCGAAAAGTTTGGGTCATTATAGAGGAATTGATAAAGAAGAAAAGTTGCAAGAGTATGTCAAAGATCCATATGATGTCAGACAAATTGCTAAACACCAAGAGTCGAATGCCTAATGAAACCAGCCTGGACCCAACGGAGAAGGGCCAAGGCATGTTGATGAAAGGTAAGTCATAACTACCATAACATGAGGACCCCATTCTGTAAAAAAAGCTAAAGGGAAATGGAGCAGTACATGAGCTCATTGAGGCATGAACCATAGGAGAGTTGCTTTACCATAGAGGACAGAGCTAGCAACGAAGAATGGTAACATATGACATTATATTCAAGAATAGGAATTCTGATGGAGTCAAAGCACCAACCTTCGACCCTATGGTGTTTTCGGTAATTATTAGCCCGGCTGTAATATGCTGAGTTTTGGTGGATAATGGAAGCTTATTTAAAAGGACATTCGACTAAATGCAAATAATTATGAAGGACGTTAAACCTTGTAAATCTAGGATTCCGAGATCTACCGGTGAGTCAAAACAACCGATTGGGGTAATTGATTTATTGGTTAAGTTGGGTGATGGAGACTACAAGGCTGTGTGGGTCCAAAGTTTTATTTTAGTAAATGAGTATTCGGCGTATAACGCCTTTCTAGGCTAACCAACCTTGGTAGATTTTAGGATAGTGCTCGCTCCTTGGTGCCTAATGATGAAATTCCCTATGGATAATGGGGTTGGATCGGTAAGAGAAGACTAGAGTGCTAGCAGGGAATGTTATGTCGATAGATGAGAGAGGCAAAGCGACGGGAGAAAGGTAAGTATGTAGAGAGGACCCATAGCACTAAAAACTTGGAAGCATAGCAGCTAAAGCCCAAGCCCTGGCTCAAGACCATAGCAGGTTCGATAATTCTATGGATCCCAGGAAGAAGTCGGAGGAAGTGTGGAAGGCACCAGCTAAACTCATAGTCAATGTTCTAATCGATATGGATGATCCTACTCAGACTTTTAAAGTCGAATCTCAGCTCAGCATTGGCCTGACAAAGGAATTGGTTAATTTCATTTGAGAGAATCTGGACGTATCGCTTGGATGCATTCAAATATGTGTGAGATATCACCAGAGGTAGCATGTTATGCCTTGAATGTGGATCCAAGGTTTCCACTGGTGAAGAAGAAAAGCTACAGTCTAGGTTAGAAGCGATCCATTGCATTGAAGGAAGAGGTGGACAAGCTAAAAGGGAACGGTTTTATCCACGATGCTTTATACCTAAAATTGGTATCAAACCTCGTGTTGCTCGAGATATCAAATGGAAAGCGACGAATGCGAATTGATTATTCTGACTTGAATAAAGCATGCCCGAAGCATAGCTTTCCTTTGCCTAGGATTGATTAGCTAGTAGACAGGACCATAGGACGCGAGTTGCTCTCGCTTATGGATGCTTATTCTGGTTATAATCAGGTACTAATGCATATCCTGGATCAAGAGCACACCTGCTTTATAACGAATTTGGGACTGTACTATTATCAAGTAATCCCGTTCGGTTTGAAGAATGCGGGAGCTACATGCCAGAGATTAGTAAATTCTATGTTCAGAAAGCAAATTGGACGAATGATGGAAGTATACGTGGATGATATGCTCGTGAAGTAAGACTATCGAAGAATCACATGGATGAACTTTTTGAGAAGTTCGAGGTATTGCAGAAGTATGGGATGAAGTTGAATACGCTAATGTGCTCTTTTGGAGTTGCATTGGGGAAATTCCTGGGATTCATTGTAAATTCAAGGGGCATAAAGACGAATGCAGAGAAAAATTAACGCCTTGAGGAACATAAGAGCCCCGACCACGAAGAAAGAGTTACAGAGCTTAAATGGGAAGGTTGCTGCTTTGAATCGGTTTATCTCAAGGGAAAAGGACAAATGCATACTATTCTACGATGACCTCAAAATGGGTAAGAAGAATTTTGAATGGAACGAAGATTATCAGAATGCCTTCAAGGAGCTACTACGGTATATGGAAACACCCTGGTTCTATCCAAATCGTTGGATAGAGAGGAGTTGTTCGTTTATTTGGCGGTGTTTGCTCATGCAGTAAGTGCAGCATTGGTACGTGAGGAGATGCAGATTCAAAGGCCAATCTATTATATCAACAAATGGTTCACTCTAGCTAAAAGGAATTATCCAAAGTTGGAAAAACTTGCATATTACTTGCTGATTACATTGAGCAAGCTACGACTATATTTTCAGGCGCATCTGATTAAAGTACAAATGGATTAGCCCTTGAAATAGGTGTTGTATCAACCTGAGACCTTGGGGAGATTGCTGAAATGGAATATTGAACTAAGTCAATATGATATCACTTACCATCCGAGGAGAGCGATAAATGTGCTGGCATTGGCAGACATCATCGCTGAGTTTACCACACATGATGGTGAAGAGAAAGATGACATGTAACTTCACAAACAAAGAAGTTTATATTAGTTACAGTCTTAGATGAGAATTGAAGAAACTCAAATAATGGAGGAACAAGGGATAACCCTTGCTTGGACTTGATTGCTGGCTAGGAGATTTTCCCTTCTTTGGATGAATGCTGGATTGGAAGATCAATAAAGGAAGGAACGTAAGGCTCAACAGAAGTATCTGCCTTGGAAGCTAGGATGGTTTAGTTGGCCTCGGAGCTGGCCACATCAATTGAAGGAATGCCCACTGTAAGCTCTTGGGATTTCAAATTGGACGATTCTTCCTGACCCGATGCACTTGGATCGACAAGAGCTTCAGTGGCAGCCTTAGCAGCAACATCTTCAGCAGCAAGGATAGCATTCCCTCCTCAAGCTTTCCTATATCATTAGCATCTAGGTACTTGGCCATTAACTCATCATCGGTGAGGCCTTCACCGTTCGCCTCTACACAGCGTTGTACTTCCTTCCAGGCATCGGCGAGGGTAATTGCATATGTACTTCCCAACCACTTCAGGTTCTTATATTAGACAACGTCAGCAAAGAACAGCTGAAGAGTGGTATTCAATTCTTATTGCTCATTGGCCTTTTGCTCTTTGAGTTCCTTTAGATAATGTGAGGCGATAGTATAGTCAATTTCGATATCTAGTCTCTCGGCCTTTGCTAATAGCAAGCCATTCTCGAGCTTGTATTTTTAAGCCAAAAGCTTTTTTATTTCAACTGCTTGGTCTTCAATCGTTTTATCCTTAGCTGAATAGTTTCATCCTTTGCGGTGAGGGCCAAGTCTTTTCCAGCAAGCTTCATTTTAAAAGCAGCGTTCTCTTTACGTGCAGTCTTCAACGGGTACTTCAGCATGTTTTCTACATTGATATGGCCCCTCCTCATTTTGTAACAACCCTGCTTTTTACGCCGTAAAATAAAATAAATTTAATTAAAATAAAATGTTTGAATTTGATTTTAATAATTATAATCTATGAAAATAAAATTTTACTTAATTAAATTCTATTTAATAAAATAATTTATTTTAATAAATTGAATTAAATTAATACATCATTCTCGAATAATATATCAAAATTGAATAAAGTGTTTAATTAATTTTAAATATTTTAAAGTGTAAATAATTTTTATTTGGATAAAAAATTGTTTATGAAATGATAAGAATTAAGCTTTGGTCTTAAGTGAAAATGGAATATCAAATTAAATTAAATTTAAACCACAACCTATTAAGGCCCTAGCCCAAGCCCACTTGCAATATCTATTAATTATATACTCTTCCTCCCTCATTTCAAACTCATGATCTAAATTTCAAATTGACTCACACGAATAAAAAAAGAGATAGAATCATGATTTATCCTGGAGAGTGCCTTGAAGGTGACGCTAGTGAGAGAGACTGTGACAAGGGGATTGACATTGGCAGCTGCTGTGATTTGGGGGTCGGGGATGGAGGTGCGACGATGGAAAATGGTTTTGGCGGCTGGAAGTCACGATACTATCTGGGAGATTTGTTTGTTTATGTGAGATGGAAGTGGCGACCTGGGGGAATCGATGATGAGGTCGCATAGCCGAAGTGTACCTTAACGTGCGTAGCTTGCCGAAGGCAAATCTTTGGTTCATGCGGGTGTGGCATGGCAGAGGAGGGCTTGGATTGGTGTGATGCCGTTAAGGATGGTAGGCCGTCACTGAAGTACATCATCAACGTCTAAAATAGTTAAGGACTTCGCTTGACAATTCAGTGAATTTTACACTTACACTACCATATGTATCTTCATTGCTATGCAATATTATATTTTCTTCGTATATTGCTGAATTGATTTATTGATTGGATTGTTTGGTAATTAGTTGGATGTTGAGTTGGTTATGTGTGTCAGTTGGAAGTGTCGATTTACAAACGGCACACTATCTGCTTGTGAATTGAACTAAATATTTATTTGTATGTCAATGTGTACATTTTATAGATGACCGGAGTTCCGACGAAACTCGACTCGAGTCACACGATATGTATCTATAGTGATGTTTGGTTGTTATGATTGTAGAGTAATTTTACTCCATAATTTTATATTTAGATATTTATTTATTTCTTTTTTATAAAGATTTTAAAAAGCTTTAAAAATTTTCTTAATGATTTTGAAATTTTATTAAAAGTGTTTTATAAATAATTTACTAAATTTTATCTAATTAACTATTTTTATACTTATAAATATAATTTGAATCATAAATATAAATATAGCTTACTATTAGTTTTAAATTCTTTTTAAAATCAATATTACCATATATTATAAGTTTTGGAACTAATTTAAAGGAAAATGTTTTATTTCTAATTAGTTTGAGCATATAATGAAGGTTTTGAATTATAAATTATGGTTTGAAATGGAAAGGAATTACTTTGGAATTTATAAATTTATTTTAAAGTATTATTTAGTTAAAGAAAAGTATGAAATAGCTTCTAAAATAATATTTGATCTATAAAGTGACCTTAAATGTTTTAAATATACAGGTAAGAGCAAGAAGTGAATTTTTAGCATTTAAAATCTTTATTTATGATATTATATTAGTGTGGTGAAATTATTTAATATAAATAAATGCTTTATTAGTTTTATTAGTTCAAGAATATAAAAAATTTAATCAAAATTTATTGAAGGAAAGTATTACTTAAATAGGTAACTTATTGAAAGGAATATTATGTTTTGTTTTAATTAATTATTTAAAAATTATAAAACTATGAAAGATATAAAATATCTTCTAATCAATATTTTAGGTACTTCAAAGTGTATTTCACTAATAATATGATTATTTATGAATTATTAAAGTGTTATATATATATTTATATATTTGAATATTCAATTTAGTTTTTAAAGAAAGAATTTTTTTGAACTTTATTATTATTTCATTTCTAATTTCAATTTGGATTTTTATGTATGATTTCTACATCTTTTGATTTCTCATTTTCCTACACTAATTTAGATGTTATAAATGATTCACCATTAATATGGATTTGATTGGTGATTTTGATATTGATATGGTGATGATATCCTTCTGTTTGATTTTGTGATATTTCATCCTATATGATGAGAAATCTAAAAAAGTAGAGTTATAATACAGGTTCGGATGAGGCATTTCGTAATATTTTTTCGGTTATTCTTTGGACTCGTTATATATAATATTTGGAGATTGAGTGTAGTTTATGAGTAGTGAATAAATGTTTGAGTACCACGCAGTGGTATGGGATACTTTTATGATATTTATTCGGTTATTCATTGTAAGTAATGGCACTCACATGATGGGAATAGTATTATGAATTGTACTTACGTGAGGTGATGCTCGTAGTTGCGAGCATGGTAGGTGCCTTTATGTTTATTGATACTGTGTGCCACAGTCATGTTGTACTCCTTTTATAGGCGTTGGAGAGAACCAGATGGTTAGAATGCACCATAGTGGCCTAATCTTAAGGTCGTGCTCCAGATCCGCCACACCTTTTAATTGGATATTATATTTGATGCGCATCACAAGTTTTTGGTAGGTGCCCAATATTATGAGATTTGGGTTAGGTAACCCATTGGGTAGGTGCCTAATATTATGAGATTTAGGTTAAGTGACCCATAAGGTAGGTGCCCTATGGCCCTTTGTGTCACATAGCCCAGCAATCTGTTACCTATAGGACAAAGCAGGGTCATGACTAAGAGGCTATGCGTTGACGGGCCATTGGTGGATATGTGTCACGATATCCGTCGAGGTAAATGAAGAATACATGAACAAATTCGGTTAGGTGACCCTGGGATCATAATCAGGAAGACGACAATCAGTCTAGCTTCTTGTTCTAATGGAGTGGTAGATTAACATATACTATTAATACACCTCACTTAAGTACAAATCTGAGTTAGGCGACCTAGGGTTAGGTGACCCACATGTTGATGTATATGTATGACCCTAGTTGGGACTTCGTGCCTGTCGTATAGTCATTTATCCGTAATGATTTATTTTGATTTATTTATATATAAGGAGATGAGATTATATTCGGATAGTTTTCCAGAGTACAGTGGATTTTCGTATCTTTTCTCATATCTAATGATCGGTAGGTGCCTTATATTTTACACTCGGACGGTCTATTTTATATTGTTTGATGATAGTATTTTATTATTTGAGATTGAGTGATATACTTGAGAATTACGTATAATAGCCTAACTATTCTTGATAATATCTTAAGTATTGATATTTTTGGATTTTAATGCTGATTCTAGCTATGGATGATTCACCCATTTGATATTGTTCTGATTGGATAATATTTGATGTGATTTTGTATGGGTGATGACATCATTTATGTTGGGTTTCATGGTTGTTACTATTTTTTTCCACTATTGTTTGCATGTCATCACTATTGTACTTTGCAAATTCTATATCTGTTGATAAGTTAACTTTTAAATTCAGATATAGCCTGACTTATGTGTTGTTTATATAATACTCGATCAGTCTGAGACTTTTCAAGTTCAGGGACGATGAGACCAGCTCATGTTTTCTGGGCATAGAGGAGATTAGATATTCGGCTTTATAGATTATCATCTTGTACTGTATGGTCTCTTGTTTGTATACCGTTATGATGTATATTGGACATATGTTGTATATTTTTGTAGTATATTTTTATTGTTGCGATTGACTTTGTGATCTCTAATATTTACGATATATAATGCATTGTTCTATCCTGGAGTCATACGTATTTATTTCTTTTTGCCGATACTATGCACATATAGGTGAGTTATTTATTCGATGTTTAAATACATACCAGTGGTAGCCTAAGGAAATATTCGTATGTGTACCCCATATTGCCTTATTCTTCATATTATCCGACAATATTACTCTATAATACTCTTGGATAGTATGGGTATAGAGGTGGAGTTGTTTACATTTGGTATCAGAGTTGGTTCAGAACTATACATTATATATAAGAGACATGAGTCTTGACCTTAGATGAGACTTAAAATCCATGTCCCTTTGTGTGTGATGAGTAGTTACCCTATATTAAAGGGATAATAAGAGTACACAATGATTACTGGGTAATCTTTTGGGGACATGCTTGTTATTTTTACTATAGATGTATGTTATCTAGCTTTATGACCAAGCCCTGGTTGGATGAGTCAAAACAATCAAACTGAAAAATTACCAAGCAGGAATCCAGAGCGATAACTGTCAAACTCAAATATCGATTAGGACCAACAGATGAAGCTGTAAACATGTCAAAAGCTCCCAAAATAGTTAATATATCAAATTACTAAAGTACCAAAGTCCAAGGTCTAAGATCCATGCAAAGTTATGGATCGGTACCGATCCCTAGCCAGGAACGGTACTGACCCTACTTCCTACCAAAGGCAGCTTCAAACTCCATGATGCGTGATGCTAAGGCCTTCATTGACTCAGAACTAGAAATTGAAGATGGTTATAATTGCCCCGACTCAAATGTTGTCTTAACTTCACTGCATCCATCCATTTCCCACCAAATCAGGAAGCTCACCCTAAAGCAAGCCTATCCAGAGATGTTGGGACCACACAAGGATAAACACAAGTCAACTTAGCAAAATCGATGAATCAAAGGCCTTATGGCCTATCTTATGGATCAGTGCCGATCCCCAAGGCATGGAGTGGTATTGATCCCTGCATATTGCTTAGGTGGTCACAATCTTCTCCAAGCAACTTCTCTTGGACATGCGGAACGTGGGCTAGAACATAGGTGAGAGATTTTTGGCATTATGCAACTATAAATAAAGGAGGTGGGGCATTTTTTAGGACCTTTTTGCTCTTTAAACAAATTTCTACATTATTACTGTATTCTCAGGGATCGTCGTCAATCCGTTAGAACAATTTTGTAAAAACTTGATAGAAGTCGAATAAAAAATTTTAAGTGGACGTAGGCCGGAGTATTCGCCAAACCACTATAAAAATTATGTGTTCTCCTTTTTTTCTTGCCTTTCCTTAAAGTTTTCTTATTTATTATTTCATTGGGAGTTTGTGCCAACTTTTGGCATAAACATTTTGGTGCTTTCACTAAGAAAACTCGGATTTGTCAACTTGAAACATGAAATTAAGAAGATGACGAGACCATCAACCAAGAGAACTACCATTGGAGGAAGCCAGCAATGGTGTGGGGGTAGCCAAGAGGTGTCCTCAGGATCTAACCACCTTCTATCTACATAATCGAGGATGAGATGGAAACTATGATTATAGAAATAGAGGACCGAATGATAACTTGTCAGGAAGAGACGTGGAAGGATTCTTTAAAAGGATGGGACAATTGGGAAAAGCTAGAGTTGTTGTAGATCAAAACCAAAGGCTAGAAACTAGAACTAATGCACCTAGAAATAGAATAGAGCAAAGTAGAGCAACCACCAAAGAGGCGCCAAGACTCGGTACCGATCCCCTAGCATAGACCGGTACCGATCCCTGAGAACTTGGGGGCATAATGAATTTGAACTTGGGTAGAGATGGGACATGCTAGAAAACAATGTTGAACACCAGAACGTGAATCAAAATGCAAATGCATAACCAGAGGAGTATGTGTCAGTATTTCCCTATAGGAATGCAGGGTGGATTGAGGATATGGAACAGAGACTTCCGTTAGACGATGATGTTATAATTGCTGAAATAATTAGACGAACGATGAGAGGTGGACCACTAGACCAGAGTTCAGAGGATGTAAACAGAAATCCATTCACCTCTAACACATGGTATGCAAAGAACCCACCTAATTTCAAGTTGCTGACATTGGAAATGTATGACAGAAAGACTGATCCAACGATTCACTTGATGAGACACATCTGGCATATGGAAGTGCTGGGTGTATCCAAAGTGGTAATGGGGTAGTGTTTCCCCTTGTATTTTATAGATTTAGCGGCGATATGGTTCAGACAGTTGGAATACAGATTTGATAGCACATGGACCTAGTTAGTGAATAGATTCATCAAGCAGTTCAAAGTTCACATTTCACGACCGAAGAACATGATGACGTTATTGAGCGTGAAGCAAAGGGCCGGAGAGACTGTAAGGAGTTATTTAACAAGATTTAATGTGGCAGCCATTGCAGTTCATCAACCAGATTTATCGGTGATTATTATGGCGGCAGTTTGAGGAGTTGCTAGTAAAACAGATTTCAAGATTGCTTTGGAAAGTGATCCTCCGGGAAGTTTTACCATGAGGCTGAGAGATACTTGCATCAGGAGGATGCTAAAGCTAAAAATGCGGAGGTTAATGTTGCAGATAGTGGAGAACCATCCGGAGCAGGATTTGGTAAAAATAAAGGAAAATGAAAGGCGAATGTTGACTTCGAAGGACCAAAGCAGCAAAGAAGGAAATCGAAATTCTCTTCTTATGTTGAGTTAAATGAAACCTGTAACACCTCGAAATTTTACGGGAAATATAATTAAAAAGAAATTAAAAGCGCATTTAATACAGTGGTAAAGGCGCATGTTAACTTCCTTAGTGACCAGGGATCAAGTCCCGTTGTCGCCCAAAATCTAGAGCGATGTTTCTTTTAGCTGGTTCATTTCCAGCGATTTTCCTACATATTTCAGCGTTGTTTTTGACATGTGGTGGCTTCCCATTCCCTCCAGTTATGTAATAGGATGAGATGGCTAAATTTTATTGGTTGAATGATGTGTATGGGCTAGAATGGATAACCATTAGGTGTATGAAAGAACTAGAATTAATCTAAAATAACCTAATAGATTATATTCACTCAAACAATCTATAAATAAACCATCTAACCTAAACCTAATCTCTTATTCAGTCATCGCCATAATTTTACAGTAAAATTAGTGTGTATTATTCTTGCTCCTTTTCTCTACTAAATTAACAAATTTCTACCAAATTAAATTATCTGTATATATTCAAGCAATTTGGGGAGTTTAGAAGAATCAAAGGGAGAAAGATTAAAGCAAAGCTATTTCAAATTTATACAAGCTCAAGTGCCAGGTGAGTGGGAATTAATATGAAATAGAAAAATAAAGTAGTTCAATTTTAGTTCTTTTCTGTCACGTTAATATGAATTAATTTCTGTTATTAATTGAGAATAGATGTAAATTATTGCAACTTCTTCTTCTTCTTTCACTTCTCAAATCTAATTCATGTTTGGTTTAAAATATGGGACATATAAATTTTCTATTCACGTTTTATGGCATAAATAAGATTGAAATTTATGTAAATTATTGTATCTTCTCCTTCTACCACTTCTTAATTCTAATTCATGTTTGGGTTGAAATTTGAAACAAAAAAATTGTTATTCACGTTTCCTGCGTAAATAAGATTGGTTTAATTAAATTGAATTAGAATTGTTATTCCATTTCTAATGGTAGAACAGGTTAGTTTAATAAATTCAGAATATGTTACTTGAATAAAATTATGGTTTTGATTGATATAATTACATAATTTTGAATATGGTTTTGGAACAAAATTGGGACATCTAATTGGCATAATTGTTTGTTTCATATGTGGCCTAAAAATGTAAAAGTGGAATTTTGTGTAATTAAATGATTTGTGGCTATTGGATAAAAAATTTATGCAGATTAATTCTTTAAAAGGAGAACGTAAATTAGGGTGGAAAAAAATGTAAATTAAATGGACCTAAAGGCTAATGTAAATCTGTAACAAAATGGTATAAAAATTACAGACAAACCATACAGACTGTACGGACGTGAAATTGAAACATCATTTATGTAATAAAAAGGGAAATTGTGAAATAACCAAATCGGATGTAAAAATGGCCTAAAGTAGATTAATGGAAATAGGCAGTATGTAAACTGTAACGGTAAAATTAATTAATCTGGAAGCGATTTGGTAGGCAGACCTTGTAAAGGTCTGGATAGGTGTTTCACGCATTTAAGACCAAAATATAGTTTTGGCTGTACGTACTAGGAGCGGGCATGTAGGTACGCAAGGATGTTTGTTACCTTTCATAGGTTGCTAGTACGTAGGATAGATAACATCCGCAATCATAGGCTTCTTCAGGCAGATCGACGCAGACGGAACAGGACAAGTGTGCTCCGATGTAGGCTTCTCTAGATAGATTGTTGGAGGATTTTGCACAGCCGATCCAGCTGCGGGCGCTCTTTCGGAGGACCGACACTTTGGATAGGGGCAAGTCCACGTTGGTGATCGAGGAGATAGGAGGATAGGAGTCCAGTTTGGCGGAGCCTTAGCGCAACTTCGGGGTCCTGCGAGGTTGTTTGAGTCAGCGCCGGTCAGACGTAAGAAGTATTTAGTCACAATTCATGGGTGAAGAGCATGACTTTCACACTGTAGCACATGGATAGGTAAGGATAGCAGGTCCGACATGCCAATTGACATTTAGTATTACTGCATAATTGACTTCCCTAGAGTGACCACGGACTTTGGCTTCTTAGGAACTGTATCTAAGAAGGATTCACTGCATTATATTATTCACCCTCTGCGATATCCAGGGAAAACCTGGAATTAAACTATTTTATTCTTTCTGCTTCATTTTATTTCTCATTCACCAGACTTTATGTCTGACCCATTCCTATTTTTCTATTTTCCCCAAATCACAGGAGGGCAGGTCTAGGTTGAAGTTCTTTGCAGCTTGGAGGATCATTGGAGCACTTGTTATCTTTAGCTTTTGTTTCTTTTGTTTCATGTACTTCGTTTCTCTTTTCCATACTTTACTCTATATATGGGGACCTATATTGTGAAATTTGTTTTGTTTTATGTTTTGGTGGAGACTACATGCTAATTTTGATTTCAGAAATAAATTTGGGATAATGTTGTTTTTAATGAAGCTGTTTTGCTATTAATTTATAATTAGTGAAAGTTTTCTTCCACTGTAGTATTTTAATCATTTTATACTGTTGCCTTTGTCTCTATGCTATGTTATGGATTTTTATTTCACCCGACCACCCGTTCTTCTAGTCATGTCTGATTTTCGGGGTGCCTAGAGGTGCGGGGTGTCACGGTTGGTATCAGAGCTAAGTTTCGGTAATCCTAAAAATATTTTTAAAATATAAAGGTTTTCGAATAATTTTTAAAGGGTATTCCAAATAATACTTTTAAAAGTATATGTATATATTTTGGAAAGAAAAGAAATTTTAGAAATGGGTCCCTCTTATCTCTTCCTCCCTATCTATTAAACTATTTGTGGAGTACCTAATCCCATCTTTTTAATATCCACAGATAGAAATGTCTGAATCGCAAGATATCCCCGAAGTTCCAGGCCTTAATATGCCTGCTTGGTTCAGACGTTATTTGCAGGCTACTTCATGAGTAGAGCCACCAGTTAGAGATGCTGCTCTAGTTGAAGGGGCTCTAGCCCTTCCGCTAGGCATTCCCGATTTTCCCAAGTTATGCAAGGACTACACCAGCTTAGGAGGCAAGCTGTTTCTTGGCACCGAGTCATATACTGAGGCGAGAGCCTGGATCCGTAGTTGTGAGCGGATATTTAGACTTATGGGATTGGAGGACTTGGCTCGCAGGCCGTTGGCTTTATGGCAGTTGCAGGGAGAGGCTCTTTGTTGGTGGGAGATTGTGGAGGATGAGGCTGATAATTTGACTTGGGGGTATTTTTGTACTAGGTTTGAGAGAAAATTCTTATCACTGGCTGAAGAGGGAGTGTAGCTGGAGAAATTTATACAGCTCAAGCAAGGGGATATGACAGTTAAGGAATATGTTAATCAATTCAACGAGCTTGCCAAATTTGGACTAGACCTGATCAATACTCCTCACAAAAAGGCGCTAAAGTTCGCTAAGGGTTTGATTCAGCCATTGCAAAGTTTGGCAGTGAGCCACATTCCGATGGGAGCCACTTTTGAGGGATTGGTAGAGATGGCTTTACTTGCTGATACTAAGAAGAAAGGAGATGTGGCGCAGAAGAGTGATGGGAAGAAGCAGTGGAAAGGAAAGAGGAGAGGAGGAGGGTCAGGTGGAAAAAGGAAAGTTCCAAGGAAGGACTGGAAGTGCAATACTTGTAGGAAACCAGGTCATCCTGCTAAGGATTGTAGAGGGGCAGGAGAGCGACCGAGACTGAGGTGTTATCTTTGCGATCAAGTGGGGCATATGAAAAAGGACTATTCGTCGAAGCCCAAGGACTGTTCACAAACACCTTCATAGCCTGCTCAGGCTTATGATTTAGAGGTAGCTCCTTCCTCTAGTACTCGTTCGGTTATGGACAAGGGAAAGAAGGTGAGCATGGAAGATGTGTTATCTATCTCTGATTTTCCTATTCGTACCCTATTTGATTCTGGAGCTTCGCACTCTTTTATATCTAGTACTCTAGTAGAGGGTCTTGGTCTTGATGCTTGCTTAGTGACCGACCTGGTAGTAGTATCAAATCCCGTAGGAGGATCGGCCTATTTGTCCATGTTATGTCGGGATTTGAAACTGTTTATTTTAGGGGTTGAGTTTGACTGTAGTGCCTTTTTATTGGGCTTTTTTGGGTTCGGGTTGATTCTTGGTATGGATTGGCTATCCATGTATGGTGTTATTCTTAATTGCGTTAAGAGGGTAGTGAGGTTAGGCACTTGTAGTGGACGTACCTTGGAGGTATCTTGTGATCCTAGAGGATCGGTCATGTTGAGCTACCTTTATTCTCTTGACTTATCACCCGATAGTTTGAGTTCGGTACCCGTTGTTAGAGACTTTCCATATGAGTTCGAGGAGGTTACTGGCCTTCCACCTCGAAGAGAGATCGAGTTCAAGATTTATCTTGTCGATAATCCCAAACTAGTTGCTTTACCAGTAAGGCATATGGCTCCTAAGGAACGTCGTGAGTTGAGAAAGCGGATTGGAGAGCTTTTGGAGAACGGCTTCATTCGTAGGAGCATTTTTGAGTAGGGCACACCCGTCATCTTTGCCACTAAAGCGGATGGCTCTCTCAGGCTTTGCGTGGATTATAGGGAGCTTAATAAGCTGACGAAGAAGAATCGTTATCCTCTTCCCCACATAGACGATCTCTTCGATCAGCTAGTAGGAGCCAAGGTATTTTCACAGCTCGATTTAGCCACGGGATTTCATCAATTGTGTGTGGCAGAGGAAAGCATCGAGAAGACTGTGTTTATGACTCCAGATGGGTTATTTGAGTGGTTAGTCATGCCATTTGGGCTAACCAATGCTTCGACATATTTTGTTGACCAGATGAGTCGAGTATTTTGCGAATCGTTGAACAAATTTGTGGTGGTGTTCGTCAACAACATTTTGGTTTATTCGCGAAGCAAAGAGGAGCATACTGTTCACTTGGAAGAAGTGCTTAGGACCCTGCGAGTACATAAGTTGAAGGTGAGGTTCTCTAAGTGCCACTTTTGAAGGGATAAGGTTCGCTTTTTTGGACACATCGTTTCGGAGGATGGACTTACAGTAGATCCGGCGAAAGTGGCAGTAGTATAGGATTTGCAGACCCCTAAGAATGCCACGGACATAAGGAGTTTCCTTGGTCTTGCGGGCTACTATTGGAATTTCACTAAGGACTTCGCTAGGATATCAGCTCCACTTACCTGCCTTACTAAGAAGAACTCAGCTTTTGTTTGGGATGCCAAGTGTGAGGATGCCTTTGGTCGATTGAAGGAAGCTTTGACTATCGCGCCTGTATTGGTAGTACCGGATGGAACCAAGCCTTTCTCAGTTTATACGGATGCTTGTGGTACGTGGCTAAGGGCGGTACTGATGCAAGAGGGTAGGGTAGTGTGCTGTGCGAGTAGACAGTTGAAAAGGCATGAGTAGAACTACTCGACGCATGATCTTGAGTTGGCAGTTATAGTTTTTGCTCTCAAGTCTTAGAGGCACTATCTCTTAGGAGAAAGATTTGAGCTTTTCACGGATCATAAGTCTTTGAAGTATCTATTCTCTCAGAAAGACTTGAATTTGAGACAGCAAAGATGGATGGAGTTTTTAGCCTCTTATGACTTTGAGATTTCCTATACCCCTGGCAAGGGTAATGTAGTGGCAGATGCGTTGAGTAGACGCAAAGTGGTTTTAAGTCCTCTGTTTTTAGAATGGAAGCATTTAGAGTACATTTCTACCTTTGATTTTAGACCTCCATCGGGTTTAGCTCCGGGATTGTTAGCAGCCCTCAACGTCCAGCCTACTTTGATGGAGCAGATTGGAGCAAGGCAAGGTGAGGACGAAGAGTTAAAGGACATTTTAGGTAAGCTTGGTAGAGGAGAGTCATCACCACATCTTAGGTGTTATACCATGGACACTAGGGGATGGCTTATAAGGGATGGTAGACTTTGTGTTCCCCATAGTGAGGATTTAGTAGATGCGGTGCTGGCCGAGTCACATCATTCTAGGATGACAATGCACCCTGGTGGTGATAAGATGTACCGGGATATGAAGAGGGTATTCTATTGGCCCAAAATGAAGAAGAAGGTGGTGGAGTATGTATCGAAGTGCATCACTTGCCAATGGGTAAAGGCGGAACAGAAGAAGCCGGGAGGACTATTGCAGCCATTGGATATTCCATTATGAAAATCGGAGAGCGTCTCTATGGACTTCATGGATGGATTGCCAAGGTCACGGAGAGGGAACACGAGCATTTGGGTCATTGTGGATAGACTGACGAAGAGCGCTCATTTTATACCCATTAAGAGTAATAGGACGGCAACTTCTTTGGCGACTCTTTATGTAAGGGAGATAGTTAGGCTTCATGGAGTTCATGCCAGCATTGTGAGTGACAGAGATCCATTATTCACCAGCGAGTTTTGGAGGAATCTTCAGCAAGCCTTGGGAACAGAATTGAATTTGAGCACGGCTTATCACCCTCAAACAGATGGGCAGACTGGGAGGGTAAATATGGTTTTGGAAGATTTGCTCAGATTGTGTATCATTGACTTCGAAGGCTTTTGGGAAGACCACCTACCTTTGGCGAAGTTCGCGTATAATAATAGTTATCAAGTAAGCATTGGGATGGCATCGTTCAAGGCACTCTATGGCAGACTATGTAGATCACCAGCCTGTTGGTGGGATACCACCGATAGGATCTTGCTTGGACCAGACATGGTGAGGGAAACTTCCGAGAAGGTGGATTTGATTCGCAAGAGGTTGAAGACTGCACAAGATAGACAAAAGTCATATGCCAACAGAAGACGTTCAGATTTGGAGTTTAAGGTTGGAGATATGGGTTTTGTCAAGGTTTCTCCTCTAAGAAACGTTA
Organism: Allium fistulosum; assembly: GCA_030737815.1. NCBI lineage: Eukaryota > Viridiplantae > Streptophyta > Magnoliopsida > Asparagales > Amaryllidaceae > Allium > Allium fistulosum. Next base: position 490,939,600 of record CM060905.1, on the reverse strand, counting down.
TGAGATTTGGCTCAGTGGGTAAGTTGGCACCGAGATTTGTAGGACCCTTCCGTATTACCGCACGGATTGGAAAAGTGGCATACAGAGTTGATCTTCCAGGTAAGTTGGCAGGAGTTCATGATGTTTTTCATGTTTCCCATCTGAGGAAGTGTCTACATGATTCCGCAGTAGTAGTAGAACCCGATCAGCTAAGGGAAGTGGAGGTAGAGCGCGAATCACTTGTGCGTCGTACACCTACCCGAATATTGGAACACGGCGTCAAGAGATTACGCAACAAGGAAGTTCATCTAGTGAACGTTCAATGGGGAGATGACCCCAAGGAGTGCACATGGGAATCTAAGGAGAGAATTCGAACTTCTTATCCTTTTCTATTTGAAGGTACACTTCAAATATCCTATCTTTGATCTTCGATCTTTCCTTAGTTAGGGTCTTTTCGATAATCTTTAGGTGAAACCTATGGATGGTAGTTTGGTTGTAAACATGTCATTAGGGCATGTTATGTTTGATGGATGAATATGATTGCAAGTGGATGCCAATGTTTGCAAATGGATGCATTGCATGCACTAGATAGATATTTATTAGGATAATCGGCCAACTAGGTACACACACCTGCATATGCGTGCCTGTTATCTATTGCATTTGCACATGGTTGTGTGTGTGTGTGTGTATTTGTGTGTGTGTGTAAATGGATGTTGCATATGGATGGCGCATTTGGGTGAATGATTGAAACATACATATAGAATTATCATTTATACTAGGGTAATTGCATACATTTGGTTGTATGGCATAAGCATACATGCATTACAAGAGGTCAACTGAATCAGTAGGCCGACAACCTTTTCGCATTAGGTAAGTTTATATGCATTTTACTTTGCATAAACCATAAATTGCATTAGTTAAAAATAAGGACAATGGTAGAAATGGATGATGGTTGAGTAGATGAATGTAGTTCTTTGATGCTGATTGTTAATTACGTTTTTCTGTCTTTAGAGATTTCGGGGACGAAATTCTTTAAGGAGGGAGAATGTAACACCCAGATATTTTACAGGAAATATAATTAAAAGAAATTAAAAGCACATTTGGTACAGTGGTAAAGGCGCATGTTGACTTCCTTAGTGACCAGGGATCAAGTCCCGTTGTCGCCCAAAATCTAGAGTGATTTTTTTTTAGCTGATTTGTTTCTAGCAATTTTCTACGTATTTCAGCATTGTTTCTAACATGTGGCGGCTTCTCATTCGCTCCAGTGATGTAATAGGATGAGATGGCTAAATTTTATTGGTTGAGTGATGTGTATGGCTAGAATGGATAACCATTAAGCGTATGAAAGAACTATATTTAATCTAAAATAATCTAATGGACTATATTCACTCAAACAATCTATAAATAAACCATCTAACCTAAACCTAATCTCTTATTCAGCCATCGCCACAATTCTACAGTAAAATTAGTGTATTATTCCTCCTCCTTTTCTCTACTAAATAAACAAATCTCTACCAAATTAAATTATCTATATATATTCAAGCAATTTGGGGAGTTTAGAAGAATCAAAGGGAGAAAGATTAAAGCAAAGCTTTTTCAAATTTATACAAGCTCAAGTGTCAGGTGAGTGGGAATTAATATGAAATAGAAAAATAAAGTAGTTCAATTTCAGTTCTTTTCTGGCATGTTAATATGAATTAATTTCTGTTATTAATTGAGAATAGATGTAAATTATTGCAACTTCTTCTTCTTTCACTTCTCAAATCTAATTCATATTTGGTTTAAAATATGGGACATATAAATTGTCTATTCACGTTTTATGGCATAAATAAGATTGAAATTTATGTAAATTATTGTATCTTCTCCTTCTACCACTTCTCAATTCTAATTCATGTTTGGGTTGAAATTTGAAATAAACAAATTGTTATTCATGTTTCATGGCGTAAATAAGATTGGTTTTATTAAATTGAATTAGAATTGTTATTCCATTTCTAATGGTAGAACAGGTTAGTTGAATAAATTCAGAATATGTTACTTGAATAAAATTATGGTTTTGATTGATATAATTACATAATTTTGAATATGGTTTTGGAACAAAATTGGGACATCTAATTGGCATAATTGTTTGTTTCATATGTGGCCTAAAAATGTAAAAGTGGAATTTTGTGTAATTAAATGGTTTGTGGCTATTGGATAAAAATTTTGTGCAGATTAAATCTCTAAAAGGAGAATGTAAATTAGGGTGAAAAAAAATGTAAATTAAATGGACCCAAAAGGCTAGTGTAAATCTATAACAAAATGGTATAAAAATTACAGACAAACCATATGGACTGAACGGACGTGAAATTGAAACACCATTTATGTAAGAAAAAGGGAAATTGTGAAATAAACAAATCGGATGTAAAAATGGCCTAAAGTAGATTAATGGAAATAAATAGTATGTAAACTGCAACGGTAAAATTATTAATCTAGAAGCGATTTGATAGGCAGATCTTGTAAAGGTCTGGATAGGTGTTTCACGCAGTTAAGACTAAAATATAGTTTTTGTTGTACGTACTAGGAGCGGGCAAGTAGGTTCACAAGGATGTTTGTTACCTTTCATAGGGTGCTAGTACATAGTATACATAGTATATGCAATCGTAGGCCTCTTCAAGCAGATCGACGTGGACGGAACAGGACAAGTGTGCTCCGACGTAGGCTTCTCAAGACAGATCGTTGGAGGATTTTGCGCAGCCGACCCAGCTGTGGGCGCTCTTTCGGAGGACCGACACTTTGGATAGGGGCAAGTCCATGTTGGTGACAGAGGAGACAGGAGGATAGGAGTCAAGTTTGGCAGAGCCTGAGCGCAATTTCGGGGTCCTGCGAGGTTGTTTGAGTCGGCATCGGTCAGACGCAAGAGGAATTTAGTCACAGTGCACGGGTGAAGAGCATGACGTTCACGCTGTAGCACGTGGATATGTAAGGACAGCAGGTCCGATAGGCAGATTGACATTTAGTATTACTGCATGGTTGACATCCCTAGAGTGGCCACGGACTTTGGCTTCTTAGGAACTGTATCTAAGAAGGATTCACTGCATTATATTATTCACCCTCTGCGATATCCTAGAAAGACCTGGAATTAAACTGTTTTATTCTTTCTGCTTCATTTTATTTCTCATTCACCAGACTTTATGTCTAACCCATTCTTATTTTTCCTATTTTCCCCAAATCACAGGAGGGCAAGTCTAGGTTGCAATTCTTTGCAGCTTGGAGGGTCATTGGAGCAGTTGTTATCTTCATCTTTTGTTTCTTTTGTTTCATGTACTTCTTTCCCTTTTCCGTACTTTACTCTATATATGGGGACCTATATTGTGAACTTTGTTATGTTTTATGTTTTGGTAATAATTTGGGATAATGTTGTTTTTAATTGTAACATTCCACCTTTGTGGACGTTTTAAGCAGGCACACGTGCTGACTCAAACCATACAAAAGGGCGGATTGTTATTGGGGTGAATAAGAAAAGGCAGAGAAAGAAAAAAAAACAAAACAGAATCTCGCAGCAGAATGACAAAATATAATAATCAAATAACAGTTCATGAAGCTGTATATAAAACATTTGATTATACTTATACAATACAAAATCAGAGTTACACATATTAGAGAGTAATGCAGCGGAACAGTATGATGCAGTGGAATAATATAGTAAATAATAATACAATCTTCGTCTTCTTCCTCCAGAAATAAGTCTTCGAATCCAGAAATGCTCAGGCTGACCCGAGCGAATTGAAAAGACAAAACACTCGAGTCAGAACTAAAAGATCTTATGTAAGTTAAATCAACGGTAAATAAATAAATATGAGTGGAACGGCATCAGAGATGTTTACGGGGTTTGACATCTCCTATCCAGTGTCTAACGTGAGTGTAGTAACTTAAGTGATGTTCGGGATTCACATCTCCTAAGGATCCGTTAAACTTCTACTATGTAGTACAATACGCTATTATAATATGTCTACAGTAAGATAAACTATTAAAATAGCGTTAAGGCATTACCCATTTCCCCCTTAACACATTTTTATATATTCCCATAGTCTATACAGTACCATAATCCCGTCTGTACTGGACGTCGTCAGAGGGCACTCCATAGGTATGGTACAAAACAAACTCGTAGTGGTCTCGATAGGGTAGGTGACACGGCACAACTAGGTAATGCCAGGGTAGATATACCAATTACACTTCTGGACTGGTGGTAACGCATAGCAGCTACTACCGCCCACCTCGGAACACGCTCCCAAATCAAAAATCAAGGGTGGCCACTAAATCAATCGCAAAGTCAGAATATAGTATCGAAGGAATGTGCCCGATCGGAGGAATGACCTTACTTGGCCCGTCAATTGCTCCTGTTTTAGCCACCTTATGCTAACTCACGAGAGTTAGGTCCACGTATATACCTCATATAGGATCGTCGCCAACCATCCTACTTCATTCTAGAACCTCCACCGCGTACACAGTTGTCAAAGTGGTTTTCGGTATTGGCAGAGAGTATGACAATATCCAATCCTGGTCTCTTTAACAGCCAATCGCTTATTACACACCGGATGGTTCTTTTACATTTCCAAAATCATTTCATAATTGATATCAAAATATCATATTCAATTCAAATCATATCATTTTCAAAATCATTACTTACTTCCGAAATTATATCACATTGAAATCATAGTTCAAAATTATTTTTCCTTTCAAAAGTCATATTTCCAAAATAGGTTCAACTCTCATTCCAAAATTATCATATTAAACCAAATCTGCTATTTAATTCCCAGCTTAGGATTATAACATCATTGACCAAATTCACTTAAAAATCGAGAATATGAATATAAACCCATCCATTTTACTTAGTTTGGAATTTAGAAGAAAATAGTTATAAATAGTTATAGATAGTTAATATAGATTTAAAATAGATTAAATATAATTAAAATAGATTAAATAGCTTTAAAATAGATTAATTAGATTTAAAATAAGTTAAAACAGGTTAATTAGTTTAAATAAATTAAATGGTTTAACATAGGTTAAAATGATTTAATAATTAATATAGGTTAAAATAGTTTAATACTTTGAAATCTTAATAATTAGAAATTTTGAAATAATATATTTTTAAAACAGTTTATATTAAAACATGAATTTGGAATTAATATCAAATTAAACTATTCATTTCATTTTAACACATTTGGACCATTTTCAATTTCCAAGTCAACAAACCAAATTCCAAACCTTTCAATTTAACATTTCAATAAACTATTGAATTTCATATCGTTTCAATCCATGTTCAAAAAATTCAATTCGGATTACTCCAATTTCAAATATTTAAGTTATTTTCAAACAACTTCAATAACTTAATTTCGATAGAATTTCATTTATACTTAAAATTTTAACTTTAAACTTCCAATTTAATTTCTTAAAGCAATTCCTTTTAAACCAATTCACATTTCAACACAAAACTCGATTTTCCAATAATACTTCAATTTATATACATCACAAGATATCATTTAATTAATTCAAAAATTAAGAAATTCAAAATCATTAATTTAACCAATCCGGTGTCCGTATATAATTTTCTACCCTAGGGTCAAGTGATACAGATATTTATCATTTCAATCCGCAATTTAAAATGTTACGGTTATATATCATTTCAAACCACAATCTCGAATTAATAATAAAATCCATAAAATCGCTCGAGTCTATCATTTCAACCCATAACAATTTTTCCCTAATCTATAGATCATTCGGGTATGTATCATTTCAACCCATAGTGAACTTGCAGTTTATAATGATATAAAATACAACATCCATTCATCCAATATCAACAATCAACATCCATTACAAACATCATCCAAATCAATCAATCAATATCAATATAGAACTGATAATCAATAACAGGTATTTAATTGGCAATTTATATTCAATAATAAATTAAATAACGATTTAATTCAAATAAATTCAAATTAATTGAGATGACGATTAAAATATACCAAACAGCCATAAATAAATTTCTAATCACATCATAAATTAAATTTAACAAACAAAAGAAATTTTAGAAGTTGTGAGTGGGTTAAAACACTCACCTTTGCATTCAAATTGAATTTAAATCCAATTTAGGGCCCAAATTCAAACGATCTCAGAATTCGTCCAAACCCACGTCAAAATGTCCAGAATTTAAATACGATTCCAGCGGAATGAACCACGCGTGAATTGGACCTCGTATGCAAAAGTTATTATCATTAGAACATTATACGGAAAAAAAATTTAAAACAAATAAAAATAGATTAAAGAAACAACACGTACACCCTCACTTTACACGTAAGCACCATCAAGAACCCTAACCCACGTTTGACCCATCAGAGCCGCCGCGAACTTCGCACACGCGCGTCCACCAGCTCGACCTAGGGTCGCGCGCCTCCAGCTCGACCAACCGACCACCTCGACCCAGCCCTCCTCGACCTTGCAAACCACCGCAACCACGATCGTCGTCGCCGAAATAGCCCAGCGCCTCCACTAATTCCCAAACCCTAGTCAAATTTTTGCGCACAATCAAGCCGTCACTTCGATGAACAAACCACCCCGATGCACTGCGTGCAGCGATCTCTACAGCCCGGTGTCTCCAATTTGTCGATCAAGCGAAGTCGATCACGACCTAACGGACGGCCGAGAATTGTTCTTCAATTCTGGACAGACAGAGGTTCAAATTGGAAAACGAATTACAGATCTAAGATTCGCTCGTCGAGAGCTTCAAATCGATATATAATTCGATATAGTTTGTGGAGTTTGGATTTTGGATTTTGGATTTGGCTTTGAAATTGAATTTGATTTGTGATTGCAATTGGAGATTTAGGTTTGTCTGGCATTGGAAGAGAGGAACAAATGAAAATGTACGTACAGACAAACTGAGTTGAGGAACACTAGGGTTTATAACCGACTATTTATAGATAGGTCATAAAATAGAAAGAACGGATCAGATTTGATTTGGGTTGGAATGATAAACGACCCGAAAAGCCCGTTCTGCCTCCGGAACGAAAATGGGTCAACCCATATATCAAAATGGATGTTTTCAGTAATTTTAAAATCAATGGAACAGGTTTCAAGTCCTAATTCCATCGTATGAAGAAGTTATGTTAAATCAGCTTATTTCAATTTGATTTCAATTGAATTTAATTAAATTGATTTCTATGCGTTTCGAGCCCGTGCGATCAAACGACAAGTCCAACCGCTACGAAACTTGAAATCCTACAATAATTCACTGTTACGGATCCAATGAAACTGGTTTCGTCGAAATCCGAGAACTTAAACAACTTCACAACTATCGAGACTAAAGTATGATGGGATGGTTCGACATTAGAAGGAGTGTTCGGCATAAATCTTGTTCGGCACTGGGCGAGCGTTCGGCATAGAGGGTTCGTCGTTCGGCATTAGATGGAGCGCTCGGCATTAACCAACGTTCGGCATCTGGAGACGTTCGACATTAGATGGAGCGCTCGGCATTAACCAACGTTCGGCATTTGGAGACGTTCGACATTGGATGGAGCGCTCGGCATTAACCAACGTTCGGCATCTGGAGACGTTCGGCGTTGGATGGAGCGCTCGGCATTAACCAACGTTCGGCATCTGGAGACGTTCGGCATTGGATGAATCGTTCGGCATCAAGGAGACGTTCGGCATTGGATGGATCGTTCGGCATCAAGGAGCGTTCGGCATTGGATGGGTCGTTCGGCATACCTCACCTCGCTCGACATTGCACCTCGCACCTCCATATCTCGCACCTCCATACTCCGCACCTCCATATCTCGCACCTCCATACTCCGCACCTCCATATCTCGCACCTCCATACTCCGCACCTCCATACCTCGCACCTCCATATCTTGGTACCTCCATACTCCGCACCTCCATACCTCGCACCTCCATATCTTGGTACTCCGCACCTCCATACCTCGGTACCTCGCACCTCCCAACGTTCGACATGAGGAGATCGTTCGGCATTCACACATTGTTCGGCATTCAGCGTTCGGCATCTATGGTTCGGCATATGGAGACCACTCCATTTGGGCTGAGGTACTCGGCTACCAGGCCCACCAGGGAAGTCCAACCCATCTTTGTCAATAAATAGAGAGGCAGGGGCACAGTAAAAAAGGATCTTCTTTCTGCTCTCTTACTTTCTCTTTTCTAAGGCTAAGGCAACTCTGCCATTTTGTAACTGTAATCGATTATTACAGCAATAAAAAGCAAACTTCTGGAGTGGACGTAGGCTGGAGTTAGCCGAACCACTATAAAATTTGTTGTTCTTTACTGCTTTCATTTCAGTTTTAACTGTTCTTCACATTATTACTCTCTACATACATTCTATCTCTGAGCTGTGATTGGTATTTGGTGCTTTCATCTGGATTTTGGGGTTAGTGACCAATTTTGGCACTAACACTTTGGTGCTTCCACTGAGAACTGAACTCAGGAATTTTGGAGTTAGGAACTTGGATCTTAGAAAGCAATGGCAAGACCACCAACGAAGAGGCAAGTAGTGGAAAGGAGCAATCAGGAAGGAAGTCAAGCGGCATCTTCTGGAGCTGGAGAGGGTCATGCATCCATCTACATAACTCGGGACGAGATGCAAGTGATGATGAATTCTATGCAAGAGCAGATGATGAAACGGCAAGAGGAGATGATGCAGGCTCTTCTTAGGCAATTTGGACAACCAGGAACTGCAGGTGCTCAAGATCATGGAGCTGGACCAGAGGAACTCAACCAACGGACAGATGGAGTGAATCAGCAGGGGGCAGCTCCCAATCAACAAACAGTTAACAATCTATATGAACCTAGACTCGGAGGCACGCCACCGGGAGTACGTGATGAAGAATATGTGCCAGAATTTCCTCGAGGACTTGGGGGGCAGTCTGGATTAGTTGGAAACACTAGATTGGCTGACATTATCAAGCGGACTATTCGCGGAGGTCTGACAAATAGGGATTCAGAGGGAGTTAACAAAAGTCCGTTTACCCGGAACATCAGGACAGCTAGGAATCCGTCCGATTTCAAACTACCCACTCTGGAAGTATATAACGGGAAGACGGATCCCACCGACCACTTGATGAGATACACTAGGCATATTGAAGTGCTGGGGGAAACGGAGGAGGTTATGGCCCGATGTTTCCCCCTGTACTTGACTGAAATTGCTGCTATGTGGTTCAGACAGCTGGAGGATGGATCCATTGGAACATGGACAGAACTGGTGGACAAGTTCTTAAGTCAATTTCGGGTTCACATAAAAAGGCCAAAGAACGTGATGACACTAACATCAGTCAAGCAGGGGGCAGATGAATCGCTCAGGACATTCTTAACTCGATTTAATGCGGCAGTTGCTTCGGTGGATCGGCCAGATCCATCAATGGTTCTGATGGCTGCGGTATCAGGAGTTAGAGATAATTCGGAGTTCAAAGTATCGTTGTTACGGGACCCACCGTTGGATATTGGGGAATTCTTTCATGAAGCTGAAAGATTTCTTCGACAAGAGGATGCATGTTTGGACATGAGGTCACAGGAAGTAAACATGACTAAGGATGGAAGATTACTCGGCGAAAGCTCAGGTGGGGACAAGGATAAAGGGAAAAGGAAGCGCTGGGGAGAACCAAAGTTCTCCACTTACACAGGATTGAACGCAACGTTGGAGCGGATTTTCTTAGATACTCGAGATCGTCTTCCCTATCGAAGGCCATCAAGGAGGGAACCCACAGAACGTGAAAGGGCATCAGGAAGGCACTGTCTCTTTCATGACCTGGACGGGCATGATACTAACAGCTGCCGACATCTAAAGGATATAATCGAGGAGCATATAAGGAATGGTCAGTTGCGACAGTATGTCGGAACTCGGAATGCGGCAGTAGAACATGAACAGCCTCCGCCTACCTTGAACGACGAGGGCGCGAGGCCCAGGAATGGTGACCGATTGGTCATCAACTAATCTTGATGGTTTGGAATAAGTAACAAACTCCGGGCAAACGATTAAATCACTTACTCATGTACGGGGTCGGAGATAACCCTCAGGCATGCTCTGAGATGATGGCTTACCGAAACGCCCGGGTTTGTGAAATCTGTTTTTTCCTTTGACTTGGACATTTGCTTTTTCTGGTTTGGTTTTGGAGTTTGGTTTGAACTCCCTGTTTTTCTGGTTTGAATTCTGGTTTGAATGTTTGTTTTTCGGATTGGATTTTGGTTGGATTTTCTCTGGATTTTGGCTTAAAGGTCGTCGAGTATGGACTATGCTCGGCAAGGGTCCGGAGCGACCAGAATTCGGCTTAGGACTTAAGCCACGGCATTACTTGCGTCCAGGGACACTGGACCACGGTCGTCAAGTGTGGATTGCGCTAGGCAAGAACCCGGAGAGGTTAGCTCAACGCCCAGGGACACTGGGCCACGGTCGTCAAGTGTGGATTGCGCTTGGCAAGAACCCGGAGAGGTTAGCTCAACGCCCAGGGACACTGGGCCACGGTCGTCAAGTGTGGATTGCGCTTGGCAAGAACCCGGAGAGGTTATCTCAACGTCCAAGGACACTGGACCACGGTCATCAGGTGTGGATTGCGCCTGGCAAGAGCCCGGAGAGGTTATGGATTTGGATATCGGCCCGAAGAGGTCCTAAAGTCCCATATTGGTTATTGGATATGGATGAAACATGGACTTTGGATACTGGACTTGAGGCTATTCAAAACACACCTTTCACAGCAAGGCATGTTTTGGGGGGCAAGTGTTAACCCGCCTTTTGGCAAGGCCGCGGACAGACGGATTTAACTTAAACAACTTCACAACTATCGAGACTAAAGTATGATGGGATGGTTCGGCATTAGAAGGAGTGTTCGGCATAAATCTTGTTCGGCACTGGGCGAGCGTTCGGCATAGAGGGTTCGTCGTTCGGCATTAGATGGAGCGCTCGGCATTAACCAACGTTCGGCATCTGGAGACGTTCGACATTAGATGGAGCGCTCGGCATTAACCAACGTTCGGCATCTGGAGACGTTCGACATTGGATGGAGCGCTTGGCATTAACCAACGTTCAGCATCTGGAGACGTTCGGCGTTGGATGGAGCGCTCGGCATTAACCAACGTTCGGCATCTGGAGACGTTCGGCATTGGATGAATCGTTCGGCATCAAGGAGACGTTCGGCATTGGATGGATCGTTCGGCATCAAGGAGCGTTCGGCATTGGATGGGTCGTTCGGCATACCTCACCTCGCTCGACATTGCACCTCGCACCTCCATATCTCGCACCTCCATACTCCGCACCTCCATATCTCGCACCTCCATACTCCGCACCTCCATATCTCGCACCTCCATACTCCGCACCTCCATACCTCGCAACTCCATACCTCGCACCTCCATATCTTGGTACCTCCATACTCCGCACCTCCATACCTCGCACCTCCATATCTTGGTACTCCGCACCTCCATACCTCGGTACCTCGCACCTCCCAACGTTCGACATGAGGAGATCGTTCGGCATTCACACATTGTTCGGCATTCAGCGTTCGGCATCTATGGTTCGGCATATGGAGACCACTCCATTTGGGCTGAGGTACTCGGCTACCAGGCCCACCAGGGAAGTCCAACCCATCTTTGTCTATAAATAGAGAGGCAGGGGCACAGTAAAAAAGGATCTTCTTTCTGCTCTCTTACTTTCTCTTTTCTAAGGCTAAGGCAACTCTGCCATTTTGTAACTGTAATCGATTATTACAGCAATAAAAAGCAAACTTCTGGAGTGGACGTAGGCCGGAGTTAGCCGAACCACTATAAAATCTGTTGTTCTTTACTGCTTTCATTTCAGTTTTAACTGTTCTTCACATTATTACTCTCTACATACATTCTATCTCTGAGCTGTGATTGGTATTTGGTGCTTTCATCTGGATTTTGGGGTTAGTGACCAATTTTGGCACTAACATTTTAGTTAACTAAATAAATTAATATTAAATTAATTGAATCACTTTTTATATAAAAATTAATTAACTAACCAACTTTTATCATTTTTGATTGTATAGACATTTATAACAAATTAAAACAAGTTTACATAAAATTCAGTGTTGAATATTTCTCAAATTACAGTGTTCGATTACGACTGTAATTAAATCCAATTAATTATACTTTAATCCCAATAAATTGATTTTATTTGAATTTCAAACTTTATATTCAATCAATTGTTATTATATAACATAGCTAGCATTTGGTTTACATTTCATTAAATTAATATCCTCTAATTTCCATCTTTTATTCGTATTAATTACTATATTTCAACTATATTGAATTTTGTCAATTTCACACATTAAATAAAATTTAAAATCCCAAATTGACTTACTTATCTTGATTTCACTATATTATTAAATCAATCATTACATCATGAATATAATTACCATTCCTATTTATTTTATTACATTCACAATTTCAGTTATTGTCTTAATCTTATTAGTGTAACATTAAAGTTCATTTAATTCTAATTGATTTCCCATTTTAATTTAATAGACCAAAATAAACAGGTAACTTATAACAATCGTTACCATAACTTTTAATGACACATATGAATTCATTATTCACAAACAAATGTTATAATTCTTATAAAACACTGATTTCATTCAATTACCATTAACTATCTATTTCATACAATAATTAAATATTTACCTTTGCTTTCTTATACTCAATTTAGAACCAAGTATAACATTTACATTATTTCATTTATTGGAATTTCATTTCAATTGTTAATAATTAGCTTTAATTAACATTGTTACATTTCATTTTAGTATTCATTTCAATATTAAATTACAAATTTTTATTTCTTCCAATATTAAATCACAAAATTTAGATAAATTGACAAATTTTAAATCGTCGAGAATTACGGGTCGTTACATTAATGAAGCTATTTTGCTATTAATTTATAATTAGTGAAAGTTTTCTTCCGCTGTAGTATTTTAATCATTTTATGTTGTTGCCTTAGTCTCTGTGCTATGTTATGCATTTTTATTTCACCCGACCACCCGTGCTTCTAGTCATGTCTGATATTCGGGGTGCCTAGAGGTGCAGGGTGTCACAGAACCCTAGAGAGTATTTACCTTAATACCGAGGATAGATTCCTTATCGAAAACCAATGAAGAGAGAACCCACATATTGAGAAAGAAGATCGGGAAAATATTGTCTATTCCATAAGCTGGATGGGCATGAAACAAATGATTGCAGGAATCTTTACGACCTGATTGAGGAACAGGTTAGGAACAACCAACTACAGCAGTACATGAGAAACCAAGCCGAAGTGATGCTGAAGGATCCGCCATCATCTGCAGCAAATAGAAGCGGTCTTGGATCAAGGTTGAGGATAGTTATCACATGATCGAGATGGTTAGGAGTCAGGTTTGATCCCCACACTTTGCATTTATTCTCAATAAATGATATAGTATTAGAATCAAGCCACTTATTCATGTAGGGATCCCAATCGGTCCATATGCACGCTTTGAGTTGGATGCTAGGTTGTAATGCTTCTTGTGTCATGATGTTTTTTGGATGTTGGAATTTGATTTCCATGAATGAATGCTTGACTTTGAAAATTACCTTAACGTGATGACCGATATTGATTTCAAAACACCAATTCAGATTGGTTGCCCCTTGATATTGATTTATGAATTTATGGACCACAGTAGTCCTATTCGAAGAGATAGGGCGATGACCGTAAGTTGCAAGTCCCCTTGTCGGAAACAGAATGGATTGGACTTGTATGAGAGTGAGCCCCACATTGGAGAGTGAGTAGATGGACTTGCTTGGACGTTGAGTCCCCTCACCGGAGAGCGAGTAGATTGGACTCAGCAAGGATTTGGAGAGATCGAACCCTAAAATAGATGTTAAAAGGTTCATAGAAATTGAGATTTCAACTAAAGACTCAGAGAGCTCGCGGGTTAACAGCTTAGGAAGACCACATATTCAACTAATGATCTGGAGAGTTTGAGGATTAATCTAACAATAGGAAGTGATCAGAATTGAATTGGTCATCAATTACACAACCAAGAGAGATTGAAAGTAGGACTTTGGGTTTAAACACCATCTGGCCTCAAAACAGTTCGGTAGTAATTATCGAATTACTGGTTTTGATACATGACTGTTAACTCCCAAGTGAACACGAAACGATTCTAATTTATGATGTAAGATGCAATATAAGAGTTCCAGGAGAACGCGGGATGATGATTATTTTTTTACTAACATTCTAGCAAGGACTCAAGTCCCTAGCTATAAAGTCCGGAACGATCTTTGATTTACAGGCTAATCCGAAGGAACCGAATGGTTCACCACAGTTTGGTCAGTTGACAATCAAAAAATACAACTACTAGCATTTTATTGACTTAGATGTTCATTCTTGAGCAAAGTATACCTTCCATTCACAAGGCATGCTTTGGGAGAGGAGGGCAAATGTTATCCAACTTTGTGACTAAGCCCTAGTTGGATGAGTCAAAACAATCAAACCGAAAAGTTACTGAGCAGGAATCCAAAGTGATAACTACCAAACTCAAATATCAAGGACCAACAGATGAAGATATAAACATGTCAAAAGCTCCTAAAACAGCAAATATATCAAATCACTAAAGTACCAAAGTCCAAGGTCTAAGATCCATCCAAAGTTATGGATACTGATCCCTACTTCCTGCCCAAGGCAGCCTCGAACTCCATGATGCGTGATGCTAAGGTCTTCATTGACTCAAAACAGGTAATTGAAGACGATTCTCCGACTGTTTTGACTCAAACATTGTCTTAACTTCACAGCATCCATCCATTTCCCACCAAACCAAGAAGCTTATCCTAAAGCAATCGTATCCAGAAATGTTGGGACCACACAAGGATAAAAACAAGTCAACTAAGTAACATTCGATGAATCAAAGAAGGCCTTATAGCCTATCTTATGGATCGGTATCGATCCCCAGGTCATGGATCAGTACCGACCCATGTATATTGCTTAGGTGGCCATGATTTTCTCCAAGTAATATCTCCTGGACATGAGGAATGTGGGCTAGAACATGGATGAGAGATTTTTGATGATCGACAATTATAAACAAGGGAGAAGGGACATTGTTTCAAGGACCTTTTTGCTCTTCTAAAAAATTTATGCATTATTACTATATTCTCAGGGATCATCACCCATTCGTAAGAACGATTTTGTAAAAACTCAATAAAAACTAAATAACAAATTTTGAATGGATGTAGGCCAGAGTATTCACCGAATCACTATAAGTGTGTTCTTCTTATCTTTTTCTTGTCTTTTCTTCAAATTTACATATTTATTCTTTCATTGGGTGTTTGTGCCAACTTTTGGCATAAACAATATATGTGTGTGTGTGTGTGTGTATGTATATGTATATTATTTTATCCTTATCTCATTTGAGTGTTAATACCGTGTAGAATTTAACTTGTTGATGGAGGTAGTGAAATAATGAGTTGTTTATAAGATCGGTAGTGTCGGCATTGGTGAAGGTGAATAAACCTCTATGTGGCTTTGAATAGATTACCTTTATCCAGGTATGATCAGGGTTCATAGCGGATGCTAATAAATAGCTTTCCGTTGAAGGCGTTTGTCTGACTATTTGTTGTGTGTTTGGTTGTATATTAATTTTTGTTTTCCTTTGGCTTAGTCTAGAATGTAGAAACTGAGTAGGAGTTATCATTCAAATATTTTAAAACCCATTTGAATCTAGACGAAGCCAAATATTAATAGAAGTTAGCGGTTTATCCAAATCTAAACTGTTAGGGGTTGGTAAATCTGTTTAAGGAATAATAATAATAAAATATAATTAAGGATGTGGAAAGAAAAATTAAATTAAATTAATAGAATGCTTATTTGATAATATGGATGAATGATGTGTGATGATTGTATTTTTATTAATGGTTGATGAATTGAATATATGTTCAAATTTGAAAATAATAAACATCTCACATATGCAAGTGTATGTTCTAAATAAAGTCTTGAAAATCTTTTAATTGATATTTATATAATATGCTATGGTGTTTTTATAAAATTAAGTAAATCTATAAAATTAGGAATTCTTTTTGATAATACACACACATATAAAGTGGTTTTTGATTATGTTTTGGAATAGATATAAACTATTATTTTATAAAGTAAGGTTAACAAATAGGTAAATGTACTTGATACTTAAAGAAATTTTTGAAAGTAACTTGTGTTGATTTGTCCATTGAGTGCTTTAAGAATTTTGATCGATGCGTCTGGCCAACGTTATCGATAGAGATCCCTAAATACTATGACGAGGCATTTGGTCACAATGGTTTTAAAAGAGTAATATGTTTTGAAAAGAAAACTACTATTTTTAAATTATATTTTAAGTGATGTTTGAGTTTTAAAAAAATTATTAAAATTATCATTCGATGATGTAAAATATGGTGAAAGTTGAAGTAAATTTGTCTTACTTTGAATATTTGTATTGTAGCTTACATAAATGTAAAAAATAAACTTTGATTTTCAATAAGTAAGAAAATTTATTTATAAAAATATTTTAGTTAACATATGAATTTTGAAAAGAAATGTGAAGTCTTATTTTTACATGAGAAAGAGCTATGTTACCTAGTTTGGTATACATGCCATCAAACAGCTAATGAAGTCATGTACTTTCAGACACGTAAATGTAAAGGAAACTAAGGTTTATGAAAGAAATAAATGAACATTAACAAAAGAGATTCATGCAGGCACCACATACTCTTTTGATTCTTTTTTACTACTAGTGTGAACCCGTGCTTCGCACACGGTTTTCGTCAATGATTATAACAGAAACACAAATAATATATACATGTAAGTATAAACTGATATTGAAATTCTTTAAGACTGGTGATGCATTTTATACATAAGAGAGTTGGTAAGTTATGGTGCATGTATGATCATTATTGTCCTTACAGTTCTATCTTTAAAACTATAAACACATGAAATTTTTATTTAAGAATCACCGTGCATGGTTTTGGCTTTATATAAAAACAAACTAACTTATTAAATAATACATTTTTTGGATTATGGTGATGACATCTTATTGGAACTTTAAAGTAATTTATGTAGCAAATTTTAAGCAGAATACGATCACACACACACACACACATATTCAAGTGCTTGTAATGCCCACATGTAGTTTAGCTAATAATATTAGTACCAATTCAAGGTATAGCCAAAAAAATCATAGTGGATGACAGACCTTGTTAATCGACTCTTTCTCATATAACTTCTCAACAGACATTCTTTGTTAACTGTTCTACTCAAATTAACTTTAAATCCAAATTTCATAGTACTTGAAAATACAGATCCCACTATTAAAACTAAGACAACTTAGCTACTTCTTAGTAATGCTCCTTTTCTATTCCTATACTTTTTAAGGTGATGCATGCCTTCCGCATGGGAACGCCATCATTTGCAAAGTCCGTAGGTCCAAATAAATGTCAAAATGTGAGCATGTATGATCCTTAGTCTGAAGATGGAAGCTGGATAGCATCAAGTAATGTGCATCTCTCCTTGATGAAAAATATAATCAATAACTTCAAAAAAATTGCCATCAACCTAGAACATTGTAGCATTATTATTAGTAGAGAAAAAGATATATGATTTAGCTACTTTTAAAAAGAAATAAATAGCTAGATGAATCATATTGGAATATATAATGTTGTATGCTAAACAGCAAAAATATTTGCAACGTAATTCTATCTCAGTTGAAAGTCTTGAGTTTGTAATATGCAAACGTCAGGTGCAATAGCCACACAAAAAATTGTAGGTGATTCATAATTAATTTAGTAAATCAAAAAGTATATTGGAAAGGAACCTACATGAACCAAGAACAAAAAAAATCAATATCATTAATAGGAGTACTATCAATAAAATCTAATGCACTGTTTATTAAGCAACTCAAAATATCATCCTAAAGAATGCTTACTCAAACCTGTCAATCTTTCCAAAGTATACTTTTAGTTACAAACTTCATTCCACTAAATCTTGAAGTTCAATCACCAAATATTAAAGGGAAGGCAGAAAATGCATAGTAAAAATAGGAAAAGCAGTAAAAATGTTCATTGTTTGTTTTTTTTATATTCTACTCATAACAATAGAACCTGTGCTATGCACACAGAGTTTGTGATATTTGTCTTTTTTATCGACGACCATACTGTTTATGGCTGTCATATAGAGAAATTTATATTTTAATTCAGCAATGAGAATGAATGTTTATAGAATATCATAGAAACAGAGATAAATATTGTTGAAAATAGTACCGTTGCTGAATCTGGACTTGTAAATTACAATGGAAGAGTGAAGAAATATGAATGGAGCAAAAAAAATTATCTCCAAGTTAGAGTAAAAAAGTGTGCAGCGGTCCAAGAACTGTAGGTAGCCAAATTTAATAGATAACAGCAGTTATATTTAAAAAAAGGTTATTAAACTATGTGGTAATGGTTAATGAATTTAACTGTATAACATTAAGTAGGAAACACAATGCGTATATCCAGGCTACTGCAAATAAATGAATTACATTAAGTAGGAAAAAACAGTGATAAAAATTCAGGATGCAAAAGTATAACATTGAATTTGAGTACAGTGATTTGATAGGAGTCTAAAAATTTAAACAACATGAGAACAAAAAAGGTGCACTTTTAACAATTCATTTGTTATATCATGTATTTCCCTATCAGCTAATGCTACATTACTACTACAATGTTGCAATTAATCAACAAAGACTGCAGAATTTCAGCATAGAAATTGTTCGTCTTAGTTTAAGAACAGTATCCAACATTGTTTATCTCAGAGCTATACGTCTTATATTTGTGTCAATGATGTGCTACTATCTCCTCTCCATGGTTGTTATCATGTTGTGCCTTTTCTCTTCTCAGAATAAGTAATTCAGGCTTTCTTCATGGATGTTCAATACCATTTATGGATTTTCCCTTGCAGTCCTATCCTATTCAGATTCATTCGTTTTACTCAAGGCTACTAAGTCAGGTTACTAATGGACTTGTGCCTCTCCTACAGTTTGTATATAAACATCAAATACATGGTATTAAATTGAATCGAGCTTAAAAGGTATGAACATGTAAAATTATAAAATCTAATCTTGTTAGACGAAAAAAATGGTCAGCGAATGAGTGGACAACAGACTCAAATTCAAAAGATGAGAATCATTTTAGATTTATAGTTTCAAATTTTTACTTTGATTTTCAGCAGACCTCATTTCATGCCATAAATAAAGAGAAGTATAAAAAGTTCCTTCATCCATGCATTCAATCTCAATCCAATGTTTATGTAGAGGGTAGAAGTTTAAACTTTTCCCCCTAAACTTTTAATAATCACCTTGATTTTAGCACTTGTTCAGTTGCATCTTTAACTACTTGTTTCAGGTATGCTACCCATTCGATACCACAATGAGGGCTTATCATTTGGTTGTCCTAGGTATTAAGTGCACTGTGTGCTCCTGAATAACAAAAAACTTAAGCATTAATCCTTCCAAGGTAATATGTACATGAAGTAGCAAACTATTTAGGAAGAGTCAAGTTGTTTTAAACCGTAAGAAACAACTAATGGTCCCCACATACAATTGAATCATGAATATAACTAAGATTGAAGGTAACTTCGAGTCCTGTATTTTTGGGCATGAAAAGGTAAAATAAAGCAGACTTTCAAATGAACAGGTAAACTGTTTTGTGCTACGAATTAATTCGCCCTTTCAACACATTTAAAATAAGATGATTGTTAATATTAAAGATCAAATGACAAATAAAATTTTATATTGACATAATGAGGAAAAGTGAAAATAAGTGCAGGTGATGAGAGTTAATGAGGAGGGCATACAATATATGATATCAGAGTATAAAATAAGAAGGTTGTCATCATAAGGCTAATAAATAAAGCACTTTTTGTAGGATGAAGCAATCTCTAGCACTAATATTACACCAAGTAATGACTCATGTTGTTTCTTCATTAATAATGCATGCAACAAAGTTACTATTACAAGGTTGTACGCAGTACCATTTTTGTAACAATTATAGTATTATAATGGCCAACAATCTTAAGGGTACATATAAAGTTCAACCTGAAAAGATTTATAATCATAGCTCAAGTTACATTCAATCTCTCTATTTTATGTGCAGTCGAGTTTGATGGTACCTAGTTGTCTCAAGGTCAAACAATGATCAAGTATAAAGAAACAAATAAACTAATGTGATGTGGAAGTACAATATGAAATATAGTTCCCTCATCCTAGTAACTAAGCAACTTGAAATTGAACCCGCAAGTTATCATGCATATTTTGAATAGCAAGATCATGGTTTAAAAGAAAATCAGTAAACAGGTGAAGCATTAAAAATATATAGTTATACAGAAACATCACTACAGAAAATATGAAAACTTTTCCCAAAAGGAAAAACCTTCAAACAGTGATATATCATTTTTCCCAAACATATCTCAATCATGATTTAACAAATTTGAATCAAGATGGTGGTGTACATCATGGTGATAAATTAAAAAATGTTGATTTTCCACAAAATTACAAAATGAACACAACAATTATAAAAAGAATTTAAATTTAAAAAACAAAATATAGAATTGAGCTAACCTAGGGATCTGTCCAGCTAAGACTTTCTTAAAGAGCAAGATTCCCAATTTTTGGTATTAATGATTTTCAAAACTTCCATTAAGGTATTCATTAAAACAAAGTATAGTAGGATAAAATGAAACTTTTATTTATGGTTTATTATTTAAATTGAGAAAGAAAATATGGATTATGCAAGCAAATATCATATTTTTAAACAACATCAAGTTTTGAATGTGTATATATCAAATTAAGTCTTCAAAACGAATGAGAAAACATAAAATTCCAATAAAATTACTAAAGAATACCAAAATTTTGCATAGGTAGTGAAATAAAATAAATAATCAAATCATCCAAGGCATTTTTCCATTCATATTTTCTATAATAGGATAAGATTCTTATTTTTCACATGAATTAACTTACAAAGGATGAACTCAAGTTAGTAACTAAAATAATGCAATTCAAAAGATAATACACTTTCCCTCTTTTGTTTTACCCCCAAAAATGAGAAATAAATTAAAATTTGCTAACTATTTATGTATGTTTGTAAGAAAAAAAGCTGAAAGAAAAACCATAGTTTCAAGACAGATTATCCTTTGTATTAAAGATATGTAGTTGCTAACTTCATGTACTAAACCACTAAAATATAATTTCACTATTGCTTGTATTTTTCATACTCATGGCAATTTAGTTGTATCGGTACATAATTTTTTTGGAAGCCAGTTAAGAGTAGTTGTAACGACCCGTATTTTTATGGATCGAAACATCGTAAAACAGTTGACATTTGGTCGCATTGTTGATAAGCCGTCCAGAGTCTAAGTCTTAGGTCGTATGAGGGTGTGGAGCGACCTAAGGATTTGAAACGACTTAAGAAGTTAGGTCGTGTGATAGTTAGGTCATAAGGTGGTTAGGTCGTATGGTAGTTTAGGTCGGTCGAGCGACCTAAGAGTTGACGACTTATAGAAGTTAGCAACCTAGTAGACTGGACGAGGTAAGGACTTAGGTCGTATAAGAGATAAGTCGTGGGGTAGGTTAGGTCGTGTAAGCGACTTAAGAAATAGGCGATCTAAAGAAGCGACGACCTAAGGGTTAGCGGTATAGGAGTTAGCGAGTTAACGACCTAGGAGATAAGAAGGTTAGCGACTTAAGGAAGTTAGGTCGGCAACGACCTAAGAAGTTGGTGGTAGCAGTGGGTGACCTAAGGAAGTTAAGTCGTAAACGGCTTAGGAGTTAGGTCGTGAAGTATTAGGTCACGAGGTGTTAGGTCGTAACCTAGTTAAGTCGCATAGGTATTGAGTATAGTTAGGTCGCGACTTTGTTAGGTCGCTAAGTCGCATCCTTGTTAGGTCGTAACCTAGCTAAGTCGCGTGAGTTGTAGGTCGCGTGAGTTGTTAGGTCGCGTAGGGGCTAAGCTGTTAGGTTGCGCGCTTATGCTATCTGTTAGGTCGCGCGCAGTGTAGGTCGTAGAAGCGCAGAATTGTTGGGTCGTGGATGCGCATAGGCTTAGGTCGTTAAGACTTAGGTCGTGGAGTTTCTTAGGTCGTAGGTCGCGAGAGTTAGGTCGTGGGCGACCTAAGGGGGACGGACGACCTAAGGGGAAATCAGCCTATAAATAGGAGGGTTTTTCTTCACTTTTTGGATCCGGATTTCGAAGCGACGAAGTGCTGCCATTTTGAGAGCTCGACTTCTACACTTCTTCACTTCTTTTCTCCACTTTAATCTAGTGATTCCTTCCATCCAAATCGAAGATTAGATTGAAGATCCAAGAGCATAGATTGAAGATCTACATCCATTGAAGAGGGATTTCATCGTTTGAAGCGGATTGGTGATAGATCGAGTTAGATCCTTCGCTGTCCAGATCTGAAGTGGGTTTCTTTTGGGTTGTTTAGGTGATTTGGTGAGTGGTGATTATCTCTCACACGGATCCAAAGGAGTATATCGGATCGTTGGCTTGATTTTGTGTTAAAGTAGTGATTTCCATGCATTTTCCTAATCCTAAGTATAGATCCATATAGATCCATTGTTCATAATGATTTGGCATCCATTTTACTACATGTTAACCTATGCAAGTTCATTCATCAAGATTATAGAGATATTGCTCATGTTCTCATGCTTGTTAGACTTTTGACTCTTTAACTACGAAATTGCCATTATTGTTATAATTGTCTATTTAGATCATATTTGAATGCTTGTTTACTTGGATTAATGTTTGATTTGATTGATTGCTATGAATTAGATGATTGATGATTTGATTTAGACAAGATGGTCGAAGATGATTCAAAAGCTAAGGGAAAGGCTCTTGAATTGGAAAAGCTGCTCGTGGCATATGTAGCGGATGATGAAGCTCATATGGATAGATTCGATGATGATGTTGAGATGAAGCTTTGCTATGATGATGATGAGGCGAAGCATGATATGAGATAGTCTTGGTCTAATCCAGACGGGATCATTCCAAGCATGTTGATAACTCGGTGAAATGGTTCGAGTTAGAGGATAATGGTTTGCTCGAGAGGCGCTTGAGCTAGTATGGAAATAGTCGTCGAGGAGGATGACTAGAAGGCTGAGATCTCATCGTTGTTGAAGGTTCTAGCATGCTCAAAGCAAGA
The DNA here is from genome assembly GCA_030737815.1 of Allium fistulosum. Lineage (NCBI taxonomy): Eukaryota > Viridiplantae > Streptophyta > Magnoliopsida > Asparagales > Amaryllidaceae > Allium > Allium fistulosum. The sequence continues at coordinate 490,916,424 of CM060905.1, read as the reverse complement.
GTACGTTGGGCAGATTCGATAGTCCCTGAAGGCTACTGATTGGTAGTCGAGTACTCTGGGCATATTCGATAGTCCTAGGCACGGGTCACGATGACGTGCAGAGTTATGTCTAGAACCGGGGTTTCCATTAGCCCTTGACGGACGGATGAAATAATGAGTCAGTCATTCAATTAACGATGATATCGAAGCAATGATAACAGTGATAGCCAGAGTCATGGATGTTTGGTTGTATCATCATTCGGTCTCAAGAGCGGTATTTTCTGGGTACTTATCTGATCTTGGTTTAGGCCTTGGGGGTTTGTACTTGGAAAACATCGCCCTTGACTCGAGTGATAATTGCTTTATTTTAAATTGTATGCTTTGCTGTGTTTGCTTCTGCTTAGTGTGTGTCTGGGGGCTATCACTGTAGAAAGAGGTGGAGTGGGAGGGTTAGATTTCTATTCCTTTTTCCTTTATGCTCTTTTGGTATGTTGTTAGTTAATTTACCGCTCACTAAGACTGTTGTCTGACTCAAGGCTTTATGTTTTAACTCTTATTGCCTTGGGCTGTTCGTCCATTTTGGGACGGGCAGACTAGGTAGCAGGTGACAGGTGTTGTTCTTGCTTTCTACGATGCTGATGACGAAGACGAGCTGGAGTATTGCATATTATCTTCTTACTATATGTACTGGGTGTTCCGCTGTTTGTATATTCTCTGAGTGTTATGTAGTGAGGCTTGATGTATTGACTGTTCAGATGTTTGTATTCAACTATTATGAAGTTTTATTGATGAGATTCTATTCTGTGAAGCTTCACTATATATATATTCTATTGTATTTTGTCCATGCGCTGTGAGTAATACAATAGATTCTGTTGTTTAAATTTACCCTGGCAATCATCCATGGTCGCCTGGCACACTTTACAGCGCACTATCTCTAGGTTCGGTGCAGGGGTTATGGGCGGTCGTCACATTTGGTATCAGAGCTTTGGTTAATCGATTTTACCCAACGCTCGCTGACGTAACTACGTATGAGAGACGTAACTGTATTTTGATGGATGATTACTATATGTAATATAGTAGTTTAGTAGAGTTTGAGTCCTTTATGCAGTTGTTTCTCTAGGTGTGCTAATCATTACTTTTTATAGATATTAAGGATGAGTCGAAGAGGGAGACCAGCTGCTAGGGAAGGCCGTGCTACTGAGGGGGCTGCTGATTATGCTGCTATGTTCGAAGCTATGATGACTTCGATCATGAGAAGAATGCCAGCTCCGGGGCCATCGGTGGATGTTGGAGTTCAAGTTCAAACTCCAAGACCGGTGGATTTTGCTAAGCTGTGTAAGGACTACACTGCTCTTGGAGGAAAGGTTTTCTTGGGAACGGAACCAACCATTGAAGTCCAGAGATCGATAGATGCTTGTAGAAGGATCTTTGGTGATTTGGGAATTGAGGATGCAACTAAGAGGAAGTTAGCATCAAGACAGCTTCAAGGAAAAGCTTCTGATTGGTGGAATTCTATCACCATTGATACTCCGGAGGAAGAGATAACTTGGGAGCAATTCCAAGTCAGATTTGAAGCTAAGTTCATTTCTACAGCTCAGAAGTCTGTTCTGTTCAAGAAGTTTGTGGAGCTCAAGCAAGGTGGAAGACCAGTTCTTGAGTATGTTTCTGAGTTTGAAGCTTTGTCCAAGTATGCCCGGTCGTATATTGAGTCTTCGTATTAGAAGAACGAGAAGTTTGTGACAGGCTTGGATAGTTATCTTGGGAGGCAGTTGGTGGATCATTTGGACGATCCATTTGAGAAGCTTGTGGAGAAAGCTCTCAGGCATGAGAATCTGTTTCCTAAGGAAGGATCTGTTGTTGCTGTGACCAGGGGAGAGTTTAAACCACAGCAGGGTGGAAACAAGAAGAGGAAGCAGCAGCAACAAAAGGGTAAGGATGGCCAGAAGAAGCCAAAGGGCGAAGTGACCTGCTTCAATTGTCAGCAGAAGGGCCATTTCTCTAGGGATTGCAAGAATCCGAAGGTGCCGGTGAAGTGCCACAACTGTGACAAGCTGGGGCATGTTAGGAAGAATTGTCCGGAACCGCGGAAGGACAAGCAGATTGTGCAAGCTTATGCTTTGGGGGCTGTTCCATCGTCTTCGAAAGCTCCTACCGCTGAAGAGAAAGGAAAGAGTGTAGTGGTTCAAGGTACTCTTTTCCTATGTGGTGTTCCAGTTAGAGTGTTATTTGATACTGGGGCGTCGCATTCTTTTGTTTGTAATGAACTTGTAGGCCGGTTGGGTTTAGAACCGGATATTGTTGATAGACCATTGGTTGTGACTAATCCAGTTGGGGGTTCGTCTTGTTTGTGTATGTTATGCCGTGGTCTGATTGTATCGAGTCATGATTGCTCTTTTGTTTGTGATTGTTTTGTTCTGAACTTTGCGGGGTTCGGAATTATTTTGGGTATGGACTGGCTTAGGAAGTATGTGGCAAAGGTTGATTGTGAAAGGTTGGAGGTGACAGTCGAGAATGTGGAGGGGCGAAAGGTTGTGATACGATGTAAGCATAAAGAAGGCGTCTTCATGAGCTTCATGTATTCGCTGGTTGTTCCACGGGATGGACTGTCATCTGTGCCAATCGCTAATGGATTAGAGGATGTCTTTGACGAGGTCAAAGGGTTACCGCTGCATAGAGAGATCGAGTTTCGTATAGATCTAGTTGAAGGAGCCAGACCTGTTGCGATGCCTCTTAGGCGGATGGCGCCTAGGGAACAGCAGGAGTTGAGGGTGCAGGTTGATGATCTTTTGCAGAAAGGATTCATTCAGCGTAGTGTGTCCGAATGGGGTGCACCAGTTGTGTTTGTAACCAAAGTGGATGGATCGCTGAGGTTATGTGTGGATTATTGTGAGCTGAATAAAGTGACTAAGAAGAACAAGTATCCATTGCCGAGAATAGATGACTTGTTTGATCAGCTTCACGAAGCGAAGGTGTTTTCTCAGATGGATTTGGCAACGGGATTTCACCAGTTGAGAGTGGCTAAGGATAGTGTGCCGAAGACTTCTTTTAGGACACCATCCGGTATCTTTGAGTGGCTGGTAATGCCGTTTGGATTGACTAATGCGCCAGCATATTTTATGGATCTTATGAATAGAGTGTTCAGAGATCAGTTGAGTAAGTTCGTACTAGTGTTCGTGGATGACATTCTGATTTCTTCCAGAACTGAAGAAGAGCACAAGACGCATTGCGTATTGTTTTGGAAATCTTGCGGAAACATGAGCTGAAGGCTAAGTTTTCGAAGTGTCACTTCTGGAAGAGTGAAGTGAGGTTCTTAGGCCATGTTATCTCTGGAAATGGAATAGCGGTTGATCCCGCCAAGATAGCAGCAATCCAGGATTGGGTTAAACCTAAGAATGCATCTGATGTGAGAAGTTTTCTTGGATTAGCAGGATATTATCGACGGTTTATTAAAGACTTCTCTAAGGTGGCTGCACCATTAACAGGATTGATGAAAAAGAACCAAGTGTTCAGATGGGAAGATAAGTGTGAGCAAGCTTTCAGAATCTTGAAGGAGCGATTGACAAGTGCTCCTGTTTTGACTATTCCAAGTGGGAATGATGAGATGGTGGTTTACACCGATGCATGTGGTACTGGACTTGGAGCAGTGCTGATGCAGAGGGATAAAGTTGTTGCATATGCAAGTCGACAACTGAAGCCGCATGAAAGGAATTACCCGACTCATGATTTGGAGTTAGCGGCGATTGTTTTTACTCTGAAGATGTGGAGACATTATCTATTGGGAGTTCGATTCGAGTTGTTTACAGATCATAAGTCGTTGAAGTATCTTTTCTCCCAAAAGGATTTGAATCTTCGGCAGCAACGATGGCTAGAGTTTTTAGCATCATATGATTTTGGTATAGCTTATACTCCGGGAAAAGGTAACGCAGTGGCAGATGCGTTAAGTCGAAGACATGCAGGATTGGGAGCCATGTTTTCAGAATGGAAGAATCTCGAGTATTTAGCTGGATTTGACTTCAGGCCCAGATGTGAATTGGAACCTGAGATGTTGGCAAACTTATCGATAAGACCAACTCTTGTGGAAAGGATTGGCGAGAGCCAAAAGCGAGACGATAAGCTTGTCAAGATTATCCGTGATTTGGAATCTGGATTGGACCCAGAAAAGGATAAAGGATTCGAGGTCGATCAAGAAGGTTGGCTTCGAAAACAAGGGCGACTAGTTGTTCCCGATATAGATGAATTGAGAATTGAAGTTCTGAAGGAAAGTCATCACTCGAAGCTGACAATTCATCCAGGTGGAAATAAGATGTATCAGGATATGAAGAGAACCTATTACTGGGAAGGTATGAAGAAGGATGTTGGAAATTTTATTTCCAAGTGTATGAACTGCCAATTGGTAAAAGCCGAACAGAAGAAGCCAAGTGGATTGCTTCAGCCGTTAGAAGTTCCTACATGGAAGTGGGAGCAAGTATTGATGGATTTTATTGATGGGTTACCTAGAACAAGAGCGGGAAATGAAGGAATTTGGGTCATTGTAGATCGTCTGACTAAGAGTGCAAGATTCATTCCTGTTCGATCGACTAGGACTGCATCAAAGTTGGCTGAGTTATATGTTAAGTGGATAGTTCGATTCCATGGTATTCTGAAGAGTATAGTGAGCGATCGAGACCCATTGTTCACTAGTGGATTTTGGAAGAGCTTCCAGGAAGTTTTGGGAACCGGGTTGTGTTTGAGTACAGCTTATCACCCTCAAACAGATGGTCAGACCGAGAGAGTCAACCGAGTTTTGGAAGATCTCCTCAGAGCTTGTGTTTTGGATTTCGGAGGATCATGGGAAGATCACCTTCATTTGGTGGAATTTTCATATAACAACAGTTACCAGTCAAGCATTGGTATGGCACCGTATGAGGCATTGTATGGAAGACCGTGTAACTCTCCGACATGTTGGTTAGAGACAGGAGAAAAGCTGATACTTGGGCCAGAGATGATTCGACAGACTTCGGATTGCATAGAGATCATTCGGCAACGAATGAAGGCAGCCCAAGACCGTCAGAAAAGTTATGCGGATAAGCGTCGTAAGGATTTGGAATTCGACGTAGGTGATATGGTTTTTGTGAAGATTTCTCCACTGAAGAATGTTATTCGATTCGGGAAGAAAGGAAAATTGACTCCGAGATTTGTTGGACCATTCCCGATCACCGAGCGAATTGGAAAGCTCGCCTATATATTGGAGTTACCAGAGAAGATGTCGGGTGTGCACAATGTTTTTCACGTATCGTATCTACGAAAGTATGTGCACGACTCGAATACAGTGGTTTCTGCTGATAGCTGTGAAGATTTCAAAGTTGATTCAGTCATTAAGAGACCTCGTAAGCCGCTTCGTGTTGTGGAAACCGACACGAAACAGCTTAGGAGGAAGGTAGTTAAGTTGCTCAAGATACAATGGAGTGATGATGATAACAACTGTACATGGGAGGTGGAAGAGAGGATGAAAGCAGCTCATCCTGAACTCTTCAAGGTATGGCCCTAAGGTGTCGTGTCATCTAACGACATTGTAACATGTTCTAGTTTTAGAATTCTGCATGCTAAGCTAGAATTGGATGCATGGTTTGTTGATTGCTATGGATGGTAGGCATGCAAAATAGTCTTTGATTGCTCTGTTTGTTTGGAATTTCGGGGGCGAAATTCCTAAGGGGGAGAGAATGTAACGACCCGTATTTTTACGGATCGAAACATTGTAAAACAGTTGACATTTGGTCGCATTGTTGATAAGTCGTCCAGAGTCTAAGTCTTAGGTCGTATGAGGGTGTGGAGCGACCTAAGGATTTGAAACGACCTAAGAAGTTAGGTCGTGTGATAGTTAGGTCGTAAGGTGGTTAGGTCGTATGGTAGTTTAGGTCGGTCGAGCGACCTAAGAGTTGACGACTTATAGAAGTTAGCGACCTAGTAGACTGGACGAGGTAAGGACTTAGGTCGTATAAGAGATAAGTCGTGGGGTAGGTTAGGTCGTGTAAGCGACTTAAGAAATAGGCGATCTAAAGAAGCGGCGACCTAAGGGTTAGCAGTATAGGAGTTAGCGAGTTAACGACCTAGGAGATAAGCAGGTTAGTGACTTAAGGAAGTTAGGTCGGCAACGACCTAAGAAGCTGGTGGTAGCAGTGGGTGACCTAAGGAAGTTAAGTCGTAAACGGCTTAGGAGTTAGGTCGTGAAGTATTAGGTCGCGAGGTGTTAGGTCGTAACCTAGTTAAGTCGCATAGGTATTGAGTATAGTTAGGTCGCGACTTTGTTAGGTCGCTAAGTCGCATCCTTGTTAGGTCGTAACCTAGCTAAGTCGCGTGAGTTGTTAGGTCGCGTAGGGGCTAAGCTGTTAGGTTGCACGCTTATGCTATCTGTTAGGTCGCGCGCAGTGTAGGTCGTAGAAGCGCAGAATCGTTGGGTCGTGGATGCGCATAGGCTTAGGTCATTAAGACTTAGGTCGTGGAGTTTCTTAGGTCGTAGGTCGCGAGAGTTAGGTCGTGGGCGACCTAAGGGGGACGGACGACCTAAGGGGAAATCAGCCTATAAATAGGAGGGTTTTTCTTCACTTTTTGGATCTGGATTTCGAAGCGACGAAGTGCTGCCATTTTGAGAGCTCGACTTCTACACTTCTTCACTTCTTTTCTCCACTTTAATCTAGTGATTCCTTCCATCCAAATAGAAGATTAGATTGAAGATCCAAGAGCATAGATTGAAGATCTACATCCATTGAAGAGGGATTTCATCGTTTGAAGCGGATTGGTGATAGATCGAGTTAGATCCTTCGCTGTCCAGATCTGAAGTGGGTTTCTTTTGGGTTGTTTAGGTGATTTGGTGAGTGGTGATTATCTCTCACATGGATCCAAAGGAGTATATCGGATCGTTGGCTTGATTTTGTGTTAAAGTAGTGATTTCCATGCATTTTCCTAATCCTAAGTATAGATCCATATAGATCCATTGTTCATAATGATTTGGCATCCATTTTACTACATGTTAACCTATGCAAGTTCATTCATCAATATTATAGAGATATTGCTCATGTTCTCATGCTTGTTAGACTTTTGACTCTTTAATTACGAAATTGCCATTATTGTTATAATTGTCTATTTAGATCATATTTGAATGCTTGTTTACTTGGATTAATGTTTGATTTGATTGATTGCTATGAATTAGATGATTGATGATTTGATTTAGACAAGATGGTCGAAGATGATTCAAAAGCTAAGGGAAAGGCTCTTGAATTGGAAAAGCTGCTCGTGGCATATGTAGCGGATGATGAAGCTCATATGGATAGATTCGATGATGATGTTGAGATGAAGCTTTGCTATGATGATGATGAGGTGAAGCATGATATGAGATAGTCTTGGTCTAATCCAGACGGGATCATTCCAAGCATGTTGATAACTCGGTGAAATGGTTCGAGTTAGAGGATAATGGTTTGCTCGAGAGGCGCTTGAGCTAGTATGGAAATAGTCGTCGAGGAGGATGACTAGAAGGCTAAGATCTCATCGTTGTTGAAGGTTCTAGCATGCTCAAAGCAAGAGTACGTTGGGCAGATTCGATAGTCCCTGAAGGCTACTGATTGGTAGTTGAGTACTTTGGGCAGATTCGATAGTCCTAGGCACGGGTCACGATGACGTGCAGAGTTATGTCTAGAACCGGGGTTTCCATTAGCCCTTGACGGACGGATGAAATAATGAGTCGGTCATTCAATTAACGATGATATCGAAGCAATGATAACAGTGATAGCCAGAGTCATGGATGTTTGGTTGTATCATCATTCGGTCTCAAGAGCGGTATTTTCTGGGTACTTATCTGATCTTGGTTTAGGACTTGGGGTTTGTACTTGGAAAACATCGCCCTTGACTCGAGTGATAATTGCTTTATTTTAAATTGTATGCTTTGCTGTGTTTGCTTCTGCTTAGTGTGTGTCTGGGGGCTATCACTGTAGAAAGAGGTGGAGTGGGAGGGTTAGATTTCTATTCCTTTTTCCTTTATGCTCTTTTGGTATGTTGTTAGTTAATTTACCGCTCACTAAGACTGTTGTCTGACTCAAGGCTTTATGTTTTAACTCTTATTGCCTTGGGCTGTTCGTCCATTTTCGGACGGGCAGACTAGGTAGCAGGTGACAGGTGCTGTTCTTGCTTTCTACGATGCTGATGACGAAGACGAGCTGGAGTATTGCATATTATCTTCTTACTATATGTACTGGGTGTTCCGCTATTTGTATATTCTCTGAGTGTTATGTAGTGAGGCTTGATGTATTGACTGTTCAGATGTTTGTATTCAACTATTATGAAGTTTTATTGATGAGATTCTATTCTGTGAAGCTTCACTATATATATATTCTATTGTATTTTGTCCATGCGCTGTGAGTAATACGATAGATTCTGTTGTTTAAATTTACCCTGGCAATCGTCCATGGTCGCCTGGCACACTTTACAGCGCACTATCTCTAGGTTCGGTGCAGGGGTCATGGGCGGTCGTCACAGTAGTCATACTCCAATTTGGCACTGCATAAGTTTCAAAAAATTTTGCCTCTATTTTTCTCAAGTATCCTTCAAGATACCAAACTTAAGCTACATTTCAGTATCATTTTTGTAATTATGATGAACAACCGTACATCTCTCTTTCAAACATTTATTACTATTTCTTTTTAAAGGTAGTAATGCACAACTAAAAATCAGCTGAAATAATCTATTTGCTTATTACAACCTCTTATTATGAAAGTTTTCCCATATTTATATGCAATATGGTTGAGTATACGTCTAAAAATAGAAAACTATTTGAACAGCTATAATAAGTGGTATACTTTAGTTGAATTATCGGATAAATGATATTAACATAAATAATTAATAAGGAGAAAACAACGAATACTGTGTTCATGAATATTTTCAAATCAAAAAATTGCAAAAGCTAATATATTTATATTCAGAAAAAAAAATTCGCATTTAATATTAGATGGAACCGACCCTTGAATTTGTCAAGGATATAAAGCAATGGTGCAAAAAGAAAAGACAGGTGTGCATATACATCTTCGAAAAACATATTTATTTCTCCTTTCAAAGAGCATAAAGCAATATTTCGTTTCATCGACTCTTCTAGTAACTAACATTATAAATTGGTTACAAAAAATTATGATTGAACAATAAGCTTAACAGTAGAAAAGCTAGACATAATATTTGTTTTTATATGAACACAATTATCCCAAAATTAAAATAGTGCTATTATTATACTAATCTCTTATCAACAATGGATTTATTATATGGACATTTTTATGGTTTCTTATCAGTACTATATTAGTAACTAATAATATGAAGGATTAAGTTGGGAAAAAAAATAAAAATTAATCAAGTAAAAGAAAGAATTGAGTATTATAAAAATATTAGCCAAATAGTAACACCTAATAATTCAAATCTAAATCATATGTAACCAATTCAAAACGATTGAACCAAACATATAATGAATGGAACTGTTTAATAACCCAAGATTGTTTTCCTACTTATTCCATTTACTTCTAAGTCTGAGCCACCAAACATTTATCAGTCAATAATTTCAATTTCATTATAAATTTATAAATATATATGACAAAACCGATGAACATTTCTCTTGTAAATAGCCAGTCAATTGTCAAAATGTTTGCGTGTTGACGTTTTACCAGGCATGGACTATGATCAGAAGGAAGAAGTGGGAGAGATTCAAATTGAGAAGCAGACTGTCAATAATCTCGATTTCAGTAGAAGTTTTTAAATATGTATGACAAAGAAACTAAACCTTTCTCATGGAAATAACCATTCAATTGTTGGAAGGATCTCGTGTTGACATTTTGCCAAGTATGCACTGTGATCATAAGGAAGAAGAGAGAGAGATTCAAATTGAGCAGTAGCAATGGAATTTTTGTGGATGGAACTTTAAAAAAGGAGAAATTTTTATTTTTGGAATGATGATTAAGTTGAAGCAAGTGCCTTATATTTAATATATTATTGAAAGCCAAACTATAATAAATGCTCTCCATTGAGATACCCGAAAATTTCCAATTATCAACTCAACGTACAATGGAAAAAAATGAAGGGGCTAAATGTTAATATAGATTTCAAAGTGAGGAGAAAGCTGTATTTGAGTTGAGATGAAATGAGGTGAAAGAATTCCAATGGTCAGTTATTCAATTTCTTATATAATAGAGTAGATTACACGAACACCAATATGATTTTTTTTAAATTCAGTAAAATATCAGAAAAAATGAATACCACTTATAAGCTATAATAAATCAAGAGGCATGATAAAAGAACTGAAATTTTCATTAGAAAACATCTTTCAATATAGTCACCAACATAATGATAACATTTTACTCAAGAAATACCTGTGAAATTGCTGGTTGCAATCTCAAATATGGTGAATTGTTTCAGTCCAAATACCGATGTAAAGGCAATAAAAAACTAACAATATCTCAAATATAGACGCCTAAGTACAAAATGCAAGAAAGTTATCTATTAAGCTGAAGTAGAGGTAAAAGAGCTCTTTGTATTGTTCCTGAAACAATCACAAATGAACCAAAGAAGAGATTTCAACATTAAAACTGAAGTAATCAAATGATACAGTAATAGACTACAAAAAAGAAGGCGAAAAGGAAACTTTGATAAGCATACAAAAATTTGTGAAATGAGTATGACCAAGAACTGGTAAAGAACCATAATAATTTCCACAATAAGAACTAAAAAGTCTACCATATTTTTGTGCATAAATAATCAAGATATGAGTATGTGGTGTATGGATTTGTACATTTGTGCATTTTATTTTCTTCTATAGATGTATCGATTCTCTTCGTCGACCTAAAAAATTCTAACAACACTAAATACGTTTTCTTCCATATGTGCAGCTAATGGTTCGAAGGTTGTTCGAACATAAAGGTAGTTAAGCGAGCATGACATTCGAAGAACATTATTATTCAATGTTAGCATACTGGGTTTAGCCCATACAATTTTTACAGTCGAACTTTGATTTTAAACTCCTCCTAAAGGAAAACTCGAATTAGTTTCCAATCGTTTGGAATGATTTGAGACAACAATAAAAATATTGTGTTCACTAAGCCATAAATATTGGCACTATGGGCATATTTGAATATACATATTTTTCATAAATTTTTTACCGATGCATATATGTATATATACATATACGTATATATATATTATAAGTATTGAATCAGAAAAAATAGATAAAAATAATATTCTTTACATGTATTTGCAAACCATAAATAAACATAATAGACCTTCGTGCTTAAGCTAGGTTTATTAGATTAAAATCATAAAATCTGTTTCAAGTTTGCTAGCCGAATAAACATTAAAATCATATCAAAACTTACTGAATTCAAATTTTCTATTTCTTATGATTCAAATGAGAATTTACACTTTTCTGGAGGTCAACAAATGTATGTGAATATATAATGAAGAAAAGCACAACCTCTCTAACAGTGGATGAACAAATGATTTTCATTTAAGTCAATGATATATTCAATCTACAAATGTGAATTTTTTGAAACTGTTAATAATTATTTTTAGAAATCAGTCAAGTGAACAAACGATTGCTAAAACAAACTTTTGACAACAAACATAAAGAACGTGAAGTCAGGAAATGATCAAATAATTTGCAATTGCTGAAAATACCATCAACATCAGTAGGCGAAGGAGAAAACCATTATACTATACAAATCCAAAGTGTAAAAATCCACGCAGACAGAAATACATGTAATACTTACCTAAATTCGGGCGGAGGAAGAAGCTTGTCCCAAATTGAAGGTGTTTGAATGCAAGGAGACATAAGATGATCGTGGACTGTGGGTAACTTAGGCAAATCAAATGATCACGAGTCAATGGGTATTTAGGGAAGTGAAGATGATGGCGACTGGATTCAGAGAGTATATCTCAAATTGGGGCAAGTGAATATTTGACGTTAGAAAGAGGAAGAGAGAAACGGGGAGAACTATTAGAAAATGGGGTTTCTTGAATCGGAGGAGAAAATATATTGAGGGAGAAATTAAAGTCGCGACTGTTCAGACTAAAATCTGGGAAATAGCCGAGGATGCTTCATTTCACAAAATATCAAGGGGGCCGTGACAGTTGAGTTGAGAAAGAGAAAGAATGATTTAGGGTTAACTCGGAGACTGTTCAGTTGCCAAATTTCAAGGGGGCCTGTGTGAGCTTGAAATTTAACTCACTAATAATAATATAGTATAGACTACTTTAATAATTCTATAAATCCTTAGCTGCCTTACTATCCTTAGGATAGATAATTCATTTAGTCTATACTTTTATCTGTTTATTCAATAGTTAATCGGTTGTTCCTTAAAATGTATTCAATATTAAGTTCAAAGTATACTACGAAATAGTCACCCATGTAAACAGAAATGTGTGTATTCAATAATGGAATAACATAGCAAAGAACAAGAAAGCAAAAATAACTGTAAATAATAAGCCTTTGATACTACTAATAAATGAATCTTATTGACTTATACAATCAGTTACCTTTGTTAGGAAAATAACACAAATGCAACTGTAGTTCGAAAGTTAGTACTAAAGAATTGATTAAAAAGTTACAAGTCAGAATATACTGGATACTGAACTTGATTATATTAGCAAGAAGTCCCCAAGTATCTCTAACCGCAGGAAGCTTGATGAAATATCAAACATGCAGTATTTATCCAATAAGTATAATATATAACCTACCTTCTTTATAAACATATAGATAACACTTGGATATTGGAATTTGGAAGCCTAATGCACATTCGCCTTGAACTGATTTCTAGGTACAGGCTTAGTGTACTTTTGAACTTCCACCAATAAATCACCTTCCTGAACATGTTGGATTAAGTGAAGTAAATAATAAACTGTACTGCTGCAACTTATAAATTGGGTACATAACAATATTTCTATGTAGAAGAAAACATCTTAATGAATTGGTAGTAGAAATTTGGTAGCAGCTATTACTTTTAGGTAATGATACGCGAGCTTTTGATATTGTACTAAGTTGTATTCATGACCGGTATAGCTTTGCAATGTATGCTATAAAAACCATGATTTATTTAGACTATAAGTCTCAAACTATTGATTCGTGTTTGACGAATTTAATTTCATTAGTAAGCAAAGATTATTGTGTTTTCATTTTTCGAAACGCTCTCCCGAAAAGGAGACTCTGCTGAAATTTTTTCGAAAAATCGAACACCTCACTTTTTCGAAAAATCGTACACCTCATTTTCCGAGAAGGAGATCATACCTCACTTTCCTTCGATGCCATGATATCTGAAATGCGATGATCTCCATCTAATCTTTATAGGCTAAGGAACATTTAAATTTTAGTTTATCAATCACTTAGAACAACTCGAAATCTATCTCCATCAAATTTGTTCCTTAGCCCACTTATGTGTCTAAATTTTGGAGAAGGCAAGTTGAAGTGACCCACTTCTCTTTTCCTTTTATCTTAATGAATTTTTAGTGAGTTTTTTTTTGGTCACTTCTCTTAATTCATTCTCCCAAGATCCAGAATCTTACCAATATAAACATATCAGTGTATAACTAAATCATTTCATTTATATATATGAAGATATATAAATGGTTCTTTGCTTATCAGAGTAATTAAATTAGCAAAGAAACTCATTCACACAATGTTTCTCATATTTGAGAGACTTTTGTGTCACATAGCCATTCTATCTTTTTTTTTGAACTCAGACTTGATTTTTAAATCCTAAAATGATCACATCATTTTTTTATCCAATTTCCTAGCTTGTGCTATAACTCAAATTAATTAATTTCTGGATTTACAACCTAGCTATTTGATCCATAGAATTTAGGGATTTAATACTAGATATTTGATTGATACAAGGTGTTAGATCAATTCATACATATTTGTTTAGCCCGGGGTTCTACTTTTAAACCCAAGCAAAAAAAAAATTCTTTATGTTAAGAAAAATGCTCAGAATATGATATGATCAGATAGATATCAGGGTAGGAACTTAGTTCAAAAATCAAGCAGTAAAGATGATACATTTGAACAAAAATGCAGACTCAATCTATCATATCAAATGGAGGCTTAGCATATATCTGAGGACAAAATAATTTAAGCTATGTTACAAATCAAATTATTACAAAATTCTCAAGTGAACTTATTAGGTAGACAGCTGATGTTCTCTTAAGTAATAAGTGGTAGTAACTAAGGTGTTGTGAAGTGATGGTCATGCCTATTACAAACAGGACTACCAATTACTTTAAACTGCCTCAGGTTGGTCATGACCAATTGCATCCAGACTTGAGTCATGTATCTTGATAGTAAGATGTGTTAAGTATAGTTGCTATGAGACCTACAAGTACTAAAAATGCACATGGACCTACTACACATAGCAATGCAAATTCCTATTGTAAATCAAATGCCCAGATTAAGAATTTTAGGCTTCATTTTTAAGCTTGACATATACTTATATCAATTACAAGTCATGATCATGCTTTTCTGGTTAGCCCGGTCTAGGTTCAACTCAGCCTTTAAAAGATTTATTACATGTTTGTTTTTTTTTCTTTCTAAAACTATTTCTACTTTACAATTAAAAGTTCATCAGACATTGCCAAGGAAGATATGACCATATATCAAATTATATGGCATGATCTCCTATATCATACTTCACCAGAGATTATCCAAATCAGTTGCTTAAAACAGAAACTCACAAACACATATATAATACTAAAGTTTTTACATATTCTTTACACAGAAAAATAAGCAAATATCAATCTTGGAAATACTTAGAACATAATAAAGTTTTACCTGGCTTATTTATTACAATGAAACCACTGCATTTTCTAAAAACATTTCTAAAAGCAACCAGATCTTCAAACATCCATGCAAGCAAGCTATTCATACATCTTTTCCTGCAACAACATTTTGAGCTGCCTCAATAAAATGAGACACCCCAAATATTGCAAAAGGCAACAAATAGGGTCAGAAATAAATTCTTGTATGAGTGAAATCAAATATTAAATTCTTTTGTAAATTCTTTAATCTGCATAGAAATCCTATTTTAACAAGGCACTATTTCATACAAAAATCTGAGCATATGTAAGTTTATATCCCAATCATACACCCAAACATTCATCCAATCATTTCATCCAGACATTCATGCACGTGCTCCTATGGATTAACTCCTAACTTCCATAGCCTGATTTCTCAATCTCACTTCTACCTTTTTATTTGGTCTGACTCCTTGCCATTGAACACCATGTGTGCATTGTAAAGGGGCTCAGTTCTGTTAACCCTTTACACAGAGGCCTACAGGACTTAAACAAGTCATGCACATACCCATCATCCACCTGATGCTGAGCAGATCAAGGCGTTACTCCTAAATTATTCTTATAATTTAGAGACCATGCTTATTTATCTTCTGAGAATTTTATTATCACTTGAAATGCTTTGCATTCTTTTCTTCCTCTCATGAATCAAAAGTTATGAAACTCTCTCAGGGGTTTTAGTCAGACATATCAAGCTTCCATGCAAAATACTAAATCCCATTCCAGGGTTGTTCTATTTTAATCATATTTTCTGAAACTTGCATACATATTTATCTATAGAAGTATTCCTATGTCTCACATAAATCTGATGAAGTTATATACCCTATTCATTTATTTTACTGAGAACACAGGACATGATTTTCTTTGAGAAAAACCCATAAAAACATATTAACTTATAATAGGAACAACTCAGCACCTATACATGATTCTGCATTGTTCATATCATTTTAATATAAACTAGGCATAAGCATAAATCTCATTATTCACACTGCCTACTTATTTTCCTTTGATACCCTATTTCTCAGTAAAACATTCAGTTCATTTCTCAAATAAAACTGGATAATAAAATCCACTTCTATGATCTGGATACATGTTTGATTACTTGTATTTTAAAGCAAAAACTGAAACAATCTTATCAAATCAGGACAGCTCAAAACTTCAACCAAAAGTTCAATCAAAATACCATCCATGATCAACATGCATTTATCCAGAGAATAAAATCAAACAGAAAATTATGATAGAATTTATATATGAAAATAACTTGGCTGCCCTTAGCATGGGTCTTAATGCCTCAAATCCCATAAGTGATTATCACTCACCTTTCTTTACTCCTCCCCGAGAATACTCAGGCCTGAAGACAATGTGAGTTTATTTTATTTTTAATTTTATTTCCTCTGTTTTCTCCCCAGAAACAACTGTTGCCCCTCCCTTGATTTAAATCATTTTGCTAGGGTTTTTAATGAAGGAAAAACCCATTCTATCCTTACCTTACTCAGAGAATCATATGTGTATAATTATGGCTAAAGGTGCCATTTTCTCTTGATTTCTATTTCTGGTAAAACAGTTTGCTTTTCTTTTTTCTGAATACATGATATTTGCATGATTTTTATCTACACATTGTTTTCATATGACTCAACTTCACAATGTATTTTATTATACCTGGGTTATTTCTCATGTTTCTTTCTATAAACTTGATTTTTAACTAACATAATTTACCATTTGCTTCTTTCTTGATTTATTTCAAAAATGCATTTATACTCATAAATATTACTTAACTAGTTTTTTTGCATTTTAATTATCAAAAGGAGTTATTCTATCACTTTTATATTTTTCTGATTACATATGTATGTGATATTCATGAGATATGTGAACTTAAAAATTCATTCATACTTTAGCTATTTTGCTTCTCATCGTTATCTATTGAAATAATTATTCCCTTGCTTGTTTCTCTCATTCCCTTTTGATATTCATTTTCAAATTATTTTATTCTTCAATTATTTTCTATTAACTAATTTAATTTTCTTTTCATTTCAGAATTATTTTTATCTCAAAAATTTTGGGTCTTCACACAAGTGGTCTAACTAAGGATGTAGGACCATTATTATTATCTATTGAAATCTTTGGTACCCAAATTTGTCTATATAACAAACCGTTAGCATCTACAATTGTACCCATGGGAATCCAAATTTGTTTAAATTTCAAACCATTTATATTTGTACTTTTTGGAATCCATATTTGTTTAATGGTTTTGTGTTTGTATATATTTCGACAATTGTTCTTGCCATGTCCAACATTTCCACACTTTGCGCATTTAGGTATCACACTTTTCCCCTTAACAGTGTTATTAGTCGTTTGTTCATATTTTGACACTTTCGCAAATCCAAATCCTTTCCTTTTATTCACGAAGAGTTGATTTTCTAAGAGCATATTAAATGATTTTTCTCTAGTGAAGAACTTCCCAGTAATCAACTCAAGTTTATTAACTTTGGATTTTGAAAGTTTATTTTCATTTATTAGCTTCGAACAACAACTAATGGTACTATCTTTCTTTTCAATATTATTCATTTTCAAGCTCTCTAATTTTAGTCTCAATTTCTAGCATCTCGGTTTCAAAGAGTTGGAGTTTTTTAAATTCAATTTTTTCAAAATCCTTGATTTTTTCAATCTCCTTTTCAAACTCATGATTTAATCGAATAATTTCATATTTGCTCAAAGTCACATTTTCTTGTCAAGGGTTTTGAAATTTTCGTTGACCTCATTTAATTTCTTTTCAAAAATCGCACATTTAGAACTTTCCAACCTCTTAAAACTATCCAACTCTTTTTGCAAAATATTATTTTTACAAATCAACTCAGTTTTGTTCTTTCGTTTTCTAACTTTTGAAAGTTTTCATGAAAATAAGCAAATTCTTTTTCATAGTCCAAACACCTTTTGCAATTAGAATTTTTATTTTACTTAATATTTTTAAGCTCATTTTCCAAATCATTATTTTTCTGACGCAGTTTAGATTATTCTCTTTTCAACTTATTATTTTTCAGCTCAAGAGCTTTATTATTTTCAATTAATTTTCGACATAAGAGATCTAAATCATTGAATGAAAAATCACTTACCTCATCGGTTATTGAATCTTCATCACTGCTGTCTTTTGCAAATTGTAACGACCCACATTTTTGACCGTTCAAGTCGACAAAACATACACACATGCCGACTCAAACAATCCAAAATACAGATAGTTATTGGGGTTAAATAAGAAAAGAAAAGAAAGAATAGAAACAAACTCAGAATCTCACATCGGAAGGGACAAGATATAATAATAAAATAACAGTTCATGAAGTTGTTAAATAAATAAATTTGATTATTATTATACATCATAAATCAGAGTTACATACATATCAGAGATAATACAACAATGCAGCGGAAAAATAATACAGTAGTAGAATACAAATGATGTAATACCAAACTCCGTCTTCGTCCTCCAGAATAGATCTTCAACCTTATCTGAAATGCTCAGGCTGACCCGAGCATAATGAAAAGACAAAACACTCGAGTCAGGACTAAAATATCTCATGTAAGTTAAATCGAATAAGTAAATATGAGTGTGAGGGCGTCGGAGATGTTTACGGGTTTTAGACACCTCCTATCCAGTGTTTAACGTGTGTGCATTAACTTAAGAGATTTTCGGGATTTCCATCTCCTAAGGATCCGTTAAACTATCTACTATATAATAGAATACGCTATATACAATAATGTCTATCATAAAGTAAAATATCATTCCTAGCGTTAAGCCATGGCCCATTCCACCCTTAACACAGTTTATAAATGTCATAGTCTATACAACACCATAAGCCCCACCGTAAACTAGTGGTTATCAGAGGGTACCCCATAGGTATAACACAAATCAAAATCGTAGTGGTCGTGAATAGGATAATCAGTATGACAAGGTACATGAGGCGATACCAACTAGGATACTAGTAGTTGCGTCATCTGGACTGATGTTGGGCATAGCAGCTACCACCCCAACACCGCGAAACAACACTCCCATAATCCAGAGGTGCACCCAAATCGAATCACAAAAGTAATAGATATGGTAACGAAGAAGCGTGTCCGCTAGAGGTGGCGAGCCTCAATGGTCCGGCAGGGCTCTTGTTTTAGTCATATCAAGGGTCATCCAAAATCGTTCTCTTTCTTCAATCAATGCGTTCACCAAAACCATCCACTTCGTTCTGGATCAACACTCCGCGTATATTAGTTATTAAAGTGGTTTTCGGTATCGACAGAGAGTATGTCCATATCTGATCCCGGTCTCTTTAATAACTACATATTATTACACCGATGGTCATTTAATATTTAAAGTTCAAACCAAATCAAATCAAAAGTCAACTTCAAATTTACTTTCAAATTTGATTATTTCACAATTCAATTCGTTTCAATAGTTAAATCATATTTCCAAATAAATTTAGTTCAACATTTATTTAGCAAATCAATTCAAGTATTCAATTTCAGTTTAATAAGATTCCAATTTCACTTATTAAATTTATTTCATATTCAATGGATTTAATTTGATTCTTAATTTAATTCAAAATCATTTAAACAAAATTCAATTCATTCACATTTATGTTTACATTCATTACTTCATTAAATATAATTATAAATTCGGTTAAATCAATTTCATTAACTAAATCCCCTTTAAATCAAATAGTTTTAGTTAACCCGTTTACAAAATCAAATTCAATTTCTATTAAAGAATCTTATTTCACTTTATTTAGTTCATTGATTAATTAATACAAATTTTATTTTTCTCAACAAGTTTCAAAACAATTTAACTTCGTAACCAAGTTACAAAATCATAATTAAACTAATTCACTCAATTTAAAATCATTTTATATTTAAGTTATCACTTAATCAAATTCGCAAACTTTACTTAGTTTAAATTCCACTTATGTCAAATTCCATTTAATCTTAAATTAAATTTCATTATCAAGTCTCAAATCCGTTTAATCAAAACCAAGTCTATAGATCTTAAATTTTTACTTAACTTTAAATTTTACTTAATCCAATTCCTTATAAACTCAAATCAATTCATTTATTTATTCTATTACAATTCAAATAAATTTATTAGTTTATTCAAATCAAATCCATTAATTTATTTCATTTAAACTCGAGTAAAATCATTTATAAGTTCCAAATTAAATCCATTAAGGTTGTTAATTAATTTCGAAATAATTTGTTGACCAATCGGGTTTCTTATTTTAATTGTCTATCCTAGGCCAAGTTGTTTAATTAGGTATTTATCATTTCAACCCGATCCCATTTTAATTAAATATAAATATAAAATAAAATAAACACTACGGGAACTTGCAGTATTAGAACAACATAAAATAATCACAACATTCAAATATCCAAATATCAATAGTTAAACATCCATCACATCATCATCCAAATCAGATAATAGATAACATAATTTAATTGATTATCAATAACGATTATTAACTGGAAATTTATAAGTTCATGCTAATTAAATGACGATTAAATGAAATAAGGTCATACTTAACTGAAATAATAATTCAAACATTTCAACCATCAATCAATAAACATCAATAGACTATTTATTATCATTAACAGGTATAAACTTGCAAATTGGAATTTAATATTAAATCGAATGGATATTAACTGCAATGAATGTCATATTTAATTGGAATAACAATTTTAACATACCAAACATCAACCATCAACAACACCATAATTCATCATTCAATCAACAGGTCATAACAAATAACAGGTTATCATTGATGGGTATTTAACTAACAATTAAATTTCAACATAAATTTAAATAACAATTTAATCCAATTCGATTAAATTTCAACTAAACATCAATTTTAAACTACTAACTAGCAACCAGAAACATTCAAATTAACTAATGAATTCAAATTAACTAACATAACATATTTAGTCAAGCGTGAGTGGTTAAAACACTCACCTTTAATTTTTTTGAAGTCGATTTGAATCCAATCGATCACCAAAATTTTAACAGTCTCCAAATCCATCCAAACCTACTCCATCGCGTAGTGATCAACAATACGATTCCAACGCAAAAATCTGCTCGCCAATCGGATCTCGTAACAAAAAGTTATTCGAGTTTAAAATTTGTACATATTAAAATTAAATTAAATTCAAATTTCTTTTTTTCTTTTTTTTCTTTTTTTATAAATACACAAACCAGAAACGAATCAGAACCATCCACTACCAAAATCAACGTCTCCAGATAACCTAGCCTTCCCTCTCCATCAAAACTGCGTTGCTTCAAGCTACAGATATCACGCAACAAAACTACCCAAAACCACGCTACTTCAATCGATCGCCGCACCACCTATGGGTGATCAGACCATCATCTGTCGACGTCGCTGACTCCACCGTCCCAAGCCGCCCAACTGGACCCCACGCGCAGCCATCTCGAGGTCTCAATCGACCCAGAAAACCCCATATCCACGTTCGAACATCGAATCCTTCCAACCCGAACTGCCACTAAATCACGGCCCTATTTTCCATCATCACCGTATCAAATCCAAGAATAGATCAAGCTCTACACTTTTGTTTATGGGATCAATCGACTTTGGTGAGAGGATCACGAGAATTTAAGGTAGAAGGATCGGCATCTTTTAGCCATTGAAAGTGATAAAAGCGGCGGCTATCAAATTTAGGGTTTTGGTTTTGAAAAATATTATTATAATTGCACTGAATCGTGTATTTATATACAGGCTGAAACGGACTCGGTTTTGACGCGCAAATAGGCTATCCTGACGTTAAACGTCGTTTTGAACACAATGGGATAGGTTTCAAAGGCTAATACCTAAGTATACAGTAGTTAACAATAAAATCAAAAATAACACTTTAAATTAATTAAATTTTAATAGACGATTCCTACGCGTTTATAGCTGTCACGATCAAACGACAAATCCGATTGATACGAAATTAGAAACCATACAATAATTCACTGTTATGGATCCAATGAAACTAGTTTCATCAAAATCCAAGACAGTTTGAAAAATGACTATTTTAACAGGTAAATTAAATTATTAAAATAATCAATTTCGTTTTATTCACTTTTAATTCGAATTTAAAATTCCTAGATCTTATTTAAATCCAAATAGAGTTTTAAATAACTTTACACATCAATTTTGTTTATTTTAAACCCCGAGTTCAATTATTCACTATTCAATTACTTAAACAACTAATATATTGAACTTCCAATTATATTCAACTAATTTACATAACAATTTCTATTTCTTAATTAAATTCAAAATTTATTAATTTAGTTCAAATAAAATAGTATTCAAAATCACTTTATGAATCAATCTTCATATATATCCAATTCTAAATCAAATTACTTCATGATTTCAATTAAATTTCAATTATAAATAATTAGTTCAGTTTAATTCCAATAACTCAGTATTTGATTCCAAATTTTATTATTCGCATATACAACCAATTATTCTTCAATTACAAATCAATTACTAGTTATTGTTGTCACAATCTATTGATATTAATCACTACATAATTCAATTAAGTTCGTGTTATATAATTCACCTAATTAAATCCTTAAATTTTATTCTCAACCATAATAATAATCAAAATCAAATTAAATTCAATAATCTAATTAATAGAAAAATACGGGTCGTTACACAAATCCTATCAAGCACGTTTCTTTAACTGAGTCGATTGTGGAGGATTTTTCACTGTTGTTGACTTTTGCACTATATATTGCATCAACAATATTCTAGATTTCCTGTACACCTTCATAATGAGAGATATGGTTAAAATTATCTCGATTAATATGAGAATATAGTATATGCATAGCAAGAGCATTAATCGAAGTATTTTTCTTATCTACTATATCACACCTATTTTCAATAATATCCCAACATTTAGAATTAAAAGATTTTAAATAAAATTCCTTTTTAATTTCCAATTTAAAAAATCTGTTCCATCAAAAATAGGGGGAATAATACGGGGCTGACTCTCGCTAGATTTGCAACTAGGGTTAGACATCTATGCTATTAACCTTGCTCGGATACCACTTGTAGGATCGTTTTCACCCTAGAGGGGGAGTGAATAGGGTGTACTAAAAATTAATGCGGAAATAAAAATAAAAGCAGAAAGTAATGCAATCGTTTAAATGTATTTGTTATTGTACTATTTTATTTTTCCACATAATTAAATAAATATTTTTTTAATAAAATAAATAACTCGAAATTCATATTCAAACAAATATTTTATTACAAATTTAAATAGTACAAATTTAAGCTCTCACTATGTTCCGAATACAAGTTTCAATTACAACACAATTTTTACTGTACAATTTTTCATACATGTTTTCACCTCATTACATAAGTCACTCAACACTCGTATCTGATCTTCAACTCTGTTCTAGCCTATATCCAACATCTAAACTATCAGCAAAATAAACACCGACGTAGTAAAATTGAAAAAGAAATATTTTTGAAGTGCACAGTGAAGTGTGTGTTTTGAAAATATAGTTTGCCTCAGTTATTTGGGTTGTTCGTCATCATTCTTTTTAATTCATCTTACATGAACAACTTGTGACATGCACAGTGTATCACTATACATGCCACAAGGTCGTGCACACTGATACACACTTGCTTGTTAAAATTGCAAGGACAGGCAAGCACAAGGTCAAACCCAAGCCTAGGCTGGATTCAATTCAAGTGAAAATACAAAATCAGAAATACTACAGTTCGGAGGCATGAACAACTTCAAAGTGCAGAATTCAAATTCATGGAGTAACACATATGAAATGAACAAGTCTTGTAGGATCGTTTTCACCCTAGAGAGGAGTGAATAGGGTGTACTAATAAAAACAAAAACAGAAATAGAAAGCAGAAAAGATCACACATTGTTTTACCCAGTTTTGACAATAACCTGCCTACGTGTTGCCCCCAAGGTTTCTACTAGAAATCTGGTTTCATGATGATTTTGTCTAATTGTCACTGCATATATATCTTGTTGCACTTGAAGTCTGAATGCATGTTGTATCCATGTTCACAATTGTACCGTTATGCTCTGTCCACTATTATGTTGAAACAGAAATTGATTGTTGCTTGGTTGAGTGTACTTGTATTTGTCATGTTCCACTGGAGTATGTCTCGTGCACTTCCATGTACTTGTGCCTAAATTCTGATCTGGTCTGGTTCATGTGTGTTCATTGTATAAATGTCTGGTGCACTTGTTGTTGTGAGTCTGTTATGTTGATGCTCTCTCTATTCTTGGCGCTTGTGCATCACATACATGTTGAAACTGTCATGTAGTCACCTGATTTAAGTCTTTTTGCATGTTTTTCATTTGAATTCTGCACTTTGAAGTTGTTCATTGTAATACCCCAAGATTTTGAGGAAAATTCTTTTAATAAATGATTAAAATTCTGGGGGAAAATCAGAATTATTATAAAGGTGGGATTTTCAGTGGTGCAAGGTTGTGTGCATGTGTGCACGTGCACACTAGTTATGGCACTAAGAGAAAATCCAGAATTCCTGGATAATAAAAGAAGGAAGGAAAACATTTAGATAAAATGTTTTAAATAAAGAAAATATAGACTTAGACATGAGTATTAAAAATTCCTGAGGATGTGTGTATATATATATATCTATATATATGCCTATGTATGACTTGTCTGAAAATTTAGACAGAAGAAAACATTGATTTATAATGAATAAGTGAAATTTTAAATAGGTGTAGAAATGCACATAAGTATGCACATGTTTTCTGCAAATAAATGGTTAAAATTAAATTAACACCCATGGTTGTATAAATGTATATATATATATCCAGATATTATGGAGCAGAAAATAAATAAAGGAAGCACTAAAACAGTAAGAACCAAAGTGCAAGAAAGCAAATGTACATAGGCAGAAAAATAGAAAGTCACACCATTATCATGTTTGAGGTAAATATAATAAAAATACTTAAAGTTATCACTTTCTGAAAAGAAAGGAAAATAGGCACAATTTAGTCTTGTTTTAAAATATTGGCCGGGACATTAAGGGTTAGGAGGGAAGGAATGTGCAATGCCAAATGCATGATTCTGGTCTGGGCTAAAATAGGGATTTTGCATCACCCAAAACCCTAGACAGAACCCTTATTTAAACCAAGAGCCCAATCAGAAAACTGCTCTCTCACTAATTAATTAACCTAAGGAAGAAGAGGAAGATAAGGCTAAAGATTTGAAGGGTTTTCTGGTTTGAGTTTGTGTAAGCATTTAGGTGAGTATCCTCACTCATATACATGGCATTAAGACCTGGGATTAGGCAGCCAAGCTTTTATATGTTATATTTTGCATGTTTTGATTTACAAACTATGTTGGCTGCTGATGGTTTCATGAATGTTTGATGAGATATGATCTGCTATGCTGGATGTTTAACTTTGTTGTTCTATTTTCATCTCTGTATATTATACCAAAACCTTAAGGAACATATATCAGAGTATTTGTAACTAGTTTGAATAATGGCTTAAGACAAAGAATGAAAAGATAAAGAAAACTATGAGCTGCATATACATTGGTATGGTGCTGAGGCTTGAAATAATTGGTTAAGGGTGCAATGGAGTTTTTCTCTATAAGTGCTGAGCCCTAAACTAAACAGAAACTTACAAGCCTAAAAACTATGTTTAAACAAGATTGAAAATCTGGCTAAATATAGTTGCTTGAAAAATCAAAATAAACTCAATAGAGCCATGTATTTATTCTCAGTTGCAAACATTCTGGTATATGCTTGAATAGGGTGTTTCT
Organism: Allium fistulosum; assembly: GCA_030737815.1. Classification (NCBI taxonomy): domain Eukaryota; kingdom Viridiplantae; phylum Streptophyta; class Magnoliopsida; order Asparagales; family Amaryllidaceae; genus Allium; species Allium fistulosum. Next base: position 490,890,812 of record CM060905.1, on the reverse strand, counting down.
ATGATAAATAATGTGAGATGGAATGACTGGGGTGTTATATCTCTAGAAAGTAACCTTTAACTTGCTTGCAATATCATGGCTGCAAGGTAACTAGTATGTTTCATGAGTACAGGTGGTATGTACACCTAGCTATCATTGATAGAATGAACATAAATACACTTAGTGATATAACTAAGGATTTTGTGCCAAGAAGGCTGCTGGAATGCTTGTCCTATTTGAAGTAGACAAGTTGGCACATGGCTTGTTTAAGTCCTGAGATCTTTGTGCCATAATGTTAATTAGTTCATGGCAATGTGTCCCTTTGATTCCTTATAGCAGATGAGGCCAGGAATTTATAAGAAAAAAAAGAAAAGGCAACCTAGTAGTTCCAGATAAAAGTTGTTTTATTGCATATGTTTGCTCTGATGTATTGTACATGATAATACCTGTCAAGTATGCAAAGTATATTTATGCTGTATCCTTAGCTTAATATCATGGATATGTTAGAAATGCTCACACCAGATCATAGATCTGACCCTTATTGCTCATGGCACATGGGGGTGTCTCATTTATAATGAGGCAGCCACTAATGCTTTTGCAGGTTATGATGGAGCTAAGTAAGCAAGATTAAAAAGATATGGAATAGAGGATGCTAAGATAATTAGAAATAAAAGCTAAAATGTGTTAATTCATGCATGTATTCCCTGATTAATATGGCTATCTAAATGTATTAAGTAGGCAGAATTTGTAAGAGACATGTGCTATGTTGTTTCTGGTTATTTCTGATTTGGTATGTACTAAGGATATTGTTGTGAACTGATTTGAAAACCTATTTGCTAAAGTTGTTTTGATTTAGAGGTAAAACCTGGATTTTATAAGCATAATCATTTTATGATGATTTCAGTAAATCCTGAGTTCTTTCAAAAAGAATATAGATATACAGAAAATAATAATATTGGGAAAACCAGAAAAGAATTGAACTACTATATCTTCAATTTATGAAATTGACATAAGTCCAGATGCAAGAAAAAGTGTTTATACTTTGAAGATGTATTTTTAAAAGAGAAGTATGATTAGGAAGAATGATATATCTGACCACAAAATGTCTGATTCACACAAATATATATACATGCTTTTGAAAAGGAAAGGTATCAATATTTTGTGTACAATCTGGGTTGTGAAAATGCAAACAAAAGAATGGCCAGAGTAACCACATGGTTAGGCCATAGGTCAGGCCATAGGTCAGGCCAAATGCCCCACTTCAGATCAATGAAGCAAGGGAACATTTGAGCTCAGTTTTCTGGAAAAAGAACAAAAACACTGACATGTACATGTATATCTGTGTACATGTTGATATTGGGCAAAAATATAAATGGAAATTCTTAAAACAGTTGTAAGAATGGGTTTGAAAATAGTTATGCAAGAAGAATTGTTTTGTATGTTAGGTTATAGGCAAAAATTAAATATATATACGTACAATTATAGGTAGGTATCAGATTTCAGCCATACAGGGAAAAAAAAAGAAAAAAAAAAATTGTGTTTGAACCGACCAGCATAGTACTCGAACCAGTGACCTTGTATGAATAAGTTAGGCGCGTTTCCATTACGCCTAGATGTTGCTTGTGTTCACTTAGGATCCACTTTCTTTTAACCTGAGTTTGATAATATTCAGACTTTAAGATAATCATCCATATTATAAGCTTGCTTTCCACTGATCATTGCTTGGTTATTTCTTAATTATAATAACAGTCTAAGGTACATATTTCCAGGGGACACTATAGTCAAAAATCTGGATACAATAAGTTTTAATTTAAAAAGGGAATTTATCACATTTTTGCAAATTTAAAAAGGATTTCTACTTATTATCATGCTCTGATTCAAGTAGAATATAACATAGATATCTTCATATATGTATGTTAAAAATGATTTAGAATTAAAACAATATTTCTATATTGTGAAAGATCCTGGATATGTTTTTGTTTATTAGAGAAAGAAAAATGACCCTGGGAAATATATTTGTAATAAATGATATATCTATATATCATCTCTATTGCAAAAAAAAAAATCACCAATAAAATTAGTGAGTAAATAGGAGGGTCATTTCATTCATACATCTGAACTATAGTATTTTTGATTTTGTATTTTCACTTGAGTTGAATCTAGCCTAGGCTTGGGTTTGACCTTGTGTTCACCTGTCCCTGCAATTTTAACAAGCAAGTGTATATCGGTGTGCACGACATTGTGGCATGTACAGTGATGCACTGTGCATGTCACAAGCTGTTCGTGTAAGATGAATTAAAAAGAATGATGACGAACAACCTAAATAACTGAGGCAAATAATATTTTCAAAACACACACTTCATTGTGCACTGCAAAAATATTTCTTTTACAATTTTACTGCATCGGTGTTTATTTTGCAGATAGTTCAGATGCTGGATACAGGCTGGAACAGAGTTGAAGATCAAATACGAGTGTTGAGTGAATTATGTAATGAGGTGAAAACATGTATGAAAAATTGTACAGTAAAAATTATGTTGTAATTGAAACTTGTATTCGAAATATAGTGAGAGCTTAAATTTGTACTATTTGAATTTGTAATAAAATATTTGTTTGAATATGAATTTTGAGTTATTTATTTTATTAAATAAATATTTATTTAATTATGTGGAAAAATAAAATAGTACAATAACAAATACATTTAAATGAATATATATATGTTTATTATCATCAAACAAAAACCATATACTAGTATATTTGTAACGACCTGCCTTTTTGGACGTTTTAAGCAGACATACATGTCAGACTCAAACTATTCAAAAGGGCAGATTGCTATGGGGTAAATAAGAAAAGGAGGAAGAAATAAAACAAATACAGAATCTTGTAGCAGAATGACAAAATATAATAATCAAATAACAGTTCATGCAGCTGTTTTATAAATACATTTGATTATTCTTTACAACACAAATATCAGAGTTACATAAACAAGAATAAATAAATAAATGCAGCGGAACAACATGATGCAGTGGAATACATATCATAAATAATAATAAAATAAATCTTCATCTTCGTCCTCCGGAAATAAGGTCTTCTACCCTGAAATGCTCAGGTTGACCTGAGCGAATTGAAAAGACAAAACACTCGAGTCAAAACTAAAAGATCTTATGTAAGCTAAATCAACAGTAGTAAATATGAGTATAACGGCGTCAGAAATGTTTACGGGGTTTGACATCTCCTATCCAGTGTCTAACGTGAGTGCAATAACTTAAGAGATGTTCAGGATTTTCATCTTCTAAGGATCCGTTAAACTATCTACTACGTAGTACAATACGCTATTATAATAGTGTCTACAATAAAGTAAAGTATTAAAATAGCGTTAAGCCGTTACCCATATCCCTTTTAACACATTTTTATATATTCCCATATTCTATACAGTACCGTAATTCCTCTGTAAACTAGAGGGCACTCCATAGGTATGGTACAAACCAAACTTGTAGAAGGCGCTCTAGGGCATGTGAACACGGCACTCGAAGCAATGCCAGGGTAGATTTACCAATTGCAGAACCGGGCTGGTGGTAACGCATAGCAGCTACTACCCTCACCTCGGAACACACTCCCATAATCAAAAACGAGGGGTGGCCACCAAATCATCACAAAGTCATAATATGGTATCGAAGAAGCATGTCCGATCGGAGTAATGACCTCACTTAGCCCAGGTATAGCTCATGTTTTAGTCACATCTAAGCTGACTCACGGGAGTCAGGGTCACGTCAATACCTCATACAGAAATCGTTCGCCACCATCCTACTTTATTTCTGGAATCTCCACCACGTACACGGTTGTTAAAGTGGTTTTCGGTATTGGCAGAGATTATGACAATATCCGATCCCGGTCTCTTTAACAACCAAATGCTTATTTCACACCGAATGGTTCTTTTATATTTTAAAAAGTCGATTCACAATTTATATAAAATATCATATTTGATTTCAAATTTTATTTCTTTTAAAATCATATTCACCTTCGAACTATATTCACTTTGAAAAATCATATTCACTTTGCATTGATCGATAAGATATGTTAATTAATTCCTCATTTCAAAATCATCTTATTCACTCAAATATGTCACTTTATTCTCAACTTAGGTTATTACATTATTTAACCATATTCGCTTTAAAGTCAAGGATTTGAATATAAATACTCCAACATTACACGTTTGAAATTTAGAAATAGTTTAGATAGTTAAAATAGTTTTAAAATAGTTTGAAATAGATTGAAATAGTTTAAAATAGTAAAATAGTTAAATATAGATTTTTAAATTAGGTTAAATTAGATTTAAAATAGATTAAATGGATTTAAATTTTTATTTAAATAGATTTAAAATAGATTAAATAAATTTAATTAGTTTAAAATAGATTAAATTGGGTTAAATAGGTTATAATAGATTAAATAAATTAAAATAGTTTAAACTAGTCTGAAATAGATTTCAAAGTTATCCAAAACATTTCCAATAACTCAATTCCGATAAGTTCATTTTATTTGACACTTCAACTTTGAAATTTCCAAATTTAAATCCTTTGAACAATTCATTAAATCAATTCTAATTTCAACATTTACACTTGGATTTTCGAAAATAATTCAGTTTATATAAATAAATTTCTATTTCAAAATACCAGTTAACTGAATTCAAAATTTAAAGATTTACAAATCATTTAATCTAACCAAACCGGTGTCCGTATATAATTTTCTACCCTAGGGTCAAGTGATACAGATATTTATCATTTCAATCCGCAATTTAAAATTTTACGGTTATATATCATTTCAAACCGCAATCCCGAATTTAAATAAAGTCCATAAAATCGCTCGAGTCTATCATTTCAACCCATAATGATTTTTCCCTAATCTATAGATCATTCAGGTATGTATAATTTCAACCCATAGGGAACTTGCAATATTATAACAATATAAAATACAACATCCAGTCATCCAATATCAACAATCAAACATACATCACAATCATCATCCAAATCAATCAATAAATATCAATAGATAACTGATAATTAATACAGGTATTAAATTGACAATTTAAAATTTCAATATTTAATTAAACGATGATCAAATGCAATAAAAGTCAAATTTAACCAGAATGACAATTTAAACATACCAAACATCAATAAATAAATTTCTAATCACATCATAAATTTAATTTAACTAACATAAGATAGTTTAGTAATTGTGAGTGGGTTAAAACACTCACCTTCGTTTTAAATCGAATTAAAATCCAATTTAGCCCAAAATTTGAACGGTCTCGGAATTCGTCCAAACTAGTGTCAAAAAGTCCGAAATTTCAATACGATCCCAGCGAAAGAAACCGTGCATGAATTGGAGTACATATGCAAAAGATATGTTGATTAGAAGTTGTACGATTATAATATAAAATAATAATAAACTCAAACACGCGTCACCTTCTTCTTCCCATTCAAAGCCGAGACCACTGTGCCTATCACACTGCAAACCATTACTTTGACCGTCAATTCCTCTCGCCTCCGGCCACCAAAAAATCATCGACCACCTTCGTTCAACCCAACATGTTGAGCCGCACCTACAAGTACCACCGCCACGCCTCCGCCGTCCCCTACATGCCGCACCGCCACCTCCAAAACTAGGGTTTCGAACCCTTATTCGACAATTACGACCACCTCAGGCCAAATTAGACCACACGACCACCACCGCCGAACTCCTGAAGCCAAGCACAACAAAACCCATATTTCAATTTCGTCAATCGATGCCCCGATCCAAAACGCCCAATTTGACTTTGACCGTGATTAGTGGCTCATTCGAGCATCGTTTGCAAAAACAGACACTAGACGCAAATTTGAATCGATGAGATCTTCGATATATATATTTTTCGAATTTTTTTGAGGAGTTTGATTTTCCGATTTGATTTTGGTTAGCAATTTGATTTTGGAATTTGTTTAGTTTGTCTGCCATTGAGAAGAAGAAGCCAGAGAGAATTGTACGTACATACAAATGAAAATAAGAAGTAGCTAGGGTTTATAACGGGCTATATATAGGCAGATCAGAAATAGGAATGAATGGACAAGATCGATTTGAAAGTTGAACGATAAACGACCCGAAAAGCCCGTTCTGTCTTCGGAACGAAAATGGGTCATCCCATATATCAAAATAGATGTTTTTGATATTTTTAAATTCAATGGAACAGGTTTCAAGTCCTAATTCCATCGTATGAAGAAGTTAGCTTAAAATCATCTTATTTCAAATTGATTTCAATTGAATTTAATTAAATTGATTCATACACGTTTCGAGTCTGTACGATCAAACAACAAGTCTGATCGCTACGAAACTTGAAACCTTACAATAATTCACCATTACGGATCCGATGAAACTGGTTTCGTCGAAATCCGAGACAGTGGCCAAAATGGCTATTTTCACGTTAATTAAATAAATTAATAATTAATTAATTAAATCACTTTTTAATTCAATAATTAGAAACCAAAAAATTCCATCATTATTGATTACTTAGACATTTATAACAACTTAAAGCAAATTTACATATCAAATTCAGTGTTTAATATTTCACTAATTACATTGTTCAATTTTAACTGCAATTAATCCAATTAATTATAATTTAATTCCAATAAATTGATTTAATTTGATTTCAATCTTTATACTTAATCAATTATTACTCTAATAACATAGTTAACATTTGTTTGTCTTTCATTACATTAATATTCTCTGATTTCGATTTTTATCTGTATTAACTACTATATTTCCATTTTATTGAATTTTTATTAATTTCACACATTAATTATAATTTAAAATCCCAATTAATTTATTTATCTTGGTTTCATTCTTTTATTAAATCAATTATTACCTTATGAATAAAATTAACATTTCTATTCATTTTATTACATTCACAATTTTCAGTTATTGTATTAACTCACATTAATGTAACATTTAATTACATTTAATTTCAATTGATTAAATATATTGGTAACAAACAACAAATCGTCGCCATTAATAACATTTGTAAGTTTATTATTTACAAAGAATTGTTATAACTATTACTACCCCACTACTATTGTCAATTACAATTAATTACTCCTTATTTCATTAGTTAATCAACATTTGAATTATCAATTACCCTTGAAATCCAATTATCAATTAATACATACATTACTATAATTTATTTACAACCTATACCCATTTATAACTCTTTAATCCTTTTAATTAATTGGAATTACATTAAGAGCAATTATTAATTACCTTAAATTAATACTATTTCACTTTATTTCAGTTATATCCTTATTATTAAATCACAAATTTTTATTTTCCCCAATATTAAATCATAAAAATCTTATTAAATTAAATATTTTAATTATTGAAAATTACGGGTCATTACAATATTCTACAATTCCTTATCATTGTCCTACGAGAAGGAAATGAGATTTATACACACAGTAAAGCATCATGGGAGATTACCGTGCCATATAACTCACGTGTTTCTCCAAGATATTTCCAAAGTTACGTTTTGGGTCCAAATTTGATAGTCGGTTATTTAACTATCCACAAACACACATCCAAATCAAGGATTTATTTCAAACGGGAAAACAAACATTTGTTATGCACATAAGCAACCACTAGCCTCCTTGACTAATCTTTTCTTTTATTAAATTCATCTTGTAAATATTTGTATCAATATACTTTTACAAAGATATATTCACAAATTCCTATATTTTCAACACTTGGAAAAATATCCATATACTTATCTCAATGGTATAAGTATATTTATAAACAGAGAAAGATTTCCTTTTTACATAACTCTCAAATTATTTATAGATTTATAAAGCCATTTACAAATTATTTTATAATCTCAGGAAATAATTTATAATCTCTTTTATAAATTCCAATCACCTATAATTTCTTTTTATACATTTCCAAAACTCATTGTAAATTCGTAAACTATTCATAAAAATCCTTTTATAAATCTATAAAATTCCTTTATAAATATCCAAGAGCAATTACAAACTCTTTAATAAATCTATAAAAACTATTTATAAAACTATTTTATAAATCCTTGAAACCATTTATAAAACTCTATTTATAAATCCCAAAACATTTATAAATAATAAATAGTCCTTTACTTCAAAACACAATTATATAATAATAATTATTAATAATAACATAATAAATAATAAAAGTTAATAATTACAAAAAATTTAAAGATAATAATTAATAATTTTGAAACTTATAAATAATAATAATAATTAATCTCGAAGTTTATTATAAATAATATTAATTTATTTCCAAAACATTATTAATATACAATTGTTATTAATTTCAAACCGTATTAATTATTTAAATAATTAACTTCCAAAATATTAAAGATATTGATAAATAACTTTAAAACAATATTAAATATAAATAAATATGCTTTAAATAATATTATATTTCCTTGATAAAAATCCATATTTAAATTTCCATATAATCTTTTCCATATTTACAAAACTATATTTATGAATCTCTTTCTATTTTATAAAACTTCCTTCATAAATTCCTTTTATGAACCTCATTCATAACTCCATCTCTTAATAAATCTCGTTTATTTATAAAAATCCTATTTTAAACATCATTTACAGTCCATTTATAACGTTGCTTCCATGTTTATGAATTTCTTTTATAAATTCTTTTCTATTTATAAAATATCATTTAACATCTTCAATCTATCCTTATTTTCATTTTTTTCTCCAAAATAAATCAACTATTTTCTAAACAACATTCCACATCTTATAATAAATCCACCATTTGATTTATTTCACCAATTTATTAAACGATAATAGTTTTCCTTTAATCTATAAACCCGTTATTAAATCCATACTATTATTAACAAATATTATTTTACAAATCTTCACTTCATTTGTAAAATATCACTTTTATAAATTATCACACTTATAAATCTCACATTTGAAATTAAATTTTAATATATGTATATAAATATATATTACTTTATATAAAATGGTTGATAAATATTTATATCAAACTATGTCTATTTTCCTTTAAAAAAAATATCCCTTTATTATTAAAGACGGGCTTATTTGAAGACTTTAAAAATCTTTATTTTACAGTTCAAAAATTTCTATTTAAAATATTTTATAAAACTATTAATTTATAATCTCCAAAAATCATGCCTTTAATTTTGTTTAAATTAAATTCCTTCTCTCGGTAATTCTATTATTATAATATATATATATATATATATTTGAAACCACTTAAATCTTTTTGAACTAAATCTTCATTTTATGATATTTCAAAATACTAAAAATATGGCCCAAGGTTACTATATCACTGAATAGGGAAGTTTGTCCATGTCATAAATTATGGCATCCAACAGATCATATACTAATTTATATGGAAAAAATAAAAATCAACAGTATGAGGAATCCTGTTGGATCACTCCAATCTGTCCCTCTGCATCACATATAGTATATAATCAGATCGTAAAAAATCAACCGTTTCGAGGCGGGATCGTATACAAAGGGTCATCCGCTCTTACACGGGAAAGTAATAGGGTCTCATCCACTCCAGGGGCAGGAATATATCCAAACAAACAATATAATTTAGTAAATTATCCAAGCAATCAATAACAATCAACAATAAAATATTCACACATCCAATCAATAACTTTATTGACTATGTAATATTTCTGGTTAACAAAAAAGGTGAGATTAACTCACATTGATTTTGGTTTTGTCAAAACGTTCCAGTTTGAATTAAAATTGAATAGGCGTTCAAATTTTAACCAAAATTTCTACTAGCTCCGAATCCATCCAATCCAACTCTGTAGCATAGTATTCGTCGATACGATGGCAACACAACTCGTCGTGTTCAATTTCGACCTCGTACGAAAATGTTACAAATAAATGAACGATTACAATAATTAAAAATTAATTAACCTAAAATTAATAATAGTTTAAACCTAATTAACCTTTCTTCCCTCCAACAGTTCATTCCAGGCATGAAAAACACGATCCACCTTCCAACCATCACTGTTGCGCTGCCTCGTCACGCCGCCGACCACCGACCGCCGCCGCGCCTCGCGCAACCCACCGACCTCGCGTGTCGCTGCCGCGCCACTCAAAATCGACCAACCCAAGCCCCTCTAGCCCACGAACGTGGCCCAAAATCAACCTCCACGTGACTATCTAAGATGATCCAACCATTGATTAGCTATGTTTTTACGAGCTCTATACTTTCATAGTTATAGTCGAAGGCTAAAAACGACTCGATTGACTCCAACGAATTATGGCCGTAGGATTGGGACAGTTTAATTTTGAAAACAAAATGGCAAAATTCTTTTTCTTTTTCTCTTTTCAGATAACACGTAAATTTAAAGGAGGAAAGGTATGGCGCGACATAGGCAAGGTATGGGCAAGTTATGTTGCAAGGTACATATATATATTATTTAAATTAGAAATGCTTAGCTTTAAACGTTTGAAAATCCCAAACTTCAAACAAGGTGTGCCATCTGGCGTTCCATATGTTATACCCATATTCCAAACATAATGGAACTAACCTCGAGGCCTAGTTTGATCATATGCAGAAGATAGCTTTTCAAACCCAATTATTATATAAATTTTTTAAATTAATTTCTGCGCATTTCGTTCTTGCACACCCAAACGATACGTCCAGTCGTCATAAAATTTGAAGGCATACTATAATTCACTATTACAGATCCAATGAAACCGGTTTCGTTGAAATCCAAGACAGTGCCCCGGAAGGCTATTTTCACATGTTAATTAAACTGATTATTATAAAAACTAGTTTATTCACTTTATATTCAAATTTAAAAGCTTACTATCTTCATTCTTATTCAAATGGAATTTAAATCAACCTCCAAGCTTATTTTTTTATTCACATTAAATTCAAGATTAAATTATTTAAAAAAATTCCAAATATTAAATTCAATAATTTATTTACCAATAAATCGCTATATTTGAAATTCAAGCTATTTAACTTATAAAATTAACTTTTCAATATTTAAAATCATTTGAATATTCCAAATTCAAATGACTAAAATTATGGGTTGTTACATTCTCCCCTTCTTATAAGAATTTTGTCCCTAAAATTTCCAAGGTAAGAAAAATGCCCTAAACACATTAACCTTTCAAAACCAATTAGCTGGAATAGATTATAAAATTCCTTGGTCTTTTTAATTCATCCACTTATACCAACTAATTTCCTTCCATTCAATCATTTCAAGTTATAACTCATAATCAGATTTTAGTTATCAAAAATTTTCCAAAATTCTCAAAAAAATTCCAACTCTTAAATTTGCGGAAAATTTGGCCAGCGTCTCCTTTACGTGGCTCGATCATAAAAATTTACAGTATATATATATATAATCATAAATATACATCTCATCTTCGAGAATGAGGCATCCCGTAGGGAAAAATACAAAAATACGATATGTAATCTAAGATATGTACCTTATTTTAGTATTAGCTAGCATATACAACTAATAAAATGCGAAAGCGAGCTCCAAATGCGAAGCATACACCATCTGCACTTACTAATCACTCAACAACCAACGAGAACAAGTATATAGAAGTAACATCACTATATACTATAGAATGTACAATAACTATATGAAATTTTATCAAATGTAACAAGAGAAATCATTAAACAAATAATATCCATCCACTTTATTTACCATCATATCAATTTGCATTTTTAAATGTCAACATTATACTTATATACTTTCATTTTTTTGTTAACATCCAATTTATTCGTTATCAATTTATTTACATTCAATTAATTTACATTTAATTTATCCTCACTCAATTGGTTTACATTCACATTGAATTCAATTTCTGTTTAACAACATTTCATTTTATATTAAATTCATTTATGAATAATTTTTGCACAATAATTAATTACTAACATTTTATACAACACTTTTTATGTTTATTTTCCCTTTAAAACTTAAGTTAATATTCAATTCTACCAAACAACATACCAAACATATTCAATTCATTTTATAACTCAAGTTGAATTTCATCCTACAACTCAAGTTCATATCCATTTCACTAATTCATACAGTCAAATTCAATTTCATTTAACCTTTCTTAAGTTAAACTTTATTTAATTCATTTCTTTAACTCAATTTATTTAACTTTTATTAAGTTAAATTTTAATTTCATATCTAAATTCCAAATTTTCTTTTCTTATCTGCACCATTTTCAATTTATAAATTCAAAAACTTATTTCCATATATTTATCAAATCATACTTTAGATTTTAAAGTCAAAACTTGTTTTACCAATCGCAACTTCAATGGTAGCAATTCATCACTTAGAAACTCGAAAAATGAACACCAATGATGCTGCAGTCACCACCAGAATCCAGCGACTGAAGTGAGTTCAGTGCTTTCTATTTCCCTTTAAATCCTTTTTTTTATATTTCTAATCAAAATATTTTCAAAATAATACTAGTATTATCCTTCCAAAATCCTTGAAAAACAATTTTCAAATCAATGGAATTTTATATTCTCAAATTTTTTGTCTTAAATCTATTTTTATTTACAAATCATATTTTTAAGTATACTTATACTATTTCATTTCCTTTCCATTTATAATTGCACTTATAATTCATATTTATGAAATCTCACTTCTTATGTCATATCATCTCACAAATATTAATTTTTGTTTAGATTATAATAATAACAACTTTAATTGGAACAACAACACCAAATGATAATAATCAAATATTATCATTCACTAAAAACCAAACACTCCATATGTAGCTATAATAATTTCGGAAAAATTATTCTTATACATATAAAATATAATTTAGGTAAATTTATTTTATTTACCTACTTTTAAAACAATACTATGTCGGTTTGCCTTGTATAAGCGTTTAGAAACCCCTATCGATATTGTGGCGTCCCACGTACCAACCAGAAATCATAACCCACTCAACAAATAGATTAACACAATATAAAAAAACTATATCACTAGCAAATACGCGCTCATATCTACATAATACACTCAAAACTCATAATAAGGCATCCCATTACCTTATATATTAATGGGTTGTCCCACAAAAGCCAAGGTTCTCGCTTAACCTTGCGCTCTGATACCAAGCTATAACAACCCGCAAATCTGCACAATTCAAGTTGACAATAAACCATACATGTTCAACACAAATTGAACGGAAAGACGGATAGTTATGGGGAAAAAGAAGAAGAGGAGGAGGAGAGAAGAAGAAGAGAAAGAAACTAAAATCAACACAGAATCTCACAATCGCAGCGGAACAGTATATAATATAATATCAATGATCCTTACAAAAAGAAACTGTTATATATATACATCAATCAAAGTACAACAACAATCAGATCATCAGCCTTGACAGTTATAACAACCTGTCCTCATAATTGATGATGATTTCAACAGCAACCAGTGGAAAATAAATATATACATGAATACGACTTGAAGACCTCCAACTCATCTCCTGAGCTCCAATGCATCCAAAGAAATCTGTAAATACGCTCGGTTTGACCCGAGCATTATAATAAAATAACACCCAAGTCGGTCTTGAAAACCAGCGTAAGAAAACACACGCAACTAGATTTTAAAGTTATAGAAAACCTTTGATTATCAAAAGTATCTCGTAAGACCACACCGCACATAAACATGAACTACCATACGATAACCAAAATATTTCATACAAAATCTTCTGATATTATAATAGTGTCTAAGATACAAATACTTATTAATCATAGTCGAAATTATTACATCAATTAAATTCCAACATAATAGGTATACAACTAAAATCGTAAAGGCTCGTATTGGAGAATGGGTTCAATATTATGACAAGGTAAGGAACTACCTTCTGAAGGTACATCTCTAGATAAAATGCACCGGGGTCTGATAAGAACATCTTATACCCCTGCCACACAGGACTGGCCTACCACTTGACTAGTAGTACCGAATATGATCACCCCTTTCATTAATGGGCCCGGAAGCATACATGAGTAGATAGTAATCGATCTAGATTTGGAATGACCATACGCTGATGGGAGCGACCCACTTGGCCCTGCTGCATGCCTGATTTTTGTCATTTCCCGGTTGATGAGGCTCGAGGCTACGTTTTACCTTTATATAGCACTTCCCACTAGGAATGCTAATACTGCCCTCCGAGCAACAATGCAATACCAGCATTCATCCATACAAGTTTGTTCTAGGACTGAACGAAATGCTTGATAGCTCCGTCTTTAATTCCATCATCTTCCAGATGTCTTCAATTCGAAATGCTTGAGTTGGTGGTTTTTGGATAACATATCTGATCCCGGTCTTGTAACAACCCGGGATTTGCATTACCAATTAATAAATAAAAGTTAGGATTTTATTTATTTTAATAAAGCATAAAAGGATTTGGAATAACAAAATTTATTTGAAAAAGGCTATTTTAATTAAATGGGAAATATGGGATTTTAAAATGAGGATAAAATGTTATTTTTGAAAAGTTAAATATTTTAGGAGAGGACTTAAAATGGGTTTGAATAAGAAAAGTGAGTTTTATAAACATATATGAACACTTAGAAAAATTTTGAAAACATGGAAATAACTCTCTTCTTATTGGGTTACAAAACCTAACCCAATAACCCACCCTAAACCTCCTCTATAAATTATCTCATACTCTCATAACCTCATTCATTCAACCCTAATCATTTCCTAAAGCTTTCATAACAAAAATGGCCTCTATCTTCATCTCCTTCTAGTTTTAGCTTATGCAAGTCATTCTATGCAAAGGTAATGCAAATACCCACCTCAAATCCATTTTTATATCTTTCTCATTTCTGAAATGTATTTGGTAACACATGTTTTATGTGTTTTTTTGATCTTATAGCCTCCTAATCATCTTTTGCTAACTTGGGTTGATGCTATAATAGTCTTTATTGCTTTCAAGAGAGGTATATTGCTAAAAACATCTTCTAATATGTGTTTAATCATCTTTTGATTTTGGTAATCAGTTAGTAACACATGTTTTATTATGTAACATGTGAATCATAGCTCTTTGATCATCTTTGCTTTCATTTGGGGTGTGCACATAAGGTATTTGTAATATATGCTAGCTGAAATTATAATTAGTTTATTGCTGTTAGTAAATTAGACATATCTCATTCATCTTAAATCGGAATTAAGATTTTCTTGAAGTTCTGGAAAGCTTATTCTGTACCCTATAACTTTTATGTTTTATGATTTGCCTAATTTTGAGTTTTGAATGGTCGAAATCATGCTTGTTTGTCGCTGACCTGACAACAAACTACAGGGTTGATAAAATAAAAACCTGAAATTGATTTGGCCATAAGTTACTCGTTTCTTATCCAAATCTAATAATTTTGAATGTTCTGGAAAGCTTAGATTTATAGCTAAAACTTTCATGTTTTGAGTTTCATGAAATTTCGAAGTTAATTTGATCAAAACTGTGCATTCTTACCGCTGTCCCGAGAGCACAACGACAGTGATATAAAATTTAGATCTGAGAATTGTTTTAGTCATAGAATTTTCATCTCTGGTCGGAATTTGACGATCTTGGTCATTCCGGAAAGCTTAGAAACTAAGCTACAACTTTCATTTTATTCATTTTGCCAGAATTTGAAGTTTACTATGCCAAAATTGTGGGTTTTCATCTCTGGCCAGTTAGTGCATAGCTATAGGCCTTAATCTCTTTTCTCCCGTTGTTTTCAGCGTAGAACCCCGACTTTGCGACGCCATCCCGGGCTCGTCTTTTGTCGGATTTCATAGTTTTTGGTCTCGTTAAAAAGATGAGATCGAGATCTTTAACCATGCAAAGTTTGGTTTAGATCTGGGTGCATTAGATACTTCGTTTCTATTGCCGAAGTAGCACCCAGAAACTGTTTTACAATAGTGATCATTTTCAGTTATCGTCGGACCAACTTCGAAACATTGTCGTTTCTTCGTTTCAAGTCGAAACCAAACGATTCTTGTTGCATATCAAAGTAGGAGTACTTTACTACGCTCCTGCAAATTTTCATCAAGATCTGAGTTCATGTGACCCTTCGACCATGTCGTCGAAGTGGGACCTTTACACTGTTTTGACACAGTAAAGTTTTATGATTTTTGTCCGACTTTGAGACGATGCCGTTTCTTCGCTTCAAGTCATAATTTCCCGATTCTTTTTTCAGTTTGGAGTAGGGATGTTGGACTATATGCCTACCAATTTTCATACCATTCGGATTCAGTTTGCTGGTCCGAATAATTTTCCGAACTTGGGTTCGCGTCATTTTTGGACTATTTTCCAACACTTAGAATATTTTCAGTGATTTTCTGGTTTTATTGATTTCTTTGAGATTTGTCTCTAGATTTCGTACACGGGTTTTACGAATTATTTTCAAAGGATTTTTCACTCCTAAATGGATTTCGAAATTATTATATAATATTATTTTAATTATTAAATTAATTACTCCATAATAGGAGAGTTTTCAAAAGTCGTTTTAAAGTGATTTCAAAATCAATTATAAATCCGTTTCGCACCATTATTTTCTATAATAAAAATCTCACACTCACTTTTTAGCACGTCGAGCGAAGTGGAAAGGTGCTTAAACGGTTAGGAAATCTCCGGCCTATGGAACCGTGTGTATTTCCTTTCCGGTTAATCCCCGACCTATTCGATTGATCGTTTTGACCTTTGGGTCTAGTTTACCGATGATACGAGGTGGACTTTTTATTGTTTGGAGTGTGAGCTTGCTATTGGTTAGTAAACCGTTTAGTGCGAACGTGGGGTATGGGACTCATTGTTAACACTTTACGGGTTCCTCTCCAAGAAGTTGGTGACACATTAGCCTTTGGGCGGCCAGTACTGGACCTCTGGGTCACCACGCCTCTGGGCAACCGTCTCTGGACACCTGCTCTATGGAGCAGTTTATTTTTTTCAGCATGCGCCTCTGGGCCTTTATCCTTCTGGGAAGGATCTTGCCGTCTCGCGCGTTCCGCATCTGTGCGAGTGATCGATCACAACTCTACAGTACTTGGCAACAACGACTCTGGTCGGTGCACGTGCAATATTGGTATTATTTGATGATTTTACATCCATTCGAGTACCGCCATTCGGTGTTGGTTCTATGGAATCATACGATGTAAGTGCGATTACCTTGTGGATTCACAGTGTCTCTGGACACTGCTTTTCAGTGTTTTGATTTCATTGACTTTTCAGTATATCCCCATTGCTCTTTGGAGCATCGATCTTTGCTTGGGCATTGATTACGGACTCTGGTCACTCTTGGGATTATTGCCTATAGGCATCTTTTTATAGCTTTGGCTACGCCGATGATATGAGGCGATTTTATTTATTCTACACTTTGGTGTTGATTTCTCTTTGGAGATTTTTATTGTATATTGATGATTAGGGATCGTCATTATATTCATGTGGTTCATAATATACTTCTCTTTGGATAAGTACTGTTTTATTTATGTACCGCATTACTATATATCTCAGTTATTACTGATTGTTTAGCTAGCCTGACCCGAGTGTTTTCGCTCGGGTCAGACCGAGTTGTTTCAGGTTAGGTCTCTGGACTTAGCTTCTGTGCTTCCGCTTGGACATTATCTGCTATGCTGATAGATAGCGCTTTTATTTGTCCACTATTCCGCTACTCTGTTATTATTTAGACTTTGATATGTACATATTTTTAACCCACATGTGTGGGCAGTGGCTTTGTACCCACTTATTGTATTTGGATCTGTATTGACGATGTATTGTTCTGGGATTTTATATCTGTTATGTGATTCTGTTCTGTGATGTTTTATCATTTAATATTATGCTTTGTCCTGATAGATCTTTAGCCATTTGTAATTTCGTTATAAGTATTTACTGAATATGTCGAACCACTTGAAAAAAAATATAGATACCATCCTTTCGACGTATTCAGTAGATAGTTATAGCTTGATTACAAATGGTCGCTTCCACTATACTCTATTCTCCGCTTTAACAGACAGTATTACTCCCGTAATACTCTTTGTTACAGTGGGTCTCAGAGTGGGGCGTTACAGGTCTCTTCGAAACAACATTTGATAATTTTCGATGACTCAACCCTAGTTGAAATAAACAGTCAAACATAAGAGCGGAGATCACCTCCTAACCGTTAGTGGATGGATTTCCTTATCATTGTCCTACGAGAAGGAAACGAGATTTATACGCACAATAAAGCATCATCGCAGATGACTATGCCATATAACTCATGTGTTTCTCCTAGATATTTCCGAAGTTATGTTTTAGGTCCAAATTTGAGTCGATTTATTAACTATACATAAACACACATCCAAATCAGGGATTTATTACAAATGGGAAAACCAACATTGGCTAAGCACATAAGAAACCACTAGCCTCCTTGACTAATCCTTTCTTTTATTAAATTCATCTTGTAAATACTTATATCAATATACCTTTACAAAGATATATTAACAAATTCCTATATTTTCAACACTTGGAAAAATATCCATATACTTGTCTCAATGGTATAAGTATATTTATAACAGAGAAAGATTTCATTTTTATACAATTCTCAAATCAATTATAAATTCCTTTATAAATTTATAAAACCATTTATAAATTATTTTATAATCTCAGGAAATAATTTATAATCTCTTTTATAAATTCCAATCACCTATAATTCCTTTTTATACATTTCTAAAACTCCTTTACAAACTCATTGTAAATCCATAAAATATTTATAAAACTCATTATATAAATATATAAAATTTCTTTATAAATATCTAAGAGCAATTACGAACTCTTTAATAAATCTATAAAAAAACCATTTATAAAACTATTTTATAAATCCTTGGAACCATTTATAAAACTCTATTTATAAATCTCGAAACATTTATAAATAATAAATAATCTTTTACTTCAAAATGCTACTATATAATAATAATTATTGATAATAACATAATAAATAATAACAGTTAATAATTATAAAACATTTTTAAAGATAATAATTAATAATTTCAACCCTTATAAATAAACAATAATAATTAATCCTCAACTTTATTATAAATAATATGAATTTATTTCCAAAACATTATTAATAAATCATTGTTACTAATTTCAAACCATACTAATCATTTAAATAATTAACTTTAAAAATATTAAAAATATTGATAAATAACTTTAAAAAAATATTAAATATAAATAAATAATCTTTAAATAATATTAAACTTTCTTGATAAAAATCGATATTTAAATTTCCACATAATCATTTCCATATTTAAAAAGCTATATTTACGAATCTCTTTCTATTTTATAAAACTTCCTCCATAAATTCCTTTTATTATTAACCCCATTCATAACTCCATCTCTTAATAAATCTCGTTTATTTATAAAAGTCCGATTTTAATATCAATTACAATATGAATTTCTTTTATAAATTCCTTTCTATTAATAAAATATTGTTTAACATCTCCAATCTATCCTCATTTTCATTTCTTTCTATAAAATAAATCAACTATTTTCTAAACAACATTTCACATCTTAAAATAAATCCACCATTTGATTTATTTCACAAATTTATTAAATGATAATAGTTTTCCTTTAATTTATAAACACCGTTTATAAATCCATACTTTTATTAACAAATACGATTTTACAAATCTTCACTTCATTTGTAAAGTACCACTTTTATAAATTATCACACTAATAAATCTCACATTTGTAATTAAATTTTAATATATGTACATAAATATATATTACTTTATATAAAATGGTTAATAAATATTTATATCAAAATATTTCTATTTTCCTTTAAAAGAATATATATCCCTTTAGTATTAAAGACGGACTTAGTTTAAGATTTTCTTTAAAATCTTTATATTACAGTTCAAAAATCTCTATTTAAAATATTTTATAAAACTATTAATTTATCCTCTCCAAAAATCATGCCTTTAATTTTGTTTAAATTAAATTCCTTCTCTCGGTAATTCAAGAATTGTTATAAAATATATGTATATTTTTGAAATCACTTAAATCCTTTTTAAACTAAATCTTCATTTTATAATATTTCAAAGTACTAAAAATATGGCTCAGGGTTACTATAGCACTAAATAGGGAAGATTTTAATGTCATCGATTATGGCGTCTAACAGATCATATATCGATTTATATGAAAAAATAAAAATCAACAGTGTGAGGAATCCTGTTAGATCCCTCCAACCTAACTCCCTACATCAGATACAGTATATAACCAAATAATAAAAAAATCAACTGCTTTAAGGCGGGATCGTATATAAAGGGTCATCCGCTCTTCCATGGAAACATAATAGGATCTCATCCGCTCTAGAGGCGGGAATATATCCAAACCAACAATATAATTCAGTAAATTATCCAAACAGTCAACAATAGAACATTCATACATCCAATCAATAATTTTATCGAGTTTTATCGACTATATACTATTTTTGATTAACCAAAAAAGTGAGATTAACTCACATTGATTTTAGTTCCGTCAAAACGTTCCAATTTGAGTTAAAATTAAACAAGCGTTCAATTTTAACCAAAATTTCTACTAGCTCCGAATCCATCCAATCCAACACCATAGCATAGCATTTGTCTATACGATCACAACGCAACTCGTCGTGTTCAATTTCGACCTCGTACGAAAAAGTTACGAATAAATGAACGATTGAAATAACTAAAAATTAATTACTTAAAATTAATAATTGTTTAAACCTAATGAACCTTTCTTCCCTCCAACGGTTCATTCCAGGCATGAAAATCATGATCCATCTTCCCACCATCACTGATGCACTACCTTGTTGCACCGCCGACCGCCGTCGCGCCTCGTGCACCCTCTCTGACCTCGCGCGTCGCCGCCACGCCGCCCAAAATCGACCAAACTGAGCCCCTCTAGCCCATGAACGTGGCCCAAAATCAACCTCCACATGATGATCTATGACAGTCCAACCGTTGATTAATTCTGTTTCTACAAGCTCTATAATTTCCTATTTATGGTCGAAGGCTAAAAACGACTCGATTGACTCCGACGAATTATGGCATACAATTGGGGATGGTTTAATTTTGAAAACAAAATGGCGAACTTCATTTTTTCAGATGGCATGTAAATTTAAAGGAGGAAAGGTATGGTTCAACATGGGCAAGGTATGGCAAGTTATGGTTGCAAGGTATATTATTTAAATTAGAAATGTCTAGCTTTAAACGTTCGAAAATCCCGAACTTCAAACGAGGCGTGCCGCCTGGCGTTCTATATGTTATACCCATATTTCGAACATAATGGAACTAGTCTCGAGACCTAGTTCGATCATATGCAGAAGATAGCTTTTCAAACCCAATTATTAAATAAATTTCTTAAATTAATTTCTACGTGTTTCGATCCCGCATGCCCAAACGATACGTCCAATCGTCACAAAATTTGATGGTATACTATAATTCACTATCATGGATCCAGTGGAACTGGTTTCGTCGAAATCTAGGATGGTGCTTCGGAAGGCTATTTTCACACATTAATTAAACTGATTATTGTAAAAACTAGTTTATTCACTATATATTCAAATTTAAAAGTTTCCTATCTTCATTCTTATTCAGATGGAATTTAAATCAATTTCCAAACTTATTTTTTTATTCACATTAAATTCAGGATTAAATTATTTCAAATATTAAATTCAACAATTTAATTACCAAATAAATCGCTATATTTGAAATTCAAGTTATTTAACTTATAAAATTAAACTTTTTAATATTTAAAATCATTTGAATATTCCAAATTCAAATGACTAAAATTCTGGGTCATTACAATCTTCCTCTTCTTCTTCTTGTATTTGTTTAATGGAGTACTCTTTGATTTATGTTTTGTTTCTTTCTCTATGTTATGGCCGAAATTATAAAGGGGAGAGGGGTTATGTCAGGGGATATAACTTATGTGTATTACCTTTAATTTTTTATTCCTCTTCTATCTAATTAAAGCCCTTATTATTTCTTTTTCTATAAACCAACTCTCCACTTAAGCTTGAAATTCAATTTATCTTAATATGGCTACTATCCACACTTGTCTGTATATTTATATTCTTCCACATTATTTGTTTAATTATTCCTAACTAAATATCTATAATAATATGCAACAAAAATAAGGGTTGACTATTTTTGGGTATACGTTGAATTATTTGAAGTGAAACACTATACTAAAGAGGATTTGCCTCCTTCATTATAGAAGGTCGGCATCACTATAATCGGTTGTTAACTTAAAGTCAAAATCTCTGACCAGAATAGAATAAGGATAATCAATAAATGATATTGGCTTAAAGCAAGGACTTTAAAATGGTCTAGGAAATTAAATATAGATATTAATAGAGTTTTCGACCCTAGACTAAACTTTTGATATCCAAAGTGTAACGACCTGCTATTTCGTGCCATTTGCATCCGCACATGTCAGACTTGAATTGCTCAAAACAGCAGATTCTTTTTTATATTTGGCAAAACTCAGCATATACGGTAAATAAATCAATCACATAATCACAGACATAGAGTAATATAACAATAAGCAACGGAATAGAATAAATAGTAGTTCATGAAGCTACCATATAAACATCAGAGTTTGAAATAAAATACAACAGAATATCTCTGTAACGACCCACTATTTTGGACCATTCAAATCGACAATAATCCACACATGTCGGACTTGAATAATGCAAAATAACAGATTGTAATAAAATTTGGAGCAAATAAAATCATTCATAGAATCACAGACACAGAAATATCAGAATAACTCGCAGCGGAAAATAAAATAAATAGTGGTTCATGAAGCCACTACAATACAGAGTCTCAAAAGCAGATACAAAATACATAGTCTGAAAACAAATACATTTCTGAAACAAGTACAGTAGAAATCCCAAATACATAAGTCTCTAATACAAAAGCTAAAACGGAACAACTGAAACAGAAATAGATAGATAACTAGATAAGCAGAATCTCCAGCGATTCCTAGCTCCAGAAAGTGAAGTCCAAAGCTGTGAATACTCAGGCTGACCCGAGCATAAATAAAACAAAAACACTCGAGTCAGGACATACATACTTATACAATGTAAACCAACTCAAGTGAACCGTAATAAAGGTACAAGTAACTTAAAGAATGCTTCGGATCGCCCATTCTTTAAGGATCCGTTAAACTATCTACTATGTAGTAATATTCGCTATTATAATAATGTCTAATATAAAATAAACATACTTTTAAATAGCATTAAGGCTTTACATTTTCCACCGTAACATGTAATACTCCCAGTAGTCTATCCAGTATTAGCATACTCCCAAAATGGGGGCTACCCTCGATACTCCACAGGCTACGGGAGAAATCACAACTCGTAGTAAAGCTCGATATGGAAAGTGACACGGCACAACTAGGCAATGCCAGGGTAGATATACCAATTATGCATCCGGGCTAATGGAAACGCATAGCAGCCACTACCGCCCACCTCGAACAGCACTACCAAATCAAGGGGTGCACCCAATCAATCACAAAGTAATAAAATGGTATCGAAGAAGTGTGTCTGATCAAAGGTGCTACCTCATTGGCCCGTCAATCGCTCATGTTTTAGCCACTTTATGCCAACTCACGGGAGTTGGGTCCACGCATATACCTTTAGGATCGTCTCCACCATCCTACTTCATTCTGGAATCTCCACTGCGTACACAGTTGTTAAAGTGGTTTTCGGTATCGACAGAGTGTATGTCCATATCTGATCCCGGTCTCTTTAACAACCAATCGTTATTATAACCCATGGTTATAAATCTAAAAATAGTTTATATTCCAAGTCAAATACTTCATTTAAACCATTTAAAAACAAAGTCATTATACCTTTAAATCAAATATTCAATTCCTAAAAATTTAGCCTTTTCTGAGTTCATTTATTCACTTAAATACATTAAAACACTTAAATTCCAGCTTTCACAGCATTTAGAAAGTGTTGCAGTAAGTTATATTTGAAAAACAATTCAATTCAGCAAAGACAACATTTTTAAACTGCTGTAATAGTTTAGTTTTAGTGGAAAAATAGTTCAATTCAGAAAAGACAGCATTTACAAAACTGATGTAATAGTTCAGGGTTAAAATTATATTCAAAAATCACATTTCAGCCAACTGCGGCACTTAACAAGTGCTACAATAGCTCTTTCATTAGTTCAGGTTCAAATTTAGTTCCTGCCACTACAGCACTTACCAAGTGCTGTCATAGCCTTAGTTAATTTTAGCTTTTAGTTCATTTGTATCAACCATAGCACTTACAAAGTGCTGCAGTATCATTTACTTCGGTTTTTCAAGTTAAATTCTGAAGCGGAGCATTTCTGAAGTGCTACTAAAAGGATTTCCATATTTTAAATAAAATTCCAGCCACAAATAAACTTCAATTTAAATCAATTTAACTTATAAAAATCACATTTTTCCACATCAAAAATGTTCATTTAAATACCCTTTAACTAATGATTTTTATTATATAAAAAAATTTACAATAAAATCAAATTTTTCAATAATTTCATTTATTAAATTCAAGTGTACAATTTCTTATGCTTTACATTTTTAACAACTTACTTTAACACATAAATTTAAATTTCCATTTTCACAAATAAAACTTAATTTTCATTTTTATTTAATTAACTTAAACTTCCATTAAAAATCAAATCAAAATTTCCAATTTAAGTTATGTTTAAATCACAATTTTTCTATTCATTTATTTACATTTTTAATACATAGAAAAATCATTATTTCTTTATTTAATCATTTTAATTTCAATTTAAATCAAATTCCCATATTTTTACATTTTAAAAATACTTAAGAATTTCTAAAAAACTTTATAAAATAACCACGGGTCTGTATAATATTTTCTAGCCTACGTCAAGTGATACGGATAATATATAATTTCAATCCGTAATTTATAAAGAAAATTCGGGTTTTATCATTTCAAACCCGCAATCCCAAGTAAATAAAATTAAATAAAAATCGCTCAGGCTTATCATTTCAGCCCATAACGATCTTTCCCTATTCTAAAGTCTGTTCGAGTATGTATCATTTCAACCCATAGTGATTATATTCTACAGGGAACTTGCAGTGTGATAAACAGAATAGAATAAACAGTAAAATAAAATAAAATATAACAGATGATGTGACAAGTTAATAACAGGTTTAACATCATATAATTTACATCACAGGCAGGTATAACATGATATAATAATTTATACACATTCACTTGCTATCAATTCACGGTTATATAAGTATGAATGTCAGGTGTGATTACTCACCTTTTACGCTGGAGTTAGCAAAACAAACAGAAATCCGGAAAGCACGATACGACTTTTGATTTGAGTGGAAAGAGAACCAAGCTATTGATCTTGTAACAACTAATAAAACAAGAATATAAACATATATACAATGCCAAATATGAATTGAAACAATTTGAAATTAAGAGCAACAATGAACAAAATGTTTTGGCCATGCTTTCATCAACCAAGTGCTCGACCTAGGGGTCTTGTAGTTCGGACATGACATGATTTTTGGGTCGGGTATGGGTCCTATATGGCACGGCTACAAAGAATAGGAAGGGGTAGGAGTTACATAAGAGGAATACAAGGAGACAAGGCAAGATAGGAGGGTTTGGATCAAACATAGGCTTGGCCTATGCATGGTTTGGGCTCGGCTATGTGTAGTACAGGTCTGGCCAGTGGGTAGGGTGATGGGTGGTGGTCAAATTATGGTGGTGGTGGAGCAATAGGAGGAGGCCATGGTGATATGTGGTGGTGGTGAAGCAACAAGTGGTCGGCTATGCATGTATTTAAGGGGTTTTATCATGTTTTGTGGAGTTTTTGTCTCATGGAGGTCATGGCCTGGTCAAGTCAGAGGAAGTGGTGATGCTAGGTGGTGGATGGTGAAGAGGAGGAGGTGGTGGTGGCTATGGCCGAGGCAAATATATGAAGAGCATGGCCTAAAACAATGTAAAATCAATAGAAAATGAAGAGAAAAAGTAGAAAAAGAGAGAGAAGTCATTACGTAATTTTTTTCAGATCTGAAATGGCCGAAATTGTGATGAAAGTGAAATGTGTTTTCACGTGAAAAATGGAATAAAAGTCACGGCTAAAATTTAGGAAAGGAACGGCCAAAATATGGAAAGTCTAGAAAGCTAAAAGTCAAAGTTTTTAAAGCTTAAGTCTCTTCAAATTTCCATTTCTTTTTAATTCAAAATAAACAAATAAAAATTCAGTAAATAAAAATAAAAGACAAACAAAATAAAGTGAAAATGATAATAAAATTTATTCATAAGAAAATAAAAAGGAAATAAAAGTAAATAGAGAAAATAGCTTATTATATTGAAACTAGCATTAAAAATTTCAAAAAAATATAAAATTAACTTTGGAAAATTTTAACTTCACTTTTAAAAATTATAACTATACTTCAAAAATGTTTTAAAAATAAAATATAGAAATAAAAAATTATTTTAAAATGATAAAAAAAATATTTACAAAAATATAGGGTTGTTACACTCTCCCCCACTCAAATCTTTTCGTCCTCGAAAAGAACGAAACAAGGAAAACAAAGAAAACAAGATAGAAAAGCAAATAGTACCTGAAACAAACAATTCCGGATTTGAAGCACGAATGCTCTCCTCCGTCTCCCAAGTACAGTCTCGATCATCAGTACTCCACTGTACTTTGACCAGACTAACAGATTTCCTTCTTAGCTGCTTTGTACCTCTGTCGACAATACGAAGTGGCTTCCTCTCAATAGTCAGATTAGGCTCAATATCCCAACTATCAAGAGCAGAAGGCTGAACAATAAGAGATGGATCATGCAGATAGCGATGAAGATGAGAAACGTGGAATACATTATGCACTCCAGAGAACTTCTCGGGCAAATCCAGACGATAAGCCAAAGAACCAATTCTTTCCATAATGCGGAAAGGACCAACAAACCTAGGAGAAAGCTTCCCTCTACGACCAAATCGAATAACATTCCTTAAGGGAGAGACCTTAAGGAAAACCAAATCACCAACAGCAAACTCTAAACTCCGCCTACGCCTATCAGCATACTTCTTCTGCCTATCCTGGGCAATCTTCATCTTCCTCCTAATCTCTTCAACTCTCTCGGAAGCCTCTAAAATCATCTCAGGACCAAGAACCAAACGATTACCGGATTCAATCCAGCAAGATGGAGATCTACAAGGTCATCCGTAAAGAGCAGCAAATGGAGACGTTTTAATACTGGCCTGAATTCAAAGATAGAAATGAGATAGATAAAGGATTAGGATAAGATTAAAACAGAAGATAGAAATTATACCTGATAACTATTGTTATAGGTGAATTCGACAAGATGGAGATGATCTTCCCAAGATCCTCCATAATCAAGCACACAAGCACGAAGAAGATCTTCTAGAATCTGATTCACCCTTTCCGTTTGACCATCGGTCTGTGGATGGTAAGTGGTGCTCAGATTCAGACGAGTACACAAAGAATCCTGAAAAGCTTTCCAAAACTGACTACTAAAGATAGGATCACGATCACAAACAATACTGAGAGGAACACCATGGAGACAAACAATCTCCCTCATGTAAATCTCAAACAAACTAGAAGCAGAATGGGTAGACTTGACCGGAATGAAATGAGCTGATTTGGTCGATCTATCCAGAATAACCCAAATACTCTCATTACCCCTCCTAGTCCTCAATAATCCATCAATGAAATCCATAGAAACCTGTTCCCACTTCCAATTGGGAATCTCAAGAGGCTGCAACAAACCAGGGGTCTTCTGATGACTTGCTGACAAGTCGCACACCTGCCAACAAAAATGGAGATATCACGCCTCATACCTCTCCACCAATACAACTTCTTCATTTCCTGATACATCTTGGTCACTCCCGGATGAATAGAAAGTCTGGATTGATGATTCTCCCGAAGTAACTCCTGTCTCAATCCATCAACATTCGGGACACAAATCCTATTATTAATCCTCAACACACCTTTATCATCTATCTGAGCACCACTGCCATCAAGACTACTACCTCCAACTCTACTACGAACATTCTCCTTAATCAATCTAAGCATCTGATCCTCATCCTGCTTAGCCATGATACGATCTACAAGAGGAGAAGAAACAACAAGCTGACACAACAAAGCCTTCTTCCGACTCAAAGCATCTGCCACAACATTAGCTTTCCCAAGGGTATAGTTGATGTCGAGGTCATAAGAAGCAAGGAACTCTAACCACCTAGCTTGTCTCTGATTCAAATCCTTCTGAGTGAAAATATACCTCAATGACTGATGATCTGTGAAAAGCTCAAACTTAGTACCAAAAAGATGATGTCTCCAAAGCTTTAAAGCAAAAACAACAGCAAGCAACTCTAAATCATGGGCAGCATAATTGGCTTCATGGGTCTTCAACTGACGACTAGCATAAGTAATCACTCTACCATCCTGCATCAGAACAGCTCCCAAACCTTCACGACAAGCATCAGTGTATACCGTTAATCCCTCATTTCCATTTGGAACGGTAAGAACTGGTGCAGAAGTAAGCTTGTGTTTTAACTCACTGAATGCAGCCTTACACTCATCACTCCAAATAACTTAGCATTCTTCCGAGTTAAAGCGGTGAGAGGTGCAGCAATCCGAGCAAAATTCTCAATGAATCTCCGGTAATAACCAGCAAGGCCCAGAAAACTATGGATATCAGTAGGAGTCTTAGGAGTTTCCCAATCCTGCACAGAATAGGGATACATAAGGACAATAGGAAAGATAGAATAAATTGAATGAAACAAAGGAAAGAGAAGGAAAGAAAGACTTACATTGATCGTAGCGATCTTAACTGGATCAACAGAAACTCCATTACCAGAAACAATATGCTCGAGGAATCGGACTTCATCCTTCTAGAAATGGCATTAAGAAAATTTAGCCTTCAACTGATGATTTCTAAGAGTTTCAAGAACAGATTTCAAACGGGACTCATGCTCTTCCTCAGACTTAGAGAAAATGAGAATATCATCAACAAAGACTAGAACAAATTTATTAAGCACATCACGAAAAACACGATTCATGAAATCAACAAAGAAAGCAGGAGTATCAGTCAAACCGAAAGGCTTGACTAACCATTCGAAGAATCCATTCTCAGTATGGAAAGCAGTCTTGGGAATACTTTCCTCAGCAACTCTGAGCTGGTGAAAACCTGTGGCAAGATCAAGCTGAGAGAAAACAGTGTCACCATAAAGCTGATCAAACATATCATTGATGCGAGGCATAGGATATCTGTTTTTCATAGTGAGCTTGTTCAGCTCCATATAATCAACACACATCCGGAGAGAACCATCGGACTTGGTGACGAAAACCACCGCTGCTCCCCATTCTGAATAGTTAGGTCTGATCAGACCCTTGGAAGACAAGTCCTCAATTTGCTTCCTTAACTCAACCTTCTCATGGGGTGCCATTCTTCTAGGAGGAAGAACTACAGGTCGAGCTCTAGAAATAAGATCAATGCGGAAATCAATTTCCCGCTTAGGAGGTAAAGTAGTGACTTCACCAAATACATCGGGATAGAGTTTGACTACACGAGTCGACTGAAGATCAACAGGAGAAGCATCTAGAGATAAGATAAAGCTGCCAGCATAATCATGAGGCATACTACACTGAATAACCAAAAAATTACCCCGATCATCCTTAAGAGAAACAATCCGGGATTTACAAGAGATACGGGCATCATGCCTATTAAGCCAATCACCTCCGAGCAACAAATCAAAAGCATCGAAACCAAGAACATAGAAATCACCAGAAAATTTATGGCCAGAATAGAAGAGTCTCACTTGCTTACAAATCTTATTAAGATTTGTGGGGCCACCAATAGGATTTTTAACACACAAAGATTCAACGGCATAAACAGGAGAAAGAAGATGCTCGAACTTATCACACAAATCAAGAGAAATAAAACTATGTGAAGCTCCAGTATCAAATAAAACACAAACAGGATGATGAAATAAAGTAAAGGTGCCCTGAAGAGTACCTTGGTCATCACTAGGAGCAGGAGCAGGAGCAGAAGCAGGTGCAGGTGGAGCAGGTGAAGAAGCAGAGGTAATAGCAAAAACACCAGATGGCTTGCCCTTTTGATACAAAGGACAATCATTCTTAAAATAACCAGGCTGAAGACAGACATGACAGAGATTGTTCCTGGTAATCTGAGGTGGAGGAACAGCAGCACCAACTGAAGTAGGGCAATTATTAGCATAGTGTCCCTTCTGATCACATTTGAAGCAGGTAATGGTAGATAAGTCGATAGGGTGCCTCTGAGAAGGAGAAGATAATGAAGATCCCAAACCCGGATGCTTGATCCAATTCTTCTTCTACTGGTGGAAATTGGGCTTTCTCTTCTTAGAATTAGCAGAGGAAGACTGAGATGTAGGAGCACTAGCAACAACAGGACCCTTAGAAGTAGGGTTCTCATAACGAATAGCCATATCCATAAGATCAGTGAAAGTGCCATGAACATGAGAAATAAGACGATCGTAGAACTCTGGGCGAGCTCCAGCTATGAACTTCTCATTTTTCTTAAGCTGAGTGTCAATAAGACCAGGACCAAACTTGGAAAGTTCGTTGAACTTCCGCTCGTACTCAGAAAAGGACATGGTACCCTGCTTAAGATCCATGAATTCACGACAAAGCTGAGATTTCCCGGCTTCGGGCATCCATTTTGCGACAAAAGCCTCCTTGGAAAGAAGATACAGAAACAAAACTTAAGATAGATTAAAAAGAAAGAAAATGGGAAAAATTCAAGATAACACAAAGGATACCTGAACTGCTCCCACGAAACATCACCCTCGTTAGTGTGAGCTGTAACAGACTCCCACCAATCTAAGGCTGACTCTTGCAGCTGCCAAGCTGCTAACTGACGCTTCTGGGCATCAGTAATCTCAAGACCATAAAAGATCCTCTCTACACACCATAACCATTGCTGGGCTTCGATAATGCTCTCTGAATCGGTGAACTTAGTACCACCGAGCTGAGAGAATTCCTTACAGAGAACAGTAAACCTAACAGGTGCAGCAGGTTAAGGAGCTGGGGCAGTACCACGACCCCTACCTCTAGCGTTTCCACGATTCATCCTGGAAAAATACCAAGAATGAATTTAGGACATAGGTTCAGAGAAGACAAAGATAAGATAAGACAAGACAAGATAAAATCACTAGGATGAATATCCTAATAAAAGAAATTTCTAACAAGGTAGATACGAAAAGAAGGAAGTTTAGAAATTTTGTTTTTAAAACAAGAAGAATTTTTTATATCAAAATAATCTTTGAAAAATCCTTTTGAAAATCATTTAAAATCATTTTATACTTTGAAAATACGTTCTCTCACAAAGAAATGATTCTGAGGTTGTTTCACTCATTCTAGGGTATTCTACCCTATCTCTAATGAGTTTTTGCTCCATAGGCTAAGGTTTGCCTAAACCTTGCTCCGATACCAAATGTAACGACCCACTATTTTGGACCATTCAAATCGACAATAATCCACACATGTCGGACTTGAATAATGCAAAATAACAGATTGTAATAAAATTTGGAGCAAATAAAATCATTCACAGAATCATAGACATAAATATCAGAATAACTCGCAGTGGAAAATAAAATAAATAGTGGTTCATGAAGCCACTACAATACAGAGTCTCAAAAGCAGATACAAAATACATAGTCTGAAAACAAATACAGTTCTGAAACAAGTACAGTAGAAATCCCAAATACATAAGTCTTTAATACAAAAGCTGAAACGGAACAACTGAAACAAAAATAGATAGATAACTAGATAAGCAGAATCTCCAGCGATTCCTAGCTCCAGAAAGTGAAGTCCAAAGCTCTGAATACTCAGGCTGACCCGAGCGTAAATAAAACACAAACACTCGAGTCAGGACATACATACTTATACAATGTAAACCAACTCAAGTGAACTGTAATAAAGGTACGAGTAACTTAAAGAATGCTTGGGATCGCCCATTCTTTAAGGATCCGTTAAACTATCTACTATGTAGTAATATTCGCTATTATAATAATGTCTAATATAAAATAAACATACTTTTAAATAGCATTAAGGCTTTACATTTTCCACCTTAACACGTAATAGTCCCAGTAGTCTATCCAGTATTAGCATACTCCCAAAATGGGGGCTACCCTCGATACTCCACAGGATACGAGAGAAATCACAACTCGTAGTAAAGCTCGATATGGTAAGTGACACGGCACAACTAGGCAATGCCAGTGTAGATATACCAATTACGCATCCGGGCTGGTGGAAACGCATAGCAGCCACTACCTCCTACCTCGAACAACACTCCCAAATCAAGGGGTGCACCCAATCAATCACAAAGTAATAGAATGGTATCGAAGAAGTGTGTCCGATCAGAGGTGCTACCTCATTGGGCCGTCAATCGCTCCTGTTTTAGCCACTTTATGCCAACTCACGGGAGTTGGGTCCACGCATATACCTTTAGGATCGTCGCCACCATCCTACTTCATTCTGGAATCTCCACCGCGTACACAATTGTTAAAGTAGTTTTCGGTATCGACAGAGAGTATGTCCATATCCGATCCCGGTCTCTTTAACAACCAATCGTTATTATAACCCGTGGTTATAAATTTAAAAATAGTTTATAGTCCAAGTCAAATACTTCATTTAAACCATTTAAAAACAAAGTCATTATACCTTTAAATCAAATATTCAATTCCTAAAAATTTAGCCTTTTCTGAGTTCATTTATTCACTTAAATACATTAAATCACTTAAATTCCAGCTTTCACGGCATTTAGAAAGTGCTACGGTAAGTTATATTTGAAAAATAATTCAATTCAGCAAAGACAGCATTTATAAACTGCTGTAATAGTTCAATTTAGTGGAAAAATAGTTCAATCAGAAAAGACAGCATTTACAAAACTGATGTAATAGTTCAGGGTTCAAATTATATTCAAAAATCACATTTCAGCCAACTGCGGCACTTAACAAGTGCTACAATGGCTCTTTCATTAGTTCAGGTTCAAATTTAGTTCCTGCCACTACAGCACTTACCAAGTGCTGTCATAGCCTTATTTAATTTTAGCTTTTAGTTCATTTGTATCAACCACAGCACTTACAAAGTGCTGTAGTATCATTTACTTCAGTTTTTCAAGTTAAATTCTGAAGCGATAGCATTTCTGAAGTGCTACTAAAAGGATTTCCAGATTTTAAATAAAATTCCAGCCACAAATAAACTTCAATTTAAATCAATTTAACTTATAAAAATCACATTTTTCCACATCAAAAATGTTCATTTAAATACCCTTTAACTTATGATTTTTATAAAAAAAATTTACAATAAAATCAAATTTTTCAATAATTTCATTTATTAAATTCAAGTTTACAATTTCTTATGCTATACATTTTTAACAACTTACTTTAACACTTAAATTAAAATTTCCATTTTCACAAATAAAACTTAATTTTCATTTTTATTTAATTAATTTAAACTTCCATTAAAAATCAAATCAAAATTTCCAATTTAAGTTATGTTTAAATCACAATTTTTTTATTCATTTATTTACATTTTTAATACATAGAAAAATCATTATTTCTTTATTTAATCATTTTAATTTCAATTTAAATCAAATTCCCATATTTTTACATTTTAAAGATACTTAAAAATTTCCAGAAAACTTTATAAAATAACCACGGGTCTGTATAATATTTTCTAGCCTAAGTCAAGTGATACGGATAATATATCATTTCAATCCGTAATTTACAAAGAAAATCCGGGTTTTATCATTTCAAACTCGCAATCCCAAGTAAATAAAATTAAATAAAAACCGCTCAGGCTTATCATTTTAGCCCATAACGATCTTTCCCTATTCTAAAGTCCGTTCAGCTATGTATCATTTCAACCCATAGTGATTCTATTCTACAGGGAACTTGCAGTGTGATAAACAGAATAGAATAAACAGTAAAATAAAATATAAAAGATGATGTGACAAGTTAATAACAGGTTTAACATCATATAATTTACATCACAGGCAGGTATAACATGATATAATAATTTATACACATTCACTTGCTATCAATTCACAGTTATATAAGTATGAATGTCAGGTTTGATTACTCACCTTTTACGCTGGAGTTAGCAAAAAAAACACACAAACAGAAATCCAGAAAGCACGATACGACTTTTGATTTGAGTGGAAAGAGAACCAAGCTATTGATCTTGTAACAACCAATAAAACAAGAATATAAACATATATACAATGCCAAATATGAATTGAAACAATTTGAAATTAAGAGCAACAATGAACAAAATGTTTTGGCCATGCTTTCATCAACCAAGTGCTCGACCTAGGGGTCTTGTAGTTCGGACATGACATGATTTTTGGGTCGGGTATTGGTCCTATATGGCATGGCTACAAAGAATAGGAAGGGGTAGGAGTTACATAAGAGGAATACAAGGAGACAAGGCAAGATAGGAGGGTTTGGATCAAACATAGGCTCGGCCTATGCATGGTTTGGGCTCGGCTATGTGTAGTACAGGTCTGGCCGGTGGGTAGGGTGATGGGTGGTGGTCAAATCATGGTGGTGGTGGAGCAATAGGAGGCGGCCATGGTGATATGTGGTGGTGGTGAAGCAACTAGTGGTCGGATATGCATGTATTTAAGGGGTTTTATCATGTTTTGTGGAGTTTTTGTCTCATGGAGGTCACGGCCTGGTCAAGTCAGAGGAAGTGGTGATGCTAGGCGGTGGATGGTGAAGAGAAGGAGGTGGTGTGGCTATGGCCAAGGCAAATATATGAAGAGCATGGCCTAAAACAATGTAAAATCAATAGAAAATGAAGAGAAAAAGTAGAAAAAGCGAGAGAAGCCATTACCAATTTTTTTTAGATCTGAAATGGCCTAAATTGTGATGAAAGTGAGATGTGCTTTCACATGAAAAATATAATAAAAGTCATGTCTAAAATTTAGGAAAGGAACGGCCAAAATATGGAAAGTCTAGAAAGTGAAAAGTCAAATTTTTTAAAGCTTAAGTCTCTTCAAATTTCCATTTCTTTTTTATTCAAAATAAATAAATAAAAATTCAGTAAATAAAAATAAAAGACAAAAAAAATAAAGTGAAAATGATAATAAAATTTATTCATAAGAAAATAAAAGAAAATAAAAGTAAATAGAGAAAATAGCTTATTATATTGAAACTAGCATTAAAAATTTCAAAAAAAAATATACAATTAACTTTGGAAAATTTTAACTTCACTTTTAAAAATTATAACTATACTTCAAAAATGTTTTAAAAATAAAATATTGAAATAAAAATTTATTTTAAAATGATTTAAAAAAATATTTACAAAAATATAGGGTTGTTACAATCTCAAATATAATATAGTCCCGAATACAAACAGATGGCAAGACTGAACAAATAACTGGATAGTTGAAAGCTGAATAAATAGATCTTCAAACCAAGCTCCAATCTCCAAAGGTGAGTCTCAAATGCTGTGACACTCAGTCTGTCTCGAGCGTAAAGCAAAACACAAAACACTCGAGTCAGGATTAACATTCTTATATTAATAAATTCAACTCAAGTGAAATATCAACTGAAATATAAGTAACATAAAGGATGTTTGGGATTTCCATCCTCTAAGGATCCGTGGAACTATCTACTATGTAGTAATATACGCTATTATAATATGTCTATAGTAAAGTAAACTATTAAAATAGCGTTAAGGCGTTACCCATATCCCCCTTAACACATTTTTATATATTCCCATAGTCTATACAGTACCGTAATTCCTCCGTAAACTGGAGGGCTATCGGAGGGCAGTCCATAGGTATGCTACAAACCAAACTCGTAGAAGGCGCGATAGGGCATGCGACATGGCACTCGAGGCCATGCCAGGGTAGATATACCATTTGCACTCCTGGACTGGTGGTAACGCATAGCAGCTACTACCGCCCACCTCGTGACACACTCCCAAATCAAAGGGTGCACCCAATCAAATCACAAAAGCAATAGAATGGTATCGAAGAAATGTGCCCGATCGGAGGAATGACCTCACTTGGCACGGTATAGCTCCTGTTTTAGCTGCATCAAGCTGACTCACGGGAGTCAGGGCTATGTAAATACCATATAGAATCGTCACCAAACCATCCTACTTCATTCTGGAATCTCCACCACGTACACAGTTGTTAAAGTGATTTTCGGTATTGGCAGAGAGTATGACAATATCTGATCCCGGTCTCTTTAACAACCAAATGCTTATTTCACACCGTGGTCATTTCATTTCAAATAGTTTATACTTTATACCAAAATATCTTATCCATTTCAAAACCATATAAATTCGATATCATTATTAACTTTAAATAATATTCATTTTCAGAATCGTAACACTTCCAAAAATTATAACACTTTCAAAACCATAGCACTTTTGAAATCATAACACTTTGGAAATCATAACACTTTTGAAACCATAACACTTTTAAAATCATAACACTTTTCACTTAAACAGTTTAGACATTGAATAGTATATATATATTAAAATAGTTATAAATTAAAATAGTTTATATATTAAAATAGCTTATATATTAAAATAGCTTATATATTAAAATAGTTTATATATTAAAATAGTTTATATGATAAAATTAGTTTATATATTTAAAATAGTTTATATATTAAAATAGTTTATATATTAAAATAGTTTATATAATAAAATTAGTTCATATATTAAAATAGTTTATATATTAAAATAGTTTATATAATAAAATTAGTTTCCTCCAGTTTCGCAAATCAATTCAAATCATCTTAAATTCCAAAATTTCAATTTAAATCAATTCTAATTTAACCATTTCAATTTAAAGGTCAAAGATTCAATTCAAATTTCTCAATAAACTATTTCAATTCTTTATCGATTTCAAATCCAGGTTTTGAACTATCACTTTAATTCCAATAAGATTCAAGTTTAAATATTCAACATTTACAATATAAATTTCATTTATATTTCAACATTTAACTTTAATTTCATTTAAATTGGAAGGTATTCACTTAATCATTTTAATAACAATTTATAAAAATCCAATTTATAAATTCAAATCAATAATAAATATTCAATCTCAATTTTATTAAAAATTGAGAATATTCATGTAATTACTTTTTACCAAAATTAAGTTATAAATCATATTTTTCAAATTTCAAAATCAATAAGTTCAAATAAATTCTTATTTAAATTCAATTTAAATTCCAAGTCAACATTGGTTTATCTTCCCAACCTTTATTATTAAAGTTATAAACTATTTTAAAATATTAATAAAATTTTACATAAATACTTAGACATATTATAAACCAATTAAATTAAATTTATTAAGAAAATAAAATTATAATTTAAAAATCTAAAATTTATACATATTATATTTTAAAAAGCAATATTTAATAAAACCCATATATTTCCTTCCAAAACTTTGGAAATCATTTTTCAAAATATAGACCAACGGTGTCCGTATATAATTTTCTATCCTATGGTCAAGTGATACGGATATTTATCATTTCAATCCGCAATTTAAATATCTACGGGTATATATCATTTCAACCCGCAATCCCAAAATTCAATTCAATGAAAATCGCTTGGGTTTATCATTTCAACCCATAACGATTTTCTCCTATCCTACAAGATCGTTCGGGTATGTATCATTTCAACCCATAGGGAATTCTAAATTAATAGGGAACTTGCAGAGTGAGAAATAATATAACATATCAACAACAAGTATATATCATCAGTGATAAATTAAATAAAATGTAAACAACAGGATATGGTGTCATATCTCACAGGTGAACAATTAGGGATAATAACATATCATATATAACAATTAAATAATTAACAGTTCAAATTAGCAGCATATTTCAATTGTCGTTTCAAGTGAAATCAAACTTAATAAATATAAGAGTGTTAATCGGGAGTGATTGCTCACCTTTCGAGGCTAGAGAGAATAGATAACACGACAAACTACGATTTGAATCACGATCTAGACTATCGACCGATCCAACAAAAAATCTTAAAGCGAAGTAAGTTGAACACGGATTTGACGGACAAAGCTGGTAGATAGGAATCGATGAGAAAAATCAATCAGTTTGATAGAAACAGAATATATATATATATTATTAAAAATCATTGTTTTAAATTAAAACACATATATTAAAATCAAACATATATATATATATACATTTTGAAATAAATACATACATATATATATATACTTATTAAAAATGAAAAATACTTACATATATTATGTTTGTTCATTTGGAAATATATATATATATATATTCAATTACTAACATAACCCAAACAGAACATAAAAATCATTACAGACCAAAATTTAAAATCTATATATATACTAAATTTCTCACAGCCAACCAACAACATACCAAATACATACATAAACATCTATATATATATATTCTACTGTATATATTTGAAACCAACCCCATTAAACATATGACACTAAAATCTTCAGATCCAACTTAATTATAAAATCAAGCAACTTATTTTATTAAAGCTTATATACACTTAACAGATCCAGTATAAACCTACATAAATATATATATATATATACTTACTTAACTTATATACATAAACTGGCATATATATATATATACGGCTCACATAAACAACATATATAAACTGACATATATAGATTTATACGCATATATAAGTTGTTACAGAAATCAAATTTAAAAATGGTAAACAAATATTTAACATAGGACATTGTACATAATAACAAATCAACCTTCAGGCTAATCTACAACCCGCACCATACCTATATATACTAATGTATGAACTACCGTACACTAACATATATATAAATATATATGACTAACATATATTAGATATAAATATATATATCTTATAACAGAACATATGTAAACAAATATATATATATAACTTATATATTATAGGTCACTTTACACAACCTATTACTTATATAAAAATATATAACTTATATACTATATAACATTTAAAAATCAATATTCCATAGACATAAAAGTTGCAGACATTAAATACTGAAAGCATATAACCTGTGTATACATAAAATTCCACAACAAAAACCGAAACATATTATAACTAACATATATATAATAAGCTCTGCATATTCATATTTATACACCTATATATCATTATTTTTAAAATAGATACCCAACCGTATAGCCTCATATATTACCAAAAGATTTTGTATATATTCTTATATAGACTTAAGTATATAAATAAACACATATATACAAACAAATAAAAATAAAAGTATATATATATATACCTTAATATATATCAACAGAGAAGCTCGGCCAAGGCAGGAGTTGTGGTGGTGGAGGCTCGGCCTAGGCTAGCGGCAGGGTGGAAGGTGTCTGCGTGGGAAGGGAGAAGGCTGGTGGAGGAGGATAGGGTGGCAGCGGGTTAGCATGCTTGGGAAGGAGAGGTGAGGATGATGGTTGCATGTGAGGTGGAGCAAGGAGGCGTAGAGGGAAAGGCTTGGAGTGGAGGTTATGGGAAGAGAGGGAGAGGAGCTCGGTTGTTGGAAGCTTGGGTCGGTCATCGGGAGGCTGCTAATGGGTTTCGGCTGTTGATGCTTCAGGGAGAGGGACGATTTATGCTAACATATATATATATATATTATAAATTTTTCGTCTTTTCATTTATAAAGGCAAGAGAAAGATGGAGGAAGGGGAGAGTGGAGATGGCACAGTTTTGGGAAGAAGCGGATGGAAATAAAAATGTAAAGGTACGAAAATGAAAATGAAATATGAAAATGTAAAGGCACGGTTTTAAACAGGCAAATAATATGAAACAAATGAAAATGTAAAGTCACGAACGTTGATTTCATAGAATATTAATATCAAGTGACTATTTGCTTAAACGGTGGACAATCAATGGTCATAGAAACCAAAAGGTTCCAAAATGGATACCGATACGGTTATCTGTTTCGCGGTATCGCCGCGTACCGGACACCGAAACACAAAAACGAATATACTACGGAGATCAGCACGATAAGACGATCAAAACGATACACATATATCAGTGGTATGATCATCCTATCAAAAGTCAATATTCGGTACCGAAAATGCTGCTAATATGACGAAAATAAGATAAACGAAGGTAGAGAAATCCAAATTTGACAAAATGAAGTATGACGTCTCACTCAGAAGATGATAATCATTTTTATTATATAAAAATATTCAGGTTTGAGAAATATTTTATTATCATCAAATATTAATTGATTCAAATTTAAATAAAATTACACAACAAAATAAACTTCCATATCATCTGATGAAAATTTTCCGTTAGCTATGTTTATATAGACGTATTCCAAATATTAAATTTTTATTTACAAATTTAATTATTTAAAATTTCACAAAAATTTAGTTAATTACGTTATTAAAACCATTAAAATTTACGGGTCGTTACACTCTCCCCCACTCAAAACTTTTCGTCCTAAAAAAGGAACGAGGTAGGAGAATAGAAACAACCAGAAAGAGAATATAGATTGAAATACCAAATACAACAATTAATTTAAAGCCATATAAACTACACTTGTTTTAAAATTAGTTGATTCCCATTTCATTTTATTTAATCAATCAAATTCATTGTGTTCACATTTGATTGATTTCATTTCCATAATTTTTATTCAATTGATTTGTTTCAAATTCATTAACATTTATTGCAAAAATATTTACAACAAAATTTATTTTATTTTGCTCATTTATTAAATCTATTTGATCAACCATAGCTAATTCCACCTCAACATTCAACTTCAACTATTCAAAACCATATAGATTTCAATTTAAATAAATTAATATTCCACAATTTGGTTTAATCCATTTTATTCAGCTAATAAATAGTCATTCAATTTAAAATTGATTTTCTTTCATTTTATCAACCATTTCTTTCAAACAAATTCATTTTATTTCTTTTTAAATTAACTCATTTATTTTATCCATTTATCTCCAGCTGAGTTGATTCCACTAAAATTCAAGTTCACTATTCTTAAGTTCATATTTATCTGCTTAAATAGTCTTCTCTTTTGCTTATTTAATTCACTTAACATATTTTGCCACATATATTAGGTGTATACATCTTATAACCATATATTATTCAACAAATAAAATTTTCCCTTTTATTATCCAATTTATTATCAGTAAATTCCCTTAACAAAATATCATTTTTGATATCCTATTACTTATATCATAGTGTATATTATCCAATTACATTCTAATTACATTTAAACTTTCTAGGTAAGTTATATAAATGTTTCCGAGTGTAATTAAATACTATACAAATTTTCTTTTATTTACAACATTTGTATTAAGCTAGATTTTGGTTTGAACAATTTATTTCTTAAGTTTTCTCTTGTATAACCTTTTATTATACTCTAACATTTTAACTTTTTGAATATTTCAGGTAAGTTATATATGTTTTGGAATGTCAATGGGTGTTATACAAATTAATTTATACTAGTTTACTATTTCAAGTTGTTTTAAATTCCATTTCTTATTTTAAACATTCCCATTATTCAAAACTTTATTTCAATCATAGAAACTATCACTTAACATAAATTTAAAAATTAAATTTTCGGTTTAACTTTAAACAAAATTTGAAATAAATTTATATATTTTATACATCAAATCATATCAAAAATTCAAATCGAAAATCCATTTTCCAAAACAAAGTGTAGCAAAGCTGCTACATGGTCTCTCCACTTTGAGACTCGAAAATGAATGTCGATGATGCTGCAGTCATCATCGAAATTATTTTCCAGCGACAAATGAAGAGAGTACTGATTTAAAATTTTAAAATTTCTTTGGAAACGATTTCTATTTTGAAAATACCTTAAATAATATACTCTAAAAATTTTAAAAAAACCAAATTTTCTAAATTACCGGAAATTGAATTCTCAAATTCTTTATTTAAATTCCAAATCAATTTATAACCATGTTTTAATAATTTCATTTATTTATATTATGATGTAATAGTCAATGGTTTAATAAATGAAAATCAAATATTATCATTTCTAACAACCAATTTATTTAACTATTAAATTTCAGAAAATTATACTTTTATATATAAAATATGACCATACATAAAATTATTCCATTTATAAATTTTGAAACAATATTGTGTTAGTTTTCTCTGTTCAAGTGTTTTGGGATTTCTATCGATAGCGTTGATCAGACGAATTGATCGAAACCCAAAATTCAAACTCAACAATTCAAACAACACGATATAAAACATTTTTATGTTGAATACAAATACACTCCCTTACTCGGTGATTCAAGAATGGATAGAGATTCAAATTTTGAGAGACCCTAAACAAACGGATTTCAATTAAGAAAATAGGCTTGAAAAGGAGATAAGATAATTAAATAACAAAAGAGAAAAGACGGATAGACTTATATAAATCGCGGGCGACCTTAACCGGGTCAACCGAGACTTCAAGAATAAGATCGATGCAGAATAAGATTCATCACAAGAGAATTACCCTGGTCGTCTACTAGAGAAACATTAGGGCATAGCAAGAGATAGCAGCATCTAAACCGAGGATACAGAAATCTCCGGTGAATCAATGCCTGCTGTATAGGAGTTTCACCCCTTTACAAATCATTCTAAGATGGCGGGATCGCCGATTCATTATAGAGATCAACCGAAGTAGAGTTATGGGATACTCCAGAATCAAGAAAAACACAAACAAGAAGAGACAAGAATGGATTTCAGAACAAAGGGAAGAGTTCCAAAAATCCGAAAGAAACTGAATCAACGAGGGAGAAATTTAAGCTCTAATGAAGGTGATTCTGTGATTAAACTAACTCTATGCTAATTTTTGCCTAAACTAAAGCTCTGATACCAACTGTAACGACCTGCTATTACGTGTCATTTGCATCCGCACATGTCAGACTTGAATTGCTCAAAATAGCAGATTGTTAATTTATATGGCAAAACTCAGCATATACAGTAAATAAATCAATCACAGACATAGAGTAATATAACAATAGGCAACGAAATAGAATAAATAGTAGTTCATGAAGCTACTATATAAACATCATAGTTTGAAATAAAATACAACAGAATATCTCAAATACAATATAGTCTCGAATACAAACAGATGGCAAGACTGAACAAATAACTGGATAGCTAAAAGCTGAATAGATAGATCTTCAAACCAAGCTCCAATCTCCAAAGGTGAGTCTCAAATGCTGTGATGCTCAATCTGACCCGAGCGTAAAGCAAAACACAAAACACTCGAGTCGGGATTAACATTCTTATATTAATAAATTCAACTCAAGTGAAATATCAACTGAAATACAAGTAACTTAAAGGATGTTTGGGATTTCCATCCTCTAAGGATCCGTGAAACTATCTACTATGTAGTAATATACGCTATTATAATATGTCTATAGTAAAGCAAACTGCTAAAATAGCGTTAAGGCTTTACCCATATCCCCCTTAACACATTTTTATATATTCCCATGGTCTATATAGTACCATAATTCCTCCGTAAACTGGAGGGCTATCAGAGGGCACTCC
Organism: Allium fistulosum; assembly: GCA_030737815.1. Lineage (NCBI taxonomy): Eukaryota > Viridiplantae > Streptophyta > Magnoliopsida > Asparagales > Amaryllidaceae > Allium > Allium fistulosum. The sequence continues at coordinate 490,847,221 of CM060905.1, read as the reverse complement.
ATAGGTATGGTACAAACCAAACTCGTAGAAGGCGCGATAGGGCATGCGACACGGCACTCGAGGCAATGCCAGGGAAGATATGCCATTTACACTCCCGAGTTGGTGGTAACGCATAGCAGCTACTACCGCCCACCTCGTGACATACTCCCAAATCAAAGGGTGCACCCAATCAAATCACAAAAGCAATAGAATGGTATCGAAGAAATGTGCTCGATTGGAGGAATGACCTCACTTGGCCCGATATAGCTCCTGTTTTAGCCGCATTAAGCTGACTCACGAGAGTCAGGGCTACGTAAATACCATATAGAATCGTCACCAAACCATCCTACTTCATTCTGGAATCTCCACCACGTACACAGTTGTAAAAGTGGTTTTCGGTATTGGCAGAGAGTATGACAATATCTGATCCCAGTCTCTTTAACAACCAAACGCTTATTTCACACCGTGGCCATTTCATTTCAAATAGTTTACACTTCATACCAAAATATCATATCCATTTCAAAACCATATAAATTCGATATCATTATTCACTTTAAATAATATTCATTTCCATAATCGTAACACTTCCAAAAATTATAACACTTTCAAAACCATAGCACTTTTGAAATCATAACACTTTTGAAACCATAACACTTTTAAAATCATAACACTTTTCACTTAAACAGTTTAGACATTGAATAGTATATATATATATTAAAATAGTTATAAATTAAAATAGTTTATATATTAAAATAGTTTATATATTAAAATAGTTTATATATTAAAATAGTTTATATAATAAAATTAGTTTATATATTTAAAATAGTTTATATATTAAAATAATTTATATATTAAAATAGTTTATATTAAAATAGTGTATATAATAAAATTAGTTTCCTCCAGTTTCGCAAATTAATTCAAATCATCTTAAATTCCAAAATTTCAACTTAAATCAATTCCAGTTTAACCAATTTCAATTTAAAGGTCAAAGATTCAATTCAAATTTCTCAATAAACTATTTCAATTCTTTATCGATTTCAAATCCAGGTTTTGTACTATCACTTTAATTCCAATAAGATTCAAGTTTAAATATTCAACATTTACAATATAAATTTCATTTATATTTCAACATTTAACTTTAATTTCATTTAAATTGGAAGGTATTCACTTAATCATTTTAATAACAATTTATAAAAATCCAATTTATAAATTCAAATCAATAATAAATATTCAATCTCAATTTTATTTAAAATTGAGAATATTCATGTAATCGCTTTTTTATCAAAATTAAGTTATAAATCATATTTTTCAAATTTTAAAATCAATAAGTTCAAATAAATTCTTATTTAAATTCAATTTATAAACCAATTTAAATTCCAAGTCAACATTGGTTTATCTTCCCAACCTTTATTATTAAAGTTATAATCTATTTTAAAATATTAATAAAATTTTACATAAATACTTAGACATATTATAAACCAATTAAATTAAATTTATTAAGAAAATAAAATTATAATTTAAAAATCTAAAATTTATACATATTATATTTTAAAAAGCAATATTTAATAAAACCCATATATTTCCTTTCAAAACTTTGGAAATCATTTTTCAAAATATAGACCAACGGTGTCCGTATATAATTTTCTATCCTATGGTCAAGTGATACGGATATTTATCATTTCAATCCGTAATTTAAATATCTATGGGTATATATCATTTCAACCCGCAATCCCAAAATTCAATTCAATGAAAATCGCTTGGGTTTATCATTTCAACCCATAACGATTTTCTCCTATCCTACAAGATCGTTCGGGTATGTATCATTTCAACCCATAGGGAATTCTAAATTAACAGGGAACTTGCAGAGTGAGAAATAATATAACATATCAACAATAAGTATATATCATCAGTGATAAATTAAATAAAATGTAAACAACAGGATATGGTGTCATATCTCACAGGTGAACAATTAGAGATAATAGCATATCATATATAACAATTAAATAATTAACAGTTCAAATTAGCAGCATATTTCAATTGTCGTTTCAAGTGAAATCAAACTTAATAAATATAAGAGTGTTAATCGGGAGTGATTGCTCACCTTTCGAGGCTAGAGAGAATAGATAACACGACAAGCTACGATTTGAATCATGATCTAGACTATCGACCGATCCAACAACAAATCTCAAAGTGAAGTAAGCTAAACACGGATTTGACGGACAAAGCTGATAGATAGGAATCGATGAGAAAAATCAATCAGTTTGATAGAAACAAAATATATATATATTATTAAAAATCATTGTTTTAAATTAAAACACATATATTAAAATCAACATATATATACATTTTGAAATAAATACATATATATATATATATACTTATTAAAAATGCAAAATACTTACACATATTATGTTTGTTCATTTGGAAATATCTATATATATATTCAATTACTAACATAACCCAAACAGAACATAAAAATCATTACAGACCAAAATTTAAAATATATATATATACATACTAAATTTCTCACAGCCAACCAACAACATACCAAATACATACATAAACATATATATATATATATTCTACTATATATATTTGAAACCAACCCCATTAAACATATGACACTAAAATCTTCAGATCCAACTTAATTATAAAATCAAGCAACTTATTTTATTAAAGCTTATATACACTTAACAGATCCAGTATAAACCTACATAAATATATATATATATACTTACTTAACTTATATACATAAACTGGCATATATATATACGGCTCACATAAACAACATATATAAACTGACATATATAGATTTATACGCATATATAAGTTGTTACAGAAATTAAATTTAAAAATGGTAAACAAATATTTAACATAGGACATTGTACATAATAACAAATCAACCTTCAGGCTAATCTGTAACCCACACCATACCTATATATACTAGTGTATGAACTACCGTACACTAACATATATATAAATATATATGACTAACATATACTAGATATAAATATATATATCTTATAACAGAACATATGTAAACAAATATATATATATATATGTATGTATAACTTATATATTACAGGTCACTTTACACAACCTATACTTATATAAAAATATATAACTTATATATCTTTTCGTTTATAAAAGCAAGAGAAAGATGGAGGAAGGGGAGAGTGGAGATGGCTTTTGGGAAGAAGCAAATGGAAATGAAAATGTAAAGGTACGAAAATGAAAATGAAATATGAAAATGTAAAGGCACAGTTTTGAATAGGCAAATAATATGAAACAAATGAAAATGTAAAGTCATGAACGTTGATTTCAGAGAATATTAATATCAAGTGACTATTTGCTTAAAGGGTGGACAATCAATGGTCACAGAAACCAAAAGGTTCCAAAATGGGTACCGATACGGTTATCCGTTTTGCGGTTTCGCCACGTACCGGACACCGAAACACACAAACGAATATACTACAGAGATCAGCATGACGAGATGATCAAAATGGTACACAGATATCAGTGGTATGATCATCCTATCAAAAGTCGATATTTGGTACCGAAAATGTTGCTAATATGACGAAAATAAGATAAACGAAGGTAGAGAAATCCAAATTTGATGAAACAAAATATGACGTCTCACTCAGAAGATGATAATCATTTTTATTATATAAAAATATTCAGGTTTGAGAAATATTTTATTATCATCAAATATTAATTGATTCAAATTTAAATAAAATTACACAACAAAATAAACTTCCATATCATCTGATGAAAATTTTCCATTAGCTATGTTTATATAGATGTATTCCAAATATTAAATTTTTATTTACAAATTTAATTATTTAAAATTTCACAAAAATTCAGTTAATACGTTATTAAAACCATTAAAATTTACGGGTCGTTACACAAATGATACATTAATAACGAAAAGAATACATGTATAAAATGTCATTACTGGGTGAGGTTAAAATAGATTAGAAATAAGATATTGCCTGAATGATTTATAAGCATTAAACTTGTGCCTGTATTGTACTTCAGCAAAGTCTATACATGCTTCAGTGTGTAAGTTGTTTAAATATTGACTGAGATCGAGTTCTTACTAGAGAGTCAACACAACAGAGTCATTGATTATTTCCAAATTCGACCAATACTAAAAATAGTTTATAAATCCTACAAACTAATGATAAAATCAATTCAAATGTTGTACTAAATTTGAATGGCAGTTTTGATTATCTAGTTGAAGTCGAAAATTAATTAAAACAATGTACAAAAGTGTATGTTGATATAATTAAACGATAGGATTAAATAATTGATTCAAAGTGAGTCAATGACGTTTTGACCAATCTAGAATCAAATGTAGGCCGACCATGACAGGGAGTAGGGCAATGGGACCTAATATTATAGGTTTTGAGGAAAATGAGGGAGATATTTGATACCTTGAGTTCTATAAATAGTTAGCCTCTACTCTCATTATCTTTACATCAACCAACATAAACCTTAGCCTCCAGTTGACATTGGTGAAGCTAAGGAGATAGCATTACAACTTGTTGCCAAGGAGATGGAGGAGAGAACTAAATAACCAACATATTTGACAATCAACGTGGTCATAAGGAGAAGGTAATTCCTTTAGTTATTTAATTATATATACATGCATATATATCATCTTCATATCTAAGCTTGTGTGACATTGATTATTTCGGCCATGATAAAACAAAAATATGAAAAAATATTTCTAATATTTAATTAATAAATAAATCATTTTAAATACATGCATACACACATAAGTACTCATGCACATGCTTTACATGTGAGTAAGCAGGTGCTATGCTTCACTAAAAACCTAAAATGTCTTATAATTAAATATTGCTCATGTACCTATGACTACGTATATTTTATGTGGGAAGATTATCTACTGCTTTAAGAAATTGATTTGATACTTGAAATTTGTAAATAAAAAATATTATGAATGATTGATCTCAAATACAAAGTGAAAAACATATCTCCTTATGTTCATCCTTTAATAAAGTAATGAGGATATATTATTGAAATTAAGTGGAAAAAATAATAAACACACACATAATTTGATATATTTCAAATTAAAAACTAAAAAAATCAATGCTCTATATTATATATTATACAAAACAAAATAGAAGTAAAAAAATCTATTTAATTGGTAAAAATACCAATTTTCTTACATTAAATTTAGACATATAACACAATAAAACAAAGATAAAATTTACTAGAATACACTTCTGGCATCCATGATTACACTAAGATTACATTGTGGTTGCATTGATTACATGAACAATATGTAGTGTTGAGTGCAATTTTGTTCACACCGTGTATTAAAATAAAACTGGTAGTGATTGATGAAATTCAGGGGCCTCATGCAATTGAACCCATGAGAACCTCTAAACACCAATTACAATAACCACGGTGTTAGTTTAACACTAGTGTGAATAAAATTATATTTGTGTAGCGCTATAATTACATTTCTAATTGTCATAACTATGTAAAATGGTTATTAACAATTACATAATATCATTTTCAAATGTCATAATAACTTAACTTTATACAGTCGTCATTTTTAATGATATTACAACTAAATCATTAGAGATGGGTATTTTTGCCATTTCTAAAGCTTCAAATCAGGTGTTCTCATTATATATAGATATTTATATAAAACATATAAATTATTTGCATCTTCAAATAAATTTAAAAAATATTTTTTTAGATCTGGTCCTTTGTATGTATATGTATGTATGTATGTATGTATTTTAAATAAATATTTTATTTATTTAAAGCACTAAAAATAGTTTATGTTTGAAAAAAATTGTTTTAGTTTTCCAATGGAAAAATAATTTTGAATTATATATATATATATATATATATATATATCTGTGTGTGTGTGTATCTATGTATGTACATTCGTAAACTTTAATATGAAAGTTTACTGATAAAAAAATTATTTTATTCAATATTTTCGCATTTAGAATCATAGTTAAAGAACACTATTTTTTTATTTTTGTTTAAAAAGTCAAATAAATTTTAAAATTAATGATTTTTATTTTTAAAAAATAATAAATATTCAATCAGATATTTATATAAAATACCCCATTTGCTTGCGGTTGCAAAAAAATATTAGTTAAATAAATAATATATATATATATATTAGATATTTATTTTGTAAAGGTTAAATCTATTTAATTTGAATTTTAAATTATGTATTATTTATAATTCAAATATTAATTTATAAATATAGTTTAGTATATATTTATATATACAAATAATTTAAAACACTTTTACAAATCAATAAATTTATTTTAAAACAAAATATTACACATACATAATTATACAAACACTAATTAAAATAAAAAGGCGGTTAATATATATAATATAAATAAATTAGTTTGGATTAGTGTTAGCATACGTTTAATTATATAATGTATATGCATCCCTTTGACATTTATATATAACATTACCAATATGTTTATTAACCATAAATCACAATAGTTAATTACAAGCATGTTCCCGTATTACCCCAGGTTAGATAATACTACTTAATACAGCTGTAATGCCACTAAGGAAACATGAATTTACCGACCTTGATATTGATTAAATAGATATATATATATATATAAGTAGATGTCGTAATACCTCATGAAAGACGTCAACTTATATATATTTTTAAGTTAATTGCATTATTTTCTTAAACCCATTTTATTTTTAAATGATGATTTATAATAGAAATGATGATTAAGTTAAATAATTATATTAAATATGCATATAAAACACACACATATGTATGTATGGTTTTTGGGATTTATAACCATTGCATACATACATATAGTATACATACGTACATACATAAATATATGTATGTATATGGTTTTGTACACATATATATTTAATATCATATGTATATAATGAATGTTTAAGCTCTACTAAGCGCATTAAATACCACTTCGTCCTTTTGGAATATTACTGTAGTTGGGCTTACGATCTGTCCTTTTGGTAATAGCTCTACTAAGTGCACTGAATAACACTTCGTCCACTTCTCTTTATCTCCATACCTTTACTCTGAAGCTCATGAATCCTAGCTAGCCTGATATTTCACCTATTTTCATTTTACGTATTCATTAGAATTTTATACATGTGCATGTGTATGTACATGTAAATATTATTTAAATGAATTTTATGGATAACTTACCACAAACTCGGTGGAAGCATCGTTTACTTGGTTGTTAGCGGTGGACCAATCTATGACTCAATGTTATGTGTCTTACAATAAATTTGCCAACATGTAGGCTCCTTATGATGTTATTCGTAATGAAATCTGAATTAAGTAAATTATAATTTAACCCTATTTTAATTTATATAAATGTTAAATAAATCTAACAAATAAATATATAACAGATCATTACAATGATCTACATATGATATAGATCCATCGCTATTCAACCTAGAATTTCGATTCCTAATTCTGGCATTTTGTCATGCTTTCCTTTTGAAATCCTTTGTCTCTCAATCTTCAAGAATTACTCATAGATCTCCTAAGCAAGGGATGCATGCTTTTTGCCATTCCTGTGCATACCATATGTACATTCCAGGTATTTATTTTATTGCTATGGACCCCCAAGTCTTTCTCATAATTTCTTCACAAATGTCATCTTTCCAAGCAAATTTCCTCTACAATTGCAAATTGAATATATTATGAAAATAACGACATATATATTTATATAGTGTGTTGTGTAATAAAATTATTTTACCATATATTCCTGAAACATGACTGTCTTGACGTCATTCGAAATGTCAGTAAATATAGGCTAGAACTATGACATGTGCAAGCATGCCTTTACAGATGGTATCAAATGTGGCGTTATTATTTAAATCATAACTGCATACAGACACACACACACAGATATATATATATATATATATATATATGCATATCTAATAATAAGCTATCGGGTGTATGTACACACACACACGTACGTGTATGAGAGTGTATATGTATTAATGTTAGTTTGTATATGATTTCAGTTGTATTCAAATAAGTAATTAATCACATTGTTCCCCGTTCTTTCTAGAAGACATCAACTTGTTAGACGGAGGAAGGGTCTATCTCAAACGCATGAGTGGGTGGACTGGTAGCATTAATAGGCGCATCTATCTAAATAAACAAAGACATCATATGTGCATTAATGTTAGTTGAGTGGGTTCCACCATGCTCTGATGAGCAAGAGCTACCCTGACCTGATGAGAAGCTACCCTAACCTGATGAGGAGCCAGCACAGTTGTATACTCTATGGCTTCGACTAGACATATCTATTATAATAATACATATGCAAATATGTATATAAAATAATAATGGATATGTATATTTCACAATGCCATGCAACTAGAGTAGTAATTAGAGCAAGTTTGAATTATGTTACGTAAATGAGTGAATATGACACTGAGATTAGCAGCTTCACCTACAAAAATAAGAATGGAATAGATTTGGTCTCAATGTATATCGCCCCAAATTTAAAAACTTGTACAGTTGGTTATCATGACAAATGGAGAAAAATGAAAAAATAGTGATATATGAAAATAGTCTTTCAATAAATTATACATAAGCTACCAATTGTCAATAGCATTACCAAAATCACCATTTACAATTTTATCATCATACTCATGTTTATTAACTTCGACGTGATCATTAACCCTGACAGCTTCATCTAATTTAACTCCTCTAAATACATCATTATTAAATAGTTATATATCATCGATGTCTTCTATTATTCGGACTATGTCATTGTCCTCTAGATCATTTTGGTACGACAGATCGTCGGTTATGATTATGTCCCTACCGAATGATCATCTTAGTTTATTTTAATGACAACCCACCGGTCGCCTTTCCAGTTGTTCATGGCGGGATAAGGTACTTAATAAACTTGTGTTGCTTACGTTGCTAGCATGAATGATTTATTTCCTTTACATCGCTTTTTATGGTTTATCTAAACAAAAGGATAATCTTTATATATAGACGAAATCCTGCATCAAAAGTAGTATCAAGCCACTTACATTTGAGTAAAAAATTTAAGCTCCACCATTGTTGCATAAGTGAGTTCAGTTATTTCCTGTAAAGCTTCATAATAATCTTATAAATCATCACCCTATTCATCGTCTATAACACATACTCCACCGTTGTAAGTTTTTTTACTGGCTCCAAACTCCGTTGTGTAAGATGTAAAATCATTTTCGTACATGATTATGCATTTTCTATATCTTGTCAGTGGGACTAATGCAAGAGTTTTATAACAAATATGAATAACCTATTGAATTAAATTAATACACATTAATATACGTAATAACTAATTTCATATGAATTTTATTCAACGATTATATACGCTTACATAATTCTGAAACCAAGCCTCAAATCCTTTAATGGGTTGAGCCCTTGGATTTTATTGCTTGAATCAACTGCTAAAAATTAATTTTGTTAAGATAAATATGATTATGATATATAACATTGTATTGATAGTAAATGAAAAATTATAGTTTTTCCTAATAAGATACGATAATACTTCACAATTGAGAAGCCCCATTGTTCTAGCTATGACAAACTCCTTAAGTGTTTGAAAACTTCAATTCTTCTATTTACTGGAAGGACATCCATGTTTTTTTAAATGAAAAGAGAAATACCAGATGACTCATCCATAGCATCATCATTATGAGGATTGATATTGGAATTAGCTTAATATGGTCTTCGAAATAATAACTGAAAAATGTGGATGCTTCCTAAAAAATATATGCTTGACATATTGAACCTTCAATGCATGCTTTTTATTTTACTTTTTTGTCTAAGTTAACTCAAATACTTTCATATGATAAAGTTCTCGATTATACATTTACTACATTGATTTCGAAAAAGAATATAAAACATACTTGTATTTTACGTATCTCTCAAAAGGATACATCTATCTGTATAGCATCGGTCCTCATATTAAAGCTTCAGTTGGCAGATATACAATTAGATGTTCCATGCAGTTGAATATTAAAGGAGGAAATATTTTCTCCAATTTACACAATAATTTAGTATATCTGTTTCTAATTTTTCCAACATACTTGTATTAGGTGTGGTTGAGCACAACTCTTCATAGAAAAAACCAAGCTTGATAATAGGCATCTAAACCTTCTGTGGCAATAGCCTATAATACTATCGTGAAAGAGTCATAACAAATACACGACAATCATGATTCTTCATAGTCGACATTTGAAGATCTTTCATATCAACACATCTTTTTATGTTAAAAGCAATTCCATTTGGAAATCTAACATTTTGGACCCACTCCAATGGTTTTTATCGACACTTATTATCCAACTCATAACAAACAAGACAATTAAAATTTGACCATTCTCTATCAATCTTAAGCTCAGAATGATTACAGCATAACATGATATCCTTTTTTGACTTCAAATCATCTTTTGTTTTCCTTTCATGTTCATTACCATGTTAAATAAGTTTCAAACACATTTTACTCATTATGCATTACATTCATATTATGTCGAAGGTTATGATTATTCTAATATGATAACTCCCAAAATACAGTTTATTTACATCAATTGTGATACTCTCCTTATCATTTGAATTTCTACAAAGACGGCAACTTTTGAATTTCAAAAACGGTGACCCTAAATCTAAGGTTTTGCAAAATCGCATCCATCCATTTTCGCTCATCTCCTCTAATCTTTAACTTTTGATTTCTATGCAAGCACTTTTTCGACGATCGACCTTCTGTTAGATCCTTTTAGTTCTTCGCAGTGGTGGTTACTCTTCTGTCCGGTCATTTGATGAAAGGCACACTGCCTCATCTTGACGCGATTGAGGAGTTCCCTCCTTCCATTTCTCAAGGTTTGATTGGAAATTGCTGGTTCTGAGAGATATAGTACTATACCATAATCTGTTTTTGGGCTTCATCCATCTCATGCCACCTCGACTAAATCACTGCGAGCTGAGGATGTAAGGCTTGGGTGTGATGATTGTGCAAATACTTCTGGTGTGCGGGTGGATTCTTTGCATCCGCCTGTTAAGGTGTCTTCTCTATCTTATGTAGTTGCTAAAGGTTGTAGTTCTTTGAAATCTTGTTTGATCCCAAATTCGTTGTAAAGACCTGCAATTTTATCGTTTTGATTTGTGAATATTTAATTATTTTAAATATTTAAATAATGGTTTTAAATGGTCAAATAACCCTTTTTTAGTTGATAAATAATGATAATAAACTAATATTTGGAAGTTTGTTTACACAATTAAGTAGTTCGATGAAAAATTGAAAATGTGACCGAAAATTGTTTTTCATATTTTCGACTTTTTATCGAACATAAGTTGTTACACACATACGTTCACTTTTGTAACATATACTTATACATATTATAAGTAATTTAATAAAGTAAAAAGGGTTAATAAAAATAAGCGTGATTAAAGTGTTCAAAAAGTAATTAAGTAAGAGTGGACCTTTTTTCTATTTTAAAAATCAACAAAACACAAAATATAAGACAAAGGAACATTAGAAAAAAGAGATGTGATGGCTTAGTACCAAGGCATGGTGAAAGAGAGGTGATTTATCAAAATTTTAAGGAGGGTATTAACTTAGGATAGTTTAGTAATTACCACTTTCCATTTTCTATAAAAGAACACCTCTTTTCTACTTTCTACTTTACTTCATTTTGTATCATTTCCATCTTCTTACTCTTTTTTCCACTTTTTTCACTATTTTTTCATCTTTTTTCCTAAAAGAAAATCACTCAAATTCACTTCTTTTCACTTTTAAATCCATAAACAAGTTCCTAAAACAATTACCATCACTCTTTACACCCCAAAGTCATAAACTTTTTTGTCCAAATCCTATTTTTGCCTAGGGCCGTGACCACTAGAAGAAAGAAGGGGGTGGTGCGTGAGCAATTGAGGGCTAGGGGAGGGCTTTAGCCAAACTTGCAAGGTGCTGTGTTGGATATTGGAGTGTAGGAAGGTAGTGGCTCTGTGTTTAGTTTGAATTGAAGTGAGGTTTCTCACCTTAAATTGGTTTTAAAATCAACAAAATGTTTTAACAATTTAGTGCTTATAGTATTGCGTATATGTAGTTGTGATGTGCATTTATTGTTGTTTTTTGTTGATTCTCGCTTGAAAGTGGATAACATAAATAACCATTATGTTTCATGGGACAAAAGTGATAAATGGAAGTTGAAGTGTCTTCGTAGCGAATAGATCGCTATGGAAGCACTTAGGAGAAAAAATGTGTAGAGGGACCCAAAAGGATTCCTTGCCCGTTGATTTACATTTCATTTATATATCTGTATATGAAATCATAATATGCTGTGGTTTGGTAATGTTGAATATAACTTGAATAGTTGAACTCCTTTGAGAATAAAAATAAATGGGAGTTATGGTTTTGAAATGACTTCAACTTTTGGATATTTTGAAGTAAATATTTTCTTTATTTAAATTGGTTTAAAATATAGAAAGAAAATGGACTTTAAAAGCTATTTAATTTACAAAACTAAGTGGTAAAATTATAGGTCCATACAACGATAGTCGCTATGGGTGCACTTTGAAAACCCGAGATTTTAGTAAAGTAAAAAAGGTTATCTACTTAGAAATTTTTGAAAGGCCTTTTCAAATTTGTTTATAAAGGTTATATAATTATTTTAAAAGGATTTGAAGTTTTTAAATATGTTTTAAGTATTTAAAACAAGTGGTTTATTTTAAAGAAATTCCTTTACTTTTTAAAGTCAGATTCTCTCTTAAAGTGATGTTTTTTATTTATGATTTGGATGGAGGTTTGTACTTTGTTTAAAAGTGTTTAAAAGAGATTTGGAATTTGTATAAATGGTTTTTGTAGGATTTATATTTGAATTATCTAAGTGGCTTACTCTTACATAAATGGAAATCTTATCTTTCCAAACTAACTTTGGTTTAACAATGATCTTTAAGTGATGTTTTGGATAAGTGTTTTGAATTGTGATTTGAGTAGTTTAAATTATGAGGAAGAATTTTTAAAAATGATTTAAGTTTCAAAGATATTTAATGTGAGATTTTTAAACAAAGGGTTTATTTAAAGGAAATCTATTTGTTTTCCAAAGTTGTATTCTCTTTTAAAGTGATGGTTTTTAAGTTATGTTTCGAATGGAAGTTTAAACTTTATTTAAAGCATGTTAAATGGGACTTGAAATCTATGTAAGTATTTTAAGAGATTATTTGATATAATAAACAAGTAGTATTTTTATAAAAGGAATATTAGTTTCCAAATTAACTTTGGTTTAAACAAAGATTTCAATAAGAATTATATGAAGGGATTAAACTTTGTTTAAAGAAGTTTATAAAAAGTATTTTTAAAACATAAAGGAAACATGGATTATAACACTATTGTTGTAATAAATGTTTCTGAGAAAAGGAAAGAGATTATGGACTGTAACATCTTTGTTATAGTAAATGGTTTTGGGAAGGATGAAAGGAAGTCTTATTTTATAATAACGAGTGTATATGCACATCCATTTGAACCTGCATATGGTTACTTGAGTATTTGGATTATATATGTCATAACAGTTATAATACCATTTTTAATGAGCACAATAATTTAATTTCTTCATTACAACCTTTTTTATGATTACTATATTTATTGTTATTGACCGAATATTAGCTACTTTTATTTCGTCCTGCAATATTTCACTTACTCTTTTAACTATTAATTTTATGATGGATAAAAATTATTGCTCAATCAATGTCATTTTACTCTTCCAACAAAAACATGGAGAACTATAACATATTTACAAATTAAGTGCTAGCATTTGTATTTATTTAGTGAATGTAACAAAAAAGCAATGTGTGTGCTCATCATATTTGCTTACAATTGGATACGAAGATTTCGTACAAATTCATTATTTCTTATAATATATTTTTGACTCGAAACAAATATACCCATCATTCATCATAATTAGATATTATCCAATACTAAGAGTTTTTAACTAAGTATTATATAAATGATTTCAATGTTGTTCCATTTTAATTAGGGATGGGCATGGGTCGGTTTGGTCTGGTTTGGAGCCCAAATCATTTTCATACCACATCAAACGGCAAGTTAAAATCAATAACCATAATATTATTTTTTAATGCGGTCTAGTTCCGATCCGGTTTAGTAATGCTATGGTCTAGTTTCGGTCTGGTTCAGTATGAAGTCATATTACATTTGTTTAGATAACTTGAATAAATTGAATAAATAGCAAGAATATTAATGAAAAACAAATTCAAATAAAAAACAATCATTCATAAATAATGCGTATGGTGTGTATCTTTACACATATCAGGTACTAAAATGGTTCATTAATAAATATATGAAGTTCAAACACTCATACACTTAATATTTTGGTATTTTTGGGCTAAAAATAAAATAAAATCCTATCAACAACGTTAAATTCTACCAAGCGGATCGGTCCGGTTTGATGTCGTTAGTTCAATCCTGCAAACTGCAACTGCACGGTATTAAACTGGATCGATCTAGTTTTTGATATTTGATTTGATTAGAAGATATGATGCGGTTTACCAAACCATTTTAGTGGTTTGGTGTGGTTTGTTTCCATATGTCAGTGCGGTTTATGCCCACTCCTAATTTTAATACTGAATGTATCGTATTACATGTTCCAGTTAGCTCAAATTAGCAACAATGTCATTTTCTAAAAATAAAGTTCCATATTCATTATAAAGGAGGCAAATTATTAAATCCTTTGCCACAGTCCTTCCGTTAGTAATTAAATAAAAAACAATTGAATTGGTGATTACAAAAAGCATAAAGCGCACCATTTTAATACTTATAACCAAACAAATTCAAAGTTAAGCACAGAGGCAACATGTGACCACTATAATGAAAAATATGGGAGTTTAGTTTAAGCTAAATAAGTGGCACCTAACAACCATTAATATTTATATCCGAAACATCACTAAATAAATCATAAAAATATCACTAAATAAATTCTTTAACATGTGAGGAACAGTTCGGCTAACCTGTATTCCAAAAGTATACTAGCTCAACTAAATAAATCATGAATTTCGGTAGTAATATGTAAAATGATTCATCATAAAACTGTTCCATTTCAAATAAAAGAATAATTTTTATTAATAAATTTCAATATCTATATCATAAAAATCAACGCATAACCATTAGTATATCATCCAGAGGAGCACATCCATTATATTACTTGGCATTAAGACACCATAGAAACTGAAATACATAATAAACTTATTGTTTTTTCTTTCTTTTATCCAAATATTTGATCTATGCATGACTCATTAGCATTCACTATAGAATCTGTACATTATGAACTTTTTTAATTTCTTGCTGGTTCAATAGGTCTTTGAAAATCTTAACCAACCCATAAACTTAATTCCACAAGTTGAACCTTTCTTGGGCCATCATTATTCACAAAGTATAATCCTTTAGTGTATTGGCCTAACCAAATAGGAATCTAGCCTATTCCAAACATTCCTCCATTATAGACAATTTCTTCTCCATCTTCTTCCCACATGAGCTCCGGTTGCATAGTGATCCACTTAATAATGGCTTGCTTGCCATTTTACCTACAGCCCAAGCACAACTGCTTCGACAAAAGCATAAGCGATCTAAGCCAGAGCCTTTCCTCTACCACCCATCAATCTCGGAGCAGGACCAACAGAAGCATAATGCCAATTTCTATCCATGTTAAAAAACCATCTTCCAGCGATTATCATTGATCGGGTAAACCCATCATCGCTTGTGTAGTGAAAAATCAGAGTTTTGGACAGCGGAAGCAGAACAACCAATGATCTAGTTTGTCGACAATCTCAACAATTCCAATCCAACAAAGAGAATAAAGAGAAAAATTAAAGAGCACAAATTATAGATGAAAGATAGAAAAGGAAAGAACACAACGATATAATGAGGTTCGGGTATGCCTACGTCTTTGGGCCCAACAACCTTTGTTACTTCTCTCTTCAAGATGGAGTACAATATGAGAAGAAATAAATCTGTAACGACCTGTCTTTTTGGACGGTTTAAATCTACGATAAGACACACACGCCAAACTCAAACCATTCAAAAGGGCAGATTGTTATGGGGTAAATAAGAAAAAGCAGAGAAAGAAAGAAAAAAACAAATACAGAATCTCGCAGCGGAATGACAAAATATAATAACCAAATAAATAGTTCATGAGACTGTTTTACAAATAACATTTGATTACACTTACAATACAAAATCATAGTACATACAGCAGTAATAAATAAGTAATGCGGCGGAACAACATGATGCAGTGGAAATGATAGAATATATAGTAATAGTACTAAATCTTCGTCTTCGTCCTCCAAGAGCGGTCTTCGATATACTAAAAAGCTCAGACTGACCCGAGCAAATTGAAAAGACAAAACACTCGAGTCGGAACTAATAGATCTTATGTAAGTTAAATCAACAGTAAATAAATATGAGTGTAATGGCGTCGGAGATGTTTACGGGTTTTGACATCTCCTATCCAGTGTCAAACGTGAGTGCAATAACTTAAGAGATGTTCGGGATTCCCGTCTCCTAAGGATCCGTTAAACTATCTACATACATAGTACAATATGCTATTATAATAGTGTCTACAGTAAAGTAAAGTATTAAAATAGCGTTAAGGCGTTACCCATATCCCCCTTAACACATTTTTATATATTCCCATCGTCTATACAGTACCGTACGCTCCAAACTGGTGATTTACCCAGAGGGCACTCCATAGGTATGGTACAAAACAAACTTGTAGAAGGCGCGATAGGGCATGTGAACACGGCACGCGAGGCAATGCCAGGGTAGATATACCATTTGTGGATCCGGACTGGTGGTAACGCATAGCAGCTACTACCGCCTACCTCGGAACACACTCCCATAATCAAAATCAAGGCTGGCCACCAAATCATCACAAAGTTATAATATGGTATCAAAGAAGCATGTCCGATAGGAGGAATGACCTCACTTGGCCCGGCGTGACTCCTGTTTTAGTCACATCTAAGCTGACTCACGGGAGTCAGGGTCACGTCAATACCTCATACAGAATCGTTCACCAAACCATCCTACTTCATTTTTGGAATCTCCACCAAGTACACAGTTGTTAAAGTGGTTTTCGGTATTGGCAGAGAGTATGAAAATATCTGATCCCAGTCTCTTAAACAACCAAACGCTTATTTCACACCTGATGGTTCTTTTACATTTCCAAAACTGATTTATAATTTATATCAAAATATTATATTCTCAAAACCATATCATTTTCGAAATCATATTTACTTTCGAAATTATATCACATTTGAAATTATATCACTTTCGAATTCATATTTCCAAAATAGATTAAATCCTCATTTAAAATCATCATATTCCTGAAATATGTCATTTAAATCCCTAATTATGTTATAACATCATTTAATCGTATTCTACTTAAAAACCAAGGATTTAAATATAAAACTTCCACTTTACAAAACCTGAAATTCAGAAAATAGTTTAGATAGTTTAAAAATATAGTTTAAGATAGTTTAAAATAGATTAAAACAGATTGATATAGTTTAAAATAGATTAAAATGGATTAATATAGTTTAAATAGATTAAAATATATTAATATAGTTTAAAATAGATTAAAATAGTTTAATATAGTTTAAAATAGATTAAAATAGTTTAATATGGTTTAAAATATATTAAAATAGATTAAATAGATTTAAAATAGATTAAAATGGGTTAAAATGCTTTAAATAGATTTAAAATAGATTAAAATACTTTAGAATTTCGATTTAAACCAATTTCCAATTCCAACCTTCAAACTTGGATTTTCAAAGTAATTCAATTTATATAAATCAATTTCCTTCAAAATATCATTTAATCCAATTCAAGGTTTAAGGGTTTTAAAATCGTTTAATTTAACCAATCCGGTGTTCGTATATAATTTTCTACCCTATGGTCAAGTGATACAGATATTTATCATTTCAATTCGCAAAGATTTAAATTTACGGGTATATATTATTTCAACCCGCAATCCCAAATTCCAAATCAATGAAAATCGCTTGGGTTTATTATTTCAACCCATAACGATTTTCTCATATTCTATATATGACCGTTCGGGTATGTATCATTTCAACCCATAGGGATTTTCTAACAATAACTAAGGGAACTTGCAGTGTTATAACAATATAAATATAACATCAAATCATCCAATATCAAGAATTAAACATACATCACAATCATCACCCAAATCAACCAATAAACATCAATAGATAATTGATTATCATTAACAGGTATTAAATTGACAATTAAATTTAATATTAAGTTAAACGATGATTAAATGCAATAAAAGTTAAATTTAACTAGAATGACAATTTAAATATACCAAACATCAACCAATCAATTCCAAATCACATCATAAATTCAATTTAACTAACATAAGATAATTTAGTAGTTGTGAGTGGGCTAAAACACTCACCTTTGATTTATAATCGATTTAAATCCAATAAAAGCCCAAAATTCCAATAGAAGAAATCGCGCGTGAATCGAAGTTTATATGCAAAAGATATTCACGTTATAAGAAATATTATTAAAATAATAATTGGTACACGTTTAAATAAAAATAAACAAAGTTTAATACTTACGTTTTTCTCAAGATAGGCTTCAGGCAAAGATGGAAAAACAAACTAAGATGAGCGCAGAACTTGTAGGGAAAAAAGGATGAAACTCATGTTTCATAAAAGAAAGCTTTTTGAATTTGCAAAATGAGAGCTTTTGAATTTGCAAGTTCACATTAAAATGATTCAGGGAAAGGAAGATCTGAAATGGGGATCTAAACATAGGAAACGAAGCAGCGACAAGAAAAAAAATGAAGGAACAAATTTAAAACGTGAATAATTTGCTGATGAGATTATAGCTTCAGCAAAGAATAATTTGAACAAAATGAATATGAGGTGTCAGGGAAAACAAAATGTAAAAGAAGAAATAAAGTGGCAGGTTATTTAATAATAAAGAAACGAAGGTGGAGGGACAAAAATGAATGTCACGTTTCTAAAATGAAGGCTTTAGGAAATATAGGCTACCAAAATAAATAAATAAATATGAGGTGGAAGAAGGCTACATGAAAACAAAATGAAAAGAAATGAAGTGGCTGTAGAAATATGAAATGAGATGGAGAAAACAACAAACTCACTTTTTTTCACTTTAGGAATTGGAGGTAGGACATGGTGTAAAGAGGTGAAGAAAGGTTAAATAAAAAAATGTATACGTATAAAATGAAACTCACGTTTAAGAAGATGTAGCTTCAGGAAAAAGAGGAAGGAAATAAACGAAATGAAGAAACAACAAAAATGAGGAAAGAAATGTGGTATATATTAAATAATGATGAAGGAATGCACGGACCAGATGTACACTACCAACTAACCTTTGGAATTCAAATTTCAAACTTATGTCTCCTCTTTATTACTTTCCTTAACTCCCATAAACCCATAGTTACACCTATTTAATTTTATATTAACACACAATAAATAAAAATAAATTCTTTACAAAAATTTGTGTAATTAATTAAGGCAATATACAGCATTAAGAACCTTTCATCTCTCTCTCTCTGTGATTCGATTAGGAATTTAATAAACATGTTAACATTTCGATTAAACATTTTACTAGGAACGCATTAACATACATTAATCAAATATGACAGCATAAATGAGGTAATATAAATAGGTGTATAATATATATATGTGTGTGTGTGCGCGCGCGCGCATCTTTATCTCCACTTATAGTTTACATTCATAAATAAAAGGTATGCTACTAATCCACATAAGGAGGCAATGGATGTAAGAGTAAATTAGAAGAGCGAAGATGGAAAGGTAAATTATGTTGCAATTAAAATCTAATCAAGTCTAAGTGAAAAGGAAATAGTCAAGTGTAAATCTATTTTACCCCTTTACAATCTCCTATTTACATTTAATTTAAAACTATATGATATTTCAAACCTAAATAATTCTTTTTTTTATAATTGGATCTGAAACATAAGTTTATATTTATGTACAAACATATATGTAGTAAACCAACACTAAAATTAGAAACATGAACTGAATTAACTGGAAATAAATCACCCAATTTAAATTTATTTCAACATACATCTATAATTAACGTCTTCTCTCTTTTTAATTAAAAGGTTCCAATCACATTAATTGCCATTGATTTCTAAGTTAAATTTTAAAGGAGAAATGAGACAATTCAATTCCTTTTATAGTAATTTAACATATTTATGGAATTATTGTATACAACCAAAAGCTATTAATTTCTTGTTAAATAATTGATTTCTTATTCCTGTAATTAATCTGTAGACTAAAATACATTTCAAACAAATAAACATATGTTCACTCCTTCACTAAACTTATTCATTTTTATTCTTTTATTTTTGATTTAAATGTTCTCATATTAAATCAATTATTACCTTATGAATTTATTCAACATAAGTTTTCATTTTATTTCACTCAACTCTATAGTTAACATCTTTTCTTATATTAACTGCAATATTTAATTACATTTAATTTCATTGATTTCCAAATTGATTTCAACGGATTAAATAATAATATGATAAGTAAAATAATATTTACATTTAAGTAATTTTAAACACATTTAAAAAAATACATTTATACATCAATTCAGTGTTGAATATTACACTAATTACAGTGTTCAATTTCAACTGCAATTAAATCCAATTAATTATATTTTAATTCCAATAAATTGATTAAATTTGATTTCAATATTTTATTCAATCATTTATTGTCAAATGGGTAAAACTAACACTAATTTACATTTTATTACCTCAATATTCTACAGTTATTGCCTTACGTCACATTAACGTAACATTTAATTACATTTGATGCAATTTATTTCTAATTTGATTTCAACAAGTTAAACAAATAGATAAAAAATAACAATTGTCACCTTTAGCTTAATTTAATCACATTTATAAGTTGATTGTCTACACAAATGTTATAATTATTTTCACAACACTAATTTTTATTCAATTACAATTTATTACATACTATTCCATTAATTAATACAATATTTAAATTATCGATTACTCTTTTAATCCAATTATCAATTAATACATACATTATTTCATCAATTAATATAACATTTAAATTTATTCCTTATTTTAAAGTTATAATCAATCATAACTTACAATTATTACAATTACTTGAGATTACATTCAAATAGTCATCTATAACATTAATTTACATTATTAAACTTCATTCTAGTTAGTTTTCTCATTCCTACATCATAAATTTTATTTCTTCCAACATTAAATAACATAATATTATTAAATTAACTATTTTAATTATCGAAAATTACGGGTCGTTACAAAATCACTCAATATAAATTTCTCAACCTATAATAGATACAGAAATAGGGATCTTATTGAAGATATTTTGTGAAGAACTCTTTTACTGTCTTGTGATGATAAAACATGAGCAAAAGTCTTCATATTTATAGGAACAAGAATGAAGATTGCCTTAGAGATAAGGATGAATTATTTTCGGATTCGCTTGATTCGATTTCAACACAAATCTATCATATTTGTATTTGTTTCCACATATATCTTTATTTTGATTGATTTCTCAAATAAATTAATATCTATTATGATATTAATTGATTTTCTTTCCAATTTGTTTCCCATATTTGACTGATTATGGGAATCGATTAATATCTTCTCCCTAATAAATTTGGAATAGATTTAAATCATCTAAATTTAACACTCCACCTCGATTTAAATATATTTACCAATCAACAAAATTGGTTGTTGGGTCAGCGCCCCATGGCACTAAGTATCTCGTTGATAGAGTTAAGGGTATGCCCTAAGGGCAATTATGTAATTTGTTACATATATCTAACTCGTTGACCAATCTTGTTCGAAATAAATGTATTTTCTTTCTATTACATACATGATATAATGTGGTTATATTTATTAATCAATTTAATTAAAAGTATATTTAATAGAAATTCCATAAATGGTATGTTTTGTGATAGTAGTTACAAAGTGTTGTAATCGTGAGTAATTTATCGCAATGAAACAAATATACCATTTTAAATGTTCCTAGTCAAGATGCATTGAGATTGGATATCAATGTATCCGTTGAAACTAGAGTACGTAACGCTCTCCATATGTTGGGCAGTGTATTACTCATGACTGTTGGGGCACCAAGGGGTTACGTACTGATAGTTATTGGATAACTATGGAATGACTCACTCGATGGTATTTTGTTGGTTAATATAACTAGGGTCAAGCAGAGAATATCGATGTGACTAATTTAAACAGTTCTCTCGGCTTGAGAATACAGTTGATATTCGGTATGGAAGTTCCGCTTTGATTATAGTTAAATCGTGGCACGGCGTCAATCGAACAACTATAGTTGGGTCAAGTGGAAGCATTGGAAGTGAAACACTATTCAAGAGAGGATTTATCTCCTCGGTTATATGAGATTAGTATCATGGTCAACTGAAGTCAACTCAAGTCAAAGTCTCTAGCCAGAGCATTTCAGTTAATAATTGTCACGACCCGCAAATCTGTACTCCTTGATTAAACACTAATCTCCATTGATTAACTCAAGGGGCATGGAAATACGAAGCATGAGGGTTTTTAAAAAGAAGAAGAAGAGGTAGAAGAAAAGATAGAAGAAAAAGAAAGAAGAACAACAGAACAACATCAGAAACAGAAACAATTATCAGAATCTCACATATCGCAGCGAAACAATATATAATAGATAATCACTAGTCTTTTAAAACAAAGAACTATATCAGTTTATACATACATCAATCAGAGTCAATATACAACTCAATACAACGATGGACAGTTATATAACTTGTCCTCATACAGAATACACAGCGGAATAAATAAACAAAATATAGGTAATACGTTTCGCCATCCAGCTTGCTTCCAAAGCTCCAGAATATCCAGAATATCCTAATAACATAACTCTAGGCTGCCCGTGTGGAAATTGGTGGGCACCCAGAGTTTAGAAGGGAAACAATAAACTCCGAATCAGTCATGGTGACTAGTGTGAGATCGTAAAACAGTTATTTTTCACAAAGAAAATAAAATTTATTCACAATGCTTTTGGAAAATGAAACTACCATAAGACCTCCCGCCACACACACAATGCAAACGCAGAATTGGAGGAGATTTCTTCTTATGATAGTCAAAGATGCTTACTACGCAAAATCAAATCATTTTTTATATTATTATTAGTGCATAGTGTAGAAAACATTTCGAAAGTATAATATAAATCTTAGCCAGCATAGGCATTTCGCACTTATGCCTACTATAGCTACCATCCAAACGGTGGGGCACCACCATAAGTGAATGATAGGTTCTACAACTAAAACCGTACAAGTCACGTATTGTTTCTTTGGATTTCCAACAAATGGTCGGGCTAAGGAACTTCCCATTTGCCACGAAGGAACGCCCCTGGAATGACGTCCCGAGAACCTAACCGGATCTCTGCCAACACAAGGCCGGGTTACCTCTGCAAAAATAGGTAACTACTGACACGCGTATGCCATCCCCCGATCGTAACCGATCCTCCCGAGGATCCCCGATTCGCAACAAACCACATAATAAGCAGTATCAACATAGGTTAAGTATCTGGGCTCCATACCATGATACCACCTCTATCCAGAAGGAATGACATACACTAAGGGGCGCTACTCCCTAGAACCTTGCTGCATCCTTCCTGTTTTGACCATTTCCGGGGTGTGAGGCTCGACGAAGTCTCGTCCACAAAGCTACGCTTTCTACAAAGCCATGCTTCGGGTCAAACAAATGATCAACCTATGATCACAAAGATATAAGATCAACCAAATGATCATATCGCAAATGATCAAACACTGATCATTTCACAGCAACACTCAGCATGCCACGTTACCAAATTGGGAATATATCGCTGATAAATTTCAACTACATAACCTCTAAGCTCGTACGTCTCAGAGAAGGGTGTTAAGCTAAGAGAATAAATTCTCCGCCACCAACAGATATGTATTTGAAAGAAATCAGCTTTATATCTCAATTTGTAACGTCAGACACACAATCCATACAAGTCTGTTCCGGGATCGAACAGAACCGAAGGCACTTCTCACGAAGCCCTTGCACATCCGGATAATTTTCTAATCACGTCCGGACTTCCCGTCACTAAGGGTGATAAAACCTCTAAATCGGAGATTAGCCGATGTAGAGTAACTCGACGGTAATCCTTCCGTTTTCAAAAATATCCGGTCTTCAACACCGGTCTTCGAATGCAATTCATAACGACGTATCACATATTCGGAATGGGTTATACGACCCCATGGTCCTTTCCCGGCTAACCCGAATAGTGAGCGTTTATTCAAAAAATAAGTGTGGTATTCAAATTCATCCAATCACAACAAATATCCATTCAAGGTAATTATCGATAGTCGGTTATTTAACTATCAATAAAGATGCGCAACATCATCAGATTCCAAATAATTTTCCAAATTATTTATTTCCAAAATATCTTTACTAGATATATAATTTCCACACTTCAAAAATAAATCAATATTTATTTTTAAAACGAATTCCCATTTCTCTTATAAATTCTATAATTAATTTATATTTTCAAATATCTACTGATATACGATTTTCAAATCGATTTCAAGTATTCAATTTCAATTTATCTTTACAAAGATAAATTCTCAAAAACGTTTCATTTCATTTTGGAAAAGCATTTCCCTACTTATTCAAAAATAAGTAATTCACAAATCTATTTATTTTCAACATTTGAAAATATTCAACCTACTTAAATCAATATTAAGTATATATTCATTCTTTAAGGAAATCTATTTGAGTCAAAACGAATGTTACGTAAAACATCGTTACGACGACTCAAAATCACTAGTATAGGGATTCGGATTTTAAGATAGATGTATAAATCCCAATACTACATAAAAACATTTCCTTTCGGAAATCATTTACTATAACAACAGTGTTATAGTCCACCATTTCCTTATTGCTCGAAAACGTCTATTTCAACAATGGATGTTGAAATCTATGGTTTCAATATTTAACACATTTTAAACATTGTTAAAACAATTAACTTCATTTTTAATGTCACTTCTCCAAAACATATCCATTTTACTTAACAATATATTCACTGTCCAAAATCGTGAATATACTTCATTAACCAAATTTCATTCTTTTCTACATATTTATTTCAAGAATTATCCACTATCCAAAATCGTGGATAAAATTCCCTTAATAACCTTTTATATTAAATCCATCAAATTTGATTTATTTTCGAATTTATAAAACAACGTTTATAAATTCTATTTCCATTTTATAACAACTTCGATTTATAAATCTTCTTTAATGACCTATTCAATTTATAACTCAATGTATATACCAAAGGTCCATCTTATAAGTTAATAACTTATAATTCATTTATTTTAAAAGGAATCGCTCTTTTAAACTTCACAGATTTTAAATCTTATTACTTATAAGATTTCATTTATAACCTTATTTTCAACCATAACCGAACTACTTTTATACTTCCATTGTTTTGATTTACAAATAACAATTTTATAAATCTCATCTATGAACCATTCATACTTATTCAAAAATCTCAATTAAAATGCTGAAATCCGATTTATATTTCATTTTAACACTTATAAAAACTTGTTTTAAAATTTCAATGTTTTGAATTTATAAATATCCATTTTTGTACATCTTTTATAATACTTTAGAAATCTCAAATTAAACCATTTTACAAATAAATCAACTTTTATTTCAAAAATCGCACTTTGGTTATATTTCACAAAAATCTTAATTTTTTATAACTTTAAAATTTTAACGTTTATTTATATAAAATAAATCAATTCAAAAAAAATTAAATAAACGTATACTTTCAAAAATCACTTTAAAATTCTTTTAAAGTAAAAATCGTTATTTTTAAACTTCAAAGTTTGAATCCGATGACGCAACACACAAATTTGTCAATCACGACAACAAACATCATATATCATCATATGATAACAGAATATACATCACAATATCTGTAAATAAATAAATACTGGTGAGGAATCCAGTTGGATCCCTCCAACCTGTTTCCCTGCATCCACAGATGTTAGCACAATACCCATTCCACTTCGAGGTGGAATATCGCGGTATATGGGTTTTATAAAAATCATCCGCTTACTAACGGCGCAATAGGGTCTCATCCGCTATACAAGGCGGGAAATCAATCAATCCAATATATACATATGCCAATATGTATATATTGTTATATATATAGATATATCCTACCATATCTAATATCACATCCAAATAGCAATCATATCAATCAATAACTGCAAAATTTAAATTTTCCATTCGAGTGAGAAAATCTCACCTTAGCTTTTAATTTTCCATCCATTTCCATTTTGACCATTTCTCCTTGATTTTTTTAACCTTGTATAAATAATCATACACAGTTCATTAATATTTGAACAGGCCGAATAATAAGCTTTCATTTGATAATTTTGATTCGATTTCCTTTAGATAAATTTATTCAGCCCAGATTTTTATTCTTAGACTAGTGATTTAATTTTGATCAAAGAATTTAAATTTAAACTAATTACTTTTTTTTTCCAAATTATTCTTAGTGACTAAAATAAAATTTAATAAGTTGACTTAACACTTTATTCTCAAATCCATTATTTAAAAATAAGCTAGTATATTTATTAGCTTTTGAAACTACCTATATATTATACTTATTTTATTTTATTTCCTGGAAACTACATATGTACATACATCTCACTGTTATGTTTTTATAAATTAAAACTGCATATATACATTATTATTATTTTCCTTGTACAAATTTTAAATCAACAATTATATCAAATTACTAAATTTAAAACAATGATATACCAGTTAAATGAATACATATAATTTAAAATAAAAACAAGATTACTTTTATAACTTACAGTAAATATTATTCTTATTATTTTAGCAAATAACAACAAATATTTTCTTCACTGTATAATATTTTTATAAAAACTTCATTTCGTCATTTTCATTTCCTTCCAGTAATGCAACAGTAATTTGTTTTACTGTCAATAATTTTCTGGATATGAATATACGCATAGAAATTAAGAAAATACCATAATAACTCACCGCCCAATACCAGAGCTAACGCCGCCCCATCGCCTCTTCCAGTCGCAGCCGTGACTCCTCACGAACATCGCCGTCCTAAATTGCGGGCACCAAGACCCATGTCGTGAACTTCGTCGCCACCTGACGTCGCGCCCATCACGAGCTGCCGCACCCCTGCATCGCCACGAACTGCTCAACATCGACACGAGGCCCCAGATTCCAATCGCCTCCCCTCCATTGCGAAACGTGATGCCGAAAACAAGCCCAAACCCAATAGTCGCTCTGGCGATCGCCTCTCGCGTGTACGAGCTCCCTGGCCTCGCGATTTCGTTTGCGCCTCATCCGATTTGATTATTGTTTGTAGAGAGACTCGGCTGCCATTTTTCTTCTTTTGTTTTGAGACTGTCGATTGTTTTGAGAAAGAAAGGACGAGGCTATTTCGTGATTTTGTTTCGATAATGAATTGAGGAAGATAGGCTCGAGATTTGAATACGAGTTTAACTAGGAGAATTTCGATTTCTTTTCGAATTTGATTGAACAGGCTTCGGCCATTGTTTTGAATTGTAGAATGAACGAGATAAAGAATTATCTTCTGAATTGCTTGCGTAATAAAAGGAAACGAAGGGGACACGAGAACGTGATTGTTGCAGAGAATAGTCGTGCTTGCACGATTTTGTATCGCGATTTTCAGGCGCGATTTACTGCTTGATAAAAGGGAGATAACATGCTGTGTTGACCAGTTTCCAAATTTTAAATTTAAATTTTAAAATTTAATCGCCAATTTCAAAGTTATATCAGGGATTCAAATTAAATCATCGTTCAAATATTTAAAATTAATTAAATATTTTCAATTTAATTTATTCAAAATTCTGGGTCGTTACAATAATAATTGTTATTATTGAACCAAAGAGTTTGTGTTTGGACTATAAAGTTGAATGTGGATGATACTGGAATTTTGGCCGTTACTAAATTCCATAAATCCATAGTGATATAGTTTTGATGAAGAGAATTGGTGTAAATAATTGTCGCTATTAGGTACCGCTAATAATAAGTAAAATTGGATTTTACCAAAAGATGTGTAAGCGATAAATTCAGCCAAAATGTCCACCTGCTAAGTGACATATGAACGTTAATATTCGAATTATAACGACCCAGAATTTCAGTCATTCGAATTTAGAATATTTAATTGATTTTAAATATTTAAAAGTTAATTTATAAGTTGAATAACTTATATTTCAAGTATAGCGATTTATTTGATAATTAAATTGTTTAATTTAATATTTGAAATTGTTTAAATAATTGAACCTAAAATTTAAAATGAATGAATATCATTTATAAATTTGAAATAAATTCTATTTAAATTAGAATGAAGTTAGTGAACTTTTAAATTTGATTTGAAAGTGAATAAATAGAAATTGGAATTTACTTGATTTAATTAACGTGTAAAAATAGTCATTTTTGACACTGTCTCAGATTTCGACGAAACTAGCTTCATTGGATCCATAATAGTGAACTATAGTATGCTGTCGAATTTCGTAGCGATCGGACGTAACGTTTGATTGTGCGAGTTCGAAACGCGTAGAAATTTATAAAAGAAATTTAATTAAAATAATTCAATTTTGAAACTCTATCTTCTGTATATAATGGAATTGGCTCCCGATATGGATTCCATTGTCTTCGGAATAAGGGTATAGCATATAGAACGCCAGGCGGCATACTTCGTTTGGAGTTTGGAATTTTCACGAATGAATAGTGTCACGAAATCTTCAATAAATAGCCATCACCTTCTCTTATTTGTAAACCTAACCCTAAATAAGATTTCCAGTCGCCATTAATTTATTTCCATCCGACGATCGACGTTAATCGAAGCCGCTAGAGGCAAAATTTGCCAAAGACTTCAACTAGGCAAATGTAGAGCACTACCACACAAACTTATTCAATGGATGGATCGTCGAACGGTGAGCCGAGGTGGCCGAAAAGGGGCCGCATTCACCATCAGTAAAATGGGTTTTCGGGTCTCGGAGTTCGCATACGCGCGTGAAGGCGTGGTTCTGGGCTGATGCGGCGCGGCTGTGGGGTTGGTCGGAGGTCGATCGGCGATGCAGGCGGCGATGGCGTCGTCTGGAGGTGCGTGGGCGAGTTCAAATAAAAAAAGAAAAAAGAAAACTGGAGACGAGACGCGTACGTGCATGCAGGCATGGAGGATTGGGGTGGTGTGCGCTGGCTGTGCAGAGGCTGGAGGGTGGTCAGGCGAGCAGAGATTCATCGTGGTGGCCGAGCGCGTGAATTCGAACGCACAAAATTTAAAAAATAAAGAATCTATGAACAAGCGCATGGAGGAAGCCGGAGAGGGAAAGAATTGGGTAAAAGTTTTTAAATAAATTTATTTAAGTAATTATATATTAATTACTCGAATATTTAATAATTCATATCTTGTTCGTATGAGCTCCGTTTCAAGCACGATAAATTGCGTTGCGTTCATATCAGCGAGCACTGTGCTATAGAGTTGGATTGGACGAATTCGGAGCTCATTGGAAATTTGAGTTAAATTGAACGCCCATTCAATTTTAATTCAATACGGAGTGCTTTTGTGACTTCTGGCATTTTGGTGAGTTAACTCATCTTTCTGGCCTGCTTATACTTTTATATAAGTGGATATAAATTTATTTATGATAATTGATATTTGTTTGGGTGATATATTATATATTAGTTGGTTTGGATATATTCCCGCCTATTGGAGTGGATGAGACCCTATTGCGTTCTAGTGTAAGAGCGGATGACTCTTTGTATAAGAATCCCACCTCGAAGCGGTTGATTTTTATTATATGATTTATATGATGTTTGTGATGCGGGGGGACATGTTGGAGTGATCCAATAGGATCCTCACCACTGTTGATTTATTTTCATATATATGCTGATATATGACGTTTTGGATTTCATGTTGATGTTTTCGATGCGATTTGACTTATTTGGTGCTATGGTAGCACTAGGCCTTATTTTTGGTATTTTGAAATATTGAAAATCATGATTTTGATTTGAAATGGATTTTGAAGTGATTTTGGGAAGTATATATATGTTTTATGATTATTAATTTATTAAAAGGATTGAATTGGTTTTTAAATAAAAAGTTACGATTTTTTATATAAAAATATAGTTTTATGAAATACTTTGATTTAGAGATTTTTGAATAAGTTTATATAAAAGGTTTATAAAGGTGATATTTTTATATATAAGGAAGTTGATTTAAAATTGAGATTTATAAATGTTGGTAAAAGGATTTGAAGTTGATTTGGTAAATGGATTTTATAAATGGATTTTGATAGTAAAATTAGTTTTATAAAAGAAATGGATTTATAAAAAGAATTTTGTAAATAAAGGAATTTTATAAAAATAGAAGTTTTACAAAATCAAAAGGAGATTTATAAAATAGTTTTATAAATTTTGGAATGATTTATGTTGAGGTGTAAATATGGATTTTTATTTAAAGGAGCTTTGGAAGAAATATTTTTAAAGAGTTAATGTTTTAAAAAGTAAATTATCTTTTGGAAGTAAGGTTTTGGGAAGTAAATATTTTAAACGGGATTTAATGGTTTTGGAAATGATTTAAAATGAGATAAGTAATAGAAACATAGGTTTCAACATTTATTGTTGTAATATACGTTTTCGAGGAAGTAAGGAAGGCATGGACTATAACACTGTTGTCATAGTAAATGATTTCCGAAAGGAAATGTTTTATATAGTATATGGAATTTATCTATATTTATTTATCGAATCCCTATACTAATGTTTTGGGTTGTCGTAACGACGTTTTACGCAACATTTGTTTTGACCCAACAAATTTTGATTTGACCTTCCATCATGAAATACACGAATCGGTTCTTATGGTTGTACTAAAGGCTTGGTGGTGTAGGAGCATTGCTTTCTATACATAACACCCATCCGAAGGCGTATGAACTTTGGAGTTATATGGTTATAGAAATCTATTTGGTGTGTCTCTAAATGGTAGTGTTATAGGATATACTTATACCGTTGACATAAGTATATGAAAATATTTTCTAAGTGTTGAGATGAAGTGATTTGTGGATATGCTTATACTGAAGATATAAGCATATGGAAATGTTTTCAAATATAGTACGATTTGAAATGGTTTTGAGAGTATATCTTTTAAAGATAATTTGAAGTGAATATTTGGAGATTGATTTAGTTAATAAAAGATTAATTAAATGGGCCTAGTGATTGCTTATGGTGCTAGATATTGTTTGTTTGCTTTGATAGTTAAATAACCGACTATTAAACATATTGGCCTCTTTATCGTTGTTGGTTTGGAGAGACTGAGGTCGGATTTATTCGAAAACCACTTCGGACCAACGTATATGCGTTCGAATGTGCAGGTGTTGGAAGATATTGGTACGTGGGATTTTCATAATGAAGGACTGCTTGTTGATAGTCTGGGGATAAACTCCCGATATACATATAGTAGCAGTAGTCTCTTCATTATGAAATATTCAATGCAAGGACTATTCGCTACTAATCCTAGGGTAACTCCCGACAGGATGTGGTAGGAGAGTGCCTTTGGTTTGTCATGTTCCTGGACAACTTGTATGGATGGATGTCTGACATTGCATTTTTGAGATTACATCGTTGACTTTTATAAACGTGCATCTATTTGGTGGCGGAGAAGGCAACTTCTCTTAGCTTAACACCCTTCTCTGAGACATATGAGTTCGGAGGTTGTATGTTTGTGAAAGTCAATAGTGATTGATGGAATGGCAATGTGGCATTCAAAGAAAGATGATTGTGCTATGTAAAAAGTAATCGTGACCTTTGGCCTCACACCCGAAAATGACCGAAATAGGGTAGATGCAGCAAGGCTATGTGGTTCGCAACCATTAGGTTATGATCACCCCCTTCTAGATATATTTCTTCCCGCTATGACATTCGGGATGTAAATTATTATGGATGTTGCTACGAGGGCCCTCGGATAGGTCGGTAACGACCGGGGTGATGACATGTTCGGTACTATCTAGTGAGAAAGGTAGGCCGGTCTTGTATTGGTAGAGGTGCAGATGTTCTATTGCCCTGGGTACATTCCTCCAAAGATGTACTGCCGGAAGGTAGTCCGTTCACCTTGTCATTTGTATGGAATCCATTCTCCACTACGTGCCTGCCATTTTGTTTGTCGAACCCGCATTTGTGGCTAGTATTGCTGGAATTTAATCAATGAAGCAATTTCGGCTATGATTCTTATTATTTGTATACTAGACACTATTATAATACAACAAGGTTTGATATTAAATGATTTGGTTATCGTAAGGTAAAAACCCGTCCGTGTTTATGTGTGGACGTGTCTTACGAGATACCTTTCTTTTGATAAAAAGAACGCTTTTACGAACTTTAAAATAAATTCAGTTGAAATGTGTTTTCTCACGCAGGTTTACCGGACTGATCTGGGCGTTCTTCACTTTCAATTCTCGGGTCGGACCAAGTATATTTACAGATGTAGATTTGGATGCTTTGGAGCTTAAGCAGGCGAGCTAGAAGTCTTCTGGTCATATTCACGTATATGTTTATTTTCCACTGCTTTGTTGTTAAATTATCGGCAATTGTAAGGACAGGTTGTTATAACTGTACAGGCTAATGATTAGTGTTTGGTTGTTGTGCTCTGATGGATGTATGTATATTATATTACAGTTTCTGTTTTGTAAAGATCATTGATATGATATTATATGTTTTTCCGCTGCGATTGTGAGATTCTGTAATTGTTTTAGTTTCTTATGTTTTGTCTTCTTTCTCTTCTTCTTCTCGTTTTTCTCTTCTCTTCTTCTCTCTTCTTTCTTTCTTTCCCATAACTATCGGCTTTTCCGGCATTCGATTGCTCAGCATACAATACAGTGGATGTATTAGTGTCGATTTTCAAGGGTTGAAAATCCAGTCTGTTACACGAATAGTTCGATATTAATTGCTGACTGAATTTACACATATGAGTCGCACAACCGTAATGATGAATTCTCTGAAAAACCATATGATTTAATTAATTTATAAAATACTCTAAATTGATTAAATTATTTTATATTTGGGAAATATTAATTATTATTTATTTGATGTTTGGAAGTTCTTTTGTAATTATTTTAATACATTTATAAAAGTTATATTTACGCGCATTGATATACGATATCAATGTAATTTAAAGATAACTGTATGAAATGGTTTATGAAAATTTTATGTCATTTGATGACATGATTTATGGAAATTTTATGTCATTTGATGACATGATTTATGGAAATTTTACGTCATTTGATGACATACGTGTAAAGAAAGGATTGTAGAGAGAAACAATCAAGGGAATTAATTATGAAAGTTTTAATTAAAGAATGGGAAAAGTTTCATTCTTTCAAATAAAACATATTCTCTAATTCATTCTATACGTACAATTCATTTTCCTTCTCATTCATTCTTTCTCTCCTCCAAACTTTTCATGGCAGAAAAAAAATGAATTTCCAAAATCTTTCAACTCCAAGTAAAAAAGATCAAATAAAATAAAACAAAGTGGTTCACCCATCTCTTGCAAGGATAAGATGTGGATCTTGAAGATCTGAAGAGATATCATCATTTAAAGTGTGATTTATAGGCAACATCCTAAGGTGATTCAATCGGATCAAGAACCATTTGTTCATTCAATGTGCAAATCAAAGGCAACATCAACAAGGTATGTTTTAAGGATTGGGTAGCAAGGAATGTCATTTTCTGTATATAGATAGTGATTTTGCAATGATGGAAATTTAATTTGACTTTCATAATTCGTATGATTTATTACTGTCTTACTTAATTAAAAAAATGTTTATGAAGATTGAACTATTTATTGAATGATATGATTGAGTTTTCATTTGATAGATAAAAATTAAATTTGTTAATGTTTTAACAAATTTAAGTGTAGATCTATGTTTTTAAACATTCTAATTAAATTGTAATTCTTCAGATCTAAATGTTTACATGTTCGAATTGATTAGCTACTTTTCTTTCCTTTGTTAAATTAAAACAAAATCTATATATATATTAAAATACAATGTTTTATTTTAGCTCTATGTTTTAACATTTAATTTAAATCCATTTCTTTAAATCTGGAAATTTACATTTTCATGTCGATTGATTGAATTATATTTAAAGTTAAAAATGAAATTTATACGAAATCAATATAATGTTTCAATTGTAGAACTATGTTTTAATCTTTCGTAACAAAGTGTAATTTTAGTTTCGAATTTCAAAAAATGTATGCATGCATGCATGTATTACTTGCACTTTTTTATTGCATTAGATATTTACATATGAATAAAAGGAATTTTAACAATAAATCAAAGTTTTGAAATTACTATAATAACTATCTAATTTACATTATTGGAAAGCTTTGATTGAATTCCATATATACATATTTGGATCTACTTGTATGTGTTCATATAAATTTATTTTTCTTTACATATATTGTCATAGTATGAAATCATTTCTTTTTTTAGTTAAGACAATAATGTATACATACAATTCATTGTTTACCTTCTATATTCTTACATTATGGTACCTATTGATCGTCATTAATATGTTGCATTAATTAAGTTTACTAAAAGGGAAACTGTATTAATCACCTTTGTCATCCCTTATTTATTTCCATTTCAATTCCTATGTAATAACCATTCGAATTGTTCTTGTTTATTTTATGTATACATATCAATTACAACTGACTATGCACACTTCCTATATGTTGCACTTGCACAATATTTACTGTGAATATATTTATAATTCATGTCATATTTAGAATTGTCATTAATGTTATTTTATTAATCAATTATTTAATTTAATTAAGAGAAGGAAATTAAAAGTTTCCTTCTCTAACTAAATGTATGATCCCTCATTAATTGGATAATTTAAGAGAAAGGAAATGAAAAGCTTCCTTCTCTAAATAAATTTATGACCCCTCATTAATTGAATAAGCTAAGAGAAAGAAAATGAAATATTTCCTTCTCTGAATAAATTCTAAAAGTAAACTTTACATCCAAATTTGTATAAAAGAGTATATTTGATATACTCTAACTTACATACACATTAAATGAAAGTGAAACTTTATTTATGAAGTTAAATAAAATATTGGTTTTATTTAAAAGAAACTTAGAAAGTTCCATATGAATGTAGACTTCATAGGCCCATTAAAGATCCAATGGTTAAAATTTTTGAAATTCACCAATTTCTTCCGCTACGAGCTGGCCCAGTTCATTCACTAGTATCACACTAATCAAGTTTGAGCAATGCTCAAACTTTTCCTTTGGAACCGACTTTGTCAACATATCAGCTGGATTGTCTTTTGTGTGTATCTTTGATAGCTTTATCTTATTTCTCTCTTCTTCAAGCATAAGAAAGAAACCTCTAACATCAATGTGCTTTGTCCGTGAACTATAAGCATGATTCTCAACAAGATGAATGGCGCTCTGGCTATCCGAAAACAACTCCACCATCTTCTGCATCACTGATGAATCCTCCAAAAGCTATAAAAAATACAGTCCTTCCTTGGTCGCTTCCATAATAGAATTAAGCTCTGCCTCGACGATTGATAAAGCTACAACGGACTATAGCTTGGATCTCCAAGAAATCGGGCATATGCCAAGTGTATAAACATAGCCCGAAATCGATTTTGTACCATCTTTATCCCCAGCATAATCTGAATCACAATAACCCTTTAGAATTATGTCACTACCTCCAAGCAACAAGCCAATATCAAAAGTGCCTCTCAAATATCGTAGAATCCACTTTACTGCATGCCAATGAGTCTTGCCTAGGTTAGACATGTATCTGCTAACAACACCAACCGCATGACCTAAATCAGGCCTTATGCATACCATAGCATGCATAAGGCTTCCAACTGCGCTAGAGTAAGAAATATTAGCCATATCCATTTTGTCTTCATCTAATGTGGGACATACATCTCTGGATAGTTGAAATTAAGAGCCTAATGGGGTAGCCACTGGTTTAGCTTTCTCCACACCAAATCGAGATAGGACTTTCTCGATATACTGAGTTTGAGTTAGCTTCAAAACTCTTTGCATTCTATCCCTCTGAATCTCCATCCCTAAATTTCTCTATGCATTTCCCAAATCTTTCATATCAAACTCCTTGCTGAGCTCCATCTTCAACTCTGAAATCCTAGTAATGCTCTTTGAAGCTATCAACGTATCATCAACATAAAGCAACAAATAGATGATGTCTTCATTACACTTCTTAAAATAGACACATTGGTCCTTAAGGCTTCTAGAGTAACCATGTGAGATCATAAACTTATCATATTTCTTATACCACTGTCTAGGAGACTATTTTAAACCATAAAGATATTTGTTATGCTTATAAACATGACTGGGCCTGTTGTTGTCAATGAACCCCTCTGGCTGTTGTAGGTAAATGTCTTCCTTGAGGTCACCATGAAAGAATGCTGTTTTGACATCTAATTGTCCCAAATTCATGTCAAAGTGGGCAACCAATGCCAAAAGATTATGAATGGAAGTGTGTCTGACAACTGGAGAAAAAATATCATGGAACTCCACACCTTTCTTCTGAACATAACCCTTCGCCACTAATCTCGCCTTGTACCTCAAGTCACTATTGCCGCCATCTTTCACCTTATAGATCCACTTACATCCAATTGCTTTCTTGTTGAAAGGAAGTGGCACTAAATCTCAAGTGTGATTTTTGTGCAAAGACCCGATTTCCTCCTCCATAGCTACTAACCAACTGGAACTATCAACTGAACTAACGACATCTTTATAGTCTCTGGGCTCATTATGAAATATACTTAATGCATAGGCTGTAATGTCATCAAAGTCAATGTCTTCAATGCTTAATCCCATAAAATTATCATGCCATCTAGGTCTTTTCCTCTCTCTGATTGGTCGAATTTAAATTTGAGCTCCACCTTGAGATTGATCCTCTGTCCTCTCCTTATCAACCACGATGTCATCAGAAACACCATTTTTCTTGTATGGAAGTTTA
Organism: Allium fistulosum; assembly: GCA_030737815.1. Lineage (NCBI taxonomy): Eukaryota > Viridiplantae > Streptophyta > Magnoliopsida > Asparagales > Amaryllidaceae > Allium > Allium fistulosum. The sequence goes on along the minus strand of CM060905.1, from coordinate 490,810,039 downwards.
ATGATCTACTTTGTGTCTGGTACTCTGAATTTGTCCTCTCAACATCATCATTAAGTGAAGAAGAAGGCTCCACCTCTAACATAGCCTTTTCATCAAAATGTAACATGTCTGCTAGTAATAATCTTCTGGGTAGTAGGACACCACAACCTATAACCCTTAACTCCTCTCCTATAGCCAAGAAAAATACACTTGGGCGATCTTGGATCCAACTTCTCTTTTATATCATGCACATAAACTGGATAACCAAACACTCTGAGAAAGAAATATGAAATAGGCACTCCGTTCCATGGTTCTTCAGGAATATTCATATCTATGGCGATAGAAAGTGTACAGTTGATGAGGAAAACCGCCGTAGATAATGCTTCTGCCCAAAATCTCTTCTTTAATCTAGCAGTAAAAAGTAAGCAACAAGTTCTTTCTAACAAAGTCTGATTTCTCCTCTCTACAACTCCATTTGACTAAGGGTCCCATGTGAAAGAGTATATGGATCGTGTGTGTATATTTAGTATGCAATTGTTATGAAATATTATCTATCAACTAGCAAAGTAAAAATAAGTAACGAAAGAAAACGATCACACCAGAATTTTTATACTGGTTCGGACCTCTCGTCCTACATCCAGTTCTTGAAGCTCCCCTTCGGACTTTCAACTATCAAAACTACCCTCGCTTCGCCTGGAGGAATAATGTAACATCCCAATATTTTCAACCGTTCGCATCCGCACATGTCGGACTTGAATTGCTAAAAATATCATATTGTTAATTTAAAATTTTGGCAAACTCGGCATATACAGTAAATAAAATAATCACAGACACAGAGTATTATAACAGAATGCAGCGGAATAGATTAATAAATAGTAGTTCATGAAGCTACTATATAAACAACAGAGTTTGAAATAAAATACAACAGAATATCTCAAATACAGACTGATGACATCTCTGAACAAATCAACTGGAAAAGCTGGAAGCTGAATCGATAGTTGGATCTCCAAGCAAAGCTCCAAACTTCAAAGGTGAGTCTCAAATGCTGTGTCGCTCAGTCTAACCCGAGCGTAAAGCAAACACAAAACACTCGAGTCAGGATTAACATTCTTATATCAATAAATCTAACTCAAGTGAAATATCAACTGAAATACAAGTAACTTAAAGGATGTTTGGGATAACCATCCTCTAAAGATCCGTGGAACTATCTACAATGCATAAATATACGCTATTAACAACCAAATGTCATTATAACACCGTGGTCATTTCAAACTAATTTATACTTCAAAACCAAAATATCAATTCCATTTCAAATATATATTTCCAAATTATATCGCTTTCAAAACTAAATTGATACTTTCATATATATTTTATTTAACTTCATTCTTATTTAGTTTTGAAATATTCACTTAATAAATCCATTATCATTTAGATAACCTTAAGTTACATTAACTAAATATTCCCTTCAATTTATTTAAAACTTGAAATATCCATTTAATCACTTTAAATCAAAACCAAGTTACAAAATCATATCTTAAAACCCTCAAATTCAACAAGTTTCAAATCAATTTAATTAAACAAAAATTTCTTAATTAAATAAAATTTCGAATATATTTAAATTTACCTAACCTTAACTTATAAAATCATTATAAAGATCTATTTTTTTAAAATAAAATTTTAAATAAATACTTATACTTATTATATATTAATTAAATCATAGTTTATTAAATTAAAACTTATTATTAAATCTATTTTATATTAAAACTTATTTATATATAAATTATTTCAATATTAAATAAAACCATATATATTTCCTTTCAAAACCATAGAGATCGTTTTCAAAATATTTATATGTAGACCGACGGTGTCTATATATAATTTTCTATCCTATGGTCAAGTGATCCGGATATTTATCATTTCAATCCGTAGTTTAAATATCTACGGGTATATATCATTTCAACCCGCAATCCCAAATTAAATTCAATGAAAATCGCTTGGGTTTATCATTTCAACCCATAACGATTTTCTCCTATTCTACAAGATCGTTCGGGTATGTATCATTTCAACCCATAGGGAATTCTATACTAACAGGGAACTTGCAGAGTGATAACAAATATGATAATAGCATAACAGGCATATATCATCAATAATAATATAATATAAATAACGGGATATGGTGTCATATCCCACAGGTGAACAGTTACAGATAATAGCATATATAACAATCTAAATAACTACAGCAGCATATTTCAACTGTCGTTTCAATTGAAATCAAGTTTAATAAATATAAGAACATTAATCATGAGTGATTGCTCACCTTCCGAGGCTAGAGAGAATTGACAATGAAATGTGTTATGAATCCAAGCACGAATTCCAAAGCAAAGTAAGATTGGCACGAATTTTATGAACAAAGCTGATAACAGGAATGATGAAAACAAATCAAATTAGTTTGATATAAACTGAAAATATATACATTATTATTAATATATATATATATATATTCTCAATATATATATATATATATATTATTTAAGAAATACTAAAATAATATGAAATTTCAAAAATAACCATTCTTAAAACTCAAGTATTAAGAATCAAAGATATATATATATATTATATTTGAGGCCCATACTTACACATACTTATATAAACAAATAGACAAATATAGAAGCATACGTATAACTTCCATACTTATAATAATTAAAATCAAAAACCATAAAACCCCGATTACAACAAAACTTATCATATAAAACAAATTCTAAAATCATCATTTTATTAAACAAATATGTTACCCTCATATATAAGCCAACTGACTATATATAGCTGCTATATATATTTATCGTAAATTATTTATAAAATCTGTAACAATACACTCAATATAAGTATACTTTGTATATATATTACGATAGAACATATATATACACTCTATAATATAAGATACTGTCATCTTACATACTGCACGCATATAATGTATGTCTTCCCTCTATATATAAAATTTTATATTAACCCATACTTTCAAAAATCGTTATTATATTAAATTAAATATATACATGTATTAGAGATTATATTGATTCACATATATATATATATATATATATTATAATATTAATTTAAACTCGTATAAAAAACAAATATACAGCCTTATAAACCTGCACTTATATATATGGCCTTATAACCGAATTAATTAACTCATATTATATATTAACAAACAACTTTTATAACTTGCATATACTACATGCATACGGCAAAACTATAACCGTACCATAACTATATATATACTGCTTAAGATAAAAGCCAAATATGAACATCAGTAAAATATATATATATACACAAACTAAACGTACAGGATTTTATAAACTTGTATATATATATATATAACAGTCGACTTATATTACTCATATAATCAGACATATACAACTACTTTAAGCTTATGAGAAAAATACATACACTTATGTGAAAAAACTTAAATAATACTTGCTAGACCTGAAGCTAACCAAAATCAACACACACATTATTTCTAGATTTCAAATATATGTCTATACCTTCGAATATGAATACTTTAGGAAAGAAGAAGGCTGCTGCAAAAATAAGACGAGCCAAGTTGGATGGTACAGATACGAGCGAGGGGAAGGTGGTTTCGGCGAAAGTCGGCTGGAGGGTTCTCGGCTTTGGGCAGGCGGTGGTAGGAAACGGAAGTCGAGGTTGATGAGAGGCGTGTTCGGCTATGGGTGAATAACATGGGGAGGCTCGGCTCTTTGTGTGGGTGAGGAAAGAAGTTACGGCAATGGTTTTAGAGTAGGCGATGTGGAGGGGCAGAGGAGGATGGGTTGCGAGGGTGGTGATCTCGGCTGGTGACGTGGATGATGGCGGCGCTCGGTTTAGGCTTGCGTGGCTAGAAGGGAAGAGGGTGGAGATGTGATGTTGAGGTGGTGGTTCATTTTGGTGATGACGGCCTGAGCATGGAGAATGGAAGCGGGAAGGGTTGCGGGAAGACAAGAGAGAGGGGAGTGAAAATGAAAAAGGAACGATAAGAAGAGATGAAGAAATTATATAAGTGCTCCTTACGTCTTTTCACATTTTAGACTTTTGGGTGTCTAAACTGACGAATGGGAAAGGACACAAGATATATCCATGATCAACACAGCAAGCTGAACCAGATGGAGGACACAGAATTGCAAATGGACCCAATTTGGTGAATCGTCACATTTTGCATTCTGTTGATTCCGTCGCGCACCGGACTCCGAAATACACCAATGAATATATCACGGTGATCAGTGCGATGAGACGGACAAGAGGAAATAGAAATATATGTGTTAGGACCTTCCTATCAAAAGTCCATACGGACACTGATATACATTGCTATTCCATACGGAAAAATCCAAACGGAGCTAGAAACGTCCGAATTTCGCGAAACGGACTACGCAGTCTTATTCAAAGTGTTCTAAATAAATTTTCTCATGTTGACACACTTAGGTTTCAGAACACTTTAAAATTCAACTGTTATTAACTGATTTAAACTGAATTTCTAGCGACCGATAGAACATCTATACTATTCGACGAAAATTTGCCATTTGCTATGTCTAGATGGACGCATAGCAAATATCAAACTTCCATCATAAATTTTTTATTGTTTGTTTTAAATGGTAGATTTCAGTTTATTATATTCAATAAAATTCACCTTTATTTAATTTCAAAATAAACTATATTTCAAATTAATGTAATTGAATATTCATTGGTTTATAATTTCTAGTTCCTTAATAAAATGCTAATATTAACAAATGCAGTATTAAATTCTCAATTTCTGAATCATTTAACTAATTAAGCCTTATTAAATTAAAATTTATATTTCTTTCCTTTTATGTAAAATCCAATTATACTAGATTTATTAACAATTTAATTTCAATAGGTTGATATGTAAGATGAGCAGAAACCTAGACTAGAATTTAAATAAGTTTGAATACACAATTTTACATTTATTGTTTACAAATATATTAGAAGTTAATTTACAATTAAAACCCAATTCCAGTTAATCATAAATTTATTTCATGCTTTACACAATATTAAATCTTTCCAATTAACTTTTATTAAACCATACGTTTGAAATCGCATAAAATAGTTGTCACTTTATTAAATCAAAACCAGATGTTGAAATTCAAAGTGAATTTTATTTAAAATCATAAAATTTTAGATTTCTTACTGTATTAAACTCTAAAATTTTAATTTTCTTCTTCTTGAAAAACACGGGTCGTTACAAATAAGCTTACAATAAGAGAACTTTCTTTGACAATAGTGTGTTCTTGACAACACAGTTTTTGACTGCTTAATACAATCCTTCCTATAATCTCCTTTGAGTAGTATGTAATTTGAAGCTTTAATATAAGGAAGAAAGAAAAGTATGCTTTTGAGTACTTTTAGAAATCAAAGAAAGCATAGGAATATTACAGAATAAAGAGAAAAGAGTTCGGAAAATCAAGTAAGTTTAACTTCTCAAATCCATGCTTATTTATAGATGTTAAAGAGTTTCTTTGAGAAATAACAACCTTTAGTATATTCTATTTTAGTCCAAGAGTTGCAATGTTTGATAAGGAAGAGATATGATCAGAAACTGTGGATGCAACTCTTCGATTGAAGAAGATGTCTGTTGAAAGCTTCTGGTCGTTACCCAGGTCAGACGTCTGGATATTCAGGTCAGACGTCTGGACATTCAGGTCAGACGTCTGGCCTGTAGTGAAAATTTTAAACAGTGGAAATTACCAAACGTCTGAATTTATGAGGCAGACGTTTGACACCTGTACAACATGAAAATTTGTCCTTTTGAGTTTGTAAAAACTTTTCAATAGCTTGTATGTACTTTTTTATGTAAGAACTACTCAAGGAGATTGTACACATCATCTATTTAAGACACTAACACAATATACTAATATTTCTAATATAATGATCCTCTTGTGCTTGTCTTCAAGTCTTGGTTGCGATCATTCACCTGCACATAGATGATATATATTTTTTGTATGCTGGTTGTTTGCACAAAAAATGGGCAAACACCTCCAAGTCATATGATTTAGTTGATTCTATGTTATTCTTAGTGATCTGGGTGATTTATGCAAATATATGAAAAGCAGGGACTGAACTGTAAAAGACACGCAGATTTATAGTGGTTCGGCCAGAATGTGCCTACGTCCACTTTATATGTTATTCTCTTTTACTGTTCAAATTACAAGTACAAAGCTTTGATACAAGTATATGAAAGTTGTTTGAAAGTTCTATCCGTGCTTGAGCTCTCAAACTTGTCCTCCGTTGTTGTACCCCTGCCCCTCTATTCATAGAGTGAGGCTGGGGGTAGGGGTCTTGGATGTATATAGCTGTTGGTGGGCCTGGGCTGATACAATCTGGCCTGGCAAAGTTGGTCTGGAACGCCTTGGTCTGGTGGGATTTGGTCCGGTGGAACTTGGTCCGGTGATGGTTTTGATCCGGTGGGACATTGGTTCGGTAATAGGTGGAGCGGTAGAGGTTGGTTCGGTGAGGGCTGGTACTAGTGTATTGGTTCGGTGGTAGGAGTGGTAGAGGCTGGAGTTTGATTCGGCGAAGGCTGGTCCGGTGAGGCGGCGAAGGTTGGTTCGGCAGGGCTGCCTTGGAGTTGGTTCGGCAGGGCTGCCGTGTAGTTGGTTCGGCAGGGATTGCCGTGTAGTTGGTTCGGCAGGGATTGCCGTGTAGTTGGTTCGGCAGGGATTGTCGTGTAGTTGGTTCGGTCTGGGATTGGCTCGGTCGAAATTTACTCAACACTGGTGATTATACAGTTGTTGTCATCGAAATCATAGAATAGAGGTTCTAACATTCTCCCCCTTTTTGATGGTGACAACTATACAATCAAGCTTATAAGAATGCTCCCCCTGAGTTTTGTGATTTCCCCGCTATCTCCTTTGCACGAGGAGAGCGTACATGAACACAATCCTTTGTAGGTGAATATCCGCACATTGCAAGGATGCATTGCTCCAGAAAATTTAGATGAGCTCCCTGGCGTCTTTGTTCATAATACATCTCCTTTTGTACATCTATCATTTCTTTTTAATAGTGATGGATTTTGTCAGCTTTGTCAGAAAGGGAGGCTATTTGAAGGTTAATACCATGCTTGGCTTTCTTTCCTTTTGGAGAATAGCCAGTATGATATGTAGGAGAGGGAACAATGTTTAGGGATGGAGATGATTTAGGAGTTGTTTTTGTAGGAGAGGTATATATACTACCAGATGATGGTGATGAAAAATCAATGGCAGAGTAGGTGGAGTCATGGTCGGACGACATGTTGAAAATTTTCTTTTAGCTGTAAAAAAAATATTAGAAACTTTTGTCTGTGATTTGTTAATAAATTTTCACACATATATATAAGAGTTAGGATTTCTATTTTAAAAGGCTGTTTGTTTTGTTTGTTACAATAGTAGTGGTTCTCAAAGGATTTAAAAATAAAGGGTATAAAAATTATATGGTTTGTTAGCCATATTAATAAAGATAGATAATATTGAGAGGTAGGAAAATAAATAATTACGAATATTGTTCTTGTTCTTTTTAAAGTTCAGATAAAGAGCATATTCTTAGCTCTCTTCTAAGTTTTATAAATGATGCTTCACATAAAGGTTTTGTAAAAATGTCTGCTATCTGGTTTTCGGTATTAATGAATTCTAAAGATATGACACCTTTTTCTACGTTATCTCTAAGAAAGTGATGTCTGATATCAATGTGTTTAGTTCGAGAATGATTTATAGGATTTTTAGATAGGTTAAATACACTTGTATTGTAACAATATATTGGAGAACAAGTTATAGTTTTACCAAAATCTTGAAGCGTTTGTTGCATATATATAACTTGTGCACAAGCCAGAGTAGCAAAAATGTATTCTGCTTCACAAGTTGAAAGAGAAACCGAATTCTGCTTTTTACTGAACCACGATACAAGGGACTGACCAATAAAATGACAAGTGCCACTCGTGCTTTTTCTATCCATTTTGCAACCTCCGAAATCAGCATCACTATATGACACGAGTTCGAAAGAGCTGCCTTTAGGATAAAAAAGACCGTAATTTGTAGTGTTAGTTAAGTATCTCAAAATACATTTAACTGCTCTATAATGTGATTCTTTTGTTTGTGCTTGAAATCTTGCACACAAACATAAACTCATCATAATATCAGGTCTACTAGCCGTTAGGCATAACAGGGAGCCTGTTATACTTCAGTATAACTTTTGATCGAAATCTTTCCCGTTTTCATCTTTATCCATATGAATGCTTGTGCTCATGGGTGTTGGTTTACAAGAGGTCTTCTACATCCCAAATCATTTTAATAAGTCATGTCAGTATTTTTCTTGATATATGAATGTAACAACCCATAAATTTTAACGGTTTTTATAACGTAATTATCTGAAATTTTGCTTGAAATTAAATAATTAAATTTAGCAATGAAAATTTGGTATTTGGTATGTGTCTATTCAAACATAGCAAATGGCAGATTTTCATTGATAAATATGGAAGTTAGTTTTGTTGTGTAATTTCAATCTCAATTTAAATAAGTTAAAATTGATGTAAATAAAATATTTTTGAAATCTGAATATTTTTATATAATAAAAATGTAGATCATTTTCTGAGTGAGACGTCAAAATTCGTTTCGTCAAATTTGGACTTATTTAGCCCCGTTTATCTTATTTTCGACGAATCAGCAGCATTTTGGCAGCGAATATTGACTTTTGATAGGATGATCGTATCACATATATCTATGTACCATTATGTTCGTCTTGTCATGCTAATCTCCGCAGTATATTCATTTATGTGGTTCGGCGTCTGGTACGCGGCGGAATCTGCGAAATAGTTAGTCGTATCGGTACCCGTTCCCTTTTGGTTTTCTTGTGCCTTTCCATTACCCACTGTGTAAACCAGTAGGCAATAGTCATTAAAATTTCAGAACTCAACAGGCGTGACTTTTGGTTGTTCCCTATTTCAATTCATTTTCTGGTCCATTTAGTTCATTCATTCTCTTACTCTTTGATTTGTTCTGTCTTCTTCAACAAAACAAAAGAGAAATAAAATTTTGTACTCGCGCTGCTTTCATTTTGCTCAAGATACGAAAGCAAATAAATCTGTAGCCTTATCTTCATCCACCACCTTTACATAACCCGATCATCCTCTTCCCTCTCTCTACCGAACCAATCTCCTCCACACGCTCAACCATGTAAACGCCCATCACCCTCTCTCTCCTGATCGGCCACCTTCCACCAATGCCTGTATCCACCTCCTTCCCGCAGCTCTCCACCAAATGCCAGTGCCTAAACCCTTCCCCTTCCACTGACAACCCATTGCCGATCGCTTTCCACAACTCCACCATCTTTCATCTTCCGCCTCACCTCTCTCCGCCGCGTCCATCGCCAGGCCACACCATGACAACGCAACCACCTGCACGAACAACCTTGTCCTCCACAGCTACCCAAATGACCAGCAACCCAAAGCATCACGTCCACAATCCGCCACCCCATCCGCCTTCCCATCGAGACCCACTGCCAATCATCATAAGCCGCCTTTGCAACCGAGCAACCTTCTCCTTGTTTGGCCGCCAGTCAACCCATACCTGAACAACCCAGATCCACCTCAACCATTTTACAAACCAACCCGCCTCCAACTTGTGACCATGTAGCCGACCAAACCACCACCGAAACCCCACCTTTCGCCTTGTTCCCACGTCACCCATCCTTTCCCCTGAACTCGACTCGAGTCACCGCCACATCTTCCGACCACGCAGCGACACCTTCCAGCCCGCATCTCAGCCACCGCCTCGCAACATCACCGCGACTAGACCATCTCCTAAGGCCAGATGTTCAATTCATTTTTTTAGTTTGTATATATATATATTAGCTTATATATTTAAACTATTGATTTATGATGTATAAGTTCTATTATTATATATAAAAGTTATATAAACTATAAGATCTGTATATATAAAAAAAGTTTTTATACGTTGTATACAATCTGTTGTTTATATATAAAAAAGTTTTTATACATTGTATACAATCTGTTGTTTATATATATATAAGTTTATATAAGTCATATATATAACGTATTGTTTGTATACATAAGTTTATAAATGACCTGTTGGAGTTTATATATATTGTAATAAAGTAGGTTTATATTGATTTTTATAATAAATATTGATTTTAAAATATAATATGTATGTAAGTTTATATATATGTTTATATATTAGTTATGTATATAAATATACAAGAGTTTGGTTTTCAAAAATATATATAGATTCTATTTTAAATATATGTTTTTAAAGTGATTTTTAGAGAAAATATATATATAACATATATTTTGTTCAGATTATATCAAGCTAGTTGATTTGCTTTCAATCAATTCCAAACTATCAACCTTGCTCGTCGAATTCGTGTTCATCGTGTCGTGCCTTGGAATTTGCGCTTGGATTTGTCGCATCTTGTTCTGGTTATTTCTCTAGCCTCGAAAGGTGAGCAATCACTCACGATTAACGTTCTTATATTTAGCAAATTCAATTCACATGAAATGACGATTGAAATATGTTGTTAAATTTAAAATTGTTAGTTATTTAATTGTTAAATATGATCTGTTATTATTTGCATTTGTTCACCGATGTTAACTGACAATATTGACCCCATAACCTGTTGTATATAGTTAAATTGTTAATTATGATATATGCTTGTTAATTGATGTGTTATTCTATTTATATTATTATTTTATTTTTCTCACTCTGCAAGTTCCATGTTAGTTTAGAATTCCATATGGGTTGAAACGATACATACCCGAACGAGCTTATAGATTAGGGAAAATCGTTATGGGTGGAAATGATAAACCCAAGCGTTTTTCATTGAAATTGAATTTCGGGATTGTAGGGTGAAATGATATATACCCGTAAAATATTTAATTTACGGATTGAAATGATAAATATCCGTATCACTTGACCATAGGATAGAAAATTATATACGAACACCGTTGATCTATTTTTGAAATGATTTCCAAGGTTTTGAAAGAAAATATATATGAGTTTTAATAAATATTGATTTTAAATATAATATAAAGGTATTTTATTTTGTAAAATTTAGATTTCTAAATTTTATGTTTGGAAATTTTAAATTTATAAGTTAGTTTTGAAAATATAAATTTTAAGATTTTACTTATAATTTTATTATTTTTAAATATATAAAATAAGATTTAATATAAAATATATTTAATAATAGGATTTAATTTAATAGAATTTAATTTAACTAATATATATAAGATGTTTTAAATATTTATTTACAATTTATATTAATATTTTTAAAATAGATTTGGTAATAACTTAAGTAAATAAAGATTAGAAAAATAAATTAAATAAGAATTGATTTGTAATCTACTTGGTTAATAATTGAATTTAAATAAGAAATGATTTGTAATTTAATTTAAATAAGAGTTGATTTGAAACTTATTGATTTTAAGATTTTAAAGATATGATTTTTACAACTTAATAACTTGATTTAATTAAAGGTGATTAAATGAATATTTCAAATTTAAATAAAATTACAATTGAATATGAAATTTTGATTTAAATTTGTAATTTGAGATTTTATTTAAATATTTATAAAAAGGGTGATTAAGTGAATAATTTCAAATTTATTATAATTTAAGTTAGATGTTTAATTTTGATTTAAACTTGTAGCTTGAGATTTTATTTAAATGTTATTAAAAATGATTTAACAAATAATTTCAAATTTAAATGAAAATTCTATGTTGAATTTGGAAATATAAATGAAATTTACCAAATTGAGTTATTGTAAATTGTTGAATATCTGGACTTTGAAATCTATTGAATTAGATGGGGTTTAAATTGTGGTTCAAACCTGAATTTGAAATCGATATAAGTTAAATGGGTTGAAAAAGAATTTGAATTGATTTGTGAAATTGGAAGAAACAATTCTAATTTGAAACTATTTTAATATATTATTTTAAATTTATAAACAATTTTAATATCTAAACTATTTTAATCTATAATCCATTTTAAATTATAATTATTTCAATACATCAACTATTTTCAATATTTAAACTGTTTAAGTTGGAACTGTTATGATTTAGATTTAATGGATTTAAATGTGAACATTTTGATATGATGGTTTAAACTATTTTGTGGTTATGATTTCAAAAGTGAATATGATTTCAAAAGTGATATGAATTTGAAATGAATATGATATTTTGATATGAAGTATGAACTGTTTTGAAATAAAACGACCATGGTGTGAAATAAGCATTTGGTTGTTAAAGAGACCGGGATCGGGTATTGTCATACTATTTTCCAATACCGAAAACCACTTTAACAACTATATACGTAGTGGAGATTCCAGAACAAAGTAGGATGGTTTGGTGTACGATTCTGTATGAGGTATTTACGTAGCCCTGACTCCCGTGAGTCAGCTTAGATGTGACTAAAACAGGAGCAATACCGGGCCAAGTGAGGTCATTCCTTCTATCGGGCACATTTCTTCGATACCATTATATTGCTTTGTGATTTGATTGAGTGCACCTTTGATTTGGGAGTGTGTCTCGAGGTGGGCGGTAGTAGCTGCTATGCGTTACCACCAGTCCGGGAGTGCAAACGGTATTTCTACCTGGCATTGCCTCGCATGTCGTGTTCACATGCCCTATCGCGCCTTCTACGAGTTTGTTTTGTACCGTACCTATGGGGTGTCCTCTGGGTAAACCACTGGTTTTATGGAGCTTACAGCATTGTATAGATTATGGGAATATATAAAATGTGTTAAGGGGGATATGGGTAACGCCTTAACGCTATTTTAATACTTTACTGATAGACATATTACAATAGTGTATATTACTACATAGTAGATAGTTCCACGGATCCTTAGAGGATGGAAATCCCAAGCATCCTTTAAGTTACTTGTATTTCAGTTGACATTTCATTTGAGTTAAATTTACTGATATAGGAATGTTAATCCTGACTCGAGTGTTTTGTGTTTTGCTTTATGCTCGGGTCAGACTGAGTAACACTGCATTTGAGACTCACCTTTGGAGTTTGGAGCTTCACTTGAAGATCGGTCTTTGTATATTCAATTTTCCTGTTACTTCAGTTTATTCCAGTTGTTTTATTTAGATTTGTCATGGACATTTGTATTAGTAACTTCTTTGTATTCGAGATATCTATTGTATTTGACTTTAAACTCTGATGTTATATAGTAGCTTCATGAACTACTATTTATCTATTCCACTGCTTATTGTTATATTACTCTGTGTCTGTGATTCTGTGATTGATTTTATTTACTGTATATTCTAAGTTTTGCCAAATATAAATTAACAATCTGTTGTTTTGAGCAATTCAAGTCCGACATGTGTGGATGTGAATGGTTTGAAATAGCGGGTCGTTATATTTGATAGCATATATGCATTGCCAGTCATGTGTTTGGAGCAGCTACTATCGAGTATCCATTTCTCCTTATGTTCTCTTTTGGGTACCTACAAGATAAAAATAATTTTATTGGTACCCACTTCCTTCGTTAGGGTCCTAAGTGTTAGAATGAGAAGGTACCGTACCCAAGAGGGTTTGTGACCTTTAAAAACATAATTTTTATTTTGAACAACATTTTTCAAAAAATTATCTATATGCTTTTACCTACTTAACTTATTGTTAGACTTAGGAATCCAAATTTTTTTTTCTTTAGAGTTTAAAGCCTTTTTGTTTGAAGATGGCTTTTTGATCTTTTTGTAGAGAAAGCTATAATTTTTATGTTTAGGAGCTTTCTTGAATCCTAATCCGTTGCGATTACCAGATGGCTTAGAATTTTTGATTATGTTATCTAAATTTTATTTTCCTTTGTTAAATTTCTAAACATTACTTGTAATCTTTTCCAACTTACTTAAGATCAGAAATTTCAGATTTCGAAGCTTCTATGTTATCTTTTAAGATAATGTTTTCATTGCTAATTTTATTATTTTCTAGTTTAACTTTTCCTAATTCACATGATAAAGAATCATTTTCAATAGAAAATCTCTTCCATTTTTCTTGAGCAATTTATAATTCTTCTTCTAAAATAGATTTCTCATCTTTTAGTAACCATATTTCAAGTTCCATACGATTTATCTTAGCGACATATTCCTTATTTAACTTCTTAGTTTCTCTATATTTATCATCAATTTCCATGCTTAATTCTAAGATTTCATCATAAGAAAAATCGGGACATACCTCATCGGCGTTTGCCATAAACCATACATTTGCTTGCTCATATTAAATATGTTTCAAATACGTGTTACTGTAATTTGAAAGAACCTTGCTTCGATACCAAATAAAAGAGTATACGGTTCGTGTGTGTATATTTAATATGCAAGTCCATGATTATTTATAGATGTTAATGAGTTTCTTTGAGAAATAACGACCTTTAGTATATTCTATTTTAGTCCAAGAGTTGCAATGTTTGAGAAGGAAGAGATATGATCAGAAACTGTGGATGCAACTCTTCGATTGAAGAAGATGTCTGTAGAAAACTTCTAGCCGTTACCCAGATCAAACGTCTGGACGTTCAGGTCAGACGTCTGGCCTGTAGTGAAAATTTTAAACAGTGGAAATTACCAAACGTCTGAATTTATGAGGCAGACGTCTGACACCGGTACAGCATGAAAATTTGTTTTTTTGAGTTTGTAAAAACTTTTCAATAGCTTGTACGTGCTTTTGCGTGTAAGAACTACTCAAGGAGACTGTACACATCATCTATTTAAGATACTAACACAATATACTAATATTTCTAATACAATGATCCTCTTATGCTTGTATTCAAGTCTTGGTTGTGATCATTCACCTGCATATAGATGGTATATATATATTTCGTATGCTAGTGATTGTATAGTTGTTGTCATAGAAATCATAGAATAGAGGTTCTACCACCCTGGTGTTTGTGTAGTGCCTTTTGATTCCCTTGAACCAACAAAATTTGGTGAATTTTTTAGAAGTGAATTCACCACCATTATCCAGACTGCCTTTCAACAAGAGATTTCCAACTTCAAAACATATTAAAAGTTTCATCCTTGGACTTCATAAAGTTGTGATGACCTACCTTTTTGGACGATTAAAGCTGACAATAAACCACACATGTCTAACTCAAACCATTCAAAAGGGCAGATTATCAATGGGATTTAATAAGAAAATCAAAGAAAAGAAGGAAAGCAATACATCGAATCTCGCAGCGGAATGACAAAATATAATAATCAAGTAAACAGTTCATGAAGTTGTTTTACAATATACTTTTGATTTCAATTTTTACAACATAGTCAGAGTACAATCAACAAACATACTAAAATAATGCAGCAGAACAGTAATAGTAAATACAGTCTAGCAAACTCCATCTTGTATTCAAGGAATATTGTCTTCAAATGCTGAAATACTCAAGCTGACCCGAGCATAATGAAAAGACAAAACATTCGAGTCAGAACTAAAAGTTCTTATGTAAATTAAATCAATAACAAGTAAATATCAGTGTAATTTCTTCGGAGATGTTTATGGGATTTTCCATCTCCTATCAAGTGTACAACGTGAGTGCAATAACTTAAGAGATGTTACAGGATTTTCATCTCCAAAGGATCGGTTAAATTATTTATATGTAGTAAAATACACTATATATGTAGTGTCTATCATTAAAGTAAAGTATTAAAATAGCGTTAAGGCTTGACATTAATCCTCCTTAACACATTTTTAAGCATTGTCCTACAGTTTGCCTTAGTAGCACCACCAGTAATGTCGTTAGCCAAGGAGGCGCCGTGATAAGACAACACAAAAATAAAATCATAGTGGTCGCATATAAGGATAAAAGTATGACAAGGCACGTGAGGCAATGCCCAAGGTAGGATTCTACCATTTTTCTGGCTGGTCGTAACACATCGTTGCAACGACTGCCGACTGAGTCCACCACCCACAAAATCAAATCAATGTGCACCGATCAAGTCAAAATCAATATAGTAATACGAAGGGTGATGGCCCCTAAAGGTAGCTAACCCCTTGGCCAGACATAGGCTTCTATTTTAGTCATTTCAAATTGACACAATTGTCGGGGTCATCCATCATCGTTCTCTTTCTTCATTCCAGTAAATGTTGCCAATTCAACCTCTACATTCTGGATAACATCCACCGCATACACATTATTAAAGTGGTTCCGGTAGAATGACAGAGAGTATGCCATTCATCCGGCCCCGGTCTCTTTAACAACTAAACGTCATTTTTCACACCGGTTGGTTCTTTTAAATTTCAAGAACAAGTCATAGTTCATATCAAAATATCAAATTCATTTCAAAATCATTTCGAATTTAAAATAGGCTATACCTTCAAATTAAAACATTTGTATTTAAATCAATGGTTTAAATCTAAATAATTACCAATTATAAAACAGTTTGAATATTGAAAATAGTTTTGATAATTAAAATAGTTTTGAGGATTGGAAGTAGTTAAATAAATAAATAGTTTATATATTGAAATAATTTGATTATTAAAATAGTTTATATTAAAACTGATTCTTCTTTCATAACAATTTGAACTCATGTTCCCATTTCCAAATCACAACTAATTCAATTTTTCGACTTCCAATTCAAGTCAACTTAATATTTAAATTTCAATTTAAATCAGCCACAATTCAAAATGATTTCAAACTTTACTTCAAATTCAATTTAAACGGTTCTATTAAAATGACTGAAAGTTCCAATTCAAGTTCTCATTTTAAACAATTTAGTTTAAATCCGTTTCACATCCAAACTTTGAAATACCAATTTAACCCACTTTAATTAAAGTAAATTCAAAGTTTAAATTAAAATTTAAACTTTTAAAACAATTCACTTCAGATAAATCCAAATCATATCTCAATTTCAACTCTAACATATTAAATTAAATCCTTAAACAATTTCATTTAATAGTTTCAATTTCAACATTTCAAATCTCGAATTAAAAAATAATTCAATTTATATTAATCAAAATTTTATTCTTTTTAAAACAATATCATTAAAACAAATCTAAATTCAAGATTTGAAACCATTTAATTTAACCAAGTCCGGCGTCCATATATAATTTTCTATTTTATGGCCAAGTGATCGGTTATTTCAATTTTAATTACATGGATGAATATATATCATCTCAACCCATAATTAAATGACAAAGGTATATATCATTTTAACATATTCCTTAGTTCATTTCAAATAGTCCAAATGACAATATGTATAATGTCAAATAGTAAATAGGGTAATAATAGAAATATGTCAAACATATAAACAACCATACATCCAACATATCAATCAATAGGCATCCAATTACAATCAACATCCAAATCAACCAACATATCACAACAGTTACAAGTTATCAACTATCGGTGTTTAACTAACAAATAAATTTCAATATTAATTTAAATGTCAATTCAATTAAATATCAAATTCAAATTCAATTTAAGTGTCAATTTTAAATTTTCAAACAGCAATCAATAAAAATTCATCACTTTGTGATTTTAAACTAACATCAGAAAATTTAGTATTGCGTGAGTGGGGTTTAATCACTCACCTTGGATTTTAAGCCCATTAAAAATCCAATAAAAGCCCAAAATCTAAATTGATTCCAAATATGACCAAACCTGTTTCATATTGTCCGAAATTTGAATACGAGTCTAACGGAAGAAACCACGTGTCAATTGGAGCTTGTAAGCAAAAGTTATTCACGTTAGAAGTTTGAATTTTAAATTAAAATTAAAATTACAAAAGGGCAAAATGGTAATTAATGTCACCTTCCCCAAACCCAAATCGATTGACAGAACCCAAATAGCCACCGTGTTGACTCACCATTGCCGCCTAGAGGCTATTGGCTTTCGATACGAACCTACCACCAGAACCGCCATCCCTTGTCACCCCTACGTCCAAGTCGCCATCGTCTCTGATCATGTCAGGTTACTCCACCGCCGCCTCCCTACAAGCTTGATTTTTGGCAATTCTGGGCACTAATGACATGATCGAACGGTATCGATAGCCCCTCGTCTCCTCTACGAGCTGCAACTTCTCGATCTTCGATTGGTTACAAATCTAAAGTTGAACGCCAAACCTAAGATGAACGGGCGAGAATGTTTGCCAATTTTTGATCAAACAGAGCTTCGATTGCAAAAACGAATTGCAAATGCTAATCTCATTCGTCGAGAGCTTCGCGACGATATATAATTTGATAGGGTTCGAGTAGTTTGAATTTTTGAATTGAATTTGAAATTGGAATTTAGGGTTTTGGGATATTCACCATTGAACAGAAATAAGTTAGATCTGAAAGTACGTACAGAAAATAGAACATAAGGCTATTAGGGTTTCACAACAACATATATACAGACAAAGATGGATAGGAATAGATGGAGCGGATATCGATTGGACCAAAGCAATAACAAAGGCCCGAAAATCCGTTCCGTTCCCTAAACGAAAATAGGTCATCTTATATATCCAAAAGTAGGTTTTTAATATTTCTAAACTCAATGAAACTAATTTCAAACACTAATTCTATTGTATATAGAAGTTAGCTTTAAAAATCAAGTTATACTTATTTTTACACGTCGATTAATCGAATTATTACTAAACTGATTTAATCACTTTTAAATTTTAAATTAAAAGTTTTCTATCATCATTCTTGGTTAAATAGGAACTAATGATCTTTTAAAATTAAAATTTCCATTTTAAATCCAAGATTTAAATATTAAATTAATTTCAACATTTAATTACAACAGTAATAAAATCCTAGTTCATTATATTTTAAATTTCAAACAAATTCCTTTATTTTGATTTACATGTTCTTTATATTAAATTAACAATTACCTTATGTGTTCATTAAACATAAGTTTTCATTTTATCCTTATTAAACTTTACAATTATATCCAAATTAAACTTTACAATTATATTCCAATTAGAGATAAACATTCATTTTATTCTTTACCAATTAACATTTGTTATTTCAATCTTGTTGTTAATATGCAACCCAACATTGTTTCATATTCAATTGATTTGGGTTATCATCTTTTAACTTATTGAAATTTTGTTATTTAAGAATTTTATCTTAGATTATAACATACATCTAATAACATTTCCATTAATAAAACGTAAAAATATTTATTTATAACCATTTTTGTTCAACAATTATATTAAATTTAATATTTCTAAATGGTTGAAAATGCGGGTCGTTACAATCTCTCCCACTCAAAACTTTTCGTCCCCAAAAAGAAACAAGAAAGAATCAAGAAATTTGATATATGTTATTCAAAATATTCAATTTATAAACAATTAAACTTATTTAGTTAGTTTTAATATAACTTTGAAAATAACCCAATTTCCATGAAAAAAATTCTAAGTCATAAATTTACGAAAATTTTCAGCAGCATCTCCTTTGCGCGACTAGGTCCAAAAAAATAACAATATCAATAATTACATGGTATATATCTTATTTCAATAATAAAGCGTCCCAAACCATGGGAAAACAATAAAATACCGCTACAAAAACCGTAATCCAAAAATGTACCTATTTGTCAGGCAAACAAAGTTCTATTTATGAAACCAAAAGCAATAGCTATTACTTCCATAAACCTTTATCTTACTTACATAATCCAAAAGAGTTAAAATTATGTACAAGATCAATGTACTAGTTGTTCCAAACAATAGCACAAGCAACACAATATATATCATAATCATATGCAAACAAAAGCAGTACGACCGTTATATGTAATAAAAGAATCCATCACACATCCATAGCAACCAGAAACTAATGGTTTGTCCAGGATCAGAAACTTTTCACCAGACAAGGGTGATAAATAATCTACCAGTGTATCTTACGCTTAACAGCCATAGGTAATTACTCAATAGATTATTCATACAACCTCAAATGATTTGAAGTGTCATTTTCCAAACTCCTCATAAGCCAAACAACATAGAATTTAAATATTATTTAAGTTTGTACGATGTACATATATCATTTTTTCACAATATTAATTTTAATCGCTTGTTTGAATACACAAATTGCACTTTCGAACTAGTATTGTTAACTCGACAACCCTAATGCGGACTCTGACCCGATTCCTTGATTAGAAATCTCCATTTTCCTTGCATAGCTATAAACTATGATAGAAAACTTCAAAATCATATCAAAAATTCGTATCAAATGTTCGCCGTCAATAATCGAGCGAAATATCCTAACTCGGACTGGTGTGAACTACCACAAATCATGTATTCGAATCTGGATCAGAACTGTTATGCGAATAAAATGATCTACATACAACTTACATATTTTATTCTATTAGTTTCTTTAACACATTATTTACCTTTCATTTATTTCCAATTCTCGTTCATTCATACAAGATCATCTTTTATTATTACATTCATTTACGTACATAAATTATTTCCCATTCAATATTTAAAATCATCAATAAATAAATTCTTAAAGTATTACATATTCTTTGCAGTTTAATTCACATTTATTAATTATATAACTTGATTTCCATTTAATATTAATATTCATTAGTGAATCATTTCATACTTAAGTTTTTCTATTTTTAATTCACATTTATTCCTTCATATATAGTATCTTTTAATATTAAATCTATTTATGAATCATTTCAACATTTTCTTAAGCTTATAATCATTTACTTAAATAGTATTTACCTTTTACTATTCAATTTAATTGTAAAGCATTTCAAAACATTAAGTTTATAACATTTCTTGTACATCTTAATTCTTTATTTATAGACATAAATTCATTTTGAAACATTTTTATTACTTATGTTTTTTTACTTGTATAACATTCCATTAAATCATAGAAGCATATACAGGTAATCTTATTCATTTTACTTAACAAAAATGTTCAATAGTTTAAATCTTCTTAAATTTCAGTATCTTTTCATTTAAGAGTTACAAACTTCACCTTTCATATTTTCATTAAACACTTATCTTTTAATTTCAGAATTCAATTTGGATGTTTCCGACCATTTAAATCGTCGAAAATTCCATTTCATTTCAATAATAGAAAATCGCTAATTAGCAGAAAACTTAAGAACTAAGTACCGGGTTTCATTTCAAATCATCTTGAAATAATATATACTTATATCTTTGGTATATCAAATCATACTTGGGAAATTAAAATTAAGATTTGTTTATCAAAACAAATGTGTAGCAAAGCTACTATAGTAGTCTTCCCACTTTGAAACTCGAAAATGAACTTCGATGATGTCATGGTCATCACCGAAATTATTTTCCAGCGACAGAAGAGGGGAGTAAGAACGTATTTTCTATTAAATTCCTTAAATAAAACATTTCTTTCAAAATCTCATTGAAAATATTTCTATCGGTAAATACTTCCAAGCAATACTAATATTACTTTTCCAAAATCTTTGAAAACCAGTTTCAAAACACCGAAATTTAAGTTCTAAAATATCCAATTTAAATTTATTTTATTTGTAAATCGTATTTTATAAACCATATTTATAAAAATTACATTTTCTTATAACATACAATAGTCAACAGTTTTAAGAACATTGACTACCAAACAATAAATGACAATGATCGAATATTTTCATTTCCTAACAAACAACACACCAAAAATAACTATATCAGCTTAAGAAAAAATTATTTTAAGTACAAATATAATACTAGGTAAAATTATTTCATTTATCTATTTTTAAAACAATATTGTGTCGGTTTACCATATTCAAGTGTTTAGAAATCCCTATCGATGCCATAACGTCCTATGTACGGTCTGGAATTCATAAATACTCAACAGAATAAATTAACACAATACAAATCATTTTTAAAGCATTAACAAATAGGCTCTCTCATATATATACTCTCAACTCATAATAGGGCATTCCATTACCCTATCTCTTAATGAGTTTAACCCCCAATAGGCTAAGGTATCTCTAAACCAAAGCTCTGATACCAATTGTGATGACCCACCTTTTTGGATGATTAAAGTCGACAATAAACCAAACATGTCTAACTCAAACCATTCAAAAGGGCATATTATCAATGGGATTTAATAAGAAAATTAGAGAAAAGAAGGAAAGCAATACACAGAATCTCGCAGTGGAATGACAAAATATAATAATCAAATAAACAGTTCATGAAGCTGTTTTACAATATACATTTGATTTCAATTTTTACAACATAATCAAAGTACAATCAACAAACATACCAAAATAATGCAGCGGAATAGTAAATACAGTCTAGCAAACTCCATCTTCATCTTTAAGGAATATTGTCTTCAAACGCTGAAATACTCAGGCTGACCTTAGCGTAATGAAAAGACAAAACATCCGAGCCAGAACTAAAAGTTCTTATGTAGGTTAAATCAATAAAAAATAAATATGAGTGTAATAGCTTCGAAGATGATAGCATTTTCCATCTCCTATAAAGTGTATAACGTTAATGCAATAACTTAAGAGATGTTACGGGATTTTCATCTCCTAAGGATCCTTTAAACTATCTATATGCAGTAAAATACGCTATATATGTAGTGTCTATTAGTAAAGTAAAGTATTAAAATAGCGTAAAGGCTTTTGCATTAATCCCCCTTAACACATTTGTAATCACTGTCCTACAGTTTGCCTTAGTAGCATCAATAGTAACGTCGGTAGCCAGGGAGGCGCCGTGATAAGAAAACACTAAAACAAAATCGTAGTGGTCGCATATAAGGATAAAAGTATGATTAGGCATGTGAGGCAATGCCCAAGGTAGGATTCTACCAGTTTACCCTCTCTGCCTGGTCGTAACACATCGTTGCAACGACTGCCGATTGAGTCCACCACCCCCAAAATCAAATCAATGTGCACCGATCAAGTCAAAATCAATATAGTAATATGAAGGGGTGATGGCCCCTAAAGATATCTAACCCCTTGGCCAAACATACGCTCCTATTTTAGTCATTTCAAATTGACACAACCGTTAGGGTCATCCATCATCGTTCTCTTTCTTCATTCCAGTAAATGTCACCAATTCAACCTCTACATTCTAGATAACATCCATCGTGTACACTGTTATTAAAGTGGTTCCGGTAGAATGACAGAAAGTATGCCATTCATCCGGCCCTGGTCTCTTTAATAGCCAAACATCATTTTTCACACCGGTTCCTTCTTTTAAATTTCAAGAATAAGTCATACTTCATATCAAAATATCAGATTCACTTCAAAATCATTTCGAATTCAAAATAGGTTATACCTTTAAATCAAAACATTCATATTTAAACCAAATATTTAAATCTAAATAATTCCCAATTATAAAATAGTTTGAATATTGAAAATCGTTTTAGTAATTAAAATAGTTTGAATATTGAAAAATAGTTTGGAATAATTAAAATAGTTTGAATATTGAAAATAGTTTTGATAATTAAAATAGTTTTGAGGATTGAAAGTAGTTGAATAATTAAATAGTTTATATATTAAAATTGATTCTTCTTTCACAACAATTTGAACTCATGTTCCCATTTTCAAATCACAACGAATTCAATTTTTCGACTTCCAATTCAAGTCGACTTCGTATTTAAATTTCAATTTAAATCAGCGTCAATTCAAAACGATTTCAAATTTTACTTCAAATTCAATTTAAATGGTTCTATTCAAATGACTGAAAGTTCCAATTCAAATTCTCATTTTAAATAATTTAGTTTAAATCTGTTTCACGTCCAAACTTTGAAATACCAATTTAACCCACTTTAATTAAATTAAATTCAAAGTTTAAACTAAAATTTAAACCTTTAAAATAATTCACTTCAAATAAATCCAAATCATATCTCGATTTCTCCTCTAAAATTTCAAATTAAATCCTTAAAAAATTTCATTTAACAGTTTTAGTTTCAACATTTCAAATCTCGAATTAGAAAATATTTCAATTCATATTAATCAAAAATTTATTCTTTTTAAAACAATATCATTTAAACAAATCTAAATTCAAGATTTGAAACCATTTAATTTAACCAAGACCGGTGTCCGTATATAATTTTTTACCCTATGGCCAAGTGATTAGTTATTTCAACTTTAATTACACAGATGAATATATATCATTTCAACCCATAATTAAATGACATAGGTATATATTATTTCAACCTATTTGTAACACCCATAATTTTTAATAACATTATTCAGGAGATTTAATAAGGTAAATTAAATGGAATAATGTAAATATTAAAGTGATAAGGGGATTGAGATTTGAAAATTTAAAAAATCGAGGCTAAGCTTATTTAATAAATTAAAGAATGGGCTAGAAATGTTTCATATGTTAATTAACAAGAAAACAATTAACACAAGGGCTTATTAGGAAATTGCCCTTAATATTCTCGTTTCCTTTCATTTCACGTTCATTTTTACAAAACATAAAAATGTAAGAAAACAAGAGAGAAGCCGGCCATGACCTAGGGAAGAAAAAGGGGAAATTAATCAAAAGCAAGGAATTAAAGCAAGGAGGATTCATCTAAATCAAATCTCAAGTTCCTTATCATAATCAAGGTGAATAATAAACAAAACCATCTCTATTTTTTTGTAATCATTTGATTTTCGGGTTTAAGTTTAAATCCATTATGATTATTTTTGATGATGATATGCTTGGATTTTATGATATATTATATCCAAACAAGTTTGTTTGATAATTGTTTCACATGATTTTAAGGCTAAAATCATTCATTTTGTGTTTGAATGCCATAAGGAACTTATATGTTATGAAAAACTTGATTTTGGAGATGAGTTTTAATTTTTATAATTTTCCAAGCCATGGAAATTTTATTATGAATTTTCAAAAGAAAATATGAATAATTTGGTTTATAAATTAATTTTGAAAATTATATGAAGAATTTTGGTTTGATATATGTTAGATAACATATTAAAAGTGAATTTTTGTAATTTTTGGGGATTTTTTCTATGTAGTTTACTATGGGAATTAAATTATTTTAGAAGGAGAACTTAAATGATTTAATTGTTCTGTTTAATAGAATGGCTTATTTGTTAAATTAATCGTTGTTTAGATCTGAAATTATACGACAATTTTATTTTGGTAAATAATTTGAAAAGTTATAGCAACCAATTAAATGTTTACAAATAGGCAGGTAAGTTAAAAAGAAATTATTTTAAAAGGCATTAAATCAGTCTTTACCCAGAAATTATGTTCCGTCTCTTTCAGAAGCAACCTTTCGACCTTATGCTTCTGCCTCAACTAAGTCGAAGCCTACCAAGTCAAAACCAATACACAAGGTATCAATGTGATTGGTACACAGTGGATTGGAGAAAGATGGAAGGCATGGTGTTGAAACATAATTTTCGATGGGGTTGGAACCTTTGTTTTATTTTCAAAAGATATGCGCTTGCTTGGTTTTAACGAATGCTTTCGAAGGAGTTGAAACCAATGCTTTCGAAAGGGTTTTTAAATAGCTTTCGAAGGGGTTGCCACCTTTTTTTATAAAACAAAGCTTTCGAATGAGTTACTTTGTTTTTGAATCAATGCTTTCGAAAGGGTAGCTTCAACCCAATCGAAACCCAACTGCCGACCCTATGCCTTTCGAAGGAATTGAAGTCATCAATGCTTTCGAAAGGTAGCTTTTGTTTATTAAATATATTAAGATGCTTCCTAAAGCTTTTGAAAGGGGTTAATGGTTTTGAAGGAAATAACTTTGAAAGGGGTTTCAATGCTAACCTTCAAATGTTTTACTTATAAACGATTTGAGCATTCGAAAGGATGGTTGCGAAGCCATCAATTTTTCCCCAAACAATTTTATATAAGGTTAATGGTTTCGAAAGGGATACTTTCGTTTATATTCACTTTGACCCAAAAGATATTTTTAAAGATAAACCCAATGGTTTCAAAAGGGGTACTTTCAATGGTTTCGAAGATATGCTTCTAAGAGTTAATAAGTAATGCTTTAATACTTTTGAAAGGTACGTTTTGATGGTTCTGAAAGAGATGTTTTAAAGTGTTTCGAAAAGCATATGCTTAGTGTTTTGAAAAGAAGATTTAAATTTTTTCGAAGAAGGGTATCCAAGAGTTTTGAAAGTAAAGTTTTAAGGTTTTAAAGCCTTAGTTTTCAAAACAAATAACCCAATATCATTTTAAAGGAAAACCCATGACTAAGATTAAGGAGTTTTGAAATGGTTTTAAGTATGAAGTTTCTAAAGAAGCTTTCTTTGATAAAATAATAGGTTAAAGGGATTAACCATGTTTTAGATGAAAATGATTTCAAGGATATTAAACTACAGGTGTTGGTATTATTATGTTATTATGTTTGATTCTTCTAATATATATTCACTTTATAATGGACCCATAACTGCATTTTAGGGAGAAAGGGCAGAATAACCAGCTAGGTTGACCTAATAGTGAATATAAATTGAGTTAACTCCTGAATGAGTAGAATTGCATCCAGGAGGTCAGGTAGACCAGAACGTAGGATGCCTAAATATTGATTAAAGAAGTTGTCAGATAGACAGGTTCATAGTAAACCCATGAAAACTATGTTTATGAAAAGTTATTGGTAGGGGCCAATAGGTTCATAGTAAACCCATGAAAACTATGATTAAAAAAAGTTATTGACAGGGACCAATAGGTTTGTAGTGAACCCATGAAAACTATATCCGGATTAAGTTATTGACAGAAGTCAATAGGTTCCTAATCAACCCATGAAAACTAGGATAAGAGGGAATACCAATTGGTTTGGGGAGAGCCCATGAAACAATGAAATTATTGGCAGGGGCCAATAAGTTCTTAGTGACGCCATTAAAACTATGTAACCGGATAGGGAGTCCATAAGCTTTAAACAGGCTATTTGTCAGCCCATGAAAACTAATAGGTTAATAGTGACCCTAAAAACTATAACTGGGACAGATAGTTAGAATAAATGGGGATGAGAAATCCAAAAATTGATTTACTTGTTTGCATATCATCATAATATTTTGAATTGCTATGTTTTAACCATTGTGGATGCAGGAGCATGGTATATGGTTTTATAGAGTTTTGGATAAGATACTAGTGAGGGGAAAACCCGTTCTGCTAAGCGGCGTGGTCTCACTAGATATCTTAATGGTTTGAGATGGTAGATTATTATTCATACCAGGCTTTATGTCTGACTCGAAGTTTATGTTTTCCCCTTAAACTTTCGAGTGCTCAATTGGTTTTGAGTAGTTTGAGAGTTGAGGTTTTCAGGTACCTCTTTAGACGAATAAGCTTCCGGAGACGTGTAGAAAGCAAGCTAAATAATAAGAGTTCTTTTTATTTTGATTCTAATGTGTTTGTGTTGTAAAGGCAAAGTTGTTTACTTTTCTAGTTATATACTCTTATCATCTAAGGGGGCATCTTCATATGTCGCTCTTGGCATATGTTATAATATTATATTTTCTCTGAACGTGGTTAACGATTGTGGGATTATGTAATGAATTCGAAGTGCTTTGAAATGGAATGTGAAAGTTGTTTATTGATTTTAATTTTTTTCCATATTCGTGTGTTTCTGTTATATCAATGTATCTAACATTACCGTATTTGGTCGCCGAAGATTAATAACTGTGAATGATTGTAGCATCCGTAGCCTTTAATTTTGAGCCTCCAAGTAAGGGATGTTACACTATTTCTTATTTCATTTCAAATAATCCAAATGACAATATGTATGATGTCAAATAATAAATAGGGTAATAACAGGAATATGTCAAATAAATAAACAACCATACATCCAACATATCGATCAATAGGCATCCAATTACAATCAACATCCAAATCAACCAACATATCACAACAGTTACAAGTTATCAATTTTCGGTGTTTAACTAACAATTAAATTTCAATATAAATTTAAATGTAAATTTAATTAAATATTAAATTCGAATTCAATTTAAATTTCAATTTTAAATTACCAAACAGCAATCAATAAAATTTTATCACTTCGTGATTTTAATTTAACTAACATCAAAAAAATTAGTTTTGCGTGAGTAGGATTAATCACTCACCTTTGATTTTAAGCCCATTAAAAATCCAACAAAAGCCCAAACTTCAACAGTCTCTAAATTCAACCAAACCAGTTTCATATTGTCCGGAATTTCAATACGAGTTCAACGGAAGAAACCTTCACATCAATTGGAGCTCGTATGCAAAAGTTATTCACGTTAGAAGTTTGAATTTTAAATTTAAATTAAAATAAACAAAAGGGCAAAATGGTAATTAACGTCACCTTCCCCAAACCCAAATCGATCGGTAGAACCCAAATAGCCGCCGCGTTGACTCGCTTCTGCCGCCGCCTATAGGCTATTGGCCTTCGATTCGAACCTACCACCAGAACCGCCATCCCCTGCCGCCCCTACATCCAAGTCGCCATCGCCTCTGGTCACATCAGGTGACTTCGTAGCCGCCTCCTTACAAGCTCGATTTCTGGCGCACCGATGACATGATCCAACCGTATAGATCGATAGCCCCTCGTCTCCTCTACAAGCTGCAACTTCCCGATCTTCGATTGGTCACAAATCCACCGTTAAACACCAAACCTAAGATGAAAGGCCGAGAATATTCAGCATTTTTTGATCAAACAGAGCTTCGATTGCAAAAATGAATTGCAGACGCTGGTCCCATTCGTTGAGAACTTCGTGACGATATATAATTTGATAGGGTTTGAGCAGTTTGAATTTTTGAACTGAATTTGAAATTGAATTTAGGGTTTTGGGATATTCACCATTGAACAGAAATAAGTTAGATCTGAAAGTACGTACAGAAAATAGAACAGAAGGCTGCTAAGGTTTCATAACAACATATATATAGACAAAAATGGACATGAATAGATGGAACAGATATCGATTGGACCAAAGCGATAACAAAGGCCCAGAAACCCGTTTCATTCCCGGAACGAAAATAGGTCATCCTATATATCAAAATGTTGGTTTTTAATATTTCTAAACTCAATGAAACTAATTTCAAACCCTAATTCTATTGTATATAGAAGTTAGCTTTAAAAATCAAGTTATACTTATTTTTACATGTTAATTAACCGAATTATTATTAAACTAATTTAATCACTTTTAAATTCTAAATTAAAAGTTTTCTATCATTATACTTGATTAAACAGGAATTAATAATCTTTTAAAATTAAATTTTCCATGTTAAATCCAAGATTTAAATATTAAATTAATTTCAACATTTACTTACAACAGTAATAAAATCCTAGTTCATTATATTTTAAATTTCAAACAAATTCCTTTGTTTTGATTTACATGTTCTTTATATTAGATTAACAATTACCTTATGTGTTCATTAAACATAATTTTTCATTTTATCCTTATTAAACTTTACGGTTATATCCAAATTAAACTTTATAATTATATTTCAATTAGAGATAAACATTCATTTTATTCTTTACCACATTAACATTTGTTATTTCAATCTTGTTATTGCTATGCAACCCAACATTGTTTCATATTCAATTGATTTGTGTTATCATCTTTTAACTTATTGAAATTTTGTTATTAAAGAATTTTATCTTAAATTATAACATACATCTAATAACATTTCCATTAATAAAACATAAAAATCTTTATTTGTAACCATTTTTATTCAAAAATTATATTAAATTTAATATTTCTAAATGGTTGAAAACATGTGTTGTTAAAAAAGTAAACCCATACCTTTCTAGAAAAATCATCAACAAATGAAACAAAATACCTGACTCCTCCAAAGATAAGCATGATGCGGGGCCCCAAACATCAGTGTGAACATACTCTAAAACATCTTTAGACTTATGCTCTGCAATGCTAAATGAAACATTCGTTTGTTTTCCAAGTACGCATCCTTCACAAAAGCCAAATTTTAAATGATGAATACCATCAATAAAACCTCGCTTCCTCAACACTTTCAAACTGCGCTCTCCAATGTGTCCCATACGAAAATGCCACAATCCGATAGAATCGAAATAAACAGAATGAACAACCAAAGAAGACTCTGCAACAACAGTGGTACCCTTCAGCAAATATAGATTTCCAACTTTCACCCCTTTCATCACTATCAATGAGCCATTTGTAATTTTCAATGAACCTTTTTCTATTACACACTTCAAGCCAAGATTGCACAATGCTCCAACGAAGATCAAACTACGCTTCAAATCAGGCACATGCCTAACATCACACAAAGTACGAACAACACCATCAAATATCCTGATCTTCACTGTTCCAATACCAATCATGCGACAAGTAGCATTATTTCCCATGAGAACCTCTCCTCCATCAAATGGACGATAAGTGGAAAAAGAGTGTCTATCAGGTGTCATATGATAGGATGCTCCAGAGTCAATAATCCACATAGTACTCTTCATAGAAGAGGCAGAAGCTGTAAAAATGCTGGAATCACTCTCTTAATCTGATGTTTTCGTTGTAGTGGTTGAAGCCTTTTAGGTAACAGCTTTGTTTTTATTCTCCAACTTGAGGCAACTTGTAGTATAATGTCCATGTCTCCTACAATAATGAAAAACTCCATTTGGAGCTCCCCTTGATTGAGATCTTGACTTGGGCTCTATCTCCACCATATTTGGGTCTACTCTTACTTCTTCCCCTTTGCACAATAAAGCCTTCGAAATCATTCTCCATGCTTATGTTTGCTAACTTTCACCTCAACATCTCGTTATGCAAATTTATCTTCACATCCTCCAAGCAAATAGAAGAGAGCCCATAGATCATGGAGTTAACAAAAGTGTTATACTCCGCAGGCGAAGAACATAAAAAAAATGACAGCTTGCACTTCATCCTTAATTTTTACTTCAGTTGCCCGAAGATTCATAACAAGTGTGTTTAGGGCATCCATGTGAGCTAATATATCAGTTCCAGGCTTCATCTTGAACGAGTAAAGTTGTTGTTGTAGGATGATATGGTTGGTAAGAGATTTGTCATAGAACTTTTTTGAAGAGCATCCCATAATTCCTTAGCAGTTTTCACATGAGAAAACTCTCTAAGTATTTCATCAGAAAGGATAAGTTGGATGGTAATAAGAGCATCCTCTTCCAATTCCTCAATCATTTCAGCTGCTAATTTCTTCAATTTGTCTAGATCTGAGACAACCTTAAAAGTCCTCTCTTTCTTCAACACCGCTTCCATCTTCATCTTCCATGTGCTAAAATCTTCATTTCCACCAAATCTAGAGACTCTATAATTAGTAGAGCTTCTACCAGTGCTATTCTTTGTAGAATAGACATAGTTGAAATAGTCTTCAAATGGAACAACAAGCTCTGATACCAAACTGTAGTGAAAAATCAGAGTTTTAGGCAGCGGAAGCAGAACACCCAATGATCTAGTCTATCGATAATCTCAACAATTCCAATCCAACAAAGAGAATAAAAAGAAAAATCAAAGAGCACAAATTATAGATAGAAGACGAAAAGGAAAGAACACGCCGATGTAACAAGGTTCGGTTATGCCTGTGTCTTCGGACCTAGCAACCTTTGTTACTTCTTCACTTCAAGAGGGAGTACAATACGAGAAGAAAACAAATCACTAAATATAAATTTCTCACCTTACAATAGATACAGAAAAATGGATCTTATTGAAGATATTTTATGGAGAACTCTCTTGTTGTCTTGTGATGATAAAAGATGAGCAAAAGTCTTCATATTTATAGGACCAAGAATGAAGATTGCCTTGGAGATAAGGATGAAATGTTTTCGGATTTACTTGATTTGATTTCAACTTAAATCTAGCATAATTGTACTTGTTTCCACATATATCTTTATTTGATTGATTTCTCAAATCAATTAATATCTATTATGATATTAATTGATTCTCTTTCCAATTTGGTTTCCATATTTGATTGATTACGGGAATCAATTAATATCTTCTTTCTAATAAATTTGGAATAGATTTAAATCATCCAAATTTACCAATTTGTGACGTTGAAGTTTCTAAACCCTTTACTCTCCTGGAAACTATATCAAATGCTACATCGAGCTCTCTCTTGCTGCAAGTCCAGTCAGCTAATGAAGCCTTTTTTCTAAACTATGTGTATGTAGTAGTTGTCATGATCATAAATCCAAATGATATGAAGAAAAATATGTATACATGGCACAAAATATTGCGCTAACAATGAAAAGTGAAGATACTTAAAAAGAAATAGTCAAATGGGTGACATTAAGTTTGGAAAGAGAATTATATACAAACTCACAAATGGATAAATAAAGAATATATTCAAATAGAAATATTGAACTTTACAACTCTTTTCTCAAATATATTGGCGAGTGGTGCGTAGAAAATCCATCTAGTATACATATTAATAAACACATAAAACCAATTATTTACCATATCATACTGAAAATTACAATGGAAAATTATCTTAAAATACCAAAGTTAAAGGAGAGATGCTCTAGGCAAGGAGTGACTTGTTGAGTACATATATACTTGTATATGTAGATTTGCCTCATCCTCATTACATAATTCTTTGCTCAAGTTTTCATATTTTTATTATCCAGGTCAGTGAAAAACACTTTGGTGCAACTTTCATAATATTGAAAAAGTGCTAAGAGTATATAAAAAATGACTAAGCTAATCGAACTGATAGTGGAAAATAATTGAAGCCGGTGAATTCAAAGAAAAGATACATAAAAGGATTGCTATTTAAAAGTATCTCATACCCAATGAAAAGCTACATAAAATGAAACATTTAACAATGGAAACATGAATAAAAGAGAGAATACCTTAATGCAATGCCAGAGTAATATGGGTAAAAAGCATGAAGCAAGTGGTAGTCGTAAAAAGCAGAGCGAAGATACTGACAAAGGTAAAACCAAAGTTAACGAATAGTCAATTTTTAAGAATACTTTATATGAAAAAAGCATAGAATTACCTGAACTTGATGTGCGAGCTGATGTAGGAATTGGAATAATTAATAAACAGTTTAGAAAGACAAAATAATAAGCATATATAAGAGTTTGGATTGAAGTGATAATCAAATTTCAGGATGGATCATCACTACAAAAGAAAAATGGAAGTCATTATCAAACATATTACAACCATGGTTTTCTTTATTTGATAATTGATGAGAAGGTGAAGGGAGGTGTATCTGGTTTTCCATATGTTTTGTTGGCAACTAAATAAGATAAAATGATTTAGCCTGATCAAATTTAAGGAAAATAATACTACCGGGTCCATATTAAACTATTTGTACAATATAATGGATTTGCAAATGTTAGCTATTTTTTCCTATAATTAGAATAAATTTATAAAGCTTAAATGGGATTTCTCTATATGATAGTCCAATTGATGTCTCTATGGATAACATAACAAATTCCCAAAAAACACTCAATTGGGTCGAATTGTCCCAAATTTAGAAAACTTCAAATCATAATTCATATGAATAAAAAATGCAATACTATCGACAATAAAATTTTAAAAAAAGCAAGAACTATTGAAAAATCCATAGCAAAGGGGGAGCCAATAATCTAGACAGAAATGAAACACCCTAACAAAAAATATTGCAATACGAAGTTGTACATAAAATAGCTTAGGGTCGATGACCAATCGAAAACTCTGTGCATATAAATGAGGGTGTCAAGCTAGTTTAGATTTCAAAAAAATGTAGTTTAATATAACTGCTTATACCTCAGTATTACTTTTAACTGTCATTTGATTTTATAGCAAAAATCAAAATTAAACAACATTCGACGATACTACAAAATTGTTTGCAAACATTATACGAGGAAAAGAACAATATGTATCCAAAGTTAGCACATGATACGATGCAAAACAAAGCCAACAGTCAAGCAACATAACATTTTACATGAGTAATACACCCATATGGAAGGTGTAATGGTGAAATGAAACATATGTAAGATGATGCTTTGAAAGAAAAATCTTTGTTTTAATAATTAGAGTCCTGCAATTTTTAATACAGAAAATAGTTTGTCACAATGTAACCACAAATACACCTACAACGCCGAGGAACAGGAATGTGCTCTTCAAAATATACATAAAAAGACTTCTAATGTCCTAAATGATTCAAACTACTGTACCATATTACAAGCAGGAAGAAATGATATATCTTTTCCAAGCCATTTTAAAATCAAATTCGATGACACATAATGATATTTTTACACATGTGATGTATGTGTGACATAATATTACTTGTGTCGAGCACAAATATGAATATGCAAGTAGTGCCATACATGGTAATGGTGGAATCATTGTCCATAATAAGACAGATCGTGTCAATTTATGACTGCTCATAAGCACGCGGTTACGAAAAATTGCTTGTATTAATGAGGCAACAAACAATTATTGAAAAAATATCAGATGGTACCGACTTAACCTGGCAAATTTTAGGCATTTCCACTGTTTGAAAGCATAGATTAGAAGTTTAATACATTTCAGATTAAATGAACCTAAGAGTCGACAGTCCAACAAGCAATCTATGAAAATAAATATAATAACTAAATCGAAATTGATCTCTTGGATTAGAATTAAATTAAGCATCTACAAAAACATAACCTGATAGAATTATTAATATTAGAATGGCATCGACTCTTGAACCCTTGGCTTTTTAGTGTTAGTTTAACCAAAATTAAATCAAAGTTAAGTCCACCATACCTAAAGGCGATGTGGTATGTGATGGTGACAACGACTTTCGGTTGATGGCTACAACGTCAATAAGAAGCATTATTCGGTTTGGTGATAATAATGGCATCGAATGATTCAATAATAAAAAATGTCGATAGATTTGGGGATCACAACCTGCACTTCAATTGATTTATAATGAGGGACATCGATTAATATGTTGATTGTAGCCGTCTGTTGATCATTTGGTGATGAGTAGGTTTTGTATGCTTTTGAATAGCAACGACTATTAAGGTTAGGGAAGAAAGTGGAATAAAACGAAACTGATAAGAAACAAATTGGATAACAAAGAAGATGCGAACATAAATGAAAAAGGGTATTTTTGTTACTTCAAAGGAGACACTATTGAATCTTGTACACGAAATTCTTATTATTAGCAGTAAAATTTGTTTATAATAAATAAAATATAGAATTTATGAATCTTATAATAAACACACCGTTTCAAATGGAAATTTATTAATGAACGCATTGTGTTTATTATAACCTTTTCCATAAAAGAGGCTTATTATAACATGTTTCAAAAAGGTTATCTACTATAAACTATAAATGATCTAGGGTTTAAAAGAGAATAAACTATAAGCTTAAACTATTATAAACACTTTTCCATCAAAGAGATAACCCGTTTCAAAGAGGTTATCTACTGTAAACACTTTTCCATCAATAATATTCATAAATTATAACCATATTTATAATTGATGGAAAATTATTGATGGACGGCCTTGTTTATTATTGATGGAAAACGACGTGTTCATTATAAACTACAAGCTTAAACATAGACGTGTGCCCTTAGGAGCCTGAATTCTGGAAGCCAACCTGGTTATTATTGATGGAAAAGTGTTTATTATTATCCAATGGTATCCATCAGTTGATCTGGCCCATGAGCAAGTTCTGTTAATTTCTGTCTGGGTACACATTTCAAATAGGGGCATTTCATCAGAAGGACAAATTTTTCAGTCCAATTAGTTTCTAGAACACACATTCAAAGAAATTGCTTTCAAGGCCAAAGTCAGCAGAATAATTACTTTCAAGGACAAAGTCAGCAGTCCAATTACTTTCAATGACATAATTTTATAGGTTTTTAGGCCCTAGAAACTAATTATTTTACGTTTTATCCTTGAAAGTAATTATTTCAGTTGTGTGTCCTATAAACTAATTCCACTTGCTAAAGAGGGCCTTGTGGCTAATTTCCACTTTCAAATATTCCTTAGATTTTTCAATATTTAGAGGGTATAAATTGGATTGCAAACCATATTGGCCATTTGATTTATTTTGACATCTCTACGGAGAAGCAATATAGTCTCGAGTATACTAAGGCCCTAATTGAAACTACTCTTACACGACAACTGCCTTCTAATATTCCCATCCTTTTAGCCAAGAACCAGGTCATGAATGTGAGCGTTGCTTATCAATGGAAACCTCCCATATGTGATGATTGCTACTCCTTTGGTCATACTAATTCGATATGCCCCCACTCAGGTACCCTGTCCTCTAGCCTACCTCATAAAATTCCTCTTCATAAGCCTATTGTCCATCGCTTGCGGGTTAAGACCTACCCCACTCCTGCTCCTCCGACTAGCCCTTCCATGCAGCCGCCAGGCAAGACCTTATCCCTAACATCTTCCCCTTATGCCTATTCCACCCATACCGTACCAACTGCTACCCTTGACTCTCATACCATCAGCCCCTGCTTAGGTAGCTTCGCCCCACCCTTCTACACCAACCTCTCATACTTGTGCCTCGAGGCCCCCCTCTGCACCTCCTTCCATTGGCTTACCTATTATTTCTATCAGCAAGCACCTTGTCAATGTCATTCAGTCCGACCCTCTTAATGTTGAGCGGTTAGCTATAGAGATAATTGATAAGCTCTCCGAAGGAATCCCGCTGTCTGATCCCAAAAAGCTGGGACCTGGACACATTTGGAAAGTGGTCTTTGCCAACATATTTCATGGAAGATATTTTTCAAAATAGATTTCGGAGATGAAAAGGATACTATAAGAAAAGTTGTTATTAGTTGCATTGATTGTAACCTTTCAATGTTAAATGCTACTGTTAGTCATTTAAAAATAAAAACAAATAAATAAACGCTACTTTTTTTGGTCGCTTATTTTTCCTACATAACGCTTAAAACATTTTAATTTTCCTTCTTCCCCAATCATTGAAGAAAAAAAGGAATTATCTACGATCGTCTTTCTATCTTCCTAGATTCAAGAGTTCTTTAGCATTGTTCCATGGCAGAAATGCGCTGCAAAAAACTAGATCGAAACCACAGCCGGTGATAATCACCTAAAAATACTCTCAAAACCACCTAAATCATTGATGATGAGGAAGCCCATGGAAAATCAAAACCCTTGCCATTGTTGCTTTGGTTCGAATTCGACCTTCATAATCTTCATCGATAATTCAGAATCTGGGTATTTTCAATTTTCATCTTTTTTATTTCTCATAATTTTTAATAGAACTTTGTTAAATCCTTAATTAAACGATAGTTGTTGATTGATGATTGATAAAATACCAAGGTTATATTCAGAAAGAAAATATTTTTTCCTAAGATTTTTTTCAGGCAAAAATGATGGAAGGGCTGAAAAAACGGAAGTGGTAAGAACGTAGTTTGTGTTGAATTTTGTTGACTTTAAGATGCAATTTCTTAGTGATGCATGTGTCTCAAAGTTGATTTGTATTTGAATACTCTTTCAACTCGGTTGTGATTTTGTTTGATTCAATATAGTTTATAAATATATGGACATTTTAGCCATTTAAGTTTGTATTTAAAGATCATATTGTGATTCTGAGATGAAGTTGTTCCAAAATTATGCAAACTGAGAAATGCATGCACTGTAATTGCTCATAGGATTGGCACATGTATTGTCTTGACACTTAACTACTCATATACTTCAAAATGATCCTAATATCTTATGCATTTATTTATATGTCCATTTGTTTTCTAGTAACTGATATCAAAATTTATTTTGATTACCCGGCATTTTGTAGTTAGCATGACCATGCACTTTCGTAACCACTATATTGTAATTTATACCATTGTAATTTACAATTTGCAATTATACCATTATAATTTACTATGGAATAGTTTATGTTAAGGGTGTTATACTTCTAAATAAAAAACCAAAGCATATAGCAATACATAGATACATATGCACACATATAATTATGAAATATGTTAACATGTTCAATTTTTATTTATCTTTTCCAAATAATATTTTTGAGGGAAAGTTCATTGAGTTTTAATTTATTAGTCGTTATTTCAATGTAATTTTCTCCTACTTTAACCTAGTTTAACACTACTCAAACATGGATGTAGTCTTCTTTATATGCATGAAAATATCCACATCATTAAATCTCCAAAGCCATGTGATAGCATGGGTTTACACAAGCATGGATGCACTGTAATTTCTCAAAGTATGGTTCTTCATATGGTGGTCATGAGAGTTGTGTGCATAACATGCCTTCACGTTAGTTTAAATATTGTAAAGCTGATAAGATGTGGAAACATAATATATGATAAGGGATACATAAAAATGCCATGGTGGCTATCATATTTGATAAAGGGATACATAAATTAAAGTCCTAGTTGTCTAGCATAAGTCTTAAGAGTGCATCTTTCAAGGGATGACTAGGTTACAAGATGATGCATTATGGATGTCAAATCTTGTGCAATGTGCATTAAGTGCAATCATTAGAGTAGGATTTTAACTAGTTAGCTGCCTAGGTATATTTGTATAAATATACCACCAAAGTAATTGTCATTAAGTGTTCATTATATGCATTAATTATTGTAATTTTTTATTTTAATCATCCTTTTAGTGTAATTAGATAAGAAGGTTCACACCAAAAAAACCTTGCAATTTTGTTACCATCAAGCATATTATATCTCTCGGACTAAATTTAAGGTTGTGCCAATTTCAATGTTTTGATATTTGTTTTGTGCATGAGTGTAATTAATACACAGATGAATTTCTACTCATGTGTTTTATGGACTCTCCTTGACATATTGCTTTGTCATACCAATTATGTATTTACTTTGGTTATATGTATATATCTTATTATTTTCCTTTTATTTTGTCTTCTTAAAGTTTGTGAATGACATTATGTGTTCATTTCAAGAGTGAGGTTATAGCCATGGAGTTATATATACAGAAACACACAGATCCTGGATCATACTCCCATAAAATCCACCTTGGTAATTGATATTTGATGCAGATTAGAATGGAATCGATGAAATTTGTGGATTTCTTGCATATATATGTGCTCTTCGAAAGGCACAATACATACTGGTATATAAAGATAAAAATGGCTCTTTTACGTCTTTCAACAAGACACCAGAAGCACAAGCTCAAATCTCAAAGGTAAATAAATATTCTATTGTAACATGTTTACCTATATTAGGGAGATTTATTTTTGAAATAATTACATGTGCCTTTCTAGGTTTAGACTCTATTATCTATCCTGATATGCATGATTTAAAACTTGGAGATGATGCCTATTTAATTCCGACTTTCTATTATCATAAAGTAGTTATTTATTCTTTAACATACACTACAATCTAAACAGGTTCAAAATTCTAGATTTGTTGTATCCTGATTCTTTCTAGGATTGAAGCATATTTTATGTTTCTTTTGAAGCAGCAAGCTTATTCACTTCCTTTTTTCTCTTTCAAATATTTAGGTATCAGAAAATGCACTATTTGAAGAAGTCTTTTTGAAAGGATGAGCCCTTTGGGTCATAAGAAGCACCTTTTAAATATTCAATATAGAATGCACCCTTTAATAAGCTCGTTTCCAAATTCAAATTTCTACGATAATCATATTACTGATGGTCCAAATGTGAAGCAAAAGAAACACGAAAAACTCTTATCTTTCGGGACCAATGTATGGCTCGTATTCATTTACTAATGTAGACTATGGAAAAGAATCCTTCAATGAAATTAGGCATAGTGGAAGAAACATTGTTAGCACTAGAATTGGTCACTAACACCCTAGAGTAGATTTGTGTAGCGAGATAAATGAAGAAAATAAATGGAAAAAAAGGAATAACACAATATAATGCAAAAGGAATAGTAAAAAACAAGAACAACAGAATTATAGTGGTTCCGCGCAACTGCCAACGTCCACTTTGAATGTAATCTTTATTGCTTTTTCAATTGTTTGAATACAGATACAATCCACAAAGAACAGCTTGAATTCAATTTGAAAAAAAAAGGAAATGAGTGCAAAGAATGGCAGAGTCTCCTCTCAGTTCTCAAAAAAGATCCCCCAAAAATGAACCCATGCCCCTCTATTTATAGAAGGAGACAGCCTGGCGTCTCAAAGCTTTAACTTCTCTCTAGTCACCTAGGCCCATCACCAAGAGAACTCGGTCCAAAATTGATGTATGAACAAAATCGACCTGGAAATGCCGACCCATCATAGCCGAACCCTCAATGCCGACCGTTCCTAAAGATGACGAACATAACAAGATACACCGACCCCTTAGAATGTTGCAATATGCCGAACTGGGGCTTTACTTGATGCCAACCCCTTTGAAGTAATATAGTATGTGTTAGCTCCTGAGATGATGGTTTTGATGACAACAACCTTAGGACTTGTTATAAAATATAAATACTAATATTCTTGTCTAGATATATATGTATATGCAGGGTATATATATGCAGGTACTGAGAATGAAGACTGTACAGTATAGAGATTCAAGACTGACGAATTCAAGATTGAAGAAATCAAGACTGAAGACTCATGAGTATCAAGAGTTCAAGAGTTCAAGATATCAAGATAAGTACTAGTGTCTAGATTTATGTTAAAACTTCATAATAGCACTAAAATCTTTTTTCGGATGTTAATTGTGGAATGGAATCCACCTTCTCGCTTTAATAGTAGGATGGAACGCACGACCTCTTTAGTAGGATGGAACCTACGACCTTCTCTAGTGGAATGAAATCCATGAAATTTTCAAAATGATTTATTTTTAAGATTTTTTAAAACTATCTTTTTAAAAGTTATCTCTCTAGGTTTAAATATTTTAGCCTTAACTATTTTTTAATTTCAAAATCATTTCTTGTTTTTAAAACTATCTCCCGGTTTTAATGGTTTTAGCTTTAATCTCAAAATATTTATATTGAGCATTTATTACTTTTATGTTATAGATTATATATTTTTAAGATTACCTTTTAAATCTCTTTTATAAGTTTAAACTATATTCAAAATGGTTTACAAAGATTAGAAATTAT
The DNA here is from genome assembly GCA_030737815.1 of Allium fistulosum. Taxonomy (NCBI): domain Eukaryota; kingdom Viridiplantae; phylum Streptophyta; class Magnoliopsida; order Asparagales; family Amaryllidaceae; genus Allium; species Allium fistulosum. Next base: position 490,769,217 of record CM060905.1, on the reverse strand, counting down.
TTTGACAAGTTTTAGAATAGAAATCATTTTAAAGCAAAATTAATTTTCAAAATTCACATTGGCATGTCGACATCTCTCATCCCCCTATGCCGACATGGTTATCGTAGAATTCAAATTTCAAATTTTCAAAAGAAGTGTCTATTCGTCATAACCTTTCGCGAATGGACATGACTGTTGTTCTCATATATATACCAGTTGTTTTCAACGAATTTTAAGTTAATTTTTCTTCATTTCTTCACTCCTTCTACACTCAAATATTCTCTTATATTTTAACAAAACTCTGCCGAAATTCTAAGTGAATCAAACTCGATTGTCTCTAGTTTGATTCTCTGCCACTTTCCCTCAAATATCTCAGTGCTATTCAGAGTTATAAGATCATTTGTAATCAAAGAAGTGTATTGAGTCTCTCTATCTATCAAAGTGATATTGGAAACGGTGTGATTGTGGCTCGTAAATCAGTTGGGTGTGATTGTAGCCCGTAAATCAATTAGGTGATCTTGTAGCCTGGTTAAATCAAGAGAGTTTGCTCTGGACTCGGAAACAGGAGGGTGTATCTCGTAGCCTTGAAATCGAGGTTGTAATATCGACATTATATTTGAAAAGAAATCTGCACAAGAAATTATGTGGGACTGGATGTAGGGTAACTCCAAACCAGTATAAAATTCAGGTGTGTTCTTTCCTTTACTGCTTTTATTTACTATTTGCATCCATGTCTGATTCTATGATTGTCTTTGTGTTTGTGAAATTGCATCTGTATGTGTTTAATTTGAAAAGATTTCAAAAATTCTATAAAATCCATTAAACACTATTCACCCCCCCCCCCTCTAGTGTTAATTCTGCCTTAAGATCTGTAATCTGCATTTTGCTACATTTGGTATCAGAGCATTGGTTTTCAAAGTTTTCATAATCTGATTTTTGAAAAGTTTTCAAATGGCTGCCAACACTGGTAATGTCAACACTATTACTAGTTCACTTGTAAAGGGTCAGTCTATTGCCAGACCACCACTTTTTAATGGCAGTAACTATGTTTATTGGGCATGTAGGATGAAAATCTATTTACAATCAATAGGATTAGACACTTGAAATATCACACAAACTGAGTACATTAAACCCACAACTAATTTTGCATAGTGGACTACTGAGCAAAAGACTGTTGTACAAAACAATTCCAAAGCCATGAATATTCTATTCTGTTCACTTGATAGGAATAAATTTAATAGAGTGTCTGCCTGTAAGTTTGCATATGATATCTGGAAAACTTTGCAAGTTACTCATGAAGGAACAAGCAAAGTTAAACAGACCAAAATATCTATCTTGACCAATCAGTTTCAATTATTCAAGATGAATCCAAATGAGTCCATTTCACACATGTACAGTAGGTTTCAGGACATTGTGCACTCATTAATTACATTAGGAAAGAACTTTTCCAAAGAAGATCAAGTTAGAAAAATTCTGAATTCACTCACTCCAGAATAGGATTAGAAGACTCTAGAATTGAAGAGGCTAATGATATTAGTACTTTGAAAATTGAAGAATTGATTGGGAATTTGATGTCGTTTGAAGTACAAATGCAAGGGAGAAGAGAAAGCAAGCCTCAGAAAAGAAGTCAATAGCGTTCAATGTAATAACAGGTGGTTCAGACTCAAATAGTGACGACGATGAAGAAATAACCTTGATGACAAGGAATTTTAGAAAGTTTCTGAAATACAGAGAGATGAACAACTACAAAAGAAATGATCACAAGAATTCTGGAAATAATAATGAGACTCACAACAACGTCGGATGCTACAATTGTGGTGAGCCAGTCCACTTAAAAAGAGATTGTCCGCATCCGGATAAGCAGAAATTACCTCCAAGTAATGATTCGTCAAAGAAAAGAAAGAGGGCATATACAGAGGGCATATACTGCTACACTAGATGATTCAGACTCATCCTCTAGTAATGAAGATCAAGAAACAGAAAATTCAAACATGTGCTTTACAGCTATTCACGAATATGATGATCTCGGAAATATGGATCTAAAAATAGGTACGCATTTAAATTATATTGATTGAAATTGCTTGTTTGAATGTTTGATTGTTTGCATGTCTTGAAATTGCTTGTTGTTTGGATCTAAAAAAATTTATTTTCAAAATAATATTATTTTAATATTAAAATATTAATATTAAAGTGTTATTATATTTAATATTATTTTAGATAAAATATAAATTAGGTTATAGGATACATACATATTAAATAAAATAGGAAAAATAAGTCATATGAATTAAAGGACCCATGTCGACATGACCCTACCCTCCATGTCGACATCCATACCAAAATTTTGAAATTCAAATTTGAATGCAAAACTTTAAATTTCCCTCCACCTTTTCACCAACTCCAAAGCTCTGAAAAGGTGTCTCTTGACCAGAGAACATGACTCTTAGATATCTATTTATCTCCTTAACTTTATCCTATCTTTTCACTTTCATTTCAAAATTCAAACTCTATTTCAAACTCTCAAGCTCTCTAATCTCTTCAAAAATGGCTTCCTCAAGCACTCCCTCCATCATAAGGTTATCCAAGGCCATCGAAGAGTTCCTCTACAATGATCCGGAAGATATCAAGGCTTACATAAGCTATGTAAACTTTGGAAAGGTTCATACGGGGAAAATTTGCTATCTTTAATGATTTTTCTTCCTATGAAATCAATGTTCTTTTTGAAGAGAAATTCTTAGCTTAATTGATGATTCTCAAAATGATTTTGTTTGTTATCCGAATCTTGTCAAAATGTTTTATGCAAATTTGAATTGTGGTTTTTATAAAGGAAATGAAGGGGAAGTATGGAGTAGCGTTAAAGGAACGCGTATTGTTTTAAATAGTGAAATTTTGGGTAACATTCTTAGTTGTAAGTTTATGGGAATGGATCTTTCGGATTTTCAAATTGATGAACATGATTGTGAGACATTTCATCACATTTTTGAAGGGGATGATAACTTTGAATTTATAAACCGAAATTTCCGTCCTAAAGCTAGAATTGTAAACCTTCTTTTGCAACATACCATAACTCCAAGATCGGGAAATTTCAATCACCCTACTTTAAAAGTTTGTAAGGCTCCTTTTGCTATTTTTGGGCACTGTGACATTAATTGGGCGCAGTAATTTTGGATGAACTTCATTCCAAAAAATTTACTTTAGGAGAAAACACTTTATATCATGGAATTTATCTTACTCGGATTTTTAACTATTTTGGTGTTGATTATAAGAGAGAGGGGTTCATTTCTAGAAAAGTGTTTAATCATGCTAATATCTCTCTCATGAAAATTCCGCTTGTGTTTCAACCTTATGAAACACTTGCCGAAAAGGATGAAAGGTTGGCTCATGAAGAGATGGAAGAAGAAGAGGAGGAGGAAGAAAGGGAGGAGATGGAAATTGAAGAAGAAGGAGAGTAGGAGGAGGAAACTTCATTAGAAATCATTGAATACTCTATCACTCCTAACAATCCATCCAACAAAACACTTCTCAAAAACCAAAAGATTATCGTGGAAAACCAATGGATTCTCAAAAGATCCGTTGGTAAAAAGTTGGACAAAATATCCACCAAAATAAACAAGTTCTTTGGGAAAGTGAGTCGCAAGCTTGGATTATCATCATCTTCATCATCCTCTAACTAATACTAGTTTCATTTCATATTGTATTAGTTTGTATCTCTCTTTAGTTAATGTTATGTATCATTTATGTAATGTTAACTAAATTTATCAATGAAAATCCTTTATTTTCTATTTATTATCTCTAAAACATCTCTGGAATGCTTGTTATTATATTATATAAGTTTATATATATAGACTTGTACATAATATAAAGAAACAAAGCAAATTGCCAAAATAAACAGGGGCGCGTCGACATCCCCCTACCTCCATGTCGACATGTAATGGCCAGAAAATGGTTTTTGTTTTGAAATTGAAATTGACATAACTAACTTGTGTCTTTTTATTTCAAATGACTTTCTAACTATTTAAATACCCATTTCTTCCAGAAAAATGCATATTTTAAATTCTCCTTATTTTTTATTGAATTTCTTCATATTTTATCAAAAAATGGCATCTCCTATTCATAATCTAAATGAGAATCTTGAAGAAACTCTCAAATCTTTCAAGAACATACTTACTTTTATTCTTCACAATCAACGACACTTAGAATTAAGCCAAATGCAGATGATAAAAGAACAAGAAAGACACTTCGATGCCATTCGATGGATGATCTCAGCACTCGACAAAGAAGAACTCGAAGCGAATCTAGAAGGAACTCTGAACAAAGATAATGAAGAATGGGATGCTATAAAAGCATATCCTATCTTTGGTGAAGAAGGATGGGTTGAAGTTCCAAGAAATGTTTGATTTAACATATGTGGTTTGATTTACTTTGATTTGGTTTGAATTATTTGGTTTGATTTGATTTATTATGGTTTGGATTGATTTGAATATCGTGTGGTGTGGTTTGATAAAAACATGATGTATATAATGATTGATTATGTTTAAAATTTTCATATCTCTCGCATACCCATATTATTATCAATCTCATTTACATTCTATTATACTATGTTAGTATAGGATGCTATAGTATAAGATTTAAGGGGAGTTATGAAGTTTAGGATTAGTTTTTGTTGATGATGAAGGGGTATAATTATAAAATAGGTTAGACAGGCTTAGATTAAGGGGAGTTAATAGATTAAGGGGAGTTGTTGGAATAAGGGGGGGTCGGAGTAGAATCGAAGTCTGTGGGGAAGATTTTACAAACAAAGGTTTTCATCATCAAAAAGGGGGAGATTGTTAGTTCCTGAGATGATGGTTTTGATGACAACAACCTTAGGACTTGTTATAAAATATAAAAACTAATATTCTTGTCTAGATATATATGTATATGCAGGTACCGAGAATGAAGACTGTATAGTATAGAGATTCAAGACCGATGAATTCAAGATTGAAGAAATCAAGACTGAAGACTCATTAGTATCAAGAGTTCAATATATCAAGATAAGTAATAGAGTCTAGATTTATGTTAAAACATCATAATAGCACTAAAATCTTTATTCGGATTTTAATTGTGGAATGAAATCCACCTTCTCGCTTTAATAGTGGGATGGAACCCACGACCTCTTTAGTAGGATGGAACCCACGACCTTCTCTAGAGGAATGGAATCCAGAAAATTTTCAAAATGATTTATTTTTAAGATTTTTTTTAAAACTATCTTTTTAAAGGTTATCTCTCTAGGTTTAAATATTTTAGCCTTAACTATTTTTTAATTTCAAAATTATTTCTTATTTTTAAAATATCTCCTGGTTTTAATGGTTTTAGCTTTAATCTCAAAATATTTATATTGAGCTTTTATTACTTTTATGTTATAGATTATATATTTTTAAAATTACTTTTTAAATCTCTTTTATAAGTTTAAACTATATTCAAAATGGTTTACAAAGATTAGAAATTGTTTTGACAAGTTTTAGAATAGAAATCATTTTAAAGCAAAATAAATTTCAAAGTTCACATAGGCATGTCGACATCCCTCATCCCCTCATGTCGACATGGTGACCGTAGAATTCAAATTTCAAATTTCAAATTTTCAAAGTAAGTGTCTATTCGTCATAACCTTTCGCGAATGGACATGATTGCTGTTCTCTTATATATACCAGTTGTTTTCAATGAATTTTAAGTTAAGTTTTCTTCATTTCTTCACTCCTTCTCCACTCAAATATTCTCTTATATTTTAACAAAACTCTGCCGAAATTCTAAGTGAATCAAACTCGATTGTCTCTAGTTTGATTCTCTGCCACTCTCTCTCAAAGATCTCGGTGCTATTCAGAGTTATAGGATCATTTGTAATCAAAGAAGTGTATCGAGTCTCTCTATCTATCAAAGTGATATTGGAAACGGTGTGATTGTGGCCCGTAAATCAATTGGGTATGATTGTAGCCCGTAAATCAATTAGGTGATCTTGTAGCCTGGTTAAATCAAAAGAGTTTGCCCTGGACTCAGAGATAGAGGGTGTATCTCGTGGCCTTGAAATCGAGGTTGTAATATCAACATTATATTTGAAAAGAATTATGCACATGAAATTGTGGGACTGGATGTAGGGTAACTCCGAACTAGTATAAAATTCCGGTGTGTTCTTTCCTTTACTGCTTTTATTTACTATTTGCATCTGTGTTTGATTCTGTGATTGTCTCTGTGTTTGTGAAATTGCATCTGTATGTGTTTAATTTGAAAAGATTTCAAAAATTCCATAAAATCCATTAAACACTATTCACCCCCCTCTAGTGTTAATTCTGCCTTAAGATCCGTAATCCGCATTTCCTACAGTATGCCGACCTCAAGCTCGATTGTCGAGTTCATGTGAAAATGCCAAACCAACTCAATGCCGACCTCGAGTTAGTTTGATGCCGACCCGGAGTAACCGACCCCACTGCTTTATGCCGAACCTTGGTAATACCCGATCCATAGCTTTACCAACTTGACTCGATCATTGGATGTCGACCCCTTGAGGTAATAGGACATGCCGACCTGATCCAAATGCACCAACCCCAGACATAAATACTACCCCTAAACAATTACACCGACCCGAAGTCCTTCTCCGATGTCGATCCCTTTTTCACACCAAACCCTTGCAAACATGCCGATTCGAGGATTCTTTATAGGCCAACCCGATTTCATCAAGGCTGACCAGAAGCAGGCGCCCCTATGACCCGAAGCAAACTCTTTAGCGAGTCGAAGTGGACTTACACCTTGACTCTCCTTCCATCACTGTTTAACCATAGCCTCTGCAACCACCGTCTTGTAGCCAGACCAAGGCACCGGGTAACATTTTCCCCCTAAAGTGCATTTTGTGAATAACATGACGCGCTTTGAATCAGGGAGTAATCCGTGTTCCCAGAGTTTAGCTCATTCAAATTGATAACTGATCGTTGCTTCCCATTAACCTTCGATGAAGCTTCGTGTCGTTCGAACGCATTAGTTTTGTCTTAAGGAAGCTTCCGGACCCCTTGTGCATCTTTTCAAAAGTTGAATGTATATATTCCGTCAAAGGTTGGATCCATAATGATAACCTTTTCCAAATCAAGCATCCTTTCACTTTATCATTAGTATCTTCTCGTTTATTATTACTACGGTTATTATTATATATATATATATATATTCATTTTCATCATTTTTTTTAAAAGGTGGAGGGGCAGGGGTTCATTTTTGAGGGATCTTTTTTGAGAACCGAGAGGAGACTCTGCCATTCTTTGCAATTACACTTCATCACCAACTTGCATTCAATTTTCCATGTGGCTTCCACTAATTTGTTCTCGCTTAATCTTATGTACAGGTGCAATGACTCGCTCTCATGGCTTCGACCGCATCCATGGCTCTTCTATCTTTCATCTCTCAGGTCGTGACACGAAATCCGAAAAATGGAGGGATAAAGATAAAGCGGAGATAGAGATTACTACTCTAGAGAATCGTCTTCATCCTCAAGAAGGAGAGCCCATGGGCACACTTCATATCCAAGCGAACCTGCAAATCCTCCGGCTCGTGGTGGAGACAAGTCTACTTACCGAGGCTCCCAGTCGGACGCTCCCCACAATCAACATTCTGGCTCTTCTAGTACTAGGCAGTCTCGTGAGCATCACGGGAAATCGTTGACTTCGACAAGATCAACTCCTCCAGCTCCCACTTACGACCCAACCACGACGGAGAAACTAGCCGAGCTTAAGGCTATGTTCCCGAAGATTTGTTTTGACGGGTTGAAATTCCTTCCCGCTATACATTCTATCCCCAGGAGTGCTAAAGCAAACTCACTCGCATGTATGAATGACGTGTATGTCCAACACGATGTGTTCGTACACCTAGTCGAAAAAGTTTCAGAGGTCTCTACTGAGCGTCAATATGAGATCGACCGTCTCAAGCTAGAAGCCATTCATGACAAAGACATCATAAAGAGCTTGGATAACGAACTGCTCTCATACAAGGCCTAACTTGAGACTGCAGAAAAGAGCGCCAAGGAGACAACCGAGGCGGTTAGTCGCTTAGAGGTTAGCTAAAGGAGTTAGACGGTTCGCTCCAACGCAGCGGCGCTTTGTTCCTGAAAAAGGATTCACTCTGCCATTCTTTGCACTCATTTCCTTTTTGTTCTAAATTGAATTCAAGCTGTTATTTGTGGATTGTATCTGTGTTCAAACAGTTGAAAAAGCAATAAAGATTACATTCAAAGTGGACGTAGGTAGTTACGCCAAACCACTATAATTCTGTTGTTCTTGTTTTTACCGTCCTCTTTGCATTATATTACGTTACTCCTCTTTTTCCATTTACTTTCTTCATTTATCTCGCTACACAAATCTACTCTGGGGTGTTAGTGACCAATTCTGGTGCTAACAAACATAGTAGAAGTTGCTGCAATTTTTCAAGTAGTGAGAAAACTCTTCAGTGGTATGCATATTATTTTTACATCTTGATTTTGAATGGAACTTTTACTAACGTGTTTAATAACTTTGAATTCATAGAGAAAACTACTCATAGTATTAAATAATAACCATACATATAATATATCTTATGTGCTAACTTTGTTTATCATTCTTGCATGATAATTTATATCAAAGTGCAGCTTGTATGAAAAATAAGCAGTATTTGTCCTTATACTACACAAGTAGTTTCTATCCAAGAAGAGCTCAGAAAGCAATACAGTGGTTATATAAATTTTATAGTAAAAGTTAACTCAGTCGATGGATTTCAAGGTAGCGAAGAAGATATTATTATATTCTCACCAGTTGAGATCAAACAACAATGGATCAGTAGGTTTTCTTTCAACTTATAAGCGCACAAATGTTGCATTGACCTGAGCACGGTACTAGCACTTTAAATTATAGGATAACCTCTATTTGAGTAGCTTGAAAAATCACGATCAATTGTAAATTGATAATTGTAGGCATCGCCTATGGATTATTGGAAATGGAGAAACTTCAATGAAGAGAGGATCAATCCGGGCAAAGTTGGTTTTTGATTCAAAGAACCAGGTTGTTACTTCGATTCTAGCGACAATAATGATGTTTCTAGAGCAATTAACATCGCTTATATTGAAATAACTCTACATTCTTCTATTAATATGGTTATCAACATGGAACAAATTACTCATAATATCTATTTAAATTTAGTTATGAAACTTTGCTCCATGCTTATACAATTCTTGTGGTAGTAGGAGAAATAATATGAACCAAAAACAATCATAATTTCTCGTTCAAAAGCAGTGTATGTTTCTTTAGTTTCCTTGCTGCTACCAAATAATCATTCTTTCTACTTGTATATCTTGACATATGTTATTCTCCTTTGTTTGCAGAACTTTAACTGTACCAAAGAAGAAAAGGAAAGATATGTAGATGTAAGAATTTGAAACTACTAGCACATTCAGGATAAACCTGAACCAATATGTATGTGTTACAATCTAATCTTGTGCAGTTCTCGTGGTAGTAAGAAGATGTTATATCAACCAATAACAAACATAACTTCTCAGTTAGAAGCTATGTATGTTTTTTTATTTTCTATTTTCTATTTTCGGATAACATTATTTCTTCATTTAAACACTCTCGACAGACAGTAAAATATTTCATGCAAGACTTTAACTCAACCGGAGAAGAAAACGAAAGATAAAATGAAGTAAGAGTGTTATAGCAATAATACGATATCGTTTGATTATGTATTATTCAGTTGAAATTGTACCGTTTTGGGGTTGATACACACAAAAGAGTTAAATAATGTTTATCTCAAGTCATGCATCTATGAACTTAGATTGGATTCCACAACTCACTCGTCACTTGATATTTGCAGCAATGACGATCCTTCATTGTTGGCTACGAAGTGAGTATTTGTTGTCGTTTTACTTGTTTTGATTAAATTCCTCTTTCACGACATTTCTAATTCACGATATTTCTGACTTGCCTATATTTCAGGTTAGATGACAAATTGAATCTCAATATGTGCTCTTATTATTCATTTATTTCAATTGTTTTTTGAAAACTTCTTTTGAAGTTTAACTAATTATGCTTATTTAAGTTATTTTGTTTAGTTGTTAAGATTTTTATATAGGTACTCATTGTTGATGGTTAAACTTATCCATGGATAATTGAGCATTTTCAATGAAAAGACCAACTACAACAAAAGAATGGTAAAAGTTTTCAATCGTCATTTATACTATAACATTTTGTTAGTAGTGTAAACTTGTGTTTATGAATATTAAAGGATTTTATGTGAACTTTCCCATTTTTTCTAAAGAATTTTATATCAAAATGGTTGTAGATATCGTATTATTATGTGATTAATGTGTTTTGTCAGTTGTTTGAATATTATGGTTACTTGATGATACTTTTTTCATACGAAAAGTTGTTAATTACTACAATATAATATACTCAACGAGCATAATGCAACGGAATAATCAATAAATTTTAAATGCTATAGAAATTATATACTAGCGTTTTAAAAATGCAACTACAGTCTTTGGTAGCGTTTATTGAACGTTGTGAAAAAAGTTTTCTGTTGCGCACAACAAATGGTACTATAATATTTTGTAGTAGCGTCAACTGTACTTTTTAGTGGCATTTACACAGTGCTACGATTAAAATTTTTGGTTGCGTTTGTAGGATGCTGAATATGTTGCTTTTCGGCAGCATTTATTAAAAGCAACAGAAAGTCTTGAATTTTTAGTTACACCTTCTGTAACGGAATTCTCTAAAACGTTACTATAAGTTATATAGCGCTTTTTGTGCACTACTAAATCCATTTTTTTAGTGCGGTGAGATGAGCGAGAATTATACTATAGACATATGGATAATGAGTCGGTCATGTGCAATGATGGGGAGTTTGGAGCCAACAACGGGGAAATTTTGGCGGTTAAAGATTGAAACAAAAAGTATACTTTCTCATCTCGCTCCCCTGATTTCTACCCATAGATTATTGGTTGGTTCAGACACTGCATTGGGATTTAGTTTTCCTTGTTTTGGAGGTCTATTTGCTGTTGGTATTTTCATGCGTGCTTGTCATGTTGTTGCACCTTGTTCGTGTCATTCGGTATGGTATGTTTGCTACTGGTGTTTGTATTTTGTTATATTGCTAGACGTATTGGCGATTATTCTGTAATGCAGGCCAATGAGCCAGGAACCTTTGTACCTTTTCTTTTACACATACATACATACATACATAGTATGGCTGTATGACCTTTGGATCATGCATCCTTTCTATCAAAAATTTGTGATAATCTCATTTACTAGGGATTTCACTCTTTCCTATCTCGTGTATTTTTGGAATAATTTTGCACGAGCTCATGTAATTCTGGTAGGCGGGTCCTAGGTAATAGTTGTATTCCGTTTGAAAATTTTCTTATTAAATATGAAATAATCGTTTACATGCAAAAAAACGATGACGTCGATCCCACCATGCCACTATTTGTAAGTCCAAATGATTCTGTTCAATCTATGCAAACATTGCAAGTGAATTTTTCGTTAGTACTCCATACAAAAAACATCCCATACCCAAAAAAATTGCTTATTGTCCACAATAAAGAAACATTCTAAAGTTCTTTTTAAAAAAAATCGTACATAACAACACCTTCTGTCCATAGCCTTTTCAACTCATCAACCAAAGACTGCAAGTACACGCCTATCTCTTTTTTAGATTTTTAGGTCCAAGAACAACTATAATTAGAAATATATATGAATTATTTATACATATCTACGGAGGGTGATTGTAAGGTATAAGAATAGCTGGCCATGTTGAATAAGGCTTACCGAACGAAACAAATGGTGCAAAATCATCCATACATAAATTAAGTTTAATATTATGTGATTCTTTAACAAAATCAGGATATGTCATATCGAAATGTTACCAAGCTCAACCGTTTGAAAGATGACATAAAACACCTTCATCTCGTTGTCACTCATTATGTCATGACATGTATTTTGCAGTAATAACAAATGCATATAACCTTTGCAATCTAACTGTAGGAAAATAATGCATTCTAGTGAAAGATACACCTTTATCACTAGCGTTTGTCAACTTATATCTAGGTTGTTTACAGAATTTACACAATGTCATATTTTTATTTTTCCTCTAATAAATCATGCATCCAGCTGGACACATGTCAATTTTTTCAAACGACAGTCCAAAGGCAAAGACCTCGCCTTTATGGGAATACCAGTTCTCCGCCAACATATTGTCGAGTGGAAGCATTTTTTTTTTGCACAAGCTATGAATTGTGTTCATTAGGTTTTCTGATGCATTGTATTTAAACTATATAGCGCTTAACCTAGATGTTGTCAACTAGTTTGTCATTTTGCAGCCTTTGTAAAGCGGTTGTTTCAATACTTCTAACAAGTTGAAAACCTTTTCACTTCTAAGTCAAGATCTTCCTCAAATCTGGTTTATCGGTCCACATACTCGGACCAATAACATCATGAACTATTTCGGTCATTCTATTCTTTAGATATATATTTCTTCAATTGGGGTTCACCACAATCCATATCCGTATTTACGATCTACTTTTGTACAACATGATATTCTTCTCCATAATATATCCATATAAGATAGTTTGACATAAACCATGTTGATGTAAATGTAAAATCACAGTATAATACTCTACAAATTTCAGGCATTTACATTTCGAACATGGACATGTGACTTCTTTTATATTTGATTTATTACAATACGTCACTTTCATGAATGCATCCATATCATTTCTAAAGTACAATGATATTGTTCCTCTATTTTTACCTTTTATGCACATATAATTTCAGTCTTTAAAATAATTCATCTTTTATATCCTACACGTAACATTATTTTTCACACAATATTATATTTTACTTAATTTCTTTAATAAACCCAAACATTAATAATATCATTACTATCGTCTACTTAATAAACCAAACTTCAATAATAACATTACTATCGATTTTAATAAAATTATTAATTTTATTAGTGATTTTAATAAAATTATTAAGTTGTTATTAATTTAAATAACGTTACTCCCATATTGTGGTCGGTACCGACCAGTTTTCATGCATGCATTTCTAGGTTTTTTCATGGTTTAAGTCCTAAACTTTCAAGGTAGCCAATTCAAGATCCAAAATCATGTCGATAACGGCCAAATCATGCCGGTACCGATCATATTTTACTCGGCATAACTTAGTCAAATTAGTGTACTCCTCCTTTTTATCATTCTTGATGATAACCAAATCATGTCGGCACTAATCAAATCATGTTGGTATCAACCAAATCATGTCAATACCAACCAAATCATGCATTTTCGAAACTTAGCCATATCTTTGATTTCTTCAATCTTGACGTCTTCTAAGTTTCTTGACCAATTTCTTCATCATTTTATAGTCAAGTTTCTCTTATCTAAGTCAATTCCAATACCATGGTAAATTTGCCGAAAATAACTGTTAATTTTATTACTATTTTCAATATAAAATTTAATAATATTGTAAATTTTATTATTAATTTCAATAACATTATTAATTTTTTATTATGAATTTGAATAACATTATTAATTTTAATATTACTTTAAATAAAATTTTAATTTCAATAACATCGCTAATTTTATAATTATGAATTTTTATAATTGTACCAATTTTATTATTAATTTAGATAGCATTATTAATTTTATAGTTAATTTTATTATTACTTTAAATTTAAATAACATTATTAATTTCAATAACCCCATTTTAAAACTATGAAATTCACAAATAATTTCAAAGCTATATAACCATATGTAGTTAAAGCGATTAGTGGGACTATAGCGGTGGAGGTGCAAAAAGTTATAGCGAGATATAACGAGAAATAACATAGGTGTAATTTTTTTATTGGAAATAAAATTAAATCTCCAAAGTTAATTTATTTTCGTTCTCACATCATTTATATAGAAAAAGGAAACATATTGTAATCTTATATAATAAAATGAAGAATATCATGATATATGCAGTCCTAACTTGGTTACTAAAATAGATTTTTATCTTATGTTGAACATTTAAGCCTTAAATATAAGCCTTTACCCTAACTTCGTTGATCTAGTTTAAAAGAGAACTAGTAAATTAACCTTTTTGTATTGATATTGCTAAAGCAGACGCTAAAAACATCGATTTAGCGGCAAGAGTGGAATATAGCGGGGCTTTAAGTGGATCTATTATTTAATAACGCAAAATTGAAACCGTAGCAGTTGAAAAGAGATAGGCGCTTTGGGGGGATATAACGACTCTTTGGTAGGGCTTTAACTGCATAGATATAACATGGGGATTTCTATGCTTTTTTTAATGGCTGGCCATCATACTTACCATTACAAACGCAACGTATTTATATTTCATAAATTATTTCAAATTGAACGATTAACAAAATTTCGACAACACTTCACATTGTGTTCCGCATCATACGCGAAAGAGCATACATGGGGAACAAGAAGGAAGTGTCGTTGAAAGTTTTTAGTTTGATTTGGAATATTGATTTATGAAACATAAATATCATTGTGTTTATAACTTGTCCAATGCAAGGACAAACCTGACAAATAACGTATCAGATGAGTATTATCTTTAGTTTTAGTTAAGAAAACAAATATATATATGATCATATATGATACTTGTCAGACGGGACCAATTTAAACATCTAAGAGGTTTCATTAATATCATATCAATCATAATGAATTTACCGAACAATTTCAAAATATTGGACCAATAAATTTTTAGTGTTTTGTGCAACTACAACCTAATTCAAATCATACCGACGAATTTGTAACAATGAATCATAGCAAATTGAATATATCATGTAAATTCAAATCTTGCGATGGGTCCCGGTTTTCATATTTTTGCAAGTAAATGAGAATGACGAGGGCTTGGGTGGGTAAGTCGAATGGGGGGCAACGACTTACCAATGCCTAAAATAAGGCGTCGGCATGATGTCGGCAAATTGGCGTAGGGAAAATTTCCTATATGCGTTATCAATGCCACATCGATGCCATATTCCGGACGTCGATGCAGCGTTAGTAATTCCAAATAGCTAATTTGTCTCTTTTCTAGTAGTATGTTTGTATTGTGAACACAAACATATTGGATATCAAATTAAAATAAAATGTTAAATTAATAAATTAAATATTAAATTAATAAATTAATTTAAATTAAATTAATAATAATATATTATTGTTAAACGTGACAAAAAAATAAATACTGTAAATTAAAATATTTCTCAAACTCTTTTACTACTATATACTAAATTTGATTTACTAAAAATAAACATTATTCATATAAATACATAATAAGATCTCACCCTAGGGAGTAGCAAAGAGAAGGCCGATAGTTGAGACGAAGATAAGTAGAATTTTGTTTAAGTACGAAAGTTCTTATATATGGATCGATCAACATTGGTCCATATTTCTTTTTTTCTAAAATATGTGGAAATAAATGAATGTGCCTACCTGACCTTAAACCGGAATTATTCCCAGTGATAGACAAAATGAACAAGCTTTCAATGTCGAAGAGACGTGACTCATTGATTGAGTAACAATAGTGTTAATGTAGATCACTTTTTGGTCGTTTGTCTTCGATCAAAGCATGCTTTGTGTTCACAAAACCATATATTTAGGGATAAGCAATCCATTATTTTTCAAAAGCGACATTTCGATGATATAAGACAACAAAATGTGGAAGGAATGGATGTTGAACTCAAAAAAGATAAGACTAGACCATGAGAGAAAGTTGGAAAATTGACTAAGTCCAAGAGTCGGTATCGATCCATTATTTTCCATTTTCCCCCGTTTCTTAGTGAATGTAGGAAATGTCAAAACAAGAAGGTAAATAGAAGAAACCGGCTAAGTCTGTAGATACCAATCCATCAATTTCTTCTATTTAGCGATAATTCTCAGTAAATACATAGAGAGACAAGCTTAGATACATAAAGGAAAGATCACCATGGGAATACAACAATGAATCTTAAAGGAACTATGAGGGAAATCACATGGACCACGGAATAATACCGATCGATCCATCAAGTTGTTGATGTTAGGTATGAACTTTTCCAATTTCTACGGATCTTAGTATTTGATAAGTTCTAATGGAATCTAACGACCCAAAAGCCCAGCAACAACCCTATCTCAACTATAAACAGAGGTTACATGGAAAAAAATGGATATTGGCACATTGCTATTTCATATCTAATGGGAAGATCTGCCATTACAATTTTTAGATATAATTTTGAGATTTTAATTGTATTCAATTTGGGATCCAATAAATAATAGCAATAAGGAATTATTAAAGCAGATGTTGGCATAGCCAAACCATTATAAACTCGGTGTCTCTTGTTTTTCTATTTCCTTCTTTATATTTTCATATTTTTTCTATTGGTTTACTATTATTTGATATGGTACAATGATACTGAATTATCATTTTTAGGACTTCAATCAACTAGGCTTATCAAACTAAGTTTTTGGCCAACAATTATACTTTTTATACGATTGTTTGTTTATTAATCAAGTTAAAAGTCACATCGAAGTTAATTTGCTTATGAACCATAACATGATTTTATGTGTGCATATTTAAATTGCGTGATACATTGTGTTTGAATACTTGTTTCTCCTCTTTTTTGAGTTTAATATCCTAATCATTTTGCGAGTAATGAAGGGCTATCATAAATTATGATCAATGTGCAAAGCACTCATGGTAGAGGTGTAAGTATTTTCAAAAATGCATTAATTCTAATGAATTTCAAAATTAAGGAATTTGAAGGTAATTATTAAATAAAATGTCGACCAGCTAACATGGTTGGCTTAGTTGGTTAATGGACCGTCAGATCAAATGTCACGATTCACATTAATTAACCCTTAATTACTCTCGTTAATTAATTTTACTATAATTAATTTATGTAATTAATTAAAGGCTAATTACTTAATGTAATTAAAGAATAATTAATCAAGGATGATTAATTAAGCTAGATGATCAAGAGATGATT
Source organism: Allium fistulosum (assembly GCA_030737815.1). NCBI lineage: Eukaryota > Viridiplantae > Streptophyta > Magnoliopsida > Asparagales > Amaryllidaceae > Allium > Allium fistulosum. Next base: position 490,752,234 of record CM060905.1, on the reverse strand, counting down.
AATTAATTAGTTTGTAATTAATTAATGACAAGCGAGATTAAGTTAATCCAAGTGATTAAAATTGGTAATTAATTTAATTGGAGATTAATTAAATTAATTAGTAATTATATATCTAATAAATCTTGCTTACAGATGATTGAATGATATTGAATGCCTTGGATTATGTGATATCTCTGATATGTGATTGTGCTGCTATGTGATATGAGATGCTTTGGTTGAATAATGATAATATGGATTATCTATCTGTGATAATGTGAATTATCTATCTGTGTGAATATGTTATTCTGAATATAAATTGAATTGTTTAAACCTTAAAATAACTTGGACTTTAAGAAACGTTTTGGATTTCGGTGAGACCGGGATCGGATTTTCGAATTGGATATCCGAAAAGCACATCGATCCAAATTAAACGATAGGTCGTCACAGAATTTTAAGATTAATAATCTTATAGCTCTTTACGGGTATACAAAAGAAAAAATAAAAATCAGTTCCGTAAAATTCACGAAGTAAATAAATCTTTTCCGATTTTGTTAGCTAAAAATGTACAAAGATATCTCTAATTACGTGATTAAGAATAAGATATATTTTGTCATTAAAACTCGTAGAATTGGCCAAATGTAGTCGTAAAAGCTGACAAAATGTCATCATCTTTTCTACTCACATTTTCTACTCGTCTTTTCCCCTCTCTCTCTCTCCCCCCCAAATTCGTGTAATTTTTCTCCGACTAAGGCAAGCTTATAATTTCCCATTTTGCGATTTCTAGGGTTTTCGAACGTGACAAATTGGTCTTTCTCGCTCCTTAAAAGGTACGAGCTTTGCTGAAATTTTACATTATACGAGCGTTGCTTCTCAAGATTTGGGCTTCTGCAGTTTTCACCCGTTGTATATTTTTTGTTTGTTTGGTCTAGAGGAATAAATTGGGTTTTCGGGTTTTAAGCTCGTCTTATATGAGTAGGGATTTTTCTTTTGACTTTGAGCTAAGTTGTTCATCTCCTAGTGGGTTTGGCTCTTGCAGCTTAATAGGTTCTGCATTGTTTAAATTTTCTTGCAGTTGAAAGTAAATTTCTTTCACTATTTTTTTTTTGATTTACCGGTTGGGAGTTAAGAAACGGTTTACTTAGGTACTTCAGGAAAGGAAAAAAAGGAGTAACAAAAGAAAGGAAAAGAAGAGAACCCATATCATGATACTTATTAGCAATTAGAGGCGAATTTCTGATTGCTTTTAAACTTTAAAGTCCAAAATCTGTTTAGCTTAGGACAGCTTCCTTTTTTTCATCCAATATATTTGGATGCATTATTTCTTACACAAGTTTAAATATTGAAAATCCACAGCTGGGAGATTGAGGAATATTGACTTGCTCAAAAGTACATGGGCATTTTAATGCCTTGAAGTTGTGACCTGAGAAGGGCATAAGCGGATAATGGAAGGAGAAGAGCGCCATCCTGTTTTGCTGGCATGCATTTTGTGTGGGGCTCTTTTTTCCATCCTAAGTATTTTAAGTGTTTGGATACTGTGGGCTGTAAATTGGCGACCTTGGAGGATCTACAGGTGATTCCTATGCTTTATTTATTTATATTCCTTATGTTGTATTATAGTGTGCTAGTTTATATAGCAATTCCTATACTTCATTTACAATCCTCATGCTGCATCTTAGTGTGTTGGTTTCGATAGTTCACGAGTTAGTGGCGTTAGGGTTAGTGATGTTATTTAGCAGTGCAATGTTTTAACTGGAATAGCTAGTCTCTACTTTTTGGAATTGATGTCCGGAGCTACCTTGGTTCTAATAAATTCACAGAGATACATGCAAAGTCCACCCCTAGGCTCTCAACTTCATATTTCAACAATTTATGCGGTGAAAATTAAACAATTTTGAACTTTTGAAAGTGGAATTACATAAATACAGAGCCAAAATGGCCCAGGATCTTTTTTAGACCAAATTTATCATAATTTTCGTTATCCAAGTGATTACCAGAGTGTATGCATATTTCACTTGTCCAACAAATGCTACTGGCTTCTAGTTCTATAGTGAATGGTTAAAATTAGCTACTTATATTTATCATGTTCAGTTTGTCAACTGACACAGAAATTACCAGTCTTTTGAGAGTAATCAATGGCACGCGTCATGGTCCCATAGCCTAATAGGCATTGTTGTGTGTGTGAAATTGTTTTGTTTTTCTTAGTGGCCATTAAGTGAACAAGGTTTCTTTCCTTAAATATTCAAATGCCAGTAATCCTTATAAATAAATAAATACAATGGTAATGACAGTGTAATTTCCAGTTTCTATACTCTATCAGTTAAGCAACTTAGGGAAAAATTTTTGTCCAACCAACACACATTGTATATGATTCCATCATTTCCGTGTATTATTTTTACCAAAAAACAACCCCCTCTGAAGTTATATTTTAATTGCAATGATTATGCCTTATCTGCTGGCCAACACAATTATACACACATATACGTTCATACATACACATATATGTATATATATGTACGTATGTGTGTATACACACACATCTACACACACATATGCACGTATACACACGTGTATCTTCAAGGATGGTCAGTCAAGATGTCAAATTGCGAAATCGTGTATCAACTGCTCAAACCTTGTGGCATAAAATCCTTTTGAATGATATGTAATACGTGTTGTGAGATCGGTGTATGTTTCCTTGGGAGTTTATGGAAAGTGTCCGGTTTACCTAGGTATTCAAATATACATGCACACATGTGCACACACACATACGCATGCGCATGCATGTGTCCATATATATACATGTATTTATGTGCATGCGCTTGTGTGTATGTGTTTATTCTTGGACAAGGGTTACCAATATTTAAATTGACATTCTAGCGAAAGTCGTACAACTAGATTTTAGTAGTGCACATAATAAAATACAGAAGGGGAATGTTGGTTTCTAACTAATGAGATTTTGATGACGATAGAAATAATAAGTACATCGTTGAAACATAGTCAAACCAGCAATTGGTTCTCTTGTAGTTTATGAAAGATTAATCATTTTTCTGGAAACTAGCTCTTGAAATAGTTTGGCTACAATTTTGTTCTTTTACCCTTAAAAGGTGGGGGTTAGATTATGTTCTCAAATTAAGCAATTGATTTATATAGTTGGAGTGTATTTTTACCTGTCCCTGTTTGTTTTCATGCCTTGATTGTTGATTCTGGATGAAGTTTATTGTTTGAATTAGATTAATGAACAGATAGGAACATTTTATGCTTTCCATGTCCCTTAAGTTTCTCAACATGCACATGGATGCTTATTGCCATCTAAAATCCAGGATAATCACCCTCATTGGCATGCAATAATTTCTCATGTAGAATCATATGATGTTTTAGGAATTGATTTGTCTGTGCCAACGACGTATTTTGGACAAAGGTGAAGCATTGCAATCTTATTGCTAGCCTACAAGCACAACTAATGATAATTCAATAAACATACCAAACACAACTTAATCGGGTTTCATGGAACTTTAAGCTATGACGTCCACGAGTCCAAATAATAAAACCACAGTTGCTTGTGTAGTATGTGCATCACATCTTGCAAAATAGTTTGATCATAAATTTGGTTACTTTCAAATACGTTAAAGTTGCATTTTTTTTTAAAATTTTTGTTTCTTACTATACATGCTAACTTTTCCAGTATCTGTTTGCAGTAGAATCTGTACACCTTAATATTATAACATACATGTGCTAGTATTTCATGAGATTTATTTTAATCTAAAATTTAATATTTGATTACTCAAGTTCCATTGCATTTTCTTGCAAAACAGGGTGTTGAGGTCAATTTAGATATAACATTGTTTCTGTCTCAAGTTCCATTGCATTTACTTGCAAAACAGGTTGATTATATATGTATATGTATATGTGTGTGTGTGTGTGTGTGTAGGATCAATAGCCCCTTTATTTAGCACCATTTCGTAACCCCCGGATATCAGCCACATGTTCCGATTTAAATATTCGTTCTCTCTCTCTCTTCAGTCACATGGACCAAATATTTAAATATAAACATGTGACTGATATCATGAGGCTACAAAATGGTGCTAAATAAAGGGGCCATTGATCCTAGCTTATACACACACACACATGTGTGTATGTGTGTATTTCTGCCTTAGCTAGTTTTTCTCTCTTTTTATACTCATGTCATTTTATGCTTTATTTAGCTATTATTTTCAGTTTTCCATTTTTCCTAAGAATGCTCCCTTTAAACTCATCTAATCTTCCCAATGGCTTTTCAAATTTTCAGTTGGATATATGCACGAAAATGGCCAAAATTTGTGCAAGGGTGGCAGTTAAGTGCACTCTCCAGCTCACTTACTTTTTTTGCATGGACAATTGTGTTGTCTCCTCTTGCCATGATCATTACGTGGGGTGCCATATTAATATCGGTTTTGAGTCAAAATTTAATTGGGCTGGCTGTGATCATGGCTGGTACTGCTCTTTTATTGGTATTTTACTCAATAATGCTTTGGTGGAGAACTCAATGGCAAAGCTCAAGTATGTTTATGTATATACCTTATTAAACTTATTTATACCATAAAGCCTACAACTATACCATCTATGTAGGTTTCACAGTTTTTTTTTTAATAAATAGTTTTCTTATCATCTGATTGTACCTTTTATCTTCATAATACCATACAAATGCTAGCAGTCTAAATGTTGGGATGTTGTCCTGTCACAAACACCCATTGGTTTTCTTACGTACCTTCAAAAGCTTTATTAACTTTATCTAAGTTCCTCTTATGTGCTTTTTCTCAGAAAACAGTGTCTGATTTTCATTTTACACATCTTGATTGTTTATATATATACATACATGAAATAATGGGAATTACTCATGTGTAGGTTTACCAGAACGATCTGCCTTTTTTTAATATAGATCATTGCACAAAGTAAATGCAAGTCTAATGCAGATCAGTTGCTTGTTTTCTTGCGTTGTTTTCGTAATGTTGGTAGCATCCTTGAATAATCCATTAAAAAGGCAAACATAACATTTTGAATTGTGAACAATAAGCCTATTAATGCTATATTACAATTTGCAGTTCCAGATCAATATTCTGAATTTGCAGAGATACCCTGAAAGAAAATTTGGTTGAACTATGTAGAAAATTGAGAATATGTGATCTCACAAGTGGATGTTTGTGTATATGAGATTTTGTTGTAAAATGTAAAAGCCTTCACATGCCTGTTTGGTAAGAAAACTTTGTATGAACCTTTTAGTCCCAAAAACAAATGTCAGGATCTCAACATAGAAACAGCTTGAAAATTGTCCCTTTAAACTTGCACATGACCAAAACCAGCTTCTCTCCTAACAAGCTTAATAAATTAATCTGGCTAAACACTCCTAAATATATAATTGTACGTCCTTCTTCTGCCTTCTATTTTTTTCTTTTTCTTTTGTTCCTTTGGAATGGTTGCCTTCATTATTTGTTTCTTACAATTCTGTAAGATTATCTAATACGACAACTTCTTTAGTTATGGCTTATTTACATATTAATTTATGCTTACAGGGGCTGTTGCTTATCTTCTTTTGTTATCATTAACTCTACTTTGCACATATGAACTTTGTGCTGTATATGTCACTGCTGGTGCACCAGCGGCTGAGAAATATTCACCATCTGGATTCTTTTTTGGTGTTTCTGCAATTGCATTGGCAATCAACATGCTTTTTGTTTGCAGAATGGTTTTTAATGGTAATGCATTGTATCATTATCTTATTCTTTTTAAAAAAGTCTCTTTTATCCATATTTGTATATTTAGCACGTTTAAGAAGATAAGACTTGATTTTATTTTATGCAGGAACTGGATTAGATGTGGATGAATATGTGAGGAGATCGTACAAATTTGCATACTCTGATTGCATAGAAGTTGGTCCTCTTGCTTGCTTACCTGAACCCCCAGATCCCAATGAGTTGTACATGCAAAAATCCAGAAGGTTGTTTATTAGATTAAGATTACGACACACACACACACACGTTTGTGTGTTTGTGCGCGCGGGTGTATACATATCGATTTTCGGTGGATTCTAGTTTTTGATATATTATTTTAAAAAACGCTAGCACAATTTGTTGCTGACATTTTTACTAACGAGCGTTACGACACGCGCTTCGCGTGTGAACTACAAATTATAAATGTTTAACACATTCAAGAAAAAATGGTTTGCACAAATATTTAGTCATATTTTTGCGTTAAAATCATGCGTAGTTAGTTTGAATTTTAATTTCTGCATCTAATTATTTTTGTTAGTTTGAATTTTTCTTTATATTATTAATTAATAAAAAAAGAATTTGTAAAATAAAAATCATTTGTTAGATTTAATTTATAAGTGCTATTAAGAGTTGATAGTACTTATGGAGGGGTGTTTTGAATTTGTAAATGAGTTTAATGTTAAATCCTATGTTTAAGCAATTTTAAAATTTGATAACATATGTAGAGGGGCATTTTTGTCTGTTCACGCTGATACCAAAAAGGGGCATTTCACCAGAAGGACAAACTTTACAGTCTAATTAATTTCTAGGACACACATTTGAAATAATTACTTTCAAGGCCAAAGTCAGCAGAATAATTACTTTCAAGGACAAAGTCCGCTGTCTAATTACTTTCAAGGACATAATTTCATAGGTTTTTAGGCCCTAGAAACTAATTATTTTGCGTATTGTCCTTAAAAATAATTATTTTAGTTGTTTGTCCTAGAAATTAATTTCACTTGCTAAAGAGGCCCTTGTAGTTAATTTCCACTACCAAAAAAGTGTGACACCAAAGGTATTACAATTATTACTAAAGATATTTTTTTTTGTGCGTGTGCGTGTCAATTGTTTAGGGATTCTAGTTTCTGATATATTCTTCTAAATTGCTCACACAATTTGTTGTGGATATTTTACTAATATTTCTTGGCAAGTTTGTTCAGGGCTTCACATCTGGGACTTCTCTACCTAGGTTCGCTACTAGTACTTCTCACATATTCCATCCTATATGGTTTCACTGCAAAAGAGGCTCGATGGCTAGGGGTAGTTACATCAGTTGCTGTTGTTGTGCTTGGTATGCAATCTACAAAATTTGGATATGTTTGGAAGCTATTTTTGTAACAGTAATACAGCTTCCTAATATTTCTTATGATAGATTGGAACATTGGAGCTTGTTTGTTTGGATTTGAAATTCTGAAAAGTCGTGTTATCACCTTGTTTATTGCTGGAATATCAAGAATTTTTCTCATCTGTTTTGGTGTGAATTACTGGTCAGTTTTTTTTATTCTTGACATATTTCACCGTGCACTTTTGCGGGCACAATTTAATTATCTTTTCCTCTACAGGTATATAGGACATTGCTTATGTTATGCTATTGTTGCATGTGTACTTCTCAGAGCTGCTGTTTCTGGATATATGTCAATTTCAAACCCATTAGTTGCAAGACAGGATGCTTTAAGAAGTACAGTAGTTCGATTAAGAGAAGGGTTTCATAGAAAAGGACAAAGCAGTTCGTCAGGCTCTTCTGAAGGCTGTGGGTCTAGTATTAAACGGAGCAGTAGTAGCGTTGAAACAACCAACCATGGCAATGCAGTTGAAGCCATGTGCAGAAATAATTCACACCATGTCGATGAAAACAGTAATTGGAATAATTTGCTTTTCGCACGAGCCAGTAGTTGTCGTGAATCTATTAGCAATGAAGGTGGGAATCCAAGTTTGGCTATACGCAGTAGTTCATGTCGATCTGTTCAGGACTCTCATCTTGATCAAAACACCCCATTAGTTGTATGTTCTAGTAGCGGCTTAGAAAGCCAAGGTTGCGACTCAAGTAGATCATTTACTAACTCAACTAATCAGTTAGCACTAGAGAATTTAGCTACGGTTTTCCAGGATAGATTAAATGATCCAAGGATCACATCAATGTTGAAAAGAGGGGGCCAGAATGATATTGAACTGACTAATCTTCTTCAAGACAAAGGACTTGATCCTAGTTTTGCTGTATTGCTAAAGGAAAAGGGATTAGATCCAAGAATTTTGGCATTGCTTCAGAGAAGCAGCTTAGATGCTGACCGTGATCATCAAGGGAATCATGATGTTGTTGCTGCAGATTCATTTAGATTAGATGTTGGGTTGCCCAATCAAATATCTTTGTCCGAAGAACTTAGAAATCTTGGATTTGGAAAATGGTTAAACTTTTCTAAAATCGTTTTGAGGTACTTAGCTAGCACACCAATGCGTGCTTTGCTGTTATTCAGTTCAATCTTCATTTCAGAGACATTGGTTCTGGCTAAACATCGACCTTTGACGATTACATTAATAAATTCTTCTCTTGAGCAGGTCTGTTACCCTTCTTTTATTTGTAACAGTTATTTAGTTCAATTATATTTCAACAATTTTGATCTTTGTAGTTACCTTTTGTGTCTGTTGGCAGTATAAATTTGGTTTCTCCATGCTGCTTCTGTCACCCGTTATTTGCTCAGTCATGGCTTTTTTTTGGTCCCTTCGTGCAGAAGACATGGCCATGACAGCAAGACCACAAAAGGTACAATGCCAGCATGTGTATGATTTACTGTCTCCTTTGTTGGTTATAAAGCTGATGCATTTTGTACCTTGAGTTTGCCTAAATTATCGTTCACTCGGACCAAGGGAAATTAGCTTGGTTTAATGATTTATTTGAGCTCGGTGCAATGGAGAATGACCATGTCATTGTACAACAATTTGATTTATGTAACATAGCATCAATTAAACTTTAGGTACAAGTCGTGTGATATATACGGTAATTACTTTAATTGGTATTTTTATCCAGAATTTCGGTTAAATATCGCTATTATTGCGTAGTCCAATAATTCATTGATATATCGAAACAATATTTGGTGCAAATTTTGTTTAATGGTACATGTATAACTATTGGAAACAATAAAACGTCGTCTTTTCCGACAACACCAAGATCATATTTGTTAGCTATCAAACCCTAAAGTCTTGGTGGTTGTCAAAAATTGACGAACCATAACAGATAAGTATTATTAACTACGTTTTCGACATTTCCATATTAATAATTTCACACGCACTCACACATATGAATCTGAATTATTTATTTAGGCTCTCTCCTCTCTATTTTTACAGATTTCTGAAGTTATGTATTCTTATGATAATTCCAAGAACTGAAATTATCATGTCAATCTTTTGAATTTTATCTATTTAGCTTGCATGTTTTGTTTTAAATTGTTAGTTCTGTTATTCTTACAATATAATGGTTGTATTGTTGATGAATTTGTTATTTTTGCATGATATTTTTGGAAATACTACTAATGATGTTTTCATAGTTTAAAAGTGTCTATTCATCTGATATGATTCTGTTATCTTCCAGCAGTATCCTGATATTTTGGAATATTCTTTATCGATCATTGGATGATCTTTATCGGTTTTGATACTAACTACTTACTGTATACACAATACCTTTCTTTTCAAACATCAGTCAAGACATCTTGATGGATAATAATCTAAAGTTCTTAGCCCATATTGTGTTTACGTTGTGTGTAAAGTCTATATTGGATGGAGCACAGTGTGCTACAATTGGTATTAGCGCATAAGCTAGTTCAACGATCTTAAAGGAAAGAGGAGGTGGAGACCTTCCTAAAAGATAGATGAACTTGAAAACACCTTAAAGGAAAGAAGAGGTGTACCTAATCACATATAATTGTAAGATGAACGGGCTAGAGTTTATCTCGTCATGAAATTGAGCAATTTTGATTCGCTGGAAATATTAACTAATCTCATCATCTTTAATGATACAATGACCGTATGAGACATAAAACAACATCTGGACTTAGCTTATGTGAAAAGAAATTAATTAATTAGATAATACTAAAATATTTGTGTTATATGAATGTGAACACAAGAAGGTAATATCATATGTTCCCTCTGAAATAATAGTTGTAAGACATAATGAACGTGAATAGGTGGAGAATTCAACTGGTTTATGAGTTACCGCGATAGTAGATAAAAGATGTTTACAAGCACACCATTTGAGCAGAACAATAACTTGTGCATCCAATGATGAGTGTACTATTATAAAGTTCTGTGTTTCATTGGAGTTGGTATAGCCCTCTTCATGTAGTCAAAAAAGAAGAAGTTTTCTTTCAAAAGAGCATAATGTCTCTTCTTGAAATTACACACACACACATATGTTCCTAAGCATATTATAGATACACACACAATGCCCTTATAGTTAAGCATCACATATGCATCCCTTGAATAAATTATATCAATTAATATTTTTAACTATTGTGGTATCTCCTTTTGAGAAGTGCTGCATTGATTAAGAAGAATAGAAAGTACATCTTTGGATAGCTTCTTATACTTGTAAGATGTAACAGTTAAGGTAAAAGACCTAACCTTTACGCCGCATATAAAATATTTGTTGAGTAAATAATTTTTTTCCTTTAGATTTTATTTTAACAAATTTACAGACTTATATTATAAGTTGTGCTTTACCAAAATGTGAAGTTACTTTTAAAAATCATCATTATCATTCAATGTAAAAAGTTATTTTGATAATAATAACATCTTATAAGTGTTTGCCAGAGAGCCACTAGTAGCTAATTAATGTGCTATACGAGTATACGTCTACACTTATATAATGAAAGAACATTTACATTCACTTTTTCTCCAATGCTTGTGATTATTTATATACGAATGTGTTATTCAATTTTCAAAAATTTAAGAAAACTTATCGACTAGTCTTTGTAAAAGAAACACTACTTTACAATTCAATCGGGAGCAAATCAACCACAACAAATGAAAATTTTGTTTGGCCACGTTCTCTATTTTTTCTGCTAGATGATGTACAAAATGAAGTAAAATTATATATGTAGAATGGACAGTTAATTGTGATGGGCTATTGTGGCAGTTTTGATTTTGTTACCTGCAATGTTATATTTTCTTGTAGCTAACATATTTATTGTAATAAACATGTGCATGTTAAAGTAACACATAAAAGTTCATATGCAACCTCATTTGGATTTTTGGCAGTTCCTCTACGTGCAATTACTGGTTACTTTACTAAGATATTAGTTTTCACACATCTTATTGTTATTTTGGCATCTCTAGTATGGCTTCATTGCTTGGATATTAACTACCTGTGTTGGGTTGCTCCTCTCTTTCTTAAGGTATGCCACATTATCTTCTCACTAATCAAAATTATCACAATATATAATTATTTTACGTTATATATATAGTAAGATTTTACTTCACTGTGTATTCATCACAGTGATGGGTGTTTATGTACTTTTTTAAGGCTGTATGTTCTTAAGTTGGCAAAAATTATATCATTTTGAAATTGAAGCACCTCAGTTGTCCTCATTTCTATATATACATTCTCAATTTTGTTTGTACCTACTTGGAAAATTTAGAAGTATTCTCCTTTCAAAGAGGTTATTAATATTTTCTAATTTCTGCAAAAAAATATTGGAATTACTTTTTAGTAATTTTTTTTTTGATCGTGTTACTTCACTACATAAATTTCGGTTAGTACTTATTTATGATAGATATTCGATAAGCAGAAGCAAATAAGTATATTATACATTTATACTCAGATATCTTTTAAACATCTATGTCATGAACGTAGGAGCAATTTACATCATGCTTCTTACTAACAGTTACCTCTGCATATGAATTTCAGCAAGTCATCTGTTATACTTGGGTTGGCTTTGACCGTTCCACTTATGGTGGCATGTCTTTCAGTTGCTATTCCAATATGGGCTCGTAATGGATATTGTTTTTGGCTTTTACACCAGGATTCTGTAACTCACATAAATAATCATCAAAGTCGTAGGAAGGAGGTATTATTACATTTTACATATATCCTTTCAAGAATTTTCTTTTCTTTTCATATTATCACTCATTTAAGTAAATGGTTGTGCTGGTGCACAAATAAACTTTTTTTTCTCCTGATAATGCAACCCAAGGATATAATCATCACAGTTTTAAAAGATGTTTGATTGTTATTTATAAACATCTGTAGCACTTTAACTTCTTTATGATTGATTTATTCACTGGATGTTCTTGATTTCTCATAAGACTTGATATACTAATTTTTTTGTACAAATTTTCTGTGCTGATTTTCTTCTGCAGGGAGTATTACTTTTTGTCAGCATATTCATATTTACTGGATCGGTTGTAGCCCTTGGCACAATAGTGTCTGCAAAGCCCTTAGATGCTTTAGGTTACAAGGGATGGAACGGCAATGGTCAAGGGTATTATTCACCTTATGTTTCATCTGCATATCTTGGATGGGCAATATCTGCGGTAATTGCTTTGCTAGTTACTGCTATTTTACCCATCATTTCGTGGTTTGCCACATATCGATTTTCTCTCTCTTCTGCTATATGCATTACCATATTTTCAGGTAAGCCAAACTATACCTTCATATCTTCTTGATTATAATCATATTTATTTCATTTTTAAACTGTTAGTTTTTGGTTTAGTTGTTCTTGTTGCTTTTTGTGGAGTGTCATATTGGGAAGTAGTGAATTCTCGAGTGGATAGAGTACCGATGAAGGTGGATTTTCTCGCAGCTTTGCTTCCTTTGGTTTGTGTACCTGGAACATTCTCATTATTCATCGGGTTATATAAATGGCAAGTCCATGAGTTATTTAGTTTTCTAGCTTATCGCTGGATCAACATGTCTGCTTTCTTACAAGTTGCACATGATTTTTTTTCTTCAGGAAAGATGATGATTGGAAACTTTCATTTGGTGTCTATGTGTTTGTTATCATCGGATTTTTTCTCTTGATTGGTGCCACATCTGCAGTTACAACTATTATTACTCCATGGACGGTCAGTAGATATGTCAAGATTTCTCACAGCTGAATTTTATTTCACTGTAACATATGATAATTTGTAATCATTCCACTTGTTACAGGTTGGGGTCACATTCCTTCTTGTTATCCTTCTGGCTGTTCTCGGCATTGGCGTTATTCATTACTGGGCTTCAAACAATTTCTATCTGACCAGAACTCAAATGTTCTTTGTTTGCCTTTTTGTTTTCCTTCTTGCTCTGGCTGCGTTTTTGGTTGGATATTTTGAAGGTGACAAAAAATTCCTTTATCTATCCTTGAATTGGATACTACAATATTGACTTCAGCTATATGTTCGTCAGTTAATTGAGTATGAAGGTATTTCTATTCATTGTTTGCAGACAAACCGTTCATTGGAGCATCCGTCGGCTATTTTTCATTTTTGTTCCTCCTCACAGGGAGAGCTTTAACAGTATATTATTGTTATCCTAATATCCTTCTTTTCTCTTATCTGTTTTTTTTGCCATATGGTAACTTATATTTTTGATAGGTTCTTCTTTCACCTCCCATTGTCGTCTATTCTCCTCGAGTATTACCCGTTTATGTTTATGATGCTCATGCAGATTGTGCCAAAAATATCAGGTCAGTAACAATACTAAAATATATCTATTTTTTGATCATGAAATTAGGTCGTTTCATCATCAAATTAGTGCTGGTTACACTGGTTTGAACCATTGTCTACAAGTACATGAAAAATCCATACACTATGAACATAACTTAAAAGCTGAAAGGTGGAGCGAAAGTGGGAATAGGAAACGAAAATGCTACCATTTAGAATTGTCCAGAGGTCGAGGAAAAAGAAAATGCTTGAGCTTTAATAATATTTACTAATATTGCCATGAAAGTATACAAATGTTTCAACATAAGTAATTTATTGCATTAGTTGTTTGTTTACTTAGACATGTAAACCAAATAATATTCGGTATTAAATTCAAACATATTGTTCTAATAACTTATCATCATATAGCATTTTTTTAAACTAAAAGGTCTTCCTTGACAAAACTTTGTCAGTTCCAAAGGGGAACTAGTAAGGTAAAAATCACCTAGTGGCTTAGACAATGAATAAAAAAGCGTTAAAAATGTAACTTTCCAAATAAAAGAGCAATATGATCACTAGGATCTTTTTCCTTTTAAATTTGAAGAAAATGTACATATTTTCCCTAATTTTTTGTACAAAAAATTATTATCATTTGGATTTAAATTTGATTATGTTACCAGTAATGTTCTCATCGCGGAGAAAGTTTTCATCAGCTTTGAAATAAGTGGATCAAGTTCTCATCTTCGTGAAACATGTTTTCATCTACTTAGAAATATTTGTTAACTTTTCGAATGAGGATCCTAAGTTTAGCCTCATTTCCAACTCATTTATGTTCCCATGTCATTTCCAGTTTGTTAAGGACCATTAACTCAAGTGGCAAGTGGTATGACGCTTTAGGCTGAGGTCCTAGAGGTCATTGGTTCGAACCCTCGAGACATCAAAATGAGTGCTTTGCTTGAATTAAGTATCACTCCTACTATCAAAATTGTACGTTTTTAGGTATAGTCCTATCAGTTTTAGTTACTTGAGTAGGGGGAATTAATAATAAATATTATGACTTGAGGGTTTAATTTGAAATAAGTAACTGTGTACGAATCACCTTGAATGAAACTACAAAAAATTCCCTCATGCTTGTTAGTCTATATGACCTTTATAACATCTCTTCAATCCAAATTTGTTTTACTAATACATGTCACCATTTAACGTGGTTGTTAGCCATGCTTTCCTAATGCTTTATGGGATAGCGTTATCAGTTGAGGGATGGGGAGTTATTGCTAGTTTACGAATATACCCTCCTTATGCTGGGGCTGCTGTATCTGCAATTACTCTTGTAGTGGCTTTTGGGTTTGCTGTGTCTCGTCCATGCCTCACATTGAAGGTAATGAGATTATCTTTAGATTTCATGTGCCAAAAATATATCTTTACGTTAAATGTTCTACCAGATGATGGAAAATGCAGTGCATTTCCTCACCAAGGAGACTGTTGTTCAGGCAATCACTCGCTCGGCTACCAAGGTGAACGATCTGCTTATAACCCTTGTTCTTGTTCCTTTTCAGCACTCTCATATCGATATTTTGTCCTATTTCTCCTTGCTATTATTGACAATTTCGTTAATTTTTAACAAAATTTGCATGTGTAATAGTTGCTAATATTCCATTTGATGTTTATACTTGGGGGAACTTGCCAGTACAGAGTCCTTTATTCAATGCTCAGTCCCATACACACTTATTTACAGCTGCATGGGTTCATGGTCCAATTTAAATAGCATGATCACTGTGTTCGTTTTATGTGCATCTTCATCTTTTAATTTAGTCCTTGAGTCGAAGTTGAATAGTAATTGTGTACAGAATATTGCTGCATTATTTTTTGTGTGAAAGAGAAAGCTCTTTTCTTAATTTTTTTTCGTCAACCATCTATCTTGTTACTGATACTGTTATATATTATTCTCTTTGGTGGATAATTTAGACGAGAAATGCCTTATCTGGGACCTACTCAGCTCCACAAAGATCTGCCAGTTCAGCTGCTCTTTTAATCGGGGACCCTAATATAGCACGTGATAGAGCTGGAAATTTTGTTCTTCCAAGAGCGGATGTGATGAAACTGAGAGACCGTTTGAGAAATGAAGAAGCCAGTGCTGGTTCATTTTTTGGCAGTCCTGCTGATTTAGATTACAGAAGAAAAATGTGTGCTCATGCACGCATTTTGGCTTTAGAAGAGGCGATTGACACTGAATGGGTATATATGTGGGATAAGTTTGGTGGTTATCTGCTTCTTTTGCTTGGTTTGACTGCTAAAGCTGAAAGGATACAAGTAAGCACATAACTATAGCTGTTGTGTTGAACATTTATCAACTTGATTTTGCTGGACTGTCGATTCATGTTCCACTTCCACTTTTCTGACTCTATTTCATTAGGTTCTGTCAAGCGACTCAAGCCACCTTCATATTCTCTTTTATGCGCTATTTAATATTGTCTCAACTAAAAGTTTATGGTTAATATACTATTTTTCCTGGATATTTTTTTATGCATATGAAAATATTGCATTTTATTTTTATTTGAAATTTGACAATTGAGAAGTGGTTTGTTTGGGTACTTCAACATAATCGGTAACTGAAAAGGAAAATTAAGGTACTCAGAAATTTGTAAGAAAATGAATGGCCTATAACATATTTTCTTATATGGAAAATTGATTTATGAGATTTGACAGGGAATAATAGTACTATAAATTATGGCAATTGACTGGTAATTGCTGCTTTACTGTATGACAGCGGGCATGTTCGACCAACCATGTGCATTTCTTTATGATTTTTTTGTTACTTTTGCAGGATGAAGTCCGTCTTAGGCTTTTTCTTGACAGCATTGGTTTCTCTGATTTAAGTGCCAAAGAGATAAAGAAATGGATGCCTGAAGATCGAAAGCAATTTGAAATAATCCAAGAAAGGTGATGCTCGTACTATAGTTCCTCGACTTGTTTTTAAACAACCTTTATCCTGAAGTTAGTTGTTTTATTCTTGTAGTTACATAAGAGAGAAAGAGATGGAAGAGGAGATATTGATGCAGAGAAGAGAAGAAGAAGGGAAGGGAAAAGAAAGAAGGAAAGCACTATTGGAGAAAGAGGAACGCAAATGGAAGGAAATAGAAAATTCTCTTTTATCTTCCATACCAAATGTAGGAAACAGAGAAGCTGCTGCCATGGCGGCTGCAGTACGTGCTGTAGGTGGAGATTCTGTTTTGGAAGACTCTTTTGCCAGGGAACGAGTTTCTAGTATTGCTAGGCGTATACATGCATCTCTGTTGTCACGACGGGCGGAGCAGGTAAATCTTTTGATTCATTTCATTTTAGCCAGCATGAATAAGCTCTTGTAGGTTTTCTTAGAATTACCTTGACACATATATCAGGAGAGAAATCTTTGTCTTTTGTGAGGATGCTGGGTGAATACTGTCATTTGAGTAGTACAGTTCTTTGCAATTGTCACATGTCCTACTTTTAGTTGTAATTCTCCCTCTGTATCAAAATTGAATTTATCATTGAAATCACATTTATGTAGTAATTTTGACCTTTGGTAAACTTGCACATAATTAAATGTAGAGTTAACCTATATTGTATTTAGGTTTAAGGAAAATATTTTCAGACAATCATTAATGGCAGAGATTTTGAAAATCATGAAAACGCATCAAAAGTTCTGTAGTATTATTGACAAATAGTTGGGAGCAAAGTTTTCAAAATGAGATTCAAATTGTAAATCGTAAAAGTCAAATCTTAAATCAA
Source organism: Allium fistulosum (assembly GCA_030737815.1). Classification (NCBI taxonomy): domain Eukaryota; kingdom Viridiplantae; phylum Streptophyta; class Magnoliopsida; order Asparagales; family Amaryllidaceae; genus Allium; species Allium fistulosum. Next base: position 490,735,096 of record CM060905.1, on the reverse strand, counting down.
GACGGAATTTAAATCGTAAATTTTAGATTCAAAAAATCTGTATTTTAAGGTTTGCACACATTTACAATTTGATTACGATGTTTGAATTTCTACATCTAAACATTAAACTTGGTTTTCTTTCTTGTTCCATTTTTATTTTATGTAGAAAACACTAAAATTGGAGTTGTGGATCCAAATAAGCATATTGAATAAATAAGAATGAAATGAATGGCTTTTATCAACGACAGTTTTAACTGATTTCGAATTGGAATGTAAATTGAATCGGAATGGGAGAGATCCGATCCAAAATGAGATTTAAATCGTAAGGTTTTAAGATTTTTGATAACAATGGTTGGGAGTTCAGCATCTTTAACAATATAACATGGCTCTTCATGATTTTTTTTCATAATGATTAACGATGACAACCTCTTAGCAACGCTCTTAAGTTGTTTGAACTACTTCGCAGGCTGGAATAGTAGGTGCTATTTGTATTCTTGATGACGAGCCAAGAACAACAGGTCGACATTGCGGACTAATTGACCAAAGCGTTTGTCTAACTCAGAAAGCGACCTTCTCCATCTCTGTAATCATTCAACCTGAATCTGGACCAGTTTATCTTTTGGGAACAGAGTATCAAAAAATGTGTTGGGAAATACTAGTCGCTGGTTCAGAACAAGGAATTGAGGCTGGTCAAGTTGGCCTCAGATTGATTACGAAAGGTGATAGGATGACTACTGTTGCAAAGGATTGGAATATAGGCTCTGCTAGCATTGCAGATGGAAGGTGTGTAGAAGTGTTGATTTTTTTGATAGCTATGTTTGTTTAAAGTCATTGTTGGATTATTATTCCCTTGGACAATCCCTTATATAAAACCACCAAGCACTACATATCGGTGGACTTTTCAAAAAACTTTAGCCTTTAACGCAAGCGACATAGGCAAAGACTTGGCCTATGTTTATACATACATATACATACATATACATACATATACATATACATACATATACATACATACATATACATATATATATTCAATATGAAGCTATTTGTTGAACAAGATTTGTAAATGAGTAGTTTGATATTAACTACCTCGTTACTAGTATGTAACCCGTGTGTAGCACACAGTATGTTTTAGAAAAATTTGTATAAATATTTTTAATAATCGAATTTATTATGCAATATACGGTGAATTATTAAGATAATCGAGTTACGTACTGAACTTATTATTTTTAAGTATGTAGGTTTTGTTATGTTATGTATTTTTATATTTGTATAAAATTAAGCTGTCAGTTTTGTAGATAATAATGAGTTACTGATTTATTATCTTTTAGCATTTAATATTTGTTAAAAAAATAAATGAAAGCATTCTTAATTAATTTTAAAATTAACATTTTATATATATTTCAACATATAAATAATTATATACATAGATTTTGAGTTTAACATATAGAAATATTAGTTTTACAACTTTTTTTAATATAAGTGTGGTATACAATACATTGAATTGTCATTTTTAAGACTTGTTAGACCAAATAATTATTATTAGTTAATTGGATTTATTTTTGAAGTTCAAAATTACACCACTCAATTAGATATATGGACTTGAATGTAAAATAGTATGATAAAACTTAGGAGAATTTTGTAAATAATTGTTGAAATTATTAAATGTTGATATTTAAATATAAAATGATAATGTAGAGGTTTAATAAAACTTTGTAATAACTATAAGAATGACAAATTATAGGAATTTGGAAATAAAATATCCGTGGGAAATTAAGGAAAGAAGAGAAAATCCCTAAATTTAATATAAGAGCAGAAAATTCTTCTGCTTTACTATTGTTTAATAGATTTAGTATATAAGCATAGTATAATAGAGTTTCAAATTTCACCCCTCTTCCAACATCTCTCCATATCTTCATTTTGCACTTGAGCTAGATGAAGCTTCAAACATATTTTTTTATCTTGTTTACCCTTATTTCGCTGAAGATATATAGATTTTAATCCAAGATATAGACAGTGATATCAGTCTGAAATCTCGAATGAAACCCGAGATTTGAAATCTTGGTATAGTATAGGATTGATCTTTTAGCGATTCGTGCGAATCTCTCATCCATATACCACATACGCAATCGTGGATATCGTTGGTAATTCCAAGGTTGGCCCCAATTCTAAGCTCTTACATATGGAAGATATGAAAACTATGGGGTCGGAGGAAAACATCGAGTTATTTGAAGGTTGGAGTAGTATAAAACAACAGAAAGTGACGGAAAAACTTTTTTTCATAAGAAATGAAAGAAATGTTGTTTAGAGGGTGGTCCGGTACAAAAAATATAGTTTTATTTTAGCTATGTTTATGAGCAAGATGGTAAAAAAATAACTATGACATCAGGGAATTTTGTGTTATTTAGTTATTTCATTGAATATAATGTGTTGTAGCAATAATGATGGTTTCGTTATTATATACTACTTGTATAACAAATAATGATATTGCATTCTTCCCTTTAATTTATGGATATAACAAAAAGAAAACACTAAATTAATTAATATGGATCCATGCTGGGAATGTCTTAAATCATCTAATCAAACACCATATATATGGAAAACTATGTTTTTGCCCCTATTTTTTTAAGAAATGTTGACAATTGACGAATAACATTCCATTGAGAGATCTAATTGATGGAACTCATATATTCTATTACATTTTTCTCCATGGAAATTCTCCTTTGAAAGATTAAAAAAAAGAGAGAGTAGAGATAACAAAGGTTGCAAAGTAAATCTAATCCACTAACAATCAGAATCTTACACACCCTGTTAATCTACTTGACTTGTTGCTCGCTAATTAGAGGCAGTTGAAAGTTTGCCTTCTTTCAGTTCGGGCTTGTCTTGTTTCTTGACCCTATCCCTTGTTTTGAGGTCCTCTCCTCATTATAATACAACGGAACCTCCATTGCTCTGCTTCGAGGAGTAACTAAGACCGATTCATTCATGTTTTCATGTTCCAATCGAACATTTTATATTTAAAATAAAAGAAGAAGATTATTCTGTTAACCAAACATATGTAGATCGAATCAGTCTTCTACTCTAATCTAATAAGAATGAGAGACGTTTCTCGATCAGTTCCTTTTGCCCTTCTTACCTTTTGCCCTTCTTATGTAAGAGAATCAAAACCGGATTCAGACAAAAGATTCCTAACCAAAATAACCCACTTAATATATTATCATAATTTATAATTATATTTTTACGTCTAAATATGATTATTTTAAATATTATTTTATTCGTGCGTGGAATGAGTTAAATTAGAGTGTCTAGGTAAGGTGTAAATTTGGAACTAAATTTGAAGCTAAGATTGAAAACAAGATCGGAATCCACAACTTATCGTCTAGTTTCACTTATAGTAGCACTAGTTCACTTTGAGTTGTAATTTTGTGTTTAGTATTGTGTTTTGTCAAAGGATCTTAGTTTTCTTTCTGGTCTGTTGAAATCTTATAAATTACATTCAGTCTTAAATTTTTTGAAAATTTCAGTTTGAGTATTTTTCATAAAAATAAAAATACATTAATGCATAATTACATTAATACAAATGATTAAAATAAGACATGTATCATCTCTACTTTTTTTTTTCTTCTAAAAAACAAGATTTGAATGGATATAAATAAATATAGCTAAAACATAATCTGAAAGTTGAAAGTTTATTGAAGCCATTTCGCCATAATTAGCTTAGTCATAATAAATAATTCCAAACCAAAATCTAATCCAATTAAAACATAAGCTTAATAAAATGACCCAATTAAAATTCCATGCTTTATCCAGACCAAATTCACAACCAAAATAAAATAAAATCAAGGTTTCATTTTCCTTTAGCTCTGGGTTGAATAAGCTGTTGGATGAGTTAGGGCTTGAGTTTGATCCTTCAGCAAAGCCTAACGAGGAATAAGCTCGAAATCCTCACTGATCAAGAAAGCGATAAGCAAAATTATTGTTGTAGAAAGTGGAAGAGAAGCAAAATTTATCAGTTAAAGCAACAAAGCCAAATCATAAATTACCTCATAATCAATTCGTGCATCAAAATCTTAATCGATTATCGTTTTCATGTTCGTCGTCTTCTTTGTTCATAAATTTGTAGATCTCATCTTCGCGGCTCTCATTTTTCTCGTCTTCGATGATGAGATGAATGTCGTCGTTTTTTTTCTTTTCGCTGAACTGTGGTGGAGACCGAAGTAGGAATATATATGATTTAGGGGTTAGGGTTATTTGATATTGAATATTAATTATTGGGTGGGCTGAATGTTATTGGGCTGATCTAGTTATATTATTTATTTAGATTAGGTTAAATTTATTGTTGATTACGTGTCTAAATTCAACGTTTATTATATTAATTATTTAGATTAGGCTAAAATCAATGTTTAGACTATATTTTTTTATTTACGGCGTTTATTATTATTTTCACTAAAAATACAGATCAGGACCGAAATCGAAACTAAAACCGAAACTTCCGAAATTGATCGAAATCAGGAAAATTTCAAATGAGAGAAACTGAGATTGAAACCGAGTTCTCGAACCTTGTTCCTAATAGATCAAGTTATACCATTTACTCTTCCAAAATATTTATACATTGAATTCTCATCCCTAAAATCTCAAATCAAGCTCATTAGTCAATCCATAACCAATATTTGAACATTTATCATAATTATAACATATCTAGTGATCATAGAGCATAGAGAATAGATCTCATTTACCAAATCTTCTAGAAATCTAAGCTCCGATAAACCCAATTTGAAGCTCTCATTTGATTTCTAATATCCGACTTCCATCTTCTTCAAAATGCAAACTTGATGATATGAATTTCCTTTGTTCAACTACAGTTTAGGTAGATGTTTCGGAATTTTTGGTTGAAATATGGAGTTATGAGGATTTAAAGTTTGAAACCCTTAATTTTCTTTTTGCTTAAAAGAAGAGGAAGATGAGAATAAAGAGATTAAGAGGAAGATTACTCATTACAAAATTAATTAATATAAATTCTAGTCAAATGACCGTTTTGTCCATACCAAGGTTCGAGAACTCGGTTTCGGTCTCGGTCATTTAAAATTTTATTAGTTTCGATCAATTTCGGAAATTTCGGACATTTCGGTTTTTATTTCGGTTTCGGCGCTGATACCGGATTTCTGTATTTTTAATAAAGTAACGATAAACATTGCAAATATACATATAAATATAGTCTACAAAAAGATAATAATATAACATACTACACTAATTCAATGTCAATTTCAAATCAGAATACAAGTTCAATTTTCAATGCTACATCCAAGTCCAACAAGTTTAATGTTCAATGCTAAGTCAAGTCCAATAGTCCAAATACAAATCAAGTCCATTTAAAATTATCCAGCCCACCTAATTACTTAACCCTAATTCTTTTCTTCTGCTGCCTCATTCATACGAAACAAAGAAAAAGACAACAGATTAAACGAAAACAAAAGGCGAAAGAAAAAAAATTGCGAATGCTCGAAGCTCCTCTGCAACGAATTTGATTGAAGCTCCTCTACTTGAATTTGGTCGAAGCTCGACGATGCTCGAATTTCTTCTCCTCTGCGTGCGAATTTGATCGAAGCTCCTCTTTCGTCGAACCTCCTCTTTCGTCGAACCTCCTCTAATTTGGTCGAAGCTCCACAAGATGCTCGAATTGCTCGAATTTGGTCGAAGCTCCACAAGATGCTCGAATTACTCAACCAACGCTCAAATTTGAAAACGATTCACTGAAGTTGGATGCGGTAAGTTATGTTTTTGATCTGTGCTTTTGTAGACAATTTTTTGATGCTCGAATTGCTCGTTTTTTTTCTAACAACGGGACGGGATTTTGACCTAATCCCGTCCCGCCTCCGGTCGGAACCGATCCGAGATGGTCGGAATCTCGTGGTTCCGGCCGGAACCTTACACCATGGTCCATACCTTCTTCTTTCTTCCTCATTTTATCAATCTTATCCTTTTTTAACAAACTTTATATGTATTTCATGTATAAATGACATTACAAACGCGATGAAATAGATCTCAAGTCCTAATTTATTCTTCTTTAAAAATTATTCTTTTTAAGCCATTAATTTGCTTAGTCTTCAATTAAACGATTGACTGCAATTAATTACTAAACGTAAAATTATGGGTGGTACACTTTTCCTTTGGCATTTTCTGTCAGTTACAGCTGAGCTCCTTGGGTATCCATTTTTTCTGAATTTTTTGTTGCATTTGTTATGCCCAACCACCTTACCTTATACACTCCGACCTCAATCTTGTGGGAAAAAAGCAATATAGATGATGATGAAACTCCTTGTACATCTTGCATCTGGGGAATCTACTCAGATATATTTTTTCTCAACCTATGTCATTGCATATCTGATTTAACATTTTTCACATCCAACGCAACGTTCTCAGCTTGCAACATTTATCTTGTGCTTACATTTATTTATAACGAGTTAACACTCACACAACATATAAAAAAGTGTGTTTAATCAGTATTTTATGAAATACATTACAAAAATGTGCAAAACCTCGTCTTACCTTTAGTGAGGCTCTCTGCCACCATCGTAATGCCATACTCCTTGGTTAATATCAATATTCCCTCACAGAACCCCTGATCCTTAGTTTCTATAATAGTAAGGCTCATAATATCATGGGCTACATATAATAAAATTAGTTTAATATCAACCATTGGACTAATCTTGTCCCACTCAAACAAATCAAAGCCTGTTAATCTCCAAAAAAACTGAAAGCAAACAATTTATGATTGTAGTGCAATTTTGACATGATTGATTATTCAAGTGGTACTTGGTATTTCAGATGCAAACCTGAAGAATTACACACAATAATCTTAGCAGTTATATTGTGCATGTTGTTTCAGGTGGCATGTTGTCACAGTGACTATAGATGCTGACATAGGGGAGGTAACATCTTATTTAGATGGATGTTTTGATGGATATCAGAGTGATTTACCTCTACAAGGAAGTGGATTTATCTGGCAACATGGAACTGATGTTTGGGTTGGTGCTAGAGTGCCAGCTGATTTGGATGCATTCGGTAGATCTGACAGCGAAGGCACTGATTCTAAAATGCAAATAATGGATGCTTTCTTATGGGGCAGGTGCCTAACTGAAGAAGAGATTGCTGCTTTGCACAGTGCTATTAGCCCTGTTGACGGTGACTTGATTGATATGCCCGAAGATTACTGGCATTTAGGCGATTCACCTTCAAGGGTATGTAAACTTTACTGTAACGTGTAGTGCTTATAATATGAAATTCTTATTCTACTGAACTTCCAACCTTAATGCATTTCATGTTGACATGCAAGCTGTTCAATCTATATGTACCACAATGTTCTATTCACCTCATTTCACCAGTTTAGATGCCACATTACTCTGTTCTCATTATTAGTTTTGAAGTAGCCATTTGACATAATTTTTAGCTTCCGTTTTACTACTCTTTACCGCACATGTTGGTACAACTGTATCCCCAGTTGACCTTAACATTCTTACAAGTACGAATTTGCTTGCACTCCAGTTATTTCCAAAATAAATAATTTTTTTTGATTATGTTCTCTTAGAAAATAGTTGATAAATATAATTACATTTTCTAGGCTCGTGACTGGGAAAGTGAGGAAGCAGAAGTGGACCTGTTTGATAGAGATGATGTTGACTGGGATGGTCAATTTTCAAGTGGAAGAAAAAGAAGACCCAATCATGACAGTGTCACCATTGATATGGATTATTACAATAGGAAATGTAGAAAAACAAAGTATGAAACTCATGAAGAAATAAATAGACGCATGATATCTGTTGAAATGGCTGTTAAGGAAGCCCTTTATGCAAGTGGAGCAGATCATTTTACTGACCAAGAATTTCCTCCAAATGACCGTTCTTTATATGTGGATCCAGAAAAGCCTGGTCCAAATTTGCAGGTATCTTTTTGCTGCAGAAAATAAATTCTAGATTTAAAAAAAAATAAAAAATAAAAATAAAAAACCTGCATGTGATACCAGGTTGTTTCTGAGTGGCTGAGACCAGCTGACATTGTTAAGGGGAGGTCAAAAAGTTCACATCCTTGCTTATATTCTGAACCGTTAAATTCCTCTGATGTTTGTCAGGTAAAATCCTCTTTATTGTTATATATACCATTGAAAAAATAGCTGACCATAATTTGTAAATGTTTGAAAGTACCTTTTAGCAATTCTTGATAGGCTTTACCGTACATTGCTTCTACAGGGTCGGTTAGGAGATTGCTGGTTTTTAAGTGCTGTTGCAGTATTGACCGATGTTTCCAGAATATCTGATGTTATCATCACAAGGCAATACAATGAGGAGGGTATCTACACAGTTCGCTTTTGCATTCAGGTAGTAACTGTCTTAGTACAGACATTTCCAAAATGGAAGAATATAAATGCCATGTGTAAGCTCTATGTTATAACTACTTATAAATGATGTTTTAATTTATTTACAAACTTTAAGGTTTCTTAGGAGGTGTTAAATACGTTCCCCTCGGCTTTCCCTCCATTTTTTTTTCATCTTTCAACAAGATATCGTAATTGTATAAAAGAGTTGGAGTGGTAACTTTTGAGAGAAAGTGTAGTGCATCTGAATATAACATGTCTAGCATCTGAATAACCATAGTTATTAATGGCGCACCGCACAAAGTCTCGCTGAAGCCTTTGGCGCGCACCTTTTAAATTTACTGTGCATGTTTGTTTTTTATTTTTATAAATTTAATAGGTAACAATTATTATTTTTAGATATTTTGCAAAAAAACATCATCAAATATATTATCATAAGGATAGAATTTCAAGTATAATAGTCTTCAAGAGCCAAAATCTAAGATAATAGTACATATTACCGATAAATTAAAAATCTAAATCTGATTCAGCAATTATATTTTCCAAATCAATATCTGCATAATCGGATTTGTAAGCTTCAAAAGGAGCTGAAGCGGATGCTGAAAAACCTCTCGATGTGGATGTTATACTTGGATATCTAGCTTCCTCCACTCATGCTGCTCTAGCTGCAATACTTCAAGTCAAATCATCATTATCATCATCAAATACAACCTCATCTTCAGCATCAGATGCATCATCCATGTCTTCCGTTAATCATTCATTACAATCATCAATATCTTCCAAAGATATCGGATCAATGGTGTCACTGATGTTGTACTTTTTTTTAAGTGCTTGATTGTATTTTACAAATACCAAATCATTTAGCTTAGCCTGATCTAGTCTATTCCTCATTTACGGGTTTGGACTGTGAAAAATGAAAAATAAATTAAAAAAAACAATAAAATAATGAAAAGGCGCGCCCTTTTCGCGCTGCATGCCATTTGCGTCATTCGCTGCTCCTTTCCATATGCGTCGCGCCGAACGGAAGAAAGGCGCAAACTCCGCGCCGCGCTTGCGCCATTGCGTGCGTCTTTCATAACTATGCCAATAACTGTTTTAAAACGTGCGTGCATGTGCGTGCACACACCCACATCGAATGTTTCTGGATTCAATTTTTATGAGTCCCCTTCAAATACCCTCTTTAATGTGACACAGGAAAGAGCATTAAAATGAGTCAACACTTTATAGATATGGCGTTATTAGCATCAAGATAACCCATGCATAATTTGAAAATACTACGGGCTTTTATCTTATTCAAAACTATAACTTAATATGAGCCATTAGGAATATTTACTTTAACCATCGATTTAAACATAATTTAGGAAAGGTTCGATGTTTCGCAAAAATGTAAAAGTTTAGGGAGATGATTTTGATAGTAAGAAGAACATCTGTACAATATTTTTTTTTGTTTTGACAATTTTTGGCACAAAAAGACGAAGGCGCATGTCATATTTTTATATAAACTACCCAAGTATTTGTGCACCTACCAAAAGTGTGTGCCAATGTAAACTAATGGAGTAAGTAGCTTACCAACATTCATCGGAGAAATGGCCTAACATATCAAGGAAGAATATGCCATAACAAGCAATGAACAGACTCTGTGAGTAGTCTCTCATACAAATTTCTGCTGATCCTAAGTAGTAGTAGCTACTACAAAGAACTGAAGCCAAAAAACTAAGGTAGTGTTTGGTTTAAAATGAGTTTTGTGTTTGAGTTTTCAATATTAATTATAAAATATAAGAGGAGTGGGGGGAGTACAGATAAGATGAAAGGAAGATGGAGCGGGCCACGGAGAGGATGGAGGAACGATGGAAGGATGAAATGTTTCTCGTGCTTTTCTTATTTCTCAAAACATGAAAAATAAAAAAAAGTTGTTTTCTATTTTGTATGTTAACTTTGTTTTTTAAATTGGTCGTTTTTCACAATATACATACGTGGTGCGCATTTTTGTATGGACGAAAACCCAAAACTAGAAATGGTAAACCAAACACTACCTAAACTATCGTTTCAAAATACATCCACAAATCACACACTATCATCTAATACTTAACATGTCTTGTTAGCCGCATGCATACTTGTTACCATACCAGACCCTTATTTAGCTCCTACAGGGTGAATGGGTACCTGTCATCGTTGATGATTGGATACCGTGCGAATCACCTGGAAAACCTGCATTTGCTACAAGCAAAAAACTAAATGAACTCTGGGTTTCTGTTCTGGAGAAAGCATATGCCAAGCTTCATGGCTCTTATGAAGCATTAGAAGGTGGACTTGTTCAAGATGCGCTTGTTGATTTAACAGGCGGTGCTGGTGAGGAAATAGATATGAGAAGTGCACAAGCTCAAATTGATCTTGCAAGTGGAAGGTTATGGTCCCAATTACTGCATTTCAAACAAGAAGGTTTTCTACTTGGTGCAGGAAGCCCGTCTGGTTCAGATGTACATATTTCATCTTGTGGGATAGTCCAAGGGCATGCATACTCAGTATTGCAGGTTCGTAAACCTTGGCATATGTGCTTGGCAGTTGATGATGCATTGTGCTTATAATAGTATTCTGTCTATAGGTGAAAGAGGTGGATGGACACAAACTAGTTCAGATTCGAAATCCATGGGCCAATGAGGTCGAGTGGAATGGGCCTTGGTCTGATTCATCGCCTGAGTGGACTGATCGTATGAAACACAAACTTAAACACGTTCCACAATCAAAAGATGGAATATTCTGGATGTCTTGGCAAGACTTTCAGATACACTTCCGATCAATATATGTTTGCCGAGTCTATCCCCCTGAAATGCGACATTCAATTCATGGGCAATGGCGTGGCTACAGTGCAGGTGGATGTCAAGATTACGATTCGTGGCATCAGAATCCTCAGTTCAGGTTGAAAGTAATAGGCACTGACTCATCATCCCCAATTCATGTATTTATTACTTTGACGCAGGTATGCATGCTGTATTATTTTTTATTTTAAATTACTTACTAATGATTACAAAGATCTTAAAATCTTACAGTTTGAATCTTGTTCAACTCTCCGATTACGTTTTGATTCTAAATTCTGTTTCAAAATTCAACAAGAGAGATATTACTTCTCAAAATTTATTTATTTTGAAAATAAAGATGCAACAAGAGAAAGAATAATAATAATAATTTTTAGGTTTAAATGTAGGGAAACTCTGTAATCAAAATCAATTTGAAAAATATGAATTATTGATATGGAGAGAAGAATTGATATTTCACATATTTAATGTCGTTTAATATCATACATAAAGCAGAAATTTCTACATTCAGGTATATATTTAGTATTTGCATCAAACCATGAATTCATTGGATATAGGATTCACAATTTAAATTCAATTTCATTTTAAAATTTGAATTTTATACTTTACAATTTTGAATCCTATTTTAAAAACCTTAGTTACTCATCATATGAATGATGTATAATATATTTTTACTAGGGAGTAAGCTTCTCCAGAGAAACTACTGCTTTTAAGAACTATCAATCAAGTCATGATTGCTCTATGTTCTATATTGGTATGAGAATACTGAAAACGAGAGGGCGTCGTGCAGCTTACAATATATACTTGCATGAATCAGTTGGTGGAACTGATTACGTTAACTCAAGAGAAATATCCTGTGAACTGGTCTTGGACCCTTATCCTAAGGGATACACAATAGTACCTACAACTATTCAACCAGGGGAAGAAGCACCATTTGTTTTATCTGTATTCACCAAATCATCCATCATATTGGAAGCTATTTGATTGCAATATCTCGATTCTTGAATTCAGTTTTTTTGGAACCCAAATTGGGTTGACAGTTGGATAGCTTGGGTTACACATATCCCCTCATGTTGGATATAATGGAATGGAGCTCAAGGATTCTGGTATTATTTTTATTTTTTATTTTTTCCTTTGTTTTTTTCATAGTAAGGAAGAATAATATCTGATTGCGTTACATGTATCATCAATCTGGATTATCCATTTCTGCATAGATACGAGACTCAGGTATCTCATGATTTGCATCTATGCTTTTGGATTATATTGTTCAGAACAAATACATTATTTTCTGCTTTAGAGCATAAGTAGTTCAAGAGTGAAAATCAGAGAAACAACCATTTATTGCTTACATTTTACCATGGAATTTCGTAAATAATATTGACCAAGCAAATAACTAAAATAGCCTTTTTATTTCAGTATATTTTAAATAAAGCAAAATGTCAATATTTATATTCACCATTCTTTTACTTGAATATCCTTAATTACTGTAAACATTTGGCGTCCATAACAATATAACTCAATGCAGGTCTGAAAGCACCTAAATTTGTCCTTTTAAATGCAAAGCTCTCCTCCTAGTCTTTTGCCACTTGATTCAGGCATTTGCAATCATTTCAGTAATCAGAGATGGGTTTCGGGGAAATCTGTAAATACCACTTTGCGACATAACGATAGGTGCTGCTAACTCATGTATAGTGAATAGAGAAAGAAAGAAAAATCGTAGGGGACTTGAGATGCTGATGATAGTTTAGTTTTCTTTTGTTTGAGGTTGTAGTTACTAATAAGGATGGTTCTAGCTGAAATATGAGTCTAAGCTGCAATTTTGTCTTTCTGTATCTTTTTCCATTAAATGAAAAAAAAAAAGCATTTCTCAGGTGATCCTCATGGTAGTCTGAACTTTTGTAGACATCGATCCTTTTCTAATCCATTTATATTTATATTCAGGGTGCTTTGTTATTTGTATTAGGACTTTAGTATTATGAAGAGGTTTTTTAAAACCATCGTGTTTGCATGTGATAAAATGAAAGGGACTTTGAGCATTAGGCCCCTATTTTTGATGTAGATGTAAGAAAGTTTATGTTTATATATATATATATATATATATATATATATATATATATATATATATATATATATAGATGCACTTTTTATTTCTGAAAAACATGGACATTTACTACTGCATGTACTTTTTTTATAACAACTTAAAAAAAAAAAAAAGACTTCCTATAAAACCAATTTCCTGTTAAGAACGGTCCTCACATCACCAAAATATGGAATAAGATCCAAGCGTAATGAATGTTGTGGCCTCTTAGTTTTTAATTATTTAAACTGTTGGTTCTTTCGGTTTTCTTTTTACATATTTCTTCTCTATAATTTCTAATTCATTTTTCAATTTAATCTCACACTTTTTAACATTCTTTTGGGTTCACGTTCTTATATTTTGGAAAACTAAATTGATGTTTTAGTCTATTATTTTACTAGTTGCATAGTATTTCAAACTTATGTTCTGATACAGCGTCTTATGTTTTCTAAGAATCATAATCGATAAACACATTGTACATTTGCGTTCGTCTTGGCGAATCGAGATTTTTAAGGCAAGTTCGGTGATTTTAGGTGGTCGGGGATGGTCGTGGCGGCGAGATGAATTGTTTCAGTTCATTTTCGAAATTTCGGCGACATGGCAAGCTAGAGGTGGAACGGTGGTGCTAAAGGCTGCCTTGGGTGACGGCGGAACTATGGTGGTGATCGTAGGACTTCCGGTCGACGGTGGTAGCTGGGTGAGCTCGAGTTAGGGTTTAAGAAAGTGGAGTTTGGGTTCGAATTTAGCCGGGTCGTGATAGCAGTCGGTGGCAACGAGTTGATCGAGATGGGGTTCGGAGGTGTGGTAGTGGCTGGCGAGTTGAATGACAAGGGTGGGGGTGGCCATAGGCGGTAGCGGTGAAGGATGCGTAACCGTGCTTGACTGAATATTGGAACGCGTTTTGGTTGGTGATCGAACGGTCGGTTTTTTTCGTTTGGAGGCGCCAAACTTGAAGGTGAGGGCGGCAATGTGTCGAGCTCGCAAGGTGGAGTTGGTTGGTGGATATAGTTCGGAGGTATGGTGGTGGGGTTGGGTGTGCACGTGCACGGTCGTGCACGTTGGTGATGGGTTACAAGATTTTGGGAATTTGAATTGGGGATTTAAGTGGGAAGAAGGAGTAGCGAATTTTGGTTTGGGTAGAGGGGGATTGGGCTGGGGTGGGTTGTGAAGTGGGTAAAATTTTATAATAATTTAGTTAATTAAAATATTTAGTTTAAAAATTTAACTTTGAATAGAGATAACTCACTCATTTTAGATCCGTTTAACCCGTGGTTCCTTACACTAGGTTCATATAAACTAGTAGAACACTATAATATAAATAGTTGATGGTTTTAATGAAGTACAAATTTATAGTTATATAATAGCGGTTGAATTTAATTACGTTATTTTAGATAATAACGTGGTTAAATTAATTTTACTTCATTGGTGATATCTATTTGGCCAAATAAAAACACCGACCTATTAAATTAATTTAAATAAATTATTTTGGACATCTGTTTAGCAGAATAGAACACCGTCCCGCTGTAATAATTTTGAATAGATTTTTGATGACATCTGTTTAGCAGAATAAATCCCCGTTTTGCTATTATGATAATTTGGATATGCTGGTTAATTAATATGTGGATTAATTAATATAGGATAAGTGATGGATTAGCTAGTGATTGCTAATTATTGATTTTATTTACATATATGCTTGCTTATGTAAATACCAGTGATATGACTTGGAAAGTTAAATTGAATAAAATGGTAGCTTGTTTAGGTACCATTGTGATCACTAAGTCACTTTTCGAATTTGAAAAGCTATGGATTTTAATTAACTTCCATTTTATAACAATTTTGAGGTTAAGTGTTAATATAATTATAAATGATTTAAAATATAGAGATTAATGATGTTTTAAAGTAGCTTAATTAATTATTTTATTAAAGATGTTTAAAGTTATTTAATTATATTGTTAATGTTATTTAAGTTTTTAATTATATTGTTAATGTTGTTTTAAGCTAATTAATCGATTTAATTATGGTTTAAGTTAATAAATTATTTTATTAATGATGTTTATAGTTAATTATTTATCTGTAATGTTTAAAGGTAATTAATTAATAAAGGTGTTTATCAATTATAAATTGTTTTATTAAAAGGAATTTAACATAATGTAGGATTTATAAAAAATAAGTTTGGACTTATTAAAGGGTTTTTATAAAGGATTTAAAGGAGTTTAATAAGGGAGATTTATAAAAGAGTTCGGTAAATAGAAGGGTGTTTTATAAGTGATTTTAGGGATTTTGAAAAAGAAGTTTTATAAATTAATTTGGAGATTTATAAAAGGATTTGTAAATATGTAGTAGGTTTTAAAAAAAGAGAATTTTATAAAAGGAATGAGATTTGATTTGTTAAATAATCATTCTTAACTATGGTGTTATGGAAGTATTCCTTCTATACTTAGCACCGAAGGAAAAGTGGTATGGGTTTAAAGTAAGTAATGTTTTGAATGATATTTGTTTTGGTCCATTTAAATATGAATTTGTAAAAGAGAAATTCTTCCTTAAGTTTCGTTACTATGCTTATACCATTGAGATAAGTTTATTGATATATTATCTAAGTATTGAAAGTAATGTTTTGTAACATACTTATACCGGTGAGATAAGTATATGAATGTTTTTCAAGTATTGAAAGGGGCACAAGGGGTTTGTGAAAATTCTTTTGTGAAGATATTTTGAATCCAGAAATTTGAAAAAGTGATTTAATTAATGAGTATTAATTGAAGAGGCTTTGTGGATCCCACATGGAATTAAATCTATGATTGATTAGTTTCTTATTTGATAGTTTAATAACCGACTATCAAAAATCTTGACCAAAATATAACTCTAGAAATATATAGAAGAAATACGGGAGTTATATGACAAAGTCATCTTCGATGAGGCTATACTGTGCGTATATCTCTCATTTTGTTCTCCTAGAATAAATGATAAGGAAATCCGTTCGCTTAAATGGTTAGGAGGTGATCTCCGCTCTTATGTATTGTCTGATTATTTTCAAAAGAACCAGAGTTGAGTTTACCGAAACTATCGATTTGGTTTTGGAGCGACCGATAAGCGGAGGAGTGTACTTATATGGGATGACTCGAAAGCATAACCACTTCAAAACCATATGCGTGTTCTACGCTTTGGAAGAGGTTCGAGACTGTTTTGAGATGATGGAATCAAGCTATTTGAAGTGCAAGGGCTATTTGCTACGAATCCTTAGCGTGATTCCAAAATGGATGTAGTAGAAATAGAACTTTCGGTTTGTTCATATCCTAAACAACTTGTATGGATGAATGTTGGCACTGCATTAGTGCCTAGAAGTCGGTAGTAGCATTCCAAGTGGGAATTGCTAGAAGGGAAAGGTAAAAGCGTAACTCCACAAGCCTCACAATTCGGAAATGGCTAAAAAAGAGGATGCCAGCAGAGCTATGTGGTTAGCTACCATTAGGAGTAGTCATTCCTCGATCTAGACGAGATTTCAGATTTGGTGTGCACGCGGGGGGACTATGGGGTAATGTTTGCAGCCCAGTGCCCAAGGGATGATGTAATCCGGTTTGTAATTTTAAAGGGGCAGCCCAGCTCTGTCTTAGCAAGGGTCCATGTGTGGTCCTCGGGTACATTTGATCTAGAGGTGTACTGTACATAAGGTAGTCCCTTACCTTGTTATGTTGGAATCCAATCTCCAATACATGCTTTTACGGACTTAGTTGTGCCCAACTATATTGGAAAATGAGATGTATGCATTCCAACTATTTTATATATTTATTTTTAATCCCTAGACATTATTATAATATCACTGGATTTTATAATAAAAATAATTTGGTTATCGTAAGGTAAAAATCCGTCCGTGTTTATGTGCGTTGTGGTCTTACGAGATACATTTATTTTGAATGGTTTTTAAAATATTAAAAATCCATTTGATTGTGTTTCTCAGCTGGTTTATCAGATTGATCCCGACGTTATTTTCTTATAATGCTCGGGTCAGCCCGAGTGTTTGCACGAAAAATGGGCAAACACCTCCAAGACGTTGTAGTGGGGCTATGAATACTGTTTGCATTATTCAGCTACCGTTTGATGAATTTTAGTTGCGAGTGTATGTGGTAAAAAATCAATAGTTTGCAATAAAGAATAAATAAAGCACTGAAATATAAAAAGATACATAATTTATAGTGGTTCGGTTTGAATGTACCTACATCCACTGTTCCTCTTTTATTATCTCTATCATATCTGATTACAAGTACAAGCTTTGAATATGAGTAAACTTGTTGTTAGGACTAAGAATTTTCTCTCTCAAAGTTGTCTGCCATTGTTGATGGAAGCTTCACTATTTTCCATCCATCCATTTTTATGATGCCACATGCCTAGTATTTATAGAGTGAGGTTGTGGGGAGAGGCAGCTGAGTACATGGCTTCTAGACTTTTGTTCAACATTTCTTCCCTTGGAATATGGTTCTGCTGTTGTTTCACTGCTCTGGGATGCTAGTTGAATGCTTTTCTGGTAGCTCGCTTCAATCGTCCGTCCTGACCCTTTAATCTTGAATACCAGACCATATAAGTTCATCCCTACGAGTACAAAAAAGGATGAATCTAGCCCCGGAAGGGTTGGATCGGGTATGTCTGGTGGGTCCAGCCCCAGAAGGGCTGGACCAAGTGGGTGTGGCCCCGGACCAGGTGGCTCCAGCCTTGTGCCGGACTAGCCGGGTTCGGCCCCAAGTTGGACCAGGTGGGTGCGGCACAGCCGGACCAAGGAGCTGGTTCGGCCCCAGGTCGGACCAGGTGGGTCCAGCAAATGCCAGACCATGAGTCTTGTCCGGCAAATGCTGGACCAGGTGGGTCCGGCCTGGTGTGCCGGACCAGATGTGTCCGGCAAATGCTGGACTAGACGGGTCCGGTAAATGCCGGACCGGAGGGCCCGGTCTGGGTCCGGGGCGGCTGTCCGGCCCTACGGGGCCGGACCTATGCGGGTCCGGCCCTCGCAGGTCGGACCAGGATGTCCGGCCCTCGTAGGCTGGACCATGTCGTCCGGACCTGTGCGGATCCGGCCCTACCGGGCTGGATTTGCTGGGTCCGGTACCTACTGGGCCGGACTCAGCTGGGTCGGACTGGGCTGTCTGGCCCTGCGGGGCCGGATACGTGCGGGTCCGGCCCTACTGGGCTGGATATGGCGGGTCCGGCCCTGTTGGGCCGGGCTTAATTGGGCCTGTGGGGACCTGATTTTGTAGGGCAGTTTCTTTGCTGGTCTAGGCGGGGCTAGGCCTTCGCAGAAAGCGGTCTTCGAGGCTTTATTGCCGGACCGTGTTAGGCAAATCTTAGAATGACCATATCTTTCAAACCGTTATTCGGATTGAGACGCGGTTCGTACTGGTGCTCACACCTTGACCTTGCGAACATTTCTAAGTAGCTCTGAGTCTATTTTAGGACTTTGACAATTTTTCCTCTTATTTTTCATACTCACTATGCAGTGGGCGGGAATGCCCACAACATTTGCCCCCCAAAGTATACTTTCGCGAATGCGAAGTATGCTTTATTTAATCTAGGGTTGCCTCACCATTATTGTAGGTGTCATCATAGTATTTGACTATCCATTTCTCATCATCGTCCCCAAGATGTGCTTCCTTTCGTTAGGTGGATGTGATGCTTCGTTTGTCATGAGGAGGACTTGCTGGTCACTTGACGCCTTTTTAATTATCCTTCATTTGCCAGGGCGGTATTTCTCCTTAGCCTCCCCATTTCTGGCTTCAAGGCCTTGAGTAGTACGTGGACCTGGTGATATTCCCTTCGCGGTATTTGACTTGGGACCCGTGATGTGGAATTTCTGGTTCCGACCATCGTATGGCCAGCTTGAGTGAGCATGGCTTTACCATCTGATTGCCGAGTTTGTATATTTCTTCATTAATTTTTTTAATGTTTGGTCAAGGTCAATTATTGATGGAGTAATGATTTTCCATTGGAGGGTATTTGTATGTACAATATTATGCATAGCGCTATTGAGTGGATGTTGGCTACGTCTGACCAATCTGGGCTAATAGGCTTATGTTCCATCTAGTCCGGTAAAGTGATGACATTTGGAGTGATTCCTCGCTCCTCTGTTAACTCTTTCTGGACTTGCCCCCAGACACATTTGTATAAGATTATCTTAGCCAATTTCCTTGATAGTTTGCCTGCTGATGTCTCGTGTATCTGTTTGGAGTCGACTACTAGCAAGCGTTAATAGGGTAGGCGCTGGGTCTGAGCGAGTGGTCTTGGCTCTTTTGAGTGGAGCTCAAGGAAATTTGTCAGCATTGTGAATTAGGGGTCCTATTGCCGGTTTGGTTTATGCTGATTATCATAGTCAGATGTCTCCGACGTAGGGTGTCTATTGGTGACATCGGCTTGCTTTCTCTACATTGATCTGGTGGAATCAACCTTTCAACTCAAAGGTCCCGTTGGCTTAGGCGGTAGAGGATCGTCTTATTCTATTGACTTTACCTACAAGTTTAGGGTCCTTTCGGGCCTAGTGAGGTCAAGGACTTTCATCCTTGCCTTAGAATTAGTTATAGTCTATTAATACATTTTTATTTGGGATTTTACCACATATATGTGTTAGAGTCATCCCGCGTGTCCTCGGGATTGATTTATTAGGTAAGGGTATTAAGCTGTTTGTGTTAAAATAAACATTGATATGAATTAATTACATTCGGAAGGTTAGAGATCGAATCACTTCTGTTTAGAGAGGTCCTTATCATTCGAAGTGATTCCCTATTATTAAGGTTTAGAGAGTAATTTGAGGGACGTGGCAGTCAATAAATACTCATCACGTCCTTCAGAGTATCCTCTAGCGACGTTGTCAAAAGTCGGCCGGGAGCGCTCATTATTTGTTCTGGTTTGCCCTCAGCATAGTGTACTTGGTTGCTTCTCACAACATGCTGCCTTGTATCATGAATGGGTTTTAAACTTGCGAACTTAAGGTCATGATTCCAATGTGCTATTACCAGGCTGAGTGGTAGTGTACGTGTATGATCAAGGGATGAGGTGGTGCTATGCCCCCGAGCATTTTTTTTTATCGAATTTAGCTTATCTTACAAAAGTTAGTCATACCTTTGCATTGAGATTTTCTTAGGTTCCATAAGTGTGCTCAGCTTTGGGAGAATCCTTACAGTTTCTTGAGTGAAGTTGGTTGGAAGGGATATTCTAATTCTGGTGGCAATGTTGGGTTGATGTTCCGCTATCTCTGACGGAGTTGAGTTGATGCTCCGTTTTCTCTGGTGAAGAGGAAGCGAATGAATATCCTACTTTGGTTGGCAGAGTGGAATTCATATTTCTACTATCTGTACGTAATGCCACAAGACTAAAAGAAATTGTTAGAAGCGTCTAGTTTAAGTACTGCGAACTATATTCTCTGTCAAGAGAGTCCTTCTAAATTTAAAATTCATGGCACGTAAGTTACTTGCCCTGATTGTGGATTTTTGTGACATATGGTTTGTCAGCCCAACTCTGTGTTCCAAGGGAGTGTAACTTTTGCGACTGCCGTACTTAGGATTTAAAGCCGGGATTCGCATATAGTAACTAGCCGGGCCATTTTGGCCTTTATCATGAGTATTATTCGATTTACCGTGGCCCGACTAGCGTGGGTGCCAATCGTCAACCACAAACTGTCCCTGGCTGCAGCCATGCCTTAATCGTGGGATTTATTATCGGTTCGCAGTTGCTGACGAGCCAAACGCCAATGATAAACTGCCTAGGCTATAATCGTGCCTAATCCGTGGCTTATAGTCGATTTATCATTGCTGGCTGGGGGGCCGATCGTCAGCAGTGAACTACCCCGGCTACTTTCGTGCCCTTAGTCATGGTTATCTTGCTTTCACTGCTGATGGCGAGGGCTTGTGACCGATCGCAATAGGAATAATATCCGATGAGCAAATTTTTTTTATAGTGGTTTCAGGTGATACATGCTTTTTACAAACTGAGAGAAGTAATGGCGGAGATGCTGGAGATTCCTTCCTTTCCCAAACACCTTTTCCGTCAACTATCGACGGAATGTAAGTTCTGTTGTGAAGATCATTATAAACAACAAATGATCCTTCCCAAACTGGATCTAGTGCGGCAGGACGGGGAAAGAATTGCTTGAGAATAATGTCTCCCTCTTGTAACTCTTGGGGCTTCACCTTAGATTTATATTGTTTCGCCACTTTCTGTCCGTGTGCGGCGGTCTTGAGGGCGGCGTTGCTGCTTCTCTCCTTAACGTGTTTGGCCCAGTATGCTTAAAGAAAATAGAATATGTCCTATTGTTGTTTTGTATGAGGCCTGGTAGCCCCCCTGTGCCGTAGGTAGTTCGTCAATCCACGCTCCTATTGATTTATCTAGTTTTTCCTTAATTAGTGTTTGCAAGATTTCGTTGATAGCTTCAACCTGCCCATTGGCCTGGGGCAACTCCTTTTATGAGTCAATCCATGCTAGGCTTCGAATGCATTTATTATTTGAGTTACTCAAGCTAGATTTGTGTTTGGATGCCCGACTGGTATGTCATTGCCAGGTTAAGAGGCGGTCGTCAACAGTGAACTGCCCAGGCGATTGCCCTTAGTCATGGCTATCTTTTTTTCACTGCTGCCAATAGATGCTTGTGATCTAGGTTGCTAATCACAAAGAAGGAGTGGTTATAACAGCATAGGTCTTAAGTGAATATAACTATGTGCGTTAAGTGCATACAACTGCATATGTGTTAAGTAAATGCATTAGTCTCTTGCCTCTGACAAAGGGAAAGAGTAGTTTAGACCAAACCTGCCGCTTCGAAAGAAGCGCAAAGTACCAAGTTGTGTAGTACACCTGATTTAAGATTTTCTCTTGGATAGGAATTCTCGCTTGGTATTTTTGTAAGACTCTATGGAACCTCCTTTGCAGGGCCATCTGTTGTCAAGCATATGACATGTTTATGCGAGCATATTGTGTGATCGGAGAGCTCCTCATAAAGATTTTCTCCTGGCAGTTATTGGACTAGTCATCTAGTCGGGTTGATTTTGATTAGTTTGGTGGACTTATAGTGGATGCCCCCAATTTGCATCCTGCTATCTTTAGTCCTCGATCAATTTGAATTTCGTTTTCTAATTATTGGATCATGACGGAGTCATGAAGCTAGTATCTTGATTGCTGACTGCAATGTCCTAGCGGTTTACTATATATATTGCTGATTTGTGTTGAATTGTGATATGAGGAGTAGTGGTGGTGGTTCTGGATATCTGTTGCCTTTCTGCTGTAGGCCAAGTATGTTGGAATTGCTGGAGCTTGGTCTTTCAAAGCCTTTCTGTATAAACTATTTTGTTATCCAAGTTCTCAACCGATGTCGTCTCCGTTGCGTTCTCTTCCTTACCCTTTGAGGTAACACCAGACTTAAATGGATGGCTTCTCTTTGATCATTGATCATTCGAGTCCCGGAGGCAGAGAGTTGTATCTCTTCCATTTTGTTATAGCATTTGTGCAGCAAGCTATGCTGGCTTCCCTGGGTGACCATCTATCTGAACTCCTGACAGTGATGTTTTCTCATCTTTATGTGCCTTGCTGACCCAATGTTGAGGTCATGCATAATTGTAGGGGTTAGTTGGATTTTTTGCCTTTACTTCGTGTAGCGTGTAAGCACCCTCGGGTTGATCAGCACATGCAACATATTTACAAATCCTTCCTTCATCTTTTTCCAAGGATGGAGATCCAAGGGTAGATGGTAGAGCCTTGCAATAACTTAAGATTGATTAGAATGAAAGAAAAGTAATTATATAATACCTCCTTTGCGCCTCCCGTTCATCAGCAAGTGTGGAGATCTTGGCAAGTGTCTAGGGGGCTGGGTTAGCCCCTTATAAAGGTTTGTAGTGGGCACTCAAAAGTTTTTGTTTTCTTGGAGGGTGGACTAGTAACTCTTGGTCTTATTTCCTTCTCTTTTCATATTTGTCGAACATATCCCTAGGTAAGGAGAGCCATTGACACTATGTGAATCATGTTTGGTACGCGTTGGATTGGTGATGCCTTCGTGCATGATAGGAGTGACGATGTGTCGTGCTTGTCGTATCTAGACTTTGAGTATTAAATCATCATGTCTTCGGTCTTCAAGTTGTGATATTTCGATCCATCAGTGGAATCCTAATTGTAGTACTTTGATTTGATGCTAGATGCAAAAAAGGGCTATGCTTGGGGTTCATTAGGTTATTTGGAATATCCCTATGTATTCTCTAGACTGGGACTTTCCTTGCATTATGATGTTGAGATCGAATACTTCTGCCTGCCCTAAGCATGTCAAGAGTTTATCCACCAAAGCTTTATGTTGAGCAGTGAAGTGTTTACTAATTTCAATCACAACTATGTCGAATTTACATCCGATAATTTTTAGCACTGGGAGGTTATTAGATTATTCTTTATGCTTTTTATATCTGGATAGCTGTTGCATTCTTTACAGCGGAGTTCTCTCACTTTAGGCGGCACATCGGGAAGTTGTTCTCCTTCCCTTCCTAGAGAGTTTGTACTTTTCGAGAGAGATAATTCAATTTTCGGAAGGGATTGGGAGGTTTTGTAGCTTCGAAGGGTTGATGGTCCAACTCTTAAAATCAAGAGACAATCTTGAGATAAGAGGTATAGCTTCTCAATCCGAGAAATGGTGATTACAAACTTGAAAAAAGAGGAAAAAGAGAAAAGCTCTAATTTCAAAGAGACAGTGACTTTAGATCAGGAGAAAGGATTTCGAGTTTGGAGGGAGAAAAGGATTTCCTTAGAACCGTAATTCTATATTTTACTAGGGAAATAGGTTCCCCTTATACAAAAGAGGAAGATAGTTTTCTTATGTTAAGGAAGCAATGCTTCCGGATGGAAAGAGAATAAGATTTGATTTTAGATCTGAAAAATGACTAAGTGTTCCTTTTGGTCAAAAGAGTGTTTTTTGATCTGGAATGAGAAAAAGAAGATAAAACGATTTCAGGTCTAAGAAATAATTACATGTTTCTTTTTGACTGATAGACAGTGTTTGCAAATCTGAAAGGAGATATAGTGATTTTAGATCTAAGAAGTGAATACATGTTTCTTATTGGTTAAGGAGCAGCGTTTGTAGATCTGAAATAAGAGAAAAGAAAGATAGAATTTTTTTAATCTTCAAAAAATAGTGATTGCAGATCTGAAAAGAGAAATAGATTTTGCTAAAGTAACAGTTTTAGATCTGGGAGATATAGAGTATTTTAATCCAAGAAATAATGGTCTCAAACTGGAAAAGTAAGAAAAAGAGAACCTCTCATGCCAAGGAGACAGTGACTTTAGATCTGAAAGGAAAAAGGTATAAATTTTATTAAAAAATGCAATTTCAGATCTCAAGTCTAGAAACAGGTTTTCTTTTGTGAAAGAAAATAATGATCAAGATCTAAACAGAGGGAAAAAGGGGTTTCTTATGCTAAGAAACGATGTTTTGGATTCCAAATGAGAAAAGAGAGGTAGCTTGATTTTAGATCCAAAGAAGGGGGTACATGTGTTTGTGGATAGTAAAAGTAAGATCTAAAAAGCGGACAAGAGAATTTCTCTATGTAGTAAAATGGATGTTCAGATCTGAAGAGAAAAGGTGGATTTTTTGTTTTATGTAAAACAGTCAGGATAGATTTGAAAAGAAACATAGATTTCGGATCTTAGAAAAGAGGAGAGAGTTTCTTAAGAACAGAAACGATAATCTCAAGTTAGAAGATTAGAAATAGTAGGTTATAAAATAAAATAAAAAGTAAGAAAGAGAATTTTCTTTTAAAAAAGAAAAGGTCACTCTTAGGGAAAGCACCAAAAATGTTTGCACAAAAAATGGGCAAACTCCTCCAAGACGTTGTAGTAGGGCTATGAATACTATTTGTAGTATTCAGCTATCGTTTGATGAATTTTAGTTGCAAGTATATGTGGTAGAAATTCAATAGTTTGCAATAAATAATAAATAAAGCACTGAAATATAAAAAGTCATAGTGGTTTGGCCTGAATGTGCTTACATCCACTATTCCTTTTTTATTATCTATTTCATATCTAATTACAAGTACAAGCTTTGAATATGAATAAACTTGTTGTTAGGACTAAGGATTTTCTCTCTCAAAGTTGTCTGCCATTGTTGATGGAAGCTTCACTATTTTCCATCCATCCCTTTTTATGATGCCACATGCCTAGTATTTATAGGGTGAGGTTGTGGGGAGAGGCAACTGAGTACATGGCTTCTAGGCTTTGGTTCAACCTTTCTTCCCTTGGAATATGGTTCTACTGTTGTCTCACTGCTCGGGGATGCTAGTTGAATGCTATTCTGGTAGCTCGCTTCGGTCGTCCATCCTGACCATTTAATCTTGAATACCAGACCATATAAGTTCATCCCTGCGAGTACAAAAAAGGTTGGATCCAGCCCCAGAAGGGCTGGACCAGGTATGTCTGGCGGGTTCAGCCCTCGAAGGGCTGGACCAAGTGGGTGCGGCCCCGGACCAGGCGGGTCCGGGTCAGGCGGGTCCAACCTCGTGCCGGACTAGGCGGGTCCGGCCCCAAGCCAGACCAGACGGGACCGGCCTGGTGTACCGGACTAGGGAGCTGGTCCGCCCCAGGTCGGACCAGGTGGGTCCGGCTTGGTGTGCCGGACCAGGTGGGTCCAGCACAGCCGGACCAAGGAGCTGGTCTGGCCCCTTGCCGGACCAGTTGGGTCCAGCCTGGTGTGCCGTACCAGATGTGTCCAGTAAATGCCTGACCAGGTGGGTCCGGCAAATGCCGGACTAGGAATCTGGTTCGGTAAATGACGGACTGGGGGGCGGCGGCCTAGGGCCGGACCAGGATGTCCGGCCCTTCTAGGCCGGACCTGTTCTCGTCCGGCCCTCGTTGGCCGGACCAGGTTGTCCGGTCCTGTGGGGTCGAACCTGTGCGGATCCGGCCATACCGGGCCGGACTTAGTTGGTCCAGCGGGCCGGAGATGTTGGGTCCAGCCCGGTTGGGCCGGACTTAGGTGGTCCGGCCGTGTTGGGTCGGGCCATGCTGGGTTTGGCCCTGTTGGGCCGGGCCGGACTCTGCTGGGTCCGGTATCTACTGGGCCGGACTTAGCTGGGCCGAACCTGTGCGGGGCCGGCTTGGGCTGTCTGGCCTTGTGGGGCTGGATACGTGCGGGTTCGACCCTACTAGACCGGGCTTAATTAGGCCTGTGTGGACATGATTTTGTAGGGCAGTTTCTTTGCTGGTCTAGGCGGGGCCGGGCCTTCGCAGAAAGCGGTCTTCGAGGCTTTGTTGTCGGACCGTTTTAGGCAAATCTTAAAATGACCATATCTTTCAAACCGTTATTCAGATTGAGACTCGGTTTGGACCGGTGCTCACATCTTGACCTTGCAAACATTTCTAAGCAGCTCTAAGTCTATTCCAGGACTTTGATAATTTTTCCTCTGACTTTTCATATTCACTATGTAGTGGGCGAGAATGCCCACAACACTGAGCATATTTTCCAGATTTAGCTGGACACTTTGAAGCTTCAGAGCTAGATCCTCCAAGATGTATTTTCGTATTTTATCTTTCGTTGTTTGTTCTTGTATGTATTTGTCAGCAATTGTAAGGATAGGTTGTTATAACTATCCTGGTTGATGATATATTAGTTTTGCTTTGATAATAGTATGTATATTAAAGTTCGTTTTCTTTTTGTAAAGACCTGTATATATTATATATTACTCGTTACGTTGTGAGATTATGTTTTGTCTTTCCTTTTTTCACCCTAACCATCTATCTTTCCTGCACTTCGCTATTTGGCATGTGAATATCGTGGATGTATTAGTATCGATTTCTAAGGATCGAAAGGGCGGCTCATTACATGTACTAGATATATAAATATAATAAAAACCTACAGAAGTCCAGGATTCACTGGCTTGCGCGACAATTTAACTACCAACATGCCTGGCATAAGGTAGCAAATAAAACCCAAATACGCGAACCCAACATGCATGGTTTATGGTAGATCCAGATGTAGTAACACGAAAGTAAAAATACAAACTATATACTCATGCAATTTTTGAACCATTCAATAATCATAGGGCAATATCTAATGATCGTGGCGAGAAAATATACTTTTGGCCTATCCCTGACATTAAAATCTCCTTGTTGTTGGCGCATTCGTCGTCATTACATAAGACCAGCTCTATTACTGCAGTACTGTCCCTGGCAATACCGGTTGTAGAAGGCCCAAAGGCTTCCATTTGAAACACAAATGGTCTGGTTAAATAATATCGCTACAACCAAATCTAGCAAAACTCGAAGGAAAGCCCCTCGGCAAAGGAAATGACAGCCTCCCATGGTGAGCTCTAGCTGGGCACTCAATGACGCCCGGATAATGACTCAAACGGCTCCTAAAATGCTCAATTGCAGGCCCTATGGCCCATACCTATTACTCATCTTATTTACTTAAAGCCCCCGGCTATCGAATTATGCCTAGTCCGTAACCCATTACTAAAAATATTACTATTGAAAATTATAAGCCAAGTGTGGAGTTTACCAATGTCATTGACCACCGCTGACATGACACCAACAGTCGATCTACGTGCTAAGATGGGTAGAAAAGTGTAGATTTTGACCAAAGCGTGACACAATAGCAACAACAAATATAAGCATTACAAAAATGCATTAAAAATGGCAAAAATAAAAAACTGTAAAGAACTCAAAGCTTTCTAATGGCCATGACTTTCATAGCAGAGAAGGAGGAGGAGAGCTTATTGTTTCTCGAAGAAAGCTTGAAGAGGCGAAGGATTTTTTGAAAGTTTTTGAAAGCTTTAATGGCTAATAAATTAATTTGCTTCAGTAAAGAATGGAATGGGAGAAGATGGATGTTATTTATAATACCTACCCCCATTATCACAACCGTTGGATTCGAAGAGTCATCAAATCTTGACCGTTTAGCTATAATCAATGCCCATTTTGCTTTACCCATGTTGGAAACAATATGGCATGCACTAAATGCACAGTAGAAGAATGGTCGGCAGGATCTTTGTGATTTGATAAGCCTGCCCCTGCTCATACAAACAGGCTTGAGGGATAAAATGTTGCTCATTTCTCGTAAGAATAATAAGCAAGCTAGTTCGACAGAGCATGACCCAATCTAAGCCGACCCAGCACATCCAAGCCCGGCCCAGCTCATGCCGACCGGTACTCAACCTGGCCCCAACCAAACCATCTACTTAACTACACTCTAGGTCCAAGCCAACGAAGGTTGATTTTTATGCTCGAATTACACATTCCTAGTAAACAAATCTTCTCAAAGCTCTTAAATTAGCAACTTTTTAGTCTTAAGTGCATAATTTCTTATTATTCTCCTGTAATTCCTCGTAATTGTAATACAGAAACATAATGAGAGATCTTCATAGTGGACGTAGTGTTTAACGGTTAGTTTTCTATCGGATTAGAAAATCGTCGATAAATTTCAAATTAAAATTTAACCGCAAGCGCACGACGTACAAAAGTTAGTGTGAGAAATGCGGATTATGGATCTTAAGGCTAGTATAAACACTAGAGGGGGGAGGTGAATAGTGTTTTAAGGAATTACTAATTCTTTTCGAGTTTATATTAATTTGAACACAAATGTATGCAATATTCAGACACAGATATGATCACAGATTCAAATACAGATGCAAATATAAAGTAAAAGCAGTAAAGGAAAGAACACACTGGATTTTATACTGGTTCGGAGTTACCCTACATCCAGTCCCGCACACAAGTACAGATTTCCTTTCAAAAGCAATCTTTACAATTACAACCCTCGATTTCAAGGCCACGAGGTACACCACCCCAGATTCACAATCCTCTGGGTAGAGATACTTGATTTCCCAGGCAACAAGTTCACCCAATTGATTTCCTAGGCTAAAATCACACCTTTTCTCAATTGATTGATTTCCAAGGTTACAATCACACCTTTTCTCACTTGATTGATTTCCAAGGCTACAATCACACCTTTTCTCGCTCGATTGATTACAAAGAAGCTTATAACTCTGAATAGCACCGAGGTCTTGTTGAGATAGTGATAGAGAATCAAACCAGAAATGATCTAGTTAAATTCAATGGTGATTACGGCAGAGTAATGGTAAGAATATATATAAAGAAATGTGGAAGAAGAAGAGGAGTGAAAACCAGAAAAATATTATTGAAAATTCATTGAAAACATCCCCTATTTATAGAAGAACAACAGCCATGTCCATTTGTGAAAGGTTATGGCGAATAGACACTTCTTTTAAAATTCAAATTTTTGAAACCAACTGCCACTATGTCGACATGGGTATCTTGGGGTATGTCGACATCTCAAAGGAAATTTTGGTGATTTGTTTTTCTTTGAAAATTACTTCTATCTTATATTAAAACTATTTTAAACTTTATAAATATACTTAACTATAGTTAAAATACATAAGTAAATATAGAGAATAATATATATAAAATTTTACTATAATTTTATATTTAAATCTAAGTATAAATATTAAATTTATTATTAAAGATAGTTTAAAAATAAGGATAATTTGATTTTGAAAATAAAGATTATTTTGAGGCTAAAAATATTTAAAATCAGGATAGATGTTTTTGATTCTTTTAAAAGGAAGGTTTTGAAATCATTTTGAAAACAAGATAATTTTGTGAAATCATTTGAATAAAAGTTAGCGGATACAAAACAATGTTCCACTAGATTTTTCGTAGGTTCCATCCTACTAAGGGTTCCATCCCTTTAACGGGCTCGAAGTGGATTCCATTCCACGACTAAATTGGATTTTAAGATGTCAGTGCTTTTCTAGGAGTTTTAACAAAATTCCTAATTAAATTACTTATTCTTGAAATCTTGAACTCTTGATAATCTTGCTATTCTTGATACTCATGAGTCTTCAATCTTGATATCTTGAATCTCTATACTATACAGTCTTCATTCTTGACGCTTGCATGGTTAAATCCTGCATATACATATATATCTAAACAATAATATTAGTATTTATATTTTATAATCTTATTCTAAGGTTGTTGTCATCAAAACCATCATCTCAAGGACTAACAATCTCCCCCTTTTTGATGATGACAACCTTTGTTTGTAAAATATTACTTCTATCCTAATAACTCCCCCTAAAACTGATAACTCCCCCTTAATATATGCCTAACTATCCTATTTTATACTTCTCCCCTTTGTCATCAACAAAAAAAACTAACTCCAAACTATATAACTCCCCCTCATTCTTGTACTAAAGTACCTGCATTAATAAACTATACAATGGAGTATATAATATATAGATTAAGAAATAATTATATTGATAAACATGATAATTAATCAAAGATCATATAAATATCAATGCATATGTATACATGTTTTGTACAACAAATATCAATCCACACCAAATATCAATCCATATCAAATCAAATCAAAACAAATGAAATCAAATCAATCAAAGCAAACAATTCAAATCAAACAAAGCAATCAAATCAAACATTACGAGGAACTTCCACCCATCCTTCTTCTCCAAAAATAGGGTTTGCTTTAATGGCATCCCAATTTTCATTGTCATTGGTGAGAGAGACTAGAGGATGTGCTTCGTTATCATCCTTGTGCAGGGAGGAAATCATCCATCGTATTGCATCGAAATGCCTTTCTTGCTCCTTGATCATCTGCATTTGACTCAACTCTAAGTGTCGCTGGTTACGAAGAATGAACGAAAGAATATTCTTGAAAGAATTAAGAGTTTCTTCAAGATTTTCGATTAAATTATGAATTGGATTGGCCATATTTTAGTTTGAGAGAAGAATGATAGACAAAGTAGATAAGAAATAATATTGAGTGATGAATTCTGGAAGAAATAAGTATATATAGGTGTAGAAATTCGTTTGAAATGAATAGACATAAGGTAGTTATTCAAATTTCAAATTTAAAATGAAATGTCATTTCTAACCAGTACATGTCGACATGGTCATAGGGGGGATGTCGACATGGTGCAGTGAATTTTGATGGCTTATTTTGATTTTGTGAATAATTGTGTATATATTTATATAATATACTAACATTTATTCTGGAGATAAGATAGGCTAGATAACAGAAAAAGGAATTCAATTTCATTGCATGATAGAATGATACAATGATTAATCATAAAGAACTATATGAACATTAAAACAAACTAAACTAATACAATATGAAATGAAAAGATAGAACTAGTTAGAGGATGATGAAGATGAAGATAATCCAAGCTTCTTGCTTACTTTGGAAATAAACTTGTTCATCTTGGATGAAATTTTATCCAACTTCTTACTAACGGGTCGTTTAAGAATCCGTTGATTCTCAACAATGGTCTTTTGGTTTTTGAGAAGAGTTTTGTTGGTTGGATTAGGAGGATAGTAAATACTTTCCAAGGATGTTTTACCTTCTTCTTCTTCTATTTCCATTTCATCCCCTTCTTCTTCTTTCTCTTCCTCCTCTTCCATCTCTTCATGAGCCAAACGCTCTTTCTTTTCGGCAATAGTCTCATAAGGTTGAAAAAAAAATGGAATTTTCATAAGAGAAATATTTGAGTGATTGAAAACCTTTCTTGAAACAAATTCTTCTCCTTTGAAATCTACTCCGAAATAGTTAAAAATCCAGTGAGATAGATTCCATGATACAAAGTATTCTCACCCATTTCAAGATTTTTGGGACGAAGTTCATCCAAAATAACTTGCGCCCAATTAACATCATAATTTCCAAAAATAGCAAAAAGTGCTTTGCAAACTTTTGAAATAGGATTGTTAAAATTCCCCGATCTTGGGGTCAAAGTATGTTGTAAAAGAAGATTGACAATTCTAGCTTTTGGTCGAAAGTTTCGATTTTTGAATTCAAAATCATCATTTCCTTCAAAAATGTGATGAAACGTCTCACGATCATTTTCATCAATATTAAAACTAGAAAGATCCATTCCCGTATTCTTGCAATTGAGAATGGTACCCAAAAGATCACAATTTAAAACGATTCTAGTGCCTTTGACACTGCTCCAAATTTCATCATCGTTTCCATTATAAAATCCTCGATTAAGATTTGCATAGAAAATTTTAACAATATTTGGATAGCAAACAAAATCATTTTGAGAAGCATCAATAAGACTGAGAACATGATTATTTGCAAAAAGAGAATCAATTTCATAAGTAGAAAAATCTTGAAATAGAGCAAACTTTCCGGGATGGACTTTTCCATAGTTAGCATAATTGATGTATGCTTTTATGGCCTCCGGATCATTGAAGAGTTGCTCTTTTATCTTTCTGGAAATTCTCATTGTGGAAGGGTTGCTTGAAGAAGCCATTAAAGTAGAGAGTAGAGATCTTGAAGTTTTGAAGAGAGAGTTTGAATTTGAATTTGAATATGAAAATGAAAAGATGTGATAAAAGATAGTGAATAAATAGATTCTCAAAGGACATATTCTCCGGTCAAAAGATGCCTTTTCAGAGAATTGAATGAAATGAAAAGGTGGAGGGAAATTCAACCATTTGAATTCAAATTTTGAATTTCAAATTATGTACCCATGTCGACATCATGGTAGGGACCATGTCGACATGTGTCTTTGAATTTCTATAATTTATTTTTCATAAGAATTCTAATATATATATATATATTCTTATTATTTTTAATGTCTATATATATCTGGAATATTATTAGTATATTCCATAAAATATTACGATACTAATAAAAATAAAAATAAAATAATAATATAATAAGATAATAATAAAAAATAAAAATTTTAAATTTTAAACAACACACCAATTCAAAATCAATCAATCAAGCAATCAATTCTAAGCATGCAATTTCAACCAATTGTATTGTAAATGTGTACCTTTTTCTGAGTCCGTTTCTCTGAATTCATTGGAGTCGTGAACTGCCGTGAAACACATATTTGAATTATCTGTCTTTTGATCATCATCGCTTGAAGACGAGTCTGAGTCATCTAGAGTAGCAGTAAAAGCACGTTTTCGTTTCTTTACGGAATCATTGTAGGAAGGTTTTGTTTATCTGGATACGGACAGTCTCTTTTGATATGGCCTGATTCGTCATAGTTAAAGCATTTGATATTGTTTGGCACTACATTCTGATTTCCAGCGTTCTTATAGTTGTTTCTCTTGAGATTATTCATCTTTCTGTATTTCAGGAATTTCCGAAAATTCTTGGTCATAAAGGCTATCTCTTCATCATTATCGTTGTTTGAGTCTGATCCATCGGTTAATGCATTGAATGTCATTGATTTCTTTTCAGATGCTTTGCTTTCTCTTCTCCCGATCATTTGGACTTCAAACGACATTAGATTTCCAATTAATTCTTCTATCTTTAAGGTACTCATGTCATTTGCCTCTTCGATTCCAAGTGTCTTTTGATCCCATTCTGGAGTAAGAGAATTTAAGATTTTTCTGACTTGATCTTCTTCGGAAAATTCCTTTCCCAAGGATATTAGAGAATGCACAATATCCTGAAATCTACTATACATATCTGAAATAGACTCATTAGAATTCATTTTAAATAATTGAAACTGATTTGTGAGCATGGAAATTTTGGTCTGTTTAACTTTGCTTGTTCCTTCGTGAGTAACTTGCAAAGTTTTCCAGATTTCATATGCAGACTTACAAACTGACACTCTATTAAATTCATTCCTATCAAGTGAACAAAACAGAATATTCATTGCTTTAGAATTATTTTGTGCAACAGTCTTTTGCTCAGCGGTCCACTGTGCAAAATCAGTTGTGGGTTCAGAATATTCATTCTGTGTGATATTCCAAGTGTCTAGTCCTACAAATTGTAAATATATTTTCATCCTACATGCCCAATATGCATAGTTACTGCCATTAAAAAGTGGTGGTCTGACAATAGACTGACCTTCTACAAATGAACTAGTAACAGTAGTAATAAAACTAGTGTTAGTAATAGTACCAGTGTTGGTAGTCATTTTGAAAACTTTTCAAAATTCAGATTATGAAACTTTGAAAACCTTGCTCCAATACCAAATGCGAGAAATGCGGATTACAGATCTTAAGGCTAGTATAAACACTAGAGGGGGGGTGAATAGTGTTTTAAGGAATTACTAATTCTTTTCGAGTTTATATTAATTTGAACACAAATGTATGCAATATTCAGACACAAATATGATCACAGATTCAAACACAGATGCAAATATAAAGTAAAAGCAGTAAAGGAAAGAACACATTGGATTTTATACTGATTCAGAGTTACCCTACATCCAGTCCCGCACACAAGTGCAGATTTCCTTTCAAAAGCAATCTTTACAATTACAACCCTCGATTTCAAGGCCACGAGGTACACCACTCCGGATTCACAATCCTCTGGGTAGAGATACTTGATTTCCCGGGCAACAAGTTCACCCAATTGATTTCCTAGGCTACAATCACACCTTTTCTCAATTGATTGATTTCCAAGGCTACAATCACACCTTTTCTCACTTGATTGATTTCCAAGGCTACAATCACACCTTTTCTCGCTCGATTGATTACAAAGAAGCATATAACTCTGAATAGCACCGAGGTCTTGTTGAGATAGTGATAGAGAATCAAACCAGAAATGATCTAGTTAAATTCAATGGTGATTACGTCAGAGTAATGGTAAGAATATATATATAAAGAAATGTGGAAGAAGAAGAGGAGTGAAAACCAGAAAAATATTATTGAAAATTCGTTGAAAACATCCCCTATTTATAGAAGAACAACAGCCATGTCCATTCGTGAAAGGTTATGATGAATAGACACTTCTTTTGAAATTCAAAATTTTGAAACAACTGCCACTATGTCGACATGGGTATCTTGGGTATGTCGACATCCCAAAGGAAATTTTGGTGATTTGTTTTTCTTTGAAAATTACTTCTATCTTATATTAAAACTATTTTAAACTTTATTAATATACTTAACTATAGTTAAAATATATAAGTAAATATAGAGAATAATATATATAAAATTTTACTATAATTTTATATTTAAATATAAGTATAAATATTAAATTTATTATTAAAGATAGTTTAAAAATAAGGATAATTTGATTTTGAAAATAAAGATTATTTTGAGGCTAAAAGTATTTAAAATCAGGATAGATATTTTTGATTCTTTTAAAAGGAAGGTTTTGAAATCATTTTGAAAACAAGATAATTTTGTAAAATCATTTGAATAAAAGTTAGCGGATACAAAGCAATGTTCCATTAGATTTTTCATAGGTTCCATCCTACTAAGGGTTCCATCCCTTTAACGGACTCGAAGTGGATTCCATTCCACGACTAAATTGGATTTTAAGATGTTAGTGCTTTTCTAGGAGTTTTAACAAAATTCCTAATTAAATTACTTATTCTTGAAATCTTGAACTCTTGATAATCTTGCTATTCTTGATACTCATGAGTCTTCAATCTTGATATCTTGAATCTCTACACTGTACAGTCTTCATTCTTGATACCTGCATGGTTAAATCCTGCATATACATATATATCTAAACTATAATATTAGTATTTATATTTTATAATCTTATTCTAAGGTTGTTGTCATCAAAACCATCATCTCAAGGACTAACAGTTAGTACGTGGCGAGTATGGGTCGATCCGCAGGGAATTGTTAGATTTTAAATTTCTAATCTATCAAATTAAACCAAGAGTGGAAATTGTTTTGAAAACTAGAAAGCTAAGCAAATGTTGAGATTAAAAACTATGTGATTAAAATTCAATTTGGAGGAAAATCCACTTTCTTATATTTTTCACATAAATCAACGTAAAATCAAGTGATGATCTCTTTTTTATCTAAGTAGGATTAGTTATGTATTTATCATAAACATGGCCTATTTGAGTTATTAATTAACACAAATCAAACCATCAAACTGTAATACAAATCTAGTCCCACTTTTTTCAATTCTCATGAAACAAGGCATAGAAAATGAAATCAAAATCTAGTTTAAGCATGATCTATTTACTATTAATTAGTAACATAGATCATCAAATTTTGATTAAAACTTCACTTCATTGCCATAATCATATTTTAGATGAAGAGGCAATTTGCGATTAATGAGATAAGCATAGCCTATTTGTTATGAACAAAGTAGGCTATCAAATTCAATATAAAACACAAACAAACATAAACATCCATTTTTCATGAAGCACAAAAGAGATCATACATAGAAAATTATGTTGAATCTACATGATAAAAGAAAGCTTCATTACCCCTAAATTGTAGGGATTTAGCCTCTCATTTGTGTTATCATTTCAACACATAGAGATTTCAACATTGAAAATAAAATAAAGTAGAAAATAAACAAAGAACAAAAATATTAACTACCAGAAGGAAATGAACTAAACTAAGTGCATAAATGTAAATCTAAGCTATGAACATGAAATGAAAGAGAGCATAAGAATAAAAATGAGCATAAAAGTAAAGAAAAACAAGTAGAAAAGAGAAGAGAAAGAGGCTAGGAAGCCATTTTTATTTCATGAAACATTTTGTTTATAACTTGCTTGCTAATTTTCCTAAGTAGAATAAGAGAGTAGAAGATCCTTTACATGTACATAAGAGAGCTATTTATACATGCATAAAACCCTAATTCAATTTCTAGGGTGCTTCCCAAAATGCCCTTTAGGAAGTGTGGCCACCAAGTAACCATTAGCCACTAATTAATACATGATTAAAAGTGTGTGAAGCCTTAACCTCCACTTAGTTGTCCATTAGCTTCTAATTGTAGACTTAGGTAAGTGGGTGGGGTCCTCCATTATCATGAGCTTGAATTATTTCCTCTTCATTCTTTTATATTCCCTTGTGGATGCACATATCTTCATCAAACCCTCTTCCATATGCATCCAAATTCCTATAAAAATTATGAAAAATGTCCAAGTAAAAAGTCCGAAATTAACACATGCACAAAAATGACTATTTTTCCCCTGTCTGTAGATGAATATACGATGATTTGAAAATAATTGAATTTTGGTTTTAAACATGTTAAAATACCCAAATATGACATTTATTTAAATAAAAATAGATAAAATATGGACGTAAATATATGCACATTTACGTGCACATAAAATACCCCTACACTTATCTTTTTATTCATCCTCGAATAAAGGAAAACTAAGATAAATCTGTTTTCGTATGGAGCACGATTGCATTGAGCGTATGCAACAATCCATTAAACCTCTGGGTGTCCCCAGTAGGACGAGTGTTGTCTCGTGAGGGTTTTCAGCGGATACTACCCACAAAATCCAAATGCAAAGTGAAAATATTTACAAAATGCAAAATTTATTTACAATGGGATGAATGCATGTTTTTGAAAGTATTTACACATGAAGGATTCACTTTCAAATCGACAATAATAAGTTAAGTATAAGTTCTGGTCATTATCAAGAAATTTAAGTCCTTTTACTTGTCAAAATTTTCAACAAAAATTAAGTTGTCATAACAGATAGACTATAGTTTGGCTAGTTGTGTTGGTCGATAATACAGTGTAACTATGAAATAGATCCTTAGTTGATTATCAAAGTTTATCAAAGTGGTATTTTCAATTCTTTCCAATAACAAGTCAAATCAAACAAGTTAAAATGGTGCTTGGATTTCAATTGCTTACTCTCTCTTATTTGAAAATTTTATTGATATTAACAATATTTACATATGCCTAACTCAGGTAAACTGAGGCCAGATATATTACCCATGCATTGCCTTGCGGACTGATGTGAGGGGAATATAGAGCGTGGAGAGTGAACACACAAGTGTGAACACTTATCGACTGTAGGCGTTATTAAAACTTTTTTATATATACATACACCTAACTCAGATAAACTGAGGGCAAATATACCGATCGTGCACCGCCTTTCGGGCTTACGTGAGAAGGGTACATAACATGGCGAGTGAACACATGACTCTAGGTGTTAAAAATATATACAAATTTTTTTTACTTATATATATTTTTGTGTTTTTTTTCTATATTTTTTTTGAAAAGAGAGAGTTTTGCAAAATCATCTTAGCACCATTTAACTTAGAAGATAAAAATGTTATATCCTTTACTTTAAATTTACCACTTTTTTTTTAAAACAAAGATTTTCATTTAGAATATATTTCATAATTAACACATATGAATCTTCATATATACTAGTTAAACCATTGTTATTTGTAATCAAACTTCATTTTTATTTTTGTTAAGACAAATAAATTTTCAAAAATTTCAATTTACTAACCAAAACTTATACTTATCCTATAGTGTTTCTTAAAAAATAAATCAAAATGCTAAAGAGAAAATGTTTTTGAGATTTAGAAGTTTTGAGATTTTTTTTAGATAAAAGAAAATGAAAATTCAAAAATGCCATGAAACTTAAAAAAAATGAAAATGAGACTCCCCCCACACTTAATTTTGACCGTGTCCCCACAACCAATGCATGATATAATAAGTGTAACGGGGAAAAATATGTACATATTTACAAAAGAGGGTTAACATTCTTACTAGACGTAGCTTGGCTCATGAAGGATCATGAGCTCCTCCTCTTGGTTATATGGAAATTCCAAGAAAGGTTTCAAACGATGACCATTGACTTTAAAAATCGATCCATCCCTGGGGTTTTCTATTTCTACGGCACTATGTGGAAAAACAGTTCGTACCATAAATGGTCTGGTCCATCTTGATTTAAGTTTCCCAGGGAATAAATGAAGTCTTGAGTAATATAAAAGAACTTTTTGGTTAGGCGAAAACGTTTTTCTTAGGATTGACTTGTCATGAAAAACTTTTGTTTTTTCTTTGTAAATTTTCTCGTTTTCATACGCGTCGTTCCTATGTTCTTCTAGTTCGTTGAGTTGTAGTTTTTGGTTTTTGCCAGCTTTCTCGAGATCAAAGTTTAAGTTCTTTATTGCTCACAACACTTTGTGTTCGATTTCAACAGGTAAATGGAAAGCTTTCCCGTAAACTAAGCGAAATGGGGACATCCCAATGTTAGTTTTAAAAGCGGTACGGTAAGCCCAAAACGCGTCGGTCAATTTCTAAGACCAATCTTTTCGATTTTTGTTGACAGTTTTAACCAAGATTTGTTTTATTTGACGATTAGAAACTTCAACTTGCCCATAAGTTTGAGGATGATATGGAGTGGATAACTTGTGGGTTATCGAGTATTTCTTCATTAATGTTTCAAAAGATTGATGGCAAAAATGGGTTCCGTTATCACTGACTATTGTGCGAGGTGTGCCGAACCTCGAAAAGATGTTTTCTTTGATAAATTTCACAACAATTCTATGGTCATTGGTTTTGCAAGGAACGACTTCTACCCATTTTGAGATGTAATCAACAGCAAGAAGGATATACAAGTTTCCAAAAGAATTGGGAAAAGGTCCCATAAAATCGATACCCCAAACATCAAAGATTTCGATCGTAAGAATGGGATTTAGAGGCATCATATTTCGTCGAGAAATTCGTCCAAGCATTTGACATCGATCGCAAGTTTTGCAAAATTCGAATGAGTCTTTAAAAAGAGAAGGCCAATAGAAACCACACTGAAGCACCTTTTCCGCAGTTTTTCGAGGACCGAAATGTCCACCGCACGCTTGATCATGGCAAAACGAAAGAACACTCCTGATCTCATTATTCGGAATGCAACGTCAGATGATTTGGTCGAGATAATATTTGAACAAGTATGGATCGTCCCAATAGAAATATTTCACTTGGGACATGAATTTGCATTTGTCCTGTTTGGACCAAGACGAGGGAGTTTCTTTAGTGACTAAGTAGTTCACTATATCAGCGTACAATGGATCGATAGAAATTGAAAGAAGTTGTTCATCGAGGAAGTTTTCATTGATTGGCAAAGAAGATGATGCGTTCGGAAGACGAGACAAGTGATCGGCTATGACATTATCGAATCTTTTTTTTGTCTTTGATTGTAAGGTCAAATTCTTGAAGTAAAAGGATCCAACGAATCAAACAGGATTTAGCATCCTTTTTGGCAAAAAGGTATCGAAGAGCAGTATGGTCAGTGTAGACCGTGATGTGTGAACCTATCAAATAAGGTTGAAACTTTTCAAGCGCAAAAACGACAGCTAGAAGCTCTTTTTCAGTTGTTGTGTAGTTAAGTTGAGCGTTGTTCAAAGTCGTACTCGCGTAGTAAATGACATGAAGGATTTTGTTGATGCGTTTGTCCTAAGACAGCACCAACCGCAAATTTAGAAGTGTCACACATTATTTCAAATGGGAGATCCCAATTGGATGTGCAAATGATTGGAGCAGAAATGAGTTCATTTTTGAGACGTTCAAAAAAAGAGATACAATCAGAGTTAAAATTGAAAGGAACGTCTTTTCCAAGAAGAGTCGTCAAAGGACGAGCAATTTTGCTAAAGTCTTTCACAAAACGTCGGTAAAAGCCAGCGTGTCCTAGAAATGATCGAATGTCCTTAACAGATTTGGGAATGGGTAGATTTGCAATTACGTCAAATTTTGCTTTATCTACCTCAATGCCTTTATTCGAGATGATATGTCCAAGGACTATGCCTTGTTTGACCATAAAATGGCATTTTTCCCAATTCAAAGTCAAATGTTTTTCTTTACATCGATTTAGAACCAATTCGAGATGATATAAACATTCGAAAAAAGAATAATCAAAGATAGAGAAATCGTCCATAAAAACTTCTAGAAAGCGTTCAATCATGTCAGAAAAGATGCCAACCATGCATCGTTGGAAAGCAGCAGGAGCGTTACAAAGTCCGAATGGCATACGTCGATAAGCAAAGGTGCCGAATGGACACGTGAAAGTCGTTTTCTCTTGATCTTCGAGGGCGATTGGAATTTGGTTATAGCTGGAATAACCATCAAGGAAGCAGTAGAATTCGTGGCCGGCTAAACGTTCGAGCATTTGGTCAATAAAAGGAAGAGGGAAGTGATCCTTACGTGTTGCGGCATTTATTTTTCGATAGTCAATGCAAACACGCCAACCCGTTTGAGTACGAGTTGGAATAAGTTCGTTTGAATCGTTTCTGACAACGGTTACCCCAGACTTTTTCGGTACAACGTGAATTGGACTAACCCATGAACTATCAAAGATTGGGTAAATGATTCCGTTGTCGAGAAGTTTAAGAATTTCATCACGCACCACATCTTTCATTTTTGGATTAAGCCTTCGTTGCGCGTCACGAACAGGCTTGGCATCGTCGATTAAATGGATGCGATGTTGAACAAGAGCGGGACTAATTCCCTTTATATCGGAGATCGACCATCCCATCGCTTCCTTGTTTTTGGATAGGATTGAATGTAAAGAAGTTTCTTGATTGAGAGAGAGAGAGAGAGAGAGTCGCAGAAATTATAACGGGAAATGTTTCGTTATCACCTAAGTATGCGTACATAAGGTGATCGGGAAGTGGTTTGAGGTCCAACTTCGGGAGTTGCTCGATTAAAGAATTGGGTTGAGATTCGAACTCCACTGGAAGCGATTCAAAGGGAAGAGTGTATTCAATTTCTTAGGGTATTTCATGAAACAATTTTTCGTACTCAGCTTCGCATTCGTCATTAAGGTAAAGTGTCTCGTTTTCGTGAATGACACTAACTTCCAACGTTTGGTCGTGAGGTTCATTTGATTGGCTTTGAAGATTGAAAATGTTGAGATCCAAAGTCATGTTTCCAAAAGAGATTTTCATCGAACCGTTACGATAATTGATTAAGGCATTTGAGGTGGCTAAGAATGGTCGGCCTAAAATCAATGGAATTTGACTCGCAGGATTTGTCACGGGTTGTGTTTCGAGAACGATAAAGTCAATGGGGAATATGAATTGCCCTACTCGAATGAGCACATCCTCGATTTCTCTCACGGGCTTCTTAATGGAGCGATCGACGAATTGAAGCGTAACTTTTGTGGGTTTGAGCTTACCTAAACCTAGTTGTTCATACACGGAGTATGGAATCAAGTTGACAATCGCGCCTAAGTCAATCAAACATTTGTTAATTGTCTTGTCTCCAATTGTACACGAAATCGTAGGGCAGCCAGGATCTTTGTATTTTACGTACGTTCTCGAACAAGAGATTAAAGAGTTAAGGTGCATGATTCAAACTTTGAGAAGAGCCAACAAGACTCTTTATCATGCTTTGAAGATTCAAATTAATTCGGTTAATGATGCAAACATTGTTCAGAGGAAGGAAATGAAAATCAAAGAACTTCTGGACATGGCCATTTGCCATATTACTGATCCTTTACTTGCCAAGGATTTGGAGAAAACAACATGCAGCCTTGAGCCTCAGCAATGATTTTCTTTAAATAGATTTTTCTTTTATCTGATCTCTATACATATAACTTTGTACACGATGTATTATATTGTAAATAAATTTGTATTTGAATGAACATTACCTCGGTTGCAGTTTCGAATCGGATACTGATTCTTACTTGAAATCACTCGACGATCAATATCTTGCTTTTTCTACGTTTTGAGTTTTCGATGTATAACCTGATATGTAGAAATATGTGTCTCCATTAGTAGATATTCAACAGCTTGCTTAGTAGCCGAGATTCCCGTTAAATGAATTCAAATCTGAATCAAGGATTGATTTAGCGATACCCTGCCACTAGAAAATTCTTCTGCCAACACTTTGAATAAAAGTTCAGAGAGCCACTCTACTCGCATAACAATAGCAATAGAAAACTAGAATACCTGTACGACAATAAATGAAGATCAGAAAACCTTATCTAACAATAAAACAAGATTAGAAATCCTTATCTGGCAATAATGGAAGAAGACTAGAAACCCTTATTTGGCTATAAAAGAAGTCCAGAAATTCATATCTGGCAATAATAATAGAAGACAAAAAATCCATATTTGGCAATAGTAGTAGAAAATCAGGAGCCCTTATATGGCAATAATAATCGAAGACCAAAAACCCTTATCTGGAAATAATAATAGAGTCCAGAAATCCTTATCTGACAATAATAATTGAAGACTAGAAATCCTTATCAGCTAACAATAATAATAGAAGTCTAGAAATCCATATCTGGCAATAATAATAGAAGACCAAAATCCATATCTGGTAGCCGTAAATTGCGTTTGTCAAGGAGAATAAATAACTCACATTTGATGGACTTTCCTCCAAAAGATATGATTGATTTGAAGCGCTACTTGGCTCGGAATTTGATAGTCTTCCTCTAGAAGATTGATTGATTCGAAGCTCTATTTTGATAGATCTTTCTCTAGAAGATTGGTTGATTTAGAGTACTACTTGG
Organism: Allium fistulosum; assembly: GCA_030737815.1. Taxonomy (NCBI): domain Eukaryota; kingdom Viridiplantae; phylum Streptophyta; class Magnoliopsida; order Asparagales; family Amaryllidaceae; genus Allium; species Allium fistulosum. The sequence continues at coordinate 490,691,692 of CM060905.1, read as the reverse complement.
CTCGGACCCTTTATCACCTTCTTAGGTGATGATTTAGGTCTGCTGTCCGATATGTTTGGTTAGCTATCTTGAGCAGGACCAAAGACTTACTTAACCTCCCTCTAGGAGGTGCTTTCGTGAGGCCTTTGATGACGACACTAAAGAATGGTTCGGCGCTTTGGACAGACCAAAGGCTTACTCGTCCTTCTTCTAGAAAGCGCTTCTATAAGGCCTTTGATGAAGACACTGAAGGCTTATTCGATGCTTTAGTGAGGTCTTTAATGATGGCACTAAAGGCTTACTCTGTCCTTCCTCTAGGAGGCTCTTCGGTGAGGCCTTTGATGATAGCATTGAAGGCTTGTTCGGTGTTTCAGTGAGGCCTTTGATGATGACACTAAAGGCTTACTCCGTCCTCCATCTAGGAGATGCTTTAGTGGGGCCTTTGATGACGACACTGAAGACTTTTATAAGGCCTTTGATGACCATGGGCCTTTGATGGCCAAGGTCCTTTGATGGACAGGGGCCTCTGATGGCCAGGTCTTTTGCCTTAGGAAAATCTTACTCCTTAACCATGTAGATTCACTTATTTGGAGAAATTTTCATTATTGTAAACTTGTTTAACATCTCTTACAAATTCATTAAGTTTTCCTTGCTCTAGAAAATTAGTGATCATCCCTTCCAAGCTCCTGCATTGATTGATGCCATGGTTGTTTGCAAGATCATAATGATAATATGATCTTCCACCATTCTGTTTGAACTTGGGTCTCCTCTTTTGTGAAGGCCAATAGTTGAGTTTATCTTTGGTCAAGAGATAAATGTTCTCATAGGAAGTGGTAAGAGTGTAGAGGTTGATCCTTTAGAATTCCTTTTAGCTCTCTTATGCTTGATAGGCTCATTAGCTTCCATAACAAGCTTTCTTTTTAAAAGGTCTCGAGTTTCATCTAATCCTTCAGAGTGGATAAGAATATTTTCCCACCTCCTAGTGAGTCGATCAAAATCTTTTGTTATTTCTCTTTCGAAAATGGTCCCCTTGGCTTTGATTTGGATCTCTTTTCTTATTTTCAAGAAGACATCATCCTTCTTGCACTGTCTTCCTATGGCAAAAATCGATGATGCCTTAGATGGAACGGATTCAAGCTCCATTTGTCTGGGTTATAAGATGCTATTTGTCTTCTTTTATTTTCCATGATTTGCAGCACTTTGACTCTTAATGCTTATTCTTCATGAAGCCAAGGACTATTAGTGACTGGATAAGTGGGCCTAGTTGTTCGAGGCTCGGAGGATCCTTGTTCAGATATCTTAACACGGTTAATTGGCAAGACTTAGCTAATGCAATCAAAAGTAGGTTGGTTTGCAATGGGATATGCTTGGTTAGGTAAGTCCTTTAAGTCCTAAATATGCAGGCTAGGGTGGTTCCACTTAGGGATTTAACGAAACCGGAGGTTCAGGCCCTCTTTTGGTGCCAAAATGTTAACGATAACCCCGAAAGTGTGCGTAGAAAGTAGAGTTAATCAAGAAGATGCTTTGTTGAGGCTAGTTTAGATCGTCAAGATGAAGCATGCATCCATTACAAATTTTCGCATGGTCATGTAAAACATCATATATGAATCAAGTCAATATGCAAGTCAACATGCGAGTCAATATTCACATCAAAGTATAAGTCACAATATCAAGTCGAATTGATATGCAAGTCACAAGCTTGAATCAAGTTAGTATGCTAGTCACTATACAAATCAATATGCAAGTCACAATCCAAGAGTCAACTCACCAAATATGCTATGCAATCGTTTGATATTCAATTCCTTATGTTTACAAAGTTCAAGTGCTCGGCCAAAATCCCCAAATTGATTTAGGATTACAAAGTGAAAAATGTAAGGGATGGAATAAGAATGATTTGCCCCCTTCTAACATGCCCTTATGCCCGTATTTGTAAGGGTAGAAATGGGGCCTGGTAGCTGGCTTCGACGCTCTGGGCTTCGACACTCTTGGTGTCGACATATTTGACTTCAGCGATCATCATGTAGTGATACACCACAAGTATTGTTGAAGTGCGGCTCCAATTAATATAGCATTACTTGAGACTCACCATTGGAGAGCGGCAGCTTGGGATAAAGTCGACATTATGAAGAAGCGACTTCAAATGAGTGCCATATGGGAAAAGCGCGACGTTAATGAAGTACATTACTGATGATAGGTGACGTTGGTAGCCTCTGCGGATGTTGACGACGTTTGTCATTAACACTGCATGCATGAACAAGCGGTGTCCTTCTTAATGTTGATGAGTTATGTAACATGAAAGATGAGATGCGGTCCTGATCGTTAGCGACATCGTAGATAAGCTATGTTACCATTACTTATCAGTATTGACTGCATGTTGTATCAACGATAATTGATGATGATAGGCGACGATATTGATAAAGCCTATTATCAATCTTAACTTTATTGATATGTGGTACTACTTGAGTGGCAATATCATTATAGATTATCGGTGGCATCGACAATAAGAGGCATAAGCGATGACGTGCACCATTGAGGTGGTGCAATTTGGATGAGAGTCAACCTTAGAGAAAAGCGGCTTCATTAATCGTGCCTCTTTGATCACAAGTGGCATTGACTCAAATGGATAAACTATGACACTACTTCTACCTTGAAGAGTGGCATTCTATTTTTGCCTTCGAAGTCAATTATGGTAATAACAATACTTGTGATAGATGTCCAAAATATAGTGGATTCTCATATCTTTTATTCTATATGATTTTATAGATAGGTAGCCTATATCATTATACTGATGATGAGATTTTATTATTTGATATTGAGGGATATACTTGGGCATTGCCATGTACTAGCCTGACTATAATTAATGATATCTCAAGTATTGATGTTTTCTGGATTTTGATGATGATTTGGGATATGAATGATTCACCCATATGTCATTAATTCTATGGTTTCTTATTTGATATGGTTTTAAATGAGTGATAACATCTTTATGCATGATTTTGTGATACTCGATGTTTTGTGATACTATGGGGATAATTTATGATATTATAATTATATACCATGCATCTATTACTGAATACATACATACATACATACATATATATATACATATATATTGATATATGGGTTTTCTGTTGGTTGCCTTTTGGTATACTACAATTAATTATGCTATCGTATTTCTGTTTGCACATTATATATACGAGTAACACCTTAATTTAGACATAGTCTGACCCATGTGTTATTTACGTAATACTCAGGTCAGTCCAAGACATTTCAGGTTCAGGGACAATGAGACCGGCTTGTGTTTTCTAGGTATAGAGGAGACTAGTATTCGATATTGTTGTATATCATTTTGTATTGTAAGTCTCATGTATTGATATTTATGTGTTGTAAATTGAACTTACCTATATATTATATTATATATATTATCATTGCGATATTGACTCTGTGTTATCTATTATTTATTGTATAATGTGTATTGTTCAATCTGGAAGGTAGACGTGTTTATTTCTTTATGCCGATATTGCGTACGTATATGTGAGTTATTTATATACGATATTTAAATATATACCAATGGTAGCCTAATAGAATACTCATGTGTGTACCAAATATAACCTTATTTTCTATATTATTCGAAATTATTATTTAGTTATACTCTTGGATAGTATAGGTATAGAGGTAGGGTGTTACACCTACTTTTATGTATTTAGTTTAATTTGGATTTGTGTTTTACACTTTGAATATTGTAAATATGTTTAGTCTTCCATTCTAAATTTGATAACTATAAAACATGGCTCATTTCTTTATGTTTAATTCTTTTATTTAGGGTAGATCTTTTCATTTCTAAAATTGTTATAAGTTTGAGATTGGAATAATGGAATCATTGAGTCTGGGAATTGGAAGATTAAATTAAGATGGTTTTTCATTTCTGTGGTAATTTATCTCTGTTTCTCCACTCTAAAGTTTTTTATTCCAAAACTAAAAATTAGTTCTTTAATTTTGCAATGCCTTTTGCTAATCATATTCAGTTTACTTGGTTCTAATTCTGATTTTAGTTTTACATTTTGAATAATATAAATGTATTGAGTTTTTCTTTCTTAATTTACAAGTATAAAATGATTTTAGCTTATTTCTTTATGTTCACTTTTTATTCAAGACTGATATTGTAGCAAGTTAATTGTAGGTTTATATTGAATTAGGCAATAAAATGTTTGATCTCTATCAAATATTAATATATTTCCATATTTTACTTAGCCTGAATACTTCATTATCCTTAACTCGGTGATTAACTTTATTTTTAGCCGCTAATAAAATCTCATTCTTCCATAAAGAATACCAACATTAATCTAACAATTAATGTTATATACATCTCTTACCTGTAACTCAATTAGCATTTAATCATTTCTTAAATTTTCATTTCTCACTAAAATAACTTAAAATCCTTTCATACATTTAGTTCTAATTCTGGTTTAAGTTTTACATTTAAAGTAATGTAAATGTGTTGATTTTTTCATTCTAATTCCAATTTGAAGTTTACATTCTGAATATATGTTTTTATGCATAGCAGAATATTATAATTTATGTGATTCACTAAATAACCTTATTTAGTATACATATTACATCATGGGTATTCCTAAATCCGCTACACGAACTACCATTAATTTACAAACATTTACAAGTTTTAAAACTAATTTCTTACTTGGATAGTGTTACAAAAACCTTTTGTTTCCCTAAGTAATTTAAAAATAATAATGATATAATATACAAATATGTATGTCATAACATATTGAATCATCTATTATATTATACTATAGCTACAAGCCAAAGGCTATGTTACACTAATTACTTTTATGAAGTTAATCATGTTATAATATCAGCATTAGTATGATATGAATTTATTTTTCTTTTTTTTACAGGAATTGTTGGATTTGCTGATGCAATGGTAACATAAGATCGTCGATTGTTTGGTAAAATCTATTAAAGATTAAATGAACTATTTTTTCAGTCCCAACATTTGTATCCAATGTTAATTTTATTTGATTTTTGTTTTATTTGTACATTATGAATTTCGTTCACCTATTTTATTTTGTAGGGCATAAATTGTTTATTTATACATAGATACCAAATAATCTTCAAGTTTTTTGCATAATCTATGTTAAAGTTGATCCTTTTTCCATTCTTAAACATAAGTATAAAAGAAAATCATGTTGTAAAAAAATATACGATAAAATAATATTCAAATAATAAATTTCATCCTGGGTTTTAGGAAAAATATAAATATACAAGTAGCTCATTTATTTTGGCTACAATAGACAAGATTAGTTTTTTTTTAAATTTAAATGTAAATAATAACTTATACTTCTTATTTAAATATTTTATATCATCTTACTTGACATAAACTTAATTTTTTAAAATCTAATATTATTCGTCTTAATCAGTTTATGGTTTAATTTATTTTTATATGGAATTATTTAATAGACCATGAAATATTCATAAGCAACACTTGTTTCCATTGAATGCATGACTATCGACAATTTTTTGGAAATCTCACAAAACCGTAAGGTAATTTATTTCCTACGAAGTCCATTTTATGTTATATTTTGAATTTCTGCAGTTTAGAGATGTTCATAGATAATTATGGAAATTTATAATGTTTATAAGTGAACTAATTTAAAATTAGAAGGATTGTATCAAACTATATTGTCATTCAACTGATAAAAGGAATTATTTGCTTCTAATTTTGTTTAATTTAATTCTGACTAATAAGATAACTAATAATAGTTAATTCTTTTGGATTGAATCTTATAGCCTGGGAGGACCAATTATATACTAACTCTTTCTAATGCTTAAATCATACCACACTTTGTTTCAATATAACATTTTATTTTGCAATGGAGCAAAATTGGTTTTTAGTTTTACTTAATTACATATTTTCCAAGGAACGATTTCATTAAATCATGTTATGTAGTTTTTATTAACAATATTTGCATATTTTCTTACAAAGTAGGATCATGCTCAAGTAGTTGGGATCATTCAACTCGGAATACACAAAGTTTAAGAGTCAAGTTTCTTTGGAAACCTAATATAGTAAAAGTAGTATACAAAATTTTTTGATCAAATTAAGGGCGCTATTGAAACACACTTTGGTTTTGTCCTATCAATACCATGTATAAAAAGTACTAGCAAAAATATTTATTATACTTCATAATACCATTAATGGTGCTTTGGACCATAATTACATATATACTTATTATTTAAAAATTTACCAATGTTCTTCAAATAAACATTTGAATAAACTGAATTCATTTTCCATCCTAATTACAAAAGTAATATTGAATGCAATAGCGATCGATTCACTCAATTGCCAATGAGCTAGAATCATGAGAAGATGCTTCAAATAATCTTTGTATCGATATATTAGTTTTGTAAAAAAAAGTATATTTATTTAAGTTTTCTAAAATTCAAAAAAATTTAGTGATGCATTTTGAATTTTTACGGCCTTCACAAAATATTGTTTTCAAAAAGGTTGTTATTAATGAATATTTATATAAAATAATTATTAGTAAATCATTTTTAGAACCTTTGCCAGAAATTGGTGAGCGGTGACAATGTTATATCGGACGTTGTTGAATTTCATCAACAATGTTCTAATGGTCGGTGGAAAAATTGCCCGTGAATTTTAATTGATAAAATTACATTTTTGTATCTTTTAGTTAATTAATAAACAATGGAATTTAATTGTAGTATTTAAAGTAGTAAAGTTAAATGTATATATTTGAATTATAGTAATACTAATAAGAACAAAATGAGTGTCTTTAGAAATACACATAATTGATGCATGATCTAAAAATTTAAATGATGAAATACCTACCATGTTTGAATGCGAAGCGGCGATTTTCATTTTTTAAAATAATGTAAAGTTTGGCTCATTTTATGCCTTTAGTTTAACCAAAATTCTTAAAATTATTTTATATAAACTCAATAGAGAAAAGATATAATTTAGTTAATTTAAAAATTAAATAACATGTTTATTTCTTGCTTTTGTTGTTGATGATATTATAAATGAATAATATCATATTTTACATCTTTTAAATCAAGTCAGTTAATTTATATTCAATGAATATTCCCATTAATGATAATTAATTCATTTAATTAGGAAGAGTATTAATAATGAATTGATATATAATTAATTTAATTCATATTGGAATCAAATAAAAAAGATATAAATAATAATTAACTGGAATTAGTTGTATTTCATTCTCCATTTTTTTAAACTCAATTTTAAATAAATAAAAAATCTATTTATCATAATTTACTCATGTTGCATAAAACAATTAACCTATGTTTGTTCTCATGTGGCACCCTATTTTACGTTGTTTAGTAGTGAGTTTGTTGTACCTTTCAATAATTATCTGCAAACTAGAGTTAATAATGTCATTTATTTTGCATTTTTAGTTATGGTAAACATATTCACCATTTTAAATCTTAGTGTGAATAAAATACGATTAATTACAATTAATTATCATCTTTAACTCTCTAATTCAATTCTAGTTTAAATTATAGTCATACCAAATAATATTGTCATGCAATTGGTAAAAAGGAATTAGTCGCTTTCGATTCAATTTCAAAAATTGGCATTATTACTAATGTTTTGCTTTCAAGTTAGGAATGACTTATAGTTGATGTTAGTGTTTGTTGTACAACACAACTGTATCCAAAAATATTAGGTATACTTAGTACACCTTAAAATTATTTGAGCATATCTATCATTTAAGGTTTATTAGTAATCTCCCACAAAGAACCAATCTGAAAAAACTAGAGTCCAAAAGCTTATGTTCCACCAAAAAACAAATCTCAAAAATTCCTAGCTAGAAATTTATGCGAACCTCGTGTGTGTAGTATATATTCACACTTGTAATGAATAATGATTTATTGATACAGAAATGAAAAATGGAAAAGTAAAAAATAACGTGAATATTGTCATTATGATGATTGAAATGTATAATCTTTGATAATATTGCAATCCTTACCGATAAATACATGGTAATTTTATATTTTCAGATAAAAGCCGTCTTTCTATTACAAAAACAAGAAATTATTGTCAAGAACAAAATTTCTCAACGTTTTAGCCTCAAGGACAGACCTTCAGTATTTTAATCTGAATGACAACTTTTTTTAGGTATCAGTTTTTAGTTATTGATTGCAGTTTTTAGGCATCAGTTTGTAGTTATCGGTAGTAGTTTTTAGGTATCAGTTTTTAGTTCGGTAGCAGTTTTGGAAGAATGTTTGTCCTTATGAATAATTTTGGAAGAATGTTTGTCCTTATGATTATTTTTTAGGAGAATGTTTGTCTTTGTGGTTAAAATATTAAGGTCGTGTCCTTGAGGCTAAAAATATACAAATTTTGTCCTTTAAATTAAGGGAACATTTGCCATACATCCTTAATAACTTTCATAATTCACCAAAAATCCTTCGGATACAAAACATATAAATTTCGTCCTTATTTTTAAACACGGCTTATTTTTTTCCCAAACTACCCTTATTTGTCATGCTAAAACCATGAACCCATGCTTTTTTTATCATTCTACGTTTATTCCACATCAAAATCACATTTTCTTCTACAAAATCCGAGAAATCTACAAAATCGAACAGCAAAACAACCTAAATCAACTACAAATCTGACATATTCAAGATCAAACAAGGCAAAATGGGAAGATCGAAGGTGATATTCTCAATTTCTAAAGTAGTCGATTTATATTCCAACCTTTTTAATCGATGCATCTTAGGGTTTTTTGCAAGTGATTTAGATACATCAAAATTGAGAATGCAAACGATAAACTATAAAACTTACTCTAATTACTACAATTTTTGTTAAAAGTTGTTCAAAAAACTATTTGCTCTTTTCAAATTTCAAAGCAGATGTTATTATTGTGTTAGTTGCATATTATTAAGCAATACATTCGATCAATTTGACTATCTCTCTGCAATTTTTCATAATAATTACAAATCTATCAGTAAATATCATACTAATGTCAATTATTCACAATTATTGCAGACAAATATGCAACTATGTTGAACATGTTTGAATATCTCTACAACATTCATGTATAAACGAAAATAAGTAAGCATTAATGACAATATCACATATGGCTGCAACAATTCACTTTGATTGCTTACTTTTCAGCAATAATTGAGTTAAACAGACTAAACTCAGTTTTATGTGGAGTTTTTTGAATAGTCTAATGTCAATTATTCACAATTATTGCAGACAAATATGCAACTATGTTGAACATGTTTGAATATCTCTGCAACATTTATGTATAAAGGAAAATAAGCAAGCATTAATGACAATATCACATATGGCTGCAACAATTCACTTTAATTGCTTACTTTTCAGCAATAATTGAGTTAAACAGACTAAACTCAGTTTTATGTGGAGTTTTTTGAATAGTCTAATGTCAATTATTCACAATTATTGCAAGACAAATATGCAACTATGTTGAACATGTTTGAATATCTCTGCAACATTTATGTATAAACGAAAATAAGTAAGCATTAATGACAATATCACATATGGCTGCAACAATTCACTTTAATTGCTTACTTTTCAGCAATAATTGAGTTAAACAGACTGAACTCAGTTTTATATGCAGTTTTTGAATAGTCTAATGTCAATTATTCACAATAATTGCAGACAAATATGCAACTATGTTGAACATGTTTGAATTTCTCTGCAACATTTACGTATAAACAAAAATAAGTAAACATTACTGACAATATCACATATGGCTGCAATAATTTAGTTTAATTGCTTAGTTTTCAACAATAATTGAGTTAAACAGATTAAACTCAGTTTTACGTGCAATTTTTTGAATAGTTTAATGTCAATTATTCATAGTTATTGCAGACAAATATGCAACTATGTTGAACACTTTTGAATATCTCTGCAAGATTTATGTATAAACGAAAATAAGCATTACCGACAAAATCACACATGGTTGCAACAATTTAGTTTAGTTGCTTACTTTTCAGCAGCAAATGAGTTAAACAGATTAAACTTAGTTTTATGTGCATTTTTCTGAATAGTTTAATGTTAATTATTCATAGTTATTGCAGACAGATATGCAACTATATTGAACACTTTTGAATATCTTTGCAACATTCATGTATAAACAAAAATAAGCATTACTGACAATATCACATACAGTTGCAACAATTTAGTTTAATTGCTTACTTTTCAGCAATAATTCAATTAAACAGATTAAACTCGTTTTTATGTGCAATTTTTTGAATAGTTTCATTGAAATATCAATCTATTTCGAAAAAAGTGAAGAAAAATATGATGATATTTATAATTACAAACGCCGTATTTTCAAGTTTACAATTATTCAAATTGTTGCTGAAAAACAATTAATTTTTAAAATTGCTGAGATATATGCAACTACACCATATACAATTGGTTGCTGAAAAACTAGTAGGAACAACATCAACAAAAATAACAAAGTAATCCTCACGGTTATGAGCAGCCAACAACAAAATAGATTGAAGATCAGAATTAGTTTCAATATTCTTTCTCAATCCATCTCTAACATAGTATAATTCAAATGACAATGAACTCAATTCAGTCTATTTACCACAAATAACATTTCTCAACATAACAACCGAACTATCAAAATGAAAACGTAACGAACAGCTATCATATCCAAACTTCAACAGCACAAGCGCACCAACATCGCCAGGAACGCTGTAATTTAAAAATCAAAACAGAATTACAATTACAAAAAGATAAATAACAAAAAAATCCAGAATATATATGTTATTTGCTGATATGTAAATAATAGTTTTAAAAAATTGCACATAAATCATCACATATTAATAATATGCTGATATGTAAGCAATATTTGTAAAAAAATGCAGATAAATCAGCACAATCTAAGCTTAATCAAACTCATTGAAATACCAATATTATTTGCTGTTATGTAAGCAATAATTGTAAAAAATTGCAAATAAATCAGCAACTATTAGTAATTTGCATAGCATTTTCACGATACATATTCAAATTAATTGCGGACAAGTCCGTAAAATGTTTACAATAATTCCAAACAAATATGAACTTAATCAAAGCTAACAAAATATATCATCGAACATTACCCTATACACACACATTAATTTTTCAGCTAAAATAAACAGGAGAATACTTGTAATTTCCATTTACTTTAAAAAAACAAAAAAAAACAAACGAAATAAAATAACAACATTATCAAGCAATATCGCAATATCAATGAAAAACAAACAAAATCGACTACAAATCCAACCAATATTTTACCTAGAAGAAGATAAAACCATGAATTTGAAATAATATCTTAAAACAATGATCAAACTGAATCAGAATTAAAAACTTGCAATCGAAATCACGACCACCATTAAAATAAGCGTGAAAGGTAAACATGGGTATTTATGGAATAAATTTAGATGCAGATAAAAATAATATAATTCCCACTTACAAAAATCCTATTACATAAAGATGAAAATATAATTAATGGACTATGTACCTGCATCTCTTGAATTCGTGTTGCACATACTTCGTTTTCCTTTTCCTCTCCAATGGTTCCCAAACCCAACAACCTTCTCCCCGTCTCAAAACAAATTTCTCAAAAACCATTCTATTCTCTACTTCCTCCTTCGCTAAACCCCAACTCCCAACTCATTAACCTCATCTCTTCCCAAATCAAATATCCAAACTCCGAAACTCTCCAAAATTCCAAGAAGCTTCTCCCTTACCTTCAAAATAACTCAACTCTCACCTCCGTTCTCCTCCTCACTCAATCCAAGCCGCTGTCCTCTCTCTCTTTATTCTCTTCCTTACCTACCCTTCCTTCTCCTCTCAACTTCTCCATCTTAATCCATGCCCTCACCTTTTCAAACTATTACACTCATGCCACCGACACTCTCACCGTCTTCATCAATTCTCATCCATCTCGTGATATTCTGGCTTCTCTTTTACTATCGTCCAATACCCATACCTTAAATTGGTCTCCGACCGTATTTGACTTGCTGATCAAGGTTTACGTAAAATTAGGGTTTCTCGACATGGCTAGAGATGTATTATCTAGGGTTTTGCACATGGGATTTGCCCCAAAAACACGTACTTTTAACTGGATTTTGAACGGCTTGGTCAATAAAGATGCTACTTTGTGCTGGGAGATTTATAGTGAGATGAAGAGGGCTGGTATTGCTCCCAATGATTATACATTTAACATACTCGTTAAGGCGATTTCCAGAGGTGGAGAGGATGAAAAGATTGATGGGTTTTTGGAAGAGATGGAAATGGAAGGGTTTTGTCCAGATATCATTACATATAATACTTCGATTGATGGATATATTAGGAGGAAGAGACTAGATTGTGCTGTTGAATTGTTTAAGGTTATGAATAAGCGAGGGGTTGAGCCTGATTTGGTTACTTACACGATTTTGATGAAGGGTTTTTGCAAGGAAGGGAAAATGGATGATGCCTATATCATGTTCAAGAAAATGGCGGAGAATGGATTGAAACCAGATGAGTTTTGTTTTAGTGTTTTGATATATGGGTATTGCGCAAAAGGAATGATGGTGGAAGCTAGATATATATTTGATGAGATGGTTAAGGTTGGATTGAAAGTGGATGAGTATACATGCAATGCACTTATAGATGGGTATGTGAGGGTGGGAAAATTGCTTCCTTCTCTGAATTTGATATCTGATTTGCGGAAGAATAAGATTGTTGTTGGCACTGATGCTTATAGATCAGTTTTACGTTGTTTGTGTTTAGAAAATAGACCAAATGCTGCAAACAATTTATTGAATTGGTTTATGCAAGATGGGCACACACCAGATGTGGAGATGTATACTTTGATCATAGATTCTTTTTGCAAACATGATTTTGTGAATGAGGCGATTGAATTGAAAGATGAGATGATTGGGAGAAATGTTAAACCGGGTTTGGATGCTTATCGAAGTATTATCAGTTGCCTTTGTAGATTAGACAAAGTCGATAAGGGTGAGAGCTTGATATTGGAGATGACTGATTTTAAGTTGGTTCCTGATTCTGGAATTTGCACTTCCTTGGTTAGCGGGTATATTGAGAAAAGAGATTTGAGTAAAGCAGAATCAATTTTAAGATCTTTTGCTCGCAAGTTTCAGATATATGACAATTTTAGTCTGAATGCTTTGCTGAATATATATTCCGAGGCAGGAGAACTAGATGAATTGTTTGAGCTGCAGAATAGAATGAGGAAGTTGGGTTTTGTCCCAAATGCAGAGGCATGTAGGTCGATTATTTCAGGGTTATCAAGAAAGCGGCATCTGCTCTCCGGTAATGTAGATATGTATATTATTTGATTGTGAATAAGCTAAATGAAGTTCTTTCTAGATGTTCATAAAGGTGCATTTGCTAAATTGTCATATGGTTATATCTCAAATAATACCTGCCTTTATTGCAGCAAACCACACATTTTGATAGGATTTTATAAGTACTGTTGAACCAACAATTAAAATTATTTTTTGACATTGATTATGAAATTATTGAAGGTGATATTAAACAGAATAGTTTTATATGCTATTTGAGTTTACTGACTTAATCAGTAAATTTGATTTTTTTCCCCTTCTTTCTTACTGTATACACCATGTGAAGGATCAATTACCGTACACCCAAGTTGAGATAAATTTTATGTGCTTTGGAATATGTTGGAGAATTGAGCCTAAAAGGCAATAATTATGAGATATATATTGAAATGGTTAGAATTACTGATTACTGAATAAGAGTAATATTTTGATTGATTGAAAGTGAGCAGTAATACAATAACAAGCTGAAAGTTATACAGACGATTGAACTAAACATCTTGTTACAACTATCTCAAATTGTCAATGAACTTTTTTGCTTAAGATACATGTAGGCCTATCATGGATATCCAAAAAATTCAAAATCCGTCCGCATTCATCTACGAAAAGCGGATAAATATCCGATATCTGAAAAAACAGATACAATGCGAATATGAAGGTATGTGCATCTGAAAATTACTTGTCCGGTTTTTGTCAAGATTACCGTTCATATTTTATGTATTTTAGTACAATGAAAGACATGCGTTTATTTTTTTAATTAAATTAGTAGTTTTTATTATATGCATATATAATTCATATTAATTACTCAAAACTATTTATTATTATCATATTTGTTTATTTTGCACAACTATTATAGTCAATGAAATTTAAAAAAAAGCATACTAAACCAAAATTTATCGATCATTACCGGATAGGCAGTGACGAAACCAAATGGAAGGTGAGGTTGGCCATTGCCCAACCCAAGATTTTGGCATTTAAATAAAAAAAACAGAAAAACAGAAAACAAAAACGCGTACAGGGTCTCTTCCCGCCTAAAGAGAACTCACGCGAACCCAGATGTGAAGCGCAGCTCTAAATTCCATTGCCGATGTCCAACTTCTTCAATTCAACCTTCATGCTTCATTTTTTCTTTTTGTTTTGAGGTGTTACAGGTAATTCTTCTTTTAATTTTGTCAATTATTACCTCATTTAAATTCATTGATTTACTGTCTAATTAATTTGTTGAATTAAATCATACAAAGATTGAATCTTCCACTTTTAAATTTCATGAATTTTACTTGAAGACTGTCTCTTTTATTGTCAAATTACTTGAATTATGTGAAGATTGTTTCTTTTACTGTTATTACTGATTTGATCATACAAAAATCCCCAATTTGCTTATAAAAATTGTTTAATACAATTTACTTTTATTTTGTATCACATTTACTTTAATTTACTGTTACATATCTTTGTGGAATGAATATATAGCACCATTTATGGTGAACGACATGTTAAATGTCGAGTTGAAATTAATTTACATATTTGTTGCATTAGGCCATACAAATCTAAACTGGATGCGGTCTTACTATTCTTGATCTGTAAATTTGCTTATAAAAATTGTTTAATACAATTTACTTTTATTTTGTATCCCATTTACTGTAAATTGCTCTATTTTTCAATTTGAATATGGACTAAGAAAATGTTTAAAGAAGCGAATTGTTTAATCAGAAGTGGTATTGATTTTTTTTCCTGTTATAAAAGTGAATTGTTTGAACTTTGAAGCTATGTCGAAGAGACCAATGAAAATTTGTTTTCATTCTACACAAAAACATCCGATAATATTGCAACATCGTCTCCAAATCCTCCTTTGAATTTGAAGTTAAATAGCTCGGATCCTATCAATGAAGTGACTCCCATCAAAATTCAAAAAATTGAAGACACCGTGAAGCATGACCCAGGATTACGTCAAGCAATATGGATATATCATTATAAAGATCAAGATGCAATTTGTCATCGTTGCATCGGAATGGGACCATGTCAACCCGATTTAAAAGAAAATTTTAAAAGAAATGAAGACGGACATCGAAATGAGATTTGAATGGTTCAAAGATCATAAATGGCTTGAGTATTCCGAAACAACTCAAAAAGCTTAGGCCCCGTTTGGCTTGCCGTTTTTAGTTTTGTGTTTTCGTCTATACAAAAGAGTGTCTGTTGTATGTATTGTTGAAAAACAAACAATTTTGAAAAATGAAATTAACATGTAAAATAGAAAACAAGTTTATTTTGTTTTTCGTGTTTCGAGAGATAACAAAAGCACGGAAACAATCCAACTCCTTCATTGTCCGTTGGTGGTCGCAATGACTAAGAATTATAAATCTTGTTCTCTTATTTCTTGCTATTTCTTAGTGCAAGTTGAAAACACAAAACTCAAAATGCAAAATGAAACCAAACGGGCCCTTATTGTTTTCCTTGTTTTCTTTTCGATAAAAATATTTCTCAACATCACAAACAAGATACATGGATTTCTAATGGTACAATAGTTGGAAAAGAGTTGGCGGAAAAGATTGTTGTCTCAAAAAGCATGAAGAAGGTCCGAGTTCATTACATTCAAACAATGTTATGTTATTGGATTGTTTGAGCAATCCCTCACAGGGTATTGAAAAACAATTGAGTTTACAATCTGAAATTGAAATTAAAAAAAATTCGATTGCGAGTCATCACTTCAGTGAAAGCTATCTTATGGCTTGCATGTCAAGGTTGTGCACTTAGAGGAAATGATGAATCTATTGATTCATTTAATCGTGGAAATTTTCTTGAGTTGCTTAAGTATACAGCTTCATTTTCTACTAAAGTTGCAGAAGTGATATTAGAAAATGCTCCTGGAAATGATTCTTATGTTTCATCAAAAATTCAAAATGATTATGGATATTATTGGTGATCTTGTGAGAAGAAGAATTCGTGAAGAGATTGGTGATCTAAATTTTGTATCTTTGTTGACGAGTCACAAGATGAATCAAATATTGAGCAAATGGTCATGGTCATTAGATTTGTTAATGATGAAGGTTGTATACGAGAACGGTTTTTTGATGTCGCTGGAGTTGAAGACACCACTACGCAAACTTTAAAAAAAGCTTGTTCTGACGTACTTGATCAAAATGGTTTGCTTGTTCAAAAATATGCGAGGTCAAGGATATGATGGTGCTAGTAACATGAGAGGTGCTTGGGGTGGATTACAAGCATTGTTTCTAGAAGAATGTCCATATGCATATTATGTGCATTGTTTTGCGCATCGATTACAACTTGCATTGGTTGAGGCTTCTGGTGAACTATGTGACATAGAGTTATTCTTTCAAATGCTAAATTGTATTGTAAATTTAGCAAGTTCGTCTCCTAAAAGAAATCAACAACTTAAAACGGCTATAAGAAAAGAAGTTGAAGATATGATGTTGAGTGGAACTTCACAAACAACAAACAGGTACTGGTACAAATCAAAAGACCACCTTACGACGACCAGCTTCTACTCGTTGGAGCTCACATTACTCTTCAGCTTGTAGCTTGCTTAGCTTGTATAAACCCTTTCACGTTTTCTTGAAATTATAAAAAAAAGGTCTAAATAGAAAAATGCGCGCTGAAGCAAATGGTGCTCTACTTGCGATGGATACATTTCAATTTGTCTTCATATTGCACTTGATGGTCGAAGTAATGGGAATCACCGAAGTTCTTTGTCAAGCTTTTCAGAAAAAGTCTCAAGATATCTTAAGTGGAATTCATTCAATCTCGATCATGAAAAATCTTCTTTGAATGGTGAAAAGTGGGAATGTCTTTTGAATAATGTGGTATCCTTTTGTAGTAGCAATTCAATTGCAACACCAGATATGAGTTCTCGTCAATTAGAAGGAACAAGACGCTCTAGTCAACAACGTGATGAAATTACCATAGAACATTATCGTTATGATATATATATATATATTAAATGAAACTGATGACACACAAGTAATGGAGCTGTCTACAAGATTTTCAGACACAATAATTGGACTTTTAAGTCTTTGTTCTGTTTTGGAACCAAAGAATAACTTTGAAGCACTAAAAATTGATGAGGCTTGTTTGCTAGCTAAACAATATTATCATGAAGATTTTAGCGAGTTGAAAATTGATTTTCAACTGAAACATCAATTGCTACATTATGAGCAAGATGTATGTCTTGATCATTGCTTTCGTAACATTTCAACACTCTCGAAGTTGAATAAGGAGTTAGTTAAATTAAAAAAAAAACCAAAATATACCCTCTTGTTCACAGATTGATTTGTCTAGTGTTAACTCTTCCAGTATCTACTGCAACCATAGAGCGAGCATTTTCAACGATGAAATTGATTAAGACACCACTTCGTAATAAGATGGGAGATGATCTACTTGGAAATCACACGATAATATATATTGAAAGAGAGATTGCTAAAAGTCTTGATGTTGAAGCGATTGTAGAGGTAGGAAAGAGGTAGAAAGATCTTTCCTACGCCTTCAGTTTCCTACGCAAAATTTTCTAATAAATCACATGATCTACTAGAAAATACTTCAGTTTCCTACGCAAAATTTTCTATGCCTTTCCTACGCCAAAAGGCGGGGCGTAGGGAAGACGTAGAAAAGAGGTAGAAAGAGGTAAAGGCGTAGGAAAAACGTAAGAAAATTTCCTACGTCTTTCCTACGCCAACTTCAATATGTAGAAAAATAATTGAGCTGTGGGAAAAGTGTAGGAAATCCTCTAAAAGACGTAAGAAATCCCCTACATCAAAATTATGCCGTAGAAAAGACGTAGATAATGTTCTACGCCATTTTCACCCCTCTGTTAATTTTCTATAAATTCAAACTGGCGTAGGAAAGATAGAAAATTCCCCACGCGGAACAAAAAAATATTGTTTTTTTAATTTTAATCAACATATTATTTCCGTGTACATATTTGACCTCCAATTATTCAACAGAAAGAAAAAACCCTAATCTACAGTCGTAGATCTCTTCTTCACGCACGCGATAGGGGAGAGCCAACGAAGAAAAGAACATTTCAGAAAAATCGCGGCGAGGTTAACTTAAATCAAAAACCCTAATCCCAAAACGCAAAATTCCATACAGCCCCTGCACGCGCGATCTGACAAGCTCTATACTAGGCGGTGCTGGAGGCAGCTCGATGAGGCGATATTGAAGGCAGCTCGCGCGTGACCTGGAAAAAGTTGAATTCTGTTTGGGTGAATTTTTAGGCATTGAGAGCAAAAGAGGTGAATCTGCTGTTTTCGATTGTTGATTCTGAAGCAGTGCCTACATCTACTCTGAGATCTTGTGTTAATCTTTTGTGGAAACAGCTCGATCATTTTGATGAAACATTCTCGTTAACATCAGGTACTACAATTTTAGATTTATTTTGTGAATCATGTTTCTGTTCTTTTTTCCTTTGATGTTCAAGTCAACATCAGATCTTCCTTTTCCTTCTATTCGCACCTAACGTTCAGCTAGAAATAAGATTTAAGTAAAAGAATTTTTTTCTGAAATTGCAAATAGTTTATAGTAAAAGAAGAATCATTAGAGTTGCGATGGTTCAGTATCAGTTTTTGGTGTGTATTTTGTAAGAACAAGCTAACATCATATACCAGGGATTAAAGTATACATGCTCTACCAATGTCCTTTAAAACAATTGTATGTTTTCATGGTTTAGACACGTATATGTATTCTTGTTCCACAATTAACTCTTCAGCTTTAGCACAGTTTTAACTATACTTTTTTCCAAGTCATAACTATGAAAGTGTGTATCTATGAATGAGGCACATATTATTATAATTTTACAATATGGTTGATGATTTTCCATGTGCATTTAGATTATGTTTACAGATAAAAGAGCACTGACAATCCTATATGGTTGTAAGTCAGCAGTAGTTTGATACTTACTTTTTACAGATGAGATAGATTTCTAACCAGCATTTTTTATTACAATAACATTTTACTTTTGACATGCAATTTTCCTTTTACAATACTTCAATAATAAAATGACAACACTTCAACAATTTAAGTGCGCTTAAGCACTTGATGATACCAAGTTTTGGAAATCAAGCATCAGACAATTAAATCATGCTTAGATTTGCGTAACATAGCTTCTGCATTGCTATTGTTTAAAGCATTTACCCATGCATGTTATCAACCGTCTACTCATAGAAAAGTGGAACTCTAGACCATACATGGGATTACATCATGCCACATATGCATTCCTTCTCAGGATCCTCTTACAGCGCCAAGCTTGAGGTATCTCATGAGCAGAGAGTGTGGTAACAGAGCCCTAAGATTCAAGGAACTACCAAAATAGTCAAAAATAAAATATTTCAGTAAATTCATAGGATCTAAATACACTAGCTCTTCTATTTTTGTGTTTAGCTTGTTGGTGTGTGTACTGTTTTGTGTTTAGTTTGTTGATGTATGTTTTGCTAAGTATATATGCTTCAAAAGTTAATGTGTGTTTTGTTGAGTATATGCCTTTAAAAGTAAATGCTAACGACGAGTACTATAAAACAAAAAAGAAGAGTAAAATTAGAAAAAACAAAAAGCTTGATTTCAGATCATTATGTAAACAAGGAAACTAGTAGTAATTTTATGCAGGAAAAATAGAAACCATCAAATATGCTGAACCCCCTTGATTTCATTTTCCACCTTTAAAATCCAGATCCACGAAATTTTACTTGAAATTTTCAGGTATTATAGCAGCCTCCAAGTATACACCAAACAAAAACTGAAATGACAAAATTTTTAGAAACTGCTTTGCATTAACTTGTATATATATTTTCAGCATTCCTACAAATCAACTAGGCGAAAACTAACTACCCATAGACTCTGCATCACCCTTAATTTGAAAGCAGAGTATGAATTTTTGGTCTTTTCCAAATTCCAATATTGTTTACAACTACCTAATATTTGAAAAGTAAGTAGTCAGACTACAAGAAGCTCTCATATTCTGTTCCCTTGAGAACGCTGGAGACTTCTTCCCAATTTTCGATGTGGTCAGATAATGGCTTTGTATGGATTTTCACGTGCCTTCTTACTAATCCTCTCTGCGGCAATCTCAGCAAATTTATAACATCCATCAGTTTCTGCCAGAACAAAAACATGTGAAAAAAATTAATGGAAAATGATGTAATTGTCAAGTACTTGTTTTGAAGATTTATATCATTAAAAATAGATGAAAGAAATATTTTGAATTAATGTGTAAGCTAGATACAAGTAAGGATACATAACTGTAATGGACTAATGCTTAATTATATGCCACAAAAATATAACATAAATCACGGCACCACAACTTTTTTCCCTTTCTTTCTTACTTTATTTATTTAGTTGGGATTATAGTTAATATTATAACAAGAAAGTGTAAATAAAATCATGTCTTATTACAATTATATATCCTAATATAATCAATCTATCAAGCAAAATCAATACTCAGTAACTTACTGTGTGATTGTTAATAAGATCTTCATAGTAAAGAACAATATGTTGGGTACTTTTGAAGTATTCCAATGCATCAACAACCATCTGGTTAGTTTGTTTCAGAGTTGAAACCAAAATTGTTGAATTGATTGTTGGCTTATATCTTGCTAGTAACTTGGCCTGTGTGACATAACTATACCATGTTATGACAATGTTTTTTCCAAAAGTTGTATATTCATAATCGAGCAAAAATGAGTACCTCATCTTTGGAGTGTACATGAGCTTTGTGAGTCCCGCAAAGTTGCTTCGTATCTCGGTCGTGAGTATTTGCAAGTATAGAGACTAGTCGGCAAAGTAGATTTTTTCAAAAAAGAAAAATAGGTGTGACTCCTCTTCTGTTGAAGTATGAAACCATTCCTTCATGGTTCTGAAGGAAACCCCGAAATTTGAGTTTTGAGTGAAGAAATATATTATAAGTAGTTAAAAGTTTGATGATCTCAACATACTACAGGCAAGGCATTACGTGCCTGAGATAAATGATACCAAAAAACAAATAATAACTCAGCTGTAGTAACACTAAAAAACTAATCAATAATACACAAAAGAACAGATCCTTGGTTAGAGATGATCCAAATCCTTTAGCTATTATAATTGTCAAGTACAATCAAAATGAATAATATTAATCAACTATCAAGTACTGTCAAGTATAGAATTCGTATTAGAAGTTCTATAACTGGGATTTTCACTTCAAGGGCTTATTTGTGCAGGTAATAAGTTTTAAGGACACTATTTCTAAAAAATTAGTTTTAAGGACATTTTACAGGAAAAAGATAAAAGAATTTATCATTTTCAGTTATACAGAAATAATGATAAAAAGATTTATCATTTTCATGTATAACTTAAAAAGATAAATGAATTTATCATTATCCTGCAAATTGTCCTTAAAACTAATTATTTAGAAGTGTTGTCCTTAAAACTTATTACCCTGAAAATAGAAGCCCTTCAACATAATTTCCACTTCTATAACTGTCTAGAAGCAACTATGTTAACTAGGTAAAAATATACAATAGCAACCAATGATTTCTTTTATTAGTGCATTATTTAACTAGCATATTATTTTAGTAGGCATTTACTAGTTATTCAAATAATCATTTAACAAATGATAAGTAAATAATATAATAAATATACAAATATCTTTCCTCTAATATTTTCAGGAGTTTCTGGTAAATAATATTAGTGTGTGTGTGTTACATCTATTTTTTTGGTCATAATATTTTCCACTACATGTACGTGAGTCTTTTTAATGGATAGATGATGCTTCACCAGCAATTGTGAAGCAGATATGGAACAGGAAAGCAAGTTTGAAGTATCGGGACTAGATTCACAGTATCAAAGAGTCAGGGAAGAAGCATCCGAACCTACCTCAGGAGATATACGAGTAGTTTTTGGCATATTGGGAGCTTCCTGAAGTAAAAGCTCAGGCAG
This sequence comes from Allium fistulosum, assembly GCA_030737815.1. Lineage (NCBI taxonomy): Eukaryota > Viridiplantae > Streptophyta > Magnoliopsida > Asparagales > Amaryllidaceae > Allium > Allium fistulosum. The sequence goes on along the minus strand of CM060905.1, from coordinate 490,669,426 downwards.
AAAAATTTGCAAACTCTAGGGCTCAAAACCAAAAGCGACATTGTGGTGGTTCGAGATCCTTTGCGGATTATCAAAACGATTTGGTTCGATCTCTAAAATTTTGTTTTAACTTTAATTTACATCAGGTTATCAAAATTTTGTTTTAACGTTAATTTACCCTATTTTTGTCTTTATTTTCTACACCGATGAACTTAATAGGGAGCCAACTACTTGTGAAGTGTATTGTAGGACTCACAAGGTCACTTCAGACAGCGGATCTACCACTAGTGGATGGATTGATGAAGCATCGATTGAATTTGCAGTAAGTGATTCTTATAGCTTGGTTTTAATAACTGGTTAATAGTTTATTATGTGCATATAAGATACACCTAAAGTAAATGTATTTATATTATACCATGTGTGAAGCACAGGTTCCCAATAGTGTATAAACTGAAAATATCAAGTTTTTTTCTTTTTGACATCATGGCAGTGTCATGTACTTTTATTTCTTTAGGCTTACCGCCTATGTGGTCATTGGGCATCAAGCATCAATTATATAACTATCGTTTGGGCATAAAACATCATGTTATGCTATTTTTTTGTGTGATCATTTTACACATCAAACAACAGATATGGGTGTTGATGTCACAGTTGCCACATAACACAACATTAATATTAATATTCCTACTATTTATTTCTAACAATTTTTTGTTTCCGAGTAACAAATTTAGGAGTGACAAAGGGACCGTTAATATCACAAATGTCATGATGTTTTCTAGGTGCAGTAATTGTGTCAAAATATTTAAATGGTTAATGGTGAATGCACTTATTACTAATGATGTTTTGTTTGGGTGGTCAGTAGAAAAGTAGGAAGTCCGTCCCATTGCCTTAGGTATTAGGTTCGTTCATTGAATTTGTAGCTTGATTCGATTGGATATGCAGTATTTTATATAATGGTTTGGTAGGCACATTTTTCTAAAACTTCAGAGAGATGTGTAACATCTTTCCGTTCTATAGTTGAATGGCGAGACTGAAGTTCCATTTTATAATTTCAACCTTTATGTAATGATGCCGAAGGTCAATAGTTAGGATGTTAAGTTATATGGTTATCATTTGTTCCCAAAATACAGTACATGTTCGAATAACTTAACAGTACCAGATTTTCTGTATTCTAGTAACTTAACTATCAGTCACTTCTTTATGGCAGCTATTATATTTCTCTGATAACCTTACTTCATGAATGTGCGTTTAATATGTGAATTCTTCCAGGTGCTAATTTTAACAATGATATATTATTCGAAATAGGATAAAAGAATGAAATTTATATATTTGATAACAGCATAAAAATGAAAGTGCAGCTCTTGAAGCCAACGAAACTGTTGAATGTAGTTTATTAAATTAGTTACGAATTATCATTTTACTTCTCTTCCATAGGTACATTAAGTTAACAGAAGGTTGGGATGTGTGGCTCCAAGGTTACAAGATTCACTTAGAGCTGAAATATTGATTTGCAAAATTTGTGAAAGTTAAAATAATAATAATAATAATGTTGTTGTTATATAGACCTATATGTTAATTATGTGATATTTAATAGCTGCCCTATCACACATCTCGACTTATACATATATCTAATAAAAATTTATTTGGAAAATTACAAATACAGGCACATTATCAAGCCAGAATCGAACAACCGAAAAGCCAAGGCATAGAAATTTCCTATGAAGTCGAGGAAGAAGTATTTGATATGCTTACTGGTCGTATAGCTAAAAGAAAGGATCGTAGGTCCTATTATGGTAATATCCTTGGAGTAAATATTTAAACTTTCAACAAAACATTATTTTAAATAGTTTAAAATGTAGAAATTGATGCAATATTTGATGAAATGCAGAAATACAAAGACGCCACTTATAGCATCAATAAAGGAGAAGCACAGACTAGAGAGAAACTAGAGGAAAAGGTGGAGCGTCAATAAGGGAAAATTCAAATGCTAAAGATGCAGTATGAACAACTCACCGAGATGCTTTGACAGTGATTTGGTGGAGAGTTGAATGATCGTTGTGAGGGATGAGGGTATTTTTTATTCTTAGTGGTATCTGTATGATGTTGGATTATGAACATATTATCGAATTATTTTGACATATAAGAACTTGATTAATATTGTTTGACTTCGTAATATGAATGAGATATTTGTTTTTTGAATTAAAGACGAATAATTTGATGTTAATCTTTTTGTTGGAATGTGTACATATATGAAATAAGTTGATTTTAGTTTCTTAATGTGGTGAAAAGAAACATAATAGTAATATATCAAAATTGCTTCAGAAAAGGAGTAGGAAAGACGTAGGTAAATGAAATATTGATGCGGCAAAAAGTCATGTGCATGGCGTGGGAAAAACATAATTAACACAGCCGTAGATAAATGAATGGCGTAGAAAAGACGTAGTGAATGTAATATGTAAGAATGACGTAGGAAAAGCGTGGAAAGTAAGACGTAGGGAAGACGTAGGTAAACTAATGATGTAGGAAAGGCGCGGGTAACGAAAGAAGTAAAAATGTCGTAGCAAAACCGTAGGAACAACGAGGCGTAGGAAAGGCGTAGAAAAATCATAAAGTAGGAAAGACGTAGGAAACAATCCCACGGACGACGTAGGTAAAACGTGGATATTTTATTAGCTACGCAGGTTTTACCCACGCCAAAATTGACGTAGGGGTTACGTAGTTGCTGCATTTACCTATGCTCCGCCTACGCCATTTTGGCGTAGGTAAACCACAGTTTTTTTGTAGTACGTAGGGCACGATTTAAATAGATTATTTAGTAGCTTATGTATTTTGTGTGTAAGTTTATAAAATTACCAATATTATGCAAGTAGTCAAACTCATTGTTTTAGTGTGTCTCAAAATGTACTACACTAAATCACTTTAGTTTAATTTCAGTTTTTCTGTTATGTGTTCGACTACTTACACAACTCTGCCCAACGCAAACAAAAATCGTGGTTTTGTCGATGCAGATAAGATAATCATTTGATATCCATCTGTCGATGCGGATACCGTTATTCGAAAATGTATCTGGATGTAGATACAAATATGATACTATTCGTATACGAAAGTATCCGTTGACATATCTAGATACATGTATAAGGTTTTCCCCCGGACAGAACTTACAGAACACGCCATTTAGGAAGCAAAAATCTATTATGGAATGCATCTGGGAAATATTAGGTATATGGGTTGTCTAAAGGTAAATATGAGACGTGACCAAGAAGTTGAAACTTTAAAACATGCTTAGAAATTTAACATTTGAACTCATAGAAAGATACTTATTGTTTAGCTTATTACAAAGGCGTGTCCTACATATTTATCAACCTTGGCATCTTAGCATCAAGTGATTCGGTTGAAGGAAAACATGAAAGAGAAACAACCAAATTGGGTCATGTTATAATAGTGAAGTGTACAGCTGCTTTCATAACTAGCCAGCGGCAATGCTATTTGTCGTTGTCCTTACGGGATCGGTTACTTTCATGGATATCATTGGGTCTATTCATTTCTTTTATGACTTTGGTCTCCTTTACATATTACAACCTTCGACGAAACCATCATGAATAAGTTATCATTTTTTAGAGGGCTTATGTGTGATTCATAAACTCTATTATCCAATTTTTGCCTGTAATTCAAGAATCATTCCACTGCATGGTTATTCGTGTTAGAATTTGTGATAGCGATGCTAATACACAAGGTAATAAATAACTAGAAGTAGAATTCGGTTTTAGAGTACATCCACAGATTGCACAAAAACTGGATAATCTGTCCATGCAAAGCATGATTCTTCCTATAGAAAGAAGGTGTCTGGATTTACAAGTTTTGACAATTTTCTTGTGCAGTTTTGGACTTTGGTGTATTTTGCAAGTGAACCTTATAATTTGTGTCGATTGGTGACAAATATAAATTAATTTGGGTTGCCATCATTAAGGAAACTAGAATTTTGAAATTTCTTTTGAAGGGAAATTTATTAGTGATTAATAAAAGAATTGATAATAGAAATGCGTGTGGTATGACCATGGATAACAAAAAATTAAGAATTAACCCTAGTCATTTACCCATATGTTTTGAGAATATTATGATGGAATCAAGGATGAATTCGGTCATTGGTATGAAGAAGTTGAGCGGTAAGAATTGAAGAATTCGGAAGCTGCAAATAGAATAATGGTCGGTTTCATTCTAGTCATCATCCATAGTCTTCACAAGTTAAGACGATTGTTAAAAAACCGTTATAAGAATGAGAAAGCGAAGGAAAAAAACTGACTAGAATGGACGATGAGAAGTGGGCTAAAATGGGTAGAAAAAAGATGGCGATTGTCCAACAGTATTTGGATAAATATTCGTGTGGAAAACAAGAAGTCTGTTTATACGCTATGGTGATAACTGGAGGGAGTCAACATGATATTCAATGTTGCTGGAATGACCTAATGAAAATCAGTTAAAATATGCAACACCGTTAAATTTTGAATTCAAAAAGGTAGAACCATAATTTTAAGTGGGATCCTCTACATATATTGTCTACATATAAATTGTCCGTGTTGAAATTTTGAAGAAAAAAACACTTTTGGTATAATAGTTTTATTGCATGAAATTTGTAAACGAACAAAATGTTAGAGAGTATTGAACTGAATTTTAATATATTTCGAACCATTGGTATAGTTAAATATAAAATTGATGGAAGGCGTAGAGTTTTACAGTGCGTTTGCAACGAACGAAAACGGGGTATTTGAATGGGGAATTTGAGTGGATCATTTGGACGGGAAGGTTGAGTGAATGGGGTATGCGTTTGGGGCTGCGAACGGATATTTGAGCGAGGTATTTAAGTTGTGATTTTTAAATGTAATTAATTTATAATTTATTAATTATTATTTTTATTATGTAATATGAGTTTAATAATTGCAAATAATAAAATTTAAATCACTCAATTTTCATTAAAACAAACCAATACATTTTATATTCAAGTGCATACAAAAAAAAACCAGACAATGACGGCAGAATACAATCAAATGGTACACCATAAATGCTTGCAATGTTTCCACCACATCCAAGGTTGTGGAATCTTTACAAAAAATCTAAATAATCTTCCACCGTTGAACAGGGAAAACAGCAGACAGTATAGAAAGACAACATTGGACGGCGTTGATGAAACGTTCCGTCTAAACGAACGACCGTCCAACGACAGGCATGCTCGAGCTGCCATGCTCGGTCTGACTACTACATCTGGGTTGAATTGGTGGTGTCACCGGCCATCCAATTGGAGTATAAAACTGCATCAGCAACAGTGAAAAACTAAGCTGGTGGAGTATGAGGTATCAGATATTTGCAAGTGCCATTTCTTATGTAGTCTTCAAATTGCTTATCCAACTCTCTGAATTTAATAGAAATTTTTTTTTCTTCTAAATTTCTTATTTTGCAGTGGTGTTTCATCACTTCTCGGAACCGTCCAACTGATCGTCCTACATCTTTCCTTCTCTCTGCAGAAGTTTATACCAATCAGTCCAAGAGTGTTTAAGGTTGTTCCATTGGTTCTTTATCTGTATGTGGGAACAGTCAAGGTTCAAACTGTCGTTAAATGCGGCTGCCACAGACGTATAAAACTCGCTGACCGAACTTCTTCTGCTCGGTAGAAAGTCAATGCACAGATCTATGAATAGCTACTCCCTTTTGAATGTCCATAAAGCAATGGGCTGGGAGGAATTATAAGCAGTAGTAGAACCAGAAGAGTGCGCCATACTGAAATCTGAAAATTGCAAGAAACAGAAAAAATATATATAATAACGAAGAAAAATACCTGAAAATATGGTCGAGCGGTTTGGTAGAAATTGAGAAATGCGAGGATGGGGCTGTTTTTGCTGCTGGTATGAGAAATGGGGTTTTGGAGGGAGGGAGGGGGGGGGGGGGTTGGAGGTAGGGAGGTGATCATTATAAAGGAGTGGAGGGAGCCGAAATGAGTTGTCCGTTGGAGTGAAACGACACGTCGCGTCAGACACGAACATATCTCTTCACTCCAACTAGTCCAATGTTCCATTTTTTAGAGTTGGAACGTTGGAGCGTCCGACGCTTTGCCAACGTTAGTGTGTCGAATTTTGACTACGAACGGTACCTTAATATTGAGCAAATAGTAGAAAAACCCATTTAGTTTCATTATATAATTCAAATATGGACGAGTTGATTTGATGGTGATGAGAAAGGTAAATCTCAATGACAATGAATGTCACAGTCGGAAAGAGATCACTTGATGCCAAAATCAGCACATAATTTTTTTTTATATATAAAAGGACTTTCTCTTTCCTATTAAAGGTGTTTTTCGCAAAATATATAAAAATAACTCTGTATTATGATTGACTGTCACATTGGGACCGGGACATTTGAGACTATATTAACGCTAAAAATGAATGCTAACACCCCGGTGTGAATATTAGTAAAGTGAAAGCACCACCCGTTGGTACGGGAACTAAAACAAGCAGATAATTGCAGTAAAAGTAAAGAGACAGCAGTTTTTACAGTGGTTCGGCTCAAAATCAAGCCTACGTCCACTTTATCTTCTTTATTGCTGATTTGATTACAACTTTTTCAATGATTCTTCGATTACAACACGATTAAAACGAGTAGCTAGAACTTCGATGTAGAAAAGCTCCTTGGATCCATGTTGAATGATTTAGATCTTTTCCCAAAGTTCGTTGAAGCGTCTTCGGTGTTTGAAGTGTTGAAGGAGTCGAGAAAACAGCAAAGTATCGGCCTTCCAGAAATGATCCAAAAGTCCTCTTCCAGGTGGAGCAGGCGGGGTATTTATAGAGAAAATCTAGAGGTAGGTCGTAGGTCGTGGACGACTTAGGGGTTAGGTCGTAGGTCATAGACGACTTAGGGGTTAGGTCGTAGGTCGTGAGCGGCCTAATGAACACGGGTTATGGCTTATAATGGTTTCGTTTTGCTAATTGCTTTGGCTGGTAGGTCGTAGCGACCTAAGAGGAATGGAATACGACTTAAGTATGTCGAGGCATCAAGTGGAGCGACCTAGGCTGGGCTTAAGAATGACAGCGACCTAATCTTGACGCGATCTATGATCAAGCGACATAGGGATATGTAGCTTGTTAACTCGCTAGGTCGCTGGGTCATTAACTCGCTAGGTCGATGGGCCATTATCTCGCTAGGTCGCTGGGCCGTTAACTTGCTAGGTCGCATTCATTCCATTGTTGTGCTAAATCTCTATGCCGTTGATCTGCTTGGATCGTTGGGTCGTTAAGTCGCTAAGTCGTAGCCAAACTAGCTCGTTATAGATCTATGTTAGCTCGCTGGTCATTTAGGTCGTTAGGTCGCTGAAACATTGTGAACTTGTTAAGTCGTGCTTGTTAAGTCGTGTGCTTTCCTTGAATAGTTGAGTCGCCATTCAAAAAGGGATTAACACTTGCCCCTCGAAGTACACGCCTAGGTTATAGGTCGTGTGCTTCGATTTAACTTTGCCAGGTCGTGGGCGACTCAAGTACCCTGTTAACTCGCACCATCTTGAATCGCTAAGTCGTGAGCGACTTATGAGGGAGATAGGTCGTTCGTGCCGATTCGAGTTCCATTGCCCCTGTATATAAGTCGCTTAGGTCGCTTCTTCTCCTCACTTTTCTGCCTATCACTTTGCCGCCATTGCTATATTTGAGCTCAAGAACTTCAAAGCGAAACTTCACTCCTTGTTCTTTCGATTATCATTTCCAACAGCGAATTTAGGTAATTCCGATCATCAATTCGCCGCGTTTACCATCGATTCCTCCATAATCTGTTCCATACAATTTTCGTTATCATGTCATAAGACTATACTCTGACTCACCCTCAGATTTTTGTTGAATCATTGATGATTGCTTTGAAAATGAATCGGCTTAGGGTTTCACATAGTTATTTGGTGTATGTTTGAATTTGTGGAGTCAGTAACGATTTCTGGAAATTTGGAGGAGATGATGGGGTTTTAGGTGTTTGGAGAAGACGAGGAGATGTAAGGTTAACGGGTTAGTGGATAGCGGGTTACGCCGTGGTGCTTTGAGCGATGCAACAGTGGTGGACGCGTGGCAAAGTGTGATTGGAGAATAGGACTTAGGTTTTTTAATGGGAGATAGCTTGATATCGCCGAGCTACTTCAGGAGCGACCTAGTGAATCGAACGACCTAAGAACCCTCGTGTCTTAAGGGAAGCCGAACGACTTAACAAATCTGCGACCTAACTCTTTGCGTCATAAAGTTTAGGTCGCGGTTACACCTGAACGAGCTATTACTTAGACAAATTTGCACTGCCTTGACCTGAAGTTTCATGCCTTGAACTCTTTGACTTGGGCACTTTTTAACTCGTAGGAACATGACATTGCTGAACTTTCTGACTTAAACAGTGCAACTTAAGGAAGCTTCGACCTATGCTAAGTCGCTTGAGCTTGACTACTTGCAAAAATTTACAGCACTTAACTTGAATTTTCAACTTGAATTACCGAGATAACCTGCCTGAACTTGTTGCACTTCTTTACATATTATATTAACTTTAATGCTAATCAACCTGTTAAACACAACATTTGCAGACGAATGGGACGAATATACTCATCATCGACTGTCCACTTCGAGTGATGGATTAGATTAAAGAAACGATATTTTACTTAAGTAAAATAGTATGAATCTGATTAAAGATGAAGTGATGTGAATCGACTGATTTAAATGAAGTATCAACGCAAAATGCATACATCTATAACTGCTTATTGCTAAATATTATCTGCATTGGTACTACACTTAACTTTGATCTAATAACAAGCCTTGAAACTTTCTGAATTGACGTGTATCAATCAGTACTATTTCAAGTTTTATTTTATTTACTTGTTATTTCAGTAGCTTTGCACAACACTTCACACGCTTTTAGGAAACGTGCACCTTCATATTTGAATGTCCAGTTCCTTGTGTAGAATGACTTCTCAACGAGAAGAGATAGTATGTCAAGCTGGAGTGGTCTTCCCAATAGCTAATCCCTTGGATGATCCCCCAGAAAGAACTTCAACCACTCTGAATCAACGGGTGTTCAGTCAATTATGTGTTCAGTTTGGTATTGCTGAAGCGGACGCTTTGCTTCCTGGGGTAAACGATACTGCTGACTGACCACCTCTTGGTTTTATCGCAGTTAATCGTCAGATGTGCGCGAGTGGAGCTATTCCTCCCTTTAACGATTTTCTTCGACAGCTCCTTCTCCGATTAACCATCTCTCCTTTCCAGTTGCACCCCAATGGTTATGCCATCTTGATGGGACTGTGTGTACTGTTTAGGAGGACACTTGACCGTCTTCCGAGCTTTGAAGAGATTTGCTATTTGTGCACGTTTGCGAAGAATAAAGATCATCCTTCTATTGTACTCGTGAGGAGCGCCAGGAACCGTAAACTAATCGCTGATCTTCCTGAAAGCGCCCACGGGTTTTTGAATCAGTTTTTCTTCGTTCGTTGCCCTCCAGGATTCTACGGCATCTGCAGAATAGGAAGTAAGATTGTCTATCTCCATTCACTCCATTTTTGATCCTTTCAGAATTCGGGTTGTCAAGTATTAACTTCATTTTTACTCTTGTAGCACTTCCTCCTCCTTCTAAAGACTCCAGTCACAAGTCAACTTTTGAAAGGCTAAGTGCTGTAGCCGTCGAAGGGAGGAGTATCAAATTTCTTTTGAAAGATGAATTTTTACATCAATTTGGCCTTTTACATCCTTCCCGATCCCTTCAGCTTCGCGATGCCCTTGCTTCTCAACTGGAAACATCTGATGCCCCAGTCCTCGCAAAAGAACTTGCATCGAAAGAACTTGTTGCAGAAGCTTCATTGATAAAATGTTCCGGTTTTGCTGAGGGTGCAGAGTTTTCCGGCAAGTCTAAACTTCTTCCGGTTATCGAAGAAAAGGAACTCCCTCAACGTCCCGGGAAGGCCGCCACGGAAGTTGATGAGGGGACGGAGAAGGAAAGTTCTGCCACAAAAAGTGCTGAGCATGTTGAAGAAGGAATTGCTGGTGCGACTCACTCGGCTGGGCACGACGGTGACGGCATCTTCGGGGGGTTAAGCGATTTTATGGTGACTTCTCAAGAGCTTTTTAAAGATGATACCATCGCTTCTAAGCTTGTCTCTCCATCGGTTGAGGCAACATCCGTCTTGCGACCACTTCCGTCAACCCAAGAGTTGACTCCTGCCGTGAAAGTCGATATTTCTCCAATTTTGAAGAGTGGTTTGTAGCTTGACGCGCGTAGTTTGCACGCTACACTCACTTAGGATTTTTAGCAGTTACTCGCACTTGATTTCCTTTTCTGGAGATTTCTAAATTCTATCTCTTTTTCGTTTTCAGGTTCTCCAATGGGACGAAGCGGCTCATACTACGATGATTTCCGACGCTATGCCAAGCGTGATTACTATGATCCCAGGCGTTATCTTCCTGCACCTAGGGAAACTGATGAAGAAAGAGCTGCCAGGAAAGCTCGTGAGGGGCAGGCTTACGAGGAGCGCTATGGCAGAAGAGGCGAGCGCTATGACTCCTCCCAGAAAGACGATGATTCCCACAAAAGAAAATCTCATGACGATGGAGGGAAGAGTCATGTAGTTGAGGACCCAAGCAAGCGGGCCCGACTTAGCGAGAAATCTTCTTCTGAAGTTCGTAAAGCGCCTGCTTCTTCCGTTTCTTTAGACATCCCCTCCAGCTCTCCTGCTCTTCAGAGAACTGATATTCAATCAATAATTAATAGGCCTTCGTATCAGGTCGAGAAGCCTCCACCTACGCTTTAGAGCCGATTCCCAAATTGGTGTTTAAAAGGAGTGTGCTTCGATTTAGACCTAGTCCCAATCGATAAGCAAGCCATGTTAAGGAATCTTGATGCGGTGAGGCTTGACATTGAAAGAATGGCCAGCTGGCAAAAGCTGGTCGATGAGCTTCAAAGAGTCAACCGCCTAAATCTTGAGGCTATGCTAACGATGGAAAACGACAAGTCGGAGTGGAAGAAAGTTCTTGACCAACATGATGCGGAAATGAAGAGCATTACTGCTTTCAACGAGGAGCTTGAGGCCGAAGTTAAGAAACTTAAAGATGAGCTCGCCACCTCTTCCACTTCTTATACACAAAAGAAAGAGGTGCTCCAGAAGCAAGTAAGAGATGCACACGCTGCTCAGCGAGATGTTGAGGCCAGACTTGAGGCAGAGCAGAATATTGTTGAAAAGTACCGTAAAGATGCTGCTCAGCTGCGGGAAAAAACTAGCTCTCAAGACGTGGAGATTGCGATGCTAAAGATCCAGCTTGCTAAAGCTGAAAAAGAACATGACGACGCCATTTCTGGAAAAGTGGCAGCTGAACATTCGCACGAGGCGACTAAAGCCAACATCAGCTCCACTTTATTTGAGTTTTACGTCCTCAGCGTCTTGGGGAAAGGCAGTCTTTCTTTCTTGGGCCCGAAGTATGAAATTACATTGGCTGAAGTATGTGAAGCAGCAGTTGAAGTGCTCAAAAATTCTGGCTACACTGAAGAGGATTTCGAGGCTAATTTTTTGGACGACGAGGGTCATGCCGCCCTTGCGAGAGGGAAAGAACAACTTGCTAATCAGCGAGCCGAAGTAGCGGAAGGAGAGCGTCTAGGGAAGGCGCCTTTGACCGACCCAGTCCGTCCTTCATCTTCGGTCGACGTTGATATTATTGGCTCAAGCTCCCATTCTCAACCTTCTGCTAAAACCGAAATCGAAGCTAAAACTGCTCATACCGAAGAAGAGGCCCAAGAAAGTACTGAAGCTCAAGATTATGAAATCAACATGATCAAGCCAACTTCTCCAGGTAACTTCAACATTGATCTAGCTCAAGTGGACTACTCGTTCGCCTCACATGAGCTCGATGAATTTCTTGCTTATTACTTAAGCCTTGACGTGCTACCATCTCCTCTCTTTTGCGAGGAACACTGATGTTTAACTATTCTTCTTCTGTAGTGAAATCAATAAGCGCTGTACAGGCTTCGCCTCCTCCCGCCGTTGTCCCCCCACCTCTTCAAGTTACTCCTCCTTCTGCTTCTCAACCGGGATCTCAAGAAGAAAAAATAGAAGCTCTTCAAGGTTTAGATGACCCGGCGGCTTCACAAGAGCAAAAGGCCGAAGAACTTGAGGAGGGTGAGAAGACCCCAGAGAGATTCACTGCCGATGATACAAAGCTTTCTGATCTTATTTCTCCGGGCAGCGAATCTTCTTCGAAGAAGAGGGGAAAGCGCGGAGCTTCAAAGAAAAAGAAGGACGCTCCTGTTGGCGATGAGAAAGCAAAAGAGGACCCAATTGCACCTCTTTCTCCTTCTTCCCCGAAGAGTTCAAACCGACCTAAGAAGTTAATCATTAGGCCAGGTGAGGACTCGAAAGGCGGCGGGAGGAAGAAGAAATGAGTTCGGCTTTTATCCTTCTTGTTTCACTATTTTGCCTTTTGTCTAAAGACTTGTATCGACCGAAGATTGTGCGGGTACCGGCCCCCGCTTTTTGAAATCTGCACATGTGTAAACAATTTTATAGTATGGAATAAAATGACTATTTTTGTCTGTAATTGTGAATGCATTTATTCCTTGTTTTCGCACAAGTTTCTTCATTTTCTTCGTATGATATTGCAATGAGCTCGTGGTATGTTGCTTGAGCGTTGTTTTTATTAATGTAACTGTGTCATATTGCCCCCATACCACGGTTTATTGCAATTTTCCCCATTTTGAAAAGGCTTGTACTCTTGATTTGGAGAATAATTCTTCCGTTTTGAGGAAATATTATTCTTCTTTAGTGGAGTGTGCCTTGTATTGGAGAAGTTTTCTTCTTTTTCTTTTCTTTTTAGAAAGAGTTAACACACTTCAACTTTCGGAGATGGCCACTTTCATTTTCTGAGAAGTGGATTACTCTTTGTAGTGAAGCGGGCTTCTGAAGAAAACTTTTATTTTGGACGTGCCTCGTTAGAGGGCTTTATTTGGCACTTTACCGTTGGGGGTAGAAGTGTGCCTCCGAAGAGGGTTTTGTTTGATATGCCTCTGGAGAGAGCTTTCTTAGTGTGCCTCTTGGAGAGGACTTGTGCGTCCGAAGAGGGCTCCTCCGAAGAGTTGTGCCTCCGAAGAGGGCTTGTGCCTCGTTAGAGGTCTTTTGCCTCCGAAGAGGACTCCTCCGAAGAGTTGTGCCTTCGAAGAGGGCTTATGCCTCGTTAGAGGTCTTTTTTGTGGTGTGCCTCTGGAGAGGGCTTCGTGCCTCCGAAGAGGGCTTTTGTTGTTTTGCCTGAAAGTTACCTTCTCACAGTTAAATGGTCCCACGGAGCAGACGCAAGCTACCCAAATGGATGTTCGTTTGCACAAACGATCGCAATCAAGTAACAAGGGCCTGGAACCTTCTATCTTGGGAAGGTGCCCCCTTGTGTGGTCCCATCAACATTCTTGGGTGAGAGAAGCATTTCGATTTGGGCGTGCCTCGTTAGAGGGCTTTTGCCTCGTTGGAGGTCTTTGTTTGTGTGCCTCCGAAGAGGGATTTGTGCCTCCGGAGAGGGCTTTATTGTTTTGTTTGCCAGGAAGTTGCATCTCACAGTTAAGTGGATCCACGGAGCAGACGCAAGTTACCCGAATGGATGTTTATTTGCACAAACGATCGCAATCAAGTAACAAGGGCCTGGAACCTTCTATCTTGGGAAGGTGCCCCCTTGGGTGGTCCCACCAACATTCTTGGGTGAGAAACAAGATTCCATTACGGCTGTTTTGGTCTGCTTGCCCATGTCTCTTCATCAACTGCCCTTCAACGATTCCTTGTTATCGTCTCTAAGCACACATTCCTTTCTTTTTGCAAGTTATTTGATTTTCCTAGAAAAGCGTACTTCATGGTTAAGTGAATCCACGGGGCAGACGCAAGCTGCCCGACTGGATGTTCGTTTGTACAAATGATCACAATCAGTTAGCAAGGGCCTGGTGCCTTCACTTTGGGAAGGTGCCCCTTTGGTGGACTCACCAACTGTTCGCGAGAAGCACTCCTTATGTAGGAATTGAATCTGGAATTTTTTGTGGCTTGACATTTGTTTGTTATGTGATTTGTATGAATCGCTTGGTTTCGTGATGTGTTGAATAGGTAAGCTTTGCTTTGATAGCCTGCAATATTAAATCGACATTTTAGCAATATATTTAAGATATTTGCACATCGAAATAAAACAGGCATTTCATAATAGTAGAGAACACAAGATTTATAGTGGTTCGGCCAAGAATTGGGCCTACATCCACTTTATAGTTCTTATTATCAATTTGCACTGATTTTACACTGGCTTACAATACAAGCATGATACATCCACAATCATTTTACAAATTTAAGCATTGCTTCTAAGTAAAATATGGACGTAAGTGATTGCTGTTCCAGGCTCTTGGAATTGGATCTCCTTCGACAGTTGTGAGCTTGAAAGTGCCATCAAGAAGCTTTTTGCCTATGACATATGGCCCTTCCCAATTTGGCCCAAACACTCCTGTCGCTGTCATGACCCTTTTCAGGACTAGATCCCCAATTTCAAAGCTGCGTTGGCGAACTTTAGAATTGAAGTGCCTGGCTATTCTTTTCTGATGGGCTGCGACTCTGAGCTCAGCCTCTTTTCTTCTTTCATCAAGTAAGTCAAGTGCTTCAAGTTGCAGCTTTTCATTTTCAGCTTGGTTGAAGTGAATTCTCCTGTGTGAGGGGACCTCTATTTCCACCAGAATCATTGCTTCCGATCCGTATGCTAATGAAAATGGAGTGTGCCCAGTAGCAGTTTTGTGGGTAGTTCTATACGCCCATAGTGCAAGTGGCAGCTTGTCGACCCAACCACCTTTTGCTTTTTCTAGCTGTTTTTTGATGGTTGATTTGATAATTTTATTCACTGCTTCCACTTGCCCGTTTGCCTGCGGATGAGCCACTGCTGAGAAGCTTTTTCGGATCTTGAATCGCTTGCAAAAGTTCTGGAATTCTTCGCTTTCGAATTGGGTACCATTGTCTGTGATTATCTTCTGAGGCACACCATACCTGCAAATGATATTTTTAGTTATAAAATTTATCATCTTTTTAGAGGTAATAGTAGCTAATGGTTTAGCTTCAGCCCATTTAGTGAAATAATCAACAGCAACAATAGCATATTTGATTTCGGACTTGGTAATCGGCAAAGGTCCAATGAGATCGATCCCCCAAATGGCGAATGGCCATGGACTGACCATTTGTGTTAGCTCGGTGGAAGGTGCTCTTGGAATTTTTGCAAATCTCTGGCATCTGTCACACTTTCGGGAGTAGCTAGCAGCATCTCTATTAATATCTGGCCAGAAATACCCATAGCGGAGAATTTTCTTTGCAAGAGTTTGGCCACCCGAATGATCCCCACACTCTCCTCCGTGCACTTCAGCTAGAATTGTTTTAGCCTCTTCCTTGGTTACACACCGGAGTAATGGCATTGAGAATCCTCGTCTGTATAATTGACCGTCTTGAATTACATATCTTGAAGCTTTTCTTAACAGCTTCTG
The DNA here is from genome assembly GCA_030737815.1 of Allium fistulosum. Classification (NCBI taxonomy): domain Eukaryota; kingdom Viridiplantae; phylum Streptophyta; class Magnoliopsida; order Asparagales; family Amaryllidaceae; genus Allium; species Allium fistulosum. The sequence continues at coordinate 490,653,931 of CM060905.1, read as the reverse complement.
ACGCTCTTTTGAGTTTTCAGGCAGGGAGCCGTTGAGTAGATATCTCTTGATCGGAGTCATCCACGAATCTTGCTCTTGAGATATAGCCATAATATAGTTAATCTCCATCTCATCAGTACTTGGAGCTGACAGGACTTCCACGGGGACCAATCCCAATAATTGAGCTTCGCCAGAACTGGCATATTTCGTGAGAGAATCTGCCTTTATGTTCTCTTCCCGGGGTATATGGTTTATTGTATAATGATCAAAATCATCGAGAAGTTCACAGACCTTTGACAAGTAAGCAGGCAAGTTCCCTCCTTTAGTTTGAAACTCTTTCTTGACTTGACATACAATAAGCTGAGAATCACTGAAGATCTGCAATACTTTGATGTTTAATTCTTTGGCAATCTTCAAGCCAACAATAAGAGCTTCATATTCAGCTTCATTATTTGTCGAAGGAAATTCTAATCTCAATGCATAGCACAACGACCGCCCTTCGGGAGTTTCAAGCACAACCCCAGCTCCGGAACAATAGTCATTTCTTGCACCATCCACATACAATTTCCATAGAATTTGGATGTCATCAGTTGCTTCTTCCCTCACTCCAACCTTTATCTGTGTATTCCACAATGAAATCTTCTAAAGCTTGTCCATTGATTGCTCTTCGGGGATGGTAGGTGATATCATATTGGCTGAGTTCAATATTCCACTTTAGAAGACGACCCGAGGTTTCAGGGCGAAATAAGACTTGCTTTAGAGGTTGATCAGTGAGGACTTTAATAGGATGAGCCTGGAAATATGGCCTCAACTTTCTGGATGCAATTAACAAACAATAGGCGAGCTTTTCCAGCTTTGAATAATTCATCTCTGCCCCAGTAAGTCTTTTGCTAATGTAGTAGACCGGGCGCTGAACTTTTACGTCTTCCCGTACCAATGCTGCACTAAGAGCATGAGGTGAAACTGCTAAGTATATGAAAAGATCTTCACCATTGCTGGGCTTAGAAAGTACTGGAGGCATTTCCATGTGATGAATGACAGAATGAGTTCATCGAAAGCTTTCTGACATTCAGGAGTCCATTCAAAGTTCTTCTTTCCTTTCTTCAGAGCATCAAAGAAGGGAATGCATTTATCTGTGGCCTTGGAAATAAATCGACTCAAAGCAGTGACTTTCCCGTTGAGGCTTTGCAATTCCTTCTTTGTTCTAGGGGCTTTGACTTCTCTTAAAGCAGTGATCTGAGCAGGATTAGCTTCGATGCCCCTAGCACTCACAATGAAACCCAAGAATTTTCCGGACTCTACCCCGAATGAACATTTCAGAGGATTCAGCTTTATCCCATACTTTCGGAGGATTGCGAACATTTCCGCCAGATGATCCATGTGGTCTACTGCCTTCTTCGATTTCACTAACATATCATCAACATATACTTCCATAGTCTTGCCAATTTGGGGCTTGAACATGGCATTAACAAGTCTCTGATAAGTTGCCCCAGCATTCTTTAGTCCGAAGGGCATGACTTTATAGCAGTAAAGACCAACATCAGTGATGAAGCTTGTGTCCTCCTGATCTGGCTCATGCATCATGATTTGATTGTATCCTGAGTAAGCATCCATAAAAGACAATAATTCGTGCCCGGCTGTTCCATCCACCAACTGGTCAATCCTGGGTAACGGGAAGCAATCTTTAGGGCATGCTTTGTTCAAGTCTGAAAAATCGATGCATACTCTCCATTTTCCATTTGCTTTTTAACCAGCACCGGATTAGAAACCCAATTCGGATAAGTGGATTCTTTGATGAAGCCATTTTCCAGAGCCGATCTACTTCTTCTTTCAATGCTGTTGACCTTTCAGGACCTTGGGTTCTTCTTTTCTGCTTTACGGGTGTGAATTTTGGATCAATATTTAAGGCATGTACTACGATTTCTGGAGATATTCCACACATGTCAGCATGACTCCAAGCGAATACATCCAGGTTTGCTTTCAAGAACAATATTAGCATATTCTGAACTGTCACACCTAGTTGTGAACCCACATTTAGCACCTTATTTGGATCTTTCTGGTCAACAAGTATTGGCACCGTTACTTCTACTGGCACCACTCTATTCTCCCCTGCACTAGTTTTTCTGGGATCAATTTCTTTTCGCACACCGCTATGCTCACCAGTGCAGGGTCCACCCCGTAATTGCTACAAGGTGGGTTCTTTGATGCGGAGCGGAGCTGCCGCACCCTTTCCCATCTCTCTCTTTTTCGCCTCCCGCAACTCTGTGAGATAACATTCCCGCCCAGCATTCTGGTCCCCCTTCAAAACACCAATGCCGTTATCAGTGGGGAATTTCATAGTTAGGCACCACAGGGCGAGAATAGCTTTGAATGCAGCAAGAGTTGGTCGTCCCAAGAAGGCGTTATAAGCAGAAAATTCGTCAACAATAACAAAAGTTTGCTTTCGGACCACTTTTCTTTCCCCTTCACCAAGTTCTACAAATAAGTCGACTGTTCCGATGGGCTGTTTCGGTTCCCCAGTGAACCCAACAATTTTTTGCGAAGAAGCTTGAACATCAGCCATCGGAATTTTCATTTGATCAAATGTCTTTTTGAAGAGGATATTACAAGAAGCGCCGCAATCAACAAGCACTCTTCTCATAATAGCTGGTCCGATTCCGGTGGATATTACCAAAGGATCCATGGTGGGTGCCTCGATTCTCACAGAATCTCTAGCTCTGAATATGATGTCATCATGAAAAGTTCTTTGCTGTTTTGAAGGCACAACATCTTCCAAGACAAAAACAGTTTCTTCTTTCGGGGCATGTCTCAGAGCATGAGCATACCTCTCCATCTCTCCCCAACTTCTGCCTGCTGGGTGAGGACCCCCTGTGATTACATTAATAACAGGCCTTTCAGATTCCTGCACCACAGCCTTTTCACCTGAGCCAGATTGACGAGCATGAAGTTGCTGCCCTTGAGTAGATGAAGCCGAATCACCTCTGTTTCTCTTGACATACTGTTGCAATTTATTCTCTCTCAACAGTTCTTCAATCAAGTTCTTTAGATGGCAACATTCGTTGTTGTCATGGCCAGGTTGGTTGTGGAATCGACAGAACCTTCCATTAGGCACAAAATTTTTCACGAGCTTAATCTTAGGTGGCTCAGGGTACTCGATGGCATCCTTGGTTGCGAAGAAGATGTTCTCTGGGGTATCAGCCAAAGGAGTGAAATCTGAAAGTTTAAAACGGCTGGGTTTCTTTGAATCCTTCTGCTTTTTCCCACCATTATTTTTCCTTTTTTGACCACCAGACTCTTTCTTGTTAGAATTTTCAACCGCATTATTGTTTTCAATTTCAGCCACAACAACCCTGGCTGGTGCAGGAAGGCTTTCCAACCGCATAAATTCGTCGGCCTTCTTATAAAACTTCTCAAGTGAATTTGGTTCCTTCATCTTCAACCACTTTCCGAATTCACTTGATTTATCGATGGCTCGCATCAAGTAAGTTAGAATCATTTGAGGTTCAACATTATCCACTTCAGCCAAAGCTATATTGAAGCGGTTCAAGAAAGATTTGATAGATTCCCTAGGAGCTTGTTCAAGGCTGGACGATGACATTATGTCCTTAGCTTTTGAAGCATACAATCTGAATTGATCCTTGAATTTACGAGTTAAGTCAGAGAATTGATCTACAGATCAAACCGGCAGCTTTGTGAACCAAAGTAAAGCTACTCCCTCCAAATAGATAGGAAAATATCTGCATTTGATCTCATCTGTTGCCCTGGCACCTGTCATATGCCAGTCATACTTATACAAGAACTGATTAGGGTCACTTGTCCCCCGATAAGCTGGGATGGTAGGGGGAACAAACTTCTTTGGAAATTCATCTTTTAGAATTCTTTCAGTAAACAGAGTCTTGCTTGGAGCAAACCCCCAGTCATTTTCATTTTCCTCCCTTTGCATACTTTCTTTCATAATTTGGCGAATCATTCCTGATAAGTACTCCTCATCATTCAGAGGCATTGCCGGGCAGACGTCAGCCACTTTTTCGGAAGTTTTCCTGGGCAAACGTTCGCGAAGAGTTGGCTGCGGCCTTGAACCTCCAACTTGGGGAGGTGCCCCTTCGGCGGCGCCAGCTGTTCTCTGAGGAATGCTTGTCTCTTGAGAGTCATGAGCATCTTCAGCAAAGGTTGTTTCATTATCTTTTGGTTGTTGGTTAGCCCCAAGCAAAGCACTTAACTTGTCCATCATCAAAGCATTTTGAGCTTCCATTTGTTGGTATAACCCAGACACAACAGCATCTAGTTCAGCCCTTGTGACTCCAACAGCAGGAGTTGCTTGATTCGAGGTGGGAGAAGTGGCGGTGTTGCCACGAGTATCTCCAGATCTGGCAGATCTACTCTTCCTTCCAGGAGCCATGATTTCAGATAAACTTCTGGTTTTTAAAGAAGTTCTTTCAACAAATCTTTCTGAAGCAATGATGAGAGTATCCCTGAGTTCGATGCCTTCTCAGTGAAAGCACCAAAAATGTTAACGCTAAAAATGAACGCTAACACCCCGGTGTGAATATTAGTAAAGTGAAAGCACCACCCATTGATACAGGAACTAAAACAAGCAGATAATTGCAGTAAAAGTAAAGAGACAACAGTTTTTATAGTGGTTCGGCTCAAAATCAAGCCTACGTCCACTTTATCTTCTTTATTGCTGATTTGATTACAACTTTTTCAATGATTCTTCGATTACAACACGATTAAGACGAGTAGCTAGAACTTCGATGTAGAAAAGCTCCTTGGATTCATGTTGAATGATTTAGATCTTTTCCCAAAGTTCGTTGAAGCATCTTTGGTGTTTGAAGTGTTGAAGGAGTCGAGAAAACAGCAAAGTATCGGCCTTCCAGAAATGATCCAAAAGTCCTCTTCCAGGTGGAGCAGGCGGGGTATTTATAGGGAAAATCTGGAGGTAGGTCGTAGGTCGTAGGTCGTGGACGACTTAGGGGTTAGGTCGTAGGTCGTAGATGACTTAGGGGTTAGGTCGTAGGTCGTGAGCGACCTAATGAACACGGGTTATGGCTTATAATGGTTTCGTTTTGCTAATTGCTTTGGCTGGTAGGTCGTAGCGACCTAAGAGGAATGGAAGACGACTTAAATATGTCGAGGCATCAAGTGGAGCGACCTAGGCTGGGCTTAAGAATGGCAGCGACCTAATCTTGACGCGATCTATGATCAAGCGACATAGGGATATGCAGCTTGTTAACTCGCTAGGTCGCTGGGTCATTAACTCGCTAGGTCGCTGGGCCATTATCTCGCTTGGTCGCTGGGCCGTTAACTCGCTAGGTTGCATTCATTCCATTGTTGTGCTAAATCTCTATGCCGTTGATCTGCTTGGATTGTTGGGTCGTTAAGTCGCTAAGTCGTAGCCAAACTAGCTCGTTGTAGATCTATGTTAGCTCGCTGGTCATTTAGGTCGTTAGGTCGCTGAAACATTGTGAACTTGTTAAGTCGTGCTTGTTAAGTCGTGTGCTTTCCTTGAATAGTTGAGTCGCCGTTCAGAAAGGGATTAACAGACTAGATGCCGTCACAATTAATTCATAAGCTTTTTATATTATTGGGAAATAAAACACAAGTCAAAGGAAGAATTATGATTGAAGATCTAGATTCCCCCCTAAACATAGAAGACAATCACCAAATAAAAGTAGGCAAGAAGTTTAGCTTCATTTGTTAACATCATCGACAACTTGAAATTTTTATATTTTGGATGAGATAGGTGTACAATAGATAAAAGTTAAGTTTGAAATTTCATCTTACCCAAGTGCTAAACGAAGATTTCGTAAAAGATTCCAAGTGAGACGAAGGTGATCTAAAACTCTGGACATATAAAACAATATTTTAACATATTAACCCTTTTTCAGCATATTTAGGAGGGACAAATGAATTGCCATTAAAAGAGGCTAACATGGGGTCTCTAGTAATAAAGAGGTCAACAATGGCCGTGAAACTATGGATTAACGATTTGCATTGGTGAAAAGACGTGAATAAGAAACTACTGGTTCATTTAGGTGTGAGCTTTCACGAGGAAGAATTTATCCTCAATCCTTTGCTATGCAGCCCAACAGTGATATATGTCCTAAACCTTTACTTATCTTATTGGCCGAATTTCGTTTTCATACTTTGCCCGATTTGAACAAGGACATTGAGCACAGAGAAGGTAAAAGTTCCACGTTCAAATCAAAATTGGCAAGCAAGCACATATATATTCCTTGTAAAAATAAATAAACTGCCTCTCCTATAGGTTTAAATAGTGTTCCTGTGCTTGTTTTTATTTTCAGTTAAGGTTTGAGCTTGGATGATTTAACTTGTTTGCTGAGTTGTGTTTGAAAAACCAATTCAAAAAGTTAGGGTCCGTTTGGTTTATTTTGTATTTTGGGTTTTCAACATTAATTACAAAATATGATAAAACTAGAGGGACGATGAAGACGGTGGAAGAAAGATTGAGGGAACGACAGAGAGCATGGGAAACAACGGAAGGATGAATTGTTTATCGTGCTTCCGTTATTTTTTCAAAGAGGAAATTTGGTACAAGGACAAACTTTGAAAAAAAATTAGGCTGAAGGACATCAAGTTTCATTTTTGAATTGAATGACAAACTTTGAAAAAAATTTAGACTGAAGTATAATACTAGTTATAACTAGCATTATATTCGGTTTTTACACTATACAAAATGCTAGTTATAACTAGCATTCTATTCTTTTACACTGTACAAAATACTAGCTATATTTAGCATTGTTCTTCAGCCTAATTTTTTTCAAAATTTGTCCTTCAGCCTAAAAATGAAACTTATTGTCCTTCAGTCTAATTTTTTTCAAAGTTTGTCCTTCAGTATAAAAATGAAACTTGTTGTTCTTCAGTCTAAATTTTTTCCAAAGTTTATCATTGTGCCTATTTTTCACTTTTTTCAAAACGCGAAAAATAAAAATAAATTGTTTTCTATTTTATATGTTAACTTTGTTTTTTAAATTGATCGTCTTTCACAATATACATGTGTCGTGCGCGTTTTTGTATGGATGAAAACCCAAAACTAAAAACGGTAAGCAAACCGCAGCCTTAGATATTTGAATCAAATAGCAAAAATGCATATTTTTTGTTTGAATTTTTCTTTCTCAATATAATTTCAAATATGTTTAAACCTTTTAGTATGTTTATACAATTTAAGACCCATTTACAAAATTGCATTAGGCCAATTTAATCTTGAATTAACAAGAAATTGAAAAGGATAAGTACTAACTAATAGTCGAGACATATAACTCAGTGAGGTTGCCTTCGTGAAAGTAGAAATGTTTGAAGGAAAAGGGAAAATATACGACTGTTACAAACTTAAATTTTTTCAGGAATCTAAGGTACCGTTTTGCTTGAAAATAAATTTTGTGTTTTTCAATATTTATATCAAATGTCATAAGAGAAAAAAAAAGGTTTGTAAATCCTAGTTATACCAGCAAAGTGGAGAAGAGGCAAGGTGAAAATAACTTATGATATCTAAAATGTTTAATTTTATATGTTAAAACTATCTTTCAAATCAGTCTCAATTTCCACCCCTTCGCCTTTTATGTGCATTTTAAACTGTGAAAACGCAAAACTCAAAACTACCTAATTTGGTTTGACAACTTAGAATAATGATTTTATACTTAAACAAAAAGAGAAGTCACAACAGTTTGGAAGGACAAGATCGAAATAATTTGGTAACATATAAGAAAGTTGATGAAGGAGACTACTCTTATTCAAGGTGGAAATATTTTATTAAATCAGGGTGAAGTTGCAAGGAGCAGAAGAAATTCAAAATAATCATGTGGATGTCCTACAAACATTTCTAGATAATGTTTGATTGACATGCCTGAATATGAATGTAGTTTGAATTTATTGACTGTAAAAAAATATTTAAGTGATGGGTAGAGCAATTTTATCTGACGATTTTAGTGGAGGATGGTAGAGTTAGATTGAATTAGAATTAAAATGAAGTATTGTTTTGCGATACTAATGCACTTAGAGGAGGAATTTAGTTTTGGAGCATAGCAGGACATTAGCAATTCATCAACATAAACATATGTGTTGATTGAAAGTTAATTTGTAGAACCTTGCAGTTTTTATATGGATTTTGACTTTGGTATATTCAGTGGTTTTTGATTAATTGTGGTTCTAATTGATCTAATGATTACATTTAATAGGAACTGGGTGTGCAAATATGCAGTTTGTATTGCTTGGGGACAACCATTAAGGAAATTCGAGTTTTTGAAGTGTATTGTTTACAAGTCTTTTTTATGGGTAATGAATAAGTAAAAAGTTCAAAGGAATTGAGAGTGAATTTTGTTTCTTAGTGTATGTAGTGATATTGTACAACATATCAATTTCTAATTCGAGGATTAGCAAATTAATCCAACATCGAATACGGGTTGTTGCACAATATTCCTAATTGGAATATACTATTAGATTTCTCATGGTATTTTAGTGCTTTAACCAACTGGGTTACCATCCAGGAAACACTTGTTTGGCTATCGTATAGAAGGATTATACATTAATTAATCTAATTTCATTGCCATTATCACCCATTGGATATTGCTACAAATGTAACTGCATAAATTGTTTTGTGTATTTGTTTGTTCCATTTCAGCATGATCTTGTTAGCGTTAAATGTATGTATATCAAGAGAAATACTTGTGCTCATGCAGTCTCCGTGGACCAAAGCAATAGTGGAGCTCAAGAGATTAATCGTAGCACATTGGGGCAATAAATTTTAACATCATTATTAAATATTTTGATTGCATTTCTTGATCAAAAGAGATGTTAACTATTACTAGAACTTTGGATTGGTGGACTCCTTAGTGAGTTGCGTTGCATCAAATGGTGGGTATGGACCAGTCACATAGTTTTATTTTGATGAACTATTGTAGAACTTACAAATGATGTTATTATTAGGACGTGAACAAATGCCCTTAATTTTAAGCGGTTAAAAGCACTCCAAATTAGGTTAAGAGAAGACAATTTTTTAATGTTTTTAATATTTGTTAGGGGGTAGTTATTTAAATTGAAGGCCCCTTATAAACACGATATGATTACTTTGTTAACCTTATTAGTATCCCAAATCCTAGTTACTCTTTCTAGTCTTTGATGGAATCTTGACGGTCTTTATCTTCGTTTGCTTTTTCATCAAGGATAGGAATTTTTGGCACCAATGGAAGAAGGCGATGCAGATAACACTTCACTTGAAATGCAAAAAAGTGTGGATGATGGAAATGGATGTGGCAGCGTTCTGAATGAAGAAGCGTTCTGAATGAAGAAGAGGTACGTTTACTTTTGGTGAGTTTGAGGATGTTGGTTTTGTATAAGACGACAGTATGCAGTGATAAATAAGGGATTTACTTCTATTTATTCAACAATAGGGTATTGGGTGATTGGATGAGTAGGGTTTTGTCTTTAATACGATAATGGTTTGTTCGAGTAACAATGTATATTATGATCAGATTTTACCGAATATATGTTTAGCATGTGCAATATAGTACAATGGTGGTATATCATTGTTTTGTCAATATTTCGATATTCCCGTGTCGAAGTTTAAATATATTTATTCAATCAGATGTTGTTGAAATTGGTATACAGTTGGGAAAATGGATGCAACTATGCTTGAATTCAACACATTGTTTTTATTTTTATAGTTTGTTTATATGTTTTGTTTAAATTGTAGGTTAAAGAGTATGATGCTGAAGTGTAAGGAGAAGAAAATGTTAACGAGTTGGAGGATGACATAAATGACGTTTAAGTTGATGTGGTTGATGTTTCGAATATTATACTAGTCGAATTTCCAGACTTTGACTCCAATTTCAACGAGGTTTGTTTATTAATTTTCTTTGTATTTAATTTCATAAAGGTCTTTTTGTGTGAAATAACATAGCTTTTATATGTTGTAGTTATTTGATTTAAAAGAACAACTACAAGGTTGATGTATTGTGGTTGATCAGGTGCATTGGCAATGTGGTGAAAATAGTGAATATAAAAAAGAATTACTTTATTAAATTGCACAAGGTCTTATTTTGTGTTTGTGTTAATAATATTTTTTTATACTAAATCAAATTTAACATTTAATTAATAAAAGTGTTTTGATAATATGTTAATTTATTTATTAAAATATTTATTTGTTGTTAATGTTTTAAATAATATTTATTAATAATTTGATTAAAAATTAATTAATTTAATATTATATTGATTCAAAATTAAAGTATGTGTTTGATTCATAATTTAATATTATGTGATATTTATATGTACAATATGAACATCACCCCAATATAAATATATAACTATCCATGGAGTTTATGGAAAAAATTGACCGTTGTGTCCTACGGTCAATAAGATATCGAGTGATGATATGTTGTTATGTATTTTATTATATTTATACTAATGCAAATAAAATAATTCTTCAATCAACTAAAATTCATAGATAATATTTATCTTTTAAGTATTTGCATAAATGTGTGCGTGTGTGTATATAATTGTAACTTAAAAATTATATATAATTATATTTATGAACTGTAATTTATTTCACTATAAAATATTTGAATTGAAATACATACGTTTATACGTATACATATATCTAATTCAAAATATTATATATATATTATTAAAATTATTTTTGGTTTTCAGTATTAATCTATTTTTAAAAATTCAAATCTTAAGATTTTGACTTTTTCAAAATTAATATCTAAATAAATCGCTATTTTTTATATCTTGTTGCAACCACAAGCAATATTGTAAATAAACTTTTTTATTTAACAAAATTTTATTCGGTCGAACTAAATAATAGTTGAAAAATTCAAAACTATGAATTTAAATAAATTTGCCTCGGTAAAAGATATTGATAAAAATTTATTTATTTTGTTAATATATTAACTGAGAGTTGAAGATAATTTTTTTTACAAAATATCCTTACGAATATTTTAGCTTTATATAAATATTACACACACATTTATACAAATTTTTATAAACAAGACTGGAAATATTAAAAGAATATTTTTTAAACAAGAAAATATAGCTTTAATAACCTTTTGGATTTGAAACACTTTTTACCTAAGTTTGCGAAAATAAATTTTAATATATGCTAACACAGACACAAACATATATGTGTGTATGTACGTATGTTTATGTATATGCATTATAGTTATACAGTTATATATGTTAATGAAAAACGATTATTGAATATTATAAATATGCGAATATATATATTTAAAATAATATTATGGCTGAAATAGTACTTAGGTGAAAATATGATATAATATGCACGTATGTGCGCACACAATGGCGCCCTGGCTTCAATGATCGAACTGTCAGAAGAAGTTTACCGCCCGATAGCTCGGATCAAAGGGCTTGGAAGGAGCGATCTCTTGTATGCACTACTTTGGGTCAACACGAATACGTTTCAATACTCGAATACATTTAAAATAATACATATCACATCTCAATGTAGAGTAACGTACACGAGTTTCAGAATTAAGTAAATCATATATCATGAACATATATAAATAATTGCATAAGTTTTAGTACCAATATCACAACCAAAACGATAATATACATATATCAAACTATGTCTAATACATGGGTTACTCAAAATACATCATTTTAAACTCGACAGACTATGTACAATCCAAAAACTGCCTACTTCTAACGTCCATGCAACTACTTTTCTTGCAACCAACCTTAAAACAGTCCAGAGCTTCTAGAATCATTTCAACTTCAACTTCTCCTTGAATAAAATGAACACTGCCACAGATCTTAGCTTCCATGCAGTTGTTGCTAAACTTAAATATAGTAGTACTCAAAACATAATACACATTTTGTATGACATTTCCCACGAACTGCTCAACAAGTAAGACCGACTGAGGTCCATAGACAATCATCTTGAAATCATAACACCTCAGTTTGACCCGAGATGTTGTCATATACATAACAAACCTTGAGTTAGGCTAAAATGAGTATAATAATACAATAATAATAACATACAAGTGTGGTGTCGGGTACATACACATGACATATCATTCAAAACAGAATGTCACTCACTCCATACAAAACCCGCCCATTATCATCAATCAGTGTAAACATACAAGTATCGTGTTTCAATTCAAAGTGACCTATTATTACAACCATCATCAGCTGGGAAATCATATCCCATCACATTCATAAGTTGCAAACAATTTCAGTTCAATTACAATTTTTTCAGATAATACGGCCTCTCTCATCTATATACAATTAACAAATGCATTGTTTTCTCAAATCTTATTATTCAAAACATGTGTTTTAGTAGGTTGATATTCACTATTTTAACAAATGAGAGTTATACCTCAAACTCTCTTCCATAAGTTCCCGACAAGAATATTCGTAGGTAACCCCTTCTGGTTTCACCATCTACTAGATTAACTACCTCGACAAGCTCGTGCGGTCCTTTTCACCTGCTGCTTTTGACCAGTTTTGAGTGTGCTTCACATGATCCCATAGTTGCATTGCTTCTCTGTCTTCTGAAAATGTTTACTTTTTATGTGCTGTGGTCGCCTGCCCAGTTCCATCTTGACATGCTAGCTCTCATTGCACTACGTATCTAATTCTTTATTAATTATCATCATATGTCTGTGCAACAGATCGTGGACTCTAGGACGAAGGACAAAGTCGTCATGAATCATGTTGCGATCCTTGAATCAGTCCGCTAGGATGGATTCTAGTAGTCAACACCTCGTATCATGCTAGCCAAACGTTAAATTTATTACTTTCAAAAATATTTGACTTCCCAAAACGTCATTTATTACCAAAATGACATTATATTCTATTTTTTATCAAGTAAATGTCATGTGTATGCATTTCATTTCATCTCACTTCAAACATGACAAATCACACATTTACGTCAATGCTAATGTAATATAATAAACTTTCACATACACATTGTTGGTGAAACTATTATCATAAACATATACTTGTATTTTTAACATCGAACGAGTATTCACTCAAAGCATACATTTCATCCATTCAACTTGCATTTCATTCATAGCATATTTGGCAATTTATTATACTCTTAAAATATTTCACATATCGACCATACCCAAGTATCATTCAGTTTCATTCAAATTCAAATTAAGTTAGTTTTCAACCAATTAACACAACATGAGTATAATTGCATAGCATGGGCGAAATACAAATATTTAATTGCTTGCATCAAACTCAAACAAACTTTCTATTCATCTAATTTTAACTTATATAATATGAATTAAACTTATATAAAATGAATGTGTAAAACTTAGGTGGAACCGTATGATACCCAACTTAGGTCTAATGAACAAGTATATACATATTATATGTGCATTATGAGTTTAGATGTGTCCGGCATCGAAATTTCAAGGGAATTCCATAAGAAATACATTGATCCTAAATCAATATCACTTAATGCATATATACATACACATACATACTATATATACATACACATACGTACGTATATACATACACATACATACGTATACACACACACATACGTATATACATACATACATGTATATATATATTAAAGGTTATGAATCCATAGTATATAAGTTGTCCTTTATCATTTATATAATGATAGATTACTTGCATACTATTTAGTTATTGATCTTTCCCAAGCTAGGGATGTTATGCTTGGTACTATTAATATATTAACTAGACGAGGTAAGATAGATGCATGTATTTTTTGATATTACTCAAGGTACGGGCATTATACCTAGGCCGTCGTGAAATGGTGGGTAAGAGTGAATAATCTCTTTCGATTTGTTGATCATCCTCAAAGTCGAGATGAGATTAGGGAAATGATCAAGGATTAGGAGTTGTATATGATACAACCGATAAATTGTTATGCATCACATACATGCCTATGATTTGTTGATCGTTCTCAAGGTCAGAATCACATGGCAAGCAAGTCCTAACAACCACAAGAGAAATTGAAAGACTTCTATGTCTTTTATTAGGATTTTGAGAAACCTAAAAATCTAGTAGGAACCTTATTAGAAAAATGAAATGAATACATTTAACATTTTCTATATTGTACGAATACATTTTATATAAATTTAATCCACTTAGATAAATTTGTGCAACCATTATAATTGATAAAATGTTTATCAATTAAAATATACAAATTGAATTGAATAAAGATTGACATAGAAATATAAAATATACCTACCAATAGATCTTTTGGCATGTCATTTCGAGACCCATGTAAGAGCCAATTAATACAACCACTAAAACATTCGTATCTTGGTTGCTTAAGTGGTTATTTGTACAAGACCGTTTATTGTCTTCTAAGAGTTTCAAACTCTAAAATCAGTGCAAGAATATGGATATTTGATCCATATTTAATCACATGTAAATGTTATGTGGTGAACAATCGCGATTCGTAATGTATGAAAATTCGATTAAATTAGTTCATTTGAAATATGCAAGTAAACCATAATGCGAGATCAGGTATTCAATACGATTGATTATAATAAGGATCATGTTATTTTAGATGTAGCATTAGACCAAGAACCGCAAGACGTACCTAGGAAATCGATCACTGAAATGTTAGTTTGATCAGTTTATATAAAGTGCAACTTATTTGATTCCTCAGATTTAAGGATGACCAAATGCATTTTTGTAAAGGGCCCGTTGTGGTCTTGTAGCAAGGGCTCTCTTTTGAATGGTTCAACCATTTTGAAAGGAAAGTGAATGTACGATAATGGATATAACTTTGGCACGGTTGGGATAAAGAGAGCGAGTGACCATCTCTGCTTCATAAAGACACATTGGAAACAAAAAGAATTGTATAAAATACTAAAAGATACTCAATACGGAATGAGAAATATGATTTCTATTTTAAATGTGTTTTCATACATTTTGTATGAAAGTTATTTCTTATAGTTTAAGATATCTAATCTAAAACTCTTGAGTGTAAACTAGTTATAGTGTATGAAATAAAAATTGTAATTAGTGGCTGAATGGCTTCGTATTTCGTATGCTATTAAAGTAATGACAAAAATAGTGAGGGCACACCGTACAATACTTCTTAGTGGACATGTCAAGTTATGAAAAAATATTTTCGTAAGCATACCAAATATTATTTATGAAATAATAATTGTTTCCAATATTGAGGGAAAATAGACATAGTTTTATTTTAATATGAATATTATGAATATACGTTATAAGACAAAACTACAATAATTGTACTTGTTTTCGTAACTGAAGTGATGCATTAGAAAACATAAAAATATTTGATATTTTTACAATTATTTTAGGATTATGGACTAAGATACACCTTTTAAGAATGATTTAATAATCATAGGATTATAATCATATGGTACTAATGAATTATATCTCAAACGATTAAGGCCAAAGCACCCATTCAGTAGGAGCGACAAAAGAGTTAGTGAACTCTTTAGATTGATACACATAGATGTATGGAAGTGTAGGTTGAATAATACCAAAAAGGTTTCACACACTTTGTTAAGTTTACTGATGAATTATCATAGATATTGTTTGCATAAAAATCGAGCAAACACCTCCAATTGAATTTATAGCAATAGATTAAGTAGAAATATAGTGCGAGAAAAGTAAAGTAAACACAGATTTATAATGGTTCAGCAATAATGGGCCTACTTCCACTATTCATTTTTTATTCCTTTTCTTATATTTGAGCTTTTACTAGTGTTTGAATATGAAGTACAATGGTATCTAGCTATATATTGAAATCTGGAAGCTTTGTTCCGCTATATCCATTTGGAAAAGGCTAAAGGTCCTAAAAATTGTCCCTATGGCTGCTTGAAGCTTGGATATTTATAGGAGTTTGGAGGTGGTATGTTTTTCTGATGGATCGATAATTTCCATGTATAACTTGCTTTGTTCAAATTTGTTCCATATATAAAAGATATGATCATAAATTTCCAAATATACTCAGGTTCCATTCCATATATAACCATCTCGGTTCCGATGAAAGAACCCTGTCGGGGCTTGTCGGTTCTGTGGCTGTACGTGAACATCTTGCTGGCTAGATTCTCTCATGCCCTTCCTTGGTTCGACCTCCCTTGATTTCCCCTAGTTCGGGCTTCATATCATGCCGACCAAGCAATTATGTTTGGTAGTCGTGACCGTGTACACCGACAACATTTCAGGTTCGGTGAGTTGCTCACTACTGAACATGAATTGTTGTTCGATATTCAAGCTACTGGACAGGAATTGTTGTTCGGCATTCAGGCTATCGAACATGAGTCGTTGTTCGGTGGTTTATACTACTGAACAAGAAATGTTGTTTGGTGGTTAGACTACCGAACATGACCTTTTGTTCAGTGTTTAAAATACCGAACATGGATGGCTCATCCAGACTACCGAACGAATGGGTGTTGCTCTTCCCAATTCCTTTTTTTCTTCAACTCCTTGTATCTTGCCTCCTCTCTTTTCCTACCCTTCATCTACCTTCATCTGACCATCCTATTAAGGCTAAACTTCTTGGGCGCATATGCACACAACGAATATAAACATGTGTATTTGATACATATTTAGTATGTCTATGACCGTTCATAAAATATAATATGGAAGTAAATAACTAACGTGCAAAAGAAAATGAAATGATTCTATTCGATTAAGTACGTGAGTATATTGGAAAAGAATTCCAAATATACCTAAAACTAATAAGTTTCAATCTCAAAAGTTACTCCTAACTATGGTATATAACAATGTATCGATAAGAAGTAATCAGACTTTTTTGGACAGTATGATTGATAATTAGTGATGTTGAGTTGACTTCTTTCAGTAAAGTCGTTTACTTAAGAGAAAATACCTAAGCTTAAAATTAATTTCATTTAAAACATAGTTTATGATATCATACAAGATAAGCGTTTATAAGAAACCCCGACATATCTTGCATCAAGGAGTTGATAGATTATGAGAGTCATGAGATTGCATGTAATATTTTTTCATGAGGGATCTTGTGTTGACTATACCAAAGGAGTTTATGACTCACCAACATTAGTTGACTAATTTATGTTATGAGCATAAGTTCCATAAACTAAAAAATAAACTAGTTTTATACGTAGATATATAAAGAGGTTCATAAAATATTTGTGAATACCTATTTTCATGCATCGAGAAACAATTGTTGTTTCAAGAAATGCCAACTTTGTAATGAAAGAATTTCCTTTAGAAATTATTTGTAGTAAAATGGATTTGGATACAATTCAAAGATAAAGTTGATTTGAAGGATGAAATAAAATTGACCAAACCTAAATGGACGAGACACATTAGAATGTCTAAAATTAATTCTCTCACATTAAAGAGAAACTATGAGTTTTTCATCGATAATAAGAAAAGAATTTGCTCAATTGTCAATAAGCCTTGAAAAGTGTTGACCCTTCCATATGGCATGATGCGATAATTCTGAATGGATTCCAAGTACGGTATCAAAATATGATTTTAATAGTCGACCAAGGGATATGATCCATCGGGAGCAAAAGTACCTTCGAGAAGAAGACTAATGCAGTTAGAATATAGTAATCTACGTTGGTAGAACATCATAAATCTGAATTGTTGAATTAACATAACAGATTCATCATTTAACGTGTAAGTTAGTTTGAATTTAACTCGTAAAATTATTGTTTGTTATGATTTTGAGTTTTGGTACATGTAAATTGAGAAAGTAATTATAAATACTGATTTACAATATGCTATTTGGACATAAAAAAATTGTCTCGAAATTAGTGGGAGCGGTCCTAAGTTCGTGGCTTTCAGATTTGATCCAAAAGTGATACAAAAGTATCATTTAGTATGCATCATAGGAAAACAAGTACTTTGGCAGTAGTATCAAATAGTTTGATTTTCAGTCAAAATGCACAGGAAGTGTGTGTATGTAAGAAATAATTATAAAGGTGCTAGAATATTTCTAAAACTATAAGTAGACAACAAACTTATGATTATTAATGATGTAATCATTATAGTTTGGTTGTGTAATACTACTCAACATTGAATTTGAAAATAACATCTTTTATGTTTGGTATAAAAGGATGTTGGAATTTTCCCAAATGATATAAACAGACACCATATTAAAATGTCTAATCTGGAGCATGGAAGATGAATTCAGTATGCATTGGAAATAGGAATTATCGTCCTTTTTGTATAAAGTATTTGCAAAATAATAAATAATAGTTTATAGAAATAATGAACTTGTTATCAAGAAGTATTCAAACTCAAACTTCATAAGTGTTATCGAGCTTGGTATGTAAAACCAAAATTCATGTTTGAAACTTAGCTAAGGAGCTTTTAATTGGAAATGTTCCAAACAAGAGGTTACAACTATTTCAACTAATTGGCTACATACATCGCCTTGAATTAGCACAATAATAAAAGTTATGTGTGTGTATGTAAAAGCACAAATTTATGTATGAGCTAGGGTGATTTCAAATGTCGAGAATCCTATAACATTATTATATGATAATAATACTGCGGTACAAATCGCGAAAGTAAAGCTCAATAGAAGTTAAGAAACATACTCTGAAAAGTTCTACATGATAAAGGATGTTTGTCAATGTCGGAGAGAGTTGATTGGCAAAGTAGATAGTTAAGAAAATATAGCATATTCGTTCACCAAGGGACTAACTCGATCAACTTTAATAAAACTGATTGGAGGTATAAGAATAAGATTTTATAATTAACCCCAAGTGCAAGTGGGAGATTGAAAGAGTTAGGTAGAGATGGGCATAAACCACGCCACTATACGAAACCACCCAAATTGGACTATAAAAACGGTGCGGAAATCTTCACCGAATCTTCTAATCAATGCAAACACTCCAAACCGAACCGACCGGCATCGATATGGTTCAGTTGCGGTTTGGACTATTGAATCGACCATATTAAACCGAACCGAAACAAAAATTTACACTAGTAATCTTATGATAAAAATATAAGCAATTCCTATTTAATTTTAGATTCTAATAATGTATATTCTATTTTTAGGTAAGTTGTTATATTAATAATAATCGTTTTCATAAAGGAAGAAGTTATAGTTTTAGTACAATTTTTTTTTCTCTTTTTTTGGATAAGTCTAATTATAATCTTATTCTAGTCATCTTACTTAATGATTAGGCATTGATTAACGTTGATGTTTGGTTAATCTTCTAAAAAAATCTTATTTGTAGCTAAATGTCAAAATGAAATATTCATACAATTAAGAAATAATCTTTCATTTCAGTATAACATCGTGTGTTTTAGACTTTAAATGTAAAAGTTTATACAGTTGCCTTCGTAAATGTTTGTTGATGAAAGTAATTCTCTTAATTCATATTTAATATAGGCTTAAACCAGAGCAGACCAAAACCGGACCGTATTGCATCAAAACCGAACCAAAACTGAACCGTTTAAATGGTTAGTATAATGGTTTGTATTTTTTGATTAACCGTTTGATGTGTTATGGAAGCGGTTTGGGCCCCAAACCGCACCAAATCGACCCGCACCCACCCCTAGAGTAAAGGGTAGGGGCAATGAGCTCGATCGACTTTGAGAAAACTGATTAGCAATCAAATTTTTAGTTACCTTTAACTATCGAAACTTCACCTAATTACTCATTTATTAAGTTTCATTTTGAGCTATTCATTAAGCTTTGTTACGCTCCTAGCCCATCATCGGCTATCTTATGCCTCGAAACTACTTTCGCAACGCATCTTACTTTGGAAACTCGAAGTACAACCTTCAACCATCTCAAGGCTTGGATTTTGATATTTGCTTTCCTTCAAATGGTAATATATCTCAATGTTGACGCGCACATAAAGTTAGCAGGGCTCGACTATCAGGTCACTACCTTGAGTTTCGTCCTAGATAAACCTTGTTTACACACTCTCGTTTGATACACCTTTAGCAATCCCTCTTTATGATCTCCTTCATCTAAAATCCTCACGGGGAACCTTCGGCCATCACCTTTGGTTATGCTCTTACTTTGTTTATTTACATAGAAATTTTCTTACTATTTCTTAATGTATTTACGTTTCAGGTGTTATAGCCTCTGTATAGCACCTTGGGCTTAGCCTTTCCCCTTGATGTATGTAATAAAGCCTACATAACTACCCACGCTCGCAAATATGAGCATGCCTTTGCATATCTTTCCTCGTGTCACCCCCTAGTATGTTTCAATTCCACTTTTAATTAGTGGAAATGTCCTTTTATATTAAGTTTTCATCACTTCTGTAAGAACTTGTCCCTTTATTACTTAATCATGAAATTTACATGCATAATTTTGTCTCTCGGTTGTCTTAGTATCTAGTTTCGAAATTCAAATCCAGCTTTCGAAAATGGTTATTTACGATTGCTAAAGTACTTAAAGTTACAATAATTTGTAAATAATTTTTTTTGCACATTTTTACCAATACTTCTATTTTTAACCCATTTTCCCTTATTTATTTAATACATAGACTCCTTTAAAAACTCATAACTAAATATTTGACGTAGGAAAATTTGTAACTAAAAACCCATCTCTAAATTTTTTTTTTCGATTATATTTAACTTTCACGGTATTTCAAAATCATTATAGTAGGGAACCATAGCTATATAATATCTAGTAAAGCCATATTAGGCCAAAACATTCATTAAAACATCATCATAACATATATGAACTCTATCATATCAATTGAAATTGTATTCAACAAAGATGAAAACAATGAAAACGTGATGATATTACTCACCTAAACCTTTAATTAGCTTTGATCTTTCATCGATTAAAGTTTTCCTTAGCTTTTTAATCTTCTTCCTCCTCCTTTCCTTTCTAAGCCGTCGCCACCATTAACTGGGTTCGTTCTTGTTTTTTGAAATGAAGAGAGAATGAATAAATGAGGAGAAGAATTTGTTTAGAGGTATAATATTATCGATTTTTGTTTGGAAAATCCTTTCTTGCCTAACTCTATTAATTTATTTCCCTTAATATGAAATCTTTATTCAAATATTCAAATTTTCCTTTTATGCATACGCGACCGAATTTAACTATCCTAATTACTCTTGGTCCCTCTAATTAACCATACTTAAGTGTCTCACACTTAATTAATCAAGCTTTCCTTAAGTAATTTGTTTAACAAAATTATCAATTAATAACTTCTTTTTATTAATTTAAATAAGTAAATAATCGTCCCTCAAATATTTACTATGCTTACTATACATATTTCCTTAATTAATTCTATAATAAAATTAAGTAGATTTTTATTCTCAAAATTAATTCCTTAATTGGTTGTTTATTAATTTATGAGGCATTATAAGCTTCCCCTTATAGGAATTTCATCACCGAAATTCAAATAAGGTACGTAGTGTTTCTCAATCTACATCATGCCACTATATCATAAACACACAAGTTCCCAATCTGTGCATTACAAACTAAATGTACTAGTGCTTCAACTAATACATAACAAATCAATCATAATAACGCACATATATATGGTCCATAACAAAACATAACAAATATACATACTAACCAAACAACTCAGGATGAGTCCTCCCGACTTTATCTTATGTTTCCCAAATACAATCATCTCGGTCCTTACTCCATTAGAGTCGTACAAGCTTCCAAGCTTTATTTCGAAGCTCCTTCATGTCTCAACTTAATATCCGAAATGGTTTCCTCACATAAGTCATATTTGGGTCAAGCACAAAGTCTTCCATATCTCTTTGACATACTATGTCATTTTAGTCTCGGATACTACCTAAAATGTGTTATATGAAACACATTATGGATCCAAGCAAAAGTACTCGGCAACTCAACTATAGAGGCTACTTTGCTAGTTCTTTCTAGTATCGAATATAGGCTAACATATCTTGGTGCTAACTATCAAACCTTTTCGAATGTCATTGTGCCTCCTACCGGTGAAAGTTTAACAAACACCTGATCCCCTAATCAAACCCCCAATCATTTCGCCTCCTATTAGTTTATCTCTTTAGCCTCGATTGAGCTTCCTTCATTCTCTACTGAATTAACTCAACCTTTTTCGAAGCTTCTCTTACAAGAACCGATCCCAAAACGAGTTAATCCTCCATCTCGTACCGATGTACAGGTGACTTATAAGGTCTTCCATAGAACGTGTCGAAAGTGCCATCCCAATGCTAGATCGGTAACTATTAGTTTATGAAAATTCCGCTCAATGTAAGCGGTCTTCCTAAGATTAGAACAACCTGCCGTTTCAAACCGTTGGTTCACCGTCTAAATCGACGTCAACACCTTGTGAACTAAAATAGATAAGTCGTTGGGTTAAGATAAAATAAACAAATACAATTCTAACTATTAACTTTCAGAGTCTCACAGTGAAAGGAAATAAAATATTATAAACAATTGTCATAATCACATCACTATAACATATCTATCTGTCAAATACATATGTCTGAACAATACAAGTCAAACCCAAACCATACACATAGTCAAATCCAGGTAACAACACTTATTTACATTATATACAATATATCACAAGTGAACCCCTATCTCCAATATCATCTTACCTCCAAACTCCATAAACTTGGATATATAAATAAAAGTGAAAAATAAGAGTG
This sequence comes from Allium fistulosum, assembly GCA_030737815.1. NCBI lineage: Eukaryota > Viridiplantae > Streptophyta > Magnoliopsida > Asparagales > Amaryllidaceae > Allium > Allium fistulosum. The sequence goes on along the minus strand of CM060905.1, from coordinate 490,631,386 downwards.
GGTCGGACATAAGTTTGGTAAGTGAGCCATACTTTACTCATATACTATAAAACTAATATTATAGCATGATACGAGTTTAACACTTGGTCACCTAAAATTTTACTATTCACGTTGTACCTAACCATCATATACATCTAGTCATATCATATCACATCTATGCGGACTCATTTCTCGAGACTCATCTTGTGTGCTATAGAGTCGCCTATTGTCCACTGTTACGTTAATAACATATAGGACATATGCTCCGGACTAGCCTCATGCCCTATAAGTTTTCCTATTATCCTCGCTTACATTATGGACTCATGCCCTGGACTAGCCTTATGCCCTACAGGGTATCTTAACATCCATCCTCCATATTGGTCCGCTGAAGTACTATAGGGGAGCAACGCAACACATGCACAACTTACTTGTGTCATAGTTCTGTATCGGTTTTCGTAGGAGTTTGAAGCTTGGATATTTATATGAGTTTGGAGGCGGTATGGTCATTTTGATGAATCAGGTGTTTTCCATGTATAACTTGCTAGGTTCGGATATATTCCATATATAAAAGACATGATCATAAATTTCCAAATATACTCAGATTCCATTCCTTATACAACCATCTGGGTACGGATGGAAGAACCCTGTTTGGGGATTATCGATTCGGTGGATGCACGTAAGCATCTTGCTGGCTAGATTCTCTCATACCCTTTCTTGGTTCAGACTCCGTTGACTTCCCTCTGATCGGGCTTCACATCATCCTGACCAAGCGATTCTGTTGGTAGTCATGATCATATACACTGAACAACATTTCCTGTTCGGTGAGTAGCTCACTACATAATAGGAATTGCTGTTCGGTATTCAAGATACCGAATAGAAATTGCTGTTCGACATTCAAACTACAGAACATGAGTCGTTGTTCGATGGTTTAGACTATTGAACATGAAATACTGTTAGGTGGTTAAACTACCAAACATGACCTTCACTTTGATGTTCAAACCACCAAACAGGGATTCCTGTTCGGCTCATCTAGACTACCGAACAAAGGGGTGTTGCTCTTCCTAATTCCTTTATTTTCTTCAGCTCCTTGTGTCTTGCCTCCTCTCTTTTCCTACCCTTCCTTTGCCTTCATTTGACCATCCTATTAAGGCTAAACTTCTTGGGCGTAAATGCCCATGGCAGATATAAACATGTGTATTTGATACAGATTTAGTACGCCTATGACCAGTTTATAAAATATAAAATGGAAGAAAATAACATAACATGCAAAAGAAAATAAAATGATCTGATTCGATCAAGTATATCAGTATATTGGAAAAGAATTCTAAATATACCTAAAATGAATAAGTTTCAATCTCGAAAGTCCCTCCTAGCTATGATACATAATGATGTATCGACAAGGAGTAATCAGACTTTTTTGGACAAAATACGATTGGTAATTAGTGAAGTAGTTGACTTCTTTCAGTAAAGTCATTTACTTAAGAGAAAGTACACAAGGTTAAAGTTAATTTCATCTAAAACATAGTTTAAGATATCATACAAGATAAGCGTTTATAAGAAACCCTTACATATCTTACATCAAGGAGTTGACAGATGATGGGAGTCATGAGACTGCATGTAATTCGTGAGGGATCTTCTTGATTATACCAAAGGAGTTTATGACTCACCAACATTGGTTGACTAATTTATGTTATAAACATAAGTTCCATGAACTAAAAAATGAATTAGTTTTATATGTAGATGTATAAAAGAGGTTCATAAAATATTTGTGAATACCTATTCTCATGCATCGAGAAACAATTGCTGTTTCAAGAAATGCCAACTTTATGTTGAAAGATTTTTCTTTAGAAATTATTGGTAGTAAAATGGATTTGGATACAATCCAAAGATAAAGCTGGTTATGAAGGGTGAAATAAAGTTAACCAAAACTAAATGGACGCAACACATTAGAATGTCTAAAATTAATTCTCTCACATTAAAGAGAAACTATGAGCTCCTCGTACATAGCGTGAAAAGAATCTCCTCAATTGTCAATAAGCCTTGAAAAGTGTTGACTCTTCCATATGGTATGATGTGATAATCCAGAATAGATTCCAGGTACGGTATCAAAATGTAATTTTGATAGCTGACCCAAGTGATATGATCCATCGGCAGCAGAAGTGCATTCGAGAAGAAGACCAATGCAGTCGGAATATAGTAAGCTACGTTAATAGAGCATCATAAATTTGAACTGTTGATTTAACATAACAGATTCATCATTAACGTGTTTAAATTAATTTGAATTTCACTCTTAAAATTATTGCTCGTTATGATTTCAAGTTTTGGCACATGTAAATTGAGAAAGTAATTATAAACAATGATTTACAATATGCTATTTGCACATAAAAAATGTGTCTCGAAATCATTAGGGGCGGTCCTAAGTTGTGGCTTTTAGGTATGATCCAAAAGTGATACAAAAGTATCATTCAGTAAGCATCATAGTGAAACAAGTACTTTGACAGTATTATCAAATAGTTTGATTTTCAATCAAAATGTAGAGGAAGCGTGTGTATGTAATAAAGAACTATAAAAGTGCTAAAATATTTTTAAAACAATAAGTACACAACAAACCTATGATTATTAATGATGTACTCGCATTAAAAACATTTTAGTTTGGTTGTCTAATAATCAACATTGAATTTGAAAATAACATCTTTTATGATCGGTATAAAAGGATGTTGGAATTGTCCAAAATGATATAAACAGACACCTTATTAAAATGTCTAGTCTGGAGTACAATGGAAATAGGAATTATCGTACATTTTATATTGTCTACAATATCACATTTTACATATGTATTAGGTACATAGAGAAAGTATCAAATCTGAATTAAGATCACTAAATGATAGTTACGAGTGTTCTCATGTATTTGCAAAACACTAAAGAATTGTTTATAGAAATAATGAGCTTCTTATGAAGAAGTATTCAAACTCAAACTTCATAAGTGTTATCGAGCATAGTATGTAAAACCAAAATTCATGTTTGAAACTTAGATAAGGAGCTTTAGAACGGAAATGGTCCAAACAAGAGGTTACATCTATTTCAACCAACTGGCTATGTACATCACCTTGAATTAGGACAATAATAAATGCAATGTGTGTGTGTGTGTAAATGCACAAATTTGTGTATTGGCTATGATGATTCAAAATGTGGAGGATCTTATGACATTATTATATGATAATAATATTGCAATACAGATCACAAAAGTAAAGCTCAATAGAAGTCAAGAAACATAGTTTGAAAAGTTCCACATGATAAAGGTTGTTTATCAATGTCAGAGACAGTTGATTGGCAAAGTAGATAGTTAAGACAATATAGCATATCTGTTCATCAAGCGACTAGCTCGATCAACTTTGAGAAAATTGATTGGAGGTATGAGAATAAGATTTTATAATTAACCCCAAATGTGAGTGGGAGATTGAAAGAGTTAGGGTAGGGGCAACTATGTAATTTGTTACATATATCCAACTCTATAACCAATCTTGTTCGTAAAGTATTTAACTTATGTTATATGTTTGTTAAATCGTGATAAAATTAATTAAGCAATTAATTTAAAGTATATTAATTAGAAAATCTGTAAATGATATGTTATGTGATAATAATTACAAGGAGTTGTAATCATGAGAAAATTATCACAAAATAAAATAACATTATTTTAAATATTCTTAGTTAAGATGTTTTAAGGTATGATATTGATAATCCGTTGATTCTAAAGTACATATCACTCTCTAAATGTTGAGCAGTGTATTACTCATGGCAACTAAGGTTACCAAGGGGTAATGTACTGACGGTTACTGGATAAATATGGAATGACTCACTAGAGTTCCCTGTAGGTTAATAAAAACTAAGGTCAAACAGGAAATTTGAAGTGACAATATTACATAATTCTCTCGGCTTTAAAATACTATTGAACTTCAATATGGATTCTTCAATCTGATTATGGTTAAATCATGGCATCGATTCCATTGAATGACTATAGTTGGGTCTGAGTTGAAGTGTTGGAAGTGAAACACTATCCAACGGAGAATTCTTCTCCTTGATTATATGTAGTTAGTATCATGATCAACTATAGCCAGCTTGAAGTCAAAGTCTATAGCCAGAACATTATGGTTAATAATAAATATTATTATAACAAAGGACTTTGTTTAAGTACTAACCTTGTTGAATGTGGATGATATTAGAATTTTGACCAAAACCAAATTCCATAAGTCCTAAAGTGGTGTAGTTTTGACGAAGAGAATTGGTATAAAAAATCCATACCAAAAGGTATCGCTTAAAATTACAAAACTGGATTTTATCGATAAATTGGGTAAACGATAAAATGTCACTCCACTGGCGAAAATGACGAATGAACATTTATATTCAAATAGTACGATATTAATCGCTAACTGAATTTACACCTATGACTTCCACAACCACATCGATTCTCCGAAATACCAAATGATTTAAATTATTTATAAATTTTATAAATTGATTAATTTTTACGAAATATTGAGTATTCACTTATTTGATGTATTGAGTGTTATAAGTAATTTTCTTGATGACATTAGCAATTAATTGGGTGTGCATATGAAAGTTATATGTGTGTGTGTGAGTACAAATCGATATATAATATCGATGCACATTTAAATTAGTTTTAAATACAATTATTTAGTAAATGGGATTGGAGCATTAGAAGGCCCACATAGCCTATATTTTGGCTGACCAAAGTAGGAGGAAGGAGGGGTTCCAAATTTAAATTGTTAGATTTGGAATTGGTACAAAGTGGATTAGAAAAATAAGGAATAGTTTTCCTTAACTTTCTCTAAGTATTCCACCTTAACTCCTCCGTTTTGGATCTCTCCTTTTTTCTCTTCCCTAGCCTTTGACGTCAACACCTTAAGAACTAAAATGGACGAGTCATTGGGTTAAGATAAAACAAACAAATACAATTCTAACTAGTAACTTTCAAAGCCTCACAGCGAAAGAAAATAAAATATAATAAATAATAGTCATAATCACATCGTATCACCATAACATGTATATCTATCAAATAAACATGTCTGAACATTACAGGTCAAACACAAACCATACACATAGTCAAATCTAGGTAACAACACTTATTTACATTATATACAATATATCATAAGTGAACCCCTATCTCTAATACCGTCTTGCCTCCAAACTCTATTAACCTGGATATATAAATAAAAGTGAAAAATAGAAGTGGGTCAGACATAAGTTTGGTGAGTGAGCCATACTTTACTCTACATATACTACAAAACTAATATTATAGCATGATACGAGTCTAACACTCGGCCACCTCAAATTTACTGTTCACGTTGTACCTAACCATCATATACATCTAGTCATATCATATCACATCTATGTCGACTCACTTCCTAGGACTCGTCCTGTGCGCTACAGAGTCACCTATTGTCCATTGTTACATCAATCACATATGGGACTCATGTTGTGGACTAACCTCATGCGCTACAAGTTCACCTATTGTCCTCGCCTACAATATGGACTTATGTCGTAGACTAGCCTTATGCCCTACAGGGTCTCTTAACATCTATCCTCCACACTGGTCTACCAAAGTACTATATGGGAGCAACGCAACACATGCACCACTAACTTATTTCATAGGTCTGTATCCGTATTTGTATCTGTATCCATATCCATATCTGTGTCTGTATCTGTATCTACATCCATATCCATATCCTTGGTCACCTACTTGCGTCATAGGTACATTCACGTTCACGTCCATCATCACATCACTTTAAATATCACATGACATACATATCCTTTACAAAAAATGGTCAAATATCATATACGTCCACTCAAATTCGTAATGCCATCACTTGCCTTGTCAATAGCCCCTAAATGCCTTTTGAAAACAAGAGGATCAAGACTCGAATCTGTTAAAATTATTTTATATAGGCCCTTATGTGTCCATGTTTAATCTGACCTGAAAATTAGGCTCCGATGCCCTGATTGGTCTAACCGATGGACCGATGTACGTGTTTTTCTGAATTTTTAGGCCATGGATTTTGACGTTCCACTACATCGTTTTGCCACCAACTGCCTCTGTTCCACCGCCGAGTGCTTGAGAATGACCCTAGTACATAGCCTTACGTTTACAAGTCTAGTTTAACATTTTATTTCACCAATTTAAGTGTATAATCATCAAATATCAATAATTAAGTCTAAACTTAGTTATCATTTACTGTTTATAAAAAAATTCCCTCCCATATCCCAATCAAATTTGTAACATCCCACTATTTTGGACCATTCAAATCGACAATAAATCCACACATGTCAGACTCGAATACTTCAAAACAGTGGATTGTCAAGAAAATTTGGAGCAAATAAAATCAAACACAGAATCACAGACACAGAATATCAGAATAACTCGTAGCGGAATAAAACACCATAGTAGTTCATGAAGCTACTATATACATACTCTCAAAACATATACAAAATTCTCATAGTAAAATAGATACAGTAGAAGTCAGGCTACAAAAATAATAATACAGAAACAAATACAGAATAGGAACTAACTGGAAGAAGTAGACGAATAGATAGACCGATAAGCTCCAACAAAACTCTAGCTCCAGAAGGTGAATCCAAAGCTGTGATTCTCAGGCTGACCCGAGCGTAAAGTAAAACACAAAACACTCGGGTCAGGATATACATACTTATACAATGTAAACCAATTCAAGTGAACTGTAATATAAATGCACAATAACTTAAAGGATGCTTGGGAACGCCCATCCTTTAAGGATCCGTCAAACCATCAATTAAGTAGTAATAAACACTATCATAGAAATATCCATATTAAAATAAACAATGCAAATAACAGTGTAAATGTACCCGTGGTTATAAATTTCAAAATGATATAATTCCAAATTAAAATCATTCATTTAAACCATTAAAAAGTGAAGTCATTACACTTACAAATCAAATATTCACTTTCCAAAAATTTAACCTTTACTGAGCTCATTTATTCACTTAAATACTTTAAAAACAATTTAAATTTCAGCTTTCGCAGCACTAAAAAAAATGCTGCTATTAGTTACATTTCAAAACAATTCAATTTAGCAAAGACAACATTTAAAGACTGCTGTAATAGTTCAGGGTTCAAATTAAAGGATTTAATTTAATTCAGCAACAAATAAACTTCAATTTAAACCATTTTATCTTATAAAATTTCATATTTTCCACTTTAAAAAAATGGTCATTTAAACACCCTTTAACTTACGATTTTTATAAAGTAAATTTCACAAATAAATATCAAATTTCAATAATTCACTTATTACCTTCAAGTGTACAATTTTCCTATTCTTTGCACTTTAACAATTTATTTAACACTTAAATTTTTATACTACCATTTCATAAATTAAACTTAATTTCCATTTTATTTAATTTACTTAAACTTCCAATTTAAAACAAATTACCAATCTCCAAATTAAGTTATATTCCAAATTTCCATTTAACTATCCATTTATTTAACATTTTAAACCAATTCAATTTTTCTCACCCTTAACTTATCAAATTTATTTTACCTTTCAAAATTCATTATTTGGATACCATTTAACCTATAATTTTATTAATTTACATCTTAAATAAATGAACATCCAATTTTAATTATAATTCCCTTACATACAGTAAAAATCCACTATAAGTTGCTTAACTTTACTTTACAATAACTTGATGTTTTCTTTTACCTTAAATTTATGCAATTCATACATCAATTATCAATTACCAAGTTAAGCTTATAATTCCATTTTTATTTAAATTCCCATTATTAAGTTAAATCAAACTTCCACACTACAACTCAAACCATCTATTAAATTATACAATTGAACCCTTTTAGAAAATCACTGCTTAACATTTTATATCCAATATAAGTCAAATTTCATATTTTTTCCATTTACAATACATAAAATTTATAAGAAAACATATTTTGAAATCAACCACAGGTCCGGATAATATTGCACACCTAAATCAAGTGATACGGAAAATATCATTTAAATCCGTAATCAGTAAAATTCCGGGTTTTGATTATTTCAAACCCGCAATCCCAAGACAAAACAAATAAATAAAAATCGTTCAGGCCTATCATTCAGCCCATAACGATTTTTCCTATTCTAAAGTCCATTCGGGTATGTATCATTTCAACCCATAGTGATTCTATTCTACAGGGAACTTGCAGTGTGATTTAACAGAATAGAATAACAGTAAAATAAAACAAAATGTAACAGATGATATGACATGCAATTTAACAGGTTTAACATCATATATAAATAATCACAGGCAATTATAAAATCATTTTTAATTCTACACATTCAGTTGTGGTTGCTTCACAATTATATAAGTATGAATAGTCGTGTGAGATTTACTCACCTTAAATGCCGCAGAAGATTAGATTCAAAAACGATATCCACACCGGACAAACGTACAGAAAGCACGATCAAATTTCAACGGAGGCGACGATCAAATTCAAATCTTGAAACAAAACGAATAAAACTAATTACGCGAATTTAATTATGATCATAACAAATCTTTAAATAAATCAAAACTGGAACGAGATCCAAATAAGAGGATAATTGACGAAATTTGCTCGACCACTTCACCACTTGGAGAAGACAAAATAGTGGAAACAAGAAAACAAAGCAAGAAACAAAAGAAAATAAAAGAAAGTAAGAAAATATTAGGCAGCCATTACCTGATGCAAAGCTCACTCAAGAGAAGAGATGAAGTCAACTGATGTGGTGATGGAAATATGAACGTGTTTAGTATTTAAAAGAAAAACTTGCGTTGATATTGCGTGGGTTTTGTTTTTATAAAGAGCTTGCGTGAATCAAGGAGGCAAAAGTGGCAAGAAATTTTAAACCAAATATTATTACAGTGGGTAATTGCATACGTGACTGAGTATTTAAGAGAAGTATAAGCGTTGATGTTGCGTATGGAAGGCAACAAATACATTCTGATTCCCATTATAAAAATGAAGCAAAAGGAAAGTGTAGAAAATATACACGTGAATGGCAAGGCAAGCAATAAATGAAATTGGAACGGCTATGGAATTCATATCTTTCCCACTTGGAAATGCATGGTTACTGATTAATTGGTTTATATATAGCTAAGGTAAGAAATAAAATTTTGATCGGTAGAGGAATTCAAGGAATTTATTTCTATTAATTAAAAGAAGCAAACAGAAAGTGGCAAAGGAATGAAATAATTTCCACGTGAAGTGTAAGACAAGATTTCAAATTCCTTATAAAATGCACGGCTGATGACTTTGCAAAGCTAACGTATGGAATCAAATGGGTATATTTAAAAGCAAGAGATAATTTTAAAACGTATGCCCAAAAGTAACGTACCGAAATTGTAACAGCCCTAGATTTTTGTATATATTTTAAATTTGACTTTCTTCTATTTAAATTATTTTTAAAATGGTTTATTTCAAATATTTCATTTTTTTAATATAAATGTTGATTATTAAGTGATTTATAGTTTAAACTAGTATAATTTGAATATTTTACTGTAAAGTGAATTTCTGGTCAAACTGTTCAAACTTTGACTTTTAATCTTCAAATTTAAATTATTTAAATTCTTAAATTTTATCTTTTATTATGAAAATATATTTAATAACATGAATACTACTTTTCGTTTCGTTGAAAACGGAGTTAAATTGTGAAAGTTATGTTTATTTCAATATTGAATGCAATTTGTTTTATTTAGCAATTTTGTTTATTTTAAATTTTATAAATTATATTTTCTTTGTCATGTTTTATTTTAATATGTGTTAATATGTTATTTTATGTATATTTTTGTCTTTTAATATTTTTAATGTGATATTAAAAAATTTCTAAAATTTATTGCATTTATTTTCTATTTTTAAAGGCTAGTTTCCATTTTTCTGCTATTTTCTTCACTAAATTTTATTTATTTAAAATTTATTTATTTATTTTGTGAATTCATTTTTATTTTATGTTCTTATCTTTATTTATAAATATTTTTCATCTACATATAAAATTTTCAAAGTTTGTTCCATTTAATTTCAAATTTTCTAGACTAGTTTTCATTTTTTGTGCTATTTTCTTATTTTAATCATATCTAATTAATATTAATTATTAATATTGTTTATCTGTTATATTTTCAAAATTTTAACTGAAATTATAAGTATTTTTAGTTATTTAAATGTATATAAATATATATGAGAAATTTGAAAAGGTTTATGACTTTTAGTTTTCCTATGGCCTTTTATCTTCTAACCTTTTCATATTTGTAACTTAACTTTTCATAAATTTGCCATTACTTCTCAATACTTTCAGCCGCATACTTTCTTTAGCATTCACGTACATTCCTTTTTCTCATCTCCTGGAAAAAAAATTCGGCCATAGCCTTGAGAAAAATTTGGGTAATTTTTTTTTCTTTTCTTTGTTTACTTTTATTCTTCTTTGATTTAGATTTGCACTTGTTCTCTTCTCTCATAGGTTCGGCCACCTCCACCACCCGATCTGCCGCCTCCACCATTATTTGAGAATGCCACCATCCCCACCTCCTCTCTGGTCAAAACCCCTAGCCGTGCCCTTGTTGATGATCCTCCACAAAAAAAAAAAATTTCCAACCTAAACTCCATCAATACATGCATAGCCGACCTCTACCATGTTTGCACCACCTTCCACCACCCATGGCCGCCACTAACACCACCTCCACCTCCTCCAGCACCACCTGGACTCTCGGACACACCATCCCCTTGGGCCCCACAGTACAGGCCGTGACCATACTAGCCTTGGCCGAGCCTTGTTTTTGACTTGAATCCATGTTATATTGCCTTGTAGTGTTAGCTTCATGCCTAATATACACACACGTACATCCAAGTGAGCCAATCAACCGTAACTAGATCAAATATTACTTTAAACCATTTTATAAAATATCATATCTATTTTATAAAATATACACTTCATTTATAAGATCATAAACTCATTCTATAAATACTAATTAAGGCTCAATGGTTCTCTAATCGCTTCCAACATAAGTTTAGAGCCCAAAACACTCTTAATTGGCTTACTAGCATTTTATAAAACCTCTTAAATTAGTTTTATTTTTAATAACTAATAACATGCACTTAAATATATCATGTGATTACTCTAATTCATCATAACAACACATAAAATCTTTTAATTAACCCAAAATCAACTTCTAAGGTTACTAACTTTTCCAAACATGGTGATTCAGTGTTCAAACAATTAATTAGCAAATATAGTCATGATTACTACATGAACATAAACCTAATCCATATCATAGAAATCTTCAAATCATTCTATATTACTTCATAATCAAAGTAAAACACTTAGATTAAATAGAAGAATCATCCCACTTACCTTGATTTTCCCTAAACCAAGTCTAAATCACCAAAACCCATAAATTAGCTTTCTTGAGATCCAAGATGAAACCCCAAACTTCGAATTAGGCTAATTCCTTTTGGGGTTATGTGGAGAATAGCATTAGAGGATCTATGGTGATTTTTATTAGATTTTTGAGAATTTACTTTGGCATGTATATGTTGATCTAGGGTTGGAGCTAAGTGGATTTAGTTAAGAAATAGATTTGGGAATGAACGTAAGAATGAAAAGTAACGAAGAGGGAGAGAATAGAAAATAGATTATAAAGCCAAACACTTAGACGTTTCCTTTCTTCCCTCAAATCACTTTTCATCACCTAAAATTCTGAACTCCAAACATATCAAACTTTATACTCATTCAAATTATGGATGCCACTCCAAACTCAATGAAAAAGGTTTCAGAACCTAATTCCATCAAATACAAAATCTAGCATTTTGAATCGATTTAAGAATCGAACATAGGCTACTAGCTAAAAATCCATCGATCGAAATATAGTGATGCTTATACTAATTTATTTCGCAAAGTCGATCCGGACTCAATGGAAGTGGTCTCGATCCCTAATTTGACCATATGCAAAAAGTCACATTTTATACTTCCAATTCAATAATGACTTAATACTTAAATTAACTATTTAAATATATTATCGTTAAATATGCAAGTTTTTACATTCTCTCCTCTTTAAAACGATTTCGTCCTCGAAATTCACATGAGTATGAGAAAGTAACAGGACCGACCAAACTTCCCGTGTTTGCACAAAAAATGGGCAAACACCTCCAAGTCGTATGATTTAGTTGATTTTATATTGTTTTTAGTGATCTGGATGATTTATGCAAATATGTAAAAAGCAGGGACTAAACTATAAAAGACACACAGATTTATAGTGGTTCAGCCAGAATGTGCCTACGTCCACTTTATATATTATTTCTCCTTTCTTGTTCAGATTACAAGTACAAAGCTTTGATACAAGTATATGAAAGTTGTTTGAAAGTTCTATCCGTGCTTGAGCTCTCAAACTTGTCCCCCATTGTTGTACCCCTGCCCCTCTATTTATAGAGTGGGCCTGGGGGCAGGGGTCTTGGATGTATATAGCTGCTGGTGGGCCTGGGCTGATGCAATCTGGCCTGGCAAAGTTGGTCCGGAACGCCTTGGTCCGGTGGAACTTGGTCCGGCGGTGAGTGATTCAGTGATGGTTGGTTGGAGTTTGATTCGGTGGGACTTGGTTTTGGTTCGGCAGGGATTTGGAAAGGAGATGTTTCGGCAGGGATTTGGAAAGGAGATGGTTCGGCAGGGATTTGGAAAGGAGATGGTTCGGTAGGGATTTGGAAAGGAGATGTTTCGGCGGTGTTGGCCCGGTCGAAACACACCCAACACTTGCCCCCCAAAGTAGGGCATGTGCATGCATATGGCGTGCTTTGTTTTAGGCCATTTATCCTGGACACTCTCATCCGGTCACGAATGCCGAACCAATTGGTCCGGTCGTTGATATTTGCCTATAAGTATGGGCCTTATGCTTTCGTTATTCACTACCAACTGAAATAGCCGAACCAGATTCTTTCCTGCCGAATCAATCACGTCACCGAATCACGTTTGACTACCGAATCAGGTGATTGCCAAATGTCTCTTATGTTTTGAACCACCGAATGAATTTGTGGAGTATGGGCGCCGAATGAACCTTCGAGCCTTTGTACTACCGAATGAATGTGTGGAGTATGGGCGCCGAATGAACCTTCGAGCCTTTGTACTAACGAATGAATTTGTGTGTTGAATTATAAGTGAAACTCTAGACAACATACACTTGCTCGTTTATATCTCTACATCCCTTGTTCTAACAATGTGCTTTCTCGTGTTGCAGACAATGTCTCATAAAGTAGAAACCCGTTCCGACAAGAACAAATCTACGGACGGAAGAGAGTCCCCCGTCGTGCCCCCAGTCCAGCCGAATCCAGAACAACGTGGACCCACCCCGAGATCGCTAGTGGACGGGTACAGTCCTCAAGGGCTTCTGAACTCACCTCCTGATTGCTCCCCTAGCTCCCTCAAAGACGAGCAGCTTGATGTTATTTCTCGCTCTTTTGGGATCGACAGAGCGCATATGTTGCTGCCGGGGGAAGGAGTGATGCCGTATAACCCCCCTGAAGGCTATTTTGCTTATAGCAGGTATCATTGCATGTGTGGTGCCATCCCACCTCTTAATGCTTGGATAGTCAGCTTCATCACATACTTGAAGGTGGCTCCTTTCCAGCTTCAGCCTAACTCCTACGCCATCTTGGTGAGCCTGTTTGTTATCTTCCAGAGGAGATACGGGCGTCCTCCCTCCAACCGGGAAATCCGATATCTGTACAATTTAAGAGGCTACAAGAAGGGGTCTCCGTATATTAGCTTGGAGTGGGCCGTGTCCTTCAAGCCAGTCCTGGATTTATACTCGAAGTTCAGCATGTTCAAGAAGGAATGGTTTTTTGTCAGAGATGACTCCGTTTCTTTCCGCCGCTTCACTTTTGGCTGTAAGTTGAATCTCATTTATAATTTCCGTTTTGACTGCAACGCTTCTTCTTATGTGTTTTTATTTCTTGCTAGCGACAGGTGGCTTTGCGGTCGTGGAGAACGATCGCCTGGTTCAGATGGCTGCGGAAATTGAAGCCATTTCGGGAAGAGATAGGTCGGCTTCTTACTTGATCAGGAACGCTACACTTCTGGGGCACAACTTGATTCTACCACATCAGTCCATGGTCAAGCAGAGAGACACGGCGGAGGAGAGGGCTGCCAAAGCTAAAGGAGGGGCTGCGGCGAAGAGCAGCAAAAGGAGACCCTTCTCGATACATCCAGTCGCCGGGAGAAAGAAACTCAAGAAGTCCGATGGACCCTCTCCCAGCACATGTCCAGATGTTCCGGAGGAGGAAAATGTGGAGGAGGAAGGAGGTAAGGATGAAGGAGGTGAGGCGGAGAGTGGAAGTGGTAGAGAAGGTGATGGTGATCGTCACGGCGATGATGGTGGCGAAGGACAGAGCGGTGATGGCACCGGGGCTTTACCTTCTGGGCAAGCAGGCATGATTCAAGAGTGGACAGATGACGCTCTCCACCAAGCCTTCGAAGGGTTGGAGGAAGGACCGGCTTTGGCGGAGAAGCCCAAGAAAGCTGGTAAGGCCGGGACTGGTGCCGATTTATCTTCCAGGAGTGCTTCAGCTGAGGCAACTTCTGCGATTCAAGTTGAATTTTTCTTTTTCTTTTTACTCTTCTTAACTTGGTATATTTCTTGAATTATAGCTCAATGTATGCTCGTAATACTTGGCTTTTATTACAGGAGCGGGTAAAGTGGCCAAGGTGTCAGATGTTCGGCACCGTCTTGAACAGTACAAACTCTTCAAGGCTTCTACTAAACCAAAGCCTCCGACAAACCGTCCTGGAGATGTAGTCGGCTACCGTCCCCTTCTTAGAGTTATCGAAGAGGATATTCAAAGGAAGTAGAGGAGTCGCTCCTTGTTTGAATCTTCACCTGGCCCTCTTCCCCCGACTCAGCCTCTTCAAGATGTCACGGAGGAGAATACTGAGCTTATTCCTTCCCCGCACCCGTCTGAAAATCCTACTGTTACCCCGATAGATCACCCTGGTTTGGCTCGTAATCCATTCGCGGGTCATCCGGATCTGGATTCGGGTTCTCACAATATTTCCTTCGATGAGGTTACTGGTGAGCACCTTCTTCCTCGTAATCCTATGGTAAGGGTGCTTGATGAGGCTAAGTCCCTGGACCTTGATTTGCTTACCACCCGGGTCGCAACTTTGGGGGACGAAGCTAAGGCAAAAATCGACCGGGTTGCTGAGGAAGCCAGGAAGCTGATAGGGCATCATGCCCGGCTGGCCAAGGCCGGAGAAGAAATCGGGAGTGCTAATATTCTACTGCGGTTAATAGTTTCCGACCAGGCCAAGCAGCTTGCTGATCAGGCCATCTAGATCTCCCAGCATGAGGCCGCCTCCAGGCGACTAAAGAAAAACATGGAAGAGGCTAGCAGAGCAGAGCTACGGAAAATGGAAGCTGCCTGTAAGGAACGGATTGACATGGCGATTGCAACGGTGGATGAGGTTCAGAAAGCAGATCTCGAGCAGATACAGGAGTTGTCCGGGAAACTTGAAGCCGCAGAACTTGCTCAAACCAGGCTGAAGGAGGAGATAGATGCGATGAGGAAAACCTTCCAGGCTGACTGCGCGCGATACCGATCGGAGAGGGATGCTGCCATTGCAAAGTTGTTGGCTTCTGAGGACCGAGTAAGGGAGTTCGAGGAGAACGAGGGGATAATGGATGAGATGCTTCAGGATATATACTTTTGCACTTAGAAACAGGGCAACTTATCTTGGATGGATGATTATCCCTGAGTCATGGCCAGGATTTATCTCCGGGCTCTAGAGGAGGCTAGGTTCGATGCAGATAAGGAGGGTGGCGTGGCCTTTATAATGGATGTGGTTACGGCTCAATTCACCAAGGAGGAGAAGGTGGCGGTGAAAGAAGGTATGCGGCTGCTTGCTGCTGAGGAGGTTGGTGTGCAGTTGGAGGATGTTGATCAAGGAGCAGATGCTGGTAAGTCTCCCTTTTTAGCTTTTCGTAACTCGGTTGCTTATTATTAATGAATCCTTTCCTTGATCGGACAGGCGGGACCTCTGGAGCACCAAATATCTCTGGTCAACATGCTGAAAGTTCCCACTCCGTGGCTAAGGAGATTTCGGAGGGGAAGCAGGACAAGGGTGAAGCTCCGATGCAGCCGACTCCTTAACTTGACCTGGATATCTTTTCGTTTACTTGACATTGTTGTCTACGTTAGTCTCATAGCAGTAACGTAACTTTTAGGTTGTAATTATGTTACTTGTAATCAGTGTTTTAAATCTCGGATTTTGGCCAATATCTCGGGAAAATATCTCGGCTATCTCGGGCGATATTTAAAACACTTATAACTAAATAGGCTGCCAAATCTCGGATTTTGGCTGATATCTCGGATTTTTCATCTCGGCCATCTCGGGGAGATTTAAAAGCCTGCTTGTAATAAACGACTTTATTCTTGGCGTGTAATTTTTAACTTAAGCTGATTCTGTCGTGTCTGAATGCTTTCGTTATTTTTGATGTGTTGCATAAGAAGTATAGCTGGGCATATGCCTGTGATTCTATCGGGTTTGATGTCAAGTTCTTGCTTAAAACATAATTTCATATCTTGCAATGTTAATGTGATGTGTGAATAAATTATAGCCACGTATTTATACACGAAAGAAGAAAATACCGCCCTTTATATTTTACTTGTAGATGGCAGCTTTGAATGTCTTGTGTGACTGAGTATGGAATGCGGCCTAGTGTCCCGTTGTGAGTTCCTATTCCCATTAGCGAGTGTCTCCTATTCTGTGTCCTGTACTTTAGGGATCGTTATAGAGGATGGGAGGAAAGTTCTTTAAATAAAATTGACATATGAGAAACAGTAAAACTTCCAATCACGGAAGGCCTTCGATGTGCTTAAGTTCGTGGCAAATGGGTTTTGTAGTCACTTTCCTTAGCTGTGGGTCTTGGAGACATTTGTCACCCATCTTATGCCTCTACGGGGAGTTTATCTTTTTTACCACAGCCGTACTTAAGACACTCGGAGCCGAGATCGCGCACAGTAATTACCCGGGCCATTATGGCCCGTAATCGTGGGTATTATTCGATTTACCGTGGCCGGCTAGCGTGGGTGCCGATCGTCAACCGTGAACTACCCCTGGCTGGCCACACCTTATGTTGGGGCTTAAAGTAGGCTCACGGTTGCCGGCGAGCCGAACGCCGTAATGAGCTGTCTCGGCTATAGTCGGCCTTCTCGGTGGCTTATAATCGGCTCATTACAGTTGGCTTTAAGGGCCAATCGCGAGCAATGAGTTAACTCGTAGTAGAGGGATGCTGGAGCAAAAGTGTCTCATTGGCAAGGGCATAGATTCGCATAGTACCTGTTAGGTCTTGTCCAGGTGAGGTTGCGCCGTGGTGTGTCTTGAATAGGAATGTCATTACACAGGATTTTGTTCAACAGAAAAGGATAAAGTTAACAAGCAGCCAAGATATAAAGGAACAAGTTAAAAGGAGACAAGTTTTTTAAAGTGGTTCGGCACGAAAATGCCTACGTCCACTGATTCTCTTTGTTAATTCACTTTATATGGGCAGTACAAGTTAAGAAAAGTATCGACGAAGGTGTTGGATGTTCCATGCCCTCTGAAACACCTCCCCGTCCACTGTTGACAAAATATAAGCTCCATTGTGGAGATCTTTATGAATTACATATGGTCCGTCCCAGATTGGATCTAGCGCTCCGGGGCACGGGAAGATTCGCTTGAGGACAAGATCTCCTTTTTGTAAGCTACGATGCTTGACTTTGGAGTTGTATTGCGTTGCCACTTTTTGCTTATGAGCTGCTGCTTTGAGGGCTGCATCATTTCTTCTTTCCTCATTTAGATCCAAAGACATGTGGAGGAGCTCTTCGTTCTCTTCTGGGTTATAGTGGATCCTACGGTGGGAAGGCACTATAGTTTCAACTGGGAGCATAGCCTCCGATCCGTATGCCAAAGGGAAAGGAGTATGCCCCGTTGATGTTCTGAAAGATGTGCGATAGGCCCACAGTGCCGTAGGAAGTTCATCCACCCAAGCGCCTTTTGACTTTTCGAGTTTCTTTTTGATTAGAGTTTTGAGAATTTTGTTGACGGCTTCGACTTGTCCGTTTGCCTGGGGATAAGCTACGGATGAGAAGCTCTTGTGAATTCCGTGCTCTTGGCACCAGTTGGCGAACTCTTCGCTGTCAAACTGAAGTCCATTGTCCAATATGATTTTGAATGGGACTCCGTACCTGCATAGAACATTCTTGATCAAGAAGTTAATAACTTTTGCTGAAGATACTTTATTTAGGGGTTCTGCTTCCACCCATTTGGTGAAATAGTCGACTGCAACTATAGCATATTTGGCCCCGCCTCGGCCCATTGGCAGTTCGCTAATCAAGTCAATTCCCCATACTGCAAAGGGCCAAGGGCTGGTCATTTGAGTAATCTCAGTTGTTGGTAGCCGCGGAATCTTAGCAAACTTCTGACATCTGTCACATTTTCTGACGAAATCTAAGGCGTCCTTGCTTAAGGTGGGCCAGAAATATCCATATCGGAGTATCTTTTTTGCCAAAGTCTGCCCTCCAGTGTGATCTCCGCAGCTTCCTTGATGGATGTTGGATAAGATTTCCTTGGCTTCCCTTCCAGCGACACACCTTAATAAGGGGTTAGAGAAGTCGTGCCGATAGAGGGTGCCCTCTTGTATTGTGTAGCGGGAAGCATTCCTCAAGATTTTCTTGACTTCGTTACGCCCGTTGGGCAGTGTGCCACTTTGTAAGTAGTCTCGGATGGAAGTCATCCAAGTTGCTTCTTCGATTGCAGCTATCAGATTCACTTGCTCAAAACTTGGGGTCAGTTGCTTTGAGATGGCTACTGCTCCGGAAATAGTGCCGTCTCTCATGCTAGCTTGCTTCGCCAATTCGTCGGCCTCTTGGTTCTCTTCCCGAGGGATGTGTTTGATTAAATAGTGATCCAATCGATTGAGAAGCAACTTGGTCTTCTTTAAATATGCTATGAGTCGTTCTTCTCGAGCCTGGAATTCTCCTAGTATTTGATTTACAATAAGTTGAGAATCGCTATGAAGACACAAAGAATTGGCTCCGATTTCTAAGGCAAGTTCTAATCCAACTATCACTGCTTCATACTCTACATCGTTGTTGGTGGCAGCGAATTCCAACCTTATAGCATAGTGTAGCTTATTCCCCCGGGAGTGATTATTACCACACCTGTCTCCGAGCCTTGTTCGTTTGACGCACCATTCACAAAGAGATTCCACTTGATGTCCTCTGCTATTTCCGATCGCTCCTTACCTTCGTTGGTAGTGAATTCGGCAATGAAATCGGCCATGACTTGTCCCTTGATGGCGGTGCGAGGATGGTAGGTGATATCATATTGACTTAGTTCAATGCACCATTTAAGTAGTCGCCCAGAAGTGTCGGGACGATGGAGTACCTGCCTTAGTGGTTGATCGGTCAGAACTCTAATGGAATGGGACTGGAAATAGTGACGCAGTTTCCGTGATGTGATTAGTAAACAGTACGCTAGTTTCTCAAGTTTAGGATATCTGGCTTCCGCCCCTGTAAACCTCTTGCTTACAAAGTATACTGGACGCTGCGTGCGTTTGTCTTCTCTCACCAATGCGGTGCTTAGAGCATGTGATGACACAGCAAGGTATAGGTATAGCTCTTCGCCTTTGTTCGGAGTTGAGAGTACTGGTGGTCTCTAGAGATGTTCGATTAAGTTAAGGAAAGCTGTTAAGCATTCGTCAGTCCATTCGAATTTTCCTTTCTCTTTCTTTAGAGCTTCGAAGAAGGGGATGCATTTGTCGGTCGCTTTAGAGATGAATCTGCTCAGGGCGGCCACCTTCCCATTTAGGCTTTGCATTTCCTTTCGGGTAGAAGGTATCCTGATATCTTTCAGAGCTCGGACTTGTTCAGGGTTTGCTTCGATTCCTCTGGCATGGACGATGAATCCTAGAAACTTTCCTGATGATACTCCGAAGGAGCACTTTAGAGGATTCAGCTTCATTCCATATTGACGAAGTACTTGAAACATTTCATCCAGGTGGCTTACGTGATCGTCAGCTTCCCTTGACTTTACCAGCATGTCATCCACATAAACTTTCATAGTTTGTCCTATTAGCCCTGTAAACATCTTGTTGACGAGGCGCTGATAGGTGGCTCCTGCGTTTTTAAGTCCGAAAGGCATTACCTTGTAGCAGTACAATCCCCGGTCAGTGATAAAACTAGTGTGGTCTTGATCGGGAGCATGCATAGGAATTTGGTTATATCCTGAGTATGCGTCCATAAAAGATAAGAGTTCGTGCCCGGCTGTGCTGTCCACAAGCTGATCGATTCGGGGAAGTGGGAAGCAATCCTTCGGGTAGGCGTCATTTAAGTTGGAGAAGTCAATGCATGTTCGCCACTTCCCATTAGCCTTCTTTACCAGCACCGGGTTGGCAATCCACTCTGGGTAGATGGCTTCTCGTATGAAGTCATTGGCAAGTAGGTTCTTTACTTCTTCATCGAGGGCTGCTGATCGTTCTATCCCCATACTTCTCTTTTTCTGTTTTACTGGCGCCTTGGTAGGATCAATGTTTAGTACGTGGCATGCTATGTCAGGGGATATTCCGGTCATGTCAGCGTGTGACCATGCAAATACATCCAAGTTGTGGCGGAGAAAATCAATGAGTTGTTCCTTTAATTCTGCTTTTAGTTGGGACCCGACTTTCAATAGTCTACTCGAGTCATGTCTGTCTACAGATACAAATTCCATAGCCTCTGCAAGCTCGGCAGTGGCCTCCTCCTCTTTGTCCCTGGGGTCTAATTCATTGAAAGGGTCGCTGGTATATCGAAGAGGAGGGGCTTTCTTTAGTTGCTATGCTTCCAAACTTTTTGTGCAGAGGGCAATCTCTACACTCTTCCCTTTATCCTTCTTGTGGTTATTGCGAAGTTCAGTCACATAGCAATCTCGAGCAATGTCCTGGTCTCCCTCTACCTCCCCTACTCCATTGTCCGTTGGAAATTTCATCTTCAAGCACCATGGGGCCAGGACAATTTGGAAGTCAGACAAGACTGGCCTTCCTAAGAAGGCGTTGTAGGCCGAGTGGTTTTCTATCAGCACAAATGTCTGTTTCCGCACAACGGAGCGGGGATGACTTCCAATTTCAACAAAGTGGTCCAGTCGCCCGAGGGGCATCTTTGCATTTCCTGTGAAACCGTGTAGTGGTTTATTGCAGGGAAGAACATCCTTTAATGATAGCTTCATTTTGTCGAATGCATGCTTGAATAGGATATTCACTGAGCTTCCAGTGTCTACTAGAATTCGGAAAACCTCGGCTGGACCGAGCCGGGCAGAGATAACCATGGGATCCGTGTGAGGATACTGCCTTCCCTCCAGGTCACGCCTACTGAATGTGATGTCTCCATTCTCTATCCGCTTCGGGTGGCGTTCTTCTATAATGGAATTGACGCATTCTTCATTGTTTCTAAGTGACTTTCCGTACCTTTCCATCTCTACCCAGCTTCCGTCGGCGATGTGTGGCCCTCCTGAGATGGTATGGACCACTATCTTCTCTTGACTAGAGCCGCTGGTGTTGCGATTTCCTCTGCCTATTTCTGGGGAGGGTAGCCTTGGGTTCTCATCGGCAGGAACTGGAGTCCTGTTCTGGCCTTTTACATAGCGTTCTAGTCTTCTTCTTCTTCTGATGTGTTCTTCAATCAAGTCCCGGAGATGATGGCATTCGTTGGTATCATGCCTATGGGATTCGTGGAAGCGGTAGAATTTTCCAAACTTGATTGTGTTATCTGATTCCTTCTTGTGCGGGGGACGTTTGTATTTAACTTCGTCTTGAGTGGCCAGGAAGATGTTTTCGATCGTTTCATTCAACGGGGTGTAAGCGTCAAATCTCGGTCCTGGCCGATATAGACGCTTCTCTCCCTTCTTGCCCCCAGCGTTGTCTTTAGAATCATTTCTTCGAACGTCCTTTGCTATAGTGGGCGTGTTGCCGTGAGCTGCCTTATTTTGTAGCCCTGTCTGCCTCTCAGTGGCAACGTCTTCAAGTCTCATATATTTCCCAGCTTCATGGAAGAAATCGGGTAAAGTAGCTGGTTTTTCTTTGGTCAATCTTCTAGCAAATTTAGTATCCGGATGCACACCACTACAGAGGGCCATTAAGATAAGCTTCTCATCGGCATCTTGGACTACGGCCGCTGCGGCATTGAATCGGGTTATATATTGCTGCACTTTCTCTCCAGGTTTCTGTTTGATACTGGATAAGGAATAAGCGTCCTTGGGTTGCTCCACATGAATGCGGAATTGGCTGATGAATTTTTCTTTCATACATCTCCCATGAGCTGATGGATCCTTGGGGTAGATGGCAGAACCAGAAGGTAGCTAGATCTGCTAAGAATAGCGGAAAGCATTTGCACAGCACTCCTTCTGTTGCTCCACTCATGAGCATATGCTGTGTGTATCTCTGTAAGTGTACAATGGGGTCAGAGGTTCCTTTGTAAGGTTCCATTGTTGGCATTTTCCATTCTCGGGGGGTGATGGCAATTTCGATATTGCGGGCGAAAGGGCTGGTTACCCTAGCGCCTATTCCTTGGTCTCTTTGATCCCGTTGGACGCACTCTCTGAACAAGCGTGCCATCCTTTCATCAGAATTTGGAGCAGATAGAAATGAGTTCGGTTCTGCTCTGTGGGATTGATTCCGTCCAGATGACCTGTAGGGATGGTATCGTCTATCATTCCTAATATTTTCCAGTGGCTGTCTTTGGTCTTCTAGGAGCATGCTAGGGTCAGCTACAGTTGGCCCTTGCCTTGATCTTCCCCTGCTGGGTTCTGATCTAAGCACTTCCTCGGGTCCAACTTCGGGCTGGACTCTAGCTCGGCCTCGTTCATTGGTGTTTCCGTGGTTAGGTAGTACGACAGGCTCGGCTACAGTTGACCTCCTCCCGGTACCTCCCCCATTGGGTTCGGTTCCAAGCGTTTCCTCAGGTCCAACTTCGGGCTGTGCTCGGTCTCGGCTCCTACCATGGCCGCTTCTGTCGTTAGCTCCTTCGAAGAAGGAAGATCTTTGTTGTCTCTGAGATCCTCCAGACTGGGACTCACCCCATGATTTAGTGTTGCGGTTGGACTCTTCAGCATCCCTTAAGCGTGACATGAGTTGGTCCACCAAGGCTTCCTGCTGGGATGTGAAGCGGTTAGTCACTTCAGCCACAACCCTGTCTAGATCTGCCCTAGTAATTGCTGCCGGCTGTTCTGTGGCAGGGGTTGTCGGATTTGCCTGACCTTCATTTGGTACTGCTGCTGGAATGAGACGATTTACTTGATCTGTGACCACTGGATCTGGAATACTGCTGGTTGCGATGTTTTTTCCTTTGTTAACATCTTTCTTCTGCTTGGGAGGCATGTCTTCCAAGCAATGAGCGATGCTGTTAGGAAGAAAGTTAAGTGGGAGAAGCTGAAGTCCGGGGTTCAGCCCCTTCTCAACGAAAGCACCAAAAATGTTTGCACAAAAAATGGGCAAACACCTCCAAGTCGTATGATTTAGTTGATTTTATATTGTTTTTAGTGATCTGGATGATTTATGCAAATATGTAAAAGCAGGGACTAAACTATAAAAGACACACAGATTTATAGTGGTTCAGCCAGAATGTGCCTACGTCCACTTTATATATTATTTCTCCTTTCTTGTTCAGATTACAAGTACAAAGCTTTGATACAAGTATATGAAAGTTGTTTGAAAGTTCTATCCATGCTTGAGCTCTCAAACTTGTCCCCCATTGTTGTACCCCTGCCCCTCTATTTATAGAGTGGGGCTGGGGGCAGGGGTCTTGGATGTATATAACTGCTGGTGGGCCTAGGTTGATGCAATCTGGCCTGGAAAAGTTGGTCCGGAACGCCTTGGTCCAGTGGAACTTGGTCCGGCGGTGAGTGATTCGGTGATGGTTGGTTGGAGTTTGATTCGGTGGGACTTGGTTTTGGTTCGGCAAGGATTTGGAAAGGAGATGGTTCGGCAGGGATTTGGAAAGGAGATGGTTCGGCGGTGTTGGCCCGGTCGAAACACACCCAACATCCCGAATCTTAGTTTTGGAAAATTCCAACAATATCTTCCCTTAAGAAAGCTTCTCACTATTTAAATGCCAATCTAAGCAAATAAGCATTTAAATAACTATACATCAGCTCTCAAGTACCTAATTGTATTATAGTAAGAGGATTGATCCAACATAGAATTCAAACATGTATAACCTCAATGTAATAACCAGTACTATTATAGTCATACAAAATAATCAATTGGAGAGCAAGCTCACGTGAGTTAGTATCAAAATATACCACTGACTCCAAGTCACATCAAATGGAAGTGGACTCGTATAGATCCTATCTCGCCCCATAGCAGGCATGGATGATATGCGATCTATTCTATATAGCTAATGAATACAAATCGATACTCGTCATTAATGACGGGTGGAGCCAACAATGGACACTTCGAGCGATCCAATTATTCTAGATAAATAGGGCCATTACACAAACGTACCCAGACATTTGTCATGTTTCAATTAAAAAAAAGAGTTAGCACACTAACATACCCAGACATCTATCTCGATCGAATAACAGGCATGTCCACTAATATATGACCAATGATCTACAAGTCCACCAATACAAGGCCAATACAATGTATGACCACTAATATAAGACCAATACAAGGCCAATACAATGTATGACCACTAATATAAGACCAATGCTATACATGGTCACTAATATAAGACCGATATGATATATGGTCACTAATATAGAACCGATACAATTTATATAACTATACGTACCCTGGATTAAGCCGTCGAAGTTAGAAATCCATCATTGCAAATCAAATGCCTATAAGCGGCAAGAAACCATCAAATAATAGCTGATAATGATAAGCAAAATAACTAGCGTTCAAACTATCAAACATGCAAGCAACAAAATCAGCCACAATAAAAATTAGCCAGCATCAAAGTCAAACAACAACAACAACTAAGATCAAACAGTCGCAATAAAGCAAGCAACAAGCAATCAATAAAACAATAGCAAGCAAATAAAAGTAGTAGCAACAACAGTAATCAACAATAGCAAACAAATACAGTAGTAACAACAACAAGTAACAAGCAATAATAGACAAAAAGCAATAGCAAGCAACAAAATAAGAATACAAATAATGAAATATTTAAAAGAGTCTGCACCAATATGCCCGTAGCCTTCAAGAGTCAAATGCGCATGTTTAACCATACACTCCAATGAGTCCGTCCATCATTCAAAAGGAATAAACGCCTAGTGGTGCAACTCCTTCCATGAATATAACACACGAATGACTACTAAACCTCTCGGCTATAAAGAGGAAAACTTATATGATATGCAGGATCATTGAGTCTCCAAACTCTCGAATAAATCCAATGCCTCTACTTTCCTTTTCTTCTGAAAAAAACTCATTCTCCAAAGGAGAAAATTATACTAATTAAATCATCATTAAATGAAGATTTGCAATTGCCTAGTTTTTCTCGGGTTCAAATCCACCTCGATCGCACAATGTTAATAAGGATAATATACTAAGTGCACTACGACGCTCGCCTAGGTAAGCATCATCTCATCACTTAGAAGATTATCCGAATCACCACAAAGCTTGTTGAGAAATCCTTCCCCAAACTATCCCACTCAATAATTATAGCACATTAAAAATTTGTAATCCCCAAAGATCATTCTAAATGACACGTACCCGTTCCAACCTTTTGTTTGCCGCAAGATTTCTTTATTAAATTAGGGTCGACCACCTGACTCCATCCACGCTAACTTTGATCCGGTTCTCTGATCCTACAACAGAAATTTCCTTGCATGACTAAGGTCGTGTTTTAGAAATTTCTTGGTCATCCTAAGAATCCGACTCAAGTGCTCGTCTATCAGAATCAAGTGAAAAATCCTATCCTAACTGGTGCAAATCACCTAGAAAATCTACGCTCGAACTATAGGTTAAGAACCAGTACGTAAATGGACCAATCTTTAGAAAATATCCTTTTTGGCACATGGGATTACTCCCATTACATGAGGCTTACTGACACAAAGAAAAACAATTATAACTCGAACAATTCTAGGAAAACGCCCATAAGTCATTCACTCGGTCTCTGCTCATTACTGGGCATCCACCGAACCCTACCTATATATAAATTCAAGTCACACTTCATCGACCGAACCCACTCAACTTGAAAGCTCGTGCATCAAGTTCGAATGGTAACACTTCGATCGCTTCACCTCAACTTTGCAGCTAAGGTGACTTATACAAGGTTTATCTCTACCGAAGGATTTGCCTACTAAGAAAGGTGTCAAGTTTAGTCTATCCACTGAGTAACTAGCAAAAGATAAAATATACCATTCAAGTGTCAGATGGAATAGAAGTGAGTTCCTAAAAATAGAGCAACCTCACTGCATAAGCTGCTTCAAATTCCTAAGCTGTAAGCCCACTAGGATCCGGTAACAAATCATCATCACTTACACACCCTTCAAAAATGTAGGACAGTCCTTCTTCAAGTGATCAAGCCTATTGCAAATGAAGTACTTACGCTTCTCATTAGCAGGATGACATTTGATAGCGAAATGTCTCCCATATGCCACAAGAGTGACATACTAGGCTAGCTTTTCTTTTTCAAACAAGCTCAATTTTCCTTGTATTATGGTCATTATGCTTCAGTTGGAGTTTCGGTTGCTTTCCGCTCTCATTACTTATACGGTATCTCATGGGCATTCTCACGAAGGAGAACCATCCCAACGAGATATTCAAAAGTGGACGTTGACAGGGTAAGGTTAAGCAGTGAACCCCCAACCAATGCTTAAGACACAAGGAAAATCTCTTTGCCCACAAGAACAGAGCACTGACCAACTCAAGCCCAAAAAAAAAAGGTTGAACTGGTCAACACTCCTTCACTAATGAGCTATCCTGCTCAGGATGGATGGAATACTCAAGCTACATGCTCTTTTCGACCTTAGAAATGAACTGAGAACTTAAAGCGAAGCCTAAAAAAATTTCGAATCACAGGACTGCTTATCAGCTACAAAAACATTGCATCCTACTAGTCAAAGTTCCCCTTCTCCAAATTACCAAGAAACAATCTGAATTATGAGAACATTTCCTAGACGTATATCAATGGAAGCCTTCTTATGCATGCATCCAAGACCGTGTCTCAGCAATAGTCTCGGGACCTAGATATGGCTCCCCTCTAACGGCACTGCTCTAAAGAGTGTAAAGATGGTAGAGCTAAAAATACCGATGCCCAAAGGGCCACAACGCTTCTGGCGCTAATCGCAATCAGTTGGAAATGTTCACAGGTGATGGAATACCTTTTGTAGTAGCTAAATAGTTTCTGAACTAATCAGGTATCTCAAACTACATATCCGCAATCGCTCCTCTATTTCAACTGCTCATATGAATAGCCAGACGAAAATACCTAAGCAAATAGTGGTAAAAACAATTTAAGTTCAAAAGACAAGCGGTATATATAGTATTATATAGTAGAAGAATACAAGTATGCTCTCTCAACGTATCTCCTACTACCAGATTGACTTACTCAAACTGGTCTACTTGTCCGAATATTGGGCCTAAGCTCTAATACCAACTGTAACAACCTACCCTTCATAATACCCAAAAGTATGCACCTTACATCATCACACTACTTTCGAACACCACAAAAGACAAATCGTCGAGGTAAAATTAGAACAAAACATTAAACCAAGACATAGATAAGATCTCACAATGAAATGACAACATATAAATACTGAATATACATGAACATAATAAAATAACAATATATAAGAGACCGCACTGGCTGAAGCAACTAGAAAATAAATATCAGTACAGAATAGTCAGCATACATCAACTCCAAAATAAACATGGAGTTCCTAATAAATATTTGATATAACTGTCTCGTATATAAATAATAGGTCATGTACAATTAAATAACTAGTATATATATCTCAAAACATCGATGCTACGCCTCCAAAATGCTCCAGCTGCGCACTCTACTAGTGTATCCCCAAAAGCATCTGACTCTCGAACTACTCAATCGAGTATCTGAGTTGTCATGACATAAGAAAACAAAGACAAAAACTCGGGTTAGACATAAAGTCTAGTGTGAGGGGAACTACCTTAAAATAGTATATATTAAAATTATATTAAAATAAACAGGAACTACTAAATCACAGTCGGCCTTCTCCATATACATGGCTCAGGGAAAATGCGAATTGCCTATAACAAGTATAGTAAATCCATCTCAAAAGTAAGGGGTAATACCATAGCCTTCTCTTCTCCTGCAACAACAAGTTAGCACAATATCTTATATTGCACTGCACTAGTCCAAAACTACTAAGAATATAGTACAAATATACTATGATCAAACCGTGATCTGAAAACAACAATCACTCTACTAATATCGATACGATATGCCTTAACGCGTACGGTCGCTGTTGTTAAGACCGAATTGGTACGCCACAATGTGTATGGTCACTACTGCTAAGACCAAACTGGGATACCAAAATGCGTATGGTCACTACTGCTAAGACCAAATATGTACGCCACAACGCATATGGTCACTACTGCTAAGACCAAACAGGTACTCCGCAATGTGTATGGTTACTACTGCTAAGACCAAATAGGTATGCCACAATGCATATGGTCTCTACTATTAAGACCAAACAATTCTAAGATTATGAACGTAAGATCCAAAAACGTCTAAGCGATCACAACAAAACAAAGCTATTCACCGTACCTCAAAGACCGGGTTGAATGTGTCATGGCCATCAACAACACTCTAGGTACACCACAACAAGGTCGTTACTTAGGTAAATCAAATAAGTCCATACCCTTGGTGTGCCATAACAAGTCAACACTAAACAAATCATATATTACTCTAAGGTCGAAATCATAGAGTACGGACTCACTCCGTATATAATGTATTAAATCGCCATGCACGACTCTAGTTGCCATGGCCTAAAAAACCATAGGAAAACTCGAAAAAAGCCCCATGCTAACCAAAATTGCATTCCAAATTCCAAATGGAATGCATGACCTCATTTTCATATTACTCCTCAGATGTACCCTTTCCGTCTACCTTAGCATCTACGATTTTGGAATACGTACCTGAGTGGATCCCATGTGGGCCCCGAAATCAATTACTCCAAAACCCACCAAAATTTTATAGGTTGCAGAGATCAAAAAATGGTGAACGATGGTCCAAACCACACCTCAATCTGACTTCGTATGCGAAAGTTATCGCGTTTTGAAGTTTGCACAACACACGCTAGGTCAACCGACTGAAGGGCCATTCAGTCGATTAAACCGGGGCCGAGATAGAATTTTTCCTCTTGACCAGTCGATTGAATGGATTAGGTCATTCGACCAAACTGATAGCTTTCAGGCGATGAGCCGAGCAGGGAGTAAATTGCCCAAACGAATGCCGATTCACGTACATTTTCCTCCAATACTTCGCCCGATGAGTCGCTTTGCTACTAAAGCCTGCCTACATCCCATCGAACATCTACCGGGGTTCATTTATTGACATTTTGAAAGTGAATTCCATAAGTAATCGATAACCAGCTTCGATACCAAAATCCACTCTTTTCACAAGTAGAGTTCTATGGGCGGTTATGGCGACCCGACTTCCTCTAACACCCTAAACGACATACACGATCTTGTGCATAACCTATACATGTGTCGATGCACTCATTTGTGCATGCCTATGCACACACACTAATGCAACACACAACAAAACACAAGTTATATTTCAGACTTTACCAGGATGATTACTCGGCCCGGTATACTCTCACGCAACTTAGCGCACGCGATAGTCGCTATGGTTTCGTGAAATGTCCGCAACCGACTTCTAATTAATTATATTTCTATATTATCAAACAATTACATATCTATATCAACAAACAATCATACAACAATTATAATACAATATTAGTTTCCAATTGTCGCATAGCTCCAAATGTACGTATACGTATATTCGCTCGTGCATGTATACACACACGTACATCCAAGTAAGCCAATCAACCATAACTAGATCAAATATTATTTTAAACCATTTTATAAAATCTTATATCTATTTTATAAAATATACACTTCATTTATAAAATCATAAACTCATTTAATAAATACTGCTCATTAGGCGTCTAATCGCTTCCTACATAAGTTTAGAGCCTAAAACACCCTCAATTGGCTTACTAACATTTTATAAAACCTCTTAAATTAGTTTTATTCTTACTAACTAATAGCATGCACTTAAATATATCATGTGATTAGTCTCTAATTCATCACAAAAACACATATAATCTTTTAATTAACCCCAAATCAACTTTTAAGGTTACCAACTTTTCCCAACATGGTGATTGAGGGTTCAAATAATTAATTAGCAAATATAGTCATGATTACTACATGAACATAAGCCTAGTCCATACATAGAAATCTTCAAATCATTCTATATTACTTCATAATCGTTCATAAACAAATTAATGAAGTAAAACACTTAAATTAAATAGAAGAATCATCCCACTCACCTTGATTTTCCCTAAACCAAGCCTAAATCACCAAAGCCCATAAATTAGCTCTCTTGAATTCCAAGTTGAAACCCCAAAATTTGAATTAGGCAAACTCCTTTCGGGGTTATGTGGAGATTAGTACGAGAGGATATATGGTGATTTTTATTTGATTTTTGAGAATTTATTTTGGCTTGTATAAGCTGATCTAGGGTTGGAGCTAAGTGAGTTTAGTAAAAAACCTGATTTGGGAATGAAAGTGAAAATGAAAAGCAATAAAGAGGGAGAGAAGGAAAAATAGATTATAAAGCCCAATACTTAGACTTTTCCTTTCTTCCTTCAAATCACTTTTCATCACCCAAAACTCCGAATTCCAAACATATCGAACCTTATACACATCCAAATTTTGGATGTCATTCCGAAATTAATAGAAAAGGTTTCGGGACCTAATTCCATCATATACAAAAGTTAGCTTTTTGGATCGATTTATGAATCGAACGCAGGCTACTAGCTAAAAATCCATCGATCGAAATATATCGATGCTTATACCCATTTAGATTCGCAAAGTCGATCCGGACTCAACGGAAGTGGTCTCAAGTTCTAATTCAGCCATATGAGAAAAGTCACATTTTATACTTCCAATTCAATAACGACTTAATATTTAAATTAACTATTTAAATATATTATCATTAAATATTCGAGTTGTGACACTACAGGTGATGACCGATCGACCGATCATGAAGGATCGATCGACTGGTGGGATGCCTGGGGCGCGAGCTCCAGGCATTTGCCTTTCCCACCATCGACGCTCACAAACTTCGGCATGCTTTCAGCTATTCCGACACTTGAAATTGAAAATGCTAATCCCTATAAACACTTGCATGTAACTAACAACACACAATATATTCAAAACATGGAAAGTAGAGGCAAAGTTTAACTACAGTGAGCAATTTGGCTGACAACAAACAACATAGTTCATGGCAATGATCATCAATCAAACAGCCAGATATCATTCACAAATTCAAATTTCAAACAATCATCCAACATGCAATAATAATTAGAGCTAGTTGTGAGTTTCAACTCACCTTTTCTCCTCAATATGGCTTACTAAAACCGCAAATTGACATAGCTTAGATTTCAGTTTAAGCCTAGAAATGGCTCAAACAAAAAAAGAAATAGAAAGGAATTCAACCACTGTAAAATCGAAATACAAAGCCTTTATGAATTGAATAGGAGCTTGAGATAGTTACCTGAGATTATTAGCTTTTTAAAAAAATGTTCAATTTGTAATAGAATTGAAGAAATTGGGTTTTGGTTTCTAGGTTTCTAAGACGGAAAGTTTTACCAACTTCTTTAAGTTTTACTGTAAGATAATGAACATACAGATTAAAGAGAAACGAGAAAATTCTCTTTGTTAACTTTGCAAATGGGCTTAAACCCAATAATAGAATAATCACATTTCATCCATTAAATAAATTAAGCCTTATACTCTTTCAATTATTTTCAAAAGCCTTCCATTACATTTCCAAAAATTATAAACTTTTTGCCGTGGACTTAAGAATAAGACTAGCACATCGAATTCTAAAATGCCCTCTTTTAATTTATAATCTCATTTGAACACTAATTAAATTATTATGTCTCATATTTGAAATAAAATACTAATAATAATTTAAAATAGATTTCCTCTTCTAAAATTCTATTATTCTTTACAAAAGATTTTATAATCTAAAAGTTTACATTTTTCCACCAAAGTAAACTTACTCAAGGAGATATACTAATATTTCCCACTTTTCATTAATTTAGGAAAAATCATTCTAATTTTTTTTATCTTTTATCAAAGAATACCAAATTTAAACTAAATAAATATTCTTGTCCACTCTAATTTTAATTATCTTCAAATAAAACAATTAAAATTCTAATTTCTCCAATTTCAGTAATTAAGAAATCAAAATTTTCCATTTAAATATTTAATTTAAATCATTATTTATTTTATTGAAGAAACTCAAAAATGAGGGTTGTTACAATTTTCTAGCATCGTAATGCTCCAATCAATCCATCCCTAAAATAACTCTGATGCTTATGAAGTCAAAAATGTAGGGATCACACAAAAACTTACACCCACATAATTCAATCTCTATGTTAGTGCATCTAAATAAAAGAGTGGCATATCCTCCTTTTGGATTCCCTACACGTAGGTAAGTGACTAAATATGTAAATCTTTATCCAAAGTCTAACACAAATGACTGCTCTTTGCAAGTCTGACTCGAATGATCGCTCTTCGCAAGTTCAACTCAAGGCAAGCTCTTCGCTTGTCAACACAAAAGATGGGCACTTTGCATGTAGTCAAAAGTGTCATATCTTTCCACTAGTTATCAATTAAGTAACGCCCGTGCGTCCCATACCATGTGGGTTTGCTTGAATATTTACTTTAAGTCAGTAAACTCCACTCATTCAAATATTCTATAAAATAAGTCATATAATTAACCGATAAGGTGATCCCGAATGTCCCATACCACAAAGATTACCAAATCGTTTAATCATAGTTCTCATTCCATAGAAGTAATGATTTTCAAACAAACGTTATCTCAAAGAATTAATAGCCTGAAAAATTACAAATATTCAACCATTAATCAACTTTAATTCCTTTCATAATTATTAGAAAAATTAGCTTAGTACAAGTCATGTTTTTATACTAAAATTAGTATTAAAAATTTAACCACTTATTTCAATCATGCAACAAAGTTCAATCTTTTTAATATAACCATTTTAAGGTGAATTTTTTTTCTACCTTTCTACTTTATTTCTCAACAAAACTTCGAACTGCTTTTCAAAATTTTACATATTTTAATTCCAGATAAATATTTTCTCCAAAATAATTTTCCAACTCTATACTTTTCAAGTAATATAATAGCTTCTAATGGCAATTATTTATACCAAATCTTATTTACACAATTTATCCTTCTAATTTTGAATTATCAAAATACAAAGTTCCATTCTCTTCAGTTATTTGGAAATTTCCAAAATTTGTTTACACAATCGTCTTTGTTTCAACTTTCTTTAGATTGGAACTTATATATAAAGTTTTTACATCCATTTAGATCATAATATGATATACACAACAAATCAAAAGCATCACACTAAATTCATCTTAGCATATATATAATAAATTAATATACGCAATTTTACATATATCAAATAATATAATAACGTCGCCTTGCCATCTATTTATAGCAAATTGCTTTGCCATATGGTTGCGATGTTAATTGTGAAATCAACATTGCCTCACCACTGACCACTGCAATTGCTGATGCTCAGTGGCTGCACACGTCATCTAAAATTAATACATATAATACATCCTTATTGTTTTCGTTATAATTTTCTAAACCATCAAAAATTATTAAAACACATATATGCATATAGATAACTATTTTCATACTAAATAAATTTCCTCTTCTTAATTTGTTTAGCAATAATATCTTTCCACAAAATATTCTATCTTTTCAAATAATATTATTCTATCCCAAATCATCCACTTAGTATTATTATCAAACTCTAAGTAATATTTTTTTTCAAAATAAAACATATAGCTCATAATATTACTTTTTTTAAGTATTATTTATCTTCAAGATACTTGCTTTTAAAATCATCCCATTTGTATTTATACTATACATACATACCTACCAAAATATTATTTCATTTCCAAATAATATTTAACTTCCTTCAAAACTTTATTTTCTCATTTAAATGTTATTTATAATTCTTACAAGTCATTTATAAGATATTCAAAATAATAAAACTCAAAGCACTGTGTCTGATTGTCTCGTCAAAATGTTTTGGAATCCCTATCAATAATGTTGATCTGACACATCGATTAGAATTCCTAAAGCACTCAACTGGCAATTTAACACAAAATTACTAATTTCCAAAAATTTCTATATCAATCTCTATATTTTCGTACAAATGATAATCTACTAATACAATTCAATAATACAACCATCCATCCATGCATACATCATGCAATTATCTAATTCCACATCTATCTTATTATCTAATTAGTTATACTTATAAATTAATATTTCATTTTATACGATGTAAAGTTTTCAATACCTTTTGCGGTAGCTACACTACTGAAGGCACAACAAGGTCTTATAATTAATATCGAGTAGGTTTCTAAATTTCAAGCGATGATTCCTTCTCAATATTAATTTTAAACAGTTGCTTATATTTTCAAACAATCCAACATCCATCATCCAATCAAACATATATAAACAAACCAATTACCATGCTTGGCGGAAAGCAGTCCATCAGCTTCCGTTGTGCAACTCTGATCTCTAACGGATCAGGACACCACTACTCAACACAAAACTTTAAAATCATTTTTTTATAATAGTAATTTGTAAAGTAACTCAAAATTTTTACAAATACATTCCAATGATTATTCCTAATAATCATTTATACTTATATCTAAATAGGAAATAAATCCTAAATTCTAACCGACACACCCAAGGGACACTACACCAAAAGCTGAATTTTACAACAGGCCTTCCGCCTAATTAGCAACGGTTACTTCCCGTTGTAAAATATAATGGTTGTTAACCGTCGCAAATGATGGAGGGAAATTTCACCTTTGGCGCCATATATTTTTGTCCGTTTCTTTTCTTTTGGTGACGGGATTTAACCGTCGTTTATTTTGTGCCACATGCTGGCGGTATAATTTAGTCTTTGCGCCATAATATTTACAACATCACGAAACATATTTCCCCCAAATTATATCCCCATTTCGACCCAAATTAAACCTAGATCGATTTCGCCCCAAAATATTTTCACCACCTCCGCCTCTTCCGAAAGAGCCAGAGCCACCTATTATCACTTTGGACGATCTGTTCAGGAAGACCAAGACCACTCCCAAGATCTATTACTTGCCTCTCTCCGAGGAGCAGGTTGCTGCCGAGCGTGCCAATCAAGGAAGGAGAGCTTAGGGACCATTTCGGGTTAATTTCTTTCATGTTTTTAGACTTAATTTTTGATTTGTAGTATGCGGATTTAAAAAAAAGAATGCTCACCAACTATATTAAAACTTCATGCGTACGTATATAATATTAGCAGAAGTTAATACATGAATAACATCAAAACTGTATTTAGAAGTTTTAGAACCATTCAGCCATTAACGTCAGTTTTAGAAGTTTTAGAAGTTAATACAGTTTCGTCACAAAACTGTATTTAATAAACATGTATTATTATTATATTTAGATTTCCATATATTTAATCCAATGTGTTACTGTATTTAATAAAGGTTATACATGTTTAATCACTTATACATGTTTAATCCAGGTTATCCTAATTATAATTATTAAATACAGGTTTTAGAAGTAAACATGATGTGATAATTATAAATATAGCTAAGTTAAGATTTGATTTCATGTACAGATTTCATGTATAAAACATGTACATATTAACATATATTCTATAAACTGACATTCCACCTGAAAACACAATATAGGTAAAAAGTTAAGCTATTAATAAGGTACTTCTAATTAAGATGTTCACTTCTTAATTACGTTTTGAATTTCGTGAGGTAAAAGACAGTGATACTATTTTCACTTAAAATGAAGGAATGAATCAGCCAAGTAGCCAATAGACAACCTAATGCAATTTTCTCAGGCATGCTACATGAAAAAATTTATGTAATGTATGCAAGTATAAATGCAAAAATATAGAAAGCAATATATACATAGAGCAGGATTTTTTTTCTTCTTTTGTTCATAACTTCCTAAGTAATATATCGATAGCGATACTGTTGATGTTAGGTGTTTTTCCTTTGAATATTCGTGATAGTTGGGTATGCACACCTTTTTGAGTTCGATATCATGTAGGGTTAATTTTGTAGCCTATAGCTCAGAAAAAACGGATGAGAATGAAACAAGTTATCCTCCTTTCTTTTTTATAGCAATAATGTAATATAGTTGGTGAGCATTCTTTTTTTAGTATGATTTTTAAAATAATCAACTCACCATTGAATTGCTTAATACTTACTAATGATAGTGTAATGTTTCATACATAAATATATGAAACTGTAAGTGCAGATAGACAATATCTTGGTTATGATAGTGGATAGATTCCTCATCTTCTTCCCCATTGTGTTCATTGTTTGGCTGAAACATAATTCATCAAAGTAAACACATTCACTAGTAAAAGAGGAGTAGCGCATAGACGTTATGCCGATGCTAAAATTCATGTCGTTGTAATGTCAAATTTTTTTGGAAATAGTTTGGTGCTAATGTTAAAAATAAGATTGATTGTGCAAAATAATAACCAGTAGGGATATTATTTGATTGGTAGTTGATTGAGTTGATTGTTGTAGGATAATATCAACTAGTGATATTATTCGATTGGTAGTTGATTATTAATCGATGATAAATAATTGTTTAGTAGTAATTGTAGATAACTATTATTGGGTAAATTAAATTTTGTAAATGGCGCGAGCCATGTGTTGCCTAAAAGAGGAGTAGCGCATAGACGTTATGCCGGTGCTAAAATTCATGTCGTTGTAATGTCAAATTTTTTTGGAAACAGTTTGGTGCTAATGTTAAAAATAAGAATCACTTTTTTGTTAACTTAGTTAATTTTTATAAAACATAGTTAATTTAGTTAATTATGATATAATTTTGTTAACTTAGTTAATTTTTATAAAACATAGTAAAATAATAAACTTAGTTAATCGTTGTAATGTCAAATTTTTTTAGAAATAGTTTGATACTAAAATAATAAACTTAGTTAATTTATTTAATTATGATAAAATTTTGTTAACTTAGTTAATTATGATAAACCATCTTTATGTATTAATTCAAATAATTTCACTTAAATATCAATTTAATTATTTTAGAATTATTATGCATTTTAATCCTCGAAGCCTTTGCATTTAAACATGAAATTATTCACGTACTTATTAGCTCATTATTTTCTTTCAGTATGTCTTTTAATATAGACAAACAATGGATGAATGAATCTAATCGAAGAAATGAAGAATATGTGCAAGGAGTGATAAATTTCATTAAATTTGTTACTGAAAATGGTGGCAATAAGGAAAAGTTTTCGTGCCCTTGCACGCGGTGCAAAAACGAAGATACATTCGACTTATGACTTGTTAAAAGTTAAAATAATAATGTTAAGTAGATACTGCACTCTGTGCATCCATGCATTTTCCATATTCATGAACAAGTAGTTTCAAATTCAGTGAACAAGTAGTTTCAAATTCATTTAGTTTTGTTTTTCATGCAAATATACACCGTCTTGCTGCTATTTGCTCGTTCAATGTTAATAATGTGTCTTCAAAAGATATTGCAACTCATCTAAATCAACAGGACCGACCATCTCTGCAACTCCAACAAATTGACCTGCTGCTGCCAATAGTCCACTGTCCTGCTGCCAATAGTCCACTGTCTTGTTAAAATCAACAGGACCGACCATCTCTGCAACTCCAACAAATAACGATATTATTTTACAAACAAAAAAATGATCTTGTAATATTTGAGACAGACTTAATTTACTACTTACAGAGAAAAATAGAAAAACTCTAAATAGTCATACTTCATTAGACATGCATGGTTGTGGCCTATGTTAGTTTTTATATTGTATGTGAATTAATCCCTTTATCTTGGTTTGTTATACAGAAATATTTTGAGCTCGATCCTCTATCAAAGGACCTTATGCTCAGAAAGATGTCCGAGGTTTTTAGGGGACACAAGAGTGATTTGCGCAAGAATTATTATGATATTTTCAACACTGACGAAGAAAGAATGAGAAATTGTCCGCCGAAAATTGATAAAAATGATTGGGCGGAGTTCATAAGATACGAATCAACACCCGAGGCAAAAGAAAAAAGGAAGAAAGGCAAACAAAATAGATCAAGGCTCGAATATTGTCATCATTCGGGACGTAAGAGTCACGCTATGATTACTCAAGAAATGGTATGTGTACTATATATGTGCTTCGAATGTTAGGCCACTTGCACTATATATGTGCTTCGAGAACTAATTTTTGTTGAACTTACTAACAAAGATATTTGCATATTTAAAGTTTTCAGGTTTCTTTGTGTTTTTCTTAAGGTTGCATAGGTTACACATGATGCAAATTATTTCAAACAAAACCTTGAGAAAAAATGGTTACTTTGCTATGTCCCCAGATATGAATTTTGTGATATACCACCATTAATTTAAAATGCTAACCTATAACATTTTGCTAAATTTAATTAATAGTTATAGATTTTCCCGGTTTCAGTTTATCTTTCTAATAAAAAAACCCTAAAGATGAAGAAAATAAACTGTATATTCCAATGATGTAAAATCTCTTTGTATGTTCCAAATATAATATGGTTCCAATTATGTCCTGATATATGCAGATTTAACACTGTCATTTCTTGTATGCAGGTCGATACAAGTTCGGGAACAGAAGTATCACGTCTTCAAGTATGGGAGAAAACACAAAAGAAAAAAGATGGCAGCATGTCTGATGCGTCATCTACGTTCTTTGTAAGTTAAACAAATAATAACGCCTCTAAATTAAATTTTCATTATTCATTATATATATACACACACACACATTTCAGGACAAAATTGAAAAAGAAAAGGAAACGACGAGTGGTGGTGATGAAGACGTCTTTATAAAAGTGTTTGGTAAAGATGTAAAGGGCAGGAGCCGATGTATTGGGACCAATATATCTCCTAGTCAAGTTAAGGGTGCTGCCATTCCATGCAAACGACTCAAAGAGGCCAAAGGAAAATATGAGCAGCGGCTGCAAGCTGTGGAGCAAAAATTGTTGAAGGTGGATAGTATGGATGATAAACTGGAGCGTATTCTCAAGCTAGCCGAAGGTGGTCAAGTAGGCAGTAGCACCGGTACTTCTCAGTTTCCCACTCCGACCAATCCGTCAATCGACCAAAGATGTGAAATCCTGAACTTCGAGGAGGAAGTAATTGCAACAGGTACTATTTTATATATCAGTGTATATAATTCGACATATATTTACTCCTGGAATGCTTATTAAATCTGTATGATATTATTAAATCCGTATTATACATACAATGATATAACAGGTACTATATGCCGAGATTCCACACAATCAATATGTCATGGAAAACCAGTACCACTCGCGTATGAAAAAGTTTTGTTAGACGAAATTTTGTTGGAGGATGAGCCAACTGCCAAAATGAATCGACATATGGTCGAGACCTTTAGGGACGTTGGAGTCGGAGGTTATGTGTGCCATCAAAAGGGTTTGATACGATATCTTTAGTCGGAGGTATGTCTTTTGTTATTTTACGTTGTCGGATATCTGAATTTGTCTCTAAATGCTAGAATATGCATTGAATTTCCTTAATTACTATAGGTGTTCGTTGCTATTGAATAGCTACATTGACATTTGAAGAATTCGTGTTCATGTCCACTTCCATATCAAAATTA
This sequence comes from Allium fistulosum, assembly GCA_030737815.1. Taxonomy (NCBI): domain Eukaryota; kingdom Viridiplantae; phylum Streptophyta; class Magnoliopsida; order Asparagales; family Amaryllidaceae; genus Allium; species Allium fistulosum. The sequence continues at coordinate 490,591,376 of CM060905.1, read as the reverse complement.
TCACTGTTAGCATTTTGATTAATAGGTTTCTTATAGCGACCAATCTCTGCATATGTTGTTTTGCATAGTCGTGTTGTACTTGAACTTTGTTACTGCCATTGTGTACTTGGTTTGTTTGTTGGGTCTGACTTGGATGACCTGAATACTTGTTGGCTTGGCTGTGACTTTTAGCAAAATCTGCATTTGATAAATGAAAAGCGACTTTTAGCAAAATCTGCATGTGATTATCTTTGAAATTAAGCAAATTAAATATTTATCTTTATTTTAAGTCATATCCCTTGATTTGTTTTTCCACTGTAAAATCTGTTTCAATATTCAAATCATAACAATAGTATTAATAAAATGACTTTTTATGGATTTAAAACTGAATAAATAAAATCAAATATAAGAAGATCCGCATTTTATTTTTAGTTTTGATGAAAATGGAAGTAGAAGTGAAAGACACATAAAAAAGGGGGAGATGACACCTGTATGAAATTCCCACTTTCCAGCAAGCTTTCATATTTCAATCTTCTCTATATTTAAGTCAAATGCCATTTAATTGATTTTCATGGAAAATTCATTTCTAGAACTATTAGTTTGTAACAAATATACATTCAAAAATTATTATTTTGTACAAATCACCAAATTATTGACTTTTTGAGTTTCTTTTGCCTTTTTGTTTCTAAATTAAGTGTTGTTTTTGAAATGCAGGCTTTAATAGAAGCATTTTGGGTTGCTGTCTTTGTTTCTAAACTCAGATGTCTCGAATATTTGTTTCTCTGGTAACTGCTCTGGTACTGATTGTATGATATGTCTCTGTTTCCTGGCCGGTTGTCCCTGCTGTATCATGTAACTCATTGTATTATTGCATTATTGTGGTAGCACTGTTTGATTGTATGATATGTCTGGTACTGATTGTATGATATGATATGTCTCTGTTACTGATTGTATGTCTGGTAGCATTGTTTCCTGGCCGGTTCTCTGGTACTGATTGTATGATATGTCTCTGTTTCTGTTGCATTAATTTTCTCTGGTACTGATTGTACTAATTGTATGCTGTATTATTGCATTATTGTTGCTCATCTGCTGTTGCTTTTGATGCCTATTTTTTTTTTCAAACGGACAGAATTTCAACGGGTAAGAACCGTTGTACATTAGTACATAACAACGGTTTCTGTCCGTTACGTTATGACTAAAGCCATGGAATTATGGCTCAAATGAAACGGCTACAACCCGTTGCTACTTATTACAAAAACAACGGACTTTAACCGTTGCTTTCTAGTCATTAAGCAACGGTTTTTAACCGTAGCTTTTCTCGAAAAAATGGTGTTATAGAGACAGATAAACAACGTGAAATGACCGTTGCTTATGTGTTTAATACAACGGTAAATAACCGTAGTTTTTTTATATTTAGCAACGGGTATTTCCCGTTGCTTTTTGACCTAAAAGCAACAGTTAATTACCGTTGCTAAATTTTACCACTCCATTATTAGAAACGGTTTATAACCGTTGCTAATAGTGTTAGCAACGGTTTTAAACCGTTTCTAATCGATGATCATGGTGTAGTGGGACGAGCTCTGAGTCCGCCTAGGCCAAGATTCATGTTTTCCACATTCTATATTATTCTGAACCTCTACTTTGATACCAAGCTATAACTCCCCACCTTTATACCCATATTACCCAAGAATATTACAAGTAATATTGTCGAGTAATACCCAAGAATATTACAAGTAATATTGTCGAAAATGAATGTCGATGATGCGGCCGCCATCACCGAAATTATTTTCCAGCGACAAAGAGAAGAGCACTGATTTCAACATTTTAAAAATTCTTTGAAAACGATTTCTATTTGAAAATATCTTCAATAATATATACTTTAAAATTTTAAAACCCAAAGTTCGAAATCACCGGAAACTAATAAATTCTTAAATTTCTGAATTAAATTCATTTCAAATTTCAATCAATTTATAACCAAGTTTATAAATTCATTTATTTATATTATGCAATAGTCAATGGTTTACAAAACAATAAATGAAAATCAAATATTATTCATTTCTGACAACAAATTCATTAACAATTTAATTTTCAGAAAACTTTATACTTTGTATATATAATATAATCATTCAAAAATTTTATTTTTTTGTTTACCTTATTTGAAAACGATATTTTGTCGGTTTGCTCTGTTAAAGTGTTTTGGAAATCCTATCGATAGCGTTGATCAGACGAATCGATCGGAAATCCAAATCAACATCAACAACTCAAACAACACAATATATTTTAAAACATTTAATATTAATTTACAAATACACTTCTTTGCTCGACGATACATGAATGAATTTTCAAAATAAGGATAGGGATTCAAATTTGATGGACTCAAATAAAAGAGAAATTTGTTTCGAAGATAAGTTTGGAACAGGAGATAAGATAATTATATGAACAGAATCGGGAGACGGATAAGCTTATCTAATTTACGGGCAACCTTAACCGGATCGACCATGACTTTAATAATAAGATCGATGCTGAATTCCGAGGTAAATCAACATCCGATCTCGAGAAATAAAATTCAGGTATAGCAGGAGAAAGATAGCATCATAAACCGAGGATACAGAAATCTCCGGTAGATCAATGCCTATTGCAAAGGGGTTTTGCTCCTTTACGAATCATTCTAAGATTGGCGAGACCGCCGATCTATTATAGATAACATTCAGAATGGAGTTATGGGTGCTCCAGAATTGAAAGAAGACGAATAGTGAGGGACACGAATGAATTTCGAAACCGAGGGAACGTTCCAAAATTCAAAGGAAAGTCAAGAAAGAGATTGAAACTCGAATGAGAGTGATTCTGTAAATACATTTACCCTATATGCTTAGTTTTGCCTAGAGCTACCAAAGCTCTGATACCAACTTTAACGACCCAGTATTTTGGACCATTCGCATCCATTATAAGTGTATAGGTAGACACTCATGCCGGAGTTGAATTGCTCAAAATACTGCGTTGTTAATTTAAATTTGGCAAAACTGAGCATATACAGTAAATAAATAATCACAGATCACAGACACAGAGTAATAAGTGCAGCGGAATTAAAAGAGATAGTAGTTCATGAAGCTACTATATGAATATATAAAATACATCAGAGTTTACAATAGAAGAATAATACGATACATCAGATACAAATCAGAATACATCACTGGAATCATCGAATACTGAAAGCAGAATAGATGGCTGGATCTTCAAGCAAAGCTCCAACTCCAAAGGTGAGCCTCGAAAGCTGAACTACTCAGTCTGACCCGAGCGTAAAGCAAAAACACAAGACACTCAAGTCAGGATTAACATTCTTATATTAATAAATCCAACTCAAGTGAAATAGCAATTGAAATACAAGTAACTCAAAGGATGTTTGGAATAACCATCCTTTAAGGATCCGTTAAACTATCTACTATGTAGTAGTGTACGATAAGTAGATAATGTCTATCAGTAATATAAGGTATCAAAATAGCGTTAAGTCATGGCCCATTCCACCCTTAACACATTTTTATTCCCAAAAGCATATACAAGACCGTAGTTTCCCCAAAACCGGAAGTCACCAGAGGGCAATCCATATACTAAAGGTACAAATCAAAATCGTAGTGGTCGCGCATAAATGGAATACAAGTATGACAAGGCACATGAGGCAATACCCAAGGTAGTGATACTACCGTTCGCCTGATCCGGACTGGTGAGAACGCAATGCCGCAGCGCCCGCAACACCGTGAAACAACACTCCCAAAATCAAGGGTGCACCAATCGACAACAAGTATAAGTAGTTCGAAGAAGTGTGTCCACTTGAGGTAGCTAATCCTCCATTGGCCCGGCACAGCTCCTGTTTTAGTCATTTCCAATTTGACACAAGTGTCAAGGCTATCCATCATCGTTCTCTTTCTTCAGTCAACACGTACATCATTCCAACCACTTCATTCTGGATCATCACTCCGCGTATAGTTATTAAAGTGGTTTCGGTTTAGATAGATAGTATATCCATTACCGATCCCAGTCTCTTTAATAACTTTCGTAATTATTACACCGATTGGTCGTTTATATAATTCAAACCAAATCAATTCAATTTCAATTACAGTTTATAAATCAACATTTCGTTTGTCTTTCTAAACCAATTTCCAAAATTTACGTTTCAAAACTTCCAATTTACCGTTTCCAAATCTTATAGTTCAATTTCAATCTTTATATTGAAAACAATTCAAATATTGATTCAAGTTCGTACAAAAGTTTCATTTCAGAATCATTTAAATCAATTTAGTTTTAACATTCAAATCAATTTACATTCATTTACCGATTTCGTTCAATATCGTTAAATTAATTTATCATTCAAAACAATTTCTATTAAACTTCCAATTCATTGAATCCATTATTCAAATTCAACTTCATTAAATCAAAACTTACAATTGAATCAAATTAAATTAAATTCATCAACTCAATTTCAATAAATTTCAAGTCTTACATTAATTTCAATAAATCGCATTTTATTTCTTGTTAAAGAAATTCAATTTCACTTATTTACTTACTTAAATAATTTTCCAAAACTTACTTAATCAAGAAAACTCAATTTCAATTATTTACGAAGTAAAATTCACTTATTCAAAAGTTCAATTTTTCTTATTAAAGAATTCAATTCAATTTAATCATTAAATAATTCAATCTTATTTAATTATTAAATAATTCAAAACCTATTTATTGAATAATTTCAGAGTTTAATAATTCCACTTAATTATAATTTCAAACTTAATCATTAAATCATTTCAAAGTTTAATAATTTCAAACTTAATTATATCATTTCAAAGTTTAATAACATTTTTCATCAATTACATTGTTAATATTTTGTTTCAGATTATTATATATTAACACTTTCTTTTCAAAAAAATTCCAATTTCAACTTCATTTCAAAATAATATTATTTATTCAAATAAAATCTTCGTTTATTTTTAAATCAAATTATTGACCAATCGGGTTTTATTTAATTTTCTATCCTAGGTCAAATTCACTTGGGTATTTATCATTTCAACCCGATTCCAATTCAATTCAAAATCAAAACATAGCAAAGGGAACTTGCAGTGTGATAACTGGGATGGTGTCAAAGTAAATAAACAAGCAATAACAACAATCAATAACAATCCAAAAATCAATTCAAATAATCCCGAAATAACCATATTAATTCGCATTGTTATTTGTACGAATTAATATAATTATTTCTAGAATCTACACTATCATTTCATGTAGATTAAAGATTATTACGGTTCTTCACTTGTCATCTATTTACAATTTCATACATCATCAATTTAACAACATACATTCAGTGGTTCAAGGTGTAATTAAGCAAATCATACGTGTCAATAGATTTAACAGTAAAAGGGGTCATATTATACAAATTTAACTAATCAATTTTAAACATTTAACTATTCTATATCGAGTTCAATTGCATACTATTTATCAATTTACATTAACAGTTTAACGTCCAATATAAACATCAACAATCAAACAATTATCAGCCAAACAGTATTATCATTGCATAATTTTTTTATAGATAATGGTGTCAGATGTCATAGGTGAACTGATACAGGTAATAGCATATATAACAGTGTAATTAACTACCAGCAGCATATTTCAATTATCGTTTCAATTGAAATCAAATTTAATAAATAAAAGAACATTAATCGTGAGTGATTGCTCACCTTTCGAGGTAGAAAGATTTGACAATAGAATGAGTTACGGATCCAAGCACGAATTTTGAAGCAAAGCATGATGGACTCGAGTTTGACCGACAAGCTGATAAATAGGAATAGATGAAATCAAATCAGAACTGGATCGATGAAGATGATGGTATAAGTGAACATGTATATATATACTATTTATATAAAATCATATTCTAAATGTTCAATCACATATTAAATTAAATATATATGTATTTCAAAATCGTTGTTTTTAAATTAAAACACACATGTAAAAATCAAACATATATATACATTATATATTTTGAAATAAACACATATATATGTATAAAAATGCAAAAATACTTACATACAAATGTAAATTTATACATAAAACCCAAATATGTCATAGATAACGTGAACTAACATTTATGCAACATTATACCTATATGCATATATTAAACTGCCGTATAAATATATATATATAGCTTGGATTGAAAAGCAAATAAAATTTAACCTTCTGTCAACTAGTACACATTTCAACAGCAAGCTTACTTTGGTTAGAATAGAAATCGAGCAAGCACAGATCAAATCAATACATATATACTTATTATAAGCAACCTACTTATATATATATATTACATTCAACCCTATACTGTCAATATATATCTATGAAAACAGATTGTATAACTAATATAAACTTACACTTTATACCAACAGACCATTCGTGGCTTGTATAAACTTATATACACGTACTACTGTATATATATGACTCATATTTTTTATTAGATATGAAATCTTAAGTTATATAATACAGTTTTACAAGCAAAATGTAAAGAAAATAAGAGGAGCTGGCAAAATGTAAACGTGTAACTTCCGAAGCTCTTAAATCAATACCTACTATATTATATATGTACATATATACCTATTTAAAGTCAAAAATCTATATACATATAATCTAAATTTTAAACACGCATCATACATATATACTTTGTAATAAAATCTATACATAACTTACACTGGAAAAACGTGAAACAGATTTTATACCAACATACAGAAACTGACACATATGTATTAGATCCTATAACTATCAACATATTCTAGGTATAAATGATATATACTATAAACAAATCAAAGCAAAATTTAAATATACCTAAATAAAGAAATGGAAGAGGCGTTGCACGATGGAAGCAAATCCGAGGCCGAGCACTAGTTACGTGGCTGCCGCGTGTCATGAAGGAGCTCAGCCAAGGTGGGGCCGCACGGGAGATAAGATGAGCGACGTCGGAAAACTGAGCCAGGGTGGTGGTTTGGAAGAAATGGTCGGAGGGGACATGGCCGCGTTGGATGGTGGCGGGTTGTGGGTCTGGGAATGAGTTGCGTGGGTGACATGATGGAAGTGGTTGAGGGCGGAGGGTCGAGGAGGACCAGGCGGCGGAGGCTCGGCTAGCACGGCAAGGGAATGGAGGCTTAGCTGAGATCTTTGTTCGCAATCGGTTGTCGGCCAGGTGGTTGGAGACGGTGACGGTGATGGGACGGGTGAGGGTGGAAGTGGTCGAGGCGGAGCATAGAAACGAAGCATAGGTGAGGTCGGTGAAGAAAAATAAAATATAAATATAAATAGGTTCAAAGAAAAATAAGAAGTTGCAGATGGAAGAACTTGCTCCTCGGACACATACATATGTATACTGTTATTCTTTTTTTGCCTTCTGAAATGAAGGGACGAGAAGATAGATTTGCAAAAGTAGCAGGTTACCGAAGATATATACGAACAGGTGCAATATGATGCAACATTATAATTTAAACTTTTATATTATTTTTTTATCGAAGAAAAAAACGTAAGAGGAGGGGAAAGGTTACAGAAGTTATTGAACGGATGCATTTTTATTGAATAGAACGAAAAGGAGCAATTATGTTGGATGGAACGAGTAAAAAAAATTGAACGTAGGGAATAGCTAAGGTCACACGTGGTTCAATGAATAATTAAAGTAAGTGGCTACTGGAATATATAGCAGAGCAAGTGAAAGGACAGAGCAACAAAAGACTGAAACGATTATCGATACGGCTACCAATCGCCGGTTTCATCGCGTACCGGACACCGTTACACACAAATGAATATACTGCGGAGATCAGCACGACGAGGCGATTAAAACGTTATATAGATATCGGTGGTACGATTGAATTATAAAAATTCGAAATTTTCTACCGACGGAAAATGCAAGAAAAACGCTGAAGAATAAGATCGACGGAGCCAAAGATGTCCGAATTTGGGAAAACGACAAACTGACATCTTGCTTAGAAGATGGTTTACAATTTTTCTATGTAAAAATATTTAGGTTTCGAAAACATTTTATTTTCATTACTTTTTAACTGATTAAATTGAAGTGAATTTACGTGCGAAATAAACTTCCATATTTTCGGACGAAAATTTACCAGTTGTTATGTTTAACTAAACGCATTTCAAATATCTAATTTTTTTATTTCAAAATTTTATCGTTTAAAATTTCACAAAATTTCAACTAATTACGTTATTAAAACAGTTGAAATTTACGGGTCGTTACACTCTCCCCCACTCAAAACTTTTCGTCCCCGAAAAGGAACGAGGTAGGAGAATAGAAACAACCAGAAAGAAAAACAGATTTGAAATACAAAATAACAATTAATTTAAACCATATAAATTCAAATTTAAATTAATTGATATTCAACAATTGATTTAATCCATTTGATTTCACTAAAAATCAATCTCAACTATTTCTAAATTTATTATCCTATTATCCGATTATCTTCAATTTACAATTTCTAAAACCATAAATTTGAATAGTCTTTTATTATAATCATATTTTTTTCAACAATTTTAAATTCTTCTTTATTCCAAATTATTATTAAATTTATTCTACTTAATATGTCTAATCATATATATTTAACCCATATAAATTAATTTAAACCATAAAAGTTTTGATTTAAATTAATTTACATCTATTAATTTCTTTTAAATTCAAGGTATTTTCATATGTTGATCAAATTTCAATTTTTTCAATTCTTTCAAAACAAATTTATTGATTATTAACAGAGTTCTACTTATTATCCTATTTAACTCTATTAACATGTTTATAATCAAAATTTAGTGTATAACATTTATTATAAACACTCAAATTTTATTTATAAATTCAATTTATCTTATATATTATCCAATTACATATTCAACTTCTGTATGATTTAGGTAAGTTATATTAGAATGCAGTTGAACAATATACAAATAAAATTTCCCAATTCAATTATTCAAGTTTAAATATTTATTCCAAATTTTAGTTTTATTTATAATTAAAATCATCCTTTAACAAAATTTGAGATCTAGATTTCCAATTAACTTTAAACAATTTAGAGATATTTATGATCTATTATATCAAATCAAATTAAATTTTAAAATAAGATACTTATATATATAAATCAAATTATACTGAAGAAATTCGAATCAAAATATTTTTTCACAAAACAAAACCGTAGCAAAGCTACAGAATAGTTTCTCCACTTCGAAACTCGAAAATGAATGTCGATGATGCGGCCGCCATCACCGAAATTATTTTCCAGCGACAAAGAGAAGAGCACTGATTTCAACATTTTAAAAATTCTTTGAAAACGATTTCTATTTGAAAATATCTTCAATAATATATACTTTAAAATTTTAAAACCCAAAGTTCGAAATCACCGGAAACTAATAAATTCTCAAATTTCTGAATTAAATTCATTTCAAATTTCAATCAATTTATAACCAAGTTTATAAATTCATTTATTTATATTATGCAATAGTCAATGGTTTACAAAACAATAAATGAAAATCAAATATTATTCATTTCAGACAACAAATTCATTAACAATTTAATTTTCAGAAAACTTTATACTTTGTATATATAATATAATCATTCAAAAATTTTATTTTTTTGTTTACCTTATTTGAAAACGATATTTTGTCGGTTTGCTCTGTTAAAGTGTTTTGGAAATCCTATCGATAGCGTTGATCAGACGAATCGATCGGAAATCCAAATCAACATCAACAACTCAAACAACACAATATATTTTAAAACATTTAATATTAATTTACAAATACACTTCTTTGCTCGACGATACATGAATGAATTTTCAAAATAAGGATAGGGATTCAAATTTGATGGACTCAAATAAAAGAGAAATTTGTTTCGAAGATAAGTTTGGAACAGGAGATAAGATAATTATATGAACAGAATCGGGAGACGGATAAGCTTATCTAATTTACGGGCAACCTTAACCGGATCAACCATGACTTTAATAATAAGATCGATGCTGAATTCCGAGGTAAATCAACATCCGATCTCGAGAAATAAAATTCAGGTATAGCAGGAGAAAGATAGCATCGTAAACCGAGGATACAGAAATCTCCGGTAGATCAATGCCTATTGCAAAGGGGTTTTGCTCCTTTACGAATCATTCTAAGATTGGCGAGACCGCCGATCTATTATAGATAACATTCAGAATGGAGTTATGGGTGCTCCAGAATTGAAAGAAGACGAATAGTGAGGGAAACGAATGAATTTCGAAACCGAGGGAACGTTCCAAAATTCAAAGGAAAGTCAAGAAAGAGATTGAAACTCGAATGAGAGTGATTCTGTAAATACATTTACCCTATATGCTTAGTTTTGCCTAGAGCTACCAAAGCTCTGATACCAACTTTAACGACCCAGTATTTTGGACCATTCGCATCCATTATAAGTGTATAGGTAGACACTCATGCCGGAGTTGAATTGCTCAAAATACCGCGTTGTTAATTTAAATTTGGCAAAACTGAGCATATACAGTAAATAAATAATCACAGATCACAGACACAGAGTAATAAGTGCAGCGGAATTAAAAGAGATAGTAGTTCATGAAGCTACTATATGAATATATAAAATACATCAGAGTTTACAATAGAAGAATAATACGATACATCAGATACAAATCAGAATACATCACTGAAATCATCGAATACTGAAAGCAGAATAGATGGCTACTCTTGTAGTCTCCTAGACTTAACACATATACATTACACAATTGAATTAAAGTTATTGCTAATAAAGTAATAATAACAAGGCCTCTTACCTATCCTCATCTTCAGCACAGTCTCGCTAAAAGTCCTACCTTCGGCTAATATCAGTAGTCTGAGTCACTACAAACTCAACCTACTCAAATAAGTACCCATGAGTTTTTTGTGAGTACCTGCGAGTTTGTAGGGGGAAAACAATATACATACGATCATATAAAAGTTTGGTATGAATAATATCATTTCCCATCTAAGTTCCTTCACTAGTAAGATTACACCGCTAAAGCACGGAATGTGTTTTCCCCACACTAGCCTCGGTTACACGATCAATATAAAACTATCATAAGTCATAAATTATGTCATGTCCTACCCTTCGTAATACCAAATCAACGTCGAATGGCAATATTTGACTCTCGAATGCCACAAAAGACATTCCGTCAGGGTAAAATTAAAAATAAACATCATACCAACACATATCGATAAAATCTCACAGTGGGAAGATAACATATAATATATTGAATATAAATGAATAAAACAGGATAAACAATAAACATGAGACTGCTTTAGCATAAACAACCAATAAATAAATATTAGTACAAAGAGTTAGGATACATCAACTCCATTTATATGGAGTTCTGAGCATAATATCTAATCCCAAGTCTTATATACAAAATAACATGTTTTCCATGTACTACATCAACAAGTGTGTGTGTGTGTCTATCAAACATATCGACTTTATGCCTCTAGAATGCTCAAGCCATCTCATAAGCCTATCCCTAAAGCACCTGACTCCCAAACTACTATATTGAGTATCCAAAATTTGTCATGACATAAATAGACAAAGAAAAAACTCATATCAGACTTAAAGTCCGGTGCGAGAAGAACTATCTCAAAATACTGCATATCAAGACTATATACAAATAAACGAAGACTACTAAGGAAGAGCCGACCCTTCCTCAAATGTGGCTCAGGGATAATCTAGACTGTGTATAAACAAGTAAAGTAAATCTATCCTAAAAGATAGGAAATGATACCATAACTTGCCCTTCTCCTATAATCAATGAGTCAGCACAACTAATATAATATGACTAGCACATAACAACTACTATGACACAGACAACCCAATAAACAAGTGGTAATATAGATATCATAATATAAGTCTAACACACACTAAGTAATAATAATAACCAGCTAATTAATAGCATGCATAGTCCTAATAATAAACGACAAAAAGAAAATACAGATTGATACCCATCATTGCTGGTGCGTGGAGTCCACTAAGGATATCTAACGTGGTCCAATGATCCCCATCTCGAGTTTAAAATAAATAAAGTTAGTACCTAAAAATTGCATAGACCCCGAGCCGCATCTAGTGTGATGGAATTCGTGTAGATCTCACCAAGCCCTATACGAAAATACGAATATCTATAACCAATACCCATACTAAATTCCGTTAGCTAGCAAAGAGACCAACCGAGAGCCACAACTATCTTGTGGACTCCTTTGAAAACCAACATCTCAAAAGAAGTTGGCCTTTGCATCCTATCATAACAAAATCGTACCATGGAACAATATATGACCCACTCTAGATTGGCATCCTAATCTCTCTCCTCCCTTGATCTGAAACCACATCTGCTGGTCGTGTCAAATTGCCAATAGCTACCAAAGAGACCTATAGAGCACCACAACTATCTTGTGAACTCCACTGAGAACCAACCCTTAAAAGAAGTTAGCTAGTGGGTTCTGTCATAGCACAATCGTAATACAGAATAATATATGACCCATTCTAAATTAGCATCCTAATCTCTTTCCTCCCTTGCTCCGGAACCACGTCCGTAGATCATGTCGAATTGCCAATAGCTACCAAAGAGACATATCGAGAGCAACAACTATCTTGTGGACACACTTGAAAACCAACATCACAAAAGAAGTTGGCCTGCAGGTCCTGTTGCAGCACCCAATCGTTCTACGAAACAGTATGTGACATATGCTAGATTGCCATCCTAATCTCTCTTCGCCCCTTCTTTGGAACCACGTCTACAGGTCATGTGCCTCAATGGTACAATAGATTCCTTTTACGAAATCGATATCATCTGATTGTCTATGGATAGACAATCTGAATTCAAGCTACCTATGCTACTAAACTTGACTAGAGCTTCGAATCCCTATCATGATAGAGCATTCCCATAGCTTTTCTCGAACGAAACCAAAAGCTCTTCGAGCCCAAATAATCTCTCCAAAACCCAAACCCCAACCCCAAAACCAAGATCTAGACCTCAAAACAATTCCTTTCACTAAAGCTCAATCAACATGTACCGTCACTAATATAAGACCAATACCATTCACCAAAACATATGTATTCCAATGTCAAAGCCAAGAGACACGGACTAACTCCGCTCCATCATACATGCTCACCAGATGTGATCGTGCAACTAACCACGTCGCCGATACTGTATCCGATCGTTATTGATCGCATACGTGTCACTTTTCATTGCACCAGATTTCCCAAGTAGCCAAAGTCTTCTCGAAGTCAAGCTAAAGCACCACGCAAATCCACACCCGGAACCGAGGAAGAAACCCTTGTCAACTTGCCTATCAGTTATATTATAGCTCAATATCACTTAATTCTTCTATTTAAATTAAGTTTGGCTATTAATAAGGCTTGAAAATATTATATAACTTATGTATAATATATATATATATATGTATGTATGTATGTATACACATATATCTCTAACCATTTCTTATGGTCCAAAGTTAATAAATCATGCATCTACATAAGTCTGGAATGGTCTCTTTGCTTTCATGTGAACGTCCCAACTGTAACGCTCATCGTGCGTGACCGTAAAATAGATCACCCTCCCGATCTCGTATTCGACTGGCTCTTTATCTTTATCTTAGTCTCCTACTATTCTTGACAGCAATAATCTACACCCAATATTCCTTGTCTCAATCGCTTCTTTGATCGCTTGCCTAAACGCATTATTGGTCATTATCGATCACTTCAGCTTCGCTTTACTTTCACATATGATTAGTTATAAGATATATAGTAAAAGCTCTATCACTAACATAACAAAAAATTAGGGTTTAATTAATTTATAACTACGTTATAAATTCATATCAACTCCATCTTACTTTATTCAATATGAATAGAACATAATATTATATATATACGAGATCTTAAGCAATCATCTCGAATATCTATAACAAAATATATAATAATATTTCTATCACTAAAACAATAACAATATTGGTGATTTATTAATTTATAAATACATTATAAATTAATATCAACTCCATCTAACTCTAACCAATACGAATAGAACACAACATTTATATATACATGATCTCAATCAATTATCTAGCATATATATTCAAACCTATCCACTCAAACAAGGGAATAATTACCTATATATATATATATATTATTCTACCTCTTCAAGATAATATTTTTCAATATATAATTATGAGGATTCATACTAAAAAATAAATTCGGAGTTATAATTCCACCCACTAGAGCTGTAAATTCCTAAGCATCTGAATCCAGTCCAGGCCTATACTATGTCATAGATAATGTCAATACAAATGTAATGGTGATGACTACATCTCAATGGACCTCGTATGCAGGAGATATAAATTTTATATGAATACATATTAAGAAATTTAATTAACTAACTTAATTAATTAACTAATTAATATAATCACACCCCAAATCATCTTCTTTCCCTAAAATTTAAATTCCCACTCTTTCATCATAGTTGACACCTTGTCACCATCGCTGTCAACACCACACACTATCAAAGAACCTTCGGTCACTACCAATGCCATCCCTATCCTGAGCTAAGTCCATATAAACCGCCACTATGACCATTGGCCTCTCCTAGTTCATCGCAACATCACCCCCAAAACTCCCGACTTTTCTTTGACCTTCATTCCCCATCGCCTCGGCCACCTACGGACATCTCCATTAGTTGTGAATTGCTCTCTAGGATGAGCTACATCTAACTATGATCATCACGTCACCTTTGGTTGCCTTTCGTTGAACTCGATGTCGAGATTCATCTGCCTTGTTAGTGTAGAATTTTATTTACACCAACACCCCAAGGTTCGAAGTTATAACTCTGGAAGCTATTGTGAGAATACCGAAGCGTGATATGGTCAAACTTAGGTTATAAGATATCAAAATATAGAGTCACAATAATAAATGCCAAGACATTAAAGTACAAAAAGTAAATGACACCGTGACTTTTATAGTGGTCCGAGGCTGAAAGTCCCTACGTCCACTGTCCTTTCCTCATGCAGTTACCCTTATATAGCCGAGAGGCTTATTGTAAGGACCCTATCATTATACCCATACTATTAAAGAACATTATAAATAATGTCATCTAATAATGCAAAAAACGCGGCTTGTTAAGGGTGATCGAACATGAATTTATTCTTAAACTGACACCGACACGTTATACTTACTGTTTAACCGAATCTCTGAAATAAATTTTTTGACGCGTAAGTCTCAGTCCAAAGAAATAAACACATCGATTCTCAGAATCAGAACAGTATATCATATAAAACAATAGTTACAAATCACAGCAGAATAATAATATACAAATTATGAGTCTATAAAATATAAAACTAGACTAACAAAATATACGTCTGGTACAAATCTCTAACACAATATACATCTCATAAACAAACACGAATCCTAAATGAGATAAACTAAAAGTCAAAAATGTTTATCTCCTTGCTAGCACAACCATCCAAATGTCAACGTGTCCTATAACCTGAAAAGTCTTGGCCTAACCCGAGTATATAAAATAACTGGTTAGACTATCTGTAAATATCATAAAGGTGGAATTTAAGTATTTACTAGAAGCTAGTAAATCTCACTCGTTATGGATATCACTATAAAACCCGAACTATATTCTCTTAAGGATCTATTGTCCCTATGCCAAACACCAAAAGAGAATACAACCCTAAAGTGTTAAATACTTTCCCAAAGGCAATCATAAGAATTTAACCAAAGCATCCAATGCTACCCGATGAAATTCAAGTATTCGCTAATGGTTTAGTAAATTCCACTCAAACATTCTATTCAATGAGTTATATCATATTTGATGAAGCGTTACTTAGAAGCATTTAAACTAATCAATAACATTAATTGATTATTAGTACTCCTCATATTATAGAATTAAGTTCTTAAATATTTTATTTAAAATTCCGAAAGTCACACAAAATAGCATATAAATAGCTAAAAGTTAAGTTTAATAAAATCCAATAAGAATTTATAGTTTGAAAGCAATTAATATAATTTTACCATATAAGGAATGGCTTCTAAAATACTTTATATATACTTACTTCAAACTTCTTATTTAAAATCCATAAACTCATTTAATTTATGAAACCATAAAATTTCACATTTCAAAACGATATTAAGATACAAACATTTGTTTAAAATTAGTATAAGTTTATATTTCAAAACCATACTTTGAAATCCATAACCATTTATACTAACTTTATTTTAATATATATAATTACTTATTAAAACCAATTATAAAAAGGAATTGAATTGATATAGAAATTTAGTTTGAAACCAATATTAATATAAACTCTCTTTTGCAAATTTCTCTTATTTAAAATATATATGTATTAAATAGATGTACATATATTTATAACAACCCCAAACCTTTGAACCAAAATAGTTCAAAGTCCATAAAACACGAGAAAGTTTACTACTCCAAAATTCCAAATTCATCACAAGACCCTAGCATTAGATTGATCCATAGAGTTCAAATATTATATCATATCAAGCCAAGAATTAGAGAAATCGAAACCTAAAAAAATAGAAGAATCCAACTAGCAAAACAAATGAAATCTGAACAAAAACTCATAAAGAAAAGCATAAGGCAATCAAGCAAAATGAGACATGCATATAGACACAAAATTTATTAGCTTTGTCATTTATTCTCAGTGCAACGACAAAGAAATGCAGTTTTAGAAAATAGTCTAAGCTTTCAAAAAAGAAAATGAACAACAAATTTGGACTTACGGTTCAAAAGTTATGAGCAAAACAGTTCTCAGGTTTAAAATTCAATATCCCTCTCGTTCATTCTCAGGACAACGACCAAGAAGTGCAATTTAGATCATTTTAACTTCATAATTTTAAAAACTCAGAACACAAAACTTATAGCACAAAGTCTACGATTTCGAGAACATCAAAAATTATCGAATTCCGATTAGTAATGAAAATAGAAAATTATATTTAAGACATAATTGTAATTATACTTTCAATTCTATTTCAGGTCAAGTAAACGACAAAATCTCATAAAGTAATCAATAGAGAAATTGTTTCTCATTGAATCAAGTTTCTACGCTAAAAAGATTGACCTCAAACGGGTTTGAAATGTGAAAAGTTCTTGCTGTTTTACTTCATCTCATTTGCCTAGTACATTTTCAACAACCATAGAAACCCAAAATCATCATCAAAATTCACAAATTCAATAAAAACAGCAAATATACAACCAATTATTCAAAGATATACGTGTGAGTAATAAACTCACCTTAATCCCTATATTTTGCTTAGCAAATTCATAGTCAATTTCACTTGATTCCAACTTGAAGAAACCCAAGAATTAGTTTATGCTCAAACCAAAAAGCAACCAAAGCAACACAATAAACTAAAAATTGAACAAGTCTATAAGATAGACAATTGATAATAATAATTACTCTAATTTTCTTTGATTTTCCAGCAAATTCCCTCTATTTTAATTTGTTTATTTAGCTTCGAGGTTATTAAAGAGGAAACCTAGTTTCTCTAGTTTTCTGCTTCTATTTTCTATTAATGATAGTGAAGGGAACGTATAAATAAGAGAAAGAGGATTTATCTTTTTGACTAAGTGGGTTTGGGTTAAGAACCAAATCCAATAAGAAAGGAAATGTTACTAATAAGATTCATAGAGAAGTGTTACTAATGTCTGTTTTGTTTTTATCATTTATAAACACTAATTTTACACTAAACAAAGTTTTAATTATCGTGCTCAGATTTTCTCAAATTTTCCAAAATCAAACACAAGTTAAACAAAATCCTCATTTATATTAGTATTGAGATATCTTAAAATTTAAATATAACTTTTGAAATAAAATTTATTCTCATTATTTTTAATAAAATAAACTATCAATTATAAATTCTCATTTTAAACAATAAATCTCAATATTAACATTTCACTCTAAAAACCAAATTTAAATAATTAATTTAATCATATTTCAATTTTAAATTGAAATTCTCTTTGAGAAATGAAACTCATTTCTTAATTAAATTAAATCAACCATTCTGAAAAACTAGATTTAATTTCACAATTAAAGTTCACAAAACACACTTTAGAATTTAATCATCCTTAATTAAATTTAATTAATTTGGTAATTAACAACAGGGTTTTTACAGACTTCCTCCCTTAAAGAAATTTCGTCTCCGCAGTTTCCTTAATGAAAGAAACTAGTAAATTAAATTTCAAAATAAATCTTTCCAATATTTATTTTCACAGTTTCTTAATTTTTAACTTCTTATTAATTAAGATTCATATATAACATTTTACTTTCATTTAAATCAAAGAACTAGAAAGTTAAATTCATAAATGGAAGTAGATTTTAAAAAATGTTTTCCAATTAAACTTCCATTTAATCTTATTATAAACAAATTCCAAAGTTTAAAACATTTTCCCTAACCTTATCTCATAATATAAAATAATATTAAGCCACGAAATTTAGTGATTCATTTCGTCACTTGGCTGCAAAGTTGATTACGCAAAATATCAACATTGCCTCGCCATGCCCTCCATTTCTCATAATTTATGCCATGGCTAAAATATCATTTTAAATTATTTTAAACTTGAATATTTTCCAAATTTCCAATTTAATTATTTCTTATGTCAAAATGCCTCGTTCGATGTTTAGGAACCCCTATCGATGACATGGCGTTCCACATATCACAGAATCCTTAAACAACGTTCGGACAAGTCAACACAATAGATAAAACAAGTTTTCCTTAGTTGTATTTATTTTATTATCACCAACATCCATGCATCCAATTTAAATAAATGCAACTAAGCATTCAATTCTTACTAATCGATCAACCAGGCATAAATCATCCAATTAACAGTATATATATATATATACATATACAAGTATGTGTATATATATATATATCACTAAATACTGTGCTCAGTGGAAACAATCTACTAGCTTCCTTGTGAAACTCTGATCAATCCTTGATTATTTAAATTTTTAATCTCATATACTCAATTTTCCAAAATCTCAAAATAATTTTCCAAACTCAAAAAGATTTTAACATAATATTTTCCAAAAATTTTAATATCACAAATTCCAATTTATCAAATTAAATTTTTAAATCAAAATACGCCCCGAATGATTATCCCGATAATCATTTTATGTTTCTATCCCTAATTAAATATTTAGAATAACTATCTACCATACACCTTAGGGGATAGGACCCTAAGTCTCACTAGGTTAAGATTTGTGATATTGTACGCTATAATGTTCAGACTCAGCTCTGATGCAAAACTGTAATGATCCTACCACTATACCCATATCATAAATAATATTATAAATAATGTCATCTAATAATATAGAGAATGCAGCTTGTTAAGGGCGATCGAATGTAAATATATCTTTAAACTAACACTGACACGTCATACTTACTGTTTAACCGAATCTTTGGAATAAAATTTTTGACGTGTACAGTCTTAGTCCAAAAAAATAAACACATCGATTCTAAGAACCAGAACAGTATATCATATAAAATAATAGTGACATATCATAGTAGAATAATAAACATCATATACATATACAAACCGTGAGTCAATAAAATATAAAACCAGACTCACATATTATACATCTGGTACAAATCTCTAACTCAACAGACATCTCATAAACAAACACAAAACCTAAATGAGATAAACTAAATGTTAAAAAAGTTTATCTTCTTGCTAGCACAACCATCCAAAGGTCAACCTATCCTGTAACCTGAAAAGTCTCGGCCTGACCCGAGTATATAAAATAAACAGGTCAGACTATCTCTAAATATCATAAAGGTGAGAACAAGGTATAGCACACAAGCATATGACAGTATAATAGATGCAAATGCCATAAATATAAACAATGCACTAGAATAGTTTAACATAAAATCCATCTCAAGACAAATATCATATTTCAATCGCAAGACATGGAATAAATCACATATCATCAAAATCCATCTTAATACATAGAAAATATTTAAATCCCAAAACATAGAATAAATCAAAACCCAGAAATTCCAAAACCAAGAATAATGTTCCAAATTCTAAGAAAACCAAATACAAAATGATCTCAATGATCGTACTCATACCGTGGAAAAGAGAAGGTCGTATCACTCATACTAATCTGATACCAATGATCGTCCATACCATGAAAACAAATCTCAAATCCAAGAAAACAAAATCTCAACCATCACAAGGATCATATAAAAATCGATAAGTTTACTTCTTAAGGATTTAGCAGCCTTATGCCATACATCAAAGTGAGTAAACTCTAAAGTTCCAAATACTTTCACTCTTAGTAATCACAAGAACTTAACCAAAACGTCCCATATTGCCTAGTGAAATTCAAGTATTTACTAGAAGCTACTAAATCTCACTTGTTATAAATATCATAGGAAAACATGAACTGTATTCTCTTAAGGATCTATCAGTTTCATGCCAAACACAAAAGACCCTAAAGTGTTAAATACTTTCCCAAAGGCAATCATAAGAATTTAACCAAAGCATCCTATACTACCTAGTGAAATTCAAGTATTCGCTACTGGTTTTGTACATTCTACTCAAACATTATATTCATTGAGTTATACCATATTTGATGAAGCATTACTTGAGAGCATTTAAACCAATCAATAACACTAAATCGATTATTAGTACTCCTTATATTACAGAATTAAGGTTCTCAAAATATTTTATCTAAAAATCCAAAAGTCACACAAAATGCCAAAATAGCATATAAATAGCCAAAAGTTAAGTTAAATAAAATTCAATAATAATTTATAGTTTGAAAGTAATTAATATGATTTTACCATATAAGAAATGGTTTCCAAAATGCCTTATATATACACATATATATTCACTTTTAAACTTCTTATTTAATATGCATAAGCTCATTTATTTTATGAAACCATGAATGTTCATATTTCAAAACCATATTGATATACAAACATTTATTTAGAAACAACATAAGTTTATATTTCAAAACCATACTTTGAAATCCATAATCATTTCTACTAACTTTATTTTAATATGTATAATTACTTATTAAAACCATTTATAGAAAGGAATTACATTGATATAGAAATTTAGTTTGAAACCGATATTAAAATAAACTCTCTTTTGCAAATTTCTTTTATTTAAAACATATATGTATTAAATAGATGTACATATATTTATAACTGCCCCAAAGTTTTAAATCAAAATAGCTCAAAGTCCATAAAACACGAGAAAGTTTAATACTTTGAAAATCCAAATTAATCACAAGACCCTAGCAATAAATTGATCCCGTAACATCCACCTATTTGGAGGCCCAAAACTAACGGCTACGGATGATGCAGTCATCCATAGTTATTAATCCTCGGCGACCAAATACGGCGATTTTAGATACATTGATACACAGAAACACAAGAATATGGAAAAAAATTAAGCAGCAAAACAAATTCCACATTTCATTTCAAAATATTCCAAATTGATTACATAATCCTAATTTGCAGAACACATTCAGATAATATATAATTATTACAAAATACGCCAAGAGCGACATATGAAGATGCCCCCTTGGTAGTTCAGAGTATATAATAAGGCATGAAAACTGTTTGCCTTTACAATCAAACATACAGCGGAAATAAAATAACTTTAAATAATTATCTGCCTCCTACATGCCTCCGGAAGCTTTATTCGTCTAAAGAGAAACCTAAAAATCTTTAACTCTCAACCTACTCAAAATCAATCGAGTACCCGAGAGTTTAAGGGGAAAACAAAAACTTTGAGTCAGACTAAAAGCCTGGTATGAATAATAATCTACCATCTCAAACCATTAGATATGTTACCTGGAGATTTGTCCAGGCAACTAGGTCATTCGGCATTCAGAGGTCGACCGTCATCGGAAGCCTCGTCCGGCATTCAGGCTCGTTCGTCAATCAAAGGTCGTTCGGCATTCAGAGGTCGATCGGCATTGGAAGCCTCGTTCAGCATTCAAGCCTCGTCCGGCATTCAGGCTCGTTCGTCAATCAAAGGTCGTTCGGCATTCAGAGGTCGACCGGCATCGGAAGCCTCGTTTGGCATTCAGGCTCGTTCGTCAATCAAAGGTCGTTCGGCATTCAGACTCGACCGGCATTCCAACCTCGTTCGGCAGTCCAGCCTCGTTCGGCATTCCAGCCTCGATCGGCATTCCAACCTCGATCGGCATTCTAGCCTCGTTCGGCATTACCACGTTCGGCATCTCCCCTCGACCGGCATTGATCCTCGTTCGGCCTGCACTCTCCACTCAACACATTACCTCGATCAACATAGGAATATCGTTCGACATTTTGCCGTTCGGCATTTGTGGTTCGGCACACAGAGGTTACTCACTTTAGGCTGAGGTATTTGGCTACTAAGCCCACCAGGGAAGTCCAACCCATCTTCGTCTATAAATAGAGAGGCAGGGGCACAGTGAAAGGGACCTTTTTTCGAGAACACTGTGGAGACTCTGCCGCTTTCAAGACTCGTTCTTTTTACTTAGCAATTGCATTCGAGTAGTTGGTGTACGGATTGTATCTGTAATCAATTATCAAGTAAAGCAATAAAGATTAACCTCAAAGTGGACGTAGGCAGTTACGCTGGACCACTATGAATCCGATGTTCTCGTCTTTGCATTCAATTTAGCATATTGCTCTCTGTTTAAATTTACTTTCCTTATTTATCTCTCTACACAATCTTTCTCAACGAGGTTAGTGACCAATTCTAGTGCTAACACTTTGGTGCTTTCACTGAGAATCGAATTCTCAGGCCATAAGGATATGCTTTGAAGCTACTGGATTGAATAAATACCCCGAAGGAGATCCGAGCCATTCATAAGACGTCCGTTGATTCTACTCAGAGTTCTTACCAATAACTCTACAATGGGAAGACCACGTACCAGATCAGCCTCTCATAATGCGGACGCCCATGAGACTGCTAGCGTATAACAAGTAGGGCCTAGCAATCAGCAAGCAAATCTGGGTGCAGGGACTGCCGCCCAGGACCAAATGCAAGTTGTCACCAGAACAGAGTTCAACGACTTGATGAGAGAACTCATGGAAAGCAGGAGACAACTTGGAAAGCAGATGCAAGCTAACGCCAACCTTGTGGCACAGCTCACTCAACAACAGCGTCAGAATGTTGGGGGCAGTCCAGATCCTTACTCTTCATCTGATAGCTCAACTTCGTCTAATGAACCCCCTAGGCGTAGACGCCGCAAGACTAAAACTACGCAGGCAGGTGCTGCCGATCGAACAACTAGGGGCCACTTACACCTCGGAGACCGCGACCGAGCAGGAACGGGAAACTTAGGAGCTGAAGCGCAGGTAAAGGCTGGACGCTCAGCTCATCAAGATGCACGTTTGGCAGATCGCCAGCAGAGGAGGCATCAACCTGATCAATCCCGTAGGACAGACTCCAACCTTCCATCTACCATACAAACCCCAGACCTAACAGCTATGATCAGACAGTTGATGAAAGAGAATCAAGGCTTGTCAAATGATGATTGGGGAGTATCCAGGAGTCATACTCCGTTCATAGACACTGTCCAACAGGCTGAGTACCCCAGGAAGTTTAGCATGCCAACTATCCCGTCTTATGAAGGAAAGACTGATCCCAGGCAGCATGTGATGAGGTATGAATGGATGATGGATTCAGCCAGAGCAAATGATGCAACCAAGTGTAGATGCTTTCCAATAACTCTATCTGGGATCGCTACCATGTGGTTCACCCGACTTCCTCCGCGGTCCGTATCCACTTTCGAGGAGTTGGCGAAGAAATTTATAGAACAGTTCAGAATACATACTACTCGTCCAAAGGACGTGATGTCTCTATCAAGTTTAATCCAAGCTCCTGAGGAGTCGTTGAAGGAGTATTTACAGAGATTCCATGTTGCGGCTACGGAGGTTAGCAACCCTAATGATCACGCAATTCTTATGGCTGTGATGCGAGGTGTGGATCTAGATTTAGAGTTTGGAGATTGGTTAGCAGGAAAACCTCCAACCACGCTAGAACGTTTTTACTCAAAAGCTCATCAGTTCATAAGAAGAGAGGAAGCCATGTGGGTAAGGAGAGATAAGGCACCGGGGCCTGTTCAGGTAACCATGAAAAGCAACATTGTTGTGAAGCAATCCGGAGACAACTCGGGGAAAGTTTAAGTCGATGTCCAAAACAAGCCCGGGCAACCTAAGGAATCTGGAGGAAGAAATCAGGGAAAGAAAAGATAAGCGGGGAAATGGAAGCCGAGAATTCCAACCTACAACGAATACACCCCACTGAATGCATCCCTTGAGAACATTTACCTATCAACTTGTAATGCGTTTCAATACAGAAAGCCGCGCCCAAAGGAGTCAACCGAGGAACAAAAGCGGACTGGGAAGTATTGCCGCTTTCATGAGACTTATGGGCACAATACTGAAGAGTGCAGACACCTACACGACGCTATAGAGAAGTTGATTAGGCAGAAAAAGTTACAGGAGTTTGTAAAGAATCCGCAAGAAGATGGACAGGGAACGCCCAATCCCGGTCATGCACCAGCTCCACGTCACCCCGAGAAGCCTGCTCGGACCGTAGGCAGACTGGTCATAAACATGATCATCGGCGGACCTCACCCTATAGATAAGAACTGGCAAGAAATGGAGCGGTATGCTAATTCCTTGAGGCATATAGATTTTGAGTGTTGTTCCAACGCGGAGGATGGGGCCCCCGCTAAACAGCTGCGTATGATGACAGACGATATAGTATTCAGGAGCAGAGATGCTGATCAAGTGGAAGCTCCTACCATTGACCCGATGGTCATATCTGCGACAATAGGACCGGCTTTTGTGAAAAGAATTTTGATTGATTGTGGAAGTTCTATCAATATCATCTTCAAGAAGGCCTATGACCAGATGAAGATGGAGACGAAGGATTTGCAGCCGTCTAAAGCTTGTATCCATGGCTTTAATGGCGCAGCGACTGATGCAGTGGGGTATGTTGAGTTACCAGTTGAACTGGGACAAGGTGAGCGTAGGAGGGTGCGAATCCTGCCTTTCGTCGTTTTGGATGTAGATTCTCCATACAATGTGTTTCTGGGACGACCGGCCCTGGCTGAGTTTAGGGCAGCATTGGCCCCGTGGTGTTTGACTTTGAAGTTTCCGACTGACAAAGGAGTAGGTGTTGTCCATGGCGACCAGGCGACCGGTCGTGCATGTTATGTGGCTGAGCTCCGAGAGGCCCAGCGGAGAGAGAAAGTAAAGGTTGCGGACAATTCCGTCCGCATTCAGAATACCGACAATTGACAAGTAATGCCCGAGCCCTGGCTCGGGCAAAATTCTTGGATCTATAGAGACATAGATTCGAGAGACGATGATGAGGAACCCAGGGAAGAAAAAGCAGCACCGGCTGAACTGACGATCGACATTTCGGTCAGCCGAGACGATCCATCGCGAGTATTGAAGATTGGATCACAACTCAGCCCCTCAATGTCTGAAGACCTTAGTGATTTCCTCCGAGTGAATCTCGATGTTTTTGCTTGGACACATTCCGACATGTGCGGGATTTCTCCCACTATTACGAGTCATATGTTGAACATAGACCCGAAGTACGTCCCAGTTAAGCAAAAGAGGAGAGGAATGCACCCGGAGAGGTCCGCCGCTCTCAGAGAGGAGGTGGACAAACTCAAAGCCAATGGGTTCGTCCGTGACGCCCTCTACCCTGAATGGGTATCAAACCCCGTGCTGGTGAAAAAGGCGAATGGGAAATGGAGAACCTGCGTAGATTATTCTGATTTGAACAAAGCATGCCCCAAGGACAGTTTCCCATTACCTAGAATTGATCAGTTGGTCGAATCCACTGCAAGACACGAGTTGTTGTCATTCATGGATGCATACTCGGGATACAATCAGATCCCGATGCACATTCCGGACCAGGAACACACCAGTTTCGTCACAGACGTTGGGCTATATTGCTATGTAGTAATGCCTTTCGGATTGAAAAATGCGGGGGCGACGTACCAACATTTGGTAAATCGAATGTTTAAAGACCAGATTGGTAGAACAATGGAAGTCTATGTGAATGACATGCTCGTGAAGTCACGACAGTCAAACGACCACATTCGAGACTTAGCAGAGATGTTTGGCATACTCAGATATTATGGAATGAAGATCAACCCTCTGAAGTGTTCCTTTGGCATTGCATCGGGGAATTTTTTGGGATTCATTGTTAATGCCCGGGGAATTGAAGCTAACTCGGAAAAGATTCAAGCTATTCGAGACGTACAAGTGCCCAGAACTATAAAACAGGTGCAAAGCTTGAATGGAAAGGTGGCTGCGCTAAGTCGATTCATATCCAGAGCCACAGACAAGTGTATTCCCTTCTTCGATATAATAAAGAAAGGAAAGAGGAATTTCGAATGGACATCCAACTGTGAGGAAGCGTTCCGAGAACTAGTAAGGCATTTGGAAAGTCCTCCGGTGTTGTCGAAACCAGTGGACCACGAAATGTTGTACGTATACTTGGCTGTATCCTCGCATGCTATAAGTGCGGCTTTGGTCCGCGAGGAGGGTCGAGTCCAAAAGCCGGTGTATTACGTTAGTAAACGTTTAACGGGGGCAGAAAGAAATTACCCTAAAATTGAGAAATTGGCCTATTGCTTGGTGATTGCATCACGAAAGCTGCGTCCATACTTTCAAGCACACTCAGTCAGTATCTATACCGATCAACCCCTGTGATAGGTACTCCAACGACTAGAAACTTCTGGAAGGATGTTAAAATGGAATATCGAGTTGAGTCAGTTCGATATTACCTACCTGCCACGTAGAGCCATACAAGGACAAGCATTAGCGGTTTTCATCGCTGAGTTTACGGTGTCAAACGAATCAGATGGTCACAGTGTCATTCCCCCCATTCAATGGAAATTGTACACCGATGGGGCATCAAACGACCGTTGCTCTGGGGCTAGTGTGGTTCTTGTGACTCCAGGAAATCGATCGATTTGTTATGCTTTGAAGCTCAATTTCCCGGCTACGAATAATGAAGCAGAATATGAAGCATTGATTGCTAGTTTAAAGCTTGTTGGAGAACTCGGGGTAAAGTCAGTTGAAATCTTTTGTGACTCGCAGCTGGTGGTGTACCAAGTGCGAGGAGATTACCAAGCAATGGGACAAAAGCTTGCTCCGTACCTTGCTCTGGTTCAGGAACTATTGGCGAACTTCGAACATTATGACATTTCGCATGTCCCGTGTGAGCAGAACAAGGAAGCCGACTCGTTGGCCAAATTCGCAAGCACCGGCGATGCACATCAGATGGGATTAGTTCTCGTCGAAATCTTACATGCTCCAAGCATTGATGTGATGGAAGTCGATTTTGTGTTGGAAACGGAAATCGAGAATGAGTCGTGGATAACCCCATTCAAATAATACCTGCTAAACGGGACTTTGCCCGAAGGAAGAAGCGAAAGACGACAGGTCATTTGCAAAGCCACACGATATGTAATGCAGGGAGGAGTAATGTATCGAAGGGGGTTCTAGGTTCCCTTACTACGGTGCATCGCTCGTGATGAGGCGAAGTGGGTCTTGGAGGAGGTTCACGAAGGAGAATGTGGCGACCATACTGGAGGGCAGACACTAGCAAAAAAGATCCTCCGCTACGGATACTATTGGCCAACTGTGAATCAGGATGCTGCAGACTATGTAAGAAAATGTGACAAGTGTCAAAGATACGCGAAAATCCCGAGAGCTCCATCAACGGAGCTCACGCAAATGGTTAGTCCTTGGCCGTTCGCAATCTGGGGAATCGACATAATCGGTTCTTTGCCTATATCCAAAGGTGGTGCAAAATACACGATAGTTGCGGTCGACTACTTCACAAAATGGGCCGAGGCAGAGCCTTTAGCCACAATCACCTCCAAGAAGGTCATTAATTTCGTTGTACGAAACATTATATACCGCTTTGGCCTCCCGCGAACCTTCATTACAGACAACGGAACTCAATTTGAAAGTAGAGAATTCAAAGATTTCTGTTTAAAGTATGACATTGAGAAAAAGTTCGCCGCCGTTGCTCATCCGAAGGCTAATGGATAAGTTGAAGCCGTGAACAAAATAATCAAGTCCATATTGAAGAAGCGTTTGGAAAAGGCTGGAGGCAAGTGGGTAGATGAACTTCCAACAGCACTATGGGCTTACAGAACTACCCACAAGTCCGTGACTGGCCACACTCCATTCGAATTGGCATACGGCTCGGAAGCTGTTATACTCGTGGAGCTTGAAGTTCCATCGCATCGGGTGACACATTATGATCTTAGGACGAATCATGATCACTTGTTGGAATCACTGGACTTCGTTGATGAAAATCGCGAAGAGGCTGAGTTAAGGGTGGCAGCATACAAGCACCGAGTTAAGCGATATTACAACGAAAAGGTCCACCCAAGAATCTTTGATGTGGGTGATCTCGTTTTGAAACGAGTTTTCCCGGTACCATCACTATGAATCCCAACTGGGAAGGTCCATATGTCGTTGAACGGAAGCTTGGAGAGGGAACTTTCAAGCTAGCGACCGTTGATGGCATGACACTCCCCCGAGCGTGGAACAATGAACATTTGCGACGTTATTATATTTAGCCTATTTCTTTCCTGTTTTAGGTGCAATTGTTTTCCGTATGTTTTTATTCCATTGATTCTTAGTTTCCTTTTAAGCATGTAATCGGATGATTTAGTTTATTAATAAAGGCTTGAAGCCATCTTTTCTATGAATTACTGATGTTTCTATGCCTTATAATCCGGTGGCAAACAACTGGAGTTACATTATTCTGTCTGATGTACGAACTCGCATAAACGACTTAAATCTCTAGGTCCCCTGAATGCGGACTGGAGCACTCTAAGTCCTTGGAGTGCGGACTAGAGTATAAATGACTTAAATCTCCAAGTCCCCTGAGTGCGGACTGGAGTACTCTAAGTCCCCGGAGTGCGGACTAGAGTATAAACGACTTAAATCTCCAAGTCCCCTGAGTGCGGACTGGAGTACTCTAAGTCCCTGGAGTGCGAACTAGAGTATAAACGACTTAAATCTCCAGGTCCCCTGAATGCGGACTGGAGTACTCTAAGTCCCCGGAGTGCGGACTAGAGTATAAACGACTTAAATCTCCAGGTCCCCTGAATGCGGACTGGAGTACTCTAAGTCCCCGGAGTGCGGACTAGAGTATAAACGAATTAAATCTCTAGGGCCCCTGAGTGCGGACTGGAGTACTCTAAGTCCCCGGAGTGCGGACTAGAGTATAAACGACTTAAATCTCCAAGTCCCCTGAGTGCGGACTGGAGTACTCTAAGTCCCCGGAGTGCGGACTAGAGTATAAACGACTTAAATCTCCCCGTCCCCTGAATGCGGACTGGAGTACTCTCAATCCCCGGAGTGCGGACTAGAGTATAAACGACTTAAATCTCCAGGTCCCCTGAATGACTGGAGTACTCTATGTCCCTGGAATGCGGACTAGAGTATAAACGACTTAAATCTCCACGTCCCCTGAATGCGGACTGGAGTACTCTAAGTCCCTGGAGTGCGGGCAAGAGTATAAACGACTTAGAATCTCCAAGTCCCCTGAATGCGGACTAGAGTACTCTCAGTCCCCGGAGCGCGGATTAAAAAATATTCTAAGTACCAAAAATGTAAAATAAGCGATGTACGATTCTAAAGAATCTCCAAGCAATGTGAAAATGGATTGGAGGCTCATGTGACTCACAAGAACTTGAGTTTCGAACACAGTTATACAAGAAAGCAAAAAAACAAGAGTCATTTAAAAGACGAAGAAACTAAACTTTATTTATTAATCCAAAATGGGTTATACATCCACTCCTCCAAAACTCGGAGTCAAAAGCCTGTCTACTTTGGCTACGAAGGTAAATAAATGAAAGTAATTACATGATCTAAGCTAACCCTCGTTGAACGAGTGTAGCAGCTACTTATTCGATTTCTTTAATTTCTTTTCCTCCTTTCTTTCCTCGGACGGCCCCTCCCCCACACGCTTTCTCTTGGATGTTTTGCTCGCCAAGGAAGTGGTGTCAGGAGTGGGTGGAGGAACATCCAGTGGTTTGAATTTGCCAGGAAGGATGACTTTCAGAGGCCTGTTCAGTGGGTCGTCAAGTTCTACTACTTGAGACTCGATCTTGACCTCAACTTTCTTCTTTTTCTCTTCCTCAAGTTGTTCCTTCATGCTCAATTTAGAAGTATGTTCAGTGGCGCCCGTAATCTCAATTTCGTAACTCCCTTCGACGGGAGACGAAGTTTCAGACTTATCATCGTCAAGCACCCCAATCACCTGAGCATCAGGACCGGGAGTAACTCCCACGTGAGTAGCATCGCTCGTTTTCCCATCTCCTCCTTGGCGTCATCGCTCCTTGGAGTCGGTTCAGGGTCAGAGCGGCCTGCATAAAAACACAAAGGACGAACGTTAGAATCAATAACTTCTCGCCGAAAGCGACAGATTTTTGAACTTCAAGAAGAAGAATTTTATACCGGTTTCTTGTTGTCTTTCAGCCGTGCGAGGAGTCTCACCCTCTAGAATGGGAGAAAGCACGTGAATGCCGAGGCTGGGATCTTCCGGATCATAACCAGCGTGTTGCTTGAATGGATCGAGTGCTGGCCGATCGGCCGATTGAGTAGAAGGAGGAGCCACAGCCTCGGTTCCAGATGGACCAACTATGTCATTTTTCTCCTTTGATGGAGAAGAACCTTTTCCAAAGAGGGCCATTGCTGCAGACAAATCTGAAGGCTTGTTCCCCCTGAGAAATTCTTTCACTAAAGCATCTTCATCGACCTCCTCGACGCTCGATTCCACCTTTCTAATCTTTATTAAAGTTTCCCATGCCTCGACTAGAGATTCGAGATAGCCCTCGCCAAGAAAGGTCAAGTCCCGATGCATGAGAACACGGGCGTTGTATTCAGCTATCAGCGGGTCGAACATACATTTGATCTCCTCTCTGCCGGCCTCTGTAGCCGCCTCAAGGTGAGAGTCAATCTCCGCAGATTCTATTCTTTTGCCCTCCTCATGGGCTTCATCCTTTACCATCCCGACCTTGGAAAGGTCATCGTCGAGATTTTCCTTCAAGAGTCGTGTAGCAACAATCTCGTTGCAGTATCGTTTGGACTCCTCTTGAGCAGCTATCTTCTCTTCCTTCTCCTTGGAGAATAGATCTTTCAACTCTTTGACTTGCAGGGCGAGTGCATCTCTTTCTTTCTGAATAGAGTCTTTTTCTAAAGCTAGGGCCCCGCAGCGTTGGACCGCTTCGTCAAGTTCCTTTTTTTGAGTCACCTCTAGACGAGTGACGGCCTCCGCAGTATCTTTAGCGCTTTGCTCGGCAGCCTCGAGTTGGGATTTATATGAAGAGAGTTCTTCATCTTGATTTTTAATAATGTCTTTATCAAAGATAGCTTCAAGCTTCAGGCGGTCGATTTCCTGTTGGCGCTCGATTGAGACTTCCGAGACTTTTTCAACTAAATGAACAAATGCGTCATGTTGAACATAAATGACGTTGTTGCAAGCGATGGAACTCTGCTTAACTTGTCCCGGAATGTGATGGATTGCTGGAAGGAACTTCAGACCATCAAAGCAGATTTTGGGAAATTTAACTTTAAGCTCGGCCAGCTTCTCCGATATCGTCGGGTCTGCCGTAGGAACATGGGGAGGTGGCTTTGAAAGTTCCGTTCTCTTACGATGTTCCCGAGACTGCCGTGTGCTTGATGAACCAGAATGTTGATCATGGGGAACATCAGGTTGAGACCCCTTCAGCGAGGACTTCTCTCTGCCTTGTTCTGTTTGAGAAGGAGGATCACGGGAGTGTGAAGACTGGCTGTGTGTTTTCTTTCGATAAGTCGACTCTCGGGGATGGTTGTCTCGGTCTCCATAGTCGTCTCTGTCCCGGCGCTTGCTGGTGCCTGAATCTCGGCCAGAGTGATGAAAAATGGATGAGCCGTGAAGACGATCGAATCCGTAGGAGCGTCCCATGTCACCTGCATAGAATGAGAATAACGACAAGTTAGAAAAGATCGAGTTGACGGCTAAGATTGAAGTGCAGGGTGAAGTGCGCGTGTCCGTGTGTGTCCTAGTGTTTCCCCCCGACGGACCAGTTTCTTTACTAATTGGAGTTTTATCTCCCTGGACTTGGGGTTGAACTCCAGTATCGCCTCTAGCGGGCGAATGAAGCTTGAGGGCCTCTGGATCGTCGAAACTGTAGTTGAGTAGATCGTCGGGTACGGTAAGGTTCGACAGACCTTTCAGTGAACTTTCTAAGGGTTGGGGGGAAGGTTCTCTCTCCTCTGGAATAAGCGTGACTTTAGAAGTTCCACCTACTTTCTTCCTCCTCAACTTATAGGTCATTTTCTTCTTTCCCTTTGAAGGGGAAGATGACGTCTCAATATCGTGGACTTCGACCGTCGGGTCCTGAGTGGGACTAATATTTTCACCCGGTACTTCGGGCGTCTTGCCTTCTCTAATTTCTCCCTCTTCTGGCCTGTCAGGGGCATTACATGTTGAAATCCCAGCCTACCTTTTTCCTTTGCCTGCAGCAGGTCTGGATAGAGTGACGCCTTGGGGAAGGTTTATTCGGCGACCTTCCGCCAGCAGCCCGAATCTCGCAAGTGACTCATTTGAAATGAGGGATTTGATGTCCCGATCTTCTGCGGGGAGAGATCGGATAGTTGCCACTGCTTCGGAGTATCCGGAGCCTTCGAGACGTGAAGTGATACCCGAAAAAGTGGATAGAGAGTTAGAAAAGATGCAGATTCCGCCAAATTCAAGTGTTGATCTAGAAACGAACTTACTCCCTTCCACCCATCTCCTAGCGAAACCGGAAGGAAAACGAACGTAGAACCACTCTTGCTTGTACTAGGCAAATTTGCTCCATGCCCCAGTTAGGATTTGGCATTTACCATATGGCTCCAGAAATATGAAAGACGGGCTATCCGACCGTCTCTTGAAGCGATAAATATAACGGATATCGCCTGGAATCGGAAGCCTGGAGAAGACACTCATAAAGAGGATGCAAGTGTCATATAAGAGAGCATGACTATTCGGAGGCAGTTGTGAAGGAGCGATCTCGATGTATTGCAATAAGTCGTGAAGGAAGGAGTTGAAGGGTGGAACGATGCCGACCTAGCACATAAACTTATTGTAGGCTGTATACCTGGCTGGGGACAAATGCAGACGATCATTCCCCGAAGGAACTAACACATCGTCGAAGAGGATTCCGTGGACAAAGCATATCCGATAGAGTGTACTTTCGTTAATCTTTGAGAACTGTGAATCGGCTGGGTCATATAAGAAAATAGCTGCCTCCAGAGCGTCAGAAGCTAAGTCGACGGATGATATCGCGGTGCTCGGTAAGTTTTGAGCAGGGGTAGTTGACGGATCCGAAATATCTACAACCTCTTGTCGAGAGGATGGCCCAGGTCATTCTGAGATCGTAGCAGAGCTAGATTTTCTAGACATCTCTAATGAAGATCCAATCAAACAAAGCACCTGTTTGAACTATACTTGAAAAACAATTAACATTAGACTTAACAACGTAAGTATTCCCCCCGTGTGGTGTGTGAACTAGTGCGATTATTCAAGTGTAAGTGCCAAGTGAACAAAAAGACACTGGATTGAGAAAATAAGTTTGAGCTTCAAATTGTCGTCTCCGAAGACCGTCATCGTTGACCGTCTACGAAGGCTTGTCTCAAGACGGTTTATATTTTGAACTCAACATCGTCACTGCATTTGGATGGTTATTAACTATTAAGCAGAATTAAGTCCAAGTACACAGAAGTTATCAGTCCGGATTATTTGATATGCTTAGTTGTTTAAGTTCATCCTTGTTCATTAACGTATGTTCGGGCATGGGATGTGTTAGGTCAACTGTGCGTTAGGTTCGACTAGCATTATTGTTGTGCACAACTCCTCTATCACCCACCATTGCCGTTCGGCATAAGAGAGCCATGCCGAACCACAACATGCCGAGCTGCCTCACTCGGCCTTCCACACTTCCGAATTTTTTCCCACCGTTCGGCATAAGGAAACCATGCCGAACCACAACATGCCGAGCTGCCTCGCTCGGCCTTCCATACCTCCATCTGACTCCTCCACTGTTCGGCATAGGGTAGACATGCCGAACCACCTACATGCCGGGCCGCAACGCTCGGCACCCCGTACTTTACAACAATTTTATCCTTCTCCTTCATCCCTACCAAACGACTTGGTCGACTCGCTCGGCAAGTCATACCGGGCTGCCTCGTTCGGCATTTTAGCCAATTTTTACTCCTCCTCTGCTCTTCCCTCCAACCTCGTTCGGCATGAAGGAACCATGCCGAACCACAACAGTACATTTCCACTAACTCCCTCCTTC
Organism: Allium fistulosum; assembly: GCA_030737815.1. Lineage (NCBI taxonomy): Eukaryota > Viridiplantae > Streptophyta > Magnoliopsida > Asparagales > Amaryllidaceae > Allium > Allium fistulosum. Next base: position 490,556,993 of record CM060905.1, on the reverse strand, counting down.
ACGTACCTCTGCCCTCCTTTCCTTTCCTCCTCACCGCCTAGCCTTAGAACGTATCCTTAAAACTTCAATTTCCTCATCCACGCGACTCCTATTGGCCACGGTTGTACAAGAGATTCGCGAACTTAAATCTCATGCTAAGTTAATTAACCAGGGGAAACTGTTTAAAAGGGCGGATCATTACCTAGTAATTGGCTCAAGATTTGGAGGAATTCTGGAGTAAGGAGCGCGGGTTAAATTAGTTTCGATTTATTTGGGGAAAGAAGGGAGGCGACGTATGATGTTCAAGGAAGGAAGGGTGGTAAATTCTTTGGAGTCTGTTAAAAGGCGAGGTTCGTAAGTACAGAATAGCAGAGATAAAAGTAAGAAAAAAGAAGGAGAAAGGTAGCACCGACCTTTATAGGGGGAATAAGGGAAGTCGAAGGGACCATGACCGGTAGAACCGGTCAAAGCACATACCTCATTCGGCATCGGCTATGTCGCTCGGCATTTGTATGTCGTTCGGCATCAGCATGTCGTTCGGCATGCATTGCCTCGTTCGGTATTCAAGAAAAAGTACTATCGAGAAGACTAAGCCAAGGCTCGAAGCAAAGCACAGAGAACTCATGATTCAAAGCGCATCACGATCGGCCGCATGATGCACTTTGGGGGGCAAGTGTTACCTGGAGATTTGACCAGGCAACTAGGTCGTTCGACATTCAGAGGTCGACCGGCATCGGAAGCCTCGTCTGTCATTCAGGCTCGTTCGTCAATCAAAGGTCGTTCAACATTCAGAGGTCGACCGACATCGGAAGCCTCGTTCGGCATTCAAGCCTCGTCCGGCATTCAGGCTCGTTCGTCAATCAAAGGTTAACCTCAAAGTGGACATAGGCAGTTACGCCGAACCACTATAAATCTGGTGTTCTTGTCTTTGCATTCAATTTAGCATATTGCTCTCTGTTTAAATTTACTTTCCTCATTTATCTCTCTACACAATCTTTGTCGACGAGGTTAGTGACCAATTTTGGTGCTAACAAGATATTTAGTGAGACCACGCCGCTTAGCAGAATGGGTTTTCCCCTCACTAGTACGCTAAAACATTTACAAAACCATATCCGTGCTTCCTGCATCCACAATGGTTAAAACATAGTATGTCAAATTATTATGATGATCGATATGCAAAACAATTAAATCAATTCTAGATTACCCATCACCATTTATTCAGACTATCTATCTCAATTATAGTTTTTAGGGTTACTATTAACCTGTTAAATGTTAAGGACTATCTGTCCAATTACTAAGTTTTCATGGGATCACTAAGAACCTATTGGTAGCTCCAATATCATATTTCTTATCCTAGTTTTCATGTGCTAAATAGGAACCTATTGGCTGACTGCCAATATCATAATCCGAATATAGTATTCATGGGCTAACTACAAACCAACTGGCCTCTGACACTATCAAATCATAGTTTTCATGGGCTGACTATGAACCTATTGGCTCCTACCAATATCATACAGTTTTCATGGACTTGCTGTAAACCTATTGGCCCCTGCCAATATCATTAGATTAAGAACTTAACATCTATTAAGTTATATTCACTACAGGGTCAACCTAACTGGTTATTCTGCGTTTTCTCCCAAGATACAGTTATGGGTTACTAACAATGTGAATAGTATTTCCAAAATCTTTATTTATGCCATGGTTATTACTCTTAAAATTGAGACTGGGCTGTGTTTTGAAATCATAAAAACATCTCTTTCGAAACCGTGGATAGCCTCCTTCGAAAGCAAAGACTTCTTTTTAAAACATAGTATACATACCTTTCGAAACACTTGGAAAATATCCTCTTTCGAAACCATCAGTACCTTTTAAAGTATTAAGTCATCTTTTAAAACATAAAGCTTCAAAAGTACCCCTTTCGAAAGCATTGGGTTTACTTCTTTAAAATCAATATTTGGGCCAAATTGGTTATATGCGAAAGAATCTCTTTCGAAACCAACAAAAACTAGAATTGGGTAAAATTGATGGTGTCGGAGCCATCTAGTTCGAAAGCAAAAGACTTTAAAATTAAAACTTCGAAGGTCCAAGTCGAAACCTCCTTTCGACTCTCTCTCCTTCAAAAACCCAACTCCTTTTGAAAACAATTAGGAAAAAGGTCTGGTTTAAAGTAATAACTAGTGCAACCTTTCGAAAGCATTACTGGTCAATATGGCCAAAAGGTAGAGTAGCGGCTAGGTTCGACTAGGTCGAAACCAACCCCTTTCGAAAGCTTTTGTTTAAAGAAAAAGGAACCCGCTTCGAAAGCTAGGAATTTAGTATTAACATGGCAACCTGCTTCGAAAGCTAAACAAACACCCCTTCAAAAACAAACGTTTCGACTAAGTCGAAAACTTTTAAATAAAACAAGGCAAGGATTTAACTTATGAAAACAAAACAAGATTTCGATCCCATTGGAAGCTTACCCTTCGACACCAAGGCTTCCGCCCATCTTCCAATCCACTACATATCTTCCAAGAGATACCATGTGGATTGGTCTCGATTATGATGGTTTAGATAGTGATGGTTTCGACTATGATGGGGCAGAACCAAGGGAGTCGAAATGTATTTTCCATTAAAGGTGAAACACCTTTTTTCGATTAAAGGCTAAAGTATAGCAACTTTAAGTAATCTTTTCTTAACAACTTGCCTAGTTGTAAAACCCCGATTGGCTGCCATAAAACTTTTTAATTTCTTTACTTCTGAAACTGCTACATTTATTCAGATCCTAAATTAAAGGATTTAAACGTTAAAACCTTTCCAAATAACCTAAATTTGACATTTGCAGAAAAGCCTCTCTTTCAAAATAATTTATTTCCCCTAGTAAATCAATTGGGAAAAATCCCCAAAAATCAAAGAAATTCGAATTAATCATGTAATCAAACATATTAAAATTTTAGACCCAATTTCTTCTTGAAATTCACAAAATAAATATTTTACCCAATCGTATTGTATTTTCCATCAAAAATTCATAATAAAATTTCCATAGCTTGGAAAATTCTGAAAATTAACACCAACCTCCAAAATTATGTTTTACTTAACATAAAAAATTTCCATGACATTTCAAAATCAATATCTCATGGTTTTACCCTTGAAACCATACGAATTATATATAAGGCAATTGTTTAAATCAAACAATTCATAATTTAAGCATATCATCGTCTAAAATTTCATAGAAATGAAATAAAACATAAATCCAAAATCATAGGATTATAGAAACCAAAAAGAGATGGAATAAATTATTATTCACCCTAGATTTGATATGGAACTTGAGATTTGTTGTTGATTAATCCTTCCTAGCTTGATCTTTGACTTTAGATTAAAAATTCCTTCTTTTCCTCTTTGGTAATGGCCGGCTCTATTGCGTTTATTTTGATTTGAGAAAAATAAAATGAACGTGAATGGACAAAATGAGAAGTTATAGATGTGTATAATTAATTAGTTAATTTACTAATATGCCCATGTGTAGTTTAATTAACCAATAAACTAGTTTAAAGCCTGTTTATCTTATTATTAAGCATGACCCAATAAAATTTATTCAAATCTCAATCTTCTTATCATCATTATTCTATTTAATTTATCTAATTAAATCCCTTGAATAATGTTATCAAAAATTAGGGATGTTACAGTATCCCCCCTAAAAGAATTTCATCCTTGAAATTCAGTAAGGACTAATTAATAAACATAGCAATCATCTATGACAACTCCTAACAACCATACTAGTCTAATTGACTAGCCACTATCTATATAAATCTAATATAGACATACCCTTAAATTAGATCAAGATAAGTATCTCTAATCCTGTCCTCTGGCTCCCAAGTACAACCCTTCTCGTTGTCGCTCCACTGAACTTTTACCAACCTGACTGTCTTGTTCCTTAATCTTTTTCATCTCTAGCTACAACTTGGACTGGTTGTCTAACAAAAGTCAAATTAGGCTCTACCACTAAGTCATCCAACCCTGTCGGAGGAATAGTAGTCTTTGGGTTATGCACATACTTGCGAAGATGAGATACATGAAATACATTATGAACACCTGCCAAACTGCTCGGCAACTCTATTCTGTACGCGAGCTTTCCAATCCTTTCCAAAGTCTGAAATGGACCAACATATCTTAGGGCTAACTTCCCAGACTTTCCAAATCATACCACACCCTTCATAGGTGATACTTTAATGAAATCCTTATCCCCAACTGAGAATTCTAGGTCTTTATGCCTCGTGTCTGCGTAACTATTCTGTCTAGATTGAACTTCCTTCATCCTCTCTCGGATTAACTCAATCTTCTCTGACGCCTCTCTAACCAAATCTGGACCTAAGACTAATATGTCTCTAGTCTCTAACCAACATGCTGGTGATTTTCATGGACTTCCATACAAAGCTTCAAATGGAGCCATTTCTATACTAGTCTGATAAATATTATTATAGGAAAACTCAACCAAATGTAGGTGATCTTCCCAAGATCCACCAAAGTCCAATACACAAGCTCTCAATAAATCCTCGCGTACTTTGTTGACTCTCTCTGTCTGCCCATTTGTCTGAGGGTGATATGCAGTACTCATATTAGCTTGGTACCCATTACTTCTTGTAGACTCTTCCAGAATTCACTAGTAAACAAAGCATCTCTGTCACTGACTATATTACTAGGAAGTCCATGTAGTCTAACTATGTTCTTCAGGAACAACTTGGCTAAAATAGGTGCCGTCCTGGTAGACTTAACTGGAATAAAATGGGCACTCTTGGTCAATCTGTCCACTATAACCCATATGCTTTCATTACCTCTATTTGACCTTGGCAACCCGTCTATGAAATCCATGGATATTGAATCCCATTTCCAAATTGGAATCTCTAAAGGCTGTAGTAACCCACTTGTCTTTTGATGTCCGGCTTTCACTTGTTGATAGTTTGCACACTGTCTAAGCTATAAGCCAACATCCCTCTTCATGCCTTCCTAATAGAAGCTCCTCTTCATATCCTGATACATCTTGGTTCCTTTAGGATGAATCGTAAACTTGGATGAATGATGTTCTCCAAGAACTTCTTTCCTTAACTCCTCCACTTTTGAAACACACAATCGTCCCTTCTTTCTTAGCCACCCTCTCTGGTCAAGGCTAAAATCCTTTAAATCATCGATCTCTGTTCCAATCTCAAGTCTTCTGATCCTCTAAGCTACTACTAGATCCTACTTCTGCTTAGAAGCAATTTTCTCAATCAATACTAGTTGAACTTCTAAACAAGAAAACCTGGCGGTACTCTGACTAGAACCAGCACTCGATCTTAACTGCACATCACAACTGACTAAAGCTTCTAAACCTCTCCATTCCGCCAGCATAACTAACACCACATTTTGATGTTTCCTGCTAAGGGAATCTTCCACCTTATTACCTTTCCCTGGTGTATATTCTATACCAAAATCATAAGCTGCCAAAAGCTCCAGCCACCTCTGTTGTCTCATATTCAATTCCTTCTGAGAGAATAAATACCGTAAAGACTTATGATCGGTATACAACTCAAATATCTCCCCTAAGAGATAATGTCTCCAATTCTTCAATGTGAAGATCATAGTTGCCAACTCCAATTCATGAGTAGGATATCTGACTTCATATGGTCTAAGCTGCCTAGATGCGTAGGCAATGACTTTACCACTCTGCATCAACACCGCTCCTAATCCAGTTCCATATGCATCCGTATACACCACTAATCCTTGGTTCCATCTGGAACTACTAATACTGATGCATTTGTTAACAAATGCTTTAACTTAAGTAATGCCTACTCACATTTGTCGGACCAAACAAATCTTGCTTCCTTCCTGGTTAGCTTAGTTAAGGGTGCTGCAATCCGCGAGAAATCCTTAATGAATCTCCGGTAGTAGCCAGCAAGTCCAAGAAAGCTCCTGATCTCAGTTACTGTCTCTGGTCTCTTCCAATTATTCACAGCTTCGATCTTATCTGGATCGACTGACAATCCTTTCTCTAAAACCATGTGACCAAGAAACTTTACCTCTTTCTTCCAGAAATGACACTTAGTAAACTTCGCATTTAGCTGATTCTGCCTCAGCGTCTCAAGCACTACTCTAAGACGAACTTCATGCTCTCTCATCCTTAGAGTATACTAGAATGTCATCTATAAATACTAATACAAACCTATCCAAATACTCTCGGAAAACTCGATTCATTAAATCTACGAAGAAAGCAGGTGCATTCATCAATCCAAATGGCATCACCAACCACTCATACGAACCATATCTAGTTCGAAATGCTGTCAAATGAATACTGTCCTCCGCCACTCTTAACTGATGGAAACTTTTCGCCAAATCCAATTGGGAAAATACTCTGGCTCTACTCAACTGATCAAACAGATCATCTATTCTTGGCAAATGATACTTATTCTTAATTGTCCTTTCGTTTAACTTACGATAGTCAATACACATCCTCAACAACCCATCTGGTTTCTTCACGAACACCACGGCTGCTCCCCAAGGCGAACTGCTTGGTCTAATAAAATCCCTTCCTTCTAGATCCACTAGCCACACCTTCAATTCCTTCATCTCGGTTTGTGTCATTCTGCTAGGTAGTCTACTCACAGGTTCAGCTCCAGGCACAAGATCTATTCTAAATTCAACAGTTCTTTTAGGGGGTAATCTAGTGACTGGCTCAAAGACATCTGGAAACTCTCTTGCTACCAGAACCTGACTTACTCCTCTCCTTTCTCCATAGCACCAAGCAAAGCAATAACACTCCGGTCCGTATTTTCTGAGACTATCGCTCGGTTATGACTACCAGGGTGTCTCGGTGATATTTCCCTATCCTGGCAAAATATTCTAGCCTCATACCTAGCCAACCAATCTATACCCAAAATGATCTCAAAATCAATGACATACAAACTACATGCAAACTTATGACCTAAGAAGTCAAGCTCTAACTGGTCACATCTTAATCCTAGAGTTGCATACCCTCCTATTGGATTTGCAACCCTTAAGGAAGTAACAAGGTAGGTGAGTTATAGACATAATCTATCAACTAAACACTGAGATATAAATGAATGTGATGCACCGGTACCAAAAAGTATTCTAACTGAAATACTCTGAATCAAAAGCGTACCTTCCACCACAGTCTTTCCCCTATCTGCTGCAGTAGGCCTAGCTGGTCCTAAGGCAAAAACCTTTCTTTGTCCTCCCTAACTGGCTCTGGACACCGATTCTTGTAATGTCCAACTTGATTACAGTTGAAGCATTTCACATTCTTCTTAACTGCAGCCTTCCTCCCATTTCCTGACCAACATTCATTAGCAAAGTGACCTTTCTTGTCACACTTATAGCAAACTACCTCAGCCTTTGACTGCTTAGAAGTGTCTCCCTTCTGGGTCTCCTTATTCTTAAAGAACTTCCTCTTCTTCCCTTGAGAACCCCGGATTTCCACTGACTTTTTTTAGCTAAATCAGCAAGCAACTCCTCATGGCGAATGGCCATCTCCACCATAATATTACAAGGATCACGGATATGTGTCATGGTCATTCTAGCGAGTTCGGACCTCAGTCCCCGAATGAACTTCTCATTCCTTTTAATGTTAGTATCTATAAGAGCATACCCATATCTTAACAGCTCTTCGAACTTAGTAACATACTCAACTAATGACATCTCTCCTTGCACTAAATCCATAAATTTCCTCATCGGCTCGGACTTGGCAAACTCAGATATTAACTTCAGCTCATATCTCGTCTTAAAATCATTCCAAGTTAAATGTTCTTCCGGAACTCCGACAGTGACACTGTTCCACTAATGCAGTGCTGACCCCTGCAACTACCTAGAGGCCAACCTCCTCTTTTGTCCATTATTCAGACCCAAATCAGTAAGTATACGCTCACAATGCAACAACCAATTATGAACTTCTATGGCACTCTCCGTTCCTAAAAATGGCTTCCTACCCAAACAGGTGTAATCCCTATCCAACAAAGCAATATTCCCAACTGGAGCCACAAGATTTACTTCTCCTACATTTCCAACAACTCCAGCAGCAGCACCAGCTTGCATCAAGCCGGTTAAGAACTGATACATCGCACCCATATCTACTAGTGGATTTCCAGCACCCACATTGGCTTCAACATTATGGTTACTAGCATTAGCCGTTCGACCCGGGTTTCTCCTAGTAGTGGGTCGAGCATTCCCATTAGTTGTGGTGCTTCCTCCATCGAGATTTTCTCTCATGTTTCCTGCTTCCATATCTTATTTCTCGTAAATCTGCATACGAGCCTTAGTAAGATACAGAAGAACGGTGTAAGAGAACGGGGGATACATACTTATATATATATAACTATATATATAGAAAATACAAGTACGTTATTATAGCTTTAACCCAAACCCCAATCTTATTATCTGATTCATTTGATTATGTTTGAAAAATCTTTTAGGTTTAAGGTTCTTTTAAAGTTTCATAAACCTATGCTCTGATACCAACTTGTAACATCCCTCTATTTGGAGGCCCAAAACTAACGGCTACGGTTGCTGCAGTCGTCCATAGTTATTAATCCTCCGTGACCAAATACGGCGACATTATATACATTGATACACAAAAACACAAGAATATGGAAAAAAAAATTAAACAACACAACAAATTCCATATTCCATTTCAAAATATTCCAAATTGATTACAGAATCCCAATTCGCAGACCACACTCAGATAATATATAATTATTACAAAATACGCCAAGAGTAACATATAAAGATGCCTCCTTGGTAGATCAGAGTATATAATAAGGCATTAAAATAGTTTGCCTTTACCATCAAACATACAACGGAAATAAAATAACTTTAAATAACTATCTGCCTCCTGCATGCCTCCGGAAGCTTTATTCATCTAAAGAGAAACCTAAAAATATTTAACTCTCAACCTACTCAAAATCAATTGAGTACCCGAGAGTTTAAGGGGAAAACAAAAACATCGAGTCATACAAAAAGCCTTGTATAAATAATAATCTACCATCTCAAACCATTAGATATTTAGCGAGACCACACCGCTTAGCGGAACGGGTTTTCCCGTCACTAGTGCCCTAAAACATTTACAAAACCATATACCGTGCTTCCTACATTCACAATGGTTAAAACATGGTATTTTAAATTATTATGATGATATGCAAAACAACTAAATCAATTCTGGATTACCCATCCCCATTCATTCAGACTATCTGTCTCAATTATAGTTTCTAGGGTTACTATTAACCTGTTAAATGTTAAGGACTATCTTTCCAATTACTAAGTTTTCATGGGATGACTAAGAACCTATTGGTAACTCCAATATCTTATTTCTTATCCTAATTTTCATGGGCTAACTAGGAACCTATTGGCTGACTGCCAATATCATAATCCGGATATAGTATTCATAGGCTAACTACGAACCTGCTAGCCCTTGACAGTATCAAATCATAGTTTTCATGAGCTGATTATGAACCTATTGGCCCCTACCAATATCATACAGTTTTCATGGACTTACTGTAAACCTATTGGCCCCTGCCAATATAATTAGATTAAGAATTTAACATCTGTTAAGTTATATTCACTACTGGGTCAACCTAGCTGGTTATTCTGCCCTTTCCCCCAAATACAGTTATAGGTTTCTAACAATGTGAATAGTATTTTCCAAATCTTTATTTATGACATGGTTATTACTCTTAAAATTGAGACTGGGTTGTGTTTTGAAATCATAAAAACATCTCTTTCGAAATCGTGGATAGCCTCCTTCGAAAGCATAGACTTCTTTTCAAAACATAGTATATATACCTTTCGAAACACTTGGAAATTATCCTCTTTCGAAACCATTGGTACGTTTCAAAAGTATTAAGTCATGTTTTAAAACATAAAGCTTCAAAAGTACCCCTTTCGAAAGCATTGGATTTACTTCTTTATAATCAATATTTGGGCCAAATCGATTATATACGAAAGTATCTCTTTCAAAACCAACAAAAACTAGAATTGGGAAAAATTGATGGTGTTGGAGCCATCTAGTATGAAAGAAAATGACTTTAAAATTAAAACATCGAAGGTCTGAGTCGAAACCCCATTTCGACTCTCTGTCCTTCGAAACCCCCTTTCGACTCTCCGTCCTTCGAAACCCCAACCCCTTTCGAAAACAATTAGGAAAAAGGTTCGGTTTAAAGTAAAAACAAGTGTAACCTTTCGAAAGCATTACTGGTCAATATGGTCAAAAGGTAGAGTAGCGGCTAGGTTTTGACTAGGTGGAAACAAACCCCTTTCGAAAGCTTTTGTTTAAAGAAAAAGGAATCCCTTTCGAAAGCTGGTTTTTAGTATTAACATGGCAACCTGCTTCGAAAGCTAAACAAACACCACTTCGAAAACAAATGTTTCGACTAAGTTAAAAACTTTTAAATAAAACAAGGCAAGGATTTAACTTATGAAAACAATACAAGGTTTCGAACACATCAGAAGCTTACCTTTCGACATCAAAGCTTCCGCCCATCTTTCAATCCACTACATATCTTCCAAGAGATACCATGTGGATTGGTTCCGATTATGATGGTTTCGACAGTGATGGTTTCGACTATGATGGGGCGGAACCAAGGGAGTTGAAAGGTATTTTCCATTAAAGGTGAAACACCTTTTTCCGATTAAAGGCTAAATTATAGCAACTTTAAGTAATCTTTTCTTAACAATTTGCCTAGTTGTAAAACTTTGATTGGCTGCCATAAAACCTTTTAATTTCTTTACTTCTAAAACTGTTGCATTTATTCAGATTCTAAATTAAAGGATTTAAATCTTAAAACCTTTCCAAATAATATAAATCTGACATTTGCAGAAAAGTCTCTCTTTCAAAATAATTTATTTCCCTTAGTAAATCAATTGGGAAAAATCCCCAAAAATCATAGAAATTCGAATTAGTCATGTAATCAAACATATTAAAATTTTAGACCCAATTTCTTCTTGAAATTCACAAAATAAATATTGTAACGACCCGTAAATTTCAACTGTTTTAATAACGTTATTAATTGAAATTTTGCGAAATTTCAAATGATAAAATTTTGAAATAAAAATTTGATATTTGAAATGCGTCTAGTTAAACATAGCAACTGGTAAATTTTCGTCCGAAAATACGAAAGTTTATTTCGCGCGTAAATTTACTTCAATTTAATCAGTTATAAAGCGTTGAAAATAAAACGTTTTCAAAACCAAAATATTTTTACATAGAAAAATTCTAAACCATCTTCTGAACAAGATGTCAGTTTGTCGTTTTTCCAAATTCGGACATCTTTGGCTCCGTCGATCTTATTTTTCAGCGTTTTTCTTGCATTTTCCGCTATTAGAAAATTCGAATTTTTATAATTCAATCATACCACTGATATCTGTATACTGTTTTGATCATCTCGTCATGCTGATCTCCACAGTATATTTATTTCTCTATTCTTATGTCCGGTGCACGGCGGAATCCGTGAAACAGTTAACTTTATCGAAACCCATTTGTGTTTTTTTTTTCGTTTTCTGTGTCCATCCAAATTTGTCAATGGTTGGAAAATCAAATAGTCATCTACCTTTAACCCTTCCTGAATTAGCATGCGTGACTTTATTATTCCAACCTGCCACTGTATGACGTTCACTGTTCCTATATTCATTTAATTTGTTTGGTCCGTTTACCCTTACATTCTAACTTTTGCTTGAGATTATATATATTTTTCTCTGTAACCTTACCCCTTCCACTTTATTTATTTATTCTTTTGATGCCTGCTCTTCCCAAGGCCAGCAAAGTCTTCCCTTTCATATTACTCCTATGCTAGCTCATTTATTTATTCTCACCTTCCTGACAGTTTCATTTTCTAGAAATATGACAAGTTATAAAACCAAGCTGCTCATATTCTTCCATGCCTTTTACCTGAACCATCTTTATATGTGTTCTCCGAAGAAACATTTGCTATCCTCTTCCATCCCCATTTTTGTTGCCGAGACCTTCCACGAACCACCACAGCCCTTCATCTGCCTCCACACTCCTCCTCCACGTGGCTCCCCACCCACGCGTTCCCTTCCTCGACAACCGCCGACCACCCCAGTCCGACTGACCAAAGCAAATGCCCTTCCACCGTACTACACCTCCGCCTCTTCCATTTCCGAGCCACACAAGCACACGCACTCAGACGAACACCCGTATCTCTCCCACACCCACACACGCAATCCCTTCCCTTCCCTACCAGATAGCCACATGAACCAAGCACCACTGTCCATGCCTATGCATCACCACCTTCCACTCTCTCCAACACCATACAATGAACCATGGCCAGCACGTCTGAAAAATTCTGTAGGGTTTTCTATAAGGTCTTTTGAGCTGCCCAGATCGTTCCATGCTCAGCAAATGCATACTCATATGTGTTCTTTACAGGTACACGTACCTAGGTGTATCTATGTGCGGTCTGCATATATTCGTTTATATGTGTTTTGCAATTGCATATATGAGTTGTGATTTTGTTTTATGTTTTTCCCTTTTGTTTTGTTTTATAAGTGTCAGTTATAGTTATGTATACTTGTCCTTATCTAAAAGTACTGTTATACATATATATAGAGTGGGTTTGTTATAGACTTGAGTTACATTCATGTGCTTTCAGTCTCATTTGATATGTTAAGTATATATATAAAATTTTATAAAGAAAGCTTACTTAAATTTTATAACAAAGTTGGGTCTGTAGATATAGCAGGTATTTATATTGGTTATTGCAGTTTTACTTATGTATTAACAAGGCCGAATATTGTGCATTTTCAGGCTTTTCAAATGAAGATTTTATATGATAGCTAAGGCCTATTTTACGCACCCATTTTTAGATTTACCTTATTTATACAAAGTTTGTTAGGTAAGTTGTTAAGCTTTGGATTCTTTGTTTTATAATTTTTATTACAGCATATATATGTTTACAGTACGATTATATACATATTTTTGTTTATAATATACATATTACATTTCAAGGAAGTAGTAGTGATATATAAATATGTATGATTGTTAAAGTTGTTTATGGGTTTTAGAAAAATATAAGTTACAGAGTGTGTGTGTATATATATATATATATATATATATATATATATGACTTAGCATTTCCTGTTGCGTCACATTGTACATGTACTGTATATATATATTATACTTGATTTCTGGAAGTATACGTTTTATAAATATAAATAGATCTATTTATTATATACTTTGACGTTCTTTATTTGAAAATGATGACTTTAGAAATTTTATTTATATGTTTAAAAGGGTAAGTATTTAAGTGTGTGTTTTTAATTTATAACAATTTTTTTTATGCATACATCTATATTTAATTTAATATGTGTTTGGAATTTAAATATGATTGATATATATGATTTTATATAGCTATATACATATAACTTCACTCATACTTTTATCATCATCGATACAATTCTGATTTGACTTTCATTGATTTCCTATTGATCAGCTGGTCCGTCGAATTCGTGCCGTTTTTGTTTGCTTGGATTCACAATTCTAATTCAGTATCCGTGTCAGTGTGCGTATCAATGTCATCCCCTGTTCTCTCTAGCCTCGAAAGGTGAGCACTCACTCACGATTAACGTTCTTTTATTTATTAGATTTGATTTCAATTGAAACGACAATTGAAATATACTGCTGTTAGTTAATTACACTGTTATATATACTATTACCTGTATCAGTTCACCTTTGACATCTGACACCATTATCTGTTAATTATTTATGCGATGATAATACAGTTTGGCTGATAATTGATTGATCGTTGATGTTTATATTGGATGTTAAATTGTTAATGTTAAAATGTTAAATAGTATGCAATTGAACTTGATATAGGATAGTTAAATGTTAAATTTGATTAACTGACATTTGTATAATATGACCCCTTTAACTGTTAAATTTATTGACACGTAGGATTTGTTTAATTACACTTTGAACCACTGAATGTATGTTGTTAAATTGATGATGGATGAAATTGAAATTGGATGACAAGTGAAAACCGTAATGTAATACTCTTTAATCTACATGAAATGATAGTGTAGATTCTAGAAATAATTATATTAATTCGTACAAATAACAATACGAGTTAATACGGTTATTTCGGGATTATTTAAATTGATTATTGGATTGATATTGATAGTTGTTATTGCTTGTTTATTTACTTTGACACCATCCCAGTTATCACACTGCAAGTTCCCCTTTGTTATTCTTTGATTTTGAATTGAATTGGAATCGGGTTGAAATGATAAATACCCAAAATTGAATTTTGACCTAGGATAGGAAATTAAATAAAACCCGATTGGTCAAATAATTTGATTTAAAAATAAAACGAAGATTTTATTTGAAGAAATAATATTGTTTTGAAATGAATTTGAAATTGGAATTTTATGAAAAGAAAATGCTAATATATAATAATCTGAAACAAATTATTAACAATGAAATTGATGGAAGAATGTTGTTAAATTTGAGAAATGATTGAATTAAAATTTGAAATGATTTAATAATACAGTTTGAAATTATTTGAAATGATTTAATAATCATAATTAAGTTTGAAATTATTTAATAATTATAAATAAGTTGAAATTATTAAACTTTGAAATTATGAAGTTTGAATTATTTAATAATTAAATAAGATTGAATTATTTAATGATTAAATCGAATTGAAATTCTTTAATAAGAAAATTGAACTTTTGAATAAGTGAATTTTTACTTCGTAAATAAATGAAATTGAGTTCTTTATGAATTAAGTTTTGGAAAATTATTTAAGTAAGTAAATAGGTGAAATTGAATTTCTTTAACAAGAAATGAAAATGTGATAATTTTGGAATTAATGTAAGACTTGTAATTGAAAGAATTTGATTTGACAAATTTAATTTAATTCAAAATTGTAGATTTTGATTTAATGAAGTTGAACTTAAGAATTGATTTAATGAATTGAAAATTTAATTGAAATTGTTTTGAATGATAAAGTAATTTAACGAATATTGAATAAAATCGATAAATGAGTTTAAATTGATCTGAAAGTTAAGTTAAATTTATTTAAATGATTTCGGAATGAAACTTATATACGAAATGCAACAAATATTTGGGTTGTTTTAATTGAAACTTTGAAATTGAATATAGAAATGTTGAAATTAAAATTGGAAAGTTTTGAAACGTAAATTATTGGAAATTGGTTTTTGAAAGACAAATAAATTGTTGGTTTACGAATTCTATTTGAAATTGAATTGATTTGGTTTTGAAATAAATAAACGACCA
Organism: Allium fistulosum; assembly: GCA_030737815.1. NCBI lineage: Eukaryota > Viridiplantae > Streptophyta > Magnoliopsida > Asparagales > Amaryllidaceae > Allium > Allium fistulosum. The sequence goes on along the minus strand of CM060905.1, from coordinate 490,541,740 downwards.
ATCGGTGTAATAATTACGAAAGTTATTAAAGAGACCGGAATTCGGTTATGGATATACTCTCTATCTAAACCGAAAACCACTTTAATAACTATACGCGGAGTGATGATCCAGAATGAAGTGGTTGGAAATGATGTTCGTGATGATTGAAGAAAGAGAACGATAATGGATAGCCTTGACACTTGTGTCAAATTGGAAATGACTAAAACAGGAGCTGTGCCGGGCCAATGGAGGATTGATACCTCAAGTGGACACACTTCTTCGAACTACTTATACTTGTTGTCGATTGGTGCACCCTTGATTTTGGGAGTGTTGTCTCACGGTGTTGCGGGCGCTGCGGCGTTGCGTTCTCACCAGTCCGGATCAGGCGAACGGTAGTATCACTACCTTGGGTATAGCCTCATGTGCCTTGTCATACTGTATTCCATTTATGCGCGACCACTACGAATTTATTTTGTACCTTGAGTATATGGATTGCCCTCTGGTGACTTCCGGTTTTGGGGAAACTACGGTCTTGTATATGCTTGTGGGAATAAAAATGTGTTAAGGGTGGAATGGGCCATGACTTAACGCTATTTTGATATCTTCTTATATTACTGATAGGCATTATCTACTTATCGTACATTACTACATATTAGATAGTTTAACGGATCCTTAAGGATGGTTATTCCAAACATCCTTTGAGTTACTTGTATTTCAATTGCTTTTTCACTTGAGTTGGATTTATTAGTATAAGAATGTTAATCCTGACTCGAGTGTCTTGTGTTTTGCTTTACGCTCGGGTCAGACTGAGTGGTTCAGCTTTCGAGACTCACCTTTGGAGTTGAAGCTTTGCTTGAAGATCCAGCCATCTATTCTGCTTCAGTATTCGATGATTCCAGTGATGTATTCTGATTTGTATCTGATGTATCATATTACTCTTCCGTTGTATCTGGTTTAACTCTGATGTATTTTATATATTCATATAGTAGCTTCATGAACTACTATCTCTTTTATTTCCGCTGCACTTATTACTCTGTGTCTGTGATCTGTGATAGTTTATTTACTGTATATGTTCAGTTTTGCCAAATTTAAATTAACAATGCGGTATTTTGAGCAATTCAACTCCGGCATGAGTGTCTACCTATACACTTATAATGGACGCGAATGGTCCAAAATTCCGGGTCGTTACAGTTGGTATCAGAGCTTTGGTAGCTCTAGGCAGAACTCAACATATAGGGTAAATGTATTTACAGAATCACTCTCATTCGAGTTTCAATCTCTTCCGTTGACTCGATTTCTTTGAATTTTGGAACGTTCCCTACGGTTCAAAAATTTCATTCGTGCCCCCTCACTATTCGTCTTCTTTCAATTTTGGAGCATCCCATAACTCCATTTCGAATGATCTTTATAATGAATCGGCGGTCTCGCCAATCTTCGAATGATTGGTAAAGGGGTGAAACTCCTTTACAAATAGGCATTGATTTACCGGAGATTTCTGTATCCTCGGTTTACGATGCTATCTGTCTCCTGCTATACCTGAATTTTATTTCTGGAGATCGAATGTCGATTTGCCTTGGAATTCTACATCGATCTTATTCTTAGAGTCACGGTCGACCCGGTTAAGGTTGCCCGTAAATTTAATAAGCTTATCCATGTCCCGATTCTGTTAATTGAATCATCTTATCTTTTCTTTCGAACTTGAATTCGAATCAAAATTCTCTTTGATTTGAGTCCATCAAAAATTTGAATCTCTATCCTTGCTTTGAAATCCATTCTTGTATCGTCAAGCGAGGAAGTGTATTTGTAAATTAATTTTAAAATGCTTTTATTTGTGTTGTTTGAGTTGTTGATGTTGATTTGGGTTTTCGATCAATTCGTCTGATCAACGCTATCGATAGGATTTCCAAAACACTTGAATAGAGCAAACTGACACAATATTATTTTCAAATTTGGAAAATGAAATAAATTTGTTTGATTATATTGTGAAAATATAAGTAAAATTTTCTGGAATTTAATAGGTCAATTAAATTGTTTGTATGAAATGATAATATTTGATTTTCATTTATTGTTCTAAATAAATTTATAAATACGGTTTATAAATTGATTTGGAATTTGAAATGAATTTAATTCAAAAATTTGAGAATTTAGTTTCCGGTGATTTCAAACTTTGGTTTTAAAATTTTAAAGTATATATTATTGAAGTATTTTCGAATAGAAATCGTTTTCAAAAAAAAAAAAAAAAAAAAAATTTAAAATGTTGAAATCAGTGTTCTTCTCTTTGTCGCTGGAAAATAATTTCGGTGATGGCGGCCGCATCATCGACATTCATTTTCGAGTTTCGAAGTGGAGAAACCATTCTGTAGCTTTGCTACAGATTTGTTTTGAGAAAAAAAATATATTTTGATTTGAATGTTTCAGTATATTTTGATTTACATATATATAGGTATCTTATTTTGATATAAATATATTATATATATCTCTAAATTGTTTAAAGTTAATCGGAAATCTAATTCTTAAATTTTGTTAAAGGAAGATTTTAATTATAAATAAAACCAAAATTTGGAATATACATTTAAACTTGAATAAATGAATTGGGAAATTTTATTTGTATATTGTTCAACTGCATTCTAATACAACTTACCTAAATCATTCAGAAGTTGAATATGTAATTGGATAATATATAAGATAAATTGAATTTATAAATAAAATTTGAGTGTTTATAATAAATATTATACACTAAATTTTAATTATAATGATGATAATAAAGTTAGATAGGATAATAAGTAAAACTCAGTTAATAATGAAATAAATTTGTTTTGAAAGAATTAATAAATGAAATTTGATCAACATATGAAAATACCTTGAATTTAAAAAGAAATTAATAGATGTAAATTAATTCAAATCGAAACTTTTATGTTTTAAATTAATTTATATGGGTTAAATATATGTGAGAAGATATATTAAGTAGAATAAAATTTAACAGTAAAAATTGGAATAAAGAAGAATTTAAATTGCTGAAATAAAATATGATTGTAATAAGTGACTATTCAAATTTACTATTTTGAAACTGTTAATTAAAGATGATTGGATAATAAGAAAATCAATCTAGAAATAGTTAAGCTTGATTTAACTTAAGAAAATCAAATGGATTAAATCAATTATTGAATATCAATTAATTTAAATTTGAATTTATATGGTTTAAATTAATTGTTATTTTGTATTTCAAATCTATTTTTTCTTCCTGGTTGTTTCTATTCTCCTACCTCGTTCCTTTTCGGGGACGAAAAGTTTTGAGTGGGGGAGAGTGTAACGACCCGTAAATTTCAACTGTTTTAATAACGTTATTAATTGAAATTTTGCGAAATTTCAAATGATAAAATTTTGAAATAAAAATTTGATATTTGAAATGCGTCTAGTTAAACATAGCAACTGGTAAATTTTCGTCCGAAAATACGAAAGTTTATTTCGCGCGTAAATTTACTTCAATTTAATCAGTTATAAAGCGTTGAAAATAAAACGTTTTCAAAACCAAAATATTTTTACATAGAAAAATTCTAAACCATCTTCTGAACAAGATGTCAGTTTGTCGTTTTTCCAAATTCGGACATCTTTGGCTCCGTCGATCTTATTTTTCAGCGTTTTTCTTGCATTTTCCGCTATTAGAAAATTCGAATTTTTATAATTCAATCATACCACTGATATCTGTATACTGTTTTGATCATCTCGTCATGCTGATCTCCACAGTATATTTATTTCTCTATTCTTATGTCCGGTGCACGGCGGAATCCGTGAAACAGTTAACTTTATCGAAACTCATTTGTGTTTTTTTTTCCGTTTTCTGTGTCCATCCAAATTTGTCAATGGTTGGAAAATCAAATAGTCATCTACCTTTAACCCTTCCTGAATTAGCATGCGTGACTTTATTATTCCAACCTGCCACTGTATGACGTTCACTGTTCCTATATTCATTTAATTTGTTTGGTCCGTTTACCCTTACATTCTAACTTTTGCTTGAGATTATATATATTTTTCTCTGTAACCTTACCCCTTCCACTTTATTTATTTATTCTTTTGATGCCTGCTCTTCCCAAGGCCAGCAAAGTCTTCCCTTTCATATTACTCCTATGCTAGCTCATTTATTTATTCTCACCTTCCTGACAGTTTCATTTTCTAGAAATATGACAAGTTATAAAACCAAGCTGCTCATATTCTTCCATGCCTTTTACCTGAACCATCTTTATATGTGTTCTCCGAAGAAACATTTGCTATCCTCTTCCATCCCCATTTTTGTTGCCGAGACCTTCCACGAACCACCACAGCCCTTCATCTGCCTCCACACTCCTCCTCCACGTGGCTCCCCACCCACGCGTTCCCTTCCTCGACAACCGCCGACCACCCCAGTCCGACTGACCAAAGCAAATGCCCTTCCACCGTACTACACCTCCGCCTCTTCCATTTCCGAGCCACACAAGCACACGCACTCAGACGAACACCCGTATCTCTCCCACACCCACACACGCAATCCCTTCCCTTCCCTACCAGATAGCCACATGAACCAAGCACCACTGTCCATGCCTATGCATCACCACCTTCCACTCTCTCCAACACCATACAATGAACCATGGCCAGCACGTCTGAAAAATTCTGTAGGGTTTTCTATAAGGTCTTTTGAGCTGCCCAGATCGTTCCATGCTCAGCAAATGCATACTCATATGTGTTCTTCACAGGTACACGTACCTAGGTGTATCTATGTGCGGTCTGCATATATTCGTTTATATGTGTTTTGCAATTGCATATATGAGTTGTGATTTTGTTTTATGTTTTTCCCTTTTGTTTTGTTTTATAAGTGTCAGTTATAGTTATGTATACTTGTCCTTATCTAAAAGTACTGTTATACATATATATAGAGTGGGTTTGTTATAGACTTGAGTTACATTCATGTGCTTTCAGTCTCATTTGATATGTTAAGTATATATATAAAATTTTATAAAGAAAGCTTACTTAAATTTTATAACAAAGTTGGGTCTGTAGATATAGCAGGTATTTATATTGGTTATTGCAGTTTTACTTATGTATTAACAAGGCCGAATATTGTGCATTTTCAGGCTTTTCAAATGAAGATTTTATATGATAGCTAAGGCCTATTTTACGCACCCATTTTTAGATTTACCTTATTTATACAAAGTTTGTTAGGTAAGTTGTTAAGCTTTGGATTCTTTGTTTTATAATTTTTATTACAGCATATATATGTTTACAGTACGATTATATACATATTTTTGTTTATAATATACATATTACATTTCAAGGAAGTAGTAGTGATATATAAATATGTATGATTGTTAAAGTTGTTTATGGGTTTTAGAAAAATATAAGTTACAGAGTGTGTGTGTATATATATATATATATGACTTAGCATTTCCTGTTGCGTCACATTGTACATGTACTGTATATATATATTATACTTGATTTCTGGAAGTATACGTTTTATAAATATAAATAGATCTATTTATTATATACTTTGACGTTCTTTATTTGAAAATGATGACTTTAGAAATTTTATTTATATGTTTAAAAGGGTAAGTATTTAAGTGTGTGTTTTTAATTTATAACAATTTTTTTTATGCATACATCTATATTTAATTTAATATGTGTTTGGAATTTAAATATGATTGATATATATGATTTTATATAGCTATATACATATAACTTCACTCATACTTTTATCATCATCGATACAATTCTGATTTGACTTTCATTGATTTCCTATTGATCAGCTGGTCCGTCGAATTCGTGCCGTTTTTGTTTGCTTGGATTCACAATTCTAATTCAGTATCCGTGTCAGTGTGCGTATCAATGTCATCCCCTGTTCTCTCTAGCCTCGAAAGGTGAGCACTCACTCACGATTAACGTTCTTTTATTTATTAGATTTGATTTCAATTGAAACGACAATTGAAATATACTGCTGTTAGTTAATTACACTGTTATATATACTATTACCTGTATCAGTTCACCTTTGACATCTGACACCATTATCTGTTAATTATTTATGCGATGATAATACAGTTTGGCTGATAATTGATTGATCGTTGATGTTTATATTGGATGTTAAATTGTTAATGTTAAAATGTTAAATAGTATGCAATTGAACTTGATATAGGATAGTTAAATATTAAATTTGATTAACTGACATTTGTATAATATGACCCCTTTAACTGTTAAATTTATTGACACGTAGGATTTGTTTAATTACACTTTGAACCACTGAATGTATGTTGTTAAATTGATGATGGATGAAATTGAAATTGGATGACAAGTGAAAACCGTAATGTAATACTCTTTAATCTACATGAAATGATAGTGTAGATTCTAGAAATAATTATATTAATTCGTACAAATAACAATACGAGTTAATACGGTTATTTCGGGATTATTTAAATTGATTATTGGATTGATATTGATAGTTGTTATTGCTTGTTTATTTACTTTGACACCATCCCAGTTATCACACTGCAAGTTCCCCTTTGTTATTCTTTGATTTTGAATTGAATTGGAATCGGGTTGAAATGATAAATACCCAAAATTGAATTTTGACCTAGGATAGGAAATTAAATAAAACCCGATTGGTCAAATAATTTGATTTAAAAATAAAACGAAGATTTTATTTGAAGAAATAATATTGTTTTGAAATGAATTTGAAATTGGAATTTTATGAAAAGAAAATGCTAATATATAATAATCTAAAACAAATTATTAACAATGAAATTGATGGAAGAATGTTGTTAAATTTGAGAAATGATTGAATTAAAATTTGAAATGATTTAATAATACAGTTTGAAATTATTTGAAATGATTTAATAATCATAATTAAGTTTGAAATTATTTAATAATTATAATTAAGTTGAAATTATTAAACTTTGAAATTATGAAGTTTGAATTATTTAATAATTAAATAAGATTGAATTATTTAATGATTAAATCGAATTGAAATTCTTTAATAAGAAAATTGAACTTTTGAATAAGTGAATTTTTACTTCGTAAATAAATGAAATTGAGTTCTTTATGAATTAAGTTTTGGAAAATTATTTAAGTAAGTAAATAGGTGAAATTGAATTTCTTTAACAAGAAATGAAAATGTGATAATTTTGGAATTAATGTAAGACTTGTAATTGAAAGAATTTGATTTGACGAATTTAATTTAATTCAAAATTGTAGATTTTGATTTAATGAAGTTGAACTTAAGAATTGATTTAATGAATTGAAAATTTAATTGAAATTGTTTTGAATGATAAAGTAATTTAACGAATATTGAATAAAATCGATAAATGAGTTTAAATTGATCTGAAAGTTAAGTTAAATTTATTTAAATGATTTCGGAATGAAACTTATATACGAAATGCAACAAATATTTGGGTTGTTTTAATTGAAACTTTGAAATTGAATATAGAAATGTTAAAATTAAAATTGGAAAGTTTTGAAACGTAAATTATTGGAAATTGGTTTTTGAAAGACAAATAAATTGTTGGTTTACGAATTCTATTTGAAATTGAATTGATTTGGTTTTGAAATAAATAAACGACCAATCGGTGTAATAATTACGAAAGTTATTAAAGAGACCGGAATTCGGTTATGGATATACTCTCTATCTAAACCGAAAACCACTTTAATAACTATACGCGGAGTGATGATCCAGAATGAAGTGGTTGGAAATGATGTTCGTGATGATTGAAGAAAGAGAACGATAATGGATAGCCTTGACACTTGTGTCAAATTGGAAATGACTAAAACAGGAGCTGTGCCGGGCCAATGGAGGATTGATACCTCAAGTGGACACACTTCTTCGAACTACTTATACTTGTTGTCGATTGGTGCACCCTTGATTTTGGGAGTGTTGTCTCACGGTGTTGCGGGCGCTGCGGCGTTGCGTTCTCACCAGTCCGGATCAGGCGAACGGTAGTATCACTACCTTGGGTATAGCCTCATGTGCCTTGTCATACTGTATTCCATTTATGCGCGACCACTACGAATTTATTTTGTACCTTGAGTATATGGATTGCCCTCTGGTGACTTCCGGTTTTGGAGAAACTACGGTCTTGTATATGCTTGTGGGAATAAAAATGTGTTAAGGGTGGAATGGGCCATGACTTAACGCTATTTTGATATCTTCTTATATTACTGATAGGCAGTATCTACTTATCGTACATTACTACATATTAGATAGTTTAACGGATCCTTAAGGATGGTTATTCCAAACATCCTTTGAGTTACTTGTATTTCAATTGCTTTTTCACTTGAGTTGGATTTATTAGTATAAGAATGTTAATCCTGACTCGAGTGTCTTGTGTTTTGCTTTACGCTCGGGTCAGACTGAGTGGTTCAGCTTTCGAGACTCACCTTTGGAGTTGGAGCTTTGCTTGAAGATCCAGCCATCTATTCTGCTTCAGTATTCGATGATTCCAGTGATGTATTCTGATTTGTATCTGATGTATCATATTACTCTTCCGTTGTATCTGGTTTAACTCTGATGTATTTTATATATTCATATAGTAGCTTCATGAACTACTATCTCTTTTATTTCCGCTGCACTTATTACTCTGTGTCTGTGATCTGTGATATTTTATTTACTGTATATGTTCAGTTTTGCCAAATTTAAATTAACAATGCGGTATTTTGAGCAATTCAACTCCGGCATGAGTGTCTACCTATACACTTATAATGGACGCGAATGGTCCAAAATTCCGGGTCGTTACAAATATTTTACCCAATCGTATCATATTTTCCATCAAAAATTCATAATAAAATTTCCATAGCTTGGAAAATTCTGAAAATTAAAACCAATCTCCAAAATTATGTTCCACTTAACATAAAATTTTTCCATTTCATTTCAAAATCAATATCTCATGGTTTTACCCTTGAAACCATACGAATTATATATATGGTAATTGTTTAAATCAAATAATTCATAATTTAAGCATATCATCATCCAAAATTTCATAGAAATGACATAAAACATAAATCCGAAATCATAGGATTATAGAAACCAAATGGAGATAGAATAAATTATTATTCACCTTAGATTTGATAAGGAACTTGAGATTTGTTGTTGATTAATCCTTCCTAGCTTGATCTTTGGCTTTAGATTAAAAATTCCTTCTTTTCCTCTTTGGTAATGGCCGGCTCTATTTGGGTTTTGCGTTTATTTTGATTTGAGAAAAATAAAATGAACGTGAATGGAAAAAATGAGAAGTTATAGCCGTGTATAATTAATTGGTTAATTTGCTAATATGCCCATGTGTAGTTTAATTAACCAATAAACCAGTTTAAAGCCCGTTTATCTTATTATTAAGCACGTCCCAATAAAATTTATTCAAATCTCAATCTCCTTATCATCATTATTCTATTTAATTTATCTAATTAAATCTCCTGAATAATGTTATAAAAAATTAGGGATGTTACAGATCCATAGAGTTCAAACTCTATATCATCTCAAGCCAAGAATTAGAGAAATCAAAACCTGAGAAAATAAAAGAATTCAACTACCAAAAACTAATGAAATCAGGACACAAACTCACAAAGAAAAGCAAAAGGCAATCAAGCAAAACGAGACATGCATATATACATAAAATTTATTAACTTAGTCATTTATTCTCAGGGTAGCGTCAAAGAAATGCTATTTCAGCCATTTAAACTTCAAAATTTCACAAAACTCAAAAAAGAAAGTTTTAGATAATAGTCTAAGCTTTCAAATAAGAAAGAGATCATCAAATTTGAACTTATGGTTTAAAAGTTATGACCTTAACAATTCTCAGGTTTAAAATTCAATATTCCTGTCGTTCATTCTTTGCACAACAAAAAAGAAGTGAAATTTAGACCATATTAACTTCATAATTTTATAAAACTCTAAACATAAAACTTATAGCGTAGAGTTTAAAATTTCTAAAACATAAAAAATTATTGAATTCCAATCAGTAACGAAAATGATATAGCCAAATCAATTTCAGGTTCTAACTTAGACAATTATGTTAAAGACACAATTGCAATTATAATTTCAATTCTATGTCAGGTCAACTAAACGGCAAAATATTAGAAAGTAACCAATAGAGAAATTTTCTCTCATTAAATCTAGTTTTTAAGCTAAAAAAGATTGACTTGAAATGGGTTTGAAATGTGCAAGTTATCGCTGTTTTACTTCAACGCATTTTCCTAATAAATTTTCAACAACTATAGAAACCCAAAATCATCATCTCAATTCATAAACTCAATCAAAGTAGCAATATAACCAATTATTCAAAGACATATGTGTGAGTAATAAACTCACGTTAATCCCTATATTTTGCTCAGCAAATTCGCAGTCAGTTTCACTTGATTCCAACTGTAACAAACGCTAGAATTAGTTTACGCACAAACCAAAAAGCAACCACATCAACATAATAAACTAAAACTTAAACAAGTCTATAAGATAGACTATTGCTAAGAGTGCTTACTCTAATTTTCTTTGATTTTCCAACGATTTCCCTCTATTTTTATTTGTTGATTTAGCTTCTCGGTTTCGGAAGAGGAAATCTTGTTTCTTTAGTTTTTTGCTTCAATTTTCAATTTATGATAGTGAAGGGAACATATAAAAAATGAGAAAGAGGATTTATCTTTTTGGCTAAGTGGGCTTGGGTTAAGTACCAAATCTAATAAGAAAGCAAATGTTACTAATATGATTCCTAGAGAAGTGGTACTAATTTCTGTATTGTTTTTATCACTTATAAACACTAATTTTACACTAAATAATGTTTTATTTATCATGCTTCGATTTTCCCAAATTTTCCAAAACCAAACACAAGTTAAACAAAATCCTCATTTCTATTAATATTGAGATATTTTAAAATTTGAATATAACTTTTGAAATAAAAGTTATTCTCATTATTTTCAATAAAATAAACTATCAATTGTAAATTCTCATTTTAAACAATAAATCTCAATACTAACATTTTACTCTAAATACAAAATTTAAATAATTGGTTTAATTATATTTCAATTTTAAATTAAAATTCTCTTTAATAAATGAAACTCATTTCTTAATTAAATTAAATCAACTATTCTCAAAAACTAGATTTAATTTCACAAATCACACTTTAGAATTTAATCATCCATAATTAAATTTAATTAATTTGGTAATTAACAACAGGGTTTTACAGACTTCCTCCCCTTAAAGAAATTTCGTACCCGCAATTTCCTTAATGATAGAAATCTATAAATTAAATTTCAAAATAACTCTTTCCAATATTTATTTTCACAATTTCTTAATTTTTAACTTCTTATTAATTAAGATTCATATATAACAATTTGCTTTTATTTAAATCAAAGAACTAGAAAGTTAAATTCATAAATGGAAGTAGATTTCAAAAAGTTTTCCAATTAACTTCCATTTAATCTTATTTAAACAAATTCCAAATTTTAAATTTTTTTCCTTAACCTTATCTCATAATATAAAATAATATTAAGCCGCGAAATTTAGTGATTCATTTAATCACTTGGTTGCAAAGTTGATTACACAGAATATCAACATTTCCTCGCCATGCCCTCCACTTCTCACAATTTATTTGATGGCTAAAATATCATTTTAAATTATTTTAAACTCAAATATTTTCCAATTTTCAATTTAATTATTTATTATGTCAAAATGTCTCGTTCGATGTTTAGGAACCGCTATCGATGACATGGCGTCCATCATATCAATTAGAATCCTTAAGCAATGTCCGGACAAGTCAACACAATACTTAATCACAAGTTTTCCTTAGTTGTATTTATTTTATTATCACTAGCATCCATGCATCCAGTTTAACTAAACACAACCAAGCAATCAATTCCTATCAATCGATCAACCATGCATACATCATACAATTAACCACATATATGGATCACTACATACTGTGCTCAGCGGAAACACTCTACTAGCTTCTGCTGCGCAACTCTGATCAATCCTTGATCGTTTAAATTTTTAATCTTATATACTCAATTTTCCAAAATCTCAAAATAATTTTCTAAACTCTAAAAGATTTTAACACAATATTTTTCAAAATTTTTAATATCACAAATTCTAATTAATCAAATTAAAGTTTTAAATCAAAATACGCCCAAAATGATTATCTCGGTAATAATTTTATATTCCTATCCCTAATTAGATAATTAGTATAACTATCTACGATACACCTCAACGACGGGACTCTAAGTCTCACTAGACCAAGATCTGTGATATTATATACGCTATAATGTTCTAACTCAGCTCTGATGTCAAACTATAATGACCCTACCACTATACACATATTATTCAAGAATGTTATAAATAATAACATCTAATTAAATGGAGAATGCGGCTTGTTAAGCGCGATCGAATGTGAATATATCTTTAAACTAACAATGACACGTCATACATACTGTTTAACCGAATCTCTGGAATAATTTTTTTGATGCGTACAGTCTCAGTCCAAAGAAATAAACACATCGGTTCTCAGAATCAGAACAATATATCGTATAAAACAATAATCACAATGGAATAACAAACATCATATACATATACAAACTATGAGTCTACAAAATATAAAACTAGACTCACATAATATACGTCTAGCACAAATCTCTAGCTCAATATACATCTCATAAACAAACACGAATCCTAAATGAGATAAACTAAAAGTCAAAAATGTTTATCTTCTTGCTAGCACAACTATCCAAAGGTCAACCTGTCCTATAACCTGAAAAGTCTCGGCCAGACCCGAGTACATAAAATAAACGGGTCAGACCATCTCTAAATATCATAAAGTTGAGAACAAGATACAACATACAAGCATATGACAGTATAATAAATGCAAATACCATAAATATAAACGAGGCACAATAATAGTTTAATTTAAAACCCATCTCAAGACAAATACCATATTTCGATCGCAAGACATGGAATAAATCACAAATCATCAAAATCCATCTTAAGATATAGTAGATATTTAAATCCCATAACGTAGAATAAATTAAAAACCCAGAAATTCCAAAAACCAGAATAATGTTTCAAAATCCAAGAAAACCAAATACAGAATGATCTCAATGATGGTACTCATACCGTGGAAAACAGAAGGTGGTAACACTCATACCGATCCGATACCAATGATCGTCGACCCATGAAAGCAAATCTCAAATCTAAGAAAACGAAATCTCAACCGATCACAAGGATCGTATAAAAATCCATAAGTTTACTTCTTAAGATTTAGCAGCCTTATGCTACATACCAAAAGAGAGTAAACTCTAAAGTGCCAAATACTATCACTCTTAGTTATCACAAGAACTTAACCGAAACGCTCCATACCACCCGGTGAAATTCAAGTATTTACTAGAAGCTAGTAAATCTCACTCGTTATAGATACCACTGGAAAACCTAAACTATATTCTCTTAAGGATCCGTCAGCCCCATGCCCAACACCAAAAGAGAATACAACCCTAAAGTGTTAAATTCTTTACCAAAGGCAATCATAAGAATATAACCAAAGCATCCCATACTACATAGTGAAATTCAAGTATTCGCTAAAGGTTTAGTAATTCGACTTAAACATTCTATTCAATGAGTTATACCATATTCGATGAAGCATTATTTGAAAGCATTTAAACCAATCAATAACACTAAATCGATTATTAGTACTCTTCATATTATAGAATTAAGGTTCTCAATATATTTTGCCTAAAATTCCAAAGGTCACGTAGAATGCCAAAATAGCATATAAATAGCCAAAAGTTAAGTTCAATAAAATTCGATAACAATTTATAGTTTGAAAGTAATTAATATGATTTTACCATATAAGAAATGGTTTCTAAAATACTTTATATATATATACTTACTTTCAAACTTCTTATTTAGAAACATAAATGTTCATTTCAAAACAATATTAATTGTAACGAACCGGATTTTCGACCCTCAAAAAATCGACACTAATACGTCCGCTGTATTACATGCCAAACATTCAAGTGTCGGAAATACCGATCTATTAGGGTGAAAAAAGAAGGTAGAAGATAGAGAAAAATAAACAACACAGAATCTCACAACGCAGCAAATAATATATAGTACAACCATGATCTTTACATAAAGGAAACATCTTTATTCATATATACAACATCAGAGTACATTAGACTTATCCTAAATTTTTGGACAATTAAAGAAACATGTGCTCACATTGACAAACATACAGACTCTATAATACAATGGAAGTAAAAATACATGAATACATCTTGCCCATCCAGCTTCAAAGTATCTAGCCAAACCTGGGAAAAACATGCTCGGTCTGACCCGAGAATTACGTGGAATAACGTCCGGGTCAGTCTGGTAAAACGACGTGAGTAAATCTCGATAACAAGTAACAACCAAACTGATTTCTACATTTTAAAAACTTTTCAAACAAAGGGTATCTCGTAAGACCACACCGCACATAAAAATGGACGGATTTTACCTTACGATAACCAAAACATTTTATATAAAAATCTAGTGATAATATCATAGTGTCAAGGTTTAAATTAAATAGATAAAATTGCTAAATTGCTTGCATCTCATGTTCCGACATACTAGGCTCTATAATCGAAAATGTAAGGCATGTATTGGAGATTGGATTCCAACTAATGATTGGGCTACTGGGGTACTGCCAGCCACATTACACCTCTAGAAAAATGTACTGAGGTCGTACCTAACGACCCCTGCTAACACAGGGCCAGCCTACCCCTTGCTGGATAGTACCGAATATATCATCACCTTGGTTGCTTTGCAACCATTAACCGAGCGCTCCCACGTACATGAATTCATTGATGATTGTGTATATATCTAGAAGGGGATGATATACCCTAATGGATGCCCACGTAGCCCATCTGCATATCCCATGTTTTAGACATTTCTGGTTGATGAGGCTTAAGGCTATGTTTTACCTTTTTGAATAGCAATCCAACTTAGAATGCTAACACTGCCTTCCAAGTGTCAATGCAATGCAAACATTCATCCACACAAATTCGTTCTAGGTCTGAACGAAACCGAAGACACTAACTCTACTACATCCATTTTGGAATCACCCTTATGATTAGTAGCAGTAGCCCTTGCACTTAAAAGAGCACCGTCATCAATCATCATTAATATGTCTTCCACTCAAACATACATATTGGTTCAGAGTGGTCTTTGGATATATAAATCCGATCTCGGTCTCTCCATACCAAAAATCAATAATTTCTGATTGACTCATTCCCGATTCTTTTGGAAGTAAGTATTCGAGTCCTTGTCGAAAACTCGAATTTTACATTCATACTTCCTAAGTCAAATTAGGCCAAATTTGATAGTCGATTATTTAACTATCAAATAACAACAACAAAATCTAGAGATTTAATTACAAAAAGCAATCACTAAGCCTCAAAACAATTTTCATTATAAATCTCCTTTCCCAAACATTTATCAACATTCATATACTTATCTCCTTTACATAAGTATATTCACAAAACATTTATAAGATTTCCCATTTCCAAATCTCTTAAACGGATTTAACTACATCATTTAAATTGGAGAAAAGGATAACTCTAAGCACTATTCCTTCGGTGTTAAGTGTGGAACGGATGTTCCATACCACCATTTTTTTAGAGGTCAACCTCGAGAAACCCAAACCTCGAATTTCTGTTGTAATTATCTTCAATAAATCCTTTTATAAATTTCCCTTACCCATGAAATCCTTTTTGCTTTAACCCAAATCCCTTTACAAAACATTTATCAACCTCCATACTCATTTATGAGACTCTTTATAAAAACCGGTTATATAAACTTCTTTATAAACTTTCAAACTTTGTATAAAACTTCCCTTTATAAAATCTTTTTATAAACATTCAAAACTATTTCTAAAACTCCTTTTATGAATACCCCAAAATTATTCATAAACTTCTTTATTGATATTCAAAACAATTATCAAATCATTCTTTAAATATCTTGTTCAAAATAGAATAACCTTGAAGACCATTTTAAAAGAAATGAAATATTAACTTTCCAATACCAAATGGAGGCATATTGACTACAATGGATCATTAATTTGGGTTTACTTATCCAAGTTATATCATGGTTATTGTTACCCGGTACCTTGGCCCGGCTACAAGACGATGGCTGTAGAAGTTATAATTGAGCATGAGTAGGCGTAGCGTCAAGTGTTGGTCATCCAAATTGGACTCGATGAATAGGGGACGATGTGTAATGAATGATGGGTCAGCATTGGGTGATGGAGTCACCAAAAAACTATGCGTCAGCACTTGAAGTGATGATCCGATATTCTCGGTCGATAATATACGATCGGTCAAACGATTTCAAAAGGGGGAACTACTTTGATTTAAATCATTGATTCAAATACAAATGTTTTGAAGGTATGACCTATTTTGAATTCGAAATGATTTTTGAAGCAAATCTGATATTTTGATACGAAGTATGACTTATTCTTGAAATTTTAAAAAACCAACCGGTGTGTAAAATGGACGATTAGTTGTTAAAGAGACTGGGGCCGGATGAATGACATACTCTCTGTCATTCTACCGGAACCACTTTAACAACCGTGTACGTGGTGGATGTTATCTAGAATATAGAGGTTGAATTGGCAACATTTACTGGAATGAAGAAGGAGAACGATGATGGATGACCCCGACACTTTTGTCAATTTGAAATGACTAAAACATGAGCTTATGTCTGGCCAAGGGGTCAGCTACCTTTAGGGGCCCCACCCCTTCATATTATATTGATTTTTGACTTGATCAATGCACACTGATTTGATTTTGGGGGTGGTGGACTCGGTCGGCAATCGTGGCTACGATATGTTACGACCAGCCATAAAGGGTAAACTGGTAAAATCCTACCTTGGGCATTGCCTCACATGTCTTGTCATACTTTTATCCTTATACAAGCCCCTACGATTTTGTTTTAGTATGGTACCTACAGGGGACTCACTGGTTACCGACAGTCCTGGTTGTGTTATAGAACCTAATAGACTACCTACTTAAAAATGAGTTAAGAGGGATTAATGTAAAGCCTTAACGCTAGGAAAAATATTTTTTATTAATATACATTATATATATAGCGTATCTCATTACATATAAATAGTTTGACAGATCCTTAGGAGATGGAAAATCATGTAACATCTCTTAAGTTATTGCACTCACGTTGAACACTTGATAGGAGATGGAAAATCCCGTAAACATCTCTGAAGCTATTACACTCATATTTACTTGTTATTAATTTAATTTACATAAGAACTTTTAGTTTTGACTCGAGTGTTTTGTCTTTTCATTACGCTCAGGTCAGCCTGAGTATTACAGTATTTGAAGACATTATTCCTCGAAGATGAAGATGGAGTTGCTAGACCGTATTTACTATTATTGTTTCCCTGCATTATTTTGGTATGCTTGTTGATTGTACTCTGATCATGTTAAAATAATTGAAATCAAATGTATATTGTAAAACAGCTTCATGAACTGTTTATTTGATTATTATATTTTGTTATTCCACTGCGAGATTCTGTGTATTGTTTTCCTTCTTTTCTCTTATCTTCTTATTAAACCCCATTGATAATCTACTCTTTTGAATAGTTTGAGTTAGACATGTGTGGTTTATTGTTGACTTAAATCATCCAAAAAGGTGGGTCGTCACAGTTGGCATCAGAGCTTTGGTTTAGAGATACCTTAGCCTATTAGTGGTTAAACTCATTAAGAGATAGGGTAATGGAATGCCCTCTTATGATTTGAGAGTATATATATACGAGAGAGCGTATTTGTTAGTGCTATAAAAATGTCTTTGTATTGTGTTAGTTTGTTATGTTGAGTATTTATGAATTTCGGTCGGTACATAGGGTGTTATGGCATCGATAGGGATTTCTAAACACTTGAACATGGTAAACCGACACGATATTGTTTTAGAAGTTGGTAAATGAAATAAATTTACCTAGTATTATTTTTTGTATTCAAAAGAATAATGTTTTATAATTTGAATAAGTTATTATTGGTCTGTTGTTTGTTAGTAAATGATAATATTCGATTATGTCATTTATTGTCAGTTGGTCAAGGTTTGTAAGACTATTGACTATTGTATGTTATAAGAAAATGTTTTGTAAATATGGTTTATAAATTATGATTTACAAACAAAATGAACATAAATTGGAAATTTGAGAACTTAAGCACTAGTGTTTTGAATTTGGTTTTCAAAGATTTTTGTAAAATAATATTAGTATATTTTGGAAGTATTTTTGGATAGAAATATTTTTAATAAGATTTAAAGAAATGTTTTAAAAACAATTTTAAAGAAAATAAGTTCTGCACTCCCCTTTTTGTCGCTGGAAAATTATTTCGGTGATTACCGCAACATCATCGACGTTCATTTTCGAGTTTCATAGTGGGAAGACTACTATAGTAGTTTTGCTAAACCTTTGTTTGATAAACAAATTTTGATTTAAATTTCCTAAGTATGATTTGATATATAAAAATATATAATTATATATTATTTCAAGATGATTTGAAATGAAACCCGGTATTTAGTTCTTAATTCTATTAATTAGTGATTTTCAATTATTGGAATAAAATGGAATTTTCGACGATTTTAATTGTTGGAAACTTCCAAATTGAAATCTGGAATTAAAAGCTAAGTGTTTAATGAATATATAAAATAGGATGTTGTGTAACTCTTAAATTAAAAGATAATAATAATTAAAACAGGTTTAAACTATTGAACGTTCTTGTTCGTAATTTGAATAAGATTACTTGTGTATGTTTCTAGGATTTAATAGAATATTACACAAGTAGAAACTTAAGTAATAAACAATTTTCCAAAATGAAATTACGTTTATAAATAAAGAATTAAGATGTACAAGAAATGTTATAAGCGTAAGTTAATGTTTTGAAATGCTTAATAATTAAATTGAATAGTAAAAAGTGAATACTATTTAAGAAAATGATTATAAACTTAAAAAAATGTTGAAATGATTCACAAATAGATCTGTTTGTACCAAAATTGGGCACAACACTCTTCGGAAGTCTTTGAATAGATAAAGTGAAGAAATTAAATGGAAAAAGAGGAATTATCTAACAAAAACTCCAAATTTCAGAAATGAGAATAATTAAAGTGCAAGGAGACATAAGAATTTAGAGTGGTTCGACGTATAGCCTACGTCCACTATGAAGTAGTTTGCTTTATTGATCTTTCTTTTGTGTTTACAAGTGAATTCAATGATTTACAGCAGGAAATTATGATTTGCAGCAGTGAATTTTGTTGGTAGCAGCAGCAATTGAGTTCAGATCTGGATCTGGCGGAGTCCGGGCGTTGGAGATCTCAAAGAGGAAGAAGAACCCCTTTTCTGCTGGCTTTGGGGGTCTATTTATAGGTGTAGGAGGCTGGTATTTCATTCAGATCTCGGGAGACCCTCTCTGGCACGTGACCAGGCCCGCACGCCCAAGCCCGTGAAGTTTCGGTCCGATCCGTGATCGACACGAACAGATTTCGACTCGATCAAGATTTCATCCAATGGAGTCGAAATTTGGCGTGGACATTCTTTAGCATGCACGTAGTCTTCTGTGAAAATTTCATAGCATTTGGACTTGTAGATAGGGAGATATGATCGATATGAAATAGAGTTTTCGGGTAGGCTGTTTCCTTCGACTCGCTCCTATTTCGACTCGCTTCCATTCGACTCGGTGACGTGGCACTTGATTCTTACTCTGTCTTGGATGTTGCTTCAAGCGAGTCGAACTGTTCACTGATAGAGCGAGTCGAAGTGTGCCCAGATCGAGTGAGTCGAAGTAAGCACTTGGTCGAGCGAGTCGAAACAAGCACTGATTGAGCGAGTCGAAATGGGGCACCCTGGGAGGTTTGAGCAGTGGCTTCTCCAATGGAATCGAAGTTGATGGAGTCGGTCAATGGTTTGAAGGGAGCGAGTTGAAGAAGGCCTCTGGGCGAAGCGAGTCGAAGTAGGTACTCCAGAGGGATGTGGAGCGAATCGAACATGAACGAGTCGAAGAGGGCCTCTGAGCGAAGCGAGTCGAAGGAGCGAGTCGAATGGTAATCGATTTTTGTCCAATCTTGTATCCTTCATAACTTGAGCATACGAACTCGGATTGACTTGAAATTCGGAATGTTGGCTCTCATAGCTTTGCTTGTCGTGTCATATCAATTTTAGCTCGATCCGGACTCGGAAAAAATTCGTCGATATGCATAGTGAGCCTGCGTATAACCGATCTCCAAGACGAACTGTCATTGGTTTCTAGTCAAGTTCTTGGTGTCACGGCCTTGCCAAAAGGCGGGATAACATTTGCCCCCCAAAGTACGTCTTGTGTGAACATGACGTGCTTTGAAATGCTGCATCCTTCATTCTGAAAAAGTTCTATCTGATTCATTGAGTAGTTGCTATCTTTTCGTCAAAAGATGTAACCTTCGATTGATTTCCAGTAATATAAATGTTGATTTGTTGACTGCCAATGATTATGTAGTGCATTGTTGTAACTGAGTGTCGAGTGCTAGCGATTTGTTGTTTGCTGTAGTAATTGTCATCAGGTGAGCATTCAATTCCTGTAAATTTTTAAAAATTGAATATTAGTTCATCATACATGTACGTATATTAACCTGACTCCCATCAACGTTCGCACGTTCATGGGTCGTTGTCAAGTTTTTTTATCGAGTTTCGTAACGATTCTCTCCTGGATCGATGTGAAATTCGAGTTGTAACAACGTTCGATGGTTGTTTTAAGTCCTTCCTTTGTATCGATCCTCTCCTGGATCGATCTGAGATGTTAGAATGTATGCTCCGTATTGATGGATACGTCATATTGGGTCTTGGACTGGCGGATACAGGAGTAATGCTTTGTATCGATGGAGTCGAACGATCGAGACATAATCATGCAGTGATGCTTCACGGAGGATATGCCATTTCTCATTCCTTTATTCAATAAGAATCCCCGATTGTGGATAATCTTTGATAGAAGTCATCCATGACTCATTTTCTAGATATGTCCCCAAGATCTAGTTGATCTTCATATGTCAATGCCTGGAATAATAAGCATTTCAACTGAGACAAAGTCTATTTGTCGCGCATCCCCATAACTGGCTAGCTTGGCGAGTGATTCGGCCTTTTCATTTTGTTCTCTGAGATTTGTGTAGTGGTGCAACAGTCGAAGTCGGCTAGTAGCTTTTGGACCCGATTGAGATAAGGAGCAAGACGTTGCCCCCTAGTCAGATAATCTTCCCTGACTTGGCGTACTACTAACCAGTAATCACATAAGACATGTAAAGTTTCCACTCCTAGTTTTCTTGCAAGTTTGAGCGCCAAGGCTTCATACTCAGCTTCGTTATTTGTTGCAGGGATGTTGAGTTTCAGGGCATAGCAGATCGTTCGTTCCTCAGGAGTCATTAATGCAACTTCGATGTTAGAAAGCCGATTATTGGAAGTTCCATCGGTGTACGTTCTCCATCGGTTGGACGGTTCTCCACTGTTCTTCGGATAATCGTCCGATGTAGTGAATTTAGATATGAAGTATGCTAATGTTTGACCATGGAGAGCTCTCCGAGGGAGATAAGTGATATCAAATTAGCTTAGCTTGATACTCCATTTGAGTAACTTTTCAGACATCTAAGGTTTCTATTGGACCTATCGTAACGGTTGGTCGATATGGATGTTAACGGGGTGAGCTTTCCAATAGCCAGCCTTCATCATATACGGGTCTTTGGATTCGTTTCTTTTCACATAGCATTGCGACGCTTATGGCGTGTGTTGACATGGCCCAATTGACGTATAAATCTTCGCGATCCAAAAGTTTAGGTAAAATGGGAGGTCTCTTGAAGCGATCTATCAAAGCTGCTTGTTTGTCCTCGGTACATGGGTGTCTCTAATTGTCGGAATTTTCTAGAAATTAGTCTTGATTCCATGAGAATTGATGATGAAAACAAAGAATCTTTCTGATGTAATGGTGAAAGAGCATTTCGAAGGATTGAGTTTGATCCTGCATTTTCTGGAGAGCACTGAATATCTCTGCCAAGTCATCGATGTGGTTGTTTGATAGTCATGATCTCACGAGCATATTAACCGCATCTACCTTTATCGATCAGTCGATCTAATTTTTAAATGATCTGTTAATCGTCCTTTTGTAAGTAGCACAAGTGTCCTTAAGTTTGAATCTATAGATTGCAGCATAGCACTATAGGCCCAGGTTAGTAGCAAAACAGTTGTATTCCTGGTCTGGGACATGCTTCAGTATCTGATTGTATCTGGAGTTTGCATCCATGGATGTGAGTAATTCATGTCTGATGGTCGGGTCCATCGGTTGGTTGATCATTGGAAGTGGAAAGCTATGCTTTGTCATACCCTATGCAAATCTGAATAGTTGACGTATGTCCTCCACTCCCTGTTTGTTTTCTTATAAGTAAAGGATTGGATACTCATTTTGGTTGGAGGGCATCATGGATAAACCCACTGGTTTTGAGCAGATTCGCCTCCTCTTTAAGTGCAACAGATCTCTCCGGATCCATGTCGCATCGCTTTTGTTCACCGAGACATGCCTCAGGTCGACATTTAATGTAGGGTTCTTTATGGCGGGCGAGAGTCTATATATATATATGAGATCGAGTCCAAGCGAACACATCAAGATTCACCCGAAGTAAAACAGTTGACTCTTTCTTCATCATTGTGCAGAGTTGTGATCTGATCTACAATACTCGTGATGGGTTGTAGGTGCCTCATGTGTTTATTTGCAATGGTAAATGATCAGGCTTATAAGGATGTTGAATCAAAGGATTAGTTGAACTTAGCCTTGTACTGCATGCTGCTATATAGCTGGCTCCAGCTTTGAGATTGAATTTACTTATGTTTCTGAATGATGCGCTTTTCATGCAATGTACCTGCGATCCATTGCTCATTGGAAGGGTCAGAATGATGATCAGTTGCCCATGAGTTCAGGTATTGATCTGATGATTCTATCTCTAGGCATCCTTTCAGTCATAACCTTGAGTTGTTATGAATATCAGGCATAGGTCATAGGTTCAAATTGTCATAGTCAACTCTCAGATAATTACTCTTTTGCCCCCATTCTCACGTTGGCGGATGCATTACGCGGACGGTCTGGTCTCGTACTAGCTGTGTCTATACTGTAGTTCAAGCTTTAAGAACCAGGGTTACTGATGAATGGGGTTGAATCATATTAATCTTATCTTCTTGTTCGTGCCCCCAAGTCTGGGGAATATCTTGATAAGTGGCAAGGTAGATAATGTTTGCTTCAATTTTGTATTCTATCCCATTGAACCATGGGATCGAGTTAACCGATGGAAGGCTGAGTCGTGCCTATCTTGTATTATGTTCTTCCTGACGAATCGAAGGAAGGTAACGGAGGAGAATGGTCAAGTCACACCCATTCGTGGTTTATTCTTCTATCCATGCTCTGTGTAACGACCCAGAATTTTTGATAATTAAAATTCGAATATATAATTGATTTTAAATATAAATAAATGGAATTTAGAAGTCGAATGATTTATTTTTCGAATATTGGATTTAATTTGATGATTAAATCGATAAATTAAATAGTGAAATTCCAAAGATAATTGAAAATCGAGTTTAAAATGATTGAAAATGATTTGTAAATTTTTATTTAATCATACTGGAGTTATAGAAAGGTTATAGAACTTTTAAAACTGAATTTAAAGTTAATCTGTGAAAATGGAATATTTTAATATTTAATTATCGATTGAAAAATAGCAAATTTTCAAACAGTCTCAGAATTGAACGAAACCAGTTCCATTGGATCCGTAATAGTTAGTTATTATCGGATTTCAATTTTCGTATCCATCGGAGTTGTCGTTTGACCGTGGCAGCTCGAAACGCATCGAATTTGTTTTAATTTTAATTTGGCGAGTTAAAATAGTCATTTTTCAAACGGTCTCGGATTTCGACGAAACCAGTTTCATCGGATCCGTAATGTGATATTATTGTATGGTTTCAAATTTCAAGTCAATCAGATTTACCGTTTGTTCGAGGCAAGCCAAAACGCCTCGAAATCGATTTAAATCTATTTAATTTAAATTGATCGTTTATTGCCATATCTCACACATACGATCGAATTAGCTTCCGAAACCTATTCCATTGTGTTCGGAACATGGGGTAAACCCTAGAAACGTCAGTCGGCACGTTCGATTCGGAGTTCGGAAAATTTCGATGAATAGTAAATTTGGCCATTTTCTATATAAACACCTCCATATTTTCATTTGCAAAGAGAAAAACCCAAACCCTAATTCAAGCTTCAGCAGCCACCATCTTCTATTGTCAATGGCCGAAACTTTGCCTTCTTCCCCTCTGATTATCTTCCAATCCACCTAAAATTTCAAGAAACTTTCTAAACGAAACTTGTAGAGGGGAGTGAGACCTATAATATGAACGGTGGTGATCGAGTTTCGTTGCACGGAGTGGCGGCAATCGCTGTTTAAACGGCCGGTTGTGGGCACGTTTTTCGAGTGCTTGGGACCACCGAACGCGACCGGTCCTGGGGTGATGGTAGGCGGGGGAAGTAGCTTCGAGATGCTGGCACTTGATCGTTCTCTAGATGATCGGAGGCGGAGCGAAAAATGAAAGATGAAAGGCAGCCTTGTTGGGTTTCTCGCGTGCAATACCTGGAGGGTTACGTGATGGAAGAAGAACAAAAGGGTGGCCTTGATCTCATAATGGAAAATGAACGGCAGATGTGCATTGTAGGGTTAAATTTTAATTTTAATTGAAATTAAATTGAATAATAATTCGTTAAACTTTGTAACACTATATCTCTTTCATACGAGATCGAAAAATTACGAAACAAGCGGCGTTAGCTTCGTTTCGTCGAGCACTTCGCTATGGAACTGAATTGGAGCCATTTGGAGCTAGTTTGAATTTCGGGTAAAATTAAACGCGTGTTTAATTTTATTCGAAATAAACGCTGAAATCAGAATTAAAATCACGGTGAGATCTTCTCACTCAAAAATTGAAAAGTGGAATTTTCAGTTATTGATTTGATTGCTATTGGATGTGATATTAGATATAGTAGGATATATATCTATATATAGCAATATATACATATTGGCATATGTATATATTGAATTGATTGATTTCCCGCCTCGTATAGCGGATGAGACCCTATCGCGCCGTTAGTAAGCGGATATTTTATAAAAACCCATATACCGCGATATTCCACCTCGAAGTGGAATTGGTATTGTGCTAACATCTGTGGATGCAGGGAAACAGGTTGGAGGGATCCAACTGGATTCCTCACCAGTAGTTATTTATTTACAGATATTGATGTATATTCTGTTATCATATGTTGATATATGATGTTGTTGTTGTGATTGACTAATTGGTGCTGTTGCATCATCGGATTCAAGTTTTGAACTTTAAAAATAACGACTTTTACTTTAAAAGGATTTTAAAGTAATTTTTGAAAGTAGACGTTTTATTGAATTATTGAATTGATTTATTTTAAATAAATAAACGTTTAAATTTTTGAAGTTATAAAAGTTAAGATTTTTGTGAATTATGACTGTAAGGTGATTTTTGAAATAAATAGTTTAAGCAATTTATAAAAAGGGTTTGAACTGAGATTTTCGAATTTTTGTGAACAGTTTATTTAAAAGATTTAAAAGGTTGATATTTATAAATTTAAAATATTGGAATTTTAAAACGAGATGATAAGTGTTAAAGATGAAATTTATAGAATTATAAATCGTGAGGATATGGAATTTATAGATTCATAAATTATGAAATTATAAAATGGATTAAACTGTAGAATAAAAGATTTATAAGAGATTAACTTATAAATTGGATTTTTGCCTTTAAATGGAATATTTATCGAATTATTAATAAAGGAGATTTATTAAATTGAAGTCGTTAGAAAATAGAAATAGAATTTATAAACTTCGTTTTATAAATTCGAAATCGATTAAATTTGATAAATTATATATAGGAGATTATTGAAGAAGATATATTCGCGATTTTTGAATAGCGAATTTTTATTGAAATAAAATGTGTAGAGATTATTGAAAATGTGGTTAGTGAAGTATATTCACGATTTTGGACAGTGAATATATTGTTAAGTAAAATGGGTTTAGTTTTGAAGAAGTGATATTAAAAACGAAGTAAACATTTTAAAGATGTTTTAAAATGTGTTATGAATCGAAAGCATAGATTTCAACGTTCGTTGTTGAAATAGACGTTTTCGAGAAATAAGGAAATGGTGGACTATAACACTGTTGTTATAGTAAATGATTTCCGAAAGGAAATGTTTTTATATAGTATTGGGATTTACCTATCTATCTTAATTTCGAATCCCTATACTAGTGATTTTTGAGTCGTCGTAACGATGTTTTACGTAACATTCGTTTTGACTCAAATTGATGTTGTTATAGAAAATGATTTCCTTAAAGAATGAAATGTATACTTAATATTGATTTAAGTATATTGAATATTTTCCAAGTGTTGAAAATAAATAGATTTGTGAAACACTTATTTTTAAATAAGTATGGAATTGCTTTTCCAATATGAAATGAAACGTTTTTGAGATTTTATCTTCTTAAAGATAAATTGAAATTGAATATTTGAAAACGATTGAAAATCGTATATCAGTAGATATTTTTGAAAATATAAATTCACTATGGAATTTATAAAAGAAAGGGAATCTGTTTAAAAATAAATATTGATTTATTTTTGAAGTGTGGAAATTATATATCTAGTAAAGATATTTTGGAAGATAAATAATTTGGAAAATTATTTGGAATCTGATGATGTTGCGCATCTTTATTGATAGTTAAATAACCGACTATCAATAATTACCTTGAATATGGTATTTGTTGTGAATTGGATGAATTTGAATGCCACACTTATTTTTGAATAAGCGCTCACTATTCGGGTTAGCCGGGAAAGGACCATGGGGTCGTATAACCCATTCCGAATATGTGATACGTCGTTATGAATTGCATTCGAAGACCGGTGTTGAAGACCGGATATTTTTGAAAACGGAAGGATTACCGTCGAGTTACTCTACATCGGCTGATCTCCGGTTTAGAGGTTTTATCACCCTTAGTGACGGGAAGTCCGGACGTGATTAGAAAATTATCCGGATATGCAAGGGCTTCGTGAGAAGTGCCTTCGGTTCTTTTCGATCCCGGAACAGACTTGTATGGATTGTGTGTCTGACGTTACAATTTGAGATATAAAGCTGATTTCTTTCAAATACATTTCTGTTGGTGGCGGAGAATTTATTCTCTTAGCTTAACACCCTTCTCTGAGACGTACGAGCTCAGAGGTTATGTAGTTGAAATTTATCAGCGATATACTCCCAATTTGGTAACGTGGCATACTGAGTGTTGCTGTGAAATGATCAGTGTTTGATCATTTGCGATATGATCATTTGTTTGATCTTATATCTTTGTGATCATAGGTTGATCATTTTGTTTGACCCGAAGCATGGCTTTGTAGAAAGCGTAGCTTTGTGGACGAGACTTCGTCGAGCCTCACACCCCGGAAATGGTCGAAACAGGAAGAATGCGGCAAGGTTCTAGGGAGTAGCGCCCCTTAGTGTATGTCATTCCTTCTGGATAAAGGTGGTATCATGGTATGGAGCCTAGATACTTAACCTCTGTGGTTGCTGCAAATTTATTACTTTGTGGTTGTTGCGAATCGGGGATCCTCGGGAAGATCGGTGACGATCGGGGGATGACATACGCGTGTCAGTAGTTACCTATTTTTGCAGAGGTAACCCGGCCTTGTGTTGGCAGAGATCCGGTTAGGTTCTCGGGTCGTCTATTCCAGGGACGTACCCATCGTGGATAGGAAGTTCCTTAGCCTGACCATTTGTTGGAAATCCAAAGAAACAATACGAGCCTGGTACGGTTTTAGTTGTAGAACCTGCCATTCACTTATGGTGGTCACCACTGTTTGGATGGTAGCTATAGTAGGCATAGTTCGGAATGTCTATGCTGGCTAAGATTTATATTCTACTTTCGAAATGTTTTCTACACTATGCACTAATAATAATATAAAAAAGAATTGATTTTGCGTAGTAAGCATTTTTGACTATCATAAGAAGAAATCTCCTCCAATTCTGCGTTTGCATTGTGTGTGTGGCGGGAGGTCTTATGGTAGTTTCATTTTCCAAAAGCATTGCGAATTTGTTTTATTTTCTTTGTGAAAAATAACTGTTTTACGATCTCACACCAGTCACCATGACTGACTCGGAGTTTATTGTTCTCTTCTAAACTCTGGGTGCCCACCAATTTCCACATGGGCAGCCTAGAGTTATGTTATCAGGATATTCTGGAGCTTTGGAGATAAGCTGGAGGACGAGACGTAGTATTTGTATCTGATAGTATTTATTCCGCTGTGTATTCTGTATGGGGACAAGTTTATACAACTGTCCATTGTTGTATATTGACTCTGATGATTGATGTATGTATAAAATGATATAGTTCTTTGTTTTAAAGATTATTCATTTATCTATTATATTTTGTTCCGCTGCGATGTGTAAGATTCTGATATTGTTTCTGTTTTGTTCTGATGTTGTTCTGTTGTTCTCTCTTCTTTCTTCCTCCTCTTTTCTTCTTCTTCTACCTTTTTCTTCTATTTAAAACCCTCACTATTGGAGTTTCCGGCATTCGATTTCTCGGCAGTCGATAAAGTGAGTATCGATGTCGAATTTTCGAAAGTCGAAAATTCCTGTACGTGACACTCTGTTGGTCGAAGGTATTCGATGGAGTTCGGGTCACATCGACTTGTAGACGAAGAGGACCGAAATTGACCATCGATTCAATGGTACGATGTGAAAGGTGTAGATCGATATTGCCCGTCGATCCGGCGGTTCGATATAATTGGTTGCCCAGAACTTCAGGCATCATTCTGATTGGTTAGCATTAGGGTCTCCATGTAGTCGTTGCCTTAAGTTGTAAAGGACGCTAAGTCGGAAATGTAGTGAGTCACCTTTCTCTTCTTTCGGTGATTTTTACTTCTACCTCCAGTCTTGAGTTAGAAGAGTTAGTTCGTGGATGGTCTAATTGCACTTGTAGTGAGTTTACACTCCTCGCGTCGAGTTCAGATCAGAGTTGGAGAATGAATGGTCGAATCATATTCATTCGTTTGTCTATTCTTGTAGCAACACTTTGAGGATCAAAGTCAGTTGAAGCGCCATTCATCACACCTATTTGATGTTTATACCCCTGTCCACACTCTGGGGACTAAGTTTTTTTTTGTAGAAAATGGTCAGACCGTGTTTTCCTCGGTCAATTCCTCTGCCCCCAGTCAAGGGCATAAGTCGAAGTGTGGCCGGTCAAATTACAACAACTTTAGTTTGATGCTTCTCCCACTGAACTGTAGGAAGGAATTGATTGGCAGATGGTTAGGTCACATCCGTCCATGTTGCACGAATAGCCCGTTGGATCATAGGGGAGAGTTAGCGGATGAACGGTCGTGCCACGTTCTTTTGTAGTAGAACGGGTAGTCGCATCCATTTAGAATAGGACATTCAGCTAGGTTCGTTTTGCAAATCTGCGTCTCCTTGTCGAATCAAGGAAGAAATTTTGTCTTGTGGGGTTGGAGTGCATCCCTATAAAATTATGTTATGGGTCCCGTGCCGGGGACAAGAGGTTATGCATGGACGGTTGGGTCATGCCCGCTTAGTGCTGGATGGTCTGATCACATCCAACTTTGTGTGTTAAGTGTGACCCCGTGTTAGGGGAAGATTGGAAAGCAAACGGTCGAACCACATCCACTTTTTGTATTACAGAACTTGATAGGAACCATAGCCGATAGATGGATAGTCGAATCACATCCCTTTTGGTATTCATATTCCAAACCATGCTTTGAAAACTGGAGTTGGTTGATGGGTGGTCATTCGCACCCAGTTGGTGTTTATACTCTAGTCCACACTCTGGGGACTTAGAGTTAGTTTATGTTTATACTCCAGTCCACACTCTGGGGACTTAGAGTTAGTTTATGTTTATACTCCAGTTCGCACTCTGGGAATCTGGAGTTAGTTGATGTTTATACTCCAGTTCGCACTCTGGGAATCTAGAGTTAGTTGATGTTTATACTCCAGTTCACACTCTGGGAATCTGGAGTTAGTTGATGTTTATACTCCAGTTCGCGCTCTGGGAATCTGGAGTTAGTTGATGTTTATACTCCAGTTCGCACTCTGGGAATCTGGAGTTGTTGATGTTTGTACTCCAGTTCGCGCTCTGGGGATCTGGAGTTGTTGATGTTTATACTCCAGTTCGCTCTCTGGGAATCTGGAGTTGATGTTTATACTCTGACTCGCACTCTAGGAGTTCGGAGTTGATGTTTATACTCCGTTTCGCACTCTGGGAATCTAGAGTTGATGTTTATACTCCGACTCACACTCTGGGAGTTCGGGGTTGATGTTTATACTCCGTTTCGCACTCTGGGAATCTGGAGTTGATGTTTATACTCTAGTTCGCACTCTGGGAATCTGGAGTTAGTTGAAGTTTATACTCCAGTTCGCACTCTGGGAATCTGGAGTTAGTTGATGTTTATACTCCAGTTCACACTCTGGGAATCTGGAGTTAGTTGATGTTTATACTCCAGTTCGCACTCTGGGAATCTGGAGTTAGTTGATGTTTATACTCCAGTTCGCACTCCAGGAATCTGGAGTTAGTTGATGTTTATACTCCGACCCGCACTCTGGGAGTTCGGAGTTGATGTTTATACTCCGTTTCGCACTTTGGGAATTCGGAGTTGATGTTTATACTCCAGTTCGCACTTTGGGAATCTGGAGTTAGTTGATGATTATACTCCAGTTCGCACTCCGGGAATCTGGAGTTAGTTGATGTTTATACTCCAGTTCGGACTCCGGGAATTTGGAGTTAGTTGATGTTTATACTCCGACTCGCACTCTAGGAGTTCGGAGTTGATGTTTATACTCCGTTTCACACTTTGGGAATCCAGAGTTGATGTTTATACTCCAGTTCGCACTTTGGGAATCTGGAGTTAGTTGATCAGGTACATGGACGGTTGTATCATATCCACCCTGAGTAGGCAAGCGAAGTCGTTAGTTGGACAGATCCATCCTCCTCGAGCTTGTAAATATAGAAGGCGAGGTCGTTAGATGTACTGATCCATCCTCCTCGAGTTTAGGTTGAACACGGGCGACGTCGTTAGATGGACGGATCCATCCTCCTCGAGCCCATGTCCGTAAGTTTATACTCCAGCTCACACTTTGGGAGCCGGAGTTAGTTAGAGGATTGTCGTGTATCAATCCCTTATTGCCGCAGTGTGATGGCTTGTCCCTGAGCTCGAGGTTTCACTTAGCGAGTGATCGGTGGGATCCCGATTAACTTCCACTTATAGGCCCCTCAACGAAGGATGAGATTTAGTTTATGGATGGTTGGATCACGTCCATGTTCGTTTGGATTCCACTTTTGCTAAGCCTAAGGAGTAAGATTAGTGTTCTGGCAAGCTTTGTGCTCGAGCATAGGAAAGGATGGTCGAACTACATCCACTTTGAGTTGTATATTTTCCCTTAAGTCGGGTGCAAGAATTGGAGAGCAGACAGTCGAGTCACGTCCAATTTATACTTTGCATTCTTTCGATCGAGCTAAGGAAGAGAGTTGAAATGACAGCTCGTGATGGTTAGCGAGTAGGCAGTCAGTTGTTGATGACTTTAAATTGAGGGTTGGACCTTTAAACATGTGTTCCCTTAAATAATCCCAAATGTCTAATGTAGGATTGGATGCATGGATGGTGATATTACGTCCACCCTTGGTGTGATTCCGATTTTATCGGGCATCAGAAGAAGCATAAGTATTTTGGCGAGCTTCAAACACGAGATGGAGAGTGCATTGTTGGGACATATAACTCTAAGTCTTTCTTAAATCTTCTAATTAAATTGCATAGGCGGATGAGGGGATGGTCGGTTGCATCCACTTTGTACTAGAGTCCTGACCTTGTCGGTCTCTTTCGCTTTGATGCCTTGCCCCCAGTCAGGGGCATATAGTAGCCGATGAGTGGTTGAATCATTCTCGTCACGATGATACCTCAATGATTTGATCATAGTCCGCGGAGGTTGTTTTGCACCCAATCTTAAGTACTCGATTACCTGCATCATTTGCAAGTAGTTTAATTCAAGTAGGTCATATTTCGCAACGTAAATGAAATTGAATTAGAAATAATTCAAAAGAGATCAGATCAAATCTCATTGATAAGTGAGGCAGCGTCGTATGCTCGCTATTGCACTTCAGTCCAGCCCTTCTCAGTTGGAAGTCTAATGCAAATGGTTCAATTTGATCAAAGTCCTTGATCGATACGGGTCGGATGTTCCCGGTCCTTCGTTTTATAGGGCTTGCACATATTGTTGGAGCTATCCTTTCCAGAGCAGCCTTATGGCGTTGGCGTTCACGGTAGCCATTCACGGTAGCCATCTAGAGAAGAGGAGTTTTCTGATCTAGAGTATGGAGTAGGTCCCCTCCTTATCTTGCTATGTTGATCCTTCATCCGATTCATCAACTCAATATTGGCCTAGACATGTTGGTGTAGTCGTCGGCGGCTATCCACCAATTCTCTTATCAAAGTCGTGATTGATGGTCTTCTCTGGGAATGAGGGAAGACATCTGCGTTTGATGGCATTCATCATCGCTCTTGGAGAAATCCACGCGCCATTCCCACTTCATAAGGTAGTGTCGAGGGTTGTATTTCCATAGTGCACCGACATAGTTAACATGTTGAATTTTCACTGGAAGTTCTGCATGTAGGATGGTTTCAACGAATAGATCTCGACTGGGAAAGATTCTCCAATCGACAATATGATCAGGTCCATTTTATTGCCAAGG
This sequence comes from Allium fistulosum, assembly GCA_030737815.1. NCBI lineage: Eukaryota > Viridiplantae > Streptophyta > Magnoliopsida > Asparagales > Amaryllidaceae > Allium > Allium fistulosum. The sequence continues at coordinate 490,508,913 of CM060905.1, read as the reverse complement.
GGTCTTGTAACACTGGTGAGTGATGTATGCACGATTGTCCAACGTTTGAGTGGTTGGTAACGCCGATTGGACGGCGAGTTGGTTAAAATGGGCTAATAGATTGGTGTTTATCCCAAACTTCCATCCAGATAGGAGACATATATAGAGTATTAAGGAAGTCCTCTTGAGGTTGTATGGCATGCTTTTAGTCATGTGGACGTGGAATGATTAAGATGCGGGCACTTGAAGATGGTTCAACGGTGACTAGTTATGTTTTGAGTTAGCAGAGTAGACAGTGCAGGGGAGTCGTCATATTAGCCATCGTACCATAGCCATTCCTTGATTGCAATTCAACATTTGTTGTTGTGATCTCTTGTGTCTTGTTCAGTCATGGAACAATCAGAAGCACGGATGGAATGTTCCTTCATTAAATTGGTAATTGAATTCACTATGCGGGTGCTCTGCGCATTGGACGTAGATGGATCGATACGAACAGCGTGTGAGTATCGATACGAATTGGAGCAGTTGCGATCGATACGAACAGAGCACAAGCGATCGATACGAACAGAGCGATGCGAAGCAGATCAAGTCGAATAGTGGCTTCGCCAATGGAGTCGAAGGAGTCACTTCTGATGGTTGCGAAGCGAGTCAAAATGGTCACTTCTGATGGCTGTGAAGCGAGTCAAAGTGAGCGAGTCGAAGTTGGCTTCTGATGGAGGCGAAGCGGAGCGAGTCGAAGCAGTCACTTCTGATGGTTGCGAAGCGAGTCGAAATGGTCACTTTTGATGGCTGTGAAGCGAATCGAAGTGAGCGAGTCGAAATGGTCACTTCTGATGGCTGTGAAGCGAGTCGAACAGAGCACTCTTGATCGATACGAACAGGAAAGTGGCGATCGATACGATCAGAGCGATGCGAAGCAGATCGATACGAACAGAGTACTCTTGATCGATACGAACTTTGACATATTTTCTGGATACGAAAACATGGATACGAAAAACACCATATTTTCATGGATACGAAAATATGGATACGAAAATGACCATATTCTCTGGATACGAAATGATGGATTCAAAAATGACCATATTTTCTGGATACGAAATGATGGATTCGAAAATTACCATATTTTCATGGATACGAAAATATGGATACGAAATGATTGATGAATGCAGTTCCTCTTAGATCTGGAGCAATCTGAATAGAATAGATGGAACCACTTGACGACAGATCTGGATCTCCTCCTTAGATTTTTGCAATCCAACTACGGTAGTAGATCTACAGAGCAGGAGAAAAGCAAGGTTTTTCTCAGTGAAAGCACCAAAGTGTTTGTACCAAAATTGGGCACAACACTCTTCGGAAGTCTTTGAAGAGATAAAGTGAAGAAATTAAATGGAAAAAGAGGAAATATCTAACAAAAACTCCAAATTTCAAAAATGAGAATAATTAAAGTGCAAGGAGACACAAGAATTTAGAGTGGTTCGGCGTATAGCCTACGTCCACTATGAAGTAGTTTGCTTTATTGATCTTTCTTTTGTGTTTACAAGTGAATTCAATGATTTACAGCAGGCAATTATGATTTGCAGCAGTGAATTTTGTTGGTAGCAGCAGCAATTGAGTTCAGATCTGGATCTGGCGGAGTCCGGGCGTTGGAGATCTCAAAGAGGAAGAAGAACCCCTTTTCTACTGGCTTTGGGGGTCTATTTATAGGTGTAGGAGGCTGGTATTTCGCTCAGATCTCGGGAGACCCTCTCTGGCACGTGACCAGGCCCGCACGCCCAAGCCCGTGAAGTTTCGGTCCGATCCATGATCGACATGAACAGATTTCGACTCGATCAAGATTTCATCCAATGGAGTCGAAATTTGGCGTGAACATTCTTTAGCATGCACGTAGTCTTCTGTGAAAATTTCATAGCATTTGGACTTGTAGATTGGGAGATATGATCGATACGAAATGGATTTTTCGGTAGGCTGTTTCCTTCGACTCGCTCCTGTTTCGACTCGCTTCCGTTCGACTCGGTGACGTGGCACTTGATTCTTACTCTGTCCTGGATGTTGCTTCGAGCGAGTCGAACTGTTCACTGATAGAGCGAGTCGAAGTGTGCCCAGATTGAGCGAGTCGAAGTGTGCCCAGATTGAGCGAGTCGAAGTAAGCACTTGGTCGAGCGAGTCGAAGCAAGCACTGATCGAGCGAGTCGAAATGGGGCACCCTGGGAGGTTTGAGCAGTGGCTTCTCCAATGGAATCGAAGTTGATGGAGACGGTCAATGGTTCGAAGGGAGCGAGTCGAAGAAGGCCTCTGGGCGAAGCGAGTCGAAGTAGGTACTCCAGAGGGATGTGGAGCGAGTCGAACATGAACGAGTCGAAGAGGGCCTCTGAGCGAAGCGAGTCGAATGGTAATCGATTTTTGTCCAATCTTGTATCCTTCATAACTTGAGCATACGAACTCGGATTGACTTGAAATTCGGAATGTTGGCTCTCATAGCTTTGCTTGTCGTGTCATATCAATTTTAGCTCGATCCGGACTCGGAAAAAATTCATCGATATCCATAGTGAGCCTGCGTATAACCGATCTCCAAGACGAACTGTCATTGGTTTCTAGTCAAGTTCTTGGTGTCACGGCCTTGCCAAAAGGCGGGATAACAAGATCTAATATTAAATGATACTACATATGAAGAATAAATGTAAATTAAAAAGAATAGAGAAACTTAAGTATGGGATGATTCATTAATGAATATTAATATTAAATGGAAATTAGATTATATAAGTAAATAAATCTGCAAAGAAACATATGTAATACTTTAAGAATTTATTCATTAATGATTTTAGTTATTGAATGGGAAATAATCTATGTAAGTAAATGAATGTAAATTAATAAAAGATTATCTTCTATGAATGAATGAGAACTAAAGTAAATGAAAAGTAAAGGATGTGTTAAAGAAACCAATAGAATAAAATAAGTAAGTTGTGTGTAGATCATTTTATTCGTATAACAATTCTGATCCAGATTCGAATACATGATTTTGTGGAAATGCACACTAGTCCGAATTAGGATTTTTTGCTTGATTCTTGAAGGCGAACATTTGATACGAATTTTTCATATGATTTTGAAGTTTTCTATCATAGTTAATAGCTATGTAAGGAGAATTCTAACCCAGAAATCGGATCAAAGTCTGCACTAGAGTAGTCGAGTTAACAATACTAGTTCGAAAGTGAAATTGGTGTATTCAAGTAAGCAATCAGAATTGATATTGTGTACAAATGATATATGTGCATCGTACAAACTTAAATGACATTTGGATTTTATGTTGTTTGGCTTATGGGAAGTTTGGGAAATGACATTTCAAATTGTTTGAGGTTGTATGAATAATCTATTAAGTAATTATCTAAGGCTGTTGAGCATAAGGCACACTTGGTAGTTTATTATCACCCTTGTGCGATGAAAAATTTCTGAGCCTAGACAAACCAGTAGTTTTTGGTTGCTATAGATGTGTGATGCATTCTTTATTGCATATAATAGTCGTACTGCTTTTGTTTGCATATGATTATTATATATTGTATGTTGTTTGTGCTATTGTTTGGAACAACTAGTATATGGATCTTTTACATAATTTTAACTCTTTTGGATTATGTAAGTAAGATATAGGTTTATGGAAGCAATAGCTATTGCTTTTGGTTTCATAAATAGAGCTTTGTTTGCTAGACAAATAGGTACGTTTTCGGATTACAGTTTTTGTAGCGGTATTTTATTATTTCCCCATTGTTTGGGATGCTTTATTTTTGAAATATGTTATATACAATGCAAGTATCGATATTGTTATCTTTCCGGACCTAGCCACGCAAACGAGATGCTGCCGAAATTTTTCGTGAATTTAGGACCTAGAATTTTTTTCGTGAAATTTGAGTTATTTTCAAATTTATATTAAACTTAAATATGTAAGATTAATTGTTTATAAATTGACTATTTTAAATAAAATATGTCAAATCTCTTGATTCTTTCTTTTTCCTTTTCGGGGACAAAAAGTTTTGAGTGGGGGAGATTGTAACGACCCATATTTTTGACAATTAAAAATATTCAATTTAATAAGATTTTGGAATTTAATATTGTCAGAAATTTAAAATTTATGATTTATTGACGTGAATTTTATTAGATTATGAATTTTGACCTTAAGATAAAATCATAAAACAACTAATTTTAATGAAATGGAAGGTGGTAAAGCATATTAGAATATAATTTAATAATATTAATTGAATGTAATTGACAACTGTTTTAATGTAATTTCAATCAGTTGTAATAATAAAGGTTAATAAGGAATAAAATAAATGATGTATCAAAAGGAGAAACCATATGTTATTTAATTGAAATTGGTTTTAATATAGAATAAGAAATCAATTATTTGGTAAGTATAACCCGTGTTTGTAAATAATATATTTATAGATGTTGGAATTACTTAGTTGCAACAATTGTTTTATTTCTAATCTCATTATTTAATCCGTCTGAAATTAATTTGTTAATCAATGGAATTTAAATGTACTTGAAATATTGCAGTTAATATGAGCAAAGACATTAACTGTAGAATATGAGTGTAATAAATGAAAATTTATGTTAATAAGTACATAAGGAAATTGTTAATTTAATATAAGGAACATGTAAATCAAAATAAAAGAATTTGTTTGAAATTTAAAATATAATGAATGGATTTTATTGCTGTTGTAATTAAATGTTGAAATTAATTTAATACTTAAATCTTGGATTTAACATGGAAAATTTAAATTTTAAAAGATTATTAATTCCTGTTTAATCAGGAATGATGATAGAAAACTTTTAATGTAGAATTTAAAAGTGATTAAACTAATGTAATAATAATTCATTTAATTAATGCGTAAAAATGAATATAATTTGATTTTAAAGCTAACTTCTATATATAATAGAATTAGGATTTGAAATTAGTTTCATTGAGTTTAAAAATACTGAAAACCTATATTTCGACATATAAGAGACCTATTTTCATTTCGGGAATAAACAAGCCTTTCGGGCCTTTGTTATCGCTTGGGCCCAATCGACCTGTTCCATCTATTTCTATTTCATCTTAGCCTATATATATGCTGTTATGAAACCCTAGCAGCCTTCAGTTCTATTTTTTGTACGTACATTTCAGTTCTAATCTGCTCCTTCTCAATGGTCATTATCCCAAAACCCAAATTACTGATTTCAAATAAAATTCAAAAATTCAAACTACTCAAATCCTATCATATTATATATCATCATGAAGCTCTCGACGAATGGATTTGGCACCTAAAATTCATTTTTGCAATCGAAGCTTGGTTTGGCTAGAAATTGACTAAACTTTATCATCCGTCCGTTGTAGGGTTTTCAAATCGACGGTGGATGTTCAACTTTGGAGCGATTGGCCAGCACTACGGCGTAGAGGCGGCCAAGAGGAGTTAATCTATGGTCTCCGATCATGTCCAGGAAGCTCGAGATTGCCATAATTGGTAGTGGAAGGTGGCAGCGACACTGGCTTACCATGGCCAGGTGCGGCCAGAAGAGTAGAGCACAGCAGCGGAGTCCGATCAATGAATAGGCGCACGTAGGCACGGTGTTTGGACGATAAAGGTGGCGGTACTAGGCGGTTTTGGGTTGAACGTGATAATGAGGGTTTGGATAGGTTTTGCTAATTACCATTTTGCCCTTTGTTTATTTAATTTAAATTTAAAATTCAAACTTCTAACGTAAATAACTTTTGCATACGAACTCCGATTGACACGCGGTTTCTTCCGTTGGACTCATATCGAAATTCGAACAATATGAAACTGGTTTGGTTGAATTTGGAGGCTGCTGAGATTTTGGGTTTTTATTGGATTTTTAACGGGATTTAAATCAAAGGTGAGTGATTTAACCCACTCACGCAATACCGATTTTTTTGATGTTAGCTAAATTAAAATTATAAAGTGATAAAAAGTTATTGGTTGCTGTTTGGTAGGTTAAATTGACATTTAAATTAATTTGAATTTTATATTGAATTAAAGTGAAATTTAAATTAATATTGAATTTAATTGCTAGTTAAACACCGAAAATTGATAATTAGTAACTGTTATGACATATTAGTTGATTTGGATATTGATTGCAATTGGCTGCCTATTGATCGTTATGTTGGATGTATGGTTGTTATTTATTTTGATATATCTCTGTTACTACCCTATTATTACTTGGCATCTTATAAATTGTCACTTGTAATATTTGAAGTGTATTAAGAAATAGGTTGAAATGATATATACCTACGTCATTTAAATATGGATTGAAATGATATATATCCATCCATATAAATAAAATTGAAATAAATGATCACTTGGCCATAGGATAGAAAAATATATATAGACACCTGGTTTGGTTAAATTAAAGGGTTTTAAAATCTTGAATTTTGATTTATATGAATTAAATTATTTTTGAATTCGAGATTCGAAATGTTGAAATTGAAACTGTTTTAATGAAATGTTTAAGGGTTTAATTTGAAACCTTAAAGTTGGAATTGAGATATGATTTGAATCTATTGAAAGTGAATTATTTTAAAGGTTTAAATTTTATTTTAAACTTTGAATTTACTTTAATTAAAGTAGTTTTAAATTTGTATTTCCAAATTTTGGGATGTGAAATGGTTTTAAACTAAATAGTTTAAAATGAGAATTTGAATTCAAACTTCCAGTCATTTGAATAGAACTGTTTAATTTGAAATTGAAGTAAAGTTGAAATCATTTTAAATTGAGGTTGATTTAAATTGAATTTTGAATATGAAGTTGATTCGAATTGGAAGTAAAAAAAAATGATTTTGTTGTGATTTGGAACATGAGTTCAAATTGTTGTGAAAAAATGAAATAGTTTTAATATAAACTATTTTAATATATAAACTACTTTAATTATCCAAATTATTTTTCAATATTAAAACTATTTTAATTATCCAAACTATTTCCAATATTCAAACTATTTTAATTATTCAAAACCATTTTCAATATTCAAACTGTTTCAAAAGGGGGAACTATTTAGATTTAAATCATTGATTTAAATACGAATGTTTTGAAGGTATGACCTATTTTGAATTTGAAATGATTTTTGAAGCAAATCTTATATTTTGATATGAGGTATGACTTGTTCTTAAAATTTAAAAGAACCAACCGGTGTGTAAAATGGACAATTAGTTGTTAAAGAGACCGGGGCCGGATGAATGACTTACTCTCTATCATTCTATGGAAACCACTTTAACAACCGTGTACGCGGTGGATGTTATCCAGAATGTAGAGGTTGAATTGGCGAAGTTTACTGGAATGAAGAAAGAGAACGATGATGGATGAACCCGACACTTGTGTCAATTTGAAATGACTAAAACATGAGCTTATGTCTGGCCAAGGGGTTAGCTACCTTTATGGGCCCCACCCCTTTGTATTATATTGATTTTTGACTTGATTGGTGCATATTGATTTGATTTTGGAGGTGGTGGACTCGGTCGGCAGTCATGGCTACAACGTGTTACAACCAGCCAGAAAGGGTAAACTAGTAGAATCCTACCTTGAGCATTGCCTCACATGCCTTGTCATACTTTTATCCTTATACGCACCCACTATAATTTTGTTTTAGTATTTTACCTATAAGGGACTCACTGGCTACCGACATTACTGGTTGTATTACAGGACCTGCATAGACAACCTGCTTAAAAATGTGTTAAGAGGGATTAATGTAAAGGCTTAATGCTAGGAAAAATATTTATTTTATTAAAAGACATTACATATATAGTGTATCTCACTACATACAAATAGTTTGATGGATCCTTAGGAGATGGAAAAACTCGTAACATCTCTTAAGTTATTGCACTCACGTTGTACACTTGATAAGAGATGTAAAATCCCATAAATATCTCTAAAGCTATTACACTCATATTTACTTGTTATTGATTTAACCTACATAAGAACTTTTAGTTTTGACTCGAGTTTTTTGTCTTTTCATTACGCTCGGGTCGGCCTGAGTATTACAGTATTTGAAGACATTATTCCTCGAAGATGAAGATGGAGTTGCTAGACCGTATTTACTATTATTGTTCCGCTGCATTATTTTGGTATGTTTGTTGATTGTACTCTGATTATGTTGAAAAATAATTGAAATCAAATGTATATTGTAAAACAGCTTCATGAATTGTTAATTTGATTATTATATTTCGTTCCGCTGCGAGATTCTGTGTATTGTTCTCCTTCTTTTCTCTTATCTTCTTATTAAACCACGATCATAATCATCCCTTTTGAATGGTTTGAGTTAGGCATGTGTGGTTTATTGTCGGCTAAAATCGTCCAAAAAGATGGGTCGTCACAGCCCCTAGACGCACGCCCACCATCCCGCCACTAAGCTGACGTTGCGCGCGTACACACGCTCTAGGCCCGAGCATTTTTTCTTCCTTTTTCGAATCACGGTACCAACTCACGAACGTCGACCGACCTGCCTCCGTGGCCTACAGCCTCTCCCCTCTGTCACTACGTGCATGCATGAACGTGCGTAAATCGAGGCCGAACCCAACAAGAGCAGCACCTTACTGTAAAACTAGTTTTTTTTGGAGAAATTGAATTTTTAAGTTCTGATTTTTTTCCTCTGGTTTGAAAAAAATAAGGAGAGAGGGAAACTAAATAATTTAAGTTAGAGATGAGGTAGCTTGGAATATAGGCACGGTATGGGATAAGTATGGGGTAGGCATGGATTGCATAATATTGTATGTATATAATATATGTATATATATATTATTTCATTTTAAATTATCAAGCTATAAAGCGTTCGAATATTTCGAACTCCAAACGAGGCGTGCCGCTTGGCATTCTATACGTTATACCTCTATTTCAAATGCAATGGTACTAGTCTGGAGACCCAATTCGATCATATGCAGAAGATAGCTTTTCAACCCAATTATTTATTTGAATTTCTTTAGTTAATTCCTACGCGTTTCGATCCCGCACATCTAAATGATTCATCCGATCACCAAGAAATTTGACGGCGTACTATAATATACTATTACGGATCCAATAAAATTGGTTTCGTTGAAATCCGAGACAGTGCCCAGAAGGCTATTTTTATATGTTAATTAAAACGAATTATTATAAAAACTAGTTCATTCAAATTTAAAAGTTACCATCTTCATTATTATTCGAATAGAATTTAAATTAACTTTCAAAATTGTTTGCATTCATATTAGATCCAAGATTCAATTATTTAAACAATTTCAAATATTAATTAACAACTTTGTTATCAAATAATTCGCTATATTTGAAATTCAAGTTATTTAACTTATAAAATTAATTTTTCAATATTTAAAACCCATTGAATATTCCAAATTCAAATGACTGAAATTCTGGGTCGTTACAATGGTGGGCGCGCGTCTCGGTGCGGTCGATGGCGCGATGTGGTGGCTGGCGAAGGAAGTTGCGGCAATGGGTTTAGCTGGATGTAGTCGCGATTTTATGGTTCGCTTTTTGGAAATTGGGCCACGCGTGAGGGCAGTGCGAGCGTGGGATGAGGCGAGTGGCGGCGGTAGAGGGTTTGGCAGCGATCGATTAAAAAAAAATTATACGTGGCTGGATATTCGTGTAAGGGAGATAAGGAAAAGGTGGGAATGAAATAAGGTTTTAATTTTAAAAACTTTATTTAAATTAGTCAATTATAAATTAATTATGTAAAATGTTCATTTATTCATATCAAACTCGTACCAGATCCAAATCGAACGCGACAAGTCACGTCACAATCGTATCGACGAAGGCTACACAATGGAGTTGGATTGAAAGGATTCGGAGCTAGTTGAAATTTTGAATTAAAATTCGACGTTCGTTCAATTTTAATTCAAAACGGAAGGTTTGGTTGACAACTAAAATCAATGTGAGTTAATCTCACCTTTTTAGCTAATCAGAAGATTTATATAGTCAATAAATATTATTTATCGGATGTTTGGATATTTATTTCTGATCGTTATTGATTATTTGGATAATATACTAAATTATATATTGTTGATTTGGATATTCCCGCCTATTGGAGCAGATGAGACCCTATTACGTTCCCGTATAAGAGCGGATGACCCTTTATATATGAATCCTACCTCAAAGTGGTTGATTTTTTTTATTTTTATGATTATATACTGTATGTGATGAAGAGGGACAGGTTGGAGGTATCCAACGGGATTCCTCACACTATTGTCTTATTTTCATATAAATTGATTTATCGTATGTTGGATGTTATGTTGAATGACATGAACACGATTCTGTTTATTTAGTACTTTAGTAGCACTGGGCCTTATATTTTGGTATTTTAAAATAACATAAAATAATGATTGGTTTTGAAAAGGGAATTTAAGTTATTTTGGAATTTATATATGTTTTAAATAATTATCTTAAATTATTTGGAGAAGTAATCTATTTTAAAATCAAAGGTGTGATTTTTAGGGATATTATAATATAATAGCTTTATAAAACAATTTAGCCAGAGATATAAAAAGTGAATAAAGATTTTAAAATCTTGGAAAACAAGCCAGTCTTTTATAATAAATGGATATTGTTTTAAAAGGAAGATAAAAATATTTTTATAAAAATATTTATTAACCATAGAGTCGTATATATTTATATGGGTACATATATAAAAATGGGATTTATAAATGTGATAAGTTATAAAAGTGATATTTTACAAAAGAAGTGGAGAATTGCAAAATCATATTTTTGTTGGAAAAAGTATGGATTTATAAACATTGTTTATAAATAAAAGGAAACTATTATCATGGGATAGATTGGAAAAAATAAATAGAATGGTGGATTTATTATACAATGTGGAATGTCGTTTTAGAAAATAGTTGATTCTATTTTTGGAAATTGAAGGTGAGGGTAAATTTAGAATTGTTAAATGATATTTTATAAATTGAAAGAAATTTATACATATGGAAGCAAGTTTAAAAACCCTTGAAATTATGTTTAAATGAAATTTATGAATAAGTGAAATTCATAAAGGAAATGGAGTTCAAAATTAAAGGGGTTTTATGAAAGGAAGTTTCATGAAATAAAGGAAATTAAGTATGAATTTTTATCATGGAAATATATCATGTTTTAAAGGTTCTTTATTAATATTGTTTTAAAGTTGTTTTATCAATGTTTTAAATATTTTGAAACATTAATTATTTAAAATATTAATATGGTTTGAAATTGATTATAATTATTTATCAGTAAAGTTTGGAAATTAATTATTAGTATTTATAAAAAAAATATTGAAGATAAATTATTATTGTTTATTTAGGATGTTTGGAATTTATTAGTTATTATTTTAAATATTTTAAAGTTAATATTTACTTATTTATTATATTTACTACTTTATAGTAGTGTTTTAAGTAAATGATTAGAACTTATATTATGAATGTTTTCAAGATTTATAAATAGGGTTTTATAAACGAATGTGGATTATATGAGAAATCTTATAATATGTTTTGGAAAACGTAAAGGAAGATTGGTTAAAAGATAAAAGGTTTAATAAATGGTTTAGATATTTATAAAATAATTTTAGAAGCGGATTTATAGATTTATAAAAGGAGTTTTATAAATGGTTTTGTGGATTTATGATGGAGATATGAATGATTTTAGGATTGAAATAAAAAGGGAATCTTCCCAAGTATTGGTTAATATACTTATAGTTATTTTCCAAGTATTGAAAATATAAGGATTTGTCGAAGAATCTTTATAAAAGTAATTTGGTACAAATAATACAAAGTGATTTGAGTAAATGAAGGATTTTTAAAAGTGGCTTAGTGTTGCTTGGTGCTTAACCAAATGTTGGTTTCCCTATGGAATTAAATCCCTGATTGAATGTTGTTATTTGATAGTTAAATAACCTACTATCAAAATTGGACTCCAAATATAACTTTGGAAATGTCTAGGAGAAACACGTGAGTTATATGGCACAGTCATCTCCATCGATGCTGTACTGTACGTATAAATCTTGTTTCATTCTCCTAAAATAATGATAAGGAAATCCGACCACTAACGGTTAGGAGGTGATCTCCGCTCTTATCTTTGACTGTTTATTTCCTAAAGAACCGGGGTTGAGTTTATCGGAAATTATCAAATGTTGTTTCGAAGAGACCGAGATCATATATGTTATCCGAAAACCACTTTGATCCAACGAATGCATTTGGAAGTGAAGACATCTTGAAGATGATGGAATTGGAGGCGGAGCTCTCAACTGTTTCGTTCAGTCCCAGAACGAACTTGTATAGATGAATGTTGGTATTGCATTGTTGCCTAGAGGGCAGTATTAGCATTCTAAGTGGGAAGTGCTATATAAAAAGTTAAAACGTAGTCTCAAGCCTCATCGACCGGTAATGACTAAAACAGGGAAGATGCAGTATGGCTAAGTGGATCGCTCTCAACTAGGGTATGATCGTCCCTATATAGTGTCGCTATTATCTCTCAAATTCGTATGCTTCGAGGCCCAAAAAGCAGGGTGATCATATTCGGTACTACTAGTCAAGTGGTAGTCTGATCCGGTGTTGGCAGGGGAACCATGCAAGGTCCTCGGTGTTATTTTATCTAGAGATGCACCGTGACGGGCGGTACCCCAGTAGCCCAGTCATTGTATGGAATCCATTCCCCAATACGAGCCTTTACGGTTTTAGTTGTATACATATTATGCTGGAATTTAATTAATGTTACAATTTCGGCTAAGATCAATAAGTATTTGTATCTAGACACTATTATACTATCAGAGAATTTCATATAGAATGTTTTTGTTATCGTAAGATAAAAATCCGTTCGTGTTTATGTGCGGCGTGGTCTTACGAGATACTTTCGATTTTCAAATGGTTTTCTAGAACTTTAAAATCCAGCTGGGTGTGTTTTCTCACGCTAGTTTTCCAAACTGACTCGGGTGTTATTTCATTATAATACTCGGGTCAGACCGAGCATATTTACAGATTGCTTTGGATACATTGGAGCTCAGGAGACGAGTTGGAGGTCTTCAAGTCGTATTCACGTATATGTTTTATTTCCGCTGTTTTGTTCTTGAAATCGTCAACAATTGTGAGGACAGGTTGTTATATCTGTCCAAGCTAGTGATTATGATTGTTGTTGTACTCTGATGAATGTTAGTATATGACAGTTTCTCTTTTGTAAAGAAATTTGATATTATATTATATATGTTGTTCCGCTGCGATTATGAGATTCTATGTTGTTTTAATTTCTTCCTCTTCTCTTCTCATATTCTTTCTTCTTCTTTCCTATAACTATCAGTCTTTCTTTTCACTTTAGATTGGACATGTGTGGTTTATTGTCAGCTTGAATTGTACGGATTGGCTGGTTATTACCCTTGGTATCAGAGCCAGGTTTAGTGAACACCTAGGCTTTGATGGGAATTTACTCATTCGAGATAGGGTAAGCGAGACCCTATGATGAGTTTGAGTGTATGCATATGAGTGCGTATTTGTTAGTGATTATAATAATATTTTATATTGTGTTAACTAATCTGTTGAGTGGCTTATGAATTCTGGTCGATATACGGGACGCCACGATATCGATAAGGGTTTCTAAACGCTCAAACGAGGCCAACCGATACAGTATTGTTTCAAAAGTGGGTAAATGAAATAATTTTACCTAGATTATATTTTATATATAAAGGAATAACTTTTTAGAAATTATTATAGTTATATATGGTGTGTTTGGTTGTTAGTAATATTTGATTATATAATTATGAATTATAAATATGATTTATAAATGTGATTTATAAATGGAAAGGAAATGAAATTTTCATAAGTATGTTTATAGATATGATTTTGTAAAATGGAAATGGTTTTAAAACAAGAAATTTGAGAATTTAAAACCCAGTGGTTTGAAAATGGTTTTCAAAGGGTTTGAAAAAAATAATAATAGTATTGTTTTGGGAAAATGTTTAACTGGAAATATTTTAAATGGAATTTAAAAGAAATAGAAAGCATCGAACTCACCTCAGTCGTTGGAAAATAATTCTGTTGATGACAGCCACATCATCGGTATTCATTTTTGAGTTTCTAAGTCATGAATTGCTACCTTAGAGATATTCCATTGAAGTTTTGTTTTGATAAAACAATTTTTTTTTAGATTCCAAAAGTGTAATTTGAAATATAAAGGAGTTATGTATATATATATATATATCATTTCAAAATGATTTGAAATAAAATCAGGTGTTTAAAATCCTGGAAATTTCTATCTAAATGCTGGGAAAACATAAGATAATAACTTTTTGGACTTCAAATTTGAAAATGGTATATATATGAAAAGAAAATTTGGAATCGAGATATGAAATTAAATATTTTAACTTAAATAAAGTTAAGTAAATTGAGCAATGGATAAGAAATAAGTATACAACTTATGAATTTGAAAGAGATAAGTTAAAACAAATTTCTATATTTGTTGGATATGTTAAGGAATGAAAATATAAATGGAGATGGGTAATTAAATTTTACTTAAGTAAAGTTGAATAAATGGAGTTAATAAAATTGAATTTGATTTGAAATGGGATTTAACCTAAGCTGAGTTGAATAAAATGGATTTGAGTTGAATTTGAGTTGTGAAATGAATTGATGAAATAAATATATACTTGAGTTATAAAATGAAATTTAACTCAAGATAAGTAAGATGGGATGAAACGAGTAAATAAATTAGAAATTGGCTTTCGAAATAAAAGTGAACTTAAATTATAAAATAAAATGCAATTTGAGTTGTTAAATAAATTGGATATGTTTTGGAACGTTGTTTGCTATAAATAAATAAAATTGATTGTAGTAATGAAATAAATTATTGAAGTGAACTAGTAAAATTAATTAATGTAATGTATGAATTGAATTGGGGTAATGAAGTAAATTAGTGAATGGAATAATGAATGTTCAATAAATGAATGTTAATTAGTTGGATGTAAATCAATTGAAAGTAAATGAATTGAATGAAAATCAATTTAATGTGAATAGATGGGTGTAAGTCAAATTAATGTGAATAATTGAATTTGATTTAAATTGAGTGTAGATCAATTAAATGCAAATGGATTGAATGTTAATTAATTGAATGTTAGTAAAATAAGGGTGAATCAATTGGAAGTGAATCAATTGCATGTTAATAAGAAATGAAAGTGTATAAGTGTAGTGTTGACATTCGAAAATGCAATTTATATAATGACAATAAATTGGATGGATGTTATTTGTTTAATAAGTTCTCTTGTTACATTCACTAAAATTGCATATAGTTATGGTATAGTCTATGTTATTTAGTGATATTATTTTCTATGTACATATTCTCATTGTTTGTTGAGTGATTAGTAGGTACGGATTGGCGGGTTGTTACAATCCAAGTGATAAATTTGCGAGTCGTTACATTCTTTCCCCCTTATAAGAATTTCGTCCCCGAAATTATACCACAACCCTATTCCTAGAAATACCTAAAACTATTCATCAATATGTATGATATACATAGATTATTCCTATGTAAAAATCTGGTTTGATCAATGACTTGAACACATAACTTTCCTTCCGAACTAGTATTGCTCACTCGACTTCCTAGTGCGGATTTTGATCAAGCTTCTTAGTTAGAAACCTCTGTTCTCCTTGCATAGTCATAAACTATGATAGATAACCTTTGGTTCCATATAAGAACCCTCATCAACGCTTGCCGTAAAAAATCAGGCAAAAAATCCCTATTCGGAATGGTGTGAAACACCTCGAGTCATGTACTTGAATCTTGGATCGAAAACTATGTGAAAAGGAGAAATGATACGTGCAACCTACGTACTAATCCTGTTGGTTCCTACTTTCCAAGATTATAATTACCCTTTTTAAAGAATCACCATTTTACTTAAGAACATTACTTAAGTTTATTAACATTTTATAACTCAAATTCATTTTAGTATGATACTCTTATATATCCAAAAGAGTATATACAGTTTCAAATCTTAAATTGGTTTTACTTAACCTAGGATGTTCAACAAATTTAAAACTATATTTATTAGCCCGCTCTTAATCAAGACATCTTTTTATTTGGAAACTCTATTCTTTTAAGGGAATTGATAACACAATACCCAAATTTTATTTCAAAAACCATTTGAAATGATACTTTATATTTAACCTTTTTGAAAACATATTATATAGCCCGAGTAACTCTAAAATGATATCAAGGAACTGGGCGCTACCAAATAGTATTATCTATCCCTTTTACTAAGTAGGGAAATACTCAAGAGAAGTGTTTACCATCCGAACACATCTCTTACCCATTTTTAGTCATTTCCAAGACACCCGAACTAGTTAATCGTAAAAATATTTCTTTCTTCACAAATTCCTTTAAAAAAATTATTTATAGATAAATAGTTCTTTAAGAAAATCATCCATTAGCTTTGGATTCATTCGGATTCGAACTCGTTTCGATTGTACAATGACAAAGAGGATAATTTACTAAGTGCACTATCATATCTGCCTAAGCAAACATTCAATTGTCTCATAGAAGATTATTCCGATTATCACAAAACAGATCGAAACTCCTTCCCGAACTGTCCAAAGAAAACTTTACTTTAAAATCTATTTTAAAATATTTATCTCTTAAAATCTCTTTAAGTACAATTACTACAACTTTTCCAAAATCATTTAAATCTTTATCATAGCCACTGGGATTTAATATTCTCACAATCCATTTCATATTTATATGGTCATCTAAAGATTTTCTTTTAACTAAACACATTCTATTCTAAACCCAATTCTAACCTTACATCTCATCGATAACTACATAGGCTTTTGAAAATCATTCATAAAATATATCCTAGGTAAAATTATTTCATTTACCAATTTTAAAACAATATTATGTCAATTGGACTTGTTCAAGTGTTTAGGAAATCCCTATCGATAACGTTGGCCAAACGAATCGACTAGAATTCTTAAGCCGCTCAACAGATCAACAACACAATATAAAACATTTTTACTCACTAACAAATACGCACTCATATTTATAATACATTCAGGCTCATTCAAGGGTCTCACTTACCCTATCTCAAATTAGTATGCCCCACCAGGGCCAAGGTTCTCGCTTAACCTTTAGCTCTGATACCAAATGTAACGAACCTGATTTTCGATCCTCAAAAGAATCGACACTAATATGTCCACTATATTACATGCTGAGCATTCAAGTGCTGGAAATACCGATTTGTTAAGGAGAAAGAAGAAGGTAGAAGATAGAGAAAACTAAAACAACACAGAATCTCACAATGTGGCAAATAATATATAATACAACCATGATCTTTATAAAAAGGAAACATCTTTATTCATATATACAACATCATAGTACATTAGACTTATCCTAAATTTTTGGACAGTTAAAGAAACCTGTCCTCACATTGACAAACATACAGACTCTATAATACAACGGATGTAAAAATATGTGAATATGTCTTGCCCATCCAGCTCCTCTCCAGCTTCAAAATATCTAGCCAAACCTGGAAAAAACATGCTCGGTCTGACCTGAGCATTACATGGAATAATGCCCGGGACAGTCTGGTAAATCAGCGTGAGTAAAAATCGATAACAAGTGTAACGACCCGTAATTTTTGATAATTAAATTTATTAAATTAAATAAAGTTTTGGAGTTTGATGTTATGAAAACATAAAAAATTAATATTTAATAATAAGATAATAACTAGAATGAAATGTGATGGTATTAATTTAAGGTAATCAATAACTACTTTAAATGTAATTCCCATTTAATTGAAATGATTAAAAAGTTATAATTGGTTATAGATTGAAAATTAATTGTAATAATGTGTGTATTAATTGATAATTGGATTAAAGGAGTAATTAATTATCTAAATGGTGTATTAATTAATGAAATAGTATTTAATTAATTGTAATTGATAAATGTAGTGTTGTGGTAGTAGTTATGACATTTGTGTGTAGATAACAAACTTACAAATGTTATTAAATTAAGAAAAGGTAACGATTGTCATTTATTACCAATTTATTTAATCTGTTGAATTAAATTTGAAATCAATTGCAATTAAATGTAATTAAATATCACGTTAATATGAGTTAAGACGATAACTGCAAAATGTGAATGTAATAAAATGTATAAAAATGTCAATTATATTCTTAAGGCAATAATTTATTTAATTAAAAGAGTGGAACAAAGATAAATTAATTTATTGGGATTTTAAATTATAATTAATGTGAAAATTGACAAAAAATCAATATAATTGAAATGTTGCAACTAATATGGTAAAAGATGATAATTGTGGAATATTAATGCAATATGATGTAAACCAATGTTAACTAGGTCCATAAAGTAATGATTGATTGAATAAAAAGATTGAAATCAAATTAAATCAACTTATTGGAATTAAATATATAATCAATTGGATTTTTATTACAGTTGGAATTGAACAATGTAATTAGTATAATATTTAACACTAAATTGATGTATGTTCGTTTTAAATTATTGTAAATGCCTAAGTAATCAAAAATGGTGAAAATTGTTAGTTTATAAATATTGAATTGAAAAGCGATTTAATTTAATTTAATATTAATCTATTTAATTAACGTGAAAATAGCCATTTTGAAAACTGTCTTGGATTTTGATGAAACCAATTTCATCGGTTCCATAACGTTGAATTATTGTAGGATTTCAAGTTTCGTAGTGATCAGACATATCGCTTGATCGTACTGACTCGAAACGCCTAGAAATCAATTTAATTGAATTCAATTTGAAATAAGCTAATTTTAAAGCTAACTTGTTCATACGATGGAATTAGGACTTGAAACATGTTCCATTGAGTTTAAAACTATCGAAAACATCTATTTTGATATATGGGATGACCCACTTTCGTTTCGAAAGCGAAATGGGCTTTTTGGGTCGCTATTCGTCGTTCGTACAAATTCAATATGTGTTTATTTTCTTATCAGGCTTTGTTAATATAAATAGTCTTGTTTCCATTTTTCTTATTCTGTACGTACATCAACTTCTGTCTATCTTTTTCTTTTCAATGGCAGAAACATATCCCAATTTCGAAACCCTATGCCAATTTAAAAATCAATTTCAAAATTTAAACTCCTCAAACTATATCGAATTACATATCGTTGGAAAGCTCTCGCTAAGCGCAATCCACTGCAGTGATTCATTTTTCAATTGGATGCATCATTCGACCAAAAATCGATGAAGAAGTTTCGGTCGTCCGTTGCTAGGGTTTATTATTCGATGGTGGATCTTCGTCGATAGGATGATCGGTGGGTACCTCGACGTAGAGGGCAAAAAATGATGATGATCTACGGCGACAAGATCATATGGAAGTGGCCACGATTGCCAAAAACGGCCGTGAAAGGGTAGCAGTGGCGCGTGTGCCTGGGGCCATCGTAGGCGATCGCGCCACCATGACCAGGCGCGGCCTGGAGTGGGCGAGACGACGACACTGTCTGATTGGCGTGGATCTGCTTGTAGCGGCGCCGATAATTGGATGTAGAAGTGGCGGCTACGCATGTACAGGATATCGATGCAGAGGGTTTGAACGCGAACGAAGCTGCAGGTGACGTGTTATCTCGTGATTTGCCTTCTGTTTTTTTATTATTTATTTTAGTTTTAAATTCAAACGTTCTAATATGCATAACTTTAGCATATGAGGTCGGATTTATGCGTGGTTTGTTCCATTGCGATCGTATCGGAATTTCGGACATTTTGACATAGATTTGGATAAATTCTGGGACTGTTGAAATTTGGGCTTTATTTTGGATTTCAAATCGATTTGAAATCAAAGGCGAGTGTTTTGACCCACTCACAACTACTAAATTATCTTATGTTAGTTAAATTGAATTTATGATATGATTTGGAATTTATTGGTTGATGTTTGGTATATTTGATTTGTCATTCTAGTTAAATTTAACTTTTATTGCATTTAATTATCGTTTAATTTAATATTGAATTTAATTGTCAATTTAATACCTGTTATTGACAATCAGTTATCTATTGATGTTTATTGGCTGATTTGGGTGATGATTGTGATGTATGTTTAATTGTTGATATTGGATGATTTGATGTTAATATTTATATTGTTATAACACTATAAGTTCCCTTAGTTATTGTTAAAAAATCCCTATGGGTTGAAATGATACATACCCGAACGATCATATAGAATAGGAGAAAATCGTTATGGGTTGAAATGATAAACCCAAGCGATTTCATTGATTTGGAATTTGGGATCGTGGGTTGAAATAATATATACCTGTAAATTTAAATTTTTGCAGATTGAAAAGATAAATATCCGTATCACTTGACCATAGGGTAGAAAATTATATATAGACATCGGATTGGTTAAATTAAACGATTTTGAAACCCTTAAATCTTGAATTGAATTAAATGATATTTTGAAGAAAACTGATATATATAAATTGAATTACTTTGAAAATCCAAGTTTGAAGGTTGGAATTGGAAATTGGTTTAAATCGAAATTCTAAAGTATTTTCATCTATTTTAAATCTATTTAATGTATTTTAACCCATTTTAATCTATTTTAAATCTATTTAATCTATTTTAATACTATATTAAACTATTTTAATCTATTTTAAATTATATTAATCTATTTTAATCTATTTAAACTATATTAACCTATTTTAATCTATTTTAAACTATATTAATCTATTTTAAATTATATTAATCTATTTAAACTATATTAATCTATTTTAATCTATTTTAAACTATATTAATCTGTTTTAATCTATTTTAACTATCTTAAACTATTTTTAAAACTATTTTAAACTATCTAAACTATTTTCTGAATTTTAGGTTTATAAAGTGGAAGTTTTATATTTAAATCCTTGATTTTTAAGTAGAATACGATTAAATGGTGTTATAACATAAGTAGGGATTTAAATGACATATTTGAGGAATATGATGATTTTAAATGAGGATTTAATCTATTTTGGAAATATGAATTCGAAAGTGATATGATTTCAAATGTGAGATAATTTTGAAAGTAAATATGATTTCGAAAATGATATGGTTTTGAGAATATGATATTTTGATATAAATTAAAAGTCGGTTTTGGAAATGTAAAAGAACCATCCGGTGTGAAATAAGCATTTGGTTGTTAAAGGGACCGGGATCAGATATTGTCATACTCCCTGCCAATACCGAAACCACTTTAACAACTGTGTAGGTGGTGGAGATTCTAGAAATGAAGTAGGATGGTTTGGCGAACGATTCTATATGAGGTATTTACGTAGCCCTGACTCCTATGAGGCAACTTAGATGTGACTAAAACAGGAGCTATACCTGGGCCAAGTGAGGTCATTCCTCCGATCGGACATGCTTCTTCGACACTATATTATGACTTTGTGATTGATTTGGTGGCCACCTTTAATTTTGATTATGGGAGTGTGTTTCGAGGTGAGTTGTTGTAGCTGCTATGCGTTACCACCAGCCCGGTTCTGCAAAATGGTAGAGTCCTACCCTGGCATTGCCTCGAGTGTTGTGTTCACATGCCCTATCACGCCTTCTACGAGTTTGTTTTGTACCATGCCTATGGAGTGCCCTCTGGGTAAACTTTCAGTTTACGGAGGAGCTTACGGTACTGTATAGACTATGGGAATATATAAAATGTGTTAAGGGGGATATGGGTAACGCCTTAACCTATTTTAATACTTTACTTTACTATAGACATTATTATAATAGCGTATTGTACTATGTATGTAGATAGTTTAACGGATTCTTAGGAGATGGAAATCCCGAACATCTCTTAAGTTATTGCACTCACGTTAGACACTGGATAGGAGATGTCAAAACCCGTAAACATCTCCGACGCCGTCACACTCATATTTATTTACTGTTGATTTAACTTACATAAGATCTTTTAGTTATGACTCGAGTGTTTGTCTTTTCAATTCGCTCGGGTCAGTCTGAGCTTTTCAATGTATCGAAGACTGCTCTTGAAGGACGAAGACGAAGATTTAGTACTATTACTATTTATTCTATCATTTCCACTGCATCATGTTGTTCCGCTACATTATTTATTTATTACTGCTGTATGTACTCTGATCTATATTGTAAAAGTGTAATCAATTGTTATTTGTAAAACAACTTCATGAACTGTCTATTTAATTATTATATTTTGTCATTCCGCTATGAGATTTTGTGTTTGTTTTCTTTCTTTCTCTGCTTTTACTAATTTACCCCATAACAATCTACCCCTCTGAATGGTTTGAGTTGGCATGCGTGTCGAGTTAAACCGTCCAAAAAGGTAGGTCATTACAACAAGTAACAACCAAACTGATTTCTACATTTGAAAAACTTTTCAAACAAATGGTATCTCATAAGACCACACCGCACATAAAAATGGATGGATTTTTATGTTATGATAACCAAAACATTTTATATAAAAATCCAGTGATATTATCATGGTGTCTAGGTTTAAAGTAAATAGATAAAATAGCTGAAATGCTTGCATCGCACATTCCAACATACTAGGCTCTACAATCGAAAACTTAAGGCACATATTGGAGATTGGATTCCAACTAATGACATCGCTACTAGGGTACCGCCCGCCACAGTACACCTCTAAAAAATGTACCGAGGTCCTACCTAACGACCCTTACCAATACAGGACCGGCCTATCCCTTACTGGATAGTACCGAATATATCATCACCCTGGTTGCTTTGCAACCTTTAACCATGCGCTCCCATTTACACGAATTCATTGATGATTGTGTATATATCTAGAAGGGGATTATATACCCTAATGAGTGCGACCCACATAGCCCTGCTGCATATCCAATGTTTTAGTCATTCCCGGTTAATGAGGCTTGAGGCTACGTTTTACCTTTCTGAATAGAAATCCATCTTGGAATGCTAACACTGCTCTCCAAGCGTCAATGAAATGCTAGCATTCATCCATTTTTGAATCACCCTTAGGTTAGTAGCAGTAGCCCTTGCACTTCAAAGAGCACCATTTTCAATCATCATCAAGATGTCTTCCACTCGAACGTATATGTTGGTTCGGAGTGGTTTTCGGATATATAAATCCGATCTCGGTCTCTCCGTACCAACAACCGATAATTTCCGGTTGACTCATTCCTGGTTCTTTTGGAAGTAAGTATTCGAGTCCTTGTCGAAAACTAGAATTTTACATTCATACTTCCTAAGTCAAATTAGGCCAAATTTGATAGTCGGTTATTTAACTATCAAATAACAACAAAAAAATCTAGAGATCTAATTATCCAAGGCTATCACTAAGCCTCAAAACCATTTTCATTTATAAATCTCCTTTCCCAAACATTTATCAACATTCCTATACTTATCTCTTTTGCATAAGTATATTCAAAAAACAATTATAAGATTTCCCATTTCCAAATCTCTTAAATGGATTTAACTACATCATTTAAATTGGAGAAAAGGATAACTCTAAGCACTATTCCTTCAGCGTTAAGTGTGGAACGGATGTTCCATACCATCATTTTTTTAAAAGGTCAACCTCGAGAAACCCAAACCTCGAATTCCTGTTGTAATTATCTTCAATAAACCCTTTTATAAATTTCCCTTTCCCATGAAATCCTTTTTGCTTTAACCCAAACCCATTTACAAAACATTTATCAAACTCCATACTCATTTATGAGACTCTTTATAAATATTCAAACCCGGTTATATAAACTTCTTTATAAACTTTCAAACCTTGTATAAAACTTCCCTTTATAGACATCCAAACCCATTTATAAAATATTTTTATCAACATTCAAAACTATTTCTAAAACTCGTTTTATGAATACCCTAAAATTATTCATAAACTACTTTATATAATATTCAAAACAATTGTCAAATCATTCTTCAAATATCTTGTTCAAAATAGAATAACCTTGAAGACCATTTTAAGAGAAAATGGAATATTAACTTTCCAAAAGAAAACGGAGGCTTAATGATTACAATGGATCATTAATTTAGGTTTACTTATTCAAGTTATATCATGGGTATTGCCTAACATTAGATATGTAAGGGATTCACACATAACATCTAATCAATCATAGGTAGATGTCCAAGTTAGAAATATAGATATAGCCATTATCAGGTGTAATTTTTTTACATATAGAAGTATATTCCATATGCTTAAGTTATCATGACCCGCTTATTGAAATTAACTTCCTTGTGTCTATCACGTTACGGATATTCAGCATTTATGCTAAACCCAAGTCACTTACTTCCCATAAAATGTGCCAACGTTTTATAATCACTATTTTAATTCATTTGGCTACTTAATGGTCCAAACAAGAGGTCCTTTGATTTAAAATCAATTAATCTTAAAAAGAAAATTGATTTAAAATATAACCGATCGGGTTTAAAAAAACCTTTGAAAAGATTAAATTATATTTAGTTGGCTTAATCACAGTTATATCTTAATTAATCATAATTAAATCAAGATTAAATCATAATTAAACTTTAATTAACTTAATGAACTTAGTTAAGTCCTAATTAACTTTTTAATGCATCTTAGTTAAGGTTTAAACAATTCATTATTAGTTAAACCCTAATTAATTAAAATTAATATAATAATCACTTAATTAAATAATAATTAATTAACCTACTTAACTTAATTAAATAATAATTCATCATTTAATTACTTCTTAACTTCATAAACCACTAATTAAAAACTTTATTAATCACTAATTAATCATTAACCTTCCTTAAGTGTTACTTAAACCTTAATCACTTACTTAATTACTAATTAAGTACTAATTACTTTTAATTAATTTATTAAATAAATAAATTATTAAATTATCTAAACTTAATTCTTTTTATGTTACTAAATAAGTTTGGAAAACTTTTGCAAAACAATTCCAAAATTAATCACTTAAAGATAGAAATCGTGAATTTTTTTGTCGAACTACATCCATAGCGGCTATCGTTATGAGCGTAGTTCGCTCTATCTTATTTTAGTGAAATACTTCACTTAAATTCCTTCTCCTACATGTTTTGAGATCATATGTAGAAATTTTTAGAAACCTTAAACCAAGATAAAACTTGAAACCATTTCCAAACTTTGAAACTAGAAATCATAGTTTTGATTTCAGATCGGGTCTCACGTCCGTCGCAACACACAAAGTTGTTAACTCTGTTTCAAATCAACATACTTGATTCTTAAATCACAACCATACATTCATACTACCATACTCTTAACATCCCAATGAAAAACACATAAAATCATATGGTTATATGCTTACTAACTCGACAACATCACATTCAAATCTCAAATCCAATACCAAACATAACATCCATCAAATGACCAACGACCAACATAATAACCATTCAATTTTCTCATCATATTATCACCACAATAACACATCATAATTAGGTGAAAAACCATTTCAAAACAAAGTAGTTTGACTCACCGAACATCTTTGAAACCTGAAATGCCTTTGATGCACCAAAAATATGTCATCTTCCACTTGATTTTTGGACATATTACTCTCAGAGTTTGAAAAGTGATCAAAAGAAATGTTTTATAAAATTCTTTTCTCTACAATTTAAAAATAATAATCACTCAAATCAGATTTCTTTTGAGGTAGATATGGTCAAAAGAAGGAGAGCTATTTTCGGACATGAATTTCTGAGTTTAAAAGTGCACTACAAAGAAATGAGATTTTGACAAACCTAAGCTTAAAAATAGAAAAAGTGGTAAAAAAGAAAGTTGTAGCTACTAAAATTTTATATGATTTGAAAAAAGAAAATCCTGATTTGGTTTAAAATAGATGAAGTTATGGCCGAATAAAGTGAAGGAAAAATGGAGAAGAAAGAGTTTAAAAACAAGTTTGCATCTTTACAACAATTTAAATCTTTTGATTTTAACAAAACTTAAAACTAACATAAGAAGCCATGAAATTTTTATGGAGGATGTTAGAGAAAATGGAGATAAGAGTGTAAATGAATTTTTGTGAGTATGGATATGTATTTATAGGCAAAGAATTAGAGAATTCATTAAATTACCCTTAGATTTAACTATGCATAATATGTCATGATGTGTATGGTCACATCACCTACCTACCCTCCCTCTCTTGTCATGTCCCCCTACCTACCCCCTAGGCTTAGGTTTTGATGTTATGGTGATGGAAAGGAAAAGCCAAGAGGTAATGAGTATGTACTCTGTATATATATAAGTGTATGTGTGTATATATGTTATTATTTTTAAAACCATGACTTGTCACATCACTTCCTAAACATAATTAACATAAGATAATATATTACCAGATGTATTATTATATGGTTAATTATCTACTATATATGTGTATATATAGCTAGGCCTGTCAATTTTACGGGCTTCGGCCCGGGCCCGGCCCGAACCCGCCCTATTTATGCGGGTACAGGTTTTGCCTTTTACTACCCAAGCCCGACTCAGGCCCGATCCGGGTCGGGTACGGTTTTATCAAAACCCAGCCCGGTTGGCCCGACCCGACTATTAGTTTTTCGTCGTATCAAAACATGAGTGCGTATGTTATTTATTTACCATTTTGTTTGTTTAAATGTAGATGTTTTTGCATACTTTTGTTATGAGCTTGACTACATCACCATCCAATTTATATGTTAACATTGTTTGTATATAAATTTTACTAAAGTTGTAGTTTTAAAATATGGTTTTAACATAAATATTTTGAGTTAGGTATATAGTTATTACCCAGCGGGCTTAAAAAGTCCGACGGGCCGGGCTCGGATATTGGGTTGAAATACCCTATGGGTTCGGGCCGGGCTCGGGTTTTAATTATTGTAATTGGACTCGGGTCCGGGTTTTATAATACCCGAACCGAACCCTGCCCATTGACATGCCTACATATAGCTCATAAAGGAGAACAAACGTTTTCGACAACTTTCCGATGTCGAAAAGTCGAAATTCCGAAAAACGTTCTTTGGTCACATTTTCTATTTTCCTACGAACTATTTATTTTGGTAAACAAATTTTAAAAAAGATTTTACCTTCATTATCAAATAATTATAATAGGTTTGTTTGTAAATAAAAACACATTTATTTAATATTTAAACTTAACTTGAATTTCCGAAGAAATATATAAATCGATGATATCAACAGTCGATGTCACTATATTAGTGTATGAATCTAGAGCCGTGCACGGTCCTTATTATTTAAAAGAAGTTTATTGATAAAATGATTTTCGGCTGTTTTATCGATAATTTACCTAGGACGATATTTACAAATTATCAATATTTTACCTCGATATTGTCCGCAAATATTTTTCCCAAATAAAATAACTATTATTATTTACCAGTTAAAACATGATTATTTCTTACTTTTAAACCCATATCTAAATATTTTAAAAATAAATATAATTTATCTAAATGATAAATTTACGTGTCGTTACATTAATATATAAACATTTATTTAGAAACAACATAAGCTTATATTTCAAAACCATACTCTAAAATCCATAATCATTTCGACTAACTTTATTTTAATATATATAATTACTTATTAAAACCATATATAAAAAGATATTGCATTGATATTGAAATTTAGTTTGGAACCGATATTAATATAAACTCTCTTTTGCAAATTTCTTTTAATTAAAATATATTTGTATAAAATAGATATACAAATATTTATAACAACCCTAAACCTTTGAATTAAAATAGTTCAAAGTCCATAAAACACGAGAAAGTTTACTACTCCAATAATCCAAATTCATTACAAGACCCTAGCAATAAATTAGTCCATAGAGTTCAAACTCTATATCATCTCAAGCCAAGAATTAGAGAAATAAAAACTAAAGAAAATAGAAGAATTCAACTAGCAAAAACTGATGAAATCAGAATGCTATCTAAAAAAAAGCATAAGGAAATCAAGCAAAATGAGACACGCCTATAGACACAAAAATTTAAAAACTTTGTTGTTTATTCTCATGGCGATGACGAAGAAATGCTATTTCAACCATTTAAACCTCAAAATTTTACAAAACTCCAACTTGAAGGTTTTAGATAATAGTCTAAGCTTTCAAAAAAGAAAAAGATCATCAAATTTGGACTTACGATTCAAAAGTTATGACCAAAACAATTCTCAGGTTTAAAATTCAATATCCTTGTTGTTCATTCTCAAGACATCAACCAAGAAGTGCAATTTAGACCATTTTAATTTCGTAATTAAAAAAAATCAAAACAGAAAACTTATAACACAAAGTCTATGCTTTCCAAAACATCAAAAATTATCGAATTCTGATCTGTAACGAAAAAGATATGGCCAAATCAATTTCAAGTTCAAACTTAGAAAATTATGTTAAAGACAACAATGTAATTATACTTTCAATTGTATTTCATTTCAAGTAAATGGAAAAATCTTAGAAAGTAACCAATAGAGAAATTATTTCTCATTGAATCTAGTTATTAACCTAAAAATATTGATCTTCAACGGGTTTGAAACGTGTAAGTTATCGTTGTTTTACTTCAGCACATTTTCCTAATACATTTTCAACAACCATAGAAATCCAAAATCATCATCTCAATTCACAAATTCAATCAAAACAACAAACATACAACCAATTATTCAAAAATAGATGTGTGAGTAATAAACTCACCTTAATCCCTATATTTTTCTCAGCAAATCTGTAGCCAATTTCACTTGATTCCAACTTGAAGTAACCCTTGAATTAGTTTACATTCAAACCAAAAACAACCAACATAATAATAAACTGAAAATTGTACAATTCTATAAGATGGACTAGGGCTAAGTATACTTACTCTAACTTTCTTTGATTTTCCAGCAAATTCCCTCTATTTTAATTTGTTGATTTAGCTTCTAGGTTATGAAAGAGGAAACCTAGTTTCATTAGTTTTCTTCTTATGTTTTCTTTTACTGATAGTAAAGGGAAGGTACAAAATAAGAGAAAGAGGATTTTTCTTTTTGACTAAGTGGGCTTAGGTTAAAAACCAAATCCAATAAGAGAGAAAATGTTACTAAATGATTCCTAGAGAAGTGTTACTAATTCTTATTTTGTTTTTATCACTTATAAACAGTAATTTTGCACCAAACAATGTTTTATTTATCATGTATAGTTTCTCCCAAATTTTATAAAACCAAACACAAGTTGAACAAAATCCAAATTTCTATTGATATTGAGATTACTTAAAATTTAAATATAACTTTTGAAAAAAAAGTAATTCTCATTATGTTTAATAAAATAAAATAATAATTGTAAATTCTCATTTTAAGCAATAAATCCCAGTATTAACATTTTACTCTAAACACCAAATTTACATAATTGACTTAGCCATATTTTAATTTTAAATTGAAATTCTCTTTAAGAAATGAAACTCATTTCTTAATTAAATTAACTCAACTATTCTCGAAAACTAGATTTAACATCACAATTATTATTCATAGATCGCACTTTAGAATTTATTTATCCATAATTAAATTTAATCAATTAGGTAATTAACAACTGGCTAGTTACACTTATTACATTGAATTTAAGTGCTTCCGCCATTAATGAGTTTTTGAATAGAGCTCTAATATAGGAAAGTACCATATGATTTTATGTTAGTTCTTTTTCATGCCAGAAGATCACTTGTGCCTTGGGATTTCCACCCATTTATAGCCAATATATCGTAACACCATTGGTGGAAAGCCTTCCCCTTGGATTGATGAATCGGCTTGCTGTGTGTGGCCTAGATTTGAATGCTTGTCATTATCTCGTTGAGTGCATTTTGACGTAGATTACTGACGTGATGCTTTTATACACATAGCTTCTTTGATTCCTTTCATCTATCCTGACCATTGGTTTCCGTATGGGGCTATCTGAGCCATTAATTGTTGATACTTGTTGAAATGCTTTTGACTTTGATAACTATTACCCTCGACTAAGCCGTTATCTTTGCTGGACAATGGTCTTGATCTTGGTTGACATTTTAACTCATACTTTTGGATTACATGCTCTCGACTACTGAGTCTGAAGCTTAAGCTCTCATTGAAACTAAACAACGGGTCTCAGAATTACAAGCCGAAGAATTTTCTTCCCAAATATTCATGAGCTGTACTTTATGGAAATTATATAATAATACATGCCCTCCAAAAGATTACCTTATATGGTTGATATAAGGCGGACTTTGGAAAGAATAATGTCATGTCATGATTAATCCTTGACTTGTTTGTTCCGTCCCCATTGATTCTGATCTTTCGGGTGAAATAGTATTCTGAGAACTTTCGGGAACATTGCTTTACTTATGCAACTCGTAAAGATCTAACCTCATCTAGAGTGTTAAAAACAATTTGAAATCAGTGCCCACGGGTGCTGGTTATTTTGGTCAAGTGGTAAATATTTAAAGGTTTTAATAACCGAAAGGTGAAGATTTAATTTGGGACTGTAATTTAAAGGCTAAGTGGTAAGCGAAACTACTTCGTTGCCAAAGGCAAAATATAATTTGGGACCGGGAGGTCAAAATGTTCGAAACTATGCTTACTACTTGAAGCCATCTAGGCTAAGTGGTAAGCGAATCTACTTTGTTGTCGAGAGGCAAAATATAATTAGGGACCGGAGGTCAAAATGTTTAAAACCGTGCTTACTACTTGAACCATCTAGGCTAAGTGGTAAGCGAATCTATTTTGTTGCCAAGAGGCAAAATATAATTTGGGACCATGAGGTCAAAATGTTTGGAACTGTGCTTGCTACTTGAAGCTATCTAGGCTAAGTGGTAAGCGAAACTACTTTGTTGCCGAGAGGAAAAATATAATTTGGGGACCGTGAAGTCAAAATGTTTGAAACTGTGCTTACTATTTGAAGCCATCTAGGCTAAGTGGTAAGCAAAACTATTTTGTTGCCGAGAGGCAAAATATAATTTTGGAGCGTGAGGTCAAAATGTTTGAAATGTGCTTACTACTTAAAGCCATCTAGGCTAAGTGATAAGAGAAACTACTTTATTGCCGAGAGGAAAAATATAATTTGGGACTGTGAGGTCAAAATGTTTGAAACCGTGCTTGCTACTTGAAGCCATCTAGGCTAAGTGATAAGCGAAACTATTTTGGTGCCAAAAGGAAAAATCTAACTTGAGACCATAAGGTCAAAACTGTACTTGTGGTAAGGAATTTGTAAATGATCATTTGTGATTGGACTTTGAAGAGACGGGTTCTGGTCTTGCATTAAATGCGAGTCCAAGTGTTAATAGTTGATTGGTTATCATCAAAAAGCACCTCTCTTTTCTTATGCGGGAATGTTCTAGCATTTAAGGAAATCTCTTGACATTCCACTTATGGGTAGTTGCTAAATAAGATCTATGGTAAGAAATACTTCTCTCTCTTCAATCCGTGCCATTCTTTTTAATGTAAACAATCTTTATTCTTTCTTTCTTCTTTTTATCCGTTCAAAATTGTGAAACCGCCACTATGGGGAAAAACGCATCAAACAACATATATGCTCCATTGTCTAATTGCATATTTATTCTGTCATTAAATCATGTGCCGTCTCATTGCACATCAGACCACAGATATTCCCCATCATCTAATATGAACTAACATAACAGAAAAACCATATTTTGTTTGATGTTATAGTATCATTTCTAGAATTTCCTATTAGACAACATATAAATATTGACTGATATGAATAATTGTTCACATAATGAAATAAATATGTGCAAAATGAAATCAATGAATTGCAATTTTATTTAAATAAATATTTTATTTCAAATCAAATTCAAATATAATACAACTTTCACTATCACTCTACTTACGTTTTCAAATACAATACAACTTTCACTATCACTCTCATGTATACAACATTTCTCTACACTCTCATATATAACATTTTTTTACTCACACTTACTCAAGTTTGTTTTTGATGTGGATCTTGATCTTGATTTGCTTGCTCCAGCTATCCCATATACCAAACAAATAACCAATGTAGTAAACTGGAAAAGGAAACAAATCTAAATTGCAAAAATAAAATTGAATATTAATATTAATATTGCCTCAGTTTATGGGTTTGTTTTCTCTTCATGTTTTAGACAGGGACAAATATATACGTGCACGGACAACTTATGATATGCATAGTGTATCACTATGAATATCACAAGGTCGGGCATCAATTAAATCTCACGGACAATTGCAAAGGTCAAGCCCGAAGGCTCAACACAATGCAAATGTGCATAAGGTCAACCCCAAGCCTCCTTGGGCTCAACTCAGATGCACATATATACAAGTACAAACCAGGCAGCAAAAAAATCAAAAGTATCTCAACACTACCTTGAACCAAGCAACAAAATGAATCAGGCACATATACAAGTACAAGCACAAACCAGTCGCAAGGGATTCAACCAACAGTGTGCACGCACACATCGTAACCGAATTAGCAAACATTCACACATATACATTCATACATAGTGCGAACCCGTGCTTCGCACATGGTTTTCATTTAAAATTTCAAAAATAAAAGGTAATCTATTTGTAACATGAATCAAAAAGCTATTAGTAGTCAAATGATAATTCGCTTGTTGTTACATCTTTATACTTGTCAGATTAATTATTGACTGATATATTTGGCCCCAGTGCAAATTTATAGCGATTAGAAGATAATTGCTTATAAGGAAATATCAAAGGCACAATAAACTTAATAAGAATTAAAACAACTATAAGATCAATAAGGTGACAGATGACACATCTACAACCATCAAAAAGCAGTAAATAAAATCTAACCTCCCACAATAGAGCTAATACCATAAATTTTAAAAAAATAAATGCAAAAAACCAAGCTCAAAATAAAGCTCTCTCGTCTTTAGTTAGTTCATCAATACTCAAAAAAATTGAATTAAAGATAATCGAATAAAATTGAAATGAAAATCAACTCCTTAATGGCGTCTCACATTACCTACATTGCGGAAAACAATATGCATGCCTGTGAATACCTAGTGCTACCATGTAAGCTTCATGTGTGCTAAGAAAACGATGAGCGTATTCCTTCTGTTGCAAAATAAATATTGATTTTGGATAGAATTCCCTTACACATGGATGTTTTCGATTGAAATAGTAACAAACACAGCAGGAAAAATATAAAACCATCCAAATATTTTTGAGGTAGACCACAACATTAACAATTTGGATGCTTTGCGAATGTGTGTGAAAACTATACTAAATTACAATTGATCAAAATTACTGAGAATTCATTAGTACTGTAAAATATACATGGATGCACAACCTTTAATTTTCTTTAAAAAATACCACAGACTTTAATGTATTTTATAATAGTGTTGTCATAGTTTACTAACAGTATAAGTTGTAGCATCCATGTAGCTCTACCTATACATCACTAAAGTCCATGCACTGAAGATAATGACAACCTCGTGTTGCCTTTATGCATCCATGGTAATGGAATCCACCACATTAATGTCAACCTCCTTGTTTCTGTCAGTGTTTATGTCGAACAAAGACACACTTATGAATGGAGCAATGCTACCTTACTCGTTCAACTTGGCTATTATTTTGACTTGTCTACCATTCTCTACTATTATCGTGGTGTTAACTTTGAATCTGTACCCCCCTTTGGTTTTAATGAATGCAGTGTTTTAATTTTCATATGAGCTTTCCACATCAATCGCAATATCTGTTGCAAGTTAGTGTTAAAACGTGGGTACAAATTACCAACTGAAATTTTGTATACTTCAAGTATAATCTAATGTAGTCAGTGCAACAAAAGTTCCAATCGCTAGCTGCAACTAAATCAAAGAATTGAGGTGGTATTAATTCCAAAAACAATGGTAGACTGAACTGGGAACAAAATCAACTATTGTGCATCATTCAATAAGTAAAGTTTATCATTCAATCTTTCTTTTTTTGGTTACTTCATTCCATTAAATATGAGGCCTAGCAACATATATACACATATTTGTGATTTATTGAAAGAAATGAATCTTTTTAATCAAAATATATTTTCACATATTTTTTAAGCTATAAAAGTATGTGAGTTGGAGATATGTTAGTCAAAATCAAAAAGTATTGGTAACCACATTTAGTAACTGCTTTACAATTGATATTTTCTTTGCTTATACTCCGAAAATTGAAATATAATGTATCATTAAAGACAGGTTATATTGGTAATGAATGAATATTGCTGACATGTTATAGGTGTCTTAAGTACCATGAAAATCGAAAGCAATAAATATGCAAATTTAATGAGAATAAGGAGAAAGTCAAGCTTCAGCTGATATGACCTAATATTGCAACTAAAAAGTAACTTAAAAATTGGTATACCCGAAAGTAGCCATCTCATTCATTGATGCTCCATTCCCATCATCAATTAGTTGCATTTTTTCATACCCATTTCTTCACTTGATGCAAAGAAGTTACTTTCCTCATCATCAATTAATTATATGGTTTTGCACCAGTCTCTTCAATTAGCAGGTGAAATAACTAAAAGAAATAAACTGAAAAAATTGTTAGTATATGTGGTTAAATTCCAAGGAAAAGTCTATGATGTCAATAAATAAACAAATAAATCAACATTAACAGTATGGTAGCAC
Source organism: Allium fistulosum (assembly GCA_030737815.1). Taxonomy (NCBI): domain Eukaryota; kingdom Viridiplantae; phylum Streptophyta; class Magnoliopsida; order Asparagales; family Amaryllidaceae; genus Allium; species Allium fistulosum. The sequence continues at coordinate 490,474,420 of CM060905.1, read as the reverse complement.
AATCTTTCTGAAATGAAACTAAATGTTAATAATATATTTAATGTATTTATATGCAGTAATAAATTTGCAATATCCATATATAGAAATTAATAAATCTAAATAATTGAGAATATCAAAATTAAAGTCATAATAAAACATGGCATGCCTTATGTATAAATGATGCTTTATTAAGATCAAGTTCTTGGCAGTATATTTTCTAATTCAAATTTATTTTTGTGAACTAAAAATAGCACCACTTAATACTATAATAGATATGTTTACCAAGAAGACAACTTAAAAAGGAAAAACAATTGAGTATCCTAATATATCTTTCATTTAGTTATTTTCTATATTAATAAGATCATGAATAGTTTAGGAAACAAACAAATACGTAGCCAAGTAAACGAATTGCTTTATTAATAGAGATAATTTATGCACTAAAAGGTACAATTATAGTTACAATTTATTCCTTTACTTTATGCACTAAAGGTATAATTGTAGCTATTTTTTTTCTTAAATTTGAATAACTGCGTGGTTCAAAGAGTTTGGTCCATAGATTTTTTTTCAAGGTTTTGAGGTTAGCTCGTCGGTTCATACATGCAAGGTTATTTGATTTTCAAAATCATAATGCTCTAAGGTCGAAGATTAACCATGGTCAAAACGTGGTTGGATCGGGTCTTTAAAACACTTATTTTAAGTACTTACGGTAAAGAACTTATAGCTGCAAATACCTTTCACTCCTTACGTGATCTAAATTATCATAATTTGGAAGTAAATAATGTATAACTTTGGTATTCTTATGAAACAAATTTCATTTATAAGACCACTTGCACATTGCTAATAAGAGGGAAAATACCATAGTGAATCCCTTAACTTATTTAAGTTGAGGAGATAGTGAAAATACTTATTCATAACTACAGTATGATTCTAGGCAATTTTACCTGTAAGCAAATTTGCTCAACTGAAATAACAAAGGTATTATTTATTAGCAGTAATATAATAGTTTGTCCTTGAATCCAAAAAAAAGAGAAGCCTATAACCGAAAGAACAAAAAAATCTAAGCTTCATAATGGTAAAAACAGGTGATTATATTGACAAATAAATGATGTTGGATACTAATTTTATATTTTCACTCACCAATGGTGTCAATAACTAAACATTATAATTTGAAACGAACACAAATAGGCCTGATAAAAAAGGCAATTAGACAATAATACATGCTGACTATGTTAATCCAAGCAAAAGAGCAAAAGTACTAAATATAGACTAATAGGAAGAAAGTGAAGCATAGACCGAATCAAAGAAGCAACTAAAATAAAGCAAAATAAATAGTAAAATAAGAAACTGAAACTAATAATAGGCATATCAAAATCAGGGTTATGCTCGACAAATAGAATCTCAGAAATGGATTGAGTTGAAGGGGAAGTTCCTGAAAACGATTGAACAGAGGAAGAAACAGAAAAAACAAAGCAAAACAAACAACCGAAATGGAAAAATTAGGGTTATAGCATACTTGATTAGAGAAGAGAAGCAATATACCACAAGAATATTAACTCGTATCGTCGCCTATGCCATAGCACGGTAGGAGAGAAGATTCATTTTTTAAACGACCCTTGTTTAACTTTAGGATAATTAAGATTAAGGTGTGACAAAACATGCAACTATGCAAATAATTTGTTGCAATATTATTGGAGCGAAAAATGAAGGCAGATATAAATACTAAAAGTTTGAGGAAATTGTTTTCTGCTAATGTATGGAAGTTTGGAATTTTAGAAGATTAGGGAAAGCTGGAAGATGAAATTACAATGCATACAAAGGATGAGAAAGAAGCGTTGAAAACATAAAAGAGTGGAAGGAAAAAGTCTGTAGGAACGGTGAGAGAGAAGAACGTTTCATTGAATCGTTAAATATAATTGATTGATACTAGACGGAAGACTACAAAAGTGAAAATGAAAGGTCAGAACAATTAAAGAGCTTGGAGAGGAATTCAATTTTAATACTATAGTACAAAAGCTGTTCATTTCACAAAATACTCAGGGGGCTTGTGTGCCCTTGAAATGCAACTCAGTAATAATATAATAGTATAGATATGTATGTATATATATACATGAAAATGCACACTTGCACGTCCAGAAAATGAAAACAAGACAACTAGGCAAGAATTCAAGATAGTGCACATATATAAGCCCAGGCAAAACAACAAGTGCAAATGCATATTAAATGGTTCAGAAACTCAAAATGATTCAAAACTGAATTCAAGATAGTACACATAAACAAACTCAGGAAAAACAACAAGTGTAAATGCACATAAAATGGTTTAGAAACCAAAATGGTTCAGAACTGAATTCAAGATAGTGCAAATAAACAAGCTCAGGCAAAAAAATAGGTGCAAATGCTTATAAAATGGTTCAAAAACTCAAAATGGTTCGGAACTGGACCAGCAAATGCAACATAAACTAGTGTAATATACATATTCAAGTATATACAACTGTATACAAGTATATACAAAACTGGACAGGTATACAAGTTCAAGTACAACATGGACCAGTGTAATATACAAGTTCAAGTATATACATGGTGTATACAGAATTGGACCAACAAAAGCAACAAAAACTCAAAATGGTTCAGAAACTCAAATTGGTTCAAGCTCAAGTATATACAAGTGTATACAAGTATATACAAACAACTCACAAACCAATAGCATGTATGGATGAACCAAGATAACATAACAAGAAACCAGAAAAAGCAGCTTGACTAGCAAAAGCAACATGGACCAAGAAAAGCAACAACAAAAGCAACATGGACCATCACAAAAAAAGCAACATGGACCATCAAAGTGCACAAACAAGGCATCACTATTGTGCACTACCATGTCAAGGCAGTGCATTGGCTTGTCACAAATTAAAATAAGTAAGTGCCATAGACATTCACCTACATATATACATACATGTGTATGTATGTATATACATTAAAGTTCAAACCATCGAGAATACAACAAGTACAAGGCAGGGACAAGTGTACACATGAACTTAAGTGTACACTAGCTAGGACTTAAACTCAAGTGTACACATGAACTCAGATATGGTAATGCAAGTGGAGCTCAAGTGTACACATGAACTATCAAATGAAGTACATATATGTACATATATACACATATATCTCAAAACAGTTTAAGTATGTGGCAAATCAAGAGAAAAGATTGAATTTTTCAAAGTCAAATATACAAACGAATAACCAGGCACACTAATATACATATATACACATATGTATATACATGTATTTATGTGCATAGTGAGTAGAAAGGCAACTCAATGGCATGGTTCAGAAAATCAAAATGGTTCAGAAAATCAAAATGGTTCAGAACTGAATTGGTTCAAGCTTAAGTATATACAAGTGTATACAAGTATATACAAACAACTCACAAACCAACATCATGTACGGATGAACCAAGACAGCATAAAAAGAAACCAGCAAAAGCAAATGGACCAGCAAAAGCATCATGGACCAGCACAAGCAATGGCAAAAGCAACATGGACCATCATAGCAAAAGCAACATGGACCATCAAAGTGCATAAACAAAGCATCACTAGTGTGCACTGCCTTGATAAGGCAGTGTTGTGCACTGCTTTATCAAGATTGCGCACTAGCTTATCACAAATTAAAATAAGCAAGTGCCACAAATCAAATTGAAAATCTCACAAATTGAACAAGGCAATGCCAAATTAAAACAGGGCAGTGCCACAAATCATACCAAGACGAACAAGAAAATTAAAACAGTACAAAATCCATAGCTGAAGTAAAATTCAGTACACATATCAACAACCAAAGTGCAGTCCAGGTTCAAAGTTTCGAAGCATATACACGAAGAACAAGTCAGTAAAGCATAAGAACCATTTCAAATCAAAATCTCAAAATGAAATATAGGAAATCAAATCCTATATAAGCACCCATATCATCAACGGCATAATTGTAGATCGAGTTCCAGCAAAATCAAAAGATAATAAAAAATCACTTACCAATCACTAGCAATCAAGTTCAAATAGGAACCCTAATTCCAGAAGACGCGAGAGAACCCAAATTAAGAGTGAGAGAGTATCGGATTTGTATAAAGACGAGAAGGAGATGGCTTCAATTTCATAAAACTCTAAGTTGAAGATGAGGAGACGGGCATTTTTATTATATCGAGATATGGACTGAACAAAAATAAAAATAGGGAACAAAAATATAAAGAGGGAAACAAAAATAAAACGTGGCCATGAAATAATTAAGAGGGAAAAGATGGAGCCAAAAATAAAAAATTTGATAACTTAAATCAGATGCCAGATAAAATGTTGTCTGAATGACAAGCATTTTCATAAAGATTTCACAGGCTATTCAGACAACAGTTGAAAGATTTTAGAGGCTCTTCAGACAAAAGATGGTTTTTTTATGTGTTGTGTGAAAAAGTGGGATAACAGAAAATCTACCATATGTTGTGCGATCACTATTGTTTGATTCACTTTGTGACATAGCGCTTGCCATTAGTATTTCCAAGCTTCCTTTGATTCTTCTTTCGATACCTATTCTAATAAGATCAATGATATAATTATCAGTAACCTTCCTTTTTTTAACTACTTCTCTAAAAATTAGGTTTGGGTTCTTACTAGCTTTAACCTACTTAATTATTGTTCTTGGAAAAATACTAATTTTTCTTTTCATAATTAGATATCTTACCCCCCTTCTCTTAGGTCGAAAATGGATGCCTCTACTAAAAGTCCGCAAGATCTTGATGAGGTTTTGGCTTCTTATGGGATCACAGGAGTTGGGGCGATCACTCCCGGCTCCAGGATGCATTTTAGTAACCCTCGAGCATGGTATTTTGTGTGGTCCATAGAACATCTAGAACATGAGATTCTCTTGCCTTTAGCCCCTCTATTTGTTGAAGTCCTTGAGTTCTACCGTATTATTCCTTTTCAACTTTTGGCTACTTCTTATTCAACCTTATTGGCTATGAAGTTATTATACTCCAAAAAAGGCTACCAAGATATATCGTGATCGAGATCAACTATATGTTCAATTTGCTTGAGTCTATGTCCATTGGAGAATTTTCCATGTACTTTCTCAAATTCTTAAGGTCTTTTCCCTTAAAGGACCCATTTAGTAAAATATGCAACGACAATGGTTCTTTGTTAAGGCCTCTTCCGATCGAATAGTTACTTCTTTCAATAATGCTGGTATGTCCCTGGATGTCCTTCTTTTTAAAAAAAATCTAGGCCATGTTTCCATATTTTGCTATATTTCAAATAGTGAGTCCTTAGAAGGGCGATGACTCGGCTATGACCACTCAATTTAAGGATAGGTATAAGAGGTCATGAAGATTCTGTCTCTACAGCAATACCGGCACTTAGTTATTACCGAAAGCATAATAAAAGCTAAAGGCCAGATACGTCCTCCTGCTAATTTTCCAAACTTAAACCTCTAGGAAATTCGAGAAAGCTTTTACCGTAGTCATTGATGGAGGAGAAGAAGCTGAACCAGTCCTGGAGAAAGCGAGACTGAGAGTTCCACACTTTAACTATTAAGCTAACTTATTCCATGATCTCAGTATTACTTAGTTTTGATTCTGATTTTAGCTTTATCCCTTTTTCTCATTGCAGTGACTTCCTCTTTTAAGAAGGCCAGCTCCCTGGATAAGAAAAAGAAGAGGTCCGCCTTGTTGTCCTCTGACCAAGGTACTCTCGGCTCGAAGAAGCAAAATGTTTCTCGGTCTTCCAAAATTGAAAGCTCTAAGGGGAAGGGATTCGATCCTCTTGCCAAGAAAAACAAGAAAGCGATTGAGATTACAAGAGCTGCTTTTGAAGGTGACCTTTTTGATGCCATTACCAAAGCACATGTTAGACTTCCAGCCTTTACCCCGGGAATCCGAAAAACAATTGAGTATAGCCTCCAAGAATCAAAATTCAATATGTATCCTTACTCTGTTTACTTCTTTCTAGACTATGGCGGAAATCTCTGCCCTTCAATATGGGTGGTTGAAAATGGAGGAAACGGTGGCTACTGCTGTAGCAACAAAAGTGGATTTTGTGGAATTCAGAGCTAAAGTTCAAGAGGCGAATACTCAAGTGAAGGAATCAGATAGAACTATGGGAGAGAAGCATAGTAAGATCAAGATCCTTGAGAAAGCCTTAAAGGAAAGGGATGAGAGGCTGGAGAAAGTAGAGGCTGGGATGGTTGATAAAGAGCATTATATTGCTAGAGACAAGCATGAAAGGGAGGCCAACTGATGGGCTTTCTAAGTTTTATAGAATGCTTATGCTTACCATCGAGATCAAAACATGACTTTCACTTTAGCCTATCTTGGGAACAATGCTGCCACAATAGAGGCTTACTTTGCTAAAAGGTACGAGGAACGTGAAAAGGAAAAAGAAACCAAGGACTTGGTGATGGATGAAGCCGAGACCCTGGTAGAGGAGGAGGAGGAAGTGGCTCCTTCAGACAAGGAGGTACAAGAGGATCATTCTGATGATACGCTTAATGAAGAAAACATTTTGTAGCTTGTCCTTATAATAATATAACTTTTGGCTTGTATTTTTTTTTAGACCGAAACTTTCTTGATGACTTTTTAATATGTAAAATTTCAATCCAACCTTATATCGTATGACTTTCATATGATATCCCAAACTAGAGTAGCTGATGTGTAGTTCTTCTTTATTTCCCATCCTTTCCCTTTACTAACCTTATGTCGATGTTCCTTAGGAAGTACCTTACCGGAACTGCTCAAAAACTTAGCGAGACCATACTTCTCTTTACCAATCTTACAAGGACAAGGTAGCCAAACTTCAAAAGCTGAAAGTAACCCTTAAGGCCTTTGAGATTAAGAGCGATTTCGTTGAGTCAAAGTTGGGTCTAAAAATTAATAAACGCTTCTCTTCGGAGAGGAGTGAGCCTTAAATCAATCTCTGACCTCGGGAAGTGACGTCGCACTCCTTTTTCGATAAAGGGGAGGAAGGAGGCTAGGGATGACATTATTAATAAATTCCTTTCGAGATCACGAATACTAAGACCGTTTCGGAGATCCCTAACTTACCATCTTGGATTGCTTATTTGGGAAGGATCTTTTCCTTTCGTTTTCGTACTTTTATTCTTTGATGCTCTCGAGCTTGTAATCTAGTCTTTGTAATATCATTTCTTTACTAAATTAGACATCCTTCTCGGCCTATCTATTACAACATTTCCTTGGACAAACTATATGTAAAAAGAACTTTGTTCCTTTCTATTTTATTTCTTATGCCGTCACTTTGTTTGGGTATGCTTTAGAATTTTCTCTTTCTGAGGTATCTTTTGCCCTTGGTATACTTTTGTCGAAACCATATCTCGAACCCAACTAAGTACTATTGTTGAATTCTCGTCCGAGGCCAGCCTAATGGAACAATCAGGAATTTCTTCCTTGTTTATCATGAATCTACTAGATTTCTTAACTTTGGAAATTTTCCTTAGGTGTCTAATCTTATTAGGAATCCTTCCAATCCTGAACTTATGCATGATACTTCTTGATTGTGGATCACTATTATTAAGAATCTACCCAACAATCTCATATAACTAAGAATTTACCCAACGCATGGCACTTCTTATCCATAGCTCACTATTATTAGGAATACCCAACTTTCTAATCTTACCGGGAATCTACCCAGTACATGGTACTACCTGACCATGGCTCACTATTACTGGGAATCTGCCCAATACTCTAATATAACTGGGAACCTATCCAACGCATGATACTACTTGACCATGGCTCACTATGATTGGGAATCTATCCAATATTCTATTCTAATTGGGGATCTACCCAAGGCATGATTCCATTTGACCATGACTCGCTATCATTAGGAATCTACCCAACATTCTAGTCTTACTAGGAATCCACCCAGTGCATGACTGTGGCTTACTATTATTATGAATCTACCCAACATTCTAATCTTACTGGGAATCTACCCAGTGCATGGTACTACTTGACCATGGCTCACTATTATTGGGAATCTACCCAACGTCTAATCTTACTAGGAATCTACCCAGTGCATGGTACTACTTGACCATGGCTCACTATTATTGGGAATCTACCCAATACTCTAATCTTAGTGGGAAGCTACCCAACGCATGGTACTACTTGACCATGGCTCATTATTATAGGAAATCTACCCAATATTCTATTCTAATTTGGTATCTACCCAGTGCATGATTCCATTTGACCATGACTCACTATCATCATGCATTCTACTTTTCAACGTCTTTTCAAAAACCCAGGTGATATGGCCTTACACTTTATAGTGCTTTACTGTGGGGGTGCTCTTATGGTGAGGTCTACTAACTTATCGTTGGTTCCAAATCTATAGCCACTTTTGGTGGGCATTGGCCATCTACAACCACTTTTGGCGGGTATCGGCCATCTACAACCTCTTCCAGTGGGTATTGGCCATCAAAATCTATTTCAAGTTAATGGCCATACGGAAAGGTAGTTGTAACTTGGAAAAAGGGAAACATGAATCCTATGAAAAGAGTGATTTCGGACCATTTTGTAAAAGACTTTTGAAATCACATAGTTTTTAAGTCACATTTCTTAATAGAAAATTTGATCCAAGTTTAAAAAAGAAGGTTATTAATGGAATCAGTATTATTATTTTGTGTATATATATATTAGGAAAAATGAAACTCTTCATTGTTCTCGTCGGATCAATGAAGAGTTTCAGTCCTCAAATCCTAAATGCAAGTATATATGCAAGAGTTCTTAAGGGGAGAGGACATACCAAAAGAGATACCATAAATATTGAGACTTGAACGCACCTTCAGAGTAAAGACTTGGTAATCAAGGTTATGCCGAAGAAGAATGCACCAGAAAAAGAAAACGAGACTTGATAATTAAGTTTCAAGAAACCCGAAACCATGGGGTGCCCCTTAGAGTTGATACTTTGGCGAAAGAGGTTGTAATCGAGAGGAGCATGTAAATAAAATTGGCATCTTCCATTTGATCATGGGAGTTTGATATAAAGGATTCCTTTTACAACTTCATCTTTGTAGAAAATCACCATATGTATTCATTTGGCAAGAATTACACAGGATTCTCCTAGAGTCATAAAAACGGAACAAAGGTAAATAATTTCGAGACTAATTATTCAAACCGATGTTTCATAAATTTGGTTAACTTCCCTTTTTGTATAAACTTCTCGATCTCATAAGAAAGCTTTTGGCATTTGTCCATCTCATGCCTATTCATCAAATGATGAACACAATACTTCTCACTCTTCGAGTATTCTTTCTTTGATGGGGCATAACCCACGTAGGAGAAGTGTCCACGAGTGTCCAAGAATATCTGAGACAAGCTCCGGTTGAGTGGTTAAGGACCTAATCACGCTTCAACTTCATCCGAGATCCACCATCTTGAGTATTCGGGAGGGCTCTCTTATCAAAAGGAACCAAATCTTCATATTTCAGCAATTTGGTGGAAAGGTTCCTAACTTAACTATTCAAGGCCTTAACAATCTTTCAGAGCTAGGCTGATTCATGGAGTGATTAATTGGAGATATTCTGAAAGTTGCCTGATCTAAGAAGCTAGAAGTTCATAAACAGGACCATAATCTTTACCATTCTCTTTCTCCGAAATGAGGGTAACCAATCTCTCATTGCTTGTCTACTTCAATGAGCTGGATGCGAAGGTTGAAGGGCAACTCTGGGGTTAGCTTCTCATTCTCAAAGTTAGTTATGGTTGGAGGAATGATGTCACTAGTTTTTCTGAAAGGGAACAAATGACGGAGGTTCGAGTCTCTCCTTCTAGCGCCAAAAATGTTAGTGCAGAGTTTCTTCTACACCAACACCCCAAGGTCCAAAGTTATAACTCTGAAAGATAATTGATTATTGACTTTGGTTATGAAAATGTTAAAGCGTGATATGGTTAAACTTGGGTTATGAGATATCAGACTACAGAGTCACGACAATAAATGCCGAGACGTTAAAGTACGAAATGTAAATAACACAGAGACTTTTATAGTGGTTTAGACCGAAACTCCCTACATCCACTGTCCTTTCCTTATTTAGTCACCCTTACATAGCTAGGAGGCTTATTACATTGAACCTAAGAATTTCCGCCATTAATGAGTTTTTTGAATAAAGCTCTAGTATAGGAAAGTACTATATGATTTTATGTTAGTTCTTTTTTGGGCTGGAAGATCTCTTATGCCTTGGATTCATGACTTGGCTTGCTATGTGCGGCTTAGGTTTGAACACTTGTCAACATCTGCTTGAGTGCATTTTGACATGGATTGCTGAAGTGAAGCTTGTGTGTGTGTGTGTGTGTCTTCTTTAATTCCTTTCATCTATCCTGATCATTGATTTCGGTCTGGGGCTATTTGAGTCGTTGATTGTTGATACATGTTGAAATGCTTTTGGCTTTGGCAATTATTTCCCACGACTAACCCTTTATCTTAGATGGACAGTAGTCTTGATCTTGGCTGACATTTTAACTCATGCTTTTAGATTATATACTCTCGGCTACTGAGTACGGAGCTTAAGCTCTCATTGAAATCTAAACAATGGGTCTCGAAATTACAAGCCAAAGAACATTTTTTCCAAAATTCGTGAATTGTACTTTATGGAAAATAGTGCAACATGCCTCTTTCGCTACAAACACAGATCCCTCACTAGCCAACCAAGCTAGCATTTTTTAGTCGAGAACAATAGCGAGCACCAATTTGTGTTAACGGGTGGAAGTCGATATTTTAGCCGAGGGGGAGGGGTTGTGTAATGTCGACATAAAGGAGAAGAGGAGAAAGATATTTAACAGGGGAATAAGATATCATATAAATAATATCGACATTTTAATTTAATTCTTAAATAAATCGCCTTGCGTTTTGAGTTTATACGATCACACAACACATTGCATTGCTACAAAACTTAACGAAGCGTATCACCTCATTTTTGGGTCCCGATGGTATAAATTTCATCGCAATCAAAGACGGTGCTCTGGGATGATAATTTCATGCTTTTCAAAGTTGTTTTGGGTCATCCGATTTTATAAATTCTTCAACCGTACGTCTCATAATGAAGTCCTCATCCCAAAAACGTAAGTCGTCACTCGAGATCCTACTAGACCCGACTATGCATGTGTTTTTATAAAATTTGTAACAATACATAAATTGTTAAGATATTGCGACTCTAAGTACAATGATACTTATACATATTTTGATTCGCAATGTCGATCCAAACTCTATAGAAGTGGTCTCAAGTCCTAATTGAACTAAATGTGAAAAGTCATATTTTTGAACCTTCAATTAATGAATAATACAATATTTAAATTAATTATTTAGTTGTCCTATCGTTAGAAAATGTGGGTGGTTACATTCACCTCCCCTTAAAGGAATTTTATCCTCAAAATTTCTATTGGTATGACAATGCAATCCGACTGATCACAAATTCCTAAGCATCAACTTAAGACAATCTCAGCAATTCTTCCCTTATGTGGTTAGCGCTAAGGCAACTTCCAAAGCACAAAATCTATTTTCAAACCCTTAGGATTTAAAAAATTGTCATGTTTTGAAAAAATTCGATAGCATCTCTTTTGCGCGACTAGCGCCAAAAAAATCCCAAAGCAACATATATATACATCTCATATTTGAGGCATCTCATTTCTGAAAACATATAAGCACACACAATATATATATATATATATATGTGTGTGTGTGTGTGTATGTATGTATATGTATGTATATCCATAACATCTACGCTTGAGACCATACAAGCACACACAATATATATGTGTACGTGTGTATATATATATATATGTATGTATGTATGTATGTATATGTATATGTATATATATATGTATATATGTATATGTATATATATCCATGCCATCTACGCTAAAGATCTTGCATACCTCTTTCACAGCAAGAGCATTTCATTTAGATGCGAATAAAAGTGAGTAGCGTAGATGGTATGGATATACATACATACATACATATATATATATCCATACCATCTATGCTAAAGACCTTACGTACCTCTTTCACAACAAAAGCATTTCATTTAGATGCGAATATAAGCGAGTAAGCATCCCAATAGCACATAACTGCTTCCATGTACCTAATCATGTACTCAACAAGAGGACTCAACACAACTACAACCTCAAACCATGGATTTAAGCATGCTAAACCATATATAGCGATCATGTCAAATAAATATGCTATGTCAAACAAAGCAACAATCATCTTAAATAAAAATGTTACAACTAACCGTGCAACAACCACGTCTAATGCAACAACACAAAATTAGAACATGTATAATTAAGTGTAGTAGTCGATACTACCACAACCATACGTGGTAATCTATTAGAAAGTAAACAAAAATGAGTCAGTGTCTAAATATACCTTCAACTTTGAGTTACATCAAAAGGCAATAGACTCGTATAAATCCTATCTTGACCTCACAGTGGGTATGTATGACATTTAATCTACTTCAGATAGCCATTTCTAGCTCTCTTTGAACATACTTTAAGAGATCGTTATAATTAGCATACAAGCAACCAAACACACAAAAAGCAGCAATAGAGAACAATGATTTACAAACTACCATCGAACATACAAAGAAAGCAACAACTGGCTGTAATAATTAATAATCAAACAACAATCATACAGAGCAAGCAACAATAATAAATCAACAAAATCAATCAACAAAATAACAACAATAAATAATATAAAGCAACAACAAGAAACTATCAAATAGTAGCAAGCAAAAATAAACAAGTAGCATACAAAACAATGAAATATATCAAAGTGTTTATACCAACACATGTGACCAACAATAGTCAAAACATGCATGTCAAACTATAAACCCTAATGAGCCTATTCAACCTTCATGATGGAAAAAAATGCTTAAGTGGTGTAAATATTTTCATGAACACAATACACGAAAGACTATTAGACCTCCCGCTATGAAAAAGAAAACTTATATGATATGCTAGATCATCTTATCTCAAAACTCTTGAATAAATCAAATGAACTAAGCCTTAATTTTTCCTTCCCTTCCAAATAGAACTCATTTTCTAGAGGAGAAAACTCTATTAATTACATCATTGTTAAATAACGATCTACAAATGCATAGGTTCATTCAGGTTCAAATTCACCTCAACTGTACAATGTTAAGGATAATACACTAAGTATATCACGATGCTCTCGTAAGCAAGTATCCCTCTACTTGGAAGATTATCTGAAACATCACAAAACTAGTCAGGAAGTCCTTTCCCGAACTATCAAAAGAAACCTTAACTAAAATTTACTATAATTTTACAATAATAAAATTCAACTAAATTAATATACGATGCCCGATCCAATCTTTTTTTCGCTTGGACGATTTCCTTGTTAAATTAGGGTCGGCCACCCGACTCCTCTCATGCAAACTCCAATCTGGTTCCTTGGTCTGACCATTGAAATTTCCTTGCATAAATAGAGTTGCATTTTAGAAATTTCTCAGTCACCTCAAGAATCTGACTCGAGTGTTCTCTTTTAAGAATTAAGTGAAAAACCTTTGCCCATTCGGTACAAATTACATAGAAACCCTATGCTCGAACCAGGGATTAAGAACGGGAACATGAATGGACTGATCCTTAGAAAACACCAATGCAGTCTATTGGATTAATCCTACCACTTAAGGTTTTCTAACATAAGGACAAACGGTTCTAACCCGAATGACTCAACGCAAATTGTATAAATCATCTGTTTTGTTCTTACTCAATTCTAGGAAATCACCTAATCCAACTAGGATACAAAATCCAAGTCACACTTCATCGACTAATCCCACTCAACTTGAAAGCTCATACACAAAGTTTGAATGACAGTACTCTCGGTCGCTATGCCTTAGCATAACAGCCAATATTACCACAAAATATTTGTTATTACAAAGGAATTTACCTACAACGCGAGAGGTCAAGAATAGGATATGACTAAGCAGTAAATCCCAAATCCAAGCACTAAAACCCTAGGTAAGCTTCCTTACCTACTTAAAAGGAGCCATAACCATCTCCGCTCTAAATTTAGCCAATAGGTTAAATTAGCTAACATACTCCTTCACTAACTGGCTACCAAACTACAAATGGATGAAATGCTCAAATTTCATGTCCTTTACGATCTCAAAATTAAACCAAGACCTAAAACGATGTATAAAATCAGTCCAAGTCATAGTCGACTCGTCATTCTCTTTTACTACTATGCCCCAAGGGCTACACTAACTCCAGTATCTACTGCAGCTGCTAGAATGTTCGCGGACAATGGAATATCCCATGAGGGGTCTAATTAGTCTCAGAACCAATCAAGCATCTTAGACTGCTTATCCCCAATCGTTTGTGCACACGGTCAGCTCATACAGATAGTCTTGAATGAAGATACCCTAGCAATCAACTACTGAATAAATCAAAGTTCAAGAGACAAGTGGTGTATGCAGTATTATATAGTAGAAAAATACAAATATGTGTTCTTAATGTATTTCCATCTACCATGATTCTTTACGCAAAACCGGTTTATTTGGTCTTGAGTGTTGAGCCTAAGCTCTGATACCAACTACGACGATCTACCCTTCGCAATACCTTGAATGAATGTCGAATAACGTTTGGCTCTCGAATACCACAAAAGATAGTCTGTCGAGGTAAAATTAAAACTAAATATCATACCAGGCACATTGATAAAACCTCACAACAAGAAGATAAAATATAATATACTAAATGTATATAAGCATAACAAGATAAACAATAAACATGAGATTGCAATAATAGAAGCAACCGATAAATAAATATTAATACAAAGAGTCAGGATACATCAGCTCCATTCATATGGAGTTTTGAATACAATATCCGATCCCAAGTCGCTTATATAAAATAGCCTGTCTACTATGTACAATGTAAAGACCTAGAATTTCACCACATTAATTTCCGAATATTTAATTAATTTTAAATATTCAAATAATAGGTTTATAGTTAAAATTAAAAATCTTTTAAATAATAAATATTGAAGATAAAATATTTTTCAAAATCAGTTTAAAAAAATATTTAGTTCGAAGAAAAACAGAAAATGTGACCAAAATCTGATTTTCGACTTTTGGACGTTTCATCGGATAAAAGTTGTTGTAAACGTTATGAAAAGTATTGTATAATATAACACATACATTTACAAAAGTGTTAGGATATATTTTGATAGATACTTATATACTTAAGTTTATGAAATGTGATGTGTCATTGCATGGAAGTTAAAATAAAATTTAAATATGGAAAACATGTTTAAAGTAAAGTGAAACATCTAAAAACATAAAGTACACATGCATTTAAGTAATGTTGGCTTTTAAAAGAGAGAGGGGGACAAGAAGGTGGCTAAAGGACAAGGGAAAGAGGCAAGAATTATGATGTGTCAACCATGGATAGGAGGGTATAAGTGGAATTAGCCATTTTGCATGAGATTATAAATAACAACTTCATGCTCTCATTTTCATTTTCTTTCCAAATTTTACCTCCTCTTCTCATGATCATAACTCCCCCTAATTTACTCCAAATAAAGAAATTTTTTTAAAAAATTCATGAGAATCGGGTTGGCTACAATTTTCATTCACACCATTTGTTCAATTTTTGAGTGTTAGTGGGCTTAAAATTCATTTCTTTATAGAGCATATTTGGACCTAGAATTTCAAGTCCGAAAATGGTCCTTCTTCTTTTGACCATACCTTCTTCAAAACTATTTAAAATTAAGCAACTCTTTTATTGAAATTGTAGAGAAAATAATTTTCTAAAACTTTATTCTTTACCACTTTTACAAAATCTGAGAGTAAATAGTCGAAAAACTGGTCGGAAAATGACCTATTTTCGGGTTCATTTTTGAGAGTTCGATGATTATCCAAAGTCACTCCACGTTACCAAAATAAGTCTCACTTCCTTCTTCTTTCAAGGTCGAGCACACCTAGTGCATTAAGGGTACAAGACTCCATCTTTTTCTTAGTAATGGAAGTGCTAGGTCAAACCCTAAGTTAGCGAGGGTTTGGATAGCTTTCGGTGAGTAAAACTACATCTTCTTAACCCAAGTTTATACTATGTTGACGTTCATGTTAATAGCCTACGAATGCTTATTATATATATGAAGTGATGTTTTGGTTGTTTGTTTGTTTCATGCTTTAAAAAGTTGTTTTAAGTTATTCATTTAAATAATGATAATTAATTAATTATTAATTTAATTAATTATATTTTACTAATTAATTGAATTAATAAGGTTTAAAGGTGGTTTACCCTTTTTATTATTTATAGACATTTGAAGTTCAAAAATAAAATTGTGTGATGAAGTTTAAAGTTAATCAATCAATGTAATAAGAATGTTTTAGGTTATTAAATCCTTTTTAAATTGATGCTTTGAAGTTAGTAAACTCTTTTAACAAAGTGTTTTAAAGCTAATACTTGTAATGTGAGGCCAAGCACGAATTCGGGTTTTTAAAAGAAAAGGTTTGATTCGTTTATGGAAATGAATTAGTTTCCATAAAGCGATTCGCTTAATGGGAATGATTTATTTGTATACTTAGCACTATACGTCGAAGAAGTAGATTCGTCGATATTTCGAAAGTTAAGAATAATCGTGAGACATGACTTTGAGGTAACACTATCTTGACTTGTTTGGTATTATTGTTAACCAAGAAATAGTACAAGTTGTAATTTGATGAGTGGTGATAAGTACACAAGAGTTAATTTCCATATACGATCGTTTTATATCCTCGATAGTTGGTTTCCCAACTATCGGTTACCTCGGCCTTCTTTGTATTTCGTCATTCTAAGACAATGTGTTGCTCACTTGAGCTTTGTTATCCTTTGTCGAAAATGACTAAAACCAAAGAGCGAGTGGGGGCCAAGCTATGTGGGGTTGCTCCCATTAGGGTATTTTCACACCTACTCTAGATTTGATTCGGTGTTGTGCATTGAGATGTGAAATACTCGAATACTCGGTAATAGTTGTCGGGGTCCGGCTGGGAGGTTTCCGAGAGCTATCAGAGTTCTCAAGTATATTTCTAGAGGTATACTTTCGGTAAGGAGGGCACGCCCTCCTAATCATTTGTTGGAAAATTTCCTTTTCTTATTTGATTCGAACCTTTGAATCTGTCTTCTTTAATTACAATGGGAAGAGTCAACCACTCTCCGCGGTGTTCAATTATTGGTTTTGTCCATTCTATCGAATTTGGATAGTTATCTTGTTTAGTCTATTCTATCGAGTTTGGACTATTGTCTTGTTTTATCCATTCTATCCGGTTTGGATTTTTATTCAGACTATTTTCATTCTTTCAAGTCTGAATGTTATACTAATTGTACCCATCATCTATGTTTGGATTTGTTCCCTATTGTTCATTTCCATTTTTGTTATATTTCATTGTCATTTATGTGGGAGAGAACCCGTTCGGTGTTAGCAGCGTGGTCCTATATATTATTGTTAAATAAGTTCCTTTTGTTTTAGAGTTTTACTCATACCGACAAAATGTCTGACCCGAGTTGTTTATTTTTCCTAAACTCTTGGGTGCTCAATTATATTTGGGTAGTCCGAGAATAGTAGGTTTTCTTAGGAACTCTTTGAAGACAGTGATCGAGAAGACGGCTCCTTAGTTATCTAGTTATTTATTTCCGCTATATGATTATGTTGGTATATTTGGTATTTGAAAAATGTAAAGTCAGAATGTATAGCTGCAAATCTATTAGATATAGTACTTTTGTTTAACTCTAATAGCTCCATGCAAGGAGTAACCTTTTAGTATATCATTTTGTATTATATGTAACCATTCTATTGTGAGGTATTTCGATTATATTCTTTCTGTTATATATTTTACCACAAGACAACTTATCTTTTGGATGCTTGGGCATAGACACACGAATACCGATGATGTATTAAGTGTCGTTCTCAGGGGTCAGAAAGGTGGGTCGTCACAGATGGTATCAGAGCTTAGGTTTAGCGAACCCCTAAACCCAGGTGGGGTAAACTCTCTAAGGATATGATTAGTAATATCCTAGGATAAGTTTGAGAGTATAAACATATATTGAGTGTGTATTTGTTAGTGCTATAAAAGATGTTTTAAATTGTGTTGGTTGATCCATTAAGTGGTATATGAATTCTGGTCGATGTGTCTGATCAACGTTATTGATAGGGATTCCTAAACACTTGAATAGATCTACTAATACAATATTGTTTTAAAATGATAAATGAAATAATTTTACCTAGGAATATATTATATATATATAAGAATGATTTTCAAAATTAATATAGTTGTATAGTTGAGTTGATTGTTTAGAAATGATAATATTTTATTGTTATCATTTAGGATTTTTTTAGTTATTGTAACGACCCTGAATTTTGAACAAATTAAATTTAGAATATTTAATTAATTTTAAATATTTGAACGACGATTTAATTTGAATCCCCGATATAAATTCAATTTTGGCGATTTAATTACAGAATTTAATCTATTGAATACTGAATAAAAATTTATACCTTCAATTTTAAGTTGAAGAAAAATATTTCGAAAGCTTTTAAAATTCGTATTGATATTACTGAAGATAACAGAAGCTTCAGAATCGAATTTGGAAGTGAATTGTTAAGTTTGAAAAATTATCGTTCCTATCGATATTCAAAAATAGTCGTCCGAAGCACAGTCTCGGAATTCGACGAAACCAGTTCCATTGGGTCCGTAATATTAAATTATTGCCGGATTTCAAATTTCGTAGCGATCGGAGTTGTTATGTAAGCACACAATAGATAAACGCGTTGGAAGTTTAAACTAAATTCGGTTTGAATTTAAACTTAAAATTAAGTCAAATATCAGCACGTTTTCTCCTCCCTTTCAGCCAGAGATCACGCAGGAAATCACGATAAAAATCATGTGAAACATTCCTCTCAGATTTAAATCAAATGAGATTAAAAATGGCCGCTCTCCATTCGAAAACGAAAACTATCTTTCGTTCCTTTCTTTCTCAAAAAAAAAACAAGTCGAGACTAAAATAGATTTTTATGGCCGAAGCCCCTCTCAGGTTCGAATTCGTTCGATCTAAAATCAAATTCACGGGCAAGAACAACTACAGCCTTCGCAACTCAGAACGAATCTCGTTCTCGTTTAAAACAAAAATGGTAGAAAGAAAAAAAAATCGAAACTCCCTTCGTTATGCAATCGTACGAGCTAAGGCGATGAGCTCGTCGAATCGAGCATGGCCGTGAAACACTGGGCAGCTAGGGTTTGGTGGATGGAGTCGCGATTGGTCGCAGCGTGAGGCGAGGTGCAGCAATGATGAGGGAGGATGGAGTCGTCGTAATGATGGAGGCTTGGAGCCTCTCGTGAACTGCTTTTGAGGAGTTCGACGAGGCAGTGGAAAGGCGACTCGATGATGGGATTGCGGCGGCGTACTGGAGGCGATGAAGTCTAGGGTTCGTCGCGAGTTAGTCGAGGGATCGGAGGTCGAACGACGACTCGAGGCTGATGGAATAGGCGAGGCGATCGGCATCTGGGGCTTCGCGAGAAAGTGGGGTTCGCGGTGTCGAGCAGTGATGGTCGTGATTTGTTAAAATTGATCTGGGTTCACCTTTTACAGAGAAGGTATATACTTGATTTATTTTCTTTTTCAATTTAAATATAATGGTATTTTTAAATTGTAGTAAGGGAAAACTGTTGTTATCACTATATATACAGTAAAGAAAAAATTGGTTAGTTTAAATTTAAATTTTTGGATTTAGTAAAATTATCAAAGGAAATTTAGTTTTAATTTTGTAGTATGGAGATAAAATATTTGTTTAAAATAAATATGTATTTAAAGAAAAAATATATATACTGATCTTAACAGTTGTTTAAAAAATTTAACAGTAGGAAAAAAATCCAGATAGTTTAAAGAAATTATATATGTATATAATTACAGTAAAGGAAAAAGTTGATTTAAATTTATATAAAAAGAGAAATTTTTGTTAAAACTAAATTTGTAGTTAATTAAATTTATTTAAAGGAAACTGGGTTAGAAATGAGGTCATTGTATAATTAAAACATATCAAGTTAGAAATTTAATTTTTGGGTAAAATGATTTATTTAAAATGGAAAATTTGCTAGAATCAAATTATTAGAGTAAATGAAATCATTAATAATAATTAATTGTTCGATTTATTTCGAATATTAATAATTTGTATAATATTTATACAAGGGCTATAAGTCAAGAATATCAATCTGGAATGGAAATGGATGGCAAATTAAAAGCGAAGGTGAGATTTTTCTCACTCAAGAATTGATTGCAGTTATTGATTGTTTGATATGATTGCTATGTTGATTGTGATATTAGATATTTTAGGATATATCTATATATAGCAATATATACATATTGGCATATGTATATATTGGATTGATTGATTTCCCGCCTCGTATAGCGGATGAGACCCTATTGCGCCGTTAGTAAGCGGATTTTTATAAAACCTATATACCGCGATAATTCCGTACTGGAGCGGAATTGGTATTGTGCTAACGTCTGTGGATGCAGGGAAACAGGTTGGAGGGATCCAACTGGATTCCTCAACTGTATTTATTGTTTACAGATATTGTGATATTTGTTGATTATCATATTGATATATGATGTTTTTGAATGCCATGATTGACTATTTGATGCGTTGCATCATCGGATCCATTTTTAAAGTCTAAAAATAACGATTTTGGATTTTAAAAGGATTTGTAAAGTGATTTGTAGAAATATACGTTTTATTGAGATTTTTGAATTGGTTTATTTTAAATAAATAAATGTTAAAATTTTAATGTTAGTAAAATTGTGATTTTTGTGAAATACGACAAAAATGTTATTTTTAAAATAAACAATTGATAAAGATTATGAAATAGTTTAAATTGGAATTGTTGAAGTATTTTAAACAATTCATATAAAAAGATTTATAAAAATTGATATTTTTATAAATTAAAAATATTGGAATTTTGAAATGAGTTTTATTAAGTGTTAAAGTCAAATAAAAAAATGGATTCCATAAGTGAATTGAAATTTATAGATTCATAAATTGTGAAGTTATTAAATGGATAGATTTTGTAAATTGAAATTTATAGATTCATAAATTGTGAAGTTATTAAATGGATAGATTTTGTAAAACAAAAAGATTTATAAGCAATTATCTTATAAATCGGATTTTGACATTTAGATGAGAAATGAATAGATGTTGTAAATAAATGGATTATAAGTTCTTAACTTATAATATAAACTTCCGGTATATAATTGAGTTATATAAGTTGAATTGGATAATTTAGAAATCGAAGTTTTATAAATAGAAATGGGATTTATAAACATTGTTTTATAAATTCGAAATCAATTGGATTTGATAAATTAAATATAGAAGGACATTAAAGAAGATATATTCGCGATTTTAAATAGCGAATTTTTATTGAAATAAAATGTGTAGAAAAGACTGAAATGTGGTTAGTGAAGTATATTCACGATTTTGGACAGTGAATATATTTTTAAGTAAAATGGATAGGGTTTTGGGAAAGCGATATTATGAAATGAAGTTAATTGTTTTAAAAGATGTTTTAAAACGTGTGAACTATCGAAATCATAGATTTCAACATTTATTGTTGAAATAGACGTTTTCGAAAAATAAGGAAATGGTGGACTATAACACTGTTGTTATAGTAAATGATTTCCGAAAGGAAATATTTTATATAGTATTGGGATTTATATATCTATCTAAATTCCGAATCCCTATACTAGTGATTTCGAGTCGTCGTAACGATGTTTTACGCAACATTCGTTTTGACTCAAATAATTGTGATTTAAGAATGATTTCCTTAAAGAATGAGATATATACTTAATTTTGATTTGAAGTATATCGAATATTTTCTAAGTGTTGAAAATAAATGATTTGTGAATTACTTATTTTTAAATAAGTATGGAAATGCTTTTCCCAATGTGAAATGAACTGTTTGAGTTTTTATCTTTTAAAGATAAATTGAAAAGTGAATATTTGAAATTGTTTTCAAATGGTTAAGTGTGGAAATTTTATATGTAATGAAGATATTTTTGGAGATAAAATAATTTGGAGAATTATTTGGAATCTGATGATGTTGCGCATCTTTATTGATAGTTAAATAACCGACTATCAATAATTACCTTGAATGGTATTTGTTGTGAATTGGATGAATTTGAATGCCACACTTATTTTTGAATAATCGCTCACTATTCGGGTTAGCCGGGAAAGGACCATGGGGTCGTATAACCCATTCTGAATATGTGATACGTCGTTATGAATCGCATTTGAAGACCGGTGTTGAAGACCGGATATTTTTGAAAACGGAAGGATTACCGTCGAGTTACTCTACATCGACTGATCTTCGATTTAGAGGTTTTATCACCCTTAGTGACGGGAAATCCTGACGTGATTGAAAATTATCCGGAATTGCAAGGGCTTCGTGAGAAGTGCCTTCGGTTCTGTTCGATCCCGGAACAGACTTGTATGGATTGTGTGTCTGACGTTACAATTTGAGATATAAAGCTGATTTCTTTCAAATACATTTCTGTTGGTGGCGAAGAATTTATTCTCTTAGCTTAACACCCTTCTCTGAGACGTACGAGCTCAGAGGTTATGTAGTTGAAATTTATCAGCGATATATCCCAATTTGGTAACGTGGCATACTGAGTGTTGCTGTGAAATGATTAGTGTTTGATCATTTGCGATATGATCATTTGTTTGATCTTATATCTTTGTGATCATAGGTTGATCATTTTTGTGCGACCCGAAGCAGGGCTTTTTGAGAAAGCGTAGCTTTGTGGACGAGACTTCGTCGAGCCTCACACCCCGGAAATGGTCGAAACAGGAAGGATGCGGCAAGGTTCTAGGGAGTAGCGCCCCTTAGTGTATGTCATTCCTTCTGGATAAAGGTGGTATCATGGTATGGAGCCTAGATACTTAACCTCTGTGGTTGCTGCAAAATTTATTTCTTTGTGGTTGTTGCGAATCGGGGATCCTCGGGAAGATCGGTGACGATCGAGGGATGGCATACGCGTGTCAGTAGTTACCTATTTTTGCAGAGGTAACCCGGCCTTGTGTTGGCAGAGATCCGGTTAGGTTCTCGGGTCGTCTATTCCAGGGACGTACCCATCGTGGATAGGAAGTTCCTTAGCCTGACCATTTGTTGGAAATCCAAAGAAACAATACGTGACTTGTACGGTTTTAGTTGTAGAACCTGCCATCTAATATGGCAGCTATAGCAAGCATACTATAATGGTACCTATGCTGGCTAAGATTTATATTCTACTTTCGAAATGTTTCTACACTATGCACTAATAATAATATCAAAAAGAATTTGACTTTTGCGTAGTAAGCATCTTTGACTATCATAAGAAGAAATCTCCTCCAAGTCTGCGTTTGCATTGTGTGTGTGGCGGGAGGTCTTATGGTAGTTTCATTTTCCAAAAGCATTGCGAATTGACTTTAAAATTTTCTGTTGTTTATTTTAAAGATAAATAACTGTTTTACGATCTCACACCAGTCACCATGACTGACTCGGAGTTTATTGTTTCCCTTCTAAACTCTGGGTGCCCACCAATTTCCACACGGGCAGCCTAGAGTTATGTTATCAGGATATTCTGGATATTCGGGAGCTTTGGAGATAAGCTGGAGGACGAGACGTAGTATTTGTATCTGATAGTATTTATTCCGCTGTGTATTCTGTATGAGGACAAGTTTATATAACTGTCCATTGTTGTTTATTGACTCTGATGATATGATGTGATGTAATGAAATAACAGATATAATTCTTTTGTTTTTAAATGATATTCATTTATCTATTATATATTGTTCCGCTGCGATGTGTAAGATTCTGATATTGTTCTGTTTCTGTTCTGATGTTGTTCTGTTGTTCTTCTTCTCTATTCTCTCTTTCTTCTCTTTTTCTTCTTTCTAAAACCCTCACTACTGGAGTTTCCGGCACTCGATTGCTCGACAGTCGATAAAGTGAGTATCGATGTTGAATTTTCGAAAGTCGAAAATTCCGGTATGTGACAAAGTGGTATCAGAGCATATGGTTAAGCGACAACCCTGCTCTGTTGGGTGTTACTCATTAGAGATAGAGTCAACAGTACTCTAGAATGAGTTGAGTGTAATAATAGATACGAGCGCGTATTTGTTAGTGAATATAAAAATTGTTTTATATTGTGTTTGCTTATCCGTTGAGATGTTTATGAATTTTGGTCGGTATGTGGGACGCCATATTATCGATAGGGATTTCTAAACACTTAAACGAGGCAAGACGACATAGTATTGTTTTAAATAGGGTGAATGAGATAATTTTACCCAAAACTATTTTTGTGTAGAAAAGAAATGATTTTCTATGAACTACTATAGTATATGGTTGCATGGATGTTAGGAAGTAATAATAGTAAACTATTATCACTGAAATTGAATAAGAAATTGGAATCGTAATTCCAAAGTTAAGAAATAAATTCACATACAAATGAAATTTGAGAATATAAATTATAAATGTGAATTGTAATTTAAAACGGAATTCCAGAGACGTTTTTGGAAATGTTTTGAAAAGAATTTGAAAATTTTGGAGATTTGGAAAGTTTAAATTCCTTTTTGATTTGAAAATGAATTTCAAAGGTTTTGAAAAGTATTTTGGAGAGATGAAAGCTCTAAACTCTTTTCGGTCGCTGGAAAATAATCCTGATGATGGTGGCCACATCATTAGAATTCATTTTCGGGTTTCCAAAAGAGGAATTGCTGCCAAATTGTTTTAAATGAAAGTTGTTTGGAAAATTGAGTTTTGTTTTGAAAATTGAGTTTTGTTTTGAAAATTCAAAAGATAAATTTGAATTGTTTTCAAAATGGTTTTGAAAGGTTGGAAAGACTCTAGAATACTGTATAAGAATATTTATGCAATATGATTGAATTTATAACTTATACAAATAGAAATTGTTAATGTAAATTATGTAATTGTGATTGGAATTAAAGTTCATTAACAAATGAAATCTATAAATGTGAATTGAAAGTATAAGGAAATAAATCCATATATGAACAAAAATTATGAATATGAATTGTAAATATGATTCATAATTGAAAATAGAATTCCAAGAAGATAATTGAAAATAAAATTCCTTAATAAAATGGAATTGTGAAGGTGAATGTATAAATGATTGTATAAATCAAGATGTAAATAAGTTGTTAACTTATAGAATATTTGAAATCTGATTGGAATGGAATTCAAATTGAAGACGAATGAATTAGTAATTGGAACTAATTTAAGATAGTGCAGTTGTAAATGACAGATAATTGATAAAATTCAATATTTCAGAATTGAAAGTAAATTGAATCCAAATTAGATTGGAATTGTGAATTGAACTCAAATGAGAAATTGAAATGTGAAATTGAATTCAAATAAAATTTGAAATGTAAAATTGAAGATAATGGATATAACTTCAATAGTGAACTAAAGATGATATAAGTAGTTTATATTGAAAATTTGTAATTGAATTTGCAAAATGATTTGAATGCTGTAACTAGATATAATGGCTAGTAGGATATACAGGTGTATAAAGGGATTGGAAAATTTATTTCACAGATAATTCAAATTGCTCGAAAAAGGTATGTATTTGAATTATAATATGAGTTTTTGATGATTTCTCTCTAGCCGCTTGGCTTTTTCTTTTTCTTTTTGAAATCTGAGAGTCCGTAGGGACGTTTTGTAGTCATACCGTATTAGCCGCGCAAAGGAGACGCTGGCGAAATTTTTCGGAAATTTAGGGCGTTAGAAAATTTTTGAGAAAATTTTGAAAGTTTAAATTTGAATTTGAATTTAAATTTGAATTTTGAAGTAAAGCAGTGTTGTTTGAAACCTATAATTGAAGTTAGAAAGATAGTTGGAATGATAACGAATCTTTAGTAGGAAGGTTTGTTTTGATAAATTGATAAAACTATTGAATGTTGAAAAATAGTAGACGAGTTAAGGACCTTTTTCCCTAACTTGTAATTTCGGGACGAAATTCTTTTAAGGAGGGAAGTTTGTAACGACCCTGAATTTTGAACAAATTAAATTTAGAATATTTAATTAATTTTAAATATTTGAACGACGATTTAATTTGAATCCCCGATATAAATTCAATTTTGGCGATTTAATTACAGAATTTAATCTATTGAATACTACCTTCAATTTTAAGCTGAAGAAAAATATTTCGAAAGCTTTTAAAATTTGTATTGATATTACTGAAGATAACAGAAGCTTCAGAATCGAATTTGGAAGTGAATTGTTCAGTTTGAAAAATTATCGTTCCTATCGATATTCAAAAATAGTCGTCCGAAGCACAGTCTCGGAATTCGACGAAACCAGTTCCATTGGGTCCGTAATATTGAATTATTGCCGGATTTCAAATTTCATAGCGATCGGAGTTGTTATGTAAGCACACAATAGATAAACGCGTTGGAAGTTTAAACTAAATTCGGTTTGAATTTAAACTTAAAATTAAGTCAAATATCAGCACGTTTTCTCCTCCCTTTCAGCCAGAGATCACGTAGGAAATCACGATAAAAATCGTGTGAAACATTCCTCTCAGATTTAAATCAAATGAGATTAAAAATGGCCGCTCTCCATTCGAAAACGAAAACTATCTTTCGTTCCTTTCTTTCTAAAAAAAAAACAAGTCGAGACTAAAATAGATTTTTATGGCCGAAGCCCCTCTCAGGTTCGAATTCGTTCGATCTAAAATCAAATTCACGGCCAAGAACAACTACAGCCTTCGCAACTCAGAACGAATCTCGTTCTCGTTTAAAACAAAAATGGTAGAAAGAAATAAAAATCGAAACTCCCTTCGTTATGCAATCGTACGAGCTAAGGCGATGAGCTCGTCGAATCGAGCGTGGCCGTGAAACACTGGGCAGCTAGGGTTTGGTGGATGGAGTCGCGATTGGTCGCAGCGTGAGGCGAGGTGCAGCGATGATGAGGGAGGATGGAGTCGTCGTAATGATGGAGGCTTGGAGCCTCTCGTGAACTGCTTTTGAGGAGTTCGACGAGGCAGTGGAAAGGCGACTCGATGATGGGATTGCGGCGGCGTACTGGAGGCGATGAAGTCTAGGGTTCGTCGCGAGTTAGTCGAGGGATCGGAGGTCGAACGGCGACTCGAGGTTGATGGAATAGGCGAGGCGATCGGCATCTGGGGCTTCGCGAGAAAGTGGGGTTCGCGGTGTCGAGCAGTGATGGTCGTGATTTGTTAAAATTGATCTGGGTTCACCTTTTACAGAGAAGGTATATGCTTGATTTATTTTCTTTTTCAATTTAAATATAATGGTATTTTTAAATTGTAGTAAGGGAAAACTGTTGTTATCACTATATATACAGTAAAGAAAAAATTGGTTAGTTTAAATTTAAATTTTTGGATTTAGTAAAATTATCAAAGGAAATTTAGTTTTAATTTTGTAGTATGGAGATAAAATATTTGTTTAAAATAAATATGTATTTAAAGAAAAAATATATATACTGATCTTAACAGTTGTTTAAAAATTTTAACAGTAGGAAAAAAAATCCAGATAGTTTAAAGAAATTATATATGTATATAATTACAGTAAAGGAAAAAGTTGATTTAAATTTATATAAAAAGAGAAATTTTTGTTAAAACTAAATTTGTAGTTAATTAAATTTATTTAAAGGAAACTGGGTTAGAAATGAGGTCATTGTATAATTAAAACATATCAAGTTAGAAATTTAATTTTTGGGTAAAATGATTTATTTAAAATGGAAATTTGGCTAGAATCAAATTATTAGAGTAAATGAAATCATTAATAATAATTAATTGTTCGATTTATTTCGAATATTAATAATTTGTATAATATTTATACAAGGGCTATAAGTCAAGAAAATCAATCTGGAATGGAAATGGATGGCAAATTAAAAGCGAAGGTGAGATTTTTCTCACTCAAGAATTGATTGCAGTTATTGATTGTTTGATATGATTGCTATGTTGATTGTGATATTAGATATTTTAGGATATATCTATATATAGCAATATATACATATTGGCATATGTATATATTGGATTGATTGATTTCCCGCCTCGTATAGCGGATGAGACCCTATTGCGCCGTTAGTAAGCGGGTTTTTATAAAACCTATATACCGCGATAATTCCGTACTGGAGCGGAATTGGTATTTTTCTAACGTCTGTGGATGCAGGGAAACAGGTTGGAGGGATCCAACTGAATTCCTCAACTGTATTTATTGTTTACAGATATTGTGATATTTGTTGATTATCATATTGATATATGATGTTTTTGAATGCCATGATTGACTATTTGATGCGTTGCATCATCGGATCCATTTTTAAAGTCTAAAAATAACGATTTTGGATTTTAAAAGGATTTGTAAAGTGATTTGTAGAAATATACGTTTTATTGAGATTTTTGAATTGGTTTATTTTAAATAAATAAATGTTAAAATTTTAATGTTAGTAAAATTGTGATTTTTGTGAAATACGACAAAAATGTTATTTTTAAAATAAACAATTGATAAAGATTATGAAATAGTTTAAATTGGAATTGTTGAAGTATTTTAAACAATTCATATAAAAAGATTTATAAAAATTGATATTTTTATAAATTAAAAATATTGGAATTTTGAAATGAGTTTTATTAAGTGTTAAAGTCAAATAAAAAAATGGATTCCATAAGTGAATTGAAATTTATAGATTCATAAATTGTGAAGTTATTAAATGGATAGATTTTGTAAATTGAAATTTATAGATTCATAAATTGTGAAGTTATTAAATGGATAGATTTTGTAAAACAAAAAGATTTATAAGCAATTATCTTATAAATCGGATTTTGACATTTAGATGA
Organism: Allium fistulosum; assembly: GCA_030737815.1. NCBI lineage: Eukaryota > Viridiplantae > Streptophyta > Magnoliopsida > Asparagales > Amaryllidaceae > Allium > Allium fistulosum. The sequence goes on along the minus strand of CM060905.1, from coordinate 490,445,577 downwards.
GAAATGAATAGATGTTGTAAATAAATGGATTATAAGTTCTTAACTTATAATATAAACTTCCGGTATATAATTGAGTTATATAAGTTGAATTGGATAATTTAGAAATCGAAGTTTTATAAATAGAAATGGGATTTATAAACATTGTTTTATAAATTCGAAATCAATTGGATTTGATAAATTAAATATAGAAGGACATTAAAGAAGATATATTCGCGATTTTAAATAGCGAATTTTTATTGAAATAAAATGTGTAGAAAAGACTGAAATGTGGTTAGTGAAGTATATTCACGATTTTGGACAGTGAATATATTTTTAAGTAAAATGGATAGGGTTTTGGGAAAGCGATATTATGAAATGAAGTTAATTGTTTTAAAAGATGTTTTAAAACGTGTGAACTATCGAAATCATAGATTTCAACATTTATTGTTGAAATAGACGTTTTCGAAAAATAAGGAAATGGTGGACTATAACACTGTTGTTATAGTAAATGATTTCCGAAAGGAAATATTTTATATAGTATTGGGATTTATATATCTATCTAAATTCCGAATCCCTATACTAGTGATTTCGAGTCGTCGTAACGATGTTTTACGCAACATTCGTTTTGACTCAAATAATTGTGATTTAAGAATGATTTCCTTAAAGAATGAGATATATACTTAATTTTGATTTGAAGTATATCGAATATTTTCTAAGTGTTGAAAATAAATGATTTGTGAATTACTTATTTTTAAATAAGTATGGAAATGCTTTTCCCAATGTGAAATGAACTGTTTGAGTTTTTATCTTTTAAAGATAAATTGAAAAGTGAATATTTGAAATTGTTTTCAAATGGTTAAGTGTGGAAATTTTATATGTAATGAAGATATTTTTGGAGATAAAATAATTTGGAGAATTATTTGGAATCTGATGATGTTGCGCATCTTTATTGATAGTTAAATAACCGACTATCAATAATTACCTTGAATGGTATTTGTTGTGAATTGGATGAATTTGAATGCCACACTTATTTTTGAATAATCGCTCACTATTCGGGTTAGCCGGGAAAGGACCATGGGGTCGTATAACCCATTCCGAATATGTGATACGTCGTTATGATTCGCATTTGAAGACCGGTGTTGAAGACCGGATATTTTTGAAAACGGAAGGATTACCGTCGAGTTACTCTACATCGACTGATCTTCGATTTAGAGGTTTTATCACCCTTAGTGACGGGAAATCCTGACGTGATTGAAAATTATCCGGAATTGCAAGGGCTTCGTGAGAAGTGCCTTCGGTTCTGTTCGATCCCGGAACAGACTTGTATGGATTGTGTGTCTGACGTTACAATTTGAGATATAAAGCTGATTTCTTTCAAATACATTTCTGTTGGTGGCGGAGAATTTATTCTCTTAGCTTAACACCCTTCTCTGAGACGTACGAGCTCAGAGGTTATGTAGTTGAAATTTATCAGCGATATATCCCAATTTGGTAACGTGGCATACTGAGTGTTGCTGTGAAATGATCAGTGTTTGATCATTTGCGATATGATCATTTGTTTGATCTTATATCTTTGTGATCATAGGTTGATCATTTTCGTGCGACCCGAAGCAGGGCTTTTTGAGAAAGCGTAGCTTTGTGGACGAGACTTCGTCGAGCCTCACACCCCGGAAATGGTCGAAACAGGAAGGATGCGGCAAGGTTCTAGGGAGTAGCGCCCCTTAGTGTATGTCATTCCTTCTGGATAAAGGTGGTATCATGGTATGGAGCCCAGATACTTAACCTCTGTGGTTGCTGCAAAATTTATTTCTTTGTGGTTGTTGCGAATCGGGGATCCTCGGGAAGATCGGTGACGATCGGGGGATGGCATACGCGTGTCAGTAGTTACCTATTTTTGCAGAGGTAACCCGGCCTTGTGTTGGCAGAGATCCGGTTAGGTTCTCGGGTCGTCTATTCCAGGGACGTACCCATCGTGGATAGGAAGTTCCTTAGCCTGACCATTTGTTGGAAATCCAAAGAAACAATACGTGACTTGTACGGTTTTAGTTGTAGAACCTGCCATCTAATATGGCAGCTATAGCAAGCATACTATAATGGTACCTATGCTGGCTAAGATTTATATTCTACTTTCGAAATGTTTCTACACTATGCACTAATAATAATATCAAAAAGAATTTGACTTTTGCGTAGTAAGCATCTTTGACTATCATAAGAAGAAATCTCCTCCAAGTCTGCGTTTGCATTGTGTGTGTGGCGGGAGGTCTTATGGTAGTTTCATTTTCCAAAAGCATTGCGAATTGACTTTAAAATTTTCTGTTGTTTATTTTAAAGATAAATAACTGTTTTACGATCTCACACCAGTCACCATGACTGACTCGGAGTTTATTGTTTCCCTTCTAAACTCTGGGTGCCCACCAATTTCCACACGGGCAGCCTAGAGTTATGTTATCAGGATATTCTGGATATTCGGGAGCTTTGGAGATAAGCTGGAGGACGAGACGTAGTATTTGTATCTGATAGTATTTATTCCGCTGTGTATTCTGTATGAGGACAAGTTTATATAACTGTCCATTGTTGTTTATTGACTCTGATGATATGATGTGATGTAATGAAATAACAGATATAATTCTTTTGTTTTTAAATGATATTCATTTATCTATTATATATTGTTCCACTGCGATGTGTAAGATTCTGATATTGTTCTGTTTCTGTTCTGATGTTGTTCTGTTGTTCTTCTTCTCTATTCTCTCTTTCTTCTCTTTTTCTTCTTTCTAAAACCCTCACTACTGGAGTTTCCGGCACTCGATTGCTCGACAGTCGATAAAGTGAGTATCGATGTTGAATTTTCGAAAGTCGAAAATTCCGGTATGTGACAGTTATGCTCATCCAGTTTGAGCATTAACTATTGTTGAATAAGTACATAAGAAATTTTCCTTAATAAGGTATAGGTTAGGTAATAGGAATTATGGAACCTTGAGAACGAACCCCTTGTGAATTAAGTTTCGTAGTTTGACTATAAGGTGTTCGGCGAAAGGGTTAAGTTAAAAGTCATCTTTTAATAATGTTAGGCCAAAAATAAACTTTTAATAAAAGGTTTTTTAATATAACCTGAATAGTAGGATAATACATTTAGAGGATAAATATATGAGAAAATTTAGTTATAATAAAGAAGAATTATTTAAATATGAGTTAACCCACACCCATATTTACTATATCATATGTGATGCTATAAACTATTGTTGATTTCTTGGATGATGGTTAGATTTGTTTGATTGATTAATTTAAATTAATCTAGATATTCCATTTAAACTGTTTAAGTGTCGTTATAGCAATTTCCGCTATACCGTCATTTATTACATATCATCCCCTAAACCCTTATGTGTGTTTGAACTTGACCTTGTGTTTTCCAAAAAGTAGAAGTTTAAAATTCATTAATCATTATGATTAATGGTATTTTAAATTAATTAATCATTTTAACTAGTGATGTTTAAAATTAATTAATCTTTTTTATTAATGAGATTTGGATTTAATTAATCATTTTAAGTAATGATATTTGAATTTAATTAATTATTTTAATAAATGATATTTGAAAATTAATAATCATTTTAATTAATGACATTTAAAAGTAATTATTCATATTAATTAGTGATTATTTGAATTTAATAAATCATTTGATATATAATATTTTAAGTTGGTTAATTGATTTATAAATGAGTTTGAAATAAATTAATTGATTTGACGAAAGTGTTTTGGAAGTAATTAACTATTTTATTAAAGATAAATGATTTGTTTATTAAAGGAAATAGTAAATTTGATTAATTATCTTTTGGGATAGTTAATATTGTTCTAGATTTATAAAAGAGATTATAAATGTGATTTATTATCTTTCAGGATAATTAACGTTATTTTAAATTTAATAAAATAATTTAAATTTGATTTATTTTCTTTTGAAAATTTATATGGTTTTAAGGTTTTAAAAATAATTTTATAAATCATCCTCCAGGATAACTAATATTGTTTTAAATTTATAAATGATGTTTATAAATGAGAAAATCCTTTAAGAGGGATTGTTTATAAATAAAACTAAGTGTAAATTGTTTTGGGATTTTAGTACATGATGTTTAAAATGACATTTTTTAACCCTTGTTTTAATACAATTAGTATTATAAATTTGTCTTTCTAAATAACGTTTAAAGAGTTTTTGAAAAATTTAAATCCCGGAATTAGTTAAAATAATTTCTAAAGATTTTGAGAAAACAGCGGTATTATTTAGAAATATTTCTAAAGTATAAATATTTTGAAAAAGAAATTTGAAGTAGAATGCTTTTTCTTTGAATAATTCGGAGGAAAACATTTCGGTTAGTTTTGTGGTAATTTGAATAATCTTCTAAGTGACGATCAGATGTTGCTTAGGCAAATGTTTTGGAGTGCTTAGTAAATTATTCTCTTTATCATTGTGCGATCGGAATGAATTCAAATCCGAACAAAACCATTGTGAGTTTTAATAAACAAGTTGTTCGAAGTTATTTTATAAAGAAAAAGTAAAGAGTATACTTTCAAAGACGAGTTTTGAAACTAAAAACTGGGTATTCAATTTTTAAGTTCCCTAAAATGGAATTGATTTCCAAAATAAAAAGTATTGTTGATAAGAGATTGTTTTAATAAATGAAGTTTACCCTTAAACAATAAACGAGGTAATTTAACATTGATTTACATGAGTTAGATTGGATATGAAGGTTTTGATAACATTGTTTTATCAAAACCATATATATTATTTAAGTATCTAAGCAGCGTAAACTAATTGGTGTTATTGGATCAGTCCATAAACATGATTCATTATAATACCTTAATGTGAAAAGGTAGGAAGGTCTTAATAGACATCCTTTTATTGCAACCGTAGCTTTTGTTTAAAACATGTAAGTAGTGTAAACTATTTGTTATTTTGTGTCAACCCATAAACATTGTCCATCTTAACACTCTAATTCAAAGAGGTCGAGAGGTTGACTGAGTTTTAAAAGTCCCAAATTTTGATTTGATCTTCACCTAAATTGTTAAAAGCAAAATAAATTTTGTGTTTTGTATATACTCTTAGGATTTAGAAGGGTATTATACAAGTAAATAAAGTAGAATAAGTTATTGTTTGTTGTTTTATAAAAAAATGACTTTATAAAATATTTTTAAAACTTAGGTAAAAATTTATGAAATAATTCATAAACAATTTTGGTATTGAATAAAATATTAAATGCAAATTTAAGTGATTTAGAAAGATTAATGTAGTCAAGAAACCAATAATTTTAGAGTATAACTTTCAATTTTGTCTGAGTAAGTTTGGATAATCTTCTAAGCAATAACCAAAGGCTAATCAGCAAAGAATGGTACGCTTAGATAATTATCTATATTTTGGGCAATCAAGAAAGTTTTGGACCTAGGTTAGGAGTTTGTTGTTAATCTTATGACATTTAAATAATGTTGACTGTTAGATTTTTCCCTTAATAAATTTGAATGATTAATAGTGTTAGTGTATTCCTTTACGGAATTTGGTTGATTTGATTTAATTGAATTTGATGGATTTTATTTAATTGAATTTGATTGATTGATTGATTGTGTGGTCTTATATACCATAGTTTATAAAGGTAAAACTATAAACCAAGGTTTTTGAATTGTTGTTTATGAGGACTTAAATCCCGATGCTTTTGAAAAATAGTGGTTTTGAAAATTTTTGAAAGCAATAATGATTGTTCACTCTAGTTGTTGTATTTGGAGGAACCGGAATACCACTGGACGCTGCATGTTGTTTTGACTCTAGAGTTTTACATGTTTTGCTAGGAGGACCCCCTCCTAGCCATTTTTGTTTTGGTTTTAATACATTTCTTTTTGAAGAAATTTGAAAATAAATTTTTGAGTATAAGAGCCCGGGCATTTAGTTCTAAATTTACCTTTTGATATGATTGGATGCGCAGTATTTTATTTCGGGGTATTCTTTGAATGTGGTTGCATATAGATTTATATCATACTAGTTTTTGTTGGATAAGTTACATCTGATTAATGCGTTAGGTATTTCTAGGATAGTCTGTTTTCTGGGATAGGATTGTGGTAAATTTTGGGGGTGAAATTCTTTAAGGGGGGGGGGAGAGTGTAACGACCCGAAATTTCACCACATTAATTTCTGAATATTTAATTAATTTTAAATTTGAATTCAAATAATAGGTTTATAATTAAAATAAAATCTCTTTTAAATAATAAATATTGAAGATAGAATTGTTTTCAAAATTAGTTTAAAAAAATATTTAGTTCGAAAAAAAAACAGAAAATGTGACTCGAATCCGTTTCCCGACTTTTCGACGTTTCATCGAATAAAAGTTGTTGAAAAACATTGTGAACGGTATTGTATAATATAATACATACATTTACAAAAGTGTTAGGATATATTTTGATAGATATTTATATGCTTAAGTTTATAAAATGTGATGTATCATTACATGGAAGTTAGAATAAAATTTAAATAAGGAAAACATGTTTAAAGTAAAGCGAAACATCTAAAAACATAAAGTACACATACATTTAAGTAATGTTGGCTTTGAAAAGAGAGAAGGGGAGAAGAAGGTGGCTCAAGGACAAGGGGAGGAGGTAAGCATTGTGATGTGGCAACCATGGATAGGAGGGTACAAGTGGAATTAGCCATTTTGCATGAGATTATAAATAGCAACTCCATGCTATCATTTTCATTTTCTTTCCAAATTTTACCTCCTCTTCTCACAGCCATAACTCCCTCTAAATTACTCCAAATAAAGAAATTCATTTTTTTTAAATTCAAGAGAATCGAGTTGGCTATAATTTTCATTTACACCATTTCTTCACTTTCTGAGTGTTATTGGGTCAAAAATTCATTTCTTTACAGAGCATTTTCGGACCCAAGATTTCAAGTCCAAAAATGGTCTTTCTAACCATTTTTCGAAAAATCGTTTTCTTTTCAAAAACTTTTCAAGTACGTCTTCTCAGTATGGTTCTAATCCCTAAGTAACTTTAAACCTAGGCTATGATACCAAATGTGACAACCCGCACCCCTTAACAAATCGCTCCAAAGCATAGGGTGATTTTCGGACTCGAGTCATTGCCATGAAGTAATAACTATCGGGTTTTATAACTTTACAAAGACCAAAATATACAGATATTATTCGAGTACTACATTTTAAGAACTCATAACGGGATGGAACAAAATATAAATACTGAAAATATCCATCTCAGAAAATATCCCAAATCACTGTCTCATAAAGACAGTATGTAGTCGAATGCAGTGTTCATAGAAATACCACTCAAAGTCTAATGAAAGAAATACTAGTACCGATAAGATAAACAGTTACATGAAGAGTAAATAAAGGATAAGCAACTCCTATGAGGAGCTCGCCACTCCACATACTAAAATCGGGTCAAATCACCTACTACTCCGATCTCCTATGGTGGGGAAAGAAAGGAAAAATGTGGGTCAGACAAAAGTCTGGTGAATGAGTACAGGTTTAATATATGATGAACATATGCATTTAACTTTAATTCAATTCTACGTGACCTATGATGCCTTACAAGCGTTCGTGCATTACTAGAGTTCATTACTTAAGGGTTTTTATCTACCACACACCTACACTACAGCTTGTGCATGCTACTACAAGGTTCGAACTACAGATCGAACCACAATAACTAATAATCAGCCACTACTCCTAGAGCTACTCAATATGGAAACACTGCTCCTAAAGCTACTCAATATAAAAACACTGCTACTTGAGCTACTCAGTGTGGAAACATTGCTCCTAAAGCTACTCGATAAGGAAACACCGCTACTAAAGCTACATGGGAAGAAATTTCTCATAACTACGACTACACGTAACCCAACTACACATCGACGGGGAACCTGCAATGTCGACTCGTTAGTTTATCTCATTGTCTACATTCGTGTACACATCTCGATCGTAGTATACGCCTCTTTTTGCACACAACGGGAACCATCAACAACACAGTATCATGCCATGTTAGAATAATGAATACTAAAGAGTCTCATTATGCTGGGCCTACACACTTCATTAGACATCAGTCAGTGCTACGGGTCCACTGTAGAACCTTATGTGAGTTCCATTTGGGATAGAATCGCTCCGATTAGGTAAAGTATAATTACCCAACCCCGCAACGTCCTAGCGTCATCTCATAGGGGACTAGTTTCCCTATTATGCTTAACATCCACATATATGTTTCTAATACGCTTATACATACCATTAATTGTTTATATTTTAACCTGGGCCTCAGGTCGAGGTTAATATTACGCATTTCAGCCTTTAATCAGTTGACCGCTACACCCTATCTCGATGGCTTACGGGCGAACGGATGGCCGATCATAGTGTAAACTTTAAGGTTTTTCGATTTTTAGCGTTTTGATTTTTAATTATGTATTAATTCGATGTACACAGTGAATGCTAAGTAATTTACAGTGACCAGTCTTTGAAGTTTACCTTATTTTTTATTAGTTTCAAATTTATAGATTTAGCAGATTAGTTATACTAGTTTAATTCAGGGTTAACCCATTTTTAAGGTTTCAGTTCAATAATAGAGGGGTTCAACTTGGGTTAAAATCACATATGTCAATTTATACAATTTCTAAATCAAATTCAAATTTAAATAGTTAAGGTTTGCAATTTAATTATTAACATCCTAGATCAAATAGCATAAGTTGAAATTAATTATAAATAATCAACTTATCAAACTTGTTTGCACTTACCTCGAATCCAAGCTCTAACTCTAAACTACATTGTAGAATCGTCATCCGTTAGCTTGCCTCTTCCTAGATCTGATTTATTGGTATTCTCTTGCTTTGATTTTAGTTTATTTTTGAAAGGAAGTTTGTAAGTGGAAAGAAGGAATTTTGGCTGAATTTCAGTAAGTAGTTAATAATATAGAATATATATATATATATTATATTAATATTTGCTGTTTGTAATGTACATAATTCAAATGCTGTTGATTTCTCATATTACTCTTGCCTTATTCTCTTAGATATTTATCTTATAAACCATTTTTATAAATCCAGTTGAGGCATGACCCTAAATAGTTTTAAAATCCTAATTCCCTTATCACTCTAATCTCTACATTATTCTATTTAATTTATCTAATTAATCTCATGAATAATGTTATTTAAAATTAGGGGTGTTACATTCGTGTTGAAGTAAAAGATGAGAAGAGGCTAAGGAAAAATATAGTCAAGTTAGTGAAAGTACAATGGAGTGACAATGAGAAAGCTGGTACTTGGGAGATGGAGTATAGGATTAGAGATACTTATGCTGGGCTATTTTGATGGTATGACCTATATTTGTTATATAGACATTTGGCTAATAGGATATGCTAGCATTGTTGTTATATGTTTGCATGATTAATATGCTTGTTGAGTACCTTATCGTAATTTCGAGGATGAAATTCTTTAAGGAGGGAAGCCTGTGACACCCCTAATTTTTGTTAACATTATTCAGGAGATTTAATTAGATAAATTAAATAAAGTAATGTATCTGTCTGTGTCGCGATAAGGATAATGAGACTTTTATTTAATTTGAGCGGTGCCTTAAATAATCAATTAATAAGGATGATTCAAACATAAAATAGAGAGAAAAAATGAGAGGGGCAAAATAGGAATAGTTCGTTATTTCATTCCCTTAGCTCTCCATATCACATTTCATTCTCAAACAATCAAACCCTTACCTAAAGAGGCTGGCCATTACAAGAAGAAGAAGGAAGGGGAAAACTAAGGGATTCAAGGGAAAAGTTGTGAGAAATCAATCTTCAAACAAATATTTATCTCTCTTATCAAATTTAAGGTGAATAATAGTATCCATCCCATTTATTATGGTTATTTTTGGATCCATGCTTGATTTCAGAATTATTATGATAGTATGTCATGTTTGGAAGTTTATACCATTGTTTGATTGAACGATAATTTATTGGAATTTTGATGGAATTATTCTTAAGGGTTTTAAAGGTAAAAAAGACCTAGTTTTTGATCTCTAATTGACTTGAAATTCGAATATGTTGTGTTAAATATTATTTTTGAGATGAGTTTTTAATTCCATAATTTTTCAAGTATATATTAATATTTTATGAATTTCCTAAGATGGAAAGTGTTTATTTCGAGTTTTAATTATTATTTTTGGCAAAGCCAGCCGACTTTATAGTGGGTCGTGCCACTGTATATAAATGAAGAAAAGGTGTCCTGCACATGCATAGAAATAGCTATATAGTTTTATAGTGGCCATTCCACTTAAAGTACATCACAAGTGAGAAGCAAAGGTGATTCTACAACTATAATCTGGTTTTATAGTGGCCAGACCACATATACATAGAATGAAATAAAAAGAGTCAAGACAGTTCAGAAGGACGAAAGTCCCCCATGTCATTACTGATATCGACCTCTGTACCAGAACCAACAACATGCTGAACAACAGAAAAGCATGTTGCCAAATACGGATCATAAGACCTCGAAACAGAAGAGTAGAGATAAATCCGGTCCCAAGTAGGATCTAAGAATTGCCACCAATTGCATGCACCATCATAACCAGTGGTTGACAGAGAAAGTCCCTCACCCTCAACATGATACACCAGCCTCCTAGACTCATCTTCGTCACCTAAGAACATATGATAACTATGCCTCTATGGATCATACCTCATTTCCGTTTCCACATGTACCCATGAACACTCAACAGGTCCCCAATATATAACCTCGTCATCAGAGTCCCAGAAGGCTGGAGGTTCTGTGACTGGCTCTACAACGGGAGTAACAGGGATAACATGATCAGAGATAGGAAGGGAGCTAACCTTAGGAACGCATTTCATTTCTGGCCTAGGGAGGGACACTTTGACTGTAGGAGGTAGAGGAGCAGTAGAAGAGCACTTCTCCACAGAATGACCAAATGACTGACAATTAGTACAAATTTCAGGCTTCCAGCTGTAATTAACCTTTATCTCCACCTCGTGGCCTTCCATGATTCTTACTTTCAGAAACGACGGTAGCGGTTTCGTTAGGGTTCTTTCAATTAAAGCCCTACAATATAGTAAATTCTTGCGCGCAACCGTGTTTGCATCAAAGCACTTGAAATCCCCAATAAGGCTCGCAAGCCAGTTCAGACCAAGAAGAGGTTGGAGGACAGACGGAATATTGGAGAAAGTGGCCCATACCGGAATCGATATAATCTCCTCTCTAGCACTGTCTATACCAACATTCCAAGGAGTAACAATAAAAGGTTTCCTCTCAATAATGAGAGGGCTAGAATCAAGCGCTATAAGTCGTCTTCCTTATTGCCGAATTGGAAGAAGAAAAAGGAATTCAAATATTGGACATGAAGAGAACCTTCCAGTTTCCATGCTCGCCTACACTTCTCACGAACAACTGAATAAGAAAAAGAAGCATCTAGAAAAAATCCAACAAGGTGTTCATATCAATGTTTAACAGTGTAACGACCCAGAACTTTGAACAAATTAAATTGAGAATATTTAATTAATTTTAAATATTTGAACGATGATTTAATTTGAATCCCCGATATAACTCTGAATTTGGCGATTAAATTATAGAATTTAATCTGTTGATAGTTGAATAAAAATTTGAATCTTCATTTTTAAGCTGAAGAAAAATATTTCGAAAGCTTTTAAAATTCGTATTGATATTACTGAAGATAACAGAAGCTTCAGAATCGAATTTGAAAATGGTTTGTTCAGTTTTGAAATTTAATCGTTCAAATCGAATTTTAAAAATAGCCGTCCGAGGCACAGTCTCGGAATTCGACGAAACCAGTTCCATTGGGTTCGTAATATCGAATTATTATCGGATTCCAAATTTCATAATTATCGGAGTTGTTATGTAACCGTACGGAGAGTAAACGCGTTGAAATTAAATCAAATTCAATTTAAATTTAAATTTTAAATTTTTGGTCAACATCAGCCACCCTACTTTTTTCTTGCAGACCTATTCCCTGTTAAAACACGTTCTCTTGTCTCCTTCGTACCATTCCTTTTCTTTTCCCCTTCATCTTTTAACTGGCACGAGAAATCAAAACCAAAGGAAGAAAGTACTCTCGTTCAAAAATAAAAGTAATGGCCGAGCTCCTCAAAATTTCAGAGAACATTTAATTCGTTCAATTTAAATTCACGAGCTCTCTTCATAAATTAAATAATGGCCTCTGTTAAAAAGAAGATCGCGTATCCCTTCTCTCGTTCAAAACAAAAATCACGTTCTAGCATACGAGAGGAGATCGATTACAACCTGGGGAAGTTCGTTCGAGTTCGAGTCGCACTCGAATCGAGTTCAAGGAAATGGCGACTGCGACGTGAGGCTTACAGCGATGGAGGCGGCGATTCGTGAAAAGGGAGGGGGTTTCGAGGTTCGCCAGCGAGGCGCGGCATCGATGGTGGAGGTGGGATTTGACTGGTTTCTCGAAGTAGTGGGAATTCGTGATGGAGCAAGCGGCGCTCGCGTGCGCAAGGAGAATTCGATCGCCAGTCTATGGCGACTCAGGGAAGGCATGTCGAAGTCTGGTATAACGACCCGCCCTTTTGTACAGTTTAAGTCGATGATCAAACACACACGTCAACTCAAACCATTCAAAATGGAGGATTGTTAATTTGGGGTAAATAAGAAAAGAAAAGAAAAGAAAAAAGGAAATGAAACAACACAGAATCTCACAGCGGAAGGCTAAAGTATGATAATAAAATAACAGTTCATGAAGCTGTTAATTAAATGAATACATTTGAAATGAATACATTTGATTATTATTATACAACATTTATCATAGTTACATACACAGCAAATATCATACAACAATGCAGTGGAATGGAATGAATATAATAGTAGTAGATAATATACCAAATCTTCGTCTCCGTCCTCCAAGGAAATGATCTTCAACCTAAACTGAAATGCTCAGGCTGACCCGAGCGTAATGAAAAGACAAAACACTCGAGTCAGGACTAAAATATCCTTATGAAAGTTAAATCAATCGTAATAAATATGAGTGTAAACGGCGTCAGAGATGTTTACGGGGTTTGACATCTCCTATCCAGTGTCAACGTGCGTGCAATAACTCAAGAGATGTTACGGGATTTTCCATCTCTCAAGGATCCGTTAAACTATCTATATATACAATAAGATACGCTATATAGATAATGTCTAAAGTAAAGTAAAGGTATCAAAATAGTGTTAAGTCAACGCCCATTCGCCGCTTAACACATTTATATTCCCAAGAGCATATACAAGACCGTAGTTTCCCCAAAACCGGAAGTCACCAGAGGGCAATCCATATACTCAAGGTACAAACCATAACGTAGTGGTCGCGAATAGGATAATCAGTATGACAAGGTACATGAGGCGATACCAACTAGGATACTAGTAGTTGCGTGATCCGGACTGATGTTGAGCATAGCCAGCAGCTACCCCAACACCGCGAAACAATACTCCCAAATCAAGGGGTGCACCCAAATCGAATCACAAATGTAATAGATATGGTATCGAAGAAGTGTGTCCGCTAGAGGTGGCGAACCTCAATGGCCCGGCGCGGCTCCTGTTTTAGTCATGTCAGGGGTCATCCAATATCGTTCTCTTTCTTCAGTCAACGCGTTCACCAGACCATCCACTTCATTCTGGATCAACACTCCGCGTATAATAGTTATTAAAGTGGTTTTCGGTATCGACAGAGAGTATGTCCATATCCGATCCCGGTCTCTTCAATAACTACGTATTATTACACCGATGGCTCTTTTACATTTTAACTCGATTCATAATTGATATCAAAATATCATATTCGCTTCAAAAATCAAATCCATTTCAAATATCATCATATCTATTCAAAATGTAAGATTCCGTTTCAAAAATCATTTTTCGCCTCAATATCTCATTTCAATTTCAAAATCATTTCGAATTTCAATTTAGGTTGCAACTTCATTTAACCCAATTCGTATTTAAATTCGAGATTTAAATATAAACAATTCACCTTATTGACCAGCTTGAAAATTTTAGAAAATAGTTTTAAGTAATTTAAAAGTAGTTTAAATAATTAAAATAGTTAAAATAGTTTAATAGAAAATATTTAAATAGTTTAATCGAAAATAATTTGAATATAAAAATGGTTTATATAGTAAAACATTTTGAAAATCAAAATAATTTCAATATTTAAAGAATATAGATTTTAAATCAATTATACTAAAATATTCATTTAAACAAATTCCAAAGTCAGAACGGTCAACTTCCCAATTTCCTACCCAAATCAATTTCAATGTCCATTTCGATTTAATTGATTCAATTCCGATTTCAACTCGAATAAATTTTGATTCCATATAAATTTCGAATTCAATAAACCAAATTCCGTTCACTTTCAATTTCCAATTTCAAATTAATTTCCAATTCCAAATGAATTTAAATTTCAATTCCAAATTAATTTAAATTCCAATTTCAATTCCAAATCCAATTTCAAAATATCGATTTAAACATTGAATCAAATTTTCTTTTAATAACAAATTTTTGAATCCATGTTTCAATTCTAACTTCAATCCTGAAATATCATTTCATATAACTTTTCTTAGAAATATTCAAAGTTCGAATAAAAGTTAAATCTTTAAACAAATCAATTTTCGACATTCAATCATATTCAATTTTCAAATTTCAAAGTCTCAACTTAATTATTTAACAAAATTCCTTTAACCAAAATTCATTTCAACATTCCAAACTCAATTTTTCGATGAATTCAATTTCTATAAATCGATTTTTATTTATAACTTTTATATCAAAACATTTAAATAAATTTCAAACGACGATTTCAAAAATTATTAATTTAGCCAAATTCAGTGTCCGTATATAATTTTCTATCCTATGGCCAAGTGATTATTTATTTCAATTAAATGTCAGGGATGAACATATGTCACTTAAATTAAATCACAGTGTCATGTGTATGCATAACAGTATATATATAAACAAATAAACATCCAAACATTCAAACATCAACCAATGACATCCATCACAATACATCATCCAATAGTCAATACAATTCATGGCAGTTTCATAGTTATCAATGTCAGGTGATTCAATCGCAATTCAATTTTAATTTCAATTTAACTGGCAATTTAATTTTCAACGGTTAATTCAAATGACAATCTATTTGACAATTAAATTTTATAAAACAACGACAAATAAAATCATAACACTTCATAATGTCAAATTTAACTAGCATAAAGATATTTAGTACGTTGTGAGCGTTATAAAACACTCACCTTGATTTTACGATTTAAATCAAATCGAACGACGTTCGATTTACTCAAAATTTTCTCTAGCTCCAAATGATTCCGATCCAGTTGCATAGCGTAGTGCTCGTCAATACGAGTCCAACGGAAGAAACGTTGTCCAAAACGGACCTCGCATGCAAAAGTTATAGCCAAAATACGAACGTCATTAGCGGGATAATTAAATAAATAATTAACTTCACTAATTATCAATCAAATCCTACCCTATCTTCTCCAATTCGAATTGCCTGTAGCCAAGAAAAACATGCCGTGCAAACCCATGTCCCACCGTGCATTTCAAACCGTGATACGGAGCTCCGGTTGACGAAATTCGAATCCGTCTTCAGCGACAAACTCTCCTTCACGATCTCCACCTCCCCGTACCATCAACATCAAGCTCGGCCACCACGTGGAAGTCGCGACCTGGAGACCCCCTGTACGAACGCGAGCAGGTCGCGCGTCCCAAACCATAGCCGCACGCCACCAAAACATGTTCCGAGATGCTATCTTCGACGACGAGTTCAAATCAAAGCTCCGTTTCGCGAATCGATCGCTAGATCCCTCGATTTCCCAAACCCTAGATCGCCACTATGAACGGCCTCGACCCCAAACCTTGCCGCACCCAGCAAAGAGCATATCAAATTGAAGCACTCGATGAAGTAGGAATTTTAAAACTGGTTTCGTGATTTTTAGTCGAGTAGAAATGGAGTTATGATTTTTCAAAGTTTCATCATTCATTTTATTTTATTTTTCTTCTTTCCTTTCTGCCATTTGCGTGTGGAACAAAGGAGAGGGAGACGTGAATGAAAAGCTACAAGGACAATGTAGAGTTTACAGCTGAAAAGAAGGGTTGACCAGTCAAAATATAAATTTTAAATTAAACCGATTTAAACGAATTTCTATGCGTTTTGGCTTGCCCCGGACGAACGGTAAATCCGTTTGACTTGAAATTTGAAATCTTACAATAATATCACATTACGGATCCGATGAAACTGGTTTCGTCGAAATCCGAGACCGTTTTAAAAATGACTATTTTAACTCGTTAAATTAATATTAAAACAATTTCGATGCGTTTCGAGCTGCCACGGTCAAACGACAACTCCGATTGCTACGAAAATTGAAATCTGATAATAATAAATTATTACGGATCCAATGGAACTTGTTTCGTTCAATTCTGAGACTGTTCAAAAATTAGCTATTTTACAATCGATAATTAAATATTAAAATATTCAATTTTCCCAGTTCAACTTAAAATTCAATTTTAAAAGTTCTATAACATTTCTATAACTCCAATATGATAAGATAAAATTTTACAAATCATTTTCAATCATATTCAACTCGATTTTCAATTATTTCTGAAATTTAACTTATTAAATCATTGATTTAATTACCTAATTAAATCCAATATTCGAAAATAAATTATTTGAATGTTTAATTTCAATATAAAATTCCCAATTTTAAATTATTAACTTTTAAATCAAATTTCAGTTGTTCACAAATCCTATTTTTAAATTTCACAGTAATTAACAATCTTTTACAATGCAGTTTTCCATTATAAATCCAATATAAAAGATTATATTAGATTCAGCCTTCAATTATATTGTAATTCAAATTCAAGTTATTTAATTCCAAATGAATTCTTTTATTTCGATTTACACTTTCATTATTGAATCAACCATTTACTTATACATTATTATCAATGGTTTATAATTCATTTACTTCCATTTTCTACAGTTATCATCTTATTTAAATTCACAGTAATATTAAACTATATTCGTTTACGTTGATTTCCATATTATAACTTCAATATTAAATGTAACATTCATTTATCCTTTGTTTACAATCGTAACCAATTTGGTTTACAATCCCATTCAATTCATTATCTATATTCACTACAAGTTAACATCCATATTTGATTTACAAATAAGTTATTTCAGAATTCCGTTTTGTATTTTAACTTGAAATTCACATTTAACAACACAAAAATTTTATTTCCTTCGGATTTTTTTTCTTTATCCAAAATTTTCATTTTAATTCGTATTTTTAAAGTGTTAAAAATACGGGTCGTTACATTCTCCCCCACTTAAAACTTTTCGTCCTCGAAAAGGAACGGAGAAGGGGAACCATCATTTAGATATAATTCATTCAAAATATTCGACTTATTTGCAAAATTTAGTTATAGGATTTTTAAAATCTCAAAATTTTCTAACTCCCGGATTTTTGAAAAATTTCGGCAGCACCTCCTTTGCGCGGCTAGGACCGAAAAATTTCACAGTGGTAATAATTGCATGATATACATCTCATTACAAGAATGAGGCATCCCAAAACATGGGGAACACAATAATATACCACAACATAAACCGTAATCCGAGAACGTACCTTTTATTTAGCGTTTTTTAGCATTTTAACTTACATTTTGCATTAAGCGCAGAAGCGAGCTCCGCAAGCGAAGCGCAACCCCTTTGCTACCTACTAAAATTCTCAATTACCAAGTTAGAACCATGCATATAAAGATAGATTGATATACTTAGCATAAACAACATACATATAACATGTTTTAGCTTCAAAACTGAAATTCCAATTCCAGGGCAGCAAACGAATCTCAGATTTTGGTCATCTAAACGATAAAATTTGGAAGTGGAATCTAAACAACAGTTGTTGCATTCATTTCAGGCTTTCCGGAATGTCCAAAATCATCGAATTCGGACCATCCGTTCAAAAGTTACGGCCGTTTTACTAAAAGGATTCGCCTCAGCCTGGGCAATGAATTGCGCAGGTCAGCGACGTTCCCTCACGTTTTTGACCCTCTAAATGACAGAAAAACACAAGACATTTAAAACAAAAGTTTTAGCTTAAGTTCTAAGCTTTCCAGAAAGGGCAAGATCATCAAAATCCGATACAGCAGTAAAAAGTTATGGCAAGAATACTAAGGTGCTTCAGATTTCTACTTCGCACAGGCCAGCGACTAATATTGGTGTTTTAAGCCTAGTGGATGAAGGTATTTATCAAAACATTCTAAACAAAACATGTAGCACAGTTTCCAGGCTTTCTGAAAAGTCTAAGATCGTCTAATTTCGTTCAACCATTTAAAAGTTATGGCTATTTTCATTTCAGCTCTCTTTGAGTATTTTGGATTTTTCAAATTTTGCTTTTATTATTTCAAAGTACAAACCATCAATCTTCAATTTTTCTAAAGAAACAATCACAAACACAAAGTCGTTTATTTTCTTATATATCCATGAAATAAGTTTACATTCGATTTGTTTCCAATTTATTCAAGTTTGTTTCATTCATAATTTAAATTCAAGTCAATTTGCTTCAATTTTTTTTTTTTTTTTTTGAATTCAATTATATTTAATTTCACTTTGCTTCAAATTTGAATTTAATTGTTAAATTTTTTTTTTTATTCCTTTTATTCAATTCCATTTACACTAATGAATTCTATTTAATCAATTACCATCCATCTAACAACCAATGCATATCAAATATTAACATCCATCCATAATCTACACTAAATCAATTATACATTTCCAAGTCAAAATTTTAATTTCATACACTTCCAAGTTTATTGACATTTAGTTTTATTCAAATTTAATTAGTTTCCATTTACTAATTTTATATTTAATTAATTTTAAATTTAATTCATTTTACAACTTAAATTTCCTTTATATTTACACTATCAATAGATCTTCACATTTTTATTATTTGCAATCACACTTGTATATTATTCATTTACTTATCCTTATTAGCATTTTAAACTTTTTAAGTATTTGGTAAGTTATAGCTATGCAAATAGAATGTAGTTAAACAATATACAACTTCTTTTCATTCAATTTGAGTGTTATACCTATTAAATAAATTTCCAATCTATTATTTTCCAAATTAAGGGTTACTCCTACAATTTTAATAATTTTTTTTTTTTTGAACACTTAAATTCAATTTCACCTTTTTCAATTCATAAGTTTCTAACAATTCAAGATTTACTTTAGTTTAATAATTAAAATCATTCCTTATTAGAGAACTTAAGAATTTCAACACCGGATTCGATTAAACCCTTTTTTTTTTAAATAAATAAATAAATATATATATATATACTAATATCTTTATATCTCAAATCATACTTTTAGAAAAATTTTAAATCAACATTGAAATATATATATATATATATATACTTATTTTCATTACATACTTTAGAAAATTTCAATTCAAGTTCTATTTAATCCAAAAGAGTACAGTTTCTAGTTTATTTCAATAGTTTAAAGTCATTAAATATTAAAGAACTTAAAAATTTCAACTCCGGTTTCATTTCAAATCAAGTTTGAAATAATATATACTTATATTAATATATATCAAGTCATACTATAGAGAATACAAAATAAAATTCAATTTTAGTCAAAACAGGGTTTAGAAAAACTATTAAGTGATCTCCCCCACTTAGACTCTCGAAAATAAAGTCGATGATGCATGCACTCATCATCGGAATCATTTTCTAGTGTCAAGAGGGGAGTATAACACTTACTTCATTTGAAAATCCTTTGAAAACAATTTCTAATCGAATATACTATCATATAATACTTATATTATACATTTCAAATTTTTGATAATAAATTTTCAAAACACCAGAATTTAAATTCTCCATCTTAATTTAAATTCATTTTTATTTTATTTTATTTACCATTTATATTCATTGTCAGTCATATTTACAAGTTTCATTCCTTAAAATCGTCTAATAGTCAATAGTTAGAAATATTGACTAATCAACAATAAACGATGATAATCTAATATTATCATCTCCTAACAACCAATACAATCAACATTTATAAATTTTCAAGATAAGTCTTTTATATATAGAATATAATCCAAAACAATATTATGTCAATCTGTCCTATTCGAGTGTTTAGAAATTCCTATCGATGCCTTGGCGTCCCAAGTACCAACCAGAATTCATAAATACTCAACGGAACAAATTGACACAATATAAAATCATTTTTATATCAAAATTACAAATACGCTCTCTCATATACACTCAACTCATTCATATAGTTTACCTCTATTTCAATGAGTTATTCCCCACAAGAGCCAAGGTAATCTAAACCAAAGCTCTGATACCAACTATAACGACCCGCCCTTTTGTACAGTTTAAGTCGATGATCAAACACACACGTCAACTCAAACCATTCAAAATGGAGGATTGTTAATTTGGGGTAAATAAGAAAAGAAAAGAAAAGAAAAAAGGAAATGAAACAACACAGAATCTCACAGCGGAAGGCTAAAGTATGATAATAAAATAACAGTTCATGAAGCTGTTAATTAAATGAATACATTTGAAATGAATACATTTGATTATTATTATACAACATTTATCATAGTTACATACACAGCAAATATCATACAACAATGCAGTGGAATGGAATGAATATAATAGTAGTAGATAATATACCAAATCTTCGTCTCCGTCCTCCAAGGAAATGATCTTCAACCTAAACTGAAATGCTCAGGCTGACCCGAGCGTAATGAAAAGACAAAACACTCGAGTCAGGACTAAAATATCCTTATGAAAGTTAAATCAATCGTAATAAATATGAGTGTAAACGGCGTCAGAGATGTTTACGGGGTTTGACATCTCCTATCCAGTGTCAACGTGCGTGCAATAACTCAAGAGATGTTACGGGATTTTCCATCTCTCAAGGATCCGTTAAACTATCTATATATACAATAAGATACGCTATATAGATAATGTCTAAAGTAAAGTAAAGGTATCAAAATAGTGTTAAGTCAACGCCCATTCGCCGCTTAACACATTTATATTCCCAAGAGCATATACAAGACCGTAGTTTCCCCAAAACCGGAAGTCACCAGAGGGCAATCCATATACTCAAGGTACAAACCATAACGTAGTGGTCGCGAATAGGATAATCAGTATGACAAGGTACATGAGGCGATACCAACTAGGATACTAGTAGTTGCGTGATCCGGACTGATGTTGAGCATAGCCAGCAGCTACCCCAACACCGCGAAACAACACTCCCAAATCAAGGGGTGCACCCAAATCGAATCACAAATGTAATAGATATGGTATCGAAGAAGTGTGTCCGCTAGAGGTGGCGAACCTCAATGGCCCGGCGCGGCTCCTGTTTTAGTCATGTCAGGGGTCATCCAATATCGTTCTCTTTCTTCAGTCAACGCGTTCACCAGACCATCCACTTCATTCTGGATCAACACTCCGCGTATAATAGTTATTAAAGTGGTTTTCGGTATCGACAGAGAGTATGTCCATATCCGATCCCGGTCTCTTCAATAACTACGTATTATTACACCGATGGCTCTTTTACATTTTAACTCGATTCATAATTGATATCAAAATATCATATTCGCTTCAAAAATCAAATCCATTTCAAATATCATCATATCTATTCAAAATGTAAGATTCCGTTTCAAAAATCATTTTTCGCCTCAATATCTCATTTCAATTTCAAAATCATTTCGAATTTCAATTTAGGTTGCAACTTCATTTAACCCAATTCGTATTTAAATTCGAGATTTAAATATAAACAATTCACCTTATTGACCAGCTTGAAAATTTTAGAAAATAGTTTTAAGTAATTTAAAAGTAGTTTAAATAATTAAAATAGTTAAAATAGTTTAATAGAAAATATTTAAATAGTTTAATCGAAAATAATTTGAATATAAAAATGGTTTATATAGTAAAACATTTTGAAAATCAAAATAATTTCAATATTTAAAGAATATAGATTTTAAATCAATTATACTAAAATATTCATTTAAACAAATTCCAAAGTCAGAACGGTCAACTTCCCAATTTCCTACCCAAATCAATTTCAATGTCCATTTCGATTTAATTGATTCAATTCCGATTTCAACTCGAATAAATTTTGATTCCATATAAATTTCGAATTCAATAAACCAAATTCCGTTCACTTTCAATTTCCAATTTCAAATTAATTTCCAATTCCAAATGAATTTAAATTTCAATTCCAAATTAATTTAAATTCCAATTTCAATTCCAAATCCAATTTCAAAATATCGATTTAAACATTGAATCAAATTTTCTTTTAATAACAAATTTTTGAATCCATGTTTCAATTCTAACTTCAATCCTGAAATATCATTTCATATAACTTTTCTTAGAAATATTCAAAGTTCGAATAAAAGTTAAATCTTTAAACAAATCAATTTTCGACATTCAATCATATTCAATTTTCAAATTTCAAAGTCTCAACTTAATTATTTAACAAAATTCCTTTAACCAAAATTCATTTCAACATTCCAAACTCAATTTTTCGATGAATTCAATTTCTATAAATCGATTTTTATTTATAACTTTTATATCAAAACATTTAAATAAATTTCAAACGACGATTTCAAAAATTATTAATTTAGCCAAATTCAGTGTCCGTATATAATTTTCTATCCTATGGCCAAGTGATTATTTATTTCAATTAAATGTCAGGGATGAACATATGTCACTTAAATTAAATCACAGTGTCATGTGTATGCATAACAGTATATATATAAACAAATAAACATCCAAACATTCAAACATCAACCAATGACATCCATCACAATACATCATCCAATAGTCAATACAATTCATGGCAGTTTCATAGTTATCAATGTCAGGTGATTCAATCGCAATTCAATTTTAATTTCAATTTAACTGGCAATTTAATTTTCAACGGTTAATTCAAATGACAATCTATTTGACAATTAAATTTTATAAAACAACGACAAATAAAATCATAACACTTCATAATGTCAAATTTAACTAGCATAAAGATATTTAGTACGTTGTGAGCGTTATAAAACACTCACCTTGATTTTACGATTTAAATCAAATCGAACGACGTTCGATTTACTCAAAATTTTCTCTAGCTCCAAATGATTCCGATCCAGTTGCATAGCGTAGTGCTCGTCAATACGAGTCCAACGGAAGAAACGTTGTCCAAAACGGACCTCGCATGCAAAAGTTATAGCCAAAATACGAACGTCATTAGCGGGATAATTAAATAAATAATTAACTTCACTAATTATCAATCAAATCCTACCCTATCTTCTCCAATTCGAATTGCCTGTAGCCAAGAAAAACATGCCGTGCAAACCCATGTCCCACCGTGCATTTCAAACCGTGATACGGAGCTCCGGTTGACGAAATTCGAATCCGTCTTCAGCGACGAACTCTCCTTCACGATCTCCACCTCCCCGTACCATCAACATCAAGCTCGGCCACCACGTGGAAGTCGCGACCTGGAGACCCCCTGTACGAACGCGAGCAGGTCGCGCGTCCCAAACCATAGCCGCACGCCACCAAAACATGTTCCGAGATGCTATCTTCGACGACGAGTTCAAATCAAAGCTCCGTTTCGCGAATCGATCGCTAGATCCCTCGATTTCCCAAACCCTAGATCGCCACTATGAACGGCCTCGACCCCAAACCTTGCCGCACCCAGCAAAGAGCATATCAAATTGAAGCACTCGATGAAGTAGGAATTTTAAAACTGGTTTCGTGATTTTTAGTCGAGTAGAAATGGAGTTATGATTTTTCAAAGTTTCATCATTCATTTTATTTTATTTTTCTTCTTTCCTTTCTGCCATTTGCGTGTGGAACAAAGGAGAGGGAGACGTGAATGAAAAGCTACAAGGACAATGTAGAGTTTACAGCTGAAAAGAAGGGTTGACCAGTCAAAATATAAATTTTAAATTAAACCGATTTAAACGAATTTCTATGCGTTTTGGCTTGCCCCGGACGAACGGTAAATCCGTTTGACTTGAAATTTGAAATCTTACAATAATATCACATTACGGATCCGATGAAACTGGTTTCGTCGAAATCCGAGACCGTTTTAAAAATGACTATTTTAACTCGTTAAATTAATATTAAAACAATTTCGATGCGTTTCGAGCTGCCACGGTCAAACGACAACTCCGATTGCTACGAAAATTGAAATCCGATAATAATAAATTATTACGGATCCAATGGAACTTGTTTCGTTCAATTCTGAGACTGTTCAAAAATTAGCTATTTTACAATCGATAATTAAATATTAAAATATTCAATTTTCCCAGTTCAACTTAAAATTCAATTTTAAAAGTTCTATAACATTTCTATAACTCCAATATGATAAGATAAAATTTTACAAATCATTTTCAATCATATTCAACTCGATTTTCAATTATTTCTGAAATTTAACTTATTAAATCATTGATTTAATTACCTAATTAAATCCAATATTCGAAAATAAATTATTTGACTGTTTAATTTCAATATAAAATTCCCAATTTTAAATTATTAACTTTTAAATCAAATTTCAGTTGTTCACAAATCCTATTTTTAAATTTCACAGTAATTAACAATCTTTTACAATGCAGTTTTCCATTATAAATCCAATATAAAAGATTATATTAGATTCAGCCTTCAATTATATTGTAATTCAAATTCAAGTTATTTAATTCCAAATGAATTCTTTTATTTCGATTTACACTTTCATTATTGAATCAACCATTTACTTATACATTATTATCAATGGTTTATAATTCATTTACTTCCATTTTCTACAGTTATCATCTTATTTAAATTCACAGTAATATTAAACTATATTCGTTTACGTTGATTTCCATATTATAACTTCAATATTAAATGTAACATTTATTTATCCTTTGTTTACAATCGTAACCAATTTGGTTTACAATCCCATTCAATTCATTATCTATATTCACTACAAGTTAACATCCATATTTGATTTACAAATAAGTTATTTCAGAATTCCGTTTTGTATTTTAACTTGAAATTCACATTTAACAACACAAAAAATTTATTTCCTTCGGATTTTTTTTCTTTATCCAAAATTTTCATTTTAATTCGTATTTTTAAAGTGTTAAAAATACGGGTCGTTACATCTGGTGTCGCGTTGGTCGGAGCTGTGGGAAGTCGCGTGCGCGAGCTGATTCGCGTGCTCGTCGCGATGCTCGCTGGATGGGGGTGAAGCATTTCTGGCGATGTCGCGATCGTTGAGGAAGTCTGCAGTTCGAAGGCAGTGAGGTATAATAGTATATTTATTTTAATTTTGTATAAATATTTTAAAAGGGAAAATTTTTGGTTAAAATCAAATTACCAGTTTAAGAAATTTTTATCACTGCTTGGTTTAATTTATTTGAAAAGGAAGTTTGTAAAAAAATAATAATAATATTAAATATATATGTATGCAGGTTTAAAATATATATGTAGTTTAAAAGGAAAATCATTTAAAAGAAATTTATATAAGAAAAATGTTTGAAATATATATATGTAAATGAGATTTAGTTTAAGGAAACAAGGAAGTTAGTTTGAAATTGAAATACTTAGTTTAATAAATCTATTGAAAAGAAAATTTATTATTCGATTTATATCGAATATTAATAGATTGTGTAAATTATTTATACAAGGTTATAAATCAAGAAAATCAATCTGGAATGGAAAATGGATGGCAAAATAAAAAGCTAAGGTGAGATTTTTCTCACTCAAATTGAATGTGGAATTTTTGCAGTTATTGATTTGATTTGATTGCTATTGGATGTGATATTAGATATAGTAGGATATATCTATATATATATAGCAATATATACATATTGGCATATGTATATATTGGATTGATTGATTTCCCGCCTCGTATAGCGGATGAGACCCTATTGCGCCGTTAGTAAGCGGATAATTTTTATAAAACCCATATACCGCGATATTCCACCTCGAAGTGGAATTGGTATTGTGCTAACGTCTTTGGATGCAGGGAAACAGGTTGGAGGGATCCAACTGGACCCCTCACATTGATTGAATTTATTTTTACTGTGATGTGATAATCTGTGAATGATTATTGATGTTATTGAATTGATGTCTGGAAATTGTTTGAAAGCTAAAAATTTAGCTGAATGGATGTTTGATATCATTGGATTCCAAAAATAAATGAAATTGAATTTTTGAAATCAAAATAGAAATTTTTAAGTAAATAAATTTTTAGAAGTTGAATAAATTCGAAGAAAAGAATTTAAAGGTATAAAAGCTGATTTTTATAATCTTATTGAATAAATCCCAGAATAAAGTGAAAATGCTGAATAAATGGATTTCATAAAACAGTGATTATAAATTGAAGAATTCAATTTAAATTTGGATTTTTAAATAGATTGAAAGAGACAAAGGAATTTATTTTCTTTAAAAGGAATTTATTTAAAAAGAAATAAGTGAGAAGTTCAATTAGAAATTTAATTGGCAAATTGAGACGAATTTGGAAAATTGATATGACATTTATAGATTTATAAATTGTGAAGTTAAAATGAATGAAATTTATAGATGTATAAATTGTGAAGTCAAAATGAATGAAATTGTAGAATAGAAGATTTATAGGAAATTAACTTATAAATTGGATTTATGCCTTCAAATGAAATATTGATCGAATTTGTTAATAAAGGAGATTTACAAATCGAAGTTGTTATAAAATAGAAATAGAATTTATAAACGTTGTTTTATAAATTCGAAATCAATTGAATTTGATAAATTAAATGTAGGAGGTTATTAAAGAAGATATATTCGCGATTTTGGATAGCGAATCTTTATTGAACTAAAATGTGTAGAGATGATTGAAATTTGGTTAAGTGAATTATATTCACGATTTTGGACAGTGAATATATTATTAAATAAAAATGGATTTATTTTTGAAGAAGTGATATTAAAAATGAAGTTAAACATTTTAAAGATGTTTTAAAATGTATTATGAATCGAAAGCATAGATTTCAACGTTCATTGTTGAAATAGACGTTTTCGAGAAATAGAAGGAAATGGTGGACTATAACACTGTTGTTATAGTAAATGATTTCCGAAAAGAAATGTTTTTGTCTAGTATTGGGATTTATATATCTATCTAAATTTCGAATCCCTATACTAGTGATTTTGAGTTGTCGTAACGATGTTTTACGTAACATTCGTTTTAACTCAAATAAAGGTGTTAAAAGAATGTTTTCCGTAAAGAATGAATTTATACTTAATTTTGATTTAAGTATATCGAATATTTTCAAATGTTGAAAATAAATGATTTGTGAATTACTTATCTTTAAATAAGTATGGAAATACTTTTCCAATATGAAATGAACTGTTTTGAGATTTTATCTTTTAAAGATAAATTGAAATGTGGAAGTTGATTTGAAATTGTTTTCAAATGATTGAAGTGTGGAAATTTTATATCTAGTAAAGATATTTTTGAAGATAAATAATTTGGGAAAATTATTTGGAATCTGATGATGTTGCGCATCTTTATTGATAGTTAAATAACCGACTATCAATAATTACCTTGAATGGTATTTGTTGTGAATTGGATGGATTTGAATGCCACACTTATTTTTGAATAAACGCTCACTATTCGGGTTAGCCGGGAAAGGATCATGGGGTCGTATAACCCATTCCGAATATGTGATACGTCGTTATGAATTGCATTCGAAGACCGGTGTTGAAGACCGGATATTTTTGAAAACGGAAGGATTACCGTCGAGTTACTCTACATCGGCTGATCTCCGGTTTAGAGGTTTTATCACCCTTAGTGACGGGAAGTCCGGACGTGATTAGAAAATTATCTGGAAATGCAAGGGCTTCGTGAGAAGTGCCTTCGGTTCTGTTCGATCCCGGAACAGACTTGTATGGATTGTGTGTCTGACGTTACAGATTGAGATATAAAGCTGATTTCTTTCAAATACAATTCTGTTGGTGGCGGAGAATTTATTCTCTTAGCTTAACACCCTTCTCTGAGACGTACAAGCTCAGAGGTTATGTAGTTGAAATTTATCAGCGATATACTCCCAATTTGGTAACGTGGCATACTAAGTGTTGCTGTGAAATGATCAGTGTTTGATCATTTGTGATATGATCATTTGTTTGATCTTATATCTTTGTGATCATAGGTTGATCATTTGTTTGACCCGAAGCATGGCTTTGTAGAAAGCGTAGCTTTGTGGACGAGACTTCGTCGAGCCTCACACCCCGGAAATGGTCAAAACAGGAAGGATGCAGCAAGGTTCTAGGGAGTAGCGCCCCTTAGTGTATGTCATTCCTTCTGGATAGAGGTGGTATCATGGTATGGAGCCCAGATACTTAACCTTTGTGGTTGCTGCATTATTATTTTGATGTGGTTTGTTGGAAATCGGGGATCCTCGAGAAGATCGATTACGATCGGGGGATGGCATACGCATGTCAGTAGTTACCTATTTTTGCAGAGGTAACCCGGCCTTGTGTTGGCAGAGATCCGGTTAGGTTCTCGGGTCGTCTATTCCAGGGACGTACCCATCGTGGCATAGGAAGTTCCTTAGCCTGACCATTTGTTGGAAATCCAAAGAAACAATACGAGCCTTGTACGGTTTTAGTTGTAGAACCTATCATTCACTTATGGTGGCACCCCACTGTTTGGATGGTAGCTATAGTAGGCATAGTTCGAAATGTCTATGCTGGCTAAGATTTATATTATACTTTCGAAATGTTTTCTACACTATGCACTAATAATAATATCAAAAAAGAATTTGATTTTGCGTAGTAAGCATCTTTGACTATCATAAGAAGAAATCTCCTCCAATTCTGCGTTTGCATTGTGTGTGTGGTGGGAGGTCTTATGGTAGTTTCATTTTCCAAAAGCATTGCGAATTTGTTTTAATTACTTTGTGAAAAATAACTGTTTTACGATCTCACACCAGTCACCATGACTGACTCGAGTTTATTGTTCCCTTCTAAACTCTGGGTGCCCACCAATTTCCACACGGGCAGCCTAGAGTTATATTATCAGGATATTCTGGATATTCTGGAGCTTGGAGATAAGCTGGATGACGAGATGTAGTATTTGTATCTAATAATATTTATTCCACTGTATTCTGTATGAGGACAAGTTTATATAACTGTCCATTGTTGTATATTGACTCTGATGATTGATGTATTTATAAACTGATATAGTTCTTTGTTTTAAAAGACTAGTGATTGTCTATTATATATTGTTCCGCTGCGAAATGTGAGATTCTGATATTGTTTCTGTATCTGATGTTGTTCTTCTTTCTTTTTCTGTTTTCTTCTTCTTCTCTTTTTCTTCTATCTTCTTCTTCTTCTTCTGCCTTTTTCTTCTTTCTTAAACCATCACTATTGGAGTTTCCGGCACTCGATTTCTCGACAGTCGATAAAGTGAGTATCGATGTCGAATTTTCGAAAGTCGAAAATTTCGGTACGTGACAAACAGCTTCCTGAAGCACAGAAGGAGGGAGCATATTAAACTATCAATGACCCGAGTTCTAAATTTCTGTAGGGAGTAATCACCAGCATTCTGAGGCAATGATTTAAACAAAGAGAACCATACCGGCTTGACAACAACAGGGACGCTATCGGCATCGACACAATAATCATCAGAATTATCTCTTAAAATCACAGAACAAGCTACAGGAGCAGTTGCTACAGGAACTGGATAATTAGGTTCAGTTACTAGACGCTGCTTGGAAATGTTATCACAATCATGAGCAAATTCATAGTTCTCAACATTAATCCCTTCATTTGATTATAACGAAACCTTTGCACCCGTAGCAAGACTAGAAGCTATCAGGATTCTACTTGCTTTCGCAAACTACAATAATTTCAAGTTATATCAAATGGATGTTAAAAGTGTTTTTCTAAATGGTTTTGTAAAAGAAGATGTTTATGTTTAACAACCTCCACTTTCTGAAGATAATAAATTTCCAAATCATGTATATAAATTAAAGAAAGCTTTATATGGTCTGAAACAAGCTCGTAGAGCCTGGTATGTGTAATGACCCTGAATTTTTGATATTGGAAATCAGAATATTTAATTGATTTTTAAATATCCGGAAGTTAGTTTAATTTGAAATTCGAGATATCAGAATGAATTTGGCGATTTAATTATTGAATTTAATCGTTAAATCTGGGTAAAAAAATTTGAATCTTCAGTTTCAAGCTTGTTAAAAATATTTTCAAGGCTTAGAAAATCTATATTGATAATACTGAAGATAATGGGACTTTCAGAATTGAATTTGAAACTGTTTTGTTCAGTTTTGAAACTTTATCGTTTAAATTGAATTTAAAAATAGCCTTCTGAGGCACAGTCTCGGAATTCGACGAAACCAGTTCCATTGGATACGTAATATTGTATTATTATCGGATTTCAATTTTCGTAATGTTTGGAGTGATCGTTTGGCCGTACGGTAAGCAAACGCGCTGAAAATTTTATCGAAATTTAATATTATAACTGGTCCAAAAAGCTATCTTCTCCATACGATCGAATTTGGACTCGAAACCTTTTCCATTCTGTTCGAAATAGGCGTATAACATTACGAACACCTAACAGCACACCTCGATAGGAGGTCAAGATTTTGAGTTGCATTTATCGAACGGTTTGAATTTGAATTTAAATTGAATCTTTATATTAGTCGACTTCAGTTGATATTATTTCACATCAGCTGTGTTTTCATTCACTTCGTATCGCTGTAGCTCATTTGCAGTTTTGCTACACGCAAACATCATTTCCCCCTTTATTTCATTTCATAGCCGAGTGAAATAATTACAGAGCTTCAAAACGAATAAAAATGGCCAAACGTTTAAACAATCTTTCCTCTTCTAAAAACCTTCAAATCGAATGAAGTCGCAGGCATCTCTTTCCCTTCCTCCCTCATTTATTCGATTCGAATAAATATAATAATGGCCTTCTGTCAGTCGCGAAATCAAAAACAATAAATTAAAAACGATTTCTCCTTAAAAACAAAACCATGGCTGATAAAATAGAATCGCGACTCGTGGTGGGCGGCGAATCGAGCTGTGGTGTCGATTTTTGGTTGAGGCAGGATAGCGACAGATCTGAGAAGACTCGAAGTGGTGACGAATCGAGCAGCGCGCGTGCGATGGAAGCTCGGCGAATCGAAGTCTAGGGTTCGAAGGTCAGGGATCGTGATGCTGATGAGCGGCGCCGCGTCTAGAGGAGCGGAGCGGCAGTCTTTGGTGTCGTTCAGTGGAAAGCAGAGGGGAGTTTCGAACTTGAGTTCGATAGGATATTCAGAAATGGTGGTCGACGAGTTGGCTTCGACCAGAGGTGGTAGTGACATTTAGGGCTTGGTGTTTTCCAAAGTACTCGGGTAGGTTATGGTGAGTTTATTTGCAGTTTTTCCAAATAAAAAAAAACTATATCTGAATATATATAAACAGATGAAGAAAAAAAATTATTTTTGCAGTAAAAAAAAACCTCTGTTTGTAATTTAATATATAGATTGAAAAGAAAAAATATATAACAATAAGTTTTACAAAACCATTTCTATTCTTAATATATATGTATACATATGTGAAGGAAGAAAACAATTTTTACAGTAAAGAGAATTGTTATTTCATTATTTACAGGAAAATGTATAAAAATATATGTATCCATATAAAAGATTTTAAAAAGGAAAATTTATTAGTTTAAAATTAAATTATTAGTTGAATTAAAACTATTAAACGGTAATTGGTAATTCAATTATTTCGAATATTAATCAACTGTATAAAAATTGTTTATACAAGGTCTAACATCGTGAAGAAACAAGCCGGTTTATATTGGAAAGCAAAATAAAAGAAAAGGTGAGATCTTCTCACTCAAATTAAAATTGAATTGCAGTTATTGATTGATTGACTGATTATGATAGTATATATAGTAGTATATAGCAATATATATATATTGGAATATAAATATATTGGAGTTGTTGATTTCCCACATTATATAGCGGATGAGACCCTATGTGCCGCATAATAGCGGATGATATTTTTATAAATCCCATATACCGCGATATTCCACCTCGAAGTGGAATGGGTATTTAGTTGTTGTGCTAACATCTGTGGATGCAGAGAAACAGGTTGGAGGGATCCAACTGGATTCCTCAAATTATATGAATTTGTTTCATATGTTGTATGAATTTGTTTCATATGCTGTGTGATTATTTATTTATAATCTGTGAATGATTATATTTGTGATTGAATTTGTTAAAGGCTATTATTTAGCCGAATGTATTTTTGGTATCGTTGGATACCAGAAATAAATAAAATTGGGTTTTTGAAATTAAAGTTGGAATTTTTTGTAAATTCCTTTTGAAAGAATTGAATTAATTTAAAAGAAGTTTGAAAAAGATAAAGTTTTATTTTTGAATCATATCGAATAAAATTCCAAATATGGGAAAAAAGCTTAATAAGTGGATTTCGAGTAATATTGTTTATAAGTTGAAGAATTTATTTAAAATTTGGATTTTTAAAGAGATTGGAAGAGATAAAAGAATTTGTTTTCTTTAAAAAGAATTTGTTTCTTTAAAAGGAATTTATTTTAAAAAGGAAATAAATTTGGAAATCCATTTGAAAGTTGATTTGGAGTTGAAAGTGAATATTTGAGAAATCGATTTGAAAATCATATAAAAAGTGAATATTTGGGAATGTAAGTTCAAAATGGAATTTATAAAGGAAAGGGAAAATTGTTTTAAAAATAAACACTGATTTATTTTTAAAGTGTGGAAGTAATTTACCAATTTGGAATGTAAATTTGAAATAAATCGATAAGGATTTATTTAATTGGTTTAAATGGACCATTTTGAAATGGAAGTGTATTTTCCTTGAAAAGCCGAGTATATTTCCAAAGTAGTTTTAAATTATAAATGAAGAAATTCTGAAATTGGATTTTAAGGAATATTTTGGAGATAAAGTATTTGAACTCGGCAGATTTCCAGTGGAAATGAATAAATATTTGGAAATATATCCCGTGTAGGGAAATTGATTTGAAATTTGTTTTCAAAAGTTTGAAAGGTGAAAAGTGATTTGAAATTTGTTTTCAAATGGTTGAAGTGTTAAACCATATCTCGCGAAGATATTTGAAATTTAATAATTTGGAAGAATTATTTAAATTGGTTGATTGTTGTGAATGTTGTTGATAGTTACATAACCGACTATCAATATTTGCCTTTGAAATGGCACTTGAATTTGTTTTTAAAATAAGCGCTCATTATTCGGTTTAGCCGGGAGAGGACTTTGTGTCATAAAACCCATCCCGAATAATGATACGACGAAATGGATTGCATTTGAAGATCGGTGTGAAGACCGGGTATTTTCAAAAATGAAAGGACAACCTGTCGAATGTCTCTGCACCGAGTTGCTCCGGTATAAAGATTTATATCACTCTTCTTATGATGGGAAGTCCGGACGTGATTAGTGAATATCCGGATGGCAAGGGCTTCTTTGGAAGTGCCTTCGGTTCTGTTCGAACCCGGAACAGACTTGTATGGTTATTTGTCTTACATTACACTTTGAGATATAAAGCTGATTTCTTTCAAATACATTTCTGTTGGTGGCGGAGAATTTATTCTCTTAGCTTAACACCCTTCTCTGAGACGTACGAGCTCAGAGGTTATGTAGTTGAAGGTTATCAGTGATATACTCCCAATGTGGTAGTGTGGCATGCTAAGTGTTGCTGTTTGTTGATGATCATTCGTTGATCATTTGTTGATCAAAGCATGGCTTTGTGAAAAAGCGTAGCTTTGTGGACGAGACCTCATCGGACCTCACAACCCGGAAATGGTCGAAACAGGAAAGATGTGGCAAGGTTATGAGGGTCGCGCCCTTAAGGGTATGTCATTTCCTTCTGGAAAAAGATGATATTATGGTATGGAGCCCAGATATTTACCTGTGTGGTTGCTCCAATCTCATTTACTGTGTGATTGTTGAATTATGATCGAGGGCCCTTGGATAAAGGTCCCAAAGGACCGGGGGGTGGAATATTTGTGTAGTAGTTACCTAGTGTAAGGGGTAATCTGGCCTTGTGTTGGCAGAGAGCTAGTTAGTTCTCGGGACGTCCATCCAGAGGCGTACCCATGTGGAAGTAGGAAGTTCCTTAACCTGACCATTTGTTGGAAAATCCAAAGAAACAATACGAACCTTGTACGGTTTTAGTTGTATAACCTACTATGGAATGTGGCGGTAACCTGCTATTGAACATAGTAGTTATAGTAGGCATAAGTGCGAAATGCCTATGCTGGCTAAGATTGATATTATACTTTCGAAATGTTTTCCACACTAGACATTAATTGTAACGATACGGATTTTGCCCGTTCGAAAATCGACATCCATACTTTACATCATACTCGAATGCCATAGATTCGACCATTCAAATCCGAGTCGCCGGAGCTTATAACACAGTTAAGTAAATAACACAGCGGAAGAAAAAGAATAATACATTGATATACAATATCTGATACAATATCTAATACAACAGAGTGATACAATGAATATCAATATACATCAGAGATATGATATAACAAATAGCAGCGGAAAAGAAAACGATAACATCAGCAGCGTATAATCTTCATCTTCAAAGCACAAATCCAGAAATAGCTTGAACTCCCAATAACGATGCACAAAGATAAGCAAGTGCAGTCCATATCAAAGACTGAACTAGCTCTAGAAAATCTACTAATCCTGACTATCTGAAAAACCAAACTCTAGACTGCCCGTGTAGAAAATTTTGAGCACCCAGAGTTTAGGAAAGAAACAATAAACTCCGGATCAGTCATGGGACTGGTGTGAGAAAACAAAAACAATTTATCTTTAAAAACAAACAACAAGAGAATTTTTAAAGTCAATTCGCAATGCTTTGGAAAATGAAACTACCATAAGACCTCCCGCCACACACACAATGCAAACGCAGAATTGGAGGAGATTTCTCCTTATGATAGTCAAAGATGCTTACTACGCAAAACAAATCATTTTTGATATTATTATTAGTGCATAGTGGAAAAAGTATTTCGAAAATAGAATATCAATCTTAGCCAACATACGACCATTATCGTATGCCTACTATAGCTACCATCTAAACAGTGGTGACCACCGTACGTAAATGGCAGGTTCTACAACTAATACCGTACAAAGTTCGTATTGGAAGATAGATTTCCAACAAATGGTCGGGCAAAGGAACTTCCCAAATAAAATAGAACGCCTCTGGAGCGATGTTCCTGGATCCTAACCGGATCTCTGCTACACAAGGCCGGGTTACCTCTAGCTGGTTAACTACTGACACGAATATGTCATCCCCCGGTCGTTTGCGACCTTTTTCCCGAGGATCCTCGATTCCAACAATCATAAGTAATAAATTTGCAGCAACCACAAAGTAAGTATCTGGGCTCCATACCATGATACCACTCATAATCCAAAAGGAAATGCCATACACTAAGGGGTCGCTATCCCCTAATAACCTTGCTGCCACGATTCCTGTTTCGACCATTACCGGTTTGTGAGGCTCGACGAAGTCTCGTCCACAAAGCTACGCTTTGTCACAAAGCCATGCTTTGGGTCAACAGATGATCAAAGCAATGATCACAAAGATAAATGATCAAACAAATGATCATATCACAAATGATCAAACACTGATCATCACACAGCAACACTCAGCATGCCACATTACCAAATTGGGAATATATCGCTGATAAATTTCAACTACATAACCTCTGAGCTCGTACGTCTCAGAGAAGGGTGTTAAGCTAAGAGAATAAATTCTCCGCCACCAAACAGAAATGTATTTGAAAGAAATCGGCTTTATATCTCAAATTGTAATGTCATACATGTAACCATACAAGTCTGTTCCGCGTTCGAACAGAACCGAAGGCACTTCCAAAGAAGCCCTTGCAAATCCGGATAATTTTCTAATCACGTTCGGACTTCCCATCACAAAAAGAGTGATATAAATCTCTATACCGGAGCAACTCGGTGCAGAGACATTCGACATGTTGTCCTTTCATTTTCGAAAATATCCGGTCTTCAACACCGGTCTTCAAATGCCATCCATATACGACATGTCACTATTCGGAATGGGTTATATGACACAAAGGTCTTTTCCCGACTAACTCGAATAGTAAGCACAATATTTAAAATATATGGATATGGGATTTCAATTAAGTCACAACTTATTACCCAAACTTTTCTTTCAAATGGTTTAAACAATTTACCATTTTAATCTTTTAAACAAAAAGATTCATTTCACAAAGTTCACCCAGTTTCACAAAAATCCATTCACAGATTTCAAAACAATTTCATTTCGAATGGTTTAAACAAATGATCATTTTAAATCTGTTAAAAATAATAGATTCAATTCATAGCTTTCAAAAACAATTCATTCATAACTTGGAAAAACATCTTCAATTCAAACTTGAAATTCCTTTAACTAAATTGGAATTTCATTTCTTATATGAAAGCTTTTATCATTTAAAAACAAACAGTTTCATTTCAGAAAATCTGATTCATTCATACGAGTGGAAATCCTTGGGTTAAATCCAAATTCTCAAAATTATACTTTTAAATGGTTTAACTTCATATAAACACATTTATATCATCTTTAATCCCTAGTTTCAAATCATAGGATTCAATTTCAAACTTGAATTCAAATTTAAATCAAATTATTTAAATTTTCAAAACTCGATTAAGTTATTCAAAATAACTTTTATATTTGAAATTCCATTTCAAAAGCTTTTCACTATAAACCCAAATTTCCAATTTCAAAATCAACTGAAATTAAAATTTCAATTTCAAAAACATCAAATTTAAATTATCTGTGACTTGACCGATTTCCACGTGAAATCCAAATTTGTGTGTGTAAGAGTGTGGTCCAGGGGTTTAACACAATAGTGCAACATCATACAATCATCACAGATCAGAATACAGAAATATAGTTGATAAGCGATATTAACTATCACGCTTATCGTTCATTCACAGATCATAGATATATATCACAGGTAAGTAAATTACAGATCACAACATAAATTAGGATGTATCACAAAGCATCATATATCAGGAATATCAAACAATTTACCCATCCAATAAAATCCAAACATTCATAAGTAAGGTCAAGTATTCAATAGTCATTTATAAGTAGGATTAATTAATTGTTCAATCCTAATTTATTCAATTTATTTCCAATTAAATTAATTACTTATGAATTTATTATCCAATCCTGATTAATTAATTACAAATCACTTGTTATAATTTAATTAATCAATTTCCTTAATAAATTTAATTATTCTTAATTAATTTTCCTTGTTTAATTTCAATGAGAAATTAATTTCCTAATTTCTTCCATAAAGTAATTACACTTACATAATTTTATATATGATTATCATTAAGTAATTAATCGAATTTATTATTAAAATTAATCACATTAATTTCTTATTTGAAACATCTTAGTTAATGACCTTTCCTTGTCTATATTCATTTACCAATACCTTAATTACCTCTTTAAGTAATTAACTTTAAATTAATCATTTATAATTATAAATTAATCAATTCCTAACTACGAATTAATTTAACCTAAACTTATTAATTAAACCTTTAATAATTTAATTAATTCAAATCACAAACTAATTTACTTATAAATTTAACCATTTTATCACCTTAAAGATTTGAATGAATTACAAACCATTTATTAACTTTAAGATAAAAACATCATTTTCATTAATGATTTAATTATCATTTTCACTCATATTTTGGAAAGCATTTCAACTTCCAAATTCTATTTCAAAATAAAGATTTGAAATAACTACTACTGTAACTTTTAACAAATTAAACAAAGTTTAAAACTCTTTTAAAATCAAATGTTAAAGGACAATTATCTTATATATATATACAGGAATTTATATGAGTTTTAGACCCGAACAATATTTGACCCGAGCCATATCAAAAATGACTTCGAGTCATTTCCCCTGATGCTTCGAGTAAAAACGCGAGTTACCCGAGACAGCTTCACTTTCTTTCCATCCTTCAACACCTGATGCACGAAACCGTGCACGTCAACGTGCACCACCACCCTGGCCAACGACGAACCAAGCACTGGCCTCCGATAAGTCGCACTCGACCATGACAACACTTCGCAAACCCAAAAATAACACAATACGATCGAGCATCAAAATCGAGCAGCTAATCAAAACCTGGAACAGGCAGACCACCACAACCCAAAACCTGGAAACGACCTCGAACTCGCCGCCTCGACCACCAGCGGTGGCGCAACTCCGCCCATACCTCGGCCATACACCTCCCTACCAACCCCCAGAGGTTCGTGCAGCTCGGTCCACTATCGCGACCATCCCGATCCAGTTTTCCACCACTACACTAAACTAGGTTTACAAAAATAAAACGATCGCCGCCGTCCCCACAGTACACGAGAGCCATCCCGGTCATTTTTCCCCGACCCACCGATCAGTCCTCCACTTCCAGCCCAAGTCTCGATCTCCCCGGTCCACGCGATCGCCCACGGCGACTCGAAACGCACAAAATAGTCGTACCCAAACTGCTCTCAAACCTTATCACTAAATTTTTTAATTATAGCTTTAAAATTCATATTAATGTATGTGAAATCGACTCACATATCTGAATTCGTGGAACCAGAGATTTATATTTTGTCAAAATTTGAGTTTGCTCAGTTTCTTCTTGTTTCCAGAAGTATTTCAAAATTTACTTAACTTAAATAAATTTGTACCCTAAGTATATGTTATAACTAACAATGTTTGTTTCAAGGCTAAGCCCATCCATCGAGTAAATCAAGGGGAAATGATTTTAAGGTCAAAGCTTAAGTTAAAGTTCATAGGACAGAGAGCACATGATCAACAGCCAGAACCATTATTTCCAGTATTCAAGTGTTCACAGGAAAGTTATATATAAATATATACACTACCATACTTATTTCGAGATGTGTTTGTGACAGATTTCATCTTTTAAATTTTAAGAAAATGGTGCTACTCACGAGTTCAAAAGAACAGAGATATTTTTAAACAACAGCATGCATATTATACTTCCAGCTTTCCATATATATACAGATAACTATATATGCACAAACATACATATCTTAGATATACTTGCACAGATTTAAACCTTTTAATTTTAAAAGACAATTGTTACTCACTTGGAAAAAGTTTGAACAGAGCTTTTTATTGAAGACAGTATTGAAAACTTGAAACTAAGATGCCAAATCTTCTTTGTTTTGATTTGTGTTGAACTGGTACTTGATTTTTTTGCAGTTGAATTTTGTTTTTAGTTTTGCATGATATTACTTTAGATTTCTTTTCAGTTTCGAATGAATTGAGAGGAGGAAGCTGATATGTATGAGGTTGGTATATAAAAAGAAGTGTACAGGTATTGTTATGGTTTGTTTATACAATAGGTAGAGATTTGCTTTCTTATTTATTTCGGCTGATATCTTGCTTGATGTACTAGGGGTATGGCAGAAGATATGTTATGGTGGCTGAAAGGATCCTAAGCAAACTCGAATTGATGAATTTGTTTTGAGCTAGCATTAAATGCTTTGGTACCTTGTTTCCATGCTTAGCCCATGTCTTCATTTGTTTATTTACTTACTCTACAGGCTGCCTATTTTCTTTGTCTTGTTTTCTTTTAAAGTTTATATTACTTACTTTAGTTTGTTATTTTACTAATGTATTTATTTGTTATCTCTTCTTTGCAAGCTCAAGATATTTATACTTTGTTTTTGTAATATAAATGAAATCCTATAATTGTTATGTTGTTAGATTCGAGTCAACGTTTACTTTGGTTTTGTTTATATACTTGAGTATATTTTATTTGTTTTGGCCCTATTACTTTGAAATCTAGTGAAGTTCTATTTTTTATGATGTTGTCAAAATGTTAGCTACTTTATATTTTATTTGGTAGGTATATCTTGGTTGTATTTCATTTCACTTTATATTTTTACAAAGTTTATTAACATGTTATTTGAATTTATCTATGTACTCATTTTATTTTATTTTATTTATTGTTTTAAAAGTTA
Organism: Allium fistulosum; assembly: GCA_030737815.1. Classification (NCBI taxonomy): domain Eukaryota; kingdom Viridiplantae; phylum Streptophyta; class Magnoliopsida; order Asparagales; family Amaryllidaceae; genus Allium; species Allium fistulosum. Next base: position 490,405,477 of record CM060905.1, on the reverse strand, counting down.
ATTTATAAATTCAAATTATTATTAACCATCAATCCTAATCTTTATTATTACTTATTATTAAACCATTTACTTGAGATTTTATTTCAAATCCAATATATACATATATAAATAAATTCAAATTTACTCATATATATATATCCATATACATATATATTTACATATATACAATATTCATTAAATTTAAATGATTTATACAAAATATATTTGGATATCGGGGAAACTCGCAATCAATAAATCCATTTAAAATTAATTTTACAAATTTTTATTCAAAAATTCATTAAATTATAAATTTAAATTTAATTAAAATATAGGGTCGTTACATTAATAATAATATCAACTGATCTTTCGTAGTAAGCATATTTGACTATCATAAGGAGAAATCTCCTCCAATTCTGCGTTTGCATTGTGTGTGTGGCAGGAGGCCTTATGGTAGTTTCATTTTCCAAAAGCATTGCGAATTCCTTTTATTTTCTTTGTGGAAATAACTGTTTTACGATCTCACACCAGTCACCATGACTGACTCAGAGTTTATTGTTCCATTTCTAAACTCTGGGTGCCCATAATTTTCCACACGGGCAGCCTAGAGTTAGGTTATCAGGATATTCTGGAGCTTAGGAGGCAAGCTGGATGGCGAGACGTACTCCCGTACTTGTTTATTTATTCTGCTGTGTATTCTGTATGGGGACAAGTTTATATAACTGTCCATTGTTGTATTGAGTTGTATATTGACTCTCATTGCTGTATTGTATAAACTGATATAGTTCTTTGTTTAAAAGACTAGTGATTATCTATTATATATTGTTCCGCTGCGAATGTGAGATTCTGATATTATTTCTGTTTCTGTTTTTCTGTTCTCTTTTTCTTCTGTCTTCTTCTACTTCTTCTTTTTAACCCTAATGATTCGGTTTTCCGGCATTCGATTGCGCGGCATTTGATAAAATGGACGTATTAATGCCGACTTTTGAGCGTCGAAAGATCGAAACGTTACATGTGGTATCAGAGCAATTGGTTAAGCGACTACACTGGCTCTGTTGGGTGTTACTCATTAGAGATAGAGTCAGTAGTACTCTAGAATGAGTGTGAGTGTAATAATAGATATGAGCGCGTATTTGTTAGTGAATATAAAATTTGTTTAGTATTGTGTTGACTTATCGGTTGATTGTTTATAGATTCTTGTCGGTTCAGTTTGGCCAACTGTAATCGATAGGGATTTCTAAACTCTTAAACAAGAAAAACTGACACAGTATTGTTTTAATATAGGGTAAATGAAGTAATTTTACCCAAAACTATTTTTGTATAGAAAAGAAATAATTTTCTATGAATTATTATAGTATATGGATGCTTGGTTGTTAGGAAGAGATAATATTGATTATTATCATTGTTATATGGAATTGAATAAGAAATAATGGTATAACCAAAGATTTGGAGATAAATCCATTTAACAAATGAAATTTATAAATATGAATTGAAAATATAAGGAAATGAATTCATATACAAATGAGATTTGTAAATGTAATTGTATATGAGATTTATAATTTGAAATGGAATTCCAGGAAAGTATTTGAAAATAAATTCATTTATGGAATGTAAATAAGTTGATAACTTATAAAATATTTGAAATTTGTTTGGAATAAGATTCAAATTGAAAAGGAATGAATTTGTGAATGAACAAATGAGGTTACATTTGTAAATAAATGAGTTGGAATTGAAAAATGGAATGAAATTGGTAATGTGACTTTATAAATGAGTTTTATAAAATGAAATGAGATTTGATTTGAATCAAGTCGAAGAGAAAATCCAACTTGGAAAAAAATAAAATAATATGGATTGAATTCAAGTAAATTGACTGATAATTTATTAATTCATAAAATAATGAATTGGAAGTTGAGTTAGTTAAATAAAAAAAATTGAATTGTGAGCTGGATAAAAATGGTTTGAATTTGCATATAAATTCAAGTAAGTAGTAGAAATAAATTGAAATTTCCTTGTTATTGATGAAGTAAAGTTAGGATGAATTGAATATGGAAATGTGAAATTTAAAATGGATAAGTGAATATACTAATTGAATTAAATTAGTAGATGGAATGGATTTGATTAAATGAAAAATCAAATCAAAGATTTAAATTGGAAAATTATTTACAAGGAAATGAACTTGAGTTTTGGGAATGACTTAAGAAATATTTGGTTAAAAGCGTTGTTGTCAAGTTTTGTGAAATGGTTGTTTTTAAATTTTATTGAATGGTTTTCAATGAAATTTGTTTGATTAAATGAAATGCAAATCGAAATTGAATAGAAATGGTTGTCGTTTGACGCAAATGAGATTGTATAAAAATCTATGAGTTAATGAATGCAAATAAAATTGACTTTGGAATCAATTGAAAGGGATATGAGTTAGATTCATTTAAAAATGGATTGAATATAAGGAAGTGTGTTGTAAACCATAGAAATGGTATGTGAATTAGATGAAAGAAATTTAATTTGTATCGAAACCGTATAAATTGCTTATGGGAATTATTTTGAATGCATTGCTTATGAAAACTATGTGTTTACTGTTGAAAATAAGTGAAATGTAAATGAATTTCTTATATTTGTCACTTACGTGTTTAAACCGAGTAAGTACAGGTTTTTGGATGCCGTTTGGCTGCATTGGTTGCGCAAATAGCTAAATAATAAGCCGCTTTGCTTAAAATGCTAATAAAGGTACACCTACGCAATACAAAATAGGAAATATGAACTGTTTTTGCTTTTCCGACCGAGTGGGTCGATGTATATATATTTATATCTTTTGTCAAATTGCAAAGCTCCTCTATACAAGGGAGATCCCGCCAAAATTTTCTGAAAATTTTGGGAGTTAGAAATTTTTTTGAAAAATTTGGAAAATTTTTGTTAACGGAAAATTGATTTTCAAATTGTAATTGAAACGTAGGAATTGAACTAGAAAATGAAAACCATTATTTTGGTTGAAGTTAAAAGCTTTGGAAAAAAATGAATATCGAGTTTTCACTAAATGAATTTTTGATTTTTGAAGATAAAATGAATTCAAATAGAATAGTAAATTGAATTCAAATGGAATTGAAAATGCAAAGTTGAATGAAAATGAATATATAACTTTGTTTGTGAAGTGAAAATAAATATAAGAAGTATGTAAATACTTATATTGAACTTAAGAAATAAAGAATGAAATTCTTAAGTAAATGGGTATTTGGAATCCAATAAGTAAATTTGGACATTGTTGTTAAATAAAGTATACAGGGATTATAAAGGCTATAGGAAAATGGAATTGGATTTTGATTTCGAAGATAAGGTATGTATTTAAAATTTCAGTATGAAATTTGATTGGGTTTTTTATTTTGCCACTTGGCATTTTGTTTTCTATTGGAATTTGGGAGTCCGTAGGGACATTTTGTAGTTGTACTGAGCTAGCTGCGCAAAGGAGACGCTGGCGGAATTTCTTGAAAATTTAGAGAGTTAGAAAATTTTTGAGAAATTTTGGATAATTTAAAATTTGAATTTAAGTTTAAATTTGAATTGTGAAGTAAATAAAGTTGTTTGGAAACTATGGTTAAGATTTGGACAGTTAGTTGAAATAATGGATCTTTAATAAAAAGAAGATTGGTTTGAAAATTTGATAAAACTGTTTGGTTTTGGTAAAATGATAAACGGGTATTGGAGCATTCTTCTTGACTTGTCATTTCGGGACGAAATTCTTTTAAGGGGGGAAGATTGTAACGACCCTGAATTTTGGATATTGGAAATCAGGATATTTAATTGATTTTTAAATATCTGGAAGTTAGTTTAATTTGAAATTCGAGATATCAGAATGAATTCGGCGATTTAATTATTGAATTTAATCGTTAAATCTGGGTAAAAAAAATTTGAATCTTCAGTTTCAAGCTTGTTAAAAATATTTTCAAGGCTTAGAAAATCTATATTGATAATACTGAAGATAATGGGACTTTCAGAATTGAATTTGAAACTGTTTTGTTCAGTTTTGAAATTTTATCGTTTAAATTGAATTTAAAAATAGCCTTCCGAGGCACAGTCTCGGAATTCGACGAAACCAGTTCCATTGGATCCGTAATATTGTATTATTATCGGATTTCAATTTTCGTAATGTTTGGAGTGATCGTTTGGCCGTACGGTAAGCAAACGCGCTGAAAATTTTATTGAAATTTAATATTATATCTGGTCCAAAAAGCTAACTTCTCCATACGATCGAATTTGGACTCGAAACCTTTTCCATTGTGTTCGGAATAGGCGTATAACATTACGAACGCCTAGCGGCACACCTCGATAGGAGGTCAAGATTTTGAGTTGCATTTATCGAACGGTTTGAATTTGAATTTAAATTGAATCTTTATATTAGTCAACTGCAGTTGATATTATTTCACATCAACTGTGTTTTCATTCACTTCGTATCGCTGCAGCTCATCTACAGATCTGCTACACGCAAACATCATTTCCCCCTTTATTTCATTTCATAGCCGAGTGAAATAATTACAGAGCTTCAAAACGAATAAAAATGGCCAAACATTTAAACAATCTTTCCTCTTCTAAAAACCTTCAAATCGAATGAAGTCGCAGGCATCTCTTTCCCTTCCTCCCTCATTTATACAATTCGAATAAATATAATAATGGCCTCCTGTCAGTCGCGAAATCAAAAACAAGAAATTAAAAATGATTTCTCCTTCAAAACAAAATCGTGGCTGATAAAATAGAATCGCGACTCGTGGTAGGCGGCGAATCAAGCTGTGGTGTCGATTTTTGATTGAGGCAGGATAGCGGCAGATCTGAGAAGACTCGAAGTGGTGACGAATCGAGCAGCGCGCGTGCGATGGAAGCTCGACGAATCGAAGTCTAGGGTTCGAAGGTCAGGGGATCGTGATGCTGATGAGCGGCGCCGCGTCTAGAGGAGCGTAGCGGCAGTCTCTGGTGTCGTTCAGTGGAAAGCAGAAGGGAGTTTCGAACTTGAGTTCGATACGATATTCAGAAATGGTGGTCGGCGAGTTGGCTTCGACCAGAGGTGGCAGTGACATTTAGGGCTTGGTGTTTGCCAGAGTACTCGGGTAGGTTATGGTGAGTTTATTTGTAGTTTTTCCAAATAAAAAAAACTATATCTGAATATATATATATACAGATGAAGAAAAAAATTATTTTTGCACTAAAATATAAAAAAACACCTCTGTTTGTAATTTAATATATAGATTGAAAAGAAAAAATATATAACAGCAAGTTTTACAAAACCATTTCTGTTCTTAATATATATATATACATATGTGAAGGAAGAAAACAATTTTTACAGTAAAGAGAATTGTTATTTCATTATTTACAGGAAAATGTATAAAAATATATGTATCCATATAAAAGATTTTAAAAAGGAAAATTTATTAGTTTAAAATTAAATTATTAGTTGAATTAAAACTATTAAACGGTAATTGGTAATTCGATTATTTCGAATATTAATCAACTGTATAAAAATTGTTTATACAAGGTCTAACATCATGAAGAAACAAGCCGGTTTGAATTGGAAAGCAAAATAAAAGAAAAGGTGAGATCTTCTCACTTAAATTAAAATTGAATTGCAGTTATTGATTGATTGCCTGATTATGATAGTATATATAGTAGTATATAGCAATATATATATATATATTGGAATATATGTATATATATATTGGTGTTGTTGATTTCCCGCATTATATAGCGGATGAGAGTCTATGCGCTGCATAAGAGCGGATGATATTTTTATAAATCCCATATACTGCGATATTCCACCTCGAAGTGGAATGGGTATTTAGTTGTTGTGCTAACATCTGTGGATGTAGGGAAACAGGTTGGAGGGATCCAACTGGATTCCTCAAATTATACGAATTTGTTTCATATGTTGTATGAATTTGTTTCATATGCTATGTGATTATTTATTTATAATCTGTGAATGATTATATTTGTGATTGAATTTGTTAAAGGCTATAATTTAGCGGAATGTATTTTTGGTATCGTTGGATACCAGAAATAAATAAAATTGGGTTTTTGAAATTAAAGTTTGTGACGACCCGGAATTTTTGTATATTTGAAATGGGGATATTTAATTTATTTTAAATGTTCGAAGGTTGAATTTTAACTTTATTTTCAAATATACAGTATTTATTGGATGATAGATTATTGAATTAAACAATCGAAAATAGGGTAAAATAGAGAATCCTGAGTTTTGAGCCTGTTGAAAATAGTTTAAAGGTTCAGAAAATTTATATTGTTAATATTGAAGGTGATGAAACTTTTAAAATTGAATTTCAAAGCGTTTTGTTCAGTTTTGAAATTTTATCGTTTAAATCGATATAAAAAAATAGCGTCCCGGGGCACAGTCTCGGAATTCGACGAAACCAGTTTCATTGGATCCGTAATATTGAATTATTATCGGATTTCAATTTTCGTGGTGATTGGAGATGTTGTGTGAGTGTACGTCGTGTAAACGCGCTGAGGTTAAAGCGAAAATTTAAATTTAAAATATTTGTATTGGTTGACATGTTAAATATATTTATTCGTCAGCCACCCTATTCTATACCTACGTACGCTTAGCCGACACCCTGTAGCCTTTTTCTTCACCACGCTGCCCTCTCGTACAAGAAAAATCAAATCTAAAGTTAAATCTTCTGCTATACACCTCCTTCCCATCTATTTCAAAAGCCAAGCCTTCTTCCAGAATTCACAAACGTATTTCGTTCGAAAAAAAATTGAAGCTCATCACCATTACCGTTCGAATTAAACTCATTTCTCCCTCAGCTATTTACAAAACAAATCAATTCCCTTCCTCCCTCTACTGTAAACAAGCCATTCCCTTTTCTTTGTTCGAAAATCAAACCCGTTCATTTTAAAGGATAATCGAAGCAGAGAAATTTCGTCCTCCTTCAAAATCCTGTTCGACTGGGATCAAGTCCAGCGTATCGATTCACACATCCTTCAATCGTTCGAAATCGAATCGAACTCTAGGCGAGCGGCGATGGCGTACGCACGCGATTTTGGGGCCGTGACTTGCTTTGGTATGGGTCGCGGCGTTGGGCGTCGAAGGGCTGCAGGTTGGAGCTCGCGGTAGGGGATGGTCTCGCGACAGCTTGTTGGTGGTAGTCAGGTCAAGCGCGTGGGGACGATCGTCAGAGTCGCGATGGTTGAAGCTCGCGTTTGGGGATTTGGGGTATTAGTTCGTCGGAACCGCTATGGGGCAATCGAGATGAAGTGGTCGCGAGGCTAATAAGGGGCGTGCTTGACTGTGAAGTGTGGGATTGAGCTCGTCACAGGCGTGAGGTGGATTTCGAGCAGCAGTTGATTTTTGGGTTCCTGTTCTTTGAGGTAGTAAATCTTAAGCAATTTTAGTTTTTATGTCTCCACAGTTTAAACTGGCAGACTGTTTGATTTAAATTAGCAGTTTGCTATAAAGCAGAAAAGTTTATGAAATATGGAAATTCATTACACTAAAATAAATAGTTAGTTATCTGAAATAATATATTAGGGTAGTTAATTGGGTTAATTAACTTGGTTAATTGTTTCAGTTACTAAAAATAATTTATCTAATAGGAAACTGATCAATAGCTTAGTTTAAATTTATAGTGTTAATTAATTGAATCTTTTAAAAGGAAATTATGTGTAAAATTTAAATTATTAGGTTAACCAAACTTTAGTTAAATTAAATGGTTGGTAACTAAGTGATAGTTAATTGTTTGATCAATTCAACTATTTATAAACTGTATAAATATTTTTACAAGGTCTGAAATTATGGAAATCAAATCGGGTTGGATGGACGGCAAAACAATAATCAAAGGTGAGTTAATCTCACTCAGTTAAATTTAAATTTAAATGGTTAAATTTAAATAATTTATTGGTTGAATTGATGTGGATGTGCTATATCATATATAGTAGTATATAGCAATATATACATATTGGCATATGTATATATTTGAGTTGTTGATATTCCCGCATTTATATAGCGGATGAGACCCTATGCGCCGCATAATAGCGGATGATATTTTATAAAACCCATATACCGCGATATTCCACTTTGAAGTGAAATTGGTATTGTGCTAACATCTGTGGATGCAGGGAAACAGGTTGGAGGGATCCAACTGGATTCCTCAAAATATTTAATTTTGTTTAAATATTCTGTGATATGATTTTGATATCCTGTGATGACTTATATGGATAATTGGATGTTATGGTTTGGTTGGACCGATTTGGATATGCTGAGTTATCAAAATCTCTAGAATGGAATTTTTGAAAAGAAATAAAAGAGTAAATTTTTAAGTAAAATAATTATAAAGAGTTTGGAATAAATTTGAGAATAAATCTGATTAAGAATAAAAGTGATTTCCAAAATTCTAATAAATATGGGAAAGAGGAATTTTGAATAAACAGAGAAATATTGAATTTAAAGAAAACTTATGTGATATTATTTAAAAGAATAAATAATTTATTTTAATTCAATATTTAAATGTAATTAAAAAGAAAGAAGGAATTTGGGAAATCTGAAACTTGTGTTTCAGTTTAAAGATTTTAAATCATAATGAGAAATAAAATCTAAAAGTTAATGTATTTTGGAATAAATGAAATAGCAAAGGAAATTTATTTCAAAGTAAGTAAAGTAAATGGGAAAATCAATTGGAAATTGATTTGGTTGTTTAAAATTGGAATTTTAAAGAGAAATGAGATTTTGAAGATATAAACTGGGTTTATAAAGTGAAAGGGAATATCAGTGGATATTTGAGATATAAATTCAAGGTGGGAATTTATAAAGGAATATGAATTGGTTTAAAAATAAATGTTGATTTATTTTTAAAAGATGGAAATGAGAAGTGTATTTCTCTGGATAGCCAAGTACGTTTTCAAAGAAATTTTTATATAAGTTAAAAGTTCTAATTATGTTTTTAAAAGCATGTTTTAGAAAATTGATTATTTCTAAATGTTAATTTCCTAAGTAAGTATTTTCAAAAATCTATTATTTTAGTAATTATATAAAAGTGATTTGCTATTATGTTTTAAAAGGGGAAATTTAGTTTATATTATAAAGTGGTTTATTTTAAAGTATATATTTTTAATAAAGTATTAAAGTAGTTTGATTTCAATGTTATAAGATATATTTAAAATAAAGTGTTTTAAATTATTTTAAAATCTAAAAGTGTTTTGTACTTGGTGTTTCAGAGGAAATAAATATTTGGAAATGTATTCCGTAAGCGGAAACTGTTTGAAATTGTTTTCAAATGAGCTTTGAAAATTTGGAAATATATCTTGGAAAGATATTTGGGCAAATAAATAATGTGGGAAATTATTTATTGTGTGATGGTTGCTTGTGGATGTAAATTGATAGTTAAATAACCGACTATCAATATTGGCCAAATGCGCTGATCGTTTCGAAGAGACCGGGATCGAGTTTCCGTATACCGGGATTCTAGGTCTGGAGACTCGAATACCACTTCGATCCGGTTTGTACGTTTCGTGTAACGTGTTCAGAGTCGAAGATGGAGCAGTGAAGTGCAAGGGCTAGTCGCTATTAATCCTGAGGATATTTCCAAAATGGATGTAGTAGGAGTAGTGCCTTCGGTTCCGTTCGAACCCGGGACGGACTTGTATGGACGAATGCTTTCATGACATCGTCAGGTGGACGATGGGCATTCTAAGGGATATGTTCTGAAAAAGGTATCGTTTAGCCTCAAGCCTCATCAACCGGGAATGACTGAAAATCAGGGGTTATGCAGCAAGGCTTCGTGGGTAGCCCCCACTTGAGAGTAAGGTCATCCCTGTCTAGATGTCCCTTTTTTTACGGCTTAGTGGTGCGGTTGCTGATCCCAACCGTGGGGTGATTTTATTTGGAATTATCCAGTAAGGGATGATTCCGGCCTTGTGTTGCAGGGGAGCGGGCGTACTCCTCGGTACTGTGATCTAGGCCACGTACTGTGACAGGTGGTACCCCAGTGCCTAGTCATTCGTTGGAAATCCATTCTCCCTACGTGCCTGTACGGTTTTGATTGTGCCCAACTATTGTTGAAATGTGAGATGCAAGCATTTCAGCTAGATTCTATTTTACTTTCTGTAGACACTATTATAATATCAGAGGATTTTGATATAAAGTGTTTTAGCTATCGTAAGGTAAAAACCCGACATGTTTATTTGTGGCGTGGTCTTACGAGATGCTTTTGTTTTCAAAGGATTTTGAAACTTTAATAATCAATTTGAGTGTGATTTTCTCACGCTGGTATTCCAGACTGACTCGGGTATTGTTTTATATGATGCTCGGGTCAGACCGAGTATTATAGGTTACAGGATATGATGCTGTGGAGCTCAGGAGATGAGCTGGATGGCGAGACGTATCTCCCGTACTTGTTTATATATATATATTCCGCTGTGTTGATTGTTGTACTCTGTTGTATTGAGGACATGATATGGTTATTGTCCAGTTGTATGTTATGTGTTCTCTGGTGTATACTCTGATGTTATATTATATAAAACTGATATAGTTTTGATTTGTGTAAAGTTCTGTTAATATATATTATATTTTGTTCCGCTGCGATGGTTAGATTCTGATGTTGTTTTCTATTTTTCTTCTTCTACCTCTTCTTCTTAACTAAAATGGTTCGATTTTCCGGGGTCTGGAAACTCGGGTCGCTACAAAGTTGGAATTTTTTGTAAATTCCTTTTGAAAGAATTGAATTAATTTAAAAGAAGTTTGAAAAAGATAAAGTTTTATTTTTGAATCATATTGAATAAAATTCCAAATATGGGAAAAAAGCTTAATAAGTGGATTTCAAGTAATATTGTTTATAAGTTGAAGAATTTATTTAAAATTTGGATTTTTAAAGAGATTGGAAGAGATAAAAGAATTTGTTTTCTTTAAAAGGAATTTGTTTCTTTAAAAGGAATTTATTTTAAAAGGGAAATAAATTTGGAAATCCATTTGAAAGTTGATTTGGAGTTGAAAGTGAATATTTGAGAAATCGATTTGAAAATCGTATAAAAAGTGAATATTTGGGAATGTAAGTTCAAAATGGAATTTATAAAGGAAAGGGAAAATTGTTTTAAAAATAAACACTGATTTATTTTTAAATGTGGAAGTAATTTACAAATTTGGAATGTAAATTTGAAATAAATTGATAAGGATTTATTTAATTGGTTTAAATGGACCATTTTGAAATGGAAGTGTATTTTCCTTGAAAAGCCGAGTATATTTCCAAAGTAGTTTTAAATTATAAATGAAGAAATTCTGAAATTAGATTTTAAGGAATATTTTGGAGATAAAGTATTTGAACTCGGTAGATTTCCAGTGGAAATGAATAAATATTTGGAAATATATCCCGTGTAGGGAAATTGATTTGAAATTTGTTTTCAAAAGTTTGAAAGGTGAAAAGTGATTTGAAATTTGTTTTCAAATGGTTGAAGTGTTAAACCATATCTCGCGAAGATATTTGAAATTTAATAATTTGGAAAATTTAAATTGGTTGATTGTTGTGAATGTTGTTGATAGTTATATAACCGACTATCAATATTTGCCTTTGAAATGGCACTTGAATTTGTTTTTAAAATAAGCGCTCATTATTTAGTTTAGCCGGGAGAGGACTTTGTGTCATAAAACCCATCCCGAATAATGATACGACGAAATGGATTGCATTTGAAGACCGGTGTGAAGACCAGGTATTTTCAAAAATGAAAGGACAACCTGTCAAATGTCTCTGCACCGAGTTGCTCCGGTATAGAGATTTATATCACTCTTCTTGTGATGGGAAATCCGGACGTGATTAGTGAATATTCGGATGGCAAGGGCTTCTTTGGAAGTGCCTTCGGTTCTGTTCGAACCCGGAACAGACTTGTATGGTTGTTTGTCTAACATTACACTTTGAGATATAAAGCTGATTTCTTTCAAATACATTTCTGTTGGTGGCGGAGAATTTATTCTCTTAGCTTAACACCCTTCTCTGAGACGTACGAGCTCTGAGGTTATGTAGTTGAAGGTTATCAGTGATATACTCCCAATTTGGTAGTGTGGCATGCTTAGTGTTGCTGTGTGTTGATGATCATTCATTGATCATTTGTTGATCAAAGCATGGCTTTGTGAAAAAGCATAGCTTTGTGGACGAGACCTCATCGGACCTCACAACCCGGAAATGGTCGAAACAGGAAAGATGCGGCAAGGTTATGAGGGTTGCGCCCTTTAGGGTATGTCATTTCCTTCTGGAAAAAGGTGATATTATGGTATGGAGCCCAGATATTTATCTGTGTGGTTGCTCCAATCTCATTTACTGTGTGATTGTTTCTTTGTGATCGAGGGACCTCAGATAAAGGTCCCAAAGGACCGGGGGGTGGCATATTCGTGTAGTAGTTACCTAGTGTAAGGGGTAACCCGGCCTTGTGTTGGCAGAGAGCTAGTTAGTTCTCGGGACGTCCATCCAGAGGCATCCCCATGTGGCAGTAGGAAGTTCCTTAGCCCGACCATTTGTTGGAAAATTTAAAGAAACAATACGAACCTTGTACTGTTTTAGTTGTATAACCTGCTATGGAATGTGGCGGTAACCTGCTATTGAACATAGTAGCTATAGTAGGCATAAGTGCGAAATGCCTATGCTGGCTAAGATTGATATTATACTTTCGAATTGTTTTCCACACTAGACATTAATAATAATATCAACTGATCTTTCGTAGTAAGCATATTTGACTATCATAAGGAGAAATCTCCTCCAATTCTGCGTTTGCATTGTGTGTGTGGCGGGAGGCCTTATGGTAGTTTCATTTTCCAAAAGCATTGTGAATTCCTTTTATTTTATTTGTGGAAATAACTGTTTTACGATCTCACACCAGTCACCATGACTGACTCGGAGTTTATTGTTCCCTTTCTAAACTCTGGGTGCCCATAATTTTCAACACGGGCAGCCTAGAGTTAGGTTATCAGGATATTCTGGAGCTTTGGAGGCAAGCTGGATGGCGAGACGTACTCCCGTACTTGTTTATTTATTCTGCTGTGTATTCTGTATGGGGACAAGTTTATATAACTGTTCATTGTTGTATTGAGTTGTATATTGACTCTCATTGTTGTATTGTATAAACTGATATAGTTCTTTGTTTAAAAGACTAGTGATTATCTATTATATATTGTTCCGCTGCGAATGTGAGATTCTGATATTGTTTCTATTTCTGTTTTTCTATTCTCTTTTTCTTTTATCTTCTTCTACCTCTTCTTTTTAACCCTAATGATTCGGTTTTCCGGCATTCGATTACGCGGCATTTGATAAAGTGGACGTATTAATGTCGACTTTCGAGAGTCGAAAGATCGAAACGTTATAGTATGAAAGACTAAGATCTTATTTACTACAATCTAGTTTTGAAATTGGTAAAATAGATACAACTATTAAAAGAAACAAAAATGATATTCAATTAGTACAAATATATGTAGATGATATAATATTTGGGTCAACTAATAACATAATGAATAAAGAATTCTCAGATGTAATGACTAAAGAATTTGAAATGAGTCATATGGGAGAACTAAAGTTTCTTCTTAGGACTTCAAATCAAATAATTAGATAAAGGAATTTTCATTAATCAAGAAAAATATGCTAAAGATTTAATTAATAAATTTGGATTGGCCACTTCTAGTGGGAAACCAACTCCAATGACAACTAATGTAGCTTTAAGTAAAGAAGATAAATCAAAAGATGTTGATCAAAAATTATATAGGGGAATGATTGGTTCGCTGCTTTATATAACAACAAGTCGTCCTAACATCATGCATAGTGTCTGTTTCTGTGCAAGATACCAATCTCAACCTAACGAAACTCACTTAAAAGTCGTTAAAAGAATTTCAAGATATGTAAAACATACTTTAGATTATGGTTTATTTTACCCTAAAAATGATGTATTTGATTTAATTTCATATTGTGATGTTGATTACGCTGGTTGTAAATCAGACCGAAAAGGTACAAGTGGAACTTGTCACTTTCTAGGACATTCTCTGGTTTCCTGGTTTAGTAAGAAGCAAAACACTGTATCCTTTTCAACAACTGAAGCAGAATATATATCTGCTGTTTTGGCTTGTTCTCAAGTTATATATATGCAACAAACTTTAAAAGATTTTGGATTAACTATAACTAAATCACCAATTTATTATGATAATACTAGTGCAATAAACCTATCTAAAAATCCAACTCATCATGCTAGAACAAAACATATTGATATTAAACATCATTTTCTTAGAGATAATATAAGTAAAGAAGTCATAACTCTTGAATATATTAATACTGAAAAACAAATTGCTGATATATTAACCAAACCATTAAATGAACAAAACTTTACTAAATTTAGAAGAGAATTAGGTATATGTTCATTAACTGAAATATAAATTATAAATAATACAAGTATATTTAATAATTAATATAAATAAAAATTTCTCAAAAATTGAACTGGGCATGTCGACATGACCCATCCCACTATGTCGACATATAGGCCGAGATTTTCAAAATTAAATTTCCCTCCAAAATTAGTATTTGGTTATATATTTATATATTTATATATTTCGACTTTTACTCCTTTTCTCTGTTCTATTCTCTGTAATAAACTTCTAAAACAGTAAATTAATGACTTCCTCTTCTAATAATGAACCTTCTTCACCCACTTCTCCTCATTCTGGCCCTTTTCAATGTTCCACACACGTACGAGTCATCAAATTACAAAAGAAGATGAAAGATTTGCTTTAAATGATGATAGAAATTCAAGTAAGTCAATTGCGAATGGCTAGAGAACAAGATAGGCAAGGCAGAATCCTTAGAAATTTACAAAAATTTCTTATGGATAACCATGACAATCCTATTGTCATAGAAGAACCATCACAAGCCATGGATTCTGAAGAAGAAGAGCCTCTAGATGAACCACAAGAGGATCAAGAAGAAGAACATCCTCTGCCGAATCCGAATGTTCATATGGACGAAGACGATGGCGTGATTTGAGTTGGAGAGGTCCTTTTTGACGCTAATGGGAACTTGGTCGAACAACATGGAAACTTTTGTCTCCACTATCCAAATTGTTCGGTCCATAAATCACCAATAGTTAAGGGTCCTCGTTAAGCGTTTTTCGTTTTTTATTGTATATTGGTATGTTAATTTGTATATAAGTGTTATCTTAATTAATGTTCTTCGAAAAACAATCTTCGGTGTATAAATCTTGAATTCCATTTAACTTAGGACGCTATATTTCACTCATATATAGTTATTATTCTTATGTCATATGTTTGTTTATCTCATTTTCTATTAAGTTCAAGGTTTATAGGTTATTTTTGTTGATGACAAAGGGGGAGAAGTTATATAAAATAGTAGGCTTGGAGTAAGGGGGTTGTTGGTGTAAGGGGGAGTTATGGTATGATCGAAGTGGTAAGTATATTTTATAAGGTTGTCATCATCAAAAAGGGAGAGATTGTTAGGAACTGGAGATAGTGGTTTTGATGACAACAATCTTTGTAACTTATTTTATTATAACTTATATACTAACACTATTGTCTAGATATATATGAATGTTAGTATGCATGATATATATAAGGCAGGTACTGATTATTGAATACTGTACAGTATAAAGATCAAGAATGAAGAAATCAAGTTTGAAGACTCATGAGTATCAAGATCAAGATTTCAAGATAAGTGTCTAGTTTTTGTTAAAACTTCATAATAGCACGGAAATCTTCATTCCAAATTTCATTTGGGATGGAACCCATTTCTATATTCTTAGTGGCTTACAAACCCACGACAAGTAGCTTACAAACCTACGACAAGTGGCTTACAAACCCACGAACATCCTGGTTTTGTACAAGTTCTCGAGTCCTGATGTGATGAGATATTCTGCAAGAAGAAGCTTGCAAAACTACATCAAAATGGTTTTTCAAAATGAATTTCAAAACTGCTTTTCAAAATGTTTTAACCTTAAAATATTCTTTGTTTTTGTTTTTAAATAAACTCTTGTTTTAAATTTCGTTTGTTTTTAAAACTATCTTCTGATTTTTAAATATTCTTTTATAATATATATATATATATACTTGAGATTTAAAATCAGATTTATATGTACATTCTAAAATTATATTTTTCTACTCTTCTTTATTTTAAAACATAGGAAAATTAGTTTATTTTACTCCGGAAACATTTCATCTTGTTTTCCTTTCAATACCATTTTCAAAACAAATTTTACACTTTTTTTTAACTAAGAGATGTTGACATCATAGGATACCCCATGTCGACATGGTGGCCGTTAAATTCAAAAGTTTCAATTTCAAAAGAAGTGTCTATTCGTTTAAATCTCTTCACAAATGGTTATGACCGTTACTGGTCTATAAATAGCCTTCACAAACGAATATTTTAACTAACTATTTTCTTATTTTCTTCACTCCTTCTTCTCCACAAATCCATATTCTAAAATTTTCATATCTTTAAGATCGTGTCGAAATTCTATCGAATTCTCAAGTGAATCAAATTAGAATCTCATTCTTGTTTGATTCTCTGCCCTCTCTCGAAGATCAAAGTGCTATTCAGAGTTATAGGATCAATTTGTAATCAAAAGTTTATCGAGTCTCTCTATAAGGTGTGGTTGTGCCTGGAAATCAATTAGGTGATCTTGTGTCCCGTAAATCAAGAGAGTTTGCCCCGGACTCGAAGATAGGAGGGTACCTCAAGGCCTTTAGAAATTGAGGATTGTAATCTCGACATTGGTATAATAAAAATCTATACGAGGTGTTTGGCTTGGTGCATGACTAGATGTAGGGTAACTCCGAACCAGTATAAAATCCGGTGTGTTCTTTCCTTTTACTGCTTTTTATTTACTTTCTGCATCAGTGTTTGATTCTGTGATTGTTCTATGATTAAGTTCTGCATTTGTTTATATCTTAATTTTCAAATTAGTTCATATAAGTCTTAGAACCATTAAACACTATTCACCCCCCTCTAGTGTTAAATTAGCCTTAAGATCCTTAATTTGCACTCCCTTTCAAGATTTACATATTTTATCATTGTCATGCTCATAATTCATGACCCAACACTACATCTTAATATTTTGAGGGGCAGAATTACCAATTAGGTTGTCCTTATAGTGAGTATGGTCAGACTAAACTCCTGAAAGAATAGAATTACATCAGAGATATCAGATGGATCAATTGTGTTAGGATGCCCTGAAATGATCAAAAGACATGACTCGTGAATTTAAAACCAGATAAGATTATAGGTGGGATTGTTGTAGGGTTGCATCCTATACTTTAGCCATTAGCCCTCGGTTGTTCAAGGTAATTGATTCCGGTGCATAGGGCTTTGTCAGTAGTGATACTAAAATGATGTTTATGCATAGAAAAAAACTCATAGCTCCATACGCTCACTAGATTGTTTAAGTTGTTTTACTCCTTAACATATTTAGAGATTTTGGAATATTTGGTTAAAATTTTTGGCCTGAGTCAACCAGGTAGATTATTGGTTGGTCTACAAAACCATTAGGTTCATGGTGATCCTATGAAAACTATGATTTTAAATAGATGATCTATTTCTAGGAAGGGTAAACCTTGGGTGTGCGTAACTCTAGGAGGACGGACTAATCAGACTTACCCACGTTGCATGCATGCATATGATCATGTTATGTTTGTTCTAATCATTGTGGTTGCAGGTGCATGATTACGATTGACATATTTGGATAAGATATTAGTGATGTGATCACCCGTTCCATCGAGCGGTGTGCTCTCACTAGATATCTATTTGGGCAACAAATAGAATTATGCAATGAATGTGAAAATCTTATTTTTGAAATGTAATGAAAGTTTGATTAATGGAAAATGTTTGAAATTTTTTCATATTCATGTGTTTTAATGTTATGATATGATTAACATAACCGCATTTTGTTACCAGAGAATAATACTATTGATGACTGCAGCATCAGTAGCGCTTATTTTCGGGCCTTAAATGGGGAATGTTACAACTTGGTGTCAAAGCATAGGTTTTTGTAAGATTTAAAAGATTAAATTGTTTTTGAAAACATAATCCAAATAAATCAAAGAATAAGATTAGGGTATGGGATAACGCTATAGTAAGTTACTTGTATTTGCTATATAAGTATACATCATATCATTATTCTACCCTATCTCTTAGATTATTCTTCTGTATCTTACAAAGATCCATATGTAGATTCAAGGGAAGTAAGATATGGAGGTAGGAAATGGAAGAGTTAATCTAGATAGATGAAGCACTGCAACTAATGGAAATGCTTGACTCAATATTAGAAGGAACCCAAGTCGACAAGCAAATGCTAATCCAAATGCTAATGTGAGTACCGGAACCCACCAGTAGCTATGGGGACCATGTGTCAGTTTTTCATAAATATGATGCAAGCTGGAGCTGCAGTTGGTTTTGACGGGAGGAAATTCCGCTAATGCAGGGGGAGCCAATCCCAAGTACCAGCTAGCAACAACTATGCTAAGTTGAGCTGGAATTATACTAGTACTGGAGGAAAGCCTTTTCTCAGGATGGGGGATTCTGTTATAGTTGAGAATTAGTTGTTGCATTGTGAGAGAATCTGTGCTAACTTAGGTTTGAATGATGAGCAGAAGGGAAGGTTTTCTTCTAGGAAGTTGCAAGGAGCTGCTCCATACTGGTGGAACGGTGTGACCGTTGGTGTACCCAAAGAAGAATTGACTTGAGATGAGTTTAGAAAAAGGTTTGAGGAGAGGTTCTTGTCTGAGTTATCCAAGTCAACCTTGCTTAGGAAGTTTTCTAATTTGGAGCAAGGAGAAATGTCAGTATTGGAATATGCGATTAAGTTTGATGACCTATCCAAGTACGGATATGCTACCATAGATACTGTGATAAAGAGGAATGAGTAGTTCATCCGGGGTTTGAAGCCAGAGATTGCTGGAGAAATAATTCCACATCTTGGAGATCCATGTAATATAGCAGTGGAAATGGCAATAAGGAATGAGCAGATGCTTTCGACTTTTGGGAAGGAGAAGTCAGTAGAGACTCAAAGTTCTTAGGGTAAGAAGAGGAATTCTTCAAGAAGAAGGGAGCCCAAAAAAGTAAAGCTGCCAAGAAAAAAAGGCTGATATTATTTGCTATAACTAATAAGTTTACAAATGAGTTTCGCTCTAGTAATGGAAAGAAGGCTGTAGGAAAGAAGAACATGAAGTGCTATAACTGCAACCAAATGGGGCATTATAAGAATGAATTTCAAGTACCAGCCATGGCTGAAAAAGGGAAAGTTTTTGCTCTGGAACCGTCAGCTTTTGGACCGACTGCAGAAGAGAAAGGAGAGTCTTTGATGGGAGGTACGCTTTTGATTCATGGTATTCCAGTAACAACCCACACCATAATGGGCCTAAATTTCGACAAAAATCGAAAACCAAGTCCGTCAAAGCACAAATCGTTGGATTTAGTACCTGCAAATAAGCATGAGCGTTATCAGAGATTGGTAGAAATCTAAACTCACAGCATAAACAATAATAGGATAATAATACTGACTATGACTACTACCTTGGAATTTAGGTATTCCTGGGATAACAGATTGTCACAATAATATCAAGCATGAGAGAAAAGAAGACTTCTCCAACAACAAAGCACATCCAACTCCAGTGACCTTTTCCTCTAAATCTATCCTGTGGGTGGTAATGAGGAGGGGGTCAGAACAATGTTCTGGTGACTGAAAATCTATATACTATTCATAACATAAATATATACCGATTGGTTTCTTGTTAATTGTTATGTCCATCAAGGTTAGCAATTCTAATCTAACCTTGCATTGCACACACGATTAGTTACTTACCCATTCCCAAGGTACAAAATACCGATGAAGCCTTATCAACCACCCTGTACTTCCACATCCATTTGCCACTTAATGCTTCTAAATATGAAGTGGGATTCTATAATACTTTTAAATGAGAAATAGGCAGACTCTGCCATTTAAGACCTCAACCAAAGTAGACCTCATCATTTAATACCTAAATCAAGGTAGACACCGTCATTTAAGATCTATTCCCAAGGTGGTTCCTAACAATGTTGTCAATGGTTGGTGGGTCCTAGCTACAAAGACCTCTAACCACTATTTAAGGCATTCAACATTTAATTAACTGCATCTATCACCAATAAAATCATAGCTATATAAGAGATAGTACCCAAGTCACTTAATACCTTTAAAAAAGACTAGGTGGATTTCTAACCATTTAATACCTATATTCTTGGTAGGTCCCCATCACTTAATACCTATCCCCATAACAGACTCCTCACTGGTACTATCGTTATTACGACCTTAGCAATATGAGAAACTGTACCCAAGCCACTTAATACCTTATTAATAAGGACTAAGCAGACCTCTAACCATTTAACACCTATTTATAGGTAGGCCTTTGTCATTTAATACCTGACCCCAAGGTGGACTCCACATTGGTACTATCTAACCGACATTGCTTGGAAATCTCTTTGCGCTACTTAATACTTCTTTTAAAGGAAAGAGGCGGACTCTATAGTCACTTAATACCCCAAACCTGAAGCGAACCCTTCCCGATATATCCACTGTCACTCCTAATTGTAAATATGGAATCTTATTAGGTTAGTTCTTTCGATATGGAGGTGGGCCCTACAGCCACTTAATACCTCAATACTGAAGTAAACCCTTTTAGAAACATCCTTATTTATTTGGAATCTTACAAGGTTACTTAATACTTCCTTTGAGGAGAGAGGCGGACCGTACAACCACTTAATACCTTAAACCAGAAGCGAACCCCTATGGAGATATCCCTAATCGCTTCTAATTCCAAATTTGGACCATTTATTACTTTTCAATTAAGAAAGTGGGCCCAATCTCTCACGTCATCACAAGTTCTATGATCAGTGATATCTCACATCAGTAGTGAGTGCATCGACTGCTGGTACCCTAAAATTTAAGGGCAGTCTTACGTTGAGTGACTCTACTGACCTCGCATCACTAACCTACTAAGTCCAATTAACCATCATAAGTCTTTACTTATATTATCTTAGGTAGATATTGGACTTAGCTTACTAATTCGCTTTTATTTAAGGCAATAAGATTTACCTTAAGTACTTATCTACCTATAAATCCTCTTTTAATGCTCATAAATGTCAATTTGTCCATAAAATCTTAACGGACGTTTCCTAAGACATTTATGTAGTAACCTTTTATATCTATTCCATTTTTTTCAGTCCCATTAATCTATTTACCCTATTAAATTATTGCAACTCCCATATTTATTACCATTTATTTCCCATTTATTGGAGTTATAACCTTTTAAACTCCTTTCTTGTTAATTAGTTATCCTAAACGCGAATATTACGTGTAAGCATCGTTATTAACTCAGTTTTATTTTAATTCTTATAAACGTAGTAAATTACATACAAATATCTACTTTAACAAATATATTCTAGTGACATCTTCAATAAATATTCTTTTCCATGTTCAATTGTTGGAATCATATCTAAAAAAAATTCCACTATAATTTCCATAAATTAATCCAAAATAAAAGATTTAACTTTAAAATATAAAAGATTACATCATTTGAAATTACAAGGAACAATCATTTCTTTTTATTACTAAAATAGACAGTGTAAACTATGATGAATTCATACTTTACACATCTCTTTCTCTTTTTTATTTGCATATATCCCTTGCTAGATCAAACGCTGTATTCTTACAAAAAGGGAAAGAAATCAACCAATTTACAAATATTAAATGGATCTAAATTCCAACAATTCCAAATAAAGAGAAGTTTACTTTCCAATAAGATTAGGGTAATAATCCATATTTATAACATTATTATCCAACCTATTTCAGATTTGGAATAAATTTCATTCAAATCAATATTCTAAATTCATACTTTTGAGACTTATTTCCAGATTAGGATGTAAACAATTCTAAATCAATTCATAAATAAGAATATGTATGCGATATTTATTATATTCAGATTATGCTCAATTTGTTGCCTACAACTTATATACAATTATCCAGTTAGGCATAATAATTAAACAAACACCAACGGGATAATGTTCATATTATAACATTCTATAAAATTTCCCACACACTTTTCAAAAGCGATCCAAATCTCCAGATCTGAAGTAGAACCTTTGATTCATCTTCAAATCCTCTTTAATCTAAGAAATATGTATCAAAGGGTATATACATACACTAGAATTACAGTTCTGAGAAGATATTTGGGATTATGAGAGAAAATATATACAAATGTATAAATTACCTCAAATATGCGTATAGTTGATTCTCTTTTCTTCTCCTTTTTATTAGATTTCTATTCTTCTCCAATTTGTATGAATATAAATGAAAATATCTTATTTTTATAATTTAGAAGGAAAGTGGAGAAAAAGAAATAAAAGAGCTTCGCTACTGCCTTTAGAAAGATACGAGAAGAGAAGTGAGGGTTAGACCTGAATTTATAGGCGCTAGAATCGACTAGAACCATTAGATCGAAATATATATTAAATTCGGGCCTTTGGGCCTAAGATAACCCTATCTGCCTAAAGGCGATCGGTCAACCGCCCATGGAGCATGTCAACCGCCCATGGAGCATCGGTTGACTACTAGGGGTCGACCGGTCCCAATGAGAGGTCGGCCTATGGGTCTGAACGATTAACTAATAAACGTTAATTTTTCTTATTTATTTATTTTTATTCCGAATTCATTTTTCATCCATAACTTCTGCGTTTGGACTCCTATTGCAAAATTCCAAATACAAAAATTGCTCGGAATTTCGCCATGAATGCAAATGGTGCAAGTTTTATGGTCAAATTTCATCATTTGCACAAATTTTATTTTTGGGGTCTAATTAATTAACTAACTAATAAATAACTGATGCCAAATTATGTGATGTTACATTCTTCCATCTTTAAAAAAAATTCATCCTCAAAATTTCACTAATGATTAAGTCATGGTTTTGGCTACTAATTATCCTAAACTACACAACCAATGAGTGTACAACCAATTTTGCAACCAAAAGTGCATAGTGTATTACTGTATCACCATGCAGAATAAAATTATGTAATGAATGTGAAAATCTTACTTTTGGAATGTAATGAAAGTTTGATTAATGAAAAATGTTTGAAATTTTTTCATATTCATGTGCTTTTGATGTTCTGATATAATTAACATAACCATATTTTTTTCTTCGGCGAATAATAATATTGATGATTGCAGCATTAGTAGCGCTTATTTTCGAGTCTCAAAATGGGAGATGTTATAGACGAGTGGTGCCTCATGTGGGTTTTAAGCAGATATTACCCACAAAATCCAAAGACAAATGTTATGAACTGATACAACTACATGAATGCACTGAAAAATGTGTCAATTGTAACAACCCATAATTTTAATAAATATTTTAAATTAAATTTTATTTGAAACTTTGAGTTTAATCATCTTAAATTTTAAATTTTGGAATTTTCTAATGTATTTTTGGATTTTGTTTCTAATTTATTTTCCAAATATATTAAAATAATGATTTTCTGGAAATTATATATTTGGTCAAACGTTGACTTTTAGTTGAAATTTTAAAAATTTGAATTTGAATTTTCTAATCTTTTTCTTTAAAGCGGTATTTATTTCTGATATCCGTTCTGCTTTTCGTTTCGTCAAATTCTGTTTTAAACTTTTTAAAAATTTATAAATTCAGCGTTTTACAAGAAATTATTCTCTGTATTTTCATTTCTAACTTTTCTGTTTTAATTTCCACCTTTTATTTTGTTTGGGCTTTGTTTATTTTATTTGTGTAGAATTTGTTGTTTTGAATTGTGTTGATATTGGGCTTTGGAAATTCAAGAGACTTAAGTTATATCTTTATTTTGCCTTTACATTTTCTAGCCTTTTCATTTTTCACTTAGCCGTTCATTTCCATAGCCTAGCCGTACAAAACTTCTTCGCTTCCTCACTTTATTTTTCACGTACATCACTTCATTTCTCATGTTTCATTTCATTCACCTGAAGAAAATTTTTGGCAGTAAGTTCCATTGCTTTTCCTCCTTCTTTTTCTCTTTTCTTTTGTTTGTTCCTCCTTTTATGTTCGGCCTCTTCACCATTCCTAGGTATGCCGATCACCATCTCCTCCTCCACCACCTTCCACGGCCAACACCACCATGATCCGACCCCAGACCGTGACCACCTGACCAAACTCCACCACAAAACCAAAAACCCCTAGCCGAACTCATTTATTCACCCCATCACCTAGTTTTCCTCGGCCTCCACCACCATATACACCACCTCCAACCATGATGTGACTGACTGGACTCCAGACCGTACCACCTAATGACCTGACCTTGCCATGCTAACCACAGACCGAGCCCATGCCTAGGCCGAACCCAATGCTTGTACACACAACCATTCACCTACCTTTCCTTCATGTAACTCCTACCCTTCATATTCCATGGCTTAGCCGTGCCTTTTGAACCATGGCCGAACATGGGTGCTTCAGATCTGATCATAGGCCAAGCATTTTGATAGTGGTCAAGCCATTGGTGATGAGGCCGAGCCACTTTATGGGTCAAGACTTTTGTTTTCCTTTTGTTCTTTCTATTTTACATTATTTCATTTATATTCTTTTGTGATTTGAATATACCCTTATATCATTTGTTTATTTGTTGTTGCAAGATCTACAACTTGGCTCATTTACTCCTCCTCTAATTTGATTCGTGCTTTGTCGTGCTTTGCGGAGTTTGGGTTGTGTTTTGAATTTTGATCTCTAGCTTTAGAGGTTAGTTTATCACTCTCGACAAAACGTACTTGTATAAATGTGAAACAATGTCACTTGAATTGTAGTAGTTGATATGCTATGTTATATGATCACATCTGCTTGTTATCTGACATTATATGATGAGAATTACCTGTTTATATACCTGTTACATCACCTACCATTATATGATATGTTTTACTGTTTATTTATTTTCTATTTCTCACACTGCAAGTTCCCTGTGAGTATAGAATCACTATGGGTTGAAATGATACATACCCGAACGGACTTTAGAATAGGGAAAGGTCGTTACGAGCTGAAATGATAGGCTCGAGCAATTTTTATTTGACTTGGGATTGCGGGTTTGAAATGATAAAACCTGAAATTTTAACTAATTACGGATTGAAATGATATATTATCCGTACCACTTGACCTAGGTTAGAAAATATTATACAGACCCGTGGTTAATTTTAAAATGATTTTTCTGAAATTTTTAAGTATTTTAAATGTAAAAAAATATGAAATTTTGACTTAAATTGGATTTAAATGATTTAAATAGTGATTTTCTATGAGTTAAAATTTTATAAGTTGATAAATGGTTTAAATGGTAATTTAAAATTTTGATTTAACTTAATAATTGAAATTTGATTAAAAATATGATTTTTAGAAATTATTAAGTATTTTAAAAAAATATGAATTTTAACTTAAATGGATTTAAATAGTGATTTTCTATAAGTTAAAATTTTATAAGTTGATAAATGGTTTAAATTGTAAATTTAAATTTGATTTAACGTAATAATTGAAATTTGAGTTAAAATGGAATTTTTAAGCTTAACTTAGTAATTAATTTTTTTTTATGAATTGGATATTTTTAGAGTAAAAGAAAATATTAAGTTGTTTGTTAAAATGAAAGTTAAACAACTTATAGTGAATTTTGACTTAAAATAAATGAATTATAATTAAATTGGTTATTAATTAATAAAATGTTATTTTATTAAAATTATAAGTTAAATGATATCCAAATAAATAATTTTGAAAGGTGAGATAAGTTTGATAATTTAAAAATGATAAAGGTTGAAGATATATTGTTTATAATGTCATAGTAAAACTTATAACAGAAATTGTAGCATTCCAGAAATGTTGTGGTTTCCATGTATTGTTTTCCAAATCTACTACTGTATCTACAGCAGCAGTTTATAGGTACTGCTGTTTCCAACAATGAACTGTTTTCAAATTTTCATTGTATCTACATGAACAGTTTATAAGTGCTGCAGTTTCTGAATTATGTTGTTTTTCCAAATTTCCACTACTTACAGCAGCAGTTTATAAGTGCTGTCAATTCTGAATTGTATTGTTTTTCAACATATCACTATACTTACAGCAGCAGTTTCTAAGTGCTGTCAATTCTGAAATGAACTGTTTTTCAAATGTATCACTATACTTACAGCAGCATTTTCTGAGTGCTGCGAATGCTGAAATTACAATGTTTGAAATATTATAATTGTATAAATGAACTTAGAAATTGCTACAATTTTGGGAATTGAATATTTGATTTGAAAGTATAATGACTTCATTTCAAAATGGTTTAAAATGAATTAATTTGATTTGAAATATAAACCATTTTTGAAATTTATAACCACGGTTTATAATAACGATTGGTTGTTGAAGAGACCGAGATCAGATATTGTCATACTCTCTGCCAATACCGAAACCACCTTAACAACCATGTACGCGGTGGAGTTTCCAGAATGAAGTAGGTAATTGGCGACGTTTTGTTTTGAGGTATAACGTAGACACTTCTTCGTATGCCATTCTATTACCTTGTGATTGATTTGATACGCACCTTCGATTTGGGAGTGTGGCTAGAGGTGGGCAACTGTTGCAGCTTTGCGCTACCCCAGTCACATTAACACTATTATTTTGTATAGTTTACTTTACTTTGGACATTATTAATGGCGTGTATTACTGCTTATTAGATAGTTTAACGGATCCTTAAAGGATGGGCGATCCCAAGCATCCTTTAAGTTATTTGTGCATTCCTGTTACAATTCACTTGAGTTGGTTTACATTGTATAAGTATGTATGTCCTGACTCGAGTGTTTTGTGTTTTGTTTTACGCTCGGGTCAGCCTTAGTATCACAGCTTTGGATTCATCTTCTGGACTAGAGATTTGTTGGAGCTTATTTATCTATATGTCATCTATTTCTATTCCAGTTATTTCCTATTCAGCCTTTGCTTTTGTATTAGTTGACTTATCTATTCTGACTTCTGCTGTATTTGTTTTCAGACTATGATATTTTGTATCTGTTTTGAGAGTATGTATGTAGTAGCTTCATGAACTACTATGGTATTTTATTTCCGCTGCAAGTTATTATGATATTCTGTGTCTGTGATTCTATGTTTGATTTTATTTGCTCCAAATTTTTCTTAACAATCCACTGTTTTGAAGTATTCAAGTCTGTCATGTGTGGACTTATTGTCGAATTTAATGGTCCAAAATAGTGGGATGTTACATTTGGTATTAGAGCCAGATTTTAGGCAAACCTTAGCCTGCGGAGCAAAAACTCATTTGAGATAGGGTAGAAATACCCTAGAATGAGTGAAATCAGTCTCAGAATCCTTTCTTTGTGAGAGAACGTATTTTCAAAGTAGAAAATGATTTTCAACTGATTTTCAATGGATTTTTCAAAGACTATTTTGATATAATTTTCTTGTTTTGAAAGCAAAATTTTCTAAACATCATTCCTGTCCTTATCCACCTTGTTAGTAATTTCTTTGATTAGGATTCACTAAAATTTTGAACTTCTATCTTGTTTGATCTGGATTCATTAATGATAGGAAGCTATTTGTATATGGCAAAATCGGAAGAGCAGAAAGCAGCTCGTCGAGCACGAAGAGCACTGGCCCATAAGGAACGAGAGGAAGCAATCAAGGAGAAAGAAAGGCTGTGGAGGGAAAGGGCAGAATCTGGTCCTTATGACCATGTCATTTGTTATCGGTGTCAGGAAAAGGGACACTATGCAGCCATGTGCGGGAAGAGACATAAAGGAAAGAAGAAGGAGGGCAAGCGTTTTCGATCCAAGATTTTATGTTTTAAATTCCATGGGGAGGGACACTTTCCAAGTCGCTGCCTGGAGGCGAAGAAAGTGAAATCTGCACTCCCTACATCAATCGACCAATCAACTATTTGCTACCACTATAGGCAGACTGGGCATATTGCCAGAGATTGTTATAAGAGACAACACAGAAGGCAAGTTGTGTTCCCGAAGTTCATTAAAGAAGATGGGAGTGTAGTGTACTTATGCGGGAAATGTAATAGTTGGGGGCACGTTGAGGGGGAGTGTTCTGGACCCGTTGAAGCACCACCCGGAAGAGTTAATACTGATGCAATGTTTATGTAGGAGTATTAATCAGTGGATCTGTGTGTTATCGGTAGTATGTTAGGTTGCATTAAGTGAACTCTATTGTATATTTTGCTTAACTGAAGTTGTCGAACTAAAGATATTTGTGCTCCTGTATTTCGTATGATAAGAATTTTAGATTTTCCAACTTGAATGGGAATTCTTTTGAATTGATATAGGTTATATACCTCGAAATCTTGGTTAGGATTCTCATCGATTAGGATTCCTTTGAATTTTGGAACGCTCCCACTTGCTCGGAAACCCATTCTTGTCTTCCCTATTTATATTCTTTTGATTCTGGAGCATTCCATAACTCCACTTCGAATGACCTCTATAAAAATCGGCGGTCCCACCGATCGTTGGATGATTTGTAAAGGGGGAAACTCCCTTACAATTGGCATTGATTCACCGGAGATTTCTATACCCTCGGTTTAGATGCTTTTATCTTTTGCTATGCCGAATTCTATCTCTGGCAATCGAATATCGGTTTGCCTTATAATCCTTCATCGATCATATTCCTGAAGTCACAGTTGACCCGGTTAAGGTCGCCCGCGATTTATATAGGTATATCCATCTTCTATTTGATAATTTAATTAGCTCATCTTCGTTCGAGCCTATCTTCAAATTAGAATTCAACTTGATTAGAGTTCCTCTAATTTGAATCTCTATTTTTGTTTTGAAATCCATTCTTGAATCATCCCTTAAAAAATTTGTGTTTGATTGTATTTTGAAATTGTTTATATATCGAAATTATTATTTTGATAAGAATGATTATATTTTCTATATAAAAGTGAAATGTTTCAGATAAGAATTATATACCTTTTAAAACGAGAATTTGAAGTTTCGAAAGGATTTGAAATTTTGAAAGATATATAAGAAATTGATTTATATAAAAATGATTTATAACTGAAGTTTTTGAATTTGAAATTTGAGAAATGGAACTCCGGCATTTTAAATGGGTTTTAAGATTTTGAAAATATAATAATATGATTTGAAAGTATTTTCTGAACAAGAAATGCTTCAAATGACTTTAAATGAGTTCCAATGATTTCGAAGAAATTTCAAAGAAGTTTTCAAGAAAATAGAAGTCCAGAACTCACTTATGTTGAGTGGGGAGAGGCCACTTTAGTAGCTTTGCTATGCGACTGATTTGTGAAACCAATTTTGATTTCAAATTCTGAAGTATGATTTGATATTCGAAAGATATATGTATATATATTTGAAACAGTTTGAAGTGAGCCCGGTGTTCAGTCTTCGAGTTTCGAATTTGATTTGGTATAACCCTATCTGTTGGAATTAATTTACTGATTTGTTGATAATTTCCAACTCTTGGATTTAAATATGATTTCTCCGACTATTTTGAATGTTCGAACACTTCCAAATCAAGGCTAAGTAGTTTTGAAAAGTATAAATTATTTGATAAAGTATATAAGTTTAGTTTTGTATGTTTAAAGTATGAAGTAATGTGGTTTTAATAAGTTGAACTGTTTTGTTAAGTAAACGAATAAGACTATTTTGAATTATGCTAATATGAAGTTTAGTTTTCAAAATATTTTGAATAAAATTTAGTTTTAAATGTTTTAACTTAGTAACATCTTTTATAAACCTATATAATAATAATAATAATTTTCAAAAGGTAAAGTGGATCTTTCAAATAAAAATAAATAGTTTAAAAGGATTTAAAGGGAGGGTTATAAACTAGGTAATCATTTTGGGTATAATTGATTTTGAGAAAAGATTTGGTTTCGAAAATAGATTGGGATTTAAAACCCAGTATTTATATGATGATTTTGGAAATGAATTCGTTTGACCTAAATTATGTTGATTGGAAAACTTTGAAACCGAAGATATTTAGTTTGGAAGAAATAATTTGGTGAAATTGTATATGATTTTGAAACTGAACTGATATTGAAACGAATTAAAATTGAGAACCTTGTGTTGCTAAATACTTGATTTGGGAGTTATCGAACTTATATAAAATTGATTTGTATAAGAATGACGTTGATTCAAAAACTGTTGATTTGGAAAGGTACTCAATTTGAAAAGCGAAATCTTATATAATCGAAGTCTATATAAGTGGATATACTATTGATTTGGAAAGTATTCGATTTGAAAATGAAATCTTATATATAATGGAATTTATATAAATATGATATTTTAAATTGATTTGAAAAGGGTACTATATGATACATATTTTCGAAGTAAAGATATGGAAAGTGCCTTCTGCTTGATATCCTATTTGTGGCCACATTTGGGATTCATTCTATCGATATTATTCTCTCTGATTTGGTTTTCCGAATATGATACTCGAGTGCCCATCGAGTTCCATGGCGTTACCCATGGTCTTACGAACTCGACTACATAGCGTAATTCGCAGGACCGAGATGGCCTACGGGTACGGATGTTTCCTGGGGGATCTAGGAGTAACCATTGTGTATCTACGATCTATGGTCATTTAGTAGCGTAATCCGCAGGGCCGTGATGGCTTACGGGTACGGATGTTTCTTGGGGGATCCAGGCGTAACCATTGTGTATCTATGGTCTACACTTGTTATCATGGCGTAATTCGCAGGGCTGTGATGGCCTACGGGTACAGATGTTTCCTGGGGGATCCAGGCGTAACCATTGTGTATCTGCGATCCATGATTCGGTTGATTTGTTTGGATTGTACTTTCCATATCGGTTTTGAAGGTTTTTCCAGTATTTTCACTGGGTGTTGAAACAAGTCTACTAAGTACTTGGAGAATTCTAGCTTTGCGCCTGATCAACGCATGGCCAGAGTCTGCAGGAACGAGGATAAACTTGTTAAGACATCGAGTTATAAAAGTATTTTGATAAAGTATTATAAAAGGATATTTTGATCATTTATTTTCCTTTCTAAATAATTTGAAATGTTTTAAATATTGTTTACTTTTTGAACTAACAAATTTGTATCGAATGACTATTTATGGATATAAAAAGGTGTTTAACCAAATTATTAAATATTAAGAATTTTTAATTGAAATTGATATAGTTTTAAATTAATGGTTCATCCTTGTCTTTCAACCTATTTTTCTTTCTAGCTATTCCTATTCTCCTACCTTCTTCCTTTTCGAGGATGAAAAGTTTGGAGTGGGGGAGAGTGTAACAACCCATAATTTTAATAAATATTTTAAATTAAATTTTATTTGAAACTTTGAGTTTAATCATCTTAAATTTTAAATTTTGGAATTTTCTAATGTATTTTTGGATTTTGTTTCTAATTTATTTTCCAAATATATTAAAATAATGATTTTTTGGAAATTTTATATTTGGTCAAACGTTGACTTTTAGTTGAAATTTTAAAATTTTGAATTTTAATTTTCTAATCTTTTTCTTTGAAGCAGTATTTATTTTTGATATCCGTTCTGCTTTTCGTTTCGTCAAATTCTGTTTTAAACTTTTTAAAAATTTATAAATTCAGCGTTTTACACGCAATTATTCTCTGTATTTTCATTTCTTACTTTTCTATTTTAATTTCCACCTTTTATTTTGTTTGGGCTTTGTTTATTTTATTTATGTAGAATTTGTTGTTTTGAATTATGTTGATATTGGGCTTTGGAAATTCAAGAGACTTCAGTTATATCTTTATTTTGCCTTTACATTTTCTAGCCTTTTCATTTTTCCCTTAGCCGTTCATTTCCGTAGCCTAGCCATACAAAACTTCTCCTCTTCCTCACTTTATTTTTCATGTACATCACTTCATTTCTCACATTTCATTTCATTCACCTGAAGAAAATTTTTGGCAGTTTGTTCCATTGCTTTTCCTCCTTTTTCTCTTTTCTTTTGTTTGTTCCTCCTTTTATGTTCGGCCTCTTCACCATTCCTAGGCCTGCCGACCACCGTCTCCTCCTCCACCACCTTCCACGGCCAACACCACCATGGTCTGACCCCAGGCCGTGACCACTTGACCAAACTCCACCACAAAACCAAAAACCCCTAGCCGAACTCATTAATTCACCCCCATCACCTAGTTTGCCTCGGCCTCCACCACCATATACACCGCTTCCAGCCATGATGTGATTGACTGGACTCCAGACCGTACCACCTAATGACCCGACCTTGCCATGCTAACCATAGACCGACCCATGCCTAGGCCGAACCCAATGCTTTTACACACAACCATTCACCTACCTTGCCTTCATGTAACTCCTACCCTTCATATTCAATGGCATTAGCCGTGCCTTTTGAACCATGGCCGAACATGGGTGCTTTAAATCTGATCATAGGCCGAGCATTTTGATTGTGGTCAAGCCATTGGTGATGAGGCCGAACCACTTTATGGGTCAAGAATTTTGTTTTCCTTTTGTTCTTTCTATTTTACATTGTTTCATTTATATTCTTTTGTGATTTGAATATACCCATATATTATTTGTTTATTTGTTGTTGCAAGATCTACATCTTGGCTCATCTACTCCTCCTCGAAATTGATTCGTGCTTTGTCGTGCTTTGCGGAGTTTGGGTTGTGTTTTGAATTTTGATCTCTAGCTTTAGAGGTGAGTTTATCACTCTCGACAAAACGTACTTGTATAAATGTGAAACAATGTCACTTGAATTATAGTAGTCGATATGCTATGTTATATGATCACATCTGCTTATTATCTGACATTATATGATGAGAATTACCTGTTTATATACTTGTTACATCACCTGATATTATATGATATGTTTTACTGTTTATTTATTTTATGTTTCTCACACTGCAAGTTCCCTGTTAGTATAGAATCACTATGGGTTGAAATGATACATACCCGAACGGACTTTAGAATAGGGAAAGGTTGTTACGAGCTGAAATGATAGGCTCGAGCAGTTTTTATTTGACTTGGGATTGCGGGTTTGAAATGATAAAACCTGAAATTTTAACTAATTTCGGATTGAAATGTTATATTATCCGTACCACTTGACCTAGGTTAGAAAATATTATACAGACCCATGGTTAATTTTAAATTGATTTTTCTAAAAATTGTAAGTATTTTAAATGTAAAAAATATATGAAATTTTGACTTAAATTGGATTTAAATGATTTAAATAGTGATTTTATATAAGTTAAAATTTTATAAGTTGATAAATGGTTTAAATGGTAATTTAAAATTTTGATTTAACTTAATAATTGAAATTTGATTAAAAATATGATTTTTAGAAATTATTAAGTGTTTTAAAAAAATATGAATTTTAACTTAAATGGATTTAAATAGTGATTTTCTATAAGTTAAAATTTTATAAGTTGATAAATGGTTTAAATTGTAAATTTAAATTTGATTTAACGTAATAATTAAAATTTGAGTTAAAATGGAATTTTTAAGCTTAACTTAGTAATTAAATTTTTTTTTATGAATTGGATATTTTTAGAGTAAAAGAAAATATTAAGTTGTTTGTTAAAATGAAAGTTAAGCAACTTATAGTGAATTTTGACTTAAAATAAATGAACTATAATTAAATTGGATATTCATTAATAAAATGTTATTTTATTAAAATTATAAGTTAAATGATGTCCAAATAAATAATTTTGAAAGGTGAGATAAGTTTGATAAGTTAAAAATGATAATGGTTGAAGATATATTGTTTATAATGTCATAGTAAAACTTATAACAGAAATTGTAGCATTCCAGAAATGTTGTGGTTTCCATGTATTGTTTTCCAAATCTAGTACTGTCTCTACAGCAGCAGTTTATAGGTACTGCTGTTTCTAACAATGAACTGTTCTCAAATTTTCACTTTATCTACAGTAGCAGTTTATAAGTGCTGCAGTTTCTGAAATATGTTGTTTTTCCAAATTTCCACTACTTACAGCAGCAGTTTATAAGTGCTGTCAATTCTGAATTGTATTGTTTTTCAACATGTCCCTATACTTACAACAGCAGTTTCTAAGTGCTGTCAATTCTGAAATGAACTATTTTTCAATGTATCACTATACTTACAGCAGCATTTTCTGAGTGCTGCGAATGCTGAAATTACAATGTTTGAAATATTATACTTGAATAAACGAACTTAGAAATTGCTACAATTTTGGGAATTAAATATTTGATTTGAAAGTATAATGACTTCATTTCAAAATGGTTTAAAATGAATTAATTTGATTTGAAATATAAACCAATTTTTAAATTTATAACCACGGTTTATAATAACGATTGGTTGTTGAAGAGACCGGGATCGAATATTGTCATACTATCTGCCAATACCGAAACCACCTTAACAACCATGTACATGGTGGAGTTTCCAGAATGAAGTAGGTGATTGGTGACGTTCTTTTTTGAGGTATAACGTGGACACTTCTTCGTATGCCATTCTATTACCTTGTGATTGATTTGATACGCACCTTCGATTTGGGAGTGTGGCTAGAGGTGGGCAACTGCTACAGCTTTGCGCTACCCCAGTCACATTAACACTATTATTTTGTATAGTTTACTTTACTTTGGACATTATTAATGGTGTGTATTACTGCTTATTAGATAGTTTAACGGATCCTTAAAGGATGGGCGATCCCAAGCATCCTTTAAGTTATTTGTGCATTCCTGTTACAGTTCATTTGAGTTGGTTTACATTGTATAAGTATGTATGTCCTGACTCGAGTGTTTTGTGTTTTGCTTTACGCTCTGGTCAGTCTGAGTATCACAGCTTTGGATTCATCTTCTGGAGCTAGAGATTTGTTGGAGCTTATTTATCTATCTGTCATCTATTTCTATTCCACTTATTTCCTATTCAGCCTTTGCTTTTGTATTAGTTGACTTATGTATTCAGACTTCTATTGTATTTGTTTTCAAACTATGATATTTTGTATCAGTTTTGAGAGTATGTATGTTGTAGCTTCATGTACTATGGTATTTTATTTTCGCTGTGATTTATTATGATATTCTATGTCTGTGGTTCTGTGTTTGATTTTATTTGCTCTAAATTTTTCTTAACAATCCACTGTTTTGAAGTATTCAAGTCTGACATGTGTGGACTTTTTGTCGATTTGAATGGTCCAAAATAGTGGGATGTTACATCTATGGTTTCTTAAGTTGACAAGAATTCATCTTACTACGATTAGCACTTGTTAGGATCAATTGTTTTTACCAAATCTTGGTGCAAGAATGAACAAGAAAATTTCTAACTAGAATATACTTCCATAATAACAGTATTTACTAGAAGATTCGTTATTCAGTGTCGACCATATTTCCACAATTAAGAACACATATCCAATCATTTTCCTTTTTTTTCTTCATCTTTATTTTAGAAAATGCACAAATGTGTGATGTGCAATTCGAAAAAACGAGTTTATGCATAAGGAAAGGAAGATTTCAAATACTAAAATATTTAGG
The DNA here is from genome assembly GCA_030737815.1 of Allium fistulosum. Lineage (NCBI taxonomy): Eukaryota > Viridiplantae > Streptophyta > Magnoliopsida > Asparagales > Amaryllidaceae > Allium > Allium fistulosum. The sequence continues at coordinate 490,370,048 of CM060905.1, read as the reverse complement.
TGAGAGGGCAAGTGTAAATATCGAATCATTGAAAAAAAATCAGAAATAAAAGGTACCAAGGAATTATTGTACTTGTTTTTTCCTTCATCTTCATTTTTGTAAGACAACATTTCAAGGTATGGTGAGTGGTCAGTGGAATGATATCAGAAGTGAAACATGATTTTGCTTTCTTTCTTTCCTTTTTTCACATGGATTTTCCATTTTCTTTTTCCTTTTTTGCCATCTATTTTGCATGCCTTTTCAAAAAAAATCCTCTTTTCTCAGCCAATTATAATTTTGTAATCCAGTCATAAGTCGTTTCTCCTTTTTGGTCAAGTGGATATAGAACTTGATGTCGCTAAAAGAAATATTATGCATACTAACTACTCAATACAGTATTTTCCAACATGCATATATGCATTTCAATTTTTTCATTTTAGATTAATTTTACTTGCACATCCAAAAGGTTTTAATATGATCGACAATTAGCTCCTAACATCAACCTTATCGAAAAACAACTAGCTTTTCCACCAATCTTGAGTTAGCGCCTTCAAAGACACATTATACTTGAAAGAATAGTTTAAGTTCATTCCTATCACGTAGAACTTGATATATATTCAAATGATTTAACTCGTTGTTCACGATTTTCAATTTATCCTTGTTTGGATAATTGACCATGGCATACAAATATTTTTTTTTGACAAAAATGCATGTTACTACGATCTAGAATGCATGAAGTTTTTATTTAAATGCATATAAATGGCAAAGAAAAAATGAAAGGAAAAAATGGAATGAAATGCAGAATCGCCCATGCTAAGTTGAGACAGTGTGAGCACTGTAAAAACGTTTTCTAAATGTGAATGAGAGTACCTAAAGATGAATGAGGTGTAAAATGATTGACAGAATAAAATGCAATTTAACAAATATATGCAAATGTGGATTATATACAAAATGAGGATTATATAGATAATGAATGAGTTGTGAAGGACGTTCCCTTCTTCGCATATTGTTTTTAACCAAAAAGATGCATAACGATTTCTTATCCCTAAATTTGTTTGATACAAAAACATGCATATGAATTCCCTAATCGAAATCCACCCCACCAAGAATTTACACAACAATGATTGATACTCTTCAAATAATTACATTATTATCACATAAATTTGAGTGTTTGTGCACAATTTCCCTTGATGATATGGAATTAAAATTATCTTCGGGAGATTTCCAAGAGTCGTTCTCATTCTTTAAAAAATTAAGTTTATCTTCAATAGTTCTTCAGAAGATATATTAGATGCATCTATTAAAGTGAAGTTTTCTGAACAAATAATTATAATTTACTATTTACGATTATTTGTATCATGTCGACTTCTTTTGATTCAAAATCCCTTGGTTACTTGTTAAGAACAAAGTTATTTAGTTTAATGTTCAGGTGTGCAAAAAAGTGTCGAAGTAGACCATTCCTACAGTTTATGATAGTATTTAAGGTTGCTAAGAAGGGACAACCTAATATCAAGGGAATTTATCCATTTGGATTTGAAACATGTTTAGTTCTAGGACTACGAAATCGTTGGGTCAATAAGTTTGGATTAAAACAGCTTCAGTTGTGCCTAATGGCTTTTCAATAGATCGATTGGCTGGTTGAAATGTGATGGTGGTTGGTTTCAATTCCTCTGGTCCTAATTGATAGTTAACAATGTAAGGTAGTAGATTGAAACTAGCGCCAAGATCAAGTTGGCATGACTAACAATGTTGGCAATCGGGGTCCTTATACTTGATTGGAGTAGGATTAGAGAGAAGGGAGCTAGTATTCGTAGTCATTAATGCGATTTTAGGAATGTTAGTGGCATATTTCCTAGTACATAGCTCTTTGAGACATTTAGTATGCTGAGGAGTTTGTTCAGTTGTATCCAAGAGCGGAATATTGACACGAATATTGATAGGAATTTATATGAAATTTTCAAGAATTTTACCACAATTTGTTTCTTTCTTCTTAATATTGAAGCTATAAGGGAACGAAGCTACTGGTTTATAAACTCTTTTAGTGGTTTTATAACTCATCGAAGATGAAGGTGTAGTACTTGCAAAAGAATGTGATGGGGGTAAAGAAGGTTGAATGTTGGCAGTGCCAACATCAGATAATAAAGGTTCGTTGGGATTTCAAAATTATAAGAAGATATGTTAGGATTGCCAACATTTCAAGAAGATGAAGATTTGAAAGAATCAACATTAGTAGTCGTCGGACAAGCATTGAGACTTTGAATCATGGTTGACTTTGAAGAGTTGTCGAGATTAACACCATTGTTGTCAACTTTCTATGTAACAACCCACATTTTAATGGCTGGATATTTAAATAATTAATTTAAATAATGAATCGTTAATTAATTAAAGGCTTAAAATCTAATTTTTCGCACACGGTCGAATTAGAATTTACTACTACTTCTATTGAGTTCGGATCGACGTTGCGAATCAAAATAGGTATAAATATTGCTATATTTGGAGTCATGGTATTTTTATGATTAACATATTGTTATACGTATTTTATAAAAAGATGTGTATGGTGTAGTCCGAAGGGATCTCAAATGACGGTGTAACAACTTTATTTTAACAACCTGGTATTTAGATAATTAATTTAAATATTAAGTCGTTAACTAACAGAACGCCCCTTGCACTCGAATTTTCAAGACAGAAGAATTGGGTCTTGAGATACTCGTAGTTGAGACCGCTTTCCCAACAGGATCAAAATGAGTTTAAATTTGGCTATGTTTGAAATCGATGAATTTTCGGAGTGAATAGTGATTTTGAGTAGATGAAATGAATTTAGGTTAGGCCCATAGGTTAGCCTATAAGTTAACTACATCTTCATAATTCTACTCATTCATTTCATTCCAATGTTCCTCTTCCCCTCTTAATCTCCTCCTAATTACCCCTTAATCATCTCTTAATCTCCAAGCCATATCCCCTCTCAAATAAATTCCTAAATTTATGAAATATCACCACAATTATACTCTTCTCATTCTCTACAAAACCTATCAAGGAACTAAAATTATTTTGTGTGGAGCTAGACCTTAAATATAAAGAGAGAATGGAATGATTTTTTTGGTGATTAGAGATAAATTTAGGTAAAAACAAAGTGAGTGGGACGATTCTCCAACTATATTTACTTGTTAATCTTCATTATTTCGTTTATTGATGATTATGGAATTATATGAAGTGGATTGGAGATTAGGGTTGATTTAGGTTTATTTTTATGTTATAAACATGATTATATTAATTCATTGTTTTTGCGACCTTAATCGTTAATTTTGAAATAGTTAATAAGCCTAAATTTTTAGTTTGGGGCTAAGTAGTTAATTTTGTGTGATGTTATTAGTGATTATAGACTAATTTAGTGATATAATAATGTGCATATAATTAGTTAGTAACTATTAAACCATTTGAATGGAATTTCGAAAAAGTTAGTAAGCAAGTTAAGTAGTTTAAGGGCTCTACACTTATCATTAAAGTAATTAGAGGACTTATGAAACTTGGTTAGTACTTATTAAATCTTATTTAAAGTAAAGAAATGATTTTTATAAGTGAATGGTTTATTTATAAATATTATTTATTTAAATAAATAATTTTATAAATAAAGTGATATTTTATTAAAAAAAAAGTGATTTTATAAAATAGTATAAAAGTGATATTTTATAAAATAGTGATTTTACAAAATAGTGCAACATGATATTTTACAAGGTAGCGATTTTTATAAAATAGTATTAATGATATATTTTGTAAAGCATATAAGATTTTATAAAATAGTATGAAGGAGATATTTTAAGGTTTTATAAAATATATATGAAAGGAATACTTAATTTGATATTAAGAGATTTAGTATTTCAAAGACTTAAATGGATTTATAACCTAGTATTGTATTTTAAAAAATGGTTTGAGATTTTATGAAATAATATAAAAATATGTTTTACTTTTATTGAAAAGATTTAATAAATAAAAGTAAGTTTTGATTTAATCAGTAATTGAATTACTTACTTGAATATGCATGTACATATATGTGCACGAGCGGGTGTATATATACGTGTTTTTGAAGTAGTATAATAGTCAAGATAATTCTTATGTAGTAACTATAATTGTTGAATGTAGTTGCGTGTGTGTGTGTGTGTGAATCTGCGTGTGTGTATGTGAATATCCATATTTGTATATAAGAACATGGTGAGCATCTCATGTAACCACAGTGAACGTCGTGTGTGCTAAGTTGCATGATAAGGTACTGGTTGAGTAATCACTCTGATGAAGCCCGAGACATGATTTATATAATTGAAAGTGTGCTTGTGTGTTCATGTGTGTATAAACATACAACAATGGGTGTATGTGCATACACATTGGCATCACAAGGTAGGAAAGTCGGTTATATTATTTTGGCATGTTAGAGGAGGTCGGGTCGTTATATTCGCCCTTTGAACTCTATACATGCAAAGATTGAATTTCGTGTTGAAGTCGCTTCTAACACATAAGGAACTACTTCCAAAACATCAGCCAATGAACTTTAAAGGAGGTCCGAAGGGGTGAAGGCATGCTTGGGAAGCAAGGCGGCTCATCAGGCGAAGTGATGGAGGAGACGGCGTGCGAATTGGTGTCTGCAACGATCGGGTGGCACCTGCCCTTGGCATTATTACATGGCACAAGCTATCACTGACCGACCGATGGTAGACCACGGGCGAACCGATGGTGCATTGACCTAGGTAGTAAAGCCTAGGTCAGGTGTCATTTAAGCAGGGGTTCTACCCCAGTTTCGGGTGCGGGTTCGTGCGGGGATTCGATGCAACTTCGAGGAAGACCATGGGCTACTTTGGGAGGCAGAATGCAAGGCAAAGCTCAAGATCCAGATGTGAATGTTAAGTGTTTATTATGGGATCAATAACGATCGAGCACGTGATCAGTACGATGATTGGTTACACAATCACGTTCGACGAGAACGTACGATCGAGTGGAGTAAATCGTACCTTTGGGCTTTAGCCTCAGGGTATGCACGGTTTGATGAATTATATCGTTCTTATATTAATGATCGTATATAGCACTGACCTTATATTAGTGATAATACACTGTACTAGCCTTATATCAATGGTCTTAGATGTCAATGGTCCTTTAGTGGTGACTATAAATGATGTTATATTCGATTTATACTTATATTTATATGGCATCAGTGTTCCTTTGTGCTCTCGATGGCATATTATATAGGATACAACCTTCTTTCTCTTTTGTAGATACGTCATACGAGTTTGTTTAAAAATCCATGATGTCCTACAGGGGGATACTGACAATAATCTACTATGGGATCATATATCACCAAAGCTTTCTTCAGAGGGTTCAGTGAGATTTATAGAGACCCATCACTAAGGATGCAACTTGGGGTCTATAGTACAGTTAGGTACCGACTCTATTTATCTTGAACCCTCACAGGAAATCATTGGATCGCAATAGATGTTTGTAGTGGACTTCACCCAACAGTAATGACAGGTATCAATTTGTATTCTTTGGTTGTCTTTCATTGGTATGTTGTGAATGTTATTAGTGGCTAATGTTATTGTTGTTACATTTATTATTATTGTGCACTTCATGATAAACTTATATTATGATTACCATACTTTTGGACATTGGGTCACCTTATCATAGTATACTATTACGTGTCAGTCACATTATATTAGTTGTGCTGACTCGTTGATTAAAGGAGAAGAGCAGGTTATGGTAAGATTTCCTACCTTTTGGATAGATTTACTTTACTTATTTATGGACGGTCCGAATTGCCCTTGAGCCAATATTGTGGAGAGGACTAGCTATGCCTTAGTAGTTTCTATTTATTTGTATATAATTTTATTATACAGTATTTTGAGATAGTTCTCTCACACTAGGATTTATGTTTGACCTGCGTTTTGTCTTCGCCTGTTTATGTTATGACAACTCTTGAGTACTCGATTGAGTAGTTTGGGAGTTAGTTGTTTTTAGGGATACACTTTCAGGACAAATGGAGCATTCCATGGAGGTGATGTCGATACTTCATATATATACTTGATATTGTAGTAGTACATGACATATATGTATTTGTATATGAGACTTGATGTATTAGGTATTATATTCAGAAACCCGTATTATGGGGAGTTTGATGTATTTTGACTTTCTGTATTGATATTCATTTATTAGTTATTTCCACTAGTGCAGTCCCTTATATATATATATATATATGTGTGTGTGTGTGTGTGTGTTGTTATCATGTTCTATTCATGTATATTCAGTATATTATATATTGTCATTCTGTTTATATGCCTTAATATAATGTTTGTTTTAATTTTCTTTCTTGACAATCTATCTTTTGTGGTATTCAGAAGTCGGATGTTGTCATTCATTGCTGATTTCAGGGTATTATAAAGGGGTGGGTTGTTACACTTCGTATCAGAGCCTAGGTTCAATACTTAGGCTTAAGTAGACCAGTTTGGGTTGAAGAAACTTGTAGAGGGAGATACGTTGAAAGAGCATACTTGTATTTTCCTTTTATATTATACTATGTACACCACTTGTCCTCTGGACCTCGATTTATTTCTATAACTAGTCGCTAAGGTATCTTCGTTAGGTTGTTAGTATGAGCAGATGGGGTACGCAAGTGCCACTGTGAATGGGCAGTCTGAGACGTTTAATTTGGATCAGAGACTATTTAGCTATCGAACGAGTTGTTCCGCCATCAGCGAACATTTTAGCAGATTTGTTTGGCGTCAGTGGTGGTGTGGCCCTTAGGGCATAGATATTTCTAACTCCACCAACTTTAGACTTGTTTGAACCAAAAATGGCACAAACACCCAAAAGATTGTGTAGAGAATAAAAAATGAAGAAAAATAAATGAAAACAAGCAAGAAAATAATACACAGCATTTATAGTGGTTCGGCTAATCTAAGCCAACGTCCATTTGGTGATTTTATTGCTTAGATCACTGGATTACAAGCGGTTGTTCTGACAGATAGATATAAATCAGAAGGAGATTACAAGAAATTAGATTATAGAAAGAAAAAGCCAAAAAGATCCATAAAAATGTGCCATGCTCCTCTATTTATAGAGGTTGGAAACCTAAAATCTCGCCTTCATGATCTCCACCTCATTTTCCATGCCATAAACCAATTCTCCAAGAAAAGAGTGGACACCTCAGCAGTTATCATGGATCGGTACCGAACCATGGGCTTGGATCGGTCTGATCCATACATTCTTCGTATGGATGATTTTCAACTACTTGTCTTGGTTCGATCTATGGTTAGCTTCCCAATTCCAAACTTCTTTGCAATAGAATTAGCTAGTTTCTAAGTCCAAATGATGGATCTATAGAAGAATGGAGTTGCTGATTTTGAGTGCTCATGGAGATCGATATAGAATTGCATGGGATCCACAAAATAACACTTGTAATAGGCTTCTAGCATCAAGTACAGTGAGTAGGAGGAGATGGGGCAAGAATTGGAAAGGTTTCGTGGTTCGGTACCGATCCAACATAATGTTGGATTGGGGTTATTGAATTCTTGTGATGGCTTGCCTTTCATCTTGTGGTTCTTGAAATCTTTGCAAACCTCTGGCACTGGTCACGATTCTAGTGTAATCAGCTGCATCTCGGTTAACAGTTGGCCAGAAGCACCCATGGCGAAGAATCTTCTTTGTTGGGGTTTGCCCCCCTAATGTGGTCGCCACAGGCCCTTCATGCACTTCTCTTAGGACTTGTTTGGCCTTATCGTTGACGACACATCATAGTAGTGGGACTGAGAATCCTTTCTTGTAAAGTGCTCCTAGTTGAAAGATTTATCTCGAAACTAGGCGAAGGAGCTTCCGTCGTTTGCTCTTTCTATCCAGAAGGATTCCCATATGCAAATAATTCTTTATGGGAGTCATCCATGACTCCTTTTCATGCTTGGCCTCCAAGACCCAATCGACATCCATATGGTCAATGCTCGAAGTCGACAATACTTCCATCAGAACCAGGCCCATAAGCTGCGCATCTCCAGAACTGGTCAGCTTGGCTAGTGAGTTAGCCTTTGTATTTTCCTCTTTGGGAATATGCGTTATTGTGATGTCACTGAGCAGCTCAAGGGTTTGGTTTATATAATGAGCCAACCTCGCTTCTTTTGCCTGAAACTCCTTCCTAACTTGACACACCACCAATTGGGATCGCAAAAGATGTGTAAAGTTTTAACTCCCAGTTCTTTGGAAATTTTGATTCCCACAATCAATGCTTCGTACTCTGCTTCATTGTTTGTTGCAGGAAAGTCGAGTCTCAAAGCATAATAGATTGAATGTTCCTCGGGAGTGACAAGTACAATTCCAGCATCGGAACAATGTTCACTTGATACACTATCCGTGTACATCTTTCATCTAGCATTTTGCTCACCACTGCTCTCCGAAGTATCGTCTCGCGCAGTGAATTCAACTATGAACTCCACCAAAGCTTGACCCTGGATAGATCTTCGAGGGTGATAGGTTATATCTTATTGGCTCAGTCCAATGTTCCATTTCAACAACTTTCCAAAAGTCTTAGATCGTTGTGAGACTTATCGCAAAGGCTGGTCAGTAAGAACTTTGAACAAATGAGCCTGAAAGTCGGGGCAGAGCTTCCTTGAAGTGATCAATAGGCAGTATGCAAACATTTCTAGCTTTAGGTAATTTCTTATGCTCCTATTAATCGCTTACTGATGTAATAGACTAGTCGTTGGACACGGGATTCCTCTCGAATGAGTGTGACGGTCAATGCATGCATCGACACTGCCAGATATATAAACAAGTCCTCATCATCCACCAGCTTTGGGAGAGCCGAAGGTCTCTCCAAGTGATCCACCAGAGCCTGGAAAGCGTCATTACACTCATGTGTCTAAGCAAAGTTCCTTTTTCCTTTCTTAATCAAGTCAAAGAAAGGAATGCATTTGTCGGTGGCTCTAGAGATGAATCGAGTCAAACGACGACCTTCCCATTCAAGCTTTGAACCTCCTTGATCATCTTTAGGGCCTTGATATTTCTCAAGGCCCGGATCTTTTCTGAATTGGCTTCAATCCTATGATGGTTCACAATGAAGCCCGATAATTTTCTTGATGCAATGCCAAAAGAGCATTTCAAGTGATTGAGCTTCATTCTGTATTTTCAAAGAACGCCGGAAGTCTCTTCTAAATCGTCAACTTGGTTTCCCGAACGTCGTGACTTCACGAGGATATCATCTATATGACCTCCATCAAGCATCTGATCTACTCTTTGAACATCCTGTTTACCATTCTCTAGTATGTTTCTTCAACATTCTTTAACCTAAATGGCATAACCAGATAGTAATACAGTCCCAAGTCGATAATAAAGCTGGTGTGTTCCTGGTCCAGGGTGTGCATTGGAATCTGGTTGTATCCAGAGTATGCATCCATGAACGAAAGCAGTTCGTGTCCAGCTATTGAGTCCACCAACTGATCAATCCTTGGGAGTGGGAAGTTGTCCTTTGGGCACGCCTTATTAAGTTAGAATAGTCGAAGTATGTCCTCCACTTCTCGTTAGCTTTCTTTACCAAGACAGAAATGGATACTGTAACGCCCCACTCTGAGACCCACTGTAACAAAGAGTATTACGGGAGTAATACTGTCTGTTAAAGCGGAGAATAGAGTATAGTGGAAGCGACCATTTGTAATCAAGCTATAACTATCTACTGAATACGTCGAAAGGGTGGTATCTATTTTTTTTTCAAGTGGTTCGACATATTCAATAAATATTTATAACGAAATTACAATGGCTAAAGATCTATTAGAATAAGCATAGTAATAAAATGATAAAACATCACAGAACAGAATCACATAACAGATATAAAATCCCAGGACAATACATCGTCAATACAGATCCAAATATCATAAGTGGGTACAAAGCCACTGCTCACACATGTGAGTCAAAAATATGTACATATCAAAGTCTGAATAATAACATAAGGTGGACACTAAGATAAGCTATCTCAAAAGCATAGTAGATAAGTCCAAAGCAGAAGCACAGAAGCTAAGTCCAGAGACCTAACCTGAAACAACTCGGTCTGACCCGAGCGAAAAACACTCGGGTCAGGCTAGCTAAACAATCAGTAATAACTGAGATATATAATAATGCGGTACATAAATGAAACAGTACTTTTCCTAAGAGAAGAGTATTTTGGACCACATGAATATAATGACGGTCTCTAATCATCAATCAACAGTAAAAATCTCCAAAGAGAATATCAGCACCAAAGTGTTGAATAAATAAAATCGCCTCATATCATCGGCATAGCCAAAGCTATATAAAGTTGCCCATAGGCAATAATCCCAAGAGTGACCAGAGTCTGTAATCAATGCCCAAGCAAAGATCGATGCTCCAAAGAGCAATGGGGATATACTGAAAAGTCAATGAAATCAAACACTGAAAAGCGGTGTCCAGAGACACTGTGAATCTACAAGGTAATCGCACTTATATCGTATGGTTCCATTGAACCAACACCGAATGGCGGTACTCGAATGGATATAAAAATCATCAGACAATACAAGTATAGCACGTGCACCGACTGGAGTCGTTATTGCCAGGTACTGTAGAGTTGTGATCGATCACTCGCACAGATGCGGAACGCGCGAGACGGCGAGATCCTTCCCAGAAGGATAAAGGCCCAGAGGCACATGCCGAAAAGAAACTGCTCCATAGAACAGGTGTCCAGAGACGGTTTCCTAGAGGCGTGGTGACCCAGAGGTCCAGTACTGGCCGTCCAGAGGCTAATGTGTCACAAACTTCTTGGAGAGGAACCCGTAAAGTGTTAACGATGAGTCCCATACCCCACGTTCGCACTAAACGGTTTACTAACCAATAGCAAGCTCACACTCCAAACAATAAAAAGTCCACCTCGTATCATCGGTAAACTAGACCCAAAGGTCAAAACGATCAATCGAATAGGTCGGGGATTAACCGGAAAGAAAATACACACGGTTCCATAGGCCGAAGATTTCCTAACCGTTTAAGCACCTTTCCACTTCGCTTGACGTGCTAAAAAGTGAGTGTGAGATTTTTATTATAGAAAATAATGGTTCGAAACGGATTTATAATTGATTTTGAGAACACTTTAAAACGACTTTTGAAAACTCTCCTATTATGGAGTAAATAGTTTACTAATTAAAAATAATATTATATAATAATTTCGAAAGCCATTTCGGAGCGAAAAATCCTTTTAAAACCTTTTTATAAGGCCCATGTACAAAATCCAGAGACAAATCTCAAAGAAATCGATAAAACCAGAAAATCACTGAAAATATTCTAAGTGTTGGAAAATAGTCCAAAACTGACGCGTACCCAAGTTCGGAAAATTATTCGGACCAGCAGACTGAATCCGAATGGCATGAAAATTGGTAGGAACGTAGTCCGACATTCCTACTTCAGAACGCAAAAAGAATTACTCGATTCCGACTTGAAACGAAGGCGTAGCGACGTTCCAAAGTCGGACACAGAATCATGAAATGCACTGTTTTGCACAGCGATCTGGGTTCAACTCTGACAGGAAATTCGAAGGGTCTAATTAACTCAGATGATGATCAAACTTTCCATATATGGAGTTCATAACTCCATCTTTCCAACGAGACCAAAATCGTCAAATTTCGACTAGCGGCTCAAAAGTTATGACCAAAATAGTTTCAGTTTCATCCACAGAGCTAATATGTGTATCGCTCTAGGGAAGATAGTAGAAAAATCAAATTTTGACCTAGTTAGACTCAAAATTATAGAAAACTCACTGAATAAAAATTGTAGCATAGGTTTTAAGCTTTCCGGAACATCTAAAATTATCTAATTCGGATCAAAAACGAGAGAGATACATGCAAAACAATATCAGATTGAAACTCAAGATAACTTGTTAAAGGCAGAATTGGTCTTCTGTCTTTGAAAGCATTTCAGGTCATCTAAATGGCAAACTGACAGAAAACTCACTGAACAAAAATTGTAGCATATGTTTTAAGCTTTCCGGAACATCCAAAATTATCTAATTCGGATCAAAAACGAGAGAGATACATGCAAAACAATATCAGATTGAAACTCAAGATAACTTGTTAAAGACAGAATTGGTCTTCTGTCTTTGAATGCATTTCAGGTCATTTAATGGCAAAATTACAGAAAAGTCACTGAAAAAAAATTGTAGCATCTGTTTTATCCTTTCCGGAACATCCAAAATTATCTAATTCGGATCAAAAACGAGAGAGATACATGCAAAACAATATCAGATTGAAACTCAAGATAACTTGTTAAAGACAGAATTGGTCTTCTGTCTTTGAACGCATTTCAGGTCATCTAAATGGCAAAATTACAGAAAACTCACTGAACAAAAAGTGTTCCTTATTGAATCTAGTTTGCAGAAAAAAAAACCTGACCAAAAACGGATGAGAAATAAAGAAGTTATGCCTGATTTCGTTTCAGCTACAATTCCAAAACGAAAATTATAGAAGCATCAAGTAAAAAAGGATTTAGCTAGCAATTTTAGCTCAACCAATATAGCAAACAACTTGTGTGCAATGTCCAAATGGAAGAAATGATAATCAATAAGCTTTGATATTCATGCAACACAACAAATCAAGTGTTACCAATCAAATTTCAGAAATTAAAAAGATATAAAAACGGATTTGAGGTGGGTATTTGCATTACCTTTGCATAGAATGACTTGCATAAGCTAAAACTAGAAGGAGATGAAGATAGAGGCCATTTTTGTTATGAAGCTTTAGGAAATGATTAGGGTTTTGATTAGGGATGAATGAATGAGGTTTGGAGAGTTTGAGATAATTTATAGAGGAGGTTTAGGGTGGGTTATTGGGCTAGATTTAGTAACCCAATAAGAAGAGAGTTATTTACATGTTTCCAAAAATTAGTCTAAGTGTTCATATATGTTTATAAAACTCATTTTTCTTATCCACACCCGTTTTAAAATCTCTCCTAAAATATTTAACTTTCCAAAAATAACATTTTATCCTCATTTTAAAATCCCATATTTCCCATTTAATTAAAATAGCCTTTTTCAAATAAATTTTATTATTCCAAATCCTTTTATGCTTCATTAAAATAAATAAAAATCCTAACTTTTATTTATTAGTTGGTAATGCAAATCCCGGGTTGTTACAGATACCCACTCCAGGTATAAGGCATCGCGAATGAAGCCATTGTCTTACAGCTTATCCACCTCTTCTTTGAGTGCAACGGATCTCTCCAAACCCAGGTTGCCGCATTTCTCTTTGACAGGAACGCATTTAGGATTTATGTTCAATGCATAGCTTGCTATATCCGGCGAGATCCTACACATATCGGAGTGCATCCAAGCGAACACATCCAGGTTCTCCAGGGGAAAACCAACCAAATCCTTCATCATTCTCACGTTGAGCTGTAAAACGATGTAACAACCATACCTTAATGGGCCTAAATTTCAATAGAAATCAAAACAATAATAGGATAAGAATACTGATTATGACTACTACCTTGGAATTAATGGTATTCCTTGGATAGAAGATTGTCACATCAATATCGAGCATGAGAGAAACGAAGACTTCTCCAACAACAAAGCACGTCCAGCTCCGATGATATGTTCCTCTAAATCTATCATGTGGGTTGTAATGAGGAGGGGGTCAGAACAACGTTCTGGTGACTGGAAAATCTATAAACTATCTATAACATAAATTTATACTTATTGGTTTCCATTTAATTGTTATGTCTGTTAAGGTTAGCAATTCTAACCTAACCTTGTATTACACACACGATTACTACCTACCCATTCCAAAGGTACAAAATACCGACAAAGCCTTATCAACCACCCAATACTTCCAAACCCATTTGCCACTTAATACTTCTAAATATGAAGTGGGCTTCTATAATCACCACATAAAACTTTTAAAATAGAAATAGGCAGACTCTGCCATTTAAGATCTTAATCAAGGTAGACCCCATCATTTAAGACCTATTCCCAAGGTGGTTTCCTAACAATGTTTTCAATGGTTGGTGCGTCCTAGCTACAAAGGCCTATAATCACTATTTAAGGCTTCCACCATTTAATGTCCAACTATTACCGCATCTATCGCCAATAAAATCGTAGCCATGTATGAGACAGTACTCAAGCCACTTAATACCTTTAAAAGGACTAGCCGAACTTCTAACCATTTAATACCTATATTCTAGGCAAGTCCTACATCACTTAATACCTATCCCTAGGCAAACTCCTCACCAGTATCATCGTCATTACGGCCTTAGCAATGTGAGAGACTGTACCCAAGTCACTTAATACCTCATTAATAAGGACTAGGAAGACCCCTGATCATTTAACACCTATTTATAGCTAAGCCTTTGTCATTTAATACCTAAACCCACAGCGGACTCCTCACTGGTACTATCAAGCTGGCATCGCTTGGAATCTCACTAGGTTACTTAATACTTCTTTTTAGGAGAGAGACAAACCCTAAATTAGTCACTTAATATCTTAAACCCAAAGCAAACCCTTTCCAATATATCCACATCACTCTTAATAATAAATATGGAATCTCATTAGGTTGCTTCTTTTAGTAGGGAGGCGGGCCCTGTAATAGCCACTTAATACCTCAACACTGAAGTAAACTTTTTAGAGACATCCTTATTTATTTGAAATCTCACTAGGTTACTTAATACTTCCTTTTAGGAGAGAGGCAAATCTTACAACTACTTAATACCTTAAACCAGAAGCGAACCCCTATGGAGATATCCCTCACCTCTCCTAATTCTAAATTTGGACCATTTAATACTTTTTAATTGGGAAAGAGACGGGTCCTCAAACAACCACTTAATACCTCTAACCCTAAAGTAGGTCCCAACTCTCGCAAAGTCATGGGTCCTTGAATTAGTGATATCTCACATCAGTAATAAGTGCACCCGACTGCTGGTAGCCTCAAAGTGAAGGGCAGTCTTCCATCGAGTGACTCTACTGACCTAACATCACTAACCTACTAAGTCCAGTTAACTATCCTAAGTCTTTACTTATACTGTCTTAGGTTGACATTGGACTTAGCTTACTAACTCCCTTTTTATTTAAGGAAATAAGATATACCTTAAATACTTATCCACCAATAAATCTCCTTTTTAATGCTCATAAATGTCAATTTGTCCATAAGATCCTAACAGACATTTCCTAAGATATTTATATATGATTACTAATTTCAAATTAATAGCCTTTTTATATCTATTCCAATTTTATCAGTCCTTTTTTATCCATTTTCCCTATTAATTGTAACTCCCAAATTTATTTTCACTAATTGCTCATTAATTGGAGTTGCAGTCTTTAACTAACTAATTGTAACCCCTAATCTAATCCTATCCATTGTTTCCCTTTAATTGCCTATTAATTAGGGTTACGATCCTTTATTTCCTATTAATTATTGGCAATTCCTAATTTTTTCCCATTGATAGGAATTACCACATTTCTTAATTCTACATATTCGCTTCCTTAAATATAATAATAACTAACGAACATTACGCATAAATAACGCACGAATAACGGTGTTCTTCTTTATTGATTCAATAAATATATATAAACTACCTAATAAAACTACCAATCTTATCCAAATATATTCTAGTCATAAATATTTAACTAGAATATACTTTCCATATTTAATTTGCTGGAATTAAATTCCTTAGCAAGATTTTCTGCTATGATTTCCATAAATTGGTTTAGCACAAAAAGAAAGGTTTACTATGTTTGAAATTACAAGGAATGTAATTTCTTTTTATTTGGAATAAACAATATAAACTATGGAGAATAAATCTGTACTTTACACATCTTTTCCTTTTTGTTTGTGGGTATTCCTTGTTAAATTAAACGTCAAACAGATGTTCTTCCCACAAATTAAACTGTGGAAAATCTACAACCAAGCACATATTGGGAAATAATCCAAAAACCCTATTTACACCTAAGTACAGATCTGGAATAAAAATAGACAACATTCAAATTCTAAAATCTTTGGGACTGATTTCTAGATATAGGTGTAAACATATTTCAAATTAGATCTAAAATAAGAATATGTAGGCAATAATTTTCTACACTAATTTAAACCTACAATTCACAAATAAAATTGATTTAGGCATAAAAATCCAATGTATGCCAATGGAATAGATTTAAAATCATAAATAATTTATAAAATTTCCCACTCAACTTTTAAAAGCGATCCAAATCTCCAAATCTCAAGTAGAACCTTAATTTCGTATCCAAGTCCTTTTTAATCCAAGAAATATGTATAAAAGGGCATATACATATATTAGAGTTATAGATGTGAGAAGAGATTTGGGATTGGGAGAGAAAATAGATACAAATACATAAATATATAAATTACCTCAAATACACGTATAGTTGATTCTCTTCTTTTCTCCTTTTTACTAGATTTCTACTCTTCTCTGATTTATATGAATATATGTGACGCCCCACCTCTATACTCACACTAACCAAAGACACTACAGGGTATTGCCGTCAACTAGCACGAAGAATAAGGCTGTTGAGGAGCGACTATCTGTGTAATTGATTTGTACGAGTATCGATATGTCAGATAGAAGGTCATGAAATCTGACATATCAAATACAAATTCAAAGCTACTACACAATAGCTATGTGGTCTTCGAAAACAAATATAAAATAAGCATAACACAAAATCAGTCACAGATATTCATATCACAAAGGCGGAAACAGATATGAATATAATCACATAGAAGTGTACATCAAAGTAGTGGTCATACAAGATCCACTACATCACAAAAGAATAGGTACAAGTGTTAGACAAAAGAATATGCATACATCAAGGAGTCCCTATCTCGAATGTATAAAGACAAAAACTACTAAGTTAATGTAGTTAGCCAAAAGTCAAAAGCTAGTCCCTGCTAAGAAGTCAAGTGGAAGCACTTGAAACACCTCGGTCTGACCCGAGTATTATTTAAGAAGAAAAATAATGAACGGATCAGTCTAGCTATAATTATCATGTAAGATGAGATAGGATAAGAGATATGACAAATATATATATGATAATAACAAAAATCATACAATACCTCAAATTTTCTCAAACACCAAAAAGAATGTCATATTCTTTATTATATTCACCAAGTCACAAATATTGATAAAGCTTATCTAAGCAAATCACAAATATTGGTGAAACGCAAATTCCAGAAATCATCAATTAGAAATCGAGAAATCACAAAAAGGGGGAGTCCTATCATAAACGGGAGCATGAAAACTCACCAACACGTGTATCACAAACGGGATGTTATCCCATGGGTTGCTAACCCATAGAGCTGGTGTAACGACATAGTACAACGGTACGCTCGAGGAATCTGAAACTCAAATAAGCCGGAACAACGACGTAGTACAACGGTACGCCTGATGAACCAAACTCCATAAAACCCATAGGTCGCTAGCCTATAAAACAAAAAAAATGAGACGAAGCTTAACAGAACGGGGTACAGTCCCCCACGCAGACAAAGAGACATCGCATATCGCTAGTCTTAACCACAAAATGATCATCATAGATCAATAAAAGTGTAAATTATACCACGCTAGTAAATAAATGAGTTTAGCTTCATGTCCCATAACCACTGGCTTAACTTAAATATTTACGAACAAATTGTAGATTTCCACTCGAAAATTGTCACAAGATTTCAATCGAACAAGTCTAAGAATTAACCGATGAAATAAACACAAGCGTTTCATACCACTTGTTTTGCTAAGTCGTTTAATTGGATTTCTTGTACGAGTGAGGTAAAGGTTTGTATATACTAATAGATTGGAAAACGGTTTTAAAAACGAGCTTTGTATTTAAAAGTAGTGTTGAAATCATTTTTGTGGAAGAGTTTGAGTATTTACTACTAGTATAGAAATCTTTATATTCTAAAGTGACAAATCACAGAAATGATTGTAAAAACAATCTATCACTAAAAATTCACATTCATCGACGTTAATCAAAACCATAAAAAATATCAAATCCATCAAATGGATATTCCAAAAAATCCAGAAAAGAAGTCATCAAAGTCGAAAATAAATGACAACAACCAACCGGATCAATAAAAATCGATTAAAACAGAAATTTGCATAAAAACAGGCAAATTGGTTGATTTTAACAGCGTCGGACGTCTGGTGGTTCTCCCAAACGTCTGAGTTGAAGGTCTGGAATTTTTCCAGATCACTCAGATGTCTGAGCCGTAAGTCTGGAATGTTTATTCCTTTGCTCGGACGTTTGAGTGTTTTACCAGACGTTTGAGCTGAAGCTCAGGGGAAAATTTGCCTTGGCCATTGGTGGCCAATTCAACTCGGACGCGATCGAATGAGCGATGGTGGCTAGGGATTTATGCCAAATGACAACCCAGCCTTATAGGCTCTTCAATACACTCCAAACAACATGTCCAAACATCCATGGTAGGATTTTCATAGATTTTGACTTCAAAATACCAAAATTGGAAATTCACCAAACCAATTCAATTCAAAAGCAATTGGACATGAAATAGATGTTATAAATTCATACCTAACAACAATGAAAGCTATAGACATAGATGTGAGTTCAAGAACTCACCTTTAAATTCAAAAACAAGGAATGAGAAGCTCTAAAACAAAGCAAGATCAATCTCTCTTCAACTTCACTTCAAGAACCTTTGATCTATGATCAAATGCAAAGTTTTTCCTAAGTTAGGTTATAGGAAAAATTAAGAATTGAAGAGGAATTGAGATAGAGAAGATGAAGAGCATGCTTACCTAAGCTTCTCCTTGATTTTGGAACTTGGATTTGAATTTCCTAATAATCTAGGATTTAGGAATTTTAATTTCCTATCTTTTCCCCCATTTTTCCCTTTAGCTTGAGTGTTAGGAAATTATGAGTGGAATGAATGAAGAGGAGATGAGTTAGGGTATTTGGTAGAGAAGTTTGGGTTATCTCGTTGGGTTAGTGGGCTAGAACATAAACCAAGGCCCAAACAAAATACCAAAATCGTAATTAACTCCAAAATATCAATGTTTATACTCAAAAAAGTTGTAAATGTTTTTTTGAACTCAATGGAAGTGGTCTCGAGTCCGAATTCGACTGTTTACAAAAAGTCACATTTCGGACTTTAAATTCAACAAACGATCCTATATTTAAATAAAACATTTAAATATATAATCGTAAAATATGCGGGTTGTTACAATATAGATTTAAATATCTTAGTTTTATAATTTAAAAAGAAAGTGGAGAAGAAGAAATGGTATAGCTTCGCTATTGCCTCCAGAAAAATATGAGAAGAGAGGGGACGGTTAGGTCTGAATTTATAAGCGCTAGAATCAACTAGAACCGTTAGATCAAAATATATTAAATTCGGGCTATTGGGCCTAGGCTAACACTAGCCACCACACATGAAGCAGTCGACTGCCCCCTTCCTAGGGGTGACTGCCACTAGTCGTCCGCTCCAATATGCGGGTCGACCTATGGGCCTTGGATATTTAATATATAAACGTTAATTTCTTATTTGAATTATTTCATTCTGAATTCATTTTTCATCCGTAACTTCTTCGTTTGGACTTCGATCGCAAAACTACAAATATGAAAGATGCTTAGAATTTTACCATGAATGCAATGGTGTAAGTTTCATGGTCAATTTCCATCATTTGCACAAATTCTATTTTGGAACCTAATTAATTAACTAACTAACTAATTAAACAACTAACGCAAATTACAGGGTGTTGCAACCGACCTTCAAGACTCATGTCGGATCATCCTAGTTGACCAGAACATTGATTGTTAATTCGGTACGAGCTGCTCTTCCATCCAATGGCTCTTTTCATGGATCCATATCCTTATAGAACTTACTGTGCTGCCCGTGCCAAGGCTCAGGCTGTGGTTGCTATGCGTCCGAAGCCTTAATGCAGAGGGCCCCCTCTACACTTTTTCCTTTCTTTCTTGCCTCCTTTAGCTCAGCAACATAACATTCGCAGCCCAGCCCCTGATCTCCTTGGACTATCCCCTCACCATTTTTTATAGAAAAATTCATTGTCAAGCATCAAGTAGCTATAGCCGCTCTAAATTCAGCCAGGGCCGGTCAACCAAAAAATGCATTGTAAGTGGAGTAAATATCCAACACCATAAAAGGCACGGCCCGCACTTGTCTGCGGTCGCCCTCTCCAGGCACATTGGTAGTTCCACATACCCTATTGGTTCCATAACTATCCCGTTAAATCCTGGATCCGAGATTTATATGGTTTCAAGTCCTTATCCTCAAAAAGCATTTGGTTGTAGGCTTTTCTGAATAAAATGTTAACCAAGCTCCCACAATCAACCAACACCTTTCGTAAATAGTAGAGCCAATCAAGGGTCAATCATCGGGGCTTCCACCCCATCAGCATCTTTGTCCTAGAATAAAATGTCATCTGCTATGGTTCTGAATTGTTTTGCCAAAGCTATATCCTCTATAGCAAAGTAGCTCTCATTCTCTACATGTTTTGAAGCATCAACGTATCGATCCATCTCCTTCCAACTCTTTTCAGCCGGATGTGATTCATCGATGATTGTATTTATCACCAAATGCTTTTCAAGCCGCCTAGGCTCCTCACCACTAGGACCAGCTTGCCCCCGCGAGGATGCCAACCCAAGGTTTGGAGTTTCTATGCTCCAAATCATGCAGGGCTTTCACAAATTGTTGCAATTTCTTCTTTCGAATCAGCTGCTCAATCATATCACGCAAGTGTCTGCACTCATTTTTGTTACGACTATGGGTCTCATGAAACCTGTAGAACTTGCTATATCTCTTCTCCTTCTTGGTCGACTCTCTCAGAGCCGGCTTCTTGTACTACTAAATACCTTGAGTTTCAAATTAGATATTCTTGATTGAGTTAGTCAACTCGGTATAATCATCATACTTAAGAATCCTGGGGCGATTCCAATTATCAAGCTTTCGGTTTTTTGCCCATTGTCATTTTGTTTTTGACCATCGCTCTTGTTGCCAACGTTTACATCAACATTCTCGAAACTTCCTCCGGACTGTTTTACAGCAATGTTGCTCTATGTCACTTCAGTTGAACTCCCAGCCTCACCTCTTCGAGGATGATTGTATGCCTTCTCCAAACGGATGAATTGATTAGGCTTCCTATAGAAACAATCCATCGTCGACAGGGGTGTCATTTCCAACCATCTTTCGAAGTCGGCCTCGGGATGAATCCCCCTGATCAATGCCATCAGTACTATGTCATCATTGGGATTTATTACTTCTGTTACAGCTATATGGAACTAGTTTAAGAAATCCTTTAATGATTCTTCTACGCCTTAGAAGAAGTTTTGTAACGACCCATATACTTTAACGGTTTTTATAACGTAATTAACTGAATTTTTGTTAAATTTTATATATTTGAATTTGGAAATAAAATTTTGATATTTGGAATACGTCTACTTAAATATAGTAAATGGTAAATTTC
Source organism: Allium fistulosum (assembly GCA_030737815.1). Taxonomy (NCBI): domain Eukaryota; kingdom Viridiplantae; phylum Streptophyta; class Magnoliopsida; order Asparagales; family Amaryllidaceae; genus Allium; species Allium fistulosum. The sequence goes on along the minus strand of CM060905.1, from coordinate 490,348,619 downwards.
CATCAGATAATATGGAAGTTTATTTTTCTTGTGTAGTGTTATTTAAATTTATATCAGTTAATAATAATTGATGATAATAAAATGTTTTCCAAACCTGAATATTTTTATATAGAAAATTTGTAAATCATCTTCTGAGAGAGTCATCATATTTCATTTCTCCAAATTTGGACTGCTATTGCTCCGTTTATCTTATTTCTGGCCAAATAGCTGCATTTTCGGTACCGATTATCGACTTTTGATCGGATGGTCGTACCACTAATATCTATATATCATTTTGATCGCCTCGTCTTTTCGATCTCCATAGTATATTCATTTGTGTGCTTCGGGATCCGATACGCGGTGGAAACCGTGAAACGGTTAGCCATTTCGGCATCCGTTTGGAGCCTTTGGTTTCCTGTGGCAGTTCAAATCGCCCAACGGTCGAATTTAAGTTGTCATTGCTTTTAATTTTTCCCTGAATTTTCGTACGTGACTTTACCATACCCACTACTTCATATTTAATTCTGTACGTTTCATTTACGTTGCCTCTGTCCTTTTATTCCACCATACGTTTACATATAAGTTTATATAAATTTGATAAGCTCTACACTGTTCATTCTCTCCCCTCTTTCTTTTTCTTTTGTTTTGTTTACAAAGGAAACATATCATATCATCTGATTCTTATATATACTAAGCCTGCTCTTCCTCTTCCCTTTAAAATCCAAACCCGTCCCCTTCGTTCAGTTCTCCTTCAAACCTGAAGATCACTCTTCCATCAGCCCTGACTGCACCACCTAGGCATCGCCTCAGACCTTGCTCGGCCTCACCCAATCCATCTTCGCATGTCCTCTCCTCTGACCGATGCAGCAACCGCTCCTTCTTCCCGCAATCTCCACTGTTCGCAACCCATCACACGGCCTCTGCTCCTCCTCCATCGACTTCCCTTCCACAGCATAGCCGACCCATGCCGCCTTCCTCCATCATCCCCTCGCCCAAGCTCGACCCGACCCTAGATCTCCACCACACGAGCTCAGGCAATCACCGGCCGAGCACAAATTTTCTCCTTCTCTATGCAGCGAGCTTGTTTTCCCCTTCCACATATTATATTATATGTAAGTTTTATATATATGGAATGTGTCAAAGTTTTGATTTAAATTTTGGGGTTTAAATGTTATATTATACTGATATATGCCTTATATTGGTTTAGTTACAGTAATTTTATATGTCAGCCAATATATTAGTTATATATATTGTGATTTCAAAGTGTGTGTGTATATATATATATTTGTTATGTTTATATAGGTGTGTTTTCCAGATTATCTTACATAGTGGCTGTTGGGTGAATATATATATAATCCATGTGTATAAATAAGTTACTATATATATGAAATCTCTTTGTTTATATATATATATAATTATATTTATATGTGTTATATAAATCTGTTTGTTTACTAAATATTTACTATATACATATGAATTTATCAAATTATATAGTTTTGGTGATGTATGTTTGAAACAGTTTGATAATAATAATATTCAACCTGTTTATAATATATAGGTTATGTATTTGAAATTTTATATATTGTTAGTTATATATATATAAATATATATATCATATACATATTGTTTTATAAGTTGCAGCTTACATATGTTGTAAGGTATGTGTTTGTATATGATTTTAATATAGGTATTAGTTGTATAAAAAGTATACAATGTCCATTTGTTATATATATAACTGTCTGCATATTGTTGTATGTTATACATTTAGATTATGTTCGTATGGTAAAGGATATATATGTTTTAACATTCATATATGTGTTTGGTTTTAATAACGTTATATGTTTGATATGTTTTGATAACTATAATATATATAATAACTTAATGTGTTTAAGTGTTTTATGCAAGTTATATTATATTAATTATTTAATGGGGTACAGTGTGTGTGTGTGTGTGTGTGTGTGTATCTGTGTGTGTGTTAGTCACATATTTATATATGTTAGTAGATATAAGGTCAAGCTTGCATATATGTTTAAACATATTTAGTTAGTCGCCTATACACTTTTGTCTGCATATATTATGTGGTGTATGCATTTGTATATTGGTTTTAACTATGGTTTATAAAGAGGACATACATGAATTTTAAATGGTTTTGAACTGAACTGATTTTTATTATTATAAATATGTATTTTATTTTAGTGGAAATTAGCCATAAGGACCTCTTTAGCAAGTGGAATTAGTTTCTAGGACACACAACTGAAATAATTACTTTTAAGGACAAAACGTAAAATAATTAGTTTCTAGGGCCTAAAAAATTATGAAATTATGTCCTTGAAAGTAATTGGACTGCTGACTTTGTCCTTGAAAGTAATTATTCTACTGACTTTGGCCTTGAAAGTAATTTCTTTGAATGTGTGTCCTAGAAACTATTTGGACTGCAAAGTTTGTCCTTCTGGTGAAATGCCCCTTTATTTTAACTATATATATTTTATTTTAATTTTTGTCTTAGATTGAAATATTGATTTTAATAAAAAAAAATTCTATATATATATCAAACTGATTCTGATTCAGTTCATCAATTCTTGATTTTTAGCCTTGTTCGTCCAATTCGCGTTCAATCTTGCTTTGCTTTGGAATCCGTGCTTAGATTCATAACTCATCTCATTCTCATTCATCTCTAGCCTCTGAAGGTGAGAAATCACTCACGATTAACGTTCTTATATGTATTAAATTTGATTTCAATTGAAACGACTATTGAAATATGTTGTTGCTAGTTATTTACATTGCTATATATATGTTATAATCTGTATCTGTTCACTAGTGAGATCTGACACCGTTATCTGTTATTCATATTGATGATATATGCATGTTGTATTATTATCATATCTGTTATCACTGTACAAGTTCCCTGTTAGTATAGAATTCACTATGGGTTGAAATGATACATACCCGAACGATCTGTAGAATAGGAGAAAATCGTTATGGGTTGAAATGATAAACCCAAGCGACTTTCATTTGAATTGAATTTGGGATTGTGGGTTGAAATGATATATACCCGTATATATTTAAATTACGGATTGAAATGATAAATATCCGTATCACTTGACCAAAGAATAGGAGAAAATCGTTATGGGTTGAAATGATAAACCCAAGCGACTTTCATTTGAATTGAATTTGGGATTGCGGGTTGAAATGATATATACCCGTATATATTTAAATTACGGATTGAAATGATAAATATCCGTATCACTTGACCATAGGATAACAAATTTATACAGATATCGTTGGTCTATATATAAATATTTTAAAATGATTTCTATGGTTTTGAAAGGAAATATATATGGTTTTATTTAAATTTGAAAATATTATGTATATGAATAAGTTTTAATACAAAATAGATTTAATAATAAGCTTTAAATTTAGTCAAGTTTGATTTAAGTAAAATACAATATGTTTAAGTATTTATTTAAAAAAAATATTTTAAAAATAGATTTTATAATGATTATAAAATTTAAGGTTGGAAAGATAAATTTGAATTTATTCGAAATTGTATTTAATTATGAATTTTGTTTAATTAAATCGATTTGAAACTTATTGAATTTGAGAGTTTTATTTAAATTATAATGGATTTATTAAGTGAATATTTCAAAACTAAATAATAATGAAGTTGAAATAAGATATATATGAAATTATCAATTTAGTTTTGAAAGTGCTATAATTTGGAAATATATATATTTGGAATGGAAATGATATTTTGGTTTTGAAGTATAAATTATTTTGGAACGACCATGGTGTTATAATGACGTTTGGTTCCACGGATTCTTAGAGGATGGTTATCCCAAACATCCTCTGAGTTACTTATATTTCAGTTGATATTTCACTTGAGTTGGATTTATTGATATAAGAATGTTAATCCTGACTCAATTGTTTGTATTTTTCTTTACGCTCGGGTCAGACTGAGTGATACAGCAATTGAGACTCATCTTTGGAGTTTGGAGCTTCGCTTGGAGATCCAACTATCGATTCACCTTTCAGTCATTCAGTTGATTCCAGTGATGTATTCAAATTTTGTTATTTGACTATTGTATTCGAGACTTTGTTATTGTAGTAGCTTCATGAACTATTATTCATTAATCTATTCCGCTGCATTATTGTTATATTACTCTGTGTCTGTGATTCTGTGATTTATTTATTTACTGTATATGCTGAGTTTTGCCAAATTTAAATTAAAAATCTGATATTTTGAGCAATTCAAGTCCGACATGTGCGGATGCGAATGGTTGAAAATACCAGGTCGTTACACTTGGTATCAGAGCCAGGTTTTAGGCAAATTTAGCATATGTAGTAGATTTAATTACAGAATTACTTCCGTTCATGCTTGAATCTCTTCCTCTTTGATTCGGTTTCCTTTGAATTTTGGAATGCTCCCATTTGTTCTAAAATCCATTCTTGTCTTCCCCTATTTATATTCTTTTGATTCTGGAGCATCCCATAACTCCACTTCGAATGATCTCTATAAAAATCGGCGATCCCGCCAATCTTTGAATGATTTGTAAAGGGGTGAAACTCCTTTACAATTGGCATTGATTCACCGGAGATTTCTATACCCTCGGTCTAGATGCTGCTACCTCTTGTTATGCCGAATTCTATCTCTGGCGATTGAAGGTCGATTTGCCTTAGAATTCCGCCTCGATCATATTCCTGAAGTCACGGTTGACCCGGTTAAGGTCTCCAGCGATTTATATAAGTATATCCATCTTCTATTTTGTAATTTAATCATCTCATCTTCGTTCGAGCCCATCTTCGAATCAGAATTCTATTTTGACTAGAGTCCTTCTAATTTGAATCTCTATCTCTGTTTGGAATCCATTCTTGAATCATCCTTTGAAAAATCTTGTTTGTTTGTATTTTAGAAATTATTTTATATATCGAAATTATTATTTTGATAAGTATTATTATATTCTATATATAAGGGTGAAAATCTTTTCGATAAGGATTATATACCTTTTAAAAAACTAGAATTTGAAGCTTCGAAAGGATTTGAAATTTTGAAAATTTTATAAGAAATTAATTTATATAAAAATGATTTATAACTAAAGGGTTTTAAATTGGAAATTTGGGGAATTGAATTCCGGTGTTTTGAAATTGGTTTTAAGATTTTGAAAATATATAATAATACGATTTTAATGTATTTTCCGAATAAGAAATGTTTCAAATGACTTCAAATGACTTCAAATGAGTTCCAATGATTTCAAAGAAATTTCAAAGAAGTTTTCAAGAAAATAGCAGTCCAGAACTCACTTATGTCGCTGGAGAATAATTTCGGTGATGAGTGCACGCATCATCGACATTGATTTTCTAGTTTCAGAGTGAGGGAGAGGCCACTTTAGTAGCTTTGCTATGCGATTGATTTTGTGAAACCAATTTTTGATTTCAAATTCCGAAGTATGATTTGATATTCGAAAGATATATGTATATATATTTAAAACGATTTTAAGTGAGCCCGGTGTTTAGTCCTTGAGTTTCGGATTTGATTTGGTACAACCCTTTCTATTGAAATTGATTTACTGATTTGTTGGTGATTTCCAACTCTTGGATTGGAAATTTGATTTCTCCGACTATTTTGAATGTTCGAACACTTCTGAATCGAGGTTTAATTTTCAAAGCTAAGTAATTTCAAAAAGTATAATGTTTGTACCAAAAATGGGCACGACACTCTTCGGAAGTTTTTGAAGAGATAAAATGAAGAAATTAAATGGAAAAAGAGGATTATCTAACAAAAACTCTAAAAATAGATATGTAAATGATAAAAAATGCACAGAAACACAGGAATTTAGAGTGGTTCGGCGTATTGCCTACGTCTACTATGAAATTGATCGCTTTATTGATGTTTCTTTGATGATTAAAGTTGATTGCAGCAGGTTACAGTAGATAACAATGAATTACAGCAGTAAAATTCATTAGCAGCAGCAGCAATGGACTTTAGAACTGAATCCGGCAGAGTCTGGGCATTGGAGAATTCAAAGATCCTTTCTCTGTATGCCCTGGGGCTTTATTTATAGGTGTAGGAGGCTGATATTTCCCTCAGATCTCGGGAGACTTCTTCTGGCACGTGAGTAGGCCCGTGCGATCAAGCCCGTGAAGTTTCGGCCCGATCCATGATCGATACGAATGAATTTCGTATCAATCGAGATTGCGTCCAATGGAGTCGAAATTTGGTGTAAACATTCTTTAGCATGCGCGTAAGCTTCTGTGAAAATTTCATAGCATTTGGACTTGTGGATCTCGAGTTATGATCGATTCAAATTAGAGTTACTTGGCAGGCTGTTTCGTTCGAATCGACCAGTTCGACTCAATCATTTTGAATCGATGGTTGCGTGTGACCAGGTGGTGACGTGGCGCGCATTCTTCGTATCAATCCACTTTCTTCGCCAAGTTGACCGAGTCGTCCTTGAACTTCGCGTCGTTCGTATCAAAGTCCGCTGCCCAGTTCGAGTCGATCAACAGCTTGCTTTTTCGTATCGATCTGTAGCATGCCTTGTTCGAATCGATGGAGGTGGCTTGGTCGTATCGATGATGGTGGCTCTGTTCGCATCGATGAAGGTAGCCCTTGTTCGTATCGATCAAAGTCACTTCGACTTGATGGATACGAACAAGCAACATTGTGATGGATACGAATAGTGCAATGCTCGATGGATACGAACAGAGGGTAGCTGATTGATACGAACAAGAGATCAGCCGATCGATGCGAACAGGTGAATGGCCGATCGATACGAACGAGGCATATTCCTCTGATGGATACGAATTGTGGTTACTTCATGGAATGAGATCGAGTCGAAATGAGGCCCTAGGATGGATACGAAGTCGATCGATTCGAACAAGGGCTCAACGATGGATACGAAGTCGATCGATTCGAACAGCGGCCAGACGATGGATACGAAGTCGAGGCTGTTTTCATCCTACTTGCATCGATCATAACTTGAGCATAAGAACTCGGATTGACTTGAAATTTGGAGTGCTGACTTTCATGGTTTTGCTCGTCGTGTCTTGTCAATTGTAGCTTGATCCAGACTCAGACGAAATTCATCAATATCCGTAGTGAGCCTGCGCATAACCGATCTCCAAGACGAACCGTCATTGGTTTCTGGTCAAGTTCTTGGTGTCATGGCCTTGCCAATAGGCGGGATAACATTTTCCTCCCAAAGTACGTCTTGTGGAAACATGACGTGCTTTGAAAAGCTGCAGTCTTTATTCTAAACAGTTATCATCTTTTCGCTGAAAGTTGTAATCTTTGATTGGTTTCCTTGGCGATGTAAACCGTTTACTGTCAACTGTTGTACCCTGTATTGCTGCAACTGATTTTTGTATGCTAGTGATTAGCTGTTTGTCGTTGTAATCGTTATCAGATAAGTATCCAATTCATGTGAATGTTAAAAATTGAATATTAGTTTGACATATATGCATATATGTTAATCTGATTCTCGTTAATGCTGCACGTTCACGAGTCATTGTCAATTTATCTCGTATCGAATTCCGTATCGATCCTCTCTTGAACCGATGTGAAATTCGAATTGTAACAACGCTCGATGGTTGTTTTTGAATGTTCCTTCGTATCGATCCTCTCCTGAATCGATGTAAAAAGGTTGAAACATTGTCTTTGCATCTGTATACACCGTGTTGATGGATACAAAATGAACATTTCGCATCGATGGATGTGAGGTTTGATGGATACGAAACGATCGTTCGTATCGATGGAGTTCAATTCCTTCAGAACAACCCTCGTTGTGTATTTCAATTCAATGGGCCTTGTGTCGTTGGATACAAATAGACAATTCGTATCAATGGGTACTGGCTTTTGGGAGCTGTGATTTGATGGATTCGAACTACACTGTTCATATCGTTGCACTGGGGATGGAGTCGAAAATGATCGATACGAACAATGGCTTCGTATCGATGGATTTGGGTGGCTCAGAAAAGCCTTCATTTTGAATTTTGCTTCGATAAAGGCTCGAGTTGATGGATTCAAATAGCTTGTTCGAATCGATTCTGTGGCGACATCTTGTAACCGGTCGAATTTACTGGGAGGCGAATCGTTTCTTCCTTCACACTCGAGTCCATATAAATATCGTGGACTTAGCCATTTTTCACTTTTTACTTTTTACTCTTGCGCTTTGCCTTCGTATCGCTCCAAAGACGTGGAAAAGGAAAACTGCTTGCCTTCGAATCGAATCAAAACCTTTAATTCCTTTAACCAGTTATCGAAATTAGGTAACTAATTGAACAAATTCAGTCCTAAAATGATGAGATTCAAATTCTCTTGCCATTCAATTCGAATTCATGTCTAAACATTGTTCGGGGAAGTAGATATTGTGCGAGGTCGAGGAAGGAGAAGATGGAGTTCGAATCGATATGGGGAAGAAGCAGTGTGGAGGAAGATGGCTTGATCCTCATTTCGTGTCGATCTGGGGCACCTGTGTTCGAATTGATTCAGAGGGTAAGGTTCTATCTCGGAGTTCGCATCGATCCCAGAAACGTTAAGTGGAATGATGTAGTTCGTATCGATGCTTGAGGATGGTGGGAAATTAAGTCGATCTATAATGATCGTTGCGTGGACTTGTCCTGTTCGATCGATACGGAATTCTCACTTCCACGATCAATGCAAAAACTAGGCCAGCGATCGATGCGAAGTCCCTAGCTTTAGATTGATTCGAAAGATACTTTTACGATCGATAAGAAATGCACCGACTCGAATGTGATCGATACGAAGCCGTGGCTCCCCTGACTGATACGAATCCAATCGTCGACGATCGACTCGAAGCCTCTGACCTTGATCGATACGAAACCGGACACTACTGATCGATTCGAAGCAAATTCCTGATGGCCGATACGAGCCCGAACCTTGATGGATACGAAACTTTGAATAACCGATAGCATGATTTTCGATGAGCTTCATTCTCGCATATCTGGTCTTAACTATTACCCTGCATATTTGACTGCCTATCGAAGCTCGTCGATGGAACTCTAACTTAACAAAATTTTAACAAATTTTAACTCAGATCGGTCCCTATTATTTGGATGGCACGGTTGTGACAGTCAGCGATGACGGTCATTCCGACTGAATTTCGGAGTCTTATCGTTTACATGTTTTCCTTAACTCTGTAGAATTTTTTAAGTGATATACAGACTGCACTGCACAACATATTCACACACTTCACACTACGGGATGCACGGGTTTATTATCTGTTTAACGATGATTTTTCATAAGCTAGTTAGTCATGGAACCTTCAAGTTCACAACAGCAGGAAGTTCAAGGTTCAATCCCTCCAATAATCGAGATACCGGTCATCGAGGCCGAAGTCATAGATCCAGCTCCGGACGAGTTTTCAAGCGCCCGGTTCATTTGCAATCCACAAGACTTTGTGTCGTCCGGCATCTCCGAAGATATGCTGGGACGGATTTGTTTAAGGCATGGCTTATCGCTTGATGACGTGTTACTGCCGGGGCCAAATGATAGGCCGCATGCTCCCCCAGAGGGGTTTACTGCTTTCAACCGTCATGCTTGCACAACGGGAACACTTCCTCCATTCAATCAGTATATAAGGGAAATGCTATCATTCCTTGGAATCGCCCCATCCCAGCTACACCCCAATGGATACGCCTTGTTGAATAGCACTTTCATTATGTTTATGGAAATTCTCATTCGACCACCAAAGCCGATCGAGATTAGATATCTCTTCAACATCAAGAGCCACGGAGATAGCCCTTCTTTCACATTCTTGGAAGCAGTCAGGAACTGCCAAATAGTAATGGGGTCCTAGGGAAGGCTGAGTTACTTTAAAATGGAATGGTTCTACATTCGATGCCCCCCTGATAGGCGATGGTTGGATAGACGTAAGTGTTGCAGTCCTTCTCATGAATTATTGGGATAATAGTAATCGTTTTCAAAACTGGCATACTTCTCTTCTTTTACAGCCGCAATCTCACGACCCGATTGTGGATATTTTAGAGAGTTAGTTCGGATCCTCCAAGCAGTTCCGGGTGAAGAGAGGAACATTGACTTGGTTCTGACTGACAGAAACTTGAGAATTGTCGGGCTGATTGAACGAAAGCAAAGCATAAGGCTGGAAGGGACACTTAGAATGGTCTCGAAGAAGCGGGTGAAAAGAAAAGCGCCCGGAGTCGTAATAGCTGAAGAAGTTGATCCGGAGAGAACACCCACTGATAACGAACTCCAAGCTGGGCCTTCTTCCAGTTTTCAAGATTCAGGAGGAAGGAGAAAAGGCAAGGCAGTTGCTCATAAGTGTTCTAAATCCGTGAGATTAAAATCCATGGTTATGTCTTTGCCCGCCCCGGGGATTAGAATTTCAGAGGCTCCTCCCCCGCAAGTAGAGAATCCTTTCAAAGGGCTTGCTGATATTCCGATTCCGGATTATGTGTCATTTCAACACGACACCGGGATGGAGGAGCTTGACAGTGCTCTTGAGCTGAGCGGGTCGCTTGCTATGAGTGCAGCCGACATTTCCGGTTGGTCGGGGGGTTGCACATACATACACTTCACTACACTACATGATTCATAACTATAAATCGTCCAACCCAAGAGATCACTAACTTTTCCCTTGTTTCTCATTTTCAGGTACAATGTCCGGGAGAGGATCAATGTTGGGGAGCCTTCGCTCTGCTCGAAAGTCTTCTTCTTATTACCATGATTCCCGTAGGAGAGATTCGGATAGAGACCGCGATCACGGGTACTCTAATCAAGAGAGGTACGAGCGGGACATGGACAGAGAATATAGACATCGATCTAGGTCTCGCTCTCCACCTCCTAGAATTCCATCTCCACCTCCTGTTCATGTTTCACATCCACTAGAGCCTTCGCGATACAGACCATCTTCTCACACTTCTAGGCCCGAAACTCATCTCCAGATAGTCGAAACCACGACCCCCATAATTGCAGAGTAGGTCCCAACTGAGCCCACGGGGGAAGGGGCTATTAAAATCGCTCAGCTAAGGAAGGAATTCCCGAACATATGCTTTGACGGTCACGTCTTCCCACCTCATTTAAAGAGAATTCCGTCAGGGGTGGAAAACACGATGCATGATTACATTCATGATGTCTACACCCAGTACAGAGAGTGGGTGAAGGCTGCAGAGAAAGCTTCGAAGGTGGCATTTGAGCGGGCCAAAGTGATTGAAAAGATGGAGTCCGAACTTGCTCAAAAGGACCGAATCATACAAGTGCTCAATACTGAGGCCGAGTCTTCTCGGAAATCTGAAATTGAGGCCACCAAAAAGGCCGATGAAGCGACTGTGGCAATGGATAGGTTGAGGCAGACACACGTTGCCTTGGTGGAGGAGATAGGCCACCGAAACACCACAGCCACCGCCGAACGGGATGCGGCGGTCAAGGAACTTAACGAGCTTAAGGCCAAATTCTCTGACATGGCCAAGGAAAGGGATGATGCGAACAACGCAGCCCAGAAGGCGTGCGAACAGGTTGTCTTGCTTCGGGGCGAACGATGCGGCCGCGGCTAAGGTTCGCAAGGTGGAGACTGAGGTCGAGGAGATGGTGAAATCGGTCGAGTCCAGGCTAGAAGCCGACATTGAAGATCTTCTTGTCGTTTACAACGCCAACGTGTTGAGGCATAGAGGTCTAGCCTGGCTCGATGATTACTCGACACATCTATATAACGCCTGGGGCCGATTGGTTGAGGAGGAGAAGGCAGTGCATCTGGGCGAGTCTATTGACGAGTTCGAGCTCGAGAATCGTCTGCTGAATGAAGATGAACGGAAAATTCTCCATGAATCGATGATTTCTTACGAGAAGGAGAGACTCGGCACCCAACACCTGGAAGTAGGAGAAGGCTCTGGGGTTGAACACCATGATGCAAGTCTTGAACTTCCAGCGTCAACCCAGCCTGAATCCTTGCCTACGGTCGATCCCCAAGTTGTTTCTGCCTACAATCCGGATCAACCGCAGATGTCTCCGGCTACAGAGCAAGTTGCTGAAGCCGTTCATCCACCTACAAGTCAAACTGAGGAAGGTATTCTGAATATTCCACATATCAGTCTTAAGTCGAAATCTTCACTCGAATTAAGTTCTAACAGTTCTCTTATTTTTTGTCCAGTGATTGATGCTGCACCGGTCGTGCCTCCTGTCACTCAAGACTCATATCAGACGCAGGAGGCTATTGTGACCGAAGCGACAACTGTAACTATTACTGCGCCACTTGACGAAATGCAGGGGAGCTCACTTGTTTTTGATGAGCAGCTGATGGAGGAACTCTTTCGCAGTCATGGTGATCCTCTTGCCGACCTGCCTTTTGTTATGGGTGGAGGCGCTCCTGCTACAAGTTCTTCGATGCCAACTACTGATGCTCCCAGCGAGGCTCGAGCGGTTACTGAAGAGGAGATATTGGCTAAAATCGACGCTGAAATGGAAGCAGCGGCTCATGGTGGCAGTTTTGGAGGTGGGATGGCGGCACCTGGTCCAGCTCCGCTCAGAATGATATCTCCTAGTGATACAGTTTTCGACACCAGTGTGCCCATTCCACCTTCTACACTTGATCATGTTCCTCCGACTCCGCCCGCAGGAAGCATCCCTATTCATTCGAGCTCGTAGGAGGATGTCGAGATCATGCCCCCGCCTGGAGACCGACCACCGAAAAGTAAAGGCTCAAAGAGGAAAGGTAGTTGTGGTTCCAACGGGTCTACACCGAAAAGGAAGCCGAGGAAGAAGAAAGATTAGACACGCTTACTCGGTTTATTTTGACTTTCATTTTGTTGGCCGTGAATAGATGTGGGTTCGGCCCCTGCTAGTAGGATTTTTTGGAGTAAACTTGTATATGGAATTCTTTCACGGAAAGTAGAAATGAAACTTTTCTTTTTTGGCTTCTTCTCAATTATTGTCCATTTGCCTATGTGTTTCAATATCTGAAGTGCACTTGTGTAGCTTCAGCTTCCGAGTCAAGTTTGTTTTTGTTTGCCAGGTCCGGAAACTGTGGACATGGTTTACGACCGGGAAGGAGTTGAATTTTGACGTCACACCGCTTCAATCAATGGTCGATGCTTAAGTCCTGCCCCCCAGTCTTGGGGATGAGTTGTTGAACGTCGGCCAGTGATTGCATTTCACTTACAACACGTTGAGTCTAGTGCCGCTAAACTGATTTTTCAGAACAAGTGGAGATTGAGTGGTTCAACCCCACTCGTTTAATTATCAATGATCATATCCGCACTCCGAGGATTTTCATTTGTTCACCGGCGGTCGGTCACGCCAGTTTAAGCTTTAGTTGTATGTCCGCACTCTAGGGACTTGGAGCCGACATATATACTCCGACTCGCACTCTAGGAGTTTGGAGTTGGTGTTTATACTCCAATTCACGCTCTGGGAACTTGGAGTTAGAGTTTATACTTCAATTCGCGCTCTGGGAATTTGGAGTTGTTGTTTATACTCCGTTTAACACTCTGGGAATTCGGAGTTGATGTTTATACTCCGTTTCACACTCTGGGAATTCAGAGTTGATGTTTATACTCCGTTTCGCACTTTGGGAATCCGGAGTTGATGTTTATACTCCGACTCGCACTCTGGGAGTTCGGAGTTGGTGAACAGACGGTCAGTCACATCTGCTGTATGTTTTTGGATTCCGCTCGCACTCTTGGAACGGAAGGTGTATCAGGATCGTGGATGGTCGGATCACATCCACCCTGAGTTAACAAGTGAGGTTGTTAGACGGACGGGTCCATCCTCCTCAAACTTGGTTCGGATACGGACGAAGTCGTTGGGTGGACGGATCCACCTTCTTCGTAGACGTATTTGTAAGTTTATACTCCAGTTCGCACTCTGGGAATCTGGAGTTAAGCAAAGGATTGTCGTGTATCAATCCTTTTTTGACTTTGGTGTGATGGCTTGTCCTCGAGCTCGGGTTTCACTTAGCGAGTGACCGGTTGCATCACAGTCACTCCCTATTTGAATAAATCCCACCGTATGGTGAAACTTAGCTCTCCATGCATGGTGATGTTCATATGAAGTATTTCAAGTAAATCATAGCTCTGGCTCGAAGAGATTGCATTTTATTACTGAAATAAGAAAATATGGCAAAGTCAGTTGCCTTATTACAATTTCTAATATCGAAATGCAGAAACAAATTGCAAAATGGAAAATAAACTAAATGAATAAACATAGCCTGTCATGTGTAGTAGCAACGAAGACTCTCGCTATTCCAGGCTCTTGGCAAAGACCGTCAACGGTCGATAATTTGAATGTGCCATCTCCGAGCCTTCGTTCAATAACATACGGTCCTTCCCATGTCAGCTTCATATGCGAAGGAACCGGATAGATTCTTTTCAGGACGACATCGCCTAGTTCAAAGGTTCGTGGGCGGACCTTGGCGTTGTACAATCGGGCGACTCGACTTCGATACGCGGCTGCCCTCAAATCAGCCTCTTCACGCTTCTCATCTAGTAAGTCGAGAGATTCAGCAAGTAATATAGCATTTGTCTTCGGATCATAGTATGTCACACAATGAGAAGGTATTTCTAGCTCGACTGGAATAACAGCTTCTGAACCATAAGAGAGAGAGAATGGAGTGTGACCGGTCGTGGACTTGTGGGTTATTCGGTAAGCCGATAAAGCCATAGGAAGTTCATCGACCCACTTGCCCCCGACCTTTTCCAGTCGTTTTTTCAGAATGGACTTTATAACTTTATTGACCGCTTCGACCTGTCCGTTCGCCTGAGGGTGTGCAACTGCAGAGAATTTCTTTTGAATGTGAAATCGTTTGCAGAAATCTTTAAATTCAACACTGTCGAATTGGGTTCCGTTGTCAGTAATAATGGTGTGTGGGAGACCGAATCGACAGATAATGTTGCGGACTACAAAGTTGATCACTTTTTTCGTCGTTATCGTAGCAAGAGGTTCAGCTTCGGCCCACTTTGTAAAGTAATCAACTGCGATGATGGCGTATTTTGCACCACCTTTTGCCAGAGGTAGAGTATCAATGATGTCGATGCCCCATATTGCAAACGGCCATGGGCTGACCATTTGCGTTATTTCGGTAGGTGGGGCTCTAGGAATCCGAGCATGCTTTTGACATTTATCACACTTCTTCGCATAATCTGACGCATTGCGATTCACAATCGGCCAATAATATCTGTATCGAAGTATTTTCTTGGCGAGTGCTTGCCCCTCGGTGTGATCGCCACATTCTCCCTCGTGTACATCGTGTAATACTCATTTGATTTCATCGTAAGCGATACACCGGAGTAAAGGAACAGAGTACCCTCTTCTGTACGTGACTCCATTCTGGATGGTGAATCGTGAGGCCTTCCGAAGGACTTGTCTCTTTTCACTCCTGCGCACCGGCAGGGTTCCTTGATCAAGGTAATTTCTGAATGGAGTCATCCATGACTCCTTATCGGGAATTGTTTCACATACCCAATCTATTTCTGCCTAGTCAATGCTTGGGGAAGTTAACGTTTCTACGAGAACGAGTCCCATTTGCTGAGCTTCACATGTGTTGGCTAACTTCGCCAATGAATCGGTTTTCTGATTGCGTTCTCGTGGTATGCAATAAATGGCATAATAATCAAACCGATCCAGTACTTCCTGAACTCGAGCTAAGTAGGCAACCATCCTTCGATCTCTCGCTTGATATTCTCCCCGAACTTGACACACAACTAATTGTGAATCACAATAAATTTCCACAGTGATAATTCTCAAATCTCTGGCAAGTTTTAGTCCAGCTAAGAGGGCTTCATATTCAGCTTCATTATTGGTTACATGAAAATCGAACTTTAAAGCATAACATATAGATCGGCCTTCGAGGGTTTCAAGTACAACACCAGTGCCCGAATACCGGTCATTTGATGCACATCTGTGTACAACTTCCAGACGTATTCGGGAGATTCACTGGTTTCGGGCAAGTCCTCTGGAATGGTAAATTCAGCTATGAAATCGGCTAGGACTTGTCCTTAAATGGCTCGCCTTGGGGTATTGTAATATCAAACTGTCTCAGTTCGATGTTCCACTTGAGTAACCTACCAGACGTCTCAGGCCGTGTAAGGACCTATCGTAATGGCTGGTCGGTATAAACAATAATAGGATGTGCCTGGAAATATGGACGAAGCTTCCTTGATGCAATAACAAGGCAATAAGCCAACTTCTCTAGTTTCGGATAATTCCTCTCAGCTCCAGTCAATCGTTTGCTAATGTAGTACACTGGCTTCTATATCCCGTCTTCTTCTCGAATTAATGCAGCGTTGATAGCATTTTCTGATATCGCCAAGTAAACATACAACTTCTCATGATCAATAGGCTTTGACAGGATAGGTGGTGTGGATAGATGCTGAATTAGTGCTTGGAAAGCGCCCTCACACTCCGTGGTCCATTCAAAGTTTCGTTTTCCTTTTCGGATCAAATCGAAGAAGGGAATGCATTTGTCACTGGACTTTGAAATGAACCTGCTCAATGCTGCTACTTTTCCATTGAGACTCTGGACTTGTTTTATAGTTTTCGGAGTTTCAAGATTTCTGATAGCCTAGATCTTTTCAGAATTAGCTTCGATCCCTCTAGCATTGACGATAAACCCAAGGAATTTTCCGGATGCAACTCCAAAATGACATTTCAGTGGGTTGAGCTTCATTCTGTATTCTCGAAGTATGTTAAACATAGTTCCCAGGTCTTTAATATGGTCAGTGGAAAATCGTAACTTCACAAGCATATCGTCTACATATACTTCCATGGTTTTCCCGATTTGATTGGCGAACATCTGATTGACCAATCGTTGATAGGTAGCCCCGGCATTTTTGAGTCTGAATGGCATAACTTTGTAGCAATAAAGTCCCAGATTGGTTATGAAGCTGGTATGTTCTTGATCAGGTAAATACATTGGTATCTGATTGTAGCCAGAATACGCATCCATGAAGGATAAGAGTTCATGTCCAGCTGTTGAGTCTACGAGCTGATCAATTCTGGGAAGTGGGAAACTGTCTTTGGGAAAGGCTTTATTCAGATCGGAGTAATCGACACATGTTCTCCATTTTCCGTTCAACTTTCGGACGAGCACGGGATTCGATACCCATTCGGGGTATAGCGCATCTTCAATGAACCCGTTTGCTTTAAGCTTTTCTATCTCTTCTTTAAGGGCGACAGATCTCTCTGGATCCATACCACGCCTTTTCTGTTTGACCGGGACATGCCGCAAGTCAATATTCAAGGTGTGGCTCGCGATGTCTGGTGAGATCCCACACATGTCTGAATGCGTCCAGGCGAATACGTCAAGATTTGCCCGTAAAAATTCGACCAATTCCTCTTGAGTTTGATGGCTTAGCTGAGAGCCGATATTTATCATCTTTGAATCATCATCATTATCAATCGGGACATCGATCGTCAGTTCGGCCGGGGATGCTTGACTTTCTTTAGATTCTCCCTCATCTTCAGTCTCTCTTGGGTTAAGATTCCTTTGGAACTGGCTGGGGTGCCCGGGCCTAGGCCCAGGCGTTAATTGTCAATTATCAGCAAAACGGACGTAGAGAGATTCCTCTATGCCTTTTCCTTTCTCCTTTCGTTGCGCCTCCCGTAGCTCGACAACGTAACAGGCTCTCGCTGTAGCCTGATCTCCTTGGATGATTCCCACTCCACGATCAGTGGGAAACTTCAAGGTTAAACACCACAGGGCAATAGCTGTCCTCAACTCAACGAGGGCCGGTCGGCCCAAAAAAGCATTATAAGGGGAGTCTATGTCTAACACAATGAATTGTAATATCTGCACTCTCCGGCGTTCTCCAACTCCCAACTCTACTGGTAGTTCCACTACTCCAGTAGGTATAGCAGCGCTCCCATTGAAACTGTGGATTCGGGACTGACAAGGTTTCAAATCTTTGGCTTCCATCTTCATTTGGTCGTAAGCTCGTTTAAACAAAATATTCACAGAACTTCCACTGTCAACTAAGATCCTCTTCATCCAAGCAGTACCTACTTGAGCTGAGATGACCAGTGGATCGATAGTGGGAGCTTCGACTTTATCAGCATCTCTGTCTCTGAATATGATGTCATCAATCATCGTCTTCTGTTGTTTGGCCGGAGCCCCTTCATCAAAACTACTATAATACTCGAAGTCCGCATGCCTAATAGAGCTGGCATACAACTCCATTTCCTTCCAGCTTCGGTCTACTGGATGAGGACAGCCACTTATTGTATTAATAACCAACCTCCCACCAGTTCGAGCGGGTTCCTCCTGCCTTTCTTGATTTGGTGCATGATTCTGATTCGATGGGCCCGCACCTCCCAACTGCGGCGCCCGCACATACTGATCCAACTTTCGTTCACGTATCAGCTTTTCAATGAGATCTTGTAAATGACGACACTCATTTGTATTGTGGCCATAACTTTCATGGAATCTACAAAACTTCCCTGTTTGGACCTGTCTTTCTGTTGACGGCTTCGGGGCTGGTTTCTTGTATTGCATGGTATTACAGGTCTGCAAATACACATTTTCCAACGACGTATTCAATGGAGTATAATTATCGAACATGGGAGCTCTACGGCGTGGACCACGATTCTGATCTCGTTTTTTACCTTGATTTCCACTGAACTCTCTCCGGTTCTATTTGTTTTGTATATTCAACTGAACTTTTCCGGAACTCTATCCGGATTGTTTAACTGCAATGTTACTCTGAATTCCTTCAACGCTGGGTCCTGCATCATCCTGCTTCCTAGACTGTTTCGCATCCTCCCTTCTCAAGAATTGGGCTGCCTTGGAATAGAAACGGTCCAATGACGCAGGCGGCTTTCCAACTAACCAATTTCCGAACTCAGAATCAGGATCAATCCCCTTAGTTAATGCCATCAGGATAGAGTTGTCATTAGGATTGCTTATTTCTGCACACGTGGCATGAAATCGCTCCAAGTAACGCCTGAGTGTTTCTCCGGGAGCTTGAGTGACACTAGATAGAGTATTAACATCTTTAGGTCTCGCCACGTGCATATAGAATTATTCAACAAACTTGGTGGCCATTTGGTCGAAATTAGAGATGGATCGTGGTGGCAAACGAGTAAACCACATAGTTGCAATACCCCCAAGGGAAATAGGGAAACTACGACATTTTACTGCATCATCAGCTCTCGCAGCATTCATTAGCCATTCATACTTCAGGATGTGTTGATTTGGATCAGAATTTCCTTCATAGACTGGCAAAGTTGGCATCCTAAAGCACCGAGGTGGTTCAGCATAAAATATGTCATCAGTGAAAGGAGTATGACTCTGGGAGATTCCCCAGTCATCATTAGTGAGACCCTGACTTTCACAGATCATCCGACGAATCATCATCGGTATATCCGGCATTTAGATATTTTGAGGATGTTGTGCCAAGGTGTGGTCGGGTTCCACAGTGCGAGTCTGGACCGGACGCGGTCGACCGTCCGTCCCTTACCTCCTTGGTTCAACATTTTCAGGGACATAAGGTTCTGGAGTGTGTTCTCGTTGGTTACGATGCAGATCAGCTTGGTTCCTGGCATCAACTCCTTATTCGGTAGTGGTGGTGGTAGCGAGATTTCATGTGACATGGTAAGGAGTGGCACCCCCTCGGGATGAAGGTCCGGTATGATGACTGGTGGATGGTCCAGTTCTGGGTTGTCCAAGATTCAAGGCAGGTTGGTGTCCTGTGGCCTGGGTGTAGCTTACATCCATCCGTGGGCGTGTGGATCGATGATGATCATCAAATGAGGCTGAACTCTCTATGGAAGAATAAGAAGCTTGATCTCTTCTGGATCTTCTGCTCCTTTGGTGATTCAGCTGGTTGGTCAACTCTGTGTTGGCGCGCAGTTGTTCAGTAAGTTGTTGCCGACTCTGGGTCAACACTTGAAGCAGCATCTGAAACTCTTATCTGGTAACCGGGCCTGATGGATCTGAAGATCCGGCAGCATCTTGGCTGGATGAAGGCAATTGCACGGGATTCTGTCTCTCCCGTTCTTCTTGATCAGCAGCTGTAGAAGCAGTTTGTGTGCTTACCATGATGAATTGATGAAGTCCTTTCCTAGATCTGATGCAAATCTGAATAGAATGGAAGGGCTTCAAGGTCTAAGATCTGGATCTTCTTCTTGGATTTATGCAATCCGGTATCGATAGCCGATCCAAAGAGCAGGAGAAAAATCGGGTTTTTTCTTAGAGTGTTTGTACCAAAAATGGGCACGACACTCTTCGAAAGTTTTTGAAGAGATAAAATGAAGAAATTAAATGGAAAAGGAGGATTATCTAACAAAAAATCCAAAAACAGATATGTAAATGATAAAAAATGCACAGAAACATAGGAATTTAGAGTGGTTCGGCGTATTGCCTACGTCCACTATGAAATTGATCGCTTTATTGATGTTTCTTTGATGATTACAATTGATTGCAGCAGGTTACAGCAAATAACAATGAATTACAGCAATAAAATTCATTAGCAGCAGCGGCAATGGACTTTAGAACTGAATCCGGTAGAGTCTGGGCGTTAGAGAATTCAAAGGTCCTTTCTCTGTATGCCCTGAGGCTCTATTTATAGGTGTAGGAGGCTGATATTTTCCTCGGATCTCGGGAGACTTCTTCTGGCACGTGAGTAGGCCCGCGTGATCAAGCCCGTGAAGTTTCGGCCCGATTCGTGATCGATACGAACGAATTTCGTATCGATCAAGATTGCGTCCAATGGAGTCGAAATTTGGTGTGAACATTCTTTAGCATGCGCGTAAGCTTCTGTGAAAATTTCATAGCATTTGGACTTGTGGATCTCGAGTTATGATCGATTCGAATTGGAGTTACTCGATAGGCTGTTTCATTCGAATCAACCGGTTCGACTCGATCATTTCGAATCGATGGTTGCGTGTGACCAGGTGGTGACGTGGCGCACATTCTTCGTATCGATCCACTTTCTTGGCCGAGTTGACCGAGTCGTCCTTGAACTTTGCCTCGTTTGTATCGAAGTCCGCTGCCCAGTTCGAGTCGATCAACAGCTTGCTCTTTCGTATCGATCTGTAGCATGCCTTGTTCGAATCGATGGAGTGGCTTGGTCGTATCGATGATGGTGGCTCTGTTCGCATCGATGAAGGTAGCCCTTGATCATATCGATCAAAGTCACTTCGACTTGATGGATATGAACAAGCAACATTGTGATGGATACGAATAGTGCAATGCTCGATGGATATGAGCAGAGGGTAGCTGATCGATATGAACAAGAGATCAGCTGATCGATGTGAACAGGAGAATGGCCGATCGATACGAACGAGGCATATTCCTCTGATGGATACGAATTGTGGTTACTTCATGGATTCGAACGAGATCGAGTCGAAATGAGGCCCTAGGATGGATACGAAGTCGATCGATTTGAACAAGGGCTCAACGATGGATACGAAGTCGATCGATTCGAACAGCGGCCAGACGATGGATACGAAGTCGAGGCTGTTTTCATCCTACTTGCATCGATCATAACTTGAGCATATGAACTTGGATTGACTTGAAATTTGGAGTGCTGACTTTCATGGCTTTGCTCGTCGTGTCTTGTCAGTTTTAGCTTGATCCGGACTCGGACGAAATTCGTCGATATCCGTAGTGAGCCTGCGCATAACCGATCTCCAAGATGAACCGTCATTGGTTTCTGGTCAAGTTCTTGGTGTCACGGCCTTGCCAAAAGGCGGGATAACATATAAATTATTTGATAAAGTATATAAGTTTAGTTTTGTATGTTTAAGTATGAAGTAAAATGATTTAAATAAGTTTGGAACTGTTTTGTTAAGTAAATGAATAAGACTATTTTGAATTATACTAATATAAAATTTAGTTTTAAATGTTTTAACTTAGTAACATCTTTTATAAAACCATATATATATATATAGAATAATAATTTTCAAAAGGTAAATTGGATCTTTCAAATAGAAATAAATAGTTTAAAGGTTTTAAAGGGATGGTTGTAAACTTGGTAATCATTTTGGGTATAATTGATTTTTGAGAAAATATTTGGTTTCGAAAAATAGATTGGAATTTAAAACCCAGTATATATATGATGATTTTTGGAAATGAATTTGTTTGACTTAAATTATGTTGATTTGGAAACTTGGATTATTTTCTAAACCTATTATCTTGGAAACTTTGAAACTGAAGATATTTAGTTTGGAAGAAATAATTTGGTGAAATCGTATATGATTTTGATACTAAACTGATATTGAAACGAATTGAAATTGAGAACCTTATTCTACTAAATACTTGATTTGGGAGTTATCGAACTTATATAAAATTGATTTGAAACATGAAGTTGATTCGAAAACTATTGATTTGGAAAGGTACTCAATTTGAAAAGTGAAATCTTATATAATCGAAGTCTATATAAGTGTGATTTGATATACTATAGATTTTGGAAAGTATTCGATTTGAAAATGAAATCTTATATATAATGGAATTTATATAAGTATGATATTTGAAATTGATTTGAAAGGGTACTATATGATACATATTTTCGAAGTAAAGATATGGAAAGTGCCTTCTGCTTGATATCCTCTTTGTGGCCACATTTTGGATTCATTCTATCGATATTATTCTCTTTGATTTGGGTTTTCCGGATATGATACTCGAGTGTCCTTCGAATTCCATGGTGTTACCCATGGTCTTACGAACTCGACTGCATGGCGTAATTCGCAAGGCAGTGATTTCTTAAAAGGTATGGATGTTTCCTGGGGGATCCAAGCGTAACCATTGTGTATCTGCGGTCTATGGTCGTTTTAGTAGCGTAATCCGCAAGGCAGAGATTTCTTAAAGGGTACGGATGTTTCCTGGGGGATCCAGGCGTAACCATTGTGTATCCGCGGTCTACAGTTTTTTTTTATCATGGCGAAATTTGCAAGGCAGTGATTGCTTAAAAGGTACGGATGTTTCTTGGGGGACCCAAGCGTAACCATTGTGTATCTGCGATCCATGATTCAATTCGGTTGATTTGTTTGGATTGTACTTTCCATATCGGTTTTGAAGGTTTTTCGAGTATTTGCACTGGGTGTTGAAACAGGTCTACTAAATACTTGGAGAAATCTAGCTTTGCGCCTGATCAACGCATGGCCAGAGTCTGCAAGAATGAGGATAAACATGTTAAGACATCGAGTTATAAAAGTATTTTGATAAAGTATTATATAAAGGATACTTTGATCATCTTTTTTTCTTTTTCTTTTTTTCTCTTTCTTTCTAAATAATTTAAAATGTTTAAAATATTGTTTATTTATATACTCCATGGTTTAATAGTAAATTATTAGTGTTTTATGTAAGTGATTGATCTTTATATAAATAAGTGAAACCGAAAATTTGAATCTTAAAGTTTTATATTAAGAAATGGTTTCAATTATTGAAATAAAGTGAAATATTTGAATAATTGGAATATCTGGAATGATAAATAGAATCAAACCAACCTAAAATAATGAATTTAAACAAACTTATTTGTATAACACTAAATTACATTCTAATATATATAACTTGCCTAGAATATTCAAAAAGTCAAAATGTTAGGATATAATAAAAGGTTGTACAAGAAGAAAACTTAAGTAATAAATTGATCAAACAAAAATCTGGCTTAGTATAAAGGTGGTAGATAGAAGGAAAATTTGTGTAGTATTTAATTACACTTAGGACATTAATATAACTTACCTAGAAAAGTTTAAATGTAATTAGAATGTAAATTAGATAGTATACAATGGATAAGAAATAGAATATCAAAGATGATATTTGTTAAGGGAATTTACTAATAATAAATTGAGAGAAAAATGGAAAAATTTATTTGTTGAATATTATATGGTTATAAGATGTCTATACACGTAATATATGTTGCAAAATGTATATTAAGTGGAATAAATTAAATAAATAAAGGAGGACGCTAGTTAAGCAAATAAATATGAACTTAAGAATAGTGAATTGAAATTTTAAGGGAAAGCAACTTAACTAGGGTCAAATAGATTTAATAAATGGGTAAATAAATGAGCTAAATCAAATAAATTTTGTTTTGAAAAGGAAATTTTGTAACAGATGCTAATAAATTGTAATCAAATCTATTGTTTTAATACATTAAATCGAATCAATAAAATATGGATATAATAAATAATGATTGATTTAATAGAATGGATTAAACCAAATTGTTGGATATTAATTTATCTAAATTTTAAATCTGTATGATTTTGAATAGTTGAAGTAAAATGTTGGGATGTTACATGTATTATAAAATTAATTGCTTATATGGTTTTAAATTTATTTGCTTTGTTTTGCATTTCAAACTATCTTTTCTTTCTGGTTGTTCTATTCTCCTACCTCCTTCCTTTTCGGGTACGAAAAGTTTTGAGTGGGGGAGAGTGTAACGACCCAAATACTTTAACGGTTTTTATAAGGTAATTAACTGAATTTTTTTGAAATTTTATATATTTGAATTTGGAAATAAAATTTTGATATTTTGAATACGTCTACTTAAATATATAGTAAATAGTAAATTTCCATCAGATAATATGGAAGTTTATTTTTCTTGTGTAGTTTTATTTAAATTTATATCAGTTAATAATTGATGATAATAAAATGTTTTCCAAACCTGAATATTTTTATATAGAAAATCTTTAATCATCTTCTGAGAGAGACGTCATATTTTGTTTCTCCAAATTTGGACTGCTATTGCTCCGTTTATCTTATTTCTGGCAAAATAGCAGCATTTTCGGTATTGATTATCGACTTTTGATCGGATGGTCGTACCACTAATATATGTATATCGTTTTGATCACCTCATCATGCCGATCTCCATAGTATATTCATTTGTGTGCTTCGGGGTCCAGTACGCGGCAGAAACCGTGAAACGGTTAGCTGTTTCGGCATCCGTTTGGAGCCTTTGGTTTCCTATGGCAGTTCAAATCGCCCAACGGTCGAATTTAAGTTGTCATTGCTTTTAATTTTTCCCTGAATTTTCGTACGTGACTTTACCATACCCACTACTTCATATTTAATTATATACGTTTCATTTACGTTGCCTCTGTCCTTTCATTCCACCATACGTTTACACATAAGTTTATATAAATTTGATAAGCTTTGCACTATTCATTCTCTCCCCTCTTTCTTTTTCTTTTGTTTTGTTTACAAAGGAAACATATCCTATCATCTGATTCTTATATATACTAAGCATGCTCTTCCTCTTCCCTTTAAAACCCAAACCCGTCCCCTTCGCTCAGTTCTCCTTCAAACCCGAAGATCACTCTCCCATCAGCCCTGACCGCACCACCTAGGCATCGCCTCAGACCTTGCTCGGCCTCACCCAATCCATCTTCGCCTGTCCTCTCCTCTGAGCGATGCAGTAACCCCTCCTTCTTCCCGCAATCTCCACCGTTCGCAACCCATCGCGCGGCCTTTGCTCCTCCTCCATCGACTTCCCTTCCACAGCCTAGCCGACCCATGCCGCCTTCCTCCATCGTCCCCTCGCCCAAGCTCGACCCGACCCTAGATCTCCACCACACGAGCTCAGGCAATCACCGGCCGAGCATAAATTTTCTCCTTCTCTCTACAGCGAGCTTGTTTTCCCCTTCCACATATTATATTATATGTAAGTTTTATATATATGGAATGTGTCAAAGTTTTGATATAAATTTTGGGGTTTAAATGTTATATTATACTGATATATGCGTTATATAGGTTTAGTTGCAGTAATTTTATATGTCAGCCAATATATTAGTTATATATATTGTGATTTCAAAGTGTGTATATATATATATTTGTTATGTTTATATAGGTGTGTTTTGCAGATTATCTTTCATAGTGGCTATTGGGTGAATATATATATAATCCATGTGTATAAATAAGTTACTATATATATGAAATCTCTTTGTTTATATATATTTATATTTATATGCGTTATATAAATCTATTTGTGTACTAAATATTTACTGTATACATATGAATTTATCAAATTATATAGTTTTGGTGATGTATGTTTGAAACAGTTTGATAATAATAATATTCAACCTGTTTATAACATATAGGTTATGTATTTGAAATTTTATATATTGTTACTTATATATATATATATATATATCATATACATATTGTTTTATAAGTTGCAGCTTACATATGTTGTAAGGTATGTGTTTGTATATGATTTTAATATAGGTATTAGTTATATAAAAAGTATACAATGTCCATTTGTTATATATATAACTATCTGCATATTGTTGTATGTTATACATTTAGATTATGTTCGTATAGTAAAGGATAAAAATGTTTTAACATTCATATATGTGTTTGGTTTTAATAACGTTATATGTTTGATATGTTTTGATAACTATAATATATATAATAATGTGATGTGTTTAAGTGTTTTATGCAAGTTATATTATATTAATTATTTAATGGGGTACAATATATATATATATATCTGTGTGTGTGTTAGTCACATATTTATATATATTAGTAGATATAAGGTCAAGCTTGCATATTTGTTTATACATATTTATTTAGTCGCCTATACACTTTTGTCTGCATATATTATGTGGTGTCTGCATTTGTATATTGGTTTTAAGTATGGTTTTATAAAGAGGATATACATGAATTTTAAATGGTTTTGAACTGAACTATTTTTATTATTATAAATATGTATTTTATTTTAGTGGAAATTAGCCATAAGGGCCTCTTTAGCAAGTGGAATTAGTTTCTAGGACACACAATTGAAAAAATTACTTTCAAGGACAAAACGTAAAATAATTAGTTTCTAGGGCCTAAAAGATTATGAAATTATGTCCTTGAAAGTAATTGGACTGCTGACTTTGTCCTTGAAAGTAATTATTCTACTGACTTTGGCCTTGAAAGTAATTTCTTTGAATGTGTGTCCTAGAAACTATTTGGACTGCAAAGTTTGTCCTTCTGGTGAAATGCCCCTTTATTTTAACTATATATATTTTATTTTAATTTTTGTCTTAGATTGAAATATTGATTTTAATAAAATAAAAAAATAAAAATATTTCTATATATATATCAAACTGATTCTGATTCAGTTCATCAATTCTTGATTTTCAGCCTTGTTTGTCCAATTCGCGTTCAATCTTGCTTTGCTTTGGAATTCGTGCTTTGATTCGTAACTCATCTCATTCTCATTCATCTCTAGCCTCGGAAGGTGAGAAATCACTCACGATTAAAGTTCTTATATTTATTAAATTTGATTTCAATTGAAACGACTATTGAAATATGCTGCTGCTGGTTATTTACATTGCTATATATATGTTATTATCTATATCTGTTATTCATATTGATGATATATGCATGTTGTATTATTGTCATATCTGTTATCACTCTACAAGTTCCCTGTTAGTATAGAATTCACTATGGGTTGAAATGATACATACCCGAACGATCTGTAGAATAGGAGAAAATCGTTATGGGTTGAAATGATAAACCCAAGCGACTTTCATTTGAATTGAATTTGGGATTGCGGGTTGAAATGATATATACCCGTATATATTTAAATTACGGATTGAAATGATAAATATCCGTATCACTTGACCATAGGATAAAAATTTTATACAGACACCGTTGGTCTATATATAAATATTTTAAAATGATTTCTATGGTTTTGAAAGGAAATATATATGGTTTTATTTAAGTTTGAAAATATTATGTATATGAATAAGTTTTAATACAAAATAGATTTAATAATAAGCTTTAAATTTAGTCAAGTTTGATTTAAGTAAAATACAATATGTTTAAGTATTTATTTAAAAAATTTATTTTAAAAATAGATTTTATAATGATTCTATAAGTTAAGGTTGGAAAGATAAATTTGAATTTATTCGAAATTGTATTTTATTAAGAATTTTGTTTAATTAAATCAATTTGAAACTTATTGAATTTGAGAGTTTTATTTAAATGATAATGGATTTATTAAGTGAATATTTAAAAACTAAATAATAATGAAGTTAAAATAAGATATATATGAAATTATCAATTTAGTTTTGAAAGTGCTATAATTTGGAAATATATATATTTGGAATGGAAATGATATTTTGGTTTTGAAGTATAAATTATTTTGGAACGACCACGGTGTTATAATGATGTTTGGTTCCACGGATTCTTAGTGGATGGTTATCCCAAACATCCTCTAAGTTACTTGTATTTCAGTTGATATTTCACTTGAGTTGGATTTATTGATATAAGAATGTTAATCCTGACTCGAGTGTTTGTACTTTTCTTTACGCTCGGGTCAGACTGAGTGATACAACAATTGAGACTCATCTTTGGAGTATGGAGCTTCGCATGGAGATCCAACTATCGATTCACCTTTCAATAATTCAGTTGATTCCAGTGATGTATTCAAATTTTGTTATTCGACTACTGTATTCGAGACTTTGTTATTGTAGTAGCTTCATGAACTACTATTCATTAATCTATTCGGCTGTATTATTGTTATATTACTCTGTGTCTGTGATTCTGTGATTTATTTATTTACTGTATATGCTGAGTTTTGCCAAATTTAAATTAACAATCTGATATTTTGAGCAATTCAAGTCCGACATGTGCGGATGCGAATGGTTGGAAATACCGGGTCGTTACAGGTTTGATAATGACATCACATCTTTCGGACGTGATTTGTGTAAACGGAATTGCTCTAGAAATTTTCGTGAGAACTCAGCAAAAGACGATATGGATCTTGGTGGGAGTCGAGTGAACTACATCTTGCTACACCCTCAAGGAAAATTGGATAGCAACTACATCTCACTGCATCAGATGCTCTAGTTGAGTCCATATGCCACTCATACTTCATCAAGTGCTACCTTGGATCTGTCTTTCCACCATAGAATGACATCGTTGGCATTACAAACCTCCGATGATACTTTACACGTAGAATGTTCCCAGTAAATGGATTCTGACTAGGAGAAATACCCCACTCATTATTGCTTCTGAATCGGTTTTCACTTATAAGTCTCTTGACCATATCTTCCAAGTGCTCCAGGTCTACTGGTTTGACTAAATGGTGGTAATCGACGTCCGCCTTGGTTTTCATCTCGACGAACGCTCTTAGGTAGGCTCTCAATACCTAGGCCCTCCAAACTCCGGGAGATCCATTCATCCAATAGTCACCCCTATTTGATTCCTGTATGTTGTATCATTAACATTAGCTCGATATTCCATATTTTAATCGTCAACAGCATGTCCAGAGGTCACATCCACACGACCGTCCAAAGGGCAAGGTTTAGGTCAAACATAAGTTGGATCAATACCGATCCATCCTCTTAGATCGGTATCGATCCACAAACTCAAGCCGTGAGTTTGTCTTGCTTCTTGATACAAAGTTCCAGCCGTGTTTTGTGTCTTCTTCTGCTTCCTATCCCTCCATGCTTGCTCGAATGATGAGGAACTTTTAGATTCTAAACTTGAATGGTCTATGTCCCTCCTACTCCTCCTACGTCTATATTGAGTTAGTTCATTCAGCAGCCTCATGCTCTGCTGCATCTGCTGGTTCATCTCATTATGAGTCTCCTAGAATCTATCCTCCATTTGCTTCATCATACGATCCATCTCCATTCTGGTCATGACTTCAATTGGATTCTGGATCTCAGTTTTTTTTGGTCGGGCAAATTCATCTACACGGTGAGTGCCATGGTTCTCAGTATCATTAGTAATTCTGGAAGTTGTAGCATGTTCTTTCCTCAATGGGGCCATGGCGAATAACTCCTCTTAGATTGTTGAAAATCTAAATAGTAGAAAGGTAAGGTTGAAAGATTGGATCTATCTCTCGGATTTGAAAAATCCAATAGTAGACGATGGATCCAAGTAGCTTGAGAATATGAGTTCTTAGTGAAAGCACCAAAATGTTTGAACTAAAAATGGCACAAACACCCAAAAGATTATGTAGAGAATAAAAAGTAAGGAAAATAATTGAAAATGAGCAAGAGAAAAACACACAGCATTTATAGTGGTTCGGCTAATCTTGACCTACGTCCACTTAGTGATTTTATTTCTTTGATCACTGGATTACAAGCAGTTGTTCTTACGGATCAGTATAAATCTGAGGATGATTACAAGAAATTAGACTAGAGAAAGAAAGAGCCAAAAAGATCCATAAAAAAATCCATGCTCCTCTATTTATAGAGGTAGGAAGCCTAAAATCTCACTCCTATGATCCCCACCTCGTTTTCCATGGCATAGACCAATTCTCCAAGAAAATAGGAGGACACCTTAGTAGTTATCATGGATCGGTACCGATTCATAGGCTTGGATCGGTACTGATCCATAAATTCTTCATATGGATGCTTTTTAACTCCTTGTCCTGGATCGCTCTATGGTTAGCTTCGTGATTCCAAACTTGTTTGCAGCAAAGTTAGCTTGTTTCTAAGTTCAAATAATGGATCTATCAAAGAATGAATTTGCTAATTTTAAGTGCTCATGAAGATCGATAGAGAATTGCATGGGATTCACAAAATAACACTTGTAATGGGTTTCTAGCATCAAGTAGAGTGAGTAGGAGGAGCCGGGGCAATAATGAGCAAGGTTTCGTGGATCGATACCGATCCATGATGTTGGATCGATACCGATCCAAGAAATGTTGGATTTGGGTTCTTGACTTCTTATGATGGCTTGCCTTTCATCTTGTGGTTCTATTTGCGTTTGGTTTCTGGACTCTTAGGCCATCTCTCCGAGCTTTCTGCCTTTATAGTTTCCATGTTCGATTCGTCCAGTTTACCCGAATATTGCCTGGTCTAAAGGCTAGATAACAAGACTCTGCAATGCTGTGCCGGGATTTCCTTTGCTTAAGAAGGAAGCCATATCCAAGTTATGAGGCTATTGTTGAGACACAGCCTTGGATGTGTGCATATGGTAAGGCTTTTGCCAATATAGACTTAAGAGGATGTTCTCATAAAGAAGATTGCTTCTCCACATATGGTGAGGGGAGATGTTGGCTAGGGTAGGACATAAAGTTTAAGTGGCTGATAAGCAGCCCCATGACTTAGAGTGAATTTAGGCGTCGCTTTGGGTCCCGGATCATTTCTGAGATTGAGAAGGGCATGTAGCTTGAGCACTTCATCTATTTCATTTAGGGAAGCTTTTTAGTAGGAGGTTTGTTGACCAATTCAATCTTTTGGTTTGGTTTGAGGATTGAGAGAGTCGGTACTCCATTGGTGTGGGCAAAGGAGTTTGCCTTCAGTTTTAAAGCATTAGTTGGGGATTCTTTACTTAGTCTTATCCCTATTTGGGCTTACTTTAGAAAGTCTCGTTTGGATGGTTCTCCTCCGTGAGGGCACCCATAAGGTACTATTAAAGATATTGAAAGTGGAAAGCAAATCGAAGCTCCAACCGAAGCGTAAAGACCAAGATACAAGGAAAGGTCGAGCTTATGCGAAGAAAAAAGCTAACCTAATATGTCACTTTTGTGGAAATAGGGACTTTTCACTATGAAATGCATCCAGCTAAAGCGAAGTGTAAGTGCTTTAATTGCGGTCGGCTTGATCACTTGAGGAAGATTGTCCTTTGTTATAGAATGGTGGGTAAGTGATGATGACTTATGCTATACAGGAATTACGAGGTCCTAATAGGCCTACTGCTTAAGAGAAACAAAAGGAGCTTATGTGGTGGGTTATGCTCTATATTTGGGGTGCTCATTTTTGTTTTTTTTTTAATATTTGAGCGGTATATTCCTCTACTGCTAGTTACTTTGTAGATAGGCTAAATTTGATACCTTTCATAATAGATAAATTCTTCTATAAACATAAACCTTATATGAGTAACTTTAGCTGCTAAGCTAAGGTGAAACGATCGAAACTACTATCATTTGAGCTCGATACACAAGCTTTTGAGTTGAGTGGGTTTGGTCGATGAAGTGTGACTTGGATCTGGTATCCAAGTAGGAATCGGTATTTTCTTAGTAATGGCCAAGCGGGTGACTTATACATTCTGCATAGAGTCATTCATGTTTAGAGCATCTTTCTTTGTGTTGGTAAACCCAAGGCGATGAGAGCAATCCTATGTGGTAAAAAAGAAATTTCTAAGGATCAGTCTATTCACATACCAACTTCCAATCACCAGTTCATGCATAAGGTTTCTAGGTGATTTGCACCAGTTGGGCAAGGGTTTTTCACTTGATTTTTAGAGGCGAGCACTTGAGTTAGATTCTTGAGATGAGCGGGAGATTTTCGAAGCGCGACTCGGGTCGTGCAAGGGAATTTCAACAGTCAGATCATGGAACTAGATCGAATTTTGCATCGGACGAGTCAGGTAACCGACCCTAGATTAACAAAGAAATCTTGTGAGTAAACAAAGGGTCGGACCAGGCATCGTATATCATTTTAGATGATCATTAGGCATTGTAAAATTATAGTATAGTATAGTTAGGATTGCTTGTAGTAGTTCAAGGAAGGACTTCTCAACTAATTTTGGGGCAATTCAGATAATCTTCTATGTGGCAATATGATACTTTCCTAAACGAGCATCGCGGTACATTTATTATATTATCCTTTTCAACATGTGCGGTTGAGGTGAGTTTGAACCCGAGTGAACCCAGGCACTTGTTCATTTAATGATGATTTAATTGGTAGAGTTTTCTCCTTTGGAGAATAAATTCTGTTCGAAAGGAAAGGAAAACTAAGATTTAGGCTATTGGTTTTATTCGAGAGTTTTAAGACATGATGACCTAGCGTATCATAGAAGTTTTTCCTTTCATAGGGTAAGTGTAATGGTCTTTCATGTATTGTATTCACAAAAGGTTTTACACAACTTAAACATTTTGTCCATCTTGGATGTCAAACAGACTAGTTGGGGTCTGTAGTTTGCCATGCACATTTCAACTATTATAGGTCACCATGCATGTAGGTATAGACTTATGATTTTTTTATTTCTTTGCTTGTTGTTGTTTATTATTGCTTGCTATTATTTGACAGTTGTTTTTCATGGCTTGCTATTACTTGCTGTTGTTTGTTGTTGATTGATTTTGATTTTTGTTTACTTGTCGTGGTTATTCACTTAGTATGATTGATCGTTTATATGTTAGTTATTGTTGCTTGTTGATTTTTGCTTTTGCTTGTTGACTTCCTATTGTTGCTTATCATCGCTTACTGTTGCTTACTGTTGTTCGATTGTTGATTTTAATTGATAGTTGTTGCTTGCTTGTATGTTTGGAATATGTTTATATTGCTACTTATTGTATGCTTGGTTGCTTGTATGCTAATTAAAATTTCCTATTAAAGTTGTATGGAGAGAGATAGCAATAGCTATTAAGATAGATCATTCCATCCAAGGCCATTATGGAGGTCGACATGGGATCTACATGAGTCCATTGCCTTCTAATGTGACTCGAAGTCTGTAGTATATATTAATATCGACTTATTTGAGCTTACTCTCTAATTAATAATCTTGTATAACTTTGATAGTATTGATTTCTACACTAAAGTTATACGCGTTTGAGCTTTGTGTTGCTTTTGTGTTGGCGAAATGATCCTCTTTGTATAGTACAATTAGGTGCCTGAGAGCTGAAGTGTAGCTATTCAGATGCTTACATTTCTGGTGGTGAGAGGCTTTCTTAAAAAAAGGTACATAGTTTGGGAAATGTAAGACAATTTATATTATCGAATGTTTCCCAGATTCATGATGCCTTCTAATTTTTGGGAGTTTCTACAATACTTTTCGCACGAGGGAGGTACTGCTGAGATTTTCCAAAGCTGATTGTTTGAGAGTTTTTCGCCAGTCTTGTTACTTTATCATAATTTTGGAAATTTTGGAAACAAAATTCTTTTAAGGGGAAAGAATGTAACAACTTGCATTTTAAGGATACGGTATTTAAATAATTAATTTAAATATTAATTCATTAATTAATGAAACACCCCTTGTACTCAACTTCCAAAGATGAAAGAATTCGTCTTGAGACACCCGTAGTTGAAATCGCTTTTCCGACGTGAGCAAAATGAGTATAAAATTGGCTATGTTTGAAGTCGATGAATTTTTGGAGTGAACAATGATTTTGGGTGGATGAAATGAATTTAGCTTAGCCCAATAAGTTAGCCTATAAGTTAACTACATCTTCATAGTTCTATTCATTCATTTCATTCCAATGTTTCTTTTCCTCTTCCTCTCTTAATCTCCTTATAATTACCCATTAATGATCACTTAATCTCCAAGCCCTAACACCTCTCAAATAAATTTTGAAATTCATGGAAAAATCACTACGATTCCTCTCTTCTCATTCTCTACAA
Source organism: Allium fistulosum (assembly GCA_030737815.1). Classification (NCBI taxonomy): domain Eukaryota; kingdom Viridiplantae; phylum Streptophyta; class Magnoliopsida; order Asparagales; family Amaryllidaceae; genus Allium; species Allium fistulosum. The sequence continues at coordinate 490,314,448 of CM060905.1, read as the reverse complement.
AACCCATTAAGCAAGTATAGTGATTTTGTGTATAGAGCAAGATCTCACCTTTAAAGAGAACATGGAATATGTTTCTGGTGATTGGAGCTTAATTTAGGGAAAAGCAAGGCGAGTGGGATGATTCTCCAATAATATTTACTTGTTAATCTTCATTATTTTGTTTATTGATGATTATGAAAATATATGAAGTGGTTTGAAGATTGTTTGGATTGATTTAGGTCTATGTTTATATTATAAACATGATTATATTAACTCATTATTTATTTGAGACCTTAATTGCTATTTTTGAAACAGTTTGTAAGCCTAATTTTTTGGTTAGGGGATAAGTAATTGATTTTGTATGATGTTATTAGTGATTGGAGACTAATTTAGTGATATAATTATGTGTATATCATTAGTTAGTAATTATTCACTATTTGAATGGATTTTGGGAAAGTTGGTAAGCTAATTAAGTAGTTGAAGGGCTTTACACTTATCATTAAAGTAATTGGGGGCTTTATGAAACTTGGTTAGTACTTATAAATATTATTTAAAGTAAATAAATGATTTTTATAAGTGAAGTGTTATTTATTAATATTATTTATGTAAATAAATAATTTTATAAATAGAAGTAATATTTTATAACATAGTATAAAAGTGATATTTTTATAAAATAATCAATTTTATAAATTAGTATAAAAGTGGTATTTTTTAAAATAGTGATTTTATCAAATAGTGTAAAAGAGATATTTTGTAAAATAGTGATTTTATAAAATAATATGAATGAGATATTTTATGAAGTATATAAGATTTTATAAAATAACATGAAGAAGATATTTTGTAAAATGATTATAAAGTTTTATAAAATATTTATGAAAGGAACACTTAATTTTATATGAAGAGATTTAGTATTTCAAAAGCTTAAATGGATTTACAAGCAAGTATTGTATTTTATAAAATGATATGAGATTTTATGAAATAATATAAACAGACATTTTATTTGTATTGAAAAGGTTTAGCAAATAAAAGTAAGTTTTGATTTAAGCAGAAATTGAATTACAAGCTCGAATATGCATGTACGTATATATGCACGAGGGGGTATATGTATGCATGTATTTGAAGTATTATAATAATCAAGATAATTCTTGTGTAGTAACTAGAATTGTTGAATGTAGTTTTGTGTGTGTGTAAATATAAGCACGTGGCGAGCGTTTCATGTAGCCAGCGACCATCGTATGTGCTAAGTTGTTGATGCTGTTGTTGTTACATTTATTAATAGATATGTCGACATATCCATTCTATATATGTCAAAATTTGAAGTTAATTTCAAAATTAAATTTTCCCTCCTTAATTCAAAATTCGAACTAGGGTTATATAATCACCAAGTTTTGATTTCTTCTTTATTTTTCTGTCTTTTCACTTCTCTAATCTCTGAAATAAACTACATCCATAGCCTGCTTTAACTCCAAATGTCCAAGAGATAATAATCCATCCTTTTCCTTCCAAACTCCCATGCAAGGCCCTCTCCAGAACATCACCGTAGCCAAAGTAACCAAAATAGAGGATGAAATGAAGAATGTACTGCAAATTGTTACTGAAATGCAAGTAGTTCAACTTCGTCCCTTCAAGGAACAAGAAGAACAAGGCCGAATTCTGCGAAATCTGCAGAAATATCTATTGGATGATCCAACCAATCCAATAGTAATTGAAGAAGATGAACCTAATCCTATAAATGCAGAAGAAGAAGAGGAAGAGAAAGAGGAAGACAATGATGATGTTAAATGTGTTGGTGAAGTCTGTTTCGATCGAGATGTAAATCTCGTCGAACAAAAAATCAACTTCTGTCTTCACCACCCTTTCTGTCATGTCCACAAATCCCTATAATCAAAAGAAAGTCATAGATTCTAGGATTAGTACGTATTAGTGTGTTAGGATTTGATTTGGTATGTTTTGGTGTTTTATTTGGTTTTTCTTTGTTTGAATTGATATGGATATGTTTGCATGGAGTGGTGTGCATAGACTTATTTAGGATTAGTTATGACCTGATTTAAATTTGGATTGATGTTCAGATTGAGTTGAAAATGTGTGTGCATTAACTTAGTTTGAATAAATAATTTGGTTTGATTTTTTTATCATTTACATTATAATTTTATATATCTTTCTTATCTCTCTTATGTATATCATATAGTATCTTAGTAAGGGGGGTTTTATTTATATTTTTGTTGATGACAAAGGAGGAGAAATATATAAAAATATCCAGCCAGAGATTAAGAGGGAGTTTTGTAACTCAAGAGGAGTTATATCATGATTTATAAACATGGTTGTCATCATCAGAAGGGGGAGATTGTTAGTACCTTAGGCATTGGTTTTGATGAAAACAACCATATTCATTATATAAAATATAGATACTAATGTTTTTATCAAAATTATATATAGTATGTAGTGCAGGATATTAGATAGGTGTTGATTAAGAAGACTGTACAATTATATATAGTACTATTCAAGAGGTTATAGCAGTTGTGTTCAAGATCAAGAATCTGAGTCTATAAGCTCTATCAAATCATACTCTTATACTCTTGGGTGTGCTTGGTATTCTTGAAATCCAAGTGGCTATTCTTGTGTCCTGTCTAAATCAAGTGGGTATGGTTGATGTCCCATTTAAATCCAAGTGAGTGTGCTGGCGTCCCGTCTGAATCCAGTGAGTGTACCTAGAGCTTGGAAAATCTGGTGAGTGTGTCTCATAGCCTTGAAATCATATTGTAAAGACTTTGATATTTAAAAAGAAATTTGTACAAGAAATTTGGTGGGACTAGATGTAGTGTAACTCTGAACCAGTTTAAAAACTCCTAATGTGATCTCTCTAACTCTTTACTTCTTACATCTACTACATTTATACATGTTTGTGTTTGCATCTGTGATTGTTGATTCTTTACTGCTTAATCATAATTTTAAAAGAATTTTAAAAGATACATTGAAATAAGTAAACACTATTCACCCCCTAGTGTTATATTAGCCTTAAAATCCAGATAGATAAACTCTTCAAGCAATACCCAGAAAGCCTTACCCCAAGCCTTCCTTCACTAAGAAAGCATGAAAAATTCCATTACTGCCTAACACCAAACAGTCCGCCTAAAGCCTTATAGACATTCCTACCATATCAAGAATGAGCTAGAGAAGATTATCCAAGAAATGTTGGAGTCGGGAATTATTAGGCCTAATAGCAGTTCATACTCTTCTTCGGTTATGATGGTAAGGAAGAAGGATGGCACATAGAGACTCTATGTTGATTACAGGAACCTAAATGCCCAGATAGTGAAGGACAAAGTTCCTATTCCATTAATAGAGGACTTGTCTGATGATTTAATTGTTCCTAATATTTTTCTAAGTTGGATTTTAGGTCTAGCTACCATTAGATTAGAATGTTTGAATCAGATATCCACAAAACAACTTTCAAGACCTATGAAGAGCATTATGAGTTTCTGGTGATGCCCTTTGGCTTAGTCAGTACACCTTCCACCTTTCAATCCCTCATGAATGATATTTTTAAACCATTTTTAAGAAAATTTATATTGGTATTTTTTGATGATATATTAGTTTACAGCAAAACCTGGGTTGAGCATTTGGAGCACCTCCATCTAACCTTCTAGATTTTGAAGTGGAATCAACTGAAAATCAAATTGTTTAAATGTTAGTTTTGAAATGAAACTATACAATACTTAGGCCATGTTATCTCTCATTAAGGTGTAGCATATGACCCTAACAAGGTTGATGCAGTGTTGGAGTGGCCATTACCAAAACATTGAAGGCATTAAGGGGATTCCTAGGACTAACAGGCTATAACAAGGTTGATGCAGTGTTGGAGTGGCCATTACCAAAAACATTGAAGGCATTAAGGGGATTCCTGGGACTAACAGGCTACTACAAAAGGTTTATCTAAGGTTATGGTGTAATTGCCAAACCATTAACAGAAATGTTGAAGAAAAATTCATTTCAGCGAAGTGAAGAGGCTAAGCAGACTTTTGAAAGACTCAAGCAGTGTTTGATTAACCCTCTCATATTAGCAATGCCTGGTTTTGATCTACCATTTACTGTTGAGTGTGATGCATGTGGATAAGGTGTGGGGGGTTGTGTTAACTCAAAATGGCAAACCATTAGCATTTTTAAGCAAAGCTTTACATGGAAGAAATCTATCTTGATCTACCTATGATAAGGAGGTGTTGGCTATAATTATTGCAACTAAAAGTGGGCACAGTACTTAATGGGCAGGCAGTTTATCATTAAAACAGATCACCAAAGCCTAAAATACCTATTGACATAGAAATTAACCACTAGGCTTCAACACAAATGGATGGATAAGTTGCATGGCTATGATTATATAGCAAAATACAAGAGTGTAAAGATAATATAGTAGCTGATTCACTCTGTAGGAGGGAAGGAGCATTTTTGGAAGGTGAAACCTTATAGACTATATCAGTGGTTCAGGCCCCATGTCTATATGAATTAAAATATGCATCATCTTGATATCAACAACAGTTAGAAAAGATCCAGAGCCAGGAATTGCAGCAGCTAAATATAAAGTAGTAGATGGCTTTGTATTTCACAAAGGAAGGACTTTGATGGATCACCATTTGGAAAATCTTCTACAGTTGCTTATTAAGGAGCATCATTCATCACCATTAGGGGGACATTCTAGAATCAAAGGGACACAGAAGAGATTGAACCAAGTTTTTTTACTGGAAAAATATAGAAGAATTTGTTAAAGCCTGTGACACTTGCCAAAGAAATAAAGTAGAAAACATGCTAATTCCTGAACTCCTATTGCCAATTCTAGAGAGAATATGGGTGGATATCTCACTGGACTTCATAACTTGTTTGCCCAAAAGTTAGAAGTATATTGTTATTTTTGTGATAGTGGAAGATTGAGCCAATATGCCCACTTCACTGAGTCATCCATACACAGCCAAGGAGGTAGCAGCAGTCTTCTTTGGTAGGGTGTTTAAATTGCATGGAATGCCTAGGTCTATAGTGAGTCATAGAGATGCTTTTTTCACTAGCAAATTTTGGCAAGAACTATTTAGGTAGCAAGGTTGATGCTCTGAAGTTAAGCACTTCCTACCATCCTCAAAGTGTTGGGCAAACAAAAGTTGTAAATAAAATATTAGAAGGGTATTTTAAATGTTATGTGTGTCATAAATCCCAAGATTGGTCTAAGTGGCTATCATCGGCTGAGTACTGGTATAACACACTTGGAAAGCACCCACAAACACCACACCATTCAGAGTTGTTTATGGAATTGATCCCCCTGATTTGTTGTCCTATGTTCCTAACACTACTAAGGTGGAGAAAGTGAAAGAAGTTCTATACACTAGAGACATTATGATTGAATTTTTGAAGGACAGTTTGGTTATGACCCAACAGTGAATGAAAAAGTACTTAAACATAAAGAGAACTGACAGAGAATTTGAGGTTGGTGACTGGGTATTTTTGAAGCTTCAACCATACAGCAATTAATAGCTAGGCATCAGAGAACCCATAAGCTATCACCAAAGTTTTATGGGCCATATAAAATTGAAGAGAGGATTGGTCAAGCTTCTTACAAGTTGCAGCTACCAGTTCATGCTATAATACATCATGTCTTCCATGTATCACAACTCAAAAGAAGTGTAGGTGATGATGTTGTATTACAAGAAGATTCCCCAAGTTTTGTGAAGGAGATAGTAGAGTGGCAAGAGAGAATTTTGGATAGAAGAATGGTCCACAGGAACAATGATGTCGTACTGTAATTCTTAGTAAAGTGAAAGGATAGGCCATAGGAAGAGACTACGTGTGGGGATTATTCGCCATTGATTCAAAGACCTCCCACTTTGGATTTTGAGAATAGGTCCATTATTCAAGAGGAGGGGAGATGTAACAACTAAGGGTTGGTGGCCATGCTTGTGGAGAAGAGAAGTTGTTGTTTCCAGGCAGAGAAGGGAGAAAAGACCAAATTCAGGTTGTAACGACCCGTAAATTTTAATAGTTTTAATAATATATTTAACTGAATTTTTGTGAAATTTTAAATAATTGAATTTAAAAATATAAGTTTGATATTTGGAATACGTCTATTTAAACATAGTAAATTGTAAATTTTCAACTAAAAATATGCAAGTTTATTTTCTTGTGTAATTCTATTTCAATTTAAATCAGTTAATATTTGATGATAATAAAATGTTTTCCAAACCTGAATATTTTTACACAATAAATTTGTAAATCATCTTCTGAGTGAGACGTTATATTTCATTTCTCCAAATTTGGACTGCTATTGCTCCGTCTATCTTACTTTCAACAAAATAGCAGCGTTTTCGGTACCGATTATCGACTTTTGATAGGATGATCGTACCACTGATATTTGTGTACCATTCTATTCGTTACGTCATGCTAATCTCTGCGGTATATTCATCTTTGTATTTTAAAGTCCGATATGTGACGGATACGATTTAGCAGTTCGCCGCACGGTACCGTATTCGTGACTTTTTAATTCTCTTTGTCGTTTCAAACTGTAGCCGTGGAACCCAAGCAACCATCAATTGCTTTAATTATCTGCATGAATCAAGGGGTTTTCCGTTGTTATTTTCTATTATTATATAAATTATTGTACCCCTCGTTCTTGTGACCTTAGGCTCAAGAAAAAGGGGCAACAGTAAGTATTTCATCCTGTAGCATTGTTCTCCTCGATTCTCTTTTCTTCTCTTTTCATATAAATCAACCAGACCGCCAGTGCCCTTCTAACCCACGTCAACCATCCAATCACTATCCTCCTCTTGCATACTATCTCTCACTACCTCCACCGTTTCCTCCGCTTCCTAGCGGCCAAATTCCATCACGCCTACATTAGATGGCTCACTCCGCCCTTGTATCGCCTGCCACGTCCATCCTCAGCTTGAAGCCACCGCTACTCCACCAGCATACGGTCACCACAGCGCTGCCTTGTAGCCATACTCGGCCTGGCCTTCGACCGACCGAATATATATTTTTAAAGTATTGTTAAAATAGTCGAATATATATATGTTTTGCTAATGAGGGTATATAGTTAAAAAAAAATTGTTACAGTATTGTTATAGATAAGAAATATATTTTTATATAGATTTGCTTTAATTTGTTTAAAGTATAGATATAATAATATAGTAAGTTTGTACTGTGTTATATATATAATTTATACATGTTGTAAGCATGCTTTCATACAGAGGAACACATATATATATAACAGTTGTTATATTTGCATATTTAAATAACAGTTTAGTTATATATTAGAATTTATATATAATGTTCTAAATATATATCTGTAAGTATTATATATATTATTTTAAAAGTTATATGAGTTGTATTCTATCAGTAAACATCTAGCTGGTAATATATTAGTTTATAATATGTTAGTTTATACATTATATATATATATATATGTTGGATATCGAAGGTTGTATTTGGCATTTGAGAAGTGGATCATATATGTGTTACTGTATGAGTTTTATATTTAAACCTGTAGTCACGTATATTTTTAACCTGAAGCTGCTTTGTTTCTTTATTTTACATTTTACTGTTATATACATTAGTTTATGTAAGATTTGCATGTTGGAGATATATATCTAAGCCTGAGCGCGTACACATATCGGGATTTTATATTGACTATTATAATATATAGAAATATATTGATCCACACATATAAGTTTAATGACGGTTTACAGTTGAAAAATAAATATAACACTGTTTTAAGTATATATATTTTATACGAAAGTTTAATTATAGGCATATATAGGTGTATTTTCTTTTGATAATAGTGTTTCCATATTAGAGTTGTATGTCCAGATTGTTGTTATATATATAGTTGATGGTCTGCATAGATATACATACCTTAATTTTCTTTATTATGTACATGTTTTAAGTTATATACGTCGTAGATAAGTTGTTTCATATTTTTTTTGATTTGAAACTATACATGTATGTTAATACTTTGTTATATGCGTTTTAAATGTAAACAATGATTTTAATTATATATATATACATGTATTTTAATTTTATATTCATCTTGAATTTAATATTGATTTCATGGAAAATAATATATATTTTGTCTCTAAAACTGATTCTGATTAAGTTCATCAAATTCTTGATTATCAGCCTTGTTCATCCAATTCGCGTTCAACCTTACCCTGCTTTGAGATTCGTGCCTAAATTCGTAGCTCGATTCTTTTTCAAATCTATCTAGCCTCGAAAGGTGAGCAATCACTCACGATTAACGTTCTTATATTTATTAAATTTGATTTCAATTGAAACGACAATTGAAATATGCTACTAATTTGAACTGTTAATTATTTAATTATTATATATGATATGCTATTATCTGTAATTGTTCACCTGTGGGATATGACACCATATCTCGTTGTTCATATTTTTGTTTCATTTATCACTAATGATATATCGTTGTTGTTGATATGTTATATTATTATCATATCTGTTATCACTTTACAAGTTCCATGTTTGTATAGAATTTCCTATGGGTTGAAATGATACATACCCGAACGATCTGTAGAATAAGAGAAAATCGTTATGGGTTGAAATGATAAACCCAAGTGATTTTCAAATTTTATTGAATTTGGGATTGCAGGTTGAAATGATATATACCCGTATATAATTAAATTACGGATTGAAATGATAAATATCTGTATCACTTGACAATAGGATAGAAAATTAAATACAAACACCGTTGGTCTATATATATAAATATTGTGAAAACGATTTCTATGGATTTGGAAAGAAATATATGGTTTAATAAATATTGATTTTGGTTTAAAGTGATTAATGAATATTTTAAGTTTAAATAAATCGAAGGAAATATTTAGACTATTTGTAATTTGAGATTTATTTAAATGATATTGGATTTTTTTAAACTAAATAATAATGAAGTTAAAATAAGATATATATGAAATTATCAATTTAGTTTTGAAATTGTGGAATATTTAAAGCTTTGAAATATATTGAAATTTAGATGGTTTATTTTGTGGTTCAAATCTGTATTTGAAATCGAAAAATTTGAAGTGGTTTAACTATTTTATTATATAAAGTATTTTTAAATTATAATTTACTTTGTAAATTATTTTAATATAACTATTTAATATAAACCATTTTAATATAAACTATTTTTATATAAACTATTTTATAAATTATTTTAGTATATATTATTATTTATATCTAAACTATTCAAATGGTGGAAGTTATGATTTCAAGGTTTGGTTTTCCAAAGTATTTTGATTTCAAAGTGTTATAACCTTGAAAGTGATATGATTTTGGGAAATGGATATATTTGAAATAGAAATGATATCGTATTGATATGGTTTTGAAATGGAAAATGATATTTTGGTTTGAAGTATAAACTATTTTTGAAATAACCATGGTGTTATAATAACGATTGGTTGTTAAAGAGATCGGGATCAGATATTGTCATACTCTCTGCCAATACCAAAAACCACTTTAACAACTGTGTACGTGGTGGAAATTCCAGAAATGAAGTAGGATGGTTTTGGTGAACGATTTCTGTATAAGGTATGACGTGACTCTGACTCCCGTGAGTCAGCTTAGATGTGACTAAAATCAGGAGCTACGCCGGGCCAAGTGAGGTCATTCCTCTGATCGGGCACATTTCTTCGATACCATATTCTGATTTTTGTGATTGTTTGGTGGCCACCCCTCGATTTTTGATATGGGAGTGTGTCCGAGGTGGGCGGTAGTAGCTGCTATGCGTTACCACCAGTCCGTATCCGCAAACGGTATATCTACCCTGGCATTTCCTCGTGTGTCGTGTTCACATGCCTTATCGCGCCTTCTACAAGTTTGTTTTGTGTCGTACCTATGGAGTGCTCCTTGATAGCCCACTTGCGAGTGGAGTTTACAGTATCTATATAGACTACGGCATTATAAAAATGTGTTTATGGGGATATGGGTAACGCCTTAACGCTATTTTAATAGTTTACTTTACTATAGACATATTATAATAGCGTATATTACTACATAGTAGATAGTTCCACGGATCCTTAGAGGATGGAAATCCCAAACATCCTTTAAGTTACTTGTATTTCAGTTGATATTTCACTTGAGTTGGATTTATTGATATAAGAATGTTAATCCTAACTCGAGTGTTTTGGGTTTTGCTTTACGCTTGGGTCAGACTGAGTGTCGTAGCATTTGAGACTCACCTTTGAAGTTCGAGCTTCGCTTGGAGATCCATCTGTATCTATTCAGCTTTCAGCTATCCAGTTTGTAACGACCCGTAAATTTTGATAATTTAATTGGTTAAATTAATAAGATTTTAGTAATTAAATTTAGAAAGGAATAGAAATTTTATCATAAATTTGAAGTAAATGTTAAGAATGAATTGTAGTAATGGTTATTAGAACTAATTGTTGAAAATTTAAGTGAATTTAAAATAAGTAATAAAAGGTAAGCATTTAATTTACCAATGTAATAATATATTGATTTAAAGTAACTGAATGTAAATTTAGGCAATAATATTAATGCATTAAGATATAGTCAATGCTAATTGAAGGTTAATAATTAATGGATTGAATGAAATGAGATTTATGTAGATGTTATACTTAGCTACAAATTGGATATATGGTATTAAATGTAAGCATTTAATTAATTAATGAATTTATTAAATTTGTAAAGTAATAATATAATAGGTGGTAACTAGTTGGGAAGAATGAGCATACAAAATAATTTAATATTACTTTAATGAAAATAAGTGTAGTAAGGGAAGTGTGAATGTATAATTTATAGAAACGTGAATTATATTAAGGTAAATTCATTAATTGGATTTAAACCTAAATTAATGTGTTCAATTGATAAAAGTACACATTTAGAATGTAATATTTATTCAAGTAAAGATGTGATTAGGCGTATTTTAATGTAATGAAATAATTAGCGTTATATATGGAATTATAATCTGGATTGATAAGTAACAAACTTTTAAATGCAATCAAAAGCAATAGGTGACATTTAATATAGGTTGTTTATTTATTTTGTAAATAAACTTTGGTAATCAATTACAGTAAATTCAAATTTAACGTTTGGTTAATTTAAATTTAAGTAATGTTAATTTTACTCATAATATGAATTGATTGATTTAAAGAATGGAAACCAAGATTTTATTTAATTGAAATATAAAATTCAATAATTGGATTTATTGCAATTTAACGAAATTGAATATAGCTAAATAATACGTTATTTGCAATGAAGATGGAATATGAGAAAATTTATGTAATAGTTTGAATCCAATGGTAAACCCATCTATTTGACAATAATTAATGGAATAACATTTATGCAAACTAATTTAGCGCAGTCACTATTAATTGAAACCTATTGCAATAAATGGAATTAAATATTACGTTAGTGTGGATTTAAGGTAATTTGGTAATAATGTATTGTTAATGGTTATGAATGAATTGATAATTAAAAGGAAGGGTAGTGATGTTAATATAGGTTGACTATACATAAGTTGAATGAAATCCCAATAAAGAAAGTAATGCAAATGTATATTTAGCAAAAATTTCAATACTAGTGGAAAAATTAGTTAATACACAATAAAGAAAGAAAGTTGATGTAATAAAAGAATGGAACCAAGATGAAATGATTAATGTGATTTAAAATCTTAATCTGGGTGTGCATTAATTTATAATGGGATATAAAAGCTAAATTAATAATTTAAAGTGTTGACATTACCTTTAAGATGGTAAATTTATAATTGATTCATAATAAGGAAAATAAGGAAAGATTCAAATGAACGGATTCATTTGGATAGCAATTGACAATTTATGAATTTATATAAAATAGTAAGTTATAATTGATTGAAATAGTGGGGATAATACAATTTGTTATAAGTGAAACATAGGTAAACAAATGTAAGTATTGAATTTATAAGAGAGAGAACATTAAATTGTAAGTTTATAAGGGTAATTAAACGTAGCTTATGTTTTGTGAAAATATAAGGAAAGTTTGATTTAATGAAAAGAAGAACGTTTATATCAAATAAAATGAATGTTTCATTTGTGAATGTAGATTTAGTTTCATTAGAGTAAAGAATATAATGATTTATAAAAATAAAAATAAAAGGGAATATATATATTTATTTGAACGCTGTTTTAGCATATAGATTGATTACAAGAATAGGAGTATAATTTAAGTAAGTTATTTATTACTATGGTGTATAAACAACAAATGTCTAAACATCTTTAAATGACTTAAGGAAACAATTGTTCTATTTTTCATCCATTTTTGTTTATCTATTTTGAAATTTAACTTTGTTATTAATTGCAATCAATGTAATGGAAATATTTTAATTAAAAGGAAAGAAAACGTAAAAGGAAAGAAACGTTGATTGTAATTAATAGATTTAATAAAAGAAACGCGCGTTTTGTGTTAAACAGAAATGGTGCTTTAAAGGAAATAAAAGAATTGAACGTTTTCCTTTTTCAGGTAAGTATAATTTTATTAATTGTGCGTAGATAAAAATTATATGTGTACAAATTGAGTATTATTTGAGTGAATGAAATTAATTTGGTTACGTTTTGGAGAAATTGAATTTCAAAATGTGTATGTGGTCCCTTCATTTCTTTTTTATCACATGTACGTTTTAAAATAGTTATCTCATTATTAATACTTGGTCCGTTCATTTCTCCTTCTATTTAATACCTAAGCCTAGACCTTTAGGCTACATTTAATTCTTTCCATCTCATTTCTTTTCTCTCTTCACCTTCCTCCTTTCTTTTTCATTTTTTTTCTTTCTTCTTCAAATCTTCTTCTTCTTTTTTTTGAAAGCTTCTTTTCTTTTTCAATTCTTCATCTTCTTTAAATTTTCTTCTTCTTTTTCAAACATTCTTCTTTTTTTTCCAAATCTTCTTCTTCAAATCCAGATCCATACAAACTTCTCTGTCTCTTCCAATACATTCTTAAAAAACAAGAGATTAAGATAGCAATCAAGAAGGAGACTAAGGAAACATAGAACGGAGCTATGGATTAGAAGTTTTTTTTTGGATTCGTATAAAGGTGAGTGTTTTAACCCACTCACAACTTCTAAAAATTTCTTATGTTTGTTAAATTGATATATGATGTGATTTGAAATTTATTTATGACTGTTTGGCATATTTTAATCATCATCTCAGTTAAATTGAATTTATTGAATTAAATAGTTATTTAATTTGTTATTGAATATAAACTGCCAGTAAATGCCTGTTATTTATTATCTGTTCTATTTTGATCTTATTGATTTAATTGGATGATGATTGTGATAAATACTTGATGATTGATATTGGATGAATGGATGTTTTATTTGATATCATAAAAATCTGCAAGTTCGTTGTGGATTTATTTTTATTCGGGGTTGCAGTTTGAAATGATATATAACCGTAATTTTATTTTAAATTGCGGATTGAAATGATAAATATCCGTATCACTTGACCATAGGATAGAAAATTATATACAGACACAGTTGGTCTATATATATATCTATTTTTGAAATGATTTCTATGGCTTTTGGAAAAATAAGGGTTTATATAAATACTGATTTTGATATTAAATAAATATTATTAAATTCTTAAAATTTAAGCTATCTATAACTTGATGATGTTTTAAGTTGATTTACAAATATTTCAAGTTTGAGCTTTATGTAAATGCTATTGAATTTATTTGATAAATAATTTTAAACTAAATAATAGTAAATTGAATTAAGAAACATATGAGATTATCAGGTTTGGTTTGGAAATTTTGGAATATTTAAAGACTTGAAATATATCAAAATTGAAATTTTTTATTGAAATTAAGGTATTATTGTTTCAAAGTATTGGTTTTCGAAATTGTTATTACTTTGAAAGTAATATGGTTTGAAAAATGAATTTAGTTGAAATAGAATTTATTTAAGAATTATCTGTGAATATATGGATTGGAAACCTATTGAAATTGAAAATTTAGAATATGACTTCAAAATGTGGTTTGGGTTTAAGATGATTTAAAAGAATATTTCAAGTTATCTAAATTTAAGAAAGATTAGTGATTGGAAATTTGGTTTTATTTAAATAAGATATTATTGAATTGTTTTGAAAATGGAAATGATATATTATTGAATTTGGTTTTGAAATGGAAATAATACATTGATAATTTGGGTTTGAAATAGCAATAATATTTTGGTTTTAAAGTATATACTATTTTGAAGTTAAGGATATGTTTTGAAATGGCTAAAATATTTTGGTTTTAAAGTATATACTATTTTGAAGTAAAGGATATGTTTTGAAGGGCAATGATTGAGTTTTTAAAAGTATATATATATATATATATTTTTAAATGACCATGGTGTTATAATAACGTTTGGTTGTTAAAGAGACCGGGATCATATATGGACATACTCTCTGTCGATACTGAAAACCACTTTGACAACTGTGTACGCGGTGGAGTTTCCAGAATGAAGTAGGATGGCGGCGACGATCCTAAGGTATATACGTGGATCCAACTCCCGTGAGTTGGCATAAGGTGCTAAAACAGGAGCGATCTCGGACCAGTGAGGTAGCACCTCTTATCGGACGCACTTCTTCAATTCCCTTCTATTACTTTGTGATTTTTGGTAGCCACCCTTCGATTTGGGAGTGTTGTTCGAGGTGGAGCGGTAGTGGCTGCTATGCGTTTCCATCAGTCCGTGTGCGTAATTGGTATATCTAGCCTGGCATTGCCTTGTGTGCCGTGTCACCTACCATATCGAGCTTTACTACGAGTTGTGATTTCTCCCGTAGCCTATTGAGTATCGAGGGTAGCCCCCATTTTTGGGAGTATGCTAATACTGGATAGACTACTGGGACTATTACGTGTTAAGGGCTATATGGGTAACCCCTTGACGCTATTAAAAAGTATGTTTATTTTATATTAGACATTATTATAATAGCGAATATTACTACATAGTAGATAGTTTAACTGTAACGACCCTAGATTTTAATTTAATTTAAATTAATAATTTATTGAATTTTGGAGTTAAATTAATAATTAAATGAATTTTTGAATAAAATAGTAAGATAAATCGATTGATTGAAAGCGAGTTTCCCCGACTCGATTTCGAGTGAATTTGAAAATAATAAATATATAGATATATATTTTGACTTGAGTTTAAATTGTAAATAAATATTGAAACTAGGAATAGAAAATAAATTTGACAAATTCAAAATAGAAATATATAAAAAGATAAATTATAAAATATAAAGTAACATATAGTTAAATTCAAACAACGTATTTAAAATAGAAATTCATTTTTTTAAATTTATAAAATAATAAAAAGCAAAGAACAAAATATATTTAGATATGAACAAGGCATAACAATTTATGCCATATACCTCTAGCTTACAAAAGTATATCATAGCCTACAACACTTAGAAAACAAAACAAATACAAGTATGCAAAGTAAAGTAAACTAATTTAACAATAAAATATCAAATACAACTTGAACAAATACAAACTGAATTGTAAACCACAAAACAAAAGAAGACAACATAACAATGTATAACATGGCAAAGTAATAAAATAAACATATCTATGTACCAAGCACCATCATCCCAGCCGAGTAAAACATGAACACAAATAAAAGTAAATGATAAAGTACAATAGCATATCACAACAAGTAATGCAAGCCACCACAAACATCATCTCAGCCGAAGTAAGGCTGAAGTTAATAAATACATTAACATGCATAACCAAGTACAAAAGCATAAATAAAACAAAGACAAAAATAAAATAACATCTATCAGCCACCATAAAGATCTCGAACAAGTACAAGCAAGCATCTCTATCCCATGCCTTTTGTACAAAATGATAACACCCCGTAACTCATTTCTAATATATACATCATCTTCTTTCCATTTCGATTCATTAACCTGGGTATGCAACAAACATCATCACTCAACTTTAATTCAACAAATAAGAAAAAGAGATTACAGGAGAAAACAAAACTGCAGTTTTCAAAATATGTAGTGAATTCAAGAAGCAAATTCAAGTTCATTCCAAGCTAAGCCAACCTGAAGTAATATCAACTAAATCTTAAACAAATTACAACTTGAAGCAATTCAACAATCCAGATCAAAGAAAAGTCTGAGACAACTAAAACAGTGCAAGAGGGACCAAAACCTGTTTCAAATACTTGAGTCCTCTGTTCTTCTTTTCCAGGTGAGCAACTTTTCTTTTTAAACCAGATTTCCTTGTTTCTTTACCTGTGAGTAACATTTACTTCTAAAAAATTAAGTTTCTGAATATAGTTGCATGATTAGATATATGAAATATGTATGATTCGTATATATATATATTGTTGTATTTCTGGATGTACTGTATGCATGTTGTTTTCATCAAAGCACACCCTGTTTATAGCTTCAGTTCACAAGTTTTGATTTGAATTCAAAACCCTTTGATTTTGATTCTGTTTAAACTTAAAATTTAGATAAAACTGGTTTGCTTTGTCATGAAGAAGATTTTAAAATTTTGTTTAAATTAAATTAAATTTAAAATCTCACTGGACATTTAAAACCACAGTACATGTGTAATAAAAGGGAAAACCCAAACATCTTGATTGATAAATTCAGTGATATATCCTAATTTCTTAATCCAAAACATGATTTTTAAAATCGAAATCATAATTTTTAGTGCTTGATTATGAGAGCAGTTTGGGTTTGTTCGATTTTTGCATTTCGAGTCGCCGGGGTCGGTCTCGTTGGTCAGAGGGGACGGGGCTTGGTCTGGAGGGGGAGGAGCGTGTAGGGAGTGGGGGAAAAATGGTGGAAGGGAGTGCAGTGCCTTGTGGAAGCGGCGGCGAGTAGATTTTCTCCGGTGACCTAGTTTTGGAGGGTCGAGTATTTCTGGTTCATCCACCCTATTGGATGCATCGAGTTCGACGCAAGTTTGTGGGGAGGTAAAGGGGAGATCGACGAAGGTGTGGCCAAAGTTTCGTGGTCGCTGGTGATGGGAAGCATCGAGTCGAGGGGATTTTCGATCGGAGTATCTCGATTCAATTTGATCGAGTTGCCTCGATTTCGATTTGGGATGAAACGATGGGTGCTGGGTGATGGATTGAGTTGCGTAGTTGATTTGTGATGTGCTGGAGGGTTCGTCAGTGGCCAGATTGTCGGCGGTGGCGTGTGCACGTATACGAGATATCACTCGTGCCTGTGGATGGCGTGGATTGTGAGGAAGAAGAGATCACTCGGGGACGTGCTCGAGAAAATGGGAGTTGGTCTCGAAGTATGTGGCAACGCGAATACCCGAAGCAGGTCTCGGGTATTAAAGCATTTGGCTCGGGTAAATTGTTTTTTTTACTTGACAGTGTTTAAGTTCTTGAACTTAAAATAAAATTCAAAGTTAAAGCAAGCTAAAACATAGATTTTTTTTAAAAAACCAGTTTAAAATCTGATTTTAAAATGAAATTCAAAGTTGGGTATTTAAATTGTAAAGTATTTAAAGATTTAAATAGGACGATCTCGGAAAAGTTGGTGAGTAACTCGGGTATTTACTCGAGTAAGTCATGGGAAGCACTCGGGTTAGTTTTCAGAACGACAACATTATAAAAAGTAAAGTGATTACGTAAAGCTTAATTACTTAATGAATGATTAATAAATTAAAGATAATTAATCAAGGGGGTTATGTATAATTACTCGATGTAATTAAAATGTGATAAGTAATTAAAGATAATCACTTATTGTAATAATTAAGGATAATTAATTAAATGATAATCAATTAAGAGTTGATTTATTTATTAATGAATTATTAAGGGTTAATTAATTTTAAATTTATCCTTAAAGGTTAATTAATAAAAGATTGAAGAATAATTAACCAAAATGATTTGTAATTTATCGATGTTAATTAACCAGGATTTGTCATTCATAAGTAATTAATCTAATTTGAATAAATCAGATAATTAACTGATCTTGCTTATGAATATTTGGATTCTATTGATTTGATTGTTTGATATCCCTGATTATGATGCTTTGTGATACACCCTGATTTATGTTGTGATCTGTAATTTCTTTATCTGTGATATTTATACATCTGTGATCTGTATGTGAAAGATAAGCGTTATAGTTTATATCGCTTATCAACTATATTTTCGTGTTTTAATCTGGTTTGATTGAAATGATGTTGCATTGTTGTGTAAAACCCCTGGACCACACTGTTACACACACAAATATGGATTTCACGAGAAAATCGGTTAAGTCACAGATAATTTAGATTTGATGTTTTTGAAATTGAAATTTTAATTTCAATTGATTTTGAAATTGGAAATTTGGGTTTAAAGTGAAAAGCTTTTGAAATGTAATTTCAAAGATAAAAGTTATTTTGAATAACTTAATCGAGTGTTAAAAGTTAAATAATTTGATTTAAACTTGAATCCAAGATTTGAAATTGAATTTTATGATTTGAAATTAGGGATTAAAAGATGTTATACCCGTTATATAAGGGTTAAACCATTTTAAAAGTATTGATTTTGGAATGTGAATATAATTCAAAAGCTTTAACTCGTGCAAATATAATTGGATTTTTCTGAAATGAAAACTATTTGTTTTCAAATAATAACAGCTTTCATATAAGAAGTGAACTTCCAATTTGTGTTGAAAGGTTTCAAATTTAAAATGAAATTGAAATGTTTTGAAAAGCTATGAATTGAATCTGTTTATTTTTAACAGATTTAAAATGATGATTTGTCTAAACCATTTGAAATGGAATTTTTTTTGAAAGCTATAAGTTGAATCTTTGTTTTAAAGATTTAACGAGTTAATCCAATTGAAACGAAATTGTTTTGAAATCTGTGAATGGATTTTTGTTGAAAACTGGGTGAACTTTGTGAAATAAATCTTTTTGTTTAAAAGATTTGAAATGGTAATCGATTGAAACCATTTAAAAAGAAGTTGAATTATTAAGTTGTGACTTAATTGAAATCCCATTATCCATTCGTTTTGAATATAACGCTCACTATTCGGGTTAGCCGGGAAAAGGCATTTGTGTCATATAACCCATTCTAAATATGTGATACGTCGATATGGATAGCATTTGAAGACCGGTGGTGAAGACCGGATATTTTCAAAAACGAAAGGACAACTCATCGAATGTCTCTGCATCGACTGGTCCCCGGTATAGAGATTTATATCACTCTTTTTGTGATGGGAAGTCCGGACGTGATTTAAAAATTATCCGGAATTGCAAGGGCTTCGTGAGAAGTGCCTTCGGTTCTGTTCGAACCCGGAACAGACTTGTATGGATTGTATGTCTGACATTACATTTTGAGATATAAAGCCGATATCTTTTAAATACATATCTGTTTGGTGGCGGAGAATTTATTCTCTTAGCTTAACACCCTTCTCTGAGACGTACGAGCTCAGAGGTTATGTAGTTGAAGTTATCAGCGATATATCCCAATTTGGTAATGTGACATGCTGAGTGTTGCTGTGTGATGATCAGTGTTTGATCATTTGTGATATGATCATTTGTTTGATCATTTATCTTTGTGATCATAGGTTGATCATCTGTTGACCCAAAGCGTGGCTTTTTGAAAAAGCGTAGCTTTGTGGACGAGACTTCGTCGAGCCTCACAACCCGGTAATGGTCGAAACAGGAACGTTGCGGCAAGGTTTCAGGAGTAGCTCCCCTAGGGTATGACCATTCCTTATGGAAAAGGGTAGTATCATGGTATGGAGCCCAGATACTTACTCATGTGGATACACTTATTTATTATGTGTGATGTTGGTTTCGAGGCGCCTCGGTTAAAGGTCCCAAAGGACCGGGGGTGGCATATCTGAGGTTTCTTTTATCCCTTGGGAAAAGGGGTTGCCGGCCTTGTTTGGCAGAGAACAGTTGGTTCTCGGAGTGTCCCGCCAGAGGCGTTTCTTTCGTGGAATAGGAAGTTCCTTAGCCTGACCATTTGTTGGAAATCCAAACAAAACAATACGAGCCCTGTACGGTTTTAGTTGTATTACCTGCCATGGAATGTGGTGGTAACCTGCTATTGAACATGGTAGCTATAGTAGGCATAAGTGCGAAATGTCTATGCTGGCTAAGATTTATATTCTACTTTCGAAATTTTTTCTACACTATGCACTAATAATAATATCAAAAAATGATTTGATTTTGCGTAGTAAGCATCTTTGACTATCATAAGAAGAAATCTCCTCCAATTCTGCGTTTGCATTGTGTGTGTGGTGGGAGGTCTTATGGTAGTTTCATTTTCCAAAAGCATTGCGAATTGACTTTAAATCCTTTTGTTGTTTGTTTTTAAAGATAAACTGTTTTTGTTGCTCACACCAGTCCCATGACTGATCCGGAGTTTATTGTTCCTTTCCTAAACTCTGGGTGCTCATAATTTCCTACACGAGCAGTCTAAAGTTGGGGTTTTCAGATATTCAGGTTTAGTAGATTTTCTGGAGCTAGTTCAGTCTTTGGATCGGACTGCATTTGCTTATCGTTGTGCATCGTTATTGAGAGTTCAAGCTATCTCAGGATTGGCGTTTTGGAGATGAAGATTATCCGCTGCTGATGTTATCGTTTTCTTTTCCGCTACTATCTGTTGTATCAAATATTGTATATCAATGTATTATTCTTTTATTCTGCTGTGTTATTTACTTAACTGTTGTTATAAGCTCCCGAGAACCAGATTCGACATTTGAATCTACGGCATTTTGAGTACAAGTGAAGTACGGGTGCCGATTTTCGAAGGTCGACTTTTGGGTCTTGACAAGTGGTATCAGAGCTAAGGTTGAACTTTAGCTCAGGAGTATAACACATTAAGTAGCTCATTAGAGATAGAGTGAAGTAAACTCTAGAATGAGTATTTCTCAGATATCCGTTCGAACGTCTCAGTAAATTCTCTTGCTATCCACAGATAGTGAGTATGAGTGCAAGAGGAGGACGAGATAGGGGACAAGGGAATACGACTATAAATGGTCAATACCCTGCAACAGTGGAAACAATCTTTCTCATCAATCTCCTTTGATTCGTTTTCAAATTCTTTTGATTCCTTGTATCAGCTACAAGAAGAAGTTTCGGTGTGATGATGGCTCTACGAACCGTTGTAGGAGATTCTTATTTCGTATCTTCATCGACTTCTTATCAGCCTTTTGGATTTAAACCTTAATGAATTTGAAATTGGAATTTTAAATTGAATTAAATTGACTAATAAAATATGAGGGTAAATTGAATTGAATCAATTAAAACGATATCGTTTAAAACCGAATTTGAAATTCTATTGTAATTTCTTTTGAATACCGAAGTCCGAAGAGGGACAAATTGGTATGTATTCTGAGATATTCCGACTTGAGTTTGGAATCCATATCTTATGTTTGAGGAATTATAGGAGATCACCTCTGTCTATCTCTGTGTTATTTTCGTGCCTGCGAATTTCGAGGACGAAATTCTTTTAAGGGGGGAAGTTTGTAACGACCCTAGAATTTAATTTAATTTAAATTAATAATTTATTGAATTTTGGAGTTAAATTAATAATTAAATGAATTTTTGAATAAAATAGTAAGATAAATCGATTGGATGAAAGCGAGTTTCCCCGACTCGATTTCGAGTGAATTTGAAAATAATAAATATATAGATATATATTTTGACTTGAGTTTAAATTGTAAATAAATATTGAAACTAGGAATAGAAAATAAATTTGACAAATTCAAAATAGAAATATATAAAAAGATAAATTATAAAATATAAAGTAACATATAGTTAAATTCAAACAACGTATTTAAAATAGAAATTCATTTTTTTAAATTTATAAAATAATAAAAAGCAAAGAACAAAATATATTTAGATATGAACAAGGCATAACAATTTATGCCATATACCTCTAGCTTACAAAAGTATATCATAGCCTACAACACTTAGAAAACAAAACAAATACAAGTATGCAAAGTAAAGTAAACTAATTTAACAATAAAATATCAAATACAACTTGAACAAATACAAACTGAATTGTAAACCACAAAACAAAAGAAGACAACATAACAATGTATAACATGGCAAAGTAATAAAAATAAACATATCTATGTACCAAGCACCATCATCCCAGCCGAGTAAAACATGAACACAAATAAAAGTAAATGATAAAGTACAATAGCATATCACAACAAGTAATGCAAGCCACCACAAACATCATCTCAGCCGAAGTAAGGCTGAAGTTAATAAATACATTAACATGCATAACCAAGTACAAAAGCATAAAGAAAACAAAGAAAAAAATAAAATAACATCTATCAGCCACCATAAAGATCTCGAACAAGTACAAGCAAGCATCTCTATCCCATGCCTTTTGTACAAAATGATAACACCCCGTAACTCATTTCTAATATATACATCATCTTCTTTCCATTTCGATTCATTAACCTGGGTATGCAACAAACATCATCACTCAACTTTAATTCAACAAACAAGAAAAAGAGATTACAGGAGAAAACAAAACTGCAGTTTTCAAAATATGTAGTGAATTCAAGAAGCAAATTCAAGTTCATTCCAAGCTAAGCCAACCTGAAGTAATATCAACTAAATCTTAAACAAATTACAACTTGAAGCAATTCAACAATCCAGATCAAAGAAAAGTCTGAGACAACTAAAACAGTGCAAGAGGGACCAAAACCTGTTTCAAATACTTGAGTCCTCTGTTCTTCTTTTCCAGGTGAGCAACTTTTGTTTTTAAACCAGATTTCCTTGTTTCTTTACCTGTGAGTAACATTTACTTCTAAAAAATTAAGTTTCTGAATATAGTTGCATGATTAGATATATGAAATATGTATGATTCGTATATATATATATATATTGTTGTATTTCTGGATGTACTGTATGCATGTTGTTTTCATCAAAGCACACCCTGTTTATAGCTTCAGTTCACAAGTTTTGATTTGAATTCAAAACCCTTTGATTTTGATTCTGTTTAAACTTAAAATTTAGATAAAACTGGTTTGCTTTGTCATGAAGAAGATTTTAAAAATTTGTTTAAATTAAATTAAATTTAAAATCTCACTGGACATTTAAAACCACAGTACATGTGTAATAAAAGGGAAAACCCAAACATCTTGATTGATGATATATCCTAATTTCTTAATCCAAAACATGATTTTTAAAATCGAAATCATAATTTTTAGTGCTTGATTATGAGAGCAGTTTGGGTTTGTTCGATTTTTGCATTTCGAGTCGCCAGGGTCGGTCTCGTTGGTCAAAGGGGACGGGGCTTGGTCTGGAGGGGGAGGAGCGTGTAGGGAGTGGGGGAAAAATGGTGGAAGGGAGTGCAGTGCCTTGTGGAAGCGGCGGCGAGTAGATTTTCTCCGGTGACCTAGTTTTGGAGGGTCGAGTATTTCTGGTTCATCCACCCTATTGGATGCATCGAGTTCGACGCAAGTTTGTGGGGAGGTAGAGGGGAGATCGACGAAGGTGTGGCCAAAGTTTCGTGGTCGCTGGTGATGGGAAGCATCGAGTCGAGGGGATTTTCGATCGGAGTATCTCGATTCAATTTGATCGAGTTGCCTCGATTTCGATTTGGGATGAAACGATGGGTGCTGGGTGATGGATTGAGTTGCGTAGTTGATTTGTGATGTGCTGGAGGGTTCGTCAGTGGCCAGATCGTCGGCGGTGGCGTGTGCACGTATACGAGATATCACTCGTGCCTGTGGATGGCGTGGATTGTGAGGAAGAAGACATCACTCGGGGACGTGCTCGAGAAAATGGGAGTTGGTCTCGAAGTATGTGGCAACGCGAATACCCGAAGCAGGTCTCGGGTATTAAAGCATTTGGCTCGGGTAAATTGTTTTTTTTACTTGACAGTGTTTAAGTTCTTGAACTTAAAATAAAATTCAAAGTTAAAGCAAGCTAAAACATAGATTTTTTTTTAAAAACCAGTTTAAAATCTGATTTTAAAATGAAATTCAAAGTTGGGTATTTAAATTGTAAAGTATTTAAAGATTTAAATAGGACGATCTCGGAAAAGTTGGTGAGTAACTCGGGTATTTACTCGAGTAAGTCATGGGAAGCACTCGGGTTAGTTTTCAGAACGACAACATTATAAAAAGTAAAGTGATTACTTAAAGCTTAATTACTTAATGAATGATTAATAAATTAAAGATAATTAATCAAGGGGGTTATGTATAATTACTCGATGTAATTAAAATGTGATAAGTAATTAAAGATAATCACTTATTGTAATAATTAAGGATAATTAATTAAATGATAATCAATTAAGAGTTGATTTATTTATTAATGAATTATTAAGGGTTAATTAATTTTAAATTTATCCTTAAAGGTTAATTAATAAAAGATTGAAGAATAATTAACCAAAATGATTTGTAATTTATCGATGTTAATTAACCAGGATTTGTCATTCATAAGTAATTAATCTAAT
Organism: Allium fistulosum; assembly: GCA_030737815.1. Lineage (NCBI taxonomy): Eukaryota > Viridiplantae > Streptophyta > Magnoliopsida > Asparagales > Amaryllidaceae > Allium > Allium fistulosum. The sequence goes on along the minus strand of CM060905.1, from coordinate 490,290,051 downwards.
TTGAATAAATCAGATAATTAACTGATCTTGCTTATGAATATTTGGATTCTATTGATTTGATTGTTTGATATCCCTAATTATGATGCTTTGTGATACACCCTGATTTATGTTGTGATCTGTAATTTCTTTATCTGTGATATTTATACATCTGTGATCTGTATGTGAAAGATAAGCGTTATAGTTTATATCGCTTATCAACTATATTTTCGTGTTTTAATCTGGTTTGATTGAAATGATGTTGCATTGTTGTGTAAAACCCCTGGACCACACTGTTACACACACAAATATGGATTTCACGAGAAAATCGGTTAAGTCACAGATAATTTAGATTTGATGTTTTTGAAATTGAAATTTTAATTTCAATTGATTTTGAAATTGGAAATTTGGGTTTAAAGTGAAAAGCTTTTGAAATGTAATTTCAAAGATAAAAGTTATTTTGAATAACTTAATCGAGTATTAAAAGTTAAATAATTTGATTTAAACTTGAATCCAAGATTTGAAATTGAATTTTATGATTTGAAATTAGGGATTAAAAGATGTTATACCCGTTATATAAGGGTTAAACCATTTTAAAAGTATTGATTTTGGAATGTGAATATAATTCAAAAGCTTTAACTCGTGCAAATATAATTGGATTTTTCTGAAATGAAAACTATTTGTTTTCAAATAATAACAGCTTTCATATAAGAAGTGAACTTCCAATTTGTGTTGAAAGGTTTCAAATTTAAAATGAAATTGAAATGTTTTGAAAAGCTATGAATTGAATCTGTTTATTTTTAACAGATTTAAAATGATGATTTGTCTAAACCATTTGAAATTGAATTTTTTTTGAAAGCTATAAATTGAATCTTTGTTTTAAAGATTTAACGAGTTAATCCAATTGAAACGAAATTGTTTTGAAATCTGTGAATGGATTTTTGTTGAAAACTGGGTGAACTTTGTGAAATAAATCTTTTTGTTTAAAAGATTTGAAATGGTAATCGATTGAAACCATTTAAAAAGAAGTTGAATTATTAAGTTGTGACTTAATTGAAATCCCATTATCCATTCGTTTTGAATATTACGCTCACTATTCGGGTTAGCCGGGAAAAGGCATTTGTGTCATATAACCCATTCTGAATATGTGATACGTCGATATGGATAGCATTTGAAGACCGGTGGTGAAGACCGGATATTTTCAAAAACGAAAGGACAACTCATCGAATGTCTCTGCATCGACTGGTCCCCGGTATAGAGATTTATATCACTCTTTTTGTGATGGGAAGTCCGGACGTGATTTAAAAATTATCCGGAATTGCAAGGGCTTCGTGAGAAGTGCCTTCGGTTCTGTTCGAACCCGGAACAGACTTGTATGGATTGTATGTCTGACATTACATTTTGAGATATAAAGCCGATATCTTTCAAATACATATCTGTTTGGTGGCGGAGAATTTATTCTCTTAGCTTAACACCCTTCTTTGAGACATACGAGCTCAGAGGTTATGTAGTTGAAGTTATCAGCGATATATCCCAATTTGGTAATGTGACATGCTGAGTGTTGCTGTGTGATGATCAGTGTTTGATCATTTGTGATATGATCATTTGTTTGATCATTTATCTTTGTGATCATAGGTTGATCATCTGTTGACCCAAAGCGTGGCTTTTTGAAAAAGCGTAGCTTTGTGGACGAGACTTCGTCGAGCCTCACAACCCGGTAATGGTCGAAACAGGAACGTTGCGGCAAGGTTTCAGGGGTAGCTCCCCTAGGGTATGACCATTCCTTCTGGAAAAGGGTAGTATCATGGTATGGAGCCCAGATACTTACTCATGTGGATACACTTATTTATTATGTGTGATGTTGGTTTCGAGGCGCCTCGGTTAAAGGTCCCAAAGGACCGGGGGTGGCATATCTGAGGTTTCTTTTATCCCTTGGGAAAAGGGGTTGCCGGCCTTGTTTGGCAGAGAACAGTTGGTTCTCGGAGCATCCCGCCAGAGGCGTTTCTTTCGTGGAATAGGAAGTTCCTTAGCCTGACCATTTGTTGGAAATCCAAACAAAACAATACGAGCCCTGTACGGTTTTAGTTGTATTACCTGCCATGGAATGTGGTGGTAACCTACTATTGAACATGGTAGCTATAGTAGGCATAAGTGCGAAATGTCTATGCTGGCTAAGATTTATATTCTACTTTCGAAATTTTTTCTACACTATGCACTAATAATAATATCAAAAAAAGATTTGATTTTGCGTAGTAAGCATCTTTGACTATCATAAGAAGAAATCTCCTCCAATTCTGCGTTTGCATTGTGTGTGTGGTGGGAGGTCTTATGGTAGTTTCATTTTCCAAAAGCATTGCGAATTGACTTTAAATCCTTTTGTTGTTTGTTTTTAAAGATAAACTGTTTTTGTTGCTCACACCAGTCCCATGACTGATCCGGAGTTTATTGTTCCTTTCCTAAACTCTGGGTGCTCATAATTTCCTACACGAGCAGTCTAGAGTTGGGGTTTTCAGATATTCAGGTTTAGTAGATTTTCTGGAGCTAGTTCAGTCTTTGGATCGGACTGCATTTGCTTATCGTTGTGCATCGTTATTGAGAGTTCAAGCTATCTCAGGATTGGCGTTTTGGAGATGAAGATTATCCGCTGCTGATGTTATCGTTTTCTTTTCCGCTGCTATCTGTTGTATCAAATATTGTATATCAATGTATTATTCTTTTATTCCGCTGTGTTATTTACTTAACTGTTGTTATAAGCTCCCGAGAACCAGATTCGACATTTGAATCTACGACATTTTGAGTACAAGTGAAGTACGGGTGCCGATTTTCGAAGGTCGACTTTTGGGTCTTGACATTAACGGATCCTTAAGAAATGTGAATCCCGAACATTTCTTAAGTTACTGCACTCACGTTAGACACTGGATAGGAGATGTCAAACCCCGTAAACATCTCTGACGCCGTTTACACTCATATTTATTTCATTGATTTAACTTACATAAGATCTTTTAGTTCTGACTCGAGTGTTTTGTCTTTTCAATTCGCTCGGGTCAGCCTGAGCATTTCAGGATTTGAAGACTCTATTTCTGGAGGACGAAGACAAAGATTTTATTACTACTATTTATTATATTCCACTACACCATTGTATTCCGCTGCATTAATTATCATTCTCTGGTATGTGTAACTCTGATATGTATTGTATAAGTATAATCAAATGTTTTGTAAAACAGCTTCATGAACTGTTATTTGATTATTATATTTTATCGTTCCGCTGCAGGATTCTATTTTGTTTCTTTTATTTCTCCACTTTTTCTTATTTACCCCATAACAATCCGCCCTTCTGTATGGTTTAAGTTGGCACGTGTGTCTGCTTAAGTGTACAAAAAGGTGGGATGTTACACAGTGGTTGGTTCAGACTTGTCAGCTGGTTGTATTCGAGACAGCTTTGTATTTGAGATATTCTGTTGTATTTTATTTTAACTCTGTTATTTATCTATTCCACTGCTTACTGTTGTAATACTCTGTGTCTGTGATTCTGTGATTGATTTATTTACCGTATATGCTGAGTTTTTCCAAATTATAAATTAACAATATGATATTATGAGCAATTCAAGTCCGACATGTGCGGATGCGAATGGCACGAAATAGCGGGTCGTTACAGTTGGTATCAGAGCTCTGGTTTTAGGCAAACTTAGCAGATATAGTGAATTTAATTATAGAATTACCTTCGTTCGAGCTTGAGTTCTCTTCCTTATGATCCGGATTTCCTTTGAATTTTGGAACTTCCCCATTCATTCTAAAATCCATCTCTTCCTCTCCCTATTCGTGTTTCTTTGATTCTGGAGCATCCCATAGCTCCACTGAATGGTTTGTAACGGGATAAACTCCTTTACAATAGGTGTTGATTTACCGAAGATTTCTATATCCTTGGTTTACGATCTTTTGCTATACCCGAATTCTATCTCTGGCGATCGAATGTCGATTTGCTCCAGAATTCTACCTCGATCTTATTTTGAAGTCACGGTTGACCCGGTTAAGGTCGCCCGCGATTTATATAAGCATATCCATCTTTTCTCTTTTGTAATTTAATCGTCTTATTCTCTTTTCAAGCCTATCTTTTAGTTGAATTCTTTTGATTGGGTATCTCTAATCTAAATCTCTATCCTTGTTCTAGAATCCATTTTGGAATCATCGAGTGAGGAGTGTATTTGTATTAATATAAAAATGTTTTATATTGTGTTGTTTGAGTTGTTAAGTTTGAATTTTGGGTTTCGATTGATTCGTCTAGCTAACGTTATCGATAGGGATTCCAAAACACTTGAACAAAGCAAACTGACACAATATTATTATCAAATTTGGTAAATGAAATAAACTTTGTATGATTATATATATATAAGTATAAATTTTTTATGATTATATTATATATATATAAGCATAAATTTTTCTAAAAGATAATTGTTGAATAAATTGGTTGTTAAGGATGATAATATTTGATTTTCATTAATTGTTTTGTAAACCATTGACTATTGTCACTTGGTATAAATAAATGAAATTATAAAACATGGTTTGTAAATTGATTTGGAATTTAAATGAGTTAAGGATTTGAGAATTTAAATTTCCGGTGTTTTTCAAATTTGGGTTTCAAAGTTTTATAAAAATAAAATAGATTATTTATGTGAAAGTATTTTTAAATAGAAATCGTTTTCCAAAGAATTTCAAAGGTTTTTAATCAGTACTCTCTTCTTTTGTCGCTGGAAAATAATTTCGATGATGACGGCCGCATCATCGACATTCATTTTCGAGTCTCGAAGTGGAGAGGCCCTTAGTAGCTTTGCAACACTTTTGTTCTGGAAAAGGAAAATGGATTTGAATTAAAATTTCTTGGGTATAAATTTATTTATATAATATACATGTATATAATTATTTCAAAATGGTTTGAAGTGAAACCGGAAATTTGAATCTTAATTTTTAAAGGGTATCAATTATTGAAATAAAGTGAAATGTTTAAATAATTGGAATATCTGAAATGATAAATGGAATTAAACCAACCTGAAATAATGAATTGGAACAAACTTATTTGTATAACACTAAATTACATTCTAAAATATTCAAAAAGTTGAAATGTTAGGATATAATAAAGGGTTGTACAAGAAGAAACTTAAGTGATAAATTGTAATAAAATGTTGTAAATAAAAGAAAACTTGTATAGTATTTAATTACACTTAAAAACATTTATATAACTTCCCTAGAAAAATTTAAATGTAATTAGAATGTAATTAGATAGTATACACCAGGATATGTAATAGGATGTCAAAATGATATTTTGATTAGGGAATTTACTAATAATAAATTGAAAAATAAATTGAAAATGGGAAATTTTATTTGTTGAATAATGTATGGTTATGAGATGTCTATGCACGTAATATATGTTGCAAAATATATATTAAGTGGAATAAATTTAATAAATAAAGGAGAATGCTAGTTAAGCAAATAAATATGAACTTAAGATTAGTAAAATTGAAATTTTAAGGGAAACAACTTAACTGGGGTCGAATGGATTTAATAAATGGGCATATAAATGAGTTAAATCTAATAAATTTTGTTTTGAAAGGGAAATTTTGTAACAAATGCTAATAAATTGAAATCAAATATATTGATTGAAATACATAAAATTGAATCAATAAAATATGGATATAATGAATAGTTATTGATTTAATAAAATGGACTGAACCAAGTGGTTGAATATTAATTTATTGAAATCTATATGGTTTTGAATTGTTAAAGTTGAATGTTGAGGTGAAATTAAATAGGGTTGATCTAATAGATTTAATAAATGAGTAAAATAAAACAAATTTTGTTGTGAAATTTTTGCAATAAAGGTTAATGAATTTGAAACAAATCAATTGAATAAAAATATATGAAAATGAAATCAATCAAAGGTGAACACCATAAATTTGATTGATTAAATAAAATGAATTGCAATAAATTAATTTAATATATACCAAATTGAAAATAAATGAAATTTATATGGGTTGAAATTAATGATTGTATCTAATATTTTATATTTTAAATCTATTCTTTTTTCTGGTTGTTTCTATTCTCCTACCTCCTTCCTTTTTGGGGACGAAAAGTTTTGAGTGGGGGAGAGTGTAACGACCCGTAAATTTTAATAGTTTTAATAATATATTTAACTGAATTTTTGTGAAATTTTAAATAATTGAATTTAAAAATATAAGTTTGATATTTGGAATACGTCTATTTAAACATAGCAAATGGTAAATTTTCATCTAAAAATATGCAAGTTTATTTTCTTGTGTAATTCTATTTCAATTTATTTAATATTTGATTATAATAAAATGTTTTCCAAACCTGAATATTTTTACACAATAAATTTGTAAATCATCTTCTGAGTAAGACGTTATATTTCGTTTCTCCAAATTTGGACTGCTATTGCTCCGTCTATCTTACTTTCGACAAAATAGCAGCGTTTTCGGTACCGATTATCGACTTTTGATAGGATGATCGTATCACTGATATCTATGTACCATTCTATTCGTCTCATCGTGCTGATCTCCATGGTATATTCATCTTTGTATTTTGAAGTCCGATACGCGACGGATACAATTTAGCAGTTCACTACACGGTACCGTATTCGTGACTTTTTAATTCTCTTTGTCGTTTCAAACTGTACCCGTGGAACCCAAGCAACCATCAATTGCTTTAATTATCTGCGTGAATCAAGGGGTTTTCCGTTGTTTTTTTTCTATTATTATATAAATTATTGTACGCCTCGTTCTTGTGACCTTAGGCTCAAAAAAAAGGCAATAGTAAGTATTTCATCCTGTAGCATTGTTCTCCTCTATTCTCTTTTCTTATCTTTTCATATAAATCAACCCGACCGCCAGTATCCTTCTAACCCACGTCAGCCATCCAATCACTATCCTCCTCTTGCATACTATCTCTCACCACCTCCATCGTTTCCTCCGCTTCCTAGCGGCCAAATTCCATCACGCCTACATCAGATGGCCCACTCCGCCCTTGTATCGCCTGCCACGTCCATCCTCAGCTTGAAGCCATCGCTACTCCACCCGCATACGGTCACCACAGCCGCTGCCTAGTAGCCATACTCGGCCTAGCCTTCGACCGACCCTCCCCTACCACGCAAGCACCTAGCTCCGGCCGACTCAGCCTCGCCCACCCATCTTCCTCCTTTGTTGCATTATACAGGTGTGTATATATATTTATATGTATTTTAGTTTATATATAAAAAAGTTATAAAGTCATTTACATTGTAGTATCTGTTGATGTATAAGTCTGTTTATTTTATAAGTATATATAAAACAGTTTCATATACATACTTTATATATATGTAAAGTGTTAAAGGTATAAACAAGTTTTGGCATACTTTATATATATAAGTCTATTGAATGTATAAACAAGTTCCGGCATATATTTTATTTTCTATAAGGTTTGTTGATATATATATATATATACTTTAAGTTAGTTTACTTTAATTTTCGTCTGTTAATTATATACATTTGCTTTTGGATTTGGTTTATAAACTATTATTATATACGGTTGTATATACATTGAAATCTGAGTATTTGTTTTCTTTTCTTTCACCTTGCTGTTGTATATATATTAGCTCTTCCTTAATCTGTTGATTTATAAGGCATTGGTTTACCTGTTATATATATAAAAGTTTAGAAGCAAACTATAGAATCGGTTTGCAGGTAGATGTTTGCATTTGTATATTACTTATATGTATAATTGTATATTATTAGTTTCACTTGATATTTAAAATAGTCGAATATATATATGTTTCGCTAATGAGGGTATATAGTTAAAAAAATTGTTAAAGTATTGTTATAGATAAGAAATATACTTTTATACAGATTTGCTTTGATTTGTTTAAAGTATAGATATAATAATATAATAAGTTTGTATTGTGTTAAATATAATTTATACATGTTATGAGCATGCTTTCATACAGAGGAACACACACATACACAAACACACACACACATATATATATATATATATAACAGTTGTTATATTTGCATATTTAAATAACAGTTTAGTTATATATTAGAATTTATATATAATGTTCTAAATATATATATGTAAGTATTATATATATTATTTTAAAAGTAATATGAGTTGTATTCTGTCAGTAAACATCTAGCTGGTAATATATTAGTTTATAATATGTTACTTTATACATTATATATATATATATGTTGGATATCGAAGGTTGTATTTGGCATTTGAGAAGTGGATCTTATATGTGTTACTGTATGAGTTTTATATTTAAACCTGTAGTCACGTATATTTTTAACCTGAAGCTGTTTTGTTTCTTTATTTTACATTTTACTATTATATACATTAATTTATGTAAGATTTGCATGTTAGAGATATATATCTAAGCCTGAGCGCGTACACATATCGGGATTTTATATTGACTATTATAATATATAGAAATATATTGATCCACATATATAAGTTTAATGACGGTTTCAGTTGAAAAATAAATATAACACTGTTTTAAGAATATATATTTTATATGAAAGTTTAATTATAGGCATATATAGCTGTATTTTTTTTTATAATAGTGTTTCCATATCAGAGTTGTATGTCCAGATTGTAGTTATATATATAGTTGACGGTCTGCATAGATATATATACCTTAATTTTCTTTATTATATATGTACATGTTTTAAGTTATATACGTCGTAGATAAGTTGTTTCATTTTTATTTTTTTGATTTGAAACTATACATGTATGTTAATACTTTGTTATATGCGTTTTAAATGTAAACAATGGTTTTAATTATATATATATATATAATTTTTATATTCATCTTGAATTTAATATTGATTTCTTGGAAAATAATATATATTCTGTCTCTAAAACCGATTCTAATTAAGTTCATCAAATCGCGTTCAGCCTTGCCCAGCTTTGAGATTCGTGCCTGAATTCATAGCTTAATTCTTTGTCAAATCTATCTAGCCTCTAAAGGGAGCAATCACTCATGATTAACGTTCTTATATTTATTAAATTTGATTTCAATTGAAACGACAATTGAAATATGCTGCTAATTTGAACTGTTAATTATTTAATTGTTATATATGATATGCTATTATCTGTAATTGTTCACCTGTGGGATATGACACCATATCTCGTTGTTCATATTTTTGTTTTATTTATCACTGATGTTATATCTCTGTTGTTGATATGTTATATTATTATCATATCTGTTATCACTCTACAAGTTCCCTGTTAGTATAGAATTCCCTATGGGTTGAAATGATACATACCCGAACGATCTATAGAATAGGAGAAAATCGTTATGGGTTGAAATGATAAACCCAAGTGATTTTAAAATTTTATTGAATTTGGGATCGCGGGTTGAAATGATATATACCCGTGTATAATTAAATTACGAATTGAAATGATAAATATCTGTATCATTTGACAATAGGATAGAAAATTAAATACAGACACCGTTGGTCTATATATATAAATATTTTGAAAACGATTTCTATGGGTTTGGAAAGAAATATATGGTTTAATAAATATTGATTTTGGTTTAAAGTGATTAATGAATATTTCAAGTTTAAATAAATCGAAGGAAATATTTAGACTATTTGTAATTTGAGATTTATTTAAATGATATTGGATTTGTTAAGTGAATTTTTAAAACTAAATAATAATTAAGTTAAAATAAGATATATATGAAATTATCAATTAAGTTTTGAAATTATGGAATATTTAAAGCTTTGAAATATATTGAAATTTAGATGGTTTATTTTGTGGTTCAAATCTGTATTTGAAATCGAAAAATTTGAAGTTGTTTAACTATTTTATTATATAAAGTATTTTTAAATTATAATTTACTTTGTAAATTATTTTAATATAACTATTTAATATAAACCATTTTAATATAAACTATTTTTATATAAACTATTTTATAATTATTTTAGTATATATTATTATTTATATCTAAACTATTCAACTGGTGGAAGTTATGATTTCAAGGTTTGGTTTTCCAAAGTATTTTGATTTCAAAGTGTTATAACCTTGAAAGTGATATGATTTTTGGAAATGGATTTATTTGAAATAGAAATGATAACGTACTGATATGGTTTTGAAATATAAAATGATATTTTGGTTTGAAGTATAAACTATTTTTGAAATGACCATAGTGTTATAATAGCGATTGGTTGTTAAAGAGACCGGGATCGGATATTGTCATACTCTCTGCCAATACCGAAAACCACTTTAACAACTGTGTATGTGGTGGAGATTCCAGAAATGAAGTAGGATGGTTTTGGTGAACGATTTCTGTATAAGGTATGACATGACTCTGACTCCCGTGAGTCAGCTTAGATGTGACTAAAATCAGGAGCTACGCTGGGCCAAGTGAGGTCATTCCTCCGATCGGGCACATTTCTTCGATACTATATTCTGATTTTTGTGATTGTTTGGTGGCCACCCCTCGATTTTTGATATGGGAGTGTGTCCGAGGTGGGCGGTAGTAGCTGCTACGCGTTACCACCAGTCCGGATCCGCAAACGATATATCTACCCTGGCATTTCCTTGTGTTCCATGTTCACATGCCCTATCGCGCCTTCTACGAGTTTTTTTGTGTCGTACCTATGGAGTGCTCCCTGATAACCCACTTGCGAGTGGAGTTTACAGTATCTATATAGACTACAGCATTATAAAAATGTGTTAAGGGGGATATGGGTAACGCCTTAACGCTATTTTAATAGTTTACTTTACTATAGACATATTATAATAGCGTATTTTACTACATAGTAGATAGTTCCATGGATCCTTAGAGGATGGAAATCCCAAACATCCTTTAAGTTACTTGTATTTCAGTTGATATTTCACTTGAGTTGGATTTATTGATATAAGAATGTTAATCCTGACTCGAGTGTTTTGGGTTTTGCTTTACGCTCGGGTCAGACCGAGTGTCGCAGCATTTGAGACTCACCTTTGGAGTTGGAGCTTCGCTTGGAGATCCATCTGCATCTATTCAGCTTTCAGCTATCCATTTGTTGGTTCAGACTTGTCAGCTGTTTGTATTCGAGACGGCTTTGTATTTGAGATATTCTATTGTATTTTATTTCAACTCTATTATTTATCTATTCCGCTGCTTACTGTTGTAATACTCTGTGTCTGTGATTCTGTGATTGATTTATTTACTGTATATGCTGAGTTTTGGCAAATTATAAATTAACAATCTGATATTTTGAGCAATTCAAGTCCGACATGTGCGGATGCTAATGGCACGAAATAACGGGTCATTACACAGGCGAAGTTCACCAGGGTTAGCCATGGCATCATCGGAGTTGGTGGTTGAAGGTAGCAGGGAGGTGTTAGGTGCTGAAGTGCTTGAAGTCATGGCCAGAGGAGAGAGTTACTGAGGTATATCGATGTGCATGTTTGTGCATATGTGCAGGTACACAGCTGATATAACTAGACATGGGGTTTTTTTGTTAAGTAGAGTGTTCTTACAGTATATTGTTATATGAAGAGAACTAGTTATGTGAATTGAACTGGACTTATAGGGTCTGTATTGGGTTGTATGAATTAATTGAGTCAAGTGGTTGGGTTGAATTAGTAAATGCCTGGGTTGTATATATATACAGAAATGCATGCTTGTATGAGTGTATTGAGAAATCTGAAGCTATTACATTCTTTTCATTTTCATTTCTATACAATTTGTAAGTAGTTCTTTCCTTCTTCTTAGATCTTAGTAATTAGATAACTTTTGTTCGTTAGATCTTAATTCTACGTTCAGTTTGTAACTTACTTCTTTTGAGCCATTACAATTTCTTGTTGTTAAGTCCTGCCTTTATACATTTCCAGTTCATCTTGTTTCTTTTGTTTTCCATTATCAGTTTTAGTTAATACCTTTCTGCATTCATTTGATATATGTTCTTGTTTCATTCTAGTAACTCTAATATCTCACTTCTTTAATTCTTGCAATTTGATTTGTTACTTGTAGCTTGCAAATATCCATTTCCTATTGTTAAATATTTCAGTTTCATATTCTGTTCTATATTCCTTTGTATATTGTTTTGTTAACTCCTACAAAAGTCCCTCTTATTCAATTTCTTGTTAAACTACACATTCTTGTACATGTTCATTCTTTCCTTTGTACATGTTGCATGAAACTATCCATGTCCACTTCAAATAGCATGTCATTCTCTATACTTTGATCTCCAATTCTTCTAATTCTTGCACCAATAATTTTTCTCATCGTTCTTCTTTAAGTACAAGTCAATTTCAGTTCAATCTTGATTCACTTCTGTTGCTTGTGCAACCAGTCACCTTCATATCATTGTTTCTTGTGCACATTTCATATCAGTGCACATTTATCTACCACCACCTCATCGCTTCATTTCCTCAAACACCCACACCATCATCAAAAACCCATCATTTCACCTTGAACAAGGCCTCAAACCTACCATGTTCTTCCATTAATGTTTGGAGGTGTTTGTAAATTGATGATGATGAAGCGGTTGTTGAAGTGATAAAAGAAAGTGTGCTTTCTTGATCTATATATATTCAAAAAAAATACCTGATAATGGACATTGATGGGAGATAAAAACTTCTTTTTACTTTATCTGAATTGTATTTTTGGATCCGATGCAAACAACATTAAGATATATCATGTATATATAGATTGGCGCTTCCTGAGAATCTCCTCTGTAAAAAATATCCTTTTTTGAATTATTCTTTTTCATAAGATTTGCTTCTAACTTAAAAGTACATCTTATGGAAGATATTTTTCCTTTTTTTTAAATTGATTTAGATCAACGTAAGCAATAAATCTTTCTCACTTCTCTTTTTAATATTTAAAAATATCCCTCTGCATATTGAGTGATTCTCCAATTTCAATATTTAGATTCCTTCATTGAAATATTCTCAAATGATTTTCTCTGGATTTGAAAACATTAAAGCTCAATAATTGTATTTGTAAAAGAAACTTTACTGCGAACTAAATCAGAACACTGAAAATACACAACATTAAACACCCATAATAAATATAATATATATTTATTATTAATATCAAATAAAAAAATTAATGCAATATTTAACAATGTTTCCATTTTGTTAATAACAAAAATATATTATTTTATAGATAAAAAATAGATATATTTGGTGTGTGATATGTTGAAACTAGTCAACTGATAACAAAAATTCTGCTTTGATGATTTTTTTTAACGGTAACACCTTGTGAAAAAATCACATATAAAGTTATATTTGTTATCATCAAACAAGACGTATACTCTTCAATCTCCCTATTTTGATGATAACAGACAACATGTTAAGATTTGACAAGTGTAATGTGCGTGTTGATTTAGTACTCGATAGCGTAAAATTAAAATCATAGCACAATGGTTCAATATATATAACATGCTTCCCCTATCGATATCTCCCCCTATATATGTAGCATATGCATTCGAGAATAAAATATTAAGCCGATAACATTTCTTCCAACATTAACAATGAATTCATAGTGTCACCAAATCTTTACCGTCCTCTCCCCTTTTTGTTTTTATCAAAAGTATAAATATTAAATAACACGGTAAGAAAGTGATAGTGAAAGATGAAACTCGACCAAAATATAGCATTAAATAATTAATGAAAATTCAACCATAGATCATAGCAACTATATGGATTAAATTCATATCCCATGAGTAGAAAGAGGATAACAAAAACAAGTATAACTAAATGTAGTGAGGTTCAAATGACAATAAACACAATTGTTCTAGCCGTAATCAATTCGAGTGAATATTTTATATGTGGATAATTTTGTCTAACTCATTGTAAATGAGATCAAGATGCTTTCACTCTTGCATTATCGTGTGGTCTGTTGGATGAAGGAGAAGCATTGCTTTATGGGTGAATATACACTAGTGTTGAAACACTTTGAGCATAGGCCGGATACCCTTAGGTGATATGCCTCTACGCCCATATCACATCCATTTTTCATGCGTAGGCCTTTGCCATTTAAATTTAAAATTTATAACATATTAAGTGCTTTACTTTTCATACGAAGCATGTACATGATTTGTCCCTTATACACACTTTTAAGTCAACCAATCTTTACTACTTTCTGGGTTATGTTATTTTAGCCAACCCAAGCATAAAACTGAAAAATATGAGTTGATAGAATATGAGTATCGAATGGTAGATTTAGAGATGGTGTGGGATATGCAATAGTCAAAAATAAAAACTTTAGAATATGCCTGATTATCAAAAATATCTTCATGTCATTATTTAATCAAGTACAAAATGCAATATCCTTAATAATCTATGTAATCGATATGAATCCTTTTAAAAATCACATAAGAAAGTTCAGTTGATTGTGATATGGTTTCAAAAGTAAATTCTCTATAAATACCTTATAGATATTTTTAGTTTTATTTTCTAATTTGAACATGATATATGAATTGTTTTAGAACTATTTGTGTAATATACATATTAATATATTTAAACATAAATCAAAGCTTCATCTCAAAAGATTTCATTACAAAGCTCAAATTTTTATTAAAAAATTCATCGCCAACAATCATCTTAAGTTTTGAATATAACAAACCCATCTCAAGAAGTTCGTTACAAAGTTCAAAATTTTAAACTTATTTTCAAAAGTCATCTCAAGCATATAAAAATCAACAATTTCAAGATGTTTCAATATTTTGAGTCAATGAATTCTTTATCAAGACTCTCTTATCAAAAGAAATTTCTCATTGAAAATACATATCAAAGATTTAGCCGAAATGCCCCATTTCAAATATTCACAGCATTAATAAACATGAAGAATAAAGAGAGAGATAAAGAAAAGAAAAAACATATTTTGGGATTTTTTATTTAAAAAAATCTAAGATGGTAAAAACATACTTTTTGGAAAAACGGGTAAAAATAAATATTTGGATTTTTCGAAATAGAATTAAAAAAATGGAAGCTCTCCATAAGTATATAGAATAAAATATGTGAAATATCAGTCATTCCATGAGAAATATGGGATACTAAAGATATCAGAATTGAGGAATTGCAAAGGTTATAAGTCACACCAGATGTTCTAATAAGAAATAACAAGTTACAGTTATACAATACCACTTGTTATCTGGGTGGCAAACAATCATATCACTTGTATGTTTATGAATTGTAAACTATTAATATACTATAATGGTTATATGAAATGTGTATGTTTATGCATCAAATACGAGTCTTCATGAGACACGTACTTGCTCAATTTTACTATTACATGATGTAGTAAATTTTGAATAACTTGCAATTTGTTGATATCATATAAGATCGGACACCAATCTAAATTATCTTTTCATGTTTCCATCTTATAGTTTAGACTCCAACAATATTTTGTATATGGCGATTGATTTAGAGAAAGTTCAACACATCAACCTTTTTTAGACTGGTCAGATTTAATCTCTGAGCATTTTGAACATTTATGAAATATCTATTCTTACATTTTTTTATTTATCCAAAATATAGAAGTATACGTAGAAGGATATCATAAAATATCTATAAAAATAGGATAACTTTTTCCAATTCAATTCCCTAATGAGGATGATGATTTTATCACAAGGTTGTGATGATGTCCAAGTCAACTTTGTTAACATCTAATTCGTTTTTAATATATATGAAATAGAAACCATTAAATGTGAATCAGTAAGTGTATCATAATTATAGATATATTTGGTTAACAAATGGAAATCTAAGTTTTTATTACTCTTAACACTAGAAGGTAGGAATGGGGACAGTAAATAGAATTTGATTTCTCCGGTAAGATGACTCTAGCCTGAGAATAAGTGGTTGGCTAGAAAAAGGTTTAAATAAAAGGATCGTGTTCCGTAATTTGATTAGTTTTGTTTCTATTGAATGTCAATTATTAATAGTATACACATTATTTCACTTCAAGAATGCCTTTTTTCTTCTTCTTCATATATCAGTTTGAAATGTACCGTTAGTGGAACGATGCTCTGTACGCCAGATGGTAATTCAGTATACTAACACAGGAATTTGTTGTTATTATGGTGCATTACTATGAACTTCAACTTATTTCCACCTGACTGATATTTATTTCTCATGTCAGCAAAGTTGTGTCTAACTATCATGAAGCCTTTATATTTTTGTTCCTTTTCCCTATTAATATAAAGTTCATATTATCAGTGAAGAAGGTAGCCCTGATTTTTCTTCCTCGCAGTTTAATGTCATTAGACAAAAATTAAATATCATGCAAGAAAATAGTATTTTTCCTACTTATTGTTATATATATATATATATTTATTTTTTTTATTTTTTTTAACCTTCCATATGCATAGTACTTTCTTTGTGTTTACTGGGCAGACACAAGGAAATGAGGATTAAAATGCAAGGGCATTATTGGCAATCCAAAAGGACACGGTTGAAATTAGTTCATGGAATTTTCATTATTAGTAGTAAAGATGTATAGTTAATGCGCTTAGCGGTTCCATAGTGGTGGTGGAGGTGTAAAAAGTTATAGTAGAGATATAGCGGAAAATAGCGGAGATGTAAAAAGCTTCATTAGATATAAAACCAAATATTTTAAATTAAATTATTCTCATTCTCACATCATTTGTGTAGGAAAAAATATTGTTTAAACTTATTGTTGGGCTAAAAAGTTACACAACACCCCAATCAAATCATAGAAGATAGATCTAACTAAAAATAATATGAAAACAATAAAAAAAAACACACGAATTTTATAGCGGTTCGGCTAATCTGAGGCCTATGTCCACTGTATTCTTTTTATGACATGTTGTTGTCATGAATACAAGGGTTTTACAATTTAGATCAGTCTAGAATAGTAAAATAGCCTCCTTAGTGACAGGCTCAAGTAAAAAAAGAAGATGAAGAATGGAAAGGCCAAAATTCCCTTCCAAGTAGCCATAAAGCTTGGTATTTATAGAAGAATCGCTCAATGAAGTCATTAGATCACAAAATAACATGTCAAACTCCAAATCTGAAAAAAGTAGGAGGAAGACGAGGTCCCCTATGCCATAAATTCATATCAATACCAACATGATATAGGTCGGTACCAATATGATTTGCTTGTAGAAACCACACAAGCTTCCTCTGTTCCATCTTTTGGCTTCAATTCATCAAGTTCTGAGCACTTTTGCCTTAGAAATCAGATTGTTACCAAGAGGTTCTGACACCTTTAGTACTAGTCCTTCCTTTTAGAGCCTTTTGGAGCTGTTCACGTACTTCTTCAGAAATGGGTCCCAGTACAATCTCCTTAGCTATTAGTGCCTTGACCATAGCTCCAAAGTTCCTCAAATTTCTTGAAATCATATCGTTATCAACCTTAAAAAAGTTTGATATCGATCTCCCCCTTAGCTTATTTTGCATTCTACTACCTTGAAGTTTCTTCACTTACCATTTCAACCATTCTTCCAAGTCCTTGAACCATTTTGTTTTCATTCTAACTCCCAGATTCGTTTGAAAGATACTTAATCTTCTAGTCGGATAACACTTGCCCCCTAAAGTATGCTTCTGTTGGAAACAAAGTGTGCTTTAGATAAAGGCTGTAACGATCTCGGATTTTGATTTATTTTAAATTGACAATTAGATTAATTTTTAATAAAAAAAATTGTGAATTTAATTGACAAATTGATTTGAGTTTTTCCAAAATGCAAATAAAATACGTGTTTAATTTCAAAACATTATCTTTTAAAATATATATGTGAATACAAGACAAGTATTAAGGTTGAAAATAAAATTTAAGTGAGAAATAGAAATAAAACTATATGAGATAGACTATAAAATAGTAAGTAAATACATTAACTAAAATTTAACAGCATAATTAAAATAGAAACTTAATTACATTATAAAGTGATATGACAAAAGAAAGATGTATTAGTTTATAAAGCAAGACAAACATAATAAATGCAGCCACCATTTTAAAAGCAAAAGAAATAAATATACTCAAGTATATAAACAAAACCAAAGCAACATCATTTCAGCTAAAACAAAGTAAGGCAAAAGAAAAATAGAACTTGCAAAGGAAATATTATCAGCCGAGACAAGCAAGTATGGCTGAAGTAAACAAATACACTCATATGCATAAACAAGTACACATGCAATTAAAGCAGCCCATAATGCAAGCATATGCAGCCATGCTTATTGAATAAACAAAGGTATCACACTGTACAAACAAAGACATCACTCGGTACACTTTTCTTTTATATACATCACACTCTTCCCCTCAGTTTCATTTCTAAAAGCTGAGCAAAATCTAAAGTAATTAACATCTCAAACAAAATTTTGGAAGATATCAAACCTGGGAACAAGATCCAGGGTAAATAAGCAAATCTGAAAACAAAGATTATCAACAATTTCAACTTCAACAAAACAAGGACCTGATCAACTCAGAGCAAGGAACATCAAGCAAATAAAACAAGAAATCAAGTCAGATCAATTTTCAAACTTAGATATCATTTCCAGTTTTAAATTCAAGCCTGTGGTCTCTGTTTTCAAACTGTTCCAGGTGAGCAAACTACTTTGTTAAAGCTTAAAATCTGATTTAAATCTTGCAAGTATGCTGCTGTGAAAATCTCTGGTATAAATGTGAATATACTTGTATGTATATAAATTTAGGTGTGCATGTTTGAGTTACAGGCATATTTGCCTCTGTCATTTCCAGGTTTTCAAAAACCTGTTTAAAAAATTGATTTCTCTTCCCCTGGATCTTGTTAAACTTTAAAATCTAAACAGAAATTATTTGTTTAAACATGTTTTAAGTTTTAAAAATAAATTAGAGTAAAAACAATTAAAGTTTTCTTTTGGAAATTTGAAATTACAGGCAAACTCAAACATGTTGAAAATTTAATTATCGTGATTCCTGATTTCAAGTATATAAATCGAAACGTTTTTGAAATTGATGATTTTTAAAAGCAAGATCAAGATTTTTAATGAACTGTCGATCAAGAAAATCAAAGTTGAACGGAAATTGGAATTCAACCCTTTCCTGGCGATTGGCATGGTAGGTGGCGGCGAGGTCGTGGTCGAAGGTGGCTGATAGGTTGCCGGTTGTGGGAAAATTACTCGTAGAAATTCTGAAGCAATGTGGTGACCGGGGATAGGTGATTTAGGGTTTGTGGTCACGTTTGAGGTGCTCGCGTTCTCGAGCAAATCGCGGCGTCATCGTGGTGTTTGAGGTGATCGGTCCGGTGGGAATATCGGCACGTGATCAAGGCGAAGCTTCGATCGAATTTTGGTGGCCTCTGATGGCCAAAGGTTGGAGGACGAGACAATTTTCTGGTGGTTGTTTTGATGAAGTCTGGGTCGTATAGCTCGATCTCGGATGCGACGTGGGTTCACGCTTCAGGGTAATCGGAACGATTGGGGAGGACGTTCTCAACTTGGCGACGTGGTCGGGGTTGATCGGAGGAGCTCCAATTTGCCGTGCACGTGTATGTGTATCACTGTGTATCAGTGGTAATTTTGTTTTGGGGAAGAAGGATGGGTCTCGGGGAAAGGCTTGAGAAATTTGTATTTTGGCTCGAGTGGGTTTTTTTTAACAGTTTTTGAAATCTTAAATCAAAATAAAGTTAAAAAGAAAAGAAGAAGAACGTGAACTCTCGGGGTCGAACTCGGAGTTGGACTCGGGTATTCCAACAGTAAGCTCGGGATTTATGCAGTTTTGACTCGGGTCTGGAAAAATTGATATAAAAATAGTTTTTAACCTTTAAAACAAAATCAAGTTTATTTAAAACAATTTTTGTTAAACCCAGTTCTTTTGTAAATAGTAAATGACCAAATGGAACTTAAGAATGTTGAATTAAGCGAGTGTTTAAGATAATTCAATTAATTAATGTGATTAATTAAAGTTAAATTAATATGAGTAATTAAAGGGTAGTTAATTAATTAATTAAGGATTTATTACTTGATGTAATGAATCAAAGGATAATTAATTGATTGAAAGTTAATTAATTAAAGTGATTAATTAAAGTGATAAATTAATAAATCTAATTACCTAAGATTAATTAATTAAAAGTTAATTAATTGATTAAGGGTTAATTTAAAATTAATTAAAGATTTAAAATGGTAATTAATTAAGGATAATTAATTAATATGATTTATTAATTAAGGAAATTCATTCGAGAATAATTAATTGATTAAAGGTTAATTAATTAAAATGGTTTATAATTAATTAATGATTGATTAACCAAGATTAGTAGTTTATTCATAAGTAATTAATCTGATTTAAATCAATCAGATAATTAAATAAATTTTACTTATGATTATTTGGATTCTATTGGATGATTTGATTGTTTGATATCCCTGATATATGATGCTTTGTGATACATCGTGATTTATGTTGTGATTTGTAATTTACTTATCTGTGATATATATCTGTGATCTGTGAATGAACGATAAGCGTGATAGTTAATACCGCTTATCAACTATATTTCTGTATTCTGATCTGTGATGATTGTATGATGTTGCACTACTGTGTAAAACCCCTGGACTACACTTTTACACACACAAATATGGATTTCACGTGGAAATCGGTTAAGTCACAGATAATTTAAATTTGATGTTTTTGAAATTGAAATTTTAATTTCAATTGATTTTGAAATTGGAAATTTGGGTTTAAAGTGAAAAGCTTTTGAAATGGAATTTCAAAGATAAAAGTTATTTTGAATAACTTAATCGAGTTTTGAAAATTTAAATAATTTAATTTAAATTTGAATTCAAGTTTGAAATTGAATTCTATGATTTGAAACTAGGGATTAAAAATGTTGTACAAGTTATATATGGGTTAAACCATTTTAAAGGTATTGATTTGGGAATTTGAATTTAATTCAAGGGTTTTAACCCGTGTAAATATAACTGGATTTTTCTGAAACGAAACTATTTGTTTTCAGATAGTAAAAGCTTTCACATAAGTAATGAACTTCCAATTTGTGTTGAAAGGTTTCAAGTTTGAAATAGAATTGAAATGTTTTGAAAACTATGAAATGAGTCTTTAATTCAAAGACCGAACGAGTTAATCCAACTTGAAATGGAATTGTTTTGAAAGACTATGAATGAATCTTTGGAAACGAGTTTTGAAAGCTATAAGTTAAATCTTGATTTAAAGATTTAACGAGTAAACCTATTCAATTAAAATGGAAATTGTTTTGAAATCCATGAATGGATCTTTGTGAACGGGGTAAACTTTGTGAATTGAATCTTTTTGTTTAAAAGATTAAAAGTGTGGAAATTGTTTAAACCATTGAAGGTTTTTGAAATGAATCTTTTTGTTTAAAAATTGGAAATGGCAATTTGTTTTAACCATTCGAATGAAAGGTTTTGGGTAATAAGTTGTGACTTAATTGAAATCCCAATATCCATATGTTTTTAAATATTGTGCTCACTATTCGGGTTGGCCGAGAAAAGACCTTTGTGTCATATAACCCATTCCGAATTAGTGATACGACGATATGGATCATATTGAAGATCGGTGATGAAGACCGGATATTTTCGAAAATGAAAGGACAGCCTGTCGAATGTCTCTGCACCGAGTTGCTCCGGTATAGAGATTTATATCACTCTTCTTGTGATGGGAAGTCCGGACGTGATTAGTGAATATCCGAATTGCAAGGGCTTCTTTGGAAGTGCCTTCGGTTCTGTTCGAACCCGGAACAGACTTGTATGGTTGTGTGTCTGACGTTACACTTTGAGATGTAAAGCTGGTTTCTATCAAATACATTTCTGTTGGTGGCGGAGAATTTATTCTCTTAGCTTAACACCCTTCTCTGAGACGTACGAGCTAAGAGGTTATGTAGTTGATGGTTACTAGTGATACATTCCCAATTAGGTAATGTGGCATACGAAGTGCTGTTGATCATCTGTTGGTCAAAGCGTTGCTTTGTGAAAAAGCATGGCTTTATGAAAAAGCGTTGCTTTGTGGACGAGACTTCGTCGAGCCTCACAACCCGGTAATGGTCGAAACAGGAATGTTGCGGCAAAGGTTTGTAGGGGTAGCGCCCCTAGGGTATGTCATTTTCTTCTGGATAAAAGGTGATATCATGGTATGGAGCCCAGATATTTTACCTATGTTGATGCTGCACCGTTATTATACTTTGTGGTTGTTGCTTTATGATCGAGACGTCTCGGATAAAGGTCGGTGACAACCGGGGGATGACATGACTCGTGTGTTAGTTACCTAGTTACAGCTTGGTTAAAGCGTGAGGTAGCGTCGGCCTTGTGTTTGCAGAGATCCAGTTAGGTTCTCGGGCCGTCTTTCCAGAGGCATTTCCATTTCGGTAAGGAAGTTCCTTTGCCTGACCATTTGTTGGAAATCCAACCAAACAATACGAACCCTGTACGGTTTTAGTTGTATTACCTGCTATGGAATGTGGCGGTAACCTGCTATTGAACATGGTAGCTATAGTAGGCATATAATAATGGTTGTATGCTGGCTAAGATCTATATTATATTTTCGAAATGGCTTTCTACACTATGCACTAGTAATAATATCAAAAGAGTTTTATTTTGCGTAGTAAGCATGTTTGACTATCATAAGAAGAAATATCCTCCAATTCTACGTTTGCATTGTGTGTGTGGCGGGAGGTCTTATGGTAGTTTCATTTTCCAAAAGCATTGTGGGTTTCAATGTTAAAATCCTTTTATTGTTTGTTTAAAGATAAACTGTTTTTGTTGCTCACACCAGTCCCATGACTGATCCAGAGTTTATTGTTTCTTTCCTAAACTCTGGGTGCTCAAAAATTTTCTACACGGGCAGTCTATAGTTGGGTTTTTCAGATAGTCAGGATTAGTAGATTTTCTGGAGCTAGTTCAGTCTTTGGATATGGACTACACTTGCTTATCTTTGTGCATCGTTATTGGGAGTACGAGCTACTGCTGGATTCCTCTCTTGAAGACTATTTTAGAGTTATTTTTTTTCCGCTGCTGATGTTATCGTTTTCTTTTCCGCTGCTATTTCTTGTATCATACCTCTGATGTATATTGATATTCATTGTATCACTCTGTTGTATCGGATATTGTATCAATGCTGTATATTAATATTTTATTCATTTCTTCCGCTGTGTTGTTTACTTAACTATGTTATAAGCTCCGGCGACTCGGATTTGAACGGTCGAATATATGGCATTCGAGTACGATGTAAAGTATGGATGTTGATTTTCAAACGTGAAAATCCGAGACATTACAGCAAGCATGTAGAGCCATTCACACAATTCCATTGGTCATCCAAGAATTTCTTTGAATCGTCATCTCTATTCCATAGGCATTCGTTCAACCACTTTAAATTACAGTCGTACCACTTTCCACACCTCGGTCAAGGTCTATATTTATCGAAGATCATTCCATGCCTCGGCCAGGTTACCGATATTCCAGTTTCCCCCTAAACTCAAGCAAGGACCCTAAGACAACATAGAAATAAGGAAAATCAAGTCAAAAGTGGAAGAAAGGAGGCACAAAGAGGGTGCTCAAATCATGGCCGTGGGCAGTAAAGTGGAGGTGGAGGTGGCAAAGTGCAAAAGCAAGGAAAAAGTTAGATCTTTTGGTTATTTAGTGAAGATAGGAAGGGTTCTTATGTTTGTGAAGGATTGTTCTTATGTTAGCTTGGTTATGGGGTGAGTTTACTCACCATTTTATTGTGTATGGTGTGATATATTTGTTGTGTATAAATATAAAGTTAAAGTTAACTAACAAAATCCTAACTTTGGACCATACTTGCTTTTGAAAGTAAATGACAACTCTATATTGTATATCATCACTTCTATTACCCTCTACAACATGTAACGTGGACTCGCTTTATGTTTACACGTTTGGTTGTATGTGCCATTGAAGTGTATTTGAAAATGTTTGAAGCAAGAATAGTCGCTATAAGCGCACTTCACAAATCCCTTGTGTTTAACTTGTTCAAAATGGTCGTATGTGAATATATTGTGAAAGCATATGTTTTGGGTGTCCTTTACACTTATAATAGAGTATGGGACAACAATGAATTGGCTTGGAAAATTATTGAAATGATATAGCAAAGTTATAAAGGTTTAAAGCGAGAATTAATTGATGTAGATGCACTTTGAAACGCCTTGTATTCAGCAATTCATGGTGTGAATCAATCTCCCTACCAAAACTTTGATCATGGTGTGACCTAGGGCATCCCAAGGTTTAACTCGAGCCTTTCCCAAAGAAAATGTCTAAGGACCATAACTTAAAGGTGACTTCGCATCACCGCCTCCTTTGCTTCGGGCCACTCTCAAGGAATTATCCACTTTGCCAGGGTCTCACGCTTTGCACTTCTAAGTGTTTGAATTATCCTCCACCAAAGTTTGGTTGACCATGAATTGTCATTTGAATTCCAATAAGGCGGTTCTCTCAAAGGAATGGTTGGATCGAACGCATTATGGCATTCAAACAATTCCATTGCACAACACTTCTAGTCACTGCACAATCATGTGTTCCTACAAAAACACCCTGCATCGCTTTAGACAGCGGTTTCATTATCGATTATCCAATAATAACGGGTAAGATCTGACACACAGTTCCATCGTGCGATGGGGCATAATTTCCAACATGTGCGGGCTATCTACATAGAATGGTACGTTCATCGTGTACAGGACACATGACACACTACATAGATTGATACTTCAAACTGCCTCGGTCGTCATTCAGAATCTAATTGGTCGACACATGTCGACATCTGTTGATTCTGAGCGTTGGTTGCATGGGCTTATATTAAAATAGAATTTCAAAGTAAAACATACCTGACCGTGTTTACCATCAAGTTTTCCAGTCCAGAATGACTCACCATTCACCTCGTTTCAACGTTGGTGCTGGGCCATAACTCCTCCTGAAGCCATGTCTACCATGGCTCAAGTCTCAACATTCATACCCTCCAGAACTAGATGCTCAACTACAGTGAGTTACAGGGGATGGTAGTACAAATAGCTCCAATCTAGGATCCATATCCTCCCCTTAATGAATAAGTCGGTTTAAGTGTTCTGGATGATCCTCAGAACAAATGCCATCGGTGTTAGCAACCAAATAACTCTAAACTATATGCTTTCAACATGGAATCCCCGAAAGTGATGTCTTGCTACCAACAGTTAACCAATGGGCATGCAATCCTCCCCATGGTTATACAGCCTACAACAAGTACATGTGCCTAGGCGGGTGTAACGATCTGGAGTTTTGTCGTTTAATTTTGTATATGTAATTAATTTTGAATATGTAATTAATTTTAAATATTGTAATAATTGGTTTTTTATAATTTAAAAACTTGAGCTCGAATATATGGTTTATTAAATCTTTGAATTTGTGGATTAATATTTGAATAGTGATTCAAATATAGGGATTTTTAAATTTAATATAAATTTAATGGATTTAAGGACTTATTTAACTTCTTTTAATTAATAAATAATAAAGGTAAATTTATTTTGTAAATTTACTTACAATAATAAATAGTTCGGATAATTAATCGAAAAACTTATTTTATTATAATGATTCAATTTTTATTTATGCATTTTTAATTCAGTTTATTGATTTTTCCAAAAAATTTAAATTGAAAGATATTGAACTTTTAGTTTAACGATTTATTGAAAAACGACGGTGTTATTGTGATTTTATAGAATTACTAACCAGTATATAGTATTATTATTTTGAGGTCGCATCACTATTCTGAGCGCGATCATATTTTTATTTTATCATTTAGAATTCGTATGCAAATGAATATCTATGCTACGAAATGCTAAAATTTGAAAATTTTATATAACTCAAGTCTTAGCTAATACCACACATTTTTTCTCTTATCCATTTACCGATTCATTCACATTTCAAAAAAAAATGAAATTTCTTTTTAACCACTTCTTTTAAAAATCATAACAATGCAAATAAATTACAAAAAATGAAAAGCTTTGATCTTTGGGTTTGAATTGGGGAGATCTATCTTTTGACATGAATATTAGAGAGTGAGGCCACTTTGGTTGAGCTCGACAATTTTGCTTAGAGACTTGGCTAACTAGGGTTTTGATTTGGAGCAAACTGAGGTGGAGTTTGGGTATTCGAAGCATAGATTTAGGCTAGAGGATCGATACGGCAAAGTTTGGGAGGTGCGACCTTGTATGGTGCAGTTATTTTTGCTTTGAAGGTGTGGAGACATTACCTTTTGGGAGAGAGGTTTGAGTTATACACAGATCATAAGTCGCTGAACATGAGACATCATAGGTGGTTAGAGTTTATTGTCGCTTATGATTTTGGAATTGAGTGCACACCGGGGAAAGGCAACAAGGTTGCAGATGCACTTAGAAGGAAATATCAGAATGCAATATTAGCGATGATTGCTGAGTGGAAAGATTTGGAAGCATTAGCAGATTGCAGAGTGTAGTGTAGATCTAAGGCTGGGTCTAGCGGAGAAACCGTAGTGTTATCTTGTTTGGAGTTCGACCAGTAGTGATCGAAAGGATTGCTTCTAAACAGGAAGTGGATCCAGTATTAGCTGAACGGATCAGGAAGTTAAGAGATAGAACCGAGAGCGATGACTTAAAATATTTCAGTCTTGACCAGAATGAGAGGTTGAGAAAGGAAGGTTATGTGTTTTGAGTGTAGGAAACCTAAGGAAAGAAGTCTTAGAGGAATGCCATCGTTCGAAGTTCTATATTCATCCACGACGTACTAAGATGCACCAAGATATGAAAAGAAGTTTCTTCTAGGAAGATATGAAGTGGGATATCGATTTATGGGTAAAGAAGTGCTTGATTTTCCGGCAAGCAAAGGCCAAACACCAAAAGTCAAGTGGGTTGCTTCAACCGCTGGATATTCCAGTATGGAAGTGGGATTCTATTTTTATGGATTTTATTCATAGGTTGCCAAGGTCGAATAGGAGAAATGATAGTATATGAGTGATAGTGGATAGATTGACCAAGAGTGCATATTTCATTCCAGTTAAGTCAACCAGAATGGCACCTGTTTTGGCAAAGTTATTTATGAAGAATGTGATTAGACTACATGGAATTCATAGTAGTATAGTTAGTGATAGAGATCCATTATTCACTAGTGAGTTCTGTAAAAGTCTACAGGAAGTTTTGGGAGCCAAGCTCAAGATGAATGCCGCTTACCATCCAGAGACTGATGGACAAATGGAAAGAGTTATCAAAATCTTGGAAGATTTGTTAAGAGCTTGTGTGTTAGATCTCGGGGGATTATGGGAAGACCGTCTGCATTTAGTCAATTTTTCGTATAACAATAGTTATCAAACTAGTATTGGGATGGCACCGTTTGAAGCTTTGCATGGAAGGCCATGCAAATCTCCCATATGTTGGTTAGAGACCGGGGATAGGTTGGTTCTTGGTCTAGATTTGGTCAGAGAAGCCGCGGAAAAGATTGAGGTCGTTCAAGCTAGAATGAAGGAGGCTTAGTCTAGACAGAAGAGTTATACAAATAAGAGATGGAAAGATTTAGAGTTCTTAGTTGGAGATCAAGTTTTCGTCAAAGTGTCACCGATGAAGGGTGTGATTGGATTTAGGAAATCATGAAAATTAGCACCGAGATTCGTTGGACCTTTTCCTATTGTTGAGAGGATTAGGAAACTCGCATATAGAGTCAAGTTACCGAGAAGTTTAGCAGGAGTCCACGATGTTTTTCATGTTTCTCATCTCAGAAAGTGTGTTAAAGACCCAGAGACTACTGTTGCACCGACTGTGCTAGATGATTTAGTGGTAGAACCGGATTTGACTATAGTGTGGAAACCTATTCGTATTGTTGTAAGAGATGAGAAGAGGCTTAGAACCAAGACGGTCAGATTAGTCAAAGTCCAGTAGAGTGACGAAGACAAGGACTATACTTGGGAGACTGAGAGCAGGATTAGAGATACTAATCCTGACTTATTTGATTGTATGTTTTACCTTCTTGTTTGATTTGTTGTGTACCTTATCGTAATTTCGAGGACGAAATTCTTTAAGGAGGAGAATCTGTAACACCCCAAATTTTTGGTAACATTATTTAGGATATTTAATTAGCTAAATTAAATAGAATAATGTGCTGATTAGGAGATTGAGATTTGATTTTAATTAAGGTGTAGCCGTGCCATTTAAACAATGAATTAAAAGAAGAGTTTAAATTGAAATTGAGGAGGGGTAAAATAAGAAAGAGGCCATTCCTATACCCTAAACCCTTGGTCGTGTATCCCTACACGTCCATTTCATATTATCAAAAAATTTAGAACTAAGGTTGGCCACTATTAACAAGAGAAAGAGGAAGAAGATAGAGAAAAGCTAAGGAAGAAGCTAATTCAGATCAAATCCTTTCACATCTCAATCTCTTTAATCTCTAAAGCTAAGGTGAATAATGTTACATCTCAAATTTTTATTATTTTTGGTTTTAAGATGAATTTCGAATATTTTGCATTGATTTGCCATGTTTTTGAGTGATGGAATGATTACGTATAATTGGTGATGAATTATGGTTGTTTATATTGAATTTATGATAGGTTTTAAGGTGAAAACCCTAAAAATGACATCCAAATGACTTGATAATTTTTATGAAGATCATAAATGATATTTTAGAGATGGGTTTCAATTTTTGGAATTTTTTGAATAATTGTGGAATTTATATGAATTTTCATGTAAAGAAAATGTTAATTTGGATTAATAATTATTTACAGTTAAATAATAACAGATTTGGGTCTGAAAGTTTTATGTGTTGGAAAACATATTAAAAGAGATTTTATGGAATTTTTGTAGATTTTTCCTAGGTATTTTAATGGATATATAAAATTATTTAAGGTATGGGACTTAAATGTTTTATATATTTTTAAAAGGAGAATGGGCTTTTTGCAAAATAAATCAAAAAGATTAGTTCTGGAATTGTAGTACTTTTTATTGCTAAAGAAAGAGGCAACCAATCAAAATTTGACACGTAAAGCAGGTTAGGTGAAAAGAACTATTTGCTACATGTTTTTCACTATTTCGATGCTTTCGGAACCTGCTTCCGCCTTGGTTGGCTTTCGACTAAGTCCCTCCGCCTTCAACACCATCGAAACCAATGCGCATGGTATCAATGTATTGGTACACAGTGAATTGGATAGAAGGCGAAGGTATGTAGTCGAAACATTGGATTCCGAAGGGGTTGAGACAGTACTTTGCTTTTAAATTAAAAATACGCCTACTTGCTTTCGACTAAGTAGCTTTCGACTTAGTTAGCTTTCGACTAGGTCAAATGATTTAAAGGAAATGGTTTCAATTGGGTCGCGCCTCTATTTTTAAATAATTGCTTTCGACAAAGTCGAAACCTTTTGCTACCGCCTTATTACCTTTTGACCCAGATGGTTTCGAAAAGGTTGCTTTGTTTTTAAAATATGGCCACTTCTCAAATGCTTTCGACACCATCACTTCATTACTTAGGAAACGGTTTCAAAACGGATGTTTTTGACATAAATGTTTTAAGATCCTTTTTATATAATTGAAGTAAAACACAAATGGTTTCGAAAGAGATAGTTTTAAAAGGTTTCGAAACAGATGTTTTCGACTTTTGAAATGACCCTCCAGATTTTTACCTCAATTATTATGGATTTTTTTTTATATTTCTATATTTGTATTTCAATTTAAATTCTCAGAGTCGTTTTCTTTTCAAACAATTTGTCCAGGATTTTAAAATTCCTACTAATATAAATATATCAGTTTAATCATAAAATATACATATACATATGATGATGTATATGTCCCTCTTGTTTAAATCAGAGTGTATATATATATATTTTAATTTTTTTTGTAAACAAGAGCAAGTTCTGTTTGATTTGAATTTGAATTAATCTGCTCATACTTAAATTCCCAGATTTTCTGATATTTGCAGTGTATAAGTAGATCCTGTGCATACTTATTTATACTAGATTTAATCATGCTAACCTTGATTTTTCTATTAATTTTTATCTTAGCAGATAATCTCAGAATACTTGAGATTGTCATTATTATTTTTTAGCATAGTTCAAATGTTAGATATGTGACTAAGTACCAGAAAATGATATATACATTTATCATTTTCAACTCAGGTGTCTTCTTTGAAACCCTCTTGCTTTTGATTCATTCAATATAGTTTTTCTGTTTTAATCTTGACCATTATGATACAACTATGGATTGAGCATTTGCATAAAATTTAGCTGTGACAAGAATCTAAACTTTAAAGTATTTACCAGAATGTAAAGCATCTCCTGATTTGATAGATCAAACCAGTGCAAAATGCACATCTGTTTTTAGCATTTTAAAGTGAGTTTTTGATTTAACATTTGCAAAAGAAAACTAAAGAATTTGAAGTGCCTTTTTCTATCAAAATGTAATCAAACATGTTCAACCAGAGCTCCAGTCTTTTGAAGCTGGTTAATTCATGTATTTGTGTCAGCCAGACACTTGAATCATGTAACAATGATATGCCATTCATCTGCATAGCATCTGAAGCTCTTTTTCTTTTTGCTTCGTACTTGCTCTTCTCAAAACAGCCCAGAAATGGATTTAAATCTTTTTACAAAATATTCCAGTGAAAGACAATTAAATACTTAAAAGAATTTTCTCCAGTTTAAATCCATATTTTACCTCAAACTCAATACTTATAAATAACTCAAATTTGCCTAGTACTCAATATAGGTTAGGCTAGACAACTGCTTAAACATATATATATATATATATTCCTTTTTCCAGATTTTCATATCTAATAGTTTAAGCATATTATTATTTTTTTCATATTTCAGACCATACTTCAGTACTCAAACCATTTATACATAACAGAACTCAACTCTAGCAACCAGTTTAACCAACATAACAAAGTCATTACATATCAAGAAATTTAAAAACTCTATTTCCATGAATACATGCAGATATCTCATTTTATGCTCTTATTAAAACTAACAAGCATGCTCATCCATTTTTCTCATTAGCCATAATCTTCCTTCCTACTTAAGTCTTGCATCCCCTGAAAGAGCATTGGTGGCTGCCTCAGTTTGAAATGAGACGCCCCCATATGCCATGAGCAAATAAGGGTCAGATCAATGATCTGGTATGAGCAACAACAAAATATTCATAACATTAATCAGATAGAAGATAAGCATATATTCTGGCCTTTGCATATTCAATTCCTTTAATCATCTGTTTTACTTTGTTTCAGATAATTTTGTACATGAATGATAACTTTATCAATCATTCATATACACATAAATAATTATACAAACATGAACATTCAATAATTGCAGATAGAAGCACTGGAACAACCATGGTTCCACTTCAACCAATTTTGAGAAAACTCAAGTTTCTATTTCACCCTTTATAGGTTGTATTAACCATTTAAAATTCCTAACCTCATCTGCTATCAAGGAATCACGGGGGCACATTGCAATGAACTAATTCACATCATTGCACAAAGATCTCAGGGCTTAAACAAACCATGTGCCAACTTGCCTACTTCAAATATAACAAGCATTCCAGCAGCCTTCTTGGTTTACCATCCCTAGTTTATTTACTAGTAGTTTTTTTTGTTTAAAATCCTACCATCAGATAGATAGGTGAACATGTCACTGTAAACAGGGAAACATCCATACATCTTACTAGCATAATCATTTACAGGGATGTGGTCAATAAATGTCTTGATCACAAAATAGAAATACAAGGATATACTCAGCTGAACAAATGAAGCATGGCATGTTGAGTTATTTGAATTTGCTAATTACTATGATTGAACCAGATTCAAAATCTAGCTTAACCATAATTTTTAACTTGTGGTTTATCTATTTAATTAAGGGCTCAGCACATATAGAATTTCTATTGCACCCCTAATAAATTTTTTTTAGCCTCAGCACTTATACAAAGTATAATGCAGCTCATAATATTTTTCTTTATTAAAATTTCCATGCCATAGATCCATATCAGTTAAGAGTATTCTTAGCTTTTCTGAATGCAGTAAAAAGATAGTGGGTTACACATCAGAAGGAAACATCATAACAGATCAAAAATCATCCAAAAACATCCATAATAAAAAAATCATGACAGATCAAAATCATCCAAAGAGCATTGATAAAACCATGTTCAACAAAACTAAGAAAAATACAAATAGCAATATAGAAATTTGGCTGCTTCATATCAAGTCTTAATGCCATGAATTTAGTGAGATTACTCACATAAGTTCTTCCTGCCTTTGATAAAAAATCCCAATATGTTTCTCCTTCTTTTTTTTTCTCCTTATTTTTAAGCAACTCGGGTAGAATGATTTTCTGGTTATAACTACCTATTTATATAAATGTTTTCCTTTAGGGTTTTACCAAGATAAAATTCCATTTTTGTCCTAGCTAAAATCATGTATTTTGCATTTCTATGTTTTCACATTTCCCTCCTTGATACCTGTGATAACCCGGATTTCTGGACATCTGTAATTGATATAATAATTGGGTAAATTAATAGAAATACTGAATTATAGATTGAACAAACGAATCTGATCAAATAAATATTTATATTTATAAGTTGAGCAAATTAAATATGTGTTATTATGAGCTGATTCTAAATTGAGTTTGAATTTGAATTTGAAATTCAAATTGATAAATATCTTAAAAATAAATTGGATTTTAAAAAACTCTATATTTTAAAGTTAATAAGAAAAATTTTCTAATATAATAATATATAGGTTTATATATATTGTATTGAAAGTTATGTTTTAAAATTTATATATGTAATGTAAGGTTGGTTTGTAAATATATAAGGTGAGATTTAATTAAAGATTTAAAAAAAAAAATATACTTTTCTTTTATATACTTGGGAATAGATATAGTTAGTATATATGTAAGTAAATAGAAAGCTTTGATATGTGAATATCTTTTAGAACTATAAGTATAAAATTTAAAGTACACAAGACATATGTAAATATAAAATAAATAATCTATATAAATAAATAAAAATTAAGTAGGGATCAAGATATAATTTATAAATAATTTAGAGGTAAGGATATAAACATAAAATTCATAGTTAAGACATTTGTAAAATATATAACATGCAAAATTACATGTGGCAATGATTTCTTTAAATTGAATTTTAAATAAAATGTTGAGAACCAGGCTATTTTTCCAGTTCAAAAACTTTTATTCTCAATTCATTCATCCTCCTTCAAAACTAAAACCAGAAGTAAAACTAATAAGAGAAAATCAAAACCGTAATCAACATCAGCTCCAACTTCTTTCAAGTATGAGCAAGAATTAAAGCTTTAAACAAGCAATCAACCTGAATCATCAAGCAAATTCAAACTAAATCAAGTCAGAGGTCAGATCAAAGTTTTCAAAAACAAATGCAGGCTTCTCTGTTCTGATATAAAGGTGAGCAAACTTTATCTTTTAAACCATATTTTCTTGGTTCTTATGCCTGTGATGAGAATGATTTGAAATATTGTATGAATGTGTATATATCTGCAAGTTTATATGTGCTTCTATGTGTGAATTGAGGTGTGCATGTTTGTGTTATGTATATGCACCTCTGTTGTTCTTCAGGCAAGTATCATTCATAGGAAGAAAATCATACCTCAAAATATAAAACGATATAGGCTTCGATCTCTAAATGAAAAGTGATGAGAACTATGTAATACTAATTTTAAAAATAAAAACAAGCAGAATAATTAAGCAGTTTGTCTGGAAATTGGGATTTACAGTATAAAATCAAAAATAATCAAAAATTTGATATTCATAGTTGTGTGTTTTAATTATACGATCTGATTAGTATTGCGAAAATATGAATTTAGATATAGAAATCATAATTTTTAACATTGTGAATTTCGAGATATCTTGAGATGATCGTTTTGGGGTTATTCATCAAATTCTGACTAACGTCGATGAATTGTGGATCGTGCCTCTGGGCAAAGATAGCTGGGAGGATGTAGATTTTAGGAAAATTAGTGGAAGCATTTTTAGATGATCATGGCGAAGGGTTGACGTCAAACTAGGGTTCGATTCACAGTTTGGGTTGTTGTCGTTCTCGAGCAATTCTCATCGTCGATGAAGCATTATGGTCGATCGGACCAGGGGGAATGAATTTATTGTTGTGTGGCAAAGCTTTGGCCAAACTCGTGTGGATTCTGGTGAATTTGGATGGCGTGGCGAAGAGTTTTCATCGGCAAGTTTTAGTTCCGGTTGAGTTGATATGCTAAATCTCGTTTCGGAGCTGAAATCATTGATCTGGGTTATTGTGTTGATGGAAGAGTTGATCGGTGACATGATGAAGGGGAGGGCGATGATCGGAGAAGCTCCGATCATCTGTGCACGTATACGCGTGCATGTGTGGAGTCTGGGACGTTGTGATGTTTGGGGAATAAGAAGTATATCGGGTCGAGCTCGAAGCCATTGGCAGATTTTCTCGAAGCATAAGAAAGGGAGTGAGAACTCGGAGTGGGGCTCGAGAAAAATGAGTAGAAGCTCGGGTCTGTTTTAAACTAATACCAGGTTTGCAAACTGTTAAGAAAACATGTTTTCAAGTTTTAAGATTCTGAAAGTAAATTTTGTATAGATTTTAAAAGCAAAGAAAATACAAGTTTTTAATTGTAAAATAAAACAAGTATTATAATTTTATTCTTAAAGCAAATTGTTTTTATATAATAAAAGTTATTCATTTTTGGGTGGATAAAAGTGCTGTAGTTTATTTGACTTAAAATTAATTAAACTTTGTTTTCTTAAGTCTATTTTGAAATAAAAATTAATAGCCTAATTTAAGAAGCTAAATGGTTTATCTTAAAATAATGTTTTGATTTATAATTAATTTAAAGGTATTAAGTTAATTTATATGTTAACGATAATTTATTTTTAAGGGTAAATTAATGGTTAAAGGATAATTAATTAATTAGAGAATTAATTACTTAATGATGTGATTAATTAATGTAATTAATTAATGAAGGTAATTAAAATTACTTAAGGTAAGTAATTAAATGATAGTTAATTAAATTAAGTAATTAAAGGATAATTAATTAATGTGAGTAATTAAGAGTTGGATTAATTAAATTGATTAATGAAGGTGATCAATCTTGCTTATGAATGATTGAATGATGATGAGTGCTTTGAATTGGTTGATATCTCTGATATAAATTGCTTTATGATGTGATATGTTTGTTGGACAGTGATAATGTGATTATCTATCCATTATAAATTGTTGTGTAAAAGTGATATCCGGTAATTAAAGTTGAATTGTATTTAAATCAAATAACTTGGATTTAGTTGACATTGGGGTCGAAGAGACCGGGGTCGGGTATCGGTTAATACCCGAACACCACTTCGATTCTGTAGGGATTGGTATAGGCTGGTATCGAATGATTTAAGTGAATTGGACCACTTAATCTAAGTTTTGGAACTTAGAAATTGATGTGTGGAATAAGTGATGTCTATAACAAATTGTGAATCTGTAAATTGATACGAGTTACCCGGGTTTAGTTATGTTTAGACTTGATATTTCAAATTATATGGGTTTACTCACGCTGGTTTCCAGCCTGACTCGGGTGTTACTTTGATGTAATGCTCGGGTCAGACCGAGTATTACAGATTTCCAAGTAAGGACGTTCTGGAGCTCAGGAGGCGAGCTGGATGGCAGGAACGTATGGAGTATATTCCGCTGTGATATTATAGTTGTCTGAGACATGTTAATTTTAACTGTCTAGTACATTTGTGAATATTGTAACTCTGATGAATTGTATGTAAAGTAACAATTACAGTTTCTTTTATAAAATTTCTATTATTTGTTATTATATTTAATCCGCTGCGAATGTGAGATGTTGTGTTTTCTGTTCTTCTTTCTTCTTTCTGTTCTTTCTTCTATCTCTTTTCTTTTTCTCCTAACTATCTGGAATTTTCTGGTTCGAAAATCTCGGGTCGTTACATTTGGTATCAGAGCGAAGGTTAAGCGAGAACCTTGGCTCTGGTGGGATTACTCATTAAGGATAGGGTCAATAGTACCCTAAGATGAGTTGAGTGTATATATATATATGAGAGCGTACTTGTTATTTTCTTATATAAAGATTTTAAATGGTTTTAAAAATAAATGACTTTTATATAAGATTATATTTTGATATATAAATCAATATTTATTTCTAATAAATATTAAGGTAATCAGTTGTTAATCATTGGAATTAAATAAAATAATGAGAATTAAGTGGTAATAGTAATACAACCAAATTTAAATTGAATGAAGATAAGTTTGAAATGGATCCAAACTGAATTTAAACCCTTGAAATTGTAGAAGTGTTATCAGAATAAAGATAATAATGAATTGGTTTCCAGATATGATAATCTTGGTTATTATCATAAATGATTATTGTGTTTAATAATGAAATGTTTTAGGGAAGTAAAACATTTAGGCAAGTATGACTTGTAAATTGAAGTGGGTTTTAAATTGTGAAATTTTAAAACCTAAGTCTACAAATATTTGAATTGTTTCAAAATGTTAAGAGAAATTTGTTTTGAATTAAAACCAAAGGTGGTTTAAAATTTTAAGGTATAACTTGGGCGTAAAGGAAATAAATATGTATAAATGAGGATATACATAATATCAAAGATGATTTGAAATAACTCTAAGTGTTGAGTTTTAAATTTTTCCTTGGAATGTGATATGAAAACCCAAAGTGATAAGTTTTTGAACTTATAAGTGGAAAGATTATTAATATAAAGTTTAAAATTTGAAATGGGAATTCAAATTGGGTAAAGTTGGTTGGATTAAATTGAATTTAACTTAAGGAAAGTTAAATGAGTTTAGAATGAACAACTTGAATTAGAAATTTCAAGATGAAATTAAAATTTAACTTGGGAAGTTAAATGGTTGATTTGAAATGGGAGTTATGAGTGATCTCAAAAATGGGTTTGAGATCTGGAAATTGAAAATGGATAATAAATTAGAATCTGAAATTTAATCGTTTTTGAATTCTTATTTGAACTTTATAATAAGTTAAGTAAAGATAATTTTAAAATGAAATTTTGGAATTTGGATTCAAAATAAAATGGTTTAAAAATTTAAGTTGTTAAATTAAAAATAAAGGGTTGGATTATTAATTTAAAAATAAAGGTTAATTTGATTTAAGGGGTTAAATCAACATTTAAAAATTTAACTCGAATTTATATAATTCGAGATGGTTTTAAGTTGAGATTTGAATAGAATTAGTTCAAATTGAATTTGACTTAAATTAATTATAATTGTAATTAAAAATGGATAAGCATAAGTTTAAATGGAAAATTTGAATTGAAATAATTTGAAATAAAATTGAAGTTGAATGAGTTCAAATTCAAATGGGAATTGGGATTAATTCAAACTGGAATTGAAATAAATAAAATTGGTTCAATTTGAAATTTATATGAATTAATTGAAATTGTGATTAAAGTTGAATAAGATTAAAAATCAAATGGAATTTGATTTGAATTTGGAAAGGAATTAAGGTTAATTCAACTTGAATTGGGATTAAATCAATTTCAATAAAAATTGAAGTATTAAGTCAATTTAAATGGAAGTGGAAATTTAAATTGAATTGATGGGAAATTAAACAGTTTGACTCTGGATTATTTTCAAAATAAATTGTTTTAATACAAATATATTTTCCAAACTATTTACTATGCAATCTTTCTTCTTAAAACCCCAAACTGTTTTATACTTATTTTACAATTATTTAGGAACTATTTAACTATTTTGAAACTGTCTTATAAACTAATTACTATTTTTTTTAGTTACTTAAATCTAATCACTATTTTAAAAACTATTTTGCAATTATCTAATTATTTTATACCTACTTAAATATTTTACAAACTAATAACTATTTTTCAACTACTTATCTATTTTAAACTTTTTCAAGCTATTTTTAAATTTATATAAGTCAGAGTTCAAACTGTTTGTAATTAAAGTAATAACTCAATTGGAAATGGAAGCAATTGAGAATAAGTGAATGGAATTAAAGGAAATGTGAATAGAGAAGAGAATTGATTTGGCTAATAACCAATAAAGATAAATACGTAGGATATACGTAAATTATTCTATTCGCATAGTGATTTGATCCAGATTCGAACACAGAATTTCGAGATAGTATTATCGATCCGAGTTGGGATTTTTCGCTCGACTTTCGACGGCGAACCTGGATATGGATTTTTGATTGGTTCTGGATATTCTCTATCATAGTTGTGACTATGCAAGGAGAATGACGGTTTCTGATCAGGAAACCAGATCTGAGTCCGCACTAGGAAGTCGGGTGGACGATACTAGTTCGAAAGAGAAATTGTGTGATCGAAGAGCGATCGGATTGATATTGCGTACGGATGATATGTGTACATCGTACGAGTTTGAATGAAATTGATATTGAAGTTTGTGAATAAGGAATTTGAAATGGTTTTGAAATGAAAAGTATATTTGTGAAATATAATGGAATTGGATATTTCTTTGGTTGAAATTTACTTTATGGAGATAAGTAAATGGTAAATAAGTTTATATAAAAAAAAAAAAAAAAATCAAACTTGAATATTTGATTTGGCAATAAATAGTTATATTTTGTAATATGATAAACTTCCCTTATTGAATCTAGCCAGAATAAAAAAAGGGTTTTGAAATATTTGAAGTATAAAAGAGGTTTATACAAATTTGAAATGATCCAAAGATTTTTAAAGTTATATATATCTATATCTATATATATAAAGGATCTTATGAGAATGATTTTGAAAAAGGTTTTGGGAACCTATGAATTTGGAAAAGGCTTTTGATTTTTGGAAAAATCAATTTTGGATTTTGGAAAGCCTAGTTTGAGAATTATCGATTTTAGTAATCGATTTTGTATAAAGGAGATTTTGATAAATCATAAAGGGTATGATTTGAAGATACTATAAGTATCTATAGTATAAAATGTTTTGAAAATAGCTCTGGGAAAAAAAGGCGCTTCCTTGAAATGAACTTCTCAGGAGTACCACTGGGTGGTACTGCCTTGAGCCCCAAGGGGGGTTTCTAAAGTTGATCCTGTGAGGAGTCCGGACAAAACTAGTTCCTGAGGATTATTTGTGTAGCGAAAGTCGAGGGGCTGGTGCCCACAGAGGCATTTGAGTTATGCTGTGACAACAATTTAACTCAATGTCACTGCGATCTACTGCAGACCATAGCGAAAGTCATGTGTGCCGCTGAGAGCCAACTGTCTACGTTTGATTTTATATCGGTAGACTGTGACACTATGGTAACATAGCGAAAGTCGTTTGTGCCGCTGAGAGCCAACAGTCTGCGTTTGATTTTATATCGGTAGACTGCGACCTATGTGGGAGAAGTTTCATTTTGACAGCGAAATCGTGTGTGCCGCTGAGAGCCAACAGTTACATGGACTTTTGCTGCGACGGCAACGTAACCCTGGGATGTAACTGCGATCTGTTGTGGGTTCCATGCTATCATTAGTTACATGGACTTTTGCTACGATAGCAACGTAACCCGTGATGTAACTGTGACCATGGATGGGGGTGATGATTTCCAGAGCATTCTCACCAAAGATATTTCCCCTATTTTCAAAAACGTTTTCGATATTTTCAAATAAAGTATTTTCCAAATATTTTCATTGGGTGTTGAAAATGGGTCTGCTAAGTACTTATAGATTTTCAGTCTTACGCCTGATCAACGTATGACCGAATTTCTGTGAGAACGAGAATGGACTTGTTGAAACATCGAGTTATAAAAGTATTTTTATAAAAACTATTTTTTTTTATTATATAAATTTTGAAAGTGTTTTAAAAAAAAATGATCAAAGAATAATTTATCTGATTTTAAATTATTGAATAAAATTATGTCTTCGTTCCTTTTCGAGGACGAAAAGATTTTAAGGGGGGAGGAATGTGATAACCCGGATTTCTGGACATCTGTAATTGATATAATAATTGGGTAAATTAATAGAAATACTGAATTATAGATTGAACAAACGAATCTGATCAAATAAATATTTATATTTATAAGTTGAGCAAATTAAATATGTGTTATTATGAGCTGATTCTAAATTGAGTTTGAATTTGAATTTGAAATTCAAATTGATAAATATCTTAAAAATAAATTGGATTTTAAAAAACTCTATATTTTAAAGTTAATAAGAAAAATTTTCTAATATAATAATATATAGGTTTATATATATTGTATTGAAAGTTATGTTTTAAAATTTATATATGTAATGTAAGGTTGGTTTGTAAATATATAAGGTGAGATTTAATTAAAGATTTAAAAAAAAAAATATACTTTTCTTTTATATACCTGGGAATAGATATAGTTAGTATATATGTAAGTAAATAGAAAGCTTTGATATGTGAATATCTTTTAGAACTATAAGTATAAAATTTAAAGTACACAAGACATATGTAAATATAAAATAAATAATCTATATAAATAAATAAAAATTAAGTAGGGATCAAGATATAATTTATAAATAATTTAGAGGTAAGGATATAAACATAAAATTCATAGTTAAGACATTTGTAAAATATATAACATGCAAAATTACATGTGGCAATGATTTCTTTAAATTGAATTTTAAATAAAATGTTGAGAACCAGGCTATTTTTCCAGTTCAAAAACTTTTATTCTCAATTCATTCATCCTCCTTCAAAACTAAAACCAGAAGTAAAACTAATAAGAGAAAATCAAAACCGTAATCAACATCAGCTCCAACTTCTTTCAAGTATGAGCAAGAATTAAAGCTTTAAACAAGCAATCAACCTGAATCATCAAGCAAATTCAAACTAAATCAAGTCAGAGGTCAGATCAAAGTTTTCAAAAACAAATGCAGGCTTCTCTGTTCTGATATAAAGGTGAGCAAACTTTATCTTTTAAACCATATTTTCTTGGTTCTTATGCCTGTGATGAGAATGATTTGAAATATTGTATGAATGTGTATATATCTGCAAGTTTATATGTGCTTCTATGTGTGAATTGAGGTGTGCATGTTTGTGTTATGTATATGCACCTCTGTTGTTCTTCAGGCAAGTATCATTCATAGGAAGAAAATCATACCTCAAAATATAAAACGATATAGGCTTCGATCTCTAAATGAAAAGTGATGAGAACTATGTAATACTAATTTTAAAAATAAAAACAAGCAGAATAATTAAGCAGTTTGTCTGGAAATTGGGATTTACAGTATAAAATCAAAAATAATCAAAAATTTGATATTCATAGTTGTGTGTTTTAATTATACGATCTGATTAGTATTGCGAAAATATGAATTTAGATATAGAAATCATAATTTTTAACATTGTGAATTTCGAGATATCTTGAGATGATCGTTTTGGGGTTATTCATCAAATTCTGACTAACGTCGATGAATTGTGGATCGTGCCTCTGGGCAAAGATAGCTGGGAGGATGTAGATTTTAGGAAAATTAGTGGAAGCATTTTTAGATGATCATGGCGAAGGGTTGACGTCAAACTAGGGTTCGATTCACAGTTTGGGTTGTTGTCGTTCTCGAGCAATTCTCATCGTCGATGAAGCATTATGGTCGATCGGACCAGGGGGAATGAATTTATTGTTGTGTGGCAAAGCTTTGGCCAAACTCGTGTGGATTCTGGTGAATTTGGATGGCGTGGCGAAGAGTTTTCATCGGCAAGTTTTAGTTCCGGTTGAGTTGATATGCTAAATCTCGTTTCGGAGCTGAAATCATTGATCTGGGTTATTGTGTTGATGGAAGAGTTGATCGGTGACATGATGAAGGGGAGGGCGATGATCGGAGAAGCTCCGATCATCTGTGCACGTATACGCGTGCATGTGTGGAGTCTGGGACGTTGTGATGTTTGGGGAATAAGAAGTATATCGGGTCGAGCTCGAAGCCATTGGCAGATTTTCTCGAAGCATAAGAAAGGGAGTGAGAACTCGGAGTGGGGCTCGAGAAAAATGAGTAGAAGCTCGGGTCTGTTTTAAACTAATACCAGGTTTGCAAACTGTTAAGAAAACATGTTTTCAAGTTTTAAGATTCTGAAAGTAAATTTTGTATAGATTTTAAAAGCAAAGAAAATACAAGTTTTTAATTGTAAAATAAAACAAGTATTATAATTTTATTCTTAAAGCAAATTGTTTTTATATAATAAAAGTTATTCATTTTTGGGTGGATAAAAGTGCTGTAGTTTATTTGACTTAAAATTAATTAAACTTTGTTTTCTTAAGTCTATTTTGAAATAAAAATTAATAGCCTAATTTAAGAAGCTAAATGGTTTATCTTAAAATAATGTTTTGATTTATAATTAATTTAAAGGTATTAAGTTAATTTATATGTTAACGATAATTTATTTTTAAGGGTAAATTAATGGTTAAAGGATAATTAATTAATTAGAGAATTAATTACTTAATGATGTGATTAATTAATGTAATTAATTAATGAAGGTAATTAAAATTACTTAAGGTAAGTAATTAAATGATAGTTAATTAAATTAAGTAATTAAAGGATAATTAATTAATGTGAGTAATTAAGAGTTGGATTAATTAAATTGATTAATGAAGGTGATCAATCTTGCTTATGAATGATTGAATGATGATGAGTGCTTTGAATTGGTTGATATCTCTGATATAAATTGCTTTATGATGTGATATGTTTGTTGGACAGTGATAATGTGATTATCTATCCATTATAAATTGTTGTGTAAAAGTGATATCCGGTAATTAAAGTTGAATTGTATTTAAATCAAATAACTTGGATTTAGTTGACATTGGGGTCGAAGAGACCGGGGTCGGGTATCGGTTAATACCCGAACACCACTTCGATTCTGTAGGGATTGGTATAGGCTGGTATCGAATGATTTAAGTGAATTGGACCACTTAATCTAAGTTTTGGAACTTAGAAATTGATGTGTGGAATAAGTGATGTCTATAACAAATTGTGAATCTGTAAATTGATACGAGTTACCCGGGTTTAGTTATGTTTAGACTTGATATTTCAAATTATATGGGTTTACTCACGCTGGTTTCCAGCCTGACTCGGGTGTTACTTTGATGTAATGCTCGGGTCAGACCGAGTATTACAGATTTCCAGGTAAGGACGTTCTGGAGCTCAGGAGGCGAGCTGGATGGCAGGAACGTATGGAGTATATTCCGCTGTGATATTATAGTTGTCTGAGACATGTTAATTTTAACTGTCTAGTACATTTGTGAATATTGTAACTCTGATGAATTGTATGTAAAGTAACAATTACAGTTTCTTTTATAAAATTTCTATTATTTGTTATTATATTTAATCCGCTGCGAATGTGAGATGTTGTGTTTTCTGTTCTTCTTTCTTCTTTCTGTTCTTTCTTCTATCTCTTTTCTTTTTCTCCTAACTATCTGGAATTTTCTGGTTCGAAAATCTCGGGTCGTTACAATACCCCGGCTACCTTAGCCAATTATGGTTAGTACTCCTTTCTCTTTACTTTTTTCCAGAAATAGCTATTTTTGTATACTCACCCA
This sequence comes from Allium fistulosum, assembly GCA_030737815.1. Taxonomy (NCBI): domain Eukaryota; kingdom Viridiplantae; phylum Streptophyta; class Magnoliopsida; order Asparagales; family Amaryllidaceae; genus Allium; species Allium fistulosum. The sequence continues at coordinate 490,246,648 of CM060905.1, read as the reverse complement.
AGTCATGATAAATGTGTGACTCAGTCATATTATATTTTTCTTTTCTTTTATTCTTTTCCAGAAACCTTCTTTTCCATTTTTACCTACACTAACATATTGACTTTTATTATATTTCATATTCTTTTTTATGCTATTTCTTCTTGCTTAACTTTAACATTTTCTGCTCACAGAAAATATACATGTGTATAGGTATATAAATATTTATTTATTTTTATTTAATTTCCCCCATGTTTCATAGAAAAATACATATAGGCATATATTTCATTTTTAACTTGGTTTGGCCTATGTTAAAATCCAATACCTTAAATAAGAATTCATTTTCTTATTTTTTTTTAAATAAAACTTTTCTATTTTTTTTCCACAAATTCTTGGATTTTCCCTGTGCCATTTCCAGTGTGCATATGCACACATATCCTTGCACATTATTTAATCCCAAAAATTTTACCATATTAAATCCAAATATTTCAAAATTTAAATTATCTTATTAAAATAATTTTTCACAAAATTTTGGGGTATTACATTCACCCTCCTTTTAGGAATTGTGTCCTCACTTTTTTTTTCCTAATACTTATAACAAGCATTTACTGACTCTAAGGGATTCATCAAACATATGCATAAGCAAACAAATTCAACCATAATAACCACACATATTAAATTCTCCAGAAATTAAAAATTACCTTTAATTTGCAAAGAGCTTAGGATAATCTATCCTAATTTTGTCTTCTAGCTCCCATGTACAATAATTAGGATCAAGACTCCACTGGACCTTCACTAGTTTCAAAGTTTTGCTTCTCAATTTCTTTTCTTCTTTAGCTAAAATCCCCACTGGTTCTTTCTCATAAACCAAATTAGGATTTATTTGAATTTGGGTAGGCTTTTCCAGAATTTCTTCTTTATCATGTACCCATCTTCTAAGTTGTGACACATGAAAAACATTATGCATTGCTTTCATTTCCTCTGGAAGTTCTAATTTGTATGCTAATGAGCCTATTCTTTCCAAAATTTTATAGGGTCCAACATACCTTGGTGTGAGCTTACCTTGCTTGCCAAACCTCAGGACCTTTTTCATGGGTGAAACCTTGATGAAAACAAAGTGTCCCACTCCATATTCCACCTGCTTCCTCTTCATGTCTGCAAACTTCTTTTGCCTATCTTGAGCTGCTGCAATTCTTTTTCTTATTAGCCCAATTTTCTCTGTAGTCTCTTTTACATATTCAGGCCCTAAAACTGCCCTCTCTCCTGTCTCTACCCAACATACAGGTGATAAACATGGCTTGCCATATAAGGCTTCAAATGGAGCCATCCCTATGGTGCTTTGATAACCATTATTGTATGTAAACTCAGCTAGATGGAGATGATCCTCCCAGTTGCCTCCAAAATCCAATGCACATGCTCTCAATAAGTCTTCTAGAACTTTGTTCACCACCTCAGTTTGTCCATCTGATTGTGGATGGTAGGCAGTGCTTAAGCATAATTCACTCCCCATGGCTTCTTGAAAACTTTTCCAGAATCTTGAGGTGAAGATGGTATCCCTATCACTCACAATGGTTTTGGGAATGCCATGCAATCTTACCACCTCCTTCATAAATACTTGAGCCAATTTTGGTACATTTCTTTCTGATTTCACTGGGATAAAATGTGCTACTTTAGTTAACCTATCCACTATTACCCATATGCTTGTGTTTCCTCTTTTAGATCTAGGCAGGCCATCTATGAAATCCATAGATATATCCTCCCATTTCCACTATGGTATGCTTAGAGGTTGTAACAACCCTGATGGTCTTTGTGTTTCTGCTTTAACTTGTTGGCAAGTCATACACTTTGCAACATGTTTGGCTACATCTGACTTCATTCCCTTCCACCAAAAATTTCTTTTCAAATTTTGATACATCTTTGTACTGCCTGGGTGTATGGAGTACTTACTCCTATGGTATTCATTCAATATTTCCTCCTTCAACTCCATGTTCTCTGGAACACATATTCTATCCTTGTTTCTCAAATAACCACTTTTATCAATATGGTAATTTGTCACTTCTTCCCCTTTAGATATGATAATTTTCTTCTCAACTATAATAGGGTCTTGGTCTTGCATTTTACTTAATTTCAAAATTAATTCAGACTGAAGTGTCATCAAGCTCAACTTCCCTCTATTTTCCTGTGCACCATGCACATGTACATCCATGTGCACACAGCCATTTTCCAATTTCTAATTCAGCAAGCAAAGACAAGTCCTTAAACTCTTCTATCATCATCATAGCTATCTTAGCATGTTGTCTACTTAGAGCATCAGCAACTTTGTTTACTTTACCTGGTGTATAGAGTATATCTAAGTCATAGGCAGCTAGAAACTCCACCCACCTATGTTGCCTCATGTTTAAATCTTTTTGTGAGAATAGATATTTCAGTGCCTTATGATCAGTGTACAAAATAAATATTGCACCTAATAAGTAATGTCTCCAAAGCTTTAAGGCATACACTACTGCTGCTAGTTCAAGATCATGGGTTGCATACCTAGTTTCATGTGGCTTTAATTGCCTAGATGCATAGGCTATTACTTGGTCTTGCTGCATCAACACAGCCCCTAGCCCAGAGCCACTTGCATCAGTATACACAATTAAGTTTTCATTCCCTTCTGGCACTCTCAGTACTGGTGCATTAACTAAAGCTTCTTTTATTTTGATAAAAGCTTGCTCACATTTTTCAGTCCATATAAACACTTGAATCTTTCTAGTTAAATTTGTAAGTGGTGATGACATTTTAGAAAAATCTTTTATAAATCTCCTATAATATCCTGCCATCCCCATAAATGATCTAACCTCACTCACTGTACTTGGTCTTTTCCATGCTAGAATTGCTATAACCTTATTGGGGTTCATTGAAATTCCTTTTGCAGAAATGACATGGCCAAGGAAATGTACTTCCTCCTTCCAAAATGCACATTTTGAAAATTTTGCCTTTAAATCTTTTTCCCTCAATCTAGACAAAACCAGATGCAAATGATTTTTATGCTCTTCTACTGTTTTGGAATAAACCAAAATATCATCAATAAAAATTAGCACAAACTTGTCTAAATAATCTCTGAATATTCTATTCATTAAATCAACAAAATATGAAGGGGCATTTGTCAGCCCAAATGGCATAACTAGAAACTCATACAAACCATATCTGGTGTTAAATGCAGTGTACTTAACACTTGAGTCTTCAACCTTCATCTTATGGAACCCAGATGCTAAGTCTAACCTAGAAAATATTTTAGCTCCACTGAGTTGATCAAAGAGATCATCAATTCTAGGCAATGGGTATTTGTTCTTAATAGTAACTTTATTTAGCTCTCTGTAATCTATACACATTCTCAAAGTACCATCATGTTTTCTTACAAACACTATTGGAGCACCTCGGCATGAATTGCTTGGCCTTATAAATCCTTTGCTTTCTAATTCTTCTAACTGATTTTTCAATTCTTTTAGTTCACTTGGCCCCATCCTATAGGGTTTCTTTATTATTGAGCTTGCTCCGGGAATAAGATTGATTTGAAACTCTACTGGTCTATGGTGTGGAACACCCTTAACCTCCCCAAACACATCCAAGTATTCATTGACTATGGGAATTTCTTCAATAGTAAGTTCACTGAAATCTTTTCCCAAGTCAATTAAGTGATATAATTTTCTTTCTTTAGCTACTTCACATAAAATTGTGATTTTCTGGCCTCTAAGATTTTGCAATGATATGGTGGATGAATCTAAGTTAATTATGGCTTTAAATTGCCTTAACCAGTCTACCCCCAATATAACACCTATATTTGGATAGTTTAAAACATATAAATTGGAAATAAAAGTATTTCCTCCTATGTTTAATTCCACATCCACACAAATCATATCTAAAACACTGGAACTCCCAGTGGACTTTGTATAAACAATGGAGTTTCAACCAATATGCAATTCAATTTTAGCATTTTAACTAGTTCATAAGAAATCAAAGAGTGAGTTGCCCCAGTATCATATACTACTGCTATGGGTATGGTACAAATAAGTAATGTACCTTCCACTTGGCTATGGTTTACAGCATTAATTTCCACTGTAGATTTGCTTCTGCCCTCCAGATTTGCTAATTTCCCTTGCTGCTTGTACTAAGGACAGTTCCTCTTCATATGCCCCTCTTTCCTACATAGGTAGCATTTGAAGGCTCCTCCTTTTAACTCTGGGCACCTTGGTTTAATGTGTCCTTCCTTTCCACAATGATGGCAGACCAATTTCTTCTTAACATCATTAGCCTTGGTGTCATTGGCCATCTTGTTGTCTGTCTCCTCCTTCTTTTTATCATAAGGGTGATATCTTCCCTTATTCTTCTTATTATTTTGGTTCTTAAAATTCCTGTACTTCTCTCTTTCCTTGTCATGCTGCTCCAATTTTAGAGCCAGATCTATTACTTGATCAAAAGTCCTATCTGCATATGGTAACATGGCTCTGCTAAGTCCTGGGTTCAAACCTCTAATGTACCTATCATTTTTGGATGCTTCATCTACCACTAGCATTGCTCCATACTTGGATAATCCCTCAAACTTTTGAGTATACTCAGTGACATTCAAAGTTCCTTGCCTGAGTTTAATAAATTCTTCAAGTAGTGTGGTCTTAGTTGATGCTGGTACAAATCTTGCCTCCAACATCTCCTTGAATTGATTCCAAGTGATTTCATTTTCAATTCTCCCAGCTATGATCACCTCCCACCAGCCTAAAGCTACTCCTTTCAGCTGTCTTGAAGCCACTTGCCTCTTCCTCTGATCATCAAGCTGCATATCATTGAAAATCCTATCCAGTGTTCTCAACCATGCTTGAATTTCCATCACATTCTCAGTCCCTTCAAAACTTTTGCCTCCCAAGTTTGTATAAGCCTTTAATAGTTTTGAAAGTTCCTCACGTGGATTCTCGGGCCTATGCCCAATTCCATCCCTTAAAACCCTTACAAACTCTTGCATATCAAGCATTTGTGGTGCGCTTGTTCCTGCATGATGTGATCCCCTTCCTACCATGGTTTGCTAACCAAGTTATGGGTAAATAGTATTAGTGTATTGTGAGTATTTTCTATAGTTAATATTTTCCTATCTAAATTATTTCATCCAAAACAAACAAATATAATACATTTCTATAGTATTCAACAATCAATGCAACCATTTGCTCTGATACCAACTGAAATGACCCTCCAGATTTTTACCTTAATTTTTATGGAATTTTTTTTTATATTTCTATATTTGCAATTCAATTTAAATTCTCAGAGTCATTTTCTTTTCAAATAATTTGTCCAGGATTTTAAAATTCCTACTAATATAATATATCAGTTTAATCATAAAATATACATATACATATGATGATGTATATGTCCCTCTTGTTTAAATCAGAGTATATATATATATTTTAATTTTTTTTTTGTAAACAAGAGCAAGTTCTGTTTGATTTGAATTTGAATTTGAATTAATCTGCTCATACTTAAATTCCCATATTTTCTAATATTTGCAGTGTATAAGTAGATCCTTTGCATACTTATTTATACTAGATTTAATCATGCTAACCTTGATTTTTCTATTAATTTTTATCTTACCAGATAATTTCAGAATACTTGAGATTGTCATTATTATTTTTTTGGCATAGTTCAAATGTTAGATATGTGACTAAGTACCAGAAAATGATATATACATTTATCATTTTCAACTCAGGTGTCTTTTTTGAAACCCTCTTGCTTTTGATTCATTCAATATAGTTTTTCTGTTTTAATCTTGACCATTATGATACAACTATGGATTGAGCATTTGCATAAAATTTTGTTGTGACAAGAATCTAAACTTTAAAGTATTTACCAGAATGTAGAGTGTCTCCTGATTTGATAGATCAAACCAGTGCAAAATGCACATCTGTTTTTAGCATTTTAAAGTGAGTTTTTGATTTAACATTTGCAAAAGAAAACTAAAGAATTTGAAGTGCCTTTTTCTATCAAAATGTAATCAAACATGTTCAACCAAAGCTCCATTCTTTTGAAGCTGGTTAATTCATGTATTTGTGTCAGCCAGACACTTGAATCATGTAACAATGATATGCCATTCATCTGCATAGCATCTGAAGCTCTTTTTTCTTTTTGCTTTGTACTTGCTCTTCTCAAAACAGCCCATAAATGGATTTAAATCTTTTTACAAAATATTCCAGTGAAAGACAATTAGATACTTAAAAGAATTTTCTCCAGTTTAAACCCATATTTTACCTCAAACTCAATACTTATAAATAACTCAAATTTGCCTAGTACTCAATATAGGTTAGGCTAGACAACTGCTTAAACATATATATATATATATATATATATATTCCTTTTTCCAGATATTCATATCTAATAGTTTAAGCATATTATATTTTTTTTTTCATATTTCAGACCATACTTCAGTACTCAAACCATTTATACATAACAGAACTCAACTCTAGCAACCAGTTTAACCAACATAACAAAGTCATTACATATCAAGAAATTTAAAAACTCTATTTCCATGAATACATGCAGATATCTCATTCTATGCTCTTATTAAAACTAACAAGCATGCTCATCCATTTTTCTCATTAGCCATAATCTTCCTTCCTACTTAAGTCGTGCATCCCCTGAAAGAGCATTGGTGGCCGCCTCAGTTTGCAATGAGACACCCCCATATTCCATGAGCAAACAAGGGTCAGATCAATGATCTGGTATGAGCAACAACAAAATATTCATAACATTAATCAGATAGAAGATAAGCATATATTCTGGCCTTTGCATATTCAATTCCTTTAATCATCTGTTTTACTTGGTTTTAGATAATTTTGTACATGAATGATAACTTTATCAATCATTCATATACACATAAATAATTATACAAACATGAACATTCAATAATTGCAGATAGAAGCACTGGAACAACCATGGTTCCACTTCAACCAATTTTGAGAAAACTCAAGTTTCTATTTCACCCTTTATAGGTTGTATTAACCATTTAAAATTCCTAACCTCATCTGCTATCAAGGAATCACGGGGGCACATTGCAATGAACTAATTCACATCATTGCACAAAGATCTCAGGGCTTAAACAAACCATGTGCCAACTTGCCTACTTCAAATATAACAAGCATTCCAACAGCCTTCTTGGTTTACCATCCCTAGTTTATTTACTAGTAGTTTTTTTTGTTTAAAATCCTACCATCATATAGTTAGGTGAACATGTCACTATAAACAGGGAAACATCCATACATCTTACTAGCATAATCATTTACAGGGATGTGGTCAATAAATGTCTTGATCACAAAATAGAAATACAAGGATATTCTCAGCTGAACAAATGAAGCATGGCATGTTGAGTTATTTGAATTTGCTAATTACTATGATTGAACCAGATTCAAAATCTAGCTTAACCATAATTTTTAACTTGTGGTTTATCTATTTAATTAAGGGCTCGGCACATATAGAATTTCTATTGCACCCCTAATTTTTTTTTAGCCACAGCACTTATACAAAGTATAATGCAGCTCATAATATTTTTCTTTATTAAAATTTCCATGCCATAGATCCATATCAGTTAAGAGTATTCTTAGCTTTTCTGAATGCAGTAAAAAGATAGTGGGTTACACATCAGAAGGAAACATCATAACGGATCAAAAATCATCCAAAAACATCCATAATAAAAAAATCATGATAGATCAAAATCATCCAAAGAGCATTGATAAAATCATGTTCAACAAAACCAAGAAAAATACAAATAGCAATATAGAAATTTGGCTGCTTCATATCAAGTCTTAATGCCATGAATTTAGTGAGATTACTCACATAAGTTCTTCCTGCCTTTGATCAAAAATCCCTATATGTTTCTCCTTCTTTTTTCTCTCCTTATTTTTAAGCAACTCGGGTAGAATGATTTTCTGGTTATAACTACCTATTTATATAAATGTTTTCCTTTAGGGTTTTACCAAGATAAAATTCCATTTTTGTCCTAGCTAAAATCATGTATTTTGCATTTCTATGTTTTCACATTTCCCTCCTTGATACCCCGGCTACCTTAGCCAATTATGGTTAGTACTCCATTCTCTTTACTTTTTTCCAGAAATAGCTATTTTTGTATACTCACCCAAGTCATGATAAATGTGTGACTCAGTCATATTATATTTTTCTTTTCTTTTATTCTTTTCCAGAAACCTTCTTTTCCATTTTTACCTACACTAACATATTGACTTGTATTATATTTCATGTTCGTTTTTATGCTATTTCTTCTTACTTAACTTTAACATTTTCTGCTCATAGAAAATATACATGTGTATAGGTATATAAATATTTATTTATTTTTATTTAATTTCCCCCATGTTTCACAGAAAAATACATATAGGCATATATTTCATTTTTAACTTGGTTTGGCCTAAGTTAAAATCCAATACCTTAAATAAGAATTCATTTTTTTTTAAATAAAACTTTTCTGTTTTTTTTCCACAAATTCTTGGATTTTCCCTGTGCCATTTCCAGTGTGCATATGCACACATATCCTTGCACATTATTTAATCCCAAAAATTTTACTGTATTAAATCCGAATATTTCAAAATTTAAATTATCTTATTAAAATAATTTTTCACAAAATTTTGGGGTATTACAGCTTTAATGGGTTTATGATCCTTTTGCTCTACTTGAAGGCCTAATCCAAATGGTTTCGACCGAGGCGTTCTTCAATGGTTTCGAAATGGTAAATTTTTGAATGGTTTCGAAAGGTTTCCACATGTTTTAAATTGAACCCAAAGTGCTTTCGAAAGGATTGAGTTTTGACTGTTTCGAATAGTTTTTATGAATGGTTTCGAAAGGGGCGGTTCCCCAGGGTTTCGATGGGGTTGAAAGTGAAGGTTTTTCCTATGTTTTTGAAAGGAAATATTTAAAGGTTTAAAAAGAGGATGTCTAATGTTTTTAAGCTTTCGGAGAAAATAAAGGAAAGGTTTTTCCAATGTTTTCGAAATGCTTTTAATGCTTTCGAAAGGGTCACTTTCAATGGTTTCGAAGGGGTTACCTTCAAGGATTTTGAAAGGGTTGTTTAACGGTTTTAAACAAGGTTTCGAATATATTAAATAGGCAATATAGCCTATGTATTTTCAAGTTAAAAAGGGTTTTAACTTGTTTTGGAAGGGTAGTCAATCCTTATTAAAATTCATTAGCATTATTTTGATTGAAGTATATATATAACATGGCAAAATAGCTTAGGGTAAAGCTAATAATATATTTTCCTTATATAAGTATGATTTAAAAGGTTAAATCATTTTAAAAAGGTTTTCAAGGAAAAAGATAAAGGTGAGTTAACCCTAAGAAAATGATTCGGACAGTTAGTCTAGTTTGTGGCAGTCAACCCAGTTTAATGGACAAATAGTCCATTTGTTAGCATAACGGACCTTGCTATTATGTTATGGACAGATAGTCTACTTATTACCTCTTTTTATGGACGTATAGTCCATTTATTAGCATAAAGGATATTGCTAATTTGATATAATCGGTTTGATTAACCAGTTTGGTTGCAGGAAAGGATTTGCAAAATATATGTTTTAAAGAGGATATTAGTGAGGGGAAACCGGTTCTGCTAAGCGGTGTGGTCTCACTTAATATCAGTAAACCGAGATGTAATAGAATTATTCACACCATGCTTTATGTCTGACTCGAAGTTTTTGTTTCCCCTTAAACTCTAGGGTGCTCAAAATTGATTTGAGTAGGTCGGGCATTAAGGTTTTCAGGTTTAGAAATTTTTGGCGAATAAAGCTTCCGAAGACGAGCAGGTTGCTGATGGATAGCTAATTAGGAGTCATAGTTATGTTTTGATTCAGCTATGTATATTAAGTAAGATATGACTATATTGCTTTGATCAACCAATGGGGCATCGTCATATGTCGCTCTTGGCGTATTTTTGTAATGATTATAATTAATCTTTACCTGGGAAATGATATGGGATTATGTAACTTGGATATGAATTTGTTTTGAAATGTAATCAATAAAATATTGTTTTTGGAAATCTTTGATTTTGTTCATATTCAAGTGCTTCTAATATTATGGATACCATTATCATTACCGTATTTTGCCACCGGAAGTTAATACTATGGATGACTGCAGCATCTTTAGTGCTTAGTTTTTGGCCTCTGTATACGGGATGTTACAACTTGGTATCAAAGCATGGTTTTTGAAAAACTTTGAACTAAAAATGGTTTTTAAAACATAATCCTAAGGAATTAGAGTAAGATTGGGGTATGGGATAACGCTATCGTAACGTACTTGTATTTTCTATATATAAGTATACACTTTATCTCTAGTCCCCTATCCTTCTTAGGTTATTTTTCTACATCTCATAAGGTTTGAATACAGATATGGAAGGTAGAAGAGGAAGAGTTAACCCAGGAGAGAAGGGCACCGATGGGAATGCTAGATCTAGTACAAGGAGAACCCAAGGTCAGGCACAAGCAGAGAATGTAGGTGTTGGAGTCCCGCAAGTTGGAATGGAAGCTATGTATTAGTTTTTCAGAAATATGATGTAAGCGGGAGTTGCAGTTGGAGTGTTAGGAGGAGATGCTACAGAGGCAGGAGTTTTGGAAGTTTCGGTAGTTAACCATTATGCTAAGCTTTGTGGAGATTACACTAAGCTTGGAGGGAACCTTTTCTGGGGACAGAGGATGCTATAGAGGTGGAGAATTGGTTGTTGCACTGTGAGAGGATCTTTGTAGACTTGGGGCTCAAAGATGAGCAGAAGAGGAGGTTGGCATCCAGACAGCTTCTGGGAGCGGCTTTTTTTTAGTGGAATAGTGTGACAGCCGGTGTGGATGAGGAAACTTTGTCATGGGCAGATTTCAAGGGAAGGTTCCAGAAGAGGCTTATGTTTGCAATGGCACAGTCTGCTCTGATCGGGAAATTTGTTGAGTTAGAGCAGGAAGATATGTCTGTTTAAGAGTATGCTAGAAAGTTCGAGGAGTTGGCCAGGTATGGGTATGCTTCAGTGGATACAGTGATGAAGAAGAATGAGAAGTTTATTAGGGGGTTGAAGCCTGAGTTAGCTAGGGCCACATTACCTCATATTAGAGATCCTTCTGACTTTGTAGTGGAGATGGCCTTAAGGCATGAGGAGATTCTTGATTCTCTAGAGAAGGGTAAGGCTAAAGAAGTCCAGGTTGGGCAGAATCAGAAGAGGAAGTTCTTTCCTAAGAAAGGTGCTCAGAAGGGTGGAGCAGCTAAGAAGGGAAGTCTGAGATTGTTTGCTTCAAGTGCGACAAGAAGGGGCACTTTGCTAATGAGTGTCGTGCTGGGAAGGCTAAGGAGGTGGCTGGAAAGAAGAATGTCAGGAGCTTCAATTGTGACCAGATTGGCCATTATAAGAGCCAGTGGAAGGAGCCCGCTAAGGATGGAAAGGGCAAGGTGTATGCATTGGAGCCTGCTGCTTCGAAGCCAATAGCTCAGGAGAAGGGAAAGGCAGTTTTGGGAGGTACGCTTCAGATTCATGGCATGTCTGTTAGCGTTCTATTTGATACTAGTGCATCGCATTCTTTTATATCTATATGTTTGACAAATAAGCTTAACCTAGAACCCACATATTTAGTAACTTCCTTACGGGTTGCGAATCCAATAGGAGGATTTGCAACTCTAGGGTTGAGATGTGACTGGTTAGAGTTTGACATGTTAGGTCATACTTTTGTTTGCGGTTTGCATGTGTTTGATTTTATGGGGTTCGGGATTATTCTTGGGATGGATTGGTTAAGTGAGTATGATTCTAGGATATTTTACCAGGATAGAAAAATATCGCTTAGACACCCTGATTGTAGTGGACGGATAGTTTATACCGTAGAAGGTTCTTGCGGTGAGATATATGCCTTGGTGGATGTTATGGAATAGGATGATGAGATGAGTCGAGTTTTCATGGTTAGAGAATTCGTGGATGTTTTTGAGCCTGTAGTTGGATTACCACCGAAACGAGCCATTGAGTTTCAAATAGATTCGATTCCGAGGGCAGAATCAGTGAGTAGGCTGCCAAGCAGGATGACCCCTACAGAGATGAGGGAGTTAAAGGTGTAGTTGGTGGACTTGGAAAGCAAGAGTTTTATCAAGCCGAGTAGTTCGCCCTTGGGAGCAGCCGCAGTGTTTGCTAAGAAGCCGGATGGATCGTTAAGGCTATGTATCGATTATCGTAAGTTGAATGAGAGGACGGTAAAGAATCAATATCCATTGCCGAGGATTAATGATTTGTTCAATCTGTTGAGTGGAGCCAAGGTATTCTCGCGGTTGGATTTGGCGACAAGTTTTCATGAGCTCAGAGTAGCAGAGGATAGTATACCTTTGACGGCGTTTAGGACCAGATATGGGTCGTACAAATGGTTGGTTATGTCGTTTGGACATACTAATGCGCCAGCTTTCTTTATGGATTTAATGAATCGGGTTTTCCGAGAGCACTTGGATAGGTTCGTATTGGTTTTCATAAATGATATCTTGATATACTCTAAGGATGAAAGAGAGCATGAAGTTCATCTTAGAGTGGTGCTTGAGACGCTAAGGCAGCATCGGTTGAAGGCGAAGTTTTTGAAGTGTCATTTTTGAAAGAAAGAAGTGAAGTTTCTTGGTCATATAGTCTCAGAGGAAGGGCTGTCAGTAGATCCGACTAAGATTGAAGTGGTGAATAGTTGGAATAGACCTGAGACAGTGACAGAGATAAAGAGTTTCCTTGGGTTGGCTGGTTATTATCGGAGGTTCATTATGGATTTTTCACGGATAGCGGCACCGATGACCAAGCTAACAAGAAAGGATGTGAAGTTTGTGTGGACCGATAAGTGTGAGGAAGCATTCCATAGTTTGAAACACTTATTGACCCATGCACCTGTGTTGGTTGTTCCAGAAGGGAATCAAGATTTGGTGGTCTATACTGATGCATGTGGAACGGGATTAGGAGCTATGCTAATGCAGAGAGGTAAAGTGATTGTCTATGCTTCGAGACAGCTTAGACCGCATGAGGTCAGATATCCAACGTATGATTTAGAATTGGCTGCAGTTATTTTTGCTTTGAAGGTGTTGAGACGTTACCTTTTGGGAGAGAGGTTTGAGTGATACACATATCATAAGTCGCTGAAGTATTTGTTCTCTCAAAAGGAGCTGAACATGAGACAGCAGATGTGGTTAAAGTTTATTGTCGCTTATGATTTTGGAATTGAGTACACACTGGGGAAAGGCAACAAGGTTGCAGATGCACTTAGAAGGAAACATCAGAATGCAGTATTAGCGATGACTGCTGAGTGGAAAGATTTGGAAGCATTGGTAGATTGCAGAGTGCAGTGGAGATATGAGGCTGGGTCTAGCGGAGAAACCGTAGCGTTATCATGTTTGGAAGTTCGACCAGTAATGATTGAAAGGATTGCTTCTAAACAAGAAGAGGATTCGGTATTTTCTGAACGAATCAGGAAGTTAAGAGATGGAACCGAGAGCGATGACTTAAAAGATTTCAGTCTTGACCAAAATTAGTGGTTAAGAAAGAAAGGAAGATTATATGTTCCGAGTGTAGGAAACATAAGGAAAGAAGTATTAGAGGAATGCCATCGTTCGAAGTTCTATATTCATCCAGGGGGTACTAAGATGTACCAGAGTATGAAAAGAAGTTTCTTCGGGGAAGGCATGAAGTGGGATATCGGTTTATGGGTGAAGCAGTGCTTGATTTGCCAGCAGGCAAAGGCCGAACACCAGAAGCCAAGTTGGTTGCTTCAACCACTGGATATTCCAATATGGAAGTAGGATTCTATTTCTACGGATTTTATTGACGGGTTGCCATGGTCGAATAGGGGAAATGATAGTATATGGGTCATAGTGGACAGATTGACCAAGAGTGCCCATTTCATTCCAATTAAGTCAACCAGAATGGCACATGTTTTGGCATAGTTGTTTATAAAGAATGTGGTTAGACTGCATGGAATTCCTAATAGTATAGTTAGTGATAGAGATCCTTTATTCACTAGTGAGTTTTGGAAGAGTCTACATGAAGTTTTAGGAACCAAGCTCAAGATGAGTACCGCTTACCATCCACAGACTGATGGACAAACGAAAAGAGTTAACAAAATCTTAGAATATTTGCTAAGAGCTTGTGTGTTAGATCTCGGGGGATCATGGGAAGACTATCTACATTTAGTCAAGTTTTCATATAACAACAGTTATCAGACTAGTATTGGGATGGCACCGTTTGAAGCTTTGTATGGAAGGCCATGCAAATCTCCCGTATGTTGTTTAGAGACCGGGGATAGATTGGTTCTTGGTCTAGATTTGGTTAGAGAAGTTGCATAAAAGATTAAGGTCATTCGGGCTAGAATGAAGGAGGCTCAATCTAGACAGAAGAGTTATGCAGATAAGAGCGGAAAGATTTAGAGTTCTCGATTGGAGATCAGTTTTTCATCAAAGTGTCACCGATGAAGGATGTGATTAGATTTGGGAAATCAGGAAAGTTAGCACCGAGATTTGTTGGACCTTTTCCTATTATTGAGAGGATCGGGAAACTCGCATATAGAGTCGAGTTACCATGGAGTTTAGCAGGAGTCCATGATGTTTTTCATGTTTCTCATCTCAGAAAGTGTGTTAGAGACCCAGAGACTACTATTGCACCAACTGTGCTAGATGATTTAGTGGTAGAACCAGATTTGACCATAGTGTGGAAGCCTATTCTTATTGTTGCGAGAGATGAGAAGAGGCTCAGAACCAAGACGGTCAGACTAGTCAAAGTCCAGTGGAGCGACGATGACAGGGACTATACTTCGGAGATTGAGAGCAGGATTAGAGATACTTATCCTGACTTATTTGATGGTATGTTTTACGTTCTTGTTTGATTTGTTGTGTACCTTATCGTAATTTCAAGGATAAAATTCTTTAAGGAGGGGAGTCTGTAACACCCCAAATTTTTGGTAACATTATTTAGGATATTTAATTAGCTAAATTAAATAAAATAATGTGTTGATTAGGGGATTGAAATTTGATTTTAATTAAGGTGTAGCCCTGCCATTTAAACAACGAATTAAAAGAAGAGCTTAAATTGAAATAGAGAAGGGGTAAAATAGGAAAGAGGCCATTCCTATACCTTAAACCCTTGGTCGTGTACCCCTACATGTCCATTTCATTTTATCAAAAATTTTAAAACTAAGGCCGACTGCCATTAACAAGAGAAAGAGGAAGAAGATAGAGAAAAGCTAAGGAAGAAGCTAATTCAAATCAAATCCATTCACATCTCAATCTCTTTAATCTCTAAATATAAGATGAATAATGTTTACATCTCAAATTTTTATTTTTTTTAGTTTTAAGATGAATTCCAAATATTTTGCACTGATTTGCCATGTTTTTGAGTGATGGAATGATTATGTATAATTGTTGATGAATTATGGTTGTTCATATTGAATTTATGATAGGTTTTAAGGTGAAAACCCAATAAAATGACATCCAAATGCCTTGCGAATTTTTATGAAGGTCATAAATGATATTTTAGAGATGGGTTTCAATTTTCAGAATTTTTTGAATAATTGTGGAATTTATATGAATTTTCTAGAAAAGAAAATGTTGATTTGGGTTAATAATTATTTACAATTAAATAATAAAAGATTTGGGTTGGAAATTTTAATATGTTAGAAAACATATTAAAAGAGATTTTATGGAATTTTTGTCGATTTTTCCTAAGTGTTTTAATGGATATATAAAATTATTTAAGGTATGGGACTTAAATGTTTTATATATTTTTAAAAGGAGAAGGGGATTTTTGCAAAATAAATCAAAAAGGATTAGTTCTAGAATTGCAATACTTTTTATTGGTAAAAAAAGAGGCAACCAATCAAAATTTCACATGTAAAGTAGGTTAGGTGAAAAGAACTATTTGCTACATGTTTTTCACTGTTTCGATGCTTTCGGCACCTGCTTCCGCCTTGGTTGGCTTTCGACTAAGTCCCTCCGCCTTCAACACCATCGAAACCAATGCGCATGGTATGAATGTATTGGTACGCAGTGAATTGCATAGAAGGCGAAAGGTATGTAGTCGAAACCATGGGTTTCGAAGGGGTTGAGGAAGTACTTTGCTTTTAAATTAAAAATACGCCTGCTTGCTTTCGACTAAGTAGCTTTCGACTTAGTTAGCTTTCGACTAGGTCAAATGATTTAAAGGAAATGGTTTCAATTGGGTTGCACCTCTGTTTTTAAATAATTGCTTTCGACTATGTCGAAACCTTTTGCTACTGCCTTATTACCTTTCGACCCAAATGGTTTCGAAAGGGTTGCCTTGTTTTTAAAATATGGCCACTTCTCAAATGCTTTGGAAGGGATGGTTTCGACACCACTTCATTACTTAGGAAATAGTTTCGAAACAGTTGCTTTCGACATAAATGTTTGTAAGACCCTTTTTCTATAATTGAAGTAAAACACAAATGGTTTCGAAAGAGGTAGTTTTAAAAGGTTTTGAAACAGTTGTTTTCGACTTTAATGTGTTTTTGATCCTTTTGCTCTACTTGAAGGCATAATCCAAATGGTTTCGACTGAGACATTCTTCAAAGGTTTCGAAGGGGTAAATTTTTGAATGGTTTCGAAAGATATCCACATGTTTTAAATTGAACCCAAAGTGCTTTCGAAAGGATGGAGTTTTGACTGTTTCGAAAAGTTTTTATGAATGGTTTCGAAAGGGGTGGTTCCCCATGGTTTCGACAGGGTCGAAAAGGAAGGTTTTTCCTATGTTTTCGAAAGGCAATATTTAAAGGTTTAAGAAGAGGATGTCTAATGTTTTTAAGCTTTCGGAGAAAAGAAAGGAAAAGTTTTTCCAATGTTTTCGAAATGCTTTTAATGGTTTCGAAAGGGTCACTTTCAATGGTTTCGAAGGGGTTACCTTCAAGGGTTTCGAAAGGGTTGTTTAACGGTTTTAAACAAGGTTTCGAATATATTAGATAGGCAATATAACCTACGTATTTTCAAGTTAAAAAGGGTTTTAACTTGTTTTGGAAGGGTAGTCAATCCTTAATAAAATTCATCAACATTATTTTGAGTGAAGTATATATATAACATGGTAAAATAGCTTAGAGTAAAGCTAATAATATATTTTCCTTATATAAGTATGATTTAAAAGGTTAAATCATTTTGAAAAGGTTTTCAAGGAAAAAGATAAAGGTGATTAACCCTAAGAAAATGATTCGGACAGTTAGTCCATTATGACCCGGACAGTTAGTCTAGTTTGCGGCAGTCAGCCCAGTTTAATGGACAGATAGTCCATTTGTTAGCATAATGGACCTTGCTATTATGTTATGGATAGATAGTCTACTTATTAACCCTTTTTATGGACGGATAGTCCATTTATTAGCATAAAGGATATTTCTATTTTGATATAATCGGTTTGGTTAACCAGTTTGGTTGCAGGAAAGGATTTGCAAAATATATGTTTTAAAGAGGATTTAGTGAGGGGAAACCCGTTCCGCTAAGCGGCATGGTCTTACATCAGTAAACCGAGATGTAACAGAATTATTCACACCAGGCTTTATGTCTGACTCGAAGTTTTTGTTTCCCTTAAATTCTCGGGTGCTCAAAATTTATTTGAGTAGGCTGAGGGTTAAGGTTTTCAGATTTAGAAATTTTTGGCGAATAAAGCTTTCAAAGACGGGCAGGTGGCTAACGGATAGCTAATTAGGAGTTATAGTTATGTTTTGATTCCGTTGTGTATATTAAGTCAGATATGACTATACTGCTTTGATTAACCAAGAGGGCATCGTCATATGCTTTTTTTGGCGTATTTTTGTAATGATTATAATTAAATCTTTACCTGGGAAAAGATATGGGATTATGTAACTTGGATATGAATTTGTTTTGAAACGTAATCAGTAAAATAAATTTTTTTTTGGAAATTTGTGATTTTGTTCGTATTCAAGTGCTTCTGATATTATGGATACCATTATCATCACCGTATTTTGTCACCAGAAGTTAATACTATGGATGACTGCAGCATCTGTAGTGCTTAACTTTTGGGCTCCAGATACGGGATGTTACAACTCCAGGGAAAAGGGAGCCTCAACGCAATTTGGTAGAGAGGAAAAGGCGGGGTGTCGTAGTGTTAGGTAAATGGAGAATTTAAAGAGGAGGTTGGGGGATTCAGATTTAGTCTAGTGGAGTAGAGGAGGAGCTAAGGGAGGTGGAAGTTGCGGCAATGGTGAGGTTTTGCTCTAGTATAGGCTGGAGTTTAAAATGGTGGAGGAGAAGGGATTGGTATATTAATAGGGTAATTAATTTGAAAGAATGTAATTATTATTTAATTTATAATTTGAAAATTGATAACTTGTTCATAGAGGTCCAATCGAGATGCAAATTTTTGCGTTGCTCTCATTATGACGATATCTACATGATGGAGCTAGTTTGGTTGAATTCGGATTTAATAGAATTTTAAGCTAAAATCGGACGTCATTCGATTTTAGTTCAAATCGAAACGCTTCAGTACCAACCGAAATCTCGGTGATTTTACCTCACCTTTTTGTTAATCTGTAAGATATATGTTAGATAAATTTTATTGTTTGTATTTGGATGAAAGATTACTTGATTTGGTTAAATAGTCGCTTTGAAAAGCGATTGACATTTAAATTGAAAAACAGTGAATTTTGTAGAGAAATCTGGATTTCTTGATATTGTTATTTTTATTTTGAGAAAAATGTGTGATCCTCTAAAATAGAGGAGAGCACACATCTACATATATAAATCACCAAAAATAAAGGAGCTACCAATATGCCTGGCAGGTAACAAATATAACATATAAAATGAATATGTCTAAGAACACAAATCAACTGTTGAGACTTGGTTTTGATTCATGACACGAAGCTATCACTACGACATACAGATTTGATGGCTGCTACGACAAAAAGAGACAAGGAGACAAGACATTAAAAAACCGGTGCATCAACTATGGTATTTTGTTTTTAAGTCTTAGGTCCATATTTGTTAAAATCTCTCCTCGATTATGTCTACACTAGCTTATATATTTAATCATTATATTTATTAAATATTTTATACATATATAAGCACACATTTAAATTATTAAAGTGATTTAGAGTTATAGAAATAAATATATCTACGTAATTGTGCAAACTGCACAAAAATAACCAGGTCAGTCGACTGACCACCTGAAGACGGTCGACTGACACTGGGTATTTTGTGCAGCATGCACAGTTACATAAATATACGAATTTAAATTTATAATTTACTTTGAATATTCAGTCGACTGACCCAGAGGCTCAGTTGACTGAATTTCTATAACAGTCACTTTTCGAAAAGGCACGACTTTTTGTGAAGAGTTGCGAACCTCTAACGAAAAGATTCGGACACAACACTTCGATCGAAACTCTTCACCAACAGTCGTTGCTTTCTAATCTTTATAAATGCATATTTCAACTTCATTTCAAAGAAAAAAATCATAATCTAATTCTCTTATCTTTGCTCTTTTATCTATTTGCTATACACTTTCAAATATTCTGCATTAAAACAATACTAGACCTTTCTATTCTTCATATACTTCAAATATATATATTTATACTCGAGGAGAAGATTATAGGAAGGGTGTACTATAAGTGACAAATCCGTGTTATTAAGAACACACAAAGTCAAGACTATTTTTATATTTGTTGAAGTCCTGTTCTGCCGCTCAAGCGTGTGAAGTCCTCTTCGGCTGCTGAGGCGAAATCATTGCTCAGGTCCTTGTTCGGCTGCTCAAGAGTTGTATATACATGTTCCTCCGGGTTAAGTGAGGGTTGTTGTTTTAGTGAAATTCCAGAAGGAGTCTGGGACTGGACGTAGGACGGTGCTCCGAACCAGTATAAAAATCTCTGGTGTCATTTTACTATACTGCTTTTATATTCCGCACTATTACAGTATTACTATTATCACTATACTCTGTATTATCGTATATCCATATTACACGATCCATAGCACACTTTCATTTGGTATCAGAGCAAGGTCATCATATAACCGTAACACAGTTATCTGATAATCTAATAATATGGACACTAACACTAGCAATAGCACTAGCACTAGCATTAACACTAGCTTCACTGAAGGACAATTAACTGCACGTCCACCACTATTTAATGGCATGAATTATAACTATTGGGCAATACGAATGAGAATATATATGCAAGCAAATGGTTTTGATTCATGGAATATAACTCAGTTAGAATATACTATTCCAATTGAAGAGTATTCTACTTGGTCAAATACACAGAAACGAAATGCCACAGCTAATGCAAAAGCCATGAATATATTGTTTTGTGCCTTAGATAAATATGAGTTTAACCGTGTCAGCATGTGCAACACTGCATATGAAATATGGCGTACACTCAAAGTTACTCACGAAGGAACTAACAAGGTCAAACAAAGCAAAATATACATGCTCAAAAGTCAGTTTCAAAACTTTAGGATGAAAGAAAATGAATCTATAAATGATATGTATTCAAGATTTCAGGATATCTATCATTCATTAGTAGGACTAGGAGAAAAATATTCAGATTTTGATATTGTGTCTAAAATTCTTAACTCTTTAACGGATGAATGGGAAAGAAAAGTTCTCGCAATTGAAGAAGCAAACGATATTTCCAAAATAACCCCAGAAGAGTTAATAGGAAATCTAATGTTCTAGGAAGTGAATTTGCAGGCTAAACGAGTTCAAGCTCAAGATAAAAAGAATATAGCATTCCATGCAGAACAAGAAGAATCAGATTCAGACAAAGACGACCTAGCTTTTATTGCCAAAAACTTCAAGAAATTCTTGAAATATAGAAAAGGAAATAGAAATAATGGCAAGAGAAACTCAAACAGCAATAAACCACCGTCTTTATCAGTTATGGAGTGTTTTAACTGTCACAAAAAGGGGCATATGCAGAAGGACTGTCCAGATCAAAAGAAAGAATATCGAAATAAAAGGAAGGACAAATTCAAAAGAAAAGCCTTCTCAGTTACATGGGATGATTCAGATTCCTCTTCTTCTTCTGGAAGTGAAAGTGACAGCGATAATGAACAAAAGCTAACGTATGTTTTATGGCTAAAGCTAATGAGGTTAATGATTTTACTTTTGATGATATGATAGAAATAAATTCTGAATTATCAGATACTTTAAAAAGTCTCAAAAGAAAATATAAAGAGGCTGTAGAAAATCAAAACAAGGCAGAATTCGAAAGAGATATGCTTAAAGACGAGAAGAAAACATTGGAAGAAGAACTTGAGAAAACTCAAGAATCCCTTTCAAATGTTAATTCTCAACTTATATTATTGAGTCAAGAAATTAAAACTCAAAAAGAAAAGAATGATAGACTTGTTTCTGAAAATCATGTTTTAAAAACTAATATTAAAATGGTTGAACTAGAAAATTCAAGTCTAAAAACCAAACTAGATGGAATCGCTAAAAATGTTTCAAATTTCAATAAAGGAAGAGAAAATCTATCTAGAATTATTGAGAATTCACAATCTGTTAGTAATAAAAATGGTTTAGGATATAAGAAGAATGTCAAGGATTTACAATCTAGTGATTTAAATAAAGTTAAGTATGATAAAACATCCACATATTCAAATAGATTAGTTTCTAAAACTATAAATATATGGGTACCTAAAACTAATAACAAATTAATAAGGAAAAAGTATATTAGTTCATTTATAGAAGATGTTCATAATAATAAAAAAAATATTTATAAAAGGGATACTAAGCCCACTTGAGTTTGGTTTCCTAAGACCTAACTCTTAGGACCCTATTAAAAAGGTGGGTACCAACATTATCTCATATTTTTTGCAGGTCCCGCTAAAGAAAAGAGGAAAATGGATACTCGACAGTGGTTGCTCAAAACATATGACAGGAGACAAAGATATGCTGATAAATATTACATACTCAGATGGAGGTTCTGTCACTTTTGGAGATAATTCCAAGGGCTATACGGTACAACTAATTTACCTCTTATCACAAATGTTTTATTAGTTAAAAATCTAAAACATAATCTTTTAAGTATAAGTCAATTATGCGATAAAGGTTTTAAAATATCATTTTCTGAAAATAAATGTAGTATTCTTGATCACAATCAAAATCTTATTTTCGAAGGAAATAGAGATAAAAATATATACGTTTTGAATATGAAAGTTAATCATAATTCTGATATGTTTTTAATAGCTAAAGAAAAAGATCCCTGGATATGGCACAAACGATTTTGTCATATCAATTTCAAAAATATAAATAAAATTTCTAAAAATAATCTTGTAAAAGGATTACCGAATATGAATTTTAAAGTTAATAATATATGTGACTCATGTCAATTAGGTAAATTAACTAAATCTTCATTTAAATCTAAGAAAGTTATTTCGACATTACAACCACTCGAGTTACTTCATATGGATTTATTTGGCCCTACCCAAATTCAATCCATAAATCATAATAAGTATGTATTTGTAATAGTTGATGATTTTTCTAGATATACATGGACTATCTTTATGAAAAATAAAAGTGATACCTTTGAAAATTTCAAAACTTTTGTTAAACAAATACAAATTTTAAAAGGTATTAGAATTAAAAATATTAGAAGTGATCACGGAGGAGAATTTGAAAACATACAGTTTGATAACTATTGTAAGAAGAAAGGAATATTTCATAACTTTTCGTTTCCTAGAACTCCACAACAAAATGGAGTTGTAGAACGAAAGAATCGAACTCTGCAAGAATGTGCAAGAACTTTACTAAATGAAAGCACATTATCAAAACATTTTTGGGCTGAAGCTGTTGCAACTGCCTGTTATGTTTTGAATCGTGTCTCTATTAGACCTCTCACCAAGAATACTCCTTACGAACTTTTTAATGGTAGAAAACCAAACATATCCTATTTTAAAATATTTGGATCAAAATGTTTTATATTAAATACCAAAGATCAGCTTGGCAAATTTGATTCAAAATGTGACGAAGGTATATTTCTTGGATATTCGAATCGAAGCAAATCTTATCGAATTTATAATAAACCAACTAATACTATCGAAGAGTCCCTCCATGTATCTTTTGATGAGAACTCTAAAACAAATAATGAAAATGATTTGCTTAATAATAATAAAACAAATATAATAATAAACAATTCAAGAGATGATGATGATATTGTTTATAATCCTAGAGAAGATGAAAACATTGTTAATAATAGAGATATTACAAATATAATAAGATCTCCTCGAAGAATTTTACGAAATCATCCTACAGAAAATATAATTGAAGAAATAAATTCAAATGTTCGAACTAGAAATCAACTAAATTTAATGGGTAATATAGCTTTTCTCTCTACTATATAACCTAAAAATACTAAGGAAGCATCATTCGACGAAAATTGTATTATTGCTATGCAAGAAGAACTCAATCAGTTTAAACGAAATGATGTTTGGGAACTAGTACCTCGACCGAACGATCAGATTGTTATAGGAACTAAATGGGTTTATAAAAATAATGCAGACGAAATAGGAAATATAACTAGAAACAAAGAAAGACTAGTAGCACAAGGATATAACCAGGAAGAAGGAATAGACTACGAAGAAACATTTTGTAACGACCCGTAAATTTTCAATAATTAAAGTTGTCAATTTAATAAGATTTTGGTAAATAAATTTGGAAGAAATAAAAACTTTGTAAGTTAATAATGAAATGAATGCCAAAATGAAATGTAACAATGTATTTAAAGACAATAAATGCTCTTTATTGTGAAAAATAAAATGTATGTTAAAAATGAACATTTGACATGTAATTTTAATTAATGTGATATTGATTAAGACAATAAATGCTCTTTATTGTGAAAAATAAAATGTAAGTTAAAAATATCCATTTGATATGTAATTTTTATTAATGGGAGATTGAATAAGACAATAAATGCTCTTTATTGTGAAAAAAATGTAAGTTATTGACATGTAATTTTAATTAATGGGATATTGATTAAGACAATAAGTGCTCTTTATTGTGAAAAAAAATGTAAGTTAAAAATGAACATTTGACATGTAATTTTAGTTAATATAATATTGATTAAAACAATAAATGTTCCTTACTGTAATCATGAAATGCAAGTTAATAATATACTTTAACTTAACATAAGGAATTTCAACTTTTAATGGGAAATTACAGTAATTAAGTTATTTAACTTAAAAGCATGGTTTATTTAATATCCAAATGAATTAATTAGTGTAATAAAATAGAAGTGATAAAATAACTATGGTAAAAAAAATTGTAAGTATATTAACATTTGAATTATATAAAAATGGTAAAGTGGAAAGTATTACATTCTAGAATACTATGATTTCTTAAATATTACATTTCAAAAACGCTATGATCCCTTAAGGTTACATTTCCAACTTGCTATGATTTCTTAAGTATCGCTTTTCCAAAATGCTATGATGACCTAAGGTTATGTTTTCGAAATGTCATTATTTCAAAAATGTAATGTTTCAAATTGCTATGGTTATAAAAGTTACATTTTAGAGTGCTATGGGTTTTAAATTATTATGATTTCACAGTGTTATAATTAAATTGTTTAATTTTGGAAGTAGATATGATATTTTGGTTTTGAAAGTATATACTATTTTAAAATAAATGATATGGTTTGAAATAGATATGATATTTTGGTTTTGAAAGTATATACTGTTTTGAAAATAAATATCCATGGGTTATAATAACGATTGGTTGTTAAAGAGACCGGGATCGGATATGGACATACTCTCCGTCGATACCGAAAACCACTTTGACAACCGTGTACGCGGTGGAGTTTCCAGAATGAAGTAGGATGGTGGCGACGATCCTAAGGTATATGCGTGGACCCAACTCCCGTGAGTTGGCATAAGGTGGCTAAAACAGGAGCGATCTCGGGCCAATGACGTAGCACCTCTTATCGGACGACTTCTTCGATACCATTCTATTACTTTGTGATTGTTTGGGTGCACCCCTTGATTTGGGAGTGTTGTTCGAGGTGGAGCGGTAGTGGCTGCTATGCGTTTCCATCAGTCCGTGTGCGTAATTGGTATATCTACCCTGGCATTGCCTTGTGTGTCGTGTCACCTACCATATCGAGCTTTACTACGAGTTGTGATTTCTCCCGTAGCCTGTGGAGTATCGAGGGTAGCCCCCATTTTGGGAGTATGCTAATACTGGATAGACTACTGGGACTATTACGTGTTAAGGGCTATATGGGTAACCCCTTGACGCTATTAAAAAGTATGTTTATTTTATATTAGACATTATTATAATAGCGAATATTACTACCTAGTAGATAGTTTAACGGATCCTTAAAGAATGGGCGATCCCAAGCATTCTTTAAGTTACTTGTACCTTTATTACAGTTCACTTGAGTTGGTTTACATTTGTATAAGTATGTATGTCCTGACTCGAGTGTTTTGTGTTTGCTTTACGCTCGGGTCAGACTGAGTGATACAGCATTAGAGACTCACCTTTGGAGCTGGAGTTTTGCTTTGAAGATCCAGATATCTATTCATTTTGTTATCCAGTTGATTCCAGTTGATTCCAGTTGTATTCCGAGTTGTACCTGATTATCATACTGTTTCTCCTGTTGTATCTTGGTACTTCTATTGTATCTTACTTAACTCTAATGTATTTATATAGTAGCTTCATGAACTACTATTTCTTTACTTCCGCTGCATTATATTACTCTGTAATCTGTGATTATTTATTTACTGTATATGATGAGTTTGCCAAATTTTTATTTACAACGCGGTATTTTGAGCAATTCAAGTCAGACATGTATGGTTTTATTGTCGATTTGAATGGTCCAAAATATCGGGTCGTTACATGTGGTATCAAAGCTCTGGTTTTAGGCAAACTCAGTATATAGGGTAAATTTAATTACAGAATCACTTTCGTTCGAACTTGAATTCCTTCTTCGATTCGGTTTCCTTTGAATTTTGGAACGTTCCCTTCGGTTCCAAAGTCCATTCTTGTCCTCCCCTATTCGTGTCTTTTTGATTCTGGAGTGTCCCATAACTCCACTCAGAATAATCTTTCTAATGAATTGGCGGTCCCGCCAATATCCTAATGACTTGTAAAGGGGTGAAACTTCTTACAAAAAGCATTGATTCATCGAAGACTTCTGTATCCTTGGTTTACAATGCTACTATCTCTTGCTATGCCTGAATTCTATCTCTTGAGATCGAATGTAGATTTACCCAAGAAAATCCACAACGATCTTTTTCGTTAAGTCACGGTTGACCTGGTTAAGGTTGCCCGCGATATATATAGGCTTATCCATACTCCCTATTCTGTTGTTTAATCATCTTATCTTTTGTCTCCAACTTATATTCAAATCAAAGTTCTCTTTGATTTGAGTCCATCAAATCTGAATCCCTATCCTTATTTTGAGAAGTTATCTTGTATTTGAAAATTTTATATTTTAAAGATGTTTTATATATTGTGTTGTTTGAGTTGTTGATGTTGATTTGGGTTTCCGATTGGTTCGTCTGATCAACGCTATCGATAGGATCTCCAAAACACTTGAACAGAGAAAACCGACACAATATGGTTTTTAAATTTAGTAGATGGATAAATTTTGTATAATTATAATATGTATAAGGTTA
Organism: Allium fistulosum; assembly: GCA_030737815.1. Taxonomy (NCBI): domain Eukaryota; kingdom Viridiplantae; phylum Streptophyta; class Magnoliopsida; order Asparagales; family Amaryllidaceae; genus Allium; species Allium fistulosum. Next base: position 490,220,050 of record CM060905.1, on the reverse strand, counting down.
ATTTTCTGAATTTTGATAACTAATGGAATTGGGTGTTAAGAAATAATATTTAACTTTGTATGTATTTTATAATCATTGGCTTTAGTTTCATATCTAAATAATTAAACATGGTTATAAATTAATTTGTAAATTTAAATGGATTTAAATCAAGAATGTGAGAATTTTATTTCCGATGATTTCGAACTTTGTTTTGAAAGTTTTAAAAGGATATATTATTTAAAGTATTTCTAGTAGAAATTGTTTCAAAGGATTTTTAATTTGTAAATCAGTGCTTTTTTCTTTGTCGCTGGAAAATAATTTCGGTGATGACTGCAGCATCATCGACATTCATTTTCGAGTTTCGAAGCGAAGAGACCATTCTGTAGTTTTGCTACAGTTTTTCTTTAGAGAATTTAATTGATTTGAATTTCTAAATATGACTTGACTAATATTATATAGATATATGATTTAAATTTGATTTGATATATATTGTGTATGCATGTATATATTTATTTCTAAATAGTTTGAAGTTAATCGGAAATCTAATTCTTAAATTTTATCTTAAAGGATAATTTCAATTATAAAAGGAAATCAAGGTTTGAATAAATATGTAAACTTGAATAATTGAAATTAGAAAATTTTATTTGTATAATATTCTCTTACATTCCAATATAACTTACCTAAATTATTAAAAGTTAACTATGTAATTGGAGAACACACAATATAAAGGAGATTTTATAAATAAAATTTGAGTGGTCATAATAAACGTTATACACTTAAATTTTAGTTATATAGGATCAATAGAGGTAAATAGAGAAAAAGGGTTAATTGAATAATTTACAATATAATGATATTTAAAAGAAATTATAAATAAATTGAAATAGTTATAATAAGTGAAATAAACTTAATATATATAGGATTTGATATATTAAGTGGAATAAATTTAAGAATAAATTGGAATGAAGAAGAATGAAATTTAATGAATAAAGATAAATATAATAAATGATTGTTCAAATTCATGACTTTATAAATTGTTGATTTGATGATGAGATAATGAGATTTATAAATAATTAAGATTTATTTAACTTAAGAAAGAAAATCAAATGGATGACATTAATTATTAATGTAAGTTGAAATTTCCATGGTTTTAGATTTATTATCTTCTTTGCTTTCCAATCTCTTTTCTTTCAGGTTGTTTCTTTTCTCCTACCTTCTTCCTTTTCGGGGACGAAAAGTTTTGAGTGGGGGAGAGTGTAACGACCCGTAAATTTTCAATAATTAAAGTTGTCAATTTAATAAGATTTTGGTAAATAAATTTGGAAGAAATAAAAACTTTGTAATTTAATAATGAAATGAATGCCAAAATGAAATGTAACAATGTATTTAAAGACAATAAATGCTCAGTATTGTGAAAAAAAATGTAAGTTAAAAATGAACATTTGACATGTAATTTTAATTAATGGGATATTGATTAAGACAATAAGTGCTCTTTATTGTGAAATAAAATGTAAGTTAAAAATGAACATTTGACATGTAATTTTAGTTAATGTAATATTGATTAAAACAATAAATGTTCCTTACTGTAATCATGAAATGCAAGTTAATAATATACTTTAACTTAACATAAGGAATTTCAACTTTAAATGAGAAATTACAATAATTAAGTTATTTAACTTAAAAGCATGGTTTATTTAATATCCAAATGAATTAATTAGTGTAATAAAATAAAAGTGATAAAATAACTATGGTAAAAAAAATTGTAAGTATATTAACATTTGGATTATATAAAAATGGTAAAGTGGAAAGTATTACATTCCAGAATGCTATGATTTCTTAAATATTACATTTCAAAAACGCTATGATCCCTTAAGGTTACATTTCCAACTTGCTATGATTTCTTAAGTATCGCTTTTCCAAAATGCTATGATGACCTAAGGTTATGTTTTCGAAATGTCATTATTTCAAAAATGTAATGTTTCAAATTGCTATGGTTATAAAAGTTACATTTTAGAGTGCTATGGGTTTTAAATTATTATGGTTTCACAGTGTTATAATTAAATTGTTTAATTTTGGAAGTAGATATGATATTTTGGTTTTGAAAGTATATACTATTTTAAAATAAATGATATGGTTTGAAATAGATATGATATTTTGGTTTTGAAAGTATATATTGTTTTGAAAATAAATATCCATGGGTTATAATAACGATTGGTTGTTAAAGAGACCGGGATCGGATATGGACATACTCTCCGTCGATACCGAAAACCACTTTGACAACCATGTACGCGGTGGAGTTTCCAGAATGAAGTAGGATGGTGGCGACGATCCTAAGGTATATGCGTGGACCCAACTCCCGTGATTTGGCGTTCTCGGGCCAATGAGGTAGCACCTCTTATCGGATGCACTTCTTCGATACCATTCTATTACTTTGTGATTGTTTGGGTGCACCCCTTGATTTGGGAGTGATGTTCGAGGTGGAGCGGTAGTGGCTGCTATGCGTTTCCATCAGTCCGTGTGCGTAATTGGTATATCTACCCTGGCATTGCCTTGTGTGCCGTGTCACCTACCATATCGAGCTTTACTACGAGTTGTGATTTCTCCCGTAGCCTGTGGAGTATCGAGGGTAGCCCCCATTTTGGGAGTATGCTAATACTGGATAGACTACTGGGACTATTATGTGTTAAGGGCTATATGGGTAACCCCTTGACACTATTAAAAAGTATGTTTATTTTATATTAGACATTATTATAATAGCGAATATTACTACCTAGTAGATAGTTTAATGGATCCTTAAAGAATGGGCGATCCCAAGCATTCTTTAAGTTACTTGTACCTTTATTACAGTTCACTTGAGTTGGTTTACATTTGTATAAGTATGTATGTCCTAACTCGAGTGTTTTGTGTTTGCTTTACGCTCGGGTCAGACTGAGTGATACAACATTAGAGACTCACCTTTGGAGCTGGAGTTTTGCTTTGAAGATCCAGATATCTATTCATTTTGTTATCCAGTTGATTCCAGTTGTATTCCGAGTTGTACTTGATTATCATACTGTTTCTCCTGTTGTATCTTGGTACTTCTATTGTATCTTACTTAACTCTGATGTATTTATATAGTAGCTTCATGAACTACTATTTCTTTACTTCTGCTGCATTATATTACTCTGTGACCTGTGATTATTTATTTACTGTATATGATGAGTTTACCAAATTTTTATTTACAACGCGGTATTTTGAGAAATTCAAGTCAGACATGTGGGGTTTTATTGTCGATTTGAATGGTCCAAAATATCGGATCGTTACACATTTGCTCCAGTCGCTAGACTAGAAGCAATATGAATTTTATTGGCATATGCATGTTTTAATAACTTTAAACTCTATCAAATGGATGTTAAAAGTGCATTTTTAAATGGCTATATTAAAGAAAACGTTTGTAACGACCCGATATTTTCAACCATTCGCATCCATTATAAGCGTATAGGTAGACACTCATGCTGGAATTGAATTGCTCAAAATACCGCATTGTAAATAAAATTTGGCAAATCTCAGAATATACAGTAAATAAATATAATCACAGATCACAGACATAGAGTAAAATAATGCAGCGGAAGTAAAAGAAATAGTAGTTCATGAAGCTACTATGTAAATATATCAGAGTTAAATAAGATACAATAGAAGAAATAAAGTACAACAGAAGTCTCAATACAATAACCAAGTACAAGCTGAGTAGAACAACGGAACAGAAATAGATAGGACCAGACAAGCAGACAATCTCCAGTGATTCAAATCTCCGAGAGAGTGGAAATCCAAATCTGTGAATAACTCAGGCTGACCTGAGCATAAAGAAAACACAAAACACTCGAGTCAGGACAATATATACTTATATAATGTAAACCAACTCAAGTGAACTGTAATAAAGGTACAAGTAACTTAAAGAATGCTTGGGATCGCCCATTCTTTAAGGATCCGTTAAATTATTTACTATGTAGTAATATACGCTATATACAGTAGTGTCTAATTAGTAAAGTATAATCATATAGAAAATAGCGTTAAGGGGATGGTGAACCTTAACGCGGTCGGATCTTTAAACCAAAATTGTAGTGGGCTCGATATGGTAGGTGACACGGCACACAAGGCAATGCCAGGGTAGATATACCAATTACGCACACGGACTGATGGAAACGCATAGCAGCCACAACCGCTCCACCTCGAACAACACTCCCAAATCAAGGGAGCGCACCAAATCAATCACAAGTAATAGAATGGTATCGAAGAAGTGTGTCCGATAAGAGGTGCTACCTCACTGGTCCGAGATCGCTCATGTTTTAGCCACCTTATGCCAACTCACGGGAGTTGGGTCCACGTATATATACCTTAGGATCGTCGTCACCATCCTACTTCATTCTGGAACTCCATCGCGTACACAGTTGTCAAAGTGGTTTTCGGTATCGACAGAGAGTATGTCCATATCCGATCCCGGTCTCTTTAACAACCAATCGTTATTATAACCCGTGGTTATAATTTAAAACAGTTTATACTTCAAAATAGAATATCATTTCAAATCCAAATCTTTATCAAAATAAAGATTAAATCAATTCCAAACCATTTCAATATATTTAAAATATCATATCATTTCAAAACTTCATTTCAAATTATTTCAATATATCAAAATATCATATCTTTCCAAAACTTCATTTCAAATCATTTTAATATATCAAAATATCAAATCTTTCCAAAACTTCATTTCAAATCATTTTTATATACCAAAATATCGTTTGAGTTCAAATCTAAATATTCAACTTTAAATACTTTTTAAATTCAAAGATATCATTCATTTATTATCATTTCAAGTCACCTTTTAAATAGTTTATATTTCAATCAAAATAATTCATCTAAACCATTTAAAAGTGTAAGTATTATATTTCAAATCAAGTATTCAATTTCCAAAGTTTCAATTCAATTCAATCATTTATTTCAATTAAATTTCCATAGACCATTTCAAATCTTATAAATTTCAAATATAGATTTAATCCACAAAATAACTATTCAAATTATAAAATAAATTTCAAAGCTTTAATATCCTATATTTCATAAGTCCAATATCTTTTAAATAGATTCAAATTACAAGTAAATCAAATAATTTTCATACTAATATAAACTTCAATTATTCCTTCAAATATTTAATATCATTTCAAATTCATTTCAAAATATCAAAATATCATTTCAAAACATCATTTATTAAATTTAAATTTAAATACCATTTAATCACATTTCAAAATAGTTGTATTTCCCAAATCAACTATCCCATTTAAATCATTTAAAGTCAATTCATTATATTTAATAATTAAATATTTAATTTCCAAAATTTAATCTTTTTCAAAGATCATTTATCCATTTGAATTTATTAAATAAAGAAAATTTAACTTTCGCAGCACTTAGAAAATGCTACGAAATGTTATGTTTAAAAACAGTTCATTAACAAAAGACGGCATTTAAAATGCTGTAATATCTTAATTTAGTTTCAATTAAAAATTTTAGTTAAATTTAACAACTATAGCACTAACAAAGTGCTATAATAACCCTTAGTTCAAATTTGCTATTTGGTTCATTTAAAACAGCTACAGCATTTTCCAATGCTGTAATATCTTTAAATTACATTTCAAAAATGCTGTCAAATCAAATTCAGAGTTTTATTTACAATTTCACACATAATTAACTTTTAATATAAATCATTTTAACTTATAAAATCATATATTTTCACATTAAAAACAATCATTTAAATGCCTATATTTCTATGATTTTATAAAGTCAAATTTCCATACAAAAATCAAATTAAATAACAATTAAATTTTCATTTCTTTAATTAAATTCTTAACTTAAAAACTAAGTTTAAATTTCCAAAATATAACTTATTTCCATTTATTTTACTTAATTAATATTTCACTTTTAAACAAATTTCACAAAAATTCAATTTAAGTTATATTTCCAAATTCAGCTTAAATATTCATTTATTTCATATTTTAAGTTATACAAAATCATTAACACTTTATAAAATCATTATTTCTTAATAAAATCATTAAATTCATTTTTAAATCAAAATTTTCATATATTCTTACTTTACATAAATTCCATTTATAAACAAAATCATAAATTCCCAAAATTAACTTATATTTCAAATTCTACTTCACCATTTACTTAATTCACTTGTTTAATTTGTAGAAAATCACTAATATTTTATAGAAATCATTTTAATAAAAATTTAAATCAAAATATCATAATATTTACATTTTTAAAATATTTTAAAAAATTTCAAAAAAATATATAAACCACGGGTCTGTATATAATTTTCTAGCCTAGGTCAAGTGATACGGATATGTATCATTTCAATCCGCAGTTTACAAAGAAAAACCGGGTTCTATCATTTCAAACCCACAATCCCAAGTTAAATAAAATAAATAAAAACCGTTCAGGCCTATCATTTCAGCCCATAATGATTTTTCCCTATTCTAAAGTCCGTTCGGGTATGTATCATTTCAACCCATAGTGATTTCTAATCTACAGGGAACTTGCAGTGTGATAAACTGATATAAATAACAGAATAGCATCATATAACAGTAACATATGGTATAACAGGTGTATAAGCATGTATGAACATCATATAATTATAGTATAGCAGATATAACATGATGATATAGTTTACAGATTCAATTGCGATCAGTTTACTAGTCATATAAGTATAAACTTGTCTAGTGAGATTTACTCACTTGTTCAAGCTGGAGATGACAACCACAAACACACAATAAAGATTTCCAGAGGCACGAAAGCACGACAATGATTTGAGATTGGAAGAGCCAAAGCTATACCCCTTGAAAACATTACACAAAACAAATATATAAAACATAAGTTTCAAAACAGGATGCCACTAAACAATGTTAGGAACAACTGCATAAAACAAAACCAAAGTGTTTGCACTTGCTTTCTACCATCTATGCTTCAGCTCCAGATCTGAAATGCATGGCTAAGGGGTGGGTTTGGATCTGGTTTTGGGTTCCATAGGGTCGGCCTAGCATGCGTTAACAAAGTGGTGAAGTATAGGTGCAAAAACTAGGTGTTTAAGGCTAAACAATGCAACATAACCTCACATCTTTGGCACAAATAGGTTCGGCCAGAGGTCATGGGTCACGGCCAGTGGGTGATGGTGATGGTGGATGATGTGGCAGAGGGTGGAGGTCAGGTCAGAGGTGGTGGTGGTGGTGGTAGTGGCGGCAAATGGTGGTAGAAGGTGGTGCTAACAATCTAGGCTCGGCTAGTGTAATATGTGGTGGTTTTTGTTGATTTTGGTGGTGCTCCTTGCCATGGATGTGCTTGGCCTGCCTTGGTGGTGTAGTAGGGTGGGTAATGATCAGAGAAAGGGGGTGGTGGAGGTCGGGTCAGAGCTGGAGGAGGAGGAGCCAAGCCTAGAAGAAGAGAGCAAGTGCAAAAAATCAATGTAAACAAGTAGAAAAAGAATAAGAAAAAGTTGAAAATCATTACCCAAACTTTCCTCAATAGCCATGGCCGAAATTCATTTGTTTCAGAAATGAAAATGAATGTACGTGAATAGAAAATAGAGTATGCAGCTGAAAGATGTGGATAGTAAAGGCTAATTGATGAAAAGATAAGTTACAAATGTGAAAGGTTGGAAGATAAAAGACCTTAGGCAAATCAAAAGTCATAACCTTTCAAATTTCTTTTAATTTCTTTATATAAGTTTATATTACTGAAAATAATAATACATTCTGTCACAAATTCGAAAATATAACAAAATATAAAATATATATAAATATTTATTAATTATATAAGGTTAAAATAAAAAAATAGCACAAAATTGCAAACTAGTCTAGAAAATTTGAAAATAAACAGAATAAACTTTGGAAAAATTATATGGATTTGGGAAAATATTTATAAATAAAGATAAGAACATAAAATAAAAATGCATTCACAAAATGAATAAATAAATTTTAATTAAATATAATTTAATTGAAGAAAATAGCAGAAAAATAGAAACTAGCCTTTAAAAATAGAAAATAAATTCAATAAGCTTTGGAAAAATTATATAATCACTTTAAATTATTCAAAAACAAAATTATACATAAAATAAAATATTAACACATATTAGAACAAAATATGACCAAGAAAATATAATTTATACAAATTTAAAATAACAAAATGGCAGAATAAAACAAATTGCAGTCAATATTGAAATATACATAACTTTTACAGTTTAACTCCGTTTTCAACGAAACAAAAAGCAGTATTCAAGTTATTCCATCTATTTTCATAATAAAAGATAAAATTTAAGATTTTATATAATTTAAATTTGAAGTTTAAAAGTCAAAGATTGAACAGTTTGACCAGAATTTCACTTTTCAGTGAAATATCCAATTTATACTAGTTTGAAACTATAATTCACTTAATAATCATCATTTATATATAAAAATGAAATGTTTGAAATAAAATAAATTTAAAATAATTTAAAAATAAAAGAACGTCCAATTTAAATAATATACAAGAATCTAGGGTTGTTACAACGTTTATGTTGAACAACCTCTGTTATTTATTCATGAAAAATACCCAGATCATGTCTATAAACTTAAGAAATCTTTGTATGGTTTAAAACAAGCACCACGTGCTTGGTATGAACGCCTTAAAAGCTATCTAATTGACTCAGGATTCGTAATAGGAAAAGTAGATCAAACTTTATTTATAAAACATTCTAAGAATGATATCTTAATAGTTTAAATATATGTCGACGACATTATATTTAGATCAACTAATAATGAATTATGGAATGAGTTTTCTGAAATAATGACTAAAGAATTTGAAATGTCCCATATGGGAGAATTATCGTATTTTCTAGGACTTCAAGTAAAATAAGTTTCAAATGGAATTTTTATTAATCAAGAAAAATATTGTAATAATCTTATCAAACGTTTTGGAATGGAAAACACTTCTGCCAAACCAACACCTATGAGCACAACAACACATCTTGATAAAGATGAAAATGGGAAAAGTGTAGACCAAAAACTATATCGTAGTATGATAGGATCTCTACTTTATTTAACAGCAAGTAGACCAGATATTATGTTGAGTGTGTGTCTATGTGCACGATTTCAAGCTGACCCAAAAGAATCACATTTACGAGCCGTAAAACGCATACTACGATGTCTTAGTAAAACTACAAACTTCGGACTTTTCTATCCAAAAGAGTGTTCGTTCGAGTTAGTATCATACAGTGATGCTGATTTCGGCGGATCACGAACAGATAGAAAAAGTACAAGCAGTACGTGTCACTTCATTGGTAAATCATTAATATCATGGTTTAGCAAGAAACAAAACTGTGTCTCACTATCAACTTGTGAAGCAGAATATATTTCTGCGGCACTAGCTTGCACACAAGTAATTTATATGCAATAGACACTTAAAGATTTTGGAATTAATCTATCAAAATCAACAATTTACTACGATAATTCTAGTGCAATAAATCTATCTAAAAATCCAGTAAACCACTCAAGAACTAAACATATAGATATTAGACATCATTTTTTACGTGATAATATAGAAAAAGAAGTAATAAATCTAGACTACGTACCATCAGAAAATCAATTAGCCGATATTTTTACTAAACCACTATTAGAAAATACGCTTATAAAATTGCGTCGTGAGCTTGGTATAATGTCAATTAAAGATATATAAATAGAATATAAAAAATTTAACTAAAAACTCAAGAATAAATTTTTTTTTACAAAAATTCATTATTCTAACCATGCTGAGACTCGAACCCATGACCTGCTGTGCATAACCCAAGTGTCTTAACCACCTAAGCTATTAATGTTTTCTGTTCTAGTTTAGTATGGCCATCTTATTATATAGTAACATTAATTTATACTACATTACTTGTCACACTTAACTTTAGAATCTACATTACTAATTTTATAAATATTAAAATTATACAAAATAGCTCAGCCAACAGAAAACCAATGTTTCACCATATTTCTTGGCTATAATTAATATAATCCACCAAATTTTATCCTATTTTTCCTAAACTAAGCCTATAAATAGATGCATACTCCTTTGTCTATGCAATCAAACTAAAAAGCAATCTTTCGATTATCTCTCTGAAGTAAAAAGCTTTTATAAACTATTTTGTTTAAAAATGTCAACCTCCTCTTCAACGGATTCTATCGAAATTATTGCTTCAAACAACTCTCCAAAAACTCCGGATCATAAAATATCACCATCATCTGTCTATCACACCGGATATACTCCGGATAAGAAAAAGGGAAAGAAAACGATCGATATTTCTCCAAACACGAAGCAAAAGATAGATGATCTCCACCATTATCAGCAAGAATCTTTAATGCTACAATGGGAAATGTATTACGAACAAAAAATAAACTCTAGACGGATAGGAATCATTAAGCATATCGCTATGAAATTCTATGGGGCATCGTCACATCTGATAGACGAACATGTTGTTTCGCCTATCAGACGACCATCGACTTCTTCTCCACTGCGACCACCATACTCACCTAATTCGTGGGATCGCAACGAAGAATCAAATGCTCGTCGTAAGCAACTGAAAGAATTCAAGACGCCTAGCCCCTCGAAATAATCGTAGTCATTATTGTTTTTGTTCTATTTTCAAATATGTACGTTTCTGTTTGAAATAAAATTATTTCTGCTGCATTAATCGACATCTCACATATACAAAATATTAACATTTAACAGCAAAATAAAGTTATTTCTATATCATTCATCAATATAAAAACTATTTATATTAATAGAATTAACAAACATAAATAATATATATACATTTCACACCAAAATAAATCTACTGTAGAAAATACTCCAGGTCAGTCGACTGAACCAGGAGGTCAGTTGACTGACACAACAAGTTATTTTTTAACATAAATATAGCCAGTCGACTGGACCAGAAAATCGAAAATTTTCAATCTTCAGCTTCAGTCGACTGAAGCTCTGAAGCCAGTCGACTGAGCCGTAGATCTGAGTTACTTTCTAACTTCTACTTACCCATTTCACTCCTTTTATCTTTCACTTTACCTTCTCTCCCAAGTACCACTTCAGATTTTTCAAAACCCTAGGCTCTCCAAAACTCCATTTTTTTTCCTCAAAATTAAAATTAAATGGCGCCTAAACGAAAGGGACAAGCTTCCTCATCATCTCAACTTCCATCAAACGAACAAATTCAACGGTGGCTATTTGATGACACCGCAATTCGGAGGTGGAGACGGATGCAAGACTCAAGGATTTTTGAAGGTTCGTTCATTAAATTCCCTGATTTTCTCCTTATCGCATCCAAGAGTTATCTCGACGAAGCAATTTGGAGTCGTTATTTAACATTGACGATAACAAACACAAAATCAACCAAATTATGGTAAAATTATTTTATGCAAACCTAAATTTGGGTCACCAAGACGTTCCAAACCAACAAGATTGTGTATGGAGCCTTGTATGTGGGAAACCCGTCTTTTTCTCTTTGGACCGCATGGCTCATATTTTACAAACGGAAAATGATGGTGTGGAATTAGCCACTATTGACTGTGACTTGGTAGTTCGAGATAACGTAAGCCATTTGTTTCTAGAGGATGATATGCATCAACTAAAATCGGTGTCTTTACGACCAAAGGCACGAATTATTCATCGCGCTCTAATGAAAACCGTAATTCCAAGAACCGGGAGTTATGAACTTGTCTATGAAAACAACTTTAAAGCTTTATATGCTATTTTTGGCAACATTAAAGTAAACTGGCTCCGTCTAATTCTTGACGAATTTTTAAGCTTCCACAACGGTAGAATGAATGTAATTTACTACGATGAATATATTATGCGTCTTCTAAAGGCTTGTGAGGTTCCGGAACCGGACTCACCATTTTCTACCGTTGGATGTTTGAACTCTTGGACTTTAGCATTGATGAAACTACCGGTTGCCCGACCCCCTCATATCATATCTTTTGAAGAATGGACACATAGGCATTTAAACCAACCACAACAACATGGCGAACCGTCTCAACGTCCATCTCGTCAAAGATCAACTCGTCATCAACAAGAAGAAATTTTAATTCCAAATGCGGGTCTTCAACCACATGAATCCATCTCTATTATTTGCCGAAATCAACAAATTCTACATTTAAACATCATCAAAGTTGATAAAAAGCTCGATAAGATCAAAGGATTTTTCACCAAATTATGGCAAGCGATTTCATGCTCCTCCGGGACATCTACTGCTTTGATTAACCAAGAGGGCATCGTCATATGCTTTTTTTGGCGTATTTTTGTAATGATTATAATTAAATCTTTACCTGGGAAAAGATATGGGATTATGTAACTTGGATATGAATTTGTTTTGAAATGTAATCAGTAAAATAATATATTTTTTTGGAAATTTGTGATTTTGTTCGTATTCAAGTGCTTCTGATATTATGGATACCATTATCGTCACCGTATTTTGTCACTAGAAGTTAATATTATGGATGACTGCAGCATCTGTAGTGCTTAACTTTTGGGCTCCAGATACGGGATGTTACAACTCTAGGGAAAAGGGAGCCTCAACGCAATTTGGTAGAGAGGAAAAGGCGGGGTGTCGTAGTGTTAGGTAAATGGAGAATTTAAAGAGGAGGTTGGGGGATTCAGATTTAGTCTAGTGGAATAGAGGAGGAGCTATGTAACGACCCGTAAATTTCAACTGTTTTAATAACGTAATTAGTTGAAATTTTGTGAAATTTTAAACGATAAAATTTTGAAATAAAAATTTATATTTGAAATAAGTCTAGTTAAACATAGCAACTGGTAAATTTTCGTCCGAAAATATGAAAATTTATTTCGCGCGTAAATCCACTTCAATTTAATCAGTTAAAAAGCGATGAAAATAAAATATTTCCAAAACCTAAATATTTTTACATAGAAAAATTCTAAAACATCTTCTGAGCAAGATGTTAGTTTGTCGTTTTCCCAAATTCGGACATCTTTGACTCCGTCGATCTTATTTTTCAGTGTTTTTCTTGCATTTTCCGCCAGTAGAAAAATTCGAATTTTTATAATTCAAATCGTACCACTGATATCTGTATACCGTTTTGACCGTCTCGTCGTGCTGATCTCCGTAGTCTATTTGTTCGTATGTTTCGCAGTCCGGTACATAGCGGAATCCACGAAACCGATAACCGTATCGGTACCACTTTTACACTTTAATAGTGGCGTCCATTCAAATTTCAACGGTTGGAGGCACTTATTATCAGCTGTTAGTATCACATCATTTCAATGCATTGATGGCTTCATTTATTTCCATCATTTTGAGAAAAAATATTAAGTGATATGTTTGCACGGTACATTTCTTTATTCCCATTTTCGAAAAGCCTTCTCACCTACTCTCTGCAACTTCTTTTCTTCTCATTCCTTCTCAAAAAGCCATGCCTGCTCCTTCACGTTGAGCCCACTTTCCATCTCACCTCTACTCTTTCACGAGCACTACATGAATAAACTTATCCCGTCCGCCTTCTCTTCCCTTCACCCAATGGCCGGTCGAGCACCACTCGTGGCAGCCCCAAACCTCCGCCCACTCTCTCCATCGTCCGATCTCCTAACTCGCCCACCACGGCAACACCCACGCCACGCCAAACCCGAAACCCACGTCACCGCATTTACCACCCTCCACCTATACCGGCTTTCGCCCATCAACGACCGTGCTCCCCGCCTTTGCCACGCAACCAACCTGCCTTCCTCCTCCTTCCCGTGTTTTTCCCACCACCAAGTCAGACAGCAACGTCTCCAAATCGCCACCCACTCCATGACCAGCGCCTCAAGCAACAGCCACGTGAGCACGAGAGTTCGCCCTAGAACCGTGCTTTACCTTAGCTTCGCGGCAATGCATCACCTCAAAGGCTTGTCTTACCTGCGTTTGTTATGTAAGCCTTATATATTGCATTATATAGTAAATGTCATTTACACTATGTTTTTAATCCATGATAAGTTAGTATCTTTCTAAATTTAAACGTTGATTTTTTTTAAAAGGTGTATAGGATAGCTTTACATCAGTAATGCTGTTTAAGGATTCAAGTAAATATTTTGTTTGGAAACTGTAACATATAGATATATACTGTAGTTGTGCATAGATTTTTAAAACATATATATATATATATATATATATATATATATATATAGTTATGTATTGTTATTTGTTTATATCGGTGGGGTTGTATAAAGAGATGTACTTGCTGTTGCATAGTTTGTCTGCATAATAGATTTTTAAATAAAAGTTGCATGTACATATATCTAGTTATATGAGTTTATTGAATCTGTTGCTTATTTTCGTATATAAGTTATTAATTTATTGTAGATATATTATTTTCTATGAGTGGTATTGCATGTATGTCATGTACAGTATTATATTTATATAGGAGTTAGTTATGGTCTACCTTACAGTGCACATTTATATAATCCAACTGTTATTATAGATGTATTACATGATATGATCGTTTATCTAAGATTCTAATATGTAAATTAATGCGTCAGTAATATGTAGTGTGCATGCGTGCTAGATTAAATACACCAGTTATATTATGTTAGTATAACATGTTTATATAACATGTTAGTAAGGATTACATTTTTACTTGAACAAGTTTGGTTCTGCATTGACAAATATAGGTTAAGTATTGCATAAATATGTGCAACAGTTTACAAGACACATATTATATGTTGGGAATATTTTAAATGTAAATTATAAGTCTGCATATTTGTCTATATAGATTAAGTGTTCGCCTATACATTTTAATTCATGTATTAGAAGTTATAATATGATTTTATTTACATAAAAGTTATATAAGTTGGTTGACGATTTCTTTTATAAGTTGTATAAGTGTATACTTGACTTTATAAGTATGGTAAATATAAATTTGAAAATAAATTATGTGTTAAAAAAAAATTTATGTATATATATAGTTCCATCTATATCGCCTGATTCAATCGTTCTCATCAAATTTCTCATTATCAGCTTTGTCCGTCGTGCCTGTTTTCTTCATCAAATCGTGTCCATCTAGAGTGTTTTGGAATTCGTAGCTGGCTCTGTTGTCAAATTCTCTAGCCTCGAAAGGTGAGCAATCACTCACGATTAACGTTCTTTTATTTATTAAATTTGATTTCAATTGAAACGATAATTGAAATATGCTGTTGTTAGTTAATTACACTGTTATATATGCTATTGCCTGTATCAGTTCACCTGTGACATCTGACACCATTATCTGTTAATTATTTATGTGATGATAATACAGTTGGCTGATAATTGATTGATTGTTGATGTTTATATTGGACGTTAAATTGTTAGTGTTAAATGATAAATAGTATGCAAAATTGAAATGGATATAGGATAGTTAACAATTTTAAAACTGATTTATATGTTAAATTTGATTAGTGAATATGACCCTTTTAATTGTTAAATTAATTGACATGTAGAATAGTGATAATTACACTTTGAACCATCGTCGTATATTTGATTAATTGTTGTAGTGTTAAAATTGAAATCGAATGACAATTGAAGAACCGTATAAATATTAGTGTAATAATCTTTAATCTACATGAAATGATAGTGTAGATTCTAGAAATAATTATATTAATTCGTACAAATAACAATGCGAATTAATACGATTATTTCGGGATTATTTGAATTGATTATTGGATTGTTATTGTTCGTTGTTATTGCTTGTTTATTTACTTTGACACCATCCCTGTTATCACATTGCAAGTTCCTTTTACTATGCTTTGATTTTGAATTGAATTGGAATCGGGTTGAAATGATAAATACCCAAATTGAACTTTGACCTAGGATAGAAAATTAAATAAAACCCGATTGGTCAATAATTTGATTTAAATAAAATGAAGATTTTATTTGAATAAATAATATGGTTTTGAAATGAAGTTGAAATTGAATTTTCAATGAAAGGAAAATGTTAATATTTAAAAAAATCTGAAACAAATTATTAAAAATGTAATTGATGAAAGAATGGTTTTTAATTTGAGAAATTGTTGAATTAAGTTTGAAATTATTAAACTTTGAAATGATTTAATAATTAAGTTTGAAATTATAATTAAGTTTGCAATTATTAAACTTTGAAATTATTTAATAATTAAGTTTTGAATTATTTAATAATTAAATAAGATTGAATGATTTAATGATCAAATTGAATTGAATTCTTTAATAAGTAAAATTGAACCTTTGAATAAGTGAATTTACTTCGTAAATAATTGAAATTGAGTTTTCTTTATTAATTAAGTTTTGGAAAATTATTTAAGTAAGTAAATAAGTGAAATTGAATTTCTTTAACAAGAAATGAAAATGTGATATTTTTGGAATTAATGTAAGACTTGTAATTGAAAGAATTGATTTGACGAATTTAATTTAATTCAATTTGTAAGTTTTTGATTTAATGATGTTGAACTTAAGAAATTGATTTAATGAATTGGAAATTTAATAGAAATTGTTTTGGATGGCAAAATTTACTTAATGAATATTGAATGCAATTGATAAATGAAGTTAAATTGATTTGAATGTTAAATTAAATTAATTTAAATGATTTCGGAATGAAACTTATATGAACTTGAATCAATATTTGAATTGTTTTAAATAGAAATTGAAATTGAATTATAAGATTTTGAAATTATGAATGTGGAAGTTTGAAACGTAAATATTGGAAATTGATTTAGAAAGAGAAATGAAATGTTGGTTTACGAATTGAAATTGAAATTGAAATTGATTTGTTTTTTTTTTAAATATATAAACGACCAATCGGTGTAATAATTACGAAAGTTATTAAAGAGACCGGGATCGGTAATGGATATACTCTCTATCTGAACCGAAACCACTTTAATAACTATGCGCGGAGTGATGATCCAGAATGAAGTGGTTGGAATGATGTACGAGATGACTGAAGAAAGAGAACGATAATGGATAGCCTTGACACTTGTGTCAAATTGGAAATGACTAAAACAGGAGCTGTGCCGGGCCAATGGAGGATTAGCTACCTCAAGTGGACACACTTCTTCGAACTACTTATACTTGTTGTCGATTGGTGCACCCTTGATTTTGGGAGTGTTGTTTCACGGTGTTGCGGGCGCTGCGGCGTTGCGTTCTCACCAGTCCGGATCAGGCGAACGGTAGTATCACTACCTTGGGTATTGCCTTATGTGCCTTGTCATACTTGTATTCCATTTATGCGCGACCACTACGATTTTGATTTGTACCTTTAGTATATGGATTGCCCTCTGGTGACTTCCGATTTTGGGGAAACTACGGTCTTGTATATGCTTTTGGGAATAAAAATGTGTTAAGGGTGGAATGGGCCATGACTTAACACTATTTTGATATCTTTATATTACTGATAGACATTATCTACTTATCGTACACTACTACATAGTAGATAGTTTAACGGATCCTTAAAGAATGGTTATTCCAACATCCTTTGAGTTACTTGTATTTCAATTGCTATTTCACTTGAGTTGGATTTATTAATATAAGAATGTTAATCCTGACTCGAGTGTCTTGTGTTTTGCTTTACGCTCGGGTCAGACTGAGTGTACCAGTATTCGAGACTCACCTTGAAGTTGGAGCTTTGCTTGAAGATCCAGCCATCTATTCTGCTTTCAGTATTCGATGATTCCAGTGATGTATTCTGGTTTGTATCTGATGTATCATATTACTCTTCCGTTGTATCTGGTTTAACTCTGATGTAACTCATAGATTTATATATAGTAGCTTCATGAACTACTATCTCTTTTATTTCCGCTGCACTTATTACTCTGTGTCTGTGATCTGTGATTATTTATTTACTGTATATGTTCAGTTTTGCCAAATTTAAATTAACAACGCGGTATTTTGAGCAATTCAATTCCGGCTTGAGTGTCTACCTATACACTTATAATGGATGCGAATGGTCCAAAATAGCGGGTCGTTACAAGCTAAGGGAGGTGGAAGTTGCGGCAATGGTGAGGTTTTGCCTAGTATAGGCTGGAGTTTAAAATGGTGGAGGAGAAGGGATTGGTATATTAATAGGGTAATTAATTTGAAAGAATGTAATTATTATTTAATTTATAATTTGAAAATTGATAACTTGTTCATAGAGGTCCAATCGAGATGCAAATTTTTGCGTTGCTCTCATTATGACGATATCTACATGATGGAGCTAGTTTGGTTGAATTCGGATTTAATAAAATTTTAGGCTAAAATCGGACGTCATTCGATTTTAGTTCAAATCGAAACGCTTCAGTACCAACCGGAATCTCGGTGATTTTACCTCACCTTTTTGTTAATCTGTAAGATATATGTTAGATAAATTTTATTGTTTGTATTTGGATGAAAGATTGCTTGATTTGGTTAAATAGTCGCTTTGAAAAGCGATTGACATTTAAATTGAAAAACAGTGAATTTTGTAGAGAAATCTGGATTTCTCGATATTGTTATTTTATTTTGAGAAAAATGTGTGATCCTCTAAAATAGAGGAGAGCACACATGTACATATATAAATCACCAAAAATAAAGGAGCTGCCAATATGCCTGGCAGGTAACAAATATAACATATAAAATGAATATGTCTAAGAACACAAATCAACTATTGAGACTTGGTTTTGATTCATGACACGAAGCTATCACTACGACATACAGATTTGACGGCTGCTACGACAAAAAGAGACAAGGAGACAAGACTTTAAAAAACCGGTGCATCAACTATGGTATTTTGTTTTTAAGTCTTAGGTCCATATTTGTTAAAATCTCTCCTCGATTATGTCTACACTAGCTTATATATTTAATCATTATATTTACTAAATATTTTATACATATATAAGCACACATTTAAATTATTAAAGTGATTTAGAGTTATAGAAATAAATATATCTACGTAATTGTGCAAACTGCACAAAAATAACCAGGTCAGTCGACTGACCACCTGAAGACAGTCGACTGACACTGGGTATTTTGTGCAGCATGCACAGTTACATAAATATACGAATTTAAATTTATAATTTACTTTGAATATCAGTCAACTGACCCAGAGGCTCAGTTGACTAAATT
Organism: Allium fistulosum; assembly: GCA_030737815.1. Classification (NCBI taxonomy): domain Eukaryota; kingdom Viridiplantae; phylum Streptophyta; class Magnoliopsida; order Asparagales; family Amaryllidaceae; genus Allium; species Allium fistulosum. The sequence continues at coordinate 490,200,960 of CM060905.1, read as the reverse complement.
TCTATAACAGTCACTTTTCGAAAAGACACGACTTTTTGTGAAGAGTTGCGAACCTCTAACGAAAAGATTCGGACACAACACTTCGATCGAAACTCTTCACCAACAGTCGCTGCTTTCTAATCTTTATAAATACATATTTCAACTTCATTTCAAAGAAAAAAAATCATAATCTAATTCTCTTATCTTTGCTCTTCTATCTATTTGCTATACACTTTCAAATATTCTGCATTAAAACAATACTAGACCTTTCTATTCTTCATATACTTCAAATATATATATTTATACTCGAGGAGAAGATTATAGGAAGGGTGTACTATAAGTGACAAATCCGTGTTATTAAGAACACACAAAGTCAAGACTATTTTTGTATTTGTTGAAGTCCTGTTCTGCCGCTCAGGCGTGTGAAGTCCTCTTCGGCTGCTGAGGCGAAATCCTGTTCTACTGCTCAGGTCCTTGTTCGGCTGCTCAAGGGTTGTATATACTTGTTCCTTCGGGTTAAGTGAGGGTTGTTGTTTTAGTGAAATTCCAGAAGGAGTCTGGGACTGGACGTAGGACGGTGCTCCGAACCAGTATAAAAATCTCTGGTGTCATTTTACTATACTGCTTTTATATTCCGCACTATTTACAGTATTACTATTATCATTATACTCTGTATTATCGTATATCCATATTACACGATCCATAGCACACTTTCATCAACCACACAAGGTACTTCTCAAATGAGCTTCGACAAAGCCACCGCCCATTACACTTCAGTATCGAACTTCGGCAAGGCACCACCCGATAGTGGAGTGTTAAAAGTATCCAATATAAGCCATTGTGCATCCAATTGCACAAATGAGATCAACAAACTGCTCTACTAGTGAATGAATGCCACACAGCTAGCACGAATGATCCAGATTCAAAATATGAAATCTCTCATAGCAGCAGCCCTGCAAGTAGTGTAAAAAGCAACCCTACAACCCTACAAATAGCAACCCTACGACGTCTTCACCTAAACCTGTACCTATATAGAAAACTATACAAAAATGTAAGAATAATACGTATATATGTGTATAATTAAAATTTATATACATATATATGCATTAAAAAATTAAAAGTACTAAACTAGAGCATATATTATAAAGCAAACCCAAACATATATTAAATGCTAGACTAATAATAAATTCAATCTCGTTAATTAACATCTAAGTCTACTTCTATGTTATAGACAGTGGTCATAAAATCAAAAGGCAAATATATATGTATAGAAATATGAATTTATTACTAATATATTTTAAAATAAAATCAAAAGAATACTAACACTATGTTCTTGTGATCAAAAGCACATTAGAATAATCCATAAAATCATCATTTGAATTCAAATAAATGCTAACACAAATGTTATTATTATTAAAAGTATTATTATTTTGTTTAAATAAATCAAAGTTTTCTCTAATTTATTAAGATATTTTTTAAAATGGTTATTTTTTGCCAATTTATATTTTGGATTTGAGATCCAATTAAAACAAAATAGAGCGGTTGTCAATACCAATTTATTAATATGACTATTATTATTATTAAATAATATCTGATTTCTATCAAACCAAATAAACCAACAAATTATAGTAAATAAAGTATCTAGTAAAAATCCATATTCACTTTCAAAATTAAATCTTAAGTTATTCCAGTAAAAATCACAATCGGTTACCTTAGTGGTAAAGTTAAAGTTAAAAATTATAAGAGTATTATTAAGAATCTATTAAGTATCTTACATTTGTAATATATATGATTAATATTTTCTAAATACAAGTTACAAAATGTATCTATTAACAATTGGTAAATCCTTTCTTTTTAAAAGTTCAATGGTATTTAGCTTCACATGTATGATCAACCACATATGAATCATAGCTTTTGGTGGTGCATTTGCTTTCCAAATAAGATTAAAAATGTTATTATTAACGGACGAACAATTGAGAAATTTATATAATGAGTTAGAAGTGAATTTCTTGCTTTTATCCCAATCCCAATCAATAATATCATTTTCATTATCAATATTATATAAATTCAATCTTGCACATAATAAAGCAAATTCTCTAAGAGATGTACCTTCTAAGATTCTATTAAAACTAAAGTTCCAAGGGGGATCATTATCCGGCGAAAAAACATCTTTAATTAAAGCATTTTTAAAATTACAAATTTCAAAAAGTTCTTTAAATTCAACCCTAAGTGGAATGGCAAATATCCAGCGATCATGCTAGAAGGTTGTATTATTACCAGAATGTACAGTCGTGTTAATACCAAGTTTAAAAATATCATGACATTTTAAAATTGATTTCCAAAAATTAGACAAGTTATAATTAACGTTTGGTGAAATTTGATATAAATTATAACTACCATTATAATAATGTTTAGATAAAATTTCTTTCTAAATAAAATTATCATTTATATCCTTAAATTTCCACAACCACTTCCCTAGTAATGACATATTCATGTTACGCAAATTAATAACACCTAGTCGTTCCTCCTTTTTCGACACCGTATCCCAGTTAACTAAACATTTTATACTACTATTTGGATTATCACCACTCCATAAAAATCCCTTCTTATTTTATCAATTTTATCAATCACCCATTCTGGAAATAAGTGCATAGACATCCAATAAATCGGAAGTGCAGATAAAACTGAATTGATAAGAACTAATCTACCGGCCCTCGATAAAAACCTACCATTCCATTTGGAAATTCTATTTTTAGTCTTATCTATTATAACTAGCCAGTCATCATGTTTAAGTTTAGTTGGTCTAATCAAAAAACCAAGATAATCAATAGGAAAATTCATGGTTTTACAATTTAACGTATTAGCTACTAACCCCTCAACCTTATCAATGTTATTTAAACTAAAACCGAACTTTTATCAAAGTTAATTTTGAGTCCTAAAAGGAGTTCAAAACTGTACAAAATGAATTTAAGTGCAATGACATGTTTAGGTAAATGTGAAGTAAATAACATTGTGTCGTCCGCAAATCGTAACACTGAAATTCCATTACGTGTAATATCACTACCTACATTTCCTAAAGTTCCATTTCCTATGGCTTTTTTAATTATCCTTGCAAAAACATCATCAGCTAGATTAAACAAAAGAGGCGATAAATGATCACCCTATCGTAGTCCCTGTTTGATTGTATTTTATTCCCTGGTACCCCGCTAACCATTATACTAGAATTACCGATTTTAAGCAATGTCATAATCCAATCTATCCATCTACGACTAACCGTAACATATCCTTTAGGAAATCCCAATCAACCGAATCAAAAGCTTTTGCAAAATCTAGTTTTAAAGGCGCACATGTTATGTTATTCTTACAACGGTGATTAATGAACTCTTGAACAACTGCAACATCATCCGTGATGTTTCTCCCCTTAATGAAAGCGGTTTGAGAACATTCGATCAAATCGTTCATTTTGAAATTAAGTCTATTCACTAAAACTTTTAAAATAATTTTAACTGAACAATTAACTAATAAAATTGGTCTAAAATCTTTCAAAACATTAGCATTGATTTTTTTTTGTAATAGAATGACGTTTGCAAAATTGAATCTTCCTAATTGTAGTTGCTCATTATAAAATTCGTTAAACATGTTAATTAAATCATATTTTAATACACTCCAAAATTGTTTGTAAAATAATATAGGAAAACCATCGGGTCCTGGAGCTTTATCACTAAGCATGTCGTTAATAGCTTTCAAAATCTCCTCTTCCGAAAAAGGATTATCAATATCGTTAAGGTTAATTCTAGACTCAATAGGATATAGATCATTCCATCTAGCATTTATTCTATGTTTGTTTTTATTACCAAAAATATCCATATAGTAATCAGTAAAGGCCTTATTTAAATCCATTTGATCAACTAATTCAACATTATTCACAAAAACATAATTTATTGTATTAGTACGTTTTCTACCGTTAGCCATATTATGAAAAAAATGTATTATTATCTCCCTTATTAATCCATTGAATTCTAGATCTTTGTTTCCACATAACCTCTTCTTTTTCTAAAATTGAATTAAGTTCTTCTTTTAAATTAGCGAGTACATTACGCTCCGCCAAATTAAGCTGTCTAGTTTCTTCTATCCTATTAATTTTAAGCATTTAATTAAGTAAATTTACTTTTTTAATTTTAATACTCCCAAATACATTCTTACTCGTATTTTTAAGAAAATTCCTAAGACATCTAAGATTTATAACAAATTTTGTTGTTGAGTTACCAGTGTTTCTAATATTATAAAAATTCATTGATATCCATTTATTATTAATTAAATTAGAGAAATTGGATTCTAATAGCCACATTTTTTCAAATTTAAAAGTTTTATTAACAATTCTATGAAAATCGCATGTAAGAATGATAGGGCAATGGTCAGAATACGTATAAGGTAATTCAGTGACTCTACAAATCGGAAATTTTTCTTCGATTTCATTACTAATGAAGAACCTATCTAATAAGGCCATTGAAGGAATTTCCCTAGTGTTGGCCCAAGTAAATCTCTATTAGTTAGAGGTAATTCTATCAAATTACTACTAATAATAAATTGGTTGAATTCTTCCATAGCGGAAAAATCACCTTCTTGAGGTGATCCTTCTCCTAAAAATCTCGTAACATTGAAATCCCCTCCCAAAATCCAAGGACCAGGAGCAAATGATCTAAAATCTAGACGTTCGCTCCATATAACTCAACGACCAATTTTCATGTATGGACCATAAACATTAGATATATTTAATAAAGAGTTATCACTAAGGTTAATGAGAATAATATGTAAAGAATGTTGTTTAGTAATAGTTTATAAAAGTTTAAAAGAATTATCACGCCCCCTATAAGTAAACCTCCAGAAGTGCCAATTGAAGGTAAACATGTCTAATGTCGAAAATGATAACCCTCTAATCTTCTATAAAAGCGAAGATCCGGACATTTCATTTTCATTTCTTGTAATAGGGTGATATCAATAAAATAATATTTGAAAAAAACTCTAATTTTATCACATTTATCTAAATCATTAAGACCCCTAATGTTCCAGCTAATAATCCTCATCATAATTATGATGATCTAACCCTCTCTAATTCCCTACTTCTAATATAATCATATCTAACTCAACATCACTAAAAATAATAGCAATATCATCAACTAACTAGCAATACTGACTGGTGGATATGCTACCTAAAGCATAAGCAGAGTAAGTTCTACCCAAAACAAGAGTCATATCTGAGCCTGAATTCGTAGTGCCATTTACAGCACTCGAATCGGGTAACTCGCCTATAGCCAATGAATGTGTGTTATGAACCCTCGCACTACATCTAATAACTTCACTAGATGATATCGATTTCCTTCGTCTACCTCTTCTAAATGATGTAGATAAAAAATTGTAGAAGATGGCAATCTGACTTTGGCCACATTAACAGCCAGACCATAATCCAGACCATAATCATCAGGCCCAACATGAGATGGAAGCCCATTAGCTTCACTCTTAGTTACACCAGGTTTGGCTATAACAGATTGATCATTATGTCATGTTAGTCCATTAATAGGTTGACCAGTAAGTGCTGTTATCCCATTAACACGCACTAAATTATTGTCACATATATTTTCACATTCATGCACAACCACATTCGCGTTAACATCCCTGTCTCACAAATAATAGATACTGGCCCACTTTCAACACGAATCCCAGACTCAATTTCACTTACATTAACATACCCGAGTTTCCTTTCAAAAAACCCTTTTCCAACCTGTTCACTTTTTCCATCTGATATGTGATCAACCAAAGCATTCACCATAGCATATTCTGATTCAACCTCTCTTACATTCAAGTTTACATGATCAGGCATATCATCAAGCTCACTTGCATCTTCATGTTCACATTCATGCATATCATTATGTACAAGTTTAGCTACATCCACATGCATATTTTCAAGCCTGATACTTTTAGATACTTGTTCAAACAAAATTTCAGACCCCATTCCATTTTCATGATCAGACTCAAGTACACTTTCATCTTCATGCACACATTTATCTTCATGCACAAGATTAGCTACATCCACATGCAAACTTTCAGACTCAAGCTCACTAATTCTTTCAAATACCATGTTCAAATACATTTTCAGTCCCCCTTCCAGTCATAGAGGTTTCATGTTCAGACATATGAATAGACTTAAGTTTAGGCTCTTGTGCTTTATCTGCTTCAAGTTCTGTCACACTCATCAGAGTATTCACCAAAGTGTCCACCAAAGCACTTTCCAAAGCAGTATCTTCAAACACACATTCATCTTTGTGTACACATCTAGGCATATCATTATGAACAAAAATAGATACATCCTCAAGCATATTATCATGCATTAGTTCATTAATACTTTCAGAAACTTTCAACTTCTTTTTTGTAGACTTTTTCCTTATATTCAAAAAATACTCTCTCCTATCCCTTTCAGTGATCTTATCTGAATCATTTACATTATTATCTATCCAAGAATCAAAGCCTTCTCCCTTCTCAACCAAATTATGCAGCACCTCAAACTTGTTAAAAAGTATTAAATCAGTCTTATAACTCCCCTTATCCATCTCATCATTAACCTCCATCAGATCTACATTCAACCAACAAACCTCATTTACCTCATATACCATTTCATTATCCACCAACTCATTCTCATCATCCCCTAAAGCATTTTCATACGCTCCCAGAGCATTAAAATCACTCAAAACATTAGGGCCCGTTTGGTTTCATTTTGTATTTTGAGTTTTGTGTTTTCAACTTGCACTAAGAAATAGCAAGAAATAAGAGAAGAAGATTTATAATTCTTCGCCGTTGGGACGACCAACGGACAACGAAAGAGTTTGATTGTTTTCCGTTCTTTTATTATCTCTCGAAACACGAAAAATAAAATAAACTTGTTTTCTATTTTATATGTTAATTTCATTTTTCAAAATTGTCTGTTTTTCAATTATACATACAACGGACGCGTTTTTGTATAAATGAAAACACAAAACTAAAAACGACAAGCCAAACGGGGCCTTAGCTTTTAATCCATTATCCAAGATACTACCTTCAATCACCAAATCCTTATCATTATTCACCAGAGCATTAGCTTTGTTTACTATATTCTCATTGAGTGTATTCTTTTCAGAAATCCCCTTATTCGCTGCATTTTCTAACTTATCAAAATTATCAGAGAAAATATCTAAACACAGACCTTATTCTCACTCAGATTATATTGATCTACTACCACACTTTCTGATGAGTTGACACTAAGTATTATTACCCAAAGAAAACATTTTAAGAGGAGGAGCAACACGACTACACCACTTATTATGCATATTAAGGTTCTCAAGCTCATTATTTTTGTAAGATTTCTCCAAAGAAATTATATATGATGCTCCATTAATTTCAAATTAGAAACATTGGGTATACAAGATTGCTTACCAATGAGAATCTCAACTAAAAGGAAGGAATAATCAAATTTTAAATTCAAATCTTCCAATCTCAAAACATAACCAATCCCAACAAGTAAGTGTCTTAAGAAAGGTAACTTCCAATAAGAAAAAGGTAAGCCTATAATCTTCATCCAAACACTTTTATCATAGACACATTTTTTAACTCCATCATAAACATCCCATTTTCTTATACCAATGATAAAAATCTCATTGCATAAAAATTTCATTACCAAGGTAGTGGTTAATAATTCATAGGAAGGAAATTTTACTAAAAACTCACATTATATTTCTTGATTACCCATTTAAAAATTCCAAACTTCTTAATAACAGTCTAACTATATCATGGACTCTAATTGAACCCTGTAAAATACTTAATATCCCCCAGTAAGAATTTTCAAAAAAACTCCCACTTGGAATATTAACCTTGTAAGAGTTTTCTAAAGTAATATCAAAATTCAACGAATTAAAAGAAGAAAGTATACCAGAGCTCTTGTTAATTGGAATAAGTGAAACATTATTTGATCGTTTGCAGTTAACACTTTTATGGCCAAAGACACCACATACAAAGCATCTGATTGGATCACGACGGTCCTTTGCCATGTGCGATAACCCACCACATCAGAAATAGTACGTCTTGCCAATTCTCCTTGAAATCCATGAACGCGACTGTGCAAAATCCCCCATACCTATTTTTGTGGGAACCTCAAAAATCCTAGCAACGAAAGAATTGTTCTTGGATCGAGATTTTAATCCAACTGAAGATTCAGAGCAAATTTCTGCAAAAGAACTCTTTTAGCTGCAATCGAAGGAAAAGATAGGCAACTTGTTTGTAGATAGCATTGATTTCACAGAGCCAACTAACGGAGAAAAATCTTTATCCATATCAAAATTACATTCTTGATGATAAGGATAATCAAAATTAGAAAGACGATATAAAGAGTGTAGATATTTCATTGAGTCAAGATGAGAAATTTTGATTTCCACATTGATAAGTTTGAGAAAAAACCAATTATTAGTTGGATTCGATATTGTTATTTTTAATTTCGAATTATATTTCCGTTGATTTTATTTCAGTTGTATACTTGTGATATAGATTGCTAAATGCTGAAATTTGATTGTTTGGCCATATTGGATGTGAAGGCATATGTGGAAAAATTGAACCTTTTTAGTGAAAAGGGTAATAATAGCATCGGTTAAGTGTTATAGTAACTATTGACCTCGATATAGTATATTTGAAATACTATTGATTGTTGTTTGATTTTGGAAATGATTTTCATTTTGGAAAATTATATTTAAATTTGAGTTTTTGAAATTTTTGAGATATTTTAAGTAAATTGAGTTTTTGAACTTTTATATCTTACTTCGACTTCTTTAATTATTCTTTTCTAATACATACACACATAAGTAAATGTTTTAAATAATTATTTTGGAAGTATTGGTCTTTATAGAATTATAAAATAAATGTTTATTTTAAAAAGGGGAAATAAAAGGGTTACCTTTGATTTTATAAAGGATTTTGCGATTAAAAGAAGATAAAAATATTTGAAATAAATATTGTGAATCATTTGTATAAAATGTTGTATAAGGGATAAACTTTAAATATTGTTTTATAAGTGGAAGATAGTTTTATAAATGGCATTTTATAAAATATAAGAATGGTTTTATAAATAATATCTTATAAAAAAGGAAATCAATATCATATTGATAAATTGGGATAATTAATTTCAGTTGTGAATTTATTAAATATATGGAATGATCGTGTTATGAAAAAGAATGAGTTTTATATTTGGTGTTTAGTTTTATAATTTGAGTTTGGTTTTATATTGGAGCTTGTGCTTATATTTAGAAGATTTGTAAGAAGTTTATTAAATAATTTTGGAGGTTTTAAAAAGGAAGGTTTAAATTTTTATTAGATATTTTATAAGGAGAATTTATAATTTATAAATATGATTTTATAAAAAGAGTTTGTAAATATAAGTAGCTTTATAAGTATATTTGGAGATTTATAAATAGAGGTCATAATTTTATTTTGAGATTTATAAAAGGAACTTTATAAAAAGAGATGAGTGTTGTGAAAGAAATCCTATAAATGAATTTAGAGCTTATACTTATAAAAGTAATTGTATAAAAGAGTTTAATTATAAAAGAGATCTGATTTCCCTAAATGACCTTCTTAATTTTGGTGGTACGAAAACATTCTTTTCATACTTAACACCGAAGGAATATTGGTTGAGGTTATTATTGTCTCTGTTTAAAATGACACTATTTTAACCCAAATTTGAGTGTGGCTTTGAAATGAAATCTTTCTTAAGGTCTGTAAATATACTTATACCATTGAGATAAGTATACAAATATTTTGTAAGTATTAAAAAGAGTGGAGAAGGGTTTTTGTGAATATATCTTTGTAAAAGTATTTTGATATAAGTATTTACAAAGTGATTTTAAGCAATGAAAGAATTAATTAAAGAGGTTAGTGGTTGCTTATGTGCTTAACCAATGTTGGTTTCCCTATGGAAATAAATCCCTGATTTGATTATTGTTTTTATTTGATAGTTAAATAATCGACTATCAAACTTGGCCAGTTTTAAACTATCATCGTCAGTTCGAGGAGACCGGGATCAGTTATATTATCTGAAAATCACTTTGAACCGGCAAAGTGTTCGAATGGAAGGCATCTTGAAAAAGATCTAAGACGGAGTTCTTTGAAGTGCAAGGGCTACTTGCTTCTAGTCCTAAGGGTGATTCTAAAATGGATGTAGCAGAAGTAGTGCCTTTAGTTTCGTTCAGACCCAGAATGAACCTGTATGGATGAGTGTTGGCACTGCATTGCAACTTGGAGGGCAATGTTAGCATTCCAAGTGGGATTGCTATATAAAAGGTAAAACATAGCCTCTAGCCTCACCAACCGGGAATGGCTAAAACATGGGATATGCTTCAGGTCTATGTAGGTCTCCCCCACTAGGGTATTATCCTCACTCGATCTAGACCGATATTTATTGATGGATTATGTATGCTAGCAGCACGGGACGGTTAATGGCCGGCAACCGGGACGATGAAATATTTGGTACTATCCAGTAGGGGGTAGGCCAGTCTTGATTCACAAAGGTTCCATGTAAGGCCTTCGGTACATTTTATCTAAAGATGTACTATGACAGGCGGTACCACAGTGGCCTTATCACTGATGGAAATCGATTCTCCAATAAGCGTCTTCAGACTTAGTTGTATGCCTATTATGTTGGAATTTAATTAATGTAACAATTTCGGCCATGATTCAATATTTATTTTAAACCATAGACATTATTATAATATCAGAAGATTTCCTATGAAATGGTTTGGTTATCGTAAGGTAAAAACCCGTCCGTGTTTATGTGCGGTATGGTCTTACGAGATACCTTTATTTTAAAAGGTTTTATAAACATAAAAATCCATTTGAGGTGTGTTCCCACGCTGGTTTATCAGACCGATTCGGGGGTTATTTTTCTTATAATTCTCGGGTCAGACTGAACATATTTACAGATATAGTTTTGATGCCTTGGAGCTTCAGAAGACGAGCTAGATGCCTTCAAGATGTATTCACGTATATTTTATTTCGGCTGCATTGGTTGTTTATATTTATCAGCATTTGTGAGGACAGATTGTTATAACTGTCCAGGCTGATGATTAATTGGTTAACTCTGATTGATGTATGTATATAATAGTTTTCTTTTTTAAAGATCTGTTGTATATTATATATTTCTCATAACGATGCGAGATTCTATTCTGTCTTTTTTTCCCAACAATCTATCTTTCCAGCACTTGGATGCTCGGCACGTGAATACCGTGGATGTATTAGTGTTGATTTCTAAGGATAAAAAAGGAAGGTCATTACACCAGGGATGTACCACCCTTTAATCCATTCCTCTGAATGTTTCTCGAAGAACTTGGGCTGGCTCCCATTCAAGTACACCCCCAATGGATATGCTCTGCTGAAACCCCTATATGTCATATTCATGATGCAATTTCATCGGCCTCTAACCTTTAGGGAGTTAACACGCATTCTGAGCTTCAAACAACGGAGCAAGTCATTGTCCTTAATGATCATAGAAGCTTGGTGTCAATGTAAAGTCATCAAGGCTCTTCACAATAAATGCTCATACTTTAAAAATGAGTGCTTCTTCGTCTAATTCCCTTTCGAATTGAATCGGCTTTGATTGTCTAGAAGTTAAGACCTCTTCCTTTACATTCTTTTCCATACTTGGATTCTTACCATCCAAATGTCTAACTCCTTTGCTGCTCCCTTCACAAATATTCCCGATCGAGACAGAAGTGACATGCACTCTGAGACTTTGAAGACCCTTATAAGAGTCAGCGTCCGAAATCGCTCCACCACTTATCTTTTGAAGAATAAGAACCTTCGCCAATGTGGCCTTCAACATCCTAAACAATTTGTAATTCCAACCGAACTTCCACCAACTGGGTCTAAAGTATCTACCAGGTCTTGTGCCTATTGGAATTGGGGTTGTCCTCAGCAGAAGTTATGAGTGAATTTCAAAAATTTTACCTTATTGGATCTTTATTGGGCCTATGAAGTCTAATTTATTTAGAATAATTCTAAATTTAATTTAAATTAAATCTCTTATTTCATTTAAATTTACAAATTATAGATATAATTTAATTTAATTTATATTCAATTAAATATAATAGTACATATATGTATCAAATACATGTATGTATGTGCATGTGTAACATAATAATACGTGCAAGGTAGGCCCGTATATAAATGTTGGGATTTACATCGCAATGGACATGTTAACTCATCTAATATGTATTAAATGTTGTCCAAATATATGTATGTATGTAAACTTGTTATTTATATAAATATTAAAAACTATGTAAAATTATACATACATACATACATACATACATATATATATATATCACTTATATATATATCACTTATATATAAAATATTAATGATTTACATACATATATATTGTATCAAAATTTTAAATAATATATATAGATTCATAATATATAAAACTTTTTTAAATCATTTTTCATATATATTTATGTATGTATTACTGTAACAAAATTATTATTAATTTTTTTATTATATATAATAATATTTAAATAAGTATTTGTATTTATGTGTGTATATATATCCATTAATTATGATAATAAAGAATATATTTTTTAAATTTTTTTTAAACTAAATGCACAGCATAAAAAAGTTATTTATAATTTTATTATATTAATATATAAATATATATTAATTAATTAGTCGAAATACACTAAAATAATAATAAAAAAATATTTTCGTGTTATATTATTTGAATTTTAAACTTTCAAAAAATCGATCATGATATTATAAGGTTAAAAAAATTTCCATAAATTTCTCAGTCAAAATGATATTTTTAATTAATTAAATATTTTCAGTCGAATATTAAAATGATTTTTTAAAAATATAAAAATTGATTTTAAAATACTAATTTTTTGTCTAAGAGTTTATATGAGAATGAAATATTTTTATAAAATTTAAAATTTAATTTTTGAAACATATATTATTTTATATGAATTATTTAATTTGTAAATTAATTTAAATTTAAATGATAAATTTAAATGATAAATTAATATATACATATATTAATTTATAAAATGATAATAATCAAAAATAAAATATATGCGACTATGCACTTTAGATCTACATAAAAATGTGTTCTTTTAATAAATACATACATATAACCAATCTAGTATTTGACAACATTGATACATATAAGAATTTTCACCTAACTATCAATATGTGTGTGTGTGTGTGTGAATAATATATTGTTATTCAGAAATTATAAATCACATAGTATAGTAAATACATACCTAATACTAATACCTTTAAGAACACCTTATAATGATGAATTCTTCCTCCTTTGAAATCTTCTCGATTCGGTAGATTGCTAATATTTGAATCGTAGACCTTTAAATCCAATAGTTGTCGCCTTTTGATTTGATTTGAGGTGAATTTGTTAGAGCTCCTTGATTGATGAGGTTGACCAGTAATGATAGGGAAATGGCAGCCAAAATTTTCTTTTTATAAAGGTTAGGGGTCCTTTTATGGTAGAAGAAATAGAGAGAAATACGGATCACATCTCATACATTTCTCATCAAATCTCAACCATCCATCTCCAAAACACTCTAGCCTTTTTAGCCGCCTCCTATAACCCCTATTGATTTTGAAATAACATCTTAACATCATGGGCTATCAGCCGATTTAAGCCTAAATAAATATTATTAATTATATCTAATATAATTGCTTATCGATATCCCATATAGATCGATATATTTATAACTATTACAAATATATACAATAACATTATTCCTTAAATCATATTCAAAATTTTATAATTAATATTTCAAAAATATTAATTAATAATTAATTTATATCAATTATAAACTATCTAAATCGTTTGGTCTAAAGTGAATTCACCACTCTGGTTGTGTGACTTGTCGGGTGTAAATTCGGTTAGCGATTAACATCGAACTATTCGAATGATAATGTCCACACGTCGCTTAGTAGGTGGTATGACATTTTGGCCAAATTTATCAATTACTTAGCTTCGGTAAAATCCAATTTATATTATTAACCATTACCTAGTTGTGACATTTATTTTACACCAATTATTTTCGTCAAAACTATATCACTTTGGACTTATGGAATTTGATAATGGTCAAAATTCCAATATCATCCATATTCAACTCTATAATCCGAAAACAAAGTCCTTAGTTCAATAATAACAATTATTATTAACCGAAATGATCTGGCCAGAGACTTTGACTTTGAGTTGACTTGGATTGACCGTGATACTAACCCCGTATAATTGAGGAGACGAATCCTCTCCCGAATAATGCTTCACTTCCAATATTTCCATTCGACCCAACTATAGTCACTCGATGGACGCCATGCCATAGTTTGGCTATAATCAAATAGGAGCTTTCATATTGAAGATCCATAGTATTCTCAAGTTGAGAGAACTGTGTAAATCAGTCACATCGATATTTTCTATATGACATTGGTTATATTAACCAACAGAAATCTATCGAGTGAGTCATTCCATAGTTATCCAATAACTATCAACACGTAACCTCTTGGTGCACACTACAGTCATGAGTAATACACTGCCAACATTTAGAGAGCATTACGTACTCTAGTCTCAATGGATACATCGATATCTAGTCTCAATGTATCTTGACTAGGAATATTTAAAATGGTATATTTATATTTATTATGATAAATTACTCTCGGTTATTACCATTTATGGATTTTCTATTAAATATACTTTTAGTTAAATTGATTAATTAACACAACACATTATATCAAGTGTATTATAAAAAGAAAATACCTTTTATTTTGAACAAGATTGGTCAACAAGTTAGATATATGTAACAAATTACGTAATTGCCCTTAAGGCATACTCCTAACTCTATCAATCTCCCACTTGCACTTGGGGTCAATTATGGAATCTTATTCTAACTTTTCCCATTAGTTTCCTCAAAACAATTTGGCAGTCCCTCAGTGAACGGGTATGCTATTATGTTTCAATTATCTACTACACCAATCAACTCTCTATAATGCTGATAAACTACCATTATCATGTTGAACTATTCGGAGTATGTCTCTCGACTTCCAATGAGCTCTTAGTTCTGTTATGAACTATATAGTGACATTGTTATCATATAACAATGTTGTGGAATTCTCAACATTTGGAATCACCCTCGGTTCAGTTATAAATTTGTGCATTTATATTTATATACATTTCTTTATTGTTGCGCTATTCAAGGCGATGCACTTAGCCTTTTACATTGAATCGGCTATGGTCTTTCATTTGGAACATTTCCAACTTTCAGATTCTTAACTAGAATCTATTATTGATATATTATACTCAATATCACTTATGAAATTTGAGTCCAAACACTCCTTCATAAGGAGTTCGTTGTTTTGTAAACAATTCTCTAGTATTTCCTAAATACACGAGAACACTTCAAACTACCATTTAGTGATATCAATTTGGATTTGATATTTGCTTCGTGTATCAAAAACATAAACAAATCACGATATCGTAGACAACAAACATGCATGATAATTCCTATTGCCAATGCATAAGGAATCTGTAACATCCCGCCTTTTTGTACGTTTTAAGCAGACACACATGCCGACTCAAACCATTCAGAAGGGTGGATTGTTATTGGGGTGAATAAGAAAAAGCAGGGAAAGAGAAAAAAACAAAACAGAATCTCACAGCGGAATGACAAAATATAATAATCAAATAACAGTTCATGAAGCTGTTTACAAAGCATTTGAATATACTTATACAATACAGAATCAGAGTTACACATATCAGAGATAAACAAATAATGCAGCGGAACAATATGAATGCAGTGGAATAAATATAGTAAATAATAGTAGTACAAATCTTCGTCTTCGTCCTCCAGAAATATGGTCTTTAAATCCTGAAATGCTCAGGCTGACCCGAGCGAATTGAAAAGACAAAACACTCGAGTCAGAACTAAAAGATCTTATGTCAGTTAAATCAACGGTAAATAAATAATGAGTGGAACGGCGTCGGAGATGTTTACGGGGTTTGACATCTCCTATCCAGTGTCTAACGTGAGTGCAGTAACTTAAGAGATGTTCGGGATTCACATCTCATAAGGATCCGTTAAACTATCTACTATGTAGTACAATACGCTATTATAATATGCCTATAGTAAAGTAAAAGTATTAAAATAGCGTTAAGGCGTTACCCATATCCCCATTAACACATTTTTATCATGCCAATAGTCTATACAGTACCGTAACTCCCCGTAAACTGGTGCCGCCAGAAGATACCACATAGGTACGACATAAAACAAACTCCTAGAAGGCGCGCTAGAGTAGGTGACACGGCACAACTAGGCAATGCCAGGGTTGATATACCAATTACACTTCTGGACTGTTGGTAACCCATAGCCGCAACTACCGCCCAACTCAGAACACACTCCCGAATCAAAAAAAATCGAGGGTGGCCACCAAATAAATCGCAAAGTCAGAATATAGTATCGATGGAATGTGGCCGATCGGAGAAATGACCTCACTTAGCCCGTCGATTGCTCCTGTTTTAGCCACCTTAAGCCAACTCATGGGAGTCAGGTCCACGTATATACCTTTAGGATCGTCGCCACCATCCTACTTCATTTTGGAATCTCCACCGCGTACACAGTTGTCAAAGTGGTTTTCGGTATCGATAGAGAGTATGCCCATATCCGATCCCGGTCTCTTTAACAACCAATCGCTTATTACACAACGGATGGTTCTTTTACATTTCCAAAATCATTTCATAATTGATATCAAAATATCATATTCAATTCAAATCATATCATTTTCGAAATCATTACTTACTTTCGAAATTATATCACATTGAAATCATAGTTCGAAATTATATTTCCTTTCAAAAGTCATATTTCCAAAATAGGCTAAACTCTCATTTCAAAATTATCCTATTAAACCAAATATGTTATTTAAATCCCAACTTAGGTTATAATGTCGTTTAACCATATTCACTTAAAATCGAGAATTTGAATATAACCCATCCATTTTACTTAGTTTGGAATTTAGAAGAAAATAGTTTAAATAGTTATAAATAGTTAA
Organism: Allium fistulosum; assembly: GCA_030737815.1. Lineage (NCBI taxonomy): Eukaryota > Viridiplantae > Streptophyta > Magnoliopsida > Asparagales > Amaryllidaceae > Allium > Allium fistulosum. The sequence continues at coordinate 490,183,851 of CM060905.1, read as the reverse complement.
TATAGATTTAAAATAGATTAAATATAATTAAAATAGATAGCTTTAACATAAATTAATTAGATTTAAAATAAGTTAAAACTGGTTAATTAGTTTAAATAAATTAAATGGTTTAAAATAGGTTAAAATGATTTAATATAATTAATACAGGTTAAAATGGTTTAATACTTTGAAATCTTAATAATTAGAAATTTTGAAATAATATATCTTTAAAACAGTTTATATTAAAACATGAATTTGGAATTAATAACAAATTAAACTATTAATTTCATTTCAATGCATTTTGACCATTTCAATGTCCCAAAACCCAATTTCAATTTTTTTTCCGATTCAGAATTCTAAATAAATATTAAATTCAATATCGCTTAAATCCATGTTAAAACATCGATTTAATTACTCCAATTTCAATATATTTCAAAGTTGTACTTCAACAATTTTTAATAACTCAATTTCGATAAACTCCACTTATATTTCAAATTCACTATAAAATTTCAATTTTATTCCTTCAACAAATCTTTCAAAACAATTCGATTTTAATATAAAACTCGAAGTTCGATAAAAATTCGATTTATATAACCCCAAATTTTATTTCAAAATATCATTTAACTCAATGCAAAATTTAAGGATTCAAAATCATTTAAATTTAACCAATCCGGTGTCCGTATATAATTCTCTACCCTAGGGTCAAGTGATACGGATATTTATCATTTCAATCCGCAATTTACAATGTTACGGTTATATATTATTTCAAACCACAATCCCGAATTAATAATAATATCCATAAAATCGCTCGAGTCTATCATTTCAACCCATAACGATTTTTCCTTAATCTATTGATCCTTCGGGTATGTATCATTTCAACCCATAGTGAACTTGCAGTTTATAACGATATAAAATAAAGCATCTATTCATCCAATATCAACAATCAATAACAGGTATTTAACTGGCAATTTATATTCAATAATAAATTAAATAACGATTTAATTCAAATAAATTCAAATTAACGGAGATGATGATTTAAAAATATACCAAATAGTCATAAATAAATTCCTAATCGCATCAAAAATTAATTTAACTAACACAAGAAATTTTAGAAGTTGTGAGTGGGTTAAAACACTCACCTTTGAATTTTAAATCGAATTTAAATTCAATTTAAGCCCAAAATTTAAACCGCCTCAGAATTCGTCCAAACCATCGTTAAAATGTCTGGAATTTCAATACGATCCTAGCAGAGAAAACCGTGCGTGAAATTGACCTCGTACGTAAAAGTTATGATGATTAGGAATATACGATTTAAATTTCAAAATAAATAAAATAAATAGCAGTTTAACACATCATCACCTCAATCTTTCATACGCACAGAACCCAGGTTTCTATAGTACGATGCTCGAACTCAGACCCCGAAGCCAAATCGAGCGCGACCTTCAGACATGCGAGCCGCCGCTCGAGCACCCCCCATCGGCCACGCGTACCGACCTCACGATAACCTCCGCGACTTCGATTCGAGCCACAAATGCACAGCCGCCGCCGCTAAACCCTAGGCCTAACTCGAATTTTCATGGCAAATCCGACCATTGATCAGCCCAATGAATGACACCGATGCCCTATACTCGTCCCCCTCTACGCGACCATACCCTCCGTTCCACGATCCGACAAAGTTGATCACGACGAAGTGAACGGCCGAGACAGATCGACCAATTCCGGCCACCCAGAAACCCAGATCGAAAAACGAACAGCATAATTTACTTGCGCTCATCGAGAACTTCAAATTGATATATAATATGATATAGTTTGAGGAGATTTGATTTTTAAGTTGAATTTTGAATTGAAATTGAATTGGATAATTTAGGGTTTGGTTTTGTCTGCCATTGATAAGGAGGAGAAGACTGAAATTGTACGTACAGACAAAAGGAATAAGAAATAGCTAGGGTTTATAATAAGGTATTTATAGACAAAGCTGAAAATAGAATGGATGGACAAGATTTTGATTTACACGTTGAACGATAAATAGCCCGAAAAGCCCGTTCTGCCTCCGGAACGAAAATGGGTCATTCCATATATCAAAATAAATGTTTTCAAATATTGTAGACTCAATGGAACAGGTTTCAAGTCCTAATTCTATCGTAAGAAGAAGTTATGCTAAAATCAACTTATTTCAAATTGATTTCAATTGATTTCAATTAAATTGACTTCGAGGCGTTTCTAGCCCGTACAACCAAACGATAAGTCTGATCGTTACGAAACTTGAAATCCTACAATAATTCACTGTTACGGATCCGATGAAACTGGTTTCGTTGAAATCCGAGTCAGTGGCCAAAATGGCTATTTTCACGTTAATTAAATAAAGTAATATTAAATTATTTAAATCACATTTTCAGTTTAAATTTTAATAATTTACAATTTCTATAATTTTTGATTTCTTAATTACTTACAATAGTTTAAACAAATTTAGATGTCAATTTAAAGTTGATTAATCCATCAATTTCAGTGTTTAATTTCAGTTTCATTAAATTCAGAAATTATAAATTAATTTTTCAATAATTCCATTTAATTGACCTTTCATCCTATTATTCAATCCATTATTATCAAATAGATAAAATTAACATTGGTTCATGATTTATTACATTAATATTATCAATTTTCATCTAAATTTCCATTAACGTAATATTTAAATATTTAATTTCATTTAATTGTAATTAATCCAATTATTATAATTAAAAGTCCAATAAATTAATAAATCTTGATTTCCATACTTTTTATTCAACCAATTATCATATTATGAATAAAATTAGCATTATTTCCAAATATTAACTTAATTTACATTAACATAATATTCAATTACATTTAGTGAAATTTATTTCCAATTTAAATTAACAGGCTAAATAAATAGGTAATATACAATAATTGTTACCATTAACTTTTAATCACACTTATAAGTTATTATTTTCAAACAAATGTTCCAATTGTTTACATAACACCAATTTTATTAAATTACCATTAATTATATACTAGTTCGTAGGTTTATACAACATTTACATTTATTTACTTACATTCAATTTATAACCAAGTTATAACATTTTACATTATTTCATTTATTGTAATTTCATTCAATTTATCAATAATTAGCTTTAATTATCATTGTTACGTTTCATCTCAGTTATTATTTCTTTAATAAATCCCAAATTTTTATTTCTTTCAGTATTTAATTTCCAAAATCTTATTAGATCAGTAAATTTAATTATCGAAATTTACGGGTCGTTACAGAATCCACCTTACATGTTTTGTATTAAAATTTTTAATAAGACGTCCTTGTATATCATTTTCAGACATCCCAATATCTTTTATACTTACCATAAAAGACATCATTACGAATCCGATGTTTAGTATTAAAACAACCAAGACTGACTTTAATGCAAGTACATCGTTAAAAATTAGCAATGTGTTGTTTACTTATAGATTTAGAAATATCAATGTACCTTTTAACATTCTTTCTTCTGAACACACACTTCCTCTACATTTTGATTGATAATCAAACTATTTGATATTTCTATCAAAATATTTATTCAATTCTAATGCTTATAAAATGATATTTTCTACCATTTCTTGGATCATATCTAAGGACTCGCAAACTCAGTATCACTCCTACCGACTTCGAGACATTTTTGGTTATTATGTGTAAAAATCTTAATCTAAATCATTATATAGAATTTTCTATTTCAATACATACATACCAAAACATAAAGTCATACCAAGCGATAATTTTGTGAGTAAATCCGAATTAACTTCAGCATGTTAAATATTGAATCTATTATGCTAATTTCAACAATTGAAATTTGCAATGTTATTCATATCAATGTTGCCCATTATATACCAACTGCATTAGTCTTGCTCTTGAAGACACATTCGCGGATGATGGATCATATCCCTTTTGGGTACATCCACCAAAATCATATTTTGATGATGTACCTACAATCTATTTCGGAACTACACGTCATATCATAGAGTTAATACTCTTTATGGTTTAATTAAACAACCGATGATTATATTTTCAACATTGATAAGAAACTCATAGTTTCTCTTTAATATTTGAGAATACTTATTAGACACTTTAATGTGATATGTTCGTTTAGCTAAGTTAATTTCATTTCATCTGATGTGATCGGTTTTATCTTTGAATCATATCCACTTTCATTTTACTACTAATAATTTCTCAAAGAAATTCCTTTGCTACGAAGTTGATATTTCTTGAAACAACAATTATTTCTCAGTGCAACGGAACGGACACTCATAAAAATTTACAAATTGCCTTATATAAAACTGATTTTGCATTAGTTCACAATATATTTATGTTCACAACGTAATTTAGTCATCCAATGACTATTTTACCCAAACTTCTTTTGGGCGATTCATATAAGATCTATCATGAATAATTATTATATGCAGATTTTTGACTTGCACAACCTGCCAAATCCTTGGCTTAGGATATGTTGGGGTTCCTTATAAACCCTTATCTTGTATGATTGTAAATTATTATTTAGATGAAATAATATTAACCTTGTGTACTGCTCTTAAGTACATGGCCTTATAAATGAATTTAACTCTGCTATACTTATAGTTAATCGTACTTTGTTCAACAAAGTTTGATTACTTCATATTGATACATCATTGTGTATTACATGGAGGAGTGACTTTTGAGATTGAATCTTTATTCGTATTAGGTACATATGGAACTCTTTCCAATATACTTGCCCATTCAATCAAATTGAATCATTTCAATTGCATGTTATATTATTTACTTTTGCTTTATACTCTATGAATCTACCTTAGACATTACTACATCTGTATCAAATATACATGTCTATGTCGGTGATATCATCGATGAATATGACGAAGTACGTGGAACTATTTTGGTATTAATAGACTTACAATTGCATACATCTATATGTATCAATCCAAAAGAGTTCATCAACTCCTATAATGCTCCCATTAAATGGATGCATTGCCCTTAATTGTTTGAGATATAACTAACCATTATCATATGATTCATAATCATATAATAAAATTATTTCTCAAAACTATGGCTTAGTTTATAATTCTAAAATAACTGTAATAATATTAGATACCTCTGTATTTTCCAATGCATCAGTTTTGTTATGTAAACAAATACCACACTATAGTTTTATTTCATAACAAATATTCATAATATACATATTGAAATACAGCTATGTCTATCTTTTAGTCGATACCCAAAATAGTAATTATTTCATAAATAAATGCTTGGTATGTTTTACAAAAATAATTTTCATAATGTGATGCAATTATTAAGTGCTATATGGCATGCTCCCACTATTTCCGCCATTATTATAATAGCGTACTAAATTCGAAGGTCCATCATTTACTTAATATAAATTATTTATTTCATATACTATAACTAGTTTACATATGAGAGTTCTTTGATCAAATATCATTTTTTCCAATGTTAAGTATCAATTACTGTTATTACAGTTCTCGTTTTCGTTGTTTCTTTATGAGGCAGAAGTGACTATTCACTCTCTTCATCCCAACTGTTCCTTAAATTACATTTTCTCTTATACATTGGTTTTCCTTTCAAATGGTCAAACCATTCAAATGAAATACCCTTATTACAACATCATAATCAACTCTTTACAAAAGCACATTCGATTATGTTTAACATTTAAAAACATCAAATATGTTGCACTTCATGTAAACTGATCAAACTGACGTTTCAGTGATCGAATTTTAAATTTATATTTTAGTTTTGGTCTTGTGTTACATTTAACACAATATGAACTTTTGTTGTAATCAATCAAATTAAATACCCGATCTTATAGTACTGTTTATTTGGTTATTTCGAATGAACTATATTCATTGAAATATTGTACAATACAAACTATGATCGTTCGCTATAACACTCATATGCGATAGTATATGGATCGTATATCCATAGTCTTGTATTGCTTTTGAGTTCGGAACTCATTAAGTGCAATACACGGCCTCGACTAAATAAACACGTAAGCGACCAGATTGCGGATGTATTAAGTGGTTGTAAAATTAGGTACTTGCATGGGTATAGAAAACATTAACATGTAAGAAGTATTTAATAATAAGTATATATATTATATTTCTATTCGTTAATCTTCGGTTCAGTTCATTTGTATATCTTAATTAACAATCGTATAAATGCAAAAATTTGTCAGTGTAGATTATTATAACATTATATGGCATATGTTCTTACAATATTAGAAAGGTTAAATGTTATCATTTCATTTTTCTAATAAGGCTCTCACTAGTCTTTTATGTTTTTCCAAACCCTAAGTTGAACATAGAAGTCTTTTGACTTCACTAGTAGGTGTTAGGATTCATCCGTCCTGGAATTCTAACCTTGAGTCTACTTAATAAGTCATAGCTCCATGGATGAGGGATAACTCCTTATTGGTTATATCATATACAACTCCTAACCTTTTAGTACCTTATCCTAATTCTGCTTCGACCTTAAGTCTGCTCAACAAATCGAATCGAAATTATTCACTCGTACCTGCCATATCGCGACATCCTAAGTATAGTATATGTACCTTGAGTCTGCTAAATAAATACATATAATTATTTTATCTCGTCAATTCAATATATTAATAATACTACACATAACATCTCTAGTTTGAGTCTGCTCAACAACTAAGAAGTATGCAAGTTATATATATATATATATAATAGAGGACAACATTATATTGAAAATTCATAATCTTCAATATATTATATCGAGTGATATCGACTTATGAAATAATATATTTATTATGAAATACCCTCGTGATTCAAGTATCGGACACATCAGAAGTCATGGTAAATGTACATTTACATATGTATTTGCTCCTTAAATCTATTTATGGTATTTTAATATTCCACCTTTAATTATACAATCATATTATTTAATTTTTATTATTATATAACTTTTATATTTCATATTACTTATATAATAGTCTTATTTATAATATTATACTTATCAAATCTTATTAAATTAATTTGAATTAATGAACATTTTAATTAATTTTATATTATCTTAATATAACATTTATATAAAATATTTATTATATGTATCATATATAATTTAATTAATTAACCTATTAATTAATCTATTTAATTAATTATGTCAATTTTTAAATTCTTTTATATATGCATACATGCATACTTATGTTATTTAACATTTTAAAACAACATAACATATATCACAATATTTAATACATGTATATATTTATTAATTATTAACTTATTTAATTAATATATTTTATTAACCTCGGTGATAAATTTTATAAAATTTTGAAATTAATATAATTTTTCAAACATTTTGAAAATTTTTATTATATTATAAAATTTATAATATGTATATATATGTGTGTGTGTGTTATTTTAAATTTAACTATTAAATTTAAAATATTATATTTTTAATTTTCAAACAATTTTGAAATTAGCCCAAGGCCTTATTTAACATGGTCCTTTTCTATTAGGGATAATCTTTGGCCTGTGAGCTTAATAGTTAACCCTAACATTGCTAATTTAGACCTCATAGGCTATTGGGCTCAGATACCATTATTGGAACTGGACCTAACCACAGCGGAAGTTATGGATGAATTTCAAAATTTTTACCCTACCGGATCTTTAGTGGACCTATGAAGTGTAATTTATTTTTACTACATTTCTAAATTTGATTAAAATAAAATCTGTTATTTCATTTAAATTTACAAATTACAAGTAGAATTTTCTTTAATTTATATTCAATAATTATAAAAGTACAAATATGTATCATAAACATGTATATGTGTGTGTGTGCACGTGTAACATAATAATCCGTGCAAGGTATAACATGCTCGTATGTAAATGTTGGGATTTACATAACAACGGACATGTTAGCTCATCCTATGTGTATTAAGTGTTGTCTAAAGATATGTATGTATATAAACTTGTTATTTATATAAATATTAAAACTATGTAAAATTATACACACACACATATATATATTACTTATATATAAAATATTAATGATTTATAAACATACATATTATAGTATTAAATTTTTAAATAATATATAAATATACATAATATATAAAAGTTTTTTCAAAATCATTAAGCATATATATATATATATATATTACGGTAATAATTTTTTTTAAATATATATAAATACTAGTATATTAACAATATTTAAAAAAGTGTATATATATATCCATTAATTATGAAAATAAAAATTATATGTATGTATATTAAACTTTTCCAAATCGAATGCACAACAAAAAATTATTTATAATTTTATTGTATTAATATATATATATATATATATTAATTAGTTAAAATACAACAAAATAATAATAATAATATTTCCATGTTATATTATTCAAATTTTAAATTTTTAGAAAATCAAGCATAATATTTTAAGGTTATTAAAATTTTCTAGAATTTGTTAGAACCTCTATTATATGGTTTCGATGATAACAACTATACAATCATACACATAAAATATATTCCATCTATTTGTAGGTAAATGCTTCGAGAATTCACAATATCATGACTTGAAGATGAACAGTAGAAGAAAAGAATCATTGGTATTAGAGAAGCTATTATATTGTGTTATAGTTATAAATAGATGGTTTGTAAAATCTCATTGAGTAGTTTTTACACAAAATTGCTCATGAAAGCTCTTACAAGGTTTTCATTATTCAAACAAAGTGATTTTATAAGTACACAGACATCAACGTATGTTTATATAAGTCAGACGTCTGACTATGCTCTTGGGTTTAAAAAAATATATAATGAGACAGACTTCTGAATTTTATCCTAGACGTCTGACCTAGGTAACGGGCTAAAATCCTGATTAGACACTTGCTTCATTCTAATGGTTACATCCATATCTCCTCAATGCATCTCTTCTTCCTCAAAGATTGCAACCCTTAGACTGAAGTAAAACATACTAAAGGTTGTTGATTCTCAATGAACACTTATAAATATGTAAAGATTTTGAGAAACAACTTACTTGAATTTTCTGAATCTCTTCTCCTTATTCTTTGCATACTTTGATTTCTAAAAAGTAATCAATACATCATTCTCATCACTTCCTAAAAATAGAGCTTCACATACACATACTACTCAAAGGAGATTATAGGAAGATTTGTAGTGTGCAGTCAAAATCAATGTTACTAAGAACACATACTTGTCAAGAAAAGACTTTTTGTATCAAGTATATTCCTCCGGGCAAAGCGAGGGTTGTTTGCTAATATTAAGGCCGAAAGGGAGCTTGGGAACTAGACGTAGGACGGGAGGTATGAACCGGTATAAATACTCTAGTGTGATTGTTTCTTTACTTTTATTTACTTTACTCTAGTAGTTATAAGTTAGTTTTTATTACACTTGCATATTAAATATAAATACACGATGTATAGACGCTATCATTTGGTATCAAAGCACGGTTATTTCAAGTTATAGTAACACGTAATTGAAACATATTTAATATGGCAAGTACATTTCAAGAAGGTCAATCCACTACACGTCCTCCACTATTCACTGGATCTAATTATGCTTACTAGTCTACACATATGCTTATTTTTGTGGAAGTTAATGGTTTAAAAACTTGGCAAGCAATACAAGTTAGATATGAAGAACCAGACACAGATATAAGCATGTGGATAGATGCTCAAAAGAACACAACAACAAACAATGCTAAACCCATGAATGTTCTACTTTGTTCACTTGGCAAAAATGAATTTTCACGTGTCGTGTTGTGCACTATTGCATATGATATATGGCGTACACTACAAATCACTCATGTAGGCACAATCAAAGTTAAATAAACGAAGATTTCCATTATACAAAATCAATTTTCTTCATTTAAAAAGAAAGCAAATGAATCTATTGCTGATATATATGCTAGATTTCAAACTATTCAACATGATCTCATGGCACTTGGAATTAAATTCATAGATTTTGATTTAGTTACACGTATTTTAAATTCTTTAACTAATGAATAGGAGAGAAAAGTGTTATCCATCGAAGAGGCTAATGACCTATCTCAACTAAAAGTTGAAGAATTGATAGGAAATTTAATGTCGTACGAAGCAAATTTGCAGGCAAGAAAAGAACAAAATCATAAAAAGAAGAATACAGCTTTTCAAGTCAACAATGATGATTCAGGCTTAGATGAAGATGAGATTGTATTTATTGCCAAAAACTGCAACAAGTTCAAGAAATTCAAAAGGATGATGGAATCCTAAAACGGAGGAAATTCAAATTCATCTAGCCAAACTTCAATTAAATATTTTGGATGTGACAAGTTTGGACACATGAAGAAATAAACTCAATAATGACAAAAAGAAAAGAAAGTTCGAGAAATTCAAGAAAAGAAAGTGGGCTTTTCAAGTAACTTGGGATTACTCGGATTCATCTTCGTCATCAGATAGTGATAGCGATAGTGATTCAATGCAAGCCAATGTATGCTTCATGGCAAACACTGAGCAGGTATGTCCCGATCTTACTTATAATGAAATTTTAGAACTTAACATGGAACTAGATGACAAATATAGAGAAACTAAAAAGTTAAATAAAGAATATGTTGCTAAATTTAAACGAATGGAGCTTGATATAGGATTATTAAAAGATGAGAAAACCATTCTAGAAGAAGAAATAGAAATTACACAGGAAAAATGTAAAAATATTTCTATTCAAAATGATTCTTTATTATGTGAAATAGGAAAAGTTAAATAAGAAAATAATGATATTAGAAAAGAAAACAATGTGTTAAAGAATAATTTAGAAGCATCAAAATCCGAAATTCCTGATCTTAAAAGTCAGTTAGATAAAGATTACAAACAATGTTTCAAAATTCAATAAAGGAAAGTAGAATTTGGACAATCTGATCAAAAATTTTAAACCATCTGGAAATTGCAATGGATTAGGATTCAAGAAGACTCCCAAAACATAGAAACTATAGCTCACTATATAAAATGTTCAAGAAGTCACATACTAAATAAAAAGCTTCTAACTCTAAAATAATGAAAATATGGATTCCAAAATCTGGTAACAAACTAATTAGACAGAAACACATAGATAACTATTTGAAAAGTGTTGTTCATAATAAAAATTACTCTTTTAAAGGTCCCAAACCCTCCTGGGTATGGCTACCTTCACTCTTTAACACTTAGGACCCTAACGGAGGAAGTGGGTACCAATTAAATTGTTTTTATCTTATAGGTACCCAAAAGAAAATCTAATAATAAGGAGAAATGGATACTTGATAGCGGATGCTCCAAACATATGACTAGAAATGCACATATGTTATCGATTATAACATACATAGATGGTGGTATAGTAACTTTCAAAGATAATTCAAAAGAATTTGTCATTGGAATCGGAGATGTCATCAATGTCGGTATGTTCACTTCATATGTTATTACTAATGTTCTTTTAGTTGAAAATCTAAAACATAACCTATTAAGTATTAGTCAACTTTGTGACAAAGGATTCAAAATTGACTTTGAAAAGAATAAATGCAACATATTTGATCAAAATAAAAATATGATCTTTGAAGGTTTAAGAAAAAGAAACATATATATCTTAAATATGAAGTTTAATAACTCCAGCAATTTATGCCTATCTATGGATTTTAATGATACATGGATATGGCACAAACGGTTGTGACACATAAACTTTAGGTTTATAAACAAATTGGCTAAACACAATTTGGTTAGAGGTCTTCCTAAAATAAAATGTAAAGTTAAAAATTTATGTGATGCATGTCAATATGGCAAATTAAAAAGGAGTTCATTTAAATCTAAAAAGGAAATTTCTACCAAACAACCTTTAGAATTACTACATCTTGATTTTTGGATCTACTCAAGTACGTTCAATGAATCATAACAAATATGTATTTGTTATTGTAGATGATTTTTCAAGATATACATGGATACTGTTTTTAAAACATAAGAGTGGAGATGTTTAAGATTTTTGCTAAAAGAATTAAAAACTTGATGAATCTTAAAATAAAAAGTATAAGAAGTGATCACGGAGGTGAATTCGAAAACGAGATTTTTGAAAATTTCTATAACAAAAAGGGAATTTCACATAATTTTTCATTTTCTCGAACACCACAACAAAATGGTGTTGTAGAAAGGAAAAATCGTACACTTCAATGTGCACGAACTGTGCTTAACAGTAGTGGTCTACCAAAGAATTTTTGGGCAGAAGTTGTAGCTGTTGCTTGTTATGTATTAAACCGTGTCATATTACGTCTTTTAACCAAAATACCTATCATGAAATGTTTTTTGGTAAAAGACCCAAAGTATTGTACTTTCGAATATTTGGTTCAAAATGTTTTATACTAAACACTAAAGATAATCTTGGAAAATTTGATTCAAAAGCCGACGAAGGAATTTTTGTCGAATATTCAGATCGTAGCAAAGCTTATAGAGCATTTATTAAATGTACCAATACTATAGAAGAAAGTCTACACGTCTCATTTGACAAAAACTTTTCCAATAACAAAAATAGTGATGATGATGAAATTTTGAAAAAACCATCTGAAAATAACATTGTTTCAAATAACAATAATGAGAATACTGTTGACAATGAGAATACGTTAAGTTCACCACCTTGTATTTTGAAAGACCATCCAATTAACAATATAATTGATGATTTGAATATAAAAGTTTCTACTAGACATCAACTAAATCAAATGAGTCATGTTGTGTTCATTTCAAATTTTGAGCCAAAGAATTATAAAGAAGCGTCGAAGGACAAGTCATGGATTATGGTAATGCAAGAAGAACTCAATCAATTCGAAAGAAATGAAGTATGGGAACTTGTAACGAGACCTACGGATCAATCCGTAATCGGGACAAAATGGGTTTATAAGAATAAAGCAGATGAAAATGGAAACATTATTTGGAATAAAGCAAGGTTAGTAGCATAAGGATAAAATCAAGAGGAAGGCATTAACTGTGAAGAAACGTTTGCTCCAGTCGCACGTCTAAAAGCCATCCGAACTTTACTTGCTTTTGCATGCCATCATAACTTTAAACTTTTTCAAATGAACATAAAAAGTGCCTTTCTAAACGGTTTTATAAAAGAGAAGGTTTATGTTGAGCAGCCTCCATTGTTCATACATAAAAAATTTCCAAAACATGTCTATAAACTAAAGAAGCTTTATACGATTTAAAACAAGCACCTCGTGCTTGGTATGATAGACTAAAACTCATTTAATAACTTATGGATTTCAAATTGGAAAAATAAATACAACTTTGTTTATAAAAAGAGACCATAAGGGTATTTTGGTTGTTTAAATATATGTGGACGGCATAATATTTGGATCAACAAATGAAAAGTTATGTAAAAAATTAGCAGATGTCATGAAAAATGAATTTGAAATGTCTCATATGGGAGAATTAAATTTTTCTTAGGATTACAGGTTAAACAGTTAGAAAATGGTATTTTTATAAATCAAGAAAAAATATTGTCATGATTTTTTAAAAAGCTTTGGAATGGAAAAACATCTAGTAAACCAACACCCACGAGCACCAGTAGCCATTTAGATAAAGATGAAAACGGAAAGGATTTTGATCAAAAATTATATTGAAGTATAATAGGATCACTATTATACTTAACGGCTAGTTGACCCGATATCATGATGAGTGTGTGTTTATGTGCAAGATTTCAAGCACAACCAAAAGATTCACACTATCGAGCAGTTAAACGTAGTATGCGATACTTAACCAACACTAAGGATTACGATCTTTTCTATCCTAAAGGCAGCTCTTTCAAACTTGTATCATATAGTGATGCAGATTTCAGTGGTCGCAAAACCGATAGGAAAAGTACAAGTGACACCTGTCACTTTATCGGTCAATCTCTAGTTTTGTGGTTCAGTAAAAAACAGAATTGTGTTTTACTTTCGACCTGTGAAGCAGAATACATTTCTGCAGCTCTAGCTTGTGCACAAGTTATATACATGCAGCAAACTCTTCAAGATTTCAGTAAAACTATAACTCGTTCACCTATATATTGCGATAACATGAGTGCCATAAACCTATCTAAAAATCCTATAAATCATTCTCGGACTAAACACATTGATATCCGACATCATTTTCTTAGAGATAACGTAGAAAAAGGTATCATATCTTTAGAATTTGTTAATATCGAAAACCAAATCGCATATATTTTTACAAAACCATTATGTGAAGCATCTTTCATAAATCTTAGAAGAGAACTAGTATATGTTCTCTATTCGAACTTCTTTAATTCTTTAAAATAAATTAAAAAAATTCTATGGTCATATATCATTCAACCACAAACTAAATTTTCTGGTTTGAGGTTATAAACCTTTTTACTCTAAAAATACTTTCTATATTTAGACAACTACTTTATATATATAGGAGATAGAATGCACATATATATTATATTCTTTCAAAAAGCCTTCTCTTCCAAAACCAAATATCATGTCTTCTGAAAGGAACTCTGATTTGTCTTCAATAGACTACGGCTCTCCATCATCTAATAGTGCCTATTCTTCCCCTTCAAAAGTCACCCTGCAATCAAATAAGTCCATTTCACCAGCTGCTCAAACGCCATATCACACGGGTCATTCGCCTATTGGCAAAAAGGCTAAGAAGAATATCAACCTAGAATCACCATCCATGCATAATAAACTAGATGAGATGCATCACTACCAACAAGAAATGATCGAAGTACAAAAGGAAATGTACTACAAGTAAGAAGGACAAAGCATGCATCTACGTTTTCTGGAAAAGCGTCTCTTTACAATATGCGGACACTCTCCAACAAAGAAATGTCTTCATAATAAGTCACCCCGCTTCATTGAAACACCGATCAAAGATGGTAATGTTACCCCACGAAACTTATGGGAAGAAGGGACATCAAACATAGAAAATAGTCCTACTCGTCCATACTGGTCTCTCTTAAGCCATCTACTGAGCAAACTAAGATTAAGCCAAATTCGTGGGAAATAGAAAACTACCGTTCCTCAAACCCGTCTGATGAAAACTAAAGAGGTCTTTCGTAAAGGGGGGGGGCGTTTAATATTATACATTTTCTTCAAAATAAGCATGTATATTCATGCATGAATAATCGTTTGTAATTTTCATAATAATATTTACGATTAAATATTTTTAATAGAAATAGGCAGAAAATAGAAAACCCATAAAAGACAGACGTTTGAATAAAGAGGTAGATGTCTGCCTAGGGTAACTGGAAAATTTTCGTTTCAGCCCAGACGTCTGAATTTATATCCAGACGTTTGAACAAGGTCTCTGGAAAAATTCGTGCTTCGGCACAAACGTCTGAAAAATAACCCAAACGTCTATTTGTGTTCTTTGGAATATTAAATGCTTCGACATAGATGTCTGAACTTCCTTCCAGACGTCTGTTCGCATTCTCTATTTTGAAATCTACCCCCATCCAGATGCTTGACCAAAAGTTCCAGACGTCTGTTGTTCACCTGAGTCCGCACCTTTTCACCACCTATATATATTATCTTTTCACCTTTCTCCTCATTTTTAGCGCTTTTCATTCCCCCAATTTCAAAACCCTAAAAACCCAAAACAATTTCCTCATTCAAAAGCTCAAATCAATGGCTCCAAAACCCAAAAATCATGTTGCTAAAAGAAATAAGGCTACTCCAAGACAAAGCTCTCAACATCCTACTCAAAGCTTCGTCACTAATAATCACATAGATGAATGGATTGTTGAGAAGGAGCATGGGAAGCAAAAATTAAAGGATTTGAAGAAAAAGCCTTTACATCCTGGTCCATTTTATCCTATTCGACGATTTTTTCATTATGATGTTTATGATTTGACTAGGGATGCTAATATTTATCCTGTAATCAACTACGACGATAATGCTTGAAAGATATATCAATTAGCGATATTTCTTTTTCTTATCAATTTATGCTCTTTAAAATTTTGGAATCCTTCTGACGATGAAAATTGGATTTGGACAAGCGTTTATGGAACAGTCATAAAATTTAATATTGAGATGCTTGGACAAATTCTTTGTTGTTCTTACATGGGAATTAGATTACAAGATGTTTCCAATACGAGACATGCACCACGAGATGTTGTTACTCATCTTATTTGGGAAGATGACATACGCAAATTAAAACCATCAAGTTTTCGTCCAAAAGCTCAACTACTTAATCGTATGCTTATCAACACCATCATCCCTAGATTAGGTAGTCATGCACAAGTATATGAAGATGATCATAAAGCTTTGTATGCTATATTTGGTAATATTGAAGTAAACTGGGCATGATACATTTTTGAGAAAATAAAAAGCTTTTGGATGCTTCAACGTCGAAGCATCATTTATGCACCGTATATCATGAGAATTCTACGATCATTTGGAATCCCTTCATATCTTTCCTAATATGGAGAAATTGCCATTAAAGATAGTGGAATTTGATTTCTATCTTTGATGCATCTTCCTGACACTCCGCCCAGAATAGCACCTTTCTCACAGTATCTACAGCAACAACAACAAAAACAAACTCCAACTCGACCTTCCCAGTCAGTAGGACCTTCCGAACCTATAGAGTATTACTCTGACTCGGAAATTCAAGAAGCAAGAATTGCAGCTGGGCCAGGGGAGACCTATCGAGATGTTGCATTTCAAAACCAACGTCTCCTCTCCCAGAACCAAAAGGCATTGGATAAAAAGGTCTCTCGCCAAGAACGATCTTTTTCTACTAGAATGACCAAAGTAGAAAAACATTAGAAAAGGTCGTTCCTACTTTAGGGAAAATAATGAGAAAGGAAAGGGCTCGTTCTTCTTTACGGTCTTCATCTTTGTAACACCCCTTAGTTTTGGTAACATTATTTAGAATATTTAATTAGTTACATTAAATAAAATAATGTGTTGATTATGGGATTGAGATTTTATTTAATTAAAGGGTAGCCATGCCATTTAAACTATGAATTAAAATAAGAGTTAAAATGAAATAGAGGAGGGTAAAATATGAAAGAGGCCATTCCTATATCCCTAAAACTTGGTTGTGTATTCCTATACACGTTCGCTTTTCATTTTCAATTTTTTTTAAAGAGGTCGGCCACCATTAACAAGAGAAAGAGGAAGAAGATAGAGAAAAGCTAAGGAAGAAGCTAATTCAAATCAAATCCATTAACATCTCAATCTCTTTAATCTCTAAAGCTAAGGTGAATAATGTTTACATCTCAAATTTTTATTGTCTTCGGTTTTAAAATGAATTTCGAATATTTTGCATTGATTTGCCATGTTTTTGAATGATGGAATGATTATATATACTTATTGATGTATTATGGTTGTTCATATTGAATTTATGATATGTTTTAAGGTGAAAACCCTATTAAATGACATCCAAATGCCTTGCAAATTTTTATAAAGATCATAAATGATATTTTAGAGGTGGGTTTTAATTTTCATAATTTTCTGAATGATTGTGGAACTTATATGAATTTTCTAGTAAAGAAAATGTTAATTTGAGTTAATAGTTATTTACGGTTTAATAATAAAAGATTTGGGTCTGAAATTTTTATATGTTGGAAAACATATTAAAAGAGATTTTCCAGAATTTTTGTAGAATTTTCCTAAGTGTTTTGATGGGTGTATAAAATTATTTAAGGTATGGGACTTAAATGTTTTATATATTTATAAAAGGAGAAGGGGCTTTTTGCAAATAATTCAAAAGGATTAGTTTTGAAAATTGCAGTACTTTTTATTGGTAAAGAAAGAGGCAACCAATCAAAATTTGACAGGTAAAGCATGTTAGGTAAAAAGAACTATTTGCTACATGTTTTTCACTGTTTTGATGCTTTCGGCACCTGCTTCTGCTTTGGTTGGCTTTCGACAAAGTCCCCCCGCCTTAAACACCATCGAAACCAATGTGCATGGTATTAATGTATTGGTACATAGCGAATTGGATAGAAGGTGAAAGGTGTGTAGTCAAAACAAGGGGTTCCGAAGGGGTTGAGGCATCACTTTGTTTTTAAATTAAAAATGTGTCTGCTTGCTTTCGACTAAGTAGCTTTCAACTTAGTTGGATTTCGACTAGATCAAATGATTTAAAGGAAATGGTTTCGATTGGGTTGCGCCTCTATTTTTAAATAATGGTTTTCGACTAAGTTGAAACCTTTTGATGCCGCCTTTTACCTTTCGACTCAGATGGTTCCGAAAGGGTACTTTGTTTTCTAAAATATGGCCACTTCTCCAATGCTTTCTAAGGGATGGTTTCGACACCATCACTTCTTTACTTAGGAAATGGTTTCGAAACAGATGCTTTCGACTTAAATGTTTTAAAGACCCATTTTCTATGATTGAAGTAAAACCGAAATGGTTTTGAAAGAGATAGTTTTAAATGGTTTCGAAATAGATGCTTTCGACTTTAATGGGTTTCTGATCCTTTTGCTCTACTTGAAGGCATAACCCAAATGGTTTCGACCAAGACGGTTTTCAAAGGTTTCGAAGGGGTGAAATTTTGAATGGTTTCGAAAGGTTTCCACATGTTTTAAATTGAACCCAAAGCACTTTCGAAAGGATTGAGTTTTGACCGTGTCGAAAGGTTTTAATGAATGGTTTCGAAAGGGGTGGCTCCCTAGGGTTTCGAAAGGGGTTGAAAGGAAAGGTTTTTCCTATGTTTTCAAAAGGCAATATTTAAAGGTTTTAAAGAAGGATGTCTAATGTTTTGAAGCTTTCAGAGAAAAGAAAGGAAAGGTTTTCCAATGTTTTCAAAAGGCTTATAATGGTTTCGAAAGGGCTACTTTCAATAGTTTCGAAGGAGTTACCTTCAAGGGTTTCAAAAGGGTTGTTTAAAGGTTTTAAACAGAGGTTTCGAATGTATTAAAATGGCAATATAGCCTAGGTATTTTCAAGTTAAAAAGGGTTTTAACTTGTTTTGGAAGGATAGCTAATCCTTATTAAAGTTCATCAACATTATTTTGAGTAAAGTATATATATCATGGCAAAAATAGCTTAGAATAAAGCTAAGATTATATTTTCCTTGTATAAGTATGATTTAAAAGGTTAAATCATTTTGAAAAGAATTTCAAGGAAAAAGATGAAGCGTGGTTAACCTTAAGAAAATAATTCAAACAGATAGTCCATTTTGATTCGGACAGTTAGTCTAGTTTGCGGACAGTTAGTCCAGTTTGCGAGCAGTCAGCCCAGATTTCGGACAGTTAGTCCATTTACTACTATTGGATAGATAGTTCATTAGTTACCTGATTATAGATTGATGGACTTAGTTAGTATTATCATTATTATATCAGTTTGATTAACCAGTTTGGTTGCAGGGAAGGATTTGCAAAATATATGTTTTAAAGAGGATATTAGTGAGGGAAACCCGTTCCGCTAAGCGGCGTGGTATCACTTAATTTTAGTAAACCGAGATGTAATAGTATTATTCACACCACGCTTTATGTCTGACTCGAAGTTTTTGTCTCCCCTTAAACTCTCGGGTGCTCAAATTTGATTTGAGTAGGCAGAGGGTTAAGGTTTTTAGGTTTAGAAATTTTGGTGAATAAAGCTTCCGGAGACGAGCAGGTGACTGATGGATAGCTAATTAGGAACTATAGATTGTTTTGTTTATTTCTGCTATGTATTAAGTCAGATATGACTATATTGCTTTGATCAACCAAGGGGGCATTGTCATATGTCGCTCTTGGCATATTTCTGTAATGGTTATAATTAGTCTTTACTTGGGAAACGGTATGGGATTATGTAACTTGGATATGAATTTATTTTGAAATGTAATCGGTAAAATATTATTTTTTTCAAATTTGTGATTTTGTTCGTATTCAAGTGCTTCTGATATTATGGATATCATTATCATATTTTGTCACCAGAAGTTAATACTATGGATGACTGCAGCATCTGTAGCGCGTAGCTTTTGGCATCCAGATACGGGATGTTACAACTTGGTATCAGAGCATGGTTTATGAAAAACTTTAAACTAAAAATGGTTTTTAAAACATAATCCTAAGGAATTAGAGTGAGATTAGGATATGAGACAATGTTATAGTAACGTACTTGTATTTGTTATATATAAGTATATGCTTTATCTCTAATCTCCTATCTTTGCTAAGTTATTTTCTGTATCTCATGAGGTTTGAGTACAGATATGGATGGTAGAAGAGGGAGAGTTAACCCTGGAGGGGATAGCACCGATGGGAATGCTAGACCTAGTACAAGGAGGACCCAAGGTCAGGCACAAGCAGAAAATGTAGGTGCTGAAGTCCCGCAAGTTGGAATGGAAGCTATGTATCAGTTTTTCATGAATATGATGCAAGCGGGAGTTGCAGCTGGAGTGTTAGGAGGAGATGATGCAGGGGTATGAGTTCCGTGTTAGTCCTTGAGATGATGGTTTTGATGACAACAACCTTAGGACTTGTTATAAAATATAAATACTAATATTATGGTTTAGATATATATGTATATGCAGAATATAAACATGCAGGTACTAAGAATGAAGACTGTATAGTATAGAGATACAAGACTGATGAATTTAAATATCGAAGATATCAAGATTGAAGACTCATGAGTATCAAGAAATCAAGTTATCAAGAGTTCAAGTTTTCAAACAGTACAAGATAATGTAGTCAGTCTAGAATTATGTTAAAACTTCTTAAAAGCACTTACATCTTTATACGAAATTTATTCGTCGAATGGAATCCACTTCGAGCCTATTAAAGGGATGGAACCCTAGTGGGATGGAACCCATGACAATATCTAGTGGAACATATAGTGGTCCTATTTTGATATCCACTAATTTTATAAAAATGTTTTTCAAAAATATATCTCTTGTTTTTTAAAAATGTTTTAAAAACTTTCTTTTCAAAAAGACATCTCTCTTGTTTGAAATATTTTAGCCTCAAAATTATTTTTATCATTTTTAATATTTTGATTTCAAAATTGTCCATGTTTTTAAATTATTTCTTGTTTTAAATATTTAGTTTTAAAATATTTATATACTCAGACTTTAAATCACTTTATAGATTAAGATTATATATATTAAAAATTATTTTCTAAACTCTTTTATATGTTTAAACTATATTCAAATATATTTACAAAGTTTAGAAATTGTTTTGACAAATTATAGAAACCGATTTTAATAAGAAAATCAAAACATCAATTTTGTCTTGAGCATGTCGACATCCCTCAGCCCCCCATGTCGACATGGTGTCCGTTATTTTCAAATTTCAATTTTCAAAAGAAGTGTATATTCGTCGTATCCTTTTACGAATAGATATGGATGTTGCTCTACTATAAATATCAGTAAGTTCTAAATGAATTTTTACCAGATTTCATTTTATTTTCTCTCCTCTTCATCTTCCACATTTATTCTAAAAAATCCTAAACTATACTCTGCCAAAATACCAAGTGAATCAAACTTGATTATCTCTTGTTTGATTCTATGCTACTCTCTCCATAAGATCTCAGTGCTATTCAGAGTTATAGATTCTTTTGTAAATCAAACTGTTGAGTAAAAGGTGCGGTTGAGCCTTGAAATCAATTGGGTATGATTGTAGCCCCGGAAATCAATTAGGTGATCTTGTAGCCTGGTTAAATCAAGAGACTTGCCCTGAACTCGAATACAGGAGGGTGTACCTCGTAGCCTTGAAACCGAGGGTGTAATCTGGGAGAATATTTGAAAAGAAATCTGTACGATTGTACGGGACTGGATTAGGGTAACTCCGAACCAGTATAAAATCCTGGTGTGTTCTTTCCTTTACTGCTTTTATTTAGTATTTGCATCTGTGTCTGATTCTGTGATCATATCGGTGTTTGTGAATTGCATTTGTTAGTGTTTAAATTGAACAAAATTCAAAAAGATTTAAAAATACATAAAACACTATTCACCCCCCCTAGTGTTATTCCAACCTTAAGATCCGTAATCCGCATTTCTCACATTTGGTATCGGAGCGAGGTTTTCAAAGTTTTCATAATCTGAATTTTGAAAACTTTTAAAAATGGCTACCAACACTGGTTCTGTTAACACTATCACTAGTCCATTTGTAGAGGGTCAGTCTACTGCCAGACCACCACTTTTTAATGGCAGTAACTATGCATATTGGGCATGTAGAATGAAAATATATTTACAGTCAATAGGATTAGACACTTGGAATATCACACAAACTGAATATTCTGAACCTACAACTAGTTTTGCACAGTGGACTGCTGAGCAAAAGAATATTGCACAAAATAATTCAAAAGCCATGAATATTTTATTTCGTTCACTTGATAGAAAAGAATTCAATAGAGTATCTATTTGTAAGTCTACATATGATATCTGGAAAACTTTGCAACTTACTCATGAAGGAATAAGCAAAGTCAAATAGACCAAAATATCCATACTCACAAATCAGTTTCAATTATTCAAAATAAATTCTAATGAGTCCATTTCAGATATGTATAGTAGATTTCAGGAGATTGTGCATTCTCTAATATCATTGGGAAAAAGTTTTTCCAAAGAAGATCAAGTCAGAAAATTTTCAAATTCTCTTACTCCAGAATGGGATCAGAAAACTCTTATAATCGAAGAAGCAAATGATATCAGTACTTTAAAGATTGAAGAATTGATTGGAAATCTAATGTCGTTCGAAGTACAAATGCAAGGGAGAAGAGATAGCAAGGCATTCGAAAAGAAGTCAATTGCGTTCAATACATTAACAGATGGATCTGACTCGGGAAGTGATGATGATGAAGAAATATCTTTCATGACAAAGAATTTCGAAAGTTTCTGAAATACAGAAAGATGAACAACTTCAAAAAGAATGATCATAGGAATTCTGGAAATCATAATGAAGTACCAAATCACGTCAAATGTTTCAACTGTGACGAACCAGGCCATCTCAAAAGAGACTGTCTGCATCCTGATAAGCAAAAGTTTGCTACAAGCAATGATTATACAAAGAAAAGGAAAAGAGCATATACTGCTACACTAGACAATTCAGACTCAGGCTCATCCTCAAGCGATGATGATCAGAAGACAGAAAATTCAAATATGTGCTTTACGGCTATTCATGATTCCGATGATCTCAGAGACACGAATCTAGAAAAAGGTACACGTTTACATTATATTGGTTGAAATTGTTTGCTTAAAATTGTTTGATTGTTTGATTGTTTTTGAAATTATGTGTTGTTTGAATTTTAAATTTTTTATTTTTATTTTTAATATTATAATATTTTTTATTAAAAAAGTATTATTATATTTAATATTACTTCAGCAAATATATAGACATTAAAAATAATATATGTATATAGATATTAAAGTATATAGGAAAATATAAGTCACATGAAATCTCTGACCCATGTCGACATGGCCCTACCCATGATGTCGACATCCCTGTCAGAAATTTGAAATTCAAATTTGAATTCAAATCTTTGAATTTCCCTTCACCTTTTCACCAAACCCAATGTTCTGGAAAGGTACCTCTTGACCAGAGAACATGTCTATTGAATATCTATTTATTTCCATTATCTTATCATACCTTTTCACTTTCATTGTAAAATTCAAACTCTCTTTCACTCTTTCAAACTTTCTACTCTCTTCAAAAATGGCTTCTTCAAGCACTCCATCCACAATGAGGCTGTCTAAAACCATTAAAGAGTATCTCTATAATGATCTGGAAGCAATCAAGGCTTATATAAGTTATGCTAATTTCAGAAAAGTTCATACAGGAAAGTTTGCTATCTTTAGCGATTTCTCTTCATATGAAATCAATACTCTTCTTGAAGAGAATCATATTCTTAGTCTTTTTGACAATTCCCAAAATGATTTTGTTTGTTACACAAATCTTGTTAAAATGTTTTATGCGAATTTGAAACGCGGTTTTTATGAAGGAAATGAAGATGAAATTTGGAGTAGTGTTAAAGGCACTAAAATTGTTTTAAATTGTGAAATTTTGGGCAACATTCTCAATTGCAAGAATTCGGGAATAGATCTTTCTACTTTTAATATTGATGAACATGATCGTGAGACGTTTCATCACATTTTCGAAGGAGATGACAACTTTGAATTTAAAAATCGTAACTTTCGTCCGAAAGCACGTATTGTCAATCTTCTTTTGCAACATACTATCACTCCTAGATCGGGAAATTTCAATAACCCAACTTTAAATGTTTGTAAAGCTTTTTTTGCTATCTTTGGTCATTATGACATTAATTGGGCGCAAGTGATTACGGATGAACTTTGTCCTAAGAATTTGGAAATGGGTGAGAATACCTGATATCATGGAATCTATCTCACTCGGATTTTTAATTATTTTGGCATTGATTACAAAAGGGGATAATTTGTTTTAAGAAAAGTGTTTAATCAAGCCAACATTTCTCTCATGAAAATTCCTTTGATTTTTCAACAATATGAATCTCTTGCCGAAAAGGATGAAAGATTGGCACATGAAGATATGGAGGAAGAAGATGAAGAAGAAGAAGAAGGGGAGGAAATGGAAATTGAAGAAGATAATGAAGAAACCTCCTTGGAAAGTATTGAATATCCTACCAGTACTAACAATCCTTCCAACAAAATTCTCTTCAAAAATCAAAAGATTACAGTGGAAAATCAATGGATTCTCAAAAGATCCGTTAGTAAGAAATTGGATAAAATGTCCACTAATATGAACAAATTATTTGCTAAAGTTGGTCGGAAACTTGGCTTATCATCGTCCTCCTCATCCTCTAGCACATTCTAAGAACTAGGTTGTGATGTATTAGTTTGTTTTGTGTAAGCTTGTATTGTTTTATTATGTAGTATCTTATGTATCATCTCATCTATTTATAAAAATCATCTATCTTATGTTTTCCTACCTTATCATGTCTCTGCAATAAATGTTAGTATAGTATATAAGTTTATATATATACATACTTATTCACAAAATAAATAAGACACATAAACCAACAGACCCATGTCGACATGCCTCTACCCTCATATGTCGACATATAACTGTCAGATTTGGTTATTTTAAAAAAAAATTGAAATTAAAATAACTAACTCGTGTCTATTCATTTTAAATGAATTTCTGCCTATTTAAATACCTGTTTCTTCCAGAAATTTGTAATCTTTTCATTTCTACTTATCTTTATTTGCATCTCTTCACTACTTATCAAAAATGGCTTCCTCTTCTCAAACTCTAAGTGATAATCTTGAAGAAACTCTCAATTCATTCAAGAATATACTTACTTTTATTCTCCGCAATAAAAGGCAGTTAGAACTAAGTCAAATGCAGATGATAAAAGAACAAGAGAAGCATTTCAATGCCCTCCGTTGGATGATTTCTGCCCTCAACAAAGATGATCTCGATGCAAATCCTGTAGGAACTTTGATTCAAGATAATGAAGATTGGAATGTTATTAAAAAGGATCCTATCTTTGGAGAAGAAGGATGGGTTGAAGTTCCTAGAAATATTTGATCTCCTGATGGTTTGAATTGCTTGTTTTTTGAATTGTATGATTTGATTTGATTTGATTAGAATTGATTTGGTTTGAATGGACTGTATAACATTATATTAAACATAGTATATATTTATTGGGTTTAAACTTTCATATTTGTCATGTCTTTATTATTAACTCATGTTATTATATATATATATATATATACTTCATCATAATTTGTCACAGGTACTCCAGTATAAGACTAAGAGGGAGTTATATTGGTTTAGAATTAGTTTTGGTTGATGAAAAAGGGGGAGAAGTATAAAATAGAGTAGTTAGGCTTAGATCAAGGGGGAGTTATTAGTTTTAGGGGGAGTTATAGTGAAGGGAAGTATATTTTATAAACATAGGTTATCATCATCAAAAAGGGGGAGATTGTTAGTCATCGAGATGATGGTTTTGATGACAACAACCTTAGGACTCGTTATAAAATATAAATACTAACATTATGGTTTAGATATATATGTATATGCAGAATATAAACATGCAGGTACCAAGAATGAAGACTGTACAGTATAGAGATACAAGACCGATGAATTTAAAGATCGAAGATATCAAGATTGAAGACTCATGAGTATCAAGAAATCAAGTTATCAAGAGTTCAAGTTTTCAAATAGTACAAGATAATGTACTCGGTCTAGAATTATGGTAAAACTTCTTGAAAGCACTTACATCTTTATTCGAAATTTATTCGTGGAATGGAATCCACTTCGAGCATGTTAAAGGGATGGAACCCTAGTGGGATGGAACCCACGACAATATCTAGTGGAACATATAGTGGTCCTATTTTGATATCCACTAATTTTATAAAAATGTTTTTCAAAAATATATCTCTTGTTTTTTAAAAATGTTTTCAAAACTTTCTTTTCAAAAAGACATCTCTCTTGTTTGAAATATTTTAGCCTCAAAATTATTTTTATCATTTTAAATATTTTGATTTCAAAATTGTCCTTGTTTTAAATATTTAGTTTTAAAATATTTATATACTCAGATTTTAAATCACTTTATAGATTAAGATTATATATATTAAAAATAATTTTCTAAACTTTTTTATATGTTTAAACTATATTCAAATATATTTACAAAGTTTAGAAATTGTTTTGACAAATTATAGAAACCAATTTTAATAAGAAAATCAAAACATCAATTTTGCCTTGAGCATTTCAACATCCCTCAACCCCCCATGTTGACATGGTGTCCGTTATTTTCAAATTTCAATTTTCAAAAGAAGTGTCTATTCGTCGTATCCTTTCACGAATAGATATGGCTATTGCTCTACTATAAATACCAGTAAGTTCTAAACGAATTTTTACCAGATTTCATTTTATTTTCTCTCCTCTTCATCTTCCACATTTATTCTAAAGAATCCTAAACTATACTCTGCCAAAATACCAAGTGAATCAAACTTGATTATCTCTTTTTTGATTCTCTGCCACTCTCTCCATAAGATCTCAGTGCTATTCAGAGTTATAGATTCTTTTGTAAATCAAACTGTTGAGTAAAAGGTGCGGTTGAGCCTTGAAATCAATTGGGTATGATTGTAGCCCCGGAAATCAATTAGGTGATCTTGTAGCCTGGTTAAATCAAGAGAGTTTCCCTAAACTCGAATACAGGAGGGTGTACCTCGTAGCCTTGAAACCGAGGGTGTAATCTGGGAGATTATTTTGAAAAACAATCTGTACGATTGTACGGGACTGGATGTAGGGTAACTCCAAACCAGTATAAATCCTGGTGTGTTCTTTCCTTTACTGCTTTTATTTAGTATTTGCATCTGTGTCTGATTCTGTGATTATATCTGTGTTTGTGAATTGCGTTTGTTAGTGTTTAAATCGAACAAAATTCAAAAAGATTTAAAAATACATAAATCACTATTCACCCTACCTCTAGTGTTATTCCAGCCTTAAGATTTGTAATCCGCATTTCTCACATTCCGAAAGTTCCAGCAGTTAACCATTATGCTAAGCTAAGCGGAGATTACGCTAAGCTTGGAGGGAAGCCTTTTCTGGGAACAGAGGATGCTATAGAAGTGGAAAATTGGTTGTTGCACTATGAGAGAATCTTTGCAGACTTGGGACTCAATGATGAGCAGAAGAGGAGGTTGGCATCCAGACAACTTCAGGGAGCCGCTTTATTCTGGTTGAACATTGTGACAGCTGGTGTGTACGAGGCAACTTTGTCATGAGCAGATTTCAAAGGGAGGTTCCAGCAAAGGTTTATGTATGCAATGGCACAGTCGGCTCTGATCAGAAAGTTTTTTGAGTTAGAGCAAGGAGAGATGTCTGTCCTGGAGTATGCTAGAAAGTTTGAGGAATTGGCCAGATATGGGTATGCTTCGGTGGATACAGTATGAAGAGGAATGAAAAGTTTATCAGGGGGTTGAAGCCTGGGTTAGCAAGGGCTACATTACCTCATATTAGAGATCCTTCTGACTTTGTAGTGAAGATGGCCTTAAGGCATGAGGAGATTCTTGATTCTCTAGAGAATAGTAAGGCTAAAGAAGTCCAGGTTGGGCAGAATCAGAAATGGAAGTTTTTTCCTAAGAAATGTGCTCAGAACGGTGGAGCGGCTAAGAAAGGGAAGTCTGAGATTGTTTGCTTCAAGTGCGACAAGAAGGGGCACTTTGCTAATGAGTGTCGTGCTGGAAAGGCAAAGCATGTAGCTGGGAAGAAGAATGTCAGGTGTTTCAATTGCCAGATTGGCCATTATAGAAACCAGTGCAAGGAGCCCGCTAAGGATAGAAAGGGCAAGGTGTATGCATTGGAGCCTGTTGCTTCTAAGCCAACGGCCCAGGAGAAGGGAAAGGCAGTTTTGGGAGGTACGCTTTAGATTCATGGTATGTCTGTTAGCGTTTTATTTGATACTAGTGCATCGCATTCTTTTATATCTAGATGTTTGATAAATAAGCTTAACCTAGAACCCACATGTTTAGTTTCTTCCTTACCGGTTGCGAACCAAATAGGAGGGTATGCAACTTTAGGGTTGAGATGTGACCAGTTAGAGTTTGACCTGTTAGGTCATACTTTTGTTTGCAGTTTGCATGTGTTTGATTTTGCAGGGTTCGGGATTATTCTTGGGATGGATTGGTTAAGTAAGTATGATGCTAGGATATTTTGCTAGGATAGGAAAATATCGCTTAGACACCCTGATTGTAGCAACCGGATAGTTTAACGCTTTGTTGGGTGTTATGGAATTGGATGATGAGTTGAATCGAGTTTTCATGGTTAGAGAATTCGCGGATGTTTTTGAGACTGTAGTTTGATTGCCACCGAAATGAGCCATTGAGTTTCAGATAGATTTGGTTCCGGAAGCAAAACCAGTAAGTAGGCCGCCAAACAGGATGACTCCTACAGAGATGAGTGAGTTGAAGGTATAGTTGGTGGATTTAGATGGCAAGAATTTTATCAGGCCGAGTAGTTCGCCTTAGAGAATAGCAGCAGTGTTTGCTAAGAAGCTGGATGGATCGTTAAGGCTATGTATCGATTATCATAAGTTGAATAAGAGGACGATAAAGAATTGATATCCATTTTCGAGGATTGACGATTTGTTCGACCAGTTGAGTGGAGCCAAGGTATTCTCACAATTGGATTTGGCGACAGGTTTCCATCGGCTCAGAGTAGCAGAGGATAGTATACCTTTGACGGCGTTTAGGACCAGATATGGGTCATATGAATGGTTGGTTATGTCGTTGGGACTGACTAATGCGCAAGCTTTCTTTGTGAATTTGATTAACCGAGTTTTCCGAGAACACTTGGATAGGTTTGTGTTGGTTTTTATAGATGATATCTTGATATACTCTAAGGATGAAAGAGAGCATGAAGTTCATCTTAGAGTAGTGCTTGAGACGCTGAGGCAGCATCAGTTGAAGGCGAAGTTTTCGAAGTGTCATTTCTGGAAGAAAGAAGTGAAGTTTCTTGGTCATGTAGTCTCGGAGAAAGGGTTGTTGGTAGATCCGACTGAGATTGAAGCGGTGAATAGTTGGAAGAGACCCGAGACAATGACGGAGATAAAGAGTTTCCTTGGGTTGGCTGGGTATTATTGGAGGTTCATTACGGAGTTTTCACGGATAGCGGCACCGATGACCAAGCTAACGAGAAAGGATGTAAAGTTTTTGTGGACCAATAAATGTGAGGAAGCATTCTAGAGTTTGTAACACTCATTGACCCATGCAACTATGTTGGTTGTTCCGAAAAGGGATCATGATTTGGTGGTTTTTATTGATGCGTGTGGAAAAGGAGTAGGAGCTGTGCTGATGCAGAGAGGTAAAGTGATTGCCTATGCTTCTAGACAGCTTAGACCGCATGAGGTCAGATATCCGACACATGATTTGGAATTGGCTGCAGCGATTTTTGCTTTGAAGGTTTGGAGACATTACCTTTTGGGAGAGTAGTTTGAGTTATATGCAGATCATTAGTCGCTGAAGTATTTGTTCTCTTAGAAGGAGATGAACATGAAACGGCAGAGATGGTTAGAGTTTATAGCTGCTTATGGTTTTGGGATTGAGTACACACTAAGGAAAGGCAACAAGTTGCAGATGCACTTAGCAGGAAACATCATAATGTAGTGTTGGCGATGAACGTTAAGTGGAAAGATTTGGAAGCATTAGCAGATTGTAGTGTGCAGTGGAGATCTGAGGCTGGGTCTAGCGGAGAAACTGTAGTGTTATCTTGTTTGGAAGTTCAACCAGTGATGATCGAAAGGATTGTTTCTAAACAGGAAGAGGATCTGGTATTAGCTGAACGGATCGAGAAGTTAAGAGAAGGAACCGAGAGCGATGACTTGAAAGATTTCAATCTTGACCAGAATAGGAGGTTGAGAAAGAAAGGAAGACTATGTGTTTCGAGTGTAAGAAACATAAGGAAAGAAGTCTTGGAGGAATGCCATCGTTCGAAGTTCTCTGTTCATCTAGGAGGTACTAAGATGTATCAGGATATGAAGAGAAGTTTCTACTAGGAAGGTATGAAGCGAGATATTGGTTTATGGGTAAAGCAGTGCTTGAATTGCCATCACGCAAAGGCCGAACACCAGAAGCCATGTGGGTTGCTTTAGCCATTAGATATTCTGGTATGGAAGTGGGATTCTATTTCTATGGATTTTATTGACGGGTTGCCAAGATTGAATAGGGGAAATGATAGCATATGGGTTATAGTGGACAGATTGACCAAGAGTGCCCATTTCATTCCATTTAAGTCAACCAGAACGGCACATGTATTAGCGAAGTTGTTTATGAAGAACGTGGTTAGACTGCATGGAATTCCTAGTAGCATGGTTAGTGATAGAGATTCCTTATTCACTAACGAGTTCTGTAAGAGTCTGCAGGAAGTTTTGGGAACCAAGCTCAAGATGAGCACCGCTTACCATCCGCAGAAAGATGGGATAACAGAAAGAGTTAACAAAATCTTGGAAGATTTGTTAAGAGCTTGTGTATTAGATTTTGGGGGATCATGGGCGGACCATCTTCATTTAGTCGAGTTTTCGTATAACAATAGTTATCAGACTAGTATTGGGATGGCACCATTTGAAGCTTTGTATGGAAGGCCATGCAAATCTCCCGTATGTTGGTTAGAGACCGGGGATAGGTGGGTTCTTGGTCCAGATTTGGTCAGAGAAGTTGTAGAAAAGATTGAGGTCATTCGGGCTAGAATGAAGGAGGCTCAGTCTAGGTAGAAGAGTTATGCAGACAAGAGACGGAAAGATTTAGAGTTCTCGGTTGGAGATCAAGTTTTCGTCAATGTATCACCGATGAAGGGTGTGATTAAATTTGTAAAATCAGGAAAGTTAGCACCGAGATTCGTTGGACCTTTTCATATTATTGAGAGGATCGGGAAACTTGCATATAGAGTTAAGTTACCGAGCAATTTAGCAGGAGTCTGCGATGTTTTTCATGTTTATCATCTCAAAAAGTGTGTTAGAGACCTGGAGACTACTATTGCACTGACTGTGCTAGATGACTTTGTAGTAGAATCGGATTTGACTATAGTGAGGAAGCTCATTCGTATTGTTGCAAGAGATGAGAAGAGGCTTAGAACCAAGATGGTCAGATTAGTCAAAGTCCAGTGGAGCGACGATGACAGGGACTGTACTTGGGAGATTGAGAGCAGGATTAGAGATACTTATCCTGGCTTATTTGATGGTATGTTTTACCTCTTTGATTGTTGTGTCCCTTACTGTAATTTCGAGGACAAAATTCTTTAAAGAGGGGAGTTTGTAACACCCCCTATTTTTGGTAACATTATTTAGGATATTTAATTAGTTAAATTAAATAAAATAATGTGTTGATTAGTGTTAGTGCCAAAATTGGTCACTAACACCCAAACGTCGTTGAAAGCACAAAATCGTAGTCACAGATCACAGGTAGAATGTATGTAGAGAGTTTAAATATGAAGAACAATCAAAATTAAAATGAAAACAGTAAAAATAGAGGATTTGTAGTGGTTCAGCTGACTCTGGCCTACGTCCACTCCAGAAATTTCCTTTTTATTGATATCAGAATCAATTACAGTTACAAACCGGAGTTTTTAAAATGATAGTTGCAGAGTAGCCTTAGTGGAGAAGATGAAGAGAAACATAATGAAGATCCCTCTTCTGAAGCCCCGCCTGCCATATTTATAGGCAAAACCCAAGTTACTGGGCTTCCAGAGTGGTTTGGGCCCATCAAGGCCATGGCCGATCCAAAATCCATCACTCCAACCGATCCCCTGCTGGAGTTTTGCCGACCCGAAGTAAACATAGAATTAGCCTGAAGCACGGTCGTCCATGACTCAAAGCAAAACATGTTTAGACTCGGAGTAGCCCAGTGTCGATCCTCCTTATTCAAAGCACCGACCCCTTTAGCCAACCCGGAGGTTCCCTGCGTGTGACCCGAAGTAGTTCGTTCCATAACCCGAAGCAAGATTGTACCAACCCGATCTCCACTTGTCAACCCGGAGAAAAGCCGTGACCGACCCCGAGTAGTGCGAACACACCGAACCTAGACAATATGCCGACCCAAGGGCTCGGCAGCGACCCGAGTATTCTATGTCGACCCGAGTATAATCCTCTTCCAGCCCCGAGCCCATTCAACTATGCCGACCCACTTCAACATGTCGGTCCACTCCATCCTGCCGATCCACACCATTATTCTGATCCACTCCAACATGCCGATCCACACCATCCAGACTGACCCACCTTCCTACCGACCCGAAGCTTTCACAACACCGACCCAGTGTTTATGCCCGACCAACCCAAAGCATGCCGAACCACTACATTATGCCGATCCCAAAGCCTACCACTCTCATGACACGAAGCATCCCCTTGGATGACTCGGAGCAACCATCAAGAAAACCCGAAGCAAGTCTCCAGGCAACTCACGACAACTCGACTTCCGTCGAAACCCATATTTCAAGCATTCCATGACTTTTATCCATTGACCATGCCGAATCCCGGCTTCATAATCGTGATCATCATCCGTGATTGATCGTCTACCCATCCAGCCGAACAAAACCCGTCGTATGCCAACCTCGATAACCGAGCAATCGATTTAGTTAAATCCGCCTGTTTACGGCCTTGCCAAAAGGTGGGTTAACAATTAGGGGATTGGGATTTAATTAATTAAAGGGTAGCCGTGCCATTTAACCTATGAATTAAAATAAGAGTTAAAATGAAATAAAGGAGGGAAAAATAGGAAAGAGACCATTCCTATATCCCTAAAACTTGGCCGTGTATTCCTAAACACATTCACTTTTCATTTTCAAATTTTTTTTCTAAAAGAGGTTGGCCACCATTAACAAGAGAAAGAGGAAGAAGATAGAGAAAAGCTAAGGAAGAAGCTAATTCAAATCAAATCCATTCACATCTCAATCTTTTTAATACCTAAAGCTAAGGTGAATAATGTTTACATCTTAAATTTTTATTGTTTTTGGTTTTAAGATGAATTCTGAATATTTTGCATTGATTTGCCATGTTTTTGAATGATGGAATGATTATATATACTTGTTGATGAATTATGGTTGTTCATATTGAATTTATGATATGTTTTAAGGTGAAAACCCTATTAAATGACATCCAAACGCCTTGCGAATTTTTATGAAGATCACAAAGATATTTTAGAGGTGGGTTTTAATTTTTTGAATTTTCTGAATAATTGTGGAATTTATATGAATTTTCTAGTAAAGAAAATGTTAATTTGGGTTAATAATTATTTACGGTTAAATAATAAAAAATTTGGGTCTGAAATTTTTATATGTTGGAAAACATATTAAAAGAGATTTTCTGAATTTTTGTAGAATTTTCTTAAGTGTTTTGATGGGTATATAAAATTATTTAATGTATGGGACTTAAATGTTTTATATATTTATAAAAGGAGAAGGGGCTTTTTATAAATAATTCAAAAAGATTAGTTCTGAAAATTGCAGTATTTTTTATTGGTAAAGAAAGAGACAACCAATCAAAATTTGACACTTAAAGCAGGTTAGGTAAAAAGAACTATTTGCTACATGTTTTTCACTGTTTCGATGCTTTCGGCACCTACTTCTTCTTTGGTTGGCTTTTGACTAAGTCCCTCCACCTTAAACACCATCAAAACTAAAGCGCATGGTATCAATGTATTGGTACATAGCGAATTGGATAGAAGGCGAAAGGTATGTAGTCAAAACCAGGGGTTTCGAAGGGGTTGAGGCATCACTTTGTTTTTAAATTAAAAATGTGCCTGCTTGCTTTCGACTAAGTAGCTTCCGACTAGGTCAAATGATTTGAAGGAAATGGTTTCGATTGGGTTGTGCCTCTGTTTTTAAATAACGGTTTTCAACTTAGTTGGAACCTTTTGCTGCCAACTTTATACCTTTCGACTCAGATGGTTTCGAAGGGGTACTTTGTTTTCTAAAATATGGCCACTTCTCCAATGCTTTCGAAGGGATGGTTTCGACACCATCACTTCTTTTCTTAAGAAATGGTTTTGAATCAGATGCTTTCGACTTAAATGTTTTAAAGACCCCTTTTCTATGATTGAAGTAAAACCCAAATGGTGTGGAAAGAGACAGTTTTAAATGGTTTCAAAACAGATGCTTTTGACTTTAATGGGTTTCTGATCCTTTTGCTCTACTTGAAGGCATAACCCAAATGGTTTCGACCGAGATGATTTTCAAAAGTTTCGAAGGGGTGAAATTTTGAATGGTTTCTAAAGGTTTCCACATGCTTTAAATTGAACCCAAAGTGCTTTTGAAAGGATTGATTTTTGACTGTTTTGAAAGGTTTTAATGAATGGTTTCGAAAGGGGTGGTTCCCTAAGGCTTCGAAAGGGGTTGAAAGGAAAGGTTTTTCCTATGTTTTCAAAAGGCAATATTTAAAGGTTTTAAATGAGGATGTCTAATGTTTTGAAGCTTTCGGAGAAAAGAAAAGTTTTCCAATGTTTTCAAAAGGCTTTTAATGATTTCAAAGGGGTCACTTTCAATGGTTTCGAAGGGGTTACCTTTAAGGGTTTCGAAAGAGTTGTTTAAAGGTTTTTAATAGAGGTTTCGAATGTATTAAAATGGCAATATAGCCCAAGTATTTTCAAGTTAAAAAGGGTTTTAACTTGTTTTGGAAGGATAGTCAATCCTTATTAAAGTTCATTAACATTATTTTGAGTAAAGTATATATATCATGGCAAAAATAGCTTAGAATAAAGCTAAGATTATATTTTCCTTGTATAAGTATGATTTAAAAGGTTAAATAATTTTGAAAAGGTTCTCAAGGAAAAAGATGAAGGGTAGTTAACCCTAAGAAAATAATTCGGACCGATAGTCCACTTTGATTCGGACAGTTAGTCCAGTTTGCGGACATTTAGTCCAGTTTGCGGGCAGTCAGCCCAGATTTCGAACAGTTAGTCTATTTACTACTATTGGACAGATAGTTCATTAGTTACCTAATTATAGCTTAACAGACTTAGCTATTATTATCATTATTATATCAGTTTGATTAACCAGTTTGGTTACAGAGAAGGATTTGCAAAATATATGTTTTAAAGAGGATATTAGTAAGGGGAAACCCGTTCCGCTAAGCGGCATGGTCTCACTTAATATCAGTAAACCGAGATGTAATAGTATTATTCACACCAGGCTTTATGTCTGACTCGAAGTTTTTATTTTCCCTTAAACTCTCAGGTGCTCAAAATTGATTTGAGTAGGCTGAAGGTTAAGGTTTTCAGGTTTAGAAATTTTGATGAATAAAGCTTCCAGAGACGAGCAAGTGGCTGACGGATAGCTAATTAGGAATTACAGATTGTTTTGTTTATTTCCGCTATGTATTAAGTCAGATATGACTATATTGCTTTGATCAACCAAGAGGGCATCGTCATATGTCGCTCTTGGCGTATTTTTGTAATGATTATAATTAGTCTTTACTTGGGAAATGATATGGGATTTTGTAACTTGGATATGAATTTGTTTTGAAATGTAATCAGTAAAATATTGTTTGTGGAAATCTATGATTTTGTTCATATTCAGGTGCTTATGATATTATGAATACCATTATAATTACCGTATTTTGTCACCAGATGTTAATACTATGGATGACTGCAGCATCTGTAGCGCTTAGCTTCAGCCTTTAGATATGGGATGTTCAATCTTCTCTATCCCCTACACCACCACCACCACGGTTGTTACAGCCAGGACCTTCTACAGGCCCAAGGCCTTCAGGTGAATCACCACCACAATCTCATCCTAATAAGACACCAATAACCATTGATACTGAGGAAAGTGAAGATATATCCTAGCCTCCACAAGACCCTCCACACTATCGTCATTACACAGCATTTCAGAGTCTCTCTATTCGAGAAGATGAGGAATACCATGATCGGTTGCAGTGGTAAAGCATCAACTATGATGAAGATGCATCTAATCTCCGTGGATACTTCCAATATCAGTAAGTTATCTTCTCTTTTCATTCATAATACTGTATAAAACTTCTTCATAACAATTAGTTTGTTTGTATGACTATGTTTGGTATTATCTGTGACTCGGTAAAACCTTGTGTTCTTTGTGCTTCTATGTATACTATGTTACTTATGCTTCCATGATAAACCATCATTTCTTTGTACTATATTTCTTGCAAAATTTTGTGTCTTGTGTATCTATGCATTTCTCTTCAGAAAATCTCCTCTATGTTCAATAATTCTTTTTGATAATGAGAAAGGGGGAGAGATATCATATTACATGTATATAGGGGAAGGAATCACACTCAGGAGGAGCTATATGCTTATTATATAATTGATTGTATAGTTGTCATCATCAAAAAGGGGAAGAATGTTAGAACCTCTATTCTATGGTTTCGATGACAACAACTATACAATCATACACATACAATATATTCCATCTGTTTGCATGTAAATGCTTCGAGAATTCACAATATCATGACTTGAAGATGAACAGTAGAAGAAAAGATTCATTGGTATTGGAGAAGTTATTATATTGTGTTGTAGTTATAAATAAATGGTTTGTAAAATCTCTTTCAGTAGTTTTTACACAAAATTGCACATGAAAGCTCTTACAAGGTTTTCATTATTTCAAACAAAGTGATTTTATAAGTACACAGACATTAGACGTCTGCTTATATAAGTCAGACGTCTGACTATGCTCTTGGGTTTAAAAAATATATAATGAGACAGACGTCTGAATTTTATCCTAGACATCTGACCTAGGTAACGGGCTAAAATCCTGAATAGACACTTGCTTCATTCTAATGTTTACATCCATATCTCTTCAATGCATCTCTTCTTCCTCAAAGATTGCAACCCTTAGACTGAAGTAAACATACTAAAGGTTGTTGCTTCTCAAGAAAACCCTTGAACAATTATAAATATGTAATGATTTTGAGAAACAACTGACTTGAATTTTCTAAATCTCTTCTCTTTATTCTTTGCATACTTTGATTTCTAAAAGGCAATCAATACATCATTCTTATCACTTCCTAAAAACAAAGCTTCACATACACATACTACTCAAAGGAGATTATAAGAAGCTTTGTACCGTGTAGCCAAAATCAGTGTTACTAAGAACACATACTTGTCAAGAAAAAACTTTTTCTATCAAGCTTATTCCTCTAGGGAAGCTAGGGTTGTTTGCTAGTTTAAGGAAGAAATGGAGCTTCGGGACTGGACATAGGACGGGAGGTCTTAACCAGTATAAAAACTCTGGTGTGATTGTTTCTTTACTTTTATTTACTTTACTCTAGTAGTTATAAGTTAGTTTTTATTAGATATAAATACACGATCCCTACACACTTTCAGAATTTTCTTAGTCAAAATGATAATTAAATAAATATTATTCACCGAATATTAAAATGATTTTTAAAAATATAAAAATTGATTTTAAAATTCTGATTTTTTGGATGAGATTTGATATGAGGATATTAAAATTTTATAATATTTAAAATTTAACTTTCAAAACATATATTATTTTATATGAATTATTTAATTTGTATATTGATTTAAAATTAATATATAATAGTAAATAATTGTTAAAAATAATTTGCAGTCACCAAAAATTATAATTACTATAAATATGCATTTATAAAATATGGATCAATCATTTACATGATATGATGACATTAATATATTCAAGTCATAGAACTAAAATTAAATGACATATTAATATATACATATACCAATTGATAAAACAATAATAATTAAAAATAAAATATACGCGGCTATGCACTTCAGATCTACATAAAAATTGTGATTTTTTAATAAATACATACATATAACCAATCTAGTATGTGACAATATTGATACATATAAGAATCGTGACCTAACTATCAATACACACACACATACACACACACGCATACATATACATACATACATATTATATTAATGATATATTGTTATTATAAAAAATATAAATCATATAGTATGGTAAATACATACCTAATACTAATGCCTTTAAGCACACCTTGTAATGATGAATTCTCCCTCCTTTGAAATCTTCTCGATTCGGCAGATTGCTAATCCTTAAATCGTAGACCTTTAACTATCCAATAGCCGTCGCCTTTTAAATTGATTTGAGATGAATTTGTTGGAGCTCCTTGTTGATAAGGTCGGCTAGCAATGATGGAGAAATGATAGTCAAAAGTTCTTTTTGCGTTAGGGTTAAGGATCCTTTTATAGTGGAAGAAATAGAGAGAAATATGGATCACATCTCATACCATTTCTCATCAAATCTCAACCATCCGTCTCCAAACCCCTCTTGTCTTTTAGCGGCCTACTACAAGCCCTAT
Organism: Allium fistulosum; assembly: GCA_030737815.1. Taxonomy (NCBI): domain Eukaryota; kingdom Viridiplantae; phylum Streptophyta; class Magnoliopsida; order Asparagales; family Amaryllidaceae; genus Allium; species Allium fistulosum. Next base: position 490,145,159 of record CM060905.1, on the reverse strand, counting down.
TACTGCCAAAATAACATCTTAACATCATAGGCTTATTGTTTGTACCAAAATTGAGCATAACACCCTTCGGATGTATTTGAAGAGATAAAATGAAGAAAATAAATGTAAAATGAGGCAGATCTAACAAACACACCAATCAGCAGATAATAAGAAATACAAAAACACGCAAATTTAGAGTGGTTCGGCGTATTGCCTACATCCACTACGAAATGATTGATGTTTATTGAATTTCACTTGCTGATTATAAGAGATTACAACAATACAACTAAAGTATAGTAATGATTTTGGTAGAGTATCAGCATAGAGAAGCCAAAAGTCCATTTTTTGTAGGTCCAGGGTCGCTATTTATAGGTGTAGGCTGCAAATATCTGGCTCGAATCTCGGAAGACTCTTTCTCTCACGTGGGTGGGCCTACATAATCGATCCGAGGTTGATTAGGATCGATCCTTGATCGATACGTGTACATTTCATATTGATAAAAAACACTTCCATTTGGCCCGAGATCGATCAAGGACATTCTTGAGGTGGTACGCAAGATCCTGTGAAAATTTGGTAGCATTTGGACTTGTAGATTGAGTTATGATCGATCCAAGTTTGGTTTTGCGAAAGGCTGCCGAGTTCGTATCGATACAATTCGTATCGATGGCTTCGTATCGATGCTCGCACGTGTCGTTCAGGGTGACGTGGCGCTATGTTCTAGGATCGATCCACTTTCCATGCCGATTGACCGAATCTTCCACTTGAACATGTTATGTTCGTATTGATATAATGCAATTCCATTTGTATCGTTCTGGGCCGTTCTTCTCGTATCGATGCTCGGTGCTCTACATTGTATCGATGATGTGTTGCTATTTCGTAGCGATGGCTTTTACTTTAGTCTGTATCGATACGTACTCATTCCTTTCGTATCAAAATTTGCTTATACGTTTCGTATCGATCACCGGCCGATCGATACGAACTGTCTGGACGAGATGATCGATACGAATAGCTTTAAAGCTAAAATTATGGAAGTCTGGTCGATGCGGGCTACTGATGGATACGAAGAGATGTGGTGGTTGATGGATACGAACCAATGCTTTCTTGAGGGATGGATACAAAATCCAATGGTTATGAATGAGGCTGGTTTGGATGTATACGAAGGAGGTTGAATCATGATGGATACGAAATGAGGCTTCCTTCATGCATCTTGACCGATCAATATCTTGAGCATACCAACTCCGATTGACTTGAAATTTGGATACTTTTATAGCTTTGCTAGTCGTATTACATCGATTGTAGCTTGATCTGGACTCAGAAAAAATTCACCAGTATCCATAGTCGACCTGTGTGTAACCGATCTTCGAGGACGATCTGTCTTTGGTTTTCAGTCGATTTCTTGGTGTCACAGCCTTGCCAAAAGGCGGGATAACATTTGCCCTCCAAATTACGTCTTGTGTGAACATAACGTGCTTTGAAAAGATGCAATTTTCATTCTGAAAAGTTCTATCTGATTCGCTGAATAGTTGTTGTCTTTTTGTCAAAAGATGTAACTTTTGATTGATTCCATGTAATATAAATATTGAATTGTTGATTGCCAATGATTGTAAAGTGCATTGTTGTAACTAAGAGTCGAGTGCTATCAATCTATTGTCCACTATTGTAATTGTCACCATGTGAACATTCAATTCCTGTGAATTTTGAAAATTGAACGTTAGTTTGTCATACATGCACGTATGTTAACCTGACTCCCATTAACGTTTGAACGTACACGAGTCATTGCCAAGTTTTTTTTTTGAATCGAGTTTCGTATCTGTCCTCTCCTGGATAGATGCGAAATTTGAGTTGTAACGATGCTTGATGGTCATATTTAGAATATCCCTTCATATTGATTCTCTCCTGGATCGATTTGAGAAGTTGGGATAGGCATTTCGTACCGATGGCTACGAACCCCCATGGTCTTCAGGCATATGGATACGAAGTTGTTGTTTGTATCGATGGAATATAAATGGTTCAAACAAGTCTTTGTTGCATCTTTCGCATCGATGGATCACCGATGGATACGAATAAGCATGCTCTGGATCGATCTGAATTAAAGGTTACAAACAACTGCCCTTGACTGATATGGATGAATGGATATGAAGAAGGCCCTTCGTATCGTTCTGACTTCGACCGTTCCGACCGGTCCATTTTACTGGGAGACGAATTGCCTTTCTCCTTTGAGTTCGAGTCCATATAAATACATTTTAGACTTAGAAATAATTCCACTTGCTCTCTTTTTTCCCTTGCTTTTGTATCGATTGAAGAACCGAGAATTGGAAATTGCTTTTGTCTCCAAGCTGTTTAATTCCTCAATCCTTCAAACTAACCACCTAAATTAGGTAATTAAACCCACAAATTCACACGGAAACGATGAGATTCAAATTTGTTTGTCATTCCATTCGTATTCGTGGCCGAGTCTGGTGAAGAGGTGGCTGGAGATGGTCGGAGTAAGGTCGAGGAAGGTCGGAATGGTTTCTGTGTTGCTTGAGTTGATCAGAGGAGAAGAAATGTAGATGGGTACGAAAGATGCATTCGTATCGAGGATGGGTGATGGAGTGAAGGATGCATTCATATCGATGATGGATGACGGACGAGTTCGTATCGATCTGGATTGAGAGGGAGTTTGTATCGATCCGAGCAATGGTACTTCGTACCGATGGAGTGGGAAGCTTCGTATCGATCTATGGTGGGAGTTTGTATCGATCCAAAGCGATCGATACGAAGGCTTGGATTTGGGGATCGATATTAAGGCGCTATATGCGATCTATACGAAGTCGAAGGTTTTTGATCGATACGAATTGACACCTCGGCGATCGATATGAAATGTTGACTTCTTTGATCGACACGAGTGGCACCTCTAGTGATCGATCCGAACTTGCACTCTGATGGATACGAAATTTTTGCACACTTGAATACTTGACTCCGACGAGCTTCTGCCTTGCATAATTGGACTAAACCGTTTCATTGCATATTTAACTGCCCTTTGAAGCTCGTCGATGGAACTGTAACTTGACAAATTTGACGAACTTTAACTTGGATCGATCTCTGAATTCTGAATGGCATGGTTGTGACGGTCAGCGATGATGGTCACTCCAGTCGAATCTCGAACTCTTATTGTTTGAACATTTCTCAAATTCTGTAGAACTTCTTAAGTATTATGTAGCACTGCACTGCACAACACATTCACACACTTCACACTGGGGGAAACACGGGTTTATTGTCGTCTAATGATAATTTTTACTGAGTTCAATAGCTATGGAACTCGCATGTTAACAGTCACAGGATGTTCAGAGTCTGCCTCTTCTCGCAATCGAAATGCAGGTTATCGCAGCCGACGTTATTAGCCCTGCTCCAGACGAGCTACCAGGAGCAGTCTTCATCGCACACCGACAAGATTATGTCCGTTCTAACATTTCTGAAGATACGTTGGACAGAATTGGTTTAAGGCACGGGTTGTCGCTAGACGATGTCTTACTGCCGGGGTCAAAAGATAGAGCCCACAACCCCCCGGAAGGGTATACAGCCTGCAACAGATTTATGTGTGCAGCCGGGACACTTCCTCCTTTTAACCAATTCATTTGAGAAGTTCTATTTTTCTTGAGGATCTCTCCGTCTCAGCTGCACCCGAATGGATATGCGTTGCTCAATAGTTTGTTTGTCATCTTCATGTAGCACCTCTTCCATCCTTCGATTGTAGAGGAGATCAGATACTTATTCAATAAAAGAGTCGCGTGGACAACCCTTCCTTTACATTTCTAGAAGCAGTTAGAAATTGCCAAGTCGTGACCGGGGCTTGGAGCAAGTTGAGTTACTTTAAGACCGAATGGTTCTACGTTCGATGTCCACCGGGGTTTGCCAGACGGTGGCTAGCAAGACGTAAGTGCCCTGGCCTCCTTATTGACTAACTAGGTAATAGTAGTTGATGTCGAGTCTAACATTTTCTTTTCTTTAACAGCTTCAATTTCGCGACCTGAAGGTGCTCAGTTCAAGGAGATAGTAAGAGTTCTCTAAGAGGTGCCCGCTGAGTACAGAGAGTGATGAATTCCTTACGGACGAGAATCTGGTCGCCATCGGGCTAATTGACAGAGACCAAAGCATTGGACTCATATGAGTTCTTAGGGCGGCCCTGGTCAGGCAAGCTCAAAGGAGAGCTTCCAGGATAGTAATTACCGAACAAGGCAGTGATAGGAATATGTCCACTGGGGACGAGCCCGCAACCGGGCCTTCGCAAAGTCCTCAACCTTCAAAGCAGAAGAGAAGAGGCAAGTCTACTGCTCGAAAATCTGTAAGGCGCAAAACCGTCATAGTCTCTTTGCCTGCAACTAGTCAAGAGATTCCTCCTTCGTAGATGGAGAGCTCCTTTGCAAGACTGGCATACATCCCCATTCCGGATGACTTGCCTTTGCACCAAGATACCGAATTAGAGGGGCTCCAAAGCACCTTAGACATAGGAGAGCCGACTCCTCCGAGCACGGCCATTACAACCAGGCCTTCGCAAAGGCCTTAGCCCAGGCGTTAACTGTCAATTATCCGCAAAGCGGACACAGAGAGATTCCTCTACTCCCTTTCCCTTCTCTTTTCGCTGCGCCTCTCGCAGCTCAGCAACATAACAGGCTCGTCCAACAGCCTGGTCTCCCTGAACGACTCCAACTCCATTGTCGGTAGGGAATTTCAAAGTTAGACACCAAGGGAAGATAGCGGCTCTAAACTCGACTAGGGCCGGTCGGCCTAAGAAACCGTTGTATGGTGAGTCAATATCCAATACAGTAAACTGCAATATCCGAACTCTCCGGCGCTCTCCAACTCCCAACTCCACCGGTAGCTCCACCATTCCGGTGGGTATAGTCGCACTTCTATTGAAGCCATGAATACGAGACTGACAAGGCTTCAAATCTTTCGCTTTCATCTTTATTTGATCATAGGCTCGCTTAAAGAGTATGTTCATTGAACTTCCACTATCCACTAAGATCCTCTTCATCCAAGCAGGACCTATTTGAGCTGAAATGACCAGTGGATCAATGTTTGGGGCTTCGACTCTGTCGGCATCCCTGTCTCGAAATACGATGTCGTCTGTCATCGTTTTCTGTTGTTTGGCCGGAGCCCCATCTTCCAAGTTACTACAACATTCGAAGCTCGCATGCCTAATAGAGCTAGCATATGACTCCATTTCCCTCTAGATCTGATCCGCTGGACGAGGACCACCACTAACAGTGTTAATCACTAACCTCCCGTCGGTACGAGCGGGTTCCTTCGGTCTAACCTGACTTGGTATTTGATTTTGATTTGATGGGCCCGCACCTCCAGCCTGTGGCGCCCGAATGAACTGTTCCAACTTTCTTTCTCGAATCAACTTCTCGATAATATCCTGTAGATGACGACACTGTTCGTGTTGTGGCCATAACTATCGTGAAATCTACAAAACTTCCCAGTTTGAATCTGTTTCTCGGACGATTGCTTCGGAGCAGGTTTCTTATATTAGATAGTATTACAAGTTTGCAAGTACACATTTTCCAGAGATGTATTTAAAGGAATATAAGTGTCAAACATGGGAGCTCTACGTCGCGGTCTGCAATTCTAATCCCGCTTCCTGCCCTGATTTCCATCGCCTTTCTGCTGATTCTGTTTATTCTATATATTTAACTGCACCTTTCCGGAACTCTCCCCGGTTTGTTTCACAGTGACATTGCTTTGGATTCTTTCCACGTTGGGCCCTGCGTCATCCTTTTTCCTAGACTGTTTCGCATCCTCCCTTCTCAAGAACTGTGCTTCCTTGGAATAGGAATGGTCCAATGACATAGGGGGTTTTCCGGCCAACCAGTTGCCAAATTCGGAATCGAGATCGATTCCCTTAGTCAATGCCATCAGAATGGAATTGTCATTGGGGTTACTAATCTCAGTGCATGTAGCGTGGAACCTTTCTAGGTAACGTTTGAGTGTCTCTCCGGGAGCTTGAGTGACACTGGACAAGGTATTACCATCTTTGGGCCTTGCGACATGCATGCGAAACTGTTCAACAAACTTTGTAGCCAACTGGTCGAAACATGAAATAGATCGGGGTGGCAAGCGAGTAAACCACATAGTCGCGATGCCCCCTAGGGAGATTAGGAAGCTTCGGCATTTGACCGCATCATCGGCCCGTGCTGCATTCATCAACCATTCATACTTTAAAATGTGTTGGTTAGGGTCAGAACTCCCTTCATAAATAGATAGAGTTGGCATTCTGAAACTCCAAGGCAGTTCAGCGTAGAGGATGTCATCGGTAAAAGGGGTATGACTCCAGGAGATTCCCCAGTCGTCGTTGGTGAGGCCTTGGCTTTCACAGATCATCCGACGGATCATTGTCGGGATGTTTGGCATCTGGACATTCTGGGCATACTGAGCCAAGGAGTGGTCGGGTTTCATAATGCGGGGATGGACCGATCGCGTTCAACGGTCCATATCTCGCCTCCTTGGCTCTAGGTCTTCAGGAACATAAGGCTCTAGAGTATGATCACGTGGGTGATGATTCGGTTCCGTTCGGTTTGGAGTATCGGTTCTCAACTCAATGACAACGGAAGCGGCGCGGTTGTCAGTAGTGTTATAAGGAACCGTCCCTCCTCAGGAGGAGGGTCCGACCCGGTGGCTGGTTGATGGACCAACTTTCGGTTGCCCAAGATTCAAAGTGCGCTAATGTTCGGTAGCCTGTGTATAGCTTCCATCCAACCGTGGGCGCGTGGATCTGTGATTGTAATCATAAGAAGCTGAACTTTCAGTGGATGAGTAGGAAGCCCGATCCCTTCTGGATCTCCTCCATCTTCCATGGTTCAGCCGATTGGTTAACTCCGCGTTGGCACGGAGCTGCTGGGTAAGCTGCTGGTGGCTTTGAGTCAGCTCTTGCATCAGTAGTTGGAACTCCTCCCTGGTGACAGGGCCTTGTGGATCCGAAGGCCCGGCAGCATTCTGCTCTACAGAAGGAAGTTGTGCGGGGTTCTTCCTATCCCATCCCTCTGGATCTGCAGCGGTTGAGGTAGTCTTGGTGGCGACCATGGTGAATAGTGAAGTTCTCTCCTAGACTTGGTGCAAATTTGAATAGGATGGAAGAACTTCTAGGCTTGAGATTTGGATCTTCTCCTTAAATTCTCACAATCCAATATTGGCAGTAGATCCAATGAGCAGGAGAAAAGTTGGGTTTTCTCAGTGAAAGCACCAAAGTGTTTGTACCAAGATTGGGCACAACACCCTTCGGATGTGTTTGAAGAGATAAAATGAAGAAAATAAATGTAAAATGAGGCAGATCTAACAAACACACCAATCAGCAGATAATAAGAAATACAGAAACACACAAATTTAGAGTGGTTCGGCGTATTGCCTACATCCACTATGAAATGATTGATGTTTATTGAATTTCGCTTGCTGATTACAAGAGATTACAACAGTACAACTGAAGTATAGTAATGATTTCGGCAGAGTATCAGCGTAGAGAAGCCAAAAGTCCATTTTTTGTAGGTCCAGGGTCGCTATTTATAGGTGTAGGCTGCAAATATATGGCTCAAATCTCGGAAGACTCTTTCTCTCACATGGATGGGCTCACATGATCGGTCCGAGGTTGATTGGGATCGATCCCTGATTGATACGTGTACATTTTGTATTGATTAAAAACACCTCCATTTGGCCCGAGATCGATCAAGGACATTCTTGAGGTGGTACGCAAGCTCCTGTGAAAATTTGGTAGCATTTGGACTTGTAGATTTTGAATTATGATCGATCCAAGTTTGGTTTTTCAAAAGGCTGCTGAGTTTGTATCGATACAATTCGTATCGATGGCTTCATATCGCTGCTGGCACGTGTTGTTCAGGGTGACGTGCCGCTATGTTCTAGGATCGATCCACTTTCCATGCCGATTGACTGAATCTTCCACTTGAACGTGTTTTGTTCGTATCGATACAATGCAATTCCATTCGTATCGTTCTGGGCCGTTCTTCTCGTATTGATGCTCTACATTGTATCGATGATGTGTTGCTATTTCGTATCGATGGCTTTTACTTCAGTCTGTATCGATACGTACTCATTCCTTTCTTATCGAAATTTGCTTATACGTTTCGTATCGATCACTGGCCGATCGATACGAACTGTCTGGACGAGATGATCGATACGAATAGCTTTAAAGCTAAAATTATGGAAGTCTGATCGATGCGGGCTACTGATGGATACGAAGAGATGTGGTAGCGATGGATACGAACCAATGCTTTCTTAAGGGATGGATACGAAATCCAATGGTTATGAATGAGGCTGGTTTGAATGGATACGAAGGAGGTTGAATCATGATAGATATGAAATGAGGCTTCCTTCATGCATCTTGACCGATCAATATCTTGAGCATACCAACTCCGATTGACTTGAAATTTGGAACGTTGACTTTTATAGCTTTGCTACTCGTATTACATCGATTGTAGCTTGATCTGGACTCGGATAAAATTCACCGGTATCCATAGTCGACCTGTGTGTAACCGGTCTTCGGGGATGACCTGTCTTTGGTTTTCAGTCGATTTCTTGGTGTCACAGCCTTACCAAAAGGCGGGATAACACTTATAGTCCATTTAAGCCCAAATAAATATTATTAATTAAATATAATTTAATTTCTTATCGATATCGCATATTGATCGATATATTTATAACTATTACTAATATATACAATAATATTTATTCCTCAAATCATATTCAAAATTTTATAATTAATATATCATAAATATTAATTAGTTTAATTAATTTATAACAATTATAAACTAATTAAATCATTTTGTCTATAGAGAATTCATCATTCCGGTTGTCTGACTCGTCAGGTGTAAATTCGGTCAGTGGTTAACATCGAACTATTCGAATGTTAATATGCACACGTCCCTTAGTAGGTGGTATGACATTTTGGCCAAATTTATCACTAACTTAGTTTCGTAAAATCCAATTTTATATTTTTAAGCATTACCCAGTTGTGACATTTATTTTACACTAATTCTCTTTGTCAAAACTATATCACTTTAGACTTATGGAATTTGGTAATGGCCAAAATTCCAATATCATCCATATTCAACTCTATAGTCCAAACACAAAGTCCTAGGTTCAATAATAACAATGATTATTAATCGAAATGCTCTGGCCAAGGACTTTGACTTTGAGTTGACCATGATACCAACCCCATATAACCGAGGTGACGAATCCTCTATTGAATAGTGCTTCACTTCTAATACTTCCACTCGACCCAACTATAGTCAATCGATGATGTCATGCCATGATTTGACTATAATCAAAGCGGAACTTTCATATTGAAGATCCACAGTATTCTCAAGTCGAGAGAACTATGTAAATATGTCACATCGATATTTTCTGTTGGACCTTAGTTATATTAACCAACAGAAAACTATCGAGTAAGTCGTTCCACAACTATCCAATAACTGTCAGTACGTAACCTCGTGGAACCCCCAGCACTCATGAGTAATATACTGCCCAATATTTGGAGAGCATTATATACTCTAGCCTCAATGGATACATCGATATCTAATCGCGATGCATCTTTACTAGGAACATTTTAAATGGTATATTTATATTTATTATAATAAATTACAACACTTTGTAACTACTATCACAAAATATACCATTTATGGATTTTCTATTAAATATACTGTTATCCGACATTTTGTCCCGGCTATATTGACCTGATTGGACAAGTTAGATTCAACTATCATTAAGGTCGGTAAGTCCAGGCGATGATTGTGGGGTCCATAAGTCAAGAACAGATGATAATATGAAGCCGTGATCGAACAAAATTATGAGATATGTTATGTAGAATGTCCGAAGTATGGAGCATAGTTCAACATAGAAGAGGGTTCGGCATAACTATTCTCCAACATAGGGATCGGCATGTTTCAGGAAGCAAGTGCAATTCAATGGAAAATAACCAATATCTCAAGGTCCATAAGTCAAATGCATATGAAATTTTGTAAACAAGATGTGGGGATCGGAAGGAACCTACCCTAGGGATTGCACCTCAAAAGGATGAAATAAGAGGGATCGATCCTCTTCCCTCAATAGGGATTGGCTGAAATTAGGAGGCAATTCACATTGAAGCAAAGATCGAGCAATAAATCAAGTTCTACTAATTCAATTGGCATTAAACTTGGAGGCTAAGCATGTTTTAGCATGGGGAAGCTACCATAGGGATCGCACCCCCAAATTCCTACAAAAGAGGGATCGGTACCGATCCCTATTCTTTGGGATTTGGGCCATGCGATCCCTCTTATTGGTCCATATGGTTTTGGACATCCTTCTATTGGATTTTCAGGGAGATATTTCGCCATCTTCATCTATAAATACAGGCTTGGCTATTCATTTTGGGAACTTTTACGCTGTTGGTTACTTTGTACTCTATTGTAACTAATGATTTTTGTCTGGTCCCTATTGTACTCAGTTTATAAAGTGATTAATAAAGCTTTTTGTTCAAAGTGGATGTATGCAAACAACATAGAACCACTATAAATCATTGTGTTTGTGTTATTGTTTTGATCTACTGCTATTTCATTGCTATATTCCTCTATTTTCATTTTATATTCTCCATTTATTTCTCTTTAAAACTTCTATTGGGTGTTTATGCCAATTTTTGGTGCAAACATTTTAGTGCCTTCACTGAGAAAGTAGATTCTCAACCCTATTTGGATCCCTTTATTGCCACTGGATTGCATAAATCCTCAGAAGAAATCCGAAATTATCTTCAAGAAGCTTGTTTGTTCTACTCAGATTTGCAAAAGTCTAAGGAAAGCTATCAACAATGGTTAGGAACACCAGATCTACCTCTCAAAATGCTGAAGGAAACAAGAACGCTAACGTCTAGCAAGGAGGCTCGAGTAATCTATCAGTAGATATGATTACTGCCAATCCAATTGATGTCCAGAATCCATTTGATTCTATCACAAGAGCTGATTTTCAGAAACTGATGACAGAGCTAATGGATAGCCACCGATAGTTGAATCAGCAGATTCAAGCCAATATTGATCTAATGAACCAATTCAGTCAGCAACAGCATGAGAAAGCTAGGAGGGACCCTACCCCTTATTCTACATCGAAGAGTTCTAGTTCAACAGACGATTATCACAAACGCAAGTGTCGCATAACTGACGGATATCGCGTAGAAGCTTGGGGACATCAGTAGGCAAACCTCCCTAGTCTGCCAAGACCGATCGGTGCCGATCCCTCCATAGGGATCAGTACTAATTTCTCATCCAGAGGGAGCCTACCTTTCCATAATGAAGCACAAGCTGGAGTTGTTGCGACTGGTTTGGACATTGGAGTTCAGGAGGATGCAGACCAGTTACTTCCATGGAATGACGATGAAGTGGATGTACGTGATATACATCGAGAGGATGTTGAGCCAAGAAGGTATGGAACAGCCCATAGACATCGACCATTCATGTGAGGTGGAGCACGACCACCGCTTGGCTCCAACTATCTAAACGCCTTATCAGTTATGGTTAGATAGCTAGTGAGAGAGAGCCAAGGTTAGACCAATGATGATTTGGGGATCTCGAGAAGCCATACCCCATTCGCTGATAATATCTTACATGCCGAGTATCCAAGGCGGTTCAGTATGCCGTTGATGCCTGCCTATGAGGAAAAAACCGACCCCAGACAGTACATCATGAGATATAAATGGCTAATGGATTCTACACGAGCTAATGATGCACCAAGTATAGATACTTTCCAATCACTCTCTCTGGAATAACAATGATGTGGTTTACGAGATTACCCCCATGGTTAATATCCAGATTTGACGATTTAGTAACGAAGTTTGTGGAGTAGTTTCATATGCACGCACCTCGCCCCAAAGATGTAATATCCCTATCCAGCGTGATCCAGGCTCCAGGAGAATCGTTGAAAGATTATTTGGAGAGATTCCATACAGCCGTCATGGAGGTTAGTAATCCGAATGACCATTCAATATTGACGCCAATAATAAGAGGGATTAATGACCCAGGTTCTAATTTTGGTGATTGGTTAGCTGGCAAGCCACCCACAACGTTGGAGCGTTTCTATGCGAAATCAGCTCAGTATTTGAGGAAAGGGTAAGCCAGATGCTCTAGAAGAAGAATGTTGTGGAACCAAGTAGAGAGGGAGTGCATAGTAACATTGCAGTGAAGCAGTCTGATGATAGTTCTAGAATGGTTCAAGTGAATGTCCAAAATAAAGTGAATCAGCAAAGGAAAGGCAGAGATTGGAACCGTGAACGGAAAATTGATTTTGGAATAGGAAAGCCTAGGATTCCAATGTATGGTACCTACACACCATTGAATACATCTCTAAAGAACGTTTATTTGTCTACCTACAATACCATGCAGTACAGGAAGCCACCTCCGAAAGAATCAACAGAGAACCAGAAGTAAACTGGAAAATATTGTCGGTTCCATGAATGTTATGGTCATAACACAAATGAGTGGAGGCATATTCAGGATATTATCGAGAAACTAATTTGGGAAAGAAAGTTACAGAAGTTTGTTAAAACCACTAGGATGGCGGGCAGGGGACATCCAACCCTAACCGAGGACAAGCCCTGCACAGGGCCGAGGAGCCTACGCGGACTGGTGGAAGATTAGTGATCAATACAATAGTCGGAGGACCGCATCCAGCTGATAAGAGTTGGCATTGAAATGGAGCGCTATGCTAGCTCAATAATGCATGTGAATTTGGAATGTTTTTAGAGTATAGAAGATAGAGCTCCGGCAAAACAACAACGTACAATGGTAGATGACATTGTGTTGAGAAACAGAGATGCGGATAAGGTAGAGGCACCGACGATCGATCCAATGGTCATTTCAGCCATGATTGGCCCCGCCTTAGTAAGAAGGATCTTGGTTGATTGTGGATGTTACGTTAATATAATTTTCAAAAAGGCTTACAATCAGATGAGGATGGAAGCCAAGGACTTGAAACCATATAAAGCCTGCATTCATGGCTTTAATGGTGCTACGATCGAAGGTGTCGGATATGTCGAATTGGCCATGGAGTTGGGCGAAGGTGACCGCAGGAGAGTGCAGATTTTACCATTTGTTGTCTTTGATGTTGACTCTCCATATAATGCTTTTCTGGGCCAACCAGCCCTAGTTGAATTCCGAGAAGCTCTTGCTCCATGATGTTTGACTTTGAAGTTCTTAACTAATAACGGTATTGGAATTGTGCACGGTGATCAAGCTACCGGACGTGCCTGTTATGTAGTTGAATTGAAAGACGCTCAACGGAAGAAGAAAGGTAAGGGTGTGAATAAGTCTCTCCACATCCAAACTGCCAAAGATTGACAACCAGCGCGTGGGCCTTGGCTCGGGCACCACAGTCGGTTCTATAAAGACATAAATCCGAGGGATGATGAGGAGGAGCCCAAAGTGACCAAGGCTGCATTGGATGAGCTGACAATTAACATAACGGTCAGCCATAACGACCCGTCATGGGTCCTAAAGATCGGATCACAGCTCACTCCCCTGATGATGAAAGAACTTGCTGGTTTTCTCCGATCAAATCGCGATGTGTTCGCTTGGACTCATTTTGACATGTGTGGGATCTCGCCAACCATTGCGAGCCATGCACTGAATATCGACCCAAGGCATATCCCAGTGAAACAGAAAAGGCGTGGCATGGATCCAAAGAGATTTTCCGTTCTTAAAGAAAAGGTGGATAGGCTCAAAAGCAATGGGTTTATTCATGTCGCCCTCTACCCTAGATGGGTATCTAATCATGTACTTGTGAGAAAGGCGGATGGGAAATGACGGACATGCGTTGATTACTCGGACCTAAAGTAGGCTGTCCAAAAGACAGTTTTCCCCTTCCAAGGATCGACCAACTAGTAAACTCAACCGCAGGACACAAATTGCTATATTTCATGGATGTGTACTTAGGAAATAACCAAATCCCAATGCATATCCTCGATCAAGAGCACACCAGCTTCATTATTAACGTTGGATTGTATTACTATGTGGTGATGCCCTTTGGATTAAAGAATGCTGGAGTGACCTATCAATGTTTAGTCAAGAGAATGTTTGAAGATTGGATTGGAAAGACGATGGAGGTATATGTCAATGATATGCTCGTGAAGTCACGACGATCAAGCGACCACGTTAGAGACTTGACAGAGATGTTCGATACCCTTTGATATTACAAAATGAAGATCAATCCTCTGAAATGTTCTTTTGATGTGGTCTCATGAAAGTATTTGGGTTTCATCGTCAATACCCATGGAATCGAAGCTAATCCCGAGAAGATTCAAGCAATTTGAAACATCCAAGTGCCGATGACCATCAAGAAAGTACAGAGTCTAAATGGGAAGGTTACTGCCTTATGTCGATTTATTTCCAGAGTCACTGATAAATGCATTCCTTTCTTTGACTTGATTAGAAGAGGGAAAAGGAACTTTGAATGGACGTAGGATTATGAAGACACATTCCAAGCTTTGGTGAACCATTTAGAGAGGCCTCCCTTCTTGTTAAAGCCGATGGATCAGGAAGATTCATATATCTACTTGACCATGTCGGTACATGCTATAAGTGTCGCACTGCTTCGCAAGGAGAATCGGATCCAGAAACCGGTCTATTATGTTAGCAAGTGGTTAACAGGAGCAGAAAGGAATTATCCGAAGATAGAGAAATTGGTGTAATGCTTGTTGATTGCTTCGCAAAAGATCCGCCTTTATTTTCAGGCTCATCCCATCAATGTCTACACCTGATCAGCCGTTACGACAGGTTCTACGGTGACCTGAGATGTTTGGAAGGTTACTCAAGTAGAACACTGAACTGAGTCAATTTGACATTACTTATCCCCCTCTAAGAGCCATCCAGGGACAGGCATTGGCGAACTTTACAACATAATTCATCGCATAGGATGATCTTCCAGAGAGTAGTGGAGCCCCTACCATTCGGTGGAAAATGTATACGGATAGAGCATCTAATGATCATTGTTCTAGAGCCAAAATTGTTTTAGTAACTCTGGAAGATCGATCAATTTGCCACATTTTGAAGCTTGACTTTCCTACAACGAATAGTGAAGCGGAGTATGAAGCTCTGATTGTTAGACTCAAACTTTCCAAAGAACCGAGGATAAAATCTCTTGAAATCTTTTATGACTCACAATTGGTGGTATATCAAGTCGGGGGAGATTACCATGCTAAAGGACAACGACTCACTTGTACCTTATCCAAGTCCAAGAGCTATTGACTGGAATTGAGTATTATGACACCACGCACATTCCCCGGGATCAAAGCAAAGAGACCGACTCATTGGCAAAATTTGCTAGCACTAGGGATGCACAACAGATGGGCTTGGTTCCAGTCGAAGTATTAGACGCTCCGAGCATAAACCAGATGGAAATTGACCGGGTACTAGAGAAGGAGCCGGAAAAGGAGTCGTGGATGACTCCGATTAAAGACTATTTGCTATAGGAGTCCTTTACGAGCAAAGGAATGAAAGGCGACAAGTCCTTCGCAAAGCTTCACGATATATCATTCAGGAAGGAGTCATGTATAGAAAGCATTTTTCCGTCCCCTTGCTCTGGTGTATTGCTCATGATGAAAGAAAATGAGTCCTAAAGGAAGTTCATGAAGGGGGATGTGGCGATCACACTGGGAAGCAAACCCTAGCAAATAAAATACTCCGTTATGGGTATTATTGACCGACTATCAACTGAGATGCTGCTGATTACGCTAGACGATGTGACAAGTGCCAGATATACACAAAAGTTCTAAGAGTTGCGCCAACGGAAATCACACAAATGGTCAGTCTGTGGCCGTTTGGCATATGGGGCATAGATATTATCGGTTCCTTACCAATCTCTAAAGGTGATGTGAAGTACGCCATCGTCACAGTTGATTACTTCACAAAATGGGCCAAAGTGGAATCTTTAGTCACGATCACAACAAAGAAAGTAATCGACTTCATTGTCCGGAACATCATCTATCATTTTGGCCTTTCATAAACTATTGTAACTGATAATGGGACTCAATTGGACAGCGCTGAATTCAAAGACTTCTACCGTCGGCATAATATTGAGAAGAGATTTGTGGTAGTTTCTCACCCTCAAGCAAATGGACGAGACGAAGCTATGAACAAAATCATAAAGTCCATTCTAAAGAAGCGTTTGGAAAATTCTAGAGGCAAGTGGGTGGATGAACTCCCAACGGCGCTATGGGCTTACATAACCACCCACAAGTACGCGACTGGTCGTACTCCATTTGCCCTTGCTTACGGCTCCAAAGACGTCGTTCCCATTGAACTTGAAGTTCTTTCTCATCGAATGACCTATTACGATCCCATAATAAATAGAGATCTCCTCTTGGAATCTCTAGATTTTATAGATGAGAAGCGTGAAGAAGCTAATTTGAGGGCAGCTGCACATCAGCACCGAGTCTCTCGATGCTACAATACTAAAGTTCGACCTAGAACCTTTGAAATCGACGATCTCATCCTAAAACAAGTTTTTCCTATCCCGTCATACATGAATCCTACTTGGGAAGGATCGTATGTCATTAAACAGAGGCTTGAAGAAGGATCTTTCAAGCTAGCGATTGTTGGTGGCGTCACACTCCTAAGGGCATGGAGTAGCGAGCATTTATGATGCTATTTCATTTAGTTTATTTCTTTTTCATTCAGTTGTATTCAATTTTCAAATTTTCTTTAGCATTTGATTTTTCCCATATATCTAATAAGACAAATCATATCGTTTCTTTCCATTTGGCAAATAAAGTTTAGAGCTTCCTTCATATCTGTGATTAATGTAGCATTACATATTAGTTACAATACCCGACTAACCAATATTGACATGTCCTAGCAGGTTCCCAGAGTTTGGAGCTAGCCGGTTACATAAGTTCATGATTGAACTAAACAAAATAAATGTGGTCCGACCGTTCATTCGATGATTCTCGCTCATGGCCCGATGGACGGAGCACATAACGAGAAGTGGGTTTGACTTGACCATCTGATAATCAAATTAATCCTATCAAGTGATGCACAAATATGAATCAAAAGCGATCATGATACGATCGATCGCACACTAAGTTAAACCCGGAATTGGGGGCAAGCCAATCAAGTAAGGAAAGTATAGTCCGATTATTTTTTGAGATAACTCTAACTCTTATCTCCAGAGTGTGGACTGGAGTATAAACGCAAGATGGGTGCGATTCGACCACCCGCCAAGTAACTCTTATCTCCAGAGTGCGAACATGAGTATAAATAATAAATAAGTGTGGTTCGACCACTCACTGTTCCATAAACTCCGACTTGAAATTGAAAGGAGGAGTATAAACTCGTTAAGGATGGAGTTCGACCATCCACTATCTAACTCCACTAACTCGAGACTGGGGGTAGGAGTATAATCACTCAGACCGCTGAATCTGACAGCGTAGCACTGGGGCTTGAGCCCAGTGTCTGATACAACTTGAGGCCATGACCACATGGATGCCTTGAGTGAAAATTAACGGACAATTGTCCGAATTAACGAACAACGAATTATAAGTACATTGAATGGAAAAACAATAGCTCAATTACTTAGACAAAATTCACATGAGAGTTCGACAAAAAACAAAGAACTTTTATTTGCATGCTAGAGTTCAAAATTGTGATATAAGTTTATTCAAAAACCGGGGGCCGTACCCACATAATTACGAGCAATAAAAAGAAAAATGGCTATACAAACTATATACAAACTAAGCTAAGGCAATGACTATTTCTTCTGCCCTTTCTCCCTTCTGGATTTCTTAGGAGTACCACTACCCGAACTTTCGCATGTCTTTCATTTCCTAGATTCTTTGCTGCCCCTGGCAGGAAAGCTCTCGATGGTTGGAAGGAGTTCTTCTGGAACCAACCCACCAGATGGAATGACTTGAAGTGGGATGAGATTAGGATCGTCGATGTCCACGTCAGCGGGTTCAACCTTAGCTTTTTTCTTCAGCAACTCCTCTCTCTTGATGCACTCTTTTAAGCTAAGCTCGTCGGTATGCTTGGTGGGTCCAGTGATCACAACATCATCTGACTCATTTGGCAATGGCGGATCATTAGCTTTTTCATCATCAAGTGCTTCGATAATTTGAGCGTCGGTCTGTGGAATGTCGGTGCCCGTCGGAATTTCAGTAGATGTCGATTGTTGAACGGCGACATCGCTTCTTGGAGTCTGGTTGGGACCCGGAAGACCTGCAGATTCGCAAAAACAAAACAATAAGCCCATGACTATTGGGCATGAGGAACAAAATCTCTCGAATAATGGAGAACAAAGCGGGATACCTGTATCCAGCTGACTTTCAATGGTCACCAGAGTGCTCCCTTCTAGAATAGGAGTCAGCATCTTTGATTGATAGTCGGGTCTGTTCGGATCGTAGCTCAGATCCTGTACCGGGCTAAGAGGGACTGACACTCCAGCGGTTTGAAGTGCAAGGGGACCTTTTGGATCGGACTCCAAAGACTCAGCAATGTTTTTCCCTTTGCCTAAAGGTGCTACAATGTCAAAGTATCGAGTCTCGCAGCAGCAAGGTCTAAAGGTTCATCCCCACGAAGAATCTCCCGCACTAGCTTCTCTTCATCTAAATCAACTTCATCGAGGGCTTTCTTCTTCATTTTCAACAATGTATTCCTAGGCCTCGGTGAGCGATTTAAGATAGCCCTCACCAAGGAAACTCAAATCACGATGAATTAAGACTAGCGTTATATTCTACAATCAGAGGATCAAACATGTCCTTAATTTCATTTCGACTGGCTTCTTTAGCATCTTCTAATTGGGCCTTGATCTGCTCTCTAACCTTGTTGCAGCCCGCTTCCCTTGCCTCTTCTTTGAGGACTTCAATTTGAGCGAGTTGCTCGTCATGCTTAATTTTTAGTCCCCGGGCTTCAATGGCCTCTTTGCAATATCTCTACGACTCCTCCTGGGATTCGAGCTTCTCTTCATTCTCTTTTTTAAGGAGTTCTTCGAGCTGCTCAATGCAGCGGGCCAGAATATTTTTCTCCTTTTGCAGTGTATCTTTTTCCAAAGCAAGCACACCGCTACGGTTGAGGGCGGCATTCAGTTCCTTTTTATGAGCCACTTCTAGACGACTAACTGCCTCGTATGTTTCTTTGGCACTCTTTTCTGCTAGCTTCGCTATCAACTCCAAGATCTCATTGTCTTGATGTTTAATTATATCTTTGTTATGGATCGCCTCTATCTCGAGACCATCGATTTCATGCTGTCTCTCAAAAGACACCTTGGAGATTTTTTCGGTTAAGTGTTGAAATGCTTCATGCTGCACAAAAATGTAATTGACGCATCCAAGGAAACTCACTTTCGCACTCCTTGGAATTGTATGAATAGAAGGACTTAAGTCCATCGAAGCAAATTTTTGGAAATTTGACCTTAAGTTCGGCCAATTTCTCTACTATGGAAGCTTTCAGGAGATGTAGTAGATAAAGCAAGATCGGAAGTAACAAGTGGGCGTTTGCTTGACCTACGATCGTGGGACTGTCCGGAACCAAATGATAGAGCACTGCTCAGGTGACATAGCAACTTGAGGGGAATAGAAAGGTCTGATCACCACTATGTACAGGAAGATTGGGCTGAACTTCATGATAAGACGATTGAGAGTGGGACTTATGTTTGGAAGATGAAGACTCCCTTGAACGACACTTCTTTCTCGGTCATCATCTCTCTCTACGCCTACCCGATTCTGAATCGCGACCAGATCCATACTGAGTTGAAGAGCCCATTAAGCAATCGAAGGCATGGAATTGAGACATAGCACCTACAAACCAAACAAGAATGCATAAGTGACCATTGAACAAAAGATAGATGAAAATCGTGTAGTGAAGTGCGCGTGATTGTGAGTGTCCTAGTGTCCCCCCGACGGACCAGTTCCTATAGCCTTGCTCATAGGAGTTTTTTTCCCCTTTCACCGGTAGGAAGAATGCCATCACCACTCCTAGTGGGAGTATTGAGTCCCCAATACTGATGTTGGGAAAGTCGTAAGTCATGATATCATCAGGGATCGGGAGATTCGAGAACCCTTCCATTGAGCTTTCTAAATGGTGAAAGGACTCTTCATCAACAGAAGTGATTATAAACTCAAGCTCTTTAGCGATTTTTCTCCTGCGAAGTTATATGCGGGTTTCTTTCTTCTCCTTGTTGGCACGTGAGATTACGCACCTTGTGATGGTTCAACCACAGGTGCTTTACCTGGACCTGCATCAGCGCCACCAGGATTGTCGGTTTCGACATTTCTAATTTTGCCCTCTTCAGCATCATCCTGAGCCCCCTCGATTGGGGGCATGATAGGGCTATTAGCGCTGCCTTCTTGTTCCTCCACATTTCTTAGTGGTGTAGTGCTTCTCGGAAGACCGATGCTGCAGCCTTCTTCTAACAGCCCAAAGAGGGACAACCATTCATCGGTTACGAGGGATCTCATGTCCCTATCCTCAACTGGGGTGGCCCGAATTGCAGAAACCTCCCTTGAGAAACTATCAACTTCTGGGCGTGGATGGATACCTGTGAAGTTTCAGAGTATAAGTTAGTTTATAATATGACTTGAACTAAAGAATATGATAATAAAGTGAAGACAATACTTACGTCCTTCCAACCATCACCTCGCAAAGCCAGGCGGGCAACGAACGAAAACCATTCGTGTTTAAAGATGTTGAGCTTGTTCCAAGCGCCAGTTAGAACTTGACAGTTAGGTGAAGCTCAAGAAAAGTGTAAGAGAGGCTTCATGTCCATCATTTGAAGTTGTAAATAAACCTGATGTCCTCAAGAGTTGGCGGGCGGAATAGAATACCATAAATAGTAAGAAGTGCTGTGGAGAAAAGCATAGTTGTTCGGGTGCAATTTGGCAGGAGCTATTCCTAAATAATTTAGCATTTCAGGGACGAAATAATTGAAAGGGGGTATGCATCCAGCACAGCACATGAATTTATTGCATGATGTATATCCCTCGGGGGGCAAATGAGCCCTTTCATTCATTGAGGGGACCAGAATATCACCAAATGGAATCCCATGTTTAGAGCATAGTTGTGAAGAGCTGCCTCACCAATTCTGGAGGCTTAGGAATCCGTCGAGTTATCTATAAATATAGCACCATCTACAATGTCAGGGGCATGACTTATGTCTTCTGCCGGAAGGATGGGAACATCAGGAAAAAGGTCGATCAATGGGCCAAAAACCTCTAGTTGCTCAAATTGACGATTAGGAGAAAGTCTGCCGGAAATAGTTGTAGAACTTGACTCAGCATCGGGATTGTTGTGTTGTGAAGATTGATCGGAAGGCATTGTAGCTAGACGTTCTGAATATTTGGAGCCTGTATCAACTAAACTTAATAGATCAAGATTAGGAAAATTTACCCCATGCTAAGTGTAAGCCAGTGTGGTGCAGTGTTGTGCAGTGCAAAGTTAAACAATTCAAAATTAAAAGCAAAAGTAAATGACGAGACTTTGGATTCCAACAAAGGTGACCGTCATCGCTGACCGTCTCAGCTGGCATTTAGATTGATCGATTGTGTAAGCTTTGGGATCGACCGTCGGCATGTCAAAGTGTGAATTCATTATTATAGTCTATATGTTAAATTTTAGTTCATGTCCTAAGTCCTAGGAGTTTGTTCGTTTCAATTTCTAGTTCGATATTGGATATGCAAGTCCTGTTGTTCCTTATCATCGTATATTCAGGTTCATTAGGATGGGATTGGTTATAATTGTTAGAGCAAGTGAATATGGATTGGTTTTCAAGTTCAATTCAAAGCTTAGAATCGACCAAGTAGAAATAGTCGATCCCTATGTATGCCGACCCCTATTTGTGCCGATCCTTATCCCTTATAACAACCGATCCCTTTTCACTTCATAAAGCAATCGATCCTCCATACTCTAAAACAACAGATCCCTCTACTTAGCTGCATTAATAATTCACCAACACTCCCACTTAAGCAAAACCACCGATCCCTCCATGCAAGCCACAAACCACCGATCCCTCCATGCAAGCCACAAACCACTGATCCCTTTCTTTCAATGTTCAAGTACTTCCCTCAAACATTCAGTACTGAACCCTCTCCTTCACTTACATAACAACAAACATCACCGATCCCTATGCTTCAACGTTCTCACAATTCCATCAAACATCTACTCTGATCCCTCTCCACCGTGTTTCACCATGACTGACCCCTTTATTTAATTCATCCTTCACATTTTCTTTCTCCTCCTCTCCCACTTCGTCGAACTCTACATCATCATCATCCATCTCATCTCTTCCTTAACCCATGAAATAATGTAATCGAACCCAATATCTCATCATGAATTAAAGGTTAGAGACAAGAAAACCTACTAAAATATGTAAAGATCAAGTTGCTTAAAAGAAAATGTTGTATTTCGATTCGAGTTAGGGATGGAGCAGCAGTCTAGAGCAAGATAGAAATGGTGAATCTAAGGAAGAAAGTGATATATTACTTAAGAGGGAGGGATCGGGTTTTCAGGATTGGAGGGGGAGGGTTCAAAACTGAACTTGAAGAGAATAAAGGAAGTTGAAGGAATGAACTAAAGTAAGAAGTAGAAGGAAAGTGTTAGTTTATATATAGGAGATAAGGTTTCGGCCTGCCTTGGAGTCAAAAGAAAGGAGGAAGGGATCGGCTAAAGGAATTTTGATCTCTATGAACATATATAAGAGGAAAACAAAGGAGGAGGGATTGGCTAAAAGAACGTCGATCCCTACATACAAAAAAAAGATAAAAGAAAGGATCGGCCATGAGCATATGAGCATACAAATATAGACATGAAGATTATGTAAAGTACATATATACAAAATGCAATGAACTTGCATCTAACTCAACGAAAATTGGTGACGTTCCATGAGCATACAAACACAACTGAGAGCTAACGACAAAAACGTGTACCTAAACGTGCACATGTATGGTCTGAAATTCAATTTTTGAAATTGATAGAAATTGAATTCAAACCTGAAGCTTTCAAGGTCAAGACCAGATCAGATAGCCAAAGCTTGTCAGTCT
This sequence comes from Allium fistulosum, assembly GCA_030737815.1. Taxonomy (NCBI): domain Eukaryota; kingdom Viridiplantae; phylum Streptophyta; class Magnoliopsida; order Asparagales; family Amaryllidaceae; genus Allium; species Allium fistulosum. Next base: position 490,122,142 of record CM060905.1, on the reverse strand, counting down.
TGTAGAACGGCCATAGATATCAACTGACAGAATATAATCCTAAATATATACTATTGGAAATCGACCAAGCGTCATGATGATCGAAGAGAGATACAACACTTCCAAAAAATAATTCAACGTAAGGATAGCAACTATCTAGAAAACTGGATGGATTTCTTTTCGACGACTCTAAACTGCTTCAGTTCAAAGCACGTCATGTTCAGCACAAGACGTATTTTAGGGGGCAAGTGTTATCCGGCATTTTTCCTGGCTATATTGACCTGATTGGACAAGTTAGATTCGACTGTCATCAAGGCCTATAAGTTCAGAGAAATGATTGTGGGGTCCAGAAGTCAAGCACAGATGATAATATGAAGCCGCAATTGGACGGAATTGAGAGATATGCAATGCAGAATGTTCAAAGTATTGAGCATAGTTCAACATAGAGGAGGGATCAGCAATAACCATTCTCCAACATAGGGATCGGCATGTTTCAGGAAGCAAGTGTAATTCAATGGAAAATAACCAATATCTCAAGATCTATAAGTCCAATGCAAATGAAATTTTGTGAGCAAGATGTGGGGACCCTAGGGAGCCTACCCTAGGGATCACACCTCAAAAGGATGAAATAAGAGGGATCAGCCTTCTTCCCTTAATAGGGATCGGCTGAAATCAGAAGGCGATTCACATTAAAGCAAAGATCGAGTAATAACTCAAGTTCTACTAATCCAATTGGCATGAAACTTGGAGGCTAAGCATATTTCAACATGGGGAAGTTACCATAAGGATCGCACCCCAAATTCCTCAAAAAGAGGGATCGGTACCGATCCTTATTCTTTGAGATTTGGGCCATGCGATCTCTCTTACGGGACCATATGGTCTTGGAGGTCCTTTTACTGAATTTTCAGGGAGATATTTCGCCATCTTCATCTACAAATACAGGCTTGGTTGTTCATTTTAGGGACTTTTACGCTGCTAGTTAATTTGTACTCTATTGTAACTAAGGATTTTCATCTGATCCCTATTGTACTCAGTTTACAAAGTGGTTAATAAAGTTTTCTATTCAAAATAGATGTAGGCAAACAACGCCGAACCACTATAAATCGTTGTGTTCGTGTTATTGCTTTGATTTACTGCTATTTCATTGCTGTATTCCTCCATTTCATTGTATACTCTTCATTTATTTCTCTTCAAAACTTCTATTGGGTGTTTGTGTCAATTTATGGTGCAAACATGTATTTTAATTAAATTGATTGATTAATTAATATAACACATTATATCAAGTATATTATAGAAAGAAAATACCTTTTATTTTGAACAAGATTGGTCAACGAGTTAGATATATGTATTAAATTGCATAATTTCCTATATGGCATACCCCTAACTCTATCAGTGCCCCTATTTGCAGCTCTAACGAAGGTGTCCAAGGGGTACTGATGGTCCGTCGGGCATTGCGAACATCAATGAAATCGACGATAGAATGGTGGAAGTAAACATAGCCGGTGGAGTGCAAGTAGAGGGAGAAGAGAGAGTAGAGATGGAAAAAATACATGAAGGAGGAGAAGGAATAGAGGGATGAAGAGAACAGAAAGAAGAAGAAGAAGATGAAGAAGAAAGAGACGAAGAAGATGACAATAACGATGACTTTGGTTAAGGGGGAGACGAGTCATACGGAGAGACGTCTCCAAAGGGTACTGAATTTTCTGCCCCATCAAGTCTAAAGCAAATAATCGTTATGATCTCCCATCATTCCACTGAACCGAGCATGATTCCAACCGACTAGGAAACTCCTCCGGTCGATCCTTTAAAAAATATCATCAACTAGCTAAGTGATCTCGACATCCCAATCGGCGATCTTCGAGTATCCTTCCGGCTTCAACTTCCCATCCAAGGACTGCCTAGCCGAGGGAGATGAAACTCCATCTTTTCTACCTTCTGAACATGGTCTGTAGAGTACTTATGGCAACATTAGCACTCTACACACTTTTAGGATCAAGAATACGCATATCCTACATTAGCACATACTTCAATTTTCAAAGACTGATACATTTCCTTTCTTTCATTTCAGGTACAATGGGAGAGACCTTCCATTGAATATGCTTTGGCATAAGTGAACATAGGGAAACCACTCCCATCCTTATTCTCACCGCTCCTCCCCGCAACCCGAAGAAGAAAGGCAGAAGAGGAAGGAGAATAAATACTATGAAGATATGGAAAGGAGGAAGCAACAAGCAGAGGAAAGAGAACAATATGACCTATAGAAGAAGTCTCATGACTCCTATGACCGTCATGGTCCTATTTCTGGCCCTTCCCAACCACACTCTTAGCCTACGCTCTCTTCTTAATAAGTTTCGATGACCTGGCCCCCAATTACCACTATATCCACCTCTTAAAAGTTCAAGAAGGCTCCTTCTTGTCAAATTCCACCCCTACCACCTTCAGGCTCATCGACGGTCGTGATGACTAAGACACAGGCCGCTTTTCCTAACCTCTACCTGACATGGGTGAAGTTTGATCATGATATTGAGGACATTCCTTGTAAAGAAGCCAACCGTAGAGTTGGAGGGGTTGTTAAGCTTGTTCACCGGCTCTATGATTGGAGAAAACTTACTTTCACCCACTTTGATGTCAACGGAATCAATCAGATAGACATTCGGCCATTTGAGTCAAACAAGAAGGATTACGACCATACGATAGCAGATTATAAGAGAGAGGTGGTCGAGCTTAAGAAACATAGAGGCGAGGGCCAGAAATCGGTCGATAATTCCAAGAAATTAATTGAGGAGCTGTCGCATGTGCACACTCAGGCCCTCAATGTGATAAACGACTAGCTTAAGAAGGCACACCTAAAGAGTGAAGAGCTAACCATCCGAATCAATGCTAAGGACAAGGTAATCATAGAAAAAGCAGTACTTTAGGCCAAAGACATGGAAATTCAAAAACTCAAGGTCGAAGTTGAAGACTCCAAACCAGTCTTATGCCGAAACATAGACAAAAGTAGAAATTTAGGTCGAGCTTGGTTCTTTCATGGTTGAAATAAACAAGCTTATAAGCCAAGTCGCAACGGATAAATACGAAATGAACTCCACCCTTCAACGGTTCTTTGCAAATGTGGTTGAAGATAATAACTTGAAGTAGTTAGGAAGTAGCTATCATATGACCCTGGTAGATGCATGGGAAGAAATACTACGTCGTGTGGCTGAGTCTGGTAAAGGCCTCACCGAAGACCAATTAAAGGCTAAATACTTGGACTCCGAAGACCTCACAGCTTAAAAAAAGTCAAGGAATCCTGGCAGAAGAGGATGCGGCTATAAGCAAAGCTCCTATCGAGGCTCATACTGGTCCTAGCGTATTGGGCCAAGCAAAATCGACATCCCCAAAATCAAAGAGCCTACAATTAAAATTCCATCTTCTGTGAGGACCAGCTCTAAGGCCGCCCTTACTACTATTGGAACAGGGTCAGCCTGCAACAGAAGAAATGGATGAATTTCAAAAAACATTCTGTGACGACCCGAAATTCCGTGCTCGGAAAATCGCATCATCGAAAAGAAAGAAAGGGGTGAGAAAGTAGAAAAGATAGAGAAGAAGAAGAAACAACCACAGAATCTCAACAGCGGAACGAATAAAATATAATATATCACATAATAGATTACATAAAATCATATACATCAGAGTTACACAGATAATACAACACATACTAGACAGTTATAAACACCTGTCTAGTTAATACAACTCGATACATCTCAAAACAACACAGAAATATAACACAGCGGAAATACAGATAAACACTAACACAGCGGAACCAATATATATCTACACGTTGAAGCCTCCTGCTCCATTGCTCCTCCATAATTCGTCAAAGCTAACCTGAATCCCATGGCTACCCGTAAAAATTTGGGTACCCGAGAGTTTATGAAAAACAGAAATAAACTTCGGGTCAGACATGGGTCTGGTATGAGTAAACGGTTAAAGTTGCTTAACTTTCAAAAACCTTTGAAAACAAAAGGTATCACGTAAGACTTCCCACACATAAACATGGAAAAGTTTTTACCTTACGCTAACCAAAACTTTGATAGAAAATCCAATGATATTATAATAGGTCTAGGGTTTTCAAGTAAATAAGAAATAGCTAAAATTGTTACATGATTAAATTCCAGCATACATAGGTATACAATCAAATCCGATGGCACTTATTGGATTTTGGATTCCATACAATGGCAGGGCTACTGGGGTACCGCCCGTCACAATACGTGGCCTAGATCACCGTACCGAGGACCCACCCTAAGTCCCCTGCAACACAAGGTCGGGACATCCCTTACTGGATAATTCCCGCACAAGATACCCCACGGTTGTCATGATCAACCGCACACAAAGCCGAATAATAAGGGACATCTAGACAGGGGTAATCTCGTCCTACTTGGGTGCTACCCACTAACCTTGCTGCACCTCCCCTGTTTTAGCCATTCCCGGTTGATGAGGCTTGAGGTCACGATTACCTTTAGAGAACACATCTCTTAGAATGCTCATCGTCCACCTGACGATGTTCTGAAAGCATTCAATCCATACAAGTTCGTTCCGGGTTCGAACGAAACCGAAGGCATTATCTCGTTACACTCGTATTGGAATCACCCTCAGAGTTAACGACAATATCCCTTGCATTCTGAATCACCATCTCGAATCTATAAGTACTATCTTCGTCAAACTCATTACGGAATCACCCACAGAGTTATACTGACGTATAGTTCTTATATCTCGAGTCTTCACTTGCTCCATTTGAATATCACGACCTAACGTTATTTTGGATCGATGTGGTATTCGGGTCTCCAGACCTAGAATCCCGGTATACGGAAACCCGATCCCGGTCTCATCGAAATCCAAACTGTGTCTTTTAAGGCCAAGTTGTTTTAAAGTTAAAACAATTTAAATTCAATTATCTATATACACACAGATAGATAAATAACAATATCACAATGGATAATAACATCATCATCATAAACAGCTAATCCATATTATCTACTCAAACAGATAATCAATATCATCATACTGAACCAAACATCCATAACACAATAGGTATATATCTGAGATCACAATCAATCATGGAAATCAATATCATCCATCATATATAAACAAAGATTAATAATCACCTCATTTATAATTAATTTAAAATGAATTAAATTAATTACAAATCTCTAATTAATTTAAAGTAGATTAAATTAATTACTTCATCAAAAATTAATCTTGCTTACACATCCATTAATTTATTACAAGTCAATTAATTAATCATTCTCTACTTCCATCTTAATTAATCATCCTTGATTAATTATCTTTAATTACATTTAAGTAATTATCCTTTAATTATTTTTACAAATTAATTATCTTATACCAAATATAGAAAGTAACCTTTAAATTACTAAAATCAATTACATTACTTCTTTAATTAATTTCATAAGTGAATTCCTTCATTTATTAATTATTTCCAAATAAATCCATTTTAACTTACATCATTAATTACAATAATTAATGATCTCTAATTACATTTATTTCATTTAGTAATTTATCTTAAATTAAACCAAATTTGTTAATCACCTAGATTAACTCCATATAGTAAATAACTACCCTTAATTACTTCATCAATAATTTAATTACTCCATAATTAATTATCCTCTAATTAATCCCTTGATTAATTTATACAAAGTAATTATACTCAAATTACTTTCATTTTTAAATCATCCAAAATTAATTACTTCCTTAAGTAATTATACTCATCCCATCATCAAAGGTTTATTTAACTTAATTACTTAAACAATTCACATTTAACTTAATTAATTTTAATGAGAAATAAATTTCTCAATTATTTCCATAAGTAATTTATATTTAGCTAATTCACAATTTATTATCTTAAATTAATAAACTTAATTAATTATCCAGATTAATCATATTTATTCCTTTATTTAATCATCCTAGTTAATAACATTCATTAACTATTTACACTTCTTAAATTACTTTTCTAAATTAATTAAATTAAGATTTATTATTAATTACAATTAAATTTCATCTTTACTAACTCATAAATAAATCCTTAATTATTTAATTAATTAAGTATTCAATATAACTTAATTAATTCTTACTTCATCAATTAATAATCATAAATTAAAATTCAACTCTTATTTAATTAATGATTCTTAATTTTCCATTTATTACCAATTGATTATCTTAAACCTTAATTAACCAATTTAACCTTTAATTATTAAATTAATTAATTCAATCATTAATTAATCAAATTAGCTAATTATTTATTTTAATTAACTTAATAATTACAAATCTATAAATCTATATTTATATAAAAAGTAAGGCATTTTCTTATTCCAAAAGCTAGATTCAATTAAATACAAAATTTAACTTAGCTAAATTTACACACTACAAAATATACTTAAGACATTTTTAATGTTGTTAAACATTCTATTTTTTTTTAAACTTTTATTTTGAAAACTAGGATTCAAACTCATTTGAATTCAGATTTAAACTTATTTCAAAGCCTTTGTGTTAACTTGCTCTATTTTTATTTAAAGTCTGAAATCTAAAAGCTGTAACAATGACAGTTCGAAATCCCATAACAAAAACTACTCGAGCCATCTTCCCTTTACTTCGAGTCGTAAACCAAATTACACGAGAATGAAACAAAGCCCCAAAAAAACAGCGACAGTTCAACTTGGAACCAACTCCATCTTCACTACTTCGAGTTCCCCCCTTGCATGACTTCGAGTAAATACTCAAATCTCTCGAACACATGGGAACTGTCGTCCCAATTCCAAGATCTTCCACCAGAAACAAGAGTGCACGGTGCACGTGCACCGTGACTTCGATCAACTCCGGCCTCCCACCAGAATTCCATCTCATCGGCAACCTCCCACTCTCCATCCCACGATCATCTACACATCATCCCAGACTCGAATTCAAACTCGAGCTGTTAAACCAAACCTGGAACCCATCGACATGCACTCACCCAAACCTGGCAACACGCTGATGCTCGCCGACCAACCATCTGACAGTCGACCCTTCCGGCCTCGTCTCCCTCTTCACGTCTACGACCCATTCCCAAAGACTCGCCGAACTCGATCGACCAGGGAGAGAGAACGAATCGAAAACTCCCGAGCTCACAAAACTAGGGTTAAAAATTTCAAACTCAAACTGTTGTCCCCACCGTGGCCATGGCCATCTACCACTATTTTTCCAATCACCCCCATAGACTCCTCCACCACCTCACACAACCCCGACCACCCTCGACCCCGCGATCACCGGAAATGCTCAGAAACAAGCTTTCCAGACAAACCCAAACAACACATTCAAACTTACATTAAAATTTGTAAATTTAATTTTAAAAATCCTATCTTTATATATACGATTCCAGATATATATTTAAATCAAAAAATTACAAGATTTGATTTTTAACATTTTCAAGTTGCTCTGTATATTCATTTTTTCCAGACAATGTTTCTACTTATAAATTTTTCTGCAGTTATTTTTCTTTTTAAAAGCTTAGTTCAAATTAAACAACACACTTTGGTTTAACCACTTAAGCCTAAAGAAGATTGGAGAAAGAAGTATTTGAAGTTTTGAACTTAGTTTAAACCTCTGGGACTTTTAACAGAGATGATCACAGTAGTATCAAACATACACCCTGTTTCCAGAGTCTTAAACAATCATACAAACATATTTCTATACATACATCACTAATCTACTTAACCTGTAAATCATGTGCATAAAAACTGAAGGATGTCTCATGTTACAGTTTAAAGCAGAGACTATTAGATGTTTTAAACCATAGATATGCACACTTACATAAATTCACAAACATTGCACATTCATACATATAAACAAACATCATCACCGAACTCATATGCAACAGGAGATTAGCTACTTAAGTTTTAATTTGAAAAATGTTTACTCACCTGACCACTTAACTGAGCTTGTTCTTTTTGGTTTGAAGACAGGGAAAAGCTTGAAACTAGGAATTTGAAAACTTGTATATCTTTGTTGTTGATCCCAGAAAATTTGAAATGGCTTTAAAACTTGAACATGAATTGCAGAAAATCTTGCTTGTTGATTCTTTGCATAGATCCTTAGATTTCAGTTTGCAGGTTTGTATATTTCTTCTATCCTTTCTTTTTCTTAGGTTGTATTTGTTTAAACTTTTAGAAACTGGGATTTGCAAAGCTTTGAAATGAAATAAAATGAGGCAAGTTTGATAAATACAACAAGTATACTCATTTTTTTATTATCCTAGTACACGAGAAATCAGAGATTTTTATCTCTTTGGGGCTGAAAGGAAATGTTTCGTGTACTTGCAGTGATGGTATTCAATGCCTTATGCCATATCAAGTCTACACAGCCATACTTTATTCCTTTATGTACAAAATTACAAACATATGTTTATTATTTAACTTAAACTTAGCATACTTACCCTATCTTCATTCGTATGCATAGAGATGATTCTACTGCCTACTCATGTACAATGCTAAAATGTAAAAATATTTACTTGCCTTATCTTATTGTCTTGTACTTAGGTGAATTTTCAAGCCTACAACATATGTCTTTGCTATAGGGTATAACATATTTAACTTAAGTTTTAGTTTTAAAGTTGTTATGGTCATTGTATTATGTTAGTTTGCATATTTGTTTCTATCTCTACATAAGTGTATTTATTTCTAATTTCTAACATGAAGGTATGTACATTTTAAAAGATAAACAATCAATATATAATTACCCATTATCATTCTATTTTATAATTACTTTAAATATTTACAATGTATATTTTATTATCTATAATTATTATATTTATTTTAGAGATTCATATATATTTAAAAACCATAACTTCTTTTCAAAATATATATAACAATTTCCATTTATAATAAAAATCTACTTATATAGACATTATATTATAAATAAAGCTCATTATCACATTATCACTAATTTTTATTAAGCTATACTCTAAAAAGAACAACAATCCTTTTATTTAATTTAAATCTAAGCTAAAATCATTTAGAAAATTTAACTTAAATCTTGAATATATTTTAAAGCCAAATAGTTATTTATTAAATATTGAATTTAAATCAAATTTTCCAAATTACTAAAAGATTAGAGTTTGAAGGTATATCCTTATCTATTAAAATTTAAACAGACTTTAACTATTTACCATATATACAAATATATATATAAATAGAAAACAATTTATTAGCCTTTAAAAGATAATTTATCAGTTAAATATTTATTTAAAAGACAATTATTAATTCAATTCATACCCTATTAACAATATATATATCAAATCAATTTAATATTTAATATAGATTATTAAATTGATATTGCTCAAAATTCCGGGATGTCACATTCCTCCCCTCTTAAAAGAATTTCGTCCCCGAAATTTAAACAAAGGTAATTTAATAATCTCATTACTGATTTAAATTTAAAAAAAACACAAGCATATATCATCAATATATACTAACAACCATAGCAATCAATCATCCAATCAACAAATCTAACTATCCAGACAAAATACTAGATAGAATTTCCTCGAGGTTCCCCGAGTATAAATACCGGGTTACTCGCTCTATAGAATCCAAACAATCAATACTACAAAGCTACATACATCAAGATCTACAAAACAAGATAGGATATCAGACTATAGACAAGTCTGACTCAACATCCCAAACTCCCTGAACAGCTGGTTCTACAACCAGAGATAACTCATACACGTACTCCCTCAGAGACACGTGTAAACAACGAATCTCAGTTATCCAAACTGACAATTCACTCCTGAAGATCAAACACTTATCCAAAATCAAATCTCCGATTCTGAAATCCAAATTCCTTCGGACGATCTTGGGTCTCCTACATCCTTACTGATCAGCTTATCCTTCGCTGATGCCCTCGAAACGACCTGAACCAAAACAATCTAACAAAATGATCTTTCCAAGATCAAATAAAACTCAGAACTCCACTCTACTCCAAGATCCAAAAACAGATCTCACTACTCTTATCCGGAAGAGATAAAACAGATACTCTCCAAACTGCTTCCGCTGCACAACTCTGATCCGAGCAGATGAAAATGCTGATGACGAACACAAGCAAAGACTCGGAAAAACACTTCCTAAAAATATGGTTCAACAGATCCAAAAATAAAACTCAGAAGTTCCTCCAAAACCTGAGCTACTCCACTAAAATCTTCCTCCCGAAACCATCCTACTACTAAGCGGAACCATCGGTACCACTCCTATAATCCAGTCGATACCAAACTCGATCTCCAGATGCTAACAAAACTCTGACTTCCTAAAGACATCCAGAAAAGAAAATCTCTAACAACCCAAGAGAACACTCAGACTATCACAAGTCACTTTTGCGATCAATCCAAACTAATATCCAAAGAAAAACTGTTCTCTCTTTACCAATCAGAACAGCTTACGCTTAACTAGCCAATCCATCGAAGAAACGGAACCACTCTGCTGCTTCTGAACTCCACTGCTAAGCTAGAAAGCTTCCTGCCAACACACAGAATACTCCGAGCTGCACTGCTGACACCAATGCTAAGGAATTTCCAAATCCAAAGCTCCTCGAGAAACTCGAACCTCAACCAACATAAACACCCTGCTGAACACAGCCACTACACCGAAGCAGATACACTTCTTAAAACTTGTTCCAAAGAAAACATCTTCGAAAACATCCATAGTCACCGTGTCTCATCACACAACTACTAATCCCTGAGATATCAAGATATCATCACTAGCTTCTACCCAATCGACAGATCCTGACTTTACTCAAAGATGGACTCCGAACCTTTACAGGTTTCCTTCAGAGATCCATGAAATCTTTACATCAACAAAGCTCACTCGAGACGGTATTAGGTTTACAGTCTCGACAAATACACTTCCAACCATTGGTAGTCGTGTTACACACACCACTACCCTATCTACCTTTATAACTTATATTGGAAAACCCGAACAGGTAACCCAACAGATAGGTAGAAATAGATATATATATATATAGATAAAAATTACAAGTACGCTCTCTCAGGATAGACATCACTCCAGAGCCTAGGTATTCGCTCAACCTAATGCTCTGATACCACCTGTGACGACCCGAAATTCCGTGCTCGGAAAATCGCATCATCGAAAAGAAAGAAAGGGGTGAGAAAGTAGAAAAGATAGAGAAGAAGAAGAAACAACCACAGAATCTCAACAGCGGAACGAATAAAATATAATATATCACATAATAGATTATATAAAATCATATACATCAGAGTTACACAGATAATACAACACATACTAGACAGTTATAAACACCTGTCTAGTTAATACAACTCGATACATCTCAAAACAACACAGAAATATAACACAGCGGAAATACAGATAAACACTAACACAGCGGAACCAATATATATCTACACGCTGAAGCCTCCTGCTCCATTGCTCCTCCATAATTCGTCAAAGCTAACCTGAATCCCTTGGCTACCCGTAAAAATTTGGGTACCCGAGAGTTTATGAAAAACAAAAATAAACTTCGGGTCAGACATGGGTCTGGTATGAGTAAACGGTTAAAGTTGCTTAACTTTCAAAAACCTTTGAAACAAAAGGTATCACGTAAGACTTCCCACACATAAACATGGAAAAGTTTTTACCTTACGCTAACCAAAACTTTGATAGAAAATCCAGTGATATTATAATAGGTCTAGGGTTTTCAAGTAAATAAGAAATAGCTGAAATTGTTACATGATTAAATTCCAGCATACATAGGTATACAATCAAATCCGATGGCACTTATTGGATTTTGGATTCCATACAATGGCAGGGCTACTGGGGTACCGCCCGTCACAGTACGTGGCCTAGATCACCGTACCGAGGACCCACCCTAAGTCCCCTGCAACACAAGGTCGGAACATCCCTTACTGGATAATTCCCGCACAAGATACCCCACGGTTGTCATGATCAACCGCACACAAAGCCGAATAATAAGGGACATCTAGACAGGGGTAATCTCGTCCTACTTGGGTGCTACCCACTAACCTTGCTGCACCTCCCCTGTTTTAGCCATTCCCGGTTGATGAGGCTTGAGGTCACGATTACCTTTAGAGAACACATCTCTTAGAATGCTCATCGTCCACCTGACGATGTTCTGAAAGCATTCAATCCATACAAGTTCGTTCCGGGTTCGAACGAAACCGAAGGCATTATCTCGTTACACTCGTATTGGAATCACCCTCAGAGTTAACGACACTATCCCTTGCATTCTGAATCACCATCTCGAATCTATAAGTACTATCTTCGTCAAACTCATTACGGAATCACCCACAGAGTTATACTGACGTATAGTTCTTATATCTCGAGTCTTCACTTGCTCCATTTGAATATCACGACCTAACGTTATTTTGGATCGATGTGGTATTCGGGTCTCCAGACCTAGAATCCCGATATACGGAAACCCGATCCCGGTCTCATCGAAATCCAAACTGTGTCTTTTAAGGCCAAGTTGTTTTAAAGTTAAAACAATTTAAATTCAATTATCTATATACACACAGATAGATAAATAACAATATCACAATGGATAATAACATCATCATCATAAACAGCTAATCCATATTATCTACTCAAACAGATAATCAATATCATCATACTGAACCAAACATCCATAACACAATAGGTATATATCTGAGATCACAATCAATCATGGAAATCAATATCATCCATCATATATAAACAAAGATTAATAATCACCTCATTTATAATTAATTTAAAATGAATTAAATTAATTACAAATCTCTAATTAATTTAAAGTAGATTAAATTAATTACTTCATCAAAAATTAATCTTGCTTACACATCCATTAATTTATTACAAGTCAATTAATTAATCATTCTCTACTTCCATCTTAATTAATCATCCTTGATTAATTATCTTTAATTACATTTAAGTAATTATCCTTTAATTATTTTTACAAATTAATTATCTTATACCAAATATAGAAAGTAACCTTTAAATTACTAAAATCAATTACATTACTTCTTTAATTAATTTCATAAGTGAATTCCTTCATTTATTAATTATTTCCAAATAAATCCATTTTAACTTACATCATTAATTACAATAATTAATGATCTCTAATTACATTTATTTCATTTAGTAATTTATCTTAAATTAAACAAAATTTGTTAATCACCTAGATTAACTCCATATAGTAAATAACTACCCTTAATTACTTCATCAATAATTTAATTACTCCATAATTAACTATCCTCTAATTAATCCCTTGATTAATTTATACAAAGTAATTATACTCAAATTACTTTCATTTTTAAATCATCCAAAATTAATTACTTCCTTAAGTAATTATACTCATCCCATCATCAAAGGTTTATTTAACTTAATTACTTAAACAATTCACATTTAACTTAATTAATTTTAATGAGAAATAAATTTCTCAATTATTTCCATAAGTAATTATATTTAGCTAATTCACAATTTATTATCTTAAATTAATAAACTTAATTAATTATCCAGATTAATCATATTTATTCCTTTATTTAATCATCCTAGTTAATAACATTCATTAACTATTTACACTTCTTAAATTACTTTTCTAAATTAATTAAATTAAGATTTATTATTAATTACAATTAAATTTCATCTTTACTAACTCATAAATAAATCCTTAATTATTTAATTAATTAAGTATTCAATATAACTTAATTAATTCTTACTTCATCAATTAATAATCATAAATTAAAATTCAACTCTTATTTAATTAATGATTCTTAATTTTCCATTTATTACCAATTGATTATCTTAAACCTTAATTAACCAATTTAACCTTTAATTATTAAATTAATTAATTCAATCATTAATTAATCAAATTAGCTAATTATTTATTTTAATTAACTTAATAATTACAAATCTATAAATCTATATTTATATAAAAAGTAAGGCATTTTCTTATTCCAAAAGCTAGATTCAATTAAATACAAAATTTAACTTAGCTAAATTTACACACTACAAAATATACTTAAGACATTTTTAATGTTGTTAAACATTCTATTTTTTTTTAAAACTTGTATTTTGAAAACTAGGATTCAAACTCATTTGAATTCAGATTTAAACTTATTTCAAAGCCTTTGTGTTAACTTGCTCTATTTTTATTTAAAGTCTGAAATCTAAAAACTGTAACAATGACAGTTCGAAATCCCATAACAAAAATTACTCGAGCCATCTTCCCTTTACTTCGAGTCGTAAACCAAATTACACGAGAATGAAACAAAGCCCCAAAAAAACAGCGACAGTTCAACTTGGAACCAATTCCATCTTCACTACTTCGAGTTCCCCCCTTGCATGACTTCGAGTAAATACTCAAATCTCTCGAACACATGGGAACTGTCGTCCCAATTCCAAGATCTTCCACCAGAAACAAGAGTGCACGGTGCACGTGCACCGTGACTTCGATCAACTCCGGCCTCCCACCAGAATTCCATCTCATCGGCAACCTCCCACTCTCCATCCCACGATCATCTACACATCATCCCAGACTCGAATTCAAACTCGAGCTGTTAAACCAAACCTGGAACCCATCGACATGCACTCACCCAAACCTGGCAACACGCTGATGCTCGCCGACCAACCATCTGACAGTCGACCCTTCCGGCCTCGTCTCCCTCTTCACGTCTACGACCCATTCCCAAAGACTCGCCGAACTCGATCGACCAGGGAGAGAGAACGAATCGAAAACTCCCGAGCTCACAAAACTAGGGTTAAAAATTTCAAACTCAAACTGTTGTCCCCACCGTGGCCATGGCCATCTACCACTATTTTTCCAATCACCCCCATAGACTCCTCCACCACCTCACACAACCCCGACCACCCTCGACCCCGCGATCACCAGAAATGCTCGGAAACAAGCTTTCCAGACAAACCCAAACAACACATTCAAACTTACATTAAAATTTGTAAATTTAATTTTAAAAATCCTATCTTTATATATACGATTCCAGATATATATTTAAATCAACAAATTACAAGATTTGATTTTTAACATTTTCAAGTTGCTCTGTATATTCATTTTTTCCAGACAATGTTTCTACTTATAAATTTTTCTGCAGTTATTTTTCTTTTTAAAAGCTTAGTTCAAATTAAACAACACACTTTGGTTTAACCACTTAAGCCTAAAGAAGATTGGAGAAAGAAGTATTTGAAGTTTTGAACTTAGTTTAAACCTCTGGGACTTTTAACAGAGATGATCACAGTAGTATCAAACATACACCCTGTTTCCAGAGTCTTAAACAATCATACAAACATATTTCTATACATACATCACTAATCTACTTAACCTGTAAATCATGTGCATAAAAACTGAAGGATGTCTCATGTTACAGTTTAAAGCAGAGACTATTAGATGTTTTAAACCATAGATATGCACACTTACATAAATTCACAAACATTGCACATTCATACATATAAACAAACATCATCACCGAACTCATATGCAACAGGAGATTAGCTACTTAAGTTTTAATTTGAAAAATGTTTACTCACCTGACCACTTAACTGAGCTTGTTCTTTTTGGTTTGAAGACAGGGAAAAGCTTGAAACTAGGAATTTGAAAACTTGTATATCTTTGTTGTTGATCCCAGAAAATTTGAAATGGCTTTAAAACTTGAACATGAATTGCAGAAAATCTTGCTTGTTGATTCTTTGCATAGATCCTTAGATTTCACTTTGCAGGTTTGTATATTTCTTCTATCCTTTCTTTTTCTTAGGTTGTATTTGTTTAAACTTTTAGAAACTGGGATTTGCAAAGCTTTGAAATGAAATAAAATGAGGCAAGTTTGATAAATACAACAAGTATACTCATTTGTTTATTATCCTAGTACACGAGAAATCAGAGATTTTTATCTCTTTGGGGCTGAAAGGAAATGTTTCGTGTACTTGCAGTGATGGTATTCAATGCCTTATGCCATATCAAGTCTACACAGCCATACTTTATTCCTTTATGTACAAAATTACAAACATATGTTTATTATTTAACTTAAACTTAGCATACTTACCCTATCTTCATTCGTATGCATAGAGATGATTCTACTGCCTACTCATGTACAATGCTAAAATGTAAAAATATTTACTT
The DNA here is from genome assembly GCA_030737815.1 of Allium fistulosum. Taxonomy (NCBI): domain Eukaryota; kingdom Viridiplantae; phylum Streptophyta; class Magnoliopsida; order Asparagales; family Amaryllidaceae; genus Allium; species Allium fistulosum. The sequence continues at coordinate 490,106,008 of CM060905.1, read as the reverse complement.
GCCTTATCTTATTGTCTTGTACTTAGGTGAATTTTCAAGCCTACAACATATGTCTTTGCTATAAGGTATAACATATTTAACTTAAGTTTTAGTTTTAAAGTTGTTATGGTCATTGTATTATGTTAGTTTGCATATTTGTTTCTATCTCTACATAAGTGTATTTATTTCTAATTTCTAACATGAAGGTATGTACATTTTAAAAGATAAACAATCAATATATAATTACCCATTATCATTCTATTTTATAATTACTTTAAATATTTACAATGTATATTTTATTATCTATAATTATTATATTTATTTTAGAGATTCATATATATTTAAAAACCATAACTTCTTTTCAAAATATATATAACAATTTCCATTTATAATAAAAATCTACTTATATAGACATTATATTATAAATAAAGCTCATTATCACATTATTACTAATTTTTATTAAGCTATACTCTAAAAAGAACAACAATCCTTTTATTTAATTTAAATCTAAGCTAAAATCATTTAGAAAATTTAACTTAAATCTTGAATATATTTTAAAGCCAAATAGTTATTTATTAAATATTGAATTTAAATCAAATTTTCCAAATTACTAAAAGATTAGAGTTTGAAGGTATATCCTTATCTATTAAAATTTAAACAGACTTTAACTATTTACCATATATACAAATATATATATAAATAGAAAACAATTTATTAGCCTTTAAAAGATAATTTATCAGTTAAATATTTATTTAAAAGACAATTATTAATTCAATTCATACCCTATTAATAATATATATATCAAATCAATTTAATATTTAATATAGATTATTAAATTGATATTGCTCAAAATTCCGGGATGTCACACATTCCATTTTGGATCTTTATTAGGCCTATGAAATTTAACTCATTTTGAACCTTTCTAAATTTCTTTTAAATAAAATCGTTATTTTATTTAATTTTATAAATAAAGTTTTACTTTATATCATTTCTTATTATGTTTGAATATGTGTATCATATACACATGTGTGTACGTGCACGAGCAACATAATAAGGTGTGCATGGTTTGATATGCTCGTGTATAGGTGCTGGGATTTACACTACAACAGACATGTTAGCCCCTCTAGTATTCTATATGTTGTCTAAATGAATATATATATATATATATTCATATATGCATCAAACATTATATATACACACATAAAATTATGCATTTATAAAATACAATCACGTATTTATATATAAATATGTGGAAATAATAATTGTAATAATTTATATAAAATATTTATGATGTGTTTGTACAAATGTTCATTTATATTAAATAATAATCATTTAATAATTAATATAAAATAATTTTTAAACCTTTTTTATTAACTGTTGTTGCAAACCCAAGAACAATATTAATTTTTTAATTTTAATTAATAAATAATTATAAATATAAAAACACATGTGCATATACATAATATATATATATATAATTTATAAAATTTATGCTAGCTGACTTGGAGCTCATGGCATAATTTTTTTTTGGATTTATGAAATAATTTTTAAATAAACAATTATAAAATAATTAAAAACCAATCAAAATTCATTATTATTAATAAAAAATTATGTAATGTTATTAAATAAAATTTATAATTAATTTAAATTATATTAATATATATATAATCAATTTCTAGTTAAATAAATAACTATATCAATATTTAAATATATAACAAATATAAATTATATTAATATATATAATCAATTTCTAGTTAAATAACTGTTTCATCTTTCTACTTAACCTTTGTGTATGCTAATAACTCCCCTTCCTCTAGGTAATTCCTTCTCGACTATCTTCCTCATTTTAGGCAAGAAACCCACCCTTGGATAGTGCAAGGTGATTTTAACTGTATGCTTAGAGATAGGACTGATGGCGTTCCTCTTACTATTAATGATATTGCTCCTCGTAGTTAAGCTCTTTCCAACTCCAATCTCCTTTCAATTTCTTCAACTGGCCCCTTCTTCTCCTGGAATAACAAGAGAAGGTCTGGTTTAAGAACTTATAGCAAAATTGATCACACCTTTGTTAGCTCCCCTGCTTTCTCGAAATGGCCCTGATTTTCCTAATCATTACCACCCCTTCTCCTCTCAGATTATTCCCCAATCTATATCTTATGTGGTGTTCTGCCATTTGAAAGAGCTCCTCCTTTTAAAAATTTTAACTCTGGGATCAAAGATTCGGATTTACTTAATATTGTGCAATATCCTTGGACTAACAATTTCTATGGTAATGATATGTTTGTTTTGCACCAGAAATTCAAGGCAACTAAAGGAGCTTTGAAACTCGTGGCTAAGGATAAATATTGCAATAGAAGTAAGCTCTCTGCTCATCTTTCCAATTACCTCCAGGACTTGCAAATTGCTATGCTCTAGGATATGGGCAACATTTCCTTATCTATAGTTGAACATGATCTCTCTGAAAAACTGGACATGGCCATATCCAGGGAGTAGAAGATGAAAAGGCAAAAATTAAGAAAAGAATGGGATATTCATGGGGATAGAAATTCAAAATTATTTCATAACTCTTTGCAAATCAAGAATGGTTCTTCTAATATCTTTTAGATTGTTGATGATTCAGGCAATCTTCAGTCTTCTCATCAAGGAGTTGAAAATGCTTTTTTAGATTATTACACCTCCCTGCTTGGAACTCCACTTTCTCATGAACCTGACCTTAATAGCATTGGTAACCTTCCTGTAATGACCCATGTTTTACGTATTGGAGGATCGTAAAATATTTTTATTTTATTCCTATGAGGTCATACGACTCTAAAATTTTGGAAAGTGACTATTTAGGGAAATTTTTCACATTTATGATTTTTATAAAATTTCTACGACCATTTTGACCCTGAAAATCTTATTTGGACTTTAACTTTTGATAGAAGCTGAATGACGACCTCAAACCACTTTCACTGCTTTAGGATGATAATTTCTCATTCCGTAGAGTGGTCATAATAGAAAAATGGATTGTCGTTTGAAAGTTATTATAGTTTTAAGTTTTGGTTGCTGGTGGCCAGTTTTAATAAGTAATTAACTAAGCCCGTGCTTAGGCCCACTAACCTACTTTAAAATTTATGCTAATAGGAGGCTATGGGAACTGACTTAAGTCATTTTCTTCTTCCTAAAAAAGATCCAAACCTCCATTAGCCCTAATTTCATCAAAAATCACATTTTTTCGTTACTAGTCTTAGCCAAATCATTGATTAGAGAGGGGATTAGCATATGGAAGCTAGAGGTTATCATTTTTATTGATTTGGGTCCTTCTTCCTTGCTGTCTACTTCAGATCTAGGGAAGAGATTGGTTATTTTAGGTATTTGATGAGTGGTTCTTGACCTCTCACTCATCTATACTTGTTTATATAGTTAAAATGGTTGTTTTTAACATGATTTTGATCTAAAAAGGGTTTTCTAATTTTAATCGCTTATTCGTACATGTTTATCACCATAAATTGGAGATTTTGAAATTGCTTTAAAATTGGTTTTGTAATCTATTTACTCATATTCACATACTAGTGTAACTCCCATCATTTATACATGCATATGTTAGTGTAAAACTTAGATTTTGAGTGAAATTAGTTTGATTGTCACATTCTCATGTATTGGTTGTATGAATGGATGTATATGCACGTTATTACATGATTTTATGTTGTGCTTTGTTGTTGTTTACTAGTTTTTTGGATATTAGGCAGATAGGTTTAGAGATCGAACATATTGAAGACAGAAATGGTCGGAATTGAATGAAACTTGGAGGGGAAGTTCTTGAGTTAGGGAGTGCTCAGGGTCCAAATCACGAGCCCTAATTCTTTAAGTACCCATGTCGGCACCGACATGATAGCTCGGTATCTACATGTGAGGTTGAGTCCAATTTGGCGGCGACTTTGGGTAGCACAATGATATTGCTATTAAAGGTTGCCTATGGTATTGAATTGGAACCTAGCTAAGTGCTTGAGGCTGTGATGACTTGTTTCTAGGATTTGAAGTAGGGTGCTTTAAAGGCATGACGACTTGATTTGGAGCAGAGAGATCGAGGTCAAATCATTTGGGCAAGAAGCACTAGAAGCAAGGAATGGGATGGAAAGAGACTTGGCCACTAGTTGGCCAAGTACAAAGGACGGTACCGACTTCAGAGGTCGGTAAGGAGCTCTCTGGTTTGGTCCTATGGGGATGGAACTTCTAGGAGTTGGTACAGGGGTTCTAGAGGTCGTGCTGGAGATGCTGGCTCCTTCACATGATGGCTGATGGCAATGTAACAGCATGAAGAAAGTTAGAGTCTTTAGATGGTAACTCGACGTTGAATGGAGTTAGGTTTTGGAGATGACGGCTCGATGTTGAAAGGAGTCATAGAGTGGGGAATGTAGAATGGTTCCTCAAGGTGATGGTTCGATGTTGAAAGGAGTAGTTGAATGGGAGAATGTAGAATGGTTCCTCCAAGATAATGGAAGATAGTTGGAGCAGAGGAAAGGGCTCGGATACGGAGTCATTGAACAGGGGAATGTAGAATGGTTCCTTCAGGATGATGGAAGCTAGTTGGAGCAGAGGAAATGGCTTGGATACGCGTACTAAGGGATTGTTGATACTCGGAGTGTTTTCTGTTGTACTCAAAGTAGGGGTATCGTGAGTATGCTCAGGGTATGTTGAAAGTTACCCCGGATCGGTTGAATGGATCTGTGTACCCTGGACCAATTGAATGGGTCTAGTACCAGCTTCAGGCTAAAGAGAGTACACAGAAAACCGGGGTTTACATTAGTCTTTGGTAGTAGAATGGTTATATGAGTTATCATATATCCAAAGTATATATTGACAGTATTGATTTATAGATGTTATGATTGCTTTGATTTCTCTCCCCACGGTCTATCACTCTAGGGTAGTCATTGAAGATAGATATTAGAGATAGGGATACCTGAACACCCGTTACCATACTTAGTTGTATTGTAACTTTATGACACTTAGAGTAGCATATTATGTTATTATGTGTTAACTCTTTGGTTGCAGGGACAGGTCAGGTATGATTTGTATACCTTTGTTCCTTATTATATTGACTTGTATAGTATTTTGAGATTCATTTACCACTCATACCAAACTGTTGTCTAACTCGAGATTTTATGGTTTGCTTCTTATTATCTCGGGTGCTTTTAAATGAGTAGACTAGATAACAGGTCTAGGTGCGATGCAGTAGCTATGCAGAGAATGAGCTGGATGGAGCTATCTCCTATTGTATATGGATTTCTATGCTTATTCCGCTATGCAACACTATAGAATCTTGGCAGTGCTGCTTATTAGTATTAGCATGAGACGGTCTTATGAGTTGCTCCCGTTGTATAAACTCTATTACATGATGTATAATTGGGTGCATATGTACTCTGATATTTGGATCACTTAGTTATTACCGTCTCTACTATTTTATATTTGTGATATTATATTTTATTCCATGAACCGTGAGATATACTACAAATTCTATGATGTTTTGTTTCACTTTTAACCTTGATGATTGCTCTACATCGATCGGCATGATAACAGCGCACTATCTTATGTATATTGGGTGTTGATGGAGCGTAGGGTTGTCAACACATTTGGTATCAGAGATTAGGTTGCGTTGTTTAACCTAAAGGATACCGTGATTCGGTAGAGATAGGAAGGAGTTCTCATTCTAGACTTAGTCGAGAGAGTATATATATACCAGAGCACGTACCTATTATTTTTTTGATTTTCAAAACCATAAAGTAATATATACAGTATATAAGTCACACGCATACACGAGTACCATTAGCACAATTTTCTTTTTGAGAGACCGGTCATTCTTGTTACAGATCGAGAATAAGCTAGCAAACAAGAAACACCATTAGGAACTCCATCTCTAGAGTTGAGCACGAAGCAAGTTCGAGAGCTACAAATCTTGACTTGCAAGCTATGTTCGATGCGATGATGGCGAAGATGCGTCAAAATGCCCAAGCGGTCGTTCCGAATGTTACTGTTGGTGGTGCTCAGGTGCAAGCACCAAGGGCTGACTTCGCCAAGTTATGTAAAGAACACTCTACTTTAGGAGGCAAATCATTTCTTGGAACGAAGTCTGCCATCGAAATGCAGGATTGGTTGGACACCTGCGAACAAATCTTTGGTGATAGGGAGATTGATGATGCCATGAAGAGGAAGTTGGCCTCTAGAAAGGTTCAAAGGCGGACCATGAATTAGTGGAATGCCATCACTATTGCTACATCTGTGGATCAATTCACTTAGGACCAGTTCAAGGCCAGGTTTGAAGAGAAGTTCATTCCGGCTGCTTAGAAGTCAGTGCCATTCAAGAGATTCACTGATTTAAAGCAGCAAGATATGTCTGTTTCTGAATAAAATGTTGGGTTTGACGCTTTGTCGAAGTATGGGATGTCTTTTATCGACACTCCATTGAGGAAGAATGAGAAGTTCATTATGGGTTTGGACGACTATTTAGGAGAGAAGCTAGTGAGTCATATCGATGAGTCATTTAAGAGACTCATCGAAAAAGCTCTTTGCCGGGAGATTTTATCCCCTAAGTCTAAATCAGCTATTATCGTTCAAGAAGAGCCAAAACTGCAACAAAGTGGTGGAGGCGAAAAGAAGAAGTGGTTTGGAAAGAGGAAGCAATCTCAGGGGAAGCTTGCTCAAAAGAAGGTTAAATGGGATCATGTTTGCTATGGTTGTAGAGATATGGGTCACTTGATCAGAGATTGCAAAATCGATGGGAAGTAGAAGTGTTACAATTGTGGAAAGCCTGGGCATATACTGAAGAATTTTCTGGAACCACTACAACAGAAACAGGCTATGAAGGCATATACTTTAAACGTCATTCCGACTTCGTTAAGTGCTCCTTCGACGAAAGAGAAGGGGAAAGCCGTTGTCATTCAAGGTATGCTTTCCCTTTATGATGTTCCCATACATGTTTTTTTGACAACAGGGCTTTACATTCCTTTGTATCTAGTGACCTAGTAAATAGACTAGGACTGAAACCCGAAATAGTTGACTGACCGTTGATCGTGACAAATCCTGTCGGAGGCTCCACTAGCCTGTGTATGGTATGTCGTGGTTTAGTCTTATTGAGTCATGGATGCTCTTTTTTTTTGTTCTGAATTTTGTTGGGTATGAGAATATCTTGGGAATGGACTGGCTAAGGAAGTATGTAGCAGTAGTGGATTGCGAGAAGTAGTCAAAGACAATTAGGGTTGTGGAAGGGCAGACGGTAGTGATTGGCTGCCTACCGAAGGATGGGGTTGTGGTCAGCTTTTTATATTCACTTGAGATTTCACAGGACGAATTGTCATATGTGTCTATCGTTAGGAAGTATCCAGACGTATTTGAGGAGGTGACCGGATTACCGTCGCATAGAGAGATCGAGTTCCGTATAGACTTGACGAAGGATGTCGGGCCTATAATTATGCTTTTAAGGCATATAGCACCTAGAGAGCAAAGGAGTTAGAGGTGCAAGTGAATGACCTGTTAAAAAGAGGTTCATTCATAGAAGCATATCTGAGTGGAGTGCACACGTAGTGTTCGCTAGTAAGGTAGATGGCTCTCTAAGATTGTGTGTGGATTATCATAAGCTGAATAAGGTGATGAAGAAGAACAAGTATCACTCCTATGTATTTATGACTTGTTCGATCAGCTCCATGGTGCAAAGGTATTCTCCTAATTAGATTTGCCTATGGGATTTCATCGGTTGACGGTAGCGAAGGAGAGTGTGTTGATTACCTCATTTTGTACACCGTCTGGTTTCTACAAGTGGTTGGTTATGCCGTTCGGGCTAACCAATGCTTCGACGTTCTTTGTTGATCTCATGAACCGTGTCTTTAGGGATCGGCTGAACAAGTTCGTACTTATGTTCGTGGATAATATTCTGATCTATTCTACGACAGAGGAGGAACACAAGGTGCACTTGAGGATTGTGCTTGAAATATTACGGAAGCACAAGTTGAAAGCAAAGTTTTTGAAATGTCACTTCTGAAGAAGGGAAGTGGGATTCTTGGGACAATTCATCTCTAAGCAGGGCACCATAGTAGATCCTGCCATTATGGCAGCGGCTCAGGATTAGAGCCAACCTAAGAATGCTACTGATGTGAGGAGTTTCTTAGGACTGGCAGGATATTATAGATGCTTTATCAAGGAATTCTCAAAGATAGTCACGCTATTAACCAATTTGACAAAGAAGAATCAGACTTTTACTTGGGATACGAGATGTGAGGAGGCATTTGTAAGTTTGAAGGAGAGGTTGACGATTGCACCTGTACCGACCATTCCAAGCGGGAATGAGGAGCTGATAGTATATATAGACGCATGTGGTACTGGATTAGGTGCGGTATTGATGCATAAGGGAAAGTTGTCGTCTACATTATTCGACAGTTAAAGCTGCGTGAGAAGAAGTATCCAACTCATGATTTGGAGTTGGTGGTGATAGTGTTTGCTTTAAAAGTTTGGAAGCGCTATTTATTGGGAGAAAGTGTCGAGCTGTTCATGGACCATAAATCCTTAAAGTACCTTTTCTCCCAGAAGGATCTCAACCTTCGATGGCAGCAATGGTTAGAATTCTTAGCCTCCTACGACTTTAGCATTTCCTATACGCCCGATAAGGGAAATGCGGTCTCCAATGCATTGAGTAGAAGCCATGCCAGTTTGGGGGTGATGTTACTAGAGTGGAAAGAGTTAGAGTATATTGTTGATTATGACTTCAAACCTCATTATGAGTTAGAGTCAGAGATGTTGAAAAGCATGACAATCAGACCTACTTTGATTAAGCGGATCAGTACCAATCAGAAGTGAGACGCTAGATTGGCAGAGATCATGGCGAAAATAGAAAGAGGAGTAGGGTCTGAGGATATGAAACAATACGAAATCAAAAAAGAAGGTTGGCTCTGTAAGGATGGAAGATTGATTGTTCCCGATGTTGACGGACCGCGCGATGAGGTACTACGAGAGTGCCACCATTCTAGGTTGACCATACATCCTGACGGTAACAAGATGTACCGTGATATGAGGCAGACCTACTATTAGGAGGGGATGAAGAAGGACGTTAGGATATTCATCTCGAAGTGTATGAACTATCAGTTGGTGAAGGAAGAGCAAAAGAAACGAGTGGCCTATTACAACCGTTTGAAGTTCCCGAGTAGAAGTGGGAGCAGATATCGATGGATTTCATTGATGGACTACCAAGGACTTGAGCAGAGTACGACAACATCTGGGTTATAGTCGATCAATTAACTAAGAGCGCCTTATTTATACCCATCAAGTAAGTAGAATGACAACCAAACTGCCTGAGTTGTATGTGAAATGGATTGTATGATTTCATGGTGTGCCGCAGAGCATTGTGAGCGATCGAGACCCGTAATTCACTGGTGGGTTTTGGAAGAGCTTACAGGAGGCATTCAGTATCGAGCTGCATCTTAGTGCGGCTTATCATCCACAAACGAATGGGTAGACCGAGAGAGTGAATCGTATACTAAAGGATCTCTTGTGAGCTTTCATTCTCGATTTCGGAGGCCTGTGGGATGATTACTTGCATTTGGTAGAGTTCGTATACAATAATAGCTATCAGTATAGTATCGATATGGCACCATATGAAGCATTGTATGGCCAACTGTGTAATGCCCATTTTATGCTGGTAGGAAGCAGGGGAGAAACTGATACTTAGGCTGGATATGATTAGAGAAACCTCGAAAAAAATAGAGGTCATTCAACGGATGAAAGCTTCACAAGATAGGCAGAAGTGTTATGCTGATAGAAGGTGTAGAGATTTAGAAGTTTCTATCAAAGATATGGTATTCATGAAAATTTCTCCTCTGAAAAATGTTATTCGATTCGGTAGCAAGGGAAAGTTGGTGCCAAGATTCATAGGTCCTTTTCCGATAGCAGAGAGTATTGGGAACCTAGTATATAAGTCAACTTACCTTCGAAAATGGCAGGTGTGCACAGCGTCTTCCATGTTCCTCATCTTCGAAAGTTTTTGCATGACCCAGGCATGACAATTGCATCGGATCATCTTGATGATATCGAGATTGAATCAGAAGCTTCGAGACCTCGTAGGCTGGTTCGTACTGTCAGACGCGATACGAAACAGCTTAGGAGAAAAGCGGTGGAGTTAGTGAAGGTTCAATGGGGCGAAAGTGAAGGCGAGTGCACATGGAAAACCGATGAGAGTATAAGGACCACACATCCAGAGCTCTTCACATGGTAAGGCCCATTGTTTATCATATTTACTTTCACTTTTGATATCACATAGGGTAGTTTAGTATCCTGCGTGTTAAGATAGGTTCACCTATATTATTGATTGCATGGTTGTGTATTTGACATGTTTGATGATATACATGATTGTTAGGCATGCGGGGTAACTATGATTGATTTTCTATGTTTCTTTGGGGATTTCGGAGGCAAAATTCCTAAAGGAGGAGAGTGTAACAACCCGTGTTTTATATATCGGAGGACCGTAAAATATTTTTATTTTATTCATATGAGGTCATATGATGCTAAGATTATGGAGAGTGACTCTTGGAGACATTTTCCATATCTACGATTTTTATCGAATTTCTATGTGACCATTTTGACTCTGCAAATCTTGTTTGGACTATAACTTTTGATAAAAGTCGAATTAGGGTCTCAAACCACTTCCATTGCTTCAGGATGATGGTTTCACATTCCGTAGAGTGGTCATAATAGAAAATCGGACTTGTCATTTGAAAGTTATTGTAGTTTTAAGTTTTGGTGGCTGCTAACTAGTTTTAGTTGGTAATTAAATAAGCCAATGCTTAGAACCACTAACCCACTTCGAAATTTTTGCCAATAAGAGGCTATAGGAACACCTAAGTCATTTCCTTCTTCCCTAAAATAGATCCAAATATCCATTAGCCCTAATTTTATGAAATACCACATCTTTTTCTTACTAATCATAACCAAATCATTGATTGGAGAGGGGATTAACATATAGAAGCTAGAGATTATCATTTTTATTGACTGGGTCCTTCTTCCTTGCTATCCACTTCAGAAGGAAGAAATTGGGTATTTTTGGTATTTGGTGAGTGGTTTTTGACCTCTCACTCATCTATACTTGTTTATATAGTTAAAATGGTTGCATTTAACATGAGTTTGATCTAAAAATGTTTTCTAACTTTAACCACTTATTCATACTTGTTTATGACTAGAAATTGGAGATTTTGAAATGGCTTTAAAATTGGTTTCGTAATCAATTTACTCATGTTCACATGCTAGTGTAACTCCCATCATTTATACATACATATGCTAACGTAAAACTTAGATTTAGAGTAAAACTAGTTTGATTGTCACATTCTCATGTATTAGTTGTATGAATGGATATATATATATATATATATGATTGAAATTGTGCTAAACTTAGAAGGGAAGCTCTAGAGTGTAGGGAGAGCTCGAGGTCCAAATCACGACCCCCGATTATTTAAGTACACATGTCGGCACCGACATGAGAGGTCGGTACCGATGTGTGAGGTTGAGTCTAATTTGGCAGCGACTTTGGGAAGCACAATAGTATTACTAGTAAAGGCTGCTTATGGTATTCGATTGGAAATTGGCTAAGTGCTTGAGGCTATGACGACTTGGTTTTTGGATTCGAAGTAGGATGCTTTGAAGACGTGATGACTTATTTGGAGTAGAGAGATTGAGGTCAAAGCATATAGGCAAGAAGCACTAGAAGTAAGGAATAGGATAGGAAGAGACTTGGCCACTAGTTGGCCAAGTACAGAGGTCGGTACCAACTTCAAAGGTCGATACCGAGTTCTCTAGTTTGGTCCTGTGGGGATAAAACTTCTGGGAGTTGATATAGAGGTTCTAGAGGTCGTGCTAGAGATGTTGGCTCGTTCGCATGATTACTGATGGTGATGTAACATCATGATGAAAGTTAGAGTCTTCGGATGGTAACTCAATGTTGAATGGAGTTAGGTTCCGGAGGTGACGGCTCGATGTTGAAAGTAGTCGTGAGTGGGGAATGTATTTTGGTTCCTCAAGGTAATGGTTAGATGTTGAAAGGAGTCGTTGAATGGGGGAATGTAGAATGGTTCCTCCAGGATAATGGAAGCTAGTTGGAGCAGAGGAAAGGGCTTGGATATGGGTACTAAGGGATCATTGATACCCGGAGTGTTTTCTGTTGTACTCAAAGCAGGGGTATCGTGAGGACGCTCATGAGTATGTTGAAAGTTACCTCGGATCGGTTGAATGGATCCATGTACCCTGGACCAGTTGAATGGGTCTAGTATCAGCTTCAGACTAAAGAGAGTAAACTAAAAACTGGGATTTCCATTAGTTCCTAAGAGTAGAATGGTCATACAAATTATCATATATCCAGAGTACATGGAGTGATACTGAGGATTGTTTAATGGCTGCTATGGTTTTGATTTCTCTCCCTACGATCTATCTGTCTAGGGTGGTCATTGAAGATGGGTATGGGAGATAGGGATACCTGGACACTCATTATCATACTTAGTTGCATTGCACCTTTATGCCACTTAGAGTAGCATATTATGTTATTATGTGCTAAATCTTTGATTGCGGAGATAGGTCATGCATGATTCGTATACCGTTGTTCCTTGCTATATTAACTTGTATAGTATTTTGAGATTCATTTACCGCTCACACCAGACTATTATCTGACTCGAGGTTTTATGCTTTGCTTCTTATTATCTCGGGTGCTCTTAAATGAGTAGACTAGATAACAGGTCTAGGTGCGACATACTTGCTGTGTAGAGAACGAGGCAAATGGAGATATCTCAATGGATTTCTATGCTTATTCCGACGTGAAACACTGTGGAGCCTTGGTAATATTGCTTATTAGTATTAGTATGAGATAGTCTTATGAGTTGCTTCGGTTGTATAAACTCTATTACATGATGTATAACTTTGTGTATCTGTACTCTTTTTATTTAGATCACTTGGTTATTACTGTCTCTTCTGTTTTATATCTGTGATATTATATGTTATTCCATGCACTGTGAGATATACTACAGATTCTACGATGTTTTTTTTTCACTTTAAACCTTGATGATTTCTCAACATCGATCGGCACGACGACAACGCACTATCTTATGTATATTGGTTGCCGGTGGAGTGTAGGGTGGTCGTCACACTTCCTCTTCCAAGCTTAGCCGAAGTGACAGGAGTTTTTTACTTCTGCTATCATCCAAGAGGAAATCAAGGAGGTCTTTTACTCTATGAATCCTGATTCCAATGGAGGGCCTAATAGTCTTAATGCAGCTTTCTTTATTGCTTGCTAGAATATTATATCCGAGGATTCCATCAAGGCAATTCAAAACTTTTTCAACCATTCTAAATTTTGAAGTGCATCAATGCCACTAAGCTTACTTTAATCCCAAAACATGTGGGTGCTAATTCAGTAGATAAATTCAGACTTATAGCCTGCTGCACCTCCATATACAAAGGCATTTCTAAAATTATTGCTACTAGACTTAAACAGGTCCTCCCAAGCCTCATTTCTCCCAATCAAGCTGGTTCTTGTCAAATAGGAGTATCCTAGATAATGTATTACCGGCTCATAAGCTCCTTAGTGGTTATAATAGAACTAACATTTCTCCTAGGGCTCTCCTTAAACTTGACATTAAAAAGTATTTTGACTCTATGGACTGGAAAGCGTTGGTGAGGATCATGGCTAACATGAATTTCCCTAGTAACTTTGTATCCTGGATATATTCTTGTATCTACACTGCTTCATATTCTCTAAGTATAAACTCCAATCTAACTGGCTATTTCCAGGGTTATAAGGGCATAAGGCAGGGCGACCCTATGTCCCTTTATCTATTTATCATTTTGATGGAAGTTCTCACTCAACCGATCAATCAGGCTGCTAGTAAGGAGTTTGAATTCCATCCTTAATGCAGAAACCTAGACATATCCTCTTTAATGTTCTCTGATGACTTGATTATTTTTATAAAACCATCTTATAAGTCTCTAAGTGCTATCAATAAGATCCTGGATCAATTTCGTTCGTGCACTGGTCTTCAATTTAATTATACCAAATCTGACATTCTCTTTGCTGGTGTGCCTGCTGATAACCATGTCACTGTTTTGCAAACTTCAAAGCTTCATCCTTTTAGTAATGATATGTCTTACCTAGGAATTCCTCTATCTGCTACCAAGCCTAACTACTCTAACTGCCTTCCCCTGTTTGAAAGAATAACTACTCAAATGAATGGTTGGTTAAGTAGACATATCGGTCAGGCTGGTAGGCTGACCTTTGTTAAATCCATCCGCACTGCCATGGTAGTGTTCTGGAGTAGAACCTTTCTTCTCCCTATAAAGCTTATTAAGCTGATTAAAAGAGCCTTGAAGCATTACTTGTGGTATAGTGACATGTTCTCAGAGAAACCGATCCCCATTGCCTTTAAAAAGATTGAAATTTTATGCACCTTGGTGGTTTAAGAATTAAAAACATTGCTCTTTGGAACAAACTAGCCATATCTAAGCATTTTGATAGCTTCCTTAACAACAAAGACAATATCTGGGTTAAATGGGCTAGAAAATATCATCTATGCAAGGCCAGTTTTTGGTTGATACATCTAGCTCCTCTTTGTGGTCTAGAGAAGTATATTGAAGCTAAGGGACAATTTTCTTCCCTGATCTCCTGCCATGCTACTGAGAGAAATGATATCTCCTTTTGGAATGAACCATGGGCAATTTAAGGAGTAATCTTATCAAAGCACCTTTCATTTAATGAGATACATCAAACTGGCATTCCTGCCCATGCTAAAGCTAATGACTACATAACGAATGGAGTTGTTTCCATCCCGTATTGCAGCAATCCTAAAGTGAGGGATCTTTGGAACTCCATCCCAAGATCTAGCCTAAGTATGTCTTCCACTAAGTATGTATGGACTTCTAAGCATCTACCTCACTCAATCAACTTTGTGTACAAAGCTTTGGAGAATGCCACTGCTAGTAGGAAATATAGATGGGTCATACCGGCCTTGACGAAAAGACGAATCTAAGCTTTTCTAGGCTCCTATTTATTCTCAAAAGGTTAACTTCATGTTATGGAAAGTGTTGAAAAATTCTCTTCATATTCATGATAATCTGAGTTTGTGGGGAATGCAAATTGCTAATAATTGCTATTTCTTCTACAAAGATGACATAGAGGATATGCTTCATTTATACTTCAGATGCCCATTTTTCCATGATATGTAGACCTGGATTCTTTGCTTGTGTGATTCTTACACCCCTCTATTTGACAGTAAATTGGAATGGAACTGTATTTATAAAGAAACAAGATGGGGGAATGAGGAGGGCAGTTCCATATTGATTACCTTGAAGGTGCTTGTCTACAACATATGTAAGGAACGCAATAGGAGATGCTTTAATAATAAAGAGAATCCTGCTATGGAATTATTTGCTATTATAAAGGATGAAGTAAGGAGAGCTTTTGCTAACTCCTTTGCCTTTAGCAGTAGCTTAATTGATAAATGGTCCCGAGCTGTTCGTTTATTTGTGTTTGTTTGGTTGTCTTTTTCTATTTTTTTTCCTTCCTTTTTTCCTTAGTTTGTCTTTGTCTTAGAGGTTATAAGCTTGTTTATAACCTCTTTCTTTTGTTTGTATGTTAATATAGTAGACGGGCTAGTATAATCATCTGCCGGCTTTGCTAAAAACTAAAGTAAAATTTATTACAAAATTATTGTTGTGCAAAACCAAAATTTTGGAGATTTTAAAATAATTATTATATGATTTTAATCTTTATGATATAATTTATTAATTGATAAAATCATATATAATATTACTTAGTTAAAAAATTGGTTATATTTTTATTTTTAGTTCATGAGTTTAATACCAACAAACATACAAAATATTTTTTTATTTAATATATATAGATGCACCAATATATTTAACAATCCAATATGTAAAAGAACATCGATACACTAGATTCGTAATATAATTTAATAACCTACAATATATTACAATAATATATAATAATATTAAATGAACTAGTAAATATATCGAATACCTTTCACCAAGGCTAAGAAATCTCACTTTGAAATGATGAAATTTCTCATTAAATCAAATTCCAAGTTCTAGAGTTGCTAGCTCCCAAACTGCTTTATCATCGACGATCGAATCGAAGAGTTTTGATGTGATTTATGCTTGGATTTCTTTTGGTTTAATGGGTTTTGCTGGTCAAAATTTGTAGGAGGAAGAAGAGCAAAAAGTTCCAAAATAAATGGTGTAGAGAATAACATATAAATATGAAGTCAAATGGAGAGAAAAGTGGATCACATCCTTGTCTCTCTTATCAATTGCACTTTTTTAAACCATTCAAAAGCGTCCCTCTTTTGCCAAAATTTAGCTGGCTTATTCAGGCTATTTTGGATGAAATTTGCTTGTCCTATATGAGCCTCAAAGCCAATTCCAGTTCGAACAATGTCCATTGCATTTAGATCTAAATTTAAACGCGTAATGATATCGTATATCGATTAATAAATTTATAACTATTATAAATGCATTGTTAACATTGTTCAACACGTCAAATAATTGTGTAACTAATATTTCATAAACATTAACTACTTTAATTAATTTATAACAATTACAAATTAATTAAATCAGGTGATAAAAGGAGTATTTTCGTTTCAGTTGTGTGACTCTTAGGTGTAAATTTGATCAGCATATCGAACAATTTAGATATTAACATTCACATGTCACTTAGCAGGTGGTGTGATATTTTGTCCAAATTTATTACTTACTTGGTTTTGGTAAAATCCAACTTTACTTTGTTAAGCGTTATCCAGTGACGATTATTTACACCAATTCTCTTCATCAAAACTATATCACTTTGGACTTATGGAATTTGGTAATGGTCAAAATTCCAATATCGTCCATATTCAACTATATAGTCCAAACACAAAGTCTTTTGTTCAATAATAACAATTATTATTAACCGAACTACTCTGGCAAGAGAATTTGACTTTGAGTCAACTTCAGTTGACCGTGATACTAACCTCGTATAACTGAGGAGATGAATCCTCTCTTGAATAGTGTTTCACTTCCAATGCTTCCACTCGACCCAACTATAGTCGTTTGATGGATGCCATGCCATGATTTATCTATAATCAAAGTGAAGCTTCCAATTGAAGATCAACAATATTATCATGTCTGCGTAATTTTGTCACATCGATATTTTCTGTTTCACCTTAGTTATATTAAGCAACGGAAATCTATCGAGTGAGTCATTCCATAGTTATCCACTAACTACCAGTACGTAACCCCTTGGTGCCCCAGCAGACATGAGTAATACACTACCCAACCTTTGGAGAGCGTTACGTACTCTAATCTCAATGGATGCATCAATATCAAGTCTCAATATATCTTGATTAGAAATATTTAAAACGGTATGTTTATTTTACTGTGATAAATCACTCATGGTTACAATGCATTGTAACAGATATCATAAAACATACCATTTATGGATTTTCTATTAAATTTACTTTTGATTAAATTAATTAACTAATAAATAACACATTATATCAAGTATACAATAGAAAGAAAACACCTTTTATTTCAAACAAGATTGATTATTGAGTTCGATCCATGTAACAATTACATAATTGCCCCTAGGGCATACCTCTAACTCTACCAACTATGACTCCAGCTTCTGCTACCATGATCACTGTAACATCCCACTTCCGGAGGCTCAAAACTAACTGCTACGGATGCTGGAGTCATCCATGGGTGTTATTTCTAAGTGACCGAAATCGAAATCTTACAACTACTAGCAACACAGAAACACAAGAATATGAAATTTTTTAAACTTCAACAAAAGAGAATTTCTCATTTCTTATGAATTTCAATTTAAGATTTAATTACACAATCCCAGACGTTAACCACGTTCAGATCACATATGCATATACAAAATACGATAAGAGTGACATATGAAGATGTCTCCTTATGATGATCAGAGAACTAATAAATATGAACTTTACAGTTCTTAGTACATCACAGCGGAAAACACAAAATAGCTCCTATATAGCTAACACTGCCTCCTACACGTCTCCGGAAGCTTATTCGTCCAAAAACCTGAAATTCTCCTACTCTCAGACTACTCAAATTAATTTTGACTACCCGAGAGTTTGTGGAGAAACACAAACTTCGAGTCAGACAATAAGTCTGGTATGAATAATTCCCTATCATCTCTTATCATAAATAGATAGCTAGTGAGACCACGCCGCTTAGCGGAACAGGTTTTCCACTCACTCGTATCCAAAACAAAACATGAAAATCATTTACTATGCCTCTGCACCCAAAATGATTAGTTTTAACATAATATGAAATAAAGCTATAAATCATATATATTGGATATCCCATCCACCCATTCATTAGATATCCCATCTAAAAGCAATTTATTAGATTTCCCATCTAAAATCAATTTATTAGAGTTCCTCTCTAAAGCCTTTAAAAATGACTATCCGTCATAATTTAATAGGACTATCCATCCCAAATCCATTTAAAATAAATGCAGATTATCCATCGTACATTGTTTTATAAAAGTTGGTATGTGCTATCCACTGCACACTCCATGGTTTCCCTAGGATGACTATGAACCCTTGAGTGCCAAATCCCGAGGCTAACCACCTCTGGCAAAACATTCTTTACTTTAGAAATTTAATGTGGGCTATCCACCGCATATTCCATGGTTTTCCTAGGTTAACCAAGAACCCATCACTTGGACAATTAAAACATCATGATCCCCATGGTTATTTATAAAAATTCATGATCCCCATGATTACTTATTTTCCTCAGGTATACCACCTGTTTAACCTATTCCCATTGGTAGCCCCAATTAGGTTAAATTAAATAAAAACACATTGATATCCCCAATGTATATTTTCGAAAGCATATTTCTGTTTGTAATCCCAAACTGTGTATCGAAAACATTAACCCACCCTGGTGTCCCCAAGGTTTATTACCATTCATTATATATATATAAGGATCTCCCTTACATATTCAAACAAAGATAAGTATTTTATGTTATAGCCCTTCGAAGTTACCCCTTCAAATTAGCAAAGTTTTACTTAGGAAAAATGGCTAAAATAGCCCTTTTAAACCCTTTGAATTAAGTCCCATTCGAAAGCAAATAACCCTCTGAAGTTAGCCCCTTTGGAAGCCTTCCTTTTGAAAGCATCACAAAATCATACCTTTCGACCTTGTCGAAAGGTTTCTTTTCGACCTAGTCGAAAGGTTCTACCTTTCGACCTTGTCGAAAGCCTGGGGTATCCCCCCTTATAAAACCATTTATAAACCTTTCGAAAGCAATGAAACTCAAAACCTTTCGAAATCATTGAAACTCAAAACCTTTCACAATCATTGAAGGTAACCCCTTCAAAACCTTTCGAAATCAAACCTTTCGAAACCATTCAAAAACAATGTCCCTTCGAAAGTATACTTTTGACCTTGTCGGAAGGTTTACCGTTCGACTTTGTCGAAAGGTATTAAAACTTTTACTTTAGAAACAATGGGAGGTTCAGAAGTAACCCCTTCTTCTTCCCCTTCTTTCCCTTCGGCTTTGTCGAAGACATCCCTTCGACTTAGTCGAAAGGATTGAAATGCCTTTTTAGAAAACATTTTTTAAAACAATTTTCTTGAAGGTTTAAGCTTTCGAAAATCCCCTTCAAACCCCCTTCTTGAATATATAAAATTTTTAGTCTTTTATAAAATAATAGAGTCGAAGGATCCCACTTCAACTTATTCGAAAACAATTATGTTTCTATTCGAAAGCAAAGGAAGTAGCCTCCCCATCCCTTCGCCCCTCTTCCCTTCGACACTGTGCCTACCTTTCGACCTAGGTAGAGGGTAATTGTTTACCTTCCGTCTTAGATGAAAGGTACCTTTCGACTTCGTTGAAAGGGTAAAAGTGGGCTTATTGGAGTCGAAGGCAGAACTGGACCTACTAAAGTGATGTTTTATCTTGCTTGTCTAATTTTGATTGGCTGAGTAGCCTTCTCCTGTACTTCCGAATAGTAAAAAGTATGCAAAAGTTAACTTTTTTCTTAAAACACTATTCTTCTTCCCTAATTAAATTTTCGAACTGCAGCCTTCCCTCCGAATTAACTAATTCGAAGGCAATTTTATAGTTTAGCCCTTAGGCTTAAATAATTTAATTACCTTAGTAAATCACTAAGGAAAATCCCTAAAAATCACCAAAAATTTGATAAATCATATACTTCAACATATTAAAATTTCAAAGCATATGAAGATCAAAACAACTCGGAATTCAACCAAAACTGAATAAAAACGTGTTAATTAGCCCATTAACATTTAAAACACCTATGTCTTATCCAAACAAAGGTTTAAATGGTTATATCCTTATCAAAATCACAATCATGAATCGGGTATAACCCATAACCGATCCAAACACAGAAAAATGAGATGATAAACATGATTATTCACCTTGATTATTTGATTGAAGAATGAGATAATTTCCTAGCTTTAATTTCTTAGCTTTTTCTTCAATTTATGCTCTTCCTGGAGCTCTTTAATAGCTGGCCGAATATAGGTGAGGAGTTATGAATGAGAAAGTAAAAGTTTATTAAGGTGGAGAAAAAGATTTATACTAAGAAATGTAGCCCCATTTCCAAGTTTACCCCTTAGAAAATTCCTCCTTCTTAATTTAGTTAAGTCTTATTTTAGTTCATTCATTAAGACACGACCATTGGATTTATTAATCCCATCTCACTAATTATTCACATTATTCTATTTAATTTATTCAATTAAATATCCCGAATAATGTTAATTAAAATTCAGGGGCATTACAATCACCGACGAGCCCTATATTCCTATTTCTATTTCTCAACCCATCCAGTCAGCAATACAAGAGAGTGGTGTTGCTACATCCCCTACCAAAGAAACTTCGACCAGTGAAGGTATTTCTCTCATCTCTCCGATGTTCGAGAAGCTTCAGTTCTCACCCGAGACTGTCACCAACCTTTACTTCACTGTTTGTGAACTTACAGGTCATCCATCACTTCCTCCTCCTTCACCTCTAATTACTCAACGTTTAGGTCCTGTTGTTATCTCCCTAAGTCAACCTCCATCACCATGAGATTAGTCGCTCTAGTCTTACCCTTCAACTTTGTAATTGGTCTTAATTTAGAGAAGATAGTTTGGAGGGATTGATGACACTTCACAATCCCCGAAGAAAGACATTGCTATTACTAGTGCTTCGGGTCGAACTAGTCATATTTCAATGACAGAGATTGAAGCTCGACCTGTCCAAAATGAAAATAAATAAAGAATCCAGAATCGAAGAACCTGCCAACCCAGGTCAACCGGACCCTACTCCAAAGATTCCTTCCTTAAAAATCAAGCCTCTAAAGGGTAGTGTCACTGGGAGCTCCTCAAAGTCTTCAGACCTATCCGTTAACAAACCTATAGAACCCATAATCATCATTACCAAAGGAGAAACCGCACGCTCCGAGGGTAGCACCCCTGGGAAGGGAAAACCTGGAAAAGAGAAACCTGAGGACGTGAAGGAGTCCAAGAAGCGTCTGGTGAAGGATGATCCTAAAGGCGACAACAAACTTGGGAAGAAGAAGTAGGATTCCTGCTTAATTTTCAAAAGGCAGCTTCGGTGTCTCTTGATGTATTTTGTTTTGTTTTGTACATAGGCTAAGTTTGTGCCAACCGGCCCCCGCAACCCTTGGAAAAGTGGTTGTAAATAAGATATTTGTTTTCTACACAACCTTTCTTCGTATTTACATTCCTGCACTTTTACTTTGCTTGCCTATATACAACTGCTTAAGTCTGTGAAATTCTATTACTTATTGTAGCTTTGTACATATAAGTAAACTCCTGCAATAGCTTGGTTATATTACATTGTATGGTGTTGTTTACCATTGCCAAAATATTTCCATTTCAAACAAACAGAACTTGTTATTCATTTAGCCATCTCTATAGCTTACCTTGTTTACTCTCGATTGAGTTCCATCCGACCCCAAACATGGTCATAGTCAAAGGAAGATTCGACCTCCTTCCATTTCCTATCTCTGGCAAATGATATTTTGAGTGTCTATCTCTAGACACCATATTTTGATATCACCTAGCTCTGGGCATTGATTGAATTCATTCATTAATCCTTATCACTTGCCATCAGCTAGGTGTACCACATCGGGCCATGAGTAATATATAGTCCAATTACTCCTTGGTCCTTATCTCTGGGGTCAATGATTTAGATGCTTATCTTTGAGCATCGACGTTCGACCTTGCGAGTCTTTAGGCATCAATAAAAATATCTCCTCAACCATTATCGTTTTATCATCGGCCGAGCATGTCTTGCCGAGTCACAAACGTGGCCGTTGAAATTTCAATTATACACTTATTCCTGTCTTCAAAAATTAGTATTTTGAGCGGCTATCTCCGAGCTCTCCCTCTTGATCTTACCGATCTCCTGGTGTTGATCGAGAACATTCATCAACCATCCTCACTTATCCTCAACCGAGCATGTCCTGTCGAGCCTCAAGTGCAGTCGTGAAAATCCTGGTTATTCACCAACTCCTATCTTCAGGAACCGGTGCATCGAACGCCTACTTCTAGGAATCCGCTCTCAGTCTTACCCATCTTCTGGTTTGAATGAGAGTATCCTTTGACCGTATTCGCTTATCTTCAGCTAAGAATGTCCTGCCAGACCGCAAGCATGGTCATTAAAACCTTAATTGTGCACCAATTTCTATTTTCACAAATTGGCTCTTTAGTTGCCTGATTTTGGGCATCCCTCATTGACTTTTCCTATCTTTGGGCATTAGTCAATACTGGAGGGATATGGGTGAATTATTCAATCGAGCCTTGTGATTATACTCTGTTGTCCCGATCCTGGATCAAAGGAGTTGGTATCTATCTTTGGGTACCTAATTGTTTTGCTAATGATGTAACATAAGATTTCGCTTACAAGAACACATTTTTGTTGGTTCAAAAAGCTAACTTTATTTATAAACGCAAAAGAAGCAGTAAGTCTTGTCTTATTACATTGCGCCCGATTCACTAGGGTGGTTTATTTGCGAAAAATAAACTAAATAAATCTAAGTGAAATAGTGTCGCAACAGGTCATTATTCAACGCCCGCGGAATCAGGATTCCATCAACAATAGCCAGCTTGAAAGTTCCATCTCCAAGCTTTTGTTCAATCGCATAGGGCCTTCCCAATTTGGACCAAGTGCCCCATAGTTGGGAGAACTCATTTCAAAATGAGGTCCCCCACTTCAAAGGTACGGCTCTAGACCTTGGTGTTGAAATGTCATACTACTCTTTTTTGTCGAGTAGCTACTTGTAATTCAGCTCTTCTCACTTTTCATTAACTAAGTCAAGGGACTCGAGTAAGAGTTCCTCGTTGACCTTGGGGTCATGATGCTTTTTCCAATGAGAAGGGACTTCCAGTTCAATTAGAATCGTAGCCTGTTAATCGATGGAATTTCTATCGAATTAGAAAACCATCGATAAATTTCAAATTAAAATAACCGCAAGCGCACGGCGTACAATTTTAGTACGTGGCGAGTATGGGTCGATCCGTAGGGAATTGTTAGATTTTAAAAGTCTATTCAACTAAATTAACCAAGATTTGAGATATTTAAGCTAACTACTAAAAATTGCAAAAAATTAACAAATACAAAAGTGAATGAAAACTATGAGAATAAATGACAATTTAGAGATAATTCCACTCTCTAGATCATATAGTTCAACAAAACATGAAATTATAATCTCTCTTTTTGGTCATAAGTGAATTTAAATGATGTTTTTATTATAAGTATGGCATATTTGAGCTATTAGTTAGCTCAACATAAGCCATCAAACTATAACACAACCTTTAAACCATTTTTAATTCTCATGAAATATGACAACAAAGTTGAAAGCAAAATCTATTTTAAGTATGGTCTATTAACTATTAATTAGAAATATAGACCATCAAATTTTAATTTCAACATTCACTTCATCACCATCATCATATGTAAATGAAGAGGTAATTATTGTTTGTGATTGTTTAAGCATAGCCTATTTGTTATGAACAACATAGACTATCAAATTCAACATGAAACAATAAATCACATCAACATTCATTTAAGCATAAAAGAGAGCAATAATTATCGAAACGTTGAAGCTACATGATTAGAGGCTTCATTACCCCTAAATTAAAGGGATTAGCCTCTCATTTGTGTTATCATATCAACACAAGTAGTATGCAACATTAAAGAAAAACAAGAGCAAAAGGAAAGAAGAACTAAAACTAATCCCCTTGCATTAAAATCAAACTACACTACTTGCATAAAAGGAAGTAAACAAGAAAAGAAAAGAGCAATGTATTAAAGTTGCATAAAAAAATAAATTACATGAAAGAAATGGCTAAGTAGCCATGAAAAGAAAAGAGAGGCTTTCTTTTATTTCTAAGCCTAAACTAACTAAGAGGAAAGGGATTACATGAAGCATAAGGGGTCTTTATACATGTATGAAACCCTAATTCATATTTTTGGAGAATGCCCAAATTGCCCTTGAGGTAGTGTGGTGGCCAAGTAATCATTAGCATCCAATAATCATCCATTAAGTGTGCATGAAGATTTAATGGTCTTTTAGCATGTGCATTAGCTCCTAAGTGTACATTAAGGTAGGTGGGTAAGTGGAGTCCTCCATGATCATCACTTTGAATTATTTCCATCTCTATTCCTTTGTATCTTCTTTGTGCATGAATATATCTTTATGAAACCACTTGTATATGAAGCCAAATTCCTATAAAACAATATAAAAATTTCCAATTAAATTTTCTCAAAATAATATATGCACAAAAATGACCATTTTTCTCCTATATGAAGATGAATATGTGACGATTTGAAAATAATTTGAATTTTGGTTTAAACATGTTAAAACACCCAATAT
Organism: Allium fistulosum; assembly: GCA_030737815.1. Taxonomy (NCBI): domain Eukaryota; kingdom Viridiplantae; phylum Streptophyta; class Magnoliopsida; order Asparagales; family Amaryllidaceae; genus Allium; species Allium fistulosum. The sequence continues at coordinate 490,081,103 of CM060905.1, read as the reverse complement.
GATCATTTATTTAATTTAAATAGATTAAATATGGTGGTAAAAATATGCACATTTACGTGCACATCAAATACCCCTACACTTATCTTTTTATTCGTCCTCGAATAAAGAAAAAAAACTAAGATAAATCCGTTTTCGTAGGAAACACGATTGCATTGAGCGTATGCAACAAGCCGTTAAACCTCTGGGTGTCCCCAGTAGGATGAGTGTTGTCTCGTGAGGGTTTTTAGCGGATACTACCCACAAAATCCAAATGCATGATGAAAATATTTACAAAATGCAAGATTTATTTACAAAGATGTGAATGCAAGTTTTTGAAAATATTTATGAATGAATGATTTACTTTTAAATTAACACAAATAAGTTAAATATAGGTTTGGTTATTATCTTGAAAATTTAGGTCATTTACTCATCAAAATTTCCAACAAAAATCAAGTTATCATAACAAATAGACAATAGTTTAACTCATTGTTTCAGTTGATAACAAAGTGTAACCATGAAATAGATCCTTAGTTGATTATCACAGTTTATCAAAGTGGTATTTTCATTTCTTTTCAATAACAACTCAAATCAAATAAGTAAAAATAGTGCTTGGATTTCAATTGCTTGCTCTCTCTTATTTGAAAATTTTATTGATATTACCAATATTTACATATGCCTAACTCAGATAAACTGAGGCCAGATATATTACCCATGCACCGCCTTGCGGACTTATGTGAGGGGAATACAGAGCGCGGCGAGTGAACACACAAGTGTGAACACTTATCGACTGTAGGCGTTATTAATAAAAGAATTTTTTTTATATACACACACCTAACTCAGATAAACTGAGGCCAGATATACCAATCGTGCACTGCCTTTCGGGCTTACGTGAGAAGGGTACAGAGCATGGCGAGTGAACACACGAGTGTGAACACATGACTCTAGGTGTTTATTAAAAAATATACATATATACAAGATATATATATATATTTAGAAGAGAGAGTTTTGCAAAATCATCTTAGCACCATTTAACTTAGAAGACAAAAAAATGTTATATCCTTTTATTTGAATTCACCACTTTTTACAACAAAGATTTTCAATTAGGATATTTCATAATTAACACGTATGAATCTTCCTACATACTAGTTAAACCATCATTATTTGTAATCAAACTTCATTTTTATTTGTTAAGACGAATAAATTTTCAAAAATTTCAATTTAATAAACCAAAACCATATATTTATCATATAGTGTTTCTTTAAAAATAAATCAAAATGCTTAAAAAAATCTTTTTTTTTGAAATTTTTTATGTATATTTTTTTTTGAGTTTTGGAAGAAAAATGAAAAATTAATCATGAAAAATCAAAAAGAAGATGAGACTCCCCCCACACTTGATTTTGACTATGTCCCCACAATCAACCCAACTGGAAGGTGAAAAATAAAACAAAAATAAAAAGGTGACCTATATTTACATGAAAATGAATGGTATTTACACGAGATCAGAAAGTATATCCTCAAAAAGTAAATGAAACGGTCTTCCAAAGACCGATTCATTTGTCTCGTCGAGTATGCGAGACACAACTTAAGCTCGAAAAACCAAACTGTAAATGATTTCAAAGTTGAATGTTGATTTGGAAAAACAAATGTCATTTTATTAAAAATCGTACGAGTTGTTTTATTTTCGATGATTTTTAGGGTCGATAAAACAATTGGTTGAAGTTCAAGTTTATTTTCACCAAACTAAAATTCAAATTTGTCATTGAAAATTTCTTCAAAATTGTTGATTTCAAAATCAAAATGGTGACTTAAATCTTCCCCTTCAGAACTAGACAACTCGTTTTCGAAAAGTCCAAAAAATTCGTGTTCATTAAATTCGTCTTCCTTTATGGAATTATTAACAACTTCATTACATATGTCAAGTTCAAAATCCAAAGTTGTTGTATTCAAATTTTCGAAATCGGAAAAAGGAATATCAAATTTTAAATCATGTTTCTCACCCTCAAAAGAATTGAAATCCAAGTCAATTACAAAATTTTCAACAACTTCGTTAAGGTTTTCGTTTTCAATTTCAAAAGTTGTTATTTGAAAATCGTCAATTTTGGTAAAAGATGGATTATTACTTAACTCGTCACACGTTGGAATTTGATTTTGCTTTTCACGTTGTTTCATATATGTTTCAAACAATGAATCCATGTGATCATCGTAAATTTCGTTCATTTGCTCAACAAAATCCAATTTATAGTTATTAGCATAAGGATTTTCACTTTGAAATTGTTGAGGACAAAAGTTTTCAATTGTAACGTGGTTAAGATTATTCCCATTGCCAAAATTATTTGAAAAGTGGATCACATTTTCGTTTTGATTTTGAAATTCATTTCGGAGTTCAAAATTGAATTGGCATGGACTATACTCGAAGTCATTTGAATTTTGAAGTGAATTCAAATTTTGATTATTTTGAAAATCTTAACTTGAGTTATCACGCAAATAAGAATTACACAAATCATTTATCATTTGATTTTGTTGTGCAGAGATTTCAAGTAGAGATGAAATGCTACTTTCGAGATTCGAGGGTTGTTCGTCATTTTGAAAATTTTGTGGTTCAAAACTCGAATCGTTTAAATAATAGTTGTTGTTGAAATATCCATAAGAATTTGGAGTGAAATCATATGGATTATATTGATTTTCACAATTATTGTAAAATTCAAGTGAGTAAGGAAAAGGAAACTCTGACATTTTCAAGAATTTTTTTTGGTTTTTTTTATAAAGGAAAAATATTTACAAATAAAATTTATTTTTCAAAAGGGAAATTGATTTTTGTTTTGTTTTGTTTTTTTGGTTTTTCAAATTGTTTCTTTGTTTTTGAAAAGGTTTTATAATTTTTTTTTCTAAAAAAAACTAACTCAAAATATATTTTTTTGGTTTTTATTTTGATTGAAAATTTTCAAAAGAAAGGATTTAAAAACTAAGTTAAAAAGTATTTACAATTTTTTTTAGTTTTGGATTTTGAATTTTTTTTTAAATATGCATGAACTAATGCAACTAAATGAAGGCAAGGGTTTAATTACAAATTATCTATCATATGTTAACCCAAAATTGTATAATTACACTTTATCTTAAATCAACAAGATAGTTCTCAACTAGGTAACGGGCAGGGGTTATCGGTGCACCACGAATCACCGTAGCAATGCAGCCGAAGGTTTAAGTACCTTCAGAGGAACAACCACTATAATATTTACGAATCACCGTAATATTTATAAATGGTTATTGCTCTGCCGTAGCCTAGACACCAAGAAATTAAATTGTTCAAAGAAGACAATTTGCCAATATACCATTAAGTGTTATTGATGTCTAACCGTTATTACTAAACAAAATTCTAGAATGAAATGCAAAGCAGAAATTAAACGTGTATTAACAATGAAACTATGAATGGATTTTTGTTTTTGTTTTTGAATTTTTTTTAAATGCAAGTAATCAACAATGCAAAGCAAAAAAACTAGAGATGAAAACAGGAATTTTTTTTAAACCAAGCAAGCAGTTTTATTTTTGGCAAGCTGTTCTTCTCCTTCTGAAATCTGCTTTGGCAACCTGAAATAAAAACAAAATATATACAAAAAAAATATAAAAAATTTGTAAGTACTAAAACAAGGGAAAATCAAAAGAAACTAAAACCAAGACAAATTCAAACTTGTTTTTTTTATATGTGTACTGATGGAACTTAAAACAATTTAAACAAAGCAAAAGAATTTTTATTTTAGGGATGAAACAAATCTAAACTAAAAACAAATTGAGCTAACCCCTTTTTTTAAAGGATGGACCCAAAAGAAAACTAAATAAAGCAATATAAAAAAAATTAAATTCAACCTACAAGCCCAGCCCGACCCACGAAAACAAGAGAATTATGCCACTATAAAAATATATCAGTGAACTCACACAGCCGCAAATTCGAATTCATACGTTCTCAAACCAAATTCCTTAATCCCAAGTTTGCAAATTTCAGACCAAATATAAATTCACGAATTTCAGGCACTCAAAACAAAATCAAAATCCACGTGGGTGATGAGGTGATTGCAGTTCGAGTTCGATGGCGACTTCGTGGTTTTAATTGGGTTTGTGTTTGAAGTCGTAGTGTGGATGTTTCATAGTAAATCGAAGGCACGATTCGAGGTGATTTGGGAGAGGCGATTGATGGTCGGTGATTGCTATGTGGAAGTTCTAGTGTGCGAGATGGAGATGAAGTTGTCGGCGTCGATTGGTTATTTTTGGTCGATGGAGGCTGTGGGTTCGGTTATTCTGGGGATGGTTGCGATTGGTGGTTGAGATGCTTACCGAGAAGGGAAGATAGTAGGATGGGTTGCAGTTTTGTCTATGTTGTTTGATGGTTAACTTGGTGGTATGGTCCACAGTGGTATGGTAGGATGGAGTTTGATAAGGCAATGTATTGAAGGGCAGGTGATTGCAGTGGTATGGATGAATATGGTGGTTTATTTGCTTGGTAATTGATAAGCCTCATCCTTGGTTACACACCGAACCAAGGGGTTGAAAAACCTCTCATGTATAACACTACTTCTTGCATTATAAATCATGACACTTTATGAAGGAGTTTTCGTCGTTCCTTCCTTCCTTTTGAGAGAGTTCCCTTCAGTAAATATTCGTTGATCGGAGTCATCCATGACTCTTTTTACTCCTCGGCCTACAAGGTCCAATCGACATCCATTTTGTCGATACTTCGAGCCGATAAAACCTCCACTAGAACCAATCCCATCAACTGCACATCTCCACAGCTAGTCAGCTTAGCCAGCAAATCGGCCTTCGTATTATCCTCTTTAGGGATGTGCGTAATCGTATAATGCTCTATATCGTTCTATAGTTCCAGTGTCTTTATCAGGTCAAAGCAAGTCTCGCACCCTTAGCCTAGAATTCTTTCATTACCTGGAAGACCACCAACTGGGAGTCACTGAATATATGCAGCATTCTTATCTCCGGCTCTTTCGCTATCTCGAGTCCCGCTATCGATGCTTCTTACTCAGCCTCATCGTTTGTCACGGGGAACTCTAGCCTTAATGCATAGCAAATTGGTCGTCCTTCTGAAGTCATAAGTACCACTCCTACCCTAGAATTATGTTCATTGGAAGCTTCATCTACGAATAATTTCCATTGAGAAAGTGGGTTCATATCATCCTCCTCTTCTCTATCCTGGATGGTAAAATCAACGATGAAATCTTCCAATGCTTGTCCTCTTATCACCCTTCTTGAATGGTAAGTGATGTCATACTGGCTCAGTTCGACGTTCCATTTCAATAACCTTCCCGAAGTCTCGGGTCGGTACAATACTTGTTTAAAGGGCTGATCCGTCAGCACCTTTATCGGGTGAGCTTGGAAGTATGGTCGCCACTTCCTCGATGCAATCAACAAGCTATAGGCAAACATTTCTAGCTTTAGATAGTTCTTCTCCACTCCGATAAACCACTTACTGATGTAATATACTAGCCTTTGAATCCTGACCTCCTCACATACCAATGCTGCACTTAGTGCTTAAGCAAACTTTGCCAAATGGATAAATAGGTCTTCTCTATCCAAAGGCTTGGACAAGATCAGTGGTCTTTCCATATGCCTTCGTGATTCTTCGAAAGCGTCATGGCATTCCTTTATCCAAACAAACTTTCCTTTCTCCTTCTTGAGGGTATTAAAAAATGGTATACACTTATCGGTTGCCTTTGAGATGAAACGACTCAGCGCAACAACCTTCCCATTCGAGCTCTATATTTCGCTCCTCATGCTTGGGGCAGTTATACGTTTCAAGGCGTTAATTTGCTCTAGATTAGCCTCAATGCCCCTTGAATTCACAATAAATCCTAAAAGCTTGCCCGATGAAACTCCAAAGGAACACTTTAATAGGTTTAATTTCATCTTGTACCTCCGCGACATGTCAAACATTTTTGAAAGATCATCTACATGGTTCGTAGATAGCCATGACTTCGTGAGCATATCATCCACATATACTTCCATTGTTCGTCAAATCTGGTCTTGAACATGGAATTCACAAATCTCTGGTAAGTAGCTCCAGCATTCTTCAAACCGAATGGCATCACTCGGTAGTAGTATAATCCTAAATCTATTATAAAACTTATGTGCTTCTGATCCAAAACATGCATCAGTATCCGGATATAGCCGAAGTAAGCATCCACGAAAGAAAGTAACTCATGTTCAGCAGTCTCGTCTACCAACTGGTCGATTCTAGGCAACTGGAAGCTGTCCTTTGGGCATGCTTTGTTCAGGTATGAATAATTAATACACATCCCCTGCTTTTTATTTGCTTTCTTAACCAACATGGGATTCGATACCCATTCAGGGTATAAAGCGCCAAGATGAAGTTGTTTGTCTTAACCTTATCCACTTTCTCCTTTAATGCAATGGATCACTCCGGGCCAAGACTAAGTTTCTTCTATTTCACAAGGGATATTTCGGGTCCACATTTAGTGCATGACATGCTACCTTCGGTGGTATCCAACACATATCTGAATGTGTCCAACAAAATACATCTAGGTTCGCTTGAAAAAAACTGACCAATTCCTTCCTCAATCCTGTGTTGAGCTGAGATCCAATCTTACGGACCTGAGTAAGATCGTCCATATCAATCATAACATTTATAGTCAGCTGGTGCTACCCGCACTTCCTTTGACTGCTTTCTAGGAACTATAGACTTAAATAATCTGCTACGGTTCGTGAGCTAGGGCTTGGGCATTAATTGCTACGCATCCAAAATCTTAATGCAAAGAACATTCTTTGCACCTTTTCTTTTCTCCCGTCGCTTTGCCTCTTTGAGCACATCAACTTAACATTCCCCACTAGTACTCTGGTCTCCTCAAATTGATCCAACCTTATTCTCTATAGGGAACTTCATCATCAAGCACTAAGGAGCTAGTGCTATTTCGAAATTGGCTAAGGCTGATCAGCCGAAGAAGGCATTGTATATCGAAAATCCATTAATAATCACAAACTTTTGAACCCACACAATCTTGCGGCCTTTATCTCCCAATTCCATGGAAAAATCAATAGTCCCGACCGATTCCTTAGCCTCTCTAGTAAGTCCTTGAATCCTAGATTTATAACGCTTGATATCCTTCAAACTTATTTTCATATGATCAAAATTCCTTTTGAATGGAATATTTACCAAGCTTCCACAATCAATTAAAACTCGGTGCATAATAGCAGGGCTTAACACGACCGTTATCACCATTGGATCAAAGGTTGGTGCTTCGATCTAATTAGAATCCCTATTTCAAAAGACTATGCTATCAGTCATCAACCTTTACTGCTTAGCCGGAGCTCCGTCCTCAACGGCAAAGTAGCTCTCTTGCACGTGCTTTAAAGAACTCGCATACCGCTCCTTCTCATTCAAACTTTTTTCCACCTGATCAGGTCCTTCAATTATTGTGTTAGTTGCAATCCTTCCATCCGGCCGCCTAGACCCCTCTTCATTGTGTCCAGGCTAGTTCTAAATGTGATGAACGCCTTATACCACCAATACCAATAGAGTATAAATAGTGCGCTGCAGTCATGCCCAGGCCATATACGAAGAACATTGGGGTTTAGAATGAACAAATGCAGCATATAACCTGCCGTATATCTAACAGTGCATGGGAAAAATATAATATCACGTATACAACAGATGAGACAGTAATAACAATGTGAACAAATCATCATCAGAGTATAATATCCACAGAGTTATACATCAATAGTAGAGTTTATACAGTGGAAACAAATTCAAAAACTGTCTCAAATAAAAAAGTAAGCAACCAATACTAAGGCTTCCCAGTGTTGCATAGCGGAACAAGCGTAGACTGGAGATAGCTCCATCCAGCTCATCCTCCAAATAGCTACTGCATCACCTAGACCTGGTATCTAGTTTACTCATTTAAGAGTACGCAAGATAATAAGAAGCAAAACATAAAATCTTGGGTTAGACAACAGTCTGGTGTGAGGGATAAATAAATCTCAAGATACTATACATGTAAATATGGTAAGGAATAAGAGTATATGAACCATACCTGACTTATCCCTGTAATCAAAGAGCTAGCACATAATATTATAACATGCTACATTACTATATCTTAAAGGTACAATAAAGAATACCATAGTGGATGTCCAAATATCCTTATCTCAGGTACCTAATCCTAATGATATCCCTAAGTGATAACACATTAAAGGAAAGCAACCATAGCATCCATCAAACAAGACTTACTATCACTCACTCATATGCTTTGAATATATGATAACTCACACGGCCTCCTTACTACCAGGGACTAACCGAAATCCCAGTTCTCTATGTACTCTGGTATCACGCAGCCCAAATGCGTGTCTCGTGGCCCCAAAGCTAGACGCTAGAACTAAAGCCACTAGTCTATGGTATTCCGATCCTTGCTACCAATCCATGGGCGTCCCCACTTATAATACCCCTGCTTCGAGTACACAAGAAAACACCCTGAGCATCAATGATTCCTTAAAACATACTTATTTGAGCCATCCTTTGCTCCTTTTGGACACCAAGCTCTTCTTGCTCAATCCAGTTTCCATTATTAACGAGGAACCCTTCCACATTTCCCGATCCTACGGCTCCTTCCATTATCGAGCCGCCGCCTTTGGAACCTACTCCCAATACTAGCCAACATCCAAAGACTCTAGCTTTTCGTCATGTAAAATTGCCATCCAACCTTGATGTGAACGAGCTAACAGATCCAGCATGATTCACAGAACCTCCACACCATTCCCCAAAAGTTCCACTCCCATTGGACTCATTATGACAAGTCGGCACCGACCTCTTCATGTCGGTGTCAATCCCTCTACATAGCCAACTAATAGCAAAGTTTTCTTCCACTCCTTCCTTGTCTCTAATACTCATGCCTAGATGATCTGACCCTGACCTATCAACCCAAAACAAGTCATCATAGAAACAAGTCTTCTCTTCAAAGCACTCAACTCCACATTCTAGAAACAAGTCATCGTAGCCTCCAACACTTAGCAAATCACTAATCCATCATTGTGGGAAACCTTCACTAGTCTTGCTCTTGGCCTCACCAAAGTCGTCAACCAATAGGACCAACCAAAACATGTCGATGTCGAGCTCTTCATGTCAGTGCCGACATGTGTACCTTTTAAATTAGAGCTCGCGACTTGAACCCTATTCTCTTCCCATACTCCAAAGTCTCCCTTCCAAATTTCGTCCAATTCTGATCATCTTTGTCTCTGATATGCTCAATTCTCCTATATATCTTTCTAAACATCCAACACTTACAAACAACATCAAATCACATCATACAAACATTGAACAAGAAGCAATTTCATCCATTCAAACATGCAATCCATAGAAATAAGATAAACAAGTCAATCTCTAACATAGATCTACAAATATCATGAATATATGAACATAAACAAAGGTGATTTCTAATCAATCTATATCATATGCATAAATTAACATGTATTAGAGTTTGAAAAGGTTTTATGGCTAAAAATCAATTTAAAGCATGTTAAATCCTATAATTCTACCATATAAATATGCATAATATAGAGAGATGGCAAAAACCACTCACCAATTACCAAATTCAACCGATTTATATGCAGATCTAATCCAAACAGTGAAAAAAAACTCTCCAAATCAAGCAAATTGATGATCTCTATCTTTTAATTGGCAATCTAATCACTAATCAACATTCCAGTTTAATTTAGAGAGAATTTTGGATGAATACGGATAGATTTAGGTCTAATTGGGGTTTAGACCTGATTTGGAATGAGAGAGAAAAGTTTCAATTTGACTCTCTATCTAACGCCCTATTTATAGCGGTTCTCCAATTAGACTAACAGACTTAATTAATTACACACTAATTTTGGCCAACAGCTTTTAAAACTAAAAACAGGCATAATTTCATAACTGTAAGTCCGTTTCTCCATTATGACCACTCTATGGAAAGGAAAACCATCATCCTGAAGTAATGGAACTGGTTTGAGACCTTTGTTCGACTTCTATCAAAATTTATAGCCCAAACAAAGTTTTCATAGTCAAAATGGTTACATAGAAATTTGGGAAAAATCAATAGTGTGTAAAATGTCCCTAAGAGTTATATCCCAGAATTATAGAATCATACGACCTCAGACGAATAAAATAGAAATATTTTATGATCTTTTCATATGTAAAATACAGATCGTTACATTCTCCCCCTTTAGGAATTTCGCCACCAAAATCACCAAACAAGCCGTCATAGTTATCCCGCATGCCTACCAATCATAAACAACCATCACACATATTAAACAAGCAACCATGCAATCAATAGTATATGTGATCTATCCTAACATGCGGAATACTAACTTATCTAATATAATATACAGTGGTGAAAGTAGATACGATAAACGTTTGGTCTTACCATTCAAAGAGCTCTGGACACCTAGTCCTCATGCTCTCCTTTGTCTGCCACGTACAATCGTCATCACTTCCACTCCATGATAACTTAACTAGTTTCATTGTCTTTCTCCTAAGCTGTTTCGTATCGTACCCAGCAATACAAACTGGCTTACGAGATATAGAAACTTCTGGTTCTACCTCAACATCTTCTAGCTAATCCAGCGTAATCATCATGCCTGGGTCATGCATAAACTTTCGTAGATTAGAGATATGAAAATTGTTGTGTACGCTCACGATCTTCTGAGATAAGTTGCCCCTATATGTTAGCTTACAAATCCTCTCGGTTATTGAAAAAGGGCTTATGAACTTCGGGGCCAACTTCCCCTTTCTACCGAATCGAACTACATTCTTTAGATGAGAAATCTTCACAAATACCATATCTCTGACAGAAAGTTCCAAATCTCTTTGTCTTTTATCCACATAGCATTTCTGTCGATCCTAAGAAGCTTTTATTCATTGCCAAATGATCTCAATCTTCTCCGATGTCTCTCTAATCATATCTAGTCCGAATATCGATTTCTTGCTCACTTCCCACCAACATAAAGGAGCATTACATGGTCTTCCGTACAATGTTTCATATGGAGCCACTCCAATACTCGACTGATAACTATTATTATATGCAAACTCCAGCAAATACAAATGATCATCCCATGATCCACCAAAGTCTATAATGCATGCTCGCAAGAGATCTTCCAACATACGATTTACTCTCTCGGGCTGCCCATCCTTTTATGGATGATAACCTATACTAAGATGTAGCTCCAATCCTAATTCCTTTTGTAAGCTCTTCCAAAACCCAGTAGTGAACAACTGGTCTCGATCGCTTACAATGCTCTTCGGCACACCATGAAATCGTACTATCCATTTTACATACAGTTCCGCCAGCTTGGAGGTCGTTCTACTTGACTTAACGGGTATAAACCTCGCACTCTTGGTCAACCAATCTACTAAGACCCAAATTCCATCATACCCTGCTCGAGTCCTCAGCAGTCTATCTATAAAATCTGTCGATACTTGCTCCCATTTCCACTTAGAAATCTCCAATGGTTGCAATAATCCATTAGGTTCCTTTTGCTCTGCCTTTACTAACTAGAAGTTTATACACTTCGAGATGAATGCCCAAACATCCCCGTTCATGCCTTCCAATAATAAGTTTGCTTCATATCTCAGTACATCTTGTTACCGCCGGGATGAATGGTCAATCTGGAATGGTGACACTCTCTTAGCACTTCATCTCACAATCCATCAATATTGGGAACAAAAAACCTTCCGTCTTTACGAAGCCAACCTCTCGGTCGAGTTCGTATTGCCTCATATCTTTAGATTCTACTTCTTCCTCTATCTTCGCTATGATCTCTGCTAGCCTAGCATCTCGCTTCTAACTAGCACCAATCCTTTCTATAAGAGTAGGTCTGATTGACAAACTTTATAACATTCCAGGTTCTAGTTCGTAATGAGACCTGAAACCAAATCCGACAATATACTCTATCTGCTTCCATTCCAAGAACATTGCTCCCAAATTAGCATGTCTTCTACTTAATGAATTGGCGACCGCATTCCTTTTAACTGGTGTATAGGAAATATCGAAATCGTAAAAGGCTAAGAACTCTAACCACCGTTGCCGACGAAGCTTGAGATCCTTCTGAGAGAAAAGGTACTTCAGGGATTTATGGTCCGTAAAAAGCTCAAACCTCTCTCCCAATAGATAGTGCCTCCACATCTTCAAAGCAAAGACAATCGCCGTCAAATCCAAATCATAAGTTGGATAATTCGTTTCGTGTGGCTTTAGCCGTCGAATGATATAAGCGCCAACTTTTCCCTTTTGCATCAAAACCACCCCTAATCCAGTACCACAGGCATCTGTGTATACTTTCAACTCTTCATTCCCACTTGGAATGGTCAATACTGGTGCACTCGTTAACCTCTCTTTCAGACTCATAAACACATGCTCAAAAAAGTCTGATTCTTTTTTGTCAAATTGGTCAATGATGCTGCTATCTTTGAGAAGTCCTTGATGAAGTGTCTATAATATCCCTCCAATCCTAGAAAACTCCACACATATGTAGCATTCTTGGGTCGATTCCGATCTTGGACCGCTACCACCTTCACAAGATCCACCGCTATGTCCTGTCCCGACACGACATGACCCAAGAACCTCGCTTCTTCTTTCCAAAAGTGACACTTAGAGAACTTCGCTCTCAACTTGTGTTTTCTCAATATCTCTAGCACAATCCTTAAGTGTGTTTTATGCTCCACTTCAGTTCTAGAGTAGACCATAATATCATCCACAAACATAAGCATGAACTTAATCAGCTGGTCTTTGGAAACCCGATTCATGAGATCCATAAAGTATGTCGAAGCGTTGGTCAACCCGAGTGGCATCACCGACCACTCATAAAAACCCGAAAGCGTAGGAAACGTAGTAATAGGCCCACTCTCCTTCGCTACTCTAAGCTGGTGAAATCCTATTGCCAAATCCATTTGAGAGAACACGTTCGCGTCGTGTAACTGATCAAACAAGTCATCAATGCGTGGAAGTGGGTACTTATTCTTCTTCGTCACATTATTCAGCTCACGATAATCCACACATAACCTCAAAGAGTCATCTGCCATAGTTGCAAATACAACAGGTGCACCCCACCCAAATATGCTTCTTCGAATGAAACCCTTCTTCAATAGGTCATTCACTTGCACCTCCAATTCCTTCTGCTCTTCGGGTATCATACGCCTCAAAGACATAACTATAGATCTGGCTTCCTTCACTATGTCAATCCAAAACTCGATCTCTCTACGTGACGACAATCCAATCACTTCCTCAAAGACATCCGGATGCTCTCTAGTGATAGGCACAAATGACAACCCCTCCTATGGAACCTCAAGCTAATATAGAAATCTAACCATCACCTCATCCTCTGGTAGGCAGCTACTTACTACCGTTCACCTATCCGCATCTCTGATTGTCACCAATAGCTTCTCGCAATCCACTATAACCACATACTTCTTTAGCCAGCCCATTCCTAAGATAATCCCAAACCCAACGAAATTCAAAACAAAGCAATCACAAACAAAAGAGCATCCATAACTCGATAAAACAAAATCGCTACAAACCATGCACAGGCTAGTCGAGCCTCCAACAGGGTTTGTCACAATCAAGGGTCGTTCTACTATTTTGGGTCTCAATCCTAATCTGTCTACCAGGTCACTACATATGAATGAATGTGAAGCACTGGTATCAAAAAAAACTCGAACAAGAACATCACCAATAGAAAGCATACTTTGAATGACGACCCCTTTCTCCTTCGCATTGAGGGAGCATTTGACGAAGTCAGGAAGGCGTTCAAAGCATATGCCTTCACTATCTGCTTATTCTTTACTGATTCTGGACAATCTTTCTTCAAATGCCCTAGTTTATCACAGTTGTAGCACTTCTTCTTATCACTTACTTTGCAATCCTTGATTAAACGACCCTTCTCTTTACACCAATAACAAATGGGTTCCCCATTTACCCTTCTTCTTGCCACCCTTATACTGGGGCTACTTTCTCTTTGCATTCCGCTTCTTCTTGTCTTCACCTCCTTGTTGCGGCTTTGGCTCCTCCTTCTTAGCAGAAATAAAAATAGCAGTCCTAACTTTGGGGTATAGGTTCTTATGGCGAAGCGCCTTCACTACTAGCTTCTCAAACGGCTCATCAATATGGTCCACAGCTTTTCCCCAAGGACATTCAATCCTATGATGAACTTTTCATTCTTCCTCAAGGGAGTATCAATGAATGACATCTCATACTTAGACAAAGCATCAAATTCTGCCACATATTTAGAAACCATCATCTCTCCCTACTTGAGATCAGCAAATTTCCTAAACAATATCGACTTCTGAGCATCCGGAATGAACTTCTCTTCAAACCTCATCTTAAACCGATCCTAAGAAAATTGGTCTTCTGGAGTAGCAATAGTGATAGCATTCCATAAATTCATAGCTCGGTCTTGAAGATGCGCTCATAAGTATCCAACCAGTCTTGCACTTCTATGGCTGATTCTATTCCATTGAATGGCTTCCCCCGAAAATGGAGTAATCCTTGCTTAACTTGGTGAAATTAGCCCTAGGCGCTCGCATTAGAGCACCTCCTCCCATCACAACTCTAGAAATATTTCTCATCATATTAGCCATCATAACATTGAACATAGCTTGAAAATCAGGCGTAGTAGCTCCTGATCTCACTCCTCCCTCCACTCGTGAAGCCGATCTCATAGTATTTTCCTGTATATCGGCTCATCCTTATCTGTAACAAGAATAATCAATCTCTCATAAAAAAACTATATTGATAGTGCTCATGTGCATGCGACTTATACTATACTACTATATAGTTTTGAAAACCAAGCTTATAACAAGTACGCATTCTCTCGTATATACACACTCTAGATGCAATCTACGGTGACAACTCCTTCCTTATCTCTACTAGATCGCATTATCTACTCAGGCTAATCACATAACCAAAGCTCTGATACCAAATGTGATGACCTCCCTATACCGCCGCACCAATAGAGTATAAATGTGAGTTGTAGTCATGCTCGGTCGATATAGGACGATCATCAGGGTTTAGAATGAACAAATGCAGCGTATAACCTTTATATATCTCACAGTGTATGGAAAAAATATATCACATATACAACATAAGAGACAATAATAAAAATGTGAACAAATCATCATCATAGTATAATATCCATAGAGTTATACATCAATAGTAGAGTTTATACAACGAAAATAAACTCAACAACTGTCTCCAATACAAATAGTAAGCAGTCGCTGCTAAGGCTCCCCAATGCTACACAACGGAATAAGTGTAGACTTCATATAAGTATATAATACGAGATAGCTCCATCCAGCTCATCCTCCGAACAACTACTACATCACCTAGACTTGTTATCTAGTATACTCATCTAAGAGTACCAAAGATAATAAGAAGCAAAGCATAAAACTTCGGGTCAGACGACAATCTGGTGTAAGAGGTAAATAAATCTTAAGATAATGTACGGGTAAATATTGTAAGGAACAAAAGTACATGGTTCATACTTGACCTATCCCTGCAACCAAAGAGTTAGCACATAACAATACATTATGCTACTCTACTATATCATAAAGGTACAATACTGAATACCATAGTGGATGTCCAAATATCCCTTTCTCCAGTACCTACTCCCAATATATCCCCAAGTGATAGCCCACTAAAGGAAAGCAACCAAAGCAACCATAACATCCATCAAACAAGACTCATTATCACTTACCCCTGTGCTCTGAATATATGATAACTCATGTGGCCTCCTTACTGCCAACGACTGACGAAAATCCTGGTTCTCTGTGTACTCTCGTATCATGCAGCCCAAAGCTGGATACATGTCTCATATCTCTAAAGCTAGACACTAGACCCAAAGCCACTGGTCCATGGTATTCAGATCCTCGCTACTAATCTATGGACGTCCCCACTTATAATACCCCTGCTTCAAGTACATAAGAAAACACTTCGAGCATCAACGATTCCTTAGCATTTACTTATTCGAGCCCTCCTTTGCTCCTTTTACACACCGAGCCTTTTTTACTTAATCTAGTTTTTATTCATGGGGAACCCTTCCATAATCTCTGATCCTATGGCTCCCTCCATTACCGAGTTGCCATCTTCGAAACCTACTCCTAATATGAGCCAACATCCGAGATTCTAGCTTTTCATCATGCTGTTACATCGCCATCCAACCCTGAAGTGAACGAGTTAGCACCTCCAACACGATTTACAGAACCTCCACATCATTCCATAGAAGTTCCACTCCCATTGGACTCACCATGACAAGTCAGTACCTACCTCTTCATGTCGGTGTCGATCTCTCTACTTAGCCAACTAATGGCTAAGTTTTCTTCCACTCCTTCCTTACTTCTAATACTCCATGTCTAGATGCTTTGACTCTGACCTGTCAACCCAAAAAAAAGTCATCATAGGAACAAGGCTTCTCTTCAAAGCACTCAACTCCACGTTCTAGAAAAAAGTTGTCAAAGCCTTCAATGCTTAGCCAATTACCAATCCATCACCTTGGGCAACCTCCACTAGCCTAGCTCTTGGCTTCACCAAAGTTGCCAACCCATAGGACAAACCAAAACATGTCGATGCCGAGGTCTTCATGTCAGTACCAACATATGTACTTCATGAATTGGAGCTCGCGAATCGAACCCTATGCTTTTCCCATACTTTAGACTCTCCCTTCCAAGTTTCATTCAATTTCGATCACATTTGCCTTCGATATGCTCAATTCCCCTACCTATCTTTATAAACATCCAAAACACTAACAAACAACATCATACAAATATAGAACAATAAGTAATTTCATCCATTCAAATATGCAATCCATAGAAATAAGATAAACAAGTCAATCTCTAACATAGATCTACAAATAGCATGAATATATGAACATAAACAAAAGTGATTTTAATCAATATATGTAACGACCCGTATTTTTACGGATCGAAACATCGTAAAACAGTTGACATTAGGTTGCATTGTTGATAAGTTGTCCATAGTCTAAGTCCTAGGTCGTAGAGTTGTTAGGTCGGAGTAGACGACCTAAGAAAGTGGAGCGACCTAAGGATTTTGGGATAGGTCGTATAGGAGTTGGGTCGTATGGTGGCTTAGGTCGTGGGGTAGGTTAGGTCGGTTGGAGCGACCTATAGGAAGTTGGCGACCTAAGGTAGTGGACGACCTAAGAGTTAGCAACCTACAGGAAACAACGACTTAAGAAGATAGCGACCTAAGGTTTGAGCGACTTAAGAAAAGGCAGCGACCTATAGGAGTTATCGACCTAAAGAATGAAGCGGCTTAAGGGGTTAGCGACCTAGTAGTTAGCGTAGTTAGGTCGTTAGACGACCTAAGGAGTTAAGTCGTGAGCTTCTGTGTTGAGTTAGGTCGTAAGCGACCTAAGTTAGTTAGGTCGTGAGCTTCTGTGTGTGTTAGGTCGCGTGTGTGTTAGGTCGTAGAAGCGCGCATGTGTTAGGTCGTAGGTCGCGTGGATGCGCAGATCTGGGTTAGGTCGTAGGTCGTAGAAGCGCATGCGTTAGGTCGTAGGTCGTGGAGTTTCGTTAGGTCGCGGATGCGCATAGGCTTGGGTCTGTTGGGTCGAAGTTTTAGGTCGTAGGGTTTCTTAGGTCGTGGACGACCTAATAGCGAGCAAACGACCTAAGTTTTTCCAGCCTATAAATATAGTCCATTTCTTCATTTTTGGGATCCGGATTTTGAAGCGACGAAGTGCTGCCATTTTGAGAGCTCGACTTCTACACTTTTTCACTTCTTTTCTCCACTTTAATCTTGTGATTCCTTCCATCCAAATCGAAGATCAAATCGAAGATCCAAGAGCTTAGATTGAAGATCTACATCCATCAAAGTGAGATTTCATCGTTTGAAGCGGATTTGTGATAGATCGAGTTTGATCCTTCGCTGTACAGATCTGAAGTGGGTTGTTTTTGAGGTGTTTAGGTGATTTGGTGAGTGGTGATTATCTCTCACACGGATCCAAAGGAGTATATCGGATCGTTGGCTTGATTTTGTGTAAAGTAGTGATTTTCATGCATTTTTGTAAACTTAAGTATAGATCCATTGTTCATGATGATTTGACATCCATTTTACTACATGTTAACCTA
This sequence comes from Allium fistulosum, assembly GCA_030737815.1. NCBI lineage: Eukaryota > Viridiplantae > Streptophyta > Magnoliopsida > Asparagales > Amaryllidaceae > Allium > Allium fistulosum. Next base: position 490,062,997 of record CM060905.1, on the reverse strand, counting down.
TGCAAGTTCATTCATCAAGATTATAGAGATATTGCTCATGTTTTCATGCTTGTTAGACTTTAGACTCTTTATTTACGAAATTGCCATTATTGTTATAATTGTTCATTAGATCATATTTGAATGCTTGATTACTTGGATTAATGTTTGACTTGATTGATTGCTATGAATTAGATGATTGATGATTTGATTTAGACAAGATGGTCGAAGATGATTCAAAAGCTAAGAGAAAGGCTCTTGAATTGGGAAAGCTGCTCGTGGCATATGTAGCGGATGATGAAGCTCATATGGATAGATTTGATGATGATGATGTTAAGATGAGGCTTTGCTAGGATGTGATGAAGCGAGGCATGATATGAGATAGTCTTGGTCTAATCCAGACGGGATCATTCCAAGCATGTTGATAACTCGGTGAAATGGTTCGAGTTTGAGGATAATGGTTTGCTTGAGAGGCGCTTGAGCTAGTATGGAAATAGTCATCGAGGAGGATGACTAGAAGGCTGAGATCTCATCATTGTTGAAGGTTCTAGCATGCTCAAAGCAAGAGTACGTTGGGCATATTCGATAGTCCCTGAAGGCTACTGATTGGTAGTCGAGTACTCTGGGCAGATTCGATAGTCCTAGGCACGGGTTTCGACGACGTGCAGAGTTATGTCTAGAACCGGGGTTTCCATTAGCCCTTGACGGACGGATGAAAGAATGAGCCGGTTATTCAATTAACGATGATATCGAAGCAACGATAACAGTGATAGCCAGAGTCATGGATGTTTGGTTGTATCGTCATTCGGTCTCAAGAGCGGTATTTTCTAGGTGCTTATCTGATCTTGGTTTAGGCCTTGGGGGTTTGTGCTTGGAAAACATCGCCCTTGACTCGAGTGATAATTGCTTTACTTTAATTGTATGCTTTGCTATGTTTGCTTTACTTAGTGTGTGTCTGGGGGCTATCACTGTAGAAAGAGGTGGAGTGGAAGGGTTGTATTCCTATTCCTTTTCCTTTATGCTCTTTTGGTATATTGTTAGTTAATTTACCGCTCACTAAGACTGTTGTCTGACTCAAGGCTTTATGTTTTAACTCTTATTGCCTTGGGCTGTTCGTCCATTTTGGGACGGGCAGACTAGGTAGCAGGTGACAGGTGCTGTTCTTGCTTTCCACGATGCTGATGACGAAGACGAGCTAGAGGATTGCATATTGTTTTCTTACTATATGTACTGGATGTTCCGCTGCTTGTATATTCTCTGAGTGATATGTAGTGAGGCTTGTTGTATTGACTATTCAGATGTTTGTATTCAACTATTATGAAGTTTTATCGATGAGATTCTATTCTGTGAAGCTTCACTGTATATATTCTCTATTGTATTTTATCCATGCGCTGCGAGTAATACGATAGATTCTGTTGTTTTAATTTACCTTGACAATCGTCCATGGCTGCCTGGCACACTTTACAACGCACTATCTCTAGGTTCAGTGCAGGGGTTGTGGGCGGTCGTCACATTTGGTATCAGAGCATTGGTTAATCGATTTTACCCAACGCTCGCTGACGTAACTACGTATGAGAGACGTAATTGTATTTTGATGGATGATTACTATATATAATATAGTAGCCTAGTAGAGTTTGAGTCCTTTATGCAGTTGTTTCTCAAGGTGTGCTAATCATTCCTTTTTATAGATATTAAGGATGAGTCGAAGAGGGAGACCAGCTGCTAGGGAAGGCTGTGCTGTTGAGGGGACTGCTGATTATGCAGCTATGTTCGAAGCTATGATGACTTCGATCATGAGAAGGATACCAGTTCCGGGGACAGCAGTTGATGTTGGAGTTCAAGTTCAAACTCCAAAACCAGTGGATTTTGCTAAGCTGTGTAAAGACTATACTACTCTTGGAGGGAAGGTTTTCTTGGGGACAGAATCAACCATTGAAGTCCAGAGGTGGATATATGCTTGTAGAAGGATCTTTGGTGATTTGGGAATTGAGGATGCAACTAAGAGGAAGTTAGCATCAAGACAGCTTCAAGGGAGGGCTTCTGATTGGTGGAACTCTATCACCATTGATACTCCGGAGGAAGAGATTACTTGGGAGCAATTCCAAACCAGATTTGAAGCTAAGTTCATTTCTACGGCTTAGAAGTCTGTTCTGTTTAAGAAGTTTGTGGAGCTCAAGCAAGGTGGAAGATCAGTTCTTGAGTATGTTTCTGAGTTTGAAGCCTTGTCCAAGTATGCCCGGTCGTATATTGAATCTTCGTATCAGAAGAATGAGAAGTTTGTGACAGGCTTGGACAGTTATCTTGGGAGACAGTTGGTGGATCATTTGGACGATCCATTTGAGAAGCTAGTAGAGAAAGCTCTCAGGCACGAGAATCTGTTTCCTAAGGAAAGGTCTGTTGTTGCTGTGACCAAGGAAGAATCTAAACCACAGCAGGGTGGAAACAAGAAGAGGAAGCAGCAGCAGCAAAAGGGTAGGGATGGCCAGAAGAAGCCAAAGGGCGAAGTGACCTGCTACAATTGTCAGCAGAAGGGCCATTTCTCTAGAGATTGCAAGAATCCGAAGGTGCCGGTGAAGTGCCACAACTGTGACAAGCTGGGGCATGTTAGGAAGAATTGTCCAGAACCACGGAGGGACAAGCAGATTGTGCAAGCTTATGCTTTGGGAGCTGTTCCATCATCTTCAAAAGCTTCTACCGCTGAAGAGAAAGGAAAGAGTGTAGTGGTTCAAGGTACTCTTTTCCTATGTGGTGTTCCAGTTAGAGTGCTATTTGATACTGGGGCGTCGCATTCGTTTGTTTGTAATGAGCTTGTAGGCCGGTTGGGTTTAGAACCGGATATCGTTGATAGGCCATTGGTTGTGACTAATCCAGTTGGGGGTTCGTCTTGTTTGTGTATGTTATGCCGTGGTCTGATTGTATCGAGCCATGATTGCTCTTTTATTTGTGATTGTTTTGTTCTGAACTTTGCGGGGTTCGGAATTATTTTGGGTATGGACTGGCTTAGGAAGTATGCGGCAAAAGTTGATTGTGATAGGTTGGAGGTGACAGTCGAGAATGTGGAGGGGCGAAAGATTGTGATACGATGTAAGCATGAAGAAGGCGTTTTCATGAGCTTCATGTATTCGCTGGTTGTTCCACGGGATGGACTGTCATCTGTGCCAATTGCTAATGGATTTGAGGATGTCTTTGACGAGGTCAAAGGGTTACCGCCGCATAGAGAGATCGAGTTTCGTATAGATCTAGTTGAAGGAGCCAGACCTGTTGTGATGCCTCTTAGGCGGATGGCGCCTAAGGAACAACAGGAGTTGAAGGTGCAGGTTGATGATCTTTTACAGAAAGGATTTATTCGGCGTAGTGTGTCCGAATGGGGTGCACCAGTTGTGTTCGCAACCAAAGCAGATGGATCGTTGAGGTTGTGTGTGGATTATCGTGAGCTGAATAAGGTGACTAAGAAGAACAAGTATCCATTGCCGAGAATCAATGACTTGTTTAATCAGCTTCACGAAGCTAAGGTGTTCTCTCAGATGGATTTGGCAACGGGATTTCACCAGTTAAGAGTGGCCAAGGATAGTGTGCCGAAGACTGCTTTCAGGACACCATCCGGTTTCTTTGAGTGGCTGGTAATGCCGTTTGGATTGACTAATGCGCCAGCATATTTTGTGGATCTTATGAATAGAGTGTTCAGAGATCAGTTGAGCAAGTTCGTGCTAATGTTCGTGGATGATATTCTGATTTATTCCAGAACTGAAGAAGAGCACAAGACGCACTTGCGTATTGATTTGGAAATCTTACGGAAACATCAGCTGAAGGCTAAGTTTTCGAAGTGTCACTTCTGGAAGAGTGAAGTGAGGTTCTTAGGCCATATTATTTCTGGAAATGGAATAGCGGTTGATCCCGCCAAGGTAGCAGCAATCCAGGATTGGGGTAGACCTAAGACTGCATCCGATGTGAGAAGTTTTCTTGGATTAGCAGGATATTATCGTCGATTTATCAAAGACTTTTCCAAGGTGGCTGCACCATTGACAGGATTGACGAAAAAGAACCAAGTGTTCAGATGGGATGATAAGTGTGAGCAAGCTTTCAGAATCCTGAAAGAGCGACTGACAAGTGCTCCTGTTTTGACTATTCCAAGTGGGAATGATGAGATGGTGGTTTACACCGACGCATGTGGTACAGGACTTGGAGCAGTGCTGATGCAGAGGGATAAAGTTATTGCGTATGCAAGTCGACAACTGAAGCCGCATGAAAGGAATTATCCGACTCATGATTTGAAGTTAGCGGCGATTGTATTTGCTCTGAAGATGTGGAGACATTATCTATTGGGAGTTTGATTCGAGTTGTTTACAGATCATAAGTCGTTGAAGTATCTTTTCTCCCAAAAGGATTTGAATCTTCGGCAGCAACGATGGCTAGAGTTTTTGGCATCATATGATTTTGGTATAGCCTATACTCCGGGAAAGGGTAACGCAGTGGCAGATGCGTTAAGTCGAAGACATGCAGGATTGGGAGCCATGTTTTCAGAATGGAAGAATTTCGAGTATTTAGCTGGATTTGACTTCAGGCCCAGATGTGAATTGGAACCAGAGATGTTGGCAAACTTATCGATAAGACCGACTCTTGTGGAAAGAATTGGCGAGAGCCAAAAACGAGACGATAAGCTTGTCAAGATTATCTGTGATTTGGAATCTGGATTGGACCCAGAAAAAAATAAAGGATTCGAGGTCGATCGAGAAGGTTGGCTTCGGAAGCAAGGACGACTAGTTGTTCCCGATATAGATGAATTGAGGAATGAAGTTCTGAAGGAAAGTCATCACTCGAAGCTGACAATTCATCCAGGTGGAAATAAGATGTATCAGGATATGAAGAGAACCTATTACTGGGAAGGTATGAAGAAAGATGTCGGAAATTTTATTTCCAAATGCATGAACTGCCAGTTGGTAAAAGCCGAGCAGAAGAAGCCAAGTGGATTGCTTCAGCCATTAGAAGTTCCTACATGGAAGTGGGAGCAAATATCGATGGATTTTATTGATGGGCTACCTAGAACAAGAATGGGAAATGAAGGGATTTGGGTCATCGTAGATCGTCTGACTAAGAGTGCAAGATTCATTCCTGTTCGATCGACTAGGACTGCATCAAAGTTGGCTGAGTTGTATGTTAAGTGGATAGTTCGATTCCATTGTATTCCAAAGAGTATAGTGAGCGATCGAGACCCATTGTTCACTAGTGGATTTTGGAAGAGCTTTCAGGAAGTTTTGGGAACCGGGTTGTGTTTGAGTACAGCTTATCACCCTCAAACAGATGGTCAGACCGAGAGAGTCAACCGAGTTTTGGAAGATCTCCTTAGAGCTTGTGTTTTGGATTTCGGAGGATCATGGGAAGATCACCTTCATTTGGTGGAATTTTCGTATAATAACAGTTACCAGTCAAGCATTGGTATGGCACCGTATGAGGCATTGTATGGAAGACCGTGTAACTCTCCTATATGTTGGTTAGAGACCGGAGAAAAACTGATACTTGGGCCAGAGATGATTCGACAGACTTCGGATTGTATAGAGATCATTCGGCAACGAATGAAGGCAGCCCAAGACCGTCAGAAAAGTTATGCCGATAAGCGTCATAAGGATTTAGAATTCGACGTAGGTAATATGGTTTTTGTGAAGATTTCTCCACTGAAGAATGTTATTCGATTCGGGAAGAAAGGGAAATTGACTCCGAGATTTGTTGGACCATTCCCGATCATCGAGCGAATTGGAAAGCTCGCCTACAGATTGGAGTTACCAGAGAAGATGTCGGGTGTGCACAATGTTTTTCATGTATCGTATCTACGGAAGTATGTGCACGACTCGAATACAGTGGTTTCTATTGATAGCTGTGAAGATTTCGAAGTTGATCCAGTCGATAAGAGACCTCGTAAGCCACTTCGTGTTGTGGAAACCGACACGAAACAGCTTAGGAGGAAGGTAGTTAAGTTGCTCAAGATACAATGGAGTGATGATGATAACGACTGTACATGGGAGGTGGAAGAGAGGATGAAGGCAGCTCATCCTGAACTCTTCAAGGTATGGCCCTAAGGTGTCGTGTCATCTAACGACATTGTAACTTGTTCTAGTTTTAGAATTCTGCATGCTAAGCTAGAATTGGATGCATGGTTTGTTGATTGCTATGGATGGTAGGCATGCAGAATAGTCTTTGATTGCTCTGTTTGTTTGGGATTTCGGGGGCGAAATTCCTAAGGGGGAGAGAATGTAATGACCCGTATTTTTACGGATCGAAACATCGTAAAACAGTTGACATTAGGTTGCATTGTTGATAAGTTGTCCATAGTCTAAGTCCTAGGTCGTAGAGTTGTTAGGTCGGAGTAGACGACCTAAGAAAGTGGAGCGACCTAAGGATTTTGGGATAGGTCGTATAGGAGTTGGGTCGTATGGTGGCTTAGGTCGTGGGGTAGGTTAGGTCGGTTGGAGCGACCTATAGGAAGTTGGCGAACTAAGGTAGTGGACGACCTAAGAGTTAGCAACCTACAGGAAACAGCGACTTAAGAAGATAGCGACCTAAGGTTTGAGCGACTTAAGGAAAGGCAGCGACCTATAGGAGTTAGCGACCTAAAGAATGAAGCGGCTTAAGGGGTTAGCGACCTAGTAGTTAGCGAGTTAGCATAGTTAGGTCGTTAGACGACCTAAGGAGTTAAGTCGTGAGCTTTTGTGTTGAGTTAGGTCGTAGGCGACCTAAGTTAGTTAGGTCGTGAGCTTCTGTGTGTGTTAGGTCGCGTGTGTGTTAGGTCGTAGAAGCGCGCATGTGTTAGGTCGTAGGTCGCGTGGATGCGCAGATCTAGGTTAGGTCGTAGGTCGTAGAAGCGCATGCGTTAGGTCGTAGGTCGTGGAGTTTCGTTAGGTCGCGGATGCGCATAGGCTTGGGTCTGTTGGGTCGAAGTTTTAGGTCGTAGGGTTTCTTAGGTCATGGACGACCTAATAGCGAGCAAACGACCTAAGTTTTTCCAGCCTATAAATACACGTCCATTTCTTCATTTTTGGGATCCGGATTTTGAAGCGACGAAGTGCTGCCATTTTGAGAGCTCGACTTCTACACTTTTTCACTTCTTTTCTCCACTTTAATCTTGTGATTCCTTCCATCCAAATCGAAGATCAAATCGAAGATCCAAGAGCTTAGATTGAAGATCTACATCCATCAAAGTGAGATTTCATCGTTTGAAGCGGATTTGTGATAGATCGAGTTTGATCCTTCGCTGTCCAGATCTGAAGTGGGTTGTTTTTGAGGTGTTTAGGTGATTTGGTGAGTGGTGATTATCTCTCACACGGATCCAAAGGAGTATATCGGATCGTTGGCTTGATTTAGTGTAAAGTAGTGATTTTCATGCATTTTTGTAAACTTAAGTATAGATCCATTGTTCATGATGATTTGACATCCATTTTATTACATGTTAACCTGTGCAAGTTCATTCATCAAGATTATAGAGATATTGCTCATGTTTTCATGCTTGTTAGACTTTAGACTCTTTATTTACGAAATTGCCATTATTGTTATAATTGTTCATTAGATCATATTTGAATGCTTGATTACTTGGATTAATGTTTGACTTGATTGATTGCTATGAATTAGATGATTGATGATTTGATTTAGACAAGATGGTCGAAGATGATTCAAAAGCTAGAGAAAGGCTCTTGAATTGGGAAAGCTGCTCGTGGCATATGTAGCGGATGATGAAGCTCATATGGATAGATTTGATGATGATGATGTTAAGATGAGGCTTTGCTAGGATGTGATGAAGCGAGGCATGATATGAGATAGTCTTGGTCTAATCCAGACGGGATCATTCCAAGCATGTTGATAACTCGGTGAAATGGTTCGAGTTTGAGGATAATGGTTTGCTTGAGAGGCGCTTGAGCTAGTATGGAAATAGTCGTCGAGGAGGATGACTAGAAGGCTGAGATCTCATCGTTGTTGAAGGTTCTAGCATGCTCAAAGCAAGAGTACGTTGGGCATATTCGATAGTCCCTGAAGGCTACTGATTGGTAGTCGAGTACTCTGGGCAGATTCGATAGTCCTAGGCACGGGTTTCGACGACGTGCGGAGTTATGTCTAGAACCGGGGTTTCCATTAGCCCTTGACGGACGGATGAAAGAATGAGCCGGTCATTCAATTAACGATGATGTCGAAGCAACGATAACAGTGATAGCCAGAGTCATAAATGTTTGGTTGTATCGTCATTCGGTCTCAAGAGCGGTATTTTATGGGTGCTTATCTGATCTTGGTTTAGGCCTTGGGGGTTTGTGCTTGGAAAACATCGCCCTTGACTCGAGTGATAATTGCTTTACTTTAATTGTATGCTTTGCTATGTTTGCTTTACTTAGTGTGTGTCTGGGGGCTATCACTGTAGAAAGAGGTGGAGTGGGAGAGTTGTATTCCTATTCCTTTTCCTTTATGCTCTTTTGGTATGTTGTTAGTTAATTTACCGCTCACTAAGACTATTGTCTGACTCAAGGCTTTATGTTTTAACTCTTATTGCCTTGGGCTGTTCGTCCATTTTGGGACGGGTAGACTAGGTAGCAGGTGACAGGTGCTGTTCTTGCTTTCCACGATGCTGATGACGAAGACGAGCTGGAGGATTGCATATTGTTTTCTTACTATATGTACTGGATGTTCCGCTGCTTGTATATTCGCTGAGTGATATGTAGTGAGGCTTGTTGTATTGACTATTCAGATGTTTGTATTCAACTATTATGAAGTTTTATCGATGAGATTCTATTCTGTGAAGCTTCACTGTATATATTCTCTATTGTATTTTATCCATGCGCTGTGAGTAATACGATAGATTCTGTTATTTTAATTTACCCTAACAATCGTCCATGGCTGCCTGACACACTTTACAGCGCACTATCTCTAGGTTCAGTGCAGGGGTCGTGGGCGGTCATCACAATATATATCAAATGCATGGATTAACATGTAATTAGAGTTAGACAAGGTTCTATGGCCAAAAATCAATTTAAAACATGTTAAATCCTATAATTCTACAATATAAACATGCATAGTACACTATGAAGGCATAAACCACTCACCAATTACCAAATTTAATCAATTTGTATGTAGATCTAATCTGGACAACAAAGAAAAGCACTTCAAATCAAGCAAATTGACGATCTCTATCTTCTAATTGACGATCTAATCACTAATCAACAATCTAGTTTGATTTAGAGAGAAATCTGGATGAATTAGGATGGATTTAGTGCTAATTATGGTTTAGACTTGATTTGGAATGAGAGGGAAAAGTTTTAGTTTGACTCTCCATCCCCTTGTTTATAGTGGTTCTCCAATTAGACAAATGAGCTTACTAATTACACATTAATTCTGACAATAGTTTTAAAAACTTAAAACATGCATAACTTCCTAACTGTAAGTCCGTTTCTCTATTATAACCACTCTACGGAAAGGGAAACTTTCATCCTGAAGCAATGGAACTAGTTTGAGATCCTAATTCGACTTCTATCAAGAGTTATAGCCCAAACAAGGTTTCTAGGGTCAAAATGGTTACATAGAAGTTCGGAAAAAATCACTAGTATGTAAAATGTCTCTAAGAGTCATATCCCAAAATTATAGAATCATACAACCTCATACGAATAAAATAGAAACATTTTACGATCATTCAATACGTAAAATACGGGTTGTTACACAACAATACTTTCCATAGTGCTTTTCTGCCTCAACCGCCTCTCTCCTAGGCGGCACTTAAACCTTTATGTGCCTTATGTGAGAAGGTATAGTTTTCAAGTGTATCATTCGAAGGTATGTACTCCTCTAGTCTTATATTCCTTGGACGCTTTTTAGCCTCATTCTGCCTGCCTCCAGCGTTCTGATTTCCCTTTCTCTTATTATTAAAATTTCCAATATTCATAGCTACATTACAAGCCCTCTCACCGGTCTATTTAATAGTTACATTACTTTGAATGACTTCCTTTGATTGTCCGCCACCCGCCTTTCTGAAAACCTGGTTTGCCTCTTTTAAGCGCAAGAACAAGTTAACATTTCGGTGGAACTCCTCCATAGTTGTTCGATGTTTCATTCTATTTTTCAAAGTCCGTATCCGGATGTATCCCTTGGGCCAAAGCCATCAACACCATATCCTCATTCGGATTATTTACTTCTATGAGCGTATTATTAGGCATGCTCAAAAAACCGTTCAACGGCTCTTCAAGTCCTTGAGTAATGACCGACGAGGACATCACATCCTTGGGTCATACAGTGTGGAGCTTGAACTGCTCCAAGAACTTCTTAGCCAATTCCTCAAAAATCGAAATGGATTTCGGTATGAGCCAAGTAAATCACATCAACACAACTCTATCTAAAAATACGGGCAAACATCTATACCACACCACATCAGTTGCCCTAGCACCATCCATGTGCCACTCATACTTGAATAAATGTTTTCTAGGGTCAGTCATCCCGTTGTACGACGACATCGAAGGCATCGTAAACTTCTAGGATATTCTTTTCGCAAGATGTTTTCCCTGAATGGAGTTCTACTAAGCGTAGAACCCCAACCTTCGTTCTTTCTCCAATGGTTTTCTTCCATCAACCACTTTATCATATCAGCTATATGCTCCTTATAGCTTGGTGATTCGAAAAATGACTATTACGAGCAGCACGAAATGTTTGACTCTACAAACGATCTCGGTTCGCTCATTGATGTCTAGGTTATCTTGCCTTTGGGAGAACCACTTCTTTAGATCTTCTTTGATGTCTAGTTGGTTCTGCGGTGGTCGTTTGGACACCAGCTTACTAAGCTTCAGCATTTGGTCCAACTTTGTTGCTTGTATCCTACAAATCAACCTTAGAATTTGATAGATCGATGGCTTTAGGTCGTAGCCCCCTAAGTCCCTTAAATTCATGTTGTTACTGACCTGATTCTGGCCGGTACCGATATGAATTCCTTTAGCTAGAGCTCAACTACTTCCTCCAGTGTTCCTTCCTACTACTCCAGTAGCCTATTCCTTTATCTTTTGCATTCCATCCCTTCTGCTCTGACCAAAAGCAGATGAATTTTCCTCTCCAGAACTAGAAGATGACGCTTCTCTTCTGCTCCTCCTCGGCCTTTAAGACTGTTGGGTCAGCAAGGCAATGCTAGAATTCATCTTGTCAAGGAGACCTTTTGGCTATCTACCATCTTTTGTTTCAACTCCGATATCATGATGTTAAACTCCACCTCTGTCACCATCTCCTGTGGGATAGGTGGTCCCGTCAACGTAGCTGCTAGCTGGTTAGTATCCTTATTATGGTGGCAAGCTTCGTTTTCTCCACCAGCAACTGCTCCAGATCTACTAGATCTCCTAGATCTCCTAGGGGTCATTAGTTTCAATATGAAATTCCTTTAGATTTAAGATAAAAACCTTTAGGATCTAACTCCTGAACGCACTAATCCACAATAGATAGCTAGATCTACGCTTAAGAAGCTCTTTTCTTAGTAAAAGCAACAAAAATGTTGGACCAAAAAGTGGCACAACACTCAAATCTGAATTATAGAAGAAAAATCTAAATAAGACAATATGAAAACAGTAGAAAACATAAGAATTTTATAGTGGTTCAACTAATATAAGGCCCATGTCCACTACAATCTTATCGTGGAATGTTTTTGTCACGGATACAAGTGTTTTACAGTTCAAATCAGCCTAGAAGAGTAAAAAGTAGCCTTTTTAGTGACAAACTCAAGTATAAAAAGAAGATGAAGAATAGAATGACCAAAAGTCCCCTCCAAGTGGCTATAGGCTTGCCATTTATAGAAGAATTGCCCAAGGAAGTGCTGGATCATGAAATAACAGGTCAAACTCCAGATCTGAAAAAGTAGGAGGGGAGATAAGGTCCTCTGTTCTACAAAATCATATCGGTACTGACATGATCAGGTCGATACCGATATGATTTGCTAGTTGCAAATCACACAATCTTCCTCTATTCCATCTTCTAGCTTCGATTCGTCAAGTTTCAAGCACTTTTGCCTTAGAAATCAGGTTGTTACTGGGAGGTTTTAACACCTTTAGTAACATCCTTTCCTTCAAAGCTTTTTGGAGTTGTTCATCTATTTTTTAGAAACGGACCTTAGTATCGGTACAATGACTATAACTCCAGAGTTCCTCAAAATGCTCGAAATCATATCAACATTGACATGAAGAGAGGCCGGTGCCAATCTCTCCCTTAGCTTATTTTTTCATTCTACCTCCTTGAAGCTTCTTCCCTTGCCATTCCAAGCACGCCTCTAAGTCCTTAAACCATCTCGTATTCATCCCAATGTCCGGATTCATTTTAAAGCTGCTTGGTCTTAAAGCTGGACAACACCTATATAATAAAGCCGAAAAATATCATGATTTATGCAGTCCATGTTTGGTGACTATAATAGATTTCTGACTTAAATTGAGCACTTATGCCTTAAAATTAGGTCTTTATCTTAATTTTGTTGATTTGGTTTAAAATAGAACTAGTCAAATTAACCCTTTTATATTAATGTTGCTAAAGCAGGTGCTAAAACACCTTGATTTAACGAGTGTAGTGGAGTGGGGCTTAAAGCAGTTTTACTGTTTAATATCGCTATATTGAATGGCGATCGAAGAGCGCAATAACGGGGATTTTGTAGGACTTTAGCGCAACTTTAACCGCATATCACTTAATCAACAGTATCTAACAATACAATATATATATGTTAGGTTTTGCATCTTAATTTTGGAAAAGAATTGGGAAATTTTCTAAAAGTTCGTACTGATACCATTACAAACATGTGACTCTGCCACACACATATCAAATCCTAGAGCCTGTGATTGGTGAATGAAATTTAATGCAATTTTTTCTAACAAATAACTAAAATTTGTTATCTTAAAAAAAGATTAGGAACCTCCTCTTTTAACTAATGAAATATAGATGTTCATTTCTATATTTAGATTGTGAAATATCACGAGCTATGAATATTAAAGATCTGATGAGAAAGGGAACAAGTACTTCCATCATTCAACTGGGCAAATATATGTCATCTCAAAACTACATTTATGAAGAAGACCGAGAATGATCGATGTCAATGTTTAATTCATCACGTCCTCGATTAATTACTCAAAACTTTCTTATCAACCCGACTATGAGTTTCTTTGTTCATGAATGCAACGTTCGTTTTGAAACGCCTACATTTTCCCAAACTTCATGCTAGTCTTTACAGGTTTTATTCCAATTTTGATATTCAACATGTCGGTGATGCAAATGAATATGTTAATTTTTTTTGGCAAATAATTTTAAACTAGAAGCATAGCAATCATCATCATTTAAAGCTTGCAAATATTAATTAAGAGCTCTCAAAAAGGCGTATTCTTATGTCTTCAATGTGTTTATTACAATTCTATTCACTTTTCCAAAGGAATAAAAAAGATCGGTATATGTTGTTTTAAAAGTGTCTATTGCTTACGTGGAAGTGAATTGTGTTTGATATGATATCTAAAAAATAAATCACTTTAAATAATCTATAATTTTTATCTAGTGAATTTTTTTGGACAAACTATCATTTGGCATATTTTACGATACATCTATTTTATATAATTTACTTTATTGTTGAGGTATGTTTATTCACTAAAGATCCTTAATTTACAAGCATGGAATCAAATGTTTCAAGCATCTATTTAACCAATATTTTCCAACTTTAAAATAAATAAATGATATTAAACTAATGGTACTATGAAACATAATTATATAATTGTATAATTTGCTTAGAAGATTTAAGTCCAGTTATTTTCAATGAAAAATTATACTTCCCCAACAATCTTAAAACAAAAATGTTCATCAAATAATAATATCTTTTATGAAATCAACTTTTAGAAGGCTTTTTCTGCTAGTTACTTGAAAAGATCTTCCAAAAATAAAAAAGTAATATTCTAATGACCATTACAAGGTTTCTCCTAACGTAGCTTCGCAAAATCAACAGTGTTAAGTCAAAATAATGGACTTCTTCCCTCTTTTGTCACTACTACTAATATGCTTTGTCCAATTTTTCATACTTCTTCCAAATAATTTCTCATTTGGTATAATTAATAAGTTTTCTCTCTTTCCTCCTCTTTTGTAAATACATTATATGATTTATTTTAATTACTTAATTTCTCATATATCTTCTAGTACTTTGTATATTTATTTTTCATCATTTAATTGTTATTTGTTTTCTAGTGTACATTTCTAATTTTTGTTTCTTAAAATGCAAATAATTTTTTGTTCAACATATTATTATTACTATGCATTTAATTGAAATCCATGAAAATTTATTATACTTTTTTTAAATTATGCCATCGAACGGTTGGTTTCGCTGTTGTTCTATGTAATTTAAGGGTGTGTTTTTTTGGCACGCGGAAGGGGCATGAGAAATTGACATTTGAAAGGAGAATGAAAGGAAAACGATTAACGAAATGAGAATGTGTTCTTGTGTTATGAAACTAACGTTGAAAGTGTTATTTTAATTGTGTTGTTATAAATAATTATTTTTGTTCTCATTTTATATTGTTTTAATTATTTTTAAATAATGTATAGTTAAATGAATTTATTTTATTCATAAATTATGAAATGCTAGAAAAAATGCAATAAAAAAAGACAATTTTCATTACATACTATTAGTTTGGAATACAAATATAATATTAAATATCTCTCCTAAGTTTTCCTACTAGATATATCATAAACAGTCTAAGCTTTTCGGACTTGTCTATCAATAAATTGACAGCTCTGTAGTCTTTCTGTTAGTCAGAATGTATGTGATTTCCGTTCGGAAAACAAGTCATCCTTCTGTCGCACAACCATACATCTATCAATGACATGTGTCATCTCTACGTCATGTGAAGAAGCGAGCGGCCGACGTCTACGAAGAGCGGAAATAGTAGTAGAGTGGTGCGTCTGACGCATTAGATGACAACCGGTCGATTCCAACAATTTAACCAAACTGAGCAATTGTGTAGGCCAATGTGATGGTAGCATTTTCACGGCTGCTAATGGTGGCTGAATACTAACTTTGGTATATTTTGACTCAGCCTATTATTCCTCCCATCGTTACACTTAGGCCCGTCAAACGAGCCGGGTTCGGTCTGGATATCATAAACCTGGACCCGAACCCGAACCCGATTACAATAATTGAAACCCAAGTCCGACCGGAACCCGTAGGGTATTTCAAAACTAATATCCGAGTCTGACCCGTTGGGCTTTTTAAGCCCGCCGGTAATACCCGTATACTTAACTCATAATATTTATGTTAAAACCATATATTTAAATTGCAATTTTTGTAAAATATATATACAAACAATGTTAACATATAAATTAGATGGTGATGCAGACAAGTTCATAACAAAAGTATGCAAAAACATATGCATGCATACAAACACAATGGTAAATAAATAACATACACACTCGTGTTTTGATACAATGAAAAACTAATAATTGAGTTAGGTTGGTTACGGGTCGGGACTGAATGGGGCTTGGTAGTAAAGGAAAAACCGTACCCGCGTTGACGGTCCGC
This sequence comes from Allium fistulosum, assembly GCA_030737815.1. NCBI lineage: Eukaryota > Viridiplantae > Streptophyta > Magnoliopsida > Asparagales > Amaryllidaceae > Allium > Allium fistulosum. Next base: position 490,047,495 of record CM060905.1, on the reverse strand, counting down.
GTTAATAGGACGGGTTCGGCCGGACTGCCAAAACCTGTTAGCCTAGTTACCCTTTCTTCTCCGCTAAACCCAAACCCTAACTTCAATTCTTCTCCTTGATTACCGTAATTCTATAATGTTCGGCACTCCATCTTCAAGCCCAGCATTCGGGACTCCGTCTTCAACCCCAGCGTTCGGGACTCCGTCTTCAACCCCAGCGTTCGGGGCTCCGACTTCAACCCCAGCGTTCGGGGCTCCGTCTTCAACCCCAGCGTTTGGGACACCTTCAACTCCGTCATTTTCGACTCCGTCCCTTTTCCAGCAAACTCCTTTTCAAAATCAGAACCAGCAACCGTCATTCTCCGCGTTCACTCAAAATCAGAATCAGCAGCAGTTTAATCAGTTTGGGGGAGGTGGAATGTTCAATGTTCAGCCCCAAATCACTACTCAGATGGCGCCTGTGACACCTGTTACTCACTCCTTAGCTAATCGTGATCTACAGGTTTGGAAGTCCTATATTTCAATTTTGTGCAGTGAGGTTTGATTAGTAAGTTTATACGTTTTAAATTGTTCGATCCTGCTAAATAGTACAAATTATCAATTTTGTAATTTTTGTTTTTGTTTTGATGCTATCTCCTCACCATACATTAATCCATTCTGTCTGGGTTTTTGATTGCTATGTTTAGGGCACGTTTGCATATAGAGAAAAACCTTAGGCTCTGTTTGTTCTAATCAGACCCATGTTTTTTTTTGAATGGTACTTTATATACAATATGTCACTGGGACAACACATCACATGTCAATAAACGTTCGAATCACGCCACACAAGTTTCGAACTTGTGACCTCTCGCACCAAAGCCAAATCACTTAACCACTTGGACAATGATGCTTGTCAATCAGACACATGTTAAGTTCCGATTGCTTAATCTTTTCCTCATTTAGCGCTCATTTTCTCAAAACAAAAACAAAGAAATAAATTTCAATCTATCGATGTGTTTATACTATATTTCAACACTTGTCTTTCCTCCGGAATTCAATATATCTATCAAGAATGTTTTCAATACATTCACGTACATACATAACATATGGGGAATGATCCACATCCCTTCTTATTTATCCCCTCAAATCTCTTTTCGTGTTTTTGTGTGAAATAATCGCAATGAAACGACGTGTTTTTGTGTGAAATAATCGCAATGAAACAATCTTTTCAGATACGATCCATTTACCATCGAGATCATCTTCACAATAATTTATAATATTTGAAAACTTTTAACTCCTAAACAAAATTTGAAATTGACGGTTAAAATAAGTATTTCAATTGCTCATATTGATTCACGATTTTAATATGTTACAAGTCTTGAAACATACTGAAATCTGTGAGGATTACACACGCACACACAAAACTCTCAAAATAGATATGTTTATATATGCATGCACACACACACACACACATATATATATTTGTGTGCCTGTGCACATATATTTGTGTACCTACATTATGTATATGCACATATACATACATATATATATATATATGTGTGTACATATACATATATGTGTGTGCGCGCACACACATGCATACACTTATATAATACACACATACACACACTTATATAATACGTATATGCCGGACAGAAGTTTATGATCTAGTTTTTGAGTTTTTATAGTGTATAAACTTAAAATAACCCAAAAACTACTATGACATAGAAACAGTTTACCTTACATGACCTACTCTTGATACATTAGGGACTAGAGAAGCAGAATACTAAATAAAGCTACACGCAACTGTATAACAACACATGTCATAAACTTCTGTCCGACCTTAAAAAGAAAAATTGAATATCCATAAAGCAGCATCTTTCTTTATTGTGATGCATGTTTCGCCCATTCTTTGATTGCAACTCTCTTTTCACTTGTTTCAGCATCTTCAGTTTTTAACTATGAGTTTTGTTCAGACATCAACTGGAATCTTGTTTGTTTGTACAGTCCAACTACTAATATGGTTTCTGTTAGAAAATGAAATGAACATTTGAAGCTCTTTGTTTGTTATCAAGGCATGCTCAATTTCTCTCGTACCAAATGATCAACTCTATTGTTGCAAATAAATAAATTAAAATGCACATTAAATCTTAAGCTGGAACATCCGTCTAAAGTTATATAACACAATCAAGTGTTTGTTTGAATTGAATATTAAGTTCTATTAATTTCCTTGGTACAGGTGATTATTGATGCTTACAAGGAGGAACCAGCTAATGATAAGTACCCTTTCAGAGTTAGAATCTCTTCCTATTTCTTGAATATCAAATTTCTGAGTGTTTTGGAACTATAAAGTAACTTCTTATGTTGGCCCTGTAGCATTTGTTGTTTAGTGTAACTGATCCAGCTGCTAGAGTGAAGCCTGTTGGAGTATCAGATGTAAGGTTTTCCCCCCCTCTTTTTTATGAGAATGTGCTCACATGTATGTTTAGGGTTTGTTAACATAGTGAAGACTCTATGGATATTTTGTGTGACAGATAATGTGGACGGAGGCAATGAGTAAGCTAGAAGGGATGGATAGTGTTGATAGAGAGAGGTTGTGGCCTCAACTTGTACAAGGATTTAAAGATTTGTCAAGCCGCTTGAAGGTATCACTATGTTTATATATATATATATATATATATGAATGATATATGACAAGCAATTTTAGTAATGCTTTTAAAGATTTCTTATTACAATTATTTTCTTTCCAAGTTGGTATTCGGTCGACCATTATTTAGTTGCAATTGCTGTAACACTAGTAGTTCTTTGAATTCTATACCATAGGACAGCTGCATTCTCTAGCTGGATTGTTGTATTTCATTTGAAAATGTCTATTAATATGTAGCGTGCTGCTAATTTGTTTGTAAAGATATGACAGTTAATCTTGTAAGAAATTTAATTTTCAAAACATTTTCATGACATTTCACAACATTTTCAAAACAAAAAAATAACTGCATCTCATGTAAAGAACATGACACTTATTTTATATGAAAATTTAATTGTATAAAGTAAAAGAAGAAAAGTAATCAAGAAACATTTGCGGGTTGATAGGATACATATTATGTTTTGAAAATTCTTAAAGTGGGATAACAGTGGGGATGGTTAATCTGTGTTGTACGCCTAGACAGAACTATTGATGAGCCTACCTAATATTAAATAAATTATGTGATATAATAATTGAATTTTTCTCTTCAACTCTTCTTTTTTACAGATCAGTGTTAGTATTAAATCACCTTTTTTTGAAACAAAATTATGAACTGTTAACATACTTAAGTAACGACACACATAGTGAATTATAGTTTATTCGGTTCAACACTATGCAACTTAAATTAAAAAAAAACTTCATACTTTAATGGAAGTTTTACAAATACCAATTATATGAAGTTTCAAATGCATACATGATTCTAGTTTGAGATATCAAAGCTGTTTGATAGTAGTTTGAATTCTTATGACACTTGGTATCGTGCTAAAGAGATGTAAAACATTAGTTAAAGCTATATAAACTATTCATTTGGACGGTACAAAACTCTAAATCATTGGGCCCAGATAGTGGTCCTTTGAGTTAGTTGTTTGGTACAAAATATGGTCCTCTTAAAATTGTACACTGTTAGGTAAATATCTATACCAACACACATTTGTAAGGCCGGATTAGAATGGTAATCTAAAGTTTTATCTAATAGACTTAAGCATTGAAACAACACCATGGTTAGATGATTCATTAACACTTGGGATAAGTAATGTATCTTGGATTCAAAGGGTAACATTGGAGTCTCTACATACAAGATTAGATGAAGCATGCATATTTGCTACCATACTTAGTATCAAACTAAGCGTCACATCATGAAATCTAGAAAGAGTGAAGGCAATTAGTTTGGAACAACAGAACATCATAGCCAATTTTATTTTCATATTACACTCTGGTAACTATCCACCTTTTTATCATTGTCTAAACAAGGTTTTAAATCTTAGATTTGAAAGTGATATCTCGATCCAAATTATGTAGATGTTAACATCTTGGATGAGATGAGTGTTAAAGAAAATAAAAGTTACGTTTGTAGTTTCATCTCATCTAAGTGTGAATGTTATCTTGGAGGAGATCTCGGATGAAAAGGAAAAGGTTGACCCAATGCATGAGGCTCCCACACGATAGCAGGACTATGAGGAGGTCGATAATGTACGCAGTCTTTCCCTCGCATTGCGAAGATGTTGTTTGCGGACTCGAACCTGGGTGCTCAGATCACCATGCAGGTGGCTTAACCGTTGCGTCAAAGCTCTACCTTAGATCTCAGATGAGTTGAAGGATATTTAAAATTTTGAATGTAGACTATCCACTTTTCTAATACGATATAGAGTATCTACCTTTCTATTATAGTGTGTGCACACAAGGTTTTAAATTTCAAATCTCGAACTAATATCTTCGAGGATATCTTAGACGAAATTCCGAGTATAGACTATCCAAATAAACTACAATATAAGACCATCCCTTTCTATTATAATACATACAAGATCTCTAACCTCAGATCTCGAACTGATACCTCGATCCAAATTATAGATGGAGATATTAATATCTCGAATGATACGAGTGTCAAACAATATAAAAATTAAGTTTGAGGTTTCGTCTCATCGAAGCGTGAAAATGATATCTTGAAGTAGATCTCAGATGAATTAGAAGAGATTTAAAATTTGAGTACAAACTATCCGCCTTTTTACTGCAGTATAGATTATTCACCTTTCAATCATATTAACAAAACAACATAAATCATGAGCTTGAGATGTAAGTTTAGTTTGCCTGTTATTGACTCGGAATAATATGATGAACTTTTTATTTTCTAAAGAGTTTTATTGGATTTTAATTAGAAAGGTCATTTGTAAGTATATCTCTACTATATTAAAATTCTTAGGGTATTTTTTAATGATTTTACAATCATCATTATGTTCTAATCCATGTTATAATATATTGAAACTCAAGATTTTAGATTTTAGTCTCGAATTAGGATTTCACATGCGATTTTTTATACTAGATGAAATCTTAAATGAGTTAGGTATAACTCAACTATGCATCTCACCTTGAAATTCGAATTTCAAATTTCATCTCGAACATGTTTTGGAATAATCATGTCAGTACTCAACAAAAAAAGTTGATGGTATATTTTTGTTATATATTATTTGATATTTATTTATGATATAAATGCATAATTATCGAACTTTTTTTTTCTTGTCATTGAGAATTTTTCAAAATTAAATATGTTTACTTCAAATAATATATCAAACTAAGATTACAAAGCAACAAAATAAAAATAATAATGCAAATGGAGCAATTTTTTTGTTACGTGTGATCGTGCACTAATCATCTTACATCTCCCATAAAAGTTGAAATCTTAGTTGAGAATAATATTACACTTGATTCGATTGAGAGTTTGTATTTTGTCTCACGAACCTCTAAAAATGAGATGTTGGGCAATATCTGAGTAGGTCTTCAAGATTTGAAACACTGATCAGCCACATGAATGTATATTATTTGTCAGTGACACCATGTATATAAATTAATCTAGCGACACCATGTATATAAATTAATCCGAGTAATAATAATTGCCAACAAAACTTGATTTAATGAACAAATATATTAAATATCATAGTTTTGAATTGAGTAAGAGTCAGACCAAGTACATGTAATATAAGTTTACTAATATATCATAAAGTTTTGACTATTCAACATTTAGTGACTAGTATATTCATTCATGTGTATACTCAAGGTTTGGGTTTTGCTTTTGGTCTTTTTATTGAAGATTTTGGTTATATTTTAGTTCCAATTTTGGAATTTATTTAATAGACATATATTTTACTGAATGCATATAGTAAAATGAAATATAAGAATTTTTGAACATCAATAATAATCATATAACGATTTAACAGTTAATTTTAATACATTGTCGGTCTATTAACAATAATTAACCATCAGATAATTGAATGATCAGATCTAGCTGAAAATTGAACATGCTAAATCATATTTAGAAAGTTAAAACATTTTGATTGTTTTGATTAAAAGTTTACGATTGTTCGTTAGAAAATTAGCAAATTCTTGTTCGTAAAATGGAGAAAATCTAGTTGGGTCAAGAATTAGTTAAAATAGCACACCCACTAAATTTAGATGGCATCCAGTTGTAAATTTTTGTAAAAAAAATACTTTATTATAAAAGAAAATTTAAAACAAGAATATATATAGCTGCAATTTTTTGCTTGTTTTACTTGATTTTGAGGCAGTTATTCCAAACTAAACCTAGTAGAAACAATAATAGAAAACTAGGTCCAAGATCAAGATTTTATGTTTCATTTTGATTCAAATTTTGTTGCATCTCGTGCCGATTCCATCAAAAGAAATATTTTAATAGAGATCTAAAGTATAGCATTAGGCATGTTGGTTGAGTGTGAAAAATGGTCTATATAATCAAAGCTCATTTTTGATACCAAAAATATTAGTTTTATACGATGTCGATTAGCACCAAATAGTCTCGTGTCCATTATTACAAATAAATGCCACTTTATATATGCAACAATGTTAGAAGAAACATTTTGATAATCGATAAAAAAATTCAAAGAAAACCGCTAAAAACTGTTTGATTGTACTCATTGAATTTAAGGCTAACAAAAGTTACTATTACAAGGTGAAAAGACATAATATAATATTCTAAAATTAAAAAGGAACACCATTTAAATTATGCATGGGTGTTATGCATCAAAATGCAAACTACCCGTATATAGATAGTTTTAGACCATAGTATGTGGATAACTCCTATTTGATAATAGGGGTGCACACAATCTATACTCGACCCGGTCCAATCTACCAATTCGACCCGATCCATATAAACCTGACCCAACCCAACCTAGTTCGGGTCGGATATGGGTTAAAATTTGTAACCCATATATATATACAGATCAGATATGATGTTTTATTCAACCCAACCTTATTTTAATCCAACCTAACCCTACATAAAAAACTTATTCAATATCAAGCCATTTAAGATTAGAACGGTCAACATCGAGAATAAGTATGTATTCTAGAATGAATATACTTAAAAATCATATTTGATGTCAGTCCAAGTAAAATTAAAGCAATCAAAACACATAGGGTTGACTAAGAGATTTTGAGAAGCGATTTAATGTGTGAAATGAAAATCTTACTCTAATATGCAGTCAATCAATTCTATATGATGTATTTTATAATGAAGTTCTAATAAAATAGTTATAGTGAATCGGTTATATTTAATGTATTATGCTAACTAAAATATGCCATTTTGAGTTGAACATTTTAATATTTTATTTTGAATTTTTCCTTCAAATTCTCATTTTCGTATTAGGCTTATATAAACCAACCTAACCATACTAAATTCGACCCAACTCATACTTCAACCTAACTCATATCCAATCACATATGAGGTCTGGTATGTGTTGAACTATCTTTAACCTATACTTATACGGATTGGGTGAAGTTTTTGGTCCAACCCGATCCAACCTATACTTTGTGCAGTCCTATTTGATAAACATCTTTGGAGTGTTCATCTTCACATTCAACCGATTCACGATGGTCAAGACTCGGGTTACCATGACAACGTCGGTGTATATTATGGGATACATATGCAGTCGAGTTGGTTAGCCTATTTGTAAATTATTTCCATTTTCTTTTCTTTCAAGTCCCCTCTCGTGGTATAGTCATGGTAAATAATGTTGTATGACACATCATTGGTTATAATGACATCATGTCTAATTATTCCATCCTTAAATTTCTTCATATGTGTGGAACCTCACCAAGTCATAAGTTTACCAAGTCGTAAATTTGTCCACTAGCATTTTATGCAATTTATTGATAGAAAATGAAGATTGCTCTATCAACACTTAGAAGATGCTAGCAGAAAAATTAAGTAATTTTTTACAAATTGAAGGGTTGCAATAGTAGGATCGTAGATATAGGGGGGGAAGGTATTTAAACAAAATTCCGCAGATAAATAGATAAATAAAACTTGGAGACGTAAATCTTAAAAATAAAGAAAACACAAATATATAGAGCTTCGACGGCTACACTGTAGTGCCTATTGATGCCACCAAGATTAAATAATCGACTATTTTCAACATATGTAAACATGTGATCATGCAAAAATTAGTACTCAAATTCTATGTGCAATAATTTTGACCCAACTCTATATCAATATTCAAAATTCTGGTTTTTGGTTCCATTTCGGTGGTTCAAGATTTTCAAATTCGGTCAATTTCAGAGATTTCGGTTATAGTTCCTTTCAGATTTTGTTATTCTTTTCCTTTAGAGATACATTAATAGATAATATAATGCTTGTATTTGTTAACCCGCCTTTGGCAAGGCAACATACATGCGGATTTAACCCAATCGACTGCACGATGGTCAAAGCTAGATTTTCACAGATAGCAAGCATGATCACGAGACTAAAATATAGCATAGTCGACGAACAAACATTTTGAAATGTTATCCCGTCTTTTGATAAGGCCGTGACACCAAGGAATTAACTGGAAACTAAGGACAATCTGTCCCGAAGATCGATTACACACAAGTTCACTATGGATACTGGTAAATTTTGCCCGAGTCCGGATCGAGTCACGATCGATATGGTATGACTAGCAAAGCTGTGAAAGCCAATGTTCCATATTTCAAGCCAATCGGAGTTCAAATGCTCGACATATTGACCGATCAAAATCAAGAAAAACCTCTACAACTCGCTTCCCAAACTCGCTTGCACATTGAAAGTCCAAACTTGCATCGATCATATCTCACAATCTACAAGTCCAAATGCCATCAAATTTTCACAGGAGCTTGCGTACAACCTCAAGAATGTTCATGATTGATCCCAACCCAAAAAGAACAATTTTGGATCGATGCGAATTTGGTTCGTATCGATCATGAAACTCGCTTCCACATTGAAGATCCAAACTTGCATCGATCATGTCTCACAATCTACAAGTCTAAATGCCACCAAATTTTCACAGGAGCTTGCGTACAACCTTAAGAATGTCCATGATCGATCCCAACCTAAAAAGAGCAATTTTAGATCGATACGAATTTGGTACGTATCGATCATGGATCAAGTCGAAATGTCAGGGGATCGATCACGTGAGCCCACCCACGTGAGAGGAGTCTTCCAAGATCTGGGCGAGATATTTGCAGCCTACACCTATAAATAGCAGTCCAAGGGCTTTAGAAAAGGGATATTTTGACTCTTCTACGTTGATACTCTACCGGAATCATTGTTGTAACTCGGTTGTACTGTTGTAAACCTCTGTAACTAGCGAGTTATAATCAATAAAACAACTCTTCAAAGTGGATGTAGGCTACAACGCCGAATCACTATAAATCTTGTGTTTCTGCTGCTTTCCTTTGAAATTTTGAGTGTTCTTCATATTTATATTCTCTACATACTTGCTATCTGTGATCTATGATTGTGAACAGGTGCTTTCATTGGCAATTGAGTGTTTGTGATCAATTTTGCGCAAACAGTATTCTTGAAAATTAAATACATGTTATATGTGGAAAAGTCGATTTTATTATCAACTTTTATTGTTTTTTTAATGTTATTTTTGCTGAATTGGATCGGAATTGACAAAAACATCGCGATTTGTTGAATTTTTTTGTTATCGTGTTTGATTTGTTATCCTTTTAATTTGTTTACTTGTTTATTTTATTTTTTCAGTTTCATTTGTTTTTTCTAATGTTTCAGCACTTAAATATCATATCTATAATTTGGACCAGAATTCGATTTGGATTCTCTCCTAGTTACGACCAGAATGAAATTAACAGAATGCCTAGTATTTTGTGGGAATTTCAAACAATACTCAATGCCCATGAGTTAAGAATCCTCGAACTATAATGCATAGCTTAAAGTTGGAAACCAGTGCGCGATTAGATTGGTGTTGACCCATACCCTGTCCACTCACAAAATATTAAACATTTTTTTCTAAGCACTAACACATCTAACAATGCATCTTAATAAAAATCTTATTACTCAACATACTGTACAAAAATTGTATATTATTTTGATTTCATATGGAAGTTTTCCTATATGTTCAATTTTTTTTTCAGCACTGTTGGTATGTTAATAGAGTATGTAAATAATATACACAAAAAATATTGTTATCAATATTTTGATATAAACCTTTTTAATTATATGATGTATTATAGGATTAGATTGGTGTTGACCCATACCCTGTCCATTAGTTAAACGGGCATGTAGTAAACAAAACTGTTTACCTGTCGAGGATTTCTATTGCATGGGGATCAAAATTTAATCTATTGTCGAGTGTCTGTAAAAAGAATATGTTTACGTATGCAGTAAAAACACATTTACAGGATCTATGGAGTAACAATTACATTCAAATAGCATTTAAATTAAGGTTTCCTAACTTGTTTTTATATCACAATTTTTGTGGGTGTGTCTCACTTGCATGATAATACTATCACTTTTAAAGCTCTTTTCTTTGGGTTAAACGTTCCACCAACTTTAATGTTTTTACCGTAAAATTGTTTCCTGCAGCTTCAAGATGAAGTCATTTCATCAGATGAAGAGAGGGTTAAAAAGACACAAGCTAATGTTAAAATGGTCTGTGAACTTTATATTATTTTATCACATTACGGTTGACAACCATACTTTGCATAAGAAAGTTGTTTAATATGCAGCTTCAACGGCATCTTCAAACAGACACTCTACCATGGATTCAGAAACTCAAGCGCAAAGAGCAAGAGCTTCAAAGACGTCTTATCAAGGTGTTAATTCTTCATATTCTTTGTTTTTCTGTTGCTTCATTAAATACATAATTTTTTAAATGTTCATTGGCACCAAGGTTTTAAATCTCGGATTCCGGTTGCGTTTCGTCTCGAAAATTTTACACACTATCTCGTATCGGACGAGATTTCGGGTGAGATGAGTGTATATAGGGTGTACATCTCGGATTGACATCTCAGATTTTAAAGTCCATCTTGGGACTATCTCGGAGTAACATAAATCTAAATTTGATATTTTAAAGATTATTGTAATAATTGTTATCAATATATTAACATACATAATTTATATAAATGATAATATTAATTGTACATTTTAGATCAGAGTGATAGCACGATTGATTTGGTATTAATCGAATGATTCCCTATTCATCTGAATTTTAGAAGTAAAAAAATAAATAATAAGTTTTTTTCCCTCGATGAATTAGAGGGTAAGTAAAAAATCATTAGAGTGTAATTTCTTGTAGACTCACATAAGAAGTAAAAAAAAAATTGTAAATGAAAAAAATACAACTTCCTATGAGATCTTCTATTGAGATCTCACCTCAAATTTCACTACCTTAGACAAGATGAGTGTCAAATAATATATAAACAGAATTTAATGTCTCGTTTCGCTAAATCTTGTCTCGTTCCAGTTCGAAAATGAGACCTCGAGCGAGATTCAAGGTGAGATGAACGAGATCCGAAACAGTTTGGTACAAGTCATAATGTTCAAGCCTCAAAAGACATTTTCACTTCATTTCATGCAGAGTGTTTTTTTAACGCGCGCGCGCACACATGTATATCAATGTTTTTTAATTTAAAATTTTGAGCTGCATGTTCCTATTAATTATTGAAATGGTCCTCTTATTATATACATACACAAAGTAGTCAAGGTTAAAAAGCGCAAAGCCTGCACCTTGCGTTTTTGTGCGCATTGCACTTTTCTGTGCATCTTGAGCTTCATGTTTTTTTTCTTCCCTTTTCTTTGTTGTGTTTTCAACAAATATTGCAGCAGTTGAAACTTGCTATTAAAATTGGATTTTGGCCATTAAAAACTGCATATGCATGCCAATTTGTGAATAAAACATAATGAATTCATCTCAAACCAAGATAAGAAGCTGCAAAGCCTTTCAACCAAAGTCTACAACAACAATATATATGTAAAAAGGTACAATATCCCTCAAAAAAAGCCGAAGTGTGCTTTTTCAGAGCTTTGAACCGCACTTTTCTGCGCTTTTTCAGCATCTCTTGCATCCATTGCGCCTTGCGCCTAGACGCGCGCCTTGGCTACACTACGTATACAAATATAAACTTCCAAGTTATAGATAGTACTAGATTTTTCTTACAGATTAAGTTCTAAAATGCAAATTTCATTTACCGAAAAGTTTAATTGGTAGCATTGTGCAAATTTAAACTCAAACCGTCAAATATCTTAAGAGAATGTATATGCGCACAGGCACTATGTTATCATTATAAAACTTAAAGATATTTACGTTGTATAGGCAAATATTGGACGGTTATTGGATATTTGTATATCTGCTCGTAGCTAACAAATCTAAAAGAAAAAATAGAAAATTCTATTTCAACTTGAAAACCATTTCTCAACATTAATGCTTATAAAAATACAAGAAATAAATATAATGTTGAGTTGTGAATATTCATTTATATATACACATAATATAAATCATTACATTGATAAAACATTAAATGTCAATCAATATATGTACTGAAATACACACAATATAATCTATTATCTTGATACCAATTTTGTTTTGATTCATTCCTTGCCAAGTTTACTAGGTTATGAGAATAGTGGAAATGTTGGAGGGTAAAGGTGTTCATATACCAGTGGTGAAAGATGAAATTGATTTAGCCGAAAAGCTAACTGCTTTACTAAGACAGGTTTATTCTCTTAACCCTACCGCTCTGCTACTGCAACTCTAACAAACAAAACTCCGATGTACCTGAAATCAATATTTGGAATTTCAGCTGAAAGGATCAAATGCAGAATTACCCAAGAAAGTACAACATCTGCTTGCTGTAACTCGTGCTAATGCTCATATTGGTTACGGTTCAAGCTATCTCCCTGCTTCTGCGAGAATACATGAACAAAGTCTTCTGGAGATGCAAGAAGTAAGTGCATGCTTTAATATTCTTCAGGACCATTGAATCAGGTTTCCTGATATCATTTTTCTTAAGGCTGCAGAAAAAGTATGATTTGCAGTCTATTTTGCTCTTACTTCCACGTTAAAACCAAATCTGGAAGTGCTTGAACTAAACTGAAAATGTGGATTTTTAAGTTCAGGACTATTTAGGGACTACAGATTGATAATGTGAATATCTATTTTGCAAGATGTAGCAATAGCTGCTGCACTCAACTTTGATCTGAACATGGATAAGGCAACTGTTTTCATTTGTTTGGGGATGTTATGGCGTCTTTAACTAGTTTATAGTAGTTTCATTTCTTTAAATTAAAAGTAAAATATGAAAGATTTTAAAAGCTTGAAATGCGCTGCAGGTCCTGCAACAAGAAACCGAAGCCATTGCAAGGCTAGCAAACGTATTAAAGAAGGATACCAGGGATATGGAGATTATTATGTCTGAAGGAACAATAATGGTTGAAGATGGAGTCGAAAGGAATCCTTTCAAGAGACTTCAAACTTAATTTTACTTTTCACCTTCCCAAATGACGCAACCGCATTGACTTCTTCCTCTTCAAACTATGTTAACTAACATCATTGCCATCTCAAGCAGTCATTTTCTACTTGGTCCTGAAATCCATAATGCTTGCCTACATTCTACTTATACATCTGTATTAGTTGAAAAAAAACAAAATATACAACTCATAATTAATCGTTTGCATTTTAGAAAGTACCGTTTTCTATTTTATTCAAGTTTTTGATTAGTATTGAACCATATTTTATTAAAGTAGTACCTGATGCTGTATTTACCTTTATCAAATTTGTACACAATTTGCATATAGCTTCAAAACCTTTAATGCAATGTTGGATGTTATTAAAAGAATGGTGCATTGAAGTGGGTAACTGTGATGTTTCAAACAAATTTCAAACTTCAAACTAATTGCAAACGAGAATTAATCTGTAGTGTTTGTATGAGTTGGTTTACCGTTTACGCTAGTTTGTTCTCTGTGTTTTTAGCCTGCTTTAACAGTAATCCAGCTGCTGGAAGTTCAGAAAAATCATATAAGTTGACATGTTGCACAGGTTATTATAATCATATTTATTACAAAAGTGGCTTCATGCTGACTTATAAACAAAACAAGAGAGCAGCCAAAAGAGATTATCATATCATATGAATTCGGCACAGATAAAATTGCAATATCATATAGTCAAGGACGATTTTTTCAAAAGGGACCTGAACGTATTTTAGTTTTAGGTCTCGTCTAAAACTAGATCTCGTTTTGAATATGCCTTGCGCAAGCAGGAATATTTTTTTTTATACGTAGAGCTTGCGCATTCCATAAATGCGCAAGCTCTATGTATAAAGCTTGCGCAATCTATATATGTGCAAGCTTTATATATAAAGCTTGCACATATATGGAATGGGCATGATCAAATTCGACTATCAAAAAGACGGAGAGCCCATATTTGTCTTCATTTACTCATTTCTTCATCTTCCTTTCAAAATCCTCCAAAACACTGATCCTAAATCCAATTTTTTTACCAAATCCAAATCTTCAATCACCCTGTCAACCAAATAGTTACTAAAATATATATGAAATACTCTTCTTCATTCTTACAAAACAAAGGTAATAATTTATGTAGATAAAAACGGTGCTCAAATTTTGCAATTTTGTTGGTGTTAAAAATTAAAAGTTATTGTTGTTAGTGATGTTAATTACTAGGTAATGATGTTCTTATTGTTGAATCATTTGGTAATGATTACCGAAATAGGAAACCCTAGTAGTAAATTGGAAACCTTAATTGATATGTTAATGTTTTATTGTTTATTTTGACGTTAGACATAAATGTTTGGGAGATAGACGATGAATGTTTATTTTGATGAAACATTGTGATGATCTTGAAGCGAAATCGGTGCTGCAAGCTCAAGTCATATTGACGTTGATGTTGATCATGTTTCGGAAACACAGTTCGAAACAATACCGCGTAAATTCCATTCTGGACCATCAACCTTAGACGCTCGTTTACGTGAAGTTGTTTCTACCGAAAGACCTAGTCATCAAATTTGCGTTGACGGAAATATGCCGACGCCTATACATCCTGTTGGTCCATCCATGGCACGAGGACAACGGCCATATCCAAATTGTTATTGTGGAGATATGTGTGTAGTGGTTGTTTGCGGAAAGGAAAAGAATGCCGGGCGAAGATTTTTCGGTTGTAGTTCGTACAACGAACACAGAATGAATCCTCGTGAAGTTGATTGTTGTAGCTATTTTAAATGGATTGATCAATCCTTGTGCGAAAGGGGACTCGAGTAAGTGTACGAATTGCAAGCCGAAATTAGTCGTCTCAAAAAGGTGAATGGAGAACTAAGGGAAAGCAGTGGGAGGCTATGATTTTGCTAGACGTTTGGGACCAGGTTAACGTTGTCATATTTGGTTTTTTTGTTGAATTGTAGTATTTTTAATATGATGTTCCAAAAATGTTTGTTTTTGTTTTAACACGTACTGTGTGCTAGCTAAGCAGTTAATTATGTTGGTGAAATACATTTGGCAGTGTTGATTATGTTGTTGAAATACATTGGTTACGTTATTAAATTGATTCGCTTGTTTGTTTTTTCTTAAAGATTGATTTGACTACTTTTAGTTGAAGATTGCCTACGGAAACAAAATCTACTTGGAAAAATAAGGTATTAATTTAACAAATTTATGTTTAGAATTATGTCAAAATCAAGATTTTGAATGTGGTATTGCAATTGATTTTGTAGATAATGTCAAAGGTTTCAACTATATTTTACTATGATGGAGAATTGTTGGTTGATGATGTAGGTAAACCGAGATATGTTGGCGGAAAGCGAAAAGGATCGACAATAAAAAATCATTGTAGTTTTGAAGAGCTTAAACAAAGGGCATTTGAAGTGACAAAAGTCAATCCTGTGATGTATGATTTAAAATTAGCGGTGAAATAGGTTCGAGATGATGGTTCATCCGCTATTGATTTGGAAGATGATGATGATTTGAACTCTACGTTTTCGGTTGGAATGAGAGTGATAGAAATATATGTTGCGAAAGTGGAACATGATAATGTGGTAGAAACACAACCGACAGTAATTTCCGTGGATGAGTATGCATCCACCATACAGTTACAAGAAACATAATGGTCGGCGTATCCTTCTTATCTTACAAGTCATCAAGGCTGAGAGTTTACAAATTTACTCCACAGGTACAGCGGAATGGTTGGAGTTTCTTCTTGTCAAGAACAAAATATGATGCATAACTCTATACGTCCAAATCAATCGTAAGCGTTGAGAAAGTGAGTAATATTATACTTTGGCACTTGTATTTTGACTTATGTTCATGCAAAATATCTTACCGTTATTTTTTGTATTCGTAGTGTCGAAGAAGCATTAATTGGTTGTGTTGACGACGACGATGGTGATCATGTTGATATTGCAAACGAGAGTGAAGCGCAATTGGATAACATGGAACTAGCTTGTGCGGATGATGTAGATAGAACTTGGATCCATCAAATGGAAGTTAACAATGATGCAATCATATATGCAGACAATGAGGAGGCTGATGATGCAATTGTCGAAGAAGAACAAACCACTTATAAAGAGGCTCTAGCCGATGATTTATGCACTGCAACAATAATGGTGAAATCGATAATGGAAAACTATCAATTAGACGTGAAAATGTTTGGAAGAGAATGTGCTGAGAAAGGATCACGAGTTGGGTTAATTTTTGAAAGTAAGTAGAAGCTTGTTGAACAGTTATGTGAATGGGCGATTAAATGTACAGTTTCTTTTCAAGTTCTGAAATCGCGTGCAAATCAATACACAGTCCATTGTGATGTGGATGAAACATGTCCTTGGCGAGTGCATGCAAGCCTTTCGGTGAGAAAAAAATCAAAATTGGTGGAAAATAACTACATATGGCGGCGATCACACTTGTTTAAATGCAACAATCAACTCAAAACATCAACATGCAACTTCAAAGTTTATATGTAGCAAAATATTTCCATTGATTAAAGCTGAAACAAACATGACTGCAATAACTGTTCAAGAGACAATGTGCAATATGTTTCATATTAAAGTGAGTTATTCTGGAGCCTGGCATGGACTACAGAAAGCTGTTGCAATGATTTATAGAGATTGGGAATCATCATATGCAGAATTGCCAAAATATCTTCGAGCCCTGCAAAGTACCAACCCCGGAACCGTGCATGATGTTATTCATAGCCATGGTGTTTTTGCTGGTGCTTTATGGGCTTTCGGACCTTATATTCATGATTTCGACCACTGTCGACCTATACTGTCTATTGATGCCACTCATTTATACGGGAAGTATCTGGGTACATTACTAGTAGGTAATGCTGTGGACGCAAACCAAGGTCTATTTCTGTTAGTCTTTGCTATTGTACAAACAGAGTCATGGAAAACGTGGAGTTGGTTTATTCGTTGCATATGGAATTATATTCCATCCGTCCGTACCAGATGTATTACTTTTATCTCAGATCGTATGAAAGGAATTCCACGTGTGCTTAGAGAAGCATGGCCAACTGAACATCATCATCGCTTTTGTATTCGTCATATTAAAGCAAATTTCAAGAAAGCGGGGTTTGGCATGGATGAGCTACAAAATTTGTTACATGCATGTGCCACGACATCGGAGGTTGTAAAATATAATGAACTTCGAAAAGAGTTGAAGGCTGTAAATCGAGATGCCGATGCATGGATTGAAAGAAGTATGAAAAATCAGGAATCAAACTGGACTCTTTGTCACGACGGCAGTGTAAGATTCAATATGATGACAACTAATGTTTCCGAAAGCTCTAATGGTATGCTGAAAGGAACTAGGAATTTACCTGTTAGATCCTTGGTTGCACGTACGTTTCATCGATTGAACCATTACTTTGTCGAACGTCGAACTCAAGGAGAAGAGTGGACGCCGAGGTGGGAAGCATTAGCACAGAGAAGAATGGAAGAATCAAGGATCATGTCGATAAAGAGATATAGCTTCATAGAATGACAGGTGAAAGATGTTCATATTTTTGATTATACGGTGAATATCGAAGATAATGTCGCCAAATGTTCATGCAACATGCCAACGTTAGATCATTTTTCGTGCTCCCACGTATTAGCAGCTTGTTCACGTGGTTCGGATGGTGCTAATAGAGCATAACGACCGGGATTTTCGACCCTCGAAATTCGACACTAATACGTCCACTGTATGTCATGCCAAGAAATCGAATGTCGAAAACCCGATTGTTAGTGGAAAGAAAGAAGGAAGAAGATAAGAAGAAAACTAAACAATACAGAATCTCACAGCGGAACGAAAAATCTATAATATACCATAAACCTTTCCACAAAAGCAAAACTATAATATGTGTATATACAACCATCAATCAGAGTATACAAACCTATTTCAGCCTGGACAATTATAACAGTCTGTCTTCACAATTGCTAATAAACATAACAATGAATACAGCGGAAAATAACCATCTACGTGAATAAATCTCTGAACTTCCAACTCGTCTATTGAAGCTCCAAGCATCCAAACTAATCTGTAATATACTCTGTCTGACCCGAGCATTTTAATAAAATAACACCCGAGTTAGTCTGGAAAACCAACGTGAGAAAACACACCCAACTGGATTTTAAAGTTATAAGAAAATCTTTGAAATAAAAAGGTATCTTGTAAGACCACACCACACATAAACATGGACGACTTTTACCTTACTATAACCATAACACTTTTATAGAAAATCCAGTGATATTATAATAGTGTCTAAGTACAAATACTTATTAAAATAGCCAAAATTATTACATTAACTAAATTCCAGCACACTAGGCTCTACAATCAAAACTGTAAAGACACGTATTGGAGAATGAATTTCATACTATGACCAGGTAAGGAACTACCTCTGATGGGTGCATCTCTAGATCAATGCACCCGGGTCTGACAAGAACATCTTGTACCCTGCCACATAGAACCGGCCTACCACTTGACTAGTAGTACCGAATATGTCATCATCCCGTTCTTCCAGCCTTAATCGAGATCTCTCATACACAACCAAATCCATCAAAATAGGGTAATCTACAAAGACGATGACATACCCTAATGGGAGCAACCCACTTAGCCTTGCTGCATGCCCTGTTTTAGTCATTTCCCGGTTGATGAGGCTTGAGGCTACGTTTACCTTTTTGAATAACAATTCCACTTGGAATGCTAACATTGCCTTCCAGGCAACAATGCAATGGTAGCATTCATCCATACAAGCTGTTCTGGGTCTGAACAAACCAATCTCTTCAAAGATCCCCGTCTTCATTATCTTCAAGATTTCACAATTCATAGTGCTCAAATCAGATCGAAGTGGTTTTTAGATAATTAAATCCGATCTCGGTCCCTTCGAAACGATCAACGAATTTGGCCAGATTTGATAGTCCGTTATTTGACTATCAAATTACACACATAAGCAGTCAGTAGGCCCATATTATAAATCTTTCAACCATTTATTTCAAAATATCTTACAAAGATATATATTCAAATCTCTTCAATATTTGAAAACAATTTCGAATACTTATATCCATAACATGATATTTTCAAACCATATCAGCACTTAGAAATATTTCCAAGTTCAATTTATAATTTCTTTTACGAATTCAAGTCATTTTTGAAGTTTCTGTAGCTAACTATTTTCGAAATTTCTTAAGTTTTCAGAAATCCCATTATAGGATTTCTTTTATAAAATCACATCCGTTCAATAAAAACCGGTTTACAAATCTCGAGAGTATTTATAAATAGTGAATATTAGGCTCAGGTCCCTAATAAGTTTCAAAATACACAAAAACCCCAGCAAAAAAAAGTATGTAAATTAAGTCCCTAGAATTTAGTTACTAAGTAATTGCATATAGTTATGCAATTATTCACTGAATAATCGCAGAAATTTATGCAACTATATCCTAAAGTTGCATAAATTTATGCAATTTTTTCGGTGAAAAATTGCGGATTTTCAGTGAATAATTGTGGAAATGTCTGCAATTTTTTGATATAATTGCATAAATGTCTGCAATTATTCACTGAATAATTGCATAAGTGTATGCCATTATTCGGTAACTTAATTCTAGGGACCTAATTTACAAACTTTTTTTACTGGGGTTTTTGTGTATTTTGAAACTTATTAGGGACCTGTGCCAAACTGTCCCTTATAGATAAATTCCAATTACTTACTTTTAAATTATTTGTAAAGTAATAAGTATTTTTAAAGAATAATAATTTACTTTCCAAACCCGTTTAAGCAATTATTTAAAATACCAAAACACTTTTAAATAAATATCGTTAACTCATTCCCAATTCATTTTTAAATAAAACAAACCAATTTACAAAACTTATTATAAAAATTTAAATCCTTTTCAACTAATATTAAATATTTGAATAACCAACTTTATGAAATATTTCAATACTAAAAACAGTTTTAAATTACATGCTTTAATAAATAAAAATCCCCTTTTTAAAACAAGACTTAACTTCTCGATAAAAATATATTTTTAAAATTCCAATATAACCAATTTCAATTTATAAATCTCTCTCGATTCATAACACAAATCGACTTGTGTCTCCAATTTCACGACTATTTCCAAATTCAAAAATAGAATCCACTATTTCTTTCTAAACCGATTTCTATATCTCATTATAAATTCTCACTGCGAATTTATATTTCTAGTTTATCAAATGAAAATCATTTCACTTTATTTATACACATCGTTTATAAATTTATAAACTCATTCGGGTTTCACTTGTTTATAAAACATTCTCATTTATAAACTTCATTTTTAAATCTATCACTTTATAAATCCCATTTATTTTTCAAATCTATTTTAAATATTGATTTCAACTCCTTATCCATATTTTCAGAAATATCATTTAAAAATCCATTGTTAAAAATCCATTATATAAATTATTTTAAAATCTCTATTTAAAACATTTTACGAATAGTTAAGTACAACCCAAAATCAAATCATCGTTTTATCCAAATCAATTTTCTTTAAAATAATCCAAAACTCAATATAAATATTTCCATTTCCAGAATATCCTTTGAATTTCTTTTTAAAATTCAAAAATATAATTTATGGTATTTATAATTCCAAAATTAAGTCTAGTGCTACTATAACATCCAATAAATCAAACATATCAGAATCCATAGCAGGATATTCACACACATCATATATCAACATATGTAAAACTAAAATCAACATTTTTGAGGAATCCAGTTGGATCCCTCCAACCTGTTTCCTTGCACCCACAAATGTTATATAACATAAAATAACAATCCCGCTTCGAGGCGGGATATCGCACTAAAAAAGGTCATCCGCTATTATGCGGGGCATATAGCGTCTCATTCGCTCCAATCGGCGGGAATATTCAGTCCAACTACTAATATATATACTAACATATATAATATAACATCCAACTGATAATAATTTATCAATCCATCCAATCAACCAATAAATAATTTTAACACTTTAAAATAAAACCAGTTATCCAAAGTGAGTGAGATTTACTCACCAGGGTTCCAATTGTTGCTTTCGCATTCTGGTTGGTCTATGGTCGAACGACGTTCGGCTATAGCTCAAAATTCAACTAGTTCGAATCTTCCTGAATTCAGTTCTATAGTGAAGATCTCGTTATTATGAACCCAACGCGACCGACCGCGTTGGATTTGGACCTAAAACGAGCAAATTATAAAATTTATAGGACTTGAGATTTAAATATAAATTTATTTCCTTAATCCATACTTACTTAAACACTCCCTCCCTCTAATCCCTCTTCCTCTCACGATCAACATACGCGAACAGTCCTTCCATAACTTCATCACTGCTGCCCCTCTGCCCCACCCGAGAATGCCGCACCCTCGCCACCTTCCCCCCAGACCCTCCAGCAACCCATGTCACCGGCGCCACTACCCAGTTCACCGCCGATGTTAAGAAAAACAAACCCAAAACCGCAACCGTTCACCTCCGATTCCCACCACCATAGGCCACCATTGGCCACCAACTTTTGGCTGAAGCTAGCTCTCACCCCCACGATCATTTCCCCTTCAGGAACCATCACCAAACAATCAACGAAATCTCCGTAATCAATAAAAGTTGCTCCGCCGTTCATTTCGATTTTCCCACCTCCACACTGTGTGAAATGCAGATTACGGATCTTAAGGTTGGAATAACACTAGAGGGGGGAGGGGTGAATAGTGTTTTATGTATTTTTTTAAATCTTTTTGAATTTTGTTCAATTTAAACACCAACAAATGCAATTCACAAACACAGATATAATATCAGAATCAGACACAGATGCAAATACTAAATAAAAGCAGTAAAGGAAAGAACACACCAGGATTTTATACTGGTTCAGAGTTACCCTACATCCAGTCTCGTACAATCGTACGGATTTCTTTTCAAAATAATCTCCCAGATTACACCCTCGGTTTCAAGGCTACAAGCTACACCCTTCTGTATTCGAGTTCAGGGCAACTCTCTTGATTTAACCAGGCTACAATATCACCTAATTGATTTCCGGGGCTACAATCACACCCAATTGATTTCAAGGCTCAACCGCACCTTTTACTCAACAGTTTGATTTACAAAAGATTCTATAACTCTGAATAGCACTGAGATCTTATAGAGAGAGTGGCAGAGAATCAAACAAGAGATAATCAAGTTTGATTCACTTGGTATTTTGGCAGAGTATAGTTTAGGATTCTTTAGAATAAACGTGGAAGATGAAGAGGAGAGAAATTAAATGAAAATCTGGTAAAAATTCGTTTAGAACTTACTGGTATTTATAGTAGAGCAACATCCATATCTATTCGTTAAAGGATACAACGAATAAACACTTCTTTTGAAAATTGAAATTTGAAAATAACGGACACCATGTCGACATGGGTGGTTGAGGTATGTCGACATGCTCAAGGCAAAATTGATGTTTTGATTTTCTTATTAAAATTGGTTTCTATAATTTGTCAAAACAATTTCTAAACTTTGTAAATATATTTGAATATAGTTTAAACATATAAAAGAGTTTAGAAAATAATTTTTAATATATAATCTTAATCTATAAAGTGATTTAAAATCCGAGTATATAAATATTTTAAAGCTAAATATTTAAAATAAATATTTAAAACAAGAGATGATTTAAAAACAATACAATTTTGAAATCAAAATATTAAAAATGATAAAAATAGTTTTGAGGCTAAAATATTTCAAACAAGAGAGATGTCTTTTTGAAAAGAAAGTTTTGAAAACATTTTTAAAAAACAAGAGATATATTTTTGAAAAACATTTTTATAAAATTAGTGGATATCAAAATAGGACCACTATATGTTCCACTAGATATTGTCGTGGGTTCCATCCCACTAGGGTTCCATCCCTTTAACAGGCTCGAAGTGGATTCCATTCCACGAATAAATTTCAAATAAAGACGAAAGTGCTTTCAAGAAGTTTTAACATAATTCTAGACTAACTACATTATCTTGTACTGTTTGAAATCTTGAACTCTTGATAACTTGATTTCTTGATACTCATGAGTCTTCAATCTTGATATCTTTGATCTTTAAATTCATCAGTCTTGTATCTCTATAATGTACAGTCTTCATTCTTGGTACCAGCATGTTTATATTCTGCATATACATATATATCTAAACCATAACGTTAGTATTTATATTTTATAACAAGTCCTAAGGTTGTTGTCATCAAAACCATCATCTCAAGGACTAACACACACACCACCAACGTCCATCTCCACAGTCCAAGTTGTTGAGCTTCCCATACTCTACAACTCCCTAGTTGATCACCTCGCCTGAATCGATGCCGATTGGCCTCGATGATTCACGGCCGTTGGATGAGTGGGTTTATTTCTAAAGAGAACGAACGTTTCTCTTTTTATTTTTATTTTTTCTTCATTTAAAAATGAAGAGGGAACGCGTTTTAAAAGAAGGAGATAGTTGCGATCATAGGTAGGGCGGCTAAACTGAATATAGGTGCGGCTGATGAGATGTAATAGCGGTTGTGAATAAAAATATATTATTTAAAATTTCAAAATTTCCCATTTAGTAACTTAAAATCCCGAACTCCTATCGAGACGCGCCGTCTGGCATTTCTAATGTTATACCCTATTCCAAACGCAATGGAACAAGTTTCGAGACCTAATTCGATCGTATGGAGAAGATAGCTTTTTGAACCCAATTATAATATTAAATCTTCAATATTAATTTCAAAGCGTTTCTATCCCGTACGACCAAACGGTGCATTTGATCTCTACGAAATTTGACGGCGTATTATAATTCATTATTACAGATCCAATGACACTGGTTTCATCGAAATCCGAGACTATGCCCCGGAAGGCTATTTTCGTTGCTATTTAAAAATTTTATTGTCTTTTAAAATTAGCTAAATCACTTTTAAATCCAATTAAATTTTTTATTGTCTTCATTTTTATTAACTAGAATTTAAATAAGCTTTGAAATTATTTTTATCTAGCTTAAAACTCAAGATTCCATTATTTAACCAATTTCAATTATCAAATTTAACGATTAAATTATCCAATAAATCGCTATATTTGAAATCCAAGTTATTTAATTCATAAAATTAACTTTTTAATATTTAAAATTGATTAAACATTCCAATTCCAGATCACTAAATTTTGAGTCGTATCATTCTTCCCCCTTAAAAGAATTTCATCACCGAAATTGCCAAGGTAGGAAAAATGCCCAAACCCATTTTTTATTATTTAAATAATTTAGTTGAAACTATTTTGCCAAATTATTTTAAACCCTTAAAATTTTCCAAAATCAATTTGTTGAAATCTTTATATTACTTTTACTAAGTTTCCAATTTCATATATATATTTCCAACTAATATTATCTCATTCACCATTTCAGGTTATAATCCAAAATCAAATTATAGTTATTAAAAATTTTCTTCAAAATTTCTAACTCCTTAAATATTCGAAAATTTTCGTCAGTGTCTCCTTTGCGCGGCTAGATTAGAACGAATACAAATCGCCACTACGGCCCAAATCAGCAAAAGAAAATAAAAGCAAAGTGGCTCAACCATAAAATCATCAAATCAACAATGATTTAAACATGTACCTTTTTGTCGGGCAATCCAATTTTCTTATGAAACCAAAGACATTAAATTAGCTCTTGCTTTTATATACCTGCATCTTATTTACCAATGATATCCAATCATATTACTCTGCATTTTCAATTTCCAACATTTGCTTTACTTTAGCCCGTACGATGTACATATACCATCCGTATGCAATATCAAATCTGATCGCTCACTCGATCACACAATTTCACTTTCGAACTAGTATCGTTCACACGACCACTCTAGTGCAGACTCAGATCTGGTTCCTTGATTAGAAACCGCCATTCTCCTTGCATAGCTATGTACTATGATAGAGAATTCCAGAATCAATCAAAAATCCGTATCCAGTGTTCGCCGTCGATAATCGAGTGAAAAATCCTTGTTTGGACCGACGTAAATCATGTCGAATCTGGACTAAACCGTTATGCGAATAGAGTAATGTACGTATAATCTACGTATTTATTGCAATTGATTTTTAGCTATCCCTAAATTCATTTCATTTACATTCATTTCATATACATTCACTTATTTACAATCACTATTCACATTACTTAATTCACATTCCCTTATTTACTCACATTAAGTTCTTTACATAGTATATTCCTTAAAACTATTATTACTTAAACATCATTCCATAGAATTTGTTTACTTAAGTTCATTTTAAAACATTTTATACAACTTAAGTCTATATCCATTTTATATCAAATCCAATTTTTATTCACTCAATTCCATTGTTAAATTTCAATATTTCAACCATATTCCAAAATCATATTCACTCACTAATTTATTCAATTAGTTCATTCCTTAATTCATTTCCAAAAATTATTTCATTTAGCCCAACTAAGGCTAAATTTTTGAATTCCACTTTATTTAACTTAATTTAAGTTAACTTCTATTCCACAGTTCAATTTCAAATTTTTACTTTTCTACATTCACATTCAACAATTTAAAACATTGCTTTAACTTGCTAATTCCCAAATTTTATAAGTTATCAAACTTATTTTCATATTTCCAAATAAACATTTAAAAGAAAATCCCAGAGTTTAAACACCTTGTTCTAAAGTATTTCAAGTCATTTCTGAAATCATACACACACACAATCCCTTAGTATATCAAGTTACCCATTTGAATTTTAACCAAAACCAGTTTTACCAAACAAATTCCAATGGTAGCAATTCCTCTCTTGGAAACTCGAAAATGAACGTCAATGATGCTGCAGTCATCACCGAAATTATTTTCCAACGACTGAAGTGAGTTCAGTGCTTTGATTTCCTTTAAAATCCTTTTAAAAATATTTCCATTCTAAAATATTTTCCAAATAATGCTATTATTATTTTCCTAAAACTTTGAAAAACATTTTCAAAACCAACGGGATTTAAATTTCCACACTTCGAGCTTTTAAATCCTTCCTAATTTATAAACCGCTTTTATACGTCATATTTATATAATATATTTCTGAAATTTCATTTTAATTTATAAATCATATATTTATATGATCTGATCTTTGGTTATAATAAATATTTCTTACTTGTTAATCTTGCTTTCACTATAATATCAACTTTTATTCGATCATAACAACAAGCAACAAATGATAATAGTTTAACATTATCATTTCCTAACAACCAAGCACACCATATATACCATGATAATTTATGAAAAACTATTCCTTTATATGTAAAAATAATCAAGGTAAAATTATTTCATTTACCCAATTTCAAAACAATACCCTGTCGAATTACTCTTTCAAGTGTTTAGAGACCCCTCTCAATAACGTTAATTACTCGTATTGAACATAATCCATAAGCCACTCAATAGGTCAACCAACACAATATAAAACAATTTTATATCACTAACAAATATGCGCTCATATATATATACACTCAAACTCATTCTAGGGTGCTACTGATCCTATCTCTAGTGAGTTACCCCACCAAAGCCAAGGTTCTCGCTTAACCTTTAGCTTTGATACCAAATGTAACGACCGGGATTTTGGACCCTCGATAATCGACACTAATATGTCCACTATTTTAGATGCCGAGAAATCGAAGGTCGAAAACCCAATTGTTAGGGGAAAGAAAGAAGGACGAAGATAAGAAGAAAACTAAACAACACAGAATCTCACAGCGGAACGAAAAATCTATAATATACCATAAACCTTTACACAAAAGCAAAACTGTAATATGTGTATATACAACCATCAATCAGAGTATACTAACCTATTTTAGCCTGGACAGTTATAACAGCATGTCCTCACAATTGCTGATAAACACAACAATGAATACAACGGAAAATAACCATCTACATGAATACGTCTCTGAGCCTCCAACTCGTCGTTTGAAGCTCCAAGCATCCAAACTAATCTATAATATACTCGGTCTGACTCGAGCATTATAATAAAATAACACCCAAGTCAGTTTGGAAAACCAACGTGAGAAAACACACCCAACTGGATTTTAAAGTTATAAGAAAATCTTTGAAATAAAAAGATATCTCGTAAGACCATGCCGCATATAAACACGAGTTTTTACCTTACGATAACCAAAACACTTTTATAGAAAATCCAGTAATATTATAATGGTGTCTAAGTACAAATACTTATTAAGATAGCCGAAATTGTTACATTAATTAATTCCAGCATACTAGGCTCTACAATCAAAACCGTAAAGGCACGTATTGGAGAATGGATTCCATACTATGAACAGGTAAGGAACTACCTCTGATGGGTGCATCTCTAGATCAAAGCACCCGAGTCTGACAAGAACATCTTGTGCCCTACCACACAGAACCAGCCTACCACTTGACTAGTAGTACCAAATATGTCATCATCCCGGTCTTCCAACCTTAATCGAGATCTCTCATGCACAACCAAATCCATCAAAATAGGGTAATCTAGAAAGACGATGACATACCCTAATGGGAGCGACCTACTTAGCCCTGCTGCATGCCCTGTTTTAGTCATTTCCCGATTGATGAGGCTTGAGGCTACGTTTACCTTTTTGAACAGCAATCCCATTTGGAATGCTAACACTGCCTTTCAGGCAACAATGCAATGATAACATTCATCCATACAAGTTGTTTTAGGTCTGAACAAACCAATCTCTTCAAAGATCACCATCTTCATTATCCTCAAGATTTCACAATTCGTAGCGCTCAAATCGGATCGAAGTGGTTTTCGGATAATTAAATCCGATCCCGGCTTCGAAACGATCAACGAATTTTGCCAGATTTGATAGTCCGTTATTTAACTATCAAATTACACACATAAGCAGTCACTAGACCCATATTATAAATCTTTCAAACATTTATTTCAAAATATCTTACAAAGATATATATTCAAATCTCTTTAATATTTCAATATTTGAAAACAATTTCGTATACTTATATCCATAATAGGATATTTTCAAACCATATCAGTACTTAGAAATATTTCCAAGTTCAATTTATAACTTCTTTTATGAATTCAAGTCATTTCTGAAGTTTCTGTAGCTAACTATTTTGGAAATTTCTTAAGTTTCCAGAAATCCCATTATAAGATTTCTCTTATAAACTCACATCCATCAATAAAAACCGGTTTCCAAATCTCGAGAGTATTTATAAATACATTCCAATTAATTAATTTTAAATTCTATTTAAAGTAAAAAGTATTTTTAAAGAATAATAATTTACTTTCCAAACTCGTTTATGTAATTATTTAAAATATCAAAACACTTTTAAATAAATATCGATAACTCATTCCCAATTTATTTTTAAATAAAACTAATCAATTTACAAATCTTATTATAAAAATTTAAATTCTTTTCAACTAATATTAAATATTTGAATAACCAACTTTATGAAATATTTCAATACTAAAAATAGTTTTAAATTACATAGTTTAATAAATAAAAATCCCCTTTTTAAAACAAGACTTAACTTCTCGATAAAAATATATTTTTAAAATTCCAATATAACCAATTTCAATTTATAAATCTCTCTCGATTCATAACACAAATCGACATGCGTCTCCAATTTCACGACTATTTCCAAATTCAAAAATAGAATCCACTATTTCCTTTTAAATCGATTTCTATATCTCATTATAAATTCTCACTGCAAATTTATATTTCCAATGTATCAAATGAAAATCATTTCACTTTATTTATACACATCATTTATAAATTTATAAACTCATTCGGGTTTCACTTATTTATAAAACATTCTCATTTATAAACTTCATTTTCAAATCTATCACTTTATAAATCCCATTTATTTTTCAAATCTATTTTAAATATTGATTTCAACTCCTTATCCATATTTTCAGAAATATCATTTAGAAATCCATTGTTAAAAATCCCTTATATAAATTATTTTAAAATCTCTATTTAAAACATTTTATGAATAGTTAAGTACAAACCCAAAATCAAATCATCGTTTTATCCAAATCAATTTTCTTTAAAATAATCCAAAACTCGATATAAAATTTCCATTTCCAGAATATCTTTTGAATTTATTTTTAAAATTCAAAAATATAATTTATAGTATTTATAATACCAAAATTAAGGCTAGTGCTACTATAGCATGCAATAAATCAAACATATCACAATCCATAGCAGGATATTCACACACATCATATATCAACATATATAAAATTAAAATCAACATTTTTGAGGAATCTAGTTGGATCCCTCCAACCTGTTTCCCTGCACCTACAGATGTTATATAACATAAAATAATAATCCCGCTTCGAGGCGAGATATCACACTAAAAAGGGTCAACCGTTAATATGCGGGGGGCGTATAGTGTCTCATCCGCTCCAATCGGCGGGAATATTCAGTCCAACTACTAATATATATACTAATATATATAATATAACATCCAACTGATAATAATTTATTATCAATCCATCCAATCAACCAATAAATAATTTTAACACTTTAAAATAAAACCAGTTATCCAAAGTGAGTGAGATTTACTCACAAGGGTTCTAATTGTTGCTTTCGCGTTCTGGTTTGTTTATAGTCGAACGACGTTCGACTATAGCTCAAAATTTAACTAGTTCGAATCTTCCCGAATTCAGTTCTATAGTGAAGATCTCGTTATTATGAACTCAACGCGACTGACCGTGCTCGATTTGGACCTAAAACGAGCAAAATATAAAATTTATAAGACTTGCGATTTAAATATAAATTTATTTCCTTAATCCATACTTACTTAACTTAAACACTCCCTCCCTCTAATCCCTCTTCCTCTCACGATCAACATACGCGACCAGTCCTTCCATAACTTCATCGCCGCTGCCTCACCTGAGACTGCCGCACCCTCGCCACCTCCCCCCCGATCCTCCAGCAACCCACGCCGCCGGCGCCACTACCCAGTTCGCCGTCGACGTCGAGAAAAACGAACCCAAAACCGCAATCGTTCGCATCCGTTTCCTACCGCCATAGGCCACCATTGGCCACCAACTTTTGGCCGAAGCTAGCTCTCACCCCCACGATCAGTTCCCCTTCAAGAACCATCTCCAAACAATCAACGAAATCTCCGTAATCAATAAAAGTTGCTTCGCCGTTCATTTTGATTTTCCCGCCTCCACACACCACCAACGTCCATCTCCACCGTCCAAGTTATCGAGCTTCCCCTCCTCTACAACTCCCTAGTTGATCACCTCGCCTGAATCGATGCCGATTGGCCTCGATGATTCACGGCCATTGGATGAGTGGGTTTATTTCTAAAGAGAACGAACGTTTCTCCTTTTTTTTTTCTTCGTTTAAAAATGAAGAGGGAACGTGTTTTAAAAGAAGTAGGTAGTTGTGATCATAGAGGTAGGGTGGCTAAACTGAATATAGGTGCGGCTGATGAGATGTAATAGCGGTTGTGAATAAAAATATATTATTTAAAATTTCAAAATATCTCGTTTAGTAACTTAAAATCCCGAACTCCTATCGAGGCATGCCGCCTGGCGTTTCTAATGTTATACCCCTATTCCGAACACAATGGAATAAGTTTCGGGACCTAATTCGATCGTATGTAGAAGATAGCCTTTTGAACTCAATTATAATATTAAATCTTCAATATTAATTTCAACGCGTTTCTATCCCGTACGACCAAACGGTGCATATGATCGCTATGAAATTTGCTGGCATATTATAATTCATTATTACGGATCCAATGATACTGGTTTCGTCGAAATCCAAGACTGTGCCCCAGAAGCCTATTTTCACTCGTTAATTAAAGCGAGTAAATTTCAACATTAGCTAAATCACTTTTAAATCCAATTTAAAATTTTTATTGTCTTCATTTTTATTAACTAGAATTTAAATAAGCTTTGAAAATATTTTTATCTAGCTTAAAACTCAAGATTCCATTATTTAGCCAATTTCAATTATCAAATTTAACAATTAAATTATCCAATAAATCGCTATATTTGAAATCCAAGTTATTTAATTCATAAAATTAACTTTTCAATATTTAAAATTGATTAGATATTCCAATTCCAAACCACTAAAATTCTGGGTCCTTACACGTATTTGACTTAATCTCCACGTGGTACACGATGGCTAAGTATACCGTAGCTTATGCTCCTTTATTGCACCATGTACCAGATAGTCATCATTGAGATGTCTACGATGGTCCAATTATACAACCATCACCAGTGCACAGAAATTCAGGACGTCCGCGGTCAACTCGAATCAAAGGTTTCATGGATCCGCCATCTTCTTCCGATCATAATAGATGTAGCAAATGTGGTTCTATTGGCCATAAGAAAATACATGTCCGCGTTGAATTGTATGAGTTGCTGTATATCTTTGTTATTTAATATTTTTATTTATTTATAATGGAAGAAGCGTGTTAACTTGCTAAGAAGTGTGTAAACTTGCTATTGCATATGTTTGTTTTTTTACTTCACATGTTAATTTTTTACTGCGAATCTTTATTTCTTTTCATTGTTAATTTCTTTGCATTGCTAATTTCCTTTCCTGTAATTGTTGTGTGGTGGAGAAGGTTGCAGCAGCTCTCTGTCTTTGACAGAGAGCTGCTGCAACCTTCTCCACCACACAACATTCAATATGAACTATAATCAACAACAAATATAGCATGCAAACTGCAATTGAATATCATCACCACTATTAAACATCGTCAACATCAAAAAGTAAGATCCAAAATGCAATTGAAAATCATCAACACTAGGTTCAACAATATATACAATCAACCTGTTTGAATTAATGAAGTTTCCTGATATGAATTTGAAGATGATTTGTATGAAAGATAATTTGTGAAATGAAGAGATGAATTGTATTGCAAAAGTTACAATGTTACATTGTCTTACAGACGTTTATATAATGACTTGTACAGACTATGGGCTAAACGAACATAGGCCCAATTATCTTTTATCTAAACCCTATTGCTTTGTACCACTACACATACATCAGAGAATACGTTATTTCTAACATCTCCCCTCAAAGCGATTAGGGTTAGGTTTCCAAACTTGCACCGCCATTCGATGAAAGCCATCTTCTCTTCAGATTCTGGCAAGATTAGAGATTCATGGCTGTTGATGAGACATGAGGAACATCAGTCTGTCTTATTGCTGAGTCGATTGCTTGAATCTTCCTCAGGTTTGACGAGATTTGGTTCAACTTTCAGCTCCTTTTGAAATCGAACAAAGCTTCTTGCTGTAAGTGGCTTAGTTAAAATATCTGCAGTCTGGTAAGTAGCTGGTATGTGATTAATCTCCAGCTTCCCTTTTAAAATTTGCTCTCTTACAAAGTAGAGATCGATTTCTATATGTTTCGTTCTTGAGTGAAGGACAGGATTTGCTGATAAGTAGACTGTGCTTAAATTGTCACACCATATTGTTGATTTGCTATTTGCATTCATTTGTAATTCATGCATAAGTGATTGTATCCACATGACTTCTGCTGTAGCACTAGCCACGCTTCGATATTCCGCCTCTGTGCTAGACCTAAATATTGTGTTCTGTTTCTTTGAGCACCATGACACTGGGTTATCACCTAGGTAGATGCAGTAGCCTGTGGTAGATTTTCTATCATCGGGATCTGTAGCCCAATCAGCGTCTGCATAGCCGGTTATACTGAGGTGCTTGCTTCTCTTTAATTGAATTCCATAGTTTGCTGTTCCCTTTAGATAGCATAGAATTCTTTTGACTGCTTTCCAATGTTGATCCAGTGGTTCCTGCATGAATTGACACACCTTGTTAACACTATACGAAACATCTGGTCTAGTTATGGTGACATATTGTAATGCCCCAACTAGACTTCTATATTGTTTGTCATTAGGTATGGCTTCTCCCCTGTTTTTGGATAAGTGTTGACTACTTATCATTGGGGTTGGTTGAGGATTGGCATTTGACATCTTTGATCTGTTTAACAGTTCCTTGATATATTTGGTTTGACACAGTGTGATTTCTGTAGGAGATTGCCTTTTAACTTCTATGCCTAGAAAGTGGCTAGCATTTCCAAGGTCTTTAATTGAGAACTCCTTGTCATGATGTTGAATAATTTTGTTGATTTCTGTCTCACTGTTTCCTGTGATAATTAAATCATCAACATAGATAAGTATATAAATTGTAATAGTATCATTAATTTTTGTGAACAGTGAGTTATCTGATTTTGTGAATTGAAAACCCATGTTATACAAAGTAGTTTTTAACTTCTCAAACCACACTCTTGGTGCTTGTTTGAGACCATATATGGCCTTATTTAGCATGCACACAAGTTTTCCATCTTGTTGATATCCTGGTGGTTGTTGTATATACACTTCCTCTTTTAACTCTCCATTGAGAAAAGCATTATTTACGTCTAGTTGTCTGATCTTCCAGTCCCTGTACAAGGCAATAGTGAGAATGATTCAAATAGTTGTTGGTTTTACCACTGGCGAGAATGTTTCATTGAAATCGAAGCCATGTTCCTGTGTATATCCCTTTGCTACTAGCCTTGCTTTATGTCTGGCAATGGTGCCATCTGGATTTTAATTAAGCTTGTATGTCCATCTGCATCCCACAATATTCTTATCCTTAGGTAGTGTAACCAGATTCCATGTCTTGTTTTTGATAAGGGCATTATATTCATCATCCATTGCAGCCTTCCAGTTTTTGTCTTTGAATGCTTGATCATGTATTTCTGGTTCTTATGATATGATGGATGCATATATTTTTGGTTTGTATATGCCACTTTTTGATCTGGTGATCATATGATGTTTGGTTGTCACTTGATCTTCACTGTGTGATGATTCAATGCCTTGATCTGAATTGTTTTCTGTTTCATTATACTCTGGAGTTGTTTCAGATTCATTTTCAGATTCATTCACATTTTGTGTTGACTTTGATGTGCTTTCAGGTACTTCAGATGACTCTGCCTGACCTGGTTGAACAAACACTGTGTGTTGTGGAGCAGAGTCCACTAAACTATCTTCAGTCATCATCTGTGTCCATTCTGATGGATACAAAGGTATGGGAGGAATTGATACATTTGGATTGTATACTTTTCCTGTAGTCTTGATGTTGATGTTAGAGTAGGGAAAGACATGCTCATTAAAAACTACATGTCTGCTTATAAATATTCTACCACTGCTATCAATACACTTATAACCTTTTTGGTTTGATGCATATCCAAGAAAAGTGCATGGTGTTGATCTGAAATTTAGTTTGTGTGCATTGTATGGTTTGGTGTAGGGGAAACATAGACAACCAAATGCCTTTAAGTTTTGATAATCAGGTCTTATTTTGAATAGCCTTTCTATTGGACTTTTATCTTCTAGAACTTTGGTTGGCATCCTATTTATTAAGTATACAGCAGTGCTAAAGGATTCTGGCCAAAACTTTAAAGGTAAATTTGCTTGACCAAGTAGTGTTAGGCCAGTCTCAACTATGTGTCTGTGTTTCCTCTCCACTAGACCTTTTTGTTCAGAAGTATAAGAACATGTTGTTCTATGAACAATTCCTTTTTCATTGAAGTATTTGCTAAGAGTCTTAAACTCTCCACCACCATCAGTTTGTATAATTTTAACTTGATGGTTGGTTTGTTTTTCTACTTGTGTGATAAAGTGTATTGTAGTGTGATGTTCTTCAGCTTTGTTCTTAAGAAAGTATACCCCAAGTGTATCTAGAGTAAGCATCAACAAAGGATATATAATATTTATATCCATAGTCTGAACTAATTGAGGCAGGACCCCAGAGGTCAGTGGCAATCAATAGTAATGGTTTATCATGTATAGTTACAGAATCTGAAAATGACAACTTGTGACTTTTACCCATTTGACAGTATGTACAAATATAAGGAAGTGTAATATCATCAAAAGGAATTTTGTTTTCAGATAACACCTTTTTTTACAATATTGACACTAGGATGACCAAGTTTGTAGTGCCAGATATCAAAATTGCTCAGTTCCTTTTTACTCTGAGCAAGTTCAAAAAAATTACAAGTTTCAACACATTTATCTGCATTTGATTTTCTTGACTCAGCAAGAGTAAATCTATATAGGCCTTTCACAGCTTCACCCTGCAGTAAAATTTCTTTCATTTGAATGTCTCTAACTATGCAGTGTCTAGGATAAAATTCAAAGTATACATTGTTATCACTTGCAAATTGTGATACACTTAGAAGGTTTTTCTTTATCTGTGGTACCAACAGTAAATTATTGAGATATAGTTTTCTTTCACCTTTGATGCAAGCAATACCAGTGTGTGTGATCTTAACTGCCTCATCATTTCCCATGTGTATGGTTTTATTACCTTTGTATTCCTTGTTTCCTAGATTTAGTTTGTCCAAATTGTTGGTGATGTGATTAGTTACACCAGAGTCTGGGTACCAGCTTTCATCAAGTCCTTGATCTTGCCTGTTGATGTCATTTTAACTACTTGTTCTGTTGCTGTTTGTTTGATTACCAGTATCTTGTTGCATTTGTGCCATGTTTGCACTGTAGTTCCCATTTCTTTGAGTATTTGGGTTCTGGCCCGGAGTATAATTCATATTCAGTCTAAAATAACACTTTGGAGCTGTGTGACCAATTTTCTCACATATCTGGCATTTTGGTCTGTTGTTGTTGTTAAACCTTCCTCTTCCTCTGCCTCTAACTGGTGCATTTCCTTTATTATTGTTACCATACTGATTCTTGCCTCTGTGGCTTGCTGCATAATTGACTGTCATGTCAGAGTCTGGAGGTTTCTTGAATTCTAGCCTTCCTTCATGGGCTAGAAGTATAGCATGAACATCCTCTAGAGTTGGTGTTGTTCTCTGAGATGATATGACAGCCACAAAAGATTCATAATCATCACTCAGACCACTTAGTATGAACAGTACTTGTTCTGATGCTGGTACTTTATGTCCTGCTGCTTCAAGAAGATCACATGTAGTCTTGATTTTTGCAAGATATTCTCCCATTGTGTGATTTTCTTTTCTAATGCTGTGAAGTTGTCTCTTATGATGCATTACTTTAGCTGCAGATTGTGAGTTAAAAATCCTTTCAACTGTTGACCAAACACCATTTGCAGTTTTGCTGCCAATCACTTGTGGTAATAGTTTTACACTTATAGATGAGAGTAGCCAAGAACAGATCAGACTATCTTGTCTCTGATACTTTATGAATTCTGGGTTGCTAACTGTTGTGTTTTCTGAACCAGTGATGAATCTTGGTGGGATTATAGTGGTGCCATTGAGGAAATCTTCAAGCCCATATCCTCTGACAGCTATTTCAACCTGTACCTTCTAGAGAAGATAATTATCTTCTTCTAGATGAGCTGTAACCAATTGACTCTGTGGGCTGACTATGGTTTTGATGAGACTCTCTGTTGCAGTTTGATCAAAGTGAGACGTTGCTGGTGTTGCTGAGCTATTGGCCATGATGCAAGATCAACTAACTGTGACTTGGTGAAAAATGTGGGAGTGCAGTCTTGATTCAAGAACTGTTAACTGTGGGAAGAGGTAAACAAGAAGTTGTCTGAAAATCTTCAAGAAACCAGGTAAGTATAACCACTAACCCAGATGATTGGTTTCAATGATGGGTTTTTCTGGTATGGTGCGATTCCTTGGTGTTTTGATGAGTTTAATGATGATTTTTCTTGTTCTCTTGCAAAGAATTCAAAATTTGCTTTTCTGGAGGAGTAATGCAGCCAGTATCACTGCGATACTTAGGCACGACACTTTCTGCCTTTTTGAACTGAAAACTTTTGAATTCTTTTGATCTCAAATGATGAGTATGATTCTGATGAGATTCTGAAACTTCTGGAATTGAATTTTCTGATGGTGTTGTGGTGTTGCCGTTAGGCTTTGATTAGCTCTGATACCATGTTTGAATTAATGATGTTTCCTGATATGAATTTGAAGATGATTGTATGAAAGATAATTTGTGAAATGAAGAGATGAATTGTATTGCAAAAGTTACAATGTTACATTGTCTTACAGACGTTTATATAATGACTTGTACAGACTATGGGCTAAACGAACATAGGCCCAATTATCTTTTATCTAAACCCTATTGCTTTGTACCACTACACATACATCAGAGAATACGTTATTTCTAACACAACCAACGACATATACATCAACAACCTCCTTTTCGACTAAAAGAACAACAACATATGTCGGACAAACAACAATTCACCTCAACCACGAAGCCTTCTAAGCTTAACAGGTGTGTCTCTCTTCTTCTTCTTTCTTCTATGCACGATTGGAGTCGAACCTTGGCCTTCTTCAAATGTTAGAGTAGGTGTTGGAATCGGGATTTCTTGTTCTTGACTGGGCCCGAAAATTAATTCTTCTTATTATCTCTCCCACTACGACGACTCTTCCGCCTGCTCTTGTGTGGATTGACCAAGATATCCGAAGTGTTGTTCTCCTTCGTGCCAAATGGGTCATTGAGCCTGAATTTCTCCACCGACGTGTTGTTATTTTCCTTCATGCCAGGCGGGCCATTGAGCTTGAATTTCCCCGACGGCGTGTTGTGATCCCTCCCCTTCCGTATGTGCCTCACCCCATTTCGTTTGTCCTCCCTCCGCTCCCTCTACTATTGTATGTGTCTCCTCCGTAGAACATGCTCGTTCTTCTACAATGCGCAAAGGTTTTGCCGGCCTTCTTGGCTTGTTTCGACCTAGAATCGTATCAAGTATACGTCATAGGTCAATGCATTTGCTTTTCACCTTGTCCGACTCCATACGACTATCTTCGATTTCGTCGACCACATCCAAAGCGCTATATATCCCGCTTACCTACGCCAAATTCATAACAATGTATCAACGAATATGAGCTAAAAATTGAACAATCAAAATTTATAAATTACAATACTAACCACATCACGCTCAAGTGGGGCACGGGGAATGTACGCAACCAATTTCCTTGCCGACTTTTTTAGAATATAACGGCAAATAATTTACCAATACCAATACTCGTACTCGCTCAACGGTGTTGGGGGCTCACGTGCTCATTCAGCACGATCAATTCTGGAATTCCATAACGCAATACTTTCCTGCAGAAATGCCATCCAACTAGGGGGTTCTGGGTCTAAGGGCACAACAAGATCGAGAATGTGATGATAGTCAAAGCCAAACTGTCTCATTACTCGGTCAGGAGCATATAATTCAAAGTCAAAAAAAAGAATCAGTCTGCTCTTAGCGATCCAACCAACAAACATATTCTCAATGTCCGGATGCCCAAATTTGTTCACTAAAAAATATGGTTCCTATGTAACGGCGTCATCCGCCAACAAATCCAATTCATTTCGGTAAAACTGTACATTTTTTGAGGTTTCACGCCAACTCTTAGCACAATTTCACCTACACCCGAATGGAAGATACAGATCTAAATCAGTAGGAATTCTTACAGGCGGCCGTCCAATAGCAATATGAAACCAAGACCATATTTGCAACAACATTGCAAAACCACCTAAAACTTTTCTTCGTTGCAAGACAACGTTTGTCAATTCACTGTAGAAATAGCAAAGTACATCACTGCCTTAAGAATAGTAACCACAGTTTGCTAAATCATACAGAAATGGTAAAAATTTCAAATTTAATCTACCTTTCGAATGATCTGGAAAAAGACGGCAACTTAAAAAGTACAATATGACAGTACGACCGCGACGAAGTATATCTAAATCGATCGCACCTTCAGGTAGTGGTTTAGAAAATTCACTTTTAAACCATGTAATTGCTAGCTCACTTTTAAACTTAACAGCCTCTCTAGGTGGAAAAATACCAAGTAAGTCATGACACAATTCCAAATAATCGATATCCAAATTTTGTGAACATACCGGGAAGCCGTCTGCGCCTAGATCAAAAATTAAATAAACATCGGCTAGAGTTACCGTCATTTCACCGACTCTCAAATGAAAAGTATTTGTCTCCGGCCTCCATCTATCGCACAAAGCGTAATAAGGTGATGATCTAATTGAATGTAGTCAATTTGCATAGCTTTCCAAAATCCGGCAATTCTTAGGTTCTGCTCCAACCTAGGATCTTTAAAGTCTATTTCCTTTAGCTTGCTCGAATGGTCGCAAAGCTTAACTGTTTCTACATCCCGATAATTATCAAAGAATTTAAATTAGTATTTCATACTTGCATTTTGGTTTACCATTAATGCATTGTGCATAGAAAAATTACCTCCATTAGCACATCATTTTGGCTTTTATGTTGTTCTTTCGAGTCCGGGAGCCAATTCTACATTATAAACATCAACCAATTAATCAATCAAACATCTATTTCCCATCTAAGGTTTTGGTTTTAGGATTACTTTATTTCTATTTGCATATTCAACAATGATACCAACCATAAGAGTAAGTTGTCATCGACATCATCAACACTACTTCTTCCATTAACAACAACAATCACTTGTTAACTAATAATCAAATTATTTTTACCTCTAATCACCGTAGATGAAAAACTTCCTTCCATTTTTAGCGTAATCAAGTAGTTGCTTTAAGGAATAGTGGAGAATAATGTAATTGAGGATAATGATTTGTATTTGGATTGGGTTTTGAACGAGAATTTGGAAGGGTTTTGGAAAGAAAATGAGAAGGTAGGGGAATGAGTGCAGATCTGGGCTATCTGTCTTTTTGATGCTCGAATTTGAGCTTGCGCAAACCACAAGTGCACAAGCTTTATGTACAAAGCTTGCGCACTTATGGATTGCGCAAGCTCTATACCTAGAGCTTGCGCATTTGTGGAATGTGCAAGCTCTAGGTATATATAAAAAAATTAATGCTTGCGCAGTCCATAATTGCGCAAGCATTAAAAAAACCGGATCTAATTTGGCAATTAGTTTTTAATTGAGCCTAAAACAGTGTCTTCTTATTTTGAGGAGTTTACTTTGAAAAATTGTCCTATAATCAATAAATACTTAGCCGAACCTCCAAAAGTTGGAGCTTGTATGGATGTAGATTATCTCAAGCTTGTGTTTTGATATAAATGTTGAGATCACGGAGAACTATAGAAGGATGAGTCCATGGATTCCTTTCATGTACATACACACACATACGCATGTTAATATGTATATATATGACCTCAATCAATAGGAAAGAAACTCACATTGGATGTATATTGTTTCATTTCAAACCACTCTTAAATCATCGTGCAATTTACTTCAGCATGATTCTACTCATCATTCTACTCATCGTTTGTGGTATTTGATTTCTTTGAGTCAATTAGTGCTTTCCTAAGATTTTTGGTGCTTTCAAAAGTTATTTTCATTAACTGTTTAACCCACTCGGAGTTGCATGGTATCCTTCATTGTCGATCAATAATGCCTTTCAAACTTTCAAACAACATTTGTATATATAATACTCGTTTTTATTATGCCACATTTCATTTTCTTCAATTAATACAACGTATAATTTACAATATAACTATAGCCATATAGTATTTTATGTAGAGTTTCATTTTATTTTCTTATGTTGCTCAAATTGTATAATGCTAAATCATCTATTGTACGTACGTAGCATTTCATTTTTATATAACACAACTATTAGATGTGATTCCGTTCATGCTGCTAGGGTTTAATTCGTTAGAAGTAAAAGCTACCAATCTAGTATGAGAAGAAGATGTGCAATGAAGTGGTGGTGCGGTGAGAAGGATAAGACGAGGATCACGGTTGGTAGGAAGAGGAGTAGGCAAGGTGCTGAAATGGCAATGTAGGAGAGGAGAAGAGGAGACATTTTCGATTAGAGGTTTCCGTTTGGAAGGAAAATAGTATTTTGGGGAAATGAGAATGACATATCACTGGGATTAATTTAAGAAAGTTGTATGTCGGAGAATAAACTTTATTTTAATACAAAACAGTTATTCCAATAAACTTGAAATATTTTATAAAATAAACTAGATTGATACCGGGCAATTGTAGAAAATGTCATGTTTGTGGATTGTTTGGTGAGTGGAGTGTGCTATTGAGTACTACATGATATTATTTTGAGTGTGATGTTGAGAATATTACCGTGTCGTAACTTAGTTCAAACATCCATAGTTGCACACAAATACATCAGGTACCAATGGTACTGGTTAGTTTGAGTAACAGTAGCATGCTTAGCATCATACAGTAGAGATAACAATATATGAGGACCGTTACAAAAATAAGGAGTGGATGGTTAATGAAAATAAAAGGATTCATATTTGAAAATTTTGTTCAATGCACAGAGTGGTATGGACAACGGTTAATTTCATATTAGAATGTATTGAATAGTAGCATGCTAGTTTTGATTACCTTTTGAAATATATAGTATCCGAAATGTGGATATCAAACAGCATGACCACAAGTACAAAAAGGAAAATTTGTTATGAACGCAGCGACAAATTTCAGTGGGCATCACAACCTGAGGTTCATTGACCACCTTAAAAGTTAGGCATGTTCTTCCACCTTGTCAAATTGCTGAACCCCTGCTGCTAAAGTCAGGCTGTCATGTTCTGCTTTTATCAAATCCACGTAATTTGTTATTCATAGACATATCCCTGTACCACATGTAAAATGAGTAAACAAGGTCAAATCTGAAAATTAGTTAAGTTGAACATTAAGTAATGAAACAGTTAAACTTAATAGTGCAGAAATAGATGACTCATTCCCAAGTAATGCCATAGTAATACCACAATTTAAGTTTTTGTCATATTTCATTTAGTATATCATGTGAATACAACATGATAGCATAACTTGCCAGTAAGTTAGATAATATGAATCCCTGTGGTATGAAAAATTGCTCAAGCTTCAGAAACGAAGTAGATCAATTTTCCTTACAAGTTGTGGGTAAGTTGACCTACAGACCTGGACTTACCCAATTATTAGATGCAGTAAAAGATGCTATTGAAAGGAGAAGCTCACCTGCTAACCATGTTGAGAAGAATAAAAAAAGAAGAAGAGCTGAGACGGAGATATATAAGCGATATAGAAACTTAACCTGTGGGTGTTAATGATTCCATGTTAATCGAAAACTCCGTGGGCATTGTCGGTTCGTAATCTGAAATACTTGCTAATTGTTTGTAGAAATAATTGTAACATTTTATAACCGTATCAAAATGATATTTCTGGGGTTGTGTAAGTCCCATTAACATGGCATCATGTATTAATATGTAAAACATGAATAATTTACGATTTGAATAGAAGTATGTACATATAAAAGTGGCATTAAACATATTATGATATAAAGAAATTCTCCAAAATAGAACATAAAAAATTCATTAAAAAAAATATAAGCAGAAAAGATTGAGCTTTAGTATGTAAATTTTAGAAATCTATTTTACCACTTATTTTTAATAACATCTAAGCATTGTACTATTATATGCATAAAAGTACCAATCAGTTACATAAGTTATGCATTTACAGGAAACATTATTATACGTTTACTGTTAATACATATTGGTAACCATCAATAATGCAAGTCGATGATTAAAGAATATAACTTTTAACATGGCTCTGATGGTTTGTATACAAAACTCGGTTAAAGTATCATCACGTGCAAAATTATAGAAGATCTCTCTTAAGATCAAACAATTCCATCGAATGAAGTATGACTGTATGTGTGATAACATCTACTATACCATTGCAATTGCTCGGGATAAACTCTTTTAGCTTCTAGCCCTATTTCTTAGTTCAAGACCCTCTTACTAACTGGAATAAATTAAAGAATTGATTGATCTGTTTCGTCCAAAATGAGCTGGTGTTATGAACTTATAATCATGGAATCGACTGAATAATCAGATTATAAGTTTATTCCATACCGGACCAGACCGGAATAGAGTTATGTATATTCTTATTATGGGAAGGGGTCTGATATGTAAAGGGCAAATAAATACGTTATGACCTATGGTAAGAATCATTTTTGATTGAGATAATTTTAATATTAAAGCAGTTTAAATTACACGAAGGTCAGCAACTACTCCGTATTACAATTCTAGGAGCCGGAATAAAACAAATGCAGTTTTCAAGATAATGGGTTATGCAATCTCATATACAGATTACTTATGTCCAATGTTAAAGACTATTTTTGCAGATAATATAAAGAGCAAGTAACAAACGTGGACACAATATTTTATTATTCCAAGAATTTGTGTATTAAACATCTCACAAAAGGTAACTCACACGTTCACAACTGCAAGAAAAAGATTAGATAGACCCTGTGGACCGTCTACAGAGTGAGCTAAGCTTATTCATATGTGAAAAGCAGTATTTTTCAGTAATTGCAAAATGTTATTGCAATTAACACTTCTATAACCAAACATATGTGTAATGTGCCTTATCGTAAGAAATATGAACAAAAACATTGGTAATGAAATCATAGCATCTTGACAAATGGTAAATGAGAGCGATATATTTTTTAAGCAAAAAACCAACAAACAAAGTGAACAGAATTTAAACAATTAAGACATTTAGTAGTTTGATATCTATTGTGAACAGATTTTGGTATCCAACGATGTATTATTGCTCACAAGCACCTGGAGATCTGATAAATAATAAATTCATCAACAATATTTTAAAATAATATACCGTCACATGTGCGAAACTGGGATACAAATTTCATGGTCTGAGGAGGAACATAAAATGTGTAGAAAACCTTAAAGTTCAACTTTCAGACACGGAGGTTAAACAACAAAAAGTATGTATTGTATTGTTTGCGCCAAATTTGGTCACAAACCCCAAATCTCAATGAAAGCACCAGTGTATGAATACAAATCAGCAATATTCAAACACAAATATCAGATCTAAGCAAGCAACAAACAGCAATCCAGAAATAACGAACAGTGACACACAATTTATAGTGGTTCGGCTATCTCCGGCCTACGTCCACTTCAAGGTTTTTATGATTTTATTGCTTGATGCTTAAAGATTACAATTTCTTATCGGATGTACAATGATTTTAATCTGAATCTAAGGAAGCAATGGTGATCTGGAGCAAATCTGGCAGAGTCTGGGCGCCCTTTAGCTCTCAAAATTGTCCGACCCCTTTTCTGAATGACCAGGGGCTCTATTTATAGGTGTAGGAGGCTGATATTTCGCCTGAATTTCGAGAGACCACTTCTGGCACGTGAGGGGGCCCACATGCCCGCTTTCAGGAAATCCGGACCTACTTTGGGATCGATTCGAAATCCATTCGAATTGATCAAGAAAACATCAAATCGAGCTGAAATTTGGTGTGGACATTCTTCAACATGTATTCAAGCTTCTGTGAAAATTTCATAGCATTTGGACTTATAGATCTCGAGTTATGATCGATTCAAGATTGCATTTCTGGTTGATATGCTCCGTTCGAATCGATTCTCTTCGAATCAATATGGTCGAATCGATGAC
Organism: Allium fistulosum; assembly: GCA_030737815.1. Taxonomy (NCBI): domain Eukaryota; kingdom Viridiplantae; phylum Streptophyta; class Magnoliopsida; order Asparagales; family Amaryllidaceae; genus Allium; species Allium fistulosum. The sequence continues at coordinate 490,002,684 of CM060905.1, read as the reverse complement.
TTTGCGCATGAGGGTATTGACGTGGCACGCGTCTCTCGTATCGATCCGCCTTCCACTCCGAGTTGGCTGGGTCGACTCCGTGATTCTAGCCGCCTTGATCTAATGGATTCGAAGACTTTTATTTGCTCATGGATTCGAACAGGAGCTTCGTCGTATCGATCGTGACACGCTATGGTTGATCGATACGAAGCTGTTGTAGCAGGATGGATTCGAGCATACTGTTACCCATGGATTCGAAGGACTTCCAAGTTTGATGGTTACGAACCAGATGGAGGCGAAGTTCGCTTCCTTCCGATCGATGCGAATGCCATCGATTCGAACTCCGGTTATACTGATGGATTCGAACTAGCGATGTCTTGGATGGATTCGAACATAAACCATGCCGATGGATACGAAGGAGACGACATCGATGGATACGAAATTGTGGCCTTCCCCTTCATCTTGCATCGATCATATCTTGAGTATACGAACTCGGATTGACTTGAAACTTGGAACGTTGGCTTCCCTGGCCTTGCTTGTTATGTCTTGTCAATTGTAGCCCGATCCAGACTCGGACAAAATTCATCGATATCCATGGTGAACCTACGATGCACAATCGATATTCATGACTAGTAATCATTGATTTTCAGTTAATTTTTTGGGTATCTCGGCTTTGCCAAAAGGTGGGATAACATGTATAAAAGCCGATTATGTGAAATGGTTGAAATGTAATACATAGAACACATTTTTCTCGAAGTTGAGATTTTAGATTATTTAGTAGAATAGTTGGCTAATATGTTAAGTTACACAGATACATGAATCAAAGTTCATAACTATGGCGACCACTGCATTATTACTTGGTTAAAAAATATATTTCTCTGCCGTGGATGGATGTATCGTAAAGTTAGAGTACACAAATACATGAATGAAACGTCCATACATCCGTTTCAAATAAATATACCAAATATTTAATAAATCCTAAAAGTTACCCTATTAGAAAGATTATGTTAGGGTTATCTCGCATGTGTTAAGAAGGCGGTTTGAAACTGGAATAGTCTCATGTCACTAAATAACTTGGAGAAGTGGTGTATAAATATGACTTGAGACAAATATCATTGTCCCAGTGGTTAAGTGCTTCGACTTTGGTGCGAGAGGTGACAAGTTCGAAACTTACGTAGCGTGATTCGAACATAAATTGACATGTAATTTGTGTTATGTTGTCCCAGTGACGTGTTGTATCTAAGTACTATTTGAAGAAAAAAAATGACTTGATAGACACGTAACATTGGGGATTTTTTGGTTACGATAAAGTGTGTGCTAACTCATATGCGTACGTCATGGGTTGGAGATGAAAAGCTTGATCCGACCATTTTATACAAATTAAACCCACACATCTTTAACGAACCCCACATAATGACTTCCTATTGAATAACTATCTTCCAAACATCTAATACCAATTGTGCAGAAATAAATCTATACAAAATTGACGACATTACACGTTGCAAATGCAATAACTTGTTATGACGCAACATCACTTTGCAGTTTTACTTCAGTACAGTGTACGTACAAAAGTCGAGCAATGACAGTAAGAGTAAAGTAAGACCCTAAACTTGTACTTTTATTTAGCTTATACTATAAGAGTATATTGATTTAAGGGGTTTTTTGGATTTGGCCTAGTTTTAAAACTTATTATCGCAAATAGCCCAGTTTTAAAACTAATATCAGATTTAGCCCTGTTTTGGCCAGCTCAGCTCCGAGCTGGCCAAAACATACTGGCGACTTTTCAAAAGTCGCCAGTTTTTTTTTGCGCAGAATACATGCTACTTTTGGGAAGTCGCCCACTGGCGACTTCCCAAAAGTCGCCCGCTTATTTTAAAAAAAATGGGCGACTTCTGGGAAGTCGCCAGTTGGAGACTTCCCAAAAGTCGCCCATTCGGGGCTCTGCAGCATAACCAGAGCCTCCCTTCCTTCCTTCCTCATTCTTACCTCTTCCTCTTCTATTCCAAAAAACACCAAAACCTTATAGCTCAAAATTTTTGCCCAAACCCAATTAAATTTGGTTTTAATATTCTTAAAAGTAGTAGATTTCGAAGATCTACCTCAAGCATAGCAAAACGTCATACGGTCGAATCCAATCAAGGTATGCAGTAGAAACCCTAAGTTTAGAATTTAGGTTGCAAACTAAATTCTTTTTTGCTTGATGTAGAATGGCTCCTAGTTTTATTCCACCTATATGCTATTTTGATGGTGAATTGGTTATTGACGATTTAATGTGTGCGAAATATCTTGGTGGATCTTACAAACCGGCTAAAGTTCGAAGAGGATCTACTTTTGAGCAGTTGAAAGAGTCGGTTTATAAAGCAACAAAGATAAAACCAGAAGAGTACGAGATTGAAATAGTTTGCAATTGGCCAACAGATTCCGGATCCAAAGCAATCAAAATTGTTGACGACGAGGATGTTGAATTAATGTTTGCTGCCTCGACCAAATCTATTGAGTTGTTTGTTGGGAAAAAAAGGAGATCGGTTGCAGAACAACCAACACCGGCACCCGTAACAAATTTTGGCGTTGAAGAATATTCTAGAATGGTGGGGAACATGAGTACCGGGCAAGGAATTCCGTCACCTAGTTTTAGCAATCCGACTCAGCACATATCGCAATACGGGCAACAACAAATGTATTATGGGTTTCATCCATTCATGAGTTTGCAGCCAAATGTCCAATTTACCTATCCACATTTAACGCAGGACGGCTTTCCACGAATGAGTCAGAGGTATCGTTTAGCCGTGATTACATAGAGATATGTTTTATTGAATTTATATAATTATTATACCTAATTTGTATTCCCGTGCAGTTTATTCCAATTTAGAATTCCACTCAAAGAAGTGCTAGAGCATCGAGTAGCTGTACAAATGAACGAATGCAGCCAACTCGGCCCGAATTTTACCATTTAAGCCAAAAGTAAGTTAAATATTGCAATATGTTGCAAAATCGTTGGTATGAAGAAATAAACTAAAATTGTTGTATTAATTTACTACAGCTACGCAGCAAACAACACTACTACACAGTCATACGTCCAACCACCAAATGAACCAGCAGGTCAAAGTATGTGCAATGATGATATGGATGTAGAAGATGACGACGATGTACAAGCTGTAGATGTTCCTGCACTTGATAGTATGTCTGTTATGTCAATACCAGAGGTTGATACAACCTGGGTGGAAAATATGCAAGTTAACAATGATCCACTAGAGTACGATTTTGGAGGTGTAGAAGCAGATTGTGTGGACAATGATGAACCGGAAATGGAGATACCGTTGGATGATGATTTATGCAGTGCACAAATTATGGCTAAGTCAATTGTAGCAAATGTAAACTTCAACAGCGAATTATTTCTATCATGCAGCGTACAATCTGGTTTCAAAGTTGGCATGGTGTTTGAGAGTAAAGCTAAATTTCTGCAACAACTATCAGAATGGTCAATCTTACATGCGGTGTCTTTTAAGCCAATAAGGTCGAACAAAGCAAAATATACCGCCATTTGCAACGTCGATGACAGTTGTCCTTGGAGAATACATGCTATTGACTCGAAAAAGACACAGGCTGGATGGTGGGTTATTAAAAAATATCCTAGTGATCATACATGTGTTAACCCTACAGTGAACTCAAATCATAGCCAAGCTACATCATCTTTTATGGTATCGAAGATCATGCCTTTCGTGAAATCTGATTTGAACATTACAGCCGGGACGGTGCAAGTTCTAATGGAGGAACAATTATTTATAAAAATTAGCTATCTGAAAGCATGGAGAGCATTGAGCAAGGCAATTGAACGAATTTACGACGATTGGGTAGAGTCATATGCCAACCTTCGACAATACTTTAGTGAAATATGCAAAACAAATCCCGAAAGTGTAGGACATGTGACAACTGATGAGTATGGAGTTTTTAATCGTGCATTTTGGTCATTTGGGCCTTGTATTGAGGGATTTGTCCATTGTCGACCTTTGCTTTGCATAGATGGTACACATCTATATGGAAAATACAAAGGCACCTTACTTGTTGCAACATCCGTTGATGCAAATGATCAGCTATTTCCCTTGGCATTTGCCATCGTTGAGTCCGAATCCAGTGATAGTTGGGGTTGGTTTTTTGCATGCATGCAAAGGTTCATTCACAGCGTGAACAATCGTCGTATTACTTTCATTTCTGATAGAATGAAAGGAATACCTACAGCGTTGCAGAGCAAATGGCTAGCCGCACATAAACATAGATACCGTGCCAGACATTTGAAAGCTAACTTTCAAGCAGCGGGTTTCAAAGACAAACGATTGACCGGTTTATTCTACGCTGCTGCATGTGCCTCTGAGGAGATTGAGTATATAAAGATTCGTGAGGAAATTAAAACCAGCAGTATAAGAGCACACAACTGGATAGAGAGAAGTTTGGGTGGAAAGGAAGAAAATTGGGCTTTATGTAAAGATGATGGTGGTCGTTTTCATGTTATGACGACTAATGCGTCAGAAAGTTTTAACGGTGTACTTAGGGGTGCTAGATCTTTGCCTATTAGAGCACTTGTTGCACGTACCTTCTATCGATCCGTTGATTACTTTTGCCAAAGAAGAGAGTTGGCTAAGAATTCCACACTTCGTGTCACGCCAAAATGGGAAGCAAAAATAGCGGAGAGAGCAAGCGAAGCTAGACGTTGTCGGATTGTCTGTTTCAGTCAAATTGAATGGCAAGTGATTCATTACTTCGGAGATGAATTCAAAGTTATAATCGATGGTAGCACTTGTTCCTGTAAGGCGAGATAAAAGGTTTTGGTCTCCACACGAAGGTCAAATGGTACTTCCACCTCCTGCAAGGCGAGCTCCAGGAAGGCCTAAGTCAACTAGAATTAAAGGCGTTATGGACGAGATGCAGCCTCCAAGGCCTAATAGATGCAGTAAATGTGGTATGCACAGTCACAAAGGAGTCGTTGTAATTTAGTTATTTAGTTTTCGTATGCGTGTTATTATTGGTTTGATGTTTGTAAGCCATATGTTGTTAATGTAAGAACAGTTTGTGTTTTTATTTCATGTGCTATGTTCGAGATGACGAATGTTATGTGATACGTAAACATATGCAAATGTAAGCTAGTGTTACATAAACCTTTACAATACTTGTTCAACGATACATAATACAATTACATATAAATGAAAGCTACCGATACAAATTCAACGATACAATTACATTTGTGTTTACTTCTCCTCCCACAATGTACGAGGACTCAACTTATCAAATGGTACACCCTTATTCAATAGTGCGTTGCGATATTGTAGGTTCAACTTCTCCAAACGGGCGTTTTCCGCTTGCATCTCAAGGGTGTATGCAACTCCCCTCGGACACATTTCTGGATCTTTCCATTTAAAAAAGTTACAACATTCAACATCATTTGGCTGTATCTTATTATCGTCGTACGATTCACAACGGTAAAAGCGATGGCCCGCATTCCTTTCATTCCGATACACAACCAATTTACATTCATCTCCGCAATAACAAACTACCCGAGGCGATGTCCGGCTTGTACTAGCATTGTTAGTCTTACAACGCGCAAGCACATCCATTAATCTTCCATGAAGTGATTGATGTTTTGATTCACTGCTATCCATGGCCAATGTCGATGTACCGCCAACCCTAGAGGGGGGCAAGTTTTCGACCTGTGTTTCGGGGACAAAATCAACTGCAACATTTACTTCATTAACCGGCGTAGAGCCTCGTTGTTATTCAAATTCGTCATACATTTTCATCATCGTCTCGTCGTCTATCTCCCAATTATCCATTCTTGAAAATATCAAAGTTGGAGTTATACTAAATCGCAAAAGATTAAACAAATTTAATAGAGCTTATGAATCTTACCTTCTTTTGGTGTTTGTAAATCTCAAAAAGATATTCTTTTGCCGCCGGAAATATTGAATTTGTGGAAGAGAGAAGTGGGTTAGGTTTTAGGTTCTATATTTGCAATTTGGTAAAGTAAGTTATGAGGAAGGTTAAAGGGCTGGGTTTCTGTTTTGAAACCCTACACATTACTGGGGCGCCTTTTCAAAAGTCGCCCCAGAATTGCAGGGTTTCAAAACAGAAACCATGTACCACCAATTGCATTAATTCAACATCCAATAATTCAACATTTCAATCATCCAATAATTGAACATATTATAACATCCAATAATTCAACATTTCATTCAAACTCAATCATCCACAACTCAAATTACTACATCCACCAATTCAACAATTTAATTCAAACAATTAACATCCTACAATGCAACAAAACAAATAATCCTAATATTTCAGCAATTCATTAACCAAAAGAAATTCGGACAAAGCATATCAATAAATTATACCATCCTCAGTTCTCCAACCTACGAAGTTCTCGTGGAGTTCGTCTTGGTTTTCTCATAGACAGTGGAATTTCATCCGGCGAATCCTCCTCTTCACTTGCTTGTGTAGGATCTATAGGCTGTGAAGGGCCGGGAGCAACTTCAACCTGTCTTTCTTGAGATGAAGATGCGCCTTTTCGATGTCTACATCGCTGATACATAAGAGTAGTGGGAGGAACGCTGTGGGCTTCTATGGCATGTTCGATGAGCAACTGTGCTGGCGGAGGAGGAGGCGGTGGAGGCGGTCTTGGTCTTGTTAACTTGTTTCTTCCCAAAATAGTTTCTAAGATGCGTTTTACACTAAAGCATTTCCCCTGCGACCTTTCAGGAACCTCTTGTGCAAGCTCGTCCACAATTTCGATCGCACGGTAAATGCCGTCCGCCTGCCATGACATAAAATTCAAGAAAAGGTATAAATTTCAAATATTGAAATAAAGACTGTATGTACTACGTACCACATTTCTTTCGAGAGGTGCTCTAGGAGTGTAAGGGTATGCAACAACAGGAGGCGCTGTTGGTGGATCGATGGCACGAAGAACATATCGACGCGTGATGTTCCAGTACCAAGACAGATATTCTTGTTCGGACAATGTGAACTCGCGATCCTGTTGCGTGTGCATGTAGCGCTCGATCCATGTCTCAATTGCCATAGCATACTGCCTAGCTTCAATATCAATACTGTAATGCGGTGGTTGTTCCGGTAAATGCTGGGCCATACCAAACTGCCTCATCACTCGGTCAGGCAGATGATAGGCGACATCATTAAAGCAAATCAGAGGAACCCGAGCAGTCCATAGCTGAATGGAAATGGTACATAAGTTTGGAAGATGTCCAAGCACATCGTCGTACGGGGTCCAAGTCACAGACTGATAGTCTAGCACATCGAGCTCATTATGGTAGAAGGCTACATGACGCCTCGGCGATGAAACGGTGCTTTTAGGTCCTTCCCACCTGTACAAATATTCAATTGTGACTTCTCAAATCCAAACACGTATACTTAGTATACTACATAATTAATTATACCTAGCACCGTATGGCAATGATAAATCAACCGCCATCTTCCTTATCGTTATTCTACCCATGGGTAGATAAGTCCAACACCAAAGCTGCAAATAAAAGTAGACACATGGTTGCGGTTGGATAAAAGAATATGGAATAACGGTCGTCGAAAGTAAATAATGGACATACATGTACTAGACTCACACAACCACCTATGCTTCCGCTCTCTTGCAAAGCAAGCCTCGCCAACTCGCAGTAAGTATATGCTAGAACTGCACTGCCCCACGAATATTGGCGACAAACATCAAAGTTTACTAAAAATGGAAGCCATCTAAGCCATATCCGTGTCTTAGAATGATCGCATATCAACCTCGAGCATATAATATGCAATATCATGGCCCTGGCTCGTTGCTCAATCTGAATCTCCGTGGCGTCTGCTGGTATGTCGTCCACAAATTGTTCCCTAAACCATAGTGTCCGTATCATTTCGTTTCCCCACCACTCCTTGGTTGGAGGAGTTAAACCTAGGAGCTCTTGGCATAAAGTAAGGTAATCAGCTAGATCGGGGTTGGTCAATGGAGCACCGTCTATGGGTATGCCAAGTAAGCATGCAACATCACCCAACGTGATAGTCATCTTTCCGGCTCGTAGGTGAAATGTCGATGTCTCCGGCCTCCATCTATCCACCAAAGCGGTGATAAGATGATGATCTAACTGGATGTGCCCCACCCTAAAAACCAGTCCAAATCCAGCTTGGTCTATCAACTGTATAACGCCTGGATGAGCAGATGTTACTCTATTCATTTTAGACGAATGATCTATGGTTTTGTCTGCAGTATTGCTCTGTCAATATATCACAAAAATATTATCAACATGTTACATACATACCTTCAGATATATGTACATTTCGAATACTAAGATTTTTACAGCGACAAATTCCGGATTATTCGTTCGATGCCGTTGTTGCAAATATAGGACAGATCCATCAATTGGTCCAGGTAGCATCTCCGAGTAATCTACACATATACAAGATAACACTATTCTCAAATTTATTTTTCAACATCAACACTACAAATTTACGCATTGTTTTTCAACATTTTACCAATGATTTCAACCATACATAGATACCACAACCATCAATGATTGCTAACAATCATTAAAAACCATTATTTTTCAAATTCCTTCAAAACCCTAAATTGAAAACTTTTTGATTTTCCCATACCTTGAGGCACATCCCGCATTGAAGAGCTTGCCATCTTGTAATTTGTTGAACAAAAAACGAAATTTAATTGGGTTTGGGCAAAAATTTCGGACTATAGGGTTTTGGGGTTTTTTGGAATAGAAGAGGAAGAGTTAAGAATGAGGAAGGAAGGAAGGGGGGGCTCTGGTTATGTTGCAGAGCCCCGAATGGGCGACTTTTGGGAAGTCGCCCACTGGCGACTTCCCAGAAGTCGCCCATTTTTTTAAAAAATAAGCAGGCGACTTTTGGGAAGTCGCCAGTGGGCGACTTCCCAAAAGTCGCCTATATTATGGGCAAAAAAAAAAACTGGCGACTTTTCAAAAGTCGCCAGTTTTTTTTTGCGTAGAATATTGGCGACTTTTGGGAAGTTGCCCACTGGCGACTTCCCAAAAGTCGCCCGCTTATTTTAAAAAAATGGGCGACTTTTGAGAAGTCGCCAGTTGGAGACTTCCCAAAAGTCGCCCATTCGGGGCTCTGCAGCATAACCAAAGCCCCCATTCCTTCCTTCCTCATTCTTACCTCTTTCTCTTCTATTCCAAAAAACACCAAAACCCTATAGCCCGAAATTTTTGCCCAAACCCAATTAAATTTCATTTTAATATTCTTAAAAGTAGTAGATTTCGAAGATCTACCTCAAGCATAGCAAAACGTCATACGGTCGAATTCAATCAAGGTATGCAGTAGAAACCCTAAGTTTAGAATTTAGGTTGCAAACTAAATTCTTTTTTGCTTGATGTAGAATGGCTCCTAGTTTTATTCCAACTATATGCTATTTTGATGGTGAATTGGTTATTGACGATTTAATGTGTGCGAAATATCTTTTTGTATCTTACAAACCAGCTAAAGTTCGAAGAGGATCTACTTTTGAGCAGTTGAAAGAGTCGGTTTATAAAGCAACAAAGATAAAACCAGAAGAGTACGAGATTGAAATAGTTTGCAATTGGCCAACAGATTCCGGATCCAAAGCAATCAAAATTGTTGACGACGAGGATATTGAATTATTGTTTGCTGCCTCGACCAAATTTATTGAGTTGTTTGTTGGGAAAAAAAGGAGATCGGTTGCAGAACAACCAACACCGGCACCCGTAACAAATTTTGGCATTGAAGAATATTCTAGAATGGTGGGGAACATGAGTACCGGGCAAGGAATTCCGTCACCTAGTTTTAGCAATCCGACTCAGCACATATCGCAATACGGGCAACAACAAATGTATTATGGGTTTCATCCATTCATGAGTTTGCAGCCAAATGTCCAATTTACCTATCCACATTTAACGTAGGACGGCTTTCCACGAATGAGTCAGAGGTATTGTTTAGCCGTGATTACATAGAGATATGTTTTATTGAATTTATATAATTATTATACCTAATTTGTATTCCCGTGCAATTTTATTCCAATTCAGAATTCCACTCAAAGAAGTGCTAGAGCATCGAGTAGCCGTACAAATGAACGAATGCAGCCAACTCGGCCTGAATTTTACCATTTAAGCCAAAAGTAAGTTAAATATTGCAATATGTTGCAAAATCGTTGGTATGAAGAAATAAACTAAAATTGTTGTATTAATTTACTGTAGCTACGCAGCAAACAACACTACTACACAGTCATACGTCCAACCACCAAATGAACCAGCAAGTCAAAGTATGTGCAATGATGATATGGATGTAGAAGATGACAATGATGTACAAGCTGTAGATGTTCCTGCACTTGATAGTATGTCTGTTGTGTCAATACCAGAGGTTGATACAACCTGGGTGGAAAATATGCAAGTTAACAATGATCCACTAGAGTACGATTTTGGAGGTGCAGAAGCAGATTTTGTGGACAATGATGAACCGGAAATGGAGATACCGTTGGATGATGATTTATGCAGTGCACAAATTATGGCTAAGTCAATTATAGCAAATGTAAACTTCAACAACGAATTATTTCTATCATGAAGCGTACAATCTGGTTTCAAAGTTGGCATGGTGTTTGAGAGTAAAGCTAAATTTCTGCAACAACTATCAGAATGGTCAATCTTACATGCGGTGTCTTTAAAGCCAATAAGGTCGAACAAAGCAAAATATACCGCCATTTGCAACGTCGATGACAGTTGTCTTTGGAGAATACATGCTATTGACTCAAAAAAGACACAGGCTGGATGGTGGGTTATTAAAAAATATCCTAGTGATCATACATGTGTTAACCCTACAGTGAACTCAAATCATAGCCAAGCTACATCATCTTTTATGGTATCGAAGATCATGCCTTTCGTGAAATCTGATTTGAACATTACAGCCGGTACGGTGCAAGTTCTAATGGAGGAACAATTATTTATAAAAATTAGCTATCTGAAAGCATGGAGAGCATTGAGCAAGGCAATTGAACGAATTTACGGCGATTGGGCAGAGTCATATGCCAACCTTCGACAATACTTTGGTGAAATATGCAAAACAAATCCCGGAAGTGTAGGACATGTGACAACTGATGAGTATGGAGTTTTTGATCGTGCATTTTGGTCATTTGGGCCTTGTATTGAGGGATTTGTCCATTGTCGACCTTTGCTTTGCATAGATGGTACACATCTATATGGAAAATACAAAGGCACCTTACTTGTTGCAATAGCCGTTGATGCAAATGATCAGCTATTTCCCTTGGCATTTGCCATCGTTGAGTCCGAATCCAGTGATAGTTGGGGTTGGTTTTTTGCATGCATGCAAAGGTTCATTCCAGCGTGAACGCTCGTCATATTACTTTCATTTCTGATAGAATGAAAGGAATACCTACAGCGTTGCAGAGCAAATGGCTAGCCGCACATAAACATAGATACTATGCCAGACATTTGAAAGCTAACTTTCAAGCAGCGGGTTTCAAAGACAAACGATTGACCGGTTTATTCTACGCTGCTGCATGTGCCTCTGAGGAGATTGAGTATATAAAGATTCGTGAGGAAATTAAAACCAGCAGTATAAGAGCACACAACTAGATAGAGAGAAGTTTGGGTGGAAAGGAAGAAAATTGGGCTTTATGTAAAGATGATGGTGGTCGTTTTCATGTTATGACGACTAATGCGTCAGAAAGTTTTAACGGTGTACTTAGGGGTGCTAGATCTTTGCCTATTAGAGCACTTGTTGCACGTACCTTCTATCGATCCGTTGATTACTTTTGCCAAAGAAGAGAGTTGGCTAAGAATTCCACATTTCGTGTCACGCCAAAATGGGAAGCAAAAATAGCGGAGAGAGCAAGCGAAGCTAGACGTTGTCGGATTGTCTGTTTCAGTCAAATTGTCTGTTCCTGTTGCGTGTGCATGTAGCGCTCGATCCATGTCTCAATTGCCATAGCATACTGCCCAACTTCAATATCAATCCTGTAATGCGGTGGTTGTTCCGGTAAATGCTGGGCCATACCAAACTGCCTCATCACTCGGTCAGGCAGATGATAGGCGACATCATTAAAGCAAATCAGAGGAACCCGAGCAGTCCACAGCTGAATGGAAATGGTACATAAGTTTGGAAGATGTCCAAGCACATCGTCGTACGGGGTCCAAGTCACAGACTGATAGTCTAACACATCGAGCTCATTACGGTAGAAGGCTACATGACGCCTCGGCGATGAAACGGTGCTTTTAGGTCCTACCCACCTGTACAAATATTCAATTGTGACTTATCAAATCCAAACACGTATACTTAGTATACTACATAATTAATTATACCTAGCACCGTATGGCAATGATAAATCAACCGCCGTCCTCCTCATCGTTATTCTACCCACGGGTAGATAAGTCCAACACCAAAGCTGCAAATAAAAGTAGACACATGGTTGCGGTTGGATAAAAGAATATGGAATAATGGTCGTCGAAAGTAAATAATGGACATACCAGTACTAGACTCACACAACCACCTATGCTTCCGCTCTCTTGCAAAGCAAGCCTCGTCAACTCGCAGTAAGTATATGCTAGAACTGCACTGCCCCACGAATATTGGCGACAAACATCAAAGTTTACTAAAAATGGAAGCCATCTAAGCCATATCCGTGTCTTAGAATGATCGCATATCAACCTCGAGCATATAATATGCAATATAATGGCCCTGGCTCATTGCTCAATCTGAATCTCCGTGGCGTCTGCTGGTATGTCTTCCACAAATTGTTCCCTAAACCATAGTGTCCGTATCATTTCGTTTCCCCACCACTCCTCGGTTGGAGGAGTTAAACCTAGGAGCTCTTGGCATAAAGTAAGATAATCAGCTGGATCGGGGTTGGTCAACGGAGCACCGTCTATGGGTATGCCAAGTAAGCACGCAACATCACCCAACGTGATAGTCATCTCTCCGGCTCGTAGGTGAAATGTCGATGTCTCCGGCCTCCATCTATCCACCAAAGCGGTGATAAGATGATGATCTAACTGGATGTGCCCCACCCTAAAAACCAGTCCAAATCCAGCTTGGTCTATCAACTGTATAACGCCTGGATGAGCAGATGTTACTCTATTCATTTTAGACGAATGATCTATGATTTTGTCTGCAGTATTGCTCTGTCAATATATCACAAAAATATTATCAACATGTTACATACATTACCTTCAGATATATGTACATTTCGAATACTAAGATTTTTACCGCGACAAATTCCGGATTATTCATTCGATGCCGTTGTTGCAAATATAGGATAGATCCATCAATTGGTCCAGGTAGCATCTCCGAGTAATCTACACATATACAAGATAACACTATTCTCAAATTTATTTTTCAACATCAACACTACAAATTTACGCATTGTTTTTCAACATTTTACTAATGATTTCAACCATACATAGATACCACAACCATCAATGATTGCTAACAATCATTAAAAACCATTATTTTTCAAATTCCTTCAAAACCCTAAATTGAAAACTTTTTGATTTTCCCATACCTTGAGGCACATCCCGCATTGAAGAGCTTGCCATCTTGTAATTTGTTGAACAAAAAACGAAATTTAATTGGGTTTGGGCAAAAATTTCGGAATATAGGGTTTTGGGGTTTTTTGGAATAGAAGAGGAAGAGTTAAGAATGAGGAAGGAAGGGAGGGCTCTGGTTATGTTGCAGAGCCCCGAATGGGCGACTTTTGGGAAGTCGCCCACTGGCGACTTCCCAGAAGTCGCCCATTTTTTTAAAAAATAAGCAGGCGACTTTTGGGAAGTCGCCAGTGGGCGACTTCCCAAAAGTCGCCTATATTATGGGCAAAAAAAAAACTGGCGACTTTTCAAAAGTCGCCAGTATGTTTTGGCCAGCTCGCAGCTGAGCTGGCCAAAATAGGGCTATATCCGATATTACTTTTACTACTGGGCTATTTGCGATAATTACTTTTAATACAAGGCTAAATCCAAAAAAAACCCTTGATTTAAAGAATTTTTCCCCAAAAAGAGAGGAGAAAAGGGAAATACAAACAGCTGTACGAATTGAAGGAAATCAATAATTTAGGACTATCGAATAAAACATACTGATGTTGGGGGAAAATCCCTCAAGATCGTCTTAGGAACAAAAACCTAACCTTGAAGAAAAACAAATAGGACCGGATTGATGGTGAGACAAAACAAACAACAGATAGTTACCAGCTAAAAGCAATCACAGATCAAACAATAAAAGAAAATAACACACGAGATTTATAATGGTTCCACTACCGTACATCACTTGGGGAGAAAAGATTTTATTACTTTCTAAAAGGAGAAAGTTTACAAAATTGATAATGGAGAAGAAGAATAAGAAATACAACTGAAAGTGATAATTCTACTTATGCTAATCTCTTTTTTATATAGAAATTATTACTTGAGGTTGAAGTAACTCATTAATTCTCATATTCATACAGGAAACGTTTATCTATTTGATTTCCAGTTTCCTCCAATTCACATGCGCCTGATTAGATTCCTTTTTTAATCAGCTAATTAGTTAATTAATTGATTCCCTCAATCTTCCAAAATAATTCTTCTTCTCACATAGGTAATTTATTACTCTCTTTAATGCTATAAAAGAGACAATATATATTTGAGTAATTATCTCAAATATCTTTCAAATCTTCTGCAATTGAAAATATTGTATTACCGAAAACAACAATATCTTTCAAATCTTCTGCAATAGGAAATATTGTATTACCAAATTTTACAATCTCCACCTTGATACTATATTTTCCCACAACCCTATCAACTCCACCTACATCCTCTTACTCCAAGTAGCTCTCGGATAAGACACCATAGATACTTTATCAATGAGCTTCGGCATAGCCATAACCTATTGCACTCTATCAACGAACTCTGGCAAGACCACCGTCCGCCAACAAAATGTTGAAAGTACTTTCTCCAAATAGGACATATCAATCTCCACAATGAAAACAAATGTCTCCATCTACCAACTCACTCTCCCCCGTGCCATCTGGTGGCACCTAGCACTTCATCAAGCGAATCAAGTTCGAGCAACACTCAAACTTTGCAACGGGTAACGAATTGGTAAACATACCCGCTGCATTCTTCTCAGTGTGAACTTCCTGAAGACGTACAAGCTTCTTTTCATCCATAGAGACAAGAAAGGACTTTCTCACCTTAATATGCTTCGTCCTTGAGCTGAAAGCCAGATTTTTAGCTAAGTGGGTTGCACTTTGGCTATCACAATTCACTTCTATACCTTCATACACGAAGCCCAAGTCACACAACAAACACTTCAAGTAAAGCACTTCCCTAGCCGCTTCAACCGCAGCTATAAGCTCTGCCTCTTTAGTAGACAAAACCAAAATCGTCTGCAACCTCGCTCTCCAACTAATAGCTGTCCCACCAATGGTGGGTACATAGCCTGAGGTTGACTTCCTTCGATCTCTATCACCAACATAGTCGGAATCACAAAATCCAACCAATAGCCTCCCAATGCGTCTTTCTTGGATTTGACATGAATCTACTCACCAATCCAACTGCCCGTGCAATGTCAGGCCCAGTGCAAACCATGACATACATCAGATTACCAACTGCACTCGCATAGAGAACCTTCTTCAAATACGCTTTGTCCTTCTCCAAGATCGGAGAGCCTTTACTAGAAAGTTGTATGTGCAAAGGCATGGGTGTGCTAATTGCCTTTGCTCCTTTCATGCTAAACCGAGCAAGCACTTTCTGAATATATTCCTTTGAGTGAGCCTCAAAAGTCCAAGCTTCCTATTCCTTTGGATTTCCATACCCAAAATCTTCCTTGCTTCTCCAAGATCTTTCATCTCGAATTCTGCCTTAAGCTTCAACTTTAAACTATCAATTTCAGCCTTATCCTTAGAAGCAATAAACATATCATACACATATAAGAGTAAATACACCTAATAACCATTCTTCAAATGCTTGAAGTACACATAAGCGTCTTTGATGCTACAATCAAAACCAAGTGAAAGCATAAAAGAATCAAACCTCTTGTACCACCGTCTAGGCGACTGCTTAAGTCCATACAATGACGTCTTTAGCTTTCAAACTCAATTCTCTTTTCCGTCTATGACATATCCATCTGGCTGCTTCATGTAAATGGTCTCATCCAAGTCTCCATACAAGAAAGCGGTCTTCACATCAAGTTGCTCCAACTCCAAGTCACGGGTGGCGACTATAGCCAGCAAAATACGGATGGAGGCGTGTCTCACTACAGGAGAAAAATCTCATCATACTCCAATTCCTTCCTCTGTGAAAACCCTTTAACAAAAAGTCTAGCCTTATATCTTCCATTACCATTCACCTTGAACACCCACTTGCAACCTATGGCTTGGCTTGCTTGAGGAGGAGTTATCAAATCGCAAGTCTTGTTCTTCTTCAACGACTCTAGCTCCTTTTCCATAGAGCACATCCATTTTGAACTGTCACATGACTTCAAAGCTTCATCAAAGTCAAGCAGCTCCTCATGAACCACATGTAGGGCATAATTAAACTAATCACTAAGGCTAAGGTTTGCATACTGTCAATCATCATACCTCTCCGACGGCCTAATAGTCCTAAGACTGGCCTAAGTGGATACAACTTCGCCTAAACTTCTTTCAGCTCCACCTTGAACTGAACTTCCTCTAGTCTCATGCACATCACCAACACTACTAGAAGGCACTTGTGGACTACTCTGTGATGTCACATCAACTGCATCTATCTCACTCTCAACAGCATCAACGACTCTACTACTAGACTGTAAAATAGGAACCACTTCCATCTCCTTAGGCCTATCAGAAACATCCGATGTGGAATTTAAGTTTCTTTTAGGATCGAACATTGCTGACTCATCAAAAGTAACATGTCTGGAATGAACAATCTTCCTATCAACAGGGTGCCAAATACGATACCTTTTGATACCATCTGTGTATCCCAAGAGAATGCCCTTGTATGCTTTAGCCTCCAACTTATCATCACCTGTATGGTGTATATATATAGGACAACCAAAAATACGAAAATAACCAAGGTACATGGCTTTACCTCTCTACTTCTCTTCTGGCTAAGCACAGAATCCGATTAATAATATGTGCCGCAGTCGATGATGCCTCAGTCCAAAAGCCTTTAGATAAGTCCGCCGTCAATCTCAAACAACGAGCCTTCTCAAGTAAAGTTCTATTCATCCTCTCAGCAACCCCATTGGATTACGGATCACCTGGTGTAGTGCAATGTCTCTCAATGCCATGCTGTCTACAAAAGTCGAGGAACTCCTCAGAGACAAACTCGCCGCCATTATCAAATCTTAGCACCTTCAACTTAGAACCAGATTGGTTCTCAACAAGCACCATCCAAGCCTTAAACTTCTCAAAGCTCTCTAATTTGGCCTTCATCACATACATCTAAACTTTTCGAGAAAAATCATCAATAAAAGAGAAAATATTTCGCTCCCCCGATGGAACCAGTAGCAACTGGTCCCTAAA
Source organism: Allium fistulosum (assembly GCA_030737815.1). Classification (NCBI taxonomy): domain Eukaryota; kingdom Viridiplantae; phylum Streptophyta; class Magnoliopsida; order Asparagales; family Amaryllidaceae; genus Allium; species Allium fistulosum. The sequence continues at coordinate 489,985,187 of CM060905.1, read as the reverse complement.
CATCTGTATGCACATAATCAAGTACCATCTCTGATCTCTGGAGTTAAACTCCAAAGTCCAAAGGATACCTTAGTCTGCTTACCTAACACACACGCCTGGTAGAAATCCAACTTGTCGAAGTCACCTTTTATAATCTTCCGTCTACGAAGCAACTCTAAGCCCTTTCCAGAAATATGACCTAATCTGAGATGTCAAAGTCTGGTGGCATCCAAAGCATGAGATCTATCAACTCCAACACACGAATCTTCAAGAACTATGCTCTTCTTAAGAAAATATAGATTCTAGAACACATCTCCCTTCATAAGAATAAGAGCACCACTCGAAACTTTCAAACCATCATTCTTTAAAGTGACCTTGTACCCCATGTATGCTAACTGCCCCAAAGAAATTAAGGACTTCCAAAGACCCAAAACATATCAGACACCTGTCAAAGTGCGTATCACTCCGTCAAACATCATAATCTGCACTGTACCTTCTCTCATGGCTCTACAACTAACATCATTACCTATAAGGATTTCACTTCCCTCTCTGTCGACTAAAGAACTGAAGTAATCTCTATCAAGCATCATATGAAAAGGTGCCCTCGAATCAAGCATCTAATGGTTTGATACATCTGATACCGCTGCAGATAACACATCATCAGATACAGCTTTGTCCACAAGAAATGTTGAAGAACCATCTTTTTCCTTCTTCTTCTTCCAATCCGGACGACCCGACTTCACATCTTCAACGGTCAAAGTATCTGTTGCAAAGATAAGACTATTAGCGAAACCTGTGTAACGCTCCGGAAGGGAACACAAGAGCATCATAACCATATGTTCATCTACCTTCAAATCCACGGTCTTCATTTTCATCACTAGATCGTCGAAGAAACCCAGATGCTCTTTAATAGATATACCATCTCTCATCCTCATGGTGAAAAATGTTTTCAATAAAATCAGACGGTTAGTCAAAGATTTCTTCAGATAAAGATTTTCCAACTTGGTCCAAATGCCCTTAGCAGTAGTTTCACAGCTAATCTCAGAAATAACATTTTCTCCCATAGCAAATTGAAAAATAGTAAACGTCCATTTTTTCACCTCTTTCCTTTCCGCGGCTGAAATTTCAACCGTCAAAGGAGCAAACACCACATGATGAACTTCATTTCTCATTAAATCAGCTTTCATCCTCCATTGCCACTTCTCGAAGTCTTTATCACTGTTTCGCTTCTCTATTGCTAAACTAGATCCTGATGCAATATAGGTCCCTCTAACATAGAGTCTTGATACAACCGCTGGAGCCTCCTAATCTCCTGCCATAATGCCTAATACCCTTTCTCAATCAACCTTGTCGCTCTGATACCAGACTGTTGGCAAAAAAACCCTCAAGATCGCCTTGGGAATTAAAACACAACCCTGCGGAAAAACAAATAGGACCAAATTGATGGTGAGGAAAAACAAACAATAGATAGTCATCAGCTAAAAGCAATTACAGATCGAGCACTAAAAGAAAATAACACACGGGATTTATAGTGGTTCCACTACCGCGAGGTAGTGTACATCCACTTGGGGAGAGAATATTTTATTACTTTCTAAATGGAGAAAATTTTACAAGATTGATAATGCAGAAGAAGAATAAGAAATACAACTGAGAGAGATAATTCTACATATAAATCAATGCCTCATCAATTCTCCTATTCATAGGGGAAACATTTATCCATTTGATTTTCCGGTTGTTGAGTTTCGGCATTCCCGCATACCGTACGCGTTCGCTTCACCGTGTCTAGCCGAAGTCAATGGTCGAAGTCTCCCATGCCGGTGTCCCGATTGAACATCCCTCCATCGCCTCCATCGAGCATATAATCTGGTCTTGGCAACACATTGTAACAAAAAGAATCCCCAATGTTACGTGCCACCAATCCCATATATATACCATGATTATTTCAGATATCATACAATGTGGGACTTTTAACTTGTTCAATCCGCGCACCCACTCCATTTACAATGCGAGCCACACCTAACAATCTCTACCTTGGCGAGCATTGCTCAAGTCACATTGGAGTTATACCGAGTCCTCTTCGTAGTGGATTCAAGCTGCTATTCCGAGTTCTCATAAGAAGGGGGAGCGGCTGCTTAACCATATCTCCACCTTGACGAGCAAATCATGCTCAAGCCCTTTCGGAGCCATGCTTCGGTCACGCTGCATCGTACCGGTCCCATCGAACCATAGAGCTCCGATACCATGTTGATTTTCGGCATTCCCGCGTACCGTACGCGTTTGCTTCACCGTGTCTAGCCGGAGTCAACGGTCGAAGTCTCCCATGCCGGCGTCCCGATTGAACATCCCTCCATTGCCTCCATCGAGCATATAATCTGGTCTTGGCAACACATTGTAACAAATGGAATCCCCAATGTTACGTGCCACCAATCCCATATATATACCACGATTATTTCAGATATCTTACGATGTGGGACTTTTAACCTGTTTAATCCACGCACCTACTCCATTTACAATGCGAGCCATACCTAACCCGATAAAATTCTTTCTTTAATCAGCTAATCAGAGAATTAATTAATTATCTGAATCTCCCAAACTAATTCTTCTTCTCACTTAGCTAATTTATTACTCTTTTTAGTGCTATAAAAGAGGCAATATATATTTGAGTAATTATCTCAAAATATCTTTCAAACCTTCTGCAATTGAAAATATTATGTTTCTGAAATCAACAGTATCTTCTAAATCTTCTGCAGTTGAAAATATTGTACCACCAAACCTTACAACTGAATTGTTGGTACTCATTTTATTAGTCAAACAAAAACAGTAGTACAATATCTAAAGTGGAAATAGAACACTAAAAAATAATAATAAAATAAATTCATGTACAGGTTACAATCAAGCCCTCATTTTTGGACCGTTAATCTACAATTCAAAATTTCAGGACAAATGGTTAAATCAAAAGCATGAAAAATTCATTTTAATAACATAAAGAGATCAAGCATTAGTCATAATCAATTTTGTATGACATGTTAACGGTCCATGATCAAGCATCAACCATAATCAATGTTAAATTTTGGCGACACTATATGGAGAATTGTAGAGGTCGGAAGTAGATTCGTAACAGAGAAAACGGTTCGCAAATCGAAATTAGGAGGTGGAAGTTATAAGGGAAAAGGTGAAGTGGGCTGAATTGGCAGGGTCAGACGTCTGAGGAAAATGGTCAGACGTCTGAGTCTGTGCAGAATTGATTCCAGAACCTTTAGTCAGACGTCTGACCAAATATTCAGACGTTTGAGCTGAAGCGAAACTTTTCCAGTAACTTAAGTCAGACGTCTGACCATTTTAGCCAGACGTTTGAGGCGACTTCCGTCTGTTTTTCACGTGTGGACTTGGCGTGAAGATTTGTGATATCTACAGGGGCAATTTCGGAACATTGCCTAGGGTTTCTATTCTCCTATATAAGCTTGCTTCAGGTCCCAAATCTTGGTGTGCATGCAAGCAACCGCAAGAGATTAGCCTCCACAAATTAGGGTTTATCAAAACCTAATTTTCTTCAAATCCCTTCTCCACAAATCAATTTCTAATTAGAATTTTGATCATTGTATTCAATCTCTTGTACTCTTCTCATCAATATTAATAAAGCCCTCTCTTAAAGTGGATGTACACTAACACAACGTTAGTGGAAACACTATAAATCGCTGTGTGATTTATTTTTCATTATTGCTTTGATTTCTGAATTGCTTGTTTCAGATTGTGATTGTTTTTGGATTGATTGAGATTGGAATTGATTTATTAATTGGTTGTTTTTACACTTCTTATCACGATCCCGTCTTCCGCTGTGCTTGTGGGGTTTCGATTTGAGTGGTCTCCAGTTGGAATCCCACCCCAACATTTGGTATCAGAGCATTGGTGTTGGTAGGTGGTTGTAGAAATGCCAGAATCAAGTAATACCTCAAGTAGTTCCTCAATGGGTAATCCAAGTGGTGTGGCTCCTTATGTACGTGGTTCGTACGCAGCTTCAGGATCACAATTGGTAATAGACAAGTGGAATGGCGATAATGATTTTGAAAAATGGCAATGGAAGATGAAAGCGGTTCTAAGGAGGAATCAGGTCCATCGGGTAGTGTTTGACACACATTTGTTGCCAGCGGACATCTCGGATGTTGAGAGAGAGAAGATGAAGAGTTGGCATTCACTACACTTCAACTTGCTATGTGAGAGAATGTTATCTCTGAAATTAGTGGTGAAACAACCGCTAAGGGTGTTTGGGACAAGTTGGAGGAGTTGTATATGAAGAAGTCACTGACAAATCGTTTGATCTTATTGCGAACGTTCTTCACCTATAAGATGAAGGAAGGTACTTCGCTAAAGATGCACTTGAATACTTTTGATGATTTGCTAATGAAGATGAAGGCGGTAGATTTGAAGATTGAGGAAGAGCAAAAGGCGATGATATTGTTATGCTCGTTGCCAGATCGTTATACAGGTTTCTCAAATAGTTTGATCTATAACTAGGATACAATGACTCTTGATGATGTCAAGACGGGTCTTCTTAGCGAGAAATTGCGAGATCAAATGAAGGAGTTAGGTGATGGAAGTAGTGGTGCTAGTAGTAGTCATGGTTTATTTGTGGAGAAGGAGAGGTATGTGAAGAAGGAGAACCGGGGACGTTCTAAATCAAGGAACCCCGGTTGGAGAGGAAAGTCGAAGGAAAGAAAAGGCAAGTGCTATATTTGCAAGAAGCCCGGTCATTGGAAGAATGAGTGTCTGGAAAAGGAGAAGGCAAAGAAGGAAGTAGCATCTTCATCAGTAGCGGTGGAGAGTGGAGTTGGTGAGGGAGATGTAGATGTTTTGTCGATGGTAGCATCGGATGTTTCGGGTAGCGAATGGGTGCTCGATTCGGGGGCGTCTTATCATATGACGCCTAATAGGAATTGTTTTTCTTCTTACATCGACAAAGAAGGAAATTCAATTGTTATGGGAAATGGTGCTATTTGTAAGTCGAAAGGCATCGGTTCCGTGAAAATTCGGAGGTTTGACGGAGTGGTTCATACTCTCACTAATGTGCGCTATGTTCCGGGACTTAGGAAGTCTCTTATCTCTTTGAGGCAGTTGGATTCGTTAGGTTGTAAAATCACTATTGAGAGTGATAGCTTGCGGGTTTCGAAGGGGGGCGCTTGTGGTGATGAAGGGTGCTAAGACTCATGGTATTTATTTGCTTCAAGGAGTGACTATAGAAGGTGAAACTTATATAGGAGTTGATAGTTCTCGTGGCTTGGATGTGACTAGGTTATGGCATTTGAGGTTAGGTCATGTCTCAGAGAGGAGTTTGGATGTTCTTCGGAAGAGGGAGATGATCGATGGAGAAAGTTTCAACAAGTTAGAGTTTTGCAAAGAATGCGTCATGGGAAAGCAAACTAAAGTTTCACTCGGTGAGGGAAAGCATGATTCGAGAAGGGTTCTTAAGTATGTTCACACGGATGTTTGGGGACCGACACCTGTAGCTTCTTCAGGTGGAGCTCGTTCTTATTTCCTTTATAGATGACTTTTCTTGGAAAGTTTGGGTGTATGTAATGAAGGCCAAGTTGGAGGCATTTGCAAAGTTCAAAGTGTGGAAGGCTCTTGTTGAGAATGAGAGTGGCAAGTCTTTGAAGGTTCTAAGGTCTGACAATGGCGGAGAGTATGTTTCCAGAGAATTTTTGGAGTTTTGCAAGCATCATGGTATTCGGAGGCATTTTACTACACTTGGAGATCCGCAGTCGAATGGTGTTGCGGAAAGGATGAATCGTACTCTACTTGAGAAAGCTCGATGCTTGAGATTGACATCGGGTTTGACTAAGGGATTTTGGGCTGAAGCTTTGTCAACCGCAGTGCATATTATTAATCGAATTCCATGCTCAACTATTGGTAACAAAATTCCGGAGGAAGTGTGGAAGGGAAAGAGCATTGACTTGAGTTATCTTCGTGTGTTTGGTAGTCCGATTTATGTGCATAATCCAGGAAATGATAAGCTTGAACCTAGAGCTTTCAAGGGGATTTTGCTTGGTTATACGGATGGAGTAAAAGGCTATAGGATTTGGAATTCGGAAACGAAGAAGGTATTAAATTCTCGCCATGTTACTTTTGATGAGTCATCATTGTTCAAGGAGAATAAAAGCTCATCGGATGTTCCAGATTTGGTTCATGGTGAATCAAAGGAGAAGGGAATTATTTCCACATTTTGTCCAAGGAGTAGATAGAGTAGAGTGGTTGTAGATGCTTGTGAGGAGGTAGCGGTTGATGTTACATCACATAGTCCATAGGGTTCCTCTAGTAGTGTTGGTGATGTGCATGATTCTAGAGAAGCTTCGGTTCAAGGTGGAGCTGAAGGGAGTTTGGGTGATGGTATTGCTACTCGGGTTGGTCGTCGTACTATAAGACCACCCGAAAGATATGGTGATTGGAACTATCTTAGCTTTTGAGATAATTTGGACTATGCTCTTCATGTAGTCCAAGATGAGCTGATGGACCTTGATGACGTCATGGAGTCGAGTGATAGCTTGAAATGGATTTATGCCATGGAGGAAGAGATGCAATCATTGTTGAAGAATCAAACTTGGGATTTGGTGCCACTTCCTAAAGGAAATTGTGCTATTGGGTGCAAATGGATATACAAGGTGAAGGACGATGGGAGATACAAAGCTAGACTAGTGGCTAAAGGGTTTGCACAAAGGAAGGGAAAGGAGTATGATGAGATATTCGCACCGGTTGTGCGCCATACTTCTATCCGGATATTACTTGTTATAGTTGCCATTCACGACTTGGAGTTGGAGCAACTTGATGTGAAAACCGCCTTCTTGCATGGGGACTTGGATGAAGACATCTACATGGAGCAACCAGAAGGTTTTGTTGTGGATGGTAAGTCAAATTTGGTTTGCAAGTTGAAGAAATCACTATATGGATTAAAGCAATCACCTAGATAATGGTACAAGAGGTTTGATCATTTTATGCTTGAAAATGGTTTTGATAGAAGCACCAAGAATGCTTGTGTTTATTTCAAGAAGTTGAGAAATGATAGTTGGGTGTATTTACTCTTGTATGTGGACGACATGCTCATTGCTTCTAAGGATAAGAATGAAATCAACAAGCTAAAACTGAGTTTGAAATCGGAGTTCGAAATAAAGGATCTTAGAGAAGCAAGAAAGATATTGGGCATGGAAATTGTAAGGGATCGAAAGCATTTTGAGTTGAAACTAACTCAAAAAGAGTACATTGAGAAAGTGCTTTGCCGGTTTAGCATGGAGAATGCAAAGGCGTCAAATACACCTTTACCTTTGCATATGAAGCTTTCGAGTAAAGGATCACCTATCTTGGAGGAAGACAAGGCTTATATGGAAAATGTGCCATATGCTAGTGCGGTTGGAAGTCTAATGTATGCTATGGTGTGTACAAGGCCCGATATTGCAAATGCCGTCGGGATGGTTAGTCGATACATGGCTAATCCGAGGAAATCACATTGGGAAGCTGTGAAGCTCATATTGAGATACCTTAGAGGCACATCATCTCATGGTCTTGTTTTTGGCGGTAGTAAGATGATGGATTGCAAGTTGTTTGGTTATTGTGATTCAGACTACGCTGGTGATAGGGATCGAAGAAAATCAACTTTCGAATATGTCTTCACACTTGGGGTACAACCATAAGTTGGAGATCTAGATTGCAGACCATAGTTGCTTTATCCACTACAGAGGTGGAGTTGATAGCCACGGTGGAGGCGACGAAGGAGGCACTCTATTTAAAGCGATTGTTGTGTGACTTGGGATTCGGGCATGATAGTATTGATGTTCGATGTGATAGCCAGAGTGCTATTCACTTGGCAGAGAATTTGGCGTTTAGCTCACGGACTAACCATATTGAGGCGAGAGAGTCATTTCTAGTAGCCATAGATGAGGATAAGCAAGTATATCTTCGGAAAGTGCACACAAAGGATAACGCGGCGGACATGTTCACTAAGGCATTGCTGGTTATGAAGTTCGAGCATTGCTCGAACTTGATTCGCTTGGAGAAGTGCTAGGTGCCACGGGGTGACACGGTTAAGGGAGGAGCTTGGTGGTAGATGAGGAAGAGTATCAGTGAGAGATTGAGGTTCTATCTTCTTGGTAAGTGCTAGTCTTTGGTGAGATAACTTAGGATTTGGATGTTTTCAACATTTCATTAGCAGGCGGAGGCTTTGCTTGAGCTCGTTGGTGGAGTGCAATGAGCGGTGGCTTTGCCAGAGCTCATTGGGAAAGCATTCATGTCTGGTTGAAGGTAGAAAAAGTGATAGTTGGTGCTATCGGTTGTCGTTGATGGTATGGTACCATTGGAGTTGGAGATAGATATAGTGTCGAGGTAGAGTGTTAAATTTTGGCGACACTATATGGAGAATTGTAGAGGTCGGAAGTAGCTTCGTAACGGAGAAAACGGTTCGCAAATCGGAGTTCGGAGGTGGAAGTTATAAGAGAAAAGGTGAAGTGGGCTGAATTGGCAGGATCAGACGTCTGAGGAAAATGGTCAGACGTCTGGCGCTTCAGCAAATCTGCACCAGACCTGTTCCAGAGAATGAGGTCAGACATCTGACCAAAAGGGTCAGACGTCTGAGTCTGTGCAGAATTGATTCCAGAACCTTTAGTCAGACGTCTGACCAAATGGTCAGACGTTTGAGCTGAAGCAAAACTTTTCCAGTAACTTAAGTCAGACGTCTGACCATTTTGGCCAGACGTCTGAGGCGACTTCCGCCTGTTTTTCACGTGTGGACTTGGCGTGAAGATTTGTGATATCTGCAGGGGCAATTTCGGAACATTGCCTAGGGTTTCTATTCCCCTATATAAGCTAGCTTCAGGTCCCAAATCTGGGTGTGCGTGCAAGCAACTGCAAGAGATTAGCCTCCACAAATTAGGGTTTATCAAAACCTAATTTTCTTCAATTCTCTTCTCCACAAATCAATTTCTAATTAGAATTTTGATCATTGTATTCAACCTCTTGTACTCTTCTCATCAATATTAATAAAGCTCTCTCTTAAAGTGGATGTAAACTAACACAACGTTAGTGGAACCACTATAAATCGCTATGTGATTTATTTTTCATTATTGCTTTGATTTATGAATTGCTTGTTTCAGATTGTGATTGTTTTTGGATTGATTGAGATTGGAATTGAGTTATTGATTGGTTGTTTTTACACTTCTTATCACGATCCCGTCTTTCGCTGTTCTTGTGGGGTTTCGATTTGAGTGGTTTCCAATTGGAATCCCGCCCCAACAATCAATGGATTTAACAATGAGGTTTTCAAAAGTAAATATAACATATCAGCATGACCAATTGGAAGGAAATTTTGAATAAATCAGTTGTGACAATGAAAGGAAGAGTAAAGGAAAACCGAAAAATTGTACTTCTAACAAAATCAAACCAGTATATTTGCACGCCAAATTCAGAATAGTGAACAAAAATATTGCAAACCCTTATACCAATATATTTGCAAGCCAAGGATATCAGCTGAGTTACACGTTATTTGAAAGTTGCGCTTAAAGAACAACTCCAATAACCTGCATAAACAAACTAATTTGTATCACAGCATTTTGCAGTGTTTAAGATCAGATTAATAGAACAATCAGACATCATCATTTAGGGATAAGTAACTTAACTGCTGATTTGAAACAAATTGGTGAAAGAGGCATAGTAGTTATATATAAAACCGTCTTTCAGAAATTTAAACGTGGAAGAAAGAAAAATTAGGAAAAATCCAATCCAATATGTATGGAAAATCTCACAACACACACACATATATATTTCGTTCAGAAGTTGAAACGTGGAAGAAAGAAAAATTAGGAAAAAAACAACCCAATACAGATGGAAAATTACAGATGATGCTTGGTGTAGGAATATACTGAAAATGAAAGCAACAAACACCACCGTCTAATTACGGAAAACAATAATGAATTTATTATTACAGTAAAGACGTCATTTCAAAGCAATGCAACAACTGGAATTATTACACCATACTGTAATTAATCAGCCACTTGAAACCACATGATCTACGACAGTAAACACAATCAGAGACCTTTATATTCAGCCCAGAGAAATATCTCGAAGGCAGAAATCAACAAACATGATTAATCATTTCCCATTTTCTACTACTACCACAAATAAAACGGTGATGCATAAAACGTGGTTACTAAGAACATTATTACTCTACAGCTGCATATATAAAGATCGTCCAGTCAACATCAAACACATAATTAACTAAATATATCCTTTTATTGAATACAACAGAACAAATGACATACTTCAGAGTTACAACGTAGTAAGAATAGTCCTACGGTTTGGTTCTTCCTATGAATACATATTTCAGAGGTACAACATAGTTGAAAAATCTGCATGAAAAAAATTAGGATACATTGGAAAAAATAGATTCATTACATAGAAAAAGGGAACACTGATCGTCTCAGTAAGTAGAACACAATTTAGGAGCTATTTACAACGTTTTCTCAACGGAAAATCTTAAGATTAGGGCACACAGAGGAAAAACTAACCATCAAAGGAGAGAAACGTAGGGGTAAAGTACCCGTAGTCATTGAAGAATTCCAATATTGAGGCAAAATCGACTCCTGGAATCAAGCGGTTGCCAAGCAAACAGTGAGCAAGGAAGAAGGGATGTCGATTTTGCGGTGGAAAGCAAATGATTTAAAGGCTGCGTAGCAATATCAATCAAAGTTGAGAAATTTGGATGAGTAAAAGTTGGCAGATGTGAATAAACGAACTAGTGGAAAAGGAGTTGAGTAGTAGAGCAAGACGGTTCAGAAAGATGGGGGAAACAGTTTACAGAAGTTAAAAGAAATAGAGAGTGTACGACGGTAGCCAAGTATTTTGAAGTAGCAAACCCGCTTTTGAAATGCTTCTTGTTTCTTGTTTTCTATTTAAAATAATAGATAATAGATGGATTTATGTAAAATAATTAATAATATCAGACTTTTGGATAATAAATATCACTTTTCGACATCGATAACCGGATCAAAAGAATATACTAATTTATTCAATGAAAGTGGATATTTTATAGAACATCGTATCGTAACTGCTTTGTCTAAATAGGACTAAAATTATCCTTCAATGTAAATATTTTCTATGCACTACATTATATGTTATGTTCATTACTTTCATGAATAATTAAATCGTTTAGGAAGGTTCAAATGTTTTTGAAAAAGAATTGAAATTAAGAAACAAAATTATTACGCATAAAAAGTTAACTTATTTCCAATTCAGCGGTAATGAATTGCTCCTACAGAAAATGATACACGACCCTATATTTTTTTGTTGATATTTAGTAACTGCATACATTTATGCCTTCCAATGTAATACGAAATAATACATCAATCGTGTGATCATTTCCACTATATACAATTATACTAATATAGTTTATAACGTGCAATACGAACTTCATTTTTGCATAACCTTACGTGTTCGAATTAAGTTTCAAATTTTGGTTTCCATTTTTGTTTTATTTTCATTTGTTTTGAAATTTCAATCAATTTAAAAACATTTAGCTACAAATCCACTTTAATATTTTTGTACTTTCTATGGAAATGCTTTAATAGATAAGCACACTTATATTTACAAAAATAAAATAGGTATTTTACTTTGCAAAGTTGATTCAATTGCTGATTTATATTATTATTTCACGATTTTTCCACTGAATTGGGTTAGAATTAACAAAAGTTTTATTTTTTCCCTTACATTTTTACTATTTTACAAAATTTCACTATAGTAATACCGAATTTGTTGATTTTTATTATTAAAATAATCTTGAAGTTTACATTCTCTATTGTAAAAAATTTAGCTGTTAAGTCAAATTAGCCAGAAATCGAAACTCAGATCGAAATTGATATTTAAGCCAACTTTTCTTTTATTTGACCACTAAAATAGCGAGAGTTTTGGTTTTAATCTATGGTTTTAGTTCTCAATTATTTTTTTCATTTCAGGTAGAAAATACCTTGGTTTGGAGAACTAACTACACAAGGTTTTCCATGAAAATGATTATTTTTTTACCTTTAAATTTCCCGGGTTGGACCATTGATACACGGTTTTTCATGAATATCGTACTCAAATGAGATTGGAGCCTTATTTTATCATTCTATATGAAGATTGGTCACAAACCAAATTTGATATAACATTTATCATTATAAGGAGAACAGAAGTTCCTAATCAAGGAACCTGATCGAATCCGCACTAGAAAATCGGGTGAGCGATACTAGTTCAGAAATAAAGTAACATAATCGAGTAGAGGTCTAATTAGATTTTTGTATAAGAATGATCAATGTACATCATGCGAATTGGTATATAGTGTTAAATGTTTTCTAGAATGGGTTGAGGTGAGAATTTCGAGGACGGAATTCTTTTAAGGGGGAGAGAATATTACGACTCAGAATTTCACTTTAATTTGCGAATATTTAATTAATTTTACATATTCAAATAATAGGTTTGTGATTAAAATAAAACTCTTTTAAAAATAAATAATGATCGTGAAATAGATTTTCAAATTTGTTTACAAAAATATTTAGTTTGAAGAAAGATTGAAAATGTGACCGGAATTCATTTTCTGAATTTTCGATTTTTCATCGACTAAAGGTTATCGAAAATGGTAATCAAAATAGCATAAGTATATACGCATTCATTAAGAAATAAATTAGGATATGTATATATTCATGTATGCATTAGTTAAGTGTATGAATATATGTATGTATGTGTGTGTGTGTATACACTTAAGATAATATAATATAAAATTATATAAAAGTAAACATCATATCATGGAAACATGTTTAAACATTAAGTACATGCATTTATGGCATGTTGGCTTTGATTAGAAGGGGGAGGGAGCTGTGGTGGCGTGACTATAAGGGGAGGGCGGCTTGGTGATGACGTGGAAGTATATGAATGGAGGGAAAAGGACAAGGGTATAGTGGTAATTTTCTTTATGCATTTTATATAAAAACTTTCTTTTCATTTTCTTTTTCCATATTCTTTTCACTTTTTCAATTTTTCCAAAAGTCTTCATCTTCCTAAAAAGCTTTTCCAAAACCTTTTATTGGCTTCCATTCATAATTTTATGTTTTTAAAAAAAATCCAAGTTTAATCTTTTAAAATGATTTCAAACTTGTTTAATCTCCTCCTTTTCATTTTAAAAACTTCTCCATTTTTCTCCCACTTCATTCGACCATAACTTCCTCTACAATACACCAAATCAAGATTTTCTTTTTCTCAAGCAACGTAGAATTTCAGTGATAACAACTTTCATTTGAATTACTTTTTCAAATTTCGAATATTTTTGGATCAAAAATGCATTTTTTTCTGACTTGTTTTCGGATCCATATTTTCAAGCTAAAAAATAGCACTCCTTTTGTCCATATCTCCCTCAAAACCAATCCAAATCGAGTGATTATTTTTTTGAAATGATAGAGAAAAGAATTTTCAAAAACTTTTCTTTTGACCACTTTTTAAAATTCCGAGAGTAACATGATCAAAAATTTGTGAGAAGATGACCGATTTTCGAGTGGATTTTTGTGGTTTCCAAGCTTTGCAAGTCTAAAGCATTTCAAGTTCTAAAATGTTTTGTGAGTAAACTTTTAATCTCGTTTTGGAAAGATGCGATCTTTAGTCATTTTTATTGTTTGGTGGTATATTGGTTGAATTGATGAGCTATTGTGTTGGTTGGTTGGTTATGTGGATGTTTGCTTGAAATTAGTAGGTTAAATTTTTGATTTGAAGGTTAAAGATTAGCTATGCATGTAAAAGTAGCATTTTGATTATGTTTGGGTTTAGAGTATGTAAATGTTGTTATTGTTATGTTTATATGTTTGTTTTTCAAGGAAAGTTAGCACTTTGTTTGGGTTATCAATGAAGAATCCTTTTGTGAAAATACGAGCTTTGGTTTTAAAAAGAAAATTATATATATTCTTAAAGTTAGAAACTTTATTAGTTTCAAAATACTTACCTTGGGGTTTGAAAGGTTAGAAAGTTTTCGAGTGTAATGTTTTAAAGAAGAAAGTAAGAAAATATTTTTAAGTTGTCGCTATGGATACAGTTTCGCTTTAAAAATCTGATTTTCGGAAAAAAATTGGTTTTTAAACTTAAAAGTGTTTTGTAAATGTTTTATAAAACTTAATAATAATATTTTAGAAATCTAATTAAGTTTTTAATAATTAATTATCAATTAATTAGGTTTTTAAAAATTAATAATAAATTAAGTATAATTAAACAAGGTTTATTAACTTTAATTAATGAGGTTTAGTTTCTAATTAATTGTCTTATAAAGATAAGATTAATTTTAATAAATTATTAATTAATTATAAGGCTAATTATTTATTTATTTAGTTAATCAAGTGTTAAATTATTTTTAATTACAATCAGGTTTTTCAGCATTCGATTGCTCGACACGCAATACAGTGGACATATTAGTGTCAATTTTTGAGGGTCGAAAATTCCCAGTCGGTACATGATATTCATCATCAAATAGTTTTTTCTTTTTTATTATGTTTCGACAACTAATTCAAAACTTTGAAAGTTTTATAACGCGAGATCCTTGTAATGTTAGTAACTAAACAAAGGTACGACATTCATTCATGAATGTGACATCAATTTAAGAGGTTATCGTATGAAGCCGATAACCTTACATTATATGTCATTATTCTTTTATGGCAATTATTTACAATGTTGTGGTTTAAATTTTATACAACACCACTAATTTGTATCGTAGTTATCGTATGGCAAATTCATGAACTACTCATATACTTGATATTTTATATAAAATTATATTTAGACCTCTCCAGCATCATTCATTGATTTCAGTTACTTTTCATTTCGACATTGGATCATTATTACAACATCAATTTAATGATTCTTGACATTCATTCATACTTCTTTTGTATAACTATAAACTCACTTTCCCACCATGGATCTAACAATTGTTTTCATATATTTTAATTGGCTAATAACTTAAGCACTTCATAAATTTGGCATGGATTGTTTAATGGTCAAAATCTTGTTGTAAGTATAATAGTTAACTTGTACTTCAACACTTCTCTATTAATGCTTGGGTAATTTTTGGATAACTTGATATCCTTTTGTTTTAGCATACGATTGTCTATTTTATAACATAAGCATTCTAAATTTCATAAAATATTTAAACTTCCCTGATTTGGTATAATATCACCTGGCAGGCAAACGGAAGGAAAGAAAGCCAGTAAGACTCTAAACCTTCCCCCCATCGAGAAAGGGGATTATCATCTCAACCAATCTTATATTACCACTTAATAAGGAGTGGACACTATCCTTAAGCAATTCGGGATTGTAAACATAGAAGTCATTCCTGGCGGTCCTTCTGGTAGAATTGTCAACCCTTTAAAAGGGTTCTTTGCCTTCATACCAATTCATATTTGGCACTCAAGTACCTGCCTTTTCCTGATTTTCTTTTGCACTTCTTGGAGCATCTAAATATTGCTCCGATTCAATTAACTCCCAACTCATACACCTATTTGAGCTGCTTGGAAGTTCTTGCTCGGGTAAACTTCCCTCTTTGCATGCTGAAATTCTTCATATCTTAGCTAGCCTTGTAAGATTAATGAGCAGCTGGATAACTTGCTGTATCGTATTCGACCATTCTCGAAGAGCTTATTCACCAATACTATTAACAATATAAAGGAATGGGAGAACCAATTCTTCTATGTTAGATGCTATTCCCATAAGATTGAGGAACTTTCTCCGTTTTCAGTAAGCTTCCATTTTCTGTCGTTTATGATATATCTATCATTCTCTTTTAATAAACGTTTTATTTCAGGTCCTGCTTCTAAACGACCAAGCTATTTTGTTGACGACTCTATCCAGTCTCTAACTCAAGCTTCCAATAGCATGGGCAACATGCTTACCCTTTTGATGGAAGTGAATCTTCGTAAATACTACCTGATTTTGGATAACTACATAATACTTGGAGATCCTCCAATGATGAAGGGGAATGCATAAGGAAAACAATCGTTGGTAATCAGTAATCGTAATACTTTCACCGCTTCTTCTTCAGTTCAACTCAAATCTTCTGGTAAGTTTTCATTGCTACTTGTGCCGAATCTCTTATGTTATTATCTCACAAGCTTCTTTCTTTGATTTAGGATCTTCTGCACTTGTTATTACTTCTAAGAAAAAGGAGATCAAGGATGATGCTCCCGCCTTAACCGGATCGAGTAAATATGCCCTTATTGAAGATTCCATTGCTAAGGCGATTGAAGTTCTTTAAGGAAAAGCAAGCTGCCCCACGTTTGAAGAGAGCTCACCTTCTCCGGGATACAATCATGAGAGAGAATGCAGAATAAAAAAACTCTCTTTTGGATGCTCATTAATGATAGGGAGGCCTTAGTAGAGTTCCTCTATAAAATTTGTTCTAGGAATGTTCTCTTAAGTAAAATGGTGGGGGCTTGATTAGGTGTCTTCATAAAAGATATTTAGAAGATCATGGAAGCAACCCTCATATTTGGGCTTATTGGAACCTTCCTAGGGTTTACTAGTGTTTCCCTCTCTCCTAATACTCTTCCTTCCAAAAAAATTTAGTATAGCAAAAAGAGATTCATTTTTGGATTTTATAAGGGATCAATATTGTACAAACCTTATTGATTGTATGATTGTAGTGTATAATTCAAGTAGTTTATAAACTTTGTCACTTTTGTTTCTTTACTCTTAGTCTATTTTCATATATTATACATATTAAGGAATGCTTAAGCAGTCTTGTTCCCGTGGAACTCATGAGTAAATTTATCAACTTAAAGAGGGATTTTAAAGAGAAGTCCTTAACTCTCAGAACATCTAAGTTAGCAAAACATTGCTTCCTTAAATATCTATAAGAACTTTATACATGATTCCCTCACTTTCGTTTTGATTTCTTGGATGATGAGAAGGATAAACTAATTAATGAAATTCGAACTAATCATGCTAAATTGTTAGGTGGTCAATCCACCGGAAAGTGGGATTATCATCACTTCCCTCCAATTAATACCCCGGGAGGGATTAAAGCTTCTTTTGACTCCACCCTTACCTTATCTGTTGGATCATTTTAAAAGGCCAAAAATGCTGTTTTAAAACTTTAAGAGTTAATTATACACAACATTGATGTAATTTTGAATTCACTTAAGTTGTAAACCTTTGTTGTTTAATAAAGAAAATAATTTCTATGTATTGATTTCTTTTCTTGCTAGGAAAAACAGCTGACACCCGCGTCTAGCGGCTTAGATATCCTTGGTTCTATTAAAGGTAGGCTTAGGGTAGAACGTGAGAAGAAATTCTCTTCTCAAGGCACTCTTACTTTACAATTTCCAAATAATCTGGATGCGCAAGAATGGCATGATAAATGTTACAAATTAAGATCTACTTTTAGTAGTTTTAAAGAGATGGCTTCTGATTTAGAGAAGCAAATTAAAGGGAGGGACGGGAGAATTCAAGAGTTGAAAGGAAAAATATATGTTATTAGCCAATCTAGGCTTTCTTCTCAAGGCACTAAGGCTGATGCTGAGATTGCTCGATTTCATCAAAAGGTGATGAATCTTGAAGTTGAACTATAGAAAAACCAAGCAAACTGTCAATCTTTAGAACCAACTGCGAGTGGAGGCGATTCCAGCCTTTCTACTCTTACTCCTTTAGTTGGGAAAGAACGATTTTATGCCATATTAAACCCTACTAAGAGTTTAGATAATGGTGAGATCGCCAGATGGTGCTAAAGAGTTAGATTTGAATGCCTTCAATTTTTGAATAAGCAGAGAAGTGATAAGGTTTCTACTCGTCTTAATACTTACACAGATAAGGTTGAGAGACTCGAGTGTGAAAAACACACTTTCGAACAAGGGGTTAAGAAATTAAAGAGCAAGATTCAGCTTCTCAAAGGAGCCAACAAGACACTCGATTGTGCATTAGAAATTTAGATTGATTCAATCGATGATGCAAATGCTATTTCAAAGAAAGAGAAGAATCTTAAACAACTTCTAGACGTGACAATTCATCATATAACTGATTCTTCTTCGGTTGTTGACAACTAGAGAAGACTTGCTCAAGATTTTAGCTCTTAATAGAGAATTATTTGTAAACTTCTTAATTTGAATTACTTGTTATCGAATCTTTTGTTCCTATAATTCTTGTATATAACGTATTACATGGTAAATAAACTCATACCTGAATGGTTGATATTTTGAATTCTACTCTTTGTCTTTGCCTTAGATTGTAATTAGCTTTTAGTTTTACTCTGATGCTTTGTAGTTGTTATTTTTAGCATAACCTGCCTTTTGCGTTTTTGGTCCTTTAAAATATAGGCTAATACTCTGCTTGTTAAGTGAACAAAAGCCTTGCTGATTGAGCATTCAGAATCTTAGCTGGTATGAAGACAATAAATTTAATCTTGATGTAAGAGTACGCTTCTTCATTAATAGACATCCAATAGTTTACTTAATAATGGAGATTCCCGTTCTTTAAATAGGAAAGTTGAATTATAATCATAATATGTATTAAACTCGATTTGACTACCATAATAGGTAATAATTTTTACTGAATCATGAATGAAAGACCAGAAATCCATCTGGCATAATAATTTGAATAAAAGACTAGAAAATCATCTGGAAATAATGGCACTTGAATTCAAGCCCGAAAAATTATCTAGCGATAATTATAATCTGAATTGAAGACCAGAAAATTATCTGGTAATAATCCATTCTCGCAATAATAATGTGAATAGAAGACTAGAAAATTGTCTGGTGATGATAATAGACCAAAAATCCATTCTAGCGATAATAATTTCTGATTAGAAGACCGGAAAACCATCTGGTAATTATCTGAATGGAAGACCAGAAAATCCGTCTGGCAATAATAATCTGAATAGAAGACCAAAAAATCCATTTGGCAATAATAATATGAATAGAAGATAAGAAAATTCATTTGGCAATAATTTTTCTTTTGCGTGAACGGAGAATTCCTGCTTTCTTTGAATTATGATAGCTCATATTTAATAGGTCTTCCTTTAGAAGATTGCATGATTTCTGCTTAGGAGCACAAACGGCTCATTTTTTATTTGATCTTCCTCTAGAAGATTGCTTTTGCTTTGGAGCATGAATGACTCATTTTCAATTGATCTTTCTCTAGAAAACTGCCTCAATCCTTCTTTAGGATTGAGTTTGATTTGCTTTTGTATTTGATCTTCCTCTAGAAGACTGCCTCTTACTATTCTTTAGGTAGTGATTTATGCATTGATTGATTTCTTTGTTACCATCTTTAGGTAATGATCTCAACTTGGATCGCACCCCTTATCACTTTCTTAGGTGATGATTTAGGTCTTTCGTCTGGTGCATTTGGTTAGCTATCTTAAACAAAACCACAGACTTACCCGACATCCCTTTAGGAGGCGCTTCAGTCAGGCCTTATAAGTGGCGCTGAAGGCTGGTTAAGTGCTTTGGCCAGACAATCTTAGGCAGGACCAAAAGCATATTCCATCCTCCTTCTAGGAGGTGCTCCGGCCAGGCTACGTAGGCGGGACTGAAGGCTTGCAAATGCTTTGACCAGGCCATTTTTGGTGGGACCAAAGGCTTACTCTGACCTCCCTCTAAGTGGTGCTTTGACCAGGCCCTTGTGGCTAGATTAAAGGCTTTATTCGCCTCTTATTACCTTATAGGTAATGATTTAGGCTTTTCCTTTGTTTTTAGGAGATTCTTACTCCTTTCTATGATTAATCCAGTAGAAACACTTGTTTTATGGAATCTTCCTTTATTGTTGACTTATTCAATATCTCTTTACAAACTCTTTAAGCTTTCCTTGTCCTAGGAAATTGTTAATCATACCTTCCAAGCTTCGACATTGATTAATGTCATGGCCATTTGAGCGGTGATAATGACAATATTATTCGTCCTTTGGTCGTTTCTTTTTCGAAGGCCCATAGTTTAGTCTTCCCTTGGTTAGGAGATAAATATCCTCATTAGAAGCGGTAAGAGAATAGTTCTTAGAAAGCCGTGAACTTTTGAAGGATGATTTCCTTGATTTCCACTTTGCTCTTTTGTTGTATGTGACGGGCTCTTTAACCTCCGTAGTAAATTTTCTCTTTAAAGAGCTTTGAGTCCCGTTCAATTTATGGGAACGATTAAGCGCATTCTTCCACCTTTTGGTGATTTGATCAAAGTCTTTTGTTATTTCTTTTTCAAAGATGGTTCCCCTTGCTTGGAGTTGAATTCTCTTTCTCATTTCTATAAAGATGTTATTTTTCTTATCTTTCTTTCCCAAAGCAAAGATTGGTGTAGGCCTCATGTGAAATGGGTTTAAGCTCCATTTATCTGGATTATAAGGAATTACTTACCTTCTCTTATCTTCCATGATTCGTAATGCTAAAAAGACATTAATACTTGCTCCTCATGAAGTCGAGGATCTCTAGTGATTTGGTAAGTTGGCCTAGCTACTCGAGGCTCAGAAGATCCTTGTTTAGAGATAGTCATCATCCAAATGAGATTAGATGGTCTTTGGAATTCTTTAATGGGATATGCTTGGTAGGGATAAAACCTTTAAGCCCTATATATGTAGGTTAAGGGTAGCTCCACTTATGGGTTAACCAGAGATGGAGGTTCAAGCCTTTCATCTAGCACCAAAATGTTAATGAATTTCTTTGCTAACACCCAAAAAGTGTAAGGAAATTGAAACTTGGTGGAGTAGAATCTTTATTAGTCCTAGGTTAACTTGCTAGGTAGACATGTGCTCCTTGTTTAATCCACATTAACCTCGAAATCGTGAATGATTATAATTCGAAACAAGTTATGATCAAATCACAAGTGTTTTAGAATTTAAGATAAATCACGATTTAGGAGGTCTTCCTTAATATGCTATGAAGTTGTTGGATCTCCAAGGCCTTACTTGCCAAAGTCACAAGAGTTCGAAATTTTCAATAGTGAAGCGAATGATGACATTGAAGTTATATATGCTTGAGAATCATAAACCAACAATCTTGTCTCTTTATTCAATATACTATGCGACTGTATTTGTATAAGCCCTTATTTGTAATAAGGTTTGCAGGGATACAATTGGCACTAAAATCCCTAAATTGATTTAGGGTTACAAAGTTTAAAAGGTAAGAAATGAGAAAAGAATTGATCGCCCCTCCTCCATACCTCTAAGTCCGTATTTATGAGGGCAGAAAGGTACTACATGCTTGAGCTTTGGCATCAAGGTCCATCTCGATGGTGCTTGGGATATAACTTTGATTTGATTATTCACAGCATTCTTTGGTGTATTAACGGATTGGGAATCATCATCATGATTGCATGCGGCTTGATAGCTTTTGACATCATCCCCATAAATAATGGCATTCGACATCCTTTATCGAACTGACGAGATGCAATATGCTCTTGTATATTGCCTTGGTTAGTAAAGGGCGACATCATTATGAATCGGCATTGATGATAGGCGGTATTGCTTGAACGGCGACATAGAAGGGAAGCGACAACCTCATATTTGTTGTTCCTTGACGCTTGTAATCCTTAGCCCGATTACCTTCAGCGTTTGAAGGAATGCGGCATCAATGTGACGCGACAACGATGATATATCATGCCGCTATAACATAAATGGCTTACAATATAGTGTTATTTGGTATCACTGCCCTAATGATATGCGATATCAATGGTGTACGACATTGATTATTGGTTTCATACGACATCATTCACTGGTAATATGCAATATAAACAGGATGCGGCATTGATGCTATAAGACATTTCCAAGCATACTGATGGCATGCGACATGCCTCTGTGTACTGTTGGCATGCACCAATCTTCTTTACTTATATTGATGGGATGCAACATTGTTTATCACATTGGTGAAGTGCAGAGTAGATGGTATGTGACATCATTGTAGGCTTTCATACTGATGAAGTGCGGTATCGCATTGATGATGTGCGATATTCCTTAAGATGCGCTATTCTTTGGTTTTGATATCCTTTTTGTCGACATGCCTTCGAAATCAAGAATTGTAGTAACAAATTCAAAATAAATATAACCTTATTTTTTTATTCCTTCATATGGGTTACATAGGCTATCAGATCACTCCAAATCATTAAGTGAGTAATTAATACATTTAAGTTGTATTTAAATGTGCATTGATATCATATATCGATACGTATATTTATAATTTTTATATACGCATCCAATTTTTTTACTAATGGAATAAAAATGTACTAATACCACCCAATACAATAAACAAATAAATAAATAATATTTCATAAATATTAATTTAATTAATTTATGATAATTATAAATCAATTAAATCATGTGTTATTTTGGAGATACCACTAAAACGATTGTGCGAGACGTAGGTGTAAATTATGTCAGCGATTAATATTTAACTATTCAAATATCAATGTTCTCTTGTCACCTTAGCATATGTCAATTTTATCTCTTATACATCTTTATATGTAAAGCCCAATTTTACAATTTAAGTGCTACCATTTAGCGTTGATTGTTTACATTAACTCTCTTCGTCAACACTATTCCACTTTAGGACTATGGACTTTGGTTTTGGTCAAAATTTCAATATCGTCCACATTTAACTCAATTAGTCCTTAAACACAGTTCTTGGTTCAAGAATAACATTTATTATTAATCATACTACTCTGGCCAGCGACTTTTATTTTGAGTTGGCTACAGTTGACTGTGATATTATCCTCATATAATTGAGAAGACAGATTCTCTATCGAATATTTTTTAACTTCCAATGCTTCAAATTAGAGCCAACCACAGTCATTCATTGATGTCATGCCACTATTTAACTATAATCAAAGTGGAGTATCCATATTGAAGTCTATAGTATTGATGTGTACGTAAATGTGCATATTTATACTTCCATACTTAATCTAATTTAATTAAATAAATGAGCATATAGGGTATTTTTACACGTTTAAACCAAAATTTCAATTATTTTCAAATCATCGTTTTTTCATCTTCATTTAGGGGAAAACAGCCATTTTAGCGTGTGAATTAATTTGAGAATATTTATTTGCACCTTTTATTTTTATTTGTAGGAAATTAGATGGAAAAATATGAAGAGGCTTCATGAAAATGTGCATGCACAAGAGAAGGAAACAAATAAAGATGGAGATAAATCAATTCATGCAACATGGAGGACCCCACCTACCCACTTACCATGATCTACAATTAGGAGCTAATGCATATGTTAGTGGAGATTAAAGCTACATGCACATTTAAATAGAGGATTATGCTCATGCTAATAATTACTTTGAGGTTACATTTCCTAGAAGGGTATTTTGGGCAGTACCCTAAAATATGCATTAGGGTTTTAGGCATGTATAAATACCCCTTATGTTTCATATAATAAGCTCTTAGCACTACATTGTAGTTAGTTTAGTGGTAGCCACAAAAATAAACATAAAATCTCTTTCTCTTTTTAATGGCTTCTTAGCCTTTTCTTATATAATTTTCTTATGCAATTTAATTTCATGCTCTTTTAATTATTGTTCTTATTTATGCAATCAGTGTAGTTTTTATTTCATGCAAGTAGATTAGCTTTTATTTTATTTTAATTAGCTCTCTTCTTACTTTGCTTGCATTTTCTTCTTGTTTATTTTAATTTTGCAATCTACATTTGTTGAAATGATAACAAATATGAGAAGCTAAACCCCTTCAATTTAGGGGTAATGAGGCTCTCTTAATTATGTAGATTCAACATATTTGTTAATTTTTGATCTCTTTTGTGCTTAATGGAAAGTTTTGATGTGGTTAATTTTTTTTGTTTAGCTTTGAATTTGATAGCCTATGTTGTTGACACCAAATAGGCTATGCTTAAACAAACATAAACACAAATTACGTCTTCATCATGGTAATGAAGTGCACTTTAAAATTAAATTTGATGGTCTATATTACTAATCAATAGTAAATTGATCATGCTTAGAATAGATTTTATTTTTGATTTCATTATCATTTTCATGAGAGTTAACAAGTGGTTTAGTTGGTGTGTTAAAGTTTGATGGTTTATGTTGGGCTAACTAATAACACAAATAGACCATACTTATGATAAACACATCAACCAAATTCACTAATGACCAAAAAGAGAGATCATAATTTCATTATGTTGATTTATGTGATCATGAGATGGACATTGCCTCTAAATTGCCTTCTACTCTCATATTTTTATCCATTTTCTTTTGCTAGTTTATTTACATTTTTTAGCTTAAACAACTTCAAACTCTTGGTTAATTTGATCGAGTAGAATTTTTAATCACTTCAATTCCCCATGGATCGACCAGTACTCGCCACATACTAAAATTGTACGCCGTGCGCTTGCGGTTATTTTTATTACATTTTTTCAGCTATTTTCTAATCCGATAGAAAGTTTGCCAAATCAACAAGTTTTTGGCGCCGTTGCCGGGGAATAGATTTGATTTTAATTTTTATTCTTCGAATTATTTTTATTTGATTTTATTGTGTTTTCATTTTGTGTGTTAATTTGCATTTAAAAATAAATATGTTGTGTTGTGTGTTTGTGTGATTTTTGTGTCATTGTGTTTGTGTGCTTGTTTTCTAGTTGCATTTGCATTTGAATATTAAAAAAAATACATAATTTCATTTGAAAAAGGAAAAAAATTTATATTCCATTTCTTTTTCAATTACATTTGCATTTACATTTCTGTTTTGATCATATACATTTTCTTCACCGTTTTACATTCACATCAACCATTCTCTGTTACACAGCGTTATTTCTGTTTACAATCTATTACCGTTGTGTGCATGTGCCTTACATACATACATATCCTCATACAAAATGTTAATGTTGTTTACAAACTGAACCGCCTATCCTCATACCACCTGCCTGCCAGTTCATCAACAACTACCATCACTCCAATACAGACATCACTACTAACATTCTGTGCACTGCCAAAAACTGCTCACTGCCTGTCAAGTGCCTGTAATCATTGCCATCCCCATCTTTCTGCCCATTCACTTCACCAAACTCCATTACATATCAGTGCATATCACAATACCCTACCACTATTTAACCAAACTCTGCATTGCACTTCAACTTAATACTGCAAACTTATCACCGACCAAATTTCATCATCAAACCACTTCTCCCATCCACTTCTCTGCAACCAACTCCAAAACTAACACCCAGTTCCTCCACCAGTGCTTCCCCATTGCATCTCCCATACAAACCATCTACAACATTACTTCTCTGCTCACCAAACCTCCCATCTCCCCTCTGTTCATTTCCTCTCCACCCTGCCATCAGACATCATCCAAAGCCAACATTTCATTACTGCATAATTGATCACCTTTGTACAACTTCTATCAATACATCATCATCATTTCAACAATCATAATCAACTCATTACACAACCACACTACTCCTCTGGTCAAACCAAAACCTTCCTCTTCTCAACATCCTTGTAGTGCCTTCCTCTGGCTATCACACTACTGCAAAACACTTCCAATTCCACAACTACAGTCACTCCTTATACCATCAACCACCAAGACCACAGCTGTTCACATAACTTCACAACAGTCTCTTCATTAGCCACTTCAAACAATCTGCCATTCAACTTTTGCTACACATCACTTCACAACAGCAACAACCAAGTAAACTCACTGACCAAACACTTCAGCAACACTTTACACTACCACAATTTCTTCAACTATACCCTTCTTGCTAAACACTTCAGACTACCACAATTCAAACCACCCATTCATAATCATAACAAACCACAGTACTTCATCTGCTGCTACATCAGTGCAACTTCACTAGTTCAGAACACCCCCTTGCCACCAGAAAACTATTGCACTGCCTCTGCTTCAACCTCTGCTTCTCCAGTTCGCCACTCAACTGCACCTTCAAACTGTGCACCACAACAGTCAGCACCCTCATATTAACTACCATCAATTTCCACCACATCACTACTTCTCCAACCCAAGCTGTCACAAATCCAAATCTTCAATTATTACATGTACATACATTTCAACCAGCAGCCACCATCAGCAAAATCACATGTCTCTCAACCAGCACATTACCCATCAAACATACATTTCAATTTTCAACACATCTCTAACTCTTCCTTCTCCACTACATCCTTCTCCACTAACTTCCTTCTCCATTAAGTCAACCATCAGCATTGTACATTCATTGCCTTACATATATTTGCACCTTCCTTCAACACCAGCATCACCTTCCTTCATCAGCCATCCTTCAACCATCTCTTAACCATCCACACTACTCCATCAGCAAACCACTGAATCAACCATCTCTCAACCAGCAACTACCATCAGCAAATCACACTGCCCCTAACAAAATGTCATCACTGCGTCACCTGTTTCCTATCACAACAACAAACCTGCTGCAGCTATCCCCTCACGACCATCTCCAACCCATGGGAAACCTTAACTAACCTTCTGCCTCTTCGACACAGCTGCTGTTGGCAACAAATCCTCGACCTCAATCACCTTTACTTAGAAATCCAAATCGCAAACAAAAATCATATATATTCGAACCATCTAATCGCCAATAGCCACGACCAAATCTCCTCAAACAACTCCAGCAAACCGAATAAACAACAATCGACCTCGAATCACTGAATTGAATCACCGATTTTTTTCCTTTTACTCCTTTTCCTTTTTCCTTCAATTTCTTTTTTTATCTCTCGTGTTTTTAGTTTGTCTTTTTAGTACCGGAGGAAAACGTGTTTAAGAAAAAAAACAAATAAAAAGAAAACGTGTTTGGGCCCTTTATTTGACATTGGTGTAGTTGTATTTTTTGTTTTGTTTGATTTTGTGATCCTCTATTTTAGTTATAAAAAAAGTATTCTTTTCACTTTACAGGAAAAAATCTTATTCATCTCTATTTCAGATTATGTTTGAGTTTATTTCAGGTTGCAAAAGCAGACAAGGAAAAAAAATTGCTTGCCAAAAATAACTACTCTGCTTGCTTGCTTAAAAAAACAAAAGAAATTCACTGCTTTTAAAATAATTTGCTAATAATTTTGCATGCTCTGGTATCGTGCTTTTATCCCTTGTTTTATTTGTTATGCGTTGTTGGTTGCTTGCATTTTATAAAAATAAAATTTTAAAAAACAAAAGCAAAAACAAATTTCATTTGTAGTTGCATTGTTAAAATCACGTTTAATTTCATTTTTGCATTCATCTCATTTTATTTTCTTTTTCTAAGGGCAACACCCAAATCCACATAAGGTGGGGGATTTCATCACCCGTTCCTTGGCCTACAAATTGCATTTCATTCTAGAATTTAACTAATAATAACGGTTAGACACTTGACTTAAGGGTGTCACGAGCTCACCTAGGGTTTAATTGTATATTGACATGTTGTCTTCCATGAACAATTTATTTTCTTGGTATCTAGGCTACGGCAGAGCAATAATCAATTATAAATATTATGGTGATTCGAAAATATTATACTGATTATTTCTTTGAAGGTACTTAAACCTTCGGTTGCATTGTTACGGTGATTCGTGGTGCACCGATAACTCATGTCCGTTACCTGGCTAAGAACTATCTTGTTGGATTAAGACAAAGTGTGATTATACAATTTTGGGTTAGGAGCTACTAAGGACAGCAAATTTGTAATTAAGTCCTTTGCATTCATTTAGTTGCATTAGTTCATGCATATTTAAAAAAAAGAAAAATCCAAAACTAATTTTTTTTTGTAAATTTTCCTTAACTTAGTTTTTAAATCCTTTCCTTTGAAAATTTTTAAAATCAAAAATCCAAAAAAAAAATTTGAGTTAGTTTTTTTTAGAAAAGCAAAAAAAAATCCAAAAAAAATATAATCTTTTCAAAAACAAAAAAAACCTTTTTCCCTTTTAAAAAAACTTTTTTCTATCCTTATCTCTTAAAATAATAAGAATAATAATAATCAAAATCAAAAGTCTAAAAAAAAATAAAAAAAATAAAAAACCATTCTTGAAAATGACTGAATTTCCCTACTCGTCAGAATTTTATGGTAGTTGTGAAAATCAATATAATCCATATAGTTTCACATCAAATTCTTATGGATATTTTAATGACAACTCTTGTATAAACAATTTGAATTTGGCACCACAAAGTTTTCAAAACGATGACCAACCCTCAAATCTTGAAAATAGTATTGAAATGACTTCGTCTTTACTTGAACTCTCTAGACAATTTATTAAATGATAAATGATGTGTGTAATTCATATCTGTACAACAACTCAATTCAAAGATTTCAAAATAATCAAGATTTGAATTCTCTTCAAAATTCAAATTATTTCGATTATAACTCATGCCAATTCAATTTCGAACTCCAAAATGAATTTCAAAATCAAAACGAAAATGGAAACAACTATTTAAATGATTTTGGCAATGAGAATAATCTCGACTTTGGTGCAATTGACAATTTTCGTTCTCAATAAGTTCAAATTAAAAATTCTCAAGTTAATAATTATGAATTTGATTTTGTTGAGCAAATGGACGAAATTCACAAAGATCACACAGATTTGTTGTTTGAAACATACATGAAACAACGTTAGAAACAAAATCAAATCCCAACGTGGGACGAGTCAAATGATAATCCATCTTTTACCAAAAATGACGATTTTCAAATAACAACTTTTAAAATTGAAAACGACAATCTTAATGAAGTTGTTGAAAGTACGGTAATTGATTTGGATTTCAATTCTTTTGAGAGTGTGGAACCAATTTTAAAATTCAATCTTCCTTTCTCCGATTTTGAAAAATTAAATGTAACAACTTTAGATTTTTAAATTGATACATGTCATGAAGTTGTTGATAATCCAACAAAGGAAGATGAATTTAGTGAACACAATTTCTTTGGACATCTCGAAGATGAGTTGTTAAATTCTAAAAGGGTAGATTTAAATCACCATTTTGATTTTGAAATCAATAATTCTGAAGAAGTTTTCAATGATAAGTTTAACTTTCAAATTGGTGAAAATAAACGTGAACTTCAACAAATTATTCTATCTACCCCAAAAATCATCGAAAATAAAAAAACTTATACGATTCTTAATAAAACAACATTCGTTTTTCCAAATCAACATCCAACTTTGAAATCTTTTATGATTCGGTCTTCTGTGCTTAAGCTATGTCTCTCATACTTGACGAGACAAATGAATTGGTCTTTGAAAGACCGTATCATTTACTCTTTGATGATATATTTTCTGATGTCGTGTAAATAATAATCGTTTCATTTTCATGTACATATAGGTCATATTTTCATTTTTATTTTATTTTTCTCCTTTCAGTTGGGTTGACTATAGGGACACAATCAAAATCAAGTGTAGGGGGAGTCTCATCTTTATTTTTTTATTTTTCATGGTTTATTTTTTGCATTTTCTTTCCAAAACTCAAAAATTAAAAAAAAAAACTAAAAAAAATCCCAATTTTTTTTCTTTTTATTTACTTTTGAAAAAACACTATAGGATAAGTATAGGATTTTGGTTACTAAATTGAAATTTTTGAAAACTTATTTGTCTCAACCAAAATAAAAATAAAGTTTGATTACAAGTAACTATGGTTTAACCAGTATATAGGAAGGTTCATGGATGTTAATTATGAAGTATATCCTAATTGAAATCCTTGTTTAAAAGAGTGGTTAATTTAAAGTAAAGGCTATAACAATTTTGATCTTCTAAGTTAAATGGTGCTAAGATGATTTTGCAAAACTCTCTCTTATAAAAAAAATAAAATAAATGATTTTTCTGAAAATAAGAAACACCTAGAGTCATGTATTCACACGCAAGTGTGTACACTCGCTATGCTCTGCACTTCTCACGTAAGCCCGAAAAGCAATGCATGATCGTTATATCTGGCCTTAGTTTATATGAGTTAGGTGTATGTATATAAAACAATTCTTTCATTAATAATGCCTACAGTCGATAGGTGTAAACACTTGTGTGTACACTCGCCATGCTCTGTATTCCCCTTACGTAAGCTCGCGAGGCAGTGCATGGGTATCTGGCCTTAATTTTTTGAGTTAGGCAAATGTAAATATTATTAATATTAATAAAATTTACAAATAAAGA
The DNA here is from genome assembly GCA_030737815.1 of Allium fistulosum. Lineage (NCBI taxonomy): Eukaryota > Viridiplantae > Streptophyta > Magnoliopsida > Asparagales > Amaryllidaceae > Allium > Allium fistulosum. Next base: position 489,955,134 of record CM060905.1, on the reverse strand, counting down.
GAGAGTATCCAATTGAAATCCAAGCACTATTTCCACTTGTTTGATTTGATTTCTTATTCAAAAGAAATCAAAATACAACTTTGAAAAACTTTGATAATCAACTAAAGAACCATTTCATAGTTACATTATGTTATCAACCGAACCAACTAGCCAAACTAGAGTCTATTTGTTATGATAACTTAATTTTTGTTGGAAATTTTGACAAGTAAAAGGACTTAAATTTCTTGATAATGACCAGAATTTATATTTAACCTATTCGTGTCAATTTGAAAGTAAATTCTTCATTTGTAAATATTTTCAAAATCTTACATTCATCTCTTTATAAATAAATCTTGCATTTAGGAATTTTCAAGTTGCATTTGGATTTTGTGGGTAGTATCCACTGAAAACCCTCATGAGACAACACTCGTCCTACTAAGAGACCTAGAAGTTTAACGGCTTGTTTACTCTCAATGCAATCGTGCTTCCTACGAAAACGGATTTATCTTAGTTTTAGTTTATTCGAGGATGAAAAAAGATAAGTGCGGGGGTATTTGATGTGCATGTAAATGTACATATTTATACTTTCTTATTTAATCTAATTTAATTAAATAAATGAGCTTATAGGGTATTTTTACATGTTTAAACCAAAATTTCAATTATTTTCAAATCATCATTTATTCATCTTCAATTAGGGGCAAAATGGTCATTTTTGTGTGTGAATTAATTTGAGAATATTTATTTGCACATTTTATCTTTATTTGTAAGAAATTGAATGGAAAAATATGAAGAGGCTTCATGAAAATGTGCATGCACAAGAGAAGGAAGCAAATGAATATAGAAATAAATCAATTCATGCAAGATGGAGGACCCCACCTATCCACTTACCATGATCTACAATTAGGAGCTAATGCACATGTTAGTGAAGATTAAAGCTACCTGCAATTTTAAATGGAGGATTATGCTCATGCTAATAATTACTTTGAGGTTACATTTCCTAGAGGGGTATTTTGGGCAGTCCCCTAAAATATGCATTAGGGTTTTAGGTATGTATAAATACCCTTATGTTTCATGTAATAAGCTCTTAGCACCACCTTGTAGTTAGTTTAGTGGTAGTCACAAAAATAAACATAAACTCTCTTTCTCTTTTTAATGGCTTCTTAGCCTTTTCTTATGCAATTTGATTTCATGCTCTTTTAATTATTGGTCTTACTTTATGCAATTAGTGTAGTTTTTATTTCATGCAAGTAGATTAGCTTTTATTTTATTTTAATTAGCTCTCTTCTTACTTTGCTTGCATTTTCTTATTGTTTATTTTAATTTTGCAATCTACATTTGTTGAAATGATAACAAATATGAGAAGCTAAACCCCTTCAATTTAGGGGTAATGAAGCTCTCTTAATCATGCAGATTCAACATATTTGTTAATTTTTGATCTCTTTTGTGCTTAATGGAAAGTTTTGATGTGGTTAAATTTTTTTGTTTAGCTTTGAATTTGATAGCCTATGTTGTTGACACCAAATAGGCTATGCTTAAACAAACATAAACACAAATTACCTCTTCATCTACATATGATCATGGTAATGAAGTGGATTTTAAAATCAAAATTTGATGGTCTATATTACTAATCAATAGTAAATTGATCATGCTTAGAATAGATTTTATTTTTGATTTCATTATCATTTTCATGAGAGTTAACAAGTGGTTTAGTTGGTGTGTTAAAGTTTGATGGTTTATGTTGGGCTAACTAATAACACAAATAGGTCATACTTATGATAAACACATCAACTAAATTCACTAATGACCAAAAAGAGAGATCATAATTTCATTATGTTGATTTATGTGATCATGAGATGGACATTGCCTCTAAATTGCCTTCTACTCTCATATTTTTATCCATTTTCTTTTGCTAGTTTATTTATATTTTTTAGCTTAAATAACTTCAAACTCTTGGTTAATTTGATTGAGTAGAATTTTTAACCACTTCAATTCCTTGCGGATCGACTCGTACTCGCGACGTACTAAAATTGCTTGTCGTGCGCTTGCGGTTACTTTTATTATAATTTTTCGACTATTTTCTAATCCGCTAGAAAGTTAGCCGAATCAACAAGTATTCTCAAGTCGAGAGAACTGTATAATCACTTCAAAATTTCCTATTTGACCTTAATTATTATTAACCTATAGGAAACTCTTGAGTGAGTCATTCCATAGTTATCCAATAACCATCAGTACGTAACCCGTGGTGCCCTCAGTAGCCTTGAAGTAATACGCTACCCAATATTTGGAGAGCATTATGTACTTTGGTTTCAGCGAATGTATCGATATTCTTTCTCGAAACACCTTGACCAGGAATATTTAAAAAAATATGCTATTTTATATCATGATAATTTTCTCATGGTTACAGCTCTTTGTAACTGTTATCACATAACATATTATTTAAGAATTTTCTAATTATAAATTTTATATTAGTTTGTTTAACTTATTATATAACTATATAAAAATGTATATAATATAAAATAAATACCTTAATTACAAACAAGATTGGTTATGGAGTTAGATCTATGTAACAAATTACATAACTTCCCCTACGACATGCCCTTAACTCTTTCCATCTCCCACTTGCACTTTGAGTCAATTATGGAATCTTATTCCTACTCCTTCGACAAGTTTTCTCTAAATGATCGAGCTAGCCCCTTAGTGAGTGGATATGCTATTCTAAATTATTTATTATGTCTATTACGATTTCTAATGATAGGATGATAATTGACTTAAATATTTAATAGCTAATTAAATGAAGGCCCAAAAATATGATTTTTTGCATACGGCCTAATCAGGACCTCGAGACCACTTCCGTTGAGTTCAGATTGATGTTGCAAATAAATGAGTATAAGCATCGCTATACTTGGAGATCAAGCAGTCCGATGACCGGAACGATCTCGAAATTCATGAAATTAGCATCCTAAGAGCGTAGTCTCAGATAACGATGAGATTTATACCATGGGATCTGGAAAAATAAGGTGATGTACACAGACAAGTTTCGTTGCGATCGGACATGTCACGTGATCGTGCGAGCTCGAAACGTACGACCATTTATTTGAGAGAATAATTATTATTATAAATATCACTCAAATCCCTCTTCCCTCTCTAATCCATTTTCACTTTTCATTATTACATCCAAAATCATGGCCGCTCTCCTTATTTCACTTCAAAAACGAACAATCCGCTCAATGATAAATTGTGAAACTAGATTCGATGAGCTCGTATCGATAAGAGCTTCGATTTGGTGGTGATGATCTAGTGTGCGACTATCTTTGTTGCGATTCACTTTCCATGGTCGCGACTAGGGTTTGAGATGGCCAGAGCTATAGGCGACGATAGGCGAAATGGAAATCCCCGTTGGATTTCTCTACGTGAATAGCACCTACCTGCGAAATCTCATTAGATCCGATCACTTATTACAATTCGCAACTTTAGCCAAGTCAAGATGGTGGTGTCAGGTCACGGTCTAGATCAATGCGACGAAATGGATGGTTGTGGTGTCGATAAGTTGAGCATTTAATGAGCACAATGACTTAGACGGTGTCAGATTCCGTAAATGTAGCTCCGTATCACTCCAAAATCACATGCTTGAATGGGTTGGGTATAATGTGTGTATGTGTGTACAGGCAATACGAAGAGGAAGATGGATTAGAGTTAAGTAAGGTAATTAATTATTTAATTAGTGAATTTCTTATTTAATTAGTCTCAGATCGTATTTAATCGATATATTTAGCATACATGGTCTATTTTGGATGCTGTTTCTTGCATTGCGCTCATGATGGAGAGATCTACGTTTTGGTAGTGGTTTGGACAACTTTTGTTGAGGTGAGTGATATTATTTCTCACCATACTATGATTGTTTGTATAGTATTAAATCGACGTTCTGGAATGGTTTATGATTTTCTTATACTTAAATACCTACTAGATTTTTATAAAATAAAATAGAAGTATTTTAAATGGTTTTATATCGGATATCACATTTTCCATCAACGTGCCATTTTGACGGAATTATTAGATTTGGGCTATTTTTGATATGATTTCCCCATTGGTTTATATGTATGCGTTATACATGTTGTATGTATGCTATATTAGATGTATGTATGCTTGTTTGTCGCATGTTTACTTGTTTGTTTGCTTGGTTGTTTTTTGGTTGAAAACACCGATTTAGCTACGATCGAGTGTTAAGGAATATCTTGTGCGTTGGGGTTTCTTACATGCGAACAAACGGGATAAGTTGTAAAGGAGGATTTGGATACGTGCCAGTTGATTTGAAGGTGGAAGACAAGGCTTCAGACTTCAGGATGGATTTTCCGGATGTTTCCATTTGGTTTGTACTTATCCAATTGGTTATGACACTACCAAAGTGGTTGATACTGACCACCGTAGAGTGGTAAATGTCCATCACTATTGTTGATTGGCGATTGGCCGATCTTTGGCACGGAAGTTGAGGAGATTTCATGGTGTGCGACGTGATGGTTTGTTCATCTGACCAACTTAGAGCCTTGATGTGATTGCTCTACGGCAATCGATTTCGATGGTGAGGCGATGATGTGACGCTTTGACATGAGAGTTGGCACTTCGAATTATGACATGACGGTGTATGGAGTAGGTACCGAGTTTGATATATTCAGGACTTTGTAGATTATACTTGAGGTGTTAGCTTGTTCATATCAGGGGTGGATGGCGATGTAACAATACGATAAAAGCATTGTATCTTTAGTTTGTGACTTGTAGTGGGTGTAGGTACCGAAGATTAGACATTCTGTACCTTCAATTTGTGATTCATGTATGGAGTAGGTATCGAAGTGGCTCATGTTGGGAGTCATGGAGTGGAGGAACATGGTTGGTTCCTGGATAATGGAAATTGGATTGAGCGAGTAGGGCTCGATGGATGTGCATGTGCTAAGGGATCATTGATGACTTGGAGTGTTTTTGTTGTACTCGAAGCAGGGGTATTGTAAGTGGGGATGCTCATGGATCATGTTGGTTACTGTATACCTTTGACCTATGACTTTGGATCTAGTTTCCAACTTTGGTGTGCAAGACACGTTTCCAGCTTTTTGTTATGAGATACGAGAATACAACGGAGAACCAGGATTTTCCATTAGTCCCTGGCAGTATGGAGGCCATACGAGTTATCATATATCTAGAGCACACTAGATGACAGTTAATATTGTTTGATGGATGCTATGTTTGTTATGGTTGCTTCATTAGCCACCTGTCACCCTATGGATGTCACACGAGGTAGGTATTGTGAATAGGGATACCTAGACACCCCGATAGTTTACTTAGTATGCAGTAGGTATTGTGGATAGAGATACCTAGGCACCTCGATAGTTTACTAAGTATGGAGTACCTATTTTATGATGTTGTAGTGTTGCATATTATCGCTGTTATGTGCCGACTCTTTGGTTGCAGGGACAGGTCAGCTATGATCCGTATACCCTCTATTCTGTATACTATATCAACTTTTATAGTATTTTAAGATTGTTTATCACTCACACCATACTATTGTCTGATCCAAGGTTTTATGATTTGCATCTTATTATCTCGGGTACTCTTAAATGAGTAGATTAGAGAGCAGGTGTGGACGACATATGGAGTTCTGCAGATGGACCAGTAGGATGTGACGTTTACTCATACTTATATTTGAGTTTTTTATTGCATATTCTATTGTATGACACTGTGGTGCCTTAACACTGGTTGACTTACTATTATTAGAGACAATATATCAGTTGAGTTTATTTATCAGTTGTATAAACTCTGTTACTGTGTTGTATATCTCTATGGATCTTATACTCTAATGATTAGTTCACATTGTTATTACTATCTCGACCGTTTTATATCTGTGCTGACTATTATATTTTATCTAATGCGATGTGAGATGTACGACAAGTTATTTGATTATTTGGTGCGTCCTTTTTCTTCTTTTACATTCTCTTCTATTCCTCTTCTTTACTTCTATTGTTTCCTTTGACAACCTTCTTACATCTCCGGTGTAGTGTGGTCATTACATTTGGCATCAGAGCTTAGGTTGCATGATTTACCAAAGTTGATACCACGATCTAGTAGAGATAGGGTAGGAATTATCGCTTTAGACTTGATCTAGAGTATATGTATATATGGGAGAGTTCATATTTGTTATATATTTTGGTTTTCAAAACTATATAGTAGTACATATAGTATATAAGTTGTATTGCACACACGAGCACCATTGATGCAGTTTTCTTTATGTGGGACCAATCATCCTTATTATAGAATATGAATGATCTGGCATGCGAGAAATACTGCTATTGACTCCATCTTCGGGGTTAAGGAGTGGGTAGGATCGAAGCCACTAACCCTGATTAATAGGATATGTTTGCAGAGATGGCGCAAATAAATTTCTAGGATGCCCACGTTGTTATAAATGTTTATAGTGCTTAAGTGCAAATGGTTGTATTCTACTTTTTCGAGCTGTATAAAGACTATGTGAGTTTAGGAGGCAGACCATTCCTTGAAACAGAGTCAGCTATTAAAATGCAAGATTGGATGGTTACTTGCAAGAGGATTTTGTTGACTTGGAGTTAGATGACGCAATTAGGTAGAAGTTAACCTCTATATAACTCCAAGGATGAACAATGAACTAGTGGAGTGTCTCTATAGCTTCGATTATTGAGGATCGATTTAATTGGGATTAGTTCATAGTTTGCTTCGAAGAATTGAAGAATTTATCATTGGGTTGAGTGATCATATTGGGAAGCGATTGGTTGGTCATATTGACAAGAGCTTCGAGAAGATGATCGAGAAGGCTTTAAGATGTGAGAGCCTGTACCCAGTGTAGAAGGGTTTTCCTGAACTAGCTAGGTAGGGATAAACCGTGGGAGCATATGTATTGATTGCCGTTCTGATTTCGTCGAGTGCTCCATCGACGAAAGAGAAGTGAAATGGCTTTACCATTTAAAGTATGCTTTCCACTTATGGCATTTCCATACGTGTTTTATTTGATGTTGAGATTTTATATTCCTTTATATCTAGTAATTTGATAGAAAGCTTGGGATTGAGACTCGAGATAGTTAACCGACCTTTGGTTGTGACATACCTAGTTAGAGGCTTAACCAGCCTATACATGGTTTGTCGAGACTTTGTCATATTGAGTCATGGATGTTTGTTTGTTTGTTGGTTTAATATTGGTTTGTTTTGGTGTTTGATTGGTTTCAGCATTATGGTTTGGGAATGGACTGGCTGAAGGGGGTACAAAATAATGGTGTATTGGGAAAGGCCGTTGGTGACGATTGGGGTTGTGGAGGAGCGAATTGTAGTGATTGGCTACCTAAAGATGATGGGGTTGTGGTTAGCTTTCTATGTTCGCTCGATATTCCACATGACAAGTTGTCATATATGCATGTAGCTAGAGAGTGTCCGGACATATTCGATGAGGTGACCGGATTACCACCATATAGGGATTAAGTTCCGTATTGATTTGGTTAGAGGTACTAGACCAATAGTTATGCCTTTAAGGCATATGATGCCCAAAGAGTAGAGGAAGATAAAGGTGCGAGCGACCTATTGGGATGATGGTTCATTCGTAGGAGCATATTTGGGTAGGATGCACCTATATTGTCCGCCACTAGGGCGAATGGCTCTTTGGTGTTGTTTGTTAATTATGGTGAGCTAAATGAGATGACGAACAAGTATCCACTCCAACTTATTGATGACTTGTTCGATTAGCTCTACAGTGCGAGGATGTTCTCTTGGTTGGACCTTCCGATGAGGTTTTCAGCAACTGAGAGTATTTAGAGAGAGTGGGTCGTTATAGCATTTCGTACTCTATTTTGATTGGTTGATTCTGCCATTCGGGCTAGCCAATATGTCAGCATGCCTTATTAATCTCATGGACCGTGTTTCGATAGGTCACTTGGGTGAGTTGTGCTTGTGCTTATTGATGATATTTTCATTTACACATAGACAAAAGAAGAGAAAAGACACAATTGATGATTTTATTATAGGTATTGAGAGGACACCGATTGATGATGAGATTTTTCGAAATATCACCTCTGAAGGAGGAAAGTGAGATGATTGGGCCACATTGTTTAAGAGTAGGACATCGTTGTAGATCTTGTAGTTACGATGGTCCAGAATTTGAGTAGACCCAAGGTAGTAGCACGTTGACCTATTTGATGAGAGAGGATCGAACTTTTATTTGAGACGTGAGGTATGGACATGCGTTAGTGAGTCTGACCGAGAGGTTGACGAGTGCATTGATGTCACTCATTCCAAGCAGGAATAAGGAGGCAAGAGTACACACATGCATGTGGTACTTAATTGGGTGCGGTATTAATACCATAAGGTAAAGTTCTCGCATGTTAGTCGACAACAGAAACCGCACGAGAGGAAGTATCCGACTCTTGATTCAAAGTCGGCGACGATAGAGTTCACTTTGGGGATTTGGAGGCACTACCTATCAGGAAAGGAGTTCGAGTTGTTCAATGATTCCACATCATTGAAGTATCTCTTCTTCGAAGAGGATCTTAACCTTCACCAGTAGCGATGGTTGGAATTCTTAGCCTCCTACGGATTTGAAATTTCCTATACGCTCATGAGGGAAATGTAGTCGTTAATGCTTTAAGTGGAATACATACCAGTTTGGTAGAAATACTCCTATATTGGGCATTGCTCGAGTTTATCGCTGGTTATGACTTTAGAAATCGATGAGCTATATCCAAAGGTGATGGCTAGTTTGACCATCAGACCTACTTTGATTTAGTGGATTGGCATTAGCTAGAGGTATAAGATTAGACTAGTGGAGATCATGGTTAAGTTAAAGGAACGGGTAGTGTAACGACCCACTATTTTGGACCATTCAAATCGACAATAAAACCACACATGTCGGACTTGAATAATTCAAAACAATAGATTGTAAATAAATTTGGAGCAAATAAAACCAAACAAAGAATCACAGACATAGAATATCAGAATAACTCGCAATGGAAATAAAATACATAGTAGTTCATGAAGCTACTACAATACATAATCTCAAAACAGATACAAAATACCATAGTCTGAAAACAGATACAACAGAAGTATGAATACATAAGTTCACAAATACATAAGCAAAGCTGAACTGAAATGGAAATAGACAACTAGATAGACAGATAAACTCCAGCAAATCTCTAGCTCTAGAAGACGAATCCAAAGCTGTGATACTCAGGCTGACCCGAGCGTGAAGCAAAACACAAAACACTCGAGTCAGGTCATACATACTTATAAATGTAAATCAATTCAAGTGAACTGTAATAGAAATGCATCAATAACTTAAAGGATGCTTGGGATCGCCCATCCTTTAAGGATCCGTTAAACTATCTACTATGTAGTAAGATACGCTATTATAATAATGTCTAAAGTAAAGTAAACTATTTAAAAATAGCGTTAAGGCTTTACATTTTCCACCTTAACACATTTTTAAGTATGCCAATAGTCTACAGTACCGTAATACCCCGTAAACTGGAGCTACCAGAGGATACTCCATAACTATGACACAAATCAAACTCGTAGTAAAGCACGCTATGGTAGGTGACACGACACAACTAGGCAATGCCAGGGTAGATATACCAATTACACATCCGGACTGTTGGTAACGCAAAGACGTAGCAATCGCCCAACTCGAGCCACACTCCCAAATCAAGGGGTGCACCCAATCAATCACAAAGTAATAGAATGGTATACGATGGAATGTGTCTAATAAGAGGAGCTACCTCATTGGCCCGGAATCGCTCCTATTTTAGCCACCTTATGCTAACTCACTGGAGTTAGGTCCACGTAAATATACCTTAGGATCGTTGCCACCATCCTACTTCATTCTGGAATCTCCACCGCATACACAGTTGTTAAAGTGGTTTTCGGTATCGACAGAGAGTATGTCCATATCCGATCCCGGTCTCTTTAACAACCAATCGTTATTATAACCCGTGGTTATAAATTCAAAATGGTTTATATTTCAAATCAAAACATATTCATTTTAAACCCTTTAAATTCGATGTTAATATCTTTCAAAATAATATTCATTTCCAAAGTTGTAGCATTTCTAAGTTCATTCATTCAATTATGACATTTTCAAAAACATTGTATTTTAGCATTCGTAGCACTTTGAAAAGGTGATAATACATATAGTAGCAGTTCGAAAATATTATCTTTTTAGAAACAGCAGCACTTAGAAAATGTTACTGTACATATAGTATTGTTTCGAAAATATTATCTTGTTAGAAACAGCATCACTTAGAAAACGTTACTGCAGATATAGTGGTGTTTGGAAAATATTATCTTATTAGAAACAACAGCACTTAGAAAAGGTTACTACAGATATAGTGGTGTTTGGAAAACAATAAATTGTTAGAAATGGTAGCACTTATAAAACGCTACCTTAAAAGCACGACAAAGCATGAACTATATTTGAGTGGATGAAGAGCCAAGATTCAAATCTTGTAAACAAACAAATATAAACAAATATAAGTAGACATTCAACACAAAAGAATATAAATTAAACAATGTAAAATATGAACAAAATGGAACAAAGTGGCTTAACCAACACAAGTGGGCTCGGCCACTACACAAATAGGCTTGACCACATGATAAGTGGGCTCGACCATCTTGGTTTAAAGGCATGTATGCTCGGCCATGGTCAGAAAAAAGGCATGGCTATTGGGTAGATGAATGGATGGCATAGCAAAAGTCATTTGGAAGGTAAAGGGGCAAGGAAAGTGAAAGGTCATGTGCACTTTGGGTTCGGCCTAGGCTAACATGGTTCGGCCACATGAAGTTTGGGTTCGGCCCTATGTTCTATGGGTTAAGGCACATCTGAAATGAAGGCTATGGGCTGGGGTTGGTCACGGCTAAGGGATGGAAGGTGGTGAACAAGGGGGTGGCCGAGGCTAGTAAAGAGGAAGTGGTGTAGAGGAGTTCGGCTATGGGTTTCAGTCTTGTTTCGGTGATGGATTTGGATCCATGGGTCACGGCAATAGGTTGAAGTGGTGGAGATGGTGATGATGGCGGGTCATTGGTGGTGATGAGGAGAAGGTGTGGTCGGCTAAAAGGTTGGTGATGGTGGCCGAACATAGCATGCAACCAAAAGAAAAAGAAAAGAGAAAAAGAGAAGAGGAAGGAGAAGACATGAACAACTTACTGTAAATTGCTTTGTTAGGAAATGAAAATGAGAAAGAGATGGGAAGCAAAGAGTTTTGTACGGCTGTGGAGTGGAAAAGGCATATCATCATATTAAAGAAAAGAAACTCATGTCTCTTGAATTTCCAAAGCCCATTAGCCCATGCCCAAATCAAAACAAGCTTAAAACTCAAACAAAAATCAAAGTCCAAACCAAAATAAAGTAGAAATAAACATAGAAAAATATAGACAATAAAATACTGAAAATAATTACGTGTAAAATGCTGAAATTTATCAGATTTGAAAAGTATTGAACATAATTTAACAAAACGAAAAGCAGAACGAATATCGGAATCAAATTCAGCTTAAAAGAAAAAGATTGGAAATTTAAAATTCAAATTTAAAATTTCAACTGAAAGTCCAAGTTTGACCAAAGTTGACCAAAATATAAAATTTCAGAAAATCATTATTTTATTATATTTGGAAAATAAATTATAAACAAAATCCAAAAAATACATTGGAAAATTCCAAAATTTCAATTTTTAAATGATTTGAAATCAAAGTTTCAAATAAATTAAATGAAAAATATTTGTTAAAATTTATGGGTTGTTACACTCTCCCCCACTCAAAGCTTTTCGCCCTCAAAAAGGAACAAAACACAGAAACAAAGAGAGAGAGAGAATAAGATAGAATAACGAATAGTACCTGAAACAAACAATTTCGGATTCGAAGCACGCATGCTCTCCTCCGTCTCCCAGGTACAATCCCGATCATCAGTACTCCACTGCACTTTGACCAGGTTTACAGATTTCATTCTCAGCTACTTTGTACCTCTATCGACAATACGAATAGGCTTCCTCTCGGCAGTCAGATTAGGCTCGATATCCAAACTCTCGAGAGTAGAAGGCTTAACAATAAGAGATGGATCATGAAGATACTGGCGAAGATGCGAAACATGGAATACATTATGCACTCCAGAAAACTTCTCAGGCAAATCCAGATGATAAGCTAAAGAACCAATCCTCTCCAGGATGCGGAAAGGACCAATGAACCTAGGAGCAAGCTTCCCTCTACGACCAAACCGAATCACATTCCTTAAGGGAGAGACCTTAAGGAAAACCAGATCACCAACAGAAAACTCCAAACTCCTTCTACGCCTATCAGCGTACTTCTTCTGCCTATCCTGAGCACTCCTTATCTTCCTCTTAATCTCCTCAACTCTCTCAGAAGCCTCTAGAATCATATCAGGACCAAGAACCAAATGATTACCGGATTCAATCCAGCAAGATGGAGATCTGCAAGGTCGTCCGTAAAGAGAAGCAAACGGAGACATTGCAATACTAGCCTGAATTCAAAAGATGAAATGAGATAGATAAAGGATTAAGATAAGATTAAGATAGAAAATTTCAGATTGTACCTGATAACTGTTGTTATAGGTGAATTCGACAAGATGGAGATGATCTTCCCAAGATCCTCCAAAATCAAGAAAACAAGCATGAAGAAGATCCTCTAGAATCTGGTTCACTCTTTCCGTTTGACCGTCGGTCTGTGGATGGTAAGCAGTGATCATATTCATATGAGTACGCAAAGATTCCTGAAAAGCTTTCCAAAACTGACTGGTAAAGATGGGATCACGATCACAAACAATACTGACAGGAACACCATGGAGACGAACAATCTCCCTCATATAAATCTCAGCCAAACTGGAAGCAGAACGGGTAGACTTGACCGGAATGAAATGAGCTGACTTGGTCAATCTATCCACAATAACCCAAATACTCTCATTACCCCTCCTAGTCCTCGGTAATCCATCAATAAAATCCATAGAAACCTGTTCCTATTTCCAATTGGAAACCTCAAGGGGTTGTAACAAACCAGGGGTCTTCTGATGATCGGCCTTGACTTGCTGACAAGTCGCACACCTACTAAAAAAGATGGAGATATCATGCTTCATACCTCTCCACCAATACAACTTCTTTATATCCTGATACATCTTCGTCACACCCGGATGAATAGAAAGTCTAGATTGATGATTTTCCCGAAGTAACTCCTGTCTCAATCCATCAACGTTCGGTACACAAATCCAATTATTAATCCTCAAAATCCCTCTATCATCGATCTTAGCTCCACTACCATCAAGACTACTACCACCAACCCTACTACAAACATTCTCCTTAATAAGCCTAAGCATCTGATCCTTATCCTGCTTAGCAATGATACGATCCAAAAGAGGAGAAGAAACAACAAGCTGACACAACATCGCCTTCTTCCGACTCAAAGCATCGGCCACAACATTAGCTTTCCCAAGGGTATAGTTGATGTCGAGGTCATAAGAAGCAAGGAACTCTAGCCACCTAACTTGTCTCTGATTCAAATCCTTCTGGATGAAAATATACCTCAAATACCGATGATCCGTAAAAAGCTCAAACTTAGTTCCCAAAAGATGATGCCTCCAAAGCTTCAAAGCAAAAACCACGGCAAGCAATTCCAAATCATGAGCAGCATAATTGGCTTCATGGGTCTTCAACTGGCGACTGGCATAAGCAATGACCTTCCCATCCTGCATCAGAACAACTCCCAAACCTTCACGACTAGCATCAGTATATACCGTTAATCCCTCATTTCCATTTGGAACGGTAAGAACTGGTGCGGAAGTAAGCTTACGCTTTAACTCATTGAATGCAGCACTTATCATTCCATATAAACTTAGCATTCTTACAAGTCAAAACAATGAGAGGTGAAGTAATCCGAGCAAAATTATCAATGAATCTCCGATAATAACCGGCAAGGCCCAGAAAGCTACGGATATTAGATGGAGTCCTAGGAGTTTCCCAATCCTGAAATAGAATAGGGACAAATAAGAACTACAAAGAAAGATAGAATAATTAGATTACAAAAGAAAGATGAGAAAACGTAGACTTACATTAATCGCAGCGATCTTGACTGGATCAATAGAAACTCCATTACTAGAAACAATATATCCAAGGAATCAGACTTTATCCTTCCAAAAATGGCATTTAGAGAATTTAGCTTTCAATTGGTGACTCCTAAGAGTCTCCAGAACAGAATTCAAATGGACCTTGTGCTCCTCCTTAGACTTAGAGAAGACAAGAATATCATCAACAAAGACCAAAACAAACTTATTAAGAACATCACGAAAAACACGATTCATCAAATTAACAAAGAAAGCTGGGGCATTAGTCAAACCAAAAGGCATAACTAACAATTCATAGAAACCATTCTCAGTACGGAAAGCAGTCTTGGGAATACTTTCCTCAGCAATCCTGAGCTGGTGGAAACCTGTGGCAAGATCAAGCTGAGAGAAAACAGTAGCTCCATAAAGCTGATCGAACATATCATTGATACGATGCATAGGATATCTATTCTTCATAGTGAGCTTGTTCAGCTCCCTATAATCAACACACATCCTTAAAGAACCATCAGACTTAGTGACTAAAACCACTACTGCTCCCCATTCGGAATGACTAGGTCTGATCAGACCCTTGGAGAACAAGTCCTCAATTTGTTTCCTCAACTCAACCTTCTCACGGGGTGCCATTCTTCTGGGAGGAAGAACTACATGTCGAGCTCCAGGAATAAGATCAATACAGAAATCAAATTCCCGCTTAGGAGGTAAAGAAGAAACTTAACCAAATACATAGGGATAGAGCTTAACCACAGGGGTTGAATTAAGATCACCAGGAGAAGAATCCAAAGAGAAAATAAAACTGACAGCAAAATCCTGAGGTATACAGCACTGAATCACCAAAGAATTACCTCGATCATCAACAAGAGAAACAGTTTGGGTTTTATAAGAGATAACGGCTTCATGCCTCTTCAGCCAATCACCCCAAGCAATATATCAAAAGCATCAAAACCCAGAACATAGAAATCACCAGAAAACCGATGGTCAAAATAGAGAAGTTTCACTTGATTACAAATCCTACTAAGGTTCGCGGGACCCCCAATAGGATTAGTAACACATAAAGGTACAGCTGCAAACTTGGGTGAAAGGAGATGCTCAAACTTATCACAAAATCCATAGAAATAAAACTATGCGAAGCTCCAGTATCAAATAAAACACGAACAGGAAAATCAAACAAAGTAAAGGTGCCCTGAAGAGTACCTTGGTAATCACTAGGAGCAGGTGGAGTAGGTGGAGCATGGGTGGAAAAGTCATGGCAAAGACTCCAGATGTCTTGCCTTCTAATACAAAGGACAATCCTTCTTGAAATGACCAGGCTGCAGACAGACATGACAGAGATTGTTCTTGGTATCCTGAGGTGGAGGAACAGCAGCACCAATTGAAGTAGGGCAACTATTGGCATAGTGTCCCTTTTGATCACACTTGAAGCAAGTGATGGAAGATAGGTCGATAGGATGCTTCCGAGGAGTAGATCCTAAACCAGGATTCTTGAGCCAATTCTGCTTCTGCTGATGAAAATTAGGCTTCCTCTTCTTAGAGTTGCCAGGACCAGGCTGAGATGGAGTAGCACGAGGAACAAAAGCTTCCTTAGAAGTGGTATTTTCATATCCAATGGCCATGTCCATCAACTCCGTGAAGGTACCATGAACATGAGAAATGAGACGATCATAATACTCTGGGCGAACTCCAGCTATAAATTTCTCATTCTTCTTAAGAGAGGTGTCAATCAGGCCAGGACCAAACTTGGAAAGTTCATTGAACTTCCACTCATACTCAAAAATGACATGCTTCCTTGCTTAAGATCCATAAACTCCTTGTATAGCTGGGACTTCTCGGCTTCGGGCATCCACTTTGCCACAAAAGCCTCCCTGAAAAGATAGATAAGCTTAAGAAAGATTTCAAAGAGGAAAAAGCTGAACAGAACACAAGACAACATAATAAGATACCTAAACTGCTCCCAAGAAATATCTGCTTCCACAGTCTGAGCTGTGACAGACTCCCACCAATCTTAGGCTGCCTCTTGCAAGTGCCAAGCTGCTAATTGACGCTTCCGAGCCTCAATAATCTCCAAACCAGTAAAGATCCTCTCTGGACTCCTCAAGCACTGCTAAGCCTCTACGATGCTCTCAGCCCCAGTAAAGTTGATACCACCAAGCTGGGTGAATTCCTTACAGAGAGTGGTAAACCTGATGGGTGCAATAGGCTTAGGAACTGGGGCAATACCACGACCCCTACCTCTGGCATTCCTACGATTCATCCTGGAAAAATCAAGAATGAATTTTAGGAAAAAGGTAAAATAGAAAGACAAGGATAAGATTCAACTAGAATGGAAATCCTAATCAAAGAATTCAAATAAACAAGGTGGATTCGAAAGGAATGAAGTTAAGAAAATTGAGATTTAAAAAAAGAAAATTTTATATCCAAAATAATCTTTTAAAATCCTTTAAAATCATTTGAAAAATCATTTTATACTTAAAAATATGTTCTCTCACAAAGAAATGATTCTAAGATTGATTTCACTCATTCTAGGGTATTTCTACCCTATCTCTAATGAGTTTTTACTCCATAGGCTAAGGTTTGCCTAAAACCAAAGCTCTGATACCAAATGTAATGACCCACTATTTTGGACCATTCAAATTGACAATAAAACCACACATGTCGGACTTGAACAATTCAAAACAATAGATTGTAAATAAATTTGGAGCAAATACAACCAAACACAGAATCACAGACACAGAATATCAGAATAACTCGCAGCGGAAAAAAAATACATAGTAGTTCATGAAGCTACTACAATACATAGTGTCAAAACAGATACACAATACCATAGTCTGAACACAGATACAACAAAAGTATGAATACATAAGTTCACAAATACATAAGCAAAGCTGAATAGGAAATAACTAAAATGGAAATAAACAACTAGATAGACAAATAAACTCCAGCAAATCTCTAGCTCCAGAAGATGAATCCAAAGCTGTGATACTCAGGCTGACCTGAGCGTGAAGCAAAACACAAAACACTCGAGTCAGGACATACATACTTATAAATGCAAATCAACTCAAGTTAACTGTAATAGAAATGCATTAATAACTTAAAGGATGCTTGGGATCACCCATCCTTTAAGGATCCGTTAAACTATCTACTATGTAGTAAGATACGCTATTATAATAATGTCTAAAGTAAAGTAAACTATTTAAAAATAGCGTTAAGGCTTTACATTTTCCACCTTAACACATTTTTAGGTATGCCAATAGTCCATACAGTACCGTAATACCCCGTAAACTGGAGCTACCAGAGGATACTCCATAGGTACGACACAAATCAAACTCGTAGTAAAGCACGCTATGGTAGGTGACACGACACAACTAGGCAATACCAGGGTAGATATACCAATTATGCATCCGGACTGTTGGTAACGCAAAGACGCAGCAATCGCCCAACTAGGTAATGCCAGGGTAGATATACCAATTACGCAATTTAGCATTCGTAGCACTTTGAAAAGGTGATAATACATATAGTAGCAGTTCGAAAATATTATCTTTTTAGAAACAGCAGCACTTAGAAAACGTTACTGTACATGTAGTAATGTTTCGAAAATATTATCTTGTTAGAAACAGCAGCACTTAGAAAACGTTACTATAGATATAGTGGTGTTTGGAAAATATTATCTTATTAGAAACAACAGCACTTAGAAAAGGTTACTACAGATATAGTGGTGTTTGGAAAACAATACATTGTTAGAAATGGTAGCACTTATAAAACGCTACCTTAAAACCATAGCATTTTGGAAATGCTAACAATACAAATCTAAGTTTTACTATAACATTTCAGAAACATTATAATTTCAGTTTTTCATCATTTTTAACTTATAAACATATCTCACTTTTCAGAAATATTTATTTGGATATCATTTCACTTATGATTTTAATAAAATAAAATTTTATAAATATAATATCCAATTAAACTATAATTCATTTATTAAGTCAAAAATACACTTAAATTGCTTAACTTTTAATTTTAACAAATAACTTGATACTTTATTTACTTTTTAAAATGTCCATTTCATAAATAAAATATATTTTTTTCTAAGTTAAGCCTAAAATTCCATTTCAAATCAAATTTTCAATTATTAAGTCAAATCACATTTTAAATTTTACATTTTAATCATTTATTAACTCATACAATTTTAACTTATAGAAAATCACTATAAAATTTATTTAAATCATTTAAATCCAATTTAAGTTAAAATCTCATATATTTTATATTACAAATACTTAAATTTTTCAGAAAATATCTATATTTAAAATTAACCACGGGTCTGTATAATATTTTCTAACCTAGGTCATGTGAATATGGATATATATCATTTCAATCCGAAATAAAATCCGGGGTTTGATCATTTCAAACCCGCAATCCCAAGTCAAATAAAAATCGCTCGGGCCTATCATTTCAGCTCATAATGACTTTTCCTATTCTAAAGTCCGTTTGGGTATGTATCATTTCAACCCATAGTAAGGGAACTTGCAGTGCGAGAAACAGAAATATAAAATAAACAGTAAAGCATAGCATGCCATATCGGGTGATGAAACATGTATATAATCAGGTTATAGCATCATATAATATCACAACACTGGCATATATGAAACTACTACCAATATAGAACATAGAAAAATATAGACAATAAAATACTGAAAATAATTGCGTTTAAAACGCTGAAATTTATCAGATTTAAAAAGTATAGAATAGAATTTAACAAAACGAAAAGCAGAACGAATATCGGAATCAAATTCAGCTTAAAAGAAAAAGATTGGAAATTTAAAATTCAAATTTAAAATTTCAACTGAAAGTCCAAGTTTGACCAAAGTTGACCAATATATAAAATTTCAAAAAATCATTATTTTATTATATTTGGAAAATAAATTATAAACAAAATCCAAAAAATACATTGGAAAATTCCAAAATTTCAATTTTTAAATGATTTGAAATCAAAGTTTCAAATAAATTCAATTAAAAATATTTGTTAAAATTTATGGCTTGTTACAGGTAGTGCCTGTAGAGGTGATGCAGTGCGGAACCGATCGAGACTGTTGCTTCCGTAGAGATGAAAGATTATTTGTTCTCGAGTAGTAGGAACATATATTTATAGACTGTATCAATGGATTGTTGAGGACCGAGGATAGTGTGATAGAATTTGAGTCACAGTCGATTGATTGACGAATAATGCTAGATTTGTATTCCTTAAGTCTAGTTGAACGACATCTGTATTTGTTGAGTAATATGTAGTATGGATAGTGTGATTACATTATGTGCCAAGAGCATTGTAAGTGGACGAAACCCATTATCCAATAGTGGGTTTTAGGAGAACTTACAAGAGCCGTTTGGAAATTTAGCACTGAATCGACCAGATAATATCAGACTAAACCGGGGACTTCAAGACCTCGTAGGCCTATTCGTACAGATAGACGTGATACGAAACATGTTAGGAGGAGGTCAGTGGAGTAGTAGAGATTTAGTGGAGTGAAAGCAAAAGTGATCACATATGGTGGACCGAGAAGAGCAAGATGACCACTTGTCCGAAGCTCTTCAGATGATGAGATTTCATTTTATCGTCAGCTTCATATTAGATATCATATTCGGTGTTTTATACTAATAATTTAGTACCATGCATGCTAGGATAGACATGTATGTTACTTTTTGATGTCTGATCTCATGTATGCATGGATGATGTTGATTGTTAGCATTTGATATGATAGTTTATGCTTGTATGATTGTTAGGCATGTGTGATAGTTATGGTTTGGTATAGCATACTTATTTAAGATGATTGCTATATATGATCTAGTATATTTAAATACACAATGATGTTACTTTTGTTTTTAATCCTCTTTGTTGAGTACATATTTAGGTACATGGATCATATACTATTTAAATACACGATGATTTATTTAGATTTAATAAGATTTAATAAGATTTAATCGTAACATCATCGTGTACATATATTTGAGATGATTGCTATTTGAATCTTATTTGAGATGATTGCTATATATAATCCAGTATATTTATTGAATACTCTTATTAAATCTTTCAAAATTATTTTATAAAGTTTTATTAAATTATATTTTGATTAAAATGTATATGAACTATATTTAAATGATTCTACAAAGTATTTAATTATTTTACAAAGCAACGAATTTTTAAAATAATATTTTTAAGTGTTTTTCAATTTTGTGAAGGATATGTCGACATATCCAATCCCTATATGTCGACATAGTGGCCGTAAATTTCAAAATTCAAATTTTAATGGAAGTGTATTTTCGTCGTATCTCTTCGTAAATGGACATGACCATTGTTTGCCCATATATACCAGATTTTAACATTTACTTTCTTATTCTTCTCTCCTCTTTCCACTCACTCATTATCTAAATCAAAATATACCCAAACTTTGATGAAATTCAACCAGAATCAAATTCAATCATCACTAGTTGATTCTCCTTCATCTACTCTCTGATTTTTCTCATCTCTCTCACTCAAACCAAGATCAAAGTGCTATTCAAGAGTTATAGAATCAATTGTAATCAAGATCAAAGATCCGAGTCTATAAAACTTTATCAAATCATGCCTCTATACTTGTGGGTGTTATTATAGCCCGTAAAATGTAACGACCCTGAAATTTTAATAATTCAAATTGAAAATATTTAATGAATTTTGAATATTTGAAAGATGAATTGACTCGAATTTCAAATTATCAGGATAAATTGGCGATTAAATTTTAGAATTAATCTATTGAAAATTGAATTTGAATTGAATCGGGATTCATAAATAATGTAAGGAAATTTGCTTTGAAATTTTAAAGTATAGAATCTTTGGATTTTAAAATCGAATTTATCTTATTCGATAAAATTTAAGACTCTACATTTTTGACATTTGATATGATATATGCAAATGAATGTAATATAGATAAAGATGTTTAAAAAGGGATAAATTTTATCTACAAAATTTAATAAATAAGTTAATTGATAAATAGAAAAATAAAAACAAAGCTGCAGCCAAGCAAAACAAAGACCTGGAGGAGGAACAAAAACATGACAAATATATATGTATTGACAACAAGACTTTATATATATGCATTTGCAACAAGAGAAAAAAAATCAAATGAAATGATTCATGTACACTAAAGAAGAAGCATTTGTACTAACCCCTATCTATCCTCAGCCTCTTTAGTACACGAACCAGCCTCCAACCAAAGTAAATATCTCTGCAAAGTCGCGTACCTATGCGTACCTATCAGCCACCCTCTCTCTGTTGCTAGCCACCCTACAAGGAAGAAAAATATCACCCTTATCTCTGTTAAAACCATGACATCCCCTCTCATTCATTCGTGAACCCTAAATATTAAAGCAAACGAGAAAAAATGGCGGCCTACAAAATCACTCCTCTTCGACAAAGAAAAACTAGGGCTTCAGCCTCGTCGTCTTCAAATTAGGGCTTGTTCTTCCTCGTTCGCCCCCGAGAAACTAGAGCCCGATCCCCTATTCAATATTATCTTCGGCTCCGATTCGTCGACAACAGGTGAGTGACATTCCTCACTCACATCTTATTCGAACTGTTCGAGTTCGTTTGCTTGCTTGTTTTCGTTGTCTTTGGCCATTCGATTTGTTTTAGTATAGATGATTTTATCTTGGCCACTTTGATTTGCAAAATAGTTTTGTTGTGAAATGATTTACTGGTTCACTTGTTTCAAATTCCTGGCAATTGAATTTATATTGACTTCGGTCTTGATTTTGTGGTTACCACGGCTTGACTAGATTTTTACGATGTTGATTTATCTCGGCTATTCGATTTGTTTTGGTGTGATGCTTTCTCAGATTTCGACTGTGCATGGGTCCTTCGACTTTATCTCAATGTTGATGATTTTTCCCGTCTTGAATTGATTTCGTGATTTCTGGTAAATCTGCATTTGGCTCGGGTTTATGTTGCAGTTTTTAAAGTTTTAAAATTTAACAAGTTTTAAAGTTAAATTATTTAAAGTTAAATATCTTTGAATTGTTTTAACAAATGGGTTAAGTGAGTAAACTTTTGTTTTAAAAGCTTGAATCTGTCATTATATTTTTGATGTTGTGCTCATTCCAGTTGTGGCCGTTTCACTACTTTGGTTAGCATTGTGTATATACAAGATGCCTTGATTTTCATTTGGTTTCACTTGAATTTCTCTGTGCCTTAGTTGACACTGAGCATATTATAGCTGGTCATTACATTTGTTGCTCCATTATGACCTGAACCTTGTTGCACACCTGTAGTTGTATTCATGTACACTGGTCGGGGTTTTGAAGTCTGTCTTTTATTGATTTTGTTGTCTGCATTTCACTGTAGATTCTTTTGAGTCGTGTTGTATCTGTCTTGATCATATTGACCAACTTGATTTTGTGATGTCTGTTTCGTTAAGCTTGATGTTGTACTGTACATGCTCTTGTATTCATTTAGAAGCCTGTCTGCATATACACATGGTTAAGTCTTGTCATTGTTGATCCTTTTGGTTTGCAGTCGGAAGTAAATAGATTTTCTCGAGCATATATGAGTTTAAAATGTTGGTTTCACTGATTATCAATTTCATAAACAACATTGCAGTCTCTGTTTGTAGTTCTGCCCTTTTTCATTCATGTAGGAGTTGCATGTGTCTTTCCACTTGATCATTGTATCTTGATTTGGGTTGAGCACCACTGATCTGATAAATTTGTATTTGATCACTATATCTTGTTGGTGACATTATTCTTTGTTTAAGTGCTTTTGAATATGTACAGTTGTGATTGCACTTGACCCTCTGTAGTCGTGGCATTCATTGTGTACTTGCACTTGTATTTCATGGTTGTATATGTTAACATACTTCAAGTGGTCTGCATATACCCTTGTTTACGTCTCCACTGCATAGCTTTTAACTTAAGTGCATTTCTTGATTTCGGTTGTACTTGGTCATTTGAGGCGTTAGGTCTGCATACATATGCTTTGATGCGGTTTTGATTTGTTGTAGCTGCTGCACTTTTTCATTTAGTGTACATGTGCATGCATCTTTGCATTTGTGTTTTCATTGGGTGTCTGCACATTCTTCTGGTCCATTGCTTAGCGAAGTCTAACTTGATTAGTTGTGAAGTTGCCACTGATTTAAGTCCATCTTGTTGTTTCATTTCCTTGCATCATTGGGTGGCACTTGCTGCCCATTTAACATGTGCATTTCCTTCATGTGTTCTGCGCACTGTGTGGCCACATAATTGTATATGTGTGGACTAGTCTTCATTTGCATTGTGCAGTAGTTTGAGCATTTAGCTTATTGAATTGGTTATCTCACTGGACTTGTTGAGTTGTCCCTGTTATCACTTTAGTCTGGACTGCATATATGAAGTGGTCGCTGACCTGATTTGTACATTGGTTAGCTCCACTTGACTTTGTTAAGCATGTCTCTATTGTTCCCTTGACTTGGTGCCTGTAGTTCTATTGCAGTCTCTATTTTTGCATTGCATTGATGCACAGATTTTTATTTGCAGTCTGATTTGGTTGTCCCTTGCACTGGCCATTGAATTCAAGTAGAGGCTGCATTTTCGTTGCAGTTTTACCCTTGTCCCTTGTGGTGACTTTATATTCGGTGGTGGCGAGGCAGTGCACGCGTGCGTGCACTGCAGCCACCCAGAATTGACAGTTTTGAATTGATATTTTTCTTTGCGTCGTGATGCATTGATCTTTTATGCCGTATTGGCGAGGCCGTACACGCGTGTGTGTACGGCAGCCAATCGAACTTTGATGGTTTTAAAGTGACCATTTCAATTGTTTTAAATTGATTTAGTCAATTTGATAAATTGTTTATTTATCTCTGTTGATGATTTAAATCTGCTGATTTATTGTTTAACACTGTTTAGTGTTAAAATTTTTGTTATCCGATTTCTTTGTTAAAAGGATTGGATAGACGGGAATTATTATGACCATCGTCTATTTGATTATTATTGCCTCTATGCACTAATAACTGGTTTGAATTAGACTGACCTGTGTATTATTTTCTTTTGAATGTAATACTCGGGTCAGACCGAGTATTTTACAGCTTGAAGATTTTCAGGCAGCGAAGTTAGAGAGAGAGAGTAAAGAATCATTTTAGTTCGGGAAAAATTTTGTATTTAAAGAGATATTCCGCTGTATCAATTTAATACATTGTATAAACTCTGATGTATTCAAAAAGATTTATAGTAATGAAATATTATTATTCTGTGTTTCTGTGGCTGATTCTGTTTAAATTACATAAACTAAATAACAATCCGTCTTTTTGAACGTTTCGAGTTGGTTTAATTACCGACTGGAGGCGGTCAGAAAGGGGGAAAGTTACAAAGTGGTATCAGAGCTTTAGTTTACACAAAGCTTAGTTTATGGTGTTTAATATGAATAGTTACTAAAAACACTTTTAAAAGAAAACGTTTTTTCAAATTTAAAGAAGTATAAAATTGAATATGAAATAAAGATCTTTAACTTAAGAAAAGTTAAATTGAATTGAGTTAGCATTAATAAATATATGGATTTGGAATTTAACTAAAGGAAGTTAAATAAATTGAACTTGATTTGATAAATTATTGAGATAGAAATTTAAACCTTAAAGATAAGTGATTATATAATATGAATTGGAAAGTTTAAATTAATAAGTTGTATAACTTTAAGTAAAACCAATTGTTAAGTGGTTAAATAGTTTTGTTAAGTAAAACAAAAATCTGAATTTTGGATAGTGGTATGAATTTGACTTTAGTAAAAGTTAAATAAAATAGAATTTCAAATAAATTAGAGGCGAACTTAAGTTGTATAGTGAA
The DNA here is from genome assembly GCA_030737815.1 of Allium fistulosum. Taxonomy (NCBI): domain Eukaryota; kingdom Viridiplantae; phylum Streptophyta; class Magnoliopsida; order Asparagales; family Amaryllidaceae; genus Allium; species Allium fistulosum. The sequence continues at coordinate 489,930,218 of CM060905.1, read as the reverse complement.
AATAAATGCAAGTGAAGATAAAATGAAACATAACTTAAGTAATGATTGAAAGAGGTTGAATTTGATATCAAAATGAATTGATAAAGTGAAGTAATGAATATGAATTTGAGTTATAGAAAGGAAATTCAACTTTAATTGAAAAGTGAATTAGTGAATAAAACATAAATTAGAAATGTTATGTTAAGAGTTGAATAAAACTTAAGCTAAGAAGTTGTGAATATGGTGAGTATAAAAATTCAATCTGAATTGGAATATAAACCAATTGAAATTAAGTGTGTTAAACCAAATTGAATGTAAGCAAAGTAAATAAATTTGGTTAAGTTGAATGTGCATTGGTTTTGCTAATTGATTGTATAGAAATTCATTAAGTGTTAATGAAATTGAATTAATGGAAATTGAAAGCTAAGTAATTGAATTCAAATTTAAAGATAAGTAAATCTAAATAGAATCAAATTTGATTTGAATTGAAAGCAAACTAACTCGAATATAAATTAGTGAAAGTAAACTAATTGAATATGAATGAATGTTAGTAACATCCAATGTGAATGAATCAAACTTGATTAAATTGAAAACCAAGTCGATGAATGATTTACTAAAGAACTAGTTGATTATTTTGGAAATAGGAAGCGGATGCAAAGTTCAAATGGGAATTAGATTTGAAAATTTTGAAGTTGTCAACATGACAATCCATAATAAATTTAATAGATTCAGTGATGAATTTAAATTTGAACTTGCAGAGAATTAAGTTAAGTGGAAAACTTAATATTGGAAAATTTGAAGTGGGATTAAAACCAATATTGTGAAAAGTATGCGGAATTCAAACTATAAATTGAAGTCTTTATAAATAGGAATGGAATTTATAACGTTGTTTATAAATCCGAAATCACTTATTTTGGATAAGTAAATTCTTATAGCTTGTTAAAAGATGTATATTCACAATTTTGGACCGTGAATATATTATTGAATAAAATGGACATGTTTTGGGAAAGCGATATTTCAAAACGAAGTTAATTATTTTAAAAGATGTTTTAAAAGGCATTGAATATCGAAACCATAGATTTCAACATTCATTGTTGAAATAGACGTTTTCGAAAAAAAAAGAGAAGGAAATGGTGGACTATAACATTATTGTTATAGTAAATGATTTCCGAAAGGAAATGTTTTGTATAGTATTGGGATTTATACATCTATCTAAATTTCGAATTCCTATACTAGTGATTTTGAGTTGTTGTAACGATGTTTTACGTAACATTCGTTTTGAGTCAAATAAATGTGTGAAAAAGAATGATTTCCGTAAAAGATGAAATATATACTTAATTATGATTTAAGTATATCGAATATTTTCAAATGTTGAAAATAAATTAGATTTGTGAATTACTTATTTTTAAATAAGTATGGAAATGTTTTTCCAAAAATGAAATGTTGTGAATATATCCCGTAAGTGATAAATGATTTGAAATTCATTTTCGAAGTCGAAGTTGAAATGTTAAATGAGAAATTTGAACAATTAGTTCAATTTGAAATTTTTCAAAAAGATTGAATCGTTGAGTTAAAATTGAGTTTAACTTCGACCTAAAGACAATATAAGTTGAGCTTTGAATTTCAGATGATGATTTGGATTGTATGTCATTGTGAATTGATGACATAGCAATTGATCTCTATTAAATATATATCTGTTGGTGGCGGAGAATTTATTCTCTTAGCTTAACACCCTTCTCTGAGACGTACGAGCTCAGAGGTTATATATCGATAGACATCAATTCTGTGTTGAGAATTGACGATGTAGCGTGAAATCCAAATCGAATGTGAAAGTCGATAATAAATGGAATTATGAATATGAATTAGGTTTGAGATAACCTTAAATTTCCAAATCGACTTAGAGGAATTTTTTTTGAAATCCTCTATTTGTTATGGATATATGATATGTAGGTTTTCAGAACTTATATATATGAATGCGGTAAAATTTGAAAACCGTTAGTTTGGAAAGTAATTGTTATGGAAATCTTATGTAAGCTTACATGGATATGATATGTACGAAATGTGAAATGTAGTACTACATATATATGATATTATGTTTTCCAAACTGAGGATATGGAAAAGTACCTTCCATTTATTATTTGAGAAGGTGTTGGAACTCTCGATGAGTGTCCATTTGAAATTCGTAGCTACGTAGAATTTTCCATAAGTTGGAATGTCCATTTGGACTAGAATCCCTCGTGATGGGATCATGTTGATTATGATGTATGCTAGCATAATTTGAGGGGCGAGATGCCCACAGTTACAAGCGATTCCACTGGGATAGTGGCGTAACCGTCGGGTAAACTGCAATCTAGATGCCAAAGCGAAATTCGAGGGGCGAGATGCCTACGGTTACAAGCGATTCTACTGGGATAGTAGCGTAACCGCCGTGTGGACTGCGATCTATGGCAACAACCATGGCGAAATTTAAGAGATGAGAAATCTACAGATTACGAGCGGTTCTACTGGGATAGTAGCGCAACCGCCGGGTAAAATGTAATCCATGGGGGAACGTGCTTTCCATATCCATTTTTGAAAAAGAATTTTTAAAAGTATTTTCACTGGGAATTGAAGCAGGTATATTTAGTACTTGGAGATTTTTAGTCCTGCGCCTGGCCAGCGTATGACTAATGTCTGAAGAACGACAATAGACTTGTTAAATTTCGAGTTAGCAAGTATTTTCAAACTTTAAATAGCAAATCAATAGCCTGAAATTAAAGTTTCAAAATTCCTACCTAATAAACTAAGGAAGAGGATCTTTGAAATGTTTTGAAAGTCCACAGCTTTGGAAGATATATATTATGCAAATCTCTAACGTGAAGAATTTTAAAGTTTAAATCTGAGTTTTGTAAGTCGAAAATTTTGGTAAAAGACTTTCGCGTTTTGATTTTAGAAATCAATAAACAAAGGAGATAATGAACAAAGCTAGTGAGATTAAATCGAATGGAATGAATTCTACATATATTCATTTATTTGTAATAAGCTTCAAGCTTAGTAAAAAATTGTGTAGGGTATAAATATTAATGAAATTTTAACAATCTTTCCTTTTCGTGGATGAAAAGTTTTAAGGAGGGGAGATTGTAACGACCCTGAAATTTTAATAATTCAAATTGAAAATATTTAATGAATTTTGAATATTTGAAAGATGAATTGACTCGAATTTCAAATTATCAGGATAAATTGGCGATTAAATTTTAGAATTTAATCTATTGAAAATTGAATTTGAATTGAATCGGGATTCATAAATAATGTAAGGAAATTTGCTTTAAAATTTTAAAGTATAGAATCTTTGGATTTTAAAATCGAATTTATCTTATTCGATAAAATTTAAGACTCTACATTTTTGACATTTGATATGATATATGCAAATGAATGTAATATAGATAAAGATGTTTAAAAAGGGATAAATTTTATCTACAAAATTTAATAAATAAGTTAATTGATAAATAGAAAAATAAAAACAAAGCTGCAGCCAAGCAAAACAAAGACCTGGAGGAGGAACAAAAACATGACAAATATATATGTATTAACAACAAGACTTTATATATATATGCATTTGCAACAAGAGAAAAAAAAATCAAATGAAATGATTCATGTACACTAAAGAAGAAGCATTTGTACTAACCCCTATCTATCCTCAGCCTCTTTAGTACACGAACCAACCTCCAACCAAAGTAAATATCTCTGCAAAGTCGCGTACCTATGCGTACCTATCAGCCACCCTCTCTCTGTTGCTAGCCACCCTACAAGGAAGAAAAATATCACCCTTATCTCTGTTAAAACCACGACATCCCCTCTCATTCATTCGTGAACCCTAAATATTAAAGCAAACGAGAAAAAATGGCGGCCTACAAAATCGCTCCTCTTCGACAAAGAAAAACTAGGGCTTCAGCCTCGTCGTCTTCAAATTAGGGCTTGTTCTTCCTCGTTCGCCCCCGAGAAACTAGAGCCCGATCCCCTATTCAATATTATCTTCGGCTCCGATTCGTCGACAACAGGTGAGTGACATTCCTCACTCACATCTTATTCGAACCGTTCGAGTTCGTTTGCTTGCTTGTTTTCGTTGTCTTTGGCCATTCGATTTGTTTTAGTATAGATGATTTTATCTCGGCCACTTTGATTTGCAAAACAGTTTTGTTGTGAAACGATTTACTGGTTCACTTGTTTCAAATTCCTGGCAATTGAATTTATATTGACTTCGGTCTTGATTTTGTGGTTACCACGGCTTGACTAGATTTTTACGATGTTGATTTATCTCGGCTATTCGATTTGTTTTGGTGTGATGCTTTCTCAGATTTCGACTGTGCATGGGTCGTTCGACTTTATCTCAATGTTGATGATTTTTCCCGTCTTGAATTGATTTCGTGATTTCTGGTAAATCTGCATTTGGCTCGGGTTTATGTTGCAGTTTTTAAAGTTTTAAAATTTAACAAGTTTTGAAGTTAAATTATTTAAAGTTAAATATCTTTGAATTGTTTTAACAAATGGGTTAAGTGAGTAAACTTCTATTTTAAAAGCTTGAATCTGTCATTATATTTTTGATGTTGTGCTCATTCCAGTTATGGCCGTTTCACTACTTTGGTTAGCATTGTGTATATACAAGATGCCTTGATTTTCATTTGGTTTCACTTGAATATCTCTGTGCCTTAGTTGACACTGAGCATATTATAGCTGGTCATTGCATTTGTTGCTCCATTATGACCTGAACCTTGTTGCACACCTGTAGTTGTATTCATGTACACTGGTCGGGGTTTTGAAGTCTGTCTTTTATTGATTTTGTTGTCTGCATTTCACTGTAGATTCTTTTGAGTCGTGTTGTATCTGTCTTGATCATATTGACCAACTTGATTTTGTGATGTCTGTTTTGTTACGCTTGATGTTGTACTGTACATGCTCTTGTATTCATTTAGAAGCCTGTCTGCATATACACATGGTTAAGTCTTGTCATTGTTGATCCTTTTGGTTTGCAGTCGGAAGTAAATTGATTTTCTCGAGCATATATGAGTTTAAAATGTTGGTTTCACTGATTATCGATTTCATAAACAACATTACAGTCTCTGTTTGTAGTTCTGCCCTTTTTCATTCATGTAGGAGTTGCATGTGTCTTTCCACTTGATCATTGTATCTTGATTTGGGTTGAGCACCACTGATCTGATAAATTTGTATTTGATCACTATATCTTGTTGGTGACATTATTCTTTGTTTAAGTGCTTTTGAATATGTACAGTTGTGATTGCACTTGACCCTCTGTAGTCGTGGCATTCATTGTGTACTTGCACTTGTATTTCATGGTTGTATATGTTAACATACTTCAAGTGGTCTGCATATACCCTTGTTTACGTCTCCACTGCATAGCTTTTAACTTAAGTGCATTTCTTGATTTCGGTTGTACTTGGTCATTTGAGGCGTTAGGTCTGCATACATATGCTTTGATGCGGTTTTGATTTGTTGTAGCTGCTGCACTTTTTCATTTAGTGTACATGTGCATGCATCTTTGCATTTGTGTTTTCATTGGGTGTCTGCACATGCTTCTGGTCCATTGCTTAGCGAAGTCTGACTTGATTAGTTGTGAAGTTGCCACTGATTTAAGTCCATCTTGTTGTTTCATTTCCTTGCATCATTGGGTGGCACTTGCTGCCCATTTAACATGTGCATTTCCTTCATGTGTTCTGCGCACTGTGTGGCCACATAATTGTATATGTGTGGACTAGTCTTCATTTGAATTGTGCAGTAGTTTGAGCATTTAGCTTATTGAATTGGTTATCTCACTAGACTTGTTGAGTTGTCCCTGTTATCACTTTAGTCTGGACTGCATATATGAAGTGGTCGCTGACCTGATTTGTACATTGGTTAGCTCCACTTGACTTTGTTAAGCATGTCTCTATTGTTCCCTTGACTTGGTGCCTGTAGTTATATTGCAGTCTCTATTTTTGCATTGCATTGATGCACAGATTTTTATTTGCAGTCTGATTTGGTTGTCCCTTGCACTAGCCATTGAATTCAAGTGGAGGCTGCATTTTCGTTGCAGTTTTACCCTTGTCCCTTGTGGAGACTTTATATTCGGTGGTGGCGAGGCAGTGCACGCGTGCGTGCACTGCAGCCACCCAGAATTGACAGTTTTGAATTGATATTTTTCTTTGCGTCGTGATGCATTGATCTTTTATGCCGTATTGGCGAGGCCGTACATGCGTGTGTGTACGGCAGCCAATCGAACTTTGATGGTTTTAAAGTGACAATTTCAATTGTTTTAAATTGATTTAGTCAATTTGATAAATTGTTTATTTATCTCTGTTGATGATTTAAATCTGCTGATTTATTGTTTAACACTGTTTAGTGTTAAAATTTTCGTTATCCGATTTCTTTGTTAAAAGGATTGGATAGACGGGAATTATTGTGACCATCGTCTATTTGATTATTATTGCCTCTATGCACTAATAACTGGTTTGAATTAGACTGACCTGTGTATTATTTTCTTTTGAATGTAATACTCGGGTCAGACCGAGTATTTTACAGCTTGAAGATTTTCAGGCAGCGAAGTTAGAGAGAGAGAGTAAAGAATCATTTTAGTTCGGGAAAAATTTTGTATTTAAAGAGATATTCCGCTGTATCAATTTAATACATTGTATAAACTCTGATGTATTCAAAAAGATTTATAGTAATGAAATATTATTATTCTGTGTTTCTGTGACTGATTCTGTTTAAATTACATAAACTAAATAACAATCCGTCTTTTTGAACGTTTCGAGTTGGTTTAATTACCGACTGGAGGCGGTCAGAAAGGGGGAATGTTACATAAAATCTATTGGGTGTGATTGTAGCCCGTGAAATCAATTTGGTGTGCTTAGTAGCCCGTAAATGTAATGGGTGTGCTTTTTGCTCGAAAATTAGGTGACTCTACCCAGAGGTCGGGATTTTGGAGGGTGTATCTCCTAGCCTTAAAATCGAGATTGTATTCACATTTACTAGTTGAAATGAAATCCGTACAAGGAATTGTGTAGAACTGGACGTAGGGTAACTCCGAACTAGTATAAAATCCCGGTATGTTCTTTCCTTTTTTACTTCTACTGCATTTAGTTTTATCTGCACTTTGATTTTGTGATTGTTTCTGTGATTGTTAATTAGATCATTCCAAGTAGAATCTTAAAGAATTTGAAAAATATTCTATAATTAATTAAACACTAGTCACCCTCCCTATAGTGTTAGTTTAGTCTTAGGATCCCTATTTCGCTGATTCACATTTGGTATCAGAGCATTGGTTTTCAAAATATTCGTAATCCAATTTTTTAAATAGTTTCAATGGCAATTTTTGATAATATTTTTAACACTATTTTTGAAATGATAGTTTGCAAAACCATCATAATGTTTTTCATAAATTTTCATCTATTCATTATAAAAATCATGTGATCTTTTGAAAAGGTATGAATTTGCAGGAATAGATGTGTTACATGACTTTTGATGAACAGACACCTAATGATCAAGCTCTATAGATCAAAAAGGACAAATGGATATTGGATAGTGGATGCTCAAGGCAAATGACTGGAAATCCAGAGATTTTGGAAGATATTGTTTACAAATATGGCGGATCAGTAAATTATTAAGACAAATCTAAAGGATATGTGATTGGCATTGGCAATGTCGATAATTATAAAAATCCTACTATTTCTAATGTTTTGTTAGCTAGGAATTTAAAGCATAATTTATTTAATATTAGTCAATTGTGTGATAAGGGTTTCAAAATTAAATCCATAAAAGATAAATGTCACATTGAAGATAAGGAGTCAAACATTATCTTTGAAGGTATTAGAAAATGAAATATCTATATATTAAGCATGAAAATCTCAAATGATAATTTATGTTTTTTGGCTGAATCAAGTAATCCTTGGATTTGGCATAAAAGATTTGGTCATTTGAATTTCAAACTAATATCTAAAATTGCTAAAAATGATCTAGTTAAAGGTCTTTCCAAAATGAATTTTAAAGTTATCGATTTATGTGATGCATGTCAATTAGGAAACTTAGAAAAAGTTCTTTTAAATCAAAAGATATGATTTCTACCTCTCAACCCTTTGAACTTCTTCACCTAGATCCTTTCGGTCCCTTATAGATACAATTTATAAATCACAGTGGATATGTATTTGTAATCGTAGGTGATTACTCTAGGTTTACCTGGAGGATTTTCTTAAAACTTAAAAGTGATGCTTTTGAAATGTTTAAAATCTTTCTTAAATGAATTCAAAATCAAATGACTAGTAAAATTAAACTATTCGGAGTGATCGCGGTGGAGAATTTGAAAACGAAAATTTTGAGAATTTCTGTAATAAGAAAGGTATAACTCATAGTTTTTCATTTCCAAGAACATCACAACAAAATGGAGTGGTAGAACGTAAAAATAGAACAATTCAAGAGTGCGCTTGAACTATGCTAAATGATAGTAATTTACCTAAAAAAATTTGGGCTAAAGTAGTTTGTACTGCATGTTATATATTAAATAGAATTTTAATAAGACCATTAATGTAACGGTCAGGATTTTTCGACCCACAAAAATCGACACTAATACATCCTTGGTATTTTCGTGCCGCAAATTCAACTGCCGAAAAAACAGATAGTTAGGGGAAAGAAAAAAGAAGAGAAGAGGAAAACTAAACAACATAGAATATCACAGTGGAATGAATAATCTATTATATACAACAAATCTTTACACAAAACAAACTGTAATGTATGTATATACATACATCAATCAGAGTATACTAACCTATTTCAGCCTGGACAGTTATAACAACTTGTTCCCACAATTGCTGATAAATACAAGAATGAATGCAGTGGAAAATAACCATATATGGGAATACACCTCTGGGCCTCCAACTCGTCTCCTGAAGCTCCAATGCACCCAAACTAAATCTAGAAATATACATGGGGCTGACCCGAGCATTATATACACCCAAATCAGTCTGGTAAACCAACATGAGAAAACTCAAGTAATTTGAATTACTATATTTGTAAAACCCTTTAAAGAATAAAGGTATCTCGTAAGACCACGCCACAAATAAACACGGATGGGTATTTACCTTATAATAACCAAAACATTTAATATCAAATTCAGTTATACTATACTAATGTCTAGGGTGTTCAATATAAATATAAATCATAGCTGAAATGGTTACATTTATTACATTTGACAACATATTTAGGTATACAAATAAAACCGCTAAGGTACGTTCGTATAAATGGATTTTCCACGGAGACCTCCCTAGTATACTCGTAAGTCATACTGAGACCGATCAACTATGACAAGGGTCAAAAACTACCTTTCGAGCGTCATATATCTCTAGATAAACTATACCATAAGGTAAACACAACCAGCCTATGCCCTAACACGTGAACCGAGTATCATCAATTCCCCATGCGCAACATATCAATATGCATACTCTAGATAATGGAGTTGATGTACCCGCTATTTGGGTTAGCTGAACACGAGATCATGCATCCTACTCCGTCTTTATTCATTTCCCGATGTCGAGGCTACGTTTGGTATCTTCACACGTGTTTTCAATAAAAATCGATCAAATAATGAATCCCACATGGATTCCACCATATCAATAGATCTCAGAACCACACATGGATTCCATCATTCCACTTCCAAAAGATAGAGTACGTATCTTAGTCTCAAAGTGGTTTTCGATAGGTAGAACACTTACCGATCCCGATCTCTCCAAGACTGAATCGATGAATTTGGTCATATTCAAGAATAATGAGAATGATCGCATAAGGGAACTAAGTCCCGTATACTTCCTCATAAGCAAGTAAGCATACAATCAATATCAATTCATCCCAAGTATGGTCAAGTCACATAAACGAATTTTAATCCCTTTATAATTAATTTATCCTTTATTAATTAAAACCCTTATTGTTAGTAAAAACATCTTTTATAAATCAAGACTTCCTTTATTAATCAATACTCTTTTGTTAATTAAAACTTCCTTTATATACTTGTATAAATATATTGGATTTCTCTTTATAAAAGATATATACTTATCTTTATAAATTTAACTATTTAATTATTCTTTTAATACTTAAAAAGTATTCATATACTTATTCCAATGGTCTAAGTGTATTAACAAATCGTTTAACAAGTTTTACTTACTTGAAATATAATCAAAGAGATTAAATCAATTACTATCAAAACATTGTTATAATAAACTCCTTTTCTTTTATAAATTAAACTTATAACATTATCTATCATCTTATAAAAGATTTCAGTACTTGTTATTATCTTTAAAATTCCATTGATAAAGATTTATAATATTTCTTCCAAAATATAATTCAATTGTTAAAAAAAAATATTGCTAAAACATTGTTTACTACAAACTCATTCCGTTTAGTCATTATCTTTAAAACTCTCCTTTTAAAGGTTTAATTTATATTTAAGGGTTAAAGACAAGTGTTGCTAAAACCAATTGTCAATACAAACCCAAAACCGTTTACTTGTACTTTTCTATTAAATATCCATTAGTAAATATCTAATTATATTCCCAAGTATAATTAATAATAAGGGTTAAAAACAAGTGTTGCTAAAAACACTGTTTACAACAACCCAAAACTATTTACTTATCCATTAATAACTTTAAACATTTATTTAAAGATCAAAGCATATCCACAATTATTATTTAAGGCAATACACTTTTAATTGATCCCATAAAACAATTTATTTTAACTTAAGTGTTAAAATTCAAACTCCCTTTATTATATTTATAAAATACCTAATTTAATATTTAAAACTTATATATATAGAAATATCTTTAAAATACTTATTTATATGTTAAAATACTTTTAAAACTACTTAAAATATATGATAATTATTTATATAGAATATCATGTAAAAATAAGGAATTTTATAGTAAATAAATAAAATAAGTTTTAATTTTAAAAGCTACTTAATTTAGAAATTCATAATTAATTGTTAAAAATATATTTAAACTTAAAACCAATTTTATAAAACTCTTTTATAAGTTAGAAAACAACCAAAAAAGATTAGAGAAAAATATATATTTTAAAAGTGGTTCTTAAATAAATCGGACCTTGGTCTCTTCGGACCAACAACGATAAGAGGCTCTCAACGTCATACGGAAACCAAGTCTCGTAGACTTATAACATTTCCAACTCTAAACTTGCTATCCTTTGGCCAAGAAGGAAGCCCGGTAGATTGGAGTACCATAGACACTTGCACTACTCGAATCAACATTCTTAATCCAAATGATAATCAAGCCTACTTAGTCGGCTTCGTACTAAGTGCACGACTAATCAGTTCCCACATCAAGTCAAGGAACTAAAAATAGCCAAATTTGATAGTCGATTATTTAGCTATCAAAGTAACAAACAAAGTCTAGTACATAAGCAGTCACTAGGCCTATTTAATTAATCTTTTATTAATTAAATCAATTTTGAAATATTTACTTCAAATTATCTTTTAAAATAATTATCTTTTGATATTGGAAAACATTTCCATATTCTTATAAAACCATGTTTATAAATTTCATTTCTATTCTATAAACTTCTATTTTTATAAAATCCCTTTATTTATAAAATTCTATTTATAACTCCATTCTTTATAAATCTCTTACCCATTTATAAATCCTTTACAAGATATCGACTACAAACCCATTTTATATATTAACAAATTACGTTTATAAATCTATTTCTTTATTTATAAAATATTACTTTTATAAATTCTTTTTATAAACCATTCAAAAAGTCTTTTATTTAAAGTATTTCTCAAAAATATAATTTTTTTATAACATCAAAATCATACATTTTATTTATTTAAAATATTTTCATTCCTTTTAATAAGTCGATAATAATTATTAAAACATACATACTTTCAGAATCACTTTGAAACCCATTTCGATTCAAAATCACCATTTATAGTATTTCAAAATACTAAAAATATGGCCCAGTGCTACTATAGCACTAAATAATGGAAAATCATCCATGTCATCAATTATGGCATCCAACATATCATATGTCGAAATATATGAAAGGTAAAATTAATAGTGTGAGGAATCATGTTGGATCCCTCCAACCTGTCCCCTGCATCACAAACAATATATAATTATAATATGAGTCATCGCTACAAGGCGGGTATATACAAATGGTTATCCGCTCCAAGGGTGGGAATAAATCCAAACCAACTGATAAAAACAATAAATCATCCAAACATCCAATAAACAATTTTTTTTAACTATATAACATTTCTGGTTAACCAAAAGGTCAGTTTAACTCACCATTATTCTAGTCGCCCCTAGGATGTTCTGGATTCCGTCTAAATCGAACGACGTTCGATTTAACGCAAATTCTACGAGCTCCAATCTGCCACCAATTTAATTCAACAACGTAGATTTACGTTAATACGATCTCAATGCAATTGACCGCGTTCAATTCCGACCTAAAATGAATTAGTTATCACAATTATAATTTTACGGAATTAAATTATAATCAACTTCCCTAATTACATCATTAATAAATTAATTTACTTAACTTAATTACTCTTCCTCCTTAAACATTCTCGTTCGCGCATATGAACCACACATACGCCAACTTTCTTCCTCACCGCCGCCACCATGGCCATCCAGCCACCGCCCCTCTCGCTTCCACCGCTAGCCTCATCCACGTGCTCCCAAACGCGAGTGGTCCCATCACCAAATTCGCCACCGCTAGCACGAAAATCCAATCGAATGATTTCTGTTCAACTCCAAAATGTCGCCACAACGATTACCTACGCGCCACCAAACTATGGTCAAAGGTGGCCCTCCACGTCCCCTATGCTTCTCCTTTAGATCCCATCGCCCCCTAGGTCCACCGAAACGCCGGAATCGACCAATCTTGCTTTCACCATTCATCTCGAAAACTGCGCCACCTCGAGTTGAATTAGCCAAATCCAATTGTTGAACAAGTCGAGCTCGATGCCATGAGCATTTCTTTATTTGACACTTTCCTTCGAAACAACCTCTAGAGGCGTCGATAATTTTGGGCCATTGGATGGGGAGGGATTCAAATTGAAGGAAAACGAACATGTCTCTAGTAAGACACAACTTATAAAAGAAGAGGGGTATGGACATAACGTGATGGAACTATGATGAAGTATAGGGTGTTGTATGGGTAACACACACACACACACACACATATATTATATTCGAAAATATTCAACTTTAAACGTTCGAAAATCTCGAACTACTATCGAGACGTGCCGCCTGTCATTCTATATGTAATACCCCTATTTCGAACACAATGGAACTAGTATTGGGAGCCAATTCCATCATGTACATAAGTTAGCTTTCAAAATCAAATTATATTAATTTAAATTTCTTTAATTAATTTTTATGCATTTCGAACTCGCACGACCAAACGATACGTCCAATTGCTACGAAATTCGACGGCATATAATAATTCACTATTATGGATCCAATGAAACTAGTTTCAGTGAAATCCGAGACAGTGCTCTGAAAGGCTATTTTCTCACGTTAATTAAAACGAATTATTATTCAAATCCAATTCTAATTACTTTAATTCAAATTTAAAAGTTCACCATCTTTATTCTTATTCAAAAAGATTTTAAATCAACTTTCGAAATCATTTTCATTTACATTAAATTCAAGATTTAATTATTTAAACAATCCCAATTATTCAAAGAAGCCTTATATTTGAAATTCAAGTTGTTTAACTTATAAAATTAACTTTTCAATATTTAAAATCAATTAAATATTCCAAATTCGAATGACTGAAATTCTTGGTCGTTACAATTAACTAAGAATACACTATATAAATTATTCTATAATAAAAAGCCTAAAGTATCATACTTTAAAGTTTTTGGAAATAAATGTTTTATTTTAAATACTATAATTTGGATTAATTTGATGCTAAATCAGATAAAGGAATCTTTATTGGATATTTAAATAGAAGTAAAGCTTATAGAGTTTTCAATACTAGAACTAATACCATTGAAGAGACATTAATGTCTCATTTGATGAAAATTTTAAAGTTTATAATCCAAATATTGATGAAGAAGAAAATATTGATAACCCAACCGAAATTGGTAATAATGGGATTACCAAAACAAAAATAATAATTCATAAAATTCACATCCAAATAAAAGAACAAGATACTTGAAAGGTCATCCTATAGAAAATATACTTGGAAATATTGAATCTATTTTTAGAACTAGAAATCAACTACATAAAATGACCAACATTTCTTTTATTTCAACTATTGAACCTAAAAATCCAAAGGAAGCATGAACTGATGATTCATGTATTCTTGCTATTTAAGAGGAACTGGATCAATTTGCAACAAATGATGTATGAGAATTAGTATCAAGACCTAAGGATAAATCCATAATAGGATCTAAATGGTTATATAGAAACAAAATGAATGAACAAGGAGAGGTTGTGAGAAATAAAGCTCGATTAGTTGCAAAGGTTATTGTTCAAGAAGAAGGGATAGATTTTGATGAAACCTTTGCACCCGTAGCAAGATTAGAAGCTATACGAATTTTACTTGCTTTAGCTAATCATAATAATTGTAAGTTATATGAAATGGATATTAAAAGTGCATTTTTAAATGGTTTCATTAAAGAAGATGTATATGTAGAACAACCCCCACTTTTTGAAGATGCAAAATTGCCTAATCATGTTTCCAAATTAAAGAAGGTTTTGTATGGTCTGAAACAGGCTCCAAGAGCTTGGTATGACAGACTTAAATCCTATCTATTACAATCAAATTTTGAAATAGGCAAAGTAAATAGTACACTTTTTATTAAAAGAGTTAAAAATGATATCACTTAATACAAACATATGTAGATTATATCATTTTTGGATCTACCAACGATAAACTAAATAATGAATTCTCAGAAATAATGACTAAGGAATTTGAAATGAGTCATATAGTTAAATTATTTTCTAGGATTACAAATAAAACAACTAAATAATGGAAATTTTATTAGTCAAGAAATATATGCTAAAGATTTAGTTAAGAAATTTGGTATGTCAAATACTAGCGGTAAACCAACTCCCATGGCAACTAATGAAAAATTAAATAAAGAAGAAAATCCAAAAGATGTAGATCAAAAATTATATAGAGGAATGATTGGATCACTACTCTATATAACTGCTAGTAGATCTTATATAATGCATAGTGTTTGTCTATGTGTAAGATATCAATCTCAACCTAAAGAAACTCATTTAAAATCCATAAAACGAATTTTGAGATATGTAAACAAAACATTAGACTATGAACTCTTTTTGTAACGACCCCAAATTTTGGGTTGTTTGAAATTGTTTATTTAATTGATTTTAAATGCTAAAAAGTAAATTTTATAGATTTAATAACTTGAATTTCTAATATAACGAATTATTGGATAATTTAATTGTCTAATTGAATGATTGAACATTGTTTAAATAATTGAATATTGGGTTCTAGGCTGGATAAAAATAATTTCAAAGCTTATTTAATTTCTATTTACAAGATGAAGGTAAATAAAATTATATATTTGAATTTAAAAGTGATTTACTCGATTTATGAAATAACCCTCTCTTCTCTACCTTCATTTTGTAAGGATTTTTTTTAGAGATGATATATGTATATATCATTTATTAACAAATATATTTTTCCAGGGTCATTTTTTTTTCCAATAAACAAACTTTATCCAGGATCAAAATTTTTACCAATATAGATATATCAGTGCAACCAAAAAAATATGCACACACATATGAAGATGCATGTGCCCCTCTGGTTTAATCAGGTTATGGCAAACAAGAGGTTACAGTGATTGATTAAATTTAATCAATCCCCACATAGCTTAATTTCATTTTATTATTTAAGTAATGAAAATCTTATTCATATAGGTAATAGTATGGTTTTTATTCTTTGATAGCTTGCTGGATTCTCCATGAAATATGATTCATAGAACCCAGATAATTATGTTATGATTATCTGTAAAATCAATTGTATAGTGTCTGTGCTTTGAAAATGATATAAGCTTATACTATTTCCTATGTTTGCTTTCTTATAATATCTACCTTATATGCAAACTCATGTCTAGGATATTCTTAAGTGAATCATCATATTCTAGAAGCTTGATTCCTTGATACCAAGGTACTAGACTAGATGAAATGCAGTCCGGGGTGAGTTTCCTCACACATGGATACTTAGCAAATAAAATATGGATGAAACAGACTCTCTACTCAGACATATTTCAGAAGGTCTTAAAATGCATTTTGCCCAAAGCTTTAGTAAAGAGGGATTCAAATTTTATGTTAAAATTACTAAGGTACTGGTGTGACAGTGTCTGAGCAAATCATATCTGAACATGTAAATAATTTACTAATATGGATCTAACATCACTATCTTATAAAATCCCTACTGGTGATCTAACTTACAAAATTATAGCTAAAACTTTTCAACATTCCAGATAATAAAACTCAGATATTTTAAATACCAGTTCCAAGTCAAATTCTCAAAATACTTAACCAAATATCCAACATCACTCTATACTTAGTACAATGTAATTTTTTTTTAAAATATCATACATGCAAATTTCATCTTGTAAGCTCTTATCTATCTAATTCTAGCATGCTATAATCTTCTTCTCAATGCTTTGCTTCTACTCCTATCTAGAGGCTGCTGTCCCTGAAAAAGCATTTGAAGCTGCCTCATT
The DNA here is from genome assembly GCA_030737815.1 of Allium fistulosum. Taxonomy (NCBI): domain Eukaryota; kingdom Viridiplantae; phylum Streptophyta; class Magnoliopsida; order Asparagales; family Amaryllidaceae; genus Allium; species Allium fistulosum. The sequence goes on along the minus strand of CM060905.1, from coordinate 489,913,495 downwards.
TTAAATGAGACACCCCAGATGCCATTAACACACTAGGGTCAGACACATGTCTGGTATGAGAAAATTCACAAAAGCAATTAATTAATTAGGTTAAAATCAAGTTAAGTACATATACATAAAGTTCTGCCCTTTGGAAACAGGTAATACTTGTGTGCATGCTCTGTGTCATTGTGCATGTGCATATTTTAATCTTTCTTTCCAAAGACTACATATATAAATATGGTACATACATTCAAGCATACAATTCAGTCATAGTCAAACAATCATTCACACCAAACAGGAAAATAACCAATATGAGTTAAATCATTTATTCCATCCTCATATTTCAATTCTGGGAAGAACTCTTGTTTCCTCATCATATCAAATATTTTTCCCTTGGTATATTTATCTATCCTGGTCTCATCTGCAATTTTATGAATCAATGGACACACTGTAATGAACTAATTCACTCCATTACACAAAGATCTCAGGACTTGAACAAGCCATGTGTCAACTTGCATTACTCAAGAACACAAGTCATTCCTGCAGTAATCTTGACCCTATTTCCTAATCAAATTCTTAGGTACTTTCTCTTTTTAAACTTTTCAGAGCAAACCCAATCAGTGATTTATTTTACAAAAACAAGCATTCACCTCATAGCATTCCTTATCATTCTCATAAACAAACAGAGACAACCAAGCAATTTTAGTATTGGTACTTATTAAAACATGTTCTTGCAATTTTAAAGAGATATAGACAACTAATATTGGTTTATGGCTCTATGGGAAGATTTTATTGCAAACATCTGTGCTTTAGTTAACTTAGATTGACCAAGCTTCCTAAATCACAAAATCTATTTGCTGGGTGGATATTGTATATTTTCTTTGAATCAGGAGTGTCAGCACATAGGCAAGCCTATTGCACTCCTAATTCCTTTTCATTTTAAGCCTCAGCACATATACATATGTATATTGCAGCCCATAAGCTTATCAATTCTTCTGGGTTGAGCCAAAACCAACACTACTTGCTTATATCCAACATTTTATTTTTCTGGGTATTTATTTGTTTCTAACCAGTATCATATTAAAAAGAGATCTGGGTTTAAAAGATACTTATGTATGCATGCAGATCATATTTAGAATATTCACAAAATAAAACAACCAGAACAACCATTTAGCATTAAAGCATCCTTAACTTCTGAAGAACAATCACATATACTTTTAAGAAAAATTCATTTATAACTGGCTGCCTTCATTAGGACTTAGTGCCTTAAGTTGTTGAGTGAGTTTTCTCACCTAGCTCTCTTCTTTGCTTCCTTAATTAATTGATGAACTTCTGCCTTTAGCCTCAAGCTCTTTTCCTTCCCTTGCCTTATGATTTCTATGGTGTTGTTTCTTTTTTTTTCAAAGTTCTTTTCTGAGAAGGAGAGGAGGCTGCTGCATATACATATATATATACAGGGTCCTCCTTAGGGTTTTGGGTATTGGCTAAAGCCATTTTTGCCCACCAGAAAAATTATGTTATCTGCATTTTATTTGAACCCAAAATTCTACCCTTCCCGGCTTAATTTAGGTGAAGAGAAAAGTGGTTATATTCTTTTTGGTTAATTTCAGAAATTTGCTTTTCAGAAAATACTTTTTCCTTTGTCTACAATCATGCTAAAAATGTGACTTGATTTGTTATTTATCAAATACTCTTCCTAATTCTTCATATACCAAGCATTTCCCTGTTTTGCCTTATTTTTCCTATTTTTAGCTTTCATGTAAATGGTATGTACTTCCTTTATTTATTTACAAGAGGACTACTCCTTTTTATATCCTCATTTTTTTTCTTTCTGCCTATATACTAAAATATGTCTGTATATTTTATTTTACTAATTTGAACTCTAGTATTTTATTAACATATATATATATATATATAAGTCTTACTGAAATAATTAGTACACCCATATATATATTTATACATCATTCTGTATTGACACACACATGCACATGTACACTCAAAAATATTCAGTAGCATACATATATGTATATTTACTTATGCATACAGCTTTTAAGGATTTAATCTATATATATATATTCCCATACATATCAATATGTATTTATTCTTAGAGTTTAGGGATTTTAGCTTTAGTTCATGTGCATTTCCTATGCACACATGTACACACATACTGATACACTATCAAGCTATATCAATTCCCTTTCAAAATTTATTTAAAAATTATTTTGAATTTATTTATATTTTTCAGAATAAATTCCTAAAATCTTGGGTCATTACATACACCCCTCCTTTTAGAAATTGTGTCCCACAATTTTCCTAAGCTTAAAATGAATTTTAAACTTAATTCAGAGAACAAGTACATTCTCAACCAAATAGATTTTTAGTTCTACAATAACTAAAAATATATGCATCTAAAACAATCAAAAATCAAAATTACCTTTAATCTGAAAATAACTTAGGATAATTCATCCTAACTTTGTCTTCTAATTCCCATGTGCAATCACTAGGATCAAGACTCCACTGTACCTTTACAAGTTTCAGAGATTTATTCCTCAACTTCTTCACATCTTTTGCCAAAATTCCCACTGGATCCTTTTCATAAATCAAATTAGGATTTATCTGCACTTGGGTTGGGGTCTCAAGAATTTCTGCTTTGTCATGGACCCATCTTCTCAATTGTGATACATGAAAAACATCATGTATACCTTGCATGTTTTCTGGTAATTCCAACTTATATGCCAAGGGACCAATTCTTTCCAGAATTTTGTATGGTCCAATATATCTTGGGGTTAACTTGCCTTGTTTCCCAAACCTCAGCACATTTTTCATAGGTGAGATTTTGATGAAAACAAAATTTCCCACTTCATATTCCACCTGCCTCCTTTTCATGTCTGCAAATTTCTTCTGCCTTTCTTGTGCTGCTGCCATTCTTCTTCTTATCAACTCAATTTTCTCCTTCGTTTCTTGTATGTACTCAGGTCCTAAAATAGACCTTTCTCCTGCTTCTACCCAACAAACAGGTGACAAACAGGGTTTACCATATATGGCTTCAAATGGAGCCATTCCTATGGTGCTTTGATAGCTGTTGTTGTATGTAAATTCAACTAGATGAAGATAATCTTCCCAGTTGCCCCCAAAGTCCAGTACACATGCTCTCAACATGTCCTCCAAAACCTTGTTTACTACCTCGGTCTGCCCATCTGATTGAGGATGGTAGGCAGTACTTAGGCATAGTTCACTACCCATTGCTTCTTGAAAGCTTCTCCAGAATTTTGAGGTGAAGATGGTATCCCTATCACTCACAATGGTTTTGGGAATGCCATGTAACTTTACCACTTCCTTTATAAAAATTTGAGCTAATTTTGGTGCTGTCCTTTCTGACTTGACTGGGATGAAGTGTGCTACCTTGGTTAGCCTATCAACTATCACCCATATGCTTGTATTGCCTCTCTTAGATCTAGGCAGTCCATCTATGAAGTCCATAGATATGTCTTCCCACTTCCACTGTGGTACACTAAGAGGCTGCATCAACCCTGATGGCCTTTGGGTTTCAGCCTTGACTTGTTGGCAAGTCATACATTTGGCAATGTATTTTGCTACATCAGATTTCATCCCCTTCCACCAGAAGTCTCTTTTCAAATTTTGGTACATTTTTGTGTTGCCTGGGTGTATGGAGTATTTACTTCTGTGATATTCATTCAATATCTCTTTCTTCAATTCTGTGTCCTCTGGTACACACATCCTATTTTGGTATCTCATATAATCATTTTTATCAATATGGTGATTCATCACTTCCTCCCCTTTTGAGAGGAGCATTTTCTTCTCTAATAAGTTGGCATCCTGTTCTTGCATTTTTCCTACCTTCAGAATTAAATCTGGTTGAAGTGTCATTAAGCTTAACTTCCCTTTATCTTCTTGTGCACCATGCATCTGCTCATCAATGTGCACACAACCATTCTCCCCAATTTCTAACTCAGTTAGCAAAGAAAAGTCCTTAAATTCTTCTATCATCATCATAGCCAATTTAGCATGCTGTCTACTTAGAGCATCTGCAACTTTGTTTACTTTGCCTGGTGTATAGAGTATGTCAAAGTCATAGGCAGCTAAGAATTCCACCCATCTATGTTGCCTCATGTTCAAATCTTTTTGTGAAAATAAATATTTTAGAGACTTGTGGTCAGTGTAAAGTTCAAACTTAGTGCCTAACAAATAATGTCTCCAAAGTTTCAAAGCATAGATCACAGCTGCTAATTCAAGGTCATGTGTGGCATACCTTACTTCATGGGGTTTAAGTTGTCTGGATGCATATGCAATGACTTGGCCTTGTTGCATCAACACTGCACCCAAGCCAAATCCACTAGCATCAGTGTATACAACTAATTCTTCATTTCCATGAGGTACCTTTAAAATTGGAGCATTCACCAATGCCTCCTTCAACTGTTCAAAAGACTTTTCACATTTTTCTGACCAAACAAAAGCTTGGTTCTTCCTGGTTAGGTTAGTGAGTGGTGTAGAAATTTTTGAAAAATCTTTTATAAATCTCCTATAATACCCTGCCATCCCCATAAATGACCTTACTTCACTCACAGTGCTTGGCCTCTTCCATGCTTGAATAGCCACTACTTTATTGGGGTTCACAGAAATTTCTTGGGCAGATATAACATGGCCAAGAAAATGCACTTCCTCTTTCCAAAATTCACATTTTGAGTATTTTGCCTTTAAGTCTTTTTCTCTTAGTCTAGACAAAACCATGTGCAGATGGCTTTCATGCTCTTCCATTGTTTTGGAATAAATTAAAATGTCATCTATAAAAATAAGCACAAACTTGTCTAAATAATCTCTAAAGGTTCTGTTCATTAAATCTACAAAGTATGATGGTGCATTGGTCAAGCCAAATGGCATAACCAAAAATTCATACAACCCATATCTAGTGTTAAAGGCAGTGTACTTGATGCTTGATTCTTCCACCTTCATTTGATGAAAACCAGATGCTAAATCTAGCCTAGAGAATACTCTTGCTCCAACCAATTGATCAAAAAGATCATCTATTCTTGGCAGTGGGTATTTATTTTTAATGGTTACCTTGTTTAATTCCCTATAATCTATGCAGAGTCTCAAAGTACCATCTTGTTTCTTAACAAACACCACTGGTGCCCCCCAGCAAGAATTACTGGGTCTTATAAAACCCTTATTTTCTAATTCCTCTAATTGTTTCTTTAATTCTTTTAGTTCATTTGGCCCCATTCTTGTTGGCTTTTTAATCACTGGGCTTGCTCCTGGAACTAAATGAATTTGGAATTCCACTGGCCTATGGTTTGGAACACCATTAACCTCCTCAAAAACATCCAAGTATTCATTGACTATGGGAATTTCCTCAATAATATGTTTACTGGAATCTTTACCCAAATCAATCAAATGACACAATTTTCTTCCTTTGGACACTTCACACAAAATTGTGATCCTCTGGCTTCCATGGTTTTGCAATGATATGGTGGATGAGTCTAAGTTAATTATGGCCTTGAATTGCTTTAACCAGTCTACTCCCAAAATAACACCTATATTTGGGTAATTTAAAACATATAAATTGGAAATAAAAGTATCTCCTCCTATGTTTAATCCCACATCCACACAGATCATGTTTAAAACACTAGAACTTCCCAGTGGACTTTGTATATGTAAAGGGGTTTCAACCAATATGCAACTTAATTTCAGCATTTTAACTAATTCATAGGAAATTAAAGAATGAGTTGCTCCTGTATCATATACTACTGCTATGGGTACATTACAAATAAATAGTGTACCTTCCACTTGACTGTGCTTCTCAGCATTGATCTCCACTGTTTTGCCTTTTTCTTCCAAGTTTGCTAATTTTCCTTGCTGCCTATTCTCAGGACAATTTCTTTTCATGTGCCCTTCTTTCCCACATAAATAACACTTGAAAGCTCCTCCTTTCAATTCTGGACATCTTGGTTTGATATGTCCTTCTTTTCCACACTGATGGCACACAATCTTCTTGGTTTCCTTAGCTTTGACATCTCCAGTGCCTTTGTTACTGACCTCTTCCTTCTTCTTATCATAAGGGTGATACCTCCCCTTACCTTTCTTGGTGTTATTGTTCTTAAAATTTCTGAACTTCTCCCTTTCCTTGTCATGCTGCTCCAACCTCAAAGCTAAGTCTATCACATGGTCAAAAGTCCTGTCAGCATAGGGTAACATGGCTCTGCTAAGTCCTGGGTTCAAACCTTTTATGTACCTATCATTTTTGGATGCCTCATCTGCCACAAGCATTGCTCCATATGTGGAAAGCCCCTCAAACTTTTGAGTGTACTCTGTGACAGTCATGGTTCCTTGTCTAAGTCTAATAAATTCTTCTAGCAAGGTAGTCTTAGCTGATGCTGGTACAAACCTTGCTTCCAACATCTCTTTGAATTGATTCCAAGTGATTTCATTCTCACCTCTCCCTGCAATGATTACTTCCCACCAGCTTAAAGCTACTCCTTTTAGCTGTCTTGAAGTCACTTGCCTCTTTCTTTGATCATCAAGTTGCATGTCATTGAAAATTCTTTCCAATGTTCTCAACCATGTTAGAATTTCCATGATACCCTCTGTCCCTTCAAAGCTTTTGCCTCCTAAATGAGTATATGTCTTAAGTAATTTTGAGAGTTCTTCATAGGGATTTTCTTGCCTTTGTCCTGCCCCATCCCTAAATGCTCTCACCAAGTCTTGCAGATTGACCATTGGTGGTGCATGGGAAGATCCTGCTCCCTGATTTGGTGGTCTCCCTACCATAGTTTGCTAATAATAATTTACATAGCTGGTTAGTTTGATTGGTAATTTTATTATTTCAGTGGTTTTTATTCACACTGAAAACATTGATATATATTTAGTTCCTTTAAACTTTATTTCTATCTAAGAACTTGATCTTTACTTCTACTGTGTTGAATAACATAGCTCTGATACCAAATGAAATAACCCTCTCTTCTCTACCTTCATTTTGTAAGGATTTTTTTTAGAGATGATATATGTATATATCATTTATTAACAAATATATTTTTCCAGGGTCATTTTTTTTCCAATAAACAAACTTTATCCAGGATCAAATTTTTTACCAATATAGATATATCAGTGCAACCACAAAAATATGCACACACATATGAAGATGCATGTGCCCCTCTGGTTTAATCAGGTTATGGCAAACAAGAGGTTACAGTGATTGATTAAATTTAATCAATCCCCACATAGCTTAATTTCATTTTATTATTTAAGTAATGAAAATCTTATTCATATAGGTAATAGTATGGTTTTTATTCTTTGATAGCTTGCTGGATTCTCCATGAAATATGATTCATAGAACCCAGATAATTATGTTATGATTATCTGTAAAATCAATTGTATAGTGTCTGTGCTTTGAAAATGATATAAGCTTATATCATTTCCTATGTTTGCTTTCTTATAATATCTACCTTATATGCAAACTCATGTCTGGGATATTCTTAAGTGAATCATCATATTCCAGAAGCTTGATTCCTTGATACCAAGTTACTAGACTAGATGAAATGCAGTCCGGGGTGAGTTTCCTCACACATGGATACTTAGCAAATAAAATATGGATTAAACAGACTCTCTACTCAGACATATTTCAGAAGGTCTTAAAATGCATTTTGCCCAAAGCTTTAGTAAAGAGGGATTCAGATTTTATGTTAAAATTACTAAGGTACTGGTGTGACAGTGTCTGAGCAAATCATATCTGAACATGTAAATAATTTACTAATATGGATCTAACATCACTATCTTATAAAATCCCTACTGGTGATCTAACTTACAAAATTATAGCTAAAACTTTTCAACATTCCAGATAATAAAACTCAGATATTTTAAATACCAGTTCCAAGTCAAATTCTCAAAATACTTAACCAAATATCCAACATCACTCTGTACTTAGTACAATGGAATTTTTTTTTTTAAAATATCATACATGCAAATTTCATCTTGTAAGATCTTATCTATCTAATTCTAGCATGCTATAATCTTCTTCTCAATGCTGTGCTTCTACTCCTATCTAGAGGCTGCTGTCCTTGAAAAAGCATTTGAAGCTGCCTCATTTTAAATGAGACACCCCAGATGCCATTAGCACACTAGGGTTAGACACATGTCTGGTATGAGAAAATTCACAAAAGCAATTAATTAATCAGGTTAAAATCAAGTTAAGTACATATACATAAAGTTCTGCCCTTTGGAAACAGGTAATACTTGTGTGCATGCTCTGTGTCATTGTGCATGTGCATATTTTAATCTTTCTTTCCAAAGACTACATATATAAATATGGTACATACATTCAAGCATACAATTCAGTCATAGTCAAACAATCATTCACACCAAACAGGAAAATAACCAATATGAGTTAAATCATTTATTCCATCCTCATATTTCAATTCTGGGCAGAACTCTAGTTTCCTCATCATATCAAATATTTTTCCCTTGGTATATTTATCTATCCTGGTCTCATCTACAATTTTATGAATCAATGGACACATTGTAATGAACTAATTCACTCCATTACACAAAGATCTCAGGACTTGAACAAGCCATGTGTCAACTTGCATTACTCAAGAACACAAGTCATTCCTGTAGTAATCTTGACCCCATTTCCTAATCAAATTCTTAGGTACTTTCTCTTTTTAAATTTTTCAGAGCAAACCCAATCAGTGTGTTATTTTACAAAAACAAGCATTCACCTCATAGCATTCCTTATCATTCTCATAAACAAACAGAGACAACCAAGCAATTTTAGTATTGGTACTTATTAAAACATGTTCTTGCAATTTTAAAGAGATATAGACAACTAACATTGGTTTATGGCTCTATGGGAAGATTTTATTGCAAACATCTGTGCTTTAGTTAACTCAGATTGACCAAGCTTCCTAAATCACAAAATCTATTTGCTGGGTGGATATTGTATATTTTCGTTGAATCAGGAGTGTCAGCACATAGGCAAGCCTATTGCACTCCTAATTCCTTTTCATTTTAAGCCTCAGCACATATAAATATGTATATTGCAGCCCATAAGCTTATCAATTCTTCTGGGTTGAGCCAAAACCAACACTACTTGCTTATATCCAACATTTTATTTTTCTGGGTATTTATTTGTTTCTAACCAGTATCATATTAAAAAGAGATCTGGGTTTCAAAGATACTTATGTATGCATGCAGATCATATTTAGAATATTCACAAAATAAAACAACCAGAACAACCATTTAACATTAAAGCATCCTTAACTTCTGAAGAACAATCACATATACTTTTAAGAAAAATTCATTTATAACTGGCTGCCTTCATTAGGACTTAGTGCCTTAAGTTGTTGAGTGAGTTTTCTCACCTAGCTCTCTTCTTTGCTTCCTTAATTAATTGATGAACTTCTGCCTTTAGCCTCAAGCTCTTTTCCTTCCCTTGCCTTATGATTTCTATGGTGTTGTTTCTTTTTTTTTCAAAGTTCTTTTCTGAGAAGGAGAGGAGGCTGCTGCATATACATATATATATACAGGGTCCTCCTTAGGGTTTTGGGTATTGGCTAAAGCCATTTTTGCCCACCAGAAAAATTATGTTATCTGCATTTTATTTGAACCCAAAATTCTACCCTTCCCGGCTTAATTTAGGTGAAGAGAAAAGTGGTTATATTCTTTTTGGTTAATTTCAGAAATTTGCTTTTCAGAAAATACTTTTTCCTTTGTCTACAATCATGCTAAAAATGTGACTTGATTTGTTATTTATCAAATACTCTTCCTAATTCTGCCTATACCAAGCATTTCCCTGTTTTGTCTTATTTTTCCTATTTTTAGCTTTCATGTAAATGGTATGTACTTTCTTTATTTATTTACAAGAGGACTACTCCTTTTTATATCCTCATTTTTTTCTTTCTGCCTATATACTAAAATATGTCTGTATATTTTATTTTACTAATTTGAACTCTAGTATTTTATTAACATATATATATATATATATAAGTCTTACTGAAATAATTAGTACACCCATATATATATTTATACATCATTCTGTATTGACACACACATGCACATGTACACTCAAAAATATTCAGTAGCATCCATATATGTATATTTACTTATGCATACAGCTTTTAAGGATTTAATCTATATATATATATATATATATATTCCCATACATATCAATATGTATTTATTCTTAGAGTTTAGGGATTTTAGCTTTAGTTCATGTGCATTTCCTGTGCACACATGTACACACATACTGATACACTATCAAGCTATATCAATTCCCTTTCAAAATTTATTTAAAAATTATTTTGAATTTATTTATATTTTTCAGAATAAATTCCTAAAATCTTGGGTCATTACAATTTAAAAAAAATAACTTGTTTAAATTAACATATAAAAATAGCCTTCCGGGGCACAGTCTCGGAATTCGACAAAACCAGTTCCATTGAGTCCGTAATAGTTTATTATTAGTAGATTTCAAATTTCGTAGTGTTTGGAGTTATCGTTTGGTCGAACGGGATAAAAACACGTTGAATTTAATATCGAAAATTTAATATAATAATTGGGTCCAAAAAGCTTTCTTCTCCATACGATCGAATTGGGACTCGAAACTTGTTCCATTGCGTTTGGAATAGGGGTATAACATTATGAATGCCAGGTGGCATGCCTCGATAGGAGTTCGAAATTTTAAGCTGCTTTTAAACGATATATTTGAGATTAAATAATATTTTAAATTGTTTTAAGTCAATCACAGCCGTATATTATATCCAATCAGCCACCCTATGATGTGATCGTGCCTAGTACTTCTTCAAAACACTTCGTTTTTTCTTCTTTTTATATAACAGCCGAGCCAGGAACAAAGAAAAAAAATGGAAGCTTTAAAAATATAGTTCTCTTGAAATACAAATTGAAAAATCTTGAAACAAATTTGTAAATTCCTTATTCATCTAGATCTTCGACCTAAGATATGTTTTGAAGAGTGCGGCCTTGGTTAGCAGTCATCGTCTGAGAATTCGAAAAGAGCTTGGAAGCTAGAGCTTGAGATTTATGGAGTTATGGTCTTCGATTCGAGGAGTGGAATTGGAAATGGGTTCGTCATCGAAAATAGCACCTAGGCACGGAAATTGGCGATGTCCGATCATTTTTTGAAGATGGTTGTCATTGTAGCAGTCACGCGTGCTCGATCAGGTCACGACTTCTCAGAGGCGTTCGAGTTTGGGTTGAAGGGCGTGGGCAGATGTGGTTCGAGACGTGGAGCGCAATGGAGAAGACGACATTCGATTTCGTAGATCGTAGCTCTGTATCACTTGAGATGTGCACGGCTAAAATTGGGTTCATGCATTTTGGTTCACTGGAAAGAAGAAACAGAGTAGGGGAAGTAGATAGGAAGCGTGTAACGACCCTAGATTTTAATTTATTTAAATTGATAATTAAATGAATTTTTGAGTAAAAATTTGTAAAACTAATTATAAAGTGATGCGAGTTTCCCCGAGTTCGAATGAATTCTGTATAATCATTTGAATTTATAAATTAAATATAAGACAATAAATATTAAAGTAAAATAAATAATGGAGTTATAAATAGAAATAAATAAATAAGAGACGAACTATAAAAATAAAAAGTAACACTTAAATAAAATCTAACAACAAAATAAAATAAATATATATAGAGAAATACAAGAAAAATATCAAGTAAATACAATTGTTAGAAATTTAACAACATATTAAAATAGGAACTTATTTATATTACAAAGCCATAAGGCAAAAGAAGAAGTATAAACAAAAATTTATAAGAACTTATATACAAACAAATACAAAATACAAGACAACAAAAGAAAGAAATGTATACTCAAATATGAACAAAAAGGGAACAAATGTATATATATATTCAAGTATGTAGACAAAGTCAACAAGCAAAGCAATATGTACATGAAGTAAAAGCATTGGTGGGCTGCAACAAAATGTCTTTGATATTGTATATAACAACATCACCTCAGCCATAATACAAGATCATTTCACCCATGCTATTGTACAAACAAAATATCTTCAGCCATGCCTACCATTTTACAAATCAAACAGCATATATATATAACAAAGCAAATTAGTACTTGCATGAATTTAAAGTAAGATGGCTGTAAACAAGCATGAGGCATTAAATTCCATTTACTCTTCTGCATGTACAAGATCACATCAGATTTATTAAAAGCATGGTTTAGTTTTCTTTTATATACCTCAACCTGTACAAATATAATCTCTTTTAGCCTTCTTTTATACATCAACTTCTCACTTCATCTCAGCTCGTTCATTTAAGTTTAGTAAATCTGAAGTCATACCATTTCAAAACTCAAACAACATTCAGTTTAAAACAACAAAACAAATCACTATAAACCAGAAATTGAAGAGAAGTTCCAGCAAGCAAAGTTTAGGCCTGTTTCAACATAAAAGAAACTCTGCTATGTTCTTCTTCTCAGACTAAGGTGAGTAAACATCTATTTTTCAAAGTTTAAACTTGTGTATTGCTTTGGAATAATATATGCTTGCTGAATAGTTTTAAACAAAATAATTATGTGAATGTTGTTGCTTTGGAAAACCTTCTATGCCCTGTTCTTTTATATGTTGTGTACAGAGCAAAGAAAAATGGAAACTTCAATGCTTCTTCTTACAAACACTTTGGACTTAGGAATTTAAGTTAAATAAACGTGTTTTAAACTAAAGACCAAAGCTTGGAAATTGTTTAAAGGTTGGACGTGAAATATAAAAAAAACTGTAAATTCAAATATACAGTATAAAGTAAATAAATGGTTAAAGTTCGAATAATTTAAATTGTAAGTTTGAATTTATATCTTGAAATAACATTCAAAAATATGATTTTTGAAACAAGAATTATGATTTTTAGTTGAGTAATTCAAGGGCAGTTCGAGATTGAACAAAATTGGCACTTTGATAAATCCCCGGAAATCAAAGAAATATTGGGTGTTGTAACTTCACGTGGAGCTAGATTTGAAATCAATAATGTAGGGAAAAAGGCTAAAAAATATATTTAATGTGAGAATTTTTGAGTCGAGCCGATTATAGGGTTTAAGCTCGAGTTTTGCAATGGGTTCGAATTTTTGATTCGTCTGTTCTCTATGATGGATCGAGTGTTTTGATACTTCGGGTGGTAGAAGTTTGGGTGATGTCGAAGTCGAGACCAGAGGTGGAAGCTCGCAGATGGTCGGCATGGCGTAGATGAGGCGATGTTGACAGGTTGGAGGCAGCAGAATTTCTGTGTTGCTAGGTCTCGAAAACTTTCGATTTTGATTCGATGAACTTCTCATGTGCCTGGGTGGTCGCGAGGCTTCAAAGCATCATCGTGGACTTGCTGAGGATCGCGACAGTGGCCGGTGGTGGTTGGGGTTCGTGTGCACGTGCACGGTGTACGTTTGCACCGGTTATCATCGTTAGTTTGGGGAAGAACAGGGAAGGTCGAGGCGTTCTCGTGTATTTTTGCGAGTTGACTCGAAGTAGGAACGAACGCGAGTTACTCGAAGTGATGCTCGGGATTTCCTTGGGTTTTCTCGGGTCTGGAAATTGAGGGTAAAAGCAGTTTTAACTTTTAAACAAAAAATCAAGTTATTTAAACAATTTTGTTAAACCCAGTTCCTTTGTAAATAAGGAATGTTTATCTAAGTTTTGAATTGGTTAAAGGATTTTTCTTAATTAAATTATTTTAAAATTAACTAAGTTTAAAAACAAATATTTAAGATATATATATATATAACCTTTATTTTAGAGTTTATTTTAAAAACTTAATAATGTTTAAGGATAATTAATATGGATTAATTAATTAAAGCAATTGATTTGAAGATAATTAATCAAAGATTAATTAATTAATGTGAGTGGCTAGGGATGATCACTTATTGGAATTTTATTAAGTAAGTGGTAATTAATCAATTAAGGGTTAAATTTTTAATTAAAGATAATTAATTAAATGATGAATTAAATAATTAAAGGTTAATTATTTAATAATTTAAGGTTGATGAATTATAATTAAAGGTTAATTAATTTATTTTAAATGGTTAATTAATAAATGATTAAAGAATAATTAATCAAAATGATTTGTAAATTATTGATGTTAATTAACCAGGATTAGAAATTCATAAGAAATTAATCTGATTTGAATTGATCAGATAATTAACTGACCTTACTTATGGATGTTTGGATTCTATTGAATGTGATGTTTGATATCCCTGATATATGATGCTTTGTGATACATCCTGATTTATGTTGTGATCTGTAATTTACTTATCTGTGATATATATCTGTGACTATGAATGAACGATAAGCGTGATAGTTAATACCGCTTATCAACTATATTTCTGTATTCTGATCTGTGATGATTGAATGATATTGCACTACTGTGTGAAATCCCTGGACTACACCTTTTACACACACAAATATGGATTTCACGTGGAAATCGGTTAAGTCACAAATAATTTAAATTTGATGTTTTTGAAATTGAAATTTTAATTTCAATTGATTTTGAAATTGGAAATTCGAGTTTAAAGTGAAAAGCTTTTGAAATGGAATTTCAAAGATAAAACTTATTTTCGAATAACTTGATTAAGTTTTGAAATTTAAATAATTGGATTTAAATTTGAATTCAAGTTTGAAATTGAATCCTATAATTTGAAACTAGGGATTAAAGATGCTGTACAAGTTATATATGGGTTAAACCATTTTAAAGGTTTTGATTTGGGAATTTGAATTTAATTCAAGGGTTTTAACTCGTGTAGATATAACTAGATTTTTTCCAAAACGAAAACTACTTGTTTTCAAATAATAATAGCTTTCATTTTAAGAAAGGATTTCCAAATTGTGTTGAAAGGTTTCAAGTTTGAAATAAAATTGAAAATGTTTTGAAAACTATGAAATGAGTCTTTGATTCAAAGACCGAATGAGTTAATCCAACTTGAAATAAAATTGTTTTGAAAGGCTATAAATGAATCTTTGGGAACGAGTTTGAAAGTTTTAAATTAAATCTTAGTTTAAAGATTTAAATGAGTTAATCCAATTGAAATGGAAATTGTTTTGAAACCTATGAATGGATCTTTATGAAACGGGGTAAACTTTGGGAAATGAATCTTTTTATTTAAAAGATTAGAAATGGTAATTTGTTTAATCCATTTAAAAGAAAGGTTTGGGTAATAAGTTGTGACTTAATTGAAATCCCATATCCATATGTTTTAAATATTGCGCTCACTATTCGGTTTAGCCGGGAGAAGACCTTTGTGTCGTATAACCCATTCCGAATATGTGATTCGACGTTATGGATAGCATGTGAAGACCGGTGGTGAAGACCGGGTATTTTCGAAAACGAAAGGGTTTCTTGTCGATTGTCTCTGCACTGGCTGATCCCCGGTATAGAGATCTCCATTTGTGATGGGAAGTCCGGACGTGATTAGAAAATTATCCGGATTTGCAAGGGCTTCGTAAGAAGTGCCTTCGGTTCTGTTCGAACCCAGAATAGACTTGTATGGATTGTATGTCTGACATTACAATTTGAGATATAAAGCAGATTCCTTTCAAATACATTTCTGTTGGTGGCGGAGAATTTATTCTCTTAGCTTAACACCCTTCTCTGAGACGTACAAGCTCAGAGGTTATGTAGTTGAAGGTTATCAGCAATATACTCCCAATTTGGTAATGTGACATGCTGAGTGTTGTTGTGTGATGATCATCGTTTGATCATTTGTGATATGATCATTTGTTTGATCATTTATCTTTGTGATCATTACTTTGATCATCTGTTGACCCAAAGCATGGCTTTGTGCCAAAGCGTAGCTTTGTGGACGAGACTTCGTCGAACCTCATGACCCGGTTTGGTCGAAACATGAATCGTGGTAGCAAGGTTATTTGAGGGTAGCGCCCTCTGAGGGTATGTCATTTCCTTCTGGATTATGAGTGGTATCATGGTATGGAGCCCAGATACTTACTTTGTGGTTGCTGCGAATCTATTACTCTGTGATTGCTTTGTGGTTGTTGGATTAGAGGTACCTCGGATAAAGGTCGCTAATGACCGGGAGGTGGCATACTCGTGTCAGTAGTTACCCAGCTAAGGGTAACCCGGCCTTGTGTAGCAGAGATCCGGTTAGGATCCGGGAACGTCGCTCCAGAGGCGTTCTATTTTACTTGGGAAGTTCCTTTGCCCGACCATTTGTTGGAAATCCAAACAAAACAATACGAGCCATGTACGGTTTTAGTTGTAGAACCTGCCATTTACTTATGGTGGCGCCCCACTGTTTAGATGGTAGCTATAGTAGGCATAGTTCGAAATGTCTATGTTGGCTAAGATTTATATTATACTTTCGGAATGTTTTCCACTATGCACTAATAATAATATCCAATGATTTGATTTTTGCGTAGTAAGCATCTTTGACTATCATAAGAAGAAATCTCCTCCAATTCTCCATTTGCATTGTGTGTGTGGCGGGAGGTCTTATGGTAGTTTCATTTTCCAAAAGCATTGCGAAAATTCTTTTATTTTTTCTTTGTGAAGATAAACTATTTTTGTTGCTCACACCAGTCCCATGACTGATCCGGAGTTTATTGTTTCTTTCCTAAACTCTGGGTGCTCAAAATTTTCTACATGGGCAGTCTAGAGTTGGGTTTTTCAGATAGTCAGGTTTAGTAGATTATCTGGAGCTAGTTCAGTCTTTGGATATGGACAGCACTTGCTTATCTTTTTGCATCGTTATTGGGAGTTCGAGCTATTTCTGGATTGGCGTTTTGGTGATGGAGATTATCCGCTGCTAGTTTTATCTATTTTCTTTTCCGCTGCTATTTCTTGTATCATATCTCTGATGTATATTGATATTCATTGTATCACTCTGTTGTACCAGATATTGTATCAGATATTGTATATCAATGTATTATTCTTCTTCCGCTGTGTTATTTACTTAACTGTGTTATAAGCCCCGGCGACTCGGATTTGAACGGTCGAATCTACGGCATTCGAGTACGATGTAAAGTATGGATGTCGATTTTCGAACGCGAAAAATTCGCTTCGTTACATTTGGTATCAGAGCTAAGGTTGAACTTTAGCTTAGGAGTATAGCACATTAAGTAGATCATTAGAGATAGGGTGAAGTATACCCTAGAATGAGTAATCTCTAAGATATCTGTCCGTATGCCTCAGTAAATTCTCTTACTATCCACTGATAGTGAGTATGAGTGCAAGAAGAGGACGAGATAGGGGACAAGGGAATACGACTATAAATGGTCAATACCCTGCAAAAGTGGGAATAACTTTCTTATCAATCTCTTTTGATTCGTTTCCAAAATTCTTTTGATTTCTTCGTACCAGCTACAAGAAGAAGTTTTAGTATGATGATGGTTCTACAAATCGTTGTAGAAAATCCTTACTTCATATCTTCATCGTTTTCTTATCAGCTTTTCATTTTTAAACTTTAATGAATTTGGAATTGAAATTTTAAATAAATTGGAAATTTTAATTTGAGGTAAATTGATTAATAGAATATGAGGATAAAATTTGAATTGTATCGATAAAATGATTTCGTTTAAAACCAAATTTGAAATTTTATTGTAATTTCTTGTAAAAACTAAAGTCTGAAGAGGGACAAATTGGTATGTATTCTGAGATATTACGACTTGAGTTTGGAATTCATATCTTAAGTTTGAGCACTTATAGGAGATTGAATCTGTCTATCTCTGTGTTATTTTCGAGCCTGTGAATTTCGAGGACGAAATTCTTTTAAGGGGGGAAGTTTGTAACGACCCTAGATTTTAATTTATTTAAATTGATAATTAAATGAACTTTTGAGTAAAAATTTGTAAAATTAATTATAAAGTGATGCGAGTTTCCTCGAGTTCGAATGAATTCTGTATAAATCATTTGAATTTATAAATTAAATATAAGACAATAAATATTAAAGTAAAATAAATAATGGAGTTATAAATAGAAATAAATAAATAAGAGACGAACTATAAAAATAAAAAGTAACACTTAAATAAAATCTAACAACAAAATAAAATAAATATATATAGAGAAATACAAGAAAAGTATCAAGTAAATACAATTGTTAGAAATTTAACAACATATTAAAATAGGAACTTATTTATATTACAAAGCCATAAGGCAAAAGAAGAAGTATAAACAAAAATTTATAAGAACTTATATACAAACAAATACAAAATACAAGACAGCAAAAGAAAGAAATGTATACTCAAATATGAACAAAAAGGGAACAAATGTATATATATATATATATTCAAGTATGTAGACAAAGTCAACAAGCAAAGCAATATGTACATGAAGTAAAAGCATGGGTGGGCTGCAACAAAATGTCTTTGATATTGTATATAACAACATCACCTCAGCCATAATACAAGATCATTTCACCCATGCTATTGTACAAACAAAATATCTTCAGCCATGCCTACCATTTTACAAATCAAACAGCATATATATATAACAAAGCAAATTAGTACTTGCATGAATTTAAAGTAAGATGGCTGTAAACAAGCATGAGGCATTAAATGCCATTTACTCTTCTGCATGTACAAGATCACATTAGATTTATTAAAAGCATGGTTTAGTTTTCTTTTATATACCTCAACCTGTACAAATATATTCTCCTCTAGCCTTCTTTTATACATCAACTTCTCACTTCATCTCAGCTCGTTCATTTAAGTTTAGTAAATCTGAAGTCATACCATTTTAAAACTCAAACAACATTCAGTTTAAAACAACAAAACAAATCACTATAAACCAGAAATTGAAGAGAAGTTCCAGCAAGCAAAGTTTAGGCCTGTTTCAACATAAAAGAAACTCTGCTCTGTTCTTCTTCTCAGACTAAGGTGAGTAAACATCTGTTTTTCAAAGTTTAAACTTGTGTATTGCTTTGGAATAATATATGCTTGCTGAATAGTTTTAAACAAAATAATTCTATGAATGTTGTTGCTTTGGAAAACCTTCTATGCCCTGTTCTTTTATATGTTGTGTACAGAGCAAAGAAAAATGGAAACTTCAATGCTTCTTCTTACAAACACTTTGGACTTAGGAATTTAAGTTAAATAAACTTGTTTTAAACTAAAGACCAAAGCTTGGAAATTGTTTAAAGGTTGGACGTGAAATATAAAAAAACTGTAAATTCAAATATACAGTATAAAGTAAATAAATGGTTAAAATTCGAATAATTTAAATTGTAAGTTTGAATTTATATCTTGAAATAACATTCAAAAATATGATTTTTGAAACAAGAATAATGATTTTTAGTTGAGTAATTCAAGGGCAGTTCAAGATTGAACAAAATTGGCACTTTGATAAATCCCCGGAAATCAAAGAAATATTGGGTGTTGTAACTTCGCGTGGAGCTAGATTTGAACTCAATAATGTTGGGAAAAATGCTAAAAAATATATTTAATACGAGAATTTTTGAGTCGAGGCGATTATAGGGTTTAAGCTCGAGTTTTGCAATGGGTTCGAATTTTTGATTCGTCTGTTCTCTATGATGGATCGAGTGTTTTGATACTTCGGGTGGTAGAAGTTTGGGTGATGTCGAAGTCGAGACCGGAGGTGGAAGCTCGTAGATGGTCGGCACGGCGTGGACGAGGCGATGTTGACAGGTTGGAGGCAGTAGAATTTCTGTGTTGCCAGGTCTCGAAAACTTTCGATTTTGATTCGATGAACTTCTCACGTGTCTGGGTGGTCGCGAGGCTTCAAGCATCATCCACTCGACTTACTGAGGATCGCGACAGTGACCGGTGGTGGTTGGGGTTCGTGTGCACATGCACGGTGTACGTGTGTACGTGCACGGTATACGTTTGCACCGGTTATCATCGTTAGTTTGGGGAAGAACAGGGAAGGTCGAGGCGTTCTCGTGTATTTTTGCGAGTTGACTCGAAGTAGGAACGAACGCGAGTTACTCGAAGTGATGCTCAGGATTTCCTTGGGTTTTCTCGGGTCTGGAAATTGAGGGTAAAAGCAGTTTTAACTTTTAAACAAAAAATCAAGTTATTTAAACAATTTTGTTAAACCCGGTTCCTTTGTAAATAAGGAATGTTTATCTAAGTTTTGAATTGGTTAAAGGAATTTTCTTAATTAAATTATTTTAAAATTAACTAAGTTTAAAAAATATATTTAAGATATATATATATATATATATATATAACCTTTATTTTAGAGTTTATTTTAAAAACTTAATAATGTTTAAGGATAAATAATATGGATTAATTAATTAAAGCAATTGATTTGAAGATAATTAATCAAAGATTAATTAATTAATGTGAGTGGCTAGGGATGATCTCTTATTGGAATTTTATTAAGTAAGTGGTAATTAATCAATTAAGGGTTAAATTTTTAATTAAAGATAATTAATTAAATGATGAATTAAATAATTAAAAGTTAATTATTTAATAATTTAAGGTTGATGAATTATAATTAAAGGTTAATTAATTTATTTTAAATGGTTAATTAATAAATGATTAAAGAATAATTAATCAAAATGATTTGTAAATTATTGATGTTAATTAACCAGGATTAGAAATTCATAAGAAATTAATCTGATTTGAATTGATCAGACAATAACTGATCTTACTTATGGATGTTTGGATTCTATTGAATGTGAATTGTTTGATATCCCTGATATATGATGCTTTGTGATACATCTTGATTTATGTTGTGATCTGTAATTTACTTATCTGTGATATATATCTGTGATCTGTGAATGAACGATAAGCGTGATAGTTAATACCGCTTATCAACTATATTTCTGTATTCTGATCTATGACGATTGAATGATATTGCACTACTATGTGAAATCCCTGGACTACACCTTTTACACACACAAATATGGATTTCACATGGAAATCGGTTAAGTCACAGATAATTTAAATTTGATGTTTTTGAAATTGAAATTTTAATTTCAATTGATTTTGAAATTGGAAATTCGGGTTTAAAGTGAAAAGCTTTTGAAATGGAATTTCAAAGATAAAACTTATTTTCGAATAACTTGATTAAGTTTTGAAATTTAAATAATTGGATTTAAATTTGAATTCAAGTTTGAAATTGAATCCTATAATTTGAAACTAGGGATTAAAGATGTTGTACAAGTTATATATGGGTTAAACCATTTTAAAGGTTTTGATTTGGGAATTTGAATTTAATTCAAGGGTTTTAACTCGTGTAGATATAACTGGATTTTTTCCAAAACGAAAACTACTTGTTTTCAAATAATAATAGCTTTCATTTTAAGAAAGGATTTCGAAATTGTGTTGAAAGGTTTCAAGCTTGAAATAAAATTGAAAATGTTTTGAAAACTATGAAATGAGTCTTTGATTCAAAGACCGAATGAGTTAATCCAACTTGAAATAAAATTGTTTTGAAAGGCTATAAATGAATCTTTGGGAACGAGTTTGAAAGTTTTAAATTAAATCTTAATTTAAAGATTTAAATGAGTTAATCCAATTGAAATGGAAATTGTTTTGAAACCTATGAATGGATCTTTATGAAACGGGGTAAACTTTGGGAAATGAATCTTTTTATTTAAAAGATTAGAAATGGTAATTTGTTTAATCCATTTAAAAGAAAGGTTTGGGTAATAAGTTGTGACTTAATTGAAATCCCATATCCATATGTTTTAAATATTGCGCTCACTATTCGGTTTAGCCGGTAGAAGACCTTTGTGTCGTATAACCCATTCCGAATATGTGATTCGACGTTATGGATAGCATGTGAAGACCGGGTATTTTTGAAAACGAAAGGGTTTCTTGTCGATTGTCTCTGCACTGGCTGATCCCCGGTATAGAGATCTCCATTTGTGATGGGAAGTCCGGACGTGATTAGAAAATTATCCGGATTTGCAAGGGCTTCGTAAGAAGTGCCTTCGGTTCTGTTCGAACCCAGAACAGACTTGTATGGATTGTATGTCTGACATTACAATTTGAGATATAAAGCAGATTTCTTTCAAATACATTTCTGTTGGTGGCGGAGAATTTATTCTCTTAGCTTAACACCCTTCTCTGAGACGTACGAGCTCAGAGGTTATGTAGTTGAAGGTTATCAGCAATATACTCCCGATTTGGTAATGTGACATGCTGAGTGTTGCTGTGTGATGATCATTGTTTGATCTTTTGTGATATGATCATTTGTTTGATCATTTATCTTTGTGATCATTACTTTGATCATCTGTTTACCCAAAGCATGGCTTTGTGCCAAAGTGTAGCTTTGTGGACGAGACTTCGTCGAACCTCACGACCCGGTTTGGTCGAAACATGAATCGTGGTAGCAAGGTTATTTGAGGGTAGTGCCTTCTGTGGGTATGTCATTTCCTTCTGGATTATGAGTGGTATCATGGTATGGAGCCCAGATACTTACTTTGTGGTTGCTGCGAATCTATTACTCTGTGATTTCTTTGTGGTTGTTGGATTAGAGGTACCTCGGATAAAGGTCGCTAACGACCAGGACGTGGCATACTCGTGTCAGTAGTTACCCAACTAGGGGTAACCCGGCCTTGTGTAGCAGAGATCCGGTTAGGATCCGGGAACGTCGCTCCAGAGGCGTTCTATTTTACTTGGGAAGTTCCTTTGCCCGGCCCGACCATTTGTTGGAAATCCAAACAAAACAATACGAGCCATGTACGGTTTTAGTTGTAGAACCTGCCATTTACTTATGGTGGCGCCCCACTGTTTAGATGGTAGCTATAGTAGGCATAGTTCGAAATGTCTATGTTGGCTATGATTTATATTGTACTTTCGAAATGTTTTCCACTATGCACTAATAATAATATCCAATGATTTGATTTTTGCATAGTAAGCATCTTTCACTATCATAAGAAGAAATCTCCTCTAATTCTACGTTTGCATTGTGTGTGTGGCGGGAGGTCTTATGGTAGTTTCATTTTCCAAAAGCATTGCGAAAATTCTTTTATGTTTTCTTTGTGAAGATAAACTATTTTTGTTGCTCACACCAGTCCCATGACTGATCCAGAGTTTATTGTTTCTTTCCTAAACTCTGGGTGCTCAAAATTTTCTACACGGGCAGTCTAGAGTTGGGTTTTTCAGATAGTCAGGTTCAGTAGATTATCTGGAGCTAGTTCAGTCTTTGGATATGGACATCACTTGCTTATCTTTGTGCATCGTTATTGGGAGTTCGAGCTATTTCTGGATTGGCGTTTTGGAGATGGAGATTATCCGCTGCTGGTGTTATCTATTTTCTTTTCCGCTGCTATTTCTCGTATCATATCTCTGATGTATATTGATATTCATTGTATCACTCTGTTGTACCAGATATTGTATCAGATATTGTATATCAATGTATTCTTCTTCTTCTACTGTGTTATTTACTTAACTGTGTTATAAGCTCCGGCGACTCGGATTTGAACGGTCGAATCTACGGCATTCGAGTACGATGTAAAGTATGGATGTCTATTTTCGAACGCGAAAAATTCGCTTTGTTACAAAGCGGGCTTGGGCCGTTTTTGGGCTGGGTAATGTGGTTTATTGGAATTTGGTTATAGATATATAAAATGTTTAAATAAATTCAAATTCTTAATTATATCATATCTCGTCCTTTTTAGGTCCAATCGAGATGCGGTTGGTCGCGTTGCGCTCGTATCGACGAATGTGACGGATAGGAATTGGATTGAAAGAATTTAGAGCTCGTAGAAATTTCAGTTAAATTCAAACGCGTTCGAATTTAATCTAAACCAAAACACGAAAGAGACAACAGAAAATAAAGGTGAGTGTTTTATAACGCTCACAAGTACTAGAATATTTTTATGCTAGTTAAATTTGAGATTATGAAGTGATATAAATTTATTGTTTGATAAATTTAATTGTCTCCTAAATTGTCATTCGAATTAACTATTAAAAATTAAAATCGACTGTTAGGTTTGAAATTGGAATTTAATTACCAGTAAAATAACCAATATTAATATCTAGGAAATTGTTGTGAATTATGTTGACTGTTTGGATGATTGATTGTGATGGATGCCAATTGATTGATATTTGGATGATTGGATGTTTATTTATTTTATATATTTCCTGTTATCACCTGGTAAATTATTTACAGTATATAAAACTGTAAATTGAATTATTTTGAATAAATTAAGAATTAGGTTGAAATGATATATACCTATGATATTTATTTTGGATTGAAATGATATATATCTATCCCTGAAATTAAATTGAAATAACTGATCACTTGGCCATAGGATAGAAAATTATATACGAACACCGAATTTGTTAAATTAAATGATTTTAAAAATTTTGATTTGTAATTTATTAAATGATTTCAATTTAAAAGAAATAAAAATCAAATTTGTAGAAATTCAATTATTTTCGAACTTAATCTCGGAATGTTGAAATTTAAATTTAGTAATGGGAATTGTTAAATAATCGAAGTGAGATTTTTAAAGTTATAATCGAAATATGATTTGAATTTTGAAAATTGATTTTTTTAGAAGGATTCGAGATTTCTTTCGAACTTTGATTATTGCCAGGTAAAGGTAATTTAATTGGATATATAGATTTGGACCCAAGAATGGATTTTTTTTATGTTTTGAATCTTAATTCAAAGATTTAAGTTTAATTTTAATTCAGTGATTTTAATTAATCTTTTTGAAAATCGAACTCGAAATTATATAAATCGAAATGGTTTAAAATTGAGAATTGAATTGAAATTAATTCAAAGTGGAATTGAATTGAATTAATTGAAATTGAGATAAAAATTGAATTAATTTGAAATCGAAGTTGAAATTGATTTGAATTGAAATCGAAATTGAATCAATTGAATGGAAATTGGAATTGATTCGAATTGGGAAGTTGGAATTGAATCGGTTTGACTTTGAAGCTATTTTCAATAAAAATTATTTTAATATAAACTGTTTAAAATCCATCTTCTTAAATATACAAATCATTTTTGTTTTCCAAATTAGTTTACTATATAAACCATTTTAATATTTAAACTATTTTATATTAAACTATTTTAACCATTTAAACTATTTTTATCCATTTTAACCATTTACACTATTTTAATTATTTAAACTATTTTAAAACTACTCAAACTACTTTTCAAAAATTCAAATTGGCAAGGGTGGAATGTTTATTTTTATATCATGGATTTAAATATGAATTGGGTTAAATGAAGTTATAACCTAAATTGAATTTCGAAACAATTTTTGGAAACGAAATCGTGATATTAAGGCGAACATGATTTTGAATTGAAATTGTATATTTTGGGTAAATATGATGATTTTGAAGTGGATTTGATTTTGAAGTGAATATGATATTTTGATGTCAAGTACGAATCATTTTCGAAATATAAAAGAACCAACCGGTGTGTAAAACGACGTTTTGTTGTTAAAGAGACCGGGACCTCTTATTGGCATACTCTTTGTCAATATTAGAACCACTTTAACAACTATGTATGCGGAGGAGACTTCAAAACGAAGTGGTTTGATTTGGCGTCGTTTGCTGGATTTAAAGAAAGAGAAAGTAGATGGATAGACCCCGACACTTGTGCCAATTTGAAATGACTAAAATAGGATGGCATGACAGGGCCAAGTGGACTAATTACCCCGAGCGGACATCTGTTCTTCGAATTTTATTTGACTTGGTCCATATTATTACTCTTGTTGTTGTTTTCGATTGGTGCACCTTGATTTTGGGATAGCCTCCCTTTGACTCGATATGGGATGGATGGACGCGGTGGGCGGTCATAACTATGATGCATTACCACCAGCCCTGCGACTCGAACTGGTAATATCCTACTTGGGCATTGCCTCACGTGCCTTGTCATACTTTTATCCCTATACGAGACTACTATGATTTTGATTTAGTGTTGTCGTATCATGGCGCATCCCTATCCACCGACAGTTTGCTGCTATTTTATATGCAAACTGTACGACAATGCTTAAAAACGCATTAAGGGGGATCAATGTAAAGCCTTAACGCAAAGAAAAATATTTATTTTATTGATTAGACATTATATATGTAGTGTATTCAACTACATATAAATATTTTGACGGATGCTTAAGAGATGGAAAAATCCTGTAACATCTCTTGAGTTATTGCACTCATGTTATACACTGGATAAGAGATGTGAAATCCCGTAAACATCTCTGACGCCACAACACTCATGTTATATGCGATAACGATTGGACTCACATAAGAACATTTTAGTCCCGACTCGAGTGTTTTGTCTTTTCATTACACTTGGGTCAGTCCTGAGTTTTTCAGCTTATTGAAGATTTATTCTGGAGGACGAAGACAAAGATTTGGTATACTACTACTATTATTACTCCCGCATCATGTTGTCTGCTGCATTCCTGTATTTATCCCTGATGTATTTATAACTCTGATAAATGTTGTATAAATTATAATCAAATGTATGATATAAACAGCTTCATGAACTGTTTATTTGATTATTATATTTTATCATTCCGCTGCGAGATTCTGTGTTTGTTTTCTTCTTCTTATCTTATTTTCTTAATTAACCCCACTGATTATCTATATTCGGATTGTTTAAGTTGGACATGTATGGATTATTGTCGATATATACCTTCCGAAATGTGGGTCGTCACAGTTGGTATCAGAGCTTTGGTTTAGCGATAACCTTAGCTTTGTGGGGTAACTCGTTAGAGATACGGTCAGTAGCACCCTAGAATGAGTATGAGTGTATTAATATATATGAGCACGTATTTGTTAGTGAATATAAAAATTGTTTTATATTGTGTTGGTTGATTTGTTGAGTGGCTTTTGGATTCTGGTCAATACGAGTAATTAACGTTATTGATAGGGATCTCTAAACACTTAAACAGAACAATTCGACATAGTATCGCTTTGAAATTGGGTAAATGAATTAATTTTACCCTGATTATATTTTATATATAAAGGAATAATTTTCAGAAATTATTAGGGTATATATAGTGTGTTGGTGGTTAGGAATGCTAATATTGGTTATTATCATTAATTGGTTGTTGTGCCTTAATAAAAGATGTTTATTATAAAATAAACAATGATAGAACATTTGTGAAATGTTTTAACGAGGAGAAATTATGAAAATATAATTTATAAATGTGACTTATAAATTAAAATGGATTTAAATTGAGAAGTTTTGAATTTAAGTCCCGGAGATTTTGAAATGTGTTTCAAAGTGTTGGAGAAAATAATAATGATAGTATTATTTTGGAAGTACTTTTAAATAAAAATATTTAAAAATGGTTTTAAAAGAAATAAAAGCACCGAACTCACTTCGGTCGCTGGAAAATAATTGCGATGATGATCGCGACATCATCGGTGTTTATTTTCGAGTCTCTAAGTGATGGATTGCTACCGTAATAATTTGCTAATGGAGTCTTGTTTTGATAAACAAGTTTTTTATTTTAAGAAGTTTAAAATTTTGATTTGATATGAAAGTGAGATATGTGTGTGTATATATATATATATATGATTTCAAATTGATTTGAAATTAAACCGGGTGTTTAGATTCTGAAATTTGCTATCTAAGTGTTGTGAAAAAAATAAAGATAAGTTTTGAACTTATAAATTTGAGAAATAATATAGATAAGAAAATAATTTGTGAAATTGAGATAAGAGATTAAATTTAACTTAAGAAAAGTTAAGTGAAGTGATTGTGGTTGTAGAATAAATTAGTGAAGTGAACAAATTAAGTGAATTGAATTGAACTAATAAAGTGAAATTTGAAAATTTAGCCTAAGTAGGGCTAAATAAAATAAAATTTTGGAGATGGAATTTATTGAGATTTGAAATAATTAATGAAATGGGCTAAGTGAACTAACTAATTTAATTAATGAGTAAATATGGTTTTGGGATATGGTTGATAAAATTCAATGTTTAAAATTGGGAGATAAATTGAGTTAAATGGAATTGAATTTGAATAGAAGTGGATAAAAACTTAAGTGGGAAAGGGGTAATAAATAGAAGAGCTTTTGTAAAAATGTTTATAATTGACTTGAGAAAATTTAATGAGAAAATTCCTAAGAGATACTTTGTATTGGAAAATGTACTAAGAAATAAGTGAATGTTGATAATTGATTATAAAATGGAATTAATGTGAATAAGAGAACTTAGAACAACTAAAAATCAATTGAAAATAAATACGTAAGTTGTACGTATATTATTTATTTCACATAACGGTTTGATCCAGATTCGAGCACAGGATTTCGAGATGATTTATATCGATCCGAGTTAGGATTTTTCACTCGATTCTCGATAGCGAACACTGGATATGGATTTTTGATTGATTCTAGAATTCTCTATCATAGTATATGGCTATGCAAGGAGAATAACAGTTTCGGATCAAGGAACCAAATCTGAGTCCGCACTAGAGAGTCGTGTGAACGATACTAGTTCGAAAGTGAATTTGTGTAACCGAGTGAGTGATCAGATTTGATATTTCATACGGATGATATATGTACATCGTACGGGCTTAAGTAAAGCAAATGTTGAAAATTTAAAATGCAAAATATAAAATGATTTTAAATTATATGATTGGATATCATTGGTAAATAAGATGCAGGTATTTAAAATCAAGAAAAAATTGGATTGCCCAACAAAAAGGTACATGTTTATTCTGCCATTTGATTTGATGGCTTTATGATTCAGCCACTTGTTTTTAGTTTTTCTTTCTGGTTTGGGGCCCGTAGTGGCGTCTTGTAGTTGTTCGGATCTAGCCGTGCAAAGGAGACGCTGGCGAAATTTTTTGAAAATTTAAGGAGTTAGAAAATTTTGGAAAATATTTTTATAACTAAATTTGATTTTGGATTATAATTTGAAATGATTAAGTAAATAATATTATTTGGACTCTATGGATGAATTTGGAAATTAGTAAAAGTGATAATGTGGTTTCAACAAATTGATTTTGGAAAGTTGTTTCAACTAATTTGTTTTGGGAAAGTTAACGGGTTTTAGGCCATTCTTCTTACCTTGGCAATTTCGGGGACGAATTTCTTTTAAGGGGGGAGGAATGTAATAATCCAGAATTTTAGGTTATTTGAAATTGTTTATTTAATTGATTTTAAATACTGAAAAGTAAATTTTATAGATTTAATAACTTGAATTTCTAATATAATAAATTATTGGATAATTTAATTGTTTAATTTAATGATTGAACATCGTTTAAATAATTGAAAATTAGGTTCTAGGCTAGATAAAAATAATTTCAAAGCTTATTTAATTTCTATTTACAAGAATGAAGGTAAATAAAATTATAAATTATGAATTTAAAAGCGATTTACTCGATTTTAAAAAAATAACTTGTTTAAATTAACATATAAAAATAGCCTTCCAGGGCACAGTCTCGAATTGAACGAAACTAGTTCCATTGGTTCCGTAATAGTGTATTATTATCGGATTTCAAATTTTGTAGCGTTTGGAGTTATCGTTTGGTCGTACGGGATAAAAACGTGTTGAATTTAATATCGAAAATTTAATATAATAATTGGGTCCAAAAGGCTATCTTCTCCATACGATCGAATTAGGACTCGAAACTTGTTCCATTGCGTTCGAAATAGGGGTATAACATTATGAACGCCAGGCGGACACCACGATAGGATTTCGAAAATTTAAGCTTCTTTTAAACGAGATATTTAAGATTAAATAATATTTTAAATTGTTTTAAGTCAATCACATCCGTATATTCTATCCAATCAGCCACCCTATGATGTGATCGTGCCTATTTTTTTTTGTAGCAAAGGCTAGCGGGGTTGACAGGACCCCTACCTATTTTATTGCAAGGAACAATAAAAGGAAGAGACTCGAAACATACTTCAAGCCTCAAAAAAGAAAACCACACAAGGCTGAACAATAGAAGAAGACAAACACACAAGGATAAACAAGGAGAAACAAAGAAGAGGAGACACACAAGCTACCCGAAGACAGGCACACCTATCTCCAAGACAGACTCAAAGCAGGCGGAAACACAGGATGCCTCAAATCATGCCTATTACTTCTTCAAAATGCTTCTTTCTTTCTTCTTTTTATATAATAGTCGAGCCAGGAACAAAGAAAAAAAAGTTGAAAACTTTAAAAATATAGTTCTCTTGAAATACAAATTGAAAAATCTTGAAACAAGTTTGTAAATTCCTAGTTCGTCTAGATCTTCGACCTAAGATATGTTTTGAAGAGTGCGGCCTTGGTTAGCAGTCGTCGTCTGTGAAGTCGAAAAGAGCTTGGAAGCTAGGGCTTGAGATTTATGGAGTTATGGTCTTCGATTCGAGGAGTGGAGATTGGAAATGGGTTCTTCATCGAAAATAACACCCAGGGACGGAAATTGGCAATGTCCGATCGTTTTTTTGAGGATGGCCATCACTGTAGCAGTCGCGCGTGCTCGATTAGGTCGCAACTTCTCAAAGGCGTTCGAGTTTGGGTTGAAGGGCATGGGTAGGTGCGGTTCGAGACGTGGAGCGCAATGGAGAAGACGACATTCGATTTCGTAGATCATAGCTCTGTATCACTTGAGATGTGCACAACTAAAATTGGGTTCGTGCATTTTGGTTCACTGGAAAGAAGAAACAGAGTAGGGGGAAGCAGATAGGAAGCGGGCTTGGGCCATTTGTGGGCTGGGTAATGTGGTTGATTGGAATTTGGTTATAGATATATAAATTGTTTAAATAAATTCAAATTCTTAAGTATATCAAATCTCGTCCGTTTTGGCTCCAATCGAGACGCGGTTGGTTGCGTTGCGCTCGTATCGACAAATGCAACGCATATGAATTGGATTGCATGAATTTAGAGCTCATAGAAATTTCAGTTAAATTCGAACGTGTTCGAATTTAATCTACGCCAAAACGCGAAAGCAACAACATAAAATAAAGGTGAGTGTTTTATAACGCTCACAAGTACTAGAATATTTTTATGCTAGTTAAATTTGAAATTATGAAGTGATATAAATTTACTGATCGTTGTTTGATAAATTTAATTGTCGTCAAAATTGACATTCGAATTAACTGTTAAAAATTAAAATTGACAATTAGATTTGAAATTGGAATTTAATTACCAGTTAAATAACCGATATTAATAAATAGGAAATTGTTGTGAATTATATGATTGTTTGGATGATTGATTGTAATGGATGCCAATTGATTGATATTTATATGCCTGGATGTTTATTTATTTTATATATATTTTGTTATCACCTGGTAAATTATTTACAGTATATAAAACTATGAATTGAATTATTTCGAATAAATTAAGAAATAGGTTTAAATGATATATACCTATGATATTTATTATGGATTGAAATGATATATATCCATCCCTGAAATTAAATTATAATAACTGATTACTTAGCCATAGGATAGAAAATCATATACGGACACCGGATTGGTTAAATTAAATGATTTAAAATTTTTGATTTGTAATTTATTAAATGATTTCGATTTAAAATAAATAAAAATCAAATTTATAGAAATCAAATTATTTTCGAACTTGAGCTCGGAATGTTGGAATTTAAATTTGGTAATGGGAATTGTTAAATAATCGAAGTGAGATTTTTAAAGTTATAATCGAAATATGATTTGAATTTCGAAATTTGATTTGTTTTAAAAGGATTCGAGATTTCTTTCGAACTTTGACTATTGCTAGGTAAAGGTAATTTAATTGGATATATAGATTTGGACTCAAGAACGGAATTTGTTTTATGTTTTGAATCTTAATTCGAAGACTTAAGTTTAATTTGAATTCAGTGATTTTAATCGATATTTTTGAAAATCGAACTCGAAAGTATATAAATCAAAATGGTTTAAAATTGGGAGTTGACTTGAAATTAATTCAAAGTGGAATTGAATTGAATTAATTAGAATTGAGATCGAAATTGAATTAATTTGAAATCAAAGTTGAAATTGATTTGAATTGAAATTGAAATTGGATCGATTGAATGGAAATTGGAATTGATTCGAATTGGGAAGTTGGAATTGAATTAGTTTGACTTTGAAGCTATTTTCAATAAAAATTATTTTAATATAAACTGTTTAAAATCTATCTTCTTAAATATACAAATCATTTGGGTTTTCCAAATTACTTTGCTATATAAACCATTTTAACATTTAAACTATTTTATATTAAACTATTTTTAAACTATTTTATCCATTTAAACTATTTTTAACTATTTTAACCATTTAAACTATTTTAATTATTTAAACTATTTTAAAACTACTCAAACTATTTTTCAAAAATTCAAACTGGTCAAGGGTGGAATGTTTATTTTTAAATCATGGATTTAAATACGAATTGGGTTAAATGAAGTTATAACCTAAATTGAAATTTGGAATAATTTTTGGAAACAGAATCGTGATATTAAGGCGAACAAGATTTTGAATTGAAATAGTATATTTTGAGTAAATATGATGATTTTTAAGTGGATTTGATTTTAAAGCGAATATGATATTTTGATGTCAAGTACGAACCGTTTTCGATAATGGGATGGATGGACGCTGTAACGATCTGAAATTTTCGATAATTAAATTTATTAATTAAATAAGATGTTGGTGTTAATATTGGAAGAAATAAACATTTATGATTTATTAATAAGAAAAATAACTAGAATGTAATGTTAGTATTGTTAATTTAAGGTAATGGATAACTATTTTTATTGTAATTCCAATTAACTGGAATGATTGGAAAGTTATAATTGGTTATAAAGTGTAAATAAGAAAACAAACCAAATGTTGTATGTAAATGGTAAAGTTTTTGTAATTATTGAAATTGGATAATATAGAATAATTAATCAGTATGTGAATCCATTTGCTTTTGTTTGTAAACAATAGACTTAGAAATGGGTTTGAATTGGTAAGTTATAACAATGGTTTAATTATAAATCACTATTTAATTCGTTGAATATCAATTGGAAATCAATTGCAATTAATGTACTCAAATATTGTAGTAAATATGAATTAAGATGATTAATTATAGAATAGGGATGTAATAAAACGTAATCAAATGTTAATTATGTCCATAAAATAATGATTGAGGGAATAATAAGATATAAATCAAAACAAATGGATTTAATTGAATTTAAATTATAATTAATGAATTTATTTCAATTGAAATTAAACACTGTAATTAGTGAAATAATTAATGTAACGATCTGAGAATTTTAACAGTTTTTGTAGTGTAATTAACTAAAATTTCTTGAAATTTAAATAATATAATTTTGAAATAAATTTTGATATTTGAAATGCGTCTATTTAATTATAGTAAATGGTAAAATTTTATTGAAAAATATGAAAGTTAATTTGTTTTTGAAATTTCAAATTATAAATTTCATCAGTTTAATTGTTGAAAATGTAATATTTTTGAAATTTGAATATTTTTATGTAATAAAAATATAAATCATTTTATGAGTGAGACATCATAATTCTTTTCATCAAATTGGGACTGTTATAGCTCCGTTTATCTTATTTTTTTACGTTTTAACAACATTTTCGGTAGCGGAAAAATTCGGATTTTTATAACTTGATTGTACCGCTGATATCTGTGTATCATTCTATTCGCTTCATCATGCTGATCTCTGCAGTATATTTATTTCTGTATTTTGAGGTCCGGTTCGCGACGAAAACGATAAAATAGTTCATCGTATCGGTACCGTATTTGTGACTTTTTGTTTCCTTTGCCTTTTCAAACTTCAGCCGTGGCATCCAAGCAACAATTAATTGCTTTAATTATTTTGCCTGATTCAAGCTTGTGACCGTTGCCATTTCATCTATTCTATATTATATGTGCCTTTCTACTTTTGCTTCCTGTGCATTCAAAGAGGTACGTTCATATCATTTTTTTTCTTGTTCTTCTTCTCCTCCACATTTTGTTGCTCTCATTCATTTTTTGCCTTGCTCCTCTCTGCCTCCAGCAAAACCATGCCTTTCCACCACTTTCCCGAAGCAAGAAAAAAACAACAAACCCGGATCCCATTTCCCCATCTCCACACAGTGCCTCCCACCTTCAATTCCCCAAACCACACAACTTTGCCACTTCAAACCCAAACGCATCCTCGAGCCACCCTACGCCTTGTCCCTCCTCCATGCCACCCATCCACCACTCTAACTCACGCCGAGCTCCACTGACCCCAAGCCTAATCGAGTTCGCCCAAAACCCCCTGACCCGACCCCAAAACCCACGGCCTCCCTCTTCC
Source organism: Allium fistulosum (assembly GCA_030737815.1). Taxonomy (NCBI): domain Eukaryota; kingdom Viridiplantae; phylum Streptophyta; class Magnoliopsida; order Asparagales; family Amaryllidaceae; genus Allium; species Allium fistulosum. Next base: position 489,879,361 of record CM060905.1, on the reverse strand, counting down.
ACCATCGCCACGACCCAAATCTACACTGCGCCCACCACCACTCTACGTCACCCCATGAAGCCGAAGCCGTCCCCATGCCTCAACCAAGAGCTTCCCCTACTAGTGGCGTGAAACACGCTGCATTTTATTTGTGCATATATTTTGCAGTGATATGTATATATAATATAATATGTTGTGCCTTGTTTTGTTCTTGTTCATGCCTGCCCTTGCTTCTGTTTGATAATGGGTGTATGAGCAGTTACATTTATAGGCTTTGAGTCATATTCTCTGTGTATACAAAAGAAAGCTACAGTATGTGTTATATATATATATATATGTATGTATGTATTGCATACAAGCATGTTGCTCGATAAAATGCACACGTATACCTCCTGTACCCATATTTATTTGCAGCAGTTAAAAATGTTTTAAAATATGAGACTATATATATATGTCATGTATTTGACAGTTATATATGTTGTGCAATCAGAAAGTATATTGCTCGGTTCTTGTTTGCATTTTTATATTACTGTTGCATGCATATATATGTCTTATCTTGGGCAGTTTGAAGTCTTTCTTTTGCTCTGACATTATATATTGTAACGACCCCGAATTTTATTTAAATTTAAATTAATAATTAAATGAAATTTTGAGTTAAATTTATGATTAAATAAATTTTTGAATAAAAATTGTGAAATTAAAATTGATTAAATGGAGCGAGTTTCCCCGATATCCAAGTATATTCTGTATAAATCATTTGAGATTAAAATATTGTAAATAGTGTATATGTGAGTATATATATATATATATATATATATTTAGGTATATACGAGCAAATTTAATATATATTTGAATTGATGGTTAAAGATGGTTTGAGTTTATAAAATAAATACAAGACAATAAATATTAAGTAAATAATGTTAATTTATATTTGAACTAGAAATTGAAATTTAAATATTGTATATATGTATATGTGAATATATATATGTATACGTGCATATATGAGTAAAATTGAATATATATGTATATATTTGATTTAAATTTAAATCGTAAATAAATGGTTTAGAAATGAAATTATATAAGATATAAAAGTATAAAATAAATGCATAAATCAATTATAACCCCATATTAAATATGGAAATACATTCAAATATAAAGATAACAAAAGGATGAAACAAATATATATAAGTATATGTAGGCTTGTAAAAGAAGATGATCAAATACAAACAAGTAAGAAACAAAAATACATGAATATAAAGCTTGCATAGAAGCCACATCAAATTTTCTTCAACTTGTACAGCCGAAATAGAAAAATATAAATATGGTACAAAGTAATCAATGCAATATCTTTAGCATACAAATACATATATCTTCAGCCCCATACAGATATCCATCAGCCGAAATGAGGAAAAGCAAAACAAATATATGTGTTAGCTTGCAAAGGAAAGAAAAGAAAATATAAATATAGTTTTGTACAAGCCTAATTAATGCCAACGTCTCTAGTACACTATGCAAGTTCATTTCAGCCACCACTTGAGAAAATATCACTGACCCAAACAAATAAAAAATCCCTGCTTATAATTGTACTAGAGGAGAAAATTGTATCATGTTGTACAAGCAAAATAATATCACCAACCTCATTTCAGTTCGTTTATTCTCAAAACTGAGTAGAAAACTAAAGCAATATCATCTCATATTCAAACGAACATTAGCTTTAAAACATCAAAACAATTTATCCAAAGTCTGAGATCAAGAGGAAGCTTCAGCTATCAAGTTCAGAACCAGATTTCATCTTCAACTTAAAAGACTACAACTTCAACTTAAATCTGAAACTCTGGAAACAAATGTGAGTAAACATATTATTTGAAAAGTTTTAAGTTCAAATTTAACAGTTCATGATGCTTTAAAAAGATAGGTTGCATATGCTTTGTATTTTGTTATGTATCTGTGTGTATATATCTGTCACTATGCATATGGTCCTTCTCTGTTATGAATTACAGGGATTGATTATCATTAAAATTTGAATTTTTATCCAACTGAATCATTGTTAAGCTTTCAGTTTTTGATCAAAACAGAGATTAACCTAGATACAAGATTTCCAGAAGCTGTTTTAAAAATCTTTGGAAAGCATACTACTGTAATGCTATTTTACTGGCAATCAAGAAACATATTGATAAACCCAATTCTTACAGAAAGCTAATGTAAGTTGATAATCTGAAGGTCTACTGAAATTTATGATTTTTAACACAAAAATGAAAATTTTTAGATTGGTATTGTATCAGCAGTTCGTTTTTGAATGAAAACTGCATTGCCACAAATTCTAGGAAATTTAATCTATTTAAAAGGTTGAGATTTAAATTGAAGCAAGTATAAACATTTGGGATGTCACGAAAATTATTAGAAAAATTATCTATTACGTGAGATTTGGATACGAGGTCACAATAGGGTTCGAACTTGCTTTTGGGTCGCTGAGGTTTGTGAAGCCGCCGCGAATTGTCTAGGCGATCGAGTTGCTCGTGCCTTTGGTTGATGGAAGCTGGGGCGTAGACGAAGGTCTGGGCGGTGGTGCGGCGCGTTCTGGTGGTCGGTGGCGATGGGTTGAAGGATTTTGGTCGACTGGGTTCTTGGGTTTTAAGCGATCGACAGGTCGATTTTCAATTTCAAGTTTGAATCATCGAACTTGATATCTGGGTTGGTCGATGAGATGATTGTCGACATGCGTATCATCGCGACACTGGTCGGAGTTGCTTCGTTTGGTTGTACACGTGCACGCGAGACGATATGTATCTGTTGCGTTCGAATTTGGGGAAGACGAAGTTAGCTGGGGGAAAGCTCGAAGGAAATTGCGAAATACTCGAGGGAGACGGGAAGGTGACTCGAGAAAACTGGGCGCGTGAGTTTTCTCAGCAGGTTGTTTAACTTAAAATTTAAAGTGAGAAAAAAATAATATAAGAAGAAAGGAACAAGGAGTAAGGAGGAAAGGGTATTGCGTGAAATCAGGGAAGTGTCTCGGGTAATACGTGAAAAGTACTCGAGCAACACTCGAGTTATATGGGGAAGGCACGAGTTCTCAGCTGCAATTATTTTTATCAAAAATTAAGTTAAGATAACCATCCTTCTTAAGTCTTTGAGCACTGTAAACTTTATAATGTTTGACAGTTAAGTTAACTTAAATACGAGTTAATTATTAGTTAATATTTTAAATGTTTAACTCGCAGTTATTACTCTAATTAAGAGATTAATTTTAAGATAAATATAAAATTTATAATGATTTCAAACATATTGTGGATAATAATTAAATCATGAGTATGAATGAATTATATTTTAAGTAATGAAAATATAATGATGATTAATTATGAATATTATTATTTAAAGATTTTAATGATAATAAAGTGAGTAATTAAGATAAATGATCTATCTTTGGATTAATTAAGTAATTAAAAGAAATCAAAGGGTAATCAATTAATTAAAGATAATTACTTAATTAAAAGTAATTAATTAATGATTTAAGTTTGATTAACCAAGAAATTAAGGAATAATTAATTAAAGGATAATTAATTATGTGATTAACTAACCAAGGAAATAAATTTGAGGATGATTTATAAATTGAAGGTTAATTAACGAAGGTGATTAAGAAATGATAATTAATTGAGGAGTAATTAATTAAAGTAATTAATTAAAGATAATTAATTAAAGGATAGCTAAATAATTAAAAGTTAATTATTTAATAATTAAAGGTCAATTAATTTATTATTAAAAGTTAATTAATAAATGGTTAAAGATTAATTAATTGAAATGGTTTATAATTGATTAATGATTAATTAACCAAGATTTGTAGTTTATTCATAAGTAATTAATCTGGTATAAATTTATTTCAATCAGATATTAATTGATTTTACCTATGGATGTTTGGATTCCATTGGATGATTGAATTGCTTGATATCCCCGATATATGATGCTTTGTGATATACCCTGATTTATGTTGTGATCTGTAATTTACTTATCTGCGATATATATATCTGAAATTTCTGTTTCTGTGATATATTACAATGTGAATATGAAACCCTTGACCCGTAAACGACACTTGAATTTCGATGCGACAGGGAGTCGGATTCCAGTTGGTTATCCAAAACCCACATCGAATTGTAATGATGAATCTTGGTGACTGATAAATTTACTTTATCTATGAATCTGTGAATGAAAATAAGCGTTGTGGATTATACCGCTTATCGATATTGATATATCTATGATGATTGTTGATGTTGCACTATTGTGTGAAACCCCCGGACTACACTATTACACACACAAATATGGATTTCACGTGGAAATCGGTTAAGTCACAGATAATTTAAATTTGATGTTTTTGAAATTGAAAATTGAGATTTCAACTGATTTTGAAATTAGAAATTTGGGTTTAAAGTAAAAAGCTTTCGGAATAGAATTTCAAAGATAAAAGTTATTTTGAATAACTTAATCGAGTTTTGAAAATTTAAATAATTTGATTTAAATTTGAATTCAAGTTTGAAATTGAATCCTATGATTTGAAACTAGGGATTAAAGATGATATAAAGGTGTTTATCTGAATTTAAACCATTTAAAAGTATAATTTTGAGAATTGGATTTAACCCAAAGACTTTAACTCGTATGAATAAATCAAATTTGCTGAAATGAAACTATTTGTTTTCAAAGAATAAAAGCTTCCAGATAAGAAATGAAATTCCAGTTTAATTAAAGGAATTTCAATATTGAATTGAAAATGGTTTTCCAAGTTATGAATAAATTGTTTGAAAAGCTATGATTTGAATCTGTTATCTTTAACAGATTTAAAATAATGATTGGTTTAAATCATTTGAAATGAGATTGTTTTGAAAGCTATAAGTTAAATCTTGATTTAAAGATTTAACGAGTTAAATTGAAATGGAAATTAATTTGGAAAATCTGTGAATGAATCTTTTGTTTAAAAGATTAAAGTGTGGAAACTGTTTAAACCGTAAAGGTTGAATCTTTTTGTTTAAAGATTTGAAAATGGTAATCGATTGAAACCATTTAAAAAGAAAGATTTTGGGTTTAAGTTGTGACTTAATTGAAATCCCATATCCATATGTTTTTAAATATTACGCTCACTATTCGGTTTAGCCGGGAGAGGACCTTTGGGTCGTATAACCCATTCCGAATATGTGATACGTCGTATATGGATAGCATTTGAAGACCGGTGTTGAAGACCGGATATTTTTGAAAACGGAAGGATTACCGTCGAGTTACTCTGCATCGGCTGATCCCCGATATAGAGGTTTTATCATCCTTAGTGACGGGAAGTCCGGACGTGATTGGAAATTATCCGGATTTGCAAGGGCTTCGTGAGAAGTGCCTTCGGTTCTGTTCGAACCCGGAACAGACTTGTATGGATTGTATGTCTGACATTACACTTTGAGATATAAAGCCGATTTCTTTCAAATACATATCTGTTGGTGGCGGAGAATTTATTCTCTTAGCTTAACACCCTTCTTTGAGACGTACGAGCTTAGAGGTTATGTAGTTGAAGTTATCAGCGATATATCCCAATTTGGTAATGTGGCATGCTGAGTGTTGCTGTGTGATGATCAGTGTTTGATCATTTGTGATATGATCATTTGTTTGATCATTTATCTTTGTGATCATAGGTTGATCATCTGTTGACCCAAAGCATGGCTTTGTGACAAAGCGTAGCTTTGTGGACGAGACTTCGTCAGGGCCTCACAACTCGGAAATGGTCGAAACAGGATCGTTGCGGCAAGGTTATGAGGGTCGCGCCCTTTAGGGTATGTCATTTCCTTCTGGAAAAGGGTGGTGTCATGGTATGGAGCCCAGATACTTACTCATGTGGATACACTTTATTATGTGTGATGTTGGTTATCGAGGCCTCGGATAAAGGTCCCAAAGGACCGGGGGGTGGCATATTCGTGAGTTACCTGTTACAGGGGTAACCCGGCCTTGTTTGGCAGAGAGCAGTTTGTCTCTCGGGGCGTCCCGCCAGAGGCGTTCCCATGCGGCGGAAGGAAGTTCCTTAGCCTGACCATTTGTTGGAAAATCCAAAGAAACAATACGCGACGTGTACGGTTTTAGTTGTATTACCTGCTATGGAATGTGGCGGTAACCTGCTATTGAACATAGTAGCTATAGTAGGCATACGATACTGGTCGTATGTTGGCTAAGATTAATATTATACTTTCGAAAATGTTTTCTGCACTATGCACTAGTAATAATAATTCAATGATTTTGCGTAGTAAGCATCTTTGACTATCATAAGAAGAAATCTCCTCCAATTCTGCGTTTGCATTGTGTGTGTGGCGGGAGGTCTTATGGTAGTTTCATTTTCTAAAAGCATTGTGGATTTCAATGTTTAAAACCTTTTGTTGTTGTTTAAAGATAAACTGTTTTTGTTGCTCACACCAGTCCCATGACTGATCCGGAGTTTATTGTTCCCTTCCTAAACTCTGGGTGCCCACTATTTTTCCACACGGGCAGTCTAGAGTTGGGTTTCTCAGATATTCAGGTTGAGTAGATTATCTGGAGCTGGTTCAGTTCTTGGAGTTCATGGACTGACGTTGCTTATCTTGGAGCATTCTATTGGAGATTTTCTATCCGCTGCTGATGTTATCTTTTCTTTCCGCTGCTATTGTCATTGTATCATATCTCTGATATTGTTGTATCATATGGATATCATTGTTGTATATCATTCTGGATATTGTATTCATTGGGGTTGTATATGATATCATTGATTTCTCTATTCCGCTGTGTTGTTATTTACTTAAGTGTGTTATAGCTCCGGCGAATCGGATTTGAACGGTCGAATCTGCGGCATTCTAGTACAATGTGAAGTACGGATGTTGATTTTCGAACGCGAAAATCCGTATCGTTACATTTGGTATCAGAGCTAAGGTTGAACTTTAGCTCAGGAGTATAACACGTTAAGTAGCTCATTAGAGATAGAGTGAAGTAAACTCTAGAATGAGTAATCCTTAAGATATCCGTTCGAATGTCTCAGTAAATTCTCTTGCTATCCACTGATAGTGAGTATGAGTGCAAGAAGAGGATGAGATAGGGGACAGGGTAATACGACTATAAATGGTCGATACTCTGTAACAACGAGGAAGCCATCTTTTCTCTATCAATCTCTTTTGTTCGTTATCTTTTCTCAATTCTTCGATAGTTTCTGGTAGATCCAGGAATACATTCGATATATAAATATGGGACATAAACTCCAGATAGGCCAGACTTGTTTGTTTGGATGAATTGGTTGCTTTGATTGCTATGGTTGATAGGTATACTTTAGTTTCTAAACTAAAAGTTTTGAAAATTGTATCCATAGATCTATCTATTCTTTGGGTCCCAGTATATTCTACGGATGGTTAGTTATCCTTTTGAACTAACCGATGCCACCGCATATTTCGTAAATCTGGATAACCCGAGTATCTTGTGAAGTGTCAAACAGATTCGTTCTTGTATCTGTTATTGATATTCTGATTTGGTAAGCCAAATGCAGAATAAATATTTAGTTTGATTAGATGAAGCATTCTCCATCTGCCTTTGTTTCGTGCCTGCGAATTTCGAGGACGAAATTCTTTTAAGGGGGAAGTCTGTAACGACCCCGAATTTTATTTAAATTTAAATTAATAATTAAATGAAATTTTGAGTTAAATTTATGATTAAATAAATTTTTGAATAAAAATTGTGAAATTAAAATTGATTAAATGGAGCGAGTTTCCCCGATATCCAAGTATATTCTGTATAAATCATTTGAGATTAAAATATTGTAAATAGTGTATATGTGAGTATATATATATATATATATTTAGGTATATACGAGCAAATTTAATATATATTTGAATTGATGGTTAAAGATGGTTTGAGTTTATAAAATAAATACAAGACAATAAATATTAAGTAAATAATGTTAATTTATATTTGAACTAGAAATTGAAATTTAAATATTGTATATATGTATATGTGAATATATATGTATACGTGCATATATGAGTAAAATTGAATATATATGTATATATTTGATTTAAATTTAAATCGTAAATAAATGGTTTAGAAATGAAATTATATAAGATATAAAAGTATAAAATAAATGCATAAATCAATTATAACCCCATATTAAATATGGAAATACATTCAAATATAAAGATAACAAAAGGAGGAAACAAATATATATAAGTATATGTAGGCTTGTAAAAGAAGATGATCAAATACAAACAAGTAAGAAACAAAAATACATGAATATAAAGCTTGCATAGAAGCCACATCAAATTTTCTTCAACTTGTACAGCCGAAATAGAAAAATATAAATATGGTACAAAGTAATCAATGCAATATCTTTAGCATACAAATACATATATCTTCAGCCCCATACAGATATCCATCAGCCGAAATGAGGAAAAGCAAAACAAATATATGTGTTAGCTTGCAAAGGAAAGAAAAGAAAATATAAATATAGTTTTGTACAAGCCTAATTAATGCCAACGTCTCTAGTACACTATGCAAGTTCATTTCAGCCACCACTTGAGAAAATATCACTGACCCAAACAAATAAAAAATCCCTGCTTATAATTGTACTAGAGGAGAAAATTGTATCATGTTGTACAAGCAAAATAATATCACCAACCTCATTTCAGTTCGTTTATTCTCAAAACTGAGTAGAAAACTAAAGCAATATCATCTCATATTCAAACGAACATTAGCTTTAAAACATCAAAACAATTTATCCAAAGTCTGAGATCAAGAGGAAGCTTCAGCTATCAAGTTCAGAACCAGATTTCATCTTCAACTTAAAAGACTACAACTTCAACTTAAATCTGAAACTCTGGAAACAAATGTGAGTAAACATATTATTTGAAAAGTTTTAAGTTCAAATTTAACAGTTCATGATGCTTTAAAAAGATAGGTTGCATATGCTTTGTATTTTGTTATGTATCTGTGTGTATATATCTGTCACTATGCATATGGTCCTTCTCTGTTATGAATTACAGGGATTGATTATCATTAAAATTTGAATTTTTATCCAACTGAATCATTGTTAAGCTTTCAGTTTTTGATCAAAACAGAGATTAACCTAGATACAAGATTTCCAGAAGCTGTTTTAAAAATCTTTGGAAAGCATACTACTGTAATGCTATTTTACTGGCAATCAAGAAACATATTGATAAACCCAATTCTTACAGAAAGCTAATGTAAGTTGATAATCTGAAGGTCTACTGAAATTTATGATTTTTAACACAAAAATGAAAATTTTTAGATTGGTATTGTATCAGCAGTTCGTTTTTGAATGAAAACTGCATTGCCACAAATTCCAGGAAATTTAATCTATTTAAAAGGTTGAGATTTAAATTGAAGCAAGTATAAACATTTGGGATGTCACGAAAATTATTAGAAAAATTATCTATTACGTGAGATTTGGATACGAGGTCACAATAGGGTTCGAACTTGCTTTTGGGTCGCTGAGGTTTGTGAAGCCGCCGCGAATTGTCTAGGCGATCGAGTTGCTCGTGCCTTTGGTTGATGGAAGCTGGGGCGTAGACGAAGGTCTGGGCAGTGGTGCGGCGCGTTCTGGTGGTCGGTGGCGATGGGTTGAAGGATTTTAGTCGACTGGGTTCTTGGGTTTTAAGCGATCGACAGGTCGATTTTCAATTTCAAGTTTGAATCATCGAACTTGATATCTGGGTTGGTCGATGAGATGATTGTCAACATGCGTATCATCGCGACACTGGTCGGAGTTGCTTCGTTTGGTTGTACACGTGCACGCGAGACGATATGTATCTGTTGCGTTCGAATTTGGGGAAGACGAAGTTAGCTGGGGGAAAGCTCGAAGGAAATTGCGAAATACTCGAGGGAGACGGGAAGGTGACTCGAGAAAACTGGGCGCGTGAGTTTTCTCAGCAGGTTGTTTAACTTAAAATTTAAACTGAGAAAAAAATAATATAAGAAGAAAGGAACAAGGAGTAAGGAGGAAAGGGTATTGCGTGAAATCAGGGAAGTGTCTCGGGTAATACGTGAAAAGTACTCGAGCAACACTCGAGTTATATGGGGAAGGCACGAGTTCTCAGCTGCAATTATTTTTATCAAAAATTAAGTTAAGATAACCATCCTTCTTAAGTCTTTGAGCACTGTAAACTTTATAATGTTTGACAGTTAAGTTAACTTAAATACGAGTTAATTATTAGTTAATATTTTAAATGTTTAACTCGCAGTTATTACTCTAATTAAGAGATTAATTTTAAGATAAATATAAAATTTATAATGATTTCAAACATATTGTGGATAATAATTAAATCATGAGTATGAATGAATTATATTTTAAGTAATGAAAATATAATGATGATTAATTATGAATATTATTATTTAAAGATTTTAATGATAATAAAGTGAGTAATTAAGATAAATGATCTATCTTTGGATTAATTAAGTAATTAAAAGAAATCAAAGGGTAATCAATTAATTAAAGATAATTACTTAATTAAAAGTAATTAATTAATGATTTAAGTTTGATTAACCAAGAAATTAAGGAATAATTAATTAAAGGATAATTAATTATGTGATTAACTAACCAAGGAAATAAATTTGAGGATGATTTATAAATTGAAGGTTAATTAACGAAGGTGATTAAGAAATGATAATTAATTGAGGAGTAATTAATTAAAGTAATTAATTAAAGATAATTAATTAAAGGATAGCTAAATAATTAAAAGTTAATTATTTAATAATTAAAGGTCAATTAATTTATTATTAAAAGTTAATTAATAAATGGTTAAAGATTAATTAATTGAAATGGTTTATAATTGATTAATGATTAATTAACCAAGATTTGTAGTTTATTCATAAGTAATTAATCTGGTATAAATTTATTTCAATCAGATATTAATTGATTTTACCTATGGATGTTTGGATTCCATTGGATGATTGAATTGCTTGATATCCCCGATATATGATGCTTTGTGATATACCCTGATTTATGTTGTGATCTGTAATTTACTTATCTGCGATATATATATCTGAAATTTCTGTTTCTGTGATATATTACAATGTGAATATGAAACCCTTGACCCGTAAACGACACTTGAATTTCGATGCGACAGGGAGTCGGATTCCAGTTGGTTATACAAAACCCACATCGAATTGTAATGATGAATCTTGGTGACTGATAAATTTACTTTATCTATGAATCTGTGAATGAAAATAAGCGTTGTGGATTATACCGCTTATCGATATTGATATATCTATGATGATTGTTGATGTTGCACTATTGTGTGAAACCCCCGGACTACACTATTACACACACAAATATGGATTTCACGTGGAAATCGGTTAAGTCACAGATAATTTAAATTTGATGTTTTTGAAATTGAAAATTGAGATTTCAACTGATTTTGAAATTAGAAATTTGGGTTTAAAGTAAAAAGCTTTCGGAATAGAATTTCAAAGATAAAAGTTATTTTGAATAACTTAATCGAGTTTTGAAAATTTAAATAATTTGATTTAAATTTGAATTCAAGTTTGAAATTGAATCCTATGATTTGAAACTAGGGATTAAAGATGATATAAAGGTGTTTATCTGAATTTAAACCATTTAAAAGTATAATTTCGAGAATTGGATTTAACCCAAAGACTTTAACTCGTATGAATAAATCAAATTTGCTGAAATGAAACTATTTGTTTTCAAAGAATAAAAGCTTCCAGATAAGAAATGAAATTCCAGTTTAATTAAAGGAATTTCAATATTGAATTGAAAATGGTTTTCCAAGTTATGAATAAATTGTTTGAAAAGCTATGATTTGAATCTGTTATCTTTAACAGATTTAAAATAATGATTGGTTTAAATCATTTGAAATGAGATTGTTTTGAAAGCTATAAGTTAAATCTTGATTTAAAGATTTAACGAGTTAAATTGAAATGGAAATTAATTTGGAAAATCTGTGAATGAATCTTTTGTTTAAAAGATTAAAGTGTGGAAACTGTTTAAACCGTAAAGGTTGAATCTTTTTGTTTAAAGATTTGAAAATGGTAATCGATTGAAACCATTTAAAAAGAAAGATTTTGGGTTTAAGTTGTGACTTAATTGAAATCCCATATCCATATGTTTTTAAATATTACGCTCACTATTCGGTTTAGCCGGGAGAGGACCTTTGGGTCGTATAACCCATTCCGAATATGTGATACGTCGTATATGGATAGCATTTGAAGACCGGTGTTGAAGACCGGATATTTTTGAAAACGGAAGGATTACCGTCGAGTTACTCTGCATCGGCTGATCCCCGATATAGAGGTTTTATCATCCTTAGTGACGGGAAGTCCGGACGTGATTGGAAATTATCCGGATTTGCAAGGGCTTCGTGAGAAGTGCCTTCGGTTCTGTTCGAACCCGGAACAGACTTGTATGGATTGTATGTCTGACATTACACTTTGAGATATAAAGCCGATTTCTTTCAAATACATATCTGTTGGTGGCGGAGAATTTATTCTCTTAGCTTAACACCCTTCTCTGAGACGTACGAGCTCAGAGGTTATGTAGTTGAAGTTATCAGCGATATATCCCAATTTGGTAATGTGGCATGCTGAGTGTTGCTGTGTGATGATCAGTGTTTGATCATTTGTGATATGATCATTTGTTTGATCATTTATCTTTGTGATCATAGGTTGATCATCTGTTGACCCAAAGCATGGCTTTGTGACAAAGCGTAGCTTTGTGGACGAGACTTCGTCAGGGCCTCACAACTCGGAAATGGTCGAAACAGGATCGTTGCGGCAAGGTTATGAGGGTCGCGCCCTTTAGGGTATGTCATTTCCTTCTGGAAAAGGGTGGTGTCATGGTATGGAGCCCAGATACTTACTCATGTGGATACACTTTATTATGTGTGATGTTGGTTATCGAGGCCTCGGATAAAGGTCCCAAAGGACCGGGGGGTGGCATATTCGTGAGTTACCTGTTACAGGGGTAACCCGGCCTTGTTTGGCAGAGAGCAGTTTGTCTCTCGGGGCGTCCCGCCAGAGGCGTTCCCATGCGGCGGAAGGAAGTTCCTTAGCCTGACCATTTGTTGGAAAATCCAAAGAAACAATACGCGACGTGTACGGTTTTAGTTGTATTACCTGCTATGGAATGTGGCGGTAACCTGCTATTGAACATAGTAGCTATAGTAGGCATACGATACTGGTCGTATGTTGGCTAAGATTAATATTATACTTTCGAAAATGTTTTCTGCACTATGCACTAGTAATAATAATTCAATGATTTTGCGTAGTAAGCATCTTTGACTATCATAAGAAGAAATCTCCTCCAATTCTGCGTTTGCATTGTGTGTGTGGCGGGAGGTCTTATGGTAGTTTCATTTTCTAAAAGCATTGCGGATTTCAATGTTTAAAACCTTTTGTTGTTGTTTAAAGATAAACTGTTTTTGTTGCTCACACCAGTCCCATGACTGATCTGGAGTTTATTGTTCCCTTCCTAAACTCTGGGTGCCCACTATTTTTCCACACGGGCAGTCTAGAGTTGGGTTTCTCAGATATTCAGGTTGAGTAGATTATCTGGAGCTGGTTCAGTTCTTGGAGTTCATGGACTGACGTTGCTTATCTTGGAGCATTCTATTGGAGATTTTCTATCCGCTGCTGATGTTATCTTTTCTTTCCGCTGCTATTGTCATTGTATCATATCTCTGATATTGTTGTATCATATGGATATCATTGTTGTATATCATTCTGGATATTGTATTCATTGGGGTTGTATATGATATCATTGATTTCTCTATTCCGCTGTGTTGTTATTTACTTAAGTGTGTTATAGCTCCGGCGAATCGGATTTGAACGGTCGAATCTGCGGCATTCTAGTACAATGTGAAGTACGGATGTTGATTTTCGAACGCGAAAATCTGTATCGTTACATATATGTTATACATTTATGCGACCTGTACTTATATATATATATATTTTATATGTATATACTGTGTACTTTTGAACAGAAAGCTTATCTATGATTTCCAAATGCTTTTACATGTTGAAATGGTATTGTACATGTTGGCAAAGGGTTCCATTATTCAAATCCAATTTGTACATGTTATATACAATACATATATATATATATATTGTTGAAAAAAAAAGAATTTATAAATGTCATTTTCTTTCCATTGCCGACAAATTATATATGTTGTATGTATTGCACGTGTATGCTTTGGTGGAAAATTATACGTGTTGTATATAATTGTTCTTATAAACATTTTTTTAAAAACAAAAGTGTATATATATATATATATATCACCCATATGGATATATTTCTTTTATTTAATTTTCATGCTAAAATCTGCTTTCGTGTTTGTCACAGCTAATTGACTTGTCGTGCTATGTCTGTGTCAGTTTCCGTATCAGTTGCTTTTCAATTCCATCGTTCTCTAACCACAGAAGGTGAGCAATCACTCATGATTAATGTTCTTATGCTTATTAAATTGATTTCATAGGAAATGACAAATTAAACGTGTTGTTAAATTAGAATTGTTAATTATTAACTGTTACATATGACTTGTTGTTATTTTAAATTGACTACTTATGTAAATTGACACCATTATATATTAACTAATTATTTATTTAAAATTGTTATTGATTTCATATGCTAGAATTGTTATGTTATTGTTATTTATTGTTCTCACTCTATAAATGCCCTTAGTTCTAGAAATCACTATGGGTTGAAATGATACATACTCGAACGGACTTTAGAATAGGAGAAAATTCGTTATGGGTTGAAATGATAAACCCAAGCGATTTTCATTTATTTTTGAAATTTGTGGGATTGTGGGTTTAATGATATAAACCCGAAAATTTAAACTATTACGAATTAAAATAACAAATATCCGCATCACTTGACCATGGGATATAAAATTATATACCGACACCGTTGGTCTATTTTGAAAATGATTTCCTAATATTTTGAAAGGAAGTAAACGAGTTTTGATTTTTTTTGAATGTAATAAGTATTCTATTTTATTTTTGAGAAATTTTAGAAATTTAAATGTTGATTTTGGAAATGAATTTTTTTATGGGTTTAGTTTAAAGGTAATATATAGAAATTTTACTTATAGTTATTTTCTAAAATATATAAAACAAGATTTTAAATGGATAAATAAAAAATTAATTTATTTTAAATTGTATAAATTAAATTTTTATTTAATATATATATTATTTTTAAAAGGTTTATTTAATTTATATTTATATAGATTTTTAACTTTAATAAAAAAAAGGGTTGGAAAGAGAAATTTGAATTCACTTGTGACTTAATCTGAGTAATAATTGAATTTAAATAAGGATTCGTTTGGAACTTGATGGCTTTTGGAAACGATTTATAACTTGATTTAATAAGGCCATTAAATGACTACTTTAAAATTTAAATAAAATTAAAATTTGGATATTTTATTTTGATTTAAATCGGTAATTGAGATTTATTTAAATATTTTATAAGTAATATTATAAAAGACCACGATGTAAAATAAGCGGTTGGTTGTTAAAGAGACCGGGATTAGATATTGCCATACTCTCTGCCAATACCGAAAACCACTTTAACAACTATGTACGTGGTGGAGATTCCAGAATAAAGTAGGATGGTTTGGCGAACGATTCTGTATGGTATTTGCATAGCCTTGACTTCCGCGAGTCAGCTTAGATGTGACTAAAACAGGAGCTATACCTGGGCCAAGAGAGGTCATATCTCTGATCGGACACATTCCTTCGAAACCATTCTATTACTTTATGATTTGATTTGGTGCGCACCTTTGCTTATGGGAATGATGTTCGAGGTGGGCGGTAGTAGCTGCTATGTGTTACCACCAGCCCGGTTCTGCAAAACGGTAGAATCCTACCGTGGCATTGCCTCGAGTGCCGTGTTCACATGCCCTATCGCGCCTCCTACGAGTTTGGTTTTACCATACTTATGGAGTGCCCTCTGATAGCCCTCCAGTTTATGGAGGAATTACGGTACTGTATAGACTATGGGAATATATAAAATGTGTTAAGGGGATATGGGTAACGCCTTAACGCTATCTTAATATTTTACTTTACTGTAGACATTATATATATAGCGTATTGTACTATGTATGTAGATAGTTTATTGGATCCTTAAAGGATGGAATCCCAGCATCCCTTTAAGCTATATTGCATTTACTTGACATTTCACTTGAGTTTGTTTTATCTGCATAAGAATGTTAATCCTGATTCGAGTGTTTTGTATTTTTCTTTACGCTTGGGTCAGCCTGAGTGTCACAGCGTTTGAGACTCATCTTTTGGAGCTTAGAGTTCGCTTGGATTTCTACCTGTCATCTATTTCAGCTTTTAGTTTATTTCTATGATTTCTAGTTGTATGTTTTAGACTTGTCATTTGCTTTTGTACTAGAGACTTATGTGTATTGGGATTTCTGATGTACTCTGTTTGAACTATGTTATTTTTGTAGTAGCTTCATGAAGTACTATTTCTTTATTCCGCTGCATTTGGTTGTAAAACTCTGTGTCTGTGATTCTGTGATTGATTTATTTACTGTATATGCTAAGTTATGCCAAATATATATATTAACAATCTGTTGTTTCGGGCGATTAAAGTCTGACATGTGTAGATTATTGTCGATTTGAATGGTTCAAAATAGCGGGTCGTTACAGTTGGTATCAGAGCCAGGTTTTGGCAAAACTTATCTTATGGAGTAAAATTCATTAGAGATAGGGTAGTAATACCCTAGAATGAGTTGAATTAATCACGGAGTCATATTCGTTCGTACTTGAAATTCTTAATAAAATTCTTTTGATTAGGATTTCTTTCGAATTTTTAAAACTTTATCTTTGTTCTAAAGTTTATTCTTGTCCTTTCTAGATGAGTAACCGTAGGAATGTATGTGGTAGGGGGAAATGCCCTAGCACCACCAGTTGCCCATGTACCACCAGTTGCTCCCGTTCCACCTGTTGTTGCACCTGTTCCACCTGTTCAGCCCGTTAGATTCACTCAGCTTTGTAAGGAGTACTCTCAACTTGGAGGTTCCAAGTTCATTGGAGCAGAGAGTATTATCGAGGCTCAATAGAGGCTGAAGAGTCTCGAGAGGATTTTCACTGGCCTTGAGATCATTGATGCTCAGATGCGTCATTTAGCTACTTGGCAGTTACAGGAGTCCGCCCAGGATTGATGGGAATCTGTTACCGCTCAGACTGTTGAAGCTAATATCACTTGGCAACAGTTCAGGTGAGATCCTTAGCTGTCCTTTCTAGCTTATTTTTGTTGAATTTATCCCTTTGAAGCGTATCTCTTTGAACTTTATCTCTGTCTTATCTTGAAACCATTCTTTTCAGGGATGCTTTTGTAGCAAAATGGATGCCCGAAGCCGAGAAATCTCAGTTATATAGAGCATTCATGGATCTTGAGCAAGGGGACATGAGCTTTGTTGAGTATGAAAGGAAGTTCAATGAGCTGTCTAAGTTTGGTCCTGGTTTACTTGACACTCAGCTTAAGAAGAATGAGAAGTTTATTCATGGTGCTCGTCCAGAGTATTATGACCGCTTGATTAGTCATGTTCATGGCACCTTCACTTCTCTTATGGATATGACCACCAGATTCGAGAACCCTAGTTCCAAGGGTAAGTAGGCAGTTTCTGCATCTCAGGGTAGTTCCAGTAGTTCTAAGAAAAGGAAGCCCAACTTCCAACAACAGAAGAAGAAGTGACAGGATACTAATGGTATTGGATATGCTCCTCAGAAGCGATCTCTTGACCTATCTTCTATCACTTGTTTCAAGTGCGACCAGTAGGGTCACTATGCCAACAGCTGTCCATCTTCCACTGGAGCTGCTATTCCTCCACCTCAGGTAACCCGGAACAACCTTTGCCACATTTGTTTGCAGCCTGGCCATTTCAAGAACGATTTTCCCTTGCGTCAGAAAGGCAAGACATCTGGAGTCTTTGCCATGATGTCTTCCACTCCTCTTCCTCCGCCTGCTAGTGACAACCAAGGTACTCTTCAGAGCTCCTTTACTTTCCATAATTTTCCCATTCGTGTTCTCTTTGATACTGGAGCATCGCATAGTTTTATTTCTGTTGATCTTTGTGATAAATTTGAGCATATCTTGCAACCTCAACTCGCTACTTCATCATTATGTGTGACTAATCCCATCGGCGGTCCCGCCAACCTTAGTATGATTTGTAAAGGGGTGAAACTCCTTTACAATAGGCATCGATTCACCGGAGATTTCTATGTTTTGGTTTTTGATGCATTTGATATCTAACTCGGAGGTGATTGGTTGAAGCGTTATGATGCCGTTATCTCTTGTAAAGCCCGAACCATTTCTCTTGTAGACGACTAGGGAAATTCTCTAATGATTGAATGTCGAATGCCTCATGATTATGTAGGCAGTTTTATCTTCTCACTTGATGCTCAGCCAAGTGACCTTGACTCCACCCTTGTTGTCCAACTCTTTTCGGATGTCTTTGGTGAAGTCTCTTCTCTCCCTCCCAAGTGGGAAATTGAATTCCTCATTGATCTTATCCCAAGGGCTCGACCAGTTGTTCTCCCTCCCATATGGATGGCACCCAAAGAGAAAGTTGAGTTGATGAAGCAGATTGAGGACTTGTTCTCCAAAGGTTTGATTAGGCAGAGTTTTCTGAATGGGAAGCAGCTGTGCTCTTTGTCACCAAATCCGACGGTTCTTTGAGAATGTGCGTTGATTATAGGGAGCTGAATAAGCTTACTCTCAAGAACCGATATCCGATGCCTCGTATCAATGACATGTTCGATCAGCTCTACGGGGCTAAGGTATTCTCTCAGCTTGATCTAGCTACCGGTTTCCACCAGCTTCGCATAGCCGAGGATAGCATTCCAAAGACTGCTTTTCGAACATAGAATGGTTTCTATGAATGGTTAGTCATGCCCTTTGGACTAACCAATGCTCCTGCCTTCTTCGTCGATCTTATGAATCGCGTTTTCCGCGATGTTCTCAACAAGTTTGTTTTGCTTTCATTGATGATATTATAGTCTTTTCCAAGTCAGAGAAGGAGCACGAGTCTCATTTGAGTTACATTCTCCAAACTCTTGGGAAACATCAGTTGAAAGCCAAGTTCTCAAAGTGCCATTTTTGGAGAGACGAAGTCCGATTTCTTGGACATATTGTTTCAGAAAATGGAGTCTTGGTTGACCCAGTCAAGGTCGCCTCGATTAATGATTGGGAGACACCTAAGACTCCGACTGATATTCGTAGCTTTCTGGGCCTTGTTGATTATTATCAGAGATTTATAGAGAACTTTGCCTGTATAGCTGCACCTCTTACCACTTTGACTCGTAAGAATGTCAAGTTTGATTGGAATTATAAATGTGAAGATGCATTTAATGAGTTGAAGCAAAAGCTTACTTCTGCTCCTATTCTCACCGTTCCGAATGGGAGTGAAGGATTATCAGTTTACACTGATGCATGTAGAGAAGTTTTGGGTGCTTTTTTGATGCAAGATGGGAAGGTCATAGCTTATGCTAGTCACCAGGTGAAGCCCCATGAAGCTAATTACGCCACCCATGATTTAGAATTGCTCGCTGTTGTTTTTGCTCTGAAGTTGTGGAGGCATTACCTTTTGGATACTAAGTTTGAGCTTTTCATCGATCACCAGTCTCTTAAGTATATCTTCACCCAGAAGGTTTTGAACCAGAGGCAAGTTCGATGGCTTGAGTTCTTAGCATCTTATGACCTCGACATCAACTATACCCCTGGGAAAGCCAATGTTGTGGCCGATGCTTTGAGTCGGAAAAAAACCTTGTTGTGTCAGATTGTTGTTTCTCCGTCTCTTATGGATCATATCGCAGCCAAGCAGGATGAGGACGCGATGCTTAAGCTTATGAAGGAGAATATCCGAGATAGGGAAGGTGATTATAAGAATGAATTAGGAGCACAGATTGATCTGAATGGAGTTTTGAAGATTAATGGCCGGATTTGTGTTCTGAATGTTGATGGTTTGAGGCAAGAAGTTCTTAGAGAGAATCATTAGTCCAGACTCTCCATCCATCCAGGAGTTACGTAGATGTTTCAGGATATGAAGAAGTTGTATTGGTGGAATGGTATGAAGCGGGATATTTCTATCTTTGTCAGTAGATGTGCCACTTGTCAACAGGTTAAGGCTAATCACCAGATGGATTGCTGCAACTCTTTGAGATTACAATTTGGAAGTGGGATCGGGTTTCCATGGATTTCATCGATGGTCTACCGAGGACTAGAAGAGGGAATGAGAGTATATGGGTAGTTGTCGATCGATTGACCAAGTCCGCCCATTTTATTCCGGTCAAGTCGAATCGAACAACTTCGAGCTTAGCTGAGATCTATATGAGAGAGATTGTCCGTCTCCATGGTGTTCCTTCTAGCATTGTTTGTGATCATGATCCTATCTTTACCAGCAAGTTATGGAAAGCTTTTCAATAAGATTTAGGTACTTGTTTGAACCTTAGTACGGCTTATCATCCTTAGACTGATGGTCAGACAGAAAGGGTGAATCAGATTCTAGAAGATCTTCTTCGTGCTAGTGTTCTTGATTATGGAGGATCTTGGGAAGATCATCTCCATCTCGTAGAGTTCACCTATAACAATAGTTATCAGGTATAACTCTATCTTTGAATTTTAATTGTCTTAAGCTTAATCCATCTATTAATCCCAATCTTTTGAATTCAGGCAAGTATCGAGATGTCTCCATTTGCCGCTCTTTACGGACGATCCTGCAAATCTCCATCTTGCTGGATTGAGTCTGGTGATCTCTTAGTGCTTGGACCTGATATGATCCTGGAAGCATCTGATAAGGTTGAGGAGATTAAGAGGAAGATGAAGATTGCTCAGGATAAGCAGAAGAAGTATGCTGATAAGGGTAGCAGGGATTTAGAATTCTCAGTGGGCGATCAGGTCTTTCTCAAGATCTCGCCGCTGAGGAATGTAGTTCGTTTTGGTCGAAGAGGGAAACTTGCCCCTAGATTCATTGGTCCTTTCCGCATTCGGGAAAGAGTTGGTCCTTTGGCTTATAGAGTTGACTTACTGGAGAAGCTGGCGGGTGTACACAACGTGTTTCACGTATCTCACCTTTGCAAGTATCTCCATGATCCATCCTTGATTGTTCAACCAGCTTTGTTTGAGAATTTGGACGTCGAGCCCAATCTCGCTATCGAGAGGAAGCCACTTCATATTGTCAATAGAGGTACGAAGCAGCTTCAAAGGAAATCTGTCAGTTTGGTTAAGGTACAGTGGAGTACGGAAGATCAGGATTGCACGTGGGAAACTGATGAATCCATGCGTGCTTCGAATCCTGAATTATTTTATCCAGGTACTATTCGTTTGAATTTATTCTATCTTTCTGTTTGTTCTATTCTCCTATCTCGTTCCTTTTCAGGGACGAAAAGTTTTGAGTGAGGGAGAGTGTAACAACCTGAGAATCTTAACGGTTTTTATAGCGTAATTAACTAAAATTTCTTGAAATTTAAATAATAAAATTTTGAAATAAAAGTTTGATATTTGAAATGCGTCTATTTAATTATAGTAAATGGTAAAATTTTATTGAAAAATATGAAAGTTAATTTATTTGTGAAATTTCAAATTATAAATTTCATCAGTTTAATTGTTGAAAATGTAATATTTTCAAAATCAGAATATTTTTATATAATAAAAATGTAAGTCATTTTCTGAGTGAGACGTCGTAATTCGTTTCGTCAAATTGGGACTGATATAGCTCCGTTTATCTTATTTTCTGCGTTTTAACAGCATTTTCGGTAGCAGAAATATTTGAGTTTTTATAACTTGATCATACCGTTGATATCTATGTACCATTATATTCGCCTCGTCATGCTGATCTTCGCAGTATATTTATTTCTGTATTCTGAGGTCCGGTACGCGATGAAAACGATAAAACAGTTCGTCTTATCGGTACCGTATTTGTGACTTTTTGTTTCCTTTGCCTTTTCAAACTTCACCCGTGGCATCCAAGCAACAATTAATTGCTTTAATTATTTTACCTGATTCAAGCTTCTGACCATTGCCATTTCATCTATTCTATATTATACGTGCCTTTCCACTTTTGCTTCCTGTGCATTCAAAGAGGTACGTTCATATCATTTTTTTTCTTGTTCTTCTTCTCCTCCACATTTTGTTGCTCTCGTTCATTTTTCTCCATGCTCCTCTCTCCCTCCAGCAAAACCGTGCCTTTCCACCACTTTCCCAAAGCAAGAAAACAAAACAACAAACCCAGATCACATTTCCCCATCCCCACGCAGTGCCTCCCACCTTCAATTACCCAAACCACATGCCTTTGCCACTTCAAACCCATACGCATCCCCGAACCACCCAACGCCTTGTCCCTCCTCCATGCCACCCATCTACCACTCTAACCCGCACCGAGCTCTATTGACCCCAAGCCTGACCGAGTTCGCCCAAAACCCCCTGACCCAATCCCAAATCCCATGGCCTCCCTCTTCCACCATCGCCATGACCTAGATATACACCATGTCCACCACCACTCCACGCCACCCCATGAAGCCAAAGCCGTCCCCATGCCTCAACCCGAGAGCTTCCCCTACTAGTGGTGTGAAACACGCTGCATTTCATTTGTGCATATATTTTGCAATGATATGTATATATTATATAATATGCTGTGCCTTGTTTTGTTCTTGTTCATACCTGCCCTTACTTCTGTTTGATAATGGGTATATGAGTAGTTACATATATAGGCTTTGAGTCATATTCTCTGTGTATACAGAAGAAAGCTACAATATGTGTTATATATAAAAATATATATACGTATTGCATACAAGCATGTTACTCGATAAAATGCACACGTATACCTCCTGTACCCATATTTATTTGCAGCAGTTAAAAGTGTTTTAAAATCTAAGACTATATATATATGTCATGTATTTGACAGTGATATATGTTGTGCAATTAGAAAGAAAATTGCTCGGTTCATGTTTGCATTTTTATATTACCGTTGCATGCATATATATATATATGTCTTATCTTGGGCAGTTTGAAGTCTTTCTTTTGCTCTGACATTATATACGTTATATATATGCGACATGTACTTATATATATTATATATACTTTTGAACAAAAAGCTTATCTATGATTTCCAAAAGCTTTTACATGTTGAAATGGTATTGTACATGTTGGCAAAGAGTTACATTGTTCAAATCCAATTTGTACATGTTATATATACAATATATATGTATGTATATATATATATATATTGTTGAAAAAAAAGAATTTATAAATGTTATTTTATTTCCATTGCCGACAAATTATATATGTTGTATATATTGCACGTGTACGCTTTGGTGGAAAATAATACGTGTTGCATATAATTGTTCTTTTAAATATGTTTTTAAAACAAATGTATATGTATATCACTCATATGTATTGTTATCCCGCCTTTTGGCAAGGCCGTGACACCAAAAAGTTGACCGGAAAACTAAAGATAGTTCGACTCAAAGATTGGCTGAACATTGCTTCACCATGGATATCGATGAACTTTGTCCAAAGCTCGAATCAAGCTACAATTGATAGGACACGGCAAGCAAAGTCATGGGAGCCAGCATTTCAAATTTCAGGATAATCGGAGTTCGTATGAATGAGATATGATCGATAAAAGTTAGAAAAAACATGCTGGTTCGTATCCACCAGGTTCGAATCGATGGCGTTCGCATCGATCAATCACCACTGCTTTGCATCCATCGGTGCACCCTACTTCGAATTGATCGGTTTCGTATCCATCCCCAAGCACTACCTCGCATCGATCGACCTCGCATCCATCATCAGTGGCAAGTCACTGTTTCGTGTCCACGAAACCTTCCCTGTTCGTATCCATTCGACTCGTCTCGATCCAGTTCGTATCGATCAATGATTCGTATCCATCGGTTCAAACTGGGTCGTGGCACTTGATGCGAACAAGGCGAAATTCATGGATACGAAGCGGTCAACTTGGAGCAAAGGGTGGATCGATGCGAGATATGCGCACCACGTCGTCTCAAAGACACGTGCGTCCATCGATTCGAAGGCGTGGAGTCGAAGTGATCGAGTCGAAACGAACAGCCAACCCGGAAACCCTTACTCGTATCGATCATATCTCCCAATCTACAAATCCAAATGCTATGAAATTTTCACAGTAGCTTCCACACAAGGTAAAGAATGTTCCTGCCAAGTTTCAGCTCGATTGGACTAATCCTTGATGGATACGAAATCACTTCGTATCGAACGCAGATCGAGTCGAAACTTGGTGGGACCGGTCGCGTGGGCCCCCTCACGTGCCTGAAGAAGTCTCCCGAAGTTTGAGCGCGATCTCAGCCTCCTACGCCTATAAATAGCCCCCTGAAGCCTATAGAAAAGGGATCTTTTTGCAAATTCAACGTCCAGACTCTGCCAGATTCAATTCTACATCGTATGATCACTGTTGTATTCGAATTTCAGAGCATTAATCTATTGCAACCTGCTGTAATCAGTTGTAATCATCAAGTGGATATCAATAAAGTTATCAGCTTAAGAGTGGACGTAGGCAAGATCGCCGAACCACTATAAATCCTGTGTCATATACCGTTTTTATTGAGTTTCCTGAGTGATTTGTATACTTCTTTTTCTACATATTTGTTATCTGTGATCTGTGATTGCGAACTGGTGCTTTCAACGACAATTGGGTGTTTGTGACCAATTTTGGCGCAAACATGTATATATTTGTTTTATTTGATTTTCGTGCTAAAATCCACTTTCATGTTTGTCACAGCTAATTGACTTGTCGTGCCGTGTCTGTGTCAGTATCCGTATCAGTTGCTTTTCAATTCCATCGTTCTCTACCCACAGAAGGTGAGCAATCACTCACGATTAATGTTCTTTTGCTTATTAAATTGATTTCATAGGAAATGACAAATTAAATGTGCTATTAAATTAGAATTGTTAATTATTAACTGTTAAATATGACATGTTGTTATTTTAAATTGACCACTTATGTTAATTGACACCATTATATGTTAACTAATTATTTATTTAAAATTGTTATTGATCACATATGCCAGAATTGTTATGTTATTGTTATTTATTGTTCTCACTCTGCAAGTGTCCTTAGTTCTAGAATTCACTATGGGTTGAAATGATACATACCCGAACGGACTTTAGAATAGGAGAAAATTCGTTATTGGTTGAAATGCTTAACCCAAGCGATTTTCATTTATTTTTGAAATTTGTGGGATAGTGGGTTTAATGATATACACCCGAAAATTTAAACTATTACCGATTAAAATAACAAATATCTGTATCACTTGACCATAGGATAGAAAATTATATACAGACACCGTTGGTCTATTTTGAAAGTGATTTCCAATTATTTTGAAAGGAAATAAACAAGTTTTGATTTTTTTTGAATATAATAAGTATTCTATTTTATTTTTGAGAAATTTTAGAAATTTAAATGTTGATTTTGGAAATGAATTTTTTTTATGGGTTTAGTTTAAAGGTAATATATAGAAATTTTACTTATAGTTATTTTCTAAAATATATAAAACAAGATTTTAAATGGATAAATAAAAAGTTAATTTATTTTAAATTGTATAAATTAATTTTTTATTTAATATATATATTATTTTTAAAAGGTTTATTTAATTTATATTTATATAGATTTTTAACTTTAATAAATAAAAAAGGGTTAGAAAGAGAAATTTGAATTCACTTGTGACTTAATCTGAGTAATAATTGAATTTAAATAAGGATTCATTCGGAACTTGATGGCTTTTGGAAACGATTTATAACCTGATTTAATAAGGCGATTAAATGAATACTTTAAAATTTAAATAAAATTAAAATTTGGATATTTTATTTTGATTTAAATCTATAATTGAGATTTTATTTAAATATTTTATGAAGTAATATTATAAAAGACCACGATGTGAAATAAGTGGTTTGTTGTTAAAGAGACCGGGATCGGATATTGTCATACTCTCTACCAATACCGAAAACCACTTTAACAACCGTGTACGTGTTGGAGATTCCAGAATGAATTAGGATGGTTTGGCGAACGATTCTATATGGTATTTGCGTAGCCCTGACTCCCGTGAGTCGGCTTAGATGTGACTAAAACAGGGCTATACCTGGGCTAAGTGAGGTCATACCTCCGATCGGACACATTTCTTTGAAACCTTTCTATTACTTTGTGATTTGATTTGGTGCGCAGCTTTGATTATGGGAATGTTGTTCAAGGTGGGCGGTAGTAGCTGCTATGCGTTACCACCGACCCGGTTTTGCAAAACGGTAGAATCCTACCGTGGCATTGCCTCGAGTGCCGTGTTCACAGGCCCTATCGTGCCTCCTACGAGTTTGGTTTGTAACATACCTATGGAGTGCCCTCCAGTTTATGGAGGAATTACGGTATCGTATAGACTATGGAATATATAAAATGTGTTAAGGGGGATATGGGTAACGCCTTAACGCTATCTTGATATTTTACTTTACTATAGACATTATATATGTAGCGTATTGTACTATGCATGTAGATAGTTTATCGGATCCTTAAAGGATGGAATCCCAGCATCCCTTTAAGCTATATTGCATTTACTTGACATTTCACTTGAGTTTGATTTATCTGCATAAGAATGTTAATCCTGATACGAGTGTTTTGTATTTTGCTTTACGCTCGGGTCAGCTTGAGTGTCACAGCTTTTGAGACTCATCTTTTGGAGCTTGGAGTTTGCTTGGATTTCTATCTGTCATCTATTTTAGCTTTCAGTTTATTTCTGTGATTTATAGTTGTATGTTTTAGACTTGTTATTTTCTTTTGTACTAGAGACTTCTGTGTATTGGGATTTCTGATGTACTCTGTTTGAACTATGTTATTTCTGTAGTAGCTTTATGAACTACTATTTCTTTATTCCGCTGCTTTTGGTTGTAAAACTCTGTGTCTGTGATTCTGTGATTGATTTATTTACTATATATGCTAAGTTATGCCAAATATATATATTAACAACTATTGTTTTGGGCGATTCAAATCCGACATGGGTAGATTATTGTCGATTTGAATGGTTCAAAATAGCGTGTCGTTACAATTAATATTGAATTGGACAAGGGAAATTAGTTTTAAAAAGATTATTAATTTTTGTGTAATTAGAAATGATGAAATTTGTTAATTATAAAATTTGAATTGAAAAAGTGATTTAATTAATTTGATAATAATTTATTTAATTGACTTTAAAATAGCCATTTTGGCTACGGTCTCGGATTTTGACGAAACTAGTTTCATCGGATCCATAACGGTGAATTATTGTAGGATTTCAAGTGTCGTAGTGATCAGACTTGTCGTTTGATCATACGGACTTGAAACACGTAGATAACAATTTAATTGAATTCAATTGAAATAAACTGATTTTAAAGCTAACTTCTTCATACAATGGAATTAGGACTTGAATCTTGTTCCATTGAGTTTAAAAATATCGAAAACATCCACTTTGATATATAGGATGACCCACTTTCGTTTCGGAAGCGAAACGGGCTTTTTGGATCGTTGTTGTCGTCTGTACCAATTCGATACATGTTCATTTTCTTATCGGGCTTTGTTCATATAGATAGATCTTTCTAAACCCCAGCAGCCTTTTTGTTTCTTATCTCAGTACATACAATTCCATCTATCTGCTTCTCTATTCTCAATGGCTGAAAACCTAAATTCCCAAATTCAATTTCAAATCAAAAATCAATTTCAAAATTCAAACTCCTCCAAACCATGACATATTATGTACCATTTCGAAGCTCTTAACGAGCGTAATTCACTGGTGCAATTTTTTTTTGCAATCGAATCATCGTTTGTCCAGTAACCTGTGATTTAATCTCGACTGTTCAGTTTGAGGACGATCAACAGGGTCGGCTCGTCGCATGGAGGGTAGGGTGTTGTGGAGATTTTCCTGCACTGTTCATCCGTGTGGCTCGTTCGTCGTATCAACGGCCAGATCACTATGATAATTCACCTAGGTTTTGTGATAAGGTCGGCGGCGGCTCCATTTTTTGTGGCTTGCGATCGAGCTGAGGGCTCTCGGGTGGTCGCGTGGGCGTAGGGGGTCGGTGGCGAGGTTCTGGGTGGCTGCGATAGCCAGCGGCGTAGTGAGAGGCGATAGTGGCAGCTGCATGCGTAAAGTGGTAAGGTTCGTGATCGAAACAGTAGCAGTTAGATGGGAAGGAGATGACGTTGCTGGGTATTATTTTTCTTTCTTTTATTCTGTATTTTATTTAAATTTCAATTCGATTGTTCTAACTTACATATCTTTTGCATACGAATTCGGATTCATGCGCGGTTTGTTCCGCTGGGATCGTATCAAAATTTCGGACATTATGGAACTTGTTTGGACGAATTCTGAGCATGTTGAATTTTGGGCCTTATTTTGGATTACAAATTGATTTGAAATCAAAGGTGAGTGTTTTGACTCACTCACAACTACTAGATTATCTTATGTTAGTTAAATTTAATTTATGATGCAATTAGAAATTGATTAGTTGATGTTTGGTATATTTAAATTGTCATTCCAGTTAAATTTGACTTTTATTGAATATTACCACCATTAATTTAATATTAACTTATAAATTGCCAGTTAGTACCCGTTATTGATAATCAGTAACTTCTTATTGTTTATTGATTGGTTTGAATGGTTATTATGATGGATGTTGATATTGGATGACCGCATGTTATATTCTTATATTGTCTTAACACTGCAAGTTCCCTATCGGTTGAAATGATACATACCCGAACGATCTGATATATTATGGGAAATCATTATGAGTTGAAATGATAGACTCAAGCAATTTCATGGATTTGTAATTAAATTTGGGATTGCGGGTTGAAATGATATATATCCGTAAATATAAAATAATTGTAGATTGAAATGATAATCCATGTTATATATAACCGTAAAAATTTAAATTGCGGATTGAAATGATATATATCCGTAATTAAATCTGGACCATTTCAATTTCCAAATCAACAAAACCCAATTTCAAATCTTTCAATTCAAATTCTCAATAAACTATTTAATTCTTTATCGATTACAATCCATGTTTGAAATGTCAATTTAAGCTACTCAAATTCAATATATTTCAAAGTTATATTTCACAATTTTAATGACTCAATTCCGATAAATTCCATTTATGTTTCAAAATCCAACTTAAAATTTCAATTTAATTTCTTTAACCAATTTCTTTAAATCAATTCTAGTTTCAACATAAAACTTGAATTTCGATAATAATTCAATTTATTTGAATCAAATTTTATTTCAAAATATCATTTAACTAAATTCAAAATTCAAGGATTTTAAAATCATTTAATTTAACCAATCCGGTGTCCGTATATAATTCTCTACCCTAGGGTCAAGTGATACAGATATTTATCATTTCAATCCGCAATTTAAATTTTTACGGTCGTATATCATTTCAAACCGCAATCCCGAATTAAATAAAATCCATAAAACCGCTCGGGTTTATCATTTCAACCTATAACGATTTTTCCCTGTTTTATAGATTGTTCGGGTATGTATCATTTTAACCCATAGTGAACTTGCAGTTTATAACAATATAAAATACAACATCCAGTCATCCAATATCGATAATCAAACATCCATCACAATCGTCATCCAAATCAATAAATAACATCAATAGATAACTGATAATCAATAACAGGTGTTAAATTGACAATTTAAATTCAATATTAAACTAAACGATGATTAAATGCAGTAAAAGTCAAATTTAACCAGAATAACAATTTAAACATACCAAACATCAATCAATTGATTTCTAATTTCATCATAAATTTAATTTAACTAACATAAGAAATTTTAGAAGTTGTGAGTGGGTTAAAACACTGACCTTTGAATTTAAATCGAATTAAAATCCAATTTAAGCCCAAAATTCAAACAGTCTCAGAATTCGTTCAAACCAGCGTCAAAATATCCGGAATTTCGATACGATCCCAATGCAAGAAATCGCGTGTGAATTAGACCTCGTATGTAAAAGTTATGTAATTTAGAACAAATTGAAAATCAAATTTTAAAAAAAATAAAAGGAAAAGGTACTATGCTACGTCACCTTCTCTTTGTTCATGTGAAACCCTAATAATCGCATACCCAACCCATTCCAATCGCCACACAAACCCCATGCCAATCGCCACTCCAGGCCACCATCTCCAACTTTGAGCACGTCAACGCTTAGGCCACCATTGGTCGGCCCTCCCCTTGCTTCGCGGTCGTGCACTCCTACCAGAAACTGGAACCCCACCACCCACGTTCGTCGCCTAATTCCGGCAAACCTAATGACCTATAGCCCGAATGAACACCACAGATGCAAAGCTCAGGTCCCCCTTTACGCAACGGATACCCCCGACCGTTTCTCGAACGAAGATCCACAGTTAAAACCGATAATCCCATATGAACGGCCGTGGATAAACAGAAAATTTCTGGTCAACCGGTGATTCAAATGCAAAAACGAATTGCAGATTTGAGTTGCGCTCGTCGAGAGCTTCAAATTGATATATAATTTGTTTGGGTTGGAGGAGTTTGAATTTTTTGATTTGATTTTGATTTGAAATTTGAGTTTGGAATTCGTTTGGTTTGTCTGCCATTGAGAAGAAGAAGCCAGAGAGAATTGTACGTACAGACAAATGAAAATAAGAAGTGGCTAGGGTTTATAACGGGCTATTTATAGGCAAATCAGAAATAGAAATGAATGGATCAGATTTGATTTGGAAGTTGAACGATAAACGATTCGAAAAGCCCATTCTGTCTCCGGAACGAAAATGGGTCATCCCATATATCAAGGTAGATGTTTTCAATAGTTTTAAACTCAATGGAATAGGTTTCAAGTCCTAATTCCATCGTATGAAGAAGTTATGTTTAAATCAGCTTATTACAAATTGATTTCAATTGATTTTAATTAAATTGATTTCTAGGCGTTTCGAGCCCGTACGATCAAACGATAAGTCCGATCACTACGCAACTTGAAATCCTACAATAATTCACCGTTACGGATCCGATGAAACTAGTTTTGTCAAAATCCGAGTCAGTGGCCAAAATGGCTATTTTCACGTTAATTGAATAAATTAATAATTAATTAATTAAGTCACTTTTTCATTCAAATTTGAAGGTTAACAGATTTCATCAATTTTAATCACTTAGACATTTACTGTAACGACCCGTATTTTTACGGATCGAAACATCGTAAAACAGTTATTATCAGACTGTTAGTATTGTTAAGTCGTCCAGAGTTTAGGTCGACTAGAGCTTAGGTTGTCTAGAGGGTAAGTCGTGTGATGATTTAGGTCGTGGGGTAGGTTAGGTCGAGTGAACGACCTAAGAGATAGGAGCGACCTATAGAATTTGGCGACCTAAGGATTTTGGTTTAGGTCGTATGAGAGTTTGGAGCGACCTAAGGAAGTTAGCGAGTTAAGGAGTAGATGACCTAAGGTTTGAGCGACTTAAGGGAAGACTACAACCTAGGAGTTAGCGACCTAACGGTTAGTAACCTACAGTATTTAGCGACCTAGTAGTGAGCGACCTAGTGGTGAGCGACCTAGTGGTTAGCAACCTATTAGTTAGCGACTTAAGAGCTAACGGTATAAGAGTTAGCGAGTTAGCGTAGTTAGGTCGTGAGCGACCTAAGTTCAGTAGTGGAGTAGTTAGGTCGTTAGACGACCTAAGATGTTAAGTTGTTTCCTAGCTAAGTTAGTTAGGCCGTGAGCTTCTGTGTGTGTTAGGTCGCGTAAGAGCTAAGCTGCATCTGGGTTAGGTCGTAGGTCGCGTGGAAGCGCATGTGCAGTTAGGTCGTAGAAGCACTTATGCGTTAGGTCGCGTGGATGCGCATGTGTTAGGTCGTAGGCTGGAATTGTTAGGTCGTGGGTTTTTAGGTCGAGGGGTTTTTAGGTCGTGGACGACCTAAGAGCGAACGACCTAAGGGAAATCAGCCTATAAATAGGAGGGTTCTACTTCATTTTTGGGATCCGGATATTGAAGCGACGAAGTGCTGCCATTTTGAGAGCTCGAGTTCTACACTTCTTCACTTCTTCTCTCCACTTTAATCTTGTGATTCCTTCCATCCAAATTGAAGATTCAAGGGCTTAGATTGAACATCTACATCCATCAAAGAGAGATTTCATCGTTTGAAGCGGATTTGTGATAGATCGAGTTAGATCCTTCGCTGTCCAGATCTGAAGTGTGTAGCTTTTGAGGTGTTTAGGTGATTTGGTGAGTGGTGATTATCTCTCACACGGATCCAAAGGAGTATATCGGATCGTTGGCTTGATTTTGTGTAAAATAGTGATTTCCATGCATTTTCTTAACCCTAAGTATAGATCCATATAGATCCATTGTTCATGATGATTTGACATCCATTTTACTACATGTTAACCTATGCAAATTCATTCATCAAGATTATAGAGATATTGCTCATGTTTTCATGCTTGTTAGACTTTAGACTCTTTATTTACGAAATTGCCATTATTGCTATAATTGTCTATTAGATCATATTTGAATGCTTGATTACTTGGATTAATGTTTGACTTGATCGATTGCTATGAATTAGATGATTGATGATTTGATTTAGACAAGATGGTCGAAGATGATTCAAAAGCTAAGGGAAAGACTCTTGAATTGGAAAAGCTACTCGTGGCATATGTAGCGGACGATGAAGCTCATATGGATAGATTTGATGATGATGATGTTGAGATGAGGCTTTGCTAGGATGTGATGAAGCGAGGCATGATATGAGATAGTCTTGGTCTAATCCAGACGGGATCATTCCAAGCATGTTGATAACTCGGTGAAATGGTTCGAGTTGAGGATAATGGTTTGCTCGAGAGGCGCTTGAGCTAGTATGGAAATAGTCATCGAGGAGGATGACTAGAAGGCTGATATCTCATCGTTGTTGAAGTTTATAGCATGCTCAAAGCAAGAGTACGTTGGGCAGATTCGATAGTCCCTGAAGGCTACTGATTGGTAGTCGAGTACTCTGGGCAGATTCGATAGTCCTTGGCACGGGTTTCGACGACGTGCAGAGTTATGTCTAGAACCGAGGTTTCCATTAGCCCTTGACGGGCGGATGAAAGAATGAGCCGGTCATTCAATTAACGATGATATCGAAGCAATGATAACAGTGATAGCCAGAGTCATGGATGTTTGGTTGTATCGTCATTCGGTCTCAAGAGCGGTATTTTCTGGGTGCTTATCTGATCTTGGTTTAGGCCTTGGGGGTTTGTGCTTGGAAAACATCGCCCTTGACTCGAGTGATAATTGCTTTACTTTAATTGTATGCTTTGCTATGTTTGCTTTACTTAGTGTGTGTCTGGGGGCTATCACTGTAGAAAGAGGTGGAGTGGGAGGGTTGTATTCCTATTCCTTTTTCCTTTATGCTCTTTTGGTATGTTGTTAGTTAATTTACCGCTCACTAAGACTGTTGTCTGACTCAAGGCTTTATGTTTTTAACTCTTATTGCCTTGGGCTGTTCATCCATTTTGGGACGGGAAGACTAGGTAGCAGGTGACAGGTGCTGTTCTTGCTTTCCACGATGCTGATGACGAAGACGAGCTAGAGGATTGCATATTGTTTTCTTACTATATGTACTGGATGTTCCGCTGCTTGTATATTATCTGAGTGTTATGTAGTGAGGCTTGATGTATTGACTATTCAGATGTTTGTATTCAACTATTATGAAGTTTTATTGATGAGATTCTATTCTGTGAAGCTTCACTATATATATATTCTATTGTATTTTGTCCATGCGTTGTGAGTAATACGATAGATTCTGCTGTTTTTAATTTACCTTGGCAATCGTCCATGGCTGCCTGGCATACTTTACAGCGTACTATCTCTAGGTTCTGTGCAGGGGTCATGGGCGGTCGTCACATTTGGTATCAGAGCCTTGGTTAATCGATTTTACCCAACGCTTGCTGACGTAACTACGTATGAGAGACGTAATTGTATTTTGGTGGATGATTACTATATATAATATAGTAGTTCAGAAAAGTTTGAGTCCTTTATGCAGTTGTTTCTCAAGGTGTGCTAATCATTCCTTTCTATAGATATTAAGGATGAGTCGAAGAGGGAGACCAGCTGCTAGGGAAGGCCGTGCTGCTGAGGGGACTGCTGATTATGCAGCTATGTTCGAAGCTATGATAACTTCGATCATGAGAAGGATACCAGTTCCGGGGAAAGCAGTTGATGTTGGAGTTCAAGTCCAAACTCCGAAACCAGTGGATTTGGCTAAGTTGTGTAAAGACTATACTGCTCTTGGAGGGAAGGTTTTCTTGGGAACAGAATCTACCATTGAGGTCCAAAGATGGATAGATGCTTGTAGAAGGATCTTTGGTGATTTGGGAATTGAGGATGCAACTAAGAGGAAGTTAGCATCAAGATAGCTTCAAGGGAGAGCTTCTGATTGGTGGAACTCTATCACCATTGATACTCCGGAGGAAGAGATTACTTGGGAGCAATTCCAAACCAGATTTGAAGCTAAGTTCATTTCTACGGCTCAGAAGTCTGTTCCGTTCAAGAAATTTGTGGAGCTCAAGCAAAATGGAAGACCAGTTCTTGAGTATGTTTCTGAGTTTGAGGCTTTGTCCAAGTATGCCCGGTCGTATATTGAATCTTCATACCAGAAGAACGAGAAGTTTGTGACAGGCTTGGACAGTTATCTTGGGAGGCAGTTGGTGGATCATTTGGATGATCCATTTGAGAAGCTAGTAGAGAAAGCTCTCAGGCACGAGAATCTGTTTCCTAAGGAAAGGTCTGTTGTTGCTATGACCAAGGAAGAAACTAAACCACAACAGGGTGGAAACAAGAAGAGGAAGCAGCAGCAACCAAAGGGTAAGGATGGCCAGAAGAAGCCAAAGGGCGAAGTGACCTGCTACAATTGTCAGCAGAAGGGCCATTTCTCCAGGGATTGCAAGAATCCGAAGGTGCCGGTGAAGTGCCACAACTGTGACAAGCTGGGGCATGTTAGGAGGAATTGTCCAGAACCGCGGAGGGACAAGCAGATTGTGCAAGCTTATGCTTTGGGAGCTGTTCCATCATCTTCGAAAGCTCCTACCGTTGAAGAGAAAGGAAAGAGTGTAGTGGTTCAAGGTACTCTTTTCCTATGTGGTGTTCCAGTTAGAGTTCTATTTTATACTAGGGCATCGCATTCTTTTGTTTGTAGTGAACTTGTAGGCCGGTTGGGTTTAGAACCGGATATCGTTGATAGGCCATTGGTTGTGACTAATCCAGTTGGGGGTTCATCTTGTTTGTGTATGTTATGTCGTGGTCTGATTGTATCGAGTCATGATTGCTCTTTTGTTTGTGATTGTTTTGTTCTGAACTTTGCGGGGTTCGGAATTATTTTGGGTATGGACTGGCTTAGGAAGTATGCGGCAAAGGTTGATTGTGAAAGGTTGGAGGTGACAGTCGAGAATGTGGAGGGGCGAAAGATTGTGATACGATGTAAGCATGAAGAAGGCGTCTTCATGAGCTTCATGTATTCGCTGGTTGTTCCACGGGATGGACTGTCATCTATGCCTATCGCTAATGGATTTGAGGATGTATTTGACGAGGTCAAAGGGTTACCGCCGCATAGAGAGATCGAGTTTCGTATAGATCTAGTTGAAGGAGCCAGACCTGTTGTGATGCCTCTTAGGCGGATTGCGCCTAGGGAACAACAGGAGTTGAAGGTGCAGGTTGATGATCTTTTACAGAAAGGATTTATTCGGCGCAGTGTGTCCGACTGGGGTGCACCAGTTGTGTTTGCAACCAAAGCGGATGGATCGTTGAGGTTGTGTGTGGATTATCGTGAGCTGAATAAGGTGACTAAGAAGAACAAGTATCCATTGCCGAGAATAGATGACTTGTTTGATCAGCTTCACGAAGCTAAGGTGTTTTCTCAGATGGATTTGGCAACGGGATTTCACCAGTTAAGAGTGGCTAAGGATAGTGTGCCGAAGACTGCTTTTAGGACACCATCCGGTTTCTTTGAGTGGCTGGTAATGCCGTTTGGATTGACTAATGCACCAGCATATTTTGTGGATCTTATGAATAGAGTGTTCAGAGATCAGTTGAGCAAGTTCGTACTAGTGTTCGTGGATGATATTCTGATTTATTCCAGAACTGAAGAAGAGCATAAGACGCATTTGTGTATTGTTTTGGAAATCTTATGGAAACATTAGCTGAAGGCTAAGTTTTCGAAGTGTCACTTCTGGAAGAGTGAAGTGAGGTTCTTAGGCCATATTATTTCTGGAAATGGAATAGCGGTTGATCCCGCCAAGGTAGCAGCAATCCAGGATTGGGGTAGACCTAAGAATGCATCCGATGTGAGAAGTTTTCTTGGATTAGCAGGATAATATCGTCGGTTTATCAAAGACTTTTCCAAGGTAGCTGCACCGTTAACAGGATTGACGAAAAAGAACCAAGTGTTCAGATGGGATGATAAGTGTGAGCAAGCTTTCAGAATCCTGAAAGAGCGATTGACAAGTGCTCCTGTTTTGACTATTCCAAGTGGGAATGATGAGATGGTGGTTTACACCGACGCATGTGGTACAGGACTTGGAGCAGTGCTGATGCAAAGGGATAAAGTTGTTGCGTATGCAAGTCGACAACTGAAGCCGCATGAAAGGAATTATCCGACTCATGATTTGGAGTTAGCGGCGATTGTATTTGCTCTGAAGATGTGGAGACATTATCTATTGGGAGTTCGATTCGAGTTGTTTACAGATCATAAGTCGTTGAAGTATCTTTTCTCCCAAAAGGATTTGAATCTTCGGCAGCAACGATGGCTAGAGTTTTTAGCATCATATGATTTTGGTATAGCTTATACTCTGGGAAAGGGTAACGCAGTGGCAGATGCGTTAAGTCGAAGACATGCAGGATTGGGAGCCATGTTTTCAGAATGGAAGAATCTCGAGTATTTAGCTGGATTTGACTTCAGGCCCAGATGTGAATTGGAACCTGAGATGTTGGCAAACTTATCAATAAGA
This sequence comes from Allium fistulosum, assembly GCA_030737815.1. Classification (NCBI taxonomy): domain Eukaryota; kingdom Viridiplantae; phylum Streptophyta; class Magnoliopsida; order Asparagales; family Amaryllidaceae; genus Allium; species Allium fistulosum. The sequence goes on along the minus strand of CM060905.1, from coordinate 489,842,390 downwards.
CCGACTCTTGTGGAAAGAATTGGCGAGAGCCAAAAGCGAGACGATAAGCTTGTTAAGATTATCCGTGATTTGGAATCTGGATTGGACCCAGAAAAGGATAAAGGATTCGAGGTTGATCGAGAAGGTTGGCTTCGGAAGCAAGGACGACTAGTTGTTCCCGATATAGATGAATTGAGAAGTGAAGTTTTGAAGGAAAGTCATCACTCGAAGTTGACAATTCATCCAGGTGGAAACAAGATGTATCGGGATATGAAGAGAACCTATTACTGGGAAGGTATGAAGAAGGATGTTGGAAATTTTATTTCCAAGTGCATGAACTGCCAGTTGGTAAAAGCTAAGCAGAAGAAGCCCAGTGGATTGCTTCAGCCGTTAGAAGTTCCTACATGGAAGTGGGAGCAAATATCGATGGATTTTATTGATGGACTACCTAGAACAAGAACGGGAAATGAAGGGATTTGGGTCATCATAGATCGTCTGACTAAGAGTGCAAGATTCATTCCTGTTCGATCGACTAGGACTGCATCAAAGTTGGCTGAGTTATATGTTAAGTGGATAGTTCGATTCCATGGTATTCCGAAGAGTATAGTGAGCGATCGAGATCCATTATTCACTAGTGGATTTTGGAAGAGCTTTCAGGAAGTTTTGGGAACCGAGTTATGTTTGAGTACAGCTTATCACCCTCAAACAGATGGTCAGACCGAGAGAGTCAACCGAGTTTTGGAAGATCTCCTCAGAGCTTGTGTTTTGGATTTCGGAGGATCATGGGAAGATCACCTTCATTTGGTGGAATTTTCGTATAATAACAGTTACCAGTCAAGCATTGGTATGGCACCATATGAGGCGTTGTATGGGAGACCGTGTAACTCTCCGACATGTTGGTTAGAAACCGGAGAAAAGCTGATGCTTGGGCCAGAGATGATTCGACAGACTTCGGATTGCATAGAGATCATTCGGCAATGAATGAAGGCAGCCCAAGACCGTCAGAAAAGTTATGCCGATAAGCGTAGTAAGGATTTGGAATTCGACGTAGGTGATATGGTTTTTGTGAAGATTTCTCCACTAAAGAATGTTATTCGATTCGGGAAGAAAGGAAAATTGACTCCGAGATTTGTTGGACCATTCCCGATCATCGAGCGAATTGGAAAGCTCGCCTACAGATTGGAGTTACCAGAAAAGATGTCGGGTGTGCACAATGTTTTTCATGTATCATATCTACGGAAGTATGTGCACGACTCGAATACAGTGGTTTATGCTGATAGCTGTGAAGATTTCGAAGTTGATCTAGTCGGTAAGAGATCTCGTAAGCCACTTCGTGTTGTGGAAACCGACACGAAACAGCTTAGGAGGAAGGTAGTTAAGTTGCTCAAGATACAATGGAGTGATGATGATAACGACTGTACATGGGAGGTGGAAGAGAGGATGAAGGCAGCTCATCCTGAACTCTTCAAGGTATGGCCCTAAGGTGTCGTGTCATCTAACGACATTGTAACTTGTTCTAGTTTTAGAATTCTGCATGCTAAGTTAGAATTGGATGCATGGTTTGTTGATTGCTATGGATGGTAGGCATGCAGGATAGTCTTTGATTGCTCTGGTTGTTTGGAATTTTGGGGGCGAAATTCCTAAGGGGGAGAGAATGTAACGACCCGTATTTTTACGGATCGAAACATCGTAAAACAGTTATTATCAGATTGTTAGTATTGTTAAGTCGTCCAGAGTTTAGGTCGACTAGAGCTTAGGTTGTCTGGAGGGTAAGTCGTGTGATGATTTAGGTCGTGGGGTAGGTTAGGTTGAGTGAACGACCTAAGAGATAGGAGCGACCTATAGAATTTGGCGACCTAAGGATTTTGGTTTAGGTCGTAGTGATTTAGGTCGTATGAGAGTTTGGAGCGACCTAAGGAAGTTGGCGAGTTAAGGAGTAGACGACCTAAGGTTTGAGCGACTTAAGGGAAGACTACAACCTAGGAGTTAGCGACCTAAGGGTTAGTAACCTACAGTATTTAGCGACCTAGTAGTGAGCAACCTAGTGGTGAGCGACCTAGTGGTTAGCGACCTATTAGTTAGCGACTTAAGAGCTAATGGTATAAGAGTTAGCGAGTTAGCGCAGTTAGGTCGTGAGCGACCTAAGTTCAGTAGTGGAGTAGTTAGGTCATTAGACGACCTAAGATGTTAAGTCATTTCCTAGCTAAGTTAGTTAGGTCGTGAGCTTCTGTGTGTGTTAGGTCGCGTAAGAGCTAAGCTGCATCTGGGTTAGGTCGTAGGTCGCGTGGAAGCGCATGTGCAGTTAGGTCGTTAGGTCGTAGAAGCGCTTATGCGTTAGGTCGCGTGGATGCGCATGTGTTAGGTCGTAGGCTGGAATTGTTAGGTCGTGGGTTTTTAGGTCGAGGGGTTTTTAGGTCGTGGACGACCTAAGAGCGAACGACCTAAGGGAAATCAGCCTATAAATAGGAGGGTTCTACTTCATTTTTGGGATCCGGATTTTGAAGCGACGAAGTGCTGCCATTTTGAGAGCTCGAGTTCTACACTTCTTCACTTCTTTTCTCCACTTTAATCTTGTGATTCCTTCCATCCAAATTGAAGATTCAAGGGCTTAGATTGAAGATCTACATCCATCAAAGAGAGATTTCATCGTTTGAAGCGGATTTGTGATAGATCGAGTTAGATCCTTCGCTGTCCAGATCTGAAGTGTGTAGCTTTTGAGGTGTTTAGGTGATTTGGTGAGTGGTGATTATCTCTCACACGGATCCAAAGGAGTATATCAGATCGTTGGCTTGATTTTGTGTAAAATAGTGATTTCCATGCATTTTCTTAACCCTAAGTATAGATCCATATAGATCCATTGTTCATGATGATTTGACATCCATTTTACTACATGTTAACCTATGCAAATTCATTCATCAAGATTATAGAGATATTGCTCATGTTTTCATGCTTGTTAGACTTTAGACTCTTTATTTACGAAATTGCCATTATTGCTATAATTGTCTATTAGATCATATTTGAATGCTTGATTACTTGGATTAATGTTTGACTTGATTGATTGCTATGAATTAGATGATTGATGATTTGATTTAGACAAGATGGTCGAAGATGATTCAAAAGCTAAGGGAAAGGCTCTTGAATTGGAAAAGATGCTCGTGGCATATGTAGCGGATGATGAAGCTCATATGGATAGATTTGATGATGATGATGTTGAGATGAGGCTTTGCTAGGAAGTGATGAAGCGAGGCATGATATGAGATAGTCTTGGTCTAATCCAGATGGGATCATTCCAAGCATGTTGATAACTCGGTGAAATGGTTCGAGTTGAGGATAATGGTTTGCTCGAGAGGCGCTTGAGCTAGTATGGAAATAGTCATCGAGGAGGATGACTAGAAGGCTGAGATCTCATCGTTGTTGAAGGTTCTAGCATGCTCAAAGCAAGAGTACGTTGGGCAGATTCGATAGTCCCTGAAGGCTACTGATTGGTAGTCGAGTACTCTGGGCAGATTCGATAGTCCTAGGCATGGGTTTCGACGATGTGCGGGGTTATGTCTAGAACCGGGGTTTCCATTAGCCCTTGACGGACGGATGAAAGAATGAGCCGGTCATTCAATTAACGATGATATCGAAGTAATGATAACAGTGATAGCCAGAGTCATGGATGTTTGTTTGTATCGTCATTCGGTCTCAAGAGCGGTATTTTCTGGGTGCTTATCTGATCTTCGTTTAGGCCTTGGGGGTTTGTGCTTGGAAAACATCGCCCTTGACTCGAGTGATAATTGCTTTACTTTAATTGTATGCTTTGCTATGTTTGCTTTGCTTAGTGTGTGTCTGGGGGCTATCACTGTAGAAAGAGGTGGAGTGGGAGGGTTGTATTCCTATTCCTTTTTCCTTTATGCTCTTTTGGTATGTTGTTAGTTAATTTACCGCTCACTAAGACTATTGTCTGACTCAAGGCTTTATGTTTTTAACTCTTATTGCCTTGGGCTGTTCGTCCATTTTGGGACGGGCAGACTAGGTAGCAGGTGATAGGTGCTGTTCTTGCTTTCCACGATGCTGATGACGAAGATGAGCTGGAGGATTGCATATTGTTTTCTTACCATATGTACTGGATGTTCCGCTGCTTGTATATTCTCTGAGTGTTATGTAGTGAGGCTTGATGTATTGACTATTCAGATGTTTGTATTCAACTATTATGAAGTTTTATTGATGAGATTCTATTCTGTGAAGCTTCACTATATATATATTCTATTGTATTTTTTCCATGCGCTGTGAGTAATACGATAGATTCTGCTGTTTTTAATTTACCTTGGTAATCGTCCATGGCTGCCTGGCACACTTTACAGCGCACTATCTCTAGGTTCTGTGCAGGGGTCATGGGCGGTCGTCACATTTACAGTGACTTAATACAAGTTTATATAACAATTCAGTGTTGGTTATTACAGTAATTACAGTGTTCAATTTCGACTGTAATTAAATCTGATTAATTAAAATTCAATTCCAATAAATTGTTTTAAATTTGATTTCAGACTTTTATTCTAATAATTATAACTCGACAGACATAGTTACCATTTGTCTTATATTTCATTACATTAATACTTTCCAATTTCCATCCTCGTATTAACTACTATAATCAATTATATTGGAATTTTGTCAATTTTTAACATTAATTAAAATTTAAAATCCCTATTACTTCATTTATCTTGATTTCACTCTTTCATTAAATCGATTATTTCCTTATGAAATAAAGTTAACATTTCTATTCATTTTATTACATTCAAAATTTGCAGTTATTGTCTTAACTCACATAAATGTAACATTTAATTTCATTTAACTATATTTGATTTCCAATTTAAATTTAACAGACCAAATAAATAGGTAACGTATATTAATTGTTACTATTAACTTTTAATCACACTTATAAGTTCATTATTTGCAAGCAAATGTTACAATTACTTATCTAACACTGACTTTCTCAATTACCATTTATTATATATTATTTCATTAATTAATTCAATACATTTGTTTCCTTATATTCAATTTATAGCCAAGCATAACATTTAACTTATTTCAATTAATTGGGGTTTCATTCAAATTGTTAATGATTAACTTTAATTAACATTGTTACATTTTATTTTAGTTAAAATTTCATTAGTACATCACAAATTTTTATTTCTTTCAATATTAAATTACCAAAATCTTATTAAATTAAAAAATTTAATTATCGAAATTTACGGGTCGTTACAGAATAAAGGTGAAAAGAAAAGGAAAAAATAGTATGAGTTGCTTCACAAATGGATATCGATGAAAAGGAAATCAAAGTAAATAATAAATGTGAATTAACTGAAATAAAATGCATGCAATACTTCAATAGTGGATTCATTGATTTTTTTTCTAAATAATGGAATGGAAATAGCTTGTGTAAGTATATGGATGTAAAGTAATGGAAAAATAATCATTGTATGAATAAATGGGAAATGCATTTGTAAATCATTATATGAATGAATGAAACTGAAGAACAGTAAATAATGTGAAGGGAGATTAATAAGAATAAACTTAAATAATATTTGGAATTCTGGTTTGTTTTGGCTTATGGGATGGTCGGGAAAGGATACTTCTAAATGTATAAAATGTATGAATAATCTATTAAGTTTTATCAAAATGGTTGAGTGTATGGTATACTTAGTAGTTTATTTATCATTTTATATGATTAAAAGTTCTGAACCTAAACAGACCATTTGTTTTGGTTGTTATGGATGGATGGCTGATTATTTTAATTGTATATGATGTTTGTATTATTTTGTTTACAAGTGACTATTTTTATGTTGTGTTGATTGTTTTGTTATCAATTGAAACAACTTAAATATTTCTCTTTTATTAACTCTTTGGATTATATAAGTGAAAGACGGGTTTATGGAAGCAATGGCTACTGCTTTTGGTTTCATAAATAAGCATTGTTTGCTCGACAAATAGGTAAGTTTTTGGATTACAGTTTTATAGCGAAATTATATAGTTTTCCCGTGGTTTGGGATATATTGTTTTGAAATATTTGATATATATTGTTATTATCCGTATTATTATTTCTCCCAGACCTCTATGTACAAAGGAGACTCTACCGAAATTTTCCGTGAATTTTGGACTTAGAAATTTTTTGTGAAAGTGGAAATGTTTTTCAAACTTTATTTAACTTGAATATGAAAGGATTTAATTGTTGTTAAATTGATATATTTTATTTAAATTATTTAATTATGTAAATTAATTGTTTATAAATTGAATACTTTGAATAAGATATATTGATTCCTTAATTCCTTCTTTCTCTTCTTTTTTCCTTTTCGATGACGAAAAGTTTTGAGTGGGGGAGAGTGTAACGACCCGAAATTTTCGATAATTAAATTTATTAATTAAATAAGATGTTGGTGTTAATATTGGAAGAAATAAAAATTTGTGATTTATTAATAAGAAAAATAACTAGAATGTAATGTTAGTAATGTTAATTTAAGGTAATGTTTAACTATTTTATCGTAATTCCAATTAATTGGGATGATTGGAAAGTTATAATTGGTTATAAAGTGTAAATAAGAAAATAAACAAAATGTTGTATATAAATGGTAAAGTTTTATGTAATTAATTGAAATTGGCTAATATAGAATAATTAATCAGTATGTGAATCCATTTGCTTTTGTTTGTAAACAGTAGACTTAGAAATGGGTTTGAATTGGTAAGTTATAACAATGGTTTAATTAGAAATTCACTATTTAATTCGTTGAAAATCAATTAGAAATCAATTGCAATTAATGTACTCAAATATTGCAGTAAATATGAATTAAGATGATAATTGTAGAATATGGATGTAATAAAACGTAAACAAATGTTAATTATGTCCATAAAGTAATGATTGATGGAATAATAAGATATAAATCAAAACAAATGGATTTAATTGAATTCAAGTTATAATTAATGAATTTATTTCAATTGAAATTAAACACTGCAATTAGTGAAATAATTAATATTGAATTGGACATAGGAAATTGGTTTTAAAAAGATTGTTAATTTTTGTGTAATTAGAAATGATGAAATTTGTTAATTATAAAATTTGAATTGAAAAAGCGATTTAATTAATTTAATAATAATTAATTTAATTAACGTGAAAATAGCCATTTTGGCCATGGTCTCGGATTTCGACGAAACAAGTTTCATCGGATCCGTAACGGTGAATTATTGTAGGATTTCAAGTTTCGTAGTGATCGAACTTTTCGTTTGATCGTACGGGCTTGAAACACGTAGAAATCAATTTAATTGAATTCAATTGAAATAAACTGATTTTAAAGCTAACTTCTTCATATAATGGAATTAGGACTTGAAACATATTCCATTGAGTTTAAAAATATCGAAAACATCCACTTTGATATATGGGATGACCCACTTTCGTTTCGGAACGAAATGGGCTTTTTGGGTTGTTTCGTTCGTACCAATTTGATACGTGTTCATTATCTTATTGGGCTTTGTTCATATAAATAGATCTTTTTTAAACCCTAGCAGCCTTTTTATTTCTTATCTCAGTACGTACAATTCCATCTATTTGCTTCTCTCTTCTCAATGGCTGAAAACCTAAATCCCCAAATACAATTCAAATCAAAAATCAATTTCAAAATTCAAACTCCTCCAAACCATGACATATTATATACCATTTCGAAGCTCTCAACGAGCGTAATTCACTGGTACAATTTTTTTTTGCAATCAAATAATTGTTTATCCAGTAATATATGATTTAATCTCGAGCGTTCAATTTGAGGATGATCAACAGGGTCGGATCGTCGAACGGAGGGTAGGGTGTTATGGAGATTGTCGAGCGCTGTTTATCCGTGTAGCTCGTTCGTCGTATCAACGGCCAGATCGTCATGATAATTCGCTAGGGTTTGTGATAAGGTCGGTGGCGGCTCCATTTTTTGCGGCTCGCGATCGAGCTGAGGGATCGTGGGTGGTCGCGTGAGCGTATGGGGCCGGCGGCGAGGTTTTGGGTGGCTGCGATGGCCAACGGCGGAGTCGGAGGCAATGCGATGGTGGCGGTTGCGTGCGTGAAGGGGTAGGGTTCGTGATCGAAACAGTAGCAGTTAGGGCATGGGAAGGAGATGACGTGGCTGGGTATTATTTTTCTTTCTTTTATTCTGTATTTTATTTAAATTTCAATTCGATCGTTCTAACTTACATATCTTTTGCATACGAACTCGGATTCACGCACGGTTTGTTCCGCTGGGATCGTATCAAAATTTCGGACATTATGGAACTTGTTTGGATGAATTCTAAGAATGTTGAATTTTGGGCCTTATTTTGGATTAAAAATTGATTTGAAATCAAAGGTGAGTGTTTTGACCCACTCACAACTACTAGATTATCTTATGTTAGTTAAATTTAATTTATGATGTAATTAGAAATTGATTGATTGATGTTTGTAATATTTAAATTGTCATTCCAGTTAAATCTGACTTTTATTGAATATTATCGCCATTAATTTAATATTAAATTCTAAATTGCCAGTTAGTACCCGTTATTGATAATCAGTCACTTATTATTGTTTATTGATTGGTTTGAATGGTTATTATGGTGGATGTTGATATTGGATGACCGCATGTTATATTCTTATATTGTCTTCACACTGCAAGTTCCTTATGGGTTGAAATTATGCATACCCAAACGATCTGATAGACTAGAGGAAATCAGTATGAGTTGAAATGATAGACTTAAGCGATTTCATGGATTTGTAATTAAATTTGGGATTGCGGGTTGAAATGATATATATCCGTAAATATAAAATAATTGCAGATTGAAATGATAAACATCCGTATCACTTGACCATAGGGTAGAAAATTTTATACGGACATCGGATTGGTTAAATTAAAATGATTTTTAAATCCTTAAATTTTGAATTCAGTTAAATGATATTTTGAAATAAAATTTGATTTATATAAACTGAATTATTTTTGAAAATCCAAGATTTAAATGTTAAAATTGGAGTTGGTTTAATGATTTGGTTAAAGAATAAAAACGAAAATTTCAAAGTTGGAATTTGAAATATAAACGAAATTTATCGAAATTGAGTTATTGAAAATGTTTGAATATTTAAACTCTGGAATCTATGAAATTAAAGTGCTTTAAAATTGTAGTTCAAACATGAGTTTGAAATCGATATAAATTGAAATGATCTTTATGGGAATTTGAATTGAAAGAAAATTTAGTTTTGTTGAAATCTGGATGTTGTCCAGATTTGTTGAAATGGAAGAAATAGTTTAAATTTGATATTAATTTCAAATTAATTGTTTTAATAGAAACTGTTTAGAAATATATTATTCAGATTTATTTAGATTTTCAAACCATTTTATATTAAAGTATTAAATCTATTTTTAAACTATTTTAAAGTATTTTAAACTATTAAAACCATTTAAAACTATTTTAAAGTATTTTAAACCATTTTAACTATTAAAAACTATTTTAACCTATTTTAAAACTGTTTTAAGCCATTAACTATTTTAAAGTATTTAAACTATTTTTAACTAATTAAACTATTTTAAACTATTTAAAACTATTTATGACTATTTAAACTACTTTTTGAATTTTAGACCGTGTAAAGTTGATGTGTTTATATTTAAATCCTTGATTTAAAAGTGAATATGGTTAAATGATGTTATAATCTAAGTTGGGATTTGAAATGATATTTTCTAGTGAAATAACATATTCTGAGTAAATATGATGATTTTAAAATGAGGGTTTAACCTATTTTGGAAGTATGATCTCAGAAGTAAATATGTAACGACCCGTAAAATTTTCAATAATTTAATTTGTTAGGTTAATAAGTTTTGGGTGATTTAATATAGAAAAAAAAACTTTATGTATTAATAATTAAACAATGGTAATTAGAACTAATTAGTAACAATTGAAATGAAGTCCTAATGATGAATAATGTAAATTAGTTATAAATTTGAATGTAAGAAACAAGTGTGAATGTTGAATCATTAATGAGATAATATGTGATAAATAGAAATTGAAGTAAATCAGTGTTAATTGAGTAATTGTAACATTTGATTTGTAAATAATAATGGATTCATTAATGTGGATTAAAGTAATAGTAACTGGTGTGAGTTACTATTTAATTGGCCTATTAATTTAGTTATAACAGTTATATTTGAGTATAAATTTAAATATAAGTAAATAAGGGTAAGTGATGTATAAATAAATAAATTTGTATAATTAATAGTAATTAAATGAATTCAATTTTAGGTAAGTAATTATGAAAATTAGTTGAATATATGATAAACTTAAGTGTAAATTAAAGGGTAGTGATAACAGCTATTATAAGTTGCCTATTTAGTCTATAAAATAATTAGAAAATCTTTATTGTCATTAATGAGAATTTATGCAGTAATGGGAGGTGTGAATGTATAAAATAAATAGAAACGTAAATTTATTTATAAAGTAATAAATTGGTAAGAGGAATGGAACTAAGGTAAATTAATTAATTGGTTTAAATCTTAATTGATGTGTACAATTGACAAGATTTCACATTTAGAAATGTAACATTTTATACAAATTTAAGATATATATATATATATATATATATATATATATATATATGTTTCTTTTTCCCGTAACTCCTGCCTTTTCCGTTTCTTAACATTCGTTTCCACTTTCTTGCTATCCAAACTCCTCATAGCCGTGCATATCAAGTTGAAATTCACGTACAAAAATTTGTTTCCCATCTCTCATTTTCCATTTGCATTTAAGAATAAAATATATATATAAGTTTCTTTCTCCTTAAATGCTTGCCTTTTTAAATTGCCTTGCCTCTTTATTGTTTTAGCCGTTCACCATTGTTTAAGACGTGCATTACTCCCATCAAATCACATTCAAATTTTCCCAAATATCTCACTTCTTCATTTGCCTCTTCTGATTGAAAGATATTACATAATGTGATGCCCCACCTCTATACTCACGCTAGCCAAGGACACTACTGGGTAATGCCGTCAACTAGCACGAAGAATAAGGCTGTTGAGGAACGACCATCCGTGTAATTGCTTTGTGCGAGTACTGATATGTCAGATAGCATAACATGCATTTCATTTCAAGAGGAAATCCGACATACCGATACAAACTCAAAGCTACCACACAGTGGCTAAGTGGACCTCGGAAACAAATATAGAAACAAGCATAATCGTAAATCAGTCACAGATGTTCATATCTCAAAGGCGGAAACAGATATGAATATAACACATAAAAGCGTACATCAGAGTAGTGGTCAAAAAGATCCACAATATCACAAAAGAATAGATACAAGTGCTAGACAAAAGAATAATTATACATCAAGGAGTCTCTATCTCTAATGTATAATAACAAAAACTACAAAACTGTGTAGTTAGACAAAAGTTAGAAGATGATCCCAGATAAGGAGTCAAGCAGAAGCACATGTAACCTCTCGGTCTGACCCGAGTATTATTTAATAAGAAAATAATAAACGGATCAGTCTAGCTATAATTATCGTTAAAGAAATGAGATAGAAGTAGAGATATAATAAAAACGTATGATAACTTTTATGTCATACCAGGACAAATATGATTTAAACAACAACAAAATCATAAAATATCTCAAGAATCTCAAAGCACCAAAAGGAATATCATATTCTTTATTTTATTCACCAAACTACAATATTGATAAACATATTAATGCCAATCGCAAAAGTTGGTGAAACACAAATTCTAGAAATCATCAATTAGAAATCCAGAAATCAAAAGGGGGAGGCCTATCACAAACAGGAGCATGAAAACTCACCAACACGTGTATCATAAACGGAACGCTATTCCATGGTCGCTAACCATAAATTTTGAGCCGAAGCTCCACAAACGGCCCGAAGACCACGGGTCGCTACCCCGCCAAATTGAACCGAAGTTCCACAAATGGGAATTGTAATCTCCAACAAACAAATAGACATCGCACATCGCTAGTCTAAATCACAAAATGATCTTCATTGATCAATAAAAGTGTCGATTACACTAAGCTAGTAAATATATGAGTTTAGCTTCATGTCCCATAACCATTAGCTTAACTTAAATATTTACGAACAAATTGTAGATTCCCACTCGAAAATTGTCACAAGAATTTCAATCGAACAAGTCCAAAAATTAACCGACGAAGTAAACGCAAGCGTTTCATACCACTTATTTTGCTAAGCCGTTTAATTATATTTTCTCATACGAATGAGGTAAAGGTTTGTGTATACTAATAGATTGGAAAACGGTTTTGTAAACGAACTTTGTAATAAAAATAGAGTTGAAATCATCTTTGTAAAAGAGTTTGAATATTTACTACTAGTATAGAAACCTTTACATTTAGAAGTGACAAATCACAAAATGATTGTAGAAACAATCAATCAAAAAATCCACATTTGAAAATGTGAATTAAATCCAAAGAAATCTATACCGAATCCATCAAAATGGATATTCTCAAAAATCCCGAAAAAGAAGTCATCAAAGTCAATAATAAATGATAACAACAAATCAGATAATCACGAATCGATAAAAATTGGAATCTCAAGCTAAATAGGCAAAATAGGCAAAATCAAGCAGGTCAGTCGACTGGCCTTCTGCAGTCAGTCGATTGAGCCAGAACCTGAGAGTTTTCAGACCCTGCAGTCAGTCGACTGACTGCAGGGAGCCAGTCGACTGGCTGTAGCTGAAACTGTTTTTCAGCCTATCAAATGGAAGAGCAAACTCTCACCATTTGCAACCGGTCGAGCAATGGACTTTAGGGGCTTTTGCCAATCGACACCCCAGCCCTATAGGCTCTCCGATTCACCATCAAAAGCATGTTCACAAATCAAAGCTAGGATTTTCATAGTTTTGACTTCAAAACACCAAAAATTGGAATGTTCACCAAATCAACTCAAATCAAAAGCAAATGAATATGCACAAGTGTTAGGAATTCATACCTAACAACAAAGATAGCTATAGACATAGATGTGAGTTAAAGAACTCACATTTTAACCAAAAAACGATGAAGGAGAAGCTTGAAAGCAAAGGAAGATCAACTACACCTCAACTCTAACTCTAGAGGCTTGAATCTAAGCTCAAAAGAGGAACATTTCCTAAGTTAGGTTTAGGAAATTTCTGAAATTAAAGAGGAGAAGAGATGGAGAAGATGAAGAGGAGGCTTACCAAAGCTTTTCCAAGAGTTTGGAGCAAGACTTGAGTTTGCAAATGGAATCTAGGGCTTGGAATTTCTAATTCCTATACTCTTCCCCCATTTTCAGTTTTGCTTGAGTGTTTGTAAAAATGAAATAAGTGAATGGATGAAGAGGGGCTGAGTTAGGGTAATAGAATGAGTTGGGTGAAACCCAAACCCAAAAGCCCACTTAGAAAATAGCAAAATTCAACTTACTCCAAACATATCGATGTTTATACTCAAAAAAATTATAAACGCCATTTTGGACTCAAAGGAGGTGGTTTCGAGTCCCAATTCGACTGTTTACAAAAAGTAGCTTTTCGGACTTTAATCCGATTAACGTTTCTATATTTAAATAAAATATTTAAATATTCAATCGTAAAATATGCAGGTTGTTACACATAAGTTATTTTATTAAATGGGAAATAAATCCCCTTTAATATTTTCTTACTATTTATTCTTTTGGCCATTCATATCTCAAACCCTAGCCGCCACTACCATTTGTAAATCACGTACAAAAAACTTCTCATTCATCTCTTTTCTCATTTCTATTTCCTGAACAAAAATTTACTGTAAGTTTTCTAATGTCTTCCTCCTTCCTTCTCTCTTTATTTCTTTTGTTTTTCTTCCTCCTATGCTCGGCCTCTCCACCATATTTCCGACCTCATCTCCTCTCCACCTTCTCCATGATCACCTCCATCATCTCATTACCATCCACCAAACATGGTCGTGACCTATAGCTCAAAATCCATCACCAAACAATGAAAAAAACTTAGCCTAGATCACATATTCCATCACCTCCTCTCCTATTAGCCTCGGCCACAACCCTACACCAACCACCTTGCTTTGCCTAACCCTAGACGTGCCTATGATGCCTTGACTAGATCTCAACATATAAGGCCGAGCCACATGAAGCCATAGGCCGAACCTTTGTGTGCTTGTAACCTTTCTTTTGCTTGCCTCTTTGCCTTCCACTCTTGTTGTTTAAAAGCAAGGTTATGTTCTTTGTTTCACCTCTTTTCATTATTTTAATTTCTAAATTTTGTGTTGAATCATAATCTTATGTTTGTGATAATTGTTTGCATACAAGATTGGATCTGACTATCCATCTACTCAAAAATCTTGTTGGTGCCTAGTTGTGCTTTCGGAATTTGTTTTATGTCTCTTGTTTGTTATCTCCAGCTTTAAAAAAGTGAGTTTATCACTCTCGACATACGTACTTTTATAATTGTGAAACAATGGCATGTGAATTGTAGAAAATTTATATGTTATGTTAATATGTTCATACATGCCTGTGATATGATTATATGATGTTCAATTCTGTTTATATATTTGCTACATCATCTTATATGATTATATGTTCCACTGTTCATTTATTTCTGTATCTCACACCGCAAGTTCCCTATCACTATGGGTTGAAATGATACATACCCGAACGGACATTAGAATAAGGAAAAATCATTATGGGCTAAAATGATAGGCTTGAGTGATTTTATTGTAATTTATTTGACTTGGGATTGCGGGTTTGAAATGATAGAACCCGGATTTTTTTTTTAAAATTACGGATTGAAATGATACATATCCGTATCACTTGACCTAGGTTAGAAGATATTATACAGGCCCATGGTTATATTTTTAAATAATATTTTCCTAAAAATTATTGAATATTTTGAATGTTTTAAATATATAAAATTTGAGCTAAAAGATTTGATTTAAATGACTTAAATATAAGAAGATGTTGGTTTTCTATAAGTTAAGATTATATAAGTCAATAAGTGGCTTTAATGGAAATTTTAAAGATGTGTTGGTTTTAAATTGAATTAAAGACAATTATTGATGATAAATAACTTAATAATATAATTGGACTTAATATGGAATTTTAAATCTAACCTAGTAATGGTAATGAATTTTACTTTATGAAACATGCATGTTTTGTGTAATAAATAATGTATTTTAAATTGATAAAAAAATACAGTTTTGCTTGGACTTTGGTAATAAAATTTATTTAACTAAATTTATAGTTATTTGATGTCAAATGAATATATTTATAAGGAAATTTGATTGTTATATTAACAATAGTAAGATATTCTATTTATGAATATGTTTGTAAAATAAATAATTAGGATTTAAATGGAAGGAAATTATAATTTAAAATACGATTTAACTTGATAATTGGAAAATTTGGTTCCAAATGAAATTGTTAAGTTAAGTAAATAAATGGGAATTTATTTTTATTTATGAAGTGGGTATTTTAAAATAAAATGTTAGGTTATTTGTTGAAATAAAAGTTAAGTAAAAGAATGTGCTTTTGACTTAATAAATGAATTATAATTTAATTTGGATATTTATTTATAAAAGTTTATCTTATTGAATCATAAGTTTAATGATATCCAAATGAATAATTTCTGAAGCGGAAGATGTAATTTTATAAGTTAAAAATGGCTAGAATTGGAGTTTTAATGTTTCTAAAAAGTTAAGCAATTTATAAAGGATTGACTAACAAATGAAATTAATTTAAATTCGACATTTATTAATAAAAATGTTGTTTTATTAAAATTTATAAGTTAAGTAATATCCAAAAGAATTTTTTTGGAAAGTGGAATGAGTTTGATAAGTAAAATGAGGAAAATTGAAGATATATTGTTTTAAAGGGTATAACAGAAATTATAGCGTTTCTGAAATGCTGTGGTTAAATGAACTATGGCTGGAAATATACTAAAAAGACCTATAACTGCATTTCTGAAGTGCTGTAATTTCTGGAAATTGAACTATGGCTGAAAATATACTAAAATATACTAAAAGGACCTATAACAGCATTTCTGAAGTGCTGTAATTTCTGAAAATTTGAACTATATGCTAAAATTACTAAATAAACCTATAACAGCATTTCTGAAATGCTGTAGTTTCTGATTTTGAACTATGTTTTGATATATACTAAATATACATACCGCAGCACTTTATAAATGCTGTTGTTTTGAAAATTTCAACGTTTGAAATGATTGAACGAATGAACTTAGAAATGTTACAACTTTGAAATGAATATTATTTGGCATTGAATTTAAATGGTTTGGAAATGATTTTTTTTTAAAATTGTATTTAATTAAGAATTGTCTTTAAATATATTAACTTGGAACTTATTGAAATTTAAGATTTAAGAATGTGACTTTATAAAGTGGTGGTTAAGATGATTTAAAGGAATATTTCAATTTTAATAAATTGAAGGAAATATTCAGTGATTTGGAAATGGAGATTTTATTTAAATGATATATTGATTCGGTTTTGGAATTTAAATGATATATTATGGCTTTGGTTTTTGAAATGGGAATGATATTTTTGTTTTGAAGTATAAACTAGTTTTGAAATGGATAATGATATTTTTAGCTTTGAAGCATAAATTATTTCGAAATAAATATCCATGGGTTATAATAACGATTGGTTGGCAAAGAGACCAGGATCGAATATGGGCATACTCTCTGTCGATATCGAAAACCACTTTGACAACCGTGTACGCGGTGGAGATTCCAAAATGAAGTCGGATGGTGGCGACGATCCTATTGAGGTATGAACGTGGACCCGACTCCCGTGAGTTGGCATAAGGTGGCTAAACAGGAGCGATTGACGGGCCAATAAGGTAGCACCTCTGATCGGACGCATTTCTTCGATACCATTCTATTACTTTGTGATTGGTGGCCACCCTTCGATTTTTTATTTGGGAGTGTGTTTTGAGGTGGGCGGTAGTGGCTGCTATGCGTTTCCACCAGCCCGGATGCGTAATTGGTATATCTACTCTGGCATTGCCTAGTTGTGCCGTGTCACCTACCATATCGAGCTTTACTACGAGTTTCTATTTGTGTCGTACCTATGGAGTATCTTCTCGTAGTCTCTCGAGGTATGCAGGTACTGTATAGACTATTGACATTATTATGTGTTAAGGGCTATATGGGTAACCCCTTAACGCTACTTAAAAGTAAGTTTATTTTACTATAAACATTATTATATTAGCGAAATATTACTACATAGTAAATAGTTTAACAGATCCTTAAAGAATGGGCTATCCCAAGCATTCTTTAAGTAACTTGTAACTTTATATTACTGTTCACTTGAGTTGGTTTACATTGTATAAGTATGTATGTCCTAACTCGAGTGTTTTGTGTTTTGATTTACGCTCGGGTCAGACGGAGTGATACAGCATTGGAGACTCACCTTGGAGTTGGAGATTTCTTGGAGATACAGCTATCTATTTCGCTTTCGGTTATCCAATTGATTCCAGTGATGTATTCAGATCTTGTATTTGACTATTGTATTGAGACACCTTTGTATTCGTGATTTCTATTGTATCTTGTTGAACTCTGTTATTACATATATAGTAGCTTCATGAACTACTATTTCTTGCTTCCGCTGCATTGTTATTACTCTGTGTCTGTGATCTGTGATTTATTTACTGTATATTCTGAGTTTTTCCTAATTTTATTTACAATCTATTGTTTTGAATTATTCAAGTCCGACATGTGTGGATTTATTGTCGATTTGAATGGTCCAAAATAGCGGGTCGTTACATTTGGTATCACAGCTTTGGCTCTAGGAAAAACTTAACATATATGGGAAATTTATTTACAGAATCACTTTCGTTCGAGCTTGAATCTCTTCCTTTTTGACTCGATTTTGAATTTTGGAACATCCCTGCGGTTCCAAAATCCATTCTTGTCTCTCTCTATTTGTCTTCTTTTGATTCTGGAGTATCCCATAACTCCACTTCGAATGATCTTTATAATGAATAGGGGGTCTCGCCAATCTTCGAATGATTGTAAAGGGGTGAAACTCCTTTACAAGAAGCATTGATTCACTGAAGATGTCTGCATCCTCAGTTTACAATGCTATATATCTCTTGTTATCCCGAATTCTATCTCTTGAGATCAGACGTAGGTTCGTCCTAGAACTCTACATCGATCTTATTCTTGAAGTCACGGTTGACCCGGTCAAGGTTGCCCGCGATTTATATAAGCTTATTCATTCCCTTATTCTGCTATTTAATCATCTTGTCTTTTGTTTCCAACTTATCTTCAAATCATTCTTGAAGTGTATTTGTAAACTAATATTTAAATGTTTTAATATACATTGTGTTGTTTGAGTTGTTGACATTGATTTGGGTTTCCGATCGATTCGTCTGATCAACGCTATCGATAGGATCTCCAAAACACTTAAACAGAGAAAACTGACACCATATTGTTTTCAAACTTGGTAAATGAGAAATTTTGTATAATCATATTATATATATGTATAATTTTCTGAAATTTTATAGTCAATTGAATTGGATGTTAAGAAATAATATTTGATTTGTATATATATTGTAATCATTGGCTTTGTTCATATATAAATAGTTGAACTATAAAACATGGTTATAAATTAATTTGGAAATTTAAATGAATTTAAAACCAAGAATTTGAGAATTTAATTTTCGATGATTTCGAACTTTGGTTTTAAAAGGATATATTATTTAAAGTATTTTCGAATAGAAATTGTTTCCAAAGAATTTTAAATGTTTAAATCAATGCTCTTCTCTTTGTCGCTGGAAAATAATTTCAATGATGACTGCAGCATCATCGACATTCATTTTCGAGTTTTTAAGCAAAGAGACCATTCTGTAGCCTTGCTACAGTTTTATTTTGGAAAATTTAATTGATTTGAATTTCTAAAAATATGACTTGATTTATAATATATATGTTGATATATGATTTAAAATTTGGTTTGATGTATATTATGTATATATATTTATTTATCTCTAGGATAATTTGAAGCTAATCGGAAATTTAACTCTTAAATTTTATCCTAGGTGATGATTTCAAATTATAAAATGAAGCCAAAAATTGAATAAATGTTTAAGCTTGAATAATTGAGTTGGGAAAAAATTTATTTGTACAATACTCTATTGCATTCCAATATAACTTACCTTAACTATTTAGAAGTTAACAATGCAATTGGATAATGTACAATATAAAAGGATTTTATTAATAAAATTTGAGTGGTTATAATAAATGTTATACACTAAAATTTTAGTTATAAAAGATTAATAAACGTAAACAGAATAAAAGTTAAGTGAATAATTTATGATTTAAAATGGTGTTAAAGGAATTTATAAATAAATTGGAGTAGTTATAATAAGTGTAAATATACTTAATATATGTGATTAGATATATTAAATGGAATAAAATTAAATAATAATCTGGAATAAAGAAGAATTAAATTTATTGCATAAATTATGAGCATAATAAATGATTTACAAATTCACGACTTTGGAAAATTGTTAATTTAAGATAATTGTATGATGAGATAATGAGATTTAAAAATAGTTAAGACTTATTTAAATTAGGTGAAATCAAATGGATGAAATCAATTATTAATTTAAGTTGAAATTTTCATGGTTTAAAATTTATTATCTTATTTTGTTTTCCAATCTCTTTCCTTTCGGATGTTCCTGTTTTCCTGCATCCTAAGTGGGAATTGAATTCCGAATTGATTTTATTCCTGAAGTTCAACCCATAGTCCTTCCCTCCAGAAGAACTTATCCTTACCTGTCAGTTCTGGAAACTTTTCATAAATCATTGAGTACTCACCTGAATCTGAGCACTGCTTACCATCCACAGACCGATGGTTAAACAGGAAGAGTGAATCAGGTTCTAAAGGATCTCCTTCGTGCTTATGTTCTTGAATTTGAAAGATCATCTCCATCTTGTAGAATTCACCTATAACGACAGTTATAATGTCAGTCTTCTTTCATCTTGTCTTAATCCTATCTCGTTCTATCTGTTTTGGGTATAAATTAATTTAATTTGAATTGAATTTATATGGTTAAAATCATTGATTTTATTTTGAGTTTCAATTTAGTGTTCTTTCAGGGTGTTTCTATTCTCCTACCTTCTTCCTTTTCGGGGACGAAAAGTTTTGAGTGGGGGAGAGTGTAACGACCCGTAAAATTTTCAATAATTTAATTTGTTAGGTTAATAAGTTTTGGGTGATTTAATATAGAAAAAAAATTATCTATTAATAATTGAACAATGGTAACTAGAACTAATTAGTAACAATTGAAATGAAGTCCCAATGATGAATAATGTAAATTAGTTATAAATTTGAATGTAAGAAACAAGTGTGAATGTTGAACCATTAATGAGATAATATGTGATAAATAGAAATTGAAGTAAATCAGTGTTAATTGAGTAATTGTAACATTTGATTTGTAAATAATAATGGATTCATTAATGTGGATTAAAGTAATAGTAACTGGTGTGAGTTACTATTTAATTGGCCTATTAATTTAGTTATAACAGTTATATTTGAGTATAAATTTAAATATAAGTAAATAAGGGTAAGTGATGTATAAATAAATAAATTTGTATAATTAATAGTAATTGAATGAATTCAATATTAGGTAAGTAATTATGATAATTAGTTGAATATATGATAAAATTAAGTGTAAATTAAAGGGTAGTGATAACAACTATTATAAGTTGCCTATTTAGTCTATAAAATAATTAGAAAATCTTTATTGTCATTAATGAGAATTTATGCAGTAATGGGCGGTGTGAATGTATAAAATAAATAGAAACGTAAATTTATTTATAAAGTAATAAATTGGTAAGAGGAATGGAACTAAGGTGAAATAATTAATTGGTTTAAATCTTAATTGATGTGTACAATTGATAAGATTTCACATTTAGAAATGTAACATTTTATACAAATTTAAGATATATATATATATATGTATGTATGTATGTTTCTTTTTCCCGTAACTCCTGCCTTTTCCGTTTCTTAACATTCGTTTCCACTTTCTTGCCATTCAAACTCCTCATAGCCGTGCATATCAAGTTGAAATTCACATACAAAAATTTGTTTCCTATCTCTCATTTTTCATTTGCATTTAAGAATAAATTATATATATAAGTTTCTTTCTCCTTAAATGCTTGCCTTTTTAAATTGCCTTGCCTCTTTATTGTTTTAGCCGTTCACCATTGTGACGACCCGAAATTTCTGGATATTTGAAATTGAGATGTTTAATTGATTTTAAATATTTGAAGGTTAGTTTAATTTGAATTTCTAATATCACTAACTAATTGATAATTAAATTAATTAATTTAATGGTTGGGAATTGGGTAAAATGTTGAATCTGGAATTCTAAGCTTGTTAAAAATATTTCAGTAGCTTATAAAATTTATATTAATAGTACTGAGTATAATGGAAGCTTTAGAATTGAATTTTTAAGTGTTTTGTTCAGCTTTGAGAATATATCGTTTAAATCGATATTTAAAAATAGCCTTCCGGGGCACAGTCTTGAAATTTGACGAAACTAGTTTCATTGGATCTGTAATAGTGTATTATTATCGGATTTCAATTTTCATAGTGATTGGAGTTGTTGTGTGAGCGTACGATATATAAACGCGCTGAAATCTCTATCGAAGATTCAATATAATTACTGGTCTAAAAAGCTATCTTCTCCATACGATCGAATTAAGACTGGAAACCTTTTCCATTGCGTTTTGAATAGGGGTATAACATTACAAACGCCTAGCGGCATGCCTCGATAGGAGATCAAATTTTTGAGTTGGGATTTCAAGACGATTTAAATTTAAATATATGATATATTGTTTGACTGGTCAAAATCTCCACATCAACTGTTTACTTTCCATCAGTACCTTTCCCCTTCAATTCAAAAGATCACTGTAGCTGACAGAGCCTTCTCTAACACACTTTCCTTTTAAAACAAATCCAAGAAAAAGAAAGGAAAAGGGTGTTGGCCCTTAAACTAGAAAGAAGAAAACGAAAATTTTTCTTTAGTTCAAACAAACACAGTAACGTCATATTGTAGATGGCCACTTCCCTTTCAAAATCAATATTAATGGCCGAACATTTAGAATCGAAATCACGAGCCTTCCTTCTTTCGTATCAAATCTCATCTTCCCCTTTTCTCTTAATCCAGTTCAAAATATGATTAGCTGTTCGAAATCAAATTGTTCGATTGCGGAAATCAGATCGCGAGCTTCGTTCGCGAGGCATACTCAGGGTCGATCGCAGATCTGGGAGGTTGCGAAATGATGGATGAAGATTTGGATTTACTCAGCAGGCGATAGTCTTTGGGCAAGGTCGAGGCGGAGCTCGATTTCGAGCGACGTGTTCATGGTGGTCGCGTACGAGAATGCAAAGAGGGAATCTTTGAGGTGGTCGGCAAGTTCATGGTCGCGAGGTAGAGGGTTCGTCGGCAAGATAAGCGATGGATTCGTTGGGCATGGTAGTTTTCAATTTTGGTAGACTGTCGTTCGTCTTGGTGATCGAATAAGAAAACATTTGCAGTAAGGTAACAGTTCTACTCTAAATTTGATTTAATTTAATATGTATATATTTATATATATATGCATGTTGTAACTTACTGGTCATTTTAAATAAATATATTCGTAATCTCTTTTATAGATCTAACGGTAAATTAAACTATTTTGATTACAGACTGAATGAAGATATATTAGATCGGTAATTTATTTAAAACTGGTTAATTAAAGTTTATTTAGTGGTAAAGATAGATTGTTGGATTATTCCAAATATTTATAAAAGCCATTCTATTTGTAATAATATACTTAGGAAATGGGAATTTTAAACTATTTGGAAGTTTATATTAAAGTATATTTTTGAAAACTATAATTTATTTTTATAAGTATATATATAGGTAGTTTCAAAGAAGAAAATAATAATAATAAATAGCTACATTTTAAATGTTATTAATTATTATTTTTTTTAAAAATTAATGGATTTAGTGATTATTTTGTTTTATTAATTTATTTAATTACTAGAAGATATTAAAGGAAATTTAGTTTTAAATTTAATAACTAGTTAATTCAATCTATTAAATGGAAATTAATTGTTCAATTAGTTAAAAAATTAATAAAATCATATAATGTTTATTCAAGGTTTGAAATCTGAAAAGAAACAAGCTGGTCTGGAGTGGATTGCGAAACAAAAAAACAAAAATAAAAGGTGAGTTAATCTCACTCATCTGGGTTGTTATTTAAATTTAAATGGTTAAATTTAAATATTTGGTTGAATGATTGAATTGATTGGATGTGGTATATTATATATATAGTGTATATATATATATATATATGTTGGAGTGATTGATTTCCCGCATTATATAGCGGATGAGACCCTATGCGCCGCATAATAGCAGATGATATTTTATAAACCCATATACCGCGATATTCCACCTCGAAGTGGGATTGGTATTGTGCTAACATCTGTGGATGCAGGGAAACAGGTTGGAGGGATCCAACTGGATTCCTCAAAATTATGTAGATTGTTCTAATAATTTTGTGTTATGATTATTTGATATTCTGTGATGAATTATATTGATAATTGGAATATTGGATGATATGGATTGATTGAATATATTTTGGTATACTGAGTTATCAAAATATATAGAATTGGATTTTTGAAAAGAAATATAAGAGAGAATTTTTAAGTGAAATAATTATAGAGGTCTGGATAAATGAATTGGAAAAGGATAAAGGTTGGTTTTAAATTCTAATAAATAAATTCCAAGTATGGGAAAGGAGATTTTTGGAATAAATGGGAATAGATGGAATTTAAAACTTAAGTGATATTAATTAAAGGGATAAAGGTTTTATTTTTAAATTCAGAATTTAAATGGTTTAGGATGCAATAAAAGGAATTTTTATGAAATTGGTATTTCTAGTTTAAAATCATAATAAAGAAGTTAAATCCGAAATTTATGAAATTAATGGATTTTGAAATAAAATTTAGTAAGTAAAGGAATTTATTTTAAAATGGAGTAAATAGTGGAAATCAATTTGAAAATTGATTAAGTGTTTGAAACTGAGATTTTTAAAAGGAAGATGAGACTATGAAATTTATAAACTGGGTTTATAAGTGGAATGGATATCAGTGGATATTTGGAAGTATAAATTCAAGGTGGGAATTTATAAAGGAATGGGTAGATTTGTTTAAAAATAAACAGTGATTTATTATTTTATTTTTTATTTTTTAAAAAGAGAGATTTGAAAGAGAAGTATATTTCCCTGGATAGCTAAGTATGTTTCATAGCAAATTTTTAAGTATAAGTTTTAAAAGTTGTTTTAAAAGAATGTTTTTGAGAAATTATTATTTAAGCCATTTAAAATTTTAAAGGTAAATATTTATTAAATTAATTATTGTAGTAATTATTTAAAGGTTTATTGGTATTATGTTTAAAAAGATAAGAATTTAGTTTTATATTTTATAAGTAGCTTATTTTTAAAAATTCTTAAAGTATATATTTTTGAATAAAGTATTAAAGTAGTTTTAAATTTAATGTTTTAAAGTATATTTTATAATAGAGTGTTTTTAATTTATTTTAAAATCTAAAGTATTTGTACTTGGTGATTTCAGTAGAAATAGGGAATATTGGGAATTTATTCCGTGGGAGGAAGATGGTTTGAAACTATTTTCAAAGGGTTGAAAAGTGGAAATATATCTTGCGAAGATATTGTGAGATAAATAAATAATTTGGGAGAAATTATTTTGGCTTGATGATTGTTTGTGAATGTTATTTGATAGTTAAATAACCGACTATCAATATTGGCCAATGCGCTGATCGTTTCGAAGAGACCGGGATCGGGATTTATTTCCCGAAATCCACTTCGATCCGGTTTGTACGTTTTCGTGGGGAAAATGAGTTTGGAGTCGAAGATGGAGCAGTGAAGTGCAAGGGCTAATCGCTACTAATCCTGAGGGTGATTCCAAAATGGATGTAGTTGGAGTAGTGCCTTCGGTTCCGTTCGAACCCGGAATGGACTTGTATGGATGAATGCTTTCAGAACATCGTCAGGAGGACGGTGAGCATTCTAAGTGATATGTTCTAAAAAGGTAACGCTTAGCCTCGAGCCTCATCAACCGGGAATGACTGAAAATCAGGGGTTATGCAGCAAGGCTAAGTGGGTCGCACCCATTAGTGTAACAACCCGCATATCTATCGATTCTATATTTAAATATTTTATTTAAATATTTTATCGTTAGTCGGATGTTAGTCCGAAAAGCTACTTTTTGCATACGGTCAAATTAGGACTCGAGACCACCCCCATTGAGTTCAAAATGACGTTTGCGATCTTTTTGAGTGTAAACTTCGATATGTTTGGAGATAGTGAAATTTTCAACACTTTTTCCCGCCTTTGACTTTGGTTTGGACTGCACCCCTTTAGTTCAGCCCAACCATCTTCCTCACTCTATCAAAACACTTCAAGCTTTGTCAAAAATGGTGGTGGGAAGTGGAAATTAAAACTCCAAACACAAATTCTATTGCAAATCCGAGATTCAACATCAAATTCACGTGAAGACCATTGATTCAAGCTTGTTGGTGTTCTTGCTTTGCTCTCAAATCTCCATCTTCATCAAATTCCGTGAAAAGGTGAGATTTTTGATCTCACATCTTGCCTATATCTATCTTGGACTGTTGGGAATGATTCCCTATCACTCTAGCATCAACATTTGCATTTGGTTTGGATTGGATTGGCGAAAAACTCCAAAATTTAGTGATTTTGGTGAAAAACTGCTACTAGGTCGTTCTGGCCATTTTTAGCTCGTTCGGAGTTAGGTCGCGCGTCCTTAAGTCGTAGGTCGTATTCGTCCTTAAGTCGTAGGTCGAAACAGCTTTAAGTCTTAGGTCGTTGCCGACCTAAAATTCCAAGGCAAACCACTAAGTCGCTCGAATTTTGTTAAGTCTTAGGTCGTTGCCGACCTAAAATCCCCAGGCAAAACGTTAGGTCGTTGCCGACCTATAATCTCCAAGCAAAACGTTAGGTCGTTGCCGACCTATAATCCCCCAGGCAAACTTTAGGTCGCTCGCACTGGCTTATCTCGTAGGTCGTCTCCGACCTAAGCTTCTTTTCCATAAGTCGTTCGCGAGTCAAATGTTAGGTCGTCTCCGACCTAACGCCCTCGTCACCTTAGGTCGTAGCTCGTAAGTCGCTCGACCCTGCTAAGTCTTTAAGTCGCTCGAGTTAGGTCGGCCAGTATATCTCGTAGGTCGAACCCCGTATTACTCTGCGTAGGCAATCTCTTCTGAAAAAGATTTATCAGAATTTCTACTTTGATGGTTTTGGGATTGACTTCTTTGGACTTTACTCACGTCTTCGAACGTGAATTGATTTGTTCTACAATCGTTTTATGACTTGTCACTTTAAAGATATATGAAGGTTTCAATACTAATAGTAAATATCAAAACTCTTTCATCAAAGCGATTTCAACACTATTTTAAATATCAAAAGTTCGTTTTCTCAAACCGATTTTCAATCTACTAGTATATACAAGCCTTTACTTCACTCGAACGAGAAATCGACTTAAACGACTTAGTAAAACGGGTGGTATGAAACGCTTGCGTTCACTTCGTCGGTTAGCTCTTGGACTTGTTCGATTGAACCCTTTTCGTGACAATTTCCTAGTGAAGATTTACAGCTTGTTCGTAAATATTTAAGTTAAGCAAGTGGTTATGGGACATGAAGCTAAACTCATATATTTACTAGCTTGGTGTGATTGACACTTCTCGCTGATCATGATGATCATTTTATGATTTATACTAGCAATTGTGCGATGTCTCTTTGTTTGCAAGGTAAGACTAGACCGCAGTAGTGTGATTCCGACTCACACACATCTCTTTGTCCGCAAGGTTAGTCTAGGCCGCAGTAGTGTGATTCCGACTCACACATATCTTTTTGTTTGCGAGGTTAGGCTAGACACCACTTGTGTGATTCCATTCACACATACCTTTTTGCTTTTTGGTTAGCCTAGGCCTCAATCAGTGTGATTCCGACTCACACATATGGGGTAGCTCCCCATGGTCTTCGGACCATCATGTGATAGGCCTCTTTCTCTTTTTTATGATTTCTGGATTTCTTGTTTGATTTCTGGATTTTTATGTCATTGACTTGTTATGAGTACAAGTTTAGGGTATGATGCCCTCTTTGGATCTTTGAGAAGATTCTCGTGATATTGATCATTTCTCATCGGTTGATCTCCTGTTGATCATCATTTTCATACTTATAGTAGTATGTCAGTATGGATATTCTATGTTTATGCCATGTCTTTTATTATATATCATGTCATCTGATATTTATAGTTAGACTGATCCGTTTATTATTTTCTTAAATAATACTCGGGTCAGACCGAGATGTTACAGGTGCTTCTGCTTGACTTCCTTCCGGGATTTGCTACTCTGACTTTTGGCTGACTATTTAGTTTAGCAGTTTTTTTGTTGTATACACTTGAGATATGGACTCATAGTTGTATTCTTTTGGTATAGCACGTGTTGCTATTCTTTTGTATTATTGTGGAACTTTTTGACCACTACTCTGATGTACACTTTCATGTGTTAGTTATATATTCATATCTTCTTCCGCCTTTGTGATATGGATGTCTGTGACTGCTATGTGTTATGTTTATTTCTATTTTTGTTTCCGAAGATTATTTTATAGCCACCATGTGATAATCAATTACATGGATGGTCGCTCCTCAACAGCCTTATTCTCCGCGCTAGTTGACAGCACTACATCGTAGTGTCCTTGGCTAGCGTGGGTATTGAGGTGGGGCGTCACAATTAGGGTGAGGTCATCCCTGTCTAGATGTTCCTTTTTATTCGGCTTAGTGGCTAGTATGCTGGAATTTAATCATTTAACAATTTCAGCTATTTTGAATAAGTATTTGTATATAGACACTATTATAATATCAGACGGATTTGATAAAAAGTGTTTTGGCTATCGTAAGGTAAAAACCCGAATGTTTATTTGTGGTGTGGTCTTACGAGATGCTTTTGATTTCAAAGGGTTTGGAAAACTTTAATAATCCAATTGAGTGTGTTTTCTCACGCTGGTTTTCCAGACTGCCTCGGGTGTTTTTTTATTATAATGCTCGGGTCAGACCGAGTATTATAAAATACAGGATATGATGCTGTGGAGCTCAGGAGACGAGCTGGATGGCGAGACGTACTTCCGTACTTGATTATTATTCCGCTTTGTATTCACTATTGTGAGGATAGGTTATGATAACTGTCCATTTGTGTGTTATGAATTGTGTTATACTCCAATGATGTAATGTATAAACAGATATAATTCTTTCGTTTTAAAGATTAGTCATTTATCTATTATATATTGTTCCATTGCATTTGTGAGATTCTGATGTTGTTTTGTTTTCTCTTCTTCTACCTCCTTCTTCTTTAAACCTAATGGTTCGTATTTTCGTTCACTTTGAGTTGATATGATGGAGAATAGTGTCGACTCAAGGGGTACGGAACTACGGGCCGTTACAACCATTGTTTAAGACATGCATTACTCCCATCATATCATGTTCAAATCTTCCCAAATATCTCACTTCTTCATTTGCCTCTTCTGATTGAAAGATATTACATAAGCTATTTTATTAAATGGGAAATAAATCCCCTTTAATATTTTCTTACTATTTATTCTTTTGGCCATTCATATCTCAAACCTTAGCCGCCACTACCATTTGTAAATCACGTACAAAAAACTTCTCATTCTTCTCTCTTTATTTCTTCTGTTTTTCTTCCTCCTATGCTCGGCCTCTCCACCATATTTCCGAGCTCATCTCCTCTCCACCTTCTCCGTGATCATCTCCATCACCTCATTACCATCCACCAAACATGGTCGTGACCTATTGTAACAACCCGCATATTTTACAATTATCTATTTAAATATTTTATTTAAATATAGAATCGTTAATCGGATTAAGGTCCAAAAAGCTACTTTTTTCAAATAGTCGAATTGGGACTTGAGACCAATTCCATTGAGTTCAAAATGGCGTTTGCAACTTTTTTAAGTATAAACATTGATATATTTGGAGTAAGTTGAATTTTGCTATTTTCTATTGGGCTTTGGGTTTGGGTTTCACCCCAACTATCTCTATGACCTAGTTCAGCCCTCCCCTCTCCTCTTCACTTTATTTCATTTCTTTAAAACTCAAGCAAAAACTAAAAATGGGGAGAGAATAGGAAATTAAAACTCCAAGCCCTAGTTTTCATTTGCAAATCCAAGTTTAGCTCCAAATTCAAAGAGAAGCTTTGGTAAGTATCTCCTTCTTCTTCTTCTCCAACTCATTCTCTCTTTAATTTCAGAAATTTCCTAAACCTAACTTTGGAAACATTCTTCTTTTGAGCTTAGATTCAAGCTCCTAGAGTTGAGATTGAAGAGTGGTTGATTCTCCTTTGTTTTCAAGCTTCTTCTTCCTTGTTTTTGTGTAAAAGGTGAGATTTTTATCTCACATCTTTGTCTATAACTATCTTTGATGTTAGGTATGAATTCCTAACACTTGTTCATGATCATTTGCTTTTGGTTTGAATTGATTTGGTGAACATTTCAATTTTTGGTGTTTTGAAGTCAAAACTTTGAAAATCCTTGTTTTGATTCATGAACATGTTTTTGGTGGCGTATCGAAGAGCCTATAAGGCTGGGTTGTCGATTGGCGTAAACCCCTAGTGCCCATCGCTCGTCCGTTCGCCAATTGTTTGGGATTTTTCCCCTCGGGGGCTAGGCTGAGAATACTGGAATTTCCAGTATCGGTCGACCGACCACTCTGGGTCAGTCGACCGAGCCTGGAAACATAAAGTTTCTAGGCATTGGAATACTGGAATTTCCAGTATCGGTCGATCGATCACTCTGGGTCAGTCGACCGAGGCTGGAAACAGAAAGTTTCTAGGCATTGGAATACTGGAATTTCCAGTATCGGTCGACCGACCACTCTGGGTCAGTCGACCGAGCCTGGAAACAGAAAGTTTCCCGGCACGATTCAGTCGACTGACCACCCTGGTCCAGTCGACTGAATCTGCCGTCTCTGTCTATTTTGCCTTTTGTGTTTGAGTTTCCAATTTTTAATCGATTCTTGATTCTCCGTTTTGTTATTATCATTTGTTATCGATTTTGATGACTTCTATTTTGGGATTTTTGGGTATATGCATTTTGATGGATTCGGCATCGATTTCTCTGGATTTGATTCACGTCTTCGTATGTGAATTTTTGGATGGTTGATTGTTTCTACAATCATTTCTGTGCTTTGTCACTTTAAAATACAAAGGTTTTCTATACTAGTAGTAAATATTAAAACTCTTTTACAAAGATGATTTCAACTCTATTTTTTTTATACAAAGCTCTTTTATAAAACCGTTTTCTAATCTATTAGTATATACAAACCTTTACCTCATTCGTATGAGAAAATTTAATTAAACGGCTTAGCAAAACAAGTGGTATGAAACGCTTGCGTTTACTTCGTCGGTTAATTTTTGGACTTGTTCGATTGAAAATCTTGTGACAATTTTCGAGTGGAAATCTACAATTTGTTCGTAAATATTTAAGTTAAGCTAGTGATTATGGGACATGAAGCCAAACTCATATATTTACTAGCTTAGTGTAATTCACACTTTTTATTGATCGATGATGATCATTTAGTGATTTAGACTAGCGATGTGCGATGTCTATTTGTCTGCGAGGGAGACTAAACCCCGTTTCTGTAGAACTTCGGTTCAATTTGGCGGGGTAGTGACCCGTGGTCTTCGGACCGTTTGTGGAGCTTCGGCTCAATATATTTATGGTTAGCGACCATGGAATAGCGTTTCGTTTGTGATACACGTGTTGGTGAGTTTTCATGCTCCCGTTTGTGATAGGCCTCCCCCTTTGTGATTTCTAGATTTCTAATTGATGATTTCTAGAATTTGTGTTTCACCTCCTTATGTGATTGGCATTGGTATGTTTGTCAATATTTGTGGCTTGGTGAATAAAATAAAGAATATGACTTTCTTTTTGATGTTTTGAGATTTCTTGAGATATTGTATGATTTTGTTGTTGTTTAAAACATACTTGTCACAGCTTGACATTATTGTTATCATACGTTTTTGTTATATCTCTACCCTTATCTCATTCCTTTATCTGATATTTATAGCTAGACTAATCCGTTTATTATTTTCTTATTAAATAATACTCGGGTCAGATCGAGATGTTACAGGTGCATCTGCTTGACTCTTTATCGAGGATCATCTTCTAACTTTTGCTTAACTACATTACACTTGTAGTTTTTGTTGTTATATATTTGAGATATAGACGCCTTGATGTATACTTATTCTTTTGTGATATTGTGGATCTTATTTGACCACTACTCTGATGTACACTTTTATTTGTTATATTCATATCTGTTTCTGCCTTTGAGATATGAACATCTGTGACTGATTTATGTTATGTTTATTCCTATATTTGTTTCCGAAGTATATATATACATAGCCACCATGTAGTAGCTTTGAGTTTGTATCGGTATGTCGGGTTTCCTCTTGAGATGAAAGGTTATATTTTTATCTGACATATCGGTACTCGCCCAAAACAATTACACAGATGGTCGCTCCTCAACAGCCTTATTCTTCGTGCTAGTCGACAGCAGTACCTAGTAGTGCTCTTGGCTAGCGTGGGTATAGAGGTGGGGCGTCACAACTTAGTATCAGAGCCAAACTTCGGAACAATGTAGAATAATCTAGCAAGGATCATTGTCCTAAGTCTTTCTTAGGAATCGTGCCATAGGATTTAATTCGAGTCATTGAACCCGTTCTATCCTATTTCTTTTTATGATACCTTGTTTTATCAATCAAGTTTGTTTGACATTCATTCTGAGATTAATCTTTTTCTCTTTTCTTTCTTTCTTAAAGAAAAGAAATGGTTAGATGTAACGACCCCATATTTTAATTTAATTTAAATTAATAATTTGTTGAATTTTTGAATTAAAATAGATAATTAAATGAATTTTGAATAAAAATAGTAAAATAAAATGGATTAATTTATTGCGAGTTTCCCCGATGTCCAAATATATTTTGTATAAATCATTTGAATTTAAACGATTTGTATATATATATGAATATATAGGTATGTACGATTGATTGAATTTGAATGGTAAATAAATTGTTTAATAATAATTTGAATATATGGGTATATGTGTATATATTGAGTTTGAATAAATTTTAACTAAGTGGTTTAAAGGTAAACTTTAGTGATAAAATTTGGATTTGATGGTCATAAGGCAACATAGAATCAAACTATAAAAATAATAACAAAAGAAATACAACTAGAATTGAATGTGAGTTGTGTAAGCAAACAAGAAATAATAAAACAAAGTTGCAGGTAAATTATGTAAACCAGGGAAATAACAAAAGAAGAAACAAAATATCTATAAAGCAAAAAGGCAAGCACACCATATTATCATCTCAGCCGAGACTTACAAATGAAGCAAACATATGAAGACACAAAGTACTTGGCAATTAATGCCATCATCCTCCCAGCCACCAAATATCTTCGACTTTATACAATAGCAAGTTGTATCACCTGTAAACGAATGAAAGGAAAAAAATAAACAAATTTTTATGTACAAAGGTAATTAATGCTAGCACTATCATCAGCCACCAAAATATCCTATAGTCAAAACAAGGATAGAAAAGCTCTGGCCAAATCTTTACAAATCATTTCCAGTATATAACAAATTATATTGACATGTGAACTTACTTTCACATATATATCATCTCTTATATCAGTTCATCCATCTACAATACTAAGAAAAAAAAACAGAGGAAAACAAAAACAACACTGAAATTCAACAAAACATAGGATTAAACTAGAAGGTTTCAATCTGGAATTGTTACTGCAAGCAGCTCTGTTCTTCTTTTCTTGAAATACAGTGAGCAACTTCAAGCTTCAACCTAGAAATGATAAACCAATTTAAAGTCTTCAAAAAAAAAAAATCAAACAGTTGCAACAATTTTCAAGTTCCAAGCTTTGCAGTCCTATTCTCTGTCTTCTTCCCATCAAGGTGAGCAAACCCTTTTTTTCTTTGAATCTGAATCTGCTATGATATCTTTATGATATATACCTTAAGTTGTTTGCATAACTGTTAATATGCATGAATGTCTGTGTGTGTATATATATTTTTGAATACATGTCTGTGTGTATATGTAGGTACATCTCTGTTAAATAACAGGTTAACAAAATTCCAAAAAAATTTGATATCTCAAAATCTAACAAGTTCTAGGTAATGATCTTCACATGAAAAAGGATTGAAACAATGTGATTTCATTTATAAAAATAGTCTCAGATAGAAATATTAGGCAAATATTTTGAAAATATAGAAATTACAGTGAACTTTTAAATCAGAGGAAAATCGATGATTTTAATTTAATGATTTGACTTCATAATTTGATTCGTATTGGCAAATGATGAATTTAGATATAGAAATCACGATTTGTAGCATTGTGAATTTGGAGAAATATCGAGATGACCAGTTTTTAGACTTTCGTCAAATTCTGATGATCGGCGGCGAGTTATACGTCGTGCTCGAGACTGGAAGAGGCTGAAGGTATGGGGATGCGGGGAAAAATAGTTAGTAATTTTATTAATTGCCGTGGCGGCGGATGGACGTCGAACTAGGGTTCATATGCCTGTTTTGGTTAAGGACGAAGACGAAATGATTTCTTCGTCGTGGTTGCACCGGAGTCGACCGGTCGTGGGGAAAAGAAGCAAGGGTTCGTGGCGAAGCTTTGGCCGGAGATTCATGACCTCTGGTGGTCGGAGTCGTTGGGTAGAGGTGGTTTTGTGGGTGTCAGTTTCGTTCCAATGGGTTCATTCGAACTCGATATCGTTGTCGTGATTGATCGAGGTGCTGGGTGGTCAGAGCGATAGTGTGGATGATCGTTGACTTGTAGAAGACGGCGAGGTCGACTGGAGATGGTCGGAGTGTTTGGACACGTGCACGCGTGTCAGTATTAGTCTGGGTTTTGATTATGGGTTGGGGAAGAAAGGGAGCGCTCGGGTTGATCACGTGTATTTGAATATTTGACTCGAAGTAGTGGAGATCGTGAGTTCCTCAGGGTTTAGCTCGGGTAATTGATAATATGGCACGGGTTTTTAGTGAACTGGGTGAATTCAATAAGTTTTTAATCAAAGTTAACTAAGTTTTAAAAATCTATTAAATTGAATAAGTTTTAAAGGAAGATGTATCAAGTTTTTTTAGTAAATTCATTAGCAAGGTTTTAAAATAAATTTCAATAATTTATTTCTAAAGATTAAAGGTTTTTGAAATTTATTAATATAGTTTTGTGATAATTTTATCAAGATGATTAAATAAAATTCCAAGTGTTCCAAAATGGAATGTAAAGGTGAAGCCAATAAATGATCAACCAAAGGGTTCTCAAATCAATTTTAAGCATTTAATTTAATTAAGTGATTTAATTAAAGTAAAAATAAAGATAAAATGGTTGATCTTTTAATTAATTAAGTAATTAATGATTTGTTAATATAAGTAATTAAAGGTTAATTACTTGCTAATTAAAGTTTAATTAATCAAAGGATAATTAATTAATGTGATTAATTAAAGGTTAATAAATTTATTATTAATGGTTAATTAATAAATGATTAAAGAAAAAATTAAATCAAAATGATTTGTAATTTATTTATGTTAATTAACCAGGATTAGTAATTCATAAGAAATTAACCTGATTTGAATTAATCAGACAATTAACTGAACTTACTTACGAATGTTTGGATTCTATTGAATGATTGAATTGTTTGATATCCCTGATATATGATGCTTTGTGATATGGATTACTTTGTTATGAGCTGTGATTTCTATTTCTGTGATATATTACTATGTGAATATGAAAACCCTTGACCCGTAAACGACATTTGAATTTCGATGCGACAGGGAGTCGGATTCCAGTTGGTTATCCGAAGCCCATATCGAATTGTAATGATGAATCTTTGTGACTGATAAATTGACTTTATCTATGAATCTGTGAATGAAGATAAACATTATCGATTATACTGCTTATCGATATATCTGTGATGATTGATGTTGTGCACTATTATGTAAAAAATCCCTGGACTACACTATACACACACCAATATGGATTTCACGTGGAAATCGGTTAAGTCACAGATGATTTAAATTTGATGTTTTTGAAATTGAAAATTTAATTTCAATTGATTTTGAAATTGGAAATTGGGGTTTAATGTGAAAAGCTTTTGAAATGAGTTTCAAAGATAAAAGTTATTTTGAATAACTTAATCGAGTTTGAAAATTTAAATAATTTGATTTAAATTTGAATTCGAGTTTGAAATTGAATTCTATGATTTGAAACTAGGGATTGAAGATGCTGTATAAGTTATATATGGGTTGAACCATTTTAAAAGTATTGATTTGGGAATTTGAATTTAATTCAAGGGTTTTAACTCGTGTAAATATAACTGGATTTTTCTATGAAACGAAACTATTTGTTTTCAAATAGTAAAAGTTTTCGCATAAGTAATGAACTTCCAATTTGTGTTGAAAGAATTTCAAGTTTGAAATGGAATTGAAATGTTTTGAAAACTATGAAATGAGTCTTTGATTTCAAAGACCGGATGAGTTAATCTAACTTGAAATAGAATTGTTTTGAAAGCTATAAGTTAAATCTTGATTTAAGGATTTAACGAGTTAATCCAATTGAAATGGAAATCGATTTGGAAATCTATGAATGAACTTTTGTGAATGGGGTAAACTTTGTGAATTGAATCTTTTTGTTTAAAAGATTAAAAGTGTGGAAATTGTTTAAACCATTGAAGGTTTTTGAAATGAATCTTTTTATTTAAAAGATTGGAAATGGTAAATTATTTTACCATTCGAATGAAAAGTTTTGGGCTTTAAGCTGTGATTTAACTGAGACCCCAGTATCCATATGATTTTTGATTGCTCTCGTTATTCGGTTTAGCCGGGAGAGGACCATTGTGTCATATAACCCATTCCGAATAGTGATACGACGTATATGGATAGCATTTGAAGACCGGTGGTGAAGACCGGATATTTTCGAAAACGAAAGGACAACTCGTCGAATGTCTCTGCATCGACTGGCCCCGATATAGAGATTTTAGCACCCTTTGTGATGGGAAGTCCGGACGTGATTAGAAATTATCCGGATTTGCAAGGGCTTCTTCGGAAGTGCCTTCGGTTCTGTTCGAACCCGGAACAGACTTGTATGGATGTGTGTCTGACGTTACACTTTGAGATGTAAAGCTGGTTTCTATCAAATACATTTCTGTTGGTGGCGGAGAATTTATTCTTTTAGCTTAACACCCTTCTCTGAGACGTATGAGCTCAGAGGTTATGTAGTTGATGGTTACTAGTGATACATTCCCAATTTGGTAATGTGGCATACGAAGTGCTGATGATCATTTGTTGGTCAAAGCGTGGCTTTGTGAAAAAGCGTGGCTTTGTGAAAAAGCGTAGCTTTGTGGACGAGACTTCGTCGAGCCTCACAACCCGGTAATGGTCGAAACAGGAATGTTGCGACAAAGGTTTGTAGGGGTAGCACCCCTAGGGTATGTCATTTCCTTCTGGATAAAGGGTGGTATCATGGTATGGAGCCCAGATACTTAACTCGTGTGGACACGGTAATTTATTACTGTATGATGTTGCTTTGTTGGTTTTCAGGATCTCGGATAAAGGTCGGTAACGACCGGGGGATGACATGACTCGCGTGTTAGTTACCTAGTTACAGCTTGGTTAAAGCGTGAGGTAGCGTCGGCCTTTTGTTTGCAGAGATCCGGTTAGGATCCGGGGCGTCTTTCCAGAGGCGTTTCCATTTCGGTAAGGAAGTTCCTTAGCCTGATCATTTGTTGGAAATCCAAAGAAACAATACGAACCCAGTACGGTTTTAGTTGTATTACCTGCTATGGAATGTGGCGGTAACCTGCTATTGAACGTAGTAGCTATAGTAGGCATACAACAATGGTTGTATGCTGGCTAAGATTAATATTATATTTTCGAAATGGTTTTCGACACTATGCACTATTGATAATAATATCGAATGATTTTGCGTAGTAAGCATTTTTGACTATCATAAGAAGAAATCTCCTCCAAGTCTGCGATTGCATTGTGTGTGTGGTGGGAGGTCTTATGGTAGTTTCATTTTCCAAAAGCATTGCGGGTTTCAATGTTTAAAAGCCTATTGTGTTTGTTTAAAGATAAACTGTTTTGTTTGCTCACACCAGTCCCATGACTGATCCGGAGTTTATTGTTCCCTTCCTAAACTCTGGGTGCCCACTATTTTCCACACGGGCAGTCTAGAGTTGGGTTTTCTCAGATATTCAGGTTTGGTAGATTATCTAGAGCTAGTCAGTTCTTGGAGTTCATGGATTGACGTTGCTTATCTTGGAGCATTCTATTGGGGATATTCTATCCGCTGCTGATGTTATCTTTTCTTTCCGCTGCTATTGTCATTGTATCATATCTCTGATATTGTTGTATCATATTGATATCATTGTTGTATATCATTCTGGATATTGTATTCATTGGAGTTGTATATGATATCATTGATTTCTTTATTCCGCTGTGTGTTATTTACTTAATTGTGTTATAGCTCCGGCGAATCGGATTTGAACGGGCGAATCTGCGGCATTCTAGTACAATGTGAAGTACGGATGTCGATTTTCGAGCGGGCAAAACCCGATACGTTACATGTGGTATCAGAGCTAAGGTTAAACTTTAGCTCAGGAGTATAACACATTAAGTAGCTCATTAGAGATAGGGTGAAGTATACCCTAGAATGAGTATTCCTTAGATATCCGTCCGTATACCTCAGTAAATTCTTTTACTATCCACTGATAGTGAGTATGAGTGCGAGAAGAGGATGAGATAGGGGACAGGGGAATACGACTATAAATGGTCAGTACTCTGTAACAACGAGGAAGCCATCTTTTCTCTATTAATCTTTTTTGTTCAAATATCTCTTCTCAATTCTTCGATAGTTTCTGGTAGATCCAGAAAGGAATTCGATATATTAATATGGGACATAAACTCCGGATGGACCAAAATTGTTTGTTTGGATGTATTGGTTGCTTTGATTGCTATGGTTGATAGGTATACTTTAGTTCTAAACTAAAAATTTTGAAATCGTATCCATATATCTGTCTATTCTTTGGGTCCGGATATGTTCTACGAGTGGTTAGTTATCCTTTCGAACTAACCAATGCCACTATATATTTCGTAGATCTGGAAAACCCGAGTATCTTCTGAAATGTTAAAACAGATTCGTTCTTGTATCTATTATTGATATTCTGATTTGGTAAGCCAAATGTAGAATAGATATTCAGTTTGATTTGATGAAACATTCTTCATCTATCTTTGTGTCTTCTTGGAAATTTCGAGGACGAAATTCTTTTAAGGGGGGAAGTTTGTAACGACCCCATATTTTAATTTAATTTAAATTAATAATTTGTTGAATTTTTGAATTAAAATTGATAATTAAATGAATTTTGAATAAAAATAGTAAAATAAAATGGATTAATTTATTGCGAGTTTCCCTGATGTCCAAATATATTTTGTATAAATCATTTGAATTTAAACGATTTGTATATATATATGAATATATAGGTATGTACGATTGATTGAATTTGAATGGTAAATAAATTGTTTAATAATAATTTGAATATATAGGTATATGTGTATATATTGAGTTTGAATAAATTTTAACTAAGTGGTTTAAAGGTAAACTTTAGTGATAAAATTTGGATTTGATGGTCATAAGGCAACATAGAATCAAACTATAAAAATAATAACAAAAGAAATACAACTAGAATTGAATGTGAGTTGTGTAAGCAAACAAGAAATAATAAAACAAAGTTGCAGGTAAATTATGTAAACCAGGGAAATAACAAAAGAAGAAACAAAATATCTATAAAGCAAAAAGGCAAGCACACCATATTATCATCTCAGCCGAGACTTACAAATGAAGCAAACATATGAAGACACAAAGTACTTGGCAATTAATGCCATCATCCTCCCAGCCACCAAATATCTTCGACTTTATACAATAGCAAGTTGTATCACCTGTAAACGAATGAAAGGAAAAAAATAAACAAATGTTTATGTACAAAGGTAATTAATGCTAGCATTATCATCAGCCACCAAAATATCCTATAGTCAAAACAAGGATAGAAAAGCTCTGGCCAAATCTTTACAAATCATTTCCAGTATATAACAAATTATATTGACATGTGAACTTACTTTCACATATATATCATCACTTATATCAGTTCATCCATCTACAATACTAAGAAAAAAAGCAGAGGAAAACAAAAACAACACTGAAATTCAACAAAACATAGGATTAAACTAGAAGGTTTCAATCTGGAATTGTTACTACAAGCAGCTCTGTTCTTATTTTCTTGAAATACAGTGAGCAACTTCAAGCTTCAACCTAGAAATGATAAACCAATTTAAAGTCTTCAAAAAAAAAATCAAACAGTTGCAACAATTTTCAAGTTCCAAGCTTTGCAGTCCTATTCTCTATCTTCTTCCCATCAAGGTGAGCAAACCCTTTTTTTTCTTTGAATCTGAATCTGCTATGATATCTTTATGATATATACCTTAAGTTGTTTGCATAACTGTTAATATGCATGAATGTCTGTGTGTGTATATATATTTTTGAATACATGTCTGTGTGTATATGTAGGTACATCTCTGTTAAATAACAGGTTAACAAAATTCCAAAAAAATTTGATATCTCAAAATCTAACAAGTTCTAGGTAATGATCTTCACATGAAAAAGGATTGAAACAATGTGATTTCATTTATAAAAATAGTCTCAGATAGAAATATTAGGCAAATATTTTGAAAATATAGAAATTACAGTGAACTTTTAAATCAGAGGAAAATCGATGATTTTAATTTAATGATTTGACTTCATAATTTGATTCGTATTGGCAAATGATGAATTTAGATATAGAAATCACGATTTGTAGCATTGTGAATTTGGAGAAATATCGAGATGACCAGTTTTTAGACTTTCGTCAAATTCTGATGATCGGCGGCGAGTTATACGTCGTGCTCGAGACTGGAGGAGGCTGAAGGTATGGGGATGCGGGGAAAAATAGTTAGTAATTTTATTAATTGCCGTGGCGGCGGATGGACGTCGAACTAGGGTTCATATGCCTGTTTTGGTTAAGGACGAAGACGAAATGATTTCTTCGTCGTGGTTGCACCGGAGTCGACCGGTCGTGGGGAAAAGAAGCAAGGGTTCGTGGCGAAGCTTTGGCCGGAGATTCATGACCTCTGGTGGTCGGAGTCGTTGGGTAGAGGTGGTTTTGTGGGTGTCAGTTTCGTTCCAATGGGTTCATTCGAACTCGATATCGTTGTCGTGATTGATCGAGGTGCTGGGTGGTCAGAGCGATAGTGTGGATGATCGTTGACTTGTAGAAGACGGCGAGGTCGACTGGAGATGGTCGGAGTGTTTGGACACGTGCACGCGTGTCAGTATTGGTCTGGGTTTTGATTATGGGTTGGGGAAGAAAGGGAGCGCTCGGGTTGATCACGTGTATTTGAATATTTGACTCGAAGTAGTGGAGATCGTGAGTTCCTCGGGGTTTAGCTCGGGTAATTGATAATATGGCACGGGTTTTTAGTGAACTGGGTGAATTCAATAAGTTTTTAATCAAAGTTAACTAAGTTTTAAAAATCTATTAAATTGAATAAGTTTTAAAGGAAGATGTATCAAGTTTTTTTAGTAAATTCATTAGCAAGGTTTTAAAATAAATTTCAATAATTTATTTCTAAAGATTAAAGGTTTTTAAAATTTATTAATATAGTTTTGTGATAATTTTATCAAGATGATTAAATAAAATTCCAAGTGTTCCAAAATGGAATGTAAAGGTGAAGTCAATAAATGATCAACCAAAGGGTTCTCAAATCAATTTTAAGCATTTAATTTAATTAAGTGATTTAATTAAAGTAAAAATAAAGATAAAATGGTTGATCTTTTAATTAATTAAGTAATTAATGATTTTTTAATATAAGTAATTAAAGGTTAATTACTTGCTAATTAAAGTTTAATTAATCAAAGGATAATTAATTAATGTGATTAATTAAAGGTTAATAAATTTATTATTAATGGTTAATTAATAAATGATTAAAGAAAAAATTAAATCAAAATGATTTGTAATTTATTTATGTTAATTAACCAGGATTAGTAATTCATAAGAAATTAACCTGATTTGAATTAATCAGACAATTAACTGAACTTACTTACGAATGTTTGGATTCTATTGAATGATTGAATTGTTTGATATCCCTGATATATGATGCTTTGTGATATGGATTACTTTGTTCTGAGCTGTGATTTCTATTTCTGTGATATATTACTATGTGAATATGAAAACCCTTGACCCGTAAACGACATTTGAATTTCGATGCGACAGGGAGTCGGATTCCAGTTGGTTATCCGAAGCCCACATCGAATTGTAATGATGAATCTTTGTGACTGATAAATTGACTTTATCTATGAATCTGTGAATGAAGATAAGCGTTATCGATTATACTGCTTATCGATATATCTGTGATGATTGATGTTGTGCACTATTATGTAAAAAATCCCTGGACTACACTATACACACACCAATATGGATTTCACGTGGAAATCGGTTAAGTCACAGATGATTTAAATTTGATGTTTTTGAAATTGAAAATTTAATTTCAATTGATTTTGAAATTGGAAATTGGGGTTTAATATGAAAAGCTTTTGAAATGAGTTTCAAAGATAAAAGTTATTTTGAATAACTTAATCGAGTTTGAAAATTTAAATAATTTGATTTAAATTTGAATTCGAGTTTGAAATTGAATTCTATGATTTGAAACTAGGGATTGAAGATGCTGTATAAGTTATATATGGGTTGAACCATTTTAAAAGTATTGATTTGGGAATTTGAATTTAATTCAAGGGTTTTAACTCGTGTAAATATAACTGGATTTTTCTATGAAACGAAACTATTTGTTTTCAAATAGTAAAAGTTTTCGCATAAGTAATGAACTTCCAATTTGTGTTGAAAGAATTTCAAGTTTGAAATGGAATTGAAATGTTTTGAAAACTATGAAATGAGTCTTTGATTTCAAAGACCGGATGACTTAATCTAACTTGAAATAGAATTGTTTTGAAAGCTATAAGTTAAATCTTGATTTAAGGATTTAACGAGCTAATCCAATTGAAATGGAAATCGATTTGGAAATCTATGAATGAACTTTTGTGAATGGGGTAAACTTTGTGAATTGAATCTTTTTGTTTAAAAGATTAAAAGTGTGGAAATTGTTTAAACCATTGAAGGTTTTTGAAATGAATCTTTTTATTTAAAAGATTGGAAATGGTAAATTATTTTACCATTCGAATGAAAAGTTTTGGACTTTAAGCTGTGATTTAACTGAGACCCCAGTATCCATATGATTTTTGATTGCGCTCGTTATTCGGTTTAGCCGGGAGAGGACCTTTGTGTCATATAACCCATTCCGAATAGTGATACGACGTATATGGATAGCATTTGAAGACCGGTGGTGAAGACCGGATATTTTCGAAAACGAAAGGACAACTCGTCGAATGTCTCTGCATCGACTGGCCCCGATATAGAGATTTTAGCACCCTTTGTGATGGGAAGTCCGGACGTGATTAGAAATTATCCGGATTTGCAAGGGCTTCTTCGGAAGTGCCTTCGGTTCTGTTCGAACCCGGAACAGACTTGTATGGATGTGTGTCTGACGTTACACTTTGAGATGTAAAGCTGGTTTCTATCAAATACATTTCTGTTGGTGGCGGAGAATTTATTCTCTTAGCTTAACACCCTTCTCTGAGACGTATGAGCTCAGAGGTTATGTAGTTGATGGTTACTAGTGATACATTCCCTATTTGGTAATGTGGCATACGAAGTGCTGATGATCATTTGTTGGTCAAAGCGTGGCTTTGTGAAAAAGCGTGGCTTTGTGAAAAAGCGTAGCTTTGTGGATGAGACTTCGTCGAGCCTCACAACCCGGTAATGGTCGAAACAGGAATGTTGCGACAAAGGTTTGTAGGGGTAGCGCCCCTAGGGTATGTCATTTCCTTCTGGATAAAGGGTGGTATCATGGTATGGAGCCCAGATACTTAACTCGTGTGGACACGGTAATTTATTACTGTATGATGTTGCTTTGTTGGTTTTCGGGATCTCGGATAAAGGTCGGTAACGACCGGGGGATGACATGACTCGCGTGTTAGTTACCTAGTTACAGCTTGGTTAAAGCGTGAGGTAGCGTCGGCCTTTTGTTTGCAGAGATCCGGTTAGGATCCGGGGCGTCTTTCCAGAGGCGTTTCCATTTCGGTAAGGAAGTTCCTTAGCCTGATCATTTGTTGGAAATCCAAAGAAACAATACGAACCCAGTACGGTTTTAGTTGTATTACCTGCTATGGAATGTGGCGGTAACCTGCTATTGAACGTAGTAGCTATAGTAGGCATACAACAATGGTTGTATGCTGGCTAAGATTAATATTATATTTTCGAAATGGTTTTCGACACTATGCACTAATGATAATAATATCGAATGATTTTGCGTAGTAAGCATTTTTGACTATCATAAGAAGAAATCTCCTCCAAGTCTGCGATTGCATTGTGTGTGTGGTGGGAGGTCTTATGGTAGTTTCATTTTCCAAAAGCATTGCGGGTTTCAATGTTTAAAAGCCTATTGTGTTTGTTTAAAGATAAACTGTTTTGTTTGCTCACACCAGTCCCATGACTGATCCGGAGTTTATTGTTCCCTTCCTAAACTCTGGGTGCCCACTATTTTCCACACGGGCAGTCTAGAGTTGGGTTTTCTCAGATATTCAGGTTTGGTAGATTATCTAGAGCTAGTCAGTTCTTGGAGTTCATGGATTGACGTTGCTTATCTTGGAGCATTCTATTGGGGATATTCTATCCGCTGCTGATGTTATCTTTTCTTTCCGCTGCTATTGTCATTGTATCATATCTCTGATATTGTTGTATCATATTGATATCATTGTTGTATATCATTCTGGATATTGTATTCATTGGAGTTGTATATGATATCATTGATTTCTTTATTCCGCTGTGTGTTATTTACTTAATTGTGTTATAGCTCCGGCGAATCGGATTTGAACGGTCGAATCTGCGGCATTCTAGTACAATGTGAAGTACGGATGTCGATTTTCGAGCGGGCAAAACCCGATACGTTACATGAGACCTGGCCGTCCAAGCGCCGGTCAATCTAGTGCTACTCCCCAGGATGGAGTATTTATGTCTGCTCAGCAACTTCTTGATCTTGTAAGAAATGCTCAAGCTGTCGGACCTATTCCTGAGCCCACACATCCTGTCTGGGTTTGCACGCTTGTGCAGTGACTACACTAATTTGGGTGGAAAGCAATCAAAGGTTCCGAGAGCGTTATAGAAGTCCAGGCTTGGATTCGAACATGTGACCGTATCTTTTCTCGCATGAATCTTATTGATCTCCATCGAGTCCAAGTGGCCTCTAGTATGCTCTAAGAAAGAGCATTGGACTGGTACGAGCTTCTTATTTCCGAAATTATTGAAGCGGACCTTACTTGGGAGCAATTCCAGGAAAGGTTCGAATTAAAATTTGTGCTGGAAGCTGAAAAAGTGTCTCTAGCTCGACGATTCATTGACCTTGTTCAAGGTGAATCTTCCGTGACTGACTACGTCGCTTCTTTCGAATCCCTCTCAAAATATGGGGTTGAGTACATTAATACCCCA
Source organism: Allium fistulosum (assembly GCA_030737815.1). Classification (NCBI taxonomy): domain Eukaryota; kingdom Viridiplantae; phylum Streptophyta; class Magnoliopsida; order Asparagales; family Amaryllidaceae; genus Allium; species Allium fistulosum. The sequence goes on along the minus strand of CM060905.1, from coordinate 489,797,598 downwards.
TTGAAGAAAAACTGGAGATTTCTTTATGGCTTGAATAAGAGCCTCAAAAAGCCATTACTTCTGAAATTAGAAGTTTCTTTTGATCAGCTTGTTGATATTGCTCTTCGTCTCGAAGAGGCTGATAAAGATAGCGATTCTGAGGCCAAGCAAAACATCAACAAGAAGAGACCTTTCAAATACAAGCCTAACTCCAACAAGAAGGGAAAGCAAGCAACACTGGTAGCAAATACTCCTAACACTCGTCGTGGAGAATGTTATAATTGTGGTTCTAAAAACCATTATGCAAACAAGTGCCCGAAGCCTCTTTTCTGCCGCTATTGCAAGAGTTCGAGCCATACTTTATCTTTGTATCCTAAACTTCAAGGCAAGAAGGAGGGTAAGCTAAATGTTGTCCAAGCTCCTGCTAACACTTCTCGTGGTAAAGGTATTTCTCATCCTATCCTTGATGGCATCATTATATTTCGTGATCTTCCTATTAGAGTTCTTTTTGATACGGGTGCATCTCACTCTTTTATATCAAAAGAACTTGTCGATGCTTTGTCTTTAAATGTTATTGGCTTGATGACTTCTTTGAGGATTGCGAATCCGGTTGGCGGATCCGCAACACATAGTTTATTATGTAAAGATGTCGAAATTATTTTGTGTGATTACTCTTTCCGTGCCGATTTGCATGTCATGCGTTATTTAGGTTTCAGAATGATTTTGGGAATGGATTGGCTTAACCGTTATGAAGCCCATATCCTATGTCCTGAGCGGACTATATATCTTCGGCATCCTCAATTTGTTAAGCAGATTTCTCTTGTTCTGAAAGATCCAGATTCCAATTCGAAAGCATCCTTGTATTCTCTAAATCCTCATGATGACGATAACGATGATGAGGAAGATGTCATTTCTCTCATTCACATTGTTCGTGAATTTCCCGACATATTTGAGCCCGTTCTAGGATTACCACCTAAGCGAGCAATTGAGTTCCGAATTAATCTAGTCCCTGGAGCTCTACCTATTACTCGTCCTCCTTATCGTATGTCCAATAAAGAAAATGAGGAGATGCGCAAACAATTATCCGAATTGGAAGTGAAGCAATTTATTCAATCTAGTTCCTCTCCCTGGGGAGCTTCGGCTATTTTTGTGAAAAAATCCGATGGTACACTTAGGCTTTGCGTTGACTACCGCAAGCTTAACGATCTCACCATCAAGAATAAATATCCCTTGCCTCGGATTGATGATTTATTCGATCAGCTTAGTGGAGCTAAAGTCTTTTCATAATTAGACTTAGCAACTGGTTTTCATCAGCTTCGTATTGCAGAGGATAGCATTCCTTTGACATCGTTCCGTACACGTTATGGATCTTATGAATGACTTGTTATGCCATTTGGTTTGATGAACGCTCCAGCTTATTTCGTCGACCTTATGAATCGAGTTTTCAAAGACTTCCTCGATCGATTTGTTCTCATCTTTATAGATGACATTCTTATTTGTTCTAAAACCGAGGAGGAGCATAAAAATCATCTTTGAATTGTATTGGAAACTCTTAGGAGCAACCAATTGAAAGCGAAATTTTCTAAATGCCACTTTTGGCAATCTCGTGTGAAATTTTTGGGACATATCATTTCTGAATTCGGAATTTCCGTGGATCCTTCAAAGATTGAAGCGATTCAAAATTGGAAGAGACCGGAGAGTGTGACGGAAATTCGTAGCTTACTTGGATTGGCGGGCTATTACCATCGGTTCATAAAAGACTTTTCTAAAATTTCCGTACCTCTTACTAGTTTGACAAAGAAGGGAATTAAATACATTTGGTCAGACAAATGTGAAGCTTCTTTTGAGAAATTAAAGGAACTCCTTTCCGACGCTCCTATTCTTGTGATTCCCGAAGGAAACCAAGATTTTGTTGTGTATACCAATGCTAGTCGCGTTGGTTTGGGTGCTGTTCTTATGCAAAGAGAACGTGTTATTGCTTATGCTTCTAGGCAATTGAAGCCAGCCGAGACTAGATATGCCACTCATGATTTAGAGCTCGCGCCTATTGTTTTCGCTCTTCGAATTTGGCGTCATTACCTTTTGGGAGAAAAATTTATTCTTTACACCGATCATAAATCTTTAAGGTATTTATTTTCTCAAAGGGAACTTAATTTGCGTCAACAACGTTGGCTCGAGTTCCTTGCATCATATGATCTTGATATTCTTTATACTCCCGGGAAGGAAAATCGTGTTGCCGACGCCCTTAGCCGAAAGCAACAAGCGGTTGTTTCTATGATGATATCCGAATGGAACGATCTCGAGACTTTGTCTACTTGTGAGATTCGAGATCGTGTATCCGATTTATGTTCATCTCTTGTTTTATGTAGCCTTGAGGCTCATCCATCTCTTTTGGACCGCATTCTTGAAGTTCAAAAACTAGATCCCGAATTGGTTCTTCTTGGCCAAAATTTGAGGGATAAAATTGATATTGAAGGTATGAAAGACTTTGATATTGATTCTCGTGGTTGTATTCGAAAATTTGGTAGACTTGTCGTACCAAATATTAGTGATCTTCGCAAAGACATATTAGAAGATTCCCATCGTTCTAGATTCACCATTCATCCCAGTAGTAGTAAAATGTACGCGGATATGAAGCGACTTTATTATTGGGAGGGAATGAAATTTGATATCGCTAGCTTCGTTAAGCGTTGCATGACTTGCCAACTCATTAAGGCCGAGCATCAAAGGCCCGGTGGGTTATTGCAACCTTTAGACATCCCAATGTGGAAGTGGGATCATATTTCCATGGATTTTATTGACGTCCTTCCCCGTTCTCGTTCGGGTCATGATAGCTGGTGGGTGATAGTTGATAGACTTACTAAATCCGCCCATTTTATTCCCGTTCGGTCTAATCAGACCGTTCCTCTTTTGGCCAAACTCTTTATTAAAGAAATTGTTAAATTGCATGGAGTTCCTACTTCTATTGTTAGTGATTGTGATCCATTGTTTACTAGTGGATTTTGGAAGAGTCTTCAAAAAGCTTTGGGAACGAAGCTTAATTTTAGCACCGCTTATCATCCGCAGTCCGATGGACAAACCGAGCGTGTGAATCAAACTCTTGAAGATCTTCTTCGTGCTTGTGTTCTTGACTTTGGTGGAAGTTGGGAAGATCATATTTCTCTTGTTGAAATTTCCTATAATAATAGCTTCCAATCTAGTATTGGTATGGCACCTTTCGAGGCACTATACGGAAGGCCATGCCGATCTCCTTCATGTTGGCTTGAAGCCGGTGAGAAGCTGGTTTTAGGACTAGATTTTATTCGGGATGCCACAGAAAAGATTGACCTTATTCATCATAGGATGAAAGAAGCTCAAAGTAGACAAAAATCCTATGCCGGTAATCGAAGAAGGAAATTAGAATTTTCTGTGGGAGATTTTGTGTTTATTCGTGTTTCACCTATGAAGGGTGTTGTGCATTTCAGTCGAGCGAGAAAATTAGCACCTCGATATATTGGCCCATTTCCCATCACCGAATGCATTGGTTCCGTGGCTTATCGCCTTTTATTACCGGCTTAGTTTTCTGCTATTCATGACGTGTTTCACGTCTCTCAACTACGGAAATGCCTTCGAGATTCCGACACTATTCTTGAGCCCGGTGTTGTTGAAGAAATTGAAGTTTCGCCTAATTTAACATATGAGCAACATCCTATTCGTGTTATTGCTTCGGAGGTTAAACGCCTTCGAAATAAAGATGTCCCGCATGTGAAAGTTCAATGGTCTTCAAATCCTAAGGATTGCTCTTGGGAATCTAGAGAATTCATCCAGCAAACACATCCGGACTTACTCTCTTGAGCTCTTTGAGGTGAACTTCTTATTTCAAATTTCTTCTTTTGTGTTGATATGCTTTTATGGTTGTTACTTTTTGTTCAAATATTTCTTATGATTGCGAGGACGCAATTTTTTAGGGAGGGGAGTCTGTAACAACCCGCATATTTTACAATTATCTATTTAAATATTTTATTTAAATATAGAATCGTTAATCGGATTAAGGTCCAAAAAGATACTTTTTGCAAACAGTCGAATTGGGACTTGAGACCAATTCCATTGAGTCCAAAATGGCGTTTGCAACTTTTTTAAGTATAAACATCGATATATTTGGAGTAAGTTGAATTTTGCTATTTTCTATTGGGCTTTGGGTTTGGGTTTCACCCCAACTATCTCTATGACCTAGTTCAACCCACCCCTCTCCACTTCACTTTATTTCATTTCTTTAAAACTCAAGCAAAAACTGAAAATGGGGAGAGGAATGGGAAATTAAAACTCCAAGCCCTAGTTTTCATTTGCAAATCCAAGTTTAGCTCCAAATTCAAAGAGAAGCTTTGGTAAGTATCTCCTTCTTCTTCTCCAACTCATTCTCTCTTTAATTTCAGAAATTTCCTAAACCTAACTTTGGGAATGTTCTTCTTTTGAGCTTAGATTCAAGCTCCTAGAGTTGAGATTGAAGAGTGGTTGATTCTCCTTTGTTTTCAAGCGTCTTCTTCCTTGTTTTTGTGTAAAAGGTGAGATTTTTATCTCACATCTTTGTCTATAACTATCTTTGATGTTAGGTATGAATTCCTAACACTTGTTCATGATCATTTGCTTTTGGTTTGAATTGATTTGGTGAACATTTCAATTTTTGGTGTTGTGAAGTCAAAACTTTGAAAATCCTTGTTTTGATTCGTGAACATGTTTTTGGTGGCGTATCGAAGAGCCTATAGGGCTGGGTTGCCGATTGGCGTAAACCCCTAGCGCCCATCGCTCGTCCGTTCGCCAATTGTTTGGGATTTTGCCCCTCGGGGGCTAGGCTGAGAATACTGGAATTTCCAGTATCGGTCGACCGACCACTCTGGGTCAGTCGACCGAGCCTGGAAACAGAAAGTTTCCAGGCATTGGAATACTGGAATTTCCAGTATCGGTCGACCGACCACTCTAGGTCAATCGATCGAGCCTGGAAACAGAAAGTTTCCAGGCGCGATTCAGTCGACTGACCACCCTGGTCCAGTCGACTTAATCTGGCGTCTCTGTCTATTTTGCCTTTTGTGTTTGAGTTTCCAATTTTTAATCGATTCTTGATTCTCCGTTTTGTTGTTATCATTTGTTATCGATTTTGATGACTTCTATTTTGGGATTTTTGGGTATATCCATTTTGATGGATTCAGCATCGATTTCTCTGGATTTGATTCACGTCTTCGTATGTGAATTTTTGGATGGTTGATTGTTTCTACAATCATTTCTGTGCTTTGTCACTTTAAAATACAAAGGTTTTCTATACTAGTAGTAAATATTAAAACTCTTTTACAGAGATGATTTCAACTCTATTTTTTTTATACAAAGCTCTTTTATAAAACCGTTCTCTAATCTATTAGTATATACAAACCTTTACCTCATTCGTATGAGAAAATATAATTAAACGGCTTAGCAAAACAAGTGGTATGAAACGCTTACGTTTACTTCGTCGGTTAATTTTTGGACTTGTTCGATTGAAAATCTTGTGACAATTTTCGAGTGGAAATCTACAATTTGTTCGTAAATATTTAAGTTAAGCTAGTGGTTATGGGACATGAAGCTAAACTCATATATTTACTAGCTTAGTGTAATTCACACTTTTTATTGATCGATGATGATCATTTAGTGATTTAGACTAGTGATGTGCGATGTCTATTTGTCTGCGAGGGAGACTAAACCCCATTTCTGTGGAACTTCGGTTCAATTTGGCGGGGTAGCGACCCGTGGTCTTCGGACCGTTTGTGGAGCTTCGGCTCAATATATTTATGGTTAGCGACCATGGAATAACGTTCCGTTTGTGATACACGTGTTGGTGAGTTTTCATGCTCCCGTTTGTGATAGGCCTCCCCTTTTGTGATTTATGGATTTCTAATTGATGATTTCTAGAATTTGTGTTTCACCTCTTTATGTGATTAGCATTGGTATGTTTGTCAATATTTGTGGCTTGGTGAATAAAATAAAGAATATGACTTTCTTTTTGATGTTTTGAGATTTCTTGAGATATTGTATGATTTTGTTGTTGTTTAAAACATACTTGTCACAGCTTGACATTATTGTTATCATACGTTTTTGTTATATCTCTACCCTTATCTCATTCCTTTATCTGATATTTATAGCTAGACTGATCCGTTTATTATTATCTTATTAAATAATACTCGGGTCAGACCGAGATGTTACAGGTGCATCTGCTTGACTCTTTATCGAGGATCATCTTCTGACTTTTGCCTAACTACATTACACTTGTAGTTTTTGTTGTTATACATTTGAGATATAGACTCCTTGATGTATACTTATTCTTTTGTCTAGCACTTGTAACTATTCTTTTGTGATATTGTGGATCTTATTTGACCACTACTTTGATGTACACTTTTATGTGTTATATTCATATCTGTTTCTGCCTTTGAGATATGAACATTTGTGACTGATTTATGTTATGTTTATTCCTATATTTTTTTCCGAAGTATATATATACATAGCCACCGTGTAGTAGCTTTGAGTTTTATCGGTATGTCGGGTTTCCTCTTGAGATGAAAGGTTATATTTTTATCTGACATATTGGTACTTGCCCAAAGCAATTACACAGATGGTCGCTCCTCAACAGCCTTATTCTTCGTGCTAGTCGACAGCAGTACCCAGTAGTGCTCTTGGCTAGCATGGGTATAGAGGTGGGGCGTCACACATATAGATCAAAATCCATCACCAAACAATGAAAAAAACTTAGCCTATATCACATATTCCATCACCTCCTCTCCTATTATCCTCGGCCACAACCCTACACCACACCACCTTGCTTTTCCTAACCCTAGACGTGCCTATGATGCCTTGACCAAATCTCAACATATAAGGCCGAGCCACATGAAGCCATAGGCCGAACCTTTGTGTGCTTGTAACCCTTCTTTTGCTTGCCTTTTTGCCTTCCACTCTTGTTGGTTAAAAGCAAGGTTATGTTTGTGATAATTGTTTGCATACAAGATTATTTGTTTCACCTATTTTCATTATTTTAATTTCTAAATTTTATGTTGAATCATAATCTTATGTTTGTGATAATTGTTTGCATACAAGATTAGATCTGACTATCCATCTACTCAAAAATCTTGTTCGTGCCTAGTCGTGCTTTCGGAATTTGTTTTGTGTCTCTTGTTTGTTATCTCCAGCTTTAAAAAGGTGAGTTTATCACTCTCGACATACGTATTTTATAATTGTGAAACAATGGCATGTGAATTGTAGAAAATTTATATGTTATGTTAATATGTTCATACATGCTTGTGATATGATTATATGAGGTTAAATTCTGTTTATATATTTGTTACATCATCTGATATGATTATATGTTCTACTGTTCATTTATTTTCTGTATCTCACACTGCAAATTCCATATCACTATGGGTTGAAATGATACATACCCGAACGGACATTAGAATAAGGAAAAATCATTATGGGCTGAAATGATAGGCTTGAGTGATTTTATTGTAATTTATTTGACTTGGGATTGCGGGTTTGAAATGATAGAACCCAGAATTTTCTTTTTAAATTACGGATTGAAATGATACATATCCGTATCACTTAACCTAGGTTATAAGTTATTATACAGGCCCATGGTTTTATTTTTAAATAATATTTTCCTAAAAATTATTGAATATTTTGAATGTTTTAAATATATGAAATTTGAGCTAAAAGATTTGATTTAAATGACTTAAATATAAGAAGATGTTGGTTTTCTATAAGTTAAGATTTTATAAGTCAATAAGTGGTTTTAATGGAAATTTTAAAGATGTGTTGGTTTTTTTTTGGCAAAGCCAGCGGGGTTGAAATGGGCCCCTACCATTTATTGATATACCAAGATTAAAGACTACAGGGAAAACAAACCCACAGATGCAGGTATGGATGAACCGAGGAACAAGAGAACTAGGAAACAGGCATATCAACAAAAAGAAAGAAGAAAAAACACACAACACAAACACCAACACCGACAGAGATATTAAAGGGATGGGAGGGCCAACATGAAACCCGGTTCAAATTGATGGCTAGAGGCATGAATCCCATGTTTCATTTTCCCAATGATGCTGAGCTTCATCTGCATATCTGATTTTCTTCTGTCATTGAAAATCACAGCGTTTCTCTCCTCCCAAATTATCGCTATGAATGTCTTTAGAGTAAATAGCAAAATATATATTGTTTCACTTCTCCATCTTGTTGCCTTGTAAATGATGTTCCATTCCGCCGCACTATCACTTGATGGTGTCCTACCAGAGATAGCATAAATGATCCAGCTCCACAACCTGAGAACATACGAACATTGGAAGAAAAGATGAAGGGTGTCCTCGTCAGCAGATTGGCAGAAAATACAAGTTGTGTCAATGATTAACCCACGCTGCCTCAGTTTAGTCTTTGTCTTTAACGCATTGCCGAATAACTTCCATAACATCAAGTTCTGACCTTCAGAGTTGTGCTGTAGCCAAATTCGTTTGTACCAGCTGAGAAGGGTAGGGTTGGACTGGCTGATTATTTTCTTGTACAAAGCACCAATCAAAAAGGTGTTATGACAGCATGACCAGGATATGCCATCATCAGGGAATACATTCACTTTTGTGCCGCGCAGCTGATTCCAAAGGGTTCGAACAGACTGGTTACTGGAATATGGGAGCTCTACCTTGCCTTCAGAAATATAGTCCAAAGCCAGAGCGGATAAGGGAATGGCAGATTGAATTTGTTGATTGAAGGTGAGACAGCGATTAAGAATTGTCCCTTCTTTAGTCCATGGGTCATGCCAGAAAGATTGACGACCATTTATACCAATTCGACTTCTTGCGTAAGGAAGGATGTCAGCTCTGATTTTGAGCAAGTTACGCCAAGTCCAACTACATGCTTGAGGAATATCCATAGTCCAGAAATTTTTATTACGTATTATATATTTGTAGGACCAGTTAACCCATAAGCAATTTTTACGGTTTAGCAGGCTGTCAATGTGCATCACCATTGCAGCACGGTTCCATAGCATTAGGTTTTTAATTCCCAGACCTCCCCTCGACTTAGGTCTCTCAAGCTTGGAGAAAGCACAAGGGGATAGCTTCCTGGCAGTAATAGACCCGTGCCAGAAGAAGTTAGACATGGCAGACCTTATCATTTTGAGGAGCTTGTAAGGAAGAATGAAAGACCTCGACCAATACACAGTCATAGAGAAGATGATGGAATTGATAATAGTTAGGCGACCAGCTTGGCTAAGCAGTCTGTTGGTCCAATTCGATAGCCTGGCAGTTATTCTGTCATAAAGAGGAATACACTGAGCTAAAGTAATTCTGGATTTAGCTAAAGGTAGTCCAAGGTACGTAGCAGTTTCAGTTCTATAGGGGATGTCAGTAACGGTGGTGATTTGGGAGGTTAACTCAGGGTCCACACCAGCAATCAATAAATCAGATTTCGCTAGATTAATAGCTAAGCCAGTTATTTTGTAGAATTTGTCTAGTCCATGCATAATGGAGGTAACTGTCATCATATTAGGCTTGAAGAATATGACCAAATCATTATAAAACATCAAAGATGTGATAAGCGGGTTCTTACATTTAGGGTGAGTGGTGAATCTGCCTTCGTGAACTAATTGGGTAAGAATTTGGGTTAGAATCTCCATCACAATAATAAATAAGTATGCAGAGAGAGGGTCTCCCTGTCTGATACCTTGTTTCCCCTGGAAAAAACCTACAGAACAATTGTTGACCATCAGAGAATACCTTGGTGTGGAGATACAGCAGTGAATCCAAGCGACGATGTGTTTGGGAAAATTCATTAGTCCCATAATTCTAACTATTGAGTCCCATTGTAAGGAGTCAAAAGCTTTCGATATGTCGAGCTTGAAAGATGCTCGGGGAGAAATATGGGAGTTGTTATATCCTCTCAATAATTCGTGAGACATCATTACATTATCAAGAATACTCCTGCCTTTAAGAAATGCTGTTTGGTTAGAAGAGATTGTTTTATCAAGAACAAATTTGAGCCTATTAGCTATTATTTTCGAGATACACTTGTAAATAGTATTACAGCAAGATATAGGCCTGAAGTCAGAAGCACGACAAGAGTTCTTCACCTTAGGGATTAGAGCAATGTTCGTAGCGTTGATGGACCCTATCATCATAGACTTGTTGAAGAAATTGTGTATTGCCTTAGTGAATGTTTGGCCGATTATTTCCCAAGAAGAGGTGAAGAAATACGAGTTGAATCCATCAGGACCTCCAACAGAATTAGCATTCAGGGAGAAGAGAGCATTTTTGATTTCTGTGTCAGTGATTTCAGTGCATAAAAAAGCATTGTCTTCTGAAGATATTTTAGGTATGTCTATAGTATCCAGGAGCTCAAGAGATGGTTTGAATTGATTGTGGTTTCCAAGCATTTTACTGAAGTGATCAAGGAACATTTCGTCAATGAGGACAGGGTCCACTATATACTCACCATTTATGTCAATGAGGGTTCGAATTAATTCTCGAGACTGCTTTGCTTTGAGGGAGGAGTGGTAGAAAGCAGAGTTTCTATCACCATCCTTAAACCACTTGAGCCTAGATTTCTGTTTAATCATGTCGGCTTCAGTTTGTAATGCTTCAAATAGTTGGGAGGAGACAACTGCTTCTGTATTCGCCAGCTCACTATTTGTTGGGTCCTTCATCATCGATTCCTGAATGAGATGCAGATCCTTTGAAAGTGTAGAGGAAACTAAGTTACCTTGACCAAATTTGCCCAGAGCCCACGCTTTTAATTCTGATTTGACCACTCTCAGTTTACTCTGCAAAATAAACATAGGGTTACCAAAGAATTTCATTGTCCAAGCCTTTCTTACAATTGGAAAAAAGTCAGGATGTTGAACCCATGCATTAAAAAATTTAAAATTAGTTTTCCTTTTTGCCACAGCAGTTCCAAAGGTTATGATTTGAGGAGAATGGTCAGATAAGCCAGGCATTGGAATAAGATTATACATTTGAGGCCATTTTGTAAAAGCATTGAGATTAGAGAAGGTGAAGTCAATTTTGGAAAAGGTACGCGGGGATTGCCTACTAGAGTTATTCCAAGTAAAGCTAGCACCAACTGAGGTAAGTTCAATAAGATTAGATAGAGAGATAGCATTGCTAAGGGGGCTTATTTGACAGAGAGACAAGGGGTTCCCACCTTGTCTATGAGATAGGAGGTAGGAGCAGTTTAAATCCCCTATGACTAACCACGGGTGAGTTTCTTGACGTAAAGAGGGGAGGAGAGAAAGATATGACTGACGAGCTTGAGCAGAGTTGTAGCCATAGATGACAGTAAGATAGAATGAAGTAGATGTTGAAAGGTGAATACAGTGAAGGTGGATTATCTGCGAAGTAGATAAGATAGGGTTTAGTTGGTAGATAGAGGGGTTAAATAGGATAAGAATTCTGCCATAGGGAGCTTCACAGAGATTATTTATCATCTTCCATGTGGGGTTAATGATAGTAGCAGCTTTGGAAGACAGATTAGCATTAAGTTTTGTTTCAAGGATAGCAAGAAGACTCAAAGAATGGGTGGATATAATTTGCTTGCATTGGTCAAGTTTGATTTCCGAGTGGGCACCACGAATATTCCATGCACCTATGTTGTTCATCATTAAACAACCAATTGTTTTTGTTGTAGTTTCTTCTTGCCACCTCTAGTGAGGGGGGATGATTGAACGTTGGGTTCAGGAATTGGAGACGATATAAGAGCTCCAGCTGTGGGATTGAGATCCAGCTCAGGCGTGTGTTTAAGATTTTTTATCTGACTGGAGATTAACGGCAATGAATTTTACTTTATGAAACAGGCATGTTTTGTGTAATAAATAATGTATTTTAAATTGATAAAAAAATACAGTTTTGCTTGGACTTTGGTAATAAAATTTGTTTTACTAAATTTATTGTTATTTGATGTCAAATGAATATATTTATAAGGAAATTTGATTGTTATATTAACAATGGTAAGACATTCTATTTATGAATATGTTTGTAAAATAAATAATTAGGATTTAAATGGAAGGAAATTGTAATTTAAAATACGAATTAACTTGATAATTGGAAAATTTGGTTCCAAATGAAATTGTTAAGTTAAGTAAATAAATGGGAATTAAGTTTTATTTATGAAGTGGGTATTTTAAAATAAAATGTTAGGTTATTTGTTGAAATAAAAGTTAAGTAAAAGAATATGCTTTTGACTTAATAAATGAATTATAGTTTAATTTGGATATTTATTTATAAAATTTATCTTATTGAATCATACGTTTAATGATATCCAAATGAATAATTTCTGAAGCGGAAGATGTAATTTTATAGGTTAAAAATGGCTAGAATTGGAGTTTTAATGTTTCTGAAAAGTTAAGCAATTTATAAAGGATTGACTAACAAATGAAATTAATTTAAATTCGACATTTATTAATAAAAATGTTGTTTTATTAAAATTTATAAGTTAAGTAATATCCAAATAAATTTTTTTGGAAAGTGGAATGAGTTTGATAAGTAAAATGAGGAAAATTGAAGATATATTGTTTTAAAGGGTATAACAGAAATTATAGCGTTTCTGAAATGCTGTGGTTAAATGAACTATGGCTGGAAATATACTAAAAAGACCTATAACTGCATTTCTGAAGTGCTGTAATTTCTGGAAATTGAACTATGGCGGAAAATATACTAAAATATACTAAAAGGACCTATAACAGCATTTCTGAAGTGCTGTAATTTTTGAAAATTTGAACTATATGCTGAAATTACTAAATTAACCTATAACAACATTTCTGAAATGTTGTTGTTTCTGATTTTGAACTATGTTTTGATATATACTAAATATACCTACCGCAACACTTTATAAATGCTGCTGTTTTGAAAATTTCAATGTTTGAAATGATTGAACGAATGAACTTAGAAATGTTACAACTTTGAAATGAATATTATTTGACATTGAATTTAAATGGTTTGGAAATGAATTTTTTTTTGAAACTGTATTTAATTAAGAATTGTCTTTAAATATATTAACTTGGAACTTATTGAAATTTAAGATTTAAGAATGTGACTTTATAAAGTGGTGGTTAAGATGATTTAAAGGAATATTTCAAGTTTAATAAATTGAAGGAAATATCCAGTGATTTGGAAATGGATATTTTATTTAAATGATATATTGATTCGGTTTTGGAATTTAAATGATATATTATGGCTTTGGTTTTTGAAATGGGAATGATATTTTGGTTTTGAAGTATAAACTAGTTTTGAAATGGATAATGATATTTTTGGCTTTGAAGTATAAATTATTTCGAAATAAATATCCATGGGTTATAATAACGATTGGTTGGCAAAGAGACCGGGATCGGATATGGGCATACTCTCTGTCGATACCGAAAACCACTTTGACAACCGTGTACGCGGTGGAGATTCCAAAATTAAGTTGGATGGTGGCAACGATCCTATTGAGGTATGAACGTGGACCCGACTCCCGTGAGTTGGCATAAGGTGGCTAAAACAGGAGCGATTGACGAGCTAATGAGGTAGCACCTCTGATCGGACACATTTCTTCGATACCATTCTATTACTTTGTGATTGATTTGGTGGCCACCCTTCAATTTTTGATTTGGGAGTGTGTTCCGAGGTGGGCGGTAGTGGCTGCTATGCGTTTCCACCAGCCCGAATGCGTAATTGGTATATCTACCCTGGCATTGCCTAGTTGTGCCGTGTCACCTACCATATCGAGCTTTACTACGAGTTTCTATTTGTGTCGTACCTATGGAGTATCTTCTCGTAGCCTCTCGAGGTATGCAAGTACTGTATAGACTATTGGCACTATTATGTGTTAAGGGCTATATGGGTAACCCCTTAACGATACTTAAAAGTAAGTTTATTTTACTATAGACATTATTATATTAGCGAAATATTACATAGTAAATAGTTTAACGGATCCTTAAAGAATGGGCGATCCCAAGCATTCTTTAAGTTACTTGTACCTTTATATTACTGTTCACTTGAGTTGGTTTACATTGTATAAGTATGTATGTCCTGACTCGAGTGTTTTGTGTTTTGCTTTACGCTCGGGTCAGACTGAGTGATACAGCATTCGAGACTCACCTTGGAGTTGGAACTTTCTTGGAGATCCAGCTATCTATTTCGCTTTCGGTTATCCAGTTGATTCCAGTGATGTATTCAGATCTTGTATTTGACTATTGTATTGAGACTCCTTTGTATTCGTGATTTCTATTGTATCTTGTTGAACTCTGTTATTACATATAGTAGCTTCATGAACTACTATTTCTTGCTTCCGCTGCATTGTTATTACTCTATGTCTGTGATCTGTGATTTATTTACTGTATATTCTGAGTTTTGCCAAATTTTATTTACAATCTATTGTTTTGAATTATTCAAGTCCGGCATGTGTAGATTTATTGTCGATTTGAATGGTCCAAAATAGTGGGTCGTTACAAAATATGATTTCGAAATGATATGATTTCAAAAGCGAATATGATTTCGAAAGTAAATATGATTTCTTAAGTGATATGTTTGAATCGAATATGATATTTTGATATCAATTATGAATTGATTTTTGAAATGTAAAAGAACCATCCGGTGTGAAATAAGCGTTTGGTTGTTAAACAGACCGGGAACATATATTGTCATACTCTCTGCCAATACCGAAAACCACTTTAACAACTGTGTACGTGGTGGAGATTCCAGAATGAAGTACGATGGTTTGGCGAACGATTCTGTATGTGGTATTTACATAGCTCTGACTCCCGTGAGTCAGCTTGATGTGGCTAAAACAGGAGCTATACCGGGCCAAGTGAGGTCGCACCTTCTATCGGGCACATTTCTTCGATACCATATTATGACTTTGTGATTGATTTGGTGGCCACCCCTCGATTTTGATTATGGGAGTGTGTTCCGAGTTGGCCAGTAGTAGCTGCTAGCCGTTACCACCAGTCCGAGAGTGCAAACGGTAAAATCCTACCCTGGCATTGCCTCGCGTGCATTGCCACATGCCTTATCACGTCCACTACGAGTTTGTTTTGTACCATACCTATGGAGTACCCGTTGGGTAAACCACCGGTTTGGTGGAGCTTACGGTACTGTATAGACTACGAAAATATATAAAATGTGTTAAGAGGGATATGGGTAATGCCTTAACGCTATTTTAGTACTTAGACATATTATAATAGCGTATTGTACTACATAATAGATAGTTTAATGGATCCTTAGGAGATGGTAATCCCAAACATCTCTTAAGTTATTACATGCACGTTAGATACTGGACAGGAGATGTAAAACCCCATAAACATCTCTGCAGCCGTTGCACTCATATTTATTTATTATTGATTTAACTTACATATGACCTTTTAGTTCTGACTCGAGTGTTTTTTCTTTTCAATTCGCTCGGGTCAGTCTGAGCTTTTCAGTGTATCGAAGACTGCTTTTTGAAGGATGAAGACGAAGATTTAGTACTATTATTATTTATTATATTTGTTCCACTACATCATGTTGTTCCGCTGCATTGTTATTTATTTCTGTTGTATGTAACTCTGATCTATATTGTAAAAGCTAATCAAATGTTATTTGTAAAACAGCTTCATGAACTGTTTATTTGATTATTATATTTTGTCATTCCGCTGTGAGATTCTGTGTTTGTTTTCTTTCTTTCTCTGCTTTTTCTTATTTATTCCATAACAATCCTCCCTTTTGAATGGTTTGAGTCTGACGTGTGTGGTTTATCATCGATTTAAACCATCCAAAAAGGTGGGTCGTTATAGGCACGGTGGGCGGTCATAGCTATGATGCGTTACCACCAGCCCTACGACTCGAACTAGTAGTATCCTACCTTGGACATTGCCTTACGTGCCGTGTCATACTTTTATCCCTATACGTGACCACTACGATTTTGATTTAGTGTTATTGTATCACGGCGCATCCCTATCCACCGACGATTTACTGGTGTTTTATATGCAAACTATACGACAATGCTTAAAAACGCGTTAAGGGGGATCAATGTAAAGCCTTAACACTAAGAAAAATATTTATTTTATTGATTAGATATTATATATGTAGCGTATTCTACTACATATAAATATTTTGATGGATCCTTAAGAGATGGAAAAATCCCGTAACATCTCTTGAGTTATTGCACTCACGTTATACACCGGATAAAAGATGTGAAATCCCGTAAACATCTCTGACACCACGACACTCATGTTATATGCGATACCGATTGGACACACATACTAGAGTATTTTGTCTTTTCATTACGCTTGGGTCAGTCCTGAGTTTTTCAGCTTATTGAAGATTTATTCTGGGGGACGAAGACGAAGATTTGGTATACTACTACTATTATTACTCCTGCATCATGTTGTCTATTGCATTCCTGTATTTATCCCTGATGTATTTATAACTCTAATAAATGTTGTATAGATTATAATGAAAATATATAATATAAACAGCTTCATGAACTATTTATTTGATTATTATATTTTATCGTTCCGTTGTGAGATTCTGTGTTTGTTTTCTTCTTCTTTTCTTATTTTCTTAATTAGCCCCACTAATTATCTATATTCCGGATTGTTTAAGTTGGACATGTGTGGATTATTGTTGATTTAAATCTTCCGAAATGTAGGTCGTCGCACTTTTACCCAAAAGAAGACTTCTTTGAATTAATTTCATATGATGATGTTGACTATGCTGGTTGCAAATCAGACCGAAAAAGTACAAATGGAACTTGTCACTTTTTGGAACACTCTCTGATTTCCTAGTTTAGTAAGAAGCAAAACTCTGTATCTCTATATACAACAGAAGCAGAATATATTTCAATAGTATTAGACTGTTCATAGGTTATCTATATGCAATAAACATTAAAAGATTTTGATTAAATTTTACTAAATCACCAATATACTATGATAATACAAGTGCAATCAATCTATCTAAAAATCCAACTCATCATGCTAGAACTAAACATATTGATATAAGACACCATTTTCTAAGAGATAATGTAAACAAAGAAATAATATCACTTGAATTTATAAACATTGAAAATCAAATAGCTGATATATTAACAAAACCATCGAATCAAACATCTTTTACTAAGTTAAGAAGAGAGTTAGGAATTTGTTCTCTATCAAAAATATAAAAATAATGAAGAAAAAATTACAAAATATAAAGAAAAACAAAATAATCAAAATAGTACTATATATGTCGACATATAATGGTAATTTTTGTTTTTTAAATTTCCCTCTAAAATTCTAATTGGTGGTTATATAATAACCAAATTTCGACTTTCTTCTTTAAATCTCTGTCTTTTCTATGTTTTAAACTTCTGAAATAAATAAACCATGGCGGCCTCTAATCCCAAACGTTCTAGAGAAGAAAATCCATCATTTTCCTTCTCATCTCCTACCCAAGGCCCCTTCCAAAACAGTACTATAGCCAAGATCACTAAAATGGAGGGGGAGCTGAAGAATATTCTGCAAATGCTCACTGAAATTCAAATGGTGCAACTTTGTATGACCAAAGAACAAAAGAAGCAAAGCAGAATTCTTTGCAGTTTGCAAAAATATATATTGTATAATCCTACGAATCCAATAGTTATTGAAGACGATTCTGCCAATTTGGCTATTCATAACCTCATTCAAGGCAGCAATGATGATGAAGAAGAGGAAGAAGAGGAGGAGGAACACATGGAGTAAGATGACGAAGTCTGATGCGTCGGAGAAGTATGCTTCAATCAAGATGGAAATCTTGTCAAACAAAAAGGGAACTTTTGCCTTTATTATCCTCATTGTCCCATTCACCAATCTCCAATCATTAGAAATTCATGTTAGGATAATATTTGATTTGCTTTGATTGCTTTGAATGTATGGTATGTATATTTGATTTGACAAGTTTACTTTAAACTTATATGTATAGTTTAGGATTTGACTAGATTGTGATTACTTTGTATTGTGATATTGAGTGAATATATAGTTTGGTATTGTTACCATTAATGATTTGTGTTATCACTCATCATTTCTTATATATCATTCTTATCATTATTACTATAGTATCTTAGTTAGGGGGGTTATAGTTAATTTATATTTGTTGATGGCAAAGGGGGAGAAATATATAAAATCTAGGCATAGATTAAGGGGGATTTTCGTAACCCCGGGGGAGTTATATTATGTTTTATATATAGAGTTGTCATCATCAAAAAGGGAAAGATTGTTGGTACATTAGGTTTTGGTTTTGATGATAATAACAATAGGACATTACATAAAATATAGAAACTAATGTTTTATCAAGATATATGTTGTAATAGTGTAGGATATTACACATGTGTTGATTAAGAAGGCTGTACAGTATCAACAGTAGATTCAAGATGATGATAATTGAAGAGTTCAAGATTTCAAGGTATTCTAGATAAGTTATAGAGTCATATAATTTATGTTAAAACCTTGATAGCACTTTCCTGATCTCTCTCTTTTTCTCTAATTTGTTTTAAATTGTTTTTCAAATATCCTGGTTTTAAAATAAGCTTTTCAAAGTATTTCCCAAAATGATTTTCAATCTCTTATACTAACAAAGATATTATTTTAGTTTTTTAAGTTTAAATATGTAGAATTTTTGTCTATACTTTAATAAGTTATAATTATATTGATTTATATATATATATAATTAAATACTCATATTAAATCTTTCAAAATTATTTTATAAAGTTTTATTAAATTATATTTTGATTAAAATGTGTATAAATTATATTTAAAAGATTCTACAAAGTATTAAATTATTTTACAAAACAACGAATTTTCAAAATAATAATTTAAAGTGTTTTTCAATTTTGTGAAGGATATGCCGACATATCCAATCCTTATATGTCGACATAGTGGCCATATTTTCAAAATTTAAATTTGAATGGAAGTGTCTTTTCATCATATCTCTTCGCGAATGGATATGACTGTTGTTTCTCTATATATACCAGACTTCCAAATAAACTTTTTAACATTTACTTTCTTATTCGTCTCTCCTCTTTCCACTCTCATTTTCTAAATCAAAATATTCCCAAATTCTACCAGAATTCAACCAAAATCAAATTCAATCATCACTAGTTGATTCTCCTTCATCTACTCTCTGATTTCTCTCATCTCACTCACTCAAACCAAGACAAAGTGCTATTCAAGAGTTATAGGATCAATTGTAATTAAGATCGAAGGTCTTAGTCTGTAAAACTCTATCAAATCATACTCCTATACTTGTGGGTGTGCTTGTAGCCCGTAAAATCAATTGGGTATGATTGTAGCCCATAAAATCAATTGGGTGTACTTAGTAGCCCATAAATCTAGTGGGTGTGCTTGCAGCTCGAAAATATAGTAACACTACCCAGAGGTCGGGACTCTGGAGGGTGTGTCTCATAGCCTTGAAATCGAGATTGTATTTGCATTTACTAGTTGAAAAGAAATCCATACAAGGAATTGTGTGGGACTGGATTTAGGGTAACTCCAAACCAGTATAAAATCCTAGTTTTTTCCCTTTTTGCTTTTACTGCATTTACTTTTATCCGCGCTTTGATTCTGTGATTGTTTCTGTGATTGTTAATTACATCATTCTAAGTAGAATCTTAAAGAATTTGAAAAATATTCATATAATCAATTAAACACTATTCATCCCCCCTCTTGTGTTAGTTTAGCCTTAAGATCCCTATTATGCTGACTCACATGTAACATCTGTAGTGTAGATTTGGTGATATATGTTTGGTTATCCTAAAACACGAGATGCCTCGGATATGAGATGCCTTAAATATGAGATGTGTATATATCTTTGTTGTATTGGGATTTTTCCCGGACATAGCCACGCATAGGGGGTGCTGTTGAATTTTTTTGGAATTTGAGGGGCCTTTGGGTTAGGAGACGTTCTCCTTACTTTGTAATTTTGAAGAAGAAGTCATTTTAAGGGGGTAGAATATAACGACCCATACTTTTAACGATAGGATATTTAAGTAATTGATTTAAATATTTAATCGTTAATTAAATAAAGGCCCAAAAATATTTTTTTTCACATAGAGCCGAATCAGGACTCGAGACCACTTCCGTTGAGTTTGGATTGACGTTGCGAATTAAAATGAGTATAATCATCGCTATATTTGGAGATCGGATGATCCGATGGTCGAAACGATTTTGAAATGCGTAAAATTAGCATCCTAGGGTGCAGTCTCTAATAGTGATGAGATTTATATCGTTGGATTCGAAAAAATGAGGTGATGTACGCAGACGAGTTTCATTGCAATCAGACGCGTTGTATAAACGTGTGAGCTCGAAACGTACGACCATTTATTTGAGAGAATAAACAAATGGAATAAATTATTATTATAAATATCACTCAAATCACTTTTCCCTTTCTAATCCATTTTCACTTTTCACTGTTACATCCAAAGTCATGGCTACTCTCCTTATTTCACATCAAAAATCAAAATCGAGCAATCCGCTCAACGATAAATTGCGAAACCAGATCCGATGAGCTCGTATTGATGAGTGCTTCAATTTAGTGGTGCTGATCTAGCATGCGATTGTCTTGGCCAAGATTCACTTTCCATGGCCGCAACTAAGGTTTGAGATGGCTGGAGCTATAGGTGACAATAGGCGAAATGGAAATCACCATTTGATTTCTCTTTGTAAATAGAACCTACCTGCAAAATCTCGTCAGATCTGATCACCTATTGCAATTCGTGACTTTGGCTAGGTCGAGATCGTGGCATTAGGTCCCGATCTAGATCAAGGTGTCAGAGTGGATGGTTGTGGTGTCGGCAAGTCGAGCATTCGATGAGGAGCGCCATGGCGCAAACGGTGTTCAATTCCATGAAGCGTAGCTCCGTATCACTCCAAAATCGTGCACATTTAAGTGGGTTGGGGATAGTGTGCATGTATAGACAATAAGAAGAGGAAGATGGATTAAAGTTAAGTAAGGTAATTAATTATTTAATTAGTGAATTTCTTATTTAATTAATCTCGGATCGTATTTAGTCCATATCTTTTGCATACTAGGTCCGTTTTGGATGCGGTTTCTCGCGTTGCGCTCATGATGGAGAGATCTACATTTTGGCAGTGGTTTGGACAACTTTAAGGTAAGTAATATTGTCTCTCACCATATTATGATTGTTTGTATAGTATTAAATCGACGTTCTGGAATGGTTTTTCATTCTAAAATGTGATTTTTTTATACTTAAACACCTACTAGATTTTTATAAAAGAAAAGAAAATTATTTTCAATAGTTTTCTATCGAATATCGAATTTCCCATCAACGTGCAATTTTTAGGGAATTATTAGATTTGGGCTATTTTTGATACGATTTCCCCATT
Organism: Allium fistulosum; assembly: GCA_030737815.1. Classification (NCBI taxonomy): domain Eukaryota; kingdom Viridiplantae; phylum Streptophyta; class Magnoliopsida; order Asparagales; family Amaryllidaceae; genus Allium; species Allium fistulosum. Next base: position 489,776,276 of record CM060905.1, on the reverse strand, counting down.
GGTTGATATGGATGTGTTAAACATGTTGTATGTATGCTATATTGCATGTATATATGCTTGTTGTTTGCATGTTTGGTTGTTTGTTTACTTGATTTTTTGGTTGAAACGCCAATTTAGTGATGATCGAGTGTTAGAGAATATCTTATGCATTGGGGTTTTGTACATGCGAAAATCCAACAAATGGGATAAGTTGTAAAGAAGGGTTAGGATACGTGTTGATGATAAAAAGGTGCAAGTTGGTGCTTCGAACTTCAGGATGGATGTCGGATATTTTCATTTGGTTTGTACTTATCTATTTGGTTAAGTATACGAACAAAGTGGTTTATATTGACCATCATAGAGTGATCAATGTCCATCACTATTGTTGATTGGCGATTGGCCAATTTTTGGCATGGACGTTGAGGAGATTTCATTATGCATGATGTGATGGTTTGTTTGTGTGACCGACTTAGAGTCTTGATGTGATTGCTCTAAGGCAAACGATTTTAATAGTGAGGCGATGATGCGACGCTTCGACATGAGAGTTAGTATTTTGGATTATGACTCTATGGTGTATGGAGTAGGTTCTGAGGTTGATAGTTTCATGACTTTGTAGATCGTGCTGGAGGAGCTGGCTCAATTGCATCAGAGGTGGATGGCAACATAACAACATGATAAAAGCCTAGTATTTTTGATTTATGACTTATGGTAGGAGTAGATACCGAAGATTAGAAACTATATATCTTCGGTTTGTGACTCGTGTAGGGGTTAGGTACCGAAGAGGCTTGTGTTGGGAGTCATGGAGTGGAGGAATGTGGTAGATTCATGGATAGTGGAAATTGGATTGGCAAGTAGAGCCTGGATTCAGATTGAACGAGTAGGGCTCGATGGATGTGCATGTGCTAAGGGATCATTGATTACTCGGAGTGTTTTTTGTTATACTCGAAGTAGGGGTATTGTAAGTAGGGATGCCCATGGATCATGTTGGGATCTGTATACCCTGTACCTAAGGCTTTGGGTCTAGTTTCTAACTTTGAGCTGCGAGACACGTATCCACCTTTGGGCTGTGAGATACGAGAATACAACAGAGAACCCGGATTTTCCATTAGTCCTTGGCGGTATGGAGGCTATACGAGTTATCATATATTTATAGCACACTGAGTGATAGTTAGTATTGTTTGATGGATGTTATGTTTGTTATGGTTGCTTCACTAGCCACCTATCACCCTAGGGATGTCACACGAGGTAGGTATTGTAGACAGTGATACCTGGACACCCGGACAGTTCACTTAGTATGGAGTAGGTATTGTGGATAGAGATAAATAGGCACCCGATAGTTTACTGAGTATTGAGTACCCCCTCTATGATGTTGTAGAGTAGCATATTATCGTTGTTATGTGTTGGCTCTTTGGATGTAGGGATAGGTATGATTTGCATACCCTCTATTCCGTATACTCTATCGACTTTTACAGTATTTTGAGATTATTTATCGCTCACACCAGACTATCGTCTGACCCTATGTTTTATGCTTTGCTTCTTAATATCTTGGGTACTCTTAAATGAGTAGATTAGAGAGCAGGTGTGGACGACATATGGAGTTCTGTAGATGGACCGGCAAGATGTGACATTTACTCATACTTATATTTGAGTTTATTATTGCATATTTCGCTGTAAGACACTGTGGAGCCCTAAAAATGTTTGACTTACTATTATTAAAGATAGTGTATCAGTTGAGTTTATTCATCTATTGTATAAACTCTGTTACTATGTTGTATAACTCTATGGATCTTATAATCTGATGATTAGTTCATATTGTTTTTACTATCTCGACTGTTTTATATGTATGTTGACTGTTATATTTTACGTGATGCGATGTGAGATATACGACAAGTATTTGATTATTTGATCCTTTTTCTTCTTTTCCATTCTCTTCTCTTTTATTCCTCTTCTTTACTTCTAGTTCTTTCTTTTGACTATCGTCTTACATCTTAGGTGTAGGGCAGTCGTTACAATGTCAATCAACTCTCTCCAATGCTGATAAACTGCCTTTATGATATGGAATTTTTTGGAGTGTGTTTCTTGATTTCTAGTGAGCTCTAAGTTCTTTCATTATCTGTATCATGATATTGTTATCATATAACAATGTCATAGGATTCAGAACAATTGGAATCGTGCTAGCTCGGTTATAAATTTGTGCATTACACACTCACAAAGCGAGATTGTGTTATTGCACTATTCAAGGCGATGTTTTTAGCCTTTTTGGTTTAATCAGCCACATTCTCGATCTTTTGAACATTTCAAATATCAAGCTCTATAACTAACGTTTGAAAATGAATTTAATATTTGTATACTATACTCGATACCATTTATGACATTCGACTCCGAGTACTCCTTCGCAAGGAGTTACATGTTTCTATAAAAAAATCTATTATTTCATAAGTACTTGTGAACATCCTTAACTATCATTAAGTGATCTTGATTCAGATTCAATAATTTCTCACTATACTAGTTACATAAGCAAATTAAGATGTAGTAGACAACAAAGCATATTTGATAATTCTTACTGTCGATGTATAAACAATTCATCTCATATGCTCTATATTCAACATTTTAATATGATGTTTGTGTATACCATTTTGGGACAATCCCAACATTCTTTTATACTGATTATAAAATATGATATTTTCAAATCCAATGTCAAGTATTAAGCAACCAAACTAAAATGATTTTAACACGGGTACATTGTTAACCCTTATAAATTTGTGTTTACTTATAATTTTAGAAATATTTTACTACCTTCAATGTTCTTTCTTATAAGATTCTTCCACTATATTTTGGCTGAATTAAATTGTTTGATTTATTTGTTAAACTATTGATCAATTCAGATGCCCGTTGGAAGATACTTTTGTATCAGTTCTTAGATCATATCTAAAACCCACAAGCTCAATATCGCCCCTACTGACATCGAGATGCTTTGATTATTATGCACAAATAGTAAATTCTAAATCATTATTTACAAAAAAAATCTACATAAACCTAAAACTCAAAATCATACTATGATGATTTTGCAAGTAAAATCCAAATAAACTTAAGCAAATTGACCGATGAATCTGTTATGTTAATTTCAACAATTGAAATTTACGATATAATTCTTATCAACTTTGTTTATTATATTCCAACCACATTGGTCTTCTTCTCGAAGACAAATTTGCAGTAGATGGATCTTATCCTTTAAAGTACATTTATCAAAATCATATTTTGATATTGTACTTGGAATTCATTCTGGATTTGTGTATCATGCCATATGGTAGTGTCACACTCTTAATGGCTTATTGACAATTGAGGAAATGTTTCTCACCATTGATAAGAAACTCATAGTTTCTCTTCAATGTGCAAAAATTATTATTAGAATTTCTAATGTGTTGCATCCATTTAGGCTTGGTTAATTTTATTTCACCCTTCGTAATCACTTTTCTCTTTGGATCGTATCCAATCCATTTTAATTACTAAATAATTTCTAAAATGAATTTCTTTCTCATGAAGTTGACATTTCTTGAACCAACAATTATTTCTCAATGCAATGGAATAGGTGTTCATAAACATTTTATGAATTTCCTTTATATGTTTACAAAACTAGTTTTAGTTTTGGGTTTAAGAAATTCATAAGTTCATAACATAAATTATAAATCAATTGATCATTTCTAAACTCCTTTGGGTTGATCTATATAAGATCCCTTACAAACAAGTAAAATGTGGAGTCTCTCAACTCACACAACTTGTCAACTCCATAACCTAGGATATGTTGGGGTTTCTTGTAAACTCTTGTCTTGTATGTTCTCATAAACTATGCTTTTGATGAAATTAACTTTTTAATCTTATGTACCTACTTTTAAGTACATGACCTTATAGAAAGAAGCTAACTCAACTCCACTCATTATCATTTTGTCTTGCAAAGTCCAACTAGTTCTTATAGATACATAATGTGTATCATAAGGAGGAGTGACTTTTGAGATTGAATCTTATTTGTCTTTAGGTACATTTGGAACACTTTTCCAATAAACTCTCTTATTCGATCAAATCGAATTCTTTTGTTTCCTTTGCATATTATGTTTTATATTAAATGAACTTATCATAAATATATTACTTGTGTATCAAATACTCATGTTTTATTTCTATGGTATATCAATTTGTCCAACAAAATAAGTGGACCCGTTTTTGGTATTATTAGACTCTGAATTGCATACATCTTTATGTATCGATACAAAGAGTTCACCAACTCTTTTGTTGCTAGCACTGAATTGGTGATTTTCCCTTAACTATTCGAGACGCAATTCATTAGTGCATATGATTCATAATCATATGATTAAAGAATTTCTCGAAACCGTGGCTTAGTCCATAATTCCTAAATAATCATAAATTTTTTAGATACTTCTATATTTTCTAATGCATCACTATTGTTATAGAAATAGATACTTTTATTATTGTTTTATCGTATAAAGTATATTCATAATATTCATATTGAAATAAAACTATGTCTATTTTAGTCAATACTGAAAATAGTTATTATTTCATAAATAATATTTGGTAGTTTTCAAAAATAGTTTACGTATCTTGATGCATCCACTAAAGAAGTGTTATATGGTATGCTCTTAGTATTTCTGCCATTACTATAATAGTGTAACGACCCGATATTTTCAACCATTCGCATCCGCACATGTCGGACTTGAATTGCTCAAAATACCGAATTGTTAATTTATATTTGGCAAAACTCAGAATATATAGTAAATAAATAATCACAGATCACATACATAGAGAAATATAATGCAGCGGAAACAAAGAAATAGTAGTTCATGAAGCTACTATATAAATACATCAGAGGTAAGTAAGATACAATAGGAATACCAAGATACAACAGGAGTAATAGTATGAAAATCAGGTACAACTCAGAATACAACTGGAATCAACTGGATAACAAAATGAATAGATATCTGGTTCTTCAAAGCAAAACTCCAGCTCCAAAGGTGAGTCTCTAATGCTGTATCACTCAGTCCGACCCGAGCGTAAAGCAAAACACAAAACACTCGAGTCAGGACATACATACTTATAAAATGTAAACCAACTCAAGTGAACTGTAATAAAGGTACAAGTAACTCAAAGGATGCTTGGGATCGCCCATCCTCTAAGGACCCATTAAACTATTTACTATGTAGTAATATTACGCTATTATAATAATGTCTAATATAAAATAAACAGACTTTTAAATAGCATTAAGGAGTGACCCAATATTCCCCTTAACACGTAATAGTCCCAGTAGTCTATCCAGTATTAGCATACTCCCAAAATGGGGGCTACCCTCGATACTCCACAGGCTACGGGAGAAATCACAACTCATAGTAAAGCTCGATATGGTAGGTGACACGGCACACAAGGCAATGCCAGGGTAGATATACCAATTACGCTCACGGACTGATGGAAACGCATATCAGCCACTACCACTCCACCTCGAACGACACCCCCAAATCGAGGGGTGCACCCAAACAATCACAAAGTAATATAATGGTATCGAAGAAGTGCATCCGATAAGAGGTGCTACCTCATTGGCCTGAGATCGCTCTTGTTTTAGCCACCTTATGCCAACTCACGGGAGTTGGGTCCACGTATATACTTTAGGATCGTCGCCACCATCCTACTTCATTCTGGAAACTCCACCGCGTACACAGTTGTTAAAGTGGTTTTCGGTATCGACAGAGAGTATGTCCATATCCGATCCCGGTCTCTTTAACAACCAATCGTTATTATAACCCGTGGTTATAATTTTAAAATAATATTTTATACTTCAAAATAGAATATCATTTCAAATCCAAATCTTTATCAAAATAAAGATTAAACCAATTCCAAACCATTTCAATATATTTAAAATATCATATCATTTCAAAACTTCATTTCAAATCATTTCAATATATCAAAATATCATATCTTTCCAAAACTTTATTTCAAATCATTTTTTGAATTCAAATCCAACTTTAAATACCTTTTAAATTCAAAGGTATCATTCATTTATTATCATTTCAAGTCACCTTATAAATAGTTTATATTTCAATCAAAATAATTCATCTAAACCATTTAAAAGTGTAATTATTATACTTTCAAAACAAGTATTCAATTTCCAAAGTTTTAAACTATTCCGAGTTCATTTACTAAGTTAAAAACCATAAACATTGAAAATTTCAGCCTTTCACAGCATTCAGAAGAAGCTGTTATAAGTTATACTTGAAAACATTTTAATTCAGCAAAGACATCATTTAAAAATGCTGTTAATCTCAGTTTTAGTTGAAATTTAGTTTAAAACAGCAAAGACAGCATACCACTACAGCAATTACAGAATTGTTGTAATAGGCCTTTATCAAGTTTTTAGCATTTTAATTTACTTCAGCAGTTACAACATTACAGAACTGTTGTAGTAGCCTCTATTTAAGTTTTAGTTCATTTACAGAAATCATAACATTTCTGAATGCTATAAAAAGTAATTTCCAGATTTTAGTGTATTTCCAGCAAATAACAACCTTCAATATTAAACCTTTTAAACATTATAAAAATCATATTTTGACATTTAAAAATGTTCATTAAAATTACTCTTTTAATTTATGATTTTTATAAGAACATTTACAATAAAATCAAAATTTCCAATAATTTTACTTAACAAATCCAAATGTACAATTTTCTTTCTTCACATTTTTAACAAATAAACTTAACACTTATATTTTATTTCCATTTCACAAATTAAACTAAATTTTCAATTTTATTTAATTAACTTAAACCTTTAATAAAAACCAAATTCACATTTCCAAGTCAAGTTATATTTTAAAATTACACTTTTAAGCATTCATTTATTTAACCATTTTAATACATAGAAAACTCAATAACACTTTATTAAATCATTTAAATTCAAATCAAATTATCATATTTACCATTTTCCAAATATAATTAAATTTCCATTTTATTTATATAACTTAAATATCATTTTAAAACCAAAATTCCAAATTTCCAAACTTAAGTTATATTTCAAAAATTCACTTTGACCATTCATTTAAATGACATTTTTAACTTCTAAAAAATCCAAATTTCTTTATTTAAACATTTAAAAATCCAATTTAAATCAAATTTTCATAATTTAACACTTTTAAAAATATTTAAAATATTCAAAATACTTTATAAAAATAACCATAGGCCTGTATATAGTTTTCTAACCTAGGTCAAGTGATACGGATATGTATCGTTTCAATCCGCAGTTTACAAAGAAAAATCCGGGTTCTATCATTTCAAACCCGCAATCCCAAGTTAAAATAAAATAAATAAAAACCGTTCAGGCCTATCATTTCAGCCCATAACGATTTTCCCTATTCTAAAGTCCGTTCAGTTATGTATCATTTCAACCTATAGTGAATCTAATCTACAGGGAACTAGCAGTGTGATAAACATGTATAAATGAACAGTTTAACAATAAAAAACAGTAATAGATAATATGACAGGTAAAATAACAGGTTTAACATCATATAATTAATAATCATAGGCAGTTATAACATCATATAAAATATTCTACACATTAAATTGTTGTCAATTCACATTTGCATAAGTATAAATGTCAGGTGAGATTTACTCACCTTTTTAAGCTGAAGTTTGCAAATCAAATGACACAACGAATTCCAGAAAGCACGATATGGCACGACCTTTGATTTGAGTGGAGAGAACCAAGATATAAATCTTGTATACAACAACAAAACAAAGACATATATAAATATAATTACAATACCAAAGTTATAATTGAAACAAATGGAAACTAGGCTAGACAAATAACATCACCTAGCTTTTAAACCATTTTTGCTTGACCCTATCTCACATATGCTCGGCCACAAAGCTATATTGGTTCAGCCACATTATTATTCCAGGTGGTAATGGGTCTGGTTTGGACCTAAAAATGCATGGCTACAAGGAATAGGAAGTGTAGAGGGGTTACAAGTGAGGAATACAAAGGGTCTAGGCTTGATAGTGGAGTTTTGGTCAACATAGGCTCGGCCTATGGTCTATAGGGGCTCGGCCTTGGCTGCTACAGGTCAGGTCAGAGGGTAGGGGTGATGGTTAGGGGTCATGGCAGCAAGTGGTGGTGGTTCTAGGGTGATGGCAGAAGCTACAAATGAAGGGCGTGTGAAATATAGGCTTAGCTATGCAATGTTTCAAGGTGTTTGCAATATTTTTGTGGTGCTATTTTCATGTGGAGGCCACGGGCCACTTCAGGTCAGAGGAGATGGATTATTGGTCATGGAAGATGAGGGGAAGGAAGTGGTGAAGGAGATGGTGGAGGGTGTGGAGGTGTATGGCCGAACCAAGCAAGAGAAGCCAAGACAAAACATTGAAAAATCAATGAGAAAAATGAAGAAAAGTGAAAAATGGAAGCCATTGCTTACCATATTTTTTTTAGAAATGAAGAATGGCCGTGAGTTGTGATGAATAGAGAATATTTTCACGTGAAAAAGCAATGAAGCATGTACGGCCAGGCAAGATGAAAGGTCAAAAGAAAATGAAAAGCCAAAGGTAAGTGAAAAGTCACAAGGAAAATGAAAGGTTTATGTCTCTTTGTATTTCTATTTCTTTTAATCAAAATAAAGCAAATAAATTTCAGTAAATACATTTTAAAACTGAAACAAAGTAAAATAAAATGAATATAAATAATTAAAATTAAATAAAATAGAAAAAGAATTAAAGAAATTGCTTAAAATTCAAAACAGGGTTCAAAATTACAATTAAATCATCATTGGCTTTGGAAAAATATCTACTTCATTTTAAAAATGTTCTAAAGCAAAACTTTGAAATAAATAATTCATTTATCATTTCTAAAGTGAAATAAATAATTAAATTTAGAGAAAATAGAAAAAGAATAAAGAAATAGTTCATTTAATTTAAACAAGGCTTAAAATTACAAATAAAACATCACTAGCTTTATAAAATTTCTATTTCACTTTAAAACAAATAAAAAGTCAAATAAGTAAAATAAATGATGAACAAAATAAAGTGGAGATTAAATAAAATAAGGTCTTAAGAAAAATAGAAAAATAAATAAAGAATTACCTTAATTAATTGAAACTGGAAATTAGAAATTGTAAACAAAATACAACTGACACTAGAAAATGTCAATTACACTTTAAAAAATGTTTTAAAACCAAAATATATACATAACATGTTATTTTACCCATATAAATATAAATTAGAACATTACATGCCCAAATAAAATATTATTTATAAAATTTAAAATAAACAATTTTGTTAAATACAGCAAATTACACACAATATTTAATAGGGCATGACTTTCACACTATAAATCAGATTTCAACGAAACGAAGAGCAGTATTCTAGAAATTTTATTTACTTTCATAATAAAAGATAAAATTCAAAATTTCATCATTTTGAATTTTATATTAAAAGTCAAAGTTTGACTCATTGACCAAAAATTCATATTTCTGGAAAATACCTTATTTATTCATGTTTGAAATTATAATTCACATTCAAAACACAATTTATATTTAAAATAACAAAATTATCTAATTTAAATAAATACAATAAAGTTTTTAAATCAGGAAATTAAATTAAAGTAATTAAAATATATAATTAAAATAATCACAAAATACAGGGTTGTTACAAATAGCTTATGAAATACGAAACTCCATTCAACCACTTATTATAGAATTTTATTTCATATACTGTACCTAGTTTATAGTTGAGAGTTTCAAATCAAATACCTTAAACTCAAAGAAATAACTTTATAAAAAATAATTTTCTATATTAAAATGCAATTGGAATAGAAATCACACTTCTATTTCATATTAAGTAATTTTTAGCATTTTATACAATTCTCGTTTCTGATGTCTCTTCATGAAGTAGAAGTGACCATTCACTTTCTTCATTCCAACTATTCCTTAAGTTACATCCACTATTATACGTTTGCTTTCAGTTCTAAGTGTCTAAACCATTCAAAAGGAAACCTTACTACAAGACCATAAGAACTCTTTATAAAAGTACATTTGATCATCCTTAAAATTGAAGGATATCAAATAAGTTATACTTTACGTAAATTGATCAAACTGACATTTCAATGATTGAATTTCTGAATCCATCTTGTAGCTCTTGGTCTAGTGCTACAACTAACACAACAAGATCCTTATTGCACTCAATCTTATTGAATGCATGATCTTACATTATGTTTTACTTGCTCATTTTGATCGAGCTAATTTTATTGAGATTTCATACATTAGAACCGTGACTGTTTACCATATAACATTTATATGTGATTGAATTTGGATTAAATATTTATATACTTGTATTTATTAAGAGTTCAAAACTCATAGAAGACAACATACAGTCTTTAGAAAATAAAACTTTATTTAACAAGGTATGGATGTATTTAGTAGCTGTATAATTTGGATCTTGCATGGATTTTGAATTAACAATATGCCAAAAGATTTAATGGCAATTGCATTTTATATTACTATATCAATCTTGATTTAGTTCAATTGTATATACTAACTAATAAACATTTTATTAATTATATTAGTTACACAAATTTATCTAAGTAGATTATTTTAACTTTATAAAGCGTATATTCTTATAATATTAGAAATGTTAAGATATTCATTACATTTTTTTAGTAAGGATAACACTAAATTTTTATATGTCTTAAAACACTCATAAAAATAAAGAAATCTTTTAATTTTTCTAGTGGGAGACAGGACTCGCTTGCCTAGGGATGTTGGCCTTGAGGAAACTCAACAAATCATAAGCCCACATGAAATGGATAACCTCTTATCAGCTATATCATATGCAACTCGCAACCTATAATCTTTGTCCTAATCTCAGCTCAAAATTGAGGATACTTAACAAATCGAAAGATACTATTCACTCATACCCACCATTTCACAATGGCCTAAGTATAATGCACGTACCTTGAGTAAACTCAACAAATATGTGTATGTATCGTACCTTATTTAATTAATATATTAATAGTGTTGGAATGGGACAGCCCACAGCGGAAGAAACAGGTGGATGTCAAAAAACTTTACCATTTCGGATCATTGATGGGCCCATGTAGTCTAAATATATTCAAATCTTACCTAAATTTTATTTTAAATAAAATCTTTAGTTATTTAAATTGTTAAATTGGAGATTTGAATGTAACTTAATTTAGCATTATAATGGATGTATCAAATACATCCATTTGCATGAGTATATAAATAGTGCTAATATTTGTAATAGAAACATGTAAAATAAATTTATAGAAGGAAACCTTTCATTTCCTTCTCCTACCTTATGCAATAAATAGGGGAAGATATGCCAAAATATGAAGAGGGAGAAACCTTTCATTTCTCTCCCTCTTTAATCAAATTAATTAATATTAAATAACATTAATTAAGGGAAAGCTTTTCTTTATCAATTTAGATCTAAATTAATTAAGTGTGAGGGATGAAAAGTGTGAATATAACAAATATAGTCATACTTTAATTTGTATGACCGAAATGCTAGACATAAAGTAAGTAAGATTGATTTCTGACGTAAACACAACTAAATAAGAATAAATTGAATGCAGTCACAAAAGGATCTAATAAGGTAGGAAATGAAAAGGTGGAATCATTGTTTTAACCACTTTCCCTTTTAACAAATTCAATTAATACAACATTGTTTTACATGCAAGAGGTATTATGATACAAAACATCAACTAGTATCTAATGTATATATGTAATTGCCTCACTTTTAAATTAAAAAGGGTTAAATCAGACTTTGGGAATTAAAGATACAAATATTTGAAGTTTATATGTGTACACATATATATTTACACAAGCATATGTATGTAATATAAATCCAAAACTTTATAATTAAAATTTCAGTTTGACAATTTACATTTTATTCCAAATTAATAACTTAAATTGAACTTTTAGCTTGGAAATGAAACAAGAGTTTGGAAATTTTACAAAATAATAAATTTAGAAAAGATATATATATATATATATACTATAATACAAAACCTTTGGTCAACCGGTCAAAGTGAAGCCTTTTTGGCAGTCCCCATTTTACCCCCTCATTCTGCCCGAAATCAAACATGTGCGCGCAAGGCACTTCTGCCTTTTTCCAACCTCCCACGTTGCCCCATCATCTTTTCCGTTCCCCTTCCCTGCTTTCCACTTTCCCTTCCTACCACAGTCAGTTTCACCTAACCCCACAAAAAATGCAACTCTCCCTTCATTTCTTTCATTTCTCCAGTTTCGAAGACCGACTTTTCTTCCCCTAGCTATTTCTTCATGCCTCAATTCCTTTGCCCTAAATATTCCTCACCTCGCTTCCCAATCTCAAACCATGGAAAAAAACTAGGCCTGAAATCAAAACAGACTTAAGTGGTTTGCATATGGAATTCACCATAGACTAAATAATAGTACGGCAGTAAAGGTTTTGGGTATGACTTCTTTCGTTTCTTTTAATTTCAGATATAATTCTTCTTCTTTTGTGACTGAATTGTGTGGATTTTCTTTTAAAATTATTTTTGGTCTGAAAGTTCACGATGTTACTGCTATGTTATGTATCGTATTTCTATGATATAAAGATTTTGAAAGCTTGGATTTACGTTTGCAACCTGACTGGGTTGAAGTAGGGCTACAGAGGATTTGGGTAAGTGTTATTCAATGCTTTACAAACCATAATTAGATTAGGTTCTTAAAAATGAAAGTAAGTTGCGACTTAATGCAATTTATTTTTGTATTTTCTTACAGAGTTAATCATTTTTTTTGTTCAAATTATTATAGAATTTTGAATCCCAGGCACTAAAATTTCATAGATCTAATTTAACCTAGCATGTCCTACAAAGGAGGGCCGGACTTCATAATTTGGTTACAGGTATTGCTTTTTAGACTATATATGTCGATTGGTCCTATTGTACCTTCTAAATTATTTGTTTGCACAATATCTTTTCTTATTTGGTTCCTTATGCATTATTTACGTATTTTGAATGTAGGACTCATTTATTTGCCAAGCAGGAGCATGTATAAGCATCTGCATTATATGGAAGCACTGTTCTGTATGTTATATGTGAATATTTTTTTGTAAATTATCCATTACCTTACCAATCATACCATGCTTGAAACTTCATTCTTTGCTATAGATTTGGATTTAAAGATTTTATGCATTGCTTATAGAGCCTCATCAAAAGAACTGCGGGTTATTAATAATTTTCCTGTATACATTACTGTACTTTTTGCTTCTATATTCAAAATGGTTTCATTACAGGTATTGCTTTTTAGACTATATATGTCGATTGGTCCTATTGTACCTTCTAAATTATTTGTTTGCACAATATCTTTTCTTATTTGGTTCCTTATGCATTATTTACGGATTTTGAATGTAGGACTCATTTATTTGCCAAGCAGGAGCATGTATAAGCATCTGCATTATATGGAAGCACTGTTCTGTATGTTATATGTGAATATTTTTTTGTAAATTATCCATTACCTTACCAATCATACCATGCTTGAAACTTCATTCTTTGCCATAGATTTGGATTTAAAGATTTTATGCATTGCTTATAGAGCCTCATCAAAAGAACTGCGGGTTATTAATAATTTTCCTGTATACATTACTGTACTTTTTGCTTCTATATTCAAAATGGTTTCATTAGTATATAATTGGCATAATAATTTAACTTTATATGTATACAGAAGTTCTCATTATGAAATTATTGAATATAAACTATTTGCATATTTTATTTTGTATGGTTCCATATTACATTACAAACTATTGACTTGAGTTTGCTATTTTATTTCCTATAGTTTCTTATGTCTCTATGACATATTGATGAAGAAAGTTTGGATATTTCTTATGTTCCTATGGGATATTGATGGAGAACGCTTAGATCTGTGTATGGTAATGGCGGTTGGGTTGAAGTACGGTGACAGAGTATGTGGGTAAGGTTTCCTATCTCAATTTTCATTTAACTTGAATTCTCTTTTATTTAAGTTGTAACTATGATAAATTTATTTGGGAGAAAACTATATTCTATTTGAATTTCAATGGTTTTTGTCCTATTTTCCTACTTTTCCACGAGAAATATTTTATAGTTTGGTTGTTTTGATAAATTATTATGTAATTTAATTCAGATATGCTTCTCCTGCTTTCAAATCCTTTAGAGTTGAACCAGTTTACTATTGTAGAGTTTATTTTGTTGTCAATATTGTCAATTTTAAAAGTTGGAATAGTTAGGGTAACTTGATTTTTTTATTTTGGTGGTACGGTAAGACAAATCATTTTTTTCTCTGTTGCTTAACTATTCAGATCCAACGTATGGCTAATTACCTAGCGACCCCATTCAAGGCCGTCTTATAGCGTAAATTTTTGTACATAAAGCCGCATAGGTACCACTTCCATAAATTGAAAATATTAACAAAGTCTTTCTGTATGTTAAAATAAAATAATAATTTAACAAATTCTTTTTGTTTGTTCTTTTATTCCCAGGCTAATGCTGTAAAGGATCATTTCTCATGTTATGGTGTCATCGCTTCTGATGAAGTCGAAGTTCCAGGTCATATTGATAGTACAAATCCAACAAGCTGTAAGAACCTTTCAGCTTGCATAACCTTTGCTAATCATCAATCTGTTGAAAATGCTTTGGTGAAAGTCACACGTTGGTGCGGTCATAATTTAACTTTTAAATGATTGTCTGCTACCCAAAAAATTCATAAGAATGATCATAGCTCACAACAAACTTCATCAAATTCGCAAACCTCAACATACGAAAATGACAAAGCTAAGAAAACATCTTCACAACATCATTTGTCAGAGCTAATGAGAAAATCACCTATAGATACATATACACTTGCATATGGAAAAGATGTAGCTGCTGCATCACCAAAAGGGAAACAATAAACCTAACATAAAAAAGTTAAATGAAAAAAGAAAGAACCATTTGGGGAGAAACGGACATGAATGTGACTTTAAGTAATTATAGTTTATTCCATTTCAAGCTTATGTAATTTTCTTCTTTCATTTAGTTGTCTATCTATAACCAATTTCTTATACGTTCTTATTCTTATTGATATGTCTCCTGCATATGCATCTATCAATAAATATCCAAGTGATGCTCTTAACCTACAGATATGCTTCTTCAGTGCAGAAATGGTGTATTTTAGATTTATCTTTCTCCTTTTTCTTTTCTTCTACAGATATGCATGATCTTTAATATGTCCAATTCTCAAACATTTTTATGTATAATGACATGATTCATATAAGTTTCAAGCAAATGCACCCAAATTTCTTTAAATTGCATCTAGATTACATTGTAGAAGTTTGATTAACATGTTAACTAGCTACTAGCATTATAATCTAATCAATGGGTGTAGTTTGATTAAATTTAGCATGATCTAGAGATTTTGCTTTGTAGGAATTTGTTGACAACTTGCCAACTGCAAATGGACTTTAGAGCTTTACTATTTTCTAATGCAGGTATAGTTAGTATCATATGTTTAGAATTTACTCTGAATATATTAGTAAGTGATCTTCAAGGCTGCCACTTAGCTAATGCCAGGGTGATTTGATTGTATATATATTCTATTATTCTTTTTTCATTTTATGTCACATTATTTCAACAATATCTAATTTGATTGTTTTGAATAGGTATGCCATCGCGACAATGAAGGTTTATAATTACACATTTTTACTAGCATCTTTAAGCAACTCTAATTTTGCTTGGTTTACTCATAACAGCTTATGTACTTTGGAGATAACTTTGCAACAAATAGATGATGTTACTGGCTTTACTACATTCAAGCAAACATTTGGTGGATTCTTATACTCTCTTTTACTGTTTTTAGTAGCTAGAAGAAAAAAATGCTGCAGTTAATGATCAGAAAAGGATAAATACCGTTTAGATTTACTAAATTTTCGGTTCAATATGAAGCTTTATATCAGCTTGAGCTATCTGCTAATGTTCTTTATAATTCTTCCAGAAAAGTGAAATAAATTGGTTCAAAGAGATAACGATGAAGATTTTGGGTCAAGGTACCTGGGCAATATGGAGAAGCTTACTGCAGGTTGCATGATATGATTTTTTCTATTTCATTGCATATTAGATTCATTTTTCAACTAACTGTCATGTATGTAATTGTTGGTTGTTATTTACGATTTTAGTCAAATACATGCGCACAAAGTGATTGAAAAAATGTTCAACAAACAGAAGCTGAGATATTTAATATAATACCGTACATTTACTGGAATAGTAATTGCTGACCTATAGTATGATAACTTTTACATTAATTTTTTTGTCTACATTAAATACGTTTTTTGAAAATGAAGAATTTGATTCTCTAGATTCCAGTGCATGTCGTACAGTACAATGTCTGGAAATAGGTCTGTAGGCATGTAATTTTATTGTTTCTTCTTTTGGGATTATTTTACTGGAATTGTAATAGATTGAGCAATTATATATGCATTTAATATAAACAATGAAAGATAAAAGGAAAGTACGTGCTAATACAACAAACAAATAAAAAAAACGCCAGTAGTGCATAATACATTAAAACATTTATATAGTTGCAAGAAAATAATAGATGCAGTTATTTTCCTAATTTATTAAACAAACTATATTGAAATATACAACATGTGATATCCCGGGTTTTTGGTCAGTATAAATTTAATAATCTGTATTGATAATTTAATCTTTTAAAAGTTAATAAATATTTAATCTGGAAATATTGATAAGATTTATTTTCAAAGCTAATAAAGTTTTAATCTATTTATAATATATATATTGTTATATATTGTGAATGGGATATCTTTTGTTTTAAATTAAAGATGAATTTTCAAATTTGTAATATATATGTATATATATGTTATAATTTGGATTGTTTGAAATTTAATTAAATCTATTGATAAATATATATGTATAAATTGTGATTTTAAAAGCTTTGTTTTAAAATTTAACATTTTTCAAAAGGTTAATTTAGATTTAATTCAATTGTTTTCCAAATATAAGACAATTGTTTATTTTAAATGTGATAGTTTAAAAAGGGGTTTAATCAAAGTTTTATTTTAGTTTTCTTTAAAGTGTTAAATTTTAAATGGTTATATAATGTTCTAGACTTTAAAATACATGAATAAGGAATTTATTTATATTTATAATTAGTTTTAACATATTTTCTTTTAAAGGTAAACTAATATTTATTAATTAAGTAACTAAAAAAAAAGTAAGTTTTATATTAACATTTAAATTAAATAAAAATTTATTTAAAATTACTTAGGACATGTGTTAGTATCTTAACACATGATAATAACACTTGTAAACATATAAAACAAATTGGACATTTGTAATGCAATAAAAATTACAAGTGGCAAGATTTTATTTTCTTTAAATTTGAATTAAATTAATATAATGTTACAGAATAACATATGTTAGAGAAACCTGTATTCATTTTCTCAGTTCGAATCTTTTCTTCCTCCATCTTCTTTTTCTCTCCATCTTTTCTAAAATCAAAAGAAAATCAAAACTGGAAAAGCAGATTCAATTCAACTGAATCAAGCTACAAACAAAAAACTATTACAAACCTGAAAACTGAAACCAAAAGCAAAATCAAGCCTGGAATTTAAATCTGCAAGCATTTTATTCAACTTCAACAAATCAAGCATGCAAGGATTTAACTCTAGATCAAGCAAAATCAATTTCAGTTCAACTCAAAATTCAAACTGCAGTTCATAAATGAAGTGCCTCTGTCCTCTGTTTAATTCCTGGTGAGTAAACATAAATTTAAAAAAAACAGTTTTTACATCTTGATTTCACTTTAATATATGAATATAAATCATGGTTGCTAGCCTGAAATGCTTGGATTTAAATAAATGCATGTATGTGTTTAAGTGATGAATGCCTGTGAAGATATGACAAACTCTCTGTTCTCTGCTTATAAAATAGTGAGTAAACCTGTTTGCTTTTAAAAACAGTTTAAGGTTTGAGATGGAACTTAAAAATATGTGAAATGTGTGTGATAATAATGGATTGCCTGGATGTTTTAGCATGAATATGACTTGAATTGATATTTAAAGTATGCCTGTACAAATGTTTGTATTTTGAGTCTCTGTTGTTTACAGTTCTTGAATTTCTTGTTAAAAATCCATATCTCCAAATACAATAAATTTTAAGCCTGGATCTCTGAATAAAAGTTGAAGTTAACAACATGATTGAAATTCTAAAAATGTTTCCAAGGTTTTAAATTCAATAATTATCTCTGAAATAAAGAAATACTATGATAAACAGATATTGGTCAAAATTTTATGAAAACAATTTCATAATTTGATTACATGAGTGGATTCAGGGTAGGAAATCATGAATTTAGATAGTAAAAACACGATTTTTAGTATAGTATTCATCGAGATATATGGTGATGTTCTGTTTCGACATTTTCGTCGATTTGAGTGGATTGACGACGAGGATGGCGGCGAGGTTCGGACTGAAGGTGGCCAGTGGAGTAAGGATCTCAGGAAAAATGGGTAGGAAATTTTCTGTTGATCGAGGCGGCAAGTCGAAGGTAGTTTAGGGTTTAGTGATGGGTTTGGTTCGTCTGTGTTGTCGAGGCGAATGAGGCGACGGTGGCGCATCGTAGTCGATCGCGATAGGGGGAAACAGTGCTGGAGATCGAAGCGATTCGATGGTGAGGTCGGCGGGATTTATCAGCGACGAGTTCGTCGGCGATTGGAGGATTTCCGATGGTTGGTGGTTTCAGTTTGATCGAGATTAACTCGATTTCGATTCGAATGGGTTATGATCGATCTGGATTTGCGTAGGGGTTTGCGAGGTTGTAGGTGATGGTCGAATGTCACCACGATGGTCTCCGGTTGCCGGAATTGGTGGTGTACGTGCACCACGTGCATGTTGTTTCTGGGTTTATTCGTGTTATTGGGGAAGAAGGAGGAGACTCGGGACGCTCTCGTGATGATCGTATGGAAGACTCGAAGCAGATGAGTAAAGGGGTGACTCGAAGACGACTCGGGTTTACAAGGATATGACTCGGGGAAGAAATAAGTGGCTCGGGTTGTTTATTTTATTGTAACCTGGTTTTGAGATTTTAGAAAAATCATGTACAGGTTTTAAAAAGTTAGTAATTTAAATCAATTCATGTTTTCAAAAATGTATTATCTAAGTTTTAGCAAAAGTAAATGTTAAACAAAGTTTCAATGTAAATGAAATAAATGAGTTTTCAAAGATAAGTTCTTTTGAGTTTTAAGGTTATTAAAACGATTAAATTTGTAAGTAATTTATTAAATAGTGTTTTAAAATGAATTGAGTTTTTATTGCATAAGAAAATAGACCAAGTTCCAACGTAAAATCATTTAGTAAGATTTTGGAACAAGTTCAAGTTTAAATATAAAAGTTAAGTGATATAAATTTGTTTGTTTTAAAAGTAATTATATTAATGATTTAATTTATTTCCAATGATTTTTATTAAGGAAATGAATATAATTAAGAAAAATTTTAATAAAAGCTTAATTACTATTTGTAATTAAGGATAATTACTTAATAAAGTAATTAGTGGATGGTAAATGAATTAATTAAAGAATTAAGATTTATTAATAATATGATTAATTACTAGTTAATGTAATTAATTAAAAGAGAGAAATTAATTAAGGAAGTAATTAATTAAGGTTGATTAATTAAGATTAATTAATCAAAAATAAGTGATTAAAGAATAATTAATTAATATAATTAATTAAGGAATTAATTAAGGTAGGTAATTACAAGATGATTAATTACTGATTATGATTATTTAAAGTTAATTAATGTAGTTAATTAAAGATTAATTATTTAATTAACTAGAAGGTAATTAATTAATAAAGTAATTAGAGGATTATTAATGGAATTAATCAAGATTGATTAATAAAGTAATTAACTTAAGTTAAATTAATTAATTGTAATTAATTAAGATTTAATGTAATTAATTATAATTAATTAAAGAAAGCAAATGAAGGATCATTAATTATTGTAATTAATGATAGTAATTTAAAGTTAATTACTGTATATGGTTAAGGATAATTACTTGATGTAATTAAAGTATAATTAATCAGGGAAGATTAATTAAGGAAGATCATTAAGATGTTTAATTAATTAAGTTGTAATTAATTAATGATAGTGAGCAGGATTATGATAATCCAAGTAATTAAAGAATAGTAATTAATTTAATTAAAGGTTAATTAAATTGATTAGAGTTAATCAATTCTGTTTAGATAATTGATTAATACTGGATGTTTGATATTGGGTGATTGGTTGATATTGGATGATTTAAATATCTCTGATATATATATGATATATGCTGCTTTGTGAGATGAATGTTGATATGAATTATCAATTGTGATAATATGATTTATCTATCTGTTTATATCATCCTGAATAAGTTTAACTGTTTAAACCTTTAAACAACTTGGCCTTAAAAGATACGTTTTGGATTTCGATGAGACCGGGATCGGGTTTCCGTATACCGGAATTCCAGGTCTGGAGACCCGAATACCACATCGATCCAAATTAACGATAGGTCGTGAATCTCAAGTGAAGATGAAGATTCAGAGTGCAAGGGTTATTGTCGTTAACTCTGAGGGTGATTCCAAAACGAGTGTAACGAGATAATGCCTTCGGTTTCGTTCGAACCCGGAACGAACTTGTATGGATTGAATGCTTTCAGCACATCGTCAGGCGGACGATGAGCATTCTAAGTGATATATGTTCTGATTAAAGGTAATCGTAAACCTCAAGCCTCATCAACCGGGAATGGCTAAAACAGGGGAGGTGCAGCAAGGTTTCGTGGGTAGCACCCACTGAGAGCAAGATAGATCCCTGTCTAGAGGTCCCTTTTCTTTTATTCGGCTTAGTGTGTGGTTGGTCGCGCCAACTACGGGATTGTCTTGTTCGGAATTATCCAGTAAGGGATGGTTCCGGCTTTGTGTTGTAGGGGAGCGGGCGTACTCCTCGGTACGGTGATCTAGGCCACGTACTGTGACGGGCGGTACCCCAGTAGCCCTGCCATTGTATGGAATCCAAACTCCAATAAGTGCCGTACGTATTAGTTGTGCCCAACTATGTTGGAATGTGAGATGTAAGCATTTCAGCTATTTCTGTATTTTACTTGGAAACCCTAGACCCTATTATAATATAACTGGATTTCCTATCAAATGTTTTAGTTAGCGTAAGGTAAAAACTTACCCATGTTTATTTGTGGGGAGTCTTACGTGATACTTTTGTTTTCAAAGGTTTTCAAAGTTAAGCAATTTAAACCGTTTACTCACACCAGACCCATGTCTGACCCAAGTGTTTATTTCTGTTTTATAAACTCTTGGGTACTCAAATTTTTACGAGTAGCCAAGGGATTCAGGTTTAGCTTTGACGAATATTCTGGAGGAGCAATGGAGCAGGAGGCTTCGTCGTTCGTAGATATAGTATTCCGCTGTGTTGATATCTGTGATAGTGTCTTGTCTTGTATTTGAGTTGTAATGTCTAGACAGATGGTTATAACTGTCTAGTAAGTGATGTATATGCTGTGTAACTCTGTAAATTGTTGTAAACTATGTAATAGTTTATGTTATTAATATAATTTATTCGTTCCGCTGTGAGATCATTGTTGTTGTTTCTTTCTTTCTTCTCTTCTTTTCTATTTTCTACCCCTTTCTTTCTTCATAATGATGCGACTTTCTGGGCATAGGAAGTCGGGTTGTTTCCTTTGGTATCAAAGCATAGGTTGAGCGAATGCCTAAGCTTTTGGTTAAGTGAATATCAGAACACTAGGTTGAGTGAATACCTAGGTTCGGAAGGATTGTTCATTAGAAATAGGATCTGTAGCAACCTGTTTGAGTCCGAGTGTATATATATATATATGAGAGCGCGTATTTGTTAGTTATATAAAATGGTTTTATATTGTGTTAATTGATCGGTTGAGTGGTATATGGATTCTGGTCAATACGAGTAGCTAACGTTATTGATAGGGATCTCTAAACACTTGGACCAGGCCAACAGACACAATATTGTTTTAAAAAGGTAGATGAAATAATTTTACCCAGATATAATTTCTATATAAAAAAAGTATCATTTTAAATGTATATGGTATTTGTAATGATTGGTTGAGATGATAATAATTTATCATCTAGGATTAGGAGTCTGAGTGTTGAGGTTGGAAGTGTATCTACCGAGACGGTGTTGGGTCTACAGTCTTTCTCGAGTAAGTTTTGCTGTGGTGTGAGGATTTCATCGATCTCTGAAGAAAACCTGTTAAGGTTCGGAGTTTATTTTTGAAGTTTGGATCTGTCGGTTGGGCAGAAGCGAGTGATGGTATCTTGATACCTCAGGTAATAGTAGCTGTGTGATGAGACGCAGTGACTATGGATGTTCCCGAAGATGTTTTCTTTGGAACAAGTTGTGGAAGTGTGTCTGCTTCGGTGTGGTGGCTGAGTTCAGCATGGTGATTCTGTTTGGTTTGAAGTTCGAGTTTCTCGAAGAGCTTTGGATTGAGAAGTCTTTGGCATCTGTGGCAGCAGTGCAGCTCGGAGTGTTCGGTGTGCTGTCGAGATAGAGTTTGGATGCAACAGTATGGTCCGTTTCTTCGATGATCCCGGAATCTTTGTGGTTCTTTTATCAGCAGTCCGAGTAGATGGTGAAGTTTTTCTTGAAGGGTTAACCTTGTTCGGAAAAGTTTAAGGCTGTTTTAATTAGTAAAGAGAGAACAGTTTCTTTGGAATCCGAACTAGGTAGGATCGCAAAAGTAACTTGCGATTAGTTTGAGAGTTCATCTTGAGTAATCTTTTGTATGGAGTTGAGGCATCTCAAGAGGAAGTAAAAGTTATCGAAGAGGTCAAAGATTTAGTTTATATCGATTTGGTTCCTAGAGAAGGATTTGGTGAAGTATCTTAGAATTTTATGGAGTATCTGTGTTTTCTCTTCTGTTTCTAGTTTCGAGTTTCCTCTAGCCAAGGATAGCTGAAGACAGTATCCTTGACCGAGGACTCGTCTATTCTTTGAGAAGTTGGTTATGTCTTTAAGATAACCAATGTTTCCGCTTGTTTGTGGATCTAGTTTGTGCTCGAGTTCATCGACATTCTCATCTATTTTCAAAATCAGAGTTGTGCAGCGAAAGCAAAGGTAGTAGCTGTGCAAGAAAGGAAGTAACCTCAGATTTCTACAAGAAGTTTATGTGAATTTCTAAGTGGGTATAGAATTTTCTGGAATCTGGGAGAAGGAAGTTCAGTCTTCTATTTCTTGTGGAGAAGAGTTTGTGGATTTCAGTAGATTTTGGAATATCATCTTGTTGATAGGATCTGGAAATCATTTTGTTCTTGGTCCAGTTGTTTCAAGAAGCATCAGCGAAGGTTGAGTTGATCAGGAAGAGATAAGGTAGCTCGGGATCATCTGGTAAGCTATGCAGATACGAGTCAGAGTTTGGAATTCGGAGTTGGAAATTGGAAACTGTTTAAATTTTCTCCGATTAAAGAGCTATAAGATTTGGTAAGTCTGGAAAGTTAGCTCCAAAAGTATTTTGGATTTTCTGTGTTCTCGAAAGGATTAGTTCTTTGATCTACAGGATTGAGTTGCCAGTTCGAATAACTGGAATTCATTGTATTTCACGTATCTTTGAGGGAATACGTGTGTGATTCATCTGGTTGTGGGATCAGCAGTTCAGATGGATATGGAAGTTGAGATGGTTTTGAGTTTAGTCTGATATATTGTTCAGATTTGTAATCTAGATGGGAAGGAGTTCTAGATTATTGTAGATAGTTAGTTAAGATTCTGTAGAACGAGTATCCCGGTATATATATATACTTGGGAAAAACTCGAGGAAATTCTATCCAGAATTTGTCTGGATAGTTAAATTTGTTTGATTAAATTGTTTGCTATGATTGTTAGAATATGATTGATATGTATGGTTGCTGTTTGAGATTAAAATCTTTGCTGGATTATTAAATTAACTTTGCTTTTAATTTCGGGGACGAAATTATTTTAAGGGGGGAGGAATGTGATATCCCGGGTTTTTGGTCAGTATAAATTTAATAATCTGTATTGATAATTTAATCTTTTAAAAGTTAATAAATATTTAATCTGGAAATATTGATAAGATTTATTTTCAAAGCTAATAAAGTTTTAATCTATTTATAATATATATATTGTTATATATTGTGAATGGGATATCTTTTGTTTTAAATTAAAGATGAATTTTCAAATTTGTAATATATATGTATATATATGTTATAATTTGGATTGTTTGAAATTTAATTAAATCTATTGATAAATATATATGTATAAATTGTGATTTTAAAAGCTTTGTTTTAAAATTTAACATTTTTCAAAAGGTTAATTTAGATTTAATTCAATTGTTTTCCAAATATAAGACAATTGTTTATTTTAAATGTGATAGTTTAAAAAGGGGTTTAATCAAAGTTTTATTTTAGTTTTCTTTAAAGTGTTAAATTTTAAATGGTTATATAATGTTCTAGACTTTAAAATACATGAATAAGGAATTTATTTATATTTATAATTAGTTTTAACATATTTTCTTTTAAAGGTAAACTAATATTTATTAATTAAGTAACTAAAAAAAAAGTAAGTTTTATATTAACATTTAAATTAAATAAAAATTTATTTAAAATTACTTAGGACATGTGTTAGTATCTTAACACATGATAATAACACTTGTAAACATATAAAACAAATTGGACATTTGTAATGCAATAAAAATTACAAGTGGCAAGATTTTATTTTCTTTAAATTTGAATTAAATTAATATAATGTTACAGAATAACATATGTTAGAGAAACCTGTATTCATTTTCTCAGTTCGAATCTTTTCTTCCTCCATCTTCTTTTTCTCTCCATCTTTTCTAAAATCAAAAGAAAATCAAAACTGGAAAAGCAGATTCAATTCAACTGAATCAAGCTACAAACAAAAAACTATTACAAACCTGTAAACTGAAACCAAAAGCAAAATCAAGCCTGGAATTTAAATCTGCAAGCATTTTATTTAACTTCAACAAATCAAGCATGCAAGGATTTAACTCTAGATCAAGCAAAATCAATTTCAGTTCAACTCAAAATTCAAACTGCAGTTCATAAATGAAGTGCCTCTGTCCTCTGTTTAATTCCTGGTGAGTAAACATAAATTTAAAAAAAACAGTTTTTACATCTTGATTTCACTTTAATATATGAATATAAATCATGGTTGCTAGCCTGAAATGCTTGGATTTAAATAAATGCATGTATGTGTTTAAGTGATGAATGCCTGTGAAGATATGACAAACTCTCTGTTCTCTGCTTATAAAATAGTGAGTAAACCTGTTTGCTTTTAAAAACAGTTTAAGGTTTGAGATGGAACTTAAAAATATGTGAAATGTGTGTGATAATAATGGATTGCCTGGATGTTTTAGCATGAATATGACTTGAATTGATATTTAAAGTATGCCTGTACAAATGTTTGTATTTTGAGTCTCTGTTGTTTACAGTTCTTGAATTTCTTGTTAAAAATCCATATCTCCAAATACAATAAATTTTAAGCCTGGATCTCTGAATAAAAGTTGAAGTTAACAACATGATTGAAATTCTAAAAATGTTTCCAAGGTTTTAAATTCAATAATTATCTCTGAAATAAAGAAATACTATGATAAACAGATATTGGTCAAAATTTTATGAAAACAATTTCATAATTTGATTACATGAGTGGATTCAGGGTAGGAAATCATGAATTTAGATAGTAAAAACACGATTTTTAGTATAGTATTCATCGAGATATATGGTGATGTTCTGTTTCGACATTTTCGTCGATTTGAGTGGATTGACGACGAGGATGGCGGCGAGGTTCGGACTGAAGGTGGCCAGTGGAGTAAGGATCTCAGGAAAAATGGGTAGGAAATTTTCTGTTGATCGAGGCGGCAAGTCGAAGGTAGTTTAGGGTTTAGTGATGGGTTTGGTTCGTCTGTGTTGTCGAGGCGAATGAGGCGACGGTGGCGCATCGTAGTCGATCGCGATAGGGGGAAACAGTGCTGGAGATCGAAGCGATTCGATGGTGAGGTCGGCGGGATTTATCAGCGACGAGTTCGTCGGCGATTGGAGGATTTCCGATGGTTGGTGGTTTCAGTTTGATCGAGATTAACTCGATTTCGATTCGAATGGGTTATGATCGATCTGGATTTGCGTAGGGGTTTGCGAGGTTGTAGGTGATGGTCGAATGTCACCACGATGGTCTCCGGTTGCCGGAATTGGTGGTGTACGTGCACCACGTGCACGTTGTTTCTGGGTTTATTCGTGTTATTGGGGAAGAAGGAGGAGACTCGGGACGCTCTCGTGATGATCGTATGGAAGACTCGAAGCAGATGAGTAAAGGGGTGACTCGAAGACGACTCGGGTTTACAAGGATATGACTCGGGGAAGAAATAAGTGGCTCGGGTTGTTTATTTTATTGTAACCTGGTTTTGAGATTTTAGAAAAATCATGTACAGGTTTTAAAAAGTTAGTAATTTAAATCAATTCATGTTTTCAAAAATGTATTATCTAAGTTTTAGCAAAAGTAAATGTTAAACAAAGTTTCAATGTAAATGAAATAAATGAGTTTTCAAAGATAAGTTCTTTTGAGTTTTAAGGTTATTAAAACGATTAAATTTGTAAGTAATTTATTAAATAGTGTTTTAAAATGAATTGAGTTTTTATTGCATAAGAAAATAGACCAAGTTCCAAAGTAAAATCATTTAGTAAGATTTTGGAACAAGTTCAAGTTTAAATATAAAAGTTAAGTGATATAAATTTGTTTGTTTTAAAAGTAATTATATTAATGATTTAATTTATTTCCAATGATTTTTATTAAGGAAATGAATATAATTAAGAAAAAATTTAATAAAAGCTTAATTACTATTTGTAATTAAGGATAATTACTTAATAAAGTAATTAGTGGATGGTAAATGAATTAATTAAAGAATTAAGATTTATTAATAATATGATTAATTACTAGTTAATGTAATTAATTAAAAGAGAGAAATTAATTAAGGAAGTAATTAATTAAGGTTGATTAATTAAGATTAATTAATCAAAATTAAGTGATTAAAGAATAATTAATTAATATAATTAATTAAGGAATTAATTAAGGTAGGTAATTACAAGATGATTAATTACTGATTATGATTATTTAAAGTTAATTAATGTAGTTAATTAAAGATTAATTATTTAATTAACTAGAAGGTAATTAATTAATAAAGTAATTAGAGGATTATTAATGGAATTAATCAAGATTGATTAATAAAGTAATTAACTTAAGTTAAATTAATTAATTGTAATTAATTAAGATTTAATGTAATTAATTATAATTAATTAAAGAAAGCAAATGAAGGATCATTAATTATTGTAATTAATGATAGTAATTTAAAGTTAATTACTGTATATGGTTAAGGATAATTACTTGATGTAATTAAAGTATACTTAATCAGGGAAGATTAATTAAGGAAGATCATTAAGATGTTTAATTAATTAAGTTGTAATTAATTAATGATAGTGAGCAGGATTATGATAATCCAAGTAATTAAAGAATAGTAATTAATTTAATTAAAGGTTAATTAAATTGATTAGAGTTAATCAATTCTGTTTAGATAATTGATTAATACTGGATGTTTGATATTGGGTGATTGGTTGATATTGGATGATTTAAATATCTCTGATATATATATGATATATGCTGCTTTGTGAGATGAATGTTGATATGAATTATCAATTGTGATAATATGATTTATCTATCTGTTTATATCATCCTGAATAAGTTTAACTGTTTAAACCTTTAAACAACTTGGCCTTAAAAGATACGTTTTGGATTTCGATGAGACCGAGATCGGGTTTTCGTATACCGGAATTCCAGGTCTGGAGACCCGAATACCACATCGATCCAAATTAACGATAGGTCGTGAATCTCAAGTGAAGATGAAGATTCAGAGTGCAAGGGTTATTGTCGTTAACTCTGAGGGTGATTCCAAAACGAGTGTAACGAGATAATGCCTTCGGTTTCGTTCGAACCCGGAACGAACTTGTATGGATTGAATGCTTTCAGCACATCGTCAGGCGGACGATGAGCATTCTAAGTGATATATGTTCTGATTAAAGGTAATCGTAAACCTCAAGCCTCATCAACCGGGAATGGCTAAAACAGGGGAGGTGCAGCAAGGTTTCGTGGGTAGCACCCACTGAGAGCAAGATAGATCCCTGTCTAGAGGTCCCTTTTCTTTTATTCGGCTTAGTGTGTGGTTGGTCGCGCCAACTACGGGATTGTCTTGTTCGGAATTATCCAGTAAGGGATGGTTCCGGCTTTGTGTTGCAGGGGAGCGGGCGTACTCCTCGGTACGGTGATCTAGGCCACGTACTGTGACGGGCGGTACCCCAGTAGCCCTGCCATTGTATGGAATCCAAACTCCAATAAGTGCCGTACGTATTAGTTGTGCCCAACTATGTTGGAATGTGAGATGTAAGCATTTCAGCTATTTCTGTATTTTACTTGGAAACCCTAGACCCTATTATAATATAACTGGATTTCCTATCAAATGTTTTAGTTAGCGTAAGGTAAAAACTTACCCATGTTTATTTGTGGGGAGTCTTACGTGATACTTTTGTTTTCAAAGGTTTTCAAAGTTAAGCAATTTAAACCGTTTACTCACACCAGACCCATGTCTGACCCAAGTGTTTATTTCTGTTTTATAAACTCTTGGGTACTCAAATTTTTACGAGTAGCCAAGGGATTCAGGTTTAGCTTTGACGAATATTCTGGAGGAGCAATGGAGCAGGAGGCTTCGGCGTTCGTAGATATAGTATTCCGCTGTGTTGATATCTGTGATAGTGTCTTGTCTTGTATTTGAGTTGTAATGTCTAGACAGATGGTTATAACTGTCTAGTAAGTGATGTATATGCTGTGTAACTCTGTAAATTGTTGTAAACTATGTAATAGTTTATGTTATTAATATAATTTATTCGTTCCGTTGTGAGATCATTGTTGTTGTTTCTTTCTTTCTTCTCTTCTTTTCTATTTTCTACCCCTTTCTTTCTTCATAATGATGCGACTTTCTGGGCATAGGAAGTCGGGTTGTTTCACAACAACAACAAAACTGTTGTATATAGTACATTAACACACTATTAGTTTATTTAGTTTAATTGTAACAAAACAGAAAATACATTTATTTACCTATATTTGTTAATGAAACTTTAATAATATATACAGTAATCAGAAAAAACTTTTGTATATATTACAAAATCACATAAGTATGGCTCTATCAATCAATTCATGATAATTTGAACTATTGTCTGAATTTCTAAATTTATCATTGTCTTCACTGCTTCATGTTTATGTAATAGAAAATGCTCAGTGAAAGATCACTTAACATGTGATTATTTTTTATGGATATGAGTAGTGGTTGCTAATCTTTGGTTGACCACTTAAATTGCACTTTGTTAGCTCAACTACATAAATGCGTACAAAAGAAAATGTTCAGTGAAGGTACTGTTTGTTCATAGAATATTTATTTGTTAATAGAATATTTATTTGTCCATTGACTATTCATCCTAAAATTATTTGTTTTACTAACCATAGTTCAGTCGGAAAGAACAAACTTTCAAACGGGAGAAACTAGAATAACAATGTATTAATGGAAACAGGTATTATTTATTTCCATTACTGTTTGATGGGATGCTTACTTTTGTAACTAATTTTTCCTATTCAATGTGCCAAACTTGACATAAATTGTATTTTCCCTTCTAATGCTAATATACTTTTTTAGTTCTATATTTTAATTTGATCAAGTTTTGCCTGTGTTGGTAGGAGAGAAAAGTTTGGCACATTAAATAATGGAAATTTGACACAAAAGATTGGCACATTGAATACAGATTCTTTATTCCTTCTAATGCTATATGTAAGTCCTCTATACTTAATTGTTAACTGAAAGCCAAATAAAACATGTGGTTGCTGAACATTAATGGTTGAATTATTTTTACTTTGGAACAAAGTGTATATAATGGCTGGAGGAAGTTTTCTAAGTTCAACGAGTTGTATATTAAACTGAATATATGATTTTATTCGTGAATTTAAATATGCTTTTTGTGCAGGAATGACACTACAAATGATGTTGCTTTTTGTATAGAAAGTGGTTGTTGCGTTATACTGGGCTGGCACTCAAAGTGAAATTTCATGATAAAAAGATCTATGACTTTGTCCATTATGAATATCAGCATGCTCAAAATTTTCTCCACTTGGATGTGATTATGTTCAAACCATGCTCCATTTTGGAGGCCAATATGTTCAAAATTATATGTTCCATTTGAATTTTAAACAAAAGAAGATTTTGTTCCAAGATTATGTATTATTTATCTTCAAAGTTATTTCATCTTGATAGTAATACCATAAACCTAGGCTGAGTGTTATTTCATTTTTGTTAAATACAATGAATTACCCTAAACATACTTCGTATGCTCAATTTGTTAAAAAAAATCATTTCATGCAGGAAAATTATTATTTGTCGTACGTGGAGTTTATCTTATTATTATTAACTTTGCTATTTTTTTGTACCATTAGTGTCTAATATTGCTTCTAAATATGCATGCTATTAATGCGTACGCTTACACTATTACAGTGTTTTCTATTCAATTTGCAAGTGCAAGAATTTGCTATTAGTAGCTCTGTTCCTTTTTGTTTTCAACCAAGTATATGTTTACAATTTTTTTTTTGCATACATGTAAAACACATGTTTGATTATTTTCTAAAATAATCCAGTCTTATTAACATTTTGATAAACAATTAATTTGTGCACGTACACACGTAAAAAAAATGCAACATTATGTACACGTCAAAATCAATTTGTGTTGCAAATAGTGTTTTTTAATACCAATTCTTTTTGCATACGTGCATCGCACGTGCCACTGTACTCGTATATATAATTTAAAACATAAAAAGTTCATTCAAAATTTTAGATCAAAACCATTCATGCTTGCATAAAAAATATTCAAAGTCGTTGTATCTTATCATTAGTTATGCAACAATAGAAATTAATTTTAAGATAAGAATTAAATTACAACTCATTTGAAATTGTGTATGTAAATATTATAAAATACAATTCACTAGAAACTAATTTATAATTATTACAATGTAAAATATAACAAATGTAGATCTGAATGAAATGAACATAATAGACATACTTTTAATTAAGAAAAGGGTTATCAATTTTTATATTACAACATAGTCGATATAAACATAAATAAATCACACAAATGCAAGCATATGAATATAGGGAATATATAAATGGATTATTAGAAATTACCTTGAAAAGTTGCCATCAAATCACACCTTGAATGATGAATCAAAAGCTCTTAGATTCCGTGAATCTATCTTATTACCCAAAGCCTTAAAGCACAACTTGAAAATGAATTCCCCTTAGGATGTTGCCTAGAAGTCACAACTTAAATGATGATAGCTCCTCAGATCTTTAAGATCCCCATCCCATCAAATCATGTCATCCAATGACATAAAATTTCAATAAATCGTGTCACTAAATGACATAAAATTTCCATGAACCATTTCATGCAATTATCTTTAAATTACATCGATATTGTATATCAATGCGCACAAATATAACTTTTATAAATGCACTAAAATAATTACAAACAACTTGCAAACATCAAATAAATAATAATTAATATTTCAAAAATATCAATTAATTTAATCAGTTTACAACAGTTTATAAATTAATCAAATCATGTGATTTTTTAGAGAATTCATCATTACGGTTGTGCAACTCAAAGGTGTGAATTCAGTCAGCAATAATATTGAACTATTCGAATATTAATGTTCACACATCACATAGTAGGTGATGTGACATTTTTTATGAATCTATCACTTACAGATCTTTTGATAAAGTCCAATTTTACTTATTATAAGCGGCACCCCATTGTGATAATTATTTAAATCAATCCTCTTTGTCAAAACTATATCACATTAGGACTTATGGAATTTGGTAATGGTCAAAATTCCAGTATCATCCACATTTAATCATATAGTCAAACACAAAGTCCATGGTTCAATAATGACAATTATTATTAACTGAACTGCTCTAGCCAGAGACTTTGAATTTGAGTTGACATCAGTTGACTGTGATACTAACCTCATATAACCAAGTAGACGAATCCTTTCTTGAATAGTGTTTCACTTCCAATGCTTTCACTCGACCCATCTATAGTCATTCAATGGATGTCATGCCACGATTTAACTATAATCAAAGGGGAGCTTCCATATTGAAGATCAATAGTATTCTCAAGTCGAGAGAACTATGTAAATTAGTCACATCGATATTTTCTGTTTGACCTTAGTTATATTAACCAACAGAAAACAATCGAGTGATCCATCCATAGTTATCCACTAACTATTAGTACGTAACCCCTTGGTGTTCCTAACAGCCATGAGTAATACACTGTCCAACATTTGGAGAGTGTCACATACTCTAGTCTCAATGAATGTATCGATATCCAGTCTCGATACACCTTGACTAAGAATATTTAAAATGGTATATTCGTTTTCATTGTGATAAATTACTCATGGTTACAACACTTTGTAACTACTATCACAAAACATACCATTTATGGATTTTATATTAAATACATTTTTAATTAAATTAATTAATTAATATAACACATTATATCAAATATATAATAGAAAGAAAACACCTTTTAGTTTGAACAAGATTGGTTATCAAGTTAGATATATGTAACAAATTACATAATTGCCCCTAGGACATACTCTTAACTATATCAATCTCCCACTTGCTCTTATGGTCAATTATGGAATCTTATTCCAACTTCTGCAATCGGTTTCCTCAAAACCAATTGGGTCTGTTCCTTAGGGAACAGATATGCTATTATGTTTCAATTATCCACTCTGCCAATCAACTCTCTCTGATGGTGATAAGCTGTTTTATCATGTGGAACAATTCAGAGTATGTCTCTCGACTTCTAGTGAGCTCTAAGTTCTGGTACAACTATATCACGACATTGTTATCATATAGCAATGTTATGGGATTATCAATATTTGAAATTACCTTCAGCTCGGTTGTAAATTTGTGCATTTATATTTATATACATTGCTTTTATTGTGGCGTTATTCAAGGCGATGTACTTAGCCTTTTTCATTGAATCGGGCACAACCTTCCATTTGAAAATTTTCCAATTTAAAGATTCTTAACTTGAATTTATTATTTACATATTATACTTAATATCACTTATGAAGTTTGAGTGTTCATGTGAACACTCCTTCATAACGAGTTTTTTGTTTCTATAAACAATTCTTTAGTATTTCATAAATACACAAGAATACTTCAGACAATCATTTAGTGATATCAATATGGATTGATATTGGCTTCATGTATCAAATAAATAAACAAATCACGATATCATAGACAACATAACATGTATGATAATTCCTATTGCCAAAGCATAATGGATCTATCTTACATGTTTCACCTTATACATTTTAATAAGGTGTCCTTACATATCGTTTGGAGCATTTCCAACAACTTTCGTATTTACTATAAATGACATCATTAATAAATCCAATGTCGAGTATTAAAATAACTAAAGCTAATTTTAACACGTACATCATTAACATTCAGCATTGTGTTGTTTACTTATGGTTTAGAAATATCTGTGTACCTTTTTAACTTTCTTTCTTATGAGCATACGCTTCTCTGCATTTTGATTGATAATCAAACTATTTGATATTTCTATCAAAATACTTGTTCAATTTTGATGCTTTTCTGAATGGTACTTTCATATTCCTTCTTGGATCATATCCGAAAACCTACAAACTCAATATCAGTCCCACTGACTTTAAGATACTTTGGTTATTACGTGTAAATAGTTAACTCTAAATCATTATTTAGAGTTTTCCATTTTAAGAAATACATACCAAAACATAAAGTCATATTATGCGATAATTTTGTAAGTAAAATCCAAACCTACTTGAACACATCAAACGTTGAACCTTTTGCGTTAATTTCAACAACTGAAATTTAAGGTATTATTCTTATCAATGTGGGTCACTACATGTGCATCAAATATGCACGTCCATGTTGGTGATAAATCATCAATGAATATAACCAAGTATTTCAAACCAGTTTAGTATTATTAGACTTACGATTTCATACATCTATATGTATCAATCCAAAGAGTTCATCAACTCTTATGATGCTCCCACTAATTGGGTGCGTAGCTCTTTAATTGTTTTGAGATATAATTAACCAGTGTCATATGATTCATAATCATATAGAAAAAATTATTTCTCAAAACTTGACATAGTCTATAATTCCAAAATAATTGTAAGTAATTTTTGATACTTCTGTATTTTCAATGCATCACATTTGTTATGAAAACAAATACCACACTACAGTTTTATTTCATAATGAATATTCACATCAAAATATAACTGTCTATTTTTTAGTCGGAACCAAATATAATCATTATTTCGTAAATAATGTTCGATATGTTTTACAAAAATAGTTTTCGTAATTTGATGCAATCAATAAGTGTTATATGGGATGCTTCCACTATTTTCACCCTTCCTATAATAGCATTCTCTGAATTTGAAGGTCCATCATTCACTTAGTATAAATTATTTATTTCGTATATTGTAGCTAGTTTACAGTGGAGAGTTCTTTGATCAAAAATCTTGAACTCAAGGAAATAAATTTCGTAGGAAATAATTTCCTACATGAAAATACATTTCGAAATAGAAATCTTATTTCTTATTCAACATTAAGTATCAATCATTATTATCACAAACCACGTTTCTGATGTTTCTTTATGAAGCAAAAGTGACCATTCACATCCCAACAGTAACTTAAATCACATTTACTCTTATTCATTCATTATCCTTTCTAAATGGTCAAACCATTAAAAAAGAAAACCCTTATTACAATATCATAACGAACTCTTTACAAAAACGCATTTGATTATACATAACATTTAAAGACATCAAATGTGTTGCACTTCGCATAAACCGATCAAACTTACATTTTAGCGATCAAGTTCTTGATTTATACTATAGTTTTGGTCTTATGCATTTAACAAAATATGATCTTTTATGTAATCAATCAAATTGAATGCTCGATCTCTTGTACTGTTTATCGGCTTATTTCAAATGAACTAATTTCATCGAAATATCATACATTACGAACTATGACTGTTCCCCATATAACACTTATATGCAAAATATATGGATCAAATATCCATAGCCTTGTATTTCTTTTAAAGTTCAAAACTCATATAATCCAATAAAGGGTCTTGACCAAATAAACACATAAGTGATCATATTACGAACGTATTAAGTAGTTGTAAAACTAAGCACTTGCATGGGTATAGAAAACATTGACATGCAATAGACATTTAATAGTGAGTATATGTTATATTTCCATTTGTCAATTTTCAATTCAGTTCATTTGTATATATTTATTGATAAACGTTTTATCAATCATATTAAAAGCAAAAATCCATCATTGTAGATAATTATAACATTATTTAGCATATGTTCTTACAATATTAGAAAGGTTAAATGTTACCATTTTATATTTCTTGTAAGATTCCAATTAGTCTTTTATGTTTTTCTAAACCCTAAGATGAAATATAGAAGCCTTTCAACTTCATTAGTAGGTGTTAGGACCCGTTTGTCTTGGTATTCTGACCTTGAGTATGCTCAACAAATCATAACCCTACAAACGATGGATAACTCATTATCGGTTGTATCACATACAACTCCTAACCCATGTTTGCTTGTCTTAATCTCATTTTGACCTTGAATTTTCTTAACAAATTGAAAGAGATTATTCTCCTGTACCAACCATATCACGACGGCCTAAGTATAGTATATGTACTTTGAGTTTGCTCAACAACTACATATGGTTATCTTACCTCATCTATTCAATATATTAATAATACTACACATAACATTCCTAGCTTGAGTTTGCTCAACAACTAAGGAGTATGCAAGTAATTTATTGATATATATATATATGGTAGAGGATAGCATTATACTAAAGATTCATAATCTTCAATATATATATATATTGAGTGATATCGACTTATGGAATAATGTATTTATTATTAAATACCCTCGCGATTCAAGTATCAAACACACCAGAAATCGTGATATATGTACATTTACATATGTATTTATCCCTTATGTCTTTTTGGATTTCCTTAATGTACCACATTTAGTTTATACATTCATATCATACAAGTTTTATTATTATTATTATATAACTTTTATATTTCATATCACTTATGTAATGGTCTTATGTATAATATTATATTAATTAAATATTATTTAACTAAATTTTAATTAGTT
This sequence comes from Allium fistulosum, assembly GCA_030737815.1. NCBI lineage: Eukaryota > Viridiplantae > Streptophyta > Magnoliopsida > Asparagales > Amaryllidaceae > Allium > Allium fistulosum. Next base: position 489,739,861 of record CM060905.1, on the reverse strand, counting down.
AATTATTTAATTAACTTTAAACTAGTATTCCAATACAACTTTTATATTGGATATATCTACTATAACCTTTGTAGTGTATACTATAACCTTTATAGTGTAACACATATATCTAATACATGTGTATTTGTTTAATTAATTAACCTTTAATTTATTTATTTAATTAAACAGTTTTAATTAAATTATATTAATTTCAAAAATTTATCTTATATGCATACATGTATACTTATGTTGTCTTAAACACTTTAAAATAACACAATAAATATCAGCATATATAATACATGCACATAGGTATTATTTAATTAACTCATTTAATTAATTTATTTTATCAATCTTATTAATAAATTTTAAATTTTGAAATTATTATTTAAATGGTTTCAAATATTTTGAACTTTCATTACATTTTCAAATATTTTGAAAATTTATGTTATATTATAACCTTTTATAATAAACATGTTTTTTTAATTTAACTTTTAAATTTAAAATCTTGTCTTAATTTTCAAAACTATTTTGAAAACTAGCCCAAGGTCCAACTCAAATTGGGCCTTTTCTATTAGAGGCAACCTTTGAGCTCACTTCACCTTTTAGGCCAAACGGGTAGCCATGTAGACTGGGGACTTGATTACCTAATTTCAATCCTAGACATCACTTTTCTAGATACCGTACTAAGTGCGCAAAATTAATTAGTTAGCCCTAACATGACTAATTTAGACCGCATAGGCTATTGGGCTCCAATACCATTGTTGGAATGGGTCCATCCCGTAGTAGAAGAAGTGGGTAAATTTCAAAAAAAAAAACCATTTTAGATCATTAATGGGCCTATGAAGTCTAATTATGTTTAGATCTTATCTAAATTTTCCTTTTTTCTTTTAAGTAAAATCTTTATTTAATTTAAATTGTTAAAATGGAAATTTGAATGTAACTTAATTTAGTCCTATAATGAATGTATCAAATACATCCACTTATGTGAATATATAAGTAGTGAAAATATATGTAATAAAAACATGTAAATGAATTTAGAGAAAGAAACCTTTCATTTCCTTCTATTACCTTATGCAATAAATAAGGTAAGATATGTCAAAATATGAAGAGGGAGAAATCTTTCATTTCTCTCCCTCTTTAATTAAATTAATTAATATATTAAATAACATTACTTAAGGGAAAGTTTTTCTTTATTAATTTAGATCTAAATTAATTAAGTGTGAGATATGAAAAGTGTGAATATATCAAATATATTCATACTTTAATTAGTATGATCAAAATGCTAGACATAAAGTAAGTAAGATTGATTGTTGACACAGACAGTAATAAATAAGAATAAATTGAATGCAATCACATAAGAGTCTAATAAGGTAGGAAATGAAAAGGCAGAATCATTGATTTATGCACTTTCCCTTTAACAAATTCAATTAATACAATATTATTTTACATGCAAGAGGTATTATGATACAAAACATCAACTAGTAATTAATGTATATATGTAATTTCCTTACTTTTAAACTGAAAAGGGTAAATCAAACTTTGGTGATTAAAGATACAAATACTGTAAATTTATATGTATACACACATGTATTTAAACAAGCATATGTATGTAATATCAAAACTGTAACACCCCGATATTTTACGGGAAATATAATTAAAAGGGAATTAAAAGCGCATTTGGTACAGTGGTAAAGGCGCATGATGACTTCCTTAGTGACCAGGGATCAAGTCCCGTTGTCGCCCAAAATCTGGAGCGATGTTTTTTTTAGCTGGTTCGTTTCCAACGATTTTCCTACGTATTTTAGCATTATTTCTGACATGTGGCGGCTTTCCATTCGCTCCAGTGATGTAATACGATGAGATGGCTAAATTTTATTGGTTGAATGACGTGTATGGGCTAGAATGGATAACCATTATGCGTATGAAAGAACCAGATTTAATCTAAAATAATCTAATGGATTATATTCACTTAAATAATCTAAAGAACGTTTAGTATTTCTGCATGGTTGACTTCTCTAGAGTGACCATGGACTTTGGCTTCTTAGGAACCGTATCTAAGAAGGATTCACTACATTATATTATTCACCCTCTACGATATCCGGGGAAGACCTGGAACTAAACTGTTTTATTCTTTCTACTTCATTTTACTTCTCATTCACTAGACTTTATGTCTGACCCATTCCTATTTTTCCTATTTTCCCCCAAATCACAGGAGGGCGGGTCTAGGTTGCAGTTCTTTGCAGCTTGGAGGGTCATTGGAGCAGTTGTTATCTTTAGCTTTTGTTTCTTTTGTTTCATGTACTTCGTTTCTCTTTTTCGTACTTTACTCTATATATGGGGACCTATATTGTAAACTTTGTTTTATGTTTTGGTGGAGACTACTTGGTACTTTTGGTTTCAGAAATAAATTTGGCATAATGTTGTTTATAATGAAGCTGTTTTGCTATTAATTTATAATTTGTAAAATTTTTCTTTCGCTGTAATATTTTAATCATTTTATGCTGTTGCCTTAGTCTCTGTGCTATGTTATGGACTTTTATTTCACCCGACCACCTGTGCTTCTAGTCATGTCCGATTTTCGGGATGCCTAGAGGTACGGGGGGTCACAGATGGTATCAGAGTTAAGGTTTTGGTAATCCTAAAAATAGTTTAAAAATTTAAAGGTTTTTGAATAATTTTAAAGGCTTGTAACAACCCGGAAAATTAAAATATAATAATTAATTAACGAATTATTCAAATGATAAAATAAATTTGTGAGATTATCAAAATTAAGCCATGGAAGTTGCACTATTATGTCTGTGGTGATTTTCTGGTCTATTTCCATATATAGAACGTCAAAATCGGAGCTAATATGAATAAGTTACAAATTAATCAAGAAATCGAAAAAAAGAAATATATATATGGGCTAAGTCGACCTCTAGCTCGACCTAACCATCACCTAGGTCGACATACCGGACAACCTAGGAGAGGGAGAGGTCGACCTGAAGGTCGACCCGCCCTTTTTTGTGAACGAACGAAGGAGTTCTTCGTTCCAGTAAAAAGCTAGCACATCAATTTTGTTGTTTTCTCTCATCCGGTCCCTTCGTGCTTCCATCTGACGGCTCCTATTCAGCCTATGACGTGGTCGCACAATATTCAATCTCCAAATCCAACGGTTTGAGATCCACTTCTACCTCTATAAATAAGACCCTAGGCCTAACACTTTTTCTCATTCTAGATTTTCTCCGCTTGGGTTCACCTGTTCAGGAAGGACCCTAAAAGGAATAATTTTCCAAGGAGAGAATCTTTTTTATAAAAATATTTTAATACCTTCAAGTGGATCCAGGAAGACCTAAAGGGAAGAGCTTAGGACCACAGGTGAGTGATTGTAATTATTTTAGATTTTTAACCAATTTAAAATAATAGGGTTTCCAATAGTTGTAGTTTTACTACGATTTTTGGAATAACCTTTTTAGTAGTTTATTTACAGTTTTTAGAATTATTTTCAGTCTATTTCTTTTAGCTATCCTTTTTAGTTAATTTTAGTTTATTTCTATTAATTATAGCTTTTCCATTTATTTACAGTTTATTTACAGTATTTTAATTTATTTACTGTTATTTATGCATTATTTACATCGTTTTCCTACGCTTGGATTTTCTTCTATTTTTAGTTTTCTTTTATTTCTCCTTTTTCTTCATGAATGGATTAGAATAGATTAAACGCGAGCATGGATTAAATTATAAGAATGCTGAAATAACGGAAGATGATATGTAAATTGTAAAAATTGTAATAAAAATGGAATTGGACTGAAATTGAGCCAAATGATAATTAGAATTAGACTAAATTAAAGATATTGGCCAAGTTATAACTTAGAATTATAACTAAAAAGAGTAAAAGATGAAAGAAGCTTATTTTTACACTTAGACCTTGGGTTAAGTAATAAGCATGATTATACGTAGGTTATAATAAGAAACAGAAGAGAATGAGGCTTATTTTGAGACTTAGGATAAATTAATAAGCAAAGATAGTAAAGATAATAGTAGAGGCTTATTTAATTAATTTATCTAAGTTAATAAGCGAAGGTTAAAAGAGAAGATCCGTACCGGCAGCATTTCCCTTATGCTGTTTAGGGTAGATAAGTGGTCAATAGTTAAAAGAAAAGATCCGTACCGGCAGCATTTCCCTTATGCTGTTTAGAGTAGATAAGTGGTCAATAGTTAAAAGAAAAGATCCATACCGGCAGAATTTCCCTTATGTTGTTTAGGGCAGATAAGTCGCTATTGAGCTCTAAGCACTTAGTATGTGTGTCTTTCGTAGACACCAATGCCTTCTGTGTAGGGAGCTATAGTGTCTAGTCCATAGTAGGTACCATGGAGTAGCAGACCGATTAAAGGGTAGTATTAGGACTTCAGCCTAACTATAGGATTAGGAATTCAGCCAAATCAAAGCAGCCATCAAGGACAAGTGCAAACAATCAATGTTAACCAATCATATTAATTTAGCAACAGTTAACTCGTATTTATTTCCAGCTTATTCTTTCTTTCTATTTCCTTCGTTTCCTTTTATATACTAGAACTGTTGTGAAGTCTATTACTTTTACTTTGCTTAAGAATTCTAGTAATTGCTAGCATTCACTAGACTTTTAGTCTGACCCACTCCTCTATTTTCCCATTTCCCCCCCATAGGAAATCAGGGGCAAGGAAAGTAGACCGTAGCTTCTTGGAGACTTGTTGGAGATTCTATCATGTATTTCTTTCCTTTAGTTCCAGTTTTGAGTTCTTTTGTTGAGCTGGTATTTTTAGAGGGATGTATTGTACTCTGATATTATTTGAGACTTTGGGTTTTTGATTTCACGAGACTTGTATGGGTATTTTATCGTATGATATATTGGGTATTTGGTGACTTATTTTTGTCATCTTATATTATGGAATTTGATTTTTAGCAAAATACTATAATTGTTTCCGCTGCGTTATTATTGTTATTGTTATTATTATTTAATTTTTTTGTCTTGTGAATCTTAGTATCTGCTAGTTTTAGTTATACCTACAACGCACCATGCCTTTTAGTGTGTCCTTTGGGGTATACTAAGGGGTGTGGTGTGTTACAAGGCTATTCCAAATAATACTTTTAAAAGTATATATATATACAGCTCAAGCAAGGGGATATGACAGTTAAGGAATATGTTAATCAATTCAATGAGCTTTCCAGATTTGGACTAGACCTGATCAATACTCCTCACAAGAAGGCCCTGAAGTTCGCTAAGGGTTTGAGTCAGCCATTGCAGAGTTTGGCGGTGAGCCACATTCCGATGGGAGCCACTTTTGAGGGATTGATAGAGATGGCTTTACTTGCTGATACTGAGAAGAAAGGAGATGTGGCGTAGAAGAGTGATGGGAAGAAGTAGAGAGCGACCGAGACTAAGGTGTTATCTTTGCAATCAAGTGGGGCATATGAAGAAGGACTATCCGTTGAAGCCCAAGAACAGTTCACAAACACCTTCATAGCCTGCTTAGGCTTATGCTTTAAAGGCAGCTCCTTCCTCTAGTACTCGTCCGGTTGTGGACAAGGGAAAGAAGGTGATAATTGAAGGTGTGTTATCTATCTCTAATTTTCCTGTTCGTACCCTATTTGATTCTAGAGCTTCACACTCTTTTATATCTAGTACTCTTGTAGAGAGTCTTGGTCTTGATGCTTGCTTAGTGACTGACCTGGTAGTAGTATCAAATGCCATAAGAGGATCGGCTTATTTGTCCATGTTATGTTGGGATTTGAAATTGTTTATTTTAGGGGTTGAGTTTGACTGTAGTGCCTTTATATTGGGCTTTTCCAGGTTCGGGTTGATTCTTGGTATGGATTGGCTATTCATGTATGGTGCTGTTCTTGATTGCGATACGAGGGTAGTAAGGTTAGGCACTTGTAGTGGACGTACCTTGGAGATATCCTGTGATCCTAGAGGATCAGTCATGTTGAGCTACCTTTATTCTCTTGACTTATCGCCCAATAGTTTGAGTTCGATACCCGTTGTTAGAGACTTTCTAGATGTGTTCGAGGAGGTTTCTGGACTTCCACCTCAAAGAGAGATCGAGTTCAAGATTTATCTTGCCGATAATGCCAAACCGGTTGCTTTACCGGTAAGGCATATGGCTCCTAAGGAATGTCGTGAGTTGAGCAAGCAGATTGGAGAGCTTTTGGAGAAGGCTTCATTCGTAGGAGCATTTCTGAGTGGGGCGTGCCCATAGTCTTTGCCACTAAGGCGGATGGCTCTCTCAGACTTTGCATTGATTATAGGGAGCTTAATCAGCCGACGAAGAAGAATCGTTATCCTCTTCCCGTATAGACAATCTCTTCAACCGGCTAGTAGGAGCCAATATATTTTCGCAGCTCGATTTAGCCACGGGATTTCATCAGTTGTGTATGGTGGAGGATAGCATCAAGAAGACTGCGTTTAGGATTCCGGATGGGTTATTTGAGTGGTTAGTCATGCTATTTGGGCTAACCAATGCTCCACATATTTTGTGGATCTGATGAGTCGAGTATTTCACTAATCGTTGAACAAGTTTGTAGTGGTGTTCGTCGATGACATTTTGGTTTATTCGCGAAGCAAGGAGGAGCACACTGTTCACCAAAAAAGTAGTGCTTAGGACCCTGCGAGCACATAAGTTGAAGGCGAAGTTCACCAAGAGCCACTTTTGAAGGGATGAGGCTCACTTTTTGGGACACATCGTTTTGGAGGATGGACTTGCAGTAGATCCGGCGAAAGTGGCAGCAGTACAGGATTGGCAGACCCCTAAGAATGCCACGGACATAAGGAGTTTCCTTAGTCTTGTGGGCTACTATAGGAAGTTCATTAAGGACTTCGCTAGGATATTAGCTCCACTTACCCGCCTTACCAAGAAGAACTCAGCTTTTGTTTGGAATGCCAAGTGTGAGGATGACTTTGGTCGATTGAAGGAAGCTTTGACTACCGCGCCCGTATTGGTATTACCGGATGGAACCAAGCCTTTCTTAGTTTATACGGATGCTTGTGGTATAAGGCTAGGGGCGATACTGATGCAAGAGGGTAGGGTAGTGGGCTATGCGAGTAGATAGTTGAAAACACATGAGAAGAACTACCCGACGCATGATCTTGAGTTGGCAGCTATAGTTTTTGCTCTCAAGTCTTGGAGGCACTATCTCTTAGGAGAAAGATTTGAGCTTTTCATGGATCATAAGTCTTTGAAGTATTCTCTCAGAAAGACTTGAATTTGAGACAACAAAGATGGATGGATTTTTTAGCCTCTTATGACTTTGAGATTTCCTATACCCCTGGCAAGGGTAATGTAGTGGCAGATGCGTTGAGTAGACGCAAAGTGGTTTTAAGTCCGCTATGTTTGGAATGGAAGCATTTGGAGTACATTGCTACCTTTGATTTTAGACCTCCATCGGATTTAGCATCGGGATTGTTAGTAGCCCTTGACGTCCAGCCTACTTTGATGGAGCAGATTGGAGCAAGGCAAGGTGAGGACGAAGAGTTAAAGGACATTTTAGATAAGCTTGGTAGAGAGAGTCATCAACACATCTTAGGCGCTATACCATGGACACTAGGGGATGGCTTAGAAGGGATGGTAGACTTTGTGTTCCCCGTAGTGAGGATCTAGTAGATGCGGTGTTGGCCGAGTCACATCATTCTAGGATGATAGTGCACCCCGGTGGTGATAAGATGTACCGGAATATGAAGAAGGTATTCTATTGGCCCGGAATGAAGAAGAGGGTGGCGGAGTATGTTTCGAAGTGCATCACTTGCCAAAGGGTAAAGGAGGAACAGAAGAAGCCCGGAGGACTGTTGCAGCCATTGGATATTCCATTATGGAAATGGGAGAGCGTCTCTATGGACTTCGTGGATGGATTACAAAGGTCACGAAGAGGGAACATGAGCATTTGGATCATTGTGGATAGACTGACGAAGAGCGCTCATTTTATACCCATTAAGAGTAATAGGATGGCAGCTTCTTTGGCGACTCTTTATGTAAGGGAGATAGTTAGGCTTCATGGAGTTCCCGTCAGCATTGTGAGCGATAGAGATCCATTATTCACCAGCTAGTTTTGGAGGAGTCTTCAGCAAGCCTTGGGAACAGAATTGAATCTAAGCATGGCATATCACCCTCAGACAGATGGCCAGACTGAGAGGGTAAATAGGGTTTTGGAAGATTTGCTCAGATTGTGCATCATTGACTTCGAAGGCTCTTGGGAAGACCACCTACCTTTAGTGGAGTTCGCGTATAATAATAGTTATCAAGCAAGCATTGGGATGGCACCGTTCGAAGCCCTCTATGGCAGACCATGTAGATCACCAGCTTGTTGGTGGGATACCACCAATAGGATCTTGCTTGGACCAGACTTGGTGATGGAAACTTCCAAGAAGGTGGATTTGATTCGTAAGAGGTTGAAGAGTGCACAAGATAGACAAAAGTCATATGCCGACAGAAGACATTCATATTTGGAGTTTAAGGTTGGAGATATGGTTTTTGTCAAGGTTTTTCCTCTGAGAAACGTTATGAGATTTGGCTCAGTGGGTAAGTTGGCACCGAGATTTGTAGGACCCTTCCCTATTACCGCATGGATTGGGAAAGTGGCATACAGAGTTGATCATCCAAATAAGTTGGCAGAAGTTCACGATGTTTTTCATGTTTCGCATCTGAGGAAGTGTCTACATGATTCCGCAGTAGTAGTAAAACTCGATCAGCTAAGGGAAGCAAAGGTAGAGCATGAATCACTTGTGCGTCGTACACCCACCCGTATATTAGAACACAGCGTCAAGAGATTACGTAACAAGGAAGTTCGTCTAGTGAAGGTTCAATGGGGAGATGACCCCAAGGAGTGCACATGGGAATCTGAGGAGAGAATTCGAACTTCTTATCCTTTTCTATTTGAAGGTACACTTCAAATATCCTATCTTTGATCTTTCCTTAGTTAGGGTCTTTTCGATAATCTTTAGGTGAAACCTATGGATGGTAGCTTGGTTGTAAACATGTCATTAGGGCACGTTATGTTTGATGGATGAAAATGATTGCAAGTGGATGCCATTGTTTGCAAATGGATGCATTGCGTGCACTAGATAGATATTTATTAGAATAATCAGCCAACTAGTAAACACACATGCATATGCGTGCCTGTTATCTATTGCATTTGCACATGGTTGTATATATATATGTATGTATGTATAAATGGATGTTACATGTGGATGGTGCATTTGGGTGAATGATTGAAACGTATATATAAAATTATCAATTATGCTAGGGTAATTGCATAAATTTGGTTGCATGGCATAAACATACTTGCATTACAGGAGGTCAACTGAACTAGTAGACCGACTACCTTTTCGCATTAGGTAAGTTTATATGCATTTCACTTTGCATAAATCATAAATTGCATTAGTTATAAATAAGGACAATGGTAGAAATGGATGACGGTTGAGTAGATGGATGTAGTTCTTGGATGCTGGTTGTTAATTACGTTCTTCCGTCTTTGGAGATTCGAGGACGAAATCCTTTAAGGGGGGGGGAGAGAATGTAACACCCCGTTATTTTATGGGAAATGTAATTAAAAAGAAATTAAAAGCGCATTTGGTATAGTGGTAAAGGCGCATGATGACTTCCTTAGTAACCAGGGATCAAGTCCTGTTGTCGCCCAAAATTTGGAGCGATGTTTTTTTAGCTCGTTCATTTCCAGCGATTTTCATACGTATTTTAGTGTTGTTTCTGACATGTGGCGACTTCCCATTCGCTCCAGTGATGTAATAGGATGAGATGGCTAAATTTTATTGGTTGAGTGATGTGTATGGGCTAGAATGGATAACCATTAAGTGTATGAAAGAACCAGATTTAATCTAAAATAATCTAATAGATTATATTCACTCAAACAATCTATAAATAAACCATCTAACCTAAACCTAATATCTTATTCAGCCATCGTCATCATTCTACAGTAAAATTAGTGTGTATTATTCTTCATCCTTTTCTCTACTACATAAACAAATCTTTACCAAATTAAATTATCTATATATATTCAAGCAATTTCGGGAATTTAGAAGAATCAAAGGGAGAAAGATTAAAGCAAAGCTTTTTTAAATTTATACAAGCTCAAGTTCTTTTCTGGCATGTTAATATGAATTAATTTCTGTTATTAATTGAGAATAGATGTAAATTAGTGCAACTTCTTCTTCTTCTTTCACTTCTGAAATCTAATTCATGTTTGGTTTAAAATATAGGACATATAAATTGTCTATTCACGTTTTATGCATAAATAAGATTGAAATTTATGTAAATTATTGTATCTTCTCCTTCTACCACTTCTCAATTCTAATTCATGTTTGAGTTGACAAACAAATTGTTATTCACATTTCATGGCATAAATAAGATTGGTTTAATTAAATTAAATTAGAATTGTTATTCAATTTCTAATGGTAGAACAGGTTAGTTGAATAAATTCATAATATGCTACTTGAATAAAATTGTGGTTTTGATTGATATAATTACATAATTTTGAATATGGTTTTGGAACAAAATTGGGAAGTCTAATTGCATAATTGTTTGTTTCATATGTGGCCTAAAAATGTAAAAGTGGTATTTTGTGTAATTAAATGGTTTGTGGCTATTGGATAAAAAATTTGTACAGATTAAATCTCTAAAAGGAGAACGTAAATTTGGGTGGAAAAAAATGTAAACTAATTGGACCTTAAAGGCTAGTGTAAACCTGTAACAAAATGGTATAAAAATTACAAACAAACCATACGGACTGAACGGACGTGAAATTGTGAAATAACCAAATCAGATGTAAAAATGGCCTAAAGCAGGGTATGGAAAATAAACAATATGTAAACTGTAACGGTAAAATTAATTAATTTGGAAGCGATTTGGTAGGCAGACCTTGTAAAGGTCTGGATAGACGTTTCATGCAGTTAAGACCAAAATATATCTTTGGCTGTACGTACTAGGAGCGGGAAAGTAGGTTCGCAAGGATGTTTGTTACCTTTCATAGAATGCTAGTACGTAGGATAGACAACATCCGCAATCGTAGGCTTCTTCAAGCAGATCGACGCGGACGGAACAAGACAAGTGTGCTTCAACGTAGGCTTCTTTAGGCAGATCGTTGGAGGATTTTGCGCAGCCAACCCAGCTACGGGCACTCTTTCGGAGGACAGACACTTTGGATAGGGGCAAGTCCACGTTGGTGACTGAAGAGACAGGAGGATAGGAGTCCAGTTTGGTGGAGCCTGAGTGTAACTTCGGGGTCCTGCGAGGTTGTTTGAGTCGGCACCGGTCAGACGTAAGAGGCATTTAGTCATAGTGCACGGGTGAAGAGCATGAATTTCACGTTGTAGCACATGGATAGGTAAGGACAGCAGGTCCGACGGGCCGATTGACGTTTAGTATTACTGCGTGGTTGACTTCTCTAGAGTGACCATGGACTTTGGCTTCTTAGGAACTGTATCTAAGAAGGTTTCACTGCATTATATTATTCACCCTCTGCAATATCCGTTGAAGACATGGAATTAAACTGTTTTATTCTTTCTGCTTTATTTTATTTCTCATTCACCAGACTTTATGTCTGCCCATTCCTATTTTTCCTATTTTCCCCAAATCACAGGAGGGCAGGTCTAGGCTGTAGTTCTTTGCAGCTTGGAGGGTCATTGGAGCAGTTGTTATCTTCAACTTTTGTTTCTTTTGTTTCATGTACTTCGTTTCTCTTTTTCGTACTTTACTCTATATATGGGGACCTATATTGTGAACTTTGTTATGTTTTATGTTTTGGCGGAGACTACTTGGTACTTTTGGTTTTGGAAATAAATTTGGGATAATGTTGTTTTTAATGAAGCTGTTTTGCTATTAATTTATAATTAGTGAAAGTTTTCTTCTGCTGTAATATTTTAATCATTTTACACCGTTGCCTTAGTCTCTGTGCTATTTTATGGATTTTTATTTGACCCAACCACCCGTGCTTCTAGTCATGTCCGATTTTCGGGGTGCCTAGAGGTGCGGGGTGTCACAAAAACCAAAACTTTGTAATTTAAATTTAAATTGATAATTTACATTTTATTTTAAATTAACAACTTAAATTGAACTTTTAGTTTAGAATTGAAACAAGGGTTTGGAAACTTTACAAAACTATAAATTTAGAAAAGATATATATATATATATGTATATATAATTTAAAATTACAAAAAAAATTCATTTAAAATTTTAGATCAAAACCCTTCATGCTTGCATAAACAATATTCAAAGTGACTGTATCTAATCATTAATCATGCAAAAATAGAAACTAATTTTATAATAAGAATTAAATTACAACTCATTTGAAATTGTGCATGTAAACATTATAAAATACAATTCACTAGAAATTGATTTATAATTATTGCAATGTAAAGGAGAACAAATGTAGATCTGAATGAAATGAACATAATAGACATACTTTTAATTGAGAAAGGGGTTACCAATTTCCATGTTACAACATAGTCAATATAAACATAAATAAATCACACAAATGCAAGCATATGAATATATAGAATATGTAAATGAATTAATTAGAAATTACCTTTAGAAGGTACCATCAAATCACACCTTGAATGATGAATCAAAAGCTCTTAAATTCCGTGAATCGATCTTATTACCCAAAACCTTAAAACACACCTTAAAAATGAATTCCCCTTAGGATGTTGCCTAGAAGTCACACCTTGGATGATGATATCTCCTTAGATCTTCAAAATCTCCATCCTATCCTTGCAAGAGATGGATGAACCACATTTGTTTTTTTTATTTGGAGTTGAAAGATTTTGAAATTTTGATTTTTGTTTTCTTCCATGAAAAGTTAGGAGAAGAGAGAGAGAAATGAATGAGAAAAAATGAACTGTACTAACAGAATGAATTAGAGAATATGTTTTATTTGAAAGAATGAAACTGTTTCCATTCTTCAATTAAAACTTCCCTAATTATTTCAATGATTATTTCTCTCTCTCCAATTCTTTCTTTTCACATGATTTTTCATCAAATGACATAAAATCTCCACAAATCATGTCATCAAATTACATAAAATTTCCATAAATCATTTCATGCAATTATCGTTGAATTACATCGATATGGTATATCAATGCGCGCAAATATAACTTTTATAAATGCATTAAAATAATTACTAACAATTTCCAAACATCAAATAAATAATTATTAATATTTCTCAAATATCCATTAATTTAATCAATTTACAACATTTTATAAATTAATTAAATCATGTGGTTTTTCAAAGAAGTGATCATTACGGTTGTGCGACTCAAAGGTATAAATTCAGTGTATAATAGATATACTATTTATGGATTTTCTAATAAATATACTTTTAATTAAATTAATTAATATAACACATTATATCAAGTGTATAATAGAAACAAAATGTCTTTTAGTTTGAGTAAGATTGGTTATCAAGTTAAATATATGTAACTAATTACATAACTGCCCCTAGGGCATACCCTTAACTCTATGAAATAGTACTACACATAACATATCTAGCTTACTCAACAACTAAAGGGTATGCAAGTAGTCATTAATATATATGGATGGTAGAGGACAACTTATATATTATGGATAATCTTTAACACACACACACTGAGAGATATCGATTTATGGAACAATGTATTTCTAATGAAATACCCTCATGATTCAAGTGTTGGACACATTTGAATCACAAAGTACGTAAAATACACATGTACTTGTTCCATAGACCTTAGTAGGGTTTCTAATTATAAAAAATTTATATAAATTTAATTCATATATAACTACTTATAATTTAATTAAATTGTTTAATATTCTTATGTATATTATTAATTAAATATTATTTAATTTATTAATTTATTTAACAAATTAGTTAAATTATTTTAAAATTTAAAATTTTATTTTACTAAAGCGAAGCGCTTTTTTGATAACATAAGCGATACTTTATTCAAGTGGAGCACTCGTCTGATGTCTTAGGTCTCGAACCCATGACCTCTAGAACCTCTGTCTAAAGCACCGTACCCCTATCCACTTGTGTAGTTGAGCTAGCGGTCCTTGACTATTTATCCTAAACTATTTAAGATGAATATTAACTATAACACTTATAGTTTTACATACGTATATTATTTTATTAATTAATATTTGATTAATTTGTTTAATAATTATTTCTATTTAATTAAAAATAATTTATTTATTAAATAACTTAATAAGTTAAAAAATATTTATTAATAATCTACCTCAAACAATTTAAGACATGCATAGATACATACATATATATAACTATAGAATTTATAGACATACGCTCGCGCACACACATATATCAATATATATATTTATTTCAATTAATTAAATTTTAATTAATTAATTATTTAATTTAACAAATTAACTAAATTCTTAAATAATTTAGAAAAAATATTAGTTTATTTTCAGAAACAATTTTTGAAAATAATTCGTAATCTTTTATAAAATTGATTTTAGATTTTAGATTTAACTTTTAAATTCAAAATATATTTTTAAATTTACAAATTGAATTTTGAAAATTAACCCAAGGCCCAAATTAATTTGGGCCTTTATTATTGGGCCAACATTTCAGATTTACTCCAACATTAAACTAGGCAAGTAGCCATAGAGGGGAAAATACTTGATTATCTAACCCTAAACATTAACAGTATTATTTTAGACACCTAAATGATAAGCCGCATTTATTAATTGACCCTCAAGTTGCTAATTTAGACCACATAGACAATTTAGGCTCCGATACCATTTCTGAAACTAGGTTGGTCGGAAGTGGGTGAAATAGGTAGATTTCTAACATTTATCCTATTTCAGATCATAATGGGCCTATGAAGTCGTTCGATGGATTTCATGACGCGATTTGACTATAATCAAAGTAGAGTATCTAAATTATAATTCAACGATATTCTCAAGTAGAGGGGACGGTGCTATATCGTCACTTTACGATTTCCTCTTTGACCTTAGTTATTATTAACCAATAGGAAACTCTCGACTGAGTCATTCCATAGTTATCCAATAACTATCAATACATAATCCCTTGGTGCCCCTAACAGCCTTGAAGTAATACACGGTCTAACATTAGGAGAGCGTTATGTACTGTAGTCTCAGTGGACGTATCGATATTCTTTCTTGAAACATCTTGACCGGGAATATTTAAAATAATATGTTATTTTATACCATGATAATTTTCTCATGGTTACAGCTCTTTGTAATAGCTATCACATAACATATTATTTAAGAATTTTCTAATTGTAAACTTTAAATTAATTTATTTAACTTATTATATCACTATACAACAAAGTTTATAAAAGAAAATAGATACTTTAATTATAACTAAGATTGGTTATAGAGTTAGATCTATGTAACAAATTACATAATTGCCCCTTGGGAATACCCTTAACTCTTTGACATTAGAGTAGACTAGTCTGCTAATGGCTATGGAATGGAATAGGTGAGTTTAATTATTGGGATGTGTGTCAAAGGAATCATTTGATAACTTGGAAGTTGTGATATGTGCTCGTAAAGTAAGGGGATATGAGGATGCTCACCTTCATACCCTAGACCTGGGAGATGTTCTAGCTTGCCTGGTGATGGAAATACCTGGGTGATGGTATTTATTAAAGCACCAATATGATCGCATTGTGTCGTAATCGCCGACCTAGGTGACAGTCGTATGAGTTATCATGTATCTGAGGGTGCTTGTGTGAAAGATGCGAGATGGTTGTTATGTTTGTTATATTGATATGTTTTTCTTACATATGGTTATCTTACCTCATCTATTCAATATATTAATAATACTACACATAACATTCCTAGCTTGAGTTTGCTCAACAACTAAGGAGTATGCAAGTAATTTATTGATATATATATATGGTAGAGGATAACATTATACTAAAGATTCATAATCTTCAATATATATATATATTGAGTGATATCGACTTATGGAATAATGTATTTATTATTAAATACCCTCGCGATTCAAGTATCAAACACACCAGAAATCGTGATATATGTACATTTACATATGTATTTATCCCTTATGTCTTTTTGGATTTCCTTAATGTACCACATTTAGTTTATACATTCATATCATACAAGTTTTATTATTATTATATAACTTTTATATTTCATATCACTTATGTAATGGTCTTATGTATAATATTATATTAATTAAATATTATTTAACTAAATTTTAATTAGTTAATTATTTAATTAACTTTAAACTAGTATTCCAATACAACTTTTATATTGGATATATCTACTATAACCTTTGTAGTGTATACTATAACCTTTATAGTGTAACACATATATCTAATACATGTGTATTTGTTTAATTAATTAACCTTTAATTTATTTATTTAATTAAACAGTTTTAATTAAATTATATTAATTTCAAAAATTTATCTTATATGCATACATGTATACTTATGTTGTCTTAAACACTTTAAAATAACACAATAAATATCAGCATATATAATACATGCACATAGGTATTATTTAATTAACTCGTTTAATTAATTTATTTTATCAATCTTATTAATAAATTTTAAATTTTGAAATTATTATTTAAATGGTTTCAAATATTTTGAACTTTCATTACATTTTCAAATATTTTGAAAATTTATGTTATATTATAACCTTTTATAATAAACATGTTTTTTTAATTTAACTTTTAAATTTAAAATCTTGTCTTAATTTTCAAAACTATTTTGAAAACTAGCCCAAGGTCCAACTCAAATTGGGCCTTTTCTATTAGAGGCAACCTTTGAGCTCACTTCACCTTTTAGGCCAAACGGGTAGCCATGTAGACTGGGGACTTGATTACCTAATTTCAATCCTAGACATCACTTTTCTAGATACCGTACTAAGTGCGCAAAATTAATTAGTTAGCCCTAACATGACTAATTTAGACCGCATAGGCTATTGGGCTCCAATACCATTGTTGGAACGGGTCCATCCCGTAGTAGAAGAAGTGGGTAAATTTCAAAAAAAAAACCATTTTAGATCATTAATGGGCCTATGAAGTCTAAATATGTTTAGATCTTATCTAAATTTTCCTTTTTTCTTTTAAGTAAAATCTTTATTTAATTTAAATTGTTAAAATGGAAATTTGAATGTAACTTAATTTAGTCCTATAATGAATGTATCAAATACATCCACTTATGTGAATATATAAGTAGTGAAAATATATGTAATAAAAGCATGTAAATGAATTTAGAGAAAGAAACCTTTCATTTCCTTCTATTACCTTATGCAATAAATAAGGTAAGATATGTCAAAATATGAAGAGGGAGAAATCTTTCATTTCTCTCCCTCTTTAATTAAATTAATTAATATATTAAATAACATTACTTAAAGGAAAGTTTTTCTTTATTAATTTAGATCTAAATTAATTAAGTGTGAGATATGAAAAGTGTGAATATATCAAATATATTCATACTTTAATTAGTATGATCAAAATGCTAGACATAAAGTAAGTAAGATTGATTGTTGACACAGACAGTAATAAATAAGAATAAATTGAATGCAATCACATAAGAGTCTAATAAGGTAGGAAATGAAAAGGCAGAATCATTGATTTATGCACTTTCCCTTTAACAAATTCAATTAATACAATATTATTTTACATGCAAGAGGTATTATGATACAAAACATCAACTAGTAATTAATGTATATATGTAATTGCCTTACTTTTAAACTGAAAAGGGTTAAATCAAACTTTGGTGATTAAAGATACAAATACTGTAAGTTTATATGTATACACACATGTATTTAAACAAGCATATGTATGTAATATCAAAACTGTAACACCCCGATATTTTACGGGAAATATAATTAAAAGGGAATTAAAAGCGCATTTGGTACAATGGTAAAGGCGCATGATGACTTCCTTAGTGACCAGGGATCAAGTCCCGTTGTCGCCCAAAATCTGGAGCGATGTTCTTTTTAGCTGGTTCGTTTCCAACGATTTTCCTACGTATTTTAGCATTATTTCTGACATGTGGCGGCTTTCCATTCGCTCCAGTGATGTAATACGATGAGATGGCTAAATTTTATTGGTTGAATGACGTGTATGGGCTAGAATGGATAACCATTATGTGTATGAAAGAACCAGATTTAATCTAAAATAATCTAATGGATTATATTCACTTAAATAATCTAAAGAACGTTTAGTATTTCTGCATGGTTGACTTCTCTAGAGTGACCATGGACTTTGGCTTCTTAGGAACCGTATCTAAGAAGGATTCACTGCATTATATTATTCACCCTCTACGATATCCGGGGAAGACCTGGAACTAAACTGTTTTATTCTTTCTACTTCATTTTACTTCTCATTCACTAGACTTTATGTCTGACCCATTCCTATTTTTCCTATTTTCCCCCAAATCACAGGAGGGCGGGTCTAGGTTGCAGTTCTTTGCAGCTTGGAGGGTCATTGGAGCAGTTGTTATCTTTAGCTTTTGTTTCTTTTGTTTCATGTACTTCGTTTCTCTTTTTCGTACTTTACTCTATATATGGGGACCTATATTGTGAACTTTGTTATGTTTTATGTTTTGGTGGAGACTACTTGGTACTTTTGGTTTCAGAAATAAATTTGGCATAATGTTGTTTATAATGAAGCTGTTTTGCTATTAATTTATAATTTGTAAAAATTTTCTTTCGCTGTAATATTTTAATCATTTTATGCTGTTGCCTTAGTCTCTGTGCTATGTTATGGACTTTTATTTCACCCGACCACCTGTGCTTCTAGTCATGTCCGATTTTCGGGATGCCTAGAGGTACGGGGGGTCACAGATGGTATCAGAGTTAAGGTTTTGGTAATCCTAAAAATATTTTAAAAATATAAAGGTTTTTGAATAATTTTAAAGGCTTGTAACAACCCGGAAAATTAAAATATAATAATTAATTAACGAATTATTCAAATGATAAAATAAATTTGTGAGATTATCAAAATTAAGCCATGGAAGTTGCACTATTATGTCTGTGGTGATTTTCTGGTCTATTTCCATATATAGAACGTCAAAATCGGAGCTAATATGAATAAGTTACAAATTAATCAAGAAATCGAAAAAAAGAAATATATATATGGGCTAAGTCGACCTCTAGCTCGACCTAACCATCACCTAGGTCGACATACCGGACAACCTAGGAGAGGGAGCGGTCGACCTGAAGGTCGACCCGCCCTTTTTTGTGAACGAACGAAGGAGTTCTTCGTTCTAGTAAAAAGCTAGCACATCAATTTTGTTGTTTTCTCTCATCCGGTCCCTTCGTGCTTCCATCTGACGGCTCCTATTCAGCCTATGACGTGGTCGCACAATATTCAATCTCCAAATCCAACGGTTTGAGATTCACTTCTACCTCTATAAATAAGACCCTAGGCCTAACACTTTTTCTCATTCTAGATTTTCTCCGCTTGGGTTCACCTGTTCAGGAAGGACCCTAAAAGGAATAATTTTCCAAGGAGAGAATCTTTTTTATAAAAATATTTTAATACCTTCAAGTGGATCCAGGAAGACCTAAAGGGAAGAGCTTAGGACCACAGGTGAGTGATTGTAATTATTTTAGATTTTTAACCAATTTAAAATAATAGGATTTCCAATAGTTGTAGTTTTACTACGATTTTTGGAATAACCTTTTTAGTAGTTTATTTACAGTTTTTAGAATTATTTTCAGTCTATTTCTTTTAGCTATCCTTTTTAGTTAATTTTAGTTTATTTCTATTAATTATAGCTTTTCCATTTATTTACAGTTTATTTACAGTATTTTAATTTATTTACTGTTATTTATGCGTTATTTACATCGTTTTCCTACGCTTGGATTTTCTTCTATTTTTAGTTTTCTTTTATTTCTCCTTTTTCTTCATGAATGGATTAGAATAGATTAAACGCGAGCATGGATTAAATTATAAGAATGCTGAAATAACGGAAGATAATATGTAAATTGTAAAAATTGTAATAAAAATGGAATTGGACTGAAATTGAGCCAAATGATAATTAGAATTAGACTAAATTAAAGATATTGGCCAAGTTATAACTTAGAATTATAACTAAAAAGAGTAAAAGATGAAAGAAGCTTATTTTTACACTTAGACCTTGGGTTAAGTAATAAGCATGATTATACGTAGGTTATAATAAGAAACAGAAGAGAATGAGGCTTATTTTGAGACTTAGGATAAATTAATAAGCAAAGATAGTAAAGATAATAGTAGAGGCTTATTTAATTAATTTATCTAAGTTAATAAGCGAAGGTTAAAAGAGAAGATCCGTACCGGCAGCATTTCCCTTATGCTGTTTAGGGTAGATAAGTGGTCAATAGTTAAAAGAAAAGATCCGTACCGGCAGCATTTCCCTTATGCTGTTTAGAGTAGATAAGTGGTCAATAGTTAAAAGAAAAGATCCATACCGGCAGAATTTCCCTTATGCTGTTTAGGGCAGATAAGTCACTATTGAGCTCTAAGCACTTAGTATGTGTGTCTTTCGTAGACACCAATGCCTTCTGTGTAGGGAGCTATAGCGTCTAGTCCATAGTAGGTACCATGGAGTAGCAGACCGATTAAAGGGTAGTATTAGGACTTCAGCCTAACTATAGGATTAGGAATTCAGCTAATCAAAGCAGCCATCAAGGACAAGTGCAAACAATCAATGTTAACCAATCATATTAATTTATCAACAGTTAACTCGTATTTATTTCCAGCTTATTCTTTCTTTCTATTTCCTTCGTTTCCTTTTATATACTAGAACTGTTGTGAAGTCTATTACTTTTACTTTGCTTAAGAATTCTAGTAATTACTAGCATTCACCAGATTTTTAGTCTGACCCACTCCTCTATTTTCCCATTTCCCCCCCATAGGAAATCAGGGGCAAGGAAAGTAGACCGTAGCTTCTTGGAGACTTGTTGGAGATTCTATCATGTATTTCTTTCCTTTAGTTCCAGTTTTGAGTTCTTTTGTTGAGCTGGTATTTTTAGAGGAATGTATTGTACTCTGATATTATTTGAGACTTTGGGTTTTTGATTTCATGAGACTTGTATGGGTATTTTATCGTATGCTATATTGGGTATTTGGTGACTTATTTTTGTCATCTTATATTATGGAATTTGATTTTTAGCAAAATACTATAATTGTTTCCGCTGCGTTATTATTGTTATTGCTATTATTATTTAATTTTTTTGTCTTGTGAATCTTAGTCTCTGCTAGTTTTAGTTATACCTACAACGCACCATGCCTTTTAGTGTGTCCTTTGGGGTATACTAAGGGGTGTGGTGTGTTACAAGGCTATTCCAAATAATACTTTTAAAAGTATATATATACAGCGCAAGCAAGGGGATATGACAGTTAAGGAATATGTTAATCAATTCAATGAGCTTTCCAGATTTGGACTAGACCTGATCAATACTCCTCACAAGAAGGCGCTGAAGTTCGCTAAGGGTTTGAGTCAGCCATTGCAGAGTTTGGCGGTGAGCCACATTCCGATGGGAGCCACTTTTGAGGGATTGATAAAGATGGCTTTACTTGCTGATACTGAGAAGAAAGGAGATGTGGCGTAGAAGAGTGATGGGAAGAAGTATTGAGGGGCAGGAGAGCGACCGAGACTAAGGTGTTATCTTTGCGATCAAGTGGGGCATATGAAGAAGGACTATCCGTCGAAGCCCAAGGACAGTTCACAAACACCTTCATAGCCTGCTTAGGCTTATGCTTTAAAGGCAACTCCTTCCTCTAGTACTCGTCCGGTTGTGGACAAGGGAAAGAAGGTGATAATTGAAGGTGTGTTATCTATCTCTAATTTTCCTGTTCGTACCCTATTTGATTCTAGAGCTTCACACTCTTTTATATCTAGTACTCTTGTAGAGAGTCTTGGTCTTGATGCTTGCTTAGTGACTGACCTGGTAGTAGTATCAAATGCCATAAGAGGATCGGCTTATTTGTCCATGTTATGTTGGGATTTGAAATTGTTTATTTTAGGGGTTGAGTTTGACTGTAGTGCCTTTGTATTGGGCTTTTCCAGGTTCGGGTTGATTCTTGGTATGGATTGGCTATTCATGTATGGTGCTGTTCTTGATTGCGATACGAGGGTAGTAAGGTTAGGCACTTGTAGTGGACGTACCTTGGAGATATCCTGTGATCCTAGAGGATCAGTCATGTTGAGCTACCTTTATTCTCTTGACTTATCGCCCAATAGTTTGAGTTCGATACCCGTTGTTAGAGACTTTCTAGATGTGTTCGAGGAGGTTTCTGGACTTCCACCTCAAAGAGAGATCGAGTTCAAGATTTATCTTGCCGATAATGCCAAACCGGTTGCTTTACCGGTAAGGCATATGGCTCCTAAGGAATGTCGTGAGTTGAGCAAGAAGATTGGAGAGCTTTTGGAGAAGGCTTCATTCGTAGGAGCATTTCTGAGTGGGGCATGCCCATAGTCTTTGCCACTAAGGCGGATGGCTCTCTCAGACTTTGCATTGATTATAGGGAGCTTAATCAGCCGACGAAGAAGAATCGTTATCCTCTTCCCGTATAGACAATCTCTTCAACCGGCTAGTAGGAGCCAATATATTTTCGCAGCTCGATTTAGCCACGGGATTTCATCAGTTGTGTATGGTGGAGGATAGCATCAAGAAGACTGCGTTTAGGATTCCGGATGGGTTATTTGAGTGGTTAGTCATGCTATTTGGGCTAACCAATGCTCCACATATTTTGTGGATCTGATGAGTCGAGTATTTCACTAATCGTTGAACAAGTTTGTAGTGGTGTTCGTCGATGACATTTTGGTTTATTCGCGAAGCAAGGAGGAGTACACTGTTCACCAAAAAAGTAGTGCTTAGGACCCTGCGAGCACATAAGTTGAAGGCGAAGTTCACCAAGTGCCACTTTTGAAGGGATGAGGCTCACTTTTTGGGACACATCGTTTTGGAGGATGGACTTGCAGTAGATCCGGCGAAAGTGGCAGCAGTACAGGATTGGCAGACCCCTAAGAATGCCACGGACATAAGGAGTTTCCTTAGTCTTGCGGGCTACTATAGGAAGTTCATTAAGGACTTCGCTAGGATATTAGCTCCACTTACCCGCCTTACCAAGAAGAACTCAGCTTTTGTTTGGAATGCCAAGTGTGAGGATGACTTTGGTCGATTGAAGGAAGCTTTGACTACCGCGCCCGTATTGGTATTACCGGATGGAACCAAGCCTTTCTCAGTTTATACGGATGCTTGTGGTATAAGGCTAGGGGCGATACTGATGCAAGAGGGTAGGGTAGTGGGCTATGCGAGTAGATAGTTGAAAACACATGAGAAGAACTACCCGACGCATGATCTTGAGTTGGCAGCTATAGTTTTTGCTCTCAAGTCTTGGAGGCACTATCTCTTAGGAGAAAGATTTGAGCTTTTCATGGATCATAAGTCTTTGAAGTATTCTCTCAGAAAGACTTGAATTTGAGACAACAAAGATGGTTGGATTTTTTAGCCTCTTATGACTTTGAGATTTCCTATACCCCTGGCAAGGGTAATGTAGTGGCAGATGCGTTGAGTAGACGCAAAGTGGTTTTAAGTCCGCTATGTTTGGAATGGAAGCATTTGGAGTACATTGCTACCTTTGATTTTAGACCTCCATCGGATTTAGCATCGGGATTGTTAGTAGCCCTTGACGTCCAGCCTACTTTGATGGAGCAGATTGGAGCAAGGCAAGGTGAGGACGAAGAGTTAAAGGACATTTTAGATAAGCTTGGTAGAGAGAGTCATCAACACATCTTAGGCGCTATACCATGGACACTAGGGGATGGCTTAGAAGGGATGGTAGACTTTGTGTTCCCCGTAGTGAGGATCTAGTAGATGCGGTGTTGGCCGAGTCACATCATTCTAGGATGATAGTGCACCCCGGTGGTGATAAGATGTACCGGAATATGAAGAAGGTATTCTATTGGCCCGGAATGAAGAAGAGGGTGGCGGAGTATGTTTCGAAGTGCATCACTTGCCAAAGGGTAAAGGAGGAACAGAAGAAGCCCGGAGGACTGTTGCAGCCATTGGATATTCCATTATGGAAATGGGAGAGCGTCTCTATGGACTTCGTGGATGGATTACAAAGGTCACGAAGAGGGAACATGAGCATTTGGATCATTGTGGATAGACTGACGAAGAGCGCTCATTTTATACCCATTAAGAGTAATAGGATGGCAGCTTCTTTGGCGACTCTTTATGTAAGGGAGATAGTTAGGCTTCATGGAGTTCCCGTCAGCATTGTGAGCGACAGAGATCCATTATTCACCAGCGAGTTTTGGAGGAGTCTTCAGCAAGCCTTGGGAACAGAATTGAATCTAAGCATGGCATATCACCCTCAGACAGATGGCCAGACTGAGAGGGTAAATAGGGTTTTGGAAGATTTGCTCAGATTGTGCATCATTGACTTCGAAGGCTCTTGGGAAGACCACCTACCTTTAGTGGAGTTCGCGTATAATAATAGTTATCAAGCAAGCATTGGGATGGCACCGTTCGAAGCCCTCTATGGCAGACCATGTAGATCACCAGCTTGTTGGTGGGATACCACCAATAGGATCTTGCTTGGACCAGACTTGGTGATGGAAACTTCCAAGAAGGTGGATTTGATTCGTAAGAGGTTGAAGAGTGCACAAGATAGACAAAAGTCATATGCCGACAGAAGACATTCATATTTGGAGTTTAAGGTTGGAGATATGGTTTTTGTCAAGGTTTTTCCTCTGAGAAACGTTATGAGATTTGGCTCAGGGGTAAGTTGGCACCGAGATTTGTAGGACCCTTCCCTATTACCGCATGGATTGGGAAAGTGGCATACAGAGTTGATCATCCAAATAAGTTGGCAGAAGTTCACGATGTTTTTCATGTTTCGCATCTGAGGAAGTGTCTACATGATTCCGCAGTAGTAGTAAAACTCGATCAGCTAAGGGAAGCAAAGGTAGAGCATGAATCACTTGTGCGTCGTACACCCACCCGTATATTAGAACACAGCGTCAAGAGATTACGTAACAAGGAAGTTCATCTAGTGAAGGTTCAATGGGGAGATGACCCCAAGGAGTGCACATGGGAATCTGAGGAGAGAATTCGAACTTCTTATCCTTTTCTATTCGAAGGTACACTTCAAATATCCTATCTTTGATCTTTCCTTAGTTAGGGTCTTTTCGATAATCTTTAGGTGAAACCTATGGATGGTAGCTTGGTTGTAAACATGTCATTAGGGCACGTTATGTTTGATGGATGAAAATGATTGCAAGTGGATGCCATTGTTTGCAAATGGATGCATTGCGTGCACTAGATAGATATTTATTAGAATAATCAGCCAACTAGTAAACACACATGCATATGCGTGCCTGTTATCTATTGCATTTGCACATGGTTGTATATATATATGTATGTATGTATAAATGGATGTTACATGTGGATGGTTCATTTGGGTGAATGATTGAAACATATATATAAAATTATCAATTATGCTAGGGTAATTGCATAAATTTGGTTGCATGGCATAAACATACTTGCATTACAGGAGGTCAACTGAACTAGTAGACCGACTACCTTTTCGCATTAGGTAAGTTTATATGCATTTCACTTTGCATAAATCATAAATTGCATTAGTTATAAATAAGGACAATGGTAGAAATGGATGACGGTTGAGTAGATGGATGTAGTTCTTGGATGCTGGTTGTTAATTACGTTCTTCCGTCTTTGGAGATTCGAGGACGAAATCATTTAAGGGGGGGGGAGAATGTAACACCCCGTTATTTTATGGGAAATGTAATTAAAAAGAAATTAAAAGCGCATTTGGTATAGTGGTAAAGGCGCATGATGACTTCCTTAGTAACCAGGGATCAAGTCCTGTTGTCGCCCAAAATTTGGAGCGATGTTTTTTTAGCTCGTTCATTTCCAGCGATTTTCATACGTATTTTAGTGTTGTTTCTGACATGTGGCGACTTCCCATTCGCTCCAGTGATGTAATAGGATGAGATGGCTAAATTTTATTGGTTGAGTGATGTGTATGGGCTAGAATGGATAACCATTAAGTGTATGAAAGAACCAGATTTAATCTAAAATAATCTAATAGATTATATTCACTCAAACAATCTATAAATAAACCATCTAACCTAAACCTAATATCTTATTCAGCCATCGTCATCATTCTACAGTAAAATTAGTGTGTATTATTCTTCATCCTTTTCTCTACTACATAAACAAATCTTTACCAAATTAAATTATCTATATATATTCAAGCAATTTCGGGAATTTAGAAGAATCAAAGGGAGAAAGATTAAAGCAAAGCTTTTTTAAATTTATACAAGCTCAAGTTCTTTTCTGGCATGTTAATATGAATTAATTTCTGTTATTAATTGAGAATAGATGTAAATTAGTGCAACTTCTTCTTCTTCTTTCACTTCTGAAATCTAATTCATGTTTGGTTTAAAATATAGGACATATAAATTGTCTATTCACGTTTTATGCATAAATAAGATTGAAATTTATGTATATTATTGTATCTTCTCCTTCTACCACTTCTCAATTCTAATTCATGTTTGAGTTGACAAACAAATTGTTATTCACATTTCATGGCGTAAATAAGATTGGTTTAATTAAATTAAATTAGAATTGTTATTCAATTTCTAATGGTAGAACAGGTTAGTTGAATAAATTCATAATATGCTACTTGAATAAAATTGTGGTTTTGATTGATATAATTACATAATTTTGAATATGGTTTTGGAACAAAATTGGGAAGTCTAATTGCATAATTGTTTGTTTCATATGTGGCCTAAAAATGTAAAAGTGGTATTTTGTGTAATTAAATGGTTTGTGGCTATTGGATAAAAAATTTGTACAGATTAAATCTCTAAAAGGAGAACGTAAATTAGGGTGGAAAAAAAATGTAAACTAATTGGACCTTAAAGGCTAGTGTAAACCTGTAACAAAATGGTATAAAAATTACAAACAAACCATACGGACTGAACAGACGTGAAATTGTGAAATAACCAAATCAGATGTAAAAATGGCCTAAAGCAGAGTATGGAAAATAAACAATATGTAAACTGTAACGGTAAAATTAATTAATTTGGAAGCGATTTGGTAGGCAGACCTTGTAAAGGTCTGGATAGACGTTTCATGCAGTTAAGACCAAAATATATCTTTGGCTGTACGTACTAGGAGCGGGAAAGTAAGTTCGCAAGGATGTTTGTTACCTTTCATAGAATGCTAGTACGTAGGATAGACAACATCCGCAATCGTAGGCTTCTTCAAGCAGATCGACGCGGACGGAACAAGACAAGTGTGCTTCAACGTAGGCTTCTTTAGGCAGATCGTTGGAGGATTTTGCGCAGCCAACCCAGCTACGGGCACTCTTTCGAAGGACAGACACTTTGGATAGGGGCAAGTTCACGTTGGTGACTGAAGAGACAGGAGGATAGGAGTCCAGTTTGGTGGAGCCTGAGTGTAACTTCGGGGTCCTGCGAGGTTGTTTGAGTCGGCACCGGTCAGACGTAAGAGGCATTTAGTCATAGTTTACGGGTGAAGAGCATGAATTTCACGTTGTAGCACATGGATAGGTAAGGACAGCAGGTCTGACGGGCCGATTGACGTTTAGTATTACTGCGTGGTTGACTTCTCTAGAGTGACCATGGACTTTGGCTTCTTAGGAACTGTATCTAAGAAGGTTTCACTGCATTATATTATTCACCCTCTGCAATATCCGTTGAAGACATGGAATTAAACTGTTTTATTCTTTCTGCTTTATTTTATTTCTCATTCACCAGACTTTATGTCTGCCCATTCCTATTTTTCCTATTTTCCCCAAATCACAGGAGGGCAGGTCTAGGCTGTAGTTCTTTGCAGCTTGGAGGGTCATTGGAGCAGTTGTTATCTTCAACTTTTGTTTCTTTTGTTTCATGTACTTCGTTTCTCTTTTTCGTACTTTACTCTATATATGGGGACCTATATTGTGAACTTTGTTATGTTTTATGTTTTGGCGGAGACTACTTGGTACTTTTGGTTTTGGAAATAAATTTGGGATAATGTTGTTTTTAATGAAGCTGTTTTGCTATTAATTTATAATTAGTGAAAGTTTTCTTCTGCTGTAATATTTTAATCATTTTACACCGTTGCCTTAGTCTCTGTGCTATTTTATGGATTTTTATTTGACCCAACCACCCGTGCTTCTAGTCATGTCCGATTTTCGGGGTGCCTAGAGGTGCGGGGTGTCACAAAAACCAAAACTTTGTAATTAAAATTTAAATTGATAATTTACATTTTATTTTAAATTAACAACTTAAATTGAACTTTTAGTTTAGAATTGAAACAAGGGTTTGGAAACTTTACAAAACTATAAATTTAGAAAAGATATATATATGTATATATAATTTAAAATTACAAAAAAAATTCATTTAAAATTTTAGATCAAAACCCTTCATGCTTGCATAAACAATATTCAAAGTGACTGTATCTAATCATTAATCATGCAAAAATAGAAACTAATTTTATAATAAGAATTAAATTACAACTCATTTGAAATTGTGCATGTAAACATTATAAAATACAATTCACTAGAAATTGATTTATAATTATTGCAATGTAAAAGAGAACAAATGTAGATCTGAATGAAATGAACATAATAGACATACTTTTAATTGAGAAAGGGGTTACCAATTTCCATGTTACAACATAGTCAATATAAACATAAATAAATCACACAAATGCAAGCATATGAATATATAGAATATGTAAATGAATTAATTAGAAATTACCTTTAGAAGGTACCATCAAATCACACCTTGAATGATGAATCAAAAGCTCTTAAATTCCGTGAATCGATCTTATTACCCAAAACCTTAAAACACACCTTAAAAATGAATTCCCCTTAGGATGTTGCCTAGAAGTCACACCTTGGATGATGATATCTCCTTAGATCTTCAAAATCTCCATCCTATCCTTGCAAGAGATGGATGAACCACATTTGTTTTTTTTATTTGGAGTTGAAAGATTTTGAAATTTTGATTTTTGTTTTCTGCCATGAAAAGTTAGGAGAAGAGAGAGAGAAATGAATGAGAAAAAATGAACTGTACTAACAGAATGAATTAGAGAATATGTTTTATTTGAAAGAATGAAACTGCTTCCATTCTTCAATTAAAACTTCCCTAATTATTTCAATGATTATTTCTCTCTCTCCAATTCTTTCTTTTCACATGATTTTTCATCAAATGACATAAAATCTCCACAAATCATGTCATCAAATTACATAAAATTTCCATAAATCATGTCATCAAATAACATAAAATTTCCATAAATCATTTCATGCAATTATCGTTGAATTACATCGATATGGTATATCAATGCGCGCAAATATAACTTTTATAAATGCATTAAAATAATTACTAACAATTTCCAAACATCAAATAAATAATTATTAATATTTCTCAAATATCCATTAATTTAATCAATTTACAACATTTTATAAATTAATTAAATCATGTGGTTTTTCAAAGAAGTGATCATTACGGTTGTGCGACTCAAAGGTATAAATTCAGTGTATAATAGATATACTATTTATGGATTTTCTAATAAATATACTTTTAATTAAATTAATTAATATAACACATTATATCAAGTGTATAATAGAAACAAAATGTCTTTTAGTTTGAGTAAGATTGGTTATCAAGTTAAATATATGTAACTAATTACATAACTGCCCCTAGGGCATACCCTTAACTCTATGAAATAGTACTATACATAACATATCTAGCTTACTCAACAACTAAAGGGTATGCAAGTAGTCATTAATATATGGATGGTAGAGGACAACTTATATATTATGGATAATCTTTAACACACACACACTGAGAGATATCGATTTATGGAACAATGTATTTCTAATGAAATACCCTCATGATTCAAGTGTTGGACACATTTTAATCACAAAGTACGTAAAATACACATGTACTTGTTCCATAGACCTTAGTAGGGTTTCTAATTATAAAAAATTTATATAAATTTAATTCATATATAACTACTTATAATTTAATTAAATTGTTTAATATTCTTATGTATATTATTAATTAAATATTATTTAATTTATTAATTTATTTAACAAATTAGTTAAATTATTTTAAAATTTAAAATTTTATTTTACTAAAGCGAAGCGCTTTTTTGATAACATAAGCGATACTTTATTCAAGTGGAGCACTCGTCTGATGTCTTAGGTCTCGAACCCATGACCTCTAGAACCTCTGTCTAAAGCACCGTACCCCTATCCACTTGAGTAGTTGAGCTAGCGGTCCTTGACTATTTATCCTAAACTATTTAAGATGAATATTAACTATAACACTTATAGTTTTACATACGTATATTATTTTATTAATTAATATTTGATTAATTTGTTTAATAATTATTTCTATTTAATTAAAAATAATTTATTTATTAAATAACTTAATAAGTTAAAAAATATTTATTAATAATCTACCTCAAACAATTTAAGACATGCATAGATACATACATATATATAACTATAGAATTTATAGACATACGCTCGCGCACACACATATATCAATATATATATTTATTTTAATTAATTAAATTTTAATTAATTAATTATTTAATTTAACAAATTAACTAAATTCTTAAATAATTTAGAAAAAATATTAGTTTATTTTCAGAAACAATTTTTGAAAATAATTCGTAATCTTTTATAAAATTGATTTTAGATTTTAGATTTAACTTTTAAATTCAAAATATATTTTTAAATTTACAAATTGAATTTTGAAAATTAACCCAAGGCCCAAATTAATTTGGGCCTTTATTATTGGGCCAACATTTCAGATTTACTCCAACATTAAACTAGGCAAGTAGCCATAGAGGGGAAAATACTTGATTATCTAACCCTAAACATTAACAGTATTATTTTAGACACCTAAATGATAAGCCGCATTTATTAATTGACCCTCAAGTTGCTAATTTAGACCACATAGACAATTTAGGCTCCGATACCATTTCTGAAACTAGGTTGGTCGGAAGTGGGTGAAATAGGTAGATTTCTAACATTTATCCTATTTCAGATCATAATGGGCCTATGAAGTCGTTCGATGGATTTCATGACGCGATTTGACTATAATCAAAGTAGAGTATCTAAATTATAATTCAACGATATTCTCAAGTAGAGGGGACGGTGCTATATCGTCACTTTACGATTTCCTCTTTGACCTTAGTTATTATTAACCAATAGGAAACTCTCGACTGAGTCATTCCATAGTTATCCAATAACTATCAATACGTAATCCCTTGGTGCCCCTAACAGCCTTGAAGTAATACACGGTCTAACATTAGGAGAGCGTTATGTACTGTAGTCTCAGTGGACGTATCGATATTCTTTCTTGAAACATCTTGACCGGGAATATTTAAAATAATATGTTATTTTATACCATGATAATTTTCTCATGATTACAGCTCTTTGTAATAGCTATCACATAACATATTATTTAAGAATTTTCTAATTGTAAACTTTAAATTAATTTATTTAACTTATTATATCACTATACAACAAAGTTTATAAAAGAAAATAGATACTTTAATTACAACTAAGATTGGTTATAGAGTTAGATCTATGTAACAAATTACATAATTGCCCCTTGGGAATACCCTTAACTCTTTGACATTAGAGTAGACTAGTCTGCTAATGGCTATGGAATGGAATAGGTGAGTTTAATTATTGGGATGTGTGTCAAAGGAATCATTTGATAACTTGGAAGTTGTGATATGTGCTCGTAAAGTAAGGGGATATGAGGATGCTCACCTTCATACCCTAGACCTGGGAGATGTTCTAGCTTGCCTGGTGATGGAAATACCTGGGTGATGGTATTTATTAAAGCACCAATATGATCGCATTGTGTCGTAATCGCCGACCTAGGTGACAGTTGTATGAGTTATCATGTATCTGAGGGTGCTTGTGTGAAAGATGCGAGATGGTTGTTATGTTTGTTATATTGATATGTTTTTCTATGGATGTCAAGTGATGTTGGTACTAGTGAGTTAGGTACCTTGACACTCTGTATTGTACTTAGTTTTATACACCCATATGATGATAGATTAGCATATACTGTGTTTATATGCTAACTTGTTGGCCTCAGGGAAAAGTGAGGTATGATCCATCATACTGTATGTTCCTACTTACGATATACCCTTTTTTATATCTATATTGAAATTATAGCTCGTTCATACCAGACCTTTGTCTGAGCTGAAGTTATTTGCATTGCTTCTTGTCATCTTGGATGCTCTAAATGAGTAGATTGAGAGACAGTTATGAGATAGCGTATGGAACTCTGCGGAGGATGAGAAGGAGGCTGACGCTTTTCATATATCTATATTTGGAACCACTATTAGTACTGCAGAGTTATATTAGTACTTATCTATTTTTAGGGATAGTTTTTTTTATAGTTTATTTGATTTAGATTTATAAACTCTATCATCACTATTTTATATAATCTGATGAACCTGTTGTGCTTTGAAATGCTATTTTATTCTAGTTCATTTGATTATGCTACTATCTCGCCTATTTATTATCTGTGCACTGTGAGATGTTCTGCATATTTTTTGAATTATTTATCATACTTTACCCTTGCTTGCTTTCCTCCCCGAGTACTGAGCGATGCACCTATGGTATTAGATACTTGTATATTGGGTACCAAAGGTGGAGGATGGTCATCACAGTAGATGTCACATAAGAACTTATACAATCCCACGTTTATATGATAATGAGCTAAAGCTCCCAGGTAACGTCGTATCGTACCCATAAACGCATCTGAAATTGATACTAACACATCGCAACATGTCTCCATCAACTATTATACATTTGGGAATATAAAGTTATTACTGCTACATCATGGCGGTTACCAATATAGACGATCGTCCCCATCTCACTCCGACTATCATATTCGATGAATGTCATGGCTGATTCCTAGTAGTTTCAAAGGAGAATACTGACACTTAAGACATTTCTATAAACCTCGAGTGTAGACATCGACATTTTGTACTTAACCCTGATCCATGTCCCTCATGCAAATTCGAAGAAGTTATCATGGACAAGCCACATGCAGGGAAACTTGCACGTGTGGTTCTGGCCGCCTTCGGTATCTAATAACCTTGCTTCTTCTCACCGCTGGCACACCTCTCCTAACTATTGCCTATTTATTCTGGAATCATTTTTTGAGGAGGGACAATTTTACATATTTTTGCCAAATCCTTCCATTATTAAGTACGGCAGGTACCATTTCGATGTGTTTCAATTTTTCCGAACAAAAGAGGTTTGATGCTTTTGAATCCATTGTATTAATTCCACTTTGATACCCCGATGATCGAATACTACAGTCGAACCTAACATTCAAACCATGTAGAAGTCACATCGAGCAGAACGACCTAGTTGTCTCCTGCATAGATCATTTGATTATCTCGACCTATGACTCACATCCTAATCATACTTCTGATCATGTCTCGATCACCATTCATTGTAATACATGCCACCAAAGCCTGGACCTTAATCCATGCATGCTTATAGACCGAAAAACCAAGAACATCACTCCGTAGTCACACTAGACCCTATGAGCCTTGTTTGAACTTCAAAGTCCTGCCTAAACGTCAAAATCCTCGAAAGAACCCTTGGATCCCATTCAGCAGCTGAGCAGTCAATTGATCTATCTAGATTAGTCTACTAATCGACTATAGCCAAAAATGGTTGTAGCCAAATAGTAGACTAGTGGGATTCTACCAGTCAACTAGTGGGGTTCTACCAATCGACTGACCTCTTTGACGATCGACTAGTTAGACCCCTCTAATTGACAGTTTAAGCCATAAAATAACCTTTTTCTTTTTTGCCACAAAGCCTTGCATTTTTTGCATCAACCAGTCGACCGATACCCTCTAGCCAGTCGGTCGTTCACCTGTAGAAATGCAAGTTTGACTATGATTGAGAAATTTTCACTAAGGAAATTCATTCCAGCATTCAAACCCCACTTGACCATCGTCCTAGCTTCCCTTACTTTGACGTCATGCTCTATAACATCACAACCTTGTGCTCGCTATCAACATCTCACACTCGAGTTTGTATCATTGACGATTCTCCATTGGACGAATACCACTAGAAGTTAATTGAACGAATAGTCCCGACTCTCGAATGCTTTACAAATCATATGAGTGTATGGCACTCAACCATCCATACGATAGAACCATAAACCAACAACAATCATTACAACCAAATTATACTGACAAGCAATGCTATCATTCATTGATCTTGTTTTAAGTTAATTCATTTATTTATTTAAACGGCTTAAGCTCATTGTTTTATTTCAACATTCATTTAACACGCTTAAGCATATATTCAATCAACTACCCAATACTCAATCATTTAACAAGAAGCAAAATACCCATGGCTAAGCCTTACCCTAACATACCAATTAACAAGTATAAAAGCATAAATGAAATCATATTACATATCTTTCCCACACACCACAAGCTAGTAGATTTTCCCTAAATTAGCTTGAAATTAACTCTTATAGATCCATATTTCAGAAATTCCAAACTCTTCGCTTCTAGCGATTTTCGGTTTTGGGTACTCTGGAGGACAATTTTACTTGAATTTAGAATATTTTTGTGATTATAAGGGAAGGAGTGGAGGAGTTATGTAGAGAGGAAGAGGAGCTAAGGCTTGCAAGGAGGATGGAGGAAGATAACGAAATTATGAAGAAGTAAGGATTTAATTTTAGAAATTAGATCTTCATAGGAACTTCTCACATTGTTTACAAGTTTTCCACTCTTCATCTCGATCCATCTATCTTTCTTCTTTTCTATGATTCTTACAAGCTCTATATGGTTTTAAAACGTAAACATAATGGAACAAGTTTCGTGTCCTAATTCCTTCGTCTTCAAAAATTCATCTTTTACGTCCAAAATCACTCTTATTCCGTTAGCCCTGTTTTAACTCATTAGAAGGATTTGATCAATCATTATACTTATCTAAAATGCCAGGTCAAAAAAATCAACTTTAAAAACACAATCTTCAAGTTTATTACTAAGGTATTGAAAAATTAAATAAGGCCTTGTATGAACACCCTAATCGGTTCCTCTTAATCGGTGTTCATATCAGGCAAATCCTTTCTTGATAATACTGCTATAATGCATGAGACAATCGGTCCATAGACCAAAAGAAAGTTGTGTTACCATTAAGCTTTACTTTTCCAAAGCATTTGACAATATCAACTGGTGTTTCACCGAACATGCTGAAGCACAGAGGCTCCCCTCTCAGTAAGTCTGATTCTCCAAACTGCATATTCCTTGACCTTTGTAAATAGGCAGTGAAGTAATCTTATCCACTCTAAAAAAGGGTTGTGGCAGGGAGATCCTTTATCTCCATTACTTTTCAATTTGGTTGTAGATTTTTATTCATTCATGATCAACAAGGCCTCACTCGCTAACCTTCTAGTATGCACAGACCCATTAATCGTTCCTAATGGTGTCAGCTCACTTCATTTGATGATGACACCCTAATTCTAAACAGCACAAACCAGCTTATATGGCCACCCTAAAGCTATTGCTCTATTACTTTGAGCTTACCACTAGCCTCAAAATCAATTTTGAAAAAAGCTTTATTATATTGGTGGGATCTGACGGCAACCTTGATATCTAAGTTGCCTCTGCACTTAACTACTCTCCATTACCATTCCCCTTGAATATCTTGGCATTACCATCCAATCGAATAAGCTCCATCATGATAACAAGAATCCCTTAATTGATAAATTAACCTCTAGGATGCTTCCTAGGAGGGATTCTCCCTATCTAAAGCACCTAAAAATACCCTAATGAACTCTATCTTCTCTCATTATCGACATTCCCAATTTAATTCTACAGACTTCCAACATGGGTATCTGTTGGAACTGGGCTAGCATGTAGTGGGAGAAATGGGTCAATTTCAAAAAAATAATACCATTTTGGATCTTTATCGACTTTAAATAAAGTTCGCTGGTGGAAATTTACAGAGGGAGAACAGAGAAAAAATATCAAAAAGAATGATGTAGAGAGTGGCATATAAATAAGAAGTCAAATGGAGAGAAAAATAGATTTTATCCTTTTCTATCTCTTACTAGTTCCACTCTTCTATACCATTCAAAAGTATCTCTCTTTTGCTAACATTTGTTGGCCTATCTAGGCTATTTTGGCTGAAATTTGCATGCCCTATATGGGCCCTAAACCCAATTCCAGCCCGAACAATGTCCGCTGTATTTAAATCTAAATTTCAACGCGTACTGATATCGTATATCGATTAATATATTTATAACTACTATAAATGCATCGTTTGAAATTGTTTAACACATCAAATAAAAATTTTTGTAATTAATATTTAATAAATATTAATTAATTTAATTAATTTATAACAATTACAAATTAATTAAATCATGTGATAAAAGGAGTATTCATCATTTCGTTTATGTGACTCTTAGGTGTAAATTTGGTCAATGATTAATATCGAACAATTCAAATATTAATGTTCACACATTACTAAGCAGGTGGTGTGACATTTTGGCCAAATTTATCCCTTACTTGATTTTAGTAAAATCCAATTTTACATTGTTAAGCATTACGCGGTAGTGCTGATTATTTACACCAACCCTCTTCGTCAAAACTATATCACTTTGGACTTATGGAATTTGCTAATGGTCACAATTCCAATATCGTCCATATTTGGCTCTATAGTCCAAATAAAAAATTCTTGTTTTAATAATAACAATTATTATTAACCGAAATGCTCTAGCCAGAGAGTTGGATTTGAGTTGACTTCAGTTGACCGTGATAGTAACCTCATATAACCGAGAAGACGAATCCTCTCTTGGATAGTGTTTCACTTATGATGCTTCCTCTCGGCCCAAATATAGTCATTTGATGGGCGTCGTGCCACAATTTAACCATAATCAAAGCGGAGCTTCTACATTGAAGGTGTAACAACCCACCTCGAAACGGGACTAATTTTTGATCCAATAAAAGCTTGTCGATCCTTAGACCCGTTCCAAAGCCGGTTGTTGGTTGGTAAAATTGATACAATAAACAATATACAAAGCTATCTATCTGTGCTATTAGAATCTCAGAATGGAAAGGATAAAGTATAATATCATAAATATGTACCCATTTTAAAGAAAATCGAAATCTCTTAAATACATCATATCGTCCCAAATATCCAAAGTAAACAACATCATTTTTGAAAATGGGTACACAAAAATATAACAAAACATAAATAGATAGATAACTACCACAAGACTCCGCCTCCATCTTCATCTTCCAAATTAGCATCGTCTCTCCTAATATGTGTGTTGTAATGAGGAGGGGGTCAGAATAATAATGTCCGCTGAATGAAAATCACAAGTCTTACCATAATAGTATTTGGGACTGTTATTTAGATAAGTAATATGTCTTATGCATCATATACTATATCCTACATAATATACTTCCAACTGTAAGCCTGAAAGTTATTCCAGCCTAACTCTACAACTCACACTCTTCCATTCTAACTCTATAACTTACCTTCAACTGTTGGCCAGAGGCCCTTCCAAGCCCCATGCAACCATTTACCTAAATGATATTCTGAACCATTTACTACTTTTTTAAGCGGGAAGGAGGCAGACCCTGAAATAGCCACTTAATACCCCAGATCCAGAGGCAGATCCTATGCATTATGACCCATAACCCAAACTATGACGTCTAACATTAGTTTGATTATTCGTAGGTGCTGGTAGCCAAATTAAAGGGGTAGACTTACCCTACTGAATTATGACTAACCTTGCGTCCACCATGAGTACTTATTATATAAAATGTCTCACATCAGTCCCAAGGTCACACTACTGGTAGCCAGATTAGCTGGGCAGACTTTTGTGTGCTTTTGACTGACCTCGCATTCCTATAACTTAGTCATAATTACACTCTCCTAAGATACTACCATGCATACCTCATCGCAATTTGTATTAAGGCCATATAAGGAAAACTCCTTATTCCGCCTTTAATTATGGATCAGTCTCCATAATTATACTTCCTTCCTATGGGTTTAATACTATTTATCAACCTATTCATTCTATAAGATTAACATGCTATTAATACATTATCAATTATACGCTAATACTATTTATGCAATAACTAGGCTAACTAATATATATACATATACATACATACATACATACATATATATACACACATACACACACACACAGATATATATATATATATATATATATATATATATATTCCTAAGCGTGCATAAAATATTCATGTCCTAACTAATCGTAAAATGTCAAAACTTCCAAATTTATATAAGTTTGAATCTATACAACACTTAAATTAGCTAATATCCTTAGCCCAACAATAAACTTGTATTAATAAAATAGAACCAAATACCAAACTTATTTTATATTAATATAGTAGAATTAGCATATCTATATCAAGGAATAAAACTAACAATTTAAACCCTTCATATTCTATTCAACTTTTACATATGTG
The DNA here is from genome assembly GCA_030737815.1 of Allium fistulosum. Classification (NCBI taxonomy): domain Eukaryota; kingdom Viridiplantae; phylum Streptophyta; class Magnoliopsida; order Asparagales; family Amaryllidaceae; genus Allium; species Allium fistulosum. The sequence continues at coordinate 489,701,365 of CM060905.1, read as the reverse complement.
AACTTGAAATGGAAAAGGGATTCATATTTAAGTTACGGAAATAGGCAGTGCAAACTACGAACAAGAGAATTTGTATCTTACACACCATTTCCTAACTTATTTTCTTTTTTTGAACCCTTTAATACATCAATAAAGAAGAGTTGGAAGTGGAATAAAATATAAAATATTCAAATTGCAATAACAAAATAAATTCCACTATTTTGATGTAAAACAATGGGGATTCCAATAAACATAAGAATTGACATTTCGTTTTAGGGGAATTTTGGCATTTTAGTTTTAGGGTTTTCATGAACAAAATTCCCTAAGGCATAAAAAAATCCAAATTTCTTTTCTGTAGATATAAAAATGTGAAAAACTAAGATTTCCACTCATAGAGAATTTGCTTGCCTCTTTCTGGATTTGATTATGCCTTTTTCTAGTTTCTCCTTCAGATCTCCTCTTTGAAATATACAACCATTGGATTGTATATAAATTAGATTCAAAATTAGGGATTGGGGAAGAATAGAATTAGCAAGGAACATTTAAATACCAAAAATCCCTTACCTTGAAATCCTAAGTGATTCTGAATCGTAGAGAAGAAGACCGGCAGAGCTTTGCTAGTGTTGCCTAATAATATGTGTATAAAAGTGAGGGGGCTAGCCTCTTATTTATAGTGGTTGGAAGGCACCGGAATCATCCGATTTAAGTCGGTTTAAAATAATAAAATCCTAGTTGTTCTTGACCTAAACTAACTCTTGCTGCCACCCTTCTACCGATCGACCGCTTGACCTTGGGGAGTCGATCTCTAGCGGTTGACCGGTCCATATTTGTGACCGTGAATTATTCGTTTTTGTTTTCTTTTTTTTTAATTCCTTTCTGAAACTACGTTAACATTTCCTTAAACGTTAAGTACCCCTAAATTAAAAATATTCATTACCATATTTAATTCTTTTTACGTCAACGTAATTTAAATTCAAATTTTGAATTCGTTTGAATTGTTTTAACTTCAAAAATTTCAAACGTTAATAATTTTTTCGTTTGAGCTCCGATTACAAATCTTTATATATGAAAGTAAATCAGAAAATCGCCACAAATGCAATGGTTTAATTTTCATGGCCAAATTCAAAAATTTAAATTTTTTCCATTTTTAGCCTTATTATTACTTAATTGATTTCTTATTAATTTTACGCGGTGTTAAAGAAGGTCAACGGTATTCTCAATTCAAGAGAATCGTATAATTTTGTCACATCAAAATTTTTAATCTTACTTACATTAACCAATAGAAAACTATCGAGTGAGTCATTCCATAGTTATCCAATAACTATCAGTAAATAACCTCTTGGTTCCCCAGTAACCATGAGTAATACACTACACAACATTTGAAGAGCGTTATGTACTCTAGTCTTAGCAGACATATCGATATCCAGTCTCGATACATCTTGACTAGGAATATTTAAAATAATATGTTTATTTTATTATGACTAGTATAAACTGCACGTACGTGCATCTAGTAGCTACATATATTTACTTTTTATTTAATTTAAAAAAAAAGTGGACGGATGTGCATTGTAAGTGCAAATATTTTGATAATCACAATACTTTTATTTCAAGTTGTATTGTTGGTGGTGTTGGTGGTAAATTGATAGTAAAATTCCGTTGATGGGTAGTCGGGAAGGAGTGGTGGTGGAAGTTGTATACCGACGGTAGGATTCCGTTGGTGGATGGGGGTATTTTCGGAATTTCAAAAAGACACCGTGCAAATCTTATTTATTAAATTCTCTTTATTAGTAGTAGAGATAAATCACTCATGGTTACAACACATTGTAACTACTATTACAAAACATACCATTTATTAATTTTATATTAAATATACTTTTAAATAAATTAAGTAATTAATATATAACACATTAGATCAAGTATATAGTTGCAAGAAAACACCTTTTATTTCAACAAGATTGGTTATCGAGTTAGATATATGTCACAATTACATAATTTACCATAGGGCATACCCCTAACTCTATCGGTATCAAACAAGATAGATAATCTTAGTCAATCCTTTCTATGGAAAGGTTGTGACTGTTGGATCAAGTTGGTTTGGCAGTGGCTGAAATTGGGTAAATTTCAAAAGAAAAATTCTTGAATAAATTTTAATAGGCCTATGTAAATAACTAGCTAACATTCATATCCAATCTATATTATAAATTACTATTTTAGTTTAATGTGTTTAAAGTATGTATATATACCTGGTGTATAATATAAAGTCTGATATATATGTATAGCATGATAATAAAATATAACAATAGCATAACATGTGTATAATGTATATACATACACATATAGATCTAGGGATTTACGCACACACATACAGATAATGGGATTTATATGTATTGTGTGTATATAATATATTTGTATATGCATATGGCACTTTAATATACATATCATAGGTAATATACATGCTTAAGTGTGTGTGTGTGTGTGTATCAATATATTAAGATATATGTATACGATTTTGTATAACACATTTTTGATACCATATATATAGTGTAGACACACACACAAATATATATATATATATATAATAATAATAATATTGTCATGTTTAGATGAGCTAGGATCGCCAGCCCCTTTATTTAGCACCATCACCTAGCCTCTTGATATTAACCACATGTTTATATTTAAATAATCCACCTTTCTCTCTCCTATCACATAGGTGGATTATTTAAATATAAATATGTGGCCGATATCAGAGGGCTCGGATGGTGCTAAATAAGGGGGCTGCGGATCCTAGCTCTATTTAGATATTATATATATAGTAGATAATTTCAAAATTATTATATTTACATCTAAATTCAAATTTATTGAAAAATCCATTTAATTTGACTAAGTAAAAGTAAATTACTTTAAATTCAAAATTTTAAAATATTCTAATTCGAATTTTGTTTGTCTAAGTCAAAGATAATTTATGTTTGAACATAAAACAAATTTGACTATTTCAAAATACTATATATATCTAAAATTCAAAATATTAAATCTAAATATATAATATTTTAACAAAGTTAAATATACTGGTTTTACAAAATATATAATTAATTATTTTGCTCGAAAAATATTTTATATATAGAGTATACCTATATGCATATATTTTTAAAATATTCTTATATATTACAAAATAAATATATTTATTAATATATATAGCATTATTCTTGATCGAGAATAAAAAATTATTTTGATAAAAGCCAAGAGTTTTTTAATATATATATATAATATTATTTATACATATTTATTAAAATACATATATTGATTTAAACATGAAATATATTTAACATTATAAATAATAAATATATTTATAATAAAATAATTTAATATTCCACAAAATTAGTTCATATCATAGGGTCAAAATTAAATAATATTTTTATTGATTTAAAATTTCAATGCATGTTAATTTATATTAAAAAATGATATTAGTTTTTAATTAATTCTAAAATTATTAAAAATTATGTATACATATGGAAATATTATTATTTATGAAGGTTAGGGCATAATCATATGAATAGATCTAGAAAATAAAATTACGTTCAATGATTTTGTCACAAGTTACATGTTGATCTGCGTATATCTCTTATAATTCTGAATCCACTACCTAAACTAGCAAGGAATCGAGTACTACTACAAATTGAGTGTTGTATTTAAAATAGGAGGGAACCCTAATAGGTTGGTTGGAGCCCTAGTGGAAGAGACGTTGGTAGGTTAGTTAGGCCCCCAGTCAAGGGGACCCGATTGGTTGGGTAGGCCTCCATGGAGGGGACCCCAGTTGGTTGGTTGAGCCCTCGTTAGAGAGGACCTGATTGGTTAGTTGAGCCCCTAAGGGAGGGGACCCTAGGTTGGTTGGGACCCCAGTGGACAGGACCCTGTTGGTTGGTTGAGCCTTCGTGGGAAGGGACCCAAGTTGGTTGGGCCCTTGATGGGGTGGACCTTGGAGAGTTGTAACCCGTGATCCGCCACTCAAGCTCCCTGAGATCAGCAGATCCCTGAGATTAGCATCTTTATTTGTCTTAGACATATAATCTTTTCTTATTATTCTCTTGTTATTTCTTGTAATTGTAGGAGAGTCATATAGTAAGAGAACTTCACAGTGGATGTTGATAGATTGGCCGAACCACTTCACATCTTTTGTCATTTACCTCTAAAGGCTCTTTTTCCTTTCATTTTTTCATCACTAGGAATATAGATTAGCATGTAACTTTTTCTCTTCATAACACGCTATCATAACTTTGAGGTTGATGAAAAATATCATCAATATTTTTGTGCTAGAAGGAGGTCCAACTCTGATCTTGTAGCTAGCAATTTCCTGTGCAAGCTCTTTTCACGTTTGGTACCTCGTATCCAACATCGATAGTGGCAATGGTGGATAGTGTTTCGCTGCTTCCTCAGTCACCAAGAAGATTCCTCAACTGTCTCGGTTTGGCATCATGTCATGTGCAATTGTCGTGCGTGCCTGCTGATCTCCTCACATTGCTCATGCTATCAACCCAATTACGGTAACTATGCATGTGCACTGTGTGAGGGCCGCACCAAATTGATCATTGATATGCCTTAGGATTTAGACAGTCTTGATCATCCTGCTTCATAGCAAAACCGAAGGGAGAGTTAACCCCCTAGAAATATTGGCTGCTAGTCGAACACCCTACAAAGAAATATTAGAGACCCGACACCCATGCTAATGGCCGGAATAGTCCTCCTGTGAGTGGCCAAATAGTTCTCTCATTTTTCCTTACCTTCAATAACATCCGAAAGCAGCCAGATGCCCGCCCGCATGTCTCAAGACCGCCACACCATGCCGCCAGTGCCTTTCTCAAGCTCACTTCGAAGCCCATAACATCATGTGAAGAATGTGTCGAGGACTGTAGAGCCTGGATTGTTTCGCACTTTCACCAATATTGTCCAATGAGGATGACTTATCATTTACTCATTACCTTGTTTGGGGACTATCGACCTTTGCCGCTCAGAACTGCTTGAGCCATCGCTCTCTTCCTATCCGATCGACTATCTATGAGGGTGGATTACCAAGAATCCATTTCCTTGTTGGGGAGTGCCAGGCTATCCAGCAAGATTAAATCACCATACATTCAATTCCTTGCTCGAGGACTACCCACTGCCCTATGAATTTGGGTAAGATGTCTCTCCCCTAAGTGTCGGAGCGCATCGACGATCAAATACATAGCTATAATGGTCCGTACCCCTTTCATTTGATGCTACCCATCCTTCGTATAGGATGAGACACTATTTTTGGGGCCAACGTTGTTACCTTGAGTAACAATGAAGTCCAGCATCCATAGTGTGCCCGTATAGAAATAATTCGGCCCAACTCCTTAGCGCGACTTGTCACCCTGTATAAGCTTTAAGCCCCTCGATGCTTCGGTTCAAATTGAGACCGCCTATCAGCTCCTCATTGCAGCATGTCAACTTGGAGAACCATCAAGCCCCTCGACTCGTAGGTTCGAGCCGGAATCGTCTATCAGCTCCTTATTGCAGCATGTCACGCTGGAGAACCTTCAAGCCCCATAGCACTTAGGCTCGAGACGCGACCGCTTGTCTACTCCTTATTGCAGTGTGTCACCTCGGAGAACCTTCAAGCCCCTTAGTGCTTAGGTTCGATCCAGGACTGCCTATCAGCTCCTTATTGCAACGTGTCACCCTGGAGAACCTTTAAGCCACTTAGCGCTTAGATTTATGCCGAGACCGCCCAACAACAGAGCAACGCACATTTAAGTTCACTTTTTACCCTTTTTATCAACCAATATTTTGTGAATGACGATGCCTGCCGCTTGTCTCATTATCATATCACACCCTTATGCATGAGATTTTGAGCAATACATGCGCCTTAGTTCAAGCTGGGACCAACAATCACCTAATAATAGGCGACATGTCACCCATAAGAACCCTCGAGTGTAACATCCCCTATCTAGAGGCCCAAAGCTAAGCGTTACAGATGCTGCAGTCATCTATAGTATTAACTTCCGGTGACTAAATATGGCTATGTTAATGGTATCTATAATATTAGAAGCACTTGAATACGAAACAAATCACGGATTTCAAAACAACAATTTTTCATTACATTTCAAAAACAGATGTTACATATTTTGATTACATAATTCCATAATGTTTCCCAGACAATGATAAAATATACTTATTACAAAATACGCCAAGAGCGACATATGAAGATGCCCCCTTGGCTGATCAGAGTCATAACTAACTTAATACACATCGGAAATAAACACAAAACAAGAACTGCAACTCCTAAATAGCTATCCGTTAGCCTCCTGCTCGCCTTCGGTAGCTTTATTCGCCAACCTACTAAAACCCTAAAAAACCTCAACCCTCAGCCTACTCAAATCAATTTTGAGCACCCAATAATTTAAGGGGAAAAACATAAACTTCGACTTAGACATAAAACCTGGTGTGAATAATACTATACATCTCGGTTATTAATGTTATGTAAGACCACGCCGCTTAGAGGAACGGGTTTCCCTTCACAAACATTCTTTTAAAACATATCCTTTGCTAATCTTTTCCTGCAACCAAAACTGGTTAAATACTGTAAATCATCATTATGTAAACATACATATCATGTAACAAATGGACTGTCTATTCAAACACTATAGTTTTGTTTGGCTTACTATTAACCTTTGGCTGACTCGGGCCTATGTAATACCCCAAGATTTTGAGGAAAATTCTTTTAAATAAATGATTAAAATTCTGGGGGAAAATCAGAATTATTATATAGGTGGGATTTTCAGTGGTGCAAGGTTGTGTGCATGTGTGCACGTGCACACTAGTTATGGCATTAAGAGAAAATCCAGAATTCCTGAATAATAAAACAAAGAAGGAAAACATTTAGATAAAATGTTTTAAATAAAGGAAATATAGGCCTAGACATGAATATTAAAATTCCTGAGGATGTGTGTGTATATATATATCTATATATATATGCATATGTATGACTTGTCTGGAAATTAAGACAGAAGGGAACATTGATTTATAATGAATAAGTGAAATTTTATTTGAATAATAGGTGTGTAGAAATGCACATAAGTATGCACATGTTTTCTGCAAATAAAAGAAGGTTAAAGTTAAACTAACACCCATAGTTGTATAAATGTATATATATACAGATATTATTTGAGCAGAAAATTAATAGAGGAATCACTAAAATAGTAAGAACCAAAGTGCAAGAAAGCAAATGTACATAGGCAGAAAATAGAAAGTCACACCATTATCATGTTTGAGGTAAGTATAATAAAAATACTTAAAGTAATCACTTTCTGAAAAGAAAAGAAAATGGACACAATTTAGCCTTGTTTTAAAATATTGGCCGGGACATTAAGGGTTAGGAGGGAGAGAATATGCAATGCCAAATGCATGATTCTGGTTTGGGCTAAAATAGGGATTTTGCATCACCCAAAACCCTAGGTAGAACCCTTATATAAATCAAGAGCCTAACCAAAAAACTGCTCTCTCACTGAATTAATTAACCTAAGGAAGAAGAGGAAGAAAAGGCTAAAGATTTGAGGGGTTTTCTGGTTTAAGCTTGTGTAAGCATTTAGGTGAGTAACCTCACTGAGTTCATGGCATTAAGACCTGAGATGAGGCAGCCACTTTTTATATTGCCATTTATATATTGCTGGTTTTGATATATATATGATTTCATCAATGCTTTTTGGATGTCTTATTTTAAATCTGATATGATTTAATATGGATGATTTTGGTGATCTTTGATTTGCTGAGACATTTGTCTTTGGATGTGTATCATACTGTTTTATTTTTACTCAAAAATGTTAAAGTCCAGAATCTTAAAATTATCTAGAGAATACTCTCAACTGTTATAGATCTATGGCATGGAAACTTTACCAAAAAAAAAATGTTGGGAGCTGCATTATACTTGGTATAAGTGCTGAGGCTTGAGAAGGAAAATGTTAAGGGTGCAATAGAAATTTTCTAAGTGCTGAGCCCTTAATCAAATCAAAAAAAAAAAGAAACTCACAAGCTAAAATTATGATTGAACCAGATCCTGAATCTGAATCAATCATAAAGGCTTGCAGATCAATATAATAAGAACATGCCATGCCTCTTTTACAGTTGAAAATATTCTTATATCTTACTGAGATCAAGACATATTGACCCCATTTAGGAAATAACTGTCTGCTTATTTCTGAGGAGAATTATGCTAGGAAAGATTATGGATGTTTCCATGTTTGCAGTGACATGTTCACTTAGCATATTTGATGATAGGATTTAAGACAATACACTAGTAAATAAACTAGGGAAGGGAAGGCCAAGAAGGCTGCTGGAATGCTTGTCATATTTGAAGTATGCAAGTTGGCACATGGTTTGTTTAAGCCCTGAGATCTTTGTGCAATGATGTGAATTAGTTCATTGCAATGTGTCCCTGTGATTCCTTAATAGCAGATGAGGCAGGAATTTAAATTGAATTATACAACATGTAAATGAAGAAATAGGAATATGGATATTTCTTAGGTTGAATGGTATGGAACCAAGATGGTTCCAGTGAATGCAAATGTTGCAAATAGATAATTATGTTTGCATGATTATGTATGCAAGTGTAAGAATGATAAATGAATATATCATACCTGAATCAACTTAATTATACTATGTTAAAGTAATTGATTGCAGGAATTTGCTTAAATAACTAGTTGGTGCTCTTATATTCTCTATTGCTTAATATCATGAATGTATTGATGTTACTCATACCAGATCTTAGATCTGACCCTTGTTTGCTCATGGCATATGGGGTGTCTCATTTTAAAATGAGGCAGCCACTTATGCTCTTTCAGGGAACGCAGGCACTAAGTAAAAATGAAGTTATGGCTATTATGGAGGAGTGAATGAACATGCTAGCTAGTTTCAATAAGAGCTTAAATTGATTATATCTGCATGTATTCAGGAAAATTTTTATGTTTCTAAGATTTCCAGTCATGTAATGAATATTTTATGGTTAGTGATCAAGTTGCTCTTATGTTCTGTAAAGTGTTAGATTAAATTAGTTGCTCTGTCGAAATCATTGTGTGTTAAGGTTTGATTTTTTTTTGAAGTAGTGTCTGGGATATAAACAAGAAAAATATGCTCAAGCATTAGCTATAAAAATCTGGTAAGAAATATACAATTATGTGAGCAATTTCCTTGCAATTATATTATGTATTGGACAATCTTCAGTATTTTAAAAACACTGAGTTTTGGAGTAAATTTAGAATTTACCTTGAAAAATACCTTTAAGTATCTAATTGTTTTTCCTCTGAATTATGTCTACAAATGGTTCAAGTCTACTTTTTAAATTGTTTTGAGAGAGGTAATTGTATGGGAAGGCTTCAGGTATGATGCAAATGACTGGCATTTCAATTGCCATGATCAGATACCTGGCATGACACTAGGCACATGAGTTAACCAGCTTCAAATAAGTGAAGTTTAGGTAGATTCTGGTTTGTAAAATGCAAATAAAAGAATGGTCAGATTAACCACATGGTTAGACCATAGGTCAGGCAAATTGTTCACTTCAAATCAATGAAGCAAGGAACCATTTGAACCCAGTTTTCTAGAAAATGAGCAAAGATATTGACATGTACATGTATATCTGTGTACATGTTGATATTTGGGCAAAAATATAAACATAAATTCCTAGAACAGTTGTAGGAATGGGTTTCAAAAATAATAAAGCAAGAAATATTGTTTTGTATGTTAGATTATAGGCAAAAATTAAGTATATATGTGCAGATATAGGTAGATATCAGATTTCAAACCATACAGGAGAAAAATAAAAAGAAAAAAACAAAAATTGGGTTTGAACCGACCAGCATAGCACTCGAACTCGTGACCTCTCATGTGTAAGTTAGGCGCGTTTCCATTACGCCTAGATGTTGCTTGTGTTCACTTATGATCCACTTTCTTTTAACCTGAGTTTGATACTATACAGACTTTAACACAATCATCCATATTAAAAGCTTGCTTTCCACTGATTATTACTTGATCATTTCTTAATTAGAATAACAGACTAAAGTACATGTTTCCAGTGGATTCTATGGTCAAAAATCAGGATACAATAATTAATCTTTTATCAGGGAATTATCACATTTTAATAGATTTAAAAGGATTTCTACTTACATATTATCATGCTCTAATTCTAGTAGAATATAACATAGATATCTTCATATATGTATGTTTGGAATGATTTAGATTTAAAACAATATTTTTATATTGTGAAAGATCCTGGATATATTTTGTTTATTGGAGAAAGAAAATGACCCTGGGAAATATATTTGTAATGGATGATATATCTATATATCATCTCTTAACAAAAAAAATCCTTATGAAATTAGGGTGGAAATAGGAGGGTCATTTCAGTTGGTATCAGAGCACTTGGTTGCATTGATTGTTAAGTATTATAGAAATGTATTATGTCTGTTTGTTTTGAATGAAATAATTTAGATAAGAAAACAGAAATTACAGAAGTACTCATAATATACTAATACCATTTGCCCAGAATTTAGTTAGCAGACCATGGTAGGAAGAGGATCTCATCACAATGCAGGACCCAGTGCACCTCAAATGCTTGATATGCAAGAATTTGTGAGGGTTTTAAGAGATGGAATTGGGCATAGGCTTGAGAACCCACATGAAGAGCTTTCAAAACTACTGAAGACTTATTCCAATTTGGGAGGCAGGAGTTTTGAAGGAACTGAGAGTGTGATGGAAATTCAAGCATGGTTGAGAACACTTGATAGGATTTTCAATGACATGCAGTTAGATGACCAAAGGAAGAGGCAAGTAGCTTCTAGACAACTGAAAGGGGTAGCTTTAAGCTGGTGGGAGGTGATCATAGCTGGAAGAAATGAAAATGAAATCACTTGGAATCAGTTCAAGGAGATGTTGGAGGCAAGATTTGTACCAGCATCAGCCAAGACCATTTTGCTTGAAGAATTTATCAAACTTAGGCAGGGAACTTTGAATGTCACTGAATACACTCAAAAGTTTGAGGGGCTATCTAATTATGGAGCAATGCTAGTGGCAGATGAAGCATCCAAAAATGATAGGTATATAAAAGGACTGAACCCAGGACTTAGCAGATCTATGCTACCATATGCAGATAGAACATTTGATCAAGTAATTGATCTGGCCTTGAAACTGGAACAACATGACAAAGAAAGAGAGAAATATAGGAATTTTAAGAGCAACAACAAGAAGGATAAGGGAAGATATCACCCTTATGATAAAAAGAAGGAGGAGGCAGACAACAGGAAGAGTAAAGATACAAAAGCCAATGATACTAAGAAGAAATTGGTTTGCCATCATTGTGGAAAAGAAGGACACATCAAACCAAGGTGCCCAGAGTTAAAAGGAGGAGCCTTCAAATGCTACCTATGTGGGAAAGAGGGGCATATGAAGAGGAACTGTCCTGAGAATAAACAGCAAGGGAAATTGGCAACTTTGGAAGGTAAAGGCAAATCTGCAGTGAAAATTGATGCTGAAAATCATGGCCAAGTGGAAGGTACATTACTCATTTGTGCCATACCCATACCAGTAGTATATGATACTGGAGCAACACACTCTTTGATTTCCTATGAATTAGTTAAAGTGTTAAAATTAAACTGCATATTGGTTGAAACCCCATTGCTTGTACAAAGTCCCCTAGGGAGTTCTAGTGTTTTGAACATGAATTGTGTGGATGTGGAGTTAAACATAGGAGGAAATATTTTTATTTCCAATTTATATGTTTTAAATTACCCAAATATAGGAGTTATATTGGGGTAGATTGGTTAAGGCAATTTAAAGCCATAATTAATTTAGACTCATCCACCATATCATTGCAAAATTCTAGAGGCCAGAGGATTACAGTTCTATGTGAAGTAGCTAAGGAAGGGAAATTGTATCATTTAGTTGACTTAGAAAAAGATCTGAGTGAACTAACCATTGAAGAAATTCCCATAGTTAATGAATACTTGGATGTGTTTGGGGAAGTTAAGGGTGTTCCACACCACAGACCAGTTGAGTTTCAAATTAATCTCATTCCAGGAGCAAGTCCAATAATCAAGAAACCTTATAGAATGGGGCCAAGTGAACTGAAAGAATTGAAAAATCAGTTGGAAGAATTAGAAGGCAAGGGATTTATAAGGCCAAGCAATTCCTGCTGGGGTTCTCCAGTAGTGTTTGTAAGAAAACATGATGGTACCTTGAGAATGTGCATAGATTACAGGGAACTAAATAAAGTAACCATCAAGAATAAATACCCATTGCCTAGAATAGATGATCTCTTTGACCAACTCAGTGAAGCTAAAATATTTTCTAGGCTAGACTTAGCATCAGGATTCCATCAAATGAAGGTTGAAGACTCAAGTGTTAAGTATACTGCATTTAACACCAGATATGGCTTATATGAATTTTTGGTTATGCCATTTGGTTTGACAAATGCTCCTTCATATTTTGTTGATTTAATGAATAGAATATTTAGAGATTATTTAGATAAGTTTGTACTGATTTTTATTGATGACATTTTGATTTATTCTAAGACAGTGGAAGAGCATAAAAATCATTTGCATTTAGTTTTGTCAAGACTAAGGGAAAATGATTTAAAGGCAAAATTTTCAAAATGTGCATTTTGGAAAGAAGAAGTACATTTTCTTGGGCATGTTATCTCTGCCAAAGGAATATCAGTAAACCCTAATAAGGTAGTGGCAATTCAAGCATGGAAAAGGCCTAGCACCATCAGTGAGATTAGATCATTTATGGGGATGGCAGGATATTATAGGAGATTTATAAAAGATTTCTCAAAAATATCATCACCACTTACCAATTTAACTAGAAAGAACCAAGCCTTTGTATGGACAGAAAAATGTGAGCAAGCTTTTATCAAAATAAAGGAAGCTCTGATTAATGCACCAGTATTGAGAGTGCCAGAAGGAAATGAAAATTTGGTTGTGTACACTGATGCAAGTGGCTCTGGGTTAGGGGCTGTGTTGATGCAGCAAGACCAGGTGGTAGCCTATGAATCTAGGCAATTAAAGCCACATGAAACCAGATATGCAACCCATGATCTTGAACTAGCAGCAGTTGTGTATGCTTTGAAACTTTGGAGACATTATTTGTTAGGTGCCAAATTCATTTTGTACACTGATCATAAGGCACTGAAATATTTATTCTCACAAAAAGATTTGAACATGAGGCAACATAGATGGGTAGAGTTCCTAGCTGCCTATGATCTAGATATACTGTATACACCAGGCAAGGCAAATAAAGTTGCAAATGCCTTGAGTAGACAACATGCCAAGGTAGCCATGTTGATGATGGAAGAGTTTAAGGATTTGTCTATACTTACTGATTTGGAAATTGAGGAAAACAGTGGGGTACAAATGATGCCCATTGAAGAAGGTGAAGGTAAAGGGAAATTAAGTATGATATCTCTGCAATCAGATTTACTTCCTAAGATTGGGAAAATGCAGGAACAAGACCTAAACATGGTGAAAAAGAAAATGCTCATATCAAAAGGGGAGGAAGTAATAAATTATCAAGTTGATAAAAATGGTTATTTAAGGAATAAAAATAGGATATGTGTTCCAGAAAATATAGAATTGAAGGAGGAAATATTAAATGAGTACCATAGGAGTAAGTACTCCATACACCCAGGTAGCACCAAGATGTATCAAAATTTGAAAAGAAATCTTTGGTGGAAGGGGATGAAGTCAGATGTGGCCAGATATGTTGCAAGGTGCATGACTTGCCAACAAGTCAAGGTAGAGACACAAAGGCCATCAGGACTATTGCAACCCCTTAGTATACCACAGTGGAAGTGGGAGGATATATCTATGGATTTCATAGATGGTCTGCCTAGATCTAAGAAGGGAAACACAAGTATATGGGTAATAGTGGATAGGCTAACTAAGGTAGCACATTTTATCCCAGTTAAAACAGAAAGAAATGCTCCAAAATTGGCTCAAATATTCATGAAAGAGGTAGTAAGGTTGCATGGCATACCCAAAACCATTGTGAGTGATAGGGATACCATCTTCACCTCAAGATTTTGGAAAAGTTTTCAAGAGGCCATGGGGAGTGAATTGTGCTTAAGCACTGCCTACCATCCACAATCAGATGGTCAAACTGAGGTGGTGAACAAAGTCTTAGAGGATTTGTTGAGAGCATGTACACTGGACTTTGGAGGCAACTGGGAAGACCACCTCCATCTAGCTGAATTCACATACAATAACAGTTACCAAAGCACCATAGGGATGGCACCATTTGAAGCCCTATATGGAAAGCCATGTCTATCACCTATATGTTGGGCTGAGGCAGGAGAGAAAGCTATCTTAGGGCCAGAATATGTCAAGGACATCACAGAGAAAATAGGACTGGTGAGAAAGAGGATGGCAGCAGCTCAAGATAGGCAAAAGAAATATGCTGATGCAAAGAGGAAGTCAGTGGAATTCAAAGTAGGTGATTATGTCTTCATTAAGGTTTCACCAATGAAGAAAGTCTTGAGATTTGGCAAGCAAGGGAAACTCAGACCCAGATATGTTGGACCATACAAGATTTTGGAGAGGATAGGCTCACTAGCCTATAAGCTGGAGCTTCCAGAGGGGATGAGTGCAATACACAATGTGTTTCATGTGTCACAACTAAGGAGATGGGTACATGACAAGGAGGAAATCTTAGAAAAGCCTACTGAGGTTCAGATTAATCCAGATATAATCTATGAGAAAGAGCCAGTGGGAATTGTGGCAAGGGAAGAAAAGAAATTAAGAAACAAGACATTGAAGCTTGTAAAGATTCAATGGAGTATAGATCCTAGTGATTGTACTTGGGAGCTAGAGGATAAAATCAGGATGGATTACCCTAGGCTCTTTGCAAATTTAAAAGGTAAATTCTTAGATTACTAAGAAAGTTTAATATGTATGATAGACAGTGACTAATTGATTTGCTCATGCATATGCTGAATAATTTTTCCTAAGAAATTAGAAGTACTCAAAGATTATGTTGCAAATTGTGAGGGCACAATTCCTAAAAGAAGGGGTGATTGTAATACCCCAAGATTTTGAGGAAAGTTCTTTTAAATAAATGATTAAAATTCTAGGGGAAAATCAGAATTATTATATAGGTGGGATTTTCAGTGGTGCAAGGTTGTGTGCATGTGTGCACGTGCATACTAGTTATGGCATTAAGAGAAAATCCAGAATTCCTGAATAATAAAACAAAGAAGGAAAACATTTAGATAAAATGTTTTAAATAAAGGAAATATAGGCCTAGACATGAATATTAAAATTCCTGAGGATGTGTGTATATATATATATCTATATATATATATGCATATGTATGACTTGTCTGGAAATTAAGACAGAAGGGAACATTGATTTATAATGAATAAGTGAAATTTTATTTGAATAATAGGTGTGTAGAAATGCACATAAGTATGCACATGTTTTCTGCAAATAAAAGAAGGTTAAAGTTAAACTAACACCCATAGTTGTATAAATGTATATATATATACAGATATTATTTGAGCAGAAAATTAATAGAGGAATCACTAAAATAGTAAGAACCAAAGTGCAAGAAAGCAAATGTACATAGGCAGAAAATAGAAAGTCACACCATTATCATGTTTGAGGTAAGTATAATAAAAATACTTAAAGTAATCACTTTCTGAAAAGAAAAGAAAATGGGCACAATTTAGCCTTGTTTTAAAATATTGGCCGGGACATTAAGGGTTAGGAGGGAGAGAATATGCAATGCCAAATGCATGATTCTGGTTTGGGCTAAAATAGGGATTTTGCATCACCCAAAACCCTAGGTAGAACCCTTATATAAATCAAGAGCCTAACCAGAAAACTGCTCTCTCACTGAATTAATTAACCTAAGGAAGAAGAGGAAGAAAAGGCTAAAGATTTGAGGGGTTTTCTGGTTTAAGCTTGTGTAAGCATTTAGGTGAGTAACCTCACTGAGTTCATGGCATTAAGACCTGAGATGAGGCAGCCACTTTTTATATTGCCATTTATATATTGCTGGTTTTGATATATATATGATTTCATCAATGCTTTTTGGATGTCTTATTTTAAATCTGATATGATTTAATATGGATGATTTTGGTGATCTTTGATTTGCTGAGACATTTGTCTTTGGATGTGTATCATACTGTTTTATTTTTACTCAAAAATGTTAAAGTCCAGAATCTTAAAATTATCTAGAGAATACTCTCAACTGTTATAGATCTATGGCATGGAAACTTTACAAAAAAAAATGTTGGGAGCTGCATTATACTTGGTATAAGTGCTGAGGCTTGAGAAGAAAAATGTTAAGGGTGCAATAGAAATTTTCTAAGTGCTGAGCCCTTAATCAAATCAAAAAAAGAAGAAGAAACTCACAAGCTAAAATTATGATTGAACCAGATCCTGAATCTGAATCAATCATAAAGGCTTGCAGATCAATATAATAAGAACATGCCATGCCTCTTTTACAGTTGAAAATATTCTTATATCTTACTGAGATCAAGACATATTGACCCCATTTAGGAAATAACTGTCTGCTTATTTCTGAGGAGAATTATGCTAGGAAAGATTATGGATGTTTCCATGTTTGCAGTGACATGTTCACTTAGCATATTTGATGATAGGATTTAAGACAATACACTAGTAAATAAACTAGGGAAGGGAAGGCCAAGAAGGCTGCTGGAATGCTTGTCATATTTGAAGTATGCAAGTTGGCACATGGTTTGTTTAAGCCCTGAGATCTTTGTGCAATGATGTGAATTAGTTCATTGCAATGTGTCCCTGTGATTCCTTAATAGCAGATGAGGCAGGAATTTAAATTGAATTATACAACCTGTAAATGAAGAAATAGGAATATGGATATTTCTTAGGTTGAATGGTATGGAACCAAGATGGTTCCAGTGAATGCAAATGTTGCAAATAGATAATTATGTTTGCATGATTATGTATGCAAGTGTAAGAATGATAAATGAATATATCATACCTGAATCAACTTAATTATACTATGTTAAAGTAATTGATTGCAGGAATTTGCTTAAATAACTAGTTGGTGCTCTTATATTCTCTATTGCTTAATATCATGAATGTATTGATGTTACTCATACCAGATCGTAGATCTGACCCTTGTTTGCTCATGGCATATGGGGTGTCTCATTTTAAAATGAGGCAGCCACTTATGCTCTTTCAGGGAACGCAGGCACTAAGTAAAAATGAAGTTATGGCTATTATGGAGGAGTGAATGAACATGCTAGCTAGTTTCAATAAGAGCTTAAATTGATTATATCTGCATGTATTCAGGAAAATTTTTATGTTTCTAAGATTTTCAGTCATGTAATGAATATTTTATGGTTAGTGATCAAGTTGCTCTTATGTTCTGTAAAGTGTTAGATTAAATTAGTTGCTCTGTCGAAATCATTGTGTGTTAAGGTTTGATTTGTTTTTGAAGTAGTGTCTGGGATATAAACAAGAAAAATATGCTCAAGCATTAGCTATAAAAATCTGGTAAGAAATATACAATTATGTGAGCAATTTCCTTGCAATTATATTATGTATTGGACAATCTTCAGTATTTTAAAAACACTGAGTTTTGGAGTAAATTTAGAATTTACCTTGAAAAATACCTTTAAGTATCTAATTGTTTTTCCTCTGAATTATGTCTACAAATGGTTCAAGTCTACTTTTTAAATTGTTTTGAGAGAGGTAATTGTATGGGAAGGCTTCAGGTATGATGCAAATGACTGGCATTTCAATTGCCATGATCAGATACCTGGCATGACACTAGGCACATGAGTTAACCAGCTTCAAATAAGTGAAGTTTAGGTAGATCTGGTTTGTAAAATGCAAATAAAAGAATGGTCAGATTAACCACATGGTTAGACCATAGGTCAGGCAAATTGTTCACTTCAAATCAATGAAGCAAGGAACCATTTGAACCCAGTTTTCTAGAAAATGAGCAAAGATATTGACATGTACATGTATATCTGTGTACATGTTG
The DNA here is from genome assembly GCA_030737815.1 of Allium fistulosum. Lineage (NCBI taxonomy): Eukaryota > Viridiplantae > Streptophyta > Magnoliopsida > Asparagales > Amaryllidaceae > Allium > Allium fistulosum. Next base: position 489,683,353 of record CM060905.1, on the reverse strand, counting down.
ATATTTGGGCAAAAATATAAACATAAATTCCTAGAACAGTTGTAGGAATGGGTTTCAAAAATAATAAAGCAAGAAATATTGTTTTGTATGTTAGATTATAGGCAAAAATCAAGTATATATGTGCAGATATAGGTAGATATCAGATTTCAAACCATACAGGAGAAAAGTAAAAAGAAAAAAACAAAAATTGGGTTTGAACCGACCAGCATAGCACTCGAACTCGTGACCTCTCATGTGTAAGTTAGGCGCGTTTCCATTACGCCTAGATGTTGCTTGTGTTCACTTATGATCCACTTTCTTTTAACCTGAGTTTGATACTATACAGACTTTAACACAATCATCCATATTAAAAGCTTGCTTTCCACTGATTATTACTTGATCATTTCTTAATTAGAATAACAGACTAAAGTACATGTTTCCAGTGGATTCTATGGTCAAAAATCAGGATACAATAATTAATCTTTTATCAGGGAATTATCACATTTTAATAGATTTAAAAGGATTTCTACTTACATATTATCATGCTCTGATTCTAGTAGAATATAACATAGATATCTTCATATATGTATGTTAGGAATGATTTAGATTTAAAACAATATTTTTATATTGTGAAAGATCCTGGATATATTTTGTTTATTGGAGAAAGAAAATGACCCTGGGAAATATATTTGTAATGGATGATATATCTATATATCATCTCTTAACAAAAAAAAAATCCTTATGAAATTAGGGTGGAAATAGGAGGGTCATTTCAGCCTACTGGACAAAATAACAAAATAATCTAACATCCGTTAGATTCACCTCTTCTAGATGGTCTGTCCTTAACTATCATGTAAATAATTCTCTTCTAGGCAGTCTGTCCCTAACTTAACATCTTCCAGGGTCCCCTAATCCTAATGTATTTGCGGGCTCCCCAATAACCTATCTGTATACAAACATATATTCCCTTCTGTGTGTAATCATAATTTTAGTCTTACCTGTGACAAAGCCCTACACACTAGAATTTTGGACTAAATTAGCTAGGCCAATAGCTAATATATAGGGAACGACCTTATACTAGTCCCATCTGGTATTCTAATATCTGAGTCATTTTTACTTAAGGATACCTTCCCATAATTTTTCTTTGAAAACCTTTTCATCTGAAATTGATTTAAAATCTTTTAAACCAAACTTAAACAAGGAAAACATTTATACTCTATGCTTTACTCGAAATCACCTTGCCATGCTATATATACTTTACTCAAATCTTTGTTGATGAAAACTTTTAAACATTTGAAAGCACCCCGATCCTATTGAAAGTACCCTTTTCGAAACCATATAAAACCCCTTCTTTCATTTAGGCTGAAGGCCAAATCTTCCTTTCTAAACCATTTATATAAACCTTTTGAAACTGTTGAAATTCCTTTTCCTTCGAAAGCTAAAAACCCTAGACATCCCCCTTTAAAACCATTAAACATTGCCTTTCGAAACCATTAAATTTCCTTTCCTCTAAACCATTCAAAACCATTGGTGTAGCGACTCGCAGTTCTGTACCCCTTGAGTTGATAACAATTCACCCATGTTCAACCCAAATTGTACGAAAGAGCGAATAACTAGGGTAAAGAAGAAAAAGATATAAGAAAAATAGAATAACAAACATAGAATCTCACAATCGCAGCGGAATAAAATATAATATATAATAACTGATTTTTACACAATAGAATCTGTAACAGTTTATATGCTTACAATCATAAGAGTACAACAATTCAATACATCAAAATGGACAGTTATGATAACTTGTCCTCACATAGTGGAAATATTAATCAAGTATGGAAAAAAATACGTCTTGGTCATCCAGCTCGTCTCTTGAGCTCCATAGGATCCTATCCTGTATTTGTAATACCCAATCTGACCCGAGCATTACAATAAAATAACACCTGAGTCAGTCTGGAAAACCAGCGTGAGAAAACACACTCAATTTGAATTATTAACTTTCCTCCAAAATCCTTTGAAAACAAAGGTATCTCGTAAGACCACGTCACACATAAACATGACGGGTTTTTACCTTACGATAACCAAAACGATTTTTATCAAAATCATCTGATATTATAATAGTGTCTATACCAAGTAAGTAGAAAATAGCTAAAATGCTTGCATCTCACGTTTTAGCATAGTTGGGCACAATCAAAACCGTACGGCGCTTATTGGAGAATGGATTCCATAAAATGACTGGGCCACTGGGTTACTGCCCATCACAGTACACCTCTAGAACAATGTACCGAGGACCATCGCCGGGATCCCCTGCTACACAAGACCAGCCCACTCCTAACCTGGATAGACCGAATATGTTATGACCCCGGGTGTTCCCACCCTTACAATCGAGCGCTCCTTCTTTCATGCACAACCATATCCATAATGAATAGGTTTCCGAGGACATCTAGAAAAGTGATAACATACCCTAATTGGGTGCGACCCACTTAGCCTAGCTGCATCTTCCCTGTTTTAGTCATTCTCGGTTGATGAGGCTTGAGGCTAAGCATTACCTTTCAAGAAACAATTCTACTTAGAATGCTCATCGTCCTCCAATGACGATGTTCTGATAGCATTCGTCCATACAAGTTGTCCTGGGTCTGGAAAAACCGAATCACCGTCTTCATCATCTTCACGGTATTCATACGTAACGTTCAAACCGGATCAAAGTGGATTTCAGATAATTAAATCCGATCCCGGTCTCTTCGAAACGATTAACGAAATTGGCCAATATTGATAGTCGGTTATTAAACTATCGATAAAACATCCATAAGCATACACCAGGCCTTGTTACACATTTTCCAAAAATATTCTTTTCCAAATACCTTTACAAGGAATATATTTCAAATTCCTTTCCATATTCAAATATTTGAAAACAATTTTAAATATTCAAATCCATAACAAGATATTCCAAAAGCTTTTCAACACTTAGGAAAATATTCTAAGTCCATTTTCCAAAATCATCTCAAGTATAAAAACTTAGGAATTTTCTTAGCTTATCTTCTGCATTTTCGAAACTGTTAATAAATTTCTTTTTACAATTTCCAAAACCGATTATATTTATCTATAATCCCATCTAACAATTTATACTTCTTTAATGAATTCAAATTCTTTTCGAAGTTATCGCATTTAAACCTTTGGAAATTTTCCTAAGTCTCGAGAATTCCATTTATAGGATTTCTCTTATAAAATCTCATCCTTTAATAAACCCCGTCTACACATCTCGAGAGAATTTATAGATAAATTTTCAATCATTTCAAAACTATATATATATAAATAACGAGTATTTTTAAAGAATAGTAATTTATTTTTAAAATTTGTTTAAGTTATTATTTGAAATATTGAAAACACTTTTATAAACATCAATAACTCATTTTCTGATAAACAAATAAATTTCCAAAGCTGAATTTAAAAGTTAGAATTTATTAAATAAATACTAAATATTTAAAAATCTACTTACCGAAGTATTTCAATCTCAACTAGTTTAAAATTTCATAGTTTAAATAACAAAATTCTCCTTTCCAAAAACAAACTTACTTCTTAAAATTAAAATATATTTTCAAAATCTCAATAACCAATTCAACTTATGAATTCCTCTCGATTTCCATCAAATCACTTCCATTCCGATTTTCCTTAACCATTTTCACTTTCCAAAAATAGTATCCATTATTTTCCTCACCCTATTTCCATATTCTAATATAACTTCACCTATGAATTTTATATTCCCAATTTATCATCCTAATATTAGTTTCCTTTATTTATAAACATCATTTATAAATTTTTATAACTCCTTTGAGTTTTTACTTGTTTATAAAAAACAATCTTATTTATAGAATTCCATTTTTATAAATCCATTCCTTTACAAATCCCTTTTATAACTTCCAATCTATTTTTAATACCAACTTCGACTCCTTTTTATATTCCCCGAATATCATTTATAAATTATTTTATATAATTCATTTTTTAAATCTCTATCTTAAAAACAATTTACGAATAGTTAAGTACAACTTAAACAAAAATCTATTATTTTAATTTTTCAATACAGTTTTCTTTAAAATAACCTAATTTCCAATATAAATATTTTTATATCCAAAATTCCTTTTTATTCCTTCGAATTCCAAAGAATAATATTTATGGTATTTAAAAAAATACCAAAATTACAGGCCAGTGCTACTATAGCATCCAATAATTCAAATTTCAACAATAATCGATAACAGATTATCTACACACATCATATATCACTATATATGAAACATAACCAATATATTTGAGGATTCCAGTTGGATCCCTCCAACCTGTTTCCCTGCATCCACTGATGTTAATACAACATAAAAATACCAATCCCACATCGAGGGGGATATCATGATATATAGGGTCATCCGCTATTATGTGGGGCGCATAGGGTCTCATCCCCTATAATGTGCGGGAATATCACTCCAAATACTAATATATTGTTGAATATGCGACTATATGATTTTTGTTTGATGATAATAAACATATATATATTCATTTAAATGTATTTGTACTATTTTTCACATAATTAAATAAATATTTGCTGAATAAAATAAATAACACAGAATTTAAATTCAAACATATATTTTATTTAAACAAATATTTATTACAATTTTGAATAGTACAAATTCAAGCTCTCACTATATATACAATTTTAATTACAATACAAATTCGATTACATTACATTTACAAATGCACCTCACTACATTTCACTCATTCACTCGTATTTATCTTCAACTCTATTCCAGATTGAATCCAGCATCTGAGCAATCTGCAAAAATATACAGTGACGCAGTAAAATTGAAAATAAAATATTTTTGTAGTGTAAAATAAAATGTAATTTTGAAAATATTATTTGCCTCAGTTATTTGGGTTGTTCGTCATCATTTAATTTTGAATTCATCAAACACGAACAGCTTGTGACATGCACAGTGTATCACTGTACATGCCACAAGGCCGTGCACACCGATATACACTTGATAAATCTACGGGGACAGGTGAGCAAAAGGTCAAACCCAAATCAAAAGTCGGGTTCAACTCAAGTCACGACATAAGCACAAGGTCAAACCCGAGCCTCAAGCTGGATTCAACTCAGGTGCAATCCGAAAAACAAATCCAAATGTACTAATGCAATAAAATGGTCGAAAGCAACCTCACAGCACACTTGTATACATTTATGTGAACCAGACAAGTACTTCAAGTACGAACGCACAACTGGAAACATGAATAACACATCATACTTACACAGTGCAAAAGTGAGGATCTACAACTCAGTGCAGCACAACCAAACTGCCCAGGCTCAAAGACACAAATGACACACAATACAACATAGCAGTATGGAAGTGAGACTGCAAACCAGGCACACGAAAGTGAATCATCTCAGACCCATAAATGGCCAGAACAGCCATAAAATAAATAATCAAAGACCAACCATGTGTGAATCAGAGAAAAGAGCTCAGTCAGGTATAAACTCAAACCAGTCATGAAAGGCCAAACTAAAGGCCATTTATACAAAATAGTTAATATACGCAACTCAGAGGTTAGAAAATGAATTTGAGGCCAAATACACACAAACCAACAAAGACCAGAGTACAAGCAAAGTGGAAACAGGCCAGAGGGATCAAAGTGCAACAACAAACACATATATACATACATGAATGCATATATATACATGATAATGGAAAGCATAAGTGATACAACAGTTCGGTGAACAAGTGAAGCACAAAGTGAAAGTGCACTATACAGGTTGGAATACATAAAACCATAATATAGAATTTGAGGCTAGAGTTCAGTGATGATGCAAGTGCACATATATACACAATCCAGGTAAAGCCGTAATGACCAGTCAAGCTAGAAATTCACGAAGTCAAATTAACAGTTTCAAACCAAAACTGTGGTGGCCAAGAAATCAAAATCAACACCATGTTAATCAAGTAAACAAATATACGAATTGGAAGAAGTCAGAGAAATCACCAACATTCAACTATAATCAAATGGCCAAGCTTAAAATTATCAGACGAATTCATATAAAATATATGAACGAAAATCAAGGGGTTCGAACCCTATATAAATAAGTAACATCATCGGCAGTTGGTCATAGAGTTCAAGCAAGAAAAACAGTAAAGAAAAAGTACAAATTACATAACGAATTCACAGTTGAACTCAAACTAAATCGAAGGAGCTGTATTCGAAGCAAGGAGACGATCGATTGCCAAAGCAAATCAGAAGAACAACAATTGTAATCGATCAACAATCAATCGGGTTCTTCGATATTAGCCGAAGCCCTAATTTCACAAGGTCGAAGCCCTAGCTAATCTCACAGGAGCGAAGACAAGTCCGAAGCCCTAGCTAATCTCACAGGAGCGAAGACGAGGCCGAAGCCCTAATTTCATAACAAAAGAGGAACGAGAACGAAGCAGCCATTTTTTCACAAACAAAGAAGAAAGCGGGCCGACATATTAAAATAAAGAGGGAGATATTTTTAATCACTTGTTTATTTAGGCCGGCTTCTAAATAGGGCTTATAATTTAAATTAGGGTTTAGTGTGTTTATTTTTTTAAATTGTTTTTAAATTTATTTTAAAACCGTTGTAATATCTAGTCCTGTGACTAGGGGACAAACTACGTGGCGTAGTTTGAGAATTCGCAACTCAGCGGCTGAGTTGTGGCAGGGTTTTGAGCGTAGAGTTAAGGTTAGTCAATAGTGGGTGTCGCGAGTTTACGTGTGTAAGCGTCTTACTACTTAATTTCTAGTAGAAACCTTGGGGGCAGCACGTAGGCAGGGTTTTGCCGAAGCTGGGTAAATCTGTGTGTTCTATTTTCTGTTTTTATTATTCTGCTTTATTCTGTGATGCTATTCTACTGTGATCTGTGTTTAAATTATTTTATATAAACTTCCGCAATAATTTTTATAATTGATAGTATTACCCTATTCACCCCTTCTCTAGGGTGAAATCAATCCTATATATATATACTACTATATATATATATATAATATCATTCATCTGATAATAATTATTAAATCAACCGGGCATCCAATAATTAATTTTAACAATTTAAAATTAATATCTAGCAATCCAAAAAGAGTGAGATTTACTCATCTTGGTTTTTATTTGCGATCCGTTCCAATTTTTAATTAAAAGTTGCCTCTAAAATCTCCAATTAATCCTAGATTAAAATTTGCAATTTTTGTACCTCGTACGAATTTGTTATCATATTATAAGCATTTGATTTTTAATAACATAACTAACTAAATTAACTACAACATTAATTACAAATGTTAAACAGTTGATTACCTCACTGCCTTCTTCGCGTACGGGCAAGTTCAGGCAAGTTCCAGCTCAACTCGCGACCAAGCCTCCATCCTCCCACCAGATCACCTCATCAGATGAACCACGTTCACCCTTTTTTTTATAAAAAAATCATAACCTCGAACGAGAATCGCATGCGCCCAAATCACCCATGCTGCCGCCTCCTACTGTCGTTCGCCCTAGCGCCGCCATGGATGAACTCGCCTGGCCGAAGCACAGCCTCCCTGACCCTCCAGTTTGCCATTGTAGCCCCGTCCCCAACACGTGATGACTATTTCCAGGTCGCCGCTTCATCATTCCCATCGCAACACTGCTCGAGAAATTTGATCATGATTCCCTCGTGTTGCCTCCCCCTTTTTTTCTCTCTGATTTCGATTCTGAATTTGTTCTGCTCTTTTTTTTAAGTTCGAACGAAGTGATTTGGATTTCATTTCATGATTTTTTTTAACTGAAGAACAGAAGTGAATGTGTGATGACCCGCCCTTTCGACCCTCAAAAATCGACATAAATACGCTCATTATATAACATGCCGAACGATCGAGTGCTGGAAAGACAGATTGTTGAGGGGAAAGAAAGTAGGTAGAAGAAAGAAGAAACTAAACAAACAAAATCTCACAACGAACTGAATAGCATATAATATAAATAGTTCTTTACACAAATCAAAACTGTAATATACATATCTCACATCAGAGTACATAAATCAATAATTACCAGCCTGGACAGTTATAACAACCTGCCCTCACAATTGCTGGTAATTTTCAACAAAACACTACAGCGGAATAAACAATTACGAGAATACGTCTCGGTCTCCAGCTCGTCTCCTGAGCTCCATAGCATTCTAACCTGAACTTGTAATACTCGGTCTGACCTGAGCATTATAATAAAATAACACCCGAGTCAGCCTGGAAAACCAGCGTGAGAAAACACACTCAATTTGAATTATTAAAGTTATCAAAATCCTTTGAAAATCAAAGGTATATCGTAAGACAACGCCACACATAAATACGACGGGTTTTTAACTTACGATAAACAAAACATTTCATATCAAATCCTCTGATATTATAATAGTGTCTAAGTACAAATACTTATTCAAATAGCTGTAATTCTTACATTAATTAAATTCCAGCATATTAGGCTCTACAATCAAAACCGTAAAGGTACGTATTGGAGAATGGATTCCATACGAATGACTAGGTACTGGGGTACCACCTGTCACAGTACACGTCTAGAAACAGCGTACCGAGGACCATGCCGGGATCCCCTGCAACACAACACCGGACTATCCCTAACCTGGATAGACCGAATATGCTATCACCCCAGGAGTTCCCACCCTCTCTTGAGCTCCTTCCATATATCGTAGTAATAAATAATATCCGAGGGTATCTAGAAAGGTGATAAACATACCCTGATTGGGTGCGACCCACTTAGCCTTGCTGCATCTCCCCTGATTTTTAGTCATTCCCGGTTGATGAGGCTAGAGGCTACGATTACCTTTTTAAGGAATTTTCACTTAGAATGCTCATTGTCCTCCAATGAAAATGTACTGATAGCATTCATCCATACATGTCCGTTCTGGGTCTGAACGGAATCGAAGGCACTATTCCTACTACATCCATTTTGGAATAATCCTCGGGATTAGTAGCGATTAACCCTTGCACTTCACTGCTCCATCTTCGATTCCATGCTCTTGTTTTCCTGTAACGACCCTAGATTTTAATTTAATTTAAATTAATAATTTATTGAATTTTGGAGTTAAATTAATAATTAAATTAATTTTTGAATAAAATAGTAAAATAAATCGATAAAATGGAAGCGAGTTTCCCCGACTCGATTTCGAGTGAATTTGAAAATAATAAATATATAGATATATATTTTGACTTGAGTTTAAATTGTAAATAAATATTGAAACTAGGAATAGAAAATAAATTTGACAAATTCAAATAGAAATATATAATAAGATAAATTATAAAATATAAAGTAACATATAGTTAAATTCAAACAACGTATTTAAAATAGAAATTCATTTTTTAAATTTATAAAATAATAAAAAGCAAAGAACAAAATATATTTAGATATGAACAAGGCATAACAATTTATGCCATATACCTCTAGCTTACAAAAGTATATCATAGCCTACAACACTTAGAAAACAAAACAAATACAAGTATGCAAAGTAAAGTAAACTAATTTAACAATAAAATATCAAATACAACTTGAACAAATACAAACTGAATTGTAAACCACAAAACAAAAGAAGACAACATAACAATGTATAACATGGCAAAGTAATAAAAATAAACATATCTATGTACCAAGCACCATCATCTCAGCCGAAGTAAGGCTGAAGTTAATAAATACATTAACATGCATAACCAAGTACAAAAGCATAAAGAAAACAAAGACAAAAATAAAATAACATCTATCAGCCACCATAAAGATCTCGAACAAGTACAAGCAAGCATCTCTATCCCATGCCTTTAGTACAAAATGATAACACCCTGTAACTCATTTCTAATATATACATCATCTTCTTTCCATTTCGATTCATTAACCTGGGTATGCAACAAACATCATCACTCAACTTTAATTCAACAAACAAGAAAAAGAGATTACAGGAGAAACAAAACTGCAGTTTTCAAAATATGTAGTGAATTCAAGAAGCAAATTCAAGTTCATTCCAAGCTAAGCCAACCTGAAGTAATATCAACTAAATCTTAAACAAATTACAACTTGAAGCAATTCAACAATCCAGATCAAAGAAAAGTCTGAGACAACTAAAACAGTGCAAGAGGGACCAAAACTTGTTTCAAATACTTGAGTCCTCTGTTCTTCTTTTCCAGGTGAGCAACTCTTCTTGTTTACCTGTGAGTAACTTCACATTTTAAACCATAAGTGTTAACTATCAGCTGCAGGTAGATAACTAGAATGAGTATGCTTTTAAATGTTTGGTTTGTGATGATTCCTCTGTGTGTATATGCTAATACATAAGTATTGCAAAGAATCTGTTTTGCCTGTGTTTGTTTTAAACTAAGATTTTGGATAAAAAGGTCTTTACCACTTGATTTGATCCCAGTTAGGATTTGAGTTGTAAACAAAAGTAGTTTGTTTGGTTATAATCTAAGCATTTAAAATTATTTAAGTTGAACCAACTTTTATTTGTCTCTGGAACCAAGGAAGTATGTACAACCTCAAAATAAGTTTAAAAACAAACTTCATGTTTTAAAAATTCAGGAGTATAAAACGAACCTACATACAAAAATAGGATTTTTAAAACAAGTTTTATAATTTTTAAGTAAGGGGATGAAGAGCAGTCGAGGTTCGACTGTTTTGAACATTTTGAAGTGCCGTGGTCGATGTGGTCGACCGGAGATGTTGGGTTTTGGTCGAGAGGTAGAGGAGCGACCAGGGATGTTGGGAAAAATGGAGTCGGGGTCGCCAGATCAACGTGGAGCAGTTGGCAATGTTTTCTTGCCTGTAAACCTAGTTTTAAGTGCCATAGTTAATTGTCTCGTTTGAAGCCATGGAGTGATCGAGTGTGACGAGCTTTGGGGGTCGTGTACAGGGAAGGTAGGCGAGGCTTTTGCTGGAGTTCGGTGATCTCTGGTGATCGGAGGTAGGAGCAGCGGCGAAGTTTACAGGTGGTGATGTTTTCTAGTTTTGGGGTCCAGGTGAAATCGAACTCGATTTCGACTTCGAACCGGAGTTGATGATCGGAGGCCGGAAATAGGGTGTCGAGGTGGTCGCCGTGATGTAGGAATGGTCGTGGACGACCGGAGGTGGCTGACGGGAGCGTGCACGTGCACAGTCGAATGTTTTCTGGTGGCTGTGGTTTTCTTTGATGATGGTAGGGAAATGAATCTCGAGATTTGCTCGAGTAGAATCGGTTTTGGCTCGAGTGGATCCTCATTTTTCTCGAAGTAAATAAGGGGTGAACTCGGGTAGTCTTCTTGTTCCAGACTTAAGCTTGTCCCCAGTTTTAAGTGTTGGTTTAAAATTGAAACCAGGTTTAACTGAGTCCAAGGAAAAGTTTAATTCCAGATTTTTGAAGAAAGAAAGTTTAAAGTTTAAATAATTTAAATAAGTTTAAATATTTTGAATTAAAGGGAATTTGATTTAAATCCCTTCCTAGCAAAATATTGCTTTAAGTTATAATTTAAAGTTTTTTTTTAAAGTTAGTTTATAAATTGATTTAAAGTTAAATTGGCGATCGTTTAACTTTAAAAATTTAAAATGAACTTTTCAAGGAAAAATGAAATAATGTTCCAAACATATTTAAGTGAAATTTAAATCAATAAATGAGAAATGAGTTTTCTTTTATGTAATGAAGATTAATGATTTATAATTCATTAAGGAATGAATTCTTAATGGTTAGTTAATCTATGATCAATAATGATTAATATTAGTGAATTTCTTTAGAAGAGTAATTAGAGAAATTTAATAGTTGATGTAGGTCATTAACTAAGATTATCTAAATAATTAATCAATGTGATTTATTTTAACAATAAATTTAGATTAATTAATAATAATAATCAATTGGGGAAGTGTTAAGTAATTAAGGAATGAATTGTTCAGTGTAGTTAATTGAGTTAATCGGATTAGTTTAAGTTAATTACTTAAGTTAATTAATCTAGAACAATCATTTAACAATTTGGAGAATATAATTACTTAGAAAAGTAATTAATAGATAATTACTGAATGTAATTTATTGAATAATGATTTGTAGTTCTGAGTGAATTGATTTGTTAATAAATCAAAGGATTAATCAATAATGGTAATTAATTAAGATTAATTTAATAATTAAAGATTAATTGATTCATAAATTAAGAATGTTTTGTTAATAATTACAGGGTTAACTAATAAATTTGAAAGAAGATTTATTTCAAATAATTTGTAACTAAATTTTGATAATTAACCCGGATTAATAATTGAAACATCTGATTTAAATTAATCAGTTGATTAATAAATTCACTTGTAAATGTTGGATTTGACTGAATGATTGAATTGTTTGATATTCTGATCTGTGTTGCTTTGTGATATATTCCGATTTGTGTGTAGTCTATACTGTAGTTATCTATTGGGATGAATGTAAATTATTATCTGTGATTTATATATCTGTGATATGTGATCTGTAAATGAACGATAAGCGTTATAGTTTATATCGCTTATCAACTATATCATGTATTTTGATATGTGATGATTGATGTTGCACTATTGTGTGAAACCCCTGGACTACACTTTTACACACACAAATATGGATTTTACGTGGAAATCAGTTAAGTCACAGATGATTTAAATTTGATGTTTTTGAAATTGAAATTTTAATTTCAATTGATTTTGAAATTAGAAATTTGGGGTTTAAAGTGAAAAGCTTTTGAAATGGAATTTCAAATATAAAAGTTATTTTGAATAACTTAATCGAGTTTTGAAATTTAAATAATTTGATTTAAATTTGAACTCAAGTTTGAAATTGAATCCTATGATTTGAAATTACGGTTAAAAATGTTATAAATGTGTTCATATGAATTCAAACCATTTTAAAAGTATTGTTTGAAAATTTGGATTTAACCCAAGAACTTTAACTCGTATAGATGAATCAAATTTCCAAATAAAAACTGTTTGTTTTAAAGGAATAAAAGCTTTCAGATAAGAAGTGAAATTCCAATTTAGGTAAAGGAATTTCAAGATTAAATTGAAAAAAATGATTTTCCAAGTTATGAATGAATTCTTTTTGAAAGCTATGTATTAAATCTGTTTATTTTTAACAGATTTAAAAGTGATGTTTTGTTTAAACCATTCGAAATGAAATTGTTTTGAAAGCTATGAGTTAAATCTTTGATTTAAAGATTTAACGAATTTATCAAATTGAAAGGGAAATTGATTTGGAAAATCTGTGAATGAATCTTTGTGAAATTAAGTGAACTTTATGAATTGAATCTTTTTGTTTAAAAGATTAAAATGGTAATTTGATAAACCATTTGAAAAGAAAGTTTGGGTTTAAGTTGTGACTTAATTGAAATCCCAATATCCGTATGTTTTTAAATATTTCGCTCACTATTCGGGTTAGCCGGGAAAGGACCTTTGGGTCGTATAACTCATTCCGAATAGTGATACGTCGTATATGGATAGCATTTGAAGACCGGTGTTGAAGACCGGATATTTTTCGAAAATGAAAGGACAACCTGTCGAATGTCTCTGCACTGAGTCGCGCCGGTATAGAGATTTATATCACTCTTTTGTGACGGGAAGTCCGGACGTGATTGAAAGTTATCCGGAATTGCAAGGGCTTCGTGAGAAGTGCCTTCGGTTCTGTTCGAACCCGGAACAGACTTGTATGGATACATGTCTGACATTACACTTTGAGATATAAAGCCGATTTCTTTCAAATACATTTCTGTTTGGTGGCGGAGAATTTATTCTCTTAGCTTAACACCCTTCTCTGAGACGTACGAGCTCAGAGGTTATGTAGTTGAATTTATCAGCGATATATCCCAATTTGGTAATGTGGCATGCTGAGTGTTGCTGTGTGATGATCAGTGTTTGATCATTTGCGATATGATCATTTATTTGATCTTATATCTTTGTGATCATAGGTTGATCAATTGTTTGACCCGAAGCATGGCTTTGTAGAAATCGTAGCTTTGTGGACGAGACTTCATCGGACCTCACACCCCGGAAATGGTCAAAACAGGAAGGATGCAGCAAGGTTCTAGGGAGTAGCGCCCCTTAGTGTATGTCATTCCTTCTGGATAAAGGTGGTATCATGGTATGGAGCCCAGATACTTAACCTCTGTGGTTGCTGCAAATTTATTACTTTGTGGTTTGTTGGAAATCGAGGATCCTCGGGAAGATCGGTTACGATCGGGGGATGGCATACGCGTGTCAGTAGTTACCTATTTTTGCAGAGGTAACCCGGCCTTGTGTTGGCAGAGATCTAACCGTAATGTTAGGTTATTTCTCGGGTCGTCTATTCCAGGGACGTACCCATCGTGGATAGGAAGTTCCTTAGCCTGACCATTTGTTGGAAATCCATCTTCCAATACGAACTTTGTACGGTATTAGTTGTAGAACCTGCCATTTACGTACGGTGGTCACCACTGTTTAGATGGTAGCTATAGTAGGCATACGATACTGGTCGTATGTTGGCTAAGATTTATATTCTACTTTCGAAATGTTTTCTACACTATGCACTAATAATAATAATCAAATGATTTGATTTTTGCGTAGTAAGCATCTTTGACTATCATAAGAAGAAATCTCCTCCAAGTCTGCGTTTGCATTGTGTGTGTGGTGGGAGGTCTTATGGTAGTTTCATTTTCCAAAAGCATTGCGAATTGACTTTAAAATTCTTTTGCTATTTGTTTTTAAAGATAAACTGTTTTTGTTGCTCACACCAGTCCCATGAATAATCCGGAGTTTATTGTTTCTTTCCTAAACTCTGGGTGCTCATAATTTTCCACACGAGCAGTCTAGAGTTGGGTTTCTCAAATATTCAGGTTGAGTAGATTATCTGGAGCTAGTCAGTCCTTGGACGACTGACCTTGCTTTTCGCTATCTATGGATTGGAGCATTCTATTGGAGATATTCTATCCGTTGCTGATGTTATCTTTTCTTTCCGCTGCTATTTGTTGTATCATCTCTGATGTATATTGATATTCTTTTTAGCATTCTGTTGTATCAGATATTGTATCAAAGCTGTATATCAATATATTATTCATTTCTTCCGCTGTGTTATTTACTTAACTGTGTTATAAGCTCCGGCGAATCGGATTTGAACGGTCGAATCTGTGGCATTCTAGTACAATGTGAAGTACGGATGTTGATTTTCGAACGCGAAAATCCGGATCGTTACATTTCCCTTCGAAAACGTACTCGTTGGATCGAAGTGGTTTTCGGATAACTTATCCGATCCCGGTCTCTTTGAAAAACCATTCGATATTTTCCGGTAAACTCAACCCCGGTTCTTCAGGAAATAAATAGACGAAAATAAGACCGAAGATCTCCTCCTAACCGTTAGTGGACGGATTTTCTTATCAACGTCCTAGAAGAACGAAACGAGTTTATACGTATAGTATAGCACCTCGAACGGTAACTGTACCATATAATCCCCGTGTTTCTCCTAGATATTCCCAAAGTTATATTTTGGGTCCAGATTTTGATAGCCGGTTATTTAACTATCAAATAACAATCATTCAACCAAATATTTCCTTTTCCACTAAAAACACTAAATCTCTTTTTAATTTAATTTTAATAAATTAAATCTCTTATCAAAAGTCATGTACTTATCTTATCGAATTCGGTATATTCACAAACTATCCTTTTCAAAATATTGAAACCCTTTAAAATAATAAGGAAAGTACCACTGTGGTATCAACCATGGAACCACAGCTCAATGGTTACGTCTCTATCCTAGAGAAATCCAAAACTTAACTATAGGCTCTCATTGCCTCCGATTTCGCCATGCGAGTATACCATTACTTCCCAAAAACTTTATTTAATAATTGTCTCAAAATAATGCTTATAAGTTTCTAAAATAAATTTCCAAGTTTAATCTAGGAAAGTATACTTAAATAAAAGTTACTACACAAAGCCATATTAATATTTAATAATTTTTCTTTTAAAACAACAATGCTGACTAATTCTTAAATAATAATAGATCTTTAACAATCATTATAAGGTAACTAATTAATAATTAAATATGCTTTGAACAATTTAAAATAATTAAATAACTAGTTTCCAGAATATTTTTAACACTTTTAAAGTTACCTAGTTAATAATTAAAAATCCTCTTTTTAAAACAAGCCCAATTTCTCGATTCTAATTTCATTTCATAAATTTTGAAATCTTACTTGAGCTCCAGTATCACCAATTTTATACTTATTTCCAAATTCACTTCTATCCTTCCAATCTATTAAAAATCTCGATTTTTAAACCTTTTTTTAGTTAAACAAGTACCACTTAAGAATTTATTATTTAAAATCCTTTTATATACTTTATCCCAAATTCACTATTTACAATATCCCGAATTAGTTAAGTACAAATTTCAAAACCATTATTTTATCAAATCAGTTAACCCAAAATTCTATATAAATATTTTACTCCAAAAATCCCTTTTAAATTCTTTTCCAATTCAAACCATATATTATTGGTATTTAAAAATACAAAAATCTAGGCTAAAACTGCCATAACATCCAATCAATTCAAATCACACAATAATCTATCAAAGATTATTCAAACAAAACATATATCACTATATATGAAATTAAATTTAACATTTTTGAGGAATCCAGTTGGATCCCTCTAACCTGTTTCCCTGCATTCACGGATGTTAATACAACATAAAAATACCAATTCAGCTTCGAGGCGGAATATCGCGGTATATAGGGTCATCCGCTATTATGCGGGGTGCATAGGGTCTCATCCGCTATAATGTGCGGGAATATCAATCACTCCAATATATATATACTACTATATATAATATCACATTCAACAGATAAAAATATATTAATCCAACCAATCGATCAATAATTAATTTTAACTACTTGAAACTAATTGCAGTAGTCCAAAATTGAGTGAGATTAACTCACCTTGAGTTTTAAATTTTGCAAAACGTTCAAATTTTAAATTAAATCGAACACGTTCGATTAAACCTAAAATTTTAGCTATCTTCGAATGACTCCAGATCTGTTCCAGCATGTAGTACTCGTCGCTACGATTCCAACGCCGCCTGTTTCGTCCAATTAATACCTCGTATGAAATAGTTATGCTATTTTAAAGATTACATAAGTTTAAATATAATTAATTCACAAATTTATTTTTATTATTAACCTCAATCAATCTAGGCCGCACAATTTGCTCCTGGAAAGATCAAGGCCGGGAGTCGTTTCTTCTTACTTCACGCGTTCTCCAGCTAACCGCGTATGAAAACCCACAGCCGCCCTGCAACGTTTATCGTCGCCCATCCTCCCTTCATCGAGATTTCGATTCGACGCCGCTCTTGTGTGTGCGCCGCTCCATGCCTCACCCACGCCAGAAATCTCGCCGAATCGGCTCCCCCATATCTGAGAATTTTGCTAATGAACGGCCACGTCATTTGCTTCGATTTCTCCCTCCTCGTCGCTTGAAACACGATCGCCACCATTGAACTTGTAGAGCTTGAAGAGCTCTTCGACATTCCAGTAGGAAATTTTCTCTAATAGTTGATGGATTTGTCGAGATCGAGGGAAAAAGGTTAGAAGTTTTCGGCCATTGAATTGTAAAGAGGCGGCGGCTACATAATATTGCTAGGTTTTACTGTTGATGGATATATATATATGTGTACAAACATATTATATTAATATTATTTTCACAATTTACGTGCTTTTCCTGACGAACTCCAAACGAAGCATGCCGCCTGGCGTTTATAATGTTTTACCCTTATTCCGAACACAATGGAACATGTTTCAAGGCCTAATTCGATCGTATATGGAAGATAGCGTTTTGAATCGAATTAAAATATTAAATTTTCGATATTTAACTCAACGCGTTTCTATTTCGCACGATCAAACAGTAGCTCCAAACGCTACGAAATTTGAAATTCGATAATAATAAACTATTACGGATCTAGGAACTGGTTTCATCGAATTCCGAGACTGTGCCCCGGAAAGCTATTTTAACGCGTCGATTAAATCGAGCGATTTAAAAAATCGACGGGATTGCTTGAAATTTAAATTTTAAAAACTTACCAACTCAATTATAAATCAAATAGAATTTATAGCCATATTAGAAATCATTTCGATTTATATTAAATCAAAATTCCATTATTTACACTATTACCATATATATTAAATTTCACTATTAAATTAATGTATAAATTTCAAACTTTAAATTTATCGACTTTTAATCCCATTCAAAAGTCCAATATTATAATTCTAATCCAAATAGAATTTTAAATCAACTTAGAAATCATTCCTATCCACATCTAACTCCGAATTCCCATATTTACCCAATTTCAAATATTAAATTACTAATTACTAAATCCGTTAATCGCTATATTTGAAATTCTAAACCATTTTACTAATTCAACCAAAACCTCCATATTCAAAGTCAATTAATATTTCAAATTCAACATTTAAAATTAAATTAAACGTTCAAAACCAAACGACCAAAATTCTGGGTCGTTGCATTCCTCCCCCCTTATAAGAATTTCGTCCCTGAAATTGCTAAGGTTGGAAAAATGCTCCAAACCCATTAACTTTTCTAAAACCCACTTACGTAAAATCCTACATCCACTTCTCTAAACCCTTTAGTTTTATCCAAAACAATTTGTTTCCATTTCTAACTCAAAAACCTTGATTTCTAATACAATTCAAAATCAACTTTTCTAGGTAACATAAATTTTCCAAAATTTTCTAACACCCTAAATTTCCAAAAAATTTGACAGAGTCTCCCTTGTACTGAGAGCCTGTTGCAATATCACAAATATGATAAAAATAATATACATCGACCCACATGGTCAGAAACACAATATATCTCAATATATAATATCATTTCTTTATTTTATTGCGTAGGCGTACCTTTATTTAGCGTTTTTAAGCGAGCGGCTTATTTTATATGCATTTACGCAACCATAATCTATCCAAACAGCTCCCTGTACCTGTACTTTCTCAAAATAAGCACATAAGTTTCATAACCATGAAATTTTATAACATTTCGTTCCTTTACTAGCTAAACATATAAACATCATAACTCGAACATGCCAATCATAAATCACAAGCAATTTTAAGGTTCCAACACTAATTTAATTTTCTTCCATGTACCCATATATCATTTCATTCAATTCGAAATGATTTACAACCAAATTTATTGCAGTCAATTCATATTTACAACAAACAAACTCATAACCATTCCAAATTGATTTGAATGTGTTTTACTTGCATAAATTCACTTCTATTCAACTCCAAATTGATTCACAATCAATTTATTTGCATTCCATTCATTATTTACTTTTATTATATGCAAATCCATTTTATCAACTTCAATTTATTCCTTTTTAAATTGACTCTAAATCAATGTTTCAATTTTCCATTTGATTCCTATTCAAGTGATCTACCAAATTTTGTTCGCTTCATTTTCATATTAAATACATTCCAATCCATGTTAATTTATTGATGAATCCATTTCATAAATAATCACTTAAGTTCCTATGGCAATCAAATTCTAATTCATTTTAAATTGATCATCATTCAATTTATTTGCTGTCATTTACTTAGTATATCCAATTTATACTATATCATAATATGGTTCCTACACTTGCATTTCTATTAACTTTACTTCCAACTTATATTACATCTTTTCCATTCACTTTCATTTATTTCACATAGATTAATTCACTTTATTTTTATAGTGAATGGCATTTCATTCCATGCTAATTTATTATAAACCATTTAATAAAATTATTTCTAATGTTTATTATAAATATTCCATATCGATACTTAAGTTCATATTCAGCTTTATAACTTAAGTTCATACCCAACCTTATCCAATCCATATTCCAATATCATATCCAATTCATTTATTATAAAATTAAATTTATTTCTTGTTATCAATTTCTTAACCATTTTAACTTGGTCATACTTTTTCATCTTCTCAGTTTATTAAGTTATACAAACTATTTATTCACAATTCTCTGAATTTCCACTTAAGTTTATTCACATTCAATATTTGTAACATATAGTTATACAACCACTTCACAATTCATGTTTATATTTAATTCACTCAATTTCAATTCACCCTCCATTTAAAAATTCAAATTTCGAATTTCCATCCTTTTACCATAATATCACCCATTTTCATTTTGCATTTACAATTGCATTAGTCAATTCATAAGTTCAAGAACTTATTTACTTAATATCTCCTATTACTTACTTGAGTCCATTCACATCTTATAATCATAACCCTGGATTATATCTATCACTTTATAACTTAAGTGTATTCATTCCATTCAATAATTATAACTTATAATTATATAATTATTCTACATATCAACTTAATATCCAATTCAATTCAACTTTATTTGACTTATCTTAAGTTAAATTTCAACTCATATCATTCATTTAACTTACTCAAATTAAATTTTAATTCCAGGATTAAAATTCACACTTCCCTTTTTTATCTATATCAACTTCAATTTATAAGTTCATCCACTGATTTTCTTTGACCTTAGAAATTATTTAAATGGAAATGCTAGAATTCAATTACCCGGTTTTTATTTCAAAACATTTCGAAATCATAAATAACATATACCCCCTTGGTATATCAAATCATACTTTCATAATTTTCAAAACAACTTGGTTTTACCCAAAGCAATTTCCTTTTGGAATTTCTAAACAAAACTTGTTTATCAAATAAGTCCAAAGCAAATATTCATAGCCAATCACTATGGTAGCAATACGTTACTTAGGAACTCGAAAATGAAGACTGATGATGCGGCCGTCATCACCAGAATTATTTTCCAGTGACCAAAGTGAGTTCAGTGCTTCCTTACTTCTAAAATTCATTTTAAAACAATTTCTGTTCTGAAATATCTCCAAAATACTATTACTATTATTCCTTTCAAACCACTTAGGAAAACATTTCCAAAAGCTCTAAGATTAGAAATTCCCAAACATTTTGTTCAAACCCAATTTAAAACATTTTCCAGAAATTCCAGGGTTTAAATTCTTGTTTGAATCCAATTTTAGTTGTACTCCTTTGTATAAATCATTCTTATACAATTTTCTATTTGGTTATATATATAAAACCATTTTAAATTTTATAATCTTATTTGATTATAATGTTAACAACCAAACATTCCAAACATATACACTATAATAATTTCAGAAAATTATTTCTTTTATAACAAAATATAGTTTGGGTAAAATTATTTCATTCACCTACTTCAAAACCATACTATGTCTGTTTTACCTTGTTTAAGAGTTTAGAAACCCCTATCGATATGGTTATACTTCCCGTACCGACCAGAATTCATAAACACTGAACCGATAAGTCAACACAATATAAAAACATTTTATATTCACAAACCAATACACGCTCATATCTATTAATACACTCAACTCATTCTAGAGTACTTCTGACTCTATCTCTTAAGAGTAATCCCCACCAAAGCCTAGGTATATCGCCAACCTAAGCTCTGATACCAACTGTGACGACCCGCCCTTTCGACCCTCAAAAATCGACATAAATACGCTCATTGTATAACATGCCGAACGATCGAGTGCAAAAATGACAGATTGTTGAGGGGAAAGAAAGTAGGTAGAAGAAAGAAGAAACTAAACAAACAGAATCTCACAGCGGACCGAATAACATATAATATAAATAGTTCTTTACACAAATCAAAACTGTAATATACATATCTCACATCAGTACATAAATAAATAATTACCAGCCTGGAGAGTTATAACAACCTGCCCTCACAATTGCTGGTAATTTTCAACAAAACACTGCAGCGGAATAAACAAGTACGAGAATACATCTCAGTCTCCAGCTCGTCTCTTGAGCTCCATAGCATCCTAACCTGAACCTATAATACTCGGTCTGACCCGAGCATTATAATAAAATAACACCCGAGTCAGCCTGCAAAACAAGGTTAAGAAAACACACTCAATTTGAATTATTAAAGTTATCAAAATCCTTTGAAAATCAAAGGTATATCGTAAGACCATGCCACACATAAACACGACGGGTTTTTACCTTACGATAACCAAAACATTTCATATCAAATCCTCTGATATTATAATAGTGTCTAAGTACAAATAGTTATTCAAATAGCTGAAATTATTAAGTTAATTAAATTCCAGCATATTAGGCTCTACAATCAAAACCGTAAAGGTACGTATTGGAGAATGGATTCCATACGAATGACTAGGGACTGGGGTACCACCTGTCACAGTACACATCTAGAAACAGCGTACCGAGGACCATGCCAGGATCCCCTGCAACACAACATCGGACTATCCCTAACCTGGATAGACTGAATATGCTATCACCCCAGGTGTTCCCACCCTCTCTCGAGCTCTTTCCATATATCGTAGTAATAAATAATATCTGAGGGTATCTAGAAAGGTAATAAATATACCCTGATTGAGTGTGACCCACTTAGCCTTGCTGCATCTCCCCTGATTTTCAGTCATTCCTGGTTGATGAGGCTAGAGGCTACGATTACCTTTTTAAGGAATTTTCACTTAGAATGCTCATTGTCCTCCAATGACAATGTACTGATAGCGTTCATCCATACATGTCCGTTCTGGGTCTGAACGGAACCGAAGGCACTATTACTACTACATCCGTTTTGGAATAATCCTCGGGATTAGTAGCGATTAGCCCTTGCACTTCACTGCTCCATCTTCGACTCTATGCCCTTGTTTTCCCTTCGAAAACGTACTCGTTGGGTCGAAGTGGTTTTTGGATAACTTATCTGATCCCGGTCTCTTCGAAAAACCGTTCGATATTTTTCGGTAAACTCAACCCCGGTTCTTTTGGAAATAAACAGACGAAAATAAGACCGAAGATCGCCTCCTAACCGTTAGTGGACGGATTTTCTTATCAACGTCCTAGAAGAATGAAACGAGTTTATACGTATAGTATAGCACCTCAAACGGTAACTGTACCATATAATCCCCGTGTTTCTCCTAGATATTCCCAAAGTTATATTTTGGGTCCAGATTTTGATAGTCGGTTATTTAACTATCAAATAACAATCATTCAACCAAATATTTCCTTTTCCACTGAAAACACTAAATCTCTTTTTAATTTAATTTTTTAAATTACATCTCTTATCAAAAGTCATGTACTTATCGTATCGAATTTAGTATATTCACAAACTTTCCTTTTCAAAATATTGAAACCCTTTAAAATAATAAGGAAAGTACCACTGCGGTATCAACCATGGATTCACAACTCAATTGTTACGTCTCTATCCTAGAGAAATCCAAAACTTAACTACAAGCACTCACTGCCTCCGATTTCGCCATGCGTTTATACCATTACTTCCCTAAAACTTTATTTAATAATTATCTCAAAATAATTCTTGTAAGTTTCTAAAATAAATTTCCAAGTTTAATCTAGGCAAATATACTTAAACAAAAGTTATTATATAAAGCCTTATTAATATTTAATAATTTATCTTTTAAAACAACAATGTTGACTAATTCTTAAATAATAATAGATCTTTAACAATCATTATAAGGTAACTAATTAATAATTAAATATGCTTTAAAAAATTTAAAATAATCAAATAACTAGTTTCCTGAATATTTTTAACACTTTTAAAGTTACCTAGTTGATAATTAAAAATGCTCTTTTTATAACAAGCCCAATTTCTCGATTCTAATTTCATTTCAAAAATTTGGAAATCTTACTTGAGCTCCAGTATAACCAATTTTATACATATTTCAAAATTCACTTCTATCCATCCAATCTATTAAAAATCTCGATTTTTAAACCTTTTTTTATTTAAAGAAGTACAACTTAATAATTTATTATTTAAAATCCTTTTATATACTGTAACGACCCTGAAATTCCGACCCAATTTTAAATTTTTGAATCCATTATTTTAACATAAAATTATGGAACTTTCTTACGATTTCAATTAGCGCCCAAACTTTGTTTAAAAATTGCGCCTAGATAGATATAGATATGGGAAAAGTTTCGTCGGAAAATACCGCAGCAAATTTCGTTCGCGTTTACTTCACATCAGTTCATTTTAAACGCGAAATTTTTTATCTTCTGAACCGAAATATTTTTACATAGAAAAATTCTAAACCATCTTTTGATCAAGACGTTTTCGTTTTTCAAACTTCGGACATCTTCAGCTCCGTCGATCTTATTCTTCGGTGTTTTCGCTGCATTTTCTCAATGGAAAATTTTCGAATTTTATAATTTAATCGTACCACTGATATATTTATACCGTTCCGTTCGCCTCGTCGCGCTGATCAAAATGGTATATTTATTTGTGTCAATCGGAGTTCGGCGCTGCGAACTATAATTATTTAACGGATAGCGAACGGGTCCGTTACGCAGCATAAAACGGTACCCATTCTCTCCAACGTTCAATATCCTAACAGCCTTTGTCTATTCAATTGCCTTGGAAAGCCAACAGCCATTCAGTTACCAAAGAAATAAATTGGAGACTCTTGGTTTTTGTTTATAATATTCATTTTATACTGGTTCACTTCATTCTTTGTTGCAAATCTCTAAAAACAAATCTGGTACGTGTTCATCTCTACTCTCATCTTTCTTCCTCCTCTGCAAACACTCTTCATTATTTGTCTTTCATAGCAAACGTCTTCCCCACTTCCCCACTCCACCACTGCCCAGTTCCGCAGCCTCCCACCGCCCGCGCTGCCCAGTTCCGCAGCCTCCCACCACCTCGCCCAGCCTTCCGCGCGCCCAGCCTCCCCATCCGCCAACCCTCTGCCCTCCGCGCCTGCCAGTCCCCCGCCTTCGCCACGCCCAGCCCACGTCCTATCGCCCAGCCACGTCCCCTGCTCCAAGTCCGCCTGCCCGCGCCCTGCAACCCCGGCCCGCCACCCACTCCCTCCCAGTCCGACCTCCACGTGCCCAGCCTGCCCTGCTGCCCAGGCCGAACCGCCGCACCCAGCCCACCCAGCCTTCGCCCAGACCCCACCCCGCATCCCCAGCCTACGCCCAGACCCCACCCCGCCTGCCAGCTCCGCCCAGTCCCCAACCGCCAGCAGCCCTCCGCCCTGCTTCGCCACGACACCCAGACCCACCTCCGACCCGAACCCCAGACCCGGCCCGACCCGAACCCCAGACCCAGCCCGACCCGAACCCACCAGGCCCAGCCCATCCGCGCCCGCCCAACCCCCTTACCTCGACCCACCGACTCGTCGCGTCGAGCCCGCTTAGCCCGCTACCGCGTCCGCTGCCACTTTTTTTTTTTTTTTTAATTTTATTTTGTTCTTCTTTTTTGATAAAATTTTATATCAGTTATAATTTGTAACTTATGGACTCACTTATGCCTTGTCCGCGCAGTTCCAGTTGAGGCTAATCCAGCGATCTAAGCTTCCATCCGCCTTATTTGCATCTAGTTGTTTGGTATGGTTTATATATATATACAAATCAATATATATACATCGTATTAAGCTATTGTTGAATAATCTTTTATTTGATTTATAGTTCGTATTCGTGCTTGTGTCGTCCATTCTAGTCTATTCATTGTCGTGCTTCGCCGTCATCTTCTTTAACCACGCAAGGTGAATATTTCATGCACGACTCAATCTATTATGCTATGATAATAAAGTGATAGATGTTATTGATATTAATTTGAAGGTTAAAATGGTTGATGTTAAATTGTGATTCGAAGTTAGATATGAAAATAATTATGACATTAAATTTGTTATGTGATGTTGAATTTGGTTGTTAATACAAGTGATAATTAATATGAAATTGGAATTGATATAGATAGTCTAAATTTCAAAATAGATTATATATGTTGAACTTGTCCCTTTAAATGTTAAATAAATCGACCCGTAGAAATAGGATTAGTTATACTTTGAACCATTGAATGTATGATAGCTGTAATGATTTGATAATAAACAACAAGTGGAAACCTATAATGTAATAATCTTTAATCCGCATGAAATGATAATGTGGATTCTAGGAATAATTTTATTAAATTTACATAAATAACAAATGTAAATTAAATACGATTATTTCGGGATTATTTAAATAAACGGTTAAATTGTTATGTATGGTTGCTATTGATTGTTTATTTACTTTGACACCATCCCAGTTATCACACTGCAAGTTCCCTTTGTTATGCTTTGTTTTATTTATTTATTTATATTGGGTTGAAATGATAAATACCCACATTGAACAACTTTGGCCTAGGATAGATAATTAAAGATAAGAAACCCGATTGGTCAACAAAAATCATTTTGGAATTGAAATCCATTTGGAATTAAGAAATGAACTAAATTTTTTTTGGAAAGTAAGTAACGAACTAATGGATTTAATTGTAATAAATCAATGGATTTAATGGTATTAAATTTATAGGATTAATTGTAATAAATCAATGGACTTGATTTTAATAAATTAATAGGATTAATTGTAATGAATTAATAAGTGGACCTAATTGAAATAAATGAATGGACTTAATTTTAATAAATCAATGGATTTAATTTTAATAAATGAATGGATTAAATTGTAATAAATGAATGGATTTAATTGTAATAAATAAATGGATTTAATTGAAATAAATTAATGGGTTTAATGGTATTAAATTAATAGGACTTAACTGTAATAAATTAATGGATTTAATTGTAATGAATTAATAAGTGGACCTAATTGAATAAATTAATGGATTAAATTGAAACGGATTAATAAATCTATTTAATTAGATAAACGGATTGACACATTTAATTGAAATGAGATTTGAATAAGTAAGTTTTAGAATCTAATAAATTGACTTTATTAGATTCGAAATAAAATCTAATTTGGATAAATTTAATAAATTTGGAATTTGTTATAAATTTAATTTGAGATTAAGTAACAAAGTGACAAAAAGGAATGCAAAACCAACTAAAGTTAAGGATTTGCTGTAACGATGAATGGGAATAGGAATAAAATTTAACTTGAATACTTAAGTATTGTTAACCAAAGGGCTTGAACTAAAACTTAATTTAGAAATATGATTTAAATGTTCGAAATAAATTGAATTGTGAAGTGTCAAATTTTGAAAGTCAAACTTGCAACTTGACTTTTGGACTTTGATTTGTTTAAACCTTAATATTAAATGACCATCGGGTAATTAATGCGTAGTTATTAAAGAGACCGGGATCGGATATGGACATACTCTCTGTCGATACTGAAAACCACTTTAATAACTAATATACGCGGAGTGTTGATCCAGAACGAAGTGGATGGTTTGATGAACGCGTTGACTGAAGGAAGAGAACGATTTTGGATGACCCCTGACATGACTAAAACAGGAGCCGCGCCGGGCCATTGAGGATCGCCATCTCTAGCGGACACACTTCTTCGATACCTTATCTATTACTTATGTGATTCGATTTGGGTGCACCCCTTGATTTGGGAGTGTTGTTTCGCGGTGTTGGAATAGTAGCTTCTATGCCCAACATCAGTCCGGATCAGGCAACTACTAGTATCCTAGTTGGTATCGCCTCATGTACCTTGTCATACTGATTATTCTATTCGCGACCACTACGTTTTGTTTTGTACCTTTAGTATATGGATTGCCCTCTGGTGACTTCCGGTTTTGGGGAAACTACGGTCTTGTATATGCTCTTGGGAATAAAAATGTGTTAAGGGTGGAATGGGCCACGTCTTAATGCTATTTTGATATCATACTTTACTGATTAGACATTATCTATTTAGCGTATTCTATTGTATATATAGATAGTTTATCGGATCCTTAAAGATGTGAACCACATTCATCTTTGAGTTATGAACTTTATTATTTGCACCTGATTATCCTGTATAAGATTTTAAGTCCTGACTCGAGTGTTTCTTTTGTATATGCTCAGGTCAGTCTGAAGCTATCCAGTTGCTGATCAAGGTTGGTTGAAGATGCTGAAGACTTAGCATTTATCTTTATCAGTTATTTCCTTCCTAGTATTTGACGAACTTATGTATTGAACATCTTGTATTTCTCTTGTCAGTTTATGTTGAGACATTGTTGTATTTCTGTAGTAGCTTCATGAACTACTATTATGATGATGTACTTTTCCACTGCATTATTCTGTGACTATTCTGTGTCTGTGATGTTGTATTGATTCTCATTTACATATATGTATTCATAATCCCATAATGATTCGTGTTTTGTATTATTTAAGTTGACATGTGTGGATTATTGTCAATTTAAATGGTCCAAATATGCGGGTTGCTACAGTTGGTATCAGAGCTTCGGTTTCCCTAAAACCTTAGTTCGGGATTATGAAACTCATTAGAGACAGGGTAGCAATACCCTAGAATGAGGAGAATCGATTCAATATCCAAGTCCTTTCTATTCGAACTTCTTTGATTCGTCGATTAAATTTTCCCTTTGAGTTCTCTGATTTTATCCGTGGTCCTAAATTTCTTTTGGTATTTCAAGATGAGTACCAGAAGAAACAATAGGGGTGGAAGAGGCAATGGTCCTGCTCAGGCTGCACTTGCCGCTCCAGCTCATGTCAAATTCACCATTCTTAGTAAGGAGTATTCACAGCTTGGAGGTATTAAGTTTTCTGGATCCGAGAACATTATTGAGGCTCAACAATGGCTTAAAGGCTTAGAGAAGATATTTTCGGGTCTAGAGATCACTGATGCTCAGAAGCGTCAGCTTGCTGCCTGGCAACTTCAGGATGTCGCGCAAGATTGGTGGGAATCAGTTACTTCTCGTATCGAGGAGGACACCATCACTTGGGCCCAGTTTAGGTATAAATTTAATTGGATTCCGTAATATAAATTCTTCTTACAATCTTTGGAATGTTATTTATCTAGCCTATCTTTTGATTAGGGATACTTTCTCGGCATAATGGATGCCAGCTGCTGGAAAAACCCAACTTTATAGAGCTTTCATGGATCTTAAGCAAGGCAGTATGACTTTTTCTGAGTATGAGAGGAAATTCAACGAACTCTCAAAATTTGGACCTGGCTTGATAGATACACCACTTCTGAAGAACGAGAAATTCATTTTGGGAGCTAGACCAGAATATTATGACTTGCTTACTGGCCACACTCACTGCACCTTCACAGAGCTTGTTGACTATGCTCTTAGATATGAGGCGAAGCCTAAGGGACCTACTGCCAAGGCCACTCCTACCCAGCCCTCCTCTAGCCAGCCCGGGAAGAGGAAGATGAACTTTGATCAACAAAAGAAAGCTTGGCAGAAGACTACAGGATTGGTATATGCTCAGAAAAGCCCTATCGACCTTGCTAATATCACTTGCTTCAAATGCGATAAGAAGGGCCATTATGCTAATAGTTGTCCATCTACCGGAGCTGCTGTTCCACCACCTTCTACGACTAGGAAAGATTTATGCTATGTCTGCCTTCAACCGGGTCATTTCAAGAAAGATTGCCCACTGTATAAGCGTGGCACACCATCTGGAGTATTTGCTATCACCACACCTGCACCCCCTGCACCACCCACCCAGGATGACCAAGGTACCTTACGAAGTGTTTTTCATTTACATGCTACACCTGTTAGGGTATTATTCGATACTGGTGCTTCACATAGTTTTATATCCATTGACCTTTGTAATAAACTCAAATTAGAACCTACTCTGGCTACTACCTCTTTATGTGTCTCAAATCCCATTGGAGGACCCGCTAACCTCCGAAGTGTTTGCAAGGGAGTTGCACTTATGTATGATTTTTCTTGATTCACTTGGGATTTCTATGTACTTGGATTCCAAGCATTCGACTTTCTTTTAGGAGCTGATTGGTTAAGCAAATTTGATGCTGTTATTTCCTGCAAAACTTGTTCAGTTTCTTTGGTAAGCGACATGGATCAGCCACTTGTCATTGAATGCAAATCACCACAGAAATATGCCGGAAGCTTCATATTCTCTCTTGATGCTCATCTGGATGATCTTAACACTACCCCTATTGTTCAAAAATTTCCCGATGTATTTGGAGAGGTCAACTCTTTACCGCCCAAACGGGAAATTGATTTCCGTATTGATCTTATTCCTGGAGCTACTCCCGTAGTTCTCCCACATCGAAGGATGGCTCCTAAAGAAAAAGCTGAACTAAAAACCCAAATTGATGATCTATTTGCTAAAGGGTTGATTAGGAGAAGTTGTTCTGAATGGGGCGCCGCAGTTGTATTTGTCACCAAATCAGATGGATCTCTTCGCATGTGTGTTGATTACCGAGAACTGAACAAACTCACTCTCAAGAATCGTTATCCGATGCCTCGCATCAACGATTTATTCGATCAGCTCCATGGGGCTAAAATTTTCTCACAGCTTGATCTAGCCACTGGATTCCACCAACTTAGAGTTGCTGAAGACAGTATTCATAAGACAACTTTCCGTACTGAGAATGGATTCTATGAATGGTTGGTTATGCCATTCAGTTTGACCAACGCACCTGCTTATTTCGTTGACTTGATGAATCGAGTCTTTCGTGATGTGCTTAACAAGTTTGTTCTTGTTTTCATTGATGATATTCTCGTCTTCTCCAAAGACAAGAAGGAGCATGAGACACACCTTGCTTATGTTCTGGAAACTCTCCGAAATCATCAACTTAAGGCCAAATTCTCTAAATGCCACTTCTGGCGAGATGAAGTGAGATTCCTGGGCCACATAGTTTCTGAAAATGGGATTTCGGTCGATCCAGCTAAGATCGCCGTAATCAATGTAAGTTCTATCATATTCGCTATTTCTATTCAATTCCTCTTATCCCTTTCTAATTTGAAATTTATCTACAGGATTGGGAGACTCCTAAAAATCCTACAGATATTCGTAGTTTCTTAGGTTTAGCCGGTTATTATCGCAGATTTATTGAGCACTTTGCCCGGATTTCTGCCCCACTTACTGCTTTAACTCGGAAGGATGTTAAGTTTATTTGGAGTGAGAAGTGCGAATCAGATTTTAATGAGTTGAAGCGTAAGTTAACTTCAGCCCCTGTTCTTGCGGTAATCGATGGAAGTGAAGGATTAACCGTCTATACAGATGCTTGCCGAGAAGGTTTAGGCGCTGTTCTTATGCAAAATGGAAAGGTTATTGCTTATGCTGGCCGTCAGTTGAAGACCCATGAATTAAACTATGCCACACATGATCTAGAGCTTCTTGCCGTTGTATTTGCTCTGAAACTATGGAGGCATCATCTTTTGGGAACAAAATTCGAATTATTTAGTGATCATAAGTCCTTGAGATATATCTTTTCTCAAAAGGATTTGAATCAGAGGCAAGTCCGATGGCTCGAATTTTTAGCTACATATGATCTCGACATCACTTATACTCCTGGGAAAGCAAATGTTGTAGCCGATGCATTGAGTCGTAGCAAAGCATTGTCTTGCTATAATATTGTTGAAGGCATGTTATTTCAGCTTGTCATCTCTCCCTCTCTTATGGATCGCATAAAAGCTAAACAATATGAGGACACTTTGCTCTATCGTATGAAGGAGTTGGTTCTTGGTAGAGTTGGAAATGCCGACAGTAAAATAGGAGCGCAGATTGATAGTAATGGAATTCTAAGGATCGACAACCGTATTTGTGTTCCTAATGTCGATGGATTGAGACAAGAAGTACTTAGGGAGAATCATCAGTCATCACTTTCATTTCATCCTGGTGTCACCAAGATGTATCGTAATATGAAGCGTTTATATTGGTGGAGTGGGATGAAGAGAGATGTTTCTATATATGTCAGTAGATGCACCACCTGCCAACAAGTCAAGGCCGATCACCAGAAGACTGCCGGTTTACTTCAACCCCTAGAGATTCCTTGTTGGAAATGGGATCAGATTTCTATGGACTTCATTGATGGATTACCGAGGACCAGAAAAGGTAATGAGGGTATATGGGTGATCGTTGATAGGTTGACAAAATTTGCTCACTTTATTCCTGTTAAGACCACTCGTACTGCTTCAAGTTTGGCAGAGATATATATGAGAGAGATTGTTAGACTTCATGGGGTTCCATCTAGTATTGTATACGATCGAGACCCTATATTCACTAGTAAATTCTGGAAGGCGTTTCAGGACGTCTTGGGCACTAAACTGAATCTGAGCACAGCTTATCATCCTCAAACAGATGGCCAAACAGAAAGGGTAAATCAGATTTTGGAGGATCTGCTCCGGGCCTGCATTATTGATTTCGGTGGATCTTGGGAAGACCATCTCCATTTGGTTGAATTCACTTATAATAACAGTTATCAGGCGAGTATCGATATGGCACCGTTCGAAGCTTTATATGGACGGCCATGCAAATCGCCAGCTTGTTGGATTGAGCCTGGTGATCGATTGGTTCTTGGCCCAGATATGATTATGGAAGCATCCGAGAAGGTTAATGAGATCAGAAGAAAGATGAAGACCGCACATGATAGGCAGAAGAGCTATGCTGATAGGCGTAGAAGAGATTTGGAATTTCAGGTTGGGGATGAGGTATTTCTGAAAGTATCACCTTTGAAGAATGTTATTCGGTTTGGTCGTAGAGGGAAGCTTGCCCCAAGATTTGTCGGACCATTTACTATCATCGAGAGAATTGGCACACTGGCTTATAGAGTTGCATTACCAGAAAAGTTTGAGGGTGTGCACAACGTATTCCATGTTTCACACCTCCGGAAAGTCGTGCGAGATCCATCCATGACCGTTCCAATTGCTCAGTTGGATGAAGTAGATATCGAGCCAGATTTGACTATCAAAAGGAGACCACTTCGAATAGTCGATCAGGAAACAAGGCAACTAAGAAGGAAGTCTATAAATCTCGTAAAAGTCCAATGGAGTGCAGATGAGCGAGATTGCACGTGGGAAACTGAGGATAGCATTCGGGATTCAAACCCCGAATTACTGATTCAGGTATAAATCAAATTTTCTTAAAAATCTATTTTGACTTTTCCGCTCACTCCATTCTTACTTCACCGTCTCGTTCTTTTCGAGGACGAAAAGTTTTGAGTGGGGGAGAATGTAACGACCCTGAAATTCCGACCCAATTTTTAATTTTTGAATCCATTATTTTAACATAAAATTATGGAACTTTCTTACGATTTCAATTAGCGCCCAAACTTTGTTTAAAAATTGCGCCTAGATAGATATATATATGGGAAAAGTTTCGTCAGAAAATACCGCAGCAAATTTCGTTCGCGTTTACTTCACATCAGTTCATTTTAAACGCGAAATTTTTTATCTTCTGAACCGAAATATTTTTACATAGAAAAATTCTAAACCATCTTCTGATCAAGACGTCATTTTTCGTTTTTCAAACTTCGGACATCTTCAGCTCCGTCGATCTTATTCTTCGGTGTTTTCGCTGCATTTTCTCAATGGAAAAAGTTTGAATTTTATAATTTAATCGTACCACTGATATCTTTATACCGTTACGTTCGCCTCGTCGCGCTGATCAAAATGGTATATTTGTTTGTGTCAATCGGAGTTCGGCACTGCAAACTATAATTATTTAACGGATTGCGAACGGGTCCGTTACGCAGCATAAAACGGTACCCATTCTCTCCAACGTTCAATATCCTAACAGCCTTTGTCTATTCAATTGCCTTGGAAAGCCAACAGCCATTCAGTTACCAAAGAAATAAATTGGAGACTCTTGGTTTTTGTTTATAATATTCATTTTATACTGGTTCACCTCATTCTTTGTTGCAAATCTCTAAAAACAAATCTGGTACGTGTTCATCTCTACTCTCATCTTTCTTCCTCCTCTGCAAACACTCTTCATTATTTGTCTTTCACAGCAAACGTCTTCCCCACTTCCCCACTCCACCACTTCCCAGTTCCGCAGCCTCCCACCGCCCGCCCTGCCCAGTTCCGCAGCCTCCCACCGCCCGCCCCGCCCAGTTCCGCAGCCTCCCACCGCCTCGCCCTGCCTTCCGCGCTCCCAGCCTCCCCATCCGCCAACCCTCTGCCCTCCGCGCCTGCCAGTCCCCCGCCTTCGCCACGCCCAGCCCACGTCCTATCGCCCAGCCACGTCCCCTGCTCCAAGTCCGCCTGCCCGCGCCCTGCAACCCCGGCCCGCCACCCACTCCCTCCCAGTCCGACCTCCACGTGCCCAGCCTGCCCTGCTGCCCAGGCCAAACCGCCGCACCCAGCCCACCCAGCCTTCGCCCAGACCCCACCCCGCGTCCCCAGCCTACGCCCAGACCCTACCCCGCCTGCCAGCACCGCCCAATCCCCAACCGCCAGCAGCCCTCCGCCCCAGTAGCCCTCCGCCCTGCTTCGCCACGCCACCCAGACCTACCTCCGACCCGAACCCCAGACCCAGCCCGACCCAAACCCCAGACCCAGCCCGACCTGAACCCCAGACCCAGCCCGACCCGAACCCACCAGGCCCAGCCCATCCGCGCCCGCCCAACCCCCCTTACCTCGACCCATCGACTCGCCGCGTCGAGCCCGCTTAGCCCGCTACCGCGTCCGCTGCCACTTTTTTTTATTTTATTTTATTTTGTTCTTCTTTTTTGATAAAATTTTATATCAGTTATAATTTGTAACTTATGGACTCACTTATGCCTTGTCCGTGCAGTTCCAGTTGAGGCTAATCCAGCGATCTAAGCTTCCATCCGCCTTATTTGCATCTAGTTGTTTGGTATGGTTTATATATATATACAAATCAATATATATATATATATATCGTATTAAGCTATTGTTGAATAATCTTTTATTTGATTTATAGTTCGTATTCGTGCTTGTGTCGTCCATTCTAGTCTATTCATTGTCGTGCTTCGCCGTTATCTTCTTCAACCACGCAAGGTGAATATTTCATTCACGACTCAATCTATTATGCTATGATAATAAAGTGATAGATGTTATTGATATTAATTTGAAGGTTAAAATGGTTGATGTTAAATTGTGATTCGAAGTTAGATATGAAAATAATTATGACATTAAATTTGTTATGTGATGTTGAATTTGGTTGTTAATACAAGTGATAATTAATATGAAATCGGAATTGATATAGATAGTCTAAATTTCAAAATAGATTATATATGTTGAACTTGTCCCTTTAAATGTTAAATAAATCAACCCGTAGAAATAGGATTAGTTATACTTTGAACCATTGAATGTATGATAGCTGTAATGATTTGATAATAAACAACAAGTGGAAACCTATAATGTAATAATCTTTAATCCGCATGAAATGATAATGTGGATTCTAGGAATAATTTTATTAAATTTACATAAATAACAAATGTAAATTAAATACGATTATTTCGGGATTATTTAAATAAACGGTTAAATTGTTATGTATGGTTGCTATTGATTGTTAATTTACTTTGACACCATCCCAGTTATCACACT
The DNA here is from genome assembly GCA_030737815.1 of Allium fistulosum. Taxonomy (NCBI): domain Eukaryota; kingdom Viridiplantae; phylum Streptophyta; class Magnoliopsida; order Asparagales; family Amaryllidaceae; genus Allium; species Allium fistulosum. Next base: position 489,648,053 of record CM060905.1, on the reverse strand, counting down.
GCAAGTTCCCTTTGTTATGCTTTGTTTTATTTATTTATTTATATTGGGTTGAAATGATAAATACCCACATTGAACAACTTTGGCCTAGGATAGATAATTAAAGATAAGAAACCCGATTGGTCAACAAAAATCATTTTGGAATTGAAATCCATTTGGAATTAAGAAATGAACTAAAATTTTTTTGGAAAGTAAGTAACGAACTAATGGATTTAATTGTAATAAATAAATGGATTTAATGGTATTAAATTTATAGGATTAATTGTAATAAATCAATGGACTTGATTGTAATAAATTAATAGGATTAATTGTAATGAATTAATAAGTGGACCTAATTGAAATAAATGAATGGACTTAATTTTAATAAGTCAATGGATTTAATTTTAATAAATGAATGGATTAAATTGTAATAAATGAATGGATTTAATTGTAATAAATAAATGTATTTAATTGAAATAAATTAATGGGTTTAATGGTATTAAATTAATAGGACTTAACTGTAATAAATTAATGGATTTAATTGTAATGAATTAATAAGTGGACCTAATTGAAATAAATTAATGGATTAAATTGAAATGGATTAATAAATCTATTTAATTAGATAAACGGATTGACACATTTAATTGAAATGAGATTTGATTAAGTAAGTTTTAGAATCTAATAAATTGACTTTATTAGATTCGAAATAAAATCTAATTTGGATAAATTTAATAAATTTGGAATTTGTTATAAATTTAATTTGAGATTAAGTAACAAAGTGACAAAAAGGAATGCAAAACCAACTAAAGTTAAGGATTTGATTTAGCTGTAACGATGAATGGGAATAGGAATAAAATTTAACTTGAATACTTAAGTATTGTTAACCAAAGGGCTTGAACTAAAACTTCATTTAGAAATATGATTTAAATGTTCGAAATAAATTGAATTGTGAAGTGTCAAATTTTGAAAGTCAAACTTGCAACTTGACTTTTGGACTTTGATTTGTTTAAACCTTAATATTAAATGACCATCGGGTAATTAATGCGTAGTTATTAAAGAGACCGGGATCGGATATGGACATACTCTCTGTCGATACCGAAAACCACTTTAATAACTAATATACGTGGAGTGTTGATCCAGAACGAAGTGGATGGTTTGATGAACGCGTTGACTGAAGGAAGAGAACGATTTTGGATGACCCCTGACATGACTAAAACAGGAGCCGCGCCGGGCCATTGAGGATCGCCATCTCTAGCGGACACACTTCTTCGATACCTTATCTATTACTTATGTGATTCGATTTGGGTACACCCCTTGATTTGGGAGTGTTGTTTCGCGGTGTTGGGATAGTAGCTGCTATGCCCAACATCAGTCCGGATCAGGCAACTACTAGTATCCTAGTTTGTATCGCCTCATGTACCTTGTCATACTGATTATTCTATTCGCGACCACTACGTTTTGTTTTGTACCTTTAGTATATGGATTGCCCTCTGGTGACTTCCGATTTTGGGGAAACTACGGTCTTGTATATGCTCTTGGGAATAAAAATGTGTTAAGGGTGGAATGGGCCACGACTTAACGCTATTTTGATATCATACTTTACTGATTAGACATTATCTATTTAGCGTATTCTATTGTATATATAGATAGTTTATCGGATCCTTAAAGATGTGAACCACATTCATCTTTGAGTTATGAACTTTATTATTTGCACCTGATTATCCTGTATAAGATTTTAAGTCCTGACTCGAGTGTTTCTTTTGTATATGCTCGGGTCAGTCTGAAGCTATCCAGTTGCTGATCAAGATTGGTTGAAGATGCTGAAGACTTAGCATTTATCTTTATCAGTTATTTCCTTCCTAGTATTTGACGAACTTATGTATTGAACATCTTGTATTTCTCTTGTCAGTTTATGTTGAGACATTGTTGTATTTCTGTAGTAGCTTCATGAACTACTATTATGATGATGTACTTTTCCGCTGTATTATTCTGTGACTATTCTGTGTCTGTGATGTTGTATTGATTCTCATTTACATATATGTATTCATAATCCCATAATGATTCGTGTTTTGTATTATTTAAGTTGACATGTGTGGATTATTGTCAATTTAAATGGTCCAAATATGCGGGTTGTTACATATACTTTATCCCAAATTCTCTATTTACAATGTCCCGAATTAGTTAAGTACAAATTTCAAAACCATTATTTTATCAAATCAGTTAACCCAAAATTCTATATAAATATTTTACTTCAAAAATTACTTTTAGATTCTTTTCCAATTCAAACCATATATTATTGGTATTTAAAAATACAAAAATCTAGGCTAAAACTGCCATAGCATCCAATCAATTCAAATCACACAATAATCTATCACAGATTATTCAAAAAAACATATATCACTTTATATGAAATTAAATTCAACATTTTTTAGGAATTCGGTTGGATACCTCCAACCTGTTTCCCTGCATCCACAGATGTTAATACAACATAAAAATACCAATTCTGCTTCGAGGTGGAATATCGCGGTATATAGGGTCATTCGCTATTATACGGGGCGCATAGGGTCTCATCCGCTATAATGTGCGGGAATATTAATCATTCCAATATACCTATATATACTACTATGTATAGTATCACACTCAACTGCTAAAAATATATCAATCCAACCAATCAATCAATAATTAATTTTAACTACTTAAAATTAATTGCAGTAGTCCAAAATTGAGTGAGAATAACTCACCTTGAGTTTTAAATTTTTCCAAACATTCAAATTTTAAAATAAATCGAACACGTTCGATTTAACCTAAAATTTTAGCTATCTCAGAATGACTCTAGATCCGTTCCAGCAATTAGTACTCATCGCTACATTCCAATGCTGCCTGTTTCGTCCAATTCCGACCTCGTATGAAATAGTTATGCTATTTTATAGATTAAATAAGTTTAAATTTAATCAATTCACAAATTTATTTTTATTATTAACCTCAATCAATCTAGGCCACATGATTTGCTCCTGGAAAGTCAAGGTCGGGAGTCATTTCTTCTTACTTCACACGTTCTCCAGGTAACCGCGTATGAAAACCCAAACCGCCCTGCAACGTTGATCGCCGCCCATCCTCCCTTCATCGAGACTTCGATCCGACGCCGCCCTTGTGTGCACCACTCCATGCTTCACCCATGCCAGAAATCTCGCCGAGCTCGGCTCCCCCATATCCTAGAATTTTGCTGATGAACGGCTACGTCTTTTGCTTCGATTTCTCCCTCCTCGTCGCTTGAAACACGATCGCCACCGTTGAACTTGTAGAGCTTAAAGAGCTCTTTGACTTTCCAGTAGGAAATTTTCTCTAATAGTTGATGGATTTACCGAGATCGAGGGAAAAAGGTTAGAAGTTTTCGGCCATTGAATTGTAAAGAGGTGGCGGCTGCATAATATTGCCAGGTTTTACTGTTGATGGACATATATATACGTGTACAAACATATTATATTAATATTATTTTCACAATTTACGTGCTTTTCCGGACGAACCCCTAACGAAGTGTGCCGCCTGGCATTTATAATGTTTGACCCCTATTCTGAACACAATGGAACATGTTTCAAGGCCTAATTCGATCGTATGTGGAAGATAGCTTTTCGAATCGAATTAAAATATTAAATTTTCGATATTTAACTCAATGCGTTTCTATTTCGCACGATCAAACGGTAGCTCCAAACGCTACGAAATTTGAAATCAGATAATAATAAACTATTACGGATCCAATGGAACTAGTTTCATCGAATTCCGAGACCGTGCCTCGGAAGGCTATTTTAACGCGTCGATTAAATCGAGCGATTTTAAAAATCGACGGGATTGCTTGAAATTTAAAATTTAAAAACTTACCAACTCAATTATAAATCAAATAGAATTTATATAAATATTAGAAATCATTCCGATTTATATTAAATCAAAATTCCATTATTTAAACTATTACCATATATTAAATTTCACTATTAAATTAATGTATAAATTTCAAACTTTAAATTTATCGACTTTTAATCCCATTCAAAAGTTCAATATTATAATTCTAATCCAAATAGAATTTTAAATCAACTTAGAAATCATTCCTATCCACATCTAACTCCAGATTCCCATATTTGCCAAATTTAAAATATTAAATTACTATTTACTGAATCCGTTAATCGCTATATTTGAAATTCTAAACCATTTTACTAATTCAACCAAAACCTCCATATTCAAAATCAGTTAATATTTCAAATTCAACATTTAAAATTAAATTAAACGTTCAAAACTAAATGACCAAAATTCCGGGTTGTTACAGAATGGCTCGATTTTTTTAAAAGATAAGGGAGAAGGGGCTTCGGTTGTAAGCTAAGCTAAGATTACCTTTTTAATTTACTTATTTTTATAATCAAATATCTCTTTTAAGCAACTTAAAATTTTGAACTCCTATCGAGGCGTGCCGCCTGGCGTTCGTAATGTTATAACCCTATTCTGAACACAATGGAAAAGGTTTCGTGTCCTAATTCGATCGTATGGAGAAGATAGCTTTTTGAATCCAATTATTATATTGAATTTTCGATATAAATTTCAGCGCGTTTCTATCCCGTACGACCAAACGATAACTCCAAACACTACGAAATTTGAAATCCGATAATAATACATTATTACAGATCTAATGGAACTGGTTTCGTCGAATTCCAAGACTGTGCCCCGGATCGTTATTTTAACTCGTCAATTAAATCGACGATTTCAAATCTTTATGAAATCGCTTTAAAATCCAGTTTTAAAACTTATTTACCCAATTCTAGTTCAAATAGAACTTATATAAATATTAGAAATCGTTTCGATTTCATATTCAACTCCAATTCAATTATTTAAGCGATTTTTAATTATTAACTCAATAATTAAATTTATTAATTAAATCACAATATATGGAACTTGAGTTTTTATTACACTATTTTTGATCGATAAACTTCATATTGAAATTCCGTTCACATCCCAAAACTCAACATTTAAAATGAATTAAATGTTCAAAATTAACAACCAAAAATCCGAATCGTTACATTCCTTCCCCCTTAAAAGAATTTCGTCCCCGAAATTGCTAAGGTAGGAAAAATGCCCCAAACCTACTTAGATAACTTGCTTATTTCACATTTCTAATCCTTTAGTTTCAATCACGCAATTAGTTCCATTTCTAGTCCAAACCCCTTTATTTTTGTCACAATTCAAAGATCAGCTTTTTAGTTAACAAAATTTTTCCAAAAATTCTCAAAATTTTTCTAACACCCTAAATTTTCGAATTTTTTTGGCAGAGTCTCCTTTGTACGGAGGACCTTTTGCAATATGACAAGAGAGATGAATATATATATACATCGACCCACACGGTCGAAAAACAATATATATATATATATATATATCAATATTTATAATTTGCAGTATTTAATCCGAAAACGTACCTTATATTAGCGTTTTTAAGCATTATTAAGCAAGCAAGTTTACTTCATCCACAATTACGCAACCCAAATCTAGCCCGACAGCCTCCGGGTATATGTATTTACTTAATTTAAACCACGTAAGTACCAAAATATGAAATTCATCAACATTTCACTTATTTAAATAGTTAAAACACATAAACTTCATAAGTAATGCATGCTAAACATATATTTATAAGCAATTACAGGGCCTCGATAGTAATCTAATTACTTTCAAACAATCTATATATCATTTTATTCAATTTAAATAATTTACAACTCACTTTACACGCACTCAATTTATTTTTATACCAAACAACTCATATCCATTCCAAATTGATTTAGAAATCAATTAATTCACTTCTATTAATTCATAGAATTTTATTTATTTACTTCCGTTTGCGTCAAACGAAATTTTTCTATGCAATTTCGGCGATATTCATTTAATAGAATAATCATTTTAGCTTATAGCTATTTTAAATTGATTCCAAATCAATTATATTTAATTTTATTCTATTTCAGATTTGTTTACAATCAATTCACTAACATTTCATTCATATCCAACTTCATTATATTCAAATCCAATTTATTAAACTCAAAATCATTTCATGCTATTTTATTTATGAACCATTTCATAAATTTATTTAAACCGGGTTTTTATTCAAAATATTTACTTAAGTTAATCCATTTAGTTTAAATTATTCCAACTATATAGCTTAAGTTTATTTTCATTTCAACCAACTTCCATTTCATTTACCAATTTATTTAATTTGCTCATTCACTTCATCCATTCGAATTTTTTATTTCATACTCGAATTCATTCTTGAATTCATTTAAATGATATCAAGGCCGTATTCAATTTATTTATACTCAAATTAAATTTATTTGTAACTCAAAGTCATTACTATTTCAAACCATTTCCATTTCATTTGACCGCATTTCCAAATATATTTAATTCGCTTATAATTAAGTCGAATTTTATTTATAACTCAAGTTCCATTTCCAAAATCCACTTTTAATTCACAATCCAAATTGTTTAACCAAATTAAGCTCCATTTCTGCATTCAATTAACTAATTTATTCAGCTAATTAGTTCACTTCCAATTCATAATTCAATATCTAGTTTTTATTTCAAAAATCACATTATTTAATTTTTCTTGAGCTCAAACTCTTTTTATAATTCAAGTTGGATTTATTTCCCTTACCAAAAATATCAAATCATTTATATTTTGGCTCTATCATTCCATTTTTAATTTTATAAGTTACACAACTTATATCTCATATTTCCATATCAATTCTACACTCGAATACATTCACATTTTACTTTTACCTCGAGATTATACATTTATTTATAACCTAAGTATATTTTAAATCCAATAAATTTCAATCTTTATAACTATTCAAATTTATTGATTCACAATTCCAGCTCTTCACTTGAATTTTATTTCATTCAAGATTTTTACCTTATGGTTATATAATTATTTCACGATTCAAAATTTATATTTGCTTCAATCCGCCATTATTTCTAATCCAATTCAAATTTTATAACTTATAGTTATATAGTCACTTTATAATTCACATTTTCATATTTAATTCAATCCAATATGATTCGAATCCAATTCGCTTTTTATTCAAATTTCAATTTCTTTTAACCAACATTTCAAAAACTATATTTGAGTTATTCATACTCAAATTAATTTCACTCCAAACCATTTTATTAATCCATTCAATTTAAATCAAGTAAGGATTCAATTCAAATTTCAGATTTTTCCACTTCCTTACTTATATCTATATAGCAATTTCACCATTCGAATTTATTATTGTCTCAATTCTCAATAAATTTATTTAACTTTCCTTAAGTTAAATTCAATTCACACAATCTATTTTAACTTAAGTTAAAATTTATTTCCAAAACTCAAATTCCATACTTTTTCTTCCTATTTATGTCATTTTCAATTTATAAGTTCATAACTTATATCATAATTTTTTTCCAACATTTATACTAAATTTCCAGAATTCAAACACCCGGTTTTCTTTTATTTCAAGTCATTTGAAGCCATATATATACAAATATATAACTCTTTATTTCAACAAACCATTCCTTGAAATTTTCAAAATTCACTTGGCTCCATCCCAAAACAATTTCCCTTCGGGATTTCCAAAACAACACTTGTTTTCACCAAAAATCTCCATATCAATTTACTATGGAAGCAATCCATCACTTAGAAACTCGAAAATGAATATTGATGATGCTGCGCAGTCATCACCAGGATTATTTTCCAGCGACTGAAGTAAGTTCAGTGCTATATCACTTCCAAAAATCCACTTAAAACATTTTCTATTCAAAAATCTCCATTGTTCTTTCAACCCCTTGGAAAACATTTTTAAACTTCCGGGATTTCAAAATTTTCCAATACTTAGTTCAAACCCATTTAAAAACATTTCTCAACGCTTCCGGGATTTTAAATCTCCAAATTATGGTTTGAATCCATTTTAACTATAATTTATTTGTATAATTCATACTTTTACCATCTCTATTTGGTTATATAACTATTCCAAATTTTAAAAATCTTATTTTGGTTATATAATAATAACCAAACACACCACTATAATAATTTCTAGAAAAATATTCCTTTTATATCAAAATATAATTTGGGTAAAATTATCTCATTTACCCGCTTTAAACCATACTGTGTTGAATTACTCTATTCAAGTGTTTAAAAACTCCTATCGATTTAGTGGCGTCCCACTACTCGAACAGAATTTATATACCACCCAATAGATAAATTGACACAATATAAAACCATTTTACATTCACTAACAAATACACGCTCATATCTATTAATACACTCAACTCATTCCAGAGTACTACTGACTCTATCTCTAATGAGTAATTCCCACCAGAGCCAAGGTTCTCGCTTAACCTTCAACTCTGATACCAAGTGTAGCGACCCGCTGTTCCGCACACCTTGAGTTGATAACAATTCACCCATGTTCAACCTAAATTGTACGAAAGAGCGAATAACTAGGGTAAAGAAGAAAAAGGTAGAAGAAAAATAGAACAACAGACACAGAATCTCACAATCGCAGCAGAACAAAATATAATATATAATAACAGATTTTTATACAAAAGAATCTGTAACAGTTTATATACTTACAATCATCAGAGTACAATAATTCAATACATCAAAATGGACAGTTATAATAACTTGTCCTCACACAGCGGAAACACTAATCAAGTACGAAAAAAACGTCTTGGTCATCCAGCTTGTCTCCTGAGCTCCATAACATCCTATCCTGTATCTGTAATACTCGGTTTGACTCGAGCATTATAATAAAATAACACCCGAGTTAGTCTGGAAAACCAACGTCACACTCAATTTGAAATATTAACTTTCCTCCAAAATCCTTTGAAAACAAAGGTATCTCGTAAGACCACGTCACACATAAACACGACGGGTTTTTACCTTACGATAACCAAAACGATTTTTATCAAAATCATCTGATATTATAATAGTGTCTATACCAAGTAAATAGAAAATTGCTGAAATGCTTACATCTCACGTTTCAGCATAGTTGGGCACAATCAAAACCGTACAACGCTTATTGGAGAATGGATTCCATACAATGACTGGGCCACTGGGGTACCGCCCATCACAGTACACCTCTAGAACAATGTACCGAGGACCATCGTCGGGATCCCCTGCTACACAAGACCGTCCTACCCCTAACCTGGATAGACCGAATATGTTATCACCCCGGATGTTCCCACCCTTACAATCGAGGGCTCCTTCTTTCATGCACAACCATATCCATAATATATAGGTTACTGAGGACATCTAGAAAAGTGATAACATACCCAAATTGCGTGCGACCCACTAAGCCTTGCTGCATCTCCCCTGTTTTAGTCATTCCCGGTTGATGAGGCCTGAGGCTAAGCGTTACCTTTCAAGAAACAATTCTACTTAGAATTCTCTTCGTCTTCCAATGACGATGTTCTGGTAGCATTCGTCCATACAAGTTGTACTGGGTCTGGACAAACTGAATCACCGTCTTCATCATCTTCACGGTATTCATACGTAACGTTCAAACCAGATCGAAGTAGTTTTCAGATAATTAAATCTGATCTCGGTCTCTTCGAATCGATTAACGAAATTGTCTAATATTGATAGTCAGTTATTGAACTATCAATAAAACATCCATAAGCATACACCAGGCCTTATTATACATTTTCCAAAAATATTCTTTTCCAAATACCTTTACAAGGTATATATTTCAAATTCCTTTCCATATTCAAATATTTGAAAACAATTTTCAATATTCAAATCCATAATAGGATATTCCAAAAACTTTTCAACACTTAGGAAAATATTCTAAGTCCATTTTCCAAAATCATCTCAAGTATAGAAACTTAGGAATTTTCTTAGCTTATCTCCTGCATTTCCGAAACTGTTAAGAAATTTCTTCTTACAATTTCCAAAACCGATTATATTTATCTATAATCCCATCTAACCATATATACTTCTTTATGAAGTCAAATTCTTTTCTAAGTTATCGCATTTAAACCCTTGGAAATTTTCTTAAGTCTCTAGAATTCCATTTATAGGATTTCTCTTATAAAATCTCATCCTTTAATAAACCCCGTCTACACATCTCGAGAGAATTTATAAAAAAAATTCAATCATTTCAAAACTATATATATATATATAACGAGTATCTTTAAATAATAGTAATTTATTTCTAAAATATGTTTAAGTTATTATTTAAAATATTGAAAACGCTATTATAAACATCAATAACTCATTTTTTGATAAACAAATAAATTTCCAAAGCTAAATTTAAAAGTTAGAATTTATTAAATAAATAATAAATATTTGAAAATCTACTTACCGAAGTATTTTAATCTCAACTAGTTTAAAATTTCATAGTTTAAATAACAAAAATATCCTTTCCAAAAACAAACTTACTTCTTAAAATTAAAATATATTTTCAAAATCTCAATAACCAATTCAACTTATAAATTCCTCTCGATGTTCATCGCATCACTTCCATTCCGATTTTCCTTAACCATTTTCACTTTTCAAAAATAGTATCCACTATTTTTCCTCACCCTATTTCCATATTCTAATATAACTTCACCTATGAATTTTATATTCCCAATTTATCATCCTGATATCAGTTTCCTTTATTTATAAACATTGTTTATAATTTTTTATAACTCCTTTGAGTTTTTACTTGTTTATAAAAAACAATCTTATTTATAAAATTCCATTTTTATAAATCCATTCCTTTATAAATCCCTTTTATAACTTCCAATCTATTTTTAATACCGACTTCGACTCCTTTTTATATTCCCCGAATATCATTTATAAATTCTTTTATATAATTCATTTTTTTTAAAAAACCTACATCTTAAAAACAATTTATGAATAGTTAAGTACAACTTAAACAAAAATCTATTATTTCAATTTTTCAATACAGTTTTCTTTAAGATAACCTAGTTTCCAATATAAATATTTTTATATCCAAAATTCCTTTTTATTCCTTCGAATTCCAAAGAATAATATTTATGGTATTCAAAAAAATACCACAATTATAGGCCAGTGCTACTATAGCATCCAATAATTCAAATTTCAACAATAATCGATAACATATTATCTACACACATCATATATCACTATATATGAAAATTAAACAATATATTTGAGGAATCTAGTTGGATCCCTCCAACCTGTTTCCCTGCATCCAACGATGTTATTACAACATAAAAATACCAATCCCACTTCGAGGGGGATATCGCGGTTTATAGGGTCATCCGCTATTATGCGGGGCGCATAGGGTCTCATTCGTTATAATGTGAGGGAATATCACTCTAAATACTAATATATATATATACTACCATATATATATATAATATATCATTCATCAAATAATAATTATTAAATCAACCAGGCATCCAATAATTAATTTTAACCATTTAAAATTAATATCTAGCAATCCAAAAAGAGTGAGATTTACTCACCTTGGTTTTTATTCGCGATTTTTGTACCTCTAAAAATCTCCAATTTAAAATTAATAGCTGCCTCTAAAAATCTCCAATTAATCCCAGATTAAAATTCGCGATTTTTGTACCTCGTACGAATTTGTTATCATATTATAAGCACTTGATTTTGAATAACATAATTAACTAAATTAACTACAATATTAATTACAAATGTTAAACAGTTAATTACCTCACTGCCTTCTTCGTGTACAGGCAAGTTCCAGCTCAACTCGCGACCAAGCCTCCAGCCTCCCACCAGATCACCTCATCAGATGAACCACGTTCATCATTTTTTTTTTTTAAAAATTTGCGATCTCGAACGAGAATCGCGTGAGCCCAAATCACCCATGCTGCCGCCTTCTACTGCCGTACGCCCTAGCGCCACCATGGATGAACTCGCCTGGCCGAAGCACAGCCTCCCTGACCCTCCAGTTTGCCATCGCAGCCCCGCCCCCAACACGGGTTGGCTATCTCCAGGTCGCCGCTTCATCATTCCCATGGAGACACTACTCGAGAAATTTGATCGTGATTCTCTCGCGTTGCCTCCTCCTTTTTTTCCCTTTGATTTCGATTCTAAATTTGTTCTGCTCTTTTTTTTAAGTTCGAATGAAGTGATTTGGATTTCATTTCATGACTTTTTTTAACTAAAGAACAGAAGTGAATGGCACGGTTTTTTAAAAAGATAAGGGAGAAGGGGCTTCGGTTGGAAGCTAAGCTAAGTTACCTTTTTAATTTATTTATTTTTATAATCAAATATCTCTTTTAAGCAACTTAAAATTTTGATTTCCTATCGAGGCATACCGCCTGGAGTTTGTAATGTTATACCCCTATTCTGAACACAATGGAAATGGTTTCGTGTCTTAATTCGATCGTATGGAAAAGATAGCTTTTTGAACCCAATTATTATATTGAATTTTCGATATAAATTTTAGCGCTTTCTATCCCGTACGACCAAATGATAACTCCAAACACTACAAAATTTGAAATCCAATAATAATACATTATTACAGATCCAATGGAACCGGTTTCGTCGAATTCCGAGACCGTGCCCCCGATCGCTATTTTAACTCGTTGATTAAATCGACGATTTCAAATCTTTACGAAATCACTTTAAAATCCAATTTTAAAACTTATTTACCCAATTCTAATTCAGATATAATTTACATAAATATTAGAAATCATTTCGATTTCATATTCAACTCCAATTCATTTATTTAAGCGATTTTTAATTATTAACTCAATAATTAAATTTATTAATTAAATCACTATATATGGAACTTAAGTTTTTATTACACTATTTTTGATCGATAAACTTCATATTGAAATTCCGTTCACATCCCAAAACTCAACATTTAAAATGAATTAAATCTTCAGAATTAACGACCAAAAATCCGGGTCGTTACAATTGGAAAAACCTTTCCTTTAGACCTTTCGAAACCATTGGAAACCAACCCTTCGAAACCTTCTTTAAAAACTTTCAAAGTTATTAAAAACCTCAAACCCTTCAAAAGCATTTGGGTTCAATTTAAAACATGTGAAAAACACCTTTTGAAATCATTCAACACTAACTAGTCGAAACCTTTGGGTTATTCTTTTAAAAATCAGTAAGGGTCACAAGCAATAAGGTCGAAAGCTTACTCTTTCGAAAGCTATAATTGAGTTGAGAAGTGATGGTGTTGAAACCACCCTTTCCGGAAGCATTGGAGAAGCGGAAGAGTTTTTTATAAAACAAAACAGCCCCCTTCGAAAGCTCTATTTCGAAAGGTAGAAAGCGGCAGCAAAGGCTTCAACATAGTCGAAATCTATTATTTAAAAACAAAGGAGCTACTATTTCGGAACCTTCCTTTAAAACCATTGACTTAGTTGAAAGAAGACTTAGTCGAAAGCTATTTCTTGAAACACAAGCGCAACCTCTTAAAACCTTTCTTTAAATCAATTGACCTAGTCGGAAGCCAACTAAGTTGAAAGCTACTTAGTCGAAAGCAAGCAGACACTTTTTCTCATTTAAAACAAAAAAGCGCTTCGACCCTTTCGGAACCCCTTGGTCTCTACTCTTACCTTCCGCCTTTGTCCAATTCACTGTGTACCAAGATGTTAATACTATGTGCATTGGTTTGTGGAAGGAGGTGAAAGGTCTTAGTCGAAAGCTACCTGGGCGAAACCAAAAGAGGCGAAACATGCTTTTAATATGAATATCTGATTTTAAACCTTTTTAAGTAAACTTTTTAACTAACCTACCTTGTCTGTAAAACTCTTATTGGTTGTTAATTTTTCTTTTCTAAAAGTACTGCCATAATTTCAGAATTAATTAATTTAAATCATTTGCAAAATACCCCTTCTCCTTAATTAAATATATAAAACATTTAAATCCCATACTTTAAATAATTTTATATATTCATCAAAACACTTTGGAAAATTCTACAAAAATTCCAGAAAATCCATTTTAATATGTTTTCTAACATATGAAAAAATTTAGACCCAAATTAATTATTATTTACCCGTAAATTATTTATAACCCAATAAATCATTCTCTTCACTAGAAAATTAATATAAAATCCACCCTAATTCAAAAAATTATGAAAATTGAAACCCATCTTGAAAATAACATTTTTGGTCTATATCTAAAATCGCAAGGCATTTGGATGTCATTAAATAAGGTTTTCACATCAAAACATATCATAGAACTTATATGAACAAGCATAAATCATCAACATGTATATATAAACATTTTGCTCTTCAAATCATGGCTAAATCATGCAAGATAAATTTGGGTTTCATCTTAAAACCAAAATCATTTAGAAAACTTGAGATGTAGAAATTATTCACCTTAGCTTTGTGATTAGGATATGAGATTTGATCTTGATTAAGTTGATTTGATTTTTCCTCTTAAAAACTTTAGCCTTCCTCTTCTTCTCCTTTGCTAATGGTGGTCGGCCTTAGTGTAGTTTTTGTTCGAGAAAATTTGTAATGAACATGTGTTTTAGTTTCCTAAAGGTTTAGGGTATAAGTTTAATCATTTTTCTATTTTGCCCTTCCTTATTTCCTAACACTTAAATCCATATTAGTTCATTTTATCTATTTATTAACATGGCACGACTACACCTTAATTTAATCACAAATCTCAATCATTAATCAACACATTATTTTATTTAATTTAACTAATTAAATATCCTAAATAATGTCACTAAAAATATGGGGTGTTACAATCTCCCCTCCTTAAAGAATTTCGTCCTCCAAATTACGATAAGGAACACAACAAACAATCAAAGGTAAAACATACCATCAAACAAATCAGGATAAGCGTCTCTAATCCTGCTCTCAGTCTCCTAAGTACAGTCTCTAGCATCGTCACTCTACTGGACCTTTACTAATCGGACTGTCTTGTTCCTTAACTTCTTCTCGTCTCTCGCGGCTATCCGAATAGGCTTCCTAACTATAGTCATGTCGGGTTCCACTACTAAATCCTCTAACACAGTCGGTGCTATAGTAATGTCTGGATCCCTAATACACTTCCTTAGATGAGATACATGGAGAACATCGTGGACACCTGCCAAATTGCTCGGCAAGTCTACTCTATACGCAAGTTTCCCAATCCTTTCTAAAATAAGAAATGGTCCTACGAACCTGATAACACCTTTCATCGGCGATACTTTGGCAAAAACATGATCTCCAACAGAGAACTCTAAATCTTTCCATCTTCTATTTGCATGGGTCTTCTTCCTAGATTGAGCTTCCTTCATTCTTGCCCTTATCAACTCAATCTTCTCTGCGACATCTCTAACCAAATCTGGACCAAGTACTAATCTATCTTCCATATAAAGCTTCAAACGGTGCCATCCCAATGCTAGCTTGATAACTGTTGTTATATTCAAACTCGACCAGATGAAGGGGCCAACATCCCTCTCCATGCCTTCCCAGAAGAAACTTCTCTTCATATCTTGATACATCTTCGTTCCTCGTGGATGAATAGTGAACTTCAAATGATGGAATTCCTCCAAAACTTCCTTCCTTATGTCTCCCACATTTGGAACACATAATCTACCCTTCTTTCTCAACCATCATCTTTGGTCAAGATGGAAATCCTTTAAGTCATCACTCTCTGTTTCATCCCTTAATTTCCTAATCCTTTCAGCTAACACTGGATCCTCTTCCTATTTAGAAGCAATCTTCTCAATTAGTACTGGCCGGACTTCTAAACAAGATAACACAGCAGATTCTCCACTAGACCCAACCTCGAATCTCCACTGTACTCTGCATGTCGACAACACTTCCAAATATTTCCACTCAGCAATCATTGCCAATACTGCATTCTGATGTTTCCTGCTAAGTGCATCTACAATGTTGTTGCCTTTCCCTGGTGTGTACTCTATCCAAAATCATAAGCAGTAATAAACTCCAACCACCTCTGTTGTCTCATGTTCAGCTACTTCTAAGAGAACAAGTACTTCAACGACTTATGATCCGTATAAAGTTCAAACCTTTCTCCCAAAAGGTAATTTCTCCACACCTTTAAAGCAAAAATAATGGCAGCTACCTCCAAGTCGTGCGTCGGGTATCTAACCTCATGTGGTCTAGGCTGTCTAGAAGCATAGGCAATCGCTTTACCTCTCTGCATTAACACTGCTCCTATTCCAGTTCCACATGCATCTGTATTAAATACCAAATCTTGATTCCCCTCTGGAACAACTAATACAGGTGCATGGGTCAATAAGTGTTTCAAGCTCTGGAATGCTTCCTCACACTTATCGGTCCATGCAAACTTCACATCATTTTGCGTTAGCTTGGTCATCAGTGCTACTATCCTCGAAAAATCCTTTATGAACCTCCTTTAATATCTAGCCAATCCAAGAAAACTTCTTATCTCAGTCATTGTTTCTGGCCTCTTCCAGCTATTCACTGCTTTGATCTTAGTTGGATCAACTGCCAATCCTCTTTCCGAGACTACATAACCAAGGAACTTCACTTCCTTCTTCCAAAAATGACACTTCAAAAACATCGCCTTCAGCTGATGTTCTCTCAAAGTCTCAAGGAGCACTCTAAGATGAACTTCGTGCTCTTTCTCATCCTTAGAGTATATCAAAATATCATCTATGAACACCAACACGAATCTATCCAAGTGCTCTTTGAAAATTCGGTTCATTAAGTCTACAAAGAATGCCGACGCATTAGTTAGTCTGAATGGCATAACTAACCATTCGTACGATCCATATCTGGTCCTAAATGCCGTCAAGGTTATACTATCTTCTACCACCCTAAGTTGACGGAAACCTATAGCCAAATCCAACTGAGAAAATACCTTGGCTCCACTCAACTAAACGAACAAATCATCAATTCTTGGCAATGGATATCGATTCTTTATCATCTTCTCATTCAGCTTATGATAAACGATACATAACCTTAACGATCCGTCCGCCTTCTTCACAAACACTGCGGCTGCTCCTCAAGGTGAGCTACTCGGTCTAATAAAAATCTTGCCTTCTAAGTCCACCAAAAGCACCTTCGGTTCCTTCATCTCTGTAGGTGTCATCCTGCTTGGTGGCCTACTCACCGATTCTGCTCCAGGCACTAAATCTATTCGAAACTCTATGGTTCATTTCGACGGCAATCCAACTACCG
This sequence comes from Allium fistulosum, assembly GCA_030737815.1. NCBI lineage: Eukaryota > Viridiplantae > Streptophyta > Magnoliopsida > Asparagales > Amaryllidaceae > Allium > Allium fistulosum. The sequence continues at coordinate 489,630,950 of CM060905.1, read as the reverse complement.
GCTCAAACACATCCGCGAATTCTCTAACCCTGAAGACGTGATTCAACTCATCTTCTAACTCCATAACACCCAACAAAGCATTCACCTCACAACTGGGATTCTCTATAGTATAAACTATCCAATCACTACAATCAGGGTGTCTAAGCGATATTTTCCTATCATGGCAAAATATCCTAGCATCATACTCGCTTAACCAATCCATGCCTAATATAATTCTGAACCAAACAAAGTCAAACACATGCAAACAGCAAACAAAGGTATGACCTAACAAATCAAATTCTAAATGGTCACACTTCATCCCAAGTGTTGCATACCCTCCTATCGGATTTGCAACTCTTAACGAGTAACTAAATATGTGGGTTCTAGGTTAAGCTTATCTACCAAACTTCGAGGTATTTTAGAATACGATGCACCAGTATCAAATAAAATGCTAACATACATATCGTCAATCTGAAGCGTACCTCCTAACACAGCCTTTCCATTCTCTTGCACTATCGGCTTCGAAGTAGCAGGCTCCAATGCAAATACCTGGCATTTTTCTCCTTTATCTAGCTCTTTGCACTGGTTCTTGTAGTGCCCAACTTGATCACAATTGAAGCATCTAACTCCTTTCTTCTCAGCAGCCTTCTTTCCTTTGCATGTCCGGCACTCATGAGCATAATGGCCTTTCTTATCACACTTGTAACAGACAACTTCTGACTTTCCCTTCTACGCTGCTCCTCCCTTCTGAGCATTCTTCTTGTGGAAAAACTTCCTCTTCTGGCCTTGTCCGACCTTGTAACAACCCGTATTTTTACGGATCGAATATTTGTAAAACAGTTGTCATTTGGTCATATAGAAGATAAGCCGTGTGTAGCTTAGGTCGTCTGGAAGATAAGTCGTGTGGTGGCTTAGGTCGTGGGGTAGGTTAGGTCGAGTAGTAGTTAGGTCGGGTGAGCGACTTAAGGGATTGGAGCGACCTAAGGAAGTTGGCGACTAAAGGTAGTGGACGACCTAAGAGTTAGCAACCTACAGGAATCGGCGACTTAAGGTTTAAGCGACTTAAGGAAAGACAGCGACCTAAGGAACTAAGCGAGTTAACGACCTAAGAAGGTTAGGTCGTGGACGAGCTAAGGAGATAAGTGGGATGAGTCTTTAGGTCGCGTGGATGTTAGGTCGTATCCTAGTTAAGTTGTTAGATCGTGTAGTGTTAAGTCGCGCAAGGGCTTAAGTCGTAGGTCGCGCATTAGTGTTGAGTCTTAGGTCATGATATTTTAGGTCGTGGAAGCGCATATGCGATAGGTCGCTAGGTCGTGCGCATGTGTGTGTGGTTAAGTCGCGTGAAGGCTTAAGGGGTTAGGTCGCTGAGTGTTAGGTCGTGAGCGACCTAGGAGCGAGCTAAAGTTAAGTCGTATGGACGTTAAGTTGTTGAGTCGAGTGTGTGCTAAGTCGCAAGTTGTTAAGTCGTGCACATGAGTTAGGTCGTGAGCGACCTATGATTCAGTTAGGTCGCGCACTTGTGTTGTCGTTAGGTCGCGTGTGTGTTAGGTCGTTAGGTCAGGGTTTTTAGGTCGGCAACTGTTAGGTCGGCAACTGTTAGGTCGTGGACGACCTAAGAGCGAATGACCTAAGGGAAATCAGCCTATAAATAGGCGGGTTCTTCTTCATTTTTGGGATCCGGATTTTTGAAGCGACGAAGTGCTGCCATTTTGAGAGCTCGAGTTCTACGCTTCTTCACTTCTTTTCTCCACTCTAATCTTGTGATTTCTTCCATCCAAGATCGAAGATCAAATCGAAGATCCAAGAGCTTAGATTGAAGATCTTCATCCATCGAAGAGAGATTTCATCGTTTGAAGCGGAGTTTTGATAGATCGAGTTAGATTCTTCACTGTCCAGATCTGAAGTGTGTTGCTTTTGAGGTGTTTAGGTGATTTGGTGAGTGGTGATTATCTCTCACACGGATCCAAAGGAGTATATCGGATTGATGGCTTGATTTGGTGTTAAAATAGTGATTTCCATGCATTTTCATAAACTTAAGTGTAGATTTATTGTTCATGATGATTTGACATCCATTTTCCTACATGTTAAACTATGCAAGTTCATTCATCAAGTTGTAGAGATATTGCTCATGATTCATGCTTGTTAGATTTAGACTCTTTATTTACAAGATTGCCATTATTGTTATAATTGTTTATTTGATCATGTTTGAATGCTTGATTACTTGGATTAATGTTTGACTTGATTGATTGTTGTAAATTAGTTGATTGTTGATTTGATTTGGACAAGTTAGTCGAAGATGATTCAAAAGCTAAGGGAAAGGCTCTTGAATTGGAAAAGCTTCTCGTGGCATATGTGGCGGATGATGAAGCTCATATGGATAGATTTGATGATGTTGATGTTGAGGTGAGGCTTTGCTATGATGAGATAAAGCGAGGCATGGTATGAGATAGCCTTGGTTTAATCCAGACGGGATCATTCCAAGCATGTTGATAACTCGATGAAAGGGTTCGAGTTGAGGATAATGGTTTGCTCGAGAGGCGCTTGAGCTAGTATGGAAATAGTCGTCGAGGAGGATGACTAGAAGGCTGAGATTTCATCGTTGTTGATGGTTCTAGCAGGCTCAAAGCAAGAGTACGTTGGGCAGATTCGATAGTCCCTAAAGACTATGATTGTAGTCGAGTACTCTGGGCAGATTCGATAGTCCCAGGCACGGGCTGCGATGACGTGCGGAGTTATGTCTAGAACCGGGGTTTCCAATAACCCTTGACGGACGGCTGAAAGAATGTGCCGGTCATTCAATTAACGGTGGTATCGAAGCAATGATAACAGTGATAGCCAGAGTCATGGATGTTTGGTTAGATCGTCATTCGGTCTCAAGAGCAGTGTTTTCTGGGTGCTTATCTGATCTTGGTTTAGGCCTTGGGGGTTTGTGCTTAGAAAACATCGCCCTTCACTCGAGTGATAATTACTTTACTTTAAATGTTTGCTTTGCTATGTTTACTTCTGCTTAGTGTGTCTAGGGGCTATCACTGTAGAAAGAGGTGGAGTGGGAGGGTTGGATTCCTATTCCTCTTACATTTATGCTCTTTTGGTATGTTGTTAGTTAATTTACCGCTCACTAAGACTGTTGTCTGACTCAAGGTTTTATGTTCAACTCTTATTACCTTGGGCTATTCATCCATTTTGGGATGGGCAGACTAGGTAGTAGGTGACAGGTGCTGATCTTAGTTTCTCACGAAGCTGATGACGAAGACGGGCCAGAGGCTTGCATATTATTTTCTTACTATATGTACTGGATGTTCCGCTGCTTTGTATAATTCTCTGAGTGTTATGTAGTGAGGCTTGATGTATTGACTATTCAGATGTTTGTATCCAACTATTATGAGGTTTAACAGAGATTATGTTCTGTAAAGCTTCACTATATATACTTTCTATTGTATTTTATCCATGCGCTGTGAGTTATACGATAGATTCTGCTATTTTAATTTAACCTTGGCAATCGTCCAACGCTGCCTGGCACACTTTACAGCGCATTATTTCTATGTTCAAGTGCAGGGGTCATGGGCGGTCGTCACATTTGGTATCAGAGTTTTGGTTAATCGATTTTACCCAACGCTCGCTGACGTAACTACGTATGAGAGACGTAATTGTATTTTGATGGATGATTACTATATATAATATAGTAGCTTAGAATGATTTGAACCCCTTATGCAGTTGTTTCTCAAGGTGTATTAATCATTCCTTTTTATAGATATTAAGGATGAGTCAAAGAGGGAGACCAGCTGCTAGGGAAGGCCGTGCTACTGAGGGGGCTGCTGATTATGCTGCTATGTTCGAGGCTATGATGACTTCGATCATGAGAAGGATGCCAGATCCAGGGCCATCAGTAGATGTTGGAGTTCAAGTTCAAACTCCAAAACCGGTGGATTTTGCTAAGCTGTGTAAAGATTATACTGCTCTTGGAGAAAAGGTTTTCTTGGGAACAAAATCAACTATTGAAGTCCAGAGGTGGATAGATGCTTGTAGAAGGATCTTTGGTGATTTGGGAATCGAGGATGCAACCAAAAGGAAGCTAGCATCAAGACAGCTTCAAGGAAGAGCTTCTGATTGGTGGAACTCTATCACCATTGATATTCCGGAGGAAGAAATTACTTGGGAGCAATTCCAAGCCAGATTTGAAGCTAAGTTCATTTCTACTGCTCATAAATCTGTTCTGTTCAAGAAGTTTGTGGAGCTCAAGCAAGGTGGAAGACCAGTTCTTGAGTATGTTTCTGAGTTTGAAGCTTTGTCCAAGTATGCCCGGTCGTATATTGAATCTTCATATCAGAAGAACGAGAAGTTTGTGACAGGCTTGGACAGTTATCTTGGGAGGCAGTTAGTGGATCATTTGGACGATTCATTTGAGAAGCTTGTAGAGAAGGCTCTCAGGCACGAGAATTTGTTTCCTAGAGAAGGATCTGTTGTTGCTATGACCAAGGAGGAGTTTAAACCACAGCAGGGTGGAAACAAGAAGAGGAAGCAGCAGCAGCAGAAGGGTAAGGATAGTCAGAAGAAGCCGAAGGGCGAAGTGACCTGCTACAATTGTCAGCAGAAGGGCCATTTCTCCAGAGATTGCAAGAATCCAAAGGTGCCGATGAAGTGTCACAACTGTGACAAGCCGGGGCATATTAGGAGGAATTGTCCAGAACCGCGGAGGGACAAGCAGATTGTGCAAGCTTATGCTTTGGTGGTTGTTCCATCATCTTCAAAAGCTCCTACCGCTGAAGAGAAAGGAAAGAGTGTGGTGGTTCAGGGTACTCTTTCCATTTGTGGTGTTCCAGTTAGAGTGTTATTTGATACTGGGGCGTCGCATTCTTTTGTTTGTAATGAACTTGTAGGCCGGTTGGGTTTAGAACCGGATATCGTTGATAGGCCATTGGTTGTGACTAATCCAGTTGGGGGTTCGTCTTGTCTGTGTATGTTATGCCGTGGTCTGATTGTATCGAGTCATGATTGCTCTTTTGTTTGTGATTATTTTGTTCTGAACTTTGCGAGGTTCGGAATTATTTTGGGTATGGACTGGCTTAGGAAGTATGCGGCAAAGGTTGATTGTGAAAGGTTGGAGGTGACAGTCGAGAATGTGGAGGGGCGAAAGGTTGTGATACGATGTAAGCATGAGGAAGGCGTCTTCATGAGCTTCATGTATTCGCTGGTTGTTCCACGGGATGGACTGTCATCTGTGCCAATCGCTAATGGATTTGAGGATGTCTTTGATGAGGTCAAAGGGTTACCGCCGCATAGAGAGATCGAGTTTCGTATCGATTTAGTTGAAGGAGCCAGACCTGTTGTGATACCTCTTAGGCGGATGGCGCCTAGGGAACAGCAAGAGTTGAGGGTGCAAGTTGATGATCTTTTACAGAAAGGATTCATTCGGCGTAGTGTGTCCGAATGGGGTGCACCAGTTGTGTTATAACCAAAGCGGATGGATCGTTGAGGTTGTGTGTGGATTATCGTGAGCTGAATAAAGTGACTAAGAAGAACAAGTATCCATTGCCGAGAATAGACGACTTGTTTGATCAGCTTCACGAAGCTAAGGTGTTTTCTTAGATGGATTTGGCAACGGGATTTCACCAGTTAAGAGTGGCTAAGGATAGTGTGCCGAAGACTGCTTTCAGGACACCATCCGGTTTCTTTGAGTGGCTGGTAATACCATTTGGATTGACCAATGCACCAGCATATTTTGTGGATCTTATGAATAGAGTGTTCAGAGATCAGTTGAACAAGTTCGTACTAGTGTTCGTGGATGATATTTTGATTTACTCCAGAACTGAAGAAGAGCACAAGACGCACTTGCGTATTGTTTTGGAAATCTTACGGAAACATCAACTGAAGGCTAAGTTTTCGAAGTGTCACTTCTGGAAGAGTGAAGTGAGGTTCTTAGGCCATATTATCTCTGGAAATGGAATAGCGGTTGATCCCGCTAAGGTGGCAGCAATCCAGGATTGGGTTAGACCTAAGAATGCATCTGATGTGAGAAGTTTTCTTGGATTAGCAAGATATTATCGTCGATTTATCAAAGTCTTTTCCAAGGTAGCTGCACCCTTAACAGGATTGATGAAAAAGAGTCAAGTGTTCAGATGGGATGCTAAGTGTGAGCAAGCTTACGGAATCCTGAAAGAGTGATTGACAAGTGCTCCTGTTTTGACTATTCCAAGTGGAAATGATGGGATGGTGGTTTACACCGACGCATGTGGTACTGGACTTGGAGCAGTGCTGATGCAGAAGGGTAAAGTTGTGGCGTATGCAAGTCGACAACTGAAGCCGCATGAAAGGAATTATCCGACTCATGATTTGGAGTTGGCGGCGATTGTTTTTGCTCTGAAGATGTGGAGACATTATCTATTGGGAGTTCGATTCGAGTTGTTTACAGATCATAAGTCGTTGAAGTATCTTTTCTCCCAAAAGGATTTGAATCTTCGGCAGCAACGATGGCTAGAGTTTTTGGCATCATATGATTTTGGTATAGCCTATACTCCGGGAAAGGGTAACGCAGTGGCAGATGCGTTAAGTCGAAGACATGCAGGATTGGGAGCCATGTTTTCAGAATGGAAGAATCTCGAGTATTTAGCTGGATTTGACATCAGGCCCAGATGTGAATTGGAACCTGAGATGTTGGCAAACTTATCTATAAGACCTACTCTTGTGGGAAGAATTGGCGAGAGCCAAAAGCGAGACGATAAGCTTGTCAAGATTATCCGTGATTTGAAATCTGGATTGGACCCAGAAAAGGATAAAGGATTCGAGGTCGATCGAGAGGGTTGGCTTCGGAAGCAAGGACGACAAGTTGTTCCCGATATACATGAATTGAGAAATGAAGTTCTGAAGGAAAGTCATCACTCAAACTTGACAATTCATCCAGGTGGAAATAAGATGTATCGGGATATGAAGAGAACCTATTACTGGGAAGGTATGAAGAAGGATGTTGGAAATTTTATTTCCAAGTGCATGAACTGCCAGTTGGTAAAAGCCGAACAGAAGAAGCCAAGTGGATTGCTTCAGCCATTAGAAGTTCCTACATGGAAGTGGGAGCAAATATCGATGGATTTTATCGATGGACTACCTAGGACAAGAGCGGGAAATGAGGGGATTTGGGTCATCGTAGATCGTTTGACTAAGAGTGCAAGATTCATTCCTGTTCGATCAACCAGGACTGCATCAAAGTTGGCTGAGCTGTATGTTAAGTGGATAGTTCGATTCCATGGTATTCCGAAGAGTATAGTGAGCGATCGAGATCCTTTGTTCACTAGTGGATTTTTGGAAGAGCTTCCAGGAAGTTTTGGGAACCAAGTTGTGTTTGAGTACAGCTTATCATCCCCAAACAGATGGTCAGACTGAGAGAGTCAATCGAGTTTTGGAAGATCTCCTTAGAGCATGTGTTTTAGATTTCGGAGGATCATGGGAAGATCATCTTCATTTGGTGGAATTTTCGTATAATAACAGTTACCAGTCAAGCATTGGTATGGCACCGTATGAAGCATTGTATGGAAGACCGTGTAACTCTCCGACATGTTGGTTGGAAACAGGAGAAAAGCTGATACTTGGGCCAGAAATGATTCGACAGACTTCAGATTGCATAGAAATCATTCGGCAACGAATGAAGACAGCCCAAGACCGTCAGAAAAGTTATGCCGATAAGCGTCGTAAGGATTTGGAATTCGACGTAGGTGATATGGTTTTTGTGAAGATTTCTCCACTGAAGAATGTTATTCGATTCGGGAAGAAAGGGAAATTGACTCCGAGATTTGTTGGACCATTCCCGATTATCGAGCGAATTGGAAAGCTCGCTACAAATTGGAGTTACCAGAAAAGATGTTGAGTGTGCACAATGTTTTTCATGTATCGTATCTACGGAAGTATGTGCACGACTCGAATACAGTGGTTTCTGCTGATAGCTGTGAAGATTTTGAGGTAGATACAGTTGTAGAGAGACCTCGTAAGCCGCTTCGTGTTGTGGAAACTGACACGAAACAGCTTAGGAGGAAGGTAGTTAAGTTGCTCAAGATACAATGGAGTGATGATGTTAACGACTGTACATGGGAAGTGGAAGAGAGGATGAAGGCAGCTCATCCTGAACTCTTCAAGGTATGGCCATAAGGTGTCGTGGCATCTCACGACATTGTAACTTGTTCTAGTTTTAGAATTCAGCATGCTAGGCTAGAATTGGTGCATGGTTTGTTGATTGCTATGGATGGTAGGCATGCAGAATAGCTTTTGATTGCCCTTGTTTGTTTGGAATTTCGGGGGCGAAATTACTAAGGGGGAGAGAATGTAACGACCCGTATTTTTACGGATCGAATGTTTGTAAAACAGTTGTCATTTGGTCGTATAGAAGATAAGCCGTGTGTAGCTTAGGTCGTCTGGAAGATAAGTCGTGTGGTGGCTTATGTCGTGGGGTAGGTTAGGTCGAGTAGTAGTTAGGTCGAGTGAGCGACTTAAGGGATTGGAGCGACCTAAGGAAGTTGGCGACTTAAGGTAGTGGACGACCTAAGAGTTAGCAACCTACAGGAATCGGCGACCTAAGGTTTAAGCGACTTAAGGAAAGACAGCGACCTAAGGAACTAAGCGAGTTAACGACCTAAGAAGGTTAGGTCGTGGACGAGCTAAGGAGATAAGTGGGATGAGTCGTTAGGTCGCGTGGATGTTAGGTCGTATCCTAGTTAAGTTGTTAGATCGTGTAGTGTTAAGTCGCGCAAGGGCTTAAGTCGTAGGTCGCGCATTAGTGTTGAGTCTTAGGTCGTGATATTTTAGGTCGTGGAAGCACATATGCGGTAGGTCGCTAGGTCGTGCGCATGTGTGTGTGGTTAAGTCGCGTGAAGGCTTAAGGGGTTAGGTCGCTGAGTGTTAGGTCATGAGCGACCTAGGAGCGAGCTAAAGTTAAGTTGTATGGACGTTAAGTTGTTGAGTCGAGTGTGTGCTAAGTCGCAAGTTGTTAGGTCGCGCACATGAGTTAGGTCGTGAGCGACCTATGATTCAGTTAGGTCGTGCACTTGTGTTGTCGTTAGGTCGCGTGTGTGTTAGGTCGTTAGGTCAGGGATTTTAGGTCGGCAACTGTTAGGTCGGCAACTGTTAGGTCGTGGACGACCTAAGAGCGAACGACCTAAGGGAAATCAACCTATAAATAGGCGGGTTCTTCTTTATTTTTGGGATCCGGATTTTTGAAGCGACGAAGTGCTGCCATTTTGAGAGCTCGAGTTCTACACTTCTTCACTTCTTTTCTCCACTCTAATCTTGTGATTTCTTCCATCCAAGATCGAAGATCAAATCGAAGATCCAAGTGCTTAGATTGAAGATCTTCATCCATCGAAGAGAGATTTCATCGTTTGAAGTGGAGTTTTGATAGATCGAGTTAGATTCTTCGCTGTCCAGATCTGAAGTGTGTTGCTATTGAGGTGTTTAGGTGATTTGGTGAGTGGGGATTATCTCTCACACGGATCCAAAGGAGTATATCGGATTGATGGCTTGATTTGGTGTTAAAATAGTGATTTCCATGCATTTTCATAAACTTAAGTGTAGATTTATTGTTCATGATGATTTGGCATCCATTTTCCTACATGTTAAACTATGCAAGTTCATTCATCAAGTTGTAGAGATATTGCTCATGATTCATGCTTGTTAGATTTAGACTCTTTATTTACAAGATTTCCATTATTGTTATAATTGTTTATTTGATCATGTTTGAATGCTTGATTACTTGGATTAATGTTTGACTTGATTGATTGTTGTAAATTAGTTGATTGTTGATTTGATTTGGACAAGTTAGTCGAAGATGATTCAAAAGCTAAGGGAAAGGCTCTTGAATTGGAAAAGCTGCTCGTGGCATATGTGGCGGATGATGAAGCTCATATGGATAGATTTGATGATGTTGATGTTGAGGTGAGGCTTTGCTATGATGAGATGAAGCGAGGCATGGTATGAGATAGCCTTGGTTTAATCCAGACGGGATCATTCCAAGCATGTTGATAACTCGGTGAAAGGGTTCGAGTTGAGGATAATGGTTTGCTCGAGAGGCGCTTGAGCTAGTATGGAAATAGTCGTCGAGGAGGATGACTAGAAGGCTGAGATTTCATCATTGTTGAAGGTTCTAGCAGGCTCAAAGCAAGAGTACGTTGGGTAGATTCGATAGTCCCTAAAGACTATGATTGTAGTCGAGTACTCTGGGCAGATTCGATAGTCCCAGGCACGGGCTGCGACGACGTGCGGAGTTATGTCTAGAACCGGGGTTGCCATTAACCCTTGACGGACGGCTGAAAGAATGTGCCGGTCATTCAATTAACGGTGGTATCGAAGCAATGATAACAGTGATAGCCAGAGTTATGGATGTTTGGTTGTATCGTCATTCGGTCTCAAGAGCAGTGTTTTCTGGGTGCTTATCTGATCTTGGTTTAGGCCTTGGGGGTTTGTGCTTAGAAAACATCGCCCTTGACTCGAGTGATAATTACTTTACTTTAAATGTTTGCTTTGCTATGTTTACTTCTGCTTAGTGTGTCTGGGGGCTATCACTGTAGAAGGAGGTGGAGTGGGAGGGTTGGATTCCTATTCCTCTTACCTTTATGCTCTTTTGGTATGTTGTTAGTTAATTTACCGCTCACTAAGACTATTGTCTGACTCAAGGTTTTATGTTCAACTCTTATTACCTTGGGTTTTTCATCCATTTTGGGATGGGCAGACTAGGTAGCAGGTGACAGGTGCTGATCTTAGTTTCTCACGAAGCTGATGACGAAGATGGGCGGGAGGCTTGCATATTATTTTCTTACTATATGTACTGGATGTTCCGCTGCTTTGTATAATTCTCTGAGTGTTATGTAGTGAGGCTTGATGTATTGACTATTCAGATGTTTGTATCCAACTATTATGAGGTTTAATAGAGATTCTGTTCTGTAAATCTTCACTATATATACTTTCTATTGTATTTTATCCATGCGCTGTGAGTTATACGATAGATTCTGCTATTTTAATTTAACCTTAGCAATCGTCCAAGGCTGCCTGGCACACTTTACAGCGCATTATTTCTATGTTCATGTGCAGGGGTCATGGGCGGTCGTCACAGACCTGGACCTCCTTCTCCTTCTTCTTCTCCAAACAAGCAAGCATCTCTTCTTGTCTTAACGCCATTTCCACAACTACATCACATGGATCTCTAATGTGCGGCAAAGTATCCCTCGCCAATTCTGGCTTCAAACCTCTAATAAACTTTTCATTCCTTTTCATCATCGTGTCAATGGTGGCATACCATACCTAGCCAATTCTTCAAACCTGCTAGCATACTCCAGAACTGACATTTCTCCTTGTTCCAACTCAGTGAACTTCCTAATCAAGACAGACTGTGCTATTACTGACATGAACCTTTCTTGAAACCTCCTTCTAAACTCTACCCACGTCATAGTCTCTTCATCTACACCAGCAGTTACATTATTCCACCAAAACAATGCAGCTCCCTGAAGCCGTTTTGAAGCAAGTCTCATTTTCTGCTCGTCATTGAGCCCTAAGTCAGCAAAAAGCCTTTTACAGTGTAGCGGCTAGTTTTCCACCTCGATAGCATCCTCAGTTCCAATAAACGGCTTTCACCCAAGCCTAGCATAATCTCTGCTCAAGTTAGCATACTAATTTCGGAGCTTCCTGAACTCCTCCTCCAGCAACATTTCCTCCAACAACTCCAGCTACGATTCCATCTTGCATCATGTTCACGAAAAACTGATACATGGCTCCCATATCTACTTGTGGGACCCCAGCACCAACATTCTCAGCTTGAGCCCGACCTTGACTTCTTCTAGCATTTGGTCGGGCATTTCCATTTGTGGTGGTGCTGTCTCCTCCTAGGTTAACTCTGTCTCTTCTTCCGTCCATGTCTGTATTCAAGCCTCATGAGATACATAAGAATAACCTAATAAAGATGGGAGGCTAGAGATAAAGCGTATACTTATATATAGCAAATACAAGTATGTTACTATAGCGTTATCCTATACCCCGATCTTAACTTTAATTCCTAAGGATTATGTTTTCAAAAATCATTTTTAGTTAAAGTACTTCATAAACCTGTGCTCTGATACCAAGTTGTAACATCCCCTATCTAGAGGCCCAAAACTAAGCGCTACAGATGTTGCAGCTATCTATAGTATTAACTTTCGGCGACTAAATATGGCTATGTTAGTGGTATCTATAATTTCAGAAGCACTTGAATATGAAACAAATCACATATTTCAAAACAACAATTTTCCATTACATTTCAAAAACAGATGTTCCATATTCAAATTACATAATCCCATAACGTTTCCCAAACAATGATAAAATATACTTATTACAAAATACGCCAAGAGCGACATATGAAGATGCCCCATTAGATGATCAAAGTCATAACTAACTTAATACACAGAATAAACACAAAACAAGAATTGCAACTCCTAAATAGCTATCCGTTAGCCTCCTGCTCGCCTTCGGTAGCTTTATTCGTCATCCTACTAAAAACCTGAAAAACCTAAACCCTCAGCCTACTCAAATCAATTTTGAGCACCCGAGAGTTTAAGGAGAAAACATAAAATTCGAGTCAGACATAAAGCCTGGTGTGAATAATACTATACATCTCGATTATTAATGTTTTGTGAGAACACGCCGCTTAGCGGAACGGGTTTCCCCTCACTAACATTCTTTTAAAACATATCCTTTGCTAATCTTTTCCTACAACCAAAAGTGGTTAAATACTGTAAAGCATCATTGTGTAAACATACATATCTGGTAACAAATGGACTGTCTGTCCGAACACTATAGTTTTATTTGGCTGACTCGGGCCTACTAGAAAAAATAACAAAATAATCTAACATTTGTTAGATTCACCTCTTCTAGACGGTCTGTCCTTAACTATCTGTTCAATACTTCTCTTTTAGACGGTCTGTCCCTAACTTAACATCTCCAAGGGTCACCTGATCCTAATGGTTTTACGGGCTCACCAATAACCTATCTATATACAAACATAGATTCCCTTCTTTGTGTAATCATAATTTTAGTCTAACCTATGACAAAGCCCTACACACTGGAATTTGGACTAAATTAGTTGGGGCCAATAGCTAATGTATATGGCGCAACCCTATACTAGTCTCATCTGGTATTCTAATATCTGAGTCATTTTTACTTAGGGATACCTTCCCATAATTATTCCTTGAAAACCTTTTCATCTGAAAATTGATTTAAAACCTTTTAAACTAAACTTAAACAAGGAAAACATTTGTACTCTATGCTTTACTCAAAATCACCTTGCCATGCAATATATACTTTACTCGAATCTTTGTTGATGAAAACTTTGAAGCATTTGAAAGTACCCATTTCAATCCTATTGAAAGTAACTCTTTCGAAACCACATAAAACCCCTTCTTTCATTTAGGCCAAAAGGCCAAATCTTCCTTTCGAAGACATTTACATAAACCTTTCAAAACCATTGAAATTCCTTTTCCTTCGAAAGCTAAAAACCTTAGAGATCCCTCTTTAAAACCATTAAATGTTGCCTTTCGAAACCATTAAGATTCCTTTCCTCTAAACCATTCAAAACCATTGGAAAAACTTTTCCTTTAGACCTTTCGGAACTGTTGGGGAACCACCCCTTCGAAACCTTCTTTAAAACCTTTCGAAGGTATTAAAAACCTTAAACCCTTCAAAAGCATTTGGGTTAAATTTAAAACATATGGAAAAAAACTTTCAAAATCATTCAACACTAACTAGTCTAAACCTTTGGGTTATTCTTTTAAAAATCACTAAGGGTCACAAGCAACAAGGTTGAAAGCTTACTCTTTCGAAAGCTATAATTGAGTTGAAAAGTGATGGTGTCGAAACTACCCCTTTCGGAAGCATTGGAGAAGCAGCAAGGTTATTTATAAAGCAAAACAACCCCCTTCGAAAGCTCTATTTCGAAAGGTAGAAAGCGACAACAAAGGCTTCGACATAGTCGAAAGCTATTATTTAAAAACAAAGGAGTACTATTTCGGAACCTTCCTTTAAAACCACCAACTTAGTCAAAAGCAGACTTAGTCGAAAGCTATTTCTTACAACACAGGCACAACCTCTTAAAACCTTTCTTTAAATCAATTGACCTAGTCGAAAGCCAACTAAGTCAAAAGCTACTTAGTCGAAAACAAGCAGGCGCTTTTTCTCATTTAAAACAAAAAGGCGCTTCGACCCTTTCGAAACCCCATGGTCTCAACTCTTACCTTCCGCCTTTGTCCAATTCATTGTGTACCAAGATGTTGATACTATGTGCATTGGTTTGTGGAAGGAGGCGGAGGGTCTTAGTTGAAAGCTACTTGGGCGAAACCAAAAGAGGCGAAACATGCTTTTAACATGAATTTCTAATTTTAAACCTTTTTAAGTGAACTTTTTAACTAACCTGCCTTGTTTGTCAAACTCTTATTGGTTTCTAATTTTTCTTTTCTAAAAGTACTTCCATAATTTCAGAATTAATTAATTTAAGTCATTTACAAAATGCCCCTTCTCCTTAATTAAATATATAAAACATTTAAGTCCCATACCTTAAATAATTTTATATATTCATCTAAACACTTTGGAAAATTCTACAAAAATTCCAGAAAATCCTTTTTAATATGTTTTCTAAGGTATAAAAATTTCAGACCCAAATTAATTATAATTTACCCGTAAATTATTTATAACCCAATAAATCATTTTCTTCACTAGAAAATTAATATAAAATCCACATTAATTCAGAAAATTTTGAAAATTGAAACCCATCTCGAAAATAACATTATAGTTTATATCTAAAATCACAAGGCATTTAGATGTCATTAAATAGGGTTTTCACATCAAAACATATCATAAAACCTATATGAACAAGCATAAATCATCAACACATATATATAAACATTTTGCTCTTCAAATCATGGCTAAATCGTGCAAGGTAAATTTGGGTTTCATCTTAAAACTGAAATCATTTAGAAAACTGGAGATATAGAAATTATTCATCTTAGCTTTTGTGATTAGGATGTGAGATTTCATCTTGATTAAGTTGATTTGATTTTCCTCTTAAAAACTTTAGCCTTCCTCTTCTTCTCCATTGCTAATGGTGGTCGGCCTTAGTGTAGTTTTTGTTTGAGAAAATGTGTAATGAACATGTGTTTTAGTTTCCTAAGGGTTTAGGGTATAAGTTTAATCATTTTTCTATTTTTCCCTTCCTTATTTTTTAACACTTAAATCCATATTAGTTCATTTTATCTATTTATTAACATGGCACGGCTACACCTTAATCTAATCAAAATCTCAATCCATTAATCAACACATTATTTTATTTTATTTAACTAATTAAATATCCTAAATAATGTCACTAAAAATATGGGGTGTTACATTGATCCCCCATGCACTCCAGTTCGAGTTCGGCATATCCACTACTCTACACATGACTGTTTGTCGCCTAAGAGAACCCCTATGCCAACATGCCCTCCTACTCTATCCAGTGCCACCTGCCACTTGATATTTGATCGACACTTTACTCTTACTAATGCTTGGGTTCATCCCGCTGCATGACAATGTTAATACACAGCATGTCTTAAAAGGGAACTTTTTTCTAAAAATAATGCAAGAACTCCTCTTGATCGCGTGTCTTCCAAGAGGACCTTGAGATACTAAGCGCACAGGTTCATGCCGGGACCACCTATCAACAAAGCAGCATAGTGAAGCTCAAATGTCATTTGCTGGCCTTGGCACTGGATGAATGGCCGGGTTTCTCGATCAATGCTCGCTTCCGAGCCCGTTGACCGGTCTGGCCGATCAGTCAAAACATACTAATAACCCAATGCAAGGGACTTTCCTAGCTATCCAATATACATTACCCTACCAGCCATAGGCAAACAATCAATGACAACAAAAAGTTTCATTGACAACAAGTTTTCAATACAAAAGATTTGTTCTTATTTGATTCAAAAGAGTGTAGGGAACAAGTGCAGTGCCGCTAGGCTTACAAAGATTTTCAATCACTAATAAGTTGAAAAGAAGAAAAAGAGAAATGGGAAAAAAAGCACGTTAACCGCTTTTCAAAGGCATGTCGGACCGTGCTATTATAAGCTACCTAAATCATGCTTGGCTACACTAATGTTACTCCCTCGGCACTACGAGGGATCAATGTTAAAGAAAACTGAGAGTGTTACTATCTTCGAAGCCTTCCACATCAGTTCTTGCAAGGGACCCTGAAAAGCTTCTTGAAAACCTTGCTAAGGAGAAATCCAAGACTTCAACCATGGAAGAAGTAGTAGAAGTGATGGCTGCTATCTTTCCAATAGAGTAGTTGAATGTCCAAACCAATCTGAGGTTAGGAATGTTAGAGCATCAAAGCCAGGAAGCTCCAAGATTCGCTTGAATCATTAGTTCGAGACTGTTGAGCAATCAGCATTAGAAATATAGTTGGAAAGTGCAAGTACGGGTCCAAGCCAAAGGCAAGATCCATCTCAAGAAGCAGAATTCCAAGCAAGCGACCTAAACTGCAACGACAAACACAGTTTGGCCCCCAAAGAGCTGTCACCTTCCTTTTAATCCCAAACAAATTTGGTAAAAACCCAAGTACTCAAGGGTGATGGGAGAGACAAAGGAAGTTGAATTTATCTATTTTTGCCAATAGAAAATTGTGTAAAGTTTGAGTTTGCTAAAGAGATTGCATGTGAATAGCGCCATGGATTCAAAAAGGAAGAAGGGTGAGGTATTTATATACCTCTATATTCAATCGTGGCTGTTATGATCAAAAAGGCAAAAAGGATCTTAGTCGTTCAAAAACCGCTTGGTGCTATGTCACACCATGCATGTGGGCGAAATGACATATCCCTACTACGTCTTGGGAAGCACAACCACCGCAGCCAATGGTGCAATGGCGCATGGATAGTTCGTTAATTGCATAGCAGAACCATCAATCGATGGAGTCCTCATGATTTTACGAGATCGTGTCCACCGATGGGCCATGGATTGGAGGGTAAAATTTTGCTCAATTTTTTCATAAGTAAGAAGGCAGACTATTCAAGGTAACTTGGCCTAGCCTGGTCTGATCTAGGCTGGCTCGGCCCAAGTTAGCTCGTAAGCTAGCAAGGACTAGGGAAAGATTGACTATATTTCATGTGTATGATTATAATATGAATCTAGCCTAGGCCCGCATCGACTCCTCTGCTCAATTGCACGTCAAGCCTTCAGTTGGCGAAGCCTCTCGGCACATCAGCCCTAGTAACCAGTTCGCTCGTCAAGATAAAATGCAAGCCCGGATTATCCCATCTCCTATTGGTCGATCGACTCTCTCTTCATCCCACTTGCAACCTGACTCCAGCCCAGCCCACTTTCTCAAGCATTTCTCCCTCAACTATCTCCAATCAGCATTTGTTGAGAATATCTCAAGGGTGGCCCATCATCGATCCAGCTTCGATACTGCTACCTACGAACTGTACCTTGTCTCATCTCCCTTGACTCGGCGTGCCCTTGACTCTCGTTGATTCCCCGTCCTTTTTATGGTATCAAAAGACCAGCTCGGCCCGTCCTGCCACCTAGGCATGCGGGAGAAAAGCGATAAGAGGTACAATCAGATATACATATTTCTGACAAGATGCATGTCCCATTACCTACGAGAATATTTAATGCAAAGCATGATAGAGCATGCTCCTAGTACAGTTCTATTAACTTTCATTTCAGCCATGCATTCCTTTTATTTGTCAATTGTCTCTTATCAAGTCCACTCAGCCAGATCAATAGCCAAGCGCACTTCACACCTCTTTTGCAGCACGATCTTAGCCATTCCAAGCATCAGTTCAACTACTATAAGAATCTAATGCATGGCCACTTCCAAGGGGTTGGTTGGACCCAGGTGGAGGAGACCTTGGTTAGTTGGTTGGGCCCTCAGTGGAGGGGACCCCGGGTTGGTTGGGCCTTCGGTGGAGAGGACCCCATAAGGTTGGAACCCACGATCCGCCACAGAAGCTCCCTGAGATCAGCAACTCCTTAAGATTAGCATCATTAGTTTTAGGAAAATCATTTTTTTATTCTCTTGTAATTTCTTGTATTATAAGAGAGCCATATAGTAAAGGAACTTCATAGTAGATGTAGGCAGTTGGTCGAACCACTTCACATATTATGTCATTTACCCCCAATGGCTCTTTTTCCTTCATTTTTCTATCAGTAAGCCTAGTGGTTAGCAAGTAACATTTTCTCTTTATAATGCATTATCATTACTTCGAGGTTGATGAAAAATATCATCAACACCATGATTTGTGTTAACAAGAAAACTTGTCAACATTCCCGATGCTATGTGAAAGGTAGTTAAACTCAAACATATCCATGTTGATGGTGGATCTCTACTTTTGAAGCATACCTTTCAACCAGGTTGTCATAGTCGAAAGGGTTTAAGAAGGTTGTACGTCCTTTCGAACTGGTTGGCTTGATCGAAAGGGTTTAAGAGCTATCTTCACCTTTCGACTGGGTTGACTAAGTCAAAAGGTTTCATGGAATTAGTCTAGAGAGACAACATCTGCTTGAATCCTTTCGTTTGAGTTAATTGAAAGCAATTGATCCTTTTAACTTTTCATTCCTTTCGATCATGTCGGAAGGTACCTTTCTGGTCCTTTCGATCATGTCGAAAGAGACGTATATTTCATTAATAAGTCACAGTTGCTTTCGACTCCATGGTGTCAATACTTTTGATTTGGAACTCATTCGAAAGGGTTGCCGATGTATCTATGGATAGACCCTTTCGAATAAGTTCCACTCCCAATAGTTGTTAGTCAACCATAAATTGGAATCCCCTTCAAAGCATTCCTTTCGACTGTGTCGAAAGGGGTTCTTCTCTTTTGAAATGGTTCTGACTTATAATTTTCTAAGATTCATCCCAATTTCCTTGTATAAGATCGACCCGAGTGTTCCCTAGTTTCATAATTCATCATGGTCAAAACCCCATCATCATTCTTATTTCTGGTGTTAGATGTAGGTTCCGATGATGATGTGTTTCGACCAGGGACCCCCAAGTCGATCCTATGCATTGCATAGATAAAAAGAGATTAAGAGAGAAGGTTAGAATCATGTGAAATTGATCATTAGACAAGCTAATGATCTAAATGATCTTCCTCGTCACCAGACTCCTTGTTGAATAAGCTATCACTCCTTTACTAATAATCCATAATGAGTTACAAGAAATAGAGCTTTTTTCCCCAGTTTGATTTAGGGATTTTATCAGACTTAATTGCAATTAAGAGAGTAGAGTAGAAGAAATGAATTCAAGATTTCAGAATTCGGTCCCCAAAACCTAACCCCTTGGGTCTTATTTATAGATGTAGATTGGCCCCCTTCCGCGCCTATGCTTTCGACTTGGTCAAAAGGACCCCCCTTTATATGCCGTCTCAAGCCTTTCGATTAGGTCGAAAGGCCATGACACCTTTCGACGTTGTCGAAAGGCTTCTTCTTGTTCTTTCTCATTTGATCCTACGCTTCCTTTATCTTTCCTCACGCCTTTTACTGAGTTGAAAGGGTCCCTTATCAATCTTTCGCCTCTGTTGGCCCTTGTGTATTGCTTTCTTCAGAACACCTTTCGATGTTGTCTGTAACACCCCTAATTTTTGTTTAACATTGTTCAGGATATTTAGTTAGATAAACTAAATGGAATAATGTGATTGATTGGGGAGATGAGATTAATAAATTCAATGGTCGTGTCTTAATGAATGAACTAAAATAAGACTTAACTAAATTAAGAAAGAGGAATTTCCTAAGGGGTAAACTAGGAAATGGGGCTACATTCCTTAGTATAAATCCCTCCCTCCACCTTAATCAACTTTTACTTTCTCATTCATAACTCCTCACCTATATTCGGCCAGCCATTAAAAGCTCAAGGAAGAATAGAAATTGAAGATAAAAGCTAAGGAATTAAAGCTAGGAAATTATCGCATTCTCCAATTAACTAATCAAGGTGAATAATAGTGTAAATCATCTCATTTTTACTTATTATGGTTCGGTTATAGATAGTAACTGAATTTATTTTGCTATGTTGATCATGTTTGGATCTAATAATCATTGTTCAAATAGAATAATGATTTATGGTGATTTATTGGGATTTTTATGGAATTAAAATGATTCTTTTAGAGTAAAAAACCTTAGTAAACGACCTCCAAACGGCTTGATTTTTGGATATCTTGTGTATAACGTAATTTTGGAGATGGGTTTTTAGTTTCATAATTTTCAAAGTTAATATGAATATTTTATGAATTTCCTAAATTGAAAAAGTCATTTATTTCGGATTTTAATTATAAAAATAATAAAATAATGAATTCTGCTTTGAAATTTTTATATGATAAAGAAAATCTTATTTTAGATTTTTGGTGAATTTTCAAAATTTTTCTCAAGTGATTTCGATTTATTATGAATTTTCTAAGCTAAAAGGCTAAATAATTATATTAAAATATTAATATAATTAATTACTTTGAAAATAATTTCTAAAATAATAATTCTGATATGTAGCAGACTTTTTGCAAAGAAATGTCTTTAACCATTAGACATTTGACAAAGAATTACTAAAGAATGTTATTAACTAATAGGAATTTGACAAAGCATAAGTGTGGTTGTTTTCGAGTTATTTACGACACTACCACTGAATCTTTCACCATAAAATCTTCCGCCTAAAAAACCTTTCGTCATAGAACCTTCCACGGTATTTCTGCCGCTTTCTGTAGCGTTTGATGAACCTTTCGACATAGAACCTAAACCCTTCGTTATAGAACCTTCCGCGGCATTTCTGCAGCTTTCTACAGCCTTTTTGATGAACATTTCGTCATAGAACCTAAACCCTTCGTTATAGAACCTTCCACAGCATTTCTGCAGCTTTTTGCAGCGTTTTTGATGAACCTTTCGACATAGAACCGAAATCATTTATCATAGAACCTTCCGCAGCATTTCTGCAGCTTTTTGCAGCGTTTTTTATGAACCTTTCGTCATAAAACCTAAACCTTTCATCATAGAACCTTCCACGACATTTCTGCACCTTTCTGCAGCACTTTTAGTGAACCCTTCGGCCTTGCCGAAAGCAACCCTTCGGCTTTGTCGGAAGCTACCTTTCGGTAGCAGTTGTAAACGTTGCGGAAGTTCTTTTGTAGCAGTTTTCTCCAGCTTTGTTTTAAAAACTTCAAATAGGCATAACTTTCTAACCGTAAGCCCGTTTTTTCATTTTGACCACTCTACGGAAAGGCAAACCATCATTTGAACACGATGGAATAGGTTAAAGACCATAATTCTATGCCTATAAAAAGTTATGGCTAAAACAAAGTTTTATATTTCCGAAGGGGATTGTTTTCTTTGCTTTCGAAAATGTTTTCTTGGTTTTTTTTGCCTTCGAAGGAGATACTTTCGAAGGGGTTGTAAAATTATTTTATTTTGACCAAGTTTTATATTTTAGAAAGGTAGAATTTATGTGATTATAAGGCAGGAGCCTAATGTTTTTAAGAGCTTTCGAAGAGGTTACCATATGAAGAGGTTACCATCGTAAGGTTTTATGACCGAACTCTATTTTTAAAAGAAAAACCATGGCTATATTAAAGGAGTTTTTACAATGGTTTAAGATGATTCTATCTTTGATAAATTAAACCCATAGGAGTGGTATTGCTATGTTGTTATATTGCTTCTTCTAATATAAACATATTCACTTTATAAAGGACCCATAACTGTATTTTGGGGAAAAAGGTTTGGAGAACCAGTTAGGTTAACCCAGTAGTGAATATAAATTGAATAAACTCCTGAATGAGTAAAATATAAAGGAAAGATATTGGTAGGGGCCAATAGGTTTCTAGTAAGTCCATGAAAACTGTATGATATTGGCAGGGGCCAATAGGTTAATAGTTAGCCCATGAAAAATATGTATAAAAGAGGATGTCAAATAGACATGTTCATAGTTAGGCCATGAAAACTATATGTAAATGATGATGTCAGATTGACAGGTTCATAGTTAGCCTATGAAAACTATGTGTAAATGATAATGTCAATAGACAGGTTCATAGTAAGCCCATGAAAACTATGTAATTGGACAGGGAGTCCTTAAATGTTTAACTAGTTATTAGTTAGACCATGAAAACTATTAGGTTAATAGTAATTCTAGAAACTATAATTAAGACAGATAGTCAGAATGAATAGGGATGAGTAATCCAGATTTGATTTTCTTGTTTTGCATATCATCATAATGTTGTGAAATACTATGTTTTTAACCATTGTGGATGTAGGAGTACAGTATATGGTTTTATAAAGGTTTTAGGATACTAGTGAGGGGAAAACCTGTTCTGCTAAGCGGCGTGGTCTCACTAGATATCTATTTGGTTTGAGATGATAGACTATTATTGATACTAGGCTTTATGTTTGGCTTGAAGTTTTTGTTTTCCCCTTAAACTCTCGGGTACTCAATTGATTTTGAGTAGTTTAAGGTTTGGGGTTTTCAGGTTTTCTTAGACGAATAAAGCTTCCGGAGGCATGTAGGAGGCAGATAGTTCTTTAGAGTTTTCTTTTTTGCTATGTATTTGGATGTAAAGGCAGATTTATTAGCCTTACTATATACTCTGATCAACCAAGGGAGCATCTTCATATGTCACTCTTGGCATATGTATAATGATTGTATTTTGCTGAATGTGGTTAACATTTTGGGATTATATAATGAACATGAAATGTTTTTATTTGAATGTGGAAATATGTTTTCCAATTGTTAAATTTTTCCATACTCTTATGATCTGTGTATCAATGTATCTAGCACCAACGTATTTGGTCGCCAAAGATTAATAACTATGGATGACTGTAGCATCCGTAGCCGTCAGTTTTGGACCTCCAAGTAAAGTGGTGTACAATTTGGTATTGGAGCATAGGTTTATGATAAAACATAAAATAAACCAAACGTTTTCAAACATAATCCTAATGAATTAAGGAATAAGATTGGGGTTTGGGTTAACGTTATAGTAATGTACTTGTATTTTCTTTATATATATATATAAGTACGTGTTTCCCTCTCTCTTAGACCATTCTTTTGTATCTTACTAAGGCTCATATGCAGATTTACGAGAAAGAAGATATGGAAACAAGAAACGGAAGAGGAAATCTAGGTGGAGGAAGCACTACAACAAACGGTAATTCTCAACCTAATACTAGGAGGAACCAAGGTCGACAGGCTAATGCTAATGCAAGTGCAGAGGCCAATGTATGTGTTGGAACCCCACCAGTAGATATGGGATGATGTATTAGTTCTTCGTCAAATTGATGCAAGCTGGAGCAGCGGCAGGGGTAGTTGGAGGTAATGCTGTGAATATTGGAGGAGCCAATCTTGTGGCCCCAGTTGGCAATAACCATGCCAAGCTGAGCATGGATTATACCAGTTTGGGAGGAAAGCCTTTTCATGGAATAGAGAATACTGTTGAAGTTGAGAACTGGATTTTGAACTGTGAAAGGATCTTCATAGATTTAGGCTTGGATGATGGAGAGAAGTGAAGGCTAGCCTCTAGACAGTTACAAGGGTTAGCACTTCACTGGTGGAATAGTGTGACAGTCGAAGTTCCGGAGGAAGAGCTGGCATGGGCTGATTTTAGAAGAAGGTTTGAGCAGAGGTTCTTCTCCGAGGTTGCCAAGTCGGCATTGATGAGGAAGTTCATGGATCTTGTGCAAGGAGAGATGTTAGTGATCGAGTATGGTACTAAGTTTGATGAGCTATCTTGGTATGGTTATGCTTCGGTTGACACTGATGTCAGAAGGAATGAAAGATTTATTAGAGGATTGAGGCCAGAGCTTGATAGAATGACTATGACTTATATTAGAGGGCCTTGTCATGTAGTGGTGGAGATGGCCATTCACTATGAGGAGATGCTTTTTGTGTCTAGTAGGGAGAAACCATTTGAGTCCCAAGGCCTTCAGGAAAAGAAAAGGAAATTCTTCAAGAGGAAAGGAGCCTAGAAAGGGGATGCTTCCAAGAAAGCGAAGTCTGATTTAGTGTGTTATGTGATAAGAAGGGCCATTATGCCAACGAGTGCAGATCCTGTAAAGGAAAGAAGCCTGCAGAGAAGAGGAATGTGAAATTCTTCAACTATGACCAAGTTGGGAATTATAAGAGCCAGTGTCCATAGCCAGTCCGGGCGGACAAAGGGAAGGTGTTTGCTATTGGACCACCGTCTTCTTCTAGACCTTCTACCGCAGAGAAAGGGAAACCTGTGATGGAAGGTACGCTTTTGATTCAGAGTATACCAGTTAGAGTACTTTTTGATACTGGTGCATCACACTCGTTTATATCACAATATTTGGTTGATATGTTATGTATAGAACCTACATACCTTGTTACTTCCTTAGGGGTTGCAAATCCAATAGGAGGGCGTGCAACTCTTGGGATGAGATGTGACCAGTTAGAACTTGATTTGTTAGGTCATAAGTTTGCATGCATTTTGTATGTTTTGATTTCGTAGATTTCGGGATCATTTTGGGTATGGATTGGTTGGGTAAGTATGAGGCTAGGATATTTTGCCAGGATTGGGAAATATCGTTGAGGCACTTAGATAGTCATAACCGAATCATTTTCTCAGTGGAGAATTCCAGTAAGAGTGTATGGGCTTTGTTAAGTGCCCTGGAGGTGGGAGATGACCTTAGTCAGGTTCATGTAGCAAGAGAATTTGTAGATGTATTTGAGCCGGTCACTGGATTACCACCGAAATGAGCTATAGAGTTTCGGATAGAACTTGTACCGGGAGCTGAACCTGTCAGTAGACCACCTAGCAGAATGTCGCCGACGGAAATGAAGGAATTGAAGGTGCAGCTAGTGGATCTTGAGGGAAGGAATTTTATTAGACCAAGCAGCTCACCTTGGGGAGCGGCCGTGGTGTTTGTTAAGAAACCAGATGGGTCGTTAAGGATGTGTATCGACTACCGTAAGCTAAACGAGAGGACGATCGAGAATAAGTATCCTTTGCCGAGAATCGATGACTTATTTGATCAGTTGAGTGGAGCCAGAGTGTTTTCCCAGTTGGACTTGGCGACAGGTTTCTACCAACTAAGAGTAGCAGAGGACAATATCCCATCGACGACGTTTCGAACAAGATATGGATCATATGAATGGTTGGTGATGTCATTTGGATTGACAAATGCACCTGCTTTCTTCGTTGATTTGATGAACCGGGTTTTCCGAGAGCACTTGGATAGGTTTGTGTAGGTATTCATAGACGATATTTTAGTATACTCAAAAGATGAAAGGGAGCATGAGATTCATCTTAGAGTGGTGTTGGAGATGCTGAGGCAGAATCGGCTAAAAGAAAAAATTTCCAAGTGTCATTTTTGGAAGAAAGAGGTTAAGTTTCTTGGTCATGTGGTTTCAAAGAAGGGATTGTCAGTCAATCCAGACAAGATCGAAGTTGTGAACAATTAGAAGAGACCAGAAACGGTGACAGAGATCAGAAGTTTTCTTGGACTTGCTGGCTATTACCGAAGATTCATCAAGGATTTTTCGTGGATAGCAGCGCCTTTGACTAAGCTTACCAGGAAGGAAGTGAAGTTTTTTGGTCCGACAAATGTGAGGGAGCATTCCTTAAGTTAAAGCATTTATTGACCAATGCTCCAGTACTAGTAGTTCCATATGGTAACCAAGGGTTGGTGGTATACACAGATGCATGTGGGACTGGATTGGGAGCAGTATTGATGCAGAAGGGAAAAGTTATTGCTTATGCATCTAGGCAGCTTATACCGCACGAAGTAAGATATCCTAATCATGACTTGGAGTTGGCAGCGGTAATTTTTTCCTTGAAGATTTGGAGGCATTATCTCTTAGGAGAGAGATTTGAATTGTATACCGATCATAAGTCTTTAAGATACCTATTCTCTTAGAAGGAGTTGAATATGTGACGACAGACGTGACTGGAGTTTTTGGTTGCTTATGATTTTGATATAGAATATACCCCTGGGAAAGGCAATAAAGTAGGGGATGCTCTCAGCAAAAGACATCATAATGTGGTGTTGGCTATGTTGGTGGAGTGGAAAGATCTAGAAGCTTTGACCAGTTGTGGTGTGCAGTGAAGATCGACTGCTAGTTCTAGTCAGTGTACTGCCATGTTGTCCTATTTGGAAGTTCGACCAGT
The DNA here is from genome assembly GCA_030737815.1 of Allium fistulosum. Lineage (NCBI taxonomy): Eukaryota > Viridiplantae > Streptophyta > Magnoliopsida > Asparagales > Amaryllidaceae > Allium > Allium fistulosum. Next base: position 489,604,857 of record CM060905.1, on the reverse strand, counting down.
ATTGATCGAGAAAGTTGCTTCTAAACAGAAGGAGGATCCATTATTAGCTAAGAGGATCAGAAAGCTTGAGGTTGGAACCAAGGTCGATGATTTGAAGGATTTATGTCTTGATCAGAGAGGATGGTTGAGAAAGAAGGGACGGTTATGTGTTCCAGATGTGGAGAACTTGAGAAGAGAAGTTCTTGAGGAATGTCATCGATCCAAGTTTACGATTCATCCTAGAGGGACAAAGATGTATTAAGATATGAAAAGGAGCTTCTATTAAGAAGGCATGAAGAGGGATGTTGGCTTGTTTGTTAGGCAATGTGTAAACTGTCAACAAGTGAAAGCCGAACATCAGAAGCCAAGTGGGTTACTTCAGCCTCTAAATATTCCAGTTTGGAAATGGGATTCGATATCCAAGGATTTTATAGATGGGTTGCCATGGTCAAGGAGAGGAAATGAGAGTATATGGGTTATTGTAGACAGGTTGACCAAGAATGCTCATTTCATTGCAGTAAAATCGACCAGAACGACACCTATTTTAGCAAAGTTGTTCATGAAGAACATAGTTAGACTTCATGGGATTCTTAGTAGCATAGTCAGCGACAAGGATGCATTATTCTCTAGCGAATTTTGGAGGAGTCTACAAGAAGTATTAGGTACAAAGCTCAAGATGAGTACAGCTTATCACCTATAGACAGATGGGCAGACAGAGAGAGTCAAAAAGGTACTTGAGGACTTTCTAAGAGCTTGTATATTGGACTTTGGTGGATCTTGGGAAGACCATCTACATTTGATTGAGTTTTCCTATAATAATAGCTATCAGACTAGTATAGGAATGACACCTTTTGAAGCTTTGTATGGAAGACCATGCAAATTGCCAGCATGTTGGTTGGAGACCGGAGACAGATTGGTCTTAGATCCGGATTTGGTTAGAGAGGCGTCAGAAAAGATTGAGTTAATCCGAAGATGGATGATGGAAGCTCAATCCAGGCGGTAGAGTTACGCAGATAAGAGGCTTAATGACCTAGAGTTCTTAGTGGGATATAGGGTTTTCATTAAAGTATCACCAATGAAGGGTGTGGTACGGTTTGGAAAGTCGGGAAAGTTGGCCCCGAGATATGTTTGACCATTCCATATTTTAGAAAGGATTGGAAACTTGCTTACAGAGTAGAGTTGCCGAGCGGTATGGCAGGTGTTCATAATGTATTTCATGTTTCTCACCTTCGAAAGTATGTGCATGATCCAAAGGCTACTATTCCTCAAACAGAGTTGGAGGACTTGGTAATAGAGTCTGATTTGACTTTTGTTAGACAACCAGTTCTGGTTGTAGCAAGAGATGAGAAAAGATTGAGGACCAAGACAGTTAAGTTGGTGAAAGTTCAATGGAGCGACAATGAGAAGGACTGTACTTGGGAGACAGAGGACAGGATCCGAGATGCGTATCCTAATATGCTTTGAGGGTATGCTCTATATTTGTTTTATGTAGACGTATTAGCTGGTAAGACATACTAGATTTTATTTGCATAGTTGTTATGCTTGTTTGTAGTCCTTACTGAATTTCGAGGATGAAATTCTCTAAGGAGGGGAGTTTGTAACACCCCTAATTTTTGTTTAACATTATTCAGGATATTTAATTAGATAAATTAAATAGAATAATGTGATTGATTGGGGAGATGAGATTAATAAATCCAATAGTCGTGTCTTAACGAATGAACTAAAATAAGACTTAACTAAATTAAGAAGGAGGAATTTCCTAAGGGGTAAACTAGGAAATGAGGCTACATTCCTTAGTATAAATCCCTCCCTCCACCTTAATCAACTTTTACTTTCTCATTCATAACTCCTCACCTATATTCGGCCAGCTATTAAAAGCCCAAGGAAGAACAGAAAATTGAAGATAAAAGCTAAAGAATTAAAGCTAGGAAATTATCTCATTCTCCAATTAACTAATCAAGGTGAATAATAGTGTAAATCATCTCATTTTTACTTAATTTGGTTCGGTTATAGATAGTAACTGAATGTATTTTGCTGTGTTGATCATGTTTGGATCCAATAATCATTGTTTAGGTAGAATAATGATTTATGGTGATTTATTGGGATTTTGATGGAATTAAAATGATGGGTTTTACAGTAAAAACCTTAGTAAACGACCTCCAAACAGCTTGATTTTTGGATATTCTGTGTAAAACGTAATTTCGGAGATGTGTTTTAATTTCATAATTTTCGGAGTTAATATGAATATTTTATGAATTTCTTAAGGTGAAAAAGGCATTTATTTCGGATTTTAATTATAAAAATAATAAATTATTGAATTCTGCTCTGAAATTTTTATATGATGAATAAAATCTTATTTAAGATTTTTGGTGAATTTTTAAGATTTTTCCCAAGTGATTTCGATTTATCATGAATTTTCTAAGCTAAAAAGGCTAAATAATTATATTAAAATATTAATATAATTAATTATTTAGAAAATAATTTCTAAAATAATAATTCTGATCTATAGCAGATTTTCTGCAAAGAAATGTCTTTAACCAATAGAAATTTAACGAAGAATTGCTAAAGAATGTTATTAACCAATATGAATTTAACAAAGCATAAGTGTGGCAGTTTTTGAGTTATTTACGACACTGCCACCGAACATCCCACCTTAAAATCTTCCGCCTAAGAAACCTTTCGTCATAGAACCTTCCGTAGAATTTTTGCAACTTTCTGCAGCATTTTTGATGAACATTTCGGCATAGAACCTAAACCCTCCATCGTCGAAATTTCCGCGGCATTTCTGCAGCTTTCTGCAGTGTTTTTGATGAGCCTTTCATCATAGAACCTAAACTCTTCGTCATAGAATCTTCCACGGCATTTCTGAAGCTTTCTGCAGCGTTTTTGATGAATCTTTCGTCATAAAACCTAAAACGAACCTTCCACAGCATTTCTACAGCGTTCCTTTCGTCACAGAACATAAAACCTTCGTCATAGAACCTTCCACATCATTTCTGCAGCTTTCTAAACGTTTTTGATGAACCTTTAGTCATAGAATCTAAACCCTTCATCATAGAACCTTCCGCAGCATTTTTGCAGCTTTCTGCAGCATTTTTGATGAACCTTTCGCCATCGAACCTAAACCCTTTCATCATAGAACCTTCAACAACATTTCTGTAGCTTTCTACTGCATTTTTGATGAACCTTTCGCCATCGAACCTAAACCCTTCTTCATAGTACCTTCCGCAACATTTCTGCAGCTTTCTACAGCGTTTTTGATGAACTTTTCATCATAAAACCTAAACCCTTCGTCATAGAACCTTCCGCAGCATTTCTGCAGCATTCTGCAGCGTTTTTATGAACCTTTTGTTATAGAACCTAAAGCCTTCCTCATAGAACCTTCCACAGCTTTTCTGCAGCGTTTTGATGAACCTTTCGACATAGAACCTAAACCTTTGTCATAGAAACTTCCGTAGCATTTCTGCAGCTTTCTGTAGCGTTTTTGATGAAACTTTCGACATAGAACCTAAACCCTTCATCATAGAACCTTCCGCAACTTTTATGCAGCTTTCTGCAGCGTTTTTATGAATCTTTCGCAATAGAACCTAAACCCTTCGTCATAGAACATTCCACGGCATTTCTACAGCGTTTTTGATGAACCTTTCGACATAGAACCTAAACCCTTCGTCATAGAACCTTCAGCGGCATTTCTGCAGCTTTCTGCAGCGTTTTTGATGAATCTTTCGACATAGAACTTTCAGCGGCATTTCTGCAGCTTTCTGCAGCGTTTTTGATGAATCTTTCGACATAGAACCTAAACCCTTCGTCATAGAACCTTCCGCAGCATTTCCGCAGCTTTCTACAGCGTTTTTACGAATCTTTCGCAATAGAACCTAAACCCTTCGTTATAGAACCTTCCGCGCATTTCTGCAGCTTTCTGCTGCGTTTTTGATGAACCTTTCGACATAGAACCTAAACCCTTCGTTATAGAACCATCCGCAGCATTTCTACAGCTTTCTACAACGTTTTTGATGAACCTTTCGACATAGAACCTAAACCCTTAGTCATAGAACCTTCCGCTGCATTTCTGCAGCGTTTTTGATGGACCTTTCGTCATAAAACCTAAACATTTCGTCATAGAACCTTTCGCAGTATTTCTGCACCTTTCTGCAGCACTTTTTGTGAACCCTTCGGCCTTGCCGAAAGCAATCCTTCGGCCTTACTGAAAGCATCCCTTCGGCCTTGTCAGAAGCTACCTTTCGTTAGCAGTTGTAAACGTTGTGGAAGCTCTTTTGTAGTATTTTTCTTCAGCTTTGTTTTAAAAACTTCAAATAGGCATAACTTTCTAAACGTAAGCTCGTTTTTCCATTGTGACCACTCTACAGAAAGGCAACCATCATTTGAACACGATGGAATAAGTTAGAGACCTTAATTCTACGCCTATAAAAAGTTATGGCTAAAACAAAGTTTTATATTTCCGAATGGGGTTGTTTTCTTTGCTTTCGAAAATGTTTGCTTGGTTTTCTTTGCCTTCGAAGGAGAAACTTTCGAAGGGGTTGTAAAATTGTTTTATTTTGACCAAGTTTTATATTTTAGAAAGGTAGAATTTAAAGTATTATAAGGCAGGAGCCTAATGTTTATAAGAGCTTTCGAAGGAGGTTACCTTATGAAGTCCAAAGCTAGGATTCGAAGCTATCGAAAGGTTTTATGACCGAAACATTATTTTTAAAGGAAAAACATGGCTATATTAAAGGAGTTTTTACAATGGTTTAAGAAGATTCTATCTTTGATAATTAAACCCACAGGAGTGGTATTGCTATGTTGTTATATTGCTTCTTCTAATATGAACATATTCACTTTATAGAGGACCCATAACTGTATTTTGGGGAAAAAGGGTAGGAGAACCAGTTAGGTTAACCCAGTAGTGAATATAAATTGAATAAATTCTTGAATGAGTAAAATATAAAGGAAAGATATTGGCAGGGGCCAATAGGTTTCCAGTAAGCCCATGAAAACTTTATGATATTGGCAGGGGCCAATAGGTTAATAGTTAGCCCATGAAAACTATGTATAAAAGAGGATGTCAGATAAACAGGTTTATAGTTAGCCCATAAAAACTATGTGTAAATGATGATGTCAGATAGACAGGTTCATAGTAAGCCCATGAAAACTATGTAATTGGACACGAAGTCCTTGAATGTTTAATCGGTTATTAGTTAGCACATGAAAACTATTAGGTTAATAGTAATCCTAGAAACTATAAATAAGATAGATAGTCAGAATGAATGGGGATGAGTAATCCAGATTTGATTTGCTTGTTGTGCATATCATCATAATGTTTTGAAATACTATGTTTTTAACCATTGTGGATGCAGGAGCACAGTATATGGTTTTATAAAGGTTTAGGATACTAGTGAGGGGAAAACCCGTTCCGCTAAGCGGCGTGGTCTCATTAGATATCTATTTGGTTTGAGATGGTAGACTATTATTCATACCAGGCTTTATGTCCGACTCGAAGTTTTTGTTTTCCCCTTAAACTCTCGGGTACTCAACTGATTTTGAGTAGTTTGAGGTTTAGGGTTTTCAGGTTTTCTTAGACGAATAAAGCTTCCGGAGGCATGCTGGAGGCAGATAGTTATTTAGAGTTGTCTTTTACGCTGTGTATTTGGATGTAAAGGCAGATTTATTAGCCTTACTATATACTTTGATGAACCAAGGGGGCATCTTCATATGTCGCTCTTAGCGTATGTATAATAATTATATTTTGTTGAACGTGGTTAACGTTTTGGGATTATGTAATGAACATGAAATGTTTTGATTTCAATGTGGGAATATGTTTTCCAATTGTTAAATTTTTCCATATTCTTGTGATATGTGTATCAATGTATCTTGCACCGTCATATTTTATCGTCGAAGATTAATAACTATGAATGACTGCAGCATCTGTAGCCATTAGTTTTGGGCCTCCAAGTAGGGGGATGTTACACTGTCGAAAGGTTTTCAAGCACGCCTTTTCTCTCATGTTGTCTTGTTGCTACTGGAAATAAGATAGTGGCCTCCGACTCCGTCGATAGGTTGCTCATACCAGTTTCAAAAATATTGAAATATTAATGGTTTCGATGATGTTGGGTAGCCTTCGAATGCATGCCTGAGAGTTGAGACGGAACCTTTCCCTAATATTATAGGCCTTGACCGGTTCGAAAGGCTTGTTAATGCTTTCGAAAGGGTTATGATAAGGGCGAAACCTTCAGATCTGAAATGTTTAGGGCGTAAGTGGGAGATTATCATTCATTGCCTTCGAAAAGGGGTTCCGAAGCTGTCCTTGCTTATTTATCCGTGTCGAAAGGTTGAAAATGGCGGAAGGGTACTCCTGTTTCCTTTTGGATCGAAAGCCTTCACACTGTAAGAGCAGTTGGCGCCTTCGACTCCTTCGAAACCTTCTTAATGCCTTTGAAATGTCTTCTGATGACTTTTGTCGAAACTTATGCATGTTGCTTCGTCTAAACCTCACCCTCATTAACCTTCTTTCATACTTCTGCTTTTGCGTTGATTTTATGGCTAACATTTTGCCCCCCCCCCCCCCCCGTATAAAAGAAGCTTTTATTCTTTAGGACAAAATTTTCATAACTTTCTCACTCTTCATAAATTTTTCTTTTTGTTGCAAAATTCAAAGTAAGTTATATTTGCTGTTGTTAGTTCATTATTGTACTTACATGCATGCTTAGTAATAGGTCAGCATATTAATGCTTTCATATTCAAACAGTTAGTTGATCATAATCCGAATTCAACATATATGAAACTTGTAATAAGTAGCTACCAATGCACATCATAAATGTAGTCTACGAACTCCCTACGGGCAACAGCCAATAGCTGAAAATGAGGACAATGAGTTATTATCAGAAAATAAGCCTTTATAGCTCATCCAACCTAATATGTTTCTGGAGACTTTCCCATAAATTTGAATGATCCTAAAGCCTTTATTCGGATGTTGGTGAGCATCATTTAGGATTATAAAACATCAACTCCAAATTAGGCATTAAAAAGACCAGCTTGAAACTTTCGGTTGTCTGTAGCAATCTCAATTCTATTATTTCATATCCCCAGCTTGGGATTAAGAAATAATGAAATTTAACCCAAATTAGGGTATTACTTTGCAAAGTTTGGTAGTTGATAATTAGGTATCCAGAATCCAAATAATAATATCTGAAATACAGCCCTCCGTGGGGCATTTCTAAACTTAGATTCTAGCTTTTATGGTAAATTAAGCAGAAATTAGTAAATATTGTCTTCATATTAAGATCTGAGCCCAGATAGGGCATATGTTGGACAATTATCTTTATAAAGGAACCTTTAGCCCAGATTAGGGCCTATGTGGTGTGAGCAGACATCCATAGTAATTGTTGCCAAGATAGAAACTCTTTGCCCAGATTCGGGCATATGTTAGACAACCAGAGACCCATGCGAATTATTTTTGTAATAGGAGCCACAAACCCAGATTAGGGAATTAAGATGAAATCAAATAATAGTCTCGAAATCAAGATTTGAGTATAAAAACTGTAGGTGATTAATAATGTCCCAATACCCAGATTCGGGTATAATATAGATAGTTAGTAATTGGTAAAGACCCGAAACCCAGATTCGGGTATTAGTAAGTGAAGTCCTGAAACGAATGTCCCGAAACCCATATTCTGGTATTAATTGATGAAATTTAGATATGAGAGACCCGAAACATAGATTCGGGTATTTAATAGATTATGTCTAGAAACAAAAGTTCTGAAACCCAGATTCGAGTATTGATAAGTGGAGTTATGTTCTACTCCTTTGATGCATGAACCCTCCAAGTCTTGTTTGTGTAGAAATAATCTGATTAGCTGCCTCTTGAGCTTGGACATCTCAGTCTATAGTTAGATATACCGTTTCTCTAGCTTGGACATTTTAGTCTCTTGTAGATACGCCGTTTCTCAGGCTTGGACATCCCAGTCCATTATTTGATGAGCCTTCTCTCGGGCTTGGACGTCTTAGTCCATTATTTTAATGAGCCTCTTCTCGGGCTTGGACATCTTAGTCTATAGTTTGATGAGCCTCTTCTTGACCTTGGACATCTTAGTCCATTGTTTGATGGGCCTCTTCCTGGGTCGGGACGACTTAGCCCATTTTGTCCGGTGCTCTTGGTTAGCTCATCTTAGAGACTAAAACCAAGGGCTTACCTGACCTCCCTCCAGGAGGCGCCCTATCCTAGCCCTTTTGCGGCGCGGACAAAGGCTTGGTCAGTGCTTTAACCTGGCCAACTTATGACGTGGATAAAGACTTACTCCGTCCTCCCTCCATAAGGTGCCTTACCCTGGCCATAGTTTGGAACAAATAAGGGCTTATCGGTGCTTTAACCTGGCCATCTTATGGCGCGGCTAAAGGCTTACTCCATCCTCCCTCCAGAAGGTGCCTTACCCTGGCCATAGCATGGCGCGGATAAGGGCTTGTTCGGTGCTTTAACCTGGCAATATTATGGCACGGCTAAAGGCTCACTCCGTCCTCCCTCCAGGAGGTGCTCTGCCCTGGCCAACTTGGTGCGGGCAGAGGCTTTTCTACCGTCTTAGGTAAACTACCATCTTAGGTAGTATCCAAATATAAGGAGCATTTCACTCCCAACCATATAGATTTTCTTTTTGAAGAAAGAGATGCTTTATTCATTCATCTTTGGAAAATATGGCCTCAAATGTTCGGCATTCAATGTTCTCGGAACCATATTGCCATCTGGTCGGCATAATTTGTAAGCTCCCGGGGGAATTACTTTGCGAAGGATTAATGGTCCTTCCCAATTCGGCCCCAAGGTTCCATCTATGGGGTTTTTGGTATTTGCCATCACTCTTCGAAGTACCAAATCTCCTTCGTGAAATGACTGATTTCTCACTTTTGAGTTGTAGTATTTTGATATTCTTCTTTGATATTCTGCAGTTCTTACCACTGCTTCATCTCGCAATTCATGTATTAAATCCAAGGACTCTTTTTTCGGCTCTTGATTCTTATCAAATGCGTAGGCGATTCTTCGGTGTGAGGGTATCTCAATCTCAATTGGTAACATCGCCTCACACGCATATGTCAAAGAATAGGGAGTATGTCTCATTCCCGTTTTGGTGGATGCTCAATAGGCCCATAACACAAGCGATAGTTCTTCTAACCAATTTCCTTTTGTCATGTTTAGCCGCTTTTTCAAAATCGTCTTTATGGTTTTGTTCGCAGCCTCAACTGCCCCATTCGCTTTTGGAAGTACGACTGATGAAAAACTTTTAATGATTCCATTCTTGTGGCAAAAGCGGGAGAACTCTTCACTTTCTAATTGTGTCCCATTGTCAGAAATTATGTTTTAGGGAATCCGAAATCTGGTTATGATATTCTTGATAACGAATCTAAGCACCTTCCCGAAAGTAATATTTGGAAGCGGCTCCGCTTCTACCCATTTGGTGAAATAGTTTATGGAAACTACAACATACTTTGCCCCTCCTTTTGAAATTGGCAATGGGCCGATTAAATCTATTCCACATACATCAAAGAGCCATGGACTTGTTATGGGAGTCAACTTACTTAGGGGCAATCTGGGAATCTTTGAATATTTCTGACACTTTTCGCATTTTTCACATATTCAATAGCTTGGCTTACCATATGCGACCAATAAAATCCCTGCCTCACTATTTTCTTTGCCAACTTTGTTCCATTTGAATGATCCCCACAAAATCCTTCATGTGCTTCAGCCATTAATTCTATTCCTTTATTCATGATTACACATCTTAGGTAGGAAAGAGCATATCCTTTTTTATAGAGGATTCCATCCATTATTATGAAGGTTGGAGCCTATCTCTTGATTTTCCTTGCCTCACCTTTATCTGATGGGAGTGTGCCCTTAACAAGGTATTCCACAATGGGTGACATCCATGTGTTATCATATATATTATTTGGACTAGGTTGGTTGACCCTTTTATCTGATATTTCTTTATCACTTTCTCTTCTTTCTTCCCCTTGAGATTTCGCTTGAGACCTTGTTAGAACTAACAATTCCTTCCCTTGTTCGGATACCTCCTCTTCAATACTTAGAATCTCCTGAAATCCCAGTGGAACAATACATGTCTCCGGGGCTCCCTTTGAGCTTGCCAGTTTTGCTAGGGAGTTTGCTTGTGAGTTTTCCGCTCTTGGGACTTGGTGTATTGAAAAGTCTTCGAATAAAGCAAGCATTCTCAGTATCTTTTTTACGTATAAGGATAAACTGGGATCCTTTGTTTGATAATCATGTTCCACTTGGTTCACCATTAGTTGAGAATCACTAAAGATCTATATCCGTGGAGTTTTTAGTTCTAATGCCAAGGTTAATCCTGCTACCATAGATTCATATTCTGCTACATTATTTGTTGCGGGGAATCCCAGTTTCATGGCGTAATGCAAACGGTGTCCATCTGGTGTTATGATTACATATTCTACTCCAGCCCCTTGTTCATTTGATGAACCATCAACAAATCATTGCCACATGGGCTTCTGATCTTTCTCCTTCTCTGATTGCTCCTTGAAGAAGCTAGTGCACTCATTAACAAAGTCCGCTAATGCTTGTCCCTTGATTGCGGCTCGTGGTTGAAACTCTATGTCATATTGACTGAGCTCGATCTCCCATTTTACCAATCTTCCTAAAGTTTCTAGTTTACTAAAGACTTGCTTTAGGGGGAAATTGATCAATACCCTTATCAGATGTGCCTGAAAGTACGCTCTAACCTTTCGAACTGTGAGAATTAAGCAATAGGCTAACTTTTCTATAACTGGGTATCGAATCTCTGCATCCTTTAACCGCCTACTTACATAATATACTGGTAGTTGTGCCCCATTCCCTTCTCTAATCAGCATTGAACTAACGGCGTGCTCTGAAACTGCCATATATATGTATAAGGTTTCCCAATTTTTGGGACTAGAAAGTATTGGAGGTTTTTCCAAATGGCTTTTTAGTTCCTGAAAGGCTTTTTTACAATCTTCTCCCTATTCAAAGTTCTTCTTCTTCTTAATTACATCAAAGAAGGGTATACACTTATCGGTAGCCTTAGAGATAATTCTGCTCGGGGCGGCTACCCTTCCATTCAAACTCATCACTTCCTTACTGGTTTTAGGTTCGGCCGTGTCCTTAATGCCTTGAATTTGATCTGGACTAGCTTCGATTCCTTGGGCACTTACAAGGTATCCTATAAACTTTCAAGAATGAACTCCAAATGAACATTTTGTGGGTTTAGTTTCATTTGATATTTCTGCAATACCTTGAACATCTCTTCCAAATCTTTAAGATGATTTTCGGGTTCACCTGACTTTACTAACATATCGTCCACATAAACTTCCATGTTCCGGCCGATTTGCTCCTTAAACATTCGGTTAACCAACCATTGATATGTTCCACCTGCATTTTTCAATCCAAATGGCATTGCTTTGCAACAATAAATTCCCCACTCAGTTATGAAGCTAGTGTGCTCTTTATCTGGTTTGAACATTGGTATTTGGTTATACCCTAAATAGGCATCCATGAGAGATAACAACTTGTGTCCGCTTGTGGCGTCTACTAATTGATCTATTCGTGGCAGTGGGAAACAATCTTTTGGGCATGCTTTGTTCAAATCCGTGTAGTCAATGCAATTCCTACATTTCCCGTTTGATTTCTTTACAAGTACTGAATTGGCTAACCATTTTGGGTAGTATACTTCTCGAATAAATCCATTTTCGAGGAGTTTGTTAACCTCTTCTTTCAAAGCTTCTGACCGAACTTTGTCCATTTGTCTCTTTCTATGCCTTACGGGAATTGCCCTGGATTAACGTTGAGGGCATGACACATAACCATTGGATCAATTCCCACCATATCGAAACGTGACCAAGCAAAGACATCTTTGTTGACTTTGAGAAATTGTATCAAATCCTTTTTTAAGACACCGTTAAGATCCTTTCCCACCTTAACCACTTTGGTAGCATCATTTGAGTCAATGTACGCTTCCCCAAGATCTTCTATAGGTTTTATCCTCTCAGTTTCTCCTCGACAATCAAATTCTGTGACTATTGGGCCTACTTCCGCTGAGTTTGCATCAATTCTCTTCCTCTTGCCTCTAGAGGGAATGTACCTTTGATATATACATTTGTTAGATTTATTAACTTTAATTTTTGCTTTTAATGTTGGATGCGAAAATCCATCATTCGAAGGCTGTAAAATAGTAGAAGAATCGAAGTACGCATAATACTCCCTTTTAAATTAATCAAGAGCGGAAAAATACATTTCCTGAGAGCTAAATGCTCTCCTTGGATAGTTCCCCAGCCTCGCTTTGTCAGGAATTTTACCATGAGATATTTCGGGGAGACAAAAGCATCGATCTCATCAAGAGCTGGCCTGCCAAAGAAGGCGTTGTAGTAGGAGGGTTGATCGATTATCACAAAAATGTTTTGAATGTCCTATAGGTTAGCGGCACTCCCATTTGTACGAGCAACTTTATCTGTCCCACTGGAGTTGATCCTTTGTTGTTGAATCCAAATATAGACTCTGTGCTTGGCTCTAGCTTGTGTTCTGAAATGTTCATCTAATCGAAGGCGTGTTTGAAGATTACATTGACTGCGCCGCCCGTATCGACCAGAATTTTAGAGATAATAGATAACCCAATTTGTGCAGTAATCATCAGAGGATCATCATGAGGATGTTGAACCCCCTTTCTTAGTTCTTGTGGAGTGACAACTAGATTAGGCATCTAAATGTTAAGGCGTGGGTTTTTCATTAGGGGTTCTTCTTGGACAGAGTAGATCCCTTCTTTGGCTTCTTTAATGTACCTGCTTCGGGCCCCCTTGCTATTTCCAGCTGGATGTGGCCCACCATGGACTACATCAATTCTATTAATTGGCGACTCAGGCTTAGGGGGTCCTCATTTTCAGACGCATTCACAGCATTGCTTGGACGTTTTTATGGACCATTTTCTGTTCGCTGGGTTTTCTGCTGATCTTGAACAAACTCCTTTAAATGACCTTCCCAAATCAGCTTCTGAGTAATTCCAGCCAAAACCCCACATTCATCAGTTTTCTGGCCATTGGCTTTGTGATAAGCGCAATAGTGTGATAACCCTGATTTTATGAACAAGTTTTATAATTTAATTTAATATACTTGTTTGAATTATTTTTGGTTGCCTAGGAAAAATATATATGATAAGTTGACCATAAATATATATTGGGTAAATATTGATATGTATACAAGATGATATAATACATATGTACATACTTCTATAAAAAAAAAAGTAGAAAATTATTTGTAAGCTAAAGAAAAACTATAAATACAAGAACATGACAGAATATGAATGTGCCATTGAAACAAGTCTAGGGTAAGGGAAATAAAGACTTAGGCAGAAATAGAAATATAGATAGTGTACAGGCATTTTAAACAAAGGCTGGCTAAAGAAAATTATTAGAAATTGCATGAAAATAGTATGAGTTGTTGAAAAATACTTTATCCACTTTTAGCAATTTTCTTAGCTTTAGAGATATCATGCAAATATGGTGACTGAGGTAATAAAGTGTAAATTTCTGTTCATAGAACCAGGGACCATTTACCCATTTGCTCTTAAAAATAAAAAGAGAGGCTGATCATAAGTGGTAGGGTAAAATTAACATTGGGTAAATCTTAAAACCCTAGAGGCAGCCAAGGTCTTGTATAAAAGAGGGTTAAGGGTGAAAGGATCTGTCACCATTTTCTTAAATAAAAAAAATGAATATACAGAAAATATAGACAGTTAGCAAAAGAGAAAAACTGAGGAGCACTGGCCATTAGAGACAAGTAGGAGATAACAGATCAAAAGGAAAGGATTAAGGTGAGTAATCTCACTAAAAATTGGCATTAAGTCCTGAATATTGAGGCAGCCTAAATGGTTTATGTTTTTAATTAATCTGTGCTTATTTTATGAGATTGATGTGTTGATGATCTGTTTAAATATTGTGTGTTAATATATCCAGAAAATATATTGGTGACTTTCATGTTTGAATAATTATTGTATCATGAATTATCTTTGAGATGAGATGTTTTTTTATGTGACTGCTGCATATAAATTAATTCATGGGAATTCCAGGAATATATGATATAAGTCTATGGTCTAAAAATGGAAAACAAATGGGACTGTAGCATAAAGTGGTTGCTTCTTATGTCTCAAGAATAAATATGGTAACATAGAAGTGCAATGTTATACTTGTGCTGAACTTCTATGATTACAAATAAATCCAAATAAGATTAGAAGCTTGTGGTTTAGTCAGATCTTATGAATCTGTGAGTATCTGATTAAGCCAGAGGTAAATGGATGCATCAAGGCAAACTGAATATGACCATATATTTATAGGCATGATTCCTCAAAAGAAAAACCCCATGATTTAAATAATATGTACACTGAGAAATCAAACTAGCTTGTGTGAATAAATCTATGATTATGAAAAGATGATCTGTTATCCTTTGAACATATGCATGATGGTTGAGTTATTTATTTTCTCTGATTGATGTATGAGATGCAGAAGGGATTAGCATGAATGAGGGAAAGAGGGAAAATGAACACTTAGTAATATAACTAAGGATTTGGATCTTAGGGCTACAAAGTAAGGCTTGGCAAGGGAAATATTGCAAGCTCACACATGGTATGATTATACCCAGGGGCCTGAGTGTGCTGGGTTAACAGTGAATATGCCCCAGACAATGTGTGTTTAATAGAAAGAAGTAGCTAAAGTCCATCATAAAATACCTGAGATTGAATTTGGAGAATAAGTTCACAGGTAGGTTGGGTAAAATCCCTGATAGCCAGAAAGATTATAAATAAGAAAAATGATTAAATGATGATTAGGTTGGTTGGTTCAGAGTATTCTATTGAGAATTATATGTTTGTGCTCTCTGAAATAATCCATTGAATCATGTATTTTTATGTTATGCATTAATAAACATGCACAGGTGGTAGAGGTATGTATACAAGAAAAACATTGCTTTACTTCATCTGTTTTAAAAGTTATTTAAATTTTCAGTAAGATTATTCATACCAGACAATTTAGTCTGACCCTTTGTGTGTTTGTATACCATTGGGTGTCTCATCTTTTGATGAGGCAGCTCGTGGTGATTGTGCAGGTAAATAGGCATTTTCTTGATCAAGAATTGGATGAATTAGCTGCTAAGGAATTGGATATAATAGTTACAGACTCAAGGATATTAAATAGATGTTAAATTGAACTTGTGTTATGAAATGTTAGTTAAGTTGTTTTGGGAGGAAACTGATGTAATGCTATTTTCTATCTGCAAGTATTGAACTACTCATGAGATTTCTATTAATAGTAGCAAGTTGTTTTTGAGAATGTTTTACTAAGTGATAATTTATAGTATTAACTCCCTGAATGCCTAACCTAAGTGTGCAACAATAAAAATAATTTGAAATGATCTGTAAATTGGAAATTTAAAAGAGTAACCTGAGATCTGTTGTAAGTATCAATGGAAAGAATAGGTAGGATGAAAACCCAGATTAGTTTGTATAAGATGTGTGTAAAGTAGCAGAGGAATTCAGGTTAACATGACCAATTTTGTCAAGCCTGGGTTCAACCAGCCTATTACCCTAAGCTAATTGATTAAGAAATATAACAAATAAAGCAAACCAGAAAACCAGGATAGTTATATTGAAAATATATGTTACCTGAAATCACTCAGACACACACATGCACACAGAACACAGACACACATATGCACACGGAACACAGATACACACATGCACACAGAATACCTATATACACACTTGCATAAGGGATAATTAAGCATTCAGTAGATCTAAATTCTTGGAGATCTAAACTAACTCCAAAACTAGAAAAAAAATAACATCCAGAATTTGTGAAAAATTAAGTAAGGTAGAAAAGCTTTCTGGAAATTATTTTTGCCATGAGAAATTTTATAGAAAATCCCAAAATAAAATTCTCTGCATCCAAAATTCTTTTACTCTGATAAAAGAAAGAGAAAACCTTAAAGTATCATTTATACATGATTTCTTGAATGTAAGTTAGGTGACTTGATTACAACAATATTTTTATATTGGTGGAAAGATCCTGGATAGTAGAGAAAGGATGTTCTCTTGAATAGATGATCACTATATATATATTGGTAAAAAAAAAACTTTATGTAAAAAGTGGGTCATCTGAATTTTGTATCAGAGCTATGTTGATATATAACATAGTAAAAATCTTGAATGAACTTGATTGCTTTGAATATATGAAAATATTGACTGTCTTGGATGCCTTGTCTTTATATACTTATGTTAATACTATCTGTTATAATTGAATGATAATAAGTTGGAATAGGTTAATTTATATAAGATTAGATAAAATGGACTAATTCCAGTGTTGTATCCATAGAACCATGGTAAGACCCAGACAACAAGGGGTAGGACCAAGTGAACCACCCATGGTGAATATGCAAGATTTCATGAGGGCCATAAGGGATGGGGTAGGCAATAGGCAAGAAAATCCACATGAGGAGCTTTCTAAACTACTCAAGACTTTTACCAATCTTGGAGGCAAGACTTTTGATGGAACAGAAGGAATAATGGGAATTCAAAATTGGCTCAGAATTTTGGATAGAATATTTGCTGATATGCAAGTGGAAGACCAGAAGAAGAGGCTAATAGCATCTAGACAATTGAGAGGAGCAGCTTTGGACTGGTGGGAAGTCATTATAGCTGGAAGACCTGAAGGAGAGGTAACATGGAACCAGTTTAAAGAAATGTTGGAAGGAAGGTTTGTACCTGCATCAGCTAAAGAGTCCTTGCTGGAAGAATTCATTAAATTAAGACAGGGAACTATGAGTGTTACTGAGTATACCCAGAAGTTTGAATCTCTAGCAAAGTATGGTGCAGTGCTCATCACAACTAAGGAAGCTAAAAATGGTAGATACATCCAAGGATTGAATGCCAGTCTCAATAGAGCCATGCTGCCATATAAGGATAGGACCTTTGATCAAGTTTTAGATCTGACTTTGAGCCTTGAACAACATGATAAATCCAGAGAAAATTTCAGAGCATTTAAAAATAACCAAAACAAGAAAGGAAAGGGTAAGTTTCACCCTTATGATAAAAAGAAAATGGATGTAGCTTCCACCAAGCAATCAGAAGAGGTCAAAACTGCTGAGGTTAAAAAGAAGATCACTTTCTATAATTGTGGACAAGAGGGACATATGAAGAATAGGTGTACAAATCCCAAACCAGCATCTTTCAAATGTCATCTGTGTGGGAAGGAAGGGCACATAAGAAGGAACTGTCCAGAGTTGAGGCAAGGAAAGATGGGAATGTTGGAAGGGAAAAGCAAAATAACTGGAAGTCCCAATGTTGAAAATCATGGCCAAGTTGAAGGTACTTTGCTTATTCACTCAATACCTTTTGCAGTAGTGTATGATACTGGGGCTACACACTCATTAATTTCCCATGACATTGTACAACAGCTAAAATTAAATTGTATGCTTGTAGATAAGCCCTTGCTTATTAAAAGTCCTTTAGGTAGTTCCTGTATATTGGGTATAATATGTAAACAATTAGGACTGAATATAGGGGGGCATATGTTTGGTGCAGACCAATATGTGTTGCAATATCCAGGCATGGGAGTTATTTTAGGAGTTGATTGGTTAAAAAGATATAAGGCAGTTATAAACATGGAGACCTCCACCTTATCATTGAAAACTTCTGATGGAAAAAGGGTAGTTGTTCTTTGTGAAGCAGATAAGAACAGAAGCATAGCCACCCTTGATAACTTGACTGGTGAGAAGCACATGCCTGCATTAGAAGAAATCCCTGTAGTAAATCAGTATGCTGATGTGTTTGGTGAGGTTAAGGGAATTGTTAACCATAGACCAGTAGAATTTTCTATCAAACTAATTCCAGGAGCTAACCCAGTGGTTAAGAGGCCAACTAGAATGGGGCCTAAGGAATTAACAGAACTGAAAAAGCAATTAGTTGAACTGGAGGAAAAAGGATTCATTAGACCTAGTAGCTCATCATGGGGAGCACCAGTGGTTTTTGTTAAGAAGCAAGATGGATCTCTCAGGTTATGTATTGATTATAGAGAGTTAAATAAAATCACAATTAAAAATAAATACCCTTTGCCAAGAATTGATGATCTTTTTGATCAATTAAATGGTGCAAAAATATTTTCTAGACTTGATTTAGCTTCAGGATTTCATCAAATGAAAGTGGAAGAGGAGAGCATCAAGTATACTGCTTTTAATACTAGGTATGGGCTTTATGAATTTTTGGTGATGCCCTTTGGCTTGACTAATGCCCCCTCTTACTTTGTTGATTTGATGAATATAATTTTTAGAAAATATTTAGATAAATTTGTATTGATATTCATTGATGATATACTAATTTATTCTAAAACAATTGAAGAGCATGAGAATCATTTGCATATAGTACTGCAGAAATTAAGGCAAGAAAATTTGAAGGCAAAATTTACAAAGTGTACTTTTTGGCAAAATGAGGTAAAATTTTTAGGTCATGTAGTATCAGAAAAAGGCCTATCTGTAGATCCCAATAAGGTGATGGCAATTCAAGCATGGAAAAGGCCTACCAGTGTCACAGAAGTTAGGTCATTTATGGGAATGGCTGGTTATTATAGAAGGTTTATAAAGGATTTTGCAAAAATTTCAATTCCATTAACTAAATTGACTAGAAAGAATCAGGCTTTTGTTTGGACTGAGGAGTGTGAGAAAGCCTTTGAGAGATTAAAAGAAGCATTGATACAAGCTCCAATACTAAAGGTGCCTGAAGGGAATGAGAACTTGGTGATATATACTGATGCTAGTGGACAGGGGCTTGGGGCAGTGTTGATGCAACAGCAGCAAGTAATAGCTTATGCCTCTAGACAGTTGAAGCCCAGTGAGGTAAGGTATGCTACACATGATCTTGAACTGTCTGCTATAGTGTATGCTCTTAAATTATGGAGACATTATTTGTTAGGAGCTAAATTTGAAGTTTATACAGATCATAAGTCACTCAAATATTTGTTTTCACAAAAAGAATTGAACATGAGGCAACAAAGATGGATTGAACTCTTAGCCTCATATGATTTTGAAATACTATATACACCTGGCAAAGCTAATAAAGTGGCAGATGCTTTAAGTAGACAGCATGCCAGTGTAGCTAGATTGATGATAGAAGAATTTAATACTTTATCATTACTGATTGACTTAGAAGTGAAAAGGGGCAGTGAGGAAAATATGAGCATGTGCAGTGAGAAAGAAGAAATAGGGAAGTTGAGTTTTGTTACTTTGGGATCCGAATTGAAAAATAAAATTGTGAAGCTACAAGACCAAGATCCATTTTTACTTGAGAAGAAAGTTCAGATATTAAATGGTGAGATAGTGGAAGGATTTCAATTGAATAAACAAGGTCATTTAGTGAAGGGAAAGAGAATATGTGTTCCTGCCATAGAAGAATTGAAGCAAGAAATTTTGGATGCTTATCACAGAAGCAAGTATACTATACACCCAGGAAGTACCAGAATGTATCACAACCTAAAAAGAGATTATTGGTGGAGTGGGATGAAGAGTGCAGTGGCATTATATGTGTCTAAGTGCATGGTTTGTCAACAGGTAAAGGCTGAATATCAAAGACCCTCAGGGATGCTGCAACCTTTACAAATACCACAATGGAAATGGGAAGACATATCAATGGACTTCATTGATGGTTTGCCTAAGACTAGGAGGGGAAATGATAGTATTTGGGTTGTAGTTGATAGGTTAACCAAAACAGCTCATTTTATACCTGTAAAATCAGATAGGAATGCATGCACCTTAGCTCAGTTATTCATCAAAGAAATAGTTAGATTGCATGGAATACCAATAACTATAGTAAGTGATAGAGATACCATCTTCACTTCGAAATTCTGGCAAAGTTTCCACAAGGCAATGGGGACTGATTTGTGCTTGAGCACAGCATATCACCCTCAATCTGATGGCCAAACAGAAATTGTGAACAAATTACTTGAAGACATGTTGAGGGCATGTATATTGGATTGGGGAGGAAGTTGGGAAGATCACATATTTCTGGCAGAATTTGCATATAACAACAGCCATCACAGTAGCATAGGCATGGCACCCTTTGAAGCACTTTATGGTAGACCCTGTTTATCACCTTCAAGTTGGATGGAGTCTGGGGAGAAAGTGGTCTTAGGACCAGAAAATGTAAAAGAGAACTTTGAGAAGATAGCCTTGATTAGGAAAAGGATTGCTTCTGCCCAAGATAGGCAAAAGAAATATGCTAATCAAAAGAGGAAAGAAGTGCAGTATGATGTAGGGAATTATGTATTTATTAAAATATCACCCATGAAAAAGATTTTGAGATTTGGAAAACAAGGAAAGTTGATTCCAAGGTATATAGGACCATATAAAATTCTAGAAAGAATTGGAAATGTAGCCTATAAGTTAGCATTACCAGAGGAGATGAGAGCAATGCATGATGTTTTTCATGTATCCCAGTTAAGGAGATGGGTTCATGATGAAGAAACAATTTTAAAATCTCCTGAGAAAGTGCAGATTGACCCCAGAATGGTGTATGAGAAGAAGCCTGTAGGCATAGTTGCAAAGGATAGTAAGAAATTGAGAAACAAAGAAATAAAATTAGTGAAAGTGCAATGGAGTCTTGACCCAAATGATTGCACATGGGAGGTGGAAGATAAAATCAGAAGTGATTATCCACATCTAATTGATTGAATCAAAGGTAATATATATATATATATACATAAATATACTAATGAATGATTTGATTGAATACTTTGTTATGCATAGGAGTCTAATTAATGATTGAACTGAGAATGATTGATTGCTGAATTGAAAATGTCTGAATTAAGTATGAAAGAATTGTGAGACACAATTCCTAAAAGAAAGGGTATATGTGATAACCCTGATTTTATGAACAAGTTTTATAATTTAATTTAATATACTTGTTTGAATTATTTTTGGTTGCCTAGGAAAAATATATATGATAAGTTGACCATAAATATATATTAGGTAAATATTGATATGTATACAAGATGATATAATACATATGTACATACTTCTATAAAAAAAAAGTAGAAAATTATTTGTAAGCTAAAGAAAAACTATAAATACAAGAACATGACAGAATATGAATGTGCCATTAAAACAAGTCTAGGGTAAGGGAAATAAAGACTTAGGCAGAAATAGAAATATAGATAGTGTACAGGCATTTTAAACAAAGGCTGGCTAAAGAAAATTATTAGAAATTGCATGAAAATAGTATGAGTTGTTGAAAAATACTTTATCCACTTTTAGCAATTTTCTTAGCTTTAGAGATATCATGCAAATATGGTGACTGAGGTAATAAAGTGTAAATTTCTGTTCATAGAACCAGGGACCATTTACCCATTTGCTCTTAAAAATAAAAAGAGAGGCTGATCATAAGTGGTAGGGTAAAATTAACATTGGGTAAATCTTAAAACCCTAGAGGCAGCCAAGGTCTTGTATAAAAGAGGGTTAAGGGTGAAAGGATCTGTCACCATTTTCTTAAATAAAAAAAATGAATATACAGAAAATATAGACAGTTAGCAAAAGAGAAAAACTGAGGAGCACTGGCCATTAGAGACAAGTAGGAGATAACAGATCAAAAGGAAAGGATTAAGGTGAGTAATCTCACTAAAAATTGGCATTAAGTCCTGAATATTGAGGCAGCCTAAATGGTTTATGTTTTTAATTAATCTGTGCTTATTTTATGAGATTGATGTGTTGATGATCTGTTTAAATATTGTGTGTTAATATATCCAGAAAATATATTGGTGACTTTCATGTTTGAATAATTATTGTATCATGAATTATCTTTGAGATGAGATGTTTTTTTATGTGACTGCTGCATATAAATTAATTCATGGGAATTCCAGGAATATATGATATAAGTCTATGGTCTAAAAATGGAAAACAAATGGGACTGTAGCATAAAGTGGTTGCTTCTTATGTCTCAAGAATA
The DNA here is from genome assembly GCA_030737815.1 of Allium fistulosum. Lineage (NCBI taxonomy): Eukaryota > Viridiplantae > Streptophyta > Magnoliopsida > Asparagales > Amaryllidaceae > Allium > Allium fistulosum. The sequence continues at coordinate 489,582,880 of CM060905.1, read as the reverse complement.
AATATGGTAACATAGAAGTGCAATGTTATACTTGTGCTGAACTTCTATGATTACAAATAAATCCAAATAAGATTAGAAGCTTGTGGTTTAGTCAGATCTTATGAATCTGTGAGTATCTGATTAAGCCAGAGGTAAATGGATGCATCAAGGCAAACTGAATATGACCATATATTTATAGGCATGATTCCTCAAAAGAAAAACCCCATGATTTAAATAATATGTACACTGAGAAATCAAACTAGCTTGTGTGAATAAATCTATGATTATGAAAAGATGATCTGTTATCCTTTGAACATATGCATGATGGTTGAGTTATTTATTTTCTCTGATTGATGTATGAGATGCAGAAGGGATTAGCATGAATGAGGGAAAGAGGGAAAATGAACACTTAGTAATATAACTAAGGATTTGGATCTTAGGGCTACAAAGTAAGGCTTGGCAAGGGAAATATTGCAAGCTCACACATGGTATGATTATACCCAGGGGCCTGAGTGTGCTGGGTTAACAGTGAATATGCCCCAGACAATGTGTGTTTAATAGAAAGAAAGTAGCTAAAGTCCATCATAAAATACCTGAGATTGAATTTGGAGAATAAGTTCACAGGTAGGTTGGGTAAAATCCCTGATAGCCAGAAAGATTATAAATAAGAAAAATGATTAAATGATGATTAGGTTGGTTGGTTCAGAGTATTCTATTGAGAATTATATGTTTGTGCTCTCTGAAATAATCCATTGAATCATGTATTTTTATGTTATGCATTAATAAACATGCACAGGTGGTAGAGGTATGTATACAAGAAAAACATTGCTTTACTTCATCTGTTTTAAAAGTTATTTAAATTTTCAGTAAGATTATTCATACCAGACAATTTAGTCTGACCCTTTGTGTGTTTGTATACCATTGGGTGTCTCATCTTTTGATGAGGCAGCTCGTGGTGATTGTGTAAGTAAATAGGCATTTTCTTGATTAAGAATTGGATGAATTAGCTGCTAAGGAATTGGATATAATAGTTACAGACTCAAGGATATTAAATAGATATTAAATTTAACTTGTGTTATGAAATGTTAGTTAAGTTGTTTTGGGAGGAAACTGATGTAATGCTATTTTCTATCTGCAAGTATTGAACTACTCATGAGATTTCTATTAACAGTAGAAAGTTGTTTTTGAGAATGTTTTACTAAGTGATAATTTATAGTATTAACTCCCTGAATGCCTAACCTAAGTGTGCAACAATAAAAATAATTTGAAATGATCTGTAAATTGGAAATTTAAAAGAGTAACTTGAGATCTGTTGTAAGTATCAATGGAAAGAATAGGTAGGATGAAAACCCAGATTAGTTTGTATAAGATGTGTGTAAAGTAGCAGAGGAATTCAGGTTAACATGACCAATTTTGTCAAGCCTGGGTTCAACCAGCCTAGTACCCTAAGCTAATTGATTAAGAAATATAACAAATAAAGCAAACCAGAAAACCAGGATAGTTATATTGAAAATATATGTTACCTGAAATCACTCAGACTCACACATGCACACAGAACACAGACACACACATGCACACAGAACACAGATACACACATGCACACAGAATACCTATATACACACTTGCATAAGGGATAATTAAGCATTCAGTAGATCTAAATTCTTGGAGATCTAAACTAACTCCAAAACTAGAAAAAAAATAACATCCAGAATTTGTGAAAAATTAAGTAAGGTAGAAAAGCTTTCTGGAAATTATTTTTGCCATGAGAAATTTTATAGAAAATCCCAAAATAAAATTCTCTGCATCCAAAATTCTTTTACTCTGATAAAAGAAAGAGAAAACCTTAAAGTATCATTTATACATGATTTCTTGAATGTAAGTTAGGTGACTTGATTACAACAATATTTTTATATTGGTAGAAAGATCCTGGATAGTAGACAAAGGATGTTCTCTTGAATAGATGATCACTATATATATTGGTAAAAAAAAACTTTATGTAAAAAGTGGGTCATCTCAAATAGTCTCCTCCCTTTTTCTGTTCAGGGTTGGTCTTAGCCTTAAAGGAGACCGGAAAGTTGACTCTTTCCTTGGCTACTGCATACACATAAGACAGTGGCTTGTTTAAAGCAACTTTGTTAGCTATTGGTTCTTCCCATCTCTTTATTTTATGGCCACGGTCTTGGCCAAATCTGCCCCCTCCTTCTTTTGGATAGTTTTCTTCTTGGCATAGTAAACCTCATCCATCGGATGAACTTGTCAGCTTGGAAATGGAAATCTTGCAAGTCTTTGCAGTCGTTAACAAAGAGTTGCTTCCAGAAGGGGGTGTTTTCAATTAAGCCAGAATGAACAGATATAAGCTTATCTCGATCATTCATGTCCTTGGCCTTTAAAGCTTCAACATTAAACCTCCTCAAGTAATCTCCTAAGGACTCTCCCTATCTTTGTTTTATATTAGCCAAAACTGTATAGTCGATCGTGGGATCTTTGCAGATGCAGAATTGGGCAGAAAACTCATAAGAAAACTGCTTCCATGAGTATATAGTTTTTTCCCGGTACTGCCTGTACCATTTTGACATTGCTCCCTGGAGAGTGACTGGGAATAGTCGACATCGGACAACTCTAGATGCGTTATACAAGTTCATTTGGCTATCAAAGGCCATCAGGTGATTATTTGGGTCTATAACCCCATGATATTTCATCGATGGGATCTTGACATATGGTGGAATAACTGTGGCCATTATCTCATCGTTGAAGGGAGGCACTCTTTCATTGTCATTAACATTCTCGTCCATGGTTCTCTTTCCTTTTGAATTCATAACATCTTTTATCGCCTTCTCAGCGGCATGTTTTAGGTAAGCTTCGACATTGCAATAATCTTCTGATTTGGGCAATATTCTTTTGATGTTGAACTCCCAAATTGTTCAAGTGATTTGTCAAGAATCCTTCCCTGATGGTTAGCTTTCGATTGGTGGAATTCTTTCTTCTTCTAGGACATCAGATCCACTTTGCCTTTATACTCATTGGAATTATCTTTTGGATTCCTTATGGGGGATACTACCTCTTCCCCTTGCGTTAGCTTTGGGGTCTTGGAAGATTTCTAAGATAGAGCCATCTTTAGTAGCTCCTGCATCTTCTGCAGCTATTGTTCCAAGCGCTTGATTTTAGCTGTATTCTCATCTTGTTGTGTTGGTGATGAAGTTTGCCCAGGAATAGCCCCATCAAGGTTAAAAGATGGAGCTATATTCTCCTTTAAAGTAGTGGTGTGAACAACTCCCTCTTCAATTCCACTTAGCCATTTTGATCTCATTTTTCCTACGTAAGAAAAATGAGCCACAATTAGTCTGTAATACAGTGACAAGGTAGGAGGTTCAGGCCCTCCTTCTAGCGCCAAAAATGTTAACAAGAAAACTTGTCAACATTCCTGATGCCATGTGAAAGGTAGTTTAACTCAAACGTATCCATGTTGATGGTGGATCTCTACTTTTGAAGCATACCTTTCGAGCAGATTGTCATAGTCAAAAGGGTTTAAGAAGGTTGTACATCCTTTCGATCTGGTTGGCTTTATCGAAAGGGTCTAAAGAGCTATCTTCACCTTTCGACTGGGTTGACTAAGTCGAAATGTTTCATGGACTTAGTCAAGAGAGACAACATCTGCTTGAATTCTTTCATTTGAGTTAATTGAAAGCAATTGATCCTTTTAACTTTTCATTCCTTTCGATCATGTCGGAAGGTACCTTTCTAGTCTTTTCGATCATGTTGAAAGAGACATATATTTCATTAATAAGTCATAGTTGCTTTCGACTCCATGGTGTCAATACTTTTGATTTGGAACTCATTCGAAAGGGTTGCCGATGTATTTATGGATAGACCCTTTCGAATAAGTTCCACTCCCAATAGTTGTTAGTCAACCATAAACTGGAATCCCCTTCAAAGCATTCCTTTCGACTGTGTCGAAAGGGGTTCTTCTCTTTTGAAACGGTTCTGACTTATAATTTTCTAAGATTCATCCCAATTTCCTTGTATAAGATCGACCTGAGTGTTCCCTAGTTTCATAATTCATCATGGTCAAAACCCCATCATCATTCTTATTTCTGGTGTCAGATGTAGGTTCCGATGATGATGTGTTTCGACCAGGGACCCCCAAGTCGATCCTATGCATTGCATAGATAAAAAGAGATTAAGAGAGAAGGTTAGAATCATATGCAATTGATCATTAGACAAGCTAATGATCTAAATGATCTTCCTCATCATCAGACTCCTTGTTGAATAAGCTATCACTCCTTTATTAACAATCCAAAATGAGTTACAAGAAATAGAGCTTTTTCCCCAATTTGATTTAGGGATTTTATCAGACTTAATTGCAATTAAGAGAGTAGAGTAGAAGAAATGAATTCAGGATTTCAGAATTCGGTCCCCAAAACCTGACCCCTTGGGTCTTATTTATAAATGCAGATCGGCCCCCTTCCACACCTATGCTTTCAACTTGGTCGAAAGGATCGCTCTTTATATGTCGCCTCAAGCCTTTCGACTAGGTCGAAAGGCCATGACACCTTTCGACGCCGTCGAAAGGCTTCTTCTTGTTCTTTCTCATTTTCTCTTGCGTTTCCTTTATCTTTCCTCAGACCTTTCGACTGAGTCGAAAGGGTCCCTTTTAACCCTTTTGCCTCTGTTGACCCTTGTGTACTGCTTTCTTAAGAACACTTTTCGACGCTGTCGAAAGGTTTTCAAGCGCGCATTTTCTCTCATGTTGTCTTGTTGCTACTGGAAATAAGATAGAGGCTTTGACTCCATCGATAGGTTTCTCATACCGGTTTCGAAGATATTGAAATACTAATGGTTTCGATGATGTTGGGTAGCCTTCGAATGCATGCCTGAGAGTTGAGGCGGAACCTTTCTCTAATATTATAGGCCTTGACCGGTTCGAAAGGCTTTTCAATGCTTTCGAAAGGGTTACGATAAGGGCGAAACCTTCAGATCCGAAAGGTTTAGCACGTAAGTGGGAGATTATCATTCATTGCCTTCGAAAGGGGGATCCGAAGCTATCCTTTCTTATTTACCTGTGTCGAAAGGTTGAAAATGGCTGAAGGGTACTCATGTTTCCTTCTGGATCAAAAGCCTTCACATTGTAAGAGCAGTTGGCGCCTTCGACTCCTTCGAAACCTTCTTAATGCCTTCGAAACGTCTTCTGATGACCTCTGTCGAAACCTATGCATGTTGCTTCATTGAAATCTCACTCTCATTAACCTTCTTTCATACTTCTACTTTTGAGTTGATTTTATGGCTAACAATTTGACTATAATCAAAGAGGAGTGTTCACGTCGAAGTTCAAAATTATTCTCAACTCGAGAGGACTATGTAACATTGATATTTCCTATATGACATATTTATTATCAATCAATAGGAAACTCTTCATTAAGTCATTCTATAGTTACCCGATAATTATAAGTATGTAACCCCTCGGTGCCTCCAATAGCTATGAGTAATTACATTATCCAACATATGGACAGCATTATGTACTCTGGTCTCAACAGATTTATCAATATCTGTAACAACCTAGTTTTAGGGGTAATTGCTAATAAATATTAAATTAGTTAAAATGGATTTTTTGGAATTTTAAATAAATAATTTGGATTTATCTTATAATATCAAGATTTTATTAAAAATCAATAATGTAACTAAATGGATGTTTTGAGGATTGTGAAATAGAATAATTTGGAAATGGTTTAATGTCGGGTTTAAATCAGGTTTAAAATGTGAATAATAAGTATTTGAATCCAATAAGTTTAAATATGGAAAAATAAAATAAACTCGAGCAGTTTTACTATAATATGTAGATAATTGAGTATAATGAATATAAATTTTGTTTGGATTTTTATCGTAATTTGGAATAAATTTGTATTATACTTAAATGGTAAGGAAAAAGAAAGAAATATATTTATATATTTATTTATCTAATTTACTTAAGCCAAAAATCAGGCAAATCAAGCCTAACAACAAATTAAACTCAAAAATCATGTTTACTAATTTCACTCCCTCTAGAGTTTTTTATTTCCAGATGATTTCTTTTCGTTTATAAATACCCTTATTCGTTCGTTTAAAAAGGGAGGAGATAATTCAAAATTTTAACCATTTCTTATCATTTAAAAAAATCAGATCAAAAAAAATCAAATAAAGGATTATTAATACCTTATTTTGAATATGAGTTACTCGACATAATAACCACTCGCATATGAAAAGAAATAAAGAGGGATTAGCATAATTTCTTCTTTTTAAGCAAAATAATGGCTGAACTTTAAAAAATTCTCCTAAATCATGACGAATTAGACGATGCCACCTATAGCTTTAGATTCTCGGGGAGATGGGGAATTTTTGGTGTGAATTTAGGATGGCTCGGTGATGGTCGAAGTCATGGGTTCAGAACTAGGGTTATACATTGGCGAGGATTCTAATGGAGTTATGTCGAATCGCTGTTGCGTTGGATTCATGGTCGAGAGGGGCATCTCTGGTATAAATATGGGTAGGTGCCGTTACAGTTGGTGTAACAATTTTTTTCGCGCCTGTAGCCGAATTGGGAGTGACGCATTTCGATTCTATGGTTCAGTGGTATTGGCGATAATGTAGTCAAGTCGAGCTGGAGAAGAGATAGACATTGGCAAAGACCAGAGGCGAAATCGTGGCCGGTGGCTCCGTATTAGTATGTTTTCTGCACGTTGTAGTGGATTCGTGCACACCGTGTTTATTGGGGGAAAAAGAATAGGTGAGAAGAAGAAGAGTGGAGGCACTATTACGATGAGTTTTCTATTTGCAAGCATGTATGTTTGTCTGGCTTTCATTTCATTGTCTTGTCTTGCCCTACCATGTGCGCAGGTCTGATAATATGATACTTTCACTAGTATTTGTTCATGTGTACACTAACAATTTCTTGTCTTTCCTTGAGCTTGGACATTACTTTGAGGCTCTGATATACCGAGTTCTGTAATATAGGCTGAATATTGTTTGCCCGATTGCAATTTCGATTTTTCTTGCAATTTGCCATGCTGGCCTCGACATTTGAACAATTGAAATGCACATTATGTGCACTTGTATATACATGTTCTTGTTTTTGGTGCACATAATCTGTGAGCTAATGCATATGAATATTTATTGGACACATAAACTTCTTTTAAAAATATAGATAAATATATAGGATAGTTAAATAATAATAAACTAAAATGAATGTGTGTGTGTGTGTGTATTGTAACAACCCGAGTTCCAGTGGGTCCGGATTTTCCACAAAAATGCAAAAATCCAAGCCCATTGAAGCCCGAGTTGGGTATCTGGTATCCTGCAAATAGGCAAAGATAAATATATCAGAGCTCAAATAAATATCGTGCAGCGGAACTAACTAAAATATAATAGTAAGTAAATACTCCCAAGGTAATAACACTTTCTAAACAAGTGTCACAAAGCTGGAAAATCTCTGCCATCTATCTAACCTGTGGGATGATATGAGAAGGGGGTAAGAACTAAAGTTCTGGTGAATGGACAAATTTCATACTTCTAAGCATAATTCTACATATACCGTTCTATTTCCATTTTTTGTTATATTAGGTTTATTGGATTTATAATACTCTCGCCTTTATGCGTGAATCATAACCATCTACTCCCTAGTAGATGGAGACCTAATAACCAATATATATGTAGCTACATGCCCAAAGACCGCATCGGTCCTAGGTACTACCCATAGTACCTTCCATATCCTCTTCAAAAAGGACTCCATCGTCTCGCTACTAGAGCATACTGTAACTACATCTATAAAGGACCGCTTCGTGAGGCCTATAATACAGATGTTCGTCGTCTACTATGAAAACGTGAAACTACATCCGCACTAGCTTATACTAGTGCTCAGACATCCACAATTTACCACCCAGTGTGTACCTTGAGGACTACACGTAATCGTTCTGTCTACTCCCTGAATTCCACCAACAAGATCTACCTTATAAGGAACTCGGTCAAGGATTTCTATATCTGTAAAGGTCCGCTTCGTTAGGCCTACAATACAAATATTCTACTTGGTCTGTCTCTTTTCTCATCGTGGCTATGGCCCCACGCAGCCCCCCATCAACTAATCGAAAGACCTTTCAAGAGCTAAGTGGTTGTGCCCTACTCCAAACAATCTAAACATCCAATTGGTTGTGCCCCTCATCCAATGTCAAGATAGTGAAAGAATCATTGGCTTGTTGGTTTAACTCTAGTCTTTTCCGAACTCGCTATGGCTGATGATGGCTGATATTCGCATGCTACTATCCTTATGGGGCATGCCCACTCTAACCTACTCACAAACTAGAGTACGATGTCATACGAATATCCTACTCCATCGTTAACTTTTTAACTGCCTACAAAGGTCCGCTTCGTTAGGCCTGCAATGCAAAAGCAGTCAAGGCATATTCTCTTGATGGAACACCTACAAACCTGCCTCCGGGGGTGCAGCTTCGTTAGGCCTATCCCAGAGGGCCATCCTAGAGTATCCTCACGTCCCGTTGAAGTCTCATACTTCCTTCTAGCCTAAAATAACTAAGTTGAAAATGCTCTTTCTGTACTAAAAATCTGCGATGAACTACTTCGTTAGGCTCTTTATCCAGATTCCCTTTCGGCTGCTCCTAACGCACCTTACCATTTTATTAGACCCAACATCTAATCATTTATTATGCGTTTAGTTTACTTTTCTTATCCTATTGGCTACTTATTTACCCTAATCAGCATGCCCAGCCCCACCCATGTGTGAGACCATCAGTCCTAGACCTGAAAAGGAATACTGCCGGTACGGGCCACTTCTATTATTTTTTCTTATTAACTTAATCCAAGATCTAAGTTTGATAAAATAAGCCTCTTCTATTTCTTTCTTTTTAATTATAACCGACGTGTTACAATTATACTTGCAATTGTCACTTTTATATTCTTTTCTTTCTTTTATAACCTACATGTTATAAATGTAATTGCAAGTGTTTCTTTTCTATTCTAGTCTGCCTTCTTTTATTATGATACTAAATTCTCTTTAGTTCTCTTATATTATATGACAGACTTAGCTTGGGACTACGTCCAACTGTCACAGCTTACTTATCATAATAACTGCTTTACTTTTTATTCTACTATCTGCGTAGTAAATGCTGATCTAGTCACTTTTTCTTTTTATTATATCTAGTCTTGTCAAATATTTAACTTGATTATTTCCTCTTCTTTAATTTCTTTAACGCTTCACGTTATTCTCTTTTATTCTAGGATGTAGTCCTATTCTATTTGGTTGGTTACAAAAAATGTACTAAATCCATTTCCATATTTTAATACTAAATAATGCCATAAACAATAACTTGTAACTGCAAGATATTTCTTTTATTGTTCCTTTAATTGTTGGATAATGCAAAATATAGTAACGTCTCAATTTTGCACTAATTTCATTTTTCTTGCTTTTATTCATGCAATTACATTTACCGTTTTTCTTACAATATTAAACTATGGAAATGTATTTCCTTTTCTAAACCAGCCAAATAATCTATCACTAACTTCCAAATCAAGTTATTAGATTTACCGTTTTTATTTCATTCCACGAGTTTTAACATAATTTACTGTAAATTTCTCACTTTTAGGCTTATGCCTTTCTCTATAATTTATAAGCCTAATATTACTTATATTTAATTGGATTCCTTTCTTTTTCCATATCAATAACATATAAAATTTACAGTTTCAACATAACTAACTAGTAGAACTAATTATTGAAATTAGTTCAAATGTTGAATTAAAATATTTAACAAGAATCTAGCGATAATATATATCATCAACATAAAAGATATATAATTTAAATCCACTCACCTGAAAAAAAAACACTCCAAATTCTAGATCTGATTTTTAGTCCAGTTCTATTATCCATAGCCTTCCCCTTTGTAACCCTATTAGGATCCACAAACCAGAATTTGTATGGATTTATAAATCTGGATCTAATTGAAGAAAAATAAATAGATAAACTAGAAACCAGATCTGAAAAATCACCTTATACGAATAGCTTAATTTGGACATCTCTTCTCTAGAACTACAGTTTCTACCTCCAAATTGCAAATCAGAAACCTAAATCTAATATATTTGATTTCTGAAGAATTGGAGGAGAATGAAAAGTGACAGGGCTTCCACGACCATTTAGAAAAATATGGGTTTGAAGGCTAGCCCTGCACGTTTATTTATAGAGAGCCAAAGCAACGTCGTCCGTTCGTTTAAAGCGATTGAAATCTAGCCGTTAAAAACAAGCAAAACGCGTCAGTTTTGACGTGTCTAGCCTTTTTGTTTTAAATGTATTAATTTATTTCCTCTATTTTTAAACGTTAACTTTTAACCGTTGCCTATTCATTCCAATTAATTTCCATCAATTGCAAATTTAATTCCCTTTATAACACATGTTTATTTTGAAATTCAAACGTTGGTAATTAATGTAAATTAATTTCCCTTAATTACTGATTTGATTAACATTGCCTACTAATGTTAATTAATTACCTCTAATTGCTGATGTCAATTAATTTCCTTTATGATGCGCGTCTATTTTGAAATTCAAATGCGCGTTATTACTGGAATTTATACGCGCATATACTTATAAACAAATATATTTACGCACATTTACACGTATAATTATTTTTCGATACGGAACTTCGAACGTCAAGAACTTCTTCATATGAAGTCCATTCGAGGCATATTATATATGTAAATTAATTGGAAAATTGTCACGAACACAATGGTATAAGTTCAGGCCATATTCTGACAATTCCAAAAACGCTCATTTTCACCGTTTATAATTATTTGATTATTTAATTATCTAAAAATGAGGGGTGTTACATTCTCTCACCTTTTAGAAAATTTCATCCTCGAAATTCGACAAGGGTAAAACTATGTAATTCTTCGCATCAAACACATCCATCTTGTGTACATCCAATTTTTGCAACCATCCATGTGTTAGTCCATGAGATGATGGTTTTGATGACAACAACCTTAGAATAGATTATAAAATATAAATACTAACATTACAAGTTTAGATATATATGTATATGCAGGATCTAACCATGCAGGTATCAAGAATGAAGACTGTACAGTATAGAGATTCAAGATATCGAAGATTGAAGACTCATGAGTATCAAGATTATCAAGAGTTCAAGATTTCAAGAATAAGTATTTTTATTAGGAATTTTGTTAAAACTCCTAGAAAAGCACTGGCATCTTAAAATCCAATTTATTCGTGGAATGGAATCCACTTCGAGCCCGTTAAAGGGATGGAACCCTTAGTAGGATGGAACCTACGAAAAATCTAGTGGAACATTGTTTTGTATCCACTAATCTTTATTCAAATGATTTTACAAAATTATCTTGTTTTCAAAATCATTTCAAAACTTTCCTTTAAAAAGATTCAAAAACCTCTATCCTGGTTTTAAATAATTTTAGCCTCAAAATCCTCTTTAATTTCAAAGTCAAATTACTCCTAATTTTAAACTATCTTTTAAAATAATATATTTAAAACTTTTAAATATTTATACTAAGATTTAAATATAAAAGTATAGTAAAATTTTATATATACAAAAATATTATTCTCTACATTTATTTATATATTTTAACTATATTTAAATATATTTATAAAAGTTTAAAATAGTTTTAATATAAAATAGAAGTTATTTTCAAAGAAAAACAAATCACCAAAATTTCCTTTGAGATGTTGACATGCCCAACTTACCCATGTCAACATAGTATAACAAATCACCAAAAATCCCTTTGGGATGTCGACATGCCCAAGTACCCCATGTCGACATGGTGTCAGTTAGTTTCAAAATTCAAATTTCAAAAGAAGTGTCTATTCGCCATAACTCTTCATGAATGGTCATGGCTGTTGTTCTTCTATAAATAGGGGTCAGTTTCAACGAATTTTTAATCACTTTTTCCTGGTTTTCACTCCTCTTGTGACACCCCACCTCTATGCTCATAATAACAAAGAGTATTAAAAGAAATACTGTCTATTATTACGAAGAATAAGGCTGGATAGGAGCGACCATCCGTAGTTGACCTTACACTAATATTGGTTATCTCGATAGGAGTGGTATATACTTTTTATTTTTCATCTATCATTTATTTACTCCCATCGACACACCCAATTATCAGTATAAAACAAACTACGATAGTTCATAATAGTTTAGGACATTAGATATAACAATAACACAGATAATATAAATGCGGAACACAGATAAAAACAACAGTCTCATATATATATAACTGATGTCAGTTAATACATAGTTGACACAATACATATGATACAACTACAACTGTCGACTCTAGAAGTTATATATACAAGTACATTATCGACTAATATACATGAATACATATCATTCTATACAATGACGCGACTACTACAAAATGACTGACAACTTCAGAAGATGTGAAAAGTCTTCAATCTCGAACAGCAACTCAAAGAAAGAAATCTACAACCTGAAATACTCGGGTCTGACCCGAGTATTACATTCAAAAGAAAATAATACCCAGGTCAGTCTAATTCAAACCAATTTATTAGTGCATATAGGCAGTAATAATCAAATATCACATAGACGACAGTCACAGAAATCTCGTGTACCCAACTTCTCGATAAGAGAACCGGATAACGGCAGATATAACACTAAACAGTGTTAATCCACAAAACAGAAATCCAAAGCAATTTAAACAATTGAAACGTCAATTTAAAACTGTCAAATCTGATAGGGCTGCAGTACACGCACGCGTGTACTGCCTCGCCACTATCGCAGGAGATACACAAAAGCTCAATGAAAGTCACAATGATCTCAAGGTCAAACCCCGAAATCGGGTTTAACTCAAGTGCAATAAAATAATGTCACAAGGTCAAATCCAGATCAGATTCAACTCAGGTGAAATTCGAAAATCAAATTCGAATACAATTGAATGGTCAAAACAGTCCACACAGATTCAAGGAGGCACCAAACAACAAACAAAATGCAAAGTGTTCAAGGCGGGTCAGAGAAACCATGATGCGTCTCAATTCAAATATGCAAAGGAACACTGGGGTATAAACCCAGTATCAACAAGATTTCGAGTGAATGCAAGACAGTGGCCAGAAACTGTACGGGTAAAACTGCACCCACTTACAACTGTCCAGAATAAGACCAGACCATACAACATGAAACAGAGGCAACAAGACTATATGCAAGCAAAGTCTCTACATGGTGCAGCAGATATCAAGTGAAGGCCAGAAAATCAAGGAGCAATACAATGAACAAGTTCATACAAGCTCAGACTCAAGTTCAATAAAATGACCAAAGGCACACTGGAATATACAGTGCAACCAAATGAAGTGGTGGAGATGTACACAGAGCAGTGTATATTAATCAACAAAGGGTGGATAAAGAAACCAGACTACAAAATGAACACCTGAGTCAATGCTATAGAGACCAAACCCAAATGTACATGACCGCAATGAAACACTCAATGGTGAAGCAACTCGAGCTAGCATATCATATATACAACAAGCTCCATATGGTACACAAGTGAATGGCAAAAACATCAAAATTCAGTGGCAACCAAACATGAATGTAGACAGCAACTATACATGAAGACAACCAGTTTACATGACAGTAAAGTATGAATGCCACGACCCCAGATGAACAAGTGAACCACAAAGTGAAAGTCCACCAGCACTAGACAGAAGTATATTTGAGGCTAGAATTTAGTAAAGATATCAAGTACACCAGCACTAAACATAAGTATGGATGTACTCAATGCAACACAGTGGCAATCACAAGAGGCCAACATAGACAACATCAAAGAGACAAGAGTACAAGCTGAATTCTACCTCAAACCAATGCACTAAGAAAATAGAACAGTCAGTTCAAACATGTATAAAAGGGCCAGTGATAATATGTACAAGTGCAGTGTACAAGGTGAAGCAACTCAACAACAAGATATGCCTGAGTTTACTTAAAGCCGTGAAAACAAGAAAATTCAAAGTCACATAGATACAACTGTACATGTATGCACACACATATATATATATATATGCATACACATACATACCCATCTCAATGAAGCAGTACCAAAGACTTAAAATAGTTCAAGTAATACAAATCAAAAACCCAGGCTACGTAATCAAACCAAAATTGTCACGAAGACCAACTAAAACTGGACAGAGCAAAATTTTTAATATCAGTGGCAAGGACAAATACCAGAAAAAGCCAATAATCTCGGCGAAATCATCAAATAGTGGAAAACAAGGTGACAACCATGTTAGAAATCTTCACAATTATAAAAATGGAATCGAATGGCTATGATCATCGAGAGACCAAACCACATAATTTAAAACATCACAGTCCAACGAAATCAAACACTGCAGTTCCAAGTAATACTAAGATCATACAATAAATGCGGTATAGTTCAATGATATTACCAACATTTTTAAGAAATCAAGTGACTGAAGTCACAAGCAAGCACCAGTTTTAAACAAAAACCAAGAATTGAAAGGGTTAACAAGTAACAAGGCAACTCGAAAACTAGCATCAAGCAATAATTCGAACAAGCCAAACTGTGGTTTCGATTCAAAGAAGCCAAGTATTAAAAATTGTTACCAGTTCAAGCAAAATCAAAGTCACCAATATTATGCAGTTCAACATCAAATCAAAAGTACTCGACAAATTCAACTAATTCCAGACGAACGAAAATCAGACAAAAAAACAAGCCGTGGAAATCAAGCAACGAAGCATACGAGATTGAATTAGAATTTGTGAGTGGAAATCACTCACCTTAGCATTCGGTCGAGGCGATAAAATTGACGCCAGCAATCGCGAAAACACTCCCCCGGATCGCCGAAGCTAGCCACGAAATCGATCACTTGATCGAACGAATTGAAGGCAGCGGCAAAGCCCTAATTTTTGTTGAAGAGGGATGCACGCGAACGAAGCCGCCACCATTTTTATTTGAACGAGGCCGCCATAAATTCTCGTTTGTTTGATTTAATTTTTAGGGTTGCGAAATGAAAAGAAAATGAGTGAGGAGGAGGGAACGGGCATAGGCCTTAGTTAATAGTCACCGCAACCAAAAGTATGTGGGTCGAGATTAACTTTAAAGTCCGCTTAACCCATAACGATTTTCAAAAGAATTTAAACTGGATTCGAAGCTCTCAATAGCAGTAAGCCAACAGAATAAATCGCCAAATGATGATAATTTAACCGGTGCAAAACCCCCGGGTTGTTACAGACTCCCCTCCTTATAAAAATTGCGTCCCCGCAATTTTCATAATTATGGTTGTCAATAACAATAAATTTTCTAACCTAAATTGGTTAAGCTAGAAAAATAAAAGACGAGAATACAAAGGCCAAAGAAATCTTTCAATTCCATAAAAGCAATTTTTCCAAATTCTCAACAAAGTCTGATTATCAGATAGATAATCAGAAAACAGCAGAACTGAAAAATACAATTATCAGCGCATTCAATTCAGTCAATGTAATCTAGAATCAATACGAAACTAGAAAACCGTATATCAATAAAATCAGCAAACACCTAATTATTCAAACGATAGCCAGAAAACAAACCAACAAATATTTAATTACCACAAACGGTAACCAAATTTCAATTTCAACAAATATTCGATTATTAAAACGATAATCAAATTTCAAATTTAACAAATATTCGATTATCACAATCGATAATCAAATTTCAAATTCAGCAAATATTTAATTATCTCAAGCGATAATTTAAAGCAACAAATATTTAATTATCTAAAGCGATAATTAAATCTAAATTCAACAATTATTTAATTATCTCAAGCGATAATTAAAAGCACAAATATTTAATTATCTCAAGCGATAATTAAATCTCAAATCAACAAATATTTAATTATCTAAAGTGATAATTAAATCTAAATTCAACAATTATTTAATTATCTCAAGCGATAATTAAAAGCAACAAATATTTAATTATCTCAAGCGATAATTAAATCTCAAATCAACAAATATTTAATTATCTAAAGCGATAATTAAATCTAAATTCAACAATTATTTAATTATCTCAAGCGATAATTAAAAGCAACAAATATTTAATTATCTCAAGCGATAATTAAATCTCAAATCAACAAATATTTAATTATCTAAAGCGATAATTAAATCTAAATTCAACAATTATTTAATTATCTCAAGCGATAATTAAAAGCAACAAATATTTAATTATCTCAAGCGATAATTAAATCTCAAATCAACAAATATTTAATTATCTAAAGCGATAATTAAATCTAAATTCAACAATTATTTAATTATCTAAAGCGATAATTAAATTCGAAATCAGCAAATATTTAATTATCAAAAGCGATAATTTAAAGCAACAAATATTTAATTATCTAAAGCGATAATTAAATCTCAAATATCTAATTATCACAAGCGATAATTAGAACAACAAATATCTGATTATCAAAACGATAATCAGAATCTCAAATCAACAAATATCTAATTATCACAAGCGATAATTAGAAACAACAAATATCCGATTATCAAAACGATAATCAGAACTCATATCAACAAATATCTAATTATCACAAGCGATAATTAGAACAACAAATATTTAATTATCGATACGATAATTAAATCTCATAACATCAGATATCTAATTACCTGCAGATAATTAGAAACAACAAATATCTAGAAATCAATTAAGAAGACTAGAAAATCAACATAAAAGCTTGGATCGATCCCATCAGATGGCGAGTTTTTAATTCGCCGCACGTGCAACAACATATGGCCGAAGCCTACCAAGTACTCAACATAATTTTTGGCGCCCATCAGATTGACCCGAAGGTCCGCAGAGTGACCCGAAGGTCTAGTACTGGTATTTGACCCGAAGGTCCATCATATGACCCGAAGGTCCATCATAGTGGCTCGAAAGCACACGAAAGCATCAAATATTTCAATTAACGAGTCCGGAATTAACCGAAATAGCAAACGCACATGTCCCATACCACGTGTTTTACTAAATCGTTTGATTCTCTTCATCGTTTCCTTGAAAGTGTGAAATCATCAAATTCATCAAAACAACAGATATTCAATTAACGAGTCCGGAATTAACCGAAATAGTAAAAGTGTGGTTCCATACTCCATACTTTTGCTAAATCGTTTAAATCACTTCATCGTTTCCTTGAAAGTGCAAAATCGTGTATTTTGTAAAAATACACTTTACATTCTCAAACGGACAAGTCCGGAATTAAGCGAATCAGTAAAAGAAAGGGGTCATAGTCCTCGATTTTGCTGAAACGTTTAAATCGCTTCCTCATTCTTTTGAAAGCGCAAACTGTTAAAATTTCTGAAAACAATTTTATTTATTTTGTAAAATAACAATCCACATTCTCAACTGGACAAGTCCGGAGTTAAGCGAAACAGTAAAAGAAAGGGGTCATAATCCTCGATTTTGCTGAATCGTTTAAGTCGCTTTCTCATTCTTTTGAAAACGCAAACTGTAAAAAAAATTTCATTTTAAAACGATTTTCCAATCACGTGATTAAAGCAGCAAATCAGTAACAATTTCGATAAGGAAATTGTGCTTCTCAAAATACCGTAAAAACGGTTACAAATCAGCATTGCGGTATAACCGCTTGAAAATCCACTTTTAAAAGTTTGACTGTTACTGAAGTCAAAGCAACAGTAATTTTAAAACATCAAATATCTCATCAAAATAATTCACATCTAAATGTGACATCAGTGAATTTTCATTCATTAAAATTGTCAACAAAACACCGTGCTTCAAAAATCTAGCATTGGTGTAAAAATCCCGTTACAAAAATAACGGCAACAAAATACGTCTCATAACCAAGCATCGGTTCAACGTAAATAAATGCAGTAACGTGCAATTCAAATTTTTGCACGTACTACAGAATGAACAAAGAAATCATTCAAATGTATCTTCAATGAAGATAATCCAAAACAGCAAAAATCTAATCAATAGATGATTAATACAAAAGAAAGCCAGCGGAAATTTCAACAAAAATCACATAACTGCAATTTCTTCGAATCCTCAATTCGGATTCGAAGTTCTCAAAGAAATAAAATAATTATAGCTATGTAAACAACAATTGAAATTCATATCAATTTCGTATTTTGATTTTTAAATCAAAAAGATTATCAGTTGTACTCAGCGAAGACAGTTTCACTGTTTCCGCTGCGCACTCTGATAAACAGAACACAAATCAATCAAATCATCAGAACACAATTTCACTAATATTTTTAAATAAAGATATTTAAAAATTTCATCCAAATTTCAAAACTTTAGTTTTGACTCAAAGTACAAATAAAACATCGACCAATAGTTGTAACATATGTTCCATCCAAGTTAAGTTTTATATTATGTCCATAAACCCCAAGCTCTGATACCAACTGTGACGCCCCACCTCTATGCTCATAATAACAAAGAGTATTAAAAGAAATACTGTCTATTATTACGAAGAATAAGGCTGGATAGGAGCGACCATCCGTAGTTGACCTTACACTAATATTGGTTATCTCGATAGGAGTGGTATATACTTTTTATTTTTCATCTATCATTTATTTACTCCCATCGACACACCCAATTATCAGTATAAAACAAACTACGATAGTTCATAATAATTTAGGACATTAGATATAACAATAACACAGATAATATAAATGCGGAACACAGATAAAAACAACAGTCTCATATATATATAACTGATGTCAGTTAATACATAGTTGACACAATACATATGATACAACTACAACTGTCGACTCTAGAAGTTATATATACAAGTACATTATCGACTAATATACATGAATACATATCATTCTATACAATGACACGGCTACTACAAAATGACTGACAAATTTCAGAAGATGTGAAAAGTCTTCAATCTCGAACAGCAACTCAAAGAAAGAAATCTACAACCTGAAATACTCGGGTCTGACCCGAGTATTACATTCAAAAGAAAATAATACCCAGGTCAGTCTAATTCAAACCAGTTTATTAGTGCATATAGGCAGTAATAATCAAATATCACATAGACGACAGTCACAGAAATCTCGTGTACCCAACTTCTCGATAAGAGAACCGGATAACGGCAGATATAACACTAAACAGTGTTAATCCACAAAACAGAAATCCAAAGCAATTTAAACAATTGAAACGTCAATTTAAAACTGTCAAATCTGATAGGGCTGCAGTACACGCACGCGTGTACTGCCTCGCCACTATCGCAGGAGATACACAAAAGCTCAATGAAAGTCACAATGATCTCAAGGTCAAACCCCGAAATCGGGTTTAACTCAAGTGCAATAAAATAATGTCACAAGGTCAAATCCAGATCGGATTCAACTCAGGTGAAATTCGAAAATCAAATTCGAATACAATTGAATGGTCAAAACAGTCCACACAGATTCAAGGAGGCACCAAACAACAAACAAAATGCAAAGTGTTCAAGGCGGGTCAGAGAAACCATGATGCGTCTCAATTCAAATATGCAAAGGAACACTGGGGTATAAACCCAGTATCAACAAGATTTCGAGTGAATGCAAGACAGTGGCCAGAAACTGTACGGGTAAAACTGCACCCACTTACAACTGTCCAGAATAAGACCAGACCATACAACATGAAACAGAGGCAACAAGACTATATGCAAGCAAAGTCTCTACATGGTGCAGCAGATATCAAGTGAAGGCCAGAAAATCAAGGAGCAATACAATGAACAAGTTCATACAAGCTCAGACTCAAGTTCAATAAAATGACCAAAGGCACACTGGAATATACAGTGCAACCAAATGAAGTGGTGGAGATGTACACAGAGCAGTGTATATTAATCAACAAAGGGTGGATAAAGAAACCAGACTACAAAATGAACACCTGAGTCAATGCTATAGAGACCAAACCCAAATGTACATGACCGCAATGAAACACTCAATGGTGAAGCAACTCGAGCTAGCATATCATATATACAACAAGCTCCATATGGTACACAAGTGAATGGCAAAAACATCAAAATTCAGTGGCAACCAAACATGAATGTAGACAGCAACTATACATGAAGACAACCAGTTTACATGACAGTAAAGTATGAATGCCACGACCCCAGATGAACAAGTGAACCACAAAGTGAAAGTCCACCAGCACTAGACAGAAGTATATTTGAGGCTAGAATTTAGTAAAGATATCAAGTACACCAGCACTAAACATAAGTATGGATGTACTCAATGCAACACAGTGGCAATCACAAGAGGCCAACATAGACAACATCAAAGAGACAAGAGTACAAGCTGAATTCTACCTCAAACCAATGCACTAAGAAAATAGAACAGTCAGTTCAAACATGTATAAAAGGGCCAGTGATAATATGTACAAGTGCAGTGTACAAGGTGAAGCAACTCAACAACAAGATATGCCTGAGTTTACTTAAAGCCGTGAAAACAAGAAAATTCAAAGTCACATAGATACAACTGTACATGTATGCACACATATATATATATATATATGCATACACATACATACCCATCTCAATGAAGCAGTACCAAAGACTTAAAATAGTTCAAGTAATACAAATCAAAAACCCAGGCTACGTAATCAAACCAAAATTGTCACGAAGACCAACTAAAACTGGACAGAGCAAAATTTTTAATATCAGTGGCAAGGCCAAATACCAGATAAAGCCAATAATCTCGGCGAAATCATCAAATAGTGGAAAACAAGGTGACAACCATGTTAGAAATCTTCACAATTATAAAAATGGAATCGAATGGCTATGATCATCGAGAGACCAAACCACATAATTTAAAACATCACAGTCCAACGAAATCAAACACTGCAGTTCCAAGTAATACTAAGATCATACAATAAATGCGGTATAGTTCAATGATATTACCAACATTTTTAAGAAATCAAGTGACTGAAGTCACAAGCAAGCACCAGTTTTAAACAAAAACCAAGAATTGAAAGGGTTAACAAGTAACAAGGCAACTCGAAAACTAGCATCAAGCAATAATTCGAACAAGCCAAACTGTGGTTTCGATTCAAAGAAGCCAAGTATTAAAAATTGTTACCAGTTCAAGCAAAATCAAAGTCACCAATATTATGCAGTTCAACATCAAATCAAAAGTACTCGACAAATTCAACTAATTCCAGACGAACGAAAATCAGACAAAAAAACAAGCCGTGGAAATCAAGCAACGAAGCATACGAGATTGAATTAGAATTTGTGAGTGGAAATCACTCACCTTAGCATTCGGTCGAGGCGATAAAATTGACGCCAGCAATCGCGAAAACACTCCCCCGGATCGCCGAAGCTAGCCACGAAATCGATCACTTGATCGAACGAATTGAAGGCAGCGGCAAAGCCCTAATTTTTGTTGAAGAGGGATGCACGCGAACGAAGCCGCCACCATTTTTATTTGAACGAGGCCGCCATAAATTCTCGTTTGTTTGATTTAATTTTTAGGGTTGCGAAATGAAAAGAAAATGAGTGAGGAGGAGGGAACGGGCATAGGCCTTAGTTAATAGTCACCGCAACCAAAAGTATGTGGGTCGAGATTAACTTTAAAGTCCGCTTAACCCATAACGATTTTCAAAAGAATTTAAACTGGATTCGAAGCTCTCAATAGCAGTAAGCCAACAGAATAAATCGCCAAATGATGATAATTTAACCGGTGCAAAACCCCCGGGTTGTTACACCTCTTCTTCTTCCACATTTCTTAATACAAAATCATACCATTACTCTGCCGAAATCAACATCGAATCATACTCTATTACTTCTAGTTTGATTCTCCATCACTATCTCTACAAGGTTCTTAGTGCTATTCAGAGTTATAGACTTCTTTGTAATATATTAGCGAGAAAAGGTGTGATTGTAGCCTTGGAAATCAATTAAGCGAGAAAAGGTGTGATTGTAGCCCTGGATATCAATTGGGTGAACTTGTTGCCCCGGAAATCAAGTATCTCTACCCAGAGGATTGTCATTCTGGAGGGTGTACCTCGTAGCCTTGAAACCGAGGGTTGTAATTGTTGAATTGTTGTTGAAAGGAAATCCGTACTTGTGTTGCGGGACTGGATGTAGGGTAACTCCGAACCAGTATAAAATTCGGTGTGTTCTCTCCTTTACTGCTTTTACTTTATATTTGCATCTGTTTTTGATTTTGTGTTCATATCTGTGTCTGATTAGTGTATACATTGTTAACAAATTAAGATAAAACTCAAAAATATTAACAAATTTCTTAAAACACTATTCACCCTCCCGCTAGTGTTAATTCTAGCCTTAAGATCCTTAATCCACATTTCTCACACCGTGTCCTTGTGCAAAGTGTCGTATAATAATAAATATATGCATGTTCATGAATTTCTAAGCGGTACCTCCTATATGAATGCTTTTCTCTTTTAAAAATTCCTTTTAAAACATGATGCACACATCCTAAATATACTTGCAATTTTTATATGAATGCAATCTTTCGAAAACTCAAAGCACTTTTTATCTAATTTTTCCCACACTCCTACTGAATAGGGGCGTAGTTTACTTTTCTTATCCTATTGGCTACTTATTTACCCTAATCAGCATGCCCAGCCCCACCCATGTGTGAGACCATCAGTCCTAGACCTGAAAGGGAATACTGCCGGTACGGGCCACTTCTATTATTTTTGCTTATTAACTTAATCCAAGATCTAAGTTTGATAAAATAAGCCTCTTCTATTTCTTTCTTTTTAATTATAACCTACGTGTTACAATTATACTTGCAATTGTAAATTTTATATTCTTTTCTTTCTTTTATAACCTACATGTTATAAATGTAATTGCAAGTGTCTCTTTTCTATTCTAGTCTGTTTTCTTTTATTATGATACTAAATTCTCTTTAGCTCTCTTATATTATATGACAGTCTTAGCTTGGGACTACATCCAACTGTCACAAATTACTTATCATAATAACTGCTTTACTTTTTATTCTACTATCTGCGTAGTAAATGCACATATAGTCACATTTCCTATTTATTATTTCTAGTCTTGTCAAATATTTAAATTGATTATTTCCTCTTCTTTAATTTCTTTAACGCTTCACGTTATTCTCTTTTATTCTAGAAAGTAGTTCTATTCTATTTGGTTGGTTACAAAAACTATACTAAAATCCATTTCCATATTTTAATACTAAATAATGCCATAAACAATAACTCGTAATTACAAGATATTTCTTTTATTGTACCTTTAATTGTTGGATAATGCAAAATACAGTAATGTCTCTATTTTGCACTAATTTCATTTTTCTTGCTTTTATTCATGCAATTACATTTACCGTTTTTCTTACAATATTAAACTATGGAAATGTATTCCCTTTTCTAAACCAGTCAACTAATCTATCACTAACTTCCAAATCAAGTTATTAGATTTCTCCTTTTTATTTCATTCCTTGAGTTTTAACATAATTTACTGTAAATTTCTCACATTTAGGCTTATGCCTTTCTCTATAATTTTTAAGCTTATTATTACTTATATTTAATTGGATCCTTTCTTTTTCCATATAAATAACATTTAAATATAGGTACACTTCTCTTATAAAATTTACAGTTTCGACATAACTAACTAGTAGAACTAATTACTGAAATTAGTTCAAATGCTAAATTAAAATATTTAACGGTAATCTAACGATAATATATACCATCAACATAAAAGATATATAATTTAAATCCACTCACCTGAAAAGAAAACACTTCAAATTCCAGATCTGATTTTTAGTCCAGTTCTATTATCCATAGCCTTCCCCTTTGCAACCCTATTTAGATCCACAAACCGGAATTTGTTTGGATTTATAAATTTGGATCTAATTGAAGAAAAATAAACAGATAAAATAGAAAACCAGATCTGAAAACTCACCTCATACGGACAACTTAATTTGGATATCTCTTCTCTAGAACTTCAGTTTCTACCTCCAAATTGCAAATCAAAAAACCTAAATCTAATATATTTGATTTCTAAAGAATTGGAGGAGAAAGAAAAGTAACAATGCTTCCGCGCCCATTCAAAAATATAGGTTTGAAAGCTAGCCCTACATGTTTATTTATAAAGAGCCAAAGCAACGTCATCCGTTTGTTTAAAACGATTGAAATCTAGCCGTTAAAAACAAGCAAAACGCGTCAGTTTTGATGTGTCTAGCCTTTTTGTTTTATACGTATTAATTTATTTCCTCTATTTTTAAACGTTAACTTTTAACCGTTGCCTATTCATTCTAATTAATTTCCATCAATTGCAAATTTAATTTCCTTTATAACACATGTTTATTTTGAAATTCAAACGTTGCTAATTAATGTAAATTAATTTCCCTTAATTGCCGATTTGATTAACATTGCCTACTAATGTTAATTAATTACCTCTAATTGCTGATGTCAATTAATTTCCTTTATGATGCGCGTCTATTTTGAAATTCAAAAGTGCGTTATTTTTGGAATTTATACGCGCATATATTTATAAACAAATATATTTACGCACATTTACACGTATAATTATTTTTCGATACGGAACTTCGAACGTCAATAACTTTTTCATACGAAGTCCGTTCGAGGCATATTATATATGTAAATTAATCCAAAAATTGCCACGAACACAATGGTATAAGTTTCGAGGCCATATTCTGACAATTCCAAAAACGCTCATTTTCACTGTTTATAATTATTTGATTATTTAATTATCTAAAAATGAGGGGTGTTACATATATCAAAATCTTAATATCCATACACATATGCATGGTTACCTGTTAAGTATAAGTAAATGTAGTTAAAGATTTTGGGTTTCATTCAAGTAGAACAAGGAATTCTTCTGTTTAAGATCTATCCAAGAAAGTGGAAAATTTGTATATTAGTTGAGGGATAATTGTTTCGTTTGGTGCTTTCTGCAAACTGGTCAGATGTGTTTTGTTTGTTTGGTCGTACTTGATGTTGTTTGAGATATTAGGCCTTATTGTTTTCGTTTTATTTTGTGTTTGATATGTATATAATTTTGAATGTTGGTATAAATGTAGCTAAAAGGTTTATGGAATAAACAAGGTGAATTTATTAGTAATTTTTATTGAAATAAAATATGAATTGTTATTTAATGGACATATAGTAGTTTTGAAACTATAATTCACGAGATTTTAATATGATTCAAGTTTCAAATTAATTCAAATAAATGTAATAAATTGATTCAAATGTTTTGAAATTTTTTATAAATAGTAATTATTTATAGAAAATTATGAATTGATTTTTATGTGCAATATTTACCTTCGCAGGTTATTTTGAATTATATAAGGTAATTTTTAAATGAAGTATATAGCTTCATAAATTTATTTGAGATATTAATTTATTATCCATCTCTTAATAGTTATTTTGTTATATGAAATTATATTTTGTGAATGATTTATTATTAAGTATTGATTTATTTGAATAATCAATTTTTATATTTCTATTCCAATATTTCGTTTCTTGTGTATTTATATAAAGATTATATGAATGATTTTTCATTAATATAGACTTGACTGATGAGTTAATATGATGTGGTGATGGCACATTATATTTGATTTGTGAAATTAATTTCTGTATGATGAGAAATTTGAATAAACGGATTAGTGATACCGTTTGGTATGGGACTTTCGATAACACTTTTTCGGTTATTCATCGGACTTGTCATATAGAGATACTTAGTGTGGGTCGAGTGTAGTTTATGAGCATTGAATAATTATTCAAATAACATGTGATGGCATGGGATGTCGTTATGTTATTTGTTTGATTATTGATTGTAAGTAAATATCATTCCAACGAGGATTCCTCATGTATGTGATGATACTCGCTGCCGTGAGTATATTATAGTCATGTAATGACTTATGGGTATAGCCGTGTGTCGGCATGGGATTAGAGCTCTAGTATATTATTGTCATGAGGTGACTTATATGGTGCTGTGTGTCGGCTTATGACTAGAGTTGTATGTGGATATTGGATATGCTTATTATATGTCATCCACTTGTTGTCCAACTCCCTTTATGGTTCGAGAGTGAACCAGATTGGCATGGCGGGCTGATCGTGGGGTCATGCCCCAGATCCACAACACCATTATTTGATATATTGGATGCACATCACAGGATTGGTAGTTAGTAGGTGCCCTACAGCCCTTTGTGTTTCATAGGCCAACAGTCTGTTACCTATAGCGACAAAGCAAGGTCGTGACTAGAGCTATGCATAGTCAAGCCATTGGTGGATGGGGTCACGATGTCTGTCGAGGTAACTGAAGACTATAGGGATAGACGGCACTCTGCAGGAGGTGAGTAGTCCTAGGTCCCTGGAGCATGTCGTGCGCTATCTGTAACAACTCACCATTTGTAATACCTAAAATTATATGCCTTACATCATCGCATGACTTTCGAATACCACAAAAGACAAATCATCGGGGTAAAATTAGAACAAAACACTAAACCAAGGCATCGATAAGATCTCACAATGAAATAACATATAATACACTAAATATACATGAACTGAATAGAATAACAATATATAAGAGACCGCACTAGCAAAAAAAGCCGACAAATAAATATAGTATAGAAAATCAGAATACATCAACCCCAAAAAGCATGTAGTTCTAAATAAATATTTGATACGAAGTCTCGTATATAAATAACAGGTTAATCGTGTATAATGAAATAACAAGTACATATATCTCTAAATATCGATGCCATGCCTCCAAAATTGTAACATCCCCTATTTTGAGGCCCGAAGCTAAGCGCTACAGATGCTGCAGTAATCCATAGTATTAGCTTTCGGTGACCAAATACGGTAATGTTAATGGTATCCATAATATCAGAAGCACTTGAATATGAAATAAGAATCATCACATATTTAAACATTTTTCTGATTACATTTCGAAACAACATTTCATATCCAAGTTACATAATCCCAAATGTTTCTCATGTTCAGATCAAATATAATTATTACAAAATACACCAAGAGTGACATATGAAGATCCCCTTTGGATGGCCAGAGTACTAAATAGTCATAACTGGCTTAATACAACATGGCGTAATAAAACAAACAAAACAACTCCTACATAGCTAACTTCGATCTCCTGCTCGTCTTTGGAAGCTTTATTTGTCCACCAACTAAAACCTGAAAATCCTCAATCCTCAACCCTTAACCTACTCAAATCAATTTTAAGCACCCGAGAGTCTAAGGGGAAAAAAATAAACTTTGAGTCAGATATAAAGCCTGGTCTGAATAATAATATACATCTCAGTTATTTGATATCAAGTGAGATCATGCCGCTTAGCGGAATGGGTTTCCCCTCACTAATATCCTTTTAAAACATATCTTTTGAAAATCTTAATCCTGCAACCAAAATTGGTTAAAACAATAATATCAATATCATGAAAGCATATAAATCATGTAACAAATGGACTATCTGGCCGAACAATATTGTTTTGTTTGGCTAACTATTAACATTTGGCTGACTCGGGCCTACCAAACAAAATAAACAGATAATCTAACTTCTGTTAGATACTCCTCTTCTGGATGGTCTATCCCTAACTTACTTCTCCAGGGTCAACTGATCATAATGGTTTTGCGGGCTCACCAATAACCTATCTCTGTACATATATATTCCTTTCTATGTGTAACATCATTTTAGTCTTACCTGTGACAAAGCCCTACACATTGGAATTTTGGACTAAATTAGCTAGGGGCTAATAGCAAATATATAGGGCGCGACCCTCTACAAGTCCCAACTGGTATTCTAATATCTGAGTCATTTTACTTAGGGTCATCTACCCAAACTTTTCCTCGAAAACCTTTTCTTATCAAAATGATTTAATCCTTTTAAATCATACTTACGTAAGGATACTATGCTTTACTCGAATCACTTTGCCAAGTTATATATGCTTCTCCTAAAAATAATGTTGATGAAACCATTAAACCTTTGTTTAAACCTTTAAACAATATCATTTAAAACCATAGAAAGTACCCCTTTCGAACCCTTGAAAGTACCCCTTTCGATCAAGTGAAACATTAGGCCGAAAGGCCAAAACTTACCTTTCGAAACCATTCATAATCAACCTTTCGAAATCATTGAAAAACATCACCTTCGAAAGCTTTAAAACCTTAGACATCCTATCTTTAAAACATTTAAACATTGCCTTTTGAAAACATTGGAAACCTTCCATTTAAAACCATTCAAAACCACTGGGGAACCACCCCTTCGAAACCATTAACTTAAACCTTTCGAAAGTATTAAATCCATCAAAACTTTCGAAAGCATTTGGGTTTAAGAAAAACATGTGGAAACCTTTCGAAACCATTTAAAACTATGTTATTCGAAACCTTTGGGTTTATCTTTCAAAATCTCAAAAGAGTCGTAAAAGAACAGGGTCAAAAGCAACACTTCAAAAGCTATGTCCTAAGTAAAAGGAGTAATGGTGTCGAAACCATTCCCTTCAAAAGCAATGGAGAATCGGCTTGGATTTTAAAACAAAGGGACCTTTCGAACGCACTGCATCGAAAGGAAAAGGAGGCAGCAAGGGGTTTCGACCCAGGTGAAAGAAATTTCTTAAAACAAAGGCGTAATCATTTCTTTAAAATAATTTAGCCCAGTAGAAAGCTAACCAAGTCGAAAGCTAATTAAGTCGAAAGCAAAGCAGGCGCATTCTCTTTTTAAAAACAAAGACACGCTTTTACCTCTTCGGAACCCCATGCTTCGACTTTATACCTTTCGTCTTAGTCCAATTCGCAATGTACCAAGTATTCATACTAGGCGCATTGGTTTCGACTGAGAAGGAGGCGGAAGTACAGGGTCGAAAGCTAAGTGTCGAAAGTGGTGAAACATGTAAAAGGCATGTTTTAACTGATTTTTAGCTTTTTAAAGTAATCTTTTCAACTAACTTGCCTTTTATGTCAAAATATTACTGGTTTCTAATTTCTTTTCAAAAAGTGCTGCCAATATTTCAGAAATAAACAACTTAATTTATTTACAAAATACCCCTTCTCCTTTTACAAATATATAAAACATTTAAGTCTCATACCTTAAATAATTTTATATATTCATTAAAACACTTAAGAAAATTCTACAAAAATTTCTATAAATCATTTTTAATATGTTTTCTAACATATAGAAATTTCAAACCCAAAACATATATTATTTAGCTGTAAATAATTTTAAGCCCAAATATCCATTTTCCTCACGAGAAAATTAATATAAAATTCACATTAATTCAGAAAATTATGAAAATTGAAACCCATCTCTAAAATACCATTTCTAACCTATATCAAAAATTGCAAGGCTTTGGATGTCATTTAATAGGGTTTTCACATTAAATATATCATAAAATCCATATGAAATACCTTAAATCATCAACAAGCATATATATCCATTTTAACAATTGAAACATGGCAAATAACTTTGCAAAATAATTCAGATTTCATCATAAAACCGAAACCAAGAAAAATATGAGATGTAGTCATTATTCACCTTAGCTAGAGATTAAAGATTTGAGATTTGAGTATGGATTAAGTTAATTTGCTTCTTTCTTTAGCTTATCTTCCTCTTGCTCTTGTTTAATGGTGGTCGGCCTCTAGCTTATGTTTTTGTTTTCTGAATGTATAAAATGAGTGTGAGAATGATTGGGGTTAAGGGTTTAGGGTATAAGGATATGCCATATTCCTATATTGCCCTTGTCTACTTACCCTAACATCTTATTCCATTTCAATTTACTTAGTTCATTTATTAACATGGCACGGCTACCCTTACTTATCACAAATCTCAATCTCTTAACCATTGTACATTATTTCATTTAATCTACCTAATTAAATTTTACTAAATAATGTTACTAGAATTTAGGGTCATTACAAAAGTGCTCTAGTTGTGCACTCTGATAGCGTATCCCCAAAAGCACCTGACTCCCGAGCTACTCAATCGAGTGCCCAAGAGTTTTCATGACATAAACAGACAAAGACAAAATACGGGTCAGACATAAAGTCTGGTGTGAGGGGAACTATCTCAAAATACTGTATATTAAAACTACATATAAATAAACAGGAACTACTAAATCACAGCCGGCCCTCTCCATAAACGTGGCTCAGGGGTAATCCGGACTTCCTATAAACAATTATAGTAAATCCATCTCATAAGTAGGGGATCATACCATAACCTGCTCTTCTCTTATAACAACTACTAATAATATAGTGCAAATATATCTTGACCAAACCATGATTCCAAAATAATGATCACTGCTGCTAAGATTGAAACGGTACGCCTCAACGCATATGGTCACTACTACTAAGATCGAATAGGTATGCCACAACATGTATGGTCACTACTGCTAAGACCGAATAGGTATGCTACAACGTGTAAGGTTACTACTGCTAAGACCGAATAAGTACGCCACAACGTGTATGGTCACTACCACTAAGACCATATAGGTACGCCCCAATGCATATGGTCACTACTGCTAAGAACAAACATTCGTAAGATTAAGAATGTAGGACCCAAAAACATCCAAGCGATCAAAACAAGATAAACCTATTCACGGTCCCTTCAAGACCATGTCGAGTGTGTCATAACCATTAACAACACTCTAGGTACACCACAACAAGGTCGATACCTGGGTAGGTCACATAAGTCCATACCTTTGGTGTGTCATAAGAAGTCAACACCAACAAATTGTATATTACTCTAAGGTCGAAACCTTAAAGTACAAACTCACTCCAAATATAATGTATGGAATCACCACGCATGGCTCCAGTCGCCACGACCTAAAAACCCACTGGACAACTTTAACAAAATCCCAGACTAACCAAAATCGCATTCCAAATGGAACGCATGACCTCAAGTTATAGTACTCCTCAAATATAACTTCCTAGTCTACCTTAAAATATACGGTTTAGAATACGTGCCGAGGTGGGTCGTATATGGGCCTCAAAATCAAATATTTAAAACCCACAAAAATTTCATAGCTTAAAGCCCCTGAATAAAGTTGAACAGTGGTCCAAACCTCACCTCAATCCGACTTCGCATGCGAAAGTATCGCGTTTTGAAGTTTGCACAATACACATCAGGTCAGCCGACTAAAGGGTCATTCAGTCGGCTGAACCAGGGTCGAGATGGAATTTTTTCCTCAATGGACCAAGTCAATTGACTGAAATGACAGTTTCTAGGTAGTGAGCATGGACAGGGAGTAGATTCCTCGAACGGGTGTCGATTCGCGTGCCATTTCCTCCGACACTTCGCTCGACGAATCACCTTACTACTGAAGCCTACCTCCATCCCATCGGACATCTGCCGGGGTTCATTTATTGATGTTTTGGAAGTGAATTCCATAATTAATCAAAAATCGGTTTCGATACAAAAATCCACTCTTTGCACGAGTAGAGTTCTACGGGCGGTTATGAGGACTTCCTCTAACACGCCAAAATGACATACCCAGCCTTGTGCGTAGCCTATATATATGTCGATGCACTCATTTGTGCATGCCTATGCACACATGTTCATACAACAGACAACCAAACACAAATTATATTTCGGACTTCACCGAGACGATTGCTTGGCCCGGTATACTTTCACGCAACTTAGCGCATGCGATAATTGCTATGGCTATGCGAAATGCCCGCAATGAACTTGTAATCAATTATATATCTATATAAAAAAATAATCACATAATAATTCTAACTACAATATTATCTTTGTTTTAATTGTCTCTTAGCTCCAAATGTACATATACATATACTCGCTCGTGCACATATGCGTATACGTATATTCAGATAAGTAATTCAATTATTACTTAAATCAAAACTTACTTTTATTTACAAAACTTCTTCAATAAAAGTAAACATCACCTTATGTCATTTTATAGCATTTAAAATACTTAACCACTTTATTAAAAATCAAGCACCTTTTTTACTATTTTATAAAATCTCATATCCATTTTATTAAAAATATATATTTCATTTATAAAATCATGAAACCATTCTGTAAATACTAATTAAGGCTTATAGGGTCTCTAATCACTTTGATTATAAGTGTAAAGTTCACAAATCCCTTAAATTAACTTACTAACATTTTTCAAATCAATTCAAATGGGTCAATTAATATTTTCTAATGACATGCACATCATTACACTACTTAATTAACCCTAAATCAAACAATAACATCATGACTATTCACCCAATTAGCCCAAATCAATTCCTGGGCTTACTAACTATTTTCAAACAGAGTAATTAGGGTCTTAAACAATAAATTAGATAAGGGAAACATATTTATAACACAAACATAAACCCAAATCAACTCAAATAATCTCCAAATTACTTCATATAATTCTATAATCATCAATAATCAAATATATGAAGTATAACACATAAATTGGTAAGGAGAATCATCCCACTCACCTTAATTAAACCCAAGCCAAGCTCTAATCGCTAAAAACCCAATTCTTACTTACCTTGAATTTTGAAATGCACACCAATACTGCGATCCAAACCAATTCCTTCATGGGTTTTGTAGAGAATTGGAAGAGAGGAATTATGGCAATTTTTATTGGATTTGAGGAAATTTATTTAATGGGTTTAGGGTTTGGGGATTAGGGACGTGATTAAGGGGTGTTTAGGAGGTCATTAGAGAAAGAGGAGAAGGAATGAATGTGAAATGAATAAGTGAATGAGAATTATAAAGAGGTTAGCTCCTTATAGGCTAAAGGGTTAAATTCATAACTTTCTCCATCCAACACTATTCATCTCTGAAAATTATAGACTCTAAATATATCAAACCTTATACTCAATCTAATCCTGGATGCCATTCTGGACTCAATGGAAAAGGTTTTGGGACCTAACTCCATCGTACAAAAAAATTAGCTTTTTGGATCGATTTACGAATCGAACGCAGGCTACCAGCTAAAAATCCATCGATCAAAATATATCGACGTCCATACTCATTTAGATTCGCAACATCGATTCGAACTCAAAGGAAGTGGTGTCAAGTCTTAATTCGACCCTATGCGGAAAGTCACATTTTAGACTTCCAATTCAATAACGACTTAATATTTAGATTAACTATTTAAATATATTATCGCTAAATATGCGGGTTGTTACATTCTCCTCTCCTTAATAGGATTGCATCCTCTAAATTCACATGAGAATGAGAAAGTAACAAGACTGACTAAACTTCTCGAATCTCAATTTTAGAATATTCCAACCGTACCTTCCTTTGTGCTAACAGCACCACGGAACTCCCAAATTAGAATGTGTCACACACTAGGAAATATGCGATAACCTACAATATCCCATATTCCTGAAAATTATCTCTCTTATGAAAGCTTCTCACTATTTAAATGTCAATCTAAACAAATAGGCATTTATATAGGTATACATCAGCTCTCACGTAACTAATTGTACTATACCAAGAGGATTGCATAAACACGGAATTCAAACATGTATAACCTCAGTGTAGTAACCCGTACTACTATAGTCATACACGACAATCAATTAGAGAGCAAGCTTAAGTGAGTCGGTATCAAAATATACCACTAACTTCGAGTCACTTCAAAAGGCAGTGGACTTATATAGATTCTTTCTCGCCCTATAATAAGCATGGAAGACATTCGACCCATTCCAAATAGCTAAGGAATACAAATTGATACCGGTCATTACTAACGGGTGGAGTCAACAATGGACACCTACCGTGATCCAATGATTTCGGATAAATAGGGCCAGTACACTAATGTACTCGGACATTTGTCGCGATTCAAATATAAATAGAGTCAATACATTAACGTACCCAAACGTCTATCAGGATCTAATAATATGCATAGCCACTAATATAAGGCTAATGACCTACAAGGCATATACAATGTATGATCTCTAATTTAAGATCACTTCTGTACACAGTCACCAATATAAGACCAATACGATTTATCTTACTATACATACCCTAGAGTAAACCCCCAAAGGTAGGAATCCATCATTGCAAATCAAATGACTATAAGCGACAAGAAACCATCAAACAATAGCCAATAATGATAAGCAACAATAACTAACATTCAAACTGTCAAACATGCAAGAAAAATAATCAACCACAATAAAAACCAGCCAGCATTAAAGTCAAACAACAACAACAACCAAGATCAAATAGTCGTAACAAAAGTAAGCAACAAGCAATAACAAGTAGAAAATAATTGCAACCAAACACAAGCAGTAGCAACAACAGCAAGCAAAAAGCAATAACAAACAATAAGCAATAGCAAACAACAAGCAATAGCAAACAACAAAACAAGAATACAAACAATGAAATATTTGAAAGAGTCTACACCAACATGCTTGGTAACCATTAAGAGTCAAACGTGCATGTTAAACCATAAACTTCAATAAGTCTGTGCGACATTCAAGAGGAATAAATACCTAAGTGGTGCAACTACTTTCATAAATATAACACATGAACAACTACTACACCTCTTGGCTACAAAGTGGAAAACCTATAAGATATGAAGGATCATCGAGTCTCTAAACTCTCGAATAAAGCCAGCAATCGATGCATCTACTTTCCTTTTCTTTCGAACTGAACTCATTCTCCAAAGGAGGAAATTATACTGAATAAATCACCATTAAAAATGAAGATTTATAGTTGCCTGGGTCTACTCGGATTCAAAATCACATTAACCACACAATGTTAATAAGGATAATATACTAAGTACTCTACAATGCTCGCCTAGGAAAGTATCATCTCGTCACTTAGGAGATTATTTGAACCGCCACAAAACTAGTCGAGAAATCCTTCCCCAAATTCTCCCATGCAATAATAATTATAGTACACTAAGAATTTATAATTTCTAAAGATCACCCTGAATGACACGGTACATGTTCCAACCCTTCCTTTGCTCGCGAAATTTCTTTGTTAAATTAGGGTCAACCACCTAACTCCATCTGTATGAACTCTGAGCTAGTTCCTGATCTGACTATAGAAATCTCCTTGCACGACTAAGGTTGCTTCGAAAATCTCCCAATCATACTAAAAATCTGACCCAAGTGCTCGTCTATCAGAATCAAGTGAAAAACATTATCGTAACATGTGCAAATCACCTAGAAAATCAGTGCTCGAACTATAGGTTAAGAATTGGTACGTGAATGGGAAAATCATTAGAAAATGTCCCTATCGACACATGTGATTACTCCCATCACCTGAGGTTTAGTGAAATGAAGTAAAATAATAATAACCCAAACGACTCTAGACAAGTGCCTATAAGTCATCCGCTTGGTCTCTGCTCATTACTAGGCATCCACCGAACCCTACTTAGACATAAATCCAAATCACACTTTATCGATCGAACCCAATCGACTTGAAATCTCGTGCATCAAATTCGAATGGTAAAACTTCAGTCGCTTTACCTCAGTTTTGCAACTAAGGCGACTCATACAAGGTTTATCTCTACCAAAGAATTTACGTACTATGGAAGGAGTCAAGTTTAGCATATCTATGAAGTAACTAACAACAGATAAAATATACCATTCGAGTGTTGAAAGGAACATAATTGAGTTCCCAAAAATAGAGCATACCTCACTACATAATCTCTTTCTGATTTCCTAAGTTGTAAGCTTGCTAGGACTCAGAAATGCTTGAGAGGCACAAGTTATCATCACTTACACACCCTTTGAAAATGTAAGATAGTCCTTCTTCAAGTGATTGAGCCAATCGCAATTGAAGCACTTACGCTTATCTCTAGCTGGATGACATTTCATAACAAAATGCCTCTCATATGTGTAACACCCCAAATTTTTGGTAACATTATTTAGAATATTTAATTAGCTAAATTAAATAAAATAATGTGTTGATTAGGGGATTGAAATTTGATATTTAATTAAGGTGTAGCCGTGCCATTTAACAATGAATTAAGGAAGAGTTAAAGTGAAATAGAGAGGGGTAAAATAGGAAAGAGGTCATTCCTATATCTATTCCCTTAGGTCATGTATCCATACAAGTTCATTTCATTTGAAAAATTTTCTAAACTCAAGGCTGGCCACCATTAACAAGAGTAAGAGGAAAAAAGCTAAGGAAGAAGCTAAATCAAATCAAATCCATTCACATCTCAATCTCTTTAATCTCTAAAGCTAAGGTGAATAATGTTTAGATCTCATTCTTGATTGTGTTTCAGTCTTAAGATGAATTCCAAATATTTTGCAATGATTTGCCATGTTTTTGAATGATGGGATGAATATATATACTTGTTGATGAATTATGGTTATTAATATTGAATTTATGATATGTTTTAAGGTGAAAACCTTATTAAATGACATCCAAATGCATTGCGAGTTTTTATGAAGATTATAAATATTATTTTACAGATGGGTTTCAATTTTTAGAATTTTTAGAATTTATGTGGAATTTATATGAATTTTCTAGTAAAGAAAATGTTAATTTGGATTATAAATTATTTGCGATTAAATAATAAAAGAATTGGGTTTGAAATTTTTATATGTTGGAAAACATATTAAAATAGATTTTTTGGAATTTTTGTAGAATTTTCCTAAGTGTTTTAATGGTTATATAAAATTATTTAAGTTATGAGACTTAAATGTTTTATATAATTAAGAGAGGAGAAGGGGTTTTTGTAAATTAGTCTAACTTGTTAAATCTGGAAAGTCGGCAGCACTTTTGGGAAAAGTACAATGGCAACCAATTAGATCTAGACAAACAAGGTAGGTTAGGTACAAAAGAAATAGTTTAAAAGTATAAATAAACATGTTTTACATTGTTTCGATGCCTTCAACACCAAGTTCCATCTCCTTACCTTCGCCTTCGACACTGTCGAAACTAATGCACATGGTACCAGTTTACTGGTACGTAGTGAATTGGATGTAGGCGGAAGGTATAGAGTCGAAACCAGGGGTTCCGAAGGGGTTGGGGCTTTACTTTGATTTTAAAGGAAAATGTGCCTGCATGCTTTCGACTTGGTTAGCTTTCGACCGAGTCAAATGGTTTTTAAAGGAATGGTTTCGATTAGGTTGCGCTATTGTTTTAAATAACTGCTTTCGACTGAGTCAAAGCCTTTAGCTGCTACTTCCTACCTTTCGATCCAAATGGCTTAGAAAGGGTTGTTTTGTTTTCTAAAAAACCTGGCTACCTCTCCAATGCTTTCGAAGGGATGGTTTCGACACCATCACTTCATTACTTAGGAAATGGTTTTGAAACAGATGGTTTCGACTTAAATGTTTTTAAGACCCTTTTTCTATGATTGAAGTAAAACCCAAATTGGTTTCGAAAGAGATAGTTTTATATGGTTTTGAAACAGATGCTTTCGACTTAAATGGGTTTCTGATCCTTTTGCTCTACTTGAAGGCATAATCCAAATAGTTTCGACCAAGACAATTTTCAAAGGTTTTGAAGGGGTGAAATTTTGAATGGTTTTGAAAGGTTTCCACATGTTTTAAGTTGAACCCAAAGTGCTTTCGAAAGGATTGAGTTTTGACTGTTTCGAAAGGTTTTAATGAATGGTTTCGAAAGGGGTGGTTCCCCAGGGTTTTGAAAGGATTGAAAGGAAAGGTTTTTCCTATGTTTTCAAAAGGCAACATTTAAAGGTTTTAAAGAGGGATGTCTAATGTTTTGAAGCTTTTGAAAGAAAGGCTTTTAATGGTTTCGAAAGGGTCACTTTCAATGGTTTCGAAGGGGTTACCTTCAAGGGTTTCGAAGGAGTTACCTTCAAGGGTTTCGAAAGGGTTGTTTAAAGGTTTTAAACAAAGGTTTTGAATGTATTAAAGAGGCAGAATAGCCTAAATGTTTTCAAGTTAAAGAGGACTTTAACTTATTTTGAAAGGATAGCTAATCCTTGTTAAAATTCATCAACATTATTTTGAGTAAAGTGTATATAACATGGCAAAATAACATAGAGTAAAGCTAAGAATATATTTTCCTTGTAAAGGTATGGTTTAAAAGGTTAAATCATTTTGAAAAGGTTTTCAAGGAAAAAGATGAAGGGTAATTAACTCTAAGAAAATGATTCGGACAGTTAGTCCATTTTAATTCAGACAGTTAGTCCAGTTTGCGGGCAGTCAACCCAGTTTTATGGACAGTTAGTCCATTTTTTAGCATAACGGACCTTGCCATTATGTTTCGGACAAATAGTCCATTTACTACTATTGGACAGATAGTCCATTAGTTATCTCTTTATAGCTTAACAGACTTAGCTATTATTATCATTATTATATCAGTTTGATTAACCAGTTTGGTTATAGGAAATGATTTCACTACAAGAAAATCTATTTTTCACAGCAGGAGTGCACAGCCTTTTAATAAAAATGATACTATTATCTGGTGGATTATTAAAAAAACAATGTAGAAAACGCTGCCTATAGGAAGCGGGCCAGGTCAAAACATTGAAGCGCGGGGAAACTAAAATTTTACCACTTCTCCCTCCCACCTAACCCTATCCCCAATTTAATTAAAAATCAACATTTCACCATCGATCACTATTTTATCTCCAACGTCCCTCAACATCAAACCTTTCACCGTTGATCTCCAGTCATGTCCAACGTCGCTCAATAGCTACCTTTTACTGTCGCTCAACATGGACCTTCCACCATCGATCTCCAGTCCAATACAGCAGTCGATTCAACCTGTCGCGATCTGATTTCGATTTGTAAATCAACTTTGTCGAGCCACAACTTCCCTGCCATGGAGGGTATTTTTGGAATCTTTAAGGTGCGTCCCTAATTTGAATCTGGAAAATGTCCCTATTTTCCTGTATTGCTGGGTATGCTATTGAGGAAAATCATACGCTTTATAGCCCAACATAAAAGGCATCAACGCTGCACTGAATCACATAGTAAAATGACATTATTTTAAATGTTTATCCTTCATATTATAACTGAGGACATTTCATACCCTTGAACCATCAGGAATACAATTACGTGGTACCTTAATTCAATCTTATATCAATTATCCGTCACGTGGCTTTGGTTTATGAGAAGAGGAACCGCCATGCTTTCTTTTGATATTGATTCACCACATCCTTATGCAAATTATTATGTTGTACTATGAT
Organism: Allium fistulosum; assembly: GCA_030737815.1. NCBI lineage: Eukaryota > Viridiplantae > Streptophyta > Magnoliopsida > Asparagales > Amaryllidaceae > Allium > Allium fistulosum. The sequence continues at coordinate 489,543,860 of CM060905.1, read as the reverse complement.
CAACTAAATATTCGCAGTGCTCGAGTTAGATAAAATATCATCTTCTTTATCAGAGAAAGTTCAGGACTTCTGTGGCTTCTAAGCATTCAGTCTCTTACTTGATAGGTATAAAGAATATTGCTTGAGCAGCAGAAAACTAGTATGCCTAGGGACACAGCTCAGAAATTCGCTGTTCTCACTTAATTTTTGTTCCAAATAGAAGATTATCTTAGTATACTTGGAGGAAAAATTACGACTTCAAAAACTAACGAAAATGTTGAAGAGACAACTAATGCTACAGCCAGAATTGCACGTGCCTAGGTATAAGTTTTCCAATTAGGTTGAGAAAACATTGAAATAGAATGCTTGAATAACTTTGAGGACCATTAGCGGTTCACTCATTTCTCCTAATAATACATGGAAATTCATTATAATGTTATGACATGCTTGCTGTAGATTTTTTTCCCTTCAAAAACTTTACATGGAGAAAAGTGATAAAAGAGTAACTTTGAGATGGTTTATGAATCTTTATTTTATTATGATCATTCACTATATCATAGATAAGTTAATGTTTACACGATCACACTAATTGGCATGTAAATATAATCTATTTACAGTAGTATAAGCAAGTATATATATAGTTTAGAGGTACCTATGCAATTGATGTACATGAAAAAAAAATTCTCATAATATTCTACGCTGATGTGCATGGAAAAAATTTATGAAATACAATACACCTTTATATATAAACAGTTTTGATTTATAGCTTGCATCATGGTGGATACAGCCATGCTCCGGTCATAGTAATATGCTTCAACTTCTATGTGTCCTATTTAATTTTTGTCATAGTAATATGCTCTAGTCATAGTAATATGACCTTTAAATATAAACGGTTTTTATTTAATTTTTGTCCTAGTTATTCGTCAACTGCTGTGTGTTTCGTTGTAATAATAAGCAAAAAAAATTGAATTGATAAGTCCTCCTTGTTTTATCTCTTGGTCACTTTTTTGATAGTAAAAAAATGCTAGTCGACACTCCTTCAAATAAATACAACACTTAGACATGATTCACCTTTGATTTGTAGTCATCATTAAATGTTGACCACTGAGATAATCCATGACTTGAAAGCTGTAATGAAAAACATAAATTAAGAGTCCTTTGATCAATTTTAAATCAGTTGGTTTTTATTTTTCATTCCACTTTAAAACTTTGTATTGAATATTGTCTAAGAGTATTGCTGTTTTTCTTAATTTATCGCTTATGCTAGTAGTACTTCTCCACCATAAGCATGTTAAGAGTTGTATATGGTGGGAAAAAAGATGTAAGATGTACGACCATTTAACTTAGAACAAAAAGTTTGGTTCTATGCAAAAAATAATATATTGATGACTTAGTTTCACTGTTAACTCACATAGTACAATCGTACTACCTTGAAACTACAGTAGGTAGATTTGACCTAGGAAAAGCTTAAGGATTGCTCTTATTACTTTAATTTCATTGAATTGTCTGTTATAGTATATTTCTGTTGAAATCTTGTGACTACTTTATCAACAAATTCAGCAATGGCAAATTTGAGATCATGTCAGTGACATCTAGTGCTGCTGAGCTTGCTCTGATTTCAATTCCAGGTCCTTTGTTTCTTTCTTTCTTTGTTTTTTTTCTTGCAATGTAGAACATTCCTACCTTTTTTTCCATAGTTGTCAAGTATTACCCAGTATGGCCATAATATTGCAGTTTATAAGTATTAGAAAAATATAACTAAATAATAATAATAATAAATTTTATGAAAAATTAACTAGGTATAATAATAATAATAATAAAACGAGTCTATTATAATAACAATATAATAATAATAAGAATAATAATAAATTAACTAAGTTTATAAAAATTAACTAAGTTATATAAAAATGCAATAAGTTCTAAAATTAACTAAGTATTATAAAAATATAATTATACAACAAGGATAAAAAAAATTATGAAAAATTAACTAAGTATAATAATAATAAAAAATAATTTTATAAAAATTAACTAATATTTATAATAATAATATGTTAACTAAGATTTATATATAATAATAATAATAATAATAATAATTAAACGAGTCTACAATAATAATAATAATAATATATTAACCAAGTTTATAAAAATTAATTAAGTTCTATAAAATTCAATAAGTTTATAAAATTAACTAAGTATTACAAAAATATAACTAAATAATAATAATAATAAATTAAATGAAAAATTAACAATGTATAATAATAATAATAATTAAACGAGTCTATAATAATAACAGTGTAATAATAATAATAATAAATTAACCAAGTTTATAAAAGTTAACTAAGTTTTATAAAAATTCAATAAGTTATAAAAATTAACTAAGTATTATAAAAATATAATTATACAACAAGAATAATAAATTTTGTGAAAAATTAACCAAGTATAATAATAATAAAAAATAATTTTATAAAAATTAACTAAGATTTATAATAATAATATTTTAACTAAGATTTATAATAATAATAATTAAACGAGTCTACAATAATAATAATAATAATTAACCAAGTTTATAAAAATTAACTAAGTTTTATTAAAATTCAATAAGTTTATAAAATTAACTAAGTATTACAAAAATATAACTAAATAATAATAATAAATTTTATGAACAATTAATTTGGTATAATAATAATAATAATAATTAAACGAGTCTATAATAATAACAATATAATAATAATAATAATAACTTAACTAAGTTTATAAAAATTAACTAAGTTTTATAAAAATTCAATAAGTTATAAAATTAACTAAGTATTATAAAAATATAATTATACAACAAGAATAATAAATTTTATGAAAAATTAACTAAGTATAATAATAATAATAAATAATTTTATAAAAATTAACTAAGATTTATAATAATAATATGTTTAACTAAGATTTATAATAATAATAATAATAATTAAACGAGTCTATAATAATAATAATAATAATAATAAATTAACCAAGTTTATAAAAATTAACTAAGTTTTATAATCATCATCCATGTGCACAAAATTGGTAAATGTTTTCATTGATAAACTGATTTTAATTAAAATCAATTTATCAAGCATTGGATCATTGTCATTAATAATCTTCACTGTAGAATTAAGCAAGCATTGGGCCATTGTCTTCTTATCCAATTAATAATTAATAATCTTCATTGTAGAATTCGTTCCCTATGTTTGGTTGCTATGGCCACTACTTTCTAGATAACATATCTTGGACCTTAAAAAATACTAGCATGTATTCGTTCGTTAGTGTCACTAAGCTCCTCTTGGTAAACTCAAATTACATGTACTTGGTTTCATTTTTAAGTAAGAAACCTTGAGCCTCTTTATTGACATCATCCACATATTTTGACTGTGGCCTTCTTCAACAATGTTGAGTAAAGGAATATGAATACTTTTTTCCCCGTCTTACCAAGATTTGTAGTATCATTCACACTTGTTTTAGAGAGTATTTGCACTTGGAATTATCTTATATGATGGTACACGTATATTTTTCAATATAGCTATACGCATTTACATATCATCGTCATATGCTTTATCATCAGAGAAAACTGAATTGAAGTTTTAATACATTCGTCTTATTTCAGTTAAGTATTCTTCAATGGAAGGTGTCCTCTACTGCAAGCCACATTTTAAGCAGCTTTTTAAGGAATCTGGAAATATTAACAAGAATTTCCAGTCATGTAAGAATTTTATCAATCGTAATCTAGCATACTCTATTCTTTGCCTAAACCCTAACATTTCCTCATCCTGCAGGTGCAAAATCAGTTGAGAAACTAACTCCTGAACTGGTGACTTCAACTTGCTTATAAATCTATTTTTTCAGTACCTATTTTAATTTTTCTTCTTAATTTTGATAGTCTAACGCATTGCTTGTATTTCATTTTGATAAAAATACTTAACTGCCAATGCTTATTTGAAATACATATAATGAGATTTACCTGCTAAAACTGATAAGCAGATCTATATTTGACTGCTAATAACAAGAGTTTTAGTTCCTTCTAAATTTTGATAAGAAACATTAAAAAATAATGAGATGAAATAGAATAGTATTGCAAGCATCTATATCAAATTAACTTGAACTTGAACTTGCCATATTTGATGCTAAATAAATCCATATTTGCTCTCTTTAACTGCTTTCTAATTGCATTTTTTCCTTATAGGCATATTGGACTGTTGAAGAAGACGGGCTTGGACTTTCCACGGTTTATTTGCTCTTTTAGCAAGCTCTTTTTATTAGATTATGTTGCTAACATTTTTGCTTAAAAAATTGCTCATGAAATTTGTATATGACTAAATTTTTTGTGTATGAAATTAGTGTAGCTTTGATTATGTTTAATCTATAACTGCTTATATTATCAGATTATAACTATTGGTGTTTTTTAATTAAGCATTTTGTTTTTGAATACATTTTTATGGCTATTATAACTATTTTAAAACTTCTGCAGTAGTTGTTAAATGTAAGAAAATCATTAATATAACGCAGCGTTATGAAAGTGCTGCAAAATGTTGAAGAGAAACAAGCCACAGCAAAATGGAAAGGCTGCAACTATTAACACGGTGCTGCTACAATTCCTTTTGCAGCGTTTCAAAAATGCCGTTATACGACTGGTCCTATTGAAGCTTGGCGTTAGTCTACATTCTATAAAACGCTGCTAAATGAGTTGGCAACATTTCAGAAACGATGCACAAATAATTACAGCAGCGTTTTATAAAAGCTTCAGTATCCCTTTTCTTAGCAACATTTCTGAAAATGCTGCGGTATCTCCAGTCTCTATTGCGGCATGATATTAGACAGCGTTCTTTGAAACCCTACGAATGAGGACAACAACATTTTTAAAACGCTGCAAAAGGTCTTTTTTGTTGTAGTGTTTGCATAATATATGTGTTTTGAAAGGGATATTAGTGAGGGGAAACCCGTTCCGCTAAGCGGCGTGGCCTCACTTAATATCAATAAACTGAGATGTAACAAAATTATTCACACCAGGCTTTATGTCTGACTCGAAGTTTTTGTTTCCCCTTAAACTCTCGGGTACTCAAAATTGATTTGAGTAGGCTGAGGGTTAAGATTTTCAGGTTTTTGAAATTTTAGCGAATAAAGCTTCCGGAGACGAGAAAGTGACTGACGGATAGCTAATTAGTATTCAAAGTTTCATTTTGTTTTTATTCCGCTGTGTATATTAAGTCAGATATGACTATATTGACTCTGATCAACCAAGGGGGCATTGTCATATGTCGCTCTTAGCGTATTATTGTAATTATAATTGATCTTTACCTAGGAAACGATATGGGATTATGTAATTTGGATATGAATTTGTTTTGAAATGTAATTATTAAAATGTTTTTTTGGAAATCTGTGATTTTGTTCATATTCAAGTGCTTCTAATATTATGGATTCCATTATCATTACCGCATTTTGTCACCAGAAGTTAATACTATGGATGACTGCAGCATCTGTAGCGCTTAGCTTTTGACCTCCAAATATGGGATGTTACAACTTTGTATCAGAGCATAGGTTTGTGAAAAACTTTAAACTAAAAATGATTTTTAAAACATAATCCTAAAGAATTAAAGTAAGGTTGGGGTATAGGATAACGCTATAGTAACGTATTTGTCTTTTCTATATATAAGTATACGCTTTATCTCTAGTCTCCTATCTTTGTTAGGATATTTTTTTGTCTCATGAGGTTTGAATACAGATATGGATGGTAGAAGAGAAAGAGTTAACCCAGGAGGGGAAGGCACCAATGGGATTGCCAGGCCTAATGTGAGAAGAGGTCAAGGTCAGGCACAAGTAGAGAATGTGGGTGATGGAATCCCGCAAGTTGGAATGGAAGCTATGTATCAGTTTTTTAGAAATATGGTGCAGGAGGGAGTTGCAGTTGGAGTGTTAGGAGGAAATGCTGTAGGAGCAGGGGTTCTGGAAGTTCCGGTAGTTAACCATTATACTAAGCTGAGTGGAGATTACACCAAGCTTGGAGAAAAGTCGTTTGTTGGAACGGAAAATGCCATTGAGGTAGAGAATTGGTTGCTGCATTATGAGAGAATCTTTGCATATTTGGGGCTTAATGATGAGCAGAAGAGGAGGTTGGCATCTAGACAACTTCAGGGAGCAGCTTTGTTCTGGTGGAATAGTGTGACTGTGGTAGTGGATGAGGAGACTATGACCTGGGAATATTTCAATGGGAGGTTCTAGGAGAGGTTCATGTCTGCAATGGCACAGTCAGCTCTGATCAGAAGGTTTGCTAAATTAGAGCAGGGAGAGATGTTTGTTTTGGAGTATGCCAGAAGGTTCGAGGAGTTGGCCAGATATGGATATGCTTCAGTGGATACAGTAATGAAGAGGAATGAGAAGTTTATCAAGCGGTTGAAACCTGAGTTAGCTAAGGCTACATTACCTCATATTAGAGATCCTTCTGATTTTATAGTGGAGATGACCTTAAGGCATGAGGAGTTGCTTGATTCTCTAGAGAAGAATAAGGCTAAAGAAGTCCAGATTGGGAAGAATCGGAAGAGGAAGTTCTTTCCTAAGAAAGGTGCTCAGAAGGGTGGAGAAGCTAAGAAAGGGAAGTCTAAGATAGTTTGCTTCAAGTGCGACAATAAGGGGCATTTTTCTAATGAGTTTCGTGCAGGGAAGGCAAAGAAGGTAGCCGGAAAAAAGAGTGTCAACAGCTCAGTGTATGCATTGGAGCCTGCTTCGAAGCCAACAGCTCAGGAGAAGGGAAAGGCAGTTTTGGGAGGTATGCTTCAGATTCATAGTGTGTCTGTTAGCGTTCTATTTGATACTGGTGCATCACATTCTTTTATATCTAAATGTTTGATAGATAAGCTTAACCTAGAACCCATATATTTAGTTACTTCCTTATAGGTTGCGAATCCAATAGGAGGGTATTCAACTCTAGGGTTGAGATGTGACCAGTTAAAGTTTGACCTGTTAGGTCATACTTTTGTTTGCAGTTTGCTTATGTTTGATTTTGTGGGGTTCGGGATTATTCTTGGAATGGATTGGTTAAGTGGGTATGATACTTTTGTTTGCCATTCATTTAAATCTTATTAACGGTCGAGAATTTGGGCGACTTTTCTTATAAAGTACGCTTCTTCTCTTTCTTCTTCTTTTACCTACAATCAAAATCATCGAGCAAAAGTAAAAGAATTCTCCAAAATTTCCTAAACTTTGCTCTCTAGAAATCAAGGTAATTTCCGGATTCAAACTGTGAGTTTAGATTAATCTCTGTTTTTCTTTGTTTTCATTCGAACTTCATTCATGCCTTAATCAAATTTTCAGTTTCCAGATCTCAAAATTGAAATTTAACTTTGGTTCAGTTTGCTAAAAGATTTCCTCCTAATTTAGTTTCTTAAATCAATAAAACTCATTTCACACTTTGAATCTTGAGGTTGACAGTGATTATTATTAAAAATCCCCTTATCGGGTTCAGCTCTTTTTCCAAAAAAAATAATTTTTGCCGTTTGTTTTTTTCCTGAGTTTTCAATTTATTGAAAATCTTTATACCTCTTTTGAAATTGAGTTAGATCAATTTCAGATCAAACCGATTTTGTTAACATATTTAATTTGCTTGTTCCTCAAGAAAATTTTGAAAACTGGATTCCTAATCGGGTTTGGGTTAGTTAAAACTGATTCAATTACCCAAAAACTTCTCGTATTCAGATGAAAAATTTGGCGGCACAAAAACGACCTTTCTGCCCCTTCGAAAGAGATTGAGATGGCAATATTGGATTTGCTTTCTTAGCACCTTTCGATGGGGTCGAAAGGTGTTGTGGTGCCAAATTGATCAATGTTGTTGAAAGGATAGATAGCTAAGTGGAGTGGATCTACCCCTTCGACAATAGGCTTTCGATGAGGTCGAAGACTTTCAAATCTTTTGACTATTAGCTTTCGACAAGGTTAAAATTCTTTGACCCTAGAGTTGTCCTTGCCCATCTTTGTCAAAACATCTTGTGCACAAATGAGTTTAACCTGAAACCTTTCGTCTTTAATGGATAGGATAGGTTTCGACAACATTGACCAGACCTTTCGATGACGTCGACAACACTAAAATTTTTACTTAGGAATTTTAAGTTCTTAGTTTTGATCATGTCGAAAGGTCTTGCCACTTACCTTTATGTTATACTTGAAGTGTATCTAGGCTTTCATAGAGCTTTTGACGTTGTCGAAAAGTGATGAGTGGTTTAATGTTTAATCTCTTCCTTTCGACTCTATCAATAGCTCAAGGAATTCATATTATTATTTATTTACTTTTTAGGCTTTTAACAATTTTGAAGTATGATGGTTTAAAGTTGATGCTATTGTCCTTTCGACATTGTCGAAAGCCTAAGCTGTTGACCCTTTGACATAGTCGAAAGCTCAAACTATTTAGTTTTCAACCTAAACTATTTGCATAATTTTCAAACTTTATATTTGTTTTTATGCTTGAGTTATCTTAGTAAATTTATTTGTTTACTTCTTGAATGCCTTCTAAATTCATAAATGGTCAAGGATTTTAACTAAAACGTTTTACCTGGAAGAATCATGTGATCTCCTAAAGTTGAAGCCATTTCTAAGCATTCTTCCATTGCATCACAAGATGAAGTCAATGCCATTCTTAAGGATTTTGGTATTACCGGGATTGAAGCTATCACTCCTCAAGCAACTGACCCCATCGACAACCCTCTAGAAGGGTATTTTGCTTATACTGCCATCCACATATGGCATGGCAGATTCCTTCCTTTCCTTAAGTTCATGTCTTCATATTTATCTCATATTGGAATTGCTCTGATTCAACTATCTCCAAACATCTACACTCATCTCCTATCTCTGGAGATGTTGGCGTTGGAATCTGGGCTCCCTTCGCTTAACACAAAAGTACTAAACTTCTTGACCAAGTTGGCAAGCTTGAGTAATCTCAACAATCAGATATACAGAGTCATCGCCTATAAGAAGTTAATATCAGATAGTGTCAACAAATTCAAGGACTGGGAGAGCCAGTTCTTCTTTGTCAAGTGCTTTGCCGATATTCGCGGGACTTTTGCCTCCCCCCGTAAGTCTAGTCTAGTGTTGTCTTGCTCTACTTTACGTTTTCCGTTAACTAATCTCTTGCTTTGTTAGGTGACTCTTCCAAGAAGCTTAATGTTGTCAACAAGAGAACTGTTGATTCTCTAATTGCTGCTTCAAAACAATTTGGGAGCAGATTGACGCTTCTAACCCCTTCAAACTTGAGAAAACACTCTTTACTGCCAACGGGCCAGAGGATCCTAGGAACTCCTCCCTCTATCATGCACACTTCACTCGGCAAGCGCTTTCTCTATTTAGGCGACGCTGAACACTTCTCCCCAATGTCACCTATTTGTGCTGACCCCTCTGGTACATTATTAGTCTACTATTGGCCTCTTTGTCCCTGGCATTCTCCAAATAATTTTGATTGACTTTAAATTCGTTTGATTTGTTTCAACTTCTTCTCAAATATAGTGTCTTCTGGCGGCGCTGCCCCTCCTCCATCAACTTCTGGGGTAACATCTATCATGGCAGCCTTCGCAAAATCCAAGAAAACTTTCAAAAGAAAACTGATGGAGTCCCCAGAAGTCGCGCCTTCGAAGAAAATAACTAAAATCACTGATGTGGAGGAAGAGGGGGAGCGCCTGTCTTTTGAACAAGTCTCAAAGAGCCCCATTGTCGAAGCTTCCAAAGACAAACTGGAGCAAACTGCGCCTATTCCTGAACCTTTTCCTCACATCACTATTTCCAATTCCCCTGCTGCACTTGAGCGGATGCAGCTTGCTTTATTGACGACTCCTTCTAAGAAACAAATTCCTCCGGAGTCATCACCTTCTGCACCTCTATCTACCAATTTTGAAGAACTAATCGAGCTCATCTTGCACTCTGAATCCTTCACTTCTTCTTGTCCGCCTTCTTTCACTCTAGACTTGGTGGGAAATTATTGCTCTTTAATGGAGCAACAACTTTTGGTAAGCTCCTATTCTGTTGACTTTATTATCACCAGTTTTCTCTAATCGCTAACTTGTTTTACACTTCTCATTCCAGATTTCTAGGAGTTAGATAGCTCTAAACGAACATGTTTCAAGGCTTTCAGCCGGATCCTCCAAGCTGCAGGAGGAAAACTCTAAGCTCAATAATCAAGTATCCTCCTTGACCGTGGCTAAAAACAATGCCTCCACAGAATTAGGGCGAGTAAAAGCCTCCCTTGCCAGGGTCGAGGCTAATTTAGAAGCAGAGAGGCAAGCTCACCGACTCACTACCGATGGAAAATTTGCCACAGAGCTCACTCTGAAAGATACAAAAGATGAAAAAGCTTGCTTGGTTGCTAGGAACGCTTTTTTGAGAGATAAATTCAAGAAGACTAGAGCCTCACTTAAACTCGCTATTCATACCCTCTTTGATGTCAAGAAGCAAGTCTCTCAGTTCGTCGTTGTCACCCTAGGGCCCATGATGCTAAAAAAGTTATAAAGATGTCCTTATACTTGCTTACACCGACAACTACAAGAATTGCCCTAGCTTTGGCTTCCCCTCACTTGATCCTTCCTTAGCCGAAAGAGTGATGAGAAAAATTAACTAGTTGAAGCAGGGCATTGAACCCGAGGGTGAGGAAGAAGTTAATGCAGCTGAAGTGCTTTCCTTTGATATCCCCTCATTTGAAATCGAATCTGATTCCGAAGAAGAGGGCGACAAAGATGATGATGTCGATGAAGGAGATGATGATGATGATATCGGCAGTGATAATGATGATGATGGTGACGATGATGATGATGGTCCTGCTAGAGGCCAAGGCCTCGATAGAGATAAAGGGAGGCCTTTTGGAGCCTCTGAAAAAGATGGTGGTGACCAAGCTAAACTCTCTAAAAAGGAGCCATCTTCTCAGAAGGACAAGCCTCCAACATCACCCGAGCCCTCTGCTCCTCTTGAGGATGAACTTGCTCCCGTTTAAACTGAGGATCCAAAAGAGAAGGAGCAGGCCTCCTAAGTTCCCATCCTAGTTTCATAGGTATGGGCTTCTCTATGTAAATGTCTTACACTTTTAAGATGATAATTAGTGCTAAATCATTTGTTTTAGATAAAGAAGAAGTCTACTTTCCCCTTTAGAACGAAACTTGACAGATTACAGGCAGAAATTAACAAGTTATATAGGGAGTTAGACAAATTGATAAAGGAGCACAATGTTATGTCTGAGAAATATCATAACCTTGACAAGAGTACCTCCGTTTTGGCATTTTTTAAATATCAGAGGGTTGCTGCTTTACTAAAGAGAGCACGCCTCTGGTACGACGCTCTCTTGAAGGAAAATCAAGAGTTACTAACTTTATTCTGGATGATGATCGAAGAGAGAGACACTTTAGTTAACTTTTTGTATAAATATTATTATAGACATAATATTATCGATTTTTCGTACTTAGGTGAATTCAGTGGGGGTCTACTCAGACGTTTTCATAAAAGATACTTAGATGAATTCGGATCTGACCCACATTCTAGAGCTTGCTGGAACTTACCGCAGGTCAGGTCGATTCCTCAAGATCTCCCCATTGAAAAGATTAAGTACTATAAACATAAATTTGTTTTTGAATTTTTCTCTAAATCCGTTTTGTATGAACCAAATGAATGATTGTAAATATGTAACAACTAATTGATTTATAAATACAATTTTTGGCCCTGTTTTCTATGCTTAGCTTCTTTTTACTGTACTATTTCGGAACAACAGCTCTTTAGGACGACTCGTCCCTAGAGACCACTTAAGCCAATATGTTAAACTGAGAAGATTTTACTCTAAAAATGCATCAATTTTAAAGACTTCGAGGTTAGCGAGATATTGCTTTCTTCGAGACTTACAAAAATTATACTTGGAATACCCTCGCCTTCAACTCGACTTCCTCGGCGAAGAAAAGGAAAAATTCCTTAGAGAAATCAGAACATTTAGTTCTAGATTAATTTGCGGTCGCGATAGTCCCCCAGCTGGGAAATAGGACTATAGTCAATGCCCATCGGTAATAACCCCTGAAGGAGTCACTATATCCTTTGATTCGACAGTTATGCTTTCAGCTAATCCTCTTGATAAAGTTAGAAAAGTAGTTTCTAAACTTTAAATGTAATCAAATTGCATGTTGTGTTTTTTTAACTTCGTCGTTGTTTTAGTTGTAATCCGTTATGATAATAATAAAGATATTTTTTTATCTCTATCCTGATTTTTATTCCATTTCTTTTGTTTAAATAGGAGCAAAGTCATCTACGACTCATCTTTCTCAAAACTTACCATCACACGTCGATGCTATCAGAGAGAGACTGTTGACAGCAAGCGGAGGAATCGTGGTCTATGATGAAGTCTTGCTTGAGCATTTTGGTGGCAATAGCGAAGCTATGAAATGGCATAAGAGATACTTTCTCCAAAAGACCATCACCAGTGGTCACAAAGACCATATTGCCTATCTTGAGGCTGATATTAAGAAAAATGATGAGATGATCGCTACACCTAAACGACAAGTAAAGACCAATCCCACAGTTGATTTCGATCAAAAAACGTCTGAACTCATTCAGCGAATAAATGATTTGGAGTTAAAGTTAAAAGATAGCCAAGCACAATGCACCTCTTTGGAGTTCATTTTGGGCGATAAGACTTCAAAGATTGATCTTCTGGTCTCTCAAGCAACCCCTCTAGTTGTCAAGCCTACTAGGTCAAAGCTTCTCGCGGCTAAGAAATTTCCACATATGCTCAACCCAACCCCAGATTTAGATGATAATGTAGTGGGGAACTGGTGTCAGAGGGTAAAATTCAAAATAGCCAAATATTTTGATTAGCAACAGAAAGTGAAGTACTCCCAGACCATTAATGAACACGCTGCCAAGGACCAGAAGCTGGAGCATGACAATTACTTGCTTGACAAGTGTGTCGCAGAATTAGAAAGAGAAAATAAAATAGTCAGGGATGCAAACAGAGCTTTTAATCGCGCCCTGAAGACCAACATCGGTGCAATTGACGACGAGAACAAAATAAGAAGAAAGGAGAAGAAACTCAAGGAAGTTCTCAGTGCCGCAATTCGTCATGTTGTAGATCCTTCAGTTGCGGAAACTCTTGATAAAGCAGCACAAGATTTGTAATCTATATTTGTAAATTTATCTTGTATATATGTAAATAATGTTGCAATTTTTTCAAACAATTTCATAACTTATGTAAATCACATAAACTTTTTAAATATCACCTAGTTTGTAATACTCCTCTGTAATGTCACTTTTGAAATGCTCTTTGATTGCTTATTCTTTGATTTTTGGACTAGCCGAATCTTTTGTCATTCCTTGCAGTTCTGACTTTCCTGAAAAACATGTAGCAAACAATTTTTCTAATTGTTAGCTTGAAACTGACATATCTATCAATGTATGTCATTTGCTTTGGTTAATGAATCATCATGTTAATTGCACGATGAGTAGTTTATACTAAATGTTAAAATCTCATCTTTGTCCACGATGAGGGATGATCAAGAATTTTAACTCTTTTTACTTGGCTGGAATGACTGAAATTTGTTGATAGAAAATTCCGCCTTATCATAGGGGTATAAATATTAAAATGTAACCTTTAATAAAGAACTTGATTCAGGAATTAATGTTTGAAATTTTGAATTAGTAACTCTTCTACCTATTCCTCAGCATTAATGGGATCTGAAAAGTTGGAAATTCGAAATCTCTTTTTCGGAAACTCTTAACAGCGATTTTCATGATGGTATTATTTGGCCCAGATTCGGGCATTTGGGATGAATAGAGATCCAGAGATCTTGTACCCAAATTAAGGTTTACATAAGCAGTGGCCTTGATATCCAGATTCGGATATGATTGATAAATTCCCGAAACCCAGATTCGGGTGGTACATGCTGGAATTTATATATGAGAATCCCGAAGCCCAGATTCGGGCATTAATAAATGATCTTAAGAAAATCCTGAAACCCAGATTTAGGTAATAATCAATGGAGTCGCGTTTCACTCCTTTGCCTTCGTCTTTTTCGACATATATGAACCCTTCAGGTTTTGCGTAGAAATAATTTGATTAGCCACCTCTTGAGCTTGGACATCTTAGTCCATGATTAGATATGCCACTTCTTAGGCTTGGATGTTTCAGTCTTTCACTTGATAAGCTTCCTTTGGGCCTTGGACATCTCAGTCCACAGTTTGATGAGCCCTTGTCTGGGCTAGGACATCTTAGTCCATTGTTGATTGCGCCTCTTCTTGGGCTTGGACGTCTTAGTCCATTACTAGTTGTGCCTCTTCTTGGGCTTGGACGTCTTAGTCCATTATTTTCCGGTGTTCTTGGTTAGCTTACCTTAGAGGCTGGAACCAAGGACTTATCCGACCTCCTTCCAGGAGGCGCCCTGCCCTGGCCCTTTTGCGGCACGGATAGAGGCTTATTCAGTACTCTACCCTGGCCATCTTATGACGTGAATAGAGGCTTACTCCGTCCTCCCTCCAGGAGGCGCCTTAACCTGGCTATAGCGTGGCGCGGATAAGGGCTTGTTCGGTGTTTTAAATTGGCCATCTTATGGCACGGATAAAGGCTTACTCCGTCCTCCCTCCAAGAGGTACCTTGACCTGACCAGAGGCACAGCCAAGGGCTTGTCTGATGCTTTAACCTGGCCATCTCATGGTGCGGCTAAAGGCTTACCTACCCTCCCTCCAGAAGGTGCTCTGCACTGGCCATCTTGGCGCGAACAGAGGCTTTTCTACCATCTTAGGTAGTATCCAAATATAAGAAGCATTTCACTCTCAATCGTGTGGATTTTCTTTTTATAGAAAGTTTCACTTTATTGATTTTTATCTCAAATCCTTTTTGCAAACTCATGGATTTTTCCTTGACGGAAGAAGCTTATGATCATCCCCTCCAGGGCTCTGCTATGGTTAGTTTCATGACCATTCATCATATGGTAATGGCAATAGGATCCTCCCAAGTTTCTTTCATGTTTGGCTTTTTCTTTTGTGACAACCAATAGTTGAGTTCATCCTTAGTAAGTAAGTAGACATTTTCTATAGATGTGGTTAGTTGCATTCTTTTGGAAGTCTAGATTTGATGCTTGATTCTTGTGGACAACTCTTTGACTTTTTTCTCTTTGGCCTTACTGTTTCATGTTCTTCAATTGACTTCCTTTTCACTATCCTTTGGACTTCTCGTGTTGGAAGTGTTCTCGTTGTAGTTGGTTGCCATTTGTATGCAAAGGCATTATAATCATTCATTATATCTTTTTCGATGGTGCCTTTGGAATAATGCTGAATTGTTCTTCTCATTTGATTAAAGATATTGTCAGTTCCATTTGTTCTCTTTTCGAGTGCAAAGATTGGGGTAGGGCCAACATGGAAAGGGTTTAGGCTCCATTTTTAGGGTCATAGGATTCTGCTTTTTTCTGGTTTATAATTCTAAGAGCTTTGAGCCTTAGTCTTTGCTCTTCATCTTGATTGGAGTTCCTTATGATTGCTTGGGAGAACTTTGTCAAGTGTGGTTCGGAAGACCCTTGTTCAGATCTCTTCAATATACTAGCCATGATCAAACCAAAGTGGATAAACTTGAAGTAGGGTTGAATTAAGCAGGGTTAGAGAATGATGGTGTTGGGGTTTTATCCAAATCGGAGGTTCGAGCCCTCCTTCTAGCGCCAAAAAAGTTAACAAGATTTCTTGTCAATACCCTAAAGTAATGCTAAGAAAGATGAATATCCTTTACAATAGCAGTGAGTGAGATTCCCTTAGGAATTGCCTTTTAATTTGGTTTTATTTATGGACAATTCTTGAACTAGACCTTTCGACGCCGTTAAAAGGTTTAGTCTTTGGATTGAGTAACCTTTCAACCTTGTTGAGCTAGTATAAGATCTCCTGCGAGGGTTTTCCTTTCGATTAGGTTGAAATTATCTGAGTTAAGTCCTTTAGAGGTGGGCTTCAATCTTGTCAAAAGCTAAGGTGTTAGCTTTCCTTCGGTTTAGGCAGGAAATCATATACTTTAGTGGATTTGAAGTAGGTTTTGACCTTGTCGAAAGCTTAGATCACAGAATATATAGCTTTGAAAGGTTATAGGTGTTGATAGAACATAAGGAGCTGTCCACCTTGCCGAAAGGTTCAATCCACAGAGTTGATGGCTTTGAAAGGTTACAAAAGATGTTTAGACCAGGTGTGTTGTCGACCTTGTCGACAAGAACCTTTCGATGAGGTTAAACCTGGAAAATAGAAGTTAATCCAACAAAGGTATTAGTAAACAGTAAAGTAACCAACAAAGCTCAAGACTTCCCTTTATTCATCCAAGCAAGCTTTATTTCATAAAATTCCCAAATCAATAGTTTCCCAAATTAGGGTTACAATGCTTTATTCAAGAAAATAAAAGTTCAAAATGAGAGAAATCGGATCCCCAAAACATGACCCCTTGGGTTTTATTTATAGATGCAGGCGGCCCCTCTTTCAAGCTAGTGCTTTCGACCGGGTCGAAAGGTTCCCCTTTTATATGTAGTTATGAACCTTTCGACCTTGTCGAAAGGTTTGATATTCGTAAGCTGTCATGAACCCTTCGACCTTGTCGAAAGGTTTACCCTTCACTTGCTGGTATGAACCCTTCGACCTTGTCGAAAGGTCTGTCTTTCACTTGCTATTTTGAGTCCCTCGACCTTGTTGGAAGGTCTGCACTTCACTTATTTTTATGAACCCTTCGACCTTGTCGGAAGCCATGTTTCCTTTAAATGTTGTCGAGAGCTGTGGTTCCTTTCGACATTGTCGAAAGGTTCTTTTTCACTCTTCTTCCTTTGCTGACTTCTGAGTGTTGCTTTCTTCACAGCACCTTTCGACGTTGTTGAAAGGTATCCTGGATGGACATAAGCGCTTCAAAAGGCTTGCTATGCTTTCGAAAAGGTCAATATGGAGTTGCTAACACTTGCTTTGATTTCTTCACCTTCTTTGAAAGGTAAGGACTCGCTGAGAATTGTGAGATGGAACCTTTCGACCCCTTCGAAAGGTCTTGAAGCCGCTAAAATTTAATGGCTACATCCCTTTGACTTCTTCGAAAGGTTTGATATGAACTCCTCTTTCTTAGTCTTTGTTGAAGGACTTTTTGACTCAATCGAAAGGTGGATTTTTTGGAGTAACACTTACTATAAAACCCAAGAATTTCTTGGATTGTATTCCAAAGGTACACTTCTAAGTGTTCAACATCATCTGATATTTCCGGAGAGCCTCGAATGTCTCGGCTAGATCTGAAACATTACTTTATAACTGCTTAGATTTTAATCAATATGTCATCACATGCACTTCCATGTTCCGACATATCTGATTGGTGAACATTTGATTGACTAACCTATGATACGTTGCCCATACATTCTTAAGACTAAAGGGAATTACTCGAAATAAGCATCCATAATTGAAAGCAATTGGTGCCCACTTGTAGCATATACTAATTGATCGATTCTCGACAGAGGGAAGCAATCCTTTGGGCAAGTTTTGTTTAAACCAGTGAAGTCAATACTAGTCCTCCACTTCCATTTGGTTTCTTTACTAACACCGAATTGCGATCCACTTTGGGTAATATATGTTTCGGATGAAGTTATTCTTTTGTAACCTCTCGACCTCTTCATGTAGGGCCATATATCATTCCTTGTCCAGGGATCTCCTCTTTTTTCTTATGGGAGTAAACTTCAGATATATACCGAGTAGTGGCAAATAACCAAGGGGTCGATCCCATCATGTCATTATGAGTCCATGCAAACACATCTTAGTTATGCTTTGGGGAAGAACATTAGCTCTTCTCGGACAGATGGATGGAAATAACTCCCAACCTTGACTGTCTCAGACTTGTCATTTTCATCGAGGTTAACTTCTTCTAGGGTCAAGCTCAATTTTGTCTTCATATTGTACAATGTGAACAATCCTACTCTTTCTTCCGAAATACTTACTACCTTGCCTATGTTTTGTGTAACATCTCCTATCTTGAGGCTCGAAGCTAAGTGCTATAGATGCTGCAGTCATCTATAGTATTAACTTCCGGTGACAAAATTTGATAATGTTAATGGTGTCCATAATACCAAAAGCACATGAATATGAAACTAAATCATAGATTCAAAAAAACAATTTTACTAATTACATTTTAAATCCATGTTTCATATTCCATTACACAATCCCAAACGACTCTCAGATTTCGATCAAATATAACTATTACAATTTACGCCAAGAGCGACATATGAAGATGTCCTCATGGATGATCGGAGTACTCATAGACACGTCGGTCTTAAATACATCATAGCGGAAATAAAACTAATTACACCTATATAGCTAACTTTGCCTCAAGCACATCTTCGTAAGCTTATTCGTCCACCTACTAAACCTGTAAAACCCTAACTCACAATCTACTCAAATTTATTTTGAGCACCCGAAAGTTTAAGGGGAAAACATAAACTTCGAGTCAGACGTAAAGCCTGGTGTGAATAATATTATTACATCTCGGATTTCTGATATTAAGTGAGACCGTGACGCTTAGCAGAACGGGATTCCCCTCACTAATATCCCTTAAAAACATATCTTTTTGCAAATTAGAATCCTGCAATCAAACTGATTAAAAAAATAGTGGCAATATCATATATGCACATAAATTATGTAATCAATGGACTAGCTGTCCGAACAATATAGTTTTATTTGGCTAACTACAAACCATTGGCTAACTCATGCCTGCTAGACATAATAAATAATCTAACTTCTGTTAGACACACTCCTGGATAGTCTGTCCTTAACTTACTTCTCCCAGTGTCAACTGATCCTAATGGTTTTGCGGGCTCACCAATAACCTATCTTTCCTCTGTATATTCCTTACTATGTGTAACATCATTTTAGTTTTACCTTTGACAAAGCCTTACACACTGGAATTTTGGACTTATATTAGCTAGGGGCTACTAGCTAAAGTATAGGGCGCGATCCTATACCAATCTCATCTGGTATTCTAATATCTGAGTCGTTTACTTAGGGTTAACTACCCTATCAAATTTTCCTTGAAAACATTTCTTTCAAATTGATTTAACCCTTTAAATCATACTTAACCAGAAAATATACTCTTTGCTTTACTCAAATATCTCTGCCATGATATATGCTTTACACAAAACAATGTTGATGAAAAGATAAATCAATACGGTTATCTATCCCTTTAGAACAAGTTAAAGCCCTTCTTTAACTTAGAAAACATTAGGTTTAAATCCAAGATATCACCTTCGAAACCCTTGTTTAAAAACTTTAAATAGTCCCTTTCAAATCCATTGAAAGTACCCCTTCCAAAATAGGTTAACTACTTTACCTTGAAACACTAGGCCGAAAGGCCAAAACATACCTTTCAAAATCTTTAAAAACAGACCTTTCAAAATCATTGAAAGTATCCCTTCGAAAACTTTATAAAACCTTAGACATCCTCTTTTCAAAATACTTTAAACTTGCCTTTTGAAAGCATTGGAAGCCTTCCATTTAAAAACTCAAGTAAACCTTTCGAAAACATTAGGGTACCTCCCCTACGAAACCTATATTATATACTTTTCGAAAGTATTAAAATTCCTTACTTATAACAAACCTTTCGAAAGTATTTGGTCCAAGTAAAAGTTTATGGAACATAGCTTCGAAACCATTTAAAACCATTCCTTTCGAAACCTTTGGGTTTATCTTTTAATATAACAAAGGGTCTTAAAAGAACAGGGGCGAAAGCATTGCTTTCGAAAGCATTATTCCTTAGTAAAATAAAGTGGATGGTTTCGAAACCAACCCTTTCGAAAGCATGGAGAAGCGGCTTTAAAGTTTAAAGGCAAAAGTACCCTTCCGAAAACATTGATTCAAAGGGTTGAATGCGGTAGCATGGGTTTCGAACCCCTTCGAAAGCTTCATTTTAAAATAAAAAGGTAGCAACCCCTTTCGAAAGCCCTTTTGATAAAAACAAAGGCACATTTGATTATGTCGAAAGCTAATATAACTCCTTCGAAAGCCTCCTTTATAAACATAAGTGATTCATAGTCAAAAAGTGTAGCTTCTACCCTTTCGAAAGCATGTTTCGACTCTATACCTTCCGCCTAACTCCAATCCACTACTTATCAAGGCATTGATACCATATGTATTGGTTTCGATTTGGTTGGGGCGGAAGTATGGGGTCGAAAGGTAGCTGGTGTAAGTGGCGAAGCAGTAATTCTTTGCAAAACTGATTATTAGCCTTTTAAAGTAATATCTTTCCAACTAACTTGCCTTATTTGTCAACATATAATTGGTTGCCAATTCTTTTTCAAAATCTTTTTCTGAAAGTGCTGCCGAATTTAGTAAATAACAATTAAAAAAACATTTAGCAAATTAGCCCCTTCTCCTTTTAGAAGCATATAAAACATTTAAGTCGCATACCTTAAATAATTTTATATCCATACTAAAATACTTAGGAAAATTCTCCAAAAATTCCCATAACTCATTTTTAATATGTTTTCTAACATATTTAAATTTTAGACCCAAGACTATCATATATTTGCCGAAAATAATTTAAATCCAATTTAACCATTTTCTTTCCAAGAAAATTCATAATAAATCCACATTAACTTAGAAATTTATGAAACTTGAAACCCATCTCTAAAATAATGTTTTTGACCTTATATCAAAAAAGCAAGTCATTAGGATGTTGTAATAGGTTTTTCAAATCAAAACTTATCATAAAATCTATATGAAGCAACATAAATCATCAACAAGCTTATATCTCCATTTAAACACTCAAATCATGGCATTTTACTTGCAAAATAAATTCAGATCTCATCTAAAAACCGAAAACAATAAAAATGAGATCTAATCTATTATTTACCTTTGCTTGTTGTTAAGGAGGTTAAGAGTTGCTCTTAAATTGATTTGATTAAGCTTCCCACTTGAATTCTTGCTTATCTTCCCTTTTGTTTTCCCTTAATGGTGGTTGGCCAAGCTTTGAACGTTCTTAGTTTTGTTTGCAAATGTTTAGAATGGATAAGAGTGAAAGTAAGAAGGGTTTAGGGCATAAGAACTTAGTTTATTCCTATTTTGCCCTTATCTTATTCCTCTTACTTATTTTATTTTAAGTATCTTTGGCTTATAGGTTAATTAAGGCACCGCTATCTTAAATTATTCAAATCTCAGTCCCTTAACTATTTACCTTATTTCATTTAATTTATCTAATTAAATGTCCTAAATAATGTTAGTAAAAATTAAGGTTATTACAGACTTCCCTCCTTAAAGAATTTCATCCTCAAAATTACGATAAGGTACTCATAACAATCAATCATAAAGGTAAAACATACCATGAAATAAGTCAGGATAAGTATCTCTAATCCTGCTCTTAGTTTCCCAAGTACAGTCTCTCTCGTCGTTACTTCACTGGACTTTGACTAATCTGACTATCTTGTTCCTTAACCTCTTATCATCCCTCGCGACTATACGAACTGGTTTTCTAATTATAATCAAATTTAGTTCCACTACTAAGTCATCTAGCACAGTCAGTGCTATATTAGTCTCTGGATCTCGAATACACTTCCTTAGATGAGAATATAAAAAACATTGTGGACTCCTGCCAAACTACTTCGTAACTCCACACTATACGTGAGTATCCCAATCCTTTCTATAATGGGAAATGGTCCAACGAACCTCAACGCCAATTTTTCCGATTTTCCAAATCGAATTACACCTTTCATTGGTGATATCTTGATGAAAACATGATCTCCAACTGAGAACTCTAAGTCTTTCCGTCTTCTATCGGCATAGCTCTTCTGCCTAGACTGAGCTTCCTTCATTTTGGCTCGAATGAGCTCAATCTTTTCTGCAGCTTCTCTAACCAAATCTGGACCAAGAACTAATGTATCCCTGGTCTTTAATCAACAAACGGAAGATTTGCATGGCCTTCCATACAAAGCTTCAAACGGTGCCATCCCTATACTAGCTTGATAACTGTTGTTATACAAAAACTCGACTAAGTGTAGATGGTCTTCCCATGATCCGCCAAAATCTAGTACACAAGCTCGTAACAAATCTTCTAAGACTTCGTTAACTCTTCCTGTTTGCCCATCTATCTGCGGATGGTAAGCAGTACTCATTTTGAGCTTGGTACCCAAAGTCTCCTATAGACTCCTCCAGAACTCGCTAGCGAATAAAGAATCTCTATCACTTACTATACTATTAGGAATTCCATGCAGTATAACTATATTCTTCATGAATAATTTAGCCAAAACAGGTGCCGTCCTGGTTGACTTAACTGGAATAAAATGGGCACTCTTGGTCAATCTGTCCACTATAAACCGTATACTTTCATTTCCTCAATTTAACCTTGGCAAACCGTTTATAAAATCCATGGATATTGAATCCTATTTCCAAACTGATATCTCCAAAGGTTGAAGCAATCCACTCGGCTTCTGATGTTCGGCCTTCAATTATTGACAGTTCGCACACTGCCTAACCCACAAGCCAATGTCCTTCTTCATACCTTCCCAGTAGAAGCTCCTCTTCGTATCTTGATACATCTTGGTTCCTTCAAGATGAATCATAAATTTGGATCGATGAAATTCTCTTAGAACTTCTTTCCTTAAGTCCTCAACATTCGGAACACACAACCGTCCCTTCTTTCTCAACCGTCCCTTCTTTCTCAACCGTCCCTTCTTTCTCAACCATCCCCTCTAGTCAAGACTAAAATTCTTTAGATCATCGATCTCCGACCCAACCTCAAGCCTTCTGATCTTCTCGGCTAATAATGGATCCTCTTTCTACTTAGAAGAAATCCTTTTGATCAACACTGATCGAACTTCCAAACAGGACAACATGGTGGTGCTCTGAATAGAACTAGTAGTCGATCTTAAATGCACGATATAAGTAGTCAAAGCTTCAAGATCTTTCCATTCTGCCAACATGGCTAACACCATATTCTGATGTTTTCTACTAAGAGCATCCACAACTCTATTTCCTTTTCCAGGTGTATACTCTATACCAAAATCATAAGCTGCTAAAAACTCCAACCACCTCTACTATCTCATATTCAACTCCTTCTGAGAGAATAAATACCTTAAGGACTTATAATCTATGTATAGCTCAATCTCTCCCCTAAGAGATAATGTCTCCATAACTTCAGAACGAAGATCACAGCTGCCAACTCTAGATCATGAATAGGATATCTCACTTCATGCGTTCTAAGCTATCGAGAAGCATAGGCAATCACTTTGCCCTTTTGCAATAACACAACTCCTAATCCTTTTCCACATGCATCTGTATACACTAATAAGTCATGATTCCCTTCTGGAACAACTAACACAGGTGCATTAGTAAATAAGTGTTTCAGTCTCTGGAATGCTTTCTCGCATTTATCGGTCCAAACAAAGTTCACATCCTTTTGCGTTAGCTTAGTCATCTTTGCCGCTATCCGCGAATAATCCTTAATGAATCTCCGATAATAACCAGCTAATCCCAGGAAACTCTTTATCTCAGTCGATGTCTCGTGTCTCTTCCAATTATTCACTGTCTTGATCTTAGCTGGATCAACTGACAACCCTTTCTCTAAGACTTCATGACCAAAAAAACTTCACCTCCTTCTTTCAAAAATGACATTTTGAAAATTTTGCTTTCATTTAATGCTGCCTCAACGTCTCAAATACCACTCTAATATGAACTTCATGCTCTCTTTCATTTTTAGAGTATATCAAAAGTTCATCTATAAATACCAATATGAACCTATCTAAGTGCTCTCGGAAAACTCGGTTCATCAAATCTACAAAGAATGTTGGCGCATTAGTTAGTCCGAACTGCATTACTAACCATTCGTATGATCCATATCTTGTTCTAAACGCCGTCAAAGGAATATGATCCTCGGTCACTAAGCTGATGGAACCCTGTTTCCAAATCCAACTGGGAAAATACTTTGGCTCCACTCAACTGGTCAAACAAATCGTCAATTCTAGGTAACGGGTATCGATTCTTTATCGTCTTCTCATTCAACTCATGATAGTCGATACATAACCTTAACGATCCGTCCGGTTTCCTTGCAAACACTGCAGCTGCTCCCCATGGCGAACTGCTTGGTCTGATAAAGTTCTTATTTTTTATATCCAATAACTGCACCTTTAGCTCCCTTATCTCGGTCGGTGTCATTCTGCTTGGCGGTCTACTCATTGGTTTTGCTCCTAGTACAAAATCTATTCGAAACTCAATAGCTCGTTTCGGCGGCAGTCCTATTATGGACTTAAAGACATCTACGAATTCTCTAACCACGAAAATCGATTTAACTCGTCTTCTGCCTCCACAACACCCAACAAAGAATCAACCTAAAAACTAGGGTTTTCTACGGAGTATATAATCCAATCATTACAATCGGGGTATCTAAGTGATATTTTCCTATCATGACAAAATATCCCAGCATCGTATTTACTTAACCAATCCATACGCAAAATAATTCCGAACCCTACGAAATCACAAATGCAAACTGCAAGAAAATACATAACCTAACAATTCAAACTCTAACTAGTCACACTTCATCCTAAGTGTCGCATATCCTCTTACCAGATTCGCAACCTTTAAGGAAGTAACTAGGTATGAGGGTTCTAGGTTAAGCTTATCTACTAAACAATGAGAAATAAAAGAATGTGATGCACCAGTATCAAATAGAACTCTAACTGATACACCATGAATCAAAAGCGTACTTTCCAACACAGCTTTTCCCTTTTCCTCTGCTATTGGTCTCCAGGTAATTGCCTCCAATGCAAACACTTTCCCTTTCCCATCCTTGGCTGGCTCCTTACACTGGTTCTTATAATGTCCAATTTGATCACAGTTGAAACATCTCACTCCTTTCTTATCAGCAGCTTTCTTCCCTTTGCCTGTCTGGCACTCATGAGCATAATGTCCCTTCTTATCACACTTATAACAGATAACTTTTGTCTTTCCCTTTTTGGCAGCTCCACTCTTCTGAGCTCCCTTCTTATGGAAAAATTTCCTCTTCTAGTTCTGCCCTCCTTGAGCTCCCCCTACTTTATTACCCTCAAGAAAAGAAATCATCTCTTCCTGCCTCAGAACCATCTCAACAACTACATCGCACGGATCTCTAATATGCAATAATGTGGCCTTATCAAGCTCAGGCTTCAACCCGCGAATGAACTTCTCATTCCTTTTAATAACTGTATCAACTGTAGCATATTCGTATCTCGTTAGCTCCTCAAACCTGATTTCATACTCAAGCACTATCATGTCTCCCTGCTCCAACTCAGTGAACTTCCCGAGTGGAGTTGACTTCACAATCTCCGACATAGACCTCTCCTCAAACCATCTTCTAAACTTAGCCCAAGTCATGGTCTCCTCGTTAACTCCCACCATAATAGTATTCCACCAATACAGTGCTGCTCCCTATAATTTCCTAGAAGCAAACCACCTTTTCCGCTCATCATTGAGCCCCAAATCAGCAAAAATCCTCTTGCAATGAAGTAACCAGTTCTCCACTTCAATTGCGTCCTCAGTCCCGATAAACGGTTTTCCTCCCAGCCTGGCATAATCTCTACACACAAAGCATAATTATTGACCATTGTAGCTCCCTGATTGCCTCCTTCAGCATTTCCTCAAACTAAACCCGTAGCAACTCCAGCCTGCATCATATTAACGAAAAACTGATACATAGATCACATATCTGCTTGCGGCATTCCAGCACCCAAGTTAGCAGCTTGTGCTTTGGTCTGGCATTCCCATTAGTTGTGGTGCTTCCCCCACCAATGTTAACTCTTACACTTCTAGCATCCATATCTTATGTCCGTAAAATCTGCATTCGAGTCTTTGTAAGATACAGAAGAATAGCCTAAGGGAGATGGAAGAATAGAAATAAAGCGTATACTTATATATAGCAAATACAAGTACGTTATTATAGTGTTATCCCATACCCCCAATCTTTTCTCTAATTCCTTAGGATTATGTTTTCAAAAAGAATTTTAAGTTTGAAAATTCTTTTAAATTTTTCATAAACCAATGCTCTGATACCAAGTTGTAACATCCCCTATCTTGAGGCCCGAAGCTAAGCGCTACAGATGCTGCAGTTATCAACAGTATTAACTTTCGGTGACAAAATACGGTAATGTTAATAGTACCCATAACATCAGAAGCACATGAATATGAAACAAAATTATAGATTCAAAAAACAATTTTACTGATTACATTTTATATCCATGTTTCATATTCCATTACACAATCCCAAACGATTTCCAGATTTCGATCAAATATAATTATTACAATTTATGCCAAGAGTGACATATGAAGATGCGCCCTTGGATGATCAGAGTACTCAATAGACACGTCAGTCTTAAATATATCACAGCGAAAATGAAACTAATTACTCCTATATAGCTAACTTTGCCTCCTACACATCTTCGGAAGCTTATTCGTCCACCTACTAAACCTGTAAAACCCTAACTCTCAATATACTCAAATTAATTTTGAGCACCCAAGAGTTTAAAGGGAAAACATAATCTTTGAGTCAGACATAAAGCCTGGTGCAAAAAATATTATTACATCTTGGATTTCTGATATTAAGTGAGACCGTGACGCTTAGCGGAATGGGTTTCCCCTCACTAATATCCCTTAAAACATATCTTTTTGCAAATTAGAATCCTGTAATCAAATGATTAAAGCAATAGTAGCAATATCATATATGCACATAAATTAGGCAATCAATAGACTATTTACAATATAGTTTTGTTTGGCTAACTACTAACCATTGGCTGACTCGGGCCTACCAAACATAATAAATAATCTAACTTCTATTAGACACACTCCTGGACGATCTATCCTTAACTTACTTCTCCCAGGGTCAACCGATCCTAATGGTTTTGCGGGCTCACCAATAACCTATCTGTACTCTGTATATTCCTTTCTGTGTGTAACATCATTTTAGTCTTACCTGTGACATAGCCCTACACACTAGAATTTTGGACTTATATTAGCTAGGGGCTACTAGCTAAAATATAGGGTGTGACCCTATACCAGTCCCATCTAGTATTCTAATATCTGAATCATTTACTTAGGGTTAACTACCTCATCAAATTTTCCTTGAAAACATTTCTTTCAAATTGATTTAACCCTTTAAATCATATTTAAACAAGGAAAATATACTCTTTACTTTACTTAAATATCTTTGTCATGATATATGCTTTACTCAAAATAATGTAGATGAAAAGCTAAATCAATAGGGTTATTTATCCCTTTAGAACAAGTTAAAGCCCTTATTTAATTTAGAAAACATTAGGTTTTAAATCCAAGATATCACCTTCAAAACCTTTGTTTAAAAACTTTAAACAGTCCCTTTGAATCCATTGAAAGTACCCCTTTCAAAAGAGGTTAACTACTTTACCTTGAAACACTAGGCCGAAAGGTCAATACATACCTTTCGAAATCTTTAAAAATAGACCTTTCGAAATCATTGAAATTATCCCTTCGAAAGCTTTATAAAACCTTAGACATCCTCTTTTCAAAATACTTTAAACTTGCCTTACGAAAGCATTGGAAACCTTCCATTTAAAGACTGAAGTAAACCTTTCAAAATATTGGGGTACCTCCCCTTCGAAACCTATATTATATAAATTTTGAAAGTATTAAAATTCCTTACTTAAAACAAACCTTTTGAAAGCATTGGGTCCAAGTAAAAGTTTTTGGAACATAGCTTCGAAACCATTTAAAACCATTCCTTTCGAAACATTTGGGTTTATCTTTTAATAGAACAAAGGGTATTAAAAAAACTAGGGTGAAAGCATTGCTTTCGAAAGCATTATCCCTAAGTAAAAGAAAGTGGATGATTTTGAAACTAACCATTTTGAAAGAATGGAGAAGCAGTTTCAAAGTTTAAAGGCAAAAGTACCCTTTTAAAAACATTGATTCGAAGGGTTGAATGCTGCAGCATGGGTTACGAACCCCTTCGAAAGCTTCATTTTAAAATAAAAAGGCGGCAACCCCTTTCGAAAGTTCTTTTGATAAAACAAAGGCACATTTGATTATGTCGAAAGCTAATATAACTCCTTCGAAGCCTCTTTTATAAACATAAGTGATTTGTAGTAAAAAATTGTAGCTTCTACCCCTTCGAAAGCATGTTTTGACTCTATACCTTCCGCCTAACTCCAATCCACTACGTACCAAGACATTGATACCATGTATTGGTTTTGACTTGGTTAGGGCAGAAGTATGGGGTCGAAAGGTAGCTGTTGTAAGTGGCGAAGCAGTAATTCTTTGCAAAATTGATTATTAGCCTTTTAAAGTAATATCTTTCCAACTAACTTGCCTTATTTGTCAACATATAACTGATTGCCAATTCTTTTTCAAAATCTTTTTCAATAAGTGTTGCCGAATTTAGTAAATAACAATTAAAAAAAACATTTGGCAAATTAGCCCCTTCTCCTTTTAGAAGCATATAAAACATTTAAGTCCCATACCTTAGATAATTTTATATCCATAATAAAGTACTTAGGAAAATTCTCCAAAAATTCGTATAAATCATTTTTAACATGTTTTCTAACATATTTAAATTTCAGACCCAAGGCTATCATATATTTGATGAAAATAATTTAAACCCAATTTAACTATTTTCTTTTCTAGAAAATTCATAATAAATCCACATTAACTTAGAAAATTATGAAACTTGAAACCCATCTCTAAAATAATGTTTTTGACCTTATATCAAAAACGCAAGTCATTAGGATGTCTTTTAATTGGTTTTTCAAATCAAAACTTATCATAAAATCTATATGAAGCAACATAAATCATCAACAAGCTTATATATCCATTTAAACAATCAAATCATGGCATTTTACTTGCAAAATAAATTCGGGTCTCATCTAGAAACCGAAAACAATAAAAATGAGATGTAATCCATTACTTACCTTAGCTTGTTGTTAAGGAGGTTGAGATTTGCTCTTAAATTGATTTTATTAAGCTTCCTACTTGAATTCTTGCTTATCTTCCCTTTTGTTTTCCCCTAATGGTAACCGACCAAGCTTTGAACGTTCTTAGTTTTGTTTTCAAATGTTTAGAATGGATAAGGAGTGGAAGTAAGAAGGTTTTAGGGTATAAGAACTTAACTTATTCCTATTTTTCCCTTATCTTATTCCTCTTGCTTATTTTATTTTAATTCTCTTTGGCTTATAGGTCATTTAAGGCACGACTACCTTAAATTATTCAAATCTCAATCCCTTAACCATTTACATTATTTTATTTAATTTATCTAATTAAATGTCCTAAATAATGTTAGTCAAAATTAGGGTCATTACATTTTGTCTCATTATATCCTCTTTGATAGCTAGATATGTAAATTAATTCTCCGACAGCGGAATCTTCTTGCCATGGGGGAATTCTTAAGGGTTTCTTATGTACTATTTTATAGAAGACTTATGAGATCACATAGTTGGTAAACTAGACAGAATTTTATGGGTACCAAGGCTAGGTTGTGCCCACCGTGAAAGGGAAGTGTTGAACCCGAAGAAGCATTTATGAGAGATAGGAGACTCCTTCAAATATAGAGATCCAATAGTACCCTTCTGAAAATCTATATGATCTTTATATAATGCAACTTATATAAGTATGAGAGTGTATATTACTAATTACACTAAGCAGAGAATAATAACTGAATATAAAGAAGGTAAATAATAAAAGAAAGCACACTAGATATTTTATACTGGTTCAGACCTCCCGTCCTACGTCCAGTCCTGAAGCTCCCCTTCGGTATTTCCTTTAACCAAATAATCCTCACTTCGCCTGGAGGAATAGGCTCATACAAAAGTATTTCTCTGAAAATCTTGTGTTTCAAATAACACAGATTTTAACTAATAGTACAATTCTTCCTATGATCTCCTTTGAGTATGCGAATGTGAATACTTTGAGTTGTAGGAAGTGGTTTAACCAAAATGATATTTTGGTTATGATAGATTAAGAATATGTAAGAAAGAGATGTGCAAATATGTAAATAGAGAGTAATAAGAAATCAAGAGAATAGTTAAATAGTTGATTTTTAAATCTCAATCTTCAAAGTATTTATAGGATTAAAGAGATGTAGATGAGGAGTTGTTACTGTTAGATAAACCCTATTTAATTTAATGGTTGCAACCTTTGAAGAAGAGATGAGATTATTCAATCTGAAAAGAAGCAACCATTCAGAATATAACAGCTGATAGACGACTGACGTCTGTGGAAAAACCACAGATGTGGCTTCAGGAATAAAATTCCCGAGCTTTCTCACAAACATCTACGAATTTTCCACAGACGTTTATGGCTGGCATTTTCAGATTGTAAATGTTTTTCAACACCAATTTTGTATATATGAATTCGTGTGTGCATATATACTCAAGGAGACCTTACAATGTTTATCTAGGACTCTTAATACACTAGTATAACCTTACTAATCATAGTATGGTCCATAAATCTATGTTTTTCTTCGAGTCCCGATATATTTGAGCATGACGATCTCTTGTAGTATATACCAATAATCTTGATAAGATATATAATATAAGTGATTGTATAGTTGTTGTCATTGAAACCATAGAATGGGAGTTCTAACATTCTTCCCCTTTTTTATGATGACAACTATACAATCATTAGTCATGATAAAATAACTCCCACTTAATTTAATCTCCCCCTATGTATATGCATATATTCTCCTCCTTTGTCATTATCAAAAATAAAATAAGAGAAACATAAACATATAGACACGGTAAATGAGATAGATAGATAAATATGAATAACACATAGAGTTTAACAGTAAACAAATAGAAGTTCAAACAAAATAAGAAACACAAACAATATGTCGATACTGCAAAGCAAAATAGCAATGTTTCAAAAGAAAATGAAAAAGGCTTAGTGATGTCGGTTTGATGAGTAAAATAGTCCACCATAGTTTTCATAATATTCCCAATAGGCGGATGGATCTTGTTGGTATTCGGTTGGCCATAGTGTTTGATCATGGTACTCTTCATTCTCTTAAATTGAAAGTCCTTGGAAAGTTAGATAATGTCGCTAGTGAGGTGAATTAGTATTGGACAAAGACATATCATCAATGTCTTCTTCTTCTTCCGGTTATTCTTGCACAATTTTCTTACCTCGAGAAGTTCCTTCATCAGGTATTTGGGGATGATAGATTGGTATTTGTGCACAAGAAGGTGGTGTAGGTGAAGAAGTAGAGGACGATGAGGATGATGATCTCCCACGAGTCTTCCAGAAAACTTTCTTCATCATGTTCATAACCTTGTCCAATGCTTTATCCATTTTGGTCATATGTATGGAAAATCATCTTTGTAACCCACCTACTTCCTTTCTTAGTGATTTATAATTTCTTTCTAAAACCTTTTGGTTTATAGTAATTAGTAGCTAATTTTGAAGTGTCACATCATGCCTAGTTTCATTATGTTGGAGTTCAATCTGAGCTTCCAAAGAGTCGGAATGATATTCTTAAGAAGTAGATGATAGCATATGAGGATGAGGTGAAGGTTCCCCTTGTTGTTGGTGGCGGTGTTGGACGGTCCATTGATGGAAAGGGATGATAGTAGGTGTATTTCTTGGAAGTTGCATCAAAGATAAATATTTTGGACCACTATCTTTTGTCGAAATTTCCTCGTATTGTGATATGTACGAAGTAACTCCTAGGTTTTGCAAGATATGCATAAGGTAAGGAGCATATACAATGGTCTGACGGTGCTAAGTCCAAAAAACCTTGATTTGGTTGTGAATAAATTTTGCCTAATTTACCGGGAGACCACCAAATATAGCATATAAAGCCCTATGGATATTTGGATAAATTTATTCGTGACTACCTAAACATGGAATGATTGTGTTGATTATTATTCAATTAAGTAGCCTAGCACGTGGTCATAGGTAAACGGATTTCCATTTCGGCATCTAATCTTCCCAAATTTGATGGTAACTTCATATCAGGGTAAAACACTATGGTTCGGTATTTCTTCTAATTCGATTCCCATATGAGAGCATCCTAATATACGTCCAACCGTATATACATCAATTTTTACCACTTTACCATAAAAACTTGACCATAACCATCCATCTTCATTTTCCGGTTTCCATATTTCCTCACTACATAAGTTTGAATAGAAAAGGTAGATAGCAAGTGGATTGATTATTACCTTGTTCTCATCGTAACTAATAAGGTCGCGGCAATTGGCATCTATTGTTAGACCTTAAATATCGTATTCCGTCACATTTCCAAAGCGGTAGAAGGGGCTGGCATGGAGTTTTTTCTTTGAAAGCACTTGAAATCGTTTAATATTAGTAGGATTGTTTTGGGGCCATTGATTTATGTGAGTTTCAGTAACAAAGGATTGAGAAGAGGAAGAAGATTGACCTTGCTTTTGCTTTTTGGAAATGATTTTCTTCTTTGGAGCCATTGATGTTGATTTTGAAGTTGATGGAGATTAGGGTTTCAGAATTATGGAAGTAGATTGAGGTAAAAAGTGAAATTTAGGGGTAAAAGATGAATATATAGGAATTGTTACAGTTAGAACCGAAAGCAAATGACAGACATCTGTGGAATTTTCATAGATTTCTGTGGTGTTAGGAAATAATTTTGAGAACCTAGTGATAGACGTGTGTGATTTTTCCACAAACGTCTGTAGCCTGTATATTTGCAGAATTGGCTTATTTTGAATATTTGAATGTAGACACGGTTAAATTTTATTCAAAAAATTCAAATGATTCTTACGTACAACAATATATATAAAAAGAATACAATATTATTTCATCAAATAAATATTTAGATGTAATGCCATCATAATTTTAGTTTTCGTCGGAGTCAGACTTTCTAATTTCTTGTAAGTCCCATGAATTCGGCTCAACTTTTGTCTCTTCAACAGACTACCTCAGTGGAGACCAATATGAGTGTTTCAGAGTTTGAGGTGATTTAGTTTGGTTAGCGGTCCCGCTCCATATATATTACGGGGAGTAAGATTGCTTGGTGTAACTAGCATCTCAACTATACATGGTGATTTTTTATGGAGACGGTCTTTCGTTGGAGATTTTCCACATATAGCCAAGATGCATTTCTCCAAGAAATTGAGGTATCTTCCTTGTCATCGCTTCTCGTAGTGAATTTCACGTTGAACTCCCATTATCTTCTGCTGGTAATGCAAGATTTCATCTACTTTAGTTTCTAGTGATGATAACTCGAGATTGATTGCATGATTTGTCTTTTTCCCTTTCGGGGAATAGCCGATGCAGTACGTTGGAGAGTTTATAATATTTAGAGAGGTTGATCTATTCGAGGGTGGAATTAATGTCTTTGGAGATGTAGTAACATTATTGAGGATGGAGAATTAAAGTCAATTGTGGAGTAAGTAGAATTGTGGTCAGACGACATTTTAAATAAAAGTGGTTTAAGGTTTTTAAAAAGAGTTTGGTAAAAAAAGGATATATGAATTTAATTTACAGGAGAATTCCTTTATATAAGATTTTTTTACTATTTTTGGAAGTTTATTTGTTAGGTTGGTAAAATTTTAACCATAGAAATTAAAGCAGAAGTTTGTTAGTTTTTGTATGGATAAAAAACATTTGTAAATATTTTTACAAAATTATTTTATGCATTTTGTTTGAGCTACATAAGTTATATACCTTAGTTTACTAATTCATTGTAAGAACAAATTCCTAGGTCTCATCTTAGTTTTATAAAAGTTGGTTCACCTAGTGGTTTAGTAAAATATCTGCAATTTGATATTCGGTATTCACAAATTTAAGTGATATAATTTTTTTTCAACATTATCTCTTAAGAAATGGTGACGAATATCAATTTGTTTTGTTCGAGAATGATTAATAGGATTTTTGGAAAGGTTTATGGCACTAGTATTATCACAATAAATTGGAGATTTAGAAATTAATTTACCGAAATCTTGAAGTGTTTATTGCATATAAATTATGTGAGCACATGTTAAAGCCGTTGAGATGTATTTGGCTTCACATGTCGAGAGAGAAACACAGTTTTGTTTTTTACTAAACCACGGAACTAAAGGTTGACAAATAAAATGGCATGTGCCATTATGCTTTTTCTATCCGTTTTGCAACCACGGAAATCAGCATCACTATATGACACTAGTTCGAACGAGATGCCTCTCGGGTAGAAAAGACCATAATCTTTGGTGTTGGTTAAGTATCTTAAAATTCATTTAACCGCTCGATGATGTGATTCCTTCGGTTGTGCTTGAAATCATGCACATAAACATATGATCATCATAATGTTCGATCTACTGGCCGTTAAGTATAATAAAGATCCTATCATACTTCGGTATAATTTTTGATCATAATCTTTTATGTTTTCATCTTTATCTAAATATAGAGTAATACTCATTGGAGTCGATTTACTTGAAGTATTTTCCATTCCAATGCATTTTAATATATCTCGACGGTATTTTTCTTGATTTATAAAAATTTCATTTTCTAGCTATCTTATTTGCAAACCCAAAAAGTAGTTTAATTCACCCATATGTGACATTTCAAATTCAATTTTCATAATGTCAGAAAATTCATTACGCAATTCTCATTAGTTGATCTAAATATAATGTCGTCAACATATATTTGTACAACTAATATATCATTATCTTCACGTTTTATAAATAAAGTAGCGTCAATTTTACCAATTTGAAAACTGGAATTTTTTTAATGAGTTTTTAATCTTTCATACCAAGCACGAGGTGCTTGTTTTAATCCATATAGAGCCTATTTAAGTTTAAATACATGATCGAGATATTTCTCATGAATAAAAAGAGAAGGTTGTTCAACATAAACCTTTTTTTTATAAATCCGTTTAAAAATGTACTTTTTACGTCCATTTGAAATAGTTTAAAATTATAATGGCATGCAAAGGAAAATAATATTCGTATTGCTTCAAGACGTGCTACCGGAGTAAATATCTCTTGATAATCAATTCCTTCTTCTTGATTATATCCTTGAGCCACTGATCTTGCTTTATTTCGAACAATGTTTCCATTTTCTTCTGCTTTATTTAAAAAAACCATTTTGTTCTAATTACAAATTGATCTTTTGGTCTCGGTACAAATTCCCATACGTCATTTCTTTCAAATTGATTAAAATCTTCTTGCATTGCAATAGTCCAAAAATCATCTTTTGATGCTTATTTATAATTTTTAGGTTCAAAATTTGATATAAATGCAACATGACTCATTTGATTTAACTATTTTCTGGTTGATAGTTTTGTATTTAAATCACTATGACATCCCCCACTTGAAGCCTAAAACTAACGGCTATGGATGCTGCAATCATCCATAGTTATTAATCCTTGGCGACCAAATATGGTAATGGTAGATACACTAATATAACAGAAACACATGGATATGGAAAATTCTTTAAAATCATTAAACAGCTTTCTCATTCCATTTCAGATCATTTCAAATTCATTGCATAATCCCAGATTCGAGAACCACGTTCAGAAAAAATATAATTATTACAACATACGCCAAGAGCGACATATGAAGATGCCCCCTTGGATGATCAGAGAATATATATAACTAGGTAATTAAATAACTTTTCCTTTACATCAAAACCCAACGGAATCAAAATAGAAAAGAACTCCTGCTAGTTAGCTTGCC
The DNA here is from genome assembly GCA_030737815.1 of Allium fistulosum. Lineage (NCBI taxonomy): Eukaryota > Viridiplantae > Streptophyta > Magnoliopsida > Asparagales > Amaryllidaceae > Allium > Allium fistulosum. Next base: position 489,508,272 of record CM060905.1, on the reverse strand, counting down.
TCCTGCACATCTCCAGAAGCTTATTCGTCTAAGGAGAACCTGAAAACCTCAACTCTCAAACTACTCAAAGTTAATTGAGCACCCGAGAGTTTAAAGGGTAAACATAAACTTCGAGTCAGACATAAAGCCTGGTGTGAATAATAACCAACCATCTCGAACCATTTAGATATCTAGTGAGACCATGCCGCTTAGCGGAACGGGTTTTCCCCTCACTAGTATCTTATCAAAAACTTATAATAACCATATACTGTGCTCCTACATCCAAAATGGTTAAAAACATAACAATTCAAAATATTATGATGATATGCAAACAAGTAAATCATTTCTGGATTTCCCATCCGTCCCTATTCATTTTGACAATCTGTCTTAGTTATAGTTTCTAGGGTTACTGTTAGCTATAAAATCTACTTAATAGTAGAAGTATGAAAGAAAGTTAATAAGGTTGAGGTTTCGATGAAGAAATAGGTCAAGTCATAATGAAGGACATAAAAAGGATGTTTCGAAGGCATTGAACAGGTATCGAAGAATTCGAAGGCACCAACTACTTATATAGTGCAAAGGCCTTCGACCCAGATGGAAACAGATAAGCTCTTCTGCCACTACCAACCTTTCGACACAGATGAACAAGCAATGATGACTTCAGAATCCTTTTCAGAGGCAATCGATGGTGCTCTCCCACATACACATCAAACCCTTTGAAGACGAAGATTTCTCGCCCATAGTGGCCTTTTCGAAAGCATAGCAAGCCTTTGAAACCAGTCAAGATCCATCCAGGACACCTTTTGACAATGTCGAAAGGTGCTATGAAGTAAGCAATACTCAGAAATCAGCAAAGGTGGAAGAATAATAAAGGACCTTTCGACAATGTCGAAAGGAGGCGTGGCTTTCGACCAGGTCGATAGGTTAGGAGAGGATGAAGAAGCTACTAGATTATAACAAGAAGGATAAGGGCACCTTTTGACAATGTCGAAGGGAAGCAAAGCCTCCGATAACTTTGAAAGGTAACACAGCTCTCGACAATGTCGAAAGGAAGCAAAGCCTTCGACAACTTTTAAAGGAAGCACAGCTCTCGACAACGTCGAAGGGAAACATTGCTTTCGACAACATCAAAGGAAACGTAGCTTTCGACAACATCAAAGGAAACGTAGCTTTCGACAACATTGGAAGGTGGCATAGCTTTCAACTAGGACAAAAGGCTCAAAACAACATATAAGGGGAAGACCTTTCGACCCGGTCGAAGGCAAAGAAGAGAAAGGATAAACCAAGAAGCACAAGAGAATACCTTTCGACGACGTTGAAACATTCATGACCTTTCGATCGAGTCGAAAGGTTTGAGGTGGCATATAAAAGGGAGTCCTTTTGACCTAGTCGAAAGCAAAGGTGCGGAAAAAGGCTGACTTGCATCTATAAATAAGACCCAAGGGGTCCTGTTTTGGGGATCGAAGTCTGTAATATTGAATTCATTTTCTTTACTTTACTCTCTTAGCAATAATTATTCTTAGAGGAAACCCTAAACGAAATTGGGGAGAAAGCTCAAATTCTTGTAACTTATTTTGAATAATAAATAAAAATGGAGATAGCTTGTTCATAATGGATATTGGCGACAAGGAAGATCATAAAGATCATTAGCTAGACTAATGATCAATTGCACATGATTCTAACCTATTCTCATGATATTTTTTGGTCTATGCTATATGTAAGATCGACTTAAGCATTCCCAATCGAAACACAACATCATTGGAATCTATTCTCAGTACTAAAAACAAAAGTAGTGATGGGGTGTCTATTCTCAGTACTAAAAACAAAAGTAGTGATGGGGTGTCGACTATATTGAATGCATGAGTTATGGAAATGCTTAAATCGATTTTATATAGGAAAAATAGCGTGGACTGTAAACTATTAAATTGGGACTACTTCGAGTGCTGGAACACTTTTCGACCTAGTCAAAAGGAGTACTTCCAAAAAGGAATCCTGGTTTATATTGCCTAACAATCAATCATAATGGAATTCATTCAAAGGGAATCTATTCATTTGGACAAGAGAATCCTTTTGAAGGGTTCAGTGGTGGGAATATTAACTCCAAGGGTTTGAGAACAATTGAGGCAAAATGTAAGAATAATCATCCCCTTTCGACAAAGTCGAAAGGTCTTAAATGTCACCTTTCGACGTGATCGAAAGGGGGTAGAAGACGATGATGATCGATTGTTTTCAATTCCCTGAAGGGATAGGACACGATAATAAGATGATTTTGGAAGCCATATATTATGATTAACTCCTAGAGGCAATTTGACTATTCCAACCTGGTCGAAAGGTTGGAATGGCCTCGTCGCTCCTTTCGACAAGGTCGAAGGTTTGACGATTTGTTATTCTTTTCAACTAGGACGATTTAATCAAAAACTAGAGTTGTTTCCTCAATTCCTTTTTGACTAAGTCATTCTTTTCGAAAGATATGCTTTCGAAAGCGAGAATCCTCCCCATAAAATGATCATGTTCAAATAGAGTTATCTTATAAAAGCATTGGGGATGTTGACAAGAAATCTTGTTAACATTTTTGGCGCTAGAAGGAGGGCTTGAACTTTCGACCTTGTCAATGTATACAGACTAATTGTGGTTCATTCCTTTTGCATAGGAAAAATGAGGTCAAAGCGTTTGAGTGTAATTGTGGAGGAAGTAATACACACTACTAGCTTCGAAGAAAATATAGCTCCATCATTTAACCTGGATGGGGTAACTCCGGGGCAAACTTCATCGCCGGCATGACAAGATGAAAACACACCAAAAATCAAGCATTTGGAACAACGGCTGCAAGAAATCAGGAATTGCTAAAGATGGCTTTGTCTCAGAAATCATCAAAAACTCCGAGACAGACTCAAGGAGAAGAAGTGATCTCACCTAGGAGAAATCTAAAGACAAACTCCAAAGAGTGCAAAGACAAGGTGGACTTGACTTCCTCAAAAAATAAAGAGCTTCCCCAAGTCAGAGCTAATCATCAGGGGAGAGTTCTCGACAAGTCATTAGAGCAGTCTGGGTAGCTCAACATCTAAAGAGTATTGCCTAAGTCAGAAAAATTATGGCAATGTTGAAGCTTTTCTTAAAGATGCTGCTGCGAAGGCTATCAAAGACGCTATGAATGCTAAAGGGAAAAGAACCATAGAAAAGAATGTCAATGATAATGAGAGGGTGCCACCTTTCATTGACGAGATCATGGCAACAGCAATACCTCCATATTTCAAAATCCCGTTTATGAAATATCACGGGGATATAGATATTGATGATCATCTTATGGCTTTTGACAGCCAGATGGACTTATACAATGCTTTTGGGGTAGTCAGATGTCGACTGTTCCCTGTTACTCTCCAAGGGGCGGCAGTCAAATGATATAGACAATACAGAGAAAAAACCATCTACTCCTGGAAGCAGTTTTCTTATGAATTCTCAGCTCAATTCTTTATTTGCAAGGATCCTACTGTTGATTATACGGTCTTGGCAAACATAAAAAAAAAGGTAGGGTGAACCTTTGGGAGACTATTTAAGAAGATTCAATACAGAAGCTTTGAAGGCTAAGGACATGAATGACCGTGACAAGCTCATAGCCGTCCACTCTGGTTTAATCGAGAATACCCCTCTCTAGAAGCAGCTCTGTGTCAATGGCTGCAAAGATCTATAGAACTTCCACTTTCAGGCTGATAAGTTCATCCGGATGGATGAACTTTACTATGCCAAGAAAAAGACGATTCTCAGAAAGGAGGGAGGAAAATTTGGCTTGAACCTTAGCCATAAAAGGGTTAGATGGGAAGAGTCAGTTGCTAATACAGTCGCTTTAAACAAGCTACTCTCTTACATATATGCTACAGCTAAGGAAAGGGGCAACTTTCCGACCTCCTACAAAGCTAAGAATAATCCAGAGCAAAGGAAGGGAGGGGACTACTACGCCTATCATAAAGCTAACGGCCATAAAACAGATGAATGCAGAGTTCCGGCCAGAATAATTCAAAAGCTGATCCAAGAAGGCCACTCAAAGAATTTATCCAAGATCAGCACAAAGCCCAATGAACTGAAAATGCTCCCCAGAAACGCCCGGGCAATGCTGTAAATGTGCTAGAGGATGAAGACCACCTAAGCTTAAGCCCGCCAATTAACAGGATAGATGTGATCCATGGCAGGCCACATCCTGCAAGAAGTAGTAAAGGGACTCGAAGCAGATTTATTAAAGAGGCCAAGGAGGGAATTTATTCTATTCAAGAGGAGCCCCCAACGAAGAGCCCACGTCTTAACACCAAATGCCTAATCTGGTGGTCACCCTGCAAGAGCCACGCAAAGGAGTCCATCATCCCCAATACAACCCCCTTATGATTACTGCACACATCGGGCTGTCGATTGTCTCCAAAATTCTGGTCGATACAGGCAGCGCAGTTAATGTCATCTTCAAACATGCTTTCGACCAGATGAATATCTCAGAGCACAAATTAGAGCCGAGCACTGAGCCGATATTTGGGTTCAACAACAAGGGTTCAACTCCAACGGGGCAAATAAAGCTACTTGTACAAATGGGAGTCCCTCTAACTTTCCAAACATTTGAAACTATCTTTGTGATAATTGACCAACTTCCTACTACAACGCCTTCTTCGGCAGACCATCCCTGGATGAGATTGATGCTTTTGTCTCCCCAAAGTACCTCATGGTAAAATTCTTGACAAAGTGAGGCTGGGGAACTGTGTGGGGAGAACAATTTAGCTCCCATGAAATGTACTTTGCCATGCTTGATCAATACAAAAGTACATTCCTGCAAGAACCAAGAGAAAGAGGGTTGACCTAACTTAAAGAAGAAGGTCCAATAGTCATATAGTTTGACTGCCGAGGTGAGACAGAGGGAATAAGACCCATAGAAGACCTTGAGGAAACATATATAGATTCAGAAGATGCTTCTAAAGTGGTCAAAGTGAGAAAAGATCTTGATAGCGAGTTAAAGATAGACTTGATTCAGTTCCTCAAAGTCAACAAGGACGTGTTTGCTTGGTCACATTCCGATATGGTGGGAATTGATCCGATTGTCATGTGCCATGCCCTTAGCATTAACCCATGAGCAACCCCCATAAGGCAGAAAAAGAGACAGTTGGATAAAGTTCGAACAAATACTCTAAAGGAAGAAGTTGATAGGCTCCTTGAAAATGGATTAATCCGGGAGATATATTACCCCGAATGGTAGCCAACCAAGTTCTGGTGAAAAAGTCAAATGGGAAATGGAGGACATGCATCAATTACATAGATCTAAACAAAGCATGCCCAAAGGATTGTTTTCCACTACCACGGATAGATCAGTTAGTGGATGCAACAAGTGGACACAAGTTGTTCTCCCTTATGGATGCTTATTCAGGGTACAACCAGATACCGATGTTCAAGCCAGATGAGGATCATACCATCTTCATAATAGAATGGGGAATTTATTGTTACATGGCCATGCCATTTGGGTTAAAGAATACAGGGGCCACTTATCAGAGATTTGTTAATTGAATGTTTAAGGAACAAATTGGCAGAAACATGGAAGTTTATATCGATGATATGTTAGTAAAGTCTAGCAAGCCTGAGAACCATCTTAAGGACCTAGAGGAAAAGTTCAAGTTATTGCGGAGGTATCAAATGGAAGCTGAATCCATAAAAGTGCTCTTTTGGGGTCCACCTTGGAAAGTTCTAAGGCTACCTAGTAAGTACTCAAGGAATTGAGGCAAGTCCCGACCAAATTCAAGCCATAAAAGACATGGCCGAACCTAAAACTAGTAAAGAAGTGATGAGCTTAAATGGAAGAGTAGCTGCCCTAAGCAGGTTTATTTCAAAAGCTACTGATAAGTGTATTCCTTTCTTCGATGTGATTAAGAAAAAGAAGAACTTCGAATGGAGAGAGAATTGCAGAAGAGCTTTCTTGGAATTAAAAAGCCATTTGGAGAAACCATCGATATTCTCAAGTCCCGAAAATGGGGAGTATTGTATTTATACATGGCAGTGTCAAAACATGCATTCAGCTCGGTGCTCATTCGAGAGGACAATGGGGATCTCCCAGTATATTATGTAAGCAGCAGTTAAAAGATGCAGAGGTTTGATATCTAGTTATAGAGAAATTAGCATATTGTTTGATTTTTACATCGCGAAAACTCATAGCATACTTTCAGGCACATTCGATCAGAGTATTGACCAATTTTTCCTCTTAAGAAAGTTTTTAGTAAGCCCGAGACTTCGGGAAGGTTGGTGAAAGGGGAATTGAACTCAGCCAATATGATATAGAATTTCAACCATGAGCTGCAATTAAGGGGCAGGCACTGGCAGACTTTGTTAATGAATGCACCAGATTTATAGAGGAACAATCAGAAAAGGAGAGGGATCAGAAGCCCATGTGGTAATTATTTGTGGATGGAGCATCAAATGAATAAGGTGCCGGCATAGGATATATAATCATAACCCCAGATGGACATCATTTGCATTATGCCATGAAATTGGGATTTCCTGCAACCAATAATGTAGCAGAATTTGAATCAATGGTACCAGGATTAACTTTGGCACTAGAATTGAAAATCCCATGAATACAGATTTTTAGCAACTCTTAGCTGATGGTAAATCAAGTAAAGAAGACATACCAAACAAAAGACCCAAGCTATCTTTATATGTGAAGAAGATATTACAAATGCTTGCTTTGTTTGAGGATTTTTCGATAAATCAAGTTCCAAGAGCAGAGAATGCACAGGCAGACTCTTTAGCATAGTTGGCCAGCTCATAGGGAGCCCCAAAGACATGAATTGTCCCTGTCGGATATCAAGAAAAGCCAAGTATTGAAAAGGAAACATCTGAGCAGGGGAAAGAGTTGCTAGTTATGACAAGATCTCAGGCCAAGTCTCAAAAAGGAGAGGAAAAAGAAAGTGGTCAAGAGTTAACAAAAGAAAGGATGAGCCAACCAAAGCCAAATAGCACATATGATGATACATGGATGTCACCTATTGTTGAGTATTTCGTTAAAGGGATACTACCGTCCGATAAAGGAGAAGCGAGAAAAATCAAAAGACAAGCTCGACCTTTGTTATGATGGATGGAATCCTCTATAAAAAGGGATATGCTCTTCCCTATCTTAGGTGTGTAAGCATGAATGATGGGATAAAACTAATGACTGAAGCACATGAAGGATTTTGTGGTGACCATTCAAATGGAACAAAGCTCGCAAAGAAAATAATAAGGCAAGGATTTTACTGGCCCCACATGGTAAGCCAAGCCATAGATTATATGAAAAGATGCGAGAAATGCCAGAAATATTCAAAGATGACGTGGTTGCCCCCAAGTCAATTAACTCCAATCATGAGCCCATGGCCCTTCAATGTATGGGGAATAGATTTGATCGAACCATTACCAATTTCAAAGAGAGGAGCGAAATATGCTGTAGTGGCCATTGACTATTTTACCAAGTGGATTGAAGCTAAACCACTTTCGAAAATCACTTCTGGGAAAGTATTGAGATTTGTTATTAAGAACATCATAACCAGGTTCGGAATTCCCCAAAAAATAATTTCTGACAATGGAACACAATTTGAGAGCAAAGAATTCTCCCGGTTCTGCAACAAAAATGGGATTATTAAAAGTTTTTCATCTGTCGCACATCCAAAAGCTAATGGGGCAATTGAGGCTGCAAACAAAATCATAAAAACAATTCTGAAAAAGAGACTAAATAAGGCAAAAGGAAATTGGGTAGAAGAGCTGCCATTAGTGTTATAGGCCTACCAAACATCTGCTAAGATAGCAACGGGACATACCCCGTATTCTTTGACATACGGGTGTGAGGCAATGCTACCAGTCGAGATTGAAATACCCTCACATCGGAGAATTGCCTATGCATTTGATAAGAATCAAGAGCTAACAAGAGAATCATTGGAATTGATACATGGACTATGAGATGAAGCAGCGGTAATAACCGCCGAATACTAGAGAAGAATCTCAAAGTATTACAATTCAAGAGCAAAAAATACGATCATTTTGCGAGGGAGACTTGGTACTCTGCAGAGTAATGGCCAATACAAAGAAACCTGTGGATGGACGGGAGGGACCATTAGTCGTTTGCAAAGTAATCCCTCCGGGAGCCTACAAATTGTGTCCCCCAGACGGCAATATGGTGCCTAGAACATGGAATGTTGAGTATTTAAGGCTGTATTTTTAAAAAATGAATCAATGAAGAGCTACTTTTTGAAAAAAAGAAAATCTACATGCCCGGGAATGAAATGCTCCTTATATTTGGATACTACCTAAGATGGTAGTCTACCTAAGATGGTAGAAAAGCCTCTGTCCGCACCGAGATGGCCAGGGCAGAGCACCTCCTGGAGGAAGGGCGGGTAAGCCTTTAGCCGCGCCATAAGATGGCCAAGTTAAAGCACCGGACAAGACCTTGGTCGCGCCTCTGGTCAGGTCAAGGCACCTCCTATAGGGAGGATGGAGTAAGCCTTTATCCACGCCATAAGATGGCCAGGGTAAAGCACCAAACAAGTCCTTATCCGTGCCGCAAAAGGGCTAGGGTAAGGCACCTCCTGGAGGGAGGATGGAGTAAGCCTTTATCCGCGCCACAAGATGGCCAGGGTAAAGCACCGAACAAGCCTATGTCTGTGCCATAAAAGGGCCAGGGCAGGGTGCCTCCTCGAGGGAGGTCGGGTAAGTCCTTGGCTCCAGCCTCTAAGATGAGCTAACCAAGAGCACCGGGCAACAATGGACTAAGATGTCCAGGCCCAAGAAGAGGCCCATCAAATAATGGATTAAGGTGTCCAAGCCCAAGAGGAGGCTCATTCAACAATGGACTAAGATGTCCAAGCCCAAGGGGAGGCTCACTCAATAAAGGAGTGAGACGTCCAAGCCCAAGAAAAGGCTCATCAAATCGTGAACTAAGATGTTCAAGATCGATAAAAAGCATATCCGGTCATGGACTAAGATGTCCTAGTTTAAGAGGCAGCCAATCAGATTATTTCTATATATATTCAAAACCTGAAGGGTTCATACATGTCAAAGAAGACAGAAGCAAAGGAGTGAGACAGAACTCCGCTTATTATTTCCCGAATTTGGGTTTCGGGACTCCCATTTCTAAACAATAGCTATTAATACCCGAGTTAGGGTTTCAGATCTCTCATACTAAAATTTCATCCATTAATACCCGAATCTGGATTTCGGATCCTTCATATCTAAATGACATCAATTAAATACCCGAATCTGGGTTTCGGCTCTCTACTAACCATTGATTATCTTAATATACCTGAATCTAGGTATCAAGACTGCTGCTTAAGTAAACCCTAATTTGGGTGCAAGATCTTTAGATTCCTATTTATCCCAAATGCCTGAATCTGGGCCGAAGGCTCTTTTCACAAAGATAGTTGTCCGGCATATGCCCTGATATGGGGTTGGATCATAATATGAAGACAATTATACTCATTTCTGGTTAATCTACCGTAAATACCCGAACCTGGGTTCAGAAATGCCATTCAAAGTGCTATTTTTGGATACTGTCATCGGGATTCTAGATATATCATTATTAACTTTTAAATTTCGCAAGTTAATACCCTAATCTGGGTTAAATTTCATTGTTTCCTAATCTCTATCAAATGCCAAATCTGGGGAATAAAGTAATAGAATTGAGATTACTACATACAACCAGAAATTTCAAGCTGGTCTTTTTTATGCCTAAATTAGAATTAATGTTTTATAACTCTAAATGATGCTCACTAACAACTGAATGAGGACTTTAAGATCATTCAAATCTCTGGGAAAGTTTCCAAATAAATATTAGAGTGGATGGGGTACAAAGACTTATTTTCTGATAATAACTCATAGCCCTTATTTGCATTTATTGGCTATTTCCCACAAGGAATTCGTAGACTACGTTTATTATATGCATTAGTAGCTTCCGATTACAAGACTCATATCTTTTGAATCATGATTATGATCAACTAACTCTCTAAATATGAAAGCATTAATATGCTTATCTATTACTAAGCATGCATAAAAGTATGATAATGAGCTAACAACAAAAATATCACTTACTTTTAATTTGCAGGAAAAGTAAAGTTATGAAGAGTAAGAAAGCTATGAAATCTTTGTCCTAAAGAACAAAAGATTCTTTCATACAAGGGGAGGGGAAAAATGTTGGCCATAAAATCTACTTAATAGCAGAAGTATGAAAGAAAGTTAATAAGGTTGAGGTTTCGATGAAGAAACGGGTCAAGTCATACTTAAGGACATAAAAAGGATGTTTCGAAGGCATTAAACAGGTATCGAAGAAGTTGAAGGCACCAACTACTTATACAGTGTAAAGGCCTTTGAATCAGATCGAAACAGATAAGCTCTTCCGCAACTGCCAACCTTTCAACACAGATGAACAAGCAATGATGACTTCGGAACCCTTTTCGAAGACAATCGATGGTGCTCTCCTAACTACACGTCAAACCCTTCAAAGACAAAGATTTCACCCTCATAGTGGCCTTTTCGAAAGCATAGCAAGCCTTTCGAACCGGTCAAGATCCATCCAGGACACCTTTCGACAGTGTCAAAAGGTGCTATGAAGTAAGCAATACTCATCAATCAGCAAAGGCGGAAGAATAATAAAGGACCTTTCGACAACGTTGAAAGGAGGCGTGGCTTTTGACCAGGTCGAAAGGTTAGGAGAGGATGAACAAGCTGCTAGACTATAACAAGAAGGATAAGGGCACCTTTCGACAACGTCGAAAGGAAGCAAAGCCTTCGACAACTTTGAAAGGAAATACAGCTCTTGACAACGTCGAAAGTAAGCAAAGCCTTCGACAACTTTGAAAGGAAACACAGCTCTCGACAACGTCGAAAGGAAGCAAAGCCTTCGACAACTTTGAAAGGAAAAACAGCTCTCGACAACGTCGAAGGGAAACGTTGCTTTCGACAACATCAAAGGAAATTAGATTTTGACAACATCAAAGGAAACGTAGCTTTCGAAACCATCGGAAGGTGGCACAGCTTTCAACTAGGACAAAAGGCTCAAAACAGCATATAAGGTGAAGACCATTCGACCCGGTCGAAGGCAAAGAAGAGAAAGGATAAACCAAGAAGCACAAGAGAATACCTTTCGACGACGTCGAAAGGTTCATGACTTTTCGCACGAGTCAAAAGGTTTGAGGCGGCATATAAAAGGGAGTCCTTTTGACCTAGTCAAAAGCAAAGACGTGGAAAGATGCTGACCTACATCTATAAATAAGACCCAAGGTGTCCAGTTTTGGGGATCGGAGTTTGGAATATTGAATTCATTTTCTTTACTCTACTCTCTTAGCAATAATTATTCTTAGAGGAAACCCTAAATAAAACTGGGGAGAAAGCTCAAATTCTTGTAACTCGTTTCAAATAATAAATTAAGATGGAGATAGCTTGTTCATAATGGATATTGGCGATAAGGAAGATCATAAGCTAGACTAATGATCAATTACACATGATTCTAACCTGTTCTTATAATCTTTTTTGGTCTATGCTATATGTAAGATCAACTTAAGCATTCCCAATCAAAACACATCATCATCGAAATCTATTCTCAGTACTGAAAACAAAAGTGGTGATGGGGTGTCAACTATATTGAATGCATAAGTTATAGAAATGCTTAAATTGATTTTATATAAGAAAAATAGAGTGGATTGTAGAGTATTAAATTGGGACTACTTCGAAAGGTGGAACACTTTCCGACCTAGTCGAAAGGAGTACTTCCAAAAAGAATCCTGGTTTATATTGCCTAACAATCAATCATGATGGAACTCATTCAGAGGGAATCTATTCATTTGGACAGCAGAATCCTTTCGAAGGGTTCATCATGGAAATACTGACTCCAAGGGGTAGAGAACAATTAAGGGAAACTGTAAGAATAATCATCCCCTTTCGACAAAGTCGAAAGGTCTTAAATGTCACCTTTCGACGTGATCGAAAGGGGGTAGAAGATGTTGATGATCGATTTTTTTCAATTCCTTAGAGGGATGGGACACAATAACACGATGATTTCGAAAGCCATATATTATGGTCAACCCCTAGAGGCAATTTGACTATTTCAACCTAGCTGAAAGGGTGGAATGGCCTCGTCACTCCTTTCGACAAGGTCGAAGGGTTTGATGATTTGTTATTCTTTTCAATTAGGACGATTTAGTCAAAAACTTGAGTTATTTCCTTAATTCCTTTTTGACTAAGTCATTATTTTTGAAAGATATGCTTTCGAAAACGAGAATTCTCCCCACAAAATGATCATGGTCAAATAGAGTTATCTTATAAAAGCATTGGGGATGTTGACAAGAAATCTTGTTAATAGTTACTATTAACCTATTAGTTTTCATGGGCTAACTAATAACCTATTTAAACCTTATGGACTCCCTGTCCGGTCTCATAGTTTTCATGGGATCACTAAGAACCTATTGGCCCCTGCCAATAACTTCATTATTCATGGGTTCTCCTTGAACCTATTGGTATCTCCAATAACTTCCCTCTTATCATAGTTTTCATAGGTTGACTATGAACCTATTGACTTTTGTCAATAACTTAATCCGGATATAGTTTTCATGGGTTCACTACAAACCTGTTGGCCCTTGCCAATAACTCTTTCTAAACATTGTTTTCATGGGTTTACTATGAACCTGTCTATCTAATAACTTATTTAATCAATGTTTTAGGTATCCTATATTCTGGTCTTCCTGACTTCCTGGATGCAATTCTACTCATTCAGGAGTTAACTCAATTTATATTCACTACTGGGCCAACCTAACTGGTTATTCTGCCTTTTCTCCCCAAAATACAGTTATGGGTCCATTTTACAGTGAATATGTATATTAGAAGAACCAAACATAATAACATAATAACACCAACATTTATGGTTTTGATATCCTTGAAATCATTTTTATATGAAACATGGTTAATCCCTTTAACCTATTATTGTATAAAGGAAAGCTTTTTCAAAAACTCCATACTTAAAGCCACTTCAAACTCATTTATTTTGCCATGGTTTTCCTTTAAAAATGAGATTGGTTTATTTGTTATGAAAACTAAGGCTTTCGAAACCTTAAACCTTTACGTTCGAAACCATCGGATAACCTACTTTGAAAGCATTTAAATCTTTTTTTCAAAACACTAAGCATATGCCTTTCGAAACTCTTTAAATCATCTCTTTCGAAACCATCAAAACATACTTTTCGAAAGTATTAATGCATGACTTAATAACTCTTAGAAGCATAGCTTCGAAACCATTTGAAAGTACCCCTTTCGAAACCATTGGGTTTATCCTTAAAATTATCTTTTGGGTCAAAGTAAATATAAACGAAAGTACCCCTTATGAAACCAATAACCTTTAAATAAGAGTGATTGGGGAAAAACTATTGGCTTCAGAACCATCATTTCGAAAGCATTGATCAATTAAGCAGAACATTTGGAAGGATAGCTTCGAAACCCCTTTCGAAGCCATTGCCTTCGAAACCATTAAACCCTTTCGAAAGCTTTAGGAAGTGGCTTATTATATTTATAAAACAAAAGCTACCTTCCGAAAGCATTGATGACTTCAATCCATTCAAAAGGTATAAGGTCGGCAACATGGTTTCGACTGGGTTCAAACTACCCTTTCGAAAGCATTGATTTAAAACAAGGCAACTCATTCGAAAGTTATATTTTTGAAATAGAAAGGCGGCGACTTCTTCGACAGCAATAGCAAAACCTTTCGAAAGCATTCTTTAGAAAACAAGGTAAGCGTATTTCTTTGGATAGTAAAACGATGGTTTCGACCCCTTCGAAATCTAGGTTTCGACTCCATACCTTCCGCCTTTCTCCAATCCTCTACGTACCAACTTATTGATACCTTGGTATTGGTTTCGACTTAGTTAAGGCGGAAGTATAAGGTCGAAAGGTAGCGTCTGAAAGAGGCGAAACATAATTGGTGAAGACTGTTTTAATGCTTTTTTAAGTAATTGCTTTTTAACTAACCTATCTATTTGTAAACCTTTAATTGGTTGCCATAAACTTTTCAAATTCTTTGCGAAATAAAACTGCCGCATTAATTTCAGATCTAAATAAAATAATTTAGCAAATAAGCCCTTCCTTAAGCAAAACAAATAAAACATTTAAGTCCTCCACTTAAAATAATTTAATTTTCCATAGTAAATTACTTAGGAAAAATCCCCAAAAATCATAGAAATTTAGTTTCAATACATTATCTAACATATATAAATTTCAGACCCAAAATCTTCATAATATAGCCGAAATTTATTTCTAAACCCAACTGTTCAAATTTTCCTTTGAAAATTCATAATAAATTTTTCATAGCTTGGAAAATTATAAAAATTAAAACCCATCTCCAAAATAATGTTTTACATAGCATATAAATTCCATATGGCATTTGAAACACAATATAAACGATTTTAGCCTTGTAATCGTATATAACATTTATCAAACAAACTTATTTGAATATAACATATCATGAAATCCAAGCATATCATCATTAAAAATCATCTTAATGGATATAAACTTAAACCTGAAATCAAATGATCATTAAAAACAAAAATAAAGATGGTTTTGATTATTATTCACTTTGATTAGGATAAGGAACTTGAGATTTTGATCTTTGATTAATTCCCCTTACTTGATTGCTTAGCTTCAATTGACTTTTCCCCCTTTTCTTCCCAAGGTAATAGCCGGCTTGCTTTTCTTCTTTGATTTACGTTTTTGTTGTTTTGAAAATGATCGTGTAAAATAAAGGAAACGAGATATTTAAAGGTAATAGGATTATAGTGCGGCAATTACCCATTAAGCCCTTACGTGAATTGTTTTCTTATTAATTTACATATGAAACTCTTTATACCCCATTCTTTGTATTTAATTAAGTGCGGCCTTTAATTTAAATGTTCAAATCTCAATCCCCTTATCACTCTAATATTTACATTATTCTATTTATATCTAATTAAATCTCCTGAATAATGTTATTAAAAACTAGGGTTGATATAGGCTCCCATCCTTAAAGAATTTTGTCCTTGAAATTCAGTAAGGACTAAATACTAAACATAGCAATCATCTGTAACAGCTCCTAACTACTATACTAGCCTACCTGACTAGCAACAGTCTATATATAAAGCTAATATAGAACATACCCCCATAGCATATCAAGATAAATATCTCTAATCTTGTCTTCTGTCTCTCAAGTACAGTCCTTCTCGTTGTCGGTCCACTGAACTTACACCAGCTTGACTGTCTTGTTCCTTAATCTTTTCTCATCTCTAGCCACAACCCAAACTGGTTGTCTTACAAAAGTTAAATTCAGTTCTACTATCAACTCTTCCAACTCTGTCGAAGGAATAGTCGCCTCTGGATCGTGCACATACTTGTGAAGATGAGACACATGAAACACATTATGGACTCATGCCTACTGCTCGGCAACTCTACTCTGTATGCGAGCTTTTCGATCCTCTCTATAATTAGGAACGGACCAACATATCTCGGTGCCAGTTTCCTTGACTTTCCAAATCGCACCACACCCTTCATCGGTGATACCTTAATGAAAACCCTATCTCCAACCGAGAATTCTAGGTCTTTATGCCTATTATCTGCGTAACTCTTCTGTCTGGACCGAGCTTCATTCATCCGTTCTCGGATCAACTCAATCTTCTCAGTTGCATCTCTAACCAGATCTGGACCTAAGACTAATCTGTCTCCAGTCTCCAACCAACATGCTGGTGATTAGCATGGCCTTCCATACAAAGCTTCAAAAGGCATCATTCCTATACTAGTCTGATAACTGTTAGTATAAGAAAACTCCACAAAGAGTAGGTGATCTTCCCAAGATCCACCAAAATCCAATACACAAGCTCTCAGTAAATCCTCGAGTACTTTATTGACTCTCTCTGTCTGCACATCTGTCTAGGGGTGATACGCGGTACTCATCTTAAGCTTGGTACCTAATGCATCTTATAGACTATTCCAGAATTCACTAGTAAACAAAGCATCTTAGTCACTAACTATACTACTAGGAATTCCATGTAGTATAACTATGTTTTTCATGAAAAACTTAGCTAAAACAAGTGCCGTTCTGGTTGACTTAACTGGAATGAAATGGGCACTCATGGTCAACCTGTCCACTATGACCCATATACTTTCATTTCCTCTATTCGACCTTGGCAACCCGTCTATAAAAACCATGGATATCGAATCCCATTTCCAAACTGGTATCTCCAAAGGTTGAAGCAACCCACTCGGCTTCTGATATTCAGCCTTCACCTATTGATAGTTTGCACACTGTCTAACCCACAAGCCAACATCTCTCTTTATACCTTCCCAATAGAAGCTCCTCTTCATGTCTTGTTACATCTCGGTTCCTCCAAGATGAATCATAAATTTGGATCGATGACATTCCCTAAGAACTTATATCCTTAAGTTCTCAACATTCGGAACATATAACCGTCCCTTCCTTCTCAACCATCCCCTTTGGTCAAGATTAAAGTCCTTTAGATCATCGATCTTTGATCCAATCTCAAGCCTTCTAATCTTCTCGGCTAATAACGGATACTCTTTCTGCTTAGAAGCAATTCTTTCAATCAACACTGGTCTAACTTCTAAACAGGACAACATAGCAGTACTCTGACTAGAACTACCAGTCGATATTAACTGCACACTACAAGTAATCAAAGCTTCTAAGTCCTTCCATTCTGCCAACATAGCTAACATCACATTCTGATGTCTTTTGCTAAGAGCATCTGCTACCTTATTTCCTTTCCCAAGTGTATGCTCTATACCAAAATCATAAGCAGCTAAAAACTCCAGTCACCTTTTCTATCTCATATTCAACTCTTTCCGAGAGAATAAATACTTTAAGGACTTATGATCTGTGTATAGCTCAAATCTCTCCCCAAAGAGATAATGTCTCCATATCTTCAATGCGAAGATCACCGCAGCTAACTCCAAATCATGAGTAGGATATCTTACCTCATGCAGTCTAAGCTGTCGTAAAGCATAGGCAATGACTTTACCCTTCTACATCAACACAGCTCCTAATCCAGTTCCACATGCATCAATATATACCACCAACCCATGGTTTCTGCTAGAACTACTAACATAGGTGCGTTGGTCAACAAATGCTTTAAGTTAAGGAATGCTACCCCACATTTGTCAGACCAAATAAACTTCACGTCCTTCCTAGTCAACTTGGTCAAAGGCACTACTATCCGTGAGAAGTCCTTAATGAATCTCCGGTAATAGCCAGCAAGTCCAAGAAAACTTCTAATCTCAGTCACCGTCTTCTCTTCCAGTTATTAACAGCTTCGATCTTATCTGGATCGACTGACAAGCCTTTCTCTAAAACCATGTAACCAAGAAACTTAACCTCTTTCTTTCAAAAATGACACTTGGAAAACTTCGCCTTCAGCTGATGCTGCCTCAGCGTCTCAAGCACTACTCTAAGATGATCTTCATGCTCTCTTTCATCCTTAGAGTATACTAAAATGTCATCTATAAACACCAACATGAGCCTATTCAAGCACACTCAGAAAACTCGGTTCATCAAATCCACGAAGAAAGCTGGTGCATTCGTTAACCCGAAAGGCATTACTAACCACTCGTACGAACCATATCTAGTCCAAAATGCAGTCAACGGAATGCTTTCCTCTGCCACTCTCAACTGATGGAAACCTGCCACCAAATCCAATTGGGAAAACACTCTGGCTCTGCACAACTGATCAAATAGATCGTCTATTCTCGACAAAGGATACTTATTATTAATCGTCTTCTCATTCAACTTACAATAGTCGATACACATCCTTAATGACCCATCCGGTTTCTTCACAAACACCACGGCCGCTCCCCAAGGCGAATTGTTGGGTCTAATAAAATTTCTCCCTTCTAGATCCACTAGCTACACCTTCAATTCCTTATCTCGGTCGGTGTCATCCTGCTAGGTGGTCTACTGATAGGTTGAGCTCCTGGCACAAGATCTATCCAAACCTCAATAGCTCGTTTCGGTGGTAGTCCTGTAACCGGCTCAAAAACGTCTGCAAATTATCTTGCTATCCGAACCTGACTCAACTCTTCTTTCGCTTCCATAGCACTCAACAAAGCACAAGCGCTAATGTTAGAATCCTCTACTGAGAATATGATTCGGTTATGACTATCAGGGTGTCTCAACGATATTTCCCTATCTTGGAAAAATATCCTAGCCTCATATTCACCCAACCAATCCATACCTAAAATGATTCCGAAATCTATGAAATCAAAAACATACAGACTGCACTGGTCACATCTCATCCCCAGAGTTGCATACCCTCCTATTGAATTTACAACCCTTAAGGAAGTAACAAGGTATGTGGGTTCTAAACATAACCTATCAACCAAACACTAAGATATAAATGAATGTGATGCACTGGTATCAAATAGTACCCTAACTAGTATACTTTGAATCAAAAGCGTACCTTCCATCATAGTCTTTCCCTTGTCAGCAGCAGTTGGCCTAGCTGATGATGGTCCAACAGCAAAAACCTTTCCCTTGTATGCCCTGACTGGTTCTGGACACTAATTCTTATAATGCCCAACCTGGTCACAGTTAAAGCACTTCACGCTCTTCTTTTCTGCAGCCTTTTTCCCTTGCCTGTCTGACATTCATGGGCATAATGGTCTTTCTTATCACACTTGAAACAAACTAAATCAGCCTTTGCTTTCTTGGCAACCTCTCCCTTCTGGGTTCCCTTCTTCTTAAAGAACTTCTCTTCTTCCCCTGAGAACCCTGGGTTTCAACTGGCTTTTCCTTCCCACAAATAGCAATCATTTCCTCATGTCGGATATTATCTCCACAACAACATTACAAGGAGGAGATGTGGCAGTGTCGCCCTAGCAATCTCGGGCCTTAATCCCCAAATAAACTTCTCAATCCTCTTGATGACGGTGTCAATAGTAGCATGCCTATATCAGGACAGCTCGTCAAACTTAGTAGCATACTCAATTACCAACATATCTCCTTGCACCAAATCCATAAACTTTCTCAACAAAGCCGACTTAGCAACTATAGAAAAAAACCTCTACTCGAATCTCCTTCGAAATTGTACCCAAGTCAACTCTTCCTTAGAAACTCCGGCAGTAACACTATTACCCCAATGAAGCGCTACTCCCTGCAACTGTCTAGAGGCTAGTCTCCTCTTTTTCTCATCATTCAATCCCAAATCAGCGAAGATACTCTCACAATGCAACAGCCAATTTTCAACTTTTATGGCATCCTCCGTTCCCACAAACGGCTTCCAACCAAGACTGGTGTAATCTCTGCTCAACTTATCATAATTATTCCCAATTGGAGCCATAGGATTAGCTCCTCCAACATTCCCAACAGTTGCTCCTACTTGCATCAAATTGACGAAGAATTGATACTTCATCCCTATATCTACTGGCAGATTTCCAACACCTGCATTGGCATCTGCATTTTGATTAGCACTTGCCTATCGGCCCGGGTTCCTCCTGGTGGGTCGAACATTTCCATTTGTTATGGTGCTTCCTCCACCGAGATTTCGTCTTCCGTTTCCTGCCTCCATATCTTCCTTTCTTGTAAATCAGCATACGAGCCTTAGTAAGAAACAGAAAAATGGTCTAAGAAAGAGGGGAATACGTACTTATATATATATATATCAAATATAAGTACGTTACTATAGCGTTAACCCAAACCCCGATCTTATTTTCTGATTCATTGGATTATGTTTTAAAAAATCTTTTAGGTTTAAATTTCTTAAGTTTTCATAAATGTATGCTCTGATACCAACTTGTAACATCCCCTACTTGGAGGCCCAAAAGTAACGACTACGGATGCTGCAGTCATACATAGTTATTAATTTTCGACGACCAAATACGGTAATGTTAGATACATTGATATAACAGAAACAAATGGATATGGAAAAACTTTAAAATCATTAAACAGCTTTCTCATTCCATTTCAGATCATTTCAAATACATTACATAGTCCCAGGTTCGATAACCACGTTAAGAGAAAATATAATTATTACAGCATATGCTAAGAGCAACATATGAAGATGCCCCCTTGGATGATCAGAGTATATATATAACTGGGCAATTAAACAACATTGCCTTTACATCAAAACACAGCGGAATAAAAATAGAAAAGAACTCCTACTAGCTAGCTTGCCTCATGCACGTCTCCGGAAGCTTATTCGTCTAAGGAGAACCTGAAAACCTCAACTCTCAAACTACTCAAAGTTAATTGAGCACTCGAGAGTTTAAGGGGAAAACATAAACATCCAGTCAAACATAAAGCCTGGTATGAATAATAACATACCATCTCGAACCATTTAGATATCTAGCGAGACCACGCTGCTTAGAGGAACGGGTTATCCCCTTACTAGTATTTTATCAAAAACTTATAATAACCATATACCGTGCTCCTGCATCCACAATGGTTAAAAACATAATAATTCAAAATATTATAATGATATGCAAACAAGTAAATCATTTCTGGATTTCCCATCCCCACTCATTTTGACTACCTGCCTTAGTTATAGTTTCTAGGGTTACTATTAAACTGTCAGTTTTCATGGGCTGACTAATAACCTATTTAAAGCTTATAGACTCCATGTCTGGTCTCATAATTTTCATGGGATCACTAAGAACCTATTGGCCCCTACCAATAACTTCTTTATTCATGGGTTCTCCCTGAACCTATTGGTATCTCCAATAAATTCCCTCTTATCATAGTTTTCATAGGTTGACTATAAACCTATTGACTTCTATCAATAACTTAATCCGGATATAGGTTTCATGGGTTCACTACAAACCTGTTGGCCACTGTCAATAACTTTTTCTAAACATAGTTTTCATGGGTTTACTATGAAGCTGTCTATCTGACAACTTCTTTAATCAATGTTTTAAGCATCCTATATTCTGGTCTTCCTGATTTCCTAGATGCAATTCTACTCATTCAGGAGTTAACTCAATTTATATTCACTACTGGGTAAACCTAACTGGTTATTCTGCCCTTTCTCCCCAAAATACAGTTATGGGTCCATTTTACAGTGAATATGTATATTAGAAGAAGCAAACATAATAACATAATAACACCAACATCCGTGGTTTAATACCCTTGAAATCATTTTTATAAGAAACATGGTTAACTCCTTTAAACTATTATTGTATCAAGAAATGCTTTTTCAAAAACTCCATACTTAAAAGCCACTTCAAACTCATTTGTTTGCAATGGTTTTCCTTTAAAAATGAGATTGGGTTATTTGTTTTGAAAACTAAGGCTTTCGAAACCTTAAACCTTTACTTTCGAAACCATTGGATAACCTCCTTTGAAAGCATTTAAATCTTCTTTTCAAAACACTAAGAATATGCCTTTCGAAACACTTTAAATCATCTCTTTCGAAACCATCAAAACATACTTTTCGAAAGTATTAAAGCATGATTTAATAACTCTTAGAAGCATAGCTTCGAAACCATTTGAAAGTACCCCTTTCGAAACCATTGGGTTTATCCTTAAAAATATCTTTTGGGTCAAAGTGAATACAAACGAAAGTACCCCTTTTGAAACCGATAACCTTTAAATAAGAGTGATTTGGGAAACCTAGTGGCTTCAGAACCATCCTTTCGAAAGCATTGATCAATTAAGCAAAACATTTGGAAGGATAGCTTCGAAACCCCTTTTGAAGCCATTGCCTTCAAAACCATTAAACCCTTTCGAAAGCTTTAGGAAGTGGCTTATTATATTTATAAAACAAAAGCTACCTTTCTAAAGCATTGATGACTTCAATCCATTCGAAAGGTATAAGATCGGCAGCATGGTTTCGACTAGGTTCAAACTACCCTTTCGAAAGCATTGATTTAAAAATAAGGCAACTCATTCGAAAATTATCATTTTTCGAAACAGAAAGGCGGCAACTTCTTTGAAAGCAATAGCAAACCCTTTCGAAAGCATTCTTTTGAAAACAAGGCAAGCGCATTTCTTTGGATAGTAAAACGAAGGCTTTGATCCCTTCGAAAGTTAGGTTTCGACTCCATACCTTCTGCCTTTCTCCAATCCAATATTTACCAACTTATTGATACCTTGTGTATTGGTTTCGACTTGGATGGTTTCGACTTGGTTAAGGCGGAAGTATATGGTCGAAAGGTAGCGTTTGAAAGAGGCAAAACATAATTTCTGAGTAAAAACTGTTTTAATGCTTTTTTAAGTAATTGTTTTTTAACTACCTGCCTATTTGTAAACATTTGATTGGTTGCCATAAACTTTTCAAATTCTTTCCGAAATAAAACTACCGCATTAATTTCAGATCTAAATAAAATAATTTAGCAAATAAGCCCTTCCTTAAGCAAATAAATAAAACATTTAAGTCCTCCACTTAAAATAATTTAATTTTCCATAGTAAATTACTTAGGAAAAATCCCCAAAAATCATAAAAATTCACTTTCAATATGTTATCTAACATATATAAATTCCAGACCCAAATGCTTTGTAATATAGCCTAAATTAATTTCTAAACCCAACTGTTCATATTTTCCTTTGAAAATTCATAACAAATTTTCAATAGCTTGGAAAAATATAAAAATTAAAACCCATTTCCAAAATAATGTTTTACATAACTTATAAATTCCTCATGGCATTCGAAACACAATATAAACGACTTTAGCCTTAAAATCGTATATAACATTTATCAAACAAACCTGTTTGAATATAACATATCATGAATTCCAAGCATATCATCATCAAAAATCATCTTGATGGATTTAAACTTAAACCCGAAATCAAATGATCATTAAAAACAAAAATAGAGATGTTTTTTATTATTATTCACCTTGTTAAGATAAGGAACTTGAGATTTTGATCTTTGATTAATTCCCCTTGCTTGATTGCTTAGCTTTAATTAATTTTTCCCCTTTTTCTTCCCTAGGTAATGGTCGGCTTGCTTTTCCTCTTTGATTTACGTTTTTGGTTCTTTGAAAATGATTGTGCGAAATAAAGGAAACGAGATATTTAAGGGTAATGGGATTATGATGCGACAGTTACCCATTAAGCCCTTGCGTTAATTGTTTTCTTATTAATTTACATATGAAAACCCTTATACCCCATTCTTTATATTTAATTGAGCACGGCCTTTGATTTAAATTTTCAAATCTCAATCCCCTTATCACTCTAATATTTACATTATTCTATTTAATTTATCTAATTAAATCTCCTGAATAATGTTATTAAAAATTAGGGGTGTTACAATCACCGATAATATTATCAATTGGATGGTCTTTTAATATCCTAGGTGGTGACGTTATCACATTATTATTATTGTATTAATATTATTATTATCATTATTTTCATGTATAAGTACATTATTTCTATTATTATTTATAACTTCATCATCATCATTTTTATTATTTTTAAAATTTCATCAAACGAAACATGAAGACTTTCTTCTATAACGTTTGTTCGTTTACTAAAAATTCTATATGCTTTACTTCGATCCTAATAGCCAATAAAATTTCTTCATCAGCTTTAGAATCAAATTTTCCTAGATAGTTGTTGGCGTCGAAATTGGCCACCAACACCCAATTATGTAAAAGTACCAATATCCAATCCAATCACAGAAATATGAAGAGAAATAAATGAGGAACAAAATTAAAACAATCAAAAAGCAAGTAAGAAGAGATAAGATTTATAATGGTTCGGTTAACTCCGGCTTACGTCCACTCCCAAATAATCCTTTTTATTATATTGAAGTTTGTTTATAGTTACAATATGAAATCCAAGAATAAAAATGGCAGAGTGTAGCCAAGTTTGAAAATAAAGAGAAGCAGAAAGAAGCCCATTTTTCTGACGCCGTGTCTGCTGTATTTATAAGGGAAGACATGCATGGATCGGGCTGAAATTTTGACAGAAGATTCGAAAGACCAAGACGAGGTCACCCAAAAATTTCCAAGCCCATTGGGGCCCACAATAGGGATCGGTAACGATCCCTATTAGTGTGTCCAAATGTTTTGTGATCCCTTTGAGGGGTGCCTCATGATGCTAGCTACCTAGTCCATAAATTTTGTGCAATTCCGACGTATGGTTTGTGAGATGTCGCATTTTCCATGAAGTAGTGTTGCTTGAATTCTGATTTATGTCGATCATGCTAGAGGGATAAGTACCGATCCAACCAATCTCTTCCAAATGCCATGCAATCCCTGGGGGAGCTTCTCAATGTTGTATTATGCTTAGCCTCCAAGTTTCACGCCAATTGGATTAGTAGAACTCGAGTTATTGATCAATCTTTGTTGCAATATGTTGTGAAGGCTGATTATAGCCGATCCCTATAGAGGATAGGTATCGATCCCTCCAACTTTCTCCAAATGATATGTGATCCCTCTGGGGTGTTCCACATCCTCCAAGTTTCATGTCAACTAGATGTGTAGATGTTGAGATGTTGATCGATCTTTGTTATAAAGTTGGGTTTAGCCATTCCCTAAGAGGGATGAGGGCCGATCCCTCTTTTATTCATCTTTTTGATGTGCAATCCCTAGGATAGCACTATGTCACAAAGTGAATCAGACAACGGTAATCACACAACATAAGGTTGATTTGTTGTTGTCCTAACATTTTCCACTGTTTCACACAACATATGGAAAAAATACTCTATTATTTGAATAGCTCCAGAAATCTCAATGTTCGTGCTTGTCATTTAGACAACATCTTATTTGTTGTCAAATTGAAGTTATCAAAAAATTTAGTTTTGGCTCTGTATTTTCCCTCTAAATATTTTGGTGGCCGCATATTTTCCCTCTAATATATCTGTTGTCTGATTGAAGTTATCAAAAAAATTTGGCTCTATATTTTACCTCTAAATATTTTGGTGGCTTTTCCCTCTGATATTTCGGTGGCCGCGTTCCTTAAATTATTTCCCTCTCAATATTTTGCATTCCCTCTTCTCTTCCTCTCAAAACTAAATCAGCAAAACCCTTTAATCTCACTCTCAAAACCAAATCGGCATAACAAAATCGACCATGTTCCATCTTCCCTCTTTTCTCACCCTTAATAAATTGATGGTCGTGTTCCCTCTTCGTTTTGATATAGGGTTTCTAGATCGAAAACCACTGCTTGGAATTTGAAGTGCGAATGATACTCCTTCTTCTCTGATGCTCGCACACTTCGATTAGCCGTGATTGTTGCGTGGTTGCTTTCTTTGTCGAGTTGATTGCTATCAATTTGGTATGTTTAGCAATTTTGCCCCTTTCAATTTTATGCTCGAACTAGGTTAAATTTGCCGGTGATGATATGGGTTAACTTATAGGGTTTGAATCCCTATATTTTCATTGCGAAATTCCTGAATCTATTTCGAATATAATTTGGACATTGATTTTACTGACTTTGGCCTTGATTTTTTCGATTTTATGATTTTCAATTTTGAACAGGTTCATTTTTTACTTTATTTCCTATGATTTTAATTTCGAAATTCCTGATTTCTTTGCTGAAATGCTTGTGTTCATGAACCTGTTCTGTGTGCATTTGCTTTTTGGGCCCTTGCTCTTGATTTTTGTATCTGCATATGTATATGCTGCCTATTTATGTATCCATCATGATGTTTGCACATGTATATGTTGCCTATTTATCTACATCATGATGTTTTCTTGAGCTTACACCAGGTTCTGCTTGCAATTTACTTTGTGACTTTGTGGACCTTGCACCTTGTTCCTTGATCTTGCTTGATGATTCTTGCTTATGCTGCCTTGCCTGATTTTGGTGATTTCTTCCTTTTGATGCTAATTTGTGCTCTAAAGCTTGTTGTTTGGTTTGCTTGTCCCTTGAGGCTTGCAAATTTCTGATTGAAAAGGAATTTTCACTTATTGTATCAAATCATCACTGTTGAACTAGTTGATGCTAACCTGTTGCATTAGTGCTAGTTGTTGTTAAACTAGTTGATGCTTAAAATGTCTTCTTGCTTGTTGCCAGTTATGTATACATGTATATACATATATGTTTGCACCATGCTTGCTTGTGTGAATACGTGCTTATGGTTCTATATGTATACCCATTTGCTGTTTAAATTCAAATTCAAACCGTAAACGAAATGTACCAACTGCCGTCAGCGGGGGCGTTGCCCCCGCACCCCCACCTAGGGTTGTTGCCACCCCACTGGACCCCCCCTTCGTAGTGGCAATCAATTTAAACTGCTGAACCATTTTGATTTTCTAAACCATTTTGAGTTGAACTTATTTTTTCTGAACCATTTTATGTGCCTTGGCACTTGTTGTTTTGTTTGATCTTGTTTATGTGCACTATCTTGAATTCTTGCCTAGTTGAACTTGTTTTTCTAAACCATTTTGATTTTGGTACCTGAATGTGCTTGTTACTACTATATGCAGTCTTCTTGCTTGTTACTTCCATGTATATACACGCAAACATATGTATGTATATATGTGTGAAATATTAGCATCTTTTGTATTTTGTACATGTGTATATGTGTATATGTGTGTTGCTCACATATACTTTTGATGCTCCATGGTTTGGCAATCTGTTTTGAACTGAAATGAAATATGCACATGTACTTGTTTTTCACTTATACATGGCTTTTTAAACTGCACTTCTACACTTTTAAGTCCTCGGTACATACTTGTACACAAGGTTTCAAATCTCGGATTTTGGCCAATATCTCGGGCAAATATCTCGGCTGTCTCGGGCGATATTTAAAAGACTTATAACTAACCAAGCTGCCAAATCTCGGATTTTGGCTAATATCTCGGATTTTCATCTCGGCTGATCTCGGGGAGATTTAAAACCTTGCTTGTACATACTATTATATATACATACTTGTACCATATTTTGAATTGTCTTGAGCTGCTTTTGAATTGTTCATGTATTCATTAGTAGAACTGTTACTGTGACATTGTATACACCTGAGTGTGCATCTGAGTTTGATTTTCTAGTTTGTATATTTTTGGTTTGATTTTTTAGTCTGATTTTCTGGTTTGAGTTGCATTTCCTTATGCACCTGAGTTGAGCCCGATAAGGCTTGGGCTTGACGTTGTGTACATTTGCACTGTGTTGAGCCTTCAGGCTTGACCTTTGCAATAGTCTGTGAGATTTTATCGATGTCCAGCCTTGTGATATTCATAGTGATACATTGTGCATATCATAAGTTGTCTATGCACATATATATTTGTCCGGCCATGTCTAAAACATGAAGAGAAAACAAACCCATAAACTTAGGCAATATTAATATTCAAATTTTATTTTATTTTTGCAATTTAGGTATGTTTCCTTTTCCATTTTACTGCGTTGTTTATTTAATAGGTATAAGAGATGACTGGACATAAGCTGGAGCAAGCAAATGAAGATCAATATAAAAAATAAACTCGAGTGAGTGTAAGTGAGTGCTAGTAAAAAAAATGTTATATATGAGAGTGTAGAGAAAAGTTGTATTGATAAGAGTGATGGTGAAAGTTGTATTGTATTTGAATATGTAAGAATAGTGAAAGTTGTATTATATTTGAAAGTGCAAGTATAGTGAAAGGTGTTTTGTATGTGAATTTGATTTGAAATAAAATATTTGTTTAAATAAATTGCGATTCATTTATTTCATTCTTCAAATATATAATATAGTTGTAATTGGTATGCATATATAGAAAATTCCGGAAATGGTACTATAACATCAAACGACGTAAAACTGTTATTTTATTAATTTTCAAACAACATATAATATTCATCTCTACTATTTGTAAAACAAGAACAACACATCAGACAACGGAGCATATCTATGGTCTGATATGTAATGAGATGGCACAGAAATAGACGATAGATAGGTATTCATTTAGACAACGGAGCATATCTGTCGGCTGTTTGTTTTTTCATATGAATTGTACTTATGGATTTCGAGATATTGATTTTTTCGAATTGAGTTGTGCTTGCTTGGCTCAAATATGTTGATCCCTTTTATACGATCCCTTTTATACGATCCATTTCTTAGGTGAAGTAATTTGCCCATAACTTGCGCATACAAACTCCAAACGACTTGAGATTTGAAATATAGCCTCCTGGGGCCTTTCTTTCACTTTATAATGGTCTCACCTAGTTTGGGACAAAAATTGAGGACATGTATCGGTCCCCTATGGGAAGGGAGAGGCACTGATCCCCTGCCTAAGCGAGGTACTAATCCATACTTCGAATATTCTAATGATTCTATCTTTTGGTATTGGTTGATCGTCGCTTCATATCATTGCCTGCACTTGATTTCTGGACCTCACAATCATCTCTCTTAACTGATGGTCTTAATAATCATGAAGTCTGTTGGGGTAAATCCGCCTGTCTACTGCCTTGGCAAAAGGTGGGTTAACACTTTGCCTCCCAAAACATGCCTTGCGATAGGAATATGTGTTTTGAATTGCCGTAAATCCAAAATCCATAACCCATTGATGGCTGTATTTTCCAATCCAGAATCCAATCCAAATCCACGGTCTCTCCGGATCGTTTTATCTGAATTCGCATCCATCCAAAGCCAAATTCATTGTTGTTCGAAACTGATATCCAAATCCATGACCTCCCTAGGTTGTTATCCTAATCCAAATCCTCGATCTCACCAGATCCTTTCTGAGCACAATCCATACTCGACAACCTGAGTAGGCCGATCCATCGCATTCAAGCGAAGCGACCTACCCCTTTCCAGGCATGGTCCATACTTGACGACCTTGATCTCTCTGAATCCTTGTCGAGCACAATCCATACTCGATGACTTGAGTAGGTCGATCCATCGCGTTCGACCAAAGAGACCTACGCCTTGCCAGGCATAGTCCATCCCTAACGACCACAATGAATCCTTGTCGAGCACAATCCGTACACGATGACCTGAGTAGGTCGATCCATCACGTTTGAGCAAAGCGACCTACCCCTTGCCAGGCATAGTCCATAACTAATGACCTTGTTGGGTTTTATTCTTTGGCCTCGACACCTACTTAAGGACTTAATCCATGATGCACGAGTCCGTTTCATCGTGTTGGCCCAACAAAAAGACACGTACCTTCCGGTTGTTATCCCATCTCTACGGACAGGACCACAATCAT
Source organism: Allium fistulosum (assembly GCA_030737815.1). Lineage (NCBI taxonomy): Eukaryota > Viridiplantae > Streptophyta > Magnoliopsida > Asparagales > Amaryllidaceae > Allium > Allium fistulosum. The sequence continues at coordinate 489,479,235 of CM060905.1, read as the reverse complement.
GATCTATATTATCTATAACATTAATCCAAATTTAAGCATTTCTAAGTCCATTTGTCAAAATATGAAATAAGAGTCTATACAACTAATAAACTAGAGTTCAACTGAAAACTAAAAAAACAAGAGTTCGAAGCAAACAAGAAGAAAAAACAAATTTCACAAACTCAAGCACAACGGTTTATCATCATCTCAGAGCATGCCTTGGGGCCATCCTCGATCCTGTACATGTGTAAGTGACTTGGCCATCCTACCGTGGAGTTTGTTACTTATTCTATGTCATCCCAATTAATTGATGACAAGTTGATGATGATGCCTTGATTCAGTGCCATTTTCATTCGAGGTGGACAGTGGCTGCTCCTGTTCCACCGCCGCAATCCGAGTCCTTACATATTGTTGTAACTGATCATTCCTCATGTGTTCCTCAATGATATCCTTCAAATGCATGCAGTCATTTGTACTGTGCCCATCCAGCTCATGGAATAGGCAACGCTTTCCAAATGTCCATTTGCGTTCGGAGGTTTCCTTTCTTGTCGGCCTTCGATACGGAAGGTGTCCTTGAGTATCCAGATATATCCATTCTAGGGTTTCATTCAACTCCGAGTAAGAAGAGAATTTGGGTTTCCTCCTCTGCCGCTTCGATCCATCAAAATTATTATCCATGTTTCCTTTACCCTTGTCCTTTCCTGAGCTTTCACCGGGCGGTTCTCTACCCCGTACTACATTAACTTCTGATGCCTCTTTATTAGCTTTCACATCTTCTTATCATGGAAACCTTTCTGCTTTATGGTAGAATTCCTCGAGATCCATCGGTGGATCCCATATTAGTGCTATCTTAAAATCTGAATTATCTGCAAGTCCTGACACTGCCGCCATCAAAACCATCGATGGATCTGGTTGATCCATCGAAACAACTTCTGCATTGAACTTGGTTAAGTAATTTTTGAGTGATTCTCCTACCCACTGCTTTACTGATGTCAATGTCATCACAGTCTTAGGTCTCTTAATGTGAACCCAAAACTGCTTTATAAATCTTTCGACCAATTCTGTCCATGTGCTAATAAAACCACTCTCCAACTGTCTGAACCATAGCGCAGCTCTATCCATTAAGTGCAAGGGGAAGCATCGTGCCAGGACTTCTTCCGAAGCCCCGGTACTCCCATGTGCCATATATACCTCATCATATGCATAGTTGGATCTGACTTTCCATCATAAGCTTCCAGTGTTGGTGTTTGAATTCTAGTGGATTCCTAGCATTCCTGATATTAGGAGCGCATGTACTTCTATTTACATCCTCTAGATCACTATTCACTAATTCTCCATGCATAGCTCGCCTGATCATCTCTACAAACCTGTCATTTTCTTCCAGTGGTTGGCTCCTATCATCATGTCCAAGCTACTCTCGAGTCTACGAAGGAATTCAGGAACGTATTCCTTTGGAAGAGAATCCAAATTTCCAATTTGCGCCAAGCTCCATAGGATTGACTGCGGATCCTCCAGCATCACGATTGACCAGACCCGGGGGCATGCCCCCATGTCTTTAGGGATCGGTGTCGATCCCTTTGGAGGAATCGATGCTAATCCCTCTAAGATGGCCGGGGACCGCTCGTGGCTGCTCTATTCCACTCTTTTGTCCAATAGCTCTGTCTCCATGCTCCCGGTTCTAATTTCCAGCGAATCTTGCTGCCTTAACTCCTTGATCCATAGCTCCAGTAGTCCATATCATTCTAACTTGGTTTTTCATTCCAGCGGCTCCTATAGCTCCAGCTTGTCCGATCTATCAAAGTAGATTCTACATCATCTCCTCCTATCTTTTCAACGTCTGTTCCTACATAAAGTACATCATTGTTCTCATTTCATCTCTTGCGATGTAGATAGATGTTCGATTAGCTCCAACTCCTGAGGAATCCTCATGATTCCCTTCAGGATGGCTCCTATCTGCTAATTGTCTCCTTGTTAATTGTCTCACCATTGCTCCAAATACAAGCTCTATAATTGATTCCAAATCTAAACTCCAAATCTGCGGGGCCTAGCTTTCTCGGTGAAAGCACCAAAATGTTGGCATCAAAATTGGCCACCAACACACAATTATGTAAAAGTACAAATATCCAATCCTATCATAGAAATATGAAGAGAAATAAATGAAGAACAAAATTAAAACAATCAGAAAGCAAGTAAGAAGAGACAAGATTTATAGTGGTTCGGCTAACTCCAGCCGATGTCCACTCCCAAATAATCCTTTTTATTATACTAAAGTTTGTTTAAAGTACAATCCGAAATCCAAGAATAAAATTGGTAAAGTGTTGCCTAGGTTGAAGAGAAAGAGAAGCAAAAAAAGCCTCTTTTTTGACACCATGTCTGCTATATTTATAAGGGAAGACGTACATGGATCGGGCTGAAATTTCTATAAAAGGTTCGGGAGTCCAAGATGAGGCTACCCAAAAATTTCCAGACCCATCTGGGCCAACAATAAGGATCGGTACAGATCCCTATTAGTGTGTCCAAATGGGCTGTGATCCTTATGAAGGGTGTCCCATGATGTTAGATACCTTCTCCCCAAATTTCATGCAATACCGACGTAAGGTTTGTGAGATGTCGCATTTTCCATGAAGTAGTGTTGCCTAAATTCTAATTTATGCCGATCCCTCTAGAGGGATAGATACTGATCCCTCCCATCTGTACCAAATACCATGCGACCCCTAGGTGAGCTTATCCATATTGTATTATGCCTAGCCTCCAAATTTCACGCCAATTGGATTAGTAGAACTCGAGTTATTGATCAATCTTTGTTACAATATGTTGTGAAGGCTGATTATAGCTGATTCCTATGGAGAGATAGGTATCGATCCCTCCAACTTGCTCCAAATGATATGCGAACCCTATGGGGTGTTCCATATGTTGTAATTAGCTTGTCCTCCAAGTTTCATGTCAATTGGATATGTAGATGTTGAGATATTGATCGATCTTTGCTATAAAGTTGGGTTTAGTCGATCCCTAAGAGGGATGAGGGCCGATCCCACTTTCTTCATCATTTTGATGTGCGATCCCTAGGGTAGACTCCCTAAGGTCTCCACATCTTGCTCAAAAAAATTTATAAGCATTGGACTTATGGATTTTGAAATATTGTTTGTTTTCCATTGAGTTGTGCTTGCTTGGCTGAAATATGTTGATCCCTTTTATACCGATCCTTTTTTATACGATCCTTTTCTTAGGTGAAGTAATTTGCCTATAACTTGCGCATACAAACTCCAAACGACTTGAGATTTGAAATGTAGCCTCATGGGGCCTTCCTTGTCGCTTTATACCGGTCTCACCTAGTTTGGGACAAAAATTGAGGACATGTACCGGTCCTCTTGGGGTAAGGATAGGCACTGATTCCCTACCAAGGCGAGGTACTAATCCGTAGTTAGAATATTCTGGAGGTTCTATCTTTTGGTATCGGTTGATTGTTGCTTCATATCATTGCCTGCACTTGATTTTTGGACCTCACAATCATCGCTTTTAACTAATGGCCTTGATAATCTTGAAGTTTGCTAGGTTAAATCCGCATGTCTACTACCTTGACAAAAGGTGGGTTAATAATAATCTTTTGTGTTTAAAATAAAACATTTTTATCCAAATACTCGAAAATACGAAACTTTAGGTTTCGTTTTAAAAAATATTTCATATCATGTGTTTTTAGTCATTGGTCTAAGTGTTACACGATTCAATACATAACATGCGGTAGCAACGGTTTCGGCCCAAAAACTTTTTGGTAGGTTACTACTATTTAGTAAAGTTCGTGCACATTCTTGTAAAGTTCGATTTTTCCTTTTGACAACACCATTTTTTTGTGGTGTACATGGAAATGAAAATTTATGACTAATTCCCTTTTTGTTGCAAACGTTTGTAAATAGTTCATTGTCAAAGTCACCTCCATAATCGCTTTGTATACTTTTAATTTTTAAATTCATCAAATTTTTAGTTCGTTTAGAAATTTTTTTGAACATTTCAAAAGTGTCATTTTTATGTTTAAAAAATAATGTCCAAGTATATCTTGAAAAATCATCAACAATTACAAATACATATTTGTTATGATTTATTGAACATACTTGAGTCAGTCCGAATAAATCCAGATGGAGTAGTTCGAGAGGTTGCTTTATGGAAATTTCCTTTTTAGATTTAAAAGAACTTTTCTTTAATTTACCAAATTGAAAAGCATCAAACAGGTTTTTAACCTTGTAGTTGATTTTTGGTAATCCTCTAACTAATTCATTTTTAGCTAGTTTGTTGATATTCTTAAAATTTATGTGACAAAAACGTTTATGCCATAACCATGGATCATCATGATTTGCGGCTAAGCATAAATTAGTGTTATTTTTGACATTTATGTTTAAAACATATATGTTTCGATTTCTAAATCCTTCAAAAATTAGATTTTTATTTTAGTTAAAGATGTTGAATTTGTTTTTCTCGAAATCAATTTTAAATCCTTTACACATAATTGATTTATACTTAATAAGTTATGTTTCAAATTTTTTACCAATAAAAAATTAGTAATTATAGGAGAAGTAAAAACACTGATATTAATGACTTCTCCAATGCCGATGGCAAATCCTTTTGTATTATCTATGAATGTCACGGTGCCACCATCGATATATGTTATATTTGATAACATATGAGCATTTCCAGTCATGTGCTTGGAGCAACCACTATAGAGTATCCACTTCTCTTTACTTTCTATTTTAATTTTGGGTACTTGCAAAATAAGAAAATTTTAATTGGTACCCACATTCTTTGTTTAGGGTCCTACGTGTTAGTGGAAGAAGGTAGCCATATCCATGAGGATTTGGTTCCTTTAGAAATGTAATTATTGTTATATACAACTTTCTTTAAATATTCATTAATATACTTTTATTTAATTAGTTTATTATTTATTTAGGAATCCATATTTTGACCATATTTGTGTATGAATTATTAATCTTAGTTTCTAACTTTGGGTTTTTGAATCTGATATATAATGTGCTATAATTCTTTGACTTTTGTTTGCTTTTCAAACCCAATCCATTTCGATTTCTAAATGGTTTAGATATTTTAATCAAATTATCTAAATTTTGTTTTCCTTTGTTGAATTTTATCACATTATTTGTTATTTATCTAATTACTTTTAAGATCACAAATTTCAATATTGCTAGAATCTAAACTTGCTTGTAATTCTAGTTTTTCTTTTTTAAGGTTAACTTTTTCTAATTTATAATTTTCCAAATCATGTAATAAGATGTCATTTTGAGATAATACGTTACATTTTTTGAGTAATTTCTAATTCTTCTTCTAAGATTGTTTTTTCATCTTTTAATAATCCAATTTCTAATTCTGCTCTAGTTAACTTTACTATATATTCCTTATTTAATTTTTTTGGTTCTCTATACTTATCATCTAATTCAATGCTAATTTCCATTATTTCATCATAAATAAGTTTAGGGCGTACCTCATCAGTGTTAGCCATAAAATACACATTTGTTTATTCCGAATTGCTTTCACTATCACCGTTGGATGAAGAAGATGAATCCAAATCATCCCATGTTACTTAAAAAGATCTTTTCTATTTTCTTGAATTTCTCAAACTTGCTTTTCTTTTTATCATTATTGAGCTGTTGACAATCCTTCTTCATGTAGCCAAATTTGTCACACTCATAGCATTTAATCGATGTTTGATTTAAGGAGTTTGGTTTGCCACCATTTTGAAATCTGGTCATCTTCTTGAACATCTTGAATTTATTGTAATTTTTGGCAATAAAAACAATCTCATCTTTGTCTAAGTCTGAATCTTCGTTACTTGCTTGGAATGCTATGTTTTTCTTTTCATAATTTTGATCCTTTTTAACCTGTAAGTTAGCTACATACGACATCAGATTTCCTATTAGCTCTTCGCCCTTGAGTTGAGAAAGATCATTAGCTTCTTCGATGGCTAAATTTTTTCTTTCCCATTCATTTGTCAAAGAGTTCAAAATTCATGTGACCAAATCAAAATATGTGAATTTGACTCCAAGTGCCATGAGATCGTGTTGAATGGTTTGAAATCTAGCATACATGTCAATAATTGATTCATTTGCTTTCATTTTGAAAGATGAAAATTGGTTTTGTAAAATCAAGATTTTAATTTGCTTGTCTTTAGTTGTGCCTTTATGTGTGACTTGTAAAGTGCGCCATATACTATATGCAGTGGTGCAAAGCATGGCACGTGAAAACTCATTTTGTCAAGTGAGCAAAATAATACATTCATAGCTTTGGCATTGTTAGATGTCGTTGCTTTTTGTGCATCAGTCCAAGTGCTAATGTCGGTGTTCAGTGCTTCATATTTGTTGTGAGTTGCTAGCTATATTTCTAACCCATTTTCTTCCATAAAAATTCTCATACGAGTTGACCAGTAAACATAGTTAGAACCGGGAAATAGTGGAGGATGAGTAGTTGATTGACTTTCTTGAAAAGTGCTTGCCATATTAATGATTTTTCAACTATGTTTTACTGTAGATTGAAATGACCATGCTCTGATACACAATGAAAATTTATAGGATCTTTATATAATGCAACTTATATATAAGTGTGAGAGTGTATATTATTAATTACACTAAGTAGAGAATAATAACTGAATATAAAGAAGGTAAATAATTAAAGCGAGCACACCAGATATTTTATACTGGTTCGGACCTTCCGTCCTATGTCCAATCCCGAAGCTCCACTTTAGTATTTCCTTTAACCAAATAACCCTTACTTCGCCCGGAGGAATAGGCTAATACAAAAGTATTTCTCTGACAATCTTGTGTACCAAATAACATAGATTTTGACTAATAGTACAGTTCTTCCTATGATCTCTTTTGAGTATGTGAATGTAAATACTTTGAGTTGTAGGACGTGGTTTAACCAAAATATTTTGGTTATGATAGATTCAGAATATGTAAGCAGGAGATGCACAAATATGTAAATAGAGAGTACAAGAAATCAAGAGAATAGTTCATTTGTAAATCTTAATCTTTGATGTATTTATAGGATTAAAGAGATGCAGATGAGGAGTTGTTACCGTTAGATAAACACTATTCAATTTAATGGCTGCAACCTTTGAAGAAGAGATGAGATTATTTAATCTGTAAAGAAGCAGCCATTTAGAATACAGCAGTTACTAGACGACAGACGTCTGTGGAAAAACCACCAACGTATGTGGCTTCAGGAATAAAATTCCCGAGCCTTCTCACAGACGTCTGTGGATTTTCCACAAACATTTGTGGATGGAATTTCCATATTTTAAATGTTTGTCAGTGCCAATTTTGTGTATATGAATTCGTGTGTGCATATATACTCAAGGAGACCTTACAATGTTTATCTAAGACTCTTAATACATTGGTATAACCTTACTAATCATAGTATGGTCCATAAAACACTATTTATCTTTGAGTCCCGATATCTTTGAGCATGACGATCTCTTGTAGTATATACCTATAATCTTGATAAGATATATAATATATGTGATTGTATAGTTGTTGTCATTGAAACCATAGAATGGAGGTTCTAACACCTTCATCGGGGGATATATATCTATTCGTTTGAATGGGCTTTCATACTATGAATTTCTGCTGAAACACAGAGATGAAGTTAGATATTTATAAAAATGAGGTATTAAACTAACCATTTACAAAATTCAGTCAATCTCCCTTTCTATATGAAGTTTTCCACGGCCTAAGAAAGTCTCATGTCCATACGCTTGATGGTAAACACAGTAGTTTTTCCATTAGTGCAGGGGCTTTCACGTGGATTGATGACCTACCTTGCTATTGGCGGCTTGGATTCAAATACTTTCCATCATCTTGTTGAGAGTACTTTGACGTGGATTGATGATGTGTCGCTTTTATATATAGTTCCATTGATTTCTTTCGTTTATCTTGATTGTTGATCCCAGTCCAGGGCAATTTGTGTTGTTGATTGTTGATACTTGTTGAAATGTCTTTGGTCTCAATAGTTACCGCTCTAGTTGAGCTTGTTGTCTTAATTAGACAATGGTCTTGATTTTAATCAACGGCCTTGCTCTTGCTTTCGGATCTCGAGTTCTTGGATATTAATCCTGGTGCTTAAGCTCTCAGTGGAAAACAAATAATGGGTCTCGGAATTACAAACCAAGGAGCTTTCCTTTCAAATATTCGTAATCTGTACTAGGTATAAATTATGGTATAATTATATATATATATATATATATTACATATTATATATTATCGCTGCGATTCTGACTCTGTATTCTTTGTATATTCTGTATTCTTCTATCCTAGAGGCACACGTGTTCATTGTTTTGTACCGATACAGTGTACGTATAGATGAGTTATCTATTCGAGGTTTTAATACGTACTAGTGTTAGTCCAAGGGAATATTCACGTGTCTTCCCATATAGCCTCATTCTTCGTAATATCTGACAGTATTACTCTGTAATACTATTGGATAGTATATGTATAGAGGTGGGGTGTTACAATTGGTATTAGAGCAAGGATTAGAATAATATATCATATATTAGAGTAAGAGTCGAGACCTTAGATGAGACTTAGAGTCCCTGACCTTGGGTGTGTCATGAAATTTTCTATAATAAGGGATAATACATCATATATATACAGAATGATTACTGGGGTAATAATTGGAAGACGTATTTGTACTTAAATATATAATTAATTTCCTTTCTTTTGTGTATGAAATATAAAATGGCTAGGTAGTTAGGACGAAAGGAGTTAGTTCAACTAGTAGCGTTTGTTTTTTTATGAATTTGGATGATTTTGTACTGTACTGAGGTATTTGGTTTGTTATGGTAGTTGAGTTTTAGTTTGATTTTGATCAGAGTGCACAACAGAAAAATCTATTTATTAGTTTCCATTGAGTGCATGTATTTTGGTGATTTATGTTTGTTTGGTTATTTGAAATTATTGGTATTGAAATTATTTTTTGGAATTTGTATGTGTTTAAAAGTAGTTTAATAATTGTTCCAAAGTTAATCTAAAGGTTTGATAAAGTAAAGACTTTTTATATATAAAAATGTAGCTTGTTATAATTAGATGATTTTGGGAAACTAAGTACAAAGACATAATTTTTGAAAAACATAAACATATATTATAAGCATGATATTGAAATAAAATTTAAAGTGAGTTAGTAAAAGATTTATTCAATAAGCATATTAAATAATTTTTGAAAGTAATATTTATGGATATTTTTGAGATGAAGTTGTGTTAACTTATCTATAAAGTGTTTAAGAATTCTAGTCAATACATGGGACGCTAAGGTATCGGTAGGGATTCATAAACACTAGAACGAGACATGTGGACACGGTACATTGGAAAGGTATTTTATTGGTAGGAAAATGAGGTTTTAAAAGGAATTTTGGATTAAAATTTTTGTTTGTAAATTATTGAAGATCATTCAAGGAAAATTTTGAATTTTAAATTAAAATATAAGTTGTAATTGAATGAAATTTTAGGCAAAATATGCATATATGAGTATAGAAGTAAAATTTGCTTAAATGAAGTGCTTAGATACTCTAAAAGGCGATTAGTAGTTTCGGTAAATGTTTGATATTTTATAATGGATTTTAAATAATAGACTCAATTTAGTATAGTTGCCTTGTTATAGATTCTTCTCTATAGAAAACTGCAAGGATGTAATTTTGTAAAGGGGGGAAGTATATAACAACCCGATTTTCTAGTTATAATTAGTTAACGTTAAACTAGAATTTGGGAATTTATTTGATAAAATTGGTGTTGATCTTATTCAATAAAAGAATTTAAATTATGAATTATAATATTTAAAATAAAAATAAAAAATAAGTTAAAAATGTGGGAATTATAGTTGTTTTTATTTAAATTAATAGAAATTTGGTTTAAAAATAAAAGAAATAAATATGTATATTTATATGAAGTTGTTTACCTTATAAATTCAAGGCATAATTTTTAGTACCTGTTTGTACCAAAAATGGGCACAACACTCTTCGGAAGTCTTTGAAGAGATAAACGCGGAGAATGAAAATTAACGCTGTGGATTATCTAACAAAAACTCCAAAATGACAGAAAGTAAAGTGCAAAGACAAGCGATTTAGAGTGGTTCGGCTTTGTAGCCTACGTCCACTATGAAGTTTGATGATTTTTATTGCTTGACACTCGAAGATTACAATTTCTTATAACGCAGTACAACTGGTTTTGTGAGCTAAGTCTGAATCTAAGGAAGCAGTGGTGATTCAGAGTAAATCTGGCAGAGTCTGGGCGCTCTTTTTCTCTTAGAATTATCCGACCCCTTTTCTGAATGACCAGGGGCTCTATTTATAGGTGTAGGAGGCTGATATTTCGCCTAAACTGAAGGGAGACCAGTTCTGGTACGTCAGGGGGCCCACATGCCCGTTTTCTGGAAGTCCGAGCCCACTTTGGGATCGATTCGAAGCTACGTTCGAATCGATCAAGAAATTGTCCAATCGAGCTGAAATTTGGTGTGAACATTCTTCAACATGTGCTCAAGATTCTGTGAAAATTTCATAGCATTTGGACTTGTAGATCTCGAGATATGATTGATTCAAGATCATGTTCTCGGTTGATAAGCTCCTTCGAATCGATTACCTTCGAATCGATTCACTTGAGTCGATTGCTTCGAATCGATTCTTATCGAATCGATAGGGTCGAATCGATGTTTCATCGTGCCTTCGTGATGACGTGGAGCAGAACTTTAGCTTTGATCCGCTTTCTTCTCCTGTTTGATCGAGTCGTCCTGGAGACTCTGCCACCTTGACTCGATGGATTTGAAGCAAGGCATACCGATGGATTCGAAGCAAGGCATACTGATGGATTCGAAGCAAGGCATAAGGATGGATTCGAAGGAAGGCATACTGATGGATTCGAAGGACTTTAACTTGATGGATACGAACCATGCAAGCGTGAGGCTAACTCCTTCTGCCGATGGATACGAATGATATGGGTTCGTATGCTGGCTACATTGAGGGATATGAAGTAGGGTAACCTGATGGATACGAATTGCTCTGCCCAGATGGATTCGAAGAGAGGTTTCCATGATGGATACAAAGCATGGCCTTTCCCTTCAACTTGCATCCATCATAACTTGAGCATATGAACTCGGATTGACTTGAAACTTAGAACGTTGGCTCTCTTTGCTTTTCTAGTCATGTCTTATCAATTATAGCTCAATCTGGTCTCGTACAAAATTCATCGATATCCAGGGTAGACCTATGTGCACTAGATGTCCATAACGAGCGACTCTAGGTTTCTGATCAATTCCTTGGTATCTCGGCCTTGCCAAAAGGCGAGATAACAGTACCCAAGATTTAGAATTTTCTTTTCCTATCACTTAAACACTCATGCATAACTCTTCCCTTAAAAAGAACATTCACGAAAAACATTTTCCAGTTAGAATCTTCATGCCGAATCCACCCTTTCATTATCTTCTATGCGTTTTAAAGTAAAGATCAAATAATACAAATTGCAAAAAATTATAAAATTCAAGTTTGAGGTTCACAATCGCATTTTGCATCTCTACTATGTAGCTTATTAGGTTGCATAAGGATTAGTGTGTGCATGCTTGTACAGAAGGAAAAAGAAGATGAATACGCAAGCATCAGATGAAAATATTTCACAAAATCTATGCTTGATTCCATCGTGTAACGACCCGTAAATTAATCATATAGTATTTGAATATTTAAATCATTTTTAATATTTAAATAATGGATTTTAATAACCAAATAAACATCTTTTAAATAATAATTAGTGATATTGAAGTCATTTTCAAAGTATGTTTACTAAAATAGTTATTTCAAATAAAAATAGAAAATGTGACCGAAAAACGTTTTTCGAAATTTTGACTTTTCGGTATCGGAAAGTCATCAGAAAACGTTGTGCACATTTGTGTACATATGCACACATATGCACATGCCATGATAAGTTAAATAATGTGTTAGTGCTTAATAATCATGCTTAGTTTAAATAAAAGTTTGATTTGACATAATATGCATTAGTTTATAAAAAGGTATATTTATATATAAAGAGATTCTTATCATATCTCATTCCATACCTAAGTACACACTTATGCACACACAATGGAAGCATGTTTTGGGGGAAGGGGAGGCCATGCCTAGGGTGTAACGTGTAGAGCATGGTAAGGGGGAGACGTTGCAACTTGTGAGTGGTGGAGAAGAGGCAAGGGTAATTTAGTAATTGCACTTGTTTCATGCCTATATATATGCATCCATTCATACATTTCTCCAATTTAGTTTCTCATATTCACTTTCTCAAATTCCTAACATGTCTTCATATACATATAGCCATGGCCACCATCCACTTGTTCATAGCATAAAACACTTGCCTTTTCACTTCCATCCTCTTAAACTAGCTAATATCCTCTCTACTTCACTCTACATTCAAACAAGACCCATAATTCCTTATTTTGGACCATGGCCGAGCCTTCCTTAGGCTAGTCTGAGCCCAATCAGCCCATGGCCGAGCCCTATATCACCTAAAAGGCCCACTAAGTCAAGTCATTTGCATAGCAAAGCCTAGTTCTAGTGTTGTTCGAGAAGTTAGTGCAAATTCGGTAAAGTAGTAAGTGTTTCGATGAGTAAAACTCTACCCTTATAACCAAAGTTTTCAAACTATTTTAATGCTCATATTATTTAGCAATGAATGCTTGTTGTATATGTGTAGTGACGGTTTGGTATTTGGTTTGGTTCATGTAGTAAGCGATAAGAAAAGTTAATGGCTAAAGTTAATTATATTGCTAGAAAATGTTAGATATATGTTGTATTATTGTAAATCACCATGTATATATGCTCATATCCTTTCTATGTGATGTTTGGTTGAATTGTTAATGACATAAACCTGTTTACCGAACTGCCTGTATACCGATAGTCGCTATATCGGCACTTTCGAAAAATCGCTTCTTATCGAAACTGTTTGGTTTCATTTCCATGCTTGGATTAGTTTTACAAGTTAAGTAAGTTTTTGAAATAATAATGATTTCAAATTTATTAATTATTTTAATAATGACTAACTAATTTAATTAATAAGGTAGGGTTAACTAATTAACTTATTAACGATGTGTTTTAAAATTAGCTAATTACTTGGTTAATGATGTTTTGAAATTAATTAATAATTTAATTTAATGATGTTTAAGGCTAACTAATACTTTGATAATGATGGATTAAATTTAATTAATTAATTTTCTAATGAAGTTTTTAAATTAATTAATCTTTTTAATTAATGATTTTTTTAAGTAAATCTATTTGTTATGACTTTAAGTAATCTTTCCTTTAATAATGTTTTAAATTTGTTAAAGATTTCAAATAATGATATTTAATTATTTATTAGTCAATTTAATTAATTATATTTAAATATTACTAATTAATTGGATTAATGATGTTTTAAAGGTGATTTACCCTTTTTAATTAAAGGCATTTGAAGTTAATTTATCAACTTAATCAAAGAAGTTTTGTAACGATCCGGAATTTTACTAATTGGATTTATAAAATATCTAATTGTTTTATATATTAAATACTTGTTTAAAATGGTTAAACAACTCTAAATCCAAATACAGTGTTTAAATTGAAGTTAATTATTTGAATTCAAATACATAGATTTTTAAAATTTGTTGAATTGGAGAATCATAAATGACTTGTGATTCAAATTTTGTAGTTTTGAATTGAATATTGATTCAACTGATTAAATAGCTTTATTTGAGCCCATTTTGATTGAATAATTAAAAAACAATGAATTGAGTTTTAAATTCAATAGTAGTAATGACAGTTCAAATAACTTATTAGAAAGTAAATTATCATTTTTTCGACTCAATTTCAATTGACGTATTTTTAATGTAATTTATCCGATTTTTCCCATAATTTTTAAATTGAAAATTATTTAAATTATTCGTTGATGTTTTATCATCTAATAGCAATGTTTTCATGATTATACAGAACTCCATAACCGGTGTATATTATTTTCGAATTGGGATCGCCTCGCCATACTGAGAGTGACCATATTCTTGTTTTGACAAATTCGGAGTCCGTACACGAACAGAAAGCGGTACAGAGAGATGCATGAAAATCTAATTTAAAACTAATTTACGTGTGGTAATCTTGTTCTCTTGTCCCCAAAAATACGTATGCTTCCGCACATTTTCTCCATCCTTTGTGTCGTTCATCCATACAGCAAAAAGGTGGCTTGGCAGAAAGCAACTTGGTACGATTGCACACTTAGATCTTATTTCCTTCTTTCCATTTTCTATGCTTTATTTTTCATTCCAGTATCTCAGATCAGAAAAAAAATGGACCTTTAAAAATCGAAATCTCCTCTTATACTAAACGTAAATTCATGGAACAACGTTTAAAAATCTTATTTAAGTGCTATCGACGTGCGGATGAACTCTTGAAGGGTGCGACTATTCTTTTTGTTCGTCGATGAGTGGTTAAGGGGGAAACAAGTGCTAGGGCTTTGAAATATGAGCGTTGCGTGCGGTGATTGATGGATTAAAGAGTGTAAATGGGTTCGTGCAGTGGAGGAGATGCTACGGTCGGAGTAGGGTGGAGCTCGATGGTCAGTGGTGAGGTCCGATGTTCTGGGTACTGTAGCTGGGTTGGCTGGCTTGGCTACATCGCGTTTAAGTGGAGGCTTCAGGCTTAGTGATTTTGAATTCGTGGCAGAGGACATGAGAAGAGATGTCATTCGGAGGTGATAGTGTGCATCTTTGTTTCAAGGAGGGAGAGGGGGTGTGCACGTCTCTGTGCACGTATCAGTGAAGAGAGAAAAACAGAGAGAGTAGGAGAAAAACAAAGGAAGGAGGAGGGATGTTGTATTTTTTTGTGAGTGGGCCGGCCATGGCGGAGGAAATATGTTCGTGTATAGGGTGGGGAGATTTGGAGAAGATGGAGAGAGGGGTACGTTTGTAAATATGTTTAAGTTTTTGTAATTATAATTTTAAAACAATCGATAACTTAAAAATTTCGCAACTCCTTCATACAAGGTCCGATCGAAATGAAACTTTTTGTGTTGCGCTCGTGACGATGAATGCTTCGGAATGGAATTGGTTTGGGAAAATTTGGAGACTGTAGAAAATTGGGCTAAAATCGAACATCGTCCGGTTTTAGTTCTAAACCGGAAAGCTTCGGTGACAGCAAAGAATAAATATGAGTAAATCTCACTCACTTTGCATAACTGGTTTTATTTTAAAATGTTACAAATATTTATTATTTGATTGGATGGATTGATAAATAATTATCAGTTGGAAGCCATATTATTATATATATATAATAGTATATATTGGTAGTTGTGTATATTTCCAGCCGATTGGAGCAGATGAGATACTATGCTCCCCTCATAATAGCGGATGACCCTTTTTATTGCGATATCCCGCCTCAAAGCGGTGGTTATATTTTTGTGATTATGTAACATCTGTGGTTGCAGGGAAACAAGTTGGAGGGATCCAACTGGATTCCTCAAAATGTTGATTTTAATTTCATATATAGTGATATATGATGTGTTTGAATAATCTGTGATAGATTATGTTATGATTTGATTTATTGGATGTTATAGTAGCATTGGCCTAAATTTTGGTATTTTAAATACCATAAATATTATTTTTGAATTTGAAGGAATTAAAAGGAGATTTTGGATATAAAAATATTTATATCAAAATTTGGTTAATTTTAAAGGAAATTGATTTGGATAGAACGATGATTTGATTTTGGATTTGTACTCAACGGATTGTAAAATGTTTAATTTAGAGATTTAAAAATAATCTATATAAGGGGTTTTTAACAATGGATTTTTAAATGATATTTTTTAAATTATGGATAAGGAGTTGGAAATAATATTTAAAATAGATTTGAAAAATAAATGGGATTTATAAAGTGATAGATTTAAAAATGAAGTTTAGAAATGAGAATGTTTTATAAACAAGTGAAACCTGAATGAGTTTATAAATTTATAAACGATGTTTATACATAAAGTGAAATGATTTTCATTTGATAAATTGGAAATATAAATTAGCAGTTAGAATTTATAATGAGAAATAGAAATCGGTTTAGAAAGGAATAGTGGATTCTATTTTTGAATTTGGAAATAGTTATGAAATTTAAGACGCAAGTCGATTTGTGATAAATCGAGAGAGATTTATAAATGCTAAAATGGTTATATTGGATTTTAAAAATAGATTTTTATTGAGAAGTTAAGTTTTGTTTTTAGGAAGGGATTTTTATTTATTAGACTATGTAGTTTAAAAACTGTTTTAGTATTGAAAATATTTCAGAAAGTTGGTTATTCAAACATTTGATATTAGTTGAAATGAATTATAATTTCTATAATAAGCTTGGTAAATCGATCAGTATTATTTATAAAGGAATTGGAAATTGGTATCGTTGTTTGTTTAAAAGTGTTTTGGATATTTTAAATGATTACTTAAACGTGCTTTGAAATTAAACTATTATTCTTTAAAAAAATACTTATTATTTTATATATGGAATTTAAAGGCAAGCGATTGGGATGTGTTTATAAATACTCTCAAGATTTGTAAACCAGGTTATTTAATGGAGGTAGTTTTGTAAGAGAAATTTTATAATGGAATTATGGAAAACTTAAAAAATTTCTAAAATGTTTTAGATACGGGAACTTCGGAAATGAATCTGAATTCATAAAAGAAGTTATAAATTGTTAGTTAGGATTTTAAACAAGTATAATTGGTTTTGGAAATTGTAAAAAGGAATTTATTAATAATCCCGGAGATTTATGAGATAAGTTATGAAATATTTCCTAAGTTTGATATTAAAATGATTTGGAGAATATGTTTATAAATATTTTCCTGAGTATTGAAAAGAGGGTTTGGAAATATTTTAAGTGTGAAATGAATGGTATAGAAATATTTTTCTAAGTGTTATAAATTGAATACGGAAATATCTCTAAGTGTTGAAATGGTTTAAAAATATCTTGTTATGGATAAGTATTTGAAATTGTTTCCAATTGTTGGAATACTGGAAGAGAGTTGAATATATATCTTTGTAAAGATATTTTGGAAAGAATGTTTTAGAAGATTTATAAAAAAAATTAAGCCTAGTGACTGCTTATGTGTGTAATTTAATAGTTAAATAACCGACTATCAAATCTGGCCAATTTCGTTAATCATTTCGAAGAGATCGAGATCGGATTTAATTATCCGAAAACCACTTCGATCCGATTTGAGCGTTACGAATTATGATATCGTGAAGATAGTGAAGATGGTGATTTTGGAGATTCAATTTTTTCAGGCCCAAAACAACTTGTATGGATGAATGCTATCATTGCATTGTTGCCTGGAAGGCGGTGTTAGCATTCCAAGTATATGAACGCTAAATCTAAGGTAATACGTAACCTCAAGCCTTATCAACTGGGAATGACTAAAACAGGGGAGATGCAGCAGGGCTAAGTGGGTCGCACCCAAGTAGGGTATGTTATCACTTTTCTAGATACCCTCGGATATATTATAATTATGGATATGATTGTGCATGAAAAGAGAGCGCTCAATAGGTGGGAACACCCGGAGTGATAACATATTTGGTACTATCCAGCAACGGGTAGGCCGGTCCTGTGTTGGCAGGGATCGATAGGTTCGTTCTTGGTACATTTTTCTAGAGGTGTACTATGATGGGCGGTACCCAATGCCCAGTCATTGTATGGAATCCACTCTCTAATAAGAGCTGTACGGATTTAGTTGTATACCAAATATGCTGAAATATGAGATGCAAGCATTTAAGCTATTTTATAGTTTATTTTCTATAGACGCTATTATAATATCAGATGATTTTGATATAAAAGGTTTTGGTTATCGTAAGGTAAAAACCTGTCGTATTTATGTGTGGCGTGGTCTTACGAGATATCTTTGTTTTCCAAAAGGATTTTTGAAAATAATTAAAACTCAAATTCAGTGTATTTTCTCACGCTGGTTTTCCAACTGACTCGAGTGTTATTTTATTACAATGCTCCGGTTAGACCGAGCATATTACAGATTAGTTGGGATGCTTAGAGTTTCAAAGACGAGTTAGAAGCCCAGAGATGTATTCACGTAGATGGTTATATTTTTCAATGTATTCATTGGTGTTATCAGCAATTGTAAGGATGGACTATTATAACTGTCCAGGCTGAAATAGGTTAGTAACTCTGATTGATATTCGTATATATACATAATACATTTTTTCTTTTGTGTAAAGACTTGTGATATATATAAATTATTCGTTCTGCTGTGAGATTCTATGTTGTTTAGTTTTCTTCTTATCTTCTTTCTTCTTCTTTTTCCCTAACAATCGGGTTTTCCGACATTCAATTTCTCAGCATGTGATACAGTGAACGTATTAGTGTCGATTTTCGAGGGTCAAAAACCCTATCGTTACAAGTTTCAAAGTGAATTTATCAAAGTAACAAGGATGATTTGACTTTGTTATTCATTTTAATTAATGATAATAAATTATTTATTTAATTTAATTAATTATAATTAATTTTTAATTAAATTAATGGTGTTTAAAAGTGATTAACTTCTTTTGGATCAAAGGCTGTTGAAGTAAATTCATCAACTAAATTAATGAACTTTTAAAGTTAATTAATCAATATAATAAGGATGTGTTTAAGTTATTAAATCCTTTTTATAATGATGTTTAAAGTCAGTGAACTCCTTCAACAAAGTGTTTTAAAGCTAATATTTGTATTGTGAAGCCCAAGCACGAGTTCGGTTTTAAAATTAAAAGTTTGATTCGTTTATGGAAATGAATCAATTCCCATAAACCGATATCACATATATGGAAATGATTTATTTGTATACTTAGCACTAAACGTCGAAGAAGTAGACTTGCTTATATTTTGAAAGTTAAGAATAGTCGTGAGACAAGACATTGAGGTAACACTACCTTTACTTGTCCGGTATTATTGTTAACCAAGAAATAGTACAAGTTTGAATTCGATGAGTGGTGATAAGTATACAAGACTTAATTTCCATATACGATCATTTTATATTCTCGATAGTTGGTTTTCCAGCTACCGGTTACCTTAGCTTCTTTATTATCGTCATTCTAAGACTATTTGTTGCTCCGTTGAGCTTTGTTATCCTTTGTCAGAAATGACTAAACCCAAAGCGCGAGAAGAAGCCAAGCTATATAGGGTTGCTCCCATCAGAAGGGTATTTTCACATTTCATCTAGTTTGGATTCGGTTGTGCACTTAGATGTGGAAATATTCGGATACTCGATAAGGATTGGTGGGGTCTGGCTTGGTATTGTCCGAGAAGTGTCACAGAGTAAATAAGTTTCTCGAAAGTATATTGCTAAAGGTATACTTCAAGGGGGTGCACCTTTCTAGTCATTTGTTGGAAATTTTCCTATCCTTATTTGATTCGAACCTTCGAATTGTTTTTTTGTAATTGCAACTGGAAGAGTCAACCACTCTTCACAATTTTTAGTTATAGGTATTTCCATTCTATCAAGTTTGGACTGTTATCTTGTTTTATCCATTACGTCCAGTTTGGATTCTGTTCAGACTATTTCCATTCTTTCAAGTCTAGTTCTTTATAACTTTTTCCCATCATCTATGTTTGGATTTGTTTCCTATTGTTCTTTTCCATTCTTATGTTTGGTTGTTGTTTATGTGGGAGAAAACCCATTCCGCGTTAGCGGCATGGTCTCACATATTATTGTTAAATACACACCCTTTTGTGTTAGAGTTTTACTCATCCCAGACATATTGTCTGACCCGAGTTGTTTAGTTTTCCTAAACTATTGGGTACTCAATTATATTTGAGTAGTCCGAGAATAGAAGGTTTCTCTTTGGAGCTCTTTGAAGACAATGATCGAGCAAGTGGGTCCTTTGTTATCTAGTTATTTATTTCCACTACATGATTAAGTTGGTATATTTGGTATCTGAGAAATGTAAAGTTGGAATGTATAACTGCCAATCTGTTAGGTGTTGTACTTTTGTATAACTCTGATAATTCCATGTAAGGACTAACCCTTTGTACTATATCATTTTTTATTATATGTAACCATTCCATTGTGAGGTTTTTCTCTTCTATTCTTTCTGTTATTTATTTTATCCCAAGACAACTTATCTTTCGGACGCTTGGGCAACGGCACATGAATACCATAGATGTATTAGATGTCGTTCTCAGGGGTTAGAAAGATGGGTCGTTACACATCAGTTTATATGTCTTTATGGGGGTGATTGATTTTGAATTGCTCTATTTTCATGTCAGTGTGTGTTTTATTGTGTGTGTGCAAGGGTAAAGTATGTGTGCGGATGTGTGTACATATGACGTGCGAGTGTGCAAATATATATATATATATATATATTTGTGTGTGTATTGCTTTTGCGTATTTTGCTGGTACAATATAATATCCATCAATATGTTATTCATCCCCTAGTTTCAATCAGTTATCTTCCCTCTCTTGCGTGAACTCTGGCTTTCACCTCCTACCTGGTTTGCTACCTTCCATTTTGATGCAATTCAGAACATCTTTCATTTCTTTGCTTCATCCAAAATCTTTGCATACTCCTGTCACTTATATATGTAATGTGCCTATGGCCATAGTAGGACAAGTTTTCAATTTAGATTTATATAAGTATGTGTGCTTGTTTATTTTATTTTAAATATTTTGTTGTTGTTTTTGTAAGAGAGTTTGCGGCAAAACTATATGCTAATTCATGCAGCAAGCTTTTGATCATACTATAAATCTTCCTATGTTACAATTTACAAAGGATCAAGCAATGTGACATATAAAGATATGCAATAGAGGATAATGCTTACATGTGAATTGTTTCTTTGTTTTATAGTTAGGGGGACCTTGCTTGCATTATTTGAGTGTGCTTGGGCAACTAATTCTTTCCATTCATGTGCGCTATAACTTTTGAGATGTCTTGAGTACTAGATATTGTATTGTTTGGCTCACCCATTTGCGTGTGTTAATGCAAGAGTGTGCTGGAGTGCGTAAACGTGTGAGTATGCGTGTGTCATTCTGGGGTGTGTATATTATTCATTTTATGCATTCATAACTAGATGCAATTGAGACCAAATATTGTAATATACATTATAATATAATATAAAGAATCTTAACTTTGCATTTTTATGTTGGTTTGTATTCAAATGCGTTGGCATTTATATGTTTGCTTCCAGTTCTTTATATGTTGGTTTTAAGTGTGCTGGCATTTATAAACATTTGGTGCCATCCTGTTATCATCGCAAATATAGGCTATATATACATTTAAAATGTAAAATAATCTAATATATAAATACGCATAATAAATATATTTAAACACTATATTAAATTGCTATATATTGTATCAGAATGTAAATTTATATTTGAAGTTTATTAAATTGATAAAGTGGATTTAATGGTGTTATTTAAATGAGAAAAATATGTTACGATCCGTAATTGTTATTTTATAGTTTTTTAAGTGTATATTTATGAAATCTTAATGTACATATATATACAAATATAATTCAAGTGTTGAAAAAATAAATATTTGATTTGAATATATTGGATTGATCTGGACGTAGTATGATAATTTGTAAATAGTATTTAGTTACAGAAAGTTATAGAAATATTCCTAAGAGAAATATTTAGTTTACAATTTAATTTTCGTTATCAAAATGAATGAAAGCAGATTCTTTAATTCTATTTGTGAATACTTAATTATTATTTAAAGATTGAGGAATTAGTTATTTACTGAATACAATATATTTGAGTTTGGTTATTTATCTATCTAATTCTGGAGTATGAAATTATTATTCAGTTTTAAGTACCTAATAGTTTACATTGGGATTATAAATTGTGAAGGATTCATTAGTATATTTATATTTGTTGTTGTATACACATATTCATTGGAATCATCTATGTTTATGTAGTTATTGTTCATTTCTAAATATTTTGTTATATAAAATTATATGTTGTAAATGATTTATTATTAAGTTTTTTATTTTATATTTATTTGTATAATCTATTTTTATATTTCTTTCTTGTTTATTGAATAATAATTATATGAATGATTCACCGTTGATTTAGATTTGATTAATGATTTAAGATGATACGACGATGATATCCTTTTATTTGATTTGTGAGATTTGATTTCTGTGTGATGAGAAATTTAAATAAATGGTTTAGTGATACTGTTTGGTATGGAACTTTCGGTAACAATTTTTGGGTTATTCATTTGACTTATCATATTGAGATATCTAGTATGGATCGAGTGTAGTTTAAGAGCATTAAATAATTATTCGAGTAACATGCGATGGTATGGGATGTCGTCCACTTGTTTCCAGCTCCTTTTATGGTTTGGAAGTGAACCAGATTGACCAGTATCCACCCCGAGGGCCTGATCGTGTAGTCGCGCCCTAGATCCGCGACACCGTTATTATATTTGATGCGCATCACAGGATTGGTAGTTGGTAGGGTGGGTGCCCTACAGCCCCTTATGTCGCTTAAGCCAGCAGTCTGTTACCATTAGGGGCAAAGCAGGGTCGTGACCGGGGCTATGCGTTGATAAGCCACTGGTGGATGGGGTCATGATGTCCATCGAGGTAACTAAAGACTATAGGAATAGACGGTACTCTATGGGAGGCGAGTAGTCATGGGTCCCTGGAGCATGTTGTGTGCTATCAGTCTCCCTTTCTGTTTCAAGGTTTGAGAGTGTTGTGGATTGGCATATATTATTCACTATCCTGTGAGGTGGCTATACTAGAGACGAGATGAGTCTAAAGTGTAGTCAGTCCCCATTATATCCATACTGTTAGATGATTTGATATTTTGAGATAGCCTGGATTATCGATTATGATTTGGATTATGTTGGATTATGTTTATGGTTTGTATAGTTTTGGATATTATTTGGACAATTTAACAGGCTATCTCACATTATCTATTATTTTTCGTTTTATTGATACTATATTTAAGCATTGATGGGTGTTAGCCCTATTTACTTGAAGTTTTCATTTTATATGGTGATGTTGATTTGTGTGGATGATTCACCCATTGTATATAGTCTTCTCGACTTATATTAATGTGTTTCTATATGGGTGATGGCATCTTTTGATATTAGTGTTGTATTGGTTTCATATGAGAATTGAGATATTTGGGTGTGATGCCATGATGATTGTTTATGACATTAAACATATTTTCTATAATTATATAAATCCTTTGACCTATCGTTTAAGGAAATAATTACATTATAGGAGTTATATATTAGGATTGTTGTATGTTGTTTATATGAAATTAACTCACTGTGTTTATTTGACATTGATTTGTATATTATTCATCGCATTACAAATTTGAGTCATGTTGTACTATTATTATATTCGCATATATATATGTGTGTATATGTATGTATGTATATGTGTGTATATATATATGTATGTATATGTATATATATTATGTTATTGCTGCAATTCCGACTCTGTGTTCTTTGTATATTCTGTAATTTATATATTGTTCTGTCCTGGAGGTACACATGTTCATTGTTTTGTACCCATACAATGTCTGTATATATGAGTTATCTATTTAAGGTTTTAATATATACCATTGTCAGTCCAAGGGAATATTCACATGTGTACTCCATATAGCCTCATTCTCTATATTATCTGACAGTATTACTTTATAATACTCTTGGATAGTATGGGTATATAGGTGGGGTGTTACATTCCTCTTTTAATCACTTCATCCAACTCGTCCTCTAGTTTAAGAAGCTTTCCTATGTTCAGCTTCACCCAAATAGCTACGCCTCTCTAAATAGTATGTATATGGTTTACCTTCACCATTTAGGCAGGGGTGCCCACATTAGAGGATATTTGATATCTATACAGCTTCAAGAAGCAAAAGGAAAGCCCTTTTATGACTTATCTGGAACCATTTAAAGGCTACCGCATAATCATCGATCTCTGGAATAAGCTCAGCAACTTTAAAGATGAATACTTTTTCATGCATTGTCCAACTGGTTTCGCTAGGAGATGGTTATCAGGACATAAGTTTTACTACCATCCTTTGTTTCGATGGAGTTAATTCTGCACAAATTGCTAACTTTGTTATTTCATAATTTTATAGATATTTCGAGGAGGCCTGGTAGTGCAGCTTTGACGCATACTCTTCAAGGTCTGCAGGCCATTCATGTCGAAAAGCAAAAAATGAAAGTTCTTCTAATGGATGAAAGGATGCAGAAATTTCATCTTCTTAATAATGATCATAGTCTTAGCCTCATTCCAACTGCCCATAGAGGTACCCAGCCTGCTCGCGAGGCTAAAGATGAACCTCAGACTGATGAGGACTAAAAATTTCATCTTGTCATTCAGGATCCTCTAGTTAATCAAGGGGAGGATAAAGCAGGTGATGGAGATGATGACATCATCGAAGGAGGAGGTGATAATGACGACAACGAAGAAGATGATGATGATAATGATGAGGACGGGGGTGACGATGAGAACATGAAACTTGGTGATTATTCCACTATAGAGAAGGGTAATGATGATCAAGTACCACCTATTCCCCATCACCCAGAGTTACATAACATTTCACCCCATCCAGTTTTGCAGCCACATCAAGCTCCAATCAGGGTGGAAACACCATCTCCTCCAACTGGCGATATATATCGTACATTCAAGAGCATTCCAAATAAAATTCCTTCTTATGGTATCGACAATATCAGTCTCGGTAATATTGATTCTCCCATCTATGGGACTATAGATATGCCTTCGACTGCTACAGGGAAGATAACTTCTATTAGTAAACTTCACAAGCATGCTCCATAGGGGGCACTAGGGCACATTAAAACTGCATGACATTCACAATCACCACAAGTTTACACTACACTTACTATTCCTTGATTTATGAATCTTCACTCGGTCGTGCTTTCCTTTTAGGAATAAGGGGACGCCCCTACCTTTTCGATAAGCTCCAAGGTTACTCTTTTGGTTGTCGTAAGCATGATTCCTTGCATCAACAAAGGGAGTCGTCATATGAATCTGAGCTGTAGAGCATCATGGGAAAGAATAGGAAAGGCGACAAAGAGAGCACAAATGTCATGATGATCTTGATAAAGGGTCGAGTAGGGCATCTCCTTCACAACATAGAGCTCGCACTACTTTTCCAAAAGGTATGGATCCGTACACATCAAAATCCGGTCATGTTCCCTCATCTAAGACTTTGACTACGTCTACTTCTGCATTGATTGTCACACAACCAATAACATCCTCCCAATAGTCCAAACATGCCACTCAATCGTCTGGGTCGGCAACCTTACATCCCTCCAAACAAAGGCCTATCAGAAAGCATGCTCCTGCTCATGTTCCTACGGCAGTGATAGAATCTGCCTTAAACCCATAACTAGCCTAGCTGCTGAGAACCTTTCCTACACTTTCCTTCAATGAGGTTTAATTTTCTTATCATCTAAAAGACATCCTTGGTGACATGGCCAAAATGGTCACAGCTTGTGTAAAGGACGTATATGATTAGTATTTTATATAAAGGAGACTCACACAAGCTCTGTCTGAGTCAATAGGGAGAAACAAGTAGCTCTTCAAGAGAAAGAGTTAGAAAAGAAAGACAATGAGTGGATTATTGCTAATTTGGATAAGGAGGTATAAGAGATCAAGAGGTCCTATGAGGCCTTGAAGGAAAAATTAGAAGAGGAAAGAAAATCCTTCGAAGATAAGTCTTAGCTATAACAAACTCGGCTTGAGTCCGGTTACCACGGGTGCCATAATCTTGCCATGGAGAATGGGACTCTTCGAAAAACAGTTAATGAGCAGACTTTGAATATCCATATTTTAAAGGCTACATTAGAGGCCAAAAAGGAAAAAAATGATGCTCACAGCTACGCTCAGGAGTATGTAGAGGAACTACTCAATGCTTAGCAAGCATAAAAGGGCATAGAAAATCGTGTTGAAAATGCTAAGGATAGAATCAAGTCTGAAATAGAGCCTACTTTGGTTCACTTCTATGCAAACATTATTAAGTTTAGAAATTTAAGGTGGCTTGATGAGGGATACCCCAGAGACTTAGCGAGGCATGGGAAGAAATAGTTAAGCAAGAGAGAAAGCACTCGAATGGGGTTGAGGCCGATGAAGATAAATTGAAGGTTGACCTTTTAGACGATATGCCTGTTGGGATCTTTCCCGAATCTATCTCTAAAGATTTGGAAAAAAGTTCAACTCCCAATTCCAAGGGATTCTCCACAAAGACTGCCATCATAACGATGGCTACTTCCAGTATTGTCGCTTCTTCCACATCAGGGCCTCTTATTTCTGAGCCAACTATTCCTCCTTTTGGTACTTATACAGCTCCAACTATCATGGTGACTTTAGAAATAATGAATACTTCAACATCTTTGGCCGATGCCAATACAATCCCGAGTAGCCTGGTTACACAATGCCTAAGTCTACTCCAAAGTTGCATGTTCTATCTCTGATCATTATGAGAAGTTATATAGGGACTCCTTCCCAAAAAATCTTCGCTTCTCTTGGAGGTATACCGCTAACTTCCCCTATTTTTGAGAAGACTTGGATGACAGCCATCGATGTCTCTAATCTCTATTTTTCACTTTCTTAAGTTTCAAGTCAACCTGCCCTAGCTCTATTACCAGAAGGAGATGTGACCTTGGGCACTCAAGCTAAAATGATTGAATTTATCATCATTTCTTCCTCGACTCTAATTCCAACCTCTTTAGCTGGGTACACTCCATGTCCCGATGCCAAGAAGATTCATGCACTAGACGAAGAGGCTATGAATGATCCTAATGTGATGCAGGGTGATAAAGAAATGACTATTATAAGGGCTACCAAGCACAAATCCGGGACATCAATGCTGGAGGAGAAGACCTCACAAATCAAGAAGGTCAAGAAAATCAAGAAGGAAAAAGGCATTGACAATATTCATCCCCCGTTCTTGGGTTGCTTTGCCCATTCCACTACTTGTCATTCCAGCTTCTGCTCCTGTAACGGCTAGTATTCAAGCTGAGGGTCCCAAGTCTCCAAGGGATGACTACGATTGGGACAAGGATCCTAAAGGCTACCTATCTAGGGGAAGAAAGAGTAGATATGGAAAAGGACATCTTCCTCCTCAACGGTGGAAAAGAAAAGTAGGTGGAAGAAGGAAAAGAATGTTTAGATGTCGTATTTTTTGTAGTTCCATGTTCATTTTGGTCTCCTTTTATTTCTGTATGTGCATATAGGCCATCATTGTTCGAGTATGCCCCCCGCTTTTATTTTTGAAGTTCTTTAGTCGTGAATAAAATTGTTTTTTCTTTCAAACTCTCATCTTATTATGCTTAGTGCGTATATACTTGGATTACTTATGTATGTGATAATTGCATATAAGTCGGTGCAATGATATTATCCATCCTAACTCTGTATGTATAAATAACTTTTGCCATTACTTAGTGATACTTTTTCATTTCATGCTATTTATCATTACCAAAACATTTCTTCGTTAGCAGACAGAATTGTAACTGTTCAACCCTCCATGGCCTATTCTTTACGCCTTTAGTCGGGTTTCATTTAACTAAAAATAAGGCTAGAGAATCACATCATTTCCTATCTCCAGGAAGTGGTGTTATGGACGGACGTTGATAGTAAGTATTCATTGTTCTTGCAAAATAAGATTCAATCTCATACTGGGTTCTATCTTCAAAACCCATTATTTTGGATGCCTGTCTCTAGGCATCATCAATAGACCTTGCCTATATCCTTGCTATGATCTTAGCCCTACCTGTCTCTAGGCGATGGTCAAATATAAAGAACATAGGATGAATCATCATGATCGACCCTAGCATAATTATAATCCAATGATTTGATCATGGATCGAAGGAATCTGTTGGTACCTATCTCCAGGTACCAATATCTGCATTTTCAAAACATAGAACATTTGTTGTTGTTCACACAGCATAAAGTCATGTTATTGAGAATATAATTATGTCAATCCCAAAGCCAATTCCTTTTATAGATGTAAGAATGGAAGACTCTGTCTCATTACATCAGAGTCTAGTCAGATATTTACAAAGATAAGTTGAAGTGAAATAGCATCTCAGGTGCTTGCTATTTCATGCTCTTGGAATCGAAACTCCATCAACAGTCGCCAGCATGAAAGTTCTATCTCCAATCTTATGTTCAATTTCCAAAGGACCTTCCCAATTTGGACTAAGATCCCCAAGACTATGAAGGGCTTATTTCAAACTAGACCACATATATCGAAGGTCCAGTTCCTGACCTTGGCATTGAATTGACGTGCCACTCTTTTATAGTGAGCACTTACCCTTAAATCATTTTCTTTACGTCTCTCATCGATCATGTTAATGGACTTAAGAAAGAGTTCCTCGTTTATCTTAGGATCGTAGTGAGTTCTTCAATGAGAAGAAACCTATAATTCAATTAGAATCATGGTCTCTGATTCATAGGATAGAGCAAATAGAGTATGGTCGGTCATGGAATTATGAGTCGTTCGATAAGCCCATGATGCTAGGGTTATTCACCGATCCAGTTGCCCTCAGCCTTTATCAGTCGTTTCTTCGGGATGGGTTTTATGATCTTGTCCATCACCTCCACATGTCCATTCGCTTATAGACGTATTATAGCTGTAAAGCTTTTTTCAATTTAATATTTGTTGCAAAATTCTTTGAATTCAGCCTCTTCGAATTGGGTTTCGTTGTCGGTAATAATCCTTTGAGTAACTCCAAACCAACATATGATGTTCTTCACCACAAAGTTGATCACTTTCTTCGTAGTGATTGTGGCCAGCAGTTCTACTTCAGTCTAGTTCATGAAATAATCAACTGCAACAATTGCAAACTTCACTCCTTCTTTGGATACCAGTAACACACCTATTATACCAAGTCCTCAAACTACAAATGGCCATGGCCTGACTGTCTATGTAAGCTATGGGGATGGGACTGGAGGAACCTTCGTAAACCTTTGGCACCTATCTCACTTTCTACTGTAATCTACCGCATTCCTGTTGACTATCAACCAAAAGTATCCATAGCGAAGAATCTTCCTTACCAAAATCTTCTCTCCAATGTGATCACTGCAACTTCCCTCATGCTCATCAGATAATATCTTCTTGACTTTTTCCTTAGTATCACATGTTGTAGGGGAGCGTAGAATCCTCTCCTATGCAGTACTCCTTCCTAGAAAATAAACCATTGTACTTTCCGCATGAGTTTTCTTCGTTCATTTCCCTCATTTGGGAGGGTTTCCTTCAGCAAATATTCCATGATTGGAGTCATCCACGACTCCTTCTCCACTTTGGTCTCCAAAATCCAATTGACATACATCTGGTCGATGCTTGGATCTGACACCTCAACTGGAACCAATCCTATAATTTGCACATCCCCAAAGCTGGCCATCTTGGTCAATGAATCGGCTTTTATACCTGGGAATGTGCATTATCGTGTAGTATTTGATACCATTCAAAAGTTCTAAAACTTTCGTCAAAGTAAAGGGCAAGTCTCATTCCTTAGCGTTAAATTCCTTCTTCGCCTTGCATACCACCAATTGAGAGTCGCTGTATATATACAATACTTTTACTCCTAATTATTTTGCTATCTCGAGTCCCGATATCGGGGTTTCATATTCGGCATCATTGTTTGTTATGGGGAACTCAAGCTTTAAGGCATAACAGATCAGTTCCTCCGGGGCTACTGGGATTTTTCTTAGCCCAGACCTACATTCATCTGATGCACTATTAGTATACAGTTTCCATGAGAAAGTTGGACCAAATCTTCCGCCATCTTTGCATTCTGGATGGTGAACTCAGCAATGGAGTCTGCCAATGCATGTCCTCATATCATCCTCCTAAGATGGTAGGATATACCATACTGGTTTGGCTTAATATTCCACTTCAGTAATCTTCCCTAAGTCTTGGGTTAGTGCAACACTAGTCTCAAGGGTTGATCAGTCAATGCTTTTATCAGATGATCCAAGAAATAGGGTTGTAATTTCCTTAAAGCAATCAAAAAGCAGTAAGCTAGCTTCTCTAATTTGGGATAATTCTTCTCTGCTCTGGTAAACCGCTTGATAACGTAATATACCGGCCTCTAGATTCTGGACTCCTCATGTACTAAGGCAACACTTAGTGTGTGGACAGACACTGCCAAGTAGATGAACAAGTCCTCTCCTTCCAAAGGCTTTGATAAGACTGGTTGTAACACCCCCACACCCCTCAGTATACCCAAAAAGGCACACTAAAAGATGTGGTGCATTGGGTATAGCTAAAAATTTACAGAGACTAAGATTCACAAGACAAAATAAATAAAACAGCGGAAACATTTAAATAGAAATCTTATTAGTCAAAATCAAACTTCATAAAGTAGAGTCATAAAACCAAATATACAAGGTGTCTCAAAATACCCAATGCATGTCTTATGAAAAGAAAATACCATCTTAGTCATATTAGAATACATAAACAAAACCATCCCTCTCAACAGTACCAGTCATCCAAACTCCAAAAAAAGAAAACTGGAAAAGAAGAAGAATACATGAAGATAAACCTCCGCAGCTGAACCTCCAAAGGAATCCGAAATCTACTATCTCTGCCTCTGCTGGCCTACGGGTGGGAAAAGGGAAATAGAGGAGTGGGTCGGACTAAAAGTCTAGTGAATGAAAGTAATTACTAGTATTCTTAAGTAAGGAAAAGATAATAGACTTTGCAACAGTTCTAGTATAGAAGAAAATAAAATAAAAGATAAAGCTGAAATAAAATACGGTTTAACCGTTCACTTTGATTAGATAGTTTGATTAGATTTTTTGTACTTTTCTTAGATAACTACTATTATTTTAGGCTGAAACCCTAATCCTACTTTAATTAGGCTGAAGTCCTAATTCTACCCTTTGATCGGCCTTCTATCTCTACTGCGCCTACTACGGACTAGACCCATTGGCCCCTACGTAAAAGATGCGGATTAGACCTTGTTGGTCTCTACGCAAAAGATACAGACTAGACCCTGTTGGTCCCTACGTAATAGACACCTACTACTGCGGACTAGACCATGTTGGTCCCTACGCAATAGATACCTACTTAGCGCTTGGAACTCAATAATGACTTATCAGCTAGCACTGAGGCCGCGCGCTCGACCACCATTAGGCTCACGCTATCTGTTGCTCCTTCCTTTTGACCTCTTATTTACCATTGCTCCAGCATAAGCGTGCCCTTGCCTCACTTGTGCTATTGTGAGACCACATGTGTCTGACTAAAGGGAATGTTGTTGGTACGGGTCCTATCTAACAAACAAAATCTAGTTGAGCCCCTTGTCCAAATCCCAATGATTAGAACTTTTATTTATTGACCTCTTATTTACCACCACTTCAGCATAAGCGTGTCCTAAAGAAAATGCTACTGGTACGGGTCTTACATTGATCTTTGCTTATTAACTTAGTATAAAAATAAGTCTCTATATCTGTAAAGGACTACCCCGTTGGACCTACAATACAGATCTTCTATATCAGTAAAGGACTACCCCGTTGGGCCTACAATACAGATATTGTATATCAGTACAGGACTATCCCGTTGGGCCTACAATACCGATCTTTTATATCTTGCTTATTAACTTAATCCAAAATCTAAGTTTATTAAAATAAGCATCTTCTGTTATTTTTACTTTATTTGCTTATTAACTTAATTTAAGTCTTAAAATAAGCCTTTTCTGTTATCTCTAATTATAACCTGTGTGTTATAATTTTGCTTATTAACTTAACCCAAGGTCTAAGTATAAAAATAATCTACTTTTGCTATTTCTTCTATTTTCTCTTTTTAGTTACAATTATATGTTATAACTAAGCTTGCAAATATCTTAAATTTGCTTATTTTAGTCTAAGTCCAATTCATTACAGTCTTCTTATTTTACATCCCATTTTCTGTAAATTCAGTGTTCTTATAATTTAGTCCATATTCGTGATTTATTCTATTCTATTTATTACATTCGCGTAAAAAAGGGAAATTAAAAAGAAACTGACAATTACAGAAGAAATCCCAAACGTAGAATAGATGTAAATAAAACGTAAATAACAGTAAATAACTATAAATATTGTAAATAACTGTAAATAATTGGAAAAGCTATAATTAACAATAAATAATTTGTAAATGACTGAAATAGAATAGCTAAAAGAAAATAGACTGAAAAACAAGTCTAAAACTGACTTAAATTAAACTGTAAATAAACTTGTATAAATGTTATCTCAAAATTGTAGAAAAACTACAACTATTGGAAACCTTATTATTTTAAATTACTTGAGAATCTAAAATAATTACTAAACACTCACCTATGGTCCTTAGCTCTTTCCTTTGGCCTTCCCGGATCCACTTGAGGGGTATAAAATATTTTAATTAAAAAGATTTCTCCTCGGAAAAATATTCCTTTTAAGGGTCCAGCCTCAGGCAATGAACCTAGATGGAGAAAATCTGAATGAGAAAAATAGCTTGGCCTAGGATCTTATTTATAGTGTCATGAAATTAAATCTGGTGCAACCACGTCATAGGCTCGATAGGAACCGTCGGATGGAAGCACGGACGCACAGGATTGGACAAAAGTTGCAAAATGACGTGTTAATATCGTTCTGGACGAAGCAATGTAAAAGAATGCATTCTTTGGGTGGGCGGGTCAACCTACCTGTCGACCTTCACTAGCAAGGGTCGACCTATAGGTCGACCTTGCCATTGTGAGGGTCGACCTTAGGGTCAACCTAGCCCCATATATATATATATATATATTTTCTTTCCTTTTTCTCATTTCTTCTTTAATTCATATCTTCTTCATACTAGCTCAAATTTTGACGTTCTATATATGGAAATTGACCAGAAAATTACCACGGACACAATGGTGCAACTCCCGTGGCTCAATTATGACAAAGTTATTTTATCATTTAATTAATTTGTTAATTAATTACTATAGCTTAAATTTTGGGTTGTTACATTCTTCCCTCCTTAAGGGATTTCGTCCCCGAAATCTCTAAGGATAGAGGAATGAAATAGTTTCATCCAAGTTCTATGACCAACTACTCAACCATCATCCATTACATCCATTGTCCTTAAGTTTTCTAATGGGATTTATGATACATATGCAATTGGTGTAGTGTCAATGTCCCTAACTAGCAAAAGATAAGGCGGTCTGACTGATTCAGTCGACCTCCTTTTATGCAATCATGTTTGTGCCATGTATCCAAATAAATGCAAATTCCCTAATGATAACTGAAGTTCTATATGCGTGCTACAACCATCATCCAAATGCAACAATCATGTGATAATCATCCATTTATAGCAACCATGGAAAATAAAATAAAAATTCAAATGCACACATATCCATATGCATATGCTCTAATGTCCTAGTTAGGCCGATCCCTAAGAGATAATAGTGTCTAGTGTAAGTATATGCGTCCATTAGCATCCACTTGCAACCACTAGTATCCATCATACATAACATGTTCTAATAACATGTTTACATCAAATCCTACCATCCATAGGTTAAATCCTAAAATCTACCCTCCTAAAGGATAATAAAGGAAAGAACCTGTTCAAAACTAAAGATGGAAATAGGAAATTCAAAATTGATTATCAAAGAGATGTGGATAAGAGGTATGTATTCTCTCCTAATTAAATCAATCTTCTCTGAAGTCTCTTTAATCATGTCGGGACCAAGTAGAAATCTCTTTGTAGACTCTAACCAACATGAAAGCGACTTGCACGGTCTTCCATAAAGAGCTTCGAAAGGTGTCATTCCAATACTAGCTTGAAACTATTATTATATGCGAATTCTACTAAAGGAAGATGCTCCTTCCATGTTCCTCGAAATCAAGAATTCACATCCCCAACCATGTGTGTCTTACCATCTTACTATTATCACCATATTATTCTCCTATAGTCTTCATACATAAAGCAACAATCCTAGGTTCTCACTAGAGTCTTATACACTTTACGGAAACTTCTATTATTACTTCTAAAAGTAATCACTACTATCTCCTATATAGCTTTACACTTTTTCCATCACACCTAGGAAATGATTTCTATCTACTCCACATTTAAAAGTTTGGTTTGGAATTTATTATTTCAAAAACTAAAGCTTCTAAATTTTTAAAACATCAAATCCTAATATTTTTGCTTTTAAAAGTGTTATTTTCAAATTTCTATTAAATTCAAAGGTGCTTGGTTACCTAACATTTTATCTTTCTAGACTTGCATTCTTACAGCTTTCTATAAAAATTGGGATTTTTAAAAATAATTGTTACTAAGTTTTTCGCTTCCAAAAACTTATTTACTTTTTCACCAAACCATTTTTCTTTCAAAATATCTTTAAAATGTCCTTATGTGTTTTCAAAACATCTTCTTATTACACCTAATGGTTTTATACCTTAACGTATTGGAATTACTTTCTTATGAGAAATTATTAATGCTAAAACCTTTTATGAATCCTTTAAAAGAGGATTTCATGTTTATGTGAAATTACAAGGAACTTATTTTATGTTTTTTTTTCGAAATAGGCTATACAAAATATGGTGCTTCCCATACCTTGTATATCTCTTTCACATATTCCTTATAACTTGCACACAACATCTTTATTTATAATTTGGTTTCATAGCAAATTTTATCATTATTCATTTCGTTCCAATAGATTAAAGTATTTTTAATCTATATTCTCAATAGACAATTTCTATAAAATTTATTAATTTCCAAATACTTAACTTACACTTTTCTTTTCAGAAAAACTCATTTTCAAAACTGTTTTAATATATCCATAACTAGAAAACATTCGCTCATACTTATTTAAATAATAAGTGTACTCACAAACCATTTTGTTTCTATACTTAGAAATTATCTTTAAAATCACTTTTATTTGGGTCAAAAAAGATGTTGCGTAAAACACTGTTACTACAACCCAAAAATACTTTTGTATGGATTTAATACTAATAAATCTCACATACTATGTAAAAACATTTCCTTTGGGAGTCACCTACTATAACAATAGTGTTATAGCCTATGCCCCCCTTTATTTTCACGAAAACACTATTACAACAATAAATGTTGTAACCTATGTTGATACTTAATACACTCTAGGTTTTTATATTTAAAATCTTCGTTTACCTACAAAGAAACTAGCGAGCAATATATGCTTTAAATTTCATACCCAATATTTTCTTTCTCTAAAATGTTAACAACGAAAATTTTCAATTTTTCAATTCTAACAATTTCATTTTATTAGGCTAAACATAAGGTGGATTTTCTTCTTACTACCCTAGGAGTACCCTTCCCAAACATTGGTAATCTCATTACTAAAGTGTTTTATTCCTATTCCTCTCTTATATTTATTTCAAGGCACTACCGTTAAATCCACTTATCTGAAACGATTAATTTTTTTCAATTATCCATACATGGGCTTTCTTGTTTTCAACTGAATCTATTGTACATCTCCAATCTTTGCCTACAACCTTTTGGATTTCTATAATCCGAACTTAAACGTACAAAATTGTTTCTTAAAATCTTTCCATGTGTTGACCTTCTCTATGCCCCAAGAAACTCACTTCCTTAAGCCAAAAGTGACACTTCGAGAACTTTGCCCTCAACTGATGAACACGAAGTGTACGAAGAACCTCCTCTAAATGAACAGCATGCCCCTCCATACTCTTGGAAAACACCAAAATGTTGTCCACAAATACCACTACGAACTTATTTAGGACATCTCTAAAAACATGACTCATCAAATCCACAAAATAAGTTGGAGCATTGGTTAGCCCAAAATGCATAACCAACTACTCAAAGAATCCATCGGGTGTCCTAAATGTCGTCTTATCAATGTTATCGTCAGCGACCCTAAGCTGATGAAATCTAGTGGCTAAATAAAGTTGAGAAAAGACCGAAGAGCCAACTAACTAGTCGAAAAATCATTTATCCTAGGAAGTGGATAACGGTTCTTCTTCGCGAGCTTATTCAACTCTCTATAGTCTACGCAAAGTCGAAGGGAACCATCCGCCTTAGTGACAAAGACAACTGGTGCTCCCCACTCAGATATGCTCCTCCTGATGAAGCCTTTCTCCAATAACTCATGAATCTGCTTGCTTAACTCCTTCCTCTCCCTAGGTGCCATGTGTCTCATGGGTAATGCTACTGGCTCAGCATTGTCATTCAAATAGATTCTGAAGTCAATCTCTCTCTTAGGGGGTAGTCCCCTAACCTCCTAAAAGACGTTCGGGAAATCTATGAGGATCGGAACTGAATCTAACTCTACGGATGATGAATCGAGGGAATAAAGGAAGCTCAACAAGACTGGCCCCTGTGGGTCGTAAGAAACCTCGAGAGTCCTACCGCTGCATGTCTCTGGTCTAATGACTCTCCTCTCGCAGTCTAATATCGTTCCTTAAGTGGATACCCAATCCATTCCCAAAATCATCCCATACCCTAAAAATTCCAATACATAGGCATCACAGTCAAAATCCATGCCTATAAAAAATTTCAAACCCTACAAATCATGGATAAATAACCGATCCTCCTATGGGGTTTGAAACTGCCATGAGGTCTACTACTAAAGAGATATCTAAGTGCAAACAATCAAACATGGAAAGAGTGTGATACTCCATAGTCAAAAAGAGTCCGAGTAGGAAAAATCCGAAATAGAAATCAAATCTTCTACAAAGGTTTTCCTACCTCGATCTGGTCTACTACTAGAAGGTGCTGCATCCAAAGCCTGTACTTGCATTGTAGGTGTGCCTGCTCTCTGCCCCGTTCTCTGAGGACAAGCTCTACTAAGGTGACCAGGCTGCCCACAACTATAACACCTTCCCTTCATCATCTTATTCGTACCGTCCCTTGCGTAACGATCAACTAGTCCACAGCTATTGCATTTCCCGCTTTTCTTGATCCGCTTCTAAGGTCCTCCTTCTGTCCTCTTGTCCTTATCCTCCTTGTTCTTCCACCACGGCTTCTTAGAGCTTTCTAATCTAGGAACCTCTTTAAGCTCTTCCTTTAGCTGCCTAGCTTGTGTCTCCTCGAAATCCTTTGTGCTAAAAAATGTTCTGCCTCCTATACTAGTGAAGTCCTTGCATAGCTTAGAAAAATCAGCTGTTGTAGGTAGATTAAAGGGATTTCCATCTACTGGTGCTGTATTAGGTGCTTGTCCATGCACCTCTGGTACGATAGCTCTATGGAACCAATCAGCCATACTATGCAAAGAAAAGAGAATTTAGGTTCGAAGGAAGATTGAACTGGACTTTGAGGGGATTTTTATAAAACTCTTTTATACTTGAAAACTATTTATAAGATTTTCTTTCTGAAAAATACCTTTAAACAGGTTATTTTGAAAAATACTTTACTTTTAAAACAAATTTTTTTAGGAATCCTATAACCTTAGGCTTTGATACCAAATGAAAAACCCCACACCCCTTAGTATACCTAAAAAGGCACACTAAAAGATGTCGTGCGTTTTAGGTATAGCTAAAAACTTACAGAGACTAAGATTCACAAGACAAAATAAATAAAACAGCGAAAACATTTAAATAGAAATCTTATTAGTCAAAATCAAACTTCATAAAGTAGAGTCATAAAACCAAATACACAAGGTGTCTCAAAATACCCAATGCATGTCTTATGAAAAGAAAATACCATCTTAGTCGTATCAGAGTACATAAACAAAACCATCCCTCTCAACAGTACCAGTACATCCAAACTCCAAAAAAAGAAAGCTGGAAAAGAAGAATACATGAAGATAAATCTCCGCGGCTAAACCTCCAAAGGAATTCGAAATCTACTATCCCTGCCTCTACTGGCCTATGGGGGTAAAAGGGAAATAGAGGAGTGGGTCAGTCTAAAAGTCTGGTGAATGAAAGTAATTACTAGTATTCTTAAGCAAGGTAAAGATAATAGACTTTGCAACAGTTCTAGTATAGAACGAAATAAAAGAAAAGACAAAGTTGGAATAAAATACAGTTTA
Organism: Allium fistulosum; assembly: GCA_030737815.1. Lineage (NCBI taxonomy): Eukaryota > Viridiplantae > Streptophyta > Magnoliopsida > Asparagales > Amaryllidaceae > Allium > Allium fistulosum. Next base: position 489,441,305 of record CM060905.1, on the reverse strand, counting down.
ACCGTTCGCTTTGATTAGATAGTTCGATTAGATTTTTTGCACTTCTCTTGGATAACTGCTTTGATTAGGCTGAAACCCTAATCCCACTTTAATTAGGCTGGAGTCCAAATTTAACCCTTTGATCGGCCTTCTATCTCTATTGCGCCTACTACGGACTAGACCCATTGGCCCCTAGGTAAAAGATGCGGACTAGACCCTGTTGGTCCCTACGCAAAAGATACGGACTAGACCCTGTTGGTCCCTACGTAATAGACACCTACTACTGCGGACTAGACCATGTTGGTCCCTACGCAATAGATACCTACTTAGCGCTTGGAACTCAATAACGACTTATCAGCTAGCACTGAGGCCGCGCGCTCGACCACCATTAGGCTCACGCTATCTGTTGCTCCTTCCTTTTGACCTCTTATTTACCACTGCTCCAGCATAAGCCTGTCCTTGCCTCACTTGTGATATTGTGAGACCACCTGTGTCTGACTAAAGGGAATGATGTTGGTACGGGTCCTATCTAACAAACAAAATCTAGTTGAGCCCCTTGTCCAAATCCCCATGATTTGAACTTTTATTTATTGACCTCTTATTTACCACCACTTCAGCATAAGCGTGTCCTAAAGGAAATGCTACTGGTATGGGTCTTACGTTTATCTTTGCTTATTAACTTAGTATAAAAATAAGTCTCTATATCTATAAAGGACTACCCCGTTGGACCTACAATACAGATCTTCTATATCAGTAAAGGACTACCCCGTTGGGCCTACAATACAGATATTCTGTATCAGTACAGGACTATCCCGTTGGGCCTACAATACTGATCTTCTATATCTTGCTTATTAACTTAATCCAAAATTTAAGTTTATTAAAATAAGCATCTTCTGTTATTTTTACTTTATTTTCTTATTAACTTAATTTAAGTCTTAAAATAAGCCTTTTCTGTTATCTCTAATTATAACTTGTGTGTTATAATTCTGCTTATTAACTTAACCCAAGGTCTAAGTATAAAAATAAGCTACTTTTGCTATTTCTTCTATTTTCTCTTTTTAGTTACAACTATATGTTATAACTAAGCTTTCAAATATCTTAAATTTGCTTATTTCAGTTAAAGTCTAATTTATTACAGTCTTCTTATTTCACATCCCAATTTCTGTAAATTCAGTGTTCTTATAATTTAGTCCATATTCATGATTTATTCTATTCTATTTATTCCATTCGCGTAAAAAAGGGAAATTAAAAAGAAACTGACAATTACAGAGGAAATTCCAAACGTAGAAAGATGTAAATAAAACGTAAATAACAGTAAATAACTATAGATACTGTAAATAACTGTAAATAATTGGAAAAGCTATAATTAACAATAAATAATTTGTAAATGACTGAAATAGAATAGCTAAAAGAAAATAGACTGAAAAACAAGTCTAAAACTTACTTAAATTAAACTGTAAATAAACTTGTATAAAGGTTATCCCAAAATTGTAGAAAAACTACAACTATTGGAAACCCTATTATTTTAAATTACTTAAGAATCTTAAATAATTACTAAACATTCACCTGTGGTCTTTAGCTCTTTCCTTTGGCCTTCCCGGATCCACTTGAGGGGTATAAAATATTTTAATTAAAAAGATTTCTCCTCGGAAAAATATTCCTTTTAAGGTCCAGCCTCAGGCAATGAACCCAGATAGAGAAAATCTGAATGAGAAAAATAGCTAGGCCTAGGGTCTTATTTATAGTGTTACTTGTGGATCTTAGACCGTTGGATTTGGAGATTAAATCTGGTGCAACTACGTCATAGGCTCGATAGGAACCGTCGGATGGAAGCACGGACGCATAGGATTGGACAAAAGTTGCAAAATGACGTGTTAATATCGTTCTGGACGAAGTAATGTAAAAGAATGCATTCTTTGGGTAGGCGGGTTAACCTACCTGTCAACCTTCACTAGCAAGGGTCGACCTTGCCATTGTGAGGGTCCACCTTAGGTTGACCTAGCCCCATATATATATTTCTTTTTTCTTGCTTCTTCTTTAATTCATATCTTTTTCATACTAGCTCGAATTTTGACATTCTATATATGGAAATTGACCAGAAAATTAACACGGACACAATGGTGCAACTCCCATGGCTCAATTCTGATAATTTCAAAAAGTTATTTTATCATTTAATTAATTGCTATAGCTTAAATTTTAGGTTGTTACACTTGTGGTCTCTCTATGTGATCGAGTAAAGCCTGGAAAGCTTTCTGACATTCCTCTGTCTAGACAAACTTTCCTTTTTCTTTTTTGAGGACATTGAAGAACATCAAACATTTACCTATCGCCTTTGAGATGAATCAACTCAGTGCAGCGACATTTCGTTCAAAGTTTGCATTTCCCTCGTCGTCTTTAGGGCCTTAACATCTATCAATACTCTAATCTTCTTTGGATTAGCTTCTATGCCCCTCAAGTTTACTATGTAATCAAAAAAAATTCCTGATGCGACTCTGAAAGAACATTTCAATGGATTGAGCTTTATTCCATACTTTCGAAGCACATCAAACATCTCTGAGAGATCTCGCATGTGGTTTACCGATCGTGTTGACTTCACTAGCATATCATCTATCTATACCTCCATTGTTCGTATAATCAGATCTTTGAACATCGAATTTTCCAATTGTTGGTACATAGCTCCAACGTTCTTCAGACCGAATGGCCTCATTCGGTAATAATATAATCCAAGTCGGTAATCAAACTAGTATGTTCTTGATTTGGAATATGCATTGCTAATTGATTGTAGCTAGAATATGCATCCATGAAGGACAATAGTTTATATCCTGCAGTTAAGTCTATGAGTTGGTCAATCTTCGGTAGATGGAAACTGCCCTTTGGGTATGCTTTATTCAAATCTAAATAAACGATGCATGTCCTCCATTTTCCATTAGATTTCTTGACCAGCACTGGATTCGATACTCATTCAGGGTATAGAGCATCACGGATGAAGCCATTAGCTTTCCGTTTGTCCACTTCTTCCTTCAACATAGGGGATCGCTTCGGACCCAAACTGTGGCTTTTCTACTTCACAGAAGGACATCGTGGGTCTACATTCAACGTACGACATGCTTTCTTCGACGAGATTCCACACATATCAGAATGCGTCAAAGCAACTACATCCAGGTTTTCCCATAGAAACCCAACCAACTCTTTCTTCATCTTCAGGTCAAGCCGAGATCCAATCTTTAAGACCCGAGTGGGGTCATCCTCATCGATCGGGATGTAAATCTTCAGCTTGGCTAGGACTGCCCTCGCATCCTCTGGCTCTTTCCTTAGATCCATAGATTTGTAAAAATTACTATTCTGTTTGAGCCAGGGCTTAGGCGGTGGTTGCTATGCATCAGTCGTTTTGATGCAAAAGCTCTTCTTTACACCCTTTCCCTACTCACATCGGTTCGCCTCTCTCAGCTCTGTGACGTAGCACTCACATCTAGTCCCCTAGTCTCTCTGGGCAGCTCCTACTTCATCCTCCATAGGAAATTTCATCATTAAACATTATAAAGCTAGGGCCACCCTGAAACTGGCAAGGGCTGGTTGGCCTAAGAAAGCGTTATAAGCAAAATATATATCAATCACAACGAAGTACTACATCCGTACTCTCTTGCAGTCACCTTCACTAAGCTCTACTAATAAATCAACACAACCAATAGGCTTTGTCACCTCTTCGGTAAACCCTTGGATACGGGATTTGCATGGCTTCGGGTTATGTCCATCAATACTCATCTGACTGAAAGTTTTCTTAAACAAAATATTAACTGAGCTCCCATAATCAATGAGAAATCATTTCACGGTAACTAGATAGATAATGACAGTTATCACCAAAGGGTCAAGCATCGGCACTTGCACCACATTTGCATCTTGATTCTGAAAAACTATATCATCGGTCATCGTTTTCTATTGTTTTGCTAGAGGTTTATCTTTTATAGAAAAAAAACTCTCCTGAACAACATGCCTCAACGAACATTGTATCTCTCCATCTAATTCCAATCTTTCTCGACTGGATGAGGTCCACTAGTAATGGTGTTGATCATTATTCATTTTTCAAACTACCTAGGTTCTTCTTCGCTAGGCCCGGCCTGACCCCATTGAGCCATCTGCCCTGGGATCTATTATTTGTCAGCCTACTCTCCTACGGGTCTTTCATAAACGGTTGTAGTTTCTTTTTCCTGATTAAATCTTCAATTACATCCCTCAAATGCCGACACTCACTACTGTTGTGTCGTGAATCTCATGGAAACGAAAATACTTCCTTGAGAGCTTCTCTCATTCGTTTGAATCTCTACGAGCCAACTTTTTTAAATTCTTTGTACCTTGTGCCGTAAGGTAAATGTTTTCGATGATATCATTCGGAGGGGTATAATCTTCATCCTTTAAATATCTTGGGCACTTTTGAAGTCTGGCTCCCTTCCACCAGCGCCCTAGTTTCCTCTTTGTTGATTGTTGTTCTTATTTCTAACATTGATCGCAACGTTTTCGGCACTCTCTCCGATTTACTTTATAGCAACGTTGCTACGCACAACTTCAGTCAATTGTCTTCCACCGGCCTTACCGATGGCCATATATGCCTCTTCCAAGCATAGGAGTTAGGTCGCCTTTTGGTAGAACTCCTCCATGTTGGGTGACTGCTTCATCTTCATCCATCCTCGAAAATTCATATGCAGATGTGTCCCTTAGATCAATGACATCATCATGATATCTTCCTTCGCATTACTCACTTCGATCACAGCGGTATTGAATCCACTGAAAAAAATTCTTTAAAGTTTCCCCCTGGACCTTAAAGGATACTCGACAGGGACATCACATCCTTTGGTCGAGCAATGCAGAGCCTGAACTGCTCGATAAACCTTCTAGCCAATTGATTGAATAAAGATATGGATCTCGACAACGAGTCAAGTAAACCGCATCATAGCTACCCCTTCAAGGAATATTGGGAAACGTCTACATTTCATGGTGTTAGTTGACTTGGCAACATCCATGTGACACTTGTACATTAAAAGATGATATCTTGGATTTATTGTTCGATTGTATGACGGCATTGTAGGCATCACAAACCTTCTAGGATACTTTGCATGTAGAATATTCCCTATGAAAGGAGTCCTACTAGGTGGTGAACCACAATCATCATTGCTCTTGCGATGGTTCTCATTCACTAGCATTCTTACCATATCAGCTATATATATTATGGATCATCTGCATAGATTGGATGGCGATCATCATGGTTGTCCCCAGTGTTCGGCTCGACAAACGCTCTCGGTCAGTCCAATGACATCTGGGTTCCCCTATCCCCGGGAGAGCTGTTCATCCAGCCGTTCGTTGTCTACGTTCTCTCCATGATGGTTCAGTGGCGTATGTTTGAACACCACCACTCCGACCACCAATTATAGCTTAGCATCAACACCAACTTCTTCCTGGAACTCACTATATAATTCCTTAATAACGACTCGGGGTCTCAACAGAATACCGAGTCCTGGGGTTAACTCGATGCCGAGTTGTGATCTATCAATTTGAGTTTTCTCAGATCCCATCATCGAAGTCCCAGCTTCCCCTCTCTTCATCTTCTATTTTCCATCTCTTCAGTTTCTGCTTGACAAAAAAGAACTCTCTTCTTTTGAAGCAGAAGATGATAACTCCTTCTGACTCTTACTCCGTCTCTGGGATAGTTGAGTCATCAAATCAATATTTTCCTTCATCTACTGCAGCATAGCATTCCGACTCTCTATCATCTTTCTATTCATCTACATCGCCATTCTATCTAAATCAACTATAGGCAACATCTCCGGTGCACATGGAATTTTAGCATTAATGGTTGATCTATCTCTTCCTCGTATTGAGAACCTTAATTTTCAGCATCGTTGGTAGGTCTCAAGCAGTTAATTTTTCTTTGGCGTTTTTGGGTGCCATGGCTTTTCTGGATCCTATGGTAGACTCTTTTCAAATATAAGTAATCATGGATTTTCTAACATCAATTTCTAGATCTAACTTACGAATAGTAGTAACCCAAAGATTCAAGGTAGATCCAAAAGTGAAAATTTCAAGATCTCTTAATAAAAGCATCAAAAGTGAGACAAACACTCAATCAATATGTAAGCAGTAGTTATAGAAATAAAAAAATGAAAATGAGGAAACAATACAATAGATTTATGGTGCTTTGGAAAATACACCGGCATATGTCTTCCATAAACTCATTTAATGATTTCTAACTTTCTTTACAGCAGTAATTGTAACACCCTACCTCTATACCCATACTATCCAAGAGTACTACTAAGTAATACTGTCGGATAATATGGATAACGAGACTATATAGGGTACATACATGAATATTCCATTGGGCTAACACTAGTACATATTTAAACATCGAATAGATAACTGACCTATACGTATCCAGCATCGACACAAAACAATAAACACGTGTGCCTTTAGGATATAATATTACATAATATACAGTATATAACGGAAAACACAGAGTCAGAATCGCGGTGATAATATATATAATATATAATATACAATGCATGTCCAAAATACATCTCAAGAATATACATACATGAAGTATATCATATATAATAACATACAACTAAACTTTGTAACTAGCCTCCACTATGCCTAGTAAACACAAGCTGGTCTCATCGTCCTTGTACCTGAAATATTTTAGAATGACCCTTGTATTACATAAATAACACATGGATTAGACTATGCCTAAATCAAAGGGTCGATCAACATATTAACTCAATATATGCATGGAATAATGTAATAATAGTATCATCAATGTAACGAACCGTATTTTTAATGATCGAATATTTAAATAGTTAATTTAAATACTTAATCATTAATTAAATGAAGGCCCAAAAATATGATTTTTTGTATACTGCCGAATTAGGACTCGAGACCACTTCCGTTGAGTTTGGATTGATGTTGCAAATTGAAATGAGGATAAGGATCGTTATATTTTGAAACTAGATGATCCGATGGTCAAAATGATCTTGAAGTATGCGAAATTAGCATCTCGAGGTGCAGTCTCAGATGGCGACGAGATTAGTACTGTTGGATCCAGAAAAATGAGGTGATGTACGCAGATGAGTTTCGTGGCGATCGGGCGAGTCGTGTGATCGTACGGACTCGAACGTATAGCCATTTGTTTGAAAAATTAAATAAATGGGATAATAAATATTATATAAATCCCAAAATCAAAATCCTTCCCTCCAAAAATCATTTTCCTCTTATTGTAGCAACCTGGAGAAAAGGAATTGTGGTTGATCTCATCTTGATCTTCAAAAATTAATTTCTCCTCATCCGCTCCACTAAAAATCACGAAACCAAATCCAACGCATTCGTATCGATGAGAGCTTCGATTCTATATGCTCAATCTAAGGTTTAGTGATGTTTGGCCGAGATTGACCCTATTGCCGTGAATTAGGGTTCGGCTTGATTGGATCTTGGAGCGACGATGGATGGATCAATGACTACCATCGTATTTCTTGCGTCGAGCCACACCTTGTCGCACCACTTGGAGGAAATCTGATCGCCTGAGATAGATCACGACATCTAGATGAGGAAGAGCATGCAAGTAGGTTGTAATTGCACATGTGTGATCGAATGGCTTGTCGTGATGATCATCGTGAAGAGAACGAGTTAGGAAGCGCGTAGGCGAAGATGGATTAGGAAATCGTGGAGTAATTATCGAGAAATTGGCATGTATGTACAAGGTGAGATGGGTTTTGTGTACAACATGTAGCAATTGAGTAGAGAAGATGATGTATGAGGTAAGTAATTAGTTAATTAGATTATTAATTAGTTAATTAATGATTTTGTAAATACCGATTCTTATTTTGGTCATATCTTTTGCATACGAGGTCCGTTTTAGATGTGGTTTCTTGCGTTACGCTCGTGATGGTGAGATCTATATTTTGGCCATAGTTTGGATAGATTAGAATGAGGTGAGTGATCTTGTCTCTCACTAAACTATAATTGGTTGGATAGTATTAGATTGACGCTCGAGAATGATTTTTGGTTTTAAATTGTGATATTATTATACTTATACAGCAGCTATATTTTTATAAAAGAAAATAAATTAATTTAAAATGATTTATAAAGAATATCACATATCCTCCATCAATGTTCCATACTTAGGGAATTATTAGATTATAGCAATTATTGATATGATTTCCCACATTTATTGATATTGATGGATTGTTTTGTTGTATATATGTTGTTTTGGATGGATGTGAAACACCCCCACACCCCTTAATATACCCAAAAAGGGTACACTAAAGGATGTGGTGCATTGTAGATATAGCTAAAGCATCACAAAGACTAAGATTCACAAGGCAAATAAGTAAAAACAGCGAAAACATTTAAAATAATAACTTATCATTCAAAATTAAACTTCATTTCAAAATAAGTCATAAAATATAACATGCCTCAAAACTCAAAACTCAAAATCTCTCATGTCTCATGACAATACATCTCAGTCTCATATAATCAGGGTACAAAAGTAACAATAATAAAAGTAATCCCTCTCACAAGTACCAATCCATCATAAGCCAAATGAAAATGATGAAAAGTAGAAGAATACATCTGAAATGAGAAAACTCCGGGAATGGATCTCCAAGCAACCTGAATCAACTCAATTATGCTGGCCTATTGGGGGGAAAGGGGGAGAAATATAGGAGTGGGTCAGACAATAAGTCTGGTGAGTGAAAGTAATTACTAGCATTTCTAAGCAAGATAAAGATAATAGACTAAGCAATAGTTCTAGTTTGAAAGGAAAATACAGAAAAGATAAAAGTGGGGTAAAATACTATTTTTGATTCTGTTTGATTGTTTGCTTTGATAATTTGATTGTTTACACTTGTCTTAAACTGCTGTGATTAGGCTGAAACCCAAATCCTATCTTAACTGCTAACTTGATTAGGCTAAAATTCTAATTCTACCCTTTGATCGGTGTATTCTATCTCTGTTGTGTCACTGTGAACCAATCTTGTTGGTCACAGCAAAAAGACACCTCTGTAGCGCGTAGGATGCAGTAGCGAATTATTTACCCTAATCGATGCCGCACGCTCGGTCATCGCCGGTACACACTAACTGTCTCCCCCTATTTGACCCTTTATTTACCCTAATCAGCATAAGCGTGCCCAGCCTCACCTAACTGTTGTGAGACCATCAGTCCTAGACTTGAAAGGGAATGCTGCCCAGCCTCACCTAACTGTTGTGAGACCATCAGTCCTAGACCTGAAAGGGAATGCTTCCGGTACTGGTTCTAACAAACAGTCCTCTAGTTTTGCACCCCTTGCCCAAATCCCCAGATTTGAGCCTCTATCTATTGGCCACTTATTTACCCTAATCAGCATATGCGTGTCCCAGCCTCACCTACTGTTGTGAGACCATCAGTCCTAGATCTGAAAGGGAATGCTGTCGGTACAGGCCCTACTTCTATATTTGCTTATTAGCTTAATCTAAGTTTTAAAATAAGCCTCTTCAGTTATTTCTGCTATATTTGTTTATTTGCTTAATCCAAGATCTATGTTTTAAAATAAGGCTCTTCTGTTCTTTCTTTCATTCTAATTATAACCTATGTTATAATTGTTACTTTCCTATTTTCTCTTCTTCGTTATAACCACTTGTTATAATTATGCTTGCAAATATCTTAAATTTTTCCTGTTTCAGTCCATCTCTATTTTATTTTAGTTTTTCTTATTTTACATCTGAATTTTGTAAATTTAGTGTTTTTCTATTTTAATCCATATTAGCAAATTCTTCACTTTTAAATTTATTCGCGTAAAAACGGATTAAATCTCTATAAAAAGAAACTAACATTTACAGGCTAAATTCTAACTTTAAATAGATGTAAATAACTGCAAATAACTGAAAAAATAGCTGAATAAAAATAGACTGAAAAGAAATTCTAAATTTTACTTAAAAACTAACTGTAAATAACTTATATAAAAACTGTTTCAAAATTGTAGAAAAACTACAATTGTTAGGAACCCTGTTATTTTAAATTACTTAAAAATCTAAAATAATTACAAAACACTCACATGTGGTCCCTAGCTCTATGCCTTCCTGGATCCACTTCAAGGGCGTAGAATATTTTTATCAAAAAGATCTTCTCCCTAGAAAAAATTTCTATTTAGGGTTCAGCCTCGGGCAATGAACCCAATTGGGAGAAAATCTGAATGAGAAAAATAGCTAGGCCTAGGGTTCTATTTATAGTGTAACTTAGGGATCTTAGGCCGTTGGATTTGAAGATTAAATCTGGTGCAACCACGTCATAGACTCGCTAGGAACCGTCGGATGCAACTAAGAACGCACGAGATTGCTCAAAAATCAAGTTTTAACGTCATTGCTCGTACTGGACAATTCTTTGTCCAGTGACAAAGGCGGGTCGACTTCACCTATAGGTGGGTCGACCTATGTATATTGGGGGTCGACCTAGGCCCTTGTTATATATATTTTTTTCGTTTTCATTTGATTTCTTATTTCTTTCGTAACTTCTTCATACTGACTCGGATTTTGACAAGTTATATATGGAAATTGGTCAGAAAATCGCCACGGACCCAATGGTGCAACTCCCGTAGCTCGATTCTGACAATTTCATAAACTTATTTTATTATTAAATTAATTCGTTAATTAATTATTATAGCTCAAATTTTGGGTTGTTACATTCTCCCCTCCTTAAAGGATTTCGCCCTCAAAATCTCCAAGGATAGAAGAATGAAATAAATATTTTCATCCAAATTCTACAACCACATATTCAACCATCATACATTTCATCCATTGTCCTTAAGCTTTCTAATGAAACTTATGTTATATGCAATAGTGTAGTGTCAATGTCCCTAACTAATGCCAAAGATTAGGCGGTCTACTGATTCGGTTGACCTCCTTTTATGCAATCATGTCCGTGCCATGTATCCAAATGAATGCAAATTTCCTAATGATAACTGTTAGTTCTATATGTGTGCTACAATCATCATCCAAATGCAACAATCATATGATAATCACTCATTATAGCAACCATGAAATAAAATAAAAATGCAAGTGCACACACATCAATATGCATATGCTTTAGTGACCTAGTTAGGTCGATCCCTAAGAGATAATAGTGCCTAGTGTGTGTGTATGCGTCCATTAGCATCCACTAGCAAACACTTGCAACCACTAGCGTCTAACATACATAACATGTTCTAGTAACATGTTTACATTCAGTCCTACCATCCATAGGTTAAACCCTAAGATCTACCCTCCCAAAGGATACTAAAGGAAAGAACCTATTCAAAACTAAAGATGGAAATAGGAAATTCAAGGCATACCATCGAAAAGATGCGGATAAGAGATACGTATTTTCTCCTCAGCCTCCCACATAGTGTCCTTAATACTATCTCCCCATTGCACCTTAACCAATGGGACTTCCTTATTCCTAAGCTTCTTGATATCATGCCCAATGATCTTGGTAGGAATACGACGAACTGATGCTTCTCTCTCCACTTCAACTTCCTCAAGTTGGCTAGGTTCCACTACCTCTGCCGAATCATGTAAGCACTTTCTCAAGTGCAAAACATGAAAAACATCATGAACTCCCGCGAGCCTCTCTGGTAGCTTTATTCGATATGTCATCTTCCCTACACTTTCCACAATGGGGAATGGTCCTACGAATCTGGGAGCAAGTTTCCCATTTGATCCAAACATCACTACCTTTCTTAGCGGAGATACCTTAATGAAAACCAAATCTCCTACCTTGAAATCAATATCCCTTCTCTGCTTATCTACGTAGGATTTCTACCTATCTTGGGCCATCTTCATTCTTCTTCTAATCAAATTAATCTTTTATGAAGTCTCTATAACCATGTCGGGACCAAGTAGCAATATTTCTGTAGACTCCAACCAACACGAAGGCGACTTGCAAGGTCTTCCATAAAGGGCTTCAAAAGGAGCCATCCCAATGCTAGCCTAAAAACTGTTGTTATAAGCGAATTCCACTAAAGGAAGGTACTCCTCCCAAGTCCCTCCAAAATCAAGAATGCACATCCTCAGCAAATCCTCAAGAACTCTATTAACTCACTCTGTTTGGCCATCTGTTTGAGGGTGATAGGCCGTACTCAACCTAAGTTGTGTCCCTAAAGCCTCTTGCAAGCTCCTCCAAACTCGCTAGTAAAGATAGGGTTTCTGTCGCTCATTATGCTAGAGGGAACTCCATGAAGTCGGACTATCTCACAAACGCATATGGATGCCAAATAAGGTGTTGTCCTCTTACTCTTGATCGGAATAAAGTGGGCGCTCTTAGTCAAACGATCTACAATCACCCAAGTACTGGTATTCCCCTTCCTAGATCGGGGTAAACCATCTATGAAGTCCATCGAAACACTATCCCACTTCCATTCGGGTACATCCAATGATTGAAGCAATCCGCCAGGCCTATGCTGCTTCGCCTTAACTCTTTGGCACACAAGACACTTAGCCAAAAACTCTGCTACATCCTTCTTCATTCCACTCCAATAAAACACTCTCTTCATGTCCCTATAGATCTTATCACCACCCGGATGAATAGTCATCCGAGAATGGTGTGCCTCTGCTAGAACTGCTCTCATCAAATCACCTATGCGGGGAACACAAAGTCTTCCATCTCTCCTTAGCCACCCTTTACCATCGATGGAATAGTGTTGGAGATGTCTAGAGACCTCTCCTCTGTTAATCCTCTCCAGAATATCCACAAGCTCTGAATCCTCTTGCTGCCTTGAGCCAATCTGATCTATGAGGGTAGGCTTAACCTCAAGTGTTGAAATCTTAGCAAAATCCCTGATAAACTTCCTATAATAACCAACCAAACCTAGGAAGTTTCTAACTTCGGTAGCGTTCTTGGGGGCCTTCCAATCCTATACTGCCACTATCTTAGCAGGATCCACAGCTAAACCCTCTCTTGAGACTACATGCCCCAAGAAACGCACCTCCTCATGCCAAAAGTGACACTTCGAGAACCTTGCCTTCAACTGATGAACACGAAGTGTACGAAGAACCTACTCAAGATGAATAGCATGCTCTTCCATACTCTTGGAAAACACCAAAATGTCATCCACAAACACTACAACGAACTTATTTAGGACATCTCAAAAAACACGGCTCATCAAATCTACAAATAGGCTGGGGCATTGGTCAGCCCAAACGGCATTACCAACCACTCAAAGAATCCATCGGGTGTCCTAAATGCTGCCTTATTGATGCTATCGTCAGTGACCCTAAGTGATGGAATCTAGTGGCTAAGTCAAGCTGAGAAAATACTGAAGAGCCAACCAATTGATTGAAAATATCGTCTATCCTAGGAAGTGGGTAGCGGTTCTTCTTCGTGAGCTTATTCAACTCTCTATAGTCTATGCAAAGTCGAGGGGAAACATTCGCCTCTGTAGCGAAGAAGACTGGCGCTGCCCACTCAAATATGCTTCGTCTAATGAAGCCTTTCTCCAATAGCTCACCAATCTGCTTACTTAACTGCTTCCTCTCCCTAGGAGCCATATGTCTAACGGGCAATGCCACCAGCTTAGCATTGTCATTCAAATAGATCCTAAAGTCGATCTCTCTCTTAGGGGGTTGTCCTATAACCTCCTCAAAAACGTCTGGGAAATCTTTAGCAACTAGAACTAAATCTAACTCTCCTAGTGATGAATCAAGGGAAAAAAGGAAGCTCAACATGACTGACCCCTGTGGGTCGCAAGAAACCTTGAGAGTCCGTCCGCTACATGTCTCTAGCCTAACGACTCTCCTCTCGCATTCCAATATCCTGCCATAAGTGGATAACCAGTCCATCCCCAAAATCATCCCATATCCCGAAAATCCCAGAACATAGGCTCCACAGTCAAACTCTATGCCTAGTATAAAAATTTTCAAACCCCTACAAATCATGGATAAATGTGCCGATCCTCCTACGGGGTTTAAAACAACTATAGGGTCTACTACTAGAGAAATATCTAAGTCCAAACAATCAACCAAGGAACTAGAAATGAAAGAATGCGATGCTCCGGAGTCAAAAAGAGTCTGAATAGGAAAATTCGAAATAGAGATCAAACCTTCTACAGAGACTTTCCTACCTCGATCCGGTCCACTACTAGAAGGTGTTGCATCCAAAGCCTGTACTTACGCCGTAGGTGCGCCTGCTCTCTGCCCCATCTTCTAAGGACAAGCTCTACTAAGGTGACCAGGCTGCCCACAGTTGTAACACCTCCCCTTCATTGTGTCCTTCTTACAGTCCTTTGTGAAATGCCCAACCAATCCACAACTATAACGTTTCTCGCCTTTCTTGATCTGTCCCTTTTAAGGTCCTCCTCCTTTCTTCTTGTCCTTCTTATTCTTCCACCACTGCTTCTTAGAGTTTTCTGATTTACGAACCTACTTAACCTCTTCTTTCTTAGCAACATCTGACATGAGATCCATTTCCATAAGTGACTCATACGTCGCTCCCATAGGCACATGTGTCAATGCCAACCCTTAGAGAGGCTAGTTTAAACCCTTAGCAAACTTGGTGCCTTCTTATGCGGTGTATTAACAAGCTCCATTCCGAACCGCGATAACTCATTAAACTGATTTATATACTCTTTCACCGAAAGACTCCCTTGCTTCAGACTAATGAACTTCTCCAACTGCATGCTTTCCTCGGATTGTGACAAGAACTTTCTCTCAAACCTTTCCCGAACTCCAAACCAACCAATGTCTCTACCCTCCATCTCTATGATCTCCCACCTGTAAGAAGCTTCTCCCTTCAGCTGCCAAGATGCAAGCTGATCTCTCTGTCGGTCCTCCAATCCTAATAGCCCAAATATCCGCTCCATATTCCGCAACCAAGCTCGTACCTCTACGAAATCCTCCGTGATAGAAAATGCCTTGCCTCCTAGACTAGCGAAGTCATTGCATAGTTTAGAAAAATTGGCTGTTGCAGGTGGATTAACGGGATCTCCACCCGTTGGTGCTGCATTGGGCGCTTGCACTTGCACCTCTGGTGACGTAGCTTGGAGGTATCTATGGAACCAGCCAGGGACTTGGACACCCTCTGGAAGATTTGGGGCGTTCGCCATTCTATGCAAAGAAAAAGAGATTTTAGGCTCGAAAGAATCGAAAGAAGGTTGAACTGAACTTTGAGGGGATTTTTATAAAAACTATCTTATACTCGAAAACTATTTCTAAGAGTTTTTTCTAAAAAATAGTTTGAAAATATGTTACCTTTGAAAAATACTTTACTTTTAAAACAAGTTAGGAATCCTGTAACTTAGGCTCTGATACCAAGTGAACACCCCACACCCCTTAATTTACCCAAAAAGGGCACATTAAATGATGTGGTGCGTTGTAGGTATAGCTAAAGCATCACAGAGACTAAGATTCACAAGACAAATAAGTAAAAACAGTAGAAACATTTAAAATAATAACTTATCATTCAAAATTAAACTTCATTTCAAAATAAGTCATAAAACATAACATGCCTCAAAACTCAAAATCTCTCATGTCTCATGAAAATACATCTCACTCTCATATAATCAGAGTACAAAAGTAACAATAATAATAGTAATCCCTCTCACAAGTACCAATCCATCATAATCCAAATGAAAAAGATGAAAAGTAGAAGAATACATCTGAAATGAGAAAACTCCGGGAATGGATCTCCAAGCAACTTGAATCAACTCAATTCTGCTGGCCTAGTGGGGGGAAGGGGGAAATAGAAGAGTGGGTCAGACAATAAGTCTGGCGAGTGAAAGTAATTACTAGCATTTCAAACCAAGATAATGATAATAGACTAAGCAATAGTTCTAGTTTGAAAGGAAAATACAGAAAAGATAAAAGTGGGGTAAAATACTGTTTCTGATTCTGTTTGATTGTTTGCTTTGATAATTTGATTGTTTACACTTGTCTTAAACTGCTGTGATTAGGCTGAAACCCAAATCCTATCTCAACTGCTAACTTGATTAGGTTGAAATCCTAATTCTACCCTTTGATCGACATATTCTATCTCTGTTGTGCCACTGTGAACCAATCCTGTTGGTCACGGCAAAAAAACACCTCTGTAGTGCGTAGGATGCAGTAGCGAATTATTTACCTTAATCGATGCTGCACGCTCGGTCATCGCCGATACACACTAACTATTGCCCTCTATTTGACCCTTTATTTACCCTAATCAGCATAAGTGTGCCCAGCCTCACCTAACTGTTATGAGACCATCAGTCCTAGACCTAAAAGGGAATGCTGCCCAGCCTCACCTAACTATTGTGAGACCATCAGTCCTAGACCTGAAAGGGAATGCTGCCGGTACTGGTCCTAACAAACAATCTTCTAGTTTTGCGCCCCTTGCCCAAATTCCCAGATTTGAGCCTCTATCTATTGGTCACTTATTTACCCAAATCAGCATAAGCGTATCCCGGCCTCACCTACTATTGTGAGACCATCGGTCCTAGATCTGAAAGGGAATGCTACCGGTATGAGCCCTACTTCTATATTTGCTTATTAACTTAATCTAAGTTTTCAAATAAGCCTCTTCTGTTGTTTCTGCTATATTTGCTTATAACTTAATCCAAGATCTAAGTTTTAGAATAAGCCACTTCTGTTCTTTCTTTCTTTCTAATTATAACCTATGTTATAATTGCTAATTTCCTATTTCCTCTTCTTAGTTATAACCACTTGTTATAATTATGCTTGCAAATATCTTAAATTTGCCCATTTTAGTCCATCTCTATTTTATTTTAGTTTTTCTTATTTTACATCTGATTTCTGTAAACTTAGTGTTTTTCTATTTTAATCCATATTAGTGAATTCTTCTATTTTTAATTTATTCACGTAAAAAGGGATTAAATCTCTATAAAAAGAAACTAACATTTACAGGCTAAATTCTAACTTAAAACAGATGTAAATAACTACATATAACTGTAAATAACTGTAAATAACTTGAAAATAACTGTAAATAACTTGAAAATAACTGAATAAAATAGCTCAATAAAAATAGACTGAAAAGAAATTCTGAAATTTACTTAAAAACTAACTGTAAATAACTTATATAAAAACTGTCTCAAAATTGTAGAAAAACTACAACTATTGGGAGCCATATTATTTTAAATCGCTTAAAAATCTAAAATAATTATAAAACACTCACCTGTGGTCCCTAGCTCTAATCCTTGACCTTCTTGGATCCACTTCTAGGGCGTAGAATATTTTTATTAAAAAGATCTTCTCCCTAGAAAAAAAATTTATTTAGGGTTCAGCCTCAGGCAATGAACCCAATTGGGAGAAAACCTGAATGAGAAAAATAGCTAGGCTTAGGGTTCTATTTATAGTGTGACTTAGGGATCTCGGGTCGTCGGATTTAAAGATTAAATTTGGTGCAACCACGTCATAGGCTCGCTAGGAACCGTCGGATGTAGCTAAGAACGCACGAGATTGCTCAAAAATCAAGTTTTAACGTCATCGCTCGTACCTGGATGATTCTTCCTCCAGTGACAAAGGCGCGTCGACCCAACCTATAGGCGGGTCGACCTATGGGTCGACCTATATATATTGGGGGTCGACCTACAGGTCGACCTGACCAAAACGAGGATCGACCTAGGCCCTTGTTCGTTTTCTTTTGATTTCTTATTTCTTTTGTAACTTCTTCATATTGACTCGGATTTCGACAATTTATATACGGAAATTGATCAGAAAATTACCACGGACCCAATGGTGCAACTCCTATAGCTCAATTCTAAAAATTTCATAAACTTATTTTATTATTAAATTAATTCGTTAATTAATTGTTATAGCTCAAATTTTGGGTTGTTTTAGGATGTATGGATGTTGGATGTATATTTAGCTTGTTATTCTTATTTGGCTGTTTTGGTTGAAAACGCTGATTGCGTTTTACGTAGTATCTTGTACGTTGGGGTTTTGTACACGTGAAAACCTAATGAACAAGATGAGTTGTAGAGGAGGGTTTGGATACATGCTGGCGGATCTGAGGTAGAGATGAGGCTTCGGACTTCAGGATGGATGTCAAATGTTTCCATTTGGTTTGTACTTATCCATTCGGTTAAGTACAAGACCAAGGTGGTTGATATTGACCATTGTAGAGTGGTCAATGTCCATCACTATTGTTGATTGGTGATTTGTTCTATCTTTGCCATGGATGTGGAGGAGATCTCATGGTGCATGAAGTAATGGATTGTTCGTGCGACCGATTTAGAGATTGGATGCTATTGCTCTACGGCGACCGATTTTGATGGTGAGGCGATGATGTGATGCTTTGACCTGGTAGTCTGGTACTTCGAATGGTGACTCGATGATATTTGGAGTAGGTACCGAGAATGATAGTATCAGGACTGTATGGATCATGTTGGGGGTGTTAGCTCATTTCACATCGTAGGAGGATGGAGATGTAGCAGCATGAGAGTTATGTTTCTTCGGTTGGCGACTCGTATTTGGGGTAGGGACCGAAGATGGCATCTCGGAATGTACAATGCTGCGGATAGTGGACTGGATTGAGTGATTAGGGCTCGTTATCCAGAAATTGTATTGAGCTAGTAGAGCTCGGATTCATACTGAGCGAGTAGGGCTCGATTGATGTGTTTGTGTTAAAGGATCGCTGATGACTCAAAGTGTACTTGTTGCACTCGAAGCAAGGGTATTAGTGGGGACACCCATGGATTGGACTTCGGGTCCTGAAGGTCTGTATACCTTGGACTACTGGATTGGGTCTAGTCTATACTTCGGGCTTGGTGACACGTATCTGGCTTCAAGCCTGGTAAGATATGAGAGTACAATTGTTTGCGCCAAAAATGGTCACAAACCCCAAGTGTAGTGAAAGCATCAGTGTATGAATACAAATCAATAGTATTCACACACAAATCACAGATCTAAGCAAATAACAAGCAACAATCCAGAAATAATGAACAGTGACACGCAATTTATAGTGGTTCGGCTATCTCCGGCCTACGTCCACTTCAAAGTTTTTATCTTTTTATTGCTCGATGCTTGAAGATTACAATTCCGTGTGTTGTATTACAACTGATTTTCTAAGCTAAGTCTGAATCTAAGGCAGCAGTGGTGATCTGGAGTAAATCTGGCAGAGTCTGGGCGCTCTTTAGCTCTCGAAATTGTCCGACCCCTTTTCTGAATGATCAGGGGCTCTATTTATAGGTGTAGAAGGCTGATATTTCGCCTAAATTGAAGAGATATTTCACAGGTTCCCACGGCTTTGCTCGATGTGTCTTATCAATTATAGCCCGATCCGGACTCAGACAAAATTCATCAATATCCATAGTGAACCTGCGATGCACAATCGATGTTCATGACTAATAATCATTGCTTTTCAGTTAATCTTTGGGTATCTCGGTTTTGCCAAAAGTTGGGATAACATTTTGCCCCCCAAAACATGCCTTTTGGTAAGAGGCGTGTTTTGATCAGTCTTAAGTTAAATGCAGTGAGTTCATGTTTTACTCATAGTTTATAGCATTTTCAATCAAGTCCATGGCTGTTCGAAGCCGAATTGTTATCAATTTTTTCCAGTGGAAGTTAAGAATGAAATTCTACGGTCTCTCCGTACTATTGATGGTCACTCCGGACCCTTGTCAAACCCATTCTATATTTAGCGATTGAATAGAAAGATCCTATTGCACTCCGGCGTTACTTTCTATCCCTTGCACTCCGGCCCCAGCTAGGGCGTATAGCGATGTCTTGGTCATTCTGGACCGATCGTAACCTCTCTGGGCTCTTACTGGATCCCATCCTGTCACTCTTCGGTGAAGGGGAAACAACGATGAGTGAGCCGATCCTGTCGCTCTCCGGCGAAGCGGCTACACCCCCTACACTCCGGTTCAGTGTTTTTTGAACATTAAGCGATGTCATGACCTAAATCTTTAGGCCGATCATAGCCTCTCCGGGCTCTTGCTGGATCCCATCCTATCACTCTTCGGTGAAGAGGAAACAACGTTAAGTGAGTCAATTCTGTCGCTCTCTGGCGAAGCGACTCACTTCTTGCACTCCGGTTCAGTGTATTTGAACATTAAGCGATGTCATGGCCCAAATCGTGGGCCGATCATAGCCTCTCCGGGCCCTTATCGAATCCCGATCCAATCACTCTCCGATGAACGGGAAACGATGCTTTAGTGAGTCGATCCTATCGCTCTCCGGCAAAGCAACTCACTTCTTGCACTCCAGACCCCGCCTCTCCGGGTAAGGTCATAAAGCGATCATGTTTATATTGATATTTAATGTTCATCCTTTAACTCTCCGGTTAAAAGGTTTGTTTTAATAAGTGTTTCTTTATTAAATTCAAATCCTAGATGTTCAATCTCAAACACCAGGAAAAACAAGACAATGCCTCTCCGGGCGGAGCGGTCTATTTCCATCTTAGAGCATGCCTAGGGATCTCTCTGGTTCCCGTACATGAGTAAGTGGGATAGCCGTTTTATTTTGGAAATCAAATCTAAGAAAACTAATCGACCAGAGTCCAAATCTTGAACCTGACCCTTGCCATCACGATTAGTTGATGACGAGTCGTGATCCCGATCCAGGATCATTCCTATTAGGTGGAGGTTATTCAGGTCTTACTATCGTTGCCCGTTCTCTGATATATTGTGGCAATCTACCACTCCTGGCATGCTCTTCCACCTCATCCCTTAGGTGGCGGCATTCGTCGGTTGTGTGCCCATCTAACTCATGGAATAGGCAATATTTTCCGGTTCTACGTTCCCGCTCTGTGGGATCTCTCCTCGGTGGTTTTCGATAGGGGAGTTGCCTCCGAGTTTTGGTGTAAATTCGTTCCAGTCCTGCCACCAAGTCTATATATTGCCTGAATCTGGGCTCTCGGAATTTCTTCCGTTTATCAGGACCATCATGTGCATCATCCTGCTTTCTCTTTCCTTTGTCCGCCCTGGACTGTTCCCTGGCGGTTCCTTCGCCTTGTGCAACATTTATTTCCTGCCTCTCGGCTCGTGATTCCTCTAATCGAATGAATTTTTCAGCTTCATGGAAAACTCTCCAAGATCTTGCGGTGGATCTTTAGTCAAAGAGTCTTTGAATTCGGTGCCTTCTCCAACTCCTGCCACTGCCGCCATCAAAATCATCGATGGGTCCGGGCGATCTACAGAAGCCACCGTTGCATTAAATCGTAATAGAAAATCTTTTATGGACTCTCCAGTCCTTTGCTTTATTGATGCCAAAGTCATCACGCTCTTGGGTCACGTTATGTGCACCCTAAACTGCTTCATGAAACAATCCACAAGCTCGCCCCATTCCTGATTGATCCTGTCTCTAGCTGTCTAAACCAAAGCGCAGCCAAATCTGATAAGAATAAGGGGAAACATCGTGCCATTACTTCCTCGGATGCTCCCAGCACTTCCATGTGTCTGATATATATGGTGATATGCATGGTCGGGTCTGACTTTCCGTCATAAGGATCCAGCATCGGTAGTTTGAACTTTGGAGGGTTCCTTGCATTTCGGATAATTGGAGCGAACGGACTTCGACTAACCTCTTCCAATCCTCCGCCTGACAATCCCCCTCTCATGAGTCGTCTCACTAGGCCAATCATTCTTTCATCTCCATCTAGGGGTTGCTCCCTTGTCATGTCTCTGTCTTGCCCTCCGAGTCTTGTAGGGAACTCTGGTACGTACTCTTCGGGTGGCTCGTTAGCATTTGTGTTGGCCCTAGCCGGTTGAGCTCCTTCCAAAGGTTCTTCTGCGTCGGATCTTGCGGGCCTGCCCCCAAGCCCTTGTTGATTGCCTTCTGGCTCTGTATTCTGTCCTCCGTTGGGTTCCATAGCCCTAGCTCCTTGTTCCACATTCACAGCCGCTGTAGCTGGTCCAGGGTTCTGTGTCCCTGCAGCTCTCATCTGCTCGAAGAAATTCTGCAGCATCTCTTGTTGGCTTTTCATCATTCTTTCCTGCATTAGGTTATTCATAGCCTCCATCTCATCTCTAGTAATGTAGATCGAAGCTTGTCCTTCTCCAGCACCAGAGGATGCCTCTTGACTTCCTGCCTATTGGCTCCTCTCAGTTCTTTGTCTAGTTTGTCGAGTCATTGTAGAGTCAAATCTGAATCCTTAAAATTCCAAATCTAAACTTTGAATTTGGTGTAGCGGGTGCTAGTTCTTCTCAGTGAAAGCACCAAAGTGTTTGTGCCAAAAATGGTCACAAACCCCAAGTGTAGTGAAAGCACCAGCGTATGAATACAAATCAACAGTATTCACACACAAATCACAGATCTAAGCAAATAACAAGCAACAATCCAGAAATAATGAACAGTGACACGCAATTTATAGTGGTTCGGCTATCTCCGGCCTACGTCCACTTCAAAGTTTTTATCTTTTTATTGCTCGATGCTTGAAGATTACAATTTCGTGTGTTGTATTACAACTGATTTTCTGAGCTAAGTCTGAATCTAAGGCAGCAGTGGTGATCTGGAGTAAATCTGGCAGAGTCTGGGCGCTCTTTAGCTCTCGAAATTGTCCGACCCCTTTTCTGAATGATCAGGGGCTCTATTTATAGGTGTAGAAGGCTGATATTTCGCCTAAATTGAGGGAGACCAGTTCTGGCACGTGAGGGAGCCCACATGCCCGCTTTTTGGAAATCCGGGCCCACTTTGGGATCGATTCGAAGCTATGTTCGAATCGATCAAGAAATCATCCAATCGAGCTGAAATTTGGTGTGGACATTCTTCAACATGGGCTCAAGCTTCTGTGAAAATTTCAGCGTTTGGACTTGTAGATCTCAAGTTATGACCGATTCAAGTTGACGTTCTTCGCCCTATGGATTCGTTCGAATCGATATGGTTCGAATCCATAGGGTCGAATCCATGCTTCTGCACGTGAAGACGATGACGTGGTGCGCGTGCTCCGGGTCAATCCCCCTTTTTCTCTGAGTTTTCTGGGTCAAATCCGTGGTTTTAGTCGCGTTTACTTGGTGGATTCGAAGAGAAGGATCTGAAGGTATAATCCTTCGATTCGATCAAATGTGCGTTCCTTCGTATCGATCGAGGGACAAGTAGTTCGAATCGATCTCTTGTGTAAGTCCTCGAATCGATGGTTTCGAGTGATGTTGATCGATTCGAAGCTATGCACAGCTCATGGATTCGAACAACCTTTTACTCGATGGATTCGAACCAAGGTTGGGTTTATGGTTTCGAACGTGAGGCTATCTTATGGATTCGAAGGCGGGAATACTCTGATGGACTCGAACTAAGGGAGGCTTTGGATGGATTCGAATGTTGAGGTTGCTTTGATAGATTCGAAGCAATGGTACTTCTCGTGGATTCGAAGTAATGCAGGGTCGATGGATTCGGACCTAGGGCTTGGCTCCGATGGATTCGAACCATAGCATATCTCTTCCATTTTATACTGGCGATAACTTGAGCATACGAACTTGGATTGTCTCGAAATTTGGAACGTTGGTTCCCACGGCTTTGCTCGACGTGTCTTATCAATTGTAGCCCGATCCGGACTCAGACAAAATTCATCGATATCCATGGTGAACCTGCGATGCACAATCGATGTTCATGACTAATAATCATTGCTTTTCAGTTAATCTTTGGGTATCTCGGTTTTGCCAAAAGTTGGGATAACATTTTGCCCCCCAAAACATGCCTTTTGGTAAGAGGCGTGTTTTGATCAGTCTTAAGTTAAATGCAGTGAGTTCATGTTTTACTCATAGTTTATAGCATTTTCAATCAAGTCCATGGCTGTTCGAAGCCGAATTGTTATCAATTTTTTCCAGTGGAAGTTAAGAATGAAATTCTACGGTCTCTCCGTACTATTGATGGTCACTCCGGACCCTTGTCAAACCCATTCTATATTTAGCGATTGAATAGAAAGATCCTATTGCACTCCGGCGTTACTTTCTATCCCTTGCACTCCGGCCCCAGCTAGGGCGTATAGCGATGTCTTGGTCATTCTGGACCGATCGTTAATTGAATATCTGTTGTTTTAATGATTCTACACTTTCAAGGAAACGATGAAGAGAATTAAACAATTTAGTGAAACTCGTGGTTATGGGACATGTGCGTTTACTATTTTGGTTAATTCCGGACTCGTTAATTGAAATATTTGATGTTTTCGTGTGCTTTCGAGCCACTATGTTGGACCTTCGGGTCATATGTTGGACCTTCGGGTCAAATACCAGTACTAGACCTTCGGGTCATATGTTGGACCTTCGGGTCATTTGTTGGGCGCCAAAATTATGTTGAGTACTTGGTAGGCTTCGGCCATTTGTTGATGCACGTGCGGCGAATTAAAAACTCGCCATCTGATGGGATCGATCCAAGCTTTTATGTTGATTTTCTAGTCTTCTTAATTGATTTCTAGATATTTGTTGCTTCCAATTATCTGCAGGTAATTGGATATTTGTTGATATGAGTTCTGATTATCGTTTTTGATAATCAGATATTTGTTGTTTCTAATTATCGCTTGTGATAATTAGATATTTGTTGATATGAGTTCTGATTATCGTTTTGATAATCAGATATTTGTTGTTTCTAATTATCGCTTGTGATAATTAGATATTTGTTGGTATGAGTTCTGATTATCGTTTTTGATAATCAGATATTTGTTGTTTCTAATTATCGCTTGTGATAATTAGATATTTGTTGATATGAGTTTTGATTATCGTTTTGATAATCAGATATTTGTTGTTTCTAATTATCGCTTGTGATAATTAGATATTTGTTGATATGAGTTCTGATTATCGTTTTTGATAATCGGATATTTATTGTTTTTAATTATCGCTTGAGATAATTAATTATTTGTTGATTTGAGATTTAATTATCGCTTTAGATAATTAAATATTTTATGATTTGAGATTTAATTATCGCTTTAGATAATTAAATATTTGCTGATTTCGAATTTAATTATCGCTTTAGATAATTAAATGTTTTCTGATTTGAGATTTAATTATCGCTTGAGATAATTAAATATTTGTTGATTTGAGAAATTTGATTATCGTTTTTGATAATCAAATATTTGTTGAATTTGAAATTTGATTATCGCTTGTGATAATCGAATATTTGTTGATTTGAGAAATTTGATTATCGCTTTTGATAATCGAATATTTGTTGAATTTGAAATTTAATTATCGCTTTAGATAATTAAATATTGGTTGATTTGAAATTTGATTATCGTTTTGTGATAATCGAATATTTGTTGAATTTGAAATTTGATTATCGTTTTTGATAATCGAATATTTGTTGAATTTGAAATTTGATTATCGCTTGTGATAATCGAATATTTGTTGATTTGAGAAATTTGATTATCGTTTTGATAATTGAATATTTGTTTTTTGACTATCGTTTGAGATAATCAGATATTTGATTTGTCTTCTGATTATCGTTTGAGATACGTAAATATTTGCGATTTGAAAACTCAATTATCGTTTTTGATGATTGAATATTTGCGATTTTTGAGATTTGAGCTTCGTCTTTTCTCTGGCGATTCAGGTGAGTAATTTGATTTACTCACATTCAATTCGTGCTCTGTATGGGATTTCTGCTCTGTTTTTCCTTCTCTTTTAGTTGCTGGAATAGTCGTCTGATATTGATCCCTGATTCCCTCGATGTTGATTCTTTTGATTTGAAGCAGTCTAACCTTTTGATTTCTTATCTGATACTTCCCCGCTGACACTTGCTTTGCTTATACATTCGACATTGCCATGCTCTTTTGGTTGTTACCTTTTATCCATTTATTCCCTATGATTGCGTGGACGCAATTTTTATAAGGAGGGGAGTCTGTAACAACCGGGATTTTTCTCCAGTCAATTATCGACATTAGTCGATTAGAATTGTTATCAAATACATATTGAAATTTTAAATTGGGTTGTGATTTTTGAGAATTTGATGAAGGAATTGTATGGGCCTTTAGATGTAAATGGGTCCATTTTGGTTGTTTGTTTTGACCGCGATTATTACCTAGGGCATAATCGTTTTCCCCCGGATTCATTCTCATCGCAACCACAAAAACGAAACGAGAAAAAAAAATGGCGGCTTTGTTCTCTCGATTCGTTCCTCTTTGCGAAATTAGGGCTTTCGTCCTTGATCCAATTTAGGGCTTTCGATTCGGTGATTAGTCGCGTGTAGCCTTGATTGATTGTTGCTCACTTCGACTGCTTCGAACTAATGGATTTCGACTTCGAATTCGGTTTCGCGTAATTGGAGACTGACGATTTTGAGTATCTCGTTCGAAAATTTTGTGACCGCCGTGCTCGTCTTCGCTTCGAAAAGGTGAGTGATTCCTCACTCACATCTGTTCATCCTCGTTTAATTAGTGAATTCCGCTGCTTGATTTGCTTAGCCACTGTTTTGAATTCTTTGGCATTCGATTTGGCTTTATTTGGCCTTCGACCCTATTTTGAAACTCACTACTTGATTATTTCAAAATTTTGGACTTAGAATCAGTTTCTTATGACCTGGTGTAAACTTGTACATTTTGTTGTTTCGACTTTGGGTTTCTGCAGTCGAATTTGGTTTTGACTCGGTTCAGTTTCGTTGGGCATTAGGGTTTGATCGAATTCCGATTTGATTCGTTCTGTGATTGGAACGATGATTTCATTTGACTTTGGCTTCGTTAAAACTGTTAACTTGAAATTGCGCTTCCTATATATGTGTATACATATGCATATACATATGTATATATTTATGTGGTGATCGCATTGTTGTTTCTCTGTTTTATAAGTTATAGTTTGACTCTTTGTTTAAATGGTAGCTTTTGCTTCAAGTATTTGTGTACTCCTGCAGCCTTGTACATGCAATTACTGATACATGTTATATCTGATCTAGAGGTGAGGCTGTTTAGCCCATTTCCCGGACCTTGTATTTGTTTAGACTGCACACTTTGTTTTATGTAATTTGGATACCTCTTTGATGTCGAGGTTGCTGTACCATTTCCATTCTACTGCTGCATTGAGTGGGTTTTGTGATTTTTCCCGACTGTGAACTTTCTGATATTTTGTTGAATTCGCTTTTGACTTTTTCTTGTTGTTTTTCTGTTGTACCACGTTGATTTCTCTGGTCAATTGCTCACTGCTTTGTATTCCATTGTTCTATGAGTTTGTACATCTGGTATTTTGAATCTATGTTAATTTGTTCCATTGCTTCATATCTAAACTTGCAATTGCTGGTTCATCACTTTGTTTCACTACGTATCCCTTCATCATGTATACCCCATGTTGTATCTGGACTTGTACATTGGGTCACTGCTGAGTCTGCATTTTAGTAAGCTTGAGTTTGTATATTCTTGATGGTTCATGTATGTTGAGCTCTGACCTTGGTTGTTTCTTTTTCCTATCGATGGTCTGACCAGACCTAATTATTGAGATGCATTCATGTTGTTTCGGGTGCATTGTGTTTCCTCTGGTGGCATTTCTTCGAGTCAGTTAGTGTTGTAGTGGTTGAGACTAGTTGAAGCCCAGTTTCATAGCTTTACTGTCACTTCCTAGTTATTGTGCACTTGATTTTGTTGTACCCTTAACTTTGTCATACTCTGCATATGCCCCTGATATTTGTACCTCTCGGTTTGCATATTGCTGCCACTCGTACGCACTTCGATTTGAGTTTGCGTTGTTTATACAGTATATATGTATTCTTACCTCTGAACTGTGTACTTGATGCAGTCCCCATGCAATTGGGTTTTGGGTATCATTCTTTAAGACAAATTGCATTTCAATTGTTGACCTTGTCTGTTTATACATGGTTTGTTGATTTTCATTTGCCTCTCTCTCTCTGATAGTTTTGCCATTGGTGTTCTGTAACATCCTGGACTAGTTTGGAAAATATATCTTGATTTTGTGAAAATGTTTTGGTGCTCCCACCTTCATTTTGATGACCTCATACATTTTATATCTCTGCACATACCTGTGCCATTTCACTGCATATCTATATATGCTTGACCTATTTCTATTTTAGTTGTACTTGGGTATACACTGCATATCCATGTGTCATTTTCACTTGCATCTGTTCATCCCTGAGCACTTGCTGACCTGCTGCATTTTCGTAGCAGTTTTACCCTTGTCCCTTGTGGTGACTTTATATTCTGTTGTGGCGAGGCGGTGCACGCGTGCGTGCACTGCAGCCACACTGAATTGACAGATTTTAATCGATATTTCTTTTGTTCTTGATTTATCGACCTGTTGCGTAATTCGTAGGCTGTATTGGCGAGGCAGTACTCGTTAGCGTGTACTGCAGCCAATCAACATCGTTGTTTTTAAATTGACATTTCAATTGTTTAAATTGATTTGGATTGCTGATTTGTGGTTTAACACTGTTTAGTGTTATATCTGCCGTTATCCGATTCTTTTATCGAGGAGTCGGACATACTAGATTTCTGTGACTGTCGTCTATTTGATGTTGATTACTATTGCTTCTATGCACTAATAACTGAGTTTGAATTAGACTGACCCGTGTATTATTTTCTTTTGAATGTAATACTCGGGTCAGACCCGAGTTATTTTAGGTTGTATATTTTCTTCTTTGAGTGGCTGTTCAGGATTTGAAGACTTTTCACATCTTCTGAAGTTGTCAATGTCATTTTGTAGTAGTCGTGTCATTGTATAGAACGATATGTATTCATGTATATTAGTCGATGATGTACCTGTATATATATAACTTCTAGAGTCGACAGTTGTGGTTGTATCATATGTATCGTGTCAACTATGTATTAACTGACATCAGTTATATATATATGAGACTTCTGTTTTTATCTGTGTTCCGCAATTATATTATCTGTGTTATTGTTATATCTAATGTCCTAAACTATTATGAACCGTCGTAGTTCGTTTTATACTAGTATTGGGTGTGTCGTTGGGAGTAAATAAATAATAGAAGAAAAATAAAAAGTATATACCACTCCTATCGAGATAACCAATATTAGTGTAAGGCCAATTAAGGATGGTCGCTCCTATCCAGCCTTATTCTTCGTAATAATAGACAGTATTTACTTTAATACTCTTTGTTATTATGAGCATAGAGGTGGGGCGTTACAGTTGGTATCAGAGCTTGGGGTTTATGGACATAATATAAAACATAACTTGGATGGAACATATGTTACAACTATTGGTCGATGTTTTATCTGTGATTTGAGTCAAAACTAAAGTTTTGAAATTTTGATGAAATTTTTAAATATCTTTATTTAAAAATAAAAGTGGAATTGTGTTTTGTCGTTTTGATGATTTGATTGATTTGTGTTCTATTTATCAGAGTGCGCAGCGGAAACAGTGAAACTGTCTTCGCTGAGTACAACTGATAATCTTTTTGATTTAAAAATCAAAATACGAAATTGATATGAATTTAATTTGTTGTTTACGTATCTGTAATTATTTTGTTTCTTTGCGAATTTCGAATCCGAATTGAGGATTCGAAGAAATTACAGATATGTGATTTTTGTTGAAATTTTCGCTGGCTTTCTTTTGTACTAATCATCAATTGATTAGATTTTGCTGTTTTGAATTATCTTCATTGAAGATACATTCGAATGATTTCTTTGTTCATTTTGTAGTACGTGCAAAAATTTGAATTGCACGTTATTGCATTTATTTTACGTTGAACCGATGCTTGGTTATGAAACGTATTTTGTTGCCGTTATTTTTATAACGGGATTTTACACCAATGCTATATTTTGAAGCACGGTGTTTTGTGGCATTTTGATGAATGAAAATTCACTGATATTACATTTTGATGTAAATTATTTTGATGAGATTTTGACGTTTAAAAATTACTGTCACCTTGGCTTCAGTAACCGTCAAGTTTTAAAAGTGGATTTTCAAGCGGTTATTCCGCAATACTGATTTGTGACCGTTTTTACGGTATTTTGAGAAGTACAATTTCCTTATCGAAATTGTTACTAATATTGCTGCTTTAATCACGTGATTGGAAACTCGTTTTAAAAATGAAAATTGTTTTATAAATTTTTAACGGTTTGCGTTTTCAAAAGGATGAGAAAGCGACTTAAACGATTCAGCAAAATCGAGGACTATGACCCCTTTCTTTTACTGTTTCGCTTAACTCCGGACTTGTCCAGTTGAGAATGTGAATTGTTATTTTTGCAAAATAAATAAAATTGCTATCAGGAATTTTAACAGATTGCACTTTCAAAAGAATGAGGAAGCGATTTAAACGTTTCAGCAAAATTGAGGACTATGACCCATTTCTTTTACTGATTCGCTTAATTCCGGACTTGTCCGTTTGAGAATGTAAAGTGTATTCTTACAAAATACACAATTTTGCACTTTCAAGGAAACGATGAAGTGATTTAAACGATTTAGCAAAAGTGCGGAGTATGGAACCACACTTTTACTATTTCGGTTAATTCCGGACTCGTTAATTGAATATCTGTTGTTTTGATGATTCTACACTTTCAAGGAAATGATGAAGAGAATTAAACAATTTAGTAAAACTCGTGGTTATGGGACATGTGCGTTTACTATTTTGGTTAATTCCGGACTCGTTAATTGAAATATTTGATGTTTTCGTGTGCTTTCGAGCCACTATGTTGGACCTTCGGGTCATATGTTGGACCTTCGGGTCAAATACCAGTACTAGACCTTCGGGTCATATGTTGGACCTTCGGGTCATTTGTTGGGCGCCAAAATTATGTTGAGTACTTGGTAGGCTTCGGCCATTTGTTGATGCACGTGCGGCGAATTAAAAACTCGCCATCTGATGGGATCGATCCAAGCTTTTATGTTGATTTTCTAGTCTTCTTAATTGATTTCTAGATATTTGTTGCTTCCAATTATCTGCAGGTAATTGGATATTTGTTGATATGAGTTCTGATTATCGTTTTTGATAATCAGATATTTGTTGTTTCTAATTATCTCTTGTGATAATTAGATATTTGTTGATATGAGTTCTGATTATCGTTTTGATAATCAAATATTTGTTGTTTCTAATTATCGCTTGTGATAATTAGATATTTGTTGGTATGAGTTCTGATTATCGTTTTTGATAATCAGATATTTGTTGTTTCTAATTATCGCTTGTGATAATTAGATATTTGTTGATATGAGTTTTGATTATCGTTTTGATAATCAGATATTTGTTGTTTCTAATTATCGCTTGTGATAATTAGATATTTGTTGATATTTTCTGTTGAGTAGCAGTTCGGGTAAGTCGATGAGTTCTGATTATCGTTTTTGATAATCGGATATTTGTTGTTTTTAATTATCGCTTGAGATAATTAATTATTTGTTGATTTGAGATTTAATTATCGCTTTAGATAATTAAATATTTTATGATTTGAGATTTAATTATCGCTTTAGATAATTAAATATTTGCTGATTTCGAATTTAATTATCGCTTTAGATAATTAAATGTTTTCTGATTTGAGATTTAATTATCGCTTGAGATAATTAAATATTTGTTGATTTGAGAAATTTGATTATCGTTTTTGATAATCGAATATTTGTTGAATTTGAAATTTGATTATCGCTTGTGATAATCGAATATTTGTTGATTTGAGAAATTTGATTATCGCTTTTGATAATCGAATATTTGTTGAATTTGAAATTTAATTATCGCTTTAGATAATTAAATATTGGTTGATTTGAAATTTGATTATCGTTTTGTGATAATCGAATATTTGTTGAATTTGAAATTTGATTATCGTTTTTGATAATCGAATATTTGTTGAATTTGAAATTTGATTATCGCTTGTGATAATCGAATATTTGTTGATTTGAGAAATTTGATTATCGTTTTGATAATTGAATATTTGTTTTCTGACTATCGTTTGAGATAATCAGATATTTGATTTGTCTTCTGATTATCGTTTGAGATAAGTAAATATTTGCGATTTGAAAATTCAATTATCGTTTTTGATGATTGAATATTTGCGATTTTTGAGATTTGAGCTTCGTCTTTTTCTCTGGCGATTCAGGTGAGTAATTTGATTTACTCACATTCAATTCGTGCTCTGTATGGGATTTCTGCTCTGTTTTTCCTTCTCTTTTAGTTGCTGGAATAGTCGTCTGATTTTGATCCCTGATTCCCTCGATGTTGATTCTTTTGATTTGAAGCAGTCGAACCTTTTGATTTCTTATCTGATACTTCCCCGCTGACACTTGCTTTGCTTATACATTCGACATTGCCATGCTCTTTTGGTTGTTACCTTTTATCCATTTATTCCCTATGATTGCGTGGACGCAATTTTTATAAGGAGGGGAGTCTGTAACAACCGGGATTTTTCTCCAGTCAATTATCGACATTAGTCGATTAGAATTGTTATCAAATACATATTGAAATTTTAAATTGGGTTGTGATTTTTGAGAATTTGATGAAGGAATTGTATGGGCCTTTAGATGTAAATGGGTCCATTTTGGTTGTTTGTTTTGACCGCGATTATTACCTAGGGCATAATCGTTTTCCCCCGGATTCATTCTCATCGCAACCACAAAAACGAAACGAGAAAAAAAAATGGCGGCTTTGTTCTCTCGATTCGTTCCTCTTTGCGAAATTAGGGCTTTCGTCCTTGATCCAATTTAGGGCTTTCGATTCGGTGATTAGTCGCGTGTAGCCTTGATTGATTGTTGCTCACTTCGACTGCTTCGAACTGATGGATTTCGACTTCGAATTGGGTTTCGCGTAATTGGAGACTGACGATTTTGAGTATCTCGTTCGAAAATTTTGTGACCGCCGTGCTCGTCTTCGCTTCGAAAAGGTGAGTGATTCCTCACTCACATCTGTTCATCCTCGTTTAATTAGTGAATTCCGCTGCTTGATTTGCTTAGCCACTGTTTTGAATTCTTTGGCATTCGATTTGGCTTTATTTGGCCTTCGACCCTATTTTGAAACTCACTGCTTGATTATTTCAAAATTTTGGACTTAGAATCAGTTTCTTATGACCTGGTGTAAACTTGTACGTTTTGTTGTTTCGACTTTGGGTTTCTGCAGTCGAATTTGGTTTTGACTCGGTTCAGTTTCGTTGGACATTAGGGTTTGATCGAATTCCGATTTGATTCGTTCTGTGATTGGAACGATGATTTCATTTGACTTTGGCTTCGTTAAAACTGTTAACTTGAAATTGCGCTTCCTATATATGTGTATACATATGCATATACATATGTATATATTTATGTGGTGATCGCATTGTTGTTTCTCTGTTTTACAAGTTATAGTTTGACTCTTTGTTTAAATGGTAGCTTTTGCTTCAAGTATTTGTGTACTCCTGCAGCCTTGTACATGCAATTACTGATACATGTTATATCTGATCTAGAGGTGAGGCTGTTTAGCCCATTTCCCGGACCTTGTATTTGTTTAGACTACACACTTTGTTTTATGTAATTTGGATACCTCTTTGATGTCGAGGTTGCTGTACCATTTCCATTCTACTGCTGCATTGAGTGGGTTTTGTGATTTTTCCCGACTGTGAACTTTCTGATATTTTGTTGAATTCGCTTTTGACTTTTTCTTGTTGTTTTTCTGTTGTACCACGTTGATTTCTCTGGTCAATTGCTCACTGCTTTGTATTCCATTGTTCTATGAGTTTGTACATCTGGTATTTTGAATCTATGTTAATTTGTTCCATT
Organism: Allium fistulosum; assembly: GCA_030737815.1. Taxonomy (NCBI): domain Eukaryota; kingdom Viridiplantae; phylum Streptophyta; class Magnoliopsida; order Asparagales; family Amaryllidaceae; genus Allium; species Allium fistulosum. The sequence goes on along the minus strand of CM060905.1, from coordinate 489,407,799 downwards.
GCTTCATATCTAAACTTGCAATTGCTGGTTCATCACTTTGTTCCACTACGTATCCCTTCATCATGTATACCCCATGTTGTATCTGGACTTGTACATTGGGTCACTGCTGAGTCTGCATTTTAGTAAGCTTGAGTTTGTATATTCTTGATGGTTCATGTATGTTGAGCTCTGACCTTGGTTGTTTCTTTTTCCTATCGATGGTCTGACCAGACCTAATTATTGAGATGCATTCATGTTGTTTCGGGTGCATTGTGTTTCCTCTGGTGGCATTTCTTCGAGTCAGTTAGTGTTGTAGTGGTTGAGACTAGTTGAAGCCCAGTTTCATAGCTTTACTGTCACTTCCTAGTTATTATGCACTTGATTTTGTTGTACCCTTAACTTTGTCATACTCTGCATATGCCCCTGATATTTGTACCTCTCGGTTTGCATATTGCTGCCACTCGTACGCACTTCGATTTGAGTTTGCGTTGTTTATACAGTATATATGTATTCTTACCTCTGAACTGTGTACTTGATGCAGTCCCCATGCAATTGGGTTTTAGGTATCATTCTTTGAGACAAATTGCATTTCAATTGTTGACCTTGTCTGTTTATACATGGTTTGTTGATTTTCATTTGCCTCTCTCTCTCTGATAGTTTTGCCATTGGTGTTCTGTAACATCCTGGACTAGTTTGGAAAATATATCTTGATTTTGTGAAAATGTTTTGGTGCTCCCACCTTCATTTTGATGACCTCATACATTTTATATCTCTGCACATACCTGTGCCATTTCACTGCATATCTATATATGCTTGACCTATTTCTATTTTAGTTGTACTTGGGTATACACTGCATATCCATGTGTCATTTTCACTTGCATCTGTTCATCCCTGAGCACTTGCTGACCTGCTGCATTTTCGTAGCAGTTTTACCCTTGTCCCTTGTGGTGACTTTATATTCTGTTGTGGCAAGGCGGTGCACGCGTGCGTGCACTGCAGCCACACTGAATTGACAGATTTTAATCGATATTTCTTTTGTTCTTGATTTATCGACCTGTTGCGTAATTCGTAGGCTGTATTGGCGAGGCAGTACTCGTTAGCGTGTACTGCAGCCAATCAACATCGTTGTTTTTAAATTGACATTTCAATTGTTTAAATTGATTTGGATTGCTGATTTGTGGTTTAACACTGTTTAGTGTTATATCTGCCGTTATCCGATTCTTTTATCGAGGAGTTGGACATACGAGATTTCTGTGACTGTCGTCTATTTGATGTTGATTACTATTGCTTCTATGCACTAATAACTGAGTTTGAATTAGACTGACCCGTGTATTATTTTCTTTTGAATGTAATACTCGGGTCAGACCCGAGTTATTTTAGGTTGTAGATTTTCTTCTTTGAGTGGCTGTTCAGGATTTGAAGACTTTTCACATCTTCTGAAGTTGTCAGTGTCATTTTGTAGTAGTCGTGTCATTGTATAGAACGATATGTATTCATGTATATTAGTCGATGATGTACCTGTATATATATAACTTCTAGAGTCGACAGTTGTGGTTGTATCATATGTATCGTGTCAACTATGTATTAACTGACATCAGTTATATATATATGAGACTTCTGTTTTTATCTGTGTTCCGCAATTATATTATCTGTGTTATTGTTATATCTAATGTCCTAAACTATTATGAACCGTCGTAGTTCGTTTTATACTAGTATTGGGTGTGTCGTTGGGAGTAAATAAATAATAGAAGAAAAATAAAAAGTATGTACCACTCCTATCGAGATAACCAATATTAGTGTAAGGCCAATTACGGATGGTCGCTCCTATCCAGCCTTATTCTTCGTAATAATAGACAGTATTTACTTTAATACTCTTTGTTATTATGAGCATAGAGGTGGGGCGTTACAGTTGGTATCAGAGCTTGGGGTTTATGGACATAATATAAAACATAACTTGGATGGAACATATGTTACAACTATTGGTCGATGTTTTATCTGTGATTTGAGTCAAAACTAAAGTTTTGAAATTTTGATGAAATTTTTAAATATCTTTATTTAAAAATAAAAGTGGAATTGTGTTTTGTCGTTTTGATGATTTGATTGATTTGTGTTCTATTTATCAGAGTGCGCAGCGGAAACAGTGAAACTGTCTTCGCTGAGTACAACTGATAATCTTTTTGATTTAAAAATCAAAATACGAAATTGATATGAATTTAATTTGTTGTTTACGTATCTGTAATTATTTTGTTTCTTTGCGAATTTCGAATCCGAATTGAGGATTCGAAGAAATTACAGATATGTGATTTTTGTTGAAATTTTCGCTGGCTTTCTTTTGTACTAATCATCAATTGATTAGATTTTGCTGTTTTGAATTATCTTCATTGAAGATACATTCGAATGATTTCTTTGTTCATTTTGTAGTACGTGCAAAAATTTGAATTGCACGTTATTGCATTTATTTTACGTTGAACCGATGCTTGGTTATGAAACGTATTTTGTTGCCGTTATTTTTATAACGGGATTTTACACCAATGCTATATTTTGAAGCACGGTGTTTTGTGGCATTTTGATGAATGAAAATTCACTGATATTACATTTTGATGTAAATTATTTTGATGAGATTTTGACGTTTAAAAATTACTGTCACCTTGGCTTCAGTAACCGTCAAGTTTTAAAAGTGGATTTTCAAGCGGTTATTCCGCAATACTGATTTGTGACCGTTTTTACGGTATTTTGAGAAGTACAATTTCCTTATCGAAATTGTTACTAATATTGCTGCTTTAATCACGTGATTGGAAACTCGTTTTAAAAATGAAAATTGTTTTATAAATTTTTAACGGTTTGCGTTTTCAAAAGGATGAGAAAGCGACTTAAACGATTCAGCAAAATCGAGGATTATGACCCCTTTCTTTTACTGTTTCGCTTAACTCCGGACTTGTCCAGTTGAGAATGTGAATTTTTATTTTTGCAAAATAAATAAAATTGCTTTCAGGAATTTTAACAGATTGCGCTTTCAAAAGAATGAGGAAGCGATTTAAACGTTTCAGCAAAATCGAGGACTATGACCCATTTCTTTTACTGATTCGCTTAATTCCGGACTTGTCCGTTTGAGAATGTAAAGTGTATTCTTACAAAATACACAATTTTGCACTTTCAAGGAAACGATGAAGTGATTTAAACGATTTAGCAAAAGTGCGGAGTATGGAACCACACTTTTACTATTTCGGTTAATTCCGGACTCGTTAATTGAATATCTGTTGTTTTGATGATTCTACACTTTCAAGGAAACGATGAAGAGAATTAAACAATTTAGTAAAACTCGTGGTTATGGGACATGTGCGTTTACTATTTTGGTTAATTCCGGACTCGTTAATTGAAATATTTGATGTTTTCGTGTGCTTTCGAGCCACTATGTTGGACCTTCGGGTCATATGTTGGACCTTCGGGTCAAATACCAGTACTAGACCTTCGGGTCATATGTTGGACCTTCGGGTCATTTGTTGGGCGCCAAAATTATGTTGAGTACTTGGTAGGCTTCGGCCATTTGTTGATGCACGTGCGGCGAATTAAAAACTCGCCATTTGATGGGATCGATCCAAGCTTTTATGTTGATTTTCTAGTCTTCTTAATTGATTTCTAGATATTTGTTGCTTCCAATTATCTGCAGGTAATTGGATATTTGTTGATATGAGTTCTGATTATCGTTTTTGATAATCAGATATTTGTTGTTTCTAATTATCGCTTGTGATAATTAGATATTTGTTGATATGAGTTCTGATTATCGTTTTGATAATCAGATATTTGTTGTTTCTAATTATCGCTTGTGATAATTAGATATTTGTTGGTATGAGTTCTGATTATCGTTTTTGATAATCAGATATTTGTTGTTTCTAATTATCGCTTGTGATAATTAGATATTTGTTGATATGAGTTTTGATTATCGTTTTGATAATCAGATATTTGTTGTTTCTAATTATCGCTTGTGATAATTAGATATTTGTTGATATGAGTTCTGATTATCGTTTTTGATAATCGGATATTTGTTGTTTTTAATTATCGCTTGAGATAATTAATTATTTGTTGATTTGAGATTTAATTATCGCTTTAGATAATTAAATATTTTATGATTTGAGATTTAATTATCGCTTTAGATAATTAAATATTTGCTGATTTCGAATTTAATTATCGCTTTAGATAATTAAATGTTTTCTGATTTGAGATTTAATTATCGCTTGAGATAATTAAATATTTGTTGATTTGAGAAATTTGATTATCGTTTTTGATAATCGAATATTTGTTGAATTTGAAATTTGATTATCGCTTGTGATAATCGAATATTTGTTGATTTGAGAAATTTGATTATCGCTTTTGATAATCGAATATTTGTTGAATTTGAAATTTAATTATCGCTTTAGATAATTAAATATTGGTTGATTTGAAATTTGATTATCGTTTTGTGATAATCGAATAATTGTTGAATTTGAAATTTGATTATCGTTTTTGATAATCGAATATTTGTTGAATTTGAAATTTGATTATCGCTTGTGATAATCGAATATTTGTTGATTTGAGAAATTTGATTATCGTTTTGATAATTGAATATTTGTTTTCTGACTATCGTTTGAGATAATCAGATATTTGATTTGTCTTCTGATTATCGTTTGAGATAAGTAAATATTTGCGATTTGAAAATTCAATTATCGTTTTTGATGATTGAATATTTGCGATTTTTGAGATTTGAGCTTCGTATTTTTCTCTGGCGATTCAGGTGAGTAATTTGATTTACTCACATTCAATTCGTGCTCTGTATGGGATTTCTGCTCTGTTTTTCCTTCTCTTTTAGTTGCTGGAATAGTCGTCTGATTTTGATCCCTGATTCCCTCGATGTTGATTCTTTTGATTTGAAGCAGTCGAACCTTTTGATTTCTTATCTGATACTTCCCCGCTGACACTTGCTTTGCTTATACATTCGACATTGCCATGCTCTTTTGGTTGTTACCTTTTATCCATTTATTCCCTATGATTGCGTGGACGCAATTTTTATAAGGAGGGGAGTCTGTAACAACCGGGATTTTTCTCCAGTCAATTATCGACATTAGTCGATTAGAATTGTTATCAAATACATATTGAAATTTTAAATTGGGTTGTGATTTTTGAGAATTTGATGAAGGAATTGTATGGGCCTTTAGATGTAAATGGGTCCATTTTGGTTGTTTGTTTTGACCGCGATTATTACCTAGGGCATAATCGTTTTCCCCCGGATTCATTCTCATCGCAACCACAAAAACGAAACGAGAAAAAAAAAATGGCGGCTTTGTTCTCTCGATTCGTTCCTCTTTGCGAAATTAGGGCTTTCGTCCTTGATCCAATTTAGGGCTTTCGATTCGGTGATTAGTCACGTGTAGCCTTGATTGATTGTTGCTCACTTCGACTGCTTCGAACTGATGGATTTCGACTTCGAATTGGGTTTCGCGTAATTGGAGACTGACGATTTTGAGTATCTCGTTCGAAAATTTTGTGACCGCCGTGCTCGTCTTCGCTTCGAAAAGGTGAGTGATTCCTCACTCACATCTGTTCATCCTCGTTTAATTAGTGAATTCCGCTGCTTGATTTGCTTAGCCACTGTTTTGAATTCTTTGGCATTCGATTTGGCTTTATTTGGCCTTCGACCCTATTTTGAAACTCACTGCTTGATTATTTCAAAATTTTGGACTTAGAATCAGTTTCTTATGACCTGGTGTAAACTTGTACGTTTTGTTGTTTCGACTTTGGGTTTCTGCAGTCGAATTTGGTTTTGACTCGGTTCAGTTTCGTTGGGCATTAGGGTTTGATCGAATTCCGATTTGATTCGTTCTGTGATTGGAACGATGATTTCATTTGACTTTGGCTTCGTTAAAACTGTTAACTTGAAATTGCGCTTCCTATATATGTGTATACATATGCATATACATATGTATATATTTATGTGGTGATCGCATTGTTGTTTCTCTGTTTTATAAGTTATAGTTTGACTCTTTGTTTAAATGGTAGCTTTTGCTTCAAGTATTTGTGTACTCCTGCAGCCTTGTACATGCAATTACTGATACATGTTATATCTGATCTAGAGGTGAGGCTGTTTAGCCCATTTCCCGGACCTTGTATTTGTTTAGACTGCACACTTTGTTTTATGTAATTTGGATACCTCTTTGATGTCGAGGTTGCTGTACCATTTCCATTCTACTGCTGCATTGAGTGGGTTTTGTGATTTTTCCCGACTGTGAACTTTCTGATATTTTGTTGAATTCGCTTTTGACTTTTTCTTGTTGTTTTTCTGTTGTACCACGTTGATTTCTCTGGTCAATTGCTCACTGCTTTGTATTCCATTGTTCTATGAGTTTGTACATCTGGTATTTTGAATCTATGTTAATTTGTTCCATTGCTTCATATCTAAACTTGCAATTGCTGGTTCATCACTTTGTTCCACTACGTATCCCTTCATCATGTATACCCCATGTTGTATCTGGACTTGTACATTGGGTCACTGCTGAGTCTGCATTTTAGTAAGCTTGAGTTTGTATATTCTTGATGGTTCATGTATGTTGAGCTCTGACCTTGGTTGTTTCTTTTTCCTATCGATGGTCTGACCAGACCTAATTATTGAGATGCATTCATGTTGTTTCGGGTGCATTGTGTTTCCTCTGGTGGCATTTCTTCGAGTCAGTTAGTGTTGTAGTGGTTGAGACTAGTTGAAGCCCAGTTTCATAGCTTTACTGTCACTTCCTAGTTATTGTGCACTTGATTTTGTTGTACCCTTAACTTTGTCATACTCTGCATATGCCCCTGATATTTGTACCTCTCGGTTTGCATATTGCTGCCACTCGTACGCACTTCGATTTGAGTTTGCGTTGTTTATACAGTATATATGTATTCTTACCTCTGAACTGTGTACTTGATGCAGTCCCCATGCAATTGGGTTTTGGGTATCATTCTTTGAGACAAATTGCATTTCAATTGTTGACCTTGTCTGTTTATACATGGTTTGTTGATTTTCATTTGCCTCTCTCTCTCTGATAGTTTTGCCATTAGTGTTCTGTAACATCCTGGACTAGTTTGGAAAATATATCTTGATTTTGTGAAAATGTTTTGGTGCTCCCACCTTCATTTTGATGACCTCATACATTTTATATCTCTGCACATACCTGTGCCATTTCACTGCATATCTATATATGCTTGACCTATTTCTATTTTAGTTGTACTTGGGTATACACTGCATATCCATGTGTCATTTTCACTTGCATCTGTTCATCCCTGAGCACTTGCTGACCTGCTGCATTTTCGTAGCAGTTTTACCCTTGTCCCTTGTGGTGACTTTATATTCTGTTGTGGCGAGGCGGTGCACGCGTGCGTGCACTGCAGCCACACTGAATTGACAGATTTTAATCGATATTTCTTTTGTTCTTGATTTATCGACCTGTTGCGTAATTCGTAGGCTGTATTGGCGAGGCAGTACTCGTTAGCGTGTACTGCAGCCAATCAACGTCGTTGTTTTTAAATTGACATTTCAATTGTTTAAATTGATTTGGATTGCTGATTTGTGGTTTAACACTGTTTAGTGTTATATCTGCCGTTATCCGATTCTTTTATCGAGGAGTCGGACATACGAGATTTCTGTGACTGTCGTCTATTTGATGTTGATTACTATTGCTTCTATGCACTAATAACTGAGTTTGAATTAGACTGACCCGTGTATTATTTTCTTTTGAATGTAATACTCGGGTCAGACCCGAGTTATTTCAGGTTGTAGATTTTCTTCTTTGAGTGGCTGTTCAGGATTTGAAGACTTTTCACATCTTCTGAAGTTGTCAGTGTCATTTTGTAGTAGTCGTGTCATTGTATAGAACGATATGTATTCATGTATATTAGTCGATAATGTACCTGTATATATATAACTTCTAGAGTCGACAGTTGTGGTTGTATCATATGTATCGTGTCAACTATGTATTAACTGACATCAGTTATATATATATGAGACTTCTGTTTTTATCTGTGTTCTGCAATTATATTATCTGTGTTATTGTTATATCTAATGTCCTAAACTATTATGAACCGTCGTAGTTCGTTTTATACTAGTATTGGGTGTGTCGTTGGGAGTAAATAAATAATAAAAGAAAAATAAAAAGTATGTACCACTCCTATCGAGATAACCAATATTAGTGTAAGGCCAATTACGGATGGTCGCTCCTATCCAGCCTTATTCTTCGTAATAATAGACAGTATTTACTTTAATACTCTTTATTATTATGAGCATAGAGGTGGGGCGTTACAGTTGGTATCAGAGCTTGGGGTTTATGGACATAATATAAAACATAACTTGGATGGAACATATGTTACAACTATTGGTCGATGTTTTATCTGTGATTTGAGTCAAAACTAAAGTTTTGAAATTTTGATGAAATTTTTAAATATCTTTATTTAAAAATAAAAGTGGAATTGTGTTTTGTCGTTTTGATGATTTGATTGATTTGTGTTCTATTTATCAGAGTGCGCAGCGGAAACAGTGAAACTGTCTTCGCTGAGTACAACTGATAATCTTTTTGATTTAAAAATCAAAATACGAAATTGATATGAATTTAATTTGTTGTTTACGTATCTGTAATTATTTTGTTTCTTTGCGAATTTCGAATCCGAATTGAGGATTCGAAGAAATTACAGATATGTGATTTTTGTTGAAATTTTCGCTGGCTTTCTTTTGTACTAATCATCAATTGATTAGATTTTGCTGTTTTGAATTATCTTCATTGAAGATACATTCGAATGATTTCTTTGTTCATTTTGTAGTACGTGCAAAAATTTGAATTGCACGTTATTGCATTTATTTTACGTTGAACCGATGCTTGGTTATGAAACGTATTTTGTTGCCGTTATTTTTATAACGGGATTTTACACCAATGCTATATTTTGAAGCACGGTGTTTTGTGGCATTTTGATGAATGAAAATTCACTGATATTACATTTTGATGTAAATTATTTTGATGAGATTTTGACGTTTAAAAATTACTGTCACCTTGGCTTCAGTAACCGTCAAGTTTTAAAAGTGGATTTTCAAGCGGTTATTCCGCAATACTGATTTGTGACCGTTTTTACGGTATTTTGAGAAGTACAATTTCCTTATCGAAATTGTTACTAATATTGCTGCTTTAATCACGTGATTGGAAACTCGTTTTAAAAATGAAAATTGTTTTATAAATTTTTAACGGTTTGCGTTTTCAAAAGGATGAGAAAGCGACTTAAACGATTCAGCAAAATCGAGGATTATGACCCCTTTCTTTTACTGTTTCGCTTAACTCCGGACTTGTCCAGTTGAGAATGTGAATTGTTATTTTTGCAAAATAAATAAAATTGCTTTCAGGAATTTTAACAGATTGCGCTTTCAAAAGAATGAGGAAGCGATTTAAACGTTTCAGCAAAATCGAGGACTATGACCCATTTCTTTTACTGATTCGCTTAATTCCGGACTTGTCCGTTTGAGAATGTAAAGTGTATTCTTACAAAATACACAATTTTGCACTTTCAAGGAAACGATGAAGTGATTTAAACGATTTAGCAAAAGTGCGGAGTATGGAACCACACTTTTACTATTTCGGTTAATTCCGGACTCGTTAATTGAATATCTGTTGTTTTGATGATTCTACACTTTCAAGGAAACGATGAAGAGAATTAAACAATTTAGTAAAACTCGTGGTTATGGGACATGTGCGTTTACTATTTTGGTTAATTCCGGACTCGTTAATTGAAATATTTGATGTTTTCGTGTGCTTTCGAGCCACTATGTTGGACCTTCGGGTCATATGTTGGACCTTCGGGTCAAATACCAGTACTAGACCTTCGGGTCATATGTTGGACCTTCGGGTCATTTGTTGGGCGCCAAAATTATGTTGAGTACTTGGTAGGCTTCGGCCATTTGTTGATGCACGTGCGGCGAATTAAAAACTCGCCATTTGATGGGATCGATCCAAGCTTTTATGTTGATTTTCTAGTCTTCTTAATTGATTTCTAGATATTTGTTGCTTCCAATTATCTGCAGGTAATTGGATATTTGTTGATATGAGTTCTGATTATCGTTTTTGATAATCAGATATTTGTTGTTTCTAATTATCGCTTGTGATAATTAGATATTTGTTGATATGAGTTCTGATTATCGTTTTGATAATCAGATATTTGTTGTTTCTAATTATCGCTTGTGATAATTAGATATTTGTTGGTATGAGTTCTGATTATCGTTTTTGATAATCAGATATTTGTTGTTTCTAATTATCGCTTGTGATAATTAGATATTTGTTGATATGAGTTTTGATTATCGTTTTGATAATCAGATATTTGTTGTTTCTAATTATCGCTTGTGATAATTAGATATTTGTTGATATGAGTTCTGATTATCGTTTTTGATAATCGGATATTTGTTGTTTTTAATTATCGCTTGAGATAATTAATTATTTGTTGATTTGAGATTTAATTATCGCTTTAGATAATTAAATATTTTATGATTTGAGATTTAATTATCGCTTTAGATAATTAAATATTTGCTGATTTCGAATTTAATTATCGCTTTAGATAATTAAATGTTTTCTGATTTGAGATTTAATTATCGCTTGAGATAATTAAATATTTGTTGATTTGAGAAATTTGATTATCGTTTTTGATAATCGAATATTTGTTGAATTTGAAATTTGATTATCGCTTGTGATAATCGAATATTTGTTGATTTGAGAAATTTGATTATCGCTTTTGATAATCGAATATTTGTTGAATTTGAAATTTAATTATCGCTTTAGATAATTAAATATTGGTTGATTTGAAATTTGATTATCGTTTTGTGATAATCGAATAATTGTTGAATTTGAAATTTGATTATCGTTTTTGATAATCGAATATTTGTTGAATTTGAAATTTGATTATCGCTTGTGATAATCGAATATTTGTTGATTTGAGAAATTTGATTATCGTTTTGATAATTGAATATTTGTTTTCTGACTATCGTTTGAGATAATCAGATATTTGATTTGTCTTCTGATTATCGTTTGAGATAAGTAAATATTTGCGATTTGAAAATTCAATTATCGTTTTTGATGATTGAATATTTGCGATTTTTGAGATTTGAGCTTCGTATTTTTCTCTGGCGATTCAGGTGAGTAATTTGATTTACTCACATTCAATTCGTGCTCTGTATGGGATTTCTGCTCTGTTTTTCCTTCTCTTTTAGTTGCTGGAATAGTCGTCTGATTTTGATCCCTGATTCCCTCGATGTTGATTCTTTTGATTTGAAGCAGTCGAACCTTTTGATTTCTTATCTGATACTTCCCCGCTGACACTTGCTTTGCTTATACATTCGACATTGCCATGCTCTTTTGGTTGTTACCTTTTATCCATTTATTCCCTATGATTGCGTGGACGCAATTTTTATAAGGAGGGGAGTCTGTAACAACCGGGATTTTTCTCCAGTCAATTATCGACATTAGTCGATTAGAATTGTTATCAAATACATATTGAAATTTTAAATTGGGTTGTGATTTTTGAGAATTTGATGAAGGAATTGTATGGGCCTTTAGATGTAAATGGGTCCATTTTGGTTGTTTGTTTTGACCGCGATTATTACCTAGGGCATAATCGTTTTCCCCCGGATTCATTCTCATCGCAACCACAAAAACGAAACGAGAAAAAAAAATTGGCGGCTTTGTTCTCTCGATTCGTTCCTCTTTGCGAAATTAGGGCTTTCGTCCTTGATCCAATTTAGGGCTTTCGATTCGGTGATTAGTCACGTGTAGCCTTGATTGATTGTTGCTCACTTCGACTGCTTCGAACTGATGGATTTCGACTTCGAATTGGGTTTCGCGTAATTGGAGACTGACGATTTTGAGTATCTCGTTCGAAAATTTTGTGACCGCCGTGCTCGTCTTCGCTTCGAAAAGGTGAGTGATTCCTCACTCACATCTGTTCATCCTCGTTTAATTAGTGAATTCCGCTGCTTGATTTGCTTAGCCACTGTTTTGAATTCTTTGGCATTCGATTTGGCTTTATTTGGCCTTCGACCCTATTTTGAAACTCACTGCTTGATTATTTCAAAATTTTGGACTTAGAATCAGTTTCTTATGACCTGGTGTAAACTTGTACGTTTTGTTGTTTCGACTTTGGGTTTCTGCAGTCGAATTTGGTTTTGACTCGGTTCAGTTTCGTTGGGCATTAGGGTTTGATCGAATTCCGATTTGATTCGTTCTGTGATTGGAACGATGATTTCATTTGACTTTGGCTTCGTTAAAACTGTTAACTTGAAATTGCGCTTCCTATATATGTGTATACATATGCATATACATATGTATATATTTATGTGGTGATCGCATTGTTGTTTCTCTGTTTTATAAGTTATAGTTTGACTCTTTGTTTAAATGGTAGCTTTTGCTTCAAGTATTTGTGTACTCCTGCAGCCTTGTACATGCAATTACTGATACATGTTATATCTGATCTAGAGGTGAGGCTGTTTAGCCCATTTCCCGGACCTTGTATTTGTTTAGACTGCACACTTTGTTTTATGTAATTTGGATACCTCTTTGATGTCGAGGTTGCTGTACCATTTCCATTCTACTGCTGCATTGAGTGGGTTTTGTGATTTTTCCCGACTGTGAACTTTTTGATATTTTGTTGAATTCGCTTTTGACTTTTTCTTGTTGTTTTTCTGTTGTACCACGTTGATTTCTCTGGTCAATTGCTCACTGCTTTGTATTCCATTGTTCTATGAGTTTGTACATCTGGTATTTTGAATCTATGTTAATTTGTTCCATTGCTTCATATCTAAACTTGCAATTGCTGGTTCATCACTTTGTTCCACTACGTATCCCTTCATCATGTATACCCCATGTTGTATCTGGACTTGTACATTGGGTCACTGCTGAGTCTGCATTTTAGTAAGCTTGAGTTTGTATATTCTTGATGGTTCATGTATGTTGAGCTCTGACCTTGGTTGTTTCTTTTTCCTATCGATGGTCTGACCAGACCTAATTATTGAGATGCATTCATGTTGTTTCGGGTGCATTGTGTTTCCTCTGGTGGCATTTCTTCGAGTCAGTTAGTGTTGTAGTGGTTGAGACTAGTTGAAGCCCAGTTTCATAGCTTTACTGTCACTTCCTAGTTATTGTGCACTTGATTTTGTTGTACCCTTAACTTTGTCATACTCTGCATATGCCCCTGATATTTGTACCTCTCGGTTTGCATATTGCTGCCACTCGTACGCACTTCGATTTGAGTTTGCGTTGTTTATACAGTATATATGTATTCTTACCTCTGAACTGTGTACTTGATGCAGTCCCCATGCAATTGGGTTTTGGGTATCATTCTTTGAGACAAATTGCATTTCAATTGTTGACCTTGTCTGTTTATACATGGTTTGTTGATTTTCATTTGCCTCTCTCTCTCTGATAGTTTTGCCATTAGTGTTCTGTAACATCCTGGACTAGTTTGGAAAATATATCTTGATTTTGTGAAAATGTTTTGGTGCTCCCACCTTCATTTTGATGACCTCATACATTTTATATCTCTGCACATACCTGTGCCATTTCACTGCATATCTATATATGCTTGACCTATTTCTATTTTAGTTGTACTTGGGTATACACTGCATATCCATGTGTCATTTTCACTTGCATCTGTTCATCCCTGAGCACTTGCTGACCTGCTGCATTTTCGTAGCAGTTTTACCCTTGTCCCTTGTGGTGACTTTATATTCTGTTGTGGCGAGGCGGTGCACGCGTGCGTGCACTGCAGCCACACTGAATTGACAGATTTTAATCGATATTTCTTTTGTTCTTGATTTATCGACCTGTTGCGTAATTCGTAGGCTGTATTGGCGAGGCAGTACTCGTTAGCGTGTACTGCAGCCAATCAACGTCGTTGTTTTTAAATTGACATTTCAATTGTTTAAATTGATTTGGATTGCTGATTTGTGGTTTAACACTGTTTAGTGTTATATCTGCCGTTATCCGATTCTTTTATCGAGGAGTCGGACATACGAGATTTCTGTGACTGTCGTCTATTTGATGTTGATTACTATTGCTTCTATGCACTAATAACTGAGTTTGAATTAGACTGACCCGTGTATTATTTTCTTTTGAATGTAATACTCGGGTCAGACCCGAGTTATTTCAGGTTGTAGATTTTCTTCTTTGAGTGGCTGTTCAGGATTTGAAGACTTTTCACATCTTCTGAAGTTGTCAGTGTCATTTTGTAGTAGTCGTGTCATTGTATAGAACGATATGTATTCATGTATATTAGTCGATAATGTACCTGTATATATATAACTTCTAGAGTCGACAGTTGTGGTTGTATCATATGTATCGTGTCAACTATGTATTAACTGACATCAGTTATATATATATGAGACTTCTGTTTTTATCTGTGTTCTGCAATTATATTATCTGTGTTATTGTTATATCTAATGTCCTAAACTATTATGAACCGTCGTAGTTCGTTTTATACTAGTATTGGGTGTGTCGTTGGGAGTAAATAAATAATAAAAGAAAAATAAAAAGTATGTACCACTCCTATCGAGATAACCAATATTAGTGTAAGGCCAATTACGGATGGTCGCTCCTATCCAGCCTTATTCTTCGTAATAATAGACAGTATTTACTTTAATACTCTTTATTATTATGAGCATAGAGGTGGGGCGTTACAGTTGGTATCAGAGCTTGGGGTTTATGGACATAATATAAAACATAACTTGGATGGAACATATGTTACAACTATTGGTCGATGTTTTATCTGTGATTTGAGTCAAAACTAAAGTTTTGAAATTTTGATGAAATTTTTAAATATCTTTATTTAAAAATAAAAGTGGAATTGTGTTTTGTCGTTTTGATGATTTGATTGATTTGTGTTCTATTTATCAGAGTGCGCAGCGGAAACAGTGAAACTGTCTTCGCTGAGTACAACTGATAATCTTTTTGATTTAAAAATCAAAATACGAAATTGATATGAATTTAATTTGTTGTTTACGTATCTGTAATTATTTTGTTTCTTTGCGAATTTCGAATCCGAATTGAGGATTCGAAGAAATTACAGATATGTGATTTTTGTTGAAATTTTCGCTGGCTTTCTTTTGTACTAATCATCAATTGATTAGATTTTGCTGTTTTGAATTATCTTCATTGAAGATACATTCGAATGATTTCTTTGTTCATTTTGTAGTACGTGCAAAAATTTGAATTGCACGTTATTGCATTTATTTTACGTTGAACCGATGCTTGGTTATGAAACGTATTTTGTTGCCGTTATTTTTATAACGGGATTTTACACCAATGCTATATTTTGAAGCACGGTGTTTTGTGGCATTTTGATGAATGAAAATTCACTGATATTACATTTTGATGTAAATTATTTTGATGAGATTTTGACGTTTAAAAATTACTGTCACCTTGGCTTCAGTAACCGTCAAGTTTTAAAAGTGGATTTTCAAGCGGTTATTCCGCAATACTGATTTGTGACCGTTTTTACGGTATTTTGAGAAGTACAATTTCCTTATCGAAATTGTTACTAATATTGCTGCTTTAATCACGTGATTGGAAACTCGTTTTAAAAATGAAAATTGTTTTATAAATTTTTAACGGTTTGCGTTTTCAAAAGGATGAGAAAGCGACTTAAACGATTCAGCAAAATCGAGGATTATGACCCCTTTCTTTTACTGTTTCGCTTAACTCCGGACTTGTCCAGTTGAGAATGTGAATTGTTATTTTTGCAAAATAAATAAAATTGCTTTCAGGAATTTTAACAGATTGCGCTTTCAAAAGAATGAGGAAGCGATTTAAACGTTTCAGCAAAATCGAGGACTATGACCCATTTCTTTTACTGATTCGCTTAATTCCGGACTTGTCCGTTTGAGAATGTAAAGTGTATTCTTACAAAATACACAATTTTGCACTTTCAAGGAAACGATGAAGTGATTTAAACGATTTAGCAAAAGTGCGGAGTATGGAACCACACTTTTACTATTTCGGTTAATTCCGGACTCGTTAATTGAATATCTGTTGTTTTGATGATTCTACACTTTCAAGGAAACGATGAAGAGAATTAAACAATTTAGTAAAACTCGTGGTTATGGGACATGTGCGTTTACTATTTTGGTTAATTCCGGACTCGTTAATTGAAATATTTGATGTTTTCGTGTGCTTTCGAGCCACTATGTTGGACCTTCGGGTCATATGTTGGACCTTCGGGTCAAATACCAGTACTAGACCTTTGGGTCATATGTTGGACCTTCGGGTCATTTGTTGGGCGCCAAAATTATGTTGAGTACTTGGTAGGCTTCGGCCATTTGTTGATGCACGTGCGGCGAATTAAAAACTCGCCATTTGATGGGATCGATCCAAGCTTTTATGTTGATTTTCTAGTCTTCTTAATTGATTTCTAGATATTTGTTGCTTCCAATTATCTGCAGGTAATTGGATATTTGTTGATATGAGTTCTGATTATCGTTTTTGATAATCAGATATTTGTTGTTTCTAATTATCGCTTGTGATAATTAGATATTTGTTGATATGAGTTCTGATTATCGTTTTGATAATCAGATATTTGTTGTTTCTAATTATCGCTTGTGATAATTAGATATTTGTTGGTATGAGTTCTGATTATCGTTTTTGATAATCAGATATTTGTTGTTTCTAATTATCGCTTGTGATAATTAGATATTTGTTGATATGAGTTTTGATTATCGTTTTGATAATCAGATATTTGTTGTTTCTAATTATCGCTTGTGATAATTAGATATTTGTTGATATGAGTTCTGATTATCGTTTTTGATAATCGGATATTTGTTGTTTTTAATTATCGCTTGAGATAATTAATTATTTGTTGATTTGAGATTTAATTATCGCTTTAGATAATTAAATATTTTATGATTTGAGATTTAATTATCGCTTTAGATAATTAAATATTTGCTGATTTCGAATTTAATTATCGCTTTAGATAATTAAATGTTTTCTGATTTGAGATTTAATTATCGCTTGAGATAATTAAATATTTGTTGATTTGAGAAATTTGATTATCGTTTTTGATAATCGAATATTTGTTGAATTTGAAATTTGATTATCGCTTGTGATAATCGAATATTTGTTGATTTGAGAAATTTGATTATCGCTTTTGATAATCGAATATTTGTTGAATTTGAAATTTAATTATCGCTTTAGATAATTAAATATTGGTTGATTTGAAATTTGATTATCGTTTTGTGATAATCGAATAATTGTTGAATTTGAAATTTGATTATCGTTTTTGATAATCGAATATTTGTTGAATTTGAAATTTGATTATCGCTTGTGATAATCGAATATTTGTTGATTTGAGAAATTTGATTATCGTTTTGATAATTGAATATTTGTTTTCTGACTATCGTTTGAGATAATCAGATATTTGATTTGTCTTCTGATTATCGTTTGAGATAAGTAAATATTTGCGATTTGAAAATTCAATTATCGTTTTTGATGATTGAATATTTGCGATTTTTGAGATTTGAGCTTCGTCTTTTTCTCTGGCGATTCAGGTGAGTAATTTGATTTACTCACATTCAATTCGTGCTCTGTATGGGATTTCTGCTCTGTTTTTCCTTCTCTTTTAGTTGCTGGAATAGTCGTCTGATTTTGATCCCTGATTCCCTCGATGTTGATTCTTTTGATTTGAAGCAGTCGAACCTTTTGATTTCTTATCTGATACTTCCCCGCTGACACTTGCTTTGCTTATACATTCGACATTGCCATGCTCTTTTGGTTGTTACCTTTTATCCATTTATTCCCTATGATTGCGTGGACGCAATTTTTATAAGGAGGGGAGTCTGTAACAACCGGGATTTTTCTCCAGTCAATTATCGACATTAGTCGATTAGAATTGTTATCAAATACATATTGAAATTTTAAATTGGGTTGTGATTTTTGAGAATTTGATGAAGGAATTGTATGGGCCTTTAGATGTAAATGGGTCCATTTTGGTTGTTTGTTTTGACCGCGATTATTACCTAGGGCATAATCGTTTTCCCCCGGATTCATTCTCATCGCAACCACAAAAACGAAACGAGAAAAAAAAAATGGCGGCTTTGTTCTCTCGATTCGTTCCTCTTTGCGAAATTAGGGCTTTCGTCCTTGATCCAATTTAGGGCTTTCGATTCGGTGATTAGTCGCGTGTAGCCTTGATTGATTGTTGCTCACTTCGACTGCTTCGAACTGATGGATTTCGACTTCGAATTGGGTTTCGCGTAATTGGAGACTGACGATTTTGAGTATCTCGTTCGAAAATTTTGTGACCGCCGTGCTCGTCTTCGCTTCGAAAAGGTGAGTGATTCCTCACTCACATCTGTTCATCCTCGTTTAATTAGTGAATTCCGCTGCTTGATTTGCTTAGCCACTGTTTTGAATTCTTTGGCATTCGATTTGGCTTTATTTGGCCTTCGACCCTATTTTGAAACTCACTACTTGATTATTTCAAAATTTTGGACTTAGAATCAGTTTCTTATGACCTGGTGTAAACTTGTACGTTTTGTTGTTTCGACTTTGGGTTTCTGCAGTCGAATTTGGTTTTGACTCGGTTCAGTTTCGTTGGGCATTAGGGTTTGATCGAATTCCGATTTGATTCGTTCTGTGATTGGAACGATGATTTCATTTGACTTTGGCTTCGTTAAAACTGTTAACTTGAAATTGCGCTTCCTATATATGTGTATACATATGCATATACATATGTATATATTTATGTGGTGATCGCATTGTTGTTTCTCTGTTTTATAAGTTATAGTTTGACTCTTTGTTTAAATGGTAGCTTTTGCTTCAAGTATTTGTGTACTCCTGCAGCCTTGTACATGCAATTACTGATACATGTTATATCTGATCTAGAGGTGAGGCTGTTTAGCCCATTTCCCGGACCTTGTATTTGTTTAGACTGCACACTTTGTTTTATGTAATTTGGATACCTCTTTGATGTCGAGGTTGCTGTACCATTTCCATTCTACTACTGCATTGAGTGGGTTTTGTGATTTTTCCCGACTGTGAACTTTCTGATATTTTGTTGAATTCGCTTTTGACTTTTTCTTGTTGTTTTTCTGTTGTACCACGTTGATTTCTCTGGTCAATTGCTCACTGCTTTGTATTCCATTGTTCTATGAGTTTGTACATCTGGTATTTTGAATCTATGTTAATTTGTTCCATTGCTTCATATCTAAACTTGCAATTGCTGGTTCATCACTTTGTTCCACTACGTATCCCTTCATCATGTATACCCCATGTTGTATCTGGACTTGTACATTGGGTCACTGCTGAGTCTGCATTTTAGTAAGCTTGAGTTTGTATATTCTTGATGGTTCATGTATGTTGAGCTCTGACCTTGGTTGTTTCTTTTTCCTATCGATGGTCTGACCAGACCTAATTATTGAGATGCATTCATGTTGTTTCGGGTGCATTGTGTTTCCTCTGGTGGCATTTCTTCGAGTCAGTTAGTGTTGTAGTGGTTGAGACTAGTTGAAGCCCAGTTTCATAGCTTTACTGTCACTTCCTAGTTATTGTGCACTTGATTTTGTTGTACCCTTAACTTTGTCATACTCTGCATATGCCCCTGATATTTGTACCTCTCGGTTTGCATATTGCTGCCACTCGTACGCACTTCGATTTGAGTTTGCGTTGTTTATACAGTATATATGTATTCTTACCTCTGAACTGTGTACTTGATGCAGTCCCCATGCAATTGGGTTTTGGGTATCATTCTTTGAGACAAATTGCATTTCAATTGTTGACCTTGTCTGTTTATACATGGTTTGTTGATTTTCATTTGCCTCTCTCTCTCTGATAGTTTTGCCATTGGTGTTCTGTAACATCCTGGACTAGTTTGGAAAATATATCTTGATTTTGTGAAAATGTTTTGGTGCTCCCACCTTCATTTTGATGACCTCATACATTTTATATCTCTGCACATACCTGTGCCATTTCACTGCATATCTATATATGCTTGACCTATTTCTATTTTAGTTGTACTTGGGTATACACTGCATATCCATGTGTCATTTTCACTTGCATCTGTTCATCCCTGAGCACTTGCTGACCTGCTGCATTTTCGTAGCAGTTTTACCCTTGTCCTTTGTGGTGACTTTATATTCTGTTGTGGCGAGGCGGTGCACGCGTGCGTGCACTGCAGCCACACTGAATTGACAGATTTTAATCGATATTTCTTTTGTTCTTGATTTATCGACCTGTTGCGTAATTCGTAGGCTGTATTGGCGAGGCAGTACTCGTTAGCGTGTACTGCAGCCAATCAACATCGTTGTTTTTAAATTGACATTTCAATTGTTTAAATTGATTTGGATTGCTGATTTGTGGTTTAACACTGTTTAGTGTTATATCTGCCGTTATCCGATTCTTTTATCGAGGAGTCGGACATACGAGATTTCTGTGACTGTCGTCTATTTGATGTTGATTACTATTGCTTCTATGCACTAATAACTGAGTTTGAATTAGACTGACCCGTGTATTATTTTCTTTTGAATGTAATACTCGGGTCAGACCCGAGTTATTTCAGGTTGTAGATTTTCTTCTTTGAGTGGCTGTTCAGGATTTGAAGACTTTTCACATCTTCTGAAGTTGTCAGTGTCATTTTGTAGTAGTCGTGTCATTGTATAGAACGATATGTATTCATGTATATTAGTCGATAATGTACCTGTATATATATAACTTCTAGAGTCGACAGTTGTGGTTGTATCATATGTATCGTGTCAACTATGTATTAACTGACATCAGTTATATATATATGAGACTTCTGTTTTTATCTGTGTTCCGCAATTATATTATCTGTGTTATTGTTATATCTAATGTCCTAAACTATTATGAACCGTCGTAGTTCATTTTATACTAGTATTGGGTGTGTCGTTGGGAGTAAATAAATAATAGAAGAAAAATAAAAAGTATGTACCACTCCTATCGAGATAACCAATATTAGTGTAAGGCCAATTACGGATGGTCGCTCCTATCCAGCCTTATTCTTCGTAATAATAGACAGTATTTACTTTAATACTCTTTGTTATTATGAGCATAAAGGTGGGGCGTTACAGTAACGGTTACTTGTACTTATATGTGAGTTTGTTATTGTATTTTCGTTGTGTGACACTATGGAGCCTTGACAGTGTTTGACTCATTATTATTTGAGATAGTGTATCAGTTGAGTTTATGTATCACTTGTATAAACTCTGTTACTATATG
Source organism: Allium fistulosum (assembly GCA_030737815.1). Classification (NCBI taxonomy): domain Eukaryota; kingdom Viridiplantae; phylum Streptophyta; class Magnoliopsida; order Asparagales; family Amaryllidaceae; genus Allium; species Allium fistulosum. The sequence goes on along the minus strand of CM060905.1, from coordinate 489,386,575 downwards.
TATAACTCTATGGATCTTATATTCAGATGATTAGTTCACACGGTTATTACTGTCTTTATTGTTTTATACTTGTGTTGATTATTATATTTGCTCTGATGCTATGTGAGATATACGACACGCGATATGGTTATTTGATGTTTTCTTTTTCTTCTTTTCCATTCTCTTCTATTTCTTTCATCTTTACTTCTTTTCTTTGACAACCATTCTGCACCATAGGTGTAGGGCGCTCGTTACAATCAATATAACTCCAATCAATTACCATATATGTCAATGTATGTATGTATGTATGTATGTATATAGTAATATATGCATGATATGTAATTACAATATCATAAACAATCCCCAATGTATTACATAATGTCAATACCATAAAATATGCATAAAGATGTCATCACCCATATAAAAGCATACCAAATCAGAAATCATAGGATCTATGTCAAATGGGTAAATCATCCATATCCTCAAATCATCATCAAAATCCAAATATTATCTATAAGTGAGATATCACCAAGTATAATTAGGCTAGCACACAATGATACCCAAATATATCTCTCAATTTTACATTATAAAATATCGCCATCAAATCAAAGAAATCAATAAGAAAGATTCGGCTAGCACACATCAATTGCCCATGTACAATCAATAATGAGTAGGTCGTCCGCCTGGAAAGAATAGGTCGTCTACTTGGAAAGAATATGACGTTTTCCTAGAAAGAAGAGGTCATTTGCCCATTAATCGTATAGAGTGTAACGACTCGGAATTTCGGATGTTCGTATTTAAATATCTGAATTATTTAAATATTTGAATCCAAGATTTAATGTGATTTAATATGATTTTATAACCTTATTAAACACTTTTTAGTTAATAACTAATGTTAGAAAAATTATTTTTGAAATGTGTTTATAAAAATATACGCTTTGAATAAATACTGAAAATGTAACCGAAAAACGTTTTGTTAAAATCAACTTTTTATACAATACAAGTTGTGTGAACATATTGCAACTTGAATAGTTATCATGTGCAAACATATGATCAGAATTAAACACATCTTTTCCTAAGCTAAAATTAACTAAAAGTAACCATGTTTAATTAAGGGAACATTAAGGACAAAAGGACCATTAAAATCACTCCTCGATTTAAGGAAAGCATGTCTGTGTAAAAGCATGGTCTTACATGCTTAACTTCATGGCTAAGGAGGGGGTTTTGCACACTTTTACTCCAAATTCCTAAGCCTATAAATACCCTCTCATATTCACTCATTCATTCACAAATAAATTCACTCTTATCCTCACTTCTTTCTCTTCTTTCTCTTCTTCCTCTTCTTATACTTGGCTCTGTACCTAGTGAATATTTTAAGGCCTTTGGCTGTGAGTTTGTGACCATTTGTGGTGGAGGTAGAGGAGGCTAAGGCCAAGTACTATGGTGATGGAAGGAGTAAGGTGTGTGAGCTATGGTGAAGGGGGAGGAAGGCCGTGAGAACCTTGATGATGTGGGAGGGTGTGCGTGTGGTTTAGGGGAGGAAGGAATGGATTTTAGTGATGTTAGGATGAAGTATATAATGATATAAGAAGTGTTGTATGAAAAGAAGGTTGTAGGAAGAGATATGGATTGATAAAATTAAGTAAATATCAATTTTATTTGCACTATATTTTGTAGAATGTTAAGTTGAAATATTGCTTGAAACATTTCTTGAAAATGTTAGCTAATCACTTGTTAAATTGATTGCTAATTGACTTGATAATGTCACTTGAAATATGGTGAAATTGTGCCTGCTAAATCACTTGATAAATGCTTATTGAAACAATTATTAAAATGATTACTATATATTGATAATAATAGACGCTAACTACTCAAAGTTAACCCCTTGATTATATATTTAAAAAGTATATAAATTATTAAAGTAATTACTTACTAAACCATTGAATTATGATAAGTTCAATTGAACATTTAAAATGGATATATTGATATTATATATGTTAATACATGTTTAGTAGTAGTAAAGTTGGAACTTGGAATCATATACGTGTATAAAATAACATGGCACCAAATATTGGATTGAATACGAAATTGTCTATATAGCGTTAGTCGCTATAAACACACTTTGAATCACTTAAACTATAACTTATGAAAATGATGATTTAATAACATATCTTAATAATAACTTGTTTGTTTGTTATCTATACTTCTATAAGTGTTTATAAAAGAAAAGAATATGTTTTGGAAAATTATAGAAGAAGTAAATCAGTAACAAAAGATTGAAGTAAAAAAAAGGTCGCTATAGTGACACTTTTAAAAATAGTCCATCTTCGAAAATAACATGCATTTTTGTGGAAATTTTCTTAGGGGTTTCTTTAGCAATTAATCAAGTAAATAATATACTGTTCTTATTGGGGAAGTTTTGAAGCCTAATTCATTTGATAGCTAGTTGAACAAAATGCAAAAGGTTATAGCGAAATAGTCGTTATAAGTGTAGTTTGGTAAAATATCATATTTTCGGGAAATTCTCTAAAATAATTAAAAGATATTCTTTGGGATTTTTCTTCATAGTTTCAAGTACCCAAAGTATACTAACTAATGTTAAAATAATGGATATAAAATCAATTGTTATTGAAATCTAGGCTTAAAGTTGTAGCAAAACAATATTGGCAATGGTAACAAAACTTTAGATAGCATTTCTAGAAATGCTACCTTTTCTATTTTAAACTATAAATTGTTTAAAGATAATATTTAAAATATTTATTTTTCTTTAATCTTTTTTGTGTTGTTTTATAACTTATAAAAGAGTGTTTTAAAATTGGTTACAAGTTTAAATATATCTTTAACAATTAATTAAAATTTCTAAACCAAGTAGCTTTTAAAATTAAAACTTGTTTTTCTATTTATTTCAAAATTCCTTATTTTTACATAATATTCTATATAAATAACTATCATATATTTTAAGTAGTTTTAAAAGTATTTTAACATATTAATAAGTATTTTAAAGATATATATATATAAGTTGTAAATATTAAATTAAGTATTTTATAAGTATAATAAAGGGAGTTTGGATTTTAACACTTAAGTATAAATTGTTTTATGGAATCAACTAAAAGTATATTGCCTTAATTAATAAGTGTGGATATGTTTTGATCTTTAGATAAATGTTTAAAGTTATATACAGATAAGTAAATAGTTTTGGGTTGTTGTAAATAGAGTTTTTAGCAAAACTTGTTTTTAACCCTTATTATTAATTATGCTTGGGAATATAATTAGATATTTACTAATGGATATTTACAAGAAAAATTCAAATAAATGGTTTTGGGTTTGTTGTGCCAAATGTTTTGAACAACACTTGTCTTTAACCCTTAAATATAAATAAAGTTTTAAGAAGGGAGTTTTAAAGAGGAATGTTTTCAAAGTATAAAATGTTTGGGTTTGTTGTGACAATTGTTTTTAGCAACACTTGTCTTTAATCCTTAAATGTAATTAAACCTTTAAAAGGAGAGTTTTAAAGATAATAATTAAATGGGATGGGTTGGGATTTGTAGTAAACAATGTTTTAGCAACATTTTTTATTAAACCCTTGAATAATATTTTGGAATGAATATTATAAATCTTTAACAATAGAATTTTAAAGATAATAACAAGTATTAAAATCTTTTATAGAGAGATAGAAAATGTTGTGTGTTTAATTTATTGTAACAACCCATAAATTTTTCAAATATTGTTAAAATTAATTTATTTGAAAACTTTGATTTTTAAATCATTTTAATTGAATTTTGGAATTTTTCCAATGTAATTTTGGAATTTACTAATAATTTATTTTCCAAATATAATAAAATAATGATTTTCTGGAAATATTTTGTTTTGTTCAACTTTAGTCAAACTTTGAGTCCAGTTGAAATTTTTAATTTTGAATTTTAAATCTCCAATCTTTTTTCTTTGAAACAGTATTTGTTTCTAATATTCGTTCTGCTTTTCGTTTTGTTAAATTCTGTTTTATACTTTTAAAATTTGATAAAATTCAGCGTTTTACACGCAATTATTTTCAGTATCTCATTGTTTATTTTCTATTTCATATTTTTTTATTTCATTTCTATTCTCTATATTTTTATTTTTATTATTTTTCCATTCTCTACTTTCTATTTTCTTTTATTTGATTTTTAGGCTTGGAAACTCAAGAGACTTGAGTTATTTGTTTAATTGAAGCCTTTACAATTTCTAGCCTTTTCATTTTTCCTTAGCCGTTCATTTTAATTCTTTTAGCCGTACAAAAACTTCTCACCTCCTCACTTTCTCATTTCCATTCACGTACAAACATTTTCCATCTCCTGAAAAGAAAGCAAACCAGTAAGTCCATGTCTTCCTCTTCCTCCTTTCTTTCTCATTTCCTTTTGTTTTGCCTTCAAGCATGGTTCGGCCTCCACCATCACATGCTTTAGCCGACCACTTCTCCTCCTCTACACCACACATGACCGGCCTCCATCACCATCCCCTTGTTGCCGTGAACCATTGATCCAAATCCATCACCAAAACATGTTGCAAACCCTAGCCGAACCCACTATATTCATACCCTTCCTATTTGCTTGCCTCGGCCACTACTAGTTCCTCCATTTCCAATGCCTTGCCGTGACCTTCTCTTTTGCCTAGCCTGCCTGGCCGTGACCAGACCAGACTTGACCCAAGCCTAACCCAGACCGAGCCACTTTGCACAATGACCGAACCCAAAGTTGCATCCCCTTGACCTTTTACCTTCACTTGACTTTTAACTTGCCAATCCCTTCACATACCCTTCATTATCTACCATAGCCGAGCCTAGTTGCTTCAGATCAAGTCATGGCCGAGCATGTTTTGGTGTTGGTTGAGTCCTATGAGGAAGTGGTCGAGCCTATTTTATTGAATCAAGTCATTTGTTCCACTTGTACTTTCATTTTTTCTTTGTTTAATTCTTATATTCTTTTGTGTTTGAATCTATACTTATATTTGTTTTATTTTAATTGTTGTTGCAAGATCTGAATATTAGCCCATCATCTTCTCCTCGAATCTAGTCGTGCTTTTCGTGCTTTGCGGAGTTTGGATTTGTGTTTTGAATTTGATCTCTAGCTTTAAAAAGGCGAGTTTATCACTCTTGACAAAATCGTACATATATAAATGTGAAACAATATCACTTGAATTGTAGTAGTTGATATTCTATGTTATATGTTCACATCTGCCTGTTATCTGACATTATATGATGATATTACCTGATTTTATACCTGTTGTATCACCTGACATCATATAATATGTTTTATTGTTTATTTTATTTTCTGTTTCTCACATTGCAAGTTCCCTTTCACTATGGATTGAAATGATACATACCCAAACGGATTTTAGAATAAGGGAAGATCGTTATGAGCTGAAATTATAGGCTCAAGCGATTTTCATTTGTATTTGACTTGGGATTGCGGGTTTGAAATGATAAAACCCGGGATTTTAATTCATTACGGATTGAAATGATATATTATCCGTATCACTTGACCTAGGTTAGAAAATATTATACAGACCTGTGGTTAATTTTAAATATAAATTCTGAAAATTCTAAGTATTTGGAATTTAAATTATATGAGATTTTAATTTAAATCTGGATTTAAATGATTTAAATAAATTTTATAGTGATTTTCCGTAAGTTGAAATTGTATGAGTTAATAAATGATTGAAAATGTAAATAAAATGTGATCTAACTTAATAATTGAAATTTTGATTAAAAATGGAAATTTTGGCTTAACTTGGAAATAAAATAATTTATTTATGAAACGGTTATTTTTAAAAGTAAATAAAATAGCTAGTTGTTTGTTAAATTAAAAGTTAAGCAATTTAAATGTATTTTTGAAATAATAAATGAATTATGTTTAATTTGGATATTTTATTTATAAAAAAATTATTTTATTTAAATCATAAGTGAAATTATACCGAATAAATAATTTTGAAAAGTGATATATGTTTGATAAGTAAAAAATGAGAAAAGTTGAAAATATATTGTTTTAAATTGTTATAATAACTTATAACAGTAAGTGTAGCATTTCAGAAATGTTGCGGTTTTAATGTAGTGCTTTCCAAATTACCACTATACTTATTGTAACAGTTTATAAGTGCTGCTATTTCTGAAATGAACTGTATTTCTGAATTACTATTATACCTACTGTAACAGTTTATAAGTGCTGTTGTTTCTGAAATGAACTGTTTTCTGAAATACTATTATATCTACAGTAGAAGTTTCTAAGTGCTGCTGTTTCTGGAAAAACAATACTTTTGAAAGACTATTATATCTACAGTAACGTTTTCTAAGTGTTGTTGTTTCTGAAAGATAACTTTTCTGAAATGCTACTATAAGAATTATAACATTTTCTAAGTGTTACGAATGATAAAATACAATGTTTTTGAAATTGTTATAATTGAATGAATGAACTTAGAAATGCTACAATCCTGGAAATTGAATATTTGATTTGAAAGGATATTGACTTCATATTAAAATGGTTTAAATGGATTATTTTGATTTGGTATATAAACCATTTTTGAAATTTATAACCACGGGTTATAATAACGATTGGTTGTTAAAGAGACCGGGATCGGATATGGACATACTCTCTGTCGATACCGAAAACCACTTTAACAACTGTGTACGCGGTGGAGATTCCAGAATGAAGTAGGATGGTGGCAACGATTCTATTTTGAGGTATAAACGTGGACCCGACTCCCGTGAGTTGGCATAAGGTGGCTAAAATAGGAGCAATCGACAGGCTAATGAGGTAGCGCCTCTTATCAGACACATTCCATCGTATACCATTCTATTACTTTGTGATTGATTAGGTGCACCCCTTGATTCGGGAGTGTGGCTCGAGGTGGGCGATTGCTACGGCTCTGCATTACAATCGGCCCGGAATTGTAATTGGTATATCTACCCTGGCATTGCCTAGTTGTGTCGTGTCACCTACCATAGCGTGCTTTACTACGAGTTTGTTTTGTACCATACCTATGGAGTGCCCTCTGACGACGCCCATTATGGGGGAGATTACGGTACTGTATAGACTATGGGAATATATAAAATGTGTTAAGGGGGATATGAGTAACGCCTTAACGCTATTTTGATAGTTTACTTTACTTTGGAATTATTATAATAGCGTATCTTACTACATAGTAGATAGTTTAACGGATCCTTAAAGGATGGGCGATCCCAAGCATCCTTTAAGTTATTGATGCGTTTCTATTACAGTTCACTTGAGTTGATTTACATTGTATAAGTATGTATGTCCTGACTGGAGTGTTTTGTGTTTTGCTTTACGCTCGGGTCAACCTAAGTATTACAGATTTGGATTCACCTTCTGGAGCTAGATATTTCTGGAGTTTATTTGTCTATCTAGTTGTCTTTCCATTTCAGTTATTGCATTCAGCTTTGCTTATGTACTTGTGAACTTATGTATTTAGACTTCTGTTGTATTTGTTTTTCGGACTATGGTATTTTGTATCTGTTTTGAGACTATGTATTGTAGTGGCTTCATGAACCACTATGTATTTTTATTTTTGCTGCGAGTTATTCTGATATTATGTGTCTGTGATTCTGTGATTGGTTTTATTTGCTCCAAATTTATTTACAATCTATTGTTTTGAATTATTCAAGTCTGACATGTGTGGTTTTATTGTCGATTTGAATGGTCCAAAATAGTGGGTCGTTACATTTGGTATCAGAGCTTTGGTTTTAGGCAAACCTTAGCCTATGGAGCAAAAACTCATTAGAGATAGGGTAGAAATACCCTAGAATGAGTGAAATCAATCTTAGAATCATTTCTTTGTGAGAGAACGTATTTTTTAGTCTAAAATGTTTTCAAATGATTTTAAAGTATTTTAAAGGATTATTTTGGATATAAAATTTTCTTGTTTAAAATCTCATTTTCTTAACTTCATTCCTTTCGAATCCATCTTGTTTATTTGAATTCGTTGATTAGGATTTCCATTCTAGTTGAATCTTATCTTTGTCTTTCTGTTTTACCTTTGTCCTAAAATTCATTCTTGGTTTTTCCAGGATGAGTCGTAGGAATGCCAGAGGTAGGGGTCGTGGTATTGCCCCAGTTCCCAAGCCTGTTGCACCCATCAGGTTCACTACTCTTTGCAAGGAATTCACTCAGCTTGGTGGTACCAAGTTTACTAGATCTGAGAGCATCGTAGAGGCTCAGCAGTGGTTGAGGAGTCTAGAGAGGATCTTTACTGGTTTGGAGATTACTAAGGCTCAGAATCATCAGTTGGCAGCTTGGCAGCTTTAGGAGGCAGCCCAGGATTATTGGGAATCTATCACAGCTCAGACCGTGGAGGAAGACATTTCTTGGGAGCAGTTTAGGTATCTTCTTCTTGTGTTGTCTTGTGTTCTGTTCCGTTTTCTCTCTTTGGAATCTATCTTAAGCTTATCTATCTTTTTCCAGGGAGGCTTTTATGGCAAAGTTGGTGCCAGAAGCCGGGAAGTCCCAGCTATACAGGGAGTTTATGGATCTTAAGCAAGGGAGCATGTCATTTTCTGAGTATGAGCGGAAGTTCAATGAACTTTCCAAGTTTGGTCCTGGCCTTATTGACACCTCTCTTAAGAAGAATGAGAAATTTATAGCTGGAGCTCGCCCAGAGTTTTATGATCGTCTCATCTCTCATGTTCATGGTACCTTCACGGAGTTGATGGACATGGCTATTAGATATGAGAATCCTACTTCTAAGGAAACTTCTGTTCCTCGTGCTTCTCCATCTCAGCTTGGTTCTGGCAACTCTAAGAAGAGGAAGCCTAATTTCCATCAGTAGAAGCAGAATTGGCTCAAGAATCCTGGTTTAGGATCTACTCCTCGGAAGCATCCTATCGACCTATCTTCCATCACTTGCTTCAAGTGTGATTAGAGGGGACACTATGCCAATAGTTGCCCTACTTCAGTTAGTGCTGCTGTTCCTCCACCTCAGGATACCAGGAACAATCTCTGTCATGTCTGTCTGCAGCCTGGTCATTTCAAGAATAATTTCCCCTTCTATCAGAAAGGCAAGACATTTGGAGTTTTTTCCATGACTTCTTCCACTCCTATTCCGTCTACTCCACCTGCTCCTAGTGATTCCCAAGGTACTCTTCAAGGCACTTTTTCTCTGTTTAATTTTCCTGTTCGTGTTTTATTTGATATTGGAGCTTTGCATAGTTTTATTTCTGTGGATCTTTGTGATAAGTTTGAGCATCTCCTTTCTCCTGAGTTTGCATCTGTACCTTTGTGTGTTACTAATCCTATTGGGGGTCCCGCGAACCTTAGTAGGATTTATAGAAGAGTGAAACTCTTCTATTCTGGTTATCGTTTTTCTGGTGATTTCTATGTTCTGGGTTTTGATGCTTTTGATTTATTGCTCGGGGGTGATTGGCTTAAGAGGCATGATGCCGTTATCTCTTGTAAAACCCGAACTGTTTCTCTTGTTGGTGATAAGGGTGATTCTTTGGTAATTCAGTGCCATATGCCTCAAGATTTTGCTGGAAGTTTTATTTTCTCTTTGAATTCTTCTCTTGGTGATCTTGACTCAACCCCTGTGGTTAAGCTCTATCCCGATGTATTTGGTGAAGTCTCTTCTTTACCTCCTAAGCGGGAAATTTGTTTCCGTATTGATCTTATTCCTGGAGCTCGACCTGTAGTTCTTCATCCCAGAAGAATGGCACCCCGTGATAAGGATGAGTTGAGAAAGCAAATTAAGGACTTGTTCTCCAAGGGTCTGATCAGACCTAGTCATTCCGAATGGGGAGCAGAAGTGGTTTTCGTCACTAAGTCTGATGGTTCTTTGAGGATGTGTGTTGATTATAGGGAGTTGAACAAGCTCACTATGAGGAATAGATATCCTTTGCCTCGTATCAATGATATGTTCGATCAGCTTTATTGTGCTACTGTTTTCTCTCAGCTTGATCTTGCCACAGGTTTCCACTAGCTCAAAGTTGCTGAGGAAAGTATTCCCAAGACTGCTTTCCGTACTGAGAACGGTTTCTATGAGTGGTTAGTTATGCCTTTTGGTTTGACTAATGCCCCTGCTTTCTTTGTTGATTTGATGAATCATGTTTTTCATGATGTTCTTAATAAGTTTAATCTGGTCTTTGTTGATGATATTCTAGTCTTTTCTAAGACCGAGGAAGAGCATGAATCTCATTTGAGCTTTGTTCTGGGGACTCTTAGGAGTCACCAATTAAAAGCTAAGTTCTCCAAATGCCATTTCTGGAAGGATGAAGTCTGATTCCTTGGACATATTATTTCTAGTAATGGAGTTTCTATTGATCCAGTCAAGATCGCTGCGATCAATGTAAGTCAACCTTTTCTCATCTTTCTTTTGTAATCCAATTATTCTATCTTTCTTTGTAGTTCTTATTTTTTCCTATTCTATTTCAGGATTGGGAAACTCCTAGGACTCCATCTGATATCCGTAGTTTTCTGGACCTTGCTGGTTATTATCGGAGATTCATTGAGATTTTTTCTCTGATTGCTGCACCTCTCACTGCTTTGACTTGTAAGAATGCTAAGTTTATATGGGATGATAAGTGTAAAGCTGCATTCAATGAGTTAAAGCACAAGCTTACTTCCGCACCAGTTCTTACCGTTCCAAATGGAAATGAGGGATTAACGGTATACACTGATGCTATTCGTGAAGGTTTGGGAGCTGTTCTGATGCAGGATGGGAAGGTCATTGCTTATGCCAATCGTCAGTTAAAGACCCATGAAGCCAATTATGTTGCTCATGATTTGAAATTGCTTGCTGTGGTTTTTGCTTTGAAGCTTTGGAGGCATCATCTTTTGGGAACTAAGTTTGAGCTTTTTACGGATCATCAGTCTTTGAGATATATTTTCACCCAGAAGGATTTGAATTAGAGACAAGTTAGGTGGTTAGAGTTCCTTGCTTCTTATGACCTCGACATCAACTATACCCCTGGGAAAAGCTAATGTTGTGGCCGATGCTTTGAGTCGGAAGAAGGCGATGTTGTGTCGGCTTGTTGTTTCTTCTCCAGTTTTGAATCGTATCATTGCTAAGTAGGATGAGGATCAGATGCTTAGGCATATGAAGGAGAGTGTCCGTAATAGGGTTGGTGGTGGTAGCCTTGATGGTAGTGGAGCTCAGATCGAGGATAGAGGTATTTTGAGGATTAATAATCGGATTTGTGTCCCGAATGTTGATGGATTGAGACAGGAGTTACTTCAGGAAAATCAACGATCCAGACTTTCTATTCATCCGGGTGTGACCAAGATGTATCAGGATATGAAGAAGTTGTATTGGTGGAAGGGTATAAGGCGTGATATCTCCATTTTTGTTAGTAGGTGTGCGACTTGTCAGCAAGTCAAGGCTGATCATCAGAAGACCCCTGGTTTGTCGCAGCCCCTTGAGGTTCCCAATTGGAAATGGGAACAAGTTTCTATGGATTTTATTGATGGATTACCGAGGAGGAAGGGTAATGAGAGTATTTGGGTTATTGTGGATAGATTGACCAAGTCAGCTCATTTCATTACGGTCAAGTCTACCCGTTCTGCTTCTAGTTTGGCTGAGATTTATATGAGGGAGATTGTTCGTCTCTATGGTGTTCCTGCCAGTACTGTTTGTGATCGTGATCCTATCTTTACCAGTCAGTTTTGGAAAGCTTTTCAGGAATCTTTGGGTACTCATCTGAATCTGAGCACTGCTTACCATCCGCAGACTGACGGTCAAACGGAAAGAGTGAATCAGATTCTAGAGGATCTTCTTCGTGCTTGTGTTCTTGATTATGGAGGATCATGGGAAGATCATCTCCATCTTGTCGAATTCACCTATAACAATAGTTATCAGGTATAATCTCAATCTTTTATTTAAATCTTGTCTTAATCTTTTATCTATCTCATTTCATCTTTTGAATTCAGGCTAGTATTGAAATGTCTTTGTTTGCTGCTCTTTGCGGACGACCTTGCAGATCCCCATCTTGCTGGATTGAATCCGGTAATCGTTTGGTTCTTGGTCCTGATAGGATTCTTGAGGCTTCTAAGAGAGTTGAGGAGATTAAGAGGAAGATGAGGAGTGCTCAGGATAGGCAGAAGAAGTACGCTGATAAGCGTAAGAGGAGTTTGGAGTTTTCTGTTGGTGATTTGGTTTTCCTTAAGGTCTCTCCCTTAAGGAATGTGATTCGTTTTGGTCATAGAGGGAAGCTTGCTCCTAGGTTCATTGGTCCTTTTTGCATCTTGGAGAGGATTGGTTCTTTGGCTTATCGTTTGGATCTGCCTGAAAAGTTTTCTGGAGTGCATAATGTATTCCATGTTTCGCATCTTCGCCAGTATCTTCATGATCCCTCCCTTATTGTTCAGCCTTCTGCTCTCGAGAGTTTGGTTATTGAGCCAAACCTTACTATCGAGAGGAAGCCACTTCGTATTTTCGATGGAGGTATGAAGCAGCTGAGAAGGAAATCTGTCAATCTGCTCAAAGTGCAGTGGAGTTCTGATGACCGGGATTGTACCTAGGAGACGGAGGAGAGCATACGTGCTTCGAATCTGGAATTGTTTGTTTCAGGTACTATTCGTTATTCTATCTTACCTTTCTTTGTTTTTCCTTGTCTCGTTCCTTTTCGAGGACGAAAAGTTTTAAGTGGGGGAGAGTGTAACAACACATAAAATTTTCAAGTATTTTTAAAATTAATTTATTTGAAAACTTTGATTTTTAAATCATTTTAATTGAATTTTGGAATTTTACCAATGTAATTTTGGAATTTACTGATAATTTATTTTCCAAATATAATAAAATAATGATTTTCTGGAAATATTTTATTTTGTTCAACTTTAGTCAAACTTTGAGTCCAGTTGAAATTTTTTAATTTGAATTTTAAATTTCCAATCTTTTTTCTTTGAAACAGTATTGGTTTCTGATATTCGTTCTGCTTTTCGTTTTGTTAAATTCTGTTTTATACTTTTAAAATTTGATAAAATTCAGCGTTTTACACGCAATTATTTTCAGTATCTCGTTGTTTATTTTTTATTTCATATTTTTTTTATTTCATTTCTATTCTTTATATTTTTATTTTTATTATTTTTCCATTCTCTACTTTCTATTTTATTTTATTTGATTTTTAGGCTTGGAAACTCAAGAGACTTGAGTTATTTGTTTAATTGAAGCCTTTACAATTTCTAGCCTTTTCATTTTTCCTTAACCGTTCATTTTAATTCTTTTAGCCGTACAAAAACTTCTCACCTCCTCACTTTCTCATTTCCATTCACGTACAAACATTTTCCATCTCCTGAAAAGAAAGCAAACCAGTAAGTCCATGTCTTCCTCTTCCTCCTTTCTTTCTCATTTCCTTTTGTTTTGCCTTCAAGCATGGTTCGGCCTCCACCATCACATGCTTTAGCCGACCACTTCTCCTCCTCTACACCACACATGACCGGCCTCCATCACCGTCCCCACCATCCCCTTGCTGCCATGAACCATTGATCCAAATCCATCACCAAAACATGTTGCAAACCCTAGCCGAACCCAATATATTCATCCCCTTCCTATTCTCTTGCCTCGGCCACCACTAGTTCCTCCATTTCCAATGCCTTGCCGTGACCTTCTCCTTTGCCTAGCCTGCTTGGCCGTGAGCAGACCAGACTTGACCCAAGCCTAACCCAGACCGAGCCACTTTGCACAATGACGAACCCAAAGTTGCATCCCCTTGACCTTTTACCTTCACTTGACTTTTAACTTTCCATTCCCTTCACATACCCTTCATTATCTACCATAGCCAAGCCTAGTTGCTTCAGATCAAGTCAAGGTTGAGCATGTTTTGGTGTTGGTTGAGTACTATGAGGAAGTGGCCGAGCCCATTTTATTGAATCAAGTCATTTGTTCCACTTGTTCTTTCATTTTTGCTTTGTTTAATTCTTATATTCTTTTGTGTTTGAATCTATACTTATATTTGTTTTATTTTAATTGTTGTTGCAAGATCTGAATATTGGCTCATCATCTTCTCCTCGAATCTAGTCGTGCTTTTCGTGCTTTGCGGAGTTTGGATTTGTGTTTTGAATTTGATCTCTAGCTTTAAAAAGGTGAGTTTATCACTCTCGACAAAATCGTACTTATATAAATGTGAAACAATGTCACTTGAATTGTAGTAGTTGATATGCTATGTTATATGTTCACATCTACCTGTTATCTGACATTATATGATGATATTACCTGATTTTATACCTGTTGTATCACCTGGCATCATATGATATGTTTTACTGTTTATTTTATTTTCTGTTTCTCACACTACAAGTTCCCTTTCACCATGGGTTGAAATGATACATACCTGAACGGATTTTAGAATAAGGGAAGATCGTTATGAGCTGAAATGATAGGCTCAAGCAATTTTCATTTGTATTTGACTTGGGATTGCGGGTTTGAAATGATAAAACCCGGGATTTTAATTCATTACGGATTGAAATGATATATTATCTATATCACTTGACCTAGGTTAGAAAATATTATACAGACCCGTGGTTAATTTTAAATAGAAATATTTTCTGAAAATTCTAAGTATTTGGAATTTAAATTATATGAGATTTTAATTTAAATCTGGATTTAAACGATTTAAATAAATTTTATAGTGATTTTCCATAAGTTGAAATTGTATGAGTTAATAAATGATTGAAAATGTAAATAAAATGTGATCTAACTTAATAATTGAAATTTTGATTAAAATGGAAATTTTGGCTTAACTTGGAAATAAAATAATTTATTTATGAAACGGATATTTTTAAAAGTAAATAAAATAGCTAGTTGTTTGTTAAATTAAAAGTTAAGTAATTTAAATGTATTTTTGAAATAATAAATGAATTATGTTTAATTTGGATATTTTATTTATAAAAAATTTATTTTATTTAAATCATAAGTGAAATGATATCCAAATAAATAATTTTGAAAAGTGATATATGTTTGATAAGTTAAAAATGAGAAAAGTTGAAAATATATTGTTTTAAATTGTTATAATAACTTATAACAGTAATAGTAGTGTTTCAGAAATGTTGTGGTTTTAATGTAGTGGTTTCCAAATTACCACTATACTTACTGTAACAGTTTATAAGTGCTGCTATTTCTGAAATGAACTGTATTTCTGAATTACTATTATACCTACTGTAACAGTTTATAAGTGCTGTTGTTTCTGAAATGAACTGTTTTCTGAAATACTATTATATCTACAGTAGCAGTTTCTAAGTGCTGCTGTTTCTGGAAAAACAATACTTCTGAAAGACTATTATATCTACAGTAACGTTTTCTAATTGCTGCTGTTTCTGAAAGATAACTTTCCTGAAATGCTACTATAAGAATTATAACATTTTCTAAGTGTTACGAATGCTAAAACACAATGTTTTTGAAATTGTTATAATTGAATGAATGAACTTAGAAATGCTACAATCCTGGAAATTGAATATTTGATTTGAAAGGATATTGACTTCACATTTAAATGGTTTAAATGGATTATTTTGATTTGGTATATAAACCATTTTTGAAATTTATAACCACGGGTGATAATAACGATTGGTTGTTAAAGAGACCGGGATCGGATATGGACATACTCTTTGTTGATACCGAAAACCACTTTAACAACTATGTACGTGGTGGAGATTCCAGAATGAAGTAGGATGATGGCAACGATTCTATTTTGAGGTATAAACGTGGACCCGACTCCCGTAAGTTGGCATAAGGTGGCTAAAACAGGAGCAATCGACGGGCTAATGAGGTAGCACCTCTTATCGGACACATTCCATCGTATACCATTCTATTACTTTGTGATTGATTGGGTGCACCCCTTGATTCGGGAGTGTGGCTCGAGGTGGGCGATTGCTGCGGCTCTGCGTTACCACCGGCCCGGAAGTGTAATTGGTATATCTACCCTGGCATTGCCTAGTTGTGCCGTGTCACCTACCATAGCGTGCTTTACTACGAGTTTGTTTTGTACCATACCTATCGAGTGCCCTCTGACGATGCCCATTACGGGGGAGATTACAGTACTGTATAGACTATGGGAATATATAAAATGTGTTAAGGGGGATATGGGTAACGCCTTAACGCTATTTTGATAGTTTACTTTACTTTAGACATTATTATAATAGCGTATCTTACTACATAGTAGATAGTTTAACGGGTCCTTAAAGGATGGGTGATCCCTCGCATCCTTTAAGTTATTGATGCATTTCTATTACAGTTCACTTGAGTTGATTTACATTGTATAAATATGTATGTCCTGACTCGAGTGTTTTGTGTTTTGCTTTACGCTCGGGTCAACCTGAGTATTACAGCTTTGGATTCACCTTCTGGAGCTAGAGATTTCTGGAGTTTATCTATCTATCTAGTTGTCTTTCCATTTCAGTTATTTCATTCAGCTTTGCTTATGTACTTGTGAACTTATGTATTCAGACTTCTATTGTATCTGTTTTTTAGACTATGGTATTTTGTATCTGTTTTGAGACTATGTATTGTAGTCGCTTCATGAACCACTATGTATTTTTATTTCCGCTGCGAGTTATTCTGATATTCTGTGTCTGTGATTGGTTTTATTTGCTCCAAATTTATTTACAATCTATTGTTTTGAATTATTCAAGTCTAACATATGTGGTTTTATTGTCGATTTGAATGGTCCAAAATAGTGGGTCGATACATTTATAAAAGAAAAGGAGTTTATTATAACAAAGTTTTGGTAGTAATTGTTTTAATCTCTTTGATTATATTTCAAGTGAGTAAAACTTGTTAAACGAATTGTGAATACACTTATACCATTGGAATAAGTATATGAATACTTTTTAAGTATTAAAAGAATAAATGAATAGTTAAATTTATAAATATAAGTATATATCTTTGATAAAGAGAAATCTAACATATTTATACAAGTATAAAAGGAAGTTTTAATTCATAAAGAGTATTAATTAATAAAGGAAGTCTTGATTTATTGAAGAAGTTTTATTAGATAAAAAGATGTTTACTAATAAAAAAAGGGTATTAATTAATAAAGGTTAAATTAATTATAAAGGGATTAAAAGTCGTTTATGTGGCTTGATTATACTTCGATGATAAGTAACAACTATGTAATGTAACAACCCGTATATTTAGACCATTTAAATTGACAATAATCCACACATGTCAACTTAAATAGTACAAAACACGAATCATTAATGGAGTATATATATATAAATGAGAATCATTACAGAATCACAGACAGATACAATAACTTTATAACGCAGCGGAATTACAACAATGTCATAATAGTAGTTCATGAAGCTACTAAGTAAATACAACAATGTCTCAAACAAATAGTGAAATAGATATACATAGATGTCTGATACAATATCAAAATAGAATGGAGCAATACTGATAAAGATAAAGATAAATGATAGTCTTCAAGTCTTCAGCTTCCAAGCAGCACAGCACAGAAATCCTTAGGCTGACCCGAGCATAAGCATAAACAAACACTCGAGTCAGGACATATATTCTTATACAAGATAATATGGTTCAAATTTGAAATAACAATAACTCAAAGATGAATAGAATAACATCTTTCACGATCCGTTAAACTATCTACTATGTAATAGTGTACGCTAAGTAGATAATGACTATCAGTAAGATAAAGTATCAAAATAGCGTTAAGGCGTTACCATTATCCCCCTTAACATATTTTATATAAGCAGCATAGTCTATACAGCACTGTAAACTCCACCGTAAACTAGCGGGCTATCAGGGAGTACTCCATAGGTATAACACAAAAACAAATCGTAGTGGTCGCGCATAGGGATACAAGTATGACAAGGCACATGAGGCAATACCCAAGGTAGTGAAACTACCGTTTGCTTGATCCAGACTGGTGAGAACGCATCGCCGCAACGATCGCAACACCGCGAAACAACACTCCCAATTCAAGGGTGCGCACCAATCAATAACAAGTAATGAGTAGTTTAGGAAAAAGTGTGTTCGCTCGAGGTAGCTAACCCCATTTGGCCCGGCACGGCTCCTGTTTTAGTCATTTCCAATTTGACACAAGTGTCAAGGTCATCCATTATCATTCTCTTTCTTCAGTCATCATCGTACATCATTCCAACCACTTCATTCTGGATCACACTCCGCGTATAGTTATTAAAGTGGTATTCGGCTTAGACAGTGAGTATGTCCCTAACCGATTCCGGTCTCTTTAATAACTTTCGTAATTATTATACCGATTGATCATTTAATAAATTTCAAAACTAAATCAATTTCAATTTCCCTTGGAATTCAAAGGCCAACATTTCATTTCTCTTTCTATATCAATTTCCAAAATTTACGTTTCAAATCTTCCAATTTTTTTCCATTTCAAAATTTTATAATTCAACTCAAATTTTATTAAACAATTCAAATATCGATTTAAATACATATATAAGTTCATTCCATAATCATTTAAATTAAGTTAATTAACATTCAAAACAATTTAGATTCATTGATGGATTCATTCAGTAATCATTTAAATTAAGTAATTTTATCCTTTTGAAATAATTTACATTAACCTTCTAATTCATTAAATCAATTTAAGTTTACCTATATTATATCAAAACTTGCAAATTTAATTAAATTAAATTCGTCAAATTAAATTCTTTAAATTACAAGTCTTATATTAATTTCAATAAATCACATTTTATTTCTTATTAAAGAAATTCAAATTCACTTATTTACTTATTCAATTTAAACAAATTTCAAAACTTAATTATTAAAGATATTCAATTTCACTTATTAACGAAATTCAATTTCACTTATTAAGGAATTCAGTTTTATTTAATTATTAAATAATTTCAAAACTTAATTTAATAATTTACTTAAATTTAAACACATTCTTTCATCAAACACTTTGTTAATATTTTGTCTCAAATTATTAAATATTAACATTTAAATTTCACTAGAATTCAAATTCCAAGCTTCATTTTTAAACTCTTATTATTTCATTTAAATAAAATCTTTATTTATTTATTTAAATAAAATTTATTTGACCAATTGGGTTTTTATTTAATTCTCTATCCTAAGTCAATGTTTTATTGGGTATTTATCATTTCAACCCGATTCCATTTCAATTCAAAATCAAAACATAATAAAGGGAACTTGCAGTGTGATAACTGGGATGGTGTCAAAGTAAATAAACAAGCAATAACAACAATCAATAACAATCCAATAATCAATTCAAATAATCTCGAAATAATCGTATTAATTTACATTGTTGTTTATATAAATTAATATAATTATTTCTAGAATCTACACTATCATTTCATGTAGATTAAAGATCATCACACTTATTATTTTATGCAATTCTACACTTGGTTTCTACTTATTCAATTTCACACTATATTAATTTATACCACATAAATTTAAATGATTCAAGGTGTAATTAACCATATTTCTACGTGTCAATTCAATAAACATTAAAACGGGTCATATTATACAAATTTTATCTAATCAAATTCAACACATATATCAATTCCAAATTGTTAACTATCCTACGTCAAATTCAATCGTATATTATTTATCACTTCATACATTAACAATTTTTAACGTCCAATATCAACATCAAACAATCAATCATTTATCAACCAAACTTGATTATCATCGTATAAGAATATAAGTCGTGAAATTAATTCACCTTTCGTGGTTATAGAAATTTGAGCGGTGAAGCACGAAGGAGCACGAATGGAATTGGTTCAACCCGAACAATGAAACTGCAATCATCGACCAAATAAAGATGATATTAATTCAAATGAAAGTTCATATATAATTTATAAAATTATATATGCGCTTACCAATGACGAAGAAAAGAACGAAGCTGAGAAATTTGATGCTGTTGCAAAAGGACTCAACCGGTTGCTGCTGTATCAAACAAAGGAGAGGGTGGTTACTATTTTCAGTAACAAAATAGATGTTGTGTATATATTCTTTTCAGCAACAATTTGCAAGTGACAGTGCACTACCACTATTGCATAAAGCAACAGTACACTGTTACTTCATTTTCCTTTTTATATAATCAAAGACTGTTGCGCAGAACACTATCTCCTTCACCAATGCATACTGCATCTCATCCGTTTTCTTTCTTTTTTTTCTTTTTCTTTTTAAAAAACACAAAGCCGAGACTTTCAAAATGCAAGCCTGCACTTCCAAACAGTGATTCATCACTTCACATGCAATGGATTCAACAGCACTTCGCACGCACACACTGCACTTCATGCATATGCACGCGCACGGTTTTGTACATGCAACACGCACCCAAGTGAGGCATGGTATGGCAGCTCCGGGAGGTGGCGCAGGCGAGGTCCGGCTGTTACGCATGGTGCGGGAAGTGGTGGAGGTGACTGGACGGAGATGCGAAGGCGATGGAAGGGGAAGGTTGTTGGGTCATTTCGCGCGCGCTGGAGGGTGGAACGGAGGAGGGTGGTGCTCCTGTGCGCGACGCGGCTGAGGGAGATGGCGGCCGGAGGTTGTGTGCGCATGTGGTGAGGGAGGGCGAACTTGCGGTGACTGGGGTAGTGCGCGATCTGGAGGGTGAGGTGGCGTTCGCGCGACTGTCAAAGGAGGGATGGTGGCTTGGTTTCAGGTGAAGGGTGGGTTGCGCGTAAAATGGAGAGGCATGCGCATGCATGGGTGCTGGGTTCTTTTCTATTGCAATTTTTTTTTCTATTTACATTGAAGGAAAAATAGAAAAGAAAGAAGAAAGAGTAAAGATGAAGAAGAAAGGAAGTTGTACCTGTTCACGTACGTTTCTGAATGGGTACAGAGCAAAGTTGTAATGCGTTTATATTTTATAAATTTTTGAGAAATGTATTTGCATAGTTAATTATTCTTGTAACTCACAAAGCCTTTCCATTTTCCCAAGCTGACCCCTATCACCCAACTACCGCATTGAATGCACCTCGGCCTTAATTTTATTTTTTTTCAAATTTTGAATGGGTACGGGCTGCAAATTTTTGGGCTGAATATGGTTTAACTGGTCCTCCCGGAACGGTTAAATTAACGCGACGTTTTACGTTGGACTCCAATTTGCACAAATAAGTATACCGTTTTGATCAACGAGGCACGCGACGAGGCGCTTGCACCGGTACACAGATAATTGCGATACGACAGTTTTATAAGAACTCAAAATTTACGCCGATTAAATTGTTCGTTTGGCAAAACAATTTAAATGAAGCAGGCGACGATGAAATTAGACGAAACGAATTGTGACGTCTAAATGAGATAAATTTTTACAACATTACTGTGTAAAAATATTTGGATTCGAAAGATAGATTTTTCACAGTTTAAAATGAACTAATATTCCATAAAACGCGAACGAATTTTACTGCAATATTTTGTGACGAAACTTTTCCTATATCCGTAACTAACTAGACGCATTTTATAAACGAAGTTTGGATGTTAATTGAGAACGTATATAAATTTCAAATTTTTAGATTAAAATAATAGATTTAACATTTTAATTTGGGTCGGAAATTCGGGGTCGTTACACTAAAAGTTTATGTGGCTCGGTATGGAATTAATAAAGGTCAAATTAATTATAGAGGGATTAAAAGTCGTTTATGTGGCTTGATTATACATGGATGATAAGTAACAACTATTTAATGACCTTAGTTTGATTGTTTATGGGATGTTAGTACTAATATGCTTAACACTAAAAGTCGAACGAGTAAGCTTCTCTATTTGTGACAGTCAAACTGATGTTTAGGTAGGGATGGAGCAATAGAGCTCTAACCTATCGGCATTCTTCTAGGCCAAGGAATAGTTAAGCAGAAAGGTCAGAAATGTGTAAAGTGTGGAACCTTGATTCCCATAAGCAAGTGTTCAAGACTCGATAGTCGATTAGTCGACTACCGATCTTGACCAAACTTAACTTAGGAAGTATACGGAATGCTTCGTCGATTTATACCAACAAGAACCCTTAGGGAGGAGTACTGGTACGAATCACCTCTGGCTTTCAATTACTTCTAAAAGAACCATAATTGAGTTAACTGAAATTCATCAATTGGTTTTACAGAGCCTGGGGTCGATAAGTGTTTAACTTACCGAATACCACTTCAAAGCTATTATACTGGTTCTATGTTTTGGAAGTGAATGATGGAAACCATGTGTAGTTCCAGAAATCTGTTGAGATGATGGAATTCATATGGGATTCATTATGTGATCGAGTCTCATTGGAAACATGTGTAAAGATGTCGAACGTAGCTCAACATCGGAAAATGACTAAAGAAAGAGTAAGATGCATGATCCTAGTTCAGCTAACCCAAATAAGGGGTACATCAACTCCGTTATCTAGAGTATGCTTATCGATATGTTACGCACTGGGAGTTGATGATACTCGGTTCACGTGTTAGGGTGTGGGTTGGTTGTGTTTACCTTATAGTATATTTTATCTAGAGATATATGACGCTCGGAAGATGGTTTTTGACCCTTGTCATAGGTGATCGGTCTTAGTATGGCTTACGAGTATATTGGGGAGGTCTCCCCGGAAAACCATTTATACGAACGTACCTTAGCGATTTTGTTTGTATGCCTAAATATGCTGTCAAATGTAACCAATGTAACCATTTCAGCTATGATTTATATTTATATTGAACACCCTAGACTTTATTACAATTTCACTAAAATTTCCTATAAAGTGGTTCAGTTATCATAAGGTAATAACTCATCCGAGTTTATTTGTGGCATGGTCTTACAGGATACCTTTATTCTTTAAAGGGTTTTATAAATATAGTAATTCAAATTACTTGATTTTTCTCATGTTGGTTTACCAGACTGATCTGGGTATTATTCTTCTTATAATGCTCAGGTCATCCCGTGTATATTTTCAGATATCGTTGATGATTCATTGGAGCTCTAGGAATGGAGCTTGATGATTACCTACCATAGATTTTGTTTCCACTGCATTTCTTCGTTTATTTCAGCAATTGTAAGAACATGCAGTTATAACTATCCAGGCTGATGATAGGTTAGTTTGCTCTAATTACTGTATCTATACGGTTTTCCTTTGTAAAAGTATCATTTTGATATTATATGTTATCGTTCCATTGTGAGATTCTGATAATTTGTTCTCTTCTTTCTTGTTCTTTTTCTTTTCTTCTTTTATTTTACCCTAAGGTTCTGCCTTTCCGGCACTTGGGTGCTTGGCACGTGAATATCGTGGATGTATTAGTGTCGACATTTGAGGATCGAAAAGGCGATCGTTACATCGTGGTATCAAAGCTGAAGATTAAGCGAGAACCTTGGATTTGGTTGGATATAACTCATTAAGAGATAGGGTAATGGAATGCCTTATTATGAGCTTGAGTGTATTATACATATGAGAGCGCATTTGTTAGTGCTATAACAATATTTTGTATTGTGTCGATTGGTCTGCTGAGTGCTTATGGATTTCGATTGATGTGTCTGATCATCATTATCGATAGGAATTCCTAAAGACTTAAACAGAACAAACCAACATAGTATTATTTTCAAAATTGGTAAATGAAATTTTTTTACCTAGGATTATATTTTATATAAAAGAATAATTTTCAAATAATTTACATGGTTATTTATAATGCATTTGTTTGTTAGAAAATGATAATATTAAATTATTATCGTTTATTGCTTGATTAGTCGTGCTCGACCAGTTTATGAGCATTAACTCTTGTTTATTGAATAGTAAGTAAATTACCTTTTCACAACATGGTTTAGGAAGATAGTAATTTATAGGAACATTTAAATGAACACCTTGTGAACTAAGTATCATAATTTGACTATAAGGCGTTCAGTGATAATGTTGGGTTAAAAGGTTAATTTAATAAAAGTTGTGTATTATAGCTTTAAGGGAAAGGTAAGATATTTAAAAGTTAAATACTTATGAAATGATTTAATATAAGAAAATATGACTTATATAAATATGGTTTATATAAATATAACTTATATAAATATGATTGATTTATCTAAATATGGTTTGTATAAATATGATTTATAAAAAAAGTATTTAAATCGAAAATTTGAGAACTTAAATCCCGATGTTTTTGGAAATGGTTTCTAAGGGTTTTTTAGAGAAAACAATAATAGTATGATTTGAAACTATTCTAAAGGACTGATGTTATCAAAAGAGCTTTAAGATTTGTTCAAGTTCGAGATTACTCTCGGAATCAACAAGTCAATTCGAGAAACAAAGTATTTTTATTTTAGCTAGTTCGAGTGGCTCGAAAGTGACAAAAATTGGCCAGGAGATGTGTTCGGTTGGAAAGCACTTCTCTTACATATTACCCTTCTTTATAAAGGGATTTTATTATACTATTTGGTAGGACCCAGTTCCTTGTATCATTTTGTTGTTACTCGATCTTATGAATATTTTCTAGGGATTTTAAAGAAAATATTTTGGAAATTGGTTTTAGAATATGATTTTGTTTTAATCCTAAAAAAAGTATGATTTGATATCTAAAAGATATATGTATATATTATTATTTCAAATGACTTGAAATAAAACCTGGAGTTTGATTCTAAAGCTTTCAGTTAAGATATATTATGGACTCATGTATCCTTTGCATTAGAGTAGTTTGGTTATGCATCTTATGTTGTTAGTTTTCGATTGATAAAATAAATAGGGACTTTCGACGATTATGGGTAGTCGAAAACTTCCGAATTGATATTGAAATTAAAGCTAAGTATTCTGTAAAAATATAAAAGTTAAACTTTTATAACTCTTAATTTGAAAAGATAGTAAATTAAAACAAGTTTAAAAAAGTTGTTTAGCATCTTTGTTAGGGCACTCGATGTTATTAGGGCAACTAATAAATGTCTTTACTTTAAGGTCTTCTAAGCAAAGTAGACTTTAGTCTTGAGTTTGGATACCAGAGTCCTACGCTACATAGCTACTTGCCTAACCATGGATAAAGAAGTTTAGGTGGTTGACTCAATTATAAGATCCAATATTATTTTTGGTCTTCGTCTAAATTTTAGAAAGTAAAATTGTAAAAGAATGTTTTGTATATACTCTTAGGATATAACGGAGTATTATACTAATAATGAACTTAAGTTTTGAAATGTTTTCAAAATTAAATTTTGTTTTGTTTTAATAAAATGTTTATATATATGTATGTATAATAAAGTTAAGTCTTTAGGAAATATTTATAGAACTTAAGTAATGTTTTAAGAAATGTTGCATAAATGATTTTAATAACACATAAGAAATGATTTTATGTAAATAAATGGAATTGGAAAGTGACTGGTGTAATTAAGAAACCAACTAAATTAAGTACGTAAGTTATACATAGATTATTTTATTCGCATTACAGTTCTTGGTCTCGGATTCGAGTACATAGATTATTTTATTCGCATTACGTAAGAAATATACTATGTTTACGTGTTAGGGCATATGCAAGTTGTGTTTACCTTATGGTATATTTTATCTAGAGATATACGACGCTCGAAAGGTAGTTTCTGACCCCTGTCATAGGTAATCGGTCTCAGTATGGCTTAATAGTATACTGGGAAGGTCTCCTTGGAAAATCCATTTATACGAATGTACCTTAGCGGTTTTGTTTGTATACCTAAATATGTTGTCAAATGTAACCAATGTAACCATTTCAGCTATGATTTATATTTACATTGAACACGCTAGACATTATTATAATATCACTAAAATTTCCTATTAAGTGGTTCGGTTATCATAAGGTAAAAATCGTCCGTGTTTATTTGCGGCGTGGTGTTACGGGATACATTTATTCTTTAAAGGGTTTTACATATATAGTAATTCAAAATACTTGAGTTTTCTCACGCTGGTTTACCAGAATGATCTGGGTGTTGTTCTTTTTATAATGCTCGGGTCAGTCCCGTGTATATCTCCAGATATCATTGATGATTCATTGGAGCTCTAGAAGAGGAGCTGGATGATTACCTACCGTAGATTTTATTTCTGCTTCATTGCTTTGTTTATTTCAACAATTGTAAGGACATGCAGTTATAACTGTCCAAACTGATGATATGTTAGTTTGCTCTGATTACTGTATCTATACATTTTTCCTTTGTAATAGTATCATTTTGATATTATATGTTATCGTTCTGCTGTGAGATTCTGATAATGTGTTCTCTTCTTTCTTGTTCTTTTTCTTTTCTTCTTTTATTTTATCCTAACGTTCTGCCTTTCCGGCACTTGGGTTCGGCATGTGAATACCATGGATGTATTACTGCTGACATTTGGGGTTCGAAAAGGCGATCATTACATAGGTAGGATACGGGGATTGACTATACTCTGGACATGGTCTTGGTATAATCATAGCTCATCGTCTCAAGTAGGAATATAAATAGTATATGTCTATCTACCACACACATCGGAACCAAATGGGAGACTGACAGCACGTCCGCTTGCTTCAGGAGCCATACATATGTCTGACTGACATGGCTTCTATAGTCATAGGTTTCCTACCTTTGGTATCGTGACAAGATCCACCTATGTGCTCGTTTATGCGAGGACTTAACTCGGTCACCACCTGATGCATGCCCCTAAGGTAATTGACTGCTGGCCTAGGTGACATAAGGGCGAACTGTAACGAGCCAGAATAAGTTAGTTGATAAAGTATTTGATAAATTATTTTAAGCATGTTTAAGCATGAAGTAGTATGGTTAAATAAGTTTGAAACTGTTTTGTTAAGTAAACGAATAAGACTATTTTGAATTATACTAATATGACATTTAGTTTTGAAATGTATTGAATAAAATTTAGTTTTAAATGTTTTAACTTAGTAACATCTTTTATAAAACTATATATATAGAATAATAATTTTCAAAAGGTAAATTAGATCTTTGAAATAGAAATAAATAGTTTAAAGGTTTTAAAGGGATGGTTATAAACTTGGTAATCATTTGTGACGCCCCACCTCTATACTCACAATAACAAAGAGTATTAAAAGAAATACTGTCTGCTATTATGAAGAATAAGGCTGGGTAGGAGCGGCCATCCGTAGTTGGCCTTACACTAGTATTGGTTACCTCGATAGGAGTGGTATATATTTTAAATTTTTCATCTCTTATTTATTCACTCCCATTGACATATCCAATTCCAGTATAAAACGAACTACGATGGTTCATAATGGTTTAGGACAATATATATAAAACAACACAGATACACAAAGAATGCGGAACACAGATAAAACAAAAGTCTCATATATATATATAACTGATGTCAGTTACAATACAGTTGATACAATACATATGATACAACTACAATTGTCGACTCTGAAAGTTATATATACACGTACATTATCAACAAATATACATGAATACATATCAACCTATACTATGACACGATTACTCCAAAAGATGTGAAAAGTCTTCATAGCTCAAACAGCAACTCAAAGCAGGAAATCTACAACCTGAAATAACTCGGGTCTGACCCGAGTATTACATTCAAAAGAAAATAATACACGGGTCAGTCTAATTCAAACTCAGTTATTAGTGCATAGAAGCAATAATAATCAATACCAAATAGTTGACAGTCACAGAAATCTCGTATATCCAACTTCTCAATAAGAGAATCGGATAACGGCAATTATAACACTAAATAGTGTTAATCAGCGAATCAGCAAATCCAAATCAGAATACAACTTCAAAACATTGAAACTTACCAACGAAACAATTTAACAAATCGGAACGTCAATTTAAAACTGTCAAAGCTGATAGGGCTGCAGTACACGCACGCGTGTACTGCCTCGCCACTATCGCAAGAGATACCCTAAGGCTCAGTGAAAGTCAAGAATGATCACAAGGTCAAACCCAGATCGGATTCAACTCAGGTGTAATTCGAAAATCAAATTCGAATACAATCAAGTGGTCAAAACAGTCTACCCAAATTCAAGGAGGCACCAAACAACAACCAATTTGCAAAGTGTTCAAGACTGGTCAGAGAAAACAGTTTGAACAAGTGAATATAGGAACAGTCGATATCTACATGGATGCAAGCATATAATACTAAGGCCAGAATGTATGCTTCAATATGAACAAGGCAGTGAAGCCAAACTCAAGAATGAGCATAGATGAGTTAATGACAATAATGCAACAGGATCCAACTACAGACAATCAAACCGTGACAATATGGTACAGTGAAGACCAACATGAAATAAAGTCTGTGTGCTAAAAGGTCAGAGGCAATACGAGTGTAGACGGGATGAACCAAATGCAAGAAAAATGCAATGATCAAGGCTACAATATGCAAACTCAAGCTTATGGAGAACTAGTGCATATGCTCCAGTGGAGTCAACCATATTTAAAGTGAATGCCAGACAGTGATCTAACAACCCAAATCAGTTATACATATGGATGAACCTATGGTCAAGAAAATAACATCTAGACCATAACTATATAAAACTAGTATGGTCGAGGTCGAATACCAGAAACAAAATGGCATCAACTCACTCAGAAGAGAGTCAAGTGCAATAGAAATGCATAGCGACATGCACAAGTGACTCGAACTAGTGAGTCAAGTACAAGTCAAGGCAGTGTACAATATTGAAACTGCAATTTCCAAAATGAAGCAAGGAAACTCAATATGCAGAGAAACTGCAATCCCAAATGAATGCGAGGGCAAACTGCACAAAAGAAAGCAGAAACAACTGCACCATAAAACTGCAGTTGAAACAGGTACAAAGACAAGGGCAGACTGCAACTATACTACAGTCACCACAATGTCAACATGACTCGAAATGCAAATGCAACAGTAAATGGACAAAGTCGAGCACATGAACGACTTCGACCTACGATCAGCGGCAGGCATGCAAATGCAGACCACAAAGGCAAGGCCTTAACATCAGATATGAGGCAAAGAACAAACACATATGCGCAAGTCAAGGGCACCAGTACAAAGCTCCAAAACAACAGGCTCTAATACAAAGTAATGTCACTGGTGACAATGGAATGTAACTGGCAACAATGTAGGCTACAGATGGAAACTTTCTAAATGTCAGACTCAAAACAGCGACAAGTACAACCTGAATCCAAGTTTATATGCAAATAATAGTGCGGTGATAAAAATGAAGTGGTATGCAATGGTGAAGTATTGGATTTCGAGTGAAGCAATGGGCCGGAACAATAAATGCTAAGCAATACCAATACGACAGAAACCAATCAAGACAGTGACAATAAGGCACTGCAAATACAAGGCAGTGACTGTGTGCAAGGGTAGCCAGCACTTCTCAAGATTCGAATACAGGCAACTATCTAATGAAAGAGTGCAGACCTAAATGTCAAGACACTGCTAATGTAACAGGCAAGTGATGAATACAATTAACTCAAATTGGGTTAAAGTGCATCAGTATATGACACAACACCAGGCTACATGAATGCAGATTGTAGCAGTGAATGTAATAGACCCAAACACGTATGTATCCTCATCCCAACAAAGGCAGTAACGATGCAGTCTGTTCTACATGAACTCCAACTAAATACCAATGCAAGCCCAAATGTACAAGACTCAAGAATAATAGCATGATGACATTAAGCTAATGGAATTTGACTCAAGACCACACTATCAATGAAGCAACGCAGCTGTGAGTGGTAACAACACCTCTGTAAACTGACAACAATTAAATCAAAGCACTAAAGTTTATCAAGCAATTCGAGGCTGTCAAGAGATAATAGTAACCAACGAAAAAGGGACCGGTACAACGTGGAATAATCGAACTGCAGTCATGGCCAAAAATCAAAATCAAAGCCGTGGAAATCATGGTGTCCACCAAGTTCTAAATCAATGCCGAGAAAACCAAGAAATCATCATATATACTCATATAAACATGCCAGGAAAATCACGAGTATTCTAAAATAATCGAACAACAAGTCATAGAATTATCAGGCGAAGCCATGAAATACCCACAACGAAAATAAGGGCTTCAAACCCTATATGAACAGAAACACCAAAGGCAACACACGAGTTCAAACGCGAAAGTCTCGAATGTAATCAATCTCAATATTAAATGAAATCGAATAGCCAAGAAAACCAAGCATCTGAAGTAAGAATTAGATGTGAGCAACTCACCATTTCTCGACGAGGAAGGGTAGCCCTTAATTTGTGAAGCCCTAGTTTTTGGGGAGACGAACGAAAACACCGAGCATGCCCCAATTTGATTGAAGAACGAACGAGAGAAATCATGAGCAGCCATCATCTCTCAAAGGAAATCGAGTCGAAGCCCTAATTCGCCAGGACGAGACCGCCATTATTTTGTTTTTCTTAGACTTAGGGTTTTGATCGAACCAAAACAAATTGAATGAGGGTCGGGTCTTCGAAAATGAAGGAGGTTATACATGATTATCTCGACCACAAAAGAAGTGGATAATTAAATTTTTGAAGCCCAATAATACCAAACCAATTTTTTTCTCAAAGAATTTCAACTCGAATTAAAACTCCAAATAGCAATTAACAACCATTTTTATCGTCATTGGATGAAAATAAATCGTTATAAAACTCTGGGTTGTCACAGACTCCCCTTCTTATAGAAATTGCGTCCCCGCAATTTTCATAATTAAGGTCATCACTAACAATAAATTTTCTAACATAAATTGGTAAAGCTAGAAAAATAAAGGTTGGGAATACAAACGCCAAAGAAATCTTTTATTTTCAATAAGAGAAATTCACAAATTCTCAACAAAATCTAATCATCAAATAGATAATCAGAAAACATCAAAACTGGATAAATGCAATTGTCAGCAATATTCAATTATCAATTAGATAATTAGAATACAGAAATCACAAAACATCAATTTAATATAATCAACATAATCTAGAATCGGTTAGAGACTAGAAAATCTTACAATCAGCAAAATTAGCAACTGCCTATTTATCAAAACGATAATCAGAAATCCCAAATCAACAATTATTCAATTATCAAAACAATAATCGATTCTCAAATCAACAAATATTCAATTATCAAAAAGGATAATCGAATCTCAAATCAACAAATATTCAATTATCAAAAACGATAATCGAATCTCAAATCAACAAATATTCAATTATCAAAAATGATAATCGAATCTCAAATCAACAAATATTCAATTATCAAAAATGATAATCGAATCTCAAATCAACAATTATTCAATTGTTCAATACAGTATACATGTACACATACTCTTATGGAATTAACTCATTTTAATTCCATAGCTCAGCTCTAAATCTCGATTTATCAATTTAATTTGGTCATATCTCTTTGCCATTGAACACCATGTGTGCATTGCAAGGGACTCAATCTGTTAACCCTTGCACAAAGGCCTATAGGACTTAAACAAGTCATGCACATACCCATCATACTCCTTATGACGAATAGATCAAGGCTTCTCTCCTAGATTAGTTTTATAATCTAGTGACCAATCTCATTTCTTATTTCAGAAAATCTCAACTGTCCATACTTTCATTCATGAAAATAATGTTTTATTTCATTTCTCCAGTTGTCTCATTAAAAATTTGTTTTATCACTTGCATATCTCCTATATTCAAGAATGTCATGATCTCTTAAACAAATCCAGTAGAATTCTATAAAAATTCTTATACTCAATTCTATTGTGAACATAGGGTAAGGTTTTTAAAGAAAAACCTATAAAACATTTTAGCTTTAGATCTGAACAAATCAGCACATAAATAATTTATTGCATTGTTCATCTCCAATTTAAAACAATCTAGACATAAGCATGAACCTCATTTGTTCACACTGCCTAGCTTATTTTCCAGTTCCATTTTACATTTTTATATGGTCCAAACTCTTGCCTTTGAACACAAAGTGTGCATTGCAAAGGACTCAATTCTGTTAACCTTTGCACAGAGGCCTTCAGGACTTTAACAAGTCATGCACATACCCACCATCCACCTGATGATGAGTAGATCAAGGCAACTCCCCTAAATTACTTGGTAATTTAGAGACCATACATATTCATTCATTTAAGGAATTTTTCCTTTTTAACTCCAGAAATATTCTTGTAATCCTTTCTTCATTTCATAAGTAGGGAATTTAATTTCTTTAAAAATCATATCTAAACATACCAACATTCATGCCAAATTTTACAACCCATTTCAAAGTCATTTCTGCTTGATCACATTTTTTTTTTTCAATATTGCTTTGTTCATATCAATTTTTAAATGAACTAGACATGAGCATAAACCTCTTTGTTCATACTGCCTAATCCATTATTATTATTCAATACCATATTTCTCAGTAAATTTATCAAATTATTTGCTTATAAAAACTGAGTCATAAACTCATTTCTGTAATCAGGTTATACGATTGATTAAACAATTTTTAAAACAAAATTAGTCAATGCCAAAAGCAAATCAAAACAGTAACAAAAAAAAAAAAATTCAACCAAAATGTCATTCATGATCATCATATATTTATTCAGAGAAATAAAGATTAACAGAAATCATAATATGATTTTCATATAAAATAATTGGTTGCCCTTACTTGGGTCTTAATGCCATAAATCTCATAAGTGATTATCACTTACTTTCCTCTTCTTTTGAAAGTGCAAACTGTTAGAAATTTTATAAAACAATTTTCATTTTAAAACGATTTCCCAATTATGTGATTAAAGCAGCAATATTAGTAACAATTTCGATAAGGAAATTGTACTTCTCAAATACCGTAAAAACGGGTCACAAATCAGCATTGCGGCATAACCGCTTGAAAGTCCACTTTTAAAATTTGACGGTTACTGAAGCCAAAGCGACAGTAATTTTTAAACGTCAAAATCTCATCAAAACAATTTACACCACAATGTAACACCAGTGAATTTTCATTCATAAAAATTTTCATCTAAACATCGTGCTTCAAAGTATAGCACTAGTGTAAAAATCCCGTTATAAAGGTAACGGTAACAAAATACGTTTCATAACCAAGCATCGGTTCAAAGTAAAATTAATGCATTAACGTGCAACTCAAATTTGCACGTACTACAAAATGAACAAAGAAATCATTCGAATATATCTTCAATGAAGACAATTCAAAACAACAAAATCTAATCAATAGATGATTAGTACAAAAGAAAGCCAGCGGAAATTTCAACAAAAATCACATAACTGTAATTTCTTCGAATCCTCAATTCGGATTCGAAATTCTCAAAGAAACTAAATAATTACAGCTATGTAAACAACCAATGAAATTTTAAATTTCATGTTTCAATTTTTAAATCAAATAGATTATCAGTTGTACTTAGCGAAGACAGCTTCACTGTTTCCGCTGCGCACTCTGATAAACAGTACTCAAGTCAATCGAATCATCAGAACACAAATTCGCTTTTTATTTTTAAATAATGATATTTAAAAGCTTTCATCAAAAATTTTAATCTTTAGTTTTGACTCAAAACACAAAGAAAACATCGACAAATAGTTGTAACACATGTTCCATCTAAGTTATGTTTTATATTATGTCCATAAACCCCAAGCTCTAATACCAACTGTGACGCCCCACCTCTATACTCACAATAACAAAGAGTATTAAAAGAAATACTGTCTGCTATTATGAAGAATAAGGCTGGGTAGGAGCGGCCATCCGTAGTTGGCCTTACACTAGTATTGGTTACCTCGATAGGAGTGGTATATATTTTAAATTTTTCATCTCTTATTTATTCACTCCCATTGACATATCCAATTCCAGTATAAAACGAACTACGATGGTTCATAATGGTTTAGGACAATATATATAAAACAACACAGATACACAAAGAATGCGGAACACAGATAAAACAAAAGTCTCATATATATATATAACTGATGTCAGTTACAATACAGTTGATACAATACATATGATACAACTACAATTGTCGACTCTGGAAGTTATATATACACGTACATTATCAACAAATATACATGAATACATATCAACCTATACTATGACACGATTACTCCAAAAGATGTGAAAAGTCTTCATAGCTCAAACAGCAACTCAAAGCAGGAAATCTACAACCTGAAATAACTCGGGTCTGACCCGAGTATTACATTCAAAAGAAAATAATACACGGGTCAGTCTAATTCAAACTCAGTTATTAGTGCATAGAAGCAATAATAATCAATACCAAATAGTTGACAGTCACAGAAATCTCGTATATCCAACTTCTCAATAAGAGAATCGGATAACGGCAATTATAACACTAAATAGTGTTAATCAGCGAATCAGCAAATCCAAATCAGAATACAACTTCAAAACATTGAAACTTACCAACGAAACAATTTAACAAATCGGAACGTCAATTTAAAACTGTCAAAGCTGATAGGGCTGCAGTACACGCACGCGTGTACTGCCTCGCCACTATCGCAAGAGATACCCTAAGGCTCAGTGAAAGTCAAGAATGATCACAAGGTCAAACCCAGATCGGATTCAACTCAGGTGTAATTCGAAAATCAAATTCGAATACAATCAAGTGGTCAAAACAGTCTACCCAAATTCAAGGAGGCACCAAACAACAACCAATTTGCAAAGTGTTTAAGACTGGTCAGAGAAAACAGTTTGAACAAGTGAATATAGGAACAGTCGATATCTACATGGATGCAAGCATATAATACTAAGGCCAGAATGTATGCTTCAATATGAACAAGGCAGTGAAGCCAAACTCAAGAATGAGCATAGATGAGTTAATGACAATAATGCAACAGGATCCAACTACAGACAATCAAACCGTGACAATATGGTACAGTGAAGACCAACATGAAATAAAGTCTGTGTGCCAAAAGGTCAGAGGCAATACGAGTGTAGACGGGATGAACCAAATGCAAGAAAAATGCAATGATCAAGGCTACAATATGCAAACTCAAGCTTATGGAGAACTAGTGCATATGCTCCAGTGGAGTCAACCATATTTAAAGTGAATGCCAGACAGTGATCTAACAACCCAAATCAGTTATACATATGGATGAACCTATGGTCAAGAAAATAACATCTAGACCATAACTATATAAAACTAGTATGGTCGAGGTCGAATACCAGAAACAAAATGGCATCAACTCACTCAGAAGAGAGTCAAGTGCAATAGAAATGCATAGCGACATGCACAAGTGACTCGAACTAGTGAGTCAAGTACAAGTCAAGGCAGTGTACAATATTGAAACTGCAATTTCCAAAATGAAGCAAGGAAACTCAATATGCAGAGAAACTGCAATCCCAAATGAATGCGAGGGCAAACTGCACAAAAGAAAGCAGAAACAACTGCACCATAAAACTGCAGTTGAAACAGGTACAAAGACAAGGGCAGACTGCAACTATACTACAGTCACCACAATGTCAACATGACTCGAAATGCAAATGCAACAGTAAATGGACAAAGTCGAGCACATGAACGACTTCGACCTACGATCAGCGGCAGGCATGCAAATGCAGACCACAAAGGCAAGGCCTTAACATCAGATATGAGGCAAAGAACAAACACATATGCGCAAGTCAAGGGCACCAGTACAAAGCTCCAAAACAACAGGCTCTAATACAAAGTAATGTCACTGGTGACAATGGAATGTAACTGGCAACAATGTAGGCTACAGATGGAAACTTTCTAAATGTCAGACTCAAAACAGCGACAAGTACAACCTGAATCCAAGTTTATATGCAAATAATAGTGCGGTGATAAAAATGAAGTGGTATGCAATGGTGAAGTATTGGATTTCGAGTGAAGCAATGGGCCGGAACAATAAATGCTAAGCAATACCAATACGACAGAAACCAATCAAGACAGTGACAATAAGGCACTGCAAATACAAGGCAGTGACTGTGTGCAAGGGTAGCCAGCACTTCTCAAGATTCGAATACAGGTAACTATCTAATGAAAGAGTGCAGACCTAAATGTCAAGACACTGCTAATGTAACAGGCAAGTGATGAATACAATTAACTCAAATTGGGTTAAAGTGCATCAGTATATGACACAACACCAGGCTACATGAATGCAGATTGTAGCAGTGAATGTAATAGACCCAAACACGTATGTATCCTCATCCCAACAAAGGCAGTAACGATGCAGTCTGTTCTACATGAACTCCAACTAAATACCAATGCAAGCCCAAATGTACAAGACTCAAGAATAATAGCATGATGACATTAAGCTAATGGAATTTGACTCAAGACCACACTATCAATGAAGCAACGCAGCTGTGAGTGGTAACAACACCTCTGTAAACTGACAACAATTAAATCAAAGCACTAAAGTTTATCAAGCAATTCGAGGCTGTCAAGAGATAATAGTAACCAACGAAAAAGGGACCGGTACAACGTGGAATAATCGAACTGCAGTCATGGCCAAAAATCAAAATCAAAGCCGTGGAAATCATGGTGTCCACCAAGTTCTAAATCAATGCCGAGAAAACCAAGAAATCATCATATATACTCATATAAACATGCCAGGAAAATCACGAGTATTCTAAAATAATCGAACAACAAGTCATAGAATTATCAGGCGAAGCCATGAAATACCCACAACGAAAATAAGGGCTTCAAACCCTATATGAACAGAAACACCAAAGGCAACACACGAGTTCAAACGCGAAAGTCTCGAATGTAATCAATCTCAATATTAAACGAAATCGAATAGCCAAGAAAACCAAGCATCTGAAGTAAGAATTAGATGTGAGCAACTCACCATTTCTCGACGAGGAAGGGTAGCCCTTAATTTGTGAAGCCCTAGTTTTTGGGGAGACGAACGAAAACACCGAGCATGCCCCAATTTGATTGAAGAACGAACGAGAGAAATCATGAGCAGCCATTATCTCTCAAAGGAAATCGAGTCGAAGCCCTAATTCGCCAGGACGAGACCGCCATTATTTTGTTTTTCTTAGACTTAGGGTTTTGATCGAACCAAAACAAATTGAATGAGGGTCGGGTCTTCGAAAATGAAGGAGGTTATACATGATTATCTCGGCCACAAAAGAAGTGGATAATTAAATTTTTGAAGCCCAATAATACCAAACCAATTTTTTTCTCAAAGAATTTCAACTCGAATTAAAACTCCAAATAGCAATTAACAACCATTTTTATCGTCATTGGACGAAAATAAATCGTTATAAAACTCTGGGTTGTCACATCATTTTTGGGTATAAGTAATTTTGAGAAAAATCTTTGGTTTTGAAAATAGACTGGAATTGAAAACCCAGTATTTATATGATGATTTTGGAAATGAATTTGTTTGACCTAAATTATGTTGATTTGGAAACTAGGATTATTTTCTAAACCTATTATTTTGGAAACTTTGAAACTGAAGATATTTAATTTGGAAGAAATAATTTGGTGAAATCGTATATGATTTTGAAACTGAACTGATATTGAACGAATTGAAATCGAGAACCTTGTTTTACTAAATACTTGATTTGGGAGTTATCGAACTTATATAAAATTGATTTGTATAAGTATGAAGTTGATTCGAAAACTATTGATTTGGAAAGGTACTCAATTTGAAAAGCGAAATCTTATATAATCGAAGTCTGTATAAGTGTGATTTGATATACTATTGATTTTGGAAAGTATTCGACTTGAAAATGAAATCATATATATAATTGACTTTATATAAGTATGATATTTGAAATTGATTTGAAAGGGTACTATATGATACATATTTTCGAAGTAAAGATATGGAAAGTGCCTTCTGCTTGATATCCTCTTTGTGGCCACATTTTGGATTCATTCTATCGATATTATTCTCTCTGATTTGGGTTTTCCGGATATGATACTCGAGTGTCCTTCGAATTCCATGGCGTTACCCATGGTCTTACGAACTCGAATGCATAGCGTAATTCGCAAGGCAGTGATTGCTTAAAAGGTACGGATGTTTCCAGGGGGATCCAGGCGTAACCATTGTGTATCTGCGATCTATGGTCATTTTAGTAGTGTAATCCGCAAGGCAGAGATTGCTTAAAGGGTACGGATGTTTCCTGGGGGATCCAGGCATATCCATTGTGTATCTGCGGTCTATAGTTTTTTTTGTTATCATGGCGAAATTCGCAAGGCAGTGATTGCTTAAAAGGTACGGATGTTTCTTGGGGGACCCAGGCGTAACCATTGTGTATCTGCGATCCATGATTCGATTCGGTTGATTTGTTTGGATTGTACTTGCCATATTAGTTTTGAAGGTTTTTCGAGTATTTTCACTGGGTGTTGAAACATGTCTACTAAGTACTTGAAGAATTCTAGCTTTGCGCCTGATCAACGCATGACCAGAGTCTGCAAGAACGAGGATAAACCTGTTGAGACATCGAGTTATAAAAGTATTTTCGAAAGGAAAATTTGTTTCGATATAAAAGTATTTTATTATATAAGTTTTTTCAACAAAGAAATTTTGTATTAACATTTGAGATTGAAATTTTGTGGTTTTAAATTAATTATGCGTACCTGATACTATTCTTTTGAATCTACCTTATCTGCTCAGCTTTATCTATTCTGCTTTACCTTTTTCTCCTGTCTTCGTTCCTTTTCGAGGACGAAAAGTTTTGAGTGAGGGAGAGTGTAACAACCCGTACTTTTCGAAAAAAAAAGAAAATTCAAATTTTAGAATTAAATACGATAAGAAATTTAAAAATTTATGATTTTAAATAAAATTTACTTTGAATTATAACATCTGATTTTGATTTAATAAAGTGACAACTATTTTATGTGATTTCAAACGTATGGTTTAATAAAAGTTTAATTGGATAGATTTGATATTGTGTAAAGCATGAAATAAAATTTATGATTAGCTGGAATTGGGTTTTAATTGTAAATTAACTTCTAATCTATTTGTAAATAATAAATGTATAATTATGCATTCAAACTTATTTAAATTTTTGTCTTGGTTTTTGCTCATCTTACATATCAACCTATTGAAATTAATTTGTTAATAAAATTTAGTATAATTGGATTTTTCATAAAAGGAAAGAAATATAAATTTTACTTTAATAAGACTTAATTAGTTAAACGATTCATAAATTGAGAAAATTGAGAATTTTGTACTGCATTAGTTAATATTAGCATTTTAATTAAGGAACTTGAAATTATAAACCAATGAATATTCAATTATATTAATTTGAAATTTAGTTTATTTTGAAATTAAATAAAGGTGAATTTTATTGATTATAATAAACTGAAATCTACCATTTAAAACAAACAATAGAATTTTATGATGGAAATTTGATATTTGCTATGCGTCCATCTAGACATAGCAAATGGCAAATT
Source organism: Allium fistulosum (assembly GCA_030737815.1). NCBI lineage: Eukaryota > Viridiplantae > Streptophyta > Magnoliopsida > Asparagales > Amaryllidaceae > Allium > Allium fistulosum. The sequence goes on along the minus strand of CM060905.1, from coordinate 489,347,452 downwards.
TTCGTCGAATAATATAGATGTCCTATCAGTCGCTTGAAATTCAGTTTAAATCAGTTAATAACAGTTGAAATTAAAAGTGGTCCGAAACCTAAATTTGTCAACATGAGAAAATTTATTTAGAACATTCTGAATAAGACTGTGTAATTCGTTTCGCAAAATTCGGACGTTTCTAGCTCCGTTTGGATTTTTCCGTACTGGATAGCAACGTATATCAGTGTCAGTGTAACAACCCGGAAATTTTAATAGTTTTATAACGTAATTTAAATGAAATTTTGATATTTGGAATACGTCTATTTTATTATAGAAAATGGTAAATTTTCATCAGAAAATATGCAAGTAAATTTTATTGTGTAATTCTATTTCAATTTCAATCAGTTAAAAATTGATGGTAACAAAATATTTTTCCAAACCTGAATATTTTTACATAGAAAATTTGTAGATCATCTTCTGAGCAAGACGTCATATTTCGTTTCTCAAAATTTGGACTGTTATTGCTCCGTCGATCTTATTTTCGACGAAATAGCATCATTTTCGTACCGATATCGACTTTTGATCGGATGATCGTACCACTAATATTTGTATACCATTTTGATCATCTCGTCATGCTGATCTCTGCGGTATATTCAATTCTATGTTTTGAAGTCCGGTACACAACGGAATCCGCGAACCCGGTACTCGTATCGGTAACGGATTCGTGATCTTTGGTGTTATGTTGCCTTTCAAACTTCAGCTGTGTCATCCAAGCAACAAAGTAATTGCTTTAATGATCCCTGAATTATCGTGCTTGACATTTGCCCTTTCTTTTCAAGTGATGGTACGTTTCAGCCTTCCTATTGGTTGAGAGAAAAAACGAATAACGTATAGTTTATATATATTCTATACCGTTCACTTTACTTCTCACATTCTTCTTCCTCAACTACTTTCTTCTCATTCAAATCCATCTGTGCAGAGAGAGAGAAAAAAAAGAGAAGAAATATCCTACAGCCGATCGCGCAACGCCACGTCCACCATCCTCGTTCTCACCCGTCCTCCCTCACCGCTCAGAACGACCCAATCCCCTCGGCTTCTCCCCCCCCCACTTTCCTCCAACATCACCGAAGCCGCGCCCCATGTCCCCTTCGACCGCACCTGAGAAGCAACTACACGCATGCGACCAGACTTAGTGGCCGACCTCGCCAGAGCCGCCACACGCGGCAAGCACCGTCACCCTCTGCTATTTCCGAGCCTGGCTTCCCCTTTTTCCACCTATCTCCTCCATAACCCGCCGCCTTTATCTTCACTGTCGAGCACCACTTCCCTAGGCCGAAGCTCCTCCCCGCAAATCCCATCGTCGTCCTCACCTCTCGTACCTCTCTCGTGCAACCTGTCGCTAGTTCGGCCGTGTCTCAACCCGCCTTCCTCCTCTTGTTGGTGGCTCTCGTGTGTGTGTGTGTGTGTATATATATATATATGTTAGCTTTATATATTTATATATTTAATTATGCATACTCCTCTTTTAATATATATGTTTAAATGGATGTAGTATTATGATGGTATAAGTTTAGATTGTATTATACCTATAACCTGCTGCATATATATCTACGTTTTATAATAACATATTTGAAATGTAAATTTTAACTTGTTTAAGTGTTGTACTAGGTGAGTCTTATATATATGTATTGGTATAGTCTGTTGGATTTAAGCTATAATAATCTGTTTTATGTATATGTTGATTTAGGATTCTATATATAAGTTAGTTAAATTATTTTAATATATGTAAGTGGCTGTTACAGTATGAACTGTTATAAGTGGTCGTTATATGTTGATTTTAGTTATTTCAGTGATATATATATTAGATTGTAAAATTTTGGAAATGGTTGTTTCTATATTTTGTAAGAGTATATGATATATTTAAAAATATTTACTTAAAGTTTATGGGTTTTGGTAATTTATTTAATATATGGTATTTTGATTAGAACAGATAAATATATATATATATATATTGTTATGAGTATTGTTTTAAATATAGTATATATATTTTTCCATTTATATCAAGTTGATTTGATTTGTCTCATCGATTCCTATTTATCAGCTTGTTCGTGGAACTCAAGTCCATCGTGCCTTGCTTCGAATGTTGTGCTTGGATCTGTAACCCATTTCATTGTCTATTCTCTCTAGCCTCGAAAGGTGAGCAATCACTCACGATTAACATTCTTACATTTATTAAATTCTATTTCAATTGAAACGGCAATTGAAATATGCTGCTGTTAGTTATTTAATTTGTATATATATATATGCTATTATCTGTAACTGTTTATCTGTGGGATATGACACCATATCCTGTTGTTTATATTTCATTTAAGCACTGATGATATATGCCTGTTGTTATATGTTATATTTTATTTTATCTACGTTCTCACTCTGCAAGTTCCCTGTTAGTTTAGGATTCCCTATGGGTTGAAATGATATAAACCCGAACGATCTGTAGAATAGGAGAAAATCGTTATGGGTTGAAATGATAAACCCAAGCGATTTTCATTTGAATTGAATTTGGGATTGCGGGTTGAAATGATATATACCCGTATATATTTCAATTACGGATTGAAATGATAAATATTCGTATCACTTGACCATAGACACCGTTGGTCTATATAAAAAATATTTTGAAAATGATTTCTCTAGTTTTGAAAGGATATATATATATATGTGGTTTTATTTAAATTTGAAATTATTATGCATATGAATAAGTTTTAATACAAAATAGATTTAATAAAAAGTTAGTCAAGTTGATTTAAGTAAAATACAATATGTTTAAGTATTAATTTAAAATTTTAATTTAAAAATAAATCTTTATAATGATTTTATAAGTTAAGGTTGGGAAGATAAATTTGAATATATTCGAAATTGTATTTAATTAAGAATTTTGTTAAATTAAATCGATAGGAAACTTATTGAATTTGAGGGTTTAAGATACGATTTTATAACTTGATTTTGATTTTGAGTGATTAAATGGATATTTCAAGTTTTAAATAAATCAAAGGAAATATTTAGTTTAATGTAATTTAAGGTTATTTAAATGATAATGGATTTATTAAGTGAATATTTCAAAACTAGATAATAATGAAGTTAAAATAAGATATATATAGGAAATTATCAATTTAGTTTTGAAAGTGCTATAATTTGGAAAGATATTTGAAATGGAAATGATATTTTGGTTTTGAAGTATAAATTATTTTGGAATGGCCACGGTGTTATAATGACGTTTGGATGTTATGAAGTGACCCACTTCTCTTATCATTTATTTGCAGTGATTTTCAAATGAGTTTTTTTATAAAACAATGGATCACTTCTCTTAATAAATTTCCCAAGATCTAGAATTTTACCAATATAAAAATATTAGTATATAAATCAAAACATGTCATTTATATATATGAAGATATATAAATGTTTCTTTGCCTATCAGAGTAATTAAAATAGCAAAGAAATTCAATCACATTATTGCTCATATTTGAGAGATTTTGTGTCACATAGCCATTTCTACTCTTTTTTTTAATCTCCTTTTTTTCTTAATTTAGGCCTGATTAATCTTTAATTCAAATATGACCACTTATATTTTCTTGTTTTATTTCCCTCCTTCTTTTATAGCCTAGATTATTTGATTCTTGGATTTACAAGCCATACATTTGATTTCTGGGATTTTTGTAATTTGATACTTATTGTTTTTTATTAAATAAAGGGTGTTTAAAACAACTCATGCATATTTGTTTAGCCCGGGGTTCTTATTTCAAACACAAACAATTTTTATGTTAGGAAATATGCTCATATCTTATTTTATAAAGTATGCCATGATCAGATGAATATCAAGGTGATAACCTAGTTTAAAGGCCAAGCAGAGGAGACAATACAATTGAACAGAATGCAAACTCAATCTATCAAATGAAGACTAAGTATATACATGAAAATCAGTATAATTAAAGAAATGTCAAAATCAGATCCTTGCCAGACTTTCAGATGGACATATGGTGAAGACTACTGATGAATTCCCAAATAGTGGAACAAATGATTGTGATCAATAAACAGTGGAATAATTGACATGCTTAATACCTAAATAAGACTACATGACAATGCATACTACAACTGACTTGTCTAAGACCAAAATGCAACCAGACTTAAATCAAATAGGTAGACAACAAGGCTCAGTTCAATATGGTTGTAGTAAAGATTATATGTTTATAGCATGCACCTCATCTTACTATACAATGCAATACAAATTCCCACGGGAAATCAGATATTCAAGTAGGAATTGCAGGCTAAGGCTTCAAGCTTTTTCCATGGTCTTATATCAATTATAAGGCATGGTCAAGCTTTACTGGTTAGCCAAGACCAGGTTCAACTTATCACTTAACAATTTATTACATGCTTTTTCAAAAACTACTTCAACCTTATAATTAAAATTTTATCAAATATTGCCAAAGAAAGTATGTCCACATATCAGATTATATGGCATAAATTCCTTCATCATAATCCACCAGAGAACATCAAGATCAGTTGCTTAGATCAGTAACTCATAAACACACATATAATACTTAAGTTTTTACATGTCCATTGCAAGAAAACAAGCAAATTTCAATTCTGGAAATACTTAAAACATAACAGAGTTTTGCCTAACTTATTCATTACAATAATACTGCTACTTTTCTTAAACACTTTAAATTCATCAAGATCTCCAGATATCCATGCAAGCAAGCTACTCATGCATCTTTCCCTGCAGCAATAATTTGAGCTGCCTCAATAAAAATGAGACACCCCAAATATTGCAAAGGCAACAAATAGGGTCAGAAATAAATTCTGGTGTGAGTGAAATCAGGGATTAAAATAACTTGTAAATTCCTATGACTGTGCAGAGAGCTGATATGTGTGATGCTATTCAAATTCATATTAAAATCTGAGTATCTATATATATGTAAGCTTATATAACAAACATACACCCAAGCATTCATCCATCTTACTTCATTTAGTTGTACATACACAAACTCCTATGGAATAACATCCTAAATTCCATAGCATAATTTCTCAACCTCATTTTCATTTTATTTGGTCTGAAACTCCTGCCATTGAACACAAAGTGTGCATTGCAAAGGGGCTCAATTCTGTTAACCCTTTACACAGAGGCCTACAGGACTTAAGCAAGTCATGCACATATTCATCATCCACCTGATGATAAATAGATCAAGGCAATACTCCTAAATTAGCTTGTAATTTAGAGACCATGCTTATTTTTCTTTCTGGAAAAGTGTTATTAATTAAAGAAATGCTTTATTTTCTTTTCTTCCTTCCATATATCAAAGAAAACATACTCGGTGGTTTCAGCCAGACATACAAAGTATTTTTGCAAAGCATCACATCCCATTTAAGATCATTTTTATTCAATCATATTTTCTAAATCTTACATAAATATTTATTTCCATAAATATTCTCATGCCTTACATAAATCTGGTGAAATCACACAAAATATTACACTTAGTTTTACTGTGAACATAGGGCATGGTTTTTGAGAAAAACCCATAAAAACATATTGGCTTGTGATCTGAACAAATCAGCACATATTTGTAACATTGCATTGTTCATATCATTTTTAATATAAACTAGGCATAAGCATGAATCTCATTATTCACACTGCCTACTTCTTTTCTTTCATTGATACCCTATTTCTCAGTAAAACATTTAGTTCATTTTCATATAAAAACTAGAATATAAAATCTATTTCTGTGGTTAGAGTGTTTGTTTGATTATTTATATTTCAAAACAAAAATTGAAACCATCACAACAGATCAAAACAGATTAAAATCTCAACCCAAAAATTCAACCAGAATACCATCTATGATCAACATATGTTCATTCAGAGAATAAAATCAAACAGAAAAACATAATATAATTTTTATATAAAATAACTTGGCTGCCCTTAACTTGGGTCTTAATGCCTCAAATCTCATAAGTGATTAATCACTCACCTTCCTCTTCTCTTCCCCGAGAATGCTTAAGCTTGAAGATAGTGTGAGTTTTTGCTTTTCTTTATTTTTAATATTTCTCTGTTTTTCCCTCCGAGAAAACTACTGCTTCCCCCTTGATTTAAATCATTTAACTAGGGTTTTTAATGGAGGAAAAACCCATTTTATCCTCACAAAAATAAGAGAAGTTTGTATACATGTTTATGGCTAATTATGCCATTTTCTTTTTTATTTCCATTTCAGGTAAAAGCAGTTGCTTTACTGTTTTTCTGTGTACATGTTATTTGCATGATTCACACTATTTTCATGTGGCTTCTCTTCCTTATTTATTTTATTAAACCTATAGTGTTCACACATATATTGATTTTTTGCTAATATTTCGGCCCATTTATTTTCTCTTGATTTATAAAAATGTATTTATGCACAATCAATATTAAACTGGTTTCTTATATTTTAATTATCATAGAATTTATTTTATCACTTTAAACCCCTGACTACTTATATACAGTATATATAAGATATGTGAATTTAAAATTCATTCACACTTAGTTATTTCCTTTTTATGTTTATTTATTGGAAAACAATTATCCACTTGCTTATTTATTTTCAAACTGTTTATCCTTTAAATATTTTTCTATTAACTGATTTCCATTTTTTTTTCAAAATTATTTTTATCTCAATAATTTGGGTCTTCACATACCCTCCTCCTAAAAGGAATTGTGTCCCACAATTTTTTTATTTTTTTATTACATAATATAATTTCATTTCAGAAATTTCAGAAACTCATGCATTCAAAACCAATCAAATACACATAAATGCTATTTAAATTTATCATAATTTTTAGGCATACCTTCATGCAGAAAATAGATTAGGATATTTATCCTTCATCCTATCTTCAGCCTCCCATGTACAATCATTCTTATCTAAACTCCACTGGATTTTAACTAACTTAATTATTTTATTTCTCAATTTCTTTTCTTCTCTAGCCACAATGCCCACTGGTTCTTTCTTATAAATCAAATTTCCTTGAATTTCAACATGTGTAGGAGATTCAAGAATAGTCTCCTTATCATGCACCCAGTTTCTCAATTGAGATACATGAAATACATCATGTATATTACTCAATTCCTCTGGCAATTTTAGCTTATAAGCCAAAGTTCCTACTCTTTGAATAATTTCATATGGACCTATATATCTTGGTGTTAATTTTCCTGCCTTGCCAAATCTCAGTATTTTTCTCATTGGTGACACTTTGAGGAATACATAATTTCCTACTTCAAATTCCACTGGCCTTCTCCATTTATCTGCATATTCTTTTTGTCTTTCTTGTGCTGCTCTCATTCTCTGCCTCGCTAATTCAATTCTTGCAGAAGTTTCTTTCACATGCTCTGGTCCAAGCAACACTCTTTCACCTACCTCCATCCAACATGCAGGAGACAAACAAGGCTTCCCATACAAAGCCTCAAATGGAGCCATACCTATAGTGGACTGGTAACTATTGTTATAAGCAAATTCAGCTAAGTAGAGATGATCTTCCTAGCTGCCTCCAAAGTCAAGTATACATGCTCTAAGTAAATCCTCTAAAATCTTGTTAATAATCTCAGTTTGCCCATCTGTTTGTGGGTGGTAGGTTGTGCTTAAGCTTAATTCTGTCCCCATGGCTTCTTAAAAGGTACCCCAGAACCTTGAGGTAAACATGGTGTCTCTATCACTAATGATAGTCTTGGGGATGCCATGTAATCTTACTATCTCTTTCACAAATAATTGAGCTAACTTGTGAGCATTTTTGTTTGAATTCACTGGAATAAAATGTGTTGTTTTTGTGAGCCTATCAACCACTACCCAAATACTATCATTGCCTCTTCTTGTTCTTGGCAAGCCATCCACAAAATCCATTGAAATACTTTCCCATTTCCAGGTAGGCACTTCTAAAGGTTGCAGTAGGCCCGAGGGTCTTTGGTAATCTGCCTTGACTTGTTGGCAGGTTAAACACTTTGCTACATATTTTGCCACTGCTCCTTTCATTCCTGGCCACCAATAATTCCTTTTAAGATCATGGTACATTTTTGTACCTCCTGGATGTATGGTGTATTTGGTCTTGTGGTGCTCATCCATAACCTCTTGCTTCAGTTCTTCCACATTGGGTATGCAGAGCTTTCCTTTCTTCCTTAAGTAGCCTTTATCATCAACTTCATAATTTTCCACTGATATACCTTGTGATATCATGTCCTTCTTTTCCTTTAAATTAGTATCTTGATTTTGCATTTTTCCTATTTTATCAACCAGGGTTGATCTTAAGGAGATGAGACTTAATTTCCCATATTCAATCATGTCACTGTGTGCCTTATCTGATGCATCAATTTCTTTCTTTATTTCTACTTCACTGAGGATTGTTAAATCCTTGAATTCAGTCATCATTAAACTTGCCAATCTTGCTTGATGCCTACTCAATGCATCTGCCACTTTGTTAGCTTTTCCAGGGGTATATAGTATATCAAGATCATAGGCAGCTAGAAATTCTACCCACCTATGTTGCCTCATGTTCAAGTCTTTTTGGGAAAACAAATACTTAAGTGATTTATGGTCTGTAAACAATTCAAATTTAGTACCCAACAAGTAGTGTCTCCATAGCTTCAATGCATAAACAACAGCAGCAAGATCTAAGTCATGTGTAGCATATCTTGTTTCATTAGGCTTGAGTTGCCTTGATGCATATGTTATGACTCTACCATGTTGCATGAGTACTGCCCCTAACCCAGACCCACTAGCATCTGTATATACCACTAATCCTTCATTTCCCTCTGGAACTTGCAATACTGGAGCTTCCATCAATGCTGTAACGTATCGGGTTTTGCCCGCTCGAAAATCAACATCCGTACTTCACATTGTACTAGAATGCCGCAGATTCGACCGTACAAATCCGATTCGCCGGAGCTATAACACAATTAAGTAAATAACACAGCGGAAGAAAAGAATAATACATTGATATACAATATCTGATACAATAGAGTGATACAATGAATATCAATATACATCAGAGATATGATACAACAAATAGCAGCGGAAAAGAAAACGATAACAACAGCAGCGAAACAATATCAATAGAAATGATAACTCCAAAATGATCTTCAGACAAGAATGAATCCACAACTCCAAGATAAGCAACTCCGATGAATGAACTAGCTCCAGATAATCTACTAAACCTGAATATCTGAAAAGAAACCCAACTCTAGACTGCTCGTGTGGAAAATTATGAGCACCCAGAGTTTAGGAAAGGAACAATAAACTCCGGATCAGTCATGGGACTGGTGTGAGCAACAAAAACAGTTTATCTTTAAACAATCAACAAAAGATTTTAAACATTGAAATCCGCAATGCTTTTCGAAAATGAAACTACCATAAGACCTCCCGCCACACACACAATGCAAACGCAGAATTGGAGGAGATTTCTTCTTATGATAGTCAAAGATGCTTACTATGCAAATCATTGGATTATTATTATTAGTGCATAGTGCAGAAAACATTTCGAAAGTATAATATTAATCTTAGCCAACATACGACCAGTATCGTATGCCTGCTATAGCTACCATCTAAACAGTGGTGACCACCGTACGTAAATGGCAGGTTCTACAACTAAAACCGTACAAGTTCCGTATTGGGAAATGGATTTCCAACAAATGGTCAGGCTAAGGAACTTCCTATGCCACGAAGGAAACGCCTCTGGCGGGACGTCCCGAGAGACAAACTGCTCTCTGCCAAATAAGGCTGGGTTACCCCTGTAACAGGTAACTCACGAATATGCCACCTCCCGGTCCTTTGGGACCTTTATCCGAGCTCGGTATCCAACATCACACATCATAAAGAAAGTGTATCCACATGAGTAAGTATCTGGGCTCCATACCATGATACCACCCCTTTCCAGAAGGAAATGACATACCCTAAAGGGCGCGACCCTCATAACCTTGCCGCAACATTCCTGTTTCGACCATTTCCGGGTAGTGAGGCCCTGACGAAGTCTCGTCCACAAAGCTACGCTTTTTCAAAAAGCCACGCTTTGGGTCAAACAAATGATCAACCTATGATCACAAAGATATAAGATCAAACAAATGATCATATCGCAAATGATCAAACACTGATCATTTCACAGCAGCACTCAGCATGTCACATTACCAAATTGGGATATATCGCTGATAAATTTCAACTACATAACCTCTGAGCTCGTACGTCTCAGAGAAGGGTGTTAAGCTAAGAGAATAAATTCTCCGCCACCAAACAGATATGTATTTGAAAGAAATCGGCTTTATATCTCAAAGTGTAATGTCAGACATACAATCCATACAAGTCTGTTCCGGGATCGAACAGAACCGAAGGCACTTCTCACGAAGCCCTTGCAAATCCGGATAATTTCCAATCACGTCCGGACTTCCCATCACTAAGGATGATAAAACCTCTATATCGGGGATCAGCCGATGCAGAGTAACTCGACGGTAATCCTTCCGTTTTCAAAAATATCCGGTCTTCAACACCGGTCTTCAAATGCCATCCATATACGACGTATCACATATTCGGAATGGGTTATACGACCCAAAGGTCCTCTCCCGGCTAAACCGAATAGTGAGCGCAATTTAAAATCATATGGATATGGGATTTCAATTAAGTCACAACTTATTACCCAAAATCTTTCTTTCCAAATGGTTTCAATCGATTACCATTTCAAATCTTTAAACAAAAAGATTCATCTTTACGGTTTAAACAGTTTCCACACTTTAATCTTTTAAACAAAAGATTCATTCACAGATTTTCCAAATTAATTTCCATTTCAATTTGATTAACTCGTTAAACCTTTAAAACAAGATTTAACTTATAGCTTTCAAAACAATTTCATTTCGAATGGTGTAAACCAATCATTAATTTAAATCTGTTAAAAATAAACAGATTCAAATCATAGCTTTTCAAAACAATTCATTCATAACTTGGAAAACCATTTTCACTTCAATATTGAAATTCCTTTAATTAAACTGGAATTTCATTTCTTATCTGAAAGCTTTTATCTTTTAAAAACAAATAGTTTCATTTCAGAAAATCTGATTCATCCATACGAGTTAAAATCCTTGGGTTAAATCCAAATTCTCAAAATTACAATTTTAAATGGTTTAAATTCAGATAAACACATTCATAATATCTTTAAATCCCTAGTTCCAAATCATAGGATTCAATTTCAAACTTGAATTCAAATTTAAATCAAATTATTTAAATTTTGAAAACTCGATTAAGTTATTCAAAATAACTTTAATCTTTGAAATTCTATTCCGAAAGCTTTTCACTTTAAACCCAAATTTCTAATTTCAAAATCAATTGAAATTAAAGTTCCAATTTCAAAATCATCAAATTTAAATTATCTGTGACTTAACCGATTTCCACGTGAAATCCATATTTGTGTGTGTAAAAGTGTAGTCCAGGGGTTTTACACAATAGTGCAACACAATGAATCATCACATATCAGAATACAGAAATATAGTTCGATAAGCGGTATAAGAACAACGCTTATCGTACATTCACAGATCATAGATATATAAAGGTCACAGATAAGTAAATTTCAGATCACAACATAAATCAGAATGTATCACAAAGCATCATATATCAGGGATATCAAACAATCTAACATTCAATGGAATCTAAACATTCACAAGTGAATTTATTAATCAACTGATTAATTTAAATCAGATGTTTCAATTATTAATCCGAGTTAATTATCATGATTTAATTACAAATTATTTGAAAATCTTTCTTTCAAATTTATTAGTTAACCCTTAATTATTAACTAAGCATTTCTAAATCAATGAATCAATTAATCTTTAAATATTAAATTAATCTCGATTAATTGCCATTATTAATTAATCCTTTAATTTCTTAATTAATAAATTTCCCATTTCATTTATCTCTAATTTATTAGTTAATCAATTATAACCATTAATTAATTAAATTACTTAATTATCCTTGCATTAATCACTTAATTAACCTTTATCTTTAATTAAATTAATAAATTAATTATATTTAATCTCCTAATTAACTTAATTAATTTCCAAGATAATAAAACACCTTTTAACTTAAGATACATTATCTTGTAAATACACTAATTACCATTTACATTTAAAACCTTTTTATCTTTAAAATTAACTTAAACAATTTTAGATTAAATAAATTTTAAAACACTTTATCAAATGTTAAGAAACCATTGGATTTTATTAAAGTAGTGTTTTTAAAAGAAAGTTTAAATACAGTTTGTTTAAAATGTCAAAAACTCTATTTTAAAACTTTTGTAAAACTGGCTTTTACCTTCACTTCGGGTCATACCCGACTGATACCCGGAACCATTCCCGAGTCTTCTCCCATTTTCCCCGTTCCTTTTAAAACTTAGTTAGATTACAGTTTTAAAAACATTGGCCTACCATCTTCAAATCACTCGCGTGCAGACCCGAGTTATATCCCAAAAACCCCGAGACCATCTTCGAGTCGATCACTCAAAAACACGATCACGCGAGAACTCGTCTTCCCCAAACCATCCAGATACACAGATTCACGTGCACGTGCACCATCGCCGGAGTTGCCTCCGACCTCTGACGAACTCCCCGGCAAGTCGCTCCTCATCGAAACACCAAAATTCAATCACCAGAACAATCGTTCGAGCCCCAAAACAAAAACGAGCCATTCACTCCAAAAACTGGAACCCACAGTTTACTAAATTCACCTCGACCCCGCGACGCCGTCCACCTGACCTCGCGCCACCGCGTCCCTACCATCTCCGGTCATCCACGAAGCTGTTCCCCCAGACCTCGTCCAACTCGATGCACCCCAGAATCATCTGCGACCCGTTCTTCCAACATGAACAAACCTGGGTTCTCAACCCTAGTTTGATCACGAATCAAATATTCAACGATTTATAAATTCAGGTAGCATTTTTCTAGTGATCTCGAATATTAAATCTTGCTGCCACCACGAATTCGAAGCCTATAACTTCTTAGATCATCAGATTTTGTCAAAAATTCACTTTCTGATCGACTTCCATTTCCCAGAGAAATGTGAAATGGAAAATTTTGATTTTTGTTTTAAAAATCTGGTTTCTTAGAGTATATTCAAATTATATAACTGACTTAACAGATTATGATACTTGAATTTAACATATTTTTAAGATTTGCAGCTAAATTACTTGATTTCAGGGAGAGTTCAAATCTACTTTCCTTGGATAAAATTCTAGAGTAAGGTTCATGTTAAAACAACTATATTTGTATAAATCTAGAGCCTATCACAGACTAGAGGAGAAGGAGAAGTGAAATTCGTATTCAACTTAAACTCTGTAAGTAAATAAAAACAGAGAAGAACAAATTATAACAGGGATATACAACATGAATACAAACATCTACCAGAGTCCTACACTTATTCATGCACATACAGTCATCATTTCCATAGAAATTACGCAAACAACATATTTATTAACTTGTTTAGATTTTATTAAAGATGTTTACTCACCTGACTTAAAAAAACAGAGGGCTTGCTTCTTTTGAAAACTGGAAAGGCTTGCAAACTGGAAATTTGAAAACTTGAACACTTTCATCTTTGTTGTTCTTGTTTTCCAGAGAACAAAAATCTTGCATTGACTTAAAAACTGAAAGCTTTTAAAAGCTTAAAACTTGAAACTTTGAACTGGAAGCTTTAAAATAAAACTGGAACTTGATTCCAGGCTTTTGGAAAAGAAGATAACAAAGCTTGATGTTTTCCTTTACAAATGTTTGAATGAACGAAAAGAAAGGGAACTTGATAAAAATAAAACAAATGCGGCCCTGATAGTTGTATTAGTACAAAGGTTGATCAGAGATTTTTTTTGTTAAGGAGGCTGAAAGGTACTCTATGTTATGCTTGCATTTAATGATCAAGTACTTATGTTCCCTATTACTAACTTATGCATACCTATATTTAAATTTTGTTTTGTTCATATTTCATCTTTATTTCGGCTGTACATGTTACTTCTTTTGTTTTGTTGACTTACTTGTTTACTTTGTTTTGCATACTTGTATTTGTTTTTTTGTTTTCTAAGTGTTGTAGGCTATGGTATACTTTTGTATGCTAGAGATATATCTATCAAGAATTAAAAATGACAATTTCTATGTTTATTTGTTTTCTCCATTTATCTTACTACTTTGAAATGTAAAGAAGTTCTACTTTAAATTGTTGTTAGATTTTAACAAATATTCTACTTCTATTTTTATTAAAACTTACCTTATATTAATTTCAATTTCTAGTTCAAATATAAATTATCATTATTTACTTAATATTTATTGTCTTATATTTATTTTATAAACTCAAACCATCTTTAACCATCAATTCAAATATATATTTTAAATTTGCTCGTATATACCTAAATATATATATATATACATTCAATATACACACATATACTCACATAATTTACAATATTTTAATCTCAAATGGTTTATACAGAATATACTTGGATATCGGGGAAACTCGCAATAAATCGATTAATTTCACTTTAAACCATTTGTTTTACTATTTTTATTCAGAATAAAATAAATTAACAATTTTAAATTCAAAAACTCAATTAATTATAAATTTAAATACTTATGAAATTTGGGGTCGTTACAAACTTCCCCCCTTAAAAGGATTTCGTCCTCAAAATTACCAAGGAGATAAAAAGATAGATGAAGAATATTTCATTGAATCAAACTGAATATCAATTCTGCATTTGGCTCACCAAATCAGAATATCAATAACAAATACGAGAACGAATCTGTTTGACACTTCACAAGATACTCGGGTTATTCAGGTCTACGAAATATGCAGTGGCATCGGTTAGTTCGAAGTGATAACTAACCATCCGTAGAATATATCCAGACCCAAAAGAATAGACAGATATATGGATACGATTTCAAAAATTTTTAGTTTAAAAACTAAAGCATACCTATCAACCATAACAATCAAAGCAACCAATACATCCAAACAAACAATTTTGGCCTATCTGGAGTTTATGTCCCATATTTATATATCGAATCTATTTCTGGATCTACCAGAAATCATGGAAGAATTGAGAAAAGATGACGAACAAAAGAGATTGATAGAGAAAGGATTGCTTCCTTATTGTTACAGAGTATTGACCGATTATAGTCATATTTCCCTGTCCCCTATCTCATCCTCTTCTCGCACTCATACTCACTATCAGTGGATAGTAAGAGAATTTACTGAGACATTCGAACGGATATCTGAGAATTACTCATTCTAGAGTTTACTTCACTCTATCTCTAATGAGTTACTTAACGTGTTATACTCCTGAACTAAAGTACAACCTTAGCTCTGATACCACATGTAACGTATCGGGTTTTGCCCGCTCGAAAATCAACATCCGTACTTCACATTGTACTAGAATGCCGCAGATTCGACCGTACAAATCCGATTCGCCGGAGCTATAACACAATTAAGTAAATAACACAGCGGAAGAAAAGAATAATACATTGATATACAATATCTGATACAATAGAGTGATACAATGAATATCAATATACATCAGAGATATGATACAACAAATAGCAGCGGAAAAGAAAACGATAACAACAGCAGCGAAACAATATCAATAGAAATGATAACTCCAAAATGATCTTCAGACAAGAATGAATCCACAACTCCAAGATAAGCAACTCCGATGAATGAACTAGCTCCAGATAATCTACTAAACCTGAATATCTGAAAAGAAACCCAACTCTAGACTGCTCGTGTGGAAAATTATGAGCACCCAGAGTTTAGGAAAGGAACAATAAACTCCGGATCAGTCATGGGACTGGTGTGAGCAACAAAAACAGTTTATCTTTAAACAATCAACAAAAGATTTTAAACATTGAAATCCGCAATGCTTTTCGAAAATGAAACTACCATAAGACCTCCCGCCACACACACAATGCAAACGCAGAATTGGAGGAGATTTCTTCTTATGATAGTCAAAGATGCTTACTACGCAAATCATTGGATTATTATTATTAGTGCATAGTGCAGAAAACATTTCGAAAGTATAATATTAATCTTAGCCAACATACGACCAGTATCGTATGCCTGCTATAGCTACCATCTAAACAGTGGTGACCACCGTACGTAAATGGCAGGTTCTACAACTAAAACCGTACAAGTTCCGTATTGGGAAATGGATTTCCAACAAATGGTCAGGCTAAGGAACTTCCTATGCCACGAAGGAAACGCCTCTGGCGGGACGTCCCGAGAGACAAACTGCTCTCTGCCAAACAAGGCCGGGTTACCCCTGTAACAGGTAACTCACGAATATGCCACCTCCCGGTCCTTTGGGACCTTTATCCAAGCTCGGTATCCAACATCACACATCATAAAGAAAGTGTATCCACATGAGTAAGTATCTGGGCTCCATACCATGATACCACCCCTTTCCAGAAGGAAATGACATACCCTAAAGGGCGCGACCCTCATAACCTTGCCGCAACATTCCTGTTTCGACCATTTCCGGGTAGTGAGGCCCTGACGAAGTCTCGTCCACAAAGCTACGCTTTTTCAAAAAGCCACGCTTTGGGTCAAACAAATGATCAACCTATGATCACAAAGATATAAGATCAAACAAATGATCATATCGCAAATGATCAAACACTGATCATTTCACAGCAGCACTCAGCATGTCACATTACCAAATTGGGATATATCGCTGATAAATTTCAACTACATAACCTCTGAGCTCGTACGTCTCAGAGAAGGGTGTTAAGCTAAGAGAATAAATTCTCCGCCACCAAACAGATATGTATTTGAAAGAAATCGGCTTTATATCTCAAAGTGTAATGTCAGACATACAATCCATACAAGTCTGTTCCGGGATCGAACAGAACCGAAGGCACTTCTCACGAAGCCCTTGCAAATCCGGATAATTTCCAATCACGTCCGGACTTCCCGTCACTAAGGATGATAAAACCTCTATATCGGGGATCAGCCGATGCAGAGTAACTCGACGGTAATCCTTCCATTTTCAAAAATATCCGGTCTTCAACACCGGTCTTCAAATGCCATCCATATACGACGTATCACATATTCGGAATGGGTTATACGACGCAAAGGTCCTCTCCCGGCTAAACCGAATAGTGAGTGCAATTTAAAATCATATGGATATGGGATTTCAATTAAGTGACAACTTATTACCCAAAATCTTTCTTTCCAAATGGTTTCAATCGATTACCATTTCAAATCTTTAAACAAAAAGATTCATCTTTACGGTTTAAACAGTTTCCACACTTTAATCTTTTAAACAAAAGATTCATTCACAGATTTTCCAAATTAATTTCCATTTCAATTTGATTAACTCGTTAAACCTTTAAAACAAGATTTAACTTATAGCTTTCAAAACAATTTCATTTCGAATGGTGTAAACCAATCATTAATTTAAATCTGTTAAAAATAAACAGATTCAAATCATAGCTTTTCAAAACAATTCATTCATAACTTGGAAAACCATTTTCACTTCAATATTGAAATTCCTTTAATTAAACTGGAATTTCATTTCTTATCTGAAAGCTTTTATCTTTTAAAAACAAATAGTTTCATTTCAGAAAATCTGATTCATCCATACGAGTTAAAATCCTTGGGTTAAATCCAAATTCTCAAAATTACAATTTTAAATGGTTTAAATTCAGATAAACACATTCATAATATCTTTAAATCCCTAGTTCCAAATCATAGGATTCAATTTCAAACTTGAATTCAAATTTAAATCAAATTATTTAAATTTTGAAAACTCGATTAAGTTATTCAAAATAACTTTAATCTTTGAAATTCTATTCCGAAAGCTTTTCACTTTAAACCCAAATTTATAATTTCAAAATCAATTGAAATTAAAGTTCCAATTTCAAAATCATCAAATTTAAATTATCTGTGACTTAACCGATTTCCACGTGAAATCCATATTTGTGTGTGTAAAAGTGTAGTCCAGGGGTTTTACACAATAGTGCAACACAATGAATCATCACATATCAGAATACAGAAATATAGTTCGATAAGCGGTATAAGAACAACGCTTATCGTACATTCACAGATCATAGATATATAAAGGTCACAGATAAGTAAATTTCAGATCACAACATAAATCAGAATGTATCACAAAGCATCATATATCAGGGATATCAAACAATCTAACATTCAATGGAATCTAAACATTCACAAGTGAATTTATTAATCAACTGATTAATTTAAATCAGATGTTTCAATTATTAATCCGAGTTAATTATCATGATTTAATTACAAATTATTTGAAAATCTTTCTTTCAAATTTATTAGTTAACCCTTAATTATTAACTAAGCATTTCTAAATCAATGAATCAATTAATCTTTAAATATTAAATTAATCTCGATTAATTGCCATTATTAATTAATCCTTTAATTTCTTAATTAATAAATTTCCCATTTCATTTATCTCTAATTTATTAGTTAATCAATTATAACCATTAATTAATTAAATTACTTAATTATCCTTGCATTAATCACTTAATTAACCTTTATCTTTAATTAAATTAATAAATTAATTATATTTAATCTCCTAATTAACTTAATTAATTTCCAAGATAATAAAACACCTTTTAACTTAAGATACATTATCTTGTAAATACACTAATTACCATTTACATTTAAAACCTTTTTATCTTTAAAATTAACTTAAACAATTTTAGATTAAATAAATTTTAAAACACTTTATCAAATGTTAAGAAACCATTGGATTTTATTAAAGTAGTGTTTTTAAAAGAAAGTTTAAATACAGTTTGTTTAAAATGTCAAAAACTCTATTTTAAAACTTTTGTAAAACTGGCTTTTACCTTCACTTCGGGTCATACCCGACTGATACCCGGAACCATTCCCGAGTCTTCTCCCATTTTCCCCGTTCCTTTTAAAACTTAGTTAGATTACAGTTTTAAAAACATTGGCCTACCATCTTCAAATCACTCGCGTGCAGACCCGAGTTATATCCCAAAAACCCCGAGACCATCTTCGAGTCGATCACTCAAAAACACGATCACGCGAGAACTCGTCTTCCCCAAACCATCCAGATACACAGATTCACGTGCACGTGCACCATCGCCGGAGTTGCCTCCGACCTCTGACGAACTCCCCGGCAAGTCGCTCCTCATCGAAACACCAAAATTCGATCACCAGAACAATCGTTCGAGCCCCAAAACAAAAACGAGCCATTCACTCCAAAAACTGGAACCCACAGTTTACTAAATTCACCTCGACCCCGCGACGCCGTCCACCTGACCTCGCGCCACCGCGTCCCTACCATCTCCGGTCATCCACGAAGCTGTTCCCCCAGACCTCGTCCAACTCGATGCACCCCAGAATCATCTGCGACCCGTTCTTCCAACATGAACAAACCTGGGTTCTCAACCCTAGTTTGATTACGAATCAAATATTCAACGATTTATAAATTCAGGTAGCATTTTTCTGGTGATCTCGAATATTAAATCTTGCTGCCACCACGAATTCGAAGCCTATAACATCTTAGATCATCAGATTTTGTCAAAAATTCACTTTCTGATCGACTTCCATTTCCCAGAGAAATGTGAAATGGAAAATTTTGATTTTTGTTTTAAAAATCTGGTTTCTCAGAGTATATTCAAATTATATAACTGACTTAACAGATTATGATACTTGAATTTAACATATTTTTAAGATTTGCAGCTAAATTACTTGATTTCAGGGAGAGTTCAAATCTACTTTCCTTGGATAAAATTCTAGAGTAAGGTTCATGTTAAAACAACTATATTTGTATAAATCTAGAGCCTATCACAGACTAGAGGAGAAGGAGAAGTGAAATTCGTATTCAACTTAAACTCTGTAAGTAAATAAAAACAGAGAAGAACAAATTATAACAGGGATATACAACATGAATACAAACATCTACCAGAGTCCTACACTTATTCATGCACATACAGTCATCATTTCCATAGAAATTACGCAAACAACATATTCATTAACTTGTTTAGATTTTATTAAAGATGTTTACTCACCTGACTTAAAAAACAGAGGGCTTGCTTCTTTTGAAAACTGGAAAGGCTTGCAAACTGGAAATTTGAAAACTTGAACACTTTCATCTTTGTTGTTCTTGTTTTCCAGAGAACAAAAATCTTGCATTGACTTAAAAACTGAAAGCTTTTAAAAGCTTAAAACTTGAAACTTTGAACTGGAAGCTTTAAAATAAAACTGGAACTTGATTCCAGGCTTTTGGAAAAGAAGATAACAAAGCTTGATGTTTTCCTTTACAAATGTTTGAATGAACGAAAAGAAAGGGAACTTGATAAAAATAAAACAAATGCGGCCCTGATAGTTGTATTAGTACAAAGGTTGATCAGAGATTTTTTTTGTTAAGGAGGCTGAAAGGTACTCTATGTTATGCTTGCATTTAATGATCAAGTACTTATGTTCCCTATTACTAACTTATGCATACCTATATTTAAATTTTGTTTTGTTCATATTTCATCTTTATTTCGGCTGTACATGTTACTTCTTTTGTTTTGTTGACTTACTTGTTTACTTTGTTTTGCATACTTGTATTTGTTTTTTTGTTTTCTAAGTGTTGTAGGCTATGGTATACTTTTGTATGCTAGAGATATATCTATCAAGAATTAAAAATGACAATTTCTATGTTTATTTGTTTTCTCCATTTATCTTACTACTTTGAAATGTAAAGAAGTTCTACTTTAAATTGTTGTTAGATTTTAACAAATATTCTACTTCTATTGTTATTAAAACTTACCTTATATTAATTTCAATTTCTAGTTCAAATATAAATTATCATTATTTACTTAATATTTATTGTCTTATATTTATTTTATAAACTCAAACCATCTTTAACCATCAATTCAAATATATATTTTAAATTTGCTCGTATATACCTAAATATATATATATATATATACATTCAATATACACACATATACTCACATAATTTACAATATTTTAATCTCAAATGGTTTATACAGAATATACTTGGATATCGGGGAAACTCGCAATAAATCGATTAATTTCACTTTAAACCATTTGTTTTACTATTTTTATTCAGAATAAAATAAATTAACAATTTTAAATTCAAAAACTCAATTAATTATAAATTTAAATACTTATGAAATTTGGGGTCGTTACAAATGCTTTCTTCAATGATCCAAAAGCTTGTTCACACTTTTCTGTCCATACATATGGTTGCTCCTTTTTGGTTAGTTTGGTCAGTGGAATGGCTATCCTTGCAAAGTCTTTTATAAACCTTCTATAGTAACCTGCCATTCCTAAAAATGATCTCACCTCAGTCACTGATTTGGGTCTACTCCATGATTGCACTGCCATGACTTTGTTTGGGTCTACACTAACCCCTGTTGAGATATAATGTGTCCCAAAAATTTAACTTCATTTTGCCAAAATGTGCACTTAGTAAATTTTGCCTTTAAATTATGTGCTCGTAGTCTTAACAAAACCAGATGCAAGTGCTTTGCATGTTCCTCTTCTGATTTTGAATATACCAGTATATCATCAATAAAGACAACCACAAATTTATCTAGAAAATCTCTAAATGTCCTACTCATTAAATCTACAAAATAGGATGGTGCATTTGTCAATCCAAAAGGCATTACTAAAAATTCATATAGCCCATACCTTGTGTTGAATGCAGTGTATTTAATACTCTCCTCCTCAACCTTCATCTGATGGAATCCAGAGGCTAAGTCTAGCCTTGAAAAGATTTTTGCTCCATTTAATTGGTCAAATAAATCATCAATTCTTGGGAGTGGGTATTTGTTCTTGATGGTAACTTTATTTAATTCCCTGTAATCAATACACATTCTCAGTGTACCATCATGCTTCTTCACAAATACCACTGGAGAACCCCAGTTTGAACTGCTAGGCCTTATGAAGCCTTTCTTCTCCAATTCCTCCAATTGCTGTTTTAATTCCACTAATTCTTTTGGACCCAGTCTGGTAGGCTTCTTGATGATAGGACTTGCTCCTGGGATTAACCTTATTTGAAATTCAACTTGCCTATCTTCTGGAACTCCTTTAACCTCTCCAAAAACATCTGGGTATTCCTTTATCACTTCTATATCTTCTAGAGTCAATTCTTTTTCAATCATGCTCCATATTTGTTTAAGGCAATTTATCTTGGCTGTTTCACTCATGACTATAATATTTTTACCATTTTCTGTTTTCAAAGAAATAGTAAAAGTTTCTAAATTCAAAATTGCTTTGAATTTACTCAACCAATCTACCCCTAGAATAATTCCTATTCCAGGATATTTCAACAGAAATAAGTCAGATTTAAACACATTTCCACCTATGTTTAATTCTACTCCCAAACATCTTAATCCTAGCAGGCAAGAGCTACCTAGGGGACTCTGAATAAACAAAGGTTTTTCAACTAAATTGCATGTGAGAGCCAATTTATCCACTATGTCTTGTGATATTAAAGAATGTGTAGCCCCAGTGTCATATATAACTGAGATTGGATAATTTTTAATTAGATGTATACCTTCCAATTGTCCAGAATTTCCCACTGCACTTGCTTTTGCCTTGCCTTCCAATGCTCCTACCTTTGCTCCTTTCTTGAACTCTGGGCAATTCCTTTTGATATGGCCTTCTTTCCCACAATTATAGCAACTGAATGGGGTCTTCTTAGCTGCTTGACACCTATTACTC
Organism: Allium fistulosum; assembly: GCA_030737815.1. Classification (NCBI taxonomy): domain Eukaryota; kingdom Viridiplantae; phylum Streptophyta; class Magnoliopsida; order Asparagales; family Amaryllidaceae; genus Allium; species Allium fistulosum. Next base: position 489,324,728 of record CM060905.1, on the reverse strand, counting down.
ATGTGTCCCTCCTTGCCACAATTGTAGCAAACCATTTTCTTCTTAGCTTCCCCACTAGTTGCTCCTTCAACCTTCTTATCTGCATTCTTTTTGTCATAGGGATGTGCTCTATTTTTCCCCTTCTTTTGGTTATTAGCCCTTATATTCCTGAATTTCTCTCTTGCATTATCATGTTGTCCAAAAGAAAGAGTGAGATCTATGACTTGATCAAATGTTTTGTCTTTGTATGGTAGCATTGCTCTACTTAAACCAGCATTTAATCCTTGTATAAACCTTGAATTCTTTGATTCCTCATTCCCTATGAGCATGGTTCCATACTTAGACAAGCTCTCAAATTTTTGAGTGTATTCAGTCACACTCATTGGCCCTTGTCTCAATTTTATAAATTCCTCAAGCAGTGTTGCCTTAGCTGTTGCTGGAATAAATCTAGCCTCAAGCATATCCTTGAATTGATCCCATGTTATCTCATTTTCTGGTCTTCCTGTGATGATTACCTCCCACTAATCTAGTGCTGCTCCCTTGAGCCTTCTGGAAGCTATTTGCCTCTTCCTTTGATCATTTATTTGCAAGTCTGCAAATATTCTTTCTAAGGTTCTCAGCCATGTTTGTACACCCATGACTCCTTCAGTGCCTTCAAAATCCTTGCCTCCTAAATTTGAAAATGTTTTCAATAGCTTAGCTAACTCCTCATGAGGATTTCCTTTCCTCTGCATTGCTCCTTCCCTAAATGCCCTCACTAAATCTTGCAATTGACCATTGGTGTTGCATTAGAGGATCCTGCTCCAGTGCTTGGTGGTCTTCCTACCATGATTCACTATTCAATTGCATAGCTAGTTAGACTTGTTTCTAATTTAATTATTTCAGCAATTTATTCCTACTGAGAATATTATATTTATTATTTTAATTTTTTTTTCATATGCTATGTTCTTGTTAACATAGCTCTGATACCAACTGAAGTGACCCACTTCTCTTATCATTTATTTGCAGTGATTTTCAGATGAGTTTTTTTTTATAAAACAATGGATCACTTCTCTTAATAAATTTCCCAAGATCCAGAATTTTACCAATATAAAAATATTAGTATATAAATCAAAACATGTCATTTATATATATGAAGATATATAAATGTTTCTTTGCCTATCAGAGTAATTAAAATAGCAAAGAAATTCAATCACACATTATTGCTCATATTTGAGAGATTTTGTGTCACATAGCCATTTCTACTCTTTTTTTAATCTCCTTTTTTTCTTAATTTAGGCCTGATTAATCTTTAATTCAAATATGACCACTTATATTTTCTTGTTTTATTTCCCTCCTTCTTCTATAGCCTAGATTATTTGATTCTTGGATTTACAAGCCATACATTTGATTTCTGGGATTTTTGTAATTTGATACTTATTGTTTTTTATTAAATAAAGGGTGTTTAAAACAACTCATGCATATTTGTTTAGCCCGGGATTCTTATTTCAAACACAAACAATTTTTATGTTAGGAAATATGCTCATATCTTATTTTATAAAGTATGCCATGATCAGATGAATATCAAGGTGATAACCTAGTTTAAAGGCCAAGCAGAGGAGACAATACAATTGAACAGGATGCAAACTCAATCTATCATATCAAATGAAGACTTAGTATATACATGAAAATCAGTATAATTAAAGAAATGTCAAAATCAGATCCTTGCAAGACTTTCAGATGGACATATGGTGAAGACTACTGATGAATTCCCAAATAGTGGAACAAATGATTGTGATCAATAAACAGTGGAATAATTGACATGCTTAATACCTAAATAAGACTACATGACAATGCATACTACAACTGACTTGTCTAAGACCAAAATGCAACCAGACTTAAATCAAATAGGTAGACAACAAGTGTAACGACCCGCCATTTTGAACCATTCGCGTCCATTATAAGTGTATAGGTAGACACACATGTCGGAGTTGAATTGCTCAAAATACCGCATTGTTAATTTAAATTTGGCAAAACTGAACATATACAGTAAATAAATAATCACAGATCACAGACACAGAGTAATAATTGCAGCGGAAATAAAAGAGATAGTAGTTCATGAAGCTACTATATAAATGTATAAGTTACATCAGAGTTTACAACAGAAGAGTAATATGATATATCAGAGTTAAACCAGATACAACAGAAGAGTAACACGATCCGTCAGATACAAATCAGAATACATCACGGGAATCATCGAATACTGAAGCAGAATAGATGGCTGGATCTTCAAGCAAAGCTCCAACTCCAAAGGTGAGTCTCGAATACTGGTACACTCAGTCTGACCCGAGCGTAAAGCAAAAACACAAGACACTCGAGTCAGGATTAACATTCTTATATTAATAAATCCAACTCAAGTGAAATAGCAATTGAAATACAAGTAACTCAAAGGATGTTTGGAATAACCATCCTTTAAGGATCCGTCAAACTATCTACTATGTAGTAATGTACGATAAGTAGATAATGTCTATCAGTAATAATAAAGATATCAAAATAGCGTTAAGTCATGGCCCATTCCACCCTTAACACATTTTTATTCCCAAAAGCATATACAAGACCGTAGTTTCCCTAAAACCGGAAGTCACCAGAGGGCAATCCATATACTAAAGGTACAAATCAAAATCGTAGTGGTCGCGTATAAATGGAATACAAGTATGACAAGGCACATGAGGCAATACCCAAGGTAGTGATACTACCGTTCGCCTGATCCGGACTGGTGAGAACGCAACGCCGCAGCGCCCGCAACACCGTGAAACAACACTCCCAAAATCAAGGGTGCACCAATCGACAACAAGTATAAATAGTTCGAAGAAGTGTGTCCACTTGAGGTAGCTAATCCTCCATTGGCCCGGCACAGCTCCTGTTTTAGTCATTTCCAATTTGACACAAGTGTCAAGGCTATCCATTATCGTTCTCTTTCTTCAGTCATCACGTACATCAATCCAACCACTTCATTTTGGATCATCACTCCGCGTATAGTTATTAAAGTGGTTTTCGGTTTAGATAGAGAGTATATCCATTACCGATCCCGGTCTCTTTAATAACTTCCGTAATTATTTCACCGATTGGTCGTTTATATATTTCAAAACCAAATCAATTTCAATTTCAAATAGAATTTGTAAATCAACATTTCATTTGTCTTTCTAAACCAATTTCCCAAAATTTACGTTCAAAACTTTCAAATTCATACTTTCAAAATCTTATAATTCAATTTCAATCTTTATTTAAAACAATTCAAATATCAATTTAAATTCGTATATAAAATTCATTCCGAAATTATTCAAATCAATTTAATTTAACATTCAACTCAGTTTAAATTCATTTATCGATTTCATTCAATATTCGTTAAATTAATTTATCATTAAACAATTTCAATTAAATTTCCAATTCATTAAATCAATTTCCTAAGTTCAACTTCATTAAATCAAAACTTCAAATCGAATTAAATTAAATTTGTCAAATCAATTCTTTCAATTACAAGTCTTACATTAATTCCAAAATATCACACTTTCATTTCTTGTTAAAGAAATTCAATTTCACTTATTTACTTTCTTAAATAATTTTCCAAAACTTACTTAATAAAGAAAACTCAATTTCAATTATTTACGAAATAAAATTCACTTATTCAAAAGTTCAATTTTACTTATTAAAGAATTCAATTCAATTTAATCATTAAATAATTCAATCTTATTTAATTATTAAATAATTCAAAACATAATTATTAAATAATTTCAAAGTTTAATAATTTCAAACTTAATTATAATTTCAAACTTAATAATTTCAAACTTAATTCAATAATTTCAAACTTAATTATTAAATCATTTCCAAGTTTAATAATTTCAACTTAATTCAATAATTTCTCAAATTAAACAACATTCTTTCATCAATTACATTGTTAATATTTTGTTTCATATTATTAAATATTAACATTTTCCTTTCATCAAAATTCAAATTTCAACTTCATTTCAAAACCATATTATTTATTCAAATAAAATCTTCATTTTATTTTTAAATCAAATTATTGACCAATCAGGTTTTATTTAATTTTCTATCCTAGGTCAAAGTTCAATTTGGGTATTTATCATTTCAACCCGATTCCAATTTAATTCAAAAATCAAAGCATATAAAGGGAACTTGCAGTGTGATAACTGGGATGGTGTCAAAGTAAATAAACAAGCAATAACAACAACCAATATCAATCCAATAATCAATTCAAATAATCCCGAAATAACCGTATTAATTCGCATTGTTATTTGTACGAAATAATATAATTATTTCTAGAATCTACACTATCATTTCACGTAGATTAAAGATTATTACATTACGGTTTTCACTTGTCATCTATTTACAATTTCATACATCATCAATTTAACAACATACATTTAGTGGTTCAAAATGTAATTAAACAAATCCTACGTGTCAATAACTTCAACAGTTACGAGGTCATATTATACAAATTTAACTAATCAATTTTAAACATTTAACTATTCTATATCGAGTTCAATTGCATACCATTTATCAATTTACATTAACAGTTTAACGTCCAATATAAACATCAACAATCAAACAATTATCAGCCAAACAGTATTATCATTGCATAAATAATTAACAGATAATGGTGTCAGATGTCATAGGTGAACTGATACAGGTAATAACATATAAAACAGTGTAATTAACTAACAGCAGCATATTTCAATTGTCGTTTCAATTGAAATCAAATTTAATAAATAAAAGAATGTTAATCGTGAGTGAGTGCTCACCTTTCGAGGCTAGAGATGCACGAGAAGATGACATGGATACGCACACTGATACGGACATAGAGATTGAGTTACGAATCCAAGCAAAACAAATCGGCACGAATTCAACGATCAAAAGTTGATAATAGAAATAGGCGAATTCAAATCAGAATTGGATCGAGTAAGATGAATAAGATAAGTGGGCTTTATATACAACCACATATAACTATAAAAAATGATATTCTAATCTTTAAACATATTTTAAATCAAATAAGCATGTATATAAAATGGTATAAACATCTGTAGTAAAATATCAACTTATATATTAAACTATATTTATTTATTTTTTTACATACAGATATAAAACGGTTCCCAAAGAAATACTAGTCTGTATACATAAATAAGTATAACGTATAAAGTAGAAACAACTTATACCTCATTCTATTTTAACATCAATCCCTTATAAAACCATTATGTTACTAATTACCATATCATATATATAATACTGTACCTAATATGTATACATATACTGTAACAATGAAAATATGAAAAATACAGCCTTGATTTCATACTAACAGATCAATGGAGCAATATATAACTATACAAACTATAAATATAATAAGATACAAACTAACCCATACAGTTTCATATAAATACATATATATCTTTAAACAAATATGGTCCAAGATATATATCTAAACGACATATAAAAGATACTATATATATTATAAATTTAAACTTTATGTATATTTTAAAATAAACCAACACTATCTAACAATCCTTAAAACATATTGTCTAATGCCCAGAACAGAGTATAAATATCCCTCAAAATATATACAGGTTCTTGCAAATCCCACTTAATATATATACTAACTGCAACCGAAAAACCTTATAAACTCATATATATATCATAGGCGATCAATAAACCCAGATAATAAAATAAAGTTGAAACATATTATACTTTGTATTACATATAAATCGAACAGCAAAGCCAAACTAACTTAATTTGTTAATATATATAGGCTAGCAGATCTAAAATAACTTATGTATTAATAACAACTTAATATATATACAATAAAATATATACGCAATCAAAACATAATATAGGTATTCAAACAGCTAACAATTTCATAAAACAAATAGACTTAAAAAACGAAGCTTACTCCGGAGCAAGTTGGAGGGTAGTGGAAGCAAAAGGAATTCGACGGCGTGGAGGAGTGGAGAGGGCAGTGGCGGATGATAAGGTGTATGGGCGGAGACTTTGTTGAGGTGGCCGAGCTGCTGCATGGGGTGCGGAGGAGTGCCGAAGCGTCGGAGGCGTGGGTGTATGTTGGGTTGTGGGCTGCTGTTCGGTTGATGGCGAAAGGGGACGGTCTCGAGTGGTGGTTGCGGTAGGTTGGGGCTGGGCGAATGAAGGCCGGATCAGTTTGAAGGTGGGCGCGTGGTTCACGTGCATTGAAGGAGTTTGGCACTTGGAAATGGCAGGCCGCAGCTGTGGAAGCTGTCAGGCGGGTTGGGATCAGAGTGGCTGCCGTGGGCCAGTGCTGGACGGCAGGGAGGAGGAGATGCGGTCAGTGAGTGAAGAGGATGGTCATTTGGGTGTTATGCAGCCAGTGTGTAAGCTGATGGACGGGTGGGGCCTAACGGAGGACAAGGCGGTAGCGGTTAGGCAAGGTAGGCTGCTCATGGAGGTGGAGTTGCGTGGAAGGCCAGGGGAAAGTCAGAGGGGAAGAAGTGGATCAGTGGTAAGAACAAGTGAACAAGCGGTTCACAAGGAAGAAGATGACGCCTGGTTTCTCCAAAGTAAATATACGAATCTCATAAATTATTATTATTTTTCTTCAGAATGAACAGAAGCTAGGTATGTAGAGCAAAAGTTGGAAAATGAAAAGGCCAAAAGTTGTGAATAGTTAGAATACCAATGTAAATGGTGGAATACGAAATGATGTCAGACCATTTTCCCAAGCTGGTTACCAATAAGGTTATCGATTATGAGGATTCCGCCGCGTTTCAGATACCAAAACACAGAAGTAAATATATCGTCAAGATCAGCACAACGAGACGATCAAAATGGTATACAGATATCGACGGTACGATTGAATTATAAAATTTGAATTTTTCTAATAGCGGAAAATGCAAGAAAACACTGAAAAATAAGATCGACGGAGCCAAAGATGTCCGAATTTGGAAAAACGACAAACTGACATCTTGCTCAGAAGATGGTTTAGAATTTTTCTGTGTAAAAATATTTTGGTTTTGAAAACATTTATTTTCAACGCTTTTTAACTGATTAAATTGAAGTGAAATTACGCGCGAAATAAACTTCCATATTTTCGGACGAAAATTTACCAGTTGCTATGTTTAACTAGACGTATTCCAAATATTAAATTTTTATTTCAAAATTTTATCGTTTTAAAATTTCACAAAATTTCAACTAATTACGTTATTAAAACAATTGAAATTTACGGGTCGTTACACTCTCCCCCACTCAAAACTTTTCGTCCTCGAAAAGGAACGAGATAGGAGAATAGAAACAACCAGAAAGAAAAACAGATTTGAAATACAAAATAACAATTAATTTAAACCATATAAATTCAAATTTCAATTAATTGATATTCAATAATTGATTTAATCCATTTGATTTCACTAAAATCAATCTCAACTATTTCTAAATTCATTATCTTATTATCCAATTATCTTCAATTTACAATTTCTAAAACCATAACTTTGAATAATCTTTTATTATAACCATATTTTATTTTCAACAAATTAAATTCTTTAATTCCAAATTATTATAAATTTTATTTCACTTTATATATCTTATCACATATATTTAACTCATATAAATTAATTTAAGTGGAAATTGGTACGAAGGGCCTAATTATATGGCCCATTTTTTTTCCAGGACACGGGTTTGAAACTATTATTTTCGAGGACAATTATCTGCGGCGTGCGTCTTCATCTTCTCAAACATCTAAATATCTTCTGAAATCGATCGTGGAAATTAGGCGCGTTCGTCTTCATCTTCTCAAACAACTACGTATATTCTGAAATCTGCCGATCTTGGAAATTGGGCGCGTGCGACTTCATCTTCTCAAACAAGTACGTATCTTCTGAAATCTATCGATCGTGAAAATTAGGCGCGTGCGTCTTCATCTTCTCAAAGAACTACGTGCCTTCTGAAATCTACCGATCTTGCAAATTAGGCGGTTGTGAAAATTAGACGTATCTTGTTCAATCAAAGCGGTCGTTTCTTGTGCAATTGAAGCGGTCGTGAGGCGTTAGTTTCTTCTCAAATCAAAATCGACTTTAATTGTGGGAAATCGTGAGGCGATTTTCTTCATTTGGTGAGTCTCTTTTTTATTTGCTGTTTTTCATTCTCAATTCTATTTTTTATGATGTTACTGTATGTTTCTTTTCACAGGAGGCTGTTTTCATCTATTGGAGGAAGGTTTTGTTTGATGTAGTTGGAATAATGGCTTCTGAATGGTATTGTTTTATTCTTATAACACAATCACTGTGTATTTAGCTTCGTTTGTTCTTTAGTTTGCAATTAAACTCTGATTGTTTAGATGTTTAAGAATGGTGTATCAAAATTCCATTCTGGCTCTAGTAATAATTTGGCAGCCATTGAATGTGATTATGTGTTTTAAAGACCATATTGATCTTAGTGTGTGTTTGTTATGATAATTTTTTAGCTCTTCTTTTTCACCATTAAGTATATTTTTGCAGATCATCTTTTTCACCTATGATTTTTCAACAATGTAAACTTGAATAGGTACAATCACAACGAATGTTTTTCTTCCACGTGTTCCATTGTTGTAATCAGGTTATCCCAAAGAGTGATAGTGATCTGTAAAAGATAAATTGTTTTATCTTTTTTCAAAAAGTGGTATATAAAATGATTTAAATGGTTTTATGCTATTAGTTTTTATTTAAGATCAGTTTTACATAGTTATATTTTCCACTGTTGTAATCAGGTTATCCCAAAGAGTGATAGTGATCTCTAAAAGATAAATTGTTTTATCTTTTTCAAAAAGTGGTATAAAAAATGATTTAAATAGTCTTATGCTATTAGTTTTTATTTAAGATCAGTTTCACATAGTTATATTTTTTTTTAATTTTTTTTACATTTTTTTTGCAGGTGTGATTCATCTGTTATAGTTGTGTTTGATTTCAATAACAATTGTTTTAGTGCTCGTTTTGGATTGGATGCTTCTATTTCTTATGTTAGGAATAGGATTTGGGAGCAGTGGAATAATTTTACTCCATTATGCTTTGATATTTTTTATATTCGAGAATCAAAGACTACCTTTATTGAAACGGATAGTGATCTTCAAGCTATATTGTGTTTGTCTTGGTTTAAAAAGGAAGAATTTTTGGTTTTTTTTCTACGGCTGAAGAATGATTCAATGGATAATTTTGTTGGTGAAAGTAGCAAGTCTGGTTCAGTTGTTGGTGTTGAGTCAAGTAATAATATGTTAGGTTATGATGATGATTTAGATTCTGGTTTTACTCAACAAAAGGATTTACATGAGTTGTTGAAGAAGAATTCAAATATGGAATTTTTTACTGGCGTTGGTCAACAGTTTGATTCTGCTATTGGATTCCGTAGAACAGTTAGTGCTTATTGTTTGAAGAATGGATTTAAAGTACAGTATATTAAGAATTGTAAAGAACGATTGACAGTTCGATGTGCTGTAGCTAGCTGTCCTTTTAGGATTCATGCTTCTTGCAAACTGAAGCAATTGGACCAACTATTTGTTAAAAACATTAACTTGATTCATACTTGTGGTGGTGGATTTCGTTCCCTTAGTAGTCCAACCATTAATAGTGATCTTGTGAAAAGTTTAATCGTCAATCAAATTCGTGATGAGCCAAAAAGAAAAACCAAGGATATCATTAAAAGTTTTAGAAGAGATTATGATGTGGAGCTAAGCTATTACTTTGCTTATAAGGGTAAGAAATTGGCTATGAATGATATTTTTGGTGATGAAAAGAACTCTTACAATGAATTAGTTTGGTATTTGAAGGCATTGGAAAGAAATAACCCAAATAGCTATTCAAGTATGGATGTGGATTCTGAAACAAATCAATTTGAGAGAGTTTTTGTATGTTATGAGGCATGTATATTTGGATTTAACTATTGTCGTCCTATGGTGTTTTTGGATGCTACCTTTTTGAAAGGGCGAAGTGGTATTTTGATGGCTGCCACTGCGAAAAATGGGAATCAAGGTACTGAATTTTTTTTTTTGCTGTTGTATTTATGTTACATAGTACTGTTTCTTTAAGTTATTGTTCTACTGAATTTTATTGTGTACATACTGCATTTTGTTCAAGTGATTAGTCTACTGTTATATAGTACTGTTTCAAATATAATGCATTTGGTTGTTTCAAAAATGAATTCAAACTGACAATTTAATTCAACTGAAAATTAATGATGATTAATGTTGGTTGTTTTTTTTATTTTTATTTTGATAGATACATAATCTAGATGTTTTATTTTTTTCAGTTTATCATGATACCTACTGCTTATGCTGGATTTACCAGAATCTGTCATATTTCAAACAATAAATGCATATATGTTTTTATCTCTAACATCTTCAATCTAGTTGCACTAGTTACAAAGTAGGTACAATTGTTCAGTGGACAGTCATGCTCTTCTTATTGTAAATTTGATCCAAAACAAATACTGTAAAAGATATAATGTTCTTTAATTTGATATACAAAATGTTACTGTATACAGGAGTTAAAAAGGATAAATGCATTTATCTTTTAATATAAAGAATTAAATAACATATTAAGCCGTCATTATATATCATAGATACTACTACATGTTGAACATATTTATCATTTTTCTCTTTATTTGAAGTTCTTACATAAGGTATACAAATGATTTAAACAGCATATAGAAAAGATAAAAGCATATATGTTTTAGATGTTTGAATATTATTCTTTGTATTGTATGCATGAATTATGTATCATATCTTTGCAATTTCTACCCTTTCTGCGTAGACTACACATGTGATTGTCTACTATTAGATAATACTGTTTCAAATATAATTTTTTTTTACACAAAAAGTGAATTAATATTTTGTTGTTTCAAATGTAATACATAAACAGTGAATTTTTTTTTTTAATTTTTTTTCCAGGTTTTTTCCCATTAGCAATGGCTCTTGTTCCCAAAGAAAATGAAGAGTGTTGGAGTTGGTTTTTAAAACACCTAAAGAATGCTCTCAGTTGTGATAGAATATTAACTTTTTTAAGTGATAGACACTGGGGTTTATTGTTAAGTATTCCAAAAAAATTTCCAAATAGTCATCATTCTTATTGTTTGCATCATATGCAAAATAATATTGCTAGCATTGTGAAAAGTGGAAGGGGTGTTTGGGTAGCTCATTTACTTGAGCGTTGTGCTATAGCTTCTAATCATCATGAGTTTGAAAAAGCCATGTCCAAGTACAAAGAAATTGGAGGTGCCAAAGCTATACAGTACTTGAATGATAAACCATATGATCATTGGGCTGATTTGTTTTTTCCAGGGAAGCGATATGGCGAAAATAAGTCCAATGTAGCTGAGAGTTTTAATTCTTGGATTTTGGATGAAAGAAGTTTGCCTGTTACTGCTTGTCTTGATGGAATTAGGGTAAAACTGATGATGCAAATGTCTAATCGTAGAGAAGAGGCATCAAAGTGGACTAGTGTGCTATGTCCAAAAATGGAAGCTCGTTTGTTGAAATTGAAGGAAGAAGGATTTGGGTGGAGTGTTTCTAAATCATCTAGGTATTTATTTCTATATTTTTACATGATGTTCATAGTTTCTGAAAAAAATGATAAATGCATTTATCTTTTTTCAACTTGCTATGTAGCCTGTGTTATGATTTCATTTTGTTGGTATTTATAAATTTTAAACCTCTTTGGATCTTTTGAATCTTGACAGTCGCGGCATTGTAATTAACACTGTATGTAATTCTTAGCTCTTTCATTATTTTTGTCTGGATGAGTCTGTACATTTTACTTATGGTATATTAGTTCTTGACTTGGACAATCCTGTTGATATTTTTGGAAAAGTCAAATCTGGTGCATCAAGGGAATGTTTTTAGTCAATTCCACTTAATCAGTGGATGCCTTACCCATTGAAATCACTGTCAAGGTTTACTGGTTTTAATTCTTACTATAACCTTTATGCTTTCTTTTTTCTAGATTGGTTATCATTTTTTTTAAAAAGAAAGTCAAAATCAAAATTTACATAAGATATACTTTCTCTAAAGAATATGAACAGTATGCCTGTTGTTATTTGTTTTGGTTTATGAGTCTTATTTTTCACTATTAGTTCTATGCACATGAATTGGGTCTTATTTATTAGATAGATTAGAGAGAATATATATAGTGCTAATAATCATTTTTTGGAAATGCAATCTGTGTACATATTTTAACTGTTTTTAATTTTACATTTTGTAGGTATATTTTTGAAGTTCATTCTCCAACATCTCAAAAGGTTGATCTTAAAAATCGCATTTGCAGTTGCAATCAATGGAAAGTGACAGGTTTTCCTTGTGCGCATGCTTTGAAGTGTATTTCTTTAACCAGAAATTCTGTTTATGAATATATTGAGAATTACTTTACTGCTGAGTATTATCGAGCTTCATATTCACATTTGATCAATCCTATTCCAACTTTTGATAAGGAAGCAATTGAAGCTGAAGAATCATCTATTGTTCTTCCTCCTAAGCCTGTTCGTGGAGCTGGTAGGCCTAGGATGAATAGGATTGAAGGGGCTGACTTTCATGCTAAGCAAAACAGATGTGGAAAGTGTAAAAAACAAGGACATAATAGAAGAGGATGTTCTTTGAATATTTGAGTTGATTGTTTTAGTCCAATGTATTTGATTGGTTGTTCTATAAATACTCTAACTTGAATAATTGAGTTGATTGTATTAGTCCAGTGTATTTGATTGATTGGTTGTTCTATGAATACTTTGACTTTAATAATTGAGTTGATTGTATTAGTGCAGTGTATTTGATTGATTGGTTGTTCTATGAATACTTTGACTTGAATATTTGGATTATTGCATATGTTGAATTGGATATAATCTGATTTTGATTACTTTTGGTTGTATGCAATTGTTTATGAGTTTCTGCTTTTCTGGTAGGCACTGTGATGGTTGTCGGTAGGTAGTCAGTGTGGAATTGGTAAGATGATGGTTAGTGAAGAAGAATTGTGGGTTGTGGCTTCTCTGACAGTGTTGAGTGTGGAATGTTGCTGCAGTTTGTATTGAATGAAACAGTGGTGTAGTAGTATTTGCTTGTATGGTCAGAGAACTATGAAGTTTATAGGTTGTGAATGGTTTGGGATGGAAGTATGGTTAGTAAGTGAAGTATGACAGAGTGGTATTTGGACTTTTGTAAAGGAGGAGGTGTTGTAGTTAAGAAGTGAGGTAGTGGAGGTTGGCAGTGAAGTAAGTAGTAGTCAGAGGCACTTGAAGTTGTGAATGATGAAGGTGGTAGTTACTCTTCTAACAGGAAATGGAAAGTATGGAAGAACTATTGTTTGCAATTGTTCTGTTTAAAAAGATAAATTGATATATCATTGGCCTCAAACAAGCTTAGGACCAAGTATATTTTGCGGTTATTGATTTAAATTTTCTTTGTGCAGAAATATTTGTTCAATTTTGTTTGTGCAGAAATATTTGTTCAATTTTGTTTGTGCAGAAATATTTGTTGATTTTTCATAACGGTGGAATACCTATCCATCTCCAATAGTTATTTATCTTTTTGTAATAACTTCTTTTTTCAAGAGAGCAGTATTCAACCAGCATTCCTTCTTCCCATTCTCACGCATCATCACTTTCATCATTCATTTCCACTAACATCTACCCTTATGCCTACAACTGACCAACCTTGCACTTGCCACAACCTAAAATAGCTCACAGGACTTCCATCACCTCTCACTGCACTGCAACTCCAATCACTATCTTCAAACTTCTGTCATTTGATATAAAACATCCTCAACACCAACAGAAACGACCTTTATAACCTGAAATTCACAGCAACCATCAACACTAACTACATAGCACTTCCATCCACACTATCTTCCTCATCCTAGCAAATTACTTAACATCACAGTAACCTTCACATTACACAACACACTCTGTATTATACGGCCCAATTTTTTTCTAGGACACAACATGAATGTATAGTCAGATTAAAAGGTGACAGTGCAAACAAGTGCACAGCATACACATAAACAAACTCAAGTCTACAACATCTGTAAGTAGGTTTTACAATTCAAATAATATGGCCTAAGTCAACCATTACAAATTCATCAGTCAAATAAAATTTTAACAAATGTATGATAAAAGGACTGTTAGACATCAAAGAATTTGTTGCTATCATTGTCAGTTCACATCTTTTGTTGCTGAAGCTGAACTGTAGAATTTTTCAATTGTCCAGCAGTATGGTTCATCAGAGAGAATTTGTGCAGTTATCTGTGCTCTAAATGCGTTTACTTGTTCTAGACTGATTTTTGATGTTGTGTCCATTCCTTGTGCTAACTTTTGGATAAACATCATTACGAAAATTCCACAGTCGAACCTGCATTTTTTAAAATTTTAGTTATTGTGTAACATTCATCGTTGTATAAAAATCTCCAGTATCAGTGATTATGAAAATATAACTAAACATGTACTTATATCCATTACATCAAAAGATAAATGCTTCTATCTTTTTTAATAGTTGAATAAAGTAAGATCTGACACTTAATATTTTATGAAGAACTCTTTAATTAATTTCATTTAACAATAAACCAGCTCCAAAACAACAAACAACTTATATCATTTACATAAAAACATAAATGCTTTTATCTTTTCTATGTAATAACTAATATCATGAGAAAAACATCAAATACCTTGAATGCATTAGTTAATGTACCATTTGTATCAGTGATTATGAAAATATAACTGAAAATGTACTTAAATCCTAGGTAAACATTTTTAATCAGTGATTATGAAAATTACCCGTTGCTTTGTTGAGCACAGTTAATATTTTTAATCAATGAAGACTTTCCCAGAATTGTTTTCTCGCCTGCGTCCTGTAAGTCTTTATTGATTTTGTTTACCGCTGCTTTCTGCCAAATATATATATATATATATATATATATATAATTTTTTTTAATAATAATGATAAATCTATTTATCTTTTTTACTTTCAGTGTATTTTACTTACCACATTAATAGCAAACCTTGAATGTCCACTTCTTAATGTCTTAGATCTTGTGGTCAAGTGTAGAGAATCATAATGGTTCCATGAACATGATTCCACTACTAGCTCTAGCAAGCTCCAATGTCCGTTGCCATGTATAGGAAATAATATATTGCAACATAATGGATTTAGAAGTGCTTGTTTAATAAAAGGATTAAACATATTTTTTTTGATCTTTTCCAGGTTTCCATCTGTTGCGCTTTTCTGTTAAAAAATAATTTCAAAAAATTTATTATAGAAACAAATTAAAGTTTACATTATAGTACACTTACTGTCATTGTTGTGTTCACATATATAATGCTAGAACTTTGTTCTAAAAATTTTGTTTTTCTGAACCAAAACCAATCAATAACCTACATTTCCAAAAAAAATATGGATTAAGAATAGATTTTATAATGAAGCAAAGAAAAGAATTTATAATGACGCAAAGTATAGTTTTTTGTACTTACTTGACCAGAAATATATTCTCCATAGAGAAGTTCTTCTATCATACTTTTTGTGATGGTGATGAAGTTTTCATCGTCATAAGTAAATGCTTCATCACTAAAAAATTAAGATTAGTATGTTCTGTGTTGTAATGCACTTACAGTATAAAAGAAAATTAATTAAGATTGGTATACTGAAAAAGTAAGATTAGTATGTAATGAAATATTTTTTAACAAAAGAAAATAACAATAGTACATACTGTACAGGAATTTTATGAATTGTCATACTGTCATACTGTACAGGAATTTTATGAATTGTACATAAAACAGCTGACAGTACATTAAAAAGATATTTTGTTTTATCTTTTTTTAGTTGTCACTTGGATTATTAACTAAAATACAGTGCATTAAAAAAAGTAAGGTTGCAAATAAAAATACTTTGTGCTGACAATAATAGGTGCTTAAATAACTTTTTTTATCTTCATGAACATCAACCAGCAAACTATTCATCACCAAAAATTTCTTTTTTTTCTTCAGATTTTAATAAATTTCAACAGCCTTGGATTGTCGATGATACAACCCAACTACTTGATAGAATGACTCAATTTGGCAATTTTTAAGTTAAACTGAGTCAATCCATCAAGTCGCTGTGTAGTACACCAACAATACAAGGTTGTTTATTGAATGGCACAAGTGACAAATTGTTTATTAACTCTGATTAAACCATAACTTAAAAAGTTTACACATTATCGGATGTTTATTGAATGGCACTACCAAAGATGACAATGTTAAAAATTTTGCATATTATGACATGGTTAAAATGGTTGACAAATTTGTGACTTGTACATTAAACATATGACAGTACATACAAAAGATAATCAGTTTTATCTTTTTTTAATTGTCACCTTCAATATTAACTAAAGGATGGTACAGATCTACCATATGTTAACCAAATATTAATAACAGGTTTAAGAAAAATATATTGTCATACTCTACAGGAATTTTATGAATTGTACATAAAACAACTGACAGTGCATTAAAAAGATATTTTGTTTTATCTTTTTTTAGTTGTCACTTGGATTATTAACTAAAGTACAGTGCATTAAAAAAAGTAAGGTTGCAAATAAAAATACTTGGTGCTTACAATAATAGGTGCTTAAATAACTTTTTTTATCTTTATGAACATCAACCAGCAAACTATTCATCACCAAAATTTCTTTTTTTTCTTCAGATTTTAATAAATTTCAACAGCCTTGGATTGTCGATGATACAACCCAACTACTTGATAGAATGACTCAATTTGGCAATTTTTAAGTTAAACTGAGTCAATCCATCAAGTCGCTGTGTAGTACACCAACAATACAAGGTTGTTTATTGAATGGCACAAGTGACAAATTGTTTATTAACTCTGATTAAACCATAACTTAAAAAGTTTACACATTATCGGATGTTTATTGAATGGCACTACCAAAGATGACAATGTTAAAATGTTTGCATATTATGACATGGTTAAAATGGTTGACAAATTTGTGACTTGTACATTAAACATATGACAGTACATACAAAAGATAATCAGTTTTATCTTTTTTTAATTGTCACCTTCAATATTAACTAAAGGATGGTACAGATCTACCATAAGTTAACCAAATATTAATAACAGGTTTAAGAAAAATATATTGTCATACTCTACAGGAATTTTATGAATTGTACATAAAACAGCTGACAGTGCATTAAAAAGAAAAGAGAAATGCTAATGGCCCAGTTTTGTCCTTAAAAATAATTAGTTTCAACTTGAGTCCCAGGTTCCCCAATTGATTGCCCCGCAATAATACCTACATCTTCCCCCAATTCAACCAGATCGCCGTGAGTGGAACTTCTACAATAACATAATTCAATTGAGTCAAAAGTAGTTTAGTTACTTACTTGTTTCGTCCAAGAATTTTGAAAAAAATTTTGACAATTTCTTTTTTTTCTTCGGTAAGATATTCGAGCAGTGGACATTTGTCAACATTCTTTGGCTTCTTCTTCTTTTTTGGTTCTTTTAGGACAATATCTTCAACAACAATTGGATTTTCAGAAGCAATTTCTTGAGCAGGCTCTTTCAGACTGTCAGATTTTAAACTATCTTGTGTCTGCTTTTCTAGTATGAAATCTTGAGTTTGCATAATATCAAAAGTTGGAAAATTAGCAGAACTGTTTATGTGAATCATACCAACAATTTTTTTTTTACCTTTTTGAGCTTCAGTTTTTTTGTTCAAATTATCTTTTTCCTCCACTTCATGCTTTTCTAAATTTTCCAATTTCTGAAGCTTCATTTCAAGAATTTGGATTCTATTTTCAGCTGCTTCTCTTAAACATCTTTCCTCCTTTAATTGTTCTTCAACCTTTTTCATCTCAGAGCACAAAAAATTGACTTTTGATTGTAGCTCCATTATGTTATCAGCAGATTCCTTTTCAGATTTTCTCAAGCTTGTGTCTTGCTGGTACTCATCTAATTTCCTTTTGTTGTTTCGGTCTACTTCCACTTCAATAGCTTTTATTTTTTTGGAAAGAATTTTTTTTTCTTCTTTTGTTACATCTGCAAATTTTTTTAAAATCTGCAATGAATAAATTTAAAGTTAAGCTTTCATATATATTGTCATTGAAGTACTAGACAAGTTAAGCTTGCACATTAAACATATGACTACTAACATTCTACAAAATTGCTTTCGAAAAAATCAAAAAAAATGTACAGTTAAAAAATAGCATACTTTGTCATTGTCAACCTCAGTGAGGTCCAAATCTTTCAATTTCGATAAATCCCATTTTCCCATTCTTGGGATTTTTGTTTGCAGATTTTCCTTCTCAGCAACTATTTGTGTTCGTTCACAAATCCAATACTGCAAGAAAAAAATAAAAGCATTTATATTTTTGTATTAAATATAAATTTGAATATATTTACATTTAGTTAAAATTATGAAAGCATACCAGTAACACCATAGTGCAGCCTGGTGTACTTCTAGGGTCAGCATGATACTTTTTAACATTTTTCAACACATTTTCACATATCGCTCGCGGCCAAGAAATTGAATTTAATTTTTTTAAGTTCAGCAACTTCGGCAAGAATCCCCATTGCATGTAGCTTTGGTTGTTTGGAAATAGGAAAGTTATAACTAGCAGCAACAACAACAATTTCACTATATCTTCATTTCCCTTTTCTTCTTCTAACAGTGTATTCAGTCTTTTAGTTACTGTTTTTTGGCTAATTATGTCTTCTTCTTCAAAATTGGCAGTTAAAAAATTAGAGAAACTTTCCATGGCTAAGGCTTTGTTAGAAGCTGGTATAGGAAACAAGTCCTCTCCAGCTATTGGCATTCCAAAAATTAGACTGACTTCTTCAGGAGTAATTTTGAGTAATTTGTTTCCAATTGTGAAAGCATTTTCTTTTTCATTAAAAGAAGTAATGATATCATCTAAATTTGAAGCACTTTTCCTCAAATCTTGTCTTGTTATTGAATCACTAAGAAAAACGTTGAAGAAATTTTTGAAAGGCGTTTTTTCTAAAAAAGCTTTTGCTTCCGGTGAAAGAATGTGTTTCTCCTTTATAATTGACATCACCTTATACACTGCATCCAAATTACATCTATAAGTACCTGTGTACTGCCTTTTTTGCTTCTTATCTATTTTCTTAATTTCATACTGATCTATATCATCCAAATCAGTACTGTCTTCTGCTAGTTGCTGTGAAAACGTTTTTTCATCATCAGATATGAAGTCTTCTTTTTCATTCACATCAGGTAATTCTTGTGTTGGTGCACTTTGATTCTATATTTAGGAAAATCAAAAAATAAATTAGAAGGTAAAAATAACAAGATTATCAAAAAAATATCTTACTACACAAAAATTTGAATAAAATGATAATATGTTTTATCATTTACATTATTTTGTATTTTTTTGAGGTTAAGATAATTTTTAGTACATAAAGTACCTCTATTTAAAAAAATAAAAGATAAAGCACTTTTTTAGTATATAAAGTTTTTTAAAAAAAAAACAAAAGTATAAATTGAATCCAATAGGTTTTGTTGTAAAGAACAAATGTTTGAATTTTTTTTAGACCTATTTCAATCATCACAGTTTGAAAATTTCGCATTCTCTAATTTATAATTTAGACCAATGAAAGATAAATGAACATTCACAACTGAAAACCAACAAAATTTATTTGATGAAATGAAAATTTACAATTAGAAAGTTTCAAAGTATATAAAGATAATGTGTTTTATCTTCATCATCACAATAGCCTTGAAGTAATTACATGTACAACATGTATGAATGCAACATGAAAGCTACAACATCAATGAATATTCAGATTCAAAAGTGACAGTGCAAACAAGTGCACAACATACACAAACAAATGCACCATAAAAACAACTCAACATCAATGAAAATGAAGTAACCAAACCTGACTGAAGTGTTCGAACATTACATATATACATGTATGAAACATCAAGTGAATTTGCAACATCATACACATTGAAACCAGAGTCCAATGCAGACATGTCGACAAGATGAGAATGCAAGTGCAGACAAGCTAGATGATAACTGACTGCAAATAAAGCAACAAGTCAAGTCAATGCACATCAACCCAATACAAAATATATGAAGTGAATGCAGAAACACACACACACACACATGTATACGTAAATGTAGTGACAGAATAGCAGACTAACCAAGGTAAACAATGTAAGCTCAAAAAATTTAGGTATTTTTTTATTTAAAATATGGAATCTAGATTCCAATTTATTACGTATATACAAAATGAAGATTAGAATTAAATATTATGGGAAACATAAGTATGAAAATAATTACCAATGGAGTTATAAATGGTGATGGTCTTTGGTTGTGTTCATCACAAAATGGACTGGAAATAGGTCTTATATTTATGCATTGGGTTCCACCTTCGTTTATGAATATGCAAGTTGTTTTTCGAATGAATATCTTCGACTTAGAAGACCTTGTATGCATTTTTACGCTGCATAAAAAATGTCATATATAATGAAATGTTAGACAGAGTAAAGAACTATTAATTAATATCATTTAACAATAAACCAGCTCCAAAACAACAAACAACTTAAACCATTTACATAAAAACATAAATGCTTTTATCAATTTTACCTAGGGTTTAACATATCTGTATATTATATGTAGTAACTAATATCATGAGAAAAACATCAAATACCTTGCATGCATTAGATAATGTACCATTTGTATCAATGATTATGAACATATAACTCAAAAATGTACGTAAATCCTTTACATCAGAAGATAAATGCTTCTATCTTTTTAAATAGTTGAATAAAGTAAGATCTGACGCTTACTATTTTACGAAGAAATCGTTAATTAATATCATTTAACAATAAACCAGCTCCAAAACAACAAACAACTTAAATGCTTTTATCTTTTTTACCTAGGGTTTAACATATCTGTATATTATATGTAGTAACTAATATCATGAGAAAAACATCAAATACCTTGCATGCATTAGATAATGTACCATTTGTATCAATGATTATGAACATATAAGTCAAAAATGTACGTAAATCCTTTACATCAGAAGATAAATGCTTCTATCTTTTTAAATAGTTGAATAAAGTAAGATCTGACGCTTACTATTTTATGAAGAAATCGTTAATTAATATCATTTAACAATAAACCAGCTCCAAAACAACAAACAACTTAAATGCTTTTATCTTTTTTACCTAGGGTTTAACATATCTGTATATTATATGTAGTAACTAATATCATGAGAAAAACATCAAATACCTTGCATGCATTAGATAATGTATCATTTGTATCAGTGATTATGAAAATATAACTCAATAATGTACGTAAATCCTTTACATCAGAAGATAAATGCTTCTATCTTTTTAAATAGTTGAATAAAGTAAGATCTGACGCTTACTATTTTACGAAGAACTCGTTAATTAATATCATTTAACAATAAACCAGCTCCAAAACATGTACCTAAATCGTTTACATAAAAAAAATAGTACATACTTGTAGAGGAATCGATGAAGAAAAATTGGTGTTTAACTGAATAATGGCAGAAATCTTCGATCACAAATTGTCTAGTCGTTTAGAAAACTCTACTTTTCGATTTTAGATTTTGATTTTGTTTTACTGGGTTCTGAAAAAGGAAAAGGAACGAGAGAAAAAGTAACGGAATGGAGGGATAAAGTAACAGACGTAACGTGTATTAACTTTGGTCCTAGAAATAATTATTTTAAACTTGTGTCCTAGAAACTTATTGTTTGATGGAAAGAGGCCCTTATGGTAAAATTCCCCTTAATTTAAAACATAAAAGTTTCGATTTAAATTAATTTACATCTATTAATTTCTTTTAAATTCAAGGTATTTTCGTATGTTGATCAAATTTCAATTTATTAATTCTTTCAAAACAAAATTTATTAATTCTTTCAAACAAATTTATTTCATTATTAACTGAGTTTACTAATTATCCTATCTAACTCTATCAACATCTTTATAATCAAAATTTAGTGTATAACATTTATTATAAACACTCAAATTTTATTTATAAATTCAATTTATCTTATATATTATCCAATTACATATTCAACTTCTGAACGATTTAGGTAAGTTGTATTAGAATGCAGTTGAACAATATACAATAAAATTTTCCAAACTCAATTATTCAAGTTTAAGTATTTATTCCAAATTTTGGTCTTATTTATAATTAAAATCATCCTTTAACAAAATTTAAGATTTAGATTTCCGATTTACTTTAAACAATTTAGAGATCTGTATAATATATTATATCAAATCAAATTAAATTTTAAATAAGATACCTATATATATGTAAAACAAAATATACTGAAGAAATTTAAATCAAAATATTTTTCAAAACAAAACCGTAGCAAAGCTACAGAATAGTATCTTCACTTCGAAACTCGAAAATGAATGTCGATGATGCGGCCGCCATCACCGAAATTATTTTCCAGCGACAAAGAGAAGAGCACTGATTTCAACATTTTAAAAAAAAATTCTTTGAAAACGATTTCTATTCGAAAATACTTCCAATAATATATACTTTAAAAATTTTCAAACCCAAAGTTCGAAATCACCGGAAACTAAATTCTCAAATTTTTGAATTAAATTCATTTCAAATTTCAAATCAATTTGTAAACCGTATTTATAAATTTATTTAGCAAAATAAATGATAATCAAATATTATCATTTCAAACAAACAATTTAATTAACCTATTGAATTCCAGAAAATTTTACTTATATTTTCACAATATAATCAAACAAATTTATTTCATTTTCCAAATTTGAAAATAATATTTTAAATATTAATTTACAAATACATTTCTTTACTTGACGATACAGGAATGGGTTTTCAAAATAAGGATAGGGATTCAAATTTGTTGACTCAAATCAAAGAGAATTTTGATTCGAAAATAAGTTTGAAACAGAAGATAAGATAATTCAATTATCACAATTGGGAGATAGATGAGTTCATTTAATTCACGGGCAACCTTAACCGGATCGTCCGTAACTTCAGGAATAAGATCGATGTGGAATTCCGAGGAAAATCGACATTCGATCTCAAGAAATAGAATTCAAGTATAGCAGGAGATAGATAGCATCGTAAACCGAGGATACAGAAATCTCTGGTAAATCAATGCCTATTTTAAAGGAGTTTTGCTCCTTTACGAATTATTCGAAGATTGGCGAGACCGCCGATCTATTATAGATAACATTCAAAATGGAGTTATGGGGTGCTCCAGAATTTGAAAGAAGACGAATAGTGAGGGACACGAATGAAATTTTGAACCGTAGGGAACGTTCCAAAAATTCAAAGAAATCGAGTCGAAAGGAAGAGATTGAAACTCGAATGAGAGTGATTCTGTAAATATATTTACCCGATATGTTAAGTTTTGCCTAGAGCTACCAAAGCTCTGATACCAACTGTAACGACCCGCCATTTTGAACCATTCGCGTCCATTATAAGTGTATAGGTAGACACACATGTCGGAGTTGAATTGCTCAAAATACCGCATTGTTAATTTAAATTTGGCAAAACTGAACATATACAGTAAATAAATAATCACAGATCACAGACACAGAGTAATAATTGCAGCGGAAATAAAAGAGATAGTAGTTCATGAAGCTACTATATAAATGTATAAGTTACATCAGAGTTTACAACAGAAGAGTAATATGATATATCAGAGTTAAACCGGATACAACGGAAGAGTAACACGATCCGTCAGATACAAATCAGAATACATCACGGGAATCATCGAATACTGAAGCAGAATAGATGGCTGGATCTTCAAGCAAAGCTCCAACTCCAAAGGTGAGTCTCGAATACTGGTACACTCAGTCTGACCCGAGCGTAAAGCAAAAACACAAGACACTCGAGTCAGGATTAACATTCTTATATTAATAAATCCAACTCAAGTGAAATAGCAATTGAAATACAAGTAACTCAAAGGATGTTTGGAATAACCATCCTTTAAGGATCCGTCAAACTATCTACTATGTAGTAATGTACGATAAGTAGATAATGTCTATCAGTAATAATAAAGATATCAAAATAGCGTTAAGTCATGGCCCATTCCACCCTTAACACATTTTTATTCCCAAAAGCATATACAAGACCGTAGTTTCCCCAAAACCGGAAGTCACCAGAGGGCAATCCATATACTAAAGGTACAAATCAAAATCGTAGTGGTCGCGTATAAATGGAATACAAGTATGACAAGGCACATGAGGCAATACCCAAGGTAGTGATACTACCGTTCGCTTGATCCGGACTGGTGAGAACGCAACGCCGCAGCGCCCGCAACACCGTGAAACAACACTCCCAAAATCAAGGGTGCACCAATCGACAACAAGTATAAATAGTTCGAAGAAGTGTGTCCACTTGAGGTAGCTAATCCTCCATTGGCCCGGCACAGCTCCTGTTTTAGTCATTTCCAATTTGACACAAGTGTCAAGGCTATCCATTATCGTTCTCTTTCTTCAGTCATCACGTACATCAATCCAACCACTTCATTCTGGATCATCACTCCGCGTATAGTTATTAAAGTGGTTTTCGGTTTAGATAGAGAGTATATCCATTACCGATCCCGGTCTCTTTAATAACTTCCGTAATTATTTCACCGATTGGTCGTTTATATATTTCAAAACCAAATCAATTTCAATTTCAAATAGAATTTGTAAATCAACATTTCATTTGTCTTTCTAAACCAATTTCCCAAAATTTACGTTCAAAACTTTCAAATTCATACTTTCAAAATCTTATAATTCAATTTCAATCTTTATTTAAAACAATTCAAATATCAATTTAAATTCGTATATAAAATTCATTCCGAAATTATTCAAATCAATTTAATTTAACATTCAACTCAGTTTAAATTCATTTATCGATTTCATTCAATATTCGTTAAATTAATTTATCATTAAACAATTTCAATTAAATTTCCAATTCATTAAATCAATTTCCTAAGTTCAACTTCATTAAATCAAAACTTCAAATCGAATTAAATTAAATTCGTCAAATCAATTCTTTCAATTACAAGTCTTACATTAATTCCAAAATATCACACTTTCATTTCTTGTTAAAGAAATTCAATTTCACTTATTTACTTTCTTAAATAATTTTCCAAAACTTACTTAATAAAGAAAACTCAATTTCAATTATTTACGAAATAAAATTCACTTATTCAAAAGTTCAATTTTACTTATTAAAGAATTCAATTCAATTTAATCATTAAATAATTCAATCTTATTTAATTATTAAATAATTCAAAACATAATTATTAAATAATTTCAAAGTTTAATAATTTCAAACTTAATTATAATTTCAAACTTAATAATTTCAAACTTAATTCAATAATTTCAAACTTAATTATTAAATCATTTCCAAGTTTAATAATTTCAACTTAATTCAATAATTTCTCAAATTAAACAACATTCTTTCATCAATTACATTGTTAATATTTTGTTTCATATTATTAAATATTAACATTTTCCTTTCATCAAAATTCAAATTTCAACTTCATTTCAAAACCATATTATTTATTCAAATAAAATCTTCATTTTATTTTTAAATCAAATTATTGATCAATCAGGTTTTATTTAATTTTCTATCCTAGGTCAAAGTTCAATTTGGGTATTTATCATTTCAACCCGATTCCAATTTAATTCAAAAATCAAAGCATATAAAGGGAACTTGCAGTGTGATAACTGGGATGGTGTCAAAGTAAATAAACAAGCAATAACAACAACCAATATCAATCCAATAATCAATTCAAATAATCTTGAAATAACCGTATTAATTCGCATTGTTATTTGTACGAAATAATATAATTATTTCTAGAATCTACACTATCATTTCACGTAGATTAAAGATTATTACATTACGGTTTTCACTTGTCATCTATTTACAATTTCATACATCATCAATTTAACAACATACATTTAGTGGTTCAAAATGTAATTAAACAAATCCTACGTGTCAATAAATTCAACAGTTACGGGGTCATATTATACAAATTTAACTAATCAATTTTAAACATTTAACTATTCTATATCGAGTTCAATTGCATACCATTTATCAATTTACATTAACAGTTTAACGTCCAATATAAACATCAACAATCAAACAATTATCAGCCAAACAGTATTATCATTGCATAAATAATTAACAGATAATGGTGTCAGATGTCATAGGTGAACTGGTACAAGTAATAGCATATAAAACAGTGTAATTAACTAACAGCAGCATATTTCAATTGTCGTTTCAATTGAAATCAAATTTAATAAATAAAAGAACGTTAATCGTGAGTGAGTGCTCACCTTTCGAGGCTAGAGATGCACGAGAAGATGACATGGATACGCACACTGATACGGACATAGAGATTGAGTTACGAATCCAAGCAAAACAAATCGGCACGAATTCAACGATCAAAAGCTGATAATAGAAATAGGCGAATTCAAATTAGAATTGGATCGAGTAAGATGAATAAGATAAGTGGGCTTTATATACAACCACATATAACTATAAAAAATGATATTCTAATCTTTAAACATATTTTAAATCAAATAAGCATGTATATAAAATGGTATAAACATCTATAGTAAAATATCAACTTATATATTAAACTATTTTTTTTTACATACAGATATAAAACGGTTCCCAAAGAAATACTAGTCTGTATACATAGATAAGTATAACGTATAAAGTAGAAACAACTTATACCTCATTCTATTTTAACATCAATCCCTTATAAAACCATTATGTTACTAATTACCATATCATATATATAATATTGTACCTAATATGTATACATATACTGTAACAATGAAAATATGAAAAATACAGCCTTGATTTCATACTAACAGATCAATGGAGCAATATATAACTATACAAACTATAAATATAATAAGATACAAACTAACCCATACAGTTTCATATAAATACATATATATCTTTAAACAAATATGGTCCAAGATATATATCTAAACGACATATAAAAGATACTATATATATTATAAATTTAAACTTTATGTATATTTTAAAATAAACCAACACTATCTATCAATCCTTAAAACATATTGTCTAATGCCCAGAACAGAGTATAAATATCCCTCAAAATATATACAGGTTCTTGCAAATCCCACTTAATATATATACTAACTGCAACCGAAAAACCTTATAAACTCATATATATATCATAGGCGATCAATAAACCCAGATAATAAAATAAAGTTGAAACATATTGTACTTTTTATTACATATAAATCGAACAGCAAAGCCAAACTAACTTAATTTGTTAATATATATAGGCTAGCAGATCTAAAATAACTTATGTATTAATAACAACTTAATATATATACAATAAAATATATACGCAATCAAAACATAATATAGGTATTCAAACAGCTAACAATTTCATAAAACAAATAGACTTAAAAAACGAAGCTTACTCCGGAGCAAGTTGGAGGGTAGTGGAAGCAAAAGGAATTCGACGGCGTGGAGGAGTGGAGAGGGCAGTGGCGGATGATAAGGTGTATGGGCGGAGACTTTGTTGAGGTGGCTGAGCTGCTGCGTGGGGTGCGGAGGAGTGCCGAAGCGTCGGAGGCGTGGGTGTATGTTGGGTTGTGGGCTGCTGTTCGGTTGATGGCGAAAGGGGACGGTCTCGAGTGGTGGTTGCGGTAGGTTGGGGCTGGGCGAATGGAGGCCGGATCAGTTTGAAGGTGGGCGCGTGGTTCACGTGCATTGAAGGAGTTCGGCACTTGGAAATGGCAGGCCGGAGCTGTGGAAGCTGTCAAGCGGGTTGGGATCAGAGTGGCTGCCGTGGGCCAGTGCTGGACGGCAGGGAGGAGGAGATGCGGTCAGTGAGTGAAGAGGATGGTCATTTGGGTGTTATGCAGCCAGTGTGTAAGCTGATGGACGGGTGGGGCCTAACGGAGGACAAGGCGGTAGCGGTTAGGCGAGGTAGGCTGCTCATGGAGGTGGAGTTGCGTGGAAGGCCAGGGGAAGGTCAGAGGGGAAGAAGTGGATCGGTGGTAAGAACAAGTGAACAAGCGGTTCACAAGGAAGAAGATGACGCCTGGTTTCTCCAAAGTAAATATACGAATCTCATAAATTATTATTATTTTTCTTCAGAATGAACAGAAGCTAGGTATGTAGAGCAAAAGTTGGAAAATGAAAAGGCCAAAAGTTGTGAACAGTTAGAATACCAATGTAAATGGTGGAATACGAAATGATGTCAGACCATTTTCCCAAGCTGGTTACCGATAAGGTTATCGATTATGCGGATTCCGCCGCGTTTCAGATACCAAAACACAGAAGTAAATATATCGTCAAGATCAGCACAACGAGACGATCAAAACGGTATACAAATATCGATGGTATGATTGAATTATAAAATTTGAATTTTTCTAATAGCGGAAAATGCAAGAAAACACTGAAAAATAAGATCGACGGAGCCAAAGATGTCCGAATTTGGAAAAATGACAAACTGACATCTTGCTCAGAAGATGGTTTAGAATTTTTCAATGTAAAAATATTTTGGTTTTGAAAACATTTATTTTCAACGCTTTTTAACTGATTAAATTGAAGTGAAATTACGCGCGAAATAAACTTCCATATTTTCGGACGAAAATTTACCAGTTGCTATGTTTAACTAGACGTATTCCAAATATTAAATTTTTATTTCAAAATTTTATCGTTTTAAAATTTCACAAAATTTCAACTAATTACGTTATTAAAACAGTTGAAATTTACGGGTCGTTACAACAAGGCTCAGTTCAATATGGTTGCAGTAAAGATTATAAGTTTATAGCATGCACCTCATCTTACTATACAATGCAATACAAATTCCCACTGGAAATCAGATATTCAAGTAGGAATTGCAGGCTAAGGCTTCAAGCTTTTTCCATTGTCTTATATCAATTATAAGGCATGGTCAAGCTTTACTGGTTAGCCAAGACCAGGTTCAACTTATCACTTAACAATTTATTACATGCTTTTTCAAAAACTACTTCAACCTTATAATTAAAATTTTATCAAATATTGCCAAAGAAAGTATGTCCACATATCAGATTATATGGCATAATTTCCTTCATCATAATCCACCAGAGAACATCAAGATCTGTTGCTTAAATCAGTAACTCATAAACACACATATAATACTTAAGTTTTTACATGTCCTCTGCAAGAAAACAAGCAAATTTCAATTCTAGAAATACTTAAAACATAACAGAGTTTTGCCTAACTTATTCATTACAATAATACTGTTACTTTTCTTAAACACTTTAAATTCATCAAGATCTCCATATATCCATGCAAGCAAGCTACTCATGCATCTTTCCCTGCAGTAATACTTTGAGCTGCCTCAATAAAAATGAGACACCCCAAATATTGCAAAGGCAACAAATGGGGTCAGAAATAAATTCTGGTGTGAGTGAAATCAGGGATTAAAATAACTTGTAAATTCCTATGACTGTGCAGAGAGCTGATATGTGTGATGCTATTCAAATTCATATTAAAATCTGAGTATCTGTATATATGTAAGCTTATCTAACAAACATACACCCAAGCATTCATCCATCTTACTTCATTTAGTTGTACATACACAAACTCCTATGGAATAACATCCTAAATTCCATAGCATAATTTCTCAACCTCATTTTCATTTTATTTTGTCTGAAACTCCTGCCATTGAACACAAAGTGTGCATTGCAAAGGGGCTCAATTCTGTTAACCCTTTACACAGAGGCCTACAGGACTTAAGCAAGTCATGCACATATTCATCATCCACCTGATGATAAATAGATCAAGGCAATACTCCTAAATTAGCTTGTAATTTAGAGACCATGCTTATTTTTCTTTCTGGAAAAATGTTATTAATTAAAGAAATGCTTTATTTTCTTTTCTTCCTTCCATATATCAAAGAAAACATACTCAATGGTTTCAGCCAGACATACAAAGTATTTTTGCAAAGCATCACATCCCATTTAAGGTCATTTTTCTTCAATCATATTTTCTAAATCTTACATAAATATTTATTTCCATAAATATTCTCATGCCTTACATAAATCTGGTGAAATCACACAAAATATTACACTTAGTTTTACTTTGAACAAAGGGCATGGATTTTGAGAAAAACCCATAAAAACATATTGGCTTGTGATCTGAACAAATCAGCACATATTAAAATCTCAACCCAAAAATTCAACCAGAATACCATCCATGATCAACATATGTTCATTCAGAGAATAAAATCAAATAGAAAAACATAATATAATTTTTATATAAAATAACTTTGCAGCCCTTAACTTGGGTCTTAATGCCTCAAATCTCATAAGTGATTAATCACTCACCTTCCTCTTCTCTTCCCCGAGAATGCTTAAGCTTGAAGACAGTGTGAGTTTTTGCTTTTCTTTATTTTTAATATTTCTATGTTTTTCCCTCCGAGAAAACTGCTGCTTCCCCCTTGATTTAAATCATTTAACTAGGGTTTTTAATGGAGGAAAACCCCATTTTATCCTCACAAAAATAAGAGAAGTTTGTATACATGTTTATGGCTAATTATGCCATTTTCTTTTTTATTTCCATTTCAGGTAAAAGCAGTTGCTTTACTGTTTTTCTGTGTACATGCTATTTGCATGATTCACACTATTTTCATGTGGCTTCTCTTCTTTATTTATTTTATTAAACCTATAGTGTTCACACATATATTGATTTTTTGCTAATATTTCGGCCCATTTATTTTCTCTTGATTTATAAAAATGTATTTATGCACAATCAATATTAAACTGGTTTCTTATATTTTAATTATCATAGAATTTATTTTATCACTTTAAACCCCTGACTACTTATATACAGTATATATAAGATATGTGAATTTAAAATTCATTCATACTTAGTTATTTCCTTTTTATGTTTATTTATTGGAAAACAATTATCCACTTGTTTATTTATTTTCAAACTATTTATCCTTTAAATATTTTTCTATTAACTGATTTCCATTTTTTTTCAAAATTATTTTTATCTCAATAATTTGGGTCTTCACATGTTAATAGCGTATATTTCTACATAGTAGATAGTCCCGCGGATCCTTAGAGGATGGCTATCCCAAACATCCTTTAAGTTACTTGCATTTCAGTTGATATTTCACTTGAGTTGGATTTATCGATATAAGAATGTTAATCCTGACTCGAGTGTTTTGTGTTTTGCTTTACTCTCAGGTCAGACTGAGTGATACAGCATTTGAGACTCACCTTTGAAGTTTGGAGCTTCGCTTGGAGATCCAACTATTGATTCAGCTTTTCCAGTTGATTTGTTCAGAGATGTCATCAGTCTGTATTTGAGATATTCTGTTGTATTTTATTTCAAATTATGTTGTTTATATAGTAGCTTCATGAACTACTATTTATTAATCTATTCTGCTGCATTCGTTTATAATACTCTGTGTTTGTGATTCTGTGATTATTTTATTTACTATATATGCTGAGTTTTGCCAAATATAAATTAACAATCTGATATTTTGAGCAATTCAAGTCCGGCATGTGTGGATGTGAATGGTTGAAAATATCGGGATGTTACACGATCGAATTAGGT
Organism: Allium fistulosum; assembly: GCA_030737815.1. Taxonomy (NCBI): domain Eukaryota; kingdom Viridiplantae; phylum Streptophyta; class Magnoliopsida; order Asparagales; family Amaryllidaceae; genus Allium; species Allium fistulosum. The sequence goes on along the minus strand of CM060905.1, from coordinate 489,293,155 downwards.
CTCGAAACAAGTTCCATTGCATTCGGAATAGGGGTATAACATATAGAACGCCAGATGGCACGTGTCGATAGGTGTTCGAAATTTTCAGACGTTTAAAGTTGGTATTTTAAAATAATATATGTATGTATTATTTTGCTGCTATGCTCAAACCATACCAAAGTATAGTCACCATAGCCCTCCCACGTTGGCCATACTCTCTTCTTCTTTATATTTGCGTTAAGATCAAAGAATATGTATTTTTTTAATTTGAAAGCTCCATGGATCGTACGGTCGTCATCCTCTTGGACCACTGGAGGTCGAGATGGTCTTCGAACCTAACACGAGAATTGATCGCGACGATGAGGTGAAGCGAACGACTGGTTAGATTTGCATATGAAGGCTCAAGGTGGAGGTAATTAGGCCGCGATCGTGGGCGATTTGGGTTCGAGTTGGGCGTTTCTGGGAATGGCGGCGGCAGCAAAGGCGAGGGTGAGTTGGTGCGCAGGGAGGAGCGGCGAACGGCGAGGGCGCGTTGCTGGGTCAGGCGCGATGATCTATCGAAGGTTTTGAAAAAAAAAGGGAATTAGCGGGCTTGGGGACGATGATGTACGAGAGATGAAGGGGGTAATTAGTTTAAATTTTTCTTTATTTAGTTAATTATAAATTGATTAATTCAAATGTTCGTCTATCCATATCAAACTCATATGAGGTCCAAATCGAGTGCGGTAAGTTGCGTTGTGTTCGTATCAGCAAGTACTATGCTATGGAGTTGAATTGGACAATTTTGTAGCTAGTTGGAATTTTGGATTAAAATTGGACGTTCGTTCAATTTTAATTCAAAATGAAATGTTTTGGCGTCTACAAAAATCAAAGTGAGTTAATCTCACCTTTTTGGTCAAATAGTATGATATATAAATGATGAAAATTGTTTGAATGATTGTTTGGATAATTTACTAGTTTATATTGTTGGTTTGGATATATTCCAGCCTATTAGAGCAGATGAGACCCTATTACGTTCCCGTGTAAGAGCGGATAACCATTTGTATACGAATCCTGCCTCGAAGCGGTTGATTTATATTTTTATGATTATATACTGGTTGTGATGCAAGGGGAAAGGTTGGAGGGATCAAATGGGATTCCTCACACTGTTGATTTTATTTTCATATATATGGTGATATATGATTTGTTGAATGCCATATTGATGACCTTGATATGATTTGCTTAATTTGTGCTTTAGTAGCACCGGGCCACATTTTTGGTATTTTAAAATACTATAAAATAGTGATTTAATTTTAAAAGGAATTTCAAAGCGATTTTGAAAATTAGATATATGCTTAAATAATTAGTCTTGAATTATTTGAAGAAGTAATTTATTTTAAAATCAAAGGTATGATTTTTGGATATCATAAGTTAATAGTTTCATAAAATACTATTAAATAGAGATTTCGAACAGTAAATAAAGATTTTTAAAATCTTGAAAAAAATCCGCCTTTTATAATAAGGGGATATGTTTAAAGGAAAATAGAAATATTTTGATATTAATATTTATTAACCATTTTATATAAAGTAAAATGATATTTTATCCATATGGAAATTGAAGGCGAGGATAAATTTGGAATGTTAAACGATATTTTATAAATAGAAAGGGATTTATAACAGAAATTTATCATATGGAAGTAATGATTAAACGGATGGTGATTGATGTTTTTAAATGAGATTTATGAATAAGGGAGATTCATAAAGAAAATAAAGTTATAAATGGAATTCATAAAGAAATGGGTTTTATGAAAGGAAGTTTTATAAAATGGAAAGAGTTCTTAAATATAATTTTATAAATATGGAAATGAATGGATTGAAGATTTAAGAATGGATTTTTATCAAGGAAATATATTATGTTTTAAAATTGGTTATTCAGGTTTAGTATTGCTTAAAGTTGTTTATAAATATTTAAATAGTTTTGAAAAGTTAATTATTTAAATTATTAATATGGCTTGAAATTAATAATAATGATTATTAATAACATTTTGGTAATTTATTATTATTATTTATATGGTAAAGATTAATGATTGTTTTATCGATAATGGTTTGAATTATTACTTATTATTTTTAAGAGGTTAAAAGTTAATAATAATTATTTATTTATGATATTTTCGAGATTCATGAATAGAGTTTTGTAAAAGGGTTGTATTTTATAAGAGGGACTTATAAAATGGTTTGAAGATTTAAAGGAAGATTATTTATAAGGTAAAGAGGTTTGTAGATAGATGGATATTTATAAACGAATTTTGGAAATGGTTTTACAGATTTATAAAAAGAATTTATAAATAATTGCATGGTTTTATAAGGGTTTAGAAATGAGCTGAGGAATAATTTATAAATGGTTTTAGAAATTTATAATGGAGTTTATAAATGATTTTAGAATTTGGTAAAAAAGAGATCTTTCTCAGTGTTTGGCAAATGTACTTATACCGTTGAGATAAGTATATGGATATTTTCTAAGTATTGAAAATATAAGGGCTGTGAATATAACTTTGTAAAAGTATTTGGATACAAGAAATTAAAAGATAGTTTTAATTAATGAAAAGATTAATTAAGGAGGCTTAGCGTTGTTTGGTGCTTAACCAAATGTTGGTTTTTCCTATGGAATTAAACCCCTGATTGAATGTTTGTTATTCGATGGTTAAATAACCGACTATCGAATTTGGACCCAAATGTAACTTTGGAAATATCTAGGAGAAACACGTGAGTTATGTGGCACAATCATCTCTGATGATGTAGTACTATGCATGTAAATCTCGTTTTGTTCTTCTAGAACAAATCACAAAGAAATCTGTCCACTAACAGTTAGGAGGTGATCTCTGATCTTATCTTTGACTGTTTATTTCCTAAAGAACCGGGGTTGAGTTTACCGGAAACTGTCGAATGTTGTTTCGAAGAGACCGGGATCGGATATGTTATCCGAAAACCACTTCGATCCAACTCAAGCATTCGAAGTGAAGACATCTTGAAAATGATGGAATTGGAGAGGAAGTTCTTAAGCGTTTCGTTCGGTCCCAGAGCGAACTTGTATGGATGAATGCTGGTATTGCATTGTTTGTCTGAAGGGCAATATTTGTTAGTCCTTGAGATGATGGTTTTGATGACAACAACCTTAGAATAAGATTATAAAATATAAATACTAACATTATAGTTTAGATATATATGTATATGCAGGATTTAACCATGCAGGTACCAAGAATGAAGACTGTACAGTATAGAGATTCAAGATATCAAGATTGAAGACTCATGAATATCAAGATTATCAAGAGTTCAAGAGTTCAAGATAAGTATTGAGTCTAGAATTATGTTAAAACTTCACAATAGCACTGAAATCTTCACTCCATTTTTCTTTTGGGATGGAACCCATTTCTACCTTTTTAGTGGCTTACAAACCCACAACAAGTAGCTTACAAACCTACGACAAGTGGCTTACAAACCCACGAACATCCTGGTTTTGTACAAGTTCTCGAGTCCTGACATGATGAGATATTCTGCAGGAAGAAGCTTGCAAAACTACTTCAAAATGTTTTTCAAAACAACTTCGGAATGATTTTCAAAATTGCTTTTCAAAATGTTTTAGCCTTAAAAATTATCTTTTCAAATGATTTTCAAAAAGATGTTTTAGCCTTAAATATTCTTGTTTTTAAACTTCGTTTGTTTTAAACTATCTTTTAATAATAATATATTTATACTTGGATTTAAATATAAAATTATAGTAAAATTATATATATATATATATTGTTCTCTATATTTATCTATGTATTTTATCTATAGTCAAGTATATTTATAAAGTTTAAAATAGTTTTAATATAAGATAAAGGTTATTTTCAAAGAAAATCAAAGCATCAAAATTTCCTTTGGGATGTCGACATGCCCTAGTACCCCATGTCGACATAGTGTCAGTTAGTTTCAAAATTTGAATTTCAAAAGAAGTGTCTATTCGCCATAACCTTTCACGAATGGACATGACCGTTGTTCTTCTATAAATAGGGGTTAGTTTCAACGAATTTTATATCAGATTTTCTGGTTTTTCACTTCTCTTCTTCTTCCACATTTTCTTATTCAAAATCCTATCATCACTCTACCGAATCAACATTGAATCTAACTAGATTATCTCTGGTTTGATTCTCTATCACTATCTCAACAAGATCCAAGTGCTATTCAGAGTTATAGGCTTCTTTGTAATCTATCTAGCGAGAAAAGGTGTGATTGTAGCCTTGGAAATCAATCAAGCGAGAAAAGGTGTGATTGTAGCCTTGGAAATCAATTAGGTGAACTTGTTGCCCCGGAAATCAAGTATCTCTACCCAGAGGATTGTGATTCTGGAGGGTGTACCTCGTAGCCTTGAAACCGAGGGTTTAATTGTTGAATTGCTTTTGAAAGGAAATCCGTACTTAGTTGTGCAGGACTGGATGTAGGGTAACCCCGAACCAGTATAAAATCCGGTGTGTTCTTTCCTTTACTGCATTTACTTTATTTCTGCATCTGTGTTTGTTTCTGTGATTATATCTGTGTCTGAATATTACATACATCTGTGTACAAATTAACATAAACTCAAAAAGATTTAGTAATTTCTTATAAACACTATTCACCCCCCCCCTCTAGTGTTATTCCTAGCCTTAAGATCCGTAATTCGCATTCCTCACATTTGGTATCAGAGCAAGGTTTTCAAAAGATTCATAATCTGATTTTTGAAAAAGTTTTTTAAAAAATGGCTATGTTTAAGAAATTTGTTAATGCATGTTTAGAAATATTCAGATCATCATTGTTTCTTGAGTCTGCATATAATCAATATTCAAATACAAGTTGTCTACTAAGATTGTTTGATGTACAGGAATCATGCTTTATGGGAGTTGAGGAATCAATCCAGAATAGACAAATTGTGGAGATCAAAAAGGAAAAATGGATACTCGATAGTGGATGTTCTAGACACATGACTGGGAATTCAAATATGCTGAATGATATAATATACAAAGACGGAGGACTGGTTAACTTTGGAGACAATTCAAAAGGTTATGTGATCGGCATCGGCAAAGTCGGTAACTCTGAAACTCCTATTATTACTAATGTTTTGCTAGTTAAGAATCTGAAACACAATCTACTAAGTATAAGTCAACTATGCGATAAAGGATATAAAATTAAATTTGAAAAACATAAGTGTCACATTGAAGACAATAATTCAACCATAATATTTGAGGGAATTAGGAAAAAGAATATTTATATTCTTAGTATAAAAATTTCAAATGATAACTTGTGTCTTTTGGTAAATGCAAGTGACCCTTGGATTTGGCATAAGAGATTTGGGCATTTGAATTTTAAACTCTTATCTAGACTGTCAAAACATGATCTAGTAAGAGGTCTCCCTAAAATGAATTTTAAAGTAGATAGTATATGTGATGCGTGTCAACTAGGAAAACTTAGAAAAAGTTCTTTTAAATTAAAAGATTTGATTTCAACTTCAAAACCTCTTGAATTACTTCATCTTGATTTATTTGTTCCATCTCAAATTCAATCATTAAATCACAGAAAATATGTTTTTGTAATTGTAGATGATTATTCTAGATTTACATGGACAATATTTTTAAAACACAAAAGTGATACTTTTGAATATTTTAAGAATTTTTCAAAAAGGGTTCAAAATCAATTTTCTAAAAAAAATTATAACCATCCGCAGTGATCACGGTGGTGAATTTGAAAATGAAAAGTTTGAAGAATTCTGCAATAAAAAGGGAACAATTCACAATTTTTCATTTCCAAGAACTCCACAACAAAACGGAGTAGTAGAACGTAAAAATAGGACGATTCAAGAGTGTGTGAGAACTATGCTTTCTGATAGTAATTTACCAAAGTATTTTTAGGCAGAAGCAGTTGCTACCCCCTGTTATATTTTAAATAGAATTTTAATTAGACCTTTAACTGATAAGACATCTTATGAACTTATTTACTCAAAGAAACCTAAGGTATCTTATTTTAGAATTTTTGGAAGTAAATGTTTTATTTTAAATACAAAAGATAACTTAGATAAATTTGATCCTAAATCCGACAAAGGTATCTTTATCGAATATTCTAATAGAAGTAAAGCATACAGAGTATTTAATTTAAGAACTAATACCATCGAAGAAACAATGCACGTTTCATTTGATGAAAATTTCAAAAATTTTGAAGAAATAAATGATGAAGAGGATTTAATCACTCAAAACCAAGAGTCAACTAAAACTAATAATGAATTAAATCATCCTAATAAAAGGATTAAACTTTTAAAAGATCACCCTATAGAAAATATACTTGGAGATATGCAATCTGTTGTTAAAACTAGATACCAACTAAGTCAAATGAGTAATGTAGCTTTTATATCAACTATTGAACCTAAAAATCCAGAAGAAGCATCAACTGATGATTCATGGATTTTGGCTATGCAAGAAGAATTAAATCAATTCACTAGAAATGATGTTTGGGAACTTGTTCCTAGACCTGAAAATAAAACAATAATTGGAACAAAATGGGTTTATAAAAATAAAATGAATGAACAAGGAGAGGTTGTTAGAAATAAAACCCGGTTAGTTGCTCAAGGTTATTGTCAACAAGAAGGAATAGATTTTGATGAAACCTTTGCCCCCATAGCAAGATTAGAAGCCATTACGATTCTACTTGCTTTCGCAAATCATAATAATTTCAAATTATTTCAAATGGATGTTAAAAGTGCATTTTTAAATGGTTTTGTAAAAGAAGAAGTATTTGTTAAACAACCACCACTTTTTGAAAATGATAAATTTCCAAATCATGTTTACAAACTTAAGAAAGCTCTATATGGTCTAAAGCAAGCTCCTAGATCCTGGTATGATAGACTAAGATCTTACTTGTTACAATCAAATTTTGAAATAGGTAAAGTAGATAATACTCTTTTTATTAAAAGAAATAAAAATGATATTCAACTAGTACAAGTCTACGTAGATGATATCATTTTTGGATCAACTAATTTTGAAATGAATAAAGAATTTTCTGAAATAATGACAAAAGAGTTTGAGATGAGTCATATGGGTGAATTAAACTTCTTTTTAGGATTACAAATAAAACAATTAGATAATGGTATCTTTATTAGTCAAGAAAAATATGCTAAAGACCTAGTTAGTAAATTTGGTTTGACTACTGCGAGTGGAAAACCCACTCCCATGGCAACCAATGAGTACCTTAGTAAAGAAGATCTCTCGAAAGATGTAGATCAAAAATTATATAGAGGAATGATTGGATCACTACTCTATATCACTGCGAGTAGACCTGATATCATGCATAGTGTCTGTCTTTGTGCAAGGTATCAATCCCAACCTAAAGAAACTCACTTAAAATCTATAAAACGTATTATAAGATATGTTAAACACACCTTTGATTATGGCTTATTTTATCCTAAAAATGATTCGTTTGATTTAATATCTTATTGTGATGCTGATTATGCTGGTTGTAAATCAGACCGAAAAAGTACAAGTGGAACTTGTCACTTTTTAGGGCATTCTCTGATTTCCTGGTTTAGTAAAAAGCAAAACACAGTTTCTCTATCAACAACTGAAGCATAGTATATTTCTGCTGCTTTGGCTTGTTCTCAAGTAATATATATGCAACAAACTTTAAAAGATTTTGGTTTAAATATTTCAAAATCACCAATCTATTGTGATAATACTAGTGCAATAAATTTATCCAAAAATACTACTCAACATGCTCGAACTAAACATATTGATATCAGACACCATTTTCTCAGAGATAATATAAGTAGAGAAGTAATTACTCTCGACTATATCAATTCTGAAAATCAAATTGCTGATATCTTAACAAAACCCTTAAATGAATCTACATTTATTAAATTAAGAAGAGAATTAGGTATTTGTTCATTAACTGAAATATAAAATATAAATAACAAGTATAATTAAAAATTAATTCAAAATAAATTAAATAGGCAAAAATTCAAGACCCATGTCGACATCCCCCATTGACCCATGTCGACATATAACGTTTTAAATTTTTAAATTTTTTCCCACCAAAATTCAAATAATTGGTTATAAATTTCTACTATTTCAAAATTTTCTTCATTCTCTCTGCTTTCTTTCTGTTCTATCTTCTGAAATCATTCTATCAATGGCCTCCTCTTCCAAATCAAACATAAAATCAACTTTTCGTTCCCATCGCCTACTTCTGGTCCGTTTCAACAATCAACGCTCGCTCGTGTAACGAAAATAGATAAGTCTCTGAAGGATACTCTTCAGTTAATGACTGAAATCCAAGTGATGCAACTTCGAATGGCCAAAGAACAAGAGAGGCAAGGCAAAATCCTTAGGAATTTGCAAAAATTTCTTATGGATAATCATGCTAACCTAATCTTGATTGACGAGGACTCTTCAGGAGATCATGAACAGGAGGAAAGTGAATAAGAAGAAGAACCAATGGAAGAAGAGCACGCAGAAGACAACGACAAAGTCGTTTGTGTTGGCGAAGTGTGCTTTGACAAAGATGGAAATCTTGTCGACAACGTGGAAATTTCTGTTTCCACTATCCAAATTGTTCGGTTCATAGATCTCCTATGTTCAAAGACACACATTAGTTTCTTCTTTTTCTTTTCTATTTGTTGTTTGTTTTACGATCTCTATGAAAATGTAAATATAAACAAATATATAATTAATAAATAATGTATGTTCTTATATATGTTCTATTAAAATTATTATTATATGGATTCTTAGTTAGGAGAGTTTGTGATTTAGAACTAAGTTTTAGGTTTACAAGTAAGTATTGATGATAACACTATCATCATATAGGATATTAGATTAGGAGTTATATAGTTTGGAGTTAGTTTGTTTTTGTTGATGACAAAGGGGGAGAAATATAAAATAGGGTAGTTAGGCATAGATTAAGGGGGAGTTATTAGATTTAGGGGGAGTCAATAGGATAGAAGTAATATTTTATAAACAAAGGTTGTCATCATCAAAAAGGGGGAGATTGTTAGTCCTTGAGATGATGGTTTTGATGACAACAACCTTAGAATAAGATTATAAAATATAAATACTAACATTATAGTTTAGATATATATGTATATGCAGGATTTAACCATGCAGGTACCAAGAATGTAGATTGTACAGTATAGAGATTCAAGATATCAAGACTGAAGACTCATGAGTATCAAGATTATCAAGATTTCAAGAGTTCAAGATAAGTATTGAGTCTAGAATTATGTTAAAACTTCACAATAGCACTGAAATCTTCACTCCATTTTTCTTTTGGGATGGAACCCATTTCTACCTTTTTAGTGGCTTACAAACCCACGACAAGTAGCTTACAAACCTACGACAAGTGGCTTACAAACCCACGAACATCCTGGTTTTGTACAAGTTCTCGAGTCCTGACATGATGAGATATTCTGCAGGAAGAAGCTTGCAAAACTACTTCAAAATGTTTTTCAAAACAACTTCGGAATGATTTTCAAAATTGCTTTTCAAAATGTTTTAGCCTTAAAAATTATCTTTTCAAATGATTTTCAAAAAGATGTTTTAGCCTTAAATATTCTTGTTTTTAAACTTCGTTTGTTTTAAACTATCTTTTAATAATAATATATTTATACTTGGATTTAAATATAAAATTATAGTAAAATTATATATATATATATTGTTCTCTATATTTATCTATGTATTTTATCTATAGTCAAGTATATTTATAAAGTTTAAAATAGTTTTAATATAAGATAAAGGTTATTTTCAAAGAAAATCAAAGCATCAAAATTTCCTTTGGGATGTCGACATGCCCTAGTACCCCATGTCGACATAGTGTCAGTTAGTTTCAAAATTTGAATTTCAAAAGAAGTGTCTATTCGCCATAACCTTTCACGAATGGAAATGGCCGTTGTTCTTCTATAAATAGGGGTTAGTTTCAACGAATTTTATATCAGATTTTCTGGTTTTTCACTTCTCTTCTTCTTCCACATTTTCTTATTCAAAATCCTATCATCGCTCTACCGAAATCAACATTGAATCTAACTAGATTATCTTTGATTTGATTCTCTATCACTATCTCAACAAGATCCAAGTGCTATTCAGAGTTATAGGCTTCTTTGTAATCTATCTAGCGAGAAAAGGTGTGATTGTAGCCTTGGAAATCAATCAAGCGAGAAAAGGTGTGATTGTAGCCTTGGAAATCAATTGGGTGAACTTGTTGCCCCGGAAATCAAGTATCTCTACCCAGAGGATTGTGATTCTGGAGGGTGTACCTCGTAGCCTTGAAACTGAGGGTTTAATTGTTGAATTGCTTTTGAAAGGAAATCCTTACTTAGTTGTGCGGGACTGGATGTAGGGTAACCCCGAACCAGTATAAAATCCCGTGTGTTCTTTCCTTTACTGCATTTACTTTATTTCTGCATCTGTGTTTGTTTCTGTGATTATATCTGTGTCTGAATATTACATACATCTGTGTACAAATTAACATAAACTCAAAAAGATTTAGTAGTTTCTTATAAACACTAGTCACCCCCCTTTAGTGTTATTCCTAGCCTTAAGATCCGTAATCCGCGTTCCTCACAATATTAGCATTCCAAGATGGTTTGCTAGGAGGAAATGGTAAGAGTGTGGCCTCTTCGAGCCTCACACCCGGGAAATGAATAAAGCAGGGACATGCGACAGGGCTAAGTGGGTCGCACCCAAGTAGGGTATGATCATCCCAAATCTAGAGCGATATTCATATATGCTTCGGGATCCCATTGTGTGGTTGTTGATTGCAACCAAGGGGTGATCATATTCGGTGCTACTCGAGAAGGGGGTAGTGCCGGTCCTGAGTAGCAGAGGTGCAACATGTTGTAGCCTCCCGTACACTTGATCTAGAGGTGTACAGATTCGATGGGTAGACCCTTACCCTTTCATAGTTGGAATCCATTATCCAATACGAGCCTTCGGTTTTGATTATGAAACATAGTATGCTGGAATTTAATTAATGTAACAATTTCAGCTATGATTAATAAGTATTTGTATATTAGACACTATTATAATATCAGAGGATTTCATATGAAATGTTTTGGTTATCGTAAGGTAAAACCCATCCGTGTTTATGTGCGGCATGGTTTTACGAGATACCTTTGATTTTTGAAAGGTTTCTATATCTTTAAAAATCTAGTAGGGTGTGCTTTCTCATGCTGGTTTACCAGACTGACTCGGGTGTTATTTTATTATAATGCTAGAGTCAGACCGAGCATATTATAGATTTAGTTGGAATGCTTTGGAGTTTCAGAAGACGTGTTGGAGTCTCGGAGACGTATTCACGTATACGGTTATTTTTCCGTTGTTTTGTTATTGAAATCATCAGCATTTGTGAGGACAGGTTGTTATAACTGTCTAGACTGATGATTATGATTGTTGTTGTACTCTGATGGATGTATGTATATAACAGTTTCTCTTTTGTAAAGATCGTTGATATTATATTACATATTGTTCCGCTGCGATTGTGAGACTCTGTGTTGTTTTAGTTTCTTTTCTTCTTTTCTTCTTCTTCCTTCTTTCTTTTCCCGTTGACAATTGAGTTTTCCGGCAGTCGATTGCTCGACACGTGATACACTAGACGTATTAGTGTCCATTTTCGAGGGTCGAAAATCTCGATCGTTACTCGTGGTATCAGAGCTTAGGTTGAGAGAACACCTAGGCTTTGATGGGTATTTACTCATTTGAGATAGGGTAAGCGAGACCGTAGGATGAGTTTGAGTGTATATATATAAGCGTGTATTTGTTAGTGATATAAAAATGTTTTATATTATGTTAGTTTATCTGTTGAGTGGCTTATGAATTTTGGTCAATACGTGGGACGCCACGATATCGATAGGGGTTTCTGAACGCTTAAACAAGGCAAAGCGACACAATATTGTTTTGAAAACTTTTTAAATGAAATAATTTTATCAAAAATTATATTTTATATATAGATAATAATTTTTCAAAAATTATTATAGTTATATATGGAGTGTTTGGTTGTTGGAGAATGATAATACTTAATTATTATCATTTGCTGTTTGATGTTTGTTGTTTTAATAAAAGTTGTTATTATCATAATCTAAACAAGGATAAACATTTGTGAATTGAGTTATATAAGAAAATAAATTTATAAGTATGAATTATAGAGAATTGATTAAGATTAAAACAATCAACAATTGTGAAATGAATTACATAAGAAGTGATATTTATAAATATGATTTATAAAGGTGATTTATAAACGAAAAGTAAAGGAAATTGCCTAAGTATAATTATAAATATGATTTGTTAATAAAATTGGATTTAAAACAAGAAGTTTGAGAATTTAAATCTCATTGATTTTGGAAATGGTTTTTCGAGAGGTTTAAGAGTAATTGTATTATTTTGGAAATATTTTGATTAGAAATATTTTGAAATAGGATTTAAAGGGAATAGAAAGCACTGAACTCACTCCAGTCGCTGAAAAATAATTTTGGTGATGACTGCAGTATCATCAGTAATCGTTTTCGATTTTCTAAGCAAGGAATTGCTACCATTGGAGTTTTGTTTGGATAAAACAAATTTGTTTTAGATTCCAGAGGTGTAATTTGATATATAAAGGATTTTATGTATATATGATTTCAAAATGATTTGAAAATAAAACCGGATGTTAAAAACTTGAAATTTTATCTAAATGTTTTGAGAAAACCTAAGATGATAAGTTTTTGAACTTATAATTTGAAAATAGTATAGTTAAGAAAAGAAATTTGGAATCAATATATGAGATTAAAATTTAACTTAGGTTAAGTTAAATAAATTGAGTAAAGGGTTAAATGAAATTGAGATGAGATTTGAATTGAATTGGATAAGATAATGAAATGAATATACACTTAAGTCGTAAAGTGATTATATAACCCTGAGTTGTAAATATAGTATGTGAATAAACTTAAGTCAAATAAATTTCATGAAATTTTAAGTAAATAAGTTTGTATAACTTATAGATTTGAAGAATATTAAGCTAAAACAAATTCTAAATTTGTTGAATGTGAATATTAAGAAAAGAAAATCAAATTTTTAATTATAAAATTAAATTTAACTCAAAGTTTAGTAAAGTGGGATGAAATGAGTTAAATGGAATAGAATTTGATTTGACATAAAAATGAACTTAAGTTATAAGATGCAATTCAATTAGAGTTGTAAATAAAATTTAATTTGAACTTAAGTATGAAGTGAAAATAAACAGTAGAAGTGTTATATAAAAATGTTTATAATAAAACTTAAGGAAATTTTTGTATGGAATGGTTGTTAAGTGATGTTAGTAGTTAAAGAAAAATACTAAGTGATAATGAAATAGGATTTAACTTAGGAAAGTTAAAATGAAATGATTTTATGAAATGATCCATAAATAAATTAAATATGGAATGAAATGTTGTTAAACATAATGTGAATAATTTTATGTGAACTAATGAATGTAAATGGATCGAGCGTAAATAAAGTGAATGTAAATGATTGAATGTAAATCAATTGAATGGAAGTAAATTGAAATAAACATGTAAGTTATATGTATATTATTTTATTCGCATAACTATTTGATCCAGATTCGAGTATACGATTTCGAGGTGATTTAAACCAATCCGAGTTAGGATTTTTCACTCGATTCATGACGGCGAACCCTGGATATGGATTTTTGATTGATCAGGATATTCTCAATCATAATATATGGCTATGCAAGGAGAGCGACGGTTTATAATCAAGGAACCGGATCTGAGTCCGCAGTAGAGTGGTCATGTGAACGATACTAGTTCGGAAGTGAAATTGTGTGATCGAGCGAGCGATCAGGTATGGTTTTGCGTATGGATGATATATGTACATCGTACGGGATTTAATAAATTAAATGTTGACATTGGAAGATCCAAACTGATATGATTATGAATTAATTGGATGAATATTAATTGTTTGATGGTTTCTCTTGTTGCATTTCCTACATTTGCATATAGTTATTGTATTAGTATATGTTATATATCGATATTACTTTCCACATATATGTTCTCATTGGTTGTTGAGTGTTTAGTAAGCGCGGATGGCGTATGCTTTGCATTTGGAGCTCGCTTTCGCGCTATATTGATTGTATATGTTTGCTAATGCTAATAAAAAGGTGCACATCTCGAATTACATACCATACTTTTATATTTTTCCCAACGGGATGCCTCATCCTCGAAGATGAGATGTATATTTGTGATTATATATATATTGTAAATTTTTACGATCGAGCCGTGCAAAGGAAATGCTGGCGAAATTTTCCGAAAATTTAAGGCGTTAGAAAATTTTTGAGAATTTTGGAAAATTTTTGATAACTAAAATTTGATTTCTAGTTATAACTTGAGATGATATTAATTGATTTTTGGAATAGTATTAGTCAATAACTATGAATGAATTGGAAGACTTAGAAAAGTTTTTATAAGAAGTTTTAACTAATTGATTTTGAAAGTTAAAAGGTTTAAATGAATTTGGTAATTTATTTTAACTAATTGTTCTGAAAAGTTAATGGGTTTGTGACATCTTTCTTGCTTGGTAATTTTGGGGACGAAATTCTTTTAAGCGGGGGAGAATATAACGACCCATAATTTTAATCATTTGAATTTGGAATATTTAATTTATTTTAAATATTGAAAATTATTTTTATAAGTTAAATAACTTGGATTTCAAATATAACGATTTATTTGATAATTTATTTGTTAAGTTTAATATTTGAAATTACTTAAATAATTGAATATTGGATTTAATGTGAATGAGAACGATTTCAAAAGTTGATTTAAATTCTATTTGAATAAGAAGGAAGATAGTAAACTTTTAGATTTGATCTAAAAGTGATTTAATTGATTTTAGAAATTGCTCGTTTTAATTAATGTGTAAAAATAGTCCTCGAGGACACTGTCTTGGATTTTGACGAAACTAGTTTCATTGGATCCATAGTAGTTAATTATAATATACCGTCGAATTTCGTAGCGATTGGACGTATCATTTGGTCGTGCCAGATCGAAACGTGTAGAAATTAATTTCAGAAATTAATATAAATAACTGGGTTTGAAAAGCTATCTTCTGCATACGATCGAATTAGGTCTCGAAACAAGTTCCATTGCGTTTGGAATAGAGGTATAACATATAGAATGCTAGGCGGCACGTGTCGATATATGTTCGAAATTTTCAGACGTTTAAAGTTGGATATTTTAAAATAATATATATATGTACTATTTTGCTGTTATGCTCAAGCCATACCAAAGTACATGCACCATACCCCTCCCACGTTGGCCATACTCTCTACTTCTTTATATTTGCGTTAAGATCAGAGAAAACATTTTTTTAATTTGAAAGCTCCATGGATTGTACGGCCATCATCCTCTTGGACCACTGGAGGTCGAGATGGTCTTCGACCCCAACGCAAGAATTGATCGCGACGATGAGGTGAAGCGAACGACCGGTAGGATTTGCGTACGAAGGCTCAAGGTGGCGGCAATTAGGCCGCGATCGTGGGCGATTTGGGTTCGAGTTGGGCGTTTCTGGCAATGGCGGCGGCGGCGAAGGCGAGGGCATTGTGGTGCGCAGGGAGGAGCGGCAAACGGCGATGGGTCAAGCGCGATGATCGATCGAAGGTTTTGAAAAAAAAAGGAATTAGCGGGCCTGGGAACGATGATGTACGAGAGATGAAGGTAGTTTAAATTTTTGTTTATTTAGTTAATTGTAAATTAATTATTTCAAATTTTCATCTATCTGTATCAAACTCATACGAGGTCCAAATCGAGCACAGCAAGTTGAGTTGCGTTCATATCAGCGAGTACTACGCTATGAAGTTGGATTGGACGAATTCGGGGCTAGTTGGAATTTTGGGTTGAAGTTGGACGTTCGTTCAATTTTAATTCAAAACGAAACGTTTTGGCGACTACAAAATCAAAGTGAGTTAATCTCACCTTTTTGGTCAACTAGTATGATATATAAATGATGAAAATTGTTTGAATGATTGTTTGGATAATTTACTAGTTTATATTGTTGGTTTGGATATTCCCGCCTATTGGAGCGGATGAGACCCTATTACGTTCCCGTGTAAGAGTGGATGACTCTTTGTATACGAATCCCTCCTCGAAGCAGTTGGTTTATATTTTTATGATTATATACTGTATGTGATGCAGGGGACAGGTTGGAGGGATCCAACGGGATTTCTCACACTGTTGATTTTATTTTCATATACATGGTGATATATGATTTGTTGAATGCCATATTGATGACATTGATATGATTTGCTTAATTAGTGCTTTAGTAGCACCGGGCCTCATTTTTGGTATTTGAAAATACTATAAAATAGTGATTTGATTTAAAAAGGAATTTCAAAGCGATTTTGAAAATTATATATATGCTTAAATAATTAGTCTTGAATTATTTGAAGAAGTAATGTATTTGAAAATAATGGTATGATTTTTGGATATCATAAGTTAATAGTTTCATAAAATACTATTAAATAGAGATTTCCGAAGGGTAAATAAAGATTTTTAAAATCTTGAAATAAGTCTGTCTTTTATAACAAGGGGATATGTTTTAAAGGAAAATAGAAATATTTTGATATTAATACTTATTAACCATTTTATATAAGGTAATATATATATGTATGTATGTATGTATATGTGTACATATATGAAAGGTTAATTACAAATGTGAGATTTTGTTAATGTGATAATTTATAAAAGTAATATTTTACAAATAAAGTGAAGATTTATAAAATCGTATTTTGATAATAAAAAGTATAGATTTATAAACGGGGTTTATAAATTAAAGGAAATTATTATCATTTAATAAATTGGTGAAATAAA
The DNA here is from genome assembly GCA_030737815.1 of Allium fistulosum. NCBI lineage: Eukaryota > Viridiplantae > Streptophyta > Magnoliopsida > Asparagales > Amaryllidaceae > Allium > Allium fistulosum. Next base: position 489,276,321 of record CM060905.1, on the reverse strand, counting down.
TCAAACGCTGGATTTATTATAAGATTCGGAATGATATTTTAGAAATAGTTGACTCTATTTTGGAAATGGAAGGCGAGGATAAATTTGGAATGTTAAACGATATTTTATAAATAGAAAAGGATTTATAAAAGAAATTTATCCATATGGAAATAACGATTAAACGGATGGTGATTGATGTTTTTAAATGAGATTTATGAACAAGGGAGATTCATAAAGAAAATAAAGTTATAAATGGAATTCATAAATAAAAGGGTTTTATGAAAGGAAGTTTTTATAAAATGGAAAGAGATTCTTAAATATAATTTTATAAATATGAAAATGAATGGGTTGAAGATTTAAGAATGGATTTTTACCAAGGAAATATATTATGTTTTAAAATTGGTTATTTAGGTTAATATAGCTTAAAGTTGTTTATAAATATTTAAATAGTTTTTAAAAGTTAATTATTTAAATTATTAATATGGCTTGAAATTAATAATAATTATTATTAACAACATTTTGGTAATTTATTATTATTATTTATATGGTAAAGATTAATTGTTGTTTTATCGATAATTATTTGAATTATTAATTATTAATTTTAAGAGATTAAAAGTTAATACTAATTATTTATTTATGATATTTTCGAGATTCATGAATAGAGTTTTGTAAACGGACTTGGATTTTTATAAGAGGGACTTATAAAATGATTTGAAGATTTAAAGGAAGATTATTTATAAGGTAAAAAGGTTTGTAAATAGATGGATATTTATAAACGAATTTTAGAAATTTGTTTACAGGTTTATGAAAAGAATTTATAAATAATTGCATGGTTTTATAAGGATTTAGAAATGACTTGAGGAATAATTTAAAAATGGTTTATAAATGGTTTTATAAATTTATAATGGAGTTTATAAATGATTTTAGAATTTGGTAAAAAGGAGATCTTTCTTAGTGTTTGGCAAATATACTTATACTGTTGAGATAAGTATATGGATATTTTCTAAGTATTGAAAATATAAGGGTTGTGAATATATCTTTGTAAAAGTATTTTGATACAAGCAATTACAAGATGGTTTTAATCAATGAAAAGATTAATTAAGGAGGCTTAGTGTTGCTTGGTGCTTAACCAAATGTTGATTTTTCCTATGGAATTAAACCCACGATTGAATGTTTGCTATTTGATGGTTAAATAACCGACTATCGAATTTGGACCCAAATGAAACTTTGGAAATATCTAGGAGAAACACGTGAGTTATGTGGCACAGTCATCTCCAATGATGTTGTACTATGCATGTAAATCTCGTTTCGGTCTTCTAGAAAAATGATAAGGAAATCTGTCCACTAACGGTTAGGAGGTGATCTCCGATCTTATCTTTGACCGTTTATTTCCTAAAGAACCGGGGTTGAGTTTACCAGAAACTGTCGAATGTTGTTTCAAAGAGACCGGGATCGGATATGTTATTCGAAAACCACTTTGATCCAACTCAAGCGTTCAAAGTGAAGACATCTTGAAGATGATGGAATTGGAGACGGAGTTCTCAAGCGTTTCGTTCGGTCCCAGAGCGAACTTGTATGGATGAATGCTGGTATTGCACCATTTGTCTGAAGGGGAATGTTAGCATTCCAAGATGGTTTACTAGGAGGAAATGGTGAGCGTGGCCTCTTCGAGCCTCACACCCAGGAAATGAATAAAGCAGGGACATGCGGCAGGGCTAAGTGGGTCGCACCCAAGTAGGGTATGATCATCCCAAATCTAGAGCGATATTCGTGTATGCTTGGGGATCTCATTATGTGGTTGTTGATTGCAACCAAGGGGTGATCATATTCGTGCTACTCGAGAAGGGGGTAGTGCCGGTCCTGAGTAGCAAAGGTACAACGTGTTGTAGCCTCCCGTACACTTGATCTAGAGTTGTACGGATTCGGTGGGTAGACCCTTACCCATTCATAGTTGGAATCCATTATCCAATACGAGCCTTCGGTTTTGGTTGTAAAACCTAGTATGCTGGAATTTAGTTACTGTAACAATTTCGGCTATGATTAATAAGTATTTGTATATTAGACACTATTATAATATTAGAGGATTTCATATGAAATGTTTTGGTTATCGTAAGGTAAAAAATCGTCCGTGTTTATGTGCGGCGTGGTCTTATGCGATACCTTTGATTTTTAAAAGGTTTCTATAACTTTAAAAATCCAGTTGGGTGTGTTTTCTCACACTGGTTTTCCAGATTGACTCGGGTGTTATTTTATTATAATGCTCGAGTCAGACCGAGCATATTACAGATTTAGTTGGAATGCTTTGGAGCTTCAGAAGACGTGCTAAAGCCTCAGAGACGTATTCATGTGATGGATGTATGTATATAACAGTTTTTCTTTTGTAAAGATCATTGATATTATATTATATATTCTTCCGCTACGATTGTGAGATTCTGTGTTATTTTAGTTTCTTTTCTCTTCTTCTTCTCTTCTTCTTCCTTCTTTCTTTCCCTTAACTATCTGTCTTTCCGTTCGATTTGGGTTGGACATGTGTGGTTTATTATCAGCTTGAATTGTACGGAAAAGTGGGTCGTTACACGAACGCACACAACGATAGCATACAGCTGTGTGTGTGTCACGAATTCGGCCGCAATCCGACAGCCAGGGTGGATAATAGCCTAATATGGTTTACTCCCGAAACATAAAGGAAGTTGGACAAAGGTGGACTGACACATAGTATTTATACTCAATGGCTAACACATAGCTCTACATATATGCCAACACACGACTATATATATTGGCCGACATACGGCTCTATACAATTGCCGACACACGGCTAAATACGTGACTCACCGCAGCGAGCCCCATCATATATAACAAATCCCCGTATGAGTGACGTTTACTTACAATGAATAACAGAACAAATATCACAACAGTGTCTCATACCAACGCACGATACTCAAATGTTTACTCACTGCTCATAAACTACACTTAATCACCTCAATATTCTATATAACGAGTCCAAAGAATAACCAGAGAAATATTACCGAAAGTCTCATACCAGACGGTACTATAACTCCGTTTACTCAAATTCCTCGCTACACAGAATGGAAATATCATGAAATCATACAAAAGGATGTCATCATTATATCATATTAAAATCACTAATCAAAAGAATATTAATGGTGAATCATTCACATCATCCAATATAAATATGGAAATGATGAGAAATCAGAAAAGTAGGATAAAATCTCATTAATCAAATGTATATGAAATATACTTATTTAAGTTTATTTATTTATTAATATTACTTTTAAAATACTAGAAACATTAATTAGCCACTATTTCATATTTTCTGAAATTATACACACACACATACACCCCTTTTGAATAATCACGTAAAGCCAAAATAGATTTACTTTTGATAAATTAATAACTTTTAAATATAGTAAAATACTAGACCTTTGAGTAAAACTTTACTACATAAAATTCACATATTTATTTTACATAAATTATCAGTCAATGAATCATCCAAACTCGTAATAACAAAGATGTGAACATCGAAAATGTGTAAAAACCATTCCAAAATTAAATTGGATACTTAAACAAACTTTAAATTAGTAAATACATATTTTCTTTAATCATATATATATATATATATAATACCTCTATCTAAATTTATTAATCACAAAATTCACTTTAAAATACACAAATTATTAATTAGAAAATATTTTTCATTTTCAAATTTATACAAATCTTTAGATAATTATTTTAAACCCAAATTGGATTTTTCTTTTAAAAAATAAATAATTTTAAATACGTCTAAATACTGAATTTTAAATAAGACCTTTCTTCATAAAATTATATATTTACCTTATACAATTTTTCACATTTATTTTCAACGCAAATATACTTTATTTACTATTAAAATATACATCTACATAAATAGCATAACATGGGACTCAAACCCTGGTGGCTTAGCAGAAGAGCACAAGCTCTTACCTCTGTGCCACACTCATTTTTAGTGAAGCAAATGCACCACCAGTCGATATGTAGCGGTCGACCGGTTGGAGCATAGGGGGTCGATCGGTTAACCTTCCGGTCGCGCTCCCAGTCAGTCCTCTTGATCGATTTCTGGTCATTTCCTCTTCCTTCATCAACTATTTCTCCTCCAAATCGATGCACACACAACGTATTCAATCATAGATCCATCCAAACACTAGATATGTATAATACAAGAGGAATTAAACATAGATTTGTGAGTGCGACACTCACCTGCAGCCTGTGCACTCCATCTTCTTCTCTGTGCATGTTCCAGATTTCCAACCTATCAACGAAACACTATATTCCTTCTAGCCTTAAGTGCTTATCAGTGTCGAGATGCATGTACTCAATTTTGGAGAATTATGGTAATTTGTTTAATTTGTTTTACAATTTCTAAGAGAAGGGTTACTAGAGAAGGAGCATCAGGTTGTTTCGGTTTGAACGTAACCAATATTTGTAAAGGAGAACGAACTATCCAAAATGAGAAAACTCTAGATTTAGAAATATCAGGAGAGGGAATGATAAGTTTTGGGTTTGGGTTCATGGGCTTGGGCTTGGTAAATAATCATTTATTTTTATTATTATTATTATTATTATTATTATTATTTTCTTTTCTTTTATAAATTGTTTTCTAATTTAACTCATATCGCAATAAAATTCCAAATAAAAATTATATTTACAACACTTAATTATTTTCCCAATATTATAAAATTTCTAGAATTTATTTCCATATTTTAATTAATTTTAAGCCCATTTACTAAATATTTCCAAATTAAGTTATTACACAATTTTTAAACAAATAATTATTCTCAAAATCATTTAATTTCATCGCTTACTTTATTATAAATTTTCAATATTCCTTTTTAAATCCAAATTAATCTTATTTAATCTTAAAAATCCATTTAGTTCAATTAAATCACTATTATTACCTTTAATTAATTACTACTCGAAATCGGGTTGTTACAGTAATTTTATAACTTGGTTGTTTACAACTCAAGTAAAAAACCAACAAAGTGTCGAGGTAAAATATAATAATTTAGAAAGAAAGAAAAGGATCATATTTTTGTGCACCTCTTCCGTTATTGATAGACGAAGATCAACGAAATAAGCTTTGAAATTTTTTCCACACATTCTACACTTCCGTCGGAAGCTTCAGAAAAAGATTGTGGTCAAATCAGCTATCATGGGTCAACTCGGTACCTAGTTGAGCCTCACAAGTTGGCACCAATTTGTGGTTTCCTTTGACTTTGCACTTTGCTTCATTTGTGCCTTGATATTGTTGAAGTGAATATGCTAAGTCATCAACTATGACTCAATAACGAGTCAAGGAGCACAAGTCGGTACCGAGTTGTGACTTCAACTTGGAATTCATCGACTTTGCCTTTAACTTGTCTGAATAATGGCTAAGTATGGCTAAGTTTCTTCTAGTGGTAAGCAAGGTTCAGCATCGATTCTTTGGACTTTACTCAAATCCGATTTCGAGACTTGAACTTCTAGACTTCCGGTTTCGTTTCACGACCATTCGATAGTTCTGACCCGTCCATATGTGGCTTGGTTTAATAGCAAGATAGTAGAAATAAATAGTAAAACATCGTGTAATGAAATTTTAGACAAATCGTGAAACTCGTGATTTAATAGTGAAAACGGTTTAATAGTTTACTCTAAATATTTAATCGATGGCGGATTTAGTTCAAGAATATGAAGTAATTGTTTTGCTTTAAACACGACATACTTACCTCAATCGGTAACTATTTAAGATAAACGTTTTTAGGCACACTTAAGTCGGTCGTTTTTTGTTAACGAATGGTTTCTATACAAGTCGTCTAAGTAAGTTTCAGCTTCAAAGATCAAACAAGATGTAAGTGAGTTCTTCGAAAATAGCATTCGTTCTTTTAATGGACTTTAAGATATAGTTATTTAGTGGATAGTTATTTCAAGAACAAATTATTTTTTACTTTTTATTTTGAAAGAATAACCAAATTTCATTATACGCGTAAGGAAAATTTTCAAGTTTTAATTGGATAAAGTACAAAAGGATTGATTAACGAATGTTTATTGGCATTTCAAAATAATAAAAACTAATTGCATAAAAGTTTCGTTCTTTTTTTTTGGGTGAAGGTGAGATAAATGATTATAGAACAGAAAACGCAGAAAATTAAATGTACGTAGCTTTATTATTTGCAAGTAGCATGCTTTCAAATGTTATAGAAACATAACTTTCCAAACTGGTCAGTATTTTAACATGATATAATATAATGTTCTCTTTTAATTTATAAAGGTATGTTCATTTAGCTTTTCAAACTATTTAGTTTTATATTTAAATGATTAAATATAACACTTTTCTTAAGTGATATATCCATATTCATTTAGCTTTATGAATGACTTAATTCTAAATTTTTATGCTACCATTTAGCTTTATGAATAGCTTAATTCTAAATTTATATGCAACCATTGACTTTGTTTTTCTAAATTAATTTTAATAAAATAAGTTATTAAAACGAATTTAGTGTCTAAACGATTAAAACCCTTTTTTTTTAATGTGCCCTTAAAACTGAATAATGCATTTAGCCAGATTAAAAAAAAAACGTCATTAAACCATTTGATCTAGAAACTACTATTTGGTTACACAATATAACTATATTTTATAAAGAAAGCTATCAAAAGATAGTAGTGATTTTCGTGAGTAAATATTTTGACTACGAAACTAAAAATCATGAGTTTTTAATAAGCTACGTTCAAAGAAAAAAAAAAACCTAACAACGGACAACCAATAAGCACATTTCACCATCACCCCAAGCTGAAGTTTTGCTCAGCAAAGCTGAGAGAAAAGGAAAAAAATAGACATAATATTTTTGTGAAAAAGATCGTAATATGGACCCCCAAGACATGGTGGGGCTAAACATCATTTTTAACGTGTTAATAAAAAATTGTTTATAACAGCCGCTGTTACAATAAATCCAATATATTACCACACACAACACAGCTAACAAATGTCAAGGTTCTCGCCTTCAAACCTCATTCCTCATCAGGTAAAATCATACCTTCCTCTATTTCTTCTCCATTATAAAGCAAAGGATGCGGTATAGATACAGGCGATATTTTCGCACCATTTCTATGATTTGGCAGGTTAAGAGTGGCCTCTCTTCTTCCAATTTCAGTGTAGGAAGACCGATATTCGCGGTTTAACCGAGTTGGTGATCCATGTCTATCGTTCCTTTCATCATATGACTGTTCCCTCTTCTTTGGCAAGGGGAATCTGCCTTTTCTGTTGAAACCAGGGCTAGGGCTCCTATGTCCTCTAGGACCCCGCACTAAACGCCCTCTTGTAGGGCTAGGGCTTAAGCTGCGGCTGTAGCTTCTACCAGTAACTCTGCCTCTAGATGGCATGACCTTGGTATCAGGACGTCCTCTTGCTTCTGCCCTAGGGCTTCGGCTTCTGCTTCGACTGCAGCTATATGTTTGCATGCCAATTTTGCCTTGGGTATTCCGATGATCTGTTGTATTGCTCGATTGCCTAGCTTGGTAATCACGGCCGTGGTTGTACCTGGCATCATGAAATATGCTGTTGATTAGTAAATATAACGCACAAGATAGCAATTTATAGAATTCCATATGTGCATTGTGGTTGTACCAAATTAATATATTTTTTATTTTACCAACAAATCCCAATCTATATGTGTGCAATATATTCTTTATTTTACCATCAAATCCAACCGTTGATTTTATTAAATTCAATGGGAAATATAAAAGGCTACAAAGGAATCATAGATCCTCTCGCGCTCCATTTTACCGTGTGTGTACACATGCATGTACATATACTTATACACAAGGTTGTAAAAATCGCTGGACGGACACTAGGCATTAAGTATGGACTAGAGATTAATCGTTTAGACGGGGATTAGTCGAGGATTATAGGCATTTTTGATATCTCACGTATTTTGGATAAAATCTTAGGATCCATTTGGTTTATTTTGGATTTTGTGTTTTGAAATTTCAACATTAATTACAAAATATAAGTAGAGTGAAGAAACGACTGAGGGGATGGAAGCAAGATAAAGGGGATGACGGCGGGGATGGTGGGACGACGCAAGGATGAATTATTTTTCGTGCTTCCGTTATTTTTCAAAACACGAAGAAGAAAAATATGTTAACTTTGTTTTCTAAATTGATCGTTTTTCACAATATACATGCATCGTGCGCACTTTTATATGGACAAAAATCCAAAACTAAGAACGGTAAACCAACCGCAGCCTTAGTGTTTTATTTACCGCAGCCTTAGTGTTTTGTTTAGTGTCAGTTGGTATAAATTGAAAATTTGGAATCATTGATGTGTTTAGGAGTAGCCGTGGTGGCACGAACGCATAAAACTAGTACATTGATGCTTATACGTGATATTGGACCTTAGATAATGCCTAATTTGTTTCTAAATATATGTTTGAATCCTTACATAAGACGGTAAACCTTATCTAAACGGGTGTAGGCGAATCGCTGGGTAGCTAGCCTCGACTAGCGTCTAGGCAGGGCCTAAATTGAGGTTTATAAGGATTTTTACAACAGTGTTTATACATGTGTATGCATGCGCACGCATGTACATACATATGCGTGTTAGGACTATTCAAATTAAACAAAAATGGATGAAGATGATCTCCAGACATTTTAGAACATCAAAATAGTCTTTGTAAAAGAAATATCTTATGCTAACATCTTTTAACCATAGAACATCAATATTTTGAGTGATGAATATAATATACATTTTAAGTATATAATATGCTATGTTATTAATTCTGATGAGCTAAAAGTACTAGAGCAAGATAATTTTTTGAAGAGAATACGTAGATCACACCTAAGAAGAAAATATAAAGGCTTGTTTGGTTTGTAATTTTCAATTATGGATTTTCGTATGGTAAATTGTATTGGATTTTCAAAAACGATCAATCCGAAAAATGGTTTTAACATATACAATTGAAAATATAGTTTTTGTTCCTGTCGTTTCCCTTCTTTTTTTCCCCTCCTCACGTCGTCCACGTCCTCCCACGCCCTTCACTTCTTCACACGTCATTCTTCTATTTCACACCTTTTTAAATGCATATTGAAAACGCAAAACTCAAAATTCTGTTTTCAAACCAAACAGGCTCTAAAATTTTGATGACTATTGATACAGTAAGTACGGAACAAAAATTAAAAACCACAACGTGGATCCCTCAATATGCGTGTATGTATATGCGTGTAGGAAGCGTTTCACCACACACCTCATCTACATCTCTATGATTTTTTGAATTACACAATTCAAAGTCAAACGAAAATTAATAGATATGTTCTTACACGCTTCGAGATTAATTCCACCAAATTTTGATCAATTTGAACAGTTCTAACATATTCAAATTAATATATTAAGTCAACGATTAAAATGAACGTTTAAAGTCGATATTGACTTAACATTTTGAATGTGTTAAATGTTCTTACACGCTTCGAGATTAGCTCCACCGAATTTTGATCAACTTGAACAGTTCTAACATATTCAATATTTTAAGTCAACGGTTAAAATGAAAGTTCGATATTGACTTAACATTTTAAATGTGTTAGATGTTTTGAAATGATTCATATTAGCGCCGAAATTAGTCACTAACACCCAAATCCAAGCGAAAGCACCCAATCACAGTCACAGCTCACAGATATGATATATGTAGAGAGTAATAATGTGAAGAATAGTCACAATTCAAATGAAAGCAGTAAAGAACAACAAATTTTATAGTGGTTCGGCTAACTCCGGCCTACGTCCACTCCAGAAGTTTCCGTTTTATTGCTGTAATAATCGATTACAGTTACAAAAATGGTAAAGTAGCCTTAGCCTTAGAAAGTAGAAAGTCAGAGAGTAGAAGAGAAGATCCCCTTTTCTGAAGCCCTACATGTTGTATTTATAGATAAATCCCGAGTTACTGGGCTTCCTGAGTAGTCCGGGCCCATCAGGACCATAGCCGAGCCAACATCCTTCATCATGGTACAAGCGACTTCCTGTGGCGACTTCCTGTGCCGACTTCCTGTAGCGACTTCCTGACGTAATGCATTACCTATCCATCTAGTCGACTCAAACCTATCGCACTCCATTCTCGATAACTGAGAACTCGACTTGGTTCAATCCGCCGGTCCGCAGTCTTGCCGAAAGACGGATTAACATTTGCCCCCCAAAACATGTCTTGCTTTGGAAGGTGTGTTTTGAATAGCTTTTAATCCATCATCCAAAGTCCATACGTCATCCATAGCCGTACCATCCGATCCATTATCCAATCCATTCTATCCAAGTGCCATTGCCGCATGCTTACCCAAATCCACGGTTGTTCCGAGTCGACATCCGATTCATATCCAGTAAGCAAGTCCTTATCCAATCCCGCATCCATCCGAACTCGACAACCGAGTTCTAATCCATCCTTACCCAATAACCAATAACCACATTCATGACCTCTCCGGCTCGATATCCAAATCCGAGACCGCTCCGGGTCCATGCCCGAGCCTTGGCTGTTCATAGCCAATATCCAAATCCGTAACCTCTCCGGGTTCTTGCCAAGCGCAACCTGCACCTGACGACTTGCATCTAGCGATGCCTTGGTGTTCCTGGTTCAGTGTCCCTAAACGCTAAGTTATGTCGTGGCTTAAGTCCTATGTCAAATCATGGTCGCTCAGGACCATTGCCGAGTATAGTCCATACCCGACGACCTGTTATAATAACCGATAGGTGATATGGGGGCCTAAATCCTAGGCCGAATCCTGGTCTCTCCGGACCCTTGCCTAGCATAGTCCATACTCGACGACCTTTTAGCCAAAATCCAGATAAAAGTCAGTCAAAACCGAATCTGAGACCTAGATTCAAACCAGAAAACCATATCAAAAGGCCGAATCGAAATCCAAATCAAAAATCAAGCATCCAAACCAAAAAAACCAACAAAACCGGGAGTTCAATCCAAACTCCAAAACCAAACCAGAGAAAAGCAAATGTCCAAATCAAAAGAAAAAAAAGATTTCACAAACCGGAACGTCTCGGTAAACCATCATCTCAGAGCATGCCTAGGGGTTATCTCCGACCCCGTACATGAGTAAGTGATCTAGCCGTTTGCCCAAAGTTTGCTACTTATTCCAAACCACCACGATTAGTTGATGACCAACCGGTCACCATTCCTGAGCCTTGTGCCATCGTCGTTCAAGGTAGGCGGTGGTTGCTCCTGTTCCACCGCCGCATTCCGAGTTTCAACATATTATCGCAATTGACCATTCCTTACATGCTCCTCGATTATATCCTTTAGATGTCGGCAACTGTTAGTATCATTGATGCAGGCCAAGTACTAAGTCGTGACCGACTTAAGGAAATTGAGGGTCTAAGTCGTGACCGACCTAACAAAGCTCTTAAGTCATTGGAACGACTTAGTGAAGAACGACGACCTAACAAAGTTCTTAAGTCGTTGGAACGACTTAGTGAAGAACGGCGACCTAACAAAGCTCTTAAGTCGTTGGAACGACTTAGTGAAGAACGGCGACCTAACAAAGCTCTTAAGTCGTTGGAACGACTTAGTGAAGATAGGCGAGTTAACAAACAGTTAGATCGTATAGACGAGGCACGACCTACTGGTGAGGCAGTAAGACAGGAAGTAGCGTCTGGGATATGTCTTAAGTCGCGTGAAGCTGGATACCGTTGATTCTTACGCCGCGTTAACCTCTGCCGTTGATTCGTAAGTCGCTGATTTGTTATGTCGTCTGGTTTCTTAAGTCACTGCTGAGGATAAGTCGTTGCCGAGCTATGATGAGTCGTTAAGTCGTCTACGACTTAAGTGTTGAGTCGTTGTATGGTATTATGTTGTATTTCTTTAAGTCGTATATCGCCATGTACTTAAGTCGTAAGTCGTAGATTTGTGTTTCTGTGTTGTAACTCGAGTAATGATGAGTCGCCATGTACTAAGTCGTATACTTCTAATTTGTGTTGTAATCTGATAAGTCGTGAACGACTTATGATGAGTCGTAGGTCGTAGGTGATGAGTCGGAAACGACTTAAGACTTGTGTAATTTTCTGTGGCATGTGTTGTAGCCTATAAATAGGCAAGTTGTATCACTTTGTAAGGTTGTTGATTTTTGAATAAAATTCTCTTTGTTAGCTTTGTGCTTTCATTCAAATTGGTAGTTGAGTGTAATCTCCTATCTCCTCTTTCGGTTAATCGAGTGCGCTCGATTCAACGATTGTAGAAGCCGATTCGCGGAATCAAGTGCGCTTGATCAACGCTTGAAGAATTGAAGATCTTTGAACCCGGTATCGTGCGCGATCAACGAGTTCGGGATAGCTAGAATTCGGTATCTTCGGATCAACGAATTTGGGCATTTCAGTATCTTCCAATCCATCGATTACTACATTCATCGAACTACATTGTTTTGATTAATCCGCTGCGTCAGTTTTGATATCAGAGCTTGTTCTAGCCAATCATAGCTAAGATCGAGACTTGGAGCCTAATCATTTTGAAGATTTGAGTTTTTGTTTATCACGACCGAGAGCAAGTTGAAGTTGTTCGACTTTGTATTGGAGTTTAGAGATCGGATCTTATCATTTGGAGAAGTTGTGTTCATCGTGTTCATCGCGATTTGCAACAAGTGTGGAGTTTTCGATCCATTTCATTTGGATCAAAGTTCGAATTGTGTTTGAATTTGAAGCGTTTGTAAAGTTTCAAGTATGCCGCCAAGGAGAGCTAATCGTCACCAAAACGTTGAAGCTTTGTATCGAAGAGAAGAAGCTGACGAGATGGAGCAAAGAATCAATGAAAACTTTAGTAAAAAGCTTAACGAAGGAATTGGTCGGTTAGAGAAGATGTTAGAGATGAATCAAAATCGGAGAAGGGTATCACCTGAATCTAACCATGGGGGAAGTAGAGTCTCACCACATTCCAATCGAGACAGAAGTGTTGACGATGATCAAAGGCGTAGGAGGAACGTGGATGATCGTGAACGGAGGAATGTAGATAGAAGGGATGAAGGTGGAAGACGTGATGGTAGTAGAGATGTGGGTGGAAGAGATAAACAACGATATACATCTGATTTTGAAGAGGAGTATGATGGTGGTAGTGTTCGAGGACAAGGACGAGGACAAGGAAGAAATCACTCTGAGTATGATCACAAGTGGGAGTCGGGATGAAGACTGAAATTCCTGAATTCAAAGGTGGTATGCAAGCGGAGGAGTTTTTAGATTGGGTGGCTAATGTTGAGGAGATTTTTGACTTCAAAGAAGTTCCAGAACAGCGTAGAGTGAAGTTGGTTGCTACGAGGTTGAGGGGTAGAGCTTTGGCATGGTGGCAGCAAACCAAACTTACACGTGAACGGATGGGAAAGTCAAAAGTTGAATCTTGGAAGAAGATGAAGAAATTGATGAAAGCAACGTTCTTACCTTACAATTATTAATCTTTGATGTATCAACGTTTGCAAAACTTGAGACAAGGAACGAAGTCTGTTAACGACTATGCTGATGAATTCTATCAACTGATTGCAAGGAATGATATTATGGAAACGGAAGAGCAGCTGACATCTAGATTCATTGGGGGACTGAGAATGCAGATACAGGATATGGTTAATATGTTCGATCCAAGATCTGTGGCAGAAGCACATCAGAAAGCATTGGCTTGGAAGAAACAGGGACGACGAGGAGGTGGTGTGTTTACAAATTCCAACAGTCAAGTGAAGGGTGTTAGTGGAAGTTCTAATGTTTCAAAAGCTGTTGCAAAACCAGTTGTGAATGAAGTTGGGAAGGCGAAAGTCAATAATGGTTTCAAGTGTTATAATTGCCAAGAAATGGGCCACAAAAGTAGCGAATGTCCGAAGCCGAAGAAGAGAGCTATGATAGCGGAGGTTGAGGATGAGGATGAAGAAGCTGAATGTTCCAATTCACCACCTGATGAGGAGGAAGAAGAAGTGTCGGGAGACGAAGGTTATAATCTAATGATGAAGAGGTCATGTTTAACACCAAAGCAAGAGGAGGATTGTAGTTGGTTGAGTAGCAATATTTTTCAGTCAACATGTACCATTCTGGGGAAGGTTTGCAAATTTGTTATTGATGCTGGAAGCTGTGATAATATAATTTCTTCAGAAGCTGTGAGGAAGTTGGCGTTGAAGACTGAGAAACATCCGAAACCATACAAGCTAGCTTTGTTGAGGAAAGGCGGGACATCCGAAACCATACAAGCTAGCTTGGTTGAGGAAAGGCGGGGAGGTGAAGGTTGGACGAAGGGCTTGTGTGAAGTTTTCAATTGGGAAGAAATATAAAGACGAAATCTGGTGCGATGTGGTAGATATGGATGTCTGTCATTTGTTGCTGGGGAGACCGTGGCAATATGATAGGGCGGTGCAACATGATGGGCGTACCAACAGTTACAGTTTCATGTTTGAAGGCACAAAGATTACTCTAGTTCCAAAGAAGCGACAACAGGAGGAAAACAAGTTGGAGGAGATTGAAGAGCTTAAAACTTTGTTATCTTTGAAGGAGTTTTGTGAAGGAAGTAGAGGAGGAACCTGAAGTGTTTTTGTTGATTGGGCGAGATAGCAGTGAAGATGTTGAAATTCCAGAAGAAGTGAAACCAGTTTTGAAAGAATTTGACGATGTATTTCCAGAGGAGTTACCAACGGAGTTGCCACCGTTGAGGGATATACAACATCAGATAGATCTTGTTCCAGGTGCTGTGTTGCCACATAGACCACATTATCGAATGAGTCCGAAGGAACATGAAGAGTTGCGAAGGCAAGTGGAAGAATTGCTTGAACAGGGGCGTGTGCAGGAGAGTTTAAGTCCTTGTGTTGTACCAGCTTTATTGGTACCCAAAAAGGATGGAACGTGGAGGATGTGCACTGACAGTCGAGCATTGAATAAGATTACTGTGAGATACAGATTTCCAATGCCGAGGTTGGATGACTTGCTAGATCAAATAAGTGGAGCTACTATCTTTTCGAAGATTGATTTGAAGAGTGGATATCATCAAATTCGTATCAGACCAGGTGATGAGTGGAAGACTGCTTTTAAAACCAGGAAGGGTCTATACGAATGGTTGGTAATGCCATTTGGTTAATCAAATGCGCCAAGTACATTTATGCGAGTGATGAATCAAATTTTTAGACCATTCATTGGAAAATTTGTGGTGGTGTACTTCGATGATATTCTGATATATAGTGGAAGTCCAAGGGAACATTTGAATCATCTGAGAGAAGTGCTAATGGTACTGCGACAAGAACAATTTTATGCTGCAACGAAGAAATGCGTGTTCATGACGCATAGTGTTTTATTTCTGGGGTATGTTGTATCGGAGGGAGGAATACAGATTGACCAAAGTAAAGTCGAAGCTATCAGAGATTGGCCGCAACCCAAGACGATAACGGAAGTTCGTAGTTTTCACGGGTTGGCTTCATTTTATCGAAGATTTATTCCACACTTTAGTAGTGTGATGGCGCCTGTTACAGATTGTATGAAGGGTAAACAGTTTTCATGGACGGAGGAAGCAGGAGTTGCTTTTGAACGAATCAAGGAGTTGTTGACGACAGCACCAATTCTAGCATTACCTGATTTTCAGTTATTGTTTGAATTACATACGGACGCGTCGAAGGTTGGAATTGGAGGGGTATTGAGTCAAAGGGGACGTCCGATTGCATATTTTAGTGAAAAGTTGTCAGGAGCGAAAATGAGATATAGCACATATGATGTGGAATTCTATGATGTTGTGCAATCTATTAAACACTGGAGACACTATCTATTTCAGAAAGAGTTTGTTCTTTACACTGATCATGAGGCATTGAAGCATTTACAAGGGCAAGACAAGATTTCAGCAAGACATGCGTCATGGATTGCATATCTGCAACAGTTTACTTTTGTTGTTAAACACAAGTCAGGGGTGACGAATCGAGTGGCTGATGCTTTGAGTAGGAGGAGTCATTTGTTGACTACACTGAAAGTTGAGGTGACAGGGTTTGATGTGTTGCCAGAATTATTTGTCGATGATCCTTACTTTGCGAAGTGTATTGATAAAGTCAAGGAGGGAAAGACGGATGAGTTTATGATGGTAGACGGTTTTCTATTCAAAGAAAATCGATTGTGCATACCTGATTGTAGTTTGAGAATGAAGATTGTAAAAGAACTACATGAAGAAGGACATGTTGGGAGAGATCGTACATTACAGTTGATTTCACAGTCTTACTTTTGGCCATCGATGAGGAAAGAGGTGGAGAGGTTTGTGGAGCGATGTCATATCTGTCAGGTTTCGAAAGGAACTGCAACTAATGCTGGATTATATATGTCGTTACCTGTACCCACTAAACCATGGGTTGATGTGAGTATGGACTTTGTGTTGGGATTGCCGAGAACACAGCGGGGAAACGATTCCATTTATGTGGTGGTTGACCGATTTTCGAAAATGGCACATTTTATTGCTTGTAAGAAAACGGCGGATGCTGTTCATGTTGCTCAGTTGTTTTTCAAAGAGATATATCGACTCCATGGATTGCCAGAATCTATTGTGTCGGATAGAGATACTCGTTTTCTGAGTCATTTTTGGCTGAGTTTGTGAAAGATGGTGGGAACAAAGTTGAACTTTAACAGCGCTTATCATCCGCAAACGGATGGACAGACCGAGGTTGTGAACAGATCATTGGGAAATTTATTACGATGTCTTGTGCAAGACAATCTGAAGAGTTGGGATGTGAAGTTATGCCAGGCCGAGTTTGCCCATAATCATGCTGTAAATCGAAGTACTGGGTTCAGTCCATTCCAGATTGTTTATTCAAGCTTACCAAAGGGACCGTTGGATTTAACGGTGATACCACCCTCGAAGGGGACAGTTAAGAAAGCTGCTGATTTTGTTGAAGGATTGACAGAGTGTCATAAAACCGTTCAGGAACGATTGGAAAAGGCAAATGAGAAGTATAAACGATCTGCAGATTTGAAGCGAAGGAGTGTTGAATTTAATGAAGGTGATTTGGTTTATGCAGTGTTAACGAAAGATCGTTTTCCAGTGGGCGCTTACAACAAGTTGAAAGCCAGAAAAATTGGTCCTGTAGAGATCGTGAAACGGATTAATGAAAACGCTTATAAATTGAAACTACCGGCAGATGTGTACACGTCTGATGTATTCAATGTGAAACATCTCATACCATATCATGGGGATGAACTTATGGTGGAAGAGGATGGCGCAAATTCGAGGACGAATTTTTCTCAACCAGGGGAGGATGATGCAGGCCAAGTACTAAGTCGTGACCGACTTAAGGAAATTGAGGGTCTAAGTCGTGACCGACCTAACAAAGCTCTTAAGTCATTGGAACGACTTAGTGAAGAACGGCGACCTAACAAAGTTCTTAAGTCGTTGGAACGACTTAGTGAAGAACGGCGACCTAACAAAGCTCTTAAGTCGTTGGAACGACTTAGTGAAGAACGGCGACCTAACAAAGCTCTTAAGTCGTTGGAACGACTTAGTGAAGATAGGCGAGTTAACAAACAGTTAGATCGTATAGACGAGGCACGACCTACTGGTGAGGCAGTAAGACAGGAAGTAGCGTCTGGGATATGTCTTAAGTCGCGTGAAGCTGGATACCGTTGATTCTTACGCCGCGTTAACCTCTGCCGTTGATTCGTAAGTCGCTGATTTGTTATGTCGTCTGGTTTCTTAAGTCACTGCTGAGGATAAGTTATTGCCGAGCTATGATGAGTCGTTAAGTCGTCTACGACTTAAGTGTTGAGTCGTTGTATGGTATTATGTTGTATTTCTTTAAGTCGTATATCGCCATGTACTTAAGTCGTAAGTCGTAGATTTGTGTTTCTGTGTTGTAACTCGAGTAATGATGAGTCGCCATGTACTAAGTCGTATACTTCTAATTTGTGTTGTAATCTGATAAGTCGTGAACGACTTATGATGAGTCGTAGGTCGTAGGTGATGAGTCGGAAACAACTTAAGACTTGTGTAATTTTCTGTGGCATGTGTTGTAGCCTATAAATAGGCAAGTTGTGTCACTCTGTAAGGTTGTTGATTTTTGAATAAAATTCTCTTTGTTAGCTTTGTGTTTTCATTCAAATTGGTAGTTGAGTGTAATCTCCTATCTCCTCTTTCGGTTAATCGAGTGCGCTCGATTCAACGATTGTAGAAGCCGATTCGCGAAATCAAGTGCGCTTGATCAACGCTTGAAGAATTGAAGATCTTTGAACCCGGTATCGTGCGCGATCAACGAGTTCGGGATAGCTAGAATTCGGTATCTTCGGATCAACGAATTTGGGCATTTCAGTATCTTCCAATCCATCGATTACTACATTCATCGATCTACATTGTTTTGATTAATCCGCTGCGTCAATCATACACATCCAGGTCATGAAAGAGACAGTGCCTTCCTGATACCCTTTCGCGTTCTGAGGGTTCCTTCCTTGTCGGCCTTCGATAGGGAAGGCGATCTCGAGTGTCCAAGTATATTCGTTCCAATGTTGTATTCAACCCTGTGTAAGTGGAGAACTTTGGTTCTCCCCAGCGCTTCCTCTTCCCTTTATCCTTATCTTTATCAGAGCTTTCACCGAACGGTCCTCCTTCCTTAACCATGTTTACTTCCTTTGATTTCATATCCAGACATGCATCCTCTTGTCGAAGAAATCTTTCAGCTTCATGAAAGAATTCCCCGAGATCCAGTGGTGGGTCCCGTATCAATGACACTTTGAAATCCGAATTATCCTTGACTCCTGATACTGCAGCCATCAAAACCATTGATGGATCCGGCCGATCCACCGAAGCGACTGCTGCATTAAATCGGGTTAAAAAAGTCCTGAGCGATTCATCCGCCCTCTGCTTGACTGAAGTTAGTGTCATCACATTCTTTGGCTTTTTTATGTGAACTCGAAACTGTCAAGAACTTATCCACCAGTTCTGTCCACGTCCCAATAGATCTATCATCTAGCTGTCTGAACCACATAGCAGCTATATCTGCCAAGTACAGGGGAAAACACCGAGTCAAGACCTCCTCTGTTGTCCCCAGCACTTCCATATGCCTCGTGTACCTCATCAAGTGGTCAGTGGGATCCGTCTTTCCGTTGTATACTTCCAGAGTGGGTAGCTTGAAATCGGACGGATTCCTAGCTATCCTGATGTTCCGGGTAAATGGACTTTTGTTGACTCCCTCCAAATCTCTATTTGCCAGACCTCTACCAATGGTTCGTTTGATGATATCAGCCAATCCAGTGTCACCTACCAAGGGTTGGCCCCCGTCCATGTTTCCTAACTGCCCTCCAAGTCCATGAGGAAATTCTGATACATATTCCTCGTCACGTACTCTTGTATTCCTATTGGCGTCGGACCGCGTAGCGTCATCCGGTATCCCTCCACGGACTGGTCCAGCATTACCTGGTGGTGTGCCCCCGAGTCTAGATCCATTCAGATTGTTAGTTGTTTGCTGATTGGGAGATGCCCCCTGCTGAATCACTCCGTCTGCCTGCTGGTTGAGTTCCTCTGGTCCAGTTCCAAGAACTTGAGCACCTGCAGTTCCTGGTTGTCCAAATTGCCTAAGGAGAGCCTGCATCATCTCCTCATGCCGTTTCATCATCTGCTCCAGAATAGAATTCATCATAACATGCATCTCGTCCCGAGTTATGTAGATGGATGCACGATCCTCTCCAGCTCCAGAAGAGGCTGCTTGACTTCCTTCCTGATTGCTCCTTTCCGCTGCTTGCTTCCTTGTTGGTGGTCTAGCCATTGGTTTCTAAAATCCAAGTTCCCAAGCTTCTGAATCCAAAATCCAAGCTCCAAAATCCCTGAGTTCAGTTCTCGGTGAAAGCGCCAAAATGTTAGCGCCAAAATTAGTCACTGACACTTAAATCCAAGCGAAAGCACCCAATCACAGCTCATAGATAGGATATATGTAAAGAGTAATAATGTGAAGAACAATCAAAACTCAAATGAAAGCAGTAAAGAACAACAGATTTTATAGTGATTCGGCTAACTCCGGCCTACGTCCACTCCAGAAGTTTTATTTTTATTGCTGTAATAATCGATTACAGTTACAAAAATGATAGAGTAGCCTTAGCCTTAGAAAGTAGAAAGTCAGAGAGCACATGAGAAGATCCCCTTTTCTTAAGCCCTACATGCTGTATTTATAGATAAATCCCGAGTTACTGGGCTTCCTGAGTAGTCCGGGCCCATCAAGACCATAGCCGAGCCAACATCCTTCATCATGGTACGAGCGACTTCCTGTGGCGACTTCCTGTAGCGACTTCCTGTGCCGAGCGACTTCCTGTAGCGACTTTCTGTGCCGAGCGACTTCATTACCTATCCATCCAGTCGACTCAAACCTATCGCACTCCATTCTCGATAACTGAGAACTCGACTTGGTTCAATCCGCCGGTCCGCGGCCTTGCCGAAAGGCGGGTTAACAATTCCATTTTTGTGAAGATGGTGTTTATAGTGTAGTTAAAAATCTCAAAGCTCCATTTCATTTCAAAGTGTAGCACAAAAAATCGTAGACTGTATAATGTGGTGTAGCGAAAGACTTTAGCAGATCATCACCCCCCCCCCTTTATGTTACACAATGTATTTTAGACAGTGAATTTTTATCAAATCTAAGATGCAAATAAAAACACAATAAAATCTTCACTTTCGAATATGATCTTAGATGCTATAAGAACATGTTTACAAAGTTGATTTCATTTCGAGTTGCACGACCCTAAAAATGATTAAGGTGTAGCCTAAGGGGTGAGTTAATCCATCCCTACTATACATACATGCACTTCTCTTTCGCTACCCTTGTTGCTTTTAAAGCTACCAATTCAAAACGAAACGAAATTTTAGGAAGTTTAATTTATACTATAAACATTATATGCACAAAAAATGAGATCATTTCAAAACTTATCGATTTGAAATATTTTGAATCCGTTCGAGTTAGCCAAATTTTGTGAAGATGACCTCGAACAATGCAAAAACATATGTTATATATCTACAAGTTTTCATTCGATTTTGAATTATGTAGCATCATGGGATGTGTGTACATGGGTTGTAGCGGAGAGGAGTGTAGCGGAATCATTCCCATATCACTGTGTGCGCGCTCGTCAAAGTTGTCGTGTAAAAACTTAGTAAGAACCTATTTTAAGAAATATTGTTGTAGGCAAAAGTGCAACAGATATGATATAACATAGTGGCTCCCAAAAAAAACAAAACAAAAACGTACATCGATAGATGTGCGCTCGGAATACAAAAGAAGAAAACAAAAAAGGGTGCAAAATACGTATTTACACAACAGAAGCAAAAGATACTAAATGACTAGGCTCATAGAGACTAAACCTTAGTAAGCCTCCGGCGGTATCAGCAAAAAATGTGATAACAAATGTGCGAATATGGCGTATGGTGTGCAGGCTCAACTAAATGCTAGTACGAAGAAAAATAAGACAATGCAATGAACAGCTAGAAATGCATGTCCGTGTATATAAATTAAATTCAACCAGCATCTAATCTCCAACTACTAACGTACAGTATATGTGTGTTCCCAGCAAATTTTCCACAATTTTAAAATAAACTCAAACGTATAAATTGGACTACAAAACGATGAAAGAATGAGTCAAAAAGCTTAAAAGATGTCAAGATTGAAGAAACTAAAGATTTGGTTAAGTTTCGAAAATTCATAATTTGGTTGGTACCGACCATAATTTGGTTGGTATCGACCATAATTATGGTCGGTACCGACATGATTTTAATACTTCAAATCATGTCGTTCTTCTTTCCTATCTTCACGAATATGATATCTTACTTGTTCTTTCATGATCTAACGACTATGACAGACGATTCCAGCTATAAACAAAGAGACTAAAGCAACGTAGAGGAGGGATTGGATCTTTCTCTCTTCTCTTAGAAACTCTAGCAAATCCGAGATCTACTAGATTGTGGTTGTAATTGTTGTATTCGAAAGAGAGAACATCAATAAAAAGGAATAAGTGGACATAGTCCGGAAAATTTGTCTAACCATTATAAAAACTGTGTTTTGTTCTTTTTCTCTTAATTTTCTTCATTTTTTATTTTATCTAATTCGATTTCATCGATTTCGAGGTGTTGTGTCACTTCTTGATCAAACATTTTTGATGTTTTCACTGAGAAGAAACTTAGATCTGAAATTTGAAGAAGACGAAGATGCTTACTACAAAAGTCATTACAGGACCAAGCCAGGGCATGGGCCAACCATGAGGTATCTTCAAGTTCAAATCCGCTTTATATCTTTGTTACCAAAGAGGAGATTGAAAGGATGACGAAGATGCAAACTAGATTGCTAGCACGGCAAGAAAAGATGCTTAATGGATTCTTCCGAATGATGGAACAGCAAAAGACGGTTGGAGTTCAGAATCAAAGGTCGGAAGGCGAAGCGAATGCACAAACGAACGGAGCAGAACAAAACGGGCCAACCCCCTGCACTTGAACAGGTCGGTACCAACCACATTCAGGTTGGTACCGACCATAATGGTCATGGGGCATGGTTGATTTGGGTCTTGGGCAAGCTGAGATTCCGAGAACGAACGATGTTGGAGTCAAAGATGCGGATCAGA
Source organism: Allium fistulosum (assembly GCA_030737815.1). Lineage (NCBI taxonomy): Eukaryota > Viridiplantae > Streptophyta > Magnoliopsida > Asparagales > Amaryllidaceae > Allium > Allium fistulosum. The sequence goes on along the minus strand of CM060905.1, from coordinate 489,253,766 downwards.
ATGCGAATGTACAACCACAAAGGTTACAACCAGAAGTTCTCCGTTGCAACGGGGCAAAGTGAAGAGTTGGATTAGGGACGTGCTGAGCCCTAGAGATTTATGTTAAACGACAATGACATGAGTGTTGATATGGTAAGACAGATGTTTAAAGGTGGAGCACCTGATAGGAGTTTGAAGGATGTAAACATAAGCTCATTTACACCGAACATCTTATACGTAAGGAATCGACCTGATTTCAAACTGCCAACATTAGAAATGTATAACGAAAGAACGGATCCAACAGTCCACTTGACGAGGTGTATCCAACACATGGAAGTGTTAGATGCTTCAGAGAAGATGATGAGACGGTGTTTTCCATTGTATTTAACAGGTTTATTAATGATGTGGTTTCGTTAGCTCGAGAATGGGTCAATCAACATAGAATTAGCGAAGAAGTTTATGAACCAGTTCAGAGTTCAATTACAACGACCAAGAAATGTGATGACACTTTCGAGTGTAAAGCAGAGGGCCGATGAGACCTTATGGGGTTTCTTAACAAGATTCAATGCAATAGCCACTGCGGAGTAAAAACTAAACCCGTCAATAGTCCATATGACGGTGGTTACCGGAGTTGTCCGTAAGACTGATTGCAAGTTCGCTTTGAAGAGAGATCCACAAGTTGATCTTATGGATTTCTACTATTAAGCTAAAAGATATCTATACCAGAAGGATGCTGAAGCTGAGAGTGCCGAAGTCAATGTCGTGGATGATGAAGGATTATCCAAGACAGGATATGAGAATGATAAGGAAAAATGAAAAGCCGATGATGGCTCGGAGGATAGAAACGAATAAAGAGGGAACTGAAGTTTTCCTCTTATGCTGAACTAAAGGAGACCCCGACGCTGATCTACTTGGATAACGAGGGCAGATTCCCTTCTGAAAACCAGCGAGGAGAGAACTCGTGGATTGAGAGAAAAAATCTGGAAAATACTACCCATTATATTAGCTGTATGGGCACGAAAATTAATGAATGCAGACACCTATATGACTTGATAGAGGAGTAAGTTTGGAATAACTGATTTCAACAATATGCAAGGAATTAAACTGCAATGATGCAGTAGGAACAAGCACTCTCTGTGATGGATATACCCGGACGGAGCCAAGGATCTAGGCCAAGAATAGTTATCTTCTAATCGGGATGGATCGAATTTAGGTTTATTTTCTGCACTTTACTTATGTCTTGAATAAATTATGAAGGTTTACCATCGGGCTACTTACACATGTATGGGATCTCGATCAGTCCCAAGGCATGCTTTGAGTTAAGGTCTGAGGATAATCATTAACTGGATTAGATTTCTTGATTTTTACTTGATGTGTGATTTAAACTTTATGAATAAATGATTGATTGATATTTGGATTTGAAAAACATTCGAATATGATAATTTATATTGATATCGTTACGAATCACCAACATAACTTGGTTATTCTTTAAAAACCTGATATATAAACTGATAGGACATATTTTCCCCGACCGGAAAGACCGAGCAATGAACCATGAACTGCAAGTCTCCTCACCGGAGAGTGAGCGGATGGACGCGCTTGGATATTGGGTCCCTTTGCCCGAGAGCAAGCGGATTGGGCTCAATCTGGATTTACATGTGATCCGAAGAGATCAAAAACTAAGGCTATGTTTGGTTTACCGTTTTTAGTTGAGTTTTCGTCCATATAAAAATACGCACGACGCATGTATATTATGAAAAATGACCATTTTAGAAAACGAATTTAACACACAAAATAGAAAACAATTTTTTTCATTTTTCGTGTTTTGAGAAAAACGGAAGCACGAGCAACAATTCATCCTTCCGTCGTTCCTCCATCAACTTCGTGGTCCCCTTCAATCTTCCGTTCATCCCTTCCGACCTTCCTTCATTCTTCTCATATTTTATAATTAATGTTGAAAACTCAAAACATAAAATACAAAATAAACCAAACGACCCCTAAAGTTTTGGATTTCAACGCCAATTTTTTTTTAAAAACAATTTGATAATGATTACTGAATTATGTCATCCTCTCGATTCGGTTTGACCTACTTATGATAGGATGATAGACGATACTAGACAATTTATAAGTAATGCCATAATCGATGGCAATACACTCCGCGATTAATGATTCATAATTACCTGATATATAATTTGTCCATGATAGTTAAATCCTATGAGAATACGGGACGGTATTGATAATTATATATGATATGTTGAATGCCGATGAAACATAGAATACTTATGATTAATGACTAACATTTTGACAAGAAGTTAAATCCTTAGCTGTGATAGGTCTAGAACGACCTTTGAGTTGCAGATAAGTCCGAAGGAACCAGATGATACGCCACAATTAGTCCAGTAGATAGTTAGAGAGTTCAACTGCTGACAATTTGCTAGTCTCGATATTTGCTCTTGAGCAAAGTACATCTTATATTCACAAAACGTACTTTGAGCGATAAATGTTTCCAGCAAATTTTCTAGTCTCAGAACAAACTCGAACAGATAAACCGAACTACAAAACGATGAAGGAATAAGTCAAAAAACTTGAAATATGTCAAGATTGAAGAAACTAAAGATTTTGCTAAGTTTCGAAAATGCATGATTTGGTTGGTACCGACCATAATTTGGTTGGTATCAACCATAATTATAGTCGGTACCGACATAATTTTGGTACTTCGAATCATATTGTTCTTCTTCCTATCTTCACGAATCTGATATCTTATCTGGTCTTTCGTGATCTAGCGACTATGACGGACGATACCAGCTATAAATAGTGAGACTGGAGCAACGTAGAAAAGGTTGGATCTTTATCTCTTCTTCTTTTAGAAGCTCTATCAAATCCAAGATCTTCTAGATTGTGGTCGGATTTTGGTTGTAACTGTTGTATTCAAAGAGAAAACATCAATAAAAAGGATTAAGTGGACACAGATCGGAGAATTTGTCGAACCACTATAAAAACTTTGTATTTTGTTCTCTTTATCTTCATTTTATTTTGTTTAATTCGAATTTCACTCAAGGTGTTGTCACTTTTTGAAATCCAAAATCTTCTAGATTGTGGTCGGATTTTGGTTGTGATTGTTGTATTCCAAAGAGAAAACATCAATAAAAAGGATTAAGTGGACATAGACCGGAAAATTTGTCGAACCACTATAAAAACTTCGTATTTTGTTCTCTTTGTCTTCATTTTGTTTTGTTTAATTCGAATTTCACCGATTTCAAGGGGTTGTTACTTTTTGATCCAACAATGTGCTATAACACAAAATTAGAGTGATGCTAAATATACCAAATTAAGTACTTGATTAATACCAAAAAATTGTCATCGTTTTTCCCTTTTGCACTTAAAAATGCCACTGATACTGATATTCTACACCTATTACATCTTCCTCTTCTCCCGATAAAATACACGCAATCAAAATTTTCCTTAATAATGGATTTCAATCCTTCTAATGGCTTTCAAGTATCTTGCATATGTATCTTTTATTTTGTTCTTATTTTAAATTTCATCATTATTTCAAAATTAATAGCGTTATCATATTTTAAATTTTCAAATATTTTCCGTTGTTTATTTACACAAATATTACTATGTTGTTCGTCATTTCGTCGGTACTATAATCCTTGTAGAAGAAGTAAACCACGGAGAATTCAATGATTTGATTTTGAAATTTTTTAGTATTTGATATTTGAAACTCGAGGCGGGTTTATACAACCGTTTATAGTGTAGGATAGATGTGTATAGAAAACCATATATTACATCAATATGAATTAATACTCTTTAGCAGCAATTGATAACCTACTCCAGTTATTAATAAAGGTGCATTTATACCCGACTTTAACATCACAAACAAGTGTATATTACCGTTCATTGTTTTTTATTGATTACTATCAAGATGATTTTTATGTTAATTTGAACACAAGGGGAGATGTCAAAGCTACCGATGATATTAAAATTGATGATGTTATTATCGAACAAGAGGTGGAAAAAAATCACGACTGTGTGGGTGATATTCAAAAATTGTACATAAAAAAGTGGCTAATGTATTTAGGGTTAATAGCTATGTGGTGTATTTAGGGTATTAATAAAGGGATATTCAAAAGGATGTGGTATTTTCAAGACAGGTTAAAACCCAGTGTTTTTCTTTTTTTATGTATTAAGCAACATTCATTGTGTTAAGGCACGGTATTGACAATTATAACCTTGTATTGCCACTAAGTTCAAGTGCGAATCCAAGGACAAATTGGTCAACTTTGTGCAATGACAATTACTTCCCACTAAAAAATAAACACAAGTGAGAAAAAATATATACATGCGACGAAAAGCTAAATCAGCCTGATTAACACCAAGATCAACATCTAACCTGCTTGGAAAAGGCCTTCCTCGATCACCTGCTGCAGCACCATAACCAGGGCCCATCATCCCATTAGGGCGACCTCTGTCATGAAGAGGACCCCACCTTTTTGACTTTCCACCATAACCACCACGTGCTACCATATCATGTAACTGAGGAGGAACATGCTGACCGGCCCCTTCCAAAACTTTTACAAGTTCAAAAGAGTACTTCGAATCCTGGTCGGTAAAGAAGGTGTAAGACACTCCTGTAGCACCTGCCCTTCCTGTTCTTCCGATTCTATGAACGTAGTCCTCAACGCCAGTTGGGAAGTCGAAATTTACAACCACCCTGTGATTTAATTACACATTTTATAACTGTCAGATATTTCAAAAATACAAGACATGCAGCTGATGTGACTGGTTGAACAAAAGCACAGATTTTCAGATATTTCTGACTTGCCCTTTCATGACTAGAAACGAACTGGTTGTTCATAATTCAAATATCGCTCTCAATGAATTAGAAAGGTAAATCAAACAGAGAACCCCAAAATTTGAATCATCGTTGTAAACCCCTCAACTAAATAGTAAATACAGTTATACGTTACTTTGTAACAACAGAAATGAAAAGAGAGAGAGCTAATGTGCACTGATGCTTCATACATCGAGTATATTTGGAAACCAAAGGCAATAGAGTTTTTGCTTAGAAATCTTCTGATTTTAAAAAGCTAATAAGTTGAAAAATAATATTGTTACAATATTTTTCAGTGTAGTTAAAATACTTTCTTTCAAATAAAGTTGTCTTGTTATGCATCAACATTGATTATTAGTTTTCCTTTAAAAGCAAAAGATTTGCATTATGGAAGCATCCAAACAGGCCCTTGGGTCTTTTGGATGCTTAAATTATACTTTTTGCTTTTAAAACCAAAAGTTAAAAAGTCAATTTGGATGAGAAATAATTAACAGTTTTGAATAGTTACTTTTCACTTAATTTGAAAGAAAATAATTTTTGTTTTTCGACTTTTATAAGCTTAGTTAGCCGGTATTAATTTAAATTTTGAACTTATGCATAAATGTTTTGCCATATTGACTTTTCAACTTTCTGACCCTAAAAAAAGACACTTTTGGAGTACGCATAAGCTCTGCTGCTTTCAATTTTCAAAGATCCCCTTAGCAAGTCATGGTCAGAACCTGATATCTTTTATGTCCAAGCCTCTAGCAGCAACATCAGTAGCCACAAGAATCGGGCATCTTCCAGTCCGGAAATTGTCCAAAACTCTATCACGTTCATTTTGATTTTTGTCGCCGTGAATGGCAGCAGCACCAAACTGACGAGCAAGGTTTCTTGCTAGTTGGTCACACAGTTTCTTTGTTGAACAGAAAATTATGACTTTAGATCCTGGCTCTTGAGATCTCAGAATATTCTCCAATCTTCTTTGTTTCTCAATTGGTTTCATAATCTCTACATGCTGAAAAAAAAAGCAGGCCAAGTAATTTTAGATATCTGACAGCATGTATAAGAAAGATAACATTGTCAAAATATCCCAAGCTTAATAAGGGTTCGTAAAACACCTGAGCATATTATGTATGCTAGAATTCTCAAGCTCATCAAATTTTGTAGCGAATCAACTTAATATGGGACAAATGCAAGTCGGCCATGTAGAAGTTTTTCGCTCATGTAATCATGTGCAATGTGTACCAGTTTATTTAGCAGTTGTTGTCATTTGTTGCGCATTTCTGGTATTTAAAACAATTTTCGGTATTTTAACATACAGTTTAAGAGATCCTTTGACATCTATATGCCATGCCTGCTAAGCAAGAGTATTTAGATCCCTTTTCGAGAAACTAATATGGAAGGCACTTATTATACACACCTGAGTAATAGATTTATTGGCAACAAGCTCATCAATATTCCCGATGTTAACTTGAATAGGATGAACAAGCAAATCCGCTGCGATTTTACGAACTTCTTTAGGCCATGTGGCAGTGTACATAAGGGTTTGGCGATGCTTTGGTATTTCTTCAACAATTTTACGTATCTGAGGCTCAAAACCCATGTCTAACATACGGTCAGCTTCATCTAGAACAAGATATGAAACTTGTCCGAGGCTTATTCGTCTCATTTCCAGTATGTCATTTAATCTCCCAGGAGTTGCAACTACAACATCTACCCCACGGGATAAGTCTCTCAACTGGGGTCCTTTCGGGGCACCTCCATAAATGCACTAGGAGAAGAGGAAAAAACAGAAAATGGTTCAAATAAAAATAATCAATTAATAAAAAAACTATTAAAAATATATAATAAAGCAATAAAGAAAAGTATTATAAACAGGATTATTTTATCAAAAAGTGGCCTTGCAAAACATAAAACCAAATCAGTCCACTTTCAAAACATGGTACACATATAGTTATGTTTCTGTCACGTTGACCCTGATTCAGCATATTATATTGGAGCAATTTGAAATCGCACCAATGCAATTTCATCAAAAAGGAATTTTACACGGACACAATTTGGAACTGCTCTAGTGCAAATTTAAATATAAGATAAAACACATTGGCACGGTTTAAAATTGCACCAATATAAAAATCCAAACTTAGCGCCATCAAGGCAGAAACATGCCTGCATTTGTGATACATATTGAAAGGGGTCTCTTTTTTTGGATAACTTCTGAAAAGTGAGCAAAAATTATCCCAAAAAAAAGCTTTAGATATATGACAATGCATTTACGGCGATACCATGATATGGCGCAAAAAAAAAACTGTGAAGTACCACCACCAATATTAGAGTGCCTTAGTGCTGTATTATGTCATGACTCATTTATGCTTATTATAGCTTAATATACAACACGTGTTAAATATTCAAGTCTGGCATAATTACACCAATGTAATAAAAAGAGAACACCACATAAAACTAACCGTGCATGAGATTCTAGAAGATATTCCAAACTTAACAGTTTCTTCTTGTATCTGAGTAGCCAATTCCCTTGTTGGTGCCAGAACTAACACAGTGGGACCCATCCTAGGGTTATTGCAGGTTCTCTTGATATGAAGAAACCCTGGGATGAGATAACCTAAAGTTTTCCCTGAACCTGTTTTGGCAATTGCCACCACATCGCGTTTCCGCAAGGCAATGGGCCATGACTGAGCTTGGATAGGAGTAGGAGCTGTGAAGCCTGCTTTATGAACCTGAGTAGTAGGGGGTTGTGAAGGGTTATTAAATGACTTCAAAACTATGACTTTTCTCTTCATGGATTAATTTGATATGCAGCCTCTATGTTATGGGACTAAGTGGCAGCCTGAACCAAGTCACGCAAAACTTGCAGCTGGTGACTCAGAAAGGGCATGTCAATGCTCAGTCCACATGGCACCTGACAAATTATGCAAGCCACCCTGACAAGGGCAGCACACCGCAGCAGTGTGTACGACATTAGCTCCTGTCTGGAGCAAATATCGCACCTATGAACAAATCATACAAACAGACATGAAACTCATAACTGAAAAAACCACTAAAATTTATATGCAGGAAAAAGTCAGTAGTTTCCAATGAAGAAAACTACAAATGGAAAGGATAAGAAAATATTCATGTAGGAAAGCTTTATAATACCTCTTTGAGAATTTCTGAGGGAAAACCTGTTGATTCAAAAGTCATGAAGGGGGCAGGAACATCATCACCCTATGAAAAAAATTTACATATAAATGATAATCACAAAAGAAAAGAAAAAAAATACAGCAATTAATAAGAACGGCAGACAAATATCTAAAGTGGGATCTGTGTTTAAAGTATACTCGGGGATGGATCTATAGATAGATAGTATGTTAGTAAGCATGCTAATTAACATGAATCCAAACTTGCTAATTAATATGAATCTAAACTCTTGACTTTCAATATTGGGGAGCTCGGTTGAATGCATGTTATATCGAATTATGTTACACATTTTTATATTAAACTTCTATGAAATCAAAATTGTAATCTGCTTTTCACTCTACAAATGCACAATCACCTTATATAAAATTATACGAGATGACTGGTTGAGCGGTAAGATTTATCACAAGCAAGGGAATGCAGAAACAAAAAAGGCCACATCAAGTTAAATTATATTTTATGGACCCATACAAACAGAAAAGGGAAAAGAACATTAAAGTAATGAACTGAAAGATAATTAATTCCTTTCACTGATCCCACGGAATATCAATTAAAAGTAACAAGTACGTTGACAAAAACTATTCAATTTTTATGGATGAAATATTGTAATCGGTATCTTTTTTAAAAACTTAAGGCAAGAACAGACCAGGAAGCAAAGTATAGAAACTAACAGCAAAGGGAAAGAAAAAAATTAATAAAGAACTATAATATAGAGAAAACCAAAAAGAATGAAGAAACCTAAACTGAAAGAGGAATATCAGATTGAAACAGATAAAGTGAATAGGATCAACAGCAATGGATGCAATTTTTATAAATCTGCTAGCTAGTCTCTTAATTCTTGAATTCCAGCATAAGTACTAGCCCTTGCTAGATCCCACACGCATCCGCCTATGGTTATAATATATATAAAATACTAAAGTGCAGCTTAATTGAATGCCAAATTGAAGCATGAGAAAAAAGAAAATGAACATAATTCACATGCACAGCACCTGTCCTAGAAACTTCAATTTCTATCAGGACAAAACTACAAACCACTCTGCTTTCTTAAAAGGTGAACCCGATGCAATAAAAGCTTAATGCTTGGTTTAACTAATAACTATGCCTTCGGTCAGTGGTTAACAGACCCTTTAAAATCATTTACTTAAACAGAACCCATTCGTAAACATGACCTGACATTCTATGCAATTTGAGGTAATATAAAAACTACGGATTAGTGGAAGTACCAGAGGTTAAAGACAAAGGATAAAAACCAAAAGAAGGTGCACGCGAAATCATCTTCAGAAGATAACTGCCTTTCCTAATCCCCAACAAGCCACTTGAAATAGTAATAACATACATAGAAGAAAAGGAAAAAAGAAAATAGTATCAATGATACTAAAGTAGGAACAGATCAACTTCATCTTTTCAAAACATTTGCCTCAACAAGTTCAGTACAACAAAATCCGAGTTTCCACAACCAATGTAACGCCAACAAGGGATCGCATTGACGAACATACCTTTATGGGGAACAAATCATATCAGATAGATGGTAGAACTAGATATATCACACGCCATAAATGAAGATTAGTTGTATCACCCTAAATAGCTCCAGTGAAAGATACAATCACTCTAGCAGGCTGCATCCATCAACTTAATCAGGCAACCCAAAAGGCATGGACAAAACAGTATTTGCTATTAATGTGTCCCAATATTCGTTGTTCCGAGTTATCCATTGACTTAATTACAACAAAAAATGCCTCGGCAGCATTCTCTGTCATGGATGTTGAGATTGTGACAGTCTATCTTTCACATGGTAGAGAAAAATAGTAGACTGCTTTTTTGTGTGATCCCCATGAAAAATATCTCACAGTTTAAGTGAAATGACAATGAGAGTGTAGCTTTGAAGAGAGAATTTCAAAATGCTAAAAGAATGAGCAGCAGCATTTTATGGGATCAGATATTTGGATGCTTGAACTTGTTTACATATAGGTAACGTAGCTCCACGGTTACAGCAGTATATGTGGAATCAGATCTATCATCTATGATATATCCACTCTCCAGATTATTGGACACTCCTTTCAGCTCAAATCATTTATATTCAAGCATTAGGAAGTTTCATCGAACTTCCAGATGCACAGAACCTCAATGCTAGGAATTTCTGAATATACATGACAATATTCCCCATTTTGTTGTTGATTAGCACATAAAAGAAACACCTCATGTTGTCAACCTTTTGAGTTTTCTTTGTTGTTCCCATCTAGAAACCAGGAGCTTCGTAAGCTATCCACGATGACAAATCTGGGAGATTTTTGAAGATTTGGCATCAATCCTATATACATAGATGATCAAGGTTTCCTACAGAAAGCTAAAGGGTCCTCGAGTTACAGAACAGAATACTTGATTCACACAACAGCGCCATATAGAACACAAGTCAATACAACCTTTATATTATAAGAAAATATGCACAAATATCTGACATGTCTCTTGCAGAACTGATGCTTGTAGTTGCACAAAAAATAATTACAGAAAAGAGCATTATTGTTTCTTACATTTTGGAGAAGCTAATGAAGCCTAATATAGCAGAAAGCCAGAAAATTTAAACACACCAAAAATAAGGCCCTAATATTTCACTCTTTCCATCACCTTATGTGCCATTTTAGGTTCCAATTATCACAGGAAAATACAGGTTGCTGCTAGCTTCCAAATGATTATAATTTGATATTTTCAAAATCTTGTTTGCAAACACCATAAATACCCCTAGTGACCAGTTGCTAGAAGGAAACAAATCAAAACATTCAACTGCTTAATTGACAAAACATCGATATAAAACAAAAAGGGCAAATCTGAAGTTAAATATAAAACAAATTCATGTAGCAGTTAAAAAGGAAATCATGTATGATAACTTTTGTGAGTTATTATTATGTGTGAAATGTCTTCGAATCACAACAAACAAAAATAAGGGAGTATTAAGGTTTGTTAAATGAGATTATCAACTTACAACGGCAGTTATTTCATTCTTGCGACGGTAAGCTTCTGCTAATAAACTACCATTGGCATCTGAGCGGCCATCACCTTTTGCAGGTTCCCTTGAATTATGTGCACTATGACCACTGCCTCGTAACTCTACGCACAAACGATCATAGGGCTGATCATCTTGATACTGAATGAAGATTTAGATTGTCAATTATAATTTGTCAAAGAAATTTGCCACAACATGCTTGCAGCTTAAATTTCAGAAAGGAAACCAAAAAAAAGCTCTCTTTTCTCCCACTAATGGGCATCCACATATAATTCAATGTGTCTTTCAGATTATTGGATAGTGCAATTTGCAATTAAGCAAACAAAATTAAGTGCGCTAACATGATTCACAGGAAAAATAACATTTTTATCAAGTTATTAAGTTAAAATTCCATGTTTGTTAAGTGAAATTCAATTATTATCTTACCATGTCTACATAAATAAAACTTCATAATAGTTACAAAAATAATTTAGATGTTTTTTTCATCTTAGCATTTGTAAGGTGCAGATTGAAAATTGAAACCCAGTTGATACATCATTCTTCATTTCCTTAATTATGTAGAGATATTCAAATATCAACCAATCATGCATATCATGCATATGTTATAATTGTAAATTCACCATCGTTGTACCCTTACCCTGCATTGGGGTAACCAATAATGAGCAATTTCAATATTATGATGGTACATTTACTGATGTCTACAATAATTGTAACAGTAATTAAAACTCAAAACCAAGGTTAACGGTAAATTTAGCAGCATACATGAATATAAATATGTGTGTGTGTATGTGCGTGTGTGTGTATTGTGTGTGTGTGTGCGCGCGCACGCGTGTGTGTATTGTGTGTGTGTATATGTATAATTTATATTGTCATTGTTAAATTGAAAGATCAAATTCACTTTTATAGAATTGCATGAAGTTTTAGTATTTAATTTATGAAGCTTTAATGTTTTTCGATGTTTGATTAGTGCTAACATAAGCTCATTATTACATTGTTCGTATTTTTTATTTCAAATATAAAATATAAATCATTTGTATATTTTCATATGTTATTAAACTAACATAAAATATAAAGGTGGAACCCAGTACACGAGACTTCCGCACGATAGCGGGCTCTGGGGAGGTAGATAATGCATGCAGTCTTTCCCTCGCATTGCGAAGAGGCTGTTTCCAGACTCGAACCTGGACGTCCAGATCATCATGCGGGTGACCTAACCGTTGCGCCAAGGCTCCACTCTAAACACATAAAATATAAAATGATTAAATGTCCGAACAAATAAAGTTGCTAGATAAAAAAACATTAGTTATAGATAAAGTATAAATTATATCTTTTTCAAAAAATAATAGCAATTTACATATTATTAGCCATGGCAAATTTACCATTTTCGACTAACTGTTACCAATCGATTAGTATACCGATCACTGATTTACCAATATAATGGTAACAGCCATTTTATTACTAATAAATATTGATACAGTTGCGTTTTTCTCGCATATGTAGCATAGCAGTGGCAATCATTACCACAACACTCTTGCATTAATCATCTCCATTTACATTTATTCACCTAAAATGCAAAATTACGGAGTTGTATGTAAGCTGTTTTCATTTTAACCAACAGCAGTAAGTAAAAATAAATAATATCGGCAAAACTTGTATGATTTTGTTTCAATATAATATCCACAATCAACGATCATGACACCACACTAGTGTTTATCGTGTAGGATAAAATTAAACTAGGTGTACTTATCTCAAAGTGGGGTGGCTGTTAAAGGCTTACCATGGTCATAACCACGTAATAAATGGCCAAATTTTGGCTTTTTTGGTACATTATGTGCCATGCTTTCATAAACTAGAATTTCCCATTTGATTTTCATGATCTACCGAGCAGGTAGATTATAAAAGCTAGCCTATAAGCCGGTTCAACCCAAATATAAGATATTTTCATGAGCTTATCACCCTTGTTGTCCTTGGTTGGGAATTATTAACTCTTTAAGCAGTTAACAAAATACTATATTCATTTTACCCAGTCTCCATTTTATCCAGCACGTCTTTCTTGCTCTCTCTAATTCAACACATATATTATTTTAACATATCCAATTTGATCGGCAGTACAACACCGGCCAGACCGTGTTTTTCCCCTAAACTACCCAGGTATACTGCTGGTCGAACTGAATAATTTGTGGAAACGGTTTCATTTTTTCCCCCTTTTTTCTTCTCTCTGGGTAATTTAGAGATGGTTTTTGGGTTTTTAGAACCATTTTGAACTATTTTGTTGGCTGTGTTTGTTTTTAATCAGAAGGTCTGAACGCAACTTCTGATTTATAATTCAGAACTTTATATATACCCATTTACAAATGGTGCTAACACAATCAAAAACCAAAAACTCAAAGAATTACAATCTATACCTGATTATTCCTCGATTTACTATCAACTCTCTTTTCCGCTTTCCGGACATCCTCTCTATGAACGGAAGAACTCACAGCCTTTTTTGAAGCCACCTTATCTTTAACAGGCTTCTCATACTGCGTGGCATTAGTTTCTGTGTTCCAATAATAAATATATCCAGTGCTTCCATCTACTAACCCTTTCCAAGGCAACGGCAGCGTCGGATCTTCCGGCGCGTATCTAGGCCCACTACTGCCGCCATTGTTGACCGACTCTGAAGGCATAACAATTGATGGAAAGAATTGACTGACTTGGAGATTAGGGTTTGAGAAGAAGAAAAGGGGATCTTTGTTCTTTAGCGGGAAATCAATGGAACCATACTTCTAAATACAACTAACATTGCTATTTTATTATTTGGTAAATACATGTTTATTCAAATGAGCAATTTTTGTTAATGACAAGAGGGTACTTTAGAACATTAATCTTGATGTCTGTCGACATGACCTCTAAAGCATATATAAGTTAAATCTCTCTAACCACTTGACATAGATCTCACCGCATTAGAAAATTACTTTAAAAGAAAAAACGCAAGACCAATATTAGTTTGAAGGAAATGACATTTACTGTTTTTCATTCTAAGTTTTAAAATGTATTTTCTTCGTTCAAAAAGTGTTAAAAATGCGGCTAAATTTTTTCTTCTTCCAGTATTTTCCTATATTAATTCAAATAATAACACTTAATTTTGACCTGCACAATGAAAATATTAGATATAAAGTGTGTCCACATGTAACTGAAATAATTTGGTTGATTCTGTTTGATTGTTAGTTAAATGGTTGAATTTGATTTTACTCTCGTGATTATTTGCTTCTGTCAGTTTCAGTTTTTAGTATTTTAAAATCAAAACAACCAATTAAACCGAATATAAAACTTAAATTAATTATAGAAAACATAGTTATCAACGGAAAAAATATTTTTATATTATCGTCTTAACAATGTTGTTAACCCAAAAAATGGATCAGCACCTTGGATTGAGTATGAAAGCACCAGCCTTATTTATCAAGGCAAATAAAATAGAAAAGACAATAGTGAATCGCAAAGAGTAAATGAACAAGAGATTTTTATAGTGGTTCGGCTGTTAACGAAGCCTACGTCCACTTTATAACTTTTATTATTGATTGACTGCAATTACAAATTGAATCTGATTACAATGTAACTGAATCTTGTAAGTTAGATCAAGTCACCAGTGTTAGAGTCCACTAGAGAATCACAGTGAATCATGTAGATGACTGTTGTGTGGGAGTAGAAGAGTGAAGAGTAGATTGTGTAGAGTTTCAGCAGCTAGTTTAGAAGATCATGTTTATGTTATAGGTAGAATTGTATTTACAGGGACTGGAGAGCTATTGGGCTAGGTCGCCACGCCAGAAGCTTGCCTTTGGAAATACAAAGGTGCTTCATAGCCAACCGAGTCAATTTGATGGATCGCTAGCGATCCATAGTGTAACAACCCGAAATTTAACCCGTAATAATTAATTCGTTAATTAATTAAATAATAAAATAACTTTGTAAAATTATCAGAATTGAGCTACGGGAGTTGCACCATTGTGTTCGTGGTAATTTTCTGGTTAATTTCCATATATAGAACGTCAAAATCTGAGTTAATATGAGCAAGGAACAAAATAATCAAAGAAACGAATATATATATATATATACATACATATATATATATATATATATATATCTTATATATAAAGCGAATACTTGAGGAGGTGAAGCCTTTTTCGGATTGCCAAAAATGTCCTTTCCGATCTCCACCAGGTTTTAAATTCCTTATATAATGGATGAGGGTATATTTATCTGTCCACTCTCCACCTGCTCCGCAATCGGTTCACTGCCACGTTTTCCCACCACGTCTGCAAATACAGTTCTACAAATGAAGCCTTTATTTTCCACGTTCTCAACTCATTGCTCCCTTCTCTTCTATGACTCCATTCCTCAACCCTTTTTCTTCATCCTCTCAATTTCCGACCTTACACGCTAGCGTCATCCCTGCCCAAAAGCTTAGCGGGAGTTCCTGATCTAGGAGGCATGAGATGTGAAGCAGACAATTCATCAGATCCCAGACTTCTTCCAGGCCACCAAGATCTGTGCCTTCTTCTCACCCAAACTATCTTCCTCATTTCCATCCGAAACTCCCGTCGAAACCGCAGTTGAAATCGATCCACCTCAACCACCGGAAAATGCGAGATCTCCCGAAGTTTCCATTTATCGGCTGGAAAATATTAACTTCTCCATTCTTCGGTACAAGCTGATCTGGATTCGTTGTTTCGAATTGAAACAATTGTTCTGCTGCTTTTTCTTCTGTATTTCTGATATATTTTGTCTTCGTTTTTGTTACAGATTTTATTTCTGTATAACAGAAGAAAATAGTTGAAGTAGTTTTAGATCTGAAATCAATACACCTTTGGAGGTTGCTTTCCACACCGCCATATTATGACATTTTGGTTGATCAGAAAAAGGCTTGGTTGTGGACGATGATCTGTAATCCCTAATGGCGTGCCTCTCCTCACAACTTCCTAGCCGTAAGTATTTAGTTACTCTTCAATAAAAATGTTCCCTTTTTACCACTGATTTGTGCATTTGCACGAAACTTTCCTCTCGGTTCGTCATTAAAGAAAAAGCCTCACATCTCATTTCCTTATTCTTGATTATTTCATCCAATTTAAACATTATTTCGTCCGATTTACACATTATATCATAAAATCGCTTCTTGCTCGAGTTGAGTTTGGTATTAGTACACATCAGGTACTAATTTTTCTTTATAATTAATTTTATACCAAGAATTATTTTATTTACTGATTTTGTTTGATCATAGAGTCATGAAATTGCTGATTATAATGGTTAATTTTGTGCATAACCATTCAATTGAGAAAGGAGATTTCTGATAATGATTAGTGTGAGATGGGAAAGGATACAACCAATAAAAATTCCTTCTTATCCGTGCTACCTTTTTTTTACGGATCGGGGAACCTCTCAACCTCTGTTTATTGCATTTGTATCAGTCTATTTTGGAAAACGCGCATGGTTAGCTTCACGACCAAACTTTCCCCTACTGTTGAATTTACATGGGTATTGATCTGTCGTCGGTTGAGTAACCAATTTTTTTCCCAACCAATATTCAATTGTTTAGGCATTTCCAACGGTTAATGCTTTGGTTCCTGTTAATGGTTGGGACGTTGTCCATACTTTGGTATTTAATTCTATGTTAATTTATTCTATCTAAATATGAAAAGACAACAATTTCACAAATTTGTTTCATTTCAATGAACTGTTTTCGTATTGGATGTTCAATGTTATTATTGCATCCATATTTTAATAACCCTTTTATGACATATATTCTTCAGTTCTCTTTTTCCTTCTATTAGTTATTTGATATTATATTTGTACAGACCTACGATTCAATTTGCAAATTTGCTACCATTGTTTTTTTGTCAGTAGTAAACGTTTTAAACTGGCAGAACAGAACATTCAAACAAATCCTTTTACATTTTTATCATATATTAGATAAATTTCATAGTTTCATGAATATTTGGTACGTTTCAGATAAGATTACCTCCCAAATCCACTTAGCCATTATACCCTTTTTAACCATTTAATCAAATGTAATGCAAAATTTATAGCACCTGCCATCTACTACCATATATATTGAGATAAGATATGATTCAACGGGCTTTATTACACACCCACTCACTTTCTTACCGACTAAATTGTAAACTGTTAAAACATAGTTTAATCACTACTATCATTAGCTTATATCGTCATATCCTCTGATATTTTCACTATTGTTAATGATATTATTTTTTATTTCGCATTACTCTTAAATTTTATTACCTTTATTTTTAAATTTGTTGTACAGGCTTTCTACAATGTAATGATGAGATTCAAACAAATTGTTTCAGACTGTAAATGGTAAGGCGGTGATTTTATTATAATGGTTGTCATTTATATGTATATCATACTGCATATATTTATTTTGAACGAAATACACTAATACATCTAACTTTCTTGATTTGGTGTGCCTGATGAAATCTTTGCTTACTACCTATACCTTTGTTTCTGACATGGATTTTATAATGTTAAACCTACTACCATTGTTGCTGCTTAGTTACACTACAAAATAAATAGTACTGAGTTTGAGGTTCATTGCACTCCACATCATTGTAAGTAGCTAAAACTAAAGCTTCTAAGTTCTAACCATTCCTTTTTCCATATGCGGCTATACATCTTCATTACATTAGATAAGCAGAGCTAATATGCAAAGGTGTAGTTTTGGGGAAAAAGACAAAGAAAGAGGAAAAAAGAAGAAAGATTTTAAAGTTAAATAAGATATGATAATTTTCAGTTCATATTGTCAGATGATCAAAAACTAGACTGGGTAGGCAATCTGTAATTTATTTTACATGAACGTAATAGTTACTTCTTAGACTATATTATGTATGGTTTATTTTCTTTATGTATGCACACATGTTATAAAATTAAATCATTTGTAATATGCATATTATTCAACGACTTCTTTTTTTCAATAAGCTCCAATTTACGTACAGGCAACAACTAGACCCGTGGATATAGGCTTTGGCATATCAAAGACAGAGCAAGTGAAACAAGTCAGTAACATAAAATAGTGCAATTTTTAGCTGTAATTTTCATAATTGTATTCATATTAGATTCTATAATTATATCTTCTTATAAAATATATATTTACAGGTAGTAGGATGGGGAACAGATGGTGCAATTGTTGGAAGCCATTTAACAGGAATGTTTATGCCATTTGTATCATTTGAGTAGTGAATGCTCTTTCTTCTTTTCTCGATGATAGAGCATTAACTGTCAGTTCTAATTCATGTAACCAAGCATCGCACTTTAAAGTTAGAGAATATTTATTTATATGATTTATAGTTGCAAGCTTGCCTCTTAAGATATCAAAACCATTAGAGTGCAATATATATATACAATTCATTTTTTTAAGATCTACTAAGCTATATGCCTATATCCTTGCATTTCTACATCAGAGAACATCAGCGAAGCTTGAAAGGACTATAAACGATGATAGATTTTTTGCATTTTTCCAAATATTAATATAATAGTTTATTACTTTCTTTGTCCCATTTTATTATTTTCTAATATAACTTAGTCTCATTAGCATTTTGACAAGGTTGATTTATATACGTAAAAACATACAACATTATGTATACTTTATAGTCATGTTGTAAGATCCAAGAAACCTTACAAACTGTTTTTTGCATACAATCAATCCTACACACGTGCATCGCACGTGCCAACGTACTCGTATATATGTATGTATGTATGTATGCATATATAGGCCAGGTCGACCGGCTGATCGACCTGGGCACAAGAGCGGTCCCGCCTGTCTATTTTAACGAACGAGCGAGCGTTCGTTCGTTCGAAAGTTGAACACTTAATTTGCATTATTTGGCTTCATCTGGTCCTTCCATTCATGCATCTGATGGCCCTTATTCAGCCCATGACGTGGTTGTATCTTATTCAATCCCCAAATCCTACGGTCCGAGATCCACTTCTACACCTATAAATATAACCCTAGGCCTGACACTTTTTTTCATTCTAGATTTTCTCCCCTTTGGTTCACCTTTTCAGGAAGGACCCTAGATGGAATAATTTTCCAAGGAGAGAATCTTTTTAATAAAAATATTTTAATACCCTCAAGTGGATTCATGAAGGCCTAAACGGAAGAGCTAAGGACCAGAGGTGAGTGATTGTAATTATTTTAAATTTCTTTAAGTAATTTAAAATAATAAGGTTTCCAATAGTTGTAGTTTAACTACGATTTTTGAAGTAACCTTTTTAGTAATTTATTTACAGTTTTTAGAATTATTTTCAGTCAATTCCTTCTAGCTATTCTTTTCAGTTCATTTTAGTTTATTTCTATTAACTATAGTTTTTCCCATTTAATTACAGTTTATTTACAGTATTTTAATTTATTTACTGTTATTTATGCATTATTTACATCTTCTTCCTACGCTTTGGATTTCCTTCTATTTTCAGTTTTCTTTTATTTCTCCTTCTTCTTCTTCGCGTATGGATTAGAATAGAATTAACGCGAAATTGGATTAAATTATAAGAAATATGAAATAATGGATTATGAGATGTAAATCACAAAGACTGTAATAAATTTGAATAGGACTAAAATTACGCCTAATTATGATATTAATTGGACTAAATTAAGAAGATTAGCCTAGTTATAACTTAGAATTATAACTAAAAAGAACAAAAGAAGAAAGAAGCTTATTTTCACACTTAGATCTTGGGTTAAGTAATAAGCATGATTATAACGTAAGTTATAAATTGATAAACTACGGAAACTATGGAAACTATGGCGCTTATTTTAAGACTTAAGATAAATTAATAAGCAATAATAGTAATTGATAAAAATAAAGGCTTATTTAAATAATTTATCTAAGTTAATAAGAAAAGATAAGAGTAGGACCTGTACCAAATAGCATTCCCCTAATATTTCTATAGTTACGGTGTTTCACATAATCCTGAAGTGAGACGAGGTACTTCACATAATCTTGAAGTGAGGCGAGGGGTAGGCTTATGCTTATAGTGGTAGTAAACGGTCAATCTATGGTAGTTCAAATCAAGAGGATTTGAACAAGGGGCGCAACTAGATTTTTGTTTGATAGGGACCAGTACCGGTAGCATTTCCTCTATTTTTCTATGGACACGGTATTTCACATAACCCTAAAGTGAGACGAGGTGCTTCACACAATCCTAAAGTGAGGTGAGGGGCATGCTTATGCTGACTAGGGTAAATAAAAGGTCAAAAGAGGGAGCAACAAGTAGCATGGGCATGGTGGCAGTTACGCGTGCGACTTCCATTTCGGTGCTCAGTAATCGCTATGAGTTCCAAGCACTTAGTAAGTATGTCTTTCGTAGACACCAAAAGTCTATTGTGTAGGGAAACGTCTGGTCCACAGTAAATTCTATGGAGTAGCGGGCTGATCAAAGGGCAGAATTAGGGTTTCGGCCTAATTATAGGATTAGGAATTCAGCCTAATCAAAGCGGCTATCAAAGACAAGTGCAAACAATCAAAGTTGACCTACCTTATTAATTGAGTACCAGTTAATTCGTATTTATTTTTAGTTTCTCTCTTTTCTATTTCCTTTATTTCCTTTTATATACTAGAACTGTTGTAAAGTCTATTACTTTTACTTTGCTTAAAGATTCTAGTAATTACTATCATTCACCAGACTTTTAGTCTTACTCACTCCTCTATTTTCCCTTCCTCCCAGGCAATCAAGGGAGAGGACAGTAAATCGCGGTTACTTGGAGGGTTCTTGGAGGAGATTTCTACCATGTATTTCTTTTATTCTAGCTTTAGCTGTTTCTGTGTACTGGCTTATTATGAGGGATATTTATACTTTGATTTTTGTTGAGACTGAGTTTTTATTTCATGAAACATATTGGGTTTTGAGACATGTATGTTGTATTTGATATTTGACTTATTTGGTTTATGAAGCAATTATGAAGTTTTTGTTTTGAATAAGTTATTATTTTAGTTTTCGTTGTTTTTACCTATTTTTATCTGGTGAATCGTAGTCTCTGTTAAGTTCAGTTATACCTACAATGCACCACACCTTTTAATGTGTCCTTTTAGGTATATTAGGGGTGTGGGGTGTTTCACTTGGTATCAGAGCTTACAGGATCCCTAAACATTTATTTTAAAAGTAAAGTATTTTCCGAAATAACTTGTTTTAAAAGTATTTTTCAGAAAAGAACTCTTAAAAATGTTTTTAAGTATAAAAGAGTTTTTATAAAAATCCCTTCATAAGTCCAGTTCAATCTCCCTTTGACTCTTTCCTAAATTATATTTTTCTTTTCGTAGAATGGTTGATGCCCCGAACCTTCCCGAGGGCATTCCAGTCCCCGCCTGGTTTCGTAGGTACTTACCAGCCACGACTCCAAAGGTGCACGGGCCAGCGCCCAATCCTGCACCAGCGGATGGGAACCCCATCAACCCACCTACCGCCATCAATTTCTCTAAGCTTTGTAAGGATTTTGCGAGTTTGGGCGGAAAGACTTTTTCTGGCAAGGAAACTTTTATAGAGATGAGAGCTTGGCTTAGGGACACCGAGAGGATATTTGGCTTATTGAGATTGGAGGACCAGCACCGAGTTCAGCTGGCCTCTTGGCAGCTGAAAGAGGAGGCTTCTTATTGGTGGGAGGTTGTTGAGTTGGAAGAAAGAGAAGTCGGTTGGAATGGGTTTAGGCAGAGGTTTGAGAGGAAGTTTCTGTCTCAAGCGGAAGAAAGTGTTCAGCTGGAGAGGTTTATCAATTTGAAGCAAGGGAGTTTGTCTGTTAAGGAATACATCAATCAGTTCAATGAATTGTCGTGATTTGGTATGGAGTTGGTGAATACGCCACACAATAAAGCTATGAAGTTTGCGTAGGGATTAAATCAACCCCTTCAAGGATTATTGTTGACTCACGTACCAATGGGAGCTACTTATGAGTCGTTGGTTGAGATGGCGCTTATGTCAGATGCAGTCAAGGAAGGAGAGTCTAAAGAAGTGGTTAAGTCAGAAGGTTCAAAGAAGAAACGATGGAAAATCATTAAGGAGAAGAAGAAAGATGATGGCCCTCGGAAGCAGATTAAGAAAGGTTTGAAGTGCGGTAACTGTGGGATTGTTGGACATGTCACCAAGGATTGCAAAAGGGATAAGATGAAGGGAAAGTGCTTCAATTGTGGACAGCCCAGTCACTTGAGTAGGAATTGTCCCCAGAGAGCAGGGCAGGGGACTAGTGCACCAGTCGTGCAGATCCAGGCATTAGACGCAGCACCTTCGGGCAGCATTCCGAATAGAGGTAGAAAAGTCACAGTTGAAGGTTTGATTTCTATATCTGATTTTCCCATTCGGACTTTATTCGATTCTGGAGCGTCACTCTTTTATCTCTAGTTCTCTTGTGGATTGTTTGCACTTAGACATTTCTTTAGTGGTAGACCCCAATGTTGTTTCAAACCCCATAGGTGGATCGGCACACTTGTCTATGGTTTGTAGGGGTTTGAAAATTTATATCCTAGACGTAGAATTTGACTGCGACGCCTATGTTTTGGGATTCTCGGGGTATGGGATGATCTTGGGTATGGATCGGCTATCCACATATGGAGCTATATTAGACTGCGAGAGGAGAGTCGTTAGATTAGAGACATGCAATGGTAGGACTCTCGAGATATCTTGCGACCCGCAAGGGTCAGTCATGTTGATTTTTCTATATTCCCTCGATTCATATTCAACAGAGCTTGATTCGGTTCCTACCGTTAGAGATTTTTCGGACGTCTTTGAGGAGGTTAGGGGACTACCCCCTAAGAGAGAGATTGACTTTAGAATTTATTTGACCGAGAATGCTAAGCCAATGGCGTTACCCGTGAGGCACATGGCACCTAGGGAGAGGAAAGAATTGAGCAAACAAGTCAGTGAGCTTTTGGAGAAGGGTTTTATAAGAAGGAGCATATCGGAATGGGGAGCACCAGTCGTCTTTGCTACTAAGGCGGATGGTTCTTGTTAGGAAATCCAATCTACGGTTTCGATGACAACAACTATACAATGGAAATCGAATATACATATATATTTTTATATACAGGTACTTGCTAGAACAACATCACTAGAAAGACAAGAACGAGGCTCAAAGGACACTACAAGAGACTACAAGTCGATAGGTACAAGGAAGTAGAAGAAAGGATGCACAAAAACTGACAGGCACCATATCAGACGTCTGGGTGCACAAGTCAGACGTCTGAAATAGTTCTCTGGAACAACAAACAGGCTAAACCAGACGTCTGGTAATAGCACTCAAACGTCCGATCCTCTACTATATTCAAATATATATAGTATCGGACGTCTGAAAAAAATACCAGACGTCTGAATTCAAACTCGAACTTCAGAAATGAACTGCAACGGCCATACGTGAATGTACATCTCTGCTTCTCTTCGCCACAACTCTTCATCATCAACAGAAGCAACCTTAGAGGATTCATTAATGTACTCAAGATACCTACCTACAACTATATATAGCATCAAGAATCAAGAGAATAAACTTACTTCGCTTACTTACACTTTCTAATTCTATACTCTATTCTATATTCTTGACCTCTGCACTCTAGCAATCTTTACTTGTATTCACTCTTCCATATAATCAATTCTTCATAGACAATATTCCTTAGAAATATATTGGAAGCAATTGTACTAATTAGTCAACATCCGTGTTATATTAGAACACACATTTGACAAGTACAACTCATTGTAACCAAGCCTATTCCTCCAGGCAAAGCGAGGGTTTTTGATAGTCGAATTCCGAAGGGGAGCTTCGGGACTGGACGTAGGATGGGAGGTCTGAACCAGTATAAAATTATGGTGTGCTTATTCTATATTTACTTAGAGTAATATTATTTTAGTTGCATCATATATTTTGTCACATATACTTGCATATACACTACACGATCCACCCCGTAGACTTTCAATTGGTATCAGAGCCTGGGATTCTAGAGATCGTAACAACATCCTAGAATAAATGGCTATAAAGAGATCTAGTCAAGGCAATAGGAAGAGGAAGAGCAATAAAGAAGAATCAAAGGAGAAAACAAACAAATACTTCATGGCTAAACTCAGATCATAATCGGTATGCTTAGATTATTTATATAAAGATCTTCTGTTAGCACATGATGAATTATTAAAAGATTGTAAAACCTTGAATAAAGTTAATAGAATTGCTTTAGATAAGTTAAAAGATTGGAGCAAGAAATTTCCAGTTTAAAAGAGGAAAATAAATTTTTGATAAAACAAACTAAATGTTTTGAAAATACCGTAGAAGAACTTGTTTCACAAAAAGATTTCCTACAAAAAGAAAATGAGCAGTTAGAATATGAAAACAGTGATCTTTTAGAGGAAATTAATGTTTTGCAAAATAAAAATACTATGTTTGATAAAGAAAAGGAAATTTTCTCAAAAGAAATTACGGATTTGAAAAGACAAAATGATTTATTACAATCATCTTTAGATAATTCAGAATCTCGAATTTTTCTTCTCGAAAATGAGAACTGTATGATAAAAAGGGAGAATTCTGAATTAAATAAGCAAATTGATATTTTGAAAAACAGTAATATTTCTTTTGAAAATAATAATTTTGACTTCAAAGCTAAATTTGACAAACTTAACACTGAAGTCACAAATTTTAAAAAATGTCAAAACGATTTAAACATGATTTTATCTAGTTCTAGACCTTTACATGACAAAAAATGGTTTAGGATATAAAAAAACTGATCGTAGAAATAACACTAGATACACTTTCGTGTATAGTAAAAATGTTAGTGCTAGTACTAAATTTCGAGTAAAGTCTAAATCAAATTTTTATAGAAATTCAAATACTGCTATGGCCAATAATGTTTATAATTTCTCTAGAAGTGCAAAATCATTGAACGGAAATACGAATAAAAATTATCTAAGTATTTGGGTTCCTGTTAATTTGAAAAATAGAGAAAAATACATTGATGATTATTTTGATATGGTAGTTAATAATGAAAATTATATTTATAAAGGTTCAACCACACCCAAATGGGTATGGTTTCCAAAGACCTAACCCCCCGGACCCTAACATAGTAAGTGAGTACCAAAAATGATTTTTATTTATTGCAGGTACTCGGAGAACAAAAGGAAAGATTTTGGAATTTTAAAGGACGTTCCATACGTTTAATAGAATTACGTGCTTACAATAAAATATGGACTTCAGCAAATATGGTAAAATCTATTTTATTTTTCTCCATAATTAATATTGAGTTTATCCTGCTATTTACAAGATATTTTATAAAATTTATTATATTCCCTCATTCTTTTTTATAATGACAAAGGGGGAGAAATTCATATGCATATTAATAGAGGGAGAAATAATGGTAAGCACATATTCAGGGGGAGATTTATAAAATTATATCTAAGTACATTGTATAGTTGTCATCATCAAAAAGGGGGAGAATGTTAGGAAATCCAATCTACGGTTTCGATGACAATAATTATACAATGGAAATCGAATATACATATATATTTATATATACAGGTACTTGCTAGAACAACATCACTAGAAAGACAAGAACGAGACTTAAAAGACACTGCAAGTCGATAGGTACAAGGAAGTAAAAGAAAGGATGCATAAAAACTGACATGCACCATATCAGACGTCTGGGTGCACAAGCCAGACGTCTGAAATAGTTCTCTAGAACAAGAAACAGGCTAAACCAGTCGTCTAGTAATAGCACTCAGACGTCTGATCCTCTACTATATTCAAAAATATATATAGTATCAGACGTTTGAAAAAAATACCAGACGTCTGAATTCAAACTCAAACTTCAGAAATGAACTGCAACTGCCACATGTGAATGGACATCTCTGCTTCTCTTCGCCACAACTCTTCACCATCAACATAAGCAACCTTAGAGGATTCACTAATGGATGTAGCTACTCAAGACACCTATCTACAACTATATATAGCATCAAGAATCAAGAGAATAAACTTACATCACTTACTTACGCTTTCTAATTCTATACTCTATTCTATATTCTTGATCTCTGCACTCTAGCAATCTTTACTTGTATTCACTCTTCCATATACTTAGTTCTTCATCGACAATATTCCTTAGAAATATATTGGAAGCAATTGTACTAATTAGTCAACATCCGTGTTATATTAGAACACACATTTGACAAGAACAACTCATTGTAACCAAGCCTATTCCTCCGGGCGAAGTGAGGGTTTTTGATAGTCGAATTTCGAAGGGGAGCTTCGGGACTGGACGTAGGATGGGAGGTCTGAACTAGTATAAAATTCTGGTGTGATTATTCTATATTTACTTAGATTAATATTATTTTAGTTGCATCATATATTTTGTCATATATACTTGCATATACACTACAAGATCCACCCCGTAGACTTTTAGTTCTCTTCGACTTTGCGTTGATTATAGAGAATTAAATAAGCTCACCAAGAAGAACCGATATCCACTCCCTAGGATTGATTATCTTTTTGACCAGTTAGTTGGCTCTTCGGTATTCTTCCAGCTTGATTTAGCCATGGGATTCCATCAGCTTAGAGTCGCCGATGACAGCATAGATAAGACTGCGTTTAGGACTCCAGACGGACTTTATGAGTGGTTGTTTATGCCTTTTGGGCTAACCAATGCCCCAGCCTACTTTGTTGATTTGATGAGCCGTGTCTTTAGAGAAGTCCTAAATAAATTCGTAGTGGTATTCGTGGATGACATCCTGGTATTTTCTAAGAATATGGAGGAGCATGCTGTTCATTTAGAGGAAATTCTTTGCACACTTCGTAGTCACCATTTAAGAGCTAAGTTTTTGAAGTGTCACTTTTGGAGAGAGGAGGTACGTTTCTTGGGGCACGTGGTCTCGAAGGAAGGTTTGGCTGTTGACCCTACCAAGGTTATTGCAGTACA
This sequence comes from Allium fistulosum, assembly GCA_030737815.1. Taxonomy (NCBI): domain Eukaryota; kingdom Viridiplantae; phylum Streptophyta; class Magnoliopsida; order Asparagales; family Amaryllidaceae; genus Allium; species Allium fistulosum. The sequence goes on along the minus strand of CM060905.1, from coordinate 489,226,864 downwards.
AGATTGAAAGGTCCCCAAGAACGTCACCGAGGTTAGGAGCTTCTTAGGATTGGCTGGCTATTATAGGAAGTTCATTAGAGACTTTGCCAAGATTTTGGCACCACTCACGCACCTTACTAAGAAGAATAAAGCTTTCGTGTAGGACGTGGATTGTGAGGATTCCTTCACAAAGCCTAAGAGAGCCCTTACTAGTGCACCAATGCCAGTACTACCTGATGGAGCTAAGTCTTTTACCGTATACAGTGATGCATGTGGGACGGGCCTAGGAGCGATGTTGATGCAAGAAGGGAGGGTGGTATGTTATGGTAGTAGGCAGTTGAGGATGCATGAGAAGAACTACCCTACCCACGATTTGGAGTTGGCTTCCATAGTTTTTGCACTCAAGTCTTGGAGGCACTATTTGCTTGGAGTGAGGTTCGAGCTTTTCACCGACCACAAGTCACTGAAGTACCTATTCTCACAGAAGGACTTGAACTTGAGGCAACAGAGGTGGATGGAGTTTTTAGCCTCGTACGATTTTGAGATAGCTTATACCCCTGGCAAGGGTAATGTGGTTGCGGATGCATTGAGTAGAAAGAAAGCAACCCTTAGTCCTTTGTTCGTAGAGTGGAGGAGCTTGGAGTTCATTTCTACTTCTGATTTTAAGCCCTCTACGGACATTACTCTCGGATTGTTAGTGGCATTAGAGGTGAGGCCTACCCTTATGGATCAGATTGGCTCGAGGGCACGAGAGGATTTAGAACTTATGGATGTGATGGATAGGATTAGCCGAGAAGAGGTCTCTAGACATCTCCAACGTTATTCCATTGATAGCAAAGGGTGGCTTAGGAGAGATGGGAGGTTTTGTGTTCCCCGTGCCAGTGGTTTGTTGAGAGCGGTTTTGGAGGAGGCACACCATTCCAGTATGATTATTCATCCGGGTGGTGACAAAATGTATCGGAATATGAAGAGGATGTTCTATTGGAATGGCATGAAGAAGGACATGGCGGAGTTCGTAGCTAAATGCCTCATTTGCCAAAGGGTAGAAGCAGAGCACCAGAAGCTGGTGGATTACTTCAGTCCTTAGATGTGCCAGAATGGAAGTGGGAAAGTATTTCTATGGATTTTATAGATGGTTTACCCCGTTCTATGAAGGGGAATATTAGCATTTGGGTGATTGTTGATCGGTTGACCAAGAGTGCCCACTTCATCCCAGTTAAGAGTAGGCGCACGACATCATATTTGGCATCCCTTTATATTCGAGAGATAGTCCAACTTCATGGAGTCCCTTGTAGTGTGGTGAGTGATAGAGATCCTATTTTCACTAGTGAGTTTTGGAGAAGCTTACAGGAGGCGTTAGGGATGCAACCTAGATTGAGTACGGCCTATCACCCACAGACAAATGGTCAAATAGAGAGAGTGAATAGAGTGCTTGAGAATTTGCTACGGATGTGCATTTTGGACTTTGGAGGAACTTGGGAGGAGCATCTTCCATTGGTTGAGCTTGTGTATAATAACAGTTACTATATGAGCATAGGAATGGCACCATTTGAGGCTTTATATGGGAGACCTTGCAAGTCCCCTTCATGTCGGGTGGAGTCTACGGAGAAGTTGCTACTTGGGCCTGAGATGGTGAGGGAGACATCGTAGAGAGTGGATTTAATTCAGTGAAGGATGAAGACAGCCCAAGATAGGCAGAAGTCTTATGCGGATAAGCGAAGGAGGGACATTGAGTTTGAGGTTGGAGACTTAGTTTTTATCAAAGTATCCCCGCTTAGGAAGGTGGTAAGGTTCGGATCGAATGGAAAGTTAGCCCCCAGATTTGTTGGACCATTTTCTATCATAGAGAGAGTTGGGAAGATGGCTTACCGAGTGAAGTTACCAGATAGGCTCGCAGGAGTACACGACATTTTCCATGTTTCGCACTTGCGAAAGTGCTTACATGACTCGGCGGAGGTTGTAGAGCCTAGTCGGTTAGAGGAGGTGGAGGTAGAAAGGGAAGCATTTGTTCGGCGTATCCCCGTGAAGATTGTTGGAAGAGACATCAAGCGACTAAGGAATAAGGAGGTTCCTCTAGTAAAGGTGCAATGGGGAGATGATGTTGCAGACACCACTTGGGAAGTAGAAGAGAAGATTTGTACTTCCTATCCTCATCTTTTCAATAGCAAGTTTTTAGAATTTCCTATTTCCATCTTTAGTTTTGAATAGGTTATTTCCTTAATTATCCTTTGGGAGGGTAGAACTTAGGATTTAATCTATGGATGGTAGGATTTGATGTAAACATGTTATTAGAACATGTTATGAATGATGTATGCCAGTGGTTGCAAGTGTTTGCTAGTGGATGCTAATGGATGCATATGGAACACTAGGCACTATTATTCTTTAGGGAACGGCCTAACTAGGACACTAGAGCATATGCATATTGATGTGTGCGCATTTTTATTCTATTTTTCATGGTTTCTATAAATGGATGATTATTACATGATTGTTACATTTGAATGATGTTTGTAGCATGCATGTAGAACTATTAGTTGTCATTAGGGAATTTTTGCATTCATTTGGATACATGGCACAGACATGATTGCATAAAAGGAGTTCAACTGAATCAGTGGACCGCCTAATCTTTTGCATTAGATAGGAACATTTACACTACACTAATTGCATAAGTATCATAAATTGCATTAGAAAAAGTTAAGGACAATGGATGTAATGAGTGATGATTGAGTAGTTGGTTGTAGAATTGGATGATAACATTTAGTACATTCTTTTATCCTTAGAGATTTCGGGGACGAAATCCCTTAAGGAGGGGAGAATGTAACAACCCAAAATTTAACTTGTAATAATTAATTCGTTAATTAATTAAATAATAAAATTATTTTGTGAAATTATCAGAATTGAGCCACGGGAGTTGCACCATTGTGTCCATGAGAATTTTCTGGTTAATTTTCATATATAGAACGTCAAAATCTGAGTTAATATGAACAAGGAACAAAATAATCAAAAAATGAATATATATATATATAGGCCAGGTCGACCGGCCGATCGACTTGGGCACAAGGGCGGTCGACCACCCGGTCGACCCGCCTGTCTATTTTAACGAACGAACGAACGAGCGTTCGTTCGTTCGAAAGTTGAACACGTAATTTGCATTATTTGGCTTCATCTGGACCTTCCATTCATGCATCCGATGACCCATATTCAACCAATGACGTGGTTACATCCTATTAAATCCCCAAATCCAACGGTCCGAGATCCACTTCTACACCTATAAATATAACCCTAGGCCTAATACTTTTTCTCATTCTAGATTTTCTCCGCTTGGGTTCACATTTTCAGGAAGGACCATAAAAGGAATAATTTTCCAAGGAGAGAATCTTTTTAATAAAAATATTTTAATACTCTCAAGTGGATCCGTGAAGGCCTAAAGGGAAGAGCTAAGGACCAGAGATGAGTGATTGTAATTATTTAAATTTCTTTAAGTAATTTAAAATAATAAGGTTTCCAATAGTTGTAGTTTAACTATGATTTTTGGAGTAACCTTTTTAGTAATTTATTTACAGTTTTTAGAATTATTTTCAGTCTATTACTTCTAGCTATTCTTTTCAGTTAATTTTAGTTTATTTCTGTTAACTATAGCTTTTTCCATTTAATTACAGTATTTTAATTTATTTACTGTTATTTATGCATTATTTGCATCTTCTTCCTACGCCTTGGATTTCCTTCTATTTTCAGTTTTCTTTTATTTCTCCTTCTTCTTCTTCGCGTATGGATTAGAATAGAATTAACGCGAAATTGGATTAAATTATAAGAAATCTGAAATAATGGATTATGATATTGTAATATAATTGGAATAGAACTGAAATTATGCCTAATTATGATATTAATTGGACTAAATTAAGAAGATTGGCCTAGTTATAACTTAGAATTATAATTAAAAAGAACAAAAGAAGAACGAAGCTTATTTTCACACTCAGACCTTGGGTTAAGTAATAAGCATGATTATAACGTAAGTTATAAATGATAAACTACGGAAACTTTGGTAAACTATGGAAACTAGGGCGCTTATTTTAAGACTTAGGATAAATTAATAAGCAATAATAGTAATTGATAAAAATAAAGGCTTATTTAAATAATTTATCTAAGTTAATAAGCAAAGATAAGAGTAGGACCTGTACCAAATAGCATTCCCCTAATATTTATATGGTTACGGTGTTTCACAAAATCCTGAAGTGAGACAAGGTGCTTCACATAATCCTGAAGTGAGGCAAGGGGTATGCTTATGCTTATAGTGGTAGTAAACGGTCAATCTATGGTAGTTCAAATCAAGGGGATTTGAACAAGGGGCACAACTAGATTTTTGTTTGATAGGGACCAGTACCGGCAGCATTTCCCCTATTTTTCTATGGACATGGTGTTTCACATAACCCTGAAGTGAGACGAGGTGCTTCACATAATCCTGAAGTGAGACGAGGGGCATGCTTATGCTCACTAGGGTAAATAAAAGGTCAAAAGAGGGAGCAACAGGTAGCATGGGCATGGTGGCAGTTACGCGTGCGACTTCCATTTCGGTGCTCAGTAATCGCTATGAGTTACAAGTGCTTAGTAAGTGTGTCTTTCGTAGACACCAAAAGTCTACTTTGTAGGGAAACGTCCGGTCCACAGCAGATTCTATGTAGTAACGGGCCGATCAAAGGGTAGAAATAGGATTTCAGCCTAATTATAGGATTAGGAATTCAGCCTAATCAAAGCAGCTATCAAAGATAAGTGCAAACAATCAAAGTTGACCTACCTTATTAATTGAGTACTAGCTAATTCGTATTTATTTCTAGTTTCTCTCTTTTCTATTTCCTTTGTTTCCTTTTATATATTAGAACTGTTGTAAAGTCTATTACTTTTACTTTGCTTAAAGATTCTAGTAATTACTATCATTCACCAGACTTTTAGTCTGACCTACTCCTCTATTTTCCCTTTCCACCCATAGGAAATCAAGGGAGAGGATAATAGATCCCGATTACTTGGAGGGTTCTTGGAGAATTTTTCTACCATGTATTTCTTTTATTCTAACTTTAGCTCTTTCTGTGTACTAGCTTATTATGAGGGATATTTATACTTTGATTTTTGTTCAGACTACGAGTTTTTATTTCATGAGACATATTGGGTTTTGAGACATGTATGTTGTATTTGGTATTTGACTTATTTGGTTTATGAAGCAATTATGAAGTTTTTTTTGAATAAGTTATTATTTTAGTTTCTGCTATTTTTACCTATTTTTGTTTGGTGAATCTTAATCTCTGTTAGTTTCAGTTATACCTACAATGCACCATGCCTTTTAATGTGTCCTTTTGGGTACATTAAGGGGTATGGGGTGTTTCACATAGTTTTTAGGTCACTGACGATTCAACAGCTTGGGATTCTCTCTTTCATCCTTTCCTTTAAACTTTATGGCAATCTAGCACAATCAAAAGGATCGCCAGCGATCCATGGTGCATGGATCGCTAGCGATCCATGGTGCATGGATCGCTAGCGATCCATGGTGCATGGATCGCTAGCGATCCATGTACTTAGTGGATTTTTAGACTCCGTCTTTTGAATTGAATTTGCTGTCTCGTGTTGGTGTTCTCTATGTAAATTTGTAGCTTTTCGCCTTGTTTTGATGATGATTCATACACTGTTTGCATTGAACTGCTGATGGAATCAGACAAGTGCTCATTTCTTGATCTAACTAGCTTGGAATTCCTTCAAACTTAGCAATCATTACTGAAATGTCTATTTGATTATGTTGCAAGAGGATTGGAGGATCCATGAGCGACCCATATGGATCGCTAGCGATCCATAGGAGATGGATCACTAACGATAAATCACCTTAGCATGTTTTTGCTTTCTTTTCCTTTAGCCTTTATTGGTTGGTTCTTCTACTCCTTTTGGTTAGTTCTTGAGTTGCTCTAACTCGACGTAGATGTTCTGACTTCCTTTGAATCATGTCGGGTTAAAAACCTACATAACGTTTCCCCCCTTAGAATATGCCTTCTTTGGAAACAAAGCGTGCTCTCGAAGTAACTGCTTTTGAGTTCCCGCTTGGTGAAGTTCGAGTGATCGTGTTAAGGTCGTCATGCGAATTTGGCTTTGGCTATTTGTTGAACTTTGACGTGGGTCGTCATTGCTCGTCATAACAAACCAATTTCGACCCCATAACTTTCAGGATGTCTTTAAATAACATGTGGATCGTGCTGGCCAAATTTGGAGAAGGTTGGTCCCCGTTTGATGGATCGCTAACGATCCATAGTCCATGGATCGCTAGCGATCCAAGGACTTATTGACTTTTTTGTGCAACTTCCTATTTAATCTACTCGAGCTAACCCTATTTCCCTTCATACCTTTATTCGGTGATCCGAGCCATTCTTCCTACAACCCGATCCGAAAATTGCGAAACATAACTCCTCTCTTGCCATCGCCACCATCGTTCATCGCCACCGGAACTCCTTGCTTTCAATCACCCCTGATTTTGCCGCCGTCTTGACTTAGCCATGCAACTTTGTTGTTCTACCTTTCTGGATCGCCATTGATCTTCCCCTGGATCGCTGTGACCCTTCTTGCCATAGGCCGCCAACATTCCTTGTCCATATGTGTTCTCTTCTTGATTCTCGATTATAGGTAGGTAACGTTGATTTTGTTCGTTTGCAATTCGATGATGTAGTTGTATTGGTGATGATCATTGCGGAGAATTCGAGTTGATTGCAATTTTGTGAAATAAGATAGTAAACCAAGTCTTGAGTTCTTAACGGAACGATGCTCGGGCTTTACCCTATTGCTTAACATGTTTTGCTATCTTCGTACATAGAATCAAATTGACTTGCACTAAGTTATATTGTTGATACAACACGACGTCTCGCGAATTGGTTTTAATCCTTCAGGAGGGGAATAACGGCTTAGGGTAGCATTTCACGTGCAGCTTATGTTGTTATCGCCTTCCGGAGAGTTCAGATTGGTTCCATTATTGCACACCCGGTGTACCTGAAATGGGAAGAGCTTTCCGTGTCGCTTCGGACAACAGATCCATCATCATTCGTTGATCGATAACGGGTAAGTGTAAGAGAAATAATTTCGATAAATGATACGAGAAGCCCTTTCCATTCTTCACTACAAGCGAACTATCTACACTGGATAGAGCATTTGTAGTGTTTAGGACACCGAGCTCATCCCACATAGACAACACACTGCACTTTCCCCAGTCTATACTTGAAAAATAGATGTGTCGGTGTAAATCGATGTTCCTTCGGAATTCAAGTGTTGTAAGGGAATTTTTAGTTAAAGATAAAATTACCTGACCGCGTTGGATGCAAGTTCTGTTGTATAGAATGAAGCACCCGTACGTAAGTCCAGCGGAGGAAGTCCACCACTTTTAGAAGCTGATTCGTCATCCGTTGCGCCTTCCTCTTCAGTTCCGCGAGCAGAATACGGTCAACTGGTTTCGGTTGGCCCGGTTGTAGACCGGACTTCTCCAAATTTCAGAGTTCTGCTTAAACCCCCGGAGAGAGCTTCCTCCGTAATCTCCGCTAAGGTTCTACATAACATTTGTTTACAACATGGCATTCTAGTGGAAGATATGTGTCTTCCGGAGAAGAATGAGTTTGCTCATATGCCTCCTTCGGGATACACTGCTTGCTACCAGTATATGTGCTTAAATGGAGCAGTGCCCCCCTTCAATGACTTCTTGAAAGAAACTCTTCTAAACTTGGGAATTGCTCCATTCCAAATTCATCCTAATGGATATGCAATCTTGACTTGTCTTCACGTCCTGTTTATGCAGACATTTAATCGTGCCCCGAGCTTCGATTAGTTGAGATATTTTCTCTCGTTTAAGAAGAGAGACGAGTGCCCATCCCTTATCATCATCGATGCCCAAAGGAACCATAAGATCATGCTGCAGCTCCAAAGCAATCTGTCTCAATTCAAGACTCGGTATTTCTTCGTTAGATGTCCTAAAGGATTTAACCGCCTTTGGACGAAGGGGGGTAAGCTCTCAATTTTACTTATTGAGTTTCAATATGCCGCTATGGGATTCTAATTGATCTAATACTCCTTGTAGTTATTTCGAGGCCGAATAAAGACCCATCACTCGATCAGATTTCCATACTCTGAAGGCCGTAAATGCCAAGAAGAGATCGGTTAAATTTTTGCTAACGGATGAAAACTTGCTCTGGTATGGGCTGCTACTTCCCAGGAGATCCATCATAGCCGTTAAAGTGTCATCTCCTTCCCGTTCCAGAGTACGAACACGCTCCACTTCTTCATCGCATGGCTCTAAAGAAGGTGTTTTCCCAGAAAAAGAAGGTCCGTCTGGTGAGTCAACCGAAGAAACTGATGAAAGAAGGGGTATCACGACTAAAGCCATCTGTCCGGCCAGAATGCCCCCAATTTCAAAGAAAGGGGAAGAAGAGTTTAAGCAGCGAGAGGGCAAGGCTGTAGTGGCAACATAAAAGGAGTAGGGTAAAGTTGAGAGTAGCATCAGTCATGATTCCTCCTCCAGTGATGATGATTTCGACGTAGGCTCCGGGGACGAAGACTCTGAATCATGTGATGAGACTCCGGGAATGAGTCCCATTCTCCCGGGTTTGTCTCCTCGAGAAGTTCGCAATAAAGATGCTTCCCCAGCAGCCGAGTGACGTCAGGGTCCCCCGATTAAAGATGCCGACGTAGACTTTAGAGATTTGAATAACGTTTACGTGGATATCAATGAACTTATGGGGAGGAGTTCGAATTCGAGGGAACGTCTCCTCACCTTGGTCATATCGTGTCTAGAGTCAGCACGATTTCTACCATGGTGGCTTCCCGATCCGGTTTGTGGCATCCTTTTAGGCCCCTCAAGACACATTATGCATTTCACTAGGGTCACATTCACCTACAGATGCATTATTTAGACCTATTTCTCATTGCTAAAGCTCTTTATTTATTCTTCATGTCAGGTGCCATGAGAGGCCGTGGACTTTACGACGATCTTGAACAATTCACTGATTCACGACGTTTGTCAAGACGATCTTCAAGCGGCCACCAGCCCCGCGAAACCGATGAAGAATGGAGAAGGCGGAAAGACTCGAAAGTCGAGGCTCGTCGTTGGGACGACAGAGAACGGGGTCGGACATATAAGAGTGGTTACAAGAAGAGAAAAACCCTCGACGACCGAGAGGAACCATCCAAGAAGTCAAAGGTTGATCGTGGTTCTCATCCTTCTGAGCATCAGGCCCTAACCCCAGTTTCTGTCGGTTTTGAAGTTCTAGTTTCTTCCGTTCAGGCTCCGTTTTCATCTCAAGCCCCATCGACTCACATGGTGCCCGCTTTTGGTTCCTCGCGTCCTCACAGGAGGCCGGCTTACACTCTTTCATCTGATCCTCCTAGACTCGAAGCTGCGCTCCCCCATTGGTTTTTAAGGGAGTTAAGTTTGACCGCGACCTTCGTCTAGTCCGTGATGGTTCCTGTATGCCCTACCTTTAGGTGATTCAAAGTGATTTAGAGCAAGCTAAGGGATGTGAAAAGTTATGCAAGAAGCTGGCCGACACGAACCACAATAATTATCAGAAGATCCTCTCTTTTGAATCGGAGAAAGACGTTTTCGAGAGGGCATTAGCGGAACGTGATGCCAGAATTGAGAGACTAATACAAGAGAGGGATGGGCGCTCAGGAAGAGTAAGAACATCGCCAGTTTCCCGAAGGAGCTGAAAGAGGCCCATGCAAAAATAGAGGTCATGTTTCGAGACGAAATTAAGAAGGCCCACACAGACAAAGTTAAGTTGAAAGAGGAGCTCGAAGCTCGTGACATGATTATTGAAGCCCAAAAGAAGATTATTGTTGATCGTGACAAAATTGTTGAAGGGTATAACAAAACAATTGCTGAATAAGCGGGCATCGTGGAATCCCGTGATAAGACTGTTTCTGATCAAGCCCATATGATCGCTTTGCTCCAAGAAAGAGCTGCGCAAATTGGCACCGAGAAGACTCAAGTTGAAGTTGAGAAGGCCGCCATAACAACGGATTACCTAGAGCTGCAGGACACTTTCGTGAAAAAGATGGAGAAGATGGACGATACCAGCTTGAATTTCTATGTTCATTCCTTGCTGCATCATGGGAGCCTCAGTTATTTGGACCCCAAATTTCCACGTACTCTTACCGTGGTGTAGGAAGAAATCTTGGCCCGTTTCTAAGAAAACGGGGATGTACATACTGAGCAAGAGTTAGAGGATGCCTACCTCAATAAGGAGTCGAAGAAAGCACTGATAGAGGGCCGAGAGGTCCTTCAAATCGAGAAGGAATAGGAGGCTGCCGATGATGCTATGACTGCAACTGCCAAAACGCTGTCGGAGCCTTTTATTTCTAGGCCTGACGGACCGTCAAGATAGCCTTGCAATCAATTGGCGGGTTCTGTCAGTGCTGCTTTGTCGTCTATTCCTTCAGTAGCTGTCTTTGAAACTTCAGGTGGCCCAAGAACTTCTCCAAAGATTGTGCGACCATCAAAAGAAGGAGAAGGTGGGGAATACAAGATTAACATTCTCAGTCATTCCTCTGATGCAGGTAACCTTCTTGTTTCCCCCGAGTTTGAAATTTTTTAGCTTACACCGCAGGAACAAGACGAACTTAATGCTTTCATTTTTGATCTTATAGGTCCGTCCTCTTTACCTACTGACCCGTTGGTTTCCTCGATGCTTGGGCTTGCCGCTATTTCAACAGCCTCGATGCTTATTTTCGTAACCGCTTTGATTGCTATGCCTGCATCTGGACCGCAGCCAGGGCCGGAATCCGAGAAGATTGCTGCATTGCATGGTCTAGACGACCCTTCTATATCTTTGGAGGGCGACTTCACGAAAGCTGAAGCTCGAGAGTAGAAGGAGTAGACTAGCCGACTGCATAAATCTGAACAGCAATTGGTTATCGTTAAGAAGGAAAAGGTCGAAGCGTAAAATCTTCGAGGAGCTCCCGCAAATCCCAGAATCGCAAGGCCAAAAGGGAGTCTTTCGAGAAGGTCGGAGAGCAGGGAGGAGATGTCGGCACCAAGGAGATAGTTGATATTACAGGCAGTGACACCACCTCTACCGGGATTCTAAGGGGAAGTAGAAAATTCCAACTAAAGGTGGGAATGAGATGGTGGAAAGAGGCATTGATAGGTCCGGATAGCAGTGGAGTTAGTTTCTGGGACATTTTATTTTGTTTGATACGTGTTTTATTCAAATACAGACTCTACACTTACTGCTTTGATTATTGTAGCATCTGTATTTTTTCTTTTTGTTAGCCGATATTGTGTGGGTACGGACCCCATATTTTGAATTTATACGGAAAACGTTATAAGTAATACAATGTTGACATTTTGATTGTAACTTTACCTGTCTACTTATCTACGTTTCATGCACTTATGTCAATTTTATTTACTACTATTTTATCTAGTCCCGTAATTACCACCAAGATTCTTTGTTTGGAGTAACAAAACTGTGAAGTAGTTGGATTTTGTCTTTGAGTGTGTGTGTGTGTGTATTACTTGAGTATGTGTGCCCCCTAGTTCACAGGGCTGGTTACTTCAAACACTTGACAAATGATCGGTTGATCCGAGTGTTTATTTTTGTAATCGGACCTGTTTTGTGGTTCCTATCTTCGGGAACTTATGATTTGTACGGCTTGATTTCATATTTATTGTCGGTCAACAATTGGAACTTTGTGCTGACCCGTAGTAGTTTGACATTGTTGGATTCATACCCGTTGCTCCCAATAGTCGGAGTTGGTTGATTCTTGTTATTCCTACAATGGACGAGTTTCCCGGTATCCCTGGGGCAACACCGGTATTTAAGAGTATGCACAACTTATGAAATGCGTGGCATTTGAGAGTGTGCGCGACATATGGGGTGTGCGGCTTTTGGGATCGATATGACCAGTCGATCCGGAATGGTTCCGAACTTCTCGACGTTGCCAATCTTCGGGCAATATGAGGAGTTTCCCAGTATTTTTGGGGCAATATCAGTACTTAAAAGTGTGTGCAACTTATGAAACGCACGACTTTTGAGATTGTGCATGGCTTATGGGATGTGCGGCTTTGATTTGGGACCTCCCGGCTTCACCGGAGCAACATCGGTTCTTAGAAGGCGGGGATTGGGTTCCGCCGATCCAACGGTTTGAGTCGATTTGATTCCATTGACCCGACGGGTAAGTGGGGCGTACTTGAGCGTGGTTCCAGTGTCTCAAGCAGCGGTTGGATGGTTTTGAGCCGATTTGACCCCGTCAACTCGGCAAGTTACTTTTATGAACACGGTTTTATTAGTTCTGAAAGCAAAGCAATTTTATTAAGAAAATCTGGGCAAGTTCTGCCTATTTACAATGACCCCGGTATTCGGGGATGGTTTATTTGCTGAAAATAAGAAGTACATAAGATAGTTTCAGATAAATTAACGACGCAACGATTCATTGTTCAATGCTCGGGAATTTGGATTCCGTCAATGGTTTTTAGTTTGAATGTTCCATCCCCTAGCTTTTGACTGATCACATACGGCCCTTCCCAGTTTGGCCCAAAGGTTCCCGGTACGTGATAAACTCGTTTGAGGACAAGGCCTCCTACTTCGAAGGTTCGGTTGTGAACTTTGGAGTTGAAGTACCGTGCGACCCTTTTTTTGGTGACCAATGGTCCTTAATTCGACTTCTTCCCTCTTCTCATCAATCATATCAAGCGACTCAAGTATGAGCTGCTCGTTTTGCCGCTGATTGAAATTATGCCTTCGATGAGAGGGGACTTCTAGTTCGGTGGGGATCATTGCTTCAAACCATATGCCAGGGCGAACGGGGTATGCCCGATTGCTGCTTTGTGTGTTGTTTTGTAAGCCCATAGTGTGGTGGAAGTTCATCAACCCAATTCCCTTTAGCATTAGTTAGCCGCTTTTTGATGGTGGACTTGATGATCTTGTTTGTTGCTTCCACTTGCCCTTTTGCTTGCGGATGAGCGACCGTGGAAAAGCTCTTCTCGATTCGGAAGCGTTTGCAAAAGTCTTTGAACTCGGCGCTTTTAAATTAGGTCCATTATCAGTGATGATTTTCTATGGCACACCAAACCTGCAAATAATGTTTTTAGTAATAAAGTTAATCACTTTTTTTGTGGTAATGGTGGCCAGCGGTTCCGCTTCGACCCATTTGGTGAAATAGTCAACGACAACTATAGCATATTTAGCCCCTCCTTTAACTATTGGCAATATGTTAATCAGATCAATTCCCCATATTGAGAATGGCCATAGGCTGACTATCTGTGTCAGCTCTGTCGGGGGAGTTGTTTTGATCTTGCTGAACCTTTGGCATCGGTCGCACCGTCTGGCGTAATATGCTGCATCGCGGTTTACTGTTGGCCAGAAATACCCATATCGGAGGATTTTCTTTGCAAGGGTTTGCCCCCGGTATGGTCTCCATGGTTGCCTTCATGAACTTCTCTCGGGATCCTTTGAGCTTCGTCATCGGTCACACGTCTGAGTAGGGGATAGAGAACCCCCTTCGGTAGAGTATCACATCCTATATCATGAATTGTGGTGCCTTCCAGAGAAGCTTTTTCCACTGGTTCCTATTTGTGAGAAGAGTTCCTATAAGCAAGTAGTCTTTGATCGGCGTCATCCACATTTCTGGTTCAATGGTGGTCTCAAAAATCCAATTGACATCCATTTCGCTTATGCTTGGAGTGGTCAGGGTTTCAATCGGGACTAGTCCCAACGATTGAGCTTCCCCGGAACTGGCCACTTTAGCCAAGTAGTCAACTTTCATGTTCTGCTCCCTCGGGATGTGAGTTATTGCGTAATGTTCGATGTTGTTCAGCAACTCTTGCACTTTAGATAGATACAGGGCAAGGTTCTCCCCTCGAGCCTAGTATTCGCCTTTCACCTGATAGATGACTAACTGAGAGTCACTATAGATGTGTATGGATTTTATCACCAGCTCTTTCACAATTTTTAGCCCGGCTATCAATGCCTCATATTCTGCTTCATTATTTTTCGCTGGGAATTCTAATCGTAAGGTATAGCAAACGACTCGTTCTTCGGGAGTCTCAAGCACTACCCCTGCCCCCGAGCAAAAGTTATTAGATGCGCCATCGACAAAGAGCTTCCATCCTGTTTCCACTTCCGGTGTTATTTCCTCTTTATTATCTCGTATGGTAAATTTGGCGATGAAATCTGCCAATGCTTGCCCGTTGATTGCCTTTCTAGGATGGTAAGTGATTTCATATTGACTCAATTCGATATTCCACTTGATGAGCCGTCTGAAAGTCTCTGGGTGGCACAATACTTGCTTCAAGGGTTGATCGGTCAATAATTTGATCGTGTGTGCCTGGAAATATGGTCGTAACATCTTGGATGCAATCAAGAGATAATACACTAGCTTTTCCAATTTCAGATAATTTTTCTCGGTTCCAGTAAAACGTTTACTGATGTAATACACGAGTCATTGGATCCTAGCTTCCTCACGTATAAGAGCAGCGCTTAATGCATGAGGGGAGACTGCTAATTAGATGAACAAGTCCTCTCCGTCAACTGGCTTCGATAGGATTGGCAGGGTTTCCATATATCGCAGTAACTCTTCGAACGCCATTTGACAAGCCTCATTCCATTCAAAGTTCTTCTTTCCTTTCTTTAGTGCATCAAAGAACGATATACATTTGTCGGTGGATTTTGAGATGAACCAGCTTAGCACTACGACTTTCCCATTCAGGCTTTGTAACTCCTTGTTCTTTGGGGCTTCGACTTCTCGTAGGGCAATAATTTGCTCTGGGTTTGCTTCGATGCCTCTTACGCTCACTATGAATTCTAAGAACTTTTCGGAGGCTACCCTGAAGTGACATTTGAGTGGATTGAGCCTCATCCCAGATTTTCTGAGTATTTCAAACATCTCGACGAGATTATCCAAGTGATTAGTAGCTATTCGTGATTTAACCAACATGTCATCCACATAGACTTCCATGGTTTTTCCGATCTGACGCTTGAACATGGCATTTACTAATCTTTGGTAGGTTGCCCCAACATTCTTTAAACCGAATGGTATTACCCTATAACAGTATAATCCTATATTAGTGATGAAGCTGGTGTTTTTCAGATCAGGTTCGTGCATTAGGATCTGATTGTATCCTGAGTATGCGTCCATAAATGATAGCAGTTCATGTCCAGCCGTCCTGTCTACAAGCTGGTCAATTCTGGGCAGAGGAAAGCTGTCTTTTGGGCAAGCTTTGTTTAAGTCCAAGTAGTCGATACAAGTTCGCATTTTCCATTGGACTTCTTGACCAAAACCGGGTTAGATACCCATTCGAGGTAGGTTGCATCATGGATAAAACCATTGGTCATCAGCTTGTCTACTTCTTCTCTCAACGCCTTGGACCGTTCGAGGCCCAGGCTGCACCTCTTCTGCTTTACCGGTGTGTACTTGGGATCAATGTTGAGTGCGTGACATGCAATTTTTGATGATACCCCACACATATCGGAATGTGTCTAGGCGAACACATCCAAGTTGGCGCGAAGAAATTTAGTGAATTCCAATCGCATCTTGTTTCCAAGGTGCAACCCAATTTTCAAGACCCACATTGGGTCGTCCATGTCGACTGGGATAGACACCATCAATTCTGTCGGTGCTGCCCGATCCTCCCCTGAACTCTTCTTTCTAGTGTCCAAAGCCTTGTCGAATCGGCTATGGTCTCCAAGCCAGAGGCGGCTCTGTAGTTTCTATTCGGCAGGTTTGCGAATGTGGAGAGTTCTCCCTACATTCTTCCCCTTTTCCTTTCTCTTAGATTCACATGGTTCTACGATATAACATTCTCTGGCAGCACTTTGATCTCCTTTGATCACCCTAACTTCGTTCTCCATTGGGAATTTCATGGTTAGGCACCACTGGGCTAAAGCAATTCTGAAATCCGCCGGTGCAGGTCGTCCCAAGAAGGCATTGTATGTAGAAATTTCATCTACAATCATGAAAGTTTGTATGAGGGTGACTCTTTGGTCGCCTTTTCCAAGATCTACCGGCAATTCAGTCGTCCCGATGTGTTGTTTGGGTTCGCTAGTGAATCCTTGGATTTTTGTTTGGCAGGTAGATACATCTTTCATGCTGATCTTCATCTGGTCAAAGGTGCATTTGAAAAGAATATTCACGAAACTACTGCTATCAACCAATACTCGTCGGACCATGGCGGGTCTGATCCCTACCATCACGACCATGGGATCGAGAGTTGGAGCTTCAATCCCTTTTGTGTCCCAATTTCGGAATACTATATCATCGTTCAGAGTTCTCAACTGCTTGGTAGGGGCTCCATCTTCGATCGAGAGGCATGAATCCTTCGGAGTGTGTTTTAATGAGCTCGCATATCGCTCCATTTCCCCCCTAACTTCTCTGTGTGGGATGAGGTCCTCTGGATATCATTCCAATAATGAGTCTTTGGTCAGTTTGTCTAGATCCCACTTCGCTGGTTCCAGCTTGGTTTCCTCGGTGCTTAGGAGCTTAAGGAGTAGCGGGTTGGTCAGGATTTTCCGATTTCCTCACGTATTGCAGAAGCTTGTTTTCCCGGATTAGTTCTTTAATCAAGTTCTTTAGGTGATGACACTCTTCATGCTGTGACCATGCGTTTCGTGGAAGCGACAGCACTTCCCGGAATGCTTTTGTTGTTCAGTTCTTCCTTTTCGGGGGTTTTCTTGTACTCCTCTGTCCCCTGTGTTGCGAGATAGATGTTTTCTAGAGTATCATTGAGTTGGGTATAATCCTCGAGCCTAAAGCCTTTAGGCCGCTTATCGTTACCATTTCGTTTGCTGGAATTCCGATTTTTCCTTTTCTGGTTTCCATCTTTTCCCGCACTACTTCCTTCAATGGTCCTGGAGGCATTTATGTCCTGGTTCATCGCCATGCCATTCTGCCTGATGTTCATTGGTTGTAAGCTAGTAGATTTCCATTCTAACTCTTGCGCCTCTTCCAATCTCAAGTATTGACAAGCCTTACGGTTGAAGTCCTTCCTAGTGGTAGGTTGTTTCATTTTGATCCATTTTCCAAACTCAATTTCGGGGTGGATGGTGCGGACCAAGGCCATAAAAACCATATCCTCATTCAAATTGCTTACTTTTGTCACCGCGTTGTTGAACAGATTCATGATAGACTTTAGAGATTCATTTTGTCCCTAGAATAGATCGGATAAAGACATCACATCTTTAGGCTGCGCCGTCTAAAGTCTGAATTGTTCAAGGAATCTTATTGCTAGTTGATCGAAAGTGAAGATGGATCTTGGTGGAAGCCTAGTGAACCACATGGAAGAAATTCCCTCCAGAAAAATTGGGAAACATCTACATCAAATGGCGTCCGAAGCATTCGCTCCGTCCATGTACCAACTGTACTTGTATAGATGGGGTTTCGGGTCTCTTATTCCATTATGGGATGGAATAGTTGGCATAGTGAATTTTTCAGGGTATCGGTCATTCAAAATCTCATCAGTAAAAGAAGTCCGACTTGGAGCGAATCCCCATTCATCATCCCTTCTGTTCTTACTCTCATTCATCAGTCGCTTGACCATGTCCGCGATATATGCCTTATATGTCCGATAATTCAGGGGTCGACTTTTAGTAACTACACCAAGTGTTTGGCTTTGCAAACGATCTTGGTGAGTGGGCTGAAGCCTAGGCTCTCCTGTCTTCGGAAGAGCCACTCCCTCGCAATTCCGTTGGCTTGCGGTTGGCCTGATTGGGGCAGTTTGTATATCTTTGGCGTTATTGAATGCATTGGCATTTCCTTCCAACTTGCCGTCATTAAGTTTCTCTTCATCTTCCGAATCGGAGAGGTCCATGGCTATATCTTCTTATGGGGTCTTTGCTCCTAGATTTAAGTTCGTAGTTGGTTGTCTCGCGGTTGGTGGAGTGCTTCTATTTCCTTCTACGTTGATTCCCATGATTATCACTCCTTTTTGCGGCTGCTTTCCGTTCCTTCTTTTTATGCCAGAAAGGGAAGAATTTTCTTGTTCTGCGTTAGCCGTAGGTTCTACCATGGTTCTTGGAGTAGGATGTGATTGTAAGGTCAAGACGACATTCAGTTTGTCCATAAGAGCTCTCTGACCACTTTCCATTTTCTGATTGATTTCGTCAACCATTTTATTCAATTCATATCTAGTTACAACTTCAGACTGATTAGAGGATCCTAACACCTGATCTCCTATGTTAGCACCATTTACTTCAATTTGTTGATGGTTAATCTCTTCTCCAGCAATTACCGCCCATATAGATCTTCCAGAAACTGTTCTTTTTCTTCCCGAAGCCATTGATTCTTAGCAGCAGATCTTTCGAATAGAAATTTAGGATCTGACTTCTGGACCTTGTCTGATCAAAAGTAGATAGCTAGATCTTTTCTGAGTTGGGTTCTCAGTGAAAGCACCAAAATGTTAACCCAAAAAATGGATCAACGCCATGGATTGAGTATGAAAGCACCAACCTTGTTTATCAAGGAAAATAAAATAGAAAAAGCAATAGTAAATCGCAGAAAAGAGTAAATGAACAAGAGATTTTTATAGTGGTTCGGCTGTTAACGAAGCTTATGTCCACTTTATAACTTCTGTTATTGACTGACTACAATTACAAGTTGAATCTGATTACAATATGACTGAATCTTGTAAGTTGGATCAAGTCACCAGTTTAGAGTTCACTGGAGAATCACAGTGAATCATGTAGATGGTCGTTGTGTGAGAGGAGAAAAGCGAAGAGTAGATTGTGCAGAGTTTCAGTAGCCAGTTCAGAAGATCTTGTTTGTGTTGCGGGTAGGATTGTATTTACAAGGATTGGAGAGCTATTGGGCTAGCTCGCCACGCCAGAAGCTTGCCTTTGGAAATACGAAGGTGCACAGAAAGTTTCATAGCCAACCGAGTCAATTTGATGGATCGCTAGTGTAACAACCCGCATATTTTACGATGGTATATTTAAATGTTTAATTCAAGTATAGCATCGTTAGTCGGATTTTAGTCCGAGAGGTCACTATTCGTCAAAGAACAGTCGAAATAGTGAAAAGTCTTTATGGATCGAGATTCGGAGGTGTCTATTTGAAAAAATAGATAAAAACTGTCAAACAGGGATTCAAACGTCTGAAATGAAGCATTCAGACGTCTGAAATTGTTCGAATCAAACCAAAAAGGAAATAGGCTAAAATTGCCATTTTCAGACGTCTGAAATGGACGATTCAGACGTCTGAATATTGTTCTGGACAACTCATATTTTTCCAAATTCAGACGTCTGGTTTGGAAATTTCAGACGCCTGAATCAGGAAGGAAGTTGAGAATCAACAATTTGGACTCGATAACATTTCCATTGAGTTCAAAATGTTGTTTGCGACTATTTTGAGTATAAGCATCGATATGTTTGGAGTAGGTTGAATTTGGCTATTTTTCTAAGTGGGCTTTTGGGTTTGGGTTTCACCCAACTCACCCTATACCCTAACTCAGCCCCCTCTCCTCTCCATTCACTCATTTCATTTCCTAACACTCAAGCTCAACTGAAAATGGGGGAAGAGAATGGGAAATAGAAATTCCAAGCCCTAGATTCAATTGCAAACTCAAATTCTTGCTCCAAAATCAAGGAGAAGCTTAGGTAAGCATCCTCTTCTCCTTCTCCATCTCAATTCCTCTTCGATTTCTGAAATTTCCTAAACCCTAACTTATGAAATATTTGTTCTTGAGCTTAGATTAAAGCTCCTTGGGTTATAATTGAAGAGTGATTGTTCTTGCCTTGCTCTATAGCTTCTCTCTCTCGTTTTTGGGTTAAAAGGTGAGTTTTTGAACTCACATCTACGTCTATATCTTTGATAGTGTTAGGTAGCAATTCCTAACATATAATCCTTGTCCATTTGTTTTTGAATTGAATTGGTTTGATGAATATTCCAATTTTTGGCGTTTGAAGTCAAAATCTATGGAAATCCTTATATGGTTGTTTGGGCATGTTGGTCGGAGTGTATTGGTGAGTCTTTAAGGTTGGATAGTCGTTTGGCATAAACCCCTAGCCATCATCGCTCATCTGATTGCTTCCGATATGATTTGGCCATCATTGGCCTAGGCAAAGTATTGCCTGAGCCCTAGTTTCAGACGTCTGAAATATACCATTCAGACGTCTGAATCTGCTTGTCTCAGCCCAATTTGCCTACTTTGTGGGGGATTACAATTTTTAATCGATTTGGGTTGATCCAATTAGTTGTTATCGCGTTTTTGACCTTGATGATTCCTTTTTATATTTCGTACACGGGTTTTTATAAAGTGATTTTAAATTGTATTAAAAACTCGTTTCTCCAATTTATAATTTCTATTTAAAACACACACACAATTTTGCACTTCGAGCGAAGAGGGAGGAGAATTAAATGATTAAATAAAATGCGTGCTATGAACACATGGGTTTATCTTTTCAGTTAATTCCTAATCTATTCGTTTGACCGTTTTGACATTTGGGTCTGGTTTACCGATGATATGAGGTGAACTTTGTACTGCTTTGAGTGTGAAATTGACTAACGGTTAGTAAACCGTTTAGTGCGAACGTGTGGTATGGGACTCACGTTAACATTTTTCGGCTTCCTTTCTGAGAGTTGCGACACATTCCGCCAGTTAGTGGTGTCCAATACTGGGCCTTCGGACCTTCGCCACTACGGTTTGTTGCCTTCGGGCTTGAGCCTTCAGGGTTTGTTGCCTTCGGGGTTTGTTGCCTTCAGGCTTGAGCCTTCGGGGTTTGTTGCCTTTGGGGTTTGTTGCCTTCGGGTTTGAGCCTTCGGGGTTTGTTGCCTTCGGGCTTGAGCCTTCGGGGTTTGTTGCCTTCGGGCTTGAGCCTTCGGGGTTTGTTGCCTTCGGGTATGTTGCCTTCGGGCTTGTACCTTCGGGTTTGTGGATCCTTGTTATACAGTACTGAGCTCGAGCATCTTTTGTTTCTTTGACTATTATATTTCCCTAGTGTATCGCCCTTCGGTGTAGGTTCTTTGAACCACACGATATATAGCGATTACCTTGTGGAAACTTGTGTTACCTTCATTGGTATTTGTTATTTGCCTTTTGGCTTGTTTTGGGATATGATTTCCTTGGTTTATTTGAGTTGCCTATGATTTGTGGCTTGTTATGATTCATCTTTTGCAAGATAATTTGGTTATCTCTTTTGGAGATATTTGTGGTACTTTATGACCTTGTATGATCTTTATCATTCAGTTTATCTAACTGATTTGTTTAGCTAGACTGACCCGTGTATTTTATACTCGGGTCAGACCGAGATGTTTCGGGTTAGGTACTTTGGACTTAGCCTATTTTGCTTCTGCATGGACTATTCCGCTAGTTTCTTTTTGTTATAGCTTTTTGTGTAGTCCTTCTTGGCTATAACTCTGATATGTGTTCTTGTGACTCGCCTGTATATTGTGGTTTGCTTACCACTTGACATGTATCATTTTGTATACTCTGTAATGTATCTGTATATGTGTAAATGTATGTGATGATCCACTGTTCTGTGATGTGTATTACATTTGAGTTGTTATATTCCATTCTGATAGATCCTTCAACCACCTATGGTTTTGTATTAAGTATTTATTGGATATGCCGATCCACTTCAGAAAGAAGTGGCAATTGTCGGCGTATTCAATAGATAATTAAGACAAGGCTATAGATGGTCGCTCCTATCCAGCTCTATTCTCCGTATTAGCAGACGGTGTTACCTAGTAATACTCTTTGCTAATGTGGGTCTCGGTGTGGGGCATCACAGCTTGGTATCGGAGCTGAGTTCAGAACAAAATATGATAAACGTAGAACAGAGACACATATTACGGTACATCAAAGTGTAGTACGAATGTTACGAATCTTTGAATCATCGTGCCATAGGAATTAATTCGGGTCTTCGTACAGTTCTATCCTATTTTCTTTCTTATGATGCCTTGTTTTATCAATCATGTTGTTTGATATTCATTCTGAAAATAACACTACACCACAAAAGGCTTTTAACAGCGTTTGATAAACGCTGTAATATGATACAACAGCGTTATTACAAACGCTGTATAACGACATGCTGTCGTATATACATAACTTACAACAGCTTTTCTATAAACGCTGTTGAAACATCTCTGTGACAGCGTTTATTACGAGCTGTCAATAATATTTTTACAGCGTTTTCAGACATGCTGTATTATGTTTCAACAGCGTTTATAATTTAGTTGTCGAAGATGTTCAAATTCTACTTTAACTATTTACAACAGCTTTTTCTAAACGCTGTTACTGAATCATCAACAATTTCGACAGCATGTTAAAAACGCTGTGATTGAATCATCAACTATTTCGACAGCATGTAATAAACGCTGTTATTGACAGTTTCAAGATAATTACAGCACGAATTAAACGCTGTTGTTTCTTCATTGACAGCATTAATCAAACGCTGTCTTCTATTTATATAACAGCTTTAATATTCCACTCTATTTTTGAATATTCCAAAACTATATTTTAAGCATATTCAAGCAACTAGTATATATAACAGGTTCTAATAACTATTAATTGATTACATAAACTAGTTAAGAGAATATTAATAAACAAAAGACATCCATAAACCAAGTTTCAATAATATCCATAAACAAAAATAACAAAGTAAACCAAGTTGCCACAAATTCTGTTAAACAAAGACACGTTATATGTTAAGTAAAAGTATAATATCAATATAGTAAGTCCACACCAAATGCCAACAACAAAACGTGCATCTAAAAAGTTTCATATGCTTGCTACTTGCTACGGAAGAAGAATGTGTCATCGCCATCTTTAATTACCTGCAATGAAGAAATTTGAAATGATCAGTGAGTAAACGCCATCTAAAAATTTGAAGTTTCATATGCTAAAATGCTTAACTGCGCCAAAAAATCACTATATGGATCTAAAAATTTGAAGTGATCAGTGAGTAAATGCTTAACCACCGTACAGTGTGAATTTTGATTGTATTTTGATTGTTTGTTTGTTTTCTAGTTTTAATTGCATTTGCATTCCTTCATAACTGCCTTGCTTGCCATCAACGTATTTCTGCGTCAATCAGCGAACACCTTCTACCACTGCCAGTCAGCACTTCATATACCTGTGAACACCGCCTCTCAACCAAAACTGCAACATTCACATACTAGTGAACACCTTCTACAAACAACACTCTCTGTCATCCCAAACACACCTCTTCACTGCCTTGCCATTCCCCACATCCTCAACTTGTTTTTACGTTCTCAACTGTACATTTACATTATCAACTATGCATACATATAACTTGCAGTGCTACTGCTCCTCAAACCCCCTCAACCATCTCCTTCATAAACTGTCAACATCTCACCACCAAACTTTTCTGACCACCATCAACAAACAACCCACTGCTGCACATCCCCTTCAACCCCTTACTGCCTTGCTCTCAAATCTCTCATATACCACCACAAATCACTTCAATAAACCACAAAAAACTTCACTCCCCCATCAGCAAACCTCTCTGTTCAACCTCCAACTGCACATATCATCTCTATCTCGATCACAACCATCCCTCACATACAGCCTTCATACCAACCCTCCCTCTCATACAAACAAGCTGCCTGCCAAATACCCACCAGTATACTGGCACATTAACAAACATTTACAATTTCAAAACAGTTGCATTTTCTCTGTACATTTCATATATTTCTTGTTTTTCCTTGTTACAACTGCCATACTTCATTGCTGCCTGCACATCATAGTGCATACCCTTGCACAATTCTGTTAACAAAACCATCTCCTCACCGCTAACTTCTACATAACTGCTAACATACCCAAATTCGTCCACCCGATCATATCACCACCCTCAAACAAGTACTCACTGCTTCACAAAAAATCAATATCCACCACTGCCCAAATACTTCAACCACTTCACGTATAAACATCATCGTTTCTGCCTTACCAAACTACTGCACAGACCATACTTCTCCAACTATATATAGTGCACATCCTTTCACCACTGCATTGCCTTGCTTCGACCAACTCTCCCCTGAGCACCCATCATTCTACAGCAAACTTCAACAACCACTCTGCCAACATTTCCTGACAACACATTCTTCAACCATTATCCACTTCTACATAACCTTTACAGCCATTAACTTGCTGCTCATTCACTTCCAATCACCAGAGTACACTGTCTTTCAACCTCACTCTTCACCAGTGCACATCGGTGCTACAACCTGCTTCATACGACAACTAACCCATTTCAACCACCGCAACCAAACCTCCTCAAACCACTTCTGTCACCATCTTACTGCAATAGTTCCACCTCCACAACATCAACAACATACAACCCATATCTTCATCATCAACAAATATACTTCACTACCCTACTTTACAGCAGCCACAACCAAATTCATACAACAGTCACCATTCCTTAACAAACAACCAAATTCCCCAATATTTAACCTCCAACTGACATACCCATATCCATTTCTGTGCACACAACAATGCAAACTCTCAACCCACCTGAATACTCTCACAACCATCAGAACCACAGCAATTCGTGCAGTTGACGTCTCAGGAAGATTTATTACCTAATATGGTCTAAAAGACACAAGGCAGAGTCCAAATCCAAGTTTGATTTTGGTATTTTTATTTTTCTGGATGCATGCAACAATTTATAATTTGCATGATTAACATATGCAATAGATTATCCTTTATTTTCTCCTTCTAATATAAGAAAAATGGCTGCTAATTGCACTAGTAATGAAGGAAGAAGCAATCAGCAACCTTATGCTAAAACAGCACTCTACTATGTCAACTTCATTTATTTTTAGTTCTATATTCTTTGAGGTAAAAAGATACATACCAACCATTCTCTGTGACCTCGTGGACCTTCTTTCTTGAGCCTTTTCACAGCAATAACAATTCCAGTTCCAGGCTTTGATGCTACAAGAGCTTGTTCCATAATCCAACCTTTGAATACAGAACCAAACCCTCCTACTGCTTGACTCACTTAATCTTTTTCCACTGCTCCTAGAAGTTGCACCTACAATGTTACAAAATGAAAATATTTATGAGTACATATTACATAATCTTAGATGATTTCTTTGAGTACATATTACATAATCTTATGCTGAAAACAATATACTAAACATAAGATAATTGTTAATAGTTTGCACTGATTGCACACTGAGTTTTGCATTGGTATCAGAGTTGACCAGAATCTGGAGAGCCACAGTTAGCAGTGAACCAGGCTTTGAATTATCACCATCAGGTGCAACTGCAAAACCACCACGCCTGAAGAATCTCCACCGTTCATCACGAGATGCATGGCTGGGATGTCAACAGGGGCGTACACCATCAGCGAACCAGACACATCAGTGCATGTTTCCTGAAGTATTAGCATGCTGCTTTCATTCCCATTCACATTTCCCATCTAAAACACATTACAGTTTTATAAAGTATAAACACAACAGCATTAGTTAATATATACACAAGTAAACTATAGAAGGTAAGAGTGAAGAGTAGAGTAGTTTACATCAGATCGGAGGAGGGAGACAGCATTGCCAGGATTGTGCCCTTTAATATGAACTTATTAAAGTTGGGCTTTACAGAGTGAGAAATTTTGAAGAAACCATTACTTATCATTCAGTCCAAGGAGTGACGAAGACAGTGCTTCCTCAGTTTGTGATAAAAAAGAATATTAGCATAGATCATTTTTTTTCTTCTTCTCATACTATGCAACCTTTTGTTTAAAAAACAGTGTAACATCAGCAGGGAGTGTTTGTACCAGACCACTTCCACAGAAGCACTTACACATATAATCATAATTTAAACATAGAAGATTTTGCAGTACTTACCCAAATGAAACAAGCCCATAGTAGTAAATAATCATTACCGGTTGGAATGGAGGGGGACAATAGAAGCATTTGGAAGCTGCAACATGAATTAACAAATATAATTAGAATTATAATGGAATCTATTTTTCTAGTTAAGTATATTTGGTCCAAGACATATGTCAAAAGTTCAAGAATTCGGTTATTTGCTTTTTCTACCTATAAGCTCATGTATTACCTATAAAGTGACCACTACTATGTATATTGGGTTATTATGTATGAAAATGAAATCTTTCTTATTTATTTTATTTACCTTTTCCATTTATCCTTTTGTTTTGTATTTGCTTCTTCTTCATTTTATCACTTCTTTGTCAGTATTTGTTAGTTCACCTTACTCCCTTCTCTCTTCACCTCATTGCTTAGATCATAGACATGCTCCCAAACATCAACAAGAACCAAGTTAGTACCTTATAGAAAGTGAAGATTTTTACAAAAATAGAAAAGAATAATCAATGGAGAGGGCCCATGATAGGGGTACCTCATTTCTTATGAAGACAGTTAAGAGGGAAATAACATCATTCTGCTTATTGCTATGACTTTTATACTAGTTTTACCGCCACAACCCACGTGGCCTTCGTGTGTAGAAAATTTGGAAATTGGAACTAATTGAACTCATCCTATTGAAATGCTGACTATTGATATGTATATGTATGTTTATGTTGTTATATAGTCTTACCTGCTCTAATTTTTTGAATATGTTTTATATGTTCATGTCTTTCTACACTCTACTATAACCAATGAACAAGTTAAGAAACCACCCACCGAAAAGTGGAAAATAGGATTGGCTCAAAGAAAGAGACACTAATGTACTTAGTTCATCAAAAATAGGTAATATATACATCAGATACTTCTTATGATAAATCAACATTTAATATTCTAGAGGCTGATATCTTCTATTTATGTTCATGCAACCCAGAGTACCTTTGTTGAGAAGGCAATGGCAATAAAGCTAGAACTCGAAGGCCAAGCACCCATGAGTTATGTCTTGAAACCTCAGCATCTGACAAATTACCGACCCTCCTCTCAAGAATAAAATGAACCTGCATCATACAACAAATAATCATTCAATCTTGAAGCCAAAATAAATGACCTCTAATTTCAGGGTAAGAATTTATCAATAAAAAGGAAATGGGCTTGCTGTAGGTTGTTTATCAACATAGTTGCTTGACTGACAAATTTTAACTGATTAGTAAATAGATATATCATTTAAGAAAATTAGTAGACAAGCTGGATAAAAGTTGCCATCCAAGAAACTGCGGCCCCAGTTTCTTCACTTCAAGGAATATAGGTACTTACACTAACAAGCCGGATCTCAAGGACTTTGTCAAATAGAAAATTGCATACAATTTGATTTAAAGCATGAGATACATTTCTTGGTAAATATCAGCAATATAAATTAAGATAAGAAAGCACATGTGCATTACCCACCTTCTAGTTCCAGGAGCCTTGGATCAAGACTACCATCAGTAAAATTTGGTACTTTTGCAGGACGTTTCCTCACATAATTCTCCTGAAGTGGTTTTGGGATCTGGAAAGAAAACTGAGATAATTGTACCCCTTGTGAAGCATGCATTGGATTTTCTACAAGATACCTGCAAGTGCACAAGGCAGTGGAAAAACTAAGAGTTGTCAACGTTCAGAAAATGAACATGTTTTAGCATATTCATCATGTGATTTACTTCCAAATATCTAGTGACTTGAATTAATAGGCTTAAGGCTATGATGGTAATAATGATTACGGCTTGAAAAGAATTACAATTACTAAAAACACAGCATGGAAATTGTCAAAACAAACCTTTGGACCTCAACCATTGACTTAGGTTTCTTTCCTGATGGAGCAGTGTAATATCTGGAAAAGGAGACCCAATAAACCTCTGTTAACCATAAAAAATCAAAGCAGAAAGGTTTAAATTTATAGATAGAAGCTTCTCCACAGAAACACAGTTCAATATGAGATGAAATATGCTCACTAAATGGAACCTAGAACAGTGATACAAATATTGAAATCCAGATAAATTAACCAAAGAAGGTAATAACAGCTGGGAACATCCCAAAAATTGATCTTAATATATGTACTTTGCTCAAGAAATTAAGGTAAAAAAATATATGCCAAAGAAAGTGATAGTGACTGATGATATAAATATTGCAATGCATAGATATAACCGCCTAAACATATTCCTTTAACTTTTAAAATTACACAGGTTGCTAATTCAATTAGATTAAATTTTTTAAATAAGTTTGATTTCAGCTAGAAAGACCATCAAGCTCATCCTATGAGTTAACTAAAAGATAGCTCATTAACTCTAGCAACATATCTAAAAAACATGCACTAAAATCTGATCCCTGTAAAAAATCATGCACTAAAAAACTACTTCAGTGTTTATTTTCAAAAAATGCACCTGGTTTCTAGTGTGCTCTTAGTTTATCTGAGCTCAGCCTATATTACCTTCTAATAAATTTATATTAGTAATGTCAAAAAAGTGTGTTACAAAGCAAGTGCAACAAGAAGAAAAAACCGGAATGAAAAAAATGTCTAATAAAAATAAAAATAAAAGTTAAATAATTATCGATTATGGCAATTTACTAAACCAAATTATTGAACATCAAGGACATTAATGTAACAAAGATTATTAAGGATAATATCGTTGCCAAATTTATTACATCGACTGAAATCTTATGTTATCCCTTCTTTTTTTTAATATCTGGTTACCTAACTTGAAAGAGACCCAAATGTATTCAAGGGCAAACCTGGCATTTCTAGAATCTTGTGTATAAATTCCATGCGCTGCATGCATGATAAGTTATAAGTATTGCTAGTTAATCAGAATAACCAGCATATTTAGGGAAAATGCAACTTATCACCTTGAATGTATTGGAATTAATCAACTAGAACACCAATGCATCACCATCAACTAGCTTATGGTCAATTGCAAATCCTCTCCAACCAGTACTCAACCCATTTTTTGCTGCCAAATAAAGCGTCCTTGTCTCATCTCCATCTTCATCAATTAGATATATCGATTCTTCCTTTTTCAATAGATGCCTGATACAGAAATGATTAGGAAGCCCCTATCCGTAAATTTAAAACCCCTCAGTAACATATCAATTGTACACGGAACTTCATTCATTGTTATACATAACACTCACCAACCAAAAACCTCATGTTGTATGCGATTGAAGCATTGGCTTCACGAATGTGGGATAGAGTTCTCCAAGCCCAACTTCCAGCTCTTTTGCTTTCTCAATTGCAGATGCTCTTGCTTCATCTGATGCATACACACGGTTGTCTATATCTCTATATGTTGATGTTCTACCACTTGATCTACATTTATAATATTTCATAAAAATCATAATTATTTCAGCTAAAATGGATTGGGCCTCTTAAATATTATAAATCTTTTATATACTTACTTTCAAGCTAGATAAACAAGCTCCAGCACCTATCATATATAAGTTTCTAACAAAATTATTTTATTACACTCACTTGAATATCAAGAACCATATATGTTAGTAGTTAACAACATATACCAAAAAAATTCTGACAAGTTTTCTAACCTGCCACAATTATATTCAAAAAATTCTTTCATTCCTGATTTTGTTACCTGAGAGAACGAATATATAATGTTATCACTACATTTATCGAAAATATCTATAATTGTCATTTTCAAAAAATACTATTCCATTGGATAATATAGACAGCTAACCATGAAGTTAATAATGATCCACGAGATTATCTGTATAGGTAATATAGGCATATTGAATTTCATTAATGATTCTTATAATGATGGAATTGAATTTCCACAAGAAAAATGACAACTAAATAGATAAAGAATAAAAGCACACAACTGTCAAAATCTAGAAATAATGTTACCATTATTAGTAAATTCTATGAATGGAAATCGAAAAGGAGTTCCGGTGGTCGCAAACAGGTAATGAAGGCTCATAGTAATGAGAGACAAGAAATATAATATTGACAGATTTATTTGCAACCTGCCTCCTGTTTATGCTGCCTCATGTTTAGGTATCAGCAGCTTTTAAATCTACTTATTTGCTATAGTATACTATAAATTAATGGCTAATACCAGTACATATTTTTTGCATCAACAATTACCCGTTGTATTGTTTACATCACCAAATGCGTTAGATTGTAACATTTGAAGATGAGATCATAAATCCAAGTATATAGAGTTTACGAAAAACATTGAACCATGCAACTGTTTTTTCAAATCAACACATAAGAATACTCTAAACTTCGAATAAGTAATTTTAATTGTATATTAGACTAGTTTAAGAAAAACATTTTTAATTTTTATCCATTCAAAAGCACAATGTAAGTTTGCTATCAAAAATGGTAATGGAAAATGCATCATATGCTCAAAATTCATGCCATACGTAGTCATGGATCCTAGTGGCTCTGTAATCATATAATATCCATTTATCAATTTAAAACCCAAAGCATCAAATACTTACTCATTGAACTGTTTGATAAATCAAAATGCTTGACTTATTAATTCAAATAATGCCTATGTTTAATAGTTTTTAACATTTGCAAACTATGTGTTTGTTAAAAATATTTTTCAATAAAGTAATAAATAGTTTAAAAGTAAAGACTAAAAAAATTTAAATAGAATAGTCAGGGTCTTTTTTCCACATGTTAAAAATACAGAAATATGACTGTCCATATTTTGCTACATATAGCATACATATATATTACATAAGGAAAACACAACTGAACACCATCTTATACTTGCGTAACCTTTTTGAAGCAAAAATATGGCATGAAGTCTTACTTAGACTATATAGACATGGTGCTTGCATATTATGCGTTAACAAAATTAAGTTTATGTATAAAAATGAAAGAAGGAAGCAATGGAGATGATAAAATTGAATGATTATAGGAAAAAGAAAAGAATCTACATTCGGTCTCGAATTTAGTTCGCGTACAACATAATATGAAAAACTATCAATTACACGCAGATATTGTACGATAAGAAGCAATAGCGACTTATTGTTGTTCATCATATTCAGTCGTAACAAGTTAAACCTATGAATGATTTTGTGTGGTTATGTCCACAATAAATTTATATATAACATTTTATATAGTAGGGTGAACAATCATCAAACATCACACACATAATAATTCAGTTTGTAGACACCGATTTGTTTACCTTTAATTGAAATGTCATGAAAGCAGCTAAAAAAATACATCTTTGCCCAAGTTTATGCAGACCACCTGGGTACACAAAATCTTTAAAATAAAGAAGAAAACTGTTAGAATAACTATTTTTAATAAACATATAGATGTGTTACTACACACCAGTAAAATCAACAACTATGCATTAATCCTTTAGAGTATGAACTTTTTATGACAGATTAAACTCACAACTAGCAGATGAAGCAGGTTGCACATAAATTTGTTAACCTACTGTTAAATTAAAATAAGTAGATGCAAACCAATCGTGGAAAAAAAATTGATGTTGTACAGAAATTCTACAAAACGTATGGTCGAACTAATAATTTTATTTAAGATATTACAAAGGTTGCTTAAACCATATTAAGAAAAGAAAAACATAGTGAAGTTGTTATGTGCTAAAAACGGGGAACTTAAATGCATGCTTGGTGTCAATTAATCATAAGGTTGCTTTTAAATTCATTTAGTTGAGGACCTGCCAACTGATGCATATCTTCTTATTACTTTAGGGGTTGACAGTTTTTTCTTAGTACTAGCACACAATATAAATGAAAAATAGTACTTATCCCAAAGTCATAGGCTAAAATTTGACAAGCTTTTAAATAGTAGAATCTCAAATGTTTGAATAGTAATGCACATACCACACAAGCTGCTTATGTAACGATTCAGTGATTATTAAGGATATGTGTTTAATAAATTTCATTATTTAATTTGTATCATAATTATACCTCAATGAGACTGGGAAATCCAAGTAATAATACTTCAATTTAACATGTGGCCGATATGTCGTATGACTATATGAAGATCAAGCCCGTACTATTTGATTAGTGAGTTCATTTCATAAGCCTTTGCTAATATGATTAGTGACTTGGTGAAAAAAATGTTATTGGTGAACTCGGTTCATAGGCCATTTTGATGTTTGCCTCGTTTTGCAATTTGCTTGGGTTGGATAAATTGGACAAAAGTTATTAAATATAGTAAAAGTCTATAAAGGTTATTATACTCATGTTGATTTTTGAAATATCAATTGTATTATTGAGATACAAACTCAGATTTTGTAGCCTATATAGGAAGACAACATCTTGTGTTTCATCCATGATCCTTAACCATGAACCATGGTCTCAAGTTTTTGTTATAAAATGCTTGATTAAACTGTTACAAAATACACACAAAAATGATTCAATAAAATTGTCTCTGGCTCAGATATTACACACTGAGTTAAGACAGGCTTTTGTTTCAAACTATATATGATTTAGTTTTGTGTATGATATTCTAACTCTAATGTCCGACGTATACTTCAACTACATGTCATATGGTAACTAGAACAAGCAATATTTCAAATTAAATAATCTTTGAAAAAAAAAATTCCTATCAACATGATCAAATCCAATCATCTTAATCAATTCATAGTGAAAACAAATTTAATAGTCTAAGCCAGTTCATTAGAAGTAGATTAGGAAACTCACCATTACCAAAAACTAATGATATTCATCCAGGAATAATTCTTCTTATACCACACTAATACGAACATCAACATTCATCATATCTTAACTCAAAAGAAAAAATAGTATCAAACATTCAAATGAAATTGGACTGAGGTGTATTAGTTAAATAACATAGGCTATAATCAACACGTGCAAAATCAACAACCAAAATGATGAGTAGTGAATCTTTTAAGCCACACAGCAGTTTCAATAATAATGGTTTAAGAACTTTTCATTTTTCTAAATTTTAAGTTCCAACCTACTTTAAAGCTTATAGATGTATAAATTTAAGAGGAGCCAGGCTTCATTCAGTAATCAGCATAGGACTTAACAAAAATGTATATTAAAAGCAGTTCAACTTACCATACCTGAGTGAGACCATAATCTGAATCATAACCTAAAAATCCACGTCAGGATCAAAATATGAATCGAAGTTTGAATCAAAACTGGAGACTTCTGGAATTAACCTTCTAACGAAAACTAAATTAGTATACGATCAATGAATACAAACATCAGATAAAAGAAGACGAATTAGAACTGAATCAATCGACGTACCTGAATGAGAGAATTAGGGAACTATGAAATTGAAAAATAAGGGAAACAGAGAACAACGAAAATTGAAGGGAAGGGAAATAGGGCAGGATGAAATTGAAGAACGAGGGAAATAAAAAGAAGAGGGAATAAGAAGAGGGAAATAATTTTTTTCACAAAGTATAATAATGAGAGAGGCGGAAGTTATGTCAGCGTTTTGACGAAAATTAATTCATTTAAAATAATTTTTTACTGCATTTTTTTAATAAACGCTGATAATGGTTGCTGTTAAAAGTGATTTTTGTTGTAGTGTAACCTTTTTCCTCTTCTGTCTTTTTCTTTCTTTCGTAAAGAGGAAGAGATGGTTAGATCTGGCAGTCCCAGCGCCGGTCAATCCAGTAGTCCTTCTCTGGATGGCGTATTTATGACTGCTCAACAACTTTTGGATCTTGTAAAGAATCAATGGTTTATCCGTGCTTTAAGTAAGAACCCCGAAAAGGTTTTACCTCTGAAATTAGAAGTGCCTTTCGACCAGTTTGAAGATATCGCTCTTCAACTTGAAGAGGCCGATAAAGAAAATGATGTTGAAGTTGTGGATGCCAAACAAAACTTCAACATCAGCAAGAAGAAGTTTCCGTTTCATAAACAGGAATTTTTCCCTTCCAAGAAGAAAAAGCCTGTTGAATCTGGTTCTAACTCTCAATATGCTGGAACACCTTCCATTCAGAAGTGTTTCAATTGTGGTTCTCTTGATCATATGATTCGAGCTTGTCCTAAGCCTCTCTTCTGCCATTATTGCAAGAAGGAAGGTCATCGTATTTCCTCCTGCCCTACTGTTCCTGCTAATGCCAAGTCTGGCAAGCTTTATGTTGCTAAGGCTTCTGGAGGTTCCTCTTAGCCCAGAGGTAATTCTCCTCCTATCCTTGATGGCATTATTTTATTTCGTGATCTTCCTATTTGGTTTCTTTTGATACGGGTGCGTCCCACTCTTTTATATCAAAAGAACTTGTTTATTTTTCTTTAAATATTTTGGGTTTGATGACTTCGCTGAGAATTGCGAATCCGGTTGGTGGATCCGCAACACTCAGTTTGCTTTGTAAAAATGTCGAGATTATTTTTGTGATTATTCTTTTCGAGCCGATTTGCATGTTATGCGTTACTTAGGCTTCAAAATTGATTTTTTTGGGAAAGGATCGGCTTAATTATTATGAAGCCCATATCCTATGTCCAATGTGGACTATTCATCTTCAACATCTTCAATCTGTTAAGCGGATTTCTTTTGTTCTTAATGATTCCGATTTCCAAATTCGGTGATATCATTCTATTCTTTAAACCCACTGGATAAGGAAAGTGTTATTTCTCTCATTCAAGTAATTTGTGAATTTTCCGAAATATATTTGAGCTTGTCTTAGGATTATCACCTAGGCAATCTATTGAATGGTGCTAAGGTCTTTTCAGCTCGACCTTGCCATCGGGTTTTCATCAGCTACGAGTTGCGGAGGGTAGCATTCCACTTACCGCATTTTGCACTCGTTATGATTCTTGTGAGTGGTTCGTTATGTCATTCGATTTGACGAACCTTCTACCTTATTTCATCCATTTTATGAATCGAGTATTCTATGAATATCTCGATGAGTTTATCCTTATATTTATTGATTATGGATGAAAACTACGATTTAAAAATTTGCAAATCTTTTTAATAAGATATTTATAAGTATGATTGGGTTTGGTTCTTAAAACAAGCAAAGAATGTTTGTAAATTTTATAAGAGACATGGTTATCATATATAAGATAATTTTGTGTTGTTTTGCCCATTGAGTGCTTTAAGAATTCTGGTCGATGCGCTTGATCAACGTTATCGATAGGAATCTCCTAAACGCTATGATGAGACAGTCAGACACAATAAATTGACTTGTAAAAAAAAGTAAATTTTTCTAAAAAGATGATTACTTAAAGTTAATTATAATTTTGAAAATCTTAGCTTTTCGGGAAAGGGAATCGATTAAAGGAACTCTTTTGCGATGCTTTTATTCTTGCGGTTCCCGAAGGGAACCAATCCTTCATTGTTTGTACCGATACTAGTCGTATTGGTTTTGGTGTCATTCTCTTGCAAAGGGAATGTGTTATCGCAATTGCTTCTTGACAATTAAAGCTTGTCGAGACTAGATATGCCATTCATGATCTGGTGCTCGTGGCTATTTTTTTCGCTTTTAGAATTGGCATCATTTTTTTGGACATCCGAATGGAGTGATCTCGAGACTTTATCCACTTGTGAGATTCGAGAGCGTGAATCCGATTCATGTTCCTCTCTTGTTTTGTGTAGCCTTGAGGCTCGTCCTTCTCCTTTTGACTATACCTCTTTCGGCTGAACTCTATGTCCTGTTATATTGCATGGAGTTCCTACTTCTATTGTTAGCAATCGAGATCCATTATTTTTCTAGTGGATTTTTGTAAGGTCTTCAAAAGCTTTGGGAACAAAGCTTCATTTTAGCACCGCTTATCGTCCTCAATCCGATGGACAAACCGAGCGTGTGAATCAAACTCTTGTAGATCTCCTCCGTATTTGTATTCTTGATTTTGGAGGTAGTTGGGAGGATCATCTACCCCTTGTAGAGTTCTCCTACAACAATAGTTTTCAGTCCAGTATCGGTATGGCTCCTTTCAAAGCCTTATACGGAAGGCCATGTCGATCACCTTCTTGTTGGTTAGAATCTGGGGAGAAGCTTATTCTTGGCCCAGATTTTGTTCATGATTCTTCTGAGAAGATTGATCTTATTCGTCAGAGAATGAAAGAGGCACAGAGCCACCAGAAATCTTACCCGAATAACCGTAGGAAGCCTCTCGAGTTCTCGATTGATGATCTTGTCCTTATTCGTGTTTCTCCTTTGACAGGGGTTATGCGTTTCAGTATGACAGGAAAATTGGCTCCTCGCTTTGTAGGACCATTTCCTATTACTGAACGTATTGGCCCCGTGGCTTATAGAGTTTCACTTCCAGCTCATCTATCCGGTGTTCACGACGTGTTTCACGTCTCTCAGCTTCGGAAGTGTCTTCGAGAATCGGCTTCTATTATCGACTCTCCTGATTTGCAAGGGCTTGAGATCTATCTATTGTACAGCAGCCTATTCGCGTACTTGCCTCGGAGGTGAGACACCTTCGAAACAAGGACGTGCCGCTCATTAAAGTTCAATGGTCCGCTAACCCCAATGACTGTACTTGGGAAACCAGAGAGTTTATCGAGCGATCCTATCCGGGTTTTTTTAATCTTTGCTTAGCAATGGTGAGGATATCTCTCTATCTCAAGCTTATTTTCTTTTCTTTTTGGGTGATGTAAGTATGTAGTTGTTACCAATTTCTTCTCTAGGAATTGCATGGACGCAATTTTGTTAAGGAGGGGAGATCTGTAACAACTCGCATATTTTACGATGGTATATTTAAATGTTTAATTCAAGTATAGCATCATTAGTCGGATTTTAGTCCGAGAGGTCACTATTCGTCAAAGAACAGTCGAAATAGTGAAAAGTCTTTGTGGATCGAGATTCGGAGGTGTCTATTTGAAAAAATAGATAAAAACTGTCAAACAGGGATTCAGACGTTTGAAATGAAGCATTCAGACGTCTGAAATTGTTCGAATCAAACCAGAAAGGAAATAGGCTAAAATTGCCATTTTCAGACGTCTGAAATGGACGATTCAGACGTCTGAATATTGTTCTGGACAACTCATATTTTTCCAAATTCAAACGTCTGGTTTGGAAATTTCAGACGTCTGAATTAGGAAGGAAGTTGAGAATCAACAATTTGGACTCGAGACCATTTCCATTGAGTTCAAAATGTTGTTTGCGACTTTTTTGAGTATAAGCATCGATATGTTTGGAGTAGGTTGAATTTGGCTATTTTTCTAAGTGGGCTTTTGGGTTTGGGTTTCACCCAACTCACCCTATACCCTAACTCAGCCCCCTCTCCTCTCCATTCACTCATTTCATTTCCTAACACTCAAGCTCAATTGAAAATGGGGGAAGAGAATGGGAAATAGAAATTCCAAGCCCTAGATTCAATTGCAAACTCAAATTCTTGCTCCAAAATCAAAGAGAATCTTAGGTAAGCATCCTCTTCTCCTTCTCCATCTCAATTCCTCTTCGATTTCTAGAATTTCCTAAACCCTAACTTAGGAAATATTTGTTCTTGAGCTTAGATTGAAGCTCCTTGGGTTATAATTGAAGAGTGATTGTTCTTGCCTTGCTCTATAGCTTCTCTCTCTCGTTTTTGGGTTAAAAGGTGAGTTTTTGAACTCACATCTACGTCTATATCTTTGATAGTGTTAGGTAGCAATTCCTAACATATAGTCCTTGTCCATTTGTTTTTGAATTGAATTGGTTTGATGAATATTCCAATTTTTGGCGTTTGAAGTCAAAATCTATGGAAATCCTTATATGGTTGTTTGGGCATGTTGGTCGGAGTGTATTGGTGAGTCTTTAAGGTTGGATAGTCGTTTGGCGTAAACCCCTAGCCATCATCGCTAATCTGATTGCTTCCGATATGATTTGGCCATCATTGGCCTAGGCAAAGTATTGCCTGAGCCCCAGTTTCAAACGTCTGAAATATACCATTCAGACGTCTGAATCTGCTTGTCTCAGCCCAATTTGCCTACTTTGTGGGGGATTCCAATTTTTAACCGATTTGGGTTGATCCAATTAGTTGTTATCGCGTTTTTGACCTTGATGATTCCTTTTTATATTTCGTACACGGGTTTTTATAAAGTGATTTTAAATTGTATTAAAAACTCGTTTCTCCAATTTATAATTTCTATTTAAAACACACACACAATTTTGCACTTCGAGCGCAGAGGGAGGAGAATTAAATGATTAAATAAAACGCATGATATGAACACGTGGGTTATCTTTTCAGTTAATTCCTAATCTATTCGTTTGACAGTTTTGACCTTTGGGTCTGGTTTACCGATGATATGAGGTGAACTTTGTACTGCTTTGAGTGTGAAATTGACTAACGGTTAGTAAATCGTTTAGTGTGAACGTGTGGTATGGGACTCACGTTAACATTTTTCGGGTTCCTTTATGAGAGTTGCGACACATTCCGCCAGTTAGTGGTGTCCAGTACTGGTCCTTCAGACCTTCGCCACTACGGTTTGTTGCCTTCGGGGTTTGTTGCCTTCGGGCTTGAGCCTTCGGGGTTTGTTGCCTTCGGGCTTGAGCCTTCGGGGTTTGTGCCTTCGATGTTTGTTGCCTTCGGGCTTGAGCCTTCGGGGTTTGTTGCCTTCGGTCTTGAGCCTTCGGGGTTTGTTGCCTTCGGGTATGTTGCCTTCGGGCTTGTACCTTCGGGTTTGTGCCTTCGGGTATATTGCCTTCGGTCTTGTACCTTCGGGTTTGTTGCCTTCGGGTTTGTGGATCCTTGTTATACAGTACTGAGCTCGAGCATCTTTTGTTTTTTTGACTATTATATTTCCCTAGTGTATCGCCCTTCGGTGTAGGTTCTTTGAACCACACGATATATAGCGATTACCTTGTGGAAACTTGTGTTACCTTTATTGGTATTTGTTATTTGCCTTTTGGCTTGTTTTGGGATATGATATCCTTGGTTTATTTGAGTTGCCTATGATTTGTGGCTTGTTATGATTCATCTTTTGTTAGATGATTTGGTTATCTCTTTTGGAGATATTTGTGGTACTTTATGACCTTGTATGATCTTTATCATTCAGTTTATCTAACTGATTTGTTTAGCTAGACTGACCCGTGTATTTTATACTCGGGTCAGACCGAGACGTTTCGGGTTAGGTACTTTGGACTTAGCCTATTTTGCTTCCGCATGGACTATTCCGCTAGTTCCTTTTTGTTATAGCTTTTTGTGTAGTCCTTCTTGGGTGTAACTCTGATATGTGTTCTTTTGACTCGCCTGTATATTGTGGTTTCTTACCACTTGACATGTATCATTTTGTATACTCTGTAATGTATCTGTATATGTGTAAATGTATGTGATGATCCACTGTTCTATGATGTGTATTACATTTGAGTTGTTATATTTCGTTCTGATAGATCCTTCAGCCACCTATGGTTTTGTATTAAGTATTTATTGGATATGCCGATCCACTTGAGAAAGAAGTGGCAATTGTCGGCGTATTCAATAGATAATTAAGACAAGGCTATAGATGGTCGCTCCTATCCAGCTCTATTCTCCGTATTAGCAGACGGTGTTACCTAGTAATACTCTTTGCTAATGTGGGTCTCAGAGTGGGGCGTTACAGCTAGCGATCCATAGGAAATGGATCGCTAGCGATCCATAGTTTTTGGGTTGCTGACGATTCAATTACTTGGGATGCTCTCCTTCATTCTTTCCTTTAAACTTTATAACAATATGGCACAATTATATGGATCGCTAGCGATCCATGTACTTAGTGGATTTTTGGACTCCGTCTTTTGAATTGCATCTGTTTTCTCATGTTGGTGTTCTCCATGTAAATTCGTAGCTTGTCGCCTTGTTTTGATGATGATTCATACACTGTTTGCATTGAACTGGTGATGGAATCAGATGAATTCTCATTTCTCGATCTAACTAGCTTGGAATTCCATCAAACTTAGTAATCATTCCTAGACTACCTATTTGATTATGGTGCAAGAGAATTGGAGGATCCACGAGCGACCCATATGGATCGCTATCGATCCTTCACCTTAGCATGTTTTTGCTTTCTTTTTCTTTAACCTTTCTTGGTTGGTTTTTCTATTCCTTTTGGTTGGTTCTTGAATTGTTCTGACTCAGCGTAGATGTTCCGACTTCCTTTGAATCATGTTGGGTTAAAACCCTGCATAAAAAACATTATTTTTCTTTTAGTTTGTGTTAGTGTTTATAGAATAAAATAGTTCGTTTCTTAAAATTATAGCATCATTGCATCTTCATATAATATGGACTCGTTCAATTTGGTTCATTCAAATGCTATGAGAATATAGCTCATTTAATGTAAAACAAGTTAAACCAACTAAACAAAATTAGTTTTTTTTTTGATTTGGTTTGTTTGGATTTTAAAAATATTGGTTGGATTTGGTTCGGTTTATGTTTATTGAACGGTTATTTTGGTTTAATATATTTTATCGGTTTTAAACCGAACCAACCATTTGTTTACTCACATCAAAGGCTACCCTGTTCGCTCTTATAATGCTAATTCTAAAAGATATGAAAGACTACAATAATAGAACTCCATAATATTGAGCTAACAAACATTAATTAAATAACGAAATCCTCATTTAATAATTTTCCACCCAACGAATTTTTATTCATTCGGTATAACATTACCAAACGATTGTAAATATTTCCCTATGTAAGATTACACCTAATTTTATTTAATTTTTTCGATATAATACCGCCAGATGAATATGGTATTTTGAAGTTTATAAATTTGATGATGGGAATAATTTAAAACATGGTATTATTAGGAAGAATAAAATGAGTTTCTTTTAATGATATGCTTGTCTGATAATGTTCTATCAAACGAATAAAAATTTGTTAGGCGAAACACTAACGAACAAGAATTTCATGTTTTAATCAATGTTTAGTGGTTTGGTATTATGAAATATTGTTATTATAATTCTTGATATTTTTTTGAATCAGCATTATGAAGAGTGAATCAAGATACCTTTAGTCATGATCTTCATTTAGTATATTTCTTAGATAGTTGAATTATGTTATCCTCCCAAAAACGAGGAAAAAAGATCAAATGTCTTGGTAATTAATTTAGATGTCTTATGAAACCAGATATGCATAGCCAACTTGTTTCCTTTAAGTTGTTGACTATGAGCACGTTGTGTTGTATTGTTGGGAATTTGTGTCTGGTGCTTGTAGTTTGTAATCTGTAGCTACTGAGGCGTTTTATCCTCACACTTGTGATGTACTGTATTGTGACGGTGGTCAATCTACCTTAAATACCGAGCTACCGACCAAGCCTTGTTTGCCGCTATTTAGTATGTATGTATATATTTATGGCTGAATGACTCTCGGGTCATACATACTTCTTATCAAAAATAAACTTATTTCCTTTAAAAACTAGTAAAAGTTTTATTACAAATAAGAAAAGAGGTATATTGAAAAACAATAGTAAACTAAACTATGCTAAAAAACCACCAACCTAAATCCTAAAAAATCTAACATAGAATCTCTTACTAAGCCTAATTAAAGTTTTACCACCTCAACTCTTGTTTACAAAGTTCTCCTTTTGACTCTTCAATGCCTCTCCATTGTACCATCTATTTGGCATTCACAAAACATATTTATCATGTGAAATCCATTCAAAGCTTTCCATGTCTCAAATTATTCCACCTACTTTGTTTAGAAGAAATGTAAAATGCTGGAGAGAAAATCTACATTTAAACCTTTTAAATGAATTCTTATTCGAATTCAGTTTGAATGCTAAGATTAAATATTATTTTGATTCCCTTGAATACCCCCCACATATCTTCCTAGATAATAATTTTTGAATGTGCAATGACTTTGATATAATGATTACTAATTCGAGTATTAAATTGGACTTTATAAAAATGTATTTTGATGAAACAAATACTAAAACTTACATTTTGGTGTTTTTATAATAATAACCTTACAATAATGCTACTAACATATTTGATAAAGTAATTTTAGGTACGTAGTAAAGTATATGAACCAATGGAGCAAAAACTTGAAGAAATACATAACAAAGTTCAATAAAAAGTTATGTGTGCAGATCAAAGCAAATACTTACATGCATGAGCATCAAAACAGAGTGTATATAAGGCTGTAGAGAGATAAACAATATTTTAAGAGTAGCAAAGAAATTTTAACAATTTATTGGAGTCAAAGATCAAGCGAATGATCATCTAGACATACGTTTACATGCACGAGTTATAAAGAGTATGCCTTCTTCAAGTCCTTTAGCATAAAAAATGTTGAAACCCCACAAGTGATGTTCATTTCACTCAGAAATCTCATATATCATCATATACTCTTCGAATATTAGTCTGGAATTTTAGTGGAATTTTCCAAAAAAATAGTATTTTTTAAAGCAAGTTTTCCTTCACTATTACAATTTGGGAGTGCACTTGAAAGACTCATCGGTCGATTAGCGAGAACCCTAGCGGTCGACTGGTGCATGATTGGATGTAACTTCTTGGGATTACATTGTTTAAAATTCTAAATCATTACGCTCCTCTTAGTTTTGTCTCTTTTTGGACGAACTTGAAACCCTTCAATGACCTCGCCGTATCAATATAAATAACCTAGTGATTACCTGATCAACACCGACATAATTCTTTTAATATACTTAAATCTATTACGCTCCAATGACCGAATGACCATTGTTGTGTAACTACACTTCAATTGATATTGATCAATATTCATCATAGTCTCTGCACATCCACTCGATTATCATTTTCGAGGGTTATATGATCAATTGTACCACAAGTGAAAAATAATAATGTTAAAAGCTACTATCAAAATTTTCTTATAAAAGTTGTATTAGAGATTAGGTGTCTTTATGTAAGTATAAGAAGCCGGTAGTGTTAAAAACCTGAGAAGTCAATCAATCGAGAGGTCATTTGTATTGGAAAATCTGAGAGGTTGATCAATCGATGGGTTGAGATGTAAATCAAAAAATCTTGAGAAGCCTAGTAGTGTACAGATGTTCCTTTAGGCTAAGTAAGGGCAAAGTGTATACATATTCCTCCGAGCTTGAACAAGGGTAAACAATTAGTGTCCTTTAACTCTTACCTTACTTTATTTATTATATAAGGTAGCCTCTGTAATATTGCTTACTTAATATATTATATAATCAAGTTATTTTGATTACTTTGGTCATATGCATGATCCACTCAGAACTTTCTTTTGGTATCAGAGCAAGTCTTTCATAAATCATAAAGCCATTTTAAAGAGTCCTCTAGTTAATTTTGGTTTCTAGTATGACTACAAAACGAATTACTACTTTCACCAAAGGCCAATACACTGCACAACCCCCTCTACTTACTTGCATACACTTATGGGGCTATACATGTGAGATAATGGTTCGAAGATTTGGAGTGCTACACAAGTTGAATCTAGAAAATCCACTACCGACGTTAATATGTGGACCAAAGATCATAAAATATTGGCTAGCAATAATTCCAAAGCCATAAACATGTTATACATGTACTTGATAATAACAATTTTAATAGAATTTACATTTGCAATTCAACATATGAGATTTGGCATACTTTACAAGTAACTCATGAAGGCACCTTTAAAAATAAAGCAAACCAAAATCTCTATGTTGAAAAATCAGTTATCAAATTTTGAAATGAAATAAAATGAGAGCATATCTAGTATGTACTTTAGATTCCAAGACATACATCATGCATTTGTAGCACTAGGAGTTACATTCATAGATTTTGGTATAGCACCATAATCTTAAAGTTTTTGACTTATGCACGGGAAAGAAAAGTATTTGCAATTAAAGAAGCAAATGGTCTTTCCAAACAAAAAATCGAAGACTTAATTGGAAATTTAATGTATAATGAAGTAAATTTGTAAGCAAAAAGGGGAAATAAACGAGAAAAGATAACATTTGGCATTTTGGGTTAAAAAACAAGATGATTCAAATTTTGATAAGTAGGAAATTATCATGCTTTCAATAAAGAATATATCAAAAGGAAGAGAATGATCAAAAGCAAAAAATCGGAAGACTAAAGTAAAAGTTAACACCATATTTTACAAAGGATATATTTTTTCTTTTATTTTCAAAATGGGTATTTACTGAGGAGAAATTACAAATTTTGAGTATTGAGGGAACAAATAGCGGTAAGAGTGATATACAGTGTTCTTACTCGGAGACCAACACACCTTTCTATAATACTTTAGCATAAAAAAATTGAGAGATACCAAAAAATGGTCCAACAAATAACTCCACCTAACACATAATAAAAAATACATCCATTGCTTTAAATTTATCTACAGCCTTCATTTAATACTTCAGTTATTATCCCCTTTTGAGTTTAGCATGGCGAAGCCCCATCCTTTCGCTTCCAAATCACACTCATTTACTTCACTATATTCCAGACTTGTAGAACGCATCCTTACCTTGCAATTTTTACTGATGCTTTCTTGATTCAATTATTGGTCAATTGTCATTAGGCGACATACATGGTTGATTATTGACGTCTCCGTCGGCAAATCGAAGGGGCTTGTGGTCGATTCCTTAAAGATAAGGTCATTGCCTCTAATATCTTTGTCTTCAATTACCATTTGTTTTAATGATTGCTTACAGACTACTAAATTAAGGTCCAGATTGACGTGAGCAGGCATCTCAAGACTTTGAAATGTTCTTGTGTTTCGTTCTACTCATACACGCCAGACTAAAATTGTAATAGAAATATCCATTAATCTGTTGTATGATTTGTTGCCTATGATGTTATTTATGTTGTATGTTGAATGGGTATATCACTCCAAGTCGTGGCTTTCAAGAATGTTTTCCCCTATCTTAAATCGCAGAAGGCTATCAAAAACATTCTTTTAAGAAATAATGGAGTATGTTTGTGCAAGTTGTGATCACTTGCACAAATTAGAAGAACACTCGAAAAATTGGACAGATGATGCATGAATAATTTTGTTGATTCAGAAAGCAAGAAAAAAGTTTTTTTTGTACCGATGACGAAGTACTATAGTGTATATATAGGGTTCAACATTTGTTGGTGGTGACTGTTGAAATGAAAAGGCATCTTTTAGTCCATATTTGTTTGCTATTTGAATTCAAATTCAAACACAAACGATATGTACCCTTTTCTAGACGAGGCACCACCCCTCACCTCGCCATGGGACGCTACTTCTTGG
Organism: Allium fistulosum; assembly: GCA_030737815.1. Lineage (NCBI taxonomy): Eukaryota > Viridiplantae > Streptophyta > Magnoliopsida > Asparagales > Amaryllidaceae > Allium > Allium fistulosum. The sequence continues at coordinate 489,182,005 of CM060905.1, read as the reverse complement.
ACTCCCACAACCTGATCGGCTAGGTCGATCGCCGTTGGCAGAGGCGTTGCCCCCGTACCCCCACCTAGGGGTCGCAACTCTCCCGGACCCCCTTCATAGTGGCAATCAATTCCAAAAATTTTATATAAAAAATTCCAATAACTTGAAATACGATTGAATATTTCATCAATGTTGCAACTACTTTTAATCGTGATTTTTATTTTATATCTAATAATCTACCAAAGGATTTTGCAATAGGAATATTCACGAAAGATGATCGCGAGTTCTGTTCCCCAATTTACATAGTTTGCATTTTCGATCAATTATTGTGTTCTACTTGCTTATTATGTATGTTTTGTTTAATTCAGTTGCATTTGCTAGTAAAGAACACACTGACATTTTGGGTGAACAAGCGTTATCCCATATATGCTTACACCATTTTGATTTACTTTGTTTCAACCTGACAACCATGTGGAAGAAAATGATAAATGTCCGTTACATTGAAGATTTCAGACCCAAAAATCCTCATCCTGATTTTGGTTGATTGGGAATATTTGTTGGGCTATATAAGGAGACAATCTAGAGTTTCTACTCTCCGCTGTCCATTGTAAATGAGAGAAAAGACGCTCCTGGTGGGACCTCCAATGCTTGAGATAGATTGCCACCACGATAGATCTTTCAGTGATTGATTATTGACCCAAGGGTCAAACCATAGACTTATGCTATCTTTGTTTGCTATATTCTTCTCCATGATTCCACTTGCTTGTGATCGTGATTTGAGTAACAATTTCTATGTGTATGAAGAGTTTTTATCTTCAATAATTGTCCTTTTTTACAATATATGTCATTCATCCATTGAGCGCACAAGTAGTCATTGCAAATATCTCCATGTAAGTTTTAGAGATACTCTCTGCATTACATCTTCAATTTTCCTTATTCCTAATCCCCTTTAAATCTTGGTTTGCGTATGTAATTCCATCCCATATTGTGATGTTTAGTTTTCCATATAAAGTTGGAACAAATTGATTTAATTTATTTATGACAGAGGTTGGTAACTAATAGAATTGAATCTAAAACACGATTATTGGATAAATCACTATTTTATTCCATTCGATTCTGCCAACTACATTCAACATCATATTTTTTCCAGTTATTGATCTGTTTGTTTATTCTATCTAACAACGATCTAAAATCTCAAGATTTTAGTTTGATGTAAGATAAGGGATTCCCAAAATATGTGATAGGGAGATACCCCGCTTGGACTTATAGTAAATTCTTGATTTGATCTTTGTTTTTTACTCCCTAATTGAAAAACAATGTGAATTTTTGCTTATTCATTTATAAATTCACAAACTTCTTTTGTGTTTTCTAAAATTTTTACAATGCTTTCTGCATTTGCAGTGTTTGCTTTTATAAACATTAAAATGTCATAGGCATAAAGTAAATGTGTGAGAAGTGGTTTAATAGAAAGAAAAAGGGTTATTTTTTCTTTCATAAAAATTCTTGTCAAGCAAAATTAAGAGGTACTCCATTGCAATTGCAAAGAGATAAGGGACAATGGGTCGCCTTACCTTATTCCCTTGTTATTACTGAAGTAGCCTATTGGGCTTCCATCAATTAAAATTGAGAAAGTAGTAGTAGGATACATTCATATATAATATTTGCGAATTTTAAGTGAAATATCATACAAAGAAGCATATGAAATATGAATTCTCTACTAACTATTTCATAAGTTTTATGTAAGTCTACTTTCAAACAAGGCTTGTCTTAGTTCTTTCTTTTGAACCCTCTTACCATGTCATATGCAAGAAATGAATTTTTGTTATGAGTATACCAGGAATGAAAACATTTTGCTTTATTGAGATTAAATTATCTAAGTATTGCTTCATCCTATTACATATCAGATTGGCCAAAATTTTGTATATTACATTACATAAAGATATTGGTATGCAATCTAAAAGAGTATGTAGGTCTAGGGTTTTTAGGATCAAACAAATAAAGGTATGCTTTACCTTATTTATAATCTTACATGACTGTTGAATTCCCAACATTTCTTGTTAAGCATCTTCTTTAATAGTGTCCCAGTGAAGATTGTAGAATTTTGTGTTGAAACTATCTGGTACAGGGGAATTATTGTCATTTATTTGAAAAACTACTATTTTTACTTCCACCATGTCAAAAAGCTTCTCCCAAGAGTTTCTAGCATTTTCTGAAAGAATTTTTTTACAAATAACATGTGCAAAATCATGCTTTGAATTGGAATGTTAAATAAATTTTGAAAAGTATTGAATGGCTTCCCCGTTGAGATTTTCATTTGTATTTACCCAATTTTCTTGTGCATCCAGTAGCATCTTGCTAGATGGAGTTGATTTTGAATGTAATGCACTTGCATGAAAGAAGTGGCAGCTCTATCTCCTTGAGTTAACCATTTCATTTTAGACCTTTGAACGTAATCAATGGCTTACCCATGAAGTAGCTCTAATAATTGGTCCACTTTTTGTCTGTACAATCCTAAAGCTTGTACATTATTTCATTGATTGACTATTTGGGAATATGCATCATCCATTTCTTTCCTTAATGTACTTTGTGTGGCAAAGGTCTCCTTACTCCATTTTTGAAGAAATGCTTTAGTTTTGATAAAAGCAGAAAAGGGGGATTTCTAGAGCAACCAATGTTCCATTCAGCTTTAACCACTCTTATGGTCAGATCTATAGCACCAAAAATTGCTATATTTGAAAGAGAAAATTTTCCAATCATGTACCTGTGCTGAAAATTTAAAATTATAAGGGCTTGGTCACTAGTTGAGTGATTAACAAAATAGACCAAGAAAAGAGTGAATTTGAGCGAAATTCTTTATTAATAAACAATGTGTCTATTTTGTTATGCACAACATGTCAGATCCACCCATCCATGTGTAAAATTGACTTATACCTTGTGGTTTAAATAAATTGGCTGCTCCAATACAATCTATAAAGTCTACATCCGTTGATGTACCATAAATCGCGTAATTGGTTCAATCATGGCAATATAAGATTGCATTGAATTCACCTGCGACCACCCAAGGCAATTTATTTTATTGGATTGATGCTTTAAGTAATCCCACAACTCTTGCCTTCTATCTGCTTGGATATGAACGTAGACACCATGCATAAAAAGTACATACCTAATTTGTTATGTAAAGAACATGTGATGTACTGCTCATTTTTATTAAGAACCAGTACATCCCATTGTTTTTTATCCCACATAACTAATATCTTATCTTTCTCCTATTGTTATTGTTATGTATGTATCCCAAGTCTTTATTAAACAAGTGTGTAAAGTCTTTAATTTTTTCTTTTGTCAATTAATTTCCAGTACACTAAAGAAACTTGACTTTTCTTAAGAACTTATGTGACATCTAGTTGTTTGGAAGGGGATTTCAGACCCCTTGCATTCCAAACTAATATATTCATTAATTAGTATCACTGTTTTTTCTCCTTATATCAATATGAGGAGTGCTCACATTTGATTTTGATTTTTTTTTTTCATTTTTCCACATTTAGTTTTCAGGTGGGAAACTACATTTTGCCACGTTGAATTATCTAAGACGTCGGGATTTTGAGTTGCTTTGAACTCAAACATGTTCCTACTTTGTTTATTCCTTGACCTAAAGCTTATATTTCCTTTAAAAGAGGGGTAGAGCTATTTAGATTTGGTTCTGGTTTTGTTGCATCTCATAATGTGTGCATCATCGATAGTGTGGTCTGAAGCTGTTTATATGGCTTCCGTATTGCAGTTAGAATTTAGTACTATAGGGTGTGTATTGCATGTGAGAGGTTTTAGGAGAGTTAATTTATGGAGAAGAAGTTAGATGTTGAGACACTTGAGACATTGAGTTAACTGTGTTGTATCTTGTTGCATCAGTGTTTGATAATTTGTTTAACCAGGACATGACTCTAAACTATTTTTATCTATGCTTTTTGTTGCTTGCACATGTTTTGAATTTTATTAAGTTATTGTAGTATTTACTAAATTTGCTATTGCTTCTTTGACTATTGTGTTTGTGCATGGGTTATTATTATCTTCCGTTACAACATTGTTGCTGACTTTTGTAAATGAGGTATTATGTCTCCACTTGATGTGTTTTATTGTCTGTTACTTTCCATATTTTGTTGTTGTGACCCTTTGTCGTTATTTTGGTTATATGTGTTCATACATTCGGTCAAGTTATCAGTGTTTGTATTTGATTTGGGAAATCCAAACCTTTTCAAAAGGGTGGTATTTAATTGGATGTCCAAAGCAATTGCAATTTTGACATACATTTTGCTTCCACGCATATTCTGCTGGTTGTATCAACATTAAATAACTTCCATTAACAATTGCCACTTCATTAGGGAAACTGAAACCACTGTTAATTTCAATCGAAATTTTAGAAAATGGTAATTTAATCACACCATTTATGAAATGGTCCATTCTTATTAGGTAACCTAGCATAAAGGGATTCTGTTAATGCCTTCCTCAACAGAAATCCAATTTTTAGTCATGGGAATCTAACCCAAACTGGGATTGTCTATAAAAATTCCTTACTAAAATAGTCCTAGCATCCATCTCTTCATCATCATTGGCCTTCTATCATAAAAATAAGAGTCTCCTTCCAGAATTCTATTACAATCCTCCTTATTTCCAAATTTGATAACATAAAATTCACTGTTCTTAATATGAAATATAATTCCTCATGACTTCCAAATCTCTCAATATAAGCTCTAAAATAACGATAGTAAGGGCGTAAAACGACCACATAAATCAGTAGGATTATCCTAATACTTTTTTGTTAAATCTATCGTCATGCTTGTCATTTTTGCGCATAGTCTCTTGCTAAATTCTACTAGATTATAAAATTTCAATGATGTTGCTATGGGGATTTGCTCATCTATTATAACTGCTTTCCATGGTCTAGCTGTAGGCTTTGGTTTTCCTTAGATACTTGATTGTGATCTAGTAGGATCAGAATTTAAATGGACTTGACTGGAAGGTGACAAATTAGGCGGAAGAGGGGACTCTTATAATTAGAGTTGGGTGAGGGGTTACGGGCTGAATAAGATTTATAATTTCTCGGTGGAACCCTAGGCGATGATGAATATTCCCCTTGGTGAGCGCGTTGAAACTTCCACGTTCTCTTATCGATAATGGGAGCAGTACCCTCTTACTCTTAGTATACTACATTTTAGGGCTGAATATCGTTGGATCTGGAGGTGTAGGAGGAGGGAAGGTGGCAGTTGAGAGGAGGGCTAGGGTTTCCTTTTGCCATTCTTTCTCTAGAATTTTGACATTTTTCTTTCGGTTGAGTATGTTTGGTCTTCTTAGTATAATTTGTCCTCTCGGCATTAAAGCTATGGGTGAGCAAATTGTTGGTTCAGTTTGAAACCGATCAAAATGTTGAAACCAAAATAACTATACAAGAAACACAAACCTAACCAAACCAAATTGATATTTTTTAATACCAAAACCAACCAAACCAATAATATTTGGTTTGGTTTGGCTGGTTGGTTTACCTTAAAAATGAATTAGATCTTATGGTTGTTGATATAATATAAAATTAAACAATTAATTGAATCCATACGATGCAAACATATAGAAAAACAAACTACCTTTTTAAAAATATTAATATGAATTGAAAGAAAAATAATGTTGGTATGAAAATATTGTAAATAGTAGCGTTGTCAGTAGTAATTTTTTTTATTTTGAAATAACTTAACTTTTAAATTTGGTTTAACTAGTTAGTTCGGTTTTCAAATATTATAAACAAAATCCAACTAATAAACCAAATAAATATGAAAATATAAACCAAAACTAACCAATTAACTAACAAAACCGAATCAAACCGACCAAACTTAATTAGTTTGGTTGGTATATTTAGTTTTAACCAATAGATGCTCACCCCTAATTAAAGCAATGAAAGTAGAGCATTCCTTAACCTTTAAACAAGTTAAAAGGAGTATTATACTCTTACAGTCAAAAATAAATTTGGTCTTATTTATATGAGCTTATTTGATCATATGTATCAAAAATACTAATTTATTCATTGGCCGAAGGGGTATAATAACTGAAACATTATAATATTTCATTTTATTTTGTTTCAATGCTATTATGTCAAGCACAAAACCCCAAATGTCGAGGTTTGAGGGCATTATTTACCTTGAGCTTACAGGTCACAAGTACTTAGCTAAATAATGAAGGAAAACTAACTTAAAAGGAAGTGCTTTGAAATCATGTGACAAAAATACTATGTTGATATAGTTAAGGTTGTGCCCTAGGGGTAGTTATGTAATTTGATTATCCAAGTTAACTTTATAGTGAATCTTGTTCGAAACAAAGTAAGCTTTTTCTTTTGTTTTCAATGTGTATGTAACCATGATTTTTTAATCATGTTGTTAAATACTTATTCTCAACTGTTTCTAGTCTTGATAATATCGATATATCCAATGAGATTGGTGTATGTGATTCTCTCCATATAAAGAATGATGAATTAATCATAACTGTTAGGGGGTACTAAGGGGTTAAGTACATGTATTATTTGGAATTGTTACCGAATGACTTTACCAAGAATCTTTTGTATGTTAATTATAAAGTCAAATAGAATATCTCATGCAACAATATGTACTAGTTTTTTGACTTGAGAATATTATGAATCTTAAGTGTTTAAAATATATTTTGATTATGGTTGTAACATATAACACCCCTAATTTTTGTTTAACACTATTCAGAGAATTTAATTAGATAAATTAAATAGAATTATATGAGGTGATAAAGAGAACGAGATTTGTTAACTAATTTGGGTCAAGCCTTAATTAATCGGTAGATTGTTTTAAAACATAAAATGGAAAAGGATTAACGAGAGGGGAATAATTGGAATATCCTTTATTCATCCCCTAAACCCTTCCTCTCTATTCATTCTCATTTTCATTTTCTAAATCAAAACAAAACATAAGAAGGGACCATCCATTACTTAAGGATAAAGAAAGAAGAAAACTAAGGAATTCAAAGGGGAAAATTTAGGGGGATTAATCTATATCAAATCTTAACCTCTCTTATCCAATCTAAGATGAATAATAGTATCAATCTCATTTATTTATGTCTATTTTCGGATCTATGTTTGATTTTCGAACTGTTTGTGATAATATGTCACGTTTGAATTGATAATACCATTATTGGATTGAATAATGATTTGTTGGAATTTTATGAAATTATTCTAACGGGTTCTAAAGGCAAAACCTAAGTTTTGGATCTCCTACTGATGTGAAATTTGAATACGTTGTGTAGAATGTTTGCGCCAAAATTGGTCACAAACCTCGAATGTTGTGAAAGCACCAGTGTATGGATATAAATCAACAATATTCACACACAAATCTTAAATCTAAGCAGACAGAGTATCACAATTCAGAAATAATGAACATAAACACGAGATTTATAGTGATTCGGCGATCTTGCCTACGTCCACTCTGAAGCTGATGATTTTATTGATGTTCACTTGATGATTACAATCTCTTCTAATGTAGTACAACTGAAATTATATGCTAAGTCTCAATCTAAGGTAGCGGTGGTGTTCTGGAGTAAATCTAGCAGAATCTGGGCGCTCTTTAGTACTTAGAATTCTCCGACCCCCTTTCTGAATGACCAGAGGCTCTATTTATAGGTGTAGGAGGCTGATATTTCGCCTAAATTGAGGGGAGACCAGTTCTGGTACGCCGGGGGCCCATATGGCCGAAATCTGGAGATTCGGGCCCACTTTGGGATCGATTCGACCCTTGGTTCGAATCGATCAAGAAATCATCCAATCGAGCTGAAATTTGGCGTGGACATTCTTCATCATGTTCTTAAGCTTCTGTGAAAATGTCATAGCATTTGGACTTGTAGAACTCGAGTTATGATCGATTCAAGTAGGTGTTTTTCGTTTCCTGGAGTCGTTCGAATCGATACGTTCGAATCGATTAGTTCGAATCGATCCTTGTTTATGCGAAGACTACGGCGTGGTGCGCATGCTTCGCATCGATCCGCTTCTCACTCCGGATTGACTGGGTCGACTCCATGTTCTTCGCCGCTTTGAATGGGTGGATTCGTGGTAGTGGATTCGAAGACATCCCTCTCCGAATCGAATGAACGAAGGTCTGTTCGAATCGATCTAGGTGTAAAGTCGATCGATTCGAAGTTGCTTCAAGCAGTGTGGATTCGAAGTATCTGCTGTTCCGTGGATTCGAAGTACCTTCAGTTTGATGGATACGAACCTGATGGAGGCGAGGCTATTTACCTTTCGATCGATTCGAATGCCATGGTTTCGTACAGGGGTAACTTGATGGATTCGAACTAGCGATGTCTTGGATGGATTCGAACATGAACCCTGCCAATGGATACGAAGAAGACGATATCGATGGATTCGAAGTAAGGCAGGGATGATGGATTCGAATGATGGCTACACTGATGGATTCGAACATAGATTCTTCTATCTTGCGTTGATCATAACTTGAACATACAGACTCGGATTAACTTGAGATTTGAAACGTTGACTCTCATGGCTTAGCTTTTCATGTCCTATCAATTTTGGCTCGATCCGGACTCGGACAAAATTCATTGATATCCATAGTAAAACAATGTATAATGAGCTTTTACGACGAACTGTCTTTAGTTTTCCAGTCAACTTTTTGGTGTCACGGCCTTGCCAAAAGGCGGGATAACATTTTCCCCCCAAAACATGCCTTGCGATGGGAAGGTGTGTTTTGTAATGCCATTAGCTGGATGTTCATATCCTGTTGATGACCTGCAAAGACATTGATAGTTTTATCTGACCTCAAATGATGACCGTTCGCGATCTAGCCATTTTGAGGTGGAATGCGACCGTTCGCGATCTAGCATTTCTTTACGGCCCTAAATGATGACCGTTCATGATCAAGCCATTTGAGGTGAGGGGTGCCGTTCGAAGCGAGTTGTGACCGTTCGCGATCGGGTTTCGTGGAAAGAAGAATGTGATCGTTTGTGATCGTGTGCCGTACGAGGCAAAAATGTGATCGTTCGTGATCGAATGTCATTCTAGACAGATTACGACTGTTCGAAGTCGGATATCGTTCTAGACGGATTGTGACTGTTCGAAGTCGGATGTCGTTCTAGACGAATTATGATGGATTATGACCGTTCATGGTCGAGTGCCGTACGAGGCAAAGTGTGATCGTTCGTGATCGAATGTTATACTAGATGAAGTGTGACCGTTCGCGGTCGGGTGCCGTTCGAGGCTAAGTGTGATCGTTCGCGATCGAATTGTGACCGTTCGCGGTCGGATGCCGTTCGAGGCGAATTGAGTGTGCCCGGGGAGGGACTTAGTATCATCAATACCAGGTTTCACGTTCGAGTGAATCCCCGGATTGTTTTTTGCAACGGTTTATCGCCATCTCAGAGCATGCCTAGGGACCGTTCGTGATCCCATACATGTGTAAGTGGCTTAGCCGTTATGAAATCACAAGTAGCATTTTTTCATTGAAAATAAGTCTTTAGCAGAAATGTTAAACAAAGTCAAGTTCAAATGTTCAAATCAAAATGAAACAAAAGCAAAGCAAGGATGTCAAAGTGTAAACTCCCACAACGATAGGGTCAGTAGTCATTCACAACATGCCTATGGACCGTTCGTGATCTCGCACATGTGTAAATGACTTACCCGTGTTGGTGAGAGGTTTACAACTTGTCCATCGTTATTTCAACTAATTGATAATCATACGATGTCCTGGCTCGGGGGCACCCCTGGCTGATGTAGACGGTGGTCGCTCTGGCTCCACCGCTGGAGCTCGCCTCCTCACATATTGAAGTAGCATACCGTTCCTGATGTGCCCTTCCACCTCATCCTTCAGATGTCTACAGTCGTTAGTGTTATGACCATTCAGTTCGTGGAATAAGCAGTATCTGTCTGATTTCCTCTCGTCAACAGTGGGATCCCTTCGTATTGGCCTACGGTAGGGAACTTGCTCTCGTGTATCTTGGTAGATTCGCTCCAAACTCTCATTCAACTCTGAATAAGTGGTGAATCGTGGCTCTCTTCGCAGTCGCTTTGACCTGTCACCATTGTCCTCAGCCTTTCGTTTTCCTTTATCCTTGCCTGAATCATTTTCGAGAGGCTTTTTGTCTTTAAGTGCATAAACTTCTATTCCCTCTCCTTCTTCTCTTTCAGCATTAGCATCTTCCAATCGTAAAAACTTTTCTGCCTCATGATAGAATTCTCCTAGATCCATTGGCGGATCCTTAGTTAATGAATTTTTGAATTCCGTGCCATCAGCTACTCCGGACACAGCTGCCATCATAACCATGGATGGATCTGGCCGATACACCGATGCTGCTGCCGCATTGAATCGCGTCAAGAAATTCTTCAAAGACTCCCCAGCTTTCTGCTTTAGCGTTGCCAAACTCATCACATTCTTGGGTCTCGAAATATGAACTCTGAATTGCCTCATAAATTTCTCAATCAAATCGGTCCATGTCCCAATGGAACCGCTCTCTAGCTGTCTGAACCATAAAGCTGCTATGTCTGTCAAATACAATGGGAAGCACCGGGCCATGACTTCCTGTGATGCCCCCAGCACTTCCATGTGCCTTATATACCTCGTTAGATGGACCGCAGGGTCCGTCCTCCCATCATACCCTTCTACTGTTGGTAGTTTGAATTCTGGTGGGTTCCTAGCCAACCTAATCGCAGGAGAAAAGGGACTCTTGTTCACATCTTCAAGATCTCTGTTTACTAATCCTCCTCTCATGGCTCGCCTGACCATCTCTGCCAATCTATCATTGTCTCCAAGCTGTAGTCCTCGTTCACTACCTTCGATCTGCCCCCCGAGTCCGTGTGAGCTTTCGGGTGTTTGCCCCCCTGACTGAGCGTTCATCCCTCTATTGCTGTCAGGTTGCTCGGATGTCCTTGTCTCTCTTCCCGTGTTCGGATCAACATGTCCTAAGTGTGTGCCCCCAGCTCCGGTGCTGCGTTGGATGGTCCTGCTTCGTTCTGGACCCTGGTTGTTCCTTGAGTTCGCGCTCCAAGTTGCCCAATCTGTTGAAGCAAATTCTGGATCATTTCCTCCTGTCTCTTCATCATTGTCTCTATCTCATCCCTGGTGATGAAGACTGACGCTTGGTTTGCTCCTGAGGAGGCCTCTTGACTTCCTTCGTGCTGACTTCTCTCAGCTCTTTGCCTTCTATTTGTTTGTCGAGTCATTGTCTTTCAAATTTTCAAATCTTGTGTAGCGGGTGCTAGTCCCTCTCAGTGAAAGCACCAAAGTGTTTGCGCCAAAATTGGTCATAAACCCCGAATGTTGTGAAAGCACCAGTGTATGGATATAAATCAACAATATTCACACACAAATCTTAAATCTAAGCAGACAGAGTATCACAATTCAGAAATAATGAACATAAACACGAGATTTATAGTGGTTCGGCGATCTTGCCTACGTCCACTCTGAAGTTGATGATTTTATTGATGTTCACTTGATGATTACAATCTCTTCTAATGTAGTACAACTGAAATTATATGCTAAGTCTCAATCTAAGGTAGCGGTGGTGTTCTGGAGTAAATCTGGCAGAATCTGGGCGCTCTTTAGTACTTAGAATTCTCCGACCCCATTTCTGAATGACCAGGGGCTCTATTTATAGGTGTAGGAGGCTGATATTTCGCCTAAATTGAGGGGAGACCAGTTCTGGTACGCCAGGGGGCCCATATGGCCGAAATCTGGAGATCCGGGCCCACTTTGGGATCGATTCGACCCTTGGTTCGAATCGATCAAGAAATCATCCAATCGAGCTGAAATTTGGCATGGACATTCTTCATCATGTTCTTAAGCTTCTGTGAAAATTTCATAGCATTTGGACTTGTAGAACTCGAGTTATGATCGATTCAAGTAGGTGTTTTTCGTTTCCTGGAGTCGTTCGAATCGATACGTTCGAATCGATTAGTTCGAATCGATCCTTGTTTATGCGAAGAGTACGGCGTGGTGCGCATGCTTCGCATCGATCCGCTTCTCACTCCGGATTGACTGGGTCGACTCCATGTTCTTCGCCGCTTTGAATGGGTGGATTCGTGGTAGTGGATTCGAAGACATCCCTCTCCGAATCGAATGAACGAAGGTCTGTTCGAATCGATCTAGGTGTAAAGTCGATCGATTCGAAGTTGCTTCAAGCAGTGTGGATTCGAAGTATCTGCTGCTCCGTGGATTCGAAGTACCTTCAGTTTGATGGATACGAACCTGATGGAGGCGAGGCTATTTACCTTTCGATCGATTCGAATGCCATGGTTTCGTACAGGGGTAACTTGATGGATTCGAACTAGCGATGTCTTGAATGGATTCGAACATGAACCCTGCCAATGGATACGAAGAAGACGATATCGATGGATTCGAAGTAAGGCAGGGATGATGGATTCGAATGATGGCTACACTGATGGATTCGAACATAGATTCTTCTATCTTGCGTTGATCATAACTTGAACATACGGACTCGGATTAACTTGAGATTTGAAACATTGACTCTCATGGCTTAGCTTTTCATGTCCTATCAATTTTGGCTCGATCCGGACTCGGACAAAATTCATTGATATCCATAGTAAAACAATGTATAATGAGCTTTTACGACGAACTGTCTTTAGTTTTCCAGTCAACTTTTTGGTGTCACGGCCTTGCCAAAAGGCGGGATAACATAGAACATTATTTTGGAGATGGGTTTATAATTTCATAATTTTTCAAGTTCATAGGGATATTTTATGAATTTCCTAGGAGGAAAAAAATATATATTTCGGGTTTTCGATTATTACAAATAATTAAATTAATAATTTATTCCTGAAATTTTTGTACAAGGAAGAAGATGGAAATTTGATTTTTTGGTGATTTTTGGGAATTTTCTCCAATGGTTATTATTTTCTATGAATTTATTATTCTAGAAAAATGTTTAATTGATATAAGTTAAATATATTAATTATAAGGGTTTGTAAAGTTATTTTGAAGGTAGATTGTAATCTACCAGCAATTTCTGAAAAGATTATGAAAAGTATTTTGTTATCCAATAAAATTTTGACAAGAGGTAAGAATTGGTAGAAAGTATATTCTTTAAAGGAAATAAAAAAGTTTTTTAACTTATCTACAAAAGTGTTATGGTAGATATTTGATACCTCTATTTCATTGTTACTCGGGAACTATAAAGGCCGATACATGGAATAACCACACGTTAGTTATATGATGTATCTTCTTTATAGACTCGACAACTATAGGGTTGATGCATGCGATAGCTACATGGTAGCTATGAGCTGTATCTGCTTATATATAGAAGTTCGACACCTTCTTTGTTTTAGGGGTTCGACATCTCAAGGTTGTAGAGGCTCAACAACCTCATGGTTTTGAGAATCAACACTACTCTTTTTAAATTCGACACTTCTTGATTTAGGGGTTCGACACCCTCGTGTTTTAAAGGCTCGACATACCTAAATGTTTTAAACTTGATATCTTATGTCTTTTGTTACTCGATAGCTACCATGTAGCTATTCATTATCTATGTTCTTAAGGCATAATTGCCTTATGTTTTACAAACCCAAATCATTATATTTTAGATGTTCGACGTCTATGTTTTAGCGTCTTAGAAGCCATATGTTTTATAAACCAGATGGTACAATTTAGAGGCTCGACAAAGAGACTCAACAACCCTATTTTAGCGGCATACCGGCCGTATGTATTATAACCAAATAGCTTTGTTTTAAAGGCTCGATAGCCATGTTTTCTAGAGGCTCAACGACCTTGTTTTGATAATGAATGTTTTAAAAGATATGTGAAGAAGGTAGTGCTTTGGCATAAGATTTTGGCTAAGTATATGGACTATGTTTTCCTTGTTTTAAAGAATGGGTTTAAGTGGTTAATCATTTTTAAGGATAAATGGTTTCAAGGAAATAAAATAGTGTTTTATCCCAATTTTTAATGGACTTTGCCAAAGGAAATTATTATTTAAACCTAATTAATTTTATTATGGATGTGACTATTGATTGACCATATTTTGATGAATGATGTTATATGTTATTATTATCATTTGGTCAGTTAAATTTACATATTTTATCATTTTCATACTCACATCTGCATTACTCATCATTGGTTATTGGCATTCAAGAACATAATTACCGGTTAGGTTGTTCCAATAGTGAGTATGGACATACTAAACTCTTAAGTGAGTAGATTAACAACCGCGAGATCATATAGACCAACCGTGGTAGGATACCTTAAACTGATCAAAAAGATATAACTCATATATATAAAACCGGATACGATTGAAGTGGGACTGGTGTAGGATCGCCCCTTTATGCTTCAACCTTTAGCCCCCGGTTAGTAAAGGTCCACAATTCTAGTGCATAGGACTTTGTCAGTAGTGGGGCTAAAAGATGTGAATGCATGGAAAGGAACTCGTAGCTCTATATCCACATAGAATTATTTGTTTTCTCCTAATCATATTTGGAGGCCTCCTAACCGTATTTGGAGATTTGGAGACATCTGGTTATGCTTTGGCCCGAATTAGCCTGATAGGTTATTAGTTAGCATGTGAAAACTAATAGTTCATAGTTACCCTAGGAAAATTATGACTTGAGACAGATAATCCATTTTATAGGTTGAGTAAATTTTGGGAATGCATAACCCTATAATGATAGAGTAGTCATGTTTACCCTTATTGCATGCATATGGTCATATCATGTTTTGTTTCAACCATTGTGGTTGTAGGTGCATAATTTATGTTAAGATTGACGTATTTGATATGATACTAGTGAAGGGAAACCTCGTTTGGTTCTACGACGTGGTCTTCATATATATATATATATATATATTTGTTTTTGGTTCGAGATGGTATATTATTATTCACACCAGACTTTTTGTCTGATCCGAAGTTTCAGTTTTTTCCCTTAAACTCTTGGATACTCATTTCAGTAGATCAACGGTAGGGTTTTCAGGTTAAACGAATAAGCTTATAGAGATGTGCAAGAGGCAAGTTAATATTAGGAGTTTATTTCCACTGTGTTGGTTGAAGTTCTATTTTGTCTGAATGGATGTAATGACATAATTTATAGATGTCAAGTAGTTAAACTCTGATCAGCCAAGGGGGCATCTTCATATGTCGCTCTTGGAATATAATTGTAATTATTATATTTTCTCTGGACGTGGAACCGATGGGATTATGCAATGAATATGAAATTTATTAATGAAATGTGTTTTGAATTTTTTCATATTCATGTGCTCTTGATGTTATAGATACAATTAACTGATCTCAATTTGTCACCAAAAAATAATATTATTGATGACTACAGCATCAGTAGTGCTTATTTTTAGACCTCAAAATGGGGGATGTTGCAACTTGGTATTAGGGTATAGGTTTTGTAAAACTTAAAAGATTTTGAGATATAATCCAAATAAATCAAAGAATAAGATTGAGGTCTACATATAAGTATGTATTCTATCTCTATTCTCCCCTCTCTCTTAGACCATTCTTCTGTATCTTACAAAGACTCATGTGCAAATTATGAGAAAGCAAGATATGGAAGCAGAAAATTGAAGAGTGAATCTAGGTAGAGGAAGCACCACAACTAATGTAAATGTTCGACCCAATACTAGAAGGAATCTGGGTCGACAAGCAAATGCTAACCTAAATGCAAATGCTAATTTGGGTGCTGGAACACCACTAGTATATACGGGGACCATGTATCAGTTCTTTGTGAATATGATGCATGTTGGAGCTGCTGCTTGTTTGGCTAAAGGAAATGCTGATAATGCAAGAGGTGCTAATCCTGGGGTACCTGCTCGTAATAATTATGCTAAGTTGAGACGTGATTATACCATCTTGGAGGAAATGCCTTTTCATGGAACGAAAAGTGTTATTGAAGTTAAGAATCGGTTGTTGCACTATGAAAGGATCTTTGCTGACTTAGGCTTGAATGATGAGCAGAAGAGAAGGTTGGCATCTAGACGTTGCAAGGAGCTGCTTTGTATTGGTGGAATAGTGTGGATATAGGAGCACCAAAGGAGAATTTGACTTGGGCTGAATTTAGAAGGAGATTTGAGGAAATGTTTTTGTTCGAGATAATTAAGTCAACTTTGCCCAAGAAGTTCATAGAATTGGAGCAGGGAGAGATGATTGTACTGGAGTATGCAACTAAGTTTGATGAGTTGTCTAGATACTGATATGCTAGTATTGATATTATGATTAAAAGGAACGAGAAATTCATTCGTGGTTTGAAGCCAGAAACTGTTAGGGCAACAATGCCGCATCTCAGAGATCCATGTGATATGGTGGTGGAGATGGCATTAAGGAATAAGAAAATGCTTTGACATTTGGAAGTGATAAGCCCATGGAGACTAAAGGTTTTCAAGGCAAGAAAAGGACATTCTTTAATAAGAAGGGAGCTCAAAAGGGCAGAGCTTCCGAGAAAGGGAAGGCTAATGTTGTTTACTTTAAGTGCGATAAGAAAGGGTACTTTACTAATGAGCATCGATCTGGTGATGGAAAGAAAGCCGTGGGAAAGAAAGGCATGACGTGTTACAACCGCACCAGATGAGGCATTACAAGAATGAATGTCCAAAACCGGCCAAAGCCGATAAAGCAAAAGTTTTTGCTCTGGAAACATCAGCTTTTGGACCGACTGCAAAAGGGAAAGAAAAGTCTATGATGAGAGGTATGCTTTTGATTCATGGCATACTTGTTAAAGTATTATTTGATACTAGCATATCACATTATTTTATCTCTCAATGTTTGGTAGTTAAGTTAAATCTAGAACCATCATAGCTTATTACTTCCTTAAAGGTTGCGAATCCAATAACAGGAATTGCAACTTTTGGAATGAGATGTGACCATTTAGAAATTGAACTGTTAGGTCATGCATTTACCTGCAATTTACATGTGTTTGATTTTGTGGGTTTTGGGATTATTTTGGGTATGAATTGGTTAAGCAGATATGACGCTAGAATAATTTTCCAGGATAGAGAGATATCAGCAAGACACCCCAATAGGCATGATTGAATTATATACTCAGTAGAAATTTGAATTTAGATGTATGTTTTTTATTGGGTGCAATGGAAGTGAAAGATGAGGTGAATCGTGTTTTCATTGTACGGGAAGCATGGGGATGTTTTTGAGCCTGTTACAGGATTACCACCAAAATGAGCTATTGAGTTTTGAATAAATCTTGTACCTAGAGCTAAACCCAGAAATTGAGTGCCTAACAGAATGACACCTGCTGAGATGAAAGAGTTAAAGGTGCAACTAATGGAATTAGAAGGGAAGAATTTAATTTGACCGAGCGGTTCGCCTTGAGGAGTGGTTGCGGTGTTCGTGAAGAAACCGAATGAGTCATTAAGGATATGTATTGATTATCGTAAGTTAAGTGAGAAGACGATAAAGAATCGGTATCCTTTGTCGATAATAGATGATTTGTTTGATCAATTGAGTGGAGCCAAAGTATTTTCCCAATTGGATACAACAACATGGTTCCATCAATTAAGAGTGGCGGAGGACATCATTCCATTAGCAGTGTTTCAAACAATATATGGTTCATATGAATAGTTATTAATGCCCTTTAGACTGACAAATGCGCCTGCTTACTTTGTGGATTTGGTGAATCAGATCTTCCGAGAGTATTTGGAAAAATTCATGTTAGTGTTTATAGATTGCATTTTGATATATTCCAAGAATGAACGAGATTATGAGATTCATCTTAGAATATTGCTAGATACGTTGAGGCAACACCAACCAAAAGTAAAGCTTTCAAAATATTATTTTTGGAAGAAAGAAATGAAGTTCCATTGGCATGTAGTTTCAAAGAATGAGTTATCAGTAGATCCAGCTAAGATTATAGTTGTTGATAATTGGAAAAGACCTGAGACTGCGACCGAGATAAGAAGTTTTCTAGGGTTAACTGGCTATTATCGGAGATTCATTAAGGATTTCTCTCGTATAGAGACACCTATGACTAAACTAACAAGGAAGGACGTAAAGTTTGTTTGGACCGATAAATGTGAAAAACATTCTTAAAGCTGAAACGTTTATTGACTGATGCATCCATGTTAGTTGTTCCAGATGAAAATGAAGATTTAGTGGTGTATACTGATGCATGTGGGACATGGTTAGGAGCCGCGTTAATGTAAAGAGGTAAAATGATTGCCATTGCTTCTCGACAGCTTTGACCACATGAAGTCAGATATTTGACTCATGATTTAGAGTTGTCAGTGGTGATCTTTTCTTTGAAAGCACAGAGACGATATCTTTTAGGAGAACGATTCGAGTTATTTACTGATCATAAATCTGTGAAATATTTATTCTCTCAGAAGGAGTTGAATATGAGACAACAAAGGTGGCTAGAGCTTTTGGCGGCTTATGATTCTGATATTGAGTATACGCCGAGGAGAGGAAATAAAGTTGCAGATGCACTTAGCAAAGAACATCGGAGTGTGGTGTTAGCTATGTTAGCAGAATGGAAAGATACAGAGGCATTGACTACTTTGCTATGCAGTTAAGGTAAACGGTTAATTCTGGTCGGGATAGTGCAATGTTACCATGTTTGGAAGCTCGACTAGTAATAATCAAAAGAATTGCTTCGAAACAGAGAGATGATCCATTACTAGCTAAACAGATTAGGAGACTTGAAGAGGGA
Source organism: Allium fistulosum (assembly GCA_030737815.1). Classification (NCBI taxonomy): domain Eukaryota; kingdom Viridiplantae; phylum Streptophyta; class Magnoliopsida; order Asparagales; family Amaryllidaceae; genus Allium; species Allium fistulosum. The sequence goes on along the minus strand of CM060905.1, from coordinate 489,163,365 downwards.
ACTAAGATTGATGATTTAAAAGATTTCAGTCTTGACTAAAACGGATGGTTGAGAAAGATGGGACGATTGTGCGTTTCAGATGTTTGTAACCTAAGAAAGGAAGTTCTTAGGGATTTTCATCGATCGAAGTTTACTATTCATCCTGGAGGAACTAAAATGTATCATGATGTGAAGAGGAGTTTCTTCTAGGAAGGAATGAAAAGAGATGTAGGCTTATGGATGAAACATTGTTTGAATTACCAGCAACTGAAAGCCAAGCATCCGAAACCAAGTGGATTGATTCAACCTTTAGAATTACCATTTTGGAAATGGAATTCTATATCTATGGATTTTATCGATGGGCTGCCAAGGTCAAATAGGGAAAATGAAAGTATTTAGGTCATGGTAGATAGACTGACCAGGAGTGCACACTTCATTCCCGTTAAGTTGACAATGGCGACGACTACTTTGGCAAAGTTGTTTATAAAGAATGTTGTAAGACTGCATGGAATTTCTAGTAGTATAGTCAGTGACGAAGATACTTTGTTCGCTAGTGAGTTTTGGAAGAGTCTTCAAGAAGTGTTAGGTACCAAGCTAAAGATGAGTACCTCTTACCATCCAAGCGGATGAGCAAATAGAAAGAATTAACAAAGTTCTTGAAGATTTGTTAAGCGCTTGTATACTAGACTTTGGAGGGTCATGGGAAGACCATTTGCACTTGGTCGAGTTTTCCTATAATAATAGTTATTAAAATAGTATAGGAATAACGCCTTTCGAAGCTCTTTACGGAAGGCCATGCAAATCGCCAACATGTTGGTTAGAAACCAGAGACAGATTGATTCTTGGTCTAGATATAATGAGAGAAACTATAGAAAAGATAGAGTTGATCCAAGCAAGGATGAAGGAAGCTTAGTCTATGTAGAAAAGTTACACAGATAAGGGACGTATGGATCTATAGTTCTTAGTTGGAGACTATGTTTTTGTTAAAGTATCACCGATGAAGGGTGTAGTATGGTTTGGAAAGTCAGTGAAATTGGCACTGAGATATGTTGGTCTGTTTCCTACCATAGAAAAGATGAGGAAACTCGCTTATCAGATAGAATTACCAAATAGTTTGGCAGGAGTCCATAATGTTTTTCATGTTTCTCATCTTAGAAAGCGCGTGCATGATCCAGAGACTACTGTTGCACTAACTGTATTGGGAGATTTAGTAATGGAACTAGATATGACTTTTGTTAGACAACCAGTTCGCGTTGTAGCAAGAGATGTGCAGAAATTAAGAAACAAGACAGTCAAGTTAGTGAAAGTCCAGTAGAGTGACAACGAGAAAGACTATACTTGGAAGACAGAAGACAGGATTAAAGATACTTATCCTGACCTGTTTTAATGGTATGTTCTATATATTTCATATAGACTTTTAGCTAGCAGGATAGACTAGTATTGTTGTTATGTGTTTGTCAAACATGTTTGCATGATTGATATGCTTGTTGACTTCCAGGATATACTAGTATTGTTTTTATGTGTTTGTCATACATGTTTGCATGATTGATATGCTTGTTGACTTCCTTATCGTAATTTCGAGGACGAAATTCTTTAAAGGGGAAACCCGTAAAACCCCTAATTTTTGTTTAACATTATTCAGAGAATTTAGTTAGATAAATTAAATAGAATAACGTGAAGTGATAAGGAGAATGAGATTTGTTAACTAATCTAGGTCGAGCCTTAATTAATCAATTAATAAGATTATTTTAAAACATAGAATATAAAGGGATTAATGAGAGTGGCATAATGGGAATATCCTTTATTCATCCCCTAAACTCTTCCTCTCTCATTCATTCTCGTTTTCATTTTCTAAAAAAAAACAAAACGTAAGAAGGGTTGACCATTACTTAAGGAAAAAGGAAGAAGAAAGCTAAGAAATTCAAAGGGGGAGTTTAGGGGAATTAATCTACTTCATATCTCAATCTCCCTATCCAATCTAAGATGAATAATAGTATCCATCTCATTTTTTTATGTTTGTTTTCAGATATATGTTTGACTTCTAAATTGTTTGTGATAATATGTCATGTTTGGATTGATAATACCATTATAGGATTGAATGATGATTTGTTGGAATTTTATGAAATTATTCTAATGGGTTTAAAGGCAAAATCTAAGTTTTTGATCTCCTATTGACTTGAAATTTGAATACGTTGCGTAAAATATTATTTTAAAGATGGGTTTTCAATTTCATAATTTTTCAAGTCCAGAGAATTTTTTTATGGATTTCCTAGGAGGAAAATGTATATATTTCGGGTCTTTCATTATTAAAAATAATTAAATTAATAATTTATTCCCAAATTTTTTGTATAAGCAAGGAGATGGAAATTCAGATTTTTTGTGATTTTTGGAGAATTTTCTCCAATGGTTATGATTTTCTATGAATTTATTATTCTAGAGAAGTGTTTAATTAGTACAAGTTAAATATATTATTATAAGAGTTTGTAAATTTATTTGTGAATGTAACGACCCGGAATTATGGATACTTCATATTTAAATAATTACATTATTTAAATATTTAAATTTTAGATTAAATGTTATAAAAATGATTTAATAACCCTGTTAACCCCTTTTTAAATCATAAGTAATGATGTTAAAGTTGTTTTGGAAAAGTGTTTACAAAAATAAATTATTTGAAGAAATATTGATAATGGGAACGAAAATCTTTTTATCGATAAACAACTTTTTAACCGTCAGAAGTTATTCAGATTTACTTTACATACACTTATCTACTTAAACAAACATTAATATGAAATAAAAATATTTTCCATTTATGAAAAGTAACTTTTTAGGATGATGTCATTGTGATGTCATAGAAGATATTTTTTGTATAAGGGTAAAAGGTTAATTTTGCTTATGATATTTTCATGTAAAGTGAAAGAAGCATGCAAGACACATGGGAGGAGGTCTTGGCCATCTAAAAGGAAGGCTAAGGAATGGTTATACTTCATGACTTTGCAAAGCTTGAAAATATAAAAAAGAATAAAAATGGTGGAAGTGGATTAGCACCAATCCACTTTGTTCTTCACCAACTTTCTCTAATTAGTTCAAAACTTCTTTAAACTCCACCAAACTTTTACTAAGGCCTTAAAACACTATAGAAAGCATGGATCTAAAGTCAAAATGGAAGAAAAGCGAGAAGGAGAGGGGACCTTAGGGAGGTTGTGAGCATGAAAAGTGGAGGGTGATGTTGCTTTATGATTTTGGTGCTAAAGGTTGAATCTTTAGGCTTTTGTGATGGTAGGAAGTGGTTCCTTGATTCTATTGTGTCTGAGCATTTGTTTAGCTTGGATTCGGGTGAGTTATCTCGCTATCTTGTTCATATATATTGTGTATGTATGTTGCGTGGTTGAAATTTAAAGTTAAAGTAGCATTAACTAAATAAAGTTATAAACTTTGGACCCCACTTGCTTTTGAAAGCAAACGACAACTTTATATTGTATAACATCACTTCTATTACCCTTAACTTTAACTTGTGTAAATGGAAGATTTATGATCATAACTTGTTATTATTTGATTTGATTATTCTCTACACATATTTTGGTGTATTGGACAGTAAAGAATTGGTTTGGAAAGTTATGGAAATTGTGAACCAAAGTTGTGAAATTTAGAAGCGAAAATGTAGCTGTGGATGCGCTTTGAAAATGCCTCATGTTCGGCAATTTTCAAAGTTAACTTTGAGAGACATCCTAAGGAATTCTTCGCATTTTTAATAAGTATTATATGTGTACCTATTACTAAAAAAATTTGGAGTTTAAAAGGTTTTGGAACTAGTTGAACCAAGTGGCTAAAGTTAGTGTAAAATGTGGTATAAATGCACTTTGAATATATAACTTGTTTTTGGTAATTTTTCTAAATAAATTGAATGATATTCTAGGGGTTTAATTCCGTGGTTTTTAAGTACCGTAAGAGTAGTACTTACTGTAAAAATTCCAAGTGTTAAATCATTTGTTTAAGTGGTTAAAACTGGTCACAAAGATTATGCTTTTCAATGTTGTTCTTTAACTAAATGCAGTAGTAAATCACTTATGGTTTTAAGTGTTCAAAAATGATATTATAATTTGGTATTTTTTCCTAATCCTTTGAGGGATGTTTTCTAACATATTTTGAAGTTGGTTTGAAGTTTAAATATATTTTTAATATTATTTATGAATTTTAGAAGTAAAGGTGTTTTAAATTATAAAACACGTTTTAAATTTATTTTCATCAGATTATAAATTAGTTATTTTCAAGTAATATTTTACATAGATATTTAAAACCTATTTATAAATATTTAAAAGTTTTGAAAAAGGTAATTAACTTTGCTTAAGGCTAAAAACCGACGAAGCAGGCTTATCTATTTATGAGAGTTAAGATTGATGTCGAGTAGGGACGGTGCAATAGAGCTCTAATCTACCGGCTTCCCTCTTGAATGAAGAATAGTTAAGTCGAGAATGTGGGAAATGGGTTAATCATGCTGTTTGTTTCCTATTTACGGAAATCATTAATACTATACTTAACACTAAAAGTCGACGAGTAGACGTTTCTGTTTGTGAGATTCAAGAATGATGTGTCTAGGAAAGGCTTTGATATGCAACCAGTACTCTAACTTACCTGGCTTCACTCTTGGATGAGGAATGGTTAAGTTAAAATGTTGGAAATGAGTTAAGTATACAAACATTTATTTGTATAAGTAATTGTGTTAACTAGATAATCGATTAGTCGACTATCGAACTTAACCAAATAATATCTCAATCTTTAAAAAGAATGTTTTTAAATATAATATAAGTATGGAAATGGTTTTGGGTTTGTTGTGAAAATGTGTTAATAACATTCATCTTTAACCTTTTTTGATTATACTTATGAATGCAAATAGATCTTTAAAAAGAACGTTGTTAAAGATAATATAAGTATGGAAATAATTTTGGGTTTGTTGTGATAATGTGTTAATAACATTAGTCTTTAGCTCTTTTTATTATACTTACGAATGTAAGTAGATCTTTAAAAAGAATATTTTAAAGATAAGTATATATGAAATGGTTTTAGGTATGCAGTGACAATGTTTATGTAACATTAGCCTTAAAACTTTTTGAATGGATTTGTGAAAGTACTTAGATCCTTATAATGGATATTTTGAAGGTAACAATAAGTAAGGAATCTTTTCGAAAAAGGTAGGAAAAAACAAAGGTTTAAAGTAAGAAATATTGTTAATAATTTATGAATATACTTATACAATTTGAGATAAGTACATGAATACTTTTTGAAGTATTGGGAAGAATACAAATGCATAGTAGAAATTGATAAACAATGTTTTATTAGATAAAATAAGTTTATTGAGTAAAAAGTAGTTTTACTAATAAAAGAGGTTTTTAATTAATAAAGGAAGATTAATTAAAAAGGAGATTAGAAGCCGTTTATATGACTTGATCGTGCTTGTGTATTTTGATCGTGCTTTGTGTGTTGCTTGCTTATGGATAGTATATGGGGCTTAGTTTCCTGTATGCGATTGTTCTCATTGTTATTGAAGTTGACCAAAATATATTCTGGAAGTATCTAGAAGAAACATGGGAATTATATGGTACAGTTGTCTTCGGTGATGCTATACTGTACGTATAAACTCGTTTTGCTCTTCTAGGGCAGATGATAAAGAAATCCGTCCGCTTGAACAGTTAAGAGGTGATTTCCGCTCTTATGTATTATCTATCTATTTCCCACAGAACCGGGATTGAGTTACCGATAATCCATCGATTGGTTTTGGAGCACCTAGTAAGCGGGTGATTGTACATATATTAAATGACTTGAAACAATAAGCACTCCAAAACTATATACGTGTTATATTATTTGGATGAGGTTCGTGATTGGTTCGAGATGCTGGGATCTACGTAGAGACTCGAGATCTGTTTGAGATGCCCTAACACATGTACTTGTTCATGATCAATTCAGGATGTGGGAATCCATGTGTGATTCTGAGATCTATTGAGATATGTGAATCCATGTATGATTTTGAGATCTGTTGAGGAATCCTGGTATGATTCTGAGATCTGTTGAGATATGGGAATCCATGTGTGGTTTTGAGATCTATACGAGTTGGGGACTCGTGTGTCGAGATTTGTTCGAGTTGTGACTCGTGTGCAGGGATGTTGAACGTGACTTCATCATCGGTAATGATAGAAACCAGAGATATGAGACATAGCCTATGGGGTTTAGCTAACTTAAAAGGCGCACGCACTCCATTCTAGTGATACTTATGGATATGCATGCAGGAGAGATGTGACCCAGTGCCACATATTCGGGCATGGACCAGCTATGTTTTTCCTATAGTATATTTTATCTAGAGATATATAATGTTCGAAAGGATATCTTTGATCCTTGTGCAGGGGTATCGTTCTCGAAATACCGAGTGCATCTCCGTGGAATCCTACACAATTAGTGAACACGCCCTAGCGGGTGTGATTGTTACCTATTATTCTCGCGATGTACACTCACATGCATCACAGCTTTGTGATTATTTATATTTCACACCTTAAACATTATTATATTATTACTGGATTTTATAATAGAAATGGTTTGGTTATCGTAAGGTAAAAGCTCGTCCATGTTTATTGGTGGCGTGGTGCCATGAGATATCTTATTTTGAAGGGGCATGGTGTTACGAGATATCTTATTTTGGAGGGTTTTATAAATATAACAATCCATATGATTTAAGTTTCTCATGCTGGTTTACCAGACTGATCAGGGTGTTATTTTCTTATAATGCTCAAGTCAGCTCGAGTATATTTCAAGATTTAGTTGTGGTTCATTGGAGCTCTTGGAGAGGAGCAGGATGATTCCTTACCGTACTTATTTTCTGCTGCATTACTTGATTTGTATATATTGGCATTTATAAGGACAGACTGTTATAATTGTCTAGGCTGATGATAGTTTAGTTTACTCTGATTTATGTAGGTATATCAAAGTTTTCTTTCTGGTAAAGACCTTTTGAGATATTATATATTATTGTTCTGCATGTGAGATTCTAATATTGTTTTTCTTTCTTGTTCGTTTTCTTTTACCCCAACGTTCTGTCTTTCCGGCACTTTGTTCCTTGGCACGTAAATACCATGGATGTATTAGTGTCGACATCTAGGGATCGAAAATCCAAACCTTAACATGTGGTATCAAAGCTGAAGATTAAGCGAGAACCTTGGCTTTGGTGGGTATAACTCATTAAGAGATAAGGTAATGGAATGACTTATTATGAGTTGAGCATATTATATATACAAGAGTGCGTTTAGTTATTGTTATAAAAATGTTTTGTATTATGTTGATTGATCTATTGAGTGGCTTATGGGTTTTGGTCAATACGAGTTGCTATCGTTGTTGATAGGGGATCTCTAAACACTCGAACACGGCAAATTGATATAGTATTTTTTTTGAAATCGGTAAATGGAACAATTTACCTAGGATTATATTTTATATATAAAAGAATAATTTTTCAAGAACTGATATATATTATTTATGATATTTGTTTGTTAGAAAATAATAATATTCGATTATTATCGTTTATTATATGATTAGTTGTGTTGGACTAGTTTATAAGCAAATTTACCTTTTCACTGTATGGGTTGGGTAGATAGTAACTTCTGGGAACATTGAAATGAATTACTTGTGAATTAAGTTTCACAGTTTGACTATAAAGCATTCGGTGATAACGTTGTGCTAAAATTTAATTTTATTAAAAGTTGTTTATTATAGTCTTAATGAAAGGTAAGATATTTTGGAGTAAACACTTACACAATTGTTTTATATAAGAAAGTGACCTATATAAATATGGTTTATAAGTATAGTTTACAAAGATGAAAAGGATTTAAACTGAGAATTTGAGAACTTAAATCCCGATGTTTTGTTGTTTTTCAAAGTTTTGGAAAATAATAGTAGTATTATTTGGAAGTGAATATTTAGGAAATTGGTTTATGAAATTGATATCAGGATACTTGGTAATATTTACGAAGTATTTGATACTGTTTTGGAAATGTTTTTGGTTAATTCCGAAAGGCAGGAGTTAGAAGTACTAAATTCACTTCTATCGTTGGAAACTAATTCTAGTAATGACTATAGCATCATCGACGTGTATTTTTGAGTTTCAAAGTGGGGGATGCTACTAGAGTAGTTTTGCTTCAAAGTTGTTTTGGTAAAACAGATTTTGATATAAATCCTGGAAGTATGATTTGATACAAGAGATGTATATAATATTATTTCAAATGATTAAAATAGAAACACAGTGTTTAGTTCTTAAGTTTTCGTTAAGATATTTTATGGACTCATGTATCCTATGCATTATTGTAAGTTTGGTTGTGCATATTGTTTGATCTGTTGGTCAGAAATTTTCAATTGTGAGAATGAAATGGGATGTTCGACAATTTTGGACGGTCGAAACTTCGGAATTTATGTACGAGGCTGAAGTTAAGTGTTTTGCGAAAATATAAAGATGGGTTTATATAACACTTGAACTTAAAAATAATAGAATTTAAACAAGTTTTAAATTGATTGAGTATCCATGTTATGTAATATGAATTGGGTGTTTTGTATATATCTGAGGATATAGTGGAGTATTATATGGGTATAAACTTAAGTTATATAACATTTAATAACTTAAGGTAAATTTTATGAAATAACTCATAAGTGATTTTAGTATTAAATATGAAATACTATAAGTGATAATGAATGTGAATTAAAATTGGAAAGTAATTGGTGTAATTAAGAAACCAACTGAAGAGAGTACGTAAGTTGTACATAGATCATTTTATTCCCATACCAGTTCTTGATCTAGGATTCAAGTATATGGATTTTGAGGCGATTTACACCGGTCCGAGTTAGGATTTTCACTCGATTCTTGATGGTGAACACTTGATACGGATTCTTGTTGTGATACTGAAGTTTCTATCATAGTATATGGCTACGTAAGGAAAACAGATGTTTCTAATCAAGGAACCCGATTAGAGTCTACATTAGAGAGGTCAAGTGAGGTAAACTAGTTTAGATGTGATATTTATGTGATCGAGCTAGTGATCAAATTTGATATTGTGTACGGATGATATATGTATATCGTACGGACTTTATATTATTTGTATGCGACGTGTGTTGGCTTGTGGGGAGTTTGGGGGATGACTCTTTGAGTTGTTCTAAGGTGGCATGAGTGATCGACTAAGTAATACCTAAAGCTGTTGAGCATAAGGTAACGCTTAGTGGATTGTTTGTCATCCTTATGCGATGGGAAGGTTTTTGAACTTGGGTAAATAGCGAGCTTTGTTTGCTAGTGATTGCAGTACTGTATAGTATTGCTATGTGATGGTTTCTTTAGTTGCTGGTGATTTCAATACCGTTAGGTGTTGATGTGTGATCGTTGCTTTTGTTTCCTATGTCAGCATTTCGAGGACGAAATATTCTAAATGTGGGAGAATGTAACGACCCAGAATTGCGGACACTTCGTATTTGCATAAGTGACTTATTTAAATATTTGAATCTTGGATTAAATGTTATTAAAATGATTTAATAACCATGTTTACCTCCTTTTAAATCATAAGTAATGATGTTAAACTTGTTTTGGAAAAGTGTTTACAAAAATAAATACTTTGAAGAAATATCGATAATGTGACCGAAAATCGTTTTATCGATAAACAACTTTTTAACCGTCAGAAGTTATTCAGATTTTTTTACACACTTATCCACTTAAGAGAATATTGACATGAAATAAAAATATTTTGCCATTTATGGAAAATAACTTCTTAGGATGATGTCATGGCGATGGCATAGAAGATATTTTGTGTATAAGGGTAAAAGGGTAATTTTTCTTAAGATATTTTCATGTAAAATGAAAGGAGCATGCAAGGCATATGGGTGGGGGTCTTGGCTGTGTAAAAGAAAGGCTAAAGTATGGTTAAACACTTCATAACTTTCCAAATCCTGAAAATATCAAGAAGAATAAAAATGGTGGAAGTGGATTAGCACCAATCCACTTTGTTCTTCACTAACCTTTTCTAATTAGTTCAAAACTTCACCAAATCCACCAAACTTTAACCAAGGCCTTAGAACATCTTGGGAAGCATGGATCTAAAGTCAAAGTGGAAGAAAAGTGAAGAGGACGGGGGGATCTTGGGGAGGCCGTGAGCATGAAAGGTGGAGGGTGATGTTGATTTGTGATTTTGGTGCTAAAGATTGGATCTTTAGGCTTTTGTGATGGTAGGAAGTGGTTCCTTGATTCTATTGTGTCTGAGAATTTGTTTGGCATGGATTCGGGTGAGTTATCTCGCTATCTTGTTCGTATATACTGTGTATGTATGTTGCGTGGTTGAAATTTAAAGTTAAAGTAGCATTAAATAAATAAAGTTATAAACTTTGGACCCCACTTGCTTTTGAAAGCAAATGACAACTTTATATTGCCTAACATGGCCTTTATTACCCTTTGAAATATGTGGCATGGCCTTGACTTGATTTTCAATGGTCGTTTGGTTTGTATGTTGAATTAAAGTATGTTTGAAAGTGTTTGAAGCGAGAATAGTCACTATAAATGCACTTCGATATTCCTTAACTTTAACTTGTGTAAATGGAAGATCTTAATTTGTGATTATTTGATTTGGTTGTTCTCTACACATATTTTTGTGTATTGGATAGTAAAGAATTGGTTTGGAAAGTTATGGAAATTGTGAACCAAAGTTGTGAAAGTTAGAAGTGAAAAGGTCGTTATAAAAGCGCTTTGAAAATGTCTTATGTTCGACGATTTTTAAAGTTAACTTTGAGAGACATCCTATAGGATTATTTGCGTTTTTAATAAGTATTATATGTGTACTTGTTACTAGAAAAAAATTTGAGTTCAAAAGGTTTTTGAACTAGTTTAACCAAGCGGCTAAAGTTGGTGTAAAATGTGGTTGTAAATGCACTTTGAAAACATAGCTTGCTTTCGAGAATTTTTCTAAATAAACTGAAAGATATCCTTGGGGGTTTATTTCCATGATTTTTAAGTACCTAAGAGTAGTATTTACTGTAAAAATTTCAAGTGTCAAACCATTTGTTTAAGTGGTTAAATCTGGTCATAAAGATTATGCTTTTCAATGTTGTTCTTTGACAAGGACTTTTAACAGCATTTATAAATGTTGTGGTAAGTTGCTAATGGTTTTAAGTGTTCAAAAGGGATATTTAAATTTGGTATTTTTCCCTAATCTTTCTAGGGTTGTTTTCTAACATATTTTTAAGTATTTTAAAGTTGGTTTGAAGTTTAAATATATTTCTAATATTTATTAATGAATTTTGGAAGTAAAGGAGTTTTAAATTATAAAACATGTTTTTGCTTTATTTTCATTAGATTATAAATTAGTTATTTTCAAGTAATATTTTACGTAGATATTTAAAACCTATTTACAAGTATTTAAAAGTTTTGAAAATGTAATTAACTTTGCTTAACGCTGAATACCGATGGAGTATGCTTATCTATTTATGAGAGTTAAGATTGATGTCGAGTAGGGACAGAGTAATCGAGCTCTAACCTACCGGCTTCCCTCTTGAACGAAGAATAGTAAGTCGAGAATGGGTTAATCATGTTGTTTGTTACTTGTTTATGAAAATCATTAATACAATACTTAACACTAAAAGCCGACAAGTAGACTTATTTGTTTGTGAGATTCAAGAATGAAGTGTCTAGGAAAAGCTTTGATATGCAACCAGTGCTCTAACTTACCTGGCTTCACTCTTGGATGAGGAATGGTTAAGTTGAAATGTCGGAAACGAGTTAAGTATACAAACATTGATTTGTGTAAGCAATTATTTTGACTAGATAATCGATTAGTCGACTATCAAACTTAACTAAATATTATCTCAATCTTTCAAAAGAATGTTTTTAAAGATAATACATGTATGGAAATGGTTTTGGGTTTGTTGTGACAATGTGTTAATAACATTCATCTTTCACCCTTTTTGATTACACTTATGAATGTAAATAGATCTTTAAAAGAATATTTTTAAAGATAATATAAGTATGGAAATGGTTTTGGGTTCGTTGTGACAATGTGTTAATATTATTCGTCTATAACCCTTTTTTTATTATACTTACAAATGTAAATAGATCTTTAAAAAAGAATGTTTTAAAGATGAGCTTATGTAAAATGGTTTTGGGTTTGTAGTAACAATGTTTAAGTAACATTAGTCTTAAATCTTTTTGAATGGATTTGTGAAAGTACTTGGATCCTTAAAATGGATATTTTGAAGGTAACTATAAGTAAGGAATATTTGAAAAAGGATAGAAAATGAAAAGGTTTAAAGTAAGAAATTTTCTTAATAATTTATGAATATACTTATACCATTTGAGATAAGTATATGAATACTTTTTGAAGTATTGGAAAGTATAAATGAACGGTAGAAATTGATAAACGATGTTTTATTAGGTAAAATAAGTTTATTGAGTAAAAAGGATTTTTACTAATAAAAGAGGTTTTTAATTAATAAAGGAAGATTAATTAAAAATGGTATTAGAAGTCGTTTATATAACTTGATCGTGCTTGTGTGTTTCGATCATGCTTTGTGTGTTACTTGCTTATGGATAGTATATGGGACTTAGTTTCCCATATGCGATTGCTCTCATTGTTATCGAAATTGACCAAAATATACTCTGGAAGTATCTAGAAGAAGAATGGAATTATATGGTACAACTGTCTTCGGTGATGCTATATTATATGTATTGTAACATCCCCTATCTAGAGGCTCGAAGCTAAGCGCTACAGATGCTGCAGTCATCCATAGTATTAACTTCCGGTGACCAAATACGGTAATGTTAATGGTATCCATAATATTAGAAGCACATGAATATGAAACAAAATCATAGATTTCAAAAACAACATTTTTGATTACATTTCATAAAACATGTTTCGTATTCAGATTACATAATCCCAACGTTTCCCAGGTTCAGATCAAATATAATTATTACAAATCACGCCAAGAGCGACATATGAAGATGCCCCCTTGGATGACCAGAGTACTAAATAATCATAACTGACTTAATACAAAACAACGGAATAAAATAAAACAACTCCTAAATATAGCTAACATCAGCCTCCTGCTTGTCTTTGAAAGCTTTATTCGTCCACCTACTAAAACCTGAAAATCCTCAACCCTCAGCCTACTCAAATTAGTTTTGAGCACCCGAGAGTTTAAGGGGAAAAACATAAACTTTGAGTCAGACATAAAGTCTGGTGTGAATAATACTATACATCTCGGTTATTTGACATTAAGTGATACCACGTCGCTTAGCGGAACGGGTTTCCCCTCACTAATATCCTTTTAAAACATATCTTTTGCAAATCGTAATCCCACAAAAATAACTGGTTAAAACAATAAAGCAATATTATGTAAGCATATAAATCAGGTAACAAATGGACTATCTATCCGTACACTATAGTTTTGTTTGGCTAACTACAACCTTTGGCTGACTCGGGCCTACCAGACAAAATAAACAAATAATCTAACTTCTGTTAGATACTCCTCTTCTGGACGGTCTGTCCCTAACTTACTTCTCCAGGGTCAACCAATCCTAATGGTTTTGCGGACTCACCAATATCCTATCTCTGTACATATATATTCCTTTCTGTGTGTAACATCATTTTAGTCTTACCTATGACAAAGCCCTACACACTGGAATTTTGGACTAAATTAGCTAGGGGCTAATAGCTAATGTATAGAGCGCGACCTTATACCAGTCCCATCTAGTATTCTAATATCTGAGTAATTTCACTTAGGGTCATCTTCCCATAAAATTTTCCTTGAAAATGTTTTCTCTCAAATTGATTTAAACCTTTAAACCATGCTTGAAACAAGGAAAATATACTCTATGCTTTACTTAAATCACCTTGCCATGTTATATATACTTTACACAAAACTTTGTTGATGAAAACATTTAAACCTTTGAAAGTACCCCTTTCGAACCCATTGAAATTATCCTTTTCGAAACCAAGTAAAACCTTAGGCCGAAAGGCCAAAACATACTTTTTGAAACTATTCTTAATAAACCTTTCAAAAACATTACAAAACTTTTCTTTCGAAAGCTTTATAACCTTTCTTTCGAAAGCTTTATAACCTTAAACATCCTCTTATCAAAACATTATAAACATTGCCTTTCGGAAACATTGGAACCTTCCATTTAAAACCTTTCGAAAATATTGGGGAACCACCCCTTCGAAAATTTTATCTTAAACCTTTCGAAAGCATTAAAGTGTACTAGTTAAAACAAACCTTTTAAAAGCATTAGGTTCAAGTAAAACATGTGGAATAACTTTTCGAAACCAGTTAAAGCCTTTCCCTTCGAAACCTTTGGGTTTTACTTTCAATAAAACAAAAGGGTCATAAAACAACTAAGTCGAAAGCGCTCTTTCGAAAGCTATTTCTTAAGTAAAGAAGTGGTGGTGTCGAAACCAGTCCCTTTGAAAGCATTGGAGAAGCGACTTGGGTTTTAAAAACAAAGTAACCCTTTCGAAGGCATTGCTTCGAAAGGTAAAATGCGGCAGCAAGGGGTTTCGACCCTCTTCGAAAGCATTTACTTAAAACAAAAGGCGCAACCTCTTCTAAACCAATCCTTTAAAACAATTTGACCCAGTCGCAAGCTAACCAAGTCGAAAGCAAAAGCAAAGCAAGCACATTTTCATTTAAAAATAATGTAAAGCTTCGACCCCTTTAGAACCCCTCGTTTTGACTTCATACCTCTCGCCCCAGTCTAATTCGCTATGTACCAAGTCTTGATACCATGCGCATTGGTTTCAATGGTGATGGAGGCGGATGTACTTAGTCAGAAGCTTAGTGCCGAAAGTGGCGAAACATGTAAAAAGCATGTTTAAACCGATTTTAACTTTTTAAAGCAATTCTTTTCAACTAACCTGCCTTGTTTGTCAAAACATAATTGGTTTCTAATTTCTTTTCTAAAAGTACTGCCAAAATTTTTAGAAATGACAAATTAAATTATTTACAAAATGTCCCTTCTCCTTTTAAAAATATATAAAACATTTAAGTCCCATACCTTAAATAATTTTATATATCTATTAAAACATCTAGGAAAAATCTATAAAAATTCTCATAAATCATTTTTAATATGTTTTCTAACATATATCAATATCTGGCCCAAAACATACATATTTTAGCCGTAATTAATTTTAAACCCAAATAATAATTTTCTTCACTAGAAAATTAATACTAAATCCACATTAATTCAGAAAATTATGAAAATTGAAACCCATCTCTAAAATATCATTTCTGATTATATACTAATATCGCAATGCATTTGGATGCTATTTAATAGGGTTTTCACATTAAAAAATACCATAAAATCTATTTGAATTAGCATAAATCATCAACAAGCATATATCTCCATTTTAACATTCAAAACATGGCAAAACATTTGCAAATTAACTCGGATTTAATCTAAAAACAATTAAAAACACGAGATGTAGTCATTATTCACCTTTTGCTTGAGATCAAGGAGTTGAGATTTGATCTTTGATTAAGTTGATTAAGCTTCTTTCCCTTGATTTTAGCTTTATCTTCTTCTTTCTTTCCTAATGGTGGCTGGCCCCTTATGCTTTTGTTTGTGAAAATGGACGTGTAAAATGAATGTGGTTTAAGGGTTTAGGGTATAAGGATATTACTTATTCCTATATTGCCCTTGTCTACTTAACCTAAGTTAAGTCATTTTAATTCCCTTAGTTTATTTGTTTAATGGGCATGGCTACCCATCTATTAATCACAAATCTCAGTCCTCTAATCATTTACATTATTTTATTTTATTTAACTAATTAAATATCCTAAATAATGTTACTAAAACTTAGGGTTGTTACAGACTCCCCTCCTTAAAAGATTTCATCCTCGAAATTACGATAAGGTACTCATACAATCAATCAAAAAGTTAAAATATACCATTAAACAAATCAGGATAAGCATCTCTAATCCAGCTCTCAGTCTCCCAAGTACAGTCTCTCTCATCGTTGCTCTACTGGACTTTAACTAATTCGACTGTCTTGTTCCTTAGCCTCTTCTCATCTCTCGCGATTATTCGAACTGGCTTTCTAACTATAGTCAAATTCGGCTCTACCACTAAGTCCTCTAACACAGTTGGTGCTATAGTAGTCTCTGGATCTCTAATACATTTCCTCAGATGAGAAACATGAAAAACATTGTGGACTCCTGCTAAACTGTTCGGTAACTCTACTCTATATGCGAGTTTCCCGATCCTTTCTATAATAGGAAATGGTCCTACAAATCTCGGTGCCAATTTCCCTGATTTCCCGAATCGAATTACACTTTTCATCGGTGATACCTTAATGAAAACATGATCTCCAACAGAGAACTCTAAGTCTTTCCATCTTCTATCAGCATAACTCTTCCGCCTAGACTGAGCTTCCTTCATCCTAGTTTGAATCAACTCAATCTTCTCTGTAGCTTCCCTATTGGGACTCTTGTGTCAAGATCTGTTCGAGCTATGATTGGTTCATATGCTGGGATGCTAAACATGAAATCACCATCGGTAATGATAGAAACCAGAGATAAAAGACATAGCCTATGGGGTTTAGCTAACTTAAAGGGTGTAGATACTCCATACTAGTGATACTTTCGGATATGCATGTGAGAGTGATGTGACCCGGTGCCACGTGTTCAGCATGTACCGGCTATGTTTTCCCTATATTATATTTTATCTAGAGATATACGATGCTCGTAAGGATATCTCTAATCCTTGTGCAGAGCAACCGTTCTCGAAATACCGAGGACACCTCCGTGGAATTCTACACAATTGGCGAACGCGCCCTAGCGGTTGTGATTGTATACCTATTATTGTTGTGATGTACACTCACATGCATCATGGCTATGTGATTAATTATATTTCATGCCTTAGACATTATTATATTATCACTAGATTTTATAATAGAAATGGTTTTGTTATCGTAAGGTAAAATCCCGTCCATGTTTATTGGCAGCCTGGTCTTGCGGGATATCTTATTTTGAAGGCTTTTACAGTTATAGCAATCCATATGATTTAAGTTTCTCATGTTGGTTTACCAAACTGATTCAGGTGTAATTTTCTTATAATGCTCGGGTCATCTCGAGTATATTTCCAGATTTAGCTGCGGTTCATTGGAGCTCTTGGAGAAAAGTTGGATGATTTCTTACCGTAGTTATTTTCCTCTACATTACTTGATTTGTATCTGTTAGCATTTGTGAGGACAGGCTGTTATAACTGTCCAGGCTAATGATAGGTTAGTTTACTCTAATTTATGTATTATACCAAAGTTTTCTTTTTGGTAAAGACCTTTTGAGATATTATATATTATCATTTCGCATGTGAGATTCAGATATTATGTTCTTCTTTCTTGTTCGTTTTCATTTCCTTTTCTTTTATCTTAACGTTCTGTCTTTCCGGCACTTGAGTGCTCAACACATGAATACCGTGGATGTATTAGTGTCGACATTCGAGGGTCGAAAATCTGGACTGTTAAAGTGAAGGTAGATTGTGATCTACCAGCAATTTCTGAAAAGATTACGAAAAGTATTTTGTTATCCAATGAAATTTTGACTAGTGGTAAGAATTTGTGGAAAGTATTTTCTTTAAAAGGAAATAGAAAAGCTTTTAACATATTTACAGAAGTGCTATGGTAGATATTCGATACTCCTATCTCATTGTTACTCGGCAACTATAAAGGCCGATAAATGGCATAACTGCACATTAGTTATATGATGTATCTACTTTATAGACTTGACAACTATAGGGTTGATGCATGCGTTAGCTGTATGGTAGCTATGAGATATATCTACTTGTATATAGAAGTTCGACACCTTCTTTGTTTTAGGGGTTGGTTATCTCAAGGTTGTAGAGGCTCGACAACCTTGTGGTTTCAAGACTCAACACTACTTTTTTTATATTCGACACTTCTTGATTTAGGGGTTCGACACCCTCATGTTTTTAAAGGCTTGATATCCCTACATGTTTTAAACTTGACACCTCCTTTCTTTTATTACTTGATAGCTACCATGTAGCTATTCGATATCTATGTTTTTGTGGCATAATAACCTTATGTTTCACAAACCCAAATCACTATGTTTTAGATGTTCGACATCTATGTTTTAGCGGCTTAGTAGCCATATGTTTTATAAATTAGATGGTATAATTTTAGAGGCTCGACATAGAGACTCAACAACCCCATTTTAGCGGCATACTAACCGTATGTATTATAACCAAATAGCTTTGTTTTAGAGGCTCGATGGCCATGTTTTCTAAAGGCTTGACAGCCTTATTTTGATAATGAATGTTTTAAAAGCTATGTAAAGAAGATAGTGCTTCGGCATAAGATTTAGCTAAGTATATGGGCTATGTTTTCCTTGTTTTAAAGAATGGGTTTAAGTGGTTAATCATTTTTAAAGATAAATGGTTTCAAGGAAACGAAATAGTGTTTTAGCCTAATTTTATATGGACTCTTCCAGAGGAAATTATTACTTAAACCTAAGTAATTTTATTATGGATGTGACTATTGATTGAACATATTTTGATGAATGATGTTATATGTTCTTGTTATCATTTGATTAGTTAAATTTACATATTTTATCATTGCTATACTCACATCTGCATTACCCATCATTGCATCTTTTGATATGGGAACATAACTACCAGTTAGGTTGTTCCAGTTGTGAGTATGGACAGATTAAATTCCCAAGTGAGTGGAATAGCATCCAGGAGATCAGATAGATCAATTTTGTTAGGATGCCTTAAACTGATCAAAAAGATATGACTCATGGATATAAAACTAGATAAGATTGAAGTGGGACTGGTGTAGGGTCATGCTCTATGCTTGAGCCGTTAGCCCCTAGTTAGTAAAGGTCCGCGATTACAGTGCATTGGGCTTTGTCAGTAGTGATACTAAAAGATGTGTACACATAGAAAGGAGCTCGTAGCTTTATATGCTCATAGAATTGTTTGTTTTCTCCTAACCATATTTGGAGATTTTAGGATATCTGGTTATGTTTTGTCCTGAGTCAACCTGTTAAGTTATTAGTTGGCATATGAAAACTAATCGTTTCATAGCAGTGCTAGGGAAATTATGACTTGAGAGATGGTCCATTTTATGGTTTGGGTAAACTTTGGGAATGCATAACCCTATAATGACATACTAGTCACATTTATCCCTATTGCATGCATATGATCATGTCATGTTTTGTTTTAACCATTGTGGTTGCAGGTGCATAATTTATGTTCAGATTGACATATTTGATAAGATACTAGTGAGGTGAAAAATCATTCCGTTCTACGGCGTGGTCTCACTAGATATCTGTTTTTGGTTCGAGATGGTATATTATTACTCACACCAGGCTTTTTGTCTAACCCGAAGTTTCTATTTTTCCGCTCAAACTCTCGGGTACTCATGTGAGTGGATCGGGAATAGGGTTTTAAGGTTAAACGAATAAGTTCCGGAGACATGCTTGAGGCAAGCTAAAATTTGGAGTTTATTTCCGCTGTGTTGGTTGAAGTTTTATTTTGTTTGAATGGAGGTAATGATAGAATTGTTATTTAATTATTTTATTAATGATGTTTTAAAGATAATTATTATTTTATTAATGATGTTTTAAAGTTAATTAATTATTTTATTAATGATGTTTTAAAATTAATTAATTATTTATTTACGATGATTAAAGATAATCAGTTAGTTTGATAAAGGATTTTATAAAGGATTTTTATAAAGGACTTTATAAAGGAATTTATAAAGGGATATTTATAAAATAATTTTATAAATAGAAAGGAGTTTTCTAAGTAGTTTTATAAACAATTTTAGAAATTATTGAAAGGAGTTTTATAATAATTTAAGAGGATTATAAAAGAAGTTTTATAAATTAAATTGGAGATTTATAAAAGGACTTTAAATATGGAATGAGTTTATAAAAAGGAAATTTGATAAAAGGAACGTGATTTGATTTTGATAAATAATTCATCTTAATTATAGTGGTATTGGGGCATTCTTTCCATACTTAACATGAAAGGAAAAGTGGTTTGGGCTTATAGTAATCATGTGTTAAATGACATTTGTTTTTGCCCGGTTAAATATGATTTTGGGAAAATAGAAAATGTGTTCCAAGTATTGGGAGTGAAATAGTTTGTGAATATATTTATACTATCGAGATAAGTATATGTATTTTTTTCAAGGTTATTTTTAATCAATGAAAAGGTTAATTAAAGAGGCTCAGTGGCTGCTTAGGTGCTTGATAGTGCTTGATTTATTTGGAAATTAAACCTCTGTTTTGATTGATTGTTTAATCACTTAATTCTCCTCCCTCTTCGCTCGAAGTGCAAAATTGTGTGTTTTATATAGAAATTAAGTTGAAGAAAACGAGTTTTAGGAATGTTTCGAAATCGCTTTAGAAATTGCCTTTGAAATTCTCTTATTATATAGTATATAATTTTTTATACTAAAAATAATAATAATGATATATAATAATAATTTCAAAAGCCCATTTATTTGAAAAACATTTTTAAAACACATTATAATACCTGTGTATGAAATCCAGAAAGAGATATCAAGAAAACATCGAAATAACGGAAATTACAAAGTATTATCCGTTATTTCGATGTTTTCTTGATATTTCTTTCTGGATTTCATACACAGGTATTATAATGTGTTTTAAAAATGTTTTTCAAATAAATGGGCTTTTGAAATTATTATTATTATATATTATTATTATTATTTTTAGTATAAAAAATTATATACTCTATAATAAGAGAATTTCAAAGGTAATTTCTAAAGCGATTTCGAAACGTTCCTAAAACTCATTTTCTTCAGCTTAATTTCTACATAAAACACACAATATTGCACTTCGAGCGAAGAGGGAGGAGAATTAAGTGATTAGCTAAACGCGTTTATTCGATATTTAAATAACCGACTATCAGATCTTGACCAAATATAACTCTAGAAATATCTAGTAGAAACACATGGATTGTATGGTATGGTTATCTTAGGCGATGCTATACTATACGCTAAAACTCATTATGTTCTTCTAGGACAAATGATAAGGAAATCCGTCTGCATAAATGGTTAGGAGGTAATCTCTACTCTTATGTATTATTTGTTTATTTCTAAAAGAACATGAGTTGAGTTTACTGAAATCTATCGATTGGTTTTAGAGCAACCGGTAGGTGGGGGAGTTTGCTTATATGAGATGACCCGAAATCGTAACCATTCCAAAACCATATACATGTTCGACACTTTGGAAGAGATTCAAGACTGGGTTAAGATAATGGAATCAAAGACGGAGTTCTTTAAAGTGCAAGGCTACTTGCTACTAATCCTAAGGGTGATTCCAAAATGGATGTAGCTGAATTAGTGCCTTCGATTTGTTTAAATTCTGAACAACTTATATTGATGAATCCTGGCATTGCATCGTTGCCTGGAAAACAGTGTTAGCATTCTAAGTGGAATTTGCTAAGAGAGGAAAAGGGTAATCGTGACCTCACAAGCCTCACAACCCGATATGACTAAACATGGGATATGCTATAGGGAAATGTGGGTCGCTACCATTAGGAGCATCATTCCTCGATCTAGAATTGATATTTATGGATTTGTTATGCGTGTGCACGGAAATGAGTGGGGCCATGGCCCGGTGCATCTATTTGCAGCCTTGGAACCGGAGGGATGATGTAATTCAGCTTGTCATGTTAGAGAGGCACACTGGCTGTGATTCATAGGGGTTAAAAGGTTTTCGATCTCGGTACATTATCTAGAGATATACTATGGCAGGCGTTACCCTAGTAACATTGTCATTAATGGAAATCCAATCTCCAATACGTGTCTTTACGTACTTAGTTATGCCCAACTACTGGAATCTGAGAGCAAGCATTTCAACTATTTTATATATTTATTTTAAACCTTAGACATTATTATAATATTAGAAGACTTCCTATAAAATGGTTTGGTTATCGTAAGTTAACTATCTTTGTTTATATGCGGCGTGGTCTTACGAGATACTTTTATTTTTGAAAGGTTTTATAATATTAAAAATCCATTTGATTTTTCTCAGAGTGGTTTACCAAACTGACACATGCATTATTATCTTATAATGCTCGGGTCAGCCTGAGCATATTTCCAGATTTAGTGATGGATGCACTGGAACTTCAAGAGACGAGCTAGATGCCTCAAGACATGTTTCCATATTTTATTTTATTTCCGTGGCATTTTTTGTTTGGTATTTATCAGCATTTGTGAGGACTTGCTGTTATAACTGTCCACGCTGATGATAGATCAGTTTACTCTGATTGTGGTATGTATATTACAGGTTTTTTTTAAAGATCATTGGTATATTATATATTACTCATCACATTGTGGGATTTTTTTCTTCCTTTTCTTTCTTTCACCCCAATAATCTTTCTTTCCAACACTTGGATGCTCGGCATGTGAATACCGTGGATGTATCAGTATCGACTTTTGAGGATCGAAAAGGCAGGTCATTACACGTGGTATGGTATCAGAGCTTAGGTTGAGTGAACACTTATGCTTTGGGGGGGGGGGGGTAAAATCATTAAATATAGGGTAAGTGACACCTTAGAATGATTTTGAGTGTATTATATATAAGAGCACGTATTTGCTAGTGTTATAAAAATGTTTATATTGTGTTATTGGTCTGTTAAGTGGTTTATGAATTCTAGTTGACGTGCTTGATTAACGTTGTTGATAGAGGTTTCTGAACACTTAAATAAGGCTAACTGACATAGTATTGTTTCAAAATTGTAAATGGAATAATTTCAGTCTGAGCATATTTCCAGATTTAGCGATGGATGCTTTGAAGCTTCATAAAATGAGCTGGATGCCTCCAAGACGTATTTCTGTATTTTCTTTTATTTTCGCTACATTTTTTTGTTTTGTATTTATCAGCCATTGTGAGGACAGGCTGTTATAACTGTCAAGGCTGATGATATATTCGTTTACTCCGATTATTGTATGTATATTACAATTTTCTTTTATAAAGATCATTGGTATATTATATATTACTCGTCACGTTGTGAGATTATGTTATGTCTTTCCTTCTATTGACCCCAACAATATGTCTTTTTGGCACTTGGATGCTCGATACGTGAATACTGTGGATGTATTAGTGTCGACTTTTGAGGGTCGGAAAAGGCAAGTCATTACACGACCTGAGGCTGTTGAGCGTAAGGTAACACCTAGTGATTATTTGTCATCCTTGTGCGATGAGAAGATTTTTGAACCTGGGTATACCGTGAGCTTTGGTTGATAGTAATTGTAGTACCGTGTAGTATTGTTATATGATTGTTTCTTTGGTTGCTAGTGATTGCAATACCGTTGGGTATTTATGTGCGATTGTTGCTTTTGTTGCTCGTATCGATATTTCCAAGACGAAATATTCTAAAGGGGGAGAATGTGATGACCCAGATTTTTGGACGCTTTATATTTAAATAGCAGAATGATTTAAATATTTAAATCTTGGATTTAATGTAATAAAATTGATCTAATAAGCCTATTTAAACTCTTTTAAATAAATAAACGACAATGGTAACCTTTAATATATAATTAAAGTGATTGAACCTATTTTACTAATAATTCTTTTTAATTAACGTGTGAAATTATAATTCCATGGCACCATCTTGGATTTTAATGAAACCAATGTCGTTGGATCTAGAATAATGAGGTGATGTATGCCGGCGAGTTTAGTGATGATCCGATGTAGGTCATGCGAGCTTGAAATGCATATTGATTAATTTTAGGGATTAAAATATAATATAATTTTCATTATAAATCCCCTTAACCTTACCCTCTCTCTCACTCTTTCCCTATCTTCTTTTTCTTCATTTCCCGTTAACAAGGATAGCCGCTACCATATTTTAAATTCTTTTTGGAGCTTCACTCAACGAAAACCAAAACCATCGAATACGTTGGCTTTATGGGAGTGAGATCTTCAAATATTTGGTGTCATTAATGGGTGCGATGACACTTAGGGTTGCTCGAGTCTTAACAGTTGAACTATGGTTCGACGTTGGGGGAGTTTTAGGTGGAGTTAGGCGAAGGGGATGTTGGCATGGTGTTTCTCATATGAGGATGAGTCGGTTAGGGGGCTCAATTGGTGGAGCGGCTGCTCGTAATGAATCACAACATTTAATATCCCAAGGAGGAGGAGATGGTCACATTATGGTGGAGGTGGCTGGAGGTCAATTCGAAGGTAGTGGCGAACTCATTGCACAAAGGGAAGTTGATTGCTGGTGCTTGGCCATGCTCCATTCGCTTTTGCCAAGTTGCAATGGTGAGGAGCGGTAAAGGGAAGTTGAGTTGCAATTTATAGAGGGCGTCGAGCTTGTCGAAGTGGTGATAGCCTGAGAGAGTTTGAGAAGAAAAGAACAACCACGAAGTCCGTTCATCGAACAGTGGACCAAAGCTCTGTATCGTGGTGATGGCATGCACGACATTGCGTGCATGTATAGAAGCAAGAAATCAATTTGGGGAGTGAATAACATTTAAAAGGGAAATTAAGTTAATTATTTGATTTATTAAAGTTATTTAATTAATAATTAATCCAATTTCTTATAAAACTCATAAAATCGAGACGCCATTTTTTTCAATTGCACTTGTAGCAGAACTCGATTTGGATAAGTTTAGGCTCGGGTGAGTTTACTCACCAGTTGATTTGTATATTGTTGTGTGTATAATTGTGTTGTGCAAAATATAAATTAAAATTTATAATAATGCAAGTTATTACTTTTGGACCCCTCGTCGCTTTAGAAATCAAATGACAACAATATATGTAGTATAATCTCCCTTTTAACCCTTTAAAATATGCGACGTGGCCGAAATTTGCTATTTACATGTTTGATAGTGTGTTGAAATTATTTGAAGCAAAATAGTCACTATAAACGCGCTTTGAAATCCCTTGTATTTGACATATGTTAAATTGGTTAAATTATGATTATATTGTGGAAATAATATTGATTGTTCATTTCACACGTTTTGGTGTGTTCGATGTAGAGGAATTTATTTGGACATTTGTAGAATTGTGAATGAAAGTTGTGATAACTTCAAAGCGAAAAGGTCATGGTGGACGCACCTTGAAATCGCTTTGTGTTCGATGATTTTAAAGTTAACTTTGAAATACATCCTAGGGCTTCTTTGCATTTTTAATAAATACTATAAGTGTTTTTTTTATTGGAAAAGTATCAGAGTTTAAATATATTTTAATAATTATCCGAGAATTTCTAAAATAAAGGGTTTTAAATTATAAAACATGTTTTTATAGTTTTTAAATAAATTATAAAATAAGTATATTTAAGTAATATTTAATATAAATGTTTTAAACCATAGTATTAGTATTTTAAAGTATTTTTAAACACACACACACACATATATAGTTTTTTGAAAATTAGTTAAATATATTATTAACGTAAATAAAAATTTATGTAATTTAATATCCTTTTAAATTGTTTTTATTTTTAAATATTTTATCTTATAAATAAATTAGTATATATATATATATTAAAAAGGGTTTTTAGTAAATATATAAGTTGGTAAAAATAAGTTAAATCTTTTATAAAGAAAAAATATTACATTTGGATTATAACACTTTAGTTAAAATAAATGGTTTTGTAAAGTCAAGTATAAGTATATTAACTTGTTAAATTAGTGTAAATTATAATTAAGATTATATTTACGAAAATAATAAAGATTATAATTGAGAATATAATTAAGGTGTAAATAAGGTTATAATTAAGATTTTAATCAAGATTAGAATATGGAATATAATAAGAGCTTTAATAAAGGAATAATTTTAATGTAATTATAAATGAATGGTTTTGGGGTTGTAGTAAACAATGTTTTAGCAACATTTGTTTTTAACTCCTATAAATGTATTTAAATCTTTAAAAAGCAGGTTATAAAAATAATGTTTAATGTGTGAAGTGATTTGGGTTAGTCATAAACAATGTTTTAGTAACATTCGCTTTTAAACCCTTGAATTATATTTTTAAAGTGTAAAACTGTAATAAATATAATTAGATCTTTAATAATGGAATTTCATAGATAATAAAAAGTATGGATTTTTTTGAAATAAAGATAGAAAAGTTAAATGTTGAATTCATCAAAGAGAAGGGGTTTATAGTAACGATGTTTTAGTAACATTTGTTTTTAACCTCTTTGATTACATTTTAAAGTAAGTAAAACTAGTTAATGATTGAATATACTTGTACTATTAGAGATAAGTATATCGGTACTTTTGAAGTATAGAAAAGAGTATAAGTGAATAGTAAAATACGTGAACAGTGAAATCTGTATGCAAGTTTTATAAGTTATGTTTTAAATAAATGAGTTTAATTAAATAAATGAGCTATTAATAAAGGAAGTTTTGATTAATGAAAGAAGTTTTATTAGGTAAAAAGGAGTTCTACTAATAAAAAGTGTTTTAATTAATGAAAGATAAATTAATCAAAAAAAGATTAAAAGTCGTTTAGGTGACTTGGTCATGCTTTGTATGAATTGATACTGCTTATGGATAGTATATGGGACTTAGTTTACCTCATGTGATCATTCTCATTATTGTTGAATTGACTAAATATAACTCCGGAAAAATCTAGAATAAACACGGAAATTATACGGTACAGTTATCTTCGGTGATGTTACATTGTACGTTTAAACTCGTTTTTTTCTTCTAGGACAAATGATAAGAAAATCCTACCCCATCCGGTTAGGAGGTGATCTCCGCTCCTATGTATTGTTTGTTTATTTTCGAAAGAACTAGGGATGAGTTAACTGAAAATCTATTGATTGGTTTTAGAGAGACCGATAAGCGGAGATGACATGAAACCATAACCACTTCAAAACCATATATGTGTTCTATGCTTTGGAAGATGTTAGCGATCTGTTCGAGATGCTGGAGTCTATGTGGAGATTCGAGATCAGATGGAGATGCTCGAACCCATGTAGAGGTTCATGATGTGGGAATCCATGTATGGTTCCGAGATCTATTGAGATATGGGAATCCATGTGTGGTTCGGAGATTTGTTCAAGTTATGGCTTGTGTGCTGGAATGCAAGACGTGACTTCATCATCGATATGGCTAAAACCAGAGATATGATGCATAGTCAGCGGGGCTTAGCTAACCTATAAGGGTGTAGGCGACTCCATCCTGGAGGTACACATATATACGCATGCGAAAGGGTGCACTCGGTCTCACTTAGTGGGGCCACCTATGTTTTTCCTTTATACAGCAGCTAGGGATGTATGATGCTTCGGAAGGATAACTTTGATCCTCATGCAGGAGATCCGTCTCGTAGCATCGAGGGCGGCTCCATGGAATCCTACATAATTAACGAATGCGCCTTAGCGATTTTGATTGTATATCTATTATTATTGTGGTGTACACTCACATGCATCACTTATTTATATCCATCACCCTAGACATTATTATAATATCACCGGATTTTCTTATGAAATGGTTTGGTTATTGTAAGGTAAAAACCCATCCATGTTTATTTGCGACGTGGTCTTACGATATACCTTTATTTTGAAGAGTTTTATAAATATAAAAATTCATATGGTTGAGTTTCCCACGTTGGTTTACCAGACTGATCCGAGTGTTATTTTCTTATAATTATTGGGCCAGCCTCGTGTATATTTCAGATTTTGTTGATGTTCATTAGAGCTCTTGGAGATGTGCTGGATGATTACCTATCATAATATTTATTTCCATTGAATTACTTTATGTGTGTATATATATATATATCAGCGATTGTAAAGATAGGCTGTTATAACTGTCCATGCTAATGATAGGTTAGCTTTCTCTTATTATTGGATCTATACAGTTTTCTTTTGTAAAGGTAATTTTGATATTATATGTTATCATTCCGTTGAGAGATTCTAATGTTTTTATTCTCCACTTTCTTATTCCTTTTCTTTTCTTCTTTTTCTTTACTCCAGTGTTATGTCTTTTTAGCACTTGGGTGCTCGGTATGTGAATACCGTGGATGTATTATTGTCAACATTCGAGATTCAAAAATGCCGTTCATTATAAAGATTTTCGGCGATTTTCGACAGTTGGAAATTCTTAATCGTTATAGGACTTGGAGTTAAGTGTTTTATTGAAAATATAAAAGTTGAGTTTTTGTAACTCTTGAATTAAGAAGGTAGTAAGTTAACACAAGTTTAAATTTGTTGAACATCCTTGTTAAGTAAAATGAATATGATGTTTTGTATATACTCTTAGGTCGTAATAGAGTATTGTACAAGTATGAACTTAAGTTATAAATTGTTTATAAACTTGAAGTTATGTTTTATGAAATACTTCATAATTGATTTTAGTATTTAAAGAGATATACTATTAGTGTAAATAAATGTGATTTAAAGAAAATTGATTTCGTAAGAAACCAATAGGATAAATACATGAGTTGTATGTTAATCGTCTTATGCGCATGACTATCCTTGATCCAGGATTCGAGTACATGATTTATAGGTGATTTACATCGGTTCAAATAAGGACTTTTCACTTGATTCTCGATGGTGAACACTGGTTACAAATTCTCGATATGATCTTGAGGTTTTCTATCATAGTATGTGGCCATGTAAGGAAAACGTAGGTTTCTAATCAAGGGACCTGATCAAAATCCATACCAAAGAGGCCAATTGATATGTACAAGTTAGGAAGTGAAATTTATGTGATCAAGCAAGTGATCAGATTGGATATTGCATACAGATGATCCATGCACATTGTACAGTCTTTAGTATACACATGCTATGTTATGTTGGCTTACAAAGAGTTTAGAAATGACTCTTTGATTTGTTATGAGGTAGAATGGATTATCGTCAAAGTAATAATGTGATGCCCCACCCCGAGACCCACACTAACAAATGATATTATAGAATAATACCATCTATTAGTATAGATAAAAGGGCTGGTTAGGAGCGACCATCCATGAATTATACTTTAAGCGAGTATCGATACGTTGATTTATATGCTACATATTTCTTTTCTCAAGTGGAATCAATGTATGCAATTCAGGCTTAAAACTAAATTACGGTGGCTATAAATATAATCCAGAACAACATATGATAAGTACAAATCACAGAATCACAATTCGTAGAATATACACAGTGGAATATAAATAGATAAAAGGTTGAACAGACATAATACAGATACATGATATAGACTACATAATACAAAAGTACTACATCCCAAAGATACGAATATGTACCAAAATGAGTCTAGCTCGACATAAGATATATCATAAACATGAATATAAACATAGTGCTAACATGAATAAACATCTAGCTAACAAGTATGAAGTTCATCCTCGAGGCATCAAGCTGAAGGACCTGAAACATCTCGGTCTGGATTGAGTATTATAAAATAATAAACGGGTCAGTCTAGAATAAAATAAACGAGTTAGCAAGATAAATGATAGGTCAAATGAACTAGATCTCAAATATAGTCACCAAGTCAAATATCGACAAATATCAAGCATACTTTAATAACTTCAAGAATGAAATAACCAAATATCAAAACCCATGATAGCTTCTAAAAGAAAAATCCTCGACACTATTTGGTGATAAATAACATCGAATCTAGAAATCATATAAAAGGGAAAAAGGCGGTGAACTCCAAGATTGGTGAATAAATTCACCTACATGCATATAAATCCAAGATAGAAATATGTGTCTATAAAACTCCAAGATGGGTATAATTCCCATAGTAACTTCAAGATAGGCGAGAGCCTATAGAACTTCAAGATAGGCGTGAATCCTATAAACTCCAAGATACGAAAACTCCTATAAACTACATGATAGGTACAAGACCTATGAAAACTCCAAGGTAGGTACAAGGGCTAGAGTACTCCAAGGGAAAGTCGTAAACTTATCGATATAAGTGTCATGTACTTAAATAGCAACCGAATAGGTAACGACCATGTGTCCCATACCACACGGGTTTACTTAAATGTTTACTATAAGATAGTAAACTCCACTTGTGTGTATCAAATTGAACAAGTTTGGGAATTAACCTGTAAAACAAACGCGAGCGTTTCATACCACTCATTTTATTTAACCCTTTAAATCAATTCCTCATTCGATCGATGTCGTGCAATTTTATGAAAAAAAAATTCACTTAAATATCATTCTTTTAAAATACTAGTTTATAAGCTAGAATATATATGTATGTTGAAAACCATGGTTATATATATAAGTACTATTTTAACCCGTTACTCCATATCAACTTTAAAACCATTATTAATGAGAATAATTTGGGGGGGGGGGGTGTGTGTAAAAAAATATATTTCTAAATATTCTTTATATAGAAATTAGATTTATACTTAAAAATATTTCGATAAAATGGCTTGACCTATAAATAAGCCTTTTATAAATTCAAGTTCAAAACGTACATCAAAATTTGTGTATTGTGCCAAGGATCCATGGAGCAATTCTATGGTATAAAAACACCAAAATGAATTCATCAGTTCACAATTCAAAATCTGGAAATGGCAATGAAATTTGATATGAAATACAACATCAAAATCAAGCAAATAACAATAGGCAATCAATCGGACAAACGAACGGCGAACGAGAGCGATCGGGGTCCAAAACAACGCAGCCTGGGACTCAACCCCAAGCTATGGTCCACCAGTTGCGTCGCCTGGGTTGATTCCCAGGCTATTCCGATGGCCCTCCAATGATCCGATTATGCTTATTTTTCCTTTGTTAACTCTCCTAAGGTCTAGAGCATTGTAGTAGCACTCATGCAAGCATATAAACATATATAATTGGACGCAAATCATGATTAAACAACGTGCGTGTTCAACAAACAGAGAATCAAGTTCAAACTGATAAGAGAATCAACACCAGATTGAGATCATATTCACTATAGATTGAAGCAATTCATATAGCAACAACATGCATTCATTTTAGACTAGAAGTGTGAGTGAAACTCACCTTGCATCCATGCTTAGGCTGTTAACAATGAAGACTTGGATGAATTTAGAAGTAAGTAGGAAACCTTAACTCTATGTCATATTTTTAGAAATAAAGAACATATATAAAGAACGATCTAAGTGAAGAGTAGAATAGGGGTTCATCCTATATTTATTTAAGTAAGGCTTGGGTTCTCATTTAGGCCCATTTAAGTCTAAATGCAAGTCTTATTATTTGTTTCTCATTTAATATATAAAAATCCTTATCTACTAAAAATGATAATTCACTTCCCAATACTATTTGATTAAATCTTAAATAACTACACTAAATTTTATAAATTATCCGTAATGCTTTGCTTCACATTAAATTTAGGATCTATGACTATAAACAATTAATTTCCCATTAATAATAATTATAAAATCCTTTTTATTTATAGAATAAAAATAAAATTTCTATACGTATATGCATAAATATACATTCCGTAAAGGATTTTTTTTCTAAATTCCACAAGAGTATAAATTGGATTTTCTCAATATTTCAACTACTAGGAAAATATTTCAATCTCCCATTTTAAAGTTATTATACACTTATTTAATGCGACCCAAAACCCTGGTTGTTACAGACTTCCATCGTAAAAAAAACTATGTCCTCGCAATTCCATCTTGGAGGAAAGCCTATAACATATATGTGTATATTGCTAGAAGCAACACATTTATCTTACCTATTTTGTATCCTCAAAGTGATTATCATGATAGTCATTTATAAATAATCTTTCACAACCATACATATTTTTATTTAGTTGCAATTTTTTTTCTTCTTTCTTCCCAAACCAAACATTCTTTAATTTAGGTTGCTGTATTATAAGATTAACCTTCCAAAAATAAATTCCCTTAAGGTTTGTACTTCACAAATCATAAAACTATTTCATAAAAGGGGTATAAGTTCTAGCTTAAAGTTTACCTTTTCATTTACAATTCAAAATTTTACAATCTAATTTCGCTTTCTCAAATAAATGGGATTACTAAATCACCAATCAAGCTAGCGCTTTGTGTTATAACCTACAAATTTAAAATTTCAAGTTCACTACCTCCTGAAAAATAAATAAATTACTCTAATCATTAAATTATTTTAAAGTCCTTATAATAATTAAAAATGTCATATTCAACAATATGTCTAGACAAATTATCCCATCCTTAAAGTATATTTTTTATTAATTTTTTCCAAGGTTTCAAGGTAAATTCATTTTCTCAAAAGCTAAAAGTTACAAATTATAAATTTCTATTAACTTACAAATCAATGTATAAATTCTTCTTGTATTCATATCCCTTTTATAACATAAATTTTACAAAAGTAAAATTTTATTCTATCATAATTTCTTTTAAACTTATTCTTTTGAGTACTAAATCCTTACATTTATTATTATTTTAGAATATATGTATATATATTATATATATATCTGTGTGTGTATGTATATATATACATATATACATGTATATATACATTCCTACCTGGGCCTTGGGTGCTTCATAGACCCAATAAGAGAAAATGTTATTATTCTCTTCTTATTTCCCATTTATAAATCATTAATTTTATACCTAAACAATGTTATATGAAAGCATAAATTGATTTCTTTTGAATTTAAAAAAAACAACAACATGTCAAAATTCCCATTCCCGTCAAGATTGAGATATTTACCAAAAATTTAATACAACCTTTGAAATTAAAAGTTGTTCATATTATTAAAAATAAATTATTAACTATAAAATCTCGTTTTATACAACCAATCTCAATATTAAAATTTTGCTAAATTTTACAACATTAGTTGAAATAATTTGAGATGAAAAGATATTTTATCACAGATCTCCACTTGTAATAAATAAGTGAACAAAGACTTTATTATTCACATTTTTATATTACAATTATTTTCATATATTTAATCATCACATTTTCCCAAAGTTATTGTTATATCATCAAATACAAGAATCAAGTTTCACAAAAGGATATTCATTGAAGACTTCTAGTTGAGATGGAAGACTTCTAGTTCTAAAGCTTTACTAATTGTTCTTAAAGCTTTTGTCTATGCAATCTGGAAGGAAAGGAATAGAAGGATTTTTTCTGATAAAGCTACTTCAGCAAGTGTTTTGTTTGCATTGATTAACAAATTGATTAGTAGCAGAACTAATAGGTAGTTGAGGAGTAGATATAAGTGGTACTCCAATATTAATATATGGATGGTATGAAGGTGTAAGGAGCAAATAAAGATCTGGGCAATGTAAATAAGCAATCTGGGAAAGTGAAGTTATGCAGGTGTTAATAATCAGTCTGGGCAATTGATATTGATAATAATCTGGGTATTGGCTAACTGATTTCTGTGTGCTTCTCAAAAGATTAAACTCTGAATGCTAGGAATAAATGAATAAGTAGATCAGAGAATTGGAATTGGAAGAATGGGTGTTAAGCATGATAAGCTGATAGATATTGGAAGGGGTATTCAATGTTTTTTATATCTGTTTTTAATGCTAAGTGTATAAAGGCTTTTCTATCATTCTTAAGCAATTGTATATTCTGAAAGTTTTATGCTGATTGTAATGACATTTGGTATAATAAAAGGGCAAGGCTCCCTTAGCCTATTGATTTTCAAAAAAAAAAGGATATTCATTGAATTTCCAATTTATTTAATCCCAAATCCATTTAATTTGGAATTCATAAATAATTAAGCAGCCATTATTAGCAATCTATTCCGTTAATCGGTTGTAATGTTAATAATGCAATCAACTTGCCTCGCCAACTTGCTTTGTCGAACGCTAATATTTGATAGCTACATTTATTATCCAAAATGTTAACATCTACAAGGTACTTTCCCTATTTTTATTTAGATTGCTTATGCACCTCATACATTCGCACCAAAAATTAATTAATTACAACAACATCCCCATCAATTTATGAACACTAATAAGAACGACATAAATAGTACGAACAACACGAACATCAAAGATGAACTAACATATAAGGATAACTAGTACACAAACACACACAACATAGATGTTCAAAAATATAAGTGCAACCAAACATAAATATAACATCAAACATGATAGCAGTCCTGAAAAAACATGTAATGATAATAATGTCGTCATCCGAAAAATAATCATCACTGGTGCCAACACCCTTCTCCTGGGTCTTGACCAAGCCATATAGATGAGTCAACAATGATTTACTAATCCTAAGATTTTTTTCTGCTCCTTCCTAATATGCCGAATCATCTATCCCTGTTGCTCCAATATAGATAGAATGCGAGCTTTGGATGAAGAAGTGTGCATAGACGAGTCTCTAGGTAGAGAAGAAGGTCCGACAGGCTCTTGTTGAAATGATGGATGAATTGACATCTCAAAAGTGACCTTGTCCAAAGTAGTTGTGATTTTCATGGCTTTAAGAACTTTACCATCAATTATGCTAGAATATGGGTGTTTAATTGGAGTTTCTTCACCTAAATTGACCCCAAAACGACAAAGAATGGTAGTGATAAGATTCACATAAGGATTGTACCTTCTCCGCTCTCCGGTTGTATTTTCAATCATATTGTTCATAATAACACTCGTCCAATCCACTCAAATACATCCTAATAAAGCATAGATCGCTTTCCAAACCATCGGGTAAATCTCGTTAAAACTACTAGTCTTAGGAATCAAGTTTTATTGGAGAACCCGAATAACAATTCGAGCAAGATGATTTAAAGTTGGGGTGGTCCAGTTTCCATGAGAGTTTTCAGGAATTAAATGCAAGATTGACCGTTTATCAAATACAATCTCCTCTAAGGGTATTCAGATGAAATTCCCAAAATTCCACCTAGTTCACTCTCATTAAAAGAAATGGCTACATCCTTAGCATTTGACGGTAAAATTAACCCATCCCCATCATGCTCCATCTCAAGATTAGCATAAAATAGTGCCATACAATGAGGATAAATGTTAATTACATAACCATTCATGTTTATAAGATTCACTAATTCCGCTCGGGTGAGCAAATTCCTTATATTATAAAGATCAAGAGAATTAAGATTTACCGGTCGGCCTCCTAGGTGCTCATTAGCCATCAAACTTCTAAATCTCTTGATATTTTCCTTTTTTTAATAAGCCAACCCTTAACTTCATCGGTATGAATCTCTTCGATGGATCTAAAAGAAGTTTTCTAATGGGTTCTCTTTTGCCTTAGCATGGCTAACTATTTGATTGAAGTGGAAAAATCATGATTTGGTGGAGTTTGGAGGTAGAAAAAAATAGAGGACTAGGGTTTTGGAAATGAACATGAATTGAAGAAATGGGGTGGACTTCGGTTGGGAGAAGATATAGGGTTTACGGCTAGGAAAAATTCGATAAGCGGTGCATCAGTTCGTCTCTACTGGTCCACCGGTACCCGCAAAAATTCGACCATTTTTTTAACTTAATATTTCACTAAATAATATCTTATCTTTTAAAATTACTCTCTATTCTCCCATCATCATTTCATAATTTAAAAGTACATTTACTTACTTTGGAAATTTATTTCCTTTTGAATATTATTTATAACATTCTCATAAATATTATTAAGTCTTTCAAAAGGTTTTGACTCAAAACTGTTGCATCAAATTGTCTCGTTATAGTGTTCAGGAATCCCTATTGAGTACTTGGCGAGACGTCTCCACCATAATCCTTAAAGCACTCAACAGACAGTTTAACACACAAAAATTTCCAAGAATTCTTTTAATATAGTTTACTATATAGGAATTCTTTAAAAACTTATTTCTATAAAATTAGATTTGCAAGTGATTAATCATCTAATTCATCCGTGCATACTTCAAGCAATCATCCGAATTCAAAAAAATTTAGTTTTTTTTCATATAGGGTGATAAATAAAGTATTTCAATTCAAAATCAAATTATCAATTATTTGCCTTGTGGTAGTTACATCATCGTAGCCATCACAAGGCCCTATTATTGGTATTGAGAAAGTTTTTGATCATCAAGTGGTAATTCCTACTCAATATCAATCTTGAATGGTCTCCAAGATTTTCTCATTATTATCTTTAAACAACCAAGCATCCAACAACCAACCAACAAGCATATATATATATATATATAAGGCATCCAATTAAGGTGCTCAGCAGAAAGCAGTTAATTTGCCTTCGCTGCGCAACTATGATCACTAAGGGCCGGGAATCAACTTTTCAATATTTGTATATATCTTGGGCCTATGCTACACATTGTGTTTAAATTTAGAATCACTACAAGATGCTAATTGTAGTGTAAAACCAAGATCACAAATTCATCCCCTAATTTCCCTTAATGACCCTTATTGTTATTATCGAAAATAGGAATTGAACTCTAAATTCTACCTTCTATACTCATGAGACAGGTACTAAACCTTCCTAGGCCATGATTCATGTTCTCTGTATTCTGTATTGTTCTAAAATTAGCTTTTATACCAAGCTGTGACGCCCCACCCTGAGACCCATACTAACAAAGGATATTACAGAATAATACCGTCTGCTAGTATAGAAAATTTGGCTGGTAAGGAACGACCATCCGTGAATTATACTTTAAGTGAGCATCGATATGTCGATTTATATGCTACATATTTCTTTTCTCAAGTGGAATCAATGTATGCAATTCAGGCTTAAAAACTATGGTGGTTATACATATAATCCAGAACAACGTATGATAAATACAAATCACAGAATCACAGATCAAGAATATACATAGCGGAATACAAATAGATACAAGGTTGAACAGACATAATACAAATACATGATGTAGACTACATAATACAAAATTACAACATCCCAAAGATATGAATATGTACACAAAATGAGTCTAGCCCAACATAAGATATATCATAAACATGAATATAAACATAATGATAACATGGATAAACATCTAGCTAACAAATATGATGTCCACCCTTGAGGCATCAAGCTAAAGGACCTAAAACTTCTCGGTCTGGCCCGAGTATTATAAAATAATAAACGGGATAGTCTATAATAAAATAAATGAGTTAGCAAGATAAATGATTGGTAAAATGAACTAGATCTCAAATACAATCATCAAGTCAAGTATCGATAAATATCAAGCATACTTTAATAAATTCAAGAATGAAATCACCAAATATCATGATAGCTTCTAAAAGCAAAATCCCTGAAACTATTTGGTGATAAATAATATCAAATCTAGAAATCATAAATAGAAATCCATAAACATATAAAAGAGAAAAAGGCGCCAAACTCCAAGATTGGTGAATAAATTCACCTACATGCATGTAATTGTGACGACCCAGAATTTTGGACATTTGGAATTGGAATATTTAATTGATTTTAAATATTCAAAAGTAAACTTTTAACTTGAATTTCAAATATCACTATTTATTGGGTAATTCAATTATCAAATTAAATGATTTGGAGTTGGGTAAAATGTTGAATCTGGAGTTTTAAGCTTGTTAAAAATAATTTGAAAGCTTGGAAAATTTACATTGACAATACTGAAGGTGATAGAACTTTTAAAATTGAATTTAAAAGTATTTTGTTCAGTTTTGAAAATATATCATTTAAATTGATATTTGAAAATAGCCTTCCGAGACACAGTCTCAGATTTTGACGAAACCAGTTCCATTGGATCCGTAATAGTGTATTATTATTGGATTTCAATTTTCGTAGTGTTTGGAGTTGTTGTGAGAGCATACGATATATAAACGTGCTGGAATTTATATCGAAAATTTAATATAATAACTGAGTCGAAAAAGCTATCTTTTCCATACGACCAAATTAGGACTCGGAACCTTTTTCATTGTGTTCGAAATAGGGGTATAACATTATAAACGCCTAGCGGCATGCCTTGACAGGAGGTCAAGATTTCAAGTTGCGTTTATCGAGAAAAATTTGAATTTAAATTTTATATATATATATATTAGTCAACCTCAGTTGTATTTTTCTTCACATCAGCTGTCCTTTTATCATTTCAGGCTAATGTAGCAAGTTTATACCAGCACGTAAAACACTTTTACACGCAAGGCATTTTCCCCGTTTTTAAAAATCACGATTTCCTTCATAAATCAACAGAAAAGAAAAAAAAATCGCATATCCTCCCCTCTCTGATCAAAATCGAAAAAAATGGCTCCCTCCGTTAAAACTTCGACTTCATTTCTCCCTTCCCAGAAAACTCGAAATCGAAGTCCCCTTCTTTTCTTCCCTCCACTCGATGAACGAATCGTTCATCTAATAAAAATAAAAAAAATAAAAAGATTTACGCAATCGAAATCTGCGAGTTGGTACATGGCGACATCTCGAGGAAAGGGGGAAGAACGAGCAGCTAGGGATGAGGAGACTCGAGCACGTGAATGGCGTAGAAAGGCGCGGGTGTCGAGGATGTTTTCATCGATGGGCGTGCGTGGCAGCATTCGGGCGAAGGCACAAGGATCGGCAAGGTCACGGCGCTCACGCGCGAATGATGGCGAGTCGAATCAGAAGTTGTGGGATGCCGTGCTCGATTTTAAGGGTTGCTCGGGGCCTGTGGGGCTTGTGCTCGAAGGCAATCACGACCTGGATGTGATGGACGCGTGATGGATGGGTAGGGGCGGGAGCAGCATCGAGAAGTTGGGCGTGAGTGGGTTTGAAGGTAATTTTAAATTTAAAAGCAAATTTCTGTTAATCATGTTTAAAACTTACTGAA
Organism: Allium fistulosum; assembly: GCA_030737815.1. Lineage (NCBI taxonomy): Eukaryota > Viridiplantae > Streptophyta > Magnoliopsida > Asparagales > Amaryllidaceae > Allium > Allium fistulosum. The sequence continues at coordinate 489,124,743 of CM060905.1, read as the reverse complement.
CAGAACTTCATATTTACAGTAAGGTAAATATCAGATCTGTTTTGGATTTAATTTAATACACACACACACACAAGATTTTGGGAAAAATAAAGGGGATTTTAAAAGTGTTGTAAAGTTTATATAAAAATTAGATTTTTAAAATGTATATAGGTTATTTTAGCATATGCAGTTCCAAAGAGAATAAAATAAATAAGTATACATATACAAATTTTAACTTTACTAGTTATTTTAAAAATAATGAATTACGGTGATTAACGTGTTTTATTAGTCTATTTAATTAATTTTAGTTACTAAAAATATTTATTAAAGAGAATTAGTTAAATTGAACTATTAGTTAATTAATTCTATTAAATAGGAAAATTTATTGTTCGATTATCTCGAATATTAATAAATCATATAAATTGTTTATTCAAGGTCAAAAATCGGAAACCAAGGCAATATTGAAGTGGATTGCAAATAAAATCAAAGGTGAGTTAATCTCACTCTCTTGGATTGCTATTTAAATTTAAATGGTTAAATTTAAATAACTGGTTGAATGATTGAATTGATTGGATGTGATAATATATATAGTAGTATATATATACATATTGCAGTGATTGATATTCCCGCATTATATAGCGGATGAGACCCTATGCGCCGCATAATAGCGGATGATATTTTATAAACCCATATACCGCGATATTCCACCTCGAAGTGGAATTGGTATTGTGCTAACATCTGTGGATGCAGGGAAACAGGTTGGAGGGATCCAACTGGATTCCTCAAAATTATTTAGATTGTTCTAAAAATTCTGTGATATGATTATTTGATATTCTGTGATGAATTATATTGATAATTGGAGATGATGAATGCTATGGTTTGATTGAATATATTTGGGTATACTGTGTTATCCAAAATATATAGATTGGATTTTTGAAAAGAAATAAAAGAGTAAATTTTTAAGTAAATAATTATAGATAATTTAAATAAATTAAAGAATGAATTGGGAAAGGATAAAAGTGATTTTTAAATTCCGTAAAATAAATTCCGAGTATGGGAAAGTAGATTTTGAATAAAAGAGGAAATATTAAATTTTTAAAACCTAAGTGATATTATTTAAGGGAATAAAAGAATTTATTTTAAAAATTCAAGGTTTGAATTTATTTAAAGGGATAAAGAAGGATTTTGGAAAACCTGAAATTGGTATTTTCAGTTTAAAAGATTTTAAATCATAATAAAGAAATAAAATCGGAAGTTAATGGATTTTGAAATAAATTGAGTAAGTAGAGGGATTTATTTCAAAATGGAGAAATTTGGAAATCAATTTGAAATTGATTTAAGTGTATAAAAGTGGGATTTTAAAAGAGAAGTGAGACTTTGGAATTTATGAACTGGGTTTATAAAAGTGAAGTGGTATATCAATGGATATTTGGAAGAATAAATTCACGGTGGGAATTTATTAAAGAAATGGGTAAATTTGTTTAAAAATAAATAGTGATTTATTTTTAAAGATGTGAAAGAGAAGTGTATTTCCCTGGATAGCCAAGCACGTTTCCAAAGAAAACTTTTAAGTATGAGTTAAAGGTTTTAAAGTTGATTTTTTAAAGTATGTTTTAGAAAATTTATTATTTTTAAATGTTTAAAGTTTAAAAGTAAGTATTTATCAAATTTAATTTAGTAGTAATTATTTAAAGGTAACTTGGTATTGTGTTTTAAAAGGATAAAAATGTAGTTTTATATTTTATAAAGTAGTTTATTTTAAATATTCTTAAAGTATATATTTTAAATAAAGTATTAAAGTAGTTTTAATTTAAATGTTTTAAAGTGTATTTTATAATAAAGTGTTTTTAAATTTATTTTAAAAATCTAAAGTAACTGTACTTGGTGTTTTCAGTGGAAATAAGTATTTGGGAATTTATTCCATGAGAAGATTGTGGTTTGAAAACTGTTTTCAAAAAGGTTTGAAAGTGGAAATATATCTTGAGAAGACATTTTGAGGTCAATAAATAATTTGGGAAATTATTTATGTTTGATGGTTGTTTGTGAATGTTAATTGATAGTTAAATAACCAACTATCAATATTGGCCTATGCGCTAATCGTTTCGAAGAGACCGGGATCGGGATTTATTTTCCGAAAACCACTTCGATCCGGTTTGTACGTTTTCATGGGGAAAACGAGTTTGGAATCAAAGATGGAGCAGTGAAGTGCAAGGGCTAGTCGCTACTAATCCTGAGGATGATTCCAAAATGGATGTAGTAGGAGTAGTGCCTTCGGTTCCGTTCGAACCCGGGACGGACTTGTATGGATGAATGCTTTCGGAACATCGTCAGGTGGATGGTGAGCATTCTAAGTGAAATGGTTCTAAAAAGGTAACGCTTAGCCTCGAGGCTCATCAACCGGGAATGATTGAAAATCAGGGGTTATGCAGCAAGGCTATGTGGGTAGCACCCATTAGGGTGAGGTCATCCCTGTCTAGATGTTCCTTTTTATTTGGCTTAGTGGTGCGGTTGCTGATCCCAACCGTGGGGTGATCTTACTCGGAATTATCCAGTAAGGGGTAGTTCCGGCCTTGTGTTGCAGGGGATCGGGCGCGGTCCTCGATACGCTGATCTAGACCAGGTACTGTGACAGGTGGTACCCCAGTGCCTAGTCATTAGTTGGAAATCCATTCTCCCTACATGCCTTTACGGATTTGTTTGTATACCTATTAGCTGGAATTTAATAGATGTAACAATTTCGACTATTTGAATAAGCATTTGTATATAGACACTATTATAATATCAAAGGATTTTGATAAAAAGTGTTTTGGCTATCGTAAGGTAAAAACCCGACATGTTTATTTGTGGCGTGGTCTTACGAGATGCTTTTGATTTCAAAGGATTTTGAAACTTTAATAATCAATTTGAGTGTGGTTTTCTCACGCTGGTATTCCAGACTGACTCGGGTGTTATTTAACTATAATGCTCAGATCAGACCGAGTATTATAGGTTACAGGAAAGGATACTGAGGAGCTCAGGAGACGAGCTGGATGCGAGACGTATCACACGTATATGATGTATATTCCGCTGTGTTGTGTATGTTGTGTATTCTGTATGGGGGACAAGTTATTATAACTGACCTGAATTGTGATGTTGATTATATTGTACTCTGATGTTGTATTCTGGTGATGTATGTATAAACAGATATAGTTTCTTTTCTATAAAGATCAGTTATTATCTATTATATTTTATTCCGCTGCGTTTGTGAGATTCTGATGTTGTTTTTCTATTCTTTTCTTCTACCTCCTTCTTCTTCTAATCCTGATGGTTCGATTTTTTCGGGTATGAAAAATCAGGTAATCACATAACTCCAAGATAGACATATGTGTCTATAAAACTCCAAGATGGGTATAATTCCCATAGTAACTTCAAGATAGGAGAGTGCCAATAGAACTGCAAGATATGTGCGAGATAGGAACAAGTCCTATAAACTACATGATAGGTACAAGACCTATGAAAACTCCAAGATAGGTACAAGACCTAGAGAACTCCAAGGGCGAATCATAAACTCGTCGATATAAGTGTCATGTACTTCCAAATAGCAACTGAATAGGTAACGACCATGTATCTCATACCACACAGGTATACTTAAACGTTTACTATAAGATAGTAAACTCCACTTGCGTGTATCAATGGTTCGATCGAAGAAGTTCGGGAAGTAACCGGTAAAACAAACGCGAGCGTTGCATACCACTTATTTTATTTAACCATTTAAATCAGTTCTTCATTCGATCGATGTCATGCAATTTTATAAAAAAATATTTCACTTAAAAATCATTCTGGTAAAATACTAGTTTATAAGCTATAATATATATGTATGTTGAAAAACCTTGGTTATATATATATATAAGTACTATTTTAACCCATTGCTCCAAATCAACTTTAAAACCATTATTAATGAGAATAAGTAGTGTGTATGTGTGTGTCTGTATTTCTAAATATTCTTTATGTAGAAATTAGATTTATACATAAAAGGTTTTTGATAAAATGGTTTGATCTATAAATAAGCCTTTCATAAATTTAAGTTCAAAACATTTTGTGTATTGTGCCAAGGACCTATGGAGCAATTCTATGATATTGAAACACCAAAATGAATTCATCAATTCATAATTCAAATTCATAAAATGGCAATGAAATTGATACGAAATACAACATCAAAATCAAGCAAATAGCATCAGGCGATCAACCGAACAAACAAGCGGAAAACAAGAGCCATCGGGGACCAAAACAACATAGCTTGGGACTCAACCCTAGGATTAGATGGTGCACTAGTCATGCAGACCGGCCTACCGGTTGCATCGCTTGAGTTGATTCCCAGGTGGCTCCGATGGTCTTCCGACAATCTGATTCCGCTCATTTTTCCTTTGTTGACTCTCCAGAGGTCTGGAGCACTGTATTAGCACTCATGCAAGCATACAAACATACATAATTGGATGCAAATCGTAATTAAACAACGTGCGTGTTCAACAAACAGAGAATCAAGTTCAAAGTGACAAGAGAATCAACACTAGATTGAGGTCATATTCACTATAGTTCAAGCAATTCATCTAGCAACAACATGCATTCATTTTAGAGTAGAAGTGTGAGTGAAACTCACCATACATCCATGCTTAGGCTGTTAACAATGAAGACTTGGATGAATTTAGAAGTAAGTAGGAAACCCTAACTCTATGTCATATTTTTAGAAATAAAGAACATATATGAAGAACGATCTAAGTGAAGAGTAGCATATGGGTTCATCGTATATTTATTTAAGTAAGGCTTGGGTTCTCATTTAGCCCATTTAAGTCTAAATGCAAGTATTATTATTTGTTTCTCATTTAATATATAAAAATACTTATCTACTAAAAATGATAATTCACTTCCCAATACTATTTGATTAAATCTTAAATAACTACACTAAATTTTATAAATTATCCTTAATGCTTTGCTTCACATTAAATTTGGGACCTATTACTATAAACAATTAATTTCCCATTAATACTAATTATAAAGTCCTCTTTATTTATAGAATAAAAATAAAATTTCTACACATATGTTCATATATATACATTCTGAAAAGGAATTTATTTCTAAATTCCACGATAGTATAACTTGGAGTCTCTCAATATGTCAACTGCTAGGAAAATGTATCAATCTCCCATTTGAAAGTTATTATAAACTTATTTAATGCGACCCAAAACCCAGGTTGTTACAAATAACCTGAAGCTGTTGAGCTTAAGGTACGCTTAGTAGATTGTTTATCGTCCTTGTGCGATAAGAGGGCATTGATACCGAGCAAATCGTGAGCTTTGTTTGCTAGTGTTTTGAATACTGTTAAGTATCAATGCATGCTTATTTCTTTTGTGTGTCAGTTATGTTGAAATTTCCAAGATGAAATGTTTAAAGTGAGGGAGAATGTAACGATCCAGAATTTCAGTATTTAAATATCTTAATTATTTACTTAGATTTAATGTGATTAAATTGATTTAATAACATTGTTAATACCCTTTCAATTAATAACTAATGATGGTAAACATATTTTTGAATTTTTTTATAAAAATAAACACTTTGAAGAAATATCGATGATGTGACCGAAAATCGTTATATCGATAAGAAATTATTTTCTTGGTAAAAGTTGTTCAAACTTTTTCTACATACACTAAATAACTTAAAAGATCATTAATAGCTAATAAAAATAATTAGCAATAAAACACTTTTAGGAAACTTCTAGGATCTTGTCGAAGGTTTAGTGGAGATAAGGGTGGAAGGAGATATTTTCTAAGGCATGGTAAGGTGGAAAGCAAGCACATAGAGGCATGAGAGGGGTGAGCCTTCTTGGCCAGAAATGTGGGATGAGTGGGAGGTTAGGAAACACCACTTGAAGCCTATATAAGGCCATGTATAGTTCATCAGATCACTTTTGCATTTTTTTCCAAATTATAACAAGCTCTCTTCACTCTTTTCTCTTCATAATTTCCTAAGAACAAAGCTTTTCAAAACAACTCCAAACTAACTCCAGCTACTTCTATAAGCTTGCTACAACATCACAACACCTTTCTTCATCCGAAAGCTTAAAGTTTAAAGAACCCAAGCCCAATCATACATAGTCCGTGAGCAATTTATAATGTTTAGTGCCTAAGTAAAGTGCAAAGCAAGGTGAAGGTAGGAAGTTTGGAGCATGCAAGATTGTGGTAGGAAGTAGAGGTTTATACTTGGTGGTTTGCTTGTTTTTGGATGAGTTAACTCACCACTTAAATGAATATGAAGTGTTTATATTATTGTTTGACCTATATGAATGTTGCTTGACTTTATATTATGATGTTTGATTTTGATTCTTGCTTTGGAAAGCAAATGGCATATGTAAATGACGTGTTTGGACTTATATGACTTTCTATGACTTGTTGTTGTTAGCACCAAAATTGGTCACTAACCTCGTAGAGAAAGATTGTGTAGAGATATAAGTGATGAAGATAAATTAAACAAGGAAGAGAATGCTAATTTAAATGCAGAAAGTAAGGACACCAAATATATAGTGGTTCAGCGTAATTGCCTACGTCCACTTTGAGGTTAAACTTTATTGATCTTCTTAATAGTTGATTACAAATACAATTCGTGAATCAAATGCTTGAATGAAGTTGTTAAGTAGAGAAGATGAGTCTCAAAAATGGCAGAGTCTCCCCAGTATTCTCCAAAAAAGATCCCTTTTCACTGTGACCCTGCCCCTCTATTTATAGACAAAGATGGGCTGGACTTCCCAGGTGGGCTTGGTGGCCGAACACTCTAGCCCAAGTATAGTGGTCGCTGTATGCCGAACCAGGTAGGCCGAACACAATGATGCCGAACTACCCTTTCTATGCCGAACGGTATGTTTGGTGTGTGGGATGGAATGGTTGTTAGTCGAAGCCGAACGGTATGTCTGATGTGCTTGACCGAACAATGCTCTCTGGCCGAACGATCCCTCTGGCCGAACGATCCTCCTTGGCCTAATGTGCCTTCCGGCCGAACAATACTGCCATGCCGAGCAGTCATATATGCCGAATGCCTTCTAATGCCGAACACCACTGGATGCCGAGTACTACGCCGAGTACTCCTGTTGCCGAGTTCCACTGGAGGCTGAGTACTACGCCGAGTACCACTGGATGCCGAGCGCTATGCCGAGTACTTCTAGATGCCGAGTACTACCTGATGCCGAGCGCTACGCCGAGTACTTCTAGATGTCGAGTACTACGCCGAGTACTATGAGATGCCGAGTACTCCTTGATGCCGAGTACCATGGATGCCGAGTACTACGCCGAGTACTATGAGATGCCGAGTACTCCTTGATGCCGAGTACCATGGATGCCGAGTACTACGCCGAGTGCTATGAGATGCCGAGTGCTACCTGATGCCGAGCACTAGTTGCCTGGTCAAATCTCCAGGATTCCAACAAGAAGTCCTTATTCGTCTTGGGATCGTAATATGTCACTCGATGCGATGGGACTTCAAGTTCCACGGGTATAATGGCTTCCGAGCCGTATGCCAATGCGAATGGAGTGTGGCCGGTCGTGGACTTGTGGGTAGTTCTATAAGCCCACAATGCTGTCGGGAGCTCATCTACCCACTTGCCTCCGACTTTCTCCAAACGCTTCTTCAGTATTGACTTGATTATTTTGTTAACGGCCTCGACTTGTCCGTTAGCTTTTGGATGCGCAACGGCGGCGAACTTCTTCTCAATGCCATACTTGAAACAGAACTCTTTGAACTCTCTGCTTTCAAACTGCGTTTCGTTGTCTGTAATGATGGTGCAAGGGAGTCCAAAGCGGCATATAATGTTTCGTACAACGAAGTTAATGACCTTCTTAGAGGTAATTGTGGCCAAAGGTTCTGCCTCAGCCCATTTTGTGAAATAGTCGACTGCAACTATCGCGTATTTCGCACCACCTTTGGATATAGGCAAATAGCTGATTATGTCGATTCCCCAGATTGCAAATGGCCAGGGACTAACCATTTGTGTGAGTTCTGTTGATGGAGTCCTCAGGATTTTCGCATATCTTTGACACTTGTCACATTTCCTTACGTAGTCTGCAGCGTCCCGATTCACGGTCGGCCAGTAGTATCCATAGCGGAGGATCTTTTTTGCTAGCGTTTTCCCCTCGGTATGGTCGCCATATTCCCCTTCGTGAACCTCTTTCAAGACCCGCTTTGTCTCGCCATGAGCGATGCACCGTAATAAGGGGACTGAGAACCCTTTTCGATACATTAATCCATCCTGCATCACGTATTGCGCGGCCTTTCGAAGGACCTGCCGTCTTTCGCTCCTTTTTTCTGTTAAAGCCCCGGTTGTCAAGTACAGTTTGAACGGGGTGATCCACGACTCCTTTTCGGTTTCTGTTTCCAACACACGGTCAACTTTCATCTCGTCTACGCTCGGGGCATGCAAGGCCTCAACGGGATACAATCCCATTTGCTGCGCGTCGCCTGTGCTCGCAAACTTAGCCAACAAGTCGGCTTCTTTATTCTGTTCGCGCGGGACATGTGAAATGTCATAACGCTCAAGATTTGACAGTAGTTCTTGGACCTGAACAAGGTACGGAGCCAGCTTCTTTCCCTTTGCTTGGTAATCTCCCCGCACTTGGTAAACCACCAACTGTGAGTCACAAAAGATTTCAACTGATTTGATCCCGAGTTCTCCGATGAGCTTCAAACCAGCGATCAGTGCTTCATATTCTGCTTCGTTATTTGTAGCTGGGAAATCAAGCTTCAAATCATAACAGATTGACCGATTTTCCAGAGTTATAAGAACTACACCCGCGCCGGAGCAATGGTCGTTTGATGCCCCATCAGTGTATAATTTCCAACGAACGGGGGGAATGACGTCATGATTATCTGGTTCTATGGGTATGGTAAACTCAGCGATGAAATCTGCTAATGCTTGCCCTTGTATGGCCCTCCGTGTCAAGTAGGTGATATCGAACTGGCTCAACTCGATATTCCATTTTAGCAATCTTCCGGAAGTTTCTGGTCGTTGGAGTACCTGCCGCAGGGGTTGATCGGTATAAACACTGATTGAGTATGCTTGAAATTATGGGCGTAGCTTACGTGATGCAATCAACAAGAAATAGGCCAATTTCTCGATTTTGGGGTAATTTCTTTCTGCCCCCATTAAACGCTTGCTAATGTAGTACACCAACTTTTGGATTCGGTCCTCCTCGCGAACCAGAGCCGCACTTATCGCATGGGGGGATACAGCCAAGTATATGTACAGCATCTCATGGTCTACTGGTTTTGATAGCACTGGTGGACTCTCCAGATGCCTCACCAGATCCCAGAATGCTTCCTCACAACTAGACGTCCATTCGAAGTTCCTCTTCCCTTTCTTTATTACATCAAAGAAAGGGATGCACTTGTCAGTCGCCCTGGATATGAATCGACTTAGCGCAGCTACTTTTCCATTCAAGCTCTGTACTTGCTTTATAGTCCTGGGTACTTGCACATCTCGAATAGCTTGGATCTTTTCGGGGTTAGCTTCAATTCCCCTAGCATTGACGATGAATCCCAAAAACTTCCCCGACGCAACGCCGAAGGAACACTTCAGAGGGTTGATCTTCATCCCGTAATACCTGAGTATGTCGAACATTTCAGCCAAGTCTCGAATGTGGTCGTTTGACTGTCGTGACTTCACGAGCATGTCATCCACATAGACTTCCATCGTCCTACCAAGCTGGTCCTTGAACATTCGATTCACCAAACGCTGATAAGTCGCTCCTGCGTTCTTCAGTCCGAAGGGCATTACTACATAGCAATATAGCCCGACATCTGTAACGAAGCTGGTGTGTTCTTGGTCCGGAATATGCATCGGGATTTGGTTGTATCCCGAGTATGCATCCATGAATGATAACAGCTCATGTCCTGCGGTGGAGTTGACCAACTGATCGATCCTTGGTAACGGGAAACTATCCTTGGGGCACGCTTTGTTCAAATCGGAATAGTCTACGCAAGTTCTCCATTTCCCATTTGCCTTTTTCACCAGTACGGGGTTCGATACCCATTCAGGATAGAGGGCGTCGCGGACGAACCCATTGGCTTTGAGTTTGTCCACCTCCTCTCTGAGAGCAGCGGACCTCTCCGGGTCCATTCCTCTCCTCTTTTGTTTTACTGGGACGTATTTTGGGTCTATGTTCAACATATGACTCGTGATGGCGGGAGAAATCCCTCACATATCAGAATGCGTCCAGGCGAAAACATCAAGATTCGCCCGGAGGAAGTCACTAAGGTCTTCAGTCAATGCGGGGCCAAGCTGTGATCCGATCTTCAGTATTCGCGAAGGGTCGCTTTGGCTAACCGAAATGTCAACCATTAGTTCAGTTGGCGCCGCCTTTTCTTCCCTGGGTTTCTCATCGTCGTCTCTCGGATCTATGCCTCTGAAGATCCGAGAATTATGCCCGAGCCAGGGCTCGGGCACTACTTGTCAATTATCCATGTTAAGGATGCGGACGGGATTGTCCGCAACCTTTCCTTTCTCCCTCCGATGGGCCTCCCGGAGCTCAGCCACATAACAGGAACGACCAGCTGCTTGGTCGCCATGAACAATACCTACCCCTTTATCAGTTGGAAACTTAAAAGTCAAGCACCACGGGGCAAATGCTGCCCTAAACTCAGCCAGGGCCGGTCGGCCCAAGAAAACATTATACGGAGAATCCACATCCAAAACTACGAAGGGTAGGATTCGCACCCTCCGACGCTTGCCTTGTCCCAGTTCAACTGGTAACTCAACATACCCCACTGCATCGGTCGCTGCACCATTAAAGCCGTGTATACGAGCTTTGGATGGTTTCAAGTCCTTGGTTTCCATCTTTATTTGGTCATAAGCCTTTTTGAAGATGATGTTGACAGAACTTCCACAATCAATCAGAATTCTTTTCACATATGCCGGTCCGATCGTGGCAGATATGACCATCGGGTCGATGGTTGGAGCCTCTATTTGATCAGCATCTCTGTTTCTGAACACTATATCATCCGTCATTACGCATTGCTGCTTAGCAGTGGTCCCATCCTCCATGTTCGAACAGCACTCAAACTCTGCATGCTTCAGGGAACTCGCATACCGCTCCATCTCTTGCCAATTCTTATCCGCAGGGTGAGGTCCGCCGATAATTGTATTTATGACTGGTCTACCCACGGTCCGGACAGGCTCTTCGGGATGACGCGGAGCTGGTGCACGACCTGGGTTGGACGTTCCCTGTCCTCCTTCCTGAGGATCCTTCACAAATTCTTGCAACTTCTTTTGCCTAATCAACTTCTCGATAGCGTCGTGCAGGTGTCTGCACTCTTCCGTATTGTGCCCTTAAGTCTCATGGAAGCGACAATATTTCCCGGTTCGCTTCTGCTCCTCGGTTGATTCTTTTGGACGTGGCTTTCTGTACTGAAAAGTATTGCAGGTAGATAGGTAAATGTTCTCAAGAGGCGCATTCAGCGGGGTATACTCGTTGTAGCTTGGAATTCTCGGTTTCCACTTCCCCGCTTCTCTCTTCTTCCCTTGATTTCTTCCTCCGGACTCCTTAGGCTGCCCAGGCTTGTTCTGGACATTGACTTGGACCTTTCCCGAGTTGTCTCCGGACTGCTTCACAGCAATGTTGCTTTTCACGGACTCTTGGACAGGTCCTGGTGCCTTATCTTGCCTTACCCACCTAGCCTCCTCTCTTCTTATGAACTGATGTGCCTTTGAGTAAAAATGTTCCAGTGTGGTCGGAGGTTTCCCTGCCAACCAGTCTCCAAATTCGGACTCCGGATCCACACCTCTCATTACAGCCATTAGAATTGCATGATCATTGGGATTACTGACTTCAGTCGCCGCAACATGGAATCTTTGTAAATATTCCTTCAATGACTCCCCAGGATTTTGGATTACACTTGATAGAGACATTACGTCCTTTGGACACGTAGTGTGTATTCTGAACTGCTCAATAAAGTTCTTTGCCAACTCCTCGAAATTAGATACGGACCGCAGAGGAAGTCGGGTAAACCACATAGTAGCGATCCCAGATAGAGTGATCGGAAAGCATCTACACTTGGTGGTATCATTTGCTCTAGATGAATCCATCATCCACTCTTACCTCATGACAAGCTGTCTGGGGTTGGTCTTTCCCTCATACGCAGGGATAGTAGGCATATTAAACTTCCTGGGGTACGCTGCCTGCAGCACAACGTCTGTGAATGGAGTATGACTTCTTGATACTCCCCAATCATCATTCGATAAGCCTTGGTTTTCTTTCATCAATTGCCTGACCATGGCTGTCAGGTCTGGTGTTTGTATGGAATGTGGAAGGTTGGAGTCGGTTCTACGTGACTGGCCAGGCTGATGCCTCCTCTCCTGGCGGTCTGCCAAACGTGCATCTTGAGGTTCGACATCATTAGCGTTTTGATGGTCTGGTCCTCCAGCCTCAACCTGCACTCCAGTTCCTAGGTTTCCAGCTCCGGCTTGGTTACGGTCTCCAGCTGTCTGAACAGCAGCACCTGTCCGCGCAGCTTCAGTCTTACGGCGTCTGCGCCTGGGAGGTTCATCAGAGGAAGTTGAGCTGTCAGATGAGGAATAAGGAGCGGGATTGCCCCCAGCATTCTGTTGCTGCTGTTGAGTGAGTTGTGCCATCAGGTTGGCGTTCACTTGCATCTGCTCTCCTAGTTCTCTCCTGCTTTCCCTGAGTTCTCTCATCAAGTCGTTGAACTCTATTCTGGTGACAACTGGAGTTTGGTCCTGGGTGGCAATTCCCACACCCGGAATCGCTGGTTGATTGCTAGGTCCTGCTTGTTGTACGCTAGCAGTCTCATGGGCATCCGCATTATGAGAAGCTGACCTGGTGCGTGGTCTTGCCATTGTAGAGTTATTGGTATGAACTCTGAGTAGAACCAACGGATATCCTATTAATGAGTCGGATCTTCTTTGGGGGATTTGTTCAATCCAGTAGCTTCAAAGCAGATCCTTGAGGTCTGAGAATTCAATTCTCAGTGAAAGCACCAAAGTGTTAGCACCAAAATTGGTCACTAACCTCGTAGAGAAAGATTGTGTAGAGATATAAGTGATGAAGATAAATTAAACAAGGAAGAGAATGCTAATTTAAATGCAGAAAGTAAGGACACCAAATTTATAGTGGTTCAACGTAATTGCCTACGTCCACTTTGAGGTTAAACTTTATTGATCTTCTTAATAGTTGATTACAAATACAATTCGTGAATCAAATGCTTGAATGAAGTTGTTAAGTAGAGAAGATGAGTCTCAAAAATGGCAGAGTCTCCCCAGTGTTCTCCAAAAAAGATCCCTTTTCACTGTGACCCTGCCCCTCTATTTATAGACAAAGATGGGCTGGACTTCCCAGGTGGGCTTGGTGGCCGAACACTCTAGCCCAAGTATAGTGGTCGCTGTATGCCGAACCAGGTAGGCCGAACATAATGATGCCGAACTATCCTTTCTATGCCAAACGGTATGTTTGGTGTGTGGGATGGAATGGTTGTTAGTAGAAGCCGAACGGTATGTCTGATGTGCTTGACCGAACAATGCTCTCTGGCCGAACGATCCCTCTGGCCGAACGATCCTCCTTGGCCTAATGTGCCTTCCGGCTGAACGATACTGCCATGTCGAGCAGTCATATATGCCGAACGCCTTCTAATGACGAACACCACCGGATGCCGAGTACTATGCCGAGTACTCCTGTTGCCGAGTTCCACTGGAGGCTGAGTACTACACCGAGTACCACTAGATGCCGAGTTCCACTGGATGCCGAGCGCTATGCCGAATACTTCTAGATGCCGAGTACTACCTGATGTCGAGCACTACGCCGAGTACTTCTAGATGTCGAGTACTACGCCGAGTACTATGAGATGTCGAGTACTCCTTGATGCCGAGTACCATGGATGCCGAGTACTACGCCGAGTACTATGAGATGCCGAGTACTCCTTGATGCCGAGTACCATGGATGCCGAGTACTACGCCGAGTGCTACCTGATGCCGAGCACTAGTTGCCTGGTCAAATCTCCAGGAAACAGTTGTGTAGCCTTGAAACAAATCACATAGGATTTGGTTGGATAAAAATTTGAATCAGACTTGATTTGGTTATGGTTTTATAGTGATAGTCACGATAAATGCACTTTGGAAATGCCTCATGTTTGGCATTTCAATAGAAATTTGTAAAGAGAACCTTAGGGGGTTCTCGGTATGGTTGTGATGTATTATCTGTGTATTAGTTACTATAAAAAGATATGGTGTTAAAAAGATAGTTTACGTATCGAAAAATGAAGGATTCAAAACCGCCCTAGGTTGCAGTCATTCACAACAGTCATCTGCAACACTTTTAAAAAGCTATCTTTACCTCTGTACCGCTTTTTGTAGCATTCTGGAAATGCTTGTCTTTTCCGTTTGAGAGTTTAAATTGCTTTGAAATGACTTTAAATTTAAGTACTTCACTTCTATATTTTTAGGGATGTTTTCTAACTTAAATTAGAGTATTTTAAAAGTGGTTTGAATTAATAAAATAAGAAGCTTATATTTAAAGAAAGAAAACATGTGTCTTTGAAGTTTTGAATAATTTATAAAATAAGTATTTTAAGTAATATTTTAGATACATGTTTTAAATCAAATTATAAGTATTTTAAAGTATATATAGTTTTTAGAAAATTTGTTAATTATTTATTAAAGTATTAAAAAATTTATGTAATATAAAATCTTTTAAATTATTTTTAGAATTTTATTAAATGTCTTAGCTTTATAAATAAACAAGTATATATATATATATATCATTTTTAAAGGTTTCTAGTTAATATATAAGTTTGGAAAAGTATGTTGGATCTTTTACAAAAGAATAAAAGGTAGTTTTGGATTTTAACACTTAGGTTAAAATAAATGGTTTTGTAAATTTAATTAAAAGTATATAAGGCTGGTAATTAGAACCGAGAGCTGCATATCCGAACCGAACCGACCCGAGAAGACCCAGACTCGATGGGTCTCGGGTTAGGTCTGGATGATGAAAAATATCAAAAAGACCCGATCAAACCCGACCTGAAAGACCCGAAAAAACATAGAAATACATACATTTTTAGTGTTATTACCCAACTAGACTCGAACGACCCGACCCGGCCCGAATCGAAGCTCGGGTCAGGTCGGGTTTAGGTTTTATAATGTATAATATAGACATGACAAAACCCAATCTTCCTAGAACCAAGACTCGTCAGGTCAGATCCGGGTCCATCCGATCGAGTTTAATTGTCACCCCTAAAAATATATTACCTTGTTTAAAAGTGTAGTTATACTTAGATCTTTAAAATGAATGTTTTTAAAGATAATGATAAGTATGGAAATGGTTTTTGGTTTATTGTGACAATGTGTTAATTAACATTGTCTTTAACCCTTTTTTTTATACTTAGTAAAGTAATTAGATCTTTAAAAAGGAATATTTTAAAGATAATTATAAGTGAAATGGTTTTGGGTTTATAGTAACGATGTTTTAATGACATTTATTTTTAACCCATTAAGGTATAATTCTACAAATGTGAAATCTTGTTTAAGATTTGTAAATATTCTTTTACCATTTGGAATAAGAATATGAATATTTCTAAATATTGAAAAGAGTATAAATGAATAGTGAAAGAGTATAAATGAATAGTAAAATAAGTAGAAATGGTAGTGAGATGGTACTATACATGTATATATCTTTTGTAAAGGTATTTTAAATATATATACAAGTATTTACAAAGGAGTTTTAATTAATAAAAGGATTAAATAAATAAAAAGGGATTAGGAGTTTTTTATGTGGCTTAATTGTGCTTTGTGTGACTTAATCCTTCTTTATGTAGCTTAATCGTGCTTTGTGTGGCTTAATCGTGCTTTGTATGACTTAATCGTGATTTGTGTGACTTGATCATGCTTTTTGTGTTTACTTGATTATGGAAAGTAATTAACTATACTTAACACTAATAGCCGAGAAGTAGGGTCGTTCTATCTGTGAGATTTAAGAATGATGTTCGGGTAAGGTTTAGAAGCAATAGTACTCTAACCTATTGGCTTCAGTCTTAAACAAAGGATAGAGTAAGGCAAAAATTCAAAAATGTGTTAAGTATGCGAAACTTGATTTCCATTAGTGATCATTTGTAGAACTAGATAGTTGACTAGTCAACTATTGAAATTGACCAAAGATAACATAAGAAATATCTAGAAGAAATCCGACGGTTATGTGACATAGTTATCTTCGGTGATGTTATATTGTACATATAAACCCGCCTTCCTCTTCTAGAATAAATGATAAGGAAATCTGTCTGGATAGGAGATGATCTCCACCCTTCCGTATTTTCCATTTATTTCTGAAAAAACTGGGGTTAAGTTAATCGAAAATCTATCGATTAGTCTTGGAGATTTCGGTGGGCGGGGAGTGTGCTTATATGAGATGACTCAAAACCGTAACCACTTCAAAACCATATATGTGATCTATATTCTGGAAGTGGTTATGAAGCAAAATGTTATAGAGCTGCACTATCTGTCCTAAGGTTAAGTCCCAGGGAGAGGTCAGCGTTAACATTTCGAACGATGCTATCGTGTGTGGATGTCTATCTTGAGGGTGATCCTAAGAGAGAGGACAAGATTAGCATTCATTGAAGGACTTATGCTGTAATCTGATGGAGGTTCGAGATCTATTCGAGATGCTCGAATCTATGTAGAGATTCATGATCTATTCGAGATTCTGGTATCCATATGGGGATTCGTGATCTGTTCAAGATGCTAGAAAAAAGAGAGATATTGGAGATCTATTTGAGTGATGATGACTCATGTACGTGACTTCACCAATGGTAATGACAGAAGCTCGATTAGGAGTCATAGCCAGGGGGTTTAGCTAAACCAAGGGTATATCATTCTGTATCCAGTGACACTTTCGGAGATGCATGCGAAAATAATGATATACAGAGCCACGTGATCGGGCATGGACTAGCTGTAGCTTCCTTATGGTATATTTTATCTAAGGATATACAATGCTCGAAAGGATATCTCTAATCGTTGTGCAGGAGGTCGGATTCAGCTTGATTCAAGGAGACTTCCACGGAAATCCTTACACATATACGAATGCACCTTAGCGGCATTAATTGTAAACCTATTATTATTGTGGCGTATATGTGGCATAGCTATTTTCTAATTTATATTCTACACCCTAGACATTATCTATTATATCACCTTATGTACTTATCAGTTGGTTTGGTTTCTTTTGAGGGGAAAAATATATGGTGATTCGTACGGTCTCAAAAGTTATGGTTATATGTTGGACACATATTTCTTGAGTTTCTCACATCAGACTTATGTCTAACTCATGGTTTAATATTTTCCTTATTTCCATGGGTGCTCTTTCAAGTAATTCGGGAAAATGCAGGTTTTGTTGATGTTCTTTGGAGCTTTTGGAGACAAGCTGGATGCTTTCGTTCACCTACCATAGTATTCTTATTTTTGTTGCATTACTACTATGTATATATCAACATTTGTGAGGATGGGTTGTTATAACTATCCAAGCTGATAATGGTACCTAGTATTGTAACTCTGAAATGCTATGTATCTTAGAGTTGCACTTTGTACTGTCTTTTGATATTATATGTTACCGTTTTGTTATGAGATTTGTTGTTGTGTTCTCTTCTTCCTTGTTCTGTTTCCTTTTCTTTTTATTTTACCCTAGCAATTTTTCTTTTCGGCGCATGAGTGTTCGACACATAAATACCATGGATGTATTAGTGTTAACATTTGGTAGTCGAAAAGGCGAATCATTACATTTTAGGTAAAATCCAATTTAACTACTATAAGCAGTCCCTGATAGTAATGGTTATTTACACCAATTCTCTTCATCAACACTATATCACATAAGAACTTTTGGAATTTGGTTCCGGTCAAAATTCCAACATCATCTATATTAAACTTGATTAGTCCAAACACAAAATCCTTGGTTCAATAACAATAGTTACTATTTAACTATAGTGCTCTGGCCAAAGACGTTGACTTTGAGCTGACTATAGTTAGCCATGATACTTACCTTATATAACCGAAGAGATGATTTCACTATTGAATAGTGTTTCGCTTCCAATGTTTCAACTTAAACCTAACTATAGTCGATCGGAGGAAGCCATGCCACAATTTAAGTATAATCAAAGTGGATTATCTATGGTGAAGATCCACGGTACTCTCAGGTCATCGTGTAACACTGTCACTTTAAGATTATATACTTGACCTTATTTATATTAACTAATAGAAAACTCTCAAGTGAGTCATTCTACTGTATTCAATAACTATTAATATGTAACCCCGTGGTTCCTCTAGTAGCAATGAGTAATACATTGCCCAACATTTGGAGAGCATTATGTTCTCTAATCTCAACTAATGCATCGATATCCTGTGTTGAAACATCTTAGCTAGGAATATTTAAAATAATATGTTATTTTTAATGTGATAAATTTCTCATTATTACAACACATTAAAATTACTGTCGCATAACATATCATTTAAGGATTTTCTATATAATACATTTAAATTAAATAATTAATTGACATATAACAATTTGATAAGTCTATAATAGAAAGAAAACTCCTTTTATTTTGAACAAGATTGGTTATCGACTTAGATATATATAACAAATTACTTAATTGCCCCTAGGGCATACCCTTAACTCTATCATATATATATATATGTGTATGTATGTATGTATGTATGTGTATACTAAAGTTAAATTTGATAATTTTATATGTTTTGAAATCTAAAATTAATAATTATAAATCTAGTTTTAATTAAGGATGAGTTTAAAATTAAATTATATATATATATATGTTTGACTTTAAAGTTAACAAATTTAAATCTAACTTTTAACTTAGGAAGGAAACAAAAGGGTTATGATTTTATACAAAAGTCTACTTATGAATTTTAAATTGAAACAACTTTTACACTCATGCAAACAATAACCAAATGAATTATATTCAAAACAACAACCATGTAACATATGTATTCAATTTCCAAGGTGAGTTTATATTATCAACTTACATGGCTTTTTCATGCTTGTGTATACGAATGTTATAAAATCATATCACTTGACCAAAAATAGTTTTCAATCAAAATTGTTTTTTAACAATAATTTGTAAAACAACAACAAAATAGATCAAATAACTTAAGGACATATAAACTGTAAAAAGATTCAGATCTAAACTATAGAAACAATATGAACAAATTATCAAATGAGATAAAGGATCTAAAATATATAAACCTAATGAATGCATAACCATTGAGGTGTAGTGAAAAAGAGGATCTAAATTATATTAACATGATGAACATATAATTAACTATAGTGAAGCATAAAAGGGATCTGAATTATATTGCAAGACGAACATACAAAGAAATGAGATGTAGCATGTATAGGATCTAAACCATGTAAGCATTATAAATATATGATTAAATAAAATTAGAATGTTACCTTAAGATGTAGTCAAAAGTTGCATCTTGAATGATGAATTAAGCTTTAAGATTCAATTGAATCAACCTCTGGATTTTGCAAGGATCAAGCAACGACGACCACCTTTAATAATTTGATTTTATTTGGATTATAGTTTTTGGATCTTTAAGCCCTAGAGGCCATAGAAGTTTCAGCTGTACTTGGATGGAGGAAGAGAGCAAAAACTGATGAATGGAATCTTTTAAGAAGGCGATAAAGGATAATTAAGGCTAGAGGTCGTTTGTATTCCTTTAATTACCCCTTTGCCTTTTCAATTAAAATTGAAAAACTTCCTCTTCCCCCATTTTCCGAGCAATAGAAGAAGGCAAGACGGACCTTAAAATTTTCCAAAATCATTTAGTATTTATTCTATTTAAATCCAATTTAAACATTCTATCAATATTGTATGTAGATACTTGTATACATAACTTTTATATATATATGCATTTAATTAAATACTATTGGTATTCAAACATCAAATAAAATTTAAAAGTTAATATTCCACAAATCTTTTTTAGTTTTTTAATTTACAATGATTATAAATTAATTAAGTCATGTGGTTTATTTGGAATATTCATCATTGTGCAACCCAAAAGTGTAAATTTAGTCAGCTATTAATATCGAACAATTCGAATACTAACGTTCACACATCACCTTAGCTAGTGGTATGACATTTTAGCTGAATTTATCTCTTACACATCGTTTTGGTATCCAATTTTACTATTATAAGCGATAACTGATAGTAACAATTATTTATACCAATTCTCTTCGTCAAAACTATATCACTTTAGGACTTATGGAATTTGGTTTTGGTCAAAATTCAAATATCGTCACATTCAACTTCATTAATCCAAACACAGTGTCCTTGGTTTAATAATAACAATTATTATTAACTCTATTGCTCTAGTAAGATATTTTGATATGGATTGACTATAGTTGACCATGATACTAACCCCATATGATGAAGGAGATGAATTTCTATTGAATAGCGTTTCACTTCCAATGCTTCAGTTTAGACCTAAATATAGTTGTTCGATGGTTGCCATGCCACGATTTAACTATAATCAAAGTAGAGTGTCTACATTCAACAATATTCTCAAGTCGAGAGAATAGTGTAATACCATCACTTCGAGATTCATTATTTGATCCTAGTTATATTAACCAGTAGAAAACTCTCAAGTAAGTCATTTCATAGTTATCAAATAAATATTAGTATGCAACCACTTGGTGCCCCCAACAACCATGAGTAATACGCCGGCCTACATTTGGAGAGTGTTACATACTCTAATCTTAATGAATGTATTGATATCCTATCTCAAAACATCTTAACTAGAAAATTTTAAAATGATACGTTATTTTTAATATTATAAATTTCTCATAATTATACCATATTATATTTACTATCACATAACATATCATTTAAGGATTTTCTATTTAATATACAATAATTAATCGACATATCACAATGTGACAAGTATATAATAGAAAAGCAAATACCTTTTATTTCGAACAAGATTTTATTACAGTTAATAATTTACAATATATTACATAATTTCCCTTAGGGAATAACCCTAACATTATCATTACTTATGGCTAATGAGGTGCCTTTTATAGTCATTAGATGACTATAGAATGACTCGACCGAGAGTTTCCTATTAGTTGACTACAAAATGAATCAACCAGGAGTTCCTTATTGGTTGATAATAATTAAGGTTAAATATGATATCTCAATATGATGATGTTACGCGGTTCTTTCGACTTGAGAATAATATAGAACTTCAACGTGAACACTCTACTTTGATTATAGTTAAATCATGGTACGACAACCATTGAACGACTATAGTTGAGTCAAAGTTGAAGCATAAGAAATGAAACACAATTAAATAGAGAATTTGTCACTTTTATTATAAGAGGTAAGTATCATGGTAAACTCAATATCAGAAGTCTTCGGTTAGGGCATATCGTTTACTAATAAATATTGTCAATGAACCGAGGACATTGAAGATGGACTAAATAGTTGTATACAAATATTATTAAAGTTTTAACCACAACCAAACTCTAGATATCGTAATTGATATAGTGGCGATGAAGAGAACGTATGCATAACATATCATTGCTTAAAGGTGCTGCTTAAATCAACCTAATATATGCTTTCACCCAAAAAAATATGCAATTGATGGATTCTGCCAAACTATCACCCCATTAACTAAGGCGACATATGGACATTAATATTCAAATTGTTCAATATTAATTGCTAATTGAGTTCATACCTATGAGTCGCACAACTGGATCTATATATTCTCCAAAAATATACTTGATTTAATTAGTTTATAATGTGTTATAAATTAATTATATTAATTAACAGGCCTTCCATTAATAACAACAGAGAAAGCTGGAGTGGAAATGCACACATACACCTAAGACATAAATTTTTTGGGAAAACCCATCTTTGCCATAATTCTAACAATAGATGCCCAATGAATTGAGTCATAAGCTTTGGATATATCAATTTTCAAAGCAGCTGCAGGAGTCACATTGCCTCTACAATAACCATTTAATAATTCCTGAGCAAGCATCACATTGTTAAGAATATTCCTGGAACGTATGAATACTGCTTGGTTGTTTGAAACAATAGAAGGCAAGACAGAAGCAAGCCGAGATGCAAGAATTTTGGAAATACACTTGTACACCACACTACAACATGATATAGGTCTGAAAGAGGTTACACTTGAAGGAGGAGAGACTTTAGGTATTATGGCAATATTTGTGCAATTGACTTCCCTTAGCATTTTGCATTTGTTAAAAAAGTTATGTATAGCTTGGCAAAACTCATGACCAAGCACACCCCAAGTAGATTTGAAGAAGGTAACATTAAGTCCATCAGGACCACCAGCAGAGTGCTGGTTCATTGAAAAGAGGGTGGATTTAATTTCTTCATCTGTGACAGGCATAACAAGAGAAGCAACTTCTAACTGGGATATACATGGCAAGTCAAGAAAGGAAATTAGGTCTAAGTCAGGACAGAACTCCTTAGCATTGCCAAGTAATTTAGAGAAATGATCAGTAAATGCTTTGTCAACAGTTTCAGGGGTTAAACATAAGGTTCCATGCTCATCAGTAATACAAAAAATATTCTCATTGGCATGCTTAACCTTTAAAGAGTCATGAAAGTATTTAGTATTCCTATCACCATCCTCAAACCATTTGGTTCGCAATTGCTGCCATTTCATACTAGCTTCCAGAAGAAGAGCATCATTAACTGACTTGAAAAGTCTTCCCTCCTCTTCAGCAGCAATAATATCATCAGGTAGCTCCATCATTTTATCTTGGCAAAGCTTCAGTTGGTCCTTCAAGGAGGTAGATAACAAGTTTCCAGTACCAAAGGTGATAACAACCCATGCTTTAATCTCTTGCTTTATTCTTTTTAACTTCCTATAAAACTTGAACATTGGATTACCAAAACAAATAAAATTTGAATTTACCTGAGTCACAATATCATGAAATTGATCATGCTTAACCCAAGCATTAAAAAATTTGAAACTTCTCTTTTCTCTTCTTAAATGAGAACCAAAAGACAATATCAAGGGGGAATGGTCAAACATGATAGGTTGAGGAAGATATACAGACAAGGAAGGCCAGAAATGAAGAGCTTGAATATTACAAAATGCATGATCTATAGTTGTGAAAGTTCTCACACCACTACGGCTACGATTATTCCAAGAGAATTTAGCCCCATTCTTATTAACCAAAATAAGATCAGCATCATAGATAGTTTTTCTTCTTTAATGGGGACCCCCCACTTTCAATTCCTTTTCCCGCTGCACCATCTCGTCCTTCTCCCATGCATCAACCTTGTCCTTCCTCTCCCATCCTTGTCCCTCCTTCTGACACTACCTTACCTTTCCTGTCTACTCAGAGTCTTCCCCCTTGTCAGCTTCCATCTGCTCCAACCTGTCCTTCCAACTTGAATCAGCCTTGTCCTTCCTCTTCCATCCTTGATCCACTTTCTGTCACCTCCAACCCCTTGCTCTCCCCTATTGTCAAAGCTGCAGCTTCTTCTATTCTTCCCAATGTTTCTTCTCAACCCCTTGCTTGGACCTCCCTGTTTAAGGCAAAACCCAGTAATGCTGGTAAATATGTACCTCGTGATATCCATCTTGTGTTCAAAGGAGAGTCTATTGTTCCTTCTGATGAAGTCATTCAAGCTGGAAGTGCCATGTGGAAAGAATACTTGGTGGGTTTTTTTCTTGATAATCCATTGCCATACACCTATGTCTTGAACTTCTTGAAGAAGGTATGGAAACTGAAAGGAACGTTCTCAATTAAATCTGATGGGTTTCTGTTTTTATTTAAGTTCTCTAATGATGAAGATAGGATTAAGATTGCTGAATCTGACCTAGTTGTGATGAAGAATAAACTGTTTATTGTTAAGCCATGGGATGAAAATATTGGTAACAGTTGTAGCAGCATCAAATCTGTAGGAAGTGGAATAGGGTAGAGTTTAATCTGATGGGTTTCTGTTTTTTTTCTAGAAGTAAGAAAGGGATTCGTCAGGGCGATCCTATTTCTTCTTATCTATTTCTTCTGGTCATGGAAGTCTTGACGATGATTCTTAAATATAATTATTCTCACAAGATCATCAAGTATCACCCAAAGTGCTCTGACCTCCAAATAACTTCTATTATGTTCGCTGATGATGTTATGCTGTTTACTAAGCCTGAGTTCTTGTCAATTTCTGGGTTAATGAAGGTTCTTCAGTCCTTCTATCACATGACTGGCCTTTCTATTAATCAATCTAAATCATCCATGCTTGTTGATGGAGTGTCTGATGTTCATGCTACTGCTCTTTATCAGTTTTATGGATTTTCTTGTATGGCTACTGATATGACTTATCTTGGCCTTCCTTTAATCACTAAAAGAATAACTACTACTGATTGTTTAATCCTTTATAATAAAATTACTAAGGTCATGTCCAATTGGTGTAACAGACATATTTCACAATGTAGTAGGCTTGTGCTTATCAAAGTTGTTGTTTTTCCTTCCCTTGTCTATTGGGCTCGTTCTTTTATCTTACCAACTAAGCTCCTAATGATGGTTAGGTCTGCAATGAATAGGTACTTCTGGACTGGGAGTGTTCACAACACTAAGTTAATTCCTTGCTCCTTTTCCTTATTTGAGTCCACTTTGAAGAATGGTGGTCTTGGTATTATCAATGTTAGGAAGTGGAATATTGCTGCTTTTAGTAAACATTTTGATGATCTAATTCTCAAGAAAGATAGTTTATGGGTCAGGTGGATGTGGCAGTACAATATTAAGAGAAGGCAATTTTGGTGTATGGATATACCTCAGAATTGCAGCTCTAATTGGAGGAATTTGCTGAAACTTAGGGATGTTTACTTACCAATGGTCCATTATCATTTACAACCTAACTCATCTATTAGTTTTTGGCATGATCCTTGGGTTAAGAAGGGTCTGATTCTATCAAAAGTTTGTGAGTATCCACTGATTCAGCAAACTGGTATTCATAGTAATGCTATGGCTGCTGATTTTTTATTTGAAGGCAATATGCTGCTGCCTTACAATAGCAATCAAATGATAAGGCAATTGTGGAGTGAAGTTATGAATTTATTCAAGTGTGCTGATCATTCTATTTTTGTTTCTTGGGAACATAAGTTACATTCTGTTGCCACTGTGTACAAGTTCATATCTGGATCTCTGCCTCTTCCAGCTGCTAGGAGGTACAATGTTTTATGGACTAAAGATTCTGTGCCTAGAGAGAATTTGACGATGTGGAAGGTTGTTAGTCATGCTTTGATGACTAGGGATGTACTGGACAGGTGTGACGCCCCACCTCTATACCCACGCTAGCCAAGAACATTACGATGTAATGTTGTCAACTAGCATGGAGAATAAGGCTGTTGAGGAGCGACCATCCGTGTAATTGCTTTGTGTGAGCACCGATATGTCAGATAGTATAACGTGCATTTATATTTAAGGAGAAAATAAGACACACCGATACCAACTCAAAACTACTACACAGTGGCTATAATAGTTCAGGACAATAAATATAAAAATAACATAGATAATATAAATGCGGAACACAAATAGAACAAAAAGTCTCATATATAAATAACTGATGTCAGTTACAATACAATTGACACAATACATATGATACAACTACAACTGTCGACTCTGGAAGTTATATATACAAATACATTATCAACTAATGTACATGAATACATATCAACCCTAAAGTGACACACTGACTACTACAAGAGATATGAAAAGTCTTCGTAGCTCAAACAGCAATTCAAAGCAGGAAATCTACAACCTGAAATAACTCGGGTCTGACCCGAGTATTAAATTCAAAAGAAAATAATACACGGGTCAGTCTAATTCAAACTCAGTCATTAATGCACGGAAACAATAATAATTAAATGACAATAAGACGACAGTCAAAATAAATTCACCTATCCGATCCTTTAACAAGGAAATATGATATCGGTGAATATAACACGTAATAGTGTTATACAACAAATCAGCAGATTCAAAATATCAACAAAGATAAATGAAGAGATTATCAGAAAAGATAATTTAGAAAACATCAGAATTGCCAAAACGGCAATTACAACAATATGGCAATACAAATGAATCAGACTACACAAATATCACAAAGTCAAGTCTAACAGCCAAAGTTCAAATGACTCAAGTGAAGGTCCAAGACCACAGACCAGAGTTCAAGTAATTTCAGAAGATACAACATGAACAAATGATCATCAAGCTACTGCAAATGAAATCAACCCAGACTAAACAAACCAATGAATGACCAGATGAACCAATGATAACAGTGAACATCACCAGAATCAAGTGCACCAGTTCAAAATGCACAAGAGACTCAAAGTACAAAAAACGTGAAAAAGGGTACAACTCAAGTCTGGTAACCACATCACAATTAAGTGCAGTGAAGTACAACAGTGAATCAAGACATGTACATATATACAACTACATGATGAACCAGACAAGACCTGGAAACAATGATGAATCAACAAATGCAGTACAGACATATACATTCAAGTGCAGTGAAGACTCAATGAAGTACATGAACAGAGGTGAACATCAGATGCCATACCAATACAACCAGGAAATGAATACAACTACAGGTTATACAGCAGGGAAGTAAAACAATATCAAGTGAATGACTCAAATGACCAAGCTACAATGACTTGAAGCATATACAGAAATGCTACTATAAAACACAATGGCCAAGTCTCTACATGAAAGAATTTATAAGCAAGCATATATGAAGACTTCAAGCAATACAACTAAAGTATGTCAAGTCAATGGTTCAGGAACTAAACTATGATCAGGCAAAGGCTATGGAGACCAGAGCATAAGAGTGTGTAGACATAAGCAATTGTTCAAGTAAACAAACACTATCAAGTCGAATGCAACAGAGAAACAAAGGCACCATCAATACAAACAGTGAAAACATGATAGCAGTGAACAAGGAATGGGCAGAAAACCAGTCAAAGATCACCAGTAACCAAAATGTCAAGGCAGTGGTAAAAGTCAAATGATCAGAGACGTGAAAGTCATGAACAAAGAAACAGTCAGAAGGTCAGAGAAGTTAGTCAGAAACGTGGTGAAAGAAAACTATTTCAAAAATCAAGTGTTTTAATCACGTTTACAAAATAAAACAGCAAAGAATTAAATTTGGAAAGTCTCTGAAAGAGATCGAACGTTCAAAAATCGAAGCCGTGGATCAAAAGATATTTCCAAAAATACGAAAGTGTAAAAACAGAAAGAATCAACAACGTGGTGATCAAGGAATACAAGCAAGAAAAATTCAAAGCCGAGATTATCAAGCAACCAAGCTTCAAAATATACGAAAAGATACGCGTATGAAAAAGCCACAAATATCTCAATCATAAATACAAAATCAAGCATCACATGGATAGGTCAGTGAACACAAAAATCAAGTGAAAGTCGAAGTCAATCAGAATTTCACGAAATCAAAGAAACAAGCGAAGTCAAAGGAAATCAACATCAATAAAATCAAGTTGAAACCGAAGCCATCAAAATTAGAATAAGCAAACAAGGTCGAACGATTTTCGAATTAGATGTGAGTAATATAAATTACTCACCTTTGCCACGAATGGAGCTGTCGAAGTCGAGGCCGAAGCAATCGAAGAAAACGAACGAAGTTAAGCCCTAGCTGCTGAAGATTGAATCGAGCGGAGACTCCAAGTACCAACGAAGTCGAATACGATTGAATTGAAGAAGTCAGCATCTTCGACTTTGAACACGCCCTTGTTTTTGATCGAGCAGGCGACTTTGAAAAACCCTGATTCTGGAGGCGAACGAAGAAGAGAACGAACGCCATTTATTTTGAAGCCCTAGTTTCGAAAGGGGGAAGAACGAGAGAGGCCGCCATTATCGTTCGCTTATTTTTAGGGTTGAGAATGAAAAGGTTAAAGAGGAGGGAATGGTTTATTTGCTTTTGCAAATTTTCACGATCCAAACAAATGAAAATGTGGGCCGAGAATTCAAAGCCCAAAAATCTTTTTAACCATTTATTAAAGAATTTTAACACAATTTAAAAAAACTTCAATTGGCAATTTGCAACAATATTTATCGTTTAAATGTCGATTATTAATTGATGCGAAATACCGGGTTGTTACAGACTCCCCTCCTTAAAGAAATTGCGTCCTCGCAATCATAAGGAATAAATGGACAAAAGGTAACAACCCTAAGAGCATGGCAATGTCGAATGCATAAGCAAAGCAAATGTCAACAGGGAAGTATTGAAATCATGGAAGTATTAGATATAAAATCAAAAGGTTCGACTGCTTCAAATCAAAAGAATCAACATCGTGGGGATCAAGGAATCATAATCAGACGACTATATAAACAACCCCAAACATCATCATCGACTAACAAAAGAAAGAACAATCGAGTTCCAGCAATTAAAAGAAAAGGAATCAGAGCAGAAATCACATACTGAGCACGAATTGAATGTGAGTAAATCAAATTACTCACCTGAATTGCCAGAGAAAAAGACGAAGCTCAAATCTCAAAATCGCAAATATTCAATCATCAAAAACGATAATCGAATTTTCAAATCGCAAATATTTAATTATCTCAAACGATAATCGAATTTTCAAATCGTAAATATTTAATTATCTCAAACGATAATCAAATCAACAAATATTTAATTATCAAAACGACAATTAGAATCTCAAATATCGAATTATCACAAGCGATAATCAAAAATCAGAAATATCCGATTATCAAAAACGATAATCAGAAATCACAAATATCCGATTATCAAAAACGATAATCAGAAATCACAAATATCCGATTATCAAAAACGATAATAAAAAATCACAAATATCCGATTATCAAAAACGATAATCAGAAATCACAAATATTCAATAACGAGTCCGGAATTAATCGAAATAGTAAAAGTATGGTTCCATACTCCGTACTTTTGCTAAATCGTTTAAATCTCTTTATCGTTTCCTTGAAAGTGCAAAATTGTGTATTATAAAAATAACATTTCACATTCTCAAACGGACAAGTCCGGAATTAAGCGAATCAGTAAAAGAAAGGGGTCATAGTCCTCGATTTTGCTGAAACGTTTAAATCGCTTCCTCATTCTTTTGAAAATGCAAACTGTAAAAATTTTGAAAACAATTTTAATTTATATTTTTGAAACAACTTTTAAAAATAACGAATTTTGAAAACACGTGATTAAATTAGCAATATCAGTAACAACTTTGATAAGGAAATTGCACTTCTCAAAATACCGTAAAAACGGACAACAAAATCAGCATTGCGGAAGAACCGCTTGTAAATCCATTTTAAAATTGACGGTTACTGAAGTTAACACTTCAAAATCTTATCAAAATAACTGGTATCAGAATATAATACCAATGAATTTTCATTCATAAAAAAAATGTCACAAGAATCTTCTCAAAGATAGAAAGGGATATCATACCCTAAACTTGTATTCATAATAAGTCAATGACACACAAATTCACCAATGCACAAAAATTGATAAAATTTTTCAATAGAAATCGCGAAAATTGATGAAGCACAAATTCTAGAAATCATCACAAGAAATCCAGAAAACACAAATTCTAGAAATCTTCACACGAAATCCAGAAATCACAAAAATTCTAGAATCGACACACAAAATCCAGAAATCACAAAGAGGGGGAGGCCTAACACATGAATGGGAGCATGAAAGCTCACCTACGCATATCATACAGGAACGAGAAGCTATCTTATGGAAGCTATCCATTAAATTTTCACACAGGAATGGCCCGAAGACCGTGGGGTGCTACCCCACATATGTGATGGCGAAACATCACAAAAAGCGGGGTCTAGTCTCCCTCGCAGACAAAAAGACATCGCTCAATCGCTAGTCTAAATCATAAAAAAAAAGGGGAAGGTCTATCACAAAATGGGAGCATGAAAACTCACCGACGCGTATCACACAGGAACGAGAAGCTATCTCATGGAAGCTATCCATTAAATTTTCACACAGGAATGGCCCAAAGACCATGGGGCGCTACCCCACATATGTGATGGCGAAACATCACAAAAAGCAGGGTCTAGTCTCCCTCGCAAACAAAAAGACATCGCACAGTTGCTAGTCTAAATCACAAAAATGATCGTCATGATCATCAAGAAGTGTCAATTACACTAAGTTAGTGAATATAAGAGTTAAGCTTCATGTCCCATAACCACTTGCTTAACTCAAATATTTATGAACAAACTGTAGATCTTCACTAGAAAATTGTCACAAAAGGTTCAATCGAACAAGTCCAGGAGTTAACCGACGAAGTAAACGCAAGCGTTTCATACCACTTGTTTTACTAAGCCGTTTAATTCAATTTCTCATACGAGTGAAATAAAGGTTTGTATATACTAATAGATTGGAAAATGGTTTAAGAAAAGAGCTTTGTAGTAAAATAGTTTTGAAATCGTTTGAAGAAAAGGATTTTAATATTTACTACTAGTATAGAAAACCTTTATATTTTTAAAGTGACAAATCACAAAAATGATTGTAGAAACAATCAATCACAAGAATTCACATACAAAGATGTGAATAGAATCCAAAGAAATCGATACTGAATCCATCAAAAAGTATGTTCACAAAGTCCCGAAGAAAATGTCATTAAAGTTGCTAATAAATGATAGCAACAAATCGGAGAAATGATCAAGAATCGATTAAATTTGGAAACCAAATCAATTCACTAAAATTCACATTCGAAGACGTGAATAAAATCCAAAGAGTTCGATTCCAAATTCATCAAAGTAGAAATACCCAAAAATTCCAAAAATAGAAGTTATCAAAGTCGACAAAGGTGATAACAACTAATTGGAAAAGAAGAATCGATTATCAATTGGAAAAAAACAAAGCAAAACGAGCATAAATGCATAAATGACTTCAACAAAAATAAGAATCAAGTCAATGCCGAAGTCAGTAAGTAATGGCCACTGTCGAGTACAAAATGAATCAACATCATCATCAAAGAACCCAACGGCAAACGAAGTCAGAGTCTTGGAAATCAAGAAATTAGCAATTTCACCAAAAACAAAGTGACCGAAGTCGAATGGAAATCAAGCCGAGGAAAACACAAAATATCAAGTTCAGAATCGCTGAGACTCAAACTAGATATGAATGAAAAATCAAAATCACTCAATTTGCAACCGGTCAAGCTATTTTTCATCATAGTGTAACAGGTACACAATGACACCCATAGCATAGCACAAAAGTGGAACAAAGTCCAGAGGTCAAAATAGCTTTAATTGTCCAAATTCGAACAAAATCAACATCGGCTAAATCAATTCAAAGCCGAAAACACAAGAACAATATCCTCATCATCAAAAACCAACTAGAGTTCGCAAAGCAAACGGAGGCAGAAGCCAAAATACTTTCACGAAATCAAAATCAAATGCATATGAATAAGCGTTAGGAATTCATACCTAACAATCAAAGATGATCATATGTAAAGATGAGGGATAAAACAATCGACAAATAGTTGTAACACATGTTCCATCCAAGTTATGTTTTATAATTGTCCTAAACCCCAGGCTCTGATACCAAGTTGTGACGCCCCACCTCTATACCCACGCTAGCCAAGAACATTACGGTGTAATGTTGTCAACTAGCACGGAGAATAAGGCTGTTGAGGAGCGACCATCCGTGTAATTGCTTTGTGTGAGCACCGATATGTCAGATAGTATAACGTGCATTTTTATTTAAGGAGGAAATCCGACACACCGATACCAACTCAAAACTACTACACAGTGGCTATAATAGTTCAGGACAATAAATATAAAAATAACACAGATAATATAAATGCGGAACACAAATAGAACAAAAAGTCTCATATATAAATAACTGATGTTAGTTACAATACAATTGACACAATACATATGATACAACTACAACTGTCGACTCTGGAAGTTATATATACAAATACATTATCAACTAATGTACATGAATACATATCAACCCTAAAGAGACACACTGACTACTACAAGAGATATGAAAAGTCTTCGTAGCTCAAACAGCAACTCAAAGCAGGAAATCTACAACCTGAAATAACTCGGGTCTGACCCGAGTATTAAATTCAAAAGAAAATTATACACGGGTCAGTCTAATTCAAACTCAGTCATTAATGCACGGAAACAATAATAATTAAATGACAATAAGACGACAGTCAAAATAAATTCACCTATCCGATCCTTTAAAAAGGAAATAGGATATCGGTGAATATAACACGTAATAGTGTTATACAACAAATCAGCAAATTCAAAATATCAACAAAGATAAATGAAGAGATTATCAGAAAAGATAATTTAGAAAACATCAGAATTGCCAAAACGGCAATTACAACAATATGGCAATACAAATGAATCAGACTACACAAATATCACAAAGTCAAGTCTAACAGCCAAAGTTCAAATGACTCAAGTGAAGGTCCAAGACCACAGACCAGAGTTCAAGTAATTTCAGAAGATACAACATGAACAAATGATCATCAAGCTACTGCAAATGAAATCAACCCAGACTAAACAAACCAATGAATGACCAGATGAACCAATGATAACAGTGAACATCACCAGAATCAAGTGCACCAGTTCAAAATGCACATGAGACTCAAAGTACAGAAAACATGAAAAAGGGTACAACTCAAGTCTGGTAACCACATCACAATTAAGTGCAGTGAAGTACAACAGTGAATCAAGACATGTACATATATACAACTACATGATGAACCAGACAAGACCTGGCAACAATGATGAATCAACAAATGCAGTATAGACATATACATTCAAGTGCAGTGATGACTCAATGAAGTACATGAACAGAGGTGAACATCAGATGCCATACCAATACAACCAGGAAATGAATGCCACTACAGGTTATACAACAGGGAAGTAAAACAATATCAAGTGAATGACTCAAATGACCAAGCTACAATGACTTGAAGCATATACAGAAATGCTACTATAAAACACAATGGCCAAGTCTCTACATGAAAGAATTTATAAGCAAGCATATATGAAGACTTCAAGCAATACAACTAAAGTATGTCAAGTCAATGGTTCAGGAACTAAACTATGATGAGGCAAAGGCTATGGAGACCAGAGCATAAGAGTGTGCAGACATAAGCAATTGTTCAAGTAAACAAACACTATCAAGTCGAATGCAACAGAGAAACAAAGGCACCATCAATACAAATAGTGGAAACATGATAGCAGTGAACAAGGAATGGGCAGAAAACCAGTCAAAGATCACCAGTAACCAAAATGTCAAGGAAGTGGTAAATGTCAGATGATCAGAGACGTGAAAGTCATGAACAAAGAAACAGTCAGAAGGTCAGAGAAGTTAGTCAGAAACGTGGTGAAAGAAAACTATTTCAAAAATCAAGTGTTTTAATCACGTTTACAAAATAAAACAGCAAAGAATTAAATTTGGAAAGTCTCTGAAAGAGATCGAACGTTCAAAAATTGAAGCCGTGGATCAAAAGATATTTCCAAAAATACGAAAGTGTAAAAACAGAAAGAATCAACAACGTGGTGATCAAGGAATACAAGCAAGAAAAATTCAAAGCCGAGATTATCAAGCAACCAAGCTTCAAAATATACGAAAAGATACGCGTATGAAAAAGCCACAAATATCTCAATCATAAATACAAAATCAAGCATCACATGGATAGGTCAGTGAACACAAAAATCAAGTGAAAGTCGAAGTCAATCAGAATTTCACGAAATCGAAGAAACAAGCGAAGTCAAAGGAAATCAACATCAATAAAATCAAGTTGAAACTGAAGCCATCAAAATTAGAATAAGTAAACAAGGTCGAACGATTTTCGAATTAGATGTGAGTAATATAAATTACTCACCTTTACCACGAATGGAGCTGTCGAAGTCGAGGCCGAAGCAATCGAAGAAAACGAACGAAGTTAAGCCATAGCTGCTGAAGATTGAATCGAGCGGAGACTCCAAGTACCAACGAAGTCGAATATGATTGAATTGAAGAAGTCAGCATCTTCGACTTTGAACACGCCCTTGTTTTTGATCGAGCGGGCGACTTTGAAAAACCCTAATTCTGGAGGCGAACGAAGACGAGAACGAACGCCATTTATTTTGAAGCCCTAGTTTCGAAAGGGGGAAGAACGAGAGAGGCCGCCATTATCGTTCGCTTATTTTTAGGGTTGAGAATGAAAAGGTTAAAGAGGAGGGAATGGTTTATTTGCTTTTGCAAATTTTCACGATCCAAACAAATGAAAACATGGGCCGAGAATTCAAAGCCCAAAAATCCTTTTAACCATTTATTAAAGAATTTTAACACAATTTAAAAAAACTTCAATTGGCAATTTTCAACAATATTTATCGTTTAAATGTCGATTATTAATTGATGCGAAATACCGGGTTGTTACAACAGGTTTGGCATGACTGTGTGCACCTCCTGTGTTTTCTGTGACATGTTTGATGAAACTGTTGATCATCTTTTTTTTGAATTCACTACCTTACTTACATTGTAGAGAAGAATCAGTAGCACCATTGGGATTGTTCTTGATACTGCCAACTCTGTCTCTGCTTGGGAAATTATTCATACTGTTGCAACAAGGGGGAATGATGAAGTTAGTGCAATGGTTGTTTGCTTGAAAATCTATTTTGATTTGATATGGAGAGAAAGGAATGCAAGAATTTTTGAGAATTTGTCTAAAACTTATGACACTCTCTGGTTTGAAGTAAGGAATAGGGTGTACATGCAACTTTTGAGGAGCAATAGGCAGTACCCTGTTGGGATTCTCCAAGCTTGGGCTGTTTAGTTGGTTCTTTCTTGTTTTCTTTTTCTTTATTTTCTGTCTTTTCCTTTTTTAGCTTGATTCAAAGCTTGTTTGTAATCTTTATTTTCTGTTATCAATAAATCTGGTAGGGGTCCAGACAACCTCGCTGGCTTTGCCAAAAAAAAAGATATATTGATTACGAGTACTTTTAGTAGTTGGAGTGATATCGGTAATTTTGGGAGCTGTTGGGAATTGTATGGATGCCTTTAGTAATTATTTGGGTATGTGTATAAGTGTTATACATACACGTATTAGTATAACATGTTAATGCATATTTAAATGGGTTGAAACATACAAATAAATTCACAAATGAAGGAGAGGAAAAGGGGGAGAGGCCGAACATATTTATAGGAGGTGAATGGGCTTTGGCTTTGGATTTTGAGAGTAATTAGTGGTAAATAACTCTCCAAATAACACTTCTACAAATGCCATCTCGAACTCCTTCATTATTCTTTTTAGATGAAAAAAAGAGTTTTCATTCCTAACCTCCACAATTATAGCTACCACACCCCTTGCTCCACTCTAGAAATCTAAAATCCTCCTCTCTTTCAATGGTGATAGCTCTTGATCCTTGCAAGATCAAGAAAGTGGAATCAGATTCCTAAGAGACATACAAAGATCAAGGTAAGACAAGCGATAGGATCTCAAAGGCAATTTTATATTTTCATACATTCATTTATGATATGACCAAACTCTTGTATCTGATGATATTGCTATACATATAATTTGATTGAAAATTGTAGAAATAATAAGTAATTAATTTGAATCTTTTACCCAAATTAACATGTTTTAAATTATAAATAATTTGATGTACATAAAATTGATTTTCGACCTATGATATTATATAAAATATTACATAATCTTATTATACATATGTTCATCATTTAAACATAAAATATATATTTGACTTAGTTAAACTAAATTTGAATTAAGACGTTTAATGGTTTCAAATATTGAATATAAATAAACTTCTTCTTATTTAGTTAAGCTAACTTGATATTTTACAACAAATTTGAATTTAAGTACATATACACGTGTGTGTGTACCATACACATCTCATGTTGTTCTATCATATTATCATGTTGTATCTTTTCCACATTTTACAATATACACCTTATACATGAGAAACACAAACACATTAAACTGGTTGAACAACTTATTATGACTAGTAATTGTAGGAGTTTCACATGTGGAACGTGAAAGGTTTACATTTATGTGTATGTATATATTATTCACATGTCATGTTATTGTTGCTTATATTACCAGCTTGGATACATATCGCCTTTTGCAATATACACCTTACTTTAAGAAACACACATTAAATTGGTTGAACAACTCATATAACTAGCAATTATAGAAGATTCGTATATGGAATATGAAAGGTTTAATTTTATGTACATATAACATAAATGCATTGAAACTGAAATAAAACATTAGCTTAAAGCGTAGACCGGATCCGAATGCTAACTAGTTATTCATATAGGCCTATTATGATCCACCAAGGAATTTCTTTTGGATATTTACCATATTACATCCGTAGCCAAATGGACCTGACCAACAATTGAATCAAAGCTCAACGGGTTTACAAAAATAAATTAGTCGACATTTAGTCCAACAAACGGGCCTTACAGTTTCAAGATTAGTCCAAGTATAAGGCCTAAAGTTATTTTTGGCCCTTGGGCTAATTTAAATAAGCGTATTTGAATATTATAAAATATTTTGAATTTAAAAATTAAATTTAAAATATGAAGCTTCCTAAATTCAACAAGGTTTTAAATTTAAATTCTAAATATGCATGCTGTAAAGGTTACTATATATATATATATATATATAAGTTTAACATTGTTTAAATTTCAAATGCGTGTTGCAATTGTTATAACATACAAATTTCCAAAATCGTTTAGGAATTTTAAACTTCGAATTTAAATTTAAATTTCAAATTTGAATGTGAGTTTGAATTGAAATTTTTTAACTTAAAATAAAGTTTAATTAAACTAGTTTATTAAATAAATTGTTAATTAGTCAAAAGAAGTATACATATATGCTGATAACTATAAATGTTATAGTTGTATAATATTTCATAAATGTGTTTAAGAAAATAATTCGAAATGTTCAAATTTAAAATGAAATTTAATTAATTTGTTAATTATAATTATCAAAGATTAATTGAAATTGGTTTAATTAATAAGATAGACATATTATGTAAGTCAATTACATTATATAAGGTTATAAATAAATTTGACTTACATGAATATATGTATAATAAAATCATAATTATTATGAT
The DNA here is from genome assembly GCA_030737815.1 of Allium fistulosum. Classification (NCBI taxonomy): domain Eukaryota; kingdom Viridiplantae; phylum Streptophyta; class Magnoliopsida; order Asparagales; family Amaryllidaceae; genus Allium; species Allium fistulosum. The sequence continues at coordinate 489,087,613 of CM060905.1, read as the reverse complement.
TATATATACATAATAAATGTTATGATATATATATATATGTATGTGTGTGTGTGTGTGTGTGTGAATAATTATAAAAGTTATAAATGAGCATATTAATTCAAAATTGCTTTAGATTAATATTTAAGAATTTGTGAAACCTTGAATTAATTGATTAAAATCATTTAATTAAGTAATTGAAATTCGTATAAACTTATGTATATAATATAAGTATTCATTGAAATTATAAAAGCTAAAAGTAAATTAATATTATATGTATATATATAAGCAATATGCATACAGGAAGCCAACTTAGATTTCTGGAGTAAGTACCTACATATGGTACGTATACCATGATATTAGATGTGACAAACACTTGTATCATGTGGGTAATTTACAAAACAATTATTCCTTAAATCGACAACACTCTTAATTATTGAAGATTATGAATGCAATAATGTTTCCATCAGCTATTTATATATTTGATAGATTTCTTGCATACATAGTGGTTGTTGAGCAAATTCAAGCCATGGTTGCTACTTGTAGTACTACTTAGTATATCTCTAAACTGGTAAGATAAATGCTTGTATTTGTTGAGTAAACTATATGAGCATCGATACTTAGGCCATCGCAAAATTATAGGTTAGAGCGACTAATCTCTCTTGGCTTGTTAAACTCAAGGTAAAGATTGAGATAGGGCAAAGAGCAAGGTTAAAGTTCTACATAGGAGATAACCAATAAAGAGTTATCCAACACTTGTGTGTTAAAGTTATGGGTATGCTCTATGGGCAATTATATAATTTATTAGATATATCTAACTCGATAACTAATCTTGTTCATAATAAACATGCTTGATTTCTGTAATATACTTTGTTATATTGTGATATAATTAATTAAGTAAATCCTTAAATGAGATGGTATGTGATAGTATTTACAATGTGTTGTAATCATGAGAAATTTATCACATTAAAATAACATATTATTTTAAATATTCGAAGTCCAGGATATCGATTCATCCTTTGAGATTAGAGTGCGTACTCTCCAAACGATGGCTAGTGTATTGCTCGTGGGTGCTGGGGCACCAGGAAGTTGCATACTGATAGTTATTGGATAACTATGGAATGAATCACTCGGGAATTTTCTATTGGCTAATTACAATCAAGGTTAAATAGGAGATCTCGAAGTGATGTTACACAGTTCCCTCAATTTAATAATAATGTGGAATTTCAATGTGGATACTCCACTTTGATTATAGTTAAACCATGAAACACCCCATCTCTATCCATACTATATAATAGATTACTAGGTAATACCGTTAGATAATATAGAGAATGAGGCTATATGGGGTACATACATGAATATTCTCTTGGACTAACACATGTACAAATCTCGAATCATATGATAATTAAGATAGTTGTACACGGTCTTAGCACAAAGCAATAAACACATGTGTTACCAGGACAGAACAATACATAACACAGGATAAATAATAGAGTGCACAGAGTAAGAACGTAGTAGATTATATATAATATATCACATATATATAGTCCAGCGGGTTACAAAATAACAGAATTTAACCCACATTATACATACACCATAATATCACACCACTACATATACACAACGAGGCTACAAAATACGCTAGGTAATGTATCATCCTAATGTGACTACTAGCCTCCAAAAAGTCCACAGGTCCATAGAAGCTATTACGTAACTGCACCTGGAACACCTCGGACAAACCCGAGCATCATAACAATACACAGGTCCGTCTATGTATATAATGATAAATCGATAATGGTGATAAATGTGATACATGAGAATATGTCTATAGAAATGTGTAAAAATACATTATCATAATATTATAACCATTTCACTGCTGTTTAATTATATCTATATTACTTATGTAAATTCATTTCATACACCTATAGGTACAGGTTAAAGTCATTAAAATCATATGCGCACACACACACACACACACACACACATATATATATATATATGCGTATCTCTCAATGTACATAGACATGGGTAATGATTGTACGACAGACACAAGGTCCAAAGTAGAGTCGTATATATCATCATCTCGTGGGTCAGCTAACCCTCGGTTGCCTAACCCATATCTACACTCAGGTGAGGGGTATAAATAGTATATGCCAATCTGCCACTCTGTTAGAACCAGATGGGAGACTGACGGCTCCTACCTGCTCCAGTGTCACACACATAGGTCACCTAACTCGAGTCCACAGTCTTCGGTTACCTCAACAGTCATCGTGACACATATATCCACCATTTTCTCGTTAATGCAAAGCACTCCCTGTCATGACCCTGCATTTGCCCTTATAGGTAATAGACTGCTGGCCTAAGTGACACAGGGGCTATGGGCACTTACCCTATGTGTAACGACCCGTATTTTTGATAATTAAAACTATTAAATTAAATAAGATTTAAAATTTAATATTGTGAGAAATTAAAAATTTATGATTTATTAATGAGAAAAATAATTAAAATATGATTTAATAATGTTGTTTGAATGTTATTGACAACTATTTTAATGTAATTTCAATCAATTGTAAAGTTAATTTGGTTATAATTGTAAATAAGGAATAAATTAAATGTTGGATTTAATGTTGAAATTATCTGTTATTAGTTGAAATAGATTTATTATTGAATATGAAATAGATTAATTAGTACATAAATTTTTTAGCTTTTGTTTGTAAACAATAGACTTAGAAATGTATTTGAATTACTAATGTGTAATAATTGTTTTAATTTTTTTTATCCGTTTGAAATTAATTTGGAAATCAACAAAATTAACATAATTGAAATATTGAAATTAATACGGTAAAAGACGTTAACTGTTGAGTGATGAGAATGGTAAGATGGAAACTTATGTTAAATTAATTCATCAGGTAATAGTGATTTAATATGAGAATCTAAATCTAAATAAAAGATTTTGTTTGAAATTTAAATTATAATGAATGGATTTATTACAGTTGTAATTGAACACTGAAATTAGCGCAATATTTAAATATTAGATTTAACATGAAAAATATATTTTAAAAGATTATAAATTTCTATGTAACTAAGAATGATGAAATTTTTTAACTTTTAATCTAGAATTTAAAGGTGATTAAATTGATTTTTAAAATAATAATTTATTTAATTAACGTGAAAAATTAGGGTTTTGGGCACAGTCTCGGATTTTGATGAAAACAGTTTCATCGGATCCGTAATAGGGGATTATTCTAAGATTTCAAGTTTTGTAGCGATCAGAATTATCGTTTGATTGTGCGAGCTCGAAACGCGTAGAAATCGATTTTTGGGATTTAAATGAATATAATCTGATTTTAAAAGTTAACTTCTATATACAATGGAATTAGGGTTTGAAACTAGTTCCATTGAGTTTAAAAATATCGAAAACCTATATTTCGATATATTGGATGACCTATTTTCGTTTCCGGAACGAAATGGGCTTTTCGGGTTTGGGTATCGCTTCGACCCAATTTAGTCTAGTCCATCCATTTCTATTTCAACTCTGCCTATATATAGGCTGTTATAAACCCTAACAACTTCTTATTTTCATTTTTCTATACATACTTTAATTCTCATCGGTTCCTTCTCAAATGGCTGTCATCTCAAACCCTAATTCCCAATTCCAAATCAATCGAAAAATTTAAACTCATCAAAACCTATCGAATTATATATCATCGGGAAGCTCACGACAAGCGTAACCTACATCTACAATTTGTTTTTGCAATCGAATCATGGTTTGGCTAGGAATCAGTGAAACAGTCGTGGCCATTCGTTCTAGGGTTGTCGATTCACCGGTGGATCTTCGACTTTGGAGCAATCAGAGGGCACTGGAGCGTAGAGGGCGAGGAGACGAGTGCTGTGGTCTTTGTTCGTGCTAGTGGTGCTCGGATTCGCCAGGAACAAAGAGAGAAGGGAAGCAACAGCGGGTCTACGTGGCAAGGCTGGAGGTGGTGGCGGCTAGGGCGTGGGGGCGCCTGGACGCGGCGAACTCGGTGGCAAGCTCCGATCCTGGTGGCGGCGGACGTAGGCGCGTGCGGCAGTGGTCAGACATGGCAGTTGAGTTGCATAAGGGTTCGTGTACGCGATTTGTTAGGGTGGAGAAGGTACGTAATTACGAAATTGCCCCTACTTTATTTTAAATTTAAATTTTGAATTTCAAATGTTCTAACTCGTATAACATTTGCATACGAACTCGGATTTGGACGCGGTTTCTTCTGTTGGGATCATATCGAAATTCCGGACAGCAAGAACTGGTTTGATTGAATTTGGAGATAGTTGGAATTTTGGGCTTTATTTGGATTTTAAATGGACTATATATCAAAGGTGAGTGATTTAACCCACTCACGAAATACTAAACCTTCTTATGTTAGTTGAATTAAATTTATGAATTGATAAGAATTTTATTGATTACCGTTTGGTAATTTAAATTGTCATTTAAATTTAATTTGAATTAAATTGCCATTTAAATTAATATTTAAATTAAACTGATAGTTAAATACCTGATATTGATAACCAGTTAATTGTTGTGATTTATTAACTGATTTGGATGTTGATTTTGATGGATGTTTATTTGTTGACGTTTTGGATGATTGGATGTTATGTTTATTATATATGTTGTTATCACACTACAAGGTCCCTTAGTTTGTTGTTAAGAAAATTCACTATGGGTTGAAATGATACATACCCAAATGATCTTATAGATTAGGGAAAATCGTTATGGGTTGAAATGATACATACCATAGCGATTTTATTGCTTTGGAAATTATTGATTCGGGATACGAGTTAAAATGATATATACCCGGGAAATTTAACTATTTTTGGTTGAAATGATACATACCCAATCATTTGACCATAAGGTAGAAAATTATATACGGACACCGTTGGTCGGTTTTAAACTATTTTCTAAATGGTAATGTATGTTTGATTTATAAATCAGAATTTAATTTAATGATTTTATTTAAAAAAATTATATTTGGAAAATAATTTATTTTATGTTTTAAAGCTTCAAATTATAAGTCAATATAAGCTTTAAAAACCTAGATTTTAACTTATAATTTTATTTAGTTTTAAAATATATAATTTAAATAATGTAATAAAATAAAAACACTTTAAAAAATTTAATTTGAAAAAATATTCAATATAGTTTTAAAAGATTTATTTAATAATTTAATTTAAGATAATAAATATAGACTTTTATAATAACTTTAATAGATAAAACATTTTTGCAAAAGATTTTAGAATTTTGTAAAAGGTTTTGTAAGGAATTTATAAAAGTTTCGTAAGAGATTTTATAATGGATTTTGTAACGACCCAGCTTTTCAGTCGCATGAATTTAGAATATTTAATTGAATTTAAATATTGGAAAATGAATATTATAAGTTGAGTTGATTAAATAATTGGAATTGGAATCTAATATGAATAAAAATGATTATTAACATTGTTTTAAATCCTATTTGAATTAGAATAGAATTAGTAAACTTTTAAAATTGAATTAAAAGCGATTTGGCAGAAATTGGAAAATTTAATATTTAATTAACGTGTAAAAATAGCCAGTTTTGACACTGTCTCGAATTTTGATGAAACCAGTTTCATTGGGTCCGTAATAGTGAGTTATTATAGGATTCCAAATTTCATGTCGATTGGACTTACGGTTTGATCTTGCAAATTAAAAACGCATAGAAAATCATTTAAGTAATTTTAATTAAAATAATTCGATTCGAAAACCTATCTTCCAAATACGATGGAATTGGCTTCCGATATATATTCCATTATGTTCGGAATAGGGGTAAAACATTATAAATGCCAGGCGGCACGCTTCGTTTGGAATTCGAAAATATTCATGTGAATAGTAATTTGGATTGCCTATAAATAGAGGATCTTTGCCCTTCATTTCAACAAAACCCTAATAGAAAGGAGTAGCCGCCACCCCTATTTTCAAAGGCCAGAAATGTGCCAACTTCCCTCCTCAATTTCTCCAAATCCGTCCACTATTAGTCCAAACTTTCAACTGGAGAAACGTAGAGCTCATCGAGCTCTAGAGATTCAACGGTCACGATTGGATTTAGCACAGCATATAGAGAGAGATGGGGTCACGTTCGCTATGCGCGGAGGGTCGATTTCATGGCAACGGCAGCAACGGAGGAGGCCGGACTTAGGCTAGAGGAACGTGTGGCTTTGGCGCGTCGTTTGAGCTCGGTGGATCATGTTTCGGTCAAGCGTCGTGGAGGCGGCAATCAAGTGGAGTCGCATGTGGTTGGGTTCTTTTGTACGCATGTAACCTGGAAATGAGACGAGGGAGAGAGAGATGGGTATCTAAAATTAATTACCGTAATTAGTTAACGTTAATTTTATTTTATTATTTGAATGTTTAAAAATGTAAAACTTTTCCATACGAGCTCCGTTTCACACGAAACGGATTGCGTTGGGTTCGTATTGACGAGCATTTCATTTTAGAGCTGGTTTGGATGGATTTGTAGCTACTAGGAATTTTGGGTAAATTTAAATGCTCGTTTAATTTTATTCCAAATAAAACGCTGCAACGTCTATTGGAAGCAAAGTGAGTAAATCTCACTCATTTTGGACAACTGATTTTAATTTATGATGTTAAAATTTAATTATTGGTTGATTGGATAAATTTATAAATTATTGTTAGTTGGATGTTATATTATATATTGTAGTATATATGTTAATAGTTGGGTATATTTCCTGCCGATTGGAGCGGATGAGACACAATGCGCCCCGCATAATAGCGGATGACCCTTTTTATTGCGATATCCCACCTCGAAGCGGGATTATTATTTTATGTTATATAACATCTGTGGTTGCAGGGAGACAGGTTGGAGGGATCCAACTGGATTCCTCAAAAATGTTGATTTTAATTTCATATATGTTGATATATGATATGTGTGAATATCCTGCTATGGATTGTGATATGTTTGATTTATTGGATGCTATAGTAGCACTGGCCTTAATTTTGGTATTATAAATACCATAAATAATATTTTTAAATTTTAAAAAAAAATTCAAAGGATATTCTAGAAATGGAAATATTTATATCGAATTTGGATTATTTTAAAGAAAAATTGATTTGGATTAAACAATGATTTGTTTTTGGGTTTGTACCTTACTATTCGTAAAATGTTTAAAATAGAGATTTTAAAATAATTTATATAAGGGATTTTTAACAATGGATTTTTGAATGATATTTTTGAAATCATGGATAGGGAGTTGAAATCAATATTTAAAATGGATTTGAAAAATTAATGGGATTTATAAAGTGATAGATTTTAAAATGAAGTTTATAAATGAGAATGTTTTATAAACAAGTGAAACCCGAATGAGTTTATAAATTTATAAACGATGTTTATAAATAAAGTGAAATGATTTTCATTGATAAATTGGAAATATAATTTCGCAGTGAGAATTTATAATGAGACATAGAAATCGGTTTATAAAGAAATAGTGTCTACTATTTTTGAATTTGGAAATAGTTATGAAATTGGAGACGCAAGTCGATTTGTGATAAATCGAGAGAGATTTATAAATGCTAAAATGGTTATATTGGATTTTAAAAATAGATTTCTATCGAGAAGTTAAGTTTAGTTTTTAGAAAGGGATTTTTATTTATTAAACTATGTATTTTAAAAACTGTTTTAGTATTGAAAATATTTCAGAAAGTTGTTTGTTCAAATATTTGATATTAGTTGAAATGAATTATATTTTTTATAATAAGCTGGGTAAATCGATTAGTATTATTTATAGAGGAATTGGAAAATTGGTATCGTTGTTTGTTTAAAAGTGTTTTTGGATATTTTAAATGATTACTTAAACGTGTTTTGAAAATAATCTATTTTTCTTTAAAAATACTTATTATTTTGTATATGGAATTTAAAGGCAAGTGATTGGGATGTGTTTATAAATACGCTCGAGATTTGTAAACCAAGTTATTTAATGGAGGTGGTTTTGTAAGAGAAATTGTATAATGAAATTCTGGAAACTTAAGAAATTTCCAAAATGTTTTAGATACGAGAACTTCGAAAATGAATCTGAATTCATAAAAGAAGTTATAAATTGTTAGTTGGAATTATAAACAAGTCTAATTGGCTTTTGGAAATTGTAAAAAGGAATTTATTAATAATTCCGAAGATTTATGAGATAAGTTATGAAGTATTTCCTAAATTTGATATTAAAATGATTTTGGAGAATATGTTTATAAATATTTTCCTAAATATTGAAAAGAGGGGTTTGGAAATATTTAAAGTGTGAAATGTATGGTATAGATATATATTTTTCTAAGTGTTATAAATTGAATTCGGAAATATTTCTAAGTGTTGATATGGTTTGAAAATATCCTGTTGTGGATTTAAGTATTAGAAATTGTTTTCAATTGTTGGAATACTAGAAGAGATCTGAATATATATCTTTGTAAAGATATTTGAAGTAAATGTTTTGGAAGATTTATAATATGGCCTAGTGACTACTTATGTTTGTAATTTGATAGTTAAATTACCGACTATCAAATCTGGCCAAATTCGTTGACCATTTCGAAGAGACCGGGATCAGATTTAATTATTTAAAAACCACTTCGATCCGATTTGAGCATAACGAATTATGATATTGTGAAGATAGTGAAGACCGTGATTTTGGAGATTCGGTTTGTTCAGACCCAGAACAACTTGTATGGATAAATGTTATCATTGCATTGTTGCCTGGAAGGCGGTGTTAGCATTCCAAGTATATGAATGCTAAATCTAAGGTAATACGTAGCCTCAAGCCTCATCAACCGGGAATGACTAGAATATGGGAGATGCAGCAGGGCTAAGTGGGTCTCACCCAAGTAGGGTATGTTATCACTTTTCTAGATACCCTCGAATATATTATAATTATAGATATGGTTGTGCATGGAAAAGAGAGCGCTCGATAGGGCGAGAACACCCGGGGTGATAGCATATTCGGTGCTATCCAGCAAGGGGTAGGCTGGTCCTGTGTTGGTAGGGATTGATAGGTTTGATCTCGGTACATTTTTGTAGAGGTGTACTATGATGGGCGGTACCCCAGTGGCCCAGTCATTGTATGGAATCCAATATCCCCTACGAGCCTGTACGGTTTTAGATGTGCCCAACTATGCTGAAACATGAGATGCAAGCATTCCAGCTATTTTATAGTTTATTTTCTATAGACACTATTATAATATCAGATGATTTTGATATAAAATGTTTTGGTTAACGTAAGGCAAAAACTCGTCATGTTTATGTGTGGAGTGGTCTTACGAGATACCTATGTTTCAAAGGATTTTTATAACAGTAATTGTAACGACCCTAGATTTTAATTTAATTTAAATTGATAATTAAATAAATTTTTGAATAAAAGTTTGTAAAAATTGATTTTAAATGGAGGCGAGTTTCCCCGAATCCAAATAAATTTGGTATAAATCATTTAAATTTAAAAAAATATTGTAAATATTGTATATATATGTGTATATATGTATTTGGACATATATGAGTGAATTTGAAAATAATAAATATATAGATATATATTTGACTTGAATTTAAATTGTAGATAAATGATTTAATAATAATAAATAATAATAAAGATTAGGATTGATGGTTAATAATAATTTGAGTTTATAAATTAAAAATATAAAGTGAATACATTAGAGAAATTTTAACAACATATAAAAATATAGAGAGAGATATAAGATAATAAGTATTAAAGTAAAAAATAAACAACGTAATAAAAATAAAAATTGTTTAGAGTATAAAGTAAGAAATACATATGTAATTGGAAATAGAAAAAGATAATTAAGGCAAGTGTAGGCAAGATAAAAAGAGAAAATAAAATATCTACAAAACATGCTGCACCCATAAAAAGAAATACATTTAAAAATGAATAAGTGTAGACAGATATGAATCAAGTAAATATGTATGTGTAGTAGTATATAAGACAACATTCTGTTCATCTATGTACAAACTAAAATAAGAAACAAAATAAAAATATCAATATCTATGAAGCCTATAAAACAATTAACAAGAAAGAAGACATGAAGGACATAAGCATGTAATGCCATCTTCTCAGCATGTACAAGAATCATCTTCTCAGCCGAAAATATTTATGTACATAAGTACAATAGCATAGGTAGGCAAGTAAAATAAGCATGTAAATAAGTATGCAGGTAAGAATCCAAGTGTATAAACAAAGTAAAAATATAATACATCTATGTACAAAGAAGGAAAGTATGATTCATAAGGTACATTAGCATTTAATGCTTTCCATCCTAGCACAAAACAAAGCCTGTTCGAAAATGCTTTCAGCCCCCAAAGAAAATAAAAATCTCTGAATTGTTGTGTACTTGAACAATAAACAGTTCTCTTTATACTTGTTTTATTTATCAACTTACCTCATTTCATTTCGTATACAAAAGACCTAGCAAGTTTCTTCTCATTTTTGTTCATTTAAACAAATGAAACCTGGAATCAACTAAGCAATATAAAGATCCAAGCTTTCAAATTTCCAGTTCAAACATTTCAGTTTTAATGTTTCAAAGCTAGTTCAAAGTTTTCAAGAATCAAGTCAACAAAAATATGCAAGTTCTCACATTCCAGTTTCAAGTATTCCTGTTTTCAAACAAAAGAACAAGCTTTCTGTTTTAAAAAGTCAGGTGAGTAAACTTTTAAACTAAACTTAAATAACCTATGAATTCTGTGTTAATGGTTGTTTATATGTATGTGTTTATGCCAACCTTTGTGTATTTATATAAGTGTGCATATCTGTTGTTTTAAATACCTCTGATCTTGGTTAAGACTCTGCCTTTAAATTGTTAACCTGAGACATCTTTAGTTTCGATGCATATGACTTATGGTCTAAGTAAACTTGTGATGTATGCTTGAAAATGTGTTTGTATGTTGGTTTAGAGACTCTAAAAATAGGTGAGTATGTCACTATGTCTAGATAATCACAGTGTTAATCTCTGTTTTAAAACTACAGAGATTTAAACTTAGATCTAACTTCAAATTCTTCTCACTCTAATCTTCTTTAGACTTAAGTATCTAAAACAAAGTTGTTGTTTTAAACTTAACTAAGCTTTTAAAAATAGTTGCAAGAATTATAGCTAGAAAACATTGTTTGGAAAATGAAAACGCAGAGCCACTTGAAACATGTAAAAAAATCAAACGTTAAATTTTGTTGATATAATTACATATCTGAAATTGTATCTAAAAGATAGGATTTTTAGAATCAAATTCACAATTTTTAATGGAATATGGAATGTGTTATGTGGTGATGTCTGGAATTTGAGTTTTTGGGTTTCCCTGGTGATCAGGATGGTCTGGGAAGTTGTCGTGCTTTCTGGAGATGGAAGAACGATCGGGGACTATGGCAAAATTGTCAGATGATGGTTCTTGTCAGTGGGAAAGTGGTGGTTGTCATTTGTAGTTAGGAACCCTAGTTTAGCTAAGGTAGATAAAATCGATCACCGCATTTCACATAGTTGATCGAGTTCAACCGGGTTCTGGGGAATGGTAGTAGACGCGTAGGGGAAGTCGACGCCGGAGTTTCAGAACCTATGATGGTCGGAGCAGCGAGCATTGGAGCGTTGACAGGTTTTGGCGAGTTCGAGTTGTTGGGTTTGCAGGCTTCAGTTGAACACGGATTTCAAATTCGAGTTGAAATAGGGGAATCTGGAGATAGGGATGGTGATTGGGGATGATCGTTGACGTGGGAACGTCGTCGAACTCGATCGAAATCGATCGAGATCGTTGTACACGTGCACGGCGTTTCTCTGGTGGATGCTGAGAAGTCTGGGTGTAGCAGGAATGGTTACTCGAGTTTTCTCGAGTAAATGGAGGGGGTGGCCCGAAGTTTTTATTTGTTCAACTCGAAGCAATTTTGGGTAGTCTCGGGTCAGGTTGGTGTTGCCAGTTTTAAAGCCTGTCAGTTTTAAAAGTTTTAAAATTTAAGAACAGGGTTTTAAAATAGAGTTTAAAACAAAATGTGAGATGGATTCAAATTAAAGTTTTGTCTCCATAGTTTTAAATAAATATAAGTTTTATAAAAATAAAATGTTTTAACAACTTTTAAATGTTTAAAGTAGATTTTAAAGTGTGTTAAATTTTGCTAAGTTAAATTTGTAATTATATTGAATCTAAATTTGAAATGGAATGTAAAAGTGAATGCAAAGGTGAAATGTTCAAAATGCATTTGTAAATAAGAATTGGATCATTAATAGGAAAATGTTTAATCCTTTAAATAATGAAGATTTAAGGATTTGTGATTATTAAGTTAATTAAAATGAATAATTAACTAATTTAATTAATTAATGATTTGGATTAATTAATTTAGTAATTGAGAGTTAATTGGTTAACCATTAAGGGTTAATTTATTAAGATAATTAATTAAGGTAAATTAATTAATGAAAGTGATTAAGAAATACTTATTATTTAAGGAGTAATTAATTAGTTGTTGTAATTAATTGAGAATTAATTATTAATTAGAGGTTAATTAATGATTAATCAAAAGATAATTTATTAAATGTTTTGTAATCAATTGATTATTAATTTACCATGACTAGTAAATTTATTCATAGAAAATTTATCTGATTTGAATCAATCAGATAATTAAAGTGATCTTATCTATGGATGTTTAGATTGTATTGGATGATTTAATTGTTTGATATCCCTGATATATGATGCTTTGTGATACACCCTGATTTATGTTGTGGTCTGTGATAAATTATCTGTGATGTAATTTATTACCTGTGATCTTTATATATCTGTGGTCTGTGCATGAACGATAAGCGTTATAATTTATATCGCTTATCAACTATATCCTGTATTTTGATCTGTGATGATTCATTGTGTTGCACTATTGTGTTAAACCCCTGGACTACACTCTTACACACACAAATATGGATTCCACGAGGAAATTGGTTAAGTCACAGATGATTTAAATTTGATGTTTTTTTGAAATTGAAATTTTAATTTCAATTGATTTTGAAATTAGAAATTTGGGTTTAAAATGAAAAGCTTTTGAAATGGAGTTTTTAAGATGAAAGTTATTTTAAATAACTTGGTAAGTTTTTCAATTTAAATAATTTAATGTGAAATTGAATCAAAATTTGGAATTGAATTCTATGTTTGGAAATTACGATTTAAAAACGTTATAAATGTGTTTATATGAAGTTAAACCATTTTAAAATATTTGTTTGAGAATTTGAATTTAAATCCAAGGATTTTAACTCGTATAAATGAATCAGATTTTCTGAAATGAAACTGGTTGTTTTCAAATGATAAAAGCTTTCAGATAAGAAATGAAATTCCAGTTTAATTAAAGGAATTTCAAGATTGAATTGAAAAATGGTTTTCCAAGTTATGAATGAATTCTTTTTGAAAGCTATGAATTAAATCTGTTTATTTTTAACAGATTTAAAATGGTGATTTATTTAAACCATTCGAAATGAAATTGTTTTGAAAGCTATAAGTTAAATCTTTGATTTAAAGATTTAACGAGTTAAATTGAAATGGAAATTGATTTGGAAAATCGGTGAATGAATCTTTTCGTTTAAAGATTTGAAAATGGTAATTTGTTAAACCATTTGAAAAGAGAAGTTTGGGTAATAAGTTGTGACTTAATTGAAATCCCAATATCCATGTATTTTTAAATATTACGCTCACTATTCGGGTTAGCCGGGAAAAGACAATTGTGTCATATAACCCATTCCGAATAGTGATACGTCGTATATGGATAACATTTGAAGATCGGTGGTGAAGACCGGATATTCACAAGAACGAAAGGATAACTCTTCGATTGTCTCTGCACTGAGTCGCGCCGGTATAGAGATTTCCTAAGTGATGGGAAGTCCGATCGGGATTGTGAATACCCGGATTTGCAAGGGCTTCGTAAGAAGTGCCTTCGGTTCTGTTTGAACCCGGAACAGACTTGTATGGTTACATGTCTGACATTACACTTTGAGATATAAAGCCGATTTCTTTCAAATACATTTCTGTTTGGTGGCGGAGAATTTATTCTCTTAGCTTAACACCCTTCTCTGAGACGTACGAGCTCAGAGGTTATGTAGTTGAAATTTATCAGCGATATATTCCCAATTTGGTAACGTGACATGCTGAGTGTTGCTGTGTGATGATCATTGTTTGATCATTTGTGATATGATCATTTGTTTGATCATTTATCTTTGTGATCATTGCTTTGATCATCTGTTGACCCAAAGCATGGCTTTGTGACAAAGCGTAGCTTTATGGACGAGGCTTCGTCGAACCTCACAAACCGGTAATGGTCGAAACAGGAATTGTGCGGCAAGGTTTCAGGGGTAGCTTCCCTAGGGTATGACCATTCCTTCTGGAAAAGGGTAGTATCATGGTATGGAGCCCAGTTACTTACTCATGTGGACACACTTTATTTATTATGTGTGATGTTGGTGTAGAGGTACCTCGTTTAAAGGTCCCAAAGGACCGGGGGTGGCATATATGAGGTTTTGTATATTCCCCGGGAAGGGGGGTAGCCGGCCTTGTTTGGCAGAGAGCAGTTTGTCTCTCGGAGCATCCAGCCAGAGGCGTTCTTTCGTGGAATAGGAAGTTCCTTAGCCTGACCATTTGATGGAAAATCCATTCATCTGATACGAGCCTTGTACGGTTTTAGTTGTAGAACCTGCCATCTACTTATGGTGGCGCCCCACTGTTTAGATGGTAGCTATAGTAGGCATAGTTCGAAATGTCTATGCTGGCTAAGATTGATATTATACTTTCGAAATGTTTTCTGCACTATGCACTAGTAATAATATCAAATGATTTGATTTTGCGTAGTAAGCATCTTTGACTATCATAAGGAGAAATCTTCTCCAATTCTGCGTTTGCATTGTGTGTGTGGCGGGAGGCCTTATGGTAGTTTCATTTTCCAAAAGCATTGCGAAATTCTTTTGTTTTACTTTGTTTTAAAGATAAACTATTTTTGTTGCTCACACCAGTCCCATGACTGATCCGAAGTTTATTGTTTCTTTCTTAAACTCTGGGTGCTCAAAATTTTTCTACACGAGCAGTCTAGAGTTGGGTTTTTCAGATAGTCGGATTTAGTAGATTATCTGGAGCTAGTTCAGTCTTTGGATATGGACTGCACTTGCTTATCTTTGTGCCTCATTATTGGGAGTTCGAGCTATATCTGGATTGGTGCTTTGAAGATGGAGATTATCCGCTGCTGATGTTATCGTTTTCTTTTCCGCTGCTATTTCTTGTATCATATCTCTGATTTATATTGATATTCATTGTATCACTCTGTTGTATCAGATATTGTATATCAATGTATTATTCTTTTTCTTCCGCTGTGTTATTTACTTAAGTGTGTTATAAGCTCCGGCGACTCGGATTTGAATGGTCGAATCTACGACATTCGAGTACGATGTAAAGTATGGATGTCGATTTTCGAACGCAAAAATCTGGGACGTTACAGTAATAATTCAAATTGAGTGTGTTTTCTCACGCTGGTTTTCCAAACTGACTCGGGTGATATTTTATTATAATGCTCGGGTCAGACCAAGTATTACAGATTCAAGTTAGGATGTTATGGAGCTCAGAAGACGAGCTGGAGGATTTCAGGCGTATTACACGTACTTGGTTATTTCCGCTGTGTGACAAGTTATTATAACTGTCCAGATTGATTGTTGACTGTTGTACTCTGATGATTGTATGTATATTACAATTACAGTTTCTTTGTATAAAGATCTATTATTATATATTATATTTTGTTCCGCTGCGATTGTGAGATTCTGTATTGTTGTTTCTGTTTCTTCTATCTCTTCTTCTTCTTTACCCCTAGCAATCGGTAATACCGGCACTTGAATATTCAGCATGCTATACAGTGAACGTATTGATATCGATTTTCGAGGGTAGAAAATCTTTGGTTTGCTACAGATTTTATAAAGGATTTTATAATGATTTTTTAAAAGATTTTATAAAGGTTTTCAAGGATTTTATAAAGGGTTTTATAAAAGAACTTGTATAAAGGGATTTAGAAGCGTTTTAAAGGAATTTGCGTAGAGGTTTATGAAAAGAGGAAGAGTTGTAAATTGTTTTGGAATTTATAAATAGCTTTATAAATGGTTCTAAAGCATATAAATAGTTTATAAATGGTTTAAGAGAGATTTATAAATTATTTTCGAAATTGATTGAAAGAAATCTTCCTCGGCATTTATGAGTATATTTATACTTTTGGAATAAGTATATGGATATCTTGATATGAAGGTATAAACTGTTTTCTGGATTTATTATTAAAAATGTTTTATAAAATGACCACGGTGTGAAATAAGCATTTGGTTGTAAAGAGACCGGGGTCGGATATTGTCATACTCTCTACCAATTCTGAAACCACTTTAACAACTGTGCACGTGGTGGAGAATCCAAAATGAACTAGGATGGTTTGGCGAACGCTACTGGTATGAGGTAAGAAACGCAGCCCTGACCTTCGGGTCAGCTTGATATGACTAAAACAGGAGCTATCCTGGGCCAAGTGGGGTCGCTCCTACTATGAGACACGCTTCTTCGAAACCATCTCTACTACTTTATGATTTGATTCGGTGCGCACCTTTGACTATGGGAGTGTTGTCTCGAGGTGGGCGGTAGTAGCTACCATGCGTTACCACCAGTCCATGCGTGCAAAACGGTAGAATCCTACCCTGGGCATTGCCTCGCGTGCCTTGTCATATGCCTTATCGAGCCCACTACGATTTTGTTTTGTGTCGTACCTATGGAGTGCTCCCTGATAGCCCACCAGTTTACGGTGGAGCTTACAGTACTGTATAGACTACGATGCCTATAAAAATGTGTCAAAGCGGATATGGGTAATGCCTTAACACTATTTTAATACTTTACTTTACCGATAGACACTACATATATAGCGTATTTTACTATATATAGATAGTTTAACGGATCCTTAGGATATGGAAAATCCCAAAACATCTCTTAAGTTATTGCATGCACATTATACACTGGATAGGAGATGTGAAATCCCGTAAACACCTCTGAAGCTATTACACTCATATTTATTTGTTGTTGATTTAACTTACAAAAGATCTTTTAGTTTTGACTTGAGTGTTTTGTCTTTTCATTACGGTCGGGTCAGCCTGAGCATTTCAGTGTTGAAGACTTTATTTTTGGAGGATGAAGACGGAGTTTGGTATATTATATTATTAGTAGTTTTCCGCTGCATCATTATTGACATGTCATTGTTTGTACTTTGATTTTTGTAAAAATTGTGTAATCAAATGTATATTATAAAATAGCTTCACAAACTGTTTATTTGAGTATTATATTTTGTCATTCCGCTGTAAGATTATATGTTTTGTTTTTTCCTTCTTTTCTCTTATTTTTTTATTTACACCTTTGACAATCCTTACTTTTGAATGGTTGAGTTGACATGTGTAGTTTATTGTCGATTTAAACCGTCCAAAAAGGTGGGTCGTTACACTATGGGTCACCTAATCTAATATATATCCTCTATAGTGTCATGGATCTGGGGTGCGACCCCACGATCAAACCGCTAGGGTGGATACTAGCCATTTGGTCATCTCCCGCCAATAATCTAGGAGTACATCATGATAG
The DNA here is from genome assembly GCA_030737815.1 of Allium fistulosum. Lineage (NCBI taxonomy): Eukaryota > Viridiplantae > Streptophyta > Magnoliopsida > Asparagales > Amaryllidaceae > Allium > Allium fistulosum. The sequence goes on along the minus strand of CM060905.1, from coordinate 489,070,004 downwards.
TGGCACATAGTATCTATTAATATAGGCATGAAGCCATACTCACTATTATGAGCATATGAGTGCCTGTCCTAGCTCACTACAATGAACTTACGAGTGCCTGCCCTGACTCACCACTATGAGCAATCCCCCTCATGTAAGTACAAGCACAGTGTCTATAGTCCCTTCACTTGAGTGACATTTACTTGCAATGAATAATTGAATAAATATCAGAATGGCGTCCCATACCATTGCATGATACTCAAACATTTATTCAAAGCTCATAAACTATACTCCATCAACACTATTATCTATGCAACAAGACCAATGAGTAACTAGAGAAATATTATGGAAAGTTCTATACCAGATGGTATTATAACTCTATTTATTTCAAATTTCTCATTAAACAAAATATTCCAATATATATATATACACACACGATATATATATATATACGATTTATAAGGTATTGGCTTATTTAAATAAAAACTATATCTTATTTTTAATTACATTAATTAAAGGGTACTTTTGGCATAGGTCCCTGGTAGGTTTCAAAATACACGAAAAGTCCCTGTCTTAAAACTTTATAAATTAGGTCCCTGTTTTTCGAAAATCAACAAAAAAACAACAAAAAACATCGTAAAAAATTGCCAAACTTCAAAACTTATTTCAACATATAATCATCTTCATATCAATGCAAGAAAAACACAAAAAAATTCATCAAAACCCAAAAAAACAACAAAATTCGCACTTCAGGAAATTATGCAATTTTTCTTGAAATTGCCGATATTTCAGCAACTTTAGTAAAAAATTGCGTTGTTCATGCAATTTTTTCTGTTTAGTTCAATCTTCCAAATTTACTATCTACATTTATTCAAACAACACATTATTGCACAACAATCAAGGAAAAAATGATGAAATTGCGTATAATTGAAAAATAATCAATATTGCATAGAACACACAGCTTATTCCCAATAATTGCAGCGAAAAAAGCAATAATTCATAAAAGTTGCATACAAATCAGCAATAATAAGCCAAAAGTACCTTATTTTATGGAATAGCTGCGCACATATCAGCAACAATGTAGAATAATTGCACATATTGTTGCACTAATATAAATTTTAGTTGATATATAATTATTCAACAACAATTGCATGATTATCAGCAATATTGTTGCTGACATTTCAGCAACAATATTTACTATCAGCAAGTATTCCTGAATAGTTGCTGAAATGTTAGCAATTATTCTGCAGCAAAAACAGGGACCCGCTTTATAATGAAACTTACACAGGGATCCACTTTGCAATATTCTTCCGTTTTAAGGATGCGATCTAAATTTCCACTTAATTAAATTTATTAACTCCATAATTAACTAATCAACAATTAATTCATTACTTAAACTTCCTTTTATTATATATGTATGTATATGTCCAACTAAACTTAAATTTTATAATATTAATTATTATTTATATATTACATTCTTACTTGTTACAATCATAATTATATTTATAGGTAATTATATATAATATTACCATCTTAAATAAAAATGCAATTTGTATTCAACATTATTTCTAAAACTTAATTTATATTATTATTTACCTTATATATATGTTTATATTTAACTTAATTTTTTTAATTTGTTCATGGGTTTTGTGGACATTGGTCGGACCATCGGACGAGTGGTGGGCGGTCGATGGCTGTCGATCGGTCATCGCTAGTGCTGCACCCTTCCACATCTTCTGCGATCAAGTTTTGGTTTTCCTTCACCTATTTCCGGCCTACAACTCGATGTGCACATCACTACACATTCAAGCTTCAAATATACAAGTGTATATACATCCAAACATTGCAAAGTATTCAATATCATCATCATTAGGGTAAAATTCCATAATTGTAAACTATATTTTCAACATTGCTCAAATACCAATGAAATTTCAAGCAAATAATCAGTACATACATGTGAGTAAGTAAACTCACCAGACTATGTAAACTTCACCGATTTCCACCAGCTCCTCCTTCTCTTTGCCTGCTCTTTACTATAAATTGCTAACTCCAAAATCAGTAACCTAAAACTTGAATTTCTCCTTAGTTATTGGTGTATCTCGATGTTAGGAAGCTCATCTTTGAATTTGGCAATTTTTAAATTTTATATGATTTTATTTTAAATTTAGAAAAATAGGATGGAAATTGTGACGACCGGGATTTTCGACCTTCGAAAATCTTCGATCTTCGAAAATCGACACTAATACGTTCACTGTATAGAATGTCGAGCAATCGAGTGCCGAAAATACCAGATCATTAGGGGTCAAGAAGAATAGAGATAGAAGAAGAAACAGAAATAACAACAACACAGAATCTCACAGTCGTAGCGGAACAAAATATAATATACAATAACAGATTTTTATACAAAAGAATCTGTATCAGTCAATATACATATTATCAGAGTACAACCATCAACATGGAAACCTGGACAGTTATAGTAACTTGTCCTCAAAAATGATGAATATACAGCCTACAATACACAACAGAATAAAATCAAGTATGTGTTATACGTCTCTGCCATCCAGCTCATCTCTTGAGCTCAAAAGCATCCTAACCAGAATCTGAAATACTCGGTCTGACCCGAGCATTATAATAAAAATAAAACCCGAGTCAGTCTGGAAAACCAGCATGAGAAAACACACTCAATTTGAATTATTACTGTTATAAAAATCTTTTGAAAAACAAAGGTATCTCGTAAGACCATGCCACAAATAAACACGATGGGTTTTTACCTTACGATAACTAAAACCTTTTATAGAAAATCCCATGGTATTATAATAGTGTCTAAGTACAAATACTTATTCAAATAGCCTAAACTGCTACATTAATTAAATTCCAGCATACTAGGCTCAAAACCGTAAAAGTTCGTATTGGAGAATGGATTCCATACAATGACTAGGCACTGGGGTACCACCTATCACAGTACACGTCTAGAAAAATGTACCGAGGACCTTGCCGAGATCCCCTACAACACAAGACCGGCCTACCCCTAACCTAGATAGTACAAAATATGTTACCAACCTGGGTGTTCCCACCCTTATCGAGAGCTCTTTTTTCCATGAAACACCGTATCCATAATTTATAATATATCCGATGGTATCTAGAAAGGTGATAACATACCCTAATTGGGTGCGACCCACTTAGCCTTGCTGCATTTCCCCTAATTTTCAGTCATTCCGGTTGATGAGGCTTTAGGCTACGATTACCTTTCTAAGGAATTTTCACTTAGAATGCTCATTATCCTCCAATGACAATGTGCTGAAAGCATTCATCCATACAAGTCCGTTCTGGGTCTGAACGAAACCGAAAGCACTATTCCTACTACATCCATTTTGGAATCATCCTCAGGACTAGTAGCGATTAGCCCTTGCACTTCAATGCTCCGTCTTCGATTCCATTCCCTTGTCTTCACTTCGAAAACGTATTTGTTGGATCGAAGTGGTTTTCAGATAACTTATCCGATCTCGGTCTCTTTGAAACAACGTTCGATATTCCGGGAAACTCAACACTGGTTCTTTAGGAAATAAATAGACGGAAATAAGATTGGAGATCATCTCCTAACCGTTAGTGGATGGATTTCCTATCATCGTCCTAGAAGAACGAAACGAGTTTATACGTACAATATAGCACCTTCGACTGTAACTGTACCATATAATCCCTGTGTTTCTCCTAGATATTTCCAAAGTTATGTTTTTGGTCCATATTTGATAGTCAGTTATTTAACTATCAAATAAACAATCATTCAACCAAAGATACATTTCCCACCGAAATCACTAAGCCTTATTTAATTTAAAATTTAAATAAATTAGATCTCTTTATCAAAAGGTATATGCTTATCTCACCGGAATAGGTATATTCACAAACCATTCCTTTCAAAAATATTTGAAAACATTTTAAAATAAATATGGAAAGCACCATGCGGTATAAACCATGGATTCACAGCTCAATGATTATGTCTCTATCCCAAAGAAATCCAATCTTAACTACAGGCAATCTCTGCCTTCGATTTCTGCCATGAAAGTATACCATTACTTTCCGAAAACGTTATCTAATAATTAAATATACTTTTAAACAATTAAAATAATTACATAACTTTGAAACAATAATTAATTCTAATTTATTAATAAAATTCTAATTGATTTACAGGCCTTGTTTATAAAACATATAATCCACTTTGATAATTTAAAAATATTCAAATAACTAACTTTCTGAAATATTTTTATGCTAAAACATTTTTAAATTACCTAGTTTAATAATTAAAAATCCACTTTTTAAAACAAACTCAACTTCTTGATAAAAGTATATTTTTTAATTCCAATATAACCAATCAAATATTTATAAATCTCTCTCGATTTATCACCAATCGATTTACATCCCCAATTTCATAAATCCCTTTTTCACATTTCCAAAAGTAAAATCTATCATTTCTTTTTAAACCGATTTACCCATCTCATTATAAATTCTTACCGTGAATTTATATCTTCAATTTATCATATGATAATCATTTCATTTTATTTATAAACATTGTATATAAATCCCATAGTCTCATTTCCAGTTTACAATGGTTTGACATTACTTAAATCCATTATAAATTGATTTCTAAATTAAATTCCATTATAAATATTTTACTTCCAAAATCCCCTTTTAATTTCTTTTTAAATTCAAAATATATATTTATGGTATTTTTAATACCAAAATCTAGGCCAGTGCTACCATAACATCCAACAAATTAAAATCACACAATAATCTATCACATATTATTCAAACATATCATATATCACTATATATGAAATTAAATTCAACATTTTTTTGAGGAATCCGGTTGGATCCCTCTAACCAATTTCCTGCATCCACAGATGTTAATACAACATAAAAATACCTATCCCGCTTCGAGGTGGGATATCAAGGTAATACAGGGTCGGTCATCCGCTATTATGCGGGGCACATAGGGTTTCATCCGCTCCAATTGGCGGGAATAATCAATCCAACTACTAATATATACTACTATATATATTATAACATCCAATTGATTGCATGAATTATTGTATACTACTATATATAATATATAATAATCAACCCAACACCGCTTGTTCCATCCATTTTCGACCTCGTATGAATAAGTTATGACATTTTAAAGATTGCACGAATTATTGTATAATAAATTTACAACTTTTATTTTTATTTTTATTAACCTAAACAATCATGGCCGCACATATCAATTAGAGCATATCACGGTCGTGTGCTTCCTCTTCTCCCTCACGCGTGAAACCCACCGTTCACGTTCAAGAACCCATAGCCACCATTTTCCCATCGATTTATGCACCACCTACGATCGCCTAGAACATGATCCAAGACCACCAATCAAAAGCTCATCGCGAGCTCCATCACAGGCCTCCGACTGCACCCCTAAGTCGCCGCCCATGCCTAGAAAATCATGCTCGAACGCAGATGAACGCGGCCATTTTTGGCCTCGACAGTCGACACTCCACCAAATTCAATCACCACCGTTGGATAAGGAGATCTCGTTGCGCTCTTCATTTTTGTAGTTGAAAGTTTCTCGTATAGGTGCGTGGATTTGGAGATCAAAGGGATGAAAGTTGGGGAAGAAACTGGCCATTAAAACTGTTAAAGGCGGCTAGGGTTATTAACGTATGGTTTTGAAGGGTACGGTCCTATATTTATAAGCAATGTCCTAAAACACTATTCATCAGAATATTTTTCTAACTCCAAACGAAGCGTGCCGCCAGGCGTTTATAATATTTTACCCTTATTCCGAACACAATGGAATATATATCGAGAGCCAATTCCATTGTATTTGGAAGATAGGTTTTCGAATCAACTTATTTTAATTAAATTTCACTTAAATAGATTTCCACGCGTTTCAGCTTCGCACGACCAAACCATAAATCCGATTGACGGAAAATTTTAAATCCTATAAACACTAACTATTATGGATCCAATAAAATAGATTTCGTCAAAATCCGAGACAGTGTCAAAAATGACTATTTTTACGCGTTAGTTAATTATTATAATTACCAATTTCTGTAAATTAACTTTTAATTCAATATTAAAAGTTCTCTAACTCCATTCTAATTCAGATAGAATTTATATCAACATTAAAAATCGTTTTCGATTCATATCCAACTCAAATTCAATTATCCACACAATTCAAATATTAAATAGACTATTCCCGGATTACGATAAATGGTTATATTTGAAATTTAATTCAGATTTTCCAATTCAACTAAAATTAACATATTCAAAATCAAATAATATTTCAAATTCAACATTTAAAATAAATTAAATGTTCAAAATCAACGACTAAAATCCGAGTCGTTACATTCCTCCCCCCTTAAAAGAATTTCGTCCCCGAAATTGCTAAAGGTAGGATGAATGATCCAAACCCAATAACTTATCGAAAGTCACTTAGTTAAAACTTGATATTCACTTTTCTAAACCTTTTATTTTCATCCCAACATTTAGTTTCCACTTTTTATTCAAAATCCTTTCTTTCAATTTCAATTCAAAAATCAACCATTTTAAGTTAACAAAAAATTTCCAAAAATTTTCAAAATTTTTCTAACACCCTAAATTTTCAAATTTTTTTGGTAGAGTCTCCCTTGTATGGAGAGCCTTTTGCAATATGACAAGAGAAATAAAAATATATACATCGACCCACACGGTCGGTTAACAAAATATATATTAATATTTATATCTTTGCGTTATTTAATCCGAAAACATACCTTATATTAGCATTTTTAAGCGAGCGGCTTATTTTATATGCAATTTGCGCAATCAAACTCAAGCAAAACAACTCCATGTACCTGTACTTACTCAATTTTAAACACGTAAGTACTAAAACATGAAATTTTAATAACACTTCATTTATTTAGCTAGTTAAACACATAAATTTCATAAACAATGCATTCTAACATGTAATCATAAGCAATTATAAGGTTCCGATACTAATTTAGTTAGTTTCAATCGATCCATATACTTTTCATTCAATTCGAAATGATTTACAACCCAATTATTTGCATTCAATCCATATTTATACCAAACAAATTCATATCCATTCAAAAGTGATTTCAAAATCAATTTATTCACTTACCATTTATTCGCATAATTTTATTTACTTCTGTTTATGTCAAACGACAATTTTTCTATGCTAATTCGGCGCTATTCATTTAATAGAATAACCATTTCAATTTATAGCTATTTCAAATTGATTCCATATCAAATTTATATTAAATTCTATTCTATTTCAAGTTGATTCTTAATCAATTTATTTACATTCCATTCATATCCACATTCATTATATTCAAATCCATTTTATTAAGCTCGGAACCATTCCATGCTAATTTATTTATGAACCATTTCATACATTTATTTAAGCCAAGCTTCCATCCAAAATATTAACTTAAGTTAATTCATTTACTCCCAATTAATTCAACTTTATAACTTAAGTTTGTTTCCCTTGCCATCAAATTCCAATTCACATTTTTGATTTGATTTTTATTCAATCAAATTCCATTCCATTTACCAATTAATTAAATTTGTTCATTCACCCAATCTACTTCAACTTAACTTCAAGCTCGAATTTATTTTAAACAATATCCAAGGCCATATTCAATTTATTTACACTTAAATTGAATTTATTAATAACTCAAGTTCCACATTTCAATTTATTCAATTTCATTCAACCCAAGTCCCATTTCAATATCTGATTCCCTATTTAATTCTTCTAATTGGTTTGCTTTCATTTTATATCTCATAATTGGATTTTTATTTCAAAAATCATTCTATTTAATCCACTTGAGTTCTTATCCACTTTATAATTCAAGATTGAACTTTTATTTCTTCACCAAAATATCGAACCATTTTTTTATTTTGGTTGTTCTATTTCATTAATTCCAATTTTGTAAGCTATTTAACTTATTTGCTCAAAATTTTCGCTTAAAATTTTATTCCATTCGAATTTTATAACTTATGGTTATACAATCGCTTTATAATTCAAACTCTATATTCAATTCAATTCAATAACATTTCTAATTCCAATTCAAATTTTATTTAACTTAACTTAAGTTAAATTCTAATTCATACAATTTATTTTCCACATCTTCATAAATTCTTTATTTGAGTTGATTCCATTTCAAATTTTATAACTTCTAGTTATAAATCCATTTCACAACTCAAACTTTATATTCAATATCTTCCGTTACATTTAATTCAATATACTATTAATATTTGTTTCAATTCATTTTACTAGTTTCCTTCATTTATACACATCCAATTCTTTTCAATTCAATTCATTTAATTAGTTCACTTTACTAATTATTCCATTTAATTTTGCTTAAGTTAACTCACTATTTCATTAATTCCATTCAAACCACAACCAATTAAAATTTGAAAATTTAATCTCTTCAACTTAAGTTAAATTCCCCTTTCAACTTTCTCACTTTAAATTTTAATTTCAAAATTCAGTTTTCACACTTCTTTCCTTATTAATATTTCATAAAACCTTTAGCTAGGGATTTCAGAATTCAAATACCCCGTATTTATTTCAAATCACTTTGAAATCATATATATATATATGTATGTATACCAAATCCCACTTTTTACATTTAAACAAAAATGGTTTTTATTTAAAAAAATCCCCTTGGAAATTTCCAAAACAACAGTTGTTTTTATCCAAAAACCTATATATTAATTTACTACGGTACTAATCCATCACCTAGAAACTCGAAAATGAATACTGATGATGCTGCAGTTGTCACAACCCGAAATTTAAGCTATAATAATTAATTAACGAATAAATGAAATGATAAAATAACTTGGTGAAATTATCAGAATTGAACCACGGGAGTTGCAACATTGTATCCGCGGTAATTTTTTGGTCAATTTCCATATATAGAACGTCAGAATCCGAGCTTATATGAGCAAGATATGGATTTAACAAGATAAACGAATATATATATAGGGAGGTCGACCTAGAGGTCGACCATCCCAAGGCCTAGGTCGACCGGCCGGTCGACCTGGCACTATGGGCGGTCGACCTGTAGGTCGACCCGCCTACGTTTGTGAGGCAAAGGAAATTTTCCTTCGTGCTGTGCGATTTTAACACGTCAATTTCATTCTTTTCTTCAATCCGGTCCTTTCGTGCTTCCATCCGATGGCTCCTATTCAGCCTATGACGTGGTTGCATCCTATTCAATCCCTAAATCTAACGGTCCGAGATCCACTTCTACACTTATAAATAAGACCCTAGGCCTAACACTTTTTCTCATTCTAGATTTTCTCCAATTGGGTTCACCTTTTCAGGAAGGACCCTAAACGAAATAATTTTCCAAGGAGAAAATCGTTTTAAATTAAAATATTTAACAACCCCAAGTGGATCTAGGAAGACATAAAGGGAAGAGCTTAGGACCACAGGTGAGTGATTGTAATTATTTTATATTTTTAAGCAATTTAAAATAATAGGGTTTCCAATAGTTGTAATTTTTCTACGATTTTGGAAATACCTTTTTATCAGTTATTTTCAGTCTATTTCTTTTTAGCTATTCTTTTCAGTTAATTATAGTTAATTTCTGTTAATTATAGCTTTTCCATTTAATTACAGTTATTTACAGTATTTTTAATTATTTACTATTAATTGCTATTTATTTACATCTTTTTCCACGTTTGGGATTTTCTTTTATAACTATCAGTTTTCTTCTATTTCTCCTTTTTATTCGCGAATGGATTATAATAAATTTAACGCGGATATGGATTAGATAATAAGAAAACTGAAATTATGTAAAATTAGATGTAAATTGAAACAACTGTAATAAAATGGAATTGGACTGAATTGACCTATTTGCAAGCCTAATTATGAAGTAATATTAGGATTAAAATGAGCAAATAAAGATGTAGCTTATTTTCACACTTAAACTTTTGGGTTAAGTAAATTAATTATAACATAGGTTATAATAAGAAAACAAACAGAATGAGGCTTATTTTAAGACTTAGGATAAATCAATAAGCATAGATAGTAAGAATAAAATTAAGGCTTATTTAAACAATTTATCTAAGTTAATAGCAAAGAATTAAAGTAGGACCTGTACCAAATAGCATTCCCCTATTATTTCTACGGACACGGTGTTTCACATAATCCTAAAGTGAGACGAGGGGCACGCTTATGCTAATTATGGTAGTAAATGGTCAATAAGTAGAAGTCCAAATCATGGGGATTTGGGCAAGGGGAGCAACTAGATATTGTTTGGATGACGGGCCGGTACCAACAGCATTTCCCCTATTATTTCAATGGACACGATGTTTCACATAACCCTGAAGTGAGACGAGGTATCTCACATAATCCTGAAGTGAGACGAGGGGCACGCTTATGCTAGAGCTTGAGGTAATAAGAAGACCCAATAGGTGGAACAAAAGGTAACATGAGCATGGTGGCGGTTACGCGTGCGACTTCCATTCGGGTGCTCAGTAATCGTTATGAGTTCCAAGCGCTTAGCGTGTGCCTTTCGTAGGCACTAATGTCTACTGCATAGGGAGCTTTAGCGTCCGGTCCACATTAGATTCTATGGAGTTGCAGGCCGATCAAAGGGTAGAATTAGGATTTCAGCCTAATTATAGGATTAGGAATTCAGCCTAATCAAAGCAGCTATCAAAGACAAGTGCAAACAATCAAATTTAATCAATTATGTTAATTTAGTTAATTCGTATTTATTTCCAGCTTATTCCTTATCCCTATTTCCTTTGTTTCCTTTTATATACTAGAACTGTTGTAAAGTCTATTACTTTTACTTTGCCTACAGATTCTAGTAATTACTATCATTCACCAAACTTTTAGCTGACCCACTCCTCCATTTTCCCCTTTTCCCCCCATAGGCTAGCAAGACCAAAGACGATAGATTGCAGACACTTGGAGACTTCTTTGGCAGAGATTTCTTATGTATTTCTCTTCTTTATTTTCAGTTTTTAGCCTATTCCATGTACTGGCTCTTTGTGAGGGATAGTTTGTACTCTGATATTTATGAGAATGAGGTTTTGATTTCATGAGACATATATTGGTATTTTGAGACATATGATGTATTTGGTTTTATAATTCTATATTATGAAGTTTGACTTTTAGAAAATTATTATTTTAATTGTTTCCGCTGTTTTTAACTATTTTTTCTTGTGAATCTTAGTCTCTGCTTGTTTTAGTTATACCTACAATGCACCACATCTTTTAGTGTGTCCTTTTGGGTATACTAAGGGGTGTGGGGTGTTTCAATAGTCATCACCAGGGTGGGAATACCATCGACCCACCTGCAGCAGTTAATTTCTCTAAGCTTTATAAGGACTTTGCGAATTTGGGTGGATAGACTTTTTCTGGTACGAAGACTTTTGTGGAGGCTCGGGCTTGGCTACGTAACACATAGAGGATATTCGGACTATTAGGATCGGATGATCAGCCGTGGGTTCAGCTAGCATCTTGGCAGTTGAAAGAGTAGGCTTCTTATTGGTGGGAAGTTATAGAGTTGGAAGGAAGGGAAGTCACATGGAATGGATTTTGGGAGCGATTTGATAGGAAGTTTTTATCTCAAGCAAAAGAGAGTGTTCAGTTGGGGCGATTCATTAATTTGAAGCAAGGGAGTTTGATTGTGAAGGAGTACATCAATCAATTTAATGAGTTGTCACGGTTTGGGATGGAGTTGGTCAACACACCGCACAAGAAGGCTCTGAAGTTTGCGAAGGGATTGAATCAACCCCTTCAGGGATTGTTGTTGACTCACGTGCCAATAGGAGCTACTTATGAGTCTTTGGTGGAAATGGCACTTATGCCTGATGCAATCAAGGAAGGAGAGTCAAAGGAAGTTGTTAAGTCAGAAGGTCCAAAGAAGAAATGGTGGAAGAACAATAAGGAGAAGAAGAGAGGCGATGGCCCTCGGAAGCAGATTAAGAAAGGATTGAAGTGCAGTAGCTGTGGAATTATGGGACATAGTGCCAAGGATTGCAAGAGGGAGAAGATGAAGGGAAAGTGCTTTAATTGCGGGTAACCCGGTCATTTGAGTAGGAATTCTCCCTAGAGGACAGGACAGGGAGCGAGTGCACCAGTCGCGGATGTAGCACCTTCAGGAAACATTCCAGATAAAGGTAGGAAAGTCACTGTTGAAGGTTTGATTTCTATTTTTTATTTTCCCGTTCAGACTCTTTTCGATTCTGGAGCTTCACACTCTTTTATCTCTAGCTCTCTTGTGGATTGTTTGCACTTAGACATCTCTTTAGTAGTAGTCCCCATCGTTGTTTCAAACCCCATAGGAGGATCAGTACACTTGTCTATGGTTTGTAGGGGTTTGAAATTTTTTATCCTAGGCGTAGAATTTGATTGTGACACCTATGTTTTGGGATTTTCGGGGTATGGAATGATTTTGGGAATGGATTGGCTATCCACATATGGAGCTATATTAGATTGCGAGAGGAGAGTCATTGAACTAGAGACATGCAGCGGTAGGACTCTCGAGGTTTCTTTAGACCCGCAAGGGTCAGTTATGTTGAGCTTCCTTTATTCCCTTAATTCATCATCATCAGAGTTAGATTCGGTTCCTGTCGTTAGAGATTTTCCAGATGTCTTTGAGGAGGTTAGGGGACTACCCCCTAAGAGAGATATTGACTTCAGGATTTACTTGATGGATAATGCTAAGCTAGCGGCATTACCCGTTAGGCACATGGCACCTAGGGAGAGGAAGGAATTGAGTAAGCAAATCCATGAGCTTTTGGAGAAGGGTTTCATAAGAAGGAGCATATTGGAGTGAGGAGCGCCAGTCGTCTTTGCTACTAAGGCGGATGGTTCTCTTCCACTTTGCGTGGACTATAGGGAATTAAATAAGCTCACAAAGAAAAACCGTTATCCAATCCCTAGGATAGATGACCTTTTTGATCAGTTAGTTAGCTCTTCGGTATTCTCTCAGCTTGATTTAGCCACGAGATTTCATCAACTAAGGGTTGCTAATGACAGCATTGATAAGACCGCGTTTAGGACTCCAGACGGCTTTTATGAGTGGTAGGGTATGCCTTTTGGGCTAACCAATGCCCCAGCCTACCTCATAGATATGATGAGTCGCATCTTTAGAGAAGTCCTAAATAAGTTTGTGGTTGTATTCGTGGATAATATTTTGGTGTTTTCCAAGAGTATGGAGGAGCATGTTATTCATCTAGAAGAGGTTCTTCATAGGCTTCATAGTCATCATTTGAGAGCTAAATTTTCGAAGTGCCACTTTTAGAGAGAGGAGGTACGTTTCTTGGGGCACGTAGTTTCGAAAGAAGGTTTGGCTGTTGACCTCGCTAAGGTAATGGCGGTGCAAGATTGGAAAGCTCCTAAGAACGTCACCGAAGTTAGAAGCTTCCTAGGATTGGCTGGCTATTATAGGAAGTTCATTAGAGATTTTGCCAAGATCTCAGCACCACTCACGCGCCTTACTAAGGAGAATAAAGCATTCGTGTGTGACATGGATTGTGAGGATTCCTTCACGAAACTTAAAAGAGCCCTTACTAGTGTACTAGTGTTAAATCTAACCGATGGAGCTAAACCTTTTACAGTATATACTAATGCATGTGGGACGGGTCTAGGAGAGGTGTTGATGCAAGAAGGGAGGGTGGTATGTAATGGAAGTAGGCAGTAGAGGATGCATGAGAAGAACTACCCTACCCACGATTTAGAGTTGGCTACTATAGTTTTTGCACTTAAGTCTTGGAGGCATTATTTGCTTGGAGAGAAGTTCGGGCTTTTCACCGACCATAAGTCATTAAAGTACCTATTCTCACATAAGGATTTGAACTTGAGACAGCAGCGATGGATGGAGTTTTTGGCATCGTATGACTTTGAGATAGCTTATACCCCTGGCAAGGGTAATGTGGATGCAGATGCGTTGAGTAGGAGGAAAGCAACCCTTAGTCCTTTGTTCGTAGAGTGGAAGAGCCTAGAGTTTATTTCTACTTTTGATTTTAAGCCCTCTATGGACATTACCCCTAGATTTCTAGCTACACTTAAGGTGAGGCCTACCGTTGTAGATCAGATTGGCTCGAGGCAGCGAGAGGATTAGGAACTTATGGATGTGATGGATAGGATTAGCAGAGGAGAGGTCTCTAGACATCTCCAACGTTATTCCATTGATAGCAAAGGGTGGCTTAGGAGAGATGGAAGGCTTTGTGTTCCCTGCGCTGGTGACTTGTTGAAAGCAGTTTTAGAGGAAGTACACCATTCTCGTATGACTATTCATCCGAGTGGTGACAAGATGTATAGGGACATAAAGAGGATGTTTTATTGGAATAGCATGAAGAAGGATGTGTCGAGTTTGTAGCTAAGTGTCTTATATGCCAAAGGGTTAAGGCAGACCAATAGAAGCCCAGAGGATTACTTCAGCCCTTGGATGTACCTGAATGGAAGTGGGACAACATTTCGATGGACTTCATAGATGGTTTACCCCATTCTAGGAAGGGGAATACTAGCATTTGGGTGATTATAGATCGCTTGACTAAAAGCGCTCATTTCATTCCGGTTAAGAGTAAGCGTACATCATCTTATTTGGCATCCTTATATGTTCGTGAAATAGTCCGACTTCATGGAGTCCCATCTAGCATAGTGAGCGATAGAGACCCTATTTTTACTAGCGAATTTTGGAGAAGCTTGCAAGAGGCTTTAGGGACGCAGCTTAGATTGAGTACGGCCTATCACCCTCAGACTGATGGCCAAACGGAGAAAGTTAATAGAGTGCTTGAGGACTTGTTGCGGATGTGCATTTTGGATTTTGGAGGAGCTTAGGAGGATCATCTTCCGTTGGTGGAGTTTGCGTACGATAACAGTACCAAGCAAGCATAGGAATGACACCATTTGAGGCTTTATATGGGATACCGTGTAAGTCACCTTCATGTTGGGTGGAGTCTACGGAGAAGTTGCTACTTGGGGCTGACATGGTTAAGGAGACATCAGAGAAGGTGGATTTGATTCGACGGAGGATAAAGACAGCTCAAGACAGGCAGAAATCTTATGCGAACAAGCGGAGGAGAGACATCAAGTTTGAGGTTGGAGACTTAGTTTTTATTAAAGTATCCCCACTTAAGAAGGTGGTAATGTTTGGGTCGAATGGAAAGTTAGCCTCCAGATTTGTAGGACCATTTCCTATATTAGAGAGAATTGGGAAGATGGCATACCGAGTGAAGTTACCGCAGAGATCCGTAGGAGTGCACGACGTTTTCCATGTTTCGCACCTGCGAAAGTGCTTACATGACTCAGCGGAGGTTGTAGAGCCTAGTCATTTAGAGGAGGTAGAAGTAGAAAGGGAAGCATCGGTTCAGCGTATTCCTACGAAGGTCATTGGACAAGACACCAAGCAACTTAGGAATAAATAAGTTCCATTAGTAAAGGTGCAATGGGAAGACGATGTTGCAGACGCTTCGTGGGAGACTGAAGAGAAGATTCATACTTCTTATCCTCATCTTTTCGATAGTAAGTTTTTGTATTTCCTATTTTCCATCTTTAGTTTTGAATTGGTTCTTTCCTTTATTATCCTTTAGGAGGGTAGAACTTAGGATTTAACCTATGGATGATATGATTTGATGTAAACAAGTTAATAGAACATGTTATGAATGATGTATGCCAGTGGTTGCAAGTGTTTGCTAGTGGATGCTAATGGACGCATATACTTACACTAGGCACTATTATCTCTTAGGGATCAGCCTAACTAGGACACTAGAGCATATGCATATGAATGTGTGCGCATTTTATTTTATTTTCCATAATTGCTATAAATGGACGATTATCACATGATTGTTGCATTTGGATTATGTTTGAAGCATGCACATAGAATTATCAGTTATCATTAGGAATTTTTGCATTCATTTGGATACATAGCACGGGAATGATTGCATAAAAGGAGGTCAACTGAATCAGTGGACCGCCTAATCTTTTGTATTAGTTAGGGACATTAACACTACACTAATTGCATAAGTAACATAAATTGCATTAGAAAACTTAAGGAAAATGGATGAATGGTTGATGATTGAGTAGTTGGGTGTAGATATTGGATGAAAATATTTAGTTCATTCTTTTATCCGTAGAGATTTCAGGGACGAAATCCCTTAAGGAGGGGAGAATGTAACAACCCGAAATTTAATTTATAATAATTAATTAACGAATAAATGAAATAATAAAATAACTTTGTGAAATTATCAGAATTGAGCCATGGGAGTTGCACCATTGTGTTTGCGTAATTTTCTGGTCAATTTCCATATATAGAACGTCAGAATCCGAGCTTATATGAGCAAGATACGGAATTAACAAGATAAACGAAATATATATATGTATATATATATAGGGAGGTCGACTATCCCAAGGCCTGGGTCGACCGGTCGGTCGACCTGGCACTATGGGCAGTCGACCTGTAGGTTGACCCGCCTACGTTTGTGAGGCAAAGGAATTTTTCCTTCGTGCTGTGCGATTTTAACACGTCAATTTCATTCTTTTGTTCAATCTAGTTCCTTCGTTCTTCCATCCGATGGCTCGTATTCAGCCTATGACGTGGTTGCATCCTATTCAATCCCCAAATCTAACGGTCTAAGATCCACTTCTACACCTATAAATAAGACCCTAGGCCTAACACTTTTTCTCATTCTAGGTTTTCTCCAATTGGGTTCACCTTTTCAGGAAGGACCCTAAACGGAATAATTTTCCAAGGTGAAAATTGTTTTAAATTAAAATATTTTACAACCCCGAGTGGATCCGGGAAGACCTAAAGGGAAGAGCTTAGGACCACAGGTGAGTGATTGTAATTATTTTAGATTTTTAAGCAATTTAAAATAATAGGGTTTCCATTAGTTGTAGTTTTTCTACGATTTTGGAAATACCTTTTTATCAGTTATTTTCAGTCTATTTCTTTTTAGCTATTCTTTTCGGTTAATTGTAGTTAATTTCTGTTAATTATAGATTTTCCGTTTAATTACAGTTATTTACAGTATTTTTAATTATTTACTGTTAATCGCTATTTATTTACATCTTTTTCCCATTTTGGGATTTTCTTTTATAACTGTCAGTTTTCTTCTATTTCTCCTTTTTCTTCGCGAATGGATTAGAATAGATTTAACGCAAATATGGATTAGACAATAAGTAAACTGAAATTACGTAAAATAAGATGTAAATTGAAATGACAGTAATAAAATCGAATTGGACTGAAATTGACCTATTTGCAAGCCTAATTATGAAGTAAAATTAGGATTAAAATGAGCAAATAAAGATGTAGCTTATTTTCACACTTAGTTTTTTGGGTTAAGTAAATAAGCTAAATTATAACATAGGTTATAATAAGAAAACAAACAGAATGAGGCTTATTTTAAGACTTAGGATAAATCAATAAGCACAAATAGTAAGAATAAAATTAAGGCTTATTTAAACAATTTATCTAAGTTAATAGCAAAGAATTAAAGTAGGACCTGTACCAAATAGCATTCCCCTATTATTTCTATGGACACGGTGTTTCACATAATCCTGAAGTGAGACGAGGGGCACGCTTATGCTGGAGCTTGAGGTAATAAGAAGACCCAATAGGTGGAACAAAAGGTAACACGAGCATGGTGGCGGTTACGCGTGCGGCTTCCATTTGGGTGCTCAGTAATCGTTATGAGTTGCAAGCGCTTAGCGTGTGCCTTTCGTAGGCACTAATGTCTACTGCATAGGGAGCTTTAGCGTCCGGTCCACATTAGATTATATGGAGTTGCAGGCCGATCAAAGGGTAGAATTAGGATTTCAGCCTAATTATAGGATTAGGAATTCAGCCTAATCAAAGCAGCTATCAAAGACAAGTGCAAACAATCAAATTTAATCAATTATTTTAATTTAGTTAATTCGTATTTATTTCCAGCTTATTCCTTATCCCTATTTCCTTTGTTTCCTTTTATATACTAGAACTGTTGTAAAGTCTATTACTTTTACTTTGCTTACAGATTCTAGTAATTACTATCATTCACCAGACTTTTAGTCTAACCCACTCCTCCATTTTCCCCTTTTCCCCTTTTCCCCCCATAGGCTAGCAAGAGCAAAGACGATAGATTGCAGACACTTGGAGACTTCTTTGGCAGAGATTTCTTATGTATTTCTCTTCTTTATTTTCAGTTTTTTGCCTATTCCATGTACTGGCTCTTTGTGAGGGATAGTTTGTACTCTGATATTTATGAGACTAAGGTTTTGATTTCATGAGACATATATTGGTATTTTGAGATATATGATGTATTTGGTTTTATAATTCTATATTATGAAGTTTGACTTTTAGCAAATAATTATTTTAATTGTTTCCGCTGTTTTTATCTATTTTTTCTTGTGAATCTTAGTCTCTGCTAGTTTTAGTTATACCTACAACGCACCACATCTTTTAGTGTGTCCTTTTGGGTATACTAAGGGGTGTGGAGGTGTTTCAACAGTCATCACCAGGATTATTTTCCAGCGATTGAAATGAGTTCAGTGCTATATCACCTTCAAAATCCATTTAAAACAATTTTAATCCCAATTTAAAGAATTTTCCGTTCCAAAAATAATACCACCATCATTCATTACCAAATGCCTTAGAATACTTTGTCCAAAAATCTCCGGGATTTAAATTTCAAATTCTAGCTTGAATCCAATTTAATTATAATTTATTTACATAAATTATTCTTATACAATCCCCATTTGGTTATATATAAACATTTCAAAATTTTATAATCTTATTTCGATTATAATAACAACCAAACACACCAATTATACTATAATAATTTCTAAAAAAATATTTCTTTTATATCAAAATATAATTTGGGTAAAATTATTTCATTTACCCGCTTCAAAACCATACTGTGACGGTTTACCTTGTTCGAGTGTTTAAAAATTCCTATCGAATTCGTGGCGTCCCACTATTCGACCAGAATCCGTAAAAAACTCAACAGATAAGTCAGCACAATATAAAACAATTTATATTCACTAACAAATACGCGCTCATATCTATTAATACACTCAAACTAATTCTGGAGTTCTACTTACCCTATCTCTAATGAGTAATCCCCACCAAAGCCAAGGTTCTCGCTTAACCTTCAGCTTTAATACCAAGTGTGACGACCGTGATTTTTGACCTTTGAAAATCGACACTAACACGTTCACTGTATAGAATGCCGAGCAATCGAGTGCCAAAAATACCAGATCATTATGGGTTAAGAAGAAAAGAGATAGAAGAAGAAACAGAAATAACAACAACACAGAATCTCACAGTCGCAGTGGAACAAAATATAATATACAATAACAGATTTTATACAAAAGAATATGTATCAGTCAATATACATACAAATTATCAGAGTACAACCATCAACATAGAAACCTAGACAGTTATAGTAACTTGTCCTCAAAAATGCTGAATATACAGCCTACAATACACAGCGAAATAAAATCAAGTACGTGCAATACGTCTCTGCCATCCAGCTTGTCTCCTTAGCTCCAAAGCATCCTAACCTGAATCTATAATACTCGGTCTGACCCGAGCATTATAATAAAATTAACATCCAAGTCAGTTTGGAAAACTAGCGTGAGAAAACACACTCGATTTGAATTATTACTGTTATAAAAACTCTATGAAAAACAAAGGTATCTCGTAAGACCATGCCACAAATAAACACGATGGGTTTTTACCTTACGATAACCAAAACCTTTTATAAAAAATCTCGTGGTATTATAATAGTGTCTAAGTACAAATACTTATTCAAATAGCCGAAATTGTTACATTAATTCAATTCCAGCATACTAGGCTCTACAACCAAAACCGTAAAGGTTCGTATTGGAGAATGGATTCCATACAATGACTAGGCACTGGGGTACCACCTATCATAGTACACGTCTAGAAAAATGTACCGAGGACCTTGCCAGGATCCCCTACAACACAAGACCGGCCTACCCCTAACATAGATAGTACAAAATATGTTACCAACCCGGGTGTTCCCATCCTTATCGAGAGCTCTTTTTTCCATGCAACACCGTATCCATAATTTATAATATATCCGAGGGTATCTAGAAAGGTGATAACATACCCTAATTGGGTGCGACCCACTTAGCCTTGCTGCATCTCCCCTGATTTTCAGTCATTCCAGTTGATGAGGCTTGAGGCTACGATTACCTTTTTAAGGAATTTTCACTTCGAATTCGCATCATCCTCCAATGACAATGTGTTGAAAGAATTCATCCATACAAGTCCGTTATGGGTTTAAACGAAACCGAAAACACTATTCCTACTACATCCATTTTGGAATCGTCCTCAGGGCTAGTAGCGATTAGCCCTTGCACTTCAATGATCCATCTTCGATTCCATGCCCTTGTCTTCACTTCGAAAACGTATTCGTTGGATCGAAGTTGTTTTTGGATAACTTATCCGATCCCGGTCTCTTCAAAACAACATTCGATATTTAGGTAAACTCAACCCTGGTTCTTTAGGAAATAAACAGATGAAAATAAGATCGGAGATCATCTCCTAACCGTTAGTGGACAGATATCCTTATCATCATCCTAGAAGAATGAAATGAGTTTATATGTATAGTATAACACCTTCGACGGTAACTGTACCATAAAATCCTCGTGTTTCTCTTAGATATTTCCAAAGTTATGTTTTTGGTCCATATTTGATAGTCGGTTATTTAACTATCAAATAAACAATCATTCACCCAAAGATTCATTTCCCACCGAAATCACTAAGCCTTATTTAATTTAAACTTTAAATAAATTAGATCTCTTTATCAAAAGGTATATGCTTATCTCACCGAAATAAGTATATTCACAAACCATTCCTTTTAAAAATATTTGAAAACTTTTTAAATAAATATGGAAAGCACCATGCGGTATAAACCATGGATTCACAGCTCAATTAGTACGTCTATATCCCAGAGAAATCCAAATTTAACTGCAGGCAATCTCCGCCTCTGATTTCCGCCATGAAAGTATACCATTACTTTCCAAAAACTTTATTTAATAATTAAATATACTTTTAAACAATTAAAATAATTACATAACTTTGAAACAATAATTAATTTTGATTTATTAATAAAATTCTAATCGATTTACAAGACTTGTTTATAAAACTTATAATCCACTTTGCAATTTAAAAATATTTAAATAACTAACTTTCTGAAATATTTTTATGCTAAAACATTTTTAAATTACCTAGTTTAATAATTAAAAATCCTCTTTTTAAAACAAATTCAACTTCTCGATAAAAATATATTTTTCAATTCCAATATAACTAATCTAATATTTATAAATCTCTCTCAATTTATCACTAATCGATTTACGTCCCCAATTTTATAAATCCCCTTTTCACATTTCCAAAAGTAAAATCTATCATTTTTTTATACCGATTTACCCATCTCATTATAAATTCTTACTGTGAATTTAAATCTTCAATTTATCAAATGATAATCATTTCACTTCATTTATAAACATTGTTTATAAATCCCATAGTCTCATTTCCAGTTTACAACGGTTTCACATCACTTAAATCCATTATAAATCGATTTCTTAATTAAACTCCATTTATAAATATTTTACTTCCAAAATCCCTTTTTAATTTCTTTTCAAATTCAAAATATATATTTATGGTATTTTAAAATACCAAAATCTAGGCCAGTGCTACCATAACATCTAATAAATTCAAATCACACTATAATCTATCACAGATTATTCACACATATCATATATCACTATATATGAAATTAAATTCAACATTTTTTTAAGAAATTTAGTTGGATCCCTCCAACCTGTTTTCCTACATCCACAGATGTTAATACAACATAAAAATACCAATCCCGCTTCGAGGTGGGATATCGCGGTAATATAGGGTGATCCGCTATTATGTGGGGCACATAGGTCTCATCCGCTCCAATTGGCGGGAATAATCAATCCAACTACTAATATATACTACTATATATATTATAACATCCAATTGATAATAATAATTATCAAATCATCCAATCAACCAATAATTACATTTTCAACATTTTAAATTAAACTAGCAATTCAAATATGAGTGAGATTTACTCACTTTGCTTGTAGTCGTCGCAATAGCGATTTATTTTGATTAAAATTAAACTGACGTTTAATTTTACCCAAAATTTTCACTAGATTAAATAAATTCCAATCTAGTTCCATTTTGTAGTATTTTCAGATACGAACCCAATGCCGCTTGTTCCGTCCATTTTCGACCTCGTATGAACAAGTTATGACATTTTAAAGATTGCATGAATTATTATATAATAAATTTACAACTTTTATTTTTATTTTTATTAACCTAAACAATCCTGGCCGCACATTTCAATTAGAGCAGATCACGGTCGTGTGCTTCCTCTTCTCCCTCATGTGTGAAACCCATCGTTCACGTTCAAGAACCCATAGCCGCCAATTTCCCATCGATTTATGCACCACCTACGATCGCCTAGAACACGATCCAAGACCACCAATCAAAAGCTCGTCGTGAGCTCCATCACAGGCCTCCGACCGCACCCCCAAGTCGCCGCCCATGCCTAGAAATTCGTGCTCGAACCCAGAAGAACGCGGCCATTTCCTGGCCTCGACACTCCACCAAATTCAATCACCACCGTTGGATAGGGAGATCTCGCCGTGCTCTTCATTTTGTAGTTGAAAGTTTCTTGTATAGGTGCACGGATTTGGAGATCAGAGGGAAGAAAGTGGTCATTAAAACTGTTAAAGGCGGCTAGGGTTATTGCCCTAGGGTTTTGAAGGGTACGGTCCTATATTTATAGGCAATGTCCTAAAACACTATTCATCCGAATATTTTTCGGACTCCAAACGAAGCGTGCCACCAGGCGTTTATAATGTTTTACCCCTGTTCCGAACACAATGGAATATATATTAGGAGCCAATTCCATCGCATTTGGAAGATAGTGTAACAACCCGCATATTTCACGATTATATATTTAAATGTTTTATTTAAATATAGCATCGTTAATCAGATAAAGGTACGAAATGTTACTTTTTGTAAGCAGTCGGATTGGGACTCAAGACCACCTCCATTGAGTTCAAAATGGCATTTACAACTTTTTTGAGTATAAACATTGATATGTTTGGAGTTGAGTAGAATTTTGCTATTTTTCTATTTTGGGCTTTGGGTTTGGGTTTCAGTCCACTAACCCAACATAATACCCTAACTCCTCTACTCTTCATTCATTTCATTCTTCATTTCCTAACACTCAAGCTCAAGAGAAAAATGGGGGAAAAGATTGGAAATTAGAATTCCAAAACTCTAGTTTGATTAGGAAATACAAATTCAAGTCCAAAATCAAGGAGAAGCTTACGTAAGCATCCTCTTCGTATTCTCCATCTCAATCTCTCTCTAATTTCAGAAATTTCCTATAACCTAACTTAGGAAATATTTGCTTATGATCTTAGATTGGAGCTTCTAGAGTTGAAGTTGAAGAGTAGTTGATCTTTCCTTTGCTTTAGAGCTTCTCGTTTGTTGTTTTTGGGTTTAAAGGTGAGTTCTTTAACTCACATCTACGTCTATAAATTTCATTGTTGTTAGGTATGAATTCCTAACATTTTTGCATGTTCATTTGCTTTTGATTTGAATTGATTTGGTGAATTTTCCAAATTTTGGTGTTTTGGTCCAATTTTATGAAAATCCTACTATGGATGTTTGGACATGATATTTGGGGTGTATCGAAGAGTCTATAAGGCTGGGTTGTCGCTCGGCATAAATCCCTAGTCGTCGTTGCTCATCCGATCGCTCCCGAAATGTTTTGGCCATCTTGGCCTAGGCAAATTGTTGCCCAGACCAGGTGACTAGACGTCTGGTTTAGACCTGGAGGAAAAAAAATATACGGCAGAAAATAAAAAAATGGCAGAGTCTAACTTCAGACGTCTAAATTTATGGTTCAGACGTCTGAAAGGGGTTTCAGATGCCTGCTTAGAAATTTCAAACGTCTGGGTGGTTTTCTGGAATATTTCCAAAGACCAAATCCAGACGTTTGGATTGACCCCCAAACGTCTGGAACTGTGCAGTTTTGCCTATTTGCCTAATTTTTGAGTAAATTTCCAATGTTTATCGATTTATGTCGATCTGATTAGTTGTTATCACTTTTATCGACTTTGATGACTTCTTTCTTTGGATTTTTGGAATATCCATTCTGATGGATTTGGTATCGATTTCTTTGGATTTAATTCACATCGTCGTATGTGAATTTTTGGTGATTAATTGTTTTTACAATCATTTTTGTGATTTGTCACTTTAAAATACAAAGGTTTCTATACTAGTAGTAAATATTCAAACTCTTTCATAAAGATGATTCCAACTCCATTTTTAATACAAATCTCGTTTATAAAACCGTTTTCCAATCTATTAGTATATACAAAACTTTACCTCATTCGTATGAGAAATCTAATTAAACGGCTTAGCAAAACAAGTGGTATGAAACGCTTGCGTTTACTTCGTCGGTTAATTCTTGGACCTGTTCGATTGAACTCTTGTGACAATCTTTGAGTGGAAATCTACAATTTGTTCGTAAATACTTAAGTTAAGCCAGTGGTTATGGGACATAAAGCTAAACTCATTTATTTACTAACTTAGTGTAATTGACACTTTTTATTGATCGATGATGATCATTTTGTGATTTAGACTAGCGATGTGTGACGTCTCTTTGTTTGTGTGGGGGTTAAACCCCGTTTGTGGAGTTTCAACTCGAAATTGGTGGGGTAGCGACCCATGGTCTTCGGGCCGTTTGTGGAGCTTCGGCTCAAAATTGATGGTTAGCGACCATGGAATAGCGTTTCGTTTGTGATGAACGTGTTGGTGAGTTTTCAAGCTCCCGTTTGTGATAGGCCTCCCCCCTTTTGTGATTTCTGGATTTCTAGTTGATGATTTACAGAATTTGCGTTTCACCGATTTTGATGATAGGCATTGATGGGCTCTATCAATATTTGTGTTTTGGTGAATAATTTAAAGAATGTGATTCTTTTTGGATGTTTGAGATGATTTGAGATATAGTATGATTTTCGATGTTATTTGATGTATACTTATCATAGTATGGCATTATTGTTATCATACATTTTTGTCATATCTCTTATCCTATCTCATTTTATCTGATATTTATAGCTAGACTGATCCGTTTATTATTTTCTTCTTAAATAATACTCGGGTCAGACCGAGGTATTTCAGGTGCTTCTGCTTGACTTCTTATCAGGGACCGTCACCAGAATTTTGGCTAACTACTTTAGCTTAGTAGTTTTTGTTGTTATACATTCGAGATAGAGACTCCTTGATGTATACATATTCTTTTGTCTAGCACTTGTACTTATTCTTTTGTGATGTAGTGGATCTTGTAAGACCACTACTTTCATGTACACTTCTATGTGATATATTCATATCTATTTCCACCTTAGTGATATGAATATCTATGACTGATATGTGTTATGCCTATTTCTATATTTTTTTCCGAAGTTCACATAGCCACTGTGTAGTAGATTTGAGTTTGTGTTTGATATGTCGGATTTCCTCTTAAAACGAAAAGCAAGTCATTCTATCGGACATATCGGTACTCGCGCAAAGCAATTATTATTCTTCGTGCTAGTCGACGGCATTTCCCAGTAGTGTCCTTGGCTAGTGTGAGTATAGAGGTGAGGCGTCACAGCTTGGTATCAGAGCCAATCTTCGGAACAATGTAGAATAATCTAGCAAGGATCATTGTCCTAAGTCTTTCTTAGGAATCGTGCCATAGGGTTTAATTCGAGTCTTCGTACCATTCTATCCTATTTCTTTTTATGATTCCTTGTTTTATCAATCAAGTTTGTATGATATTCATTCTGAGAATAACCTTTTTCCTCTTCATTCTTTCTTTCTTAAAGAAGAGAAATAGTTAGACCAGGTCGTCTGAGCACCGGTCAATCCAGTGCTACTCCTCGAGATGGAGTATTTATGTCTGCCCAGTAGCTTTTAGATCTTGTGAAAAATGCTCAAGCTGTCGGACCCATTCCAGAGCCTACTCATCCTAAATCTAGGTTTGCACGCTTGTGCAGTGATTACACCAACTTGGGTGGAAGACCTTTCAAGGGTTCCGAAAGCGTTATAGAAGTCCAAACTTGGCTTAGAACATGCGATCGCATCTTTTCCCGCATGAATCTTATTGATCTACATCGAGTCCAAGTGGCTTCTAGCATGCTCTAAGAAAGAGCATTAGATTGGTATGAGCTTTTGATTTCTGAAATTATTGAAGCATACCTTACTTGGGAGCAATTCCGGGAAAGGTTCGAGTTAAAGTTTGTACCGGAAACTGAAAAAGTAACTTTGGCCCGACGCTTTATTAACCTTGTTCAAGATGAATCTTCTGTGACGGACTATGTCGCATCTTTTGAATCTCTTTCTAAATATGGGGTCGAGTATATTAATACCCCATTGAAGAAAAATCGGAGATTTGTCTATGGGTTGAATAAGAACCTCAAAAAGCCATTACTCTTGAAACTAGAAGTTTCTTTTGATCAGCTTGTTGATATCGCTCTTCGACTTGAAGATGCGGATAAAGAAAGTGATGTTGAAGTTGTGGGGGCCAAACAAAACATCAATAAGAAGAGGCCTTTTAAGTTCAAGCCTTATCCCAACAAGAAAGGGAAGCAAGCAACTTCGGTAGCAAAGACTCCTACCTCTAGTCATGGAGAATGTTACAATTGTGGTTCTAAGGACCATTATGCAAACAAGTGTCTGAAGCCCCTTACTTATCGCTATTGCAAAAGTTCGGGTCATACTATATCTTCATGTCCCAAACTTCAAAGCAAGAAAGAGGGAAAGCTAAATGTTGTGCAAGCCCTTAGTAACATTTCTCTTGATCAAGGTATTTCTCATTCTATCCTTGATGGCATTATTATATTTCATGATCTTCCTATTCGAGTTCTTTTTGATACGGGTGCATCTCACTCTTTTATATTAAAAGAACTTGTTGATGCTTTGTCTTTGAATGTTATTAGCTTGATGACTTCATTGAGAATTGCGAATCCGGTTGGTGGATCCCCAACACTCAGTTTACTTTGTAAAGATGTCAAAATTATTTTATGTGATTATGCTTTTCGAGCCGATTTGCATGTTATGCGTTACTCTGGTTTCAGAATAATTTTGGGGATGGATTGGCTTAACCGTTATGAATCCCATATCCTATGTCCTGAGCGGACTATATATCTTCGACATCCTCAATCTGTTAAGCAGATTTCTCTTGTTCTTAAAGATTCAGATTCGAATTTGGTAGCATCTTTGTATTCTTTAAATCCTCATGATGATGATAATGATGATGAGGAAGATGTTATTTCCCTCATTCACGTTGTTCGTGAATTTCCTGATATATTTGAGCCCGTTTTAGGATTACCACCTAAGCGAGCAATTGAATTCAGAATTAATCTAATCCCTGGAGCTCTACCTATTACTCATCCTCCTTATCGTATGTCCAATAAGGAAAATAAGGAGATGCGTAATCAATTATCCGAATTGGAAGGAAAACAGTTTATTCGTTCTAGTTCCTCTCCATGGGGTGCTTCGGCTATTTTTGTGAAGAAATCTGATGGTACACTTAGGCTTTGCGTTGACTACCGCAAGCTTAATGATCTCACCATCAAGAATAAATATCCCTTGCCTCGGATTGATGATTTATTCGATCAACTTAGTGGTGCTAGAGTCTTTTCACAGTTAGACTTAGCAACCAGTTTTCATCAGCTTCGCATTGCAGAGGATAGTATTCCTTTGACATCGTTCCGTACTCATTATGGATCTTATGAATGGCTTGTTATGCCATTTGGTTTAACGAATTCTCCAGCTTATTTCGTTGACCTTATGAATCGAGTTTTCAAAGACTTCCTCGATTGATTTGTTATCATCTTTATCGATGATATTCTTGTTTATTCTAAAACCGAGGAAGAGCATGAAAATCATCTTCGGATTGTGTTGGAAACTCTTAGGAGCAACCAATTGAAAGCAAAATTTTCTAAATGCCACTTTTGGTAATCTCATGTGAAATTTTTAGGACATATCATTTCTGAATCCGGAATTTCTGTGGATCCTTCAAAGATTGAAGCGATTCAAAATTGGAAGAGACCGGAGAGTATGACGGAAATTCATAGCTTTCTCGGATTGGCGGGTTATTACCATAAAAGACTTTTCTAAAATTTCCGTACCTCTTACTAGTTTGACAAAGAAGGGAGTTAAATACATTTGGTCAGACAAATGTGAAGCTGCTTTTCAAAAACTAAAAGAACTCCTTTCCGATTCTCCTATTCTTGTGATTCCCGAAGGTAACCAAGATTTTATTGTTTATATCGATGCTAGTCATGTTGGTTTGGGTGCCGTTCTCATGCAAAGGGAACGTGTTATCGCTTATGCTTCTAGGCAATTAAAGCCTGCCAAGACTAGATATGCCACTCATGATTTGGAGCTCGCGGCTATTGTTTTCGCCCTTAGAATTTGACGTCATTATCTTTTGGGAGAGAAATTTGTTCTCTACATCGATCATAAATCTTTGAAGTATTTATTTTCTCAAAAAGAACTTAATTTGCGTCAACAACGTTGGCTCGAATTCCTTGCATCTTATGATCTTGATATTCTCTATACTCCCGGAAAGGGAAATCGTGTTGCCGATGCCCTTAGTCGTAAGCAACAAGAGGTTGTTTCCATGATGATATCCGAATGGAATGATCTCAAGACTTTATCCACTTGTGAGATTCAAGATCGTGAATCCAATTCGTGTTCATCTCTTGTTTTATGTAGCCTTGAGGCTCATCCTTCTCTTTTAGACCGCATTCTTGAAGCTCAAAGGCATGATCCCAAATTGGCTCTTCTTAGCCAAAGTTGTAGGGATAAAATTGATATTGAAGGTTTGAAAGACTTTGATATTGATGCTCGTGGCGGTATTCAAAAATTTGGTAGACTTATCGTACCAAACATTAGTGATCTTCAAAAAGACAATTTAGAAGATTCTCATCGTTCTAAATTTACCATTCATCCCGGTAGTAGTAAAAGGTACGCAGACATGAAGCGACTTTATTATTGGGATGGAATGAAATCTGATATTGCTAACTTTATTAAGCATTGCATGACTTGCCAACTCATAAAGACCGAGCATCAAAGGCCCGGTGGGTTATTGCAACCTTTGGACATTCCAGTTTGGAAGTGGGATCAAGTCTTCATGGACTTTATTGACGGTCTTCCCTGTTCTCGTTCGGGCCATGATAGTTTATGGGTGATTATCGATAGAATTACAAAATCCGCCCATTTTATTCCCGTTCGGTCCAATCGGACCGTACCTTTTTTGGCCAAACTCTATGTTAAAGAGATTGTTAAATTGCATGGAGTTCCTACTTCTATTGTTAGTGATCGGGATCCATTGTTTACTAGTGGATTTTGGAAGGGTCTTCAAAAAGCTTTGGGAACGAAGCTTAATTTTAGCACCGCTTATCATCCTCAGTCCGATGGACAAACCGAGCATGTGAATCAAACTCTTGAAGATCTTCTTCGTGCTTGTGTTCTTGATTTTGGTGGAAGTTGGGAGGATCATATTTCTCTTGTTGAGTTTTCCTATAATAATAGCTTCCAATCTAGTATTGGTATGGCACCTTTTGGGGCACTCTATGGGAGGCCATGCCGATCTCCTTCGTGTTGGCTTGAAGCCGGTGAGAAGCTGGTTTTAGGTCCAGATTTTATTCGTGATGCCACAGAAAAGATTGACCTTATTCGTCATAGGATGAAAGAAGCTCAAAGTAGACAAAAATCCTATGTCTATAACCGAAGAAGGAAATTAGAATTTTCTGTGGGAGATTTGGTGTTCATTCGTGTTTCACCTATGAAGGGTGTTGTGCTTTTCAGTCGATCGGGAAAATTAGCACCTCCTTATATTGGTCCATTTCCCATCAACGAACGCATTGGTTCTGTGGCTTATCGCCTTTAGTTACCGGCTCAATTTTCTGCTATCCATGACGTGATTCACATTTCTCAACTACGAAAATGCCTTAGGGATTCCGATTTTATTCTTGAGCCCGGTGTAATTGAAGAAATTGAAGTTTCACCAAATTTGACTTATGAGCAACATCCTATTCGTATCATTGCTTCGGAGGTTAAACGCCTTCGAAATAAAGATGTTCCTCTTGTGAAAGTTCAATGGTCCTCAAATCCTAAGGATTGCTCTTGGGAATCCAGAGAATTCATCGAGCGAACACATCCGGTGTTAGGTGTGTATCCAACCCCATCGAACCAACTCCAACCAACCTCGCTACTGACCGAACCAGTCGAGACCGGACCAACCCTCTACAGGCCTACCGGACCGGGATCTCACCCACGTCCCACCGAACCAGTCGAAGACCGAACCAACTCAGCTCCACGTCCCACCGAACCAGTCGAAGACCGAACCAACTCAGCTCCACATCCCACCGAACCAGTCGAAGACCGAACCAACTCAACTCCACATCCCACCGAACCAGTCGAAGACCGAACCAACCCATCTCCACATCCCACCGAACCAGCTGCCACCGGACCGAGGCGTCCCGAACCAAGACCATGCCGAACCAGATGTGCCAGGCCAGATACATTAGCCCAGGCCCACCAGCAGCTATATACATTCAAGACCCCTGCCCCCAACCTCACTCTATAAATAGAGGGGCAGGGGTACAACAATGGGGAGAAGTTTTGAGAGCTCAAGCACGGAAGGAACTTTCAAACAACTTTCTTTTACTTGTATCAAAGCTATGTACTTGTAATCAGAATAAGAGAAGAGAAATAACATATAAAGTGGACGTAGGCACATTCTGGCTGAACCACTATAAATCTGCGTGTCTTTTTTACAGTTTAGCCCCTGTTCTTTATATATTTGCATAAATCGCTCAAATCACTAAGAATAACACAAGATCCACTAAATCATACGATTTCGAGGTGTTTGTCCATTTTTTGTACAAACATTTTTGGTGCTTTCATTGAGAGCTAGAAGCTCGAAGCTTCATCCACTTAACAGTTTTCCTAACAGCATCGTTCGCTACTTGGAAAACATGCCTCCCAAACAGAGAAAAGATGTTAACAAAGGAAAAAACATCGCATCCAGCAGTCTTCCAGATCCAACTGTCACGAATCAAGTAAATCGTCCTCCTCCGGCAGCAGCAACAAATGAAGGACATGCTAGCCCAACCACTCCTGCCACAGAACAGGCTGCAGCAATTACTAGAGCAGATCTGGACAGAGTTGTGGTTGAAGTAACTAACCGCTTCACGTCCCAGCAGGAAGCCTTGGTGGACCATCTCATGTCACGCTTAAGGAATGCTGAAGAATCCAACCGCAACACTGAATCATGGGGCGAATCCCAGTCTGGAGGATCTCAGAGACAACAAAGATGTTCCTTCTTCGAAGGAGCTAACGGCAGAAGTAGCCGTGGTAGGAGCCGAGACCGAGCACAGCCCGAAGTTAGGCCTGAGGAAGCGTTTGGTACCGAACCCAACGGGGAAGGTACCGGGCGAAGGTCAACTGTAGCTGAGCCTGTCATGCTGCCTAACCACAGAAACGCCGGTGAACGGGGCCGAGCTAGAGTCCAGCCCGAAGTTGGACCCGAGGAAGTGCTTAGATCAGAACCCAACAGGGGGAGATCAAGGCAAGGGCCAACTGTAGCTGACCCAAGCATGCTCCCAGAAGATCAAAGGCAGCCACTGGAAAATATGAGGAATGATAGACGATACCATCCCTACAGGTCATCTGGACGGAATCAATCCCACAGAACAGAACCAAACTCATTTCTATCTGCTCCAAGTTCTGATGAAAGGATGGCACGCTTATTCAGAGAGTGTGTCCAACGGGAGCAAAGAGATCGAGGGATAGGCGCTAGGGTAACCAGCCCTTTCGCCCGCAATATCGAAATTGCTATCACCCCCCGAGAATGGAAGATGCCAACAATGGAACCCTACAAAGGAACCTCCGATCCCGTTGTACACTTACAAAGGTACACGCAGCATATGCTCATGAGTGGAGCAACAGAGGGAGTACTATGCAAATGCTTCCCGCTCTTCTTGGCTGATCTTGCTACTGCCTGGTTCTGTCATCTACCCCAAGGATCCATCAGCTCGTGGGAAATGTTGAAAGAAAAATTTATCAGTCAATTCCGCATTCTTGTGGAGCAACCTAAGGACGCTTATTCCTTATCCAGCGTCAAACAGAAACCTGGAGAAAAGCTGCAGCAATACCTAACCAGATTCAACGCCGCAGCAGCCGCAGTTCAAGATGCCGATGAGAAGCTTATCCTAATGGCCCTCTGCAGTGGTGTGCATCCGGACACTAAATTTGCTAGAAGATTGACAAAAGAAAAACCAGCTACTTTACCCGATTTCTTCCATGAAGCCGGAAAATACATGAGGCTTGAGGATGCTGCCGTTGAGGGGCAGTCCGGACAGCAAAATAAGACGACCCATGGCAATGCCCCTGCTGTGGCAAGGGACGTTCGAAGAAATGATTCCAGAGACAATGCTGGGGGCAAGAAGGTAGAAAAGCGCCTATATCGGCCAGGACCAAGATTCGACACTTACACCCCTTTGAACGAGACCGTCGAAAATATCTTCCTTGCCACCCAAGGCGAAGTTAGATAAAAACGCCCACCATACAAGAAAGACTCAGATAACGCACAGAAGTCTGGAAAATTCTGCCACTTCCACGAATCTCACGGACATGATACCAACGAATGCCATCATCTCCGAGATCTGATTGAGGAACACATCAGAAGGAAGAAACTGGAACGTTATGTAAAAATTCAAGACAGGACTCCAGCTCCTGCCAATGAAAACCCAAGGCTACCCTCACCAGGGACCGACAGAGGAAACCGCAATGCTAGCAGCTCTAGTCAAGAGAAGATAGTGGTCCATACCATCTCAGGAGGTCCGCACATCGCAGACAGAAGTTGGAGAGAGATGGAAAGATATGGGAAGTCGCTTAGAGACAATAAAGACTGTGTCAATACGGTTATAGAAGAGCGCCACCCAAAGCGGAAAGAAAGTGATGACATCACATTCAGTAAGCGTGACCTAGAAGGAAGACAGTACCCTCACATGGATCCCATGGTTATCTCTGCCCGACTCGGTCCCGTCGAAGTTTACCGAATCCTGGTAGACACTGGAAGCTCTGTAAATATCCTGTTCAAACATGCATTCGACAAAATGAAGCTATCAATGAAGGATGTATCTCCCTGCGATAAACCACTACACGGTTTCACTGGAGATGCGAAGATGCCCCTCGGGCAGCTGGACCTCTTTGTTGAGATTGGAAGCCATCCCCGCTCCGTTGTAAGGAAACAGACGTTTGTGCTGATAGAAAACCATTCGGCCTACAACGCCTTCTTAGGAAGACCAGCCTTGTCTGACTTCCAGATTGTCCTAGCCCCATGGTGCCTGAAAATGAAATTTCCAACAGACAATGGGGTAGGGGAAGTGGAAGGAGACCAGGATATTGCACGAGACTGCTATGTAACCGAACTTCGCAACAACCACAGGAAAGATAAAGGGAAAGGTGTAGAGATTGCCCTCTGCACAAAAAGCCTTGAAGCATAGCAACTAAAGAAAGCCCCTCCTCTTCGATACACCAGCGACCCTTTCAATGAATTAGACCCTAGGGACAAAGAGGAGGAGGCCACCGCCGAGCCTGCAGAGGCTATGGAGTTTATATCTGTAGACAAGCACGACTCAAGTAGGCTACTGAAAATTGGGTCCCAGCTGAAAGCTGAATTGAAAGAACCACTCATTGATTTTCTCCGCCACAACTTGGATGTATTCGCTTGGTCACACGCTGACATGACCGGAATCTCCCCCGACATAGCATGCCACGTATTAAACATTGATCCTACCAAGGCGCCTGTAAAACAAAAAAAGAGAAGTATGGGGGCAGAGCGATCAGCAGCCCTCGATGAAGAAGTAAAGAATCTACTCGCCAATGACTTCATACGAGAAGCTGTTTACCCAGAATGGATCGCCAACCCGGTACTAGTAAAGAAGGCTAATGGGAAGTGGCGGACCTGCATTGACTTCTCCAACCTAAACGACGCCTGCCCAAAGGATTGCTTCCCGCTTCCCAGAATCGACCAACTTGTAGACAGCACAGCCGGGCACGAACTCCTATCTTTTATGGATGCATACTCAGGATATAACCAAATTCCTATGCATGCTCCCGACCAAGACCACACTAGTTTCATCACCGACCGGGGTTTATACTGCTACAAAGTGATGCCTTTCGGACTTAAAAATGCAGGAGCCACCTACCAGCGCCTCGTCAACAAGATGTTTGCAGGGCTAATAGGACAAACTATGGAAGTATATGTGGATGACATGCTGGTAAAGTCAAGGAAGGCCAAAGATCACGTAAGCCACCTAGGCGAGATGTTTCAAGTACTTCGGCAATATGGAATGAAGTTGAATCCACTAAAATGCTCCTTCGGTGTGTCGTCAGGGAAGTTCTTAGGATTCATCGTTCATGCCAGAGGGATAGAAGCAAACCCTGAACAAGTCCGAGCGCTAAGGGATATCAAGATACCTTTCACCCGAAAGGAAATGCAAAGCCTAAATGGAAAAGTGGCCGCCCTAAGCTGATTCATCTCCAAGGCAACGGACAAGTGCGTCCCCTTTTTCGAAGCCCTAAAGAAAGATAAAGGAAAGTTCGAGTGGACTGACGAATGCCTGACCGCTTTCCTTCACTTAATCGAACACCTCCAGAAACCACCGGTGCTCTCAACTCCAAGCGAAGGAGAAGAATTATACCTTTACCTTGCTGTGTCATCTCACGCTTTAAGCACTGCCTTGGTAAGGGAAGACAACCGCACGCAACGACCAGTTTACTTCGTCAGTAAAAGGTTTACTGGGGCAGAAGTCAGATATCCTAAACTTGAAAAGTTAGCATACTGTTTACTAATCACTTCACGAAAACTACGTCACTACTTCCAATCCCATTCCATCAAAGTTTTGACCGATCAACCACTGAGGTAGGTACTCCATCGTCCCGACACTTCCGGGCGACTACTTAAATGGTGCATTGAGCTGAGTCAATATGATATCACCTATCACCCTCGCACCGCCATCAAGGGACAAGCCATGGCTGATTTCATTGCAGAGTTCACTACTAGCGAGGATAAGGAGCAACTGGAAATAACAGAAGATATCAAGTGGAATCTCTTTGTGGACGGTGCATCTAACAAACAGGGCTCGGGGGCAGGTGTGGTAATAATCACTCCCAGGGGAAATAAACTACACTATGCTATAAGGTTGGAGTTCGCTGCCACCAACAACGATGCAGAATATGAAGCAGTGATAGCTGGACTAGAAATTGCCATAGAAATCGGAGCCAATTCTTTGTGTCTTCACAGCGATTCTCAACTTATTGTTAATCAAATACTAGGAGAATTCCAAGCTCAAGAGGAACGACTCATAGCATATCTAAAAAAGACCAAGTTACTTCTCAGCCGATTGGACCACTACTTAGTCAAACACGTCCCTCGGGAGGAGAACCGAGAGGCCGACGAATTAGCAAAGCAAGCAAGTGTGAGAGACATCACCATCTTCGGGGCAGTAACCATCTCAAAGCAACTGGCCCCGAGTTTTGAGCAAGTGAATTTGATAGCTGCAATCGAAGAAGCAACTTGGATGACTCCCATCCGAGATTACCTACAAAGTGGCACTCTACCCAACGGGCGTAACGAAGTCAAGAAAATCTTGAGGAGAGCATCCCGCTACACAATACAAGAAGACATCCTCTATCGGCGTGGATTCTCTAACCCGTTATTAAGGTGTGTCGCTGGGAGAGAAGCCAAGGAGATCTTATCCAACATCCATCAGGGGAGCTGTGGAGATCACACCGGAGGGCAAACGTTAGCAAAAAAGATACTCCGATACGGATATTTCTGGCCCACCTTAAGCAAGGACGCCTTAGATTTCGTCAAGAAGTGTGACAGATGCCAAAAGTTTGCTAAGATCCCTCGGCTACCAACAACCGAGATTACTCAGATGACCAGCCCTTGGCCCTTCGCAATATGGGGAATTGACTTAATCGGCGAGCTACCAATGGGCCGAGGCGGGGCCAAATAGGCTATAGTGGCAGTTGATTATTTCACTAAATGGGTGGAAGCGGAACCTCTAAATAAAGTATCTTCAGCAAAAGTTATTAACTTCTTGATCAAAAATGTTCTATGCAGGTACGGAGTACCACTCAAAATCATATCAGACAATGGACTTCAGTTTGACAGCGAGGAATTCGCCAACTGGTGCCAAGAACACAGAATTCATAAAAGCTTCTCATCCGTAGCATATCCCCAGGCAAACGGACAAGTCGAAGCAGTCAACAAAATTCTGAAAGCTCTGATCAAAAAGAAGCTCGAAAAGTCAAAGGGTGCTTGGGTGGATGAACTCCCTACGGCACTATGGGCCTACCGCACATCTTTCAGAACATCGACAGGGCACACTCCTTTCTCTTTGGCATACGGATCGGAGGCTATGCTCCCAGTAGAAACTATTGTGCCTTCCCACCGTCGGATCCACTATAACCCAGAAGAGAACGAAGAACTCCTTCACATGTCTTTGGATCTAATCGAGGAGAGAAGAAACGATGCAGTCCTCAAAACAGCAGCCCACAAGCAAAAAGTGGCAGCACAATACAACTCCAAAGTCAAGCATCGTACCTTACAAGAGGGGGATCTTGTCCTCAAGCGAATCTTCCCTCGCCCCGGAGCACTAGACCCGATCTGGGATGGACCATATGTAATTCATAAAGATCTCCACAACGGAGCCTATATTTTGTCAACAGTGGACGGAGAGGTGTTCCAGAGGGCATGGAACATCCAACACCTCCGTCGATACTTTTCTTAACTTGTATTGCCCATATGAAGTGAATTAACAAAGAGAATCAGTGGACGTAGGCCTTTTCGTGCCGAACCACTTTAAAAAACCTTGCCTCTTTTTTAACTTGTTCCTTTATATCTTGGCTACTTGTTAACTTTATCCTTTTCTGTTGAACGAAATCCTACGCGTATAGCATCTCCACTCAAAGCACCTCACGGCGCGACTTCACCTGGGCAAAACCCAACAGGTACTATGCGAATCTATGCCCTCGCCTATGAGACACTTTTGCCCCAGCATCCCTCTACTGCGGGTTAACTCATTGCTCGCGACGGCCCTTAAAGCCAACTGTAATGAGCCGATTATAAGCCACCGAGAAGGCCGACTATAGCCGAGGCAGCTCATTACGGCGTTAGGCTCGCCGGCAACTGTGAACCGACTATAAGCCCCAACATAAGGTGTGGCCAGCCAGGGGCAGTTCACAGTTGACGATCGGCACCCACGCTAGCCGGCCACAGTAAATCGAATAATACCCACGATTACGGGCCATAATGGCCCGGGTAGTTACTGTGCGCGATCTCGGCTCCGATGTGTCTTAAGTACGGCTGTGGTAAAAAAGAATTAACTCCCCGCGGAGGCGTAAGATGGGTGACAAATGTCTCCAAGACCCACAGCTAGGGAAAGTGACTACAAAACCCGTTTGCCACGAACTTAAGCACATCGAAGGCCTTCCGTGATTGGAAGTTTTACTATTTCACATATTTCAATTTTACTTAAAAAGCTTTCCTCCTATCCTCTATAACAATCCATAAAGTACAAGATACGAAGTAGAAGACACTCGCCAATGGATGCGTGGATCCACAATCAGATGGCAGGGTATTCAACTACTTTCCATGCTCAGTCATTCAAGATATTCGAAACTGCCATCTACAAACAGAACATGAAAGGCGGTATTTTCTTCCTTTATGTACAGATGCATGACTATAATTTGTTCACACCACACACTAATATTACAAGTCATGAAATTATGTTTTAAAACCAAAACCTGACATCAAACACAACTCAATTGCAAGAATACGCATAGCTATATTTCTCATACGACATGTCGAAAAAGCAACAAACATTCAAGAAAATCAGCCCAAGTTAAAGAATTACACGTCAAAAATAAGACTATTTATTACAAGTGGCAAAATATTATAACCCAAAGGCTACTTTACTATTTTTCGACTAACATGTACAACCCTGTCAAACCCACAAAAAGAGTTTTTTCAGATATAATCAAGGGGCCGGCTGCAGTGGAGCTTTATCCTTGTCCTGTTGACCCCCTGCCCAGTCAAAGAAAGGACTCATTAGCAATAAGCAACCAAGTTGATGGAGAAACTAAAAAGAGAGACTTACCAGCGCCTGCTTCCTGACTATCCTGATCGTCATCCTCTACCTGCACGCCTACCTCCTCAGCGGCAAGCAACCGCATACCTTCCTTCACCGCCACCTTCTCCTCCTTGGCAAACTGGGCAGTGACCGCATCCATGCTGAAGGCCACACCACCATCTTTATCCGCATCGGCCTTGGCCTCCTCCAGAGCCCGAAGATAGATCTTAGCCATGATCCTGGGATAATCATCCATCCAGGATAGGTTGCCCTGCTTCCAGGTTCGGAAGTACATATCCTGAAGCATTTCGTCCATCATCCCCTCATTCTCCTCAAACTCCCTCGTCCGGGCCTCGGAAGCCAACAACCTCCCAACGGCAGCATCTCTCTCTGATCGGTATCTCGAGCAGTCGGCTAGAAGGGATCCCCGCATTGCCTCCATCTCCTCCCTCAACTTAGCTTGAGCAAGCTCTGCAGCCTCAAGTTTCCCGGACAATTCCTCCACCTGCTCAAGATCCGCTTTCCGAACCTCGTCCACCGTGGCAATAGCCATGTCAATCCGTTCTTTGCAAGTAGCTTCCATTTTTCGCAATTCGGCCCGACTGGCCTCTTCCATGGTTTTCCTTAATCGTCCAGTAGCAGCCCCATGCTGAGAAATCTGAATAGCCTGATCCGCAAGCTGTTTGGCCTGATCCGAAACCACCAATCGAAGTCGGATATTGGCGCTCCCAATCTCCTCTCCGGCCTTAACCAGCCGGGCATGATGCCCCATCAGCTTCTTGGTCTCCTCCGCCACCCGATCAATATTAGCCTTAGCCTCGTCTCCCATAGTGATTATACGAGTAGTGAGTAAATCGAGATCTAAGGACTTAGCTTCATCAAGTACTCGTACCATGGGGTTACGGGGGAGAAGGTGTTCACCAGTGACTTCGTCAAAAGTAATATCATGAGAGCTTGGATCCAGATCAGGATGACCCGCAAATGGATTACGAGCCAAGTCAGGACGGTCAATATGAATAACAGAAGGGTTTCCGGACGGGTGCGGAGAAGGCACAAACTCGCTATCCTCCTCCGTGATATCATGAAGAGGCTGAGCCGGGAGCTGAGGACCAGGCGAAGGTTCGGATAAAGGACGATTCCTCTTTCTCTGCTGAATACCCTCTTCGATAACCCCGAGAAGAGGACGGTAGCCGACTACATCCCCGGAGCGGTGGGTCGAAGGCTTCGGCTTGACAGAAGTTTTGGAAAGCTTGTACTGTTCAAGCCTGTGCCGAAAATCTGAGGCTTTGACCATTTTACCTGCTCCTGATATGAAGAAAAAGTGTTACAAGCATATATTGTTCTATACTTCGAGAAAACACGGCAAATTAAAAGGAGAGAAACACATATGTGGTTGTACAAACCCTGGGGAGGAGTAGGATACTGCAATAGGTCCTGGATTTCATTCCAGGATGGGAGCGGGTCATAAAATATTCCTAAGTCCCTATCATTAGTGAAGCATGCAGGAGTCAAGAGTTCACCTTGAGTCGTCGGAGCCACCCTGGCTGGAATGGTCTGGGAAGACTCGCTTGCACCGGTCCCGGCCTTGTCCGCTTTCCCGGTTTTCTCTGCCAAAGCCAGATCTCCGTCCAGCCCCTTGAAAGCCTGGTGGAACGCATCGTCCGTCCACTCCTGAATCTCGCCCGCTTGCCCAGGAAGCAAGGCCCCGATGCCGTCGCCACCTTTATCACCTTCCCGACCACCTCCACCCTCGCCTCTTTCCTCCTCTATGTCTTCCTCCTCCCGGGTAAGTGGACAATTGCTGGGGGAAGGACCGTCCGACTTCTTGAGTTTCTTACCTCCGACAGCTGGAGGTTTTGTGAAAGGTTTCCTCTTGCTACTCTCTACCGTAACACCTTCCTTGGTCTGAGCAGCCGCCCTCTCCTCCGCCGTTTCCCTCAGCTTAACTACTGACTGCTGTGGAAGGATTAAGTTATATTCCAGAAGAATCGCATTTCTGATCAAGAAGGCAGATGATCTATATTTCCCAAGAATAGCTTCTATCTCAGCCGCCGTCTGAACCAGGCGGTCAGTCTCCACAACCGGAAAGCCACCTGTCGCTAGCAAAAATGAGAAAGTATGAGAAGAAGCATCGCAATCGGAATATAAATTATAAATAAAAGCATCAACTTACATTCAGAAGTAAAGCGCCGGATTGAAACGGAGTCATCCCTAACAAAGAACCACTCTTTCTTGAACATGCTGAATTTAGAATACAGATCCAAGACCGGTTTGAAGGTCACGGCTGACTCCAAGCTAATGTATGGGGACCCCTTCTTATAGCCCCTCAAATTATACAAGTACCGGATCTCCCGGTTGGAGGGAGCACGACCATACTTCCTTTGGAAAATGACGAAGAGGCTCACCAGGATAGCATAGGAGTTGGGTTGAAGCTGGAATGGGGCCACCTTGAGATATGTGAGGAAGCTGGCTACCCAAGCGTTAAGAGGAGGAATGGCACCACACATGCAGTGGTATCTGCTGTAGGCGAAGTACCCTTCGGGAGGATCATACGGCATAACATCTCTCCCAGGCAATAGCAAGCGTGCCCTATCGATTCCAAAGGATCGGGAAATGACATCAAGCTGCTCCTCCTTGAGGGAGCTAGGAAAGCAATCGGGCGGGGAGTTCAGAAGCTCATGAGGGCCGTACCCGTCCACTAGAGATCTCGGGGAAGATCCGCGACGTTCTGGTCCTGGCTAAGCTGGGGGCACGGTAGAAGAACCTCCTTCACCCTCAGACTCCTTCCTCTTTGATCGAGTTTCTACCCTTTGAGACATGTATCTACGACATAAGAAAAGCATGATGTTAGCACAAAAAGTATGGGAATATAAACGCATAATTATCAAGTGCCATTCGGTGTTTAAATCTTCAAGTTCCGTTCGGTTGGTCAAACTTCCGAGTTTCGTTCGGCACTAGCTCATTCGGTGATACAATACAAGGAAGCATTCGGCATTTTCGTGTTCATTCGGCAAAAGGATATGTACCTGACTCAGCACGAGATTGATTCGGCAGGGGTTTGATTCGGCAAGGGTTTGATTCGGCAAGAGTTGATTCGACTCTCTTTTGATTCGGTAAAGAATAACGAAGGAGTGTGGCCCCTATTTATAAACATACCCAGAACAGCCGAACCAGATGGTTCCGCACTCGGAATCGAATAAAGCTATACCCAATTCAAAAAAAAAAAAACAAAGCGCGACATATGCCGGCATATGCCCCACTTTGAGGGGCAAATGTTAGGTGTGTATCCAACCCCATCGAACCAACTCCAACCAACCTCGCTACTGACCGAACCAGTCGAGACCGGACCAACCCTCTACAGGCCTACCGGACCGGGATCTCACCCACGTCCCACCGAACCAGTCGAAGACCGAACCAACTCAGCTCCACGTCCCACCGAACCAGTCGAAGACCGAACCAACTCAGCTCCACATCCCACCGAACCAGTCGAAGACCGAACCAACTCAACTCCACATCCCACCGAACCAGTCGAAGACCGAACCAACCCATCTCCACATCCCACCGAACCAGCTGCCACCGGACCGAGGCGTCCCGAACCAAGACCATGCCGAACCAGATGTGCCAGGCCAGATACATCAGCCCAGGCCCACCAGCAGCTATATACATTCAAGACCCCTGCCCCCAACCTCACTCTATAAATAGAGGGGCAGGGGTACAACAATGGGGAGAAGTTTTGAGAGCTCAAGCACGGAAGGAACTTTCAAACAACTTTCTTTTACTTGTATCAAAGCTATGTACTTGTAATCAGAATAAGAGAAGAGAAATAACATATAAAGTGGACGTAGGCACATTCTGGCTGAACCACTATAAATCTGCATGTCTTTTTTTACAGTTTAGCCCCTGTTCTTTATATATTTGCATAAATCGCTCAAATCACTAAGAATAACACAAGATCCACTAAATCATACGATTTCGAGGTGTTTGTCCATTTTTTGTACAAACATCCGGACTTACTCTCTCGTGCTCATTAAGGGGAACTTCTCATTTCAAAATTTCTTCTTTTTGTGTTGTTATGCTTTAGTATGGTTGTTACTTTTTATTTTTTTCCTCTTAATTATTGCGAGGACGCAATTTCTTTAAGGAGGGGAGTCTGTAACAACCCGCATATTTCACGATTATATATTTAAATGTTTTATTTAAATATAGCATCGTTAATCTGATAAAGGTCCGAAATGTTACTTTTTGTAAACAGTCGAATTGGGACTCGAGACCACTTCCATTAAGTCCAAAATGGCATTTACGACTTTTTTGAGTATAAACATCGATATGTTTGGAGTTGAGTAGAATTTTGCTATTTTTCTATTTTGGGCTTTGGGTTTGGGTTTCAGCCCACTAACCCAACATAATACCCTGACTCATCTACTCTTCATTTATTTCATTCCTCATTTCCTAACACTCAAGCTCAAGAGAAAAATGGGGGAAAAGATTGGAAATTAGAATTCCAAAACCCTAATTTGATTAGGAAATACAAATTCAAGTCCAAAATCAAAGAGAAGCTTAGGTAAGCATCCTCTTCATCTTCTCCATCTCAATCTCTCTCCAATTTCAGAAATTTCTTATAACCTAACTTAGGAAATATTTGCTTATGATCTTAGATTGGAGCTTCTAGAGTTGAAGTTGAAGAGTAGTTGATCTTTCCTTTGCTTTAGAGCTTCTCGTTTGTTGTTTTTGGGTTTAAAGGTGAGTTCTTTAACTCACATCTACGTCTATAACTTTCATTGTTGTTAGGTATGAATTCCTAACATTTGTGCATGTTCATTTGCTTTTGATTTGAATTGATTTGGTGAATTTTCCAAATTTTGGTGTTTTGGTCCAATTTTATGAAAATCCTACTATGGATGTTTGGACATGATATTTGGGGTGTATCGAAGAGTCTATAAGGCTGGGTTGTCGCTCGGCATAAATCACTAGTCGTCGTTGCTCGTCCGATCGCTCTCGAAATATTTTGGCCATCTTGGCCTAGGCAAATTGTTGCCCAGACCAGGTGACCAGACGTCTGGTTTAGACCTGGAGGAAAAAAAATACGGCAGAAAATAAAAAAAGGGCAGAGACTAACTTCAGACGTCTAAATTTATGGTTCAGATGTCTGAAAGGGGTTTCAGACGTCTGCTTAGAAATTTCAAACGTCTGGGTGGTTTTCTGGAATATTTCCAAAGACCAAATCCAGACGTCTGGATTGACCCCCAAACGTCTGGAACTATGAAATTTTGCCTATTTGCCTAATTTTTGAGTAAATTTCCAATGTTTATCGATTTATGTCGATCTGATTAGTTGTTATCACTTTTATCGACTTT
Organism: Allium fistulosum; assembly: GCA_030737815.1. Classification (NCBI taxonomy): domain Eukaryota; kingdom Viridiplantae; phylum Streptophyta; class Magnoliopsida; order Asparagales; family Amaryllidaceae; genus Allium; species Allium fistulosum. The sequence goes on along the minus strand of CM060905.1, from coordinate 489,026,411 downwards.
GATGACTTCTTTCTTTGGATTTTTGGAATATCCATTTTGATGGATTTGGTATCGATTTCTTTGGATTTAATTCACATCGTCGTATGTGAATTTTTGGTGATTGATGGTTTTTACAATCATTTTTGTTATTTGTCACTTTAAAATACAAAGGTTTCTATACTAGTAGTAAATATTCAAACTCTTTCATAAAGATGATTCCAACTCCATTTTTAATACAAATCTCGTTTATAAAACCGTTTTCCAATCTATTAGTATATACAAACCTTTACCTCATTCGTATGAGAAATCTAATTAAACGGCTTAGCAAAACAAGTGGTATGAAACGCTTGCGTTTACTTCGTCGGTTAATTCTTGGACTTGTTCGATTGAACTCTTGTGACAATCTTTGAGTGGAAATCTACAATTTGTTCGTAAATACTTAAGTTAAGCCAGTGGTTATGGGACATGAAGCTAAACTCATTTATTTACTAGCTTAGTGTAATTGACACTTTTTATTGATCGATGATGATCATTTTGTGATTTAGACTAGCGATGTGTGACGTCTCTTTGTTTGTGTGGGGGTTAAACCCCGTTTATGGAGTTTCAACTCGAAATTGGTGGGGTAACGACCCATGGTCTTCGGGCTGTTTGTGGAGCTTCGGCTCAAAATTGATGGTTAGCGACCATGGAATAGCGTTCCGTTTGTGATGCACGTGTTGGTGAGTTTTCATGCTCCCGTTTGTGATAGGCCTTCCCCCTTTTGTGATTTCTGGATTTCTAGTTGATGATTTCTAGAATTTGTGTTTCACCGATTTTGATGATAGGCATTGATGGGCTCTATCAATATTTGTGTTTTGGTGAATAATTTAAAGAATGTGATTCTTTTTGGATGTTTGAGATGATTTGAGATATTGTATGATTTTTGATGCTATTTGATGTATACTTATCACAGTATGGCATTATTGTTATCATACGTTTTTGTCATATCTCTTATCCTATCTCATTTTATCTGATATTTATAACTAGACTGATCCGTTTATTATTTTCTTCTTAAATAATAATCGGGTCAGACCGAGGTATTTCAGGTGCTTCTGCTTGACTTCTTATCAGGGTCCGTCACCAGACTTTTGGCTAACTACTTTAGCTTAGTAGTTTTTGTTGTTATACATTTGAGATAGAGACTCCTTGATGTATACATATTCTTTTGTCTAGCACTTGTACCTATTCTTTTGTGATGTAGTGGATCTTGTAAGACCACTACTTTGATGTACACTTCTATGTGATATATTCATATCTGTTTCCGCCTTAGTGATATGAATATCTGTGACTGATTTGTGTTATGCTTATTTCTATACTTGTTTCCGAAGTCCACATAGCCACTATGTAGTAGCTTTGAGTTTGTATTGATATGTCGGATTTCCTCTTGAAACAAAAAGCAAGTCATTCTATCTGACATATCGGTACTTGCGCAAAGCAATTACACAGATGGTCGCTCCTCAACAGCCTTATTCTTCGCGCTAGTCGACGTCATTACCCAGTAGTGTCCTTGGCAAGTGTGAGTATAAAGGTGGGGCGTCACAGATAGGTTTTCAAATCGACTTATTTTAATTAAATTTCACTTAAATAAATTTCCACGCGTTTCAGCTTAGCATGACCAAACCGTAAATCCGATTGACGTGAAATTTGAAATCCTATTATAACTCACTATTACGGATCCAATGAAACTAGTTTCGTCGAAATCCGATAGAGTGTCGAAAATGGCTATTTTTATGCTTTAGTTAATTATTAAAATTTCCAATTTCTGTAAATTAACTTTTAATTCAGTATTAAAAGTTTCCTCCATGCTAATTCAAATAGAATTTATATCAACATTAGAAATCATTTTTGATTCATACCCAACTCAAATTCAATTATACACACAATTCGAATATTAAATTCACTATTCCCGAATCACGATAAATGGTTATATTTGAAATTTAATTCAGATTTTCCAATTCTACCAAAATTTGCATATTCAAAATCAAATAATATTTCAAATTCAACATTTAAGATAAATTAAATGTTTAAAATCAAAGACTAAAATCCGGGTCGTTACATTCCTCCCCCCTTAAAAGAATTTCGTCCCCGAAATTGCTAAGGTATGACGGATGATCAAAACCCAATAACTTATCAAAACTCACTTAGTTAAAACTTGATATTCATTTTTCTAAACCTTTTAGTTTCATCCCAACATTTAGTTTTCACTTCTGATTCAAAACCATTTCTTTCAATTTCAATTCAAAAATCGACCATTTTAAGTTAACAAATATTTTCCAAAAAATTTCAAAATTTTTCTAACACCCTAAATTTTCGAAATTTTTTGGCAGAGTCTCCCTTGTATAGAGAGCCTTTTGCAATATGACAAGAGAGATAAAAATATATACATCGACCCACACGGTCGCAAAACAAAATATATATCAATATTTATATCTTTGCGGTATTTAATCTGAAAACGTACCTTTTATAAGCATTTTTAAGCGAGCGGCTTATTTTATATGCAATTTGCACAATCAAACTCAAGCAAAACAACACCATGTACCTATACTAACTCGATTTTAAACACGTAAGTACCAAAACATGAGATTTTAATAACACTTCATTTATTTAGCTAGTTAAACACATAAATTTCATAAACAATGCATCCTAACATGTAATCATAAGCAATTATAAGGTTCCGATACTAATTTAGATACTTTCAGTCGATCCATATACTTTTCATTCAATTTGAAATGATTTACAACCTAATTATTTGCATTCAATCCATATTTATACCAAAAAATTCATATCCATTCCAAATTGATTTCAAAATCAATTTATTCACTTTCCATTTATTCGCAGAATTTTATTTCCTTCCGTTTACGTCAAACGACAATTTTTCTATGCAAATTCGGTGCTATTCATTTAATAAAATAACCATTTCAGTTTATAGCTATTTCAAATTGATTCCAAATCAATTTATATTAAGTTCTATTCCATTTCAAGTTGATTCTCAATCAATTTATTTACATTCCATTCATATCCACATTCATTATATTCAAATCCATTTTATTAAGCTCGGAAACATTCCATGCTAATTTATTTATGAACCATTTCATACATTTATTTAAACCAAGCTTCCATCCAAAATATTAACTTAAGTTAATTCATTTACTCCCAATTAATTCAACTTTATAACTTAAGTTTGTTTCCCTTGCCATCAAATTCCAATTCAAATTTTTGATTTGATTTTTATTCGATCAAATTCCATTCCATTTACAAATTAATTAAATTTGTTCATTCACCCAATCCACTTCAACTTAACTTCAAGCTCGAATTCATTTTAAACAATATCCAATGCCATATTCAATTTATTTACACTTAAATTGAATTTATTTATAACTCAAGTTCCACATTTCAATTTATTCAATTTCATTCAACCCAAGTCCCATTTCAATATCTGATTCATTGTTTAATTCTTCTAATCGGTTTGCTTTTATTTTATATTTCACAGTTGGATTTTTATTTCAAAATTCATTCTATTTAATCCACTTGAGTTCTTATCCACTTTATAATTCAAGTTTGAACTTTTATTTCTTCACCAAAACATCGAACCATTTTTTTTATTTTGGTTGTTTTATTTCATTAATTCCAATTTTGTAAGCTATTTAACTTATTTGCTCACAATTCCAAAATTTTCACTTAAAATTTTATTCCATTCGAATTTTATAACTTATGGTCATACAATCGCTTTATAATTCAAACTCTATATTCAATTCAATTCGATAACATTTCTAATTCCAATTCAAATTTTATTTAACTTAACTTAAGTTAAATTCCAATTCATACAATTTATTTTCCATATCTTCATAAATTCTTTATTTGAGTTGATTCCATTTCAAATTTTATAACTTCTAGTTATATATCCATTTCACAACTCAAATTTATATTCAATATCTTCCATTACATTCAATTCAATCAACTATTAATATTTGTCTCAATTCATATTACTAGTTTCCTTCATTATACACATCCAATTCTTTTCAATTCAATTCATTTAATTATTTCACTTTACTAATTATTCCATTTAACTTTGCTTAAGTTAACTCACCATTTCATTAATTCCATTCAAACCACAATCAGTTAAATTTTTAAAATTTAATCTCTTCAACTTAAGTTAAATTCCTCTTTTAACTTTCTCACTTCAAATTTTAATTTCAAAATTCAATTTTCATACTTCTTTCCTTATTAATATTTCTAAAACCTTTAGCTAGGGATTTCAGAATTCAAATACCCGGTATTTATTTCAAATCACTTTGAAATCATAGATACACACACACACACATATATATTTGTATACCGAATCCCACTTTTTACATTTAAACCAAATATGGTTTTTATCTAAAACAAATCCCCTTCGTAATTTCCAAAACAACACTTGTTTTCATCCAAAAACCTCCATTTAATTTACTATGGTAGCAATCCATCACCTAGAAACTCAAAAATGAATACTGATGATGCTGCAGTCATCACCAGGATTATTTTCCAGCGACTGAAATGAGTTCAGTGCTATATCACCTTCGAAATCCATTTAAAACAATTTTAATCCCAATTTAAAGCATTTTCCATTCCAAAAATAATACCACCATCATTCATTTCCAAATGCATTAGATACTTTTTCCAAAAATCTCCGGGATTTAAATTTCAAATTCTGGCTTGAATCCAAATTAATTATAATTCATTTGCATAAATTATTCTTATACTATCCCCATTTGGTTATATATAACCATTTCAAATTTTTATAATCTTATTTCGATTATAATAACAACCAAACACACCAATTATACTATAATAATTTCTAAAAAATTATTTGTTTTATATCAAAATTTAATTTGGGTAAAATTATTTCATTTACCCGCTTCAAAACCATACTGTGTCGGTTTACCTGGTTCGAGTGTTTAAAAATTCCTATCGAATTCGTGGCGTCCCACTATTCGACCAGAATCCGTAAACCGCTCAACGGATAAGCCAACACAATATAAAATAATTTATATTCACTAACAAATACGCGCTCATATCTATTAATACACTCAAACTCATTCTAGGGTTCTACTGACCCTATCTCTAATGAGTAATCACCACCAAAGCCAAGGTTCTCGCTTAACCTTCAACTCTGATACCAAGTGCGACGACCGGGATTTTCGACCTTCGTAAATCGACACTAATACGTTCATTGTATAGAATGCCGAGCAATCGAGTGCCGAAAATACCAGATCATTAGGGGTTAAGAAGAAAAGAGATAGAAGAAGAAACAGAAATAACAACAACATAGAATCTCACAGTCGCAGCAGAACAAAATATAATATACAATAATAGATTTTATACAAAAAAATATGTATCAGTCAATATACATACAAATTATCAGAGTACAACTATCAACATAGAAACCTAGACAGTTATAGTAACTTGTCCTCAAAAATGCTGAATATACAGCCTACAATACACAACGGAATAAAATCAAGTACGTGCAATACGTCTCTGCCATCCAGCTCGTCTCCTTAGCTCCAAAGCATCCTAACCTGAAACTGTAATACTCGGTCTGACCAGAGCATTATAATAAAAATAACACCTGAGTCAGTCTGGAAAACCAGCGTGAGAAAACAAACTCGATTTGAATTATTACTGTTATAGAAATCCTTTGAAAAACAAAGGTATCTCGTAAGACTACGCCACAAATAAACACGATGGGTTTTTACCTTACGATAACCAAAACCTTTTATAGAAAATCATGTGGTATTATAATAGTGTCTAAGTACAAATACTTATTCAAATAGCCGAAATTGTTACATTAATTAAATTCCAGCATACTAGGCTCTACAAACAAAACCGTAAAGGTTCGTATTGGAGAATGGATTCCATACAATGACTAGGCACCGGGGTACCACCTATCACAGTACACGTCTAGAAAAATGTACCGAGGACCTCGCCGAGATCCCCTACAACACAAGACCGGCCTACCCCTAACCTAGATAGTACCGAATATGTTACCACCCCGGGTGTTCCCACCGTTATCGAGAGCTCTTTTTTCCATGCAACACCGTATCCATAATTTATAATATATCTGAGGGTATCTGAAAGGTGATAACATACCCTAATTGGGTGCGACCCACTTAGCCCTGCTGCATCTCTCCTGATTTTCAGTCATTTCGGTTGATAAGGCTTGAGGCTACGATTACCAATTTAAGGAATTTTCACTTAGAATGTTCATTATCCTCCAATGACAATGTGCTGAAAGCATTCATCCATACAAGTCCGTTCTGGGTCTGAACGAAACCGAAAGCACCATTCCTACTACATCCATTTTGGAATTGTCTTCAGGACTATTTGCGATTAGCCCTTGCACTTCAATGCTCCGTCTTCGATTCCATGCACTTGTCTTCACTTCGAAAACGTATTCGTTGGATCGAAGTGGTTTTCGGATAACTTATCCGATCTCGGTCTCTTCGAAACAACGTTCGATATTCCGGTAAACTCAACCTCGGTTCTTTAGGAAATAAACAGACGAAAATAAGATCGGAGATCATCTCCTAACCGTAAGTGGATGGATTTCCTTATCATCGTCCTAGAAGAACGAAAAGAGTTTATACGTATAGTATAGCACCTTCGACGGAAACTGTACCATATAATCCCCGTGTTTCTCCTAAATATTTCCAAAGTTATGTTACCTCTTTATCAAAAGGTATATGCTTATCTCACCGGAATAAGTATATTCAAAAACCATTCCTTTCAAAAATATTTGAAAACTTTTTAAAATAAATATGGAAAGCACCATGCGGTATAAACCATGGATTCGTAGCTCAATGATTACGTCTCTATCCCAGAGAAATCCAAACTTAACTCCAGACAATCTCTGCCTCCGATTTCCGCTATGAAAGTATACCATTACTTTCCGAAAACTTTATTTAATAATTAAATATACTTTTAAACAATTAAAATAATTACATAACTTTGAAACAATAATTAATTCTGATTTGTTAATAAAATTCTAATCGATTTACAAGACTTGTTTATAAAACTTATAATACACTTTGACAATTTAAAAATATTTAAATAACTAACTTTCTAAAATATTTTTATGCTAAAACATTTTTAAATTTCCTAGTTTAATAATTAAAAATCCTCTTTTTAAAACAAACTCAACTTCTCGATAAAAATTGATTTTTAAATTTCATTATAACCAATCTAATATTTATAAATGTCTCTCAATTTATCACCAATCGATTTACGTCCCCAATTTCATAAATCCCCTTTTCACATTTCCAAAAGTAAAATCTATCATTGTAATACCCCAAAATTTTGTGAAAAATCATTTTTGTAAAATGATTTAATTTTGAAATATTTAGATTTAAATATGGTGAAATTTCTGGAATAAATAGTGTGCAAGTATATGTGTGCACGTGCACACTGAAATGGCACAAGAAAGAACTCCAGATTTCTTGGATTTAAAACAAGAATTAAAGAGCAATACAAACATGATTTTGCAACATGGTTATTTGATTTCTGAGATTTTATGGGTCATCTTAGAAAATAAGAAAAGTAAGTTTTACTTTAGATCAGTAAACAAATTTATCTAAAACCCAGAAAAGAAAATAATATATATATATATATATATTTGTAAACTTGTATACATATAGGTGCATATGTTTCTGAATTTAAAAGAGGAATTAAAATAAGCCTAGATAAGATATGTATACAAATATACATTTTTAAATACTGAAAAGTACATATATATATTAGCAAGTGAAACCATAACATTAAAATGACATGAAATGTGATACAAGTCAATATGCTTGTGTAGGCAAAAATAGCAAAGGGGATTTTCAGAAATAATTAAAATAAATAGAATAGTCACACTTTTGACATGACTAAGTGAGTGGCCATTTTCTGAAAAAGTAAAAGAAAGAAAATGCAGCCTTTAAATTGGTTAATATGGCCGGGGTAATATGAATGAAAAATGCATGATGCTAAGCCAGGACAGAAATGGAATTATGTTTCAATAAAACCCTAGAGGAAAAATGCTTATAAATAGGCAGTTTAGCCAGTAGAATTATTTTACCCCGAGCTGCATAAAAATAAGAAAAGAAGAAGAAAATATTGAAAGGAAGGAGAAAACACTCAAACAAGAATTTTCTGGATTAATAAGAAGAAACATTTAGGTGAGTAATCTCACCGAGTTCATGGCATTAAGACCTGAGTTGAGGCAGCCACTTTTTATATTGCCATTTATGTATTTCTGGTTTTAATGTATATGATTTCATCAATGCTTTTTGGATGTTTTATTTTAAATCTGATATGATTTAATATGGATGATTTTGATGATCTTTGATTGGTTGAGACATTTGTCTTTGGATGAGTATCATACTGTTTTATTTATACTCATAAATGTTAAAGTTTAGGATCTTAAAAATTATATAGAGAATACTCTCAACTGTTATAGATCTATGGCATGGAAACCTTATAAAAATGATTGGAGCTGCATTATACTTGGTATAAGTGCTGAGGCTTGAAAAGAAAAATGTTAAGGGTGCAATAGAAATTTTCTAAGTGCTGAGCCCTTAATCAAAAAAAAAAACCCACAAGCTAAAATTATGATTGAACCAGATCTTGAATCTGAATCAATCATAAAGGCTTGCAGATCAGTATAACATGCCATGCCTCTTTTACAGTTGAAAGTATGTTCTTATATTTACTAAGATCAAGACATATTGACCCCATTTAGGAAATGACTGTCTGATTATTTCTGAGGGGAAATTATGCTAGAAGAAATTATGGATGTTTCCATGTTTGCAGTGTCATGTTCACTTAGCATATTTGATGTTAGGATTTAAGACAATACACTAGTAAATAAACTAGGGAAGGGAAGGCCAAGATGACTGCTGGAATGCTTGTCATATTTGAAGTATGCAAGTTGGCACATGGTTTGTTTAAGCCCTGAGATCTTTGTGCAATGATGTGAATTAGTTCATTGCAATGTGTCCCAGTGATTCCTTAATAGCAGATGAGGCAGGGATTTAAATTGAATATTACAACCTGTAAATGAAGAAATAGGAATGTGGATATTTCTTAGGTTGAATGGTATGGAACCAAGATGATTCCAGTAAATGAAATTGATGCCAATAGATAATCATGTTTGCATGATTATGTATGCAAGTGAAGGAATGATAAGTGAATATATCATACCTGAATCAACTTAATTATACTATGTTAAAATATTTGATTGCAGAAATTTGCCTAAATAACAAGTTAGTACCCTTATATTCTCTATTGCTTAATATCATGAATGAATTGATGTTATTCATACCAGATCATAGATCTGACCCTTGTTTGCTCATGGCATCTGGGGTGTCTCATTTTAAAATGAGGCAGCCACTTATGTTCTTTCAGGTAACCCAGGCACTAAGTAAAAATGAAGTTATGGCTTTTATGGAGGAGTGAATGAACATGCTAGCTAGTCTCAATAAGAGTTTAAATTGATTATATCTGCATGTATTCAGGAAAAATATTATGTTTCTAAGACTTCCAGTCATGTAATGAATTCTATTATGGTTAGATGAACTAGTTGTATCATGTTAAATATATTGTTATGCACTAAGGTTTAAAATCTCAAAGGAAAAATCTGACTGGGAAACAATGAAATGATTTTAATTATTGATATGAATGTTTGGAAGAGAAATATGCACATGTAGTTGAGCTACTATTTTGTATAATTTATATTATGTATTAGTTAACCTTGAGACATAACAGAGCACTGAGTTTTAGAACTAAAATCTGGATTTAGCAAGAAGTAAACTTAAAGGATTTTATTTTCTTTTTACTGAAATGCTTTGTAAATAAATCTGAATTCATTTCTGAATTGAATTAGGAAAAGTAAAATGTTTTTCTAAAAGCTTCAGATAGAATGAAATGAAAGGTATCTCCCTTGTTTTTGAACTAGTGTATAGCATATACAAGACTCATGAGTTAACCAGCCTCAACTAAATGAAGTATTGGTTGATCATGATAGACTGTATCTTGAAAATATAGATGCATTTCAAAGCATAGTACATTTAGCAATTGTTTCACTCAGTTTTCTGGAAACTGGGCAAAGATAATGACATGTACATAAATACCTGTGTACATGTTGATAAATTGGGCAAAAATATAAATTTAAATTCTTAAAACAGTTGTAGGAATGGGTTTTAAAAATAGTTATGTAAAAAGAATTGTTTTGTATGTTAGGTTATAGGCAAAATCAAATATATATGCACAATTATAGGTAGGTATCAGATTTCTAACCATACAGGAGAAAAATAAAAAGAAAAACCAAAAATTGTGTTTGAACCGACCAGCATAGCACTCGAACTCGTGACCTTTCATGTATAAGTTAGGCGCGTTTCCATTACGCCTAGATGTTGCTTGTGTTCACTTAGGATCCACTTACTTTTATACTGAATTTGATATTATCCAGACTTTAACATAATCATCTATATTAAAAGCTTGTTTACCACTGATTATTACTTGATCATTTCTTAATCCTAATGACAGACTAAAGTACATGTTTCTAGTGGATATTATGGCCAAAAATCTGAATACAATAATTTATCTGAATTGCTAAAGATCTAAATCAAACAGAATGTTCTTGTAAAAAAAATGAAGTATACACTCTGAACTTAGATAAGAAGATCACATACATCTTCATATGTATGTGTATGTTATTAGATATACACTGATATATTTATATTGGTAAGTTATTTTGATCCTGGATATATTTTGTTTATTGGAAAAAAAGAAAATGACCTTGGAAAAGATATTTGCAATGAATGATATATCTATATATCATCTCTTAGCAAAAAAAAAAAAAAATCCTTATGAAATTAGGGTGGAAATAGGAGGGTCATTTCAGTTGGTATCAGAGCACTTGGTTGCATTGATTGTTAAGTATTATAGAAATGTATAATGTCTGTTTGTTTTGGATGAAATAATTTAGATGAGAAATTAGAAATTATAGAAGCACTCATAATATACTAATACCATTTACCCAGAATTTAGTTAGCAGAACATGGTAGGAAGAGGATCTCATCACAATGCAGGAACCAGTGCACCTCAAATGCTTGATATGCAAGAATTTGTGAGGGTTTTAAGAGATGGAATTGGGCATAGGCCTGAGAACCCACATGAAGAGCTTTCAAAACTACTGAAGACTTATTCCAATTTGGGAGGCAAGAGTTTTGAAGGAACAGAGAGTGTGATGGAAATTCAAGCATGGTTGAGAACACTTGATAGGATTTTCAATGACATGCAGTTGGATGACCAAAGAAAGAGGCAAGTAGCTTCTAGACAACTGAAAGGGGTAGCTTTAAGCTGGTGGGAGGTGATCATAGCTGGAAGAAATGAAAATGAAATCACTTGGAATCAGTTCAAGGAGATGTTGGAGGCAAGATTTGTACCAGCATCAGCCAAGACCATTTTGCTTGAAGAATTTATCAAACTTAGGCAGGGAACTTTGAATGTCACTGAATACACTCAAAAGTTTGAGGGGCTATCTAATTATGGAGCAATGCTAGTGGCAGATGAAGCATCCAAGAATGATAGGTATATAAAAGGGCTGAACCCAGGACTTAGCAGAGCTATGCTACCATATGCAGATAGAACATTTGATCAAGTAATTGATCTGGCTTTGAAACTGGAACAACATGACAAAGAAAGAGAGAAATATAGGAATTTTAAGAGCAACAACAAGAAGGATAAGGGAAGATATCACCCTTATGATAAAAAGAAGGAGGAGGCAGACAACAGGAAGAGTAAAGATACTAAAGCCAATGATACTAAGAAGAAATTGGTTTGCCATCATTGTGGAAAAGAAGGACACATCAAACCAAGGTGCCCAGAGTTAAAAGGAGGAGCCTTCAAATGCTACCTATGTGGGAAAGAGGGGCATATGAAGAGGAACTGTCCTGAGAATAAACAGCAAGGGAAATTGGCAACTTTGGAAGGAAAAGGCAAATCTGCAGTGAAAATTGATGCTGAAAATCATGGCCAAGTGGAAGGTACATTACTCATTTGTGCCATACCCATACCAGTAGTATATGATACTGGAGCAACACACTCTTTGATTTCCTATGAATTAGTTAAAGTGTTAAAATTAAACTGCAAATTGGTTGAAACCCCATTGCTTGTACAAAGTCCCCTAGGGAGTTCTAGTGTTTTGAACATGAATTGTGTGGATGTGGAGTTAAACATAGGAGGAAATATTTTTATTTCCAATTTATATGTTTTAAATTACCCAAATATAGGAGTTATATTGGGGGTAGATTGGTTAAGGCAATTTAAAGCCATAATTAATTTAGACTCATCCACCATATCATTGCAAGATTCTAGAGGCCAGAGAATCACAGTTCTATGTGAAATAGCTAAGGAAGGGAAATTGTATCATTTAGTTGACTTAGAAAAAGATCTGAGTGAACTAACCATTGAAGAAATTCCCATAGTTAATGAATACTTGGATGTGTTTGGGGAAGTTAAGGGTGTTCCACACCACAGACCAGTTGAGTTCCAAATTAATCTCATTCCAGGAGCAAGTCCAATAATCAAGAAACCTTATAGAATGGGGCCAAGTGAACTGAAAGAATTGAAAAATCAGTTGGAAGAATTAGAAGGCAAGGGATTTATAAGTCCAAGCAATTCTTGCTGGGGTTCTCCAGTAGTGTTTGTAAGAAAACATGATGGTACCTTGAGAATGTGCATAGATTACAGAGAACTAAATAAAGTAACCATCAAGAATAAATACCCATTGCCTAGAATAGATGATCTCTTTGACCAACTCAGTGAAGCTAAAATATTTTCTAGGCTAGACTTAGCATCAGGATTCCATCAAATGAAGGTTGAAGACTCAAGTGTTAAGTATACTGCATTTAACACAAGATATGGCTTATATGAATTTTTGGTCATGCCATTTGGTTTGACAAATGCTCCTTCATATTTTGTTGATTTGATGAATAGAATATTTAGAGATTATCTAGACAAGTTTGTACTGATTTTTATTGATGACATTTTGATTTATTCTAAGACAGTGGAAGAGCATAAAAATCATTTGCATTTAGTTTTGTCAAGACTAAGGGAAAATGATTTAAAGGCAAAATTTTCAAAATGTGCATTTTGGAAAGAAGAAGTGCATTTCCTTGGGCATGTCATCTCTGCCAAAGGAATATCAGTAAACCCTAACAAAGTAGTGGCAATCCAAGCATGGAAAAGGCCTAGCACCATCAGTGAGATTAGATCATTTATGGGGATGGCAGGATATTATAGGAGATTCATAAAAGATTTCTCAAAAATATCATCACCACTTACCAATTTAACTAGAAAGAACCAAGCCTTTGTATGGACAGAAAAATGTGAGCAAGCTTTTATCAAAATAAAAGAAGCCCTGATTGATGCACCAGTATTGAGAGTGCCAGAAGGAAATGAAAATTTGGTTGTGTACACTGATGCAAGTGGCTCCGGGTTAGGGGCTGTGTTGATGCAGCAAGACCAGGTGGTAGCCTATGCATCTAGGCAATTAAAGCCACATGAAACCAGGTATGCAACCCATGATCTTGAACTAGCAGCAGTTGTGTATGCTTTGAAACTTTGGAGACATTATTTGTTAGGTGCCAAATTCATTTTGTACACTGATCATAAGGCACTGAAATATTTATTCTCACAAAAAGATTTGAACATGAGGCAACATAGATGGGTAGAGTTCCTAGCTGCCTATGACCTAGATATACTGTACACACCAGGCAAGGCAAATAAAGTTGCAGATGCCTTGAGTAGACAACATGCCAAGGTAGCCATGTTGATGATGGAAGAGTTTAGGGATTTGTCTATACTTACTGATTTGGAAATTGAGGAAAACAGTGAGGAACAAATGATGCCTATTGAAGAAGGTAAAGGTAAAGGAAAATTAAGTATGATATCTCTGCAATCAGATTTACTTCTTAAGATTGGACAAATGCAGGAACAAGACTTAAACATGATGGAAAAGAAAATGCTCATATCAAAAGGGGAGGAAGTAATAAATTATCAAATTGATAAAAATGGTTATTTAAGGAATAAAAATAGGATATGTGTTCCAGAAAATATAGAATTGAAAGAGGAAATATTAAATGGGTACCATAGGAGTAAGTACTCCATACACCCAGGTAGCACCAAGATGTATCAAAATTTGAAAAGAAATCTTTGGTGGAAGGGGATGAAGTCAGATGTGGCCAGATATGTTGCAAGGTGCATGACTTGCCAACAAGTCAAGGCAGAGACACAAAGGCCATCAGGACTATTGCAACCCCTTAGTATACCACAGTGGAAGTGGGAGGATATATCTATGGATTTCATAGATGGTCTTCCTAGATCTAAGAAGGGAAACACAAGTATATGGGTAATAGTGGATAGGCTAACTAAGGTAGCACATTTTATCCCAGTTAAAACAGAAAGAAATGCTCCAAAATTGGCTCAAATATTCATGAAAAAGGTAGTAAGGTTGCATGGCATACCCAAAACCATTGTGAGTGATAGGGATACCATCTTCACCTCAAGATTTTGGAAAAGTTTTCAAGAGGCTATGGGGAGTGAATTGTGCTTAAGCACTGCCTACCATCCACAATCAGATGGTCAAACTGAGGTGGTGAACAAAGTCTTAGAGGATTTGTTGAGAGCATGTACACTGGACTTTGGAGGCAACTGGGAAGACCACCTCCATCTAGCTGAATTCACCTACAATAACAGTTACCAAAGCACCATAGGGATGGCACCATTTGAAGCCTTATATGGCAAGCCATGTTTATCACCTATATGCTGGGTAGAGGCTGGAGAGAGGGCTATTCTTGGACCTGAATATGTTAAAGAAACCACAGAGAAAATTGGGTTAATAAGAAAAAGAATAGCAGCAGCTCAAGATAGGCAAAAGAAATTTGCAGATAGGAAGAGAAAGCAAGTGGAATATGAAGTGGGAGACTTTGTTTTCATCAAGATTTCACCTATGAAGAAAGTCATGAGATTTGGCAAGCAAGGTAAGCTTACACCAAGGTATGTTGGACCCTATAAAATTCTGGAAAGAATTGGTTCATTGGCTTACAAATTAGAACTACCAGAGGAGATGAAAGCAATGCATAATGTTTTTCATGTGTCCCAACTTAGAAAATGGGTACATGATAAGGAAGACATTTTGGAAAAGCCTACCAAAATTCAAATAAATCCTGACTTGGTTTATGAAAAAGAACCAGTGGGGATTATAGCCAAGGAAGAAAAGAAATTAAGGAGCAAAACCTTGAAACTAGTTAAGATCCAGTGGAGTAGTGATCCTAATGACTGCACATGGGAGTTAGAGGATAAGATTAGAATGGATTATCCTAAGCTTTTTGCAAATTAAAAGGTAATTTTTTTTTTCTTCTGGAAAAATTATTTGTTATGCATGGTTGATATGTTTGAATTTGTTTGCTTATGCATATATTTGATAAGTTTTCAGAAAAGAAAAATGATGCTTACTAAATGTTAGAAAAATTGTGAGGACACAATTCCTAAAAGGAGGGGTGAATGTAATACCCCAAAATTTTGTGAAAAATAATTTTTGTAAAATGATTTAATTTTGAAATATTTAGATTTAAATATGGTGAAATTTCTGGAATAAATAGTGTGCAAGTATATGTGTGCACGTGCACACTGAAATGGCACAAGAAAGAACTCCAGATTTCTTGGATTTAAAACAAGAATTAAAGAGCAATACAAACATGATTTTGCAACATGGTTATTTGATTTCTGAGATTTTATGGGTCATCTTAGAAAATAAGAAAAGTAAGTTTTACTTTAGATCAGTAAACAAATTTATCTAAAACCCAGAAAAGAAAATAATATATATATATATATTTGTAAACTTGTATACATATAGGTGCATATGTTTCTGAATTTAAAAGAGGAATTAAAATAAGCCTAGATAAGATATGTATACAAATATACATTTTTAAATACTGAAAAGTACATATATATATTAGCAAGTGAAACCATAACATTAAAATGACATGAAATGTGATACAAGTCAATATGCTTGTGTAGGCAAAAATAGCAAAGGGGATTTTCAGAAATAATTAAAATAAATAGAATAGTCACACTTTTGACATGACTAAGTGAGTGGCCATTTTCTGAAAAAGTAAAAGAAAGAAAATGCAGCCTTTAAATTGGTTAATATGGCCGGGGTAATATGAATGAAAAATGCATGATGCTAAGCCAGGACAGAAATGGAATTCTGTTTCAATAAAACCCTAGAGGAAAAATGCTTATAAATAGGCAGTTTAGCCAGTAGAATTATTTTACCCCGAGCTGCATAAAAATAAGAAAAGAAGAAGAAAATATTGAAAGGAAGGAGAAAACACTCAAACAAGAATTTTCTGGATTAATAAGAAGAAACATTTAGGTGAGTAATCTCACTGAGTTCATGGCATTAAGACCTGAGTTGAGGCAGCCACTTTTTATATTGCCATTTATGTATTTCTGGTTTTAATGTATATGATTTCATCAATGCTTTTTGGATGTTTTATTTTAAATCTGATATGATTTAATATGGATGATTTTGATGATCTTTGATTGGTTGAGACATTTGTCTTTGGATGAGTATCATACTGTTTTATTTATACTCATAAATGTTAAAGTTTAGGATCTTAAAAATTATATAGAGAATACTCTCAACTGTTATAGATCTATGGCATGGAAACCTTATAAAAATGATTGGAGCTGCATTATACTTGGTATAAGTGCTGAGGCTTGAAAAGAAAAATGTTAAGGGTGCAATAGAAATTTTCTAAGTGCTGAGCCCTTAATCAAAAAAAAAAACCCACAAGCTAAAATTATGATTGAACCAGATCTTGAATCTGAATCAATCATAAAGGCTTGCAGATCAGTATAACATGCCATGCCTCTTTTACAGTTGAAAGTATGTTCTTATATTTACTAAGATCAAGACATATTGACCCCATTTAGGAAATGACTGTCTGATTATTTCTGAGGGGAAATTATGCTAGAAGAAATTATGGATGTTTCCATGTTTGCAGTGTCATGTTCACTTAGCATATTTGATGTTAGGATTTAAGACAATACACTAGTAAATAAACTAGGGAAGGGAAGGCCAAGATGACTGCTGGAATGCTTGTCATATTTGAAGTATGCAAGTTGGCACATGGTTTGTTTAAGCCCTGAGATCTTTGTGCAATGATGTGAATTAGTTCATTGCAATGTGTCCCAGTGATTCCTTAATAGCAGATGAGGCAGGGATTTAAATTGAATATTACAACCTGTAAATGAAGAAATAGGAATGTGGATATTTCTTAGGTTGAATGGTATGGAACCAAGATGATTCCAGTAAATGAAATTGATGCCAATAGATAATCATGTTTGCATGATTATGTATGCAAGTGAAGGAATGATAAGTGAATATATCATACCTGAATCAACTTAATTATACTATGTTAAAATATTTGATTGCAGAAATTTGCCTAAATAACAAGTTAGTACCCTTATATTCTCTATTGCTTAATATCATGAATGAATTGATGTTATTCATACCAGATCATAGATCTGACCCTTGTTTGCTCATGGCATCTGGGGTGTCTCATTTTAAAATGAGGCAGCCACTTATGTTCTTTCAGGTAACCCAGGCACTAAGTAAAAATGAAGTTATGGCTTTTATGGAGGAGTGAATGAACATGCTAGCTAGTCTCAATAAGAGTTTAAATTGATTATATCTGCATGTATTCAGGAAAAATATTATGTTTCTAAGACTTCCAGTCATGTAATGAATTCTATTATGGTTAGATGAACTAGTTGTATCATGTTAAATATATTGTTATGCACTAAGGTTTAAAATCTCAAAGGAAAAATCTGACTGGGAAACAATGAAATGATTTTAATTATTGATATGAATGTTTGGAAGAGAAATATGCACATGTAGTTGAGCTACTATTTTGTATAATTTATATTATGTATTAGTTAACCTTGAGACATAACAGAGCACTGAGTTTTAGAACTAAAATCTGGATTTAGCAAGAAGTAAACTTAAAGGATTTTATTTTCTTTTTACTGAAATGCTTTGTAAATAAATCTGAATTCATTTCTGAATTGAATTAGGAAAAGTAAAATGTTTTTCTAAAAGCTTCAGATAGAATGAAATGAAAGGTATCTCCCTTGTTTTTGAACTAGTGTATAGCATATACAAGACTCATGAGTTAACCAGCCTCAACTAAATGAAGTATTGGTTGATCATGATAGACTGTATCTTGAAAATATAGATGCATTTCAAAGCATAGTACATTTAGCAATTGTTTCACTCAGTTTTCTGGAAACTGGGCAAAGATAATGACATGTACATAAATACCTGTGTACATGTTGATAAATTGGGCAAAAATATAAATTTAAATTCTTAAAACAGTTGTAGGAATGGGTTTTAAAAATAGTTATGTAAAAAGAATTGTTTTGTATGTTAGGTTATAGGCAAAATCAAATATATATGCACAATTATAGGTAGGTATCAGATTTCTAACCATACAGGAGAAAAATAAAAAGAAAAACCAAAAATTGTGTTTGAACCGACCAGCATAGCACTCGAACTCGTGACCTTTCATGTATAAGTTAGGCGCGTTTCCATTACGCCTAGATGTTGCTTGTGTTCACTTAGGATCCACTTACTTTTATACTGAATTTGATATTATCCAGACTTTAACATAATCATCTATATTAAAAGCTTGTTTACCACTGATTATTACTTGATCATTTCTTAATCCTAATGACAGACTAAAGTACATGTTTCTAGTGGATATTATGGCCAAAAATCTGAATACAATAATTTATCTGAATTGCTAAAGATCTAAATCAAACAGAATGTTCTTGTACAAAAAATGAAGTATACACTCTGAACTTAGATAAGAAGATCACATACATCTTCATATGTATGTGTATGTTATTAGATATACACTGATATATTTATATTGGTAAGTTATTTTGATCCTGGATATATTTTGTTTATTGGAAAAAAAGAAAATGACCTTGGAAAAGATATTTGCAATGAATGATATATCTATATATCATCTCTTAGCAAAAAAAAAAAAATCCTTATGAAATTAGGGTGGAAATAGGAGGGTCATTTCAATCATTTCTTTTCAAACTGATTTACCCATCTCATTATAAATTCTTACCGTGAATTTATATCTTCAATTTATCAAATGATAATCATTTCACTTTATTTATAAACATTGTTTATAAATCCCATAGTCTCATTTCAAGTTTACAATAAGTTCACTAATTCCAGACACCTTTCACATCACTTAAATCCATTAAAAATCAATTTCTAAATTAAATTCCATTTATAAATATTTTACTTCCAAAATCCCTTTTTAATTTCTTTTCAAATTCAAAATGTATATTTATGGTCTTTTAAAATACCAAAATCTAGGCCAGTGCTACCATAGCATCCAATAAATTCAAATCACACTATAATCTATCACAGATTATTCAAACATATCATATATCACTATATATGAAATTAAATTCAACATTTTTTTGAGGGATCCAGTTGGATCCCTCCAACCAGTTTTCCTGCATCTACAAATGTTAATACAACATAAAAATACCAATCTCGCTTCGAGGCAGGATATCGCGGTAATATAGGGTCGTCTGCTATTATGGCGGCGCATAGGATCTCATCCGCTCCAATTGGCGGGAATAATCAATTCAACTACTAATATATACTACTATATATATATTAAAACATCCAACTGATAATAATTATCAAATCATACAATCAACTAACAATTAAATTTCCAACATTTTAAATTAAACTAGCAATCCAAAAATGAGTGAGATTTACTCACTTTGCTTGCAGTCACCGCGATAGCGATTTATTTTTATTAAAATTAAACTACGTTTAATTTACACAAAATTTTCACTAGCTCAAATAAATCCCAATCCAGCTCCATTTCATAGTTTTTCAGATACGAACCCAACGCCACTTGTTACGTCCAATTTCGACCTCGTATGAACAACTTATGACATTTTAAAGATTGCATAAATTATTATATAATAAATTTACGACTTTTATTTTTATTTTTATTAACCTAAACAATCCTGGCCGCACATTTCAATTAGAGCAAATCACTGCCATGTGCTTCCTCTTCTCCCTCGCGCGTGAAACCCATCGTTCACGTTCAAGAACCCATAGCCACTAATTTCCCATCGATTTATGCACCACCTACGATCTCCTAGAACACGATCCAAGACCACCAATAAAAAGCTCATCGTGAGCTCCATCACAGGCCTCTGACCGCACCCCCAAGTCGCCGCCCATGCTCAGAAATTCGTGCTCGAACCCAGAAGAACGCGGCCATTTCCTGGCCTCGACACTCCACCAAATTCAATTACCACCGTTGGATAGGGAGACTCGCTGTGCTCTTCATTTTTGTAGTTGAAAGTTTCTTGTATAGGTGCATGGATTTGGAGATCGAAAGGAAGAAAGTTGGGGAAGAAACTGGCCATTAAAACTGTTAGAGGCGGCTAGGGTTATTGCCCTAGGGTTTTGAAGGGTATGGTCCTATATGTATAGGCAATGTCCTAAAACACTATTCATCGGAATATTTTTCGGACTACAAACAAAGCATACCGCCAGGCATTTATAATGTTTTACTCCTATTCCGAACACAATGGAATATATATCGGGAGCCAATTCCATCGTATTTGGAAGATAGGTTTTCGAATTGACTTGTTTTAATTAAATTTCACTTAAATAGATTTCCACGCGTTTCAGCTTCGCACGACCAAACCGTAAATCCGATTGATGTGAAATTTGAAATCTTATAATAACTCACTATTACGGATCCAATGAAACTAGTTTCGTCAAAATCCAAGACAGTGTCAAAAATGATAATTTTTACGCGTTAGTTAATTATTAAAATTTCCAATTTCTGTAAACTAACTTTTAATTCAATGTTAAAAGTTCCCTAACTCCATTCTAATTCAAATAGAATTTATATCAACATTAGAAATCATTTTCGATTCATATCCAACTCAAATTCAATTATCCCCATAATTCGAATATTAAATTCACTATTCCCGAATTACGATAAATGGTTATATTTGAAATTTAAGTCAGATTTTCCAATTTAACCAAAATTTCCATATTCAAAATCAAATAATATTTCAAATTCAACATTTAAAATAAATTAAATATTCAAAATCAACGACTAAAATCCAGGTCGTTACAGAAATGGAGGTAGTATGAACGAAAGTGGTTTTGGTAATAGGATATCTTTTTGTGTACATATCTTATATTTATAAAATGGGGTGGCAAGTCTGAAATTGGAAATCTCTAGACTTTAATATATTTGAATTAAAATTAATTAATTCTAATACTTAAGCTAATTAATTAAGGGGTTATTTATTTGTATTCTATTTTGTTTTCGTTTTCCCCATTTATAAAATTTTAGTCAACCATTCACATTTCATTTCATTTATTTATTTATATTTAGTCTTCCAATAACTAAATAAATTCCTAGATTAATATTTATCACTCTTTAAAAATCTACCCATTTTATTCCAAATATTTACATCTCATTTTTAAATTCATCTTTATAACCCTACATTTATTGTAGTAAATATATTTTAATTAATTAATCCTTATTTTTTCCAAATTTCAAGCTAATCGCCTCTTGACTGTGGGTTGTTACCGACTTTTCCCATTAAAAATATTGGGTCCTCGTAAGTCCTTATTAGGGGAAAATCTATAACCAGATAAATTAATTTCTGGCCTATCTACTTAATATTGACAATAAACAAATATTAAAACATAGCTGACTCATGTGCATCAAAAAATAACTCAGGATAAGTATGTTCCATGTGCTCTCTAGTCTTCCATATACAGTCCATTGGGTCAATGGACTATTGCACCTTGAGTAATGGAACTCTCTTGCTTCTAAGTTGTCGAACTTTCAAGTAAATTATTCGAATAGGTGTTGCACATAAGTTAGATCTGGAGATATCTTAACCTATTGCATCTCTCTTGGTTCTACAACAATCTACGAATCCCATAGACCCTTCCTTAGTTGAGATACATTAAAATCATCATGTATCCCTATAAAGTGATCTGGAAGCACAACATGGTAAGCAACTTTCCCAACTCGTTCAGTTATCGAATATGGACCAATATAACGAGGCGTTAGCTTCCCAGATTTACTAAATCCTATCACTCCTTTAAAAGGAGGTATCTTCACATATACAAGAACTCCAACTTCAAATGTTATCTCCTTCCTTCTTCGATCAGCATAAGATTTCTGACAATCTTGAGTTTCTTCCATTCTTCGTTTAATCATCTTAATCTTTTCTGATGCTTCTCTAATTGAATCAAGACCTAAAAAAAATTTACCTCCAAGTTCGAGCTAACAATATGGTGATCAGCATGGTCTTCCATACAAAGCTTCAAATGGAGCCATGCCAATACTGACTTGCTAACTATTATTATAAGAAAAGTCGACTAAACAAAGGTGATCTTCCAACTGCCACCAAAATCAGGTACACAGGATCTAAGTAAGTCTTCAAGAATTTGATTTACCCGCTTCGTCTATCCATCGATCTTGGGATCATAAGCTATACTAAAATTTAGCTTCGTTCCCACAGCTGACTGAAGACTCCTCCAGAATCTACTAGTAAATAAGGGATTATAATCACAAATAATTGAGATGGGAAATCCACGAAGTCTAACCACTTCTTTCATATATAGTTTTGCCAAATATAGTGTGGTTCGGTTTGATTTTACTAGTATAAAATATGTCGATTTAGTCAAACGATCAAACACTACCCATATGCTACCATGACCGCTTCAATGAGGTAACCCAACAATGAAATCCATGGACACCTACCATCACATAATATTCTTATAGAGATTTATATAATTACATCATTATTATATAATGCTTAATTCACTCATAACCGGTCCACTTTCCACCAAGGAATCCCTAACGGTTGAAGTAAACCATTCTGCTTTCACTAGTTGGCATATTATACATTCTTTCATAAACATACCAATATCATGCTTCAGTCCTTCCCATTAGTAAAGACGTTTCATATACATATACATCTTACTACCACCTGGGTGAATAGTGTAACGTGATCGATGGCGGCTATCCATTACCTCTTTACTGAGACCATCTATATCAGGGACCACCAATCTATTCCTCCTCCATAAACACCTATGCGAATCAAGAGAATAGATAATAAGATCTCTACTTTTATCTCCCAGTTCTAATCTCCAAATAAGCACAAGTATTACTGAATCTTTCCTTTATGCTTCAGCAATTCGATCAATCAAAAAAGGTCAAGCCATAAGGCTAGCCAATATTACTCTCGATTTTGTTATAGAATCCCTATCACGAATCTCGCACATAGAAAGTGTCTCGAGATCCTTCCATTCAGCAATCATCATCGAGACTAATGCTTGGTGTTTCTTGCTTAGTGCATCTACTACACAATTGCCTTTCCCAAGAGTATATTGGATCTCAAAATCGTATGCAGCTATAAATTCTAGCCACTATTGTTGTCTCATACTGGGATCCTTCTAGGAAAACAAGTATTTCAATGACTTATGATCAGTATAAAACATAAATCTCTCTCCAAGCAAATAGTGATGTCAGATCTTCAGTGCGAAGACTATAGCAGCTAATTCTTGATCATGAGTAGCATATCGAGTCTCGTTGGGCCGTAATTGCCTTGATGCATATGCCACTACTTTACCTTTCTACATAAGCACCGCACCTAATCCAGAACCATAAGCATCTGTATAAACCTCTAAATCCTGGTTGCCTTCTGGAATAGTAAGCACGGGTGCATTTGTAAGTAACTCTGCCAGTTCTAGTACGCCTCTTCCCACTTAGGTGTCCATTGGAACTTAATTCCTTTCCGTGTGAGATTTGTAAGTGATCTTGCAACCTTTGAAAAACCTTTAATAAATAGCCGATAGTAACCATCTAAACCCAGAAAACACATGATCTTAATGACTGTCTCAGGCCCTTCCAATTCTGAATAATCTCAACCTTGGTTGGGTCTATTGAAATCCCAACTTTAGAAACAAAATGGTCTAAGAACTTAACTTGCTTTTACCAAAAATGCCAATTAGAAAATCTGTCTTTCAACTTATTCTACCTAAATGTCCCTAATACTATTCTAAAATGCTTTTCGTGATCCTTTTCCGACTAGGAATAAACCAAAAGGTCATCTATGAAGGCTAGAACAAACTTATCCAAATATTCTCTAAAGACTCTATTCATCAAGTCAACAAAATATGCATTATCTTTTGTCAGCCCAAATGGCATAGCTAGCCATTCATAAGTGTAACGATCCAAAATTACATACACTTTATATTTAAATATCTGAATTATTTAAATACTCATATTTAAGATTTAATTTGATTAAGTATGATTTTATAACTTTGTTAAACACTTTTTAATTAATAACTAATGATAGAAAACTTATTTTTGAAATGGGTTTATAAAAATATACACTTTGAATAAATACTGAAAATGTGTTCGGAAAACATTTTGTTAAAAATGAACTTTTTGTTCAATACAAGTTGTTTAAATATTTTGCAACTTGTATAGTAACATATGCACATATAAACAAGTATTAACACATCTGTTTTCCTAAGCAAACTAATTAAGTAAGAGAATTTAATTAACTGTAGACATAAGGTACTAAAAGGACCCTTAAATGGTGGGGTGATTTAAGGAGAGTATGGATGTGTAAGAGCATGGTTTCTATGTACCTAAGGCATGGCTTTGTCATGTGGAGTCCTCTTTACTTCATGGCAGAGGAGGGGTTTTTGTAAACTTTTCCACTCATTTCCTAACTCTATAAATACACACACACTCACTTCATTCCCTACCAAACCTTCACTTCTTTCTCTTCTTTCCTCCTTCTTCCTTTGGGCGTGAGTTATGGGGTGATATTGGCCTTAGGCTATGAGCAAGCATATGAGAAGAGGTGATGGATGTGAGTGAGGAGGAAGGTGGTCGTGAGCTTTATGAAGGTGGTCGTGATGGCCGTGTGGATCGAGAAGGTGGAAGATGGTTTTGGGTGATGTTTTGATGAAGTATGATATGTAGTTGAAGTGTTGTTATGAAGAATGTTGATAGGAAGAATTTGGTTTGAAATAAAAGTGAGTTAATCTCACTTTGAATGAATTTATAAATTGATAATTACATGTTGTATAAACATATTAATATTGCTTGCTATTATTTATGATAATATACACTAACTACTTAAAGTGATTACCCTTGATTGTATGCTTCAAAAAGTATGTAATTTGCTAAAGTAGTTGGCTTATAAATCATTGAATTGTAATAAGTTCATTTGAACATTTAATATGGACATATTGATTAGTATATATTTTAATACATGTTTAGTAGTGATATGGTTTGAGTTAAGAATCATATATGTGTATAAAATGGAATGACACTAAATATTGAATTGAATACGGAATTATTCGTATAGCGATAGTCGCTATAAACGCACTTTGAAATCCCTTAACTTTAATTAGTGAAAAGTGGCGATTTAAGAACATATTTTGATATAACTTATTTTGGTAGATTTTTACACCTCTATAAGTGTATTGAAAAGCAAAGTATATGTTTTGAAAAGTTAAAGAAAATGCAAACCAAATTTATAAAAGTTAATAGCAAAATAGTCGCTATGACAACACTTTTAAATAACTTGTTTTTGGAAAGTAAAGTTTATTTTTGTAGAAACTTTATTAAGGATTTTTACCTTTTTACAAGTTAATAATATATTATTATTATTGAGAAAGTTTTGAAGTTAAAATAATTTGATAGCTAGTTGAACGAAGAAGCAAACGTTATAGCAAAATAGTCGATATATGAGCACTTTGGAAAAATACCTTGTTTTTGAAAATTTATATAAAATAATTAAAAGATATTCTTTGGGACTTTTCTTCATGTTTTCAATTACCCAAAGTATACTAACAATTGTAAAAAGAATGAATCTAAAATCATTTGTTAAGGCATTGAAAACTAGACACATGATTTTTCTTTATGTTCTCAAATTAGTTAAAAGCTTTGTTCAAATGATTTGGGCTGAAAGAAATTCTCGTGTGTTTTCAGGAAAATTTTCCTCTGAACATAATCTCTTTCATGCCTTAGTCAGGTTGTTTCACCCTCCATAGGTTGATGTTTTCTTTCTGCATTTGATGGTGATGGGTTTCAAGAATGGTCATCATGCTTCCTTGTATGCTGTTAAGTTGGGTTGCTTGGTGTTTTTATGCAGTTTCTTGGTGTCCTCCCCGTGATTTCTCTCTGACTTTTGTTGGCCTGACTTGCTTGGTGTCTTTGGGTGGATACTTCGAGGTTTTTATGGTCCTTGTATTGTCGCCCATTGCTTCATTTTTTATGTGTTCTTCTTCTTCTTTTTATTCTTCTTTGTTCTCTCTGTATCATCTTTTATACTTGTAAGATTTATTACGTGGTATAAAAAAGGTATGGGTCCTTTTAACCCCGCTGGCTTTGCCAAAAAAAAAACTAGACACAAAGTTGTAATAAAAATGTGTTAAAACGTGTAACAAAACTTTAGGCAGCACTTCTAGAAATGCTGTCATTGCTAATTGAAACTATAAATTGTTTAAAAACGATATTTAAATTATGTATCTTTCTCTAATCTTTTTAGAGTTGTTTTCTAACTTATAAAAGAGTGTTTTAAAATGGGTTTCATGTTTAAATATTTTTTTAATAATTATATAAGTTTTGAGAAAGGTAATTAACTTTACTTAATGCAAAAAACCAACAAGTACACTTATCTATTTGTGAGATTCAAGAATGAAGTGTCCAGGCAAGGCTTTGATGCAACCAGTGCTCTAAATTACCTGGCTTCACTCTTGGGTGAAGAATAGTATAAGTTGAAATATCGAAAACGAGTTAAGTATACTTTATTAATAACATCTATTTTGTAGAATAAATCCCAGTTATCCTATTATATAAGTTTGGACATTTATTTATATATACCGGTTAATTCTGATTTATGTGTTATTATTCAATTTGTTGAATTATTGATAATAATGTGTTGTTATTATTATTTGTTTGACTATTTGAATTGTGCTTCACCAGTTTCTGAGCAATTAAAATCTGTATACTTGGGTTGGGTAAATATAAACACCTTGTGATTATAATTTAACAGTTTGACTATAAGGTGTTCGATGAAAATACTTGATTAAGAAATTGTTATTATAAAAGATATTTATTATAATCTTAAAGATGTTTATCTTTTGAATGAAATTGTTTCTTTGAAAAGAAATAGGAATACTTTGAAGAGATTTTATATAAAGGTGTTTATATGATATTTGGAAATAAATATTTTGGAAGTGATTTTATATAAAAGTGATTTATATATAAAGATATTTATAAAAGTGTTCTATAAACAAAGAGAATTTCAAGAACTTAAAATTCGGTGGTTTTGAAATTGATTTGAAAAGATTTCGGAAAAATAAAAAATATTGTGTTTGAAAGTATTTTTGATTATTAATGCAAAATGATTTGTCACTTCGGGAAAATAATGATTTGTTATGTTACAGATGATTGGAGTAACCCGTAACTAAAAAGTTGGCAAAAGGGCGGTTTAACCCTTAGTATAGTCTACTCTTTGTATAGAGGGATATACTTTGTTTATTTATCTTGTGAAGGCTGGGACCCAGTTGTCATGTTATTGGGAGAAACCTCTCGATCTGGTTGCGTATATTTTGATATGCTTTTATAGGGTTGTTGTTAGTTGGGAGCATCTCGAGTTACTTTGGATAAAAGTTGGAAGCATAATTGTGAGTGAAGCTCGTTTTTTAACTAAAGTTTTGAACTTTATGATCTACATATTATAATCGCTATTTTAGTTTTTTGGTTAGTTATATTTGAATGAATGTTGTTGACTTGGTTTGTGCTCTAAAAAGACGACACCTTTAATAGTTAATTGGTAACTTAAACTAGTTAAAAAGTTTGATGTAAATTGTTTAAGTAATGTCTTCCTTATGTTATGGTTATTGTTTGCTCTTGTATATATATGTCATACATGTTATGTGATGTGTTGCTTGGATGAAAATCAATATGACATTATAATAGTCATCGAAGTGTCTGTATGGCTACTATCGCTATATCGGCACTTTTAGAAAATTCCATCTTTTAAAAACCTTTTAGTTTATTCTCGAGCTTGGGTTTGTTTTACAATGTTAATTAAGTTTTTGAATATGATGAGTTTAAAATTAATTAACCATTTTAATTATTATTTTTAAATTTAATTAATCATTTTAATTAATGAGGATTAAGGTTAATTAATTAACTTAATAACCATGAGTTTAAATTTAAATAATTACTTTGTTAATAATATTTTTAATTAATTAACCATTTTATCTAATGATGTTTAAGGTTAATTAATCATTTAATAATAATGGATTAATGTTAATTAATTATTTAATTAATGGGGTTTTAAAATTAATTAACCATTTTTAATTAATGACTTTTTAAAGTTAATTACTTGGTTTAAATTTAATTAATCTCTTTCTTTATTGATGTCTTAAATTAATTAACCATTTTTAATTAATGATATTTAGTTTTTATTAATTAATTTAATTAATGATATTTAATTTTTTATTAACTAATTTAATTAATGACATTTAAATTTAATAAATTAATTAATGATGCTTTTAAAAGTGATTAACCTTTTTAATTAAAGGTATTTGAAGTTAATTAATCAAATTAAATAATGAAGTTTAAAGATAATTGATCATTCTTATTAATGATAGTTAAAGCTAATTAATCAAATTAATAAGGATATTTTAAGTTATTAAATCTTTTTAATAATGGCGTTTTAAAGTTAATGAAACATTTTAACAAGGTTGTTTAAAGTTAATACTTGTAGTGTGAAGCCCAAACACGGATTCAGTTTTAAATGTAAACTGATTTGTAAACTAGGGATCTCTTGTCTATGCCATTATGTTAGCTTAATAATTATGAATGATTTATAAATGACATCTGTTTAGTAGAATAAATCCCCGTTCTGCTATTATATTGATTTGGACATTTAGTTATGTGCCACTGAATTCAAATTGGATAAGAGATGTCCTCTTTATGTTCATAGTTGTTATTTGCCTTTGTATTTATATTCACCTTTATGTTATGTACTTATTGTACAAGTGTTGATCTATATGTTGTAAAGTTGTTATTTACTTTAGCAATTATGCCCCTACTTATGTTATTTGGTATTTTTAATGGAAATGTTATCCCCTTTAAAGTATTTTGTTAAATCTTGTGCATGGGTTTTACAAAGATAATTAATTATTTTAATAATGTTGTTTTAAAATAAATGAATCATTTTGCTAATAATGTTTTAAGATTAATTTATCACTTTAAAAAAAGTTTTAAATTTAATTAATTATTCTAATAATGATGTTTTTAAAACCGATCAGTCATTTTAATAATGATGTTTTACAGATAATTAATTACTTAAATAATAATGAGATTAAGATTAATTAACCATTTTAATAATGAGGTGTTAAAGGTTAATTAATTATTTTAATAATAGAAGTTTAAAGTTAATTAATCATTTAAATAAGGATGATTAAAGTTAATTAATCTTTTCAAATAGTGTTGTTTTGAAGCAATGAATTGGGATTAAAGCTAATTAATTGTTTTAAATAAAGCTTTATGAAATAATTAACCATTGTTTTAAAAGTTAATTATTCATTTTAAATAATGATATTGAAGTAGTAAATTTTGGTTTAAAATTAATAAATTGTTAACCCGCCTTTTGGCAAGGCCGCGGACAGACGGATTTAACTTAAACAACTTCACAACTATCGAGACTAAAGTATGATGGGATGGTTCGGCATTAGAAGGAGTGTTCGGCATAAATCTTGTTCGGCACTGGGCGAGCGTTCGGCATAGAGGGTTCGTCGTTCGGCATTAGATGGAGCGCTCGGCATTAACCAACGTTCGACATCTGGAGACGTTCGACATTGGATGGAGCGCTCGGCATTAACCAACGTTCGGCATCTGGAGACGTTCGGCATTGGATGGATCGTCGGCATCAAGGAGACGTTCGGCATTGGATGGATCGTTCGGCATCAAGGAGCGTTCAGCATTGGATGGATCGTTCGGCATAGAGGGTTCGTCGTTCGGCATTAGATGGAGCGCTCGGCATTAACCAACGTTCGGCATCTGGAGACGTTCGACATTGGATGGAGCGCTCGGCATTAACCAACGTTCGGCATCTGGAGACGTTTGGCATTGGATGGATCGTTCGGCATCAAGGAGACGTTCGGCATTGGATGGATCGTTCGGCATCAAGGAGCGTTCAGCATTGGATGGATCGTTCGGCATCAAGGAGCGTTCGGCATTGGATGGGTCGTTCGGCATACCTTACCTCGCTCAACATTGCACCTCGCACCTCCATATCTCGCACCTCCATACTCCGCACCTCCATACCTCGCACCTCCATATCTTGCACCTCCATACCTCGCACCTCCATACCTCGCACCTCCATATCTCGCACCTCCATACCTCGGTACCTCGCACCTCCCAACGTTCGACATGAGGAGATCGTTCGGCATTCACACATTGTTCGGCATTCAGCGTTCGGCATCTATGGTTCGGCATATGGAGACCACTCCATTTGGGCTGAGGTACTCGGCTACCAGGCCCACCAGGGAAGTCCAACCCATCTTTGTCTATAAATAGAGAGGCAGGGGCACAGTAAAAAGGGATCTTCTTTCTGCTCTCTTACTTTCTCTTTTCTAAGGCTAAGGCAACTCTGCCATTTTGTAACTGTAATCGATTATTACAGCAATAAAAAGCAAACTTCTGGAGTGGACGTAGGCCGGAGTTAGCCGAACCACTATAAAATCTGTTGTTCTTTACCGCTTTCATTTCAGTTTTAACTGTTCTTCACATTATTACTCTCTACATATATTCTATCTCTGAGCTGTGATTGGTATTTGGTGCTTTCATCTGGATTTTGGGGTTAGTGACCAATTTTGGCACTAACACTTTGGTGCTTTCACCGAGAGCTGAACCTAGGAATTTTGGAGTTAGGAACTTGGATCTTAGAAAGCAATGGCAAGACCACCAACGAAGAGGCAAGCAGTGGAAAGGAGCAATCAGGAAGGAAGTCAAGCGGCATCTTCTGGAGCTGGAGAGGGTCATGCATCCATCTACATAACTCGGGACGAGATGCAAGTGATGATGAATTCTATGCAAGAGCAGATGATGAAACGGCAAGAGGAGATGATGCAGGCTCTTCTTAGGCAATTTGGACAACCAGGAACTGCAGGTGTTCAAGATCATGGAGCTGGACCAGAGGAACTCAACCAACGGACAGATGGAGTGAATCAGCAGGGGGCAGCTCCCAATCAACAAACAGTTAACAATCTAGATGGACCTAGACTCGGGGGCACGCCACCGGGAGTACGCGATGAAGAATATGTGCCAGAATTTCCTCGAGGACTTGGGGGGCAGTCTGGATTAGTTGGAAACACTAGATTGGCTGACATTATCAGGCGGACTATTCGCGGAGGTCTGACAAATAAGGATTCAGAGGGAGTTAACAAAAGTCCGTTTACCCGGAACATCAGGACAGCTAGGAATCCACCCGATTTCAAACTACCCACTCTGGAAGTATACAACGGGAAGACGGATCCCACCGACCACTTGATGAGGTACACTAGGCATATGGAAGTGCTGGGGGAAACGGAGGAGGTTATGGCCCGATGTTTCCCCCTGTACTTGACTGAAATTGCTGCTATGTGGTTCAGACAGCTGGAGGATGGATCCATTGGAATATGGACAGAACTGGTGGACAAGTTCTTAAGTCAATTTCGAGTTCACATAAAAAGGCCAAAGAACGTGATGACACTAACATCAGTCAAACAGGGGGCAGATGAATCGCTCAGGACATTCTTAACTCGATTTAATGCGGCAGTTGCTTCGGTGCATCGGCCAGATCCATCAATGGTTCTGATGGCTGCGGTATCAGGAGTCAGAGATAATTCAGAGTTCAAAGTATCGTTGGTACGGGACCCACCGTTGGATATTGGGGAATTCTTTCATGAAGCTGAAAGATTTCTTCGACAAGAGGATGCATGTTTGGACATGAGGTCACAGGAAGTAAACATGACTAAGGATGGAAGATTACTCGGCGAAAGCTCAGGTGGGGACAAGGATAAAGGGAAAAGGAAGCGCTGGGGAGAACCAAAGTTCTCCACTTACACAGGATTGAACGCAACGTTGGAGCGGATTTTCTTAGATACTCGAGATCGTCTTCCCTATCGAAGACCATCAAGGAGGGAACCCACAGAACGTGAAAGGGCATCAGGAAGGCACTGTCTCTTTCATGACCTGGACGGGCATGATACTAACAGCTGCCGACATCTAAAGGATATAATCGAGGAGCATGTAAGGAATGGTCAGTTGCGACAGTATGTCGGAACTCGGAATGCGGCGGTGGAACATGAACAGCCTCCGCCTACCTTGAACGACGAGGGCGCGAGGCCCAGGAATGGTGATCGATTGGTCATCAACTAATCTTGATGGTTTGGAATAAGTAACAAACTCCGGGCAAACGGTTAAATCACTTACTCATGTACGGGGTCGGAGATAACCCTCAGGCATGCTCTGAGATGATGGCTTACCGAAACGCCCGGGTTTGTGAAATCTGTTTTTTCCTTTGACTTGGACATTTGCTTTTTCTGGTTTGGTTTTGGAGTTTGGTTTGAACTCCCTGTTTTTCTCGTTTTTCTAGTTTGAATTCTGGTTTGAATGTTTGTTTTTCGGATTGGATTTTGATTGGATTTTCTCTGGATTTTGGCTTAAAGGTCGTCGAGTATGGACTATGCTCGACAAGGGTCCGGAGCGACTAGGATTCGGCTTAGGACTTAAGCCACGGCATTACTTGCGTCCAGGGATACTGGACCACGGTCGTCAAGTGTGGATTGCGCTTGGCAAGAACCCGGAGAGGTTAGCTCAACGCCCAGGGACACTGGGCCACGGTCGTCAAGTGTGGATTGCGCTTGGCAAGAACCCGGAGAGGTTATCTCAACGTCCAGGGACACTGGACCACGATCATCAGGTGTGGATTGCGCTTGGCAAGAGCCCGGAGAGGTTATGGATTTGGATATCGACCCGAAGAGGTCCTAAAGTCCCCTATTGGTTATTGGATATGGATGAAACATGGACTTTGGATACTGGACTTGAGGCTATTCAAAACACACCTTTCACAGCAAGGCATATTTTGGGGGGCAAGTGTTAACCCGCCTTTTGGCAAGGCCGCGGACAGACGGATTTAACTTAAACAACTTCACAACTATCGAGACTAAAGTATGATGGGATGGTTCGGCATTAGAAGGAGTGTTCGGCATAAATCTTGTTCGGCACTGGGCGAGCGTTCGGCATAGAGGGTTCGTCGTTCGGCATTAGATGGAGCGCTCGGCATTAACCAACGTTCGACATCTGGAGACGTTCGACATTGGATGGAGCGCTCGGCATTAACCAACGTTCGGCATCTGGAGACGTTCGGCATTGGATGGATCGTCGGCATCAAGGAGACGTTCGGCATTGGATGGATCGTTCGGCATCAAGGAGCGTTCAGCATTGGATGGATCGTTCGGCATAGAGGGTTCGTCGTTCGGCATTAGATGGAGCGCTCGGCATTAACCAACGTTCGGCATCTGGAGACGTTCGACATTGGATGGAGCGCTCGGCATTAACCAACGTTCGGCATCTGGAGACGTTTGGCATTGGATGGATCGTTCGGCATCAAGGAGACGTTCGGCATTGGATGGATCGTTCGGCATCAAGGAGCGTTCAGCATTGGATGGATCGTTCGGCATCAAGGAGCGTTCGGCATTGGATGGGTCGTTCGGCATACCTTACCTCGCTCAACATTGCACCTCGCACCTCCATATCTCGCACCTCCATACTCCGCACCTCCATACCTCGCACCTCCATATCTTGCACCTCCATACCTCGCACCTCCATACCTCGCACCTCCATATCTCACACCTCCATACCTCGGTACCTCGCACCTCCCAACGTTCGACATGAGGAGATCGTTCGGCATTCACACATTGTTCGGCATTCAGCGTTCGGCATCTATGGTTCGGCATATGGAGACCACTCCATTTGGGCTGAGGTACTCGACTACCAGGCCCACCAGGGAAGTCCAACCCATCTTTGTCTATAAATAAAGAGGCAGGGGCACAGTAAAAAGGGATCTTCTTTCTGCTCTCTTACTTTCTCTTTTCTAAGGCTAAGGCAACTCTGCCGTTTTGTAACTGTAATCGATTATTACAGCAATAAAAAGCAAACTTCTGGAGTGGACGTAGGCCGGAGTTAGCCGAACCACTATAAAATCTGTTGTTCTTTACCGCTTTCATTTCAGTTTTAACTGTTCTTCACATTATTACTCTCTACATATATTCTATCTCTGAGCTGTGATTGGTATTTGGTGCTTTCATCTGGATTTTGGGGTTAGTGACCAATTTTGGCACTAACATAAATCATTTTGATAAAGTTGTTTAAAGTTAATACTTTTAATGTGAAACCCCAACACAAGTTTGGTTTTAAAAGTAAAAGTTTTGATTCGATTATGGAAAAGAAGTTTTCGTAATCCGATATCGCTTATGTGGAAAGGATTTAGTCATAATTTTAACACTAAACATCGAGGCCTGGACTCATTTATATCTCAAAGGTTAAAAATATCGTCAAGGCAATGCCTAGAGGTAACACTAACTCAACTTGCCCGACTTCATTTTCAATCAAGGGATAGCACTTGTTTGGAATCGATGAGTAACGGTAAGAATATGAAATTTAATTTCCATATATGATCATTTTTAATTATCCCCATTAGTTGATTTATTAGCTATTGGTTCATCTTTCTTCATGGTGTATCGTCACCATAAAAACGATTTGTTGCTCTTTTGAGATTTGTTATCCTTTATCGGAAATGACTAATCCTAAAGAGCGAGTGGAAGCCAAGCTATGTGGGGTTGCTCCCATTAGGGTATTTTCACATCCACTCTAGACTGAAATCGGTTTTGCGCATTGAGATGTGAAATACTCGGATTCTCGGCAACCGTTGGCAGGTCTTGTTTGGACGTGTCCGAGATCCATTGGAGTTCTCAAGTATATTTCAAGAGGTATACTTTCGGTAAGGAGGGAGCACCCTCCTAGTCATTTATTGGAAAATATCCCTATTCTTTCCTTTGATTCCAAGTTTTTAAATTAACTTCTTTCTTAATTTCACCAAGAAGTGACTAAGGTTCTTCTTGATGTTTAATTATTTGTGTTCATTCTTTAAGTTTGGATTTTTAACTTGTCTATGCGCATTTATTCTTGTTTGGATTGTCATTCTAATTTGTTTCTAATTTCTTCATTTATGGATGTTGATCTTATGAGGTAAAACCCGTTCCACATTAGCGGCGTGGTCTCACAAAATTATTGTATATTCACCTCATTACTTGAGTTTTCTCATGCTGGTATGACCAGATTGATCCAGGTGTTATTTTATTTTAATGCTTGGGTCAGACCGAGCATATTTTTCATATTTTCTTTAGATGCTTTGGAGTTCATGAGACAAGCTGGATGCCCATGACGTATCTACGTATTTCTTTATTTTTCCGCTATATTGATTCTTAAATTTATCACCATCTGTAAGGACAAGATGTTATAACTGTCCACATTGATAATAGGATAGTTTACACTAATGATTGTTTTAAATAAAGTTCTTTCTATTGTAAAGACTTGATTTATATATTATATGTTATTTGTCACGTTTTTGTGAGGTTCTGTTCTGTCTTCTTCTTTTTTCACCCTAAACGACCTGTCTTTCGGACACTTAAATGATCGGTACACGAATATCAAGGATGTATTAAGTGTTGTCTTTAGGTGTAAGAAAGGCAGATCATTACAGTACGTCTCCGAAAGCTTATTTGTCTAACTGGAAACCTGAAAACGCTTACTCCAGACCTACTTAAACGAGCACCCGAGAGTTTAAGGGGAAAGACAAAATCTTCAGGTCTGATAAGCAGTCTGGTGTGAAAAATAACCTACCATATCGAACCAAATAGATATCTAATGAGACCACCAGTCGAGTAGAACGGGTTTTCCCCTCACTAGTACATAACCAAAACATATTAACTATATACTGTGCTCCTGCATTCATAATGGTTAGAACATTAAAGATTATCTACAATTATGCAACATATACTGGATTACCCATCCCAAATTATTAGCCTACCCATCTAAGTTTTTACTGACTATCCATCTTATACTTATGTGCACTACCCATCTTATATATATATTAATTCTTTGGATTACACATCCCCTACCATGTTGATTACCCATCACCCATGGTTGCATTTATCAAAGTTATGTGGACTATCCATCTCATATATAAATATTTTAATGGATTATCTATCCCCTCTCATATGGACTACCCATTACATATGGTTTCGTCTGTTTAAATGATGTGGACTATCCATCACACATCCTATAGTTTTCCTAGGATGATAATGAACCTTTCATTAACCATCTAGACACTATCTATCTCCGACATGATGTGGACTATCCATCTCACATCCCATGGTTTTCCTAGGATGACTATGAACCCATCATTTAACAATTTAATTCATGTTACCCACATGTTTAACATATGCTATTGGTATCCCCAATTAGGTTACCTCCCTTAAAGTTATCACATCTCATAATGACATGTGTTGGTATCCCCAATGATCTATGTCAAATTCATTAACACATACATCGGTATCCCCAATGATTAGTGTAGACTTTTTTCTACCTTGGTACCTCCAATAAATGATGTCAACTTCGTATACTTTTAACACATAACAATATAAGCATTGGTATCCCAAATTAGGTTTTAAAGTCGAAGTCATAAAACATAATGCTCGCCGCCTTTAAATAGTTTATTATAGATCAATGTCGACGCCAATAACAATGTCGACAAAGAGTAAGGCTCTCCACCTTTAATAAGATAACATATAACACACACAGCGTTAGGACATTATCGACCTCTATCCAAGGTCAAAGACAATACTAAAATTCTTTTAAGTATAAAATTTTCATGTCGGAAATGATGTTGTCGACTTTCATAGGTTGTAGGTTATCCACCTTTCAAAACTAAGCTTTAGGGTATTATAAAACAATTGGCTAACTGTCGAAAACATAGAGTTATCGACCCTCTTGAACCTGGGTTATATCGCCTCTTTAAATATTTTTAATTTACATAGATATGAGCCTCATTGGTGTTAAAAGGAAGAAATGCGACGTTAATGCTGCGCTGCATCGTTGCCGACCCTATACAACTTAAAACCTTGGTATATAAGGTCGCCGACACTGATGCATAGCGGCTACTATGCTATCGGCATCACTATAAAACTTTGATACTTAAGTTACTTCGGCTATTATGTCGTCAAAGGTATAAGCGTGAAGTTAAAACATCAATGAAGAGATGCGACTTCAAAATAGATGAACCACGATATCGCGATGCCTATAAGTATAGGTTACCGACGAGATCGGCGTTGACACAGTTGGAACCATTCCATAGCCATCGTAGTAGTTATCCTAAGCTTCCCTCCATATCGACGTCGGCATTCATAGGTGCGGCGATTCTGTAGGCATGGCGATGATGTAATGGCATGCATTATCGTAATTATCATGAAAACTGATTTATTTCTATTAAAAGTAATTACTTTTCAAAATTCTTGCTCTTTGTCAAATTCCTATTGAAGAATAAAATTTCTTTACCTAGATCTTTTTCAGAAATCTTCCACACTAAATTTTCAAAGTCCAAAACATACGTCAAACTAATTAATTAATATCCTTAATTAATTATTCATTTATATGCTTATCTAGCATAATAAATTCATAGTAATTCGAAATGACTTGGGAAAAATCCCCAAAAATTCTAGAAATTTCAAAATACCATATTCTTCATCATATAAAAATTTTGGGACCAAAAACCATATTGAATTATTTTAAATAATTAAAACTAGAAATAAAGCTATTTCCATCTTAGGAAATTCATAAATATTTAATATAATTTGAAATATTATGAAATTAAAAACCTATCTCCAAATTAACGTTTTACATCGCATATCCAAAAATCAAATCGATTGGACACTAAAAACTTAGGTTTTACCCTTAAAACCCCGCAATTAATTTCATAAAAATTCTTAGATCATTATTCTATCTAAACAATGATTAAACCATAACTTGGAAAAAATCATCAAAATGATTTGGAAACTAACTATAGCCGAATTCAAAAGCAAGCAAAAGAGATGGATCATGTATTATTCACCTTGGATTTAACTTTGGAGTTGAGATTTTGACATAGCTCTTGAATCCCTAAGTATTTTCTTTTATTAGCTTTATTTTCCTCTTCTAATCCCCTTGTTTAATAGCCAGACACTCTTCTTCGTTTTGATTGTTTTGATGTTATGAAAAATAAGAATAAATATGAGGGGGAGAGGGTTTAAGGAGTGAAAGTTGGATCTGCCTATTTTGCCCCTCTCATATATTCTCTTATATGTTAAGCTTTTAAAACAATCTTATTACTTAATCCATTAAGGCCCGACCTTTGTTAATAACCAGTTCTCATTCTCCTTAACCACTTACATTATCCTATTTAGTCTATCCAATTGAATATCCTGAATAATGTTAAACTAAAATTAGAGGTGTTACAATAATGGTTCGTAGGGGATCTCGTATGAATCACCCCAAAAGGAGGTTGGGAACGACTGTAATTAGATGACCAAGTTTTGTTTTGAACATAACTTTTGTAAACTAAAAACCAAATTAGTGATATATTAACACATTATATCAAGTATATAATAGAAAGTAAACACATTTTATTTCAAACAAGATTGGTTATAATGTGTTTTCTTTCTATTATATACTTGATATATAATGTGTTATATTAATTAATTAATTTAATTAAAAGTATATTTAATAGAAAATCCATAAATTATATTATTTGTGATAATAGTTACAAAGTGTTGTAACTGTGAGTAATTTATCATAATGAAAATAAATATACCATTTTAAATATTCCTAGTCAAGATGTATCGAGACTGGATATTGATACATTCGTTAAGACTAGAGTACGTAAAACTCTTCAAATATTAGGCAGTGTATTACTCATGGCTGTTGGGGGCACCAAGGAGTTACGTACTGATAGTTATTGGATAACTATAGAATGACTCACTCGATAATTTTCTGTTGGTTAATATAACCAAGGTCAAACAGAAAATGTCAATGCGACAAAATTACACAATTCTCTCAACTTGAGAATACTATCGATTTTCAATATGAAAGCTCCATGTTGATTATAGTCAAATTATAGCATGGCGTCCATCGAGTGACTATGGTAGGGTCAAGTGGAAGTATTGGAAGTGAAGCACCATTCAAGAGAGGATATGTCTCCTCGGTTATATGAGGTCAATATCACGGTGAACTGAAGTCAACTTAAAGTCAAAGTCTTTGGCCGGAGCATTTCGGTTAATAATAATTGTTATTTAAATCAAGGACTTTGTGTTTGGAATTTAGATTTGAATGTGGATGATATTGGAATTTTAACCATTACCGATTCTTTAAGTCCAAAATGATATAGTTTTGACGAAGAGAATTAGTGTAAATGATAATCACAACCAGGTAACGTTTAACAAAGTAAAATTGGATTTTACCGAAACCAAGTAAGTGATAAATTTAGCCAATATCACACCGCCTACTTAGTGATGTGTGAACATTAATGTTTGAATAGTTCGATATTAGTCGCCGACTAAATTTACACCTAATGGGTCACAT
This sequence comes from Allium fistulosum, assembly GCA_030737815.1. Lineage (NCBI taxonomy): Eukaryota > Viridiplantae > Streptophyta > Magnoliopsida > Asparagales > Amaryllidaceae > Allium > Allium fistulosum. The sequence goes on along the minus strand of CM060905.1, from coordinate 488,986,458 downwards.
AATCGAAACGTTGAATGCTCATTTGACCAAACAATTTAATTAATTTGTAATTATTATATATTAGTTAAATTAATTAATGTTTAAGGAATATTAATTATAAATTTCTATTTTGATTTGATGAACCAATATTATTAAATATATTTATAATAGTTGCAAATATATTAATCGATATATAATATTGATACGCGTTTAAATTGGATTTAAATGCAAAATATTTTTTGTCCGGGCTTTAAATGAGTATGCAGCCCATATAAGGGGATGAAATATTAGGCTATATTGGGACACAAGGGGCGACCATATGATTGGCTTAGATGGGCTAGGCTGAGTGGATGAGAGGTAAAGAACGAGTAAGAGAAAAACATGGATTTATATCCTAACTTCTCTCTTTATTCCTCCTCTATATAAACATTTCAACCCAATCTTATTTGTTTTTTTGAATAGCCTCTAGACCCATTCTTTGCTAGTCGAACTCTAGAGCGCTCACACCTCCATTTCCAAAGTCAAATCAAAATAAAAAACAATTCTATTCGATGGTTAGTGGTCATCGGTTCAGGGATTAGCAATCTACTGAATTTGAAACTAGTTCAAGGAGTAGATCTCAACGTTTCAAGGTGTTCTAATAGGCTTTGGAGGCAAGGTAATTTTTTATTTACAATTATAATTTAATGTCTAAATAGTTCACACACACACATCATACAACCAATCCATATGCAACGATACATTGATATGTTAGAATCATCCCCTAACTAACACAACAATATATATATATATATATTATTTTTTTGAAAATTGGTTAATTTTATTGCAACCTGAAATGGGCTAAAGCCCAACCACAAGCATCCGAGTCAATACCGCATTAATACAACATCATACTTTATACAGAAGTATACTTTAACTGACTACATTCCTCTTTTAGGGCAGAGTTCTCATGGCGGCTCCCAAGTCTTTGATCGGTCTACTCCATTCTCAGTCTTCCAGCTTATCCTCGCTATTGCTCATTTTTCTAGTTCCATTAAGTTGGTAAGCTTCTTCCTTGCGATTCGATATATTATGATACTCGTGTCTCTATTTATTTGACCAATTAATGACAAGATTTCTTTTTTCTGATTGTTGAAAACCCTGTTGCTACGCTCACGCCAGAGATGCCAGATGGTAGCTGTGAGGCAAATTTTGAGCAACTCCTGCACCAAGTTCAACTTGTGACCCCACTGGTTCATGTAATCTAGTTCTTCCTTCAGTGTTTTGACTTCATTAGTTTGCGCGCATTTGAGTTTTTGAAGGCTCCATATTCTCTTACTGTAAAAGCAATTGAAAAATAGACGTTCTTGGCTTTCAATTTCCGCATTACATAAATTGCATGTTGTATCTTCCAGTATCCCCCATTTGTGTAGTCTGTCTTTCGTAGGCAGTTTTCCCAACAAAGCTTTGTATAGTGCATGTGCCATTTTAGGGTTGTTAGATTTGCTCCAGACAGTTTTATGCCAAGGAACGGTAGGATATTTCCCCCTAATATCTTCCTAAACATTATGCATCTTAATATGCCCCTTAGGTGAATTTTTCCAGATCCAAGGATCCTCCTTTCTCTCACTATGGATAGAAAAACCATGGATTTCATCTTTGAAATTCCTGGTTATTAGCTGATTATCACAATTCCAATTAGTACCATTTATTATGCTAGATAATTTGCATGCAGGATTTCCATAATTCGAGTACCCCTCCCAACCCACTCTATCTATGAAACTTTTGCTATTTAGCCTGGGGTCTTTCCAAAGGTCAGTGGTTGTGCCATTAACTATCTGCCTTTCAATTAGAGGCTTCAGTTCATTTCGGAGTTTCAGAATGTTTTTCCAAATAACTGATGAATTGTTGTCTATTCTAATTGTCCAGAAATTATCCTTTAGGTATCTTCCACGCATCCACCAAGGCCATAGATTATCTGACACCAAGATTTTCCAGGCCAACTTCAGTCCATAAACTTTTTTCAGCTCAAACAATTTTTTTAGTCCAACTCCTCCTTCCTTTTTGGGTTTGCATAATTCTTTGTAACTAACTTTATGAAACATTCCCCTCCAAATAAAATTGGCACAGACAGTATTTATTTTTGCAATTGAACAGTCTGGTATTTGAAATGTTTGCAACCAAAATTTGTCCTTAGAGGTGATAACTGTGTTTACAAGCTCAATCCTCCCAGCAAAAGATAGGAACTTTGATCTCCAACCTTGCAATTTTTCTCTAATATTGTCAATTACTTCCCACATTCACTATCGGTTATGGTGTTGTTTGATAAAGGTACTCCCAGATATTTGACAGGGAGATATCCTTCTGTAACTCCAATATTATTTAATAGATTTTCTTTATCTCTGAATTACTTGTTAAAATAACATTTAGCCTTACTTGCATTGTGTTTCAATCCTACTGTTATTTCCAACTTGTGGAAAATTCCTTTTAAAGTATCAACAGCAGTTAGGGTAGCTTTTGTAACAATGATCAGATCATCTGCATAGATTAAATGTGTTACTATAGGTTCAAACTTGTATACTGGAATGATCTTATTGTGGAAGCATGCTATTTCCATTTGCAGAGTGAACCACTCCATAGCAACAACAAACAAATATGGGGATAAAGGATCTCCTTGCCTAATTCCTCCGTTACTCTGAATATAACCTTTAAGGATCCCATTGACTTCAGCATGTGTATTATAAATTTTCTATATATATATATGTATATATACATACATATATATATATATATATATATGTATATGCATGTGTATATATATGCATATATATATATATATGTATGTATGTATGTATGTATGTATGTATGTATGTATGAATGTATATTTATCAAAAAAATATAATACACAATTGCAATTAACGATCTCGGCATAAAAAATGTTTTTTATTTGATTAATTTAATATTCATTATTTAAATTATGTAGACATTAAAATTTAAATACAATATCTTACGCTATACAAATACATGATTTTATAATTTTAATATTTAGCTTCATACTCAAAATACATCTAGCATAAATTAAATAATTTATATATATATATATTTATTTATTTATTTATTATTATTTAAATTAATTAATTACATAGATTAATTATATTAATATATATAAATTACATAAAGTATGTTTTATACTTATAAAATTAAATTAATGCTTGGCATGGTTTCGGGAGCAAATTTTTTTTATATAATTTAAATACATAAATAATTGCCGAAAATCAAATTGAATTTTAAAATTGATTTTAAAGTGTATACATATTATTTAAATGTTAAATATTGCTTAGATTTTTACCAAAAATTTTAAATTTCAAATTATCCCAAGAAAAATAATTTTTTATTAATTTATATTAATTTCCATGTGAAAATTAATATATAAATATATATATATATATATATCAATTAAAAATTAATTTTTTTCCCATGACCATTATAAAAGGTATATATTTTATTTATATACTTTATACATATATACATTTCATTTAAGTATATTTATATATTTTGTTATTAAACTGTTTGCAATATCCATATACATATACATATCTGTGTGTGTGTGTGTCTATATATGTTCAGTTAAAAAAGTTGATTTTGTTTACGAATTTCAAATAAAATAAGTAAATACATTTTTATATAAATTTATACATAATACATATATATATACATATTTTATAAGTTCCATATATATATTATTTATATATATACATTTATAAATAATTTACAAAATAATATATGTATATATATATTGCAATATTTAGAATATATAAATAAAATTTGTTATGTACACACACATATGTATATATGTATATGTACAGGTGTGTATGTTATACACATTATATATAACATAATATTAATTACATTACATCGAATCATTTTATGAATTTAAGTAAAATAATAATTTTATGTAAAAGAAATTTAGAAATATTATAAATAAATTAGACTTCGTATGTCCAATCCAACATGATAAAAAAAATTAAAATTCACTTATAACTTCTACTGTGGGTTGGTCTAGTTCCAGCATATACATATAATATATTTATGAAATTTTTTCGACCATTATAAAGTAAAAAATAAAAAAAATTCGAAATTTAAAATGATTTTAAAAAAGTTTTAAAATTAAAATTTGAATCTATAATTAGTATACATATGTATATAATATGTACAAATAAATTTATTAATTTATATATATGTATATATAATATTTTTATGTATATACATATTTATATAATTAAATTCGAAATAAAATAATGATTATAAATACATTTCCCTTTTTTAAATAATTATGTACTAAAAAGTATGTTTCTTTTAAATTACATCCTTATGAATTCATTATCAAGAAAATTCTTTATAAATCCGTATGTAAAATTATTTATACATATCCGCATAGATTTGTGAAATAAAAAAATTTGTATTCTTGATAAAAAGGTTTCGGCCAAAAATTAAAAAGAAATTCAAGTTTTAACATATGTTTATTTATGTTTACTAATTAATATTCCATAAATAAATTTTATCATTTTACATAAATATTTTGAATGTTTTTCAAAAACACACATATACATATTTGTGTGCATGCATATTTAAACACATCCACAACTGAAATTTGAATTTTAAATTAGAAATAGATTTGTTATTCTAGTTAAATTTAAATCTACCTTAATATATTTTTGGTATTAATTTGAATTATTTGAATTGGTCAACATTTTTAAATAAACAGTATTAAATATATAAATGTTATATATATATATATATATATATTTGTATGTGTGTGTGTTTATGAATGTATATGATAGTAAATTGATTATGGACAACAATTATGTATATAAAGGAGAAAATGTGTCTATTGTAGTGTAAATCCCAACATTTATATACAAGCACATCTAACTATGTACACATCTATATGTTGCACATGCGTTATACATGTATATGTGTATATGGTACATATATACTTATATACTATATATAATAATAAAATCAAACCTTTTGTAAACTAATTAAATAAAAATAAATATTTTATTTAAATTTGTTTAGATTAGGTCTAAGTTAATTTAGATTTCATAAGCCAAATAAGATCTAATAATGGAATTTCTTTTGAAATTCATCTATTGGACCCATTGTGTGCTAGCTCAATCGCACCAAAGGTATCGAAACCCAATAGCCTATGTGTTCTAAATTAGCAGTATTAAGGTTAACTTATTAAAGCCTACCCATTTAGTAGGGTGTTTAGAAAGGTAGGGTTAAAGGTTCAGTCTATGTAATCAAGTACTCTACGCTACCAGGCTAGCTACTGGCCTGGCCCAAAAGATGAAGCAAACCCAAAGGTTATCTCTAATACCAAAGCCCAAATTGATTTTGGGCCTTGGGCTAGTTTTCAAATTTTATTTTGAAATTAATTATAAATAATATTTTAAATTTAAAATGGTTAAGTTTAAAATATATGAGATATTTTACAAATGTTATAAAATATTTTTCAAAAATGTTTTGAAAGATAATTATTTATTTTCAATAATAATAATAATAATTAAATAAAATTAATCAAAAGTTAATTGATTAAACTAGAACATATATAATGATATGAGTAAATTTACCTTAAAATGTTAAAGTGATTAATAAATAATTTTCGAAATTAATTAAAATTGTTTTTAGTGAATAAATTAATTAAATGTTAATTAATAAATAAAATAATATACATATATTATGATATATGTGTATCACTATAAATGTAATAGTATACGTATTCAATTTAAAAATGTTTAAAATGAATAAAATTAAAATGAATTAAAATGTTAATTAATTAAATAAGATTTAATTAATAAAACTAATATAAGATTGTACATAAGAATATTATGTAAGTTAATTAAAATTATAAACTGGTATATGTGAATTAAAACTTATATAATTGAATGTATAATAAAAGTTGGAATCGTAATAAAGCCAAATAAATTTAAGGAATAAATATATATGTATATTACTTATACCATGATTTTGGATGTGTCTTACACTTGAATAACGAGAGTGTTTCATAAAAAAATATTATCCCATAAGTCGATATCACTCAAATAATTTTAAAAAAGATTACGGATCTTTAATAGAAGTGATGTCATCTACTATTTGTATATTAATATATTACTTGCATGCTCTTTAGTTGTTGATATTCCTCAAGCTAAAGAAGTTATGTGTAGTACTATTAATATATAGAATAGATGGCATGAGATACATGCACATATTTATTGATATTCCTTAGGGTAAATGCATTTATGCTTAGGCTGTCGCAAAATGGTAGGTAGAGTAAATAATCTCTTTCGACCTTTTGATATTCGTTGAGGTCAAAATGTGACTAGGACAAAGACCACAGGTTAGGGGTTGTATGTGATACAATCGATAAGGTGTTATCTATCGCATGTGGGCCTATGACTTGTTGATATTTCTCAAGTTTAGAATCATAAGGCATGCGAGTCTCTAACATCCACTAGAGAAATCGAAAGACTTCTATATTTACCTTAAGTTTTTGGGACATATAAAAGTCTAGTAGGAGGTTAATAGTAAAATGAAATATAATGTTTAACCTTACTAATATTATAAGAACATTTTCTATGAATTAAATGTCATATCTATAAAAAAAATTGCAGAAAATGTCGACGCTAAAGTTGTTTCTGAAAACGACAAACTCATCGGACATAACTACATAGACTGGCCAAGAGCAATCAGAATAGCACTTATATACGAATGCTTATGGTCGTCAATAAGTGAACCTCTTAGTGTTAGACCCACTGAAGATGGAGACCTCGAACTAATAATTACTTATAAAATAGGTTGCGGACCTAGAAATTGCTAAGTTTACATGTTGTCTACATTAGACAAACTGTTGCAAAGACAGTACGAAACTATGTTTGTCCATCAAATCTTTGATAACCTTAAAGCATTGTTTTAAGAGCAATCTTGTTCCATGAGGTACAAGATTACTAAGAAAATTTTCAACACAAAGACGTCGGATGGGCATGAAAGTGGACGATTACGTCTTAATGATAAAAGGCGATATTGATAGACTTACTTAATTAGACGTGATGATAAGAAACAAGCTGCAAGTGGACTTAATCTTAGGGTCTCTTATTACACATTTTTAGATGTTTATATTAAACTATAATATGAACCAGTTGAATATAGGCCTCATGGAGTTGCTTGATATATTGAGATCAACTAAGTCTTCATCCAATGATCAAGGTGTAGTGGTCGAAGTAAAAGGAAAGCATCATCTTCGAATGGTTCGAAGAGGAGGAGACTGTTTAACAAAAAGAATAAGAAGACTACTACAAATGAAAAGGGTGAATATCATCACTATCACAAGAAGGGGCATTGGAAACTGAACTGTCCAAGATTATCTAAAGATTGTCAAAAGAAACAAAATGGTTATGTCGCTCCTATAGGTATATTTATGATTCAAAATTATTTTGCAATCAATAAATTATCTTTAGTTTTAGACAATGAATCTGGAACTCACATCTATAATATGTTACAAAGAGTTAGGAACATGTGTCATATGGCAAAGGATGAGATAAGACTTTAAGTTGCTGATGGATCTCTAATAGATGCAATTACGGTCGGAGACTATCACTTTGGCTTTGCCTAATGGATTAGTTTTTATTTTGAATAATTTATATTATGTTAAAAAAATTATTTGTGGAATAATTACAGTATCTAAATTGTTTGAGACTAGATATATTCCTCATTGTGTTGACAATGTTATGAACACTATGTTGAATGTAAATAAAATCTACAATGGTGTTTTGGGTAATGGCATTTATATTATTAATTCTAATTATGTCTATGCTGTTAATAATTCTTTTAATGTCGGCATTAATAATAATTATCTATAGCATTGTAGCTAGGTCATATAAGTGAAAAACGACTACACAAATTGAAAGCCGAAGGTTTTCTACCATTATTTTATTCTGAATCATTTGATATGCGTGAGTTGTGTCTCAAAGAAAAAACAACCAAGCACTCGTTTAGTGGGAGCAACGAAAGAGTTAAAGAACTCTTAAGTCTTGTATATACTAATGTATGTGGTCCAATGCCTATAATTACTAAAGATAATGTTTCTTATTTTGTAACTTTTACTGACGATTTCTCAGGACTAGGATATGTGTATCTTATGAAGTACAAATCTGATGTGCGTGAGAAATTTAAAGAGTAAAAGAATGAGGTCGACAATCAAATGGACGATAAGATTAAAATACTTCGATCCGATCAAGGTGGTGAGTAGGTTGGATAAGAACTCCAACTGTACTTAAAAGATAATGAGATTATCTCTCGGGTTACTCCAACCTATACTCTATAATACAATGGTGTTTCCAAAAGAAGGAGTCAAACCCTATTGGATATGGTTCATTCCATGATGAGTAAAGCCGAGTTACCTCTTTCTTATTAGAGATATGGGCTAGAAACCATAGTGCATATGTTGAATTTGATACCCATGAAATCTATACCTAAGGCACTACATGACATGTGGCATGGGAAGAAACCCCACCTCAAGCATTTGAAGGTGTGAGTTTGTCCAGCCTATGTTAAGAACATTGGCCCATAAAAAATTTAAGGTAAGGTCAACCTTCTGTTAACTTATGGATATCATAAGAATTCTATAGGATATATTTTCTATAACACTAAGGATCAAACGGATATCCTAAGAAGTAACATAGAGGTTGAACCAATTAGAGAACCAAATTCACCGGTATAAGAAAACACACAACCTATTAAGGTCTACCATGGAACCTCACGCACCAGAGAGACGCTGTGGTTTTCTCCTGGATGGCGAGAAGGAGTGTTGTGTCTTAGAAGACGACACTCCTATCTCATTCCAACAAGCATTGTAGAGTAAAGACTCTGCATTTTGGCTTGGAGCTATGAAATTTGAAGTGGATTTCATGTATGAAAACAAAGTGTGGACTTTGGCTGTAACGACCCGTAAATTTCAACTGTTTTTATAACGTAATTAGTTGAAATTTTGTGAAATTTTAAACGATAAAATTTTGAAATAAAAATTTAATATTTGGAATACGTCTAGTTAAACATAGCAACTGGTAAATTTTCGTCCGAAAATATGGAAGTGTATTTCGCGCGTAAATTTACTTCAATTTAATCAGTTAAAAAGCGTTGAAAATAAAACGTTTTTAAAACCAAAATATTTTTACATAGAAAAATTCTAAACCATCTTCTGAGCAAGATGTCAGTTTGTCGTTTTTCCAAATTCGGACATCTTTGGCTCCGTCGATCTTAATTTTCAGTGATTTTCTTGCATTTTTCGTAGTAGAAAATTTCGAATTTTTATAATTCAATCGAATCACTAATATCTTTATACCGTTTTGATCGTCTCGTCGTGCCGATCTCTACGGTATATTCGATTGTCAAATTCAAGGTCCGGTGTACGTTGCGCTTTGCGTAACGCCTACCGTATCGGTACCCGATTCACATCCTTTTGGTTTCCATCTGTCTTTCCATTTACTACCCGTTCAAAAACTAATGGACATTTGATTTATTGGTTATTGAATTCAACAATGACTTTCTACATTCTAAAAGTTTTTAAATTATTGTTTCATTTTCAATGCGTTCATTTGCTATTGTTTGGAAAAGAAGAAAAAAAACGTAAAGCCTATTGAAATATACGTGAATCTATTCTTCTTCCAGCCTTCTCTTTTCTTTTCTTGAGTTTGGTCACTCCTCCCCTGACAAACCGAGCAGCCACCTTCCTTGGCCAACAACCCACAGCCCACGCACGCAAGTGCCCAGATCCACCAAGCTGCCGTTTGCCTTCCGCCTGCCACCATCTTTCTTCTGCCACCTGAGCCACGCCACCGACTTCCGCCCATCTACCTGTCCAAACCCCTACACACCAATGTTACCCAAACCACCCTCCTGAAGCCTACAAGCCTACACCAAGTCCACCAACCCTGTCGAATCTGCCTCCCTCTCGGCAGCCTCTGTTTCGGTTCCTCCACCTTCCGCACATCTCCACTTGCTCGCGCTTGCTCCACGTATTCACCCATCTCCGCCTTGCCTCCGACTTTCCCTCAGACCCGCCTCCACTCCCCTTCCTCTCACCCAACCTCTGCTGTGTCTTCTTGTGCCAGTCTTCCTCTTCTGATTGGAATTTGTAAGTATTATATTTGATATATGTGAGTATATAAAAGTTAAGGAAGGTCACATACATATGTAAATAGCCTGTTAGTAGTAAGTATACGTGAATTCCGTGCATTCTCAGACTTTAGCCCATTTATTTTGTCTATTTGCTTATATAAAATTTTATATACGTTATATATTATATGATTTATAAAATTTATAGTTATCTGTCTATATATACATATAAAAAGCTAAACTAAGATTTGTACATGATATGTTAGTGTAGCTGTATAGATGCACACTATGTCTTTGTATGTTATATTATATATTAATAACAGTATTATATCAGATTATCATATTTTGGTTAGTAACTTATATTTATATAATATGTCGCGTCTTGTTCAGTTAAATTTAATTGGCAGAGTATATATATGTGTTTAGTAGTTGGCCTGTTAGTTTAGTAAATCTGTTAGTATTTGTTTATATGAAATTGGGAATGACCATATATACTTTGTTACTTTTAAATAAAAGGTTCTGCATATATATATTGGTTACAAATCTGAATTATATTTTAAAAGGTTGTTGTATATATTATACAGTATTTCCAGTTACTTTTATATATTATAAGTTGTATTTGTGTAAAGTTGATATATAAATTTTATTTGTATGTAGGATAGTTTAAGTTTCGCATATCACGCGTGCTGTTAGTTTTTTTAAGTTTAAGCTATCGATAAGCTATGATAGATGGGTTATATATTATATTCTTTAAGTTACGGATAACAATAAACTGTTTATATTGATTTTGATAAATACTAATTTTTTTTTTGCTAAGTATATAAGTTATGTAAATTTATGTAAGTTCATAACAATCAAGTATATATGCGCATATGTGTATATTTTGGGAATGCTTTATAAATAGTGTTATAGTGTATATTTATATTAGTTATAATTATTCTAGTTCATTCTTTGATATACGTATATGATAGTGTCTATATAGGCATATGGGTCTGTATAAGTTACGTGTCTGCATATAAATTTATATACAAATGTGTATGCATCTGTTAGCTTTCAAATTTATTCATCTTTGATTTTCAATATCTGAGTTTAAGGATAATGGTTTAAAATCTTTATATTATTAATAGTGTCTTAACTAAAATACTAGATATATATATAATGTATGTACCCTCGGTTATATCAAAACTGATTTTATTTGATTCTCATCGATTCCCATTTTATCAGTTTTTGGCCGTCGTGCTGTTCCTTTATCAAATCCGTGCCTATCCGACTTTGAGCTTGGATTCGTAACTCGTTTCATCTGTCAAATCCATCTAGCCACGAAAGGTGAGCACTCACTCACGATTAACGTTCTTTTATTTATTAAATTTGATTTCAATTGAAACGACAATTGAAATATGCTGCAGTTTGATATTTACACTGTTATTACCTGTATCAGTTCACCTGTGACATCTGACATCATTATCTGTTATATATGCAATGATAATCCAGTTTGGTTGTTAAATGATTGATTGTTTGATGTTTATATTGGACGTTAAATTGTTAATGACGTAAGTGATAAAAAAATTTTGAAATTGAAGTTGACGTAGGATAGTTAGATTTGATATATGTGTTAAATTTGATTAAATGACATTTGTATAATATGACCCCTTTAACTGTTGAATTTATTGACACGTAGGATTTGTTTAATTACACTTTGAACCACTGAATGTATGTTGTTAAATTGATGATGTATGAAATTGAAATTGAATGACAAGTGAAAAACCGTAATGTAATAATCTTTAATCTACATGAAATAATAGTGTAGATTCTAGAAATAATTATATTAATTCGTACAAATAACAATGCGAATTAATACGGTTATTTCGGGATTATTTGAATTGATCATTGGATTGATATTGATTGTTGTTATTGCTTGTTTATTTACTTTGACACCATCCCAGTTATCACACTGCAAGTTCCCTTTGTTATGTTTTTATTTTTGAATTGAATTGGAATCGGGTTGAAATGATAAATACCCAAAAATTGAACTTTGACCTAGGATAGAAAATTTAAATAAAACTCGATTGGTCAATAATTTGATTTAAAAATAAAATGAAGATTTTATTTGAATAAATAAAAGGGTTTTGAAATGAAGTTGAAATTTGAATTTTTAATGAAAGGAAAATGTTAATATTTAAAAATCTGAGACAAAATATTAAAAATGAAATTGATGAAAGAAGGTTGCTTAATTTGAGAAATGATTGAATTAAGTTTGAAATTATAATTAAGTTTGAAATTATTAAACTTGAAATTATTTAATAATTAAGTTTTTAATTATTTAATAATTAAATAAGATTGAATTATTTAATGATAAAATTGAATTGGATTCTTTAATAAGAGAAATTGAACTTTTGAATAAGTGAATTTCACTTCGTAAATAATTGAAATTGAATTTCTTTATTAATTTAGTTTTGGAAAATTATTTAAGTAAGTAAATAAGTGAAACTGAAATTCTTTAACAAGAAATGAAAATGTGATATTTTTGGAATCAATGTAAGACTTGTAATTGAAAGAATTGATTTGACGAATTTAATTTAATTCAAAAGTGTAAGTTGATTTAATGAAGTTGGACTTAAGAAATTGATTTAATAAATTGGAAATTTAATAGAAATTGTTTTGAATGATAAAGTAACTTAACGAATATTGAATGAAATCGATAAATGAGTTTAAATTGATTTGAATGATAAAACTAAATTGGTTCTAATGATTTCGAAATGAAACTTTTGTACGAACTTGAATCAATATTTGAATTATTTCAATATAAAGATTGAAATTGAATTATAAGATTTTGAAATGGTAATTTGGAAGTTTTGAAACGTAAATTTATGAAAATGATTTTGGAAGACGAATGAAATGTTGATTTACGAATTGAAATTGAAAATGTAATTGATTTGGGTTTTTGAAATAAATAAACAACCAATCGGTGTAATAATTACGAAAGTTATTAAAGAGACCGGAATTCGGTTATGGATATACTCTCTATCTAAACCGGAAACCACTTTAATAACTATACGCGGAGTGATGATCCAGAATGAAGTGGTTGGAATGATGTACATGATGACTGAAGAAAGAGAACGATAATGGATAGCCTTGACACTTGTGTTAAATTGGAAATGACTAAAACAGGAGCTGTGCCGGGCCAACGGAGGATTGATACCTCAAGTGGACACACTTCTTCGAACTACTTATACTTGTTGTCGATTGGTGCACCCTTGATTTGGGAGTGTTGTTTCATGGTGTTGCGGGCGCTGCGGCGTTGCGTTCTCACCAGTCCGGATCAGGCGAACGGTAGTATCACTACCTTGGGTATAGCCTCATGTGCCTTGTCATACTTGTATTCCATTTATGCGCGACCACTACGATTTTGATTTGTACCTTTAGTATATGGATTGCCCTCTGGTGACTTCCGGTTTTGGGGAAACTACGGTCTTGTATATGCTTTTGGGAATAAAAATGTGTTAAGGGTGGAATGGGCCATGACTTAACGCTATTTTGATATCTTTATATTACTGATAGACATTATCTACTTATCGTACACTACTACATAGTAGATAGTTTAACGGATCCTTAAAGGATGGTTATTCCAAACATCCTTTGAGTTACTTGTATTTCAATTGCTATTTCACTTGAGTTGGATTTATTAATATAAGAATGTTAATCCTGACTCGAGTGTCTTGTGTTTTTGCTTTACGCTCGGGTCAGACTGAGTGGTTCAGCTTTCGAGACTCACCTTTGGAGTTGGAGCTTCGCTTGGAGATCCAGCTATCTATCCAGCTTTCAGATATTCGATGATTCCAGTGATGTATTCTGCTTTGTATCTGATGTATCATATTACTCTTCCGTTGTATCTGGTTTAACTCTGATGTAACTTATATATTTATATAGTAGCTTCATGAACTACTATCTCTTTTATTTCCGCTGCACTTATTACTCTGTGTCTGTGATCTGTGATTATTTATTTACTGTATATGTTCAGTTTTGCCAAATTTAAATTAACAACGCGGTATTTTGAGCAATTCAACTCCGGCATGAGTGTCTACCTATACACTTATAATGGATGTGAATGGTCCAAAATGGCGGGTCGTTACATTGGCTGACGTACCCAAAGGAATAAAACCCACCGACTGCAAATGGATTTTTTTTTAAAGCTAAATGTGGATGGACAAGTAGAGACTTATAAAGCAAGGTTAGTTGCGAAAGGTTTTTGTCAAGTTTAAGGTGTTGATTCTAGCAAAAAAGTTTTCACATGTAAGAATACTTAAGTCCATTCGGATAATGCTAGCTATTGTCGTATTCTATGACTATGAAATATGGCAAATGGATGTGAAAATGGAGTTTCTAAATGGTGATTTAGAAGAGACCATTTACATGTCGTAACCCAAGGGTTTCGAGGTCAGTGAGAATGAGGGCAGGTCATATAAGTTGTTAAGATCCATATATGATATTAAACAAGCTTCGAGGAGTTAGAATAAGCATTTTGATAAAGTAATCAAATAGTTTGGTTTTATCAGAACACAAAGGAAGCGTGCATATTTCAGAATGAACAAAGAAGGTCTATAGTGTTCTTAGTTTTATACATCGATGATTTGTCATTGATTCATAATGACATTGTGTTATTGCAATTAGTGAAAGCTTGGTTATGCAGGTTCTTTTCTATGAAGGATTTGGGAGAAGAAGCCAATATACCGGGTATTAAGATCTATAGAGATAGATCTAAAAGGTTGTTAGGATTGTCTCAATCCCTATACATAGATAACATACTAAAAAGGTTTGGTATAGATCTATACAGTTCTTTCGACTTGAGAATATAGTTGAACTTTAATGAGGATGCTCCACTTTAACTATTGTTAAACCATGGCACAACGTCCATCGAACAACTATAGTTGGGCCCAACTTAAAGCATTGGAAATGAAGCACCATTCAATAGAGAATTCATCTCCTCGGTTACATGAGGTTAGTATCACGGTCAACTATAGTCAACTCAAAGTCAAAGTCCATGACCAGAGCAGTTTGTTTAATAATAATTGTTATTATTGAACCAAGGACATTGTATTTGGATTATACAAGTTGAATATGGATGATATTGAAATTTTGACCAAAACCAAATTCCATAAGTCCTAATGTGATATAGTTTTGTTGAAGATAATTAGTGTAAATAATCATTACTACTAGGTATCACTTAAAATAGTAAAATTGGATTTTACCAAAAATGTGTAGACGATAAATTCAGCCAAACTGTCACACCACTAGCTAAGGTAACGTTTGAACGTTACTATTAGAACTATTCAATATTAATCGCTGATTGAATTACACATAGAAGTCACACAACCGCAATGTTGAATACTCCAAAATACCACACGATTTAATTAAATTACAATTATTATAAATTAATTAATATTTACGAAATATTAGTTATTAAATTTGTTCGATTTATTTGGATTAATATTTAACAAAGTGCGTATATAATATATAAAATTTATATATGCACGTATCGATAAACATTTTAAATTTGATTTGAAATGAATAAATATTGACATATTCTGGAAAATTATAGTTGACTGATTTTATAAATTTATATCGAACCATTAGGCCTATATTTGGCTGGCCAAACAAGGTGGAAGGAGGGGAAATTTTTATTTGTAAAAACAAGTTTTGAATTCGCAAGGAGAAAACGTAAATTAGTAGATCCAGATTTCCATCTTTTACTCCATCCTTTTGCCTATATGAACTATCCATCCCCTCTCATTTTTAGTTTATTTTTTGAGCCTCCGCTCCACCTAGCCTAGTCGAATACAAATGTAATTTTGCCATTTAATTTCCAGAATAAATTTAAATCAAAATCAAAAGTTATAGTGTGGTGTTCGTCTCTTGTTTACTGCAAAATCAGAAGGAGTCTGGATTGGATCTAAGGAGTTTAATCCAAGGTGTACATTCAAGGCTATAATATTGGTAATTTCTAATCTATTTTCTATTCCATATACATTTATCTATGCCAATTCATATGTGTAAATTGTATCACTATTTTATCATCAATTTATATATTTGTTTCTTGTCTAATTACATACATATACACATTCATTTAGATAGAATTAAAAAAACATATATCCATATAATAAATTAATGAAATTCTTTTTGGCCATTATCAAATAAAAAATAAAAAATAAAAAAATTCGAAAGTTATAAAATAAATTAAAATTAAAATTTGAATTTATAATTACTATACATATGTGCATAATATATACAAATAAATTCATTAATTTATATTCTTGTATATATATATTAAATATTTTTTATGTATTAAATCTAAAATAAAATAATGATTACAAATGTATTAAATCTTTTAAATAACTATGTATTAAAAACGTTTGTTTCTTTTAAATTTATATCCTTACGAATATATTATTAAAAAACATTTCTTATAAAATCAATATTGATTTCATAATTAAAAAATATATTATTTATAAAATATGGACGGATTTGTGGAATAAAAAATTGTTTTTTAATAAAAAGTATTCGGTCGAAAATTTAAAAAAAATCAAATTTTGACATACGTTTATTTATATTCACTAACTAATATTCAATAAATAAATTTTATAATTTAATATAAACATTTCGAATACTTTACAAATACACACACACAAATATTTGTGTGCATGTGTAAACATATCCACAGTTGAAATTCGAATTTTAAATTTGAAATAGTCTTTTTTAATTCTAAATCTAGATCTGGTTTTAAATTTAAATATGGCTTAAGATATTTTAGATACTAATGTGAATGATCTAAACTGGTCAACATTTTTAAATAAACACTATTACATATATAAATGTTATATATATATATATGTGTGTGTGTGTGTGTGATACTAAATTAATTATGGACATCAAATATGTATATACAAGGGCAAATGTGTACATTGTTGTATAAATTTTTAGAACTTATGTATGGGCACATTTAACTGTGTACACATATGTTGCACGTGCACTGTACACTTATATGCATATTTGATACACATATACATTATATACTATATATAATGATAAAATCATATATTTTATAAACTAATTAAATAAAATAAAGATTTTATTTAAATGTGCATATTTTATACACATATACATTATATACTTTATACAATCATAAAATCATATATTTTATAAACTAATTAAATAAAATAAAGATTTTATTCAAATATGCATATTTGACAACATATACATTATATACTATATAATGATAAAATCATATCTTTTATAAACTAATTAAATAATATAAATATTTCATTTAAATTTTCTTAAATTAGATCTAAGTTATTTTAGACTTCATAGTCCTAATAAGGTCTAAAAATTGGATTTTTTTTTTGAAATTCACCCATTTAACCCACTACGTGCTGACCCACTTCCATCAAGAGATAGAAGAAATCAAGTTATGAATTTTTGACAAAAAAATATAATATTGGATGTAGGTAGGTGAGTGAAGTAGATGATTATGTAAGAAGATAAATAAGTGAGAAAAGGTGTTTAGATGGGTGTAAATAACAACACCGAAAAAAAAAGCTCAGGAACTAGTTAAGTGAAACTGGGGAAGCCTAACCAAATCCATGGTAGGACTCCAAATAACTATAAGGGAGTTAATTTAATAGTTTATCATTGCCATAAGAACGAATGAAGAAATACCAAACTTCTGACCTCCTCTAACTCACTCAAATGCCTTCACCACTTTCCATCCTTACGAGTTGACTTTATACAACTTTTTCGTATGCGTACGCACGCGCGCACTGTAATAACCCACACCTCCAAACACACTAAACCAAATCCTAGGGTGACTTTCGGTCTTATGTCGTGCCAAAAAGTATGAGCTGTTGGTTTTTAAAACATTAAAGAGACCAAGATAATATCTAAAACATTCTACACTTTTAGGTCTCACATAGAAAGGAATTAAAATATAAGTACTAAAACTAGACTTTTCAAATAAATAGTTTCCAAAAATAATCAGTTCATATACACCGTTTATAAAGTACAATATGCCTAATAGACATTTAATACAATAAATAACTACATGAGGAAAACGAAGAATAATAGAACTCCAACGCTTAGCTTCTTCCTCCACGTATTATGCCTAGACCAAATCAATTGATGCCTTATCTTCCTATTGTAGGAGAAAATGAAAGGAGTGGGTCAGATAAAAGTCTAGTGAATGAGTTACATCGTTAATATAAGGTCATCACATGCAATTGACTTCATTAATACTATATGGCCTAGGGTATTCTAGTTGTATTTGTGGATTACTTAATAAGGTGGGTTTCATTAACCTAGGAGTATATTTCTAAATACGCCTTTACCAACATCTTGTGAAGGCTTATTATACTAAGGATCGAACAACTAATCGAACCTCAAAATAACTATGGATAGACAAATAGTAAATGAAATTACTCCAATATAGGATCACCGACAATATCAACTTTGGGACTACATTCTCAAATTACGACTACATGTATCATATTTTATGTATTGAGAGGGAGCCCGTGATGTCGACTCATGCCAAAGACATCTCAAGGTCATTGCATCCATGTTCACCTCTCGATGGTAACATGACGCCTCTTATCGTACCATGTCGGGATCCATCAACAATGCAGTATCAGTGCGCGCTACCATGCATATCAAGGAACTCCCTTTAGTGTCAGACCACACACTTCTCCAAGCATCATTGTCAGTGTTGCACGTATACCGTAGAACCTCATATGAGTGCAATTTGTGATATGATCGCCCTAATTGAATATCGACCATGTTGAATAAATAGTGTCTAGGCCTTGTTGTCTGCGTGCACATCTATTAAGTCCCGTAACGTCCTACAGTCGCCAACATAGGGAGATAATTTCCCTCCTTATAATAACACACACACAGAGACATATATATAATATACAATTAAATTAATAACTTGGTCCTTAGGCCGAGGTTTAGATCATGCTCAGAATTCATTAACCGGTCAACGCTGGTCATTGGAGCGGTCGACCATTTGCTGTCAACCGGCTCCAGTGAGCCTAACGACGATCGAAGTTAATTATCGTTAATTTTTAATTCTTGTTTTCTCCTTTCTCTGTTAATTATCGTTTGTTAATTACAGTAAAATTTTACTTTGTTAATCTTTAATTTCCAGTGTTCTCAATTTAAATTTCTTTCATATTTCACGTATCCAGTCAAGTCTACAATTCTGCATGTATTTCCAACGACTTCTGTGTTTATTCTATAATTTCATTTGTATAATTTCAAACTAACTAATATCTTTTATAATGTATGTATTTCCAAAATCAGTTCAAAGTGAAATCAATAGGGTGTATTAAATTCCAAATTTAACTCAAATTGAATAAAAGGTGTAACATATTATATCAAATTAAATCAATTTAAATCATATTTCAACATTACTTCAAAGCAATCAATTTCTATCTACTTGCAATTATTAAATAAATAATTTCCAAATTTCAATGGTCATCATATAAACCGTTTTCTCCATATATGTAACGACCCGTATTTTTACGGATCGAAACTTCGTAAAACAGTTGACATTTGGTCACACTGTTGATAAGTCGTTTATAGTTTAATTCCTAGGTCGTTTGGGTTTAGGTCGGCAAGGGGTTAAGTCGGAGAAGTCTGGTAGGTCGTAAGTAAGCTTAGGCTTAGGTCGTAGCCGACTTAAGGAGAATAGGCGACCTAAGGATGTTGGGGTTGGCGACCTAAGGATTTGGAGTTAGGTCGTATAATGGATGGTAAGGGTTTAGGTCGTAGACGACCTAAGAGTTAGGTCATGGATGGGTTAAGTGTTAGGTCAGTTGAGTAAGTTAGCGACTTAAGTATTTTGGGTCGTATGGTAGGATAGGTCGGTCGAGCGACCTAAGTGTTGACGACTTATAAAGGTTAGCAGGTTAGCGACCTAGTGGTTAGCGAAGTTAGGTCGTTAGACGACTTAAGGAAGTTAGGTCGTTGCATAGTGAGTCGTAGAGTTGCTAAGTCATTAAGTCGTGAGCGACTTAGGGGTTAAGCCGCTAAGTCGTAAGTCGTATCTCCTGTTAGGTCGCGCATATTAGTTAAGTCGTAGGTCGTATGGATGCGGTTATTTACTAAGTCGTTAGGTCGTATGCGCATGTGTTAGGCGGAGCTGCTGTTAAGCCATAAGTCGTATACCCTGTTAAGGCGCGTGCTTTAGGTCGGGGATCTGCTAGGTCGTAGGCTTGGTCTGTTAGGTCGGAGTTGTTGACTAAGGCTTAGGTCGGTGGGAGTCTTAGGTCGTAGGTCGGAGATGACCCAATTCCGAGTTACGACTTAAGGGATTTTCGCCTATAAATAGAAGGGGGTTGGCTTCATTTTTGGGATCCGGATTTCGAAGCGACGAAGTGCTGTCATTTTGAGAGCTCGACTTCTTCACTTCTTTTCTTCACTCTAATCTAGTGATTCTATCCATTCAAGTTGAAGATCAAATTGAAGATTCAAGAGCTTGGATTGAAGATCTTCATCCTTTGAAGTGAGATTTCTTCGTTTGAAGCGGATTCGTGATAGATCAAGCTTGATCCTTCGCTGTCCAGATCTGAAGCGTTTTGATTTGGGGTTGTTTAGGTGATTTGGTGAGTGGTGATTATCTCTCACACGGATCCAAAGGAGTATATCAGATTGTTGGCTCGATTTGGTGTTAAAATAGTGATTTCTATACATTTTCTTCATCCTAAGTGTAGATCCATATAGATCCATTGTTCATGATGATGTTACATCCATTTTACTACATGTTAACCTATGCAAGTTCATTCATCAAGATTATAGAGATATTGTTCATGTTTTCATGCTTATTAGACTTTCAACTCTTTAATTACGAAATTGCCATTATTGTGATAATTGTCTACTTAGATCATATTTGAATGCTTGATTGCTTGGATTAATGTTTGATTTGGTTGATTGCTACGAATTAGATGATTGATGATTTGATTTAGATCGAGGATGATTCAAAAGCTAAGGGAAGGGCTCTTGAATGGGAAAAGCTGCTTGTGGCATTTGTAGCGGATGATGAAGCTCTTATGCATAGATTTGATGATGATGTTGAGATGAGACTTTGCGAGGATGTGATGAAGCGAAGTATGATATGAGATAGTCTTGGTCTAATCCAGATGGGATCATTCCAAGCGGGTTGAGAATAATGGATGCTCGAGAGGCGCTTGAGCTAGTATGGAAATAGTTGTCGAGGAGGACGACTAGAAGGCTGAGATCTCATCGTTGTTGAAGGTTCTAGCATGCTCAAAGCAAGAGTACGTTGGGCAGATTCGATAGTCCTTGAAGCCTACTGATTGGGTAGTCAAGTACTTTGGGCAGATTCGATAGTCCTAGGCACGGGTCACGATGACGTGCGGGAGTTATGTCTAGAACCGGGGTTTCCATTAGCCCTTGACGGACGGCTGAAAGAATGTGCCGGTCATTCAATTAATGGTGATATCGAAGCAATGATAACAGTGATAGCCAGAGTCATGGATGTTTGGTTGTATCGTCATTCGGTCTCAAGAGCGGTATTTTCTGGGTGCTTATCTGATCTTGGTTTAGGCCTTGGGGGTTTGTACTTGGAAAACATCGCCCTTGACTCGAGTGATAATTGCTTTACTTTACATTGTATGCTCTGCTATGTTTGCTTCTACTTAGTGTGTGTCTGGGGGCTATCACTGTAGAAAGAGGTTGGAGTGGGAGGGTTGTATTCCTATTCCTTTTCCTTTATGCTCTTTTGGTATGTTGTTAGTTAATTTACTGCTCACTAAGACTGTTGTCTGACTCAAGGCTTTATGTTTTAACTCTTATTGCCTTGGGCTGTTCGTCCATTTTTGGGACAGGCAGACTAGGTAGCAGGTGATAGGTGCTGTTCTCTTCTCACGATGCTGATATCGAAGACGAGCTGGAGTGTTGCATATTATCTTCTTATTATATGTACTGGATGTTCCGCTGTTTTGTATTCTCTGAGTGATATGTAGTGAGGCTTGTTGTATTGACTATTCAGATGTTTGTATTCAACTCCTAGGAAGTTTTATTGATGATATTGTATTCTTTGAAGCTTCACTATATATATGTTCTATTGTATTTTGTCCATGCGCTGTGAGTAATACGATAGATTCTGTTGTTTTAATTTACCTTGACAATCGTCCATGGCTGCCTGGCACACTTTACAGCGCTCTATCTCTAGATTCGGTGCAGGGGTCATGGGCGGTCGTCACATTTGGTATCAGAGCATTGGTTAATCGATTTTACCCAACGCTCGCTGACGTAACTACGTATGAGAGACGTAATTGTATTTTGATGGATGAATACTATATATAATATAGTAGCTTAGTAGAGTTTGAGTCCTTTATGCAGTTGTTTCTCTAGATGTTCTGATCATTCCTTTTTATAGATATTGAGAATGAGTCGAAGATTGAGACCAGCTGCTAGGGAAGGCCGTGCTACTGAGGGGGCTGCTGATTATGCAGCTATGTTCGAAGCTATGATGACTTCGATCATGAGAAGGATACCAGTTCCGGGGGCAGCAGTAGATGTTGGAGTTCAAGTCCAAACTCCGAAACCAGTGGATTTTGCTAAGTTGTGCAAAGATTATACTGCTCTTGGAGGAAAGGTTTTCTTGGGAACAGAATCAACTATTGAGGTCCAGAGGTGGATAGATGCTTGTAGAAGGATTTTTGGTGATTTGGGAATTGAGGATGCAACTAAGAGGAAGTTAGCATCAAGACAACTTCAAGGGAGAGCCTCTGATTGGTGGAACTCTATTACCATCAATACTCCGGAGGAAGAGATTACTTGGGAGCAATTCCAAGTCAGGTTTGAAGCTAAGTTCATTTCTACAGCTCAGAAGTCCGTTCTGTTCAAGAAGTTTGTAGAGCTCAAGCAAGGTGGAAGACCAGTTCTTGAGTATGTTTCTGAGTTTGAAGCTTTGTCCAAGTATGCCCGGTCATATATAGAATCTGCTGATCAGAAGAATGAGAAGTTTGTGACGGGCTTGGACAGTTATCTTGGGAGACAGTTGGTGGATCATTTGGACAATTCATTTGAGAAGCTTGTGGAGAAAGCTCTCAGGCATGAGAGTCTGTTTCCTAAGGAAGGATCTGTTGTTGCTGTGACTAGGGAAGAGTCTAAACCACAGCAGGGTGGGAACCAGAAGAGGAAGCAGCAGCAGCAGAAGGGTAAGGATGGCCAGAAGAAGCCGAAAGGCGAGGTGACTTGCTACAATTGTCAGCAGAAGGGCCATTTCTCGAAGGATTGTAAGAATCCGAAGGCACCGATGAAGTGTCACAACTGTGACAAGCCGGGGCATTTCAGGAAGAATTGTCCAGAACCGAGGAGGGATAAGCAGATTGTGCAAGCTTATGCTTTGGGAGTTGTTCCGTCGTCTTCAAAAGCTCCTACCGCTGAAGAGAAGGGAAAGGGTGTGGTGGTTCAAGGTACTCTTTTCCTATGTGGTGTTCCAGTTAGAGTTCTGTTTGATACTGGAGCGTCGCATTCGTTTGTTTGTAGTGAACTCGTAGGCCGGTTAGATTTGGAACCGGATATTGTTGATAGGCCATTGGTTGTGACTAATCCAGTTGGGGGTTCGTCTTGTTTGTGTATGTTATGCCGTGGTCTGATTGTGTCAAGTCATGGTTGCTCTTTTTTTTGTGATTGTTTTGTTCTGAACTTTGCGGGGTTCGGAATTATTTTGGATATGGACTGGCTTAGGAGGTATGCGGCAAAGGTTGATTGTGAGAGGCTGGAAGTGATAGTCGAGAATGTGGAAGGGCGAAAGATTGTGATACGATGTAAGCATGAAGAAGTCGTCTTCATGAGCTTCATGTATTCGCTGGTTGTTCCACGGGATGGACTGTCATCGGTGCCAATCGCTAATGGATTCGAGGATGTCTTTGACGAAGTCAAAGGGTTGCCGCCGCATAGAGAGATCGAGTTTCGTATAGATCTAGTTGAAGGAGCCAGACCTGTTGTGATGCCTCTTAGGCGGATGGCGCCTAGGGAACAGCAAGAATTGAGGGTGCAAGTTGATGATCTTTTGCAGAAAGGATTCATTCGGCGTAGTGTGTCCGAGTGGGGTGCACCAGTTGTGTTTGCAACCAAGGCAGATGGGTCGTTGAGATTGTGCATCGATTATCGTGAGCTGAATAAGGTGACTAAGAAGAACAAGTATCCATTGCCGAGAATAGATGACTTGTTTGATCAGCTTCACGAAGCTAAGGTGTTTTCTCAGATGGATTTGGCAACGGGATTTCACCAGTTGAGAGTGGCTAAGGATAGTGTGCCGAAGACTGCTTTTAGGACACCATCCGATTTCTTTGAGTGGCGGGTAATGCCGTTTGGATTGACTAACGCGCCAGCATATTTTGTGGATCTTATGAATAGAGTGTTCAAAGATCAGTTGAACAAGTTTGTACTTGTGTTCGTGGATGATATTCTGATTTATTCCAGAACTGAAGAAGAGCACAAGACACACTTGCGTATTGTTTTGGAAATCTTACGGAAACATCAGCTGAAGGCTAAGTTTTCGAAGTGTCACTTCTGGAAGAGTGAAGTGAGGTTCTTAGGCCATGTGATTTCTGGAAATGGAATAGCGGTTGATCCCGCGAAGGTGGCAGCAATCCAGGATTGGGTTAGACCTAAGAATGCATCTGATGTGAGAAGTTTTCTTGGATTGGCAGGATATTATCGACGGTTTATTAAAGACTTCTCCAAGATAGCTGCACCGTTAACAGGATTGACGAAGAAGAACCAAGTGTTCAGATGGGAAGCTAAGTGTGAGCAAGCTTTCGGAATCCTGAAAGAGCGATTGACGAGTGCTCCTGTTTTGACTATTCCTAGTGGGAATGATGAGATGGTGGTTTACACCGACGCATGTGGTACTAGACTTGGAGCAGTGCTGATGCAGAAGGATAAAGTTGTTGCGTATGCCAGTCGACAACTGAAGCCGCATGAAAGGAATTACCCGACTCATGATTTGGAGTTAGCGGCGATTGTTTTTGCTCTGAAGATGTGGAGACATTATCTATTGGGAGTTCGATTTGAGTTGTTTACAGATCATAAGTCGTTGAAGTATCTTTTCTCCAAAAAGGATTTGAATCTTCGGCAGCAACGTTGGCTAGAGTTTTTGGCATCATATGATTTTGGTATAGCTTATACTCCGGGAAAAGGTAACGTAGTGGCAGATGCGTTAAGTAGAAGACATGCAGGATTGGGAGCCATGTTTTCAGAATGGAAGAATCTCGAGTATTTAGCTGGATTTGACTTCAGGCCTAGATGCGAATTGGAACCTGAGATGTTGGTAAACTTATCGATAAGACCGACTCTTGTGGAAAGGATTGGCGAGAGCCAAAAACGAGACGATAAGCTTGTCAAGATTATCCGTGATTTGGAATCTGGATTGGATCCAAAAAAGGATAAAGGATTCTAGGTCGATCGAGAGGGTTGGCTTCGGAAGCAAGGACGACTAGTTGTTCCCGATATAGATGAATTGAGGAGTGAAGTTCTAAAGGAAAGTCATCACTCGAAGTTGACAATTCATCCAGGTGGAAATAAGATGTATCGGGATATGAAGAGAACCTATTGTTGGGAAGGCATGAAGAAGGATGTTGGAAATTTTATTTCCAAGTGTATGAACTGCCAGTTGGTAAAAGCCGAATAGAAGAAGCCAAGTGGATTGCTTCAGCCATTAGAAGTTCCTACATGGAAGTGGGAGCAAGTGTCGATGGATTTTATTGATGGACTACCTAGAACAAGAGCGGGAAATGAAGGGATTTGGGTCATTGTAGATCGTCTGACCAAGAGTGCAAGATTCATTCCTGTTCGATCGACTAGGACTGCATCAAAGTTGGCTGAGCTGTATGTTAAGTGGATAGTTCGATTCCATGGTATTCCGAAAAGTATAGTGAGTGATCGAGACCCATTGTTCACTAGTGGATTTTGGAAGAGCTTCCAGGAAGTTTTGGGAACCGAGTTGTGTTTGAGTACAGCTTATCACCCTCAAACAGATGGTCAGACCGAGAGAGTCAACCGAGTTTTGGAAGATCTCCTCAGAGCTTGTGTTTTGGATTTCGGGGGATCATGGGAAGATCACCTTCATTTGGTGGAATTTTCATACAACAACAGTTACCAGTCAAGCATTGGTATGGCACCGTATGAGGCATTGTATGGAAGACCGTGTAACTCTCCGACATGTTGGTTAGAGACCGGAGAAAAGCTGATGCTTGGGCCAGAGATGATTCGACAGACTTCGGATTGCATAGAGATCATTCGGCAACAAATGAAGGCAGCCCAAGACCGTCAGAAGAGTTATGCCGATAAGCGTCGAAAGGACTTGGAATTCGATGTAGGAGATATGGTTTTTGTGAAGATTTCTCCACTGAAGAATGTTATTCGATTCGGGAAGAAAGGGAAATTGACTCCGAGATTTGTTGGACCATTTCCGATCATCGAGCGAATTGGAAAGCTCGCCTATAGATTGGAGTTACCAGAGAAGATGTCGAGTGTGCACAATGTTTTTCATGTATCATATCTACGGAAGTATGTGCACGACTCGAATATGGTGGTTTCTGCTGATAGCTATGAAGATTTCGAAGTTGATCCAGTCGATAGAAGACCTCGTAAGCCGCTTCGTGTTGTAGAAACCGACACAAAACAGCTTAGGAGGAAGGTAGTTAAGTTGCTCAAGATACAATGGAGTGATGATGATGACGACTGTACGTGGGAGGTGGAAGAGAGGATGAAGGCAGCTCATCCTCAACTCTTCAAGGTATGGCCCTAAGGTGTCGTGTCATCTCACGATATTGTAACTTGTTCTAGTGTTAGAATTCTGTACGCTAAGCTAGCATTGGATGCATGGTTTGTTGATTGTTATGGTTGGTAGGCGTACAGAATAGTCTTGATTGCCTTGTTTGTTTGGAATTTCGGGGGCGAAATTCCTAAGGGGGAGAGAATGTAACGACCCGTATTTTTACGGATCGAAACTTCGTAAAACAGTTGACATTTGGTCACACTGTTGATAAGTCGTTTATAGTTTAATTCCTAGGTCGTTTGGGTTTAGGTCGGCAAGGGGTTAAGTCGGAGAAGTCTGGTAGGTCGTAAGTAAGCTTAGGCTTAGGTCGTAGCCGACTTAAGGAGAATAGGAGACCTAAGGATGTTGGGGTTGGCGACCTAAGGATTTGGAGTTAGGTTGTATAATGGATGGTAAGGGTTTAGGTCGTAGATGACCTAAGAGTTAGGTCGTGGATGGGTTAAGTGTTAGGTCAGTTGAGTAAGTTAGCGACTTAAGTATTTTGGGTCGTATGGTAGGATAGGTCGGTCGAGCGACCTAAGTGTTGACGACTTATAAAGGTTAGCAGGTTAGCGACCTAGTGGTTAGCGAAGTTAGGTCGTTAGACGACTTAAGGAAGTTAGGTCGTTGCATAGTGAGTCGTAGAGTTGCTAAGTCATTAAGTCGTGAGCGACTTAGGGGTTAAGCCGCTAAGTCGTAAGTCGTATCTCCTGTTAGGTCGCGCATATTAGTTAAGTCGTAGGTCGTATGGATGCGGTTATTTACTAAGTCGTTAGGTCGTATGCGCATGTGTTAGGCGGAGCTGCTGTTAAGCCATAAATCGTATACCCTGTTAAGGCGCGTGCTTTAGGTCGGGGATCTGCTAGGTCGTAGGCTTGGTCTGTTAGGTCGGAGTTGTTGACTAAGGCTTAGGTCGGTGGGAGTCTTAGGTCGTAGGTCGGAGACGACCCAATTCCGAGTTACGACTTAAGGGATTTTCGCCTATAAATAGAAGGGGGTTGGCTTCATTTTTGGGATCCGGATTTCGAAGCGACGAAGTGCTGCCATTTTGAGAGCTCGACTTCTTCACTTCTTTTCTTCACTCTAATCTAGTGATTCTATCCATCCAAGTTGAAGATCAAATTGAAGATTCAAGAGCTTGGATTGAAGATCTTCATCCTTTAAAGTGAGATTTCTTCGTTTGAAGCGGATTCGTGATAGATCAAGCTTGATCCTTCGCTGTCCAGATCTGAAGCGTTTTGATTTGGGGTTGTTTAGGTGATTTGGTGAGTGGTGATTATCTCTCACACGGATCCAAAGGAGTATATCGGATTGTTGGCTCGATTTGGTGTTAAAATAGTGATTTCCATACATTTTCTTCATCCTAAGTGTAGATCCATATAGATCCATTGTTCATGATGATGTTACATCCATTTTACTACATGTTAACCTATGCAAGTTCATTCATCAAGATTATAGAGATATTGTTCATGTTTTCATGCTTATTAGACTTTCAACTCTTTAATTACGAAATTGCCATTATTGTGATAATTGTCTACTTAGATCATATTTGAATGCTTGATTGCTTGGATTAATGTTTGATTTGGTTGATTGCTACGAATTAGATGATTGATGATTTGATTTAGATCGAGGATGATTCAAAAGCTAAGGGAAGGGCTCTTGAATGGGAAAAGCTGCTTGTGGCATTTGTAGCGGATGATGAAGCTCTTATGCATAGATTTGATGATGATGTTGAGATGAGACTTTGCGAGGATGTGATGAAGCGAAGTATGATATGAGATAGTCTTGGTCTAATCCAGATGGGATCGTTTCAAGCGGGTTGAGAATAATGGATGCTCGAGAGGCGATTGAGCTAGTATGGAAATAGTTGTCGAGGAGGACGACTAGAAGGCTGAGATCTCATCGTTGTTGAAAGTTCTAGCATGCTCAAAGCAAGAGTACGTTGGGCAGATTCGATAGTCCCTGAAGGCTACTGATTGGGTAGTCAAGTACTCTGGGCAGATTCGATAGTCCTAGGCACGGGTCACGATGACGTGCGGGAGTTATGTCTAGAACCGGGGTTTCCATTAGCCCTTGACGGACGGCTGAAAGAATGTGCCGGTCATTCAATTAACGGTGATATCGAAGCAATGTTAACAGTGATAGCCAGAGTCTTGGATGTTTAGTTGTATCGTCATTCGGTCTCAAGAGCGGTATTTTCTGGGTGCTTATCTGATCTTGGTTTAGGCCTTGGGGGTTTGTACTTGGAAAACATCGCCCTTGACTCGAGTGATAATTGCTTTACTTTACATTGTATGCTCTGCTATGTTTGCTTCTACTTAGTGTGTGTCTGGGGGCTATCACTGTAGAAAGAGGTTGGAGTGGGAGGGTTGTATTCCTATTCCTTTTCCTTTATGCTCTTTTGGTATGTTGTTAGTTAATTTACTGCTCACTAAGACTGTTGTCTGACTCAAGGCTTTATGTTTTAACTCTTATTGCCTTGGGCTGTTCGTCCATTTTTGGGACGGGCAGACTAGGTAGCAGGTGACAGGTGCTGTTCTCTTCTCACGATGCTGATATCGAAGACGAGCTGGAGGGTTGCATATTATCTTCTTATTATATGTATTGGATGTTCCGCTGTTTTGTATTCTCTGAGTGATATGTAGTGAGGCTTGTTGTATTGACTATTCAGATGTTTGTATTCAACTCCTAGGAAGTTTTATTAATGAGATTCTATTCTGTGAAGCTTCACTATATATATGTTCTATTGTATTTTGTCCATGCGCTGTGAGTAATACGATAGATTCTGTTGTTTTAATTTACCTTGACAATCGTCCATGGCTGCCTGGCACACTTTACAGCGCTCTATCTCTAGATTCGGTGCAGGGGTCATGGGCGGTCATCACAATATAATTGCAATTAAAATAATCTTCAACTTAAATAAGCTATCTTTTAAGATTCAAATTAGATAAATTTGCAAATCAAATAGATATATAAATAAATCAAATTACTTGTTAATCCTTATATTTTATTAACCAACGCACTCACCTCGTCAAAGCTTTCTTTCTTTTAATTCACCTTGAATTACCTTCGCTTTGATTTGATTTCGCCATCTCTCTCCTTCGTTGATTTATTTTCCTTCTCACTTTCTCTTTTATTTTGATTCTCTCTCTCCTTTAATTTGATGTGTAATATTTTTATTTTTATTAAGAAAATTTGGGGAAGATAATAAGAAATGTTTTAAGAATTTTTGAGGAGAAAGAAGGAGAAGAAGAAGATGGAGGCCAGATTTTTTAAAATGAAGAATGATGGGGTTTGGCTATGTATTTATAGTTGAAAATTAGGTTTAAAAAAATTACATATTTACCCATAAGTTATTCACCTTTACGTATATAAAAATATATTTCCTTTTCTTTTAATTTAAAGGCGGTAACCTCTTTTTCTTCCCCCTTCAATGTCATCAATTGCCATTTATTTAAATTTATTTTCTTCACTTAATTATTCACCTTTAATGTTTTGCACCTTTGTTATTATTTAATATGGCAGAGACGTATGCATTTGTACTCAAAAGTACATGTGTATGTATATATATATGTGTATATTTACTAGTACAAACCCATGTTACGCACACGGTGTTCACCATATAATTCAATATTGGAACAATGCAAATGTATTTAGTTATATGAAAGCATTGAATATGTTTATGAATTATAATATTTTTAGATTGATCTTTTTTAAAATACTATTGTCAAAAGTCTGTTGATAAACTTTCTTTGAACGACACAAAGCATGAAGTGTCAAGGATAACAAATCTTTCTAAAGCATAATAGCTTTATGAAACCAATGCTTTCACTGACCACAAACTTTTTTGTGACTTGGTAACCATTACATCATCGAGCTTTCAGGTTAATTTTCAAATATTAGGAATGCATGATTACAACATGGGTTTATCCTATAATTAAAGTATAAATTAGAATAAGTATATTTTATTACAATAACAATGTTACAGACCTCATATTTAATTGTGCTAGGAGTGAAATAGTATTTCAAATTTTGTTCGAACAAACAACATTTCAACATTTGCATTGGTATATTTTTTGCGTTACCTAATACTAATTGAGTTTGAAAATACTTCAACAGCTTTGAAGTACTATATTTACGAACATTGTTATATGATGGGACAAAACTACATAAATATTAACATTATGCAGTCAAATTTCTGGCACAACCAAACAATTTTTTACCTTTACTATAAATATTCATATGAAAATAATAATTTAAATAATACAATAATTAACATAAATAAAAGTTAAATAAGCAGTCACCACGACATAAAATACCGGTGGACACACTTAAAAATACTTTGGATGACAATTTATTATTGATGACAATAAGACCACATGGCATAAGAAAATATAGTCAATAAAGTAAACTATGAAAAATTAATTATTTTTATTATTATAATAAAATTATTGTGGACTAAAATAATAGTAAGTCTAAAAATTTCTGTACATATTGATTTTGTAAAATAATAAACTAAATTAGTCATATTATTGAGAATAATGAAACATTTATAAAATATGTACTTATGCACTGAAGCAACAAATAATCAACTAAAAGAAGCGAACTAAAATTTGTAGCAAAAGTTAATTCATTTATCTATAGAAACCATAAATTACTCAATGATAAGGTATAAATATTTACATAAAATGCAAATAAAAATACTTGTTTATCAATCATGTTGGAGAACGATCTTTCTTATGTCTCTGTAGTTCTTTGAAATATTAACTTGATGGAAACATCTTTCACATCACTCATCTTTCAGTAATAGACATCATTACATTTTCATTTTATTCATACCCAACTTTGCCTTCAAGCATATTTTTAATTTAAATTAACCTCTTTATTCGATAATTTCCCACTTTTTTCATATAATCAACACTCACTGCTTTATAGTCTTCGCACAGCACCATAGCACCATTAGTGACCATGAAATATATCTAGAGTAACAAACAGTTGTATACTATGAATTTTATTAGTGTATAAATCCAACATTAGTACGAAACTTAAAATATTTTTTGTTTATATATCTAGCACCGGCTAAACGTAATACTTATAATCAAGTACGACTATTATGCTTCCAAGACAAAAATTATAATCCTGTTTTACAATGTTGCCTTTAGTATTATATTTAAAGCATAACAAAAATACCCTAATATGATTATGGTATGACAATTGAATAAAATAATCTACATATATTTATATTCTTGGTTACATAATTTTTTTCTAATCTTGTTAAAGAAAAGAGAATCATTCGCTAAGAATATGTAGTGAATACCTACTCTGCTACTTTGGGATGTTCTTTTTAACAATAAGAAAGCTTTCATGAAATTTACTTACATGTTTATTCATAATGTTAAAACCTATAATGCATATGAAATATTTACTACATGGTATTATTCTAACTAAATAACATTAAAAAGAATTAAAATACGATTAACTATCTCATTCAATTAATGCTAATAAAAAATAATTAATTGTAATTAGTTATTCAGTTGTTTTAAATTGAAATTCAACAGGTCAATAATACTTAATTCAGTTAAGTTGATTCCTTTTATTGGTTACATGGTAATATTATCCCATATATAACCCTCTCTATTTAATATTTCATATAAATACCAAGAGTAACAACATTTCTACACCATAACCATTTATAGACATACCCTACTTGCAAAAAATGTAATGCAGCATAATAGGAAAAACTAGTGTGAACCCGTGCTTCGCATACGGGTTGGTGAAAGAAGTATAAAACTAATAACTCAAAATAGTTGGAAAGCACTTTTTACAACTGATATATGATTTGTTTTTAGTGGTTAATAGTGAATGGTAATGTACCACTGTAGGTATTCATGGTTGGAAAGTGGTAAAATAAGGGTGCATTGAATGTGGCCAACAATAAACTTAATAAATTAAGTAATCTTCCATTCTTGCATGCAATAAATAGATAATTAATCATGGCTAAACGGGTATGTATAATTGTCTTTTCTATATAAGTATATCTTAATTCTTAACATAAGTTTTCAGTCATACAGCACAGAACATAATATTAGAATATGCTTTGTAATCAGGAAAATAGATGCAGTCTACTTGCAATAGAAAAAAGTGAGCACATTTACATTTTAGTATATGTTATTACTACAATAAAGAGTAAAGTTGATTGCTTTCTGATTGAAAATTGTCCACGACAAATGAAATTTATGATAGTTTATGTTAAAAAAGATCAGTCAGTATTTGTTTCGACACTTAAAAATAGTAAAAGAAACTTATAACAGAAAGCACATAATTATTCAACTGATTGGTCTAATGCAATAAGACTGACTTTACATCTCAAGGCATGATATTTTTTTGGTGGCAGTGTCTTTTTTTGCTTTCCGGTCCTTCAACTTCCTCAGACCTCTCTTATTTTGCCTTTTCCTTGATGCTTTTCTTTCATTAGTGAGATCTCTCGCCATCACATATCATGACTGAACTACATAATCTGCTAGGCATTTTTCATCCACGGTCTTCTACATCTAATTAGCAATGAACACCATACACTTAACCATTTCGGCAGTAATAAGGTAGCAGCCGCGTCACTGTCTTAAACATCAATTTCAGCCTTCAAATGGTATCCCTATTACTGTTAATTTAATAAGACATGCAATTAAATATGTTTTAGTTCGTATGAAATAAATCTTGTTATTTCTCATCAAAAAATCTGTTGAACCAACACATGTATATATCAATGAATAAGATGAAATAAATTACTTTGTTGAATATGAAAATTAAAATAGTAATTTATTTAAAAAAAGAAAAAATACCAGGAAATCATATATCATAAGATCATGTTATCCATGCTCTGGTCATGGTCATGAGAAGCACCAAAAAAGTTGATAGAAGGACTTTAACAAAGATTGTGTTTTTACCACCAATGTATACATCCCTATCTAGTGAGATATTTATAGGTGATGCTGAAATATGTGGAATGAAATGTGCTTACACAAAATCATTCAAATACAAATATTTAAGGCTATAAATAAATATAATAGTACCCTTGCAATAATAAGACACCATAGTTTTGTTTTATTTCATCATGTATTTTTTGATCGATATGAGCAATCTCTGAATATAATTTATTACTCAATAATAATGGAGTAACAATGGAAATAAAGCATGATATAACAATTTTAAAGATCAAAAGGAGGACCATATAAGTAAAAAATATCTCTTAACATATCATTAAAAGCCATAATATAACATTGAGCCATTGTCCCTTTTGGTAATCAAGTCATTTATATATTGCATTTAATTATAAGAATTATTTATTCTACCCCTTTTGATAATCCAGTCATTTAGATATTGCATCTAATTAGAACAAATTTTTCCCTACTATTTATTCTACCCTTATGCATAGTTTATACCGCTTCAACAATGAATAACACTTTATTGCCAACTCTCACAATTTATTAATTACAAAATTTAAGAATGAAAAGGCATGGACGAAAGATGAATTACCTTTCTTCGTCTCTGTTTTTTCAAATTCATGTTTGTCATTTTTTCTTCATCAAATCCTCATGATCCAACCCACTATCCATGTGTTTTCCACATAAATAGAAAAGTGTTACTATTCAAATGCATGAGTGATTTTTTTTTGTAAAAAGTTGAGCATAGCTACACAAACAATGTACCAATTGAGCATTAGTCAAGGTTAATACTAAAAACATTTATTTACTAATGCATACCTGTTGTTTCTTGGGACTACATTCCACTTATACCACTGCATCATTTGCTTCTTAAGTTCATTAATTACCCTGAAACATATTTGTAGGAAATGTTTAAATGTATATTTTCAATCGAACAACAAATGAGCAATGCAGTAAAATAGGTAATCATATAATAAGTTTATTTTCTCTAACATTCCCTTGTAAAACAAAATATCCACCGAAACACTCTTTATTATCGATAGAAATATGAAAATGCAAGGCAAATGTAAATGTATCTCTACTCCATAGCTCATCAACTTTATTTTCATTGAATATAAATGCTCAGAGTAAGAATAATTAGGAAGGAAAATAAATTCTCAAACCAACCAATAATAAAAAATACACGGTAAGATAAATGAAACGTAAATAAACCTAACCTTTCTTCGTAACTATCTCATAGATATATTAAGAACCATAAGGAAGAAAACCATGAAAACTTAGTTCGAACAAAAAGAGTAAACTAAAACTTAAATGCAACTTGAGAAAAGACACTTTAGCCAAGCCCTTTGCTGCTATAGCTTAACCAAAACGTCGCAAGGAAACTCTTCCGAAATCAATCGCAAATGATGTATTCATCTTGAATCCAGATGTATTTCAAGTTAGACACATTTTTGGATTAATTTTTTTTTTGGTTAGGACTGACATTGGTTACATCCTTATTCAAATTATTCGTAATATGTTGGTAGACACAGAAGGTGTGTCTGAAATAGAAAGATATTATTAAGAGGCTCTTTGAGATTCTGAAATATCTTATGAATAGTACCATTTATTTCCAGTTCAGATTTTGCTATAGCTAACAAAGATCAAGTTTCTTTCTTTCCTGGTTCAATTATGCTTTCTAACATATCAAGTTCTCAGTACAATTTAAGTACTCAATGTTCATAACAACAGGGTGTATCAACACTGTTCAAGAAAATTCCACCAGCATTTGGTAAGGAAATATACTAATAAGCACAAATTAATTAAACAACAAATCTTTAATTACTTGTTAACAACATTTGCAAAACAATTTCTAACGTGAGAACCTTTACAAATAGTTTCCCACCATTGCAGTAAAAATAAATCAAATTATCGGTAAGCATTTCATCAAGAATTTTACTTGTGTCGTAAAATGTCATTAAATTGTCTGTTTACCATCAACAAACAAATCTGATGAAAGAAAAGCCCCAAAATATCCTGAAATATTGTATTGCTGCTTAAAATTGCAAGAGTGTTTATGCCTAGAGTAACTCTATATGCAAATCAAAGGCAAGTATATCAGTTATACTTAAATAGAAAATCCTTCCAACGTTCTGGTAATTATAGGGGAATAATGGAAATGAGTCCATGCAAAAGTAGTATAGCTAACTTGAACATATAGAAAACATCAAAAATAAATGTAATAATGCAAAGTATAGTTAATGCTTCATACCTTTTATTTTATTGTTTGGACAGTAAGTCATGATGCTTGCGAATCTATTTTTGGTTCACTGATGCCTTCTTTCATAATAAGTGGACAAATTCATTGCCCATACAATTTGGTGCACTTGTTCTTTCAAGAAATCCACAATACCTGCAACCATTTAAGACATAGTAGCATTTCATTAATTGTACTAATCAAACATGGTTTATAAAGAATATGTGTGGTACTAAAATACATAAAAGAACACTCAATCTACCTAAGAGAAAAATTATTTCCTTTTATTGAAAAGTTGAATGGCACATAACAATTGAAGTTGCAAGTAAATGTCAAAAAATACCACCTTTCATAATTTATATTACTGCATTGAACAAAATCATAGATAAAAAGGATGAACAATAGATGGAAAAAGGTGCATACCTTTGTTCGTCGGTGATAGCGATGGGTTAGATTATTACCCAACAAACAACATTAAAGATAATAAATCAGCATAGATGAAATTTTATAGATTACGTACTTATTTGGTGGGTATATCACCTTCTAGTTCAAGTTCTATGAAGTTATAGGAAGAAATTTAGCAGATAATAACAGAGTTGTAGCTTTGTGAGGAAATACTAATGATTGCACAATCAATGTACGCATAGAAATGGATTTTATAAATTTATATAGTAAACAACTGAGAAAACTTAGCAGAACATAATAAAAAACAATACAAATTCTACTTGCAAGCCCGTGATACAAATATGAACAACACAAAAATTTGTATAAATCAACTAACGGAAGAAGAGCTAAATCGCATATACCTATGATTGATTTGCTATAAAATTATGAAGTGATCCAAACATCAACGATGGAGTGAACCCACGATCAATACAAATAAGCATAATGCTGTGGAAATGAAAGAAATATATGAATTGGTAAAAAAACAATGAAGTATAACATCAAATGATGAAGCAAACAAATAAATTTACCTTAAAGCCAAAAGTATACATTTGCACAAATTTGGCCGCTAAACAAAATTTATCTACATCTAAAACCTTTCTATGCTTGCGTACTAAAACACAATGTAAGCTAGCATTCAGGCAGATGAAACTTGTTAAAGCCAAACTTCCATAAAAGATAAAACCAAAGTCTCATATTTTACTACTCTAATACACAAAATAAAGATAATATCAATATATTAAATGGTGATAGATATAACCCTAATCTTAAATTTATCTTTTTCCGAAAGTAATACTTAAAGATCATAATTCATATTAGATTTAAAAAAAACCTAAAAAAGTTCAATGCACATTCTAATCAGTTATTTTTTCTTGCTTGAACCTTGATACTTGATCACCACATATGCTCAATGTTCAATAGTAGATTCTATAGTTTAATGCAAAATAATAATAGTCCGAAGAGTAAATAAGAAATCTATCACTAAATTAATTATAATGCACCTCTTACTTTGCTATGGACTCATCACCAAGACGTAGTTGTTTGAAGGTTCTTCTAACCAAAAATCTGCACAAACATTCAACATTATACTGGTTTCAATATAAGAAAAGGTTATTTTAGCTAATAGAGCAACATGTCTTTAACATATTCCGTAGGATCAACCTATACAATAATGAGCAAACATATATGCCACCTATTCAAACAGAGCAACATACTTTAAACATTTTGTACATATTTTATATGACAAATCAAAAGTTGGGAATGAAGAAAGACGTAGAAGGTTATTTAGGCAGTATGTACACAACAAAGAGTATAAACTATTTATTTCCAAGAGAATATATGCCGGCTATAAAAGGTAAAAGTTATAAACTGATGGCGGAGATTAATTAAAACATACACAGTAGAAATTGATACAGAGTAGTAAAATCTTTGCTTATTTGGTGAAATCCAAACATCAAAATTACGATCATTGCCTTGAATGATTTAGATAACATAGGAATATCATATGTTAGCGTTTTTCACGGCCTATTCAATTCTGTTGCTGGTTATCCAAATACCCTCTGCGGTAACTATTAATACTATAATCAAAAGAGATGGTACTATGCATTATAGTTACAACAAAGTGTGCTGGTCTAATGGTAAACAAATCTGAGATCACATACAAATTATTAAAAGATTAGTACACACAAATTTTGACTACAAACAAATGATATGTTTGTGTGAAAATCCTATAGAAAGGACAAAATGAATTCAAATAAAATTACCGATTAATTGTAAAGCCAGAAAATATTGGAAGTTCAAATTGCTAAAGTAAACGATAAAATTATTCTAAAAAGAAGAAATTGAATAATTAAAATTACGCGAGCATCCAAATATAGTCAGCAAACAATTAAATTGGCTTTAAAATAAAAGTCGAACAACCAAGAAGGTACCTAAATGTGGAAAAAACGATGAGGAAAGCAAAAGCAAGGAGCGATGAGGAAGCCAAAAGGCCCGGAGCTGACATCGATAACGTTCCACAAAGCTGAAATTGAATTCGACCAACTGGGACGAACATGACATTGATAAAGGCATGGCTGGAATGGCGAGGTTTTGGGAATTCTTCTTAATGTCGATAGACTTTCCAGTTCCAAATCCTAGATGGTTTATCTCCATTGATTCAATGAAAAGACAATAAACTGGCTTAGGTCAAAATTATACAGATTTATTTCGCCAGTTTCAAAGGTGAGATAATTGAGGCAGAGAGAAATATGGTTTTAGGTCTTGAGAAAGAACATTTAGGGTTTGGACAGTAACGGAGGAAGAGGAAAGTCGCAGAGGAAAAGAAAAACAATATATGTGCGCGACTGAGAAAGAGAAAGAATGATTTAGGGTTAACTCGGAGACGGTTCAGTTGCCAAATTTCAAGGGGGCCTGTGTGAGTTTGAAATTTAACTCACTAATAATAATATAGTATAGATAGTTGAAAAAGAAAAAGCCTATATACAACACGATTGCGTAAGGCTCCTAAGTATTTGGTAGTAGCCATGCATGCAAATGGAATTTTTTTTTCTTATGAATATTTCATGATCTATTAATAACACCACTAAAAAATGTATTAAGACCTACGTTGATTGATATAGATAACATCAGATTTTACAAAATGTAAGTTTAGTTTGACAAAAATACATAAAACCTTTTAGAAATAAGTTATTTCACAAAACAAATATGGATGATTCCAAATGATATCATTACATCATTCATATTGAAAGAGAGTTAAAAAGATAAAAATCAATGGGTTAAAATATGAAAAAAATATTAGAATTAAGCAT
This sequence comes from Allium fistulosum, assembly GCA_030737815.1. Taxonomy (NCBI): domain Eukaryota; kingdom Viridiplantae; phylum Streptophyta; class Magnoliopsida; order Asparagales; family Amaryllidaceae; genus Allium; species Allium fistulosum. Next base: position 488,947,056 of record CM060905.1, on the reverse strand, counting down.
AGATGAGCGTTTGGATTGAGACCGAATAAGGGAAGAAAACCGTGATTGAATTTCCTACACGATAGAAATTGAATTGAGATTCAACGATATTTAAAATAATTGAAATTAATTTATTGAACTTTATTTATAAAAAATAATTGATGAGGATGATAAAAAAAAGCATGAACAAGACTAACATTAATCTTAGCAGGTAAGTGGAAAAGGTTTAGGAATGGTAACTTTTGGAAATTAATTGGAGAATTTATTTTGGAATGGGATAGGAGTGAATAGCAAAAAATCAATGGGCCAAAATATGAAAAAAATTGATCGAATTAAGGGGAGATGGGTATTTGAATTGATACAACTTAAATCCTAATTTATAGTTAATTCCAATTATGTCCAATTAATTCCAATTCATGTCTTTCAACTTTTCAATTAGAGAATTAATTGTATATCAATAGTCAAGTTAATCCTCTTTGATGTTAATTAAATCAGCTCATGATCTTTATAATATATATATATATATATTCAATTAAAATCAAGTAACCCAATACTATAGACTAGAAAATTTGACCTATTCATTTATAACTTCAACAACTGAACTAAAAGATAAACATATTATCAAATTAACTAAACTATGCACTTACTTTTGTGAATTTATAAAAAGTAATATTTTTAAGCTAAGAATTTATTTTTAAAAGTAAAAGTACAAAAGAACTCAATCTATCAAATTTTCTAAACTAAAATTGAAAACATAGGCAAGAATCAATAGTTTCACCACTCAACATTCTAACTTTTGCAGCTATTATATCATTTAAGTTTATAAATCATATAATAAGTTGTGTAAACTAATTATTATTTATTTATTATTTATATATATTTACATATATACTATGCATTGCATCATTTTACTATATTGGATTCTCAAAATTATTGACTCTTCAACAATGCATCTTCCAACTTTGGTGATTCCAACTGCTTAAACACTATCCTTGTCAGAAACTAGGGTAATTATATGAATAGGGTTACATAACACGATCTAACAAAGGTAAATTTGATAATAAGTTTTAAGTAAAACTAAAAAACTGTCTTAATCCATTACAAAATAAAATGTTATATTAAGATAAAGGTGGACTCAAATTGATTAGCACTAAAGTGAATTGATCATAATTAATTCTGTGAAATCAAATTAAATGTTTAGTACCTATTAATTCTTTTTATTAGTTGCATGATAATAATATTTGATATGATCATTTTTATAAACTTATCCAACACACGAAAAATAAAAACAATGTAATTTCAAACTAACTTTATGAATAATCATCATTGATAGTTTACCTCAATGCTCAAAAAGATCCCAATTGGGTGATCAAACAGCGCCATTTGAAAATGTAGTGAGTTCTAGATTGACAAAGATGATCAATATAAGATTGTACAAAAAATAAGTTTAATCCATGTAAGAGTATATAAAACATTTAAATAAAAAAGTTAAAAGAACACATAGTTTAAATTGAAGTTTTCACAACTTTTCAAAGCTACCTACTGTAGCTAGATTAAAAGTAAACAATATACAAAATCAGACCAAAATAACAAAACTCAAATGAATGTAAATACAGGAACAAAAATAAGAAGAGAACCAAGTTTAAGGCACAAAAACTTGAAGCAAAGATTTGCAATCAAAAACTGCAATTTCAACCTCAAATTAAATGAAAGAACAAATAATAAAATACTAACCTTTTATCAAGCTCAATCGATCCAGTAAGCTATGTTTTTTTTGGAAAAAACCGGTATAAACATAATCGCCGAAAAACATGAATATAAACTTAAGACGAATAAGAAATGAAGAGTTATTGACGAATTCAACCAAATTCTAGTTCAATGAAAAAGAATTAAAGAGATTGATTGTTTGGAAAGTATATTTAATTTTACTTTGATTGAGAGTAAAATGTTTTTTTGAATTGTAGCCACATATGAAATTGGAAAATGGGAAGAAACAAAGTTGTGAGAAAAATTTAAACGAAAGTGAAAGAATTAGGAGATGAGAAGTGCCTGAGTAAATATAAAAATAATGAATGAAGGATTAATGCAGATGAAAATAAGAATACAAATAGTCCAAAATTGTATATCTTATTTAAATATATTAATATATATGGAATGTTCATCATGCTAAATGCATTAATGGTATCATTTTTTTCTTCATGTATGTTAATGGTATCATTACATCCGAGATGTATAAAAATAAAATTATATGGGTCCAAATGTACATAGTTCCTCAAATTGCTGAGAAGTATTTAGGATGAGAAAGACTTTGTTTATAAAAAATAATTGAAGAGGATGATAAAAAAAGCATGAATGAGATTAACATAAATCTTTTCGGGTAAGTGGAAAAGGTTTAGGAACGGTAACTTTTTGTGAATTTATTTTGGAATGGGATAGGGGTGAATAGCGAAAAATCAAGGGGCCAAAATATGAAAAAAGTTGATCAAGGAGAGACGGGAATTTGAATTGATACAACTTAAATTCCAATTTATAGTTAATTCCAATTATGTCCAATCAATTCCAATTCATGTCCTTTAACTTTTCAATCAGAGAACTAATTATATATCAATAATCAAGTTAATTCTCTTTGATGTTAATTAAATCAACTCTTGTCTTTATAATATATAGACACACACACACACACACACACACACACACACACACACACACACATATATATATATATATATATATATTCAATTACAATCAAGTAACCCAATACTACAGACTGGAAAATTTGACCTATTCATTTATAACTTCAACAACTGAACTAAAAGATAAACATATTATCACATTAACTAAATTATTCACTTACTTTTGTGAATTTATAAAAAGTGATCTTTTTAAGCAAAGAATTTATTTTTAAAAGTAAAAGTATAAAAGAACTCAATCTATCAATTTTTCTAAACTAAAACTGAAAACATTAGCGAGAATCAATAGTTTCACCACTCAACCTTCTAACTTTTGCAGCTATTATATCATTTAAGTTTATAAATCATATAATAAGTTATGTAAACTAATAATTATATATATACATATATAGTATGCATTGCATCATTTTACTAAATTGGATTCTCAAAAATCTTGACTCTTCAATAATCCATCTTCCAACTTTGATGATGCCAACTACTTAAACACTATCCTTGTCAGAAACTATGCTAATAATACAAATAGGGGTTACATAACATGATCTAACAGAGGTAAATTTGGTAATGAGTTTTAAGTAAAACTAAAAAACTATCTTAATCCATTACAAAATAAAATGTTATATTAAGATATAGGTGGACTCAAATTGATTAGCACTACAGTGAATTGATCATAATTGATTCTATGAAATCAAATTAAATGAATTTAGTTCCTATTAATTCTTTTTATTAGTTGCACGATAATAATGTTTTATATGATCATTTTTATAAACTTATTCAACGCATGAAAAATAAAAACAATGTAATTTCAACTAACTTTATGAATAATCGTCATTGATAATTTACCTCAATGCTCCATAAGACCCCAATTGGGCGATCAAACAGCGCCATTCGAAAATGTAGTGAATTCTAGATTGACAAAGATGGTCAATATAAAATTTTACAAAAAATAAATTTAATCCATGTAAGAGTATATAAAACATTTAAATAAAAAATGTTAAAAGAACACATTTTGAATTGAAATTTTAACAACCTTTCAAAGTTACCTGCTGTAGGTAGATTAAAAGTAAACAATATACAAAATCAGACCAAAATAAAAAAAATCAAATGGAAGTAAACACAGAAACAAAAGAAAGAAGAGAACGAGTTTTAGGCATAAGAACTCGAAGCAAAGATTTGAAATCAAAAACTACAATTTCAACCTCAAATTAAATGAAAGGACAAATAATAAAAATTTAACCTTTAAATCAAGCTCAATCGATCCAGTAAGCCATTTTTTTGGAAAAAGCCGGTATAAACACAATCACTGCAAAACATGAATATAATCATATATATTTTAGGACGAATATAAAGTAAAGAGTTATTGATGAATTCAACCAAATTCTAGTTCAATGAAAAAGAATTAAAGAGATTGATTGTTTGGAAAGTATATTTAATTTTATTTTGATTGAGAGTAAAATGGTTTTTCGAATTGTAGCCACATATGACTAGAAAATGGGAAGAAACAAAGTTGTGAGAAAAAATGAAACGGAAGTGAAAGAATTAGGAGATGAGATGTGACGACCCACCATTTTGGACGGTTTAAATCGATAATAAACCACACATGTCTAACTCAAACCATTCAAAAGGGAGGATTGTTAATGGGGTAAATAAGAAAATAAGAGAAAAGGAGGAAAAAACAAAACATAGAATCCCGCAGCGGAATGACAAAATATAATAATCAAATAAATAGTTCATGAAGCTGTTTTACAATATATATTTGATTACACAATTTTTACAACAAATTCAGAGTACAACAATATACCAATAATGATGCAGTATAATAATACTAATAATATAATAAACAAACTCTGTCTTCGTCCTCCAGAAATAATGTCTTCAAACACTGAAATGCTTAGGCTGACCCGAGCTTAATGAAAGGACAAAACACTCGAGTCAGAACTAAAAGTTTTTATGTAAGTTAAATCAACAACAAGTAAATATGAGTGTGGTAGCTTCGAAGATGTTTATGGGATTTTACATCTCCTATCCAGTGTATAACGTGCATGCAATAACTTAAGAGATGTTACGGGATTTTCCAACTCCTAAGGATCCGTCAAACTATATATATGTAGTAAGATACGCTATATACGTAGTGTCTATCAATAAAATAAATATTTTTCTTAGCGTTAAGGCTTTACATTGATCCCCCTTAACATATTTTTAAGCAGGTAGTCTATGCAGGTCCTGTAACACAACCAGTAACGTCGGTAGCCAGTGAGTCCCCTATAGGTAGCATACTAAAACAAAATCGTAGTGGGCGCGAATAAGGATAAAGAGTAAGACAAGGAACATGAGGCAATGCCCAAGGTAGGATACTACTAGTTCGGGTAGCAAGGATGTGGTAACGCATCGTAGCTATGACCTCCCACCGCGTCCAACACCCCCAAAATCAAATCAAATCAAAATCAAGGTGCACCGATCAAGCCAACATGAATATAGTAATACGAAGAGGTGAGTCCGCTAGGGGTAGCTAGCCCACTTGGCCCTGACAAGCCGTTTTGTTTTAGTCATTTCAAATTGACACAAGTGCCGGAGTCATCCATCATCGTTCTCTTTCTTCAAATCTAGCAAACGTTCACCAAATCCAACCACTTCATTCTGGATCATCCACCATGTACACAGTTGTTAAAGTGGTTCCAATATTGATAGAGAGTATGCCAATAAGAGGACCCGGTCTCTTTAACAACCAAACGTCATTTTTCACACCGACTGGTTCTTTTACATTTCAAAGCCGATTCATATTTGATATCAAAATATCATATTCACTTCAAATTATCAAATCGTCATATTTACTCAAAATATGTCATTTTCACTTGAAAGTATCATTTCAAATTTCAACTTTGGTTATAACCTCATTTAACCACATTCACATTTAAATCAATGATTTAAATATAATCATTCCAACTTTACACAGTTTGAAATTTTAGAAAATAGTTTGAATGGTTTAAAATGATTTAAATGGTTTAGGGATTTAAAAAAGTTTAATTTAAAAATGGTTTGAGTATTGAAAACGGTTTATATAGTAAAATAGTTTGGAAAAATCTAAATAATTTTAATATTAAAAGAATAGATTTTAAATAGTTTATATTAAAATAATGTATTTTAAAAATAGTATCAAATCAAACTGTTTCCTTCCATTTTACAAATCTGAACCCATGCCCAATTTCAAATCAACAAACTCAATTTCAAGTCTTTCAAGTCAGTTGACTCAATTTCGATTTAATCTCACATCAACTTGATTTGAAATTTCAATTTCAAAAAACTTCAATTCTGAAAACATTCGTTTTAACTTCAAATTCGATTCAACAATTCAATTCAATGATTTAAATTTCAAGCCAATTCTTAATTTAAACCATTTCAATTAATATCAATTTCAAGTCCAATTTCAATTTACCGATTTAAAACACTTAAATCAAATTAAACCTCATTGTTGCATTTTAAGACCCAAATCTTTAAAATAATTAAATTTCCAGAATTAACGTCATATATCAATTAAAACTTCACATTTCCAATTCAGTTCTTTTAAACAATTTCCTTTAACCAATTTCAATTTCACATTTTGAAGCTTGAATTAGAAAATAATTTAATTCATATAAATCCACAATTTATTTCCTTTAAAACAATATCATTTAATCAAAAATCCAGATTCAAGATTTTTAAAACCATTTAATTTAACCAACCCGGTGTCCGTATATAATTTTCTACCCTATGGCAAAGTGATCATTTATATCAATTTTTAATTATAGGGATGGATATATATCATTTCATTCCAAATCAAAGTGTCATAGGTATATATCATTTCAACTTATTTCTTAATTTATTCGAAATAATTCAAACAATAGTTTATACGCTTTCAATTAATATACAGGGTGATAACAGGGATATATATAAATAAATAAATAAACATCCAATCATCCAAATGTCAACAAATAGACATCCATCACAATCAACATCCAAATCAGCCAATAAATCACAACCATTAACTAGTTACCAATATCAGGTATTAACTAGCAATTAAATTAAATAATAATTTAAATGTTAATTTTATACATTATAAATTTAAATGACAATTTAAATTACCAAACAGTAATCAATAAAATTCTTATCACTTCATAAATTTAATTCAACAAACATAAGAAGATTCAGTATTGCTTGAGTGGGTTAAATCACTCACCTTTGATTTATAGTCGATTAAAAATCCAAATAAAGCCCAAAATTTGAACAGTCTTCAAAATCAACCAAACCAATTCCATGTTTTCTAGAATTTCGATACGATCCCAATGGAAGAAACCGCATCCAAATCCGAGTTCGTATATACAAGTTATGATAGTTAAAAGTTTGAAAATTAAATTTTAAATTAAAAATAAACACAGAGGCATTAATGTAATTATCTACCTTCTCTTACCCTAGCTATAGTAGACAAACATGAACCCTACCCAACAAGCCGCCACGACCTAGCTCCAAACGCACGCGCCTACGGCGAGCTCCGACATGATCAGAGGCCACCGTTGTGCTCCTCTCCTCAGGCCGCCCCTCTACGCCAAGCGCGACCACCTCTGGCTCGCCAGCGAGCCACTGCCGTCGTCGTGCTTCAAACCAAAACCCCAGCGAATCTGGCGACCTCTGACACGAACGAACCCCATGGATGCACTTCTCTCAGCCTCCTTTACGCAGTGGTCACCTCCGATCTTCCTATCGATGAAGATCCACCGTTGAAAACAAAACCCTAATATGGACGGCCAAAACTTCTTCATCAAATTCTAGCCAAACCGAGACTCGATTGCAAAAACGAATTGCAGACAGAGATTACATTCGTCGAGAGCTTCGCAATGATATATTATATGATAGGTTTTGAGGAGTTTGAATTTTTGATTTGATTTGGAATTGGAAATTAGGGTTTTGGAATGTCTGCCATTGAGAAGGAACAGATAATGAAATAGATAGATAGAAATTGTACGTACATAAAAATGAAATAAGAAGCTGCTACGGGTTATAACAGCCTATATATAGACAGAGATGGATAAGAACGGATGGAACAGATCGAATTGGGTCGAAACGATAACGACCCGAAAAGTCAGTTTCGTTCCCGAAACGAAAATAGGTCATCCAATATAACAAAATATAGGTTTTTGATATTTTCAAAGTCAATGAAACTAGTTTCAAACCCTAATTCCATTGTATATAGAAGTTAGCATTTAAAATCAGATTATATTCATTTAAATTCCTTTAATCGATTTCTGCGCGTTTCTAGCTCGCAAGATCAAACATTAAGTCTGATCGTTACGAAACTTGAAATCCTATAATAAATCACCATTACTGATCCGATGAAACTGGTTTCGTCGAAAACCGAGTCAGTGCCCAAAAGGCTAATTTTACACGTCAATTAATTAAATTATTATTAAATTGATTTAATCACTTTTAAATTCTAATTTAATAGTTAACAATTTTCATCATTCTTGTTTACATTGAAATTTATAATCTTTTGAAATTTAATTTTCCATGTAAATTCCAAGGTTTAAATATTACACTAATTACAGCGTTCAACTACAACTGTAATAAAATCCCAGTTAATTATATTTTAAATTCCCAATAAATTCTTTTATTTTGATTTACACTCTTATATTAAATCAACCATTACCTTATGAATATAATTAACATTAGTTTACATTTTATTACATTCATATTCTATAGTTATCATCTAAACTCATATTAACTGCAATATTCAATTACATTAAATTTCAATTGGTTTCCAAATAAATTTCAAAACAGATTAAATAACAAGATGATAATAAATCAACTGTTATACATTAATAATTTACATTTATTAATTTATTGTTTACAAATAAGGATTATAAATTTACGTTCAAATAATTGATTTCACATTCTATACTAAAACCCATTAAATAAAATAACATACAATTTCACCATTACTACAACATTGAATTTATTACTTATTGACTTACAATTATTTCCAAATTAAGCTCTACAATTACATTCCAAATCTACTTTACCATTACAATTGATTGAGATTACATTAAATAGTTGTCAATTTCATTCAATCAAAATTATTGAATTGTATTTTAAAATTTTCTTTCCATTAATAAATCATAAATTTTAATTTCTCATAATATTAAATTCCAAAAATCTTATTAAATTGAATATTTTTAATTATCAAAAATACGGTCCGTTACATGAGAAGTGTCTGAGCAAATATAAAAATAATGAACCAAGGATTAATGCAGATTTAAATAAGAATACAAATAGTCCAAGATTGAATATTTTATTATATTATATTAATATACATGAAACGTTCATCATGCTAAACACATTAATGGTATCATTTTTTTCTTCATGTATGTTAATGGTATCATTACATTTGAGATGTACAAAAATAAAATTATAAGGGTCCAAATGTAAATAGTTCCTCAAATTGCTGAGAAGTAAGTATTTAGGATGAGAAGAACTTTGTTTTTAAAAAATAATTGATGAGGATGATAAAAAAAGCATGAACGAGATTTGTATTAATCTTAGCGGGTAAATGGAAAAGGTTTAGGAACGGTTACTTTTGAAAATTAATTGGTGAATTTATTTTGGAATGGGATAGGGGTGAATAGCAAAAAATCAAGGGGTCAAATGAAAAAAGTTGATCGAATTAAGGAGAGATGAGGATTTGAATTAATACAACTTAAATCCCAATTTATAGTTAAATCCAGTTACGTCCAATTAATTCCAATTAATGTCTTTCAACTTTTTGTAACGACCTACCTTTTCGACCTTCAGAAGTCGACACTTATACATCGACGGTATTCACGTGTCAAGTTTCCAAGTGCCGGAAAGACATATTGTTAGGGGAAAAAGAAAGAAAAGACAGAACATAATCTTTCATCATGGCGAGTAACATATAATACACAATAGATTTTTACAAAGAAAAAATTGAAATTTATTATACATATTCAATCAGAATCAACTTATCAATCAATAGCGTGGACAGTTATAACAACATGTCCTTACAATTGCTGTTAAATAAACAATTAATGCAACGGAAAATAAATATATGAATACGACTTGGAGGCGTCCAGCTGGTCTCCTGAAGCTCCCAGTATCCAAACTAAATAGGTAGATATACTCGGTCTGACCCGACCATTAAAAGAAAAATAACTCCTGGATCAGTATAGTAAACCAGCATGAGAAACACACCTCAACTGAATTTTAATGTTATAAAAATCTTTTGAAAACAAAGTTATCTTGTAAAACCATGTCGCACATAAACATGGACGGGTTTTTACCTTACGATAACCAAAACATTTCTATAGAAAATGAAGTGATATTATAATTATGTATAGGATACAAATACATATTAATCATAGCTGAAATTGTTACATTATTGAATTCCATCATAATAGGTATGTTGTGACGCCCCACCCCGAAACCCATATTAACAAATAGTATTACGGGGTAATACTGTTTGCTAATGCAGAGAATTGGGGTGGTTAGGAGCGACCATCTATAGTCTTGTCTTAAATATCTATTGAATATGTCGATTAGTACTCTATATTTTTTCCTTTCTCAAGTGGATTGACATATCCAACAAATGCTTAATACAAAACTACAGGTGACTATAGGATCTATCAGAACAAAATACAACAACTCAAATGCATAACACATCACATAATAGCAAACAGATATATATACATATATACTGATACATCCCAAGACAGTACAAACAATACATCATAAGTGGTATGACGACCACAATACACACACGAGTCAAAACAATATACATATCAGAGTAGCAACAATAAAACAACAACAAAAAGGGCTGGTAGATAAGTCCATGCGGAAGCAGAATAGGCTAAGTCCATAAGGGTACCTAACCTAAAACACCTCGGTCTGACCCGAGTATAAAATACACGGGTCAATCTAGCTAAACAAATCAGTTAAAGGGAATATACGATAACATAAGCATAGGATAAAGGTGATGTTCTTCTTAAACAAGAAGAAACAATAATAAGTATAAGCATGAGCATAAGTATGGTATGGTTATTTTAAGTGATGAGATGATATCACTTACACAAACATATAAGCTCAAAAGAGATAAGACAACCCATAAAACCCTAAATATAGCAAGCCTCGTATCATCGGCATATCGCAAATCAACAATAGTGGTTTAGGGAAAATATAACTCCTAAAAAGGAGAAATCCCAAACCCGCCATATCGGCAAAATCAAAGAAATCACCATCTCCAAAATACGCCACAAGGCAATCAAATATAACTCTCCAACATAGGAGAATATAATACCAAATAAACACCAAAAGGCAAATCTCATGTAATAACGCCAATAGGCAAATCTCAATAATAACGCCAAAAGGCAAATCTCAAATAACGCCAGTGTAGGCAACTCAAATCTCAAAATAGAACTCCCAAGAGTTCAAATACCCGAAAGGTAATCGCCATAAATATACATCGAATGGTTTAAAGGACCAATTCCGGAAAGGGGCGATACACTAGGGAAAATAGTCAAAGAAATCATCTAAAAAGTGTTTGCATGTGCATGTGGCCAAATCCTTGCCAAGTACTGTTATCTCAAATAGGTACCTTGCCCGAAGGCAGAACGTCACAATGGAAAATACGCCGCAATGGCAAATACGCCGCAATGGCAAACGACGCAATGACAAACATCTCGAAGACAAATACGCCGCAATGGCAATGACCGGAAGGTCTAGTACCGGCACGCCGCAATGGCAAATGTATCACAAACTCTCGGATTGGAACCCGAATAGTGTTAACGTGTGTCCCATACCACACGTTTGCACTAAACGGTTTACTAACCGCTAGTAAATTCCTTACTCAAAGCAGTAAAAAGTATACCTTATCTCATCGGTAAACTCGACCCAAAGGTCAAAACTATCAAACGGACAAGTTGGGAATTAACCGATAAGATAAACGCACGTGTCCCATACCACATGTTTTACCAAACCATTAAATTCTCCTTCTCATTCGCTCGAATAGTGCAAAAATGTGTATTATATATAAAACAATTTACTTGAGAAAACAAGCTTTTAAAACCAATTTCCGAAATCGTATTTGGAATCAAACTTTGAAAATTCCCTTATTATAGAGAATATATAGACTGTATAGCTCAAAAATAATTTAAAAATATTATATAATAATTATTTAAAATGCCAGTTTATTTTAAAAATTGTTTCAAAATCGTTTCGAGAAAACCGTGCTCGAAAACAGTGAAAAACAAAGGAAATACCTCAAAACCGATAACTCGAAGTCAATTCAAATTTAATTCAAATTTAATTCAAAATCAATACAAATTTGAATTTCAAATTCTCCAAATTTAGATAGCCTGTAGTTAGGCATCAAAGCTCTCAAAATAACATATAACATCGTTAAGGATAAGTGCAATTTTAAGCAGAAATAAGCTAACAAACATCAGGAAATCAACACAGCACAAGAGGAAAAGAGCTACAGGCAAAAATGCCTCATAGGGTCGACATGCAGGTCGACCTCACTCCCTTCTAGGTCGACCGTACGGTCGACCTATTGGGCTTGAAGGTAGACCCCTAGGTCGACATGCATGTCAACCTAGGGCACGGACTTTGCCCAGTCAATTTCTGCAGCTTCAACCTGATTTTCAAACAACATTTCGACATAGCATATGAACTTATTTTGCAGTGAATTTTTGTAAAGACAAAGAATAACATGCAATCTATCATCTGAAAGAAGTCCGGCAGCATTTCGTTGTCGGAATCTAAAGATACAAGCCTCCAAAGAAGCAGTACATAGCAGTTTTGAACAAGAAGAAAACAAGTTTAGAAATCTATCTACTGAAACAAATTTATTCACAGTTTTTGCATTTTGAAGCATTTTTTGCTAGATTTTGTGGGTTAATCAACTCACCTTGCTGATTAGATGCTAAAACTCAGATTTTTGATGCAAAGAGAAAGCTTTTAGCTATATTTGGTCTTCAAAAGCCTGCAGGAAGAAGCTACAGAACATGCAAAACAATATTTACAGTAAAGTTAGAAATATCACTTACTGTAACATAAAATTGTGATGAAATGGTGTGATTTCTACCTTTATTTATAGCCAAAAAAAATTTAAAACCAATTTCTACCTTTTATTTCAATAAACCACCTTTAAAAATAAAATACTTCTCTTAAAAATTATTAAAAGAAGCAAATGGACAATAATTAATATAATTATTGCATTTTCTCTAAATAAAACCCATTTTCCAATCATTATTAACCTAAATAAATAAAATAAAGTTCCAAACTTTATTTTTCTCATTTTATTTTCAAAATTCATTGTTTATTCCAAATAAAAAATTAAAATTTCCATTACAATATTAAATTATAACTACCGTTATAATTTAATATTAATAGGTAATCTCCAAAAGCAGGGTTGTTACAGACTCCCCCCTTAACAAAATTGCATCCTCGCAATTTCTGGAGAAGAGTTTGTATTCAACATAATTATTTCATCAATCAAAGGAAGATAGATAAGCTCGAGTTTAAAATTTCTCACCCTCAACACAAGATGATAGAAAACCAAGATAAGATTGCTCGATTAATTCTAAGGTTTCCTAAGTAGAATTACTGGGATTTAAGGACCATTGAATTTCTACGAGCAATACATCCCTATTTTGAAGGCGTTTCACCTTCGAAGCAAAACACGGATAGGATGTTACGCAATCGATAAATCGAGTGAGATCGATTCCTAAGAAGCTTCACTAACAGAGTCGGGATTTAGTCACAACTTTATCTCGAACTCCAACCCACAAGATGATAATCGATATGACTTTCCGTATAACACTACGAAGGGAGTCATACCGACATTAGATTGACAACTATTACGGAAAGAAAAACCAATAAGAGGTAGGTGGTTTTCCCCCAATACCACCAGACTCATACGACTGCATAAATGCAAGTCGTAAAATAATTGCACAAAGGTAAGTTAAGTCTCAAGGAATAGATTTTTAAACTCTCTCTTACTAATCAAATATTCTTAAAGTTTTCCAACCCATTATCTTCAAGATTTAAAATTCTAAATTTTCAACACTTGAAAATTTCTAAAGCTTCATACTTAGATATTTAAATTTAACTTCATTACTCTTCATTAGAGTAAATAAAGTTTAAGTTGTTTATTCTCTAATTCTTCCATAGGTATTCTCTAGTTTACAGCATATATTTTTTTTCAATTTGTTTCTCATATTTTCTAAGTGTTAGAAATTTCCGAAAAAATCAACGGAGTCTCCTTTGTACAGAGGGCCATATACAATATTATAAAAATGATTTATATAATATACATCGACCATTAGGTTGGAAACACAATATATATCATCATTTAGCACTTTAAAATTAATCTGAAAACATACCTTCCTTTTTAGCATTTAAAGTGAGTTTGCACAATCTTATATATAATCTTTTTGCTAAAATTATATTCTAGCTATCCTCTTTTCACCTGTACTTAACTCAAATAGAAGATATTAGTTCATGTTCATAAATAAGAAGTGCTACATTTAATTATTAAAGGAAATAGGTCAATTTCATTTCAGACCTACTGTAAAGAAAGCATGTTTTGACCCAGCAAACAACAAATTCTGAAATTTTATATAATATTAAAGTTGTTCTACTTAGTCTAAGCTTTCCACCAATATAAAGATCATCAAAATCGGATTTACGGTTTGAAAGTTATGTTAAATTTACTTTCAGCTTAAATCTTAGAGAATTTTGTAATAGGGTAGAACTGCCTATCCACTTTCAAACCTATTTTAGAATCAATTAAAAGCAAAATATTTTAAAGTAGTAAAGGAACTTTACAGCTTACTGAAAGCTCTTTAATTTTCAAAAAGATTGAAATCATTTGAAGTTATAAATCTCATTCTATCATTGTTTTAGTACAACACTTTTCCAAACAAAATTTCAGTTTTTAAATCAATTTAAAATTTGAAATTTACCCAAACCATTTTAAGCTCAAATTACATTTTCAAACAAGCTTTTTGCTAAATCATTTATTAAATGATTTTTTTTTCCCCGGAAAGCTAAGACATACAAAATTTAGATCGACTTTATGTAATCATCATAAAATATTTTATTAAGTGGAAATATTTTCATTACTTTCCAAAATCTACTTTAAAAGAATTAACTTGAAAACTCAATTTGGAAGAGATAACTAATCTCTTTCATTATCAAGAGATGATTATTGATTATCCACCAAAATAAATTTTGGGATATATATATAAAAATTTTTTAAATTATTCTCACAATTTAAAATGATTATACCACATGAATTGTTCATTTATCAAAACAATCCAAATTCACATTTCCACTTGTCATAAAAATTAAATTCCCATCTTATTATCAACATAAAACTAATTAAAGTTGACAATTAATTCAAACTTGTTTTCAAAAGAATTTTGCAATTTCAAACCCACAAGTTTTTATATCATTTAAGTTTAAAACAAAAACTAGCTCACAAATTTATACTTAATGTTCTAAACTAACACTTCTTTATTTTCTCTTAAGATAGGGTTTTAAATCTATCCTCTACATTACTCAAATAACTAAGTGCCAAAACAAATTTTTATGGTCATCATTAATAACTTGTACTAAAATATTCAGTTAATATTTTAATTTTCAAACCAAAGTATTCTTTTACCTTAAATACATCATTTTATTAATCAAAGCATCAAATGATATTTTCTTCTAATTAAGACATCCCCTTAATTAGAATTATTCACTTTACTTACCCAAATTACCATATTCAATTCTTCAAATTTCAAATAATTTAAGGGTATTGCCTCGCCATTGATTTATAGTGAATGACCCCATCGATTGGCTGCAAAGTTGATTAAATGATCAAAACTGCCTCGCCACTCATCCAACACTCACTATGGTTCAATGGCTTCATTAAACATTTAAAATAAAAATTAATACTCCACCGTATTAATTATTTTTAAACTTTACTTATTAAAACTCAATTTACCATGTATGACTGTCTCATCACATCGTTTAGGAAATTCCTATTGAAAACTTAGGCCAAACGCATCGATCAGAATTCTTAAAGCACTAGACGAACAACCCAACACAAAAATTCATTTTCTTTAAAAAGAAATACCTCATATATAATACTCAATATATTCTTTGTTTTTCCCAAAAACAAAATCTAATTTCTCTTAGAAACATATCTTCAATTTTGGAAATATTTGAAAACACAATTTATTACTTATTCTCAAAATCAAGGAACAAATAGAGCTCATCGAGATATTCTTAGAATACTCGATCCTCGAGATTGATGGAATAGACTGGAGTGTTCATTATTCCGAACGGTATAACGGACCACACATAAGACTCATAACGAGTGCAGAATGCGGTAAGAGTAAAGCTAGCCTCCGCGACTCGTAGCTCATGAAAAATCGATGTAGAGTCAAGCTGAGGAATAACCCTAGCACCAATCAAATAGATTAAAAGGAGAAAAATGAGATATAAATGGAAGGGTAAAATATCTTCTTTGATGAGGAGAAGTAACATTAACAATAAATCATTACTTCGAGTGAAGTAATACCACAAAGTATATCAACAATTGAGTATCCAATGAGGATATCTCAAACGAAGGCAAGAACGACAACATCGGTTAAATTTAATAAATCACCTCATTTCCCTAGTGGACACCCTCGTGGAAGGATGACCTAAAGGCTAAGAATAGGAAAAGAGGTCAATACAATACTTGATTGCTCGACTGGGTGTCATACCCGAACGGACTCATAGAAATCAACAGAGTCACAATGACTGGAATTCGAGATATATCATCAACACCTCGAAACTCAAGAGTGAATACAGAGTCTTCGGAATCATCATTAACATTCCGAAGGACAAGAAGCAACAAATCAGCCGAATAAGGATACCTAATGTAGGATTCTTCGAATCACAGAATCTGGCTTGATAATAAGCAAGCCACTTCATCTCAAACACTCCAAACTCCAAATAGCAAATGGCGTACTAATTCGCATGAAAAGATAAGCTATAAGAAACAATCCCAAATCCTCATACATCATGTCAAATTTTGCGGATCCACTCAATAGGATTCGCAATCCTCACAAAAGAACAAGACAAGAACATCCAAAAGCATCAACAAACTCCTCCGATGCGGATGGGTGTCAAGCACCCGTATTGAAGAGGACTCGAATAAAACAATCACGATTAGGATTACTCCTAAGATAAGATGTCATCAATTCTATTTTTGGAATACTACGAAATAAAAATATTCCTAGACATATCCCAAACTTCAATCTCAAAGGACACGATAAGATAAAGGACACGATGATTAAGTGATTAGTAACACTTGTACTATACTTGGATATATCGTAATATATGCTATTATTCCATGTTTATCCTATTTTGTTCTGAACTCGGCTTCGATACGAAGCTGTGATGCCCCACCCCAAGACCCACATTAACAAAGAGTATTACGGGGTAATACTGTCTGCTAATGCGGAGAATAGGGCTGGTAAGGAGCGACCATCTATAGTCTTATCTTAAATATCTATTGAATACGTCGATTAGTGCTCTATATTTTCTCCCTTCCTCAAGTGGATCGACATATCCAATAAATGCTTAATACAAAACTACAGGTGGCTATAGGATCTATCAGAACAAAATACAACAACTCAAATGCATAACACATCACAGAACAGCAAATAGATATATTTACATATATACTGATACATCCCAATACAATACAAACAATACATCATAAGTGTTATGACGACCACAATACACACACGAGTCAAAACAATATACATATCAGAATAGCGACAAAAAGACTACGACAAAAAAGGCTATCAGATAAGTCCATGCGGAAGCAGAATAGGCTAAGACCATAAGGGTACCTAACCTGAAACACCTCGGTCTGACCCGAGTATAAAATACACGGGTCAGTCTAGCTAAACAAATCAGTTAAAGGGAATATACGATAACATAAGCATAGGATAAAGGTGATATTCTTCTTAAACAAGAAGAAACAATAATAAGTATAAGCATGAGCATAAGTATGGTATGGTTATTTTAAGTGATGAGATGATATCACTTACACAAACATATAAGCTCAAAAGATATAAGACAGTCCATAAAACGCTAAATATAGCAAGCCTCGTATCATCGTCATATCACAAATCATCAATAGTGGTTTAGGGAAAATATAACTCCTAAAAAGGAGAAATCCCAAACCCGCCATATCGGCAAACTCAAAGAAATCACCATCTCAAAAATACGCCACAAGGCAATCAAATATAACTCTCCAACATAGGAGAATATAATCCCAAATAAACGCCAAAAGGCAAATCTCATGTAATAACGCTAATAGGCAAATCTCAATAATAACGCCAAAAGGCAAATCTCAAATAACGCTAGTGTAGGCAACTCAAATCTCAAAATAGAACTCCCAAGAGTTCAAATTCCCGAAAGGTAATCGCCACAAATATATATTGAATGGTTCAAAGAACCAATTCCAGAAAGGGGCGATACACTAGGGAAAATAGTCAAAGAAATCATCTCAAAAGTGTTTGCA
Organism: Allium fistulosum; assembly: GCA_030737815.1. Taxonomy (NCBI): domain Eukaryota; kingdom Viridiplantae; phylum Streptophyta; class Magnoliopsida; order Asparagales; family Amaryllidaceae; genus Allium; species Allium fistulosum. The sequence continues at coordinate 488,928,774 of CM060905.1, read as the reverse complement.
CGTGCATGTGGCAGAAGCCTTGCTAAATACTGTAATCTCAAATAGGTACCTCGCCCGAAGGTAAAACATCACAATGACAAATACGCCGGAATGGAAAATACGCCGCAATGGAAAACTCTGCAATGGCAAACGTCTCGAAGACAAATACGCCGTAATGGCAATGACCCGAAGGTCCAGTACTGGCACACCGCAATGGCTAATGTGTCACAAACTCTCGGATAGGAACCCGAACAGTGTTTACGTGTGTCCCATAAAACATATTCGCACTAAATGGTTTACTAACCACTAGTAAATTTCACACTCAAAGTAGTAAAAAGTTTACCTCATCTCATCGGTAAACTCGACCCAAAGGTCAAAACGATCAAACGGACAAGTTGGGAATTAACCGATAAGAAAAACGCACGTGTCCTATACCACGTGTTTTACCAAACTGTTTAATTCTCCTTCTCATTAGCTCGAATAGTGCAAAAACGTGTATTATATATATAAAACAATTTACTTGAGAAAACAAGCTTTTAAAACCAATTTCCGAAATCGTATTTGGAATCAAACTTTGAAAATTCCCTTATTATAGAGAATATATTGACTGTATAGCTCAAAAATAATTTAAAAATATTATATAATAATTATTTAAAATGCAAATTTATTTTAAAAATTATTTCAAAATTGTTTCGAGAAAACCGTGCTCGAAAAAAATTAAAAACAAAGAAAATACCTCAAAACCGATAACTCGAATTCAATTCGGATTTAATTCAAATTCAATTCAAAATCAATACAAATTTGAATTTCAAATTCTCCAAATTTAGCTAGCCTATAGTTAAGCATCATAACTCTCAAAATAACATAAAACATCGTTAAGGCCAAGAACAATTTGAAGTAGAAATAAGCTAACAATCATTAGGAAATCAACACAACACAAGAGGAAAAGAGCTACAGGCAAAAATGCCTCATAGGGTCGACATGCAGGTCGACCTCACTCCCCTCCAGGTTGACCGTACGGTTGACCTATTGGGCTTGAAGGTCGACCCCTTGGTCGACATGCATGTCGATATAGGGCACGGACTTTGTTTTTATAAGGGTATCATTACATTTTTTTCTTCATGTATGTTAATGGTATTGTTTGCGCCAAAAATGGTCACAAACCCCGAATGTTGTGAAAGCACCAGTGTATGAATACAAATCAGCAATATTCAAACACAAATCTCAGATCTAAACAAACAACAAACAGCAATCCAGAAATAATGAACAAAAAACACGAGATTTATAGTGGTTCGGCTATCTCCGGCCTACGTCCACTCCAAAGTTTTTATCTTTTATTGATCGATGCTTGAAGATTACAATTTCTTATCACGTAGTACAACGGATTTTATGATTATAATCTGAATCTAAGGCAGCAATGGTGATCTGGAGTAAATCTGGTAGAGTCCGGGCGCTCTTTAGCTCTCAAAATTGTCCGACCTCTTTTCTGAATGACCTGGGGGTCTATTTATAGGTGTAGGAGGCTGATATTTCGCCTAAACTGAAGGGAGACCAGTTCTGGCACGTGAGGGGGCCCACATGCCCGCTTTCTGGAAATCCGGGCCCACTTTGGGATCGATTCGAAGCTATGTTCGAATCGATCAAGAAATTGTCCAATCGAGCTGAAATTTGGCGTGAACATTCTTCAACATGTGCTCAAGCTACTGTGAAAATTTCATGGCATTTGGATGTGTAGATCTCAAGTTATGATCGATTCAAGGTGATGCTCTTCGACTGTGCGTGTTGTTCGAATCGACCTCCTTCGAATCGATTCCTGCGAATCGATCATGGCACGCGCGATCGTGGTGATGTGGCGCGCAATCTTCGAGTCGATCCTCCTTTTTCTCCGAGTTGACTGGGTTGCTCCTTGAATCTTGCTGTTTTTACTTGATGGATTCGAAGTCATCGTTTATTCCTGGATTCGAGCAAAGCTTCATTCGTATCCATTCTTTGTGTCTAATTCGAATCCATCCACTCGTGCCGTTTATTTCCTTCGTATCCATGACTTCGTATCCACGAAGCCAACTCCCAATGTATCCATCTCGAACGCTTCCTTCGTATCGATTGGTACGAATCCAGAATCCCTAAACTGCTACTCCCTTTTTGTATCGATCCAATACTGATCGATACGAAGCATACTTGTGCATCCTTCTCATCGATGCGAACGGCATCGATTCGAAGTAAACTCCATGCGCATATCTGTTCAATACGAACGTGTCGTTCATACCCTGTGAATCGATACGAACTCCATCAATCTGAAGCGATGTCGATCGATACGAAGTGTATCGATACGAAGTGTGGCAGACCATGATCGATGCGAACAACATCGATTCGAACCAATATCCATCGATACGAAAATGCATCGATACGAACCAGTTTTCACATAATTTGACCCATCCATATCTCGAGCATACAAACTCCGATTAACCTGAAACTTGAAACGTAGCCTTTCCTAGTCCTCATCATCATCTCCAATCGATTCCGTCCTGATCGGAGCTCGGCCAACTTTTGACGATATCCATTGCAGCCTCGTTTCCAATCGACTTCCAATTCTGATATCCATCCTTTCCTGTCGATTTGTTTGATATTCCGGCTTTGACCAAAATGCGGGATAACATTTGCCCCCCAAAATATGCCTTATGATAAGAAGGCGTGTTTTGAATAGTTCCGTATCCGATATCCAAAGTCCATAGCCACATCATCCAAGTGCATCATCCTTGACTGCTCGGAGTCGATGCCCAACTCCAAACCCAATAACCAAAGCCTTAGCCAAATCCATATCCGTTTGAACCCGACGGCCGAATCCTAATCCATCCTTATCCAATAGCCAATAACCGAATCCAGGACCTTTCCGGGTCGATATCCAAATCCATAACCTCTCTGGGCTCTTGCCAAGCGCAATCCACACCTGACGACCGTGGTCCAGTGTCCCTGGACGTTGAGCTAACCTCTCCAGGTTCTTGCCAAGCGCAATCCACACCTGACGACCGTGGTCCAGTGTCCCTGGACGTAAGTAATGCCATGGCTTAAGTCCTAAGCCGAATCCTGGTCGCTCCGGACCCTTGTCGAGCATAGTCCATACTCGACGACCTGAATGAGTCAATTTACCGCGTTCGGGCAAAAAGACTCACCCCTTGCCAGGCATAATCCACACCTGACGACCGTTTATCAAAAACCAAAAAGGATCCAATCAAAATCCAATCAGAAATCCAATCCAAAGTCAAAATCAAATCGGAAAACCGGAAATCCATATCAAAAATCGAAATCATCATCCAAAACGGAGAACAATCATCCAAATGAATGCTGAAACCAGAAAAACAAGCAAAATCAAGAGTTCAATCCAAACTCCAAAAACCAAATCAGAAAACCAAGTGTCCAATCAAAAACAAAAAACAGATTTCGCAAACCATGGCTTTGCAGTTTATCACCATTCAGAGCATGCCTAGGGGCTATCTCCGTCCCCATACATGTGTAAATGGCTCAGTTGCTCGCCAATGGTTTGTTACTTATTTCATATTATCCTGGTCAATGGATGACCAATCGACCATCATTCCTGGGCCTCGCACCATCATGGCTCGAGATAGGCGGTGGTTGCTCCTGCTCCACCGCTGCGTTCCGTACTCCAACATACTGCCTCAACTGTCCATTCCTCACATGCTCCTCAATTATGTCCTTTAAATGCCTGCAGCTGTTGGTATCATGCCCGTCCAGATCGTGGAAGAGACAATGCTTTCCTGATGCCTTCTCCCGCTCGGATGGTTCTCTCCTAGCCGGCCTCCGGTAAGGAAGGCGATTTCGAGTTTCCATGTATATCCGTTCCTGCGTCTCGTTTAATTCTGTGTATGTGGAAAACTTTGGATCCTTCCATTGCTTCCTGGTTTTTCCTGAATCGTCATCCAGCTTCCTTTTTCCTTTATCTTTATCCGAGTTTCCGTTGGATGGTCCTCCACCCCCAGTCACATTCACCTCCTTTAACTTTAAGTCCATACATGCATCTTCTTGCCGAAGGAACCTTTCAGATTCATGGAAGAATTCCCCGAGATCCAGTGGCGGGTCTCGTACTAAAGATACCTTAAAATCTGAATCCTCTCTGACTCCCGACACTACCGCCATCAAAACCATCGATGGATCCGGCCGATCCACCGAAGCAACCGCCGCATTAAATCGAGTTAAAAATGCTCTAAGTGATTCATCCGTCCTTTGCTTTACCGATGTTAACGTCATCACGTTCTTAGGTCTTTTGATATGAACCCGAAACTGTCCCAAAAACCTATCCACCAATTCCCTCCAAGTCCTGATAGATCCTTCTTCCAGCTGCCTAAACCACATTGCCGCTAGATCTGTCAAGTATAAAGGGAAACATCTGGCCATCACTTCCTCCGATGCCCCCAGCACTTCCATGTTTCTAGTATATCTCATCAAGTGATCTGTCGGGTCAGCCTTGCCATTATATGCTTCCACGCTAGGTAACTTGAACTTAGGTGGATTTTGAGCTACCCTGATTTCCCGAGCGAACGGACTCTTGTTCACCCCTTCTAAATCCTTATTGGTCGAACCTCCACGCATAGTCTTCCTAATGATTTCCATTAATCCAGCGTTGCCTGTTAGGGGTTGCCCCCCATGCTCCCGAGGGAACTATGGCACATATTCTTCATGTGGCTCATTAGCTGCAACGTTGGCTCTAGCTTGCTGAACTCCTTCCAAAGGTCCTTCTGCGTTGGATCCTGTGGGCCTGCCCCCAAGCCCTTGTTGATTGCCTTCCGGTTCTGTATTATGTCCTTCATTGGGTTCCGCAACCCTAGTTCCTTGTTCCACATTTGCAGTCGCTGTAGTTGGTCTAAGGTTCTGTGTTCCTGCAGCTCTCATCTGCTCGAAGAAAGTCTGCATCATATCCTGTTGACTCTTCAGCAACCTCTCATGCAATGAATTTGCCATAGCTTCCATTTCGTCTCTCGTAATGTAAATCGAAGCTTGTCCTTCTCTAGCTCCGGAGGATGCCTCTTGACTTCCTCCCTGTTGGCTTCTCTCAGCTCTTTGTCTTGTTTGTCGAGTCATCGTAGAGCCAAACCTGAATCCTTAAAACTTCAAATCTAAACTTTGAATCTGGTGTAGCGGGTGCTAGTTCCTCTCAGTGAAAGCACCAAAGTGTTTGCGCCAAAAATGGTCACAAACCCCGAATGTTGTGAAAGCACCAGTGTATGAATACAAATCAGCAATATTCAAACACAAATCTCAGATCTAAACAAACAGCAATCCAGAAATAATGAACAAAAAACACGAGATTTATAGTGGTTCGGCTATCTCCGGCCTACGTCCACTCCAAAGTTTTTATCTTTTATTGATCGATGCTTGAAGATTACAATTTCTTATCACGTAGTACAATGGATTTTATGATTATAATCTGAATCTAAGGCAGCAATGGTGATCTGGAGTAAATCTGGTAGAGTCCGGGCGCTCTTTAGCTCTCAAAATTGTCTGACCTCTTTTCTGAATGACCTGGGGGTCTATTTATAGGTGTAGGAGGCTGATATTTCGCCTAAACTGAAGGGAGACCAGTTCTGGCACGTGAGGGGGCCCACATGCCCGCTTTCTGGAAATCCGGGCCCACTTTGGGATCGATTCGAAGCTATGTTCGAATCGATCAAGAAATTGTCCAATCGAGCTGAAATTTGGCGTGAACATTCTTCAACATGTGCTCAAGCTACTGTGAAAATTTCATGGCATTTGGATGTGTAGATCTCAAGTTATGATCGATTCAAGGTGATGCTCTTCGACTGTGCGTGTTGTTCGAATCGACCTCCTTCGAATCGATTCCTGCGAATCAATCATGGCACGCGCGATCGTGGTGATGTGGCGCGCAATCTTCGAGTCGATCCTCCTTTTTCTCCGAGTTGACTGGGTTGCTCCTTGAATCTTGCTGTTTTTACTTGATGGATTCGAAGTCATCGTTTATTCCTGGATTCGAGCAAAGCTTCATTCGTATCCATTCTTTGTGTCTAATTCGAATCCATCCACTCGTGCCGTTTATTTCCTTCGTATCCATGACTTCGTATCCACGAAGCCAACTCCCAATGTATCCGTCTCGAACGCTTCCTTCGTATCGATTGGTACGAATCCAGAATCCCTAAACTGCTACTCCCTTTTTGTATCGATCCAATACTGATCGATACGAAGCATACTTGTGCATCCTTCTCATCGATGCGAACGGCATCGATTCGAAGTAAACTCCATGCGCCTATCTGTTCAATACGAACGTGTCGTTCATACCCTGTGAATCGATACGAACTCCATCAATCTGAAGCGACGTCGATCGATACGAAGTGTATCGATACGAAGTGTGGCAGACCATGATCGATGCGAACAACATCGATTCGAACCAATATCCATCGATACGAAAATGCATCGATACGAACCAGTTTTCACATAATTTGACCCATCCATATCTCGAGCATACAAACTCCGATTAACCTGAAACTTGAAACGTAGCCTTTCCTAGTCCTCATCATCATCTCCAATCGATTCCGTCCTGATCGGAGCTCGGCCAACTTTTGACGATATCCATTGCAGCCTCGTTTCCAATCGACTTCCAATTCTGATATCCATCCTTTCCTGTCGATTTGTTTGATATTCCGGCTTTGACCAAAATGCGGGATAACAGGTATCATTACATTTGAGATGTACAAAAATAAAATTATAAGGGTCCAAATGTAAATAGTTCCTCAAATTGCTGAGAAGTAAGTATTTAGGATGAGAAGAACTTTGTTTTAAAAAAATAATTGATGAGGATGATAAAAAAAAGCATGAATGAGATTGGTATTAATCTTAGTGGGTAAATGGAAAAGGTTTAGGAACGGTATTTTTTGAAAATTAATGGGTGAATTTATTTTGGAATGGGATAGGGGTGAATTGCTAAAAATCAAGGGGTCAAATGTAAAAAGTTGATCGAATTAAGGAGAGATGGGGATTTGATCTAATACGACTTAAATCCCAATTTATAGTTAAATCTAATTACGTCCAATTAATTCCAATTAATGTCTTTCAACTTTTTGTAACGACCTACCTTTTTGACCTTCAGAAGTCGACACTAGTACATCAACGGTATTCACGTGCCGAGTTTCCAAGTGCCAGAAAGACATATTGTTGGGGGAAAAAGAAAGAAAAGACGGAACAAAATCTTTCATCATGGCGAGTAACATATAATGCACAACAGATTTTTACAAAGAAAAAATTGAAATTAATTATACATATTCAATCAGAATCAACTGATCAATCAATAGCCTGGACAGTTATAACAACATGTCCTCACAATTGCTGTTAATTAAACAATTAATACAGCGGAAAATAAATATGTGAATATGACTTGGAGGAGTCCAGCTCGTCTTCTGAAGCTCCCAGTATCCAAACTAAATAGGTAGATATACTCGGTCTGACCCGACCATTAAAAGAAAAATAACTCCCGGATCAGTCTAGTAAACCAGCATGAGAAACGAACCTCAATTGAACTTTAATGTTATAATAATCTTTTGAAAACAAAGGTATCTTGTAAAACCATGTCGCACAAAAACACGGACGGGTTTTTACATTACGATAACCAAAACATTTCTATAGAAAATCCAGTGATATTATAATTATGTCTAGGATACAAATACATATTATCATAGCCGAAATTGTAACATTATTGAATTCCAGCATAATAGGTATACTGTGACGCCCCACCCCGAAACCTATATTAACAAAGAGTATTACGGGGTAATATTGTTTGCTAATGCGGAGAATTGGGCTGGTTAGGAGCGACCATCTATAGTCTTGTCTTAAATATCTATTGAATATGTCGATTAGTGCTCTATATTTTTTTTCTTTCTCAAGTGGATTGACATATCCAACAAATGCTTAATACAAAACTACAGATGGCTATAGGATCTATCAGAACAAAATACAACAACTCAAATGCATAACACATCACAGAATAGTAAACAGATATATATACATATATACTGATACATCCCAAGACAGTACAAACAATAAATCATAAGTGGTACGACGACCACAATACACACATGAGTCAAAACAATATACATATCAGAGTTGCGACAAAAAGACAACAACAAAAAGGGCTGGTAGATAAGTCCATGCGGAAGCAGAATAGGCTAAGTCCATAAGGGTACCTATCCTAAAACACCTCGGTCTGACCCGAGTATAAAATACACGGGTCAGTCTAGCTAAACAAATCAGTTAAAGGGAATATATGATAACATAAGCATAGGATAAAGGTGATGTTCTTCTTAAACAAGAAGAAACAATAATAAGTATAAGCATGAGCATAAGTATGGTATGGTTATTTTAAGTGATGAGATGATATCACTTACACAAACATATCAGCTCAAAAGAGATAAGACAATCCATAAAACGCTAAATATAGCAAGCCTCGTATCATCGGCATATCACAAATCATCAATAGTGGTTTAGGGAAAATATAACTCCTAAAAAGGAGAAATCCCAAACCCGCCATATCGGCAAAATCAAAGAAATCACCATCTCAAAAATACGCCACAAGGCAATCAAATATAACTCTCCAACATAGGAGAATATAATCCCAAATAAATGCCAAAAGGAAAATCTCATGTAATAACGCCAATAGGCAAATCTCAATAATAACGTCAAAAGGAAAATCTCAAATAACGCCAGTGTAGGCAACTCAAATCTCAAAATAGAACTCCCAAGAGTTCAAATTCCCGAAAGGTAATCGCCACAAATATACATCGAATGGTTTAAAGGACCAATTCCGGAAAGGGGCGATACACTAGGGAAAATAGTCAAAGAAATCATCTCAAAAGTGTTTGCACGTGCATGTGGCCAAAGCCTTGCCAAGTACTGTTATTTCAAATAGGTACCTCGCCCGAAGGCAGAACGTCACAATGGCAAATACGCCGTAATGGCAAACGTCTCGAAGACAAATACGCCGCTATGGCAATGACCGGAAGGTCCAGTACTGGCACGCCGCAATGGCAAACGTATCACAAACTTCGGATTGGAACCCGAATAATGTTAACGTGTGTCCCAAACCACACGTTTGCACTAAACGGTTTACTAACCGCTAGTAAATTCCTTACTCAAAGCAGTAAAAAGTATACCTTATCTCATCGGTAAACTCGACCCAAAGGTCAAAACTATCAAACGGACAAGTTGGGAATTAACCGATAAGATAAACGCACGTGTCCCATACCACGTGTTTTACCAAACCGTTTAATTTTCCTTCTCATTCGCTCGAATAGTGCAAAAATGTGTATTATATATAAAACAATTTACTTGAGAAAACAAGCTTTTAAAACCAATTTCCGAAATCGTATTTGGAATCAAACTTTGAAAATTCCCTTATTATAGAGAATATATAGACTGTATAGCTCAAAAATAATTTAAAAATATTATATAATAATTATTTAAAATGCCAGTTTATTTTAAAAATTGTTTCAAAATCGTTTTGAGAAAACCGTGCTCGAAAACAATGAAAAACAAAGAAAATACCTCAAAACCGATAACTCGAATTCAATTCGAATTTAATTCAAATTCAATTCAAAATAAATACAAATTTGAATTTCAAATTCTCCTAATTTAGCTAGCCTGTAGTTAGGCATCATAGCTCTCAAAATAACATATAACATCGTTAAGACCAAGTGCAATTTTAAGTAGAAATAAGCTAACAAACATCAGGAAATCAACACAACACAAGAGGAAAAGAGCTACAGGCAAAAATGCCTCATAGGGTCGACGTGCAGGTCGACCTCACTCCCCTCTAGGTTGATCGTACGGTTGACCTATTGGGCTGGAAGGTAGACCCCTAGGTCGACATGCATGTCGACCTAGGGCACGGACTTTGCCCAGTCAATTTCTGTAGCTTCGACCTGATTTTCAAACAACATTTCGACATAGCATATGAACTTATTTTGCTGTGAATTTTTGTAGAGACAAAGAATAACATGCAATCTATCATCTGAAAGAAGTCCGGCAGCATTTCGTTGTCGGAATCTAAAGATACAAGCCTCCAAAGAAGCAGTACATAGCAGTTTTGAACAAGAAGAAAACAAGTTTAGAAATCTATCTACTGAAACAAATTTATTCACAGTTTTTGCATTTTGAAGCATTTGTTGCTAGATTTTGTAGGTTAATCAACTCACCTTGCTGATTAGATGCTAAAACTTGGATTTTTGATGCAAAGAGAAAGATTTTAGCTAGATTTGGTCTTCAAAAGCCTGTAGGAAGAAGCTACAGAACATGCAAAACAATATTTACAGTAAAGTTAGAAAAATCACTTACTGTAAAAGAAAATTGAGATGAAATGGTGTGATTTGGAGTTTATTACCTTTGATTTATCATTAGCTTGCAAAAAGGCTTGAATTTGGTGAATTAATATGAAGAAATTTACTTGATTTTGTAATTTGGTAAAAAGGAGTTTACTGGCTTTTCTTTCTCAGGTTGGAGGAAGAAGAAGAGAGTATGCAAAAGAACGTACAGACTCTTTTTCTTTCTCTCTTCTAACCAGGCTAAGTGAATATGGGCTGAATTGGACCCAAAATAAAAAGAAAATAAGATGGCTTAAGGTTAAATCAACACTTAACAAATTAATGTGTACATATCACATATGCACATAAATAAAAATGCATTTCTCTCAAGTTTTACACAAGAAAAATGTGAAAAAATGTATACATATAAAATAAAATATTTTCTATCATATAAAAATATTAATTTATATTTTTAAAACATTTTTATTATTAAAATCCTTTATTTAACAAAATTGCACTATTTACTCAAATAAATGAATAAAACCCTATAATTAACTTCTATAATTCCACAAAATTTATTTTCTCACTTAGAAAAATATTTCAAACCATATTCAAACTTTATTTATAGCCAAAATAATTTTAAAACCAATTTCTACCTTTTATTTAAATAAACCACCTTTAAAAATAAAATACTTCTCTTAAAAATTATTAAAAGAAGCAAATGGACAATAATTAATATAATTATTGCATTTTCTCTAAATAAAATCCATTTTCCAATCATTATTAACCTAAATAAATAAAATAAAGTTCCAAACTTTATTTTTCTCATTTTATTTTCAAAATTCATTGTTTATTCCAAATAAACAATTAAAATTTCCATTACAATATTAAATTATAACTACCGTTATAATTTAATATTAACAGGTAATCTCCAAAAGCAGGGTTGTTACAGACTCCCCCCTTAACAAATTTGCATCCTCACAATTTCTGGAGAAGGGTTTGTATTCAACGTAATTATTTCATAAATCAAAGGAAGATAGATAAGCTCGAGTTTAAAATTTCTCACCCTCAACACAAGATGATAGAAAACCAAGATAAGATTGCTCGATTAATTCTATGGTTTCCTAAGTGGAATTACTGGGATTTACGGACCATTGAATTTCTACGAGCAATACATCCCTATTTCGAAAGCGTTTCACCTTCGAAGCAAAACACGGATAGGATGTTACGCAATCGATAAATCGAGTGAGATCTATTCCTAAGAAGCTTCACTAACAGAGTCGGGATTTAGTCACAACTTTATCCCGAACTCCAACCCACAAGATGATAATCGATAGAACTTTCCGTATAACACTACGAAGGGAGTCATACCGACATTAGATTGACAACTATTACGGAAAGAAAAACCAATAAGAGGTAGTTGGTTTTTCCCCAATACCACCAGACTCATACGACTGCATAAATGCAAGTCATAAAATAATTGCACAAAGGCAAGTTAAGACTCAAGGAATAGATTTTTAAACTCTCTCTTACTAATCAAATATTCTTAAAGTTTTCCAAACCATTATCTTCAAGATTTAAAATTCTCAATTTTCAACACTTGAAAATTTCTAAAGCTTCATACTTAGATATTTAAATTTAACTTCATTACTCTTCATTAGAGTAAATAAAGTTTAAGTTGTTTATTCTCCAATTCTTCCATAGGTATTCTCTAGTTTGCAACATATATTTTTTTTTCAATTTGTTTCTCATATTTTCCAAGTGTTAGAAATTTCCGGAAAAATCGACGGAGTCTCCTTTGTACGTAGAGCCGTATACAATATTATGAAAATGATTTATATAATATACATCAACCATTAGGTTGGAAACACAATATATATCATCATTTAACACTTTAAAATTAATCCGAAAACATACCTTCCATTTTTAGCATTTTAAAGTGAGTTTGCACAACCTTATATATAATCTTTTTGCTAAAAATATATTCCAACTATCCTCTTTTCACCTGTACTTAACTCGAATAGAAGATATTAGTTCATGTTCATAAATAAGAAGTGCTACATTTAATTATTAAGGGAAATAGGTCAATTTCATTTCAGACCTGCTGTAAAGATGGCATGTTTTGACCCAGCAAACAACCAATTCTGAAAAAATTTTATAACATTAAAGTTGTTCTACTCAGTCTACGATTTCCAGCAATATAAAGATCATCAAAATCGGATTTACGGTTTGAAAGTTATGTTAAATTTACTTTCAGCTTAAATCATAGAGAATTTTGTAATAGGGCAGAACTGCCTATCCACTTTCAAACCTATTCTAGAATCAATTAAAAGAAAAATATTTTAAAGTGGTAAAAAAAATTATAGCTTACTAAAAGCTCTTTAATTTGCAAAAAGATTGAACTCATTTGGAGTTATAAATCTCAAGTTATCGTTGTTTTAGTACAACACTTTTCCAAACAAAATTTCAGTTTTTAAATCAATTTAAAATTTGAAATTTACCCAAACCATTTTAAGCTCAAATTACATTTTCAAACAAGCTTTTTGCTAAATCATTTATTAAATGATTTTTTTTCCCCGGAAAGCTAAGACATACAAAATTTAGATCGACTTTATGTAATCATCATAAAATATTTTATTAAGTGGAAATATTTTCATTACTTTCCAAAATCTACTTTAAAAGAATTAACTTGAAAACTCAATTTGGAAGAGATAACTAATCTCTTTCATTATCAAGAGATGATTATTGATTATCCACCAAAATAAATTTTGGGATATATATATAAATTTTTTTTTAAATTATTCTCACAATTTAAAATGATTATACCACATGAATTGTTCATTTATCAAAACAATCCAAATTCACATTTCCACTTGTCATAAAAATTAAATTCCCATCTTATTATCAACATAAAACTAATTAAAGTTGACAATTAATTCAAACTTGTTTTCAAAAGAATTTTGCAATTTCAAACCCACAAGTTTTTATATCATTTAAGTTTAAAACAAAAACTAGCTCACAAATTTATACTAAATGTTCTAAACTAACACTTCTTTATTTTCTCTTAAGATAGGGTTTTAAATCTATCCTCTACTACTACTCAAATAACTAAGTGCCAAAACAAATTTTTATGGTCATCATTAATAACTTGTACTAAAATATTCAGTTAATATTTTAATTTTCAAACCAAAGTATTCTTTTACCTTAAATACATCATTTTATTAATCAAAGCATCAAATGATATTTTCTTCTAATTAAGACATCCCCTTAATTAGAATTATTCACTTTACTTACCCAAATTACCATATTCAATTCTTCAAATTTCAAATAATTTAAGGGTATTGCCTCGCCATTGATTTATAGTGAATGACCCCATCGATTGGCTGCAAAGTTGATTAAATGATCAAAACTGCCTCGCCATTCATCCAACACTTGCTATGGTTTAATGGCTTTATTAAACATTTAAAATAAAAATTAATATTCCACCATATTAATTATTTTTAAACTTTATGTAACAACCCGCATATTTATCGATATTTTATTTAAATATTTTATCGTTAATCGGATTTTGGTCCAAAAAGCTACTTTTTGCATACGGTCAAATTAGGACTCGAGACCACCCCCATTGAGTTCAAAATGATGTTTGCGATCTTTTTAAGTGTAAACTTTGATATATTTGGAAATAGCGGAATTTTCGTCACTTTTTGCTTTGGACCTTTAGTTTGGGCTGAACCACTTGTTAACTCAGCCCAACCCCCTTCCTTCTCTTCACCACTTCATTCTCCATTTCTAAAACATCAAAGCTTCTTCAAAAATGGTGGAGGGAATGGGAAATTAAAATTCCAAGCTCAAGTCTTCATTGATAATCCAACATCTACCCCAAATTCACATGAAGGACATTGATCAAGCTTGTTGTTGTTCTTGCTTTGCTTCAAGGTTCATCTTCATTGATTTTGGTGCAAAGGTGAGATTTTTGATCTCACATCTTGCCTATAGATGTCATTGGCCTATTGGGAATGATCCCCTATTGCAATTGCATGAATATCTGCATTTGGTTTGGATTGGATTGGCAAAAAACTCCAATTTTCAGCGTTTTTGGTGATTTTCTGGCACTAGGTCGCTCTGGAATGTTAGCTCGTCTGGCTTTAGGTCTTTTATGACCTATTATCACTCGGCAAACACTAGGTCGTTCGTCCCAGTATAAGTCGTAGGTCGCTTGGGGAGGTTAGGTCGTAGGTCGCTCGGCTTCGTGAAGCCACTAGGTCGCTCGGCTCCTCTCTGTTAGGTCGCTGGCCTTAGGTCGCTCCCCCTTTTAGGTCGTTTGACCTATCTGCTTTTAGGTCGTTAGACAATTAGGTCGTTCGATAGTTTTAGGTCGCTTGCGAGTTAAGACTTAGGTCGTTTGGCCTTTATAACGTTAGGTCGCTAGCGTGTTATTGCTCTAGGTCGCGTGGCCATCCTGCTTAGGTCGCAAGGCCACTAGGTCGTTAGGCCTTTGACTCTTTAGGTCGCGTATCCCCTTAGGTCGCTTGGCCTTTGGTTTTAGGTCGATAGACCTACTTCTGTTAGGTCGCGTGATCTCTTAAGTCGTTCGATCTTGCTTAGGTCGTTGGTTCCTTACTACCTTTAAGTCGCGCCCACTTAGGTCGTTCGGCATCATCTCCTTAGGTCGTTGCACATTAGCTCGACCATGTTAGGTCGCGAGGCTCATAGGTCGCTCACCCCTGTTTTGCCGCTTCACTGCTTAGCTCGACCTTGTTAGGTCGTTCACCTCCTTTGCCGTTACTTCCTTTAGGTCGCTCGGCCCTGCTTACCACTAGGTCGTTTGACCTATATGACTTAAAGTTTTTGCACTTTAATTCGACCACGTTAGGTCGCAAGTACATTCATACTTTGATGGTGTTGGGATTGACTTCTTTGGACTTTACTCACGTCTTCGAACGTGAATTTATGTGATTCGATTTGTTTCAACAATCGTTTTATGACTTGTCACTTTAAAGATATGAAGGTTTCAATACTAGTAGCGAATATCAAAACTCTTTCATCAAAGCGATTTCTACACTATTCTACTACAAAGCTCTTTTCTCAAACCGTTTTCTAACCTACTAGTATATACAAGCCTTTACTTCACTCGGATGAGAAATCGAATTAAACGACTTAGTAAAACGAGTGGTATGAAACGCTTGCGTTCACTTCGTCGGTTAGCTCTTGGACTTGTTCGATTGAACCTTTTTGTGACAATTTTCTAGTGAAGATTCACAGCTTGTTCGTAAATATTTAAGTTAAGCAAGTGGTTATGGGACATGAAGCTAAACTCATATATTTAATAGCTTGGTGTGATTGACACTTCCCGATGATTATGATGATCATTTTTGTGATTTGATTTAGACTAGCGATTGAGCGATGTCTTTTTGTCTACGAGGGAGACCAGTCCTCGTTTGTGTGATGTTTCTACTCACATTCGTGGAGCATTCGGCTCATAGGTCTTCGGACCATTCGTGGAGCATTCGGCTCATAGGTCTTCGGACCATTCGTGGAGCATTCGGCTCATAGGTCTTCGGACCATTCGTGGAGCATTCGACTCATAGGTCTTCGGACCATTCGTGGAGCATTCGGCTCATAGGTCTTCGGACCATTCGTGGAGCATTCGGCTCATAGGTCTTCGGACCATTCGTGGAGCATTCGGCTCATAGGCCTTCCCCCTTTTTTATGTGATTTCTGGATTTCGTGTGTTGATTTCTGGAATTTATGCTTCACCAATTTTGATGATTTTCATTGATATGATATCAATTTTTTTGCATTGGTGAATTCATGTGTTATTGACTTGTTATGAATTCAAGTTTAGGGTATGATACCCTATTTTATCTTTGAGAAGATTCTTGTGATATTGATTAATCTTTTGTTGATTATCATTTACATACTTATAGTAGTATGCCGTTATGGTGGTAACTTGTTCATGCCATATTATTTATCCTTTACCTTATCATCTGATATTTATAGCTAGACTGATCCGTTTATTATTTTCTTATAAATAATACTCGGGTCAGACCGAGATGTTACAAGTGCTTCTGCTTGACTTCTCTTCAGGATTATTCCGACTTTTGGCTTACTACTTAGATTAGTAGTTTTTGGATGTACACATTTGTGATATAGACACTACGTTGTGTACTTATTCTTTTGTATAGCACGTGTTGCTATTCTTTTGTATTATCGTGGACCTTTCTGACCACTACTCTGATGTACACTATCATGTGTTATATATATATTCATATCTTCTTCCGCCTTTGTGATATGGATGTCTGTGACTGATTTATGTTATGATTATTTCTATGATTGTTTCCGAAGATTATATATAGTCACCGTGTGATAGCTTTGTGTTTGTATCGGTATGTCGGATTCCTTAAAAGATATGCATTCTATTCTATCTGACATATCGGTGCTCGCACAAAGAAGTTACATGGATGGTCGCTCCTCCATAGCCTTATTCTCTGTGCTAATTGACAGCACTACATCGTAGTGTTCTTGGTTAGCGTGGGTATAGAGGTGGGGCGTCACACTTTACTTATTAAAACTCAATTTACCATGTCTGATTGTCTCATCACATCGTTTAGGAAATTCCTATCGACAACGTTGGCCAAACGCATCGACCGGAATTCTTAAAGCACTAGACGAACAACCCAACACAAAAATTCATTTTCTTAAAAAGAAATACCTCATATATAATACTCAAAATATTCTTTGTTTTTCCCAAAAACAAAATCTAATTTCTCTTAGAAACATATCTTCAATTTTTGAAATATTTGAAAACACAATTTATTACTTATTCTCAAAATCAAGGAACAAATAGAGCTCATTGAGATATTCTTAGAATACTCGATCCTCAAGATTGATGGAATAGACTGGAGAGTTCATTATTCCGAATGGTATAACGGACCACTCACAAGACTCATAACGAGTGCGGAATGCGGTAAGAGTAACGCTAGCCTCCGCGACTCGTAGCTCATGAAAAATCGGTGTAGGGTCAAGCTGAGGAATAACCCTAGCACCAATCAAATAGATTAAAAAGAGAAAAATGAGATATAAAAGGAAGGGTAAAATATCTTCTCGGATGAGGAGAAGTAACATTAACAATAAATCATTACTTCGAGTGAAGTAATACCACATAGTATATCAACAATTGATTATCCAATGAGGATATCTCAAACGAAGGCAAGAACGACAACATCGGTTAAATTTAATAAATCACCTCATTTCCCTACTGGACACCCTCGTGGAAGGATGACCTAAAGGCTAAGAATAGGAAAAGAGGTCAATACAATACTCGATTACCCGACTGGGTGTCATACCCGAACGGACTCATAGAAATCAATAGAGTCACAATGACGGGAATTCGAGATATATCATCAACACCTCGAAACTCAAGAGTGAATACAAAGACTTCGGAATCATCGTTAACATTCTGAAGGACAAGAAGCAACAAATCGGCTGAATAAGGATACCTAATGTAGGATTCTTCGAATCACAGAATCTGGCTTGATAATAAGCAAGTCACTTCATCTCAAACACTCCAAACTCTAGATAGCAAATGGCGTGCTAATTCGCACAAAAAGATAAGCTATAAGCAATAATCCCAAATCCTCATACATCATGTCAAATATTGCGGATCGACTCAATAGGATTCGCAATCCTCACAAAAGAACAAGACAAGAACATCCAAAAGCATCAACAAACTCCTCCGATGCGGATGGGTGTCAAGCACCCGTATTGAAGAGGACTCGAATAAAACAATCACAATTAGGATTACTCGTAAGATAAGATGTCATCAATTCTATTTTTGGAATACTACGGAATAAAAATATTCCTAGACATATCCCAAACTTCAATCTCAAAGGACACGATAAGATAAAGGATACGATGTTTAAGGGATTAGTAGCACTTGTACTATACTTGGATATATCGTAATATATGCTATTGTTCCATGTTTATCCTATTTTGTTCTGAACTCAGCTCCGATACGAAGCTGTGATGCCCCACCCCGAGACCCACATTAACAAAGAGTATTACGAGGTAATTCTGTCTGCTAATGCGGAGAATAGGGCTGGTTAGGAGCGACCATCTATAGTCTTATCTTAAATATCTATTGAATACGTCGATTAGTGCTCTATATTTTTTTCCTTTCTCAAGTGGATCGACATATCCAATAAATGCTTAATACAAAACTACAGGTGGCTATAGGATCTATCAGAACAAAATACAACAACTCAAATGCATAACACATCACAGAATATCAAACAGATATATATAGATATATACTGATACATCCCAAGACAGTACAAACAATACATCATAAGTGGTATGACGACCACAATACACACACGAGTCAAAAAAATATACATATCAGAGTAACGACAAAAAAACTACAACAAAAAGGGTTGGTAGATAAGTCTATGCGGAAGCAGAATAGGCTAAGTCCATAAGGGTACCTAACCTGAAACACCTCGGTCTGACCCGAGTATAAAATACACGGGTCAGTCTAGCTAAACAAATCAGTTAAAGGGAATATACGATAACATAAGCATAGGATAAAGGTGATGTTCTTCTTAAACAAGAAGAAACAATAATAAGTATAAGCATGAGCATAAGTATGGTATGGTTATTTTAAGTGATGAGATGATATCGCTTACACAAACATATAAGCTCAAAAGATATAAGACAATCCATAAAACGCTAAATACAGCAAGCCTCATATCATCGGCATATCACAAATCATCAATAGTGGTTTAGGGAAAATATAACTCCCAAAAAGGAGAAATCCCAAACCCTCCATATCGGCAAACTCAAAGAAATCACCATCTCAAAAATACGCCACAAGGCAATCAAATATAACTCTCCAACATAGGAGAATATAATCCCAAATAAACGCCAAAAGGCAAATCCCATGTAATAACGCTAATAGGAAAATCTCAATAATAACGCCAAAAGGCAAATCTCAAATAACGCTAGTGTAGGCAACTCAAATCTCAAAATAGAACTACCAAGAGTTCAAATTCCCGAAAGGTAATCGCCATAAATATATATTGAATGGTTCAAAGAACCAATTCCAGAAAGGGGCGATACACTAGGGAAAATAGTCAAAGAAATCATCTCAAAAGTTTTTACACATGCATGTGGCCGAAGCCTTGCCAAGTACTGTAATCTCAAATAAGTACCTCGCCCGAAGGCAAAACATCACAATGACAAATACGCCGGAATGGCAAATACGCCGCAATGGCAAACGCCGCAATGGCAAATGTCTCGAAGACAAATACGCCGCAATGGCAATGACCCTAAGGTCCAGTACTGGCACGCCGCAATGGAAAATGTGTCACAAACTCTCAGATAGGAACCCGAACAGTGTTAACGTGTGTCCCATACCACACATTCGCACTAAATGGTTTACTAACCGCTAGTAAATTTCACACTCAAAGCAGTAAAAAGTTTTCCTCATCTTATCGGTAAACTCGACCCAAAGGTCAAAACGATCAAAAGGACAAGTTGGGAATTAACCGATAAGATAAACGCACGTGTCCCATACCACGTGTTTTACCAAACCATTTAATTCTCCTTCTCATTAGCTCGAATAGTGCAAAAAAGTGTATTATATATATAAAACAATTTACTTGAGAAAACAAGCTTTTAAAACCAATTTCCGAAATCGTATTTGGAATCAAACTTTGAAAATTCCCTTATTATAGAGAATATATAGACTGTATAGCTCAAAAATAATTTAAAAATATTATATAATAATCATTTAAAATGCCAGTTTATTTTAAAAAAAAATTCAAAATCGTTTCGAGAAAACCGTGCTCGAAAACAATGAAAACCAAAGAAAATACCTCAAAACCGATAACTCGAATTCAATTCGAATTTAATTCAAATTCAATTCAAAATAAATACAAATTTGAATTTCAAATTCTCCAAATTTAGCTAGCCTGTAGTTAGGCATCATAGCTCTCAAAATAACATAAAACATCGTTAAGGCCAAGTGCAATTTGAAGTAGAAATAAGCTAACAAACATCAGGAAATCAACACAACACAAGAGGAAAAGAGCTACAGGCAAAAATGCCTCATAGGGTCGACATGCAGGTCGACCTCACTCCCCTCTAGGTTTACCATACGGTCGACCTATTGGGCTTGAAGGTCGGCCCCTAGGTCGACATGCATGTCGACCTAGGGCACAGACTTTGCTCAATCAATTTCTGCAACTTCGAACTGATTTTCAAACAACATTTTGACATAGCATATGACCTTATTTTGCAGTGAATTTTTGCAGAGACAAAGCATAACATGCAATCTATCATCTGAAAGAAGTCCGGAAGCATTTTGTTGCCGGAATCAAAAGATACAAGCCTCCAAAGAAGCAGCACAGAGCAGTTTTGAACAAGAAGAAAACAAGTTTAGAAATCTATCTACTGAAACAAATTTATTCACAGTTTTTGAATTTTAAAGCATTGTTTTTGCTAGATTTTGTGAGTTAATCAACTCATCTTGCTGATTAGATGCTAAAACTCAGATTTTTGATGCAAAGAGAAAGCTTTTAGCTAGATTTTATCTTCAAAAGCCTGTAGGAAGAAGCTACAGAACATGCAAAACAATATTTACAGTAAAATTGGAAAAATCACTTACTGTAATATAAATTGTGATGAAATAGTGTGATTTGGAGTTTATTACCTTTGATTTGTCATTAGCTTGCAAAAAGGCTTGAATTTGGTGAATTAATATGAAGAAATTTACTTGATTTTGTAATTTGGTAAAAAGGAGTTTACTGACTTTTCTTTCTCGGGTTGGAGGAAGAGGAAGAGAGTATGCAAATGAACGTACGGACTCTTTTTCTTTCTCTCTTCTAACCAGGATAAGTAAATATGGGCTGAATTGGATCCAAAATAAAAAGAAAATAAGATGGCTTAAGGTTAAATCAACACTTAACAAATTAATGTGTACATATCACATATGCATATAAATAAAAATGCATTACTCTCAAGTTTTACACAAGAAAAATGTGAAAACTCGTATACATATAAAATAAAACATTTTCTATTATATAAAAAGATTAATTTATATTTTTAAAGCATTTTTATTATTAAAATCCTTTATTTAACAAAAATGCACTATTTACTCAAATAAATGAATAAAACTCTATAATTAACTTCTAAAATTCCACAAAATTTATTTTCTCACTTAGAAAAATATTTCAAACCATATCCAAACTTTATTTATAGCCAAAACATATCTTAAAACCAATTTCTACCTTTAATTTCAATAAAACCACCTTTAAAATAAAATACTTCTCTTAAAAATTATTAAAAGAAGTAAATGGGCAATAATTAATATAATTATTGCATTTTCTCTAAATAAAACCCATTTTCCAATCATTATTAACCCAAATAAATTAAATAAAGTTCCAAACTTTATTTTTCTCATTTTATTTTCAAAATTCATTGTTTATTCCATATAAATAATTAAAATTTCCAATTTTATTTTAATTTACAATATTAAATTATAACTACCGTTATAATTTAATATTAACAGGTAATCTCCAAAACCAGGGTTGTTATATATACAATTAAATCTGAAGGCTCGTATTGGAGAATGGATTCCAACTATGAAAGGGTAAGTGTCTACCCGCCAAATCCGTACACCTCTAGATAAAATGTATGGGTGGTCGCAATCGCAATTGCACCTCAGCTACTCATGACCGGCACTACCCCTTACTGGATAGCACCGAATATGATCACACCTTTGGTTGATCAACAACCATAATGGGCCCCGAAACATACATAAATATCGACACTGGAACTTGGGATGATCAAACCCTAATAGGAGCGACTCACATAGCCATGCCGCTTGTCCCTACTTTATTTATTTTTCTCGGTTGATGTGACTTGAGGCTATGATTACCTTTTTATATAGCAAACCATCTTGGAATGCTAACACTGCCCTCCAGGCAGAAATGCAATGTCAGCTTTCATCCATACAAGTTCGTTTTGGGTCTGAACGAAACCGAAGGCACTACCTCTACTACATCCATTTTGGAATCACCATCAGGATTAGTAGCAAGTAGCCCTTGCACTTCAAAGAACTCCGTCTTCAATCATCTTTAAGTGCTTACCATTCGAATGCTTATGCCAGTTCGAAGTGGTTTTCAGATAATATATCTAATCCCCGTCTCTCCGAACCGACAATGATGATTTAAAACTGGCCAAGTTTGATAATCGGTTATTTAACTATCAAATAAACAAACAAGCATAAGTCAAATCGAGGATTTATTTCCATAGGGAAACCAACATTGGTCAAGCATATAAGCAGCTACCAACCTCTTTAATAAATCCTATCACAAATTAAAATCGCTTTGTAAATGCTTGTCTTAAAATATTTTCGCAAAGATTTATTCACAAATTCTTCATACTCCTTTCAATGCTTGGATAAATATCCATATACTTATCTCAACATATAAGTATATTCATAAAAACACTACACTTTCATCACTTAGAAAATGTATTTATACTGCTCTAAAATCATTCATAGGACTCTTTTTATAAATCTACAAAACAATTTATAAAACTCTTTTATAAATCCCAAAATAATTTATAAAACTCTTTCTATTAACTTCTAAAACCATTGATAAAACTCTTTTTATAAATTTCTAAAACCATTTAAAAAACTCTTTTATAAATTCATAAAATTATTTATAAAACTTCTTTTATAAATCTATAAACCCATTTATAAAACTTTATTCTTCCATAAAAGTCTTTTGTAAAGATCCTTTATAAAGATTCTTTATAAAGCCTTTTTGAAAATTCTTATAAACTCAAACCCCATTTTCATTTATAAACTCTTCAACAAATCCCTTTTATTAAATGATATTCCTTTTATAAATCAATTTATTATTTATAAATAAAATTGATTAAATAAAATAATTTGCTTTAAACACCCAAAATAAATAATAAATTAACTTTCCAACATCATTAATAAAATAATTTATTAACTCCAAAACATTATTAATATAATAAATAACTTCAAAACATTATAAATAAATAATTACTATTAACTTCAAAACATTATAAATATAATAGTTAATAATTTCGAACCTTATTAATGAAACAATAATAATTAATCTTCAAAAATTATTATATAAATAATAATTATCTTCCAAAACCTTATTATAAATAATAATCATAAATTTCAAAACATTATAAATGAATAACTATTATAAATTCCAAAACATTATTAATAAATAATTATTTACTTCAAACAATATTAATTATTTCATAAATAACTTTCCACAATGTAAAATATTGATAAATCACTTTAAAACAATATCAAATATAAATAAACAGCTTTTAAAATACCATTGAAGCCAACAACCACCACATCGCTTAACAAATGTTGATATTGATTTTTATCACAATAGAGGTTAAGTTTTCGACATATAATAATATCATATCTCATAGGGCCAAATAATCAGGTTAGATATTTCATAATTCATATAACAAGAATATTATTGAAAATAAATCAAGAAGGGCGAGGAATCCCATTGGATCCTTCTACAAATTTCATGTACATCAGTTAAGTCCTTGCAATTAATTTCATATATTTACCATTTAAGAAGAACAATTCATCAAAAACCAAACAATTGACCAAATAAAGCATCCAAGCAAACAATCAAAAAAAAATATCTACTATAAAAATTACTGGTTAACCAAAAGGTGAGTTTAACTCACCGAAGTTCCAATTGGTGCCGAAGCGTTCTGGTTTGAACTAAAATCCAACGACGTCCGATTTTTACCCAAAATTTCAACTTGCTCATAATTTACCCAAACAAATTCCATAAAGTGGATATCGTCGATATGAGCCTAACACGACTGACCGCGTTCGATTTGGACCTTGTATGAGAGAGTAATACAATTTATAAGTTATTGGATTTAAATATAATAAATTAAATATTAATTGCATTTCCAAACTTAATTGTCGACCTAAACCTTTCCCTCCCACACTCTAATCACTTTCCATGCCTGAACGCAAGAATACCCAACATGACCGAACTTCACCTCCCCATCCCTCATTCATTGCTCGACGAAATCACTTCCCATCGGCTCCGACAAACTTCTCACTTCGATCTCCACCCAAGACACACCACAATAAGAAGCTTGGATTCTTCCTCCACCTCGCGGCATCAAGGCATGCACACAACTCAGTGTAATGTTGCGATCACCATTATCTAGATGCACACTAGGAAAATAACCTATAGATGTTATACTACTCCCTGAACCCAAATCTCCACTCCGATTCGCAAATCGCTGATCTCAATCCCTGCAAACTCAAACCCTATGTGCACAAAGGCCACGCCTCCACTGTCGAGGCTCAAGAAATGAAGCCGCATCCTATAAAAAACCCATAGATTAGAAGATCTCACCCTTATACTAACAAAAATGGAGGTTTTTCGATTTTTAGAATTTAATTTGAATTGTTATTGATTTTCAATTGAAGTGGATTACTCACTTTGGTTCAGAACGCAAATAAAGAGAGAGTACGGGGGGAACAAAAATGTATGTTGCCTTATACAAAATTGTCTTGAGTCAGAGTGTCTGTGTGTGTGTCTATATATATATATATATAATTTTCGGTGTCTCATCGCACAAATCTCCGTTCACGTACGAACCCTGTAACGTTCGGGAGGATTTCGACCGCCGAAAATCGACACTAATACGTTCACTATATAGAGTGTCGAGCAATCGAGTGCCGAAAATACCCGATTGTTAGGGTTAAAGAAGAAAAGAGATAGAAGAAGAAACAGAAATAACAACAACACAGAATCTCACATTCGCAGCGGAACAAAATATAATATACCATAACATCATTTTATACAAAGGAAAACTATAACTGTTAATATACATACAAGTTATCAGGGTACAATCATCAACATATAATCTGGATAGTTATGATAACTTGTCCCTAAACGCTGAATATACAGCCTACAATACACAGCGAAATATAATCAAATACGTGCAATACGTCTTTGCATCCAGCTTGTCTCCTGAGCTCCAAAGGCGTCCTAACCTGAAACTGTAATACTCTGTTTGACCCGAGCATTAAAATAAAGTAACACCCGAGTCAGGCTGGAAACCAGCATGAGTAAAACCCACTTACTTTGAAATATTTAAGTTATAAAAATTCTTCGAAAAACCAAGGTAACTCATACAAACACGATGAGTTTTTATCTTATTATAACCCAAACACTTTTTTTCAGAAATCCATCGATATTTTTATAGTGTCTAAGTACAATACTTGTTTAAAATAGTCGAATTTGTTACATTTAAACAAAATCTGGTCTATTAGACTCTATAATTAAACCAGTAAAGGTTCACAGTGATATTTTGATCGAAGTGGTTTTCGGATAATGCAGATATCCGATTTCCGGTCTCATCGATCCCAAATAATAAATTTTTAAAGGCAAATTGACTAGCTAACAATTTCACAATCAGGGTGACACTATTACACATGGAAATTCATTCCATATATCCACTTTATCAAGACCAGTCCATCAAAATAATTTTCTTGTAATCATTTCTTTTTTCTGAAATTGAAATATTGGTCGGTACGAGTCGATTTAATTTCAATAAAACGCGTCAACGTTTTATTTTAACTTTTTTTAATTTGTTTAGCTACTAAATGGGACAGACAGTAGACTATTTGAAATCGATATCCAAATACAAGTCAAAATATAGATCATTAACTGAACCGACGATTAATATTTGATATTAAATCAGTTTACAATTTAGAATAGAATAGTTTTCAAACAATTGAGTCGAATTATATATTTTAATCCAAATTACTTGTTAATCAAAGAAATTAAATAAAATAATTTATTCTTAATTAATTCAAATTAAACAGATCATTTAATAATGAATTAATTATCCTATAATTAATTTAAATAAGAAGTTACTTATTTATCTACTTCACTTATAAAAAAGAAACATTTAATTTTTCATTGCAGAAACTCGACGATATCGGTTCCTATGAAAATATCTTACGATAGGAACTCTTCTCAAAAATCTACTCGTCCATGGGATTTAAAATGAAGAAGGAAAACATTATTAAATTTTAAAGTTATCAGATAAAACAAATATATTTTTTCCCTTTATCCTCTTTTTTTTTTACTTTTCGGCCCACACAAATTCAAACCGGCCCAATCTATTTTCTCCTCCTCCTTCTTTTTTTTCTTCTTCTTGCTCTTCCATTTTAAACTGACCCAAGCGTGCACGAGCATGTGCACATGCACACGCCCTTTGGCTATCGAGAACCGCCACTGACCATCCTCTCTGATCGCCCCTGATACCCATGTCTCTCCTACCCCCCTGGAAACCTCTACGCGACCCAGTTCGAAAATTCGAACTTTCAAACCCAACTAGAAACAAGACGTGCCTGCTTAACCACCTCGCCACGCCACCTCCGACCACCAACACCCACCAGACTTCGCCCCTAGCGTCGCCACAACCTCTTCCATCTTTTCCCCCATATGCGCACCATCTTTTCTTCCCATACAGTTCGTCATCCCCACGAAATACGAGACCACACAACGATAGCCTAAAACCCTACTCCAACCTCGTCTCACCTCCGCACTCCACCAGAAATCGCCGCACCATTTTTCTTAGGTGCCTCATCACCCAAACCTTCCCACGACCAACGATTTGCCACAAAATCATCCCAGTCACTTAAATTCGCCAATATCCACAATTCTATTCATCACTCCATTTCTCCTCTCCACCACACTAAAAATATCCAAACAACGCTTAAAAATCATGCTTTTCGATGGCGATCTCAGCTATATACTCCGTTCGTTAAATTGTGTTAGTTGAATTCTTGCCATAACTGACCTACTCATTGTAATATTGATTTTTCTTTCTCCATGTTCAATAAATCTCAACGAAATAAATTTTACAGTGTTCTTCATTCAAAAACAAACTAATTTTGTTTTGGAGTTATGTTTTAAAACTCAACAGATGTTGAGGTATTGACTTTTGAAGTGGGTGCTTGCCTTTTTAAAAAAAAAGAAATTGTGAGAGGAGCTTAAGAAGAAGAACCATATGATCCAAGTGCAGGTGAAACTAACTCTGTCAACACACATATACCGACACATACATAACCAACAGATACATGTATATTTGAAAATAGGACAAACGATTCATCCATACATAGTTAAATACATATATTTGGAATAACCAATTAAAGAAAAATTTAATGTTCTACTCACTGTTATAAAAGAAATGATGAACTGCTGTTATGCTCTGTTTTTCTCCTGACTCAAGCTTTGATTATATTTAATATGGCAGCACTTGGTTTCTTTTTTTCTTTTTTTTCTTTTTTTTAAGGAAAATGAACCAGTATAAGCTCACCCAAGGGTGTAAATATATAGGAGAGGATGGGAAGACACCAAGGTAAGAAGGTGGTTGATGCTTTTCTTGTACAGGCTTTTTACACTTTTTTTCTTTTGATTTGCCGATTTGATTTTCATGAGACTTGATTTTGATTTTTTATAAGTGATTTGATTTCACATTTGACCCGATTTCTATTGTGGATTTGATTTTATATGACTTGATTAAATGTTTTGTATGCTTGAATTTAATGCTTGTCATGATGATGTTCCCTTATGTTTTTATATTTACATTTATATGTGTATATATATACATACATTTACATTATTTAATCATAAACACTTTTATATACATGTATACATATACTTATACTCATAGTTTGAAATTTTCCATTATAAAGCTTGTACATTCATGTATATATACTTATTTACATATACAATATATATATATATATCTACTTATTCACTATTTTACATAACATATATACATATACATTTACTTACATATATTTGTCATCATATATATATTTACATTTAACACCTTCACTATTCCATATAACATATATATATACATATACTTATGTATATTTTATCATCATATATATATATATTTACACATTATTCCCTATTTACATATACATTACTTCATATGGACATATATATATATATACATATATGTATACCTATATACTTTTATACATTTTCAAATATCATAAAGATTATATATATACACACACACTTATATGGATATTCCATCTTAAATTTTAATGGTGGAGTTTATATATATATATATATATATATAATTTATCATATCCAGAAAGTTATAATTTAAAATTAAATGTAGTTTTAATCAATATATAGATTCAGATATTTTAAATATCAAAAACTCATATATTCGACTTATAAAAATCAATATTTCAACAATTAAAATTAGTTAATCACCCAATAACAGGTGTCAAAAATCCTGGTCGTTACATTCCTCCCCCCCCCCCTTAGAAATTTTCGTCCTAAAAAAGGAACGAAGCGAGAATCTTAATTTTTATGTATATTATTAAATAATCATCTTTAAACATTTTAAACTCCTTACTCCTTTACTATACAATTTAAAAATACATACACTTAAAATTACATAGTATTACCAAGCTAATTTTATATTAAAACATTTTTCATAACTTGATGTCTTAACAAGTCCATCCTTGTTCTTATAGAAATTTAGTCATACGTTGATCAAGCGTAGGACTGAAAATCTATAAGTACTTAGTAGACCCGTTTCAACACCCAGTGAAAATACTTGAAAACCTTTTTCAAAAATGATATGGAAAGTATCACCCCCCTCTCTTTCCCACCATGGATCGCAGTTAATCCGATGATTGCGTCGCCATCCCGGCGAAATCATAAGAAAACCGTAGGCATCAACACCTCCCGACTTACACCATGGAAACACCATAGTCCGCAGCTACACAAAGGTTGCGTTGCTATCATAGCCAAACCGTAAGTAGTCTGTAGGCAATCGTTGCCCCTCGAATTACGCTACCAAACGAAACTATACCACATAGATCGCATGCTACACAAAGGTTGCGTCACTGTCCCAGTGAAACCCAACGTAGACTGTAGGCAATTGCTGCCACCCGAATTACGCTATGGAACCAAACCACATAGATTGCAATCTACCGATGTTACGTCTTTCTTACAGCGAAATCAAATGTAGATTGTAGGCAATCAATGACTCCCGAATTGCGCTATGGAACTGCGATAGATTGCAGTTACACAAAGGTTACGTTGCTATCACAGCAAAACCCAATGTAACTGTAGGTATCAACACCTCCCGACTTACGCTACCCAAAAATTGATCACTAGGAACTCATGAGTTTTGTCCAGACGTCCTCTAGTATGCCAATTCTCATTGAACCCACCCTGTGGATTCCTAGGCAGAACCACCCAGTGGATCTCCTACTCTAAGTTTCGACTTTCTTGGGGGTGCCTTTCCATACTTTTGGTTTCAAAACATATCATACTATATATATAGTACCTTTTAAATCATACTCTTTATATGTATCACATATAAACCTTATTTATATAAAATTGATATCTTAAAAATCAATAGTTTTAAATTCGGTTTACCAAATTTCCAAAATTTACTATTTACCCAAAATTAAATGCCTTTAAAAATTAATAGGTTCCCAAAACTATTTCAGTTTCATATGCATATACATATAAGATCATCCCTTTCAACTCAGATAATTTTCGAATCAATAATTTCTAAGTCCACCTCATACTTATATATGCTCCACTTGGTACTTTCAATATCTTTCAAATATCAGTTCCTTTCTGGTTATAAATTCAACAAGGGGGGTTTGAATATATAACTAACATATATAATCTCATTTTATGCTAAATCAAATATTTCCTAGTTCGATTTCTTTACAAAGTTATTGGTAACATTTCTTACTTCTTATAAAGTAAATTCCAGTTATAGTAACTATTCGATCTTCATTTTAAAGTCATCATATTTACTCAAAATATACTATTTCACTTCAAAATCATTTTTGCCTTAGTATCTAGATTTCGATTCCAATTCAAAATTGCTTCGAATTTTCTATTTGGGTTATATCTTCAGTTTATCCCAATTCGTATTTAAATCCATGATTTAAATATAAACAATTTCCACTCTGACCAGTTTGAATTTAGAAATAGCTTGAATAGTTTTAAAATAGTTAAATAGTTAATTTAAGATGGTTTGAGTTTTAAAAATGGTTTGTACAGTAAAGTAGCTTGGAAAATCAAAATAATTTGAATATTTAAGAAGATAGATTTTAAACAGTTTATGTTAAAATAATTTATTTGAAAATAGTTCCAAAGTCAAACTAATTCAATTCCCAATCTTCCAATTCAAACCAATTTCAATTTCCATTTAAATTGATTCAATTCCGATTTCAATTCAAATTTACTTCGATTTCAATTTTAATTCAAATCAATTTCAATTTCGATTTCAAATTAATTCGATTTCGATTTCAATTCCAATTAATTCAATTCAATTCTCAATTTTAAACCATTTCGATTTATATAAATTCGAGTTCGATTTTCAAAATATCGATTTAATCACTTTCAAATTAACCTTCAATATTTAATTTTAAAAATCCAATTTTTTTTTAAAAATAATTCAATTCCGAATCAAAATTTCGAAATATCCATTTAAATTACTTTTACTTGGATTTATTTTAAGGTTCGAGTAAGAGTTTAAATCTTTCTAGAAGAAAATCAATTTCCGAAATTCAATTGATTTCTCAATTATAACTTCAAATTTTTAAACCCGGTTCTTTAAACAATTCCGGTTGATAAGTTCTTTTTAACATTTCAAATTTAAGTTCAAAATGATCCCATTTCCATAAATTCGATTTTATTTCTTAAAATCAAAATCATTTAAATAGTTTGAAATCAAAGTCTTATTTCTATTTAATTTCAGGGATGGATTTATATATCATTTCAACCTATTTCTTAATTTATTCGAAATAATTCGATTTACAGTTTTATATGTTATAAATAAAATTAATATATTGATAATTGGATTTAAAATCTTAAATAAATGGTTTGAGGAAAATAAAAAAAAGAGTAAACAAATTAGCTAAATTTTAGCAACTAATTAAAAATAGGAATTTTCTATGTTACAAAATAATAAGGAATAAATAAAAATACAAATATATAAGAAACAAATTTACAAAGTAAACAATTAGTTAGAATATAGCAACATGTTAAAATAGAAATTTATTTATATTATGAAGTAATATTACAAAGACCCAAGTAAAATAAAATTATGTAAAATATAAGTAGACGTATTAACTAAAATCTAACATTATAGAACTCATGCATATTTCAAAATATAAAACAAAAGAAAGAAACAAAATAAAATATATTTGTACATAAGTTAAAAACTATAACCAATAACTAAACAAATACATAAGTATGCCAGGCAAATAAATGTTTGTATGTAGGCCTGTAAAGTATAAGGACAAGTAGGTATGGAATGAAGTAAGGCAAAAGCAATATGTATACAAGTATGTAAAAGCAAGATCTCAGCCGAAATGCAAAGATATCAGCCACCATATGTAGATTAAAATATCTAGAAAACAAAACAAAAGTACCTGCTCCTATCATTTCAACCGAGACCAACAATACCAAAACATATAAAAGATAAGTATAGATTTGTACAAAGCTAATAAATGCAAAGATATGTATGTGTACAAGCTCATAAATGCAGCCCAAAGAAAGCTGCATAGCCCCCAAACAAAAATATCACTGATCAAAATTTGTACAAATTCATTTTTTTATTTTATCAGCCTGTACACTTCTTTTCTCATATATCTACTTATCTCCATTTCAGTTCGTTTATTAAAAGCCAAGTAAAACTAAAGTATTATCATCTCAAACTAAAACAAAATTCAAATCAAACAACAAAACAAATCAAAGTAAAGTAAATCAGAGGAAAAAGGTTTCAACTGGAAATGCAAATCTATGTCAAAAAGAAAGTTTAAGCAAACAAGAGAAAGGAAAATGCAAACATCACCATCTACAAACTTAACATCATTCGAGTTCAAAGCAAAACAGGGTCTTCTCTGTTTCAAAACTGTTCCAGGTGAGTAACATCACTTTAAAACAACTTAAGATATAAATCTGTGATAGATATATCTATAAATATAAGTGTTTATGTCTGCATAATCTTTTTAGGTATGTTTGAATAATATATATAAGGGGTACAGGCTGTTTTCTTTCCAGGCTTTAGTTCCAAGTCAAAATCCATTACCTCATTTTCTAATCTAAGTTAGGGTATTGTTTTCAAACAAAAAATTGTTTGTTAGTTATGAATCAAGGATTAAAAATTTAATCAAGTCAAAATAAACCCCAGTATCTCTGTAAAGCTAAAAGTAACTGTGAATGTCAAAATTTGTGAAAATATAAAGTGTGTAATCTATAAATCCAGGGTTATAATCTGAATACATAAATAAAAATATGATTTTTAACACTGGAACCATAATTTATAGTTTGGGATTAAGGGTGTAGTTCTGGTTTGAACAAAATTTGGTAATGAGATGATTTCTGGTGATCCAAGTATTAGGAGAGGTCTGGATTTTGGGAAATGGTAGAGGAGTGATAAGTGATTCTAGGAAAAATACTAGATGGAGTTGCAATTCATCAAGGAAATTGCGGCAGTGGATTCATTTCTAGAACCCTAGTTTTACTGGGTTAGGTTGTTCGATCAACCATGGCACGTAGAGTCGATCGAG
Source organism: Allium fistulosum (assembly GCA_030737815.1). Taxonomy (NCBI): domain Eukaryota; kingdom Viridiplantae; phylum Streptophyta; class Magnoliopsida; order Asparagales; family Amaryllidaceae; genus Allium; species Allium fistulosum. The sequence goes on along the minus strand of CM060905.1, from coordinate 488,895,789 downwards.
TGCTACTGGGTTTTGGGTGAGGGTACCTTGAGCGTAGACGAAGACGTGGCCGGAGGCATTGCCTCTCTGATGATCAGAGACGTGAGAACATGGGTGGTTCCAGATTTCGCCTTTGTTCTAGTTTTGGGTTAGAACTTGATTTTTGATTCGAGCTACTGCGGTGGATTTTGATGGTGGTAATCGATTGCGTGGATGATCGGTGATGTGCAGGAAGTCTCGGAGATGGTCGGCGACCAACCAATCGCTTGGGCACGTGCATGTTTGGGTCGATGTGTCAGTGGTATCATTTTTCTTTTGGTTGTGAGGTTTTCTTCGAGTTGACTCGGAGAAAAAAGGAGTTGTGAGGTTTTCTAAGGGAAATTTTATTATAAGTATTGATATAATAACTTTATGTTAAAAAGAAATTTTGATTTAAGTTATGCAAGAAAACATTTATAAATTTCCAAAATTTTATTTTGATTAAAGAATTTGGTAACTGATTTTAAATAATTCAAGTATATATTTTGGAAGTGATTTTCCAGGAATGGAAAATGTGTTAAAAATAAAAGGTGTTTATTTTTAAAGTGTTGGAAGAAATTTACGGGATTCAAACGTAAATTTGAATTGAGATAAATCAAGTAGGATTTATAAGAAGAATTCTTTGGTTTATTCTGAAATGGGAGTGTATTTCCCTGAAAAGCCAAGTACGTTTTAAAGCAGATTTTTGAGTAAAAGTTAGAAGTTTGAAGTTGTTTTTTTAAAAGGATGTTTTTTAAGGAATTATTTAAGTTGTAAATGTTTATAAAAGGTAATTATTTAATAAATTAGTTATAGTAGTAATTATTTTAAAGGGGTTAATTGGTATTATGTTTTAAAGGATATTATTAATATTTTTATTTTATAAAATGGATTTATTTTAAAGATAGTTTGGTTAAAATTTTATTTGAACTAGTATAGAATTTTGTAATTCCTCTTTTAGAATTCTAGTGTGACTTAACCTTTATTATAAAATTAGTCATATCTCATAAAATAGTTTTGCTTTAAATATTTTTAAAATTTATTTTTGAATAGAATGTTTAAGTAGTTTAATTTAAATATTTTAAAGTATAATTTAGAATAAAGTGATTTAATTATTTTAAAATCTAAAATGATTGGACTTGGTTATATTCAGTGGAAATAAATATTTGGGAAATTTATTCCATGAGAAGAGTGTGGGGTGAAAACTGTTTTCAAAGGGTTGAAAATGGAATTATATCTTGTGAAGATATCTTGAGATAAATAAATAATTTGGGTAATTATTTATTGTTGATGGATGTTTGTGAATGTTATTTGATAGTTAAATAACCGACTATCAATATTGGCCAATGCACTGAACGTTTCGAAGAGACCGGGATCGGGATTTATTTCTCGAAAACCACTTCGATTCGGTTTGTACGTTTTCGTGTGGAAACGAGTTCGGAGTCGAAGATGGAGCAATGAAGTGCAAGTGCTAGTCGCTACTAATCCTGAGGGTGAATCCAAAATGGATGTAGTAGGAGTAGTGCCTTCGGTTCCGTTCGAACCCGGGACGGACTTGTATGGATGAATGCTTTCGGAACACCGTCAGGTGGACGGTGGGAATTCTAAGTGATATGTTCTATAAAGGTAACACTTAGCCTCGAGCCTCATCAACTGGGAATGACCGAAAATCAGGGATTATGCAGAAAGGCTATGTGGGTAGCACCCATTAGGGTGAGGTCATCCCTGTCTAGATGTCCCTTTTTATTTCGGCTTAGTGGTGCGGTTGTTGATCCCAACCATGGGGTGATCTTACTCGAAATTATCCATTAAGGGATAGTTCCGGTCTTCTGTTGTAGGGGATCGGGCGTGGTACTCGGTACGATGATCTAGACCAGGTACTATGACAGGTGGTACCCCAGTGCCTAGTCATTAGTTGGAAATCCATTCTCTCTACGTGCCTTTACGATTTTTGTTTGTATTACCCACTTTGTGGCTAGTATGCTGGAATTTAATCATTTAACAATTTCAGCTATTTGAATAAGTATTTGTATATAGACACTATTATAATATCAGACGGATTTGATAAAAAGTGTTTTGGCTATCGTAAGGTAAAAACCCGACATGTTTATTTGTGGCGTGGTCTTACGAGATGCTTTTGATTTCAAAGGATTTTTGAAACTTTAAGAATCAATTTGGATGTATTTTTCTGACGCTGGTATTCCAAACTGACTCGGGTGTTATTTCATTATAATGCTCGGGTCAGACCGAGTATTACAGGTTCAGTATTGGATACTTTGGAGCTCAGGAGAGGAGCTTGAGTCCGAGACGTATTACTCATACTTGTTTATTTCTGCTGTAGTGTTTTGTTTGAAATTGCCAGCAGTTGTGAGGCAGGCTGATATAACTGCCAGGCTAGTAATTGTTGTTTACTTGTGATATACTCTGATGATGTGTTGTATATAACAGATATGGTTTCATTTTGTGTAAAGATCTGTTATTATTTATTATATTTTGTTCCGCTGCGATTGTGAGAATCTGTGATTGATTAGTTCCTTCTTTCTTCTATCTTCTTTCTTTTTCCTCAACAATCTGTCTTTTCCGGCACTCGATCGTCGGCATATTACACTGTGGAGTATTTTGTGTCGATTGTCGAGGGTTGAGAAGGGCGGGTCGTCACACTTGGTATCAGAGCATAGGTTGGCGATAACCTAGGCTTTGGTGGGGAAAATTACTCATACAAAATAGATTCTGTAGTACTCTATAATCAGTTTGAGAGTAATAATTGATATGAGAGCGTACTTGTTAGTGAATATAAAACTGTTTTATACTGTGTTGACTTATCGGTTGAATGTTTATGAATTCTGGTCGGTGCGGGAAGTACAACCGTATCGATAGGGGTTTCTAAACTCTTAAACAAGATAAGCCGACATAGTATTTTTTAAAAGTGGGTAAATGAAATAATTTTACCCAAAATTATATTTTGATATAAAAGAAATGATTGTCTAAATTATATATATTTGGATGTTTGGTTGTTAATATTATAATCAAAAATAAGAATCTAAAATTTGAAATGATTTATAACCAAATAAAATTTTATAAGTATGACTTATCCAATAGAAGTATAACTAAGATTTGATTTAAACCAGAATTTAAATCTCGGAAATGTTGAAAAGTGTTTTAAATGTATTTAAAACAAAAAGGTTTGGAAATTTAAAATCTTGGGAATTTTTGAAATGTTTTCCGAAGTGTTTGGAGGAAATAATGGAGTATTATTTTGGAAAGTATCTTTGAATGGGAAATTGTTCCGAAAGGAATTTATGGAAGAAGGGAAGCACTGAACTCACTTCAGTCGCTGGAAAATAATCCTGATGATGATGGCCACATCATTAGAATTTATTTTCGAGTTTTTAAAGTGATGGATTTGCTACCGTGGTGGTTGGTTATGATATTTGTTGGACTTGTTGGGTATACAAGTTGTTTTAGAAATTTCAAAAGGGAAATTATTTTGGTAAAAACAAGTTGTTTTGGAATCCGGAGATTTGATTTGATATACCAAGTGGGTATGTGTTGATTATTATTTCAAATGGTTTTGAAATAAAGCCGGGCAATTGAATTCTGGGAATTCTATTTAAAAATAATGTGTAAAGTTAAGATGAATCAACTATTGAACTTATAAAAGAAGTTGATATTAATAAGAAGAAGAATGAAATTTTAATCCTGAAGTTAAAATTTAATTTGAGTATATGGGGTGAATAAAATATATTTGAATTTAACTCGGGATAAGTTAAATAAAATTGAAATTGGAATTGAATTAAATTGGATATAAAGATGAAATGGAAAATGATTTTATAATTGTGGATTATAATTGTGTAATGAAAATTTATATCCAGAAGCCATTAAATGTATATTTATAATTTGGAGTTGTGATTATAAGATGAAAATGGACTCAAACGAGCAATATAAGATCTTAAGTGAATAAGCTGTTGAACTTATGAATAGGAAATGGAATTGTGAAACCAAAGTAAAATGGTTGGTATTTTATGGAAAATCCAAATTTAAATACTAAATGAAATGTAAGTGAGATAAGGCATAGTGAAATATGAAATGTGGACGGACTTAGGTTAATAAATAAGTGTTGAAGCTTATATATTGAGAAATAAATTTAGTTGAGTTTGAGTTGAATTGAACTGAAATCAAAAATTCAGTTGTGTTATAAATAATATTGAATGGAATTAAATTCCTATTTAAGTTAGTAAAGGAAGTGATATGAATTTAAGTTGGCTAAATGAAGTTAATTGAACTTGAATTAAATCGATAAAAGATTAAATGAAAGAAATTTTAATCAAGTTGGAATGATATTGGATAAGTTAAATTCTCACTCAACTGAATTCAAAAGAATTGTTTGAGGGTGAATTTAGTGTAAGCTAAATTTAATAATAAAGGGTAATGGGATGAATAAAATTTTGGTAGCTTGTTAAAAATATGAAAAGCAAAATAAAACCCAGTTCTAGTATAGAATAATTAGAATGACAATGTTATTAATAAATTCAGAAATGAATTGGGAAGGTGAATAAAAATTGAAATGGATTGGGTGAGTAAACCAATTGAATTAAAATTTGTAAATGAATGGGAGTTTGATTGGATGAGAATCAAATTTAAATAAAATAAAATTGATATAGATTGAGATGGAATTAATTAGAATTGGTATAAACTTAAGGAAAGTGTGGAATGCATGTGGTCGAGCTTTATGAGTGGTCTTGAATGAAATTAAAATGTACGAGTAAGGATTTAATTTAATAGTTGAAAAGAAGTAAGAATGTTTGGGTTGTGAATAAATTCCGAATGGAATAAAATTAACATAGATTGTGTTGGAATTGATTTAAAATGGGTATAAAACATAAGTAATTATTATTTACATGAATAACATTATATTTGCATTGAGATTAGTTGTTTTGTTGTAAACGAAAGTGAATTGATTTGAAGAAGAGAATAAGGTTGGGTTTTGAATAAATTAGAGTAGATTAAAATCTAATTTAAATGGATTTGCATAAAAATGAAAGTGAATTGTAAAGAAATGCAAATATATCAAATTAAAAATAAAAGTTTGATTATAAATCAATTCGAAATTGGGTAGAAGTTAAATAAATTGATTTTTGAGATCAATTGAATTAAACATGAGTTGTTTTGCTTAAAATGAATTGAATATAAGGCATATGAACCGATTTGATGTAAATATGAATTGTTATGGTAAATATGAATTGTATATAGAAAACTTGAATGTAAATCATTCGAGTGGAATACAATGAAGTTTGAATTTGTAAAAGAACTTAAAATAGCATTGAAACTTGTGATTGTTTATAAAATAGGGTTTACATGTAAAATTATGCAAATTTGTTGTGTAGGCTATGAAATTGACATGTCTAGCTAAGATAAATGTATGGAAGGTTGTTAAAAATCTCATAGTATTGGAAACTGATATGTTTGCTTGAGTAAGTACAGGTGTGGAAGGCAATCGATAGAGTTTGGAATGCGTAGATGCAGTATAAATTAGCCGCTTGCTTTTAAAATGCTAATCATAAGGTACGCCTACGCAATAAAATTGGAAAATGATATATATATTGTGAAATATTTTGTTCTCCGACCGTGTGGGTCGATGTATATATATTTATATCTATTGTGATATTGTAAAAGGCTCTCCGTACAAAGGAGACGCTGTCAAAAAATTTCAGAAATTTTGGGAGTTAGAAAATTTTTAGGAATTTTGAAAGTTTGGGTTAACTAGAAAAGTTGCATTTTGAAATGATGTACTAAACAAAGCTTTTGAGTTAGTAATAAGCTAATGGTTTGGATTAAACTAAAGGATTTTGAGAAGTGAACGTAAGTTTTAATTAAGTGGGTTTTGGGTAAGTAAATGAGTTTGGAAGCATTTTTCTACCTTAGCAAATTTCGGGGATGAAATTTTTATAAGGGGGGAGGAATGTAACGACCCGGAATTTTGGTCGTTAGATTTTGAACATTTAATTCATTTAAATGTTGAATGTGAATTATAATTTGATTTTGAAATACAAAGATCTGGTTGAATCGATAAATTTAGTTATAATTTCAAATATGGCAATTTGATTGGATTTGAATAATAATAATTAAATATTTGAAATTGGAATAATTGGCGAATCTGGGTGTATATAGTTATGAAAATGGTTTCTAAGATTTGTTTAAGTCTAGTTTGATTTGAATTTTAGTATTTGACTTTTGGATGGAATCAAAGTCGATAAGTTAAATTTGGAATTTTTATATTAATTTAATAATGGAATTTAATATAGTAATAATATGAATAACCAGATTTTGGTCCGGAATGAATCAGAATGATTTCTAGTGTGAATATAAATTCTATTTGATTTATATTACGTTAGTAAAATGTTAAAAATGAAATTTTAAGTGGTTTCGACGATTTCGAAAATCGCTCGAATTTATCGACGAGTTAAAATAGCCTTCCGGGGCACAATCTCGGAATTCGACGAAACAAGTCCCATTGGATCTGTAATAGTTAGTTATTATCGGATTTCAATTGTCGTAGCAATCGGAGTTGTCGTTTGACCGTGGCAGCTCAAAACGCATAGAAATTATTTTAATCGATTTAATTTAAAATTGATCATTTATTTCTGTAACTCGCGCATATGACCAAATTAGCCTCCGAAACATGCTCCATTGTGTTTGAAATGCGGGTAAAGCATTATAATCACCTGTCGGCATGCGTTGTTTGGAGATCGGGTGAGAAAGTCGTTTTAAAGTGGATTTAATATTAAAATAATGTTATAATACGTATATATATACACGTGTAATAGCAAAACCCTAGTTTTGATCGGCCGACACTTCTCTTATTTCAATGGCCGGAACTTGACTTACCCTCCCCTCAAATCTCTCTTTATCCGTCCGCTTTCACGACAAAGCTTCTACAGGGAAGTCGTGGAGCTCATCGAGCTCTAGGGTATGAACGGTCAAGATCTGGTTTGGAGTGACGTGGTGGTGCCAATCGGCTCGTGTTTGCCATGCGCTTAGAGGCGAAATCCGGAGAGCGAAGACGTTGAGGTGAGGCCGGTCTTCGACCGGAGGCGTGGCGTGGATAGGTGCTTCGGTTGGCAACGTTCGATCATCTCCTGGTGAGGCATGGGTGGCTCGGTCATCGCTCATCGCTCGCGTGCGATGGGTTGTTTCGTTCATGCTTCCTTGCCTGGTTCCTGCGCGAGGAAGACAAATGTAACGACCCCGAAATTTAAATTTATTTAAATTAATAATTTATTGAATTTTTGGGTTAAAGTTACAATTAAATGAATTTTTGAATAAAAATTGTAAAATTGAGTTTAAATTGTAGCAAGTTTCCCCGACTTAAATATGAGTGAATTTGAAAATAATAAATATATAGATATATATTTTGACTTGAGTTTAAAGTGTAAATAAATGATGATGATAATATTAAGTTAAAATAGAAGTAAATGTTTGAAATAGAATAAATTAGAAATTCAATTATATTGTAAAGTAACAAAATAACAAATACAAGTAAATATAAATACGAAGCAAAAATATAAACATCTTTCATTCGAATATAATATGTAAAACAACATTTAAAATAGAAACTTATTTACATTAACAAGTAAAAGAAACAAGCAAGAAAACAAAGCTGCAGCCAAGACAAAGAGATGAAAGGCAAGTAGAATAATGCCTGTAAAATTAAAATGTAAGCAAGCATAAACAAAGATAAAAGGACCATTTCATTTAATGCAACATACCTATAACCTCTCAGCCGAAAGAAGCAAAGAGCAAAAAAAATATGAATTTGTACATATCATAAATGCAAGATATCTCAGCAATGCTTGTGGTACCAACAGTATAATATCACACTGTTGTACTAACCATACCAGCCTGCAAACATCATTTTTTCATATATACATAAAACTCTCATTTTAGTTCGTCCATCATAACTGAAAGAAAATAAAAATGAAAAATGAAGTGATATCATCTACAAACTTAAACAAGGATTCAAATATAAACAACAATTCAAATCAACTGCAAAATCAAGTATCAGATCATCTCAAACAAATCGAAGTTCAACATTTAGACAACTTCCAGTTTTCAAAGTAAATCTGCTCCTCTGCTCTTCTTTTCCAGGTGAGCAACCTTTTTTTTCTAACCTTCTTTGTTTTGACCATGTGAGTAACAATTTTCTTTAAAAAAAAGAATTAAATGTTTAAACTGTGCAAATATATCCGAGATATGTGTGTGTTTGTGCATATATAGTTATCTATATATATATGGAAGCTGGGAACATGTTATTTATGCTGTTGTTTAAATTTTCTCTGTTCTTAGTTCATAGACTCAGGCCTGTTGATTTCAAAAATCAATCACTCTTTTTCTAGTGGATGATTTAACTTCAAATTCAAACGAAAGATGTTCGTATCATCATAAACTAAGTTTATAAATTTAGTCAGGATTTAAACGACTTAGAAAAATCACTGGAACCTTACAAACTACAGGAAAACTTAAATAGTGAGCAAATTCAAACATTTTAAATTGTTGTTTCAGGATCACAGATTGAATCTTTACCCTATAACATGATTGTGACGACCGCCCATGACCCCTGCACCGAATCTAGAGATAGTGCGCTGTAAAGTGTGCCAGGCGACCATGGACGATTGTCAAGGTAAGATTTAAAAACAAAAGAATCTATCGTATTACTCACAGCGCATGGACAAAATACAATAGAACATATGTATAGTGAAGCTTTACAGAACAAAATGACATCATATAAAACTCCATAATAGTTGAATACAAGCATCCACATAGTTAATACATCCAGCCTCACTACAAATCTCTCAGAGAATACAAAACAGCGGAATATCCAGTACATATAAGAAAATAATATGCAACCCTCTAGCTCGTCTTCGATATCAGCATCGTGAGAAGAGAACAGCACCTGTCACCTGCTACCTAGTCTGCCCGTCCCAAAATGGACGAACAGCCCAAGGCAATAAGAATTTAAAACAAAAAGCCTTGAGTCAGACAACAGTCTTAGTGAGCAGTAAATTAACTAACAACATACCAAAAGAGCATAAAGGAAAAGGAATAGGAATACAACCCTCCCACTCCAACCTCATTCTACAGTGATAGCCCCCAGACACACACTAAGCAGAAGCAAACATAGCAGAACATACAATTTAAAGTAAAACTACTATCACTCGAGTCAAGGGCGATGTTTTCCAAGTACCAAGGCCTAAATCAGATAAGCACCCAGAAAATACCGCTCTTGAGTCCGAATGACGATACAACCAAACATCCATGACTCTGGCTATCACTGTTATCGTTGCTTCGATATCACCGTTAATTGAATGACCGGCACATTCTTTCAGCCGTCCGTCAAGGGCTAATGGAAACCCCGGTTCTAGACATAACTCCCGCACGTCGTCGCAGCCCGTGCCTAGGACTATCGAATCTGCCCAGAGTACTCGACCATCAACAGTTGGCCGTTGGGACTATCGAATCTGCCCAAACGTACCCTTGCTTAGAGCATGCTAGAACCTTCAACAACGATGCTATCCAAGCCTCCTAGTCATCCTCCTCGACGACTATTCTCATATCCATTCATTATCTTCAACTCGAATCATATCACCGAGTTATCAACATGCTTGGAATGATCCCGTCTGGATTAGACCAAGTCTTCATCACATGATGCCTTGCTTCATTACATCCTTGCAAAGCCTCATCTCATCATCACATCATCAAATCTATGCATAAGGGCTTCATCATCCCGCTACATATGCCACGAGCAGCTTTTCCAATCCAAGAGCCTTTCCCTTAGCTTTTGAATCATCTTCGATCTAAATCTAATCATCAATCATCTAGTTCATAACAATCAATCAAATCAAACATCAATCCAAACAATCAAGCATTCAAAAATGATCTAAGTAGACAATTATAACAATAATGGCATTTTCGTAATTAAAGAGTTGAAAGTCCAATAAGCATGAAAACATGGATTATATCTCTACAAACTTGATGAATGAACTTGCATAGGTTAACATATGATAAAATGGATGTAACATCATCATGAACAATGGATCTATATGGATCTACACATAGGATGAAGAAAAATGCATGGAAATCTCTATTTTAACACCAAAACGAGCCAACAATCCGATATACTCCTTTGGATCCGTGTGAGAGATAATCACCACTCACCAAATCACCTAAACAATCCAAAAGATATCAACTTCAGATCTGGACAGCGAAGAACTAAGCTAGATCCGACAAGATCTCACTTCAAACGAAGAAATCTCTCTTGAAAAGATGAAGATCTTCAATCTAAGCTCTTGAATCTTCAATCTTGATCTTCGATTTGGATGGATGGAAGCACTTGATTAGAGTGGAGAAAAGAAGTGAAGAAGTGTAGAAGTCGAGCTCTCAAAATGGCAGCACTTCGTCGCTTCAAAATCCGGATCCCAAAAAGTGAGAACAACCCCTCCTATTTATAGCTGAAAACTGCCTGAGTCGTAACTCGGCTATCTCCTTAAGTCGTTGCCGACCTAACATATGCCGACCTACGACCTAAAAACCCCTACGACTTAACAGAGCCTCCGACCTAACTTATGCGCGCTTCACTCCTAAGTCGCCTGGACGACTTAACAACTTAGCACCATTCGACTTAACACTGCGCGACTTAACTATGCACGACTTAACACTTAGACGAAACCCAGCGACCTAACACAGACTGCCTCTCTACGACCTACGACTTATAAAACCTTGCGACCTAACAACTCGGCAACCCACGCGACCTAACAGTCTTCGACCTAACGACTTAGCCTATGCGCGACTTAACAATCTCGCGACCTAACACTTAAGCCAATACGCGACCTAAGACTTAGCCAATACAACAAGATACTAACCCCTTAGGTCGTCCAACGACTTAACTACTAAGTCGCTAACCTGCTATCCAACTCCTCTAGGTCGTTGCCGACCTAACTATACTAAGTACATCCTATAGGTCGCTCGAAACCTTAACTCGCCAGAAACTCTTAAGTCTCCTATCTCTTAGGTCGTCTACGACCTAAACCCTTAAACATCTACGCGACCTAACATAAGTCGCGAACAAACTGGGATACGACCTATCTACTAAGTCGTTTAGACGACTTAACTATCCAATACTTCACTTAGGTCGCTCACCACATTCCTTAGGTCGTTGCCGACCTAACTCTACCCCACGACCTAACCCCAGAATACTTAGGTCGCCCACTACTCTTCCTTAGGTCGCCTAGACCTCTTAAGTCGGTCAGTCTTTAGGTCGTTAACTCGCCCTGCCGACCTAATTACTTAACTAAATCCTAGGTTGCACAATTCTATAGGTCGCTCCAACTAACCCACGACCTAACACTAACTCGCCGAAGTCCTTAACTCGGTCACGACTTAGCTCTTAGGTCGTCCACGACCTAGGACTTAGACAAATTTCCCCAAAAATCTGAAATGACTTAAAAATGCAAAAATTCCAGATTTTGACGAACTTGTCGATCCGTAAAAATACGGGTCGTTACATTCTCTCCCCCTTAGGAATTTCGCCCCCGAAATTCCAAGCAATCAAAACTATTCTGTACGCCTACCATCCATAGCAATCAACAAACCATGCATCCAATTCTAACTTAGCGTACAGAATTCTAAAATTAGAACAAGTTACAATATCGTGAGATGACACGACACCTTAGGGCCATACCTTGAAGAGTTCAGGATGAGCTGCTTTCATCCTCTCTTCCACCTCCCACGTACAGTCGTTATCATCATCACTCCATTGTATCTTGAGCAACTTAACTACCTTCCTCCTAAGCTGTTTCGTGTCGGTTTCCACAACACGAAGTGGCTTACGAGGTCTTCTATCAACTGGATCAACTTCAAAATCTTCATAGCTATCAGCAGAAACCACTGCATTCGAGTTATGCACATACTTCCGTAGATACGATACGTGAAAAACATTGTGCACACCCGACATCTTCTCCGGTAACTCCAATCTATAAGCGAGCTTTCCAATTCGCTCGATGATCGGGAATGGTCCAACAAATCTCGGAGTCAATTTTCCTTTCTTCCCGAATCTAATAACATTCTTCAGTGGAGAAATCTTCACAAAAACCATATCCCCTACGTCGAATTCCAAATCCTTTCGACGCTTATCGGCATAACTCTTCTGACGGTCTTGGGCTGCCTTCATTCGTTGCCGAATGATCTCTATGCAATCTGAGGTCTGACGAATCATCTCTGGCCCAAGTATCAGCTTTTCTCCAGTTTCCAACCAACATGTCGGAGAGTTACACGGTCTTCCATACAATGCCTCATACGGTGCCATACCAATGCTTGACTGGTAACTGTTGTTGTACGCAAACTCCACCAAATGAAGGTGATCTTCCCATGATCCTCCGAAGTCCAAAACACATGCTCTGAGAAGATCTTCCAAAACTCGGTTGACTCTCTCGGTCTGACCATCTGTTTGGGGATGATAAGCTGTACTCAAACACAACTCGGTTCCCAAAACTTCCTGGAAGCTCTTCCAAAATCCACTAGTGAACAATGGGTCTCGATCGCTCACTATACTCTTCGGAATACCATGGAAACGAACTATCCACTTAACATACAACTCAGCCAACTTTGACGCAGTCCTAGTCGATCGAACAGGAATGAATCGTGCACTCTTAGTCAGACGATCCACAATGACCCAAATCCCTTCATTTCCCGTCCTGGTTCTAGGCAATCCATCAATAAAATCCATCGACACTTGTTCCCACTTCCATGTAGGAGCTTCTAAGGGTTGAAGCAATCCACTTGGCTTCTTCTGTTCAGCCTTTACCAACTGACAGTTCATACACTTGGAAATGAAATCTCCAACATCCTTCTTCATGCCTTCCCAGTAGTAGGTTCTCTTTATATCCCGATACATCTTATTTCCACCTGGATGAATTGTCAACTTCGAGTGATGGCTTTCCTTCAGAACTTCACTCCTCAATTCATCTATATCGGGAACCACTAGTCGTCCTTGCTTTCGAAGCCAACCTTCTCTATCGACCTCGAATCCTTTATCCTTTTCTGTCTCCAATCCAGATTCCAATTCACGGATAATCTTGACAAGCTTATCATCTCGCTTTTGACTCTCGCCAATCCTTTCCACAAGAGTCGGTCTTATCGATAAGTTTGCCAACATTTCAGGTTCCAATTCGCATCTAGGTCTGAAGTCAAATCCAGCTAAATACTCGAGACTCTTCCATTCTGAAAACATGGCTCCCAATCCTGCATGTCTTCGACTTAACGCATCTGCCACTGCGTTACCTTTTCCCGGAGTATAAGCTATACCAAAGTCATATGATGCTAAAAACTCTAGCCAACGTTGCTGCCGAAGATTCAAATCCTTCTGGGAGAAAAGATACTTCAACGACTTATGATCCGTGAACAACTCGAATCGAACTCCCAACAGATAATGCCTCCACATCTTCAGAGCAAATACAATCGCCGCTAACTCCAAATCATGAGTTGGGTAATTCCTTTCATGCGGCTTTAGTTGTCGACTGGCATACGCAACAACTTTATCCTTCTGCATCAGCACTGCTCCAAGTCCAGTACCACATGCATCGGTGTAAACCACCATCTCATCATTCCCACTTGGAATAGTCAAAACAGGAGCACTCGTCAGTCTCTCTTTCAGGATTCCGAAAGCTTGCTCACACTTAGCATCCCAACTGAACACTTTGTTCTTCTTCGTCAATCCTGTTAATGGTGCAGCTACCTTGGAGAAGTCTTTGATAAACCGTCGATAATATCCTGCTAATCCAAGAAAACTCCTCACATCTGACGCATTCTTAGGTCTAACCCAATCCTGGATTGCTGCCACCTTAGCGGGATCAACCGCTATTCCATTTCCAGAAATCACATGGCCTAAGAACCTCACTTCACTCTTCCAGAAGTGACACTTCGAAAACTTAGCCTTCAGCTGATGTTTCCGCAAGATTTCCAAAACAATACGCAAGTGCGTCTTGTGCTCTTCTTCCGTTCTGGAATAAATCAGAATATCATCCACGAACACAAGTACGAACTTGTTCAACTGATCTCTGAACACTCTATTCATAAGATCCACAAAATATGCTGGCGCGTTAGTCAATCCAAACGGCATTACCAGCCACTCAAAGAAACCGGATGGTGTTCGAAAAGCAGTCTTCGGCACACTATCCTTAGCAACTCTCAACTGGTGAAATCCCGTTGCCAGATCCATCTGAGAAAACACCTTAGCTTCGTGAAGCTGATCAAACAAGTCATCTATTCTCGGCAATGGATACTTGTTCTTCTTAGTCACCTTATTCAGCTCACGATAATCCACACACAATCTCAATGACCCATCTGCCTTAGTTGCAAACACAACTGGTGCACCCCACTCGGACACACTACGCCGAATGAATCCTTTCTGTAAAAGGTCATCAACTTGCACCCTCAACTCTTGCTGTTCTCTAGGCGCCATCCGCCTAAGAGGCATCACAACAGGTCTGGCTCCTTCAACTAGATCTATACGAAACTCGATCTCTCTATGCGGCGGCAACCCTTTGACTTCGTCAAAGACATCCTCGAATCCATTAGCGATCGGCACTGATGACAGTCCATCCCGTGGAACAACTAGCGAATACATGAAGCTCATGAAGACGCCTTCTTCATGCTTACATCGTATCACAATCTTTCGCCCCTCCACATTCTCGACTGTCACTTCCAACCTTTCGCAATCAACCTTAGCCGCATACCTCCTAAGCCAGTCCATACCCAAGATAATTCCGAACCCCGCAAAGTTCAGAACAAAGCAATCACAAACAAAAGAGCAACCATGACTCGACACAACTAGACCACGGCATAACATACACAAACAAGACGAACCCCCAACTGGATTAGTCACAACCAATGGCCTATCAACAATATCCGGTGTCAAACCTAACCGGCCAACGAGTTCATTACAAACAAACGAATGCGATGCTCCAGTATCAAACAGAACTCTAACTGGAACACCACCTAGGAAAAGAGTACCTTGAACAACCACACTCTTTCCTTTCTCTTCAGCAGTAGGAGCTTTTGAAGACGACGGAACAGCTCCCAAAGCATAAGCTTGCACAATTTGCCTGTCCTTCCTTGGTTCTGGACAATTCTTCCTGAAATGCCCCGGCTTGTCACAGTTGTGACACTTCATCGGCGCCTTCGGATTCTTACAATCCTTAGAGAAATGGCCCTTCTGTTGACAATTGTAGCAAGTCACCTCGCCTTTCGGCTTCTTCTGGCCATCCTTACCTTTCTGCTGCTGCTGCTTCCTCTTCTGGTTTCCACCCTGCTGTGGTTTAGATTCTCCCTTGGTAACAGCAACAACAGGTCCTTCCTTAGGAAACAGACTCTCATGCCTAAGAGCTTTCTCCACAAGCTTCTCAAATGAATCGTCCAAATGATCCACCAACTGTCTCCCAAGATAACTATCCAAGCCGGTCACAAACTTCTCATTCTTCTGATAAGCAGATTCAATATATGACCGAGCATACTTGGACAAAGCTTCGAACTCAGAAACATACTCAAGAACAGATCTTCCACCCTGCCTGAGCTCTACAAACTTCTTGAACAGAACAGACTTCTGAGCTGTGGAAATGAACTTAGCTTCAAATCTAGCTTGGAATTGCTCCCAAGTAATCTCTTCCTCCGCAGTAGTGATGGTAATAGAGTTCCACCAATCAGAAGCTCTCCCTTGAAGCTGCCTCGATGCCAACTTCCTCTTAGTTGCATCATCAATTCCCAAATCACCAAAGATCCTTCTACAAGCATCTATCCACCTCTGGACTTCAATGGTAGATTCTGTTCCCAAGAAAACCTTCCCTCCAAGAGCAGTATAATCCTTGCACAGCTTAGCAAAATCCACTGGTTTTGGAGTTTGGACTTGAACTCCAACATCAACTGCCGCCCCCGGAACTGGTATCCTTCTCATGATCGAAGTCATCATAGCTTCGAACATGGCTGCATAATCAGCAGTCTCTTCAGTAGCACGACCTCCCCTAGCAGCTGGTCTCCCTCTTCGACTCATTCTCAATATCTATAAAAAGGAATGATTAGAACATCTAGAGAAACAACTGCATAAAGGACTCAAACTCTACTAAGCTACTATATTATATATAGTATTCATCCATCAAAATACAATTACGTCTCTCATACGTAGTTACGACAGCGAGCGTTGGGTAAAACCGATTAACCAAGGCTCTGATACCAAATGTGACGACCGCCCATGACCCCTGCACCGAATCTAGAGATAGTGCGCTGTAAAGTGTGCCAGGCGACCATGGACGATTGTCAAGGTAAGATTTAAAAACAAAAGAATCTATCGTATTACTCACAGCGCATGGACAAAATACAATAGAACATATGTATAGTGAAGCTTTACAGAACAAAATGACATCATATAAAACTCCATAATAGTTGAATACAAGCATCCACATAGTTAATACATCCAGCCTCACTACAAATCTCTCAGAGAATACAAAACAGCGGAATATCCAGTACATATAAGAAAATAATATGCAACCCTCTAGCTCGTCTTCGATATCAGCATCGTGAGAAGAGAACAGCACCTGTCACCTGCTACCTAGTCTGCCCGTCCCAAAATGGACGAACAGCCCAAGGCAATAAGAATTTAAAACAAAAAGCCTTGAGTCAGACAACAGTCTTAGTGAGCAGTAAATTAACTAACAACATACCAAAAGAGCATAAAGGAAAAGGAATAGGAATACAACCCTCCCACTCCAACCTCATTCTACAGTGATAGCCCCCAGACACACACTAAGCAGAAGCAAACATAGCAGAACATACAATTTAAAGTAAAACTACTATCACTCGAGTCAAGGGCGATGTTTTCCAAGTACCAAGGCCTAAATCAGATAAGCACCCAGAAAATACCGCTCTTGAGTCCGAATGACGATACAACCAAACATCCATGACTCTGGCTATCACTGTTATCGTTGCTTCGATATCACCGTTAATTGAATGACCGGCACATTCTTTCAGCCGTCCGTCAAGGGCTAATGGAAACCCCGGTTCTAGACATAACTCCCGCACGTCGTCGCAGCCCGTGCCTAGGACTATCGAATCTGCCCAGAGTACTCGACCATCAACAGTTGGCCGTTGGGACTATCGAATCTGCCCAAACGTACCCTTGCTTAGAGCATGCTAGAACCTTCAACAACGATGCTATCCAAGCCTCCTAGTCATCCTCCTCGACGACTATTCTCATATCCATTCATTATCTTCAACTCGAATCATATCACCGAGTTATCAACATGCTTGGAATGATCCCGTCTGGATTAGACCAAGTCTTCATCACATGATGCCTTGCTTCATTACATCCTTGCAAAGCCTCATCTCATCATCACATCATCAAATCTATGCATAAGGGCTTCATCATCCCGCTACATATGCCACGAGCAGCTTTTCCAATCCAAGAGCCTTTCCCTTAGCTTTTGAATCATCTTCGATCTAAATCTAATCATCAATCATCTAGTTCATAACAATCAATCAAATCAAACATCAATCCAAACAATCAAGCATTCAAAAATGATCTAAGTAGACAATTATAACAATAATGGCATTTTCGTAATTAAAGAGTTGAAAGTCCAATAAGCATGAAAACATGGATTATATCTCTACAAACTTGATGAATGAACTTGCATAGGTTAACATATGATAAAATGGATGTAACATCATCATGAACAATGGATCTATATGGATCTACACATAGGATGAAGAAAAATGCATGGAAATCTCTATTTTAACACCAAAACGAGCCAACAATCCGATATACTCCTTTGGATCCGTGTGAGAGATAATCACCACTCACCAAATCACCTAAACAATCCAAAAGATATCAACTTCAGATCTGGACAGCGAAGAACTAAGCTAGATCCGACAAGATCTCACTTCAAACGAAGAAATCTCTCTTGAAAAGATGAAGATCTTCAATCTAAGCTCTTGAATCTTCAATCTTGATCTTCGATTTGGATGGATGGAAGCACTTGATTAGAGTGGAGAAAAGAAGTGAAGAAGTGTAGAAGTCGAGCTCTCAAAATGGCAGCACTTCGTCGCTTCAAAATCCGGATCCCAAAAAGTGAGAACAACCCCTCCTATTTATAGCTGAAAACTGCCTGAGTCGTAACTCGGCTATCTCCTTAAGTCGTTGCCGACCTAACATATGCCGACCTACGACCTAAAAACCCCTACGACTTAACAGAGCCTCCGACCTAACTTATGCGCGCTTCACTCCTAAGTCGCCTGGACGACTTAACAACTTAGCACCATTCGACTTAACACTGCGCGACTTAACTATGCACGACTTAACACTTAGACGAAACCCAGCGACCTAACACAGACTGCCTCTCTACGACCTACGACTTATAAAACCTTGCGACCTAACAACTCGGCAACCCACGCGACCTAACAGTCTTCGACCTAACGACTTAGCCTATGCGCGACTTAACAATCTCGCGACCTAACACTTAAGCCAATACGCGACCTAAGACTTAGCCAATACAACAAGATACTAACCCCTTAGGTCGTCCAACGACTTAACTACTAAGTCGCTAACCTGCTATCCAACTCCTCTAGGTCGTTGCCGACCTAACTATACTAAGTACATCCTATAGGTCGCTCGAAACCTTAACTCGCCAGAAACTCTTAAGTCTCCTATCTCTTAGGTCGTCTACGACCTAAACCCTTAAACATCTACGCGACCTAACATAAGTCGCGAACAAACTGGGATACGACCTATCTACTAAGTCGTTTAGACGACTTAACTATCCAATACTTCACTTAGGTCGCTCACCACATTCCTTAGGTCGTTGCCGACCTAACTCTACCCCACGACCTAACCCCAGAATACTTAGGTCGCCCACTACTCTTCCTTAGGTCGCCTAGACCTCTTAAGTCGGTCAGTCTTTAGGTCGTTAACTCGCCCTGCCGACCTAATTACTTAACTAAATCCTAGGTTGCACAATTCTATAGGTCGCTCCAACTAACCCACGACCTAACACTAACTCGCCGAAGTCCTTAACTCGGTCACGACTTAGCTCTTAGGTCGTCCACGACCTAGGACTTAGACAAATTTCCCCAAAAATCTGAAATGACTTAAAAATGCAAAAATTCCAGATTTTGACGAACTTGTCGATCCGTAAAAATACGGGTCGTTACAATGATTTTTAAAACAAATATCACCATTTTTAAGATAGTATTTAAGGTGCAGTTTGAGGTAGAACAAAAATGAGTTTTTCGTCGATTTTGGGTAATCACGTCGACTGGAATGCTTGGTGTTCCTTGTGATGATGGAGTAGTGAATGGAGAGGCAGGGAAAAATGGGCGGAGGCGATGTAGATCGTCGTGGTGGCAACGGCGACAAAATTTCTTTTGTAAACCTAGTTTTTGTTGTGAAGGTATATTGGTCTCGTTCGAATGCCACAAGGGATCGAGTTCGACCGGTGTTTGGGGATGCGTAGAGGGGGAGTAGGCGAAGCTGTAGCCGGAGATGCTGGGGTTCAGGCGATCGGAGAACGGAGTTCGATGGAGATCCGGTTTTGAGAGTTGTTCCTGTTCTTGTGACAGATAACTTGAATTCAACTTAGGGATTGGTTCGCGATTCTGGTGACTGGAATCGTGGAGGATGATCGTAGACGTTATGTAGGCATCGGAGTCGATGGTCGCAGGCGAACATTTCGCCTGTGCACGTGAACAAGTATCATGGGTGTCAGAGTGTGTTTGTGTATCACAGGGAAATGATCCTCGAGATATATGCGTGAGTGACTCGGGAGGAACTCGAGTATTTCGAGAGTTTTACTCGAAGTAGTTTTAGCGTGCTTTAGTTCAAAACTGTTAAGTGTTTGTGTGAAAATGCTCTTGGGGAAACTCGAGTAAATCGCGTGCAAGACTCGAAGCAGAGGCGCGAAAAACTCGGAGCAGGCTGTCTGGTCTCGAGACAGAGATGATTCCAGTTTTAAATAAATTTGATTTTCCAGGTTAAATTCGAGTTCAAAAATTTAACAAGTTTTTAATAGTAGTTTAAAATCAAATGGTGGATGGATTCAAGAAATATTAGAATTCGAAACTGAAATTTTAAATTTATTTTAATTCTAAATGTTTGAAACAATATATAGTTTAAATAATCAGTTTTAAAAAGAGTAGTTTTTGTTTAAAAAAATGTTAAAAGGAAATTTTATAACTTTAAGTTTTTCAAGTTAATAATTATTTTATTTTATAAATTTAATTAAGAATTAAGAGGAAATTAAATATAAGTAATATATTTAATTTATTAAGAATTAAAGGTTAATTAAGTGTTTAATTTCAAGAATAATTAATTGACTAATTAACTAATGATAATGATTGAATGATAGATAATTAAGTTTATAAATTAATAATTAAGAGATAATTGATCTAAAATTTAAGGTAATTAAGTAAAGATGATAAATTTATTAAAGGTGATTAATTAGTGATAATTACTTAATAAAAGTAATCAAATAGGGATAATTAACTTGTTATGATCAATTAAGGGAAATTAATAAAATGGGGAGTTATTAGATGAGATTTGTTAAGATTAATTTATTTTGTAATTAATTAAATAAGTAATTTGAGGTTTAAATTAATTTAATAATTAGAGATTAATTAACGGGTAGTTACTGGTTATAATTAATTGATGAATTATAACAGAAGATCAATCAATGATTTAAGAATCATTAATCCAAATGTTTTATAATTAATTAATGATTAATTAACCAAGATTTGTAGTATTCATAAGTAATAAATCTGATTTGAATTAATCAAACAATTTACTGACCTTACTTATGAACGTTTGGATTCTATTGAATGATTTGATTGTTTGATATCCCTGATATATGATGCTTTGTGATATACCCTGATTTATGTTGAGATCTGTAATTTCTTTATCTGTGATATTTATACATCTGTGATCTGTATGTGAAAGATAAGCGTTATAGTTTATATCGCTTATCAACTATATCCTGTATTTTGATCTGTGATAATTGATGTTGCACTATTGTGTGTTAAACCCCTGGACTACACTTTTACACACACAAATATGGATTTCACGGGGAAATCGGTTAAGTCACAGATGATTTTAATTTGATGTTTTTAAAATTGAAATTTTAATTTCAATTGATTTTGAAATTAGAAATTTGGGTTTAAAGTGAAAAGCTTTTGAAATAGAATTTCAAAGATAAAGGATATTTTGAATAACTTAATCGAGTTTTGAAATTTGAATAATTAGATTTAAATTTGAATTCGAATTTGAAATTGAATCCTATGATTGAAACTAGGGACTAAAGATGATATAAAATGTGTTTGTATGAATTTAACCATTTTAAAGGTATAAGTTGGGAATTTGAATTTAACCCAAGGATTTCAACTCGTATGAATGAATCAGATTTTCCAAAATGAAAACTGTTTGTTTTCAAATGATAAAAGCTTTCATATATATAAGGAATTTCAAGATCGAATTGAAAAATGGTTTTTCCAAGTTATAAATGAATTCTTTCTTGAAAACTATGAATTGAATCTGTCTATTTTTAACAGATTTAGAATGATGTTTGTTTAAACCATTTGAAATGGAATTGTTTTGAAAGCTATTAGTTAAATCTTTGATTTAAAGATTTAACGAATTAATTAAACTGAAATGGAAATCGATTTGGAAAATCTGTGAATGAATCTTTGTGAAATTAAGTGAACTTTGTGAATTTAATCTTTTTGTTTAAAAAGATTAAAATGGTAACTTGTTTAAACCATTTGAAGAAAGATTTTTGGGTAATAAGTTGTGACTTAATTGAAATCCCAATATCCATATATTTTTAAATATTTCGCTCACTATTCGGGTTAGCCGGGAAAAGACCTTTGGGTCATATAACCCATTCCGAATAGTGATACGTCGTATATGGATGGCATTTGAAGACCGGTGTTGAAGACCGGATATTTTTCGAAAATGAAAGGACAACCTGTCGAATGTCTCTGCACTGAGTTGCTCCGGTATAGAGATTAATATCACTCTTTTGTGACGGGAAGTCTGGACGTGATTGGAAATTACCCGGAATTGCAAGGGCTTCGTAAGAAGTGCCTTCGGTTCTGTTCGATCCCGGAACAGACTTGTATGGTTACATGTCTGACATTACACTTTGAGATATAAAGCTGATTTCTTTCAAATACATTTCTGTTGGTGGCGGAGAATTTATTCTCTTAGCTTAACACCCTTCTCTGAGACGTACGAGCTCAGAGGTTATGTAGTTGAAATTTATCAGCGATATATCCCAATTTGGTAATGTGGCATGCTGAGTGTTGCTGTGTGATGATCAGTGTTTGATCATTTGCGATATGATCATTTATTTGATTTTATATCTTTGTGATCATAGGTTGATCATTTGTTTGACCCAAAGCATGGCTTTGTGACAAAGCGTAGCTTTGTGGATGAGACTTCATCGAGCCTCACACCCCGGAAATGGTCAAAACAGGAAAGATGCGGCAAGGTTCTAGGGAGTAGCGCCCCTTAGTGTATGTCATTCCTTCTGGATAAAGGTGGTATCATGGTATGGAGCCCAGATACTTAACCTCTGTGGTTGCTGCAAGTTTATTACTTTGTGGTTTGTTGGAAATCGAGGATCCTCGGGAAGATCGGTGACGATCGGGGGATGGCATACGCGTGTCAGTAGTTACCTATTTTTGCAGAGGTAACCCGGCCTTGTGTTGGCAGAGATCCGGTTAGGTTCTCGGGTTGTCTATTCCAGGGACGTACCCATCGTGGCATAGGAAGTTCCTTAGCCTGACCATTTGTTGGAAATCCAAAGAAACAATACGAGCCTTGTATGGTTTTAGTTGTAGAACCTGCCATTTAATATGGTAGCTATAGTAAGCATACTATAATGGTACATATGCTGGCTAAGATTTATATTTTACTTTCGAAATGTTTTCTACACTATGCACTAATAATAATATCAAAATGATTTGATTTTGCGTAGTAAGCATCTTTGACTATCATAAGGAGAAATCTCCTCCAAGTCTGCGTTTGCATTGTGTGTGTGGCGGGAGGCCTTATGGTAGTTTCATTTTCGAAAAGCATTGCGGATTTCAATGTTTAAAATTCTTTTGTTGATTGTTTAAAGATAAACTGTTTTTGTTGCTCACACCAGTCCCATGACTGATCCAGAGTTTATTGTTTCTTTCCTAAACTCTGGATGCTCAAAATTTTTCTACACGAGCAGTCTAGAGTTTGGTTTTTCAGATAGTCAGATTTGTAGATTTATCTGGAGCTAGTTCAGTCTTTGGATCAGACTGCACTTGCTTATCTTTGTGCCTCGTTATTGGGAGTTCGAGCTATATCTGGCTTAGTGCTTTGAAGATGGAGATTATCCGCTGCTGATGTTATCGTTTTCTTTCCGCTGCTATTTGTTGTATCATATCTCTGATGTATATTGATATTCATTGTATCATTCTGTTGTATCAGATATTGTATATCAATGTATTATTCTTTTTATTCCGCTGTGTTATTTACTTAATGTTGTTATAAGCTCCCGAGAACCAGATTCGGCATTTGAATCTACGGCATTTTGAGTACAAGTGAAGTACGAGTGCCGATTTTCGAAGGTCGACTTTTGGGTCTTGACATTACAAAGGCAGCCTTGATTCTGTATGAATGGCCAGGATCTGTTGGTATAAATATAAATAGAAATTGTTTATAAAAGTATACACAAACTTTATAAATTCATATCTTTGACATGCATGGTCAGAATTTGACGAAACAAGGAGCGTCGGAATCGCAGCGACGAGATCTACGCTGCAGCGCAGATCTGGGCGCATTTGGGGCAAGCAAGAATTTTAGATTAAATCGAAGGCGGTCGATTTAATTTAAAATTGGAACGCTCGGCGTTTAAACTCAAGGTGAGTTAATCTCACTCACATCTGGAATTTCGGCTGATTTAAATAGTTAATATTTAAATGATGATAGATTGGTTGATTGTGAAAATGGTTATCAGATTGGATTGATATTTGCTGCTGTGCTAACATCTGTGGATGCAGGGAAACAGGTTGGAGGGATCCAACTGGATTCCTCACAAATAGAAATTTATTTATGATCGGTGATATATTTCATTGATATCCTGTGATAGATTGATTTGGGAATTTTTGTCATGCTGTGTTATGTTGGATAAATAAAATTTGGTATTTTAAATATCAATAAAATAAATGGGAAATCAAAAAGGGAATTGAAAAGAAATTTTGGAGTAATGAATTTAAGGAAATTAAATTCAAGAAATTGGATTGCAAAATTGAAGTGTTTTCGGAAACTGTGATTAAAAAGGAAATGAGGAATGGAAATTTATAGACTGGGTTTATAAATGAAATGGAATATTTATCGGTGGATAAATTTTGAAAGATAGATTTCCGGTGGGAATTTCTATAAGAGGGACAAATTGTTTTAAAAAATAATAGTGAGATTATTTTTAAAAAGATGGAAAGTGTATTTTTACTGAGAAATGAAGTATGTTCGAAAGAGGACTTTCAAAATATAAATTGGAAAGTTTAAAAATGTGTTTTATAATATTTTAGGAAAATTATTATCTTTAATTTCCTTTAAGTGAAAAATAAGTATTTATTTACTAATTATGGTATTACTAATTTTAAAGATAAATTGGTATTATGTTTTCTAAGGGAAATTTTATTATAAGTATTGATATAATAACTTTATGTTAAAAAGAAATTTTGATTTAAGTTATGCAAGAAAACATTTATAAATTTCCAAAATTTTATTTTGATTAAAGAATTTGGTAACTGATTTTAAATAATTCAAGTATATATTTTGGAAGTGATTTTCCAGGAATGGAAAATGTGTTAAAAATAAAAGGTGTTTATTTTTAAAGTGTTGGAAGAAATTTAAGGGATTCAAACGTAAATTTGAATTGAGATAAATCAAGTAGGATTTATAAGAAGAATTCTTTGGTTTATTCTGAAATGGGAGTGTATTTCCCTGAAAAGCCAAGTACGTTTTAAAGCGGATTTTTTAGTAAAAGTTAGAAGTTTGAAGTTGTTTTTTTAAAAGGATGTTTTTTAAGGAATTATTTAAGTTGTAAAAGTTTATAAAAGGTAATTATTTAATAAATTAGTTATAGTAGTAATTATTTTAAAGGGGTTAATTGGTATTATGTTTTAAAGGATATTATTAATATTTATATTTTATAAAATGGATTTATTTTAAAGATAGTTTGGTTAAAAAAAATTTGAACTAGTATAGAATTTTGTAATTCCGCTTTTAAAATTATAGTGTGACTTAACCTTTATTATAAAATTAGTCATATCTTATAAAATAGTTTTGCTTTGAATATTTTAAAATTTATTTTTGAATAGAATGTTTAAGTAGTTTAATTTAAATATTTTAAAGTATAATTTAGAATAAAGTGATTTAATTGTTTTAAAATCTAAAATGATTGGACTTGGTTATATTCAGTGAAAATAAATATTTGGGAAATTTATTCCATGAGAAGAGTGTGGGATGAAAACTGTTTTCGAAGGGTTGAAAATGGAATTATATCTTGTGAAGATATCTTGAGATAAATAAATAATTTGGGTAATTATTTATTGTTGATGGATGTTTGTGAATGTTATTTGATAGTTAAATAACCGACTATCAATATTGGCCAATGCGCTGATCGTTTCAAAGAGACCGGGATCGGGATTTATTTCTCGAAAACCACTTCGATTTGGTTTGTACGTTTTCGTGTGGAAACGAGTTCGGAGTCGAAGATGGAGCAGTGAAGTGCAAGGGCTAGTCGCTACTAATCCTGAGGGTGAATCCAAAATGGATGTAGTAGGAGTAGTGCCTTCGGTTCCGTTCGAACCCGGGACGGACTTGTATGGATGAATGCTTTCGGAACACCGTTAGGTGGACGGTGGGAATTCTAAGTGATATGTTCTATAAAGGTAACGCTTAGCCTCGAGCCTCATCAACTGGGAATGACTGAAAATCAGGGTTTATGCAACAAGGCTATGTGGGTAGCACCCATTAGGGTGAGGTCATCCCTGTCTAGATGTCCCTTTTTATTTCAGCTTAGTGGTGCGGTTGCTGATCCCAACCGTGGGGTGATCTTACTCGGAATTATCCAGTAAGGGATAGTTCCGGTCTTGTGTTGTAGGGGATCGGGCGTGGTCCTCGGTACGCTGATCTAGACCAGGTACTGTGACAGGTGGTACCCCAGTGCCTAGTCATTAGTTGGAAATCCATTCTCCCTACGTGCCTTTACGATTTTTGTTTGTATTACCCACTTTGTGGCTAGTATGCTGGAATTTAATCATGTAACAATTTCAGCTATTTGAATAAGTATTTGTATATAGACACTATTATAATATCAAACGAATTTGATAAAAAGTGTTTTGGCTATCGTAAGGTAAAAACCCGACATGTTTATTTGTGGCGTGGTCTTACGAGATGCTTTTGATTTCAAAGGATTTTTGAAACTTTAAGAATCAGTTTGGATGTATTTTTCTTACGTTGGTATTCCATATTGACTCGGGTGTTATTTCATTATAATGCTCGGGTCAGACCGAGTATTACAGGTTCAGTATTGGATACTTTGGAGCTCAGGAGAGGAGCTTGAGTCCGAGACGTATTACTCATACTTGTTTATTTCCGCTTTAGTGTTTTGTTTGAAATTGCCAGTAGTTGTGAGGCAGGCTGATATAACTGCCAGGCTGGTAATTGTTGTTTACTTGTGATATACTCTGATGATGTGTTGTATATAACAGATATGGTTTCATTTTGTGTAAAGATCTGTTATTATTTATTATATTTTGTTCCGCTGCGATTGTGAGAATCTGTGATTGATTAGTTCCTTCTTTCTTCTATCTTCTTTCTTTTTCCTCAACAATCTGTCTTTTCTGGCACTCGATCGTCGGCATATTATACTGTGGAGTATTTTGTGTCGATTGTCGAGGGTTGAGAAGGGCGGGTCGTCACATATATATCCCATTTACATACCAACTCAAACTTTTAAATTTTAAACCCATCCTTGGTTTCTATCCAAAACAAATTCCTTCGGAATTTTAAAACACCCTTGTTTACAAAACAAAGATTTGCATATCAAATATATTCTAAATAATATTACCTATTATTTCCTCAAAACACATTTCAAAATTTCTGGAACTTAGATTCAAAACTCCTCAATTAAGATCCATTTTTAATTTATAAGTCACATCTATAACTTACGCTTATATAATTTCACTTCCTTAAAACATTTCACATGGTTTTATCATTTTTTATTTTGCAATAAACATTCTTTATTAAGACACAACTACCAATTTATGATAATAATCAACATTATCATATCTAGAAACCAAACACACCATATATTCCATAATAATTTTCTAAAAAATTATTTCTATATATATATAAATATAATCAGGGTAAACTTATTTCATTTCAAAACACTAAATTTCTATTTGGTTATATATATATATCTATACTATAATGCAAATACCTGGTCAAACCGGTCAAAGTGAAGCCTTTTCGGTGTGCCCAAAAATGACCTGACCTTTTCGTTTCGTCTCCACAGCAAGCAAGGACATTTATGTCATTGCTCTTCCCACGTTCCAACTACTTTCCCATTTTATCCACGATCCTCTTATCTGCTTCTCCACTGGCTTCTGAGGCGGTGAAGGAATATGAAAGTGACGGTCGAAAGATGGAGGCATCGTTCTTTAATTTGAATCCAATGGCCAAGGAATTCGTTCCGTCTGCTATCTTCGCCACGTTTTCCAGTTATTCCTCGCCTCCTCTTTCCAATTCGACCTATTGGAAAATACATTAAAAATTAGGTATTTCGTCAAAAGTTTGCTTCTTTTCGATTTTCACTTTAATAGCTTCCGTATAGAACTCTACAGCAGACTGGGTATGGTTTCTTTTCTATTTTCCTTTTAATTTCAGAAATAGTTTTCTTCTTCCATTGATAACTAAATATGTGGATTTTCTCTAAAATTGTTTTTGATCTGAAAGTACATGATGTTATTGATGATATTGATGATGTTATTACTTTATATTTTCTTATTTTTATGATATATTGATGTAGAAAGCTTGGATTTATGTATGTTTACAAGGCTGGGTTGAAGTATGCTTTAGATGGTTCAGTAAGTGTTGCTCTATCCTTTTATTCATTTAATTAGAAATTTATATTCTCTTATGTTTCTATGAGTTTTAATTTCAATGTAAAGCATACTTCAACCATATATTTTTTGTTTGACTTCATGATTTCACTACTATATATTTTGGACTTCAACTGTTTGATGAAAGTACCGATAACAACTACTGTAATATAGCTAACGATGGAAGATTTGGATAGTACTAATAAAGAAAATGAATATATTAGAACCGAATGATTTTTATTTGTATGATATTATCAGTCTACTTTCTTTCTTTAAAGTTTAAAATAATATGATATACTATCTTGATCTGCTCTGCTCCAACATGGGTGTGAAGGGTTATAAAGTTATTAAAAATTTAAATTAATTGTTGTAGACTAATTGTGTATTTCATAAAAATTTAAACCGAATTTGATCCCAAAACTTCATTTTTAGGTATTTTTAAATTAATTGCTTTTCCTGTTGAGATTTGTTATTTATTCGTCGGCAACCAATATTTAGTTGACGTTCAGGATGATCGACTGCCTCAATGTTGGACCTTCATCTAAGCTTCCTCTAGGAAAGATAACTTTTGGGTATTATTTCCTTTTTAAAATCGATAATTACATGATCTTATTTTCATCCATGAAGGTGTTCATAGACATTAAGCGAGGAAATGGAAAATGGTCCCATAATACCAGATTTACAAATCGCACCTACTTGATTCTATATGGTAAAACATGGAAATTCAAACCTATTTGAGGTTGGCTTTTGTACATGTCCATTGAGGAAATGGAAAAAGGAATTTGTTCTTTTTAGTTCAACTGTTTTAATTTATTCTTTTCAGATGATTTTCGGGATTCGATTGAGGAAATTGAAATAAGGTTGATAAATGCTGATAACGACATGGATAAACTGCATACTACTCTTTCATAGGTTTAATTTTGTTCCAAATCGAAAAAAGTTGTTGATTTAAAATTAAATTTACTTTTCGGATGATTAATTCGACTATCTAATTATGCAGCAATCCATTGATATTACTGTTTATTGGAGGCACTTCACCTTTGCCCAATGAAGCAAATGTTATGGTCACTATTAGTATAGTTCTGCTCCCTGATGCTTCTGACGGAATCAATATGATTTTGCCCTCCAATTCCAAGTATGTTTTATTTTCTATATGTTGCATGTTTTTGTTTTGTTTGTTACCTAGAATGTCTGTTTGGCACGGTAGGCTTCATTAATAAACGTACAATAAAAGCTTCAATATTCAATCAACATATACGAAGTGCTCGAAAAAATTATTTAACGTTGGTTTCTCATTTGGTTTGAAGATTTATACGATATTTAAGCTTAAAAAGTATCATAATTTACTTCGAATCCTGAAAAATACATTTCATTATTTCAATACATCTTTCCTCAGAAGTTTACATATAGGGTTTGATTCACATTACAGACTCCAGAACATTGCCATTGTTATATATGCAAAGTTCAGTTTGATTACATAGTCCTACTGTCTTTGAATTTGTCATTGAATTTAGTTTTTTGGACGCTTGGTTATAAGCCAAGTATCATCATCAGTCTTTCTAAGGGTAAAACTGCATATAACTTGCAGCGTCGAAAACTCACTCAAATGCCAGCTTTATGCACTCATAGATAGATGATGATGAAGTTGTGAAGTTTATATAAACACAAATATTATATTATAGTTTTTAAGAAGCAGATTGTATATATGCTTTAAATGGATGGTTGTGTGATGCTTGCTTAATGAAAGGATTTTATTATGTGCAAACTGGATATCTAAGTAGTCTACCTTAACTATGTCATTATCCTACTAAGGTAAAAAGTTCATTCAATGTTTATAGTTTTCCATTTAACTATAGATATGCTAATATGTAATAAATAATAAGGTTAACTTCTTTCTGTTCTATCGGGTCAATACTTTCCATCTTACTTGAGTTGCGATATTACAGTAAATGTCAGTGGTGAAATCATCGACGACAATGTTTAGGTATGGTGAATGGGTTGCGATAGAAAATGTCAGTGGAAGAGTGACGATAGGAGCGGTTACAGTGAACGGAAGTAGGTGAGAGTTTCCAAGTAATTTGCATGAGAAGAACGGTTGGAGAAGAAGGCAGCACGTGATATGTTATATATGGCAGTAGTTGTCACCAGCCTTTACAAAATGTTTATCATCTCACAAGCATGGAAAAAAGTGATGTAATGGGCTTTTTTGGAGGATATTTAGCGACGGGAAAGAAGGGATATTACTCTGTCTGTTATGAGTGGTTTCAAGCAGCTTGGAAATTTGTTGTACATAGTTGTAGTTTAATATTGTTTAGGTACATACGGCCTATTATTGCTTGGGCTGTATTTTTTGCGGCACTTTGTAATGTTATTGAAAGCAATAAAAATTATTCCATTTTCACCTTTCATATGCTAATATAGATAAGTTCTTAGCATGATGTCAGCACGCAATTTTTATTAGAAAAATTGGGTTTTTATTGTGACAGCAGGATGAAAACACATCTTTGAGATTTGCTTCTTTCTTTCCTAAATTTTACTATTCATTACTGCTAAAAGAATTATTTAACAGGAACTAAGTGCAGAGGTAATTATATTCTTAGTTAAATTAGGTAATATTGATTTGCATATTCATTTTTTGCATTAAAAAGTTTTAGTGTTGGTTATAATTGTACTTTCAATTATGTGTGACTTTGAATAGTATTTTCTTTGACTTTATAATATTATGTAAGGAGAAGCACCCTTACTTACAATTCATTTAAATTTCATCCATTTTAAAAGTGAGTGTTCATATCACTAAATTTGAAAGTGATTGACAGTTAGTACTTAAAGAACAAGGTGATTTTTTGTAATCAATTTTTTTATGCTGTATTTGATTTTATTTCACTAAATATTATATTTAACAATCTTATACTAATGACCTTTACCGTCCACTTCAATAAGGCAGTGCCTATGAGTTCAGTACATTAGTTTTCCCCTGTCATTTTAGTTTCCATTCCAATACAATGTTTTTCAAGGAGAAGCATGTGCTGAGAGATATTTGGTTAATCAGTTTAAGCATGTCACTTTATTATACCTGCTCTTTACCTGCACGTGTGCCAAAGTTGGGTATTTTTTGTGGTTTAATACTATGTTTATATGTTGGCGCCTATTTTACATTGATTAGATATTGAATACTTTTGGCGATTTGTAATAAATTTGATACTTTATACTTTTACGTAATATGTATTATTTATATTGCCTTAACTATGTGCTTCTAAAACTTATTCCTTCTTACATGAGCATAAACGAAACAAAAGCATCTATTCAAATTGTTCCTTCTGAGCACAACACAGATTTACTAATTTTACTAACTTAGTCTCATTCACATTTTGACAAATGGTTGATTTTTGCATGTACACGAATAAAAAAATGCAACATTACGTACATGTTAGTCATTTTGTAAAATCCAAAAAACCTTACAAATAGCATTTGTTAATACAAATTCATCTTGGACACGTGCATTTCTAACTTGCAACCCATTTTTCCATCTCTCACAGATCGAAGAGTGCGATAAAGCTATCGAGCGTTTTCTTGCACAACGTTCTCAACGCTAATTGCGCTGCTTGCTACAACAACATTTGGTGCTCCTACTGCTCCACCAGATATTTTCTCCACCTGCAACTTCCAATAACCTACCTACCATGACTCCTCTGCTCTATAACATTTAGTACACTATATAATGTACTGTCCGTCTACCCAAATATTTACTGTACTGCTCGCTTATTTTCTTCACCACTAATAACAACCCGTACTCTATTGTACCAACTTACGTTGACTATTAATTACATGCTTCCTCTGCAATTATTATATTCTACTTAAACTTAGTTTTCAATGCTCCTTTTGCTAGATTTCACAAACCTACAAGTTAGTTCATCCAATTAACATACATTTATATAAATGTAACAACAATTTTTTATCGTTCACCAGTCATCATATTTCATAGTTTGCAAACAAAACCAACTGCCCAATTAACATCAAGTACATATATTATTCTCTACGGTAAATTAACAAAAACAAAAAAATTAATTAAATTAGGTTGCAGTTGGAACAATTACTCCACCTACCTACACACCCTCTAATACTCTACTGTACAATGATACGTCAGTTTATTCACACATATATTTTAGTACGACTAAAATTTAATACTTTAATTCTACTTGGTTGCCATATCAGTTCCTCCTTTTCCTCCACAGTACCTAACACTTTACCATACTCTATAACAACTAAACAACTATAACAAACATAAAATTTGCTCTCTCCCCATTACACACACGTCCAACGGACGTGCCACCATACTCGTATATATATATATACAACCACTTAAATTTTGTAATCTTATTTGATTATAATAATTACAACATTTCAGCTTAATATACTATAATAATTTAGAAATATTATTTCTTTTTATATATCAAAATATAATCTTATGTAGAAATTGTTTTAAAATCATTTTTAAAATCATTATATAAGAAAATAACAAGTATGCCCTCATATATAATACACTCAACTCATTCTAGGGTACTATTGACCCTATCTCTAATGAGTAATACCCACCAGAGCCATGGTTCTCACTTAACCTTCAGCTCTGATACCACGTGTAACGACCGGGCGGTTTTCGACCCCCGAAAATCGACACTAATACGTTCACTATATAGAGTGTCGAGCAATCGAGTGCCGGAAATACCCGATTGTTAGGGTTAAAGAAAAGAGATAGAAGAAGAAACAGAAATAACAACAACACGGAATCACATTCGCAGCGGAACAAAATATAATATACCATAACAACATTTTATACAAAGGAAAACTGTAACTGTTAAGATACATGCAAGTTATCAGGGTACAACCATCAACATATAAATCTGGACAGTTATGATAACTTGTCCCTAAATGCTGAATATACAGCCTACAATACACAGCGGAATATAATCAAATACGTGTAATACGTCTCTGCCATCCAGCTCGTCTCTTGAGCTCCAAAGGCGTCCTAACCTGAAACTGTAATACTCGGTCTGACCCGAGCATTACAATAAAGTAACACCCGAGTCAGGCTGGAAACCAGCGTGAGTAAAACCGACTTAATTTGAAATACTTAAGTTATAAAAATTCTTCGAAAAACCAAGGTAACTCGAACAAACACGACGAGTTTTTATCTTATTATAACCCAAACACTTTTTTTTCAGAAATCCATCGATATTTTTATAGTGTCTAAGTACAATCCTTGTTTAAAATAGTCGAATTTGTTACATTTAAACAAAATCCGGTCTATTAGACTCTATAATTAAACCCATAAAGGTTCACGGTGATATTTTGATCGAAGTGGTTTTCGTATAATGTAGATATCCGATTTCCGGTCTCATCGAACCCAAATAATAAATTTTAAAGGCAAATTGACTAGCTAACAATTTCACAATCAGGGTGACACTATTACATATGGAAATTCATTCCATATATCCACTTTATCAAGACCAGTCCATCAAAATAATTTTCTTGTAATCATTTCTTTTTTTTTGAAATTGAAATATTGGTCGGTACAAGTCGATTTACTTTCAATATAACGCGTCAACGTTTTATTTTAACCTTTTTTAAAATTTGTTTGGCTACTAAATGGGACAGACAGTAGACTATTTGAAATCGATATCCAAATACAAGTCAAAATATAGATCATTAACTTAACCAACGATTAATAATTGATATTAAATCAGCTTACAATTCAGAATAGAATTGTTTCCAAACAATTGAGTCGAATTATATATTTTAATCCAAATTACTTGTTAATCAAAGAAATTAAATAAAATAATTTATTCTTAATTAATTCAAATTAAACAATTCATTTAATAATGAATTAATTATCCTATAATTAATTTAAATAAGAAGTTACTTATTTATCTACTTTACTTATAAATAAAAGAAACATTTAATTTTGCATTGCAGAAACTCGACGATATCGGTTCCTATGAAAATATCTTACGATAGGAACTCTTCTTAAGAATCTACTCGTCCATGGGATTTAAAATGAAGAAGAAAAACATATTTAAATTTTAAAGTTATTAGATAAAACAAATATATTTTTTTCCCTTTATCCTCTTTTTTTTTACTTTTCGACCCAAACAAATTCAAACCGGCCCAATCTATTTTCTCCTCCTCCTTCTTTTCTTTTTTTCTGAAATTGAAATATTGGTCGGTACAAGTCGATTTACTTTCAATATAACGCGTCAACTTTTATTTTAACTTTTTTTAAAATTTGTTTGGCTACTAAATGGGACAGACAGTAGACTATTTGAAATCGATATCCAAATACAAGTCAAAATATAGATCATTAACTTAACCAACGATTAATAATTGATATTAAATCAGCTTACAATTCAGAATAGAATTGTTTCCAAACAATTGAGTCGAATTATATATTTTAATCCAAATTACTTGTTAATCAAAGAAATTAAATAAAATAATTTATTCTTAATTAATTCAAATTAAACAATTCATTTAATAATGAATTAATTATCCTATAATTAATTTAAATAAGAAGTTACTTATTTATCTACTTTACTTATAAAAAAAAGAAACATTTAATTTTGCATTGCAGAAACTCGACGATATCGGTTCCTATGAAAATATCTTACGATAGGAACTCTTCTTAAGAATCTACTCGTCCATGGGATTTAAAATGAAGAAGAAAAACATATTTAAATTTTAAAGTTTTAAA
Organism: Allium fistulosum; assembly: GCA_030737815.1. Lineage (NCBI taxonomy): Eukaryota > Viridiplantae > Streptophyta > Magnoliopsida > Asparagales > Amaryllidaceae > Allium > Allium fistulosum. Next base: position 488,860,820 of record CM060905.1, on the reverse strand, counting down.
CCGACCCAAGCGTGCATGAAGATGTGCACATGCACATTCCCTCTGGCTATCGAGAACCGCCGCCGACCATCCTCTCCAATCGCCTCCGATACCCATGTCTCGCTTACGCCCCTGGAAACCTCTACGCGACCCAGTTCGAAAATTCGAACTTTCAAACCCAACTGGAAACAAGACGTGCCTGCTTAACCACCTCGCCACACCACCTTCGACCACCAACACCCACCAGACTTCGCCCCTAGCGTCGCCAAAACCTCCTCCATCTTTTCCCCCATATGCGGACCTTCTTTTCTTCCCATACAGTTTGCCATTCCCATGAAATACGAGACCACACAACGACGACCTAAAACCCTACTCCAACCACGTCTCGCCTCCACACGCCACCAGAAATTGCCGCACCATTTTTCTCAGGTGCCTCATCACCCAAACCTTCCCCACGACCAATGATTTGCCGCGAAATCATCCCAGTCGCCTAAATTCGCCAATTTCCCCAATTCCGTTCATCACTCCATTTCTTCCTCTCTACCAAACTAAAAATCCCCAAACAACTCTTAAAAATCATGCATTTCAATGGCGATCTCATCTATATACTCCATTCGTTAAATTGTGTTAATTGAATTCTTGCCATAACTGACCTACTCACTGTAATATTGATTTTTCTTTCTCCATGTTCAATGAATCTCAACGAAATAAAGTTTAGTGTTCTTCATTCAAAAACAAACAAATTTCGTTATGGAGTTATGTTTTAAAACTCAACAGATGTTGAGGTATTAATTTTTGAAGTGGGTGCTTACCTTTTTATAAAAAGAAAAAGAAATTGTCGGAGGAGCTTAAGAAGAAGAACAGAATCCAAGTGCAGGTGAAACTAACCCTATCAACACACATATACCTACACATACATAACCAACAGATACATGTATATTTGAAAATAGGACAAACGATTCATCCATACACAGTTGAATGCATATATTTGGAATAACCAATTAAAGAAAAATTTAATGCTCTACTCGGTATTATAAAAGAAATGATGAACTGCTGCTGTGCTCTGTTTTGCTCTTGCCTCAAGCTTTGATTATATTTTAAATGGCAGCACTTGGTTTCTTTTTTTCTTTTTTTTTCTTTTTTTAAAGGAACATGAACCAGTATAAGCTCGGCCAAGGGTGTAAATATATAGGAGAGGATGGGAAGACACTATGGCAAGAAGGTGGCTGATGCTTTTCTTGTACAGGCTTTTTACATATATTTTTTTCTTTTGATTTGCTGATTTGATTTTCATGAGACTTGATTTTGATTTTTTATAAGTGATTTGATTTCACCTTTGACCTGATTTCTTTTATGGATTTGATTTTATATGACTTGATTAAATGTTTTGTATGCTTAAATTTAATGCTTGTCATGATGATGTTCCCTTATGTTTTTATATTTACATTTATATATGTATATATAGATATGCATACATTTACACTATTTAATCATAAACACATTTGTATACATGTATACATATACTTATACTCATAGTTTGAAATTTTCCATTATGAAGCTTGTACATTCATGTATATATACTTATTTACATATACAATATTTTTATAAATATATATATCTACTTATTCACTATTTTATATAACATATATACATATACATTTACCTACATAAATTTGTCATCATATATATATTTACATTTAACACCTTCACTATTCCATATAATATATATATACACATATACTTATGTATATTTTATCATATATATATATATATATATATATATTTACACATTATTCCCTATTTACATATACATTACTTCATATGGGCATATATATACATATATGTGAACCTATATACTTATATATTTTTTCAAACATCATAAAGATTATATATATATACACTTATATGGATATTCCATCTTAAATTTTAATGGTGGAGTTTATATATATATTTATATAATTTATCATATCCAGAAAGTTATAATTTAAAATTAAATGTAGTTTTAATCAATATATAAATTCAGATATTTTAAATATCAGAAAACTCATCTATTCGACTTATAAAAATCAATATTTCAACAATTTAAATTAGTTAATCACCCAATAACAGGTGTCAAAAATCCGGATCGTTACAAACCCCGATGATAGAACCAAAATATGGTCATGCTTATAACAGTGATGCGACCCCAAAAAAATAATAATATACACTGGTTATTGAGTTCTATAAAATCACAAAAACATCGTCGTGCTTATAAATCGTCAAACGGCAATTTAAATATTTTCCAAATTAAAAATTATTGAAAAATCAAATAAATTGAATTAAATATACGTCAATAAAAATCGAGTCGAAATATTAACAATAAATTTTCTGATTATTTATTTGAACCATATTTTATTGTTAATAAATTTACAAAGGGATTCACTGATAGCATTTAGTAATTTAAAAGGATTTAAATAAGTCCCTTAAATCCATTAAATAAATATTCAAGTAAAAATCCAGATATTTAAATCATTATATATAAAAAATAAGTCCATAATTCCAATATTTAAATTACTATTAAAATATTTATTCATAATTCAAAGATTTTAAACAATCCTATAATTTAATTCAAGTTTTAAAGCTTTTAAACCAATATTTCAATAACTAAAATTAATTAATATTCAAAATTAAATGACCAAAATCCCAGGTTGTTACACTTTCCAATTATAAAATTAATTATATATCAATAGTCAATTTAATTCCCTTTGATGTTAATTAAATCAGCTCCTGATCTTTATAATATATATATATATATATATATATTCCTTCAATTACAATCTAGTAACCCAATACTACAGACTGGAAAATTTGACCTATTCATTTATAACTTCAACAACTGAACTAAAAGATAAACATATTATCAAATTAACTAAATGATGCACTTACTTTTGGGAATTTATAAAAAGTAATCTTTTTAAGCTAAGAATTTATTTTTAAAAGTAAAAATATTAAAAAAATCAATCTATCAATTTTTCTAAACTAAAATTGAAAACATAGGCTAGAATCAATAGTTTCACTACTCAACCTTCTAACTTTTGCTTTTATTATATCATTTAAGTTTATAAATTATATAATAAGTTATGCAAACTAATAATTATATATATATATATATATATATTTACATATATAGTATGCATTGCATCATTTTACTATATTGGATTCTCAAAAATCTTGACTCTTTAACAATGAATCTTCCAACTTTGATGATTCCAACTGCCTAAACACTATCCTTGTAAGAAACTATGCTAATAATATGAATAGGGATTACATAACACGATCTGATAAAGGTAAATTTGACAATAAGTTTTAAGTATAACTAAAAACTATCTTAATCCATTATATAATAAAATTTATATTAAGATAAAGGTGGACTCAAATTGATTAGCACTAAAGAGAATTGATCATAATTGATTCTAAGAAGCCAAATTAAATGAATTTAGTACCCATTAATTCTTTTTATTAGTTGCACGATAATAATATTTGATGTGATCATTTTTATAAACTTATCCAACGCATGAAAAATAAAAACAATGGAATTTCAAACTAACTTTATGAATAATCGTCATTGATAATTTACCTCAATGCTCCATAAGATCCCAATTGGGCGATCAAACAGCGCCATTTGAAAATGTAGTGAGTTCTAGATTGACAAAGATGTTCAATATAAGATTTTACAAAAAATAAATTTAATCCATGTAAGAGTATATAAAACATTTAAATAAAAAAAGTTAAAAGAACACATATTTTGAATTGAAATTTTAACCACCTTTCAAAGTTACCTACTGTAGGTAGATTAAAAGTAAACAATATACAAATCAAACCAAAATAACAAAAATCAAATGGAAGTAAACATAGAAAAAAAAGTAAGAAGAGAACGAGTTTTAGGCACAAGAACTCGAAGCAAAGATTTGAAATCAAAAACTGCAATTTCAACCTCAAATTAAACGAAAGGACAAATAATAAAAAACTAACCTTTAAATCAAGCTCAATCGATCCAGTAAAACTTTTTCTTTTGGAAAAGGCCGGTATAAAAACAATCACTACAAAACATGAAAATAATTATATATATTTTAAGACGAATACGAAGTGAAGAGTTATTGACGAATTCAACCAAATTCTAGTTCAATGAAAAAGAATTAAAGAGATTGATTGTTTGGAAAGTATATTTAATTTTATTTTGATTGAGAGTAAACTGGTTTTTCGAATTGTAGCCACATATGAAACTAGAAAATGGGAAGAAACAAAGTTGTGAGAAAAAATGAAATGGAAGTGGAAGAATTAGGAGATGTGAAGGGTTTGAGTAAATATAAAAATAATGAATGAAGGATTAATGCAAATGAAAATAAGAATACAAATAGTCCAAGATTGAATATTTTATTTTATTATATTAATATACATGAAATGTTCATCATGCTAAATGCATTAATGGTATCATTTTTTTCTTCATGTATGTTAATGGTATCATTACATCTGAGATGTACAAAAATAAAATTATAAGGGTCCAAACGTAAATAGTTCCTCAAATTGCTGAGAAGTAAGTATTTAGGATGAGAAGAACTTTGTTTATAAAAAAATAATTGATGGGGATGATAAAAAAATCATGAATGAGATTGGCATTAATCTTAGCGGGTAAATGGAAAAAGTTTAGGAACGGTAACTTTTTAAAATTAATTGGTGAATTTATTTTAGAATGGGATAGGGGTGAATAGCTAAAAATCAAGGGGTCAAAATATGAAAAAAGTTGATCGAATTAAGGAGAGATGGGCACTTGAATTAATACAGCTCAAATCCCAATTTATAGTTAATTCCAATTATGTCCAATTAATTAAAATTCATGTCTTTCAACTTTTTGTAACGACCTAACTTTTGACCTTCAGAAGTTGACACTAATACATCAACGGTATTCACGTGTCGAGTTTCCAAGTGCCGGAAAGACATATTGTTGGGGGAAAAACAAAGAAAAGACAAAACAGAATCTCACATCATGGTGAGTAACATATAATACACAACATATCTTTACAAAGAAAAAATTGAAATTTATTATACATATTCAATCAGAGTCAACTGATCAATCAATAGCATGGACAGTTATAACAACCTATCCTCACAATTGTCGTTAAATAAACAATTAATGCAGCGGAAAATAAAATATAGGTGAATACGACTTGGAGGCATCCATCTCGTCTCCTGAAGCTCCCGGTATCCAAACTAAATATGTAGATATACTCGGTTTGACCTGACCATTATAAGAAAAATAACGCCCGGATCAGTTTGGTAAACCAGCGTGAGAAACATACCTCAATTGAATTTTAATGTTATAAAAATCTTTTGAAAATAAAGGTATCTTGTAAGACCATCTCGCACGTAAACACAGACGGTTTTTTACCTTACGATAACCAAAACATTTCTATAGAAAATCCAGTGATATTATAATAATGTCTAGGATACAAATACATATTAATCATAGCCAAAATTGTTACATTATTGAATTCCAGCATAATAGGTATACAATCAAATCTGAAGGCTCGTATTGGAGAATAGATATGAAAGGATAAGTGTCTACCCGCCGAATCCGTACACATCTAGATAAAATGTACAGGAGGTCACAATCGCAATTGCACCTCAGCTACTCGGGACCGGCACTACCCCATACTGGATAGCACCGAATATGATCACCCCTATGGTTGATCAGCAACCATAATGGGCCCTGAAACATACAAAAATATCGATAGTAGATCTTGGGATGATCAAAACCTAATGGAAGCGACCCACATAGCCCTGTCGCCTGTCCCTGCTTTAGTCATTTTTCTCGATATAAACACAATTTAGGACAAATATAATCATATATAATTTAAAAAAAATCATTGCAAAACATGAATATAATCATATATAATTTAAGACGAATATGGAGTGAAGAGTTATTGACGAATTCAACCAAATTCTTGTTCAATGAAAACGAATTAAAGAGATTTATTGTTTGGAAAGTATATTCAATTTTATTTTGATTGAGAGTAAAATGGTTTTTCGAATTGTAACCATATGTAAAACTGGAAAATGGGAAGAAACAAAATTGTGAGAAAAAATGAAACGGAAGTGAAAGAATTAGGAAATGAGAAGTGTCTGAGTAAATATAAAAATAATGAATAAAGAATTAATGCAGATGAAAATAAGAATACAAATAGTCCAAGACTGAATATTTCATTTAATTATATTAATATATATGGAAAGTTTATCATGTTAAATGCACTAATGGTACCATTTTTTTTTCCTTCATGTATAATGGTATCATTTCATCTGAGATGTTTGAAACTAAAATTATAAGGGTCCAAATGTAAATAGTTCCTTAAATTACTAAGAAGTAAGTATTTAGGATGAGAAGAATTATGGAAAGTGTGTACTAAAGGCCAAATATCCTCTTTATATATAATAATAATAGAATATGATGTTATACTGAGATAAATGTGGACTCAAATTGATTAGCACTAAAGTGAATTTATAATAATTAATTCTATGAAATCAAATTAAATGAATTTAATACCTATTAATTCCTTTAATTAGTTGCATGATAATAATATTTGATATGATCATTTATATAAACTTCTCCAAAGCACAAAAAATAAAAACAATGTAATTTCAAACTAACTTTATAAATAATCATTGAGAATTAACTCAATGCTCAGTAAGATCCCAAAAAGGCGATCAAACAACACGATCTGAAAATGTAGTGAGTTCTAGATTGATAAAGATGGTTAATATAAGATTTTACAAAAAATGAGTTTAATCCATGTAAGAGTACATAAAACATTTAATTAAAAAAGTTCGAAGTACACATATTTTGAATTGAACTTTTAAGAACATCTCAAAGTTACCTACTGTAGCTAGATTAAACGTAAACAATATACAAAATCATACCGAAATAACAAAATTCAAACGAAAGTAAACACCGAAACAAAAATTTAAGAACAAAACAATTTTTTTAATTTTTCATGTAATAGATTTTACAAATCAATCTGGGATTCTATGGTATCCATATATTTGCAAATATAGTAACTATCACAAGACAAATGAAGGGGACCATATTTAAACTATAAAAACTGGAACAAAAAAAAAGAAGAAAACCAAGTTTTAGGCACAAAAGCTCGAAGCAAAGATTTGAAATCAAAACTACAATATCAACCTCAAATTAAATGAAAAGACAAATAATAAAAACCTAACATTTAAATCAACCTCAATTGATTCATAAGCTGTGTTTTTTGGAAAGAACCGGTATAAACACAATCGCTACAAAACATGAATAAAATCATATATAATTTAAGATGAATACGAAGTGAAGAGCTATTAATGAATTCAATCAAATTCTAGTTCAATGGAAAAGAATTAAAGAGATTGATTATTTGGAAAGTATCTTTAGTTTTATCTTAATTGAGAGTAGAATGTTTTTTTGAATTGTAGCCTATATATGAAACTAGAAAATGGGAAGAAACAAAGTCGTGAGAAAAACTGAGCCGGAAGTAAAATGATTAGGAGATGAGAAGTGTTTGAGTAAATATAAAAATAACGAATGAAGGATTAATGCAGATGTGTAACATCCCACTACTATTTTAATATGTAGCACTAAATTTTGTTAAAAAAAAGTAATAAATAAATAAAATAAAAATAGTTATGGATATAAAATAAAATTTGGAGTAAAACGCCATGAGCGGAATTGTAATCGAAGACAAAATTGCGGTAGGGCAATATCGCGGTTAAGAGTATAAAAATTTATTTGAGGAGTATAAAATTATTTACTGAAAAATAAAATAAATGGCTTTATTTTCATTCGACCTCACCTCTGGATACTTTTCTCTTTCATGATTATAAATTAACTTATACGTTTAACTTTCTCTTGAGGTACTCTCTACCTATATAAGCACCGCATCCTAACATAAGAAAACTCACACTATTCTATCCCTTTTCATTTTCATCAGACTGCGCAAATCAATGTGAGTATAATTTTTTTCTTTCTCTTCTGTGTCCGTGCTTTAGTTCCATCTCCTGTTCAAGTTAATATCAGTGCACATATATATTTCATTGTTCCATTTCAACATTAGTCCATAGGTTCTTTTTTTTTCTTGACTAAATAAAACGATAGTTTCAGTATACGATGTTCTTGAATATGAACAGCAAAGAAAAACGTGAGTATGCTTTCCTTTTAAAATACCTTCAGCGAATTTACTTATGTTATTGTTAATTGTTTTGTTCTGTCCTCTGTATATAACAATCGGATTGTTCTTAACAAAGTCACTGAATAAATATGTATATATTTTATTTTTGGGAGTATACTTTCGTAGCTTTAATGCAAAGCTTTAGTGTCCACTTCCTTCGTCGCTTATATCTAAGCAAACTACCCATCAGAGTTTGGTTTATATTTACACGTATGTAAAATTTCATGCATCCACTTATTTTAGGTTGGAGCAAAGCATAACTGTGAACAAAAGATATAATTATGTGTCCACTTATATATATTAAATTTATTTCTATACCCAGGTGAAACATTTATGATAACTAGACTTATGATTCAAAGTGAAGTGAGTAATGAGTATAATAAATATTAAGGGTATACGTGAGTTGCAAAACATTTGTATAAAGTGTACGTAAATTTGAGTCAAAGTTTGCATCTTTATATACTTACTTTTAATACTAAATTTTAATTTATGTCAAAAACTACATTACATGAGACATGCATGCTTTATAATATTATGAACATGCTTGCTTTAGTCTATAGTAAAATGAACGTGCATGCTTGTTTTGTAATATAATGAACACTATCCATGCAAACTTTATAAAACAAGTTTTGTTTCGAAACTTTAATTATTAGTAACTCAAAATCTATGATGATTTTGAGCATGCAACCAAATGGAAATATATAAAGGGAAGTGAGGCGAACAAATCGACTAGCTTTCGCATAACTGACGGACCCCGTGGTGATCAGAAATGACACCGTTAAGTCCGCGTCCGTATGGTGAACGGGAGCGTTTAAGCCAAAATGGTACGTACCAGCAGGACCGTATTGCGTAGCAGAACACGACAATGGTCTCAGTTCGATCGTCGAAGGTGTGTAGAGGTGTGTCCATGACCAAAACGTTTTAGAGTATGACGCTACGCGATATTCCGTTCGCGTATGGACCGCGAACGACCGAAATAAAAATACGATCGCGTACGATAACGTTACGCGATCACAAAACAGTAATAAAATAAACCAGTTAACTTATTCTGTAAATTGCAAAAGAACCGGCGTTTGATGCAAAATGCGTCAACCGAAAATATTTTATTTTCCAAATTTAAAATTATGGAAAAATTCTATAAATTAAATTAAAATGACGTCATCAAAAATCAAATCTTAATTTGAAACGTACATTTTATTATAATTTAATTCAAATCCGATGAAATTCTTCCAAGTTATGTTTACATGTTATGTTTATGAATGTTCATTATATATATGATGCTATATACTGCAAGTTAATGCTATGTTGCACGAACACAACATTTATATGTGATACAAAAATAGAAAACGATACCATTTTGGGGATAAATGGTATATTGGGAAGTTAAATACAAAAGAATTTGAATGAATTTAACCGATGAAGCAAACGAGACGAGGTGAGACTACTAGACGCTAGAATCCATCCTAGCAGACAGATTCGAGGTCGTTCCCTGAATCGTGACGACCTGGTCCCTCGTCACTTATTGTCCAAATGATCTGTTGCACGGACACAACCACGGTGACAGGCGCAGTGCAAACGGGAAACGAGGAAGAATCGAGAGTAATCTCATTGATGGATATGTAGTGAAACAAAGAAGAAGATTACAGCACAACGGGGTGAGCGCCAATGGTGAAAAGGAAAAGGTAGTGCAACTAATAGATCGTGTAGGGGTACCCACAATTTCTGATCGAAAGATATACGGATGAAAAAGGCCGTGATATCGGTTCGATATAGATTCCAGTAAGAGTGAAAAATGAATAGGATTCACTAGTAATTCCAGACCTCGTATATGAATAACTTGACAATGAAATGTCTATTGAATAATGAATGCAACTTAGAAATGAATAGAATGTGATATCCCGGTTGATTAGAGTTGCAACTGTGATTTACTTTAAATAGTGCCATGACACGTGTATTGAATTGAAATAATTTAATGGGATGTGGGCGGGTTTAGATTATGGAGTGTATGACATATTTATTTCTTTTAATGTCACATATATAACCCGACTCCACAATTTATATGAATCATTGTTACACTATTATACTCACAGCTAGATTTATAGCCTGACTCGAGGTTTTGTTTTTAACAACTCCTCGGGTAAGACCGAGGCTTTTCAGGATGATTACCTTTTCACGTTTTGAGGTGATTTCATACGACATTGAGATGGACGGCAACTGGCATACAATATATAAATTTAAGGTAGTTATAGATTTAGAGCTTCACGGACGCACGCTTACTACATGCCTCAAAGGAACTGTTAAAGACATATGGAGGAGAGATGTTAGGGAGATACATTTAGAGTCCGTTGAACTATGCTAAGTTGATTTTGTGTAGTCATGTCATATGTCCTTTGTATATATTTGTCTGTGTATGTATTAGGACGCCATTTTTGGGGTAGTTATGTATAGTATGCTTGATGACTTAGTTATAGACATATGGTGATAGTCTAACATCTGTTTGTACCTATGTATATGTGTATATATATATCTCTATCTTTTTGGTCCGTTGTTTTATGAAACCATTATATATTGTGTTCTGATATGTGATTTAGATACAAATTTTTTGAACTCGTGTATACTACATTGTGTCGAGATGAGATATGTATCATTTCAGAGATGTTTAGGTACTTTAAACGTATCTATGTTGATCCATAGTAGTGTAGATGAGAGATCGCTCCTTTAGTGCCCATTGATCCGAGCTATCGGACGGTAAACTCCCTCTGATATTTCGGTCACTAGAGCCGAGGCATCACAGCAAGGTATCAGAGCGAGGATTTAAAAGAATTTGTATAAATTAGTAATCAGAACACATTTGACTATAAGGGAGTCGGACTTAGTATGTTACCAAGTCAGTATAACCCCACGGGAATTGGGATTAACTCATATAGGTAATAGACGAGTTCTAATGAATGTTTTAAAGGGAAAACATTGGGATAATACTTGATACGTATTTGTGTTACATACGTAATTGTTAGTGAAATTTTATTATATAATAAAATGACAAATGTTCTTTATCAAAAAATGGTAGGACCAGGTAGACCCAGAACAGGCTCGACAGTTGAATCACCAAATGGTCAATCAAGCAATCAAAATGTACTTTTAACTATGGTTCAATGGGTCAAAGTCATGAAGCGTGTTCAAGATATGGGCATGCTCAGAGACAATAATCAAAATCCTGGATCGGAGTTTACCAAGCTCTGCAAAGACTACTCAAGTCTAGGTGGTAAACCCTTCTTAGGAAATGAAGGCATAATGGGATCATGCATGGCTGAGAACATGCAAAAGAATCTTTGGAGATCTGAATCTGTCCAATCAGGACAAGAGAAGGTTAGTATCTCGACAGTTACAAGGAGGTGCCTTAGATTGGTATGAAGCCATAACTGCTGCAACTCCAGAGGAAGACATATCTTGGCAAGAATTCAAAGATATTTTCAAAGCCCATTTTCTGCCTGAAGCAGAGAGAGCAGCACTTCTTCGAAAATTTATTGACCTTACTCAGAAAAATTTATCTATAACTGAGTATGTCAATTAGTTTAACGCACTATCGAAGTATGGAGTAGCACTCATTAGCACCCCATTGGAAAAGAATGAGAAGTTTGTGCTTGGTCTAAATAATGAACTGAGAGATAAGTAACTTACTCAACTCAGATTTCTGTTTAAGGAGATTGTGGATATGGATTTAAGATTTGAAAAGGTACGAGAGCGAGATTCGGTTTCTGAAAGTCAACCTACTCAGAAAAGCCAGCAACAAAGGAAGAGGCCATTCTTCTCGAAGAAGAATGCAAAATTTTAAAAGAATAAGCGACCATTCCAACCTAAGCAAGAGGACCAGAAGAAGCAACAAGCTAAAGAACAAGTGGAATGTTACTCATGTGGAAAGAAGGGTCATTATGCCAATGAATGTAGAAACACAGGTCAAGGTCCTATGAAGAAATTCTACAATTGCAATGAAATGGGACATATAGCGAGACAATGCATGAAGCCGAAGAAGCAGACTCAAGGGAAAATGTTCGCACTAGATGGTCCCAGTTCAATGAAACCAGATGAGGGAAAACAAGCTTCGATCCTAGAAGGTACTATTTTATGGCATGGATTATATATTAGAATTCTTTTCGACATGGGTGCATCACATTCATTTATATCGAAAGGAATAGTAGAAAAGTTAAAATTGGATGTTTCTTCTCTTAACAATTCTCTTAGGGTGGCCAATCCTATTGGAGGATGCATTACCCTGGAGATGAAATGTAGTGGAGTCGTAATTTGCTTATCTGGGTATTCTTTCTCATGTGATTTATTTATTATGGATTCGCTGAGTTATGGAGTAATTTTGGGAATGGACTGGCTCAAACACTATCAAGCTAAATTATATTGTTCGAAACGAGTAATCACTCTCCAACATCCCGATTACCCCAAGCGAATCCTTATACCTCTAGAAAGAGCAAATGCCAGTTCAGGTTATTCTTTATTTGCTTTGGAATCTAAAGAAGATGAAATAGGACGGATTCCAGTAGTTAGAGATTTTTTTGATATCTTTGAATCAGTTACTGGTCTACCACCACATCGAGCAGTTGAATTCAGGATAGATTTGAAACCTGGAACTCAACCTTTTAGTAGACCACCTAATCGAATGTGCCTTAGTGAGATGGAAGAATTAAGATCTCAAATAGAATATCTTGAGCAAAAGAATTTCATCAGAACTAGTAGTTCTCCTTGGGAAGCATCGGCTTTATTTGTTAAAAAGGCAGATGGATCTCTCCGACACTTTATAGATTACAGAAAATTGAATGACCATACTATCAAGAATAAATATCCACTACCAAGGATTGATGTAACGACCCGCTATTTTCGAACCATTCGCATCCACACATGTCGGACTTGAATTGCTCAAAATATCATATTGTTAATTTATATTTGGCAAAACTCAGCATATACAGTAAATAAATCAATCACAGAATCACAGACACAGAGTAATATAACAATAAGCAGCGGAATAGATAAATAGTAGTTCATGAAGCTACTATATAAACAATAGAGTTTGAAATAAAATACAATAGAATATCTCAAATACAATGTAGTCTCGAATACAAACAGATGACATTTCTGAACAAATCAATTAGAAAAGCAGAATAGATAAGACAGATCTTCAAGCAAAGCTCCAATCTCCAAAGGTGAGTCTCAAATGTTGTGACACTCAGTCTGACCTGAGCATAAAGCAAAACACAAATCACTCGAGTCAGGATTAACATTCTTATATAGTAAATTCAACTTAAGTGAAATGTCAACTGAAATACAATAACTTAAAGGATGTTTGGGATTTCCATCCTCTAAGGATCCGTGGAACTATCTACTATGTAGTAATATACGCTATTATAATATGTCTATAGTAAAGTAAACTATTAAAATAGCGTTAAGGCGTTACCTATATCCCCCTTAACACATTTTATATATTCCTATAGTCTATACAGTACCGTAACTCCCCCCCGTAAACTGGAGGGCTATCAGAGGGCACTCCATAGGTATGGTACAAACCAAACTCGTAGAAGGCGCGATAGGGCATGCGACAAGGCACTCGAGGCAATGCCAGGGTAGATATACCGTTTACGTATTCGGACTGGTGGTAACGCATAGCAGCTACTACCGCCCACCTCGTGACACACTCCCAAATCAAACGTGCACCCAATCAAATCACAAAGTAATATAATGGTATCGAAGGAATGTGCCCGATCGGAGGAATTACCTCACTTGGCCGGGCGTGGCTCCTATTTTAGCCACATCAAGCTGACTCACGGGAGTCAAGGCTACGTAAATACCATATAGAATCGTCGTCAAACCATCCTACTTCATTCTGGAATCTCCACCACGTACACAGTTGTTAAAGTGGTTTCGGTATTGGCAGAGAGTATGACAATATCCGATCCCGGTTTCTTTAACAACCAACCGCTTATTTCACACCGTGGTCATTTCATTTCAAATAGTTTATACTATTTATCAAAATATCATATTCATTTCAAACCCATATCAATTCGATACCATTTTTCACTTTAAATAATATCATTTCCATAATCGTAACAATTTCAAATTTATAACATTTTCGAAATCATAACACTTTGGAAACCATAACATTTTTGAAATCATAACACTTTGAAATCATAACTCTTTGGAAATCATAACACTTTGGATATTGAAAATAGTATATATATTAAAATGATTTATGTATTAAAATAGTTTTTATATATATTAAAATACTTTATATAATAAAAATAGTTCCTCAAATTTCATAAATCGATTCAAATCATTTTAAATTCCTAAAATTCAACTTAAATCAATTCCAGTTTAACTATTTCAATTTAAAGTTCAAAGATTCAAGTTTAAGTATTCAAACATTTACAATATAAATTTCACTTAATTTCAACATTTAACTTTAATTTTATTCAAATTGGAAAATATTCACTTAATCATTTTAATAACAATTTTAATAAAATCTCAATTTATAAATTTAAATCAATATTAAATATTCAGTCTCAATCTTATTTAAAATTGAGAATATTCATTTAATCAATTTTATCAAGTTATAAATCATATTTTTCAAAATCTCAAAAATCAATAAGTTTCAAGTCAATTTTATTTAAGTATAATTCTTAAACAAACACAATTTCAATTTCTTTCCAACTTTAATTTATTATAGTTATTACAAAAACTATTTTTAAAATATAATTTTAAATAAATACATAAACATATTATACACTAATTAAATTAAATCTTATTATTAAATGTATTTTGTATTAAATCTTGTTTTATATATTTTTAAAAATAATATAATTATAAGAAAATCTTAAAAATTATATTTTTTCAAAACTAACTTATAAATTTAAAATTTCCAAAACATATAAATTTAAAGATCTAAAATTTAGACATATATAAAAATAACATTTATATATATATTATATTTTAAAAATCAATATTTATTAAAACCATATATTTCCTTTCAAACCTTTGAAATCATTTTCAAAATCTAGACCAACGGTGTCCGTATATAATTTTCTATCCTATGGTCAAGTGATACAGATATTTATCATTTCAATCCGCAAATTAAATATTTACGGGTATATATCATTTCAACCCGCAATCCCAAATATTAAATTAAATGAAAATCGCTTAGGTTTATCATTTCAACCGATAACGATTTTCTCCTAATCTATAATATCATTCGGGTATGTATCATTTCAACCCATATGGAATTCTAAACTAACAGGGAACTTGCAAAGTGAGAACAAATATGATAAAATGTAGCATGTCAACAACTGACATATATCATCAGTAATAAATTTAATTATAATATAGATAACAGATAATGGTGTAAGATGTCACAGGTGAATAATTACAGAAAATGGCATATCATATACAACAATTAAATAATTAACAGTTTAAATTTAATAGCATATTTCAAATTGTCATTTCAATGCGAACTAAATTTATTAAATATAAGAATGTTAATCGTGAGTGATTGCTCACCTTTCAAGACAAGAGAGAGAACAAGACAAGCACACGGAATAAATCATGAATTCGAAAATCAACCAAATCCAACCGATAAATGTCAAAGTGAAGTAGCTGAACGCGGGTTGACAAACGAGGCTGATAATAAGGAATCGATGAAATGGATCAAAATCAGCTTGATATAAACTGAAACGAAATATGTTCTATATACATATATATTTCAAAATCAAATTTAAAACATATATCAAACTGTTAAAACTGTAAATAAATAAAGTATAAAACACGGTAACCGACATATAGCAGCATATTAAATCTTACATAAACTAACATATATAACTACATATTATGTAACTCATATAAACCAATCTTCATGTAAACTGACATAAACTACTATATAGACTAACATATATATTATATTTGAAACAATATCTATTGAAAATCACTATAACCTACTTTGTTATTATTATTATTATAAACCCTTATATATGTAAAACCAATATGGTATAATATACATAATACAGACTTAACATATGTCTATTCACAATAAAAATCCAAACAACATGTTACGTGTACTTTCTATATGAGTCCACTTACATACTATAATCTTGTATATACTATAAATATATATACTCCCTTTAAACTATACTAATAGTGTAAACAAAATTTTATACTCATATACAGGATAATTTGAAAAATATATCTATATATACGTATAAACTTACTTTATTAAAATTTATATACAACTCATAGATCATATAGGAACTTATGTAAACTTGTATATATATGCTAACAGACATATTATACATACTTTTTATAAATTTATATATATAAACAAACACACAGACGCTTAAAATATAATATACATAAACTGGCATATATATACACGACTTACTTAAAACCACATATATAAACTGATATATATATATATATTAGATCTATATGTATATTTCCCTTTTTCTATTGACTATATTGACCCAATTTCGAAACACATATGACAAAAGTTCAAAAATATAAAACACAATGCACGCAATCTATAAAAGAAATTTTACACGGACTATGAATATATAAACAAGTATAGTTTGTAACTGAAGAATTTAAACATACCATATATCTATAGATTTTTTTATAATAAAAGGAGGTAGGCAATGCAAGGAGGGAAGATAAGGTGGACAGTGAGAGGGGAGAAGCTGCTAGGTACGGTGATGGGGTTCGGCACTTGGAGTTTGGTTGTTAGACTTGGAGAGGCCGACACACATTGATGGAGCAGTAGGAAAGAGAGCACGAGTCGGAGGGAAAAACATGGAGGCGGTCGGGTTCTTGATCGAGGACTGCCGACGTAAGGCATGTTGGAGGAAGGTGGAGATGGGAAGGCTTTTGGGGTTGCGCTGTGGGTTGTGAAGGCCGGTCAGGGAGCATGGTCGGTGTGGCACTGTTGGTGGAAGAGGTCGAGCAAGGAGAAGGGCTGAGGGCTGCTATGGGCGTTCGGTTTCTCGGTCGATGGCGGAGGCTTCGGGCGATGGGAGGAGTGGTGGGCTCGATCAAGGGGAAAAGGAGGAGAAATGGTCGGGTGCGGCTGCTCATGCTCGGTTATGGGAAGTGACGTGGGGAAGGGGATGGAATGGGTTGCATGAGAGAAGGGGAGGACAGTAGCTTCCATGCGAATATGCTTTGTTATAAAAAAAAATTAATATGAAATAGAAGGAGAAGAGCCTGGGGCATTGTTTCAGAAGATAATATAAACTAGCTTTGATTTTTATATAAGCTTTTATAATGTTTAATTTTCATGAATGAAAATCGAAAGTAGAGTACAGGAGGCATGAACGAACCAAATGATATTGAAACCAATTGAAAAACCAAAAGTCATGTCTGTTGAAATCTGGAATATCAACAGCTAATGGCTATTAGCATTACCTGACGGACAAACGGAAAGGCACAGAAAAGCCTAAATGACTCAAATACTGAACCGCTACGGCTATTCGTTTTGCCTATTTTGCCGCGTAACAGACACCGAAATGCACAAATGAATATACCACAGAGATCAGCACGACGAGACGAACAGAACGGTACATATATATCAGCGATATGACCATCCTATCAAAAGTCGATATTTCGCTGCAAAGTGCTGCTAAACCGTCGAAAATAATATAAACGGAGCTAGAGAAGTTCAAATTTGACGAAACGAATTATGACGTCTCACTCAGAAGATAGTTTAAAATTTTACTATATAAAAATATTCAGGTTTCAAACATATTTTATTTTCATCAATATTAACTGATTTTAAATTTAAATTGAAAATTACACAATAGAATTAACTTTCATATTTTCCACTAAAAATTTACCAGTTGCTACGTTTAAATAGACGTATTTCAAGTATCAAATTTTCATTTCAAAATTTTATTGTTTAATTTCAAGCAAAATTTCAGTTAATCACGTTATAAAACCGTTAAAATTTTTGGGTTGTTACACTCTCCCTCACTCAAAACTTTTCGTCCCCGAAAAGGAAGGAGATAGGAGAATAGAAACAACCAGAAAGAAAAGATAGATTTAAATACAACTACAACAATTAATTCAAAACCATATAAATTGATTTATATTCAACTAGATTGGGTTTCAATCCATTTTATTAAATCAATAAATATACATTTATTCATATTTTGTTGATTTCAATTCAATGTATTTTCATTCAGTTGATTTGATTTCAATTTATTTACATTTGTTGCAAAAATTTCTTTCAAAATAAAATTTATTATATTCAACTTATTTATTTACTCCATTTACCTTCAATTAAGTTGATTTCACTTAAAATTTATTTACTCCATTTGCTTAACTAGCATTCTCCTTTATTTATTTAATTTATTTCACTTAATATATATTTTGCAAAATATATTACGTGTATAAACATTTATTATCCCTATATTATGCAACCAATTAATTCTCTTTTTATTATGCAATTTATTATCTAATTTATTATTTAAAACTTCCCTAAACAAAATATCATTTTTGGACATATTATTACTTGCATCATATTGTATATTGTTCAATTACATTCAAACCCTTCCAGGTAAGTTTTATTAATGTTTTTGAATATAATTGAACACTATACAAATTTACCTTTTATCTACAACATATCTAGTAGGCAAAAATTTAGTTTGAACATTTTTTATTACTTAACCTTCAATTTATATTCACCCTAACATTTTAACTTTTTGAATAATTTAGGTAAGTTATGTATATAATGTTAGTCCATGAGTTGATGGTTTTGATGACAACAACCTTAGAATAAAATTATAAAATATAAATACTGACATTATAGTTTAGATATATATGTATATGCAGGATTTAACCATGTAGGTACCAAGAATGAAGACTATATAGTATAGAGATTCAAGATATCAAGATTGAAGACTCATGAGTATCAAGATTATCAAGAGTTCAAGATTTCAAGATAAGTATTGAGTCTAGAATTATGTTAAAACTTCATAATAGCACTGAAATCTTCACTCCGTTTTTCTTTTGGGATGGAACCCATTTCTACCTTTTTAGTGGCTTACAAACCCACGACAAGTAGCTTACAAACCTACGACAAGTGGCTTACAAACCCACGAACATCCTGGTTTTGTACAAGTTCTCGAGTCCTGACATGATGAGATATTCTGCAGGAAGAAGCTTGCAAAACTACTTCAAAATGTTTTTCAAAAAAACTTCGGAATGATTTTCAAAATTGCTTTTCAAAATGTTTTAGCCTTAAAAAATTATCTTTTCAAATGATTTTCAAAAAGATGTTTTAGCCTTAAATATTCTTGTTTTTAAACTTCGTTTGTTTTAAACTATCTTTTAATTATAATATATTTATACTTAGATTTAAATATAAAATTATATATATTATTCTCTATATTTATCTATGTATTTTATCTATAGTCAAGTATATTTATAAAGTTTAAAATAGTTTCAATATAAGATAAAGGTTATTTTCAAAGAAAAACAAAACATCAAAATTTCCTTTGGGATGTCGACATGCCCTAGTACCCCATGTCGACATAGTGTCAGTTAGTTTCAAAATTTGAATTTCAAAAGAAGTGTTTATTCGCCATAACCTTTCACGAATGGACATGACTGTTGCTCTTCTATAAATAGGGGTTAGTTTCAACGAATTTTATATCAGATTTTCTGGTTTTTCACTTCTCTTCTTCTTCCACATTTTCTTATTCAAAATCCTATCATCACTCTGCCGAAATCAACATTGAATCTAACTAGATTATCTCTGGTTTGATTCTCTATCACTATCTCAACAAGAACCAAGTGCTATTCAAAGTTATAGGCTTCTTTGTAATCTATCTAGCGAGAAAAGGTGTGATTGTAGCCTTGGAAATCAATCAAGCGAGAAATGGTGTGATTGTAGCCTTGAGAAATCAATTGGGTGAACTTGTTGCCCCGGAAATCAAGTATCTCTACCCAGAGGATTGTGATTCTGGAGGGTGTACCTCGTAGCCTTGAAACCGAAGGTTGTAATTGTTGAATTGATTTTGAAAGGAAATCTGTACTTAGTTGTGCGGGACTGGATGTAGGGTAACCCCGAACCAGTATAAAATCTGGTGTGTTCTTTCCTTTACTGCATTTACTTTATTTCTGCATCTGTGTTTGTTTTTGTGATTATATCTGTGTCTGAATATTGCATACATTTGTGTTCAAATTAACATAAACTCAAAAAGATTTAGTAATTTCTTATAAACACTATTCACCCCCCCCCCCCCTCTAGTGTTATTCCTAGCCTTAAGATCCATATTCCGCATTCCTCACATTTAGTATCGGAGCAAGGTTTTCAAAAGTTTCATAATCTGAATTTTGAAAAGTTTTCAAAAGGGCTACCAACACTGGTACTGTTATTAACACTAGTATCCCTGTCACTAGTTCATTTGTAGAAGGTCAGTCTACTGCCAGACCACCACTTTTTAATGGCAGTAACTATGCATATTGGGCATGTAGGATGAAAATATACTTACAATCTATAGGATTATATACTTGGAATATCACACAAACTGAATATTCTGAACCCACAACTAATTTTGCATAGTGGACCACTGAGCAAAAGACTGTTGCACAAAATAATTCTAAAGCAATGAATATTTTGTTTTGTTCACTTGATAGGAATGAATTTAATAGAGTGTCAGTTTGTAAGTCTGCATATGAAATTTGGAAAACTTTGCAAGTGACTCACGAAGAAACAAGCAAAGTTAAACAGACCAAAATTTCGGTGCTCACAAATCAGTTTCAGTTATTTAAAATGAATACTAATGAGTCTATTTCAGATATGTATAGTCGATTTCAAGATATTGTGCATTCTTTAATATCCTTGGGAAAGGAATTTTCGAAAGAAGATCAAGTCAGAAAATTTTTAAATTCTTTCACTCCAGAATGGGATCAAAAGACACTTGCAATTGAAGAGGCAAATGACATCAGTACATTAAAGATAGAAGAATTGATTGGAAATCTAATGTCATTTGAAGTCCAAATGATCGGGAGAAGAGAAAGCAAAGCATCTGAAAAGAAATCAATGGCATTCAATGCATTAACCGACGGATCAAACTCAAACAGTGATAATGATGAAGAGATAGCATTTATGATCAGGAATTTTCGGAAATTCCTGAAATACAGAAAGATGAATAATCTCAAGAGAAACAACTATAAGAATTCTGGAAATCAGAATGTAGTGCCAAACAATGTCAAATGTTTCAACTGTGATGAACCAGGCCATATCAAAAGAGACTGTCTGTATCCAGAAAGGCAGAATCCTCCTATAAATAATGATTCAGTAAAGAAACGGAAGCGTGCATTTACTGCTACTCTAGATGACTCAGACTCGTCTTCAAGCGATGATGATCAGAAGACAGATAACTCATATTTGTGTTTCACGGCAGTTCACGACTTCAACAAATTCAAGAAAACGGACTCGGAAAAAGGTACACATTTACAATACAATTGATTGAAATTGCATGCTTAGAATTAGATGATTGATTGCTTGTTTGATTGATTTTGAATTGGTGTGTTGATTGAATTTTAAATTTATTTTTTATTTTATTATATTATTATTTTATTTTTATTATTTTTTAATAATATAATAATATTTTCTAGAGTATACTATAATTCTAATAATATTCCAGATATATATATATAGACATTAAAATAATAAGTATATA
Organism: Allium fistulosum; assembly: GCA_030737815.1. Taxonomy (NCBI): domain Eukaryota; kingdom Viridiplantae; phylum Streptophyta; class Magnoliopsida; order Asparagales; family Amaryllidaceae; genus Allium; species Allium fistulosum. The sequence continues at coordinate 488,838,871 of CM060905.1, read as the reverse complement.
TTTATTAGAATACTTAGGAAAAACAAATCATAGAAATTCACAGGCACATGTCGACATGGTCCCTACCCTGATGTCGACATAGGTACCAGAATTTGAAATTCAAAATTTGAATTCAAATGGTTGAATTTCCCTCCACCTTTTCACTTCATTCAAAACTCTGAAAAGGCATCTTTTGACCAGAGAACATGTTTTTCAAAAATCTATTTATTCACTATCTTTTATCACAACTTTTCACTTTCATTTTCAAATTCAAACTCTCTCTTCAAAACTTCAAGCTTTCTACTCTCTACTTTAATGGCTTCTTCAAGCAACCCCTCCACCATGAGACTTTCCAGAAACTTGAAAGAGCAACTCCTCAATAATCCGAAGGCAATAAAAGCATACATCAATTATGCTAATTATGGAAAAGTCCATCCCGAAAATTTGCTATTTTTCAAGATTTTGCTTCTTATGAAATTGATACTCTTTTTGCAAACAATCAAATTCTTAGTCTTGTTGATTCTTCTCAAAATGATTTTGTTTGTTACCCAAATCTTGTTAAAATTTTATATGCAAATCTCAATTGAGAATTTTATGAAGGAAATGATAATGAAATTTGGAGTAGTGTCAAAGGCACTAAAATTGTTTTGAATTGTGATCTTTTGGGCACCATTCTCAATTGCAAAAGCACGGGAATGGATCTTTCTAGTTTTCAAATCGATGAACATGATCGTGAGACATTTCATCATATTTTTGAAGGAGATGAAAACTTTGAATTTAAAAACCGAAACTTTCATCCTAAAGCAAGAATTGTCAATCTTCTTTTACAACATACTTTGACCCCAAGATCGGGAAATTTTAACAATCCTACTTCAAAAGTGTGCAAAGCACTTTTTTCTATTTTCGGAAATTATGATATCAATTGGGCGCAAGTTATTTTGGATAAACTTCGTCCTAAAAATTTTGAAATGGGAGAAAACACTTTATACCATGGAATTTACCTTACTCGGATTTCAACTATTTTGGAGTAAATTTCAAAGGAGAAGAATTTATTTCAAGAAAAGTTTTTAATATCTCAAACATTTCTCTCATGAAAATCCCATATGTTTTTCAATCTTATGAGACTCTTGCCGAAAAGGAAGAGTGTTTGGCTCATGAAGGAATGGAAGAAGAGGAAGAAGAAGAAGAAAGGGATGAAATGGAAATAGAAGAAGAAGAAGAAGGTGAAACATCCCTAGAAAGTATTGAATATCCCTCCAATCCTACCAACAAAACCCTTCTCAAAAACCAAAGATTATTGTTGAGAATCAACGGGTTCTTAAAAGATCCGTTAGTAAAAAGTTGGACAAAATATCATCCAAGATGAACAAGTTTTTCTCCAAAGTCAGCAAGAAACTTGGATTATCTTCATCTTCATCATCTTCTAACTAGTTCTATATTTTCATATCATGTCGAATTAGTTTAAGTTTGTTTTAATTTGAGTGTTTATGTAGTTGTTAATGGTTAATCATTGTATCACTTTCTATGCAATGAAATTGAATTTCCTTTCTATTATCTAGCTTATCTTATCTCTTGAATAAATGTTAGTATATTATATAAATATATATATACACAATTATTTACAAAATCAAAATGGTCATCAAATTTCACTACTTCATGTCGACATCCCCCCCTTGACCATGTCGACATGTACTGGTCAGAAATGACACTTCATTTTGAATTTGAAATTTGAATAACTACCATATGTCTATTCATTTCAAACGAATTTCTACACCTATATATACCCATTTCTTCCAGAATTCATTACTGAATATTATTTCTTATCTATTCTATCTCTCATTCTTCTCACAATTCCAAAAATGGCTAATCCAATTCATAACTTATCCGAGAATCTTGATGAAACTCTTAATTCATTCAAGAATATTCTCTCGTTCATTCTTCGTAACCAGCGTCACTTAGAATTGAGTCAAATGCAGATGATCAAGGAGCAAGAAAGGCATTTCGAGGCAATTCGATGGATGATTTCTTCCCTGCACAAGGATGATAACGAAGCACATCCTCCTATCTCTCTCACAAATGACAATGAAAATTGGGATGCCATCAAAGCAGACCCTATTTTCGGAGAAGAAGGATGGGTGGAAGTTCCCCGTAACGTTTAATTTGTTTGCTTTATTACTTTGTTTGAATTGATTGTTTTGATTGAAATTGGTTGTTTAGATTGATTTGATTCATACTTGGTGTGGTTTGATAATTGTATAAATATACATTGATATATTTATAATCGTTGATTGAATATCATGTCTATAAGTATAGTTATTTCCTAATATACTCTATTATATAGTTTATTAATGCAGGTACTTGAGTACAAGAATGAGGGGGAGTTGTATAGTTTAGAGTTTGTTTGTTTTTGTTGATGACAAAGGGGGAGAAATATAAAATAGGAGAGTTAGGCATAGATTAAGGGGGAGTTATTAGATTTAGGGGGAGTTATTAGGATAGAAGTAATATTTTATAAACAAAGGTTGTCATCATCAAAAAGGGGGAGATTGTTAGTCCATGAGTTGATGGTTTTGATGACAACAACCTTAGAATAAGATTATAAAATATAAATACTAACATTATAGTTTAGATATATATGTATATGTAGGATTTAACCATGCAGGTACCAAGAATGAAGACTATACAGTATAGAGATTCAAGATATCAAGATTGAAGACTCATGAGTATCAAGATTATCAAGAGTTCAAGATTTCAAGATAAGTATTGAGTCTAGAATTATGTTAAAACTTCATAATAGCATTGAAATCTTCACTCCATTTTTCTTTTGGGATGGAACCCATTTCTACCTTTTTAGTGGCTTACAAACCCACGACAAGTAGCTTACAAACCTACGACAAGTGGCTTACAAACCCACGAACATCCTGGTTTTGTACAAGTTCTCGAGTCCTGACATGATGAGATATTCTGCAGGAAGAAGCTTGCAAAACTACTTCAAAATGTTTTTCAAAAAAACTTCGGAATGATTTTCAAAATTGCTTTTCAAAATGTTTTAGCCTTAAAAAATTATCTTTTCAAATGATTTTCAAAAAGATGTTTTAGCCTTAAATATTCTTGTTTTTAAACTTCGTTTGTTTTAAACTATATTTTAATTATAATATATTTATACTTAGATTTAAATATAAAATTATATATATTATTCTCTATATTTATCTATGTATTTTATCTATAGTCAAGTATATTTATAAAGTTTAAAATAGTTTCAATATAAGATAAAGGTTATTTTCAAAGAAAAACAAAACATCAAAATTTCCTTTGGGATGTCGACATGCCCTAGTACCCCATGTCGACATAGTGTCAGTTAGTTTTAAAATTTTAATTTCAAAAGAAGTGTCTATTCGCCATAACCTTTCACGAATGGACATGACTGTTGTTCTTCTATAAATAGGGGTTAGTTTCAACGAATTTTATATCAGATTTTCTGGTTTTTCACTTCTCTTTTTCTTCCACATTTTCTTATTCAAAATCCTATCATCACTCTGCCGAAATCAACATTGAATCTAACTAGATTATCTCTGGTTTGATTCTCTATCACTATCTCAACAAGATCCAAGTGCTATTCAAAGTTATAGGCTTCATTGTAATCTATCTAGCGAGAAAAGGTGTGATTGTAGCCTTGGAAATCAATCAAGCGAGAAAAGGTGTGGTTGTAGCCTTGAGAAATCAATTGGGTGAACTTGTTGCCCCGGAAATCAAGTATCTCTACCCAGAGGATTGTGATTCTGGAGGGTGTACCTCGTAGCCTTGAAACCGAGGGTTGTAATGGTTGAATTGCTTTTGAAAGGAAATCCGTACTTAGTAGTGCGGGACTGGATGTAGGGTAATCCCGAACCAGTATAAAATCCGGTGTGTTCTTTCCTTTACTGCATTTACTTTATTTCTGCATCTGTGTTTGTTTCTGTGATTATATCTGTATCTGAATATTGCATACATTTGTGTTCAAATTAACATAAACTCAAAAAGATTTAGTAATTTCTTATAAACACTATTCACCACCACCCCCCCACTAGTGTTATTCCTAGCCTTAAGATCCATATTCCGCATTCCTCACATATAAGAATGAAACTGATTATTATACCAATAAATTTTATCCTAATTCAACTGTTTCAAATTGTTCCAATTTCATTTCTGTTTTAGATACTCCAATTATTCAAAAAAAATGCTTAATTTCAATGATTGGAAACCATCACTTAACATAGAATTTAAGAGTTAAATTTACGGTTTCACTTCCAAACATTTTGAAATAAATAAATACATACATATATATTTATACATCAAATCATACTTAAGAAAATTCACATAAAAAATCCATTTTCCAAAACAAAAGTGTAGCAAAGCCACTAAGTGGTCTCTCCATTTTGAGACTCGAAAATGAATGTCGATGATGCTGCAGTCATCACCGAAATTATTTTCCAGCGACAAAATAGGAGAGTTCTGACTTACTTCTTTTAAAATTCCTGGGAAACAATTTCCACTCGAAAATACTTCCAAATCATATATTTCCAAAACTTTGAAAACCAAATTTTGAAAAGCATCGGAAATTAAATTCTCAAATCCTTAATTTAAATCCATTTTATTTTCAAATCAGATTTATATACCATGTTTATAAATTTCACTTCTTATAACATATAACAATAGAAAATGATTAAGTAGTGTTGACAAAATAATAAATGATAATCTAGTATTATCATTCTTAACAACCAATTTTATTAACTATCCAATTTCAAAAAATTATACTTTTATATATATATATAATTATTTCATTTACAAATTTCGAAACTCATATTGTGTCAGTTTGCTCTATTCAAGTGTTTTGGAATTCCTATCGATAGCGTTGGCCAGACGAATCGATCGAAACCCCACATCAACTTAACAATTCAAACAACACCATATAAACAATTTTATATTAAATAAATGCCCTCCCTCACACGATGATTCAAAAATGGATTTCACACAAGGATAGAGATTCAAATTTAGATGAACCCTAGTCAAAGAGAATTCTAACCAAGAAGACAGACTCGAAAGGAAGATAAAATAATTAAATTACAAAAGAAGAAAGATGGATAGATTTACATTAATCGCGGCGACCTTAACTGGGTCAACCCAGATTCCAAGAATAAGATCGATGCGGAAATTCAATTTCCCGCTTGAAGGGGAGAGAAGTGACTTTACCAGAACATCGGGATAATCTCTGATTATCGGAGTGGAGTCAAGATTACAAGGGAATTACCCTGATCGTCTCCTAAGGACGGTTCGGGCATTGCAATAATAGCATCGAAACCGAGGATATAGAAGTCTCCGGTGAATCGACGCTTGTTGTAAAGGAGTTTCACCCCTTTACAAATCATACTAGGATTGGCAGAACCGCTGATGGGATTAGTCACAGATACGGATAAAATTGTCAATTGAGGTGACAAGATGAGATCAATTTATTACAAAGTTCAACAGAAGTAGAGCTATGGGGATGCTCTAGTATCTAGAAGAACACGAATAGGAAAGGACAAGAATGGATTTTAGAACAAGGTAGGGTTCCAAAGTTCCAAAGAAATCTGAATCAAAGAGGAAGAAATTCAAGCTCGAACGAAGGTGATTCTATAATTAATTTTTACCCCATATGCTAAGTTTTACCTAAACCAGAGATATGATACCAACTGTAACGACCCGCTATTTTCGAACCATTCGCATCCACACATATCGAACTTGAATTGCTCAAAATATCAGATTGTTAATTTATATTTGGCAAAACTCAGCATATACAGTAAATAAATCAATCACAGAATTACAAACACAGAGTAATATAACAATAAGTAGCGGAATAGATAAATAGTAGTTCATAAAGCTACTATATAAACAACAGAGTTTGAAATAAAATACAACAGAATATCTCAAATACAATGTAGTCTCGAATACAAACAGATGACATTTCTGAACAAATCAACTAGAAAAGCTAAATAGATAAGACAGATCTTCAAGCAAAGCTCCAATCTCCAAAGGTGAGTCTCAAATGCTGTGACACTCAGTCTGACCTGAGCATAAAGCAAAACACAAAACACTCGAGTCAGGATTAACATTCTTATATAGTAAGTTCAACTCAAGTGAAATGTCAACTGAAATACAAGTAACTTAAAGGATGTTTGGGATTTCCATCCTCTAAGGATCCATGGAACTATCTACTATGTAGTAATATACGCTATTATAATATGTCTATAGTAAAGTAAACTATTAAAATAGCGTTAAGGCATTACCCATATCCCTCTTAACACATTTTATATATTTCCATAGTCTATACAGTACCGTAATTCCCTCCGTAAACTGGAGGGCTATCATAGGGCACTCCATAGGTATGGTACAAACCAAACTCGTAGAAGGCGCGATAGGGCATGCAACAAGGCACTCGAGGCAATGCTAGGGTAGATATACCGTTTACGTATTCGGACTAGTGGTAACGCATAGCAGCTACTACCGCCCACCTCGTGACACACTCCCAAATCAACCGTGCACCCAATCAAATCACAAAGTAATATAATGGTATCGAAGAAATGTGCCCGATCGGAGGAATGACCTCACTTGGCCCGGCGTGGCTCCTGTTTTAGCCACATCAAGCTGACTCACGGGAGTCAGGGCTACGTAAATACTTTGGAAATCATAACATTTCTGAAATCATAACACTTTTGAAATCATAACTCTTTGGAAATCATAAAACTTTGGATATTGAAAATAGTATATATATTAAAATAGTTTATATATTAAAATAGTTTTTATATATATTAAAATACTTTACAGAATAAAAATAGTTCCTCGAATTTCACAAATCGATTCAAATCATCTTAAATTCCCAAATTTCAACGTAAATCAATTCCAGTTTAACTATTTCAATTTAAAGTTCAAAGATTCAAGTTTAAGTATTCAAACATTTACAATATAAATTTCATTCAATTTCAACATTTAACTTTAATTTTATTCAAATTGGAAAATATTCACTTAATCATTTTAATAACAATTTAATAAAACCTCAATTTATAAATTTAAATCAATATTAAATATTCAGTCTCAATCTTATTTACAATTGATAATATTCATTTAATCAATTTTATCAAGTTATAAATCATATTTTTCAAAATCTCAAAAATCAATAAGTTTCAAGTCAATTTTATTTAAGTATAATTCTTAAACAAATACAATTTCAAATCAATTTCAATTTCTTTCCAACTTTAATTTATTATAGTTATTACAAAATTATTTTTAAAATATAATTTTAATTAAATACCTAAACATATTATATACTAATTAAATTAAATTTTTATTAAATTAAATCTTATTATTAAATGTATTTTGTATTAAATCATATTTTACATATTTTTAAAAATAATATAATTATAAGAAAATCTTAAAAATATATTTTTTCAAAACTAACTTATAAATTTAAAATTTCCAAAACATATAAATTTAAAGATCTAAAATTTAGACATATATAAAAATAACATTTATATATATTATATTTTAAAAATCAATATTTATTAAAACCATATATTTCCTTTCAAACCTTTGCAATCATTTTCAAAATATAGATCAACGGTGTCCGTATATAATTTTCTATCCTATAGTCAAGTGATACGGATATTTATCATTTCAATCTGCAAATTAAATATTTACGGGTATATATCATTTCAACCCGCAATCCCAAAAATTAAATTAAATGAAAATCGCTTAGGTTTATCATTTCAACCCATAACGATTTTCCCCTAATCTATAATATCATTCATGTATGTATCATTTCAACCCATAGGGAATTCTAAACTAACAGGGAACTTGCAAAGTGAGAACAAATATGATAAAATGTAACATGTCAACAACTGACATATATCATCAATAACAAATTTAATTATAATATAGATAACAGATTATGGTGTCAGATGTCACAAGTGAATAATTACAGAAAATGGCATATCATATACAACAATTAAATAATTAACAGTTTAAATTTAACAGCATATTTCAAATTGTCATTTCAATGCGAACTAAATTTATTAAATATAAGAATGTTAATCGTGAGTGATTGCTCACCTTTTGAGGCTAGAGAGAGAACAAGACAAGCACACGGAATAAATCATGAATTCGAAAATCGACCAAATCCAAACGATAAATGTCAAAGCGAAGTAGCTGAACGCAGGTTGACAAATGAGGCTGATAATAAGGAATCGATGAAATGGATCAAAATCAGCTTGATATAAACTGAAACGAAATATGTTCTATATACATATATATTTCAAAATCAATTTTAAAACATATATCAAACTGTTAAAACTGTAAATAAATAAAGTATAAAACACGGTAACCGACATATAGCAGCATATTAAATCTTACATAAACTAACATATATAACTACATATTATGTAACTCATATAAACCAATCTTCATGTAAACTGACATAAACTACTATATATATAGACTAACATATATATTATATTTGAAACAATATCTATTGAAAATCACTATAACCTACTTTTTATTATTATTATTATAAACACATATATATGTAAAACCAATATGGTATAATATACATAATACAGACTTAACATATGTCTATTCACAAAAAAAAATCCAAACAACATGTTACGTGTACTTTCTATATGAGCCCACTTACATACTATAATCTTGTATATACTATAAATATATATACTCCCTTTAAACTATACTAATAGTGTAAACAAAATTTTATACTCATATACAGGATAATTTAAAAAAAATCTATATATACGTATAAACTTACTTTATTAAAATTTATATACAACTCATAGATCATATAGGAACTTATGTAAACTTGTTTATATATACTAACAAACATATTATACATACTTTTTATAAATTTATATATATAAACAAACATATAGACGCTTAAAATATAATATACATAAACTGGCATATATTTATATACGACTTACTTAAAACCACATATATAAACTGATATATATATTAGATCTATATGTATATTTCCCTTTTTCTATTGACTATATTGACCCAGTTTCGAAACACATATGACAAAAGTTCAAAAATATAAAACACAATGCACGCAAGCTATAAAAGAAATTTTACACGGACTATGAATATATAAACAAGTATAGTTTGTAACTGAAGAATTTAAACATACCATATATCTATAGATTTTTTTATAATAAAAGGAGATAGGCAATGCAAGGAGGGAAGATAAGGTGGACAGTGAGAGGGGAGAAGTTGCTAGGTACGGTGATGGGGTTCGGTACTTGGAGTTTGGTTGTTAGACTTGGAGAGGCCGACACACATTGATGGAGCAGTAGGAAAGAGAGCACGGGTCGGAGGGAAAAACATGGAGGCGGTCGGGTTCTTGATCGAGGACTGCTGACGTAAGGCATGCTGGAGGAAGGTGGAGATGGGAAGGCTTTTGGGGTTGCGTTATGGGTTGTGAAGGTCGGTCAGGGAACATGGTCGGTGTGGCACTGTTGGTGGAAGAGGTCGAGCAAGGAGAAGGGTGGAGGGCTGCTATGGGTGTTCGGTTTCTCGGTCGATGGCGGAGGCTTCAGGCGATGGGAGGAGTGGTGGGCTCGGTCAAGGGGATAAGGATGAGAAATGGTCGGGTGCCGCTGCTCATGCTCGGTTGTGGGAAGTGACGTGGGGAAGGGGATGGAATGGGTTGCATGAGAGAAGGGGAGGACGGTAGCTTCCATGCGAATATGCTTTGTTATAAAAAAAATTAATATGAAATAGAAGGAGAAGAGCCTGGGGCATTGTTTCAGAAAATAATATAAACTTGCTTTGATTTTTATATAAGCTTTTATAATGTTTAATTTTCACAAATAAAAATCGAAAGTAGAGTACAGGAGGCATGAACGAACCAAATGATATTAAAACCAATTGAAAAACCAAAAGTCATGTCTATTGAAATCTGTAATATCAACAGCTAATGGCTATTAGCATTACCTAACGGACAAACGAAAAGACACAGTAAAGCCTAAATGACTCAAATACTGAACTGCTACGGCTATTCGTTTTGCCAATTTTGCCGCGTAACAGACACCGAAATGCATAAATGAATATACCACAGAGATCAGCACGACGAGACGAACAGAACGGTACACAGATATCAGCGATATGACCATCCTATCAAAAGTTGATATTTTGCTGCAAAGTGCTGCTAAACCGTCAAAAATAATATAAACAGAGCTAGAGAAGTTCAAATTTGACGAAACGAATTATGACGTCTCACTCAGAAGATAGTTTACAAATTTACTATATTAAAATATTCGGGTTTCAAACATATTTTATTTTCATCAATATTATCTGATTTTAAATTTAAATTGAAAATTACACAATAGAATTAACTTTCATATTTTCCAATAAAAATTTACCAGTTGCTACGTTTAAATAGACGTATTTCAAATATCAAATTTTCATTTCAAATTTTTATTGTTTAATTTCAAGCAAAATTTCAGTTAATCACGTTATAAAACCGTTAAAATTTACGGGTCGTTACAATTGATGATCTATTCGATCAACTGAGTGGTGCAAAGGTCTTTTCACAACTAGATCTAGCCACTGGTTTTCATCAACTAAGAGTTGTAGAAGACAGTATTCAACTAACAGCATTTCGAACTAGATACGGTTCCTACGAATGGTTAGTAATGTCATTCGTATTAACGAATGCTCCAGCTTACTTTGTTGATTTGATGAATAGAGTTTTCAGAAGCTATTTGGACAAGTTTGTCCTAGTTTTTATTGATGATATCCTCGTCTACTCAAAGACAGAAGAAGAGCATGTGATTCATTTGAAATTGGTGTTAGAAACATTAAGAGAGCACCAACTTAAAGCGAAATTTTCAAAATGTCACTTCTGGCAGAAGAAAGTGAAATTTTTAGGACATATAATCTCGGAGAAAGGAATTTCAGTCGACCCAGCTAAGGTTGAAGCTATTCAAAAGTGGAAGCGACCCGAATCAATAACTGAAATCAAAAGTTTCTTGGGTTTAGCAGGATATTATAAAAGATTTATAAAAGATTTTTCTAAGATTTATACTCCACTAACTAATTTAACGAATAAAGGAGTTAAATTTATCTGGTCAAATAAATGTGAAGGGGCTTACCATAAGTTGAAAGAATTACTTTCTAACGCTCTAATATTAATAGTTCTAGAAGGAAATCAGGATCTGGTAGTATACACAGATGCATGTGGAACAGGGCTTGGTGCAGTATTAATGCAACGAGATAGAGTTGTAACCTATGCGTCTAGAGAACTCGGGCCTCATGAAGTAAAGTATGCAACTCATGATCTTGAGTTAGCAGCCGTGGTATTTGCCTTGAAACTTTGGCGGCATTATCTATTGGGAGAAAGGTTTGTTTTATACACAGACCACAAATCGTTAAAATATTTATTCTCTCAAAAAGACTTGAATATGCGACAACAACGATGGTTGGAATTTCTAGCTGCATATGACCTAGAAATTCAGTATACACCAGGTAAGGGCAATAAGGTAGCAGATGCTCTCAACCGAAAACACCAGGCCGTAGTATCAGTGATGTTGGTAGAATGGAAAGAATTAGAAATGTTATCTTCTTGTAACTTCCAACTTAGAAGAGTGGAAGAAACAACAACCATGTTGGCAAGTTTGGATATTCGACCGAGTTTACTTGATCGAATTCAAGCTAATCAAAGAAATGACCCAATCCTGGCAGATCAAATTAATCAGTTGAAGAATGGTAATGCATCAGAAGATCTCAGCAAGTTCGAGTTAGACTTAAAGGGGAACTTTAAATTTAAAGGAAGACTATGTGTTCCTAACACAGCCGATTTGAGAAAAGAAGTTCTAGACGAATGTCATCGATCTTTATTTTCTATACATCCAGGTGGTACAAAGATGTATAATGATATGAAGCGGATGTACTATTGGGAAGGCATGAAGAAGGACATCGGTGAATATGTGAAAGGATGTGTTACGTGTCAGTTAGTAAAGGGCGAGCATTAAAAGCCCAATGGACTTTTATTACCTCTCGAAGTTCCTCAATGGAAATAGAAACAAATTTATATGGATTTCATTGATGGACTTCCCAGATCAAGATCAGGAAATGAAAGTATATGGGTGATAGTTGATAGATTCACTAAAAGTGCCCATTTTGTTCCTGTTAGAATGAATATAACTGCAGAAAGTTTAGTCAGACTATTCCTGAAACATATTGTATGATTGCACGGAATTCCAAAGAATATAGTATGCGATCGTGATCCGATATTTACCAGTCAATTCCGGCAAAGCTTACATCTAGTCTTAGGTGTACAACTCAATTTTAGCACAGCATACCATCCTCGGACGAATAGACAAACTGAAAGAATAAATCGAGTTATAGAAGATCTACTCATGATATGTATCATAGAGTTTGGGGGTTCATGGGAAGAATATCTTCATTTGGTTGAATTCTCCTACAATAATAGTTTCCAATCCAGTATTGGTATGGCACCATTTGAAGCTTTGTATGGAAGACCATGTTGTTCTCCAGCCTGTTGGTTAGAAACTAGAGACAGACTTATACTAGGACCAGAGATGGTTCGAGAAACGACCGAGAAGATCGAGCTTATCAGAGATCGTATGAAGATTGTTCAATCACGTCAGAAGAGCTATGTTGGCCAACGTAGAAAGGATTTGGAATTCGTGATCGGAGGTTACGTTTTTATAAAGGTATCCCCAATGAAAGGAGTTGTAAGGTTTGGCAAAGCAGGAAAATTAGCTCCAAGGTATAGTGGACCTTATCCAGTTATGAGGTGTATTGAAAGCCTTGCTTACCGAGTTGAATTACCAGCATATCTATCTGGAGTTCATAACGTGTTCCACGTATCCCAATTAAGGAAATGTCTATGGGATTCTGACATTGTTATAGAACCAAAACAGCTAGAGGAACTAGAGATTGAACCAAACCTGACATTCACCATTGAGCTACCTAGAATAGTGGATTCAAAAATGAAGCAGTTAAGAAATAAGCAAGTTCCACTAGTCAAAGTTCAGTGGTCAGATAATCCCAAAGACTACACTTGGGAAACCGAGGAGCAAATTAGAAAATCACATCCTGAGTTAATTGAAACTCATTAGGTACGTATTTATATAAATAATCATTGAGTCATGGAAGTATGGATTTTATTAGTTGATAGGACGATTTTTAATATACGAATAGCTTACGGTACTCTCTAGTAAATTGCGAGGACGCAATTTCTTTAAGGAGAGAAGTCTATAACATCCCGCTACTGTTTTAATATGTAGCACTAAATTTTGTAAAAAAAAGTAATAAATAAATAAAATAAAAATCGTTATGGATATAAAATAAAATTTGAAGTAAAACGCCACGAGCGAAATTGTAATCGGAGACCAAATTGCGGTAGGGCAATATCGCGGTTAAGGGTATAAAAATTTATTTGAGGGGTATAAAATTATTTACTGAAAAATAAATTAAATGGCTTTATTTTCATTCGACCTCACCTCTGCATACTTATCTCTTTCATGATTATAAATTAACTTATACGTTTAACTTTCCCTTGAGGTACTCTCTACCTATATAAGCACCGCATCCTAACATAAGAAAACTCACACTATTCTATCCCTTTTCATTTTCATCAGACTGCGCAAATCAATGTGAGTATAATTTTTTTCTTTTTCTTCTTTGTACTTGCTTTAGTTTCATCTCCTGTTCAAGTTAATATCAGTGTACATATATATTTCACTGTTCCATTTCAACATTAGTCCGTAGGTTCTTTTTTTTTCTTGACTAAATAAAAAAATAGTTTAAGTATATGATGTTCTTGAATATGAACTACAAAGCAAAACGTGAGTATGCTTTCCTTTTAAAATACCTTCAGCGAATATACTTCTGTTATTGTTAATTGTTTTGTTCCATCCTCTGTATATAATAATCGGATTGTTGTTAACAAAGTCACTGAATAAATATGTATATATTTTCTTTATGGGAGTATACTTTCGTAGCTTTAATGCAAAGCTTTAGTGTCCACTTTCTTTGTTGCTTATATCTAAGCAAACTACCCATCAGAGTTTGGTTTATATTTACACGTATGTAAAATTTCATGCACCCACTTATTTTAGGTTGGAGCAAAGCATAACTGTGAACAGAAGATATAATTATGTGTCCACTTATATACATTAAATTTATTTCTATACCCAGGTGAAACATATATGATAACTAGACTTATGATTCAAAGTGAAGTAAGTAATGAGTATAATAAATATAAGGGTATAAGTGAGTTGCAAAACATTTGTATAAAATATGTACACATTTGATTTTGAGTAAAATCTAGTGTACGTAAATTTGAGTCCAAGTTTGCATCTTTATATACTTACTTTTAATACTAAATTTTAATTTATGTCAAAAACTACATTACATGAGACATGCATGCTTTATAATATTATGAACATGCTTGCTTTATTCTATAGTAAAATGAACGTGCATGCTTGTTTTGTAATATAATGAACACTATCCATGCAAACTTTATAAAACAAGTTTTGTTTCAAAACTTTAATTATTAATAATTCAAAATCTATGATGATTTTGAGCATGCAACCAAAAGAAATTATGTAGAGGGAAGTGAGGCGAACAAATCAACTAGCTTTCGCCTGACTGACGGACCCCGTGATGATCAGAAATGACACCGTTAGATCCGCGTCCGTATGGTGAATGAGAGCGTTACCGCCAAAATGGTAGATACTAGCAGGATCGTATTGCGTAGCGGAACATGACGATGGTCTCGGTTCGGTCGTTGGAGGTGTGTAGAGGTGTAACCATGACCAAAAAGTTTTAGAGTATGACGCTACGCAATATTCTGTTCGCGTATGGACCGCGAACGACCGAAATAAAAATACGATCGTGCACGACAACGTTACGCGATCACAAAACAACAATAAAATAAACCGGTTAACTAATTCTGTAAAATTTCAAAAGAACCGGCATTTGACGCAAAACGCGTCAACCGAAAATATTTTATTTTCCAAATTAAAAATTATAGAAAAATTCTATAAATTAAATTAAAATGACGTCATCAAAAATCAAGTCTAAATTCGAAACGTACATTTTATTATAATTTAAATTCAAATCCAATGAAATTCTTCCAAGTTATGTTTACATGTTATGTTTATGAATGTTCATTATATATATGATGCTATATACTGCAAGTTAATGCTACGCTGCACGAACACAACATTTATATGTGATATAAAAATAGAAAACGATACCATTTTGGGGATAAATGGTATATTGGGAAGTTAAATACAAAAGAATTTGAATGAATTTAACCGATGAAGCAAATGAGATGAGGTGAGACTACTAGACGCTAGAATCCATCCTAGCGGACAGATTCGGGGTCGCTCCCTGAATCGTGACGACCTGATCCCTCGTCACTTATTATCCAAACGATCTGTTGCACGGACACAATCACGGTGACAGGCGCAGTGCAAACGGGAAACGAGGAAGAATCGAGAGTAATCTCACTGATGGATATGTGGTGAAACAAAGATTACAGCACAACGGGGTGACCGCCAACGGTTCGATATAGAATTTAGTAAGATTGAAAAATGAATAGGATTCACTAGTAATTCCAGACCTCGTATTGAATAACTTGACAATGAAATGTCTATTGAATAATGAATGCAACTTATAAATGAATAGAATGTGATATCCCGGTTGATTAAAGTTGCAGCTGTGATTTACTTTAAATAGTGTCATGACACGTGTATTTGAATTGAAATAATTTAATGGGATGTGGGTGGGTTTAGATTATGGAGTGTGTGACATATTTATTTCTTTTAATGTCACATATATAACCCGACTCCATAATTTATATGAATCATTGTTACACTATTATACTCGTAGCTAGATTTATAGCCTGACTCGAGGTTTTGTTTTTGACAACTCCTCGGGTCAAACCGAGGCTTTTCAAGATGATTATCTTTTCACGTTTTGAGGTGATTTCATACGACATTGAGATGTACGGCAACTGGCATACAGTATATAAATTTAAGGTAGTTGTAGATTTAGAGCTTCACGGACGCACGCTTACTACATGCCTCAAAGGAACTGTTAGAGTCATCTGGAGGAGAGATGTTAGGGAGATACATTTAGAGTCCGCTGAACTATGCTAAGTTGATTTTGTGTAGTCATGTCGTATGTCCTTTGTATATATTTGTCTGTGTATGTATTAGGACGTCAGTTTTGGGGCAGTTATGTATAGTATGCTTGATGACTTAGTTGTAGATATATGGTGATAATCTGACGTCTGTTTGTACCTATGTATATATATCTATCTTTTTGGTTCGCTGTTTTGTGAAACCATTATATATTGTGTTATGATATGTGATTTAGATATAAATTCTCTAAACTCGTGTATACTACATTGTGTCGAGATTAGATACGTATCATTTCAAAGATGTTCAGGTATTTTAAACGTATCAATGTTGATCCAAAGTAGTGTAGACGAGAGATCGCTCCTTTAGTGCCCATTGATCCGAGCTATCGGACGGTAAACTCCCTCTGATATTCAGTCACTGGAGCCGGGGTGTCACAAGATGAAAATAAAAGTACAGATAGTCAAAGATTGAATATTTTATATAATTATATAATATATATATATGGAACATTCATTATGCTAAATGCATTACAAAATTCAAATGAAAGTAAATACTGAAACAAAAAATTAAGAACAAAACCAATTTTTTAATTTTACATGTAGTAGATTTTACAAATTAACCTGGATTCTATGGTATCTATGTATTTGCAAATCTAGTAACTATCACAAAACAAATGAAGGGGACCATATTTAAACTATAAAAACTGGAACAAAAATAAGAAGAAAACCAAGTTTAAGGCACTAAAGCTCGAAGCAAAGATTTGAAATCAAAAACTGCAATTTCATCCTCAAATTAAATGAAAAGGCAAATATTAAAAAGCTAACATTTAAATCAAGCTCAACAGATCCAGGAAGCTATGATTTTTTTGAAAAGAACCGGTATCAACACATTGCTGCAGAATATGAATAAAATCATATATAATTTAAGATGAATAGGAAGTGAAGACCTATTGACGAATTCAATCAAATTCCAGTTTGATGAAAAAGAATTAAAGAGATTGATTGTTTGGAAAGTATCTTTAATTTTATTTTGATTGAGAGTAGGATGGTTTTTTGAATTGTGAGAGGAGATGAGAAGTGTCTGAGTAAATACAAAAATAATGAATGAAGGATTAATGCAGATGAAAATAAAAATACAAATAATCAAAGATTGAATGTTTTATATAATTATATAATATATATGGAACATTCATTATGATAAATGCATTAATGATATTATTAATTTTTTATATATATGTTAATGTATCATTACACCTAAGATATATGAAAATAAAATTATAAGGGTCCAAATGTAAATAGTTCTTTAAATTGCTAAGAAGTAAGTATTTATGATCAGAAGAATTGGGGAAAGAGTATACTAAAAGTCACATACTCTCTTTTATATATAGATAATAGAATATATAGATATGTTAATGGATCATTACACTTGAGATTTATGAAAATAAAATTATAAGGGTCCAAATGTAAATAGTTCTTTAAATTGCTGAGAAGTAAGTATTTATGATGAGAAGAATTGTGGAAAGAGTATACTAAAAGTCACATACTCTCTTTTATATATAGATAATAGATAGATAATAGAATAGATTTGTATTGTATTTATAGATGGAAATTAAGTGAAGTCTATTTCTAGAAAAATCATTTCTTCATTCATACCCTTTCTTTTTCTTACATGTATACAAAAACCCTTTCCTTTTGCCTTTGTTAATATAATAGTCACATTACCTTAACTAATGCTAATAATTATAATTTAAGTTAATTAATTACAATTTAAATGGATGTCATTAATTATAATTCCAATCAGCATCCTGAATTGACATTCTATATATAAACATGTGTGTTCATTTAATTCAATACCATATCCCTTACCAATCAATTGGTATTAAAGTTTCCAATTTCAAATCGATTTCATTAATTATAATTTAAATCAATTTCATTAATTGGTATTACACACATACATACACACACGCATATACATACATACACATACGTGTGTGTATAACTTTCTAGCGAGTCCTGGATTTATATTCAAGCATATATATGCGCATTAATTAGAGAGCTTATTATTTTCCATTAATTGATCGATATTACTGTTTTTATTTTTAGAAAAAATAGTTACCCTTATTCTTTAGCATACCTTAACTTTTCTTTAATAAACTCGAAACCATGCTCCGCACACGGCTCCGATCTACTATATAGCGTTACATTGTTTTAATATATTTACTTATTTGAGTTGGATTTGTATTAAAAACATGAAGAATACTTTTTTTCTATATACTGTCATTGAAAATTAATTACCAATAAACCGCACTACAAAGTGGTATAGAAACAATATTCCATATTTTGAATCAAAAAACACTGCTTAAAACTAAGTGATGTTAACAACATAAAATATATAAAATCATGCCACATCTAAAAACATCAACTAAAAAAATCCAAAATTAAATGATGCTACCAAGAGGAACCTAACATGTACAGACAAATTAGACTGTCTCATATAATTCAACCAAAGTTGCATGCATGATCCTGAAAGATCGATCATAATTTAATGTTCATCCAAATGCATTGCTAAATGATTATGGCAGCTTAACTTACGCTGTGGAAGTGAATAAGAAATAATTAAAAGCCATCTCGTTTAGAATTAGTACATATCTTTCTTTCTAGAAGTAGTTACGATGTCTTTTACAAATTTATGAACCGAAATGAAAGTAGTCGCAACATCTTACGTACATATTATTTCCAATAAATTATGGGTAAATATTGATTCAGAATTGCTAAAGCCTTCTTTGCTTGAGGTGAAATTATACGTTTCTAAGCTGACTTCGAGGCAGTAGCATTACAACCTAAAAATAAAGGGAAATTGTTGTTAATTCCAACACTAAAACCATTCACGTCATATAAAACTTTTATTGTTCAATAGCTGCAGCCTAACTTATCGCTAACCACCTGAATATTAGTTCAGTGAAACTTGTCAAGTTTTATCAATTGAAATTTGTGAAAAACTTCAACTAAAGTGGTCGGTGACATTTTAGTTCAATGAATTGATTGAATATTAAATAGTTGCACCTATGGTTCGCATGGTAATGCCAAGAAGGAAGAAAATGGAACCTGCAAGATTGATCACCTTTATTTCAGTATGCAAATTTATTTTGCTTTGTAAAAGCATTGATATTTGTTATACAAACATTTGCAACAATGTTCTACAACTGTTGTTACTATGTCTTTAGTTCACATCGTGTATGGTTGAATATTATGTTCTAAGAAAGTTTTTACGTTCCCAAGCTAGAGACAAGAAGTGTGCAGCAGTCCAAGCACGATTGTTAACCAAGTTAAACAGAGAATAAAAATTAGAAAATGGAAAAATAGTGGTTAAACCAAGTTCGGTATTGGGTAATGGATCATGAATTCAATTCAATAACTGCACACTACATGTAGCTAGGATACTGCATATGGCTAAATTGCACTTAGTAGGGAGAATTCATGACCAAAACTTACAATGCATAAGTTTGGTACGAATTTCAATACAGTGATCGTATAGGAAGCTAAAAATTAAAACAACATCGGAACTAAACAGCTACAGCTTAATATTTTTTGTGCAATCATGTGTTCTCTGTCAGCTGATGCTACTGTTTGCAGAAATTCTAGACAAAAATAAGTGAAGTTAGTTGTTATTAGTTAGGTCCTCTTTTACCGGAGTGATTTCTGCATCAGCTGAAGAAAAAAGATGATTGCACTGAGGGAGGGTAAGTATAACTGAAGAGAAAGACAGTAAAAATTGTAATACCACTAATATACAAACCCGTCAGATGCATTAAACTCATGGTTTGTAGCGTC
Organism: Allium fistulosum; assembly: GCA_030737815.1. Classification (NCBI taxonomy): domain Eukaryota; kingdom Viridiplantae; phylum Streptophyta; class Magnoliopsida; order Asparagales; family Amaryllidaceae; genus Allium; species Allium fistulosum. Next base: position 488,818,863 of record CM060905.1, on the reverse strand, counting down.
ATAAATAATATAGGACTAAAAATTAAAAATTAGCTAGGATGGTCAATCTGATATGCAATAACAAGTAAAGTTATCCAATAAATATCCAGTTTTATTTTCCTTTTGCAGTACTTGAATTCTCCTGAAATTATACATATATATTATATATAGCTGGTTCATTGAAATTACATGTACAGCTAAAACACTGTGAATAGAGAACATTGTGCTTTGTGAAATAAAGTCGATGGCCTGATTAGGGTACACAAAAACAAAATACAGAGGCAGTTGCCGGACTATTTTATAATGTCATGTTTAAAATGTCATAGTAGATAAGTCTTATGTTAACAGTTCCGCATTAATACCATACCGTATTTAAATGCAGCAAAGCGCTAGAATTGCCAAATAGCGCCTAAGCAGTGCTCAGCAGCGCCTCAGCGGCACCCTTGATAGCATAGTTCAAGAGTTGAATAAATTTTTATAAAGTATAATGGAAACCGAGGAATAAAAGCATAATTGAGACCGAGTGATATAAGTTGACCACCAGTACATGTCTAGATTCTGTAAACGGAAATGTCCAAAAAATATATCAAATGACTAAAATAGTTGCCTCTCCAAGGAAAAAATTCATACATACTCTCAAATCTCCTACATATTTAAAACAATAGTTTTAAGAAATAAAAATATACATAAGATGTTAAGAAATGAATACAGCTTTGGTTTAATGGTTAGTAGACAATTCTTAAGTGATGATGTATTTCCCAGTAAAAGGTTAAATATGGTCATTGTTACATTAGGGTACTAAATGACTGCTTTTTTCATGCTTCCAAGGTAACATTATCCAAAGTGGGAAAAAGGTTATTCTGGAACAATGAATACGATAGAGTCTCATGGACTACCTACGGATGTAATTATGCCATTGTTGTATAATCTATACTATATTATTATTAGTGAGTTGAATTTCAAGCTCACACAGGCTCCCTTGAAATTTGGCAACTGAACAGTCGCATTTTTTATTTCTTTATATTCCAAACTTTAAAATGTGATAACTTTTTCTACATTGATTGGATTTAAGAATCGTTTTCACTATTAAATCTCAAATTTAATTTGCTTTCCAATGATATCCATTGTTGATAACTAAAAATAAATTTTTTTAAATCATAATTTTATATAGCAGCTTTAATTGCACAATTATTTTGTGTCACCGCTGTGTACCGCGTTTCTGTAACAGCATTATTATGATGATCATAAACATTACATAGTAGTTTTACCTAGATTATTATAATGTATTTATTATCTTTTAACATATTTGAAAGAAATATTTTTTTTGAATTATACAATTATGGTTGCCTTTGAATATTGTAACTACATTATGTAATAAAGTAATAATCTTGATTGTGTTTGATAGTATTCAAACTTAGTGCAGTTATAATTTAACCCCATTAAAAAATGGTGTAATAATTTATAGGCATTTTTTGAATTAATTTAACTACGTTAGCATTTTTTTTATTGCATTTAATATTGATGATTTTGACTATATTTGATAATTTTATTCAATTTTAAAACAGTTATAAATTAATGAAATTAAGAAAATGCAATTATAATTTACCAGCAAGTTTTGGGTAAATTTAACTATATTTGAAGATTTTTAACCACATTTATGTGATGAAGTAATAAATTTGGCTACATTTCAGGAATTTATTCAATCTTAATACAATTAAAATTTAACTACATTAATAAAATGCAGTTATAATTTAATGATAATTTTGAATTATGCATGGTAGAAATTGAATATTTCAGCTATATTTATGTGATGCAGTAATAATTTTGGTTGTACACGATGATTTATTCGAGCTTACTGTAGTTAAAATTTAAATGCATTAAGCAAAAGCGGTTATTATTTTGCAGTATTTTTGGAATTAAGCAATTATTGTTTTTGAATATTTTAACTGCATTTGTGTGATGCAATACTAATTTAGCTGTAGTAATAATTTTGTTTGATGTTAACGATAGTTATTTAACCGCATTATGAAAATATAACTGAAAAATGAATTTTGATAGCTTGAGATGATTAAATAACGACTTCACATAATTAATGCTTGATTCAACCGTGCAGCTCAACGTTTAATACATTGCTTCCAGGTTTGATGACATAATTTGGCTAAGTTTACTCAATTTCGTTTACAATTACGATGATCAATAATACAATAAGCATATAAGTTGTTGTATTCGGGCTTAAGGTAGATGCACAGTTTAAGTGTTGGGTCAAAACATGTGTTGTAGTGAGAATAATGTTGATAACCACCTAAAAGAGTTTATTTTCTATTTTTTGCAGTAAATTCTAAAATCACTTGCACCACCACCGTCGGAAAACTTCTAGAAAACAATTGATGAATGTATCTTTGTATAGATGATTATGTAGTCATAGTTTGATTATTAGATATAGTTAATAGGTCAGACGAGCAGTGAAAGAATTTAGTAATAATACTGCATCAATGACACTTTTGCCTTTTTTGGCTGCAGGTACAAATACCTTCAATGGTTAAAATAATTGACTGATGTAATGCATCTATTAAGACCAAGAAAACATCACCTATTTATGCTCAAGCCAATATCATACACGCGTTGCTAGCAGTTATTTCTGAGGCTAAAAAATGAATAGACTTCTCACAATTGTTCTCTTCTGTATGTTTTGGATATTTTCAAATATTGGTTACTGCGACCAGCTGTATGCCGTGTTTTGTACCCTGCATCGGCATAGATCAGGTTCGGTGAACAATAGTAATTTATATTGGAACCCATGTTATTTTCTTATTGCATCATCATTTCCATTTCAATTGAATCTTCTGTTTTACTACTTTTCCCCTGTACTACATCTGTTGTTTTTTTATTTTTTATTTTGCTCCCTTTTTCCAGCTGTTGACAAATACTTTTCCTAACTGTTTACAAATTTCATCCTATTACTATATTTCTCCCCATTGCAAAAAACTTTTGTTACTCTTATTTAATTGAATCGAACTGCACTGTGTCTTTGTGTCTGCAGTTCACAGTGAATACTTCAACTATATCTATGCATATTGAAGCAGCTGTGTAATTGCAAAAGCAACAACATTGGCGTTATATGCCACGGTGAATATATCTATGCATTAGCGGATAAATTTTTAACACATTATCCTCTAAATAGTCTGTGAACTTTAACATATTCACTGTAATTGTTTTGTTCGATTTTAATTGTGATTATCATAACCAAATATATCTATGTATTCTTTATCCTACCAAATTGTTATTCATGATGTAACACTATCGTTCAACAATGTTTTTTCATTACCATCGTATTAAATTTCTTATACATTTGGATATGACCTATGCAACAACAATATTTTTTCAACATCCGTGTGCGAAGCACGGGTTCGCACTAGTTTCAACATAAATCTCATTATTAATCAAACCATAAAATGAAAAACGTTTTTCAATTCCCAAGTTACAATTCCATAGAGAGAATAAAATAAGTAAACCATCAGTTCTTATTGCAGGTTTTTTTTCTGTATTAACATTTACGCCTTTTAATTGTTGATTATCAAAGGAACTCTACTTTATGAAAATATGGGAAAAAAATCACTTTAATGACAAAGATTCAACTAAAATGATCTATGGATGGACTTGCAGAACTCATTAACGAAAAAGCAATAAAGCATAACCTTGAATGATAAAATTTCACTGTATCTATCCTAAAAATAACCATTAGAAACATTGATAGGAGTACCGAAAGCTTTGATTTTGAAGTATGAAACCAAATTGATTGCAAGTCTAATGCAAACTCACTTTTTTGAAATTCAAATACCTTTTGCTGCAAAATTTGTAACATTAGGAATTTAATTGGGATTAAACCATAAACATATGAAAACAGAAAATGATGCCTTGCACTTAATTTGACTAACTATTAATTAGGCATTAAAAGAAAAGGATAATGTAAGTACATTATTTTAATGCAATACTTTAATCTTGCTGGTGATATACATTAATGTTACACACCTAAATTTTTGCTTGGAATAGTTGGCCGTATTCTTGTTAATTCCACCTCTTACTAATCCCAGTCGAATGTAAGATTTATGTTAGTAGCAAACTTAAATGTGCATAAGCAACTTGTATGTCATTAGTCCTTTGAATATTATTGATCTTCATTTATAATATGCAGATATTTCAAGGTTTTATGCTTGGCTTCCTAGATCATTGATATAGGAAGCCGAGTAAGCGTATTTATGAACCATTTAACTGCATTAGTTTGTATCCACACAGAGCAAGTGAAATAAAAAGCTAAAAAAGATTTTGTTAGTGAAATTTAATTCTTCTTGTTCATGGGATCTTATAATCATCACAACGATATTAACCAACAAAGAAGTTTTGACACCATCTCTTCTTTTTTCTCCAATTTTTTTTAAACTATTAAGAATGTTTTGTGAGGATCAAAACCGAGGCTTTGGCTACATAGCAAAATGTTATATCACCATTGTCATTCTTCATTTGTTAACATTTATATTTGAATGACCTCCAATATTTAGGAACAATTTCGCACATTCTAATGCTTTTTTGGTCCAAAGAAATTTTTTAAGGTTTGTATGCATGTTTTAGTGTGATCATATGTGCTTCAAGAAATTTGAGAACAGTAGCGAATCATTGTTGGTATTGGGTTGTTTATGTCAGATTTCGCTTCTTCTTTTTATAAAAAAGGAAAAAACATCATATTAGCATTTTAACCAATTCTCTCGTTTTGACATTAAAACCCATCCCCTTAGTCATTAATTAACATTGAATCTTGCGACTAAGCATGTATGGCCATAATCTCATTATTAATTAATGCATATTTAAGTTAAAAATATTTGTAAATATTTGATAATCACCAGCAAATTTGGTTGATATGGCAAATGGTATAGTATGAGGAAATAGTTTGTCAACTGAGTTGCAATGTCTTTATAAGAAATCTAATTTATAAAAACATAATTTTCAGTTTCTATTGTAAAAAACTTACTAACATGTGTTCTTAAATATTTTTATTTAAATCGGACTTTACAGGTAACCACCAACCAAAGTATTAAAAATTTCAATATATATCAAAAACTATAACCCAAACAACTCGATAATTCAACATAACGGAAAAATCAAATGACTGAAGATTCCAAACATGTCAGGTTGGTAGGTACAACAAATATAATAACTCAAACAAATCAGTTTGAGCCCACATAATACATAAACACAAAGCACAATAGAGGTAAGAAAACAAATGGAACTGAAGGTGGATAGTCAATTATAGGACAGGAAAAATCAAAAGATGAAAATTAGAAATGTTATTCCATTGACCACCAGTACTTCACACAGTGAAAAGATCTACAGCGTCTGAAAGGATTTGAAGTTGTTGACATTAGGGTGAACTTATACAATGCAATTTCATTACGTAAAACATTCTAGAGGAGATTAGAATTAAATAAAGAACACGGTACCTGTCAAATTGGACAATGGAGTAGTCTTAGGAGCCGAAATGGTAGTGGTTAAGCACAATGGAAGTAGAATGTATTTTTTCAAGGTTCGAGCAAAATTATGAATTAGGATTTGAAGAGGCATATGCAGTGCTACTACTTGGGAAAAATCAAATTACCTATAAATCACCCAACATGTGGCAACATGATGTAGCAAAGTGGAAACGAAAGGCGAAAATTTTTAAACTCGGCTTCCAAATTATATAATAGATATGCATATAAGCTCATAAATCCCTTTTACTCACGAATTCAAGCAAAATTTACAAAATGTCAGTATAATGAATATATTTATTTTTGGGTGGTGTTAAAACTTAATGTGCTAGAGAACATGTAAGTTAAGCAGGTCCAACCGAAGATAACATTTCAGATGAAAATGGTACAAAAACAAAATTGTGGTATTAGATATATATCATGATATAATTCATATAATAGACAAATTTACCAAGCAACAATTACCCATAAAATCCTAGTTGGATAATACCTTTGAAAATTCAAGTAAAGAAAGTTAAACAATATCATAAAATACCAAGTGTAGAGGAAAATTGTTAAACCATACAACAAACAATTAAGAAGAACCAAATTTGAAAATAAATAAATATAATTAATCTTGCTTGACGAATCACAAAAAAATAGTAGAATACTTACTTGAACACCAACCCCTTTCTCTTCATCATTCTATTTCTTTGAACAACCACTGCCTAGAATAAAAAGAGACACAAAAGAATAAAAAAGGGTTTAATAATACTATAAAGGGGTTGGGCACATGTGAGATGTAAGATGGGGATTTACAACATGCTATAGTTGATCGCAGTTATAAGATTTTATATAAAGGCTTGACTATTAAAATCTCAGTACTTGGATCACATATAGAAGGAACCCCACCCTTTATACGAAATAATAGATTTTCCTAAACTCATAAAATGCTTCCTTTATTCCCACATAATCAAAGGACATGGTGTTATGCCAACTGATATTCTCCCTACACCTGAATGACTCAGTTGATTAAAATCCACAACTGCATACTGATTTGCAAACCAATAGCTTTTCCATGTAGCATTTGTAGATTATAGTTTACCAAATTTCTAGTCGTAGTAAAACAACACATATGGCTATACAAGCAAATATGTACCATGTCTAAAATTGGAAATTCATATAATTAGCGTTTACCTGAAGCACACAGGTATGTGAAAGAAGTGGAAATAGCCTGAAATAATTTTTTGCACACGTTGATAGCTTGAAATATGTGTGGTTCGAGTGACTTTCAGAAACTATAGTATTTAGTTTTTGGCAGCCTGCGATAATAACTACAAATAGCATGAAATAATTCAAACAAATATTTTGGCATTGTTCTTCTCAATCTCGTTGATCCGGGGTCTTCTATGCTACCTGCTTGCTTTCTTGTATGAAGTGGTTTGCCCTCGGGAATGGACTTCAATGGCTTGATAGGCAATTGAGGGTTCGGTTTTCTTACCCCTTGACTATAAATGAAGAAAAGATTTGTAATAAGATGGGGCTTCGAATCACTAAACAATATAGGTCTTTCGAAAGGGAAAACTTTTGTTTTGTGGAAATACCAGCCTTTGTCCTCCTCGCATTTATGCTGGAGACGTCATCGAAGCTTGAAATACAATTAGTTGCAAGATATAGATTTTGCCTGCCAGAGATAAGTTTAAACAGATTAAAATCAGCCTATCAGAAACTAAAGTATACAAATGTTGTCAAACTAGCAGCAAACGAAACCTAAAAATTTCAAGCAACAGAAGCAATGTCTGAGTAGAAAATGTTGTTACATGGGATTTTTTGAATGAAGAAACACTATAGTAATTAAAATATAATATAAATCAGAGCGATGTAGCTTGGTGAAATGCAAATGAAGGCATCGTGTAACCTATTACACCGATACTATTTACCATGTCAAGGCAAAGGAAGTAGTTAAGATATTTAACTTCCATTCAAAGCTATATATTCGCTTTATTGAAGAAATCATTCAAAGTATATACCAAAGCTATGAAATGAGAAATCATCTTTTTTTTCCAATATAATGACTTCAAAGACAACTGCCCTATTGTTGCGTTCAAAATCAAAATGATCAAATGAAAATAAGTTAGACTGTAGCTAATTATCCACTCCATACTATACTATCATGGAATAGCAAAAGATGGATATATTTTTGTCAAATAAGACTAAAATCGCTTAGCAACCTACTGCTAATACATAAAAAATGCTAAAACTAAAATTAATAACCGAACGAAATATATAAACAACTTCAAATAATATACTTGTGTTCTGTTCAAACTCTTGCATAATCGAAAATCCCATTGACTATAATATCAACCACTCCTTTTACGCTTAAATGTGAAGAAATTAAATCTAATAAGCTAATTTTATCTCATATAAAATAAAATTTGAATAAGTTATGTTGGGTTGGTAAGCGAGATACGTCAAATTTATTGGTGCCAATATTTCCTAAACCAATCTAACAGTGCACTATTATATCAGTAAGCTCTAACGTAGAGTAAACAAAATATTCATAGTAAAAATTCAAATCATACATGTAATATTTAATCAATAATTCATCAAACGTTGAAAATCTTTTACGGAGCTTTTTTAGCCATAGTTGAACAGTTTTCAATAGAGATTTTACGGTCGTGTGGCTATTTCATTCGTTATAAATATAGGGTCGACTATATGTGATAACTAATCAGTTTTTTAGTGAGAATTTAACAGATTTGGAAAACAATGCATTAATTTTTTCAGAGCAAGGACGGTTTTTAGGTGTCTTGTTTATGGGTTGCATGGAAAAGTAAAAAAATAAAACAGTTTGTTAGCAATGTCCACTGCTTGCAGTGTTTCATATTGAAAAAGATAGAAATTTTTGAGTATGTTAGCAAATGGTTGAAAATAAATACATTCTACTCTTATGCAATTTAAATAACAAACCTTAATTGAATAACAACAATACCGATTTTACAATGTGATAATTCATTTTCTGATGAATAATGTTGAATTTGTAGCTTATAGTAATTATAGCTTAAGGCACATACTTTACGGCTACAATTCAATATCTAAATATTTTAAACAAAGCATTAACATATTGTTCATAGTGCATTAATCCACAAAATACTATTGTAAACATTCAAAGTTCCTAATCTTCTTACTTAAAATAGTTGCATTCAAGTAGTACAAGTTTGGAAACAGGGATTTAGTTGTAATAATTGCATAAAATTGAATATTTTTAGAAACAAACATAACCTAAAATAAAGTAATTCAACATCCAAAGTAGATTTCAAATGTCTAAGTAGTTGAACATAAAACATGAAACTTAGAGGGGTTAGTATACTAAATTATTTGTATTTTTTTAATAAGTGTATACCTTATCTAAATTTATAACCCACTACTAATCTCTAGCTACCGACTGTCCAGACTAAATTACAACATAACCACTAAGATATAGTGCTCCTTAAACTTAACACCTCGTTATTGATGAATGCATAATGCATGCTACGCACTGCATACTTCACATAAACTAAGATTTAAAGAGCTATTGTTGGAGGTTTTGAAACTATGAATAACGTAAAATTACTACAAAAAAATGGAATGGACACCTAGACTCAAAACCAAGCAGTCCCCTTGTTGAAGAACTCCAAGCTAATGTTATTTGAGTTAGAGGACAGTTTGGTTTCCTACCAACTTCTAAACTTCTACATATATAATGATATTATTTTCCTACATTTTGTCCAGTAATTCTAAGGTGGAAGGACTGAAATAATAATATACAAATAAACAACTAAATCTAAGTAATAGTTCTTACTTTATAAATGTAGGATGTAACATGTAAAATATTTAAAATGTCAAAATAACAACACTATATTGATGGAAAGTTGGCTATTATATCAAAATTTTATACCATACCGAAAAAATTCTATCTATACAACATAGGCATTTTTTACAAAATAGTTTAAACTATGGATCTAATAAGTGTGTTGAATTGAAATCACAATAGAGAATTGAACACTAATATATGAAGAAAGAAGCGATATCCATTATTCTTCGTCCTCTAAGAATCCATAATATAAATGAGGGTAAGAAACAATTTCAAAATTGGTAAAATCTAAAGAAGAAAAGGTTTGCTACCTAAAAAACACGTACAAATTAAGAAGAAAAAGAATTCATTATCAAGAGTAGGATTCCTGAGATTATATATTTGCAACTCATAAAATTCATATTCTAAACTCGAACGATGAAATCAAAACCTAATGATTCATTAACGTATTAACAAACCTGCAGGATGGGATTATTTTTTCTCTCGATGTCACGACTTCAAATCGACCACTTCATTGATACATCGGTAATCAGTACGTTATAATTATCATTTGAGAAGAATCTCTAGGTAGTCTCAAAATCATCCGAGATGCACAACTATAGCTTTTGCATCTGAAAAGCAAATAGAATCAAAAATCAAAACAATGTTCATAAATGAAACAAAAGATTACACGTAAACTAGACCAAGAAAAATAGCAAAAGGCGCAATTTCGTAAGAAAATTAGTACCCGAGATTTGGGTATGGTTGTTGTTATAAAATCAGAGAGCAATGGTAATTAGGTTAAATGAAAAAGGAATTAGGCGATATGGTGAAAACCGAGAAAGGAAGAGGGTAAGCTGGAAAGGAGATAACTTCAGAATACAGGATCTCAATGGATAAATGGGAGGGGGCTTAACAGTGAAGGATGCGGTACTCATTTTTAATACTATCGTATATGCCTTCCTTCCATCCTCTAGTGCACTCTTATTTTTCTTTTCAAAATATGTAATATTTACTTGGAGTTTTTATGCTACAGCAAAAAGTTAGAGAAAAATTTAGTTTCAGGGACAAGAAGTTTGTTTTGTAGACCGAAGGACACTTTTTACTGTAAATCACAGAATTGATAGTTGTAACTATCATTTTCAGTTTACACTAAAAAGTGTCCTACAAACTAAAAAACAAACTTGTTGTCCCTGAGATTAATTTTTTTACAACTTCTTCCTTGTATCTATTTACCTGTATTTATTTTATTAAATGCCTTCATTTTATACATATATGATTGTCTGTCTTTTATAGTAACCCTGTATCGTTATCTTCGCTTTTCAAATATGTAAAAGTAAATGCATACTTTTCTTTCTAAATATATTATTACATCCGTTTACTAGTGTATTCAATGTATCCTTAAAAATTATTACGGTAATAATTTCATCATTTATCTTTTCCCTTGAAGCGTTTCAAATTTGTGCATGTAAATACTTTACTTTCTTTTCTTTTAAATGCACATGTACTGTGTACCTCCCCTTTTTCGGTGGAATTCATAAATATTTAACTTACTTCTTAAAAAATATTTTTTTCTTTATTCTTGTATTTACTCTTTAAACTTAATTTCAAAATAGGTGTAAAACACGAAATATGCGCTACGGTAAACGTTCTGTATCTTCTTCATACGGTATTCATTTCTGACATTTTATATATGAATTTGTACTAAAAAAAACTACTTGACACAATGGAAAAGTCAAATTCCCTAAATCTTTCATTTGTATCATATTATTAATTTTTTCATTTTTATATGAAATAACATTGTAACTCCTATTAATATTTTAATTTGTTATTATTTCTGGAGTATTGCACGCGCACACATAAATAAATATATGTGTGTGTGTTATTTTTAGCATTGTAAAATACATTTTAATTCAACTTTGTTGTTACGTGCTACATATTATTATTCATTTGCGTACCACCATTTGCCTATGTAAATGTAACATTATCTTACAAAAAGTTTATAACCATTATTATAACAGTTAAAAGAATGTAACATATCACCTAATCCAACTATCTATGTGGATAAATGAATAAAATATAATGATATACAATACGAATTATAATAAATATAAAGCTGGGTGTTACATACCTACCACTACCAAGTAAACACATGTGCACACTCTCAATCGTATACACATACACACTTGCAAACATTTGAATCCATGTACATGTGTCACGACCCACTTTTCCGTACAGTTTAAAACTGACATTTATGCATACTTGTCCAGCCCAAATTGCACGGAAATGCGGATAGTTAAGAAAAGAAAGAAGGAAGAAGGTAGAAAGAAGATAGAAAGAAAACCAAACAACTCAGAATCTCACAACGGAAATGAATAATCTATAATATAAAACAAATTTTTACATAAAACAAAACTGTAATGTTCATAGTACAGATATCAATCAGAGTATACCAACCTATTCAGCACAGACGGTTATAACAACATGTCCTCACAACTGCTGATACACAACTATAATGCAACGAAAAATATAATCATCTACGTGAATACGTCTCTGGGCCTCCAGCTCCTTTCCTAAAGCTCCAATATCCATCTAAACCTGGAAATATGTTCGGTATGACCCGAGCATTTAGAAAAAACCACGCCCAAGTCAGTCTGGTAAAACCAACGTGAGAATTTAAATCACAAGGAACTTTATTCATTATAACTTTCAAAAATCCTTTAAAAATCAAAGGTATCTCGTAAGACCACGTCACACATAAACACGACGGATTTTTCCCTCACGATAGCCAAAACCTTTTATAAAAAATCCAATGATATTATAACAGTGTCTAAGTACAAATACATATTCAAATAGTCGAAATTGTTACATTAATTAAATTCCATCATACTAGGCTCTACAACTAAAACCGTAAAGGCTCGTATTGGAGAATGGATTTCCATACAATGACTAGGCACTAGGGTACCACCTATCACAGTACACTTCTAGAAAAATGTAACGAGGACCTCGCCGGGATCCCCTACAACACAAGACCGGTTCTACCCCTAACCTGGATAGTACCGAATATGCTATCACCCCGAATGTTCCCACCCTTATCGAGCTCCTTCCAATGCACCGTATTTATAATATTCGAGGGTATCCAGAAAGGTGATAAACATACCCTAATTGGGTGCAACCCACTTAGATTTGCTGCATCTCCCCTGATTTTCAGTCATTCCGGTTGATGAGGCTTGAGGCTATGATTACCTTTTAAGGAATTTACACTTGGAATGCTCATTGTCCTCCAATGACAATGTGCTGATAGCATTCATCCATACAAGTCCGTTCTTGGTCTGAACGAAACCGAAGGTACTATTCCTACTACATCCATTTTGGAATCATCCTCAAGATTAGTAGCGATTAGCCCTTGCACTTCAATTCTCCATCTTTGATTCCATGCTCTTGTCTTCACTTCGAAATGTATTCGTTGAATCGAAGTGGTTTTTGGATAACTTATCCTATCCCGGTCTCTTCGAAACAACTTTTCAATATTTTCGGTAAACTCAACCCCAGTTCTCTAGGAAATAAACAGACAAAAACAAGATCGGAGATCATCTCCTAACCGTTAGTGGATGGATTTCCTTATAATCGTCCTAGAAGAACGAAACGAGTTTATACGTACAGTATAGCACCTTCCGACGGTAACTGTAACATATAATTCCCGCGTTTCTCCTAGATATTCCCAAAGTTATGTTTTTGGTCCAGATTTGATAGTAGATTATTTAACTATCAAATAAAACAATCATTCAACCAAAGATTTCATTTCCCACTGAAATCACTAAGCCTTGTTTAATTTAAATTTAATAAATTAAATCTCATTTTACCAAAAGGGTATATACTTATCTCACCGGAAAAGTATATTCACAAATCATTCCTTTCAAAATACTTGAAACTTTTTAAAATAAATATGAAAACCACCATGCGATATCAACCATGGATTCGCAGCTCAATGATTACGTCTCTATCCCAATGAAATCCAAACTTAACTACATGCAATCTCTGCCTCTGATTTCCGCCATGAAAGTATACCATTACTTTTCGAAACTTTATTTAATAATTATCTCAAAATAATACTTATAAAGTTTCTATATGAATTTCCAAGTTTAATTTAGGAAAAATACTCTTTTATAAAAGTTTACTATATAATATATTATTTTTAAAACATTATTAATATTTGAACAAATTATCTTTGAAATAATAATACTTTCTTAATACTAATTAACTCTTAAATAAAAATTAACTTTTGAATCCAATTACTACAAAATAACCTTAAATAAATAATTAAAATAAAATTTAAACATTTAAAAAATTGAAAATAATTAAATAACCTTTTAAGAATAATAAAATAATTAACCTTAAATCATTATTAAATAATTATTAATTATCTTTAAAATTTCATTAATAAATAATAATTATCCTTTAAATAACTTTGATTCAAAAATCAACTTTCAAATTTGGCAAGAGGCTTATTAATTTCAATGGTGCTTAATCAAGTTACCATTCATTCCATAATAATTCAGAATAGCAGATTCAGATATTCACATCAATCCATTTTTTTAACACTTAATTCAACATCATATTGCCCAATATAATTATCAGGATAATAAATAGATGTCCATACAAATATGACATCAGGACGGGTTTTTATTTCTGCTAGTCAATGTCCAAAAACACACATATTCAGTAATAATGGCAGAACAGTGATTTATTCTGCCAGTAGGGGTTCAATTAAATACAATTAGCGGAACAGTGTTTCTGCTAAACAAATGTCAAATCATTGTAATTAACTAAAATAATCCATTAATATTTTTCTCTAGCAATTTACACCGATGGATAGAACATATAAATTTTAAACGACTAAGTTTATTTAAATCACGTATTTAAAACTTGACCGTTTTAAAATACCATAAATTATTTCTAAGTCATATCTGTCAACAAACTTCATGACATTGAAATGCTCGACGATACGAACCCATCGCAAAAAGAATCATGTTATTTTGGTTTCATATGAACGAGTTATGACAATTTAAAGTTTTAAACTATAAATATGAATAAAACAACTAAATACTCTATTTTTTATATAACTGGGTCGAAGCCCAAAACGAATGACCCATACCCAATCCACCTTCCCCTTTCTCCTCTTTCCCAGTTCCAACTACTGCAACTAAGAAACCCAAAACCCACGCCACATTTCTTCGATCGCCATGTTGCCTTCATCGGTCACACATCCAAATTCTTCTCGCCAGACTCGAGACCAACCCAAACCCAAGATAAACGCATCCATCTTCCAAGCTTCGACCCTCACTGCTTGAAACACTCCTACACACGCGTGCACGTGTGTACGTGCACAGGCCCTCCTCGCCGTGGTTCGATCCATGACAACTACCACCAAGTCACACTTCGCCTACTCCCCACAAGACATCCAACTCCCTGACCACTACATCGCCGAATCCAATTTCGACCATCATCCTGTTCCAATTTCCAAAGAACAGTGCACACATCGACCTCGCCTCACCTCATTCTATCACCAGAATTCACACCACCGCCACCACCATGACCCTCATGTCCTCCTCTTCCTCTACGCCAACCCCGGCCGCACTCGGTCACCGCCACCGTGCAGCGACATGAAAAACCGAACCCACTCCAACATAGACCTTAAACCCTAAAATCACCACACGACCTTAAACCAAAGCCTTAATTAAAAATTCCCCAGGGTGAATCTCTTCCCCACGCCCCTCCTCGGCCAAACCGCACCTCCCCTCGTCGACCCAATCGCTGGAAATTAATTTTTAAGTGGAAAACGATCAACTCAAAATTTCTCTCAACCTAATCCCCTAAAAATCCTGATTTCTTCACCAAAATTCATGTTTCCATATGATGATCATGAATATATAAACATGAATCAATGGTTAAGGGATATTGAAAATTGCTAAAATATTGATTGCTTACTATAATTCCACTCTATCTCTATACATACTTCATGAAATACAACCAAACTATTTTTAACATAATATAGGCTCGAAAATAAATATTTCACTAGTTTACGGATTTTGCAAAACAATTACAGATTGAGAGGAAATGATTTTTGAAATCATATAAATGGTTTGGTTTTAGTTTTTAAACATGACAGAGCAAGTGTAAACCATTTCCAGTAACAAACAATAATTGTTCTCACCTTGAACATGCTTAGGCCTTCAAAAACTTCCACTTGAATCTTAGTCTAGGGTCTGTAACCTTGAAAATCTTGTTTTTGCTTTTGGATTTTGAAAGAACAGGGGATGCTTTCTTTTCTTTTTTTGCTTACAGAGTTTTGTTTTTTCTTTTTAGTTTTTGCTTACAGGCTTAACCAAACTAAAGCTACACACAAGCTTATATATACATACACGTTTTCAAGACAAAATGATGTACATTTGTTCAGTATTTTGGCTCAAGAGGTCTGCAGGCCTGTACAAGGATTTGTATAATGTTGCGATGGAAAAGAATTTTAGTGACTTGAGTTGATATGATGTTGAGATGAAGAGAAGTTAAATTGAATGTTTTAGCCTTTTCTATTTTGAACTAGACAAGCATATGTTTATATATATATGTTTTACCTATTTTTACTTGTTTTACCTTTTTACTTTTGTTATTTACTTTTCTATTTACTTAGTTAAATTTCCCTTTGATTTAAAACATGCTTTCATATATAAACAACATGTAAAGTGGTTTTAAATAAACAACTTAAGTCTTCATATTTACGTATATATTTCTATTTAAAATATAACTCAAGGCATTAAAGGTTTTGCTATTCCATTTTTAATAAAATAACATTTTTGTTAACACTTCAAAAAAAGAAAATTTCTTATTAAAAATGTTTTTAAATGATTTTATAACTTTATTTCATTTCTATCATATAATAATTTCATATCTATTTTCTTCTTTATTTACTTACCAATATATATATTATTTTTAACATACCATTTATATTTGTTTAAAAATATTACATATATATTTTACATTCTTCTCTCTTAAACTAATATGTATATACATAAGAAAATCAAATTCTACTCTTTCTATTTATACAACATTATATTGTCCATAAGTCAAAATCATTTATATTTATAATATATTCTTATTCGTTTCATCTACATTTATTTGAATTTGTTTTTAATTTATATATATATATATATATTCTATTGTTATACATACATATATAAGAAATTCAAATCAAATCAATTTTCTATTTTATAAATAAAATCTGGAAATTCAAAATATTATCTTGGTTTAAAACTATATATTTTTACCAACTGTTATTTAACGGGGATTTATTTTGACTAAAATACCGTATTATTGAATATTAAAATTAATATTCAAAACTCAAGACGATAGAAATTTTGGATCGTTACATTCCTTCCCCCTTAAAAGAATTTCATCCCCAAAATTGCCGTAACCAGGCTAGTAAACATAACAAACCGATTTTTTTATTAACGAATTAATAATCAACCATATCACACAAGTTCAATCACATATATTTATATTCCGAAATATCAGTGATACAGAGTATCACTAAGATACTTTTACTACTACATGCACCATATACATATACACATATCCAGTAGATATCTATAACCATTAGCCAGTTATACATGTATACCCATACCAAAGCATATATTAAGATACTTCATTAATTTACAATCCAAACACACATCCATGACATCTATGGACTACTAATCTATACTAATAGGGTGTACATCCTAAGAGAATTACCCAACCCAAGCTTATATCTAGCAGTGGACTCTCTCCATCGGAGTCTTCCACTTCCGATCCTTCCATTTCCCTAGTTTCAGCATCCCTATTCGGAATCCATACAATCTCTAGCTTGGTTCCCTAGGCACTATCATCTCTGCCTTAGGCCATTAGTCATCCCTCAGAAGTTTATCCCCGTCTGCAAGTGGCTCACTAACAATCTCGCCCATTTCCCAGATGATAGCATCATCGTTTTTCGATTCGGGCTCCTCCTCTATCTCATACTCCTCTTCTTCTTCCTCGAATTGCTCTTCAACTCTTATCTCGGACTCCTCTTCAAATAGTGATGGCTGATCAATAGGTTCCATAATCTCTCTACCCACTTCTTTGCTGAAATACTGCCTAATCTTCATCCGCTCTCCTCGGACGACACTACGAGTCCTCTATAATCAATTAACATAACCTAAGAATGATATCCTAAGGTTTCCAGGAATTTCACATGCTAAGGAGTACATATAGGTACATACTTCAAATAACTCTTTTAAATTACTAGTATTGATTTTTTTACTTTAAGCAATACTATAATCATTTCCCTTCAAAAATTTGTTTAAAACAATTTTTCGAAATCATTGGAGTTTTTAAATTCTCAAATACCTCTTTTTATAAATCAATCATTATAAAATTAGCTTTTATATATGAAAAATCATCCTAAAATATTTTAAATTCCACAATTTACTCAAAATTTCAAATTTCCCAAAGTTTCTATCTACAAGACCTGGATAAAAGGAATGCTCAAGTCAGAAGGACAGGCAATAGAGGATACTTAAAACTAGATGGCTATGACCAATCAAATCCTAGATGATAATGACAGAATATTATCATCCCTTATCAAAACACCTCAAAATACTATATATTTTGAAAATCATTGCCTTTTGTATATGAAATATATCCTGGGTAAAATTATTACATTTACCCTCTTAAAATAATATTGTGTCTGTTAGCCTTATTGAAGTGTTTAGAGATCCCTATCAATAATGTTAGCTACTCGTATTGACCAGAATACATATGCCACTCATCAGATCAATTAACATAATATAAAACATCTTATATCACTAACAAATACGCACTCCCGTATATATATATACACTCAAACTCATTCTAGGGTATTACTGACCCTATCTCCAATGAGTAATTCCCACCAAATCCTAGGTATTCGCTCAACCTAAGATCTGATACCACGATGTCACGACCCACTTTTCCGTACAGTTTAAAACCGAGATTTATGCATACTTGTCCAGCCCAAATTGCATGGAAAGGCGGATAGTTAAGAAAAGAAAGTAGGAAGTATGTAGAAAGAAGATAGAAACAAAACCAAACAACACAGAATCTCATAGCGGAAACGAATAATCTATAATATAGAACAAATCTTTACATAAAACAAAACTATAATGTTTGTAGTATAGATATCAATCAAAGTATACCAACCTATTCAGCATGGATAGTTATAACAACCTATCCTCACAATTGCTGATAAACACAACTATAATGCAACGGAAAATATAATCATCTATGTGAATAATCTCTAGGACTCCAGCTCCTTTCCTAAAGCTCCAATATCCATCTAAACTTGGAAATATGCTCGGTCTGACCCGAGCATTTAGGAAAAATCACGCCCGGGTCAGTCTGGTAAAACCAGCGTGAGAATTTAAATCACAAGGAACTTTATTCATTATAACTTTCAAAAAAACCTTTAAAAATCAAAGGTATCTCATAAGAACACGCCACACATAAACACGACGAGTTTTTCCCTTACGATAGCCAAAACCTTTTATAGAAAATCCAGTAATATTATAATAGTGTCCAAGTACAAATACTTATTCAAACATCCGAAATTGTTACATTAATTAAATTCTAGCGTACCAGGCTCTACAACCAAAACCGTAAAGGCTCGTATTGGAGAATGGATTTCCATACAATGATTAGGCACTCGGGTACCCCCATCATAGTACACTTCTAGAAAAATGTACCGAGGACCTCACCTGGTTCCCCTACAACACAAGATCGATTCTACCCCTTACCTGGATAGTACTGAATATGCTATCACCCCGGGTGTTCCCACCCTTATCGAGCTCCTTCCAATGCACCGTATTTATAATATCCGAGGGTATCTAGATAGGTGATAAACATACCCTAATTAGGTGCGACCCACTTAGCCTTGTTGCATCTCCCCTAATTTTCAGTCATTCCGGTTGATGAGACTTGAGGCTACGATTACCTTTTAAGGAATTTACACTTGGGATGCTCATTATCCTCCAATGACAATGTACTGATAGCATTCATCCATACAAGTCCGTTCTGGATCCACTACGCCATAAATGACCTTCTGCAACACAAAAAAAATGTTGGCTCAGGCCCGAAAAATGTTGCCATAGGTCTATGGCAACACTTTTAGGGTGATGCAATTTTTGCCGTTGCCTTAGACCTCAAAGGCAACATTTTGACTATCTAAGGCAACATAAGTAATATTGTTGCAATAGAACCCTATTTGGGTCTATGGAAACACCCATAGGTATCTGTAGCAACATTCCAAAATGTTGCTATAGATATTAACTTTCTGAATTTGTGGGGCCCATAATGTAGAGCATATTTGATTTTTTAATAAAAATAAATATTTATTTAATAAAATGCTATTGCATAGAATTTGATATTTAAACAGTAATTTATTTAAATAAATATTTTATTTCAACATTTGAAATAGTACAAATTCCTGACTCCACTATTTTACAATTCAATGATATATAACACTGATATTCACATATACAGATATTCCTCACTACATCACTCAGTTCACTCATTACATATGCAGTTTCAATTTATACAGACAAATATATGACGAGCCGAAGGCGAGCCGAGTGCCGAGCCGAAGGCGAGCCGAGAAGCGGGTCCGGGCGCAGCGCCGGCGGGGGTCCGGGGCACCGCACCCCAGTCACCACCTTGTTTCTCAATCTCCTTTCATCCTGATCTACAATATGAACTGGAGGTTAGATTACTGTTAAGTTTGATTCTATCTCCAAGTCATCCTGAATAGATGTCTCCACAATTAGCGACGGATCATGAACATGCTTTCTTAGATGAGATACATGAAAAACATTATGAATTTCAGATAATACTTCAGGAAAATCTACTCTATAGGCCAATGATCCAATTCTCTCTAGGATTCTAAATGGTCCAATGAATCTGCTAGAACCTCCACACTATGGTTTCAATGACAACAACTATATAATCACATATATTATATATCTTATCAATTTACAGGTATACACTACAAGAGATTGCTATGCTCAAAGATATCAGGACTCGAAGACAAACAAAGATTTATGGACCATACTAAGGTCATACTAATGTGTTAATAGTCTTAGATAAACAATGTAAGATCTCCTTGAGTATACATACACACACAAATTCGTACATACAAAGCTTTGCATCAAAATGAATTTCATTTCTGAAATTGCTAGCAACAGACGTCTATGGAAAACCAATAGACGTTTATGACAAGGCTTTGGGATTATTATCTCTCAAGCCACAGAGGTATGAGGTTTTCCATAGATGTCTATCATCTGAGCAACTGCAATATCATGAACGGATGCGTTTGTTTATATTGAAAGAACTCCACTCTTCCTCAAAAGTTGCAGCCATTAGATAAAAGAGATTTTATCTAGCAATAACAAATCTTTATTTAGATCTTGATGATTCTATAAATACCTCAAAGATTGAGATTACAAGCTTAACTATTTTTTCTTGATTTCTACTACTTTCTGTCATCATATTTATACACTCTTTGCTTACATATCCTCAATCAATCATAACCAAAATATTATTCTGGTTAGATCACTTCATACAATTCAAAGCATTCACTTTCATATACTCAAAGGAGGTTATATGATGAATTAGTCAATATCGGTGTTTTAAAACATAAGATTGTCGAAGAAATACTTTTGTATTAGCTTATTCCTCAGGGTGAAGTGAGGATTATTGGTTAAAGGAATTACCGAAGGGGAGCTTCGGGACTGGGCGTAGGATGGGAGATCCGAACCAGTATAAATACTTTGTTTTGCTCGCTTTTATTATCTATCTTATTCATACTATGTTAATTTACTCTACTTAGTATAATTATTAGTATATACTCTCACATTAGTACATAAGTTGCATTAGATAAGATCCTATAAACTTTCATTTGGTATTAGAGCAAGGCTATTTCAATTTACAGTAACACATGAATGAAAACTTTTTAATATGGCAAGTACATTTCAAGAAGGTCAATCAACTGCTCGTCCTCCACTATTTACCGGTTCTAATTATGCTTATTGGTCAACACGTATGCAAATTTTTATGGAAGCCAATGGTTTAGAAATTTGGCAAACTACTCAAACTAGATATGAAGAACCTACCACAGACATAAGCACTTGGACAATGCATAAAAAACACAATAACTAATAATGCCAAAGCCATGAATGTTTTATTTTGTTCACTTGATAAAATTGAATTTTCATGGGTTATGCTTTGCACTACTGCATATGATATATGGCGCACTTTGCAAGTTACTCATGAAGGCATGACAAAAGTCAAGCAAACAAAAATCACTATTTTACAAAATCAATTTTCATCGTTTAAAATGAAAACGAATGAATCTATTAGTGACATGTATTCTATATTTCAAATTATACAACATGATCTCATGGCACTAAGGGTCAAACTCGCTGATTTTGATTTAGTTACACGAATCTTAAATTCTTTGACCATCGAATGGGAAAGAAAGGTTTTATCCATAGAATAAGCTAACGATCTCTCTCAACTCAAAGTCAAAGAACTAATAGGAAATTTGATGTCATGTGAAGCTAATTTGCAGGTAAGAAAGGAGCAAAATCAAGAAAATAAGAATATTGATTTTCAAGCAAATAATGCAGCTCCGACTTGGATGAAGAAGAAATTTTATTCATTACTAAGAACTACAAATAATTCAAGAAATTCAAAAGGATGATAAAATTTCAAAATGGTGGCAATTCAAACTCATCAAATCAAACATCAATCAAATGTTATGGATGTGACAAGTTCGGTCATATGAAGAAAGATTATCCACAACTCAATAATGACAAAAGGAAGAGAAAATTCGAGAAATTCAAAAAAAAACGAAGAGCTTTTCAAGTAACTTGGAATGACTCCGGTTCTTCTTCTACCTCTGACATTGATAGTGAAAGCGACATAGAACAAGCTAATGTATGTTTTATGGCCAATACTAATGAGGTACGTCCTGAATTAACATATGATGAAATTTTGGAAATTAGCATAGAAGTATATGATAAATATAGAGAATCCAAAAAACTAAATAAAGAATATATAGGAAAGATAAACTGAGAAGAGATAGAAATTGCTTTATTAAAAGATGAAAAAACAATTTTAGAAGAAGTACTAGAAATAGCTCAAAAAGAATGCAAAAAGTTATCTTCTCAAAATGCTAATCTATTACTTGATTTAGAAAATAGTAGATTTGAAAACACCAAACTTGAGAAAGAAAAACTAGAACTTAAGGCAAGTGTAGATTCTAACAATATTGAAATTTGTCATATTAAGAACACGTTGGATAAAATAACTAATAATGTATCAAAATTTAATAAAGGAAAACAAAACTTAGAAAATTTAATCAAAATATCAAGACCATTAGGAAATCAAAATGGGTTAGGATTTAAAGCTAAGCAAAAACATAGAAACTATAGTACACTATATACTAAATTAAAGAAACCTATTTCAAAAATTAAGATTAATACTCCTCAAACAAGTAGTGTCAAAATATGGGTCCCTAAATCAAATAACAAATTTATTAGGCAAAAACATATAGATGAATACTTGAAAACTATTGTTTATAATAAAAATTATGTTTTTAAAGGTCCCAAACCCACTTGGGTATGGCTACCTTCACCCATTAACACATAAGACCCTAACAAGAGAAAGTGGGTACCAATTAAATCTTTATTATTTTGCAGGTACTCAAAAATAGAACTAAAAGTAAAAAAATTGGATACTCGACAGTGGATGCTCCAAGCATTTGATGGGAAATGCACACATGTAATCAAATATAACATATATCAATGGCGACACTATGACATTTAGAGATAACTCAAAAGGATTTGTCGTCTTTAATAAAGATGTTATCAGTGTCGGTATATCCACTTCTCCTCTTATTACTAATGTCTTGTTAGTAGAAAATCTTAAACATAACTTACTAAGTATAAGCTAATTATGTGATAAAGGATTTAAATTTGATTTCAAAAAGGAAAAATGCAGTATATTTGATCAAAATAAAATTTTAATTTTTGAAGGATTAAGAAAGCAAAATATTTATGTTTTAAATATGAATATTAAAAATAATAGTGATTTATGCCTAACCACCAATTATAATGATCCATGGCTATGGCACAAACGCTTTTGTCACGTAAATTTTAAATATATAAATAAATTAGCAAAGAATGATTTAGTAAGAGGATTACCCAAAATAAATTATAAAGTTAAAAATCTATGTGATGCCTGCCAAGTTGGAAAATTAAAGAAAAGCAGTGACGCCCCACCTTTATGCTCACAATAACAAAGAGTATTAAAAGAAATACTTTCTGTTATTATGAAGAATAAGGCTGGATAGGAGCGGCCATCCGTAGTTGGCCTTACACTAGTATTGGTTACCTCGATAGGAGTGGTATATATTTTTCATTTTACATCTCTTATTTATTTACTCCCATCGACATACCCAATTCCAGTATAAAACGAACTATGATAGTTCATAATAGTTTAGGACAATATATATAATAATAACACAGATACAAAAAGAATGCGGAACATAGATAACAAAAGTCTCATATATATATATATAACTGATGTCAGTTACAATACATTTGACACAATACATATGATACAACTACAACTGTCGACTCTGGAAGTTATATATACACGTACATTATCAACTAATATACATGAATACATATCACCCTATACTATGACACGACTACTCCAAAAGATGTGAAAAGTCTTCAAAGCTCAAACAGCAACTCAAAGCAGGAAATCTACAACCTGAAATAACTCGGGTCTGACCCGAGTATTAAATTCAAAAGAAAATAATACACGGGTCAGTCTAATTCAAACTCAGTTATTAATGCACAGAAGCAATAATACTCAAATATCAAATAGACAACAGTCACATAAATCTTGTATATCCGACTCTCGATAAGAGAATCGAATAACGGCAGATATAACACTAAACAGTGTTAAACAACAAATCAGCTAATCCAAATTATCAACGAAGATAAATAAAAGAATTATCAATGAAGACAGATTAGAAAACAACAGAATAGCCTAAACGGCAATTAACAACAAAATCTAATTATTAAATAAATAATTAGAAACTCATAATCTAATTATCTAGAAGATAATTAGACAACAACAAATGATCAAATCAAACCAAATCAAAATATAATTTCAAAATATTGAATTGAACACACAAAACAATTCCAGCAATTGAAATCATCAATTAAAACGTCACTCCTGTTTGGTTGCAGTACACGCACACGTGCACTGCCTCGCCAATACAGCATATGAAATATGCAAAAGATCATGAAATGCACAATGAAAGCTCACAAGCGAGCACAAGGTCAAATCCGAAATACCGGATTCAACTCAAGTGTAATAAAATAATATCACAACTTTCAGACCAAGGTCAAACCCAAGCTACGAGCTGGATTCAACTCAGGTATAAATTTAAATGAAATGGTCAAGACATAAAAATCAAGCCTCGACCCAAGTTCAAATCAATCAACAGAAATAGAGGCTGCCAGCTCTGATCAACAATCAAGTACAATATCAAGTCAAGCATCACAAAAGACTGGTGCATCTCAATACATCATAGCAGTGTGGAAGTGCAGACTTGATGAACGAAATGCAAGAAACGGCTGTGGATATAAATGTATCACTGTGACACAAGTATAAGATGCATGAACTAAACTTCCAATCAATATATGATGTGCACAGCTACTAGCACATATAGATATATAGTATGAACTAAAGTGAATGAGGACTCAATACGCTAGCTCGAAAAACAATGGACAGCAGACTGTACATGAATCAATTAACGAAACTGAGTGCAATCTCAAGTGAACTCAACAAGATAGCCAAATTCAATTGCAACTGACTTGAAAGAACAAGTACATGAAACAACATATAGGCAGCATGATAACTCAATGCAACATGACAGTAAGCAGTGCCACAAGACCACCAAGCGAAACAAGTCGATGCAAACCTTCATGAACACACATATGTGACTTGAAACTCCAAGACAACTAGTCAACTACTAGTGAAGTGATGTTCAGGTGGAAACACATATATGGGAGGCAACTGCGAAACTGGGAAATGCAAGAGTCATACTAAATGAAAAATACTGAAGTATGGTGAAGCAACAAAACCACAACATCGAGTGATAATGAGTACACATATGAAAGTCTAGGCATCTATACTTGAAGCCAGAAACAATACAATTGCCGACTCAAGTGATACAAGAAGCAATTATACATACACAGTTATGGTTAGTGCAATTTTAATGCTTGTATGATGCATCTGCATGTTTTTCACGCAGGGTAAAGAACCCTGAACCATTTTCATGATGAACCACAAAGGCTGGGGTAAAGCAATATAGGACAACCACTAGCTCAATGTTTCAATGTAACAAGCAATTTATACATGTGAAGTCACTGATTCAGGTATACAATTCAAATGTAATCTTGTGCAACAAAGACAGGAAACACAATACATATATGTCACAGAGACAAAATCAAGACAAAATCAAGACACCCATTTCGAACGAGTCAAACCAGAAATTCACCAAAGTGGTCGAAGTCATGGAACCGCAGTGTTAAATCAAGACAGTGTCAAATTCACAGATGACCAGTCAAAAATGTCAAGTGACCGAAGTCAAATACAAGTATTGAACAAGACATAAATGCCAGAACCACACAACAGTAAGAAAATCAACAAGGTCGAAAGTCGAACAACATCAACATCGTAAAATCAAGCAGCAAAAGACGCAAATTCGAACAAATCAGAAATCATCAACATCAACAAAATTGAATGGTCGAGATGAAGAAATCACCGACACCAAAACAAATCGAATGGTCGGGATAAAGATTTGTCAACTTCAAATAATCAACAACAAAATCATGAATTAAACGAGCCAGAAATCAGCAAGATGATTTGAACTAGATGTGAGTGCAAAACCACTCACCTTTGGATGCAATCGAAGAAGCCGAAGTCTAGAAATCAAATTAGATTCGTAAGACTAAATGCGAATAAATCCCTGAAGCATCCATTCGACAGAGCAAGCAACCAAAAATCATCACCCAATCGCTCAAACTAAAGTCGACGCCTTCGATTTTGAAAAGCCCTAAGCTTATCAGAGGGGAACGAAGAAGCAAGGCGCCATTTTTTTCTTTGTTCGATTTAGGGTTAGGGCATACGAATGGGAATGGTCAAAGAGGATCGGGTTATAGGGTTTAAAAATGAATGGGGTAAAGGGGGAAACAGGTATTAAACTCGAAATAATTTGGTACCAAGAATAAATGGGCCGAGACAAATTTGCAAAGCTCAAATAATACTTAACAAACTTTCAAAGAATTTACAACAGATTATAACACCCAACGGCAATCAACAACCCATTAAAATGCCAATAGCAATTAGCAACCAAATTAAGTCGTTTAATGACGATTATAAATTTGTTACAAAACCCCGGGTTGTTACAGACTCCCCTCCTTATAAAAATTGCGTCCCTGCAATTTTCATACTTAAAGTCATCTATAACAATTGTTTTTCTAACCTAAACTGGTTAAGCTAGAAAATAAAAGTCGGGAATACAAACGCCAAAGAAATCTTTTAATTCCATAAAAGAATTTCACAAATTCTCAACAAAATCTAACTATCAAATAAATAATCAGAAAACAACAAAACTGAATAAATGCAATCATCAGCAATATTCAATTATCAATTAGATAATTAGAATACAGAAATCACAAAACAGCAATATCTAATTATCTATACGATAATTAGAAAACAGCAAAATCTAATTACCAACAAAGATAATTAGAAAACACAAATCACAAATCACAAAACTGCAATTATCTAGTTATTCAACAAATAACTAGAAAACACGAACTTCATAATCAACAAACTCTAACTATCAACAGAGATAGAGATAGATAGAAAACAACAATCCAATAAAATCAGGATACTCTAGAATCAATTGGAGACTAGAAAGTCTCATATCAATAAAATCAGCAAACATCCAATTATCCAAACGATAGTCAGAAAACAAATCGACAAATATCTAATTATCAAAAACGATAATCAGAAACATCAAATATCTAATTATTAAAAACGATAATCAGAAAACATCAAATATCTAGTTATCAAAAATGATAATCATAAAACATCAATTATCTAATTATCAAAAATGATAATTAGAAACCTCAAATCAGCAAATATCTAATTATCTCAAACGATAATTAGAAAACATCAAATCATCAAATATTTACTTATTAAAAATGACAATCAGATTTCAAATCAACAAATATTCGATTATCAAAAACGATAATCAAATTTCAAATCAACAAATATTCGATTATCAAAAACGATAATCAAATTTCAAATCAACAAATATTCGATTATCAAAAACGATAATCAAATTTCAAATCAATAAATATTCGATTATCAAAAACGATAATAAAATTTCAAATCAACAAATATTCAATTATCAAAAACGATAATCAAATTTCAAATCAACAAATATTCAATTATCAAAAACGATAATTAGAAACAACAAATATCCGATTATCAAAAACGATAATCAGAATCAACAAATATCTAATTATCACAAGCGATAATTAGAAACAACAAATATCTGATTATCAAAAACGATAATCAAAATCAACAAATATCTAATTATCACAAGCGATAATTAGAAACAACAAATATCTGATTATCAAAAACGATAATCAGAATCAACAAATATCTAATTATCACAAGCGATAATTAGAAACAACAAATATCTGATTATCAGAAACGATAATCAGAAACAACAAATATTTAATTACCAAAACGATAATTAAATCTCATAACAGCAAATATTTAATTATCGATACGACAATTAAATCTCATAACATCAGATATCTAATTACCTGCAGATAATTAGAAACAACAAATATCTAGAAATCAATTAAGAAGACTAGAAATTCAACATAAAAGCTTGGATCGATCCCATCAGATGGCGAGTTTTTAGTTCGCCGCACGTGCATCTCAGAGTGGCCGAAGCCTACCAAGTACTCAACATAATTTTGGCGCCCATCAGATTGACCCAAAGGTCCGCAGAGTGACCCGAAGGTCTAGTACTGGTATTTGACCCGAAGGTCCATCAGAGTGGCCCGAAAGCCCAACAAATGACCCGAAGGTCCAACAAATGACCTGAAGGTCCAACATAGTGGCTCGAAAGCACACAAAATCATCAGAATCATCAAAACAGCAGAAGTTTCAATTAACGAGTCCGGAATTAACCGAAATAGCAAACGCACATGTCCCATACCACGTGTTTTACTAAATCGTTTGATTCTCTCCATCGTTTCCTTGAAAGTGCAAAATTGCGTATTTAGTAAAAATACATTTTACATTCTCAAACGGACAAGTCCGGAATTAAGCGAATCAGTAAAAGAAAGGGGTCATAGTCCTTGATTTTTCTTAAACGTTTAAATCGCTTCCTCATTCTTTTGAAAGCGTAAACTGTAAAACTGCTGAAAACAATTTTATTTATTTTATAAAAATAACAATTCACATTCTCAACTGGACAAGTCCGGAGTTAAGCGAATCAGTAAAAGAAAGGGGTCATAGTCCTCGATTTTGCTGAATCGTTTAAGTCGCTTCCTCATTCTTTTGAAAGCGCAAACTGTTAAAATTTTTATAAAACAATTTTTTCATTTTAAAATGATTTTCCAATCGCGTGATTAAAGCAGCAATATCAGTAACAATTTCGAAAAGGAAATTGTACTCCCCAAAACACCGTAAAAACGGGTCACAAATCAGCATTGCTGTATAACCGCTTGAAAATCCACTTTTAAAACTTGACGGTTACTGAAGCCAAAGCGACAGTAAATTTTAAACGTCAAAATCCCATCAAAATAATTTACATCAAAATGTAACACCAGTGAATTTTCATTCATTAAAATTGTCAACAAAACACCGTGCTTCAAAAATATAGCACTAGTGTAAAAATCCCGTTATAAAAATAACGGCAACAAAATACGTTTAAACCAAACATCGGTTTAATTTAAAAACAATGCAATAACATGCAACTCAAATTTGCACGTACTACAAAATAAACAAAGAAATCATTCGTAAGTATCTTCAATGAAGATGATTCAAACAGCAAAAATCTAATCAATATATGATTAGCATAAAAGAAAACCAGCAAAAATCTCAATAAAAATCACATAACTGCAATCGTTTCGAATCCTCAATTCGGATTCGAAATTCTCAAAGAAACAAAATAAATACAGCTATGTAAACAACAAACGAAATTTATTTCAATTTCATATTTCGATTTTTAAATCAAAAAGATTATCAGTTGTACTCAGCGAAGACAGTTTCACTGTTTCCGCTGCGCACTCTAATAAACAGAACACAAATTAATCAAATCATCAGAACACAATTTCCCTTTTATTTTTAAATAAAGATATATAAAAATTTCATCGAAATTCAAAACTTTAGTTTTGACTCAAAGCACAAATAAAACATCAACAAATAGTTGTAACACATGTTCCATCTAAGTTATGTTTTATACTATGTCCATAAACCCTAAGCTCTGATACCAACTGTGACGCCCCACCTTTATGCTCACAATAACAAAGAGTATTAAAAGAAATACTGTCTATTATTATAAAGAATAAGGCTGGATAGGAGCGGCCATCCGTAGTTGGCCTTACACTAGTATTGGTTACCTCGATAGGAGTGGTATATATTTTTCATTTTACATCTCTTATTTATTTACTCCCATCGACATACCCAATTCCAGTATAAAACGAACTACGATAGTTCATAATAGTTTAGGACAATATATATAATAATAACACAGATACAAAAAGAATGCGGAACACGGATAACAAAAGTCTCATATATATATATATAACTGATGTCAGTTACAATACATTTGACACAATACATATGATACAACTACAACTGTCGACTATTGAAGTTATATATACACGTACATTATCAACTAATATACATGAATACATATCATCCTATACTATGACACGACTACTCCAAAAGATGTGAAAAGTCTTCAAAGCTCAAACAACAACTCAAAGCAGGAAATCTACAACCTGAAATAACTCGGGTCTGACCCGAGTATTAAATTCAAAAGAAAATAATACACGGGTCAGTCTAATTCAAACTCAGTTATTAATGCACAGAAGCAATAATACTCAAATATCAAATAGACGACAGTCACATAAATCTCGTATATCCGACTCTCGATAAGAGAATCGGATAACGGCAGATATAACACTAAACAGTGTTAAACAACAAATCAGCTAATCCAAATTATCAACGAAGATAAATAAAAGAATTATCAATGAAGACAGATCAGAAAACAACAGAATAGCCTAAACGACAATTAACAACAAAATCTAATTATTAAATAAATAATTAGAAACTCATAATCTAATTATCTAGAAGATAATTAGCCAACAACAAATGATCAAATCAAACCAAATCAAAATATAATTTCAAAATATTGAATTGAACACACAAAACAATTCCAACAATTGAAATCATCAATTAAAACGTCACTCCCGTTTGGCTGCAGTACACGCACACGTGCACTGCCTCGCCAATACAGCATATGAAATATGCAAAAGATCAGGAAATGCACAATGAAAGCTCACAAGCGAGCACAAGGTCAAATCCGAAATACCGGATTCAACTCAAGTGTAATAAAATAATATCACAACTTTCAGACCAAGGTCAAACCCAAGCTACGAGCTGGATTCAACTCAGGTATAAATTTAAATGAAATGGTCAAGACATAAAAATCAAGCCTCGACCCAAGTTCAAATCAATCAACAGAAATAGAGGCTGCCAGCTCTGATCAACAATCAAGTACAATATCAAGTCAAGCATCACAAAAGACTGGTGCATCTCAATACATCATAGCAATGTGGAAGTGCAGACTTGATGAACGAAATGCAAGAAACGGCTGTGGATATAAATGTATCACTGTGACACAAGTATAAGATGCATGAACTAAACTTCCAATCAATATATGATGTGCACAGCTACTAGCACATATAGATATATAGTATGAACTAAAGTGAATGAGGACTCAATACGCTAGCTCGAAAAACAATGGACAGCAGACTGTACATGAATCAATTAACGAAACTGAGTGCAATCTCAAGTGAACTCAACAAGATAGCCAAATTCAATTGCAACTGACTTGAAAGAACAAGTACATGAAACAACATATAGGCAGCATGATAACTCAATGCAACATGACAGTAAGCAGTGCCACAAGACCACCAAGCGAAACAAGTCGATGCAAACCTTCATGAACACACATATGTGACCTGAAACTCCAAGACAACTAGTCAACTACTTGTATGATGCATCTGCATGTTTTATACAATTGCCGACTCAAGTGATACAAGAAGCAATTATACATACACAGTTATGGTTAGTGCAATTTTAATGCTTGTATGATGCATCTGCATGTTTTTCACGCAGGGTAAAGAACCCTGAACCATTTTCATGATGAACCACAAAGGCTGGGGTAAAGCAATATAGGACAACCACTAGCTCAATGATTCAATGTAACAAGCAATTTATACATGTGAAGTAACTGATTCAGGTTTACAATTCAAATGTAATCGTGTGCAACAAAGACAGGAAACACAATACATTTATGTTGCAGAGACAAAATCAAGACAAAATCAAGATACACATTTCGAACGAGTCAAACCAGAAATTCACCAAAGTGGTCGAAGTCATGGAACCGCGGTGTTAAATCAAGACAGTGTCAAATTCACAGATGACCAGTCAAAAATGTCAAGTGATCGAAGTCAAATACAAGTATTGAACAAGACATAAATGCCAGGACCACACAACAGTAAGAAAATTAACAAGGTCGAAAGTCGAACAACATCAACATCGTAAAATCAAGCAGCAAAAGACGCAAATTCGAACAAATCAGAAATCATCAACATCAACAAAATCGAATGGCCGAGATGAAGAAATCATCAACACCAAAACAAATCGAATGGCCGGGATAAAGATTGTCAACTTCAAATAATCAACAACAAAATCACGAATTAAACTAGCCAGAAATCAGCAAGATGATTTGAACTAGATGTGAGTGCAAAACCACTCACCTTTGGATGCAATCGAAGAAGCCGAAGTCTAGAAATCAAATTAGCTTCGTAAGACTAAATGCGAATAAATCCCTGAAGCATCCATTCGACAGAGCAAGCAACCAAATATCATCACCCAATCGCTCAAACTAAAGTCGACGCTTTCGATTTTGAAAAGCCCTAAGCTTATCAGAGGGGAACGAAGAAGCAAGGCGCCATTTTTTTTTCTTTGTTCGATTTAGGGTTAGGGCATACGAATGGGAATGGTCAAAGAGGATCGGGTTATAGGGTTTGAAAATGAATGGGGTAAAGGGGGAAACGGGTATTAAACTCGAAATAATTTGGTACCAAGAATAAATGGGCCGAGACAAATTTGCAAAGCTCAAATAATACTTAACAAACTTTCAAAGGATTTACAACAGATTATAACACCCAACGACAATCAACAACCCATTAAAATGCCAATAGCAATTAGCAACCAAATTAAGTCGTCTAATGACGATTATAAATTTGTTACAAAACCCCGGGTTGTTACAAAAGCTCTTTTAAATCTAAGAAACAAATTACTACCAAACAACCGATTGAATTATTTCATTTGGATTTATTTGGCCTAACTCAAGTAAGATCAATAAACCATAACAAATATGTATTTGTTATCCTCGATGATTTTTCACTATACACTTGAACACTATTTTTAAAACATAAAAGTGATACGTTTGAAATATTTAAAATTTTCGCTAAGAGAATTAATAATTCAATGAACTTAAGAATTAAAAGTATAAGAAGCGATCATGGTTGTGAATTTAAAAATGATATCTTTAAAAAGAATTGCAATAAAAAGGGAATTAGTTATAATTTTTCTTTTCCCTGAACACTACAACAAAATGGCGTAGTAGAAAGAAAAAATCGAACACTACAAGAATGTGCACGAACACTACTAGTAGTAGTAATTTACCAAAACAATTCTGCGCCGAAGCTGTTGCTACCGCATGCTATGTATTAAATCGTGTAACAATTCGACCTATAACTAAGAATGCATGTTACGAAATCTTTTTCGAAAAGAAACCTAAAGTATCATTTTTTCGTATTTTTGGTTCTAAATGCTTTATTTTGAATACTAAATATAAACTTGGAAAATTCGATCCAAAAGCTAAAAAGGAATTTTTGTTGGATATTCGGACAATAGCAAAGCATATAGAATCTTTAATAAACGAACTTAGATTATTGAAGAAAGTCTTCATGTTTCTTTTGATGAAAATTTTCAGAATATCAAAAATGACGACGACGAAGAAATCTATAATAACAATAGTATTAATAATACTTCTGTAACTGAAAATAATAATAATAATAATCTTTTAAGGTCACCACCTCGAATCTTAAATGATCATCCAATGAACAATATAATTTGTGATTTAAACACAAGAGTTTCAACAAAAAATCAATTAAATCAAATAAGCCATGTTGCATTTATATCTAATTTTAAATCTAAATTTTTTAAAGAAGCATCGAAAGATGATTTTTGGATTATCGCAATGCAAGAAGAACTTAATCAATTTGAAAGAAATCATGTATGGGAACTTGTACCAAGACCAAATAACCAATTCGTAATAGGAACAAAATGAGTTTTTAAAAACAAAGTAGATGAAATTGGAAACATTGTTCATAACAAAGCAAGATTAGTCGTTCAAGGATTCAACCAAGAAGAAGGAGTTGACTACGAAGGAGCATTCGCTCCTGTAGCACGTCTTGAAGCTATACGAACATTGATTGCTTTTTCAAGTCATCATAATTTTAAATTATTTCAAATGGATGTTAAGAGTGCATTTTTAAATGGTTTCATAAAGGAAAATGTTTATGTTGAACAACCACCCTTATTTATTCATGAGAAATATCCAGACCATGTTTTCAGACTTAAAAGATATTATACGGCTTAAAACAAGCACCCTCGTGCTTGGTATGAGAGACTAAAAACACATTTACAAAATTCCGGTTTTCAAATTAGGATAATTGATACTACATTATTTATAAAAAGGGAAGATAGTAATATACTAGCTATACAAATATATGTTGATCACATCATATTTGGGTCAACTAACGAAAAACCATGTAACGATTTCTCTAATATAATGAAAAATGAATTCGAAATATTGCATATGGGAGAATTAAATTTCTTTTTAGGTTTACAAATAAAATAACTAGAAATGGAATTTTTATAAATCAAGAAAAATATTGTAGAGAATTACTAAAACGATTTGGAATAGATAGTACTTCAAGTAAACCAACTCCAATGAGCATGGGTTTACATTTAGATAAAGGTGAAAGTGGAAAAGATTTCGACCAAAAATTATACCGAAATATGATAGGATATCTGTTATACTTAACGGCTAGTAGACCGGATATTATGATGAGCATATGTCTATGTGCAAGATTTCAAGCACAACCTTAGGAGTCACATCATCGAGCGGTTAAAAGAATTCTACGATACTTAACCCACACCAAAGATTATAAAAGTTTCTATCCTAAAGGAAGCTCTTTCGAACTCGTATCATATAGCGATGTAGATGTTGGTGGTTGTAAGACAAATAGAAAAAGTATGAGTGGCATATGTCATTTCATTGGTCAATCTCTGATTTCGTGGTTCAGTAAAAAGCAAAATTGTGTCCCTCTCTCAACATGTGAAGCCGAGTATATATCAGCAGCCTTAGCATATGCATAAGTAATTTATATGCAACAAACTCTTCAAGATTTCGGTAAAATTATAACCAACTCTCCTATATATTGTGATAATACTAGTGCTATAAATTTATCCAAAAATACAATTAACCATTCTCGTACAAAACATATCGACATTTGTCACCATTTTTTAAGAGATAATGTAGAAAAAGGAATTATCTCCCTTGAATTTGTTAACACTGAAAATCAAGTTGCCGATATTTTCACCAAACCATTATGTGAATCAATTGTTATAAAGCTACGACGAGACCTTAGAATATGTTCGATTAATGTATGCCACAATTATTCATCATTATAAACATTTTTTTATATAAAATTTTAAATTTCATTCAGTCAATCTTTTGACAACCATAAACACAAAACGGGTAAAAATTAATGGTTAAAACAACTCTATCCATACAAAGTTCTAACTATAAATAGACTATACAATCTATTTATACATGATTAAAGAAAAATAAAAAACAGAAATACTATTGCTAAATGTACAAAAACTAAACATGTCTTCTGATCACGACTCCACTTATTCAACTATCAACTTTAGCTCACCCTCATCAAATATCACCTATGTATCACCAACTAAAACCACACCTCCGTCAATTCGTTCGACCTTGCTAAACATTATGGCATCACCTACATATCACACCGGATACTCTCCTAAGGAAAATAAAGCCAAACGAGCGATTAATCTAGAATCAACATCTCTCAACACCAAAGTTGATGCAATATATCACTATCAACAAGAAACGATGGGTGTTCAAAGGGAAATGTATTATGAACAATGACGTCAAGGATCCCATCTTAACTTTCTCGAAAAATGTATTCTAGCAATTTATGGTGATTCACCAACAAAAAATTGCATTCATCAAAAATCTTCTCGTTTAATAAAAATATCCTGTAAAAACTCGTAAGGAATTTATACAAGATAGGACCATCAAACCAATTCTGGATTGATACTCTAGCTCGCTCAAGTTGGTCTCCACTTAAGGCTCAAGATAAGAAAAATAGCACAAACTCTTAGGATCAATTTAAAATAAAAAATTCTTCCGAAGATGATTAATTCTAAGTACCTATATATATACTTATATATAGAAATAAATATGTAAACCATATCATATATAATTTTTTGTATGTTTATTGGTTATAATAATTGTTTCTTACGATGAAATCTATGAAAATATTCAGTTAAAAAAAATTCAACCATCAAATGTGAATATTCAATTCTGTCTCCCTCGGATGTCTGTGAAGAAGAGACGGACATATGTCATATTGCTCGGCAAAACAATACCGAGTGATCTCAGACGTCTATCGCTCCTTCTCAGGCGTCCGAGTCAAGTTTCGACTGCTACCTAAGGCCACTTCATATATATTTCTTTTAACATCATTTCAACTATTTACTAATCTAACTTCAAATGTAAAATTCTAACCCTAAAACCCTAACTTCCCAATACCCTATGTCATCAAAAATGGCTCCCAAAGCAAAAAAATCCCGTTAGCAAAAGGTCAAAAGGAGGTCCATCTTCATCCTCTCAAACCCATCTTGTTACCGATGCCCACATTCAAGCATGGCTTCAAAATAGCCCAATTGCAAACAAAAAATTTGAATAATTGAAGCAAAAGAGGCTTCATTCAGGTCTGTTCTACTGATTGTGCAAATTTGGAGAATATGGTATTCAAGAACTCACCATCGCCTCCGGTTGTCGAGATTTAGTCGATTTTGACGAAAATGAGGTACAAATTGATCAATTAGCCATCTTTCCTTTTTAAGCAAACTTAGGTAGTAATGGTATCTAGACACCTGAGAATAAAGATGGTTAGTTATGGTGTAACATCCCCTATCTTGAGGCCCGAAGCTTAGCGCTATAGATGCTGCAGTCATCCATAGTATTAACTTCTGGTGAAAAAATACTGTAATGTTAATGGTATCCATAATATCAGAAACACACGAATATGAAATAAAATCAAC
Source organism: Allium fistulosum (assembly GCA_030737815.1). Taxonomy (NCBI): domain Eukaryota; kingdom Viridiplantae; phylum Streptophyta; class Magnoliopsida; order Asparagales; family Amaryllidaceae; genus Allium; species Allium fistulosum. The sequence goes on along the minus strand of CM060905.1, from coordinate 488,781,615 downwards.
ACAGATTTAAAACAGCTTTTCCGATTACATTCCAAGTCAATATTTCACATTCAAATACTTAATCCCAAAACGATTCTCAAGTTTTGATCAAATATAATTATTACAAAATATGCCAAGAGCGACATATGAAGATGCCCCCTTGGATGATCAGAGTACTAAATAGACATACAGTCTTAATACATAGCGGTGGAAATAAAACTAAATTGCTTCTATATATAGTTAGCACTGCCTCCTGCACGTCTTCGGAAGCTTTATTCGTCCAATCTACTAAACCTGTAAAACCTCAACTCTCAATCTACTCAAAACATATTTTGAGCACCCAAGAGTTTAAGGGGAAAACATAAACTTCGAGTCGAACATAGAGCCTGGTGTGAATAATACTATACATCTCGGTTATTAGATATTAAGTGAGACCACGCTGCTTAGCGGAACGGGTTTCCCCTCACTAATATCTCTTTTCAAAACACATCTTTTGCAATCCAAAATCCTACAATCAAACAGATTAAAGCAATCATAGCAATATCATATATGCATATAAATCAGCTAATAAATGGACTATCTATCTGAACAATATAGTTTTGTTTGGCATACTACTAACCTTTGGCTGAATCGGGCCTACTAGACATAACAAATAATCTAACTTCTAATGGACACACATCTGGACGGTCTATCCCTAACTTACTTCTCCCAGGGTCAGCTGATCCTAATGATTTTGCATGCTCACCGATAACCTATCTTTCTCTATGTATTCCTTTCTGTATGTAACATCATTTTAGTCTTACCTGTGACTAAGCCCTACACACTGGAGTTTTGGAATTATATTAGTTAGGGGTTACTAGCTAAAGTATAGAGCGCGACCCTATACCAGTCTCGTCTGATATTCTAATATCCGAGTCATTTACTTAGTGTCAACTTCCCCATCAAAATTTTCCCTGAAAACATTTCTTGCAATTTGATTTAACCTTTTAAATCATACTTAAACAAGGAAAATATACTCTTTGCTTTACTCAAATCTCTTTGCCATGTTATATATACTTTACTATAAACAATGTTAATGAGATATATTGAGAGTTATCTATCCCTCCAAAGCAAGTTAAAACCCTTTTTAACTTAAAAGATCTTAGGCCATAAAGCCAAGGTAAACCATTCGAAACCTTTGTTTAAAAACTTTAAACAGCCCTTTCGAAACCTTTATAATAACCTTTCTAAATCATTGACGGTATCCCTTCGAAAGCTTTATAAACCTTAGACATCCTTTTTTCAAAACTTTTTAAACTTGCCTTTCGAAAGCATTGGAAACCTTCCATTTAAAATACTATAAGTACGTTTCAAAACCATTAGGGAACCTCCCCTTCAAAATCTTAGTTTAAACCTTTCGAAAACATTAAAATCCTTTACTATAAACAAACCTTTCGAAAGCATTGGGTTCAAGTAAAAGCTTGTGAAACATAGTTTCGAAATCATTTGAAACCATTCCATTTGAAACCTATGGGTTTATCTTTCAATAGAACAAAGTGTTTCAAAATAACTAGGTCGAAAGCAACACTTTCGAAAGCAATTTCCTAAATAAAAGAAAGTGGAAGGTTTCGACACCAACCCTTTCGAAAGCATGGAGAAGCGGCTTCTTGTTTAAAAGCGAAAGCATCCTTTCAAAACCCATGTTTAAAGGCAAAGCGGCCTCAACTAGGTCGAAAGGTAGAATGCGGCAACGAGAGTTTTAACCCTGTCGAAAGCTTGTTTAAAACAAAAGGCGGCAACCTCTGTCGAAAGCCATATTAAAACCCTTTCGAAACCAATCTTTGGAAAGCAAAGCAAGCGGCTTTTCTTTCAAAAGCAAAACAAGTTCTCGACCCCTTCGAAAGCACATTTCGACTTTATACCTTTCGCCTAACTCCAATCCACTACGTACCAAGGCATTGATACCATGTGTATTGGTTCCGATTATGATGGAGGTGGGGGTATGAAGTCGAAAGGTAGCTGCCGATAGTGGTGAAACAGCAAACCCTTATAAAAACTGTTTTCTTTCTTTATAAAGTAATATCTTTCTAACTAACTTGCTTATTTGTCATCATATAATTTGTTGCCAATTTCTTTTCCAAAAATCTTTTCTAAAAGTTCTACCGAATTCAGTATTTTATAATTTAAAACATTTTACAAATTGCCCCTTCTCCTATTTTAAACATATAAAACATTTATGTCTCATACCTTAAATAATTTTATATACTTAATAAAACACTTAGGATAATTCTCCAAAAATTCCCATAAATCATTTTTAATATGTTTTCTAACAGATTTAAATTTCTGACCCAAAGCTAACATATAATAGCCGTAATTAATTTTAAACCCAATATACAATTTTCTTTACTAGAAAATTCATAATAAATCCACAATAATTCAAAAAATTATGAAACTTGAAACCCATCTCTAAAAATATATTTCTGACCTCATATCAAAAACTCAAGTTATTTGGATGCCATCTAATAGGTTTTCCAAATCAATTCTTATCATAAAATCTATATGAAATAGCCTAAATCATCATCAAGCACACACACACACACACACACACACACACATATATATCCATTTAAACAATCAAAACATGGTAAATCTTTTGCAAAATAAACACGGATCTTATCCAAAACCGAAAGCTATAAAAATGAGATGTAATCTATTATTCACCTTTAGCTTGTGTTAAAGAGGTTGAGATTTGCACTTTGATTAATTTGATTAAGCTTCCTTCTTGAAATCTTGCTTATCTTCTCCTTGTTATCTTCTAACGGTGGTCGACCAAGCTTGGTATTAAGTTTTAGTTTGTGAATGTGGTAAACGAGAATTGCTTAAGGATTTAGGGTATAAGAATATGTCATATTCCTATTTTTCCCTTTCCTCATTACTTCTTTATTTTAATTTGGTCATTCATTAAGGCACGGCTACCTTATAATGTTAAAAATCTCAATCTCTTAACCACCACCTTAACCTTTATATTATTCTATTTAATTATCTGATTAAATTTCCTGAATAATGTTATTTAAAATTATGGGTGTTATAGACTCCCATCCTTAAAGAATTTCATCCTCGAAATTGCGATAAGGTACTCATAACAATCAATCAAAAAGGTAAAACATACCATGAAACAAGTCAGGATAAGTGCCTCTATTCCTGCCCTCGGTTTCCCAAATACGGTCTCTCCCGGCGTCACTCCACTAGACTTTAACTAATCTAACCGTCTTATTCCTTAGTCTTTTCCCATCTCCTACGACTATACGAACTAGCTTCCTAACTATAGTCATATCAGGTTCCATTACCAAGTTATCTAACACAGTCGGTGCAATAGTAGTTTCTGGATCTCAAATACACTTCCTTAGATGAGACACATGGAAAACATCGTGGACTCCTGCCAAACTGTTCGGTAATTCTACTTTATATGCGAGTTTCCTGATCCTTTCTACAATAGGAAATGGTCCAACGAATCTTGGTGCCAACTTTCCCGATTTCTCGAATCAGATAACACCTTTCATTGGTGATACCTTGACGAAAACATGATCTCCAACTAAGAAATCTAAATCTTTTCGTCTTTTATCAACGTAACTCTTCCGCCTAGACTAAGTTTCCTTCATTCTAGCTCGAATTAACTCAATCTTTTTTGCAGCTTCCCTAACCAAATCTGGACCAAGAACTAACCTATCCCCATTCTCTAACCAACAAACTGGAGATTTGCATGGTCTTCCATATAAAGCTTCAAACGGTGCCATCCCTATACTAGCCAAATAACTGTTGTTATACGAAAACTCGACTAAGTGTAAGTGGTCTTCCCATGATCCCCCAAAGTCTAGCACACAAGCTCTTAACAAATCTTCTAAGATTTTGTTAACTCTTTCCGTTTGCCCATCTGTTTGCGGATGGTAAGCGGTACTCATCTTGAGCTTGGTACCCAAGGTATCATGTAGACTCTTTTCGCTAGTGAATAAGGAATCTCTATCACTTACTATACTGCTAGGAATTACATGAACTAACTATATTCATCATGAATTCCTTAGCCAAAACAGGTGCCGTCCTGGTTGACTTGACTGGAATGAAATTGGCACTCTTGGTCAACCTATCCACTATGACCCTTATGCTTTAATTTCCTCTATTTGACCTTGGCAACCCGTCTATAAAATCCATTGAAATAGAATCTCATTTCCCTAGAACATCTAAAGACTGAAGTAACCCACTTTGTTTTTGTTGTTCGGCTTTTATCTGTTGACAGTTCAAACACTGCTTCACCCATAAGCCTACATCTCTCTTCATACCTTCCTAGAAGAAACTTCTCTTCATGTCCTGATACATCTTCGTTCCTCCCGGATGAATATTGAACTTCGAACAATGGCATTCTTCAAGAACTTTCTTCCTAATGTTTCTCACCTTCGGAACATATAATCTTCCTTTCTTTCTTAACCACCATTTTGGTCAAGACTGAAATCTTTCAAGTCATCGCTTTCTGATCCGTTCAGCTAATAATGGATCCTCCTTTTGCTTAGAAGCAATCTTTTCGATCATCACCGGTCGAACTGCTAAACATGACAACATAGCGGTTTCCTTACTAGACCTAGCTTCAGATCTCCTCTGTATCCTGCATGTAGTCAATGCTTCAAAATCTTTCCACTCAGCTATCATTGCCAATATTGCATTCTGATGTTTTCTGCTAAGTGCATCTGCAACCTTGTTGCCTTTTCCTGGTGTGTACTCAATACCAAAGTCATAAGCGGCTAAAAACTCTAACCACCTTTGTTGTCTCATATTCAACTCCTTTTGAGAGAATAAATATCGCAATGACTTATGATCTGTATACAACTCGAATCTCTCTCCCAACAGGTAATGTCTTCACACCTTCAATGCAAAAGTTACCGTAGCTAATTCCAATTCATGTGTTGGTTATCTAACTTCATGCGGTCTAAGCTGTCGAGAAGCGTAGGCAATCACTTTACCTCTTTGCAATAAAACAGCTCCTAATCCTGTTCCACATGCATATGTGTACACCACTAAGTCCTGATTCCCCTTGGGAACGACTAACACAGGTGCATTAGTCAATAAGTGTTTCAACTTCTGAAATGCATCCTTACACTTATCAGTCCAGACGAACTTCACATGTTTTCGAGTTAGCTTAGTCATCGGTGTCGCTATCCGCAAGAAATCCGTAATGAATCTCCGATAATAACAAACTAATCCAAGAAAATTCTTTATCTCGGTCACTGTCTCGGGTCTCTTCCAATTATTCACCGCCTCGAACTTAATCGAATCTATAGATAACCCTTTTTCTGAGACTACATGCCTAAGAAACTTCACTTCTCTCTTCCAAAAATGACACTTTAAAATTTCGCCTTCAGTTGGTGTTGTCTCGGCATCTCAAGCACCACTCTAAGATGAACTTCATGCTCTCTTTCCTCCTTAGAGTATATCAAAATGTCATCTATAATACTAACATGAACCTATCCAAGTGCTCCCGGAAAACTCGGCTCATCAACTCTACGAAGAATGCTGGCGCATTAGTTAGTCCGAACAGTATTACTAACCATTCGTATGATCCATATCGGGTTCTAAACGCCGTCAAAGGAATACTATCCTCTGCCATTCTAAGCTGATAAAACCCTGTAGCTAAATCCAATTGGGAAAATACTTTGGATCCACTCAACTGGTCGAACAAATCGTCAATTCTAGGTAATGGATATCGATTCTTTATCATCTTCTCATTCAACTTACGATAATCGATACATAACCTTAACGATCCATCCGGCTTCTTTACAAACACTATGGTTGCTCCCCAAGGTGAATTGCTTGGTCTGATAAAACTCTTTCCTTCTAAATCCACCAACTGCACCTTCAACTCCTTCATCTCGGTAGGTATCATTCTACTTGGCGGTATACTCACCGATTCTGCTCCGGGTACTAAATCTATCTGAAACTCAATGGCTCGTTTTGGTGGTAGTCCTATTACAGGTTCAAAAATATCTGCGAATTCCCTAACAATGAAAACTCGATTCAACTCGTCTTCTGCCTCCATAACACCCAATAAAGCATTAACCTTATAACTAGGGTTTTCTATGGAGTATACTATATGATCACTACAGTCAGGGTATCTAAGTGATATTTTCCTATCATGGCAAATATCCTAGCACCGTATTTACTTAACCAATCCATACCCAAAATAATTCTGAACCCTACGAAATCAAATACATGCAAACTGCAAGCAAACACATGACCTAACAATTCAAACACTAAGTGGTCGCATCTCATCCAAGAGTCGTATAACCTCCTATCAGATTTGCAACCCTTAAGGAAGTAACTAGGTATGAGGGTTCTAGGTTAAGCTTATCTACCAAACAACGAGATATATAAGAATGCGATGCACCGGTATCAAATAGAACTCTAACTGACATACCATGAATCAAAAGCGTACCTCCCAACGCAACTTTTCCTTTCTCCTCTGATGTTGGTCTCGAGGTACCTGGCTCCAATGCAAACACTTTACCTTTACCATCCTTAGCTGGCTCCTTGCACTGGTTCTTATAATGTCCAATTCGATCGCAGTTGAAGCATTTGATATTCTTCTTCCCAGTCATCTTCTTTCCATCTCCCGAGCGACATTCATTGGCAAAATGCCCTTTCTTATCACATTTATAGAAAATAACCTCCTCCTTTCCCTTATAGGCATCTCTACTCTTATTAGCTCCCTTCTTGTGGAAAAACTTCCTCTTCTGGGTTTATCCTCCCCGAGCTCCACCTATCTTGTTACCTTCAAAAAAAGCTAGCGTCTCTTCTTGCCTCAGATCCATTTCAACAACAACATCACACGGATCCCTAATGTGCGGCAATGTGGCCTTAGCAAGTTCATGCTTCAACCCACGAATGAGCTTCTCATTCCTCTTAATAACAGTATCAACCGTATCATGCCCATATCTTGATAGCTCTTCAAATCTGGTTGCATACTCAAGCACTGTCATATCTCCCTGCTCCAATTTAGCAAACTTCCTGAGCAGCGTAGACTTAGAAATCTCTGACATAAATCTTTCTTTAAACCTCCTCCTGAACTCAACCCATGTCATAGTCTCCTCATTGACTCCGACCGTAACACCGTTCCATCAGTACAGTGCTACTCCTTATAACTACCTAGAAGCAAGCCTCCTCTTCTGCTCGTCATTAAGCCCCAAATTAGCAAATATTTTCTCGCAATGAAGTAACCAATTCTCCACTTCAATTGCATCTTCGGTCCCAATGAACGGCTATCCTCATAGACTGACAAAATCTTTACTCAGCACAACATAGTTATTGATCACTAGAGCTTGCTGATTTCCTCCAACTAATCCTGCAGTAGCTCCTGCTTGCATCATGTTAACGGAGAACTGATACATAGCTCCCATATCAGCTTGCGACATTCCAGCACCCACATTAGCAGCTTGTGCCTGACCCGAATTCCTTCTGGTGTTTGGTCTAGCATTTCCATTGGTTCTGGTGCTTCCTCCACCCAGGTTAACTCTTCTAGCATACATATCTTACATCCGTAAAATTTGCATTCGAGCCTTTGTAAGATACGGAAGAATAGCCTAAGAGAGAGGGGAGAAAAAAGATATAGCGTATACTTATATATATCAAATACAAGTACGTTACTGTAGTGTTATCTCATACCCCCGTCTTTTCTCTAATTCTTTAGGATTATTTTTTTTCAAAAATCATTTTAAGTTTGAAACTCTTTTAAGTTTTTCATAAATCTTGCTCTGATACCAAGTTGTAACATACCATGTCTTGAGGCCCAAAGCTAAGCGCTACAGATGCAGCAGTCATCTATAGTATTAACTTCCGATGATAAAATACGATAATGTTAATGGTATCCATAATATCAGAAACACATGAATATGAAATAAAATCAATACATATTTAAAACTGTAGGATCGATTTCACCCTAGAGGGGGGGTGAATAGGGTGATACTATTAATTATAAAAATTTAATTCAAAAATATATAAAATAATCGCAGCACAGATAACAACAGAATAATAGTAGCATGGATAATAGTAGAATATTAAAAGCAGAAATAGAACAACACAGATTTACCCAGCTTCGGCAAAACTCTGCCTACATGTTGCCCCCAAGGTTTCTACTAGAAATTAAGTAGTCAGATGCTTACACACATAAACTCGCGTCACCCGCTATCGACTAACCTAACTCTATGCTCAAATTTCTGCCACAACTCAGCCATTGAGTTGCGAATTCTCGAACTACACCACCGTAGTTCGTCCCCTAGTCACACGACTAGAACTTTATAAGAAGTTTGAAAGTAAATTACAAATAAAAAACAACTTAAATCAAAACTAGAAACCCTATTTTAAAATAACAACCCAAAGTATTTAAAAAACCGGCCCAATGAAAATATATCACTTAAGGAAAAAAATGCCGGCCCAAAGTGATAAACAAAGACACGGTTCCCCTTTTTCTATTTCTTCGGCCGTATCCTCCTTTGTGAAAAATGTCTGCTTCTTCGTTCGTTCCTCTTTCAAAACTTTAGGGTTTCTGGAATTTGTTGAAGTCGCTGACTTAAGTTGTTGATTGAATGATGAACTATCTACGGTTTGCTTCGTCAATCAATTTGTCACTTTGATTCGCAAACGGCTGCTTCAACAAGTCGAGTTCAAATTGAATTGGTATATGATTTTGCTTCACTTATTTTGTTGATATGCTTGAACTCGATCGATTGGAAAATGTCGATGATGATTGGGTTTTATAGGGTTGAAAACCCTAAATTATCGTTCGAATATATTTGTTTGAATTCGTCAATTAATATGCTTGGCCGTTCTATTTAACTTGAATGTTGATGATTAATCTTGACTTGTTCAATTCGTATATTTTCGTTGCTTTATTATCACGACTTTCGTTTCTGACTTGTTCGATTCTTCCTTGGTCACCACGGCTCTGACTTTGGTATTAAAAATTATGATAATCTGGAAGTTTTGATTTTTGTTATTTGAGTTTTCTGACTTTCACGATTTGCTGGACTTTGAGATGAAAATTGACTTGATAAATTCTGATTGAATTCAACCTTGACTTATCGAACTGTTTATAAATTTTGTAGCTCTGGCTTTGACTCGATTTGAAACTGCTACCTAGAAAGTTGTTCGACCTGCGACACTTGATTATCTGATTGATTTTTATTTGTAGACTCTGCTTCATGTTGCAATAGTTGTATATCATCATTCACTGTTTGCTTTTCTTTGAACAGTGGCTCGTGACTGTTCTTACTATAACCATGTGTATACATACATATATGTATGTGTGTGTATATGTGTTCTGCATTTTCATTTGTCTACCTAGCTTGGACATTCATGTTATGATAATCATGTTACTTTGAAACTGTCCTGTACCATTATGTCTTTGAGCTTCTGATAATTACTTGAGCTCGAATCACTTGATTTTGATACTGCAACTGATTATGTTGAGTGCACTTGTATCAGTCCATGTTGAACTCCATTATGATGATTTGCATTCATCTTGAATTCCATTTCTTCGAGTCTATGTTATTCTGTTCCTCTTGAATGCTTTAATAAGTTATTATTTGTGTTATCACCATATATGTACATACATACATATGTATGTGTGTATATGTGTTGTGATGTAATTGGACTCTTGTTTTACTTGAAATCAAGTCTGGTGTGTTTTGATGTAAGTCTGCACTTTGTTCATTTGAGCTGCTTTCTTCATTGTGTCTTGGTTGAAGTGTTGCATTCACCTGTTTTCATGTGTACTAACCTATTGTGGTGCACTTGTGTCATCACTACTGCACTGACTTGTGATTGTATGTATGTTAAATGCATATGCATACATCCACTGACTTCACCTTCATGTTGCATTATTGTATGCATTCAGTTGTGGTCGTGATGGTATGTTGGTTCATGTGTACATGTGTTGTTTACAGTCTGAAATTTTGTGATCAGTTGGTTTGTACATTTTATTCTGGTTGACATTGTTTCATGACTCCACTGTCGAGTCTGTTCTCATGTGTACACATATGTGCACTTGCTAGCATGGTCTAGTTTTGGATTCTCGTTGCATGAGAACTTGTACTCGACAATTTTGTGATGCTTTTGTATTGCACCCGAGTTGAATCTAGCCTCGGCTTGGGTTTGACCTTGTGCTCACTTGTCCCTGCAGTTTTGTCAAGTGTATATCGGTGTGCACGGCCTTGTGGCATGTACAATGGTACACTGTGCATGTCACAAGTTGTTCGTGTATGATGAATTCAAAATGAATATGATGACGAACAACCTAAATAATTGAGGCAGATAATATTTTCAAAATACACATTTTATTTTACATTGCAAAAATATTTCCTTTTCAATTTTACTGCGTCAGTGTTTATTTTGCAGATAATTCAGATGCTGGATATAAATTGGAATACAGTTGAAGATCAAATACAAGTGAACGAGTGATATGTAGTGAGGTGCAAATGTATGTATAGTGAAAAATGTGATGTAATTGAAATTGTAATGTAATTTAAAATTGTATACATAGTGAGAGCTCAAATTTGTACTGTTCAAAATTGTAACAAATATTTGTTTGAATAAAATATCCGTTTGAATTTAAATTTTGTGTTATTTATTTTATTCAGCAAATATTTATTTAATTATGTGAAAAATAAAATAGTACAATAACAAATACATTTAAATGAATATATATACGTTTATTATCATCAAACAAAAATCATATACTAGCATATTCAACAATCTCCTCCTTTTGATGATAACAGACATATATTTAAGATTTTGAATTTATTAAATGTATTTGATCATTCAATTTGCTCCCCCTATTTGAATGCTCCCTCTCTACAACAAAAATCCCCCTTCATATATGCATGAAAATAAATATGCAAACGAACCTAGATGCAAATAAAATATTTGACCTTTATTTGCCAAAATCTTAACTTTTCTCTCCCCCTTTTGTTATCAGCAAAAGAGTAATAGTGTTAGAAAAATAGAGATAAAGTGATTGACATTAATACAATATTAATACCCAATCGAGTATAAATATTAAATTTCAATAGAAAATCAAACAAAAATCATAAATACTCTGTTAGGCACATATTCCACTTTAGAATGACAGGGATGATGTAAAACCATATAGCTATGTCTATTTGTGGTATATTTATATCAGGAATTTGAATATCTACCAACCATACATAACCGTTAGGACTTTTAAATGAGATTAGTAGTATTCCAAATTTTATATAAAAAAATGAATTCAAGTATCTTCTAACCACGCATAACCGTGAGGACTTTTAAATGAGATTAGAATCAACTCGTCTATTTTAATAACCAATTTTGATATGTGTTCCATACATGCATAACCGTGAGGACTTTTAAATTAGCATGAAAGCACATATACAAATATTCCAAGTAATTCACCCATGCATAACCGTGAGGACTTTTAAATGAGAATGAATACTTTGAAAAAAAAAACGAATAATTTCCTGTTTAAAATACCACATATTGACATACTATGTTGGATTTTGATGAGTGATGGTTGTTAGAAATATGATGGAAATAGAGATGGTCATGGAATTTTTACCCATCAAAAGTTATTATAAATCTTGTTTAAATTTTTAGAGAGCTTTACTAAATATACTTTCTCAAGTCATAATATATGATTAATATCAGCACTCATCACCTTTTTTAATCATTATTTATCTTTTCGATAATTAGTAGGGAGTCAGATTAGTCAATGTAGTCACTTAAAATCAAATATAAAAATAATTATAAAATCAAATTTTAATCTGAAACAAGGTCAACAAAAAAAATATTTTATGGAAGGGGTTTTGTGAAATTAACTTCTAGTTGAAAAACAATATAAATAATTACATTATTGCAAAAATGATTTCAACAGGAGATCATATAAGATACCACTTGTATTTGAGATATTCATGGTGTTATATAGTGGTATATAAGAAAAAGGTGTATTCCCCAACACTTGATTTTGTTTGAAATTTTGAGCACATCCATTTATATCAAGCACAAGTAAGAAAACACACATTCTAAAAATTCATCAAAGCCGTTTTTCGTGGCATTCCAAAGTGAATCAATAAAAACTAAAAAACAGAGAAATTATTGCATTGTCAATTTACTTTCCAAAACTTCAAGAATTTCAAAGTTGAGATGGCAGAAATATTTCAGCAATGTTGATAAGAACAAAATTATATGAACAAAATTGAGTTGAGAGATCATACCTCACTTTGATGTCGTGATATCCAGAATGCGATGATCTCCATCTAAACTTTATAGGCTAAGGAACATTTAAATTTTAGTTTGTAAATTATTTAGAACAAATCGAAATCTATCTCCATCAAATTTGTTCCTTAGCCCACTTATGTGTCTAAATTTTGGAGAAGGCAAGCGGTCTAACTAAGGATGTAGGACCACTATTATTATCAGTTGGAATCTTTGGTACCCAAATTTGTCTATACAACAAACCGTTAACATTTACAATTATACCCTTGGGAATCCAAATTTGTTTAAATTTCAAACCATTTATATTCATACCTTTTAGAATCCATATTTGTTTAACGGTTTTTTGTTTGTATGTATTTTGACAATTATTCTTGCTATGTCCAATATTTCACATTTGGTTATCACATATTTCCCTTTGACGGTGTTATTAGTCGTTTGTTCATATTTTGACTCTTTTTCAAATCCAAATCCTTTTCTTTTATTCACAAAGAGTTGATTTTCTAAAAGCATATTAAATGATTTTTCTCTAGGGAAAAAATTTCGAGTAATCAACTCAAGTTTATTAACTTTGATTTTAAAAGTTTATTTTCATTTATCAGCTTCGAACAACAACTAATGGTACTATCTCTCTTTTCAAGGCTATTCATTTTTTAGTCCATATTTTCATTTTTAAGCTCTCTAATTTTAGTCTCAATTTCTTGCATCTCAGTTTCAAAGAGTTGGAGTTATTTTTATTCAAAATCCTTGATTTTTTCAATCTCCTTTTCAAATTCGTGATTTAATTGAATAGTTTCAGATTTGCTTAAAATCGCATTTTCTTTTTCAAGGGTTTTGAAATTTTCGTTAATCTCATTTAATTTCTTTTCAAAAATTGCACATTTAGAAATTTCTGACTTGTTGCAAAATGTTGTTTTTAAAAATCAACTCAGTTTTGTTTTTCTCCCACATTGAAATTTTGTTTTCTAACTTCTGAAAGTTTTCATGAAAACGGCCAAATTCTTTTTCATGGTCCAAACACCTTTTGCAGTTAGAACTTTTATTTTTCTTTATATTTTTTAAGTTCATTTTCCAAATCATTATTTTTCTGATGAAGTTTAGCTTGTTCCCTTTCCAACTTATTATTTTTCAACTCAAGAGCTTTATTATTTTCAATTAATTTTCGGCACAAGAGAACTAAATCATTGAATGGAAAATCACTTACCTTATCGACTATTGAATCTTCATCACTGATGCCTTTTGCCAATCCTGTTAAGCACGTTTCTTTAACTGAGTCGACTGTGGAGGATTTCTCATCGTTGTTGACTTTTGCACCATATATTGTATCAAAAGTATTCCAGATTTCCTGTGCATTTTCACAATGAGAGATAAAGTTAAAATTATCTTGATTAATATGAGAATATAGTATATGCATAGCAAGAGCATTAATCGAAGTATTTTTCTCATCTATTATATCACACCCATTTTCAATAATATCCCAACATTTAAAAATAACGAATTTTAAATAAAATTCCAATTTTAAATAAAATTCCAATTTTAATTTCCAATTTAAAAAATCCGTTCCATAAAAAATAAGAGGAATAATACAAGACCGACCCTCGGCAAAAGCATTATTAAAAGAAGCCATTTAAATAATCAAACCAAAAATTTTAAAACAAAAATTGGTTTTTGTTCCTAGCTCTGATACCACTTGTAGGATCGATTTCACCCTAGATGGGGGGTGAGTAGGGTGATACTATTAATTATAAAATTTTAATGTGGAAATATATAAAATAGTCGCAGCATAGATAATAGCAGAAAAATAGCAGCATAGATAATAGCAGAATATTAAAAGCAGAAATAGAACAACACAGATTTACCCAGCTTCGGTAAAACCCTGCCTATGTGTTGCCCCTAAGGTATCTACTAGAAATTAAGTAGTCAGACGCTTACACACGTAAACTCGCGACACCCGCTATTGACTAACCTAACTCTACGCTTAAAACCCTGCCACAACTCAGCCACTGAGTTGCGAATTCTCGAACTACACCACTGTAGTTCGTCCCCTAGTCACACGACTAGAACTTTATAAAAAGATAGAAAGTAAATTACAAATAAAAAACAACTTAAATCAAAACCAGAAACCCTATTTTAAAATAACAGCCCAAAGTATTTAAGAAACCGACCCAATAAAAATGTATCACTCAAGAAAAAAAATGTCGGCCTAAAGTGATAAACAAAGACACGGTTTCCCTTTTTCTATTTCTTCGGCCGTATCCTCCTTTGTGCAAAATGTCTGCTTCTTCATTCGTTCCTCTTTCAAAACTTTAGGGGTTCTGGAATTTGTTGAAGTCGCCGACTTAAGTTGTTGATTGAATGATGAACCGTCTACAGTTTGCTTCGTCAATCAATTTGTCACTTTGATTCGCAAACGGCTGCTTCAACAAGTCGAGTTCGAATTGAATTGGTGTGTGATTTTGCCTTATTTCTTTCATTGATATGCTTGAACTCGATCGATTGGAAAATGTCGATGATGATTGGGTTTTATAGGGTTAAAACCCCTAAATTATCGTTCGAATATATTTGTTTGAATTCGTTAATTAATATGCTTAGCCGTTCGATTTAACTTGAATGTTGGTGATTAATCTTGACTTGTTCAATTCATATATTTTCGTTGCTTGATTATCACGGCTTTCGTTTCTAACTAGTTCGATTCTTCCTTGGTCACCACGGCTCTGACTTTGGTATTAAAAATTGTGATCATCAGGAAGTTTTGATTTTTGTTATTTGAGTTTTCTGACTTTCACGATTTGCTGGACTTTGAGATGAAAATTGACTTGATAAATTCTGATTGAATTCAGCCTTGACTTATCGAACTGTTTATAAATTTTGTAGCTCTGGCTTTGACTCAATTTGAAACTGCTACCTTGAAAGTTGTTCGACTTGCGACACTTGATTATCTAATTGATTTTTATCTGTAGACTCTGCTTCATGCTGTAACAGTCATATATCATCATTCACTGTTTGCTTTTCTTTGAACAGTGGCTCGTGACTGTTCTTACTATAACCATGTATATACATACATATATGTATGTGTGTGTATATGTGTTCTGCATTTTCATTTGTCTACCTAGCTTGGACATTCATGTTATGATAATCATGTTACTTTGAAACTGTCCTGTACCATTATGTCTTTGAGCTTCTGATAATTGCTTGAGCGAATCACTTGATTTTGTTACTGCAACTGATTATGTTGAGTGCACTTGTATCAGTCCATGTTGAACTCCATTATGATGATTTGCATTCATCTTGAATTCCATTTCTTCAAGTCTATGTTGTTCTCTTCCTCTTGAATGCTTTGATAAGTTATTTTCTGTGTTATCACCATATATGTACATACATACATATGTGTGTGTGTGTATATGTGTTGTGGTGTAACTGGACTCTTGTTTTACTTGAAATCAAGTCTGGTGTGTTTTGATGTAAGTCTGCACTTTGTTTGAGCTGCTTTCTTCATTGTATCTTGGTTGAAGTGTTGCATTCACCTGTTTTCATGTGTACTAACCTTTTGTGGTGCACTTGTGTCATCGCTGCTGCACTGACTTGTGACTGTATGTATGTTAAATGCATATGTATACATCCACTGACTTCACCTTCATGTTGCATTATTGTATGCATTCAGTTGTGGTCGTGATGGTCTGTTGGTTCATGTGTACATGTGTTGTTTATAGTCTGAAATTTTGTGATCAGTTGGTTTTTACATTTTATTCTGGTTGACATTGTTTCATGAATCCACTGTCGAGTCTGTTCTCATGTGTACACATATGTGCACTTGCTAGCATGGTCTAGTTTTGGATTCTCGTTGCATGAGAACTTGTACTCGACAATTTTGTGATGCTTTTGTACTGCACCTGAGTTGAATCCAGCCTCGGCTTGGGTTTGACCTTGTGCTCACCTGTCCTTGCAGTTTTGTCAAGTGTATATCAGTGTGCATGGCCTTGTGGCATGTACAATGGTACATTGTGCATGTCACAAGTTGTTCGTGTATGATGAATTCAAAATGAATATAATGACGAACAACCCTAATAACCGAGGCAAATAATATTTTCAAAATACATATTTTATTTTACACTGCAAAAATATTTCCTTGTCAATTTTACTACGTCAGTGTTTATTTTGCAGATAATTCAGATTGGATACAAATTGGAATACAGTTGAAGATCAAATACGAGTGAACGAGTGATATGTAGTGAGCTGCAAATGTATGTATAGTGAAAAATGTGATGTAATTGAAATTGTAATGTAATTGAAAATTGTATATATAGTGAGAGCTCAAATTTGTACTATTCAAAATTGTAATAAATATTTGTTTGAATAAAATATCCATTTGAATTTAAATTTTGTGTTGTTTATTTTATTCAG
Organism: Allium fistulosum; assembly: GCA_030737815.1. Classification (NCBI taxonomy): domain Eukaryota; kingdom Viridiplantae; phylum Streptophyta; class Magnoliopsida; order Asparagales; family Amaryllidaceae; genus Allium; species Allium fistulosum. The sequence continues at coordinate 488,764,971 of CM060905.1, read as the reverse complement.
CAAATATTTATTTAATTATGTGAAAAATAAAATAGTACAATAACAAATACATTTAAGTGAATTTATATATGTTTATTATCATCAAACAAAAATCATATACTAGCATATTCAACAAAAACAACTTTTCTGATTACATTCCAAGTCAATATTTCATATTCAAATACATAATCCCAAAACGATTCCTAGGTTTTGACCAGATATAATTATTACAAAATACGCCAAGAGCGACATATGAAGATGCCCCGTTGGATGATCAGAATACTAAATAGACATATCAGTCTTAATAATTAGTAGTGGAAATAAAACTAAATAGCTTCTATATATATAGTTAGCATTGCCTCCTGCACATCTTTGGAAGCTTTATTCGTCCAACCTACTAAACCTGTAAAACCTCAACTCTCAATCTACTCAAATCATATTTTGAGCACCAGAGATTTTAAGGGGAAAACATAAACTTCGAGTCAGACATAAAACCTGGTGTGAATAATACTATACATCTTGGTTATTAGATATTAAGTGAGACAACGCCGCTTAGCAGAACGGGTTTCCCCTCACTAATATCTCTTTTCAAAACATATCTTTTGCAAGCCAAAATCTTGCAATCAAATTGATTAAAGCAATCATAGCAATATCATATATCCATATAAATCAGGTAATAAATGGACTGTTTATTCGAACAATATTGTTTTGTTTGGCTTACTACTAACATTTGGCAGACTTGGGCTACCAGATATAACAAATAATCTAACTTCTGTTAGACACACTTCTGGAAGGTCTGTCCCTAACTTAACTCTCCTAGGGGTTAACTGATCCTGATGGTTTTGCAGGCTCACCAATAATCTATCTTTCTCTATATATTTCTTTCTGTGTGTAACCTTTACAAAAACTGTTTTCTTTATAAAGTAATATCTTTCTAACTAACTTGCTTATCTGTCATCATATAATTGGTTGCCAATTTCTTTTCCAAAATCTTTTCTAAAAGTGTTGCCGGATTCAGTATTTTATAATTTAAAATATTTAGCAAATTGCCCCTTCTCCTATTTTAAACATATAAAACATTTAAGTCCCAACCTTAAATAATTTTATATACTTAATAAAACACTAAGGATAATTCTCCAAAAATTCCCATAAATCGCTTTTAATATGTTTTCTAACTATTTAAATTTCTGATCCAAAGATAACATATAATAGCCGTAATTAATTTTAAACCCAATATACCATTTTCTTTATTAGAAAATTCATAATAAATCCGTAATAATTCATAAAATTTTGAAACTTGAAACCAATCTCTAAAATTATATCTCTGACCTCATATAAAAAACGCAAGTCATTTAGATGTCATCTAATAGGTTTTCCAAATTAATTCTTATCATAAAATCATATGAAATAGCCTAAATCATTAACAAGCATATATATATATATATATATATATATATCCATTTAAACAATCAAAACATGGCAAATCATTTGCAAAATAAACACGGGTTTTAGCTAGAAACCGAAAGCTATAAAAATGAGAGGTAATCTATTATTCACCTTTAGATTGTGTTAAAGAGGTTGAGATTTGCTCTTTGATTAATTTGATTAAGCTTCCATCTTGAAATCTTGCTTACCTTCTCCTTATTATCTTCTAATGGTGGCTGGCCAAGCTTGGTATTAGGTTTTAGTTTGTGAATGTGGTAAATGAGAATTGCTTAAGGCTTTAGGGTTAAGAAAATGTCATATTCCTATTTTGCCCTTTCCTTATTACTTCTTTATTTTCATTTGGCCATTCATTAAGGCACGACTACCTTATAATGTTACAAATCTCAATCTCTTAACCACCTTAACCTTTATATTATTCTATTTAATTATCTAATTAAATTTCCTGAATAATGTTCTTTAAAATCAGGGGTGTTACATATGGACTAGTGTTTACGACTGTGTTTTGAAAATTAGCCTAAACACAATTGGTCGTTTACTCGATTGTTCCTTTACTGGACTTGATTTAAAGGAAATTCCCGACCAAAAAAATCTTCCACGTGACGATCAAATTTGGGAGGATAGAATGCCGCAATGGAAATCCGTTTATTTACGACCAAAAGCTAGGCTATTAAATTGTATGATAATTAATATGATAATTCCCTGTTTAGGAAATCATGACCAAATATATGAAAATGACCACAAAGCCCTCTATGCTATATTTGGTGGGATTCAAGTAAATTGGGATAAATTTATTCATGATGAAATTAAAAGCATTTGGTCTCACCAACGATGCACAATTATATATGCTCCATACATCATGCGTCCTTTACACGGTCTCGGGGTACCTTCTTATATTCCTCATTTCGAAGAAATTCCTATCAAAGTGGTTTTTATCCTTAATGCATCTTCCCGAAAGACCACCTCCAATTATGTCCCTGGTTCAATGGACTACGCAGCACCAACAACAAATGCATCCGGTCCCTACTCAATAGGCTCAAACTCCTCCTCCACTACAACAAACTCATTCACCTCGTCCTCCACAACAACGCGGTTCCTCTCATCATACTACCGAATACTATTCTGATTCGGAAATTCACAAAGCTCGCACTGAACCAACACAAAATGAATCCATCTATGATTTAACGTTTCAAAATCAAAAATTAATCACGGTCAACCAGCAAGCTTTGAACACTAAAATGGTCGGTTTGGAAAGATCTTTTCAACAAGAATGACTAAAATGGAGAAAACTTTGGAAAAGGTTGTGTCCACTTTAGGCAAAGTAATGAGAAAAGTACGTGGCAGGTCATCTTCTCGATCATTATCTTCTCCTTCACCTACACAGCCTTCTCAAGCACAAACACTAATCTATCATAATCATACGTCTCAGAAGGAACTTCTCAAGGTAGAGGCAAGATTATTGAGCAAGAACAACTGATAGAAGAGGAAGAAGATAATGACGATATGTCTTTATCCGATCCTAACCAGTCTCACCAACAATATTATATGGCTTTCCAAGGCTCTCAATTCAAGAAAATGAAGAATATAATGATAAAACTCAATGGCCAACTGAATATCAACAAGATCCATTCGCCTACTGGGAATATTATGAAAACTATGGTGGACTGTCCTATTCGTCAAATTGGTATAACTAGCTTCTTCCATTTGCTCTCTTTCCTTTGAACTTTGCTATTTAACTTTTTTATATTGTTGTACTACTTATATTTTTGTTATGTCTGTTGTTGAACTCGTGTTTGTTTATCGTTAAATTATCTTATGTTTTGTTTGTGTTTGACATGTCTATATGTTGTATATATATCTATTTTATGTTGTGTATAATTTCTTTTATTATGTTTTGATAATGACAAAGAAGGAGAAATATATGCATATACATAGGGGGAGATAAAATTAAGGAGGAGTTATTTTCATCCTGACTAACGATTGTGTAGTTATAAACATCAAAAGGGGGAGAATGTTAGAACCTCCACTCTATGGTTTCAATGACAACAACTATACAATCACATATATTATGTCTTATTAATTTACAAGTATACACTACAAGAGATTGCTATGCTCAAAGATATTGGAACTCGAAGACAAACAAAGATTTATGGATCATACTAAAGTCATACTAAGATGTTAATAGTCTTAGATAGTAAGATCTTCTTGAGTACACATACACATACAAATTCGTATATACAAAGCTTTGCATCAAAACGAATTTCATTTCTGAAATTGCCAGCAACAAACGTCTGTGGAAAACCAACAGACGTCTGTGACAAGGCTCGGGATTATTATCTCTCAAGCCATAGACGTCTAAGGTTTTTCCACAGATGTTTGTCATCTAGGCAAGTGCAATATCATGAATGTTATCCCACCTTTTGGCAAAGCCATGATACCATCGATTTGACCAGGGATGGATGGTCAACAGCTTGAAGAGCAAGTTACGTACAGTATTATAGACGATAGTCAGGCAGATTCGAACCAGGACCCAATCGAAGTGTAGCTAGCATGAAGTAACTAGCCTGGCCCTGTGCAACTACATTTCAAATCCGGAGTCAATTGGAGTTGATACGCACAAGTAACAGATGAAGCAAGGATTTGTATGGATCGACCAAGAATGATCCATGGAACAGCTCAAGTCATCGGAGAACATTCAATATCTTGAGATCCATGAAGGTAATTTATGTGGAACTTTCAGAGCATTAACAAAATGGGAAGGGGAGCATATAATAACGATAGTGCATCCCAAAGTGGAAGTTGGAAGATGGTCGATCGTTGTGCATCGATCGTTTTGGATGTTTCAACATAACGATCGGTATACTTCAGTGTGCATTCTAGCTTCGACTAAGATCGACCCATATCTCACAACCTACAACTTGGAATGACTCCATATTTTAGGAGCAATGTTATGAGGCATGTGTAACCCTTTAAGAACGATCGCACCATGATTGGAGCTAAGAAAAAGGATCGGCTATCTTTAGGCCGATCGTTCCAAACCATCAAGATATCATTGTCGATCGATATGATGGGCCCCACTGGACCTAGGGAGCTTTCTTGCAAAGTTTCAACCCGATCCATGCACGCCCTCTCTTATAAATACAGTAGGCATAGCTTCAGAAAGGGATCCTTCTTCCTGCTATAGAGGCTCCGCCACTTTCATTCTTGAATCTTGTATTGATGGATCCTAGCTGGTCCAAACATCCTTGTAATTGTAATCCAGGACAAGATCAATAAAAATATGAAGTAGATGTAGGCTAAGATTGCCGAACCACTATAAAAATTTGTGTGTTCATTTACTTTTTTTGCGATGTTTTTAATTTCATTCATTGTTAATCTCCATGAGATTCTATGAGTGTTGATGCCCATTTTTGGCATCAACATTTTGGTGCTTTCACTGAGAAATAAATTCTTGGCTCGCTTAGATCTCATCTTCTACTGGTGAATTTTCATGTTCGCAAGATAGATCCAGCTTTTGATCGACAAGTTTCCAATTCTAATCAGATTTGAAAGAGGACTAGATAGAAACTATTTCCCAAGGCCATAAAAGCCAAGTCTACTACCCTTGCAAAAGAAGGAAATTATGAGATCAGTGACCAATTAGCCATATGTTTCACGGGCGTGCATGCATTTTCTAGTTTTAGAGCATATGGGAACGATCGGTAATCGTCCATGACCCATGCACAAGCAGTGAACGATCGATCATCACGAATTTGTATGCTCCATCATCTTAAATGACTGTTTCCTACGGTGGGTCACACTGGTCATTTCACCAGCTTGGATATGGTCGACTGTTCCTCTGCATGATCATTTTTCACCGATCGTTTCTTTACAATCGTTTTCATGCGATTGTTCCAGTTAGTCCCCTTACCAATTGATTCTATATGATCGTTTCTTATACGATCATTCCAGATCACTGAATACATCCGATCATTTTCTATTAATATATCCATCTTCGTGACCGATCATTCCAGATTAACTTCCAAACTGATCGTTTCGAGACCATAGAATCGATCGTTTTTCTGTTAGCATATCCACCAATAAACGCTCAGCCATCCTCTTTTATTTCTTCCTGTAGTCTAGCAATGATTGATACAAAGCTAATATCATATGTCACTATGGAGAAGTATGGGTGAATGAGATGCAAAATTCATTGAAGCTTGGCGTTACATGTGAATTTTGACAAGTACAAAACCATGCAAGATTTTAGAACCCCCGCGCTGGCCCAAAGCAAGACTCGGGTAAAACCATGGTTTTCCCCAAGCAAACACCAAAGTGACTACAAGTGCCGATCACTAGGCGTTTGAATTTAGTGACTCCAAGCAAACCAACAACTGTCTCCAAGCAACTAGCAGATTTTCTCTGGTCTGACTTCAAGTAACTTACCACTAATCCGCCATACCGGTCCATCTTGCTCTACGCATATCTCGGGCATGCATACGTTATTCGCGAGCATAACAAGTAGCTGTAACTTAAAGACGTATCAGATTGACGATGACAGACACATCTGACTCCTATCAATAAAGAACTCTGACGATTAATTGAACCACCCATGGTCCACTCCCAGTTGAGAAGAGCTCTGACAGAGTGGAACAACGAGCATATGACATCGCTTCGCTTATTAATAAGATTTATTCCGATCTTTTTTGAATTATTCCTATCTCAATTTCAATTATGTTGTAAACTACGACCAACTTGAATTAAACTACTTCCAAAATGATGCAGGTGACAAGTGCTCAGCCAATCTCCGCAAACTATGATCGGACCTGTGGAGTTTCATCAAGACGAGCATGATTCGACCACTCATCAGCAACCATGTGCCTCTGATTTGGGGCCAAGGACAAGAGATGGAAAAGCTCTTCAAAAGTCAGAATCCAATACAAAACGGACATGACTGACCATCCATTCATCGACCTCCACATTTGACTTGGAGACCTAAGCAAGGCTTAGAACGAATGTGACCCGATTATCCACTCCTCGGGTCATAAAATAAAGTTCGACAAAATACATATGCCTCTCCTTCAGCTCAGTGATGTCGGGATCTAACTAGAGTGGACGTGATTTGATCGTCTACACATCAACTCCTGCCCTAAACACAAGAGGCAGTTCGAAAGCCCGACTTGAAGTAGCCATGATGGACTGCTTACTCATCAACCATCGCTCTCAACACATGGACACGACTGCAGCTTGAGGTGGATGCGACTTAACTGTCCACCCAATAACTCTCTACCTCCACTTGCCAGAAAGAGTACGAAATAAATCATACAAGACCCGATCATCCAACCTAAGCATGGATGTGATCTGACCACCTATCGCCTACTCCCTTCCTGCACTTGACAACGGGAGCTACAGTCATCAAGTGGATGTGAATCGACCGTCTGTTTGTTTAGTTTTGTCCTTGATGCTGGGGGTAGAATTCCATTCCATTCCATGGATGAACATGGTTCGACCGTTCGCTCAACAACTCTGAGTCCCCACAGCGCGGGCTAGAGTATAAACATAAATCGAGCGAAAAAACGACTGCCCACGAGAAAACTCTAAGTCACTGGAGTGCGGACTGGAGTATAAACAATTCGGGCGGAAAAAACGACTGCCTACGAGAAAACTCTAAGTCCCCGGAGTGCGGATTGGAATATAAACAATTCGGGCAGAAAAAACGACTGCTCACGAGAAAACTCTAAGTCCCCGAAGTGTGGACTGGAGTATAAACAATTCGAGTGGCAAAAACGACTGCCTACGAGAAAACTCTAAGTCCCTGGAGTGCGGACTGGAGTATAAACAATTCGGGTGGAAAAACGACTGCCCACGAGAAAACTCTAAGTCCCCGGAGTAGAGACTGGAGTATAAACAATTCGGGCAGAAAAAATGACTGCCTACGAGAAACTCTAAGTCCTTGGAGTGCGAACTGGAGTATAAACAAGTCGGGCGGAAAAAACGACTGCCCAAACTCAAAGTCTCCGGAGTGCGAACTGGAGTATAAACAATTCGGGTGGAAAAAATGACTGCCCACGAGAAAACTCTAAGTCCCCGGAGTGCGGACTAGAGTATAAGCAATTCGGGCGGAAAAAAAGACTGCCCATAAGAAAACTCTAAGTCCCCGGAATGCGGACTGGAGTATAAACAATTCGGGTAGAAAAAATGACTGCCTACGAAAAAACTCTAAGTCCTCGGAGTGCGGACTGGAGTATAAACAATTCGGTCGGAAAAAATGACTGCCCATGAGAAAACCCTAAGTCCTCGGAGTGCGGACTAGAGTATAAACAATTCGGGTGGAATAAATGATTGCCCACGAGAAACTCTAAGTCCCCGGAGTGCGGATTGGAGTATAAACAATTCGGGCGGAAAAAACGAATGCCCACGAGAAAACTCTAAGTCCCTGAAGTGCGGACTGGAGTATAAACAATTCGGACGGAAAAACGACTGTCCACGAGAAAACTCTAAGTCCCTAGAGTGTGGATTGGAGTATAAGCAATTCGGGTGTGACTGACCGCCCACGAGAAAACTCTAAGTCCCCAGAGTGTGGACTAAAGCATGAACATAAATCGAGCATGCACTGGCCACTCACAGAATAACTCTAAGTCCCCAGAGTGCGGACTGGAATGTAAACTCCATGAATAAATGAGTGGATTTCGACCGTTCTCTATTCCAGTAATTCCAACTTGAAATCGACGGTAGGAATACAAACTGCTAAAAACCAGAATATGCACGACTCAGATTTCTATCCACTAGCTTGATCCCACGATTCAACGGGAAAGAGTGAAAGAGTACGTGTAGTACTAAGGATCGTGTAATATGGTATATTAATGCGGAAACTGGTAATAATAGTAAAGTAAAAATTAAAGTAAGCACACCAGGAATTTTTATACTGGTTCGAACTTCCCGTTCTACGTCCAGTCCCAGAATACCCTCTGGATTTAAACTAAACCCCTCACTTAACCCGGAGGAATAGGTATACGACACCTGAGCAGCCGAACAGGAATTTTTCCGCCTCAACAACCGAAGAGGACTTCAACTTAATACAAAATGTTTGTTGACGAATGTGTTCTAAATAACACTGATTGTCTTTTGATAGTACAACTTTCCTATAATCAAATCCTCAAGAATATGTATGTGTGTGAAGATTTAGAAGGAAGATAATCACGTAGAATCGAAGTATATGAATAAATTCAAGGATTCTAGTGATATTGAATAAGAGTGAATGCTTTTATTTGCAGAAATGAGAAGAGATTAGATTTCAGAAATATAAACAAGAATCGGTGATTGTAGAAGTGAATTGAATATGTTTATATAGTTGTAGAAGAGTTGTAATCTTTCATGAATAGTTTTAGTCAACAGTAGTGTCCATACCTCTTGAAATAGAGGACATTACTCTTCATGAAAAGATCGCGTCTCTTCAGAAAACTAGCCGTTTTTCTCTGGTCGGTCGACCGGAAAAACTGGCCGGTCAGCTGAGTTGAAAATCGTATACAAAACAGAAAGTCACTGTGCATATGATACAGGGTCGGTCGACCGAGGATCCTGGTCGGTCGGCCGACCTGGTGTTATATGCACAGTGAACATATTTTTTTGATATAAAATGTTTTGTGTGCGTGTGTGATTATTTGAGGAATGATTTTAACATTGTTCTAAGACTCAAATAAAATAAAATATCCATACTAATCTCTGAATTGTAAGATTATCTTCTTTGTAGTGCACGGTATGCATTTATTCTCTTTTTGTCGCTTTCATATAGCATTCTCGTCGTATGATCTCTGAAGCTTGTGTCATGAATCAAAACTCATGAATCAACATTCTCCCCCTTTTTGATTGATGACAATACTTATGTGACGAAGTAATATTGACATATATATTATAGTTCTCCCCCTGAATATATGGCGACTTTTCTGCAAAAATTCGTTAATTTGCATACATTTCTCCCCCTTTGTCATCGACAAAAAGGAATACTTATAACAGATTGAAGTAATGCAAAAAAAAAAACATTTTAAATTTACATGGTACATTCTTTGAGCTTAATTAGAAATAATTTAAAGATGTTTGCTTAGAACATAACATAACAATTAATTAAGAAAAATAAACTATAAGAGATTCTTGAAAGTTAAAATAAATTTTAAAAAATACTACAATTACTCCTCATCATCGTCGGTATCCCATTGTTCTGGATGAAGATTTTCATCGAGAGGAGCCGGTTCCTTACCCCGTCTGTGAGTGGTAGGTGCGGGAGTTGCCGATGTGCTGGAACTTGTGTTCTCGGATGTAGACCAAGAGAAATTTGGTGCGGGTCTTTTTCCAGGAGCAACAAATGAAGCACCGGCTTCAGAAGAGCATGATAAGGCATCCCATAAATTTATGAAGAAGCCTTTGATCTTTTTGAAACGACCATCAATTTTTCGAAGGCGAGAATCCAAAGCTAGTTGATTTTGGGCTAAAATATCTATGGCAGCTGCTGTGCTAGTACCGGGAGGTGGTCTTTGGATAGAGGTTTGACGAGTTAAACGTTCTGTGGAATGAGTGGAGGGTTGAGGAGTAGAATAGCTACGACGTAGTTGTTCTCGTGGAATGGTACGCCATTGCTGAAAGGTTGTGATTTGGGATGGTGCATCGGGTAACTTCATCAATTTTATTGTTCGTGAGTCAAAGGTACGAACTTTGGATGTTTCGGATTCCGGTGCATGAGTGACAAAGTTGTTAATCAACCGCATTATGTATTCTCCATAGTAAATATGGAGCATTTTTCCTTGGTTGAATGTAAGGAATTCATCCATAAGAAGTTGTGTCCAATTTACCCAAATGTTTCCACACATAGCATATAACGCCTTGAAGTTTTCGGGATATACTAAGTGATACGACCCTCCTCTTGGAACAATAGACTTCATCATGAATCGATGAAAAAGTCGTGCTTTAGGTCGGAGAGATGAAGTTTGCCTTAAGTCGGTAGCATCATCTTCAAAGAATAAGTGACTTAGGCGGTCACGAGTTGATGGATTACAATCTACATCATGTAATGAGATTCCACCCGGTCGAGCATTTAAAATATGATTCATTCGATCAATGGAGAGAAACATCGATGTGCCACATACCGAAGTCCAAACACAATTTTCAGTGTTTCTAGGTGGATTGACAAGATTGAGATTTGCTAAGAATAACTTGACCATTATATGATTAATCTTCAAGTTGTTTTTCCTATGGTCAAGAAAAGCATCAAGACCACTTTCAAGAGCGGCGTTTTCAACACCGTAGGCGGTAAAATCAGGATAACTTACAAACGACTCCTCAAAGATTTTTGCATCTTGAAGCTTTATCCATCTTTCTAAAGCTTTTTCACTTACTAACCAAGAAGCAATTTGAGAATCTACAGGAGTTGAGGAAGATTGGCCAGCGGTAGTCTTAGATTTCTTTTTGGGAGCCATTTTTCTTGAAGAATTTGAAGAAGTTTTAGAAAGGTTGTAATGGGGGCTAGGGTTCAAATCTGTTGTGGAAGAGTAAAGTGAAGAGGTGAGATAAAAAGGTGAAGGGTTGGGTTAAAATATGAAGACAATTTTAGCAGAATAACACGTTCGGTCGACTGAAGGACCTGGGTCGGTCGACCGAGTGTAGGTTCAGAACAGTGCTGAAACTTTCGGGAAAAGCTTCGGTCGACTGGTGCAGGGAATTCGGTTGACCGAGTTTAAAAAATATTCTACTGTTATTCGGGAAATACGTTCGGCTGACCGAGTCAGGCATTTCGGTCGACCGACTTGGAAGAAATCTGTTTTTTAAAAACTTCTCGGGACAGCTTCAGTTGACCGGTTCAGTCATTTCGGTCGACCGAAAGCATGTCATGTTGTTGTTTGTTTTTTTTTTAAAATAAGAATTATAGAAATATAATCATATTATTACATCATATTTATTTATACAGCTTATATAAAAAATAACATATATATACTAAAATATAGCCATGATGAATTAGCATCGACGTTCCCATGAATTTGGAGATGGAACGTTTTCTACCGGTGACCATATTGGAGCTATTGGAGATTGAACATGGTTAGAGGGAGATGGAGTTCTATAAGAAGGTTCAACAACATCATCCTTCTTAGATGAACAAAATTTCATGGCAATCTTTTCAAGGAAGATTAAACGTCTTGCCGTGACTTTCTGTTCGTAATAAAGTTCTCTTTGCATATTCATCTGTTGTTGTTGGTAGTGATGAATTTCATCAATCTTTTGTTTGGTTGATGGAGTTACTACCATTTCCTTTTTCCCTTTCTTTTTATCAGGTGTATAACCTGTATGGGAGTCTTCCCATGGTTTCCACCTGTGTCGGGGATCATTATCTGGAGAGGGAAATTCTAAAACACGATTTGGCATTGGAAATGTAGGATAAGGACCACCTTCGGGGATACGATCAGAATAGTCGTCGTCCGGGGAAGTATAAGAGAGATGAGAATTTTCAGAATTGTAGACATCATTATTAGAAGACAATTTTGTTTTAAGTTTTTGTTTTGTATTTGATGCTCTATTCAATAAGCATATGTATGTATATATATAACCATATTTTCTAAAAAAATAGTGGTCTAAAATCAAATTTTAGTTTTAATCACATAATTCTTTAAACAAAAACTGTTTACAAATGAATGACATACAATGCTTTAGAGTTAAAAAATAGTATATTCTGAAATCAAGTTTCAATGATGTAAATTAGAAACAGAGCTGGAACAAGAAACACCCATAGCCCAAGTGGCTATACTACAACATCTTACATAAAAGTCAGAAGTCATGAGTTCGAGTACCGCTCTGGTCAGAAAAAATAATTTTATATTTTTCATCATTTTATATATATATATATATTTTTATTATAATAATTTTATTTTATTCATAAGTCTTTAAACGACATTATACCTAAATCTCGTCTTAGTTTTATAAAAGAAATTTCATTTAGTGGTTTAGTAAAAATGTCAGCTATTTGATTTTCAGTATTGATAAATTCTAGTTTTATTAATCCTTTTTTGTTACAAAATTGTTCAAAAACTTCATTTTCAAATTCGCCTCCATGATCACTTCTTATATTTTTAATTTTCAAAGTTTTAATATTTTGAATTCTTTTAACAAAAACTTTAAAATTATCAAAAGTATCACTTTTATTTTTCAAAAAGAAAATCCAAGTATATCTAGAGAAATCATCTACAATAACAAAAACATATCTATTATGATTAATAGATTGCACTTGAGTTGGACCAAAAAGATCCATGTGTAAAAGTTCAAGTGGTTGTTCTGTAGATATTACTTTCTTTGATTTAAAAGAAGATTTTGTTAATTTTCCTAATTTACATGCATCACAAAATATGTTAGTTTTGAATTTTATATCGGGTAACCCTTTAACTAATTTATTTTTAGCAAGTTTGTTGATGGTATTAAAATTTATGTGACAAAATCTTTTGTGCCAAAGGCAAGAATCATTCTCTTTAGCTACTAGACACAAATTTGAATCATTATTAACATTCATATTTAGGATATAAATATTTTTATCTCGATTTCCTTCGAAAATAATGTTGTGATTTTTATCAAAAATGTTACATTTATTTTCTGAAAAAGTTATATTAAAACCTTTGTCGCATAGTTGACTAATACTTAATAAATTATGTTTTAAATTTTTAACTAATAAAACATCAGTAATGAGAGGTAAATTAGATGTACCGTTGCTATTGACATTGCCTTTGCCGATGATATACCCTTTTGAGTTATCTCCAAAGGTGACTGCTCCTCCATTTGAGTATATAATGTTTGATAACATTTCTTTGTTTCCAGTCATGTGTTTTGAGCAACCGCTATCTAAAATCCATTTTCCTCTCTTTTTATGTGGTACCTGCAAAAATTATAAAAAGTTGGTACCCAATCTTTTTAGGGTCCTAAGAGTTAGATCTTAGGAAGCCAAACCCATACGGGTTCAGAATTCCCTTTATAAACATAATTCTTGTTATTATGAACAGTTTCCATAAAACTTTTGATATGTTTATTCCTTATCAATGTATTATTGGTTTTTGGAATCCATATCTTAATAGTTTTAGTATTTGAATAAACTGTTTTCCTAATATCTTTCTTAATTTTATTATTAATTTTACTTTTAGCATAATTATTTTGTTTCTTAAATCCTAGTCCAGATTTATTGTTGGAAGTTTGAGAGTTTTCTAGTATACTAGAAAGATTTTCTCTTCCTTTATTGAAATTAGAAACATTTTTAGAAATATCATCAAATTTTATTTTAAGACTAGATTTTTCTAACTCTAAATCCTTAATTTTAGATATTAAATCATTATTTTCAAAAAGTAAAACATCATTTTTATTTTTCTGAATTTCTAGTTCCTCAGATATTGACGTAATTTGAGAAGATAAGTTAGAATTCGATTGTAGAGAGATTTCAAGTTCTTCTTCCAATATTACCTTCTCATCTTTTAACATATCTACTTCTAAAACTGTTCTATCTAACTTTCTTTGTAACTCCTTATTTTTCTTTTTAAGTTGTTTTGTTAAATTTACTAATTCAGAATTTATTTCAATTAAATCTTCAAAAGTAAAATCACTTACATCGTCTGACGAAGCCATGAAGCATACATTTGCTTGTTCATTATCACTTTCACTCTCTGATGAGGATGATGAGTCAGTGTCGTCCCAAGTGACTGAAAAAGCTTTTCGTTTGTTTTTGTCCTTCTTGAAATTGTTCTTTTTACGATCTGGACAATCTTTCTTCATGTGTCCTTTCTTGTGACATTCATAACATTCCATTGTTGAAGATGATGGTTTGCTGCTATTAGAATTGTTGTTGGAATTATTTTTGTTTCCCTTGAATTTGTTTCTGTTGAATTTCAAAAACTTTTTGAAATTTTTAGCGATCATTGCCATATCTTCATTATCTGAGTCGGAATCATCTTTTTCTGCTTGGAATGCTACATTTTTCTTTTCTTGTGCTCCATTTCGTTTTGCCTGCAAATTTACTTCGTAGACATTAAATTACCTATCAATTCTTCTGGTTTTAATGTTGACAAATCAGTTGCTTCTTCAATAGCTAGGACTTTTCGTTCCCATTCGTCCGTTAAAGAATTCAAGATTTTTGTAACAACATCAAAATCAGTAAACTTTTGTTCTAGAGACAATAGAGCATGATAAATATCCTGAAATCTAGAGTACATGTCATTTATAGATTCATTTGGCCTCATTTTAAAGTTTTCAAATTGATGTTTCAGCATAGAAATTTTGCTCAATTTAACTTTGTTCGTTCCTTCATGTGAAACTTTAAGAGTTCTCCAAATTTCATAGCCGGAAGTACACATACTAACTCTATTGAATTCATTTCTATCTAATGCACAAAATAAAATATTCATAGCCTTAGCATTTGATGTAGCATCTAGTTTTTGTGTGTTACTCCAAGTCGAGTATTCTCCAGTAGGAATTGTGTATTCCCTTTGTATAATATTCCAGATATCAAACCCACTTGATTGCATATAGATTCTCATTCTAGTTGACCAATAATTATAATTTATACCATTGAAAAGTGGAGGTCGTGAAGTCGATTGACCTTCTGTGAAACTAGAATTAGTGTGAGTGTTAACATCGTTAATTTGTGTGGTTGCCATATTACTAAAAATAAGTAAATATCAAATAACTTTGTGATGGTTATAAGATAACCTTGCTCCGATACCAAATGAAAGAGTACGTGTAGTACTAAGGATCGTGTAATATGGTATATTAATGCGGAAACTGGTAATAATAGTAAAGTAAAAATTAAAGTAAGCACACCAGGAATTTTTATACTGGTTCGAACTTCCCGTTCTACGTCCAGTCCCAGAATACCCTCTGGATTTAAACTAAACCCCTCACTTAACCCGGAGGAATAGGTATACGACACCTGAGCAGCCGAACAGGAATTTTTCCGCCTCAACAACCGAAGAGGACTTCAACTTAATACAAAATGTTTGTTGACGAATGTGTTCTAAATAACACTGATTGTCTTTTGATAGTACAACTTTCCTATAATCAAATCCTCAAGAATATGTATGTGTGTGAAGATTTAGAAGGAAGATAATCACGTAGAATCGAAGTATATGAATAAATTCAAGGATTCTAGTGATATTGAATAAGAGTGAATGCTTTTATTTGCAGAAATGAGAAGAGATTAGATTTCAGAAATATAAACAAGAATCGGTGATTGTAGAAGTGAATTGAATATGTTTATATAGTTGTAGAAGAGTTGTAATCTTTCATGAATAGTTTTAGTCAACAGTAGTGTCCATACCTCTTGAAATAGAGGACATTACTCTTCATGAAAAGATCGCGTCTCTTCAGAAAACTAGCCGTTTTTCTTTGGTCGGTCGACCGGAAAAACTGGCCGGTCAGCTGAGTTGAAAATCGTATACAAAACAGAAAGTCACTGTGCATATGATACAGGGTCGGTCGACCGAGGATCCTGGTCGGTCGGCCGACCTGGTGTTATATGCACAGTGAACATATTTTTTTGATATAAAATGTTTTGTGTGCGTGTGTGATTATTTGAGGAATGATTTTAACATTGTTCTAAGACTCAAATAAAATAAAATATCCATACTAATCTCTGAATTGTAAGATTATCTTCTTTGTAGTGCACGGTATGCATTTATTCTCTTTTTGTCGCTTTCATATAGCATTCTCGTCGTATGATCTCTGAAGCTTGTGTCATGAATCAAAACTCATGAATCAACAAAGAGTATAAAGCTAAACCGAACATAACTTGCCTTCGTACTTATCAATGTATGCCCCAGACTTGGGGGCACGAGAGAGAAACAAGGTGAATGTGAATCTACCATTCATTCATCAGCTTTAAGTCTTTTGGAGATTAGGTGGGAGTATAAACACGACTGGGACGAGGCTCGACCGTCCGCACGGTACATTTATCAACCTGAGATCGGGGGAAGAAGTGTGATCGTCCAAGGAATGATAGTGATAGCTCGACACCGTGACTCACATCCAGTGTTTACAACGACTCGAGGCCACGACCGTAGGGAGGCCTTGAGATGGATTAATTAAATTAGTGTTCAATTCAACAAGCAACAAGTCACAAGTGCACAAAATGAAAAATGTTATAGTTCGGACATTTGAACAAGTAAATGCAGAAATCATACGTAAGAACAAAAGAATTCTCATTTGCATGGAACTGGTTGTACATTACACAAGTCCACTCAAAATACAAGACAAAAGTGAAGGGTGACGCCCAAACAAATACAACCAACAAAAAGAAATGATTATCTAAATTATTTACATTCCAAAGATTACTTTTTGGATTTTCTATCCTTTTTTTGCTTCTTCGGAGTTGTTCCTTCTGAACTATCGCTCGACTTCCTTTTTGACCGTTTGCCGCCTCGACTTTTCTTCAAAGGAGTTTCCTCAGCTGTATGGATCGAGATAGTATTACCTTTGGAAGTAGGAGGGATGGGGGCATCTTCAATACCAAAAACATGGGGAACGTCGTCCGAAGGAATCGTCCCTCCGAGAGGAATCGTCTGAAGTGGGGAAGGAATCGGTTCATATGGGACCGACTCATCAGGCTCGCCCATTACCTTCCTTTTTGAAAGCTCCTCTCGTTCAATCCATTCTTTCATACTGAGCCCACCAGTGGGATCGGATGAACCTGTGATCATGACCTCCGCGTCAAAAGGGATTTTGTGGTGTGGGTCGCTTCCCTCCTTGAATAACGCCTCTATGAATTGGTCGTAAAAAACGAAGGTATCTTCCTGAGCGCTCTGAGTGGCAGCCGAAGTCGTAACTTTAACAGATTTTGTCATAGCCGTTTGCGACTCCAGCTGAGGCTCTTGTGAAGGGAGAGGAGCAATACCTGATGGATCCAAAGCTGAGAAAAAATAGACGAAAAGCTTAGAAATATCAATTGATAGCACCCCAACTTTGTGAAAGAAGGGAAAAGTCGATTGAATACCTTCTTCGGTATGAACTCCAGGTTGAGCTAAAGCATCTTCAGAACTGTGCTCAAGAATTTGAGATAGGCGTGGTTTGTCGGGATCATATCTGGGGATAGTTGAGCAGCTTGCTGCAGAGCTAGACATAACTTGGGACACCTAGGGCAATTCAGTTGAGAGGTTATGCGCCGATTCGGATCCTTCACCCACTTCATGTGAAGGAGCAACCACAAACTCTTTCTGAAGAGAAGTCTGAATGTGATGCAATATTTTGGGTTCATCGCCCAATAGCACTTCGCTTTCAGGTTTGGCTACATCGATGTCCTCTGAGCCATGAAGTTTCTTCTCTTCCGCGATAAGAAATTCCCAAGCACGATAGAGCTGGTAAGGATAGTCTTCACTGAGCCATGTCAAATTTCTATGCTTGAGAACATTGGCATTGTAGATAACGAGAAGTGGGTCAAGCTCATTCATTATATCTTCTCTGACCTTGTCTTTGGTCGCTTCTGTTTCACGTTGAATGAGCACGTCGACATTTTTGGCCTTTTCGAATGTCGCGTCTCTCTCAAGCCTGATACGAACCAACTCTTCACAAGAATCCTGAGCTATCTTCCGATCATTGTCTTTTTCTTTAATCGCATATTCAAGCTTAGCCTTGAGATCGGCTATTTCCTTCAAGGCCACAGACTCATTATTTCGAGCCGCATCTCGCTCAAGCGCTATCTCCTGATTCCGGTGATGCAATACTTGAACCATATCGAGATGACTGGTTTTCATATCCTCCATAGATTTCATGGCGGCGTCGGATTTTCCTTCAGCTTCTATTAAGGTGGTTCTAGAGGCCTCTAGCTCATTTGTCAAAGTGTTGGTGATTCTTTTGTCCTGGGCCTCTTGTCGTTTTAGTTTTTCAATTTCTATAGCACGCTTGAAGGAAACTTTCGACATTTTTTCCGCTGCCTTCATCCATTCTTGATATTGCATGTGGGTATCAGTGACGCAATCGATGGTCATCTTCTGAACATCATCCGGAACCCTCTTCAGATTAGGAGGAAAATAGAATCCTTCAAAGCATAAGTTCGTAAATTCCTCTCGAAATTGCGCCATACGAACATTTGGATCAATTGGAAGGTCTTCAGAAGCGGCTTCAACTCCGGTACTTTCTTTGCCAGGCCTGTGAATGGTAGTGTATTTTCCATGGCGGCAGTGATCACTCAGCCGCTAAGACTGATATGGAACCAAGGGTTTTGGAGGCATTGGAGTGGTAAAGGGGCCGCGAGGGGGATCGATGGGTAGGTCCCTACGCTCAACTGGCCTTTTAGGACCTTTTCGAGGAGGAGATCTCAACCTAGATCTGTGTACATCCTGAGCAGGCATGTCCCTATCGTCTCTCTCTTGATAACCCTGATCGCGACTGGGGTGATAGCTAGAATCATAATAATCTCGACTGCTACGGTAGGAGTCGGATCGCGATCCTGATGACTAATGTCGTACATCCCACGGAGAATCGAACATGCTCCTTTTCCTTACCATCGTTTCTGCAAAGAAAAGAAGATATCAACCAACTTTGAGTATTAGAAAGTGCAAGTCAAGTACAGTGCGGTGTTGTATGGTGCAAGTGTGTGTAAGTGTCCTAGCGTAACCCCCCGACAGACCAAGTGCAGGAGCTTTGCTTATCGGTGTAACCTCCCCTCCAGAAGCAGGGATCTCCGAGCCAATTCTGATGGGATATTCTGACCCTCCAATGCTCACGTCATTGAAATGATAGGCATCGACATCAGGTGGAATTGTTAGATCAGATAGAGGGTCTAGTGGTAAATTCATCGATGACTTAGATTGGTCAGAGAGGCGACCTCTCGGAAGCCTGTGTGCGAATGTTTTCTTTTTTCTCTTAACCACGGCCGGGGTTTGTGAAACTTTTGAGGATCTGACACCAACCCCAGGGTCAAGTCTATCATCATCATGACCAGGTGCATCTTCACCATGTCCTCCAGCACCAATATCAGCAAACTCTTGAGTACTTGTGACTGAGGGCACTATGGGACCGTATTGACTCTCTTTGACTAATTGCGGCCTGTGATCTGATCCCAGTCGTCTGGGGAGTTTTAGTTAGCCCCATACCGAGGCCCTCCTCTATTAAACCAAAAGTGACGAGACGTTCGTCCCTGAGTAAAAATTCGATATTTCTATCCTCAAGTGGAGCATTCTTCAAAATTGAGATCGCCTCTACGTAAATATCGCCGCTAGGCCGGGTAATAACACATGTAAATGATTAATGTCGTTAGAAGGCAACTTAGATATTATTTTCCTATGTTATTGTGAAATTGGTAGGTAACACTTACGCCTTTCTTACCATTGTCGAGCGAAGCCAGGCGGGCAGTGAACAAAGAACCATTCGCTCTTGAAGGCACTTAATTTGTTCCATGTGTCAGTCAAAATTTGGCATCTCTTTGCTGACTCAAGGAATGTGAACGAGAGACTACCTGTTCGCCGTTTGAAAGTAAAAATAAACTGGATGTCTTCAATAGTGGGAGGACGGTGCAGGAACTCCATAAATACCATGCAAGTACAGTTAAGGAGCGCATAGCCACTTGGATGAAGTTATGTTGGAGCTATCCTTGGATAACGCAAGATCTCCCGGATATATGAGTTGAAAGGCGGTATGCATCCCGCCCAGCACATGAACTTATTACATGTTGTATACCCTTCGGGGGGTCTATGAGCCTTATCATTTCACGACGGAACCAACACGTTGTCGAAGGGAATTCCGTGCCTAACGCAGATCCTTTGAAGAGTTCATCTTTAATTTTTGAAGCCATCAAATCAAGAGGATTTTCGAGGATGACTGCGTCCTCTAAAGTATCGGGTGCAGGTTCAATAACTTCCGACAAAAAGACAGGAACAATTTCAGAAAAGATCAAATTGAGGACCCAAGCTTTCCGGCCGTTCCGAATCATGGCTGAGTGGTAGACTATCTGACTCAGTTGCCGAACTAGACTCTACGTTGGAATTAGTCCTATGCGAAGATGATCCAGCTGGCATGGTTGCGGAGTGCCCATAATGTCTAGATTCCCTTGCTATTAAAACTTAGTAAAAGTCATAATTAAAAGAAATAACCTATACCCCCCAGTGCATAGTGAGTGAAAGTGAAGTGCGGTAAAGTGTTGTACAGTATAGTAATAAGTTGTGCAAAACTGAAGATGACAAGACTTATAATTTATCTAGAGAGACCGTCATTTCTGACTGTCTC
Source organism: Allium fistulosum (assembly GCA_030737815.1). Classification (NCBI taxonomy): domain Eukaryota; kingdom Viridiplantae; phylum Streptophyta; class Magnoliopsida; order Asparagales; family Amaryllidaceae; genus Allium; species Allium fistulosum. The sequence goes on along the minus strand of CM060905.1, from coordinate 488,744,346 downwards.
GACTGTCTCTACATGTTATCGGGAAACGATGCAGCTTGAGTTTTGCAGGCGATCGTTAGTCAACATAAGTTTGATTGTTGTCGAAGTTACAGATGAGTTTTAACATGATAGTTAAAGGTTTCAGTTCGTGACATTTGTTCTAAGGCAATTTTGGTACTAGTCATGGTGATACACAAGTCAAAATGTTCGTCCAGATATGAAAGGCCAAAGCCCGGTTCAAGATTTCTCATTAAAGTTCAATTTTATAAAAAGAAAAGTCCATTTATGAACTAGGCCGACCGATCGTCCATGTGGGCCTTGCCGATCGTTTCCTTGAGTTGACATTAGTCGATCGTTCACAGTGAGTCTTTACACACCGATCGTTTTTGTATCCAAGGTGGAATCGATCGTTTTCAGACAATCTTCAAACTCCAATGGCCCAGAACTTCACTGACCATCCACGAATGACCATGTATGGTCGATCGCATAGTCATCTCCTCTGGCGAATGATCGACTAAGATCGTAGTTCACTCACCTCTCATTCAGGCGAGCCAATCCATTGCGTACGATCATGAAAGTAGGTAGAGGAAAAAAGGATCCAAAAATGTCAGAGCCGGGTTCAAAACATCGTCCTAGGAATTATGAAGCAAACATGGGATTTGTTCTACCTAAGTTTGAAATATGAAGAAGAACGATTCCAAGTCGATTCGAAGCCAAATCTGAAGGAGGATGATGATTGCTGTTTGGATCGGCAGAAGGAAAGGGCAAGGTGACTAGTCGCTTCTTTGCTTCAGGATGAAAGTATAGAGAGTAAAGTGAAGGAGAAGTGCCTAAGTATCAGGCCATATATAGGGAGCAGTCTATGCCAATCGTTTTCGGTCTAAAGAGTTTAACCGATCGTCCCACACCTAGAGATTGTGTCGATCCATCTCCAGCCGTTATGCTAACCGATCCTTTCCTGAGCCATATGCCGATCGTCTTTTATTCCCAAGCCATATGTCGATTGTCCCTTTTCCATGCCTTAGGCCGATCGTTTGACTACCTGACATATGACGATCAATTCCAAGATCACAAGTGGTTCAAAAAAAAATTTCTTTGAAAAAAAAACAAAGGAGGAATTGTAAAAAAAATGACGATGGATGAAAAGAGGAATGATGAATGACCGTGGAGATTTGATTGCAAACGTGAACACATAGAGTATCATAAAGATTGGCGATGACCTATGGACGTTCAAACACGTCACGGAGCCAACAAGCATAAATGTGCTTATGAGTATGCACAAGAACAGTTTTGAAGTTCAGCCTTTTGAAATCAACAGAAAACATAATCACCCCTGGAACTTTCAAGTTCGAGAATGGATCAGGTAATAGAAGGCTCGTAAGTCCCGCACGACTAAATTTGTATATGCAAGCAGAATGCGACATCGGATTTATACTATTGAAAGCCGATAGAGGAATAGTAGTCAATCAAGAAGCTGAATGGACTTCTTTACGGCAATTCAGACTTTTTTTCGATTCAAAACATGTCATGTTACTCACAAGATGTACTTTGGGGGGAAAATGTTATCCCGCCTTTTGGTAAAGCCGTGATACCATCGATTTGACCAGGGACGGATGGTCAACAGCCGGAAGAGCCATTTACATACAGTATTATAGATGAGTTGGGCAGATTCGAACCAGGACCCAATCGAAGTGTAGCTAGCATGAAGTAATTAGCTTGGTCCCGTGTAACTACATTTCAAATTCGGAGTCAATTGGAGTTGATACGCACAAGTAACGGATGAAGCAAGGATTTGTATTGATCGACCAAGAACGATCCATGGAACAGTTTAAGTCATCGAAGAACATTCCATATCTTGAGATCCATGAAGCCAATTCATGTGAGACTTTCAGAGCATCAACGAAATGGGAAGGGGAGCATACAATAACGATCGCGCATCCCTAAGTGGAAGTTGGAAGATGGCCGATCGTTGTCCACCGATCGTTTTGGATGTTTCAACATAACGATCGGTATACTTCAGTGTGCATTCTAGCTTCGACCAAGATCGACCCATATCTCACAACCTACAACTCGTAACGACTCCATATTTTAGGAGCAATGTTATGAGGCATGTGGGACCCTCAAGAACGATTGCACCATGATTGGAGCTAAGAAAAAGGATTGGCTATCTTTAGGCCGATCGTTCCAAATCATCTGGATACCATTGTCGACCAATATGATAGGACCCACTGGACCTAGGGAGCCTTCTTGCAAAGTTTCAACTCGATCCATGCACGCCCTCTTCTATAAATACAGCAGGCATAACTTCAGAAAAAGGGATCCTTCTTCCTGCTACAGAGGCTTTGCCACTTTGATTCTTGAATCTTGTATTGATGGATCCTAGCTGATCCAAACATCCTTGTAATTGTAATCCAGGGCAAGACCAATAAAAACATGAAGTGGATGTAGGCCAAGATTGTCGAACCACTATAAAAATCTATGTGTTCATTTACTTTTTCTATGATGTTTTTAATTTCATTCATTGTTAAATCTCCATGAGATTCTACAGGTGTTGATGCCCAATTTTGGCGTCAACAATGAGCGGATGCTTCTATTCATATTGAAAGAACTCCTCTCTTCCTCAAAAGTTGTAGCCATTAGATCAAAGAGATTTTATCTAGCAGTAACAACTCTTCATTTACATCTTGTTGATTCTATAAATACATCAAAGATTGAGATTACAAGTTTAGCTATTTTCTCTTGATTTCTACTGCTTTCTATCTTCATATGTATACACTCTTTGCTTACATATCCTCAATCAATCATAACCAAAATATTATTTTGGTTAGATCACTTCCTACAATTTAAAGCATTCACTTTCATATACTCAAAGGAGATTATAGGAAGAATTGTACTATTAGTCAATATCCGTGTTATTTAGAACACAAGATTGATAAAGAAATACTTTTGTATTAGCCTATTCCTTCGGGCAAAGTGAGGGTTATTGGTTAAATGAATTACCGAAGGGGAGCTTCGGGACTGGACGTAGGACGGGATGTTCGAATCAGTATAAAAACTATGGTTTTCTCCTTTTTATTATCTATCTTATTTATACTCTGTTAATTTAATCTACTTGGTATAATTATTAACATATAATCTCACATTAGTATATAAGTTGCATGATATAAGATCCTATAGACTTTCAGAATTTGGGTGCTAGCATTCTTGTTTTTCTGAATATTACAACTCCTTTAATTGAGGAAACTTTAACAAATATCGAATCCCTGACCTCGAATACTAAATCCCTTCTCCTTTGATCGGCATAACTTTTCTGTCGATCTTAGGCTTCTTTCATCCTTTCCTTGACCATAACCACTTTCTCTAATGCTTCTCGAATCGTCACTGGTCCATGAATTAATTGGTATCCAATCTCAACCCAACATGAAGGTGATTTACATGGCCGTCCATACAAAGCTTCATAGGGCGCCATACAAATACTGGCTTGATAACTGATATTATAAGATAACTCTACCAATTGTAGATGATCTCCCCAAGAACATCCAAAATCCAAGATGCATGTTCTCAAGAGATCCTCTAAAATCCGGTTCACCCATTCAGTTTGTCCTTTTATCTATGGGTGATAAGTTGTGCTCAAATTCAACTCTGTCCCTAAAGCGGCTTGCAATGCTCCCCAAAAACGACTAGTGAAGATTAGATCTCGATCACTGACTATACTTACTGGAACTCCATGCACTCGAACGATCTTCCTCAAATAAATCCCTGCCAAAGAAGCTGTAGTTTTTCTTGACTTCCCCAGAATAAAGTGGGCGCTCTTCGTTAATTGATCTACTCTTACCTAACACCTTCATTACCTTTCCTTATCAGCGATCCATATATAACTTGAACTTTGCACCCAAAAGATAGTGCCTCCACACCTTCAATGCGAAGACTACAGCCAACAACTCCAAATCGTGCGTATCATAATTCCTCTCACGAGGTTTCAACCGTCGACTTGCATACACTATTACTTTACCATTCTACATCAAAACTTCTCCCAATTCAGTCCTACATGCATCCGTGTAAACTGTTAATCCTTCGTTCCCATTTGGAATAGTTAATACGGGAGCACTAGTCAATTTCTCCTTTAACTCATTGAATGCTTGATTGCACTTGGGTGTCCACACAAACTTAGCATCTTTCTGCGTCAACTTCATTAAATGAGAAGCAATCTTCAAGAAATCTTTAATAGATCGTCTATAGAAAGTTGCCAATGCCATGAAACTCCTGACCTCAGTCGCATTTTCGGGTTTCTTCCAATCTTGAACCGCAACTACTTTAGCCGGGTCCACTGATATGCCTTCTCCTGAAACTACATGCCCTAGATATCTAACTTCAGATTTCCAGAAAATAGCACATAGAAAAAAATTTCTTTAAAACATGACTTCTTAAAGTACTAAGAACAACTCGGAGATGGTACTTGTGCTCTTCCTCCAAATTAGAATAAACAAGAATATCATCAATAAAGACTAGGACAAACTTGTTAAGAAAGTCCTGAAACACTCTATTCATCAATCTAAAAAATAAGCGGGTGCGCTAATCAGCCTAAACAGCATAACTAACCACACGTAAAAACTATCAAGGGTATGAAAAGTTGTTAAGGGTACACTCTCCTCTGCTACCCTTAATTGGTGAAAACCAGTGGCAAGATCTAGTTGAGAAAATATCCAAGCTCCGTGGAGCTGGTCAAACATATAATCAATTCTAGGTAAATGATACTTATTCTTTATAGTCCTTTTATTTAACTCTCAGCAATCTACATATAATCTAAGAGAACCATCTACTTTGGTAACGAAAACTACCAGCGATCCCCAACTCGATGTGCTACGTCTGATCAAACCCTTATGCAATAAATCAAATGTCTGCTTCTCTAATTCTCTTCTTTCCTTTGGCCAACCTTCCAGGAGTTGTACAATCGGTCTGGTTTCTAGAATCAAATCAGTGTAGAATTCCACTTCTTAGTGAGGAGGTAAACCTTGCACTTCTTCAAAAATATCCTTGAAGTCTCGAACAATTGGTATATTCCTTATCTCTTCTTTGGGTACTTCAAGTGAATAAAGAAAACTGCTCATCAGCCCCTTAGGTTCTCCACAATAAATATCCACACCAATATTTCTAACATCTTTAACTCAGATAATCCTTCGATCACAATTTATGATCGCTCTAAACTTAGATAACCAATCCATTCCTAACAATACCCCGAAACCAATAAACCCAAGAACAAATAAGTCAGAAGAGAAAGGCCAATCTCGATAAGAAATAGGCACATTCAAACATATGGTATCAAGATTGGTTGGACCCCCAATTGGGTTCGATACACAAAGAGAATTATGGAGAATAACATATCTAAGGTTTAACTAGTTTATTAGGTCGTACGAGATAAAACTATGGGATGCATCAGTGTTGAATAATACTCTAACAAGAATATCAAAAATGAATAATGTACCTTACAACACCTGTTTCCCTTTTGGATCCGTAGAAGTAGATGATATTTCCTCAATAGTGAAAGCTTGTCCCTGAGATCTATTCTTTGGGAATGGGCATTCGTTCTTCTTATGCACTTCTTATTACAGTTGAAACATGTTGGTAGACTAGTATCCGAACAATGATTTGCAAAGTGTCCCGGTTTGTGACAATTGAATTAGACTAGCTCACCAGGGGTATTTATGCAATGATTTGCGAAGTGCCCCATCTTGTTGCACTTGAAACAAAGAATCTTAGAGAAGTCTAACTACTTGTTCTGCCTCGGCCCACCCCCGGGTTTCTTTCCTGCCCACTTCTTCTTTCCTTTGTGCTTGAAAAATCACTTACTTGCAGTTGGGATAATTGATAAAGGTTGGGCAATAACTACTGGCACTACTCCTTTCGAAACTTCTTGCTTAATATCAAGAGCCTCAAACCTCAAAGCCATACAGATCAGATTGGTAAAGGTACTGTTGAGATAATTGGTCGTTTCCCGATGAAACTCTGGTCGCATTCCTTTTACAAATATTTCATTCTTTTTTAGTGGCCTATCAATCAATCTTGGTCCAAAGCGGGACAATGCATTGAACCTATATTCATACTACGCCACTATCATCTCACCCTGTTTCAAATCCATAAAACTTCTAACAATCGAGTCCTCCCCGGCTTTGGAATAAACTGAGCTTCAAAGACTTCCTTAAACTGCACCCAAGTGAAATCTTATTTTGCTATATTTATTGTGACCGAATCCCACCAATCCATTGCGGCCTTTTAAAGCTGATGCGATGCCAACAATCGCTTCCTTGCATCCTCCAACCGAAGATCCGTGAATATCCTCTCATAAGAGCGAAGCCATGTTTGAACTCCCAGAATGTCTTCAGTTCCATAAAAAGGCTTTCCACCTAAAACAGTGTAATTCTTGCATAAGGTCGCAAAGTTCTGAGGCGGCTGAACTTGCATCATTGCTTCTTCTACCGGCTCTACAACTGGCTCATTTCTAGGAGTTCTTCTATTTGTAGCTATGATGGCTCCAGATCCTCTCCCTTTTCTTCCTCTTGTACTCATTTTCAATAACCTGGATAAGTGACAGATATTATTAGAATACAAATATAAGGTCAAAGATGATAAAAGGGAAACTGCAACAAAGGATCTAAAACCAGACTTTTAAAGGAGAAAAGGAAACGCTCTTTCAATATTAACTCATTCTAAGGCTCTACTCACCCTATCTCTAATGAGTTGTACCCCAATCAGGCTAAGGTGCTCGCTCAACCGAAACTCTGATACCAACTATGATGACCCGCTTTTCTAACCCCCTTGGAACGATACTTAATACATCCTCGGTATTCGTGTGTCGTTGCCCAAGACTTGAGAAGATGAATCATCGTGAGGTAAAATAAAAAAAAGAATAGAAAACCTCACAACGAAACTGCTAATATGATCATAATAGTACATCAAGTTACTCCTTAACATGGAATTATCAGAGTTACACAAAGTACTAAAATCAGCTTAAGCAGTTATAACAGCCTGTCATATACATATGCTGAACAAACTACATACACGAACTAGATAAACAGCAGAATAGATAGCTAAGTAGATAAAAGCCTCCTACTCAAACGCAGTCTTTAAAAGAGCGTAAAGAGAAATCTGCTACTCTCAAACTACTCAAATAAAATGAGTACCCGAGAGTTTAGGGAAAACAAACAACTCGGGTCAGACAATATGCCTGGTATGAGTAAAATTCTGAAATAAAAAGGGGTGTATTTCAACAATAACATGTAGGACCACACCGCTAACGCGGAACATGTTTTCTCCCACATATACAACAACCAAAGTTAAAGAATGGAATGAAAATAATTAAACATCACGAAAAGTGGTAGACTCTTCCAGTTTCAACTAAAGATAACAAACTCGAAGGTTCGAATTAAACAAGGAAAGGAAAAAATTTCAACAATGACTAGAAGAGTGCGACACCCCTTGAAGTATAGCTCTAGTAATATACTTTTGAGAAGATCATATACACTAGGACCTCCTCGGGAAAAGTACCAGCCGGATCCCACCAAATCTTCCCGAGTATCCGAATATTTCACATCTTAATGTGCAGCCGAATCCAACCTAGATGAGATGTGAAATGCCCTTTTGATGGGAGCAACCCCACATAGTTGGATGCCCATGAGTTCTTTGGATATAGTCATTTTCGACAAAGGATAACAAAGCTCACAAGAGCAACACATTTTCTTAGAGTGATGAAAAATAAAGAAGCTGAAGTAATCGATAGCCGAAAAACCAACTATCGAGGATATAAAATGATCGTATATGGAAATTAAGTCTTGTATACCCATCACCACTCGTTGGATTCAAACTTGTACTATTCCTTGGTTAACAATAATGCCGAATAAGCCAAGATAGTGTTATCTCAAAGTCATGTCTCTCGACCCTTCTTAACTTTTGGAATGGTGACACGTCTACGTTTTCGACATTTAATGTTAAGCATACAAATAAATCGTTTCCATATAAGTGATACCACTTTACGGAATTAATTCATTTCCATGAACGAATCAAACTTTTTTGAAAAAAAACCAAATTCATGCTTGGCTTCACATTACAAGTATTAACTTTAAAACGCTTTGTTAAAAGAGTTTACTAACTTTGAAGCATCATTACAAAAATGATTTAATAACTTAAAACATCCTTGTTACTATGATTAATCCACTTTAAAACTTCACTAATTAAGTTGATAAATTCACTTCAATGCCTTTAATTAAAAATGGTAAATCACCTTTAAAACATCATTAATTCAATTAATTAATAATATTATTCGATAATTAATTTAATTAATTAATAAATAATTAAATATCATGATTTAAAATGATTAATCAATTTAAAACATCATTAAAGGAAATATTAATTAAAGTTAAACAAGTTGATTTCCTTTAAAAGTCGCTAAATAAAAAGATTAATTAATTTAAAAACATCATTAATTAATTGATTGATTAACTTTAATATGCCATTATTATATGTTTAATTATTTTTAAACATCATTAGATAAAATAATTAATTAAATTCAAAAACATCGTTAACTAAGTAATTAGTTAAATTTAAACACATCATTAACTAGTCAATTAATCAACCTTAATCCTTGTTAATTAAATAATTGATTAAATTAAATAATTATTATTAAAATAATTAATTAAATTTGAAGTCATTATCATTTCAAAACTTTCTTAACTTGTAAAACTAATCCAAGCACGATAATGAAACCAAACGATTTCGATAAAAAGTGATTTTCCGAAAGTGCGGATATAACGACTATCGTTATAGGGGCAGTTCGAAAAACAAGTTCATGTCATATCAATACAACTAAACATCACATAGCAAGCATACGAGCATTTATATTTAACTATTACAACATATGTAGAAAGCATAACTTAGCATATGCAACTTTCGCTCACTAACTCGAAGGTTACTAACCAACCACCCAAATTTGTCAACTTTTTGAATCACAAACCAAGTCAATATCCAACATCATTCAATTACACATCCAATAAACAATTTATACCAACAATATGGAACATGCAAAAAGTTTAAAAGATTAGTTTGAAAGGTGAGATTTTTACTCACCGAAATGCACTAAAACAAGGTTTAACTTCCACTGAACTTGACTAAACGCTAAGCAAACTTCATTGACTTGAATTTATAAGCTTGTGTGGGCTTGAGGAATGCAAGGTGGCTCGGCCTAGGCTAGGAATGGGTTTGGCCAACACTATTTAGGGGATGTAAGGGCTTGTTTTGGTGGAGAAGAGGTATGTAAGTGGATGTAGGTGATTTTAGACTTGGTTTTAGAGCATATACATAACTTTTCTCTTAGGAAACAGAGATGGAAGCCATGGACATGAAAAGTGAGGAAGGTGGGAGGTATTTATAGGAATAGAAAACTAGAAATTACTAAACTAACCTTATATAAAGTAATATAAACATGTCATGATGCACCTACCTCCCTCCATACCTTGCTCCCCACGTCATCTACATGCACACCCCCACCATGCTTCAAAGTACTAATCTAGGGTGTTTAGGGTATGTATGTGTACATACTTAGGTCCTTAGATCACTATTTAACACTATTGCACTATACTTGATTATTTAATGTCACATCATTACTTAATTAACTAAATACTACTTTAAAATCCTAATTTACTCTTAACCTAATCATATGACATGAATGTTTATGCATGTACATGTACACAAGTGTGAACAACATTTTCCGACAACTTTTCGATGCCGAAAAGTCAAAATTTTGAAAAACGATTTTCGGTCACATTTTCTGTTTTTGTTTAAACTAACTATATTGGTAAACAAAATTTGAAAATGACTTTAATCTCTATACAATGAGGATACCTCCATTTGAAGCTTTTGCAATTACTAAAACGTCCTTTCAAATTATAACTACATACAGGGTTAATTTTGTAATTTATTTTCCTCACGTTTCTATGCACAACTGCAACCCCAATTTATATGTTTCCTTCCCCCGCTCTTCAAGCGCATAACTCAAAAAACCTAAGATAATCCCTAACATAACCCTATAAATGCAATTCTTCCACTGCAACATCAGTCGGATTAATGCAATCAACCACTACTCTCAACCATTATCTCAATTAGATTTGACCTAACCATGGTAGAGATGGTCTAAGAGATGCAAAACCTTCGAGATCAAAGATGTTTGAAATTGAGTAGAAATAGAAGCGTGTATACTGATTTTGCAGATTCAGCTTCCCAAGAAGAAGAAATGCAACTCCAAAGCCGAGAGGTGAATGGGAAATTTTGAGTTTTTTTCTTTATACCTGTCATTCTTATGGTTAACATAGAAATTAAGATATAGTAAACTGTTGGATGGCATATTTATGTATTATACGTTCAGCTTTCAAGTAATGCATTCATTGCAACAAGCAAGTTGTCAAGGAAAAAAATATGAAGGTATATGTATGCATATTTATTATGTCGATGTATATTTATTGTTAGTGACTTTTGTACACAATATACAGTGTATATTTGTTCGAAAATTTTCCAGTCTAGATGACATGATAGTAAGCCTTAATGTTTGTAAATAATTTTGAGATGTATTTGCAGTTGATGTATATTTATTGTTAGTGACTTTTGTACATAATATACAGTGTATATTTGTTCAAAAAAATTCCAGTCTAGATGACATGATAGTAAGCCTTAATGTTTGTAAATAAATTTGAGATGTATTTGTAGTTGATGTATATTTATTGTTAGAAGAAATAGACTTATTCATTCTTAATTATATAGCAGAGCCTAGAATTAGTCAGATAGCTACAATTATCAAAATTTATAAAAATGGAAATCAATCAACTTTAAGATTTATTCGTGGTTTTGTGAGTTTAAGGGTTGTGTTGTAAGAGGGGGAATACATATTCACATAAGTATGTGTATTTGCAGTTGTGTCCGGGTCAGTGCGTGGGTTGCGTACACGTATCTCAGTTGTCAGTGCTAGGGGTTGCGTGGTAACGCATGGTAGGTACATGAATAACTCCTCCATCTACTTTTTTGTTTTCAAAAAAAAAACAAAAGTTGAATGGCCGAATAGAGATGATACACAGTAGTCATCATGCCGGCTGTCAAACAAAGCAACCAGGTCCACAAGCTTCTAGCTACATTAGCATATTATATTTAAACGGGTCCATAAGCTTCTATGTACAACAACCTATTATATTTAAACAAAGCAAAATTTACTTATTCATACACAGTTCTACTATCTAGGTATATGAATAGGGAACCGTCCGTAAAAGTTATATCAACTGACCCATTATTTCAGCCTATTTTACTGTCCACATTTATGTTACTAACTTCCACTTCCTATAATTTAATTATCTATGTCTATATAAACTATCCAGTATCTCTTCTCCTTTCTAGACAAAATATCAAGCTATATATTTTTCGTTCGTTATCATGCCTAAGGTAATTGATGATTATGTTTATTTTTATTGTATAATGTTTTTCTCTCTTTTTAAATTTACTTATTATATGATGTACTATAGGGTAAATCTATAGGTAACAAAACTGATAATTCAATATGCACTCGAAAACAACAGCTAAAACGAGCAGGGAAGAAACATCTTGATGAGTTGGTACAACATTCAAACCTCTTCTCGGTTAAAATAGAACCATTCAATCAGTCATCAGAAACTTCACTGCCTACTGCAGTTAAACTGGAAAACGAAGACAGTGCTTTTAGCGAAACTGTTGTTGTTCAAGAATTAGAAGGAACCATGACTGTTCAAGAATCCAAAGTAATTATGGACCAACCATCCATGATCGATGACTGGGATGAACCATTTACAAATGCTATGGTAAATAACAAACTAAAAGTTTAATTTAATTATCCATATAACATACATTTATTTCATGATTCTATCCTTTACAGATTGAATGTTGCAAGAAATTTGACAAGTGAAGATCGATATTTCAACGTAGCTTTCAAAGATTTATGCTGGATGTTTTTGTTTTCATGCATTTTTATTTATTTATGTACTGCAATCCCTTAGGCATTATTGCACAATAAAGTTAGCTTTGTAAGTTTATTTGTTTTCATTTCATATGAATTTTTCATGGTTATGTATGTACCACTTTAATTCTTGGAAAACATCCACGTGCAAGAGTTGTTTATTTGTTGAAAACATAGTACATGCAGTTGCTTGGCTTGCAAAAATTGTGCAGAGAGCCAATATGCATTGTTCTGCATGCAAAAAATATACATTTACGAAGCAGTTATAGGGTCCATGGTTTTGGTATGGAGAAAATTATATAAAGTTTAGGCATACTGGATGCCAACGTAATCTTAATTAATAATAAGCTATTGGCACTGCAATTTGCTACATAGTTGGATTTTATATCATATACTAAATCATACCAAATATATTGGCTCTTTAACTCAAACAAGTGTAACAGACGAAAAACGATTAAGTAATGACATGTTTAATCATGTGAGGGTTGTTGAATATTCAACCCGACCTTTTGTTTATCGATTTGAACATATTGATAAAGTCAGACTCATTATTGAAACATTGGGGAAGATATAGTACCTTTCGAGCTCAGCTTACCAGTTTCTTTACACCCCCACAACAGTATAAATTTCTCTGGATTGAGCCTGTTAAAGAGAAGAACGCAATTTCATATATATTGCATTACAAACTATGAAATTCATATTCTAACGTGTATAAGACATAATATTAAAAAATCTAGAAGCAATGACCCGCCATCTAAATTATGTGACCTGCATATTCTCTTATGTTTTATTACTTGCCATTTGCAAATGCCATGTCTTCATGGACACTTATCTACATATACGTCATTATGCACTAAATATATATAAATAGATATCAAACTTACTAATTATGCATTGCATCTCAGAAAGTTCTACCAATTTTGTTTAAAGTTGAATGCCACAGTTTTTCATGACTTAATTGGATGATTAGCTCAGATATTTAATTGCGTGTTTGACTGAAGGTGGGGCTAAAACGTAATCTATTTTTAGAAGAAAAAATCGTAGCCTATTTTTAAACATAAAAACATCTTAGTTTTAGTAATTAATTCACTTCAAGTGTAACGTGTACGTCCTCATTATAACTATGTGTTGCATGACAAAACTAACAGAATATGTACCTACCACATATACATATTGCATAGGTGTACCCACACAAAAACTGTAGCATACATATTACTATATGTTATTTATTTATCCAAACATCGTAAACGAAGCTTACTACCGAACAATGCATTATTTGACATTAGTGCTTAGAATCAAATAATATTATATTATATCATCCAATAGGGAAATATTTTGTCGGCATTTAAATCTAACAAGAACAAATATTTCCACCATTTCTTCGACGTCTTTTGCATTTTATTATTATGAATATATCAACTTTGATGGATATTTACATAACTATATATATGTCATTGTGCTACAGGTTTACATATATGAAAATGGCAAGCATGCATACATGAAGAGAATGGAGCTGCTGTGTAAAAGCTTACCCTTGAATTGAAATGTTTGACGTGACCCATTACTAACGGTACAAAGCATATTTTTGACAGAGTCCAATAATACCCGCTATAGTTTCTCATCTCTTACTCATTCAAAGCATATGTTATTGTTACTCACACATTATCTTTCTATATATAAGTAAATTGTTTAGTTTTATATCTTCACAATACAATTATTTTCTAAGCTAACCATACAACTTCATATTCAACTTTACTGAACTGCTTTCATATTGTTCTGTTTATTATTATGGCTGAAATACAAAGAGAGAGACGACGTAAGAGCCAACGGTCTAGACGTGAACATGCAAGAGAGCAAACTATTTCAAATAGAAGGTCCCAATCAAATGAAAACTCTCATTTGAGTCAACCAGGTATTTATTTTATAGTTACAATTTTACCTACAACCTGAATACCATAACTTTACGCATTTTAGTTCTAATATTAATTATGCATACGCATGAAGAATACATTGTTCAACAACCTATGGCATTCTGTATCAGTTCATCATTGATACATGGATATGCAATCAAAATTATTATCAGTACTAAAATAACTTAACGCAAGTAAAATTGAGAGTTGTTATTACCATAATCATCAAAATGGATTTTCTGTACAACCTAAAATGACTATAAATAATACTATATGTTATTGTGATTGCTTAAAATATTGCAGTAAAAGCAGCGCTCTTATACATACATATCATAAATTCATCGCAAAACTAATAAATCACAGTGATTAGAGGGAGACAGTTACGTGTTCCAACATCTAAGTCAACTCTCAATAAGAAATATCATGCGTTTCACCAATAGAGAACGACCAACAAACTCGGGTTTAAATGGAACGAAGCTCGAATGTTATAAGTGAGGGTTTCTCTTTAGTTTAATTTCAAATTAATTGTTTGTTTTCATTTTTTTTGTTTGGGATAGTAATTTCTCTACTAATTTGATCATACAAGCTTGATAATAAATAAATTATATGATGTGTATAGGTCTATCATTTTTATTTCATACATTTCTCTAAATTTGGGAATTTATAAAAATGATTTTTAAATTTGTGACATGGTTTATAGCTTGTAAAAAAAATTAGCATCAAAGTCTGATTCATATATGATTGATGTCTCTCAACCAAAAACAAAGATTAGCGTTTCCTTTATTTGGTCATGGATATGCACCCAGACTTTTGTATTGTGATATGAATCATTAAAGTAACGCTGACAATATATTTCCATGCACAGTTATATATGTCATGTTCTACATGCATCAGGTACCGTTTTCTTTTAGTGTGTTCTATTTTGTTGCTGATAGTATAGACGGAAATCTACAGTTTATTATTGTCATTAACTTATTATACGTGATTTCATAAGCATTTTTTTGATATAAGGAATATAACCAGATGTAGAAAATTTGAATAAATTGATGATACATGTTTCCTAAGCATTTACTGTTATATATAAAATTTTACTCGTTGAGCATCATAAAAGACTAATTTGTTTGCTATTATAAACTTCACTCTTTGTGTATAATATTTTGTACTCCCAGGTTCTACGGCTGCTAATAACCCACTTTACTTTTATTTCTCCTATTTTTTAGAAATCGTTATTTTATAACTTCTCAAATTTTACATCTTCAATCTATAATCTATAGATAGTTGCAGCTATTAAGTCTCAATCAGATCCATCTTCATCTATGTCACTTTTATAATCTATTGGATTTTTTTATTCCCCTCATAGGTCTTTTCCTCTTACAAAAACCTAAACTTTCGACTAATATTGCTTCCTTTATGCCTTTGACTTCTTCAAAAGCGAAATAAATATAAATATAAATAGTATAAACTAAGAGTTAAAAAGTTGAATTTTATTTTTCATTTACTATTTCAGCTGCATATTATATATAAAACATGATTCAAAATACATAGAACATTTATTATTTCTTTCAGGACAATCAATCATGGAAGAAAGAAGACAATCAACTCAAACACGTACAAGGCCAAGGATTCTAACATCTTATGTTCCAGGTAATTTTCTTTTATTAAACTACTCACTTTCTCATTTAAATGGTATTTTTGTCATTCTTATCATTCCAATGTTGGTAACCATTTAGGATCATCTGAATATGAAGAACAAATGATAACTCGATCTACTTTCATGACAAACTATAATTGTGGTCGAAATTTTATTGCTACCCAGTATTTTCACAAGCACATGCTACCTGCTCCTACCTACTGCCCATTTTGTGGCTCAAAGATATTCTTTCATGAGACATTGGAGATTTGCTGTAAGAATGGTAAAATTACCATTCAAAGACCAACAACACCACAACAGCTACTAGATTTGTATATTGATCAAACCGAGGTTGGTATGCATTTTAGAAGTAACATAAGGACTTATGACAATGCTTTTGCTTTTACATCGATGGGTGCTGTAACAACCTGGGGTTTTTGCATCGATTTAATATCATCATTAAACGATTAGTCTGCTAGTTAATTGCTCATTTGAGTTTTTAATCGGTTGAAATCCTTTTGAGAAATGGTTAAAAGTCATGTGGGCTTTAAATAAATATACCTTTTTATTTTAATTGGCCCATTTGTTTGATGAAGTGATAATACTCACCACCGTTTTCCCTTTTTATTGGCATTTATTCGTCCCGTTCTTCCTTCTCATTTTTCATTTCCATTCGTAACCCTAAATCATACGAAGTAAAATTAGAATGGCGGCCTCGTTCAAATTAGGGCATGCTCGTTCTCGTTCGTTCCCCTTCAAAATTTAGGGCTTATGATCGTTCGCCTCTGGAGATGCTTGCGGCTGCTAGGATGAGTTCGTCTTTGCTTCGAAAGTTTGTTGCTTTCGTCGATTGTTTGGCTGCTCGAAAGAGGTGAGTAAATCTATACTCACATCTAATTCAGTTCTTCATTTCGTGATTTGGGTTTGAATCCCTGGTTTTTCGTTCGTATATATTTGTTGAAATCGTCGATCTATTCATCTAGGCCGTATGATTTTGTATAGATGCTTGGGTTTTGAAATCTGACTTAGTTGATTCCTTGTTCACCATGGTTTTGACTTTGATCAGTTTCTTTGAATTGTTGGCATTTATTTCGAAACTATTTCACTGCTCGGCCCACTTTGAATTGAAACTGCAGTTCTATCATTTCTGTAGCAGGCATGACTTCGGCAATGGCCTAGTTGATTTTAAATTTGACTTTTTATAGGCTTTGAGGATTCACTTCGGGTATTTGATATTCATCCTCGTAGTATACTTGACTTTTTCGATTTCTGCTTGCTGTTTGATTTTGTAAATTTTTGTCGGTCTTGCACTGTCACCTGTTTCTGCATATATGTGCATATATACATATGTTTGTGTGTATGCATATATGGGTGGATTGACTTGAATTGCAGTGTCTTTGACTTGAAACTGCAAACTTGAAACTACTATTTGCAAAGATGTTCGTGTACATGCTTATTGTATCCCTGTACTTCTTGTATATGATATCACCTCTGTTGTCTGCATCGTCGATTTGTAATTGCAAGTTTTGTTTTTGACATTGCCTGCACACATTTGTAGTTGAAGTTTGCGTGAGGGTGTAGCTTCGAGTTTGAACTGCTATTTTGAATTCTCTGGCATTGTTGCATCCATTCTCCACTTTGATATTGCAGCCTTCATGTTGTAACTGTATCATGTGTGAGATAGTTTGCATTTCAGTTGCGTCGGTTGCCTTCATGTACATGTATATCTGTTGTTGCATGAGGCAGGGTTGTACTGTCCACTTCATTTCACGGTTGCATTCATGTGTACGTTAGCCTCTGATTTGTTGTGCACTGACTTGAGTTCGAGCCTTGTTCATGTCGATGTTTACACTACTGCACTGTATATGTACATTTGTTTCTATTTGAGTTTGCACTGTCCAGTTTCATGTAGTTGTTACTGGTGCCCCAATTGGTTCAATCTATAGCTTATATTTAATTTGAGATCCTAGACTTCTGTTGTTTACATTCGTTCACTTGATGTTTTCTGAATTGTTTCTCGGATTTCATGGATTTCTGATGGTGATCTCACTGTGACTTTAGTTACACCTTGCTTTGAATTTGGCCAAGACTACTACTTTGAATTTTCTAGCAGTTTGTTTACTTTGTAGTTGCACATATGTGGCGGAAATGTTGCAATTTCTGGGTTTTGTTCACTAGTCTCTCTGGTGCACTTTGTTGTACCTGTTTGCAACTATAGTTTCATTGTGACATTCGATCTTCATGTGCACTGATCATCACTTTTGCACTTTGGTCTGATTTGTGACTTTGTTGTCTGCATTTGCTCGAATGCATTTGGTTGCTTGATGGCACATGTACTTCGACTGGGTAGCTTGTCACTGTGTTGCACTTGCTTGATCCAGTTTGGTAGTTGCATACTTGTTGTGCACTTTTCATATCCTTCCCTTGGTACTATTGCAGTATATATATATGAGTCTGATTCCTATTTATGTTGTGCACTGAGCATTGCTTTGGGTTTAAATTGCCTGACCACTTTGATTGTCTTTGTGGTCTGGTTCCTTCATGTAGTTGTACCTGACTCATTACTGTTTTGTTGCATTCATTGGCGACTACAGTTCGTTCTGTATGCAGTCTTACCCTTGTTGGTTAGCGTTGCACTGATGCAATTGGATTTGTTTTTCTAATACACTTGAGTTGAATCCAGCTTGTAGCTTGGAATTGACCTTGTGCTCGTTTGTGACTTTCATTGAACTTTCGTGTATTTCATCGTGGTGGTGGCGAGGCAATACACGCGTGCGTGTACTGCAGCCACACCGATTTGTCATTTTAAGTGACATTTCAATTGGTTGAATTGTTTTATGGGTTCAATTCAATATTCGGAAATTGTATTCTGATTTGGTTTGATTTGATCATTTTGCGATTTTCTTATTATCTATTGATAATTAGATTCTGAGTTTCTAATTATTTTTAAATAATTAGATTTTGTTGTTAATTGCTATTTAAGCAATTCTGTTGTTTTCTAAATTATCTTCATTGATAATCTTTTTTATTTATCTTGTGGATGGTTTTGAAATTGCCGATTTGTTGTTTAACACTGTTTAGTGTTATATCTGCCGTTATCCGATTCTCTTATCGAGGAGTTGGATATACGAGATTTCTGTGACTGTCGTCTATTTGCTATTTAATTATTATTGCTTTTATGCATTAATAACTGAGTTTGAATTAGACTGACCCGTGTATTATTTTCTTTTGAATTTAATACTCGGGTCAGACCCGAGTTATTTCAGGTTGTAGATATCTTGCTTTGGATTGCTCTTTGAGCTATGAAGACTTTTCATATCTTTTGGGGTAGTCGTGTCATAGTATAGGTTGATATGTATTCATGTATATTAGTCGATAATGTACTTGTATATATAACTTCCAGAGTCGACAGTTGTAGTTGTATCATATGTATCGTGTCAAATGTATTGTAACTGACATCAGTTATATATATATATATATATGAGACTTTTGTTATCTGTTTTCCACATTTTTATTATCTGTGTTATTATTATATATATTGTCCTAAACCATTATGAACCATCGTAGTTCATTTTGTACTGGAATTGGGTATGTCGATGGGAGTAAATAAATAAGAGTTGAAAAATGAAAAATATATACCACTCCTATCGAGGTAACCAATACTAGTGTAAGGCCAACTCCGGATGACCGCTCCTATCCATCCTTATTCTTCGTAATAATAGACAATATTTCTTTTAATACTCTTTGTTATTGTGAGCATAGAGGTGGGGCGTCACAGTTGGTATCAGAGCTTGGGGTTTATGGACATAATATAAAACATAACTTAGATGGAACATGTGTTACAACTATTTGTCGATGTTTTATTTGTGCTTTGAGTCAAAACTAAAGTTTTGAAATTATGATGAAATTTTTAAATATCTTTATTTAAAAATAAAAGTGAAAATGTGTTCTGATGATTTGATTAATTTGTGACTGTTTATCAGAGTGCGCAGCGGAAACAGTGAGACTGTCTTCACTGAATACGGCTGATAACCTTTTTGATTTAAAAATCAAAATATGAAATTGAAATAAATTTCATTTGTTGTTTACATAGCTGGGTTTATTTTGTTTCCTTAAAAATTTCGAATCCGATTCGAGGATTCGAAGCGATTGTAGTTATGTGATTTTTGTTGAGATTTTTGCTGGTTTTCTTTTATGCTAATCATATATTGATTAGATTTTGCTGTTTTGAATTATCTTCATTGAAGATACATTCGAATAATTCTTTGTTCATTTTGCAGTACGTGCAAATTTGAGTTGCACGTTGCTGCATTAATTTTACGTTGAACCGATGTTTGGTTTAAACGTATTTTGTTGCCGTTATCTTTATAACGGGATTTTTACATCGGTGCTAAATTTTTGAAACACGATGTTTTGTGACATTTTTATGAATGAAAATTCACTGGTGTTATATTTTGATGCGAATTATTTTGATGAGATTTTGACGTTTAAAAATTACTGTCGCTTTGACTTAAGTAACCGTCAATTTTAAAAGTGGATTTTCAAGCGGGTATTCCGCAATGCTGATTTTGAGATTTGTTTTTACGATGTTTTGAGAAGTGCAATTTCCTTTTTCGAAATTGCTACTGATGTTGTTGCTTTAATCACGTGATTGGAAAATCGTTTTAAAATGAAAGTTGTTTTATAATTTTTTTAACAGTTTGCGCTTTCAAAAGAATGAGGAAGCGATTTAAACGTTTCAGCAAAATCGAGGACTATGACCCCTTTCTTTTACTGATTCGCTTAATTCCGGACTTGTCCGTTTGAGAACGTAAAATGTTATTCATTTAAAATACAAAATTTTACAGTTTGCGCTTTCAAAAGAATGAGGAAGCGACTTAAACGATTCAGAAAAATCGAGGACTATGAACCCTTTCTTTTACTGATTCGCTTAATTTCAGACTTGTCCGTTTGAGAATGTAAAATGTATTTTTACAAAATACACAATTTTGCACTTTCAAGGAAACGATGAAGAGAATCAAACGATTTAGTAAAACACGTGGTATGGGACATGTGCGTTTGCTATTTCGGTTAATTTCAGACTCGTTAATTGAAATATTTGCTGTTTTGATGATTTTGATGCTTTTGTGTGCTTTCGAGCCACTATGATGGACCTTCGGGCCATATGTTGGACCTTCGGGTCATATGATGGACCTTCGGGTCAAATACCAGTACTAGACCTTCGGGTCATTCTGCGGACCTTCGGGTCATTTGTTGGGCGCCAAAATTATGTTGAGTACTTGGTAGGCTTCGGCCATTTGTTGATGCACGTGCGGCGAACTAAAAACTCGCCATCTGATGGGATCGATCCAACCTTTTATGTTGATTTTCTAGAATATCTTAATTGATTTCTAGATATTTGTTGTTTCTAATTATCTGTAGGTAATTAGATATCTGATGTTATGAGAATTAATTATCGTATCGGTAATTAAATATTTGTTGATTTGAGATTCGATTATCGTATCGATAATTAAATATTTGCTATTATGAGATTTAATTATCGTATCGATAATTAAATATTTGTTGATTTGAGATTTGATTATCGTATCGATAATTAAATATGTGTTGTTATGAGATTTAATTATCATATCGGTAATTAAATATTTGTTGATTTGAGATTTGATTATCGTATCGATAATTAAATATGTGCTGTTATGAGATTTAATTATCGTATCGGTAATTAAATATTTGTTGGTTTGAGATTTGATTATCGTATCGATAATTAAATATTTGCTGTTATGATATTTCTGATTATCGTTTTTGATAATTAGATATCTGTTGATTTGTGATTTCTGATTATCGTTTTTGATAATTGGATATTTGTTGATTTGAGATTTCTGATTATCGTTTTTGATAATTAGATATTTGTTGATTTGTGATTTCTAATTATCGTTTTTGATAATCGGATATTTGTTGATTTGAGAATTCTGATTATCGTTTTTGATAATCGGATATTTGTTGATTTAAGATTTCTGATTATCGTTTTTGATAATTAGATATTTGTTGATTTGAGATCGTTTTTGATAATTAGATATTTGTTGATTTGTGATTTCTGATTATCGTTTTTGATAATCGGATATTTGTTGATTTGAGAATTCTGATTATCGTTTTTGATAATCGGATATTTGTTGATTTAAGATTTCTGATTATCGTTTTTGATAATCCGATATTTGTTGATTTAAGATTTTTGATTATCGTTTTTGACAATTAGATATTTGTTGATTTGAGATTTCTGATTATCGTTTTTGATAATTAGATATTTGTTGATTTGTGATTTCTGATTATCGTTTTTGATAATCGGATATTTGTTGATTTGAGATTTCTGATTATCGTTTTTGATAATCCGATATTTGTTGATTTGAGAATTCTGATTATAGTTTTTGATAATCGGATATTTGTTGATTTAAGATTTCTGATTATCGTTTTTGATAATTAGATATTTGTTGATTTGAGATTTCTGATTATCGTTTTTGATAATTAGATATTTGTTGATTTGTGATTTCTGATTATCGTTTTTGATAATCAGATATTTGTTGATTTAAGAATTCTGATTATCATTTTGATAATTAGATATTTGTTGATTTGAGATTTCTGATTATCGTTTTTGATAATTAGATACTTGTTGATTTGAGATTTTTGATTATCGTTTTTAATAATTAGATATTTGATGATTTGATGTTTCTTGATTATCGGTTGTGATAATTAGATATTGGTTGATTGCAGATTTTTATTGATATGAGATTTTCTAGTCTCTAATTGAGTCTAGATTATGTTGATTTTATTGAATTGCTATTTTCTATCTATCTCTGTTGATAGTTAGAGTTTGCTGATTATGAAGTTCGTGTTTTCTAGTTATTTGTTGGATAACTAGATATTTGCAGTTTTGCGATTTGTGATTTGTGTTTTCTAATTATCTTTGTTGATAATTAGATTCTGCTGTTTTCTAATTATCGTATCGATAATTAGATATTGTTGTTTCGTAATTTCTGTATTCTAATTATCTAATTGATGATTGAATATCGTTGATAATTGTGTTTATCCAATTTAGCTGTTTTTTGATTATCTATTGATAGTTAGATTTTGTTGAGAATTTGTGAATCTCTTTTATGAAATTGAAAGATTTCTTTGGTGTATGTGTTCTCGATCTTTATTTTTCTAGCTTAACCAGTTTATGTTAGAAAAATAAGTGTTATAGACAACTTTAATTATGAAAATTGCGGGGACGCAATTTTTATAAGGAGGGGAGTCTGTAACAACCCGGGGTTTTTGCATCGATTTAATATCGTCATTAAACGATTAGTCTGCTAGTTAATTGCTCATTTGAGTTTTTAATCGGTTGAAATCCTTTTGAGAAATGGTTAAAAGTTATGTGGGCTTTAAATAAATATACCTTTTTATTTTAATTTGCCCATTTGTTTAATGAAGTGATAATACTCACCACCGTTTTCCCTTTTTATTGGCATTCATTCGTCCCGTTCTTCCTTTTCATTTTTCATTTCCATTCGTAACCCTAAATCATACGAAGGAAAATTAGAATGGCGGCCTCGTTCAAATTAGGGCATGCTCGTTCTCGTTCGTTCCCCTTCAAAATTTGGGGCTTCTGATCGTTTGCCTCTGGAGATGCTTGCGGCTGCTAGGATGAGTTCGTCTTTGCTTCGAAAGTTTGTTGCTTTCGTCGATTGTTTGGCTGCTCGAAAGAGGTGAGTAAATCTATACTCACATCTAATTCAGTTCTTCATTTCGTGATTTGGGTTTGAATCCCTGGTTTTTCATTCGTATATATTTGTTGAAATCGTCGATCTATTCATCTAGGCCGTATGATTTTGTATAGATGCTTGGGTTTTGAAATCTGACTTAGTTGATTCCTTGTTCACCATGGTTTTGACTTTGATCAGTTTCTTTGAATTGTTGGCATTGATTTCGAAACTATTTCACTGCTCGGCCCACTTTGAATTGAAACCGCAGTTCTATCATTTTTGTAGCATGCATGACTTCGGCAATGGCCTAGTTGATTTTAAATTTGACTTTTTATGGGCTTTGAGGATTGACTTCGGGTATTTGATATTCATCCTCGTAGTATACTTGACTTGTTCGATTTCTGCTTGTTGTTTGATTTTGTAAATTTTTGTCGGTCTTGCACTGTCAACTGTTTCTGCATATATGTGCATATATACATATGTTTGTGTGTATGCATATATGGGTGGATTGACTTGAATTGCAGTGTCTTTGACTTGAAACTGCAAACTTGAAACTGCTATTTGCAAAGATGTTCATGTACATGCTTATTGTATCCCTGTACTTCTTGTATATGATATCACCTCTGTTGTCTGCATCGTCGATTTGTAATTGCAAGTTTTGTTTTTGACATTGCCTGCACAAATTTGTAGTTGAAGTTTGCATGAGGGTGTAGCTTCGAGTTTGAACTGCTGTTTTGAATTCTCAGGCATTGTTGCATCCATTCTCCACTTTGATATTGCAGCCTTCATGTTGTAACTGTATCATGTGTGAGATAGTTTGCATTTCAGTTGCGTCAGTTGCCTTCATGTACATGTACATGTATATCTATTGTTGCATGAGGCAGGGTTGTACTGTCCACTTCATTTCACCTTTGCATTCATGTGTACGTTAGCCTTTGATTTGTTGTGCACTGACTTGAGTTTGGGCCTTGTTCATGTCGATGTTTACACTACTGCACTGTATATGTACATTTGTTTCTATTTGAGTTTGCACTGTCCAGTTTCATGTAGTTGTTACTGGTGCCCCAATTGGTTCAATCTATAGCTTATATTTAATTTGAGATCCTGGACTTCTGTTGTTTGAATTCGTTCACTTGATGTTTTCTGAATTGTTTCTCGGATTTCATGGATTTCTGATGGTGATCTCACTGTGACTTTAGTTACACCTTGCTTTGAATTTGGCCAAGACTACTACTTTGAATTTTCTAGCAGTTTGTTTACTTTGTAGTTGCACATATGTGGCAGAAATGTTGCAATTTCTGGGTTGTGTTCACTGGTCTCTCTGGTGCACTTTGTTGTACCTATTTGCAACTATAGTTTCATTGTGGCATTCGATCTTCATGTGCACTGATCATCACTTTTGCACTTTGGTCTGATTTGTGACTTTGTTGTCTGCATTTGCTCGAATGCATTTGGTTGCTTGATGGCACATGTACTTCGACTGGGTAGCTTGTCACTGTGTTGCACTTGCTTGATCCAGTTTGGTAGTTGCATACTTGTTGTGCACTTTTCATATCCTTCCCTTGGTACTATTGCAGTATATATATATGAGTCTGATTCCTATTTATGTTGTGCACTGAGCATTGCTTTGGGTTTAAATTGCCTGACCACTTTGATTGTCTTTATGGTCTGGTTCCTTCATGTAGTTGTACCTGACTCATTAATGTTTTGTTGCATTCATTGGCGACTGCAGTTCGTTTTGTATGTAGTCTTACCCTTGTTGGTTAGCGTTGCACTGATGCAATTGGATTTGTTTTTCTAATACACTTGAGTTGGATCCAGCTTGTAGGTTGGAATTGACCTTGTGCTCGTTTGTGACTTTCATTGAACTTTCGTGTATTTCATCGTGGTGGTGGCGAGGCAGTACACCCTTGCGTGTACTGCAGCCACACCGATTTGTTATTTTAAGTGACATTTCAATTGGTTGAATTGTTTTGTGGGTTCAATTCAATATTCGGAAATTGTATTCTGATTTGGTTTGATTTGATCATTTTGCGATTTTCTTATTATCTATTGATAATTAGATTCTGAGTTTCTTATTATTTTTAAATAATTAGATTTTGTTGTTAATTGCTGTTTAAGCAATTCTGTTGTTTTCTAAATTATCTTCATTGATAATCTTTTTTATTTATCTTGTGGATGGTTTTGAAATTGCCGATTTGTTGTTTAACACTGTTTAGTGTTATATCTGCCGTTATCCGATTCTCTTATCGAGGAGTTGGATATACGAGATTTCTGTGACTGTCGTCTATTTGCTATTTAATTATTATTGCTTCTATGCATTAATAACTGAGTTTGAATTAGACTGACCCATGTATTATTTTCTTTTGAATTTAATACTCGGGTCAGACCCGAGTTATTTCAGGTTGTAGATATCTTGCTTTGGATTGCTGTTTGAGCTATGAAGACTTTTCATATCTTTTGGGGTAGTCGTGTCATAGTATAGGTTGATATGTATTCATGTATATTAGTCGATAATGTACTTGTATATATAACTTCCAGAGTCGACAGTTGTATCATATGTATCGTGTCAAATGTATTGTAACTGACATCAGTTATATATATATATATATATATATATATATATATATATATGAGACTTTTGTTATCTGTGTTCCGCATTTTTATTATCTGTGTTATTATTATATATATTGTCCTAAACCATTATGAACCATCGTAGTTCGTCTTATACTGGAATTGGGTATGTCGATGGGAGTAAATAAATAAGAGTTGAAAAATGAAAAATATATACCACTCCTATCGAGGTAACCAATACTAGTGTAAGGCCAACTACAGATGGCCGCTCCTATCCAGCCTTATTCTTCGTAATAACAGACAGTATTTCTTTGAATACTCTTTGTTATTGTGAGCATAGAGGTGGGGCGCCATAGGTGCTAACATTGATCATAGCTTAGCAAATGCAACAAATGGAGTTTATTCATATCGTGCACAAGTCTCTGTATATCATAGCATCGGTAGTTCTTTACCTATGGATGGAATGAGACCAAGATATTTGCAGTTATATATTTATGATACTGACCACGAGATTGAAAATAGACAACACGATAATGCAGCAATGAGGCCAAACCTACTTTTGACATTAAAACATATTTTAGATATCCACAATCCTTTTGTACAAGTATTTCGACATTTGAGCCAGCAAGATGATATACAAAATTGTAGAATAAGAATGAAAGAGCATTTAGTAAATAGACACATTCATGAGTTACCAACCGCGTCACAAGTAGCAGATATCATTGTAGGAGATGAAGAAGATACCAATTTGAATAATAGGGATATTATAGTTCAAACAAGAAGTGAAAATTTACAAAGGGTTCAAGATACTGCAGGGTTTTATGATCCATTACAATATCCTCTTTTATTACCATATGGTGAACATGGATGGGATCTGCACATACATGACAATGGAGCCACAATAATAAGTTGTAGAGCTTATTATTCTCATCTTTTGCAGGTGAATAACATACCATTTACCTTCACTTACTTTTATTTTTATAATCATTAGTGATTTGTTTATGTGTTTAGATACGACCAATGGAGATGTCACTAATTTTGCATGGCGGTCGCCTATAGCAGAAGTATGTGGTTGACAATTATGTCAAAATAGAAACTATGCGACTAAGGTACCTCCGTAACAATTAAGATACTATTAAAGCTGAATTATATCAAGGTTTACAGGATGCTCTAACTTCTGGAGAGACGACTGCCGGTTAGTAATACTTCATAACCAATTATTTATTATGTTTCTGTAACTTTATATGCAAAATTATATATTGTAATTTTATTTCATTTTACTATAACCTTTAGAAAATATTGGTGTTCGAAAAATTCTTCCATCATCTCACACCGGTAGTCCTCGAGATATGCATAATCGCTATCAAGATGCAATGGCAATAGTGCGAAGGTATGGAAAACCCGATTTATTTATTACTATCACATGGAATGTTAAGTGGTTAGAGATTACACAAGAACTACTACCCGGCCAACAAGCACAAGATAGACACGATTTAACAACAAGGATATTTCGTGCAAAATTAGAACAACTAAAACACGACTTATATGAAAAAGGCGTATTAGGTAAAGTCATTGCGCATGTGCACGTCATTGAGTTTCAAAAGAGAGGTCTACCCCATTCACATATATTAATTATTCTACATGAAAATGATAAGATTAACAACCCTGACGATTATGACGCTTTAGTGAGGGTTGAAATCCCTTAGAACCAGAATTACATGTTGTAGTTATAAAACAAATGGTTCATACTCCATGCGGTCGTTTCAACGCTAATGCAATGTGCATGAAAAATAATCAATGTAAGAAAGGATTTCCAAAGTCTTTTGCACCTATAACTTTACAAGGAAGTGATTCGTATCCGATTTATAGAAGACGTGATAATGGAATAAAAGTACAAAGAGGAGGACAAATAATTGACAATCGTTGGATCTTTCCTTATAATCCTTATTTACTATTAAAATATGATTGTCATATAAATGTTGAAATTTGCTCAAGTATTACATCTGTAAAATATTTATATAAATATGTTTATAAAGGGTCAGATCGTGTTTCTGTAAACGTATCTTCTAACACAAACGATGAGGACGAAATTTCTCAGTTTGTTAACGCTAGATGGATTTGTGCACCTGAGTCAATATGACGAATATTTAAATTTCAACTAACTTCTATTTCTCCTTCTATTATAGGACTACAAATACATCTTCCAAATAGATAACAACTACAATTTAGTGCAAACGAAAACTTAGAAACTATTTTAAGTGATGAACATAGATCTAAAACAATGCTTACTGAATTTTTCACTAAGAATATTAACGATGTAAATGCACGCCAATACTTATACTACGAATTTCCTGAAATTTTTTGGTGGGAATATAAACATAAAGAATGGATACGTAGACGAAACAATCGTAAGGTAATTGGTCGAATTTATACAGTATCTCCTACAGAAGGTGATCGATTTTATTTACGATTACTTGTAAACCATGTTAGAGGTCCGACATCTTTTACTCACTTACCGTTAATGGAACTCAGTATAACACCTTTAAAGAAGCCGCAGAACATAGAGGTTTGCTCGAAAATGATAATAGTATAAAGGAATGTTTACAAGATGCTTCAAACACACACATGCCCACCGCTTTAAGAAGATTGTTCGTCACAATTTTAGTGTATTGTGAGCCTTTCATGGTGCGAGAACTATGGGATGAGTTTTTACCATATTTAATTGAAGATTATCCTTCTACGCATACCATTAACCAAAATAATATATATTTAATAAACCGATGTCTTTTCGACCTTAATAACCTCCTAAAACAATATAACAAAACTATTTTTGACTATGACATCCCTCATAACAATCTAGATTTTTCCCACCACTATAATAGTTCAACCATTATTTTAGAAGAACAATCTATAGAGATACCACAAACCGATATAGATTCTATAAATAACTTAAACACGGAACAAAATGAAGCATTTCAACTGATCATGCATTCGGTAAAAAAAATAACTCAATATATTTCATAGATGGTCCAGGAGGTACAGGAAAACGTATCTTTATAAAGCAATTTTAGCCCATATACGAATCCAAGGCCTTATTGCTATTGTTGTTGCTACCTCTGGAATTGCTTCTCTAGCGTTGCCTGGAGGTCGAACTGCGCACTCTAGATTTAAAATTCCTATCAAATTGGATTCTTCGTCAACATGTCACATTCCTAAACAATCTGATAATGCAAAACTATTGCGTTTGGCCACTGTTATACTATGGGATGAAGCAACAATGCTCATCGTTATGCATTTGAAGCCTTAGACAGAACGTTAAGGGACCTAACAGGTATAAATAAACCATTTGGTGGGAAGATATTATATTAGGTGGTGATTTTCGACAAGTACTACCCATTGTCGTAAAAGGTACTAGAGCTCAAATAGTCGATTCATGTATAGTACGATCATATTTGTGGACAAGTGTACATGTAATTCATTTAACACAAAATATGCGAGCGATAAACGATCAATCATATGCCGAATTACTTTTACGTATTGGAAATGAAACAGAACCTTATGTACAAGACGATCTTATTAAACTCCCAAATGATATTGTTATACCCAACACCAATGCAAGTTCTCTATGTCGTTTAATTGAGGAAGTCTTCCTTACACTCCATGAAAATTTATGTAACACTGATTATATAATGAATAGAGCAATATTAACACCAAGAAACGAAACAATGGATGAGATAAATAATACAATCATACGTATGTTTCCAGGAGAAGAACATATTTATTATTCTTTTGATAGAGTTGAAGATGATACTACTAATTTGTATCAGCCAGAATTTCTAAACTCGCTTGCTTTAGGTGGCTTGCCACCGCATAAACTAACACTTAAAGTAGGATCACCAATAATGTTACTTAGAAATATAGACCCAAAAATTGGATTATGTAATTGAACAATATTAATATGTCGTATCTTCCATAGAAATCTCATTGATGCAGAAATTACAGTTGGTCATTATCGTGGTACAAGGGTATTTATTCCACGTATCCCCCTAAAGCGTTCTAAAAATATTAACACGCCTTTTAATTTAATTCGCAAACAATTCCCAATTAAATTATCATTTGCTTTAACAATTAATAAATCATAAGGACAAACCATTCCTCATGTTGGAATTTATCTTCTAGAGCACGTTTTTAGTCATGGTCAACTATATGTGGCATTATCCAGAGGAGTTGCACGAAACTCAACAAAGATTTTAGTACAAAAAAAAAAAATTCCACGTAACAAGGGAACTCACACTAGAAATGTTGTGTACAAAGATGTTTTATTGTCGTGTAATCAAAACTTAAACTAATTAGAATTAAGAGTATCTTTTCTGCCAATTTTTTTTAATATACATTATTCATTTTCAAAATATCACTGAGTAATGTCATTCTACATTCACCAAAGGGACTTCATTATTTCACTTATATTTCAGTTACTTTACTTAACCATGTATTAATTTATGCTCAACTTTGAAACTTTCGTTTACACCAAATATATAACAACAATAATTTAAATTTTTACGATCATTATAGGAACATGTATTACATAAAACGATCCCTAAAAAAAGGTTTTTAACTCCGCCATCACCAATTACTTACTGATGCCGGTCTCAAGCCCGGATAAAGGAGGAGAGAAAACATTTTATGAACAAATGGTGATATTTTTTTTCGTTCACGTCAAGAGACCGCAACAATATAGTCATGCAGGAATAGCAGCAAAATGATAGTATGAGTATGCAATCTGAATCGGTAAGCTGATGCAGCTGTAGGACAAGACATGTTTTGTATGTACTATTTTACATTAAAAAAAGTTAACTCATGGTTGTCTTTGCACACGTCCAACGGACGTGCCATACATGCTGGTATCATTAATTAATATTTAAAATACGTTTATAGGTTATAAAAATCTATTATTTAAATATTTAAAAATCATTTAAATATTTAAATTCAAAGTGATAAATTAACGGGTCGTTACAAGTACCAACCACGCATTTGCCCTACGAATTTAAAAGCATTACCCCGCAGGTGTCCTACGAGATTAATAACATTACCTCGTAGGCGCTCTAGCGAACATTTTGGTCCAATTAAATTTTAGTAAATTTGAGGGGTTAACTCAGCAATTATGACGACCGCCCATGACCCCCACACTGAACCTAGAGATAGTGCGCTGTAAAGTGTGCCAGGCAACCATGGACGATTGCCAAGGTATATTAAAACAACATAATCTATCGTATTACTCACAGCGCATGGATAAAATACAATAGAGAATATATATAGTGAAGCTTCACATAATAGAATCTCATCAATAAGACTTCATAATAGTTGAATACAACATCTGAATAGTCAATACATCAAGCCTCACTACATATCACTCAGAGAATTATACAAAGCAGCGGAACATCCAGTACATATAGTAAGAAAATAATATGCAAGCCTCCAGCTCGTCTTCGTCATCAGCATCGTCGGAAACTAAGAACAGCACCTGTCACCTGCTACCTAGTCTGCCCGTCCCAAAATGGACGAACATCCCAAGGCAATAAGAGTTAAAACATAAAGCCTTGAGTCAGACAACAGTCTTAGTGAGCGGTAAATTAACTAACAACATACCAAAAGAGCATAAAGGAAAAAGGAATAGGAATCCAACCCTCCCACTCCACCTCTTTCTACAGTGATAGCCCCCAGACACACACTAAGCAGAAGTAAACACAGCAAAGCAGACATTTAAAGTAAAGCAATTATCACTCGAGTCAAGGGCGATGCTTTCCAAGTACAAACCCCCAAGGCCTAAACCAAGATCAGATAAGCACCCAGAAAATACTGCTCTTGAGACCGAATGACGATACAACCAAACATCCATGACTCTGGCTATCACTGTTATCATTGCTTCGATACCACCGTTAATTGAATGACCAGCACATTCTTTCAGCCGTCCGTCAAGGGCTAATGGAAACCCCGGTTCTAGACATAACTCCGCACGTCGTCGCAGCCCGTGCCTAGGACTATCGAATCTGCCCAGAGTACTCGACTACCAATCAGTAGTCTTTAGGGACTATCGAATCTGCCCAACGTACTCTTGCTTCGAGCATGCTAGAACCTTCAACAACGATGAAATCTCAGCCTTCTAGTCATCCTCCTCGACGACTATTTCCATACTAGCTCAAGCGCCTCTCGAGCCAACCATTATCCTCAAACCCGAACCATTTCATCGAGTTATCAGCATGCTTGGAGTGATCCCGTCTGGATTAAACCAAGGCTTTCTCATACCATGCTTCGCTTCATCTCATCATAGCAAAGCCTCATCTCAACATCATCATCATCAAACCTATCCATATGAGCTTCATCATCCGCCACATATGCCACGAGCAGCTTTCCCAATTCAAGAGCCTTTCCCTTAGCTTTTGAATCATCTTCGACCATCTTGTCTAAATCAAATCATCAATCAACTAATTCATAACAATCAATCAAGTCAATCATTAATCCAAGTAATCAAGCATTCAAATATGATCTAATAAACAGTTATAACAATAATGGCAATCTTGTAAATAAAGAGTCTAAATCTAACAAGTATGAAATCATGAGCGATATCTCTACATCTTGATGAATGAACTTACATAGGTTAACATGTAGTAAAATGGATGTCAAATCATCATGAACAATGGATCTATACTTAAGTTTAAGAAAATGCATGGAAATCACTATTCTAACACAAAATCAAGCCAACGTTCCGATATACTCCTTTGGATCCGTGTGAGAGATAATCACCACTCACCGAATCACCTAAACACCTCAAAAGCAACACACTTCAAATCTGGACAGCGAAGGATCTAACTCGATCTATCACAAATCCACCTCAAACTATGAAATCTCTCTTCGATGGATGTAGATCTTCAATCTAAGCTCTTGGATCTTCGATTTGGATGGAAGGAAGCACAAGATTAAAGTGGAGAAAAGAAGTGAAGAAGTGTAGAACTCGAGCTCTCAAAATAGCAGCACTTCGTCGCTTCAAAATCCGGATCCCAAAAATGAAGTAGAACCCGTGTATTTATAGGCAGAAATTCCCTTAGGTCATCCACGACCTAACAAATCCTCCGACCTAACACCTAACGACCTAACAGCTCTGCGCGACCTACAGACCCAACGACCTAACACACAAATGCGGCTTAGCGACCTAACAAAAGTCGCGACCTAACTATACTCATGTGTGCGACCTAATGGCCCAACGACTTAACTTCCTTAGGTCGTCTAACGACCTAACTACTCGTAATTGCTAAACTTAGGTCGCTCACGACTTAACTAAACACAGCACCAATTAGGTCGCTCACGACCTAACTACAACAACTCCTTAAGTCGCTCAACCGACCTATCCCTTAAGTCGCCAACTCCTTAGGTCGTCCATTTCTTAAGTCGCTATCTCACCCAGTTTCCTATGCCGCTAACTCTTAAGTCGCTGTTCTTCCTTAAGTCGCCTATTCCTTAGGTCGTTTACTCCTTAGGTCGGTCAAATCCTATAGGTCGTCCCAAGCTATCATACGACCTAAACCACTACGCGACCTAAGTCCTTACCTCGTCCAGTCCTTAAGTCGCCTATTTCTGTAGGTTGCTCCAATCCCTTAGGTCGTTCACTCGACCTAACCTACCCCACGACCTAAGCTACCACACGACCCAACTTCCAAACGACTTAAGCTACAACGCGGCTTAACTTCTAGACAACCTAACTTCTACACGACTTAAGCTCCGAACGACTTGACCATACTGTGACATAATAACAACTGTTTTAAAATGTTCTGATCCGTAAAAATACGGGTCGTTACATTCTCTCCCCCTTAGGAATTTCGCCCCCGAAATTCCAAACAAAAAAGAGCAATCAAAGATTATTCTGCACGCCTACCATCCATAGCAATCAACAAACCATGCATCCAATTCTAGCTTAGCATGTAGAATTCTAAAACTAGAACAAGTTACAATATCGTGAGATGACACGACACCTTATGGCCATACCTCGAAGAGTTCAGGATGAGCTGCCTTCATCCTCTCTTCCACCTCCCATGTACAGTCGTTATCATCATCACTCCATTGTATCTTGAGCAACCTAACTACCTTCCTCCTCAGCTGTTTCGTGTCGGTTTCCACAACACGAAGCGGCTTACGAGGTCTCTTATCGACTGGATCAACTTCAAAATCTTCACAGCTATCGACAGAAACTACTGTATTCAAGTCGTGCACATACTTCCGTAGATATGATACATGAAAAACATTGTGCACACCCGACATCTTCTCTGGTAACTCCAATCTGTAGGCGAGCTTTCCAATTCGCTCGATGATCGGGAATGGTCCAACAAATCTCGGAGTCAATTTTCCTTTCTTCCCGAATCGAATAACATTCTTCAGTGGAGAAATCTTCACAAAAACCATATCACCTACGTGGAATTCCAAATCCTTATGACGCTTATCGGTATAACTTTTCTGACGGTCTTGGGCTGCCTTCATTCGTTGCCGAATGATCTCTATACAATCCGAAGTCTATCGAATCATTTCTGGCCCAAGTATCAGCTTTTCTCCTGTTTCTAACCAACATGTCGGAGAGTTACACGGTCTTCCATACAATGCCTCATACGGTGCCATACCAATGCTTGACTGGTAACTGTTATTATACGAAAATTCCACCAAATGAAGGTGATCTTCCCATGATCCTCCGAAATCCAAAACACATGCTCTAAGGAGATCTTCCAAAACTCGGTTGACTCTCTCAGTCTGACCATCTGTTTGGGGATGATAGGCTGTACTCAAACACAACTTGATTCTCAAAACTACCTGAAAACTCTTCCAAAATCCACTAGTGAACAACGGGTCTTGATCACTCACTATACTCTTCGGAATACCATGGAATCGAACTATCCACTTAACATACAACTCAGCCAACTTTGATGCAGTCCTAGTCGATCGAACATGAATGAATCTTGCACTCTTAGTCAGACGATCTACAATGACCCAAATTCCTTCATTTCCCGTTCTTGTTCTAGGTAACCCATCAATAAAATCCATCGATATTTGCTCCCACTTCCATGTAGGAACTTCTAACGGCTGAAGTAATCCACTTGGCTTCTTCTGTTCGGCTTTCACCAACTGGCAGTTCATACACTTGGAAATAAAATTTCCAACATCCTTCTTCATACCTTCCCAGTAATAGGTTCTCTTCATATCCCGATACATTTTGTTTCCACCTGGATGAATTGTCAACTTCGAGTGATGACTTTCCTTTAGAACTTCATTCCTCAATTCATCTATATCGGGAACAACTAGTCGTCCTTGCTTCCGAAGCCAACCTTCTCGATCGACCTTGAATCCTTTATCCTTTTCTGGGTCCAATCCAGATTCCAAATCACGGTTAACCTTGACAAGCTTATCATCTCGTTTTTGGCTTTCGCCAATTCTTTCCACAAGAGTCGGTCTTATCGATAAGTTTGCCAACATCTCAGGTTCCAATTCACATCTGGGCCTGAAGTCAAATCCAGCTAAATACTCGAGATTCTTCCATTCTGAAAACATGGCTCCCAATCCTGCATGTCTTCGACTTAACGCATCCGCCACTGCGTTACCCTTTCCCGGAGTATAGGCTATACCAAAATCATATGATGCCAAAAACTCTAGCCATCGTTACTGCCGAAGATTCAAATCCTTTTGGGAGAAAAGATACTTCAACGACTTATGATCTGTAAACAACTCGAATCGAACTCCCAATAGATAATGTCTCCACATCTTCAGAGCAAATACAATCGCCGCTAACTCCAAATCATGAGTCGGATAATTCCTTTCATGCGGCTTCAGTTGTCGACTTGCATACGCAACAACTTTACCTTTCTACATCAGCACTTCTCCAAGTCCAGTACCACATGCGTCGGTGTAAACCACCATCTCATCATTCCCACTTGGAATAGTCAAAACAGGAGCACTTGTCAATCGCTCCTTCAGGATTCCGAAAGCTTGCTCACACTTAGCATCCCATCTGAATACTTGGTTTTTTTTCGTCAATCCTATCAATGGTGCAGCTATCTTGGAAAAGTCTTTGATAAATCGACGATAGTATCATGCTAATCCAAGAAAACTTCTCACATCCGATGCATTCTTAGGTCTAACCCAATCCTGGATTGCTACCACCTTAGCGGGATCAACCGCTATTCCACTTCCAGAGATAATATGGCCTAAGAACCTCACTTCACTCTTCCAGAAGTGACACTTCAAAAACTTAGCCTTCAGCTGATGTTTCCGTAGGATTTCCAAAACAACACGCAAGTGCGTCCTGTGTTCTTCTTCAGTTTTGGAATAAATCAGAATATCGTCCACGAACACTTGTACGAACTTGCTCAACTGATCTCTGAACACTCTATTCATAAGATCCACAAAATATGCTGGCGCATTAGTCAATCCAAACGGCATTACCAGCCACTCAAAGAAACCAGATGGTGTCCTAAAAGCAGTCTTCGGCACACTATCCTTAGCCACTCTTAACTGGTGAAATCCCGTTGCCAAATCCATCTGAGAAAACACCTTAGCTTCGTGAAGCTGATCAAACAAGTAATCTATTCTCGGCAATGGACACTTGTTCTTCTTAGTCACTTTATTAAGCTCACGATAATCTACACACAACCTCAACGACCCATCTGTTTTGGTTGCGAACACAACTGGTGCACCCCATTCAGACACACTACGCCGAATGAATCCTTTCTGTAAAAGATCATCAACCTGCACCTTCAACTCTTGCTGTTCCCTAGGCGTCATCCGCCTAAGAGGCATCACAACAGGTCTGGCTCCTTCAACTAGATCTATACGAAACTCGATCTCTCTATGCGGCGGTAACCCTTTGACCTCATCAAAGACATCTCAAATCCATTAGCGATTGGCAACGATGACAGTCCATCCCGTGGAACAACCAGCGAATACATGAAGCTCATGAAGACGCCTTCTTCATGCTTACATCGTATCACAATCTTTCGCCCCTCCACATTCTCGACTGTCACCTCCAACCTCTCGCAATCAACCTTTGCCGCATACTTCCTAAGCCAGTCCATACCCAAAATAATTCCGAACCCCGCAAAGTTCAGAACAAAGCAATCACAAACAAAAGAGCAATCATGACTCGATACAATCAGACTACGACATAGCATACACAAACAAGACGAACCCCCTACTGGATTAGTCACAACCAATGGCCTATCAACGATATCCGGTTCTAAACCTAACCGGCCTACAAGTTCGTTACAAACAAACGAATGCGACAGCCTAGTATCAAATAGCACCCTCACTGGAACACCACATATGGAAAGAGTACCTTGAACCACCACACTCTTTCCTTTCTCTTCAGTGGTAGGAGCTTTCGAAGATGATGGAACAGCCCCCAAAGCATAAGCTTGCATAATCTGTTTGTCCTTTCGCGGTTCTGGACAATTCCTCTTAACATGCCCCAGCTTGTCACAGTTGTGGCACTTCACTGGCACCTTCGGATTCTTGCAATCTCTAGAGAAATGGCCCTTCTGCTGACAATTGTAGCATGTCACTTCGCCCTTTGGCTTCTTCTGGCCATCCTTACCCTTTTGCTGCTGCTGCTTCCTCTTCTTGTTTCCACCCTGCTGTGGTCTAGACTCCTCCTTGGTCACAGCAACAACAGATCCCTCTTTAGGAAACAGATTCTCATGCCTGAGAGCCTTCTCCACAAGCTTCTCAAATGAATCGTCCAAATGATCCACCAACTGCCTCCCAAGATAACTGTCCAAGCCTGTTACAAACTTCTCGTTCTTTTGATACGGAGATTCAATATACGACCGGGCATACTTGGACAAAGCTTCAAACTCAGAAACATACTCAAGAACTGGTCTTCCATTTTGCTTGAGCTCCACAAACTTCTTAAACAGAACAGACTTCTGAGCCGTAGAAATGAACTTAGCTTCAAATCTGTCTTGGAATTGCTCCCAAGTAATTTCTTCCTCCGGAGTATCAATGGTGATAGAGTTCCACCAATCAAAAGCTCTCCCTTGAAGCTGTCTTGATGCTAGCTTCCTTTTAGTCGCATCCTCAATTCCCAAATCACCAAAGATCCTTCTACAAGCATCTATCCACCTCTGGACTTCAATGGTTGATTCTGTTCCTAAGAAAACCTTTCCTCCAAGAGCGGTATAATCTTTACACAGCTTAGCAAAATCCACCGGTCTTGGAGTTTGAACTTGAACTCCAACATCAACTGATGGCCCTGGAGCTGGCATCCTTC
Source organism: Allium fistulosum (assembly GCA_030737815.1). Lineage (NCBI taxonomy): Eukaryota > Viridiplantae > Streptophyta > Magnoliopsida > Asparagales > Amaryllidaceae > Allium > Allium fistulosum. Next base: position 488,706,200 of record CM060905.1, on the reverse strand, counting down.
TCATGATCGAAGTCATCATAGCTTCGAACATAGCAACATAATCAGCAGCCCCTTCAGCAGCACGGCCTTCCCTAGCAGCTGGTCTCCCTCTTCGACTCATTCTTAATATCTATAAAAGAAATGATCAGCACTCCTTGAGAAACAACTGCATAAAGGACTCAAGTCTTTCTAAGCTACTATATCATATATATAGTAATCATCCATCAAAATACAATTACGTCTCTCATATGTAGTTACGTCAACGAGCGTTGGGTAAAATCGATTAACCAATGCTCTGATACCAAATGTGACGACCGCCCATGACCCCCGCACTGAACCTAGAGATAGTGCGCTGTAAAGTGTGCCAGGCAGCCATGGACGATTGCCAAGGTAAATTAAAACAACATAATCTATCGTATTACTCACAGTGCATGGATAAAATACAATAAAGAATATATATAGTGAAGCTTCACAGAATAGAATCTCATCAATAAGACTTCATAATAGTTGAATACAACATCTGAATAGTCAATACATCAAGCCTCACTACATATCACTCAGAGAATTATACAAAGCAGCGGAACATCCAGTACATATAGTAAGAAAATAATATGCAAGCCTCCAGCTCGTCTTCATCATCAACATCGTCGGAAACTAAGAACAGCACCTATCACCTGCTACCTAGTCTGCCCGTCCCAAAATGGACGAACATCCCAAGGCAATAAGAGTTAAAACATAAAGCCTTGAGTCAGACAACAGTCTTAGTGAACGGTAAATTAACTAACAACATACCAAAAGAGCATAAAGGAAAAAGGAATAGGAATCCAACCCTCCCACTCCACCTCTTTCTACAGTGATAGCCCCCAGACACACACTAAGCAGAAGTAAACACAGCAAAGCAGACATTTAAAGTAAAGCAATTATCACTCGAGTCAAGGGCGATGCTTTCCAAGTACAAACCCCCAAGGCCTAAACCAAGATCAGATAAGCACCCAGAAAATACCGCTCTTGAGACTGAATGACGATACAACCAAACATCCATGACTCTGGCTATCACTGTTATCATTGCTTCGATACCACCGTTAATTGAATGACCGGCACATTCTTTCAGCCGTCCGTCAAGGGCTAATGGAAACACCGGTTCTAGACATAACTCCGCACGTCGTCGCAGCCCGTGCCTAGGACTATCGAATCTGCCCAGAGTACTCGACTACCAATCAGTAGTCTTTAGGGACTATCGAATCTGCCTAACGTACTCTTGCTTCGAGCATGCTAGAACCTTCAACAACGATGAAATCTCAGCCTTCTAGTCATCCTCCTCGACGACTATTTCCATACTAGCTCAAGCGCCTCTCGAGCCAACCATTATCCTCAAACCCGAACCATTTCACCAAGTTATCAACATGCTTGGAGTGATCCCGTTTGGATTAAACCAAGGCTTTCTCATACCATGCTTCGCTTCATCTCATCATAGCAAAGCCTCATCTCAACATCATCATCATCAAACCTATCCATATGAGCTTCATCATCCGCCACATATGCCACGAGCAGCTTTCCCAATTCAAGAGCCTTTCCCTTAGCTTTTGAATCATCTTCGACCATCTTGTCTAAATCAAATCATCAATCAACTAATTCATAACAATCAATCAAGTCAATCATTAATCCAAGTAATCAAACATTCAAATATGATCTAATAAACAGTTATAACAATAATGGCAATCTTGTAAATAAAGAGTCCAAATCTAACAAGTATGAAATCATGAGCAATATCTCTACATCTTGATGAATGAACTTACATAGGTTAACATGTAGTAAAATGGATGTCAAATCATCATGAACAATGGATCTATACTTAAGTTTAAGAAAATGCATGGAAATCACTATTCTAACACAAAATCAAGCCAACGTTCCGATATACTCCTTTGGATCCGTGTGAGAGATAATCACCACTCACCGAATCACCTAAACACCTCAAAAGCAACACACTTTAGATCTGGACAGCGAAGGATCTAACTCGATCTATCACAAATCCGCCTCAAACTATGAAATCTCTCTTCGATGGATGTAGATCTTCAATCTAAGCTCTTGGATCTTCGATTTGGATGGAAGGAAGCACAAGATTAAAGTGGAGAAAAGAAGTGAAGAAGTGTAGAACTCGAGCTTTCAAAATAGCAGCACTTCGTCGCTTCAAAATCCGGATCCCAAAAATGAAGTAGAACCCGTGTATTTATAGGCAGAAATTCCCTTAGGTCGTCCGCGACCTAACAAATCCTCCGACCTAACACCTAACGACCTAACAGCTCTGCGCGACCTACAGACCCAACGACCTAACACACAAATGCGGCTTAGCGACCTAACAAAAGTCGCGACCTAACTATACTCATGTGTGCGACCTAATGGCCCAACGACTTAACTTCCTTAGGTCGTCTAACGACCTAACTATTCGTAACTGCTAAACTCAGGTCGCTCACGACTTAACTAAACACAGCACCAATTAGGTCGCTCACGACCTAACTACAACAACTCCTTAAGTCGCTCAACCGACCTATCCCTTAAGTCGCCAACTCCTTAGGTCGTCCATTTCTTAAGTCGCTATCTCACCCAGTTTCCTATGCCGCTAACTCTTAAGTCGCCGTTCTTCCTTAAGTCGCCTATTCCTTAGGTCGTTTACTCCTTAGGTCTATAGGTCGTCCCAAGCTATCATACGACCTAAACCACTACGCGACCTAAGTCCTTACCTCGTCCAGTCCTTAAGTCGCCTATTTCTGTAGGTTGCTCCAATCCCTTAGGTCGTTCACTCGACCTAACCTACCCCACGACCTAAGCTACCACACGACCCAACTTCCAAACGACTTAAGCTACAACGCGGCTTAACTTCTAGACAACCTAACTTCTACACGACTTAAGCTCCGAACGACTTAACCATACTATGACATAATAACAACTGTTTTAAAATGTTCTGATCCGTAAAAATACGGGTCGTTACAGCAATTCGGTGAACCTTAGGCTCTGCTTGCGAGTTTTGTATTACCGGTTATGAGTGGTTTTGAGAGTATCGATTTTGACTAAATGATTATAACGGTTTCGATTGGTGTACATGAAGTGTTGTTGCACCCGATCAATACATACATGAGAGTTTAACATACACCAGTTGTAAGAGTTTTCCACTAAAGTAATATTACATCTATACCCTTATATTTATTCTTTAGTTTTATAAAAATTAATTTTCCAATATGATTAGTTTATGTATAATTGAAACGTAAATGTTTGAACCCCTCCAAACATCCAAATTTGATGGGTTGAATATTGTTATTAAAATTACACTACATCGGTTTTATAACCAATAATAATCGATATGAAAAAAAACTTATAAACAAGGATTATCACAACATCCAAAATATATAGCCGTTCAAAACCAATCAAAACCGGTAAATTTTTTTTTTTTTTTCAAGCGGAGCCTTAACTAATTGCTAAGGATAAAAGATTTTTCAATTAAACAAAATTTATGTTATTTGGTTTCTAAACATCAACAGTACAACCGCACTCATAGTCTTAACGAAAAAAGAACAAAGAATTCTCAGATCGCTTCCACTAAAATATTGTCTGTCCAAACCTAGTTATCCTTTTCTGATCCGATCTTGAAATCTAAACTTACCCGTCGCTTTAGATAAATCAATGGCAGGCGCCGTATCGGCGCTATTCCTCTTGGATATAAAGGGGAGAGTTCTGGTGTGGCGCGATTTTCGAGGGGATGTGTCGGCTGTTCAAGCTGAGAAGTTTTTCACCAAATTGATTGAAAGGGTAAGTTCTCTCAATTGATTCACTTGATTTGATTTTGAGGTTTCGAAATGTAAGACCTGCTAATGGTACATGTGTAGTTATGTTGGTACCTTATGCAAAATGGGATACACTTATGCTGCTTAGTGCGTATGACTAGTTTCTGGAGACCCAATATCTGGTTCATATTTGTATTTATGATTAATTTAGAGAGAATAAGTATGCAAATGAGTTGAGATATGGAAGCTAAAGCACTAAGCTTAAAATCATGTTTTGAATATCATAAAACTGCTGGATTGTCGATATTTAATTACCAAGCAGATATTACATATTCAACATGTAGCGGTGAACAAACAAATTTACCACGTTCTTGGACAATAGAAATGGTCCATTTGCAGCGATCACAATTTCTTACGTCCAGCATCAGGGAATGTTGGATTGGGTGGATTAAATACTTCACCCAACCCGAGTAGGTATGAGTTAAGGAAAGTTCATCCCGTACCCAACCTCATGCGAAGTTGGGTTAAATATGGTTTGATCGAGTTGTATAAATTTAATACAGAATGAGAACATGATTAAAAAAATTGAATAAATCAACCAAATATTGAGTTAAAAAGTTCCAGATTTCAAACATTGTAATACATCATATAAAACTGGTTGATTACATGGCATATCTCATTAGAGTTTCATCATAAAATGCAATGCAGAGAATTGATCCACATACATATCTGATTACAGTTTCATTTCAAAGTAATTTTTTTTTTAAAAAATAATCCTCAAATGCTCTTAGCATCCTACACGCACGTAGCATCAATCCACTAGACATTATTGATCTAAGGTTTAGAAAATATGTTTAGAATTTGGAAAACTTGATAGGGTGAGATGATGGAATGATGCTGAATACTAAATGAATAAAATAAGTACATTTTAGGGCTTAACTACTATAATTTTACTCAATATGAAATTTTGAAATGGGTTTTTTCTACGTAGGATTAGGTTAAATAGGGATGCGTTGAGTGAAATACTTTACCCGACGGAGGGAAAAGTTAAATTGATTTATTCAAGCCATTTTAACCCAAGATAAAATAGAAAGTGTTATGGATGTTTGATAGAATGAAGTGTTGATTATCATTTATTGTTATGTTTAAATTCATTGATTGATTGTTTGAATTAAGCTCAACCGGTGTATGAGCAATAAACCTTTTTATATGCATGAGCTGGGTAGACAATAAATTGAGGATGATTTAATACGGATAATTTGTGATTAGAATTTCACAGTTCGACTATAAGGTATTCGATAAGAATATTGGTTAAACATATATATTATAATGAAAGATGTTAATTATAATTTTGGAAATAAAAGATATTTTATCCTTTGAATTGAAATGATTCCTTTTGGAAAGTAATAGAAATATTTTAAGAATAAATATTTTTGAAGGGATTATATATAAAAGTGATTTCCATAAAATGGTTATAAATATGTTTTATAAACGAAGAGAATTTCGAGGACTAAAAACCCAGTGTTTGAAAATGATTTCAAAAGGTTTTGGGAGATGAAAATATCATGATTGAAAGTAATTGTGAATATTAGTAAAAATGATTTATCACTTTGGGATATAAAATGATTTGTTATGTTATCGATGATTCAGATAACCCATAACTTAAAAAGGTGGGAAAGGGAGGTGCAGATGTTCTGTAGCCTCTGTATAGTCCGCTCGACGACCAAAGGGATATACATATCTATTTTTTTCGGAAGGCTGGGACCTAGTTGCCTTGTTATGGCTAGAAACCTCTTGATCCGATTGCATATATTTTTATATGTTTTTATATAGAGTACTTGATGCTGTTTTCAGAAGTGATTTGTTTTAAAATCCCGAAGTAAAGTATAATTTGATATAAAAGATGTATATATTATTTCAAAAGTTTTGAAATAAAAATCGGTAGTTTGGTCCAAAGAAATTATTTTCGAAAATGATTATATTTTGAAAATAATAAAGTTAATTGGATTTCAGAAATCTAAATGCGAGGGTTAAGCTAAGTGAGCAGATTTGGAACCTACAATTGCATGATATATGTTATGTAGTTTGGGATTTGCATGTTTGTTTGTGCATCGTAGGCTCCTTGAGTCCTATTTGCGGTAGGAGAACTACGTTGGCTTGATCCTGTATCTAATTGGGTATCCAATTAGATAGGGGTACGTAGGCAGTCACAAGTGGTAGTGATGCAGCCTCAACAATAATATAACGTTTCTTGTTTGTTGTTTTCTATTTTCCATGTATTAAAGTACACCCAGTTGAATTATAATTAAACTCTGATAAGTTAGCGACACATGTATCCTATTCATTTAGGACAACGTGATAAATATACCACATTGTCCTAAATGAATAGGATACATGCGTCTCTCATTCCTTTTTCTTCATCTCTACTTTAACGGCTTCCATCACCTTCATTCTCTCATTCATAGATCGAGCTCCCCTTGGATTTAAATTGGAAGAAGAAATGCTATAGTTATTGAAAGGGATAGCTTTAAGATAAGAAAAGTTTTATAGTATGGATTACAAATTGTAATCCATATCTGATCCAAGCTAGGTTGAGTTGGTGGGTAAGATCGGGTTAAATATGCATTATGTGCACCCTTAAACATAAGTGATATGTTTGCAGTCATCCAAGGATTGTTTAAAGGTCAACAAAATCATGATTCATTAAAGACGTAAGTTTTACAACCAGCGGAAGATGAGGTGCATCAGCCTTAAAGATTTGTTGCATAATTCTTTTATTAATACATGTTTTATTGTATATTAATTACTAAATATAACTTTATTAATCATTGGTAACTAATTATTAATTATAGTTTATCAGTACATGATGGATGGTTTGAAATAATCTTTGTAAAATATGAAAATGATAAATAATGGCAATCTGTAGGGCATTGCCCTTGCGCTCGTCCTAGGGTTGCTATCTGACACAGCCTATAGGATCACACAACTCACGAATTGATGAATTCACGGAAAATGAATCGATGAAACAAAATGAATCGATGAATTGAATATACCCAAGTGTCCAAATCCGTTGATCTCTCGAGATATCGGATTCTAGCTATCTTCAACACGTTGATCGCGCACGATACCGCGTTAGAAGATCTACGATTCTTCGACGTTGATCTCGCGTACGAGATTCCGTGAATCGGCTTCAAGTTCGTTGATTCGAGCGCACTCGAATAATCGAAGATGGAGAAAGGAGATAACACTCAACTTCCAATTTTAATGGTGGCACAAAGCACAAACCAAATTTTATTCAAAAAATCAACTTACTATTACAGATGACAACACACCCTATTTATAGGGAAAGTATAACTCAACACACGTTACAACATTTTACACGACTTAAAAAAACACGGGTTACAACATACGACTTAACAAAACAAACGACTTAACAAAAACCAACGACTTACAAACACCGCGACATAAGTCTTAACGACCTAAGCAATTAGCTACATAGGCAATCTTCGGCAGCGACATAAGAAAAGTTCGACTTAATCTTCGGCAGCGAGCTACTGGCGAGAACGACTTAAGGAGTAGCGACATAAGGTTTCAGCGACCTACTGGAAGCTCGCGACCTTCGCTTCGCGATCTAATTGGAATGTCGTTCGCGACAGAAGATAGCTCGAGCGGCATAGGTCGTTCGTGACTTACTGGATTTGGCATAGGTCGTTCGCGACCTAAGAAATGTCGTTCGCGACCTACTGGAAGCGATTCAAGAAAGCTGGTGACATAAGCTTCTCGATTTGGCCTTTGCGTTTTAAGGAGGAGCGACCTAAGGAATTCGCCAATTCGCCGCGTCTTAAGAAGTAGCGACGTAAGGAAGCTCGTTCGCGACTTTAGTAATGTTGTTCGCGATTTAGCTGTAGCGATTCTGGAGCGACCTAAGAAGATGCGGTTTCGCTCGCGACCTAAACTGGAGCGAGATAGGAAGTGATCTGAATTTGCTCGCGACTTAGGAAGTTTGCGACATAGGAAGCTCGTTCTCGATTCAAGGTATGTTGCTGCATCATCCTCCCCTTGTTGGAAAGAATTCGACCTCGAATTCACGCTCTCCTTTTCTTCGACAAGCTTCTCCCCATAACACGGAATTAAGTGTTTGACATTGAAAACATCAGAAGTATGAACATTTTTCGACAACCTTAACTGATACGCATTATCATTGATTTTCTTCAAGATTTCTACTGGACCAATCTTTCGAGCTTTCAACTTGTTGTAAGTTCCCACTGGAAAACGATCTTTCGTCAAAACTGCGTAAACAAAATCACCTTCTTTGAAGTCCACACTCTTTCGCTTCTTATCTGCCAATTGTTTATACTTCTCATTTGACTTAAGCAATCGTTCATGAACAATCCTGTGACACTCCTTCACGAAATCACAAGCTCGTTTAACAACCCCTTTCTGCAGTGGAACTATCGACAAATCCAACGGTCCCTTCGGAATTGCTGAATATATCACTTGAAATGGACTGAATCCAGTACTTCGATTAACGGCATGATTATGTGCGAATTCTGCCTGACATAATTTCACATCCCAGCTCTTCAAATTATCCTTCACAAGACATCTCAACAAGTTTCCCAAAGATCTGTTCACCACTTCCGTTTGCCCATCCGTTTGTGGATGATAGATGCTACTAAAATTCAGCTTAGTCCCAACCATCTTCCACAGACTCAACCAAAAATGACTTAGAAATCGAGTATCCCGGTCAGAAACAATAGACTCGGGTAGCCCATGTAGTCGATAAACCTCTTTAAAGAACAATTGAGCAACCCGGACTACATCGGCGGTCTTCTTACAAGCTATGAAATGTGCCATCTTCGAAAATCTATCCACCACAACATATATAGAATCATTCCCTCGTTGAGTTCTTGGCAAACCCAAAACGAAATCCATGCTAACATCAACCCATGGTCTAGTAGGCACATGCAATGACATATACAATCCTGCATTCGTAGCTGTCCCTTTGGAAACTTGACATATGTGACATCTCTGCACAAATCTTTCAACTTCTTTCCTCATGGAAGGCCAAAAATATGATTGAGAAATCAACTGCAAGGTACGATCTCTTCCCACATGACCTTCTTCATGCAATTCTTTCACAATCTTCATTCGCAAACTGCACTCTGGTATACACAACCGATTTTCCTTAAATAGAAAACCTTCTACCAACACATACTCATCCGTCCTCTCTTTCTCGACTTCATCTACAATCTTGGCAAAGTAAGGATCCTCAACAAACAAATCTGGAAATACATCAAACCCCATCACTTAAACTCTCATCGTAGTTAACAAATGATTTCTTCTACTCAATGCGTCTGCCACACGATTTGTAACTCCCGACTTATGCTTTACAACAAATGTAAACTGTTGCAAGTATGCGATCCATGAAGCATGCCTGGCTGCAATCTTATCCTGTCCCTGCAAATGTTTCAATGCTTCATGGTCAGTATACAACACAAACTCTTTATGAAACAAATAGTGTCTCCAATGCTTTATGGCTTGGACAATAGCATAGAACTCCAAGTCATAGGTACTGTATCTTGTCTTGGCTCCAGAAAGTTTCTCGCTAAAATAAGCAATTGGACGACCCTTTTGACTTAACACTCCACCAATCCCAACCTTAGACGCATCCGTATCTAACTCAAAAAACAACTGAAAGTCCGGGTATCTAAGAATCAGTGTTGTAGTCAAGAGTGTCTTGATCTGTTGGAAAGCAGATTCAGCCTCTTTAGTCCACGCAAACTGCTTTCCTTTCATACAATCTGTCATTGGTGCCATCACACTATTGAAATGTGGAATAAACCTTCGGTGGAATGATGCTAAGCCATGGAAACTTCTCACTTCAGTTACAGTCCTGGGTTGTGGCCAATCCTTGGTTGCTTCAACTTTACTTTGATCCACCTGGATACCTTCCTTGGACAATACATACCCCAAGAACAAAACACTGTGTGTCATGAACATGCACTTCTTTGTTGCCGCGTAAAATTGCTCCTGACGAAGTATCATCAACACTTCCCGCAAGTGTTGTAGATGCTCTTCTGTGCTTCCACTGTATATCAATATATCATCAAAGTATACCACCACGAACTTTCTAATAAACGGTCGAAAGATCTGATTCATCACTCGCATAAAAGTACTAGGTGCATTCGAAAGACCAAATGATATGACAGCCATTCATACAACCTCTCCCGTGTCTTGAAGGCTATCTTCCATTCATCCCCAGGTCGAATTCGAATCTGATGATACCCACTCTTCAGATCAATCTTTGAAAAGATAGCAGCTCCACTCAACTGATCTAACAAGTCGTCCAATCTTGGCATCGGGAATCTGTACCTCATCGTAATCTTGTTTAGTGCTCGACTATCTGTACACATTCTCCAAGTTCCATCCTTCTTTGGCACTAACAAGGCTGGTACTGTACAAGGACTTAAACTTTCTTGTACGCACCCTTGTTTAAGTAACTCTTCCACCTGCCTTCTCAACTCTTCGTGCTCCTTTGGACTCATTCTATAATGTGGTCTATGTGGTAACACAGCTCCCGGAACAAGATCAATCTGGTGTTGTATGTCTCTCAACGGTGGTAACTCTTTTGGTAATTCTTCAGGCAACACATCTTCAAATTCCTTCAACACTGGCTTAACTTCCTCAGGAATTTCAATCGCTTCACTACTTTCACGTACAATCAACAGAAATACTTCAGGGCTATCCTCTACTTCTTTGACAAATTCCTTCAAAGATAACAGAGTCTTTAGTTCATCGATTTCCTCCAACTTGCTTTCATTTTGTTGTCGCCTTTTAGGAACTAAAGTGATTCTAGTGTCATCGAACATGAAACTATAGCAGTTAGTCCTACCATCGTGTTGCACGACTCTATCGAACTGCCACGGTCTTCCCAACAACAAATGACATATATCCATATCCACCACGTCACACCAAATTTCATCCTTATACTTCTTTCCGATGGAAAAAGTTACACAAGCTCTTCGACCAACCTTCACTTTCCCACCTTTCCTCAGCCAAGCCAATTTGTAGGGTTTGGGATGCTTCTCTGTCTTTAACGCCAACTTCTTTACGGCTTCTGTAGAGATGATGTTATCACAACTCCCTGCATCGATAACAAACTTACAAACTTTTCCCAAAATAGTACATGTCGACTGAAAAATATTACTCCTCAACCAACTAGCCTCCTCTTCCTGCTTTGGCGTCAAGCAAGATCTCCTCATCATTAAAGAATATCCCTCGTCTCCCGTCAATAATTCTTCTTCCTCCTCAACCTGTGGTGAATTGCAACATTCTACTTCTGCATCCTCATCCTCAACCTCGGCAACCATCGCTCGCTTCTTAGGCTTCGGGCATTCATTACTCTTATGACCAAACTCCTGACAGTTATAACACTTGAAATTGTTGTTGACCTTGGTCTTAGCAGCTTCATTGACAACCGGTTTACTAACAGCCTTGGAAACATTAGTATTACTACTAGTCCCCTTCACCTGATTGCCCGAACTTGTAAACGCACCACCTTCTCTTCTACCTTGCTTCTCCCAAGCTAGAGCCTTCTGGTGTGCTTCAGCAACGGATCTCGGATCAAACATATTTACCATATCCTGAATTTGCATTCTCAATCCTCCAACAAATCTGGATGTCAACTGTTCCTCCGTTTCCATGATATCGTTTCTAGCAATCAGTTGATAAAACTTATCTGCATAATCATTTACCGACTTTGTCCCTTGTCTCAAATTATGTAAGCGCTGATACATAAGAGACTGATAATTATAAGACAAGAAAGTAGCCTTCATCAACTTCTTCATCTTTTCCCATGAAACAATCTTCGACTTTTCCATTCTTTCCCGTGTAAGTTTAGTTTGTTGCCACCATGCCATAGCTTTTCCCCTCAATCGTGTAGCAACCAACTTAACTCTACGATGCTCGGGTACTTCCTTGAAGTCAAAAATTTCTTCAACATTTGATAACCAATCCAGAAACTCTTCCGCTAGCATTCCCCCTTTGAATTCTGGAATCTCTGTTTTCATCCCCGACTCCCATCGACGATCATCTTCGGAATCTCTATTTCGATTTCGCGCTTGGTCACAGTTTCGGCAATAGCTACTACCACTATCACCGGATTCCTCCAAATCTGACGTATGTCGATGTCGATTCTGACCATCAGCATTTCTGCTACCACGCACATCTCTTTCTCCTGAAACTGACGGTTCTCTTCTTTCCCGATCCGATGGTGGTGACATTCTTTTCCTCTCGGAATTTGATGGCGAAATTCTATGTCCACCTTGATTTGAACCTGGTGATGCTCTTTGTCGAGTTTGATTCATACCCATCATGAGCCTTTCCAATCTACCAATTCCCTCATCAAACTTCTCATTGAATTTATCACTAATTCGTTGCTCCATTTGTTCAGCATCTTCTCTTCGATACACATCTGCAACATTCTGATGACGATTAACTTTTCTTGGAGGCATTGTCAAATCTTCAACAAATCCAAACACAAACTTCAAATCTCGAAACTTCACACCCAACGAACTTGGAAAAGTTCGTCTCCTAGCTCTGATACCAAATGACGCAGCCTACAGGATCACACAACTCACGAATTGATGAATTCGCGGAAAATGAATCGATGAAACAAAATGAATCGATGAATTGAATATACCCAAGTGCCCAAATCCGTTGATCTCTCGAGATACCAGATTCTAGCTATCTTCAACACGTTGATCGCGCACGATACCGCGTTAGAAGATCTACGATTCTTCGACGTTGATCTCACGCACGAGATTCCGTGAATCGACTTCAAGTTCGTTGATTCGAGCGCACTCGAATAACCGAAGATGTAGAAAGGAGATAACACTCAACTTCCAATTTTAATGGTGGCACAAAGCACAAACCAAATTTTATTCAAAAAATCAACTTACTATTACAGATGACAACACACCCTATTTATAGGAAAAGTATAACTCAACACACGTTACAACATTTTACACGACTTAAGAAAAAACACGGGTTACAACATACGACTTAACAAAAACCAACGACTTACAAACACTGCGACATAAGTCTTAACGACCTAAGCAATTAGCTACATAGGCAATCTTCGACAGCGACATAAGAAAAGTTTGACTTAATCTTCGGCAGCGAGCTACTGGCGAGAACGACTTAAGGAGTAGCGACATAAGGTTTCCATGGTTTTAAATCTCCTATATATCGCCCGAGATCTCCTCCAAGATCTCCTTTTCACACTTAAACGAGACGAGACATCAAATCTCCTCCATATCTCTCTCAACACTCATCTCCTCCGAGATATTCAAATCTCACCCAAAATATGGATCAAACTCTCAATCCGAGATCTCACCCGAAATTATTCATTTTTCTTATTTTGCATAATATTTTTTATTTCATATTGATTCAAAAGAAACTACTCATTCCAATTATAATTTACCTACTTCTTGAACATATTCTTTACTTTTTATTTTAATGGGTCATAGCGAAAGGTTTCACTTCTTTATTATGTTCAAATAAAAGGATATTATTCAATCATTACCAAATCAATTAAGCCAATCAAGCTACTACTCTTCTAAAAATATTCTTTTTTTCATGTAAATCAAGTATGCTACCATTTTTATTTTTACTAAGAAAGTTATAACCGTTAAATAAATTTTTGACACATCAATTTCAGATACATATGTACATCCGAGATATTCTCGAGATGCATTATAAGACCCGAGATGTCAATCCGAGATGTACACCCGATATGTACTCATCTCGTCCGAGATCTTCCCCGATACGAGATAACTTGTGTAAAAATTCTGAGATAAAACATGACCGAAATCCGATATTTAAAACCTTGAAGGTTTCAGCGACCTACTGGAAGCTCGCGACCTTCGCTTCGCGGTCTAATTGGAATGTCGTTCGCGACAGAAGATAGCTCGAGCGGCATAGGTCGTTCGCGACTTACTGGATTTGGCATAGGTCGTTCGCGACCTACTGGAAGCGATTCAAGAAAGCTGGCGACATAAGCTTCTCGATTTGGCCTTTGCGTTTTAAGGAGGAGCGACCTAAGGAATTCGCCAATTCGCCGCGTCTTAAGAAGTAGCGATGTATGGAAGCTCGTTCGCGACTTTAGCAATGTTGTTCGCGACTTAGCTGTAGCGATTCTGGAGCGACCTAAGAAGATGCGGTTTCGCTCGCGACCTAAATTGGAGCGAGATAGGAAGTGATCTGAATTTGCTCGCGACTTAGGAAGTTTGCGACATAGAAAGCTCGTTCTCGATTCAAGGTATGCCGCTGCATCACTATCCCTTGAGTCTCCTTCATATCGGCAAACAGAATAAAGGATGCTATTTAATATTATATGCAAGTGCTATAATTATATGTTTTAAAAAACACCCTACGGAGAAACAATATACATGCATAAAATAATAATATCATTAAACTATTTATTAATATTAAAAATGATATTAAATTAAATTGATTATAATTTATTAATTATTATTTTTAGATTATAAATTGTTATTCATAATAATAATTTAATAATTATAATGTATTGACTACCAATTATTGTTTATTAACTATTATTAATGATTAATGATTAACTATTGACTTATCAATTGTTAATTAATTTAATCAATTATTTAATTAACATTAACGAATTAAGATAACAAAATAAACATACCCTTACATCCAAATCGAGCTTTACCTTTCAATGGTGTCCAAGAATGCAAATTCAATGAACAACCATTCAACGAACCATCATTCGTTGACCATCGTTCGTTGAACTCTTGTCTGAGAAGGGAATCTTAGAACGTGTTGCACATATTTCACCTATTAGAGATATGCAGTGTTGCTATGTACACCTTTGGTCATTCTCTGTAAAAACCCATGCCTTAAAAATTCGTTAAATTTTTGTAAACTCTTCTTAACATTCCATACATCCATATTAATTAAAAATCAAAATATCAAAATGAAAAAAGCTTTCTTCCTCTGTTCAATCATTGAGTACTCATGTAAAATTCCATCAAGTAGTCGTCATAACAAATTTATTTTTCTTTTGAGAATAAAAGTGGTACTTTATTTAAACAAAACACTCATTTTGATGTCTTGGGAGGTTCGAACGCTTACCTATACAATATATGTATTTCTTTAGATTCATTTGACATGATAAGTTATATTGTCTAATCCATGAATCATGACTCCAGTTGAAATAATGAAATTTCGATCTAGCCTGATGATGTTCTAGCCAGAGTCTAATAAATTTCAATTTTAGTTTTTAGATGCTCAAAAATAGTATCTATGTTAACAGCTGACATTAATAAATGCAATAAACATACAAGTGAATTTAAAAGGTAAAAACCAATATAATACAGAAGTGCACAAAAGTCAAAGTTGTTTTGAAAAAAATGTGATACTTTTGTCAAGTTCAACCTAATTTGTAAAATAAAATGGGAAAGAACAATAAAAATATGTGTTTGAATCAACTGTTTGAACCCTATACAATATATGTCATAAAAGAATACGTATTTAAAATATTGATCAAAATTTTGAAATCCATAATTGATTAAAAGGAATCAAAAATTTGAAATCCAAAATCCTGAATCAATTCAAACAAATGCTCGATCTTTTTTTGTAAATTAATTTTTAGTAAAATTCTACAATATAAACTAAATTATTACTCAGTTTTGTCCCACCATAGGAGTTGGAAGTTTTTCGCAATGCATATTTTAAAGTTTTTGACATGCTTTTAATGTGGATTTCTAAAAAGGGTTTGGTGGTATATCTATCAACATTTTCTTTATTTGTGCTAAGCCATATAGTTGATCTTTATATATTTAAAATATTAGTTACAGCTCATGATATGATAGTAACGGTGGATATTATCAAAATATTTTTGGTTAGTCAATTATCAGATTATGAATTATGTATAATCCATAACATGATAAAAAGCACAAATACATTAATACTTACAAAGTTATTATGATCTAAAACTAATGATTTTATACAAATGTAACACTAAATTTTTACAAGTGGAAATACAGATTTTCCCTTTATTTTCGAACTTAATACACGATTTTTTTTTAAAAAAACAGGTTTAAATTACCCTTTAAAATCATTTCAACCAATTTTTTTCATTTTTTGTTCGAAAATCAAATCTACACTTAATTGAAGATTAATATGATCAAATTTTTTTTTTTTGGAAAAGTGCAAATATTTGAAGTTTTCACTATGTACTGCAAATATTCGCATGAAAACTACAAATATTTGTAGTTTACATCACAAATATTTACAGTGTAAGAAACCACAAATATTTGCAGTTTGCACTTTGGATGAAATTATAATAGGTGTGTTTTTTTATGAAGGGACGGTTGTGTATTTTAAAATTTAAAACGAGTGTTTTACAAAAGTTACATTTTTAAATTTACAATTCAACAAATCTTGTACTAATAGTTCACCTATGTCGACCTGGCACTTTTGCACAATCGAATGCAAAAATAATTTGTTTAAAATTTAATAAAAACTCATCCATGTTTGAGCAATGTCGTTAATATTGTGATTTGAATTTGGTTTCAACGTTATTGGAAGACAGTTTAGTTGATAATTAAATTTGGTTTCAATGTAATTGGCTAACACTTTGGTTGACATGTTGTAAAAACTAAATTATGGTGAGTTTAAGATGGTTGAATATCAACGATATTTTCAAGATTAACTACTCCACCGTTAAATGTACAACTAAATACATAAGTTGCAGTCATTCAATTCTTATATAATAAAGTTTTGATTTTAATCTAGATCAAACCCTCATACTCGAACACTTTAATTCTAGCTGATCCTTAGAGACTAATCATCATATGCATGATGTGACTTTTATTTAAGTCGGCAATCCACTTTTTTTATGCATACAAATTTCAATTCAAACAGAAAAATATTTGTTGCAAACAACAAAAGTATCTAGATGCAATGCAAAAATACATGATATAGATATGTCCAATAAGTAAAAAGAGAGAAGCTAATTAGTTTGTGCATTTTCATGCTTGCACTCCTCAATACTACTTCACACCATTCGCCAAAATTACTGTATATATATGCACACTATATATCACAAATAGAGATACTTCGATAAAAGGGTACTTTAAACCTCCAAAAGAAATCACAACGTTAATGAATGTATCCAAAAGTTCAAACAACTTAGATTAGAATATGAATTCTATATGAATAAATCTATTTTAATTGTATATAACAACTAACAAGAGTAAGACCCACACCAACAGATGTTAGTCATACGAACTTTATAGTCATACATGTGCCCCCCATCGTTTTTGCAATAACAAGAGTTAATATTATACAACAATATTCAATATCAAGATAATTCCTTCTAAAATGCAAGAAAATATAATTTTAAAACAAAATAAACATTTCACCACACACAAAACACTTCAAAATGTATTATTCATGTTAATGTTGAATCTAAAACTCGTGATTCATACAAGTCCGTAAGACAAACCCCTAACAATCAAAGTCAACTGTGTGATTCAGATGAAACCCAAATCGACCCTAATCATTGCCTAAAGGAGAGAATAACTTTCAAAGACCGAACCCATATTAACAGGTCCTAAGTTCACCAAAATGCCATATGATGATAAAGAATAATCCATAAGTAGATTGGAAAGTCATAGCCTGAATCAAGTCTGTGCGATAATCAAGTCAGATTTAGTCAAAAACACATTCACTTTTCCTGGATGACGGCTTGATTATTGCCAATATCCAGATTATCAAGACCCGTTTCATACAAATTACGGTAACTAAATCATGTCCTTGGCATGACGCACCTTAGATCACCAAGTTGAGTTTCACATACGAGCATGGATAAACAATAGATTTTTCAGATTGAGATATACAAGAAATAGGTTGTACCAAATATTTCATTGAAAACGAATTAAACCATTTTACCTTTTGAGAACCAAAAAACTAATTCACTGCATGTTTCTTATATTTTCGACAATGTAAATTTGAGTGAGCATGGGTGAATTGCACATGATATCTTTGAAAATCCATCGTAGAACCAAGGTGTAAAGTTCCGACTGAAACATCAGAATTCTTGCCATTCCGTATCAGTTTTTGTCTCAATCGAAATGGAATCCAATAGAATTCTGGAACACCATGATCGTTAACCCAAATGAAACATTTATTTTCATAAGAAAATCATATATATATATGCAAAATTGACGAAGAAACAAAAAAAATCAAGTGAAAAAATACAAAATAAGCAAGAATCCATGAAATCAACAAAACATAAACTCAAAATAGATAGTGCAAAACTTACTTAGCAGTAGAGGTTTGAGTTGTATGAAGCTCAAAACCCTAATTTTCTCTAAATCGAGCTAAATCCCTAAAAAAAATTAACCCTAGTATTTAACTTTCAAGCAGTTAGAAAGTATGAGAGAGAACGAGAGAATAAAGTGTATCCTGACTTGTTAGTAAGAAATATAATCGTTGATATTGGGTTGAGTTTGTTTTTAATGTAGAAGCCGGGTTATTAATTTTAGCCTACATTATATACGTGTTGTGGTTAATAAGTTACTTTAATAATGTTAGTTGGGTTAGGCTATGTTCCAGTTTAGGTTTGTTTTGTTAATAATTTAACGCAATGTATAAAAATAAATTTAAAACCGAAACAAAAACCAAAATTTTCGAAATTGATCGAAATTTAGAAAAGTTTAAATGACAGAAACCTCAATCAAAAGTGAAACCTTGAACCATACGGACTTCAAGATTAACCAAGTAAATATAACATCATAAACATCGATGAATAAGATCAGATACACCTAAAAATACACCAAGCACTTAGAAAGTTATGTGAAACAAAATCATGCTTAATACCCAAAAATACACAAAACAACGCACCACTTCCTGTTTTTTGAAAGATCAATCGATTGGTTGTCTTTGAATTGCTACATGCATTCTTTGATCAATTCCATTAGTCGCAGCTTGCATCTTGATGGCCCTTTTCGCGCTCATTGGGCAGTTTGAAATAAGCTACTCAATAACGCCAAGTTTCATTCTGGAACCTTTACTAAACTTCAAGAAAATGACTATAACAATTCATGCATCAATTTGTTATGTGATATTTCAAATAAGCATAACTTATTTCTTACTTTTCAGACCGGACGATTAAAGTATTCTTTTAATCACGGTAACATATACCCCGACTTGAAGCTACCTACGTATTGTTAAGTTGATCATACCTAATTCTATGTACATTTTTTTAAATTGTCATATATACATACATCCAGATGTGTAGTATGCGTGCACGTATACTTATAGCACATTTTAATATTAGTTTAATATACTATCAAACAAACAAGTTATCAATTTTATATTTAGCAATCTATCCAACATTCAACATATGCATAATCTACATTAATATTAACAAAACAATAAGTAGTCATAAATCTTGTACCGAGAATCATTTGTTTAAGTACATAAAAGAATA
The DNA here is from genome assembly GCA_030737815.1 of Allium fistulosum. Classification (NCBI taxonomy): domain Eukaryota; kingdom Viridiplantae; phylum Streptophyta; class Magnoliopsida; order Asparagales; family Amaryllidaceae; genus Allium; species Allium fistulosum. The sequence goes on along the minus strand of CM060905.1, from coordinate 488,686,916 downwards.
TCACGATTCACTCGAATGTCATCCATCCATCCACATGATATCCAAATGTGGTACATCCACATTTGTCATCAACAGCCTCCATAATATAACACCACCAAAATATCACTTTTCAAATATCACAAAATTTTCGACAAAGGTTGATATGCAATAGGACTTCATATATTGTTTTTTAAGTCACACGTATCCAATTTCCAAATGAGACATGCATATACACATCACATGGGACGTTTTCTTGGACATATCATCAACTAACCTCAACTCCTATATTCCAGCCTTATGCAAATCAATGTAGACCTCCATAAATTCCACACCACATACAACTTAATAACATCACCATTCGAACCATGTAAACATCCAAAATAACATACCCTTAAATCCATCCACGTGAAACTCTTTCATGCTTATAAACGATAAACAATCAAACAATAATACACCTCCAGCCATAACAGTGCACTCCAAACTTTTAACACCACTACTTAAATCACTTAACTTATTTTATTAATCATGCGGACTAACCAGTTTTCACTCAACCATTTAAGTGTTTTCTCCTTTCAATCTCTGCATTTATAAACCAGAGCTACCATTCAAAATGTTTATCAATATGTTGCCAACATTTTCTTTTCATCTCGTGATTTGTCAAAGTTAATTGATTGGCAATTTGGCACCAAACAAAGGAGTCAATGTGGAGGGATCTAGCGTCGATGATAAATTACGTTAATCCTAATGTGTTCACCTATGTTTCTCAATTTCAGTTGATAGAGTTTTGGTTCGTAGGAGGTGGTGAAGTTGTTAAGCTCCGAAACACATGTTTAAGAAATTGCTAGACAGTAGAATTGAACTTGGGATTAATCGTCTAGGCATGGATTAATTGGTACTAGAGTTTTTTTTTATATATAAGACGAAGTAATTTTGACAAAATTTTGGTCTATTTACAAGGTTCTATGTTAAAACATAAAATATTCAAGTATTTAGTAGTAGATTATATTTTTCTAGTCTGAAACTTGTTTAGATTGATTTATACGACATTGGTGTTTATTTGTGGGTTTAGGCAATTATATTTTTTTTCCCACTAAAACCGATTTTCCTTCATTTGGGCAGACCTAGGTAGACTTGAGCGACGTGCCTTGCCTAGTGCCAAAATGCCACTTAGACCATTTTTTTACAAGACTACCGATGTGTGCTCTAACTTAGGTCAAGGGGACGTTGGACGTTTTGCGGTGTTGGGGTTGACAGGAGATGCGCTGCTCATAGTTGAAGGTGGTGATTATGACATTGGCAGGTCATGATGATTGGTTTTATGCTTCAAGCGAACATGATTGCATGCATAGAGTAGAGCTCATCAGATTCCAAGTTGTGCTGATGGGTTTGGTTCATGAAGGTATTTTGGATCGAGCAATTTTGTTTTCTAAGATGGGGAATACAATAGAGGCCGCGGCTAAACAAAGTGTCTTAAAACGATAGTAAACTGAGACAAAGTGTATGTATACCTAATTTTTTTTTGTCAAAGGGTAAATCCGATTCAAATACACGCCTCCTTTTCTGATACCCGATTACACACATCGGCGTGTGTATTCCTTCACATACATGTACGAAACAAACAAAAATACAGTATTTAATAAATACCGAAAATATGTGGTCATACTTTCTTGATGTAGAGTAATGATTGTTTATGTATAGATACTTTGATTATCTTAAATCCCCTCTTTGGTTGAATGCATTTTCGTTTTTCTGACAAATAAGTGGTTAATGGCCTATATAAAAATGTAAGTGTTATATTGTTGTCATTGAATTGGGATCTGAAAAGAGAATTTGTACCTCAAAGTTGTGTCCTATTTTATTTAATATTCACTGTCATTGTATCTTCTTCTTCTACTTGAAATATTTAAAAGATATGTCGAACTTATCTATCCATTCTATCAAATTTTTGAATGAGCTAAATATGGTTTAGGTACATTTCATTTGATACTTGTATGTCATTTGAGATGGAAAGTTTAGGTACATTTTATTTGATACTTGTATGTCACTTGTCTGATCTATTTTAGGACCAAATTTTTTTATAGGCCATTTTATGTTTTTGCATTTATTTTCTCACATATATTCTCAACTTTAGGGTGACCCAGAGTCTCATGCTCCAATAATTAACCATGATGGAATAAGCTACATGTTCATTCAACACAACAATGTTTTCTTGATGACAGCATCTAGACAAAATTGCAATGCTGCCAGCATTCTTCTTTTCCTTCATCGTATAGTTGACGTAACTATTTTCCAACCAATCATTTTCAGATAATAATAAATGAACATTTTTTTATTTGACTCTCTTGTTGCTTTATAGGTTTTCAAGCATTATTTTGAAGAACTAGAGGAGGAATCATTGAGAGATAATTTTGTTGTCGTGGTAAATAAGTAATAATTAGAGTTAGATCTCCATCAAAGTTCTATAGCCACATATTTTTTCTTACTTTCAGATGTCACTGAATTTAATAAACGTTGTATGATATTTTAGATGTTATTTAATGCAATTTTTTGTTTGTCAGTATGAGTTATTAGATGAGATGATGGACTTTGGATACCCCCAATTTACTGAAGCTAAAATATTAAGTGAGTTTATCAAGACAGATGCATACAGGATGGAAGTGACTCAGAGGCCTCCAATGGCTGTAACAAATGCAGTGTCATGGCGTAGTGAAGGAATTCGATACAAGAAAAACGAAGTAGGTTGTGTTATATTTGACATTGAAGTTAATTGTGCATAACTTCTTTTAGCATCTCAGATTGATCATAACACCCTTTATTAAAGTCATTTTAGGAATTAGTACCTTGCATATTTATTGTGCATAGAAAATTCAAGAGGATTTAATTTGGGTCTAATTAATTCTGAATTTTATGATTTCTCAGAAACAAATTATTTTTAACTTATGATAAGAAATGAATACATTTCGATAAATTAAAATTTGAAATTGAGAAGTTTAGGGCTTATTACAAACTAACTTTAGTCAACTATTTGATATAGTTTAACAGAGAAGTTTAAAATAAAGAGGACTGAGAAAATAAAAAGATGACTGTTTTTTGTTAAGTTCATTATTTGATCGTCCAACTGTCATAAAATGGTTGTTCAGGAAAATTTGACGAAAAGGCATCACCAGTTGTTGTTTTTCATCATCAAACAGTTGCATGATGATTAAAAGATATTGTGAGCTGCAAGTAAATCGTGCATTAATTCAGTTTTAACCTAATCAAGATGTTCATTAACATAAATCTTCTTGGCCATGTTTTTTTAGTTGGTAATTTCTACCTTCTTAACAACCGTTTTCTCCCATCTTCATCGTCATTTTTTTCTTATCTTATTAATACTCTCTTTTTATTGCCATATTTTAGAAGTTTTTTTTTTAAATTCGTGTCATCAAGTTGCCCCTTGTATTCATGACCCATGTCAGTCCTTTACAGTTTGTCCCTATGGTGGACATACTTCCAGTTCTTATTAAATTATACAGGGTAATACTTACCCAAGAAAAGACACCATCGCGAGATGTGAATTTCAAAGTCAATTCTATATGCAAAAATTTGTGGACTAATTGATTAAAATTCTCTTTCTTGCTTCTATATACATTGACTTGGGATTTTAGTCTTTAGGAAGTTATGTTTAAGGAGTTTTTTGCTTGGGTTACATCAAACAGTGAGACTAAAAAGGAAGAGAGTTGATTTTAGATCAAATATGGAAGAATCGTGATTTTCTCCTGTAGCAGTTATAGTTAGCTGCATACTGTTGTTAAAGAATCTTTCAAAGAATCTGTTTTTAAACTAAATTATCTGCTGCCACTCATTTTGCTGTTTCTATTTGCCAAGGTTTTCTTGGATGTGGTTGAAAGCGTAAATATTCTTGTTAATAGCAATGGTCAGATAATACATTCTGATGTTGTTGGAGCTTTAAAAATGAGGACGTATCTAAGGTACGTTAATCTGTGTGATTCTGTATGTGACTAAATTTATTAAGATATTGATATCTTGAAATCACTGAAAAACTTAGGTAGTGTTTCGCTTGAAAACGAGTTTTGCGTTTTCAATATGTATGTCTAGTGGCGTGGGAGAGAATTAGGAGTTGTGAAATCCTAGTCATTCCAATAAAGGGAGAAGGGGAAGAGATAAGAAAGCTTTTAATATTTCCCAAAAAGTGGAAAGCAAGAAAAAAACATTTTCAATTTTATATATTAAAACCATTTTCCAAATTAATCATTTTCACCTTGTTCCCATCTTCCGTGCATTTTAAACTACATGAAAACGTAAAAGACAAGACTCGTTTTCAAACCAAACGCTTCCTTAGTAATTTGTTTTGGTTTTGTTATCAAAACAAAAACAAAAAGATGTTGAACATTGGACCATAGTCCTCATGATTACTGATTGTGGGATAAACATAGCCTGTTAGAGAATTTGAATAATGTTGATCATTGATATGTGATGTTTACAATAGTTAAGGTGAAAACGTTATCGACAACCTCCTCAGGTTGATTATTGAGTATTGCATGCAGAGTCATGCAAAATATCCACTGCAAAAAATTGATACCACATTGCTGAGCCACCTTATTTTAAATTTAAGGCTAACAATGTACTTCACCAATATTACTTCCCTGACTAATATTTATTCAGCTGTCAGCCTATCATCAATAAAGCTAAGCCCAAATTATTCTTAATCATCAATTCCAAAGCTTGAAAAGGCTTTCAAATTTATATACAATTTTAGAATCCCCTCTTCTCAGTTTATGAAATCAAATTGACCAAGACCTAGTTGTAATGTTATATATGACTTGTTCAGTGGAATGCCAGAATGTAAGCTTGGGCTTAATGACAGAGTACTTTTAGAGGCTCAAGGTCGTACAACAAAGGGGAAAGCCATAGATTTGGATGATATCAAGTTCCACCAGTAAGGCATTTGCATATTTTCTTGTCACTAACTGTTGTCAGCACAAATTTGGATTATTTTCTTACCTATCAAACGTTGTGAAGGTGCGTACGACTGGCACGGTTTGAAAATGATAGAACTATATCTTTCATACCTCCTGATGGGGCTTTTGATCTGATGACATACCGACTTAGTACTCAGGTATACAATTTTCATATTTTCAAATTAATATTTTGCAATGCTGTGCTGTTTTCACAGTACTTGCATTTATCCGGCTACTTAAATTATTCTTGGCTATTTTGCCTTGTACATAATACAGCACATATCTTTTACAAATTTGAATGATTGACCTATTAATGTCAAGTTGTTCTTTAAAGAGAGTTTGAGTTGGAAACCTCATGTAAAGCTGAGTTGAAAATATCATTATGAACTATTTGTCACCAGAAATTTTCTGCTTGCTAATATTTTAGCATTTCATTTACGTTGCACTATACGGTTAAAACTGTTGTTTCAGCGCTCAATTTTACTTTGTTTTTACTTTCCTCGAAAGGTGAAACCTCTAATCTGGGTTGAGGTTCAAGTTGAGCGACACTCAAGAAGCCGCATAGAGTTCTCAGTTAAAGCGAGGAGCCAGTTTAAGGAAAGAAGGTACTCTGTTATGATTTGTTCTCTGCTAATCTACCCACCTATGCTTTTAAATTTAATTATATACATTTTTCTATGCAGTACTGCTACCAGTGTTGAAATTGAAGTACCGGTACCTCCAGATTCTACCAACCCTACTATTCGGACCTCTATGGGTTCCGCATCATATGCACCAGAAAGAGACGCCTTAGTTTGGAAAATAAAATCCTTCCCAGGAGGAAAGGTATTATTCGGTTTGTAGACGTAATATTGATGAAGGCTTATGCTTGTATGGTGTATCCTGAACTTTGGTTCAAACATATTTTTGGAAGATTTTATGTTTGTGGAATGCTCAAATTTTGTTAGCTCATTTGATATATCAATAATGCTAGAGGTACCAGCATCAAAGCCTTAAACAACCTCGTCACCAGAAATAAACATATGAGTGTGCGCAACATGAAGTTATGGTTTCCACTATCAGCATTTTCGCACTCCATGGTATTATTGTGGGCTTTATAGGCAACATCCAGTTTGCACACACGCACGCACACGCCTGCGCACACACAAAGAGGGAGGGGGAGGGAGATACAAATGACACCACTAAATCCGTGTCTTATGTATTCATTAAATTGATTTGATCCATGTCTAACAATGACACTCACATTACTATTAATTATTATACTATATTTTAATTATAATTAGTTATTGATTAAACCAATCCCACAAATTAAATTGAGGTACAAATGATATGCATCTCTCTCTCTCTCCCCACACTACCATAGCTTACTAATTGTGGTACAGGTCTTTTTTATAGGGGTGCACATGGGATCGATTATCCAATGGATAGAATCAAATTCAATATAAAAAAAGTCCGACCAAAACCAATCTTATTTAAAAATCGGATCGGATCAAATTTAAATAAAAAAATAAAATCCAATTATGGCAGATCAATTAGTGGATGGTCGATAACCGCCTGAGTTTATTTTAAATTATCAAAAATTGAATGCCCACTTTTGATTCTAAAAATGGATAAATTTGATCGATTGTGATAAAATCTTTTTCTATATAGTTTTTTTAGTTCTCACTTAGTTTTGATTTGTACATTTTTCAAATTTTAATTTGAACTTTAAACTCACTACGTTTTCTCATACCTTTATATTTTAATGATTAACTAATTAGCATGTATGAAATTTAAATGTTTAAATTATATTTATTTCATTTTATTTAAAAAACTTATTGTTTCAATTGTTTAATATAGTATTTTTTGGTTCTTGCACTGCTACGTTGTTTGTATTTCTATCTAAGTTATGAACAGTTCTAATTTATTACATTAAATGCTTATAAAATAAATTTTGTGACATTTTTCTATCTAATTCAATTCAATTAGAGAATAGAAAAGGGTAAATTTGTGTACATTATATTCTATGTTTAAATTAATTTCGTCTAATTTGCGACAAAAGATAATCCATCCATTCAATTAACAAACATCATCTTATCAAACATCATTTTATTTACAATCTCAAACTTTTGATACAAACAACTATTTATAACAATGCTATAAATCCATAATATAATTTAATTAGACAATGATAATTACATATTATAGACTATATATTAAAAACAAACATTTTAAAAACTATATTAAATAGTGTATTTGATATAATAAGACCTAACATTTAATTAACAGTTTCAAACAAACGGTTCACAAGTATATCAGTTTGATAAATATTATGACAAAAAAAACCAGTATCTGATCATATCAAATCCAAGAAATTCTGGATCAGATCAGATCAGATTTATAGCTTAAGCGGATTGGATGTGGATCAAAATTTAAGGTTCAGCTATAAATTGGATCTAATCGACCGTGCAATCCTACTTTTTATATATATCCAGATGCCTGTATATCACTTTGGACACAAGTCTAAGGACAAACATATATCTGTTTAGGTTTATGAATTACATATGTATTTTCTGGTCTTCAAATCAAATATGTACCTAAAATTATAGGGAAGGAATTAGATACATTCCACTTCCGCTGCACCTCATCGACACTTCTATACTTTTTTAAAGCTATGCCATTTGAAACGAAATAAAACTTTATAGGTACGTTGTATTAGTCATGATGATCATCTTCACAAAAAATTGGTTTGTTTGGATAATCCTAGCATATTCAAACAATATTTCAAATCAATGGGCTGATATTAATTGATTTTTTAAAGGAAAAAACTAGAAATTTTGAGATGCTCTCATAATCTGGGGAGATAATGTTTTGTAATATGTAATAAACATCCATTAAATTATGTTTCATTTTGAACCGTTCAACTCTAACATTATAGAGATGCATAGTGAGGTGCAGCGAAAGTAGAGTGTAGCTAAACCGAACTCTGTGTATGTGTAGGGCAAGGATCGGCTACACCTCATTTCCTCCTCTAATTTCAACCACACATTCTGATTTAAATAATATATTTTCTCTCTCATATCATCTCATTGTATTATTTAATTCGAAATGTGGTTGAAATCAGAGGAATTTGAGATGTAGCGAGAGTGAGGTGTAGTCGATCCTTGCCCACACACACACCCCCCCCCCCCATATATATATATTGGAGATCAAGTAATCGAGTGTTGCTCATAAGGTATAAAAGTTGTGAGTTTGCTCCTAAAATAAATACGAGTAAACCAAGAGATTAATAATATGTCTACCCATTCAAACTCTGCATCATTTATTTACCAACTTGTGCACAATTACTTTTAAAAACAAAAAATCATTACTATAATAGAAAATACCTGCAATGAAATCCAAATTTAATCAGATGCAATAGCAGATGGCAACCAAATATCCTAATTTTAACGAGCTTCATTTCATCTTTCATCGAGTTTCAATTTTATTTGAGACCTGAATTTCTTTGTCCTTGACCCATAAATTTATGTAATCAAACTTTATTTGTTGCGCGAAAGGGTCAGGGTTAGGTTTTAGGTTATTAAAATTATTCGATCCTATGCACTTGGATGGTTTTGGTTCTCACAAGCTCATTTAACATTGAAACCTTTTAAGGTTTTATGATATTTATGTCACAAAATAATGTTTCTACAAAGCGAAAATTATTTTTACAGCCTTTTATGTTAAATTCGAATTCTCAAATCACTGTCTTTTATCAAAATGTAAATCGTCCCCTTATTGTAAAACGACCCTCTGTTTTTCTAATGGCCCTTTATTTTGCACTTTACAATGGACGTACCTGAATTTTTTTAATTTAGTTCTTTTTATTAAAATTTTCTTGCATTATGCTATTAAATGAGTTATGTATAATAATAACTGATATAAATTATTTGATTTTCCAAGTCTTGACATTTTTTATGGATTTGGTGGCTTTGTTGTGCATTTCATTTATGCAATGCAAGTTACTTGAAACTTTAAATTTATTTCTTCAAAAATGTCTTGCATTATGTAATTTAAATGACATGTTGTATGTCGACAAGTGTTATAAATTAATAATGTTCACAGTAATATTATTTTTATACGACTTTGGTTATTGTTAGCGTACCTGGCATCTTCTCAGCGCAAGCCACATGCTACTATTCAGTTCATTGCATTATTATAATGGAAGTTATGTAGATTTTAATTTTATATGTTTTTGCTAAAAGAACTTACTCTACATTTATAGAAATGAAGAATTTCATGCGTCGAAATGATATAAACACATTGAACATCAACAATACTATCCATTTGTGTAGTATTTGCTTCATTAGTTCATTGTGCCTTGCATTTTAGATAGTGCAAGCAACCTTAATCGCCGTCATTGCATGTAATTTGAAGAATTTGGATTTATGATTTAAATTGTTAAAAGTATGTTGTGTTGAAATTGTTTGTGATCTAGTATTGTCAGTTTTAGGGTGTAGATTTACAATATGAAAATCGTTACAGAGATTATGGCTGTAATGGGGGTTAAACATAAATCATCTTTTACAAATATCTTTTCCATCTCCAAATACAAGGAATATTCATTGACATATAAAACATTCATTAATATATTCCATTAAAAAAAATGAAATCTGCCATCAAAATCCCAAACTGAGATTTCAGAATTGACTGCAAATTTGAAAATCTTAGATTATCCTTATGGAAACCAAAATCAAAATTTTGATTCATAAGAAAATGGTAACCGAACTCTGGGACCATATGAAAACGAGATCTAAAATGTTGAATCTTGATTTGAAAACATGATTATAAGTGAATCATTTAAACGATTACATGTTGGTTACAACAACTTGCAAATCAAATCAAGAAAACTAAGGTTTCACTGGATGTTATGAGTATAATCTGCGTTCGAGAAAGAATATAACTTCGAGACTGGATAGTTCAACGACTTCTTTGCCAATGTTTACTTGTTCAATATTATCATTCTGGTAGTGTATCATATTATAAAAAGTGGGAGTCATTAGAACTGCTTGTTTTAATTGTTTGATCTTGGAGCTAATAGGAGGGTATTTACAATTTTAAGATTGTACTTATATGGGTTTAATTTTACATGGGTTGCATGCCGGGTGCAATGGGAGAAGCTAGCTATATAAGATAATTAGCATTTTAGTTGATTTTGACATGTTATGCTGACCAACTAGGACTACATGATGAGGGCAGAATTCAGCTTACCCAGTATAACTTCCGAAGAAGCTACACCAGATAAGAAGGCTCCCATTCGAGTGAAATTCGAAATACCGTATTTTACTGTGTCTGGAATTCAGGTATGCTTTCTATTTCAACATGTTTTATTTTGTTACGATGGCCTCTTATGGAACTAACAAATGTTTACATAGGTTCGATACCTTAAAATAATTGAGAAGAGCGGATATCAAGCTCTCCCTTGGGTAAGGTATATAACGATGGCAGGCGACTATGAATTAAGACTTATTACATAAAGTGTTTTTCTTCTTTTGTTTGAAGACACATGTAGCAAATTGTTTGTTCCAAAGACCAACACATATATAACAGTGAAGTACACAATCTAGGAAAATGCTACTAGAATACATTACAAAACGATGAAGTCGGATGTATTGGTTTTGTTGAGATTGCAATGGGTAATTCCATTTATAGCTATATTTGTAACCTTTTGAGCTTTTTTTTTTCCTTCTTCACACTATTGCTTATAATTTCCTTGTGTAATATATGTATATGAAGTCTTGAATGAAATATGTAAATCGTGATACTTGTCACCTCTGTAATTTTACAGCTTGAAGCTTAGCGTGAAGTCATCTTTAGAATTCTTATAGTTTTGGATTGATTTATGGTTCAACTTTCTTTTTAGCTGAAGTATTTCCGGCTGAGCTATTCGTTTCAAGCAATTTTTGTGAGAGTGATACATTGCCTAGTTCTTGGTGCTGTGTATATTCGTGCAAATCCTTTTTAAGTGGCAACTAGATAAATATCCTTTTATGTTGTCCGTATTTGGCTTCTGCTCTATGCTACTTTGCCCGGCTGGAAAACTTGGTAAAATGTGCGAAAAGGTACAAAATGTGGATATCGGGGGCCAATTCGGTAATTTTATATGAATTTGTGGTGGGGACGTACGAATTTCATCTCTCTTCCCTTGGATTTTGACAAAAAGAAAAGCAGGTGCTCAAGCATTTTTATAAAAATTGTTAATGGATGGACATAAAGTAAGGAATTTTGAAGAGTAAAACTTGTGGGGCCTACGAACCCTAGAACATTTTGATTTTATTTTTGATTTTATTTAAAAATGGTTTCTCTTGCCTCAAATTTGAACTGAATAGAATTTTGCAAACTACCATATATCGGTTAGCAAAATCACAATTGATGGAAATTTAGCATGCATTATATACCACCACTATCAATATTTACTAGTAGGTGAAATATAGCGACAATTTTTGGATCCAATTGTGAAGTTCTACAAATATCTTAATGAGATCACAAGATTGGGACAAAATTTAGTATGTATTATCATTTGTAAAGTTTGGAATGTTAAGGTTATGAGTTCGAATCTCACTGACAATCTTTCATATATATTTATTTTTATTTTTACTTTTGTTATGTGTTTTCTCTTTTAATATCAATAAATCAAATGTCAACGGTCATTATTCAGGTTGTAAGATTTTTATATTGATTCTAAAGATCTTGGGTTCAATCCTAGAACACCAAATGAGTGTTTGTATAAATTAACCGTCACTTTCATCTATAAAAAAAGATATATCGAATGGACTCATTGTTTCAATTTTTATATAACTTTTGCTTACTTTATGTATATTTCTTTTTAAATATTTGAAAATAAAAATCTATTTCGCCTGATCATATGTAAAATCTTTTTTAGGTGACATTTAAATGATGTTCCATTTTTTTTTCATACATGAAGGATTTTTGAAAAAGATTATTACAGCAAAAAATCAAAGATTATACATATATATCTTTGTAGTTTTAAATTATTTTGATATAGAATTCAATGTTTTGAAGTCATTATACAATTTTCAATAATTTTTTTTTATCAAATTTAAAACAACTAAAGGTAAATATTTGATTATTTCATATAGTAAATATGAATTAAGCATGATAATAATAATAATAGCAATTAGAATCCAAAAATTTTGGTAATGCGTAAATTTACCAAAATGTATATTGTATTATTCTTGTACAAACCTTTGATGTTCCATTTATCGATGTATCAATTTATTAGCACTCGAGATATCACTAACTATTTTCATCATTTGCAGCAGAAGTTTTGAGCAAGGTATATTTGAATTGACGATATAAAAGGAAGATGGGTAAGTTCCAATTTCTAGTGGATGTCCGTTGATATCATCCCCATCTTTGTGGATCTTTTTTTCTTAACCTTTATAGGATTGTATTTTGAGATTTTAAAGTCCTTGCTGCACCATGAAAAAGCATCAAGGAAATGGGTCAATAATGCTAAGAATTTGTTTTACTACCTATAGTGTAACTAGCTGTTAGAGCTTTAGCTAATGCTTCAGAAAACCACACAAGCATTTAATTGAACACTTTGCAAGCAACCTTAACTCCAACATCAATCACCAGTGCGCTAATCGATTCAACCACTTTGTCAGCACAAACCCTGCAAAATATTGATGAGGAAGACAAGTAGTTGAAATCAACAGTTAATTGAATATGTGTTGGGGTTGAGTGTGCACATGTGCATGTGTATGTGCATGTGTACACTTGTTGGCAAAAGATAAAAACTAAATGTAGCTTTTGATTTGAATTTTAGGGCTGTTAAAATAATTGTTTGATAAGCTGGCAAGTGAATTATATGTCTCTAATAATAAATTAAATAGGGGTGTAGTTTCGAGAGTGAATTGTAGAATCATGAAGTTATTGAATTAATAAATTTTTATCTTTTACTTTCTAAAATCTACCATTTTTTACCTTCTTGTGTATTCTTTTACTTTTCTCTTCTGTTTTTTAATCTGTCACCATTGTTGTTCATTCATCTCCATCTCTCTTGCCTTTTCCCTATAGCACTCCTAGTTGTTAATCTCTTTTCTTCTCTAGTTTCTTGTTCTACCTCTAAATGCTTACTGTGTTCAACTTACATCATTTTCAAATACAAACTCTCTGAAAATACTACATGGCAACAAGATTCATGATGAAGAAAAAGTGCCCTAACATTTTGGCATTAGAGCAGGTTAGTGAATCTCTAGTCCACCATTATAATTCTGGAGAAGAGGAGGAAGAAGATAGTGTTATATAGAATCATCAAAATTCAAAGTTGATTTTGAATTATGGCACAGACAAGATGTTATCGATGACTGGACAATAGTTTCAGTCATAAGTTTAGACGAATCAACTCAGGATTTGCAGCATTTTATTCAAGAACTGCATCAAATACCCAAGAACTGTTTGTTAAGATAGATAACATCGCCGATACTTTAGATTAAGTTGTGCTTGAATTCAAGGAAATCAAAAACGTATACCCGAAACAAAGTCCTCATTCACTATTGATTGTTGCAACCCCTCCAAATCAAGATCATACCTAAATCATTAGTTCCCATATGAATGAAAACACTTATGTATGAGTGTATGTTCCTCCAAATAGAATTAAGGGTGCACCCCAGGGAAATTATATAATTTGATTATATAATTTAACTCGTATAGTGAATCATTTTCGAAATAAAGTAACCTGTTGAGGTGCAGAATTGGATTGACACATATGAGCATAACTTCGGAGATTTAGAGTTGGAGGGATGCAATGAATAAGAAGTTAGCATCTAGGAAACTTCATGGAAGAGCGATGGAATACTGTGAATATAGCTACTCCCGAAGATCAGTTTACTTGGGAGTTGTTCAAGGCTCGATTTGAAGAGAAATTTACCCGATTGCCCAGAAGTCAATATTGTCTAAATATATGTTGAGTTAAAATAGGGAGAGAAAACTATTTTTGAGTATGCAGCTAACTTTGATATGCTGTCGAAGTATGGTTTGTCTTTCATCGACACTTCATTGAAAAAGAACAAGAAGTTTATAGTTGGCCTGAATGCATATCTAGAAGAGAGAATATAGGCCATATTGATGAGACTTTTGAGAAAGTAGTAGAAAGGGCTATGACGTAAGAGACTTTGTACCCTAAGACAAAGTTTGAAATCATTATTCCTAAAGAAGAGCCAAAGTCACAAGTGGGCTGGAGAGGCAAGAGGAAATGGAACAACAAGGAAAAGAAGCAGTCTAAGGAGAGAACGACCAAAAGAAAGGCAAGTGGAAGCCTATCTGCTTTAATTGTCATGAGAAAGGTAATCTTAATAAGAACTGTAAGGCTCCAGAGAGTGGGGAGAGGAAGTGCTTCATATATGATAGGGATGGAAATATGAAGAATGTCTGTTTAGAGTTGCAAGAGGAGTAAGCAGGATGTGATTGCTTATGCACTGAATGTTGCTCCTACATCATCGACTGCTCCATCGATGAAGGGAAAAAGAAGGGCATCATTATCCAAGGTACGCTTTATGTTTATGATATGCATACATGCATTTTATTTAACATTGATATATTATAACATTTATATCCAATAACCTAATGAGTAGGTTAGACCTAACACATGACCTATTAGACAGACCTTTAGTTGTTTCGAAATTAGTGGATGATTCGGTCAACTTGAGTGTGGTTTGTCAAAACTTAGTGTTGTCAAGTCATGGATGCTTGTTTGCTTGTGATTGTTTTGTTTTGGGTTCTGTTAGGTTCAGTATCTTTTTTGGGGTTGGAGTGACTAAATAGATGTGAAATTTTGACGAATGGTGAGGTGCACTTGACGACGATAGGGGCAGAAAGGTAAGCATAGGCTAGAGTTAGGCCGTGCACATGAGAATGCAATTATGGTTAGCTTTGTGTATTCGTTTTAGATCTCGCACGAGGAGTTGTCATCATTACCCATAGTGAGGGAGTATTCAGTGGTGACTGGATTACCACCTCGTAGAGGGATTTAGTTATTATCGACCTAGCGAAGGATGCTAGGCCAATGTTATATCTTTGAGGAGGATAGTATTCAAGGAGCAATGAGTGATGGAGGTGCAAGCGAATGACCTCGAGGGATCATTCACAAGAGTATATCTAAGTGGAGGGGGGAGTACATATAAGATTCACATAGTGGGCGGATGACCTTTTGAGATAGTCTAGCGTATTGGGAGCTAAATGAGATAGTACCAGGGTTTGTAGGCAAGATTCTTCTCTTATTGAAAGTATAAGGGAAGTACAAGATGCACTTAAGGATTATGACAGAGGTACTAAGGAGACATACCGGCTTAGGAGTAGTGTTTCTATTATAGATACGATTTGAGTATATTACTAGTTATGATTTTCATCCGAGATGTGAGCTAGTGACAAAAGTTTTGGCAAGCTAGATGATTAGACCTACTCTGGTAGAGCGAGTCAGAGCTAGTCGAAGGTGGATACTAGACTAGCGAGGATCATTGCTAAGATAGAGAGAGAGAGGTAGGGTCAAAGGCCATGAAGTAGTAAGGAGTTGACCGAGGGGGTTGACTTCGTGAGGATGATAGGTCGTTTATGCCTAATATTGATGGATTTAGGAATGAGGTACTATGAGTGTACCACCATTCGAGATTAAGTATGTATCCTAGTGATAATAAATTGTATAAGATGGACATTTTATTGGAAATGGATGAAGGAGGACGTCATGATTAAAGCGTATGAGCTGTTAGTATTGGAAGCTAGGCAGAAGAAGTCTAGTGGGTTGTTACAACTAATAAGGATTTCCTGGTGGAAGTGGAAATGGATATTGATGGACTGCCAAGGATTGGAGGAGGGTATGGTAGCCACTGTATCATAGTCGATAGATTGATGAAGAGTGCCAAGTTTATACCCACTCTCTATCTAAACCGGTATGGGAAGCATGTAGTTGTTGTTTGGATCAGATCTAAAGTGTTTTTTGAGTGATTTCTTCATTTTGGTGAGTGATTTATATCCCTCACTTTACTATATTATTGATATGGTAATCGGTGATACTTTTAATGATTTTAAGGTTAAAAATATGATTTTTACTAGATCATTGAATTTATTTAAATAGTTTGAATTTAAGATTACGCTATTAGTTAAATATATGAACATGAATATAAACCGTTAGAAGAGAATTTTAAAGGGTTTTTAAACAGTGGCAGAAATTTTAAAATGCAAGCATTTGAAGTTAATTGAATTTACAGTGCAATGTATGATAAATTTATTCAGGCAAATAAATTATAGAATAAATATGCTATTGTACTAATGTATATAATTTGCATTATGTGATATACATACATATACATATGTAGTATCTAAATGAAAAAATAATTTTATCAATTATTTGATGCGCCTATAGTATACATATTAAAACTGTCGTCTTTAAGAATTTATATGATGCATTAATATATATTAGTTGTCTGAGTTTACTTATGAACTATGTAATTAATTTAAATGTGGAGGCTTCAACATAAAATACTGAGGAAGAATTGAGAAAATTTTGGTAAGTTATTGTAAATTTTTTAAATTAGGTATTTGAAGGTGAAATGGCATGAGAAGTTAATAAAATAATGATAAATCAATAAATTATAGAATTTCAAAGAAAAAAAATCTAGACTTGGAGAAAATTAAGGAGAGTGGAGAAAACTCCTAGAAGTAATAAGAGAGCTTTCAATTCTTCCACTTTATTATTAGTTAATAGAATCGAGCGAACGGGGAAAAGGATAATAAACCAATCGAATGAATTGTCTAAATATTATGGTGTTGGTTCGAGATAACACGAGGAATGAAATATTGATGAAAGATTTCACTAAATATATTTTCTAATTTGAATTGTCGTAAATGTATCTTTATATTATTATATTTCAGAATTGTTCTATATGTTCCAATTGATTTAGTTATAAATTGTTTAGCTTTTATAACTGCATTGCTTCGTCTTGTGTGGTACTTATTAATTATAAAGCAATTACCATTTGCAACAAATATTACAATACAATTGCTCCTTTCATAGTACAAAAATGCATTTCTTTCTCTGAATATTCCCCTGCCATGCCCCTTTTAGAATGCCTCTTTTGTGTGTTTCTTTCGTGTCCGCAAAAAAGCACCCTCATTAAACCAACATAAGAAAGAAAAAAGCATTACAGGAAACTTATAGAGAAATCAACACACCCTCGCTGGATTGTACTATACCTATCTGATCCGATCATGTGAAGGGCATATGAATATGGAAAAATGTGTGCTATATCTTGCTTTATAAAAAGTACTTACAATGAGATTTTCATACTGCTTCGTTGATGGTTTATGAAAAGTTAGGGAATCCTATTTAGATTAGTGTTGTTGCACCAATAAGAAACAAAGTCAAACATTATCTAAAGCATAACAATACCAACCAAGGTTAGATATTTAGTTTCCGTTTTGGTCATCATTTTTTTTTAAATTTCGGTTAAGTTTTGGAATTTCCGAAATTTCCGCCTTAATTCCGATTTGTGAATTCCGATACTTTTTTGTAAATACGCAAATAAATATGAAATACTAATAGTAAATTATAATAAATAATTCAAATGACATAAAAGATACAAAACATATAACATAAATTTTAATATCAAAAACTATTTCTTTGAGCGTCATATAAATTATGTCCATTAGTGTCTTCATCTTGTGTCAGATTATTATATGCTGGAAAAACATATTGCTGCATGCGATCTGAATTTGAAAATGTTGTCATCATATTATCAAATGGTGGGGGTTCATCTTTGTTACTTGATGATTTAGCAGTATATGGTTGGTTTAATCCACAAAACGAATAACCTTCGGTATAGTCAGATGCAGAATACCTATAACTAGGGACATTGTTAGAAGTATACTTGCCATCATAATTACGTTGATCTCTATGTTCAAATGTTCAAATTTCTATCTCTTCATCCACTATAGTCATTTGCATCTCTTCTTGAATAATTTTGGATAGATATTTGAGAATCACCAAAAGCAGAACCTAACACCATAACCACTAGAACCAATACGATCACCACCAGCATTACCTGAATTATCATTGGAGAAACTATCATTTCAGCATTTTTTGTAGATACATTATCATTATCTGATCAAGGATCGTCGCTTCTATCATCAAGTAGTGGATTCTTAATTTCTCCGGTCCATTTTGCAAGTGGATCCTCCTCATGAAAGATGTAATCTAGATCAATAAGTTGATCAGTTGTATGTTGTCGTTTAGCATGCCATACTCTCAGTCGCATATTATAATGTACAAATACCAGTTTTTCCAAGTTTTTCATTTTTATTATGTTTCTTAACTTCGTGTGATTCACTGCAAATGTTATCCATTTTCTTTCACAGTTTGAAGAAAAACCATTTGGCTAAAAATACACATTACTAAGCACGTTGAATTTGGAGCAGCTTCTCTGTCAATTATTGACCATCACATAGCTGGAAGACATGACTTAATTGCATGTTTTGCTTTCTTTACTTTCATATTCTGCTAGATCCTACTTCTGACCGTTGTCTCTCTTCATTCATAAAATTTTCTTTACTTTCCTGAAAGGTCCGTCGAACTTCTCTGTTGTCTTCACTTCCATCACTACCGGTATATTAATTTTGTTGATCGAGCACACATTAGCTCTTCTTGCATGCATTGTTATTCAAGCTTCCTTTGATTTCGCTTACTTCTCTTTTTATTCAGATGTTCCTGTATACGTTTTTTGACTTCTTTGGAAACAGTCGGATATACTGCTACATCGCATGTCTGTCATGCTAAATATTCTTTCATACGTGTTATACCACCACTGGAAATTACTTTGTGACAATAGTTACACTTGTTTTTCCTTTTTTCACTAATAAGCGTCATACAATAATTCCAAACAATATCATGATTTTCCATAATCAAGTACCTAAATTAGAAACAAAATAATTTCAACATTTAATTACTCAATATTAATACATTTGTATGCAAATTAAACAGTCCTAGCTTTGTTAACAGTATTTTGCATGATAATATATTATTTTATTAAATATTAGAGAGTTAACCAAATCCATTTATACGTATATTTATCCTTACTAATACCTAGTGCTCCATAATTCCTAATCAAATATACAAAATCCAATCATTTGAAACCCGATCCAAGTACTTTAAACCCTAATTATTTTTAAACCATAATTATCAATTGCTTCATAATCCATTTACTTTAAACTCGGCCCAATTATTCTACATTAACCCTAGTCTATAATCATTGTTCTCAAATTAGCCTTATGTAGGAATTTGTTTTGCCTTAGTCAACTTCGATTCGAAAGCAAATCGGAAAATAAACCCGTGTCACTGCATGCTAATCGATTCGAGATTGATGTTGAAGCTCGAATGATGGTGCTGAGCTCGAGATTGACGATGATGAACCAAAACCAAAGATTGAGTGAAGAGGCAACCAGAGATTAATCTGGTTATATAGAGAAAAATGGATTCCAAATCACATGATTTTTCTATTTTAGATTTTTTTTAAAGCCAGACAAGAATTTATTGAGAGCACTGAAGTTCAATTATTCTTCGTTTTATGATTTGTATCACATCATTTTGCTGTAGAAGTTCCCACTTTTATACTTTTTGATTTTTTTATGAAGAAAACCAAGTTCGGTTTTCTAGTGAAGTTCCGATTTGGTACACATCGAAACTAGACTAAGATGGCCGAAACTCCGACGGCAGTACTTTAGAACCTGATATCAACTATGAAAATATAATCTCTTGGCCAAAGACTACTAGTCACGTGGAGGGGTGGTATGTGTCTATATATATATATGTGTGTATGTATGTATTAAAGAGAGATGGGATCCATAGCCAATGCATGTGTAAGGACATTGAGTATGTCATAAAGAATATATTTTTGTGTACCTAGATCATAAAACATCGTCTTGAACCTTGATTCTTTAGACCAAAACCTTTACTAGAAGCTTGATACATAAAAATTTAAACACAGAAATATCATAAAAGGAGAAAGTTCATAAGTATCAAGTCATAAGTTTAGAATTTGGTAAGTTAGCTTAACATAATTAGACAATGATTAAGTTTTGGAAAGATAAATAGACCTTAAGTTTGTTAGTAGACTAGAAAAGCAACTTGAGTGTGCTGGCAGACTGTAAGGTTGAGCTAGTAAGGTGTTAACTAATCCGATCAAATGAGGCGTGGATGTGGTGAAGCTCCATGCAATAAGAATTTTGAACAAACTTAGAGAGAAGGAGGTTTAAATTAAGATGTGTTTCAAACAAGTGGTAATTAGTTCTTGTGCTAAATTAAGATCAAAGGAGATAGGACAATTTTTGATTCTAAACTCGGGAGATCAAACACTTTTTAAGCCAACTTTGTAATAGGATACGTAAATCATAATCTCCATTAGTGAAAAATATCCTTTTTTAATAAACTAAATTTCCTAGTGGAAAATTCTTTCTCGATACAAATGTTACAATTAATAGGTTTTGTATAGGATGCATACTGATCTGCTAGTAATAATAAAAATTTTCAATGAATAATAAACAAATAAAAATACATACCAAGCAGCAATGATGTTTATTTATAGACAAAATAAAGTAGCAAAAATGAAAGAGGAAAATGCATAAATTTGAGTAAGCTTTGATCAACTATCAAAATAACACATAACAAAAGGTGGGTGGGTGCTAGGGCCATTTTCTTTATCATTGATCTTATGGTCACATTTACTCAAGAATGCTAGAAAAGAAGTTGTAGCTTGAAGAAGTGAGTGTTTTGGAAATCAAGTGGGTGTATAACAAGGAGAAGGAGAGATTCGAGCAAATTCAACTCAGAGAATAAGAATGAATCACTGCAGGAATTGAAGAAGGTGAATATAAACTGAATAAGCAAGAAAAAATGAAAGTAGATGAGCAATAGATTTTTAGAAAATTGAAAATAAATTATTATTAATTCAATAAGTTCACGATTCATCAATTCACTCGACACCCATATCCACCAGCCTGCTCATCAAACAATTGTCTAAACAACCCTAAGATTGGAACCAAAAGTTATAAACTGGTTTGACTATACACTTGTGCATGTGCACACTCACTCCAAACACTCATTTAAGAAATTGTCAACTTCAACTATATAATCTTATCTTCCTCACCAATATTATATAATTTTGTGCTGCATGGTTGGTAAATCGATCAGAACACTGTGATTGGTGCTGAAGCCTTGGCTGCTTACAAGGTGTTTGATTGAAAGCCATTATGAGTTCCTAAAACATCAACTGAAGCTCTTCCTTTCCCCTTCAAAGATTGACCTTGTCTCAAGGTCAAAAGTGGGACATGCCGCTATGAGGTTCCAATACTCTTCATATGTTGCTTCCTCCTTGATTCTATTCTTCCATTCAACCAATACAATGGTAGTTGCTTTATTATTTTCTACATCAATTTCTATCAAGGATATATTTTGTCTCTTATATTATCTCATTTGAAAAACTAGGTAAATTATCTTGTAATATAATATCCAATCCAATTTTCTTCTTTGATTATGAAACATGAAACACGTCATGTATTCTAGATCCCACTGGAAGCTGAAGTCCGTACTAGGGAACTGTTCCAATCAGTTCTATGATTTGATATGGTCTATAATATTTTATAGAAAGTTTATATGTTTTTTGTTGACTGACTGTTATTTGCCCATATGGTTGCAATTTCAAATACACCCAATCATTGACTTCAAAATTTCTTTCACTCCTCCTTAATTCTAATACTTATCATTCTATTCCAAGAAGTATGCAGGTTGTCTTTAATCATTTGTATTACAATATCCCTAGAAAAGAGAACCTCTTCTACCATGGGTAATTTAGTCGTATGAGATTTGTAGTGCATGATATTTGGAGGTGCTCTTCTATAAACTACCTAAAATGAGTGGTATTAGTAAATGATTTCCATGTAGTATTATACCATAATTCAGTCATGGTTAACAAATTAAACCACTCATTGGGCTTATAACATATAAAACATCTTAAATAGCATTTTATAGCATTGTTAATAGCTTAACTTCCCCATCAGATTGAGGGTGGTAAGCTAAACTCATAGATAATGTACGCCCCGGTTATTTGAAGAGCTCTTGCCAAATCATGCCAGTAAATAAGGACTCTCTATCACAAACTATTGGTTTTGGTAACCTATGTAGTTTGTAAACCTATTAAAGAAAAATAGTACTACCTGTTGAGCTGTGTATGTGTGATTGAGTGGAAAAAATGAGCATATTTGGACAATATATTAGCAATCATGTATATAACAGTATATGACTTACTTTTGGGTAAATTAGTACAAAAATCCATACATATCACTCCAAATTTATTCAGGAATAGGTAATGGTTGTAGAAGGCCTAGTGATGGTACATTCCCTAATTTCATCCTCTGGCGGATATCACATTCTCTGATGTATCTTCTTGTTTGCTTTTTCATTCCCTTCCACTTAATTTTTTGGGTTTGTGAAGTGTTCCCTTGTTTCAAAAATGTCCACATAATGGTGTGGCATGTTATTCTGAATTAATGTTCTAGTAAGACTTGAATTAGAGTGATTAATAAATAATTTTCCTTTATAAAAGGTTAAACTATCCATAATTTGATACTTGTTGGTATTCAACCTTCCCATCTTTCAGTCCCTAAAGATTATTTGATAAAATTTTGAGTTTTTAATTTTTTTTTCTTCTTTGAGTTTATATACTAATGGACTATGTACTATAGTAATAGAGCTTGTACAGAGATCTTCATATGTAACATTTCTCCTTGATAATGCATAAGCAACAACCTTCTATTTACCAACCTTGTAATCGATTATATAATCAAACCCATGAAGTTTTGCCAACCACCTTCCCTATTTACTTGTATGTATCTTCTGATTTAATAAATATTTGGGGCTCCAGTGAGCTGTTCTAATGTTGAACGTTCTACCTAGCAAATACTGACTCCATTTCTTGGTAGCTAAAATCGACGCTAGTAATTCTTCTCCATAAGTTGACAGATTTAAAAAAAATTCTTGTAAGTCCCTTACCGATATATACAATGTCTCCCTTCTTGTAATAAAGCTACTCCTATTCCAACCCCACTGGCATTGCATTTTATGATAAACTCCTTGTTAAAGTTAGACATGGCAGGAATAGGTGGTTTAGTTAATTGCTCTTTAGGTTTTCTTAAAGCTAAAGTGGCTTTTTTATTCTATTGAAAAGCATTTTTCTTAAGAAGCTTAGTTAGTGGTTTAGCTTTGATTCTATAATTTCTTATGAACTTTCTGTTACAACCAGTGATGCCTAGAAAAACCCTTAATCCTTTAATATTCTTAGGTATATGCCAACCTTGAATAGCAGAGACATTTTGTGGATTAAGTTTATTCCCCGCCTTGATATAATATGAATTGTTCTTGGGAAATTAGCATTTTATAAGCTTTATTACTAGTTTACTGTCTTATAAAACTCGAAAAAGCTGAAATAAATGATGTGAGTGATCTTGCTATATTCTGCTATAGATTAAAATATCAGCAAAAAAACTAAGACAAAATTTATTAAATAATTGTTAAAAATAGTATCCATAAGGCATTGAAATGCGGATGGAGTATTGGTCAAGCCAAATGGCATGAGTAAAATTTCATAGTGGCCTTCATGGGTCATAAAGGCTGTTTTATGAACATCCTCTTCACACGTCCTAATTTAGTGATATCTAGACTTTAGATCAAGCTTGGTGAAGAATTAAAACCCATGCAATTCATCAAAAAAGTAAGAGGAATAAGGAATTTGTCTTTGATAGTATGCTTGTTTAAACGTCTATAATCCACAAGGAGTTCCTATGTACCATCCCTTTTTTACCAGACCACTGGTGATGCAAATGGACCGATAATAGCTCTAATAATTCTGACAACAAGCATTTCATTGATCATCCTCTCCAACTCATTCTTGATAGGATGAGGAAGTACATACAGTCTTAAACAAGTTGTCTTAGTCTTTGATAAGAGTGGAATCTTATGGTCACGTTCTCTTGATGGTGATAGTTGACTCAAGTGTTGCATAATTTAAGGGAACAGTTGTAAGAGGGCGTGTCTCTAGATGTAATTGTGATGAAGTTTCTTCAACTCTATAACATTCTGAAGGTTGATTCCTTGGTAATTCTTGTATCTTCATACATTGTAATATAAGTGACAAATGTCCCTGCTTAAGTTCCTTATTAATCTTCTTCCCATCAACTATAAAAGTGTCTTGTACATATATACCTTGCCAAGTATAGTCATGGTTTTTATATGTGAATTTAACTTGTTGTTTTTTAAAGTTAAGCATGACATAATCAAGCTCCTTAAGCCATTAAACATCCAATACTAGCTAACATGCTTTCATCTGTAACAGTTGAGTGTGATAAATTCCTAATTCTTACAGTTTTTCCCTGTTGTCTAATGTTACTTCATAGTCGTTAAGTCACTGGTAGCTTCAGCTTCTTTGCAGTTTAGTATTTAAGATACTATAGGTTGATCCAAAATATACTAAAATGTGAAGTTTGTGATTTCTTATACATCGCTGAACTCAAATAGTGTTGAGTGATGGTATGCCACAATCTGATTGTAAAGAAATGTTGCAATTATGTTCCTTGATATCTTCAAGTTCTTCTTCTTCTTCTTCTTCTTCTTCTAATTTAGAATTTTCTAGATCATTGTTTTCTTTCTCTAAGGTCATTATTCCTTCCATAATGTAAACTTGTTGATTCTTGCATTTATGTCTAGGATGCCATTTCTCATTGCATCTATAACACCAAGTTTATTTCTTTATGCAATAATCTTATCAGGGGTAAGTCTTTTCATTTTGGCCAACTTTTCAGTTGTGATGGTGTTAACATTTCTTGAGTGAGTGTCAGGTTGGGAAGATGCTTCATTTCTTGTCACCAAAGCGGGTATATAACTTTTTGAGGATGATATTAGGTTGCTGAAATGAGTATTATGTTTAAAACTTTTCTTGGATATCATCCATATTTGACCTCAAATATTTTTTTCTAAAGAGACAAATTCTCTATATTCTACTGGTCTTGAAGATGGTACATTATACCCGATTTCTTCTTTTATCCCATCTATAAATTTTTCAAAATGGAACCTTAAGGGTAAAGTGTCAATCAATCCTTGCAACTGCTCAAACTTATTCGGATAAGCAAGGATAATGGGTTTGTTGTTTTAGACTAGCTAATGTATCATATGGTCACATTTTTAGGGGTTTAAATGTGTTTAGAATTTCCTCTTTGAACACTTTCCACTAATCACAGTTTCTGATATTATTTGTGAACCAATAATACCACTGATGTGCTTCTTGATGCAGGTGGAAAGAACATGTTAGAACCTTCTCATATTCTGATGCATGATGATATATGAATATTTTCCTAACTTACTTGAGCCATTCAACTACATCATTGCCTCCATAAAATATAAGGAATTCCAATTTGAGAATAGTGTTTTGCTGGAAAAATTCCTTGATTATTTCTAGGCATTTCATAATAATTAGGGTTCTAGAATTAAGGTTCAGACCGGGTTGTGTTTGAATTTGAGGTTCTTGATTGCTTCATGGAGAAGTTCTTTGAATAGGTTGCACATAAACTTTTATAGAAGTGTTTCCACTAATATGTGAACCGATAATTTAGGTTGGGTCTTTATATGAAGTGGTCGCATCATTCATTAGTGAATTAGAATTTATGGATATGTTCTTAATTTCTTTGAGTTCAAGCAACCATGCATTGGGGACGTTATCAATCTTAACTGATAGTTTGTCAATAGATTGATGTAGTTCTTGAGTGGCATGTTACAATTCTTGGGTTGATTCTTGCAAATTCCTGATGGAAACTGGTGTCCTATCATTGATAAATCTTGTTTATGCTATAACTTGGATCTTTCCTTGAATTTTGATGATTCCATAACACCGTCTTTTTTGTCCTCTTCTCCAGATATAACATGGTGGATTTGAGGTTTAGTAAAGTTACCTTCTTTAATACAAGAATGTTAGGGCCCTTTTTCTTCATCATTTATCTAGTGGCCTTGTTTACTCAAGAATGCTTGAAAAGAAGTTGTAGCTTGAAGTCAGCGAGGGAAAAAGCGAAAGTTTTAGAAATAAAGTGGGTGTGTAACAAGAATAAGGAGTGGTTTGTTCCAAATTTAACCCGAAGAAATAATAATGAATTACTATAAGAATTAAAGAAGATGAATATAAACTGAATAAGCAAAAAATGACATTAGGTAAGAAAATAAGAAACAAATTTTTTGAAAATTGAAAATAACTTCTTATTAATTCAGCGAGTTCACGATTCATCAATTCACTCTACAGCTCTATTTATGTACTATTAGAGATATATAATCCACATACCAACTCATCAAACAATTATCCAAACAACCCCAAGATTGGAATCAAAAGTTTAAGTGCTTTTAGCTTTTGCTCATATATGTACACATGCACACAAACACACTTGTGCATGTGCACGCTCACTCTAAGCACTCATTTAAGAAAATTGTTAACTTCAACTATCTAACCTTATATTCCTCATCAATATTCCATAGGGTTTTTATGCTAATATGGTGGCTAACACAATCAGAACACCAATGATAGGTGCTAGAGCTAAGAGTGCATGCAAGCAGTTTGACTAAATGCATGTATGAGTTTCTGAAGCAGCAATTGAAGCTCTAACAACATGATTTAAATATTTACCAATTTCATGGAAATTAGATAATAATTCAACTTACTCTTCTTCATCATCATTTTATCGCTCTTCTTCATCATACAATAACAAAACTTAAAGTGATTAGAAGGGCTTGAATGCCTAAACGCAAAATTTAATGTATTAAGAAACATAAATTGATAATTTGGTGGAACCACCTTTACACATATAAAACAATGGCGGTGAATCAATGAGGATGAGAATCAATCAGTTCAAGATAAACGATAGTCAATAGACGTGGACATGAATTACAGATCAATAACTAGAATGAGAAATCGATTCAAATTAGAGATGGAGAACGTCTATGTAAATTGAAATAACAAATTAGAGCACATCACGAAGACCGCTTTATTAGAAGATGAGGGATAGTTTGACCAGGGAGTGTAAGTTGTATTCACATTTGAAAAGAAAAAATTTGGAAGTGGTAAAAGGTTTCATATAACAAATATTGTTACAAATAAAATTACATCATACACTAATAATGATATTTATAGTAACATGTTGACTGCAAAAAAACCCGAATTATCTAAAATAAATGATAATTGCTTTTGGTAGTATAGATTATGCCATATCAATGAGATATGATTGCACAAGTTAACATATGAAGAAGGTCTTCATTCATTTGATTTGAAATCATATAAACTAGTGTATTGTGCCCCATAAGGGATGGCCAAATAGACATTTAGTGAGAGCAACGAAAGAGTTAATAAACTATTATGACCGATACATACAGATGTATATGATCCATTATTTATGACTACCAAAGCCAGGTCCACTTTGTCACATTTACTGATGATTTATCTAGATAAGGACATATGTGTCTTTTTGAAACCTAATAAGAGGTCAATGATATACTTGTAAAATATAAGATGGAAGTAGAAAATCAAACATGCATAAATACTTTGATTTGATCGAAAAAGTGTGTATCTTAGATATGAGCTCCAAGAAAACCTAAAAGAGAATAGGATTCTCTATTGTTTTCCTCATCATATTCCACAACATAATGATGTCTTGGAAAGGAAAAATCAGATTTTGTTAGCCGTGATTCAATTACTAATGAGTAAACATGAGTTACATCTTTCTTTTAGGTTATATGTACTTAACAGTGAAATGCATATGTTGTATTTGATTTTATCTAAAATTATGCTTATGAAATCCATATAAGATATATACTAGAAAGAAACATCATCTTAAATGTATTAACATACGTGGTTGTTCAACCAATATTAAGAAGCAAGCCCCAGTAAACTTTAAACTGGATCTGCTTTGTATAAGTTTATATGCTATCCTAAAATTTATGTGGATACCTATTGTCACAACGAGGAAGAAAGGTCATTATCTCTAGACATGACACCTTCATTGGGTAGGAATTTCTTTCTATAGAAATTAGTTGGAGTATGATAGACTTGAATAAGATTCAAGGTTCCAACATGGAGAACGATGTTTATAATATTGGTTTGACTGTACCTAAAGAGATAATTTATTAGAAGGTCTTATAGGGAATATCGTGCATCAAAGAGATAATGAGGGTACACCATCGATGGAGAGAAAAATAATTATACCATTCATGATTGTAATCTCCTTAGGTATTAATAAGACTATAAAATAAAGATTCTTCCTTAAGGCTCGATGCTATGAAGTTCAAAATGGATTCTATGTACACTAACAAAGTCCGACTTTAGAAGATGTGCCTGATAGGATGATACTCATCAGTTTTAAGGAGATATTCAGTATGAAGATTTAGCATAATGGTAAATAGTAAAGGAAGGTTGGTGAAAAGAGACTTTTGTCCAAATGTAAAGTGTAGATAATGATGCAACATTTTCACTAATCATCTTGTTTAATTCCATTTGGGTTCTACTTGTGATCATCACTTACTATGATTATGAAATATGGTAAGAGGATGCAATTTTTTTCTAAATAATAATATAGAAGAGATTATTTATGTATAACATCCAAAGGATTTCAAAACTAGTGGGAGCAATAATAAGGAATGTGGGTTTTTAAGATAATTTGTTATCATAAACAAGCTTGTAGAAGTTGGAATAAATGTTCTGAAAAGACAATCAAATGGTTTGGTTTCAATCAAAACAGAGAGGAAGCATGTATCTATAAGAAATAATAAAAACTACTATTAGTGTTAGGTAAAAATTTGGTTCTAATCTATATGCAGTCAAAGATAATCAATGATATTTGAGTAAGGCAAGTCTTTTAGTCAAGTATGCTTGTATTAAGTCCATGTGAAGTCATTTATACAAAGAGGAATTTGTTTCAGTCCTTGATCTTAGAGTCATAATTTCTGTTTGATATAATGACCATTAAAGTCCTAATCTCAAGCTTTTTTATTGTGCACAAGAGAAAATGAAAAATGAGAGAGAAGTACAATCCAAAATTTGCCTCTTTCTATTGGGGGTGCATGCCTATTTATTGATAATTGGATCTCTAGATCTTTGACATGTGGCATTTGTGGAAGATGGACGGCTGTGATTTAATGAATTGGCATATGACCAACTTTAACATGTTGTATAATCCCCTTTATCAATCCCTTTATGATGACATGGCATAATAATTCAGATGGGGAGTGCCACGAGGCCGCATCATACTTCTAGCAGCTTTATCAGTAGGCGATAGCTATTTATCCTTAACATGCGACAACTAGGTGACCTTCATCATGCGACAACTCTATATTCGTTAACATGCGATGGCTCTTTAGTTTTAATAGTATATTATACCTTTATTGTATTAACTTACAATTACTTCACTAATATAAACCTGCGATAGCTTCTTATTCCTTCAAAATACAATAGCCTCAATAGTGTTATCATGCGACCTCCTTACATTATCATCTTATGATGGCCTTCAGTCTGCAATAGCTTTGTGTTATCAATTAGGAACAGTCCTCAACTTGCGACAGCCTTCATTATACAGTAGCTCTTAACTTGCGATGGTTTTATATTATCAATATATATGATAAACTAGACTTTAATATGCGATAGTCCTTCACTTGCGATAGTCTCTCCTTTTGTCTTAACATCAAATAGCTTTGTCTATACATCAACTTATGACAGATTTCAATATGCGATAGTCCTCCACTTGCAATAGCCTCTCCTTTTGCCTTAATATCCAATAGCTTTATCTATACATCAGCTTGCGACAACTTTCCAAAGGCGATATTTCTCCACTTGCGATAGCCTCTCCTTTACCATAACATCCAATAACATTATACATACACCAATTTATGACACCGTTGAACATGCAATTTATTTTTTCTTTAACTTCCAATAGCTTTGTCTATATTCAACTTGCGATAGCTTTTTGCTACTTTTGACCTTCAGCGTCATTACTATTAATGTAAAATGTCCTTAAGAAATTTTTTAGGGCGTACCACTTACCATCCATCACAAGAAATTTCTTATGCTTTAGCTTAAATAAAACTTTTATAGTCTTCAGCAAATTTTTGAAATATGAATGATTTCATAGTTCTATTTTGGAAATTTTGTTTGACGTAAAAGTTAAATGCAATAATAAAAAGGCTATTATTCAAAATTAACTTTTTTTAGAAACTTTTTGGAAATAATTTTCATTAGAACTAACTGATTTTATTATGAGATGTAGATTTCTTGTGGCTTTGTTGGAAATATTTTTATTCTTGTTTGTCCTTAATTGATAATTTTGATTGATCTTTTGGTGATTATCTTGTTATCCTCCTTCCTTATTTGGATGGTTGCTTTTAAATTCTTTATTGAATTACTAAAGACTTCACTAGCTACTTTCTTTGGATGAGTGGCTTGGTCGAGCCCGATGGCAGGACCAAAGGCCTTTTTGACCATCACTCTTTGGATGAGTGCTTGGGTCGGGCTTGGCGTAGGACCGAAAGATTTTTGACCATCTCCCTTGGGTGCTTTGGATGGACCTGGAAATGGGACCAAAGGCTTGTTCGAGCATCACTTTGGATGGATGCTTTAGCAGAGTCTAGTGGTGGGTCAAGAGGCTTTTTAACCATCTCCCTTAGATGAGTGCTTTAGCCATACCTGGCAGCAGGACCAAAGACTTAATTGACTATCACCTTTTGGATGAGTGCTTTGGCCGGACCTTGAGGCAGGTTCAAAGGATTTATTAACCATCTCATTTGGATGAGTGCTTTGGCCGGGTCCTAAGGCAAGACTAAAGGCTTAATTGACCATCACTCTTTGAATGAGTGCTTTAGCTAGGACTTCGGCACGACTAAAGGATTTATTGATCATCTCCCTTGGATGGGTGCTTTGGCCGGGCCTTGAGGCTGGAACAAAGGTTCATTTCACCATCACTCTTTGGATTGGTGCTTAGGCCAGGCCAAGCGGTGGGATCAAAGGTTTTTGGACCATATCCCTTGGATGGGTGCATTGGGCAAACCCGACGGTGGGTCCAAGGCTTAATTGACCATCACTCTTTTTATATGTGCTTTGGTAGGATCCGATGGTGCGTGCAAAGGATTTATTGACAATCTCCCTTAGATGGGTACTTTGGTTGAGCCCTAAGATAGGATAAAAAGATTAATTGACCATCACACTTTGGATAGGTGCTTTGGCAGGGCCCAACGTCAGGATCAAAGACTTTATTGACCATCTCCCATGGGTGGGTACTTTGGCCTAGCCCTGAGGTAGGAACAAAGGCTTGTTTGACCATCACTATTCAGATGAGTGCTTCAATTGGACCTTGTGGCAGGACCGAAGGCTTTTGACCATATCCCTTGGATGTGTGCTTTGGCCAGGCCCTAAGGTAGGACTAAAGACTTAATTAACCATCACTCTTTGGATGGTTGCTTCGGTCGGGGCTAGCAGCAGGACCAGAGGCTTTTTGACAATCTCTCTTGGATGTGTGCTTTGGCCAGGCCCTAAGATGGGACCAAAGGCTTAATTAACCATCACTCTTTGGGTGGGTGCTTCAGCCGGACTCAACGACGGGACCGAAGGCTTTTTGACCATCTCCCTTAGATGGGTGCTTTGGTCGGGCTCTGAGGCATGACCAAAGGTTTAATTGATCATCACTCTTTTGATAGATGCTTTGACCGGGCCTTAAGGCGGGACAAAAGGCTTAATTGTTCTCTTCTAGATTTGAGATGTGCTTCTGCTCAACAAATCTCACCGACCTCATCGGGTTATGATTTCCATTGAACATAACACATCCCATTTCAGGGGGTATTACTTGAATAGAATCCTTTGGTAATCCACTTTATTCATCCAATGTTGTGAAATTTGGTCTTAAATGTTTGACATTCCA
The DNA here is from genome assembly GCA_030737815.1 of Allium fistulosum. NCBI lineage: Eukaryota > Viridiplantae > Streptophyta > Magnoliopsida > Asparagales > Amaryllidaceae > Allium > Allium fistulosum. The sequence goes on along the minus strand of CM060905.1, from coordinate 488,654,964 downwards.
TGTTCTAACTATCACATTTCCATCCGGTCTACATAATTGGTAAGTTTCTCGTGGGATTACTTTATGAATGACCAATGGGCCTTCCCAATTTGGTCCTAGTGGGCCATCTAGCTAGGTCCTTTGTGTTTGTCATTACCCTCCTTAGCACTAGATATCCTTTCGTGAAGCCATTTCCTTCACTTTTAAATTTTCATATTTGGAAATCCTTCTTTGGTACTCAGTTGTTCGCAAGGTGGCTTGATCTCTTAGTTCATTAATCAAATTGAGTGACTATTTCTTTATTTCTTGGTTCGATTCGTAGGTTTATGCAAAACTTTAACATGAAGGGACTAAATCCTTGATTGGTAACATTGTTTCAAATCCATATGTTAAAGAATATGGGGTATGTCTAGTGGCTATCCTTGTGGAGGTTCTATATGACCATAAGATGAGGGGAAATTCCTCTATTGTTTCCTTTTGCCTTACCTAATCGTTCCTTTATAATGTTCTTTATGGTCTTATTTGCTATTCCCACCACTTCATTAGCTTTTGGGTGATCTACCGATGAAAAACTTTTTAATATACCATTTTTCTCAAAGAAAAGGGCGAATACTTTGCTCTCAAATTGGGTTTCATTATCGAAGACGATCTTATTTGAGAGTCCGAACCAGGTACCTATGTTTTTGATGAAAAATTTCAAGACTTTTCTAATGGTGATATTTGGTAGCAGTTCTGTTTTTACCCACTTACTAAAGTAATCCATTACTACTACAGCAAACTTTGCCCCTCATTTTGAGACCAGGAGATGTCATATCAAGTCGATTCCTCATACGTCAAGAGGCTATGAGCTTACGATTGGAGTTTGCTCATTCGATGGCAGTCGTGGATTCTTGAAAATGTTTGGCATTTATCATACCTTTTCATGTCAATGTGTCTTCAATAATGCAGGACCAATAATAACCTTGCCACATTACCTTCTTCGCTAGTTTTACTCCATTAGAGTGATCCCCATGGAATCCTTAATGGGCTTCCTTTAACAACTTTGCTCCTATCTCTGGGGTAAAGCATCGTAAATATGGTGCTAGATATCCCTTTCTGTATGATATCCCGTAGATTATGGTGTACGATGGGGTTTGATATCTCAATTTCCATAACTAATTTTTTCTCTTTGGGTAGCATTTCTTTTTCCAAGCACTCAGTTATGGGTGTCATACAACTATTAGTATATCGATCCTCGCAAATGTTCATTCTCATTCTTTCAGGAGTTTCTTTATAATTATTTTCTTTATGAAGATTTTCCTTGTTGTATTGTAGTTATCAAGCTTGTGAACGAGTTAAAACCAAAGCTTCATTATCTTGTTCTTCTTTCTCAAATTTAATACTAAGGTTTTGTTGGAACCCAACAGGAACGCTTTCGACTTCTGACGCTCCTCATGAACTTTCTAATTTTGTTAGGGAGTCTACTTGTGCATTCTTTTCGCTCGGTATTTAATGAATAGAGAAGTCTTCAAATTGGACTAAAATTACATGAATATTCTTTACATATTGAGATAATTAGTATCTTTTGTTTGATACACCTTTTTCAATTTATTTACCATTAATTTCGAATTGCTAAATATCTCGATCATTAGGATTTTTAGTTGTTGAGCCATAGTCAACCCAGCTATCATAGATTCATATTCAGCTATGTTATTGGTTGTAGAAAATCCTAACTTCATTGCATAATGCATTTTATGCCTATCTAGTGTAATTACCGCATAACTAACTCCAGCTCCTTGGGTATTCTTTCTATAGAAATTAGTTGAAGTATGATATACTTGAATAAGATTTAAGGTTCCAACATGGAGAATGATCATGTAGATAATATTAGTCTGTCTATACCTAAAAAGACAATTTGTTAGAAGGTCTTATAGGGAATATCGTGTATCAGAGAGATATTGAGGGTGCATCATCAATGGAGAGAAAAGAAATTGTATCATTCGTTATTGCAATCTCCTCGGGTATTAGTAAGACTATAGAATAAACATTCTTCCTTAAGGGTTAATGCTATGAAGTTCGAAATGGATTATATGTACACCAACAAAATCTGACTTTAGAAGATGTGCCTGAAGGGATGATACCCATCGGTTGTAAGAGGATATTCAATAAGAAGATTTAGTGCAGTGGAGACTAGTATAGGAAGGTTGGTGAAAAGATTTTTTGTCAAAATATAAAGGGATGTTAACGATGAAACGTTTTCATTAATCATCTTGTTTAATTCTATTTGGGTTCTACTTATGATAACCACTTACTATGGTTATGAAATAGGGTAAGAGGATGTAAGTTTTATCAAAATAATAATATAGAAGAGATTATTTATGTATGATAGCCAAAGGATATCAAAATCAGTGGGAATGATAATAAGGCATGTGGGATTTTTAAGATAATTTATTATCATAAACAAGCATGTAGAAGTTGGAATAAATGTTCTAGAAAGATAATCATATAGTTTGGTTTCAATCAGAACACAGAGGAAGCATGTGTCTATAAGAAAGAGTAAACAAAATTTTGTTATGTTTCTTATACTAGATATAAACAATATACTATTGGTTGGTAATTATGTACCCATGTTATAATTGGTTAAAACATAGCTGTCTACTAATTTATCAATGATGTATTTTGGTGAAACATCCTACACACATACAAACACATACACACAAAAAGATATATATATATATATATATATATTATGTGTGTATGTACATGTATATATCTAACATAAATATCTACAAAGATAGATCAATGTGGATGTTAGGATTGTCTCGATCTAAGTATATAAACTCCACACCAAAATGTTTAGGGTTGATAATTCCAAGTAAGAAAATGTTCCTATATGATACATTATTATCCAATTAAGAGAAGTATTCACATATACAGATGAGGAATGCAAGCATATAGTAAGGATTCTTTATGCATAGGCTATAGGATCCATTATGTATGCTATGTTTTGTATTAGACCTGATGTTTCTTATGCACTTGGTGAGGTAAGTAGATTTCAGTCATAACCGAGCAAAGTTCACTGGACAATTATTATTAGTACTCTCAAGTATTTACAAAGTACAAGAGATTTGTTTTCATATAGAAACCAGAAACTCCTTACGAAGGGGTATTCGAACATGAACGTCAATAGTAACATCGATGTTTGTAAGTAAATCTCAAGATTCATGTTCACACACAATGTAAGGAGGGTCTATAAATTGGAAATGTTTTAAGTAAGAAGATGAGACATATTCAAATATGGAGGTTGAGTACATTTCCCTAAATAATGTTGCATAGGAAACGATATGTATGCATAAATTTATAAGTGAGTAATGAGTAATTCCAACCTCTATGAGTTCAACACACAAGTATTGTGATAACAATGATGTAATACATATAGGAAGGAAAAGTATAGCTCATAAAAGATCGAGACATATTTTCTACAAGTACCACATGGTAAAAACTTGATAAGTGACGAAGAAGAAGTTGCAAATCCACTCACCGGGGCTCTTTCTTGATTTACTATAGGAAGACTTTTCGAAGGCATGGATGTAGAACATTACACCCTACCCTAAGTGCAAGTGTTGTATTGATAGAGTTATGGGTATGCTCTAGGAGAAACTAAGTAATTTAATCACATAACTTAACTTTTATGAGAAATCTTGTTCGAAGTAAGAGTGTGATTTTTGTTTCATTTCTATTATATGTAAACATACATAATGTTAAGAATACATTATAATATATAAGTGGAAATCACTATGATAAAGTATTTAGTTGATCTTAGTAAAGAAAGATATTGTAACCATGAGCATTAAACCATACAAATAAATATAAAAATTTGTTGTTAAACGTACATGGTCGTCTGATATTTTGAGAATGGTATATGATATGATAATAAGACTAGTGTATATAACCTTGTTGATATGATGAACGCGGATTCACTCATGACTGTTGGGGGGCACTATTAGGTTACAGACTTGTGGTCAACTACAATGAATACAGAATGATTCACCAACAGTTTTCTATAGGTTGTTGTATCTATGTAAAATAGAAGATCTCATGTTACGATACGTCGTAATCTTTTGACTTTGAGAGTACCATGTGTCTTACGAGTGGAGACCTTACTATGATTATAGTCAATCATGTGATATTATTTCATGTTAAAGTCATAGTTAGACATGTGTAAAGACTCATAAAGTGATACACTGCTTGAGAGAGGATTGCCTACTTTGGTATAGAAGGTTAGTCTCATCGTAATTAGAAGTTAAGCCAAGTAAAGGTCTCTAGCCAAGGCAATTCAGTTAATCGATAAATGTTATCTGACTGAACCAATCGTCTCTGAAACTTGAACTTTGCAATTTAGTACAACCATTATTAAAGTGTTGCCATTTTACCAATATTTGGATATTTAAGTGATATAGCGTCGACAAATAGACATAGCATGCACAAAATATCATTGATTAAAGGTGTCACTTTTGGATATGATTGAAAGTAGGACTTCACCTAGATGATCTATAAGTGAATTGTTTTCACTACCGTACTTCAACGAATTTCGCATAGAGTTTACTATTCAAATTGTTTAAACAATACTGAGGTATGAGTTCACACTTACGAGTCACATAACCATGATGCATTCGACCAAAATAAATTTAGTGGAATAATCTTGAATATTATAAATATTATGGAGGTAAATTTTATAATGTTTATATAATTTTTAAAGTGCATAAACTAAGTAATAAAAGGTGTATAAATCTTTGCAATCATTTATTTAACTTAAACGAGTTTTTAGTAAACTGAATGAGCTAATACTCAAAATGGTTATTTATTTATTTAAATAATATTGAAAATAATTAAATAATTTGTTATTTAGTTACATAAGTGGGGTTGGCCATATAAAGGGGTAGATATGATCATATTACTCTGATTTGAATGTTGAGACTATTTCTCATGGAGTTGAGAGATACTTGGAAATTCGATGGCATCATCAACCCCAGTTTCTTATTTTAAAAAGACCTAGGGGATCTCATTTCCTCTACAAATGTTTTTGTACTAGAAGATCATCTCAACCATTAAAACTTAAATTTTGGCCTTATAAACCACCGCCAGAAGTTCTCTGAGGGAGAATTGTTAATCCAACATGACATCATATGCTTAAACATCTATGGTACTAGTACTTAGTATATGTTTTAAATAGGACATTAAAATAAACAAACATATACATTTTAGCCAAAGATTAAAAATATTTTTTATTATTTAAAATAATTTTTGTTTGGTTTTAGAATATAATGCAATATATATATATATTAATAGTATTAACAAATTTAAAATATTCTAAAATTAGATTTATCAATATAAAATGTAAAGATTTTTTACAAAAACAATTTATTGGAAACATACACAATTTCAAATAATTATTTTGGAAAAAATGTTATTTGTGGATATTTTAAAACTAAAACAAACTAACACACACACACACACACACATATATATATATATTAGCTTATATTAAATTCTAGTTTTCAACAAAATAAACATTATTAATTTCAAATATATATAACATAAAATAATTTGTTTAAATTAATTTTAAAATTAAGATAATATTAATAAAAAAATTATTTGGAAAAAATATATTTTAGTTAAGGCTGAAAAATTAAGATAATTTAATTTTTTTTTAAAGTACTTCACCCAATTAAAATATCTTTTCTATTTACATTTTAAACAAATAAAATATTCCTATTTTTAGGATCATGAAAATTTAAATTAATATAAAAACATATGTAGCCACTAGTCCAAAATAAAACATAATAAATAAATTTATTATTTTTTCTTTAACATTTTGTATATAACTATCATATTTTTGTGGCTTTATCTTTAATTATTACTTAATATTATTATACAAATAAATTATAATATATTATACAGAAGAGTCAATATATATAACTATCATATTTTTGTGGCTTTATCTTTAATTATTACTTGATATTATTATACAAATAAATTATAATATATTATACAGAAGAGTCAACATATATATATATCACATTGTATACCTAATATATTTATATTTATAATCATATAATTTTATGTGTATATATATAATATATTATATATATGCCTATATATCTAATGTAGAATATGTATGGATACGTTGCATTTTATTAACATGTGTGTATGTGTAGTTATAAATTCCAACAACTATGCATATATATATATATGTGTGTGTGTGTGTGTCACCCAAACATTAATATAATATTATATATGTATGCATATAAATTATTGACTATATTGATACTCATAATTATTATCAAATTTAAACCGATATTAAAATAGATATATTAAACAGTATTGGTTCGCAAAACAATCCAAAGTAAACTAGTTATTATTTAATATGCAATTAAAAGGTTATTCATAATAACACAAATGATCTTATGCAACTTTAATAAAAGGATTTCTTTTAATTCATGCTTTTACTCTATTGCATACAACACCACAATACATGATCCAACACCACTAGTAGAAAAAGTATCAAATCTATTTATCGTGGCAAATATTTCCAATGAGAAATTCAAAAACACCTAGCAATAATCCCAGTTAAACTAGTCTGACCCAGGCTTTACTACTGACGATTTTTCATCTTTTTGTCCTCAATGAAATTCCTCAATGGATCAGATATGGTCTAGTATTAATCTAGTGTATTCTTAATATATAATGGAATAAGTAAAAAGTTTAAATATTAACCTAGTATAGACACCCATCCTACAGCCCTCTGCAGATTTTCAGTAAACAGACCCTCACTTAGCCCATTGGAAAAGTAGACACTACTTGAATTCTCGGGAGTTTTTGTTGCTAGACTTCTCTAGACTTTTGATCGACTTCTCGAACTCAACACCACTTGAATTTTTAATGGCTATGCAACTGATTTCTCGGTTACAACTTTGTTGATCCCTCGAAGAAAATCAACTTCTTGACTCTAATAGAATAAGTTCGCCTCTAATAAAACTTTAAGTAAGAATTCAACTTTGGTTGCAATGTATGTCCCGAATAAAATTTTGTCTCTGTAACCAAAAAAATCCTATGACCTACAAAATTAATGTATTTATGTTCGTGTATAGGTTTAGGATATTAATAGACCATAAAACATATATGGAGTGGTTGAACAATCTTTGATATCATTAAGAAAATTATGATCAAGAGAGCACTTTAAAGCAAGATATAATAGATTTTATCAAAGAACCACTTAATGATTGCTTTGGAATGTTAGGGGTATATATAGTCATGGTTGGAAGTTTATAAAAGACTCAAAACCCTTTCGAAAACCAATTTTGAAGGGGTACATGAAGAGAGGGATACAATATTTCTACCAGTAGCCGTTATAGGCATCCCTAGTTCGTAACTTGTCAAATGGAGGCCATACCGCTGGTTAACCAGAGGTGTTTTAGGCATCCCAATAAGTCCTAAGGCCGCCAATGCCCTAATATTCCTTATAAAAACTTTCATAAAAATAAGCATGTTATGAATTGGGGATGCCCAAAACACCTTTGTACCTCGTGCTTTAACAAGTTATGTTTCCTAAGGCACAAAAAGTATGTGTGATTTTTTTGCATTATTTTTGATGTTTTAACAAAGTCTATGCTCTTAGACTCGATAATATAACATACTTTTTGTGCCACGTGCTTGTTGACATGCATCTAGATGAGCTCTTTCTTTGTTCTTAACCTCCATTGGACTTGTTAAACTCCATTTTTTGACTTTAATGCTTGTGTACTTCCCGTAACCTTGCATACTCAATTTTGGTGCTCATTGCACATCTTTATTTCTATTGAATGCTTGATTTATATATTGTTTCCATATCTTGTGAGTATCAATATACATTGTGAAATACTAGTTAAATATGTTAGTAACATCATTGTAAGGTTGTTATCATCAAAGCACAAAAATATGGGTTCTAACACTCAGTGTAGGAATATATCTTCCACTCTACAAACATAGTGGAGAAAACAATTTGCACTTGGGCAGTGGCATATTGACTGTCTTTACAATTTATGTCCCAATGTATTATAACCCATTTTATAGCAAAATCCATGCCTTGACTCTACATCATCTCAAGTATCAGTATGTTGTTTCTAAATAATTCAATGCCATGAGACTCGACTATCACTTTTCTACTCGCTATGAACTTTCCAGTGCAACCAAACACATTGCATGAGAAGCTTGACATTATCATCATTGTCATTAATAGGTTGTGAGGAGCCAATCCGTAGGCAACTTTGTTATCAAGGTTATGCGTCACCTAGTTCTACACCTTGCTTGAAAACTCGTGTGATGTTCTGTAACAACTCGCATATTTGACACAATCAATATTAATTAATTAAAATTTAATCTTTTAATAGAATAATTGTTTAGAAGTTGAGTCCATAAAATTTGTGTATTTCTTTTGAAGCTTACAAGCTTAGAGTATAATTTTGATAAATTTGGAGTTGCGATTTGTAAAATAATTGTATTATAGTGTTTAAAATAGGGTATATAACCGCTATTGGGCTGAACAGTTGTAAATAATGAACCTGCATAACTTCCTACATAAATGAACTTACAAAACCCTAGAGGTAGTCTCCACTTCAGATAAACTTCCCTAATCCCAAAATTAATTACTAGTCCTCTAACGGTGATTAATCTACTTAGTTACAATTTCTCAAAATGTTGAACGAAATCGAAATTAAGCAAATAATATATCAATTAGAAGATCTTAACAATGCAAAGAGAGGGGGGTGGTTTGTTTTTTCATCAAGCACTCCAGTTGATCAAAAATCGATGAAACATTCTCGATAGCCTATATCATTCAATTTTGGTTTAATGATGAAACAATGACCTAATGATGATCGGAGGGTATCCTGTGTAAAAGATGATGAGTAGAGTTTATCCATGGCAGTTGATCATCCAGATGATGGCCAAATTGGCCGAAAAAATGTGAAGAATGCACAGACTGTAGCAGCTCGCACCTCACTTAACATAGATATTATCCCCAACTTAGTCACCTCTGCCTCATGGGCCAAGCCAATGTGTGGGGTTTTGTTCCTAAACAGGCCTCGATGTTGTTATGAGGTGAAGGTTTTGGTATATAAGCACCCATTTCATAGTGTTTTTTCATAATGTGGGGCTATTATTCCCATTTTGAGGGGTGTTACACAGACACTAGGCGGTGCATGAATGGCTGCAGCGGAGGCACAGTGGTGGGGTCGGAAATGACAGCGGTAGCGTGAGTAACATGAATCTGGTCGCAATCGGCCATAAGATGCTGGAGGTAGCGGTGATGATGACCACTTGAAGGTGGTGGATGACGTGTGCATGTGTGGGTAAAGGGGAAGATGAATTTTCATTTATGACCTTATAAAATAATTAATTACAAATTAAACACTAAATCTTCTATTCACTATTACTTTTGCGTACGACTTCCATTTAACCCGCAATTTGTTGTGTTAGGTACGTGACAAGATTTCCGACATTATGGCATATGGCTTGCTAGGTTTTGAGAGTGCTATGCCTAGGGGTAGGCATTTAACCGAGTTAACCGACTTAACAGACCTTAATCGAACAAATTTAACCAACAATTCGATTAACCGAACTTTCGGTTAACGGACCGATGTTAACTGATCATGGTTGGTTCGGTTAACGGTTAATCATAGTTTAAATCACGGTTAACCGGTTAACCAAAACTATTTAATAATCCAAAATCAATTCCACCCATACCCATTCACAACTCGACCCACTCATTCCCAAACCCTAATCGTGCTTCCTCCTTTGCCAGCCGCTATTCACATTTCATAGAATAATCAACTCGTTCGTTCCAAAAATAAATAAACGAATCTTAAAATTTGTTGCCTCGGCTAAACATTTGGATCCAAATACAAATTGACCCTCTGCCGCCTTTGTCTTCATTCTTTGCTATCTGGAATGATGATTTGAGCAATGGTGAATGCTAGCAAAAAGAGAAAGAATGTGAGTATGATTTATTTTGTTTATTAATATGATTTATATGTTTTATTTAATTTTTACTGTATTTGATTCGTGTATGCTTAAATGATATATATATATATATATAATTTTGTCTGTTTTATCTATTTTTATTTTACTATTTAATTTATTTGTTTAGTTTATATGAACCGATCTTTTTAGTTTATCCCTTTATTATACATTACGTATAAATTTAATTGAATGCTAACGAGAATCACTTTGAATGTTGCACTTTGCTTTGCTTGGTCAGACAACGACTTTGATGCATATATATTATTTATTTTCTTAATATATATATATATATATATATATATTAAATTTGAATATTAAATGAAGTATCTTGCTATGTTCTTTAAAACCAAATGCCACATGCTTCAGCTTGCACTTATATTCATTTGTTATGTTCTTTAAGTTTGCACTTGATACACATGTTAGGGGTGTGTGGGAGTGTTAGTGTGTGTATGTACAATATATTCAAATACACACATATTTATTTTGTATAAACAAATGAGTTCAATATGTAAGATTTTTGTAACTCAAAAAAATCATTAAATGTTAAAGTAGAGGGTTGAGGAGAAGGAAAAACTGATGTATAACCAGAACTATCAAAAATAGCTATGAGAAAACACTTACATACTAATATGATTAATTTTCACTTTTTAACTATGTCCCTCTTCATTTTCTTCAATTCATTTTTTTACCTCCATTAAGTTGCTATAGTTATTATGGAATAAGGAAAACTATGATCTATGGTAATCTCTATTGTTTTGCTTTTGTTTCTCCTTCAACAAAATATAAAGTGATTCAATAAACATTGTCCACTGTTCATTTATGAGAAAATGTTAATAAACACCAACAACGGCTTTATAATTTTTCATTAGTTTGTTTTGTTTACTTGTTAGTGTGCTTCATTGGGTTGAGTTTGTAAAATTTGAACTATTTATAGTGCTCTATACAAACTAAAATTATTGGGTATCATGCAAGTTTATTGATGGATGATCTTACACCAGGGTTTCTTATTCTCCAGGTTAATTTTTTAGGTGCTTGTAATGAATTTAGTCAGTTGACATAGATAGAACCTGGTAGAAACTACTCTAATTATTTGCATGACCATTTTACCTTATTATCAAGATAATAAGAAACACAAACACATTATTTATCATTATATATTTGAACTACAGACATATTAATTGTCCTTTATATATCCATGGCATGCTTCTATTGCTTCATTACAGTAATAAATATCCAGTGCTTTCCTATGCTCTCTGCTAGCTTTGATATCTTCATATATTGAATTACTTCTCACTGGGATTTACTATTGCAAGCTGCATTTTCAAATTGTATACTTCAAGATATAGTTTACTTGTTATATGTAAGCTTCTTATGATATGATTTGCTAAAGTTACCTGCATGCCAGCTGAAGTTAAATGCATTTTTATTTCATAAAGCATTATAATTCATGATGTATATATCTATGTTCATCAAATCTGAAGCCAAAAACATACTGCATCATACTTATTGATTTACACAATAACAAACTGAATGTGTGTAGTGACACAACAAGCTAATAAGTACCATTGTGTAGTGATTTACTATTTGTTGGGTTATTGTTTCTTGTTTATGATGTGCATCACAATTTGAGTTGTGTATATATTTAACTTCATAAGAAGTCTAACTTTGCTTATCTTCTTTCTGGCATTTATAGTACATTTCAATTTCTTAAGAGCTGGAATTTTTATTTAAAGTGTATATTTTTTAGTGGCGTGATTTGTATTCTTAATTTTCTATTTTTAAATATTTTGTTGTTGTTACTAAATATTGATTATCTTCTTCATAAAGATTTTCTCAATAAGTGTCTGATCATGAAGAAAGAATTTTCAAAGTTTAGCATTATAATTGAGAATGTAGCTGATTACATATTGACCATTCAAGTTGTAATCAACATGTATGTTCATATTTGTTCATATCAGTTAACCTATATATGCAACTGATATATATCACACATATAGACACAGACATATATGCAACTGACACAGACATATATGCAACTGATATTATCAATTGACATAGTATTAAATTTAATAACAGGTACAAATAGGTAGATCTTCTAGAGAAACAAGGGATGATGACGAGTATATGAAAGAAAAAAATGATAAGGAAACTAGTGATGAAGACACCAATGCTAGAAAACCTCCTCTACACCCAAATCACAAGACTTCTTCTAGAAAGCCTTCTCTGGTATGGGAACATTTTACTAAAAAATATTAATTCCAATGTTCAGAAATGTATTTGCAACTACTATGGTCAACAATTTGTATGCAACTCTAGATTAAATGGCACTACACATTTGAATTATCATGTAGCAAAATCCTATAAGTCAATTCAACTTGATAGTGATAAGAGAAATTTTTTTAGCTTTTGGAAAAAATAGTGATATTGATGGTAGTTGCGATCTCATCGCATGGTCATTTTGTAACAACCCTGTATTTTACAAATATTTTTTTAAATTGATTTTTCCAGGTTCAAAAGCTTTATTTATGAAAAGAATAAATTTTGTTATGGTAAATATAAAAACTTTGATTTTGTATGTGGATTAGAATTCCAAATATGACTAAATTTAATATTTCCAGAAAATGTGAATTTTGGTTAAAATAGTCAAACTTTGACTTTTAAACTTAAAAATTTAAAAGTTTGAAATTATAAATTTTATCTTTTATTATAAAAATAGATGTAATGACTTGAACAATACTTTTCGTTTCGTTGAAAACGGAGTTAAAATGTAAAAGTTATGTACATTTCAATTTTTAGTATAATTTGTTTTATTGTGCAATTTTGCCTATTTTAAATTTTATAAATCATATTTTCTTTCTTATATTTTATTTTAATATGTGTTAATATGTTTTTTATGTATATTTTTGTCTTTTTATATTTTTAAAATGATAATAGAATTTTTCGAAAATTTACTGTATTTATTTTTCATTTTTAAAGGCTGTTTTCCTATTTTCTGCTATTTTCTTTATTAAAAATTATATGTAAATTAAATTTTTAATATTTATTTTGTGAATATATTTTTATTTTATGTTATTATTTATGTTTAAAAATATATTTCAAGCTCATATGAATTTTCTAAAAATTTATTCTATTCAATTCCAAATTTTCTAGACTAGTTTACTATTTTAGCTATTTTCTTAATTTAACTTTATATAATTGATAATATTTATATAAATTATTATATTTTGATAAAATTTCGAAATTTTATCTGGGATTATTATTTTTTCCAGAAATATAAAGTTATAAAAAAGGATATGAAGAGTTTGATACCTTTTGTGTGCTTAGCCCTTTTGAATTCTACCGTTTCTTTTCAATCAATACATCTTTTGTTTTATTTTTTGCCGTTCTTTTCCTCATTCATTTTCAGCCGACTCCCTCATCTTATTCACGAATTTTCAAAGCTCCAAAACCCTAAAAAAAAAATCATGGCCTCCATCTTGCAAAATTTTTTTTTTTGGTAATCTCCCTCTTTTCTTTCTATTTTTTTTCTTACTTTTCTATGCAATTTTGCCTTGATCTCTTCACATGTTTGCTTGGCCTAGCCTCTACCACCTTCATCACCATCATCACCTCCTCCATCTACTACAGCAAACACTCCCTTCCCTCTGACCAAGACAGGCCATGACCTTCCACTTGAAGCCATCACCACAAAACTCCACAAAACATTGCCTAGACCACACATATCATCACCTACCCTCCATATCTTGCTTTGGCCACCCCCTTAGCCACCACCACCACCACTTGCTACATGACCTTTGGCTGCTGCTACTCATCACCCAAACCTCTGTCCAGACCTGTACCAGATGATGGCCGAGCCATTTGACCCATAGACCGAGCCAAAAGTTGAACCAAACTCCACTATGTTGCCTAGTCTCTTGATATTCTTGTGTTGTAACTTCCTCCACATGTTCTAGCCTTTATGCCATGCATTCCTATGATCAAACCTGATCCAAAGTCATGTCAAACCTGACCTAAATAAACCCCTAGGCCATGCAAAGCATTGTAGAAAACAAGGCAAAAGATTTGACATTCAAATCTCTTTTCATTTCAAAGTTATTTCATTTTAAAGTCGTATTGAATTTTGTTGTTTTGATTGTTTGTTTTGGGTTGTGCACAAGAGTTGTAGCTTGGATTCGCTCTCCACTCAAGTCCGTAGTCTTGTCATCGTGCTTTTGTTTCCATTGTGTCATTGGTTTTGATATCTCCAGCACAAACATGTGAGTTATTTCTCACCAGACAATATGTACCTATATAACTAGTAAATTGACACCCTGTGAATCTGTAGAAATATATTATCATGTTATACTTGACTATGTTATGATCATATGATGTTTATACACCTGTTATATCATATGTTACTGTTATTTAATGTTATTCTGTTATTTATATCAGTTATCACCATTGCAAGTTCCCTGTAGACTAGAATCACTATGGGTTGAAATGATACATACCCGAACGGACTTTAGAATAGGGAAAAATCGTTATGGGCTGAAATGATAGGCCTGAATGGTTTTTATTTAATTTATTTTAACTTGGGATTGCGGGTTTGAAATGATAGAACCCGGATTTTTCTTTTTAAACTGCAGATTGAAATGATACGTATCCGTATCACTTGACCTAGGTTAGAAAATTATATACAGGCCCGTGGTTATTTTATAAAGTGTTTTGGATATTTTTAAGTATTTTAAAAATTATAAATTTATGAAATTTGATTTAAATAGATTTTGAAATGTTTTAAAATAAAGAAATTATGATTTTTTCTATGTGTTAAAAATGTAATTAATGAATGGTTTAACTGGATTTTTGAAATATAACTTAAGTTGGAAATTTGGAATTTTGGTTAAAAATGATATTTAAGTTATATAAATAAAATGGATATTAAATTTTATTTGGAAATGGTAAATATGATAATTTGATTAAATTTGAATTTAAGTGATTTATTAAAGTATTATTGATTTTTCTATGAATTTAAGTGGTTAAATAAGTGAATGTTTAAAAGTGATCTTTTAAAATATAACTTGACTAGGAAATGTGAAATTTGGTTTTAATTAAAGGGTTAAGTTAATTAAATAAAATTGGAAATTTAGTTAAATTTATGAAATGGTAATTTAAATTTGAAGTGTTAAGTTATTTGTTGAAATGTGAAGAATTGGAAACTTTTACACTTAAATTTATTAAGTAAATTGTTGAAAATTGGATTTTATTATAAGAAATTTATTATGAAAAGATATATGTTAAACGATATGTAAATGAACATTTTAAATGTTAAAATATGATTTTTAAAATGTTTATGTGTTTTAAATTAAAGTTATTTAATTGCTGGAAATACACTAACACCTGAAATTAACTTTTAATAGCATTCAAAAATGCTATAGATTCTGTTTTGAACTAAAATTGTGTAAAAAGAGCTATTACAGCATTTCTGAAATGCTGTAGTTGCTGTAATTCAACTTATAGGTAATATTGAACTCAGGTCTATTATAGCATTCTCTGGAAATGCTATAATGGTCTGCAGTCTTTGCTGAAACCATATTTAACCCTTGTTTTGAAATCTGAACTACCGCAGCACTTCTGAAATGCTGTCTTTTATGTTTTGAACTATAATTCAACTAAAACTGAGTTTTAACAGCAGTTTTAAGTGCTGTCTTTGCTGAATTAAAAATGTTTTCAAATATAACCTGTAGCAGTTGTTTTTAAATGCTGTGAAATGCTAAAATTTTAATAATTAGGGTTTTTGACTTAGTAAACGAACTCAGAATGGTTTAAATTGAATACTTGATTTGAAAATATAATAATTACACTTTTAAAAGGTTTAAATGAATTATTTGATTGGAATATAAACTATTTAAAAGGTGACTTGAAATGATAATAAATGAAGTATACCTTTAAATTTAAAAGGTATTTAAAGTTGAATATTTAGATTTGAACTCAAATGATATTTGGAATATTAAAATGATTTGAAATGAAGTTTTGAAATGATATGATATTTTAAAAATATGGAAATGGTTTGGAATTGATTTAATCTTTATTTTGATAAAGATTTGGATTTGAAATGATATTCTATTTTGAAGTATAAACTGTTTTTAAACTTATAACCACGGGTTATAATAACGATTGGTTGTTAAAGAGACCGGGATCAGATATGGACATACTCTCTGTCGATACCGAAAACCACTTTGACAACTGTGTACGCGGTGGAGTTTCCAGAATGAAGTAGGATGGTGGCGACGTTCTTAAGGTATGTTACGTGGACCCAACTTCCGTGAGTTGACATAAGGTGGCTAAAACAGGAGCGATCTCGGACCAGTGAGGTAGCACCTCTTCTCGGACACATTTCTTCGATATTATACTCTTACTTGTGATTGATTAGATGGCCATCCTCCGATTTGGGAGTGTTGTTCGAGGTGGACGATAATGGCTGCTATGCGCTCCATCAGTCCGTGTGCGTAATTGGTATATCTACCCTGGCATTGCCTAGTTGTGCCGTGTCACCTACCATATCGAGCTTCACTACGATTTGTGATTTCTCCCGTAGCTTGTGGAGTATCGAGGGTAGCCCCCATTTTGGGAGTATGCTAATACTGGATAGACTACTGGGACTATTACGTGTTAAGGTGGAAAATGTAAAGCCTTAATGCTATTTAAAAGTATGTTTATTTTATATTAGACATTATTATAATATCGAATATTACTACATAGTAGATAGTTTAACGGATCCTTAGAGGATGGGCGGTCCCAAGCATCTTCTAAGTTACTTGTACCTTTATTACAGTTCACTTGAGTTGGTTTACATTATATAAGTATATATTGTCCCGACTCGAGTGTTTTGTGTTTTGCTTTACGCTCGGGTCAGCCTGAGTTATTCATAGATTTGGATTTCCACTCTCTTGGAGATTTGAATCGCTGGAGATTATCTGCTTGTCATGTCCTATCTATTTCAATTCCGTTGTTCTACTCAGCTTGTACTTGGTTATTATATTGAGACTTTTGTTGTACTCTATTTCTTCTATTGTATCTTATGTAACTCTGACATATTTATATAGTAGCTTCATGAACTACTATTTCTTTTACTTCCGCTACATTATTTCACTCTGTCTCTGTGATATGTGATTATATTTATTTACTGTATATTCTGAGATTTGCCAAATTTTATTTACAACGTGGTATTTTGAGCAATTCAATTCCGGCATGAGTGTCTACTTATACACTTATAATGGATGCGAATGGTTGAAAATATCGGGTCGTTACACATTTAACAAAGAGGAATGTAGAAAAGCATTAGCTCGAATGAGAATTATTGATGAACACCCTTTTAGTTTTGTAAAGGGCGAAGTTTTTCTTGAATTTTGTTGACAATTGTGTCCTAGTTTTGAAGTTCCTTCGTGTAGAACAATTTATAGGGATGTGCTTTAATTATATTGGGACTTGACAGAATCTCTTAAAAAAAATCTTCTCTGAATCATTGCATGGTGTTTGTCTAACCACCGATACATGGACTTCTATTCAAAATGTGAATTATATGGTTTTAATCGCACACTTTATTGATGGAAATTGGAATTTACATAAAAGGATGATAATTTTTTGTATGATTACTAGTCATAACGGAGAAAATATTGGAAAACTTATTGTCCAATGTATCAAAAAATGGAAATTCAAAAGAATATTGTCTATTACGGTCGATAAGGCTAGTGCAAATGAAGTGACACTTAATTATGTGAAAAACAAATTTAATGATTATAATGGTGGTTGTGTTTTGAATGGTGAATTCATTCATATACGTTGTTGTGCTCATATAATCGATTTAATTATTAATGATGGGCTAAAAGAAATTAGTAGTTCTATAACTGGAACTCATACTGCAGCTAGATTTGTGAGATCGTCTCCGACATGATTGGCTAAATTTAGAGAGATGTGTTTTAGTTTGGGAATTGAGAATAAGCCTTTTCTTGTTTTTTATGTACCCACTAGGTGGAATTCAATGTATTTGATGTTGGAAGCGGCTTTAAAATACAAAAGGGTTTTCAATGATATGAAAGAAAATGATGGTATTTTTGTTGCCTACTTTGATGATGAAATTCATCCACCGGGTTTTATAAATTGGAAAAATGCTGAATTATTTATTAAATTCTTAAAGTATTTTTATGATATTACTTTAACTTTAGCAAAACATTATCTATTATTGCAATTGTTTTGCTGAGCTAAGTGGAATTCAAGAAGAACTTCAAGTATTGATTGAGGAAACGAATCCTTATCTTGGGATAATGACACATAGCATGGAAGCTAAGTTTGACAAATATTGGGAAGCATAGGTAACATGAACAAAATTTTACTTGTTACATGTGTTCTTAACCCAAGGTATAAATTTTAAATTTTGGAGTTTGTTGAAGACATGTATGAAAAGTAGTTGTGGAAGACATATTAAAAAGTGTGAAAGATAATTTGATAAGGTTGTTTGACTTCTATGTGGGCGATTCAACATTTGGAACACAAACATGTGATGAACCACAACCTAGTACGTCCGTTGATAGTGGAAATGTTGTGAATATTAGTGATATTCTTTCTATAAGATTGAATACTTTTCGAAGACAAGTTCGACAATGAGATAATGAAGGCAATGAACTAGAAAAGTATTTAAATGCACCAATTGAGGATAAACCAAATATTTTTGATGTTTTACTATGGTGGAAGGTATATAGTTCCAAATGTTGTGTTTTATCTCTAGTCTTTCAAGATCTCCTTGTTATTCCGGTGTCTACGGTTGCTTTCGAATTTTCTTTTAGCACCGGAGGAAGTGTTATACACCCGTTTCGTAGTACTTTGAGTCCACGAATGGTTGAGGCGTTAGTTTGTACTCAAAATTGGTTAAGGTCCAAACCAATTTTTGTCGATCACCGAATTGAGGTTCCTTTTGATGATGTTTATTATTATAATGAAGCCTTCTCAGGTGATATTAGCATTCATAAAATAATCTAGCTCCAGACTTGTTTGATTTCACATACAATACTCTAACTAATTTGTTTGCCTTGTAGAATTTGTAAATGGACGTCAATATGAATCTCCATCATTTTTTAGTTTCAACATGGATAGTCCATCTCCATCATCATTGTTTTCACCATGGTTTGTTCATCTTTTGAACATTCTTATACACATACTGCAAATTATATATAAACTGATAAACTGATATTATCATTCAGCTGTTTTCACCATGGACTAGAAAATTGATATATATATATATATATATATATACCGTAAACTAATTTACTGTATTCTTTGCTAATATATTAGGTTAAGTAAATTGCATGATAACTAGATAAATAGTTTAGTGAATAAGACTTGAATTTCTTACATATCACACTATCTCTTAGTATAATGGATAAATAAGATTATAGTATATATTACTACTTGAAAATTCCAACTTCCAAGGGAGTTAGTGTAACTAATAAAATATTTTGTTGTAAGTAAATGTGACGCCCCACCTCTATGCTCACAATAACAAAGAGTATTAAAAGAAATACTGTCTGTTATTACGAAGAATAAGGCTGGATAGGAGCGGCCATCCGTAGTTGGGCCTTACACTAGTATTGGTTACCTCGATAGGAGTGGTATATATTTTTATTTTTTCAACTCTTATTTATTTACTCCCATCGACATACCCAATTCCAGTATAAAACGAACTACGATGGTTCATAATAGTTTAGGACAATATATATAATAATAACACAGATAAGCTAAATGCGGAACACAGATAATAAAAGTGTCATATATTTATAACTGATGTCAGTTACAATACATTTGACACAATACATATGATACAACTACAACTGTCGACTCTGGAAGTTATATATACAAGTACATTATCGAATAATATACATGAATACATATCAACCTAGATCAGATACAAGTACATTATTGAACAATTGAAGCACATTGGTTTGTACATGAAAATATACATATTACAATTTCAAGCTGCAGGTCAGAGATATACTGGCCGAAGTAAGAACACAAAGAAATGCAAAGTCAACTCAACTCAAATGCAAAGCACAAAGGCTCGCATGTCCAAGGGCACCAAAGATCAAACGACAACATGGCAATAATGCAACTGATCAGAGGTGGTAACTTGGAGCATCAGACCAAATAGATGCATGCAGTTCAAATTAAAATGGCCAGAAAGATTATCAGTACAATGGTGATAATGCAGAGTCATGGAATCACATACACAAATCAAGTGACCGAAGTCAAATGGGAATCAAGCCGTGGTGGTCTCAAAATCAAACAGTGCCATGATAACCAAGAAAACCCGAAATCGAACCAAGTCAAAACCAATATCATAAGTACCGAGCATCATATGCAAATGAGACAAGGTTGCAAACCAAGCATCATACAAATACGAGAAATAGCTGTGGATACAAATGCATCACAATTCAAAGCAGCAGGAAGAAACAAGCACTGCCGAGATTCGCAGTGCAAAATCATGTTCAGGCCGAGATGTACATTTGAACGAAATACTAGGTTTTACAATCCTATATTTTTTTCGAGTAACATCATCGGAAAATTCATAGATTCGAACGCCAGTAAGAAAGCATAAAAGCAAATCCCCAGATGAATTTTCAACTTGAATCAAATATTCGAATGCAAAAATATAATAAAAGATACTTACACAAAATCAACTTGAAAGTCAAGCCGTAATGTCCAAGGAGTTCGAACATTTCAAAAATCATCAAAGCCATATAAATGAACCATCCACAAATCGCAAGTATCATTTTATACAAATTTGATTAAGTTAGAGAAAACAACAACATCCAAGCAACAACGAGGAACTCAAGTAAGAATTAGAAATGTGAGTGAATAAAATCACTCACCTGAATCGAAGCAACGGCGAGCTCAATCAAGCAGCCGCAGTGAGCAACGAGGAATCGGTCGAGCAAGGCGACCGCGACCGACCACTGATTCGATCGAATTAGTAACGACGCTTCGAATAAAGCCCTAATTTTTATTTGAGCACAGAGGCACGAACGACGAACGATCCAGCCGCCATATTTCGCTTGATTTTTGTTTAAGGGTTTCGAATGAAAAAGAGTAAAGGGGAACGGGCATATTTGAGATAACACGGCACCAAAAATAAGTGGGCCGAGATTAAACTTTAAAGCCCGCTTAACCCATAACAAATTTCAAAAGAATTTCAACTGATCAAAACTCCCAAAAGAAATTAGCCAATAGATTAATCGTCATTTGACGATAATTAATTGTTATAAAACCCCGGGTTGTTACAGTAAACTTGTATTTTATATTGATAATATTTTTTCCAGCAATTATTAGCGAACGAGAATGAGAAAAAAACATTAGCAACAGCTTTTAAAACTTGATTCATGTCACAAGTGGTAGAATCATGAGTCAGACTTGTAGTCATCTAAATTTTTATACCATCAAATGAATGTCTTTAATAGAGTGTATTATTTCATTATAGGTTCTTCGTACTTCTGTCTTTTCACATAAAACCATAATAAAAATTCCAACAACGTTCGTTAACAAACATAAAGTTGTTGAACTGGTAAAAAAAAGTATTGGTACTGTTAGTCATCGTTTCAAACTCAGGGTAAAATTTAATATCTACACATGTAGATCTCGTAGTCTTCTACAACAAATTAATGCTTGCATGTATGACAATAGATCAGGTATAGTAATTGATTCTTGCTCATGTGTAATGAACTTAAGTCCTTTAGGAGCTCAGTAACTATACTTCGTCTTAACTGCTTTTTTGATCTATAATTCAGTTGCTTCATTTGTTGACATGGCAATTTGACACTATGTTTTCCTTACTATTAATGTATTGTCATAATATGCATTAATGTCCAATAATGAAGTGATTTATTCAAATTTCATAACACAACTATCAAGCTATTAATCTCTATAATATAATTACCGTGAAAACGATAAAATGTCCGACTTCCAACCTAAAACTGTATTGATCTATGTATTCCATCTTTATAGAACCTTTGATCTATACTTCTTTAAAGACATTCATGTCACAAGTGCTAGAATCATAAGCCAGACATACATTAGTTAGAAGCTAGAAGTATAAAGAGTATAGAAGATTCCACATGCACTGTGAATATAAATATGCTTATTGTGCACTGATTGACTTGTTCATGTGTTGTACTTGTCTGACCTGCATGAATGTTGAATATATACCTATTTAAAGTATAGTTTTCTGTTTATGATAATAAGACTTGAAAATGAAGATACAAGTTATAATTACTGTCTTCTTTGCTAATATAAATAATTATTTTTGTTTGGACAGACTTGGACTATGCTTTAGTCGCAGTGCACTATGCTTGTATGCACTATGCTTTAGGTTGCTGTGTAGGTTACTGTCATCATCTTGTATGCACTATGCTTCAGTTACTGTCTTCATCTTGTATACACCATGCTTCAGTTGAAGTGGAGACTATAGACTTGGAGCTGCCTAAGTTGACTTTGTAGTTGTTGACATGTATTAATGTAATGCAATTTGAATTATTATTATAGTGCAATAACTAAGAAGTATGAACTATTAAAGTATGAAGTAAGTAACTATGAACTGTCACTTAACTAAGTAACTAAGTATTGTATGTGTGCGCCGTGTATTCACTGTATTATAATATATCTGTAAATGTATTTATGTAACTGAGAATGTATGATTTTAGTCGATCAGTTAACCGGGTTATTTAACTGGTTAATCAGTTAAATTGTACGGTTAATTGGTCAACAGTTAATCGTTCAAAGTAATCGGTTAACTGGTCAACGATTAACCATTCAAAGTAACCGATTAATGGGTACGATCGGTAGACCATAATTGAAATTAACCGAAACCGGTTAACCGGTCCTTCTTTATCGGTTAACCAAAAATTTTAATGATCGAATTGGTTAACCGACCATGCCCACCCCTAACTATGCCTTAGCAAAATTTAAAGGGCGTAGGCATTTACATTTTGAAATATTAAATAGATATCCATTTATATGTATATACCCCACTAATATGTACTTATGTTCATTTGATGATTGTTTGCAAAGTCTAGTATTTTGTTTGTGAAATATGAGTAAGTTAGATTGCATTGGGTTGCTTTCTTGCTTAATCATTATATCCGTTGGATGAATGTTTATATGTTAAATTATTAAATTAATAAAATCATATAGTTAAAATGTGGTAATTGGGTTAGGGTATAGTAGGCTAGTTTAAAGTAAACATATACCCTATAATGATGGCTGGTGGTAGATTATTTGAATCTACAAATGAAACTACCATAGAAAGAACCACATACAATCATTTATAAATAACTCTTAAAATAAGGTTATTTTATGAGTAAGTTATCATAATATTATTATTTATGAATTTCTGAGGAAATTCGTAAATAATAATAAATTAACATTGTCAATAAGTTAATTTTTACACTAAAAAGTTTGTTTCAAAGCTACGTAATAAAATAATAATTAAGGAGAGGAATATAGTGAAAGAAATAGTGTATTTTAAGTACACAATAATAAAAGAGTTAATATCTTTGGAAAGATATTAATAATAATATAAACTTTAAATATATAACGTGAAATACTATCACCACCATTACTACTATTATAAGAGTAGTAATAATATACTTAAGGAGAATTTATTAATTATAATAAAATGATTTACTACATTGAGAATAAAGTAATACTGCTTATTATTGAGCATTGGTTGTGCAAGTCATTTTTTACTGTTAGTGGACATGCTGTTTAGGAGATGATTACCATTGTTGGTATTTGGATGTGTAATTGCTAGGTATTTACCCGATGGTGGTATACATGGATGGAACTTACTACTAGTTACCAAGTGTGATTGTTGGTATCCTAGACGGTAGTATCGTGTTCGATTTGTTACTATTGTGATTTTTATTTATGGATTGGTTTGGTTACTTGTCTGATTGGATGTTAATGTTGGATGGCGTTTGATTGATATTAGTGGAAATGTATATTTAATGGCTTTTTTATGTGCTTGTATGTTAAAGTGTTATTACCTATTTTGTATTGTCATGTTGTGGATGATATGATGGACGCGATCATTTAATTGCTTTGATGTATTAATGATATATTTTTATATATTGATATTTATGGTTACAGGAGAAGAGAAAACACATATATGAAAATAGAACTACGTGGGATTGATCTCAAAAAGGTTGCATGGGTAGTCTTTCCCAATGCAATAGCCACAGATTCCTTAGATTGGGTTAGGGCGCACAATGTTTGGTACGGTCCAAACTACTTCACATTATTTTTCTCTTTTACTTTTATATGTTTACGCATTACTAAGTTTGCAGGTGAAAGTGGAAAATGGAGAAAAGGAGCCATGACTATATCTATAGGTTGATTATCTAATATGCTTCTTTAGGTCATACTTGTATTTGTAATTTTAGTGATGACAGGTGTAAATGAGATACACAGATAATTATTGACATGTAACATTCCAACTTTCTACGTCGTATAAATAAATAAAGTTTATTAAAAATAAAGTTTTTGAATTCGATTTTGTGATGATTGTATTTCAAAAATAAATTTACAGTTAAGTAAATTCTAATTAATAAAGGATTTTGATGTAATAAATTGAATTAAATTAATAATTTCTTTTCAAATAATTTATTGAATTGAATAAAATGTTTCAAAATATTTTGAAGTATAAATAATTTTTGTTTGAGGCTGAAATAAATGAAAATAAAGTTATTTTTTAATAGTACAATGAATTATTAAATAGAAAATAAGCGAGTGTTGAATTGAATAAAATTTTCAATTGTCATGGTGTAATTTGTAGAAGGAGATATGAATCAATTATAGCAGGTTGAAATTTATTTGAATATTAAAATTCAAATTTAAATGCATTGGAAATTAGCTAAAATTAAAATTAAACTAAAATTAGGCCTAAAGCAATCTCAGCTCAAAATCCATTTTCTTTCTCCACGGTTCTGGAAATTTCGCCTCGCTTCCCGATTCAACCCGATCCTTAGTTATTCAACTAGAGCCTAAATCCTCTAATTAGAATTTAGGACCACGAAAAAAAAAGAAAACAAATAGTGATCGCGCCTGGCACACGACCGAGAGGCGGCGAACTGGTGCAGCTGCGATCTGATGGAGGCAAACGGCGATGAGAGCGGCCGCGACTTAGTGTCGAGATGCTACAAGTGCGGTGAGGCCTGAGATTGGCAGAGAAGGAACCGCGACATTCGGTGGTCGCGCTAGGTTTTAGAGGAGGTGATGCCGGCCTGGGAGTGTGCTGACATTGTGAAATCGCGTTCGTTGCTGACTATGGCGTAGCTGTAGCGGCTACAGGTAGGAGCTAGGGGGATGACGATGTGGTGGAGCTTAAGGGAAGTTGTGCTAGCAGTGATAATGGTGGAGGAATGTAGATGGTTGGAGGAGTTTAGGTGAGAGATGGGTGCGGTTTTGTTTTTTGTTTTTTTTGAAATGTTACTTAGATACAACATGTCACTAAGACAACATGACACAAAGCACATGTCAATATATGTTCGAATTGTTAGTCCTTGAGATGATGGTTTTGATGACAACAACCTTAGAATAAGATTATAAAATATAAATACTAACATTATAGTTTAGATATATATGTATATATGCAGGATTTAACCATGCAGGTACCAAGAATGAAGACTGTATAGTATAGAGATTCAAGATATCAAGATTGAAGACTCATGAGTATCAAGAATATCAAGATTATCAAGAGTTCAAGATTTCAAGATAAGTATTGAGTCTAGAATTATGTTAAAACTTCATAATAGCACTGAAATCTTCACTCCATTTTTCTTTTGGGATGGAACCCATTTCTACCTTTTTAGTGGCTTACAAACCCACGACAAGTAGCTTACAAACCTACGACAAGTGGCTTACAAACCCACGAACATCCTGGTTTTGTACAAGTTCTCGAGTCCTGATATGATGAGATATTCTACAGGAAGAAGCTTGCAAAACTACTTCAAAATGATTTTCAAAACTACTTCATAATGATTTTCAAAATTGCTTTTCAAAATGTTTTAGCCTTAAAAATTATCTTTTCAAATGATTTTCAAAAAGATGTTTTAGCCTTAAAAAATATTCTTTGATTTTGTTCTTAAATAAATTCTTGTTTCAAACTTCGTTTGTTTTAAACTATCTTTTAATATATTTAACTTTTAATATTTACTTAGATTTAAATATAAAATTATAATCCATGGCCCCAAAGTTTTTTTAAAAATGACGTTTGTGCGATTCGCGATTTGGGGTGTTTTTCCCGTTTGACTTGTTTCGGTTGATCTCTCGTCTGCCCTCATGTCGTTGTTGCCGCCTTCGTCTTCTCCTCGTGGTGCCGGTCTCGCTCCCTCAGATGCTCCTTTGTCTGTTGGTAGATCTGCGGTTTCAGCCGGTGATTTCCCTATGGCCGACCTGTTGGTGGATCTAGATACGACGAAGCCTCCTGCCAGTATTGTAGCTGCTGTCAATTCTCACTCTTCAACTCCGCTATCGCCTTTGCTTCTGAGCAGGGGTTCTTCTTGTTGGTCGGAAACTGTTGTTAGGCCGTCAATTTGTGTTGAACAGTCTAGTCTTCCTCTTGGGTCTGGTAGTGATGTTAGTGCGGTGCCTTGTGCATGTTTGTCTGATGATTGTGTTCTCTGCAAAGCTCCAACAGGGGATTCTATTCGATGCACCCAAGGTGTTTGTAATTATGCCTCAACAAGTATCCCTCTGTCTACTGATTCGATTGCTAATTTGGTGGATCCTCCTCCACCTCGGCCTGTCCCTAAGTGGTCCTCCTTGTTTTCAAAATTGCCTAGTAATGCCGGTTTGCATACGCCACGTCTTTTTGATAAAGTTGAAAATGAGGGTGTGATGATTCCGCCTTTGGAAGTAATCAATGCCGGTGTGGATTTTTGGAAAGACCACTTAGTCGGTTTCTTTCTTGACTCCAATCCGCCATATCATCTTGTTAAGGCGAGGTGCAACTCCTCGTGGAAGCCTAGATGTGGTCTCAGTGTTCACTTTGACAACGAAATGTTTTATTTTAAGTTTTCGCGTAGTGATGAAAGGCAACGCATTCTAGAGGCCGACCCAATTCTGATTGACGGCAAGCCATTCATTATAACTGCTTGGAGTCCTTCTGTTGATCGTGTGAAGGAGCAAGTGCTATCTATCCCTGTCTGGGCCCATTTCTCGCATATTCCTTCCGTTCTCCAGCCTCTTATTGGGATTGATTGGCTTGCTGGTCTTGTAGGAAAGGTAATATGTTATGATGCAAATACTGTAGCCAGAAAGAAGCTAGTCTATGCCAAAGCTCTAATTGAGATTAAACCTGATAAGCCTCTGCCTTGTGTTTTGAAGGTCAGATTAGATGAGAGCCACGTTGCGGAGGTCAAAGTTTGTTATAGTTGGAAACCAAAGATTTGCACTTCTTGTCAGTCCTTTGGCCATATTGCTGATACTTGCTCCTTTACGACTGTTCCTCTTGTTGACCGTCCTCCTCTACCCCGTCCTCCTCTCCGGAAGTGGGTTCCGAAGGTTGCTCCTATTGTTCCCTCAGTTGTTGTTTCGGTAGCTCCCGTTGCTATTGCACCCTCTGAGGCTCGTCCTTTTGTAGCTCCTGATTTAGCTCCGAGTTCTGTTGCTCCCGTTGTCCTTCCACCAGATAACGCTCCATCTAAACTCTCTCCTTCTACGGCCCTGGAGGAGATTCCTTCTGTAGACTCTTCTGATATCATTTCCTGGAATTCGGAGGAACGTGCTTGGATTCATGCTCCTTCTGATATGCGATATTCACCTGAGAGAGACACCTTTTATGCTTTTATCAGTGAAAATGAGGGTGAGAGTCGGTTTCTTATCTACCATATTGATGGGGATGGTTTGTGCCTTACAAGGACTGGCGAGATTGGCGATGAGAACAAAAGTAAGTTTTATGACGTCTCTTGGGATAGGAAATATATTTACTCACCTGACTCTGTTGGGTATGATCCTCACCTGGCTTCTCTTTTCATGGGATATTCTCATGTTATTGGTCCATCTTCGGCTGATGGTCGTGTTTGTTCTCCCTCTTCTGAGGATGATTAGTCATGCTGTGTTTAGTAGTCTAGGCATCTTTGTCTAGCTCCTGTGCTTTCTATTTATTTCTTTTTTTTTTATTTTGGGCCTCCTGCCCTTTTAGTTGTTCTGTGCCTGTGCAGAGCACCTGTTTGTTCATTTATATTCAGTGGCACGGCCCACTATAAAGCCGGCTAGCTTTGCTAAAAAAAAAAAAAAAAAAAAAAAATAAATATAAAATTATAGCAAAATTTTATATATATTATTCTCTATAGTTATCTATGTATTTTATCTATATTTAAGTATATTAATAAAGTTTAAAATAGTTTTAATATAAGATAAAGGTTATTTTCAAAGAAAAACAAAACATCAAAATTTCCTTTGGGATGTCGACATGCCTTAGTACCCCATGTCGACATAGTGTCAGTTAGGACCAAAAATTTGAATTTCAAAAGAAGTGTCTATTCGCCATAACCTTTCACGAATGGCATGGCTGTTGTTCTTATATAAATAGGGGTTAGTTTCAACGAATTTAATATCAGATTTTCTGGTTTTTCACTTCTCTTCTTCTTCCACATTTTCTTTTTCAAAATCCTATCATCACTCTGCCGAAATCAACATTGAATCTAACTAGATCATCTCTGGTTTGATTCTCTATCACTATCTCAACAAGATCCCAGTGCTATTCAGAGTTATAGGCTTCTTTGTAATCTATCTAGTGAGAAAAGGTGTGATTGTAGCCTTGGAAATCAATCAAGCGAGAAAAGGTGTTATTGTAGCCTTGGAAATCAATTGGGTGAACTTGTTGCCCCGGAAATCAAGTATCTCTACCCAGAGGATTGTGATTCTGGAGGGTGTACCTCGTAGCCTTGAAACCGAGGGTTGTAATTTTTGAATTGCTTTTGAAAGGAAATTCGTACTTAGTTGTGCGGGACTGGATGTAGGGTAACTCCGAACCAGTATAAAATCCGATGTGTTCTTTCCTTTACTGCATTTACTTTATTTCTGCATCTGTGTTTGTTTCTGTGATTATATCTGTGTCTGAATATAACATACATTTGTGTTCAAATTAACATAAACTCAAAAAGATTTAGTAATTTCTTATAAACACTATTCACCCCCCCTCCAGTGTTATTCCTAGCCTTAAGATCCATATTCCGCATTCCTCACATTTGGTATCAGAGCAAGGTATTCAAAAGTTTCATAATCTGATTTTTGAAAAAGTTTTTTTAGTGGCTATGTTTAAGAAATTTGTTAATGCATGTGTAGAAATATTCAGATCATCATCGTCTCTTGAGTCTACATATAATCAATATTCAAATACAAGTTGTCTACTAAGATTGTTTGATGTGCAAGAATCATGCTTTATGGGAGTTGAGGAATCAATCCAGAATAAACAAACTGTGCAGATCAAAAAGAACAAGTGGATACTCGATAGTGGATGTTCTAGACACATGACTGGGAATCCAGATATGCTGAATGATATAATATACAAAGACGGAGGACTGGTTAACTTTGGAGACAATTCAAAAGGTTATGTGATCGTCATCGGCAAAGTCGGTAACTCTGAAACTCCTATTATTACTAATGTTTTGCTAGTTAAGAATCTGAAACACAATCTGCTAAGTATAAGTCAACTATGCGATAAAGGATATAAAATTAAATTTTAAAAAGATAAGTGTCACATTGAAGATAATAATTCAACCATAATATTTGAGGGAATTAGGAAAAAGAATATTTATATTCTTAGTATGAAAATTTCAAATGATAACTTGTGTCTTTTGGCAAATGCAAGTGACCCTTGGATTCGGCATAAGAGATTTGGGAATTTGAATTTCAAACTCTTATCTAGACTGTCAAAACATGATCTAGTAAGAGGCCTCCCTAAAATGAATTTTAAAGTAGATAGTCTATGTGATGCATGTCAACTAGGAAAACTTAGAAAAAGTTCCTTTAAATTAAAAGATATGATTTCAACTTCAAAACCTCTTGAATTACTTCATCTTGATTTATTTGGTCCATCTCAAATTCAGTCAATAAATCACAGTAAATATGTTTTTGTAATTGTAGATGATTATTCTATATTTACATGGACAATATTTTTGAAACATAAAAGTGATACTTTTGAATATTTTAAGAATTTTTCAAAAAGGGTTCTAAATCAACTTTCTCAAAAAATTATAACCATCCGTAGTGATCACGGTGGTGAATTTGAAAATGAAAAGTTTGAAGAATTCTACAATAAAAAGGGAATAATTCACAATTTTTCATTTCCAAGAACTCCAGAACAAAACGGAGTAGTAGAACGTAAAAATAGGACGATTCAAGAGTGTGCGAGAACTATGCTTTCTGATAGTAATTTACCAAAGTACTTTTGGGCAGAAGCAGTTGCTACCGCCTATTATATTTTAAATAGAATTTTAATTAGACCTTTAACTGATAAGACATCTTATGAACTTATTTACTCAAAGAAGCCTAAGGTATCTTATTTTAGAATTTTTGGAAGTAAATGTTTTATTTTAAATACAAAAGATAACTTAGATAAATTTGATCCTAAATCCGACAAAGGTATCTTTATCGGATATTCTAATAGAAGTAAAGCATACAGAGTATTTGATTTAAGAACTAATACCATCGAAGAAACAATGCATGTTTCATTTGATGAAAATTTCAAATTTTTTGAAGAAATAAATGATGAAGAGGATTTAATCACTCAAAACCAAGAGTCAACTGAAACTAATAATGAATTAAATCATCCTAATAAAAGGATTAAACTTTTAAAAGATTACCCTATAGAAAATATACTTGGAGATATGCAATCTGTTGTTAAAACTAGAAACCAACTAAGTCAAATGAGTAATGTAGCTTTTATATCAACTATTGAACCCAAAAATCCAGAAGAAGCATCAACTGATGATTCATGGATTTTGGCTATGCAAGAAGAATTAAATCAATTCACTAGAAATGATGTTTGGTAACTTGTTCCTAGACCTGAAAATAAAACAATAATTGGAACTAAATGAGTTTATAAAAATAAATTGAATGAACAAGGAGAGGTTGTTAGAAATAAAGCCCGATTAGTCGCTCAAGGTTATTGTCAAGAAGAAGGAATAGATTTTGATGAAACCTTTGCCCCCGTAGCAAGATTAGAAGCCATTAGGATTCTACTTGCTTTCGCAAATCATAATAATTTCAAATTATTTCAAATGGATGTGAAAAGTGAATTTTTAAATGGTTTTGTAAAAGAAGAAGTATTTGTTAAACAACCACCACTTTTTGAAAATGATAAATTTCCAAATCATGTTTACAAACTTAAGAAAGCTCTATATGGTCTAAAGCAAGCTCCTAGAGCCTGGTATGATAGACTAAGATCTTACTTGTTACAATCAAATTTTGAAATAGGTAAAGTAGATAATACTCTTTTTATTAAAAGAAATAAAAATGATATTCAACTAGTACAAGTCTACGTAGATGATATCATTTTTGGATCAACTAATTTTGAAATGAATAAATAATTTTCTGAAATAATGACAAAAGAGTTTGAGATGAGTCATATGGGTGAATTAAACTTCTTTTTAGGATTACAAATAAAACAATTAGATAATGGTATCTTTATTAGTCAAGAAAAATATGCTAAAGACCTAGTTAGTAAATTTGGTTTGACTACTGCGAGTGGAAAACCCACTCCCATGGCAACCAATGAGTACCTTAGTAAAGAAGATCTCTCGAAAGGTGTAGATCAAAAATTATATAGAGGAATGATTGGATCACTACTCTATATCACTGCGAGTAGACCTGATATCATGCATAGTGTCTCTCTCTGTGCAAGGTATCAATCCCAACCTAAAGAAACTCACTTAAAAGCTGTAAAACATATTATAAGATATGTTAAACACACCTTTGATTATGGCTTATTTTATCCTAAAAATGATTCGTTTGACTTAATATCTTACTCTGATGCTGATTATGCTGGTTGTAAATCAGACCGAAAAAGTACAAGTGGAACTTGTCACTTTTTAGGGCATTCTCTGATTTCCTGGTTTAGTAAAAAGAAAAACACAGTTTCTCTATCAACAACTAAAGTAGAGTATATTTCTGCTGCTTTGGCTTGTTCTCAAGTAATATATATGCAACAAACTTTAAAAGATTTTGGTTTAAATATCTCAAAATCACCAATTTATTGTGATAATACTAGTGCAATAAATTTATCCAAAAATACTACTCAACATGCTCGAACTAAACATATTGATATCAGACACCATTTTCTCAGAGATAATATAAGTAGAGAAGTAATTACTCTTGACTATATCAATTCTGAAAATCAAATTGCTGATATCTTAACAAAACCCTTAAATGAATCTACATTTACTAAATTAAGAAGAGAATTAGGTATTTGTTCATTAATTGAAATATATAATATAAATAACAAAGTATAATTAAAAATTAAATCAAATAGTAAAAATATTGAGAACCATGCCGACATCCCCCTAGACCCATGTCGACATATAACATTTTTTAAATTTTAAAATTTTTCCCACCAAAATTCAAATAAGTGGTTATAAATTTCTCCTGTTTTGAAATTTTCTTCATTCTCTCTGTTCTCTTTCTGTTCTATCTTCTGAAATCAATTTATCAATGGCCTCCTCTTCCAAATCAAACATAAAATCAACTTTTTCGTTCCCATCGCCTACTTCTGGTCCGTTTCAACAAACAACGCTCGCTCATGTGACGAAAATGGAGGATTCTCTAAAGAATACACTTCAGTTAATGACTGAAATCCAAGTGATGCAACTTCGAATGGCCAAAGAACAAGAGAGGCAAGGCAAAATCCTTAGAAATTTACAAAAATTTCTAATAGACAATCATGCTAATCCAATCTTGATTGACGAGGACTCTTCAGGAGATCATGAACAAGAGGAAAGTGAAGAAGAAGAACCAATGGAAGAAGAGCATGCGGAAGACAACGACAAAGTCATTTGCGTTGGCGAAGTATGTTTTGACAAGGACGGAAACTTGGTTGAACAACGTGGAAATTTCTGTTTCCATTATCCAAATTGTTCGATCCATAGATCTCCAATTGTCAAAGATACTCTGTAGTTTCTTCTCTTTCGTTTTTCATCGTTTTGTGTATACTTGTCACGTTTTACGAAAATGTAAATTTAAACAAATATATATAAAAATAAAAATTGTGTGTTCTTATATATGATTCCTATATATGATATATATAAGTATTATATATTATTTGGTTAGGAATGTTAGTAGTTTAGGACTAAGTTTTAGGTTTACAAGTAAGTATTGATGATAACACTATCATCATATAAGATATTAGACTAAGAGTTACATAGTTTAGAGTTAGATTGTTTTTGTTGATGACAAAGGGGGGGGGGAATATAAAATATGGTAGTTAGGCATAGATTAAGGGGGAGTTATTAGATTTAGGGGGAGTTATTAGGATAGAAGTAATATTTTATAAACAAAGGTTGTCATCATCAAAAAGGGGGAGATTGTTAGTCCTTGAGATGATGGTTTTGATGATAACAACCTTAGAATAAGATTATAAAATATAAATACTAACATTATAGTTTAGATATATATGTATATGCAGGATTTAACCATGCAGGTACCAAGAATGAAGACTGTACAGTATAGAGATTCAAGATATCAAGATTGAAGACTCATGAGTATCAAGAATATCAAGATTATCAAGAGTTCAAGATTTCAAGATAAGTATTGAGTCTAGAATTATGTTAAAACTTCATAATAGCACTGAAATCTTCACTCCATTTTTCTTTAGGGATGGAGCCCATTTCTACCTTTTAGTGGCTTACAAACCCATGACAAGTAGCTTACAAACCTACGACAAGTGGCTTACAAACCCACGAACATCCTGGTTTTGTACAAGTTTTCGAGTCCTGATATGATGAGATATTCAACAGGAAGAAGCTTGCAAAACTACTTCAAAATGATTTTCAAAACTACTTCATAATGATTTTCAAAATTGCTTTTCAAAATGTTTTAGCCTTAAAAATTATCTGTGACGACCCGCCTTTCTATCCACAGAAAGACGCATCATCGTTAAGAAAGAAATAGAAAGAAATAGAAAGAAAGAAGAAAGAACAACACAATTCAGAATCTCACAGCGGAAACGGAACAAAATATAATACATCACATAACTATTACATAGTCTTACATATATCAGAGTTACACAACATCATCCAAACAAGACAGTCATATATACATTTCTGCCATTTCATACATCCCAAAATACAACATACATCACTAACACAACGGAACTAGATAGATAGATATATACGTCTGGACTTCTGCTCCAAGCTCCTCCAGACATCAACAAATCCAAGACCTGATCACTTGGCTACTCATAAAAATTTGAGTACCCAAGAGTTTAAGAAAAATAGAATAAACTCCGGGTCAGACATGGGTCTGGTGTGAGTAAACGGTTTAAAGTTGCTTAACTTTGAAAACCATTTGAAACAAAGGTATCATGTAAGATTTCCCACACATAAACACGGGTAAGTTTTTACCTTACACTAAACAAAACATTTTATAGGAAATCCAGTGATATTATAATAGGGTATAGGGTTTTCAAGTAAATAAGAAATAGCTGAAATTGTTACATGATTAAATTCCAGCATACTAGCCACAAAGTGGGTAATACAATCAAAACCGTATGGTCACGTAGGAAGATTGGGTTTCCATCAATGACAGGGCTACTGGGGTACCGCCCGTCACAGTACGTGGCCTAGAACAACGTACCGAGGATCACGCCCGACCCCCTGCAACACAAGGCCGGAACCATCTCTTACTGGACAGTCCCGAACAAGATAACCCCGTAGTTGTGGCCAACAACTGCCCACTAAGCGAAAATAAAAAGGGACATCCAGACAAAGGTATATCTCGTCCTACTTGGGTGCTACCCACTTAACCTTGCTACACCTCCCATGTTTTAGCCATTCCCGGTTGATGAGGCTTGAGGCTACGATTACCTTTAGAGAACACATCTCTTAGAATGCTCATCGTCCACCTGACGATGTGCTGAAAGCATTCAATCCATACAAGTTCGTTCCAGGTTCGAACGAAATCGAAGGCATCATCTCGTTACACTCATTTTGGGATCACCCTCAGAATTAACGACAGTAACCCTTGCACTTTGAAACACCATCTTGATCTTCACTTTGAGATGTCATGACCTAACGTTTAACTTGAATCGATGTGGTTTTCGGATAATCATAACTGATTCCCGATCCCGGTTTCATCAAAATCCAAACGTGTCTTTTAAGGCCAAGTTGTTTTAAAGTTAAAACAATTTAATTCAATTTAATACTTGAATTCACACAGCATTTAACATAGATAAATATTACACATTTATCACAGATATATCCAATATCTCATCACAGAATATCACAGATTATCATCCAATAGATATCAATCAATCCAGACATACTACTCAAACAATCATCTACAAGCAAGAATTATTAATCCATATCATAATTAATTAATTCAATTTTAAATTAATTACTTAAGAATTAATCACTTAACTCTTAATTAATCTCTATAGATTAATTATCTCTTATTTATTAATTAATAAAACCTAATTATTAATTAATAAACTTAATTAAGTACTTCTTAATTACAAATTAATCAACCTATAATTACTTAATTAATTAATTACAAATTAATTAATCTTTAGTCATTAATTAAATCAATCTTAATCATTGAGTTAATTAAATTAATTAATTTCTTAATTAATCCTTTATCATTTATTAATTAAATAATTAATTATATTTAAAATTTCTTAATTAACTTAATTAATCTTAAATCATTAAAACTTTAATTATCTTAAGATAAAAACATTATCTTATAAATGACTTAATTATCATTTACATATTTTAAACATTTTAATTAACTTTACTTAATTAATCATTAATTAAGTTTAAAACAAAATGATCACTTAACATGATAAATTAAAGTTACCAAATTATAACTTACTTTTAAATGTTTTAAACATTATCAAGTAATAGTTTTTAAAACAAATTTCAATTTAAATTTAAAAAACTTGCTTTTATACAAACTTTTAAAATTTCATTTCTAACATAAATTTTAAAATAATTTTGAACTTTAATTAAATTTAAATTAAACAAATTTCAAATCCTCTAATTTAATGTTAAAGAAAACTGCTATTATTTATAAAGCAATTCATACAAGAAAACTTAAATTGAATTTATTTTTAAATTTCAAACTTGTTTTAAAATCTTTTTAAAACTGTTCAGTTTTTACTTGGGGTCAACCCGAAGATTTCTCAGGTCAAACCCAAGTTTCCCCTGCTTCTCTTCCATTACCAAAAACTTTGCTTATTTATATTTTCTTTTTAGTTTAAAACCTATAGGAATAATCACCACAACTACTCGAGTTTACACTCGAGTCATCTACCCCAAATCCCGAACCTATCTTCGAGAAATCTCACAACACAAAACAACTGACACGACCCCCTCCCTGTGCACATGCACCATCGCCAGAAACTACTCCGACCATCGACACACCCTCCGGCACATTACCCATTGCCGCCGCAACCCATCCTGACCACCAGAACACAATCACAAACTCTCGAGCAAGATCGATCATTCCAATTGAGTCTGGAATCAAACAACCTTCAGCAAAACCCCTTGAGCACACTACTCCGACCACCAGAGGTCAGACGACTCTGGCCACACCATGCCAACATTTCCCAGAGTTTCGTGACACTCGATCCATCAAAGACATCGTAATGACCACAAATTCCATCTTCAACAAAACTAGGGTTTAAAACTTAATTCGACGACCGTCGACGCCACAGTGATTAGAAACTCCTCCTGACATTTTTGCCAACCACCCCGATCACCACACTAGCTTCAGCCAAGACCCCGACCCTCCAGCTACTGCCGATCACCAGAGATTGCCCCAAAACTAATTTCCAGTCATTACCAAATTTCACATTCAAAACATCACTAAAAATTGTGATTTTAGTATTAAAAATCCTAACTTTCTAAGTAGATTCAAGTTATAATCCTGAAACAGCAGATTACAATGATTGATTTTAACATGCTTATAATATTTTTACTGTAAATTTTGATTTCCATATGCTATATGTATATAAACATGTTTAAACTATTTTTAGATTCTAGTTCAAGTTTAAACAAACTTAATTTGTTTGAACACTACGGCCTAACATAGATCAGAGGAGAAGATTTTGAATTTTCTTGATTAAAACTTTAAGTTTGAACTAAGAACAGAGATACTCACATACAACAGACATGCACACTTCATATATACAGAGATATCACTATATATATATACACAAGTAAGCATCATTCAACTTAGAATTTTCACAAGCAACTGAACTTAACTTACTTAAGCTTTAATATAAAATGTTTACTCACCTGAAAACAATATTTGAACAAAGAACACTTCTGTTTTGAAAAGCTAATAGCCTGATCTTCTCAATCTCTTGCTTTGTTGAGTTGATTTAGTTGTTGTTGAGTTGAATTTTAGCTTCAGTTGTAATATATTATTTTCCTTCTGGTACGCTTAGTTGTGTTGAACGAATGAAATAAGGAAGATTGATATATAGAACAAAGTTTACAGGTTGATTATTTTATTGGTACAACAATGGTCAGAGAATTTTTCTCTATGGAGGCTGATATGATTTTGTTTTATTTACAATAGTTATCCTTTGATTTTTTATTTAGTACATCTTGTATATATTTTATTTTCCTCTTTTGTCTTACTTCATTGTATAACTACATGTATTACTCTAGTGTATATATACAATTCTAGAATTATCTTAAGTTCATTTCATATTTTTACATAACCATAAATTTATTTGAGATATTTATTTAACATCAATACTTATTTTTATTTCTTTTTTTAAACTTAACTACCAAATATTCCCTTTACAATTAAATATTTATTTTATTCTATTTTTAAACATTATTACCAAGATTACATCAAATATATATATTTAAATCAAAAGTTAATAAGGTAGAGTTTTATTTTAATTTAATGTGAATAAGATAGATTTTATTTTAAATATTTTTGAAACCCTTTATTTTAAATTCCAAATCATAATTTCCTTCCAAAAATACACATATATATATTCGTTTTTAAACTGATAAGTTTGTATTTCAATTTATCAGATTAAATTCTTATTAAAATAATATTGCCAAAATCCCGGGTCGTCACATTCCTCCCCCCTTAAAAGAATTTCGTCCCCGAAATTTAAAGCAAAAGATAATTCAAAAGCTCTTATATCAACAACCCAAACATACATATCATCAATACATTAACAGCCAAGCAACAATTCATACAAACAAACATCACTAGCTATCTGGACACAAATCCGGGTAAGCTTTCCTAAAGCTATCCAGAGTTTCCCAAGTACAGTCTCTGGGATCCTCGCTCCACTGCACTTTGACAAGCTTTACTACTTTGCTTCTGAGTTGCTTCTCATCCTGATCAACAATCTGGACTGGCTTCCTGACTACAGTCAAGTTTGGCTCAACCTCCAGATCTTCCTGGACTGCTGGTTCTACAACCAGTGATGGATCTTGGACAAACTTCTTGAGATGGGATACATGAAATACATTATGAATTCCAGACATTCGTTCTGGCAGTTCAATTCTGTAAGCCACAACACCAATCCTTTCCAACACTCGTAATGACCCAATATATCTCGGGGCAAGTTTTCCCGTCTTTCCAAATCTTACCGCTCCTTTAATCGGGGAAATTTTGACAAAGACTAAATCTCCGATTTCAAATTCCAATGATCTTCTCCTTTTATCTGCATATTTCTTCTGACGGTCCTGAGCAGCTTTCATTCCCTTCTTGATAAGCTCAACTTTCGCAGATGCTTCTCGAATCAGATCTGGTCCAAGCACAAGACGATCTCTCGACTCGATCCAACAGGATGGGGATCTACAAGGTCTTCCATATAAAGCTTCATAGGGTGCCATCTTGATACTCGCCTGATAACTATTATTATAGGAGAATTCTACTAAATGAAGATGGTCTTCCCAAGATCCACCAAAATCCAAAACACAAGCTCTCAGCATATCCTATAAAATACGATTCAGCCTTTCCGTCTGTCCGTCGGTCTGAGGATGATATGTTGTACTCAAACTCAATCTTGTGCCCATAGCTGATTGCAAAGCCTCCCAAAATTTGCTGGTGAAGATAGGATCTCGGTCACTTACTATGCTGACAGGAACACCATGTAACCTGACTATCTCCTTCAAGAAAATCTCAGCCAACGATGTTGTAGTACGAGTCGCCTTAACCGGAATAAAATGGGTGCTTTTATTTAACCGATCCACAATCATCCATATTCCTTCATTTCCTCTCTTGGTTCTTGGCAAACTGTCGATGAAATCCATAGAGATCATCTCCTACTTCCACTCTGGAACTTCCGAAGGCTGCACCAAACCTGCTGACTTTTGTTGATCACCTTTCACCTTCTGGCAGATAGCACAACCATTAACAAATCTAGCAACATCCTTCTTCATACCTGGCCACCAGAAGACTCTTTTCATATCTTTATACATCTTTGAAATTCCTATGTGTATATTCAATCTGGAGCGATGACCCTCCGACAGTACTTCCTGCCTCATCCCATCCACATCTGGCACACAGAGGCGACCATTAATCCTCAAAACTCCCTGGTTGTCAACCTCAAAATCTGAGTATCGACCTTCTTTGGTTCCAAGAATCAGTTCCTCAAAAGATTTATCCTCCATTTGCTTGCTTATGATTCTTTCCTGGAGAGACGGAACGACTTCCAAAAGAGACAGAACTGCATTCCTACTCAGAGCATCAGCTACCACATTCCCTTTTCCCAGAGTATATAGAATATCCAAGTCATAGGATGCTAAAAACTCAACCCATCGTTGCTGTCTCAAATAGAGATCCTTTTGAGAGAAAAGATACTTCAACGGTTTGTGATCTATGAATAACTCGAATTTCTCTCCCAAAAGATAGTGTCTCCAGATCTTTAAAGCAAAAACAATGGCTAACAACTCTAGATCGTGCGTAGCGTAGTTCTTTTCATGTGGCTTCAATTTCCGACTTGCATACGCAATTACTCTCCCATTCTGCACCAAAACTGCTCCCAGTCCAACTATAAAGGCATCTGTATAAACCTCAAACTTGCTTTTCCCATCCGGAATAGCTAGCACAGGTGCACTGGTTAGCTTTGTCTTCAACTCTTGGAAAACCTCCTCACACTGGGGTGTCCACTTAAACTTTGCTCCCTTCTGAGTCAACTTAGTCAGATGCGAAGAAATCTTGGAATAATCCTTGATGAACTTCCTGTAGTAACCAGCTAAACCCATAAAACTGAGGACTTCAGTCGGAGTCTTCGGTTGCTTCCATTCCAGAATAGTAGCTACTTTGGCTGGATCTACCGAAATACCTTCACCAGAAACAATGTGCCCCAAAAATTTGACTTCTGACTTCCAGAAATGACATTTGGAGAACTTCGCCTTCAGAACATGCCTCTTCAACGTCTCCAAAACTATCTCTAAATGTTGCCTATGCTCCTCTTCTGGCTTGGAGTAAACCAGAATATCATCGATGAATACCAGAACAAACTTATTCAACATATTCCGAAAAACTCGATTCATCAGATCCACAAAATAAGCAGGAGCATTGGTTAACCCGAAAGGCATAACCAACCACTCATAGAAACAGTTAGGTCCTCGAAACACAGTCAAAGGAATACTGTCCTCAGCTACCCTTAACTGATGAAAACCTGAAGCTAGATCTAACTGGGAGAAAACTGAAGCTCCATGCAACTGATCAAAGAGATCATCAATACGAGGTAATGGATACTTATTTCGGATAGTCACTTTGTTCAATTCTCTATAATCCACACAGAATCTTGACGATCCATCCGACTTTGTTACAAAGACAACGGCAGAACCCCAACTGGAAAAACTAGGTCGGATCAAACCTTTCTCTAAGAAATCTTGGGTCTGCTTCACCAACTCTTCTTTCTCCTTTGGTGCCATCCTTCTACTGGGCTGAACAATAGGTACTGCCCCCGGAATCAGATCAATCCGAATCTCTATCTCTCGATGTGGAGGTAAACACTTGACTTCCTCCAAAACATCAGGAAAATCTTTAACCACTACGATGGATTATACGCCTTCCTTCTCTTGAGAAGTCTCAACTCCATGTAAAAGACTACTTAAGTGAACTTCAGAACTATCACACGTCACTTTAGCAATTCTACCTAGATCAGTTTCCAACAAAACTGTTCTCTCTTCACAATTCAGGACATCTTTATGCTTATCAAGCCAATCCATTCTCAGAATAAGATCAAACCCTTTGAAATCTAATACATAAGGCTCACACGAAAAACTATGGGAAAGGTAAGTAATTCGCAAGCCTTTGCAAATCATATTAAGTCGGGTTACTCCCCCTATAGGATTAGAGACGCAAATAGAATTTCCCACGACACTAGGAATAAGGTGAAATTTTACTACCGTCTCCAAAGAAATAAAACTGAGAGATGCTCAAGAATCAAATAATACTTTAACATATACGCCATTAATAAGCAAAGTACCTTCCAAAACTCCCTTACCCTTAGAAGAAGTTGATGGTGCACCTTCCAAAGCAAATACCTTATTCTGGGGAGCTTTATGAAGTAGCGGGCAATCCTTGATCATGTGGCCTGGTTGGTGACAGTTGAAACACAGCGATTTCTGAACCATTGCTGATCCTGGTCCATTTTGATGCTGCTGATGCTACTGAGTTCTTCCCTGAGGACACTGATTAGCCAAATGTCCAACTTGCTGACAATTATAACGTTTCTGAGATCCGTTGCTTCCTCATGGTTTCTTCCCTTTGCCTTGCTTTTTCCAATTTGGATTGAACTTTCTCTTATTTGGATTAGCAGAATTCCCTCCTGATGCCGCTACAGGTGCCACTGGTTTCTTATTCATCAAATCCTCGTATCTAAGTGCCATATCAATCAACTCCACAAAAGATCCTTTCAAATGCGCTGTCATCTTTTTATGAAATTCTGGCCTTAATCCTAGCACAAACATCTCATTCATTTTGAGGGAAGTATCAATGAGTCCCGGTCCATAGCAAGATAGCTCATTGAATTTGGTCTCATATTCAGCTATAGTCATGCTTCCCTGCTTCAATTCAAGAAAATCTCGATACAGACGAGTTTTCCCTGCTATTGAATTGCTCCTCAAATAACTCCTTAAATCTATTCCAAGAAATATCATCTTCTGAAACATTCACTGTAACTGCATCCCACCAAGCTGCAGCACCTTCTTGCAATTGCCATGAAGCCATTACCCTCTTTTGTTCATCAGACAATTCAAGACTCTTAAAGATCCGCTCGCATGAACATAACCAAGCTTGAACCTCAATTATGAACTCTGTTCCTTTAAAAGGCTTTCCTCCGAGATTGGTGAAGTCCTTGCATAAAGCGGCAAAACTAACCCGAGGCGGTGATGGATCCACAGCCTCACTTGCAGCCTGACTTCTTCCATTATCGTTCAATGAACTTCCCCTACCTCTGCCTCTCCTTCCAGAACTCATGTTGGCAACCTGGACAGGTAACCCAACAAATTTAGATAGGTATATAGTTATATATAAAAATTACAACTACGCGCCCTCAAGATAGATATTATTCCAAAGCCTAGGTATTCACTCAACCTAGTGCTCTGATACCAACTGTGACCGCCTTTCTATCCACAGAAAGACGCATCATCGTTAAGAAAGAAATAGAAAGAAAGAAGAAAGAACAACACAATTCAGAATCTCACAGCGGAAATGGAACAAAATATAATACATCACATAACTATTACATAGTCTTACATATATCAGAGTTACACAACATCATCCAAACAAGACAGTCATATATACATATCTGCCATTTCATACATCCCAAAATACAACATACATCACTAACACAGCGGAACTAGATAGATAGATATATACGTCTGGACTTCTGCTCCAAGCTCCTCCAGACATCAACAAATCCAAGACCTGATCACTTGGCTACTCATAAAAATTTGAGTACCCAAGAGTTTAAGAAAAACAGAATAAACTCCGGGTCAGACATGAGTCTGGTGTGAGTAAACGGTTTAAAGTTGCTTAACTTTGAAAACCATTTGAAACAAAGGTATCACGTAAGACTTCCCACACATAAACACGGGTAAGTTTTTACCTTACACTAAACAAAACATTTTATAGGAAATCCGGTGATATTATAATAGGGTATAGGGTATTCAAGTAAATAAGAAATAGCTGAAATTGTTACATGATTAAATTCCAGCATACTAGCCACAAAGTGGGTAATACAATCAAAACCGTAGGGTCACGTAGGAAGATTGGGTTTCCATCAATGGCAGGGCTACTGGGGTACCGCCCGTCACAGTACGTGGCCTAGATCAACATACCGAGGATCACGCCCGACCCCTTGCAACACAAGGCCGGAACCATCCCTTACTGGACAGTCCCGAACAAGATAACCCCGTAGTTGTGGCCAACAACTGCCCACTAAGCGAAAATAAAAAGGGACATCCAGACAAAGGTATATCTCGTCCTACTTGGGTGCTACCCACTTAACCTTGCTACACCTCCCATGTTTTAGCCATTCCCGGTTGATGAGGCTTGAGGCTACGATTACCTTTAGAGAACACATCTCTTAGAATGCTCATCGTCCACCTGACGATGTGCTGAAAGCATTCAATCCATACAAGTTTGTTCCAGGTTCGAACGAAATCGAAGGCATCATCTCATTACACTCATTTTGGGATCACCCTCAGAATTAACGACAGTAACCCTTGCACTTTGAAACACCATCTTGATCTTCACTTTGAGATGTTATGACCTAACGTTTAACTTGAATCGATGTGGTTTTCGGATAATCATAACTGATTCCCGATCCCGGTTTCATCAAAATCCAAACGTGTCTTTTAAGGCCAAGTTGTTTTAAAGTTAAAACAATTTAATTCAATTTAATACTTGAATTCACACAGCATTTAACATAGATAAATATTACACATTTATCACAGATATATCCAATATCTCATCACAGAATATCACAGATTATCATCCAATAGATATCAATCAATCCAGACATACTACTCAAACAATCATCTACAAGCAAGAATTATTAATCCATATCATAATTAATTAATTCAATTTTAAATTAATTACTTAAGAATTAATCACTTAACTCTTAATTAATCTCTATAGATTAATTATCTCTTATTTATTAATTAATAAAACCTAATTATTAATTAATAAACTTAATTAAGTACTTCTTAATTACTAATTAATCAACCTCTAATTACTTAATTAATTAATTACAAATTAATTAATCTTTAGTCATTAATTAAATCAATCTTAATCATTGAGTTAATTAAATTAATTAATTTCTTAATTAATCCTTTATCATTTATTAATTAAATAATTAATTATATTTAAAATTTCTTAATTAACTTAATTAATCTTAAATCATTAAAACTTTAATTATCTTAAGATAAAAACATTATCTTATAAATGACTTAATTATCATTTACATATTTTAAACATCCTGGTTTTGTACAAGTTCTCGAGTCCTTTTTTCAAGAGTTCAAGATTTCAAGATAAGTATTGAGTCTAGAATTATGTTAAAACTTCATAATAGCACTGAAATCTTCACTCCATTTTTCTTTTGGGATGGAACCCATTTCTACCTTTTTAGTGGCTTACAAACCCACGACAAGTAGCTTACAAACCTACGACAAGTGGCTTACAAACCCACGAACATCCTGGTTTTGTACAAGTTCTCGAGTCCTGATATGATGAGATAT
This sequence comes from Allium fistulosum, assembly GCA_030737815.1. Classification (NCBI taxonomy): domain Eukaryota; kingdom Viridiplantae; phylum Streptophyta; class Magnoliopsida; order Asparagales; family Amaryllidaceae; genus Allium; species Allium fistulosum. Next base: position 488,609,977 of record CM060905.1, on the reverse strand, counting down.
TCTACAGGAAGAAGCTTGCAAAACTACTTCAAAATGATTTTCAAAACTACTTCATAATGATTTTCAAAATTGCTTTTCAAAATGTTTTAGCCTTAAAAATTATCTTTTCAAATGATTTTCAAAAAGATGTTTTAGCCTTAAAAAATATTCTTTGATTTTGTTCTTAAATAAATTCTTGTTTCAAACTTCGTTTGTTTTAAACTATCTTTTAATATATTTAACTTTTAATATTTACTTAGATTTAAATATAAAATTATAGCAAAATTTTATATATATTATTCTCTATAGTTATCTATGTATTTTATCTATATTTAAGTATATTAATAAAGTTTAAAATAGTTTTAATATAAGATAAAGGTTATTTTCAAAGAAAAACAAAACATCAAAATTTCCTTTGGGATGTCGACATGCCTTAGTACCCCATGTCGACATAGTGTCAGTTAGGACCAAAAATTTGAATTTCAAAAGAAGTGTCTATTCGCCATAACCTTTCACGAATGGCATGGCTGTTGTTCTTATATAAATAGGGGTTAGTTTCAACGAATTTAATATCAGATTTTCTGGTTTTTCACTTCTCTTCTTCTTCCACATTTTCTTTTTCAAAATCCTATCATCACTCTGCCGAAATCAACATTGAATCTAACTAGATCATCTCTGGTTTGATTCTCTATCACTATCTCAACAAGATCCCAGTGCTATTCAGAGTTATAGGCTTCTTTGTAATCTATCTAGTGAGAAAAGGTGTGATTGTAGCCTTGGAAATCAATCAAGCGAGAAAAGGTGTTATTGTAGCCTTGGAAATCAATTGGGTGAACTTGTTGCCCCGGAAATCAAGTATCTCTACCCAGAGGATTGTGATTCTGGAGGGTGTACCTCGTAGCCTTGAAACCGAGGGTTGTAATTTTTGAATTGCTTTTGAAAGGAAATTCGTACTTAGTTGTGCGGGACTGGATGTAGGGTAACTCCGAACCAGTATAAAATCCGATGTGTTCTTTCCTTTACTGCATTTACTTTATTTCTGCATCTGTGTTTGTTTCTGTGATTATATCTGTGTCTGAATATAACATACATTTGTGTTCAAATTAACATAAACTCAAAAAGATTTAGTAATTTCTTATAAACACTATTCACCCCCCCTCCAGTGTTATTCCTAGCCTTAAGATCCATATTCCGCATTCCTCACACGAATCACGCTACGCAAGTTTTGAACCTGTGACCTCTCGCACCAAAGTCGAATCACTTAACCACTGGGACAATGGTGCTTGTAAGATGCGTTTTTGTTGCGATTGGTGATTGTGAAGTTGAGGGCTGAAGCTCCCATGGTGATGGAGAACATTAATTTGATAGTTCGAGCACCATTTTGGTAAGTTATCTCACTTACAACTATGTCTTTTAATTTTAATTAATGTGTAATTTCCCCCATATGTTTACTTGATTGCTTGGTTGAATCGATGATTGGTTATTGGATGTGATTGATTGTTTGTTGATGATCGATGTTTGATGTTGTTTGAATTGGATGAAATTGATAATTATTGGATGATATTAATTGTATCAGTGTTGTGTGTTTTGAGTTGAGCTTCGTTGTGTGTATATTGGTTGATTTTGATGACGATATTAGTTAAACACAACATTTAAAATTGATTGAAATAGTGGTAAATGAAGTAAAGGGTGAAAATTTGAAACAAATAAATTATTTTGGTGATAAACAACGAATTCTAGAAAGACGCTTTATTTTTAATATTAAGATTATTGAATTAATAGGAAATTTGAAAGAGAAATGATTATGAAAATAATATATTTATAATTTGAATAATTTTGAGAATATTGCAAATGAAAATTATTTTGAAAAAATGATGAATTTTGGGATTTTTTAAAATAAGAGAATTTTGAAGATTTACATCTTCATTAATTTATTGATGAATTGGTATATATGATTATAAAGAAATTTAGAGGATATTTTTGAAATGATGTTTAAAATCTATATTTTTGAAAGTATCGAGTTATTTAAATTAATAGAGGAGATATAAAATGATGTTTTGAAGTAAATGCAAAGTGAATGCAAATTGTTTATTTATTAAATCAAAATTATCGATTATGGAGATTTGATCTATATAATGAGAAGTGAATTTTTGGAAATAATATATTATTTTTGCAATAGAATTTCAGTTTGATGGATTAGTAATTTTAAAAGAAGTGTTTGAAATAAATGAGGATGTTAAATAATGATTTTGAAGTTGTAGATTTAGAGTTGCAAATATTTTTGGATTGGGATATTTTTCAGATTTGAGATTTTAAAGGTATTTGGTAGATATAAATTTCTTTGTAGCATTTTCGTATTATTAAAGTGGAAATTTGAGGTGAAAGTGTTTTTAGGTTTTAATTAATGCTTCTATGAAATGAACTTAGCTGTTTTGAAATATGAATATGAAATTAGATGAGAGAATCAAAATTATTATTTTAGAAAGAGACGGAAATAAATAAAGAAGATGTTTTATGTTAAATTAAATTGAAGAGTTTTTATAAAAAGAAGAGAAAATTTAAAGTGAAATATATTTAAACAAAATCCTTTATCTAGTTAATCGTTAATTGAATAATATATGGATCTGTGTATGGATGTTGTTGATTTGTTTACTACGAACGAGATGAAGTTAAATACCCGTTGTGTTGAGAATTATAAAGTAATAAAATAAATAATAATGAATTGAAGATTGAATTATGCGAGAGTGAATTAACAAGCGAAGTGGAGATTTACTTAATATTGATTAATTGAGAGTGTTGTGTATATGATTGTATTCTACTGAATGCTATGGGAGGTCCATGTGAGGTATAATTATTTACTTAACACAAGTATAATGTTGGGTAATTAATTGAAGACCAATTATTTAATACTTGGATATTGGTGAATTATTCTATATTATACACAAATCTTAATCGATATTATTTGAATTTCTAACTTGACGAGTGAGGTATATTATATTATTCCTTATTTTATTTTAAAGTGGGAATTTGATTATCACTGCTTTTGAGTGGATCGAGGAGTACAAATTCTCTTACGTAGATGTGATAGCCAGATGTTTTTGCTAGCCCCATCCTAACTTGACCGACCGTAGGGTAGTTCCTCGATAGTTGCGATAACATGGCCCCTTCGTCGCATGGTCACAGTCTGCTGCACATGCCAATGGGACGAATACATAACGAGGTGAGGAGGTCGACGGGAGCAAGGAGCGAGGAAGCGAGGAAGCAATGTCTTATACAGCTAAAGACTGGTGATGACGCTCTCAAAATATTTATGAGTAGGGTTTCCCTTTGCATTTGAGAAGCTATGAGGCTTAGGTGTAGACTCGACTTTTGGCAGTAGCAATAACAATAGCACATATAATAGCAGTAGTAGTAATAAAAATAAAAATGAAGAAAAAAAATGAATAAATCTAATACTACCATATAAATGTATGAATAAATTAATGTTTGATGTGTACTGTACGATGTGCGATATGTGCGATGTTTGCGATATATGCGATGTGTGCAATATTTGCTGTATGTGATGCATGATGTGTAGATGTATGCGATGTATAATGTGTGATATGTGAGCTGTGCGCTGTGTGTGATGTATTATGGATGTTGTTTGATGTGTCGTGGATGTTTAATTATTCCTTTGGATCGATTTCATATTTATGCCGTGTATATTATTCCTAGAGATATCATTTATATTCTCACCATTGAATCTAGACATAGCCTGACCTGTTTATTATTTACATTATACTCGGGTCAGTCCGAGACATTTAGGTTTAGGGACGATGTGACCAAGTTTGCTTACTAGGCTTAGTTGGAGGCTGTATTACTAGATGTATCATGTATTGTGTATTTAGACTTGTGTATGTATATGATGTTAGACTTAATGTATTGGATTTATCTTGTATATAACTAAGGTTTAGCGGGAATTTTTTTTATATCCTACTCAGACATATGCGATGTATAATATTTATAATGCTACGTTGATGACTCTGTGTTCTCTGTAATTTATTTTATATTATGTATTGTTCTATCCGTAAGTACCATACGTGTTTATTACTTTGTACCGAGACTGTTTACATTGAGATGAGTGGTTTTTATATTATATGATGTATTCAATGTTGATCCAAGGGAATATTCACGTGTGCTTCACCCATATCATCTCATTTTCCATGTTACTCGACAATATTACTCAATACTCTTGGATAATATGAACATAGAGGTTGGGTGTTATATGACATTTTTGTTGCTGTATTGATTCTTGTATATTGCACATTGCTTGAGATAATAGAATATAGTTTGATTTTGTTGTGAGGTAAATTAAATATGCTAAAATAGTATTTTAAATTATTTACCTAACGATCTAAAGTTTTTAACATTTGAGATTAGTGCTGAAGTTTATTTTGTTCGAGTTTGATGCTAATTTTAGGTGTTAAAAATTCCGAGTTGTTACATTTATTATTAAAGCTTAAGTTATGATTTCTTGAACCTTCGATGGATTTAAACTATTTAGAATAGATAAATATACTTCCTAGATTAGGCTCAAAATAAAATGAGATTGCCAATAATATAACCGCCCAATTCTTTTCTCTTTTTTTCTTCCCTCCCACTCTCTTTTGTCTCAAACCTCTTACAGCTTCATCTCACGATCTCGACTACCTCTCTCCCTGCCATTTTTCCTTAGCTCCTTAGCCTAGTTTTTTCCTTTTCGTTCCATGCTCATTTACGCTCCATGACTAACGGCTACTCCACCCCAAATCGAGTTTCCTTGTTAGATCTCGACTTCTCCTTTCGCTTAGTTGCTTTCCCCTTTACCTTTATTCTCCATGTTCCTTACTCCTCTGTGCTAAATTACAGGAGATCTGGAACTCTTTGAGTTTTGTTTGGCTTCCAGTCACATTGCCTTTGAATTTCTCGAGCCACCTCCACTGCCTTGATGTGGTTATGGTTCATGTGTGCAACGTTTAGTTGGTTTCGGGAGGTGGATTTTTGGTGTTGTTAGCTTTATGCATGGAAGGAGATTGGTAGTCACATTTTGGTTGCTCTTGGTAGTGTTATGTGAGTTATCTGGTGGGTGGTGTTTGTTGCTCTGTTGTAGTATGTATGGAACAATATTTTGTTGCAACCTTTTGTAGGCTAATGTTGCTCCAGTTTTATTGTAGAGTATGTTATCTTCCAAGTGCCTTGGTAGGAGGAGTCTGGCTCTGCACTCTACATCCCGAAGCTCCCTTATTTTTCACCCCCTTAAACATTCATACAATCACACTAGGTGACTGCTCATGTAGCTCTGTGTGTTTTTGTTTGCTATTGATGCTGTTCCTATTGAGTGGTAGTTGATGGTGTTTACATGGAGTACTTCAGTCCTGATCTATCCTTTTGCCTTATGTTTCTTAGATGTTTATGGTACTACTATCGTCTTATGTCCGCTGCTTGTCAAAGTACTGGTAATTTGTGTTTAGATGAAATTTAGCCTGTGCTTCGTACTCGAAAGGATAGCCTGGAAAACTGTTGGTTTGGAACGTGTTCTCTGATGTTTGCAAGTTTGTATTGCTCTTGTAGCAATGTTTACTTTGGAATTGTTTGTAGGTTGGATCCATCTCAGTCATTCCATTTAATCTTGTAATAATGTAAGTTATATAATCGTTTTATAGTCATAGTTCTGGTGTTAGTGTATAGCCAGTCTTCTAGCTTTAGAAGCATGTGTTCTAACTCAAAGTTATTGAGCTTTATCAACCTCACCCCTATTTTTATCCTTTATAAACAATGGACGGTCCACTATAAATCAATTTGCCTTGGTAAAAATAAAAATAATGCTGATGCTATTCACATCTCGTTTTCCTCTTTCACACCCTGCTACTTTATCAATTTTTGAATTTTTTTTCAAAATTGCCCCTATCTTCGAATCCCACCAAATTACGTTTAAAAGAAATAATTACGTACAAAAGTTCTAAATGAATGATGTTTATGTAAAAACCTCGTTCGGCCCAAGCGAGGTTCGTGTAACAGCCTAGTTCGGACCGAGTGAGGTTTGTGTAACAACCTAGTTCGGGTCGAGTGAGGTTTGTGTAATAACCTAGTTCGGATCGAGCGTGGTTCGTAATAAACAACGTCAAAGCTGAACGTGGTTTAAAAAATATGAGGACACTTTTGGACTGAATTGGAGAATGAAAGGGAAAAAGTGGGGTGTGATGATTATTTGTAACCCAGTGTGGTGCGAAAGGAAGAAAGAGGGGTGGGAATAGAACTAGCCTAAAAATAAAAATTGTAAGAGCGTACTTGTTGATTTATGTATGCTTTGGGCGTATGTATAACACACATTACCCTACATTTAGATGATGTTTATTTATATGATATTTGTTTGGAAAATAGGAGTGGGGTTGAATTGACACTTATAGGAGGGATTGGGTGCTAATTATAATTCAAGCCGACTTTAAATTTTGAAAAGTGATTTGTAGGGAAATATATACATATCTTTGTATTGAAATCAATTTATGGAAATATAGAATATATATGTAAACTAAGATGTAAAATGTTCAACTCGAGAAATAAGATATTTTTTTAGTATAAAGTTATTTTGTGGAAAAGGTGTTAGGCTAATGAAATATCTTATTTAAAAGGATCTTTGTAAAAATATACTTAGTTTAGGATATCATGGTCGAAATTATTTGTGGGTTTGAAAATAATTCGTGAAAATTATTTTGTTGAAGATGATATGATTTTTAACATTTTGCTACCAAAAATACTTTGGAAGAAATTTATTGAAAAAGAAAATACTTTCGTTTGAAAAGTTTTATAAGGGATACCCTATTATATACGATGAATATTAATTTCAAAGAGTTTTGAAAGGAATTATTGTTTTTTATTTGGAATGATACTTTGAGAAATATTTATAATTTTATTATAGGAAAAAATCTTTGGTAGAAATAATATTAGTTTTATTGTATATTCCATTAAGAATATTTTTTTTGAAAGGTATTTTGTTTTAGAAAAAAAGTTGGCTGGAAAATATTTTTAGGGAATACATACATACATACATACATACATACATACATACATATATATATATAATTTAAAAATATTTTTATTAGAAAGTCTACCACGGTAAATTACCCTTATTAGAAATTACATGTGTAATATTGAAAGACTAGGTGACTAGACTAAAGGCATGGGCGTTAGACGATGGGATGATATGAGTTTTGGGTTCATCCAAAATATAAAAAAGTAGCCATGCCTATTGTATATGAATTGTTCTAATGAGTTGTAGAGATATCTAGTTTATTGTCTGCTACAGGACTAGGTTATGATGACATGGGTATCCACTTGGATGGATAGGGTAGTGGTATTTTTGATTAAGAGTTTATTCATTTTAGTTGGTTTCATTTGCTTGCTTTGATTGTGTTGGTTGCATTGTTCTTATGTTTGATTAGTGAGTGGATAGGTTAGGAAAATTGTTTTGCTTTCATTGACTATGGTGGTTTTATAGTTTATGACTTTTTTTGTTATATTGATTTCTTTTTCTTGCATTGCCTTATTGTTGTTTGCTTATTGATTGTTTTTTCGGTTTTGATTGTTTTATTTGGTTATTTTATTGTTATTGCTTTCCTTGTATCAAATTTATTTGCGTGTTTTGTATGATGATTGTGTGATGTGATAATTGTTAAAGTTGACTTTTAGTGAGGCATGCATTAGGAAGATTAAGGAGGGAATTAAGGAACATTTTTTTAATCACTATGGTATGACATAGTTTCATAAGATAAGAAAGAATGTGTATTTGAAATGGATAGTTATGTGACGGGGCTCCTAAAGGATCGGTATGGGTAAATAAGGGTTGAATTAAGACGAAGATGGTAATAGAAACTTACCATGTGTTATATTTCTTAGTATCCATGCATGCTTATACTGATACAAACACACACACACACATGTATAACATTTTAATTCGTATATTGTTGCACTCTTCTTTATATGACGTATGTCATATATTTAGGCGTGTGTTTGGTTATACAACAAAAATTGTACAACATTTATTATTCACTTTTAAAAAAAGCCAAATAAATATAGATAAATAATAACACGATTTACTTACACTTGTGAACTCATAAATTTAGCGAGTTAGCAATGTCATATTAATACTGTTAAATTTTGGTGATACAAAATCACAAATAGAGGAAAATAAATATGCAAAAGAAAGAAAGAGAAGATTTTATTTCCTCTTATTAATAGGCATATTTGAGTATGTTTATTTTTCTCTCTAATTGGCTAATCAAATTATTTTTTACCATCTAATGTTAAGTTAGGCATTAAGTAATTGATTATATAAATAGAGACTAGAAGAGAGGGTAAAAGTGTGGTGGAAAATCTATTTGCTAATTTTCTCTTCTCCATCTTTGTTTTTCGTCTCCAACAATTTTAGCCATATAGATATTTGCTCCCTTTCTCAATTTGGTTATTGATTCAATGGTATTTTGTTTATTTTAGCTTTGTTCTATTAATTGTGAAGGCCCGTAAATCCGTACTCCTTTGAGCTGACAAAATTCCACCACAATTCAGCTCAAAGTGGAACAAAAGTACGAGTCTTCAGGTTAAAAAGAAGAGGTAGAAGAAGACAGAAGAAGAAAAATAGAAACAACAACAGAATCTCATAATCGCAGCGGAACAATATATAATAGATGAATAAATAATCTTTAAACAAAGAACTATATCCGTTTATACAATACATCATCAGAGTTTACAACAATACACATCACTGGACAATTATATAAACTTGTCCACATACAGAATACACAGCGGATAATACATAATATAAGTGATACGTCTCGCCGTCCAGCACGCCACCAAATCTCCACATCAACTTCTGAATTCCAGAATGACCTGATAACCTGACTCTAGGCTGCCCGTGTGGAAAATTATGGGCACCTAGAGTTTAGAAAGGGAACAATAAACTCCAGGTCAGTCGTGGGACTAGTGTGAGATCTTAAAAACAGTTATTTTCACAAAGAAAATAAAAGAAATTCGTAATGCTTTTTGAAAATGAAACTACCATAAGACCTCCCACCACACACACAATGCAATCGCAGACTTGGAGGAGATTTCTTCTTATGATAGTCAAATATGCTTAATACGAGAAAACTCTTTTGATATTATTACTAGTGCATAGTGTGAAAATCCTTTCTAAAATATAATATTAATCTTAGCCAGCATAGGTACCATTATATTATGCCTACTATAGCTGCCACCTGAGGTGACAGGTTATACAAATTGCAATCGTAAAGGGCTCGTATTGTTTCTTTGGATTTTCCAACAAATGGTTAGGCTAAGGAACTTCCTATGCCACATGGAAACGCCTCTGGAGGGACGTCCCGAGAGACAACTGCTCTCTGCCAACACAAGGCCGGGTTACCTCTTACTAGGTAACTACTACACGAGTATGCCACCCCCTGGTCGTTTGCGACCTTTATTCGAGGGCCCTCGATCATAAAGCAACAATCACACAGTAAATAAGATTGATGCAACCACACAGGTAAAGCATCTGGGCTCCATACCATGATACCACCTTTTTCCAGAAGGAAATGACATACCCTAAAGGGAGCGACCCTCATAACCTTGTCGCATTTTCCTGTTTTGACCATTTCCGGGGTGTGAGGTCCGATGAGGTCTCGTCCACAAAGCTACGCTTTACACGAAAACATGCTTTGATCACAAATGATTAACGAATGATCATCAACACACGGCAACACTTATCATGCCACACTACCAAATTGGGAATATATCACTGATAACCTTTAACTACATAACCTCTGATCTCGTACGTCTCAGAGTAGGGTGTTAAGCAAAGAGAATAAATTCTCCGCCACCAAACAGAAATGTATTTGAAAGAAATCTGCTTTATATCTCAAAGTGTAGTGTCAGACATACGACCATATAAGTCTGTTCCGGGTTCGAACAGAACCGAAAGCACTTCCAAAGAAGCCCTTGCAAATCCGGTCTTCAATTGCAATCCATAACGTCGTATCATTATTCGGAATGGGTTATATGACACAAAATCCTCTCCCGGCTAAACCGAATTGTGATAACCCTGATTTTGTGAACAATTTCATGATTTAAATTAGTATATGTTTGTTTAAAAATTGCATTGAGAAAAATAGAAATGGAAACTGATTGCAAATGTATGGTTTAAGCATGTACATGTGCACAAGACAGTGCACACACATGCACACTTTTTCTATATAATGAAATAGGCAGAAATCAATTTATAAATTAGAATAAATAATTTAGAGATACATATGTATGAAAATAGGATTATGTCTTTAATAAATCTGGCACAAAGAAAATAAAAGCTAGGCAGAAATAAACTTAAAACTTATTTAAAGAAAGAAAATAAGGACTTAGGCAAAAATAGGCATACATATATATGTGCACAAGCAAACACTTGCTGGAAGAAAACAGAAATTGCATGGAAATGGCATGAACCCTTAAGCAAACACTTTATCCATTTCTAGTAATTTCTTTAATTTGGAAAATGAGAGTCATGCATATAACATGACCGAGGTAAAGGGATAAGGATTATTTTTGAAAATAAAAACAAGGACCACATACCCTTTTTCTCTTGAATCAAATGAGAGGCAGACCATGTTTTGTATAGGGTAAAAATGACATTGGGTAATTTTGTTAAACCCTAGTAGCAGCCAGGGATTTTGTATAAGGAGGCTCAGGGTAGTGAGACCTGTCACATTGCTCTTCATCATTTAAAGAAAAATAAAACATAAGCCAGAGAAAAATAGAAGAAGGCAGAAGACTAAAAGAGTTCATAAAGCTTAGGAAGAAGAAGGATTAAAGTGAGTAACCTCACTGGAAACTTTGGCAATAAGTCCTGAATATTGAGGCAACCTAACTAAATTTATATTTCACTTTTGCAAGCTATGTTCATTTTATGATTTGATAATTTTGGCTTGTCAATGATCTGCTCAAGTGTAAAACCCTTTATAGTGACATATCTAGCATAAAAGAGTCTTGGAGTTCATGTTTAAATGTGGTTATCTATGTTGTGGTTTAACTTTGAGATGAAGTAGATTTTTATGGGTTTTCTTCATGCATTTATTTATTTAGAAACCCAGGATTTATGTTGTAGATATATGGTCTGAAAATGAAAGAAGGTGTGGGGCTGCAACATTGAGTTGTTGTTTATGTCTCATATCCACTAAAATAAAGATAAATGTAGAGGTGCAATGTTATACATGTGCTGAGCTTCTATGTTTTATGAACTCTCCAAATCAAAGCATATACTTGTGGTTTAGCCAGATCTTAAATTAACAAAGGTCTGATTGAACCAGAGGTAGAAGGAGACAACCAGAAAACTATCTATGACTATGTGTTTGTAACTTGATCTATTGAAACCCACAGACAAAAGAATAATATGCTTAGAAATCACATCTGTTGCATGATTAAATGCTTGCTTATGAGAATATGACTTACCAATCTCTGGATGAATACATGATGGCTGGATGTTTATTTCCCTGATTAAAATATGAGATGCAGAAGGGATTAGCATAGGAATGAGCAAGGGAAAATAACACTTAGTAATTTAACTAAGGACTTTTGGATCTTAGGGCTACAAAATATGGCTTGGCAAGGTGAACATTGCAAGCTCACACATGGTATGCTTATACCCAGGGGCCTGAGTGTGCTGGGTTAACAGAGATATGTCCCAAGCAGTGTGTGGTTTAACAAGAGAAAGTAGCTAAAGACCATAATATACTTGATAGTGAACAATAGAAATAGGTTCATGAGAGGGCTTGGGTAAATTCCCTGATGGCCAGTAATTTGGTAAAAAGGCTTGATGATTGAATTGATGAATAGGTTGATTGGTTTATAATGTTTTATGGATGAATCCTATGATTGCTATCACTGAACTAAACCATTGAATCACATATAATTTGTTGTGCACTGATGTATATACACATGTATCACAGAAACATGCACAAGAGTGGCATTGAGTTCCTTTATTCATTTTGAAGTTATTTGAATATGAATAAGTGTCATATAAATCATGTTTTCAGTTAGATTGTTCATACCAGGCTTTAGTCTGACCCTTGTGTGTTTTATGCACCATTGGGTGTCTCATGTTTATATGGGGCAGTTCATGGTGGTTTTGCAGGAAAGTAAGAATTCCTTTGATCGGGCTTTGGATGCTTAGCTGCTTAAGGAATTGGATGCTATCTTTAAGGATTTGTTGAAGTTAAAATAGATGTTTATGCTGAATTATGTTAAACTATTTTGTTTACACTTGATTAGAAAACTGATGTATTGTAGAACTACTGCCATGATCAAGTATTGAACCTATATATGTATTAGCTGAAACTTATGTGCTTTTCTTTGCAAATGTTTTTCTAAGAAATGGAATTTTTAAGCTTCAATAACAGTTAGTTTAAAATGGTTGAAAATCTGAGATTGAAAGGATTTGTGGATTGAATGTATATCCAAGTATCTAACATGAGAAAATCCATGTTTAAGTTGAAATAAAACCTGGCAGAATGAGGGTTTGAGTTGCTTTGAAAAGAAAACAAAATAATATGTATCTTGTTTAAGAAAAAAGTGCAAACTGAATATGGCTAACTTGACCATTTTATTGAGCCTGGGTCAAGCCAGCACTAAAAAGTTTAAACTCAATTTATAGTAGAGTTTTACAACCCAAATATAGGGTAGACTCGGTCATTTGGCTAACAAGAAAAGGTAAAAATTAGGAACTTAATTCTTCCACTGACACACATGCACAGGAACATGCACACACATGCACATGCAAGAGTACAGTTCATACAGTAACAAAATTATGGAAATACAGGTAAAATGCTAAGTCTTTAGATATGAAACCAATAGTTATGCAATAATCTAAGTACATTTGGAAAATCTGGTTTTTGAAACACAATTGCTATGTAGGGATTATTTCTTTAAAGTGATTCCCAAACAGATTTTACTTACAAACTTTTATACTCTGATTCAAGTAAAAAGTAGCTTATATATCTTCATATATGTAAGTTTAAGATGATCTAAGCAAACCAATATTCTTATTGGCATAAAGATCCTGGATAGAAGAAAATATTAGAGTGTAATATTTTCTTGATTAAATGGTCACTGTATAAAAAAAATTAGGAAATAAAAGGTGGGTCATTTCACGAATAATGAGCGCTTGTTTTAAAAAACAAATTCAAGTGTCATTTCAAAGGCAAACATTGATAGTCAGTTATTTAACTATCAAACAACATTCACAACAATCATCTGATTTAAATAATTTTCCCAAAATTATTTATTTTCAAAATATCTTCACAAGATATATATATTTTTCCACACTTCATCACTTTGAAAACCAATTTCAAATCAAACTAACTTCCAGATATTTAAAATCAATTAAATATTCTGATTTCAAATGTCAAAAATTCAAGGTCGTCACATTAATTGTAAACAAAATTTTGGTAAATCAATAAAGTGGGTGGTTGGGTGGAATATCTTGTGTTATTGCGTTTTGATTTCAATTCTGTCTTGTTTTCAATCCAAGTTATCTCTTTGTGATTTGGGTGACAAAGATCCATTGATAAAAGCTTCCGCAAAGCGCTACTACTTTCATAACAAATACCACATTTTCCCACATGAACTTATAAATTGAATTAGTTAGTCAAGTTGTCATTTATTATCTTTCATGTACACCCATAATTTGTATAATTTAGTAAATCAGCATTTTATACTAAACTAAAGAACAATAAACAATTTTACCATTGATTTTACTATGGAAAAGTTAGTAAATAAAACCAAAAATTTGGACATAAATATTTTATATGCCTGACCTTATACTTTCATACTATACTTGAATTAAGTCAGGGGTCTTTGACTCTTTCTGGCCCTTATAAATTATTTAAAGCACTTAATGAATAACAAAGGTTATATAAGTCAATGAGAATTGTTAACTAAGACAAACAAGAACATATATACTTTTGATTTATCGATTATGGCATGAGTTAGATAATGTGCTTGTTTAACAAATACAGACGATGATATGAACATAAATTTGAATATTGGTGTTAAAATTGAAATGAATATGGGCATGTAATTATATTTGAACAAACATAATAATAAGGTAATAAAGAAAGATGAAAGAAATGGTATAAAATAAAAGAAGATAATGCTACGATTGTAACTATGATGAATTGAGTATGGGTGTAACATGAAATTTTTTATTATGTAATCGTATAAAGGCGTATGTTACACTTAAATAATATATGGTAGGATATGTGAATAATTCAATAAAGACCAATGTGCCCACTTGACTGAAAATTTACAAAAGGGTGAAAAAGTATAAATACATAATCAAGTAGATGCTTGAAATTATATGATAAAAATTCAAAAACTTAAAGTTTATTTTTAGGGAATTTAAATGTCCGAATTAGGAAACTAGATAGTTAAATGCCTGAATTCATAGGTTGGGCATTTGAATATATGTGTTGGGACCATACCAAACCTAGACCCCAAAAGGCCTTTATAAATGGTAGTATGCCCTTTCTTTGATCAAGTGATACTGTTAAGACATTGTTTGTTGTATGTAATATTTTATGGTGTGATACCTATGATGATGAATTGTGTTATGTTTTATACTATGATGATTATGGTAGGCATTATTGAATTCTTCGACATGGCTCCGATTAGTTACTGTAGGTGTCACGTTCTTCTTCTTCACTCTAAGAGGATTGAAAAGAGAGGGGGGGGGGGGGGGGAGGGGAGGAGAGAGAGAGAGATATGGGCATCTAATGTTCAGTAAAGTGGTCGGTAGTCTAGATTAATATTCAATAGGTTAACTAGGAGTATAAGAAGATCAAATTTCATATATATACCTACAGTGAACCAAACAATGGAGGTAATGTATATGCTTGGACAAGTAAAATGGATGATAGGAAAATGTTTTGATATGATTGATGTGAGACGAGTTGGTTAATATATATGGTTAAGTTCTATCACGTACGGTGTATAGGTCGAGGGAGGTAGAGACTTCTACCTACTATAGCGAGTGTAATGGAATCTTAGTTTCTATAGGTCGAATGTGGTAGGGTCGAGGTATGACATACAGTCAGTCCTTCTTATAGAGCACATGGTAATCAAAATTAAAGACATAATGGTATGTTAAATAGATGTAAAGCATATAAGTCTAGAGGTGTTGTCGGCCTTTGTCATCACCTCAGTGACCAACAATGGGATGTTGTCTCCCCTTGTTGTCATCCCAATGTTATATGATGATTCTAGTTACATGTTATGGTCATGGGAATGGTAATGTTGAGATACTATGGATGACATACAAAATTAATAGAGACAAGTAACTCTAAAAATGAGGAATGTAGTGCTAGTCTATAATTATGTTGTATTAGCATGTTGATCTTAAATCGGTTGACTTACGTGTATTATATTGTGATGGATGAAACTGGATACTACATCATTTATTTCATTGTACATACATATTTTGTTGAGAACTTTTGTTATGGACTTTTATGGATCGATTTTAGGATGCATGAAATGCATTGCGGTAGATATGACCCGTGACGATTATTTGTTCTTTGTTGATGGATGTTGCTTTCATCATTATAGTTTTGGTTGAATGGTTACAGAATTGTGTGTGACACCAAAATATGCATGCATGGAAAAATATTTGCATTCCTTGTTGTGAATATGTGCTTAATTTTGACTTAGTTAATTGTGTCGTACAGTGGTTATATGATACTTTGAACTAGTAAGTTTGGATTGGTATGCTTTCCCGTACTTTGTATATAATTATACGGTTGAATGTATGATATTGTACGACATCTTATATACTGGATTGACGGTTTATTCTTTGGGTGAACTGCGAGGGAGCAATTCTTTTAGGGCGGAGAATGTAACAACTTGCAAATTTCAAGCAATCAATATTAATTAATTAGAATGTATTTTTAATAGAATAATTGTTTAAATGTTGAATTCATAACCGTTGTGTACATCTTTTTCACGATGATCAATTTAGAGTATAAGTTTTATAAATTTTGAGTTGCGATTTGTAACATAATGGCTTTACAGTGTTAAAATGGGGTATATAATCGCTATTAGGCCGAACGGAGGTAAAAAACCAAAATCACATAATTGCCTATATAAATGAACTTACAAAACCCTAGGGGTTGTCTCCGCTTCAAATAATCTTCCCTAATCTCCAAATTAATCATCAAGCCTCTAATGGTGATTAATCTCATTAATTATAATATCTTGAAATGTCGAACAAAATTGAAATTAAGAAAATATATATCAAATTGAAGTTCTCAATGAGGCAAGGAGATGGGTGTAGTCATTTTTCCATCAATTCCTCAATTAGTCAGAAATTAATGAAATAGTCTAGGTCATTCATATTGTTCAAATTTGGTCCAATGGTGAAATGACGACCAAAAATGATTGGACGGTACTGTTGTGTAGAGGACAATGAGTGGAGTTCATCCATGGTGAATGATCAATCAAATGATGGCCTAATTGGCTAGAAAAATTCAAAGAATACAAAAACCATAGGCGGTGGTGGTGCATGAATGGTGGTGGCGAAGGCACGTTGGTGGGGTCGGAAATGACGGTGCCAATGTGAAGTACCCGGATCTGGTCGTTAATCGACTACAGGAGGCCGTGAAGAATCTGAGCCCGTCAAAAGCGGGTTAAATGGGTGAATTTCAAAATTTTCTCCACTTTTAGATCTTTATGGGGCCTATGAAGTCTAAATGGATTTTAGATCCAATCTAAAATATTTTAAATAAAATCTTTATTTTATTTTATTTTATTTAAAAGTTTGAATTTAATTTAAATTTAAATGTATATTGTAATGAATGTATCAAATACACCCATGTATGTAAAGTGCAAGTGCAACATATAAATATGGACATGACCAATATGACCGTATATAGGTGCTGGGATTTACACCATAAAGGACTCACTTGTCCCTTTATATATGTCTTTGTTGTCCATAGTTTTTTTTCTTTCGAAATTATAAGAAATTAAGAGGGAGAGGAAAAGGCAGAGGAGTTATGTTCCATCGTTTACTCATCCATTAATGCCATTTCAAAACAATTTTGAACACTAACACATCCTAGTTTTGACTAATATGTTTCAAAATCTAAAACAAACAATTCCAAATCTAGTTTTAATTTAGAAAGAATTTAATTAATGATTTTTTATAGAAGCCCATTTTCAAACTTCGAGGTGGATAACACACACATATATATGTATATGTATATGTATATGTATATATATGTATATATATATGTATATGTATATGTATATATATGTATATGTATATGTATATATATGTATATGTATATGTATATATATACATAATTTTGTAGAGAGGAACTCTCTTGTAGAGAGGAACTCCACAAACCATGGGTAAAGTGAGGGGATAATCTATTACTTAAATATAAAAGCACAATCTCCAAAACGCTTACGTGAACTCACAGAATGATGCGCTTTTAAAATTCTCTTCTCTCCTTTCGTTTAAAGTTGTGATTTAATATTACAAAAAAAATTAAATTAACTCCACTCTCCAAACAGTTTCCACCAACTTCATATTCTAACCAAACTTTTCGCATCCTATCTTCCCAACACAAACCCTAACACAAATCATCAACATCAGATCCCTAACCCAAATCTTCAATAGCAAATTGATTTATATTTCGACTGTCCACTCCGATCTGTGTTGCTGCCAACATCCTCATGACCAAATAACCATTATAGTTTATTTAGCAGATTGAAAATATTCAGGGGTTTGAAACGAAATTGAGGTGAATTATTCTCGACTTTTGAAAATTTTGCTACTTCAATCATTTTCTGCTTTCTTTTGTTTCTGATTTCGAATTTTGAAATTGATAGGAAGTTAGCAGTTAGTAGGTATTAATTTTACTTTTCCTTTGATTTTGGGTATTAACATCTTGCTGCTACTTACACCACATTTGAAGATAGAAGTTTTCCACTATTAGCCATTTTAACGTACGGTTAGTTTGGGTTAACACATATTATCCAAACTTAAGCATATTATTTTATATATCAATAGAGCGATAAACTCAATATTAACATAGTTTAGTGCTACCATTTAGTACAGTACATGAAAATCATGCTGTCAGAAATGAAAGCATTACAAAAATGTGCAAACTAAACATATTAATGAAGTTTAATACAACATGATGAAATGAATTTGACAAAAAATTGACAGTGGACAATCCTGGAATTGTGCTAATTAAATGTCAGTAAAAGAACTAACTTGTAATGACAGTGTAAATTTAAAATTCAATAATTTATCACAATTATGTGGGAAGATGATACCTTTTGCTCACGAGTCAAAATCCATGAACATGGGTTCAAAGTCAATTGTTGATTGAAAATCTGCATATAAAATAAAAATAGAAATAAATGTTCTTATATTTTGATTAATTGTGGACTATAGTAGATACACATACTGACCTGCTCAAACTTCATTTCGCTTTCCACTGCATTATGGTTAACGTTTATTGGGTTGTACACTGCAGTAAGTGGTATGTAACCGTGAAGTAACTGCTGTTCAGTATGTTGTTCGTTAATGTATACTGTGTGAAACACTAAATTGTTTTACTATTTTGTCCATAATTTATACTCAAATAGGTTATTTACGTTTGGACCCATTTTTTAATTTTACTATCATGAGAATGCAGTAGTTAACTATGTATATAGCTATTTTATAGGTATCAGTTAATCTCCTCTACCATGTATCCAACAAAAAACATTAATGTTCTTTTTCCCCTCTTAAACCCAACCACGTTCCAAAAGTTGAGTGCAAATATACAAGTTTTGAACCATTCGATGGATGTAATCGAGCAATTTAATTTTTCCTTAATCTATGAGCTGTTCACCTATTTTATAAATTAATCGTTAATTGTAGAACTGATGTTCTCTGTCAACCTATCTCCTGTATGCCCCCAACTATGATATATTAATTTGTCCATTTACTTTTGCTATCATAGTGTTCCGTCCGTGTACATTTTTCTCTATAGCAAACTGTCTGTACAAAATGTTGGGATGACCATGTAATTTACTTGCTGAATAATATGATGATGTTCTTCTAATCAAATCATGCATACATGCGCATAACTATGTGTCTTTGTATAGGCACATACAGTCATATACATACGTACATATATCTGTATGCGCATGTGGGTGGGTGTATTTACACACACACACATCAGCAGTCTAATTTAAAAACTCCCTTTTTTATCAACTCATTGAATGTCAGATTTGGAGGCATGCACGGGCTGAGAGGTGGCTTTTACTAGCGGTTTACCGATTAAGAAGGTAGTCAGTATATAGATGGACTAACTGTCTGCATTGCTGCGAAGTCTTCTAATATATTTCTGCATAGAACTTTAAGAACTATCTCGCCAACAACATTCAGAAGAAGCTGCCACTATGTTCTGCCTATTTCGTGAAAAGCGAAGAGGAGGTAACTTTTATCAAATTTTAATATCAACATTTTTTATTATTTGTCAAACTAATGTTTCAACTAAAAGTTTTTAGTTGTATATGCATTTAGTTTTCTGGCTGAACCGACAGTACAAACATCAGTATATCAAACACCAACAAATAAAGAGTTGGATTCGACGTAAGTAATTTTTGTATTTGTATCTCTGTCCATAGTTAAAATTTTGTGTGATATAATTCTTTTTAAATGCGATTAAAATAAGGTAACAGACATGGTGCAAATGGTCAACTATTTTTTTTTCAAATTCAAAGGAATGTCCACTTCCAACATTTCCATCATTTGACCATTTTGCAATTCGTTTTCCACATATGTTGGAAAATGTTCAGTCTTATAACAATTTATGTACCACCAGGCATCGTTTGCATCAAAGTGAGTTTTGTTGTTCCATCTTATTTGTAGACAATAACCCATATGTACTTACAGAATTAACATTAGAGTTTCTTATCACGGAGGGAGATGTTGATCCCATCGAACTTTAGGCATCCACGATGTGAATGTAGTAAACGTGGGGCTGCGGTTTGGTTTGAGGAAAACGCAAAATCAAAAAGCACATCCACCAATCCAATTTTTTCTATATTTTGTCAAAAGGGAAAGGTATAGCTTTCGGTATCTAAAATATCTCCTGAATAGTTGCTACACCTTTTCGACTATAATGGCGGAGTTAAAAGTAGACGGTTTATAGAAAACATTCGTACATATATCTGCATTTTTGCTTTTACATGGGTGGCCATATTGACAACTCCATCAATAATGGTCCTGGACCATACATTTTTATAATAAACGGGCAAAATCACCATAGAATCTTAACCAAAGCATTGGGTTATGTAATGGTATTAGATTGATTTTCACACAACTAACTTCGAGAGTGATAAAAGCATCAATTGTAACTAGGAATAATATTGGTCGAAAAGTGCTAATTCCTATTATAGTGCTTACGTCCAATGATACAAAATGGCCATTTGTTTTAAGACGAAGGTAATTTCCAATTCGTGTTTACTTTTCCATGACAATAAACAAAAGTCAAGGTCAAACGTTGGACCATGTAGGAATTTACATACGTAGACCAGTCTTTACACACGATCAGCTTTATGTCGTTGTCTCAAGAACAACGTCGCACTTTGTTTTGAAGATACTTGTGGGTTCAAGAGAGGAAGGGTGTACAACATATACACAAAATATTATTTACAAAGAAATATTTAAGAATTTGATAGATACGTAACCAATTAACCACTTTGTATAACCAATTACACTGATGTCATATTTCATTTTTGCTTACTAATGCTACTGCATTTTATCTTTTCACAGATAACAGCCAAATAATCAGATTTTAAAAATACTTGCAAACTGTCAACCTATGCAGTTCGATGATGTCATGTTGTTCCATATATTCTACTGTCAACGGTTGTAAGTGTTCCTGTACTGTACATATTGTCGATATCTGCATTTCTTAGTCTGCAACTGAAGTCATTTCAACCATGAAAGTTCTGTAACCTCAGTTCACTGTTTGCAGTTCAGAGCACTACTATATCAACTGCCTTTGTATTCAACTTCTTCACTGCAGTTCATCACAATCCGGAGCCATTATTATACATATTGTTGTCAGTCCTCAATGTACTCTTCTCAGTTTTTGCCTGTTTCAGCTGCTTCACTAACAATGGTAAGCCTAATTCTACAAACTAAATGCGCTTCAATGTGTACATCCTATCAGTCTGCTTCAGTTCTTTGAACTGTCTGCATTGCAATTCATCTCTTTGCATCACTCTATTCACAAATTCTACACAAGCAATCATTTCTGCATCATAATAGGATATCTACTTAGCTTGAACCAATGTTTCAGTCAAATGCATTAGCTCCAACATTTCATTCTCAGTGCTATAGCTCTACAGTCAACGTTGCAGTCTTTAATCACTCCACCTTTTGATTTTGTCCTTAGCAGCGAATGTCTCAGGCACTGTTAACTCAGATTCCTTCGGTCCTCGACTATTTTAATTACATCCAGTCATCATTTGGTTTTAGCATACAGCCTTTTCTCGTTTATCCATGCATCCTTAGTTCGCATCAGTCCTCAACTGGACTCATGTGCCAGAGCATGGCATCCTCAGTTGCACCAGTCAGTAATGTATGATTCACTCACTTCCATGTATTCATAAATTTCAGATTACTTCGTTACTTTAGTCTTTCATGCATGCATTTCTGTTTCCATCATACATGCATTTCAGTTTCCATGCAATCAGCGAGCCTACAGCCACTGTCAGCATGCGAAAATGCCTTTGAACCATCGCTTGATAACTACTTATATCAGCTCCATTTATGTTTATCTGCATCATTTTTTGGTTTATGTTGGCATGTAATTGATGTAATAATATCCATATACTTTGCTAAATCTTAAGTTTTTGGGTTGATCATTGTTTTGAAGATCCATCATATAATTCATTGTTGGGCATCACCTATAACAACTGTACTCAACACCAATGTCCAATGAAACTACATTCCTATTTCAAACATTATCGATCTATGTTGAATAATAAATTTTTCAATGGCCACTTCAATTCGTACTTGCTTAACCGATACCATTCACAGTTTGCTCATTAAACTTGGTCTAACCATTTTTTGGTTATTCAATTGAACCAATATTTTAATAACAAATTCCATGCACATATTGTCAAAAAGACTAAAGACAAAGGTTGTTGCGGTCAAAAATCTGAGGTAATTTCTGCATTTGTGGCCAATATTCTGCACTTGAAACCCACAAACTTTAAAACAATTTATTGCTATGCCTATTCCCTCTAAATCAATTACACTGTCATAGTCCGCAACACAAAGTGATGAAACTATTACGCTCGACGAAGCTTCTGATGCAACAACTCCAACAATCGGCATCGATGCAGCACAGAAGGGGAAAATCATAGATCCAGTATTGACATATCATACACGTTCAACAGTTATTTTTTCTAATTAACATTTCTGAAAACTCGGGATGAAGATAAGAAGTATGGAAAAGGAAACCAACCAACAACAAGACAACTACGGAATGTAGGTAGGAAGGGATCACGACATGGAATAACTATCACTGTAAGTAATAAATTACATGTACTGTTCTGTGCAACCACTATAAAATTTCTTTGTCCTATAACAAATTAGTCAACTATTCATAAGTTGTAGTAAGTATACCTGTACATTTTCAAAGGCAATTTTAATCTCAGTGAACATTACCTCTCAATCATTTTACTGTAAATGTGTACAACATCAACCAACCCATCTTTTTTAGCATCACCACTTCTTAATTAATCTTTGTTCAACTCTGTTCTTGCATAATGTTGCACAAACTGCATGTTTAAATAACATTTATATACCGAATTAAACAAACAACTGTAGATACTGAAGTACATATACATCTGTAACAGTACATAAGAATTAACTTAAACCGCCATCTTTAAAATTGGTTCCAGGATTACCAAGAGGCTATGGAAAAGGTTGAATACAGTGGTACAAAGCAAGCAAAGAGACAGAAGAAGGAAGATTGAAGATCTGCTCAAGTCACCATTTGTCCTCCTGATTCAAAGTATACTGCTACAAGAAAGATCACTACTCCCTTTACTGCATCTTTCAGTTTGTTTCCATCATATAAACTTTATGTCCAGTTGTAATTTTGTACTTTTTTCATTATTAATTCTATCTACTACGTTGTATTTTCTTCCGTTGGTATTTAAATCTATCGCTTTATAATTTGTTTTTCCCACTTATCAACAAACATGCACTGTTATTACGACTTTGTCTTATTACTATTACTCATTTTTTACTATCTTCCCATGAACATGCATTTACATGCAGACTGTTTAATGTCTACATATTTGGGTTCTTAGTTTTAATTATTGCTGCCTTCTGAATTCAGTTTGCTAATTAGCTAACTACCTACCGGTTAGTAATCTTCTTATTTATGCCATTTTGGTACTTTGAATTAACTTATACCATCTTCCTCTCTGTGCGTTTGTTTTTAATTGACAAGTTATTAGTTACCAGTTAATATAGTTTAACTGAGGCACATTTTGAATTTGCTGGGTTGAGATATGTATTGTGTACAGTGCATTTGCCTGTGGTTGTTTCATTGGTATAGTATAATGCATATAAATCTATAGAAGAAAAAAAAATATAACATGTAAACTTGGAGTTTATGAAAGATCACGAGTCTAAATCAATGCATTCGTTCCCTTCAATTATTTTTTCTTTACATATCAATTTTGCATTGTTTTTTCTTTGGATAGCAGTGCTACCAATGAAGAAGTTGGAGTTGTTATTTAATCATTACAACAAAATGGTAGATTAACATGCGATTCCTGAATTAGTTTGTCTTTTAAATAATGAAGTTATTCATATGTATGAATAACCTGCAGATGAAATGACGATGTTATGCAAGCATACTCAACTCTTACATTCAAAACAATGCAAATAAACCTACTGTTCATAGTCTACAATAACGCTTACTGTAATGTAAAGTACAATATTTAACTTGCGAAAAAAGACTCCTTTCAACCATCCACTTTAGCCTCAAAACACCCATAAGAGAGTGTGTATGGGTGGAGGGGGTGTTTGGAGGGGGAGGGGGGGTGTTATGGAACTATAAATCTCCTAAGAACCAATAAGTATACTATAGTTACCCTTGATGAACATAAGGTAGTCACCAAAATTCATTGCCATAAATGATGATCCAACACTGATGACTAACCTCAACTAATATTTATTGACACATCAGCTCCAACAATGAGTTCCAATCTAGTCTTTTCTAATTTTTGTTCCTAAGATAACTAAATTGATGAGATGAAAATCGCTAGCCTCTGGATGTTAATTTATTCGAACCTACTGCCAAAATACTCCTACAACTCTCATCTCCACAAGCACAGGGATTAAATCAACATGGAAACTCAGATCCGAAACAAAATGGGATTGCAAGGGGTTGTAGAGATCACACACATAAGCAATGGGTTTGAAAGTGGACATGTTCCTATGTTTAAACATACAGCGCGAATAGAATCGGAAAAACTTTGTTATAGTCTAGCAATGGCTTCCATGATAATCAAAAATAACCCAATCTTTGAAATAAACCCTGATCAGATCTCTAGAGGCTCCCCTCACCTTCTCAATCCCTCTCTCATTTCCTCTCCTCCTTCTAATCCAAAAGATAAACCACCTGATCAAGATGAGGAAGGATTTCAAATAGTTATGAATCGGCGCAGAACTAACTCTGCAAAATCTCAGAATCCCTCGCAAAGATCAACAATGGTTCAATCAGATAGATTATTGGCTAGACCTACGTCCTTAGGACGGGAAAAATACACAAATCCGTCTAATAGGCAATCAAGATCCAGCCAATTGACGAAAACACCAAGAACTCAACCTTCTGCCACATACATTTCAACAAGGGCAGCCTCATCCTGGGCAGATTTAGTCAAGAATGGTGGCTTCAGCAATAATACTGATCTCAGTTACTCTGCCCCTATCAATTTGGGAGACAAGAAAATAGTGGTCGTTAAAGAGGAAATAAGCAAAAGGACTGAGGATAAATGGAGCAACTCTATCATAGCTTATGTTTATGGAACTCGTCCAAATTATCATCATTTCAGGAATTTTGTTTCTAAAACTTGGAACCCTATGGGTAACTTTGAAATCTTTACAAGAAACAATGGCTTCTTCATTATTAGATTCTCAATGGAGCAAGACTGTGTCAAAGTTACTCAAAATGGTCCCTTCTTTATCAATGGCAAATTAATAATCTTGAAAAGATGGGACAAGAATCTAATTCTTGATCGTGACCTTCTCTCTACCTATCCAATCTGGATTAGGCTACCTGAGCTAAACCTCCGATTATGGGATAAGGAGGCTTTTGCCGCCATAGCTAGTGTAGTGGGTAAACCGCTAAAACTAGATGAGCCTACAGCTAAGGAGACTCGTCTTAGCTATGCCAGAATTCTAGTTGAGATAAAGGCCACAGATGATCTACCAGATATAGCGTTAATATCCATGCACGATGGAGAAAGCATCAAACAAATCATTGAATATGAATTTATTCCTCCTAGATGTCAAAAATGTGCTTGTTTTGGGCACCTCTCTGATACTTGCTCTTGGAAAACTGTTTGGAAAGAGAAAAAATCTTCCAATAATAATTTGGATAAAAACTCTTTGGACATTTCAGAAAATGAAAGCGATCGAAATCAAGTAAATCAAGTTCTGGAAAAGATCTCTTCTGTTAATAATATCGCTACAAACAATTGTGATGCTGAAAATCTTTTACAAACTTCTGAAATCAATATGAGCTTGGAGGCCCCAAAAGAAAATGTTGGGAAAAATCTTGCCGAATTGACTGAGCAATCAGAGAGTTTCACCCCACAAGCTTTTTCAAGTGAGAATAAGAAAAAAACCACAATTCTTGATGTAGCCATGGATACTGATCAGCAACAGATGGAAACAGTTGCCTCTTCAGATCATTATGGCAATTCCCAGAAAGATAATAATATTCAAACTTTTTACAAAGAGGACCAGATAGAACAGTTCTTGCTTCCTCCCCCCCCTTCAGGAGAAAGCAATTTTAGTTACAAATATGGTTTCTAATCAACTAGATACTGTTTCTAACTATCAAATTGCCTCAAAATTCAACACTTCAGAAAGTTGTGCTCTGCCTGAATCCTTGATGGAGAATGCTGGATTGCTATTCTCTTCTGTCTCCTCCTCTCCTGTCAAAAGCAAAAGGAAGAAGACCAGGAAAAAGTCCATACATGAAATCATAAATAACAATACAGAAGGCAATCCAAACAGTCCTACTACTAACTCTTTTGAGAAGAAATACATCACTAAAAACCCAAAATGGGAAGAATTTCTCAAAGTTCATAACAAAAAAGGTTGCAAAAGGAAAGGAGAAAAAGCTGCTATAGGTGACTTGAAAGTTCATATATATATATCTATACTATATTATTATTAGTGAGTTGAATTTCAGACTCACACAGGTCCCGATGAAATTTGGCAACCTAACCGTCACAGCAAACTATGCGTGTTTCTTTCTTCTGTTGTGTTATGCGCTTTTCATTTGTCCTCCTCCATCTATCAGCTACAAATACAACGGCTAGGGTTTTTTCATGCCTGCTCGCTGAATCTTCGTCCTTCCACCACCTAATTTTTTCCCCAACCACTAAGAATTGAAAAGCTGTGGTTTAAAGGTAAACCATTCGCACAGTTTCTCTCCGGCCAGCTTTATGATATAAAAGGATCCACTATCAATAAATAAATCAAAGTGTTCTCAGATGTTGTATTCGATTCCATTGACCTGTTCTCAGATGTTGTATTCGATTCCATTGACCTATCATTCTTCTCCTCCTCTTTTGAGCAACGACAATAGGTATAATATCTTTTTTATTTTCCATATTTTGACGAGAAAGCATCTACTTTAACCTGCACGGGGCTTGAATTCTTTTGCATTCTTTTAGATGTTAGTTATTTTCATTAAGCGGATCCGAGTTAATGAGAGAATAGTTCTATTAGGTTTGGTTATGAGATCATACCAAACATTTGAAAATGAGAACCGACTCATTTTATCATAATTTGGGGAAAAGGTATTCTAAAGCCTTTAGATCTGAAAGAATTCATATTTAGCACTGCTGAAAGTCAGTAATCTCTTGCAGTTAGTACATTTGAGATCTAGACTACATCATTATTCATTATAACAGTTGCTTTCTAGAAGCTTAGCTACTCGAAATGGAAAACTTGCATGCGATTGAAATAATTATCTATTTAAGTCAGTAAAGGCATTTGACCAGTTTGTATTCTCTTTTGTCAAATAATCTGAATCTATGTATCGATTTTTGATTGATTGAATACCGCTTTTTACACGTATCTTCTCCTTTATTTAATTATAGGCTATTCTGAATCAATTACTACAGTAATACATAATAGACTTTTTCAGAAATGAAGGTTAGTTTGTTTTCACCCCCAATGATGATAAGCATTCAACTCAACATGTGCTACTTTGTAAAAGGAATAATGAGGACCGTACTAATGTCAACATGTAACTGAGTCTACCAAATTAAAGCCCGTGCATTCCTTCCTGTACTATATGAAGAAATGTAGTTGCATGCACACTCACCAAATACGGAATAAAAAAGATTCCCCTTGATTGATTAAATTGCTGCTAAAACTTATTACTTGCTTCACATGATTGCATCCTTTAATGTCTTACACTAAACTGGCAGAACCAGATCACAGGAGATGTCTTGAATAAGAATTTTGTTTATGATGGAATAAGCTAGGAAATTTTGATTAAAAGAAATATATAACCGTAAAAATATGTACCAATTGTTTTTCTTATGCAATGTTAAAATGGAATTATTGTTTTTTCCATAGTTGGCAGTATTTTTGTACATGGGAATAAAAGGTTGGAATTGTCCATTAATGCAAGTTTATTTTCTTTCCTCTATATTGATAGGTCTTATATAAACAAAATTTTGAGTGGATATAATCTAAGAAGTTGTCTATAATGCACACTACATATACTTTATAACTTATAAAATCTATATTATACCTCATTTGCCAAAGAAGTAAATCACGTTGAATTCATTAACATAAATAGTCTGAAGAACTAAAAACATAAACTTCCCTGCAATGTGAGCAGTCTCTTTTTCTCAAACCTGTTAAGTTTAATGAAACATTACATGCTACATTAATAAGCTAATCTTTGACTGTTGCACTGTCCAATAATCAATTTTTTTAAACTTGAAGAATACTTTCCATTAATACTTATTGGTACTATGTTTCTTGATAAACTATTCTCCTCGCCGAATCTAAAACGGAGCTTCAAAATAATTTCTAATTTTATTTTTCTTAAATACATGGATGCCTGAGTGGTTTTTTATTACAGTTTGTTCCATATTTCCTACTGTGCAAAAATTCATAATTTTCCATGTAGATATTTTTCTGACTAATTTTTATTGAATATTTGTGCCCTGAATGAAAATTAAAAGGCAACTGATACTTGGCTGATAGCTTATGCTAGATAGTTGAACATATGCATGTCATGATTCATAGACCTAACTACTAAGATGCATTAGAAATTATCAGTTCATTCTATGTTTTGATGAATACTTGCTTTTTTTAATTTACTATGTTGCTTTAGCCTCATTTCATCATGAATTTGTACTTTTCTCCATTTCTCATTTTGTCCATCTTTTTTTCAAGTACCGCATATATGCCATATTTACTTTACATCATTTTGGTTTTCTATTTCTATTATTAGGGAAATAAAGAGCATTCTGTACTACATAAGAGATGTATCTGGAGTGCAAAATGAAACTAATAAAGGTTAGTTTTTTTCCTCAACATGTGCTAAATCGGTACAGCACAGTTTCTTCTGTATATATATTTTGTAAATTAAACAGTTAAACTGGCAAACAACAAGTCAACCATGCTTATCGAACCACAAGGACTAACTTAATCTAAGTGCATCCACTTTTTCCATTTTTCTCTCCTATAGAATTTTGACATGAACGGTCCTTTTGGCAGCACAACTTTCAAATACTCCATATTCCTTGCTTATTTGATCCCTATCTTTGCATTCTTTCTTGAAATTTGTTTTCATAAATTATATCCACTGTAATATGCACTGGTAATGTTTTCACAAGTTTTTGTAAAGGTTAAGCATAACTTTAATCCAATATGTAAGATTTTCCTCTATAAGCGGTTCTAACAAAGGTGTGTTTGATTTATCAATTTGCTCGACAATTTGTATACAAGTAATATCCCTTTTACCTCCTTGGTAGATAATGAACATAAAATATAGTCCAGTCCCAAAATGATATTGCATAGTTGGACCCTATGTTAAATGAATGACTATTTTGATAATACCAAATGATTTTATTTTTAACAGATTATAATAGATGCAATACTGTAGTTACAAGAATCAAATTAGAGCCTCTCTTTCATTACCCGTAGATTTGAAAACAGCATAAAAATGAATATTTACACAAAAATAGTATACAGTTCCTATCTTTTTAATGGAATAATGTAACACATTTTTAAAGGAGCCATAAAATTTTCTACTTGTTGGTTCTTTGCTTTTCGTATTTTCTGTTTCACTGTCGCTTTTCCATGTTTTCACATCTTATTTCTTTCACCCTTTTACTCGCATAGGAATGTTGTTTGTCATAAAATTTGATTATATTTTAATGCCTTTAAAGTTGATGTCTTTCTCCTTCAGATTTTATTCTTATGGATTTTGAGGTGGTTCTGAAGCGATGATCAGTAACTGTGCAGTGCATATTTGAGGTGGCTCTGAATCTAAGATATTTAGATGTATTTATCACGACACTGTAATGGTACATCACTTTTTTCAATGTAAACACTTTATTTTCTCTGCCCACATAGTCAGGATTATACTCTGTCATGAAATTTTTAATGTCGTTTTCCATAATGAAAATTCTGTTGAATTTCTGTTGATTTGAAAATTAATGCAATCATGTACATGTAAGATGATAGGGTTCATTTGAAGTTGGTTGAATTAACGAATTTCTTTGGATTTGATAATTCATAGTTTAAGGATTGAAACAAAGTAGAGAAAGCTTTCCAATTTCAGATCTGTTGTTCCTACAACTTCCTCTTAAAACAATATAGAAAGTTACAATTAAAATAGGGTTTTTTGAGGGATTATAAATTTTTGTTATAACTCTAAACCTTATTGCAATTGATATTTTATATAACCATATTGAAAAAATACCCATTTTTCTTCATATTTAGACATCATGTTGAATTGTTGAGCTAATCTTTACATGTAGCATAATTTGAGCAATATTTTATTGTATAACATAAAATATTGTATTACTGACAAATGCTTATGAATTTAGAGGAATCAAGAAATGATAATTAACCTAATCAAGTTTACTGACCTCCTTTGCTTATGGACTTTGCTTACCACTCTTTTAGTTTTCATATACTTACGTACATTATAGGTTAGTCTATGCTGAGTTAGTAATAAATGTGTAAAGATGATTAGGGATGCAACTCAAATTTGTGTAATTCATCTCAAATCTTAACTGTTTTTTACAGTCGATGGACTTGGTACATTTACTGAAATAATTTTTAGATTTGAAAATGATTAATTATTTATGCCTAAGAGAGAAGAAGACTTCTTACTTACCCAGTAGTAAATTAGTGGTTATACTTACATTACTTCAGCCATCCTTTTTTGAGGTTTAAGTACAATGGTTTGCATGACCTGGTACTAACTTCATAATATTTGGTACTAACTTCATAATATTCTTCTACGTTTCATCTATTATTCTATTCATCATTCATTTAGACAACAAATGTGTTCTTAAAAATTATTCCAATATTTCATTTTCGATTTAGTACTTCCCATGAAAGTAATTTAGTGATCATTTAAGACTGTTATGATAATTATTATAAACTATAGCTACATATCTTTTTTAACAAACCTCTGAATGTTTTATCCGCTGATATTAGAGATTTCAAAACGCTTGATAACTCCTTATTCTTTTGCATAAAATAAAACTAACAATTCATATTGTTATACCTGCTTATTAATTAAATTTAATATGACGTTTTTAAATCAACATTTAATTTCTTAAACAAAATGCAAAAGTAGCAATTAAATACGCTTTTCTTTCTTACCTTACTTCATTATAAAATTTGTCCCTTCTTTATGTTTAAAACAAACTTCTTTCTTTATGTTTAGCAAACCTTTTCGACTTAGTGCATTAATAGTTGCTTTCTTTATGTTTAGCAAATCTTTCCAACTTAGTGCATTGATAGTAAAAGGCTATATAGGTCATATAAACTTACGTTTATCTCAGAACAATGACCATATAAATTATGTATACTATTTTAAAAAATATTTCACATATTAGTATTGTTTTCATTATTGTAGAAATGAATTGCAAAAATCTCATGCAGAATATAATTCGCAAAAAATTTAGGTTAGCTCACATACTACATCGATAATGTAGTGGGACCGAAGACGAAGTTGACAGGTTACTGGCACCATGTCCTATAAATATAGGAGAGCAGAGACTATAACCATTACTATCAACTTCCATATGTGTATACATAATTTTTCATATACACAAACAATTACATATAAATCAATAAATTCTTTTCCTATATGTTTGTTTACTTTCTTATATCCACGATGAAACCGTAGTACTGAATTTCAACATTCATTACTTAATGTTTTTAACTTCGTATTATCATTTGCTAATGACTACTAAGACATAAAATGTTTTGATTGCACATTCTTCTTGAATGTTTGTAGGACGGACAAGAGAAGGATGGTATGAGAAACAATTGACGCACAACTTATCGATTGATTTAAGTATAAATGGTTAGTAACTTTATTTTTCATTTATAGAAATAACTTAATTAATATATAAATCATTTTACTATGTATATACTACTTAATATGGTGAAAACCTATCGCATTCCAGACCTCACTACCGTTACTATACTTTTTTTTACAAAAGCAACTTCTATAGAACCAGCTTATCGTTTGGATGCCAAATTGGTTCATAAGGCTACTTAATATGGTGGACTTAATGACAAATCAGTTCGTCGGGCTGTTAGAGAGAAACAGAAATATTCATTTCATTCGTGAGTATATCTACTAATCGTTTAGATATTAACAAGTTCAACTAATCGGTTTAAAATTGAAATTTATTACAAATCTACACCAACAACAATCAATACGCTCCGCTTTATAAACCTGTAGAAAATACAAAAATTCAAATTCTGTAACAACCCGCAAATTCGTAGCAATTAATTATCGACACTAGGTGATTAAATCGTTCGCCAATTCTTATTGGAATTTTATCGAGTTGAAATTCTTTTGAAAAATGGTTGAGAAATTGTTAGTGGGCTTTAAAAATCATATTGGCCCACGTTTCCTTTGTTGATCCCGTGATAACCCAATCCCCCTCCCTTTCCTCCATTCGAAAACCCTAAGCCCAAAATCGAAGAACACAAAATATTAATGGCAGCCACGATTTTTGTTTTCTCTTTCGTTCCTTTCTCTCGTCAACAAATTAGGGCTTTCGTGAATACTGAAGAGGCCGACTTTATTTCGATCTGGTGGATGGGGTTTTTTCTTGCTTGCCTGGCGATCGGATGTCTCGATCGAAGTTTCTACTCTTCGTGCTTGCTCGTAGAAGAAGGTGAGTAAAATCTCACATCTAATTCCTACCTCGAGTGTATTGGTGTTCGAATTCGACAAATTTTCGTTCGTATTTGATTGTTGAATTCGTCCCTTGTTGTCGGTCATTCGATTTTTGTATTTTCTTTGAGTATTGACTTCATTGCTTGGACTATTTCTGACTTCCTTGACTGCCATGGCTTCTATTTTGAGCCGTTGATTTTTTCCATGTTCACCACGTCTCTGACTTTGGTTGATTTATGATTGTGTTTGCAATTGAATTTGTTACACTATTGTAGTATCAGCTGTTAATAATAGTTTCCTTGTTCGAACTCGCAACTATGTTTGGATTCGAACTGTGACACCGGCTTACACTGCTTGCATATCCACATGAGTTCATTAGTCCTTACTGTACATGCCCATACAATGGTTTGGTATCTTTTACATGAATATATTTTATCACATGTACATATTTTAATCACAAAGAGTCCTTGTTTTGGTATTCAATTTGTTGCTTTCATTGAGAAAGGCAGTAACGTGAATTTTGTTCTGTGCTTCAATTCATGTATCACCATGACCTTTTTAAACTTGATTTTTATCACTTGACTTTGAGTTTTGTAACTCTGGTGCTTCAACATACCGTTGTGTCACCTTATATGTGTATTCATGTATACTTGAGCCTTGCAGCATTGAAACCGCACTGTGCCTTGTTCTTGGTCGTTGCTGGACTTGTTTCTTTGATCATATGGACTAATTTGATTTTTGATGTCTGTAGCCTTTGTGTTTGATGTTCACTTACAGTTCGAAACAGTTGCAGTTATCTGTAAATAGTTCATCACTGTCTTCTTCAATTATCCCTTACTTGAGTTTTCATTTGATAATTGGATTTTTGCTTCTAGTATAGTCCCAGTTGATATGCACTGTCCCTTGAACATGACTGTACACTGTGATTGTTCATCTCGGCTGTGCCTTGATCTTAAATGCTCTCTTTATCTTTCGGTTGGCATCACCTTGCCTTTGACTTTGCATTTATGGGTTTGCACTGTATAATATTTGCTTTGAGAGGGCTGTTGTATTATATTTGCACTGTCACCTGTTTCTGCATATGTGTGCATATACACAAATATGTTTGTGTGTATGCATATATGGGTGGATTGACTCGATAAATCTAGTCCATGTAATTGCAGTGCCTGATAGCCACTGTCTTGAATTAATTATGTTAGTTTTGCAATTGCTCTCGGTATTAATTTTGAAGTTGCTTTGTACTTGTGGCATACATGTTGGCCACAGTCCTTTTGAATTTATCTTGACTTGTTCGTGAGTTTTGTTTGCCTTCTCATCTTCACTATTTCTGTTGCATAGCTTCTGGACTTAATTCTTTTGTGACTTTGGTCACTGTCATTGCTTCGAGCTCTTATATATGTATGTATGAAGTTTGAAGCAGTAGCCTTTTTGGGTTGTGTTCACTGGTCTCTCTGGTACCCTTTGTTGTACCTGTTAGTGACTATATTTTCAATGGGGTATTCGATCTACCTATGCACTTGAATATGGTGTTCATGTATTTGAAATGGTGCATGTTGTTTCTGTCTTCATCTTGTTCACTTAGTCACTGTTGCAGTTTGATGTGGTTATATGTATTTACTTGAACTTGAGCTACTCTGGTCACTTGAGTCTGTTGCCTTTGAGTATCTAGACTTGATTTTATTCATTCCTATATTGTGTAGTTGTGTTGTAGTTGCATGTTTGATCTTTGATCCCTGACTTCATGCATCCCTGACCTGTGACTTCTCGTGTGTTCACCCTTGACCTGTTTGTCTTCACTGCATAGCACAGTCCCTTTTGTATAACTTTGTTCCTCCCTGTAGCAGCTTTGTGCATTCCTCTGGTCATTTGTATTCATCTCTATGGTATACTCGAATTGACCTCAATATTGCATTTGGTTAGTGTACTTGGGTCAGTGGCATTGATATCTTTAGCTTGATCGACAGTTGCTGTTCACTGTTGTATACTTGCATGTACGTTGTCATTCTGTCTAGAGTAGGTTCTACATTCTGTAATCTTGAATCTCTTGACTTTGTTTGTTACTGTTTGTTATCCCTGAGTTGAACCCGATTTCGGGGTTTGACCTTGTGATCATTTGTGACTTTCACTGAGCTTTTGTGTATCTCTTGTGATAGTGGCGAGGCAGTACACGCATGCGTGTACTGCAGCCCTATCAGATTTGACAGTTTCAAATTGATATTTCAATTGTTTAAATTGTTTTGGATTTCTGTTTTGTGGATTAACACTGTTTAGTGTTATATCTGCCGTTATCCGGTTCTCTTATCGAGAAGTTGGGTATACGAGATTTCTGTGACTTTCGTCTATTTGATATTTGATTATTATTGCTTCTGTGCACTAATAACTGAGTTTGAATTAGACTGACCCGTGTATTATTTTCTTTGAATTTAATACACGGGTCAGACCGAGTATTTACAGGTTGTAGATTTTTAGCTTTGGGTTGCTGCTAGAGCCATGAAGACTTTTCATATTATTTGAAGTGGTCTTCGTCTTGTTGCAGTAGTCAGTGTGTCTGTTTTAAGATGATAATGTATTCATGTATATTAGTCGATAATGTACTTGTATATATAACTTCTTGAGTCGACAATTGTAGTTGTATCATTTGTATTGTGTCAAATGTATTGTAACTGATATCAGTTATTATATATATGAGACTTTTCGTTCCATCTGTATTCCGCATTTATGTTTTCTGTGTTATTTTTTATATCTATTGTCCTAAACTATTATAGCCACTGTGTAGTAGCTTTGAGTTTGTATCGGTATGTCGGGTTTCCTCTAAAAATGAAATGCAATGTTTTATTATCTGACATATCGGTGCTCGCACAAAGCAATTACATAGATGGTCGCTCCTTAACAGCCTTATTCTCCGTGCTAGTTGACAACACTACACCGTAGTGTTCTTGGCTAGCGTGGGTATAGAGGTGGGGCGTCACAGCTTGGTATCGGAGCCTGGGGTTTAGGACAATTATAAAACATAACTTAGATGGAGCATGTGTTACAACTATTTGTCGATGTTTTATCTCTCATCTTTACATATGACTATTTTTGACTGTTAGGTATGAATTCCTAACGCTTATTCTTGTGTTTTCGGCTTTGAATTGATTTAGCCGATGTTGATTTTGTTTTAATTTGGCAAATTAAAGCCATTCTGACTTTTGGACTTTGTTCCACTTTTGTTCTATGCTATGAGTGTCATTGTGTACCTGTTACACTGTGATGAAAAATAGCTGGACCAGTTGCAAATTGAGTGATTTTGATTTCTCATTCACATCTAGTTTGAATCTCAGCGATTTTGAACTTGATATTTTGTGTTTTCCTCATCTTGAATTCCATTCGACTTCGGTCACTTTGTTTTTGAGAAATTGCTAATTTCTTGATTTTCAAGACTCTGATTTTGTTTGCCGTTGGATTTTTTGATGATGATATTGATTCATTTTGTGTTCGACAGTGACTTGATTCTTACTTTTATTGAAGTCATTTATGCATTTCTGCTCGTTTTGCTTTGTTTTTCCAGTTGATAATCGATTCTTCTTTTCTAATTAGTTGTTATCACCTTTGTCGATTTTGATAACTTCTATTTCTGGAATTTTTGGTTATTCCGACTTTGATGAATTTGGAATCGAATTCTTTGGATTTCATTCACGTCTTCGAATGTGAAATTTTGTGAATTGACTTGGTTTCCAAATTTAATCGATTCTTGATTATTTCCCCGATTTGTTGCTATCATTGATTAGCAACTTTGATGACATTTTCTTCGGGATTTTTGTGAACATACTTTCTGATGGATTCAATATCGATTTCTTTGGATTCTATTCACATCTTTGTATGTGAATTCTTGTGATTGATTGTTTCTACAATCATTTTTGTGATTTGTCACTTTAAAAATATAAAGGTTTTCTATACTAGTAGTAAATATTAAAATCCTTTTTCTCTAAACGATTTCAAAACTATTTTACTACAAAGCTCTTTTTCTTAAACCGTTTTCCAATCTATTAGTATATACAAGCCTTTATTTCACTCGAATGAGAAATCGACTTAAACGACTTAGTAAAACGAGTGGTATGAAACGCTTGCGTTCACTTTGTCGGTTAGCTCTTGGACTTGTTCGATTGAACCCTCTTGTGACAAATTTTCTAGTGCAGATCTACAATCTGTTCGTAAATATTTGAGTTAAGCAAGTGGTTATGGGACATGAAGCTAAACTCTTATATTTACTAGCTTAGTGTAATCGACACTTCTTTATGATCGATGATGATCATTTTATGATTTAGACTAGCAATTGTGCGATGTCTCTTTGTCCGTATGAAGGACTGTACCTCATTTTATTGAGCTTCGTCTCATTTATCGCATGGGTCGTATCTTTCTAGATACGTCGATGTTTATTTATGCATGGGGCGTATCTTTCTAGGTGCGTCAATGCTAGAACATGGGTCGTACCTATTTAGGTGCGTCGATGTTTATTTACTTCGTGGAGCAATCGGCTCAATAAGTCGGGGCATGGGGCATATCTATTTAGGTGCGTCGATGTTCGTCTATGCATGGGTCGTATCTTTCTAGGTGCGTCGATGTTCGACTTTGCATGGGGTGTATCTTTCTAGGTGCATCGATGTTAGACATTACATGGGGCGTATCTTTCTAGTTGCGTCGATGTTCGTCTATGCATGGGTCGTATCTTTCTAGGTGCGTCGATGTTCGACTTTGCATGGGGTGTATCTTTCTAGGTGCATCGATGTTAGACATTACATGGGGCGTATCTTTCTAGTTGCGTCGATGTTCGTCTATGCATGGGTCGTATCTTTCTAGGTGCGTCGATGTTCGACTTTGCATGGGGTGTATCTTTCTAGGTGCATCGATGTTAGACATTACATGGGGCGTATCTTTCTAGTTGCGTCGATGTTCGTCTATGCATGGGTCGTATCTTTCTAGGTGCGTCGATGTTCGACTTTGCATGGGGTGTATCTTTCTAGGTGCATCGATGTTAGACATTACATGGGGCGTATCTTTCTAGTTGCGTCGATGTTTATTTATGCATGGGGTGTATCTTTCTAGGTGCATCGATGTTAGACATTACATGGGGCGTATCTTTCTAGTTGCGTCGATGTTTATTTATGCATGGGGTGTATCTTTCTAGGTGCATCGATGTTAGACATTACATGGGACGTATCTTTCTAGTTGCGTCGATGTTTATTTATGCATGGGGTGTATCTTTCTAGGTGCATCGATGTTAGACATTACATGGGGCGTATCTTTCTAGGTGCGTCGATGCTATAGCATGGGTCGTATCTTTCTAGGTGCGTCGATGTTCGACTTTGCATGGGGTACGTCTTTCTAGATGTATCAATGCTAGACTTTACATGGGACGAACCTTTCTAGGTGCGTCGATGTTCAGTTTATGGGATTGGCCATCCTCTTTCTTGTGATTTCTGGATTTCTAATTAATTGATTTCTGGGATTTATGTTTCACCAACTTTTTCAGTTGGCATTTATATGTATGTCATTTATTGTGCATTGGTGAATTCATGTGTTATTGACTTGTTATGAATACAAGTTTAGGGTATGATATCCCTTTCTATCTTTGAGAAGATTCTTGTGACATTTTTGATGAATGAAAATTCATTTGGTATTATATTTCGATGCCAGTTATTTTGATGAGATTTTGACGTGTTAACTTCGGTAACCGTCAATTTTGAAATGGATTTACAAGCGGTTCTCCCGCAACACTGATATTGCTAATTTAATCACGTGTTTTCAAAATTCTTTATTTTTTTTTTAAAAAAAGTTGTTTCAAAAATATAAATTAAAATTGTTTTCAAAATTTTTACAGTTTACAATTTTCAAAAGAACGAGGAAGCGATTTAAACGTTTCAACAAAATCGAGGACTATGACCCCTTTCTTTTACTGGTTCGCTTAATTCCGGACTTGTCCGTTTGAGAATGTGAGATGTTATTTTTAAAACACATAATTCTGCACTTTCAAGGAAACGATAAAGAGATTTAAACGATTTAGCAAAAGTAAGGAGTATGGAACCATACTTTTACTACTTCGGTTAATTCCGGACTCGCTAATTGAATATTTACGACTTCTGATTATCGTTTTTGATAATCAGATATTTGTGAAATTTGATTATCGTTTGAGATAATTAAATATTTTTCGATTTGATTAATCGAATGTTTGTGTTTCTGATTATCGTTTTTGATAATCAGATATTTGTGAAATTTGATTATCATTTTTGATAGTTAAACCTATTTGCGATTTGAAAATTCGATTATCATTTTTGATGATTGAATATTTGCGATTTTGAGATTTGAGCTTCGTCTTTTTCTCTGACGATTCAGGTGAGTAATTTGATTTACTCACATTCAATTCGTGCAGTACGTGATTTCTGCTCTGTTTTTTCTTTTTCTTTTAAAATGCTGGAACTCGATGGATTCTTGCTTTTGATAGTCGTCTGATTTTGATTCCTTGATCCCCATGATTGTTGATTCTTTTGACTTGAAGAAATCGAACCTTTTGATTTCCTATCTAATACTTCCCCTGCTGACATTTGCTTTGCTTATGCATTCGACATTGCCATGCTCTTATGGTTGTTACCTTTTATCCATTTATTCCCTATGATTGCGTGGACGCAATTTCTTTAAGGAGGGGAGTCTGTAACAACCCGCAAATTCGTAGCAATTAATTATCGACACTAGGTGATTAAATCGTTCGCCAATTCTTATTGGAATTTTATCGAGTTGAAATTCTTTTGAAAAATGGTTGAGAAATTGTTAGTGGGCTTTAAAAATCATATTGGCCCACGTTTCCTTTGTTGATCCCGTGATAACCCAATCCCCCTCCCTTTCCTCCATTCGAAAACCCTAAGCCCAAAATCGAAGAAAACAAAATATTAATGGCAACCACGATTTTTGTTTTCTCTTTCGTTCCTTTCTCTCGTCAACAAATTAGGGCTTTCGTGAATACTGAAGAGGCCGAATTTATTTCGATCTGGTGGATGGGGTTTTTTCTTGCTTGCCTGGCGATCGGATGTCTCGATCGAAGTTTCTACTCTTCGTGCTTGCTCGTAGAAGAAGGTGAGTAAAATCTCACATCTAATTCCTACCTCGAGTGTATTGGTGTTCGAATTCGACAAATTTTCGTTCGTATTTGATTGTTGAATTCGTCCCTTGTTGTCGGTCATTCGATTTTTGTATTTTCTTTGAGTATTGACTTCATTGCTTGGACTATTTCTGACTTCCTTGACTGCCATGGCTTCTATTTTGAGCCGTTGATTTTTCCATGTTCACCACGTCTCTGACTTTGGTTGATTTATGATTGTGTTTGCAATTGAATTTGTTACACTATTGTAGTATCAGCTGTTAATAATAGTTTCCTTGTTCGAACTCGCAACTATGTTTGGATTCGAACTGTGACACCGGCTTACACTGCTTGCATATCCACATGAGTTCATTAGTCCTTACTGTACATGCCCATACAATGGTTTGGTATCTTTTACATGAATATATTTTATCACATGTACATATTTTAATCACAAAGAGTCCTTGTTTTGGTATTCAATTTGTTGCTTTCATTGAGAAAGGCAGTAACGTGAATTTTGTTCTGTGCTTCAATTCATGTATCACCATGACCTTTTTAAACTTGATTTTTATCACTTGACTTCGAGTTTTGTAACTCTGGTGCTTCAACATACCGTTGTGTCACCTTATATGTGTATTCATGTATACTTGAGCCTTGCAGCATTGAAACCGCACTGTGCCTTGTTCTTGGTCGTTGCTGGACTTGTTTCTTTGATCATATGGACTAATTTGATTTTTGATGTCTGTAGCCTTTGTGTTTGATGTTCACTTACAGTTCGAAACAGTTGCAGTTATCTGTAAATAGTTCATCACTGTCTTCTTCAATTATCCCTTACTTGAGTTTTCATTTGATAATTGGATTTTTGCTTCTAGTATAGTCCCAGTTGATATGCACTGTCCCTTGAACATGACTGTACACTGTGATTGTTCATCTCGGCTGTGCCTTGATCTTAAATGCTCTCTTTATCTTTCGGTTGGCATCACCTTGCCTTTGACTTTGCATTTATGGGTTTGCACTGTATAATATTTGCTTTGAGAGGGCTGTTGTATTATATTTGCACTGTCACCTGTTTCTGCATATGTGTGCATATACACAAATATGTTTGTGTGTATGCATATATGGGTGGATTGACTCGATAAATCTAGTCCATGTAATTTCAGTGCCTGATAGCCACTGTCTTGAATTAATTATGTTAGTTTTGCAATTGCTCTCGGTATTAATTTCGAAGTTGCTTTGTACTTGTGGCATACATGTTGGCCACAGTCCTTTTGAATTTATCTTGACTTGTTCGTGAGTTTTGTTTGCCTTCTCATCTTCACTATTTCTGTTGCATAGCTTCTGGACTTAATTCTTTTGTGACTTTGGTCACTGTCATTGCTTCGAGCTCTTATATATGTATGTATGAAGTTTGAAGCAGTAGCCTTTTTGGGTTGTGTTCACTGGTCTCTCTGGTACCCTTTGTTGTACCTGTTAGTGACTATATTTTCAATGGGGTATTCGATCTACCTATGCACTTGAATATGGTCTTCATGTATTTGAAATGGTGCATGTTGTTTCTGTCTTCATCTTGTTCACTTAGTCACTGCTGCAGTTTGATGTGGTTATATGTATTTACTTGAACTTGAGCTACTCTGGTCACTTGAGTCTGTTGCCTTTGAGTATCTGGACTTGATTTTATTCATTCCTATATTGTGTAGTTGTGTTGTAGTTGCATGTTTGATCTTTGATCCCTGACTTCATGCATCCCTGACCTGTGACTTCTCGTGTGTTCACCCTTGACCTGTTTGTCTTCACTGCATAGCACAGTCCCTTTTGTATAACTTTGTTCCTCCCTGTAGCAGCTTTGTGCATTCCTCTGGTCATTTGTATTCATCTCTATGGTATACTCGAATTGACCTCAATATTGCATTTGGTTAGTGTACTTGGGTCAGTGGCATTGATATCTTTAGCTTGATCGACAGTTGCTGTTCACTGTTGTATACTTGCATGTACGTTGTCATTCTGTCTAGAGTAGGTTCTACATTCTGTAATCTTGAATCTCTTGACTTTGTTTGTTACTGTTTGTTATCCCTGAGTTGAACCCGATTTCGGGGTTTGACCTTGTGATCATTTGTGACTTTCACTGAGCTTTTGTGTATCTCTTGTGATAGTGGCGAGGCAGTACACGCATGCGTGTACTGCAGCCCTATCAGATTTGACAGTTTCAAATTGATATTTCAATTGTTTAAATTGTTTTGGATTTCTGTTTTGTGGATTAACACTGTTTAGTGTTATATCTGCCGTTATCCGGTTCTCTTATCGAGAAGTTGGGTATACGAGATTTCTGTGACTTTCGTCTATTTGATATTTGATTATTATTGCTTCTGTGCACTAATAACTGAGTTTGAATTAGACTGACCCATGTATTATTTTCTTTGAATTTAATACACGGGTCAGACCGAGTATTTACAGGTTGTAGATTTTTAGCTTTGGGTTGCTGCTAGAGCCATGAAGACTTTTCATATTATTTGAAGTGGTCTTCGTCTTGTTGCAGTAGTCAGTGTGTCTGTTTTAAGATGATAATGTATTCATGTATATTAGTCGATAATGTACTTGTATATATAACTTCTTGAGTCGACAATTGTAGTTGTATCATTTGTATTGTGTCAAATGTATTGTAACTGATATCAGTTATTATATATATGAGACTTTTCGTTCCATCTGTATTCCGCATTTATGTTTTCTGTGTTATTTTTTATATCTATTGTCCTAAACTATTATAGCCACTGTGTAGTAGCTTTGAGTTTGTATCGGTATGTCGGGTTTCCTCTAAAAATGAAATGCAATGTTTTATTATCTGACATATCGGTGCTCGCACAAAGCAATTACATAGATGGTCGCTCCTTAACAGCCTTATTCTCCGTGCTAGTTGACAACACTACACCGTAGTGTTCTTGGCTAGCGTGGGTATAGAGGTGGGGCGTCACAGCTTGGTATCGGAGCCTGGGGTTTAGGACAATTATAAAACATAACTTAGATGGAGCATGTGTTACAACTATTTGTCGATGTTTTATCTCTCATCTTTACATATGACT
Source organism: Allium fistulosum (assembly GCA_030737815.1). Lineage (NCBI taxonomy): Eukaryota > Viridiplantae > Streptophyta > Magnoliopsida > Asparagales > Amaryllidaceae > Allium > Allium fistulosum. Next base: position 488,567,039 of record CM060905.1, on the reverse strand, counting down.
ATTTTTGACTGTTAGGTATGAATTCCTAACGCTTATTCTTGTGTTTTCGGCTTTGAATTGATTTAGCCGATGTTGATTTTGTTTTAATTTGGCAAATTAAAGCCATTCTGACTTTTGGACTTTGTTCCACTTTTTTTCTATGCTATGAGTGTCATTGTGTACCTGTTACACTGTGATGAAAAATAGCTGGACCAGTTGCAAATTGAGTGATTTTGATTTCTCATTCACATCTAGTTTGAATCTCAGCGATTTTGAACTTGATATTTTGTGTTTTCCTCATCTTGAATTCCATTCGACTTCGGTCACTTTGTTTTTGAGAAATTGCTAATTTCTTGATTTTCAAGACTCTGATTTTGTTTGCCGTTGGATTTTTTGATGATGATATTGATTCATTTTGTGTTCGACAGTGACTTGATTCTTACTTTTGTTGAAGTCATTTATGCATTTCTGCTCGTTTTGCTTTGTTTTTCCAGTTGATAATCGATTCTTCTTTTCTAATTAGTTGTTATCACCTTTGTCGATTTTGATAACTTCTATTTCTGGAATTTTTGGTTATTCCGACTTTGATGAATTTGGAATCGAATTCTTTGGATTTCATTCACGTCTTCGAATGTGAAATTTTGTGAATTGACTTGGTTTCCAAATTTAATCGATTCTTGATTATTTCCCTGATTTGTTGCTATCATTGATTAGCAACTTTGATGACATTTTCTTCGGGATTTTTGTGAACATACTTTCTGATGGATTCAATATCGATTTCTTTGGATTCTATTCACATCTTTGTATGTGAATTCTTGTGATTGATTGTTTCTACAATCATTTTTGTGATTTGTCACTTTAAAAATATAAAGGTTTTCTATACTAGTAGTAAATATTAAAATCCTTTTTCTCTAAACGATTTCAAAACTATTTTACTACAAAGCTATTTTTCTTAAACCGTTTTCCAATCTATTAGTATATACAAGCCTTTATTTCACTCGAATGAGAAATCGACTTAAACGACTTAGTAAAACGAGTGGTATGAAACGCTTGCGTTCACTTTGTCGGTTAGCTCTTGGACTTGTTCGATTGAACCCTCTTGTGACAAATTTTCTAGTGCAGATCTACAATTTGTTCGTAAATATTTGAGTTAAGCAAGTGGTTATGGGACATGAAGCTAAACTCTTATATTTACTAGCTTAGTGTAATCGACACTTCTTTATGATCGATGATGATCATTTTATGATTTAGACTAGCAATTGTGCGATGTCTCTTTGTCCGTATGAAGGACTGTACCTCATTTTATTGAGCTTCGTCTCATTTATCGCATGGGTCGTATCTTTCTAGATACGTCGATGTTTATTTATGCATGGGGCGTATCTTTCTAGGTGCGTCAATGCTAGAACATGGGTCGTACCTATTTAGGTGCGTCGATGTTTATTTACTTCGTGGAGCAATCGGCTCAATAAGTCGGGGCATGGGGCATATCTATTTAGGTGCGTCGATGTTCGTCTATGCATGGGTCGTATCTTTCTAGGTGCGTCGATGTTCGACTTTGCATGGGGTGTATCTTTCTAGGTGCATCGATGTTAGACATTACATGGGGCGTATCTTTCTAGTTGCGTCGATGTTCGTCTATGCATGGGTCGTATCTTTCTAGGTGCGTCGATGTTCGACTTTGCATGGGGTGTATCTTTCTAGGTGCATCGATGTTAGACATTACATGGGGCGTATCTTTCTAGTTGCGTCGATGTTCGTCTATGCATGGGTCGTATCTTTCTAGGTGCGTCGATGTTCGACTTTGCATGGGGTGTATCTTTCTAGGTGCATCGATGTTAGACATTACATGGGGCGTATCTTTCTAGTTGCGTCGATGTTCGTCTATGCATGGGTCGTATCTTTCTAGGTGCGTCGATGTTCGACTTTGCATGGGGTGTATCTTTCTAGGTGCATCGATGTTAGACATTACATGGGGCGTATCTTTCTAGTTGCGTCGATGTTTATTTATGCATGGGGTGTATCTTTCTAGGTGCATCGATGTTAGACATTACATGGGGCGTATCTTTCTAGTTGCGTCGATGTTTATTTATGCATGGGGTGTATCTTTCTAGGTGCATCGATGTTAGACATTACATGGGACGTATCTTTCTAGTTGCGTCGATGTTTATTTATGCATGGGGTGTATCTTTCTAGGTGCATCGATGTTAGACATTACATGGGGCGTATCTTTCTAGGTGCGTCGATGCTAGAGCATGGGTCGTATCTTTCTAGGTGCGTCGATGTTCGACTTTGCATGGGGTACGTCTTTCTAGATGTATCAATGCTAGACTTTACATGGGACGAACCTTTCTAGGTGCGTCGATGTTCAGTTTATGGGATTGGCCATCCTCTTTCTTGTGATTTCTGGATTTCTAATTAATTGATTTCTGGGATTTATGTTTCACCAACTTTTTCAGTTGGCATTTATATGTATGTCATTTATTGTGCATTGGTGAATTCATGTGTTATTGACTTGTTATGAATACAAGTTTAGGGTATGATATCCCTTTCTATCTTTGAGAAGATTCTTGTGACATTTTTGATGAATGAAAATTCATTTGGTATTATATTTCGATGCCAGTTATTTTGATGAGATTTTGACGTGTTAACTTCGGTAACCGTCAATTTTGAAATGGATTTACAAGCGGTTCTCCCGCAACACTGACATTGCTAATTTAATCATGTGTTTTCAAAATTCTTTATTTTTTTTAAAAAAAAGTTGTTTCAAAAATATAAATTAAAATTGTTTTCAAAATTTTTACAGTTTACAATTTTCAAAAGAACGAGGAAGCGATTTAAACGTTTCAGCAAAATCGAGGACTATGACCCCTTTCTTTTACTGGTTCGCTTAATTCCGGACTTGTCCGTTTGAGAATGTGAGATGTTATTTTTAAAACACACAATTCTGCACTTTCAAGGAAACGATAAAGAGATTTAAACGATTTAGCAAAAGTAAGGAGTATGGAACCATACTTTTACTACTTCGGTTAATTCCGGACTCGCTAATTGAATATTTACGACTTCTGATTATCGTTTTTGATAATCAGATATTTGTGAAATTTGATTATCGTTTGAGATAATTAAATATTTTTCGATTTGATTAATCGAATGTTTGTGTTTCTGATTATCGTTTTTGATAATCAGATATTTGTGAAATTTGATTATCATTTTTGATAGTTAAACCTATTTGCGATTTGAAAATTCGATTATCATTTTTGATGATTGAATATTTGCGATTTTGAGATTTGAGCTTCGTCTTTTTCTCTGACGATTCAGGTGAGTAATTTGATTTACTCACATTCAATTCGTGCAGTACGTGATTTCTGCTCTGTTTTTTCTTTTTCTTTTAAAATGCTGGAACTCGATGGATTCTTGCTTTTGATAGTCGTCTGATTTTGATTCCTTGATCCCCATGATTGTTGATTCTTTTGACTTGAAGCAATCGAACCTTTTGATTTCCTATCTAATACTTCCCTTGCTGACATTTGCTTTGCTTATGCATTCGACATTGCCATGCTCTTATGGTTGTTACCTTTTATCCATTTATTCCCTATGATTGCGTGGACGCAATTTCTTTAAGGAGGGGAGTCTGTAACAACCCGCAAATTCGTAGCAATTAATTATCGACACTAGGTGATTAAATCGTTCGCCAATTCTTATTGGAATTTTATCGAGTTGAAATTCTTTTGAAAAATGGTTGAGAAATTGTTAGTGGGCTTTAAAAATCATATTGGCCCACGTTTCCTTTGTTGATCCCGTGATAACCCAATCCCCCTCCCTTTCCTCCATTCGAAAACCCTAAGCCCAAAATCGAAGAAAACAAAATATTAATGGCAACCACGATTTTTGTTTTCTCTTTCGTTCCTTTCTCTCGTCAACAAATTAGGGCTTTCGTGAATACTGAAGAGGCCGACTTTATTTCGATCCGGTGGATGGGGTTTTTTCTTGCTTGCCTGGCGATCGGATGTCTCGATCGAAGTTTCTACTCTTCGTGCTTGCTCGTAGAAGAAGGTGAGTAAAATCTCACATCTAATTCCTACCTCGAGTGTATTGGTGTTCGAATTCGACAAATTTTCGTTCGTATTTGATTGTTGAATTCGTCCCTTGTTGTCGGTCATTCGATTTTTGTATTTTTTTTGAGTATTGACTTCATTGCTTGGACTATTTCTGACTTCCTTGACTGCCATGGCTTCTATTTTGAGCCGTTGATTTTTTCCATGTTCACCACGTCTCTGACTTTGGTTGATTTATGATTGTGTTTGCAATTGAATTTGTTACACTATTGTAGTATCAGCTGTTAATAATAGTTTCCTTGTTCGAACTCGCAACTATGTTTGGATTCGAACTGTGACACCGGCTTACACTGCTTGCATATCCACATGAGTTCATTAGTCCTTACTGTACATGCCCATACAATGGTTTGGTATCTTTTACATGAATATATTTTATCACATGTACATATTTTAATCACAAAGAGTCCTTGTTTTGGTATTCAATTTGTTGCTTTCATTGAGAAAGGCAGTAACGTGAATTTTGTTCTGTGCTTCAATTCATGTATCACCATGACCTTTTTAAACTTGATTTTTATCACTTGACTTCGAGTTTTGTAACTCTGGTGCTTCAACATACCGTTGTGTCACCTTATATGTGTATTCATGTATACTTGAGCCTTGCAGCATTGAAACCGCACTGTGCCTTGTTCTTGGTCGTTGCTGGACTTGTTTCTTTGATCATATGGACTAATTTGATTTTTGATGTCTGTAGCCTTTGTGTTTGATGTTCACTTACAGTTCGAAACAGTTGCAGTTATCTGTAAATAGTTCATCACTGTCTTCTTCAATTATCCCTTACTTGAGTTTTCATTTGATAATTGGATTTTTGCTTCTAGTATAGTCCCAGTTGATATGCACTGTCCCTTGAACATGACTGTACACTGTGATTGTTCATCTCGGCTGTGCCTTGATCTTAAATGCTCTCTTTATCTTTCGGTTGGCATCACCTTGCCTTTGACTTTGCATTTATGGGTTTGCACTGTATAATATTTGCTTTGAGAGGGCTGTTGTATTATATTTGCACTGTCACCTGTTTCTGCATATGTGTGCATATACACAAATATGTTTGTGTGTATGCATATATGGGTGGATTGACTCGATAAATCTAGTCCATGTAATTGCAGTGCCTGATAGCCACTGTCTTGAATTAATTATGTTAGTTTTGCAATTGCTCTCGGTATTAATTTCGAAGTTGCTTTGTACTTGTGGCATACATGTTGGCCACAGTCCTTTTGAATTTATCTTGACTTGTTCGTGAGTTTTGTTTGCCTTCTCATCTTCACTATTTCTGTTGCATAGCTTCTGGACTTAATTCTTTTGTGACTTTGGTCACTGTCATTGCTTCGAGCTCTTATATATGTATGTATGAAGTTTGAAGCAGTAGCCTTTTTGGGTTGTGTTCACTGGTCTCTCTGGTACCCTTTGTTGTACCTGTTAGTGACTATATTTTCAATGGGGTATTCGATCTACCTATGCACTTGAATATGGTCTTCATGTATTTGAAATGGTGCATGTTGTTTCTGTCTTCATCTTGTTCACTTAGTCACTGCTGCAGTTTGATGTGGTTATATGTATTTACTTGAACTTGAGCTACTCTGGTCACTTGAGTCTGTTGCCTTTGAGTATCTGGACTTGATTTTATTCATTCCTATATTGTGTAGTTGTGTTGTAGTTGCATGTTTGATCTTTGATCCCTGACTTCATGCATCCCTGACCTGTGACTTCTCGTGTGTTCACCCTTGACCTGTTTGTCTTCACTGCATAGCACAGTCCCTTTTGTATAACTTTGTTCCTCCCTGTAGCAGCTTTGTGCATTCCTCTGGTCATTTGTATTCATCTCTATGGTATACTCGAATTGACCTCAATATTGCATTTGGTTAGTGTACTTGGGTCAGTGGCATTGATATCTTTAGCTTGATCGACAGTTGCTGTTCACTGTTGTATACTTGCATGTAAGTTGTCATTCTGTCTAGAGTAGGTTCTACATTCTGTAATCTTGAATCTCTTGACTTTGTTTGTTACTGTTTGTTATCCCTGAGTTGAACCCGATTTCGGGGTTTGACCTTGTGATCATTTGTGACTTTCACTGAGCTTTTGTGTATCTCTTGTGATAGTGGCGAGGCAGTACACGCGTGCGTGTACTGCAGCCCTATCAGATTTGACAGTTTCAAATTGATATTTCAATTGTTTAAATTGCTTTGGATTTCTGTTTTGTGGATTAACACTGTTTAGTGTTATATCTGCCGTTATCCGGTTCTCTTATCGAGAAGTTGGGTATACGAGATTTCTGTGACTTTCGTCTATTTGATATTTGATTATTATTGCTTCTGTGCACTAATAACTGAGTTTGAATTAGACTGACCCGTGTATTATTTTCTTTGAATTTAATACACGGGTCAGACCGAGTATTTACAGGTTGTAGATTTTTAGCTTTGGGTTGCTGCTAGAGCCATGAAGACTTTTCATATTATTTGAAGTGGTCTTCGTCTTGTTGCAGTAGTCAGTGTGTCTGTTTTAAGATGATAATGTATTCATGTATATTAGTCGATAATGTACTTGTATATATAACTTCTTGAGTCGACAATTGTAGTTGTATCATTTGTATTGTGTCAAATGTATTGTAACTGATATCAGTTATTATATATATGAGACTTTTCGTTCCATCTGTATTCCGCATTTATGTTTTCTGTGTTATTTTTTATATCTATTGTCCTAAACTATTATAGCCACTGTGTAGTAGCTTTGAGTTTGTATCGGTATGTCGGGTTTCCTCTAAAAATGAAATGCAATGTTTTATTATCTGACATATCGGTGCTCGCACAAAGCAATTACATAGATGGTCGCTCCTCAACAGCCTTATTCTCCGTGCTAGTTGACAACACTACACCGTAGTGTTCTTGGCTAGCGCGGGTATAGAGGTGGGGCGTCACAAATTCTTTCTTTATTGGCTATACATATGCGTGCATTCTTACATTTTATTATTATTATTATATTATTTGTTTAGGTTTGTGCAAACAAATTGACTTTTGATGTTTCTATGCTAACCGTTTGAAATAATATCAATGAGTATTGAGAGTAATATGTAGTGCTAATAACAAAATATTTCATGCTTACACTCATTGTGTGTAATGTAATATCGCTAAACTAATTAACTTTGATTTGGATTGTTGTTACCTCTTAAAATAATGAAGCTTTAATTTAATTTAATTAAAGACGATCAATATAGATTGATAGTGGCATAAGGTGAAGTTTGACGTATCTTGGATATAGGCTATCGGGTAGGTCATTTGTAAGATGAAGATTCGCCTGAGCTATGGTGAGAAAATAAATAAAGTTTGAATTTTATGCCAATAATGGCAGGCTATTAATAGTTATCATGTTTATTTGCAGAGATTAGTAAATTAGTCTTAGATGATTATATTTTTTGAGCTTTGTTGGAACGACAAGTGGAATGGAGTTAGGGGGATTATGAGATCTACGAGTCGATCCCAGTAATATCTAAAATATCAAACTTTCCAAGTTAAGCATGTAGTGATTTTTAATCCAGTATTTTGACCCACTGACTGGGTGTATTTAGAGTATGTTCTTATTAAAATTGCATCATTTTGTTACCTATCATAATTTACAATGTATAGTTTAATATGTGACCTTTTATGTTGGAACATAATCAACATATGTATTATTCGTCATGTTGCCATTCTGGATTTTATTTATTTGCTTGCGGGTAGATAATAAATAAATTACAAACAGTAATATGACATAAGATTTGATTTAAAATTGATAGCATTCAGTGCCAAAAATTGAAACAGTTTGATGACACTTTTAGTCGTTTCTATCTTCAGACTTCATCCTATGCACCGTTTAAGCTTGAGTAATATTGCACCTCGGTAACAAAAAACACTTCAATGAAGTCAAAACGTACTGACTTCTTTGAAGTGGATGTAAAAGTTGTATTATCTATTCTATTGTATATAAAACAAAATATGGTGCTAGATTTTTCCTTGCTTTCTACTGATTCTCATCTTATCCTTTATTGTCAGCCAGTTCAAGCACCTTTTTCCTATTTATCCATCATAAAACATTTTACATTTGCAAATTTCAACCACCATATGAAGAACTGAATCTTTTCATCTCCTGTGATTCAGGTATGCTGTTGTTGTTTCCCCTAATTGATATTTGTTTTGCTTTCATTCTGATCGATTATCATTGGTATTTCAATATGTTCGGTAGCAGTAATCATAATATATATGCAGATATATTCATAATATTCATTCACATTGATCTATATAAAGTAATGATTTAGCGAGGTTTGATTGAATATGATGTTTAACTATTTTCCGTTCCTTCCTCTCACGCGTACTATAAAGTTTGAACCCATGATTATTGGGTTACCGATTTTAGTTTTTATTTGGAAACCCGAATTCTATTCCTTTTTTTATAGTAGTTCACCTGTACGAAACATAGTCATGTGGATATTTAGCTGTTGTTTTCATTTATGATACTGTTTTCTGATGATATTCACCCATGTGGTTAAAAATAGTATAATACTATATTAATCACACTTTCTAATAATGTATATGCAGCTAAAACGTTGTAGTATATCCCGTTGTACTTTGGTATATGCTTAAAGTCAAAAAATATAAGAACTATATATTTTAAGCACAGCTAGATAATATAACAATAAAAAATTAAAATGCAGAGGTTCTAAATTATAAGAATTACCTTTTTTTCAATTTTTGGCTACACCTGTGCCGTTAGATAGTAAATATTGCTTTGTTTTTACTATCTACAACAGCGCACACGCAAATGCCTGTGATAGATAGCCTATAGAAACCAACCATCCTTCGCATTTTTTGTGATTTTCTCTTTTTTAAACTAAATGTATTATCATAACTACCTTTAATTTTGATCAACATAAGGTCATCATAAATGTTTGGCACTCTGTTTGGAAATCTAATGCTTTCATAAATCTAATGATTAGGATACAGTTATTAACAAACGTTGTTGCTCTTTACTAATATGATTATTTTCAGATTTTATGCATTAATTTCCAATTTTGACATATTATTTTCCTAAAGACATTGTTCCTCTGCTTCCCAGCATTATCATACTGGCCTACAATGTGATATGATACATTCTATACTAAACCATGACTTGCTTTGTTGGCAGAATTGCAAGATACATATAAAACTTTTTCATGACTTCAGGAAATGTTAGGTTCTATAAGTAAAGTATTTTCCACAATTTGGCTTATAGATTTTTATTGCTAGACTTATATGAAGACTGTAATTTTTTAGTAATCTTAGTTGATTTATACGATTATTTTTATATTGTACCACTTTCCATACATTCATGTGATTTTTTTAACAGTATAATATTTTACTCTACTCTTAATCTAGCTTTCTGATTTATCGTTACAGGTTGTTCCGTTTACTGTTTAAAGAAGAAGGACGTCAAGGCCATTACATTTAAGATTTTAGTTTTATTATGATCAATTTATTACATATTAGAAAATAGGTATACTTTAAATGCATATATGTTGTCCTCTATATAGTAGAGTATCTCTTATTTGGTAACTTACCATAGTATCATATTTCATAAGCAATATGATAAGTGGAGTAATTTATCTAATGCCGATGATGTATCTTAATTTATTATTTTTGAACTTAGTACAATATTGCTTCTGGACTGAATCCACATTCCAAGCTTTTATGTAATAATTTTGTTTCGCACACATGTATCACTTTACTCAGTATCCTGTTGTTTAAATGCCAACATGATTTATATATTTTCCTTCTTATTAATTTACTGATACATTCATTATTGCATCGATAATGAATGTTTAATATAGCATAGGACATGTTGCAATAACTAATGCAATTAATTCCAGCAAACTATTGCAGATTTTGACCAAACGATATATCAAGCGCTAAGTTAAGATAATCATTTAAATATAAGCAATAGTTATCAAAAATCTGCCCATGTGGAACTACAATATTTTGATATGGCATATGCAATTATAATATTTTTGCCCAACCCGTGTGCGAAGCACGAGATCACACTAGTGTATATATATATATATAGACACACATATACATACATAAATACGTACGTATACGATAAATACATACATACATATATATAATTGCAAATTATATTTAAATTTAAAATAACACATGTATATGAAGTTTGTAGTTTTAATATGTTTTAACACTTAGATCTAACAGATTGTAAACTAGCTTTAGATTAAAGCACTACAAGGAGAATCGGCAATTGCGTCGGCAGAAAATCGACGTCGGTCGATTCTAGCCGATGCAAGACGATTTTAAAAGCCGACGCAAAATAAGACGTCACCACCAAGCATCCGAGTCGGGTTTTGCGTTGGCTTCGTCGCCACTTTAGTGTTGGGAAGTGACGGCTATATCCACGTGGCATTTTTTTCAAAATTCTGTTGGGCGTAACTTGCCGTAACTTCCCGACGCAAGCCTGAAACCGAACAGCCGATTCTAGCTGACGCAAGCCTGTAACCACCGACGTAAGCCTGGAAGTTGCTGTTTGTAAACAGCTGTTGTTTGCCCCCTCAAACCACAATATAAACAATTTCCGTCGAACTATAACAACATTCAATCTTCCAACACAAGTATAACACCAACCTCTCATCAATCAAACATAACATTCACAATTTTCCATCAAACAACAACTATATATCCAAAAACTCATCAATCAAACACAACATTCACTAATATACATCATACTCAACAATACATATAAGTACTATCAAACAAACCAAGAAATTTTCTTCTAAAAGTATGATTGAGATGGAGAAAACACCGATGACAATCAAACCAAGAAATTTTCTTTCCACGCCGTAGCGAAAACGCCCATGTTTCTTCCATGCAATAAAGACAAGCTAGATGACCAGCCGTACTCCAACCTGAAAGCATCCCGTATGTAGGAAAATCACTAATAGTCCACAACAAAGAAGCGAACATACGAAAATTATGTTTTGTAGTGAAGAGGATTCAAAGTTGGTTTGTAATTTTGTATAAAAGTCCACATATAACTTTTGAATCAAACAACCTTTAAACATATGCAAACAATAACCAAAATATTTTACATCCAAAACCAATAGACATACAAAAAATTAAATCAACTTTCAAGATAGTTTCAATACTTATGTTTGTGTATGTGATAATTTCAAAAATACAAAAATTAATTGAAACTAGTTTTCATATCATATAGGATTTTTTTTATAAACATAAATTTTAAAATAACAAAAATGATCAGACAACTTAGATATATGTAAATTCATTAAAGAATGAAAGGAATCAAAAACTATACAGACGAGATGGACAAATAAACAAAAGAGGTACAACATGATACAGGATCTAACTATATTATCATCATGTATTTCATAATCAAATAAAATTAGAAATTACCTCATAGGTGTAACCAAAAAATGTACATTGAATGAAGAATAAAACTCCTAGATTCGATTAAATCATCTCCAGATTTGCAACGATCTGAAGTACCACATTTTATTTATTTTGTTTTTGTTTTGGAAATTTTATAGCTGGCAAGCCATTAAGTTTCGACCAGGAGAGGAGGAGAGAAAGAAAAATGAATTGCCAGGAGAGTGAGTGAATGAATGAAAGGAATTTTTGTTTTAAAGAAATGATTGAAACCTTTCTAATTCATTCCTTAAAACTTTCCTTGTTTAATTCTTTATTAAATTTCAATTAAATCAAATCAAATTCCCCTTTATCATGCATGGCAGGTCATAGATGGAAGCCATTTGGGCCCTCAAAATTTCCAAAAACACTTAGCAATTAATTGATTTAAATCAAATTTAATATGTTTTCGATATCGATTGTCGATACGAACATATATAACTTTTATATATACACTTCATTATATACTAATGGCATTCAACAAATAAAATAAAATTTAATAATTAATATTTCATAAATATTAATTAATTTATAATGATTATAAATTAATTAAATCATGCGTTTTTTCGAAGTATTCACCATTATAGTTGTGTGACTCAAAGGCGTAAATTCGATCTGCGATTAATATCGAACAATTCGAATATTAATGTTTACATATCACCTTAGCTAGTAATGTGATTATTACTGAATTTGTCGCTTACACATCTTTTCGATAAAAGACAATCTTACTATTATAAGCCATAACTGGTAATAATGATTATTGACACCAATTCTTTTTGTCAACACTATATCACATTAAGACTTATGACATTTGGTTCTGATCAAAATTCCAACATCATTCATATTCAACTGGATTAATCCAAACACAAAATCCTTGATTCAATATTAACAATTATTATTAACCCTATTGCTCTGGCCAAAGTCTTTGATTTTTAGTCGACTATGGTTGACCGTAATACTAACCTTATATAACTAAGGAGACGAATTCTCTATTGAACGGTGTTTCACTTTCAGTAATTTAACTTAGACCTAAGTATAATCGTTCAATGGATGTAATGCCACAATTTAACTATAATCAAAGTGGAGTATCTACATTGAAGTTCAATAGTATTCTCAAGTTGACAAAACTGTGTAGCATCGTCACTTCAAGATTCTCTATCTGACCTTAGTTATATTAACCAATAGAAGACTCTCGAGTGAGTTACTCCATAGATACTCATTAACTATCAGTACGTAACCACTTGGTGCACCCCAGTAGCCATGAGTAATACATTACCCAATGTTTGGAGAGCATTACGCACTCTAGTTAAGATGATTTTGCATCCTCTTCGAAAACACCTTGGCTAGGAATATTTCAAACAATATGTTATTTTCAATGTGATAAAATTCTCATATTTATAACACATTTTAATTACTTCCACATATCATATCATTTAAGGATTTTACATTTAATATACTTTAATTAATTACTTAATTAATTGTATCACAATTTAACAAAGTATATAATAGAAATCAAACTCCTTTGTTATGAATAAGATTGGTTATTGAGTTAAATATATGTAACAAATTACATAATTTCCCATAGGGCATATCCCTAACTTTATCATTCTCCCACTAGTACTTGGGGTCAATTATACAATCTTATTCCAAATATTTCAGTCGGTTTTCTCAACACTAATTGGGCTAGTCATTTAGTGAATGTGTATGCTATTTTTGTTTTATTTAATCTATTCTATAAATTAACTTCTCCGATGCTGATAAATTTCCTTTATCATAAGAAACCCTTCAGAGTATGTTTTCCGACTTTTAGTGGGCTTTAGGTTTTTTACGAACTGCATCACATCATTTTTATCATATAACAGTTCATGGGATTTTCATTATTTGGAATCACCACTAGCTTAGTTAATAATTTGTGCATTTATTTATACTTCTTATTACAGCGCTATTCAAGGTGTTGTACTTAGCCTTTGGTTGAATTAGCCACTATATATCATTTGGAAAATTTTCAATTAAAGTTCTTAAACTTAAACATGAATATAGGGATAACATACTATACTTGATATCACTTATAAAGTTCGAGTCTGCGCACTTCTTTATAAGAAGTTTGTTGTTTCTATAAACTTTCATTTAATGATCTTAATTCGACTTTGACACTTTCCCTATGTATCAAATACATAAGCGAAATGTGATATTGCAGACAATACAACATGTATGATAAATCGTATTACCAATGCATAATAAATCCATCTTACATGCTCCATATTAAGCATTTTAATATGTTTTTTGTGTATATCATCTTAGGACAATCCTAACTTCCTTATATGTTGATTATAAAAAATGTTTTTTCAAATCCAATATTGAGAATTAAATAACCAAACTAAAATGATTCTAATATGAGTACATCGTATTCAATCATAAGTTTATTGTTTATTTATTGTTTGAAATATTTTAGTACCATTATAATGCTTTCATACAGATACACACTTTCTCTGCATTTTGATTGAAATTCAAATTGTTTGATTTTTCTATTAAAATATTTGTTCAACTCTGATGCACATTGAACGATACCTTTGTATTAGTTCTTGAATCCAACCCAATAACCCACAAATTCAAATTGCTCCTACTAACTTTGATGAGCTTTGTTCATTAAGTGTAAACAACATATTCTGAATCATTATTTAGAATTTCTATAACGTCCCGCAAATTTATCACTTTAGAAATTTTTAAAAATATTCAAATATAAGATTTTTTGATATAAATGATAATGTTTTGAACAATAAATAATATTACAATCTTATATTGAATAAATATTACAAAAAAAATATTTTGGAAGATATATCAATAAAATGACCAAAAACATTTTATCAATAAATAGCTCTTAGACCGTCCGACATCGTGCAGGGAGCTGGATACATATACTCATATATCTATGTGAGTGAGAATATGTAATAAAATTATTTATTTTATTTATTAAAATAAAATCTCTTTATGACATCATCAATGATATCTTTTATGGAATAAATGATTTTTGTGTTTAAATAATTTAATAATTATTTTAATTATTAAATAAGCCTGTTTAACTATTATATAATGAAAGAAATATTATTATTAAACTTTATATATATATAAGAAGTGAAAATATGACCGGAAATTGAAATCGGAATCTGTGATGATTCAACGTAGAAAAGTTATGCAACGTTGTGAATCGTTGGAGATATACATATACACACATACATGTACATATACACGAAAACATTTACATGTACATGAACACACACACATACATAGAAAAATATGCTTATACATTTATATATATTACAAAATATCCAAGATATTCTCCTAAAACTTCATCCTTAAGTAAACCCAAAGTCAACCTCTTACACCCTAATTACAAGCACATGGCTAAACACATGAGGGAGATGCTCGGTCGAGAATGATGAAGTGAGAGGGGGGTGTGGTGGTGGGGCAATGGTGATGAAATGGAAAGTAAATATCATGATATTTTTATTCACTTTTTTTCCTATAAATACCACCACCCATCTTCACTTCATTCACACTTCTTCTTCATAAAATTTCTAAACTCTTCGTTCTCTTCTTCTCTCATTAATGGCTTCCACAGCCTAAGAATGAAAATATTACAAAATCAAAACAAAGTTATACCAAAATAAATCAAAAATCTATACCACTTCAAACCAAAGTTCAAGCTAGTGATCTCTTTCCCCTCTTCCAAGTAAGGCTGTGAGCACCCTACCACCAAAGGCCAAGGCCGAGCCCCTTCGAGCCTCCAAGACTAAGGCCGAAACACTTAGGAGCATTTGTGCTAGTAGTCATGAGCTCTAATTTCGAGATAGCGCAGCTATAACCATTTTAAAGTTAGTCCGATTAGAAATCAAGTGAGAAACTCTATTTATATTATGATATATTGGATGATATATATGTTTGGTTATACTTGATTGTGATGATTGTGAACCATATTTGGATATGATAATATGTTTGTTTGGATGTGTAAACAATTTACGTTTAGTACACATCGAATATCATAAAGGAAATCACTTTCCTTTAGTAAATGAAATGGTATATATGAGATTTTTAAATCACTTTAAAATGAAATGATTTTAGAAATGTTTTATACACATTTAAAAATGTTTCGATAATGTTTGGAAAGAATATGAAAATTGAGTTAAAATAGGCGTGCTGCGTAACGGCAGTTCGCGATTTCGCACCGTAGAAAGTTAAGTCCATTTATACAATGGATTCAAAGTCGGAATTCATTGGAATAAGAATTTTCTGAACTCTTATAATTATAGTTTACAATCAAAAGAAAAAGATTATGATTTCATTAAGTAGATTTTTAAATATGAGCAAAACAAGTTTTCAAAATAGTCTCCTTTGGCAGTTCGAAAACCAAAGTGATAAATTCTTTAAAAGTAATATTTTTAATTCTTTAAAATTATGGAATGAAATCTATAAATATGATAAAATATTTTAAAAGATATTTGAGTTATGAAAATAGATTTTTAAATAATATATAAGTTATTTTGGCCAAATAAGCCTTAAAAGCACTATTCATAGCAATTCATGGCACTTTTTGCAACACTTCTAATAACTTTTGAAATATGGCTTTAAACTTAAGTATTCTTTCCCAAATCTTTTATAAATATTTTCAAATAAATAATTAAGTATTTTAAAGATAATGTGGAGGTTTTATAATTTATTTTAAAAAGTTTTAAATAAATGAAAAAGCTGTTATAATCAAGTGATTTAATCTTGGCTCTAAAAGCCGATGTGTAGACTGGATTTTTCTATTCGTGAGATCTGGATGTGAGGTGCTAAAAATAAGGAGACGTTAAGGAGCAACCAATGCCCTGGCTTACCTATCCTCTTTCTTGGGCGAGGAACAGATAAGGTCGAAATGTTGAAAACGAAGCAAGTGTAAAAGATTCAGATTTAATTAATACAGTTTGGATTGTATAGAAATTATCTTCTTGTACTTGGTATTAAATTACGAGGATGGAACTCGTACCATCCATGTGAATTTAAAAGGCGATTTCACCATTATTCGACAGACTGTAAATGTTGAATACGAAAATTAATGTTGAGTAGAATTAGTATAATTTCTATCGACCTTTTTTACTCAATAAGGTTCTGAAGTGTGATTTATAAGAAATGATTTTGATTTGGTATTTTCAAAGTAAAAGAGAGGTTTAATGATTCTGTATATACTGGAAAAGAATATGATTTAAAGACTTATATCTCTAAAAGAGATATTATATTTGATAAAAGATATCAATGAATGAAATGATAATCACTTTCAAACTTAACATCTTATATCGATGATCGGTTCGAATGAACCAGGATCGGATTTGGGCGATTCCTATCCAAAATCCACTTTGAACCGATATATGCATTCGAACTGAAGACATGGAATGATAATGAATAGAATGAAGGGTTGCTTGTCATTGACCCTCGGGGGAAATTTCCCATATCATATATATATGATAGTAGTATTTTCATTTGATGTTAAATGCAAGGGCTGCTCATTATTAATCCTAGGGATGATTCCCGACAGGATGTAGTAGGAGAGTTCCTTCAGTTTTTCCTATTCCTAGACAACTTGTATGGATGAATGTCTGACATTGCATTTCTAAAATGCATGTACATTAATTTTTACAAACATACATCTGTTAGGTGGTGTAGTAGGTAACTCTCCTATACTTAACACCTTCCTTGAGATGTACGAGCTCAGAGGTTGTACATTTGTGGAAATCAACAGTGTTTGATGGAATTGACAATATGGTGTTTAAAGTGGAATGTACCATGTAAAAGGTAATCGTTACCTCCAGCCTTATCACTCGGGAATGACAAAAACAGGGTAGATGCAGCAGAGCTATGTGAGTTGCACCCATTAGGATATGGTCATTACCTTTCTAGATTACTCTCTACATTTCCAGTACATTGTGTATGCTTTGGGATCCCGGATAGGTCGGGAACGACCGGGGTGATATCATATTATGTACTATCTATGTTAAAGGTAGGCTGGTTTTGTGTTGGTAGAGGACCATCTGTTGGTGCCTTGATGCATTTTTCTAGAGATGTACTATCGAAAGATGGTCCCTTACCTTATCATTATATGGAATCCGTTCTCCAATAAGTGCCTTCGGACTTGATTGTAGAGCCTAGTATGCTGGAATTTAATAATGTAACAGTTTCGGCTAAGATTATGTATATCTACTTGAAAGTTGTTTTCAAATAATGTCATTAAAAATAATATTACCAGATTTTGCATAATAAAGATTTTGGTTATCATAAGATAAAAACATATTTCGTGTTTATGTGGGGCATGGTCTTACGAGATACCCTTTGTTTTCAAATATCTGTGTTTTGAGTTTCTCATACTAGTCCCATGACTGACCCGGAGTTTATTTTCTTTTCCCCTTTACTCTAGGTGCCCTATTTTTTCGGGCAGCCAAGTAGTTAGGTAACTCGAAGCATTTTGGATGGAGCATGGAGCATGTTGGGCCCTTTGTAAAAAGTTATCTATTAATTCTGCTGTATTTTGTATAATGTATCTATCAGCACTTATGAGGATAGGCTGTTATAACTATCTTGGCTGGATTAGTACTTACTAGAACTCTGATGGAGCAATTTGGAGTAATTGCATGTACTACTCGTGTGTATAATTAAATGTTGAATACGATGTGAGATTCTATTTTGTTTATCTTCTACCTTTATTTTCTTTTACCCTATAATAATCTGTCTCTCCAACACTTGGAATTGTGGCACGTGAATACAAAGGATGTATTGTCGATTTTTGAGGGCCAAGGAAGTGGATCATCACAATTTCCATTTCAACATACATATACAAAAACTCAATATCATATCGAGCGATCCGAATTAACTTAAGTACGTTGAATGGAAAATCTATTACGTAAATTTCAACAGTTGAAATTTACGATGTTATTCTATCAACACAACTTGCTATAATCCAACTGCATTAATCTTCTTCTCGGAGACACTTTTGTGGCTGATGGATCATATTTCTTTGGGTACAACTATCAAAATCATATTTTGATACTATACTAGGAATCCATTCCAGATTCATGCATTATGCCATATAGTAGAGTAAATGCTCTTAATGGCTTATTGAAAACCGAGGAAATTCTTCTCCCGGCATAGACAAGAAAATCATAGTTTCTCTTTAATGTGCGAGTCCTTATTAGACATTCAAATTAGTTGTGTCCATTTAGGCTCGGTTAGTTTCATTTCATCATTTGTAATCAGTTTTATCTTTGGAACATATCCAAATCCATTTTAATATCAATAATTTCTAAAAAATCCTACGTCATAGAGTTGGTGTTTCTTGAAATAACAATTGTTTCTCAGTGCAACAGAATAGGTATTCATATAAAATTTTATGAATTTTTTGTATAAATGTATAAAATGAATTTTATTTCTAGTTTATGAAACTTATGTTTATAACATAAATGAATTAATCAATATTAATTGGTCCCAAACTTATTTGGGGTGGTCCACATAAGATCCCTCATGAACAAGTATTACGTGTAGTCTCTCGACTCATGTAACCTATTAACTTGACCTACGACATGTCCAGGTTGTTTTATTAACTCTTATCTTGTATGATTTTGTAGACTTTGTTTTTGATGAAATAAAATTTAGCCTTATGTACTTATTGTTAAGTACAAATCTTTACAGAAAGAAATTAGTTCAACTTCACTCATCATTAATTGATTGAACAAAGGCTGATTATTCTATATCGGTGCATCATTATGTATTATAGGGAGGAGTAACTTTTGACATTGAATCTCATTTGTTATTAGGCACATTTGGCACTCCATTCCAATACACTCACCTGTTCGATCAAATTAAATTCTATTTTTACCTTTATATGTTGTGTTTTGTACTTCGGTATTAAACTATATGAAATTATCATAAGCATACTACATATGTCTCAAATATACATGTTCATGTTTGTGATAATTCACTAGTAAATTTGACGAAGTATGTGACTTTTTTGGTATTATTAGACCTATGTTAGATACATATATATGTGTTAACCCTAAGAGCTAACCAATTCTTATGTTGCTCTTACTGAAGGGCACTTCTCCCTTAATCATTTGAGATACAATTGATCAGCACCATATGATTAAAGAGTTATTTCTCAAACCTATGGCTTCGTCCATTGTTATCCAGCCTTTTGATCGGGCAGTACCCGAACAGACTTAAACTATCGAATCGGGTGAGCGAATGATGGAGAAATGACCCAAGGACTTTGGGAATATCATAAAAAGTCAAAGGAAAATTTAGAATACGAAAATCTCAGAGAATCATTAGGTCGAACCCCAATAAAACACTCAAATTTCTCGGGTCGGACTCCAAAAAAGTTCAACCAAAGCCAAAACAACCCAAGGCAACACAACAGTGGGATCCCCCAAGTTGGGCATCAGTATCGACTCCTACTTAGGGATCGGTACTGACTCCTAAATATAGGTTGAGTGGACCCCATCTTTTTCCTACATGTCAATCTTGATGCCAAAAGCCTTTTCCAAGGTTGTTTTGTTGATTTGACACAATTCTCCATCGATATCCATGAACTCCTAAATCAACAACTCTGTTTCTTTTACAACTCCATCAATATCTCCGTAAAACACCTAAGCGACTGTGCAAAACAACTATGGGATCATGAAGTAGACATCAAGGCAAGCTACCACGAGAAGTCGCAAGGCCCCACTCCCCTTATTTAGGGATTGGTACCAATCCCCCCTATAAGGATCGGTACCGATACCCATAGTTAGCACGTATATGATCGAGATTTTTTGGAGGACTTCTTTTATGCGGCGAGGCTCTATAGGTGAGATTTGAGGAAGATATTTTGTCGTTTATCCCTCTAAATACATTAGGCAATCTTCATTAGGGGGATCATTTTTTTGTCCAACTCCTCAATAGAAAACCATTAAAATTCATTGTAATCAAGGATTAAAACGGATCCCAATAATTACAAATTAGTGGAAAACTAATAGAGAACCTTAAAATGACGTAGGCCTAGATTACCGAACCACTATAAAAATTCTATGTGTGATCTTTACTTGCTTTTTCTTGCTTTTCCATCAACTTTCTTGCATTTACTCCTTATATAAAACTTTCTTGTATTAACTTTATGCAACTTTTCCCTCCTTGATGTTTGGGTTAAATCTTGCTAAAACATGCCACATTTTGCTAAAACATTGTGGTGCTTTCATTGAGAACGATTCTCAGGCCGGTTAATTCCACATATACTATTTGACTCCCCATGATCTAAGAAAGAGAACTAGTTTCCTTAGAACTCAAATTTGAGAAAAGTCTACAGGAAGCTATCTTCAATAGCCCTTAGGAAAGACAAAGCTATTGTCTCCTCCAGAGCTGCTGATGAAGCAGACAATACTGATTTGAACATTCCGAAAGAAGGTTCATACCAAGGAGCCATGGATCTCCAGAATCCTTCTGACGCTATCGCTAGGGTGGAATTTGACTATATAATGAAAGAACTACAAAACAATCGTGCAGAGCTGAACCGACAAATCCAAGAGAATAAGGGCTTGATGAACCAACTGAATATTGGACGTAGAAGGACTATAAGAGAGACAACTCCTCCATACTTGGAATCAGGAAGTTCCTCATCATCTTGTCGTTTTCAAAGGAGCCGGAGGCAACAGATGGATGCATATGAAGTTGGGACGTCAAGGCAGGAATTGAGGACCGACCCCAACCAAGACACAGGGGTCCATACCGATCCCACTAGGGGGGTCGGTGCAGAACTAGCTAACCCGGGGGTCAGGTCTTCGACTCGGTGATGGCATGCAACATACGCGCACTGTGACAGACCAGGGCATCAGAAATCAGGATTTTGCTGCTGAATTGCCTTCAAGAAATGAATGCAGAGCTGCCGGGCACACGGTTATTCCAGAGTTAGGAGAACATAGGAGACGAGGCATGAATTGGGATTGTTTATCGGGCCAAGCAAAAGGGATAGATTACAATTACCGCAACCCGATAGGTTTCCAAGAAATGAACTTGGCTGAGATGGTAAGGCAACTTGTGAGAGAAAATCAAGGCCAAACTAACGACGGCTGGGGAACTTCCCCCAGTCAAAATCGCATCACTGAAGCCATTCTACGTGAAAAGTATCCACAGAGATTTACTATGCCAACCATGCAGGTATATTCAAGGAAGACTGATCCTAGACAACATCTCATAAAGTACGAGTGACATATAGACTCTGCTAGAGCGTCAGATGTAATCAAGTGCATGTGCTTCCTAATCTTCTTAGAAGGAGTGGCGACCATGTGGTTTACTCAACTACCACATAGGTCCATCTCTTCTTTCGATCAGCTAGCAAGGAAATTCATCGAGCAGTTCAGAATGCACGCGACTTGCTCTAAGAATGTCATGTCATTGTCTAACTTATTCCAAGGATCGGAGGAATCACTCTAGGACTTTTACAAAGATATAATACCACCGTGAAAGAGGTGAGCAACCCTTAAGACAACATAATCTTGATGGCTTTGATAATGGGGATCTACCCAATACACACTTTGGTGAATGGTTATCGAGAAAACCTCCTACTACTTGGATCATTTTTTCAACAAAGCGGCCTAGTACTTGTGCAAGGAGGAGGCTCTACAGACCAAATAGGAAGATAGAATAGGCCATCCGGCTGAAGGAATTCAAAACAATATTGCCATGAAACAGTCCAGAGCGAGTCCCGGGAACATCAACGTGAATGTACAGAACAAGAATAAGAATCAGAGCAAAGGCCGCAACAGGGCCCCAGATGAGAATTCAGATTCTAGGGGACGATCGAAAGTCGCAAGATTCGAAACATATACCTCCTCTGAATGATTGGATTAAAAGCATCAACTTAGCCACTCACGACTCGACGCAATACAAGAAACCAACTCTGAGAGAATCAACTGAAAGCCAGAGTTGGTCTGGAAAGTTCTGTAGATTTCATGAGACCCACGGTCATGACACAAACGAATGCAAACACCTTTAGGATATGTTCAAAGAGTCGATCTGAAACAAAAGGCCCCAATAATTTTTGAAAGCACTACAGGATGGCGGATAGGGAACATCCGACCCTCAACGAGGACTGACCGCTCCTAGTGCTGACAAACCTAGATGGCTTGAAAGAAGATTGGTTATAAACTAGACCGATGATGGTCATCTTCCAGCTGAGAAGGTCTGGAGCGGAGTGGGTTAGCAAGCATCTACGGTGCTATTTCACTTGAGAATAAGACTTATTTCTATTTTTTTGAACTATTTCATAAGACAGACTCTATTATTTTCTATTTTCAATGGATTTTCTTTCCACTTATTCAACTTTGTCTTTGTGTGCCATATGAGCTGTGAAATGCGACCAACTCGAATGAAACTTCATATAAAAATGCAGATGTTCAGGTGCCTAAAGTCAGGTGCCTACCAAACCTCCATGGACCATGGCCCGACCTTTAGAGCTCTACCGAGATGAGCATGATTCAATTTCTCCTTGGAAAACTCTTGCTCTTGACTTAAGGGTAAGACCATAATCCGAGGTGGATGTGAATGATCGTCCATCTCCTAGCCCTTTCCCTTGACTAGATAGTGAGGGCATAAAACATAATCGAAGATGCATGTGACTGATCATCCATCTCCTATCCCTTTCCCTTAATCCGACATGGGGGCACAAAACATAATCCTAGATCGATGTGACTGACCACCCATCTCCTAACCCTTTCCCTTGACCCAACTAGGGGTAGAAAACATAATCCGAGATGGATGTGATTGACCGTCCATCTCCTAACCCTTTCCCATGACCCGACATGAGGGCACAAAACATAATCCAAAATGGATGTGACTAACCATCCATCCCCCAACTCTTTCCTTTGATATGACAGGGGGCCGAAAATATAATCCGAGATGGATGTGGCTGACCGTCCATCTCCTAGCCCTTTCCCTTGACCCAACAGGGGGCACAAAACATAATCCAAAATGGATGTGACTGACCATCTATCAACTTAACTCCTTCCCTTGACCCGACGGGGGAGTTCAAACCAAAATGGATATGACTGACCATCTATCAACTTAACTCTTTCCCTTGGCCCGATAGGGAGAGTTCGAACCAAAATGGATATGACTAAACATCCATCAACTTAACTCTTTCCCTTAATTTGACAGGGGGAGAATGGATTTCAAGATGGGCATGACCTGACCGTCCATTGTCAACCCTGGAGCGGATGTGACCTGAACATCTTTCTCCTAACTTCTACCCTTGATCCAACAAGGGGAAGTTCAAATCCAAGGCGGACGTTGACCGTCTGACCAGGACAAAAATCCGACCATTCATCCATCAACTCTATTTTTCACTCACCAGAATACAAACATGGAATGAATGTGACTTGACCATTCATCCACCTACTCCTACCTTTGATCTGTCAAAGGGAGAATAAATGTAGGATGGGTGTGACCCGATTTCCTATTCGCCAATTCAGACCTAAGACTCAACATGGAAGAATATCACTACATAAGGTTGAGACTTGGCCGTCTGTGTACTAATCTCGTTGACCACAGATTCAGAACAGAGGAATATCATCATCTTATGGCTGAATACGATAGCTCAACACTGCGGCTCATGCATAGTGTTTGATAAAACTTAAGGCTATGACCAAAAGGATGATTTAGAATGGAACAATCAAAGTCGTTCGATTACTGGCCCATGACTTGAATCCACGACGTCAAGGCCGGCCTCATCATCAACACTTACCATTTCATCTTCCTCAACATCATCCTGAGCCTCCTTAACCTCCTGACCGAGGACTAGAGGCATGATTAGAACCAAACATCCTATAATAACATGTTGAACTGATAACTTAAGCAGGAATTGCTTTAGTCAGCAAGCAGAATTAGTTTCCCTGGCGATTGCTCTTCATCGGACTAGCCTAAAAATAATAATAATTATAATCTAGTAGAACTTGTCAACGACCCATAGGCATGCGAACTTGCCTAGGAGCTAACGACATACCCAACATAAAATTTCTAGAATCAACGGATATTGAATTCTTACTTGAGACTTTCAAAAAAGAAATTAGTTCAGATAGCTGAGATCTACTATTTTAATAAACTAGCTCAATGGAATCGAGCACAGACAATTACCGAGAGAGTACATCCCTATTTACTATGCTAGATATTGATCATGCACTGCAACAATTATCTAAGATGCTAAATGGAATTCTTCACAACGATCCTAACTTGTCTCGATTCAAAGTACATCGTGTTCGTCACATAATGTACTTTGAGGGGTAAATGTTATCCAGCCTTTTGACTAGGCAGTACCCGAACAGACTTATACGGTTGAATCAGACTAGCAAATAATGGAGAAATGACCCAAGGACATTGGGAATATCATAAAAAGGCAAAGGAAACTTAGAACACGAAAATCTCGAAGAATCTTCAGGTCGAGCCCAAGCAAACACTCAAATTTCTCGGGTTGGACTCTAAGCAAGTTCGACCAAAGCCAAAACAACCCAAGGCAACATAACAAGAGGATGCCCCAAGTTGGGGATCGGTACCGACTCCTTCCAAGAGATCGGTACCGACTCCCAAATATGGCTTGGGAGGACTCTATCTTCTTCCTACATGTCAATCTTGATGCCAAGAGTCTATTTCCAAGGTTGTTTTATTAATTCAATACAATTCTCCATCGATCTACATGAACTTCTGAATCATCAACTCTGCTCTTCTACAAATCCATCAATATCTCTAAAAAACACTTAAGCGACTATGCAAAACAACTCTGGAATCATGAAGTAGACATCAAGGCGGGCCATTATGAGGAGTCGTAAGGCCCCACTCTCCTTATTTAGGGATCGGTACAGATCCCCCTATAAGGATCAGTACCGATCCCTATACTTAGAACGTATGGAGTTGAATTTTTTTTATGACTTGTTCTATGCGGCGAGGCTCTATAGGTGAGATTTGAGGAAGATATTTCAATCGTTTACCGCTATAAATACACCGCGCATTCTTCATTAGGGGGATCTTCTATTTTTTGGTTAACTCCTCCTAGACATCCATTAATTCCCAATCACTTGTAATCACAAATTAGTGGAAAACTAATAGAGAACCTTCAAGTGGCGTAGGCCCAAATTGCCGAACCGCTATAAATTTTTTGCATGTGATCTTTACTTGCTTTTTCTTGCTTTTCTATTCACTTTCTTGCATTTATTACATACATAAAATTTCTTGCATTAACTTTCTACAACCTTTTCCTTTGGGTATTTGGGTTAATTTTGCTCTAACAGGCCAAATTTTGCTCAAACATCTAGAATTTTAAAATAATTATAAAACTTTAGATACTTCTATTTTTTTCTAATGCATCATTTTGTTATGAAAAATAACACCAATATTTTAGTTTTATCTTATAAAGAATATTCATAATATTTGGTATAATTTCAGCCAAAACTAAAACAAATATTATTTTATAATAATATTTGGTATGTTTGCGAATTTTTTTTATAACTTGGTGCATCCACTAAGAATTGTTATATGGTGTGCTCCAACTACTCCGCCATCTCTATAATAGCTTATGAAATATGAAGCTCCATTCAACCACTAATTACGGGATTTTATTTCAACCACTGTAACTTGTTTACAGTCATGAGTTTAAGATCAATTATCTTGAACCCGAAGAAATAACTTTCATATAAAACAATTTTCTACACGAAAATACATTTGTAATAGAAATCACATTTCTCATTCCATAATAAGCATCTTTTATCATTTTATACAATTCTAGTTTCTGATGTCTCTTCATGAAGCATAAGTGACCATTTACTCTTCTCATCCCAATCGTGCTTAAATAATATGCACTCTCGTACATTTGCTTTCCTTTCCAAAATGGTCGAACCATTTAAAGGAGATCTTTAATGCAATCAATTGTATTGAATACATGGCTTCACATTATGATTTATTTGCTTATTCCAATGAACTAATTTCATTGAATTTTTATACATTAGAAACCAATTCCATTCACAATATAACATTTATTTATGATTGAATATGAATCAAATATCTATATTCTTATATTGCTATTAGAGTTTGACACTCATAGAAGGCTATACAGAGTCTTGTGAAAATAAACAATCAAGCGATCGAGGCATAAATGTTTTAGTGGCTATAAAAATTGGCTCTTGCATGAGTCTTGAAGTGACAACGTGCTAAAATATTTATTGGTAAGTATATTATATATTTTTATGTTAATCTTAATTTAGTTCAATTGTATATTTTAACTGATAAACATCATGTCAATTATAATGGTTGCACAAATTTATCTAAGTAGATTATTTTAACTTTACAGCATATACTCTTATAATATTAGAAAAGTTAAATGTATATAATTAATTTTCTAACAAGGATCCCATTAGATTTTTTATGTTTCTTAAAATCCTAATATAAACATAGAAATCTTTCTATTTCTCTAATGGGTGTTATGACTCACTTGAATTAGGATTCTAGCCTTGAGCTTGCTCAACAAATCATAGGCCCGCAAGCGATGATAATACTTTATCGACTGTATCAAATAAAACTCCTAACCCATAGTCTTTATTCTAATCTCAATCTCGACCTTGAGTTTGCTTAACAAATCAAAGAGATTATTCACTCATATTCACCATTTCATGACGGCTTAGTACAATGCATGCATCTTGAGTTTTCTGAACAAATACATATAGTTGTCTTACCTTATCTAGTCAATATATTAATAATACTACACATAAACATCTCTAGCTTGGATTTAGTCAACAACTAGAGAGTATGCAAGTATTCATTAATATATAAATGGTAGAGGACAACATTAATATTAAAGATTCATAATCTTAAATATATATATTTATTTGAGTGATATCAATTTAGGGTATAATGTATACTTACTACATGTACGTATTTATTTCTTAAGCTCATTTGGATTTTTCCAATTTAACTTAATGTCATACATATATAGTTATATAAGTATTAACTTATTTATAAATTTTATAATTTAGTTCACTCATATAATATATACTTGTATCTTATCAATTAATTTTTTTAATTAATTTTGATTCTTATTAATGAAATCATATTTAATTTATTTATTGTACTTTAAACAAAATTTTTATAATTTTATATTACTCATCTTATACTTTTTAAGATAATTAATTAACTATAACATTTATAGTTTGCTTATGTGTACATATCAAATATGAATAAATTTTAACTAATTAACTTTTAATTAATTTTATTCAATTAAACAATTTAATTAAATATTTTATTAATTTGAAATTTTAGTTTAATTTATCATAAACAATTTTAAGATAAATCAATGTCTACAATAATTATAGTTACACACATATGTCATATATATATATATATATATATATATCTTTTCAATTAACTTTTAATTAAGTGTTTTATTTAATTAAATTAATCATATTAATTAAATTTTATATTTTATATTTTCAAAATTAATTAATTTCTCAAAACAATTTTGAAAAATTGGGATGCACTTTTTGGCTTTTATAAAATTTCCCCTTCTATATTTTAAAATCCACTTTTTAAATTCAAGATATAATTTTAAATTTTTAAACAAAATTTGAAAATTAGCCCAAGGATCAAATTAATTTGGGCATTTAAATTGAGGACACCTTTTGGCTTACTTTATCTTTTAGGCCAGACTAGTAGCCAGATTAGGTAGAGTACTTGTTACCCAAACCCAATCGTAGCAACTACCTTTCTAGACACCCCACTAAATGGGTAGGCTTTAATCAATTAACCATAACATTGCTAATTTAGACAGTGTAGATCAATTAGGCTCTAATACCATTGAAGGTCCGACCCAAATTCCTTTTGGGGTGACCCAACTAGATACCTCATGAGCGAGTTTACATGAAGCTTTTTTACTAGCACAACCATCACATGACATGTAGGTGTAAGAGACAATGCTTTGTCACATATCACTATATGAGAACCCCATATCATGCTAGTTACTAGGATCGAACCTAGGATATACAATATACCAGTGAATGCTTCAACAACATCGCTTTGATGCTATTGAAGGAACCGGGCCAGTCGAAAGCGGGTTAAATGGGTGGATTAAAAAAATTCTCCATTTTTATATCTTTACTGGGTCTATGATGTCTAAATGGATTTTAGATCCAATCTAAAATATTTTAAATAAAAACTTTATTTTATATAATTTGTTCAGAACAGTTTGAATTTAATTTAAATTTAAATGTATATTGTAATCCGTATATCAAATACACCCATGGGTGTAAAGTGCAAGTGCAATATGTAAGTACATGGCTAATGTCGTCGTATATAGGTATTGTGATTTATACTGCAATGAGCCCATTTGTCTCCTCATATATGCCTTTGTTGTTTATATTTTGTTTGAAATTGTATAAAATAACAATGTGTGTGTATATATAGTTTGCTTATATATATAATATGTTATAAAGTAATTTTAACTAATCAAACACATCCTAATTTTGAGTATGAACAATTTCAAATCTAATTTTAATTTGGAAAGGATTTAAAATTAATGATGCGACGCCCCAACTCCAATGATCAAATTACCAACGGAAGTTTACTGCCCGATAGCGCATATCAAAGGGCGCAGAAGGAGCAATCTCTTGTACATGCAAATTTGGATCAAACATGAATATGCTACAATACTTGAACATATTTGAAATAATATAAACCTTATCTCGACATAAAGAAACATATACGAGCTTCCCATACCGAATAATACAATATTATAAATAAAAAAAAAATAAACCTAACACATATAGAATCAGAGGTGAATAAAAATAATAATTGATATAATCATAATTGAAGTTCCAATACAATACTCATGCATGCATAGATACATCTCCTACAAATACATAACTACCAATACAAGATCTCATGCCTTCATATCTATTGAGTTAAACAATACAGAAAATAAATACTCGCCATCCTTATCGTCTCCATCTCCAAGTTGTATCCCATAAAGCATATATAATTATACATGTAAAATAACCTTAGTTGACCCGACATTGTTAAACAAATAATATACCCCAATCAGGCTAGAAATCTAGTAGTCAGTGTAACTATGCAACATGAACATAATCATGTGGTGTTGGGTTATATGTGATATATCATACAAATAAATATGTCACACACTTCATATTCTAAACCCACCTACATCCCATCAAACTGAATCATATTAGTTTAAACACACATGCCATTGCACTATTTAAAGTGACTCACGGCTTCAACTTTAATTAACTAGGATACCACATCCTATCCACATTTTCAAGTTGCAATCATTATTCAGTCAGATTTAATGTTCAAGTTATTCATATACAAGATGTATAATCAATAGTGAATCCAAATCATTATTCACTCTTACTAAACTTACCTCAAGCCAATATTAAGGCCTTTTTCATCTATATAGTCCCCGGTCAGAAGCTGTAGGAGCCCCCACACGATCTGCTAGTTGCATAATTTTCTCCCGTTCACCATTATCGCTCACCCCATTGTGCTACAATATTTATCTTTATTCCACCACTTTTCCATTAATGAGATTACTCTCCACCCTTTCCTATTTTCCATTTGCGTTGTACCTTTTATCGTGGTTGTGTCCATGCAACAAATTGTTTGAATAATGAGTAATGAGGGACTAGGTCGTCAAGACTCAAGGTGCAACCCTGAATCTATTCGTTAAGGTTCTAGTGTCTAGTAGTCTCACCTCGTCTCATTTGCCTCATATGTTAAATTTAGTTTATATTCATCTGTATTTAACCTCCCAAAATACCATTTATTCCTGAAATGGTATTGTGTCCCATTTATATCACATATAACCGTCATGTTCGTGCATCATATACAATATAACATCAATTCATGAGATAGAATCTTATAAAACATGAAATATAAAATTCAAAGTATATAGGACATTTTAAACTAAATAACATAACTTCCAAGCATCGATGAAACTCATATTCATTCACATTCTGTAAAGACCCACCTTTTTGGACGGTTTAAATCGACAATAAACCACATATGTCAGACTCAAACCATTCAAAATGGAGGATTGTCATAGGGTAAATAAGAAAAAGAAGAGAAAGAAAGAAAAACAAGACACAGAATCTCATAGCAGAATAACAAAATATAATAATCAAATAAACAGTTCATGAAGCTGTTTTACAAATAACATTTGATTACACTTTTATAATATAGATCAGAGTTACATACAACATGAGTAAGTAAATAATGCAGTGGAACAACATGATGCAGTAGTATAAAAATAATAATAGTACTAAATCTTCGTCTTCATCCTCCAGAAATAAGGTCTTCAATACAGTGAAAAGCTCAGACTGACCCGAGCGTAATGAAAAGACAAAACACATGAGTCAGAACTAAAAGATCTTATGTAAGTTAAATCAACAGTAAATAAATATGAGTGTAACGGCTTCAGAGATGTTTACGAGGTTTTACATCTCCTATCCAGTGTCTAACATGAGTGCAATAACTTAAGAGATGTTCGGGATTCCATCTCCTAAGGATCCGTTAAACCATCTACATATATAGTACAATACGCTAATATAATAGTGTCTATAGTAAAGTAAAGTATTAAAATAGCGTTAAGGCATTACCCATATCCCCCTTAACCCATTTTATATATTCTCGTAGTCTATACAGTACCCTAATTCCTCCATAAACTAGAGGGCTATCAGAGGGCACTCTATAGGTACGGTACAAACCAAACAAGTAGAAGGCGCGATAAGGCATGTGACAAGACATGCGAGGGAATGCCCACGATAGGATACTACTATTTTGCAGATCCGGACTGGTGGTAACGCATAGCAGCTACTACCGACCACCTCAGAACACACTCCCATAATCAAAATCGAGGGGTGGCCACCAAATCAATCACAAAGTCATAATATGGTATCGAAGAAGCATGTCCGATCGGAGGTGCGAGCTCACTTGGCCCGGCGTGGCTCCTATTTTAGTCACATCCAACTGACTCGAGGGAGTCCGGGCTATGATAATACCTCATACAGAATCATTTGCCAAACCATCCTACTTCATTCTGGAATCTCCACCACGTGCACAGTTGTTAAAGTGGTTTTCGGTATTAGCATAGAGTATGATAATATCCGATCCCGGCCTCTTTAACAACCAAAGGCTTAATTCACACCGAATTGTTCTTTTACATTTCCAAAAAAATTCATAAATTGATATCAAAATATCATATTCAATTCAAACCATATCACCTTCGAAATCATATTCACTTTCGAAATCATATTCACTTTCGAAATCATATTCACTTTTGAAATCATATTGACAAAATAGGTTAAATCCTCATTTCAAAATCATCTTATTTACTCAAATATGTCATTTCACTAGAAAATATCATTTCAAATCCCGACTTAGGTTATAACATCATTTAACCATATTCGCTTTTGAATCAAGGATTTAAATATAAACACTTCAACTTTCAACAGTCCGAAATTTAGAAAACAATTTAGATAGTCATTAATAGTTTAAATAGTTTTAAAAATAGTTTAAAATAGTAAAAGTACTTTAAGATAGTTTAAATGGTTTAAAATAATTTAAAATAGAATAAAATAGTTAAATACTTTAAAATATTTTAGTTTAAATAGTTTAAAATAGATTAAATTAGTTAAAATATAGATTAAAATAGTTAAATAGTTTAAAGTAGGTTAAAATAGTTTATAAATAGATTACATACAGTTTTAATAGTTTAATATAAAATAGTTTGATTATTGGAAATGATTTATATAGTAAATAGTTTGAAAATCTAAATAAATATGAATTTAAAATAATATATATCTTTAAATAGTTTACGTTAAAATAATTAATTTTAAATTAATATCAAACTAAACTATTTCTTCCATTTCAACAAATCTAGACCATATCCAGATTTTAACAAAACTAAATTTTCTTTCAATTCAAATTCCCATAAAATCACTTCAATTTATATCGATTTCAAATTCATGTTTGAACTACAATTTTAAAGCACTTCAATTTCATAGATTTCAAAGTTTAAATATTCAAACATTTTCATTAACTCAATTTCGATAAATTACATTTATATTTCAAATTTCAACTTTGAAATTCCCACTTTAGTTCTTTAAACAATTCATTAAATCAATTCCAATTTCAACATTTAAAGCTTGGATTTTCGAAAATAATTCAGTTTATATAAATCAAATTTTATTTAAAAATATCATTTAATTGGATTCAAAATTTAAGGTTTTAAAATCATTTAATTTAACCAATCCGGTGTCCGAATATAATTTTCAACCCTATGGTCAAGTGATACGGATATATATCATTTCAACCCACAATAATCTTAAATTTACGGGTATATATCATTTCAACCCGCAATCTCGAATTAAAATTCAAAATCCATAAAATTGCTCGAATTTATCATTTCAACCCGCAACGATTTTTTCCAAATCTATATATCGTTCATGTATGTATCATTTCAACATATTGTGATTTTCCTAGCAATAACTAAGGTAACTTGTAGTGTGATAATAATATATAAAATAAACGTAACATCCAGTCATCCAATATCAACAATTAAACATCCATCACAATCGACATTCGAATCAACCAATAAATAACAACAATTGACTGATTATCAATAACAGGTATTAACTAGCAATTTAAAATTCAATATTAAATTAAATGGCAATTAAATTCAATAAAAGTCAGATTTAACTGGAATGACAATTTAAATATACCAAACATCAACCAATCAAATTCTAATCACATCATAATTTTAATTAAACTAACATAAGACAATTTAATAGTCATGAGTGGCACTACACCATTATAAGATATTAACAATGGGTATAAACCGTTGTTAAGTCTAAAAGCAACGGGTAAAAACCGTCTTCATTACAGGAGTGGTTGAATTTAGCGACGGGACAAAACCGGTGCTTTATGTCCAAAAGGCAACGGGTATAAACCGTTGCAAATTGTGTCAAAGGCAACGGGTATAAACCGTTGCAAATTGGATCAAAGGCAACGGGTATTAACCGTTGCAAATTGGGAAAAATGCAACGGGTATAAAACGTTGCTTTATGGACAATAAGCAACGGGTATAAACCGTTGCTTTATGTCCAGTAAAAAACGGTTTAAAACCGTTGCTTTATGCCCAAGTCACACATAAAGCAACGGTTAACAACCGTTGCACATAGTGTTTGCTCCTGCTCCTACAAAATCACATCTGTAACTCACTACTGCGTATATCTCAGTATATATACCAGAATATCAATATATATCAAAATATTGGTACACAAGCACTATAAACATATCGCACATATTCCATACATATAATATTATTATCAAACTTATAATTACACTCATTGTTTTGCAAACAGAATACTACCGTGCCGGAATATCATACTTATTACACTGCATTGTTTATTACACTACATTACAAAGATTTCATTAATTACACTGCATTGTTTTGCAAGCAGTGAAGTCTACATGGTTCATTACAGGGCAAAGCATTCCAGTTTTCAGACTTCAATGTTTGCAGTGCAGACTTGAAGCTCAACACAATATAGACCATCAGTGGAGCTACAGAAATGATTTGCAGTGCAGCTACAAACTCGAGGCAAAATGATTTGCAGTGCAGACTTGAAGCTCAACACAATATAGACCATCAGTGGAGCTACAGAAATGTACCAAGCAACCAGGGGATGAAAACAAAAGTCAGTATATCTGAAGTGAATGCAGAGACAAAGCACAAGAATGCAACTATACTGAAATGCATAAATAACTGATGCAAACTAACCATCACATGATATACAAGAACAAACTGGTTGGACCAAATGCGTATGGATACTATGCCAGACTGTAAACAAGATCAAAGGCAGACCAGTAAAAGAAACTACAAGTATACATCTACGACAGACCAGGCAGTAATAAAGCAAACTGCACATCTAACTAGAGCCAAGACTACAAGTACAAGGCATATATATATATATATACATCTAACTAAAGCCAAGACTACTAGTACAAAGCAATTCAAAGCAAACAACGGTTAGGATAAAGAAAATTTGATCAAGCCTCAATTTCCAGATTTTGAAATCTTTTTCAGGTTCTCTTTCCTCTCTGTCAAACTATCCAGGTGAGCAAACCACCCTTATAAATTCTTAAAACTTGATATATCTATTTTGCATGTGATAAGTCTTGAATGTAAATTGTGAAAGGTGCTTGCATGCTTGTATTTATGTATGCATGACTGTGTGTACTATTGTGTACAGGAAAACAAAAGAAAATCAACAATATATGCAAAGAACAAGTCAGAAATATCAATACCTCCGACTAAAGATATCGTATCAAACCCTTTTGATGGCTCACATAACCTCCGACTCCAACATCCCCAAAGGTCTCGGTAAATTGTCGACATATTTTGGCGGTTAGCTCATTCGGCAATAAAATTTTATCCAACAACACTTTTTCATATGTGGGTGGTACTGCTTTTCCATGAATTACTAATGCTGTGGAATCTCGACATATAGTACCTGTTATATAAGCATTTTTGGAGTGAATATATGGATTCACATTTACAGAACTAACAAAAAACAAAACTCATGCTACCCAAAACCATTTCACAAACATGCAGCGATGGCCCAAGTTTCATAGCATATGAACTAGACCCAAATTTGCCTAATAATGACTTGGGTTTAATGCCAGAAGTGAATTACAGAGAATTTTTTTGGCAACCAAGCAACATATATATTAAATGCGTGCAAATCGAAGCATAAGTCATTCTACTGGAAACTATTACAGGGGGTATTATCACTACTGGAAACTTGTATTAAGCAAAGTAACTGTTCGTGGCATAAAAATTGCTGTCGTAGAATATAAATGGTAGAAACAGTAGTCACTGCTTATCATCACAAAGGCTCAACGCTAATCGCTGATTACAAGGAATCAAATACATAACTAGATTCATGCAACCAAGATAACCTGATGAAGAGTTATTGTACTGACTGTCAGTTAGAAGTAGATGAATCATGGGCAAAAATTAGTAATAAATTATGAAACCAACAGATGACAATTTTTGTTGGTAATTGAGAATCAACAATGGAAAAATGGGTGCATTGGTTCTTACGTTCACTGTGAACTTTTTACAAAAGAAAAGATGTACGTTTCCTGATACACTCTCCCGTTCACGAAGTTAAGCATTCACTGACTTTGCAACATATTATTTTCTTCAAATTTTAATAAAATAGTACCTGTTGCAATTACTTCATCCTCGAAGTTCAGGATTTCACATCTTTGGTCGATTAACTGATTGTTCGGAGTGGCAAACTGAGAAGATGCGATTTCACTGCCTACTTGACGATTATCTTGGGCTATGCTGAGAAGACGCTCCAGTTTATCATCCATATTGTCCAGCTTCATCAATTTTTGCTCCACATTTTGCAGTCGTTGCTCATATATTCCTTGGGCCTGTTTGAGCCGTTTGCATGGAATGGCAGCACTCTTAACTTGGCTAGGAGCTATATTGGTCCCAATACTTCGGCTCCTGCCCTTTACATCTTTACCAAACACTGATATAAAGACAGCTTCATCACCACCGCTCGTCGTTTCCTTTTCTTTTTCAATTTTGTCCTAAAAAGTAAATACATATATATTAATAATGAAAATTTAATTTAGAGGCGTTGTTATTTGTTTAACTTACAAAGTAGGAAGATGTCGCATCTGACGTGCTGCCATCTTTTTTCTTATGCGTTTTCTCCCATACTTGAAGACGTGATACTTCTGTTCCCGGACTACTTGAATCGACCTGCATATAATGACCTAAAATTATATTTGGAACTAACGGTATATGCAATGTGATGCACCAATTCAATGACACATACCATTTCTTGAGTAATCATAGCGTGACTCTTACGTCCTGAATGATGACCATATTCGAGCATTGATCTATTTTGTTTGCCTCGCTTCCTTTTTTCTTTTGCCTCGGGTTTTGATTCGTTTCTTATGAACTCATCCCAATCATCTTGAGCAATTTTCGGTGGACAATTTCTCATTCTTTCTTCGTCAGTGATGAAAAGGTCATAATGATTCTTGCGCAAATCATTCTTGTGTCTCCTAAAAGCCTCGGACATTTTTTTCATAATAAGGTCCTTTGATAAAGGATCGAGCTCATAATATTTCTGCATAACAAAAAATGCATGTAAACCGTTTTTTATTTCTGTATTGAAAGCATTATAAATGAACGGAGCTCATTATTACCTCCAATTGATTCCACACGTCTTCCTTGTAATTTGGCGGAACTTTTTTCCAACTTGGATATGAGATTGGCACATGATTTCTTACTAGTTTACCAATCTTCGTAGCGACCTTTGAACCATTTTTTCCGACTGGTGAACCGTAGTTGTCTATATCAATTTTCTCCCGTTTTAAAGTGGATGATTGGGAAGTTGTATCAGTTGACGGTGGTGTGGCATCTTGTGACATTATGTCCTGCAAAGTCTCAAATCCTAAAATAATCCCAACAACATTATGACGTACAGTTCTTCCTCTTCCAGCCCATCCCTGTGATGCCCGATTTATGTTGGCCACCTTATTGCATGGAGTCCCCTCCATAACAAGATCAAACGCCTTATATGTCTTAATAAAATTTGCTCCAAGCGATCACAGTTAAGCTGTTGTACATCTGATATATGAACCAACATCACCTTATTGATTTGTCTGATCCCACCAACTTCTCACCACATTACGATTTTTGTCAGTCCGACTGACAATAATCGTAATGTGGTGAGAGAATGGTGGGATCAGACAAATCAGAAGGGGACGTTGTTTACTATATCAGCTGTACAGCAGCTTACCAGTAATCGCTTGGAGCAATTTTATTAAGTCATATAATGCGTTTGACCTTGTTATGGAGGGAAGTCCATGCAATAATGTGGCTAACATCAATCGGGGATCATAGGGATGGACGGGAAGGGGAACATTCACTTTAATGCGGCAGTGATAAAGTGTTCCTGCATCACCAGAATTTTAAACTTAAGCGGATTCAAAACAATATCTAAAATACTGACTGAAATAAAGGATGCAAATACAAAAATATATTACCTTAGCACTGCTGAACTAAAGGGTGCAAATACAATATCTTGAACTGCCTGTCTACCTACAAACACAAAGAAAGAAAGAAAGAAAGAATAGTCAAGCTAATCATATGTATGTATGTGTACATGTGTGTATGTATGTGATCATATGTAAGTACCTACAACTACAAACACAAAATGAACTCTTGCAATATATCCATCCTTATGGATCCATCAGAATATTATAATGACACTAATAAAAAATATAATGCATCTATTACTATCATTCACGCTATATTTTACATTTTACACCATTTTAAATAAATATTTTGTTAAAGTACAATAACTGCTCTGAAATACAAAGTTAACATATGCATTTGATAAGATCTTCTAATTTTTCATTGTCTTTAAAAGCTGATTGATAAACGGTGGGAAACTCAGTGTCATCCACATTTATGGTCAACCGTTTTGGTGTATGCAAAACCACAAACCATCCGTTATTTTTTAAATCTTTTGAGTAGAACACTTGACTCGCTTCTGATGCAAGAATAAATGGCTCATCATTCACGCTATCTTTATTCTTCAATTTTCCCAAGTTAACTGTGATCAAGCTTGAAACAGAATCTATTTTACAACCATTGATCTTATCTTCGACCTTTACCCAATCACAATAAAAAACTGTTTGTTTGAAGTCAATGTAATCCAACTCAATTATCTGTTGAATGACTCCGTAATAAGTTGTTTCTGCTTCCTTAAAATTTTTATCCTTCCCACTCGCTCTAAATTGTGTAATTGCTCTCATGGATACACCACTATCCTGTGTTAGCTTTCGCTCTTCATAACTCTTCGGAGAAAATAAAAACCCATTCACTTGGTACTTCATATAACTACGGGCATCAAACTTTGGCCCGTTAACTAACCGCCAAAGAGTTGAGTCAAGATCGACGGTCTTCAACAACTACAACAAACACAATAAGTAAAAAAACATTGTCAAGGAGGTGTATGGTCAACTCGAAAATACGTTAAATATTTAATACATATACCTCCTCACGTAACCAAAAAGTGAAATTTTTAATAGCTTCCCCAGATGTACCCCTGCCTCGAGTTTGAGATTTGGTGCTTTGAACATAGGAGTTATACCTCCTACGAAAAACACACAATAAATACTATATATATGAATTGATTTACAATAATAAGAATTCAGAACAAATTCATGAATTTACTTCTTCCATTCATCCAATCCATCGTATTTATCAAGGACCCATTTACGCACTTGTTGAAATTGCACTTGAGTTAACGTTATATCTTTACCATTATCTAGTGCTATTTCATCAGCAAACTCATCATCCTCGTCTAAAAACGCTTCACGGATATGTTTATGAGTGCCAGCACCTCCTTTTGGCATATACTCCATGCAGTAAAGACTAACTTCTTGTACAATATATCCTTCTGCAATACACCCTTCAATATATCTTTTGTTGCGCACATATCCTTTATATGTTTTCATCAACCTATGAAGATGAATAATTGTAAAATGTAGACATCAATAGCTATTTAAATCGAATAATTATGTACATAACTAAAATTAGTAATTTACCGTTCAAATGGGTACATCCACTTATATCTAACAGGACCAGAAATCAATGCTTCATCGGCTAAATGAACCATAAGGTGAATGCTGATATCAAAAAATGCAGGCGGAAAATGTTTTTCAATAACACACATTGCTTCTACCAAACTAGCCTTTGCTTTTAGAAGATGTTCCCTGTTGATCACCTTTGAGCACAAAATGTTATAAAAGAGACTAATGCGGTGAATAGCATTCCGTAGATCCTTATGTTGCGGAAAACAATGCTGAAGCAATACCGGAAATAAATGTTGCATTATGACGTGGTAATCATGTGACTTCATATTTTTTAGTTCAGGAGGGTTGATGCTCACATTGTTAAGGAAGTTCGAAGAGAATTTGCTCGGCACTTTCAAAATTTTCAAAACGGTGCAAAACCGTATCTTTTCTTCTTTGCTCAAAGTGAAAGTCGCATTTGGTATGGTTACTTTACTTGTTTCAGGATCTTCTATCACCCATAACTTTTGTTTTATACCCATGATTTTCAAATCCTTTCGTGCATTGATCCCATCTTTTGACATGTCTTTATGGTTCATAATTGTATTGATCAAATGTTTCGTGACATTCATCTCCGTATGCATAACATCAATATTATGTCGGGTCAAATTTGTTTTCCAATATGGCAAATCAAAGAACTTCGACCTCCTATACCATGCAGGAACTTCTTCATCGATTGTCTTTTTCCGTTTTCGACCAATTTCCGGTATGTTTTTACCAACTTTCATTTTTATATTCGCTACCTTTTTTTCAACTTGATAACCAGTCAGTGGTTTTGGAGGACGCTTAAGTTCTTGCTCGTTGTTGAAATTTGTCTTATCGTATCGAAACTTGTGTCCGGACGGAAGAAATCTACGATGTCCCATGTAACAAATCTTCTTACTTTCAGGGAGATAAACAGATGTAGTTTCTTCTCCACAAAGAGGACATGCAAAGTAGCCGTGAGTTGTACATCCCGATAAAGTCCCAAGAGCAGGATGATCATGGATTGCCCACAACACTCTAGCTCTCATTGTGAACTTAGATTTCATAAATGAATCAAATGTAACGACTCCTTCCCATAACTGCTTTAACTCGTCTATCAAAGGTTCTAAATAAACATCAATATCCTTCCCCGGTTGTTTTGGCCCAGAAATCAACAGTGTTAACATTGAGAACTCTCTTTTCATGCACAAAGACGGAGGAAGGTTATATGGTACTACAATTACTGGCCAACAGCTGTAAGGGTTAGTTAAAGAAGCATTCAGACAGAAACCATCTGTTGCTATTCCAAGCGTGATATTTCGTGGTTCAGCAGCAAACGAAGAATCAAAAGAATCTGTAGTTTTCCATTGAGAAGTATCACGCGGATGACGCATTACGGTGGTACCGGACTTGGCACGACCATGCCAGGTCATCGCTTCTGCTATCCATGGTACAGTATACAGTCTTCTCAATCTAGAAATTAAAGGAAAATGTCTTAAGGTCTTTTGAGGTACTGTGGTAGCTTTTCTCTCTTCGTCGAATGATGTCTTGTATCTTGGTGCGTTGCAATTTGTACATGAAACTTTGTTCGCATTATCTTTCCAGTACAAGATGCAGTCATTAATGCATGCATCATAAGTTATGTAATTCATCCCAACTTGCTTAATGATCTTCTTCACGTCGGGGTACTTTGAAGGTAGCGTGTTACCTTCGGGGAGTAACTCCTTTATGAATTCGAGTACTGCAGTCACACCATTGTCTGAAAAGCCGTATTGGGTCTTCAAGCTATTCAGTTTCACAATGGCATACAACTTTGTAATCTCTTTTGGACAAGAAGGATACAATGGCTCTGTTGCAGTTGCACTATCAAAAAATGATTTATCTGTAACTGCTCACCAATATTAGCATTATCATGAAACTGACTTGTAGGTTGAAAATGATGGAATCTATCTGCATCATTGATCAAATCCTCCATCCTAATATGTTCGGACTCATCAGTATTTGTGGCATGACTAACCGGTTGTTGTTTTGGCTTCTCCGGTATTCTTTCTCCGTGAAAACACCACACGGTATATGATTGAACAATACCATATCTAAGCAAATGAAAATGAATGTCATTTAATTTGAATGTATCTTCATTTTTGCACCGCGTGCAAGGGCACGAATACTTTTCCTTATTGCCACCGTTTTCAGCAACAAATTTAACGAAATTTCTCACACCTTCCACATATTCTGTATTTCTTCGATTAGATTGATTCATCCATTGTTTGTCTATACTAAAAGACATACTGAAAGAAAATAACAAGAGCTAATAATAAATCATGGGTAACAATATCTTATGGCTTTCCACCAAGTTCAACTCTGATATTAACTAAACAGATGAATATTCTTTTGATTTCACTTGAAATTTAACATTAGCATCAAACTGTTTCCAAAAAATTTGCCATTACAACAGCGCCATTTTGTAGCACCAGAGTAATGTCTATGCATTACCCCTCTCCTGATACTTGGTTTGCGCCATTAACAACAATTTTATCCACTTACTAAATATGGTCTCATATTTAGTAAAACAAAATTCATTGCATCAACTTATACCCTAGCAGTCACTATAAGCAACTATGTCTAACTAGCATGTAAGTATCAGTTCCTAAATAATTATTAGTTTTTTAGCTTCAGCTTTCAAATTTCAATTCCTAAACGATTATTTACAGAAAACTACTTGTTTATAACTAAATACTAATAAGTTATTAGCTTCAGGCGTTTTCAAGGTTAATGAAATCTAAAGCAGTAAAAGGGCGACTCAATTTTAGAAAATTAGACAACTCAAAACAAGAAATTCGCATACTTAATTAGCAGTGGCAGTATAGAGACTGTAGCAGGACTTCAAATCAGCAGTAGAAAATATCGCGTAGGAGGCAAGCTTGAGCCGACGATGGCTGATGGAATAGCCGAGTATGCAGCGATGATTATTTAGAAAGCGTTGATTTTTGAAACCCTAGTTTCTTTGGGTTCGAGCAGATCGCCAGATTGCTATTGAGCTGTAACTGTGAAGTAAAACAGATAAGGGCGACTCAATTTTAGAAAATTAGACAACTCAAAACAAGAAATTCGCATACTTAATTAGCAGTGGCAGTATAGAGACTGTAGCAGGACTTCAAATCAGTAGTAGAAAATATCACGTAGGAGGCAAGCTTGAGCCGACGATGGCTGATGGAATAGCCGAGTATGCAGCGATGATTATTTAGAAAGCGTTGATTTTTGAAACCCTAGTTTTTTTGGGTTCGAGCAGATCGCCAACATGGAGATTGCTATTGAGCTGTAACTGTGAAGTAAAACAGATTTTTGGTGTTGCCCGGCTTAGTTGGTTGCCCCATCCCAGGGGCTTGGTGGGCTTGCCACTGGGCCGGCTAAAAGATTGGGACGGTTAATAACCGTTGCTAATTAGCCACGGTTGAAAACCGTTGCTAATTGGAACGAAGCGCGCCAAAAATTATGGCGCGAAAGGATGAAATTCACCGCCATCATTTGTCTCCAAAGAAGCTACGGTTAATAACCGTTCCCAATTAGCAACAAGAAAAACCCGTTGCTAACTGAACCAAGACGGTTATTAACCGTTGCTAAATGGCAACGGTTATTAACCGTTGCCAAATGTGCGGATGGTTAGTTGCAAATCTCAGTATTTGGTGTAGTGTGGGTTAAAACACTCACCTTTGATTTCAAATCAATTTAAAATCCAAACGAAGGCCCAAATTTGAACAGTCTCAAAATTCGTCCAAACCTGTTCTCTAATGTTCGAAATTTCGATACGATCGCAATGGAGAAAG
Source organism: Allium fistulosum (assembly GCA_030737815.1). NCBI lineage: Eukaryota > Viridiplantae > Streptophyta > Magnoliopsida > Asparagales > Amaryllidaceae > Allium > Allium fistulosum. The sequence continues at coordinate 488,523,950 of CM060905.1, read as the reverse complement.
CCGCGTGTAAATTCGAGCTCGTATAAAAAAGATACGCATGTTAGAACAATTGAATTTTAAAATTTAAATTAAAATAAATAATTAACAAAGCATACCACTTCATCCCTTTGCCAACCCTAGGCTCATGCTCTAGCATCTCGTTCGAACGAAACCACGTTGCCAAAGATCACGCTACCATCGTCTACGCCACGGCCAGCTCTGACACGCCGCGACCACCCCTACACGAGCGCCTTTACTCGCGCAGCCCTCCAAACCATCAGCGACCACGTTCAGATCGACCAAAAGTCCCAGTTACCGCCTCCATTAATTCCAACCCTAATCCAATTTTACACGGCGATCGAACCAATGATTTGAAAAATGACCAACTCCGTTGAACTCCCTACGCCAATCTCCTCGCAACTGTACCCTCGAATCGACGATCCATCGCCGTTGATCAACCATCAAACGAACGGCCGAGAATGCTTTGGTTAATTTTGGACAAACCAAAAGTCGATTGCAATAACGAACAACAGATTTGGGTTACGCTCGTTAAGAGATTTCCAACGATATATAATTCGATATAGTTTTGAGGAGTTTGGTTTTCGATTTGAATTGAAATTGAAGTAGGGTTTTAGGAATTGAAAATAGGTTTCTGCCATTGGAGAGAGGAGATAGGAATAGACAGACATATTTGTACGTACATGAATAAGAAATAGAAAGGCTGCTAGGGTTAGAAAAATTGATTTATATAGACAAGGCCCGATAAGAAAGAATGAACATATCGAATTGGTTCGAAATGACAATAACGACCCGAAAAGCCCGTTCCGCTTCCGAAACTAAAATGGGCCATCCCATATATCAAATAGATGTTTTTGATATTTTTAAATTCAATGGAACAGGTTTCAAGTCCTAATTCCATTGTATACAGAAGTTAGTTTTTAAAATCAGCTTATTTTAAATTGAATTTATTAAATTGATTTCTACGCATTTTGAGCCCGCACGATCAAACGACAAGTCCGATCGCTACGAAACTTGAAATCTTACAATAATTCATCGTTACAAATCCATGAAACTGGTTTCATCGAAATCAAAGACAGTGGCCAAAATGGCTATTTTCACGTTTATTAAATAAATTATTATTAAATTAATTTAATCAACTTTTAATTTCAAATTTAGTGGTTAACCATTTATTACATCAATATTCTACAATTATCATTTTAATTCATATTAACTACAATATTTAAGTAGATTAATTGCAATTGATTTCCAATTTAATTTCAATGGATTAAATAGTGAAATGGTAATTAAACAATTGTTACAACTTACAATTTCAAACACATTTCTATGTTTATTATTTCAAACTAGGCTAATAAATTCACACACTAGCTAATCATTCTATATTAACCAATTTCAAATAATTACGTATAATTTTACCATTAAATGCAACATTTGGCGCAATTCCTTATTTACGATTTTTAACCTAATTAACTTTGTAATTATTTTATATCGATTGAAATTACATTAAAATAGTCATCGATTACATTAAATTAATATTATTAAATTTCATTCTAGTTAGTTTTCCATTATTAAATCATAAATTTTATTTCTTTCCAATATTAAATTACAAAATCTTATTAAATTCAATATTTTAAATTAACAAAAAATGCGGGTCGTTACACTCTCCTCCACTCAAAACTTTTCGTCCACGAAAAGGGCAAGAGGGAATTACTATATTTCATTCAAAGTATTCAATCTATAAATTTGACGTCCCACCTCTATACTCACACTAGCCAAGGACACTACGGGGTAATGCCATCGACTAGCACGAAGAATAAGGCTGTTGAGGAGCGACCATCTGTGTAATTGCTTTGTGCGAGTACCGATATGTCAGATAATATAACTTACATTTCGTTTCAAGAGGTAATCCGACATATCAAATACAAACTCAAATCTACTACACAGTGGCTAAGTGTGTAACGACCCGGAATTTTCGATCCCGAAAATTCCAGATAGTTAGGAAAAGAAGAAAAGAGATAGAAAAAGAAACAGGAAACAATCACAGAATCTCACATTCGCAGCGGATCAAAATATAATAACATTTATACAAAGAAAAGCTGTACTTGTCAAATTACATTTTAATACATCAGAGTTACAATCAATCACAGACAAACTAGACGGTAAAACAATATGTCCCAGATATAAATCAATAATACTCAGCGAGTTACACTCCATACGTTTCTACCATCCAGCTCGCCTTCTGAGCTCCAAAACGTCCTTACCTGAAAATCTGTAATACTCGGTCTGACCCGAGCATTACATCAAAGTAACACCCGGGTCAGGCTGGAAACCAGCGTGAGTAAACCCATAATATGAAATACCAAGCTATATAACTTAAGTGAATTACCAGGGTAACTCGTACTTTTCTACGAGTTCTAATCTTATTTAAGTCGATCATTTATCTCAAAACAATATCCAAGAATCGTTATCCAGTTTTAAATATCCATGATACTTAACTTATTTCATTCCAGCCCGTTTGCTTCCAAACTCAAATTTATAAAGAATCGAAGTGGTTTCGGGTATTTACTGATACCCGACCCCGGTCTCTTCGAATTCAATGTCATCTCTAATCCAAGTTGTTAAGTTTTAAACAATACAATTCATATTCAGGATATCATACAACAATTCAACTCAGATAGGTAACCTACATTATCACAGTTTAACCCATTCATATCACATCACATCTCAATCGCCCATCAGAGATAAAATCAATCCAAGTCATCCAATATCATTCAACCATCCATAACAAGATTTATTAGATATATAATTCCTAATTAATTTAATTAATCTCCAATTAAATTAATTACCAACTTTAATCATTTAGATTACCTTAATCCTGCATACTCAACATTTATTAATTACAACCCAATTAATACATCATTCTTTAATCATCCATCTTAATTAATCATCCTTGATTAATTATCCTTTAATTACATTAATTAATTAACCTTTGATTACCCCATAGATTAATTAGCCTTAACCATTCACATTAACTTTTAATTAATCTCCTTAATTAATCAATCACATTAATTAATGATTCCCTAATCACTTAATTAAAGTAATTACTTAAGAATTAATCACTTAACCCTGCTTAATCAATCATTAATTAACTACAAACCATTTAATTAATTAATCATTCCTTGATTACCTTACAAATCAATTAATTAATCTTTAATTACCTAATTAATTACCCATTAATTATTAATTAATAAACCTTAATTTTTAATTAATAAAACTTAATTACAAATTAATTAATTCTTAATTACCAGTTAATAAATCCTTAATTACCAATTGATTAACCTCTAATTACTTAATTAAATAATGCTTAATCATAATTTAATTAATTAATCTCTAATCAATTAATTAACTTAAAACTGCTACGTTAAAACACTCACGAACTCGAAATAATACCCGAGCCTAACATCATTTCCCTCGAGTACTCCTTCGAGTCACTCACGAACCCAAACACCCAGACACGAAAACATCGCCGTGCACGTGCACTATTGCCTGAGTCGCCTCCGACCTCTGATGAACCCTTCAGCACATCGACCATCGTCAAAACTTTTGATCCAAACCCTCAAAACACAAGCTCAAGCTACAGATCAAAATCGAGTATCACAGTCAAAACTGGAACCTAAACCATCACCAGAAAAACTTCTCGAATCCACGTCTCAGATCACCGGTGCCGCTGCAACTCCGGCCATACCTTGCCTAGCTTCCACGCCACCACTTCCCAAAGTTCGACGCCACTCGATCAACCAGAGACCCCTCGACGATCACAAATTCCGATCCCAAACTAAACTAGGGTTAAAAACTATTTTAACCCACCGCCGCCGCCACGACGAACAGTCGTCTCTTCCACCAATTTTGCCAAACACCCTGATCCTCATCCTTGCTTCATCCAAGATCCCGACCTCCCAAGCACAGCCGATCACCAGAAAACTCTTAAATACCATTTTCTGGTTAACTAAGAATTCCTCACAGTTTTCTCAATTTAAAATCATGATTTTCATCTTAAAAATCAAGTTTTTTGGTGACGATTCAAGTTGTATACTTGAATCAGCAAAATATATTGTTTGATTTTTAACATGTTGAAAAGAATTTTTACTGTCTTCCCATTTTCTAGACAAACTTCCAATTAATTTACTTAATTTCATTTTTTAGACTTAATCTATGACTAAACAAACATTTCTTGTTTGAAAACTAAATCCTAACAGAGATTAGACGAAGAGATAATGAATTTTGATCTAAATTTTAAAACCATGTAACAAGAAACAGGGAAGAACATAGATATCTCAGACATGCACACATGTATATTAACTATATACATTCAACTTATTTATACAATCATGCAACTGCATATTCATATCATAACACTTAATAATTATCACATGCATCAAGTTTAAGATAAAATTTTGAAGTTGTTTACTCACCTGTTATAAGATGTTGAACAAAGACGTTTGAAGCAGTTTTTAGTTTGAAAACTTGAATGCTAGAAAATGCCTGATCTTTGAAACTGGATAATACTTAGTTGTTGAGATGATCTAAGATTTAAAAACTAAGATGAATTTCTTGATGATCTGAAACTTAGTTGAGTTGCTGAAATGATTTTGCTTTTAAAACTCAAATGAATTTGCTGTTTGAATCTATCTTTGGTTTGAAAATGTTTACAGGCTTTTGTTTTTGTTAGTTTTGAAATGAAGATAGAAAAAGATTGAAAGAGAGAGTATATGTATATTTATAGCCTTGTTTTTAATAATTTTTAAAAATAAAAGAAAATAAAATAAATTTTGACACTTGTTTAATTTGCTTCCCTTTGTCATTAACATGAGTTAATTGTCTTACATTTGTTAAATTATATATACTTGACTTACATTTGTAATTTCCATGATTTAATTAATTTACACTTGTAATTATGCATGTGTTAATTATTTTTAAATTCAATTTATTTTAAGATAATTATCTTTTGAATTTCAAATTAAATTCAAATTTAAATTCTATTTAAATCAACACATATGTATACAACACATAATTTATTTGTTTAACTTATAAATCAGTGTTTTTAAATAGTTAAAATCAAATAATTATCCAATTATTAGCTGACCAAAAATCCGGGTTATCACATTCCTTTCCCCTTTAAAACTTTTCGTCCTCGAAAAGGAACGAAGCCAGAATTTTATTAAAATGTTCATTATCATTTATATTACTCTTTGAACATTTTTATCTATAAACTCATTTTATTTAAAAAAATTAAAACACTTTAAAATCTACATAATATTGCCAAAATAGCTTTATAAAAATACTTTTATAACTCGATGTCTCAACAAGTCCATCCTTGTTCTCACAGAAATTCGGCCATACGTTGATCAGGCGTAGGACTGAAAATCTATAAGTACTTGGTAAACCCATTTTCAACACCCAGTGAAAATACTTGGAAAATAATTTTTATTGAAAATATAGAAAACATTTTTGAAAATAGAGAGAATATCTTTGGTGAGAATGCTCGGGAAATCATCACCCCCTCAATGGTCGCAGTTAACCCGATGGTTACGTTGCCATCCCGACAAAATCCATAGATAACTGTAGGCCTCCGCGCTCCTCGATTACACCATGGAACCCGCTACAGATCGCAGTTACATCCTGGATTACGTTGCCACCACAGCAAAAGTCCATGTAACTATAGGCATCAGCGCCCTCGAATTTCGCTGCCAAAAGAATGAAACTTCTCCACTCCCACATAGGTCGCAGACTACGTCAGTCAAGTCCCAATGTAGCCTTAGGCTCTCACGGCCTCTTAACTTTCGCTATGTCTTCATAGATCGCAGTCTACCGATGTTACGTTGCCATCTCGGCAAAATCAAACGTAGACCGTTGGCTCTCAGTAGCACACACGACTTCCGCTATGGTCCGTAGTAGATCGCAGTGACATCGAGCTACACTGTCGTCACAACATAATCCAATGTCTCTGTAGGCATCGGCGCCCTCGACTTTCGCTACCCACTACACATAATCCTCAGGAACTAGTTTGTCCGGACTCCTCACAAGATCAACTTTAGAACCCCCCTTAGGGTTCAAGGCAGTACCACCCTGTGGCACTCCTGAGAAGTTCATTTCAAGGGAGCGCCTTTTTCCCCAGAGCCAATCTCAAAACACTTTATACTAACTTATAGTATCTTTAAATAATACCCTTTATGATTTATATCAAAATCTCCTTTACACAAAATCGATATCCCAAATCGATAGTTCCAAACTTGGCTTTCCAAATTCCCAAAACTGATTTTTCTCAAAAATCAAAAGCCTTTCCAAAATCCATAGGTTCCAAAACCTTTTCCAAAATCATTCTCAAAAAATCCCTTATATATATAGATATATATATATAGCTTTGAAAATCTTTGGATCACTTCATACTTGTATAAATTTTTTTTTATACTTCAGATACTTTCAAAAACCCTTTTCTTCTGGCTATAGATTCACCAAGGGGAGTTTATCATATATAACAAAGATATATAACTTTGTTTATTCCAAATCAAATATTCAAATTTGATTACTCTTTTATAAAGTTATTAACCATATCACTTTTCTATAAAATGAGTTCTAATCACATAAATATTCAACTCCCATTTTATTTCATCATTTATTTTTCAAAATATACCCTTCTATTTCAAAATCATTTTACAGTTTTTATCCACAAATTTTCAATTTCCAGATCTCAAACCCATTTTGAGATCACTCATAACTCTCATTTAAAATCAACCATTTAACTTCCCAAGTTAAATTTCAATTTCATCTTGAAATTTCCAATTCAATTTGTTCATTCTAAACTCATTTATCTTTCCTTAAGTTGAATTCAATTTAATCCAGTCAACTTTACCCAATTTGAATTCCCATTTCAAATTTTAAACTTTATATTAATAATCTTCCCACTTATAAGTTCAAAACCTTATCACTTTGGGTTTTCATATCACATTCCAAGGAAAAATTTAAAACTCAACACTTCGAGTTTATTTCAAATCATCTTTGATATTATGTATATCCTCATTTATACATATTTATTTCCTTTACACACCAAGTTATACCTTAAATTTTTAAACCACCTTTGGTTTTAATTCAAAACAAATTTCTTTAAAACAATTTCAAGTTTTCTGGATTTAGATTTAAAACATCATAATTTTAAATTATATTCAATTCCAATTTATAAGTCATACTCACCTAAAAGTTTACTTCCCTAAAACATTTCATTTTGCTTAATCATTAATAACATTTCATTATTAAACACAACAACCATTTATGATAATAACCAAGATTATCATATCTAGAAACCAATCCATTATTATCTTTATTCTGGAAACACTTCTACAAATTCAAGATTTTAATTTCAGTTTGGATCCATTTCAAACTTACTTCATTAAATTTCAATTTGGTTGTATTACTATTACCACTTAATTATCATTATTTTATTTAATTCCAATGATTCAACAACCAATTTCTTTAATATATTTAATAATTAGGAAAATTTATTTCTTTATATATATCAAAAGATAAACTTATATAAAAAAATCATTCAATTTTAAAACCATTTGAAAATCTTTATATAAGAAAATAACAAGTACACTCTCATATATAATACTCTCAACTCATTTTAGGGTACTATTGACCTTATCCTTAATGAGTAAACCCACCAGAGCCAAGGTTCTCGCTTAACCTTCTGCTCTGATACCAACTGTAACGACCCGGAATTTTCGATCCCGAAAATTCCAGATAGTTAGGAAAAGAAGAAAAGAGATAGAAGAAGAAACAAGAAACAATCACAGAATCTCACATTTGAAGCGGATCAAAATATAATAACATTTATACAAAGAAAAGCTGTACTTGTCAAATTACATTTTAATACATCAGAGTTACAATCAATCACAGACAAACTGGACAGTAAAACAATATGTCCCAGATATAAATCAATAATACTCAGCGAGTTACACTCCATACGTTTCTGCCATCCAGCTCACCTTTTGAGCTCCAGAACGTCCTTACCTGAAAATCTGTAATATTCGGTCTGACCCGAGCATTACATCAAAGAAACACCCGGGTCAGGCTGGAAAGCAGCGTGAGTAAACCCATAATATGAAATACCAAGCTATATAACTTAAGTGAATTACCAGGATAACTCGTACTATTCTACGAGTTCTAATCTTATTTAAGTCGATCATTTATCTCAAAACAATATCCAAGAATCGTTATCCAGTTTTAAATATCCATGATACTTAACTTATTTCATTCCATCCTGTTTGCTTCCAAACTCAAATTTATAAAGAATCGAAGTGGTTTCGGGTATTTACTGATACCCGACCCCGGTCTCTTCGAATTCAATGTCATCTCTAATCCAAGTTGTTAAGTTTTAAACAATACAATTCATATCCAGGATATCATACAACAATTCAACTTAGATAGGTAACCTACATTATCACAGTTTAACCCATTCATATCACAACAGATCTCAATCGCCCATCAGAGATAAAATCAATCCAAGTCATCCAATATCATTCAACCATCCATAACAAGATTTATTAGATATATAATTCCTAATTAATTTAATTTATCTCCAATTAAATTAATTACCCACTACAAGAAAATATAGTATTAATAACACCATTTAATAACGCATTATTCTAAAGCGTTATTGTTTGCCTTTAATTATTTGTTTTTTTACTCTGTTTGTTTTGTACTGTTCACATGTAACGCCTTCAATAAGCGCGAAATCTCCTAATTATTTCGTGGCCGCGGTTTTCTCAAATTATTTCCCTCCCCCTCTTTCCTCTTTCATTTCATTCCATCTTTCCTTAGTCTCCCATACCAGTAGAATCAAATCCCTAAATCACTCCTTCAGATCCATTCCTCCTTCATAAACCCTAATCGGATCCATTTAAACCCTATGGAGCTCCATCTTTAATCGACAGCATCAATGACTCGGACTTCGAGTGGGTGGCACGTAATCGATTCCAACTACTGCAATGGCGTCGGCAACTCCAAGCTCAGCACAGCTAGGGCACAACACAAACATCCACCAAATTCCAATCTTCCATCTTCGGTAATAATCAGTTGTTACTTAAGCAGTTTCTGTTCATTTACTTTCGAAAATACCGCCTTAGTTTAATTTAAAGCTCGATTGGGTTCAATTGCTTGATTAAATCAAATAAATGAGCACAATAAAGCGTTGCTTGACTGTTTTTTTATTAGAAAAGCAATTTTGTTGGTTATTGGGACAATCTCTATCCACATTTAAGATGAAAATAAAAAATACCTATTAGTTACGAGATTGGATAGTGTTAGGATATTTTAATTTGGATTTTATTTTTTATTTAGTTTATTTTATTTATTATACACCCTTTCTTGATATATTTTCCCTGAATAGTAGGTTATGGCTATTTACCGCTCAATGCTGGATTATAAGAAGATATGGGCAGTTTAATAAGAATTAGAAGTACTCCTTCAGTAAGTCTCGAGGAGTTTCCCTCGATTAAACCAAAATTCTTATTTTAAATTTACGCATTTGAATTAGGTTAACTAAACTATATCAATCAACATCAGAGCATCAAGTATTCTGTATTGATTTTACCATAGATATTGCTCATCATTCGGTTAGTTTGATCGATTTTAGCTAATTTGCCAATTTGCTGCTTTACAGCTTGCTGTTGAAAAGGATTAAAGGCACAGAGGTACTTAATTTTGGACATTTTTATGTTCTAATTTTTTAATTTTAGTTAGTTGTACTTTTATTGTAATTTGTACTTTTATTGTAATTCGTAAACAACATTATGTTAGTTAGTTTTGATCAACTTTTACATAGTTTTATAAAAAGTTCGATAGCTTTGTTAGATTTGATATTGTTTGAATCGAACATTGGGTTTGTGATTTTTCTTTGTTCCCTATTTTGATTGACGTTGATATAGTAAGATACATGTAGTAATTTGTAGGTGTAAACGATGTATTCTGATGGTAGTTTTGTTATTGAGTTAGAATCTGATCCTTTTTCTTCTTAGTTGCTGCATCATATTGATTTTGCCAGTAAATATGTGCTTACATTTGTATCGGTACAACTGAAGTGTATTTTTAGCTTAGTGTAGCTACAGATGTTTCAATTAAAATTAAGTGTTAAAAAAATCAGTCTAGAGTGGGTTATTGATTGAATTACCTCTATTGAATAGAAACCCAACCCTGTAGTAAAGTAGCTAATGGACAATGAAAATATTTTCAGACTTAGGTGGTTAATGCATTAAGTTTGTTTTAGTTTTGTAAAGGTGATAAACTCACTCTTATGTTTGCTAATCTCATGTATACTTTGTAACTTATGCATTAGCTTGATTAATATTTCTCTGTATTGCTAGTGTGGGAATAAATCGAAACATCTATCTGTTTTTAACATTTAATTTATGCATGTATGTATCCGTTTCTACATAAAACTTGCCATGTCTTGTGGAGTTTGGTGCTTAAGTAATTTAAAATGTATTTTTATACCCTCTAATGGCTTCTTTCTTAAACAGCATACAAGCAGATTCATTACTGAAGTAGAAATGTCAATGTTAGCAGTTAATTTCTATTTGAATGTTACAAAATATTTAAAATACACTAAAAATCACACAGTACTTTAATATACACCACATTTTACATACACTAGTTTAATCATTATATCACAATAACATTCCTAATTAGCTCATAAAAAAACAACTCTTGTTCTTTTCTTACTCTTAATTCACTAAAACTCTAGATACCTATTGCAAACTGATTTAGCCATGAGCCCTTCAATTCAGATTTTATACATGACAATGGGCAGATTGTAGAATATCTGGAAATAGGAGCAAATAATTTAGTGCATATCTTTTACAATTCGCATTTGTCAGCAAGGATAGTGATGGGTTGGACATTATAAGCCTTGCAGTATAGTTGAATCCATTTAGACTTCAGCAACAGTGAACAAAGTTGCCATTGTTACCTGTAGCAAATTTTCATCATTTTCAAGGTTAAGGTATAATACAATTCAGTAATATAAATCTGAAACTTTGTCGAGTTAGTTTAAAAATTGAAACAAAAAACTACTAACATCGATGTCTTCCAATTCTATTCCGGATCCTCAATTTCTATTATAAAATTTGAAGATGGATGTTATGGTATTTGTTTTAGTTTAAGTGTGTAGCCACTGGACAATTTTGTGTCACAATTCTCTTTAAGGAGAATGTAAGTTTTGGTCTGCAAATAGAAGTTTTTTTTAAAATCCATTATTGTATTGTATATGTAATATGTATGTACATACGTACCTATATAATTTGTGTTTTACATTGTAAAATATTGTTTTTTACCAGCCGTGTATGTGGAAACCAACAGGGGTTGATTAGAAAGTATGGGATCATGTGCTACAGGCAATGCTTCAGAGAAAATGCCAAAGAGATTGGCTTCGTCAAGGTATATTTACAGTCATTTAAACTTGTGCTATATTGATATAACTATATGTTCTTTTCATATATTCTAAATGCTTTTGATAAAATATGTAATTTAAAATTACAGTATCGTTAAGGAAGCCTGCTACTAGAAGCATGGAGATGAATCCCCGGGTATATTCTTAGAAATGTTGCTTATTGCGGTTTATATTCTGTGAACCTAATCTTGTTTTGCTTTTCAATTTCTGTGTGCATTTTTTGATTATGTATTGAACTTTCTATTTGCTTCTTAGAATATGCCGTGAGAAAGTGCTGAAATTTTATATCGTTTTACATGGATTATATTATTTTTTGCTTTTTCAGATTTGTCATCTGAATTATATACTTGAAACTATAACTATATATTAGACATATAGGCTTCATATAAGAAAACTGATAAAGGTTCCCCAGCAATAGTATATATTAGAAATAGTATATCTGGTTAACAATCACAATGGTTCTCATGTTTGGTGTAGGCCTTAACAAGTGCATTAGATCAGTTTCTACTGTATGCAATAACATAAAGAAAGGTACTAGCATAGGTTATTTATTTATTATGTATTGTTGTTTTTACCATAATGGCATTAGCTCAGTTTCTATTGTATGCAATAACTCAAAGAAACCTCCAAGTTATTTGGCACATTTTAGTTTTCGCTTTGCAATCAACACACACTAAATTAACATGGTTCGTGTTATTTTAGTTTCAAATTTACATACATGAATAATGTTAGGACTTTGTCGGATATAGAGGACGATACATAAGTCAAGATTAAATAAATGCATAATTCTTTGGTGTCATTGTTAAACTGATTAAACTCGACTGATTAAAATGAAACTGTACCGTGTAAGCTAATGAATTGTATTGCTAAATAATATGTGGCCCAGATTGCTACTGGATTTTTGTTCAGTTTGACTCGGTGTTGATTCTAGCTAGAAGAAATGATTTCTATTGATTAAATAAAATAGGAACGAAATTACATTAGTAGTTGCTAAAAATGAAGCTAGTGCCATATGCTATTTTCAATCTTGAAATACTCGGGCGTTTGGAAAATGAACATGCCACTATTTGTCATGACAATATTTTTGTTAAATGAGTAGACCTATCTTTTATGAATTGCAACTCTGCTGCATGTTGTATCGCAGTGCAAACCTCAGCCTCACACAACAAATGCAGCTATTCTACTCTAATTCTAGCTGCCACATTCCATGCAGTGCTCTGAATCATAATTATTTTAATCTCTTTCAGTTTCATATTGTGTAATATTTTGGTTAGAACATCATAAAAAATAGAAAGTTTATATATTTGGAAGTCTTCGTATTATCTTAATAGCATGTAAGCCTATTCCGATCTTCATTAAGTTCAGACTTCATGTTAGCAATCAATAAAGTACAAGATGTATCAAGAATTTTGCTCACACTATTTTAAGAGTTAATTTGATTTATTTATTCAGTGAATGAAATGGTTGTAAGTATTGTAGTTTTAGCAAGTTCCCTGTAGCACTTATAAAGGCAAATATCGGAATTCATGTCTGAGTTATACGCTGAGCAAATTAGCACCAATATTTCAAAGATATAGTCATAATGATTAATATGTGGTGATTGCAAAAATGGACTGGAAGAAAGGAAAGGAAGTAAATAAACAGAGAAAGGATAGAAAAAATATAGGGGAAGTATACTTTATTTTTATTTCATTTTCTACTTGGTGTGCAATATTCTTTTGCTCAAAAATGGTTTCCAATTTATTTACATTAGTTCTACTATCTCTTTGGAAAATGTCTCATGGTCCCTTTTTTTAGTTTTAATGATATTTCTTCCTAGAATATAAAAATGTAAGAGCATCAAAAATGGACAGGCTACATTTCACTAGCTTAGTACGTTACACAAACAAAGGTTAATTAATTTTGGTTAGACATTTTATAGATAATTTGACTTGTTAAATTTGACTAGTTAAAGCATATTAAACATCACTGTAGCAACAAGAGTATATAAGACAATATATATTCTTACTTATATGCCTTTATTTTAAGGTCTAACAAGATCTATCTTGAATTCTTCAAACTAAGTTTATTCTTACTTATCATGCTAGTTTAACAATAGCTTAGTAATAGTACACGTATACATTCATAGCGTGTTTGACTGGTAGGTGTGTGCATCAATTAGTTATTACTCTTGTGAGCTGTAGTTAATTTGATCACTAAATTCTGTTAGCAAACATATATATGTACATGTGCGCGCGCGTATGGTTTTGATTTTAAGAAGACAACCAAACACATTCTATTATGGTATATCTGTTATATGAAAATTAAACTATTTATTTATAACAAATAACAAACTAAATGTATCACAGATATTATTTATAACAAAACATACCTTCATCGAAAACAGTACAGACAACAAGTGAAAATAAGCTTGAAATGAAATTAATTTCACAAAAAGATAAATAAAAAACATACATTAAAGTATATAAAATTGCAAAGTAAAATTCAAAAATTTTAGCCATATGGTTTAAGTGTATGCTTCATAAAATGAAAATATTTTTTTATAATTATATAAATGAATTACATGGCCTAGGCTATCCGAAGAAGTGGAATATCAATATTATACGATATAGTGAAATATCAATGGCTATCCGATCAATGGCGTTCCCATGTTGAATCATAAATACGAGAACTACAAAATTCACATTTTTTGAGAGGATCAAACTATTTCATCGTTATATTTTCAATTATACGATTTATGTGGCCTTGGCTTTTTGGTGAAGTGAAATATCATTATATGATAGTGTAGATAATGAAGTGAAATAACCACTTCATCGATATATCTTTTATTATATAATTTTTTTAAATATGAGCAGTCTTGCACAGTGCCTAGGGTTTTAATGATACTTGGAGATAATTAAGTGAAAGAAAGGTATCTATATGCGATGTATTTCTTGGGAAACCATGTTTAAAGTTCATTTCCATTATTGGATCACAAGTGATGTTGGTTTTCTAACTAAACTCTATTGTATGTTTGTAGAATCAAAATTTTACAGTATAAATGTATATCTTTTACGTGAAAACCAAAATAATGATCCTTCTCCACTTTTTGATCATACATGCATATTCTAAACTGAAGTTTCTTTAATGAAAGTTGAAACTTTCTTTAATGAACTGTTTTCTGAGGAAGTTAAGGATTTCAACTCCTTACTTGGAAGTCCAATTTCTTTTTGGCATAATGATTTGAGGGTTGAATCAAATTTTTTTCTCAATCAACGTGTATATAGTAGATAGTTACAAATGATGAAACTAAAGAACTTGAACTTTCTAGAATCTTATTATAGATATAAGTTGTATATCTTTCAAAATCATTAAAACTTTTATGCAACGTGTATGTGAATAATAAAATTAGACCATTAATCAAATTTTCATAGTAAAGTGTTTTTTTTGTGAAAACATTTAATATACAAGTTATCATGATTTGTATGTAAGATGTAATACTTCAACATAGCTAGAATAAAGCTTTTTATCAGCTTTTTATGATTTGATGATCGTCAATCCAATTTTCACAGAGTAAATTTTTTTACGTAGAGATATGCATTTAGAAAACTCTTCACATGCTCCACTAACTTTGTCAAATGTGTGGGGTAAGCTGTTAAAGTCTCCAGTAATTATGCAGGGAAGGAAATTTGTTCAGATCGGTATTATATATACGCCCAAAATTTTCTTCTTTCAGTAACTTCATTTGATCCATACACAACACTGATTACAAATTCAAGACCTCCATTTTTTTAGGTGACATTAAATAAACTGATCATCTTTCTCTAGCAGAGCAGCAAACCACAAATGAAGATATAATTAGTCCCACATTGGAAAAAATTAGAGAAGTATACATGATTATATACTCATTTCTCAGTTAGTCCGATCATTCTATGATTATTATTTTCACTGTGTATATAATGAAGATATTTTCTGAAATGGGTGAAGAAGATACATTAAGTTGGAAACTGAATTTTTCAGGTTATGAATCTAATTGGGGATGTAAAAGGAAAAGTTGCTATTTTGGCGGACGACATGATTGATACAACAGGTAACTTATTGTGTTACTCAGTCGATTGCATGATTTTATGTTGAATTCCATAGTTCTGTGCTACTGAATTTTCTCTGTTTTTTTAATAATAAAATTAGGTGCAACCACTAATGCTGCAGCTTTATTAAAGAAAGAAGGAGCTAAATCGAATCTTGCTTGTGCCACCCATGCTGTTTTCAGGTAAAATATGGGTTACATATTTTATCAATATTACAAATATAGGAGCTGTATCGGTATTTCGTTTTTTCTATTATACTGATATGAGCTCAAAGAAATTTACAGTTGTATAAATTAGAGTTGATCTGCAATTTTCATATTTGTACGCAGCAACTAGCAAATGAATGTACTGAATTAGAAGTATAAATATTGTGCATTTTGTAGCCCGCCTGCAATTGAGAGATTGTCAAGTGATAATCGCGAACACAATTCCAATAGCTGAAGGAAGTTATTTTCCTCAACTGACCGTAATTTCTGTTGCAAACCTTCTTGCTTATTTGGAAGGAAGCAAGGTCCTTAGTACGCAACTAGATCAGATCTTGCATGTTGGAACTCTGTAATGTTTGTACTATGTAATATTGGGAAGGATTGCTTTAATGTTTCCACTCTGTAATGTTTGTACACTTATTAAATTGACATTATTTTCTGTTTCTTTGTGTTAACTTGGCTGCAGGCTTATGTTTTATTCAATGGTTATGCACTTGCTTTAATGTTTGTACACTGTAATGAAAAATACATCACATTTCTTTCTGAGCATGCTCTTGTGTTATATTTGTTGATTATAATCTTTATCCGTTTATGAAGATTTAGTTTGATTGCTATTATTAAAATGTAATATATAGGCATAGCTCTTGAAAAGTGTATCTACGATTTTTATAGCGACATATATGAGCTGTAAAAGAATTTATCAATACTATAACATGTTTATTTAATAGCGTGAAATGATCGCTATTGAATAAATATTTTATAGCGGCAAAATGGTGTTATAAAGATTTCCAGTTCCATTGAGATTTAGCTGTATTATAGCGGCTATAATGAGCTATTGAATTAACGTACCATAACGGCGAATTTGCATTATAAAACTAAGCTCAACCATAGTGGCATATTTTGTGTTATAAATATTCAATAGTTTTTTATAACATGTCGATATACAGCGCTTATCTAACCGCCATGGTTGTGATTAATAGCGGCTATATGCTGCTATAAAAGACACTTTTTGTTGTAGTGACCAACTTTAATAATTTAGATTACCTTAATCCTGCATACTCAACATTTATTAATTACAACCCAATTAATTCATCATTCTTTAATCATCCATCTTAATTAATCATCATTGATTAATTATCCTTTAATTACATTAAGTAATTAACCTTTAATTACCCTATAGATTAATTAGCCTTAACCATTCACATTAACTTTTAATTAATCTCTTTAATTAATTAATCACATTAATTAATGATTCCCTAATCACTTAATTAAAGTAATTACTTAAGAATTAATCACTTAACCCTACTTAATCAATCATTAATTAACTACAAACCATTTAATTAATTAATCATTCCTTGATTACCTTACAAATCAATTAATTAATCTTTAATCACCTAATTAATTACCCCTTAATTATTAATTAATAAACCTTAATTTTTAATTAATAAAACTTAATTACAAATTAATTAATTCTTAATTACAAGTTAATCAATCCTTAATTACCAATTGATTAACCTCTAATTACTTAATTAAATAATGCTTAATCACAATTTAATTATTTAATTAATTAATCTCTAATCAATTAATTAACTTAAAACTGCTACGTTAAAACACTCATGAACTCGAAATAATACCCGAGCCTAACATCATTTCCCCCGAGTACTCCTTCGAGTCACTCACGAACCCAAACACCCAAACACGAAAACATCGCCGTGCACGTGCACCATCGCCAGAGTCGCCTCCGACCTCTGATGAACCCTCCAGCACATCGACCATCGTCGAAACTTTCGATCCTAACCCTCAAAACACAAGCTCAAGCCACAGATCAAAATCGAGTATAACAGTCGAAACTGGAACCTAAACCATCACCAGAAAAACTCCTCGAATCCACGTCTCCGATCACCGGTGCCGCTGCAACTCCGGCCACACCTTGCCTAGCTTCCACGCCACCACTTCCCAAAGTCCGACGCCACTCGATCAACCAGAGACCCCTCGACGATCACAAATTCCGATCCCAAACTAAACTTGGGTTAAAATCTATTTTAACCCACCGCCGCCGCCACGACGAACAGTCGTCTCTTCCACCAATTTTGCCAAACACCCTGATCATCATCCTTGCTTCATCCAAGATCCCAACCTCCCAGGCACAGCCGATCACCAGAAAACTCTTAAATACCATTTTCTGGTTAACTAAGAATTCCTCACAGTTTTCTCAATTTAAAATCATGATTTTCATCTTAAAAATCAAGTTTTTCGGTGACGATTCAAGTTGTATACTTGAATCAGCAAAATATATTGTTTGATTTTTAACATGTTGAAAAGAATTTTTACTGTCTTCCCATTTTCCAGACAAACTTCCAATTAATTTACTTAATTTCATTTTTTAGACTTAATCTATGACTAAACAAACATTTCTTGTTTGAAAACTAAGTCCATGTAACTGTAGGCATCAGCGCCCTCGAATTTCGCTGCCAAAAGAATGTAACTTCTCCACTCCCACATAGGTCGTAGACTACATCAGTCAAGTCCCAATGTAGCCTTAGGCTCTCACGGCCTCTCAACTTTCGCTATGTCTTCATAGATCGCAGTCTACCGATGTTACATTGCCATCCCGGCAAAATCAAACGTAGACCATTGGCTCTCAGCAGCACACACGACTTCCGCTATGGCCCGTAGTAGATCGCAGTGACATCGAGCTACACTGTCGTCACAGCATAATCCAATGTCTCTGTAGGCATCAGCGCCCTCGACTTTCGCTACCCACTACACATAATCCTCAGGAACTAGTTTGTCCGGACTCTTCACAGGATCAACTTTAGAACCCCCCTTAGGGTTCAAGGCAGTACCACCCTGTGGCACTCCTGAAAAGTTCATTTCAAGGGAGCGCCTTTTTCCCCAGAGCCAATCTCAAAACACTTTATACTATACACTTATAGTATCTTTAAATCATACCCTTTATGATTTATATCAAAATCTCCTTTACAACAAAATCGATATCCCAAATCGATAGTTCCAAACTTGGCTTTCCAAATTCCCAAAACTGATTTTTCTCAAAATTCAAAAAGCCTTTCCAAAATCCATAGGTTCCAAAACCTTTTCCAAAATCATTCTCATAAAATCCCTTATATATATAGATATATATAACATTGAAAATCTTTGGATCACTTCATACTTGTATAAAATTTTTTTATACTTCAAATACTTTCAAAAACCCTTTTCTTCTGGCTATAGATTCAACAAGGGGAGTTTATCATATATAACAAAGATATATAACTTTGTTTATTCCAAATCAAATATTCAAATTTGATTACTCTTTTATAAAGTTATTAACCATATTACTTTTCTATAAAATGAGTTCTAATCACTGAAATATTCAACTCCCATTTTATTTCATCATTTATTTTTCAAAATATACCCTTCTATTTCAAAATCATTTTACAGTTTTTATCCACAAATTTTCAATTTCCAGATCTCAAACCCATTTTGAGATCACTCATAACTCCCATTTAAAATCAACCATTTAACTTCCCAAGTTAAATTTCAATTTCATCTTGAAATTTCCAATTCAATTTTTTCATTCTAAACTCATTTAACTTTCCTTAAGTTAAATTCAATTTAATCCAGTCAACTTTACCCAATTTGAATTCCCATTTCAAATTTTAAACTTTATATTAATAATCTTCCCACTTATAAGTTCAAAAACTTATCACTTTGGGTTTTCATATCACATTCCAAGGAAAAATTTAAAACTCAACACTTAGAGTTTATTTCAAATCATCTTTGATATTATGTATATCCTCATTTATACATATTTATTTCCTTTACACACCAAGTTATACCTTAAATTTTTAAACCACCTTTGGTTTTAATTCAAAACAAATTTCTTTAAAACAATTTCAAGTTTTCTGGATTTAGATTTAAAACTTCACAATTTTAAATTATCTTCAATTCCAATTTATAAGTCATACTCACCTAAAAGTTTACTTCCCTAAAACATTTCATTATTAAACACAACAACCATTTATGATAATAACCAAGATTATCATATTTGGAAACCAATTCATTATTATCTTTATTCTGAAAACACTTCTACAAATTCAATATTTTAATTTCAGTTTGGATCCATTTCAAACTTACTTCATTCAATTTCAATTTGGTTGTATTTCTATTACCACTTAATTCTCATTATTTTATTTAATTCCAATGATTCAACAACCAATTTCTTTAATATATTTAATAATTAGGAAAAATTATTTCTTTATATATATCAAAAGATAAACTTATATAAAAAAATCATTCAATTTTAAAACCATTTAAAAATGTTTATATAAGAAAATAACTAGTACGCTCTCATATATAATACTCTCAACACATTTTAGGGTACTATTGACCTTATCCTTAATGAGTAAACCCACCAGAGCAAAGGTTCTCGCTTAACCTTCAGCTCTGATACCAACTGTAAAGACCCGGAATTTTGGATCCCCAAAATTCTAGATAGTTAGGAAAAGAAGAAAAGAGATAGAAGAAGAAACAGGAAATAATCACAGAATCACACATTCGCAGCAGATCAAAATATAATAACATTTATACAAAGAAAAGCTGTACTTGTCAAATTACATTTTAATACATCAGAGTTACAATCAATCACAGACAAACTGGACAGTAAAACAATATGTCCCAGATATAAATCAATAATACTCAGCGAGTTACACTCCATACGTTTCTGCCATCCAGCTCGCCTTTGGAGCTCCAGAACGTCCTTACCTGAAAATCTGAAATACTCGGTCTGACCCGAGCATTACATCAAAGTAACACCCGGGTCAGGCTGGAAACCAGCGTGAGTAAACCCATAATATGAAATACCAAGCTATATAACTTAAGTGAATTACCAAGGTAACTCGTACTTTTCTACGAGTTCTAATCTTATTTAAGTCGATCATTTATCTCAAAACAATATCCAAGAATCGTTATCCAGTTTTAAATATCCATGATACTTAATTTATTTCATTCCAACCTGTTTGCTTCCAAACTCAAATTTATAAAGAATTGAAGTGGTTTCGGGTATTTACTGATACCCAACCCCGGTCTCTTCAAATTCAATGTCATCTCTAATCCAAGTTGTTAAGTTTTAAACAATACGATTCATATCCAGGATATCATACATCAATTCAACTCAGATAGGTAACCTACATTATCACAGTTTAACCCATTCATATCACAGCACATTTCAATCGCCCATCAGAGATAAAATCAATCCAAGTCATCCAATATCATTCAACCATCCATAACAAGATTTATTAGATATATAATTCCTAATTAATTTAATTAATCTCCAATTAAATTAATTACAAACTTTAATAATTTAGATTACCTTAATCCTGCATACTCAACATTTATTAATTACAACCCAATTAATACATCATTCTTTAATCATCCATCTTAATTAATCATCCTTGATTAATTATCCTTTCATTACATTAAGTAATTAACCCTTAATTACCCCATAGATTAATTAGCCTTAACCATTCACATTAACTTTTAATTAATCTCCTTAATTAATTAATCACATTAATTAATGATTCCCTAATCACTTAATTAAAGTAATTACTTATGAATTAATCACTTAACCCTGCTTAATCAATCATTAATTAACTACAAACCATTTAATTAATTAATCATTCCTTGATTACCTTACAAATCAATTAATTAATCTTTAATCACCTAATTAATTACCCCTTAATCATTAATTAATAAACCTTAATTTTTAATTAATAAAACTTAATTACAAATTAATTAATTCTTAATTACAAGTTAATCAATCCTTAATTACCAATTGATTAACCTCTAATTACTTAATTACATAATGCTTAATCACAATTTAATTATTTAATTAATTAATCTCTAATCAATTAATTAACTTAAAATTGCTATGTTAAAACACTCACGAACTCGAAATAATATTCGAGCCTAACATCATTTCCCCCGAGTACTCCTTCGAGTCACTCACGAACCCAAACACCCAGACACGAAAACATCGCCGTGCACGTGCACCATCGCCAGAGTCGCCTCCGACCTCTGATGAACCCTCCAGCACATCGACCATCGTCGAAACTTTCGATCCTAACCCTCAAAACACAAGCTCAAGCCACAGATCAAAATCGAGTACCACAGTCGAAACTGGAACCTAAACCATCACCAGAAAAACTCCTCGAATCCACGTCTCCGATCACCGGTGCCGCTGCAACTCCGGCCACACCTTGCCTAGCTTCCATGCTACCACTTCCCAAAGTCCGACGCCACTCGATCAACCAGAGACCCCTCGACGATCAAAAATTCCGATCCCAAACTAAACTAGGGTTAAAAACTATTTTAACCCACCGCCGTCGCCATGACGAACAGTCGTCTCTTCCACCAATTTTGCCAAACGCCCTGATCATCATCCTTGCTTCATCCAGGATCCCGACCTCCCAAGCACAGCCGATCACCAGAAAACTCTTAAATACCATTTTCTGGTTAATTAAGAATTCCTCACAGTTTTCTTAATTTAAAATCATGATTTTCATCTTAAAAATCAAGTTTTTCGGTGACGATTCAAGTTGTATACTTGAATCAGCAAAATATATTGGTTGATTTTTAACATGTTGAAAAGAATTTTTACTGTCTTCCCATTTTCCAGACAAACTTCCAATTAATTTACTTAATTTCATTTTTTAGACTTAATCTATGACTAAACAAACATTTCTTGTTTGAAAACGAAATCCTAACAGAGATCAGAAGAAGAGATAATGAATTTTGATCTAAATTTTAAAACCTTGTAACAAGAAATAGGGAAGAACATAGATATCTCAGACATGCACACTTGTATATTAACTATATACATTCAACTTATTTATACAATCATGCAACTGCATATTCATATCATAACACTCAAGAATTATCACATGCATCAAGTTTAAGGTAAAATTTTAAAGTTGTTTACTCACCTGTTATAAGATGTTGAACAGAGACTTTTGCAGCAGTTTTTAGTTTGAAAACTTGAATGCTGGAAAATGCCTGATCTTTGAAACTGGATAATACTTAGTTGTTGAGATGATCTAAGCTTTAAAAACTGAGATGAATTTCTTGATGATATGAAACTTAGTTGAGTTGCTGAAATGATTTTGCATTTAAAACTGAAACGAATTTGCTGTTTGAATCTATCTCTGGTTTGAAAATGTTTACAGGCTTTTGTTTTTGTTAGTTTTGAAATGAAGATAGAAAAAGATTGAAAGAGAGAGTATATGTATATTTATAGCCTTGTTTTTAATAATTTTTAAAAATAAAAGAAAATAAAATAAATTTTGACACTTGTTTAATTTGCTTCCATTTGTCATTAACATGAGTTAATTGTCTTACATTTGTTAAACTATATATACTTGACTTACATTTGTAATTTCCATGATTTAATTAATTTACACTTATAATTATGCATGTGTTAATTATTTTTAAATTCAATTTATTTTAAGATAATTATCTTTTGAATTTCAAATTAAATTCAAATTTAAATTCTATTTAAATCAACACATATGTATACAACACATAATTTATTTGTTTAACTTATAAATCAGTGTTTTTAAATAGTTAAAATCAGATAATTATCCAATTATCAGATGACCAAAAATCCGGGTTATCACAAAGTGGCCTTCGGAAACAAATATAGAAATAAACATAACACAAAGCAGTCACAGATATTCATATCACAAAGGCAGAAACAAATATGAATATAACACATAGAAGTTTACATCAAAGTAGTGGTCGTACAAGATCCACTACATCACAAAAGAATAGATACAAGTGTTAGACAAAAGAATAATTATACATCAAGGAGTCTATATCTCAAATGTATAATAACAAAAACTACCAATCTAAAGTAGTTAGCCAAAAAAATCAGATGATGAACCCTGATAAGAAGTCAAGCAGAAGCACCTGAAATACCTCGGTCTGACCCGAGTATTATTTAAGAAGAAAATAATAAACGGATCAGTCTAGCTATATATATCAGATAAAATGAGATAGGATATGAGATATCACAAAAACGTATGATAACAATAATGCCATACTGTGACAAGTATACATCAGATAACAACAAAAATCATACAAATATCTCAAATATTCTCAAATACCAAAAGAATATCATATTCTTTATATTAATCACCAAAACAAAAATATTGACAAAACATATCAATGCCAATAGCACAAATTGGTGAAACACAAATTCTAGAAATCAATAACCAGAAATCCAGAAATCACAAAGGGGGGAGGCCTATCACAAACGGGAGCATGAAAACTCACCAACACGTGTATCATAAACGGAACGCTATTCCATGGTCGCTAACCATCAATTTTGAGCCGAAGCTCCACAAACGGCCCGAAGACCATGGATCGTTACCCCACCAAATTGAACCGAAGTTCCACAAACGGGGTTTTTAGTCCCTACACAAACAAATTGACATCGCACATTGCTAGTCTAAATCACAAAATGATCATCTTCGATCAATCAAAAGTGTGAACCACACTAAGCTAGTAAATAAATGAGTTTAGCTTCATGTCCCATAACCACTGGCTTAACTTAAATATTTACGACAAATTGTAGATTTCCACTCGAAAATTATCACAAGAGTTCAATCGAACAAGTCCAAGAATTAACCGACGAAATAAACACAAGCGTTTCATACCACTTGTTTTACTAAGCCATTTAATTAGATTTCTCATACGAATGAGGTAAAGGTTTGTATATACTAATAGATTGGAAACGATTTTATAAACGAGATTTGTATTAAAATATAGTTGAAAACATCTTTGTGAAAGAGTTTGAATATTTACTACTAGTATAGAAACCTTTGTATTTGAAAGTGACAAATCACAAAAATGATTGTAAAAACAATCAATCACCAAAGATTCACGTTCGAAGACGTGAATCAAAACCATAGAAATCGATATCAAATCCATCAAATGGATATTCCTAAAAATCCAAAGAAAGAAGTCATCAAAGTCGATAATACGTGATGACAACTATCCAGATCAACAAAAATCGATTAAAAATAGGAAATCCACTCAAAACAGCCTAAATAGGCAAAAATGAATGTTTCCAGACGTCTGGATTTGTTTTTTGGAAATATTTCGAAAAACCGCCCAAACGTTTGGAATATCGAAGCAGACGTCTGAGCCATGACCAGACATCCGGTTTAGAATCCAGACGTCTGGATTTATTCTCTGGAAATAATCCAAAGAACCCCCAAACGTCTGAAACTTCAAGTCAGACGTCTGAGACTCACCCAGACGTCTAATCTTAAATTTCAGACGTCTAGAATTAGTCTCTGACTTTTTTTTTAATATTTTGCGTGCTTATATTTTTCTCTCCAGGTCCAAACCAGATGTCTGGACTTGGTCACCAGACGTCTGGTCACTTGGTCTGGGCAACAATTTGCCTAGGCCAAAGTGGCCAAAACGTATCGGGAGCGATCGGACGAGCAACGACGACTAAGGATTTACGCCAAGCGACAACCCAGCCTTATAGGCTCTTCGATACACCCCAAACATCAATGTCCAAACATCCATAGAAGGATTTTCATAAAATTGGACCAAAACACCAAAGTTTGGAAAATTCACCAAATCAATTCAAATCAAAAGCAAATGAATATGCACAAATGTTAGGAATTCATACCAAACAACAATGATAGCTATAGACGTAGATGTGAGTTAAAGAACTCACCTTTAAACCCAAAAACAATGAATGAGAAGCTTTTAAAACAAGGCAAGAACAATTCCTCTTCAACACACCTCTAGAATCTTCAATCTAAGATCAAAAGCAATATTTCCTAAGTTAGGTTATAGGAAATTTATGAAATTGGAGAGAGATTGAGATGGAGTAGAAGAGGATGCTTACCTAAGCTTCTCTTTGATTTTGGACTTGAATTTGTATTTCCTAATCAAAACTAGGGTTTAGGAATTTCCATTTCTCATTCTTTCCCCCATTTTTCTCTTAAGCTTGAGAGAGTTAGGAAATGAAAATGAATGAAGGAATTTGAGTGGAGTATAGGGTATTAGATGAGTAATGAGCTGAAACCCAAACCCAAAGCCCAATAGAAAAATAGCAAAATTCACCCAAATCCAAACATATCGATGTTTATACTTAAAAAAGTTGTAAATGCCATTTTGGACTCAATGGAAGTGGTCTCGAGTCCCAATTCGATTGTTTACAAAAAGTAGCTTTTCGAACTTTCAATCCGATTAACGATGCTATATTTAAATAAAACATTTAAATATACAATCGTAAAATATGCGGGTTGTTACAGACTCCCCTCCTTAAAAAATTGCGTCCTCGCAATAATTAAGAGGAAGAAATAAAAAGTAACAACCATAAAAGCATATCAACACAAAAGAAGAAATTTTGAAATGAGAAGTTCACCTTTAAAGAGCACGAGAGAGCAAGTCTAGATGTGTTCGCTCGATGAATTCTCTGGATTCCCAAGAGCAATCCTTAGGATTTGAGGACCATTGAACTTTCATAAGAGGAACATCTTTATTTCGAAGGCGTTTAACCTCCGTAACAATGACACAAATAGGATGTTTCTCATAAGTCAAATTTGGTTAAACTTCAATTTCTTCAATAATACCGGGCTCAAGAATAGAATCGGAATCTCGAAGGCATTTCCGTAATTGAGAGATGTGGAATACGTCATGAATAGCATAAAACTGAGCCGGTAATAAAAGGCAATAAGCCACGGAACCAATGCATTCGGTGAAGGGAAATGGACCAATATATCGAGGTGCTAATTTTTCCGATCGACTGAAACGCACAACACCCATCATAGGTGAAACATGAATAAACACAAAATATCCCACAGAAAATTCTAATCTCCTTCTTCGGTTATCGGCATAGGATTTTTGTCTACTTTGAGCTTCTTTCATCCTATG
Organism: Allium fistulosum; assembly: GCA_030737815.1. Taxonomy (NCBI): domain Eukaryota; kingdom Viridiplantae; phylum Streptophyta; class Magnoliopsida; order Asparagales; family Amaryllidaceae; genus Allium; species Allium fistulosum. Next base: position 488,497,221 of record CM060905.1, on the reverse strand, counting down.
ATGAATAAGGTCAATCTTTTCTGTGGCATCACGAATAAAATCTGGACCTAAAACCAGCTTCTCACCGGCTTCAAGCCAACACGAAGGAGATCGGCATGGCCTTTCGTAGAGTGCCTCGAAAGGTTCCATACCAATACTAGATTGGAAGCTATTATTATACGAAAACTCAACAAGAGAAATATGATCTTCCCAGCTTCCACCAAAATCAAGAACACAAGCACGAAGGAGAACTTCAAGAGTTTGATTCACACGCTCCGTTTGTCCATCAGACTAAGGATGATAAGCGGTGCTAAAATTAAGCTTTGTTCCCAAAGCTTTTTGAAGACCCTTCCAAAATCCACTAGTAAACAATGGATCACGATCGCTAACAATAGAAGTAGGAACTCCATGCAATTTAACAATTTCCTTGACATAGAGTTTAGCCAAAATAGGTACGGTCCGATTGGACCGAACGGGAATAAAATGGGTGGATTTTGTATGTCTATCTACTATCACCCATAGGCTATCATGACCCGAACGAGAACGGGGAAGACCGTCAATAAAGTCCATGGAAACCTTATCCCACTTCCATATTGGAATGTCCATAGGTTGTAATAACTCACCTGGCCTTTGATGCTCGGCCTTCACAAATTGGCAAGTCATGCAACGCTTAATAAAGTTAGCAATATCAGATTTCATTCCATCCCAATAATAAAGTCACTTCATGTCTGCGTACATTTTACTACTACCGGGATGAATGGTAAATTTAGAACGATGAGAATCTTCTAAAATGTCTTTACGAAGATCAATAATATTTGGCACAATAAGTCTACCAAATTTTCGAATACCGCCACGAGCATCAATATCAAAGTCTTTCAAACCTTCAATATCAATTTTATCCCTACAACTTTAGCTAAGAAGAACCAACTCGGGATCATGCTTTTGAGCTTCAAGAATGCGGTCTAAAAGAGAAGGATGAGCCTTAAGGCTACACAAAAGAAGAGATGAACATGAATTGGATTCACGATCTCGAATCTCACAAGTGGATAAAGTCTCGAGATCATTCCATTCAGATATCATCATAGAAACAACTACTTGTTGCTTTCGACTAAGGGCATCGGCAACAGGATTTCCCTTTCCGAGAGTATAAAGAATATCAATATCATAAGATGCAAGGAACTCGAGCCAACGTTGTTGACGCAAATTAAGTTCCTTTTGAGAAAATAAATACTTTAAAGATTTATGATCGGTGTAGAGGATAAATTTCTCTCCCAAAAGATAATGACGCCAAATTCTAAGGGCAAAAACAATAGCTACGAGCTCTAAATCATGAGTGGCATATCTAGTCTCGGCAGGCTTTAATTGCCTAGAAGCATAAGCGATAACACGTTCCCTTTGCATGAGAACGGCACCCAAACCAACACGACTAGCATCGGTATAAACAATAAAGTCTTGGTTCCCTTCGGGAATCATAAGAATAGGAGCATCAGAAAGGAGTTCTTTCAATTTTTGAAAAGCAGCTTCACATTTGCCTGACCAAATGTATTTAACTCCCTTCTTTGTCAAACTAGTAAGAGGCACGGAAGTTTTAGAAAAGTCTTTTATGAACCGACGGTAATAGCCCACCAATCCGAGAAAGCTACGAATTTCCGTCACACTCTCCGGTCTCTTCCAATTTTGGATCGCTTCAATCTTTGAAGGATCCACGGAAATTCCGGATTCAGAAATAATATGCCCCAAAAATTTGACACGAGATTGCCAAAAGTGGCATTTAGAAAATTTTGCTTTCAATTGGTTGCTCCTAAGAGTTTCCAACGCAATTCGAAGATGATTTTCATGCTCTTCCTCGGTTTTAGAATAAACAAGAATATCATCAATAAAGATGAGAACAAATCGATCGAGGAAGTCTTTGAAAACTCGATTCATAAGGTCGACGAAATAAGCTGGAGCATTCGTCAAACCAAAAGGCAAAACTAGCCATTCAAAAGATCCATAACGAGTATGGAATGATGTCAAAGGAATGCTATCCTCTGCAATACGGAGCTGATGAAAACCGGTTGCTAAGTCTAACTGTGAAAAGACTTTAGCACTACTAAGTTGATCGAATAAATCATCAATCCGAGGTAAGGGATATTTATTCTTGATGGTGAGATCATTAAGCTTGCGGTAGTCAACGCAAAGCCTAATTGTACCATCGGATTTCTTCACAAAAATAGCTGAAGCTCCCCATGGAGAGGAACTAGAACGAACAAACTGTTTTGCTTCAAATTCGGATAATTGTTTATGCATCTCCTCATTTTCCTTATTGGACATACGATAAGGAGGTCAAGTAATAGGTTGAGCTCCAAGGATTATATTAATTTTGAACTTAATTGCTCACTTAGGTGGTAATCCTAATACGGGCTCAAATATGTCGGGAAATTCACGAACAATGTGAATGAGAGAAATAACATCTTCCTCATCATCATTATCGTTATCATGAGGATTTAGTGAATACAAGGACGCTATCGAATTGGAATCTGAATCTTTCAAAACAAGAGAAATCTGCTTCATAGATTGAGGGTGTCGAAGATATATAGTTCGCTCAGGACATAGGATATGGGCTTCATAACAGTTAAGCCAATCCATTCCCAAAATCATTCTGAAGCCTAAGTAACGCATAACATGCAAATTGGCACGGAAAGAGTAATCACATAAAATAATCTTGACATCTTTACATAGTAAACCGAGTGTTGCAGATCCACCAACCGGATTCGCAATTCTCAATGAAGTCGTCAAGCCAATAACATTCAAAGACAAGGCATCAACAAGTTCTTTTGATATAAAAGAGTGAGATGCACCCGTATCAAAAAGAACTCGAATAGGAATATCACGAAATATAATAATGCCATCAAGGATAGAATGAGAAATACCTTGACCACGAGAAGTGTTAGTAGGGGCTTGTACAACATTTAGCTTGTCTTCCTTTTTGCTTTGAAGTTTGGGACATGAAGATATAGTATGACCCGAACTTTTGCAATAGCGACAAGTAAGAGACTTCGGACACTTGTTCGCATAATGGTCCTTAGAACCACAATTGTAACATTCTCCACGACTAGAGGTAGGAGTTTTTGCTGCCGAAGTTGCTTGCTTCCCTTTCTTGTTGGGATTAGGTTTGAAATTAAAAGGCCTCTTCTTATTGATGTTTTGTTTGACTTCAACATCACTTTCTTTATCGGCCTCTTCGAGTTGAAGAGCGATATCAACAAGTTGATCGAAAGAAACTTCTAATTTCAGAAGTAATGGCTTTCTGAGGTTCTTATTCAACCCATACACAAATCTCTGATTTTTCTTCAATGGGGTATTAATATACTCGACCCCATACTTTGAAAGAGATTCAAAAGATGCGACGTAATCCGTCACAGAAGATTCACCTTGAACAAGATCAATAAAGTGTCAGGCTAAAGATACTTTTTCAGCTTCCGACACAAATTTCAACTCGAACCTTTCCCGAAATTGCTCCCTAGTAAGATCTGCTTCAATAATTTCCGAGATCAGAAGCTCATACCAATCTAATGCTCTTTCTTGGAGCATGCTAGAAGCCACTTGGACTCGATGTAGATCAATAAGATTCATGCGGGAAAAGATGCGGTCGCACGATCTAAGCCAAGCTTGGACTTCTATAACGCTCTCGGAACCTTTGAAAGGCTTTGCACCCAAGCTGGTGTAATCACTGCACAAGCGTGCAAACCTAGATTTAGGATGAGTAGGCTCTGGAATGGGTCCGATAGCTTGAGCATTTTTTACAAGATCTAAAAGTTGTTGAGCAGACATAAATACTCCATCCTGGGGAGTAGCATTTGATTGACCGGTGCTGGGACGGCCTGGTCTAACCATTTCTCTTCTTTAAGAAAGAAAGAAGAGGAAAAAGGTTATTCACAGAATGAATATCAAACAAACTTGATTGATAAAACAAGGCATCATAAAAAGAGATAGGATAGAACGGTATGAAGACTCGAATTAAATCCTATGGCACGATTCCTAAGAAAGACTTAGGACAATGATCCTTGCTAGATTATTCTACATTGTTCCGAAGTCTGGCTCCGATACCAAGCTGTGATGCCCCACCTCTATACTCAAACTAGCCAGGGACACTACGGGGTAATGCCGTCGACTAGCACGAAGAATAAGTCTGTTGAGGAGCGGCCATCTGTGTAATTGCTTTATGCCAGTACCGATATGTCAGATAATATAACTTACATTTCGTTTCAAGAGGAAATCCAACATATCAAATACAAACTCAAAGCTACTACACAGTGGCTAAGTGGCCTTCGGAAACAAATATAGAAATAAACATAACACAAATTAGCCACAGATATTCATATCACAAAGGCGGAAACAGATATGAATATAACACATAGAAGTGTACATCAAAGTAGTAGTCGTACAAGATCCACTACATCACAAAAGAATAGATACAAGTGCTATACAAAAGAATAATTATACATCAAGGAGTCTATATCTCAAATGTATAATAACAAAAACTACCAATCTAAAGTAGTTACCCAAAAAAATCAGATGATGAACCCTGATAAGAAGTCAAGCATAAGCACCTGAAATACCTCGGTCTGACCCGAGTATTATTTAAGAAGAAAATAATAAACGAATCAGTCTAGCTATAAATATCAGATAAAATGAGATAGGATAAGAGACATCACAAAAACGTATGATAACAATAATGCCATACTCTGACAAGTATACATCAGATAACAACAAAAATCATACAAATATCTCAAATATTCTCAAACACCAAAAGAATGTCATATTCTTTATATTAATCACCAAAACATAAATATTGACAAAACATATCAATGCCAATAGCACAAATTGGTGAAACACAAATTCTAGAAATCAACAACCAGAAATCCAGAAATCACAAAGTGTGGAGGCCTATCACAAACGGGAGCGTGAAAACTCACCAACACGTGTTCACAAACGGAACGCTATTCCATGGCCGCTAACCATCAATTTTGAGCCGAAGCTCCACAAACGGCCCGAAGACCATGGGTTGCTACCCCACTAAATTGAACCGAAGTTCCACAAACAGGGTTTTTAGTTCCTACACAAACAAATAGACATCGCACATCGCTAGTCTAAATCACAAAATGATCATCATCGATCAATCAAAAGTGTGAACCACACTAAGCTAGTAAATAAATGAGTTTAGCTTCATGTCCCATAACACTGGCTTAACTTAAATATTTACGAACAAATTGTAGATTTCCACTCGAAAATTGTCACAAGAGTTCAATCGAACAAGTCCAAGAATTAACCGACGAAATAAACGCAAGCGTTTCATACCACTTGTTTTACTAAGCCATTTAATTAGATTTCTCATATGAATGAGGTAAAGGTTTGTATATACTAATAGATTGGAAAATGATTTTATAAATGAGATTTGTATTCAAATATAGTTGAAAACATCTTTATGAAAGAGTTTGAATATTTACCACTAGTATAGAAACCTTTGTATTTGAAAGTGACAAATCACAAAAATGATTGTAAAAACAATCAGTCACCAAAGATTCACGTTCGAAGACGTGAATCAAAACCATAGAAATCGATATCAAATCCATCAAATGGATATTCCTAAAAATCCAAAGAAAGAAGTCATCAAAGTCGATAATAAGTGATGACAACTATCCGGATCAACAACAATCGATTAAAAATAGGAAATCCACTCAAAACAGCCTAAATAGGCAAAAATGAACGTTTCCAGACGTCTGGTTTGGAATCCAGACGTCTGGATTTGTTTTCTGGAAATAGTTCAGAAAACCTCCCAGATGTCTGGAATATCGAAGTAGACGTCTGAGCCATGACCAGACGTCTGGTTTAGAATCCAGACGTCTGGATTTGTTCTCTGGAAATAATCCAAAGAACCCCCAGACGTCTGAAACTTCAAGTCAGACGTCTGAGACTCATCCAGACGTCTGATCCTAAATTTCAGACGTCTAGAATTAGTCTCTGACTTTTTTTTAATATTTTGCGTGCTTATATTTTTCTCTCCAGGTCCAAACCAGATGTCTGAACTTGGTCACCAAACGTCTGGTCACCTGGTCTGGGCAACAATTTGCCTAGGCCAAAGTGGCCAAAACGTATCGGGAGCGATCGGACAAGCAACGACGACTAAGTATTTATGCCAAGCGACAACCCAGCCTTATAGGCTCTTCGATACACCCCAAACATCAATGTCCAAACATCCATAGAACGATTTTCATAAAATTGGACCAAAACACCAAAGTTTGGAAAATTCACCAAATCAATTCAAATCAAAAGCAAATGAATATGCACAAATGTTAGGAATTCATACCAAACAACAATGATAGCTATAGACGTAGATGTGAGTTAAAGAACTCACCTTTAAACCCAAAAACAATGAATGAGAAGCTTTTAAAACAAGGCAAGAACAATTCCTCTTCAACACACCTCTAGAATCTTCAATCTAAGATCAAAAGCAATATTTCCTAAGTTAGGTTATAGGAAATTTATGAAATTGGAGAGAGATTGAGATGGAGAAGAAGAGGATGCTTACCTAAGCTTCTCTTTGATTTTGGACTTGAATTTGTATTTCCTAATCAAAACTAGGGTTTAGGAATTTCCATTTCTCATTCTTTCCCCCATTTTTCTCTTAAGCTTGAGAGTGTTAGGAAATGAAAATGAATGAAGGAAGTTGAGTGGAGTATAGGGTATTAGATGAGTAATGAGCTGAAACCCAAACCCCAATAGAAAAATAGCAAAATTCACCCAACTCCAAACATATCGATGTTTATACTCAAAAAGTTGTAAACGCCATTTTGGACTCAATGGAAGTGGTCTCGAGTCCCAATTCGACCGTTTACAAAAAGTAGCTTTTCGGACTTTCAATCCGATTAACGATGCTATATTTAAATAAAACATTTAAATATACAATCGTAAAATATGCGGGTTGTTACAATAAACAATTAATTTACATAATTAAGTATTTAAAAAAAAAATCAATTTATAAACAATTAAATCTTCCATATTCAAGTTTAATAAAGTTCGAAAATATTTCACTTTCACAAAAATTTCTAAGTCTAAAATTCACGGAAAATTTCGGTAGAGTCTCCTTTGTACGGAGAGGTCCAGGAGAAATAATAATATCAATAATAACCATATATATATATATCATATTTCAAAATAAAATATTCCAAACCATGGAAAAACAATATAATATTGCTATAAAACCATAATCCGAAAACATACCTATTTGTCGGGCAAACAACGCTTTATTATGAAACCAAAAACAGTTGCTATTGCTTCCATAAACCTGTATTTCACTTATAAAATCTAAAAAGTTAGAATTATGTAAAAAGAGAAATATTTAAGTTGTTTCAATTAATAAAAAATTCAAATCACACAACATAAGCAAACAAAACAGTACAACCATTACATGCATCAAAAGAATCAGTCATACATCCATAATAACCAATACTAGTGGTTTGTTCCGGTCCAGAAACTTTTAATCGTACAAGACTGATAAACAAACTATCAAGTGTACCCTATGCTCAACAGCCTTAGATAATTACTTAACAGATTATTTATACATCCTTATATAGTTAGAAGTATCCTTTCCCAAACATCCCATAAGCCAAAACAACCAGTAATTTCAAGTATTATTTAAGTTCATTCTCATTAGTTTCCTTTCACATTATTTACCGTTCCTTCGTTTCATTCATTCATACGATGTTTATTTTTATTAAATTAACTTCAGTACTTACAAAATTCATTTACCATTCATTCACATTCATTTACTTACATAAGTTATTTCCATTCAATTATTTAAATTATTCAATGAATTCATTATTGAAGGATTACATATATTTCATTTTAGTCTAATTCACATTTATTATTAAATTATATACTTGCTTTCCATTAAATATTAATACTCATTAGTGCATAAATTCATACTTAAGTTCTTTAACTTCTTAATTACATTCATCCTTCCTTATATAGTGTCATTGAGTATTAAATCTATTTTCTGAATCATTTCAACATTTCTGAAGTTATAATCATTTACTTAATATAGTATTCAATTTTACTACTCATTTTAATTATAAATAATTTCAAACATTAACTTAAGTTTATAATCATTTACTTACAGTATTCACCTTTTCTATTAAATTTAATTAGTAGCATTTCAAATTATTAACTTAAGTTTATAACATTTTTGTAACATCAAAATTCCTTTTTTATAGAAATAATTCTATTGAACACTTTCATTACTTAAGTTTTACTTGTATAATATTCTATTACATATTCCTATTTAACATTACAACTTTTTGAACATTTCTGGTAAGTTATATATACATGTTTTAAGAATGTAATTGAAAGTTACACAAGTTTATCTTATTCATTTTAATTAACAAAATGTTCAATAATTACATATTCTAAGTTTTCCTATCCTTTTGATATACAATTTACAAATTTCCAATTTCTTATATTTTTTATTAATCACTTAGCATCTAGTTTATTATTACAGATTTTAGAAGTTTCCAATTATTAAAATGGTTAAGATTTCATTCCTTACAATAATTGAAACTACTAATTGTCAGAAAGTTTTAAGAACTAAATTCCGGGTTTATTTTCAAATCACTTTAAAATAATATATATATTCATATCCTTAATAGATCAAATCATATTTAGGAATTCAAAGTTAAGATTTTTTTTATCAAAACAAATGTGTAGTAAAACTACTACAACGGTCTTCCCACTTTGAAACTCAAAAAGGAACGTCGATGATACGTGCACTCATCACCGAAATTATTTTCCAGCGACAGGGAGGGGAGTACAAAACTTATTTCCTTTTAAAGATTCTTTTACAACATTTCTTTCAAATTACAATAAAAATATTTCTATCCGAAAATACTTCCAAATAATACTAATATTATATTCCAAAATCTTTTGAAACAAATTTCAAAATCCCGGACTTAAGTCCTCAAATCTCCACTTTATATTTACTTTATTTGTAAATTCTATTTTGCTACTAATATTTATAGCATTCCACTTCCTAACAAACAAACATATCACATACATCTATATCCATTTATAAAATTTCTTTTATATACAAAATATAATATCAGGTAAAATTATTTCATTTACCTATATTTCAAAAACAATATTGTGTCGGTCTGCCTTATTGAGTGTTTAGAAATTCCTATTGATGCCATAGCGTCCTACGTATCTACCGGAATTTATAAATACTAAACAAAACAAATTAACACAATATACAACATTTTCATAAAACTAACAAATACGCTCTCTCATATATACACTCAGACTCATTCTAGGGTATTACTACCCTATTTCTAACGAGTCAGACCCCCACAAAGCTAAGGTTATCGCTAAACCAAAGCTTTGATACCAACTGTAATGACCCACCTTTTTGGATGGTTTAAATCGACAATAAAATACACATGTCAGACTCAAACCAATCAAAATGGAGGATTGTTATGGGGTAAATAAGAAAAAGAAGAGAAAGAAAGAAAAACAAGACACAGAATCTCACAGCGAAATGACAAAATATAATAATCAAATAAGTAGTTCATGAAGCTGTTTTACAAATACTATTTGATTACACTTTTATAATACAAATCAGAGTTACATACAATAGGAATAAATAAATAATCAAATAAGTAGTTCATGAAGCTATTTTACAAATACTATTCGTCTTCATCCTCCAGAAATAAGGTCTTCAATACATTGAAAAGCTCAGACTGACCCGAGCGTAATGAAAAGACAAAACACTCGAGTTATAACTAAAAGATCTTATGTAAGTTAAATCAACAGTAAATAAATATGAGTGTAACGGCTTTAGAGATGTTTATGGGGTTTTACATCTCCTATCAGTGTCTAACGTGAGTGCAATACTTAAGAGATGTTCGGGATGCCATCTCCTAAGGATCCGTTAAACTATCTACATACATAGTACGATACACTATTCTAGTAGTGTCTACAATAAAGCAAAGTATTAAAATAGCGTTAAGGCGTTACTCATATCCCCCTTAACACATTTTATATATTCCCGTAGTCTATACAATACCGTAATTCCTCCGTAAAATGGTGGGCTATCAAAGGGCACTCCATAGATACGATACAAACCAAACTCGTAGAAGGGGAGATAAGGCATGTGACAAGGCATGTGAGGCAATGCCTAAGGTAGGATACTACCGTTTTACAGATCCGGACTGGTGGGAATGCATAGCAGCTACTACCGCCCACCTCGGAACACACTCCCATAATCAAAATTGAGGGGTGACCACCAAATCAATCACAAAGTCATAATATGGTATTGAAGAAGCATGTCCGATCGGAGGTGTGACCTCACTTGGACCGACGTGGCTTCTGTTTTAGTCACATCAAGCTGACTCGAGGGAGTCAGGGCTACGATAATACCTCATACAGAATCGTTCGCCAAACCATCCTACTTCATTCTGGAATCTCCACCATGTGCACAGTTGTTAAAGTGGTTTTTGGTATTGGCAGAGAGTATGACAATATCCGATCCCGATCTCTTTAACAACCAAACGCTTATTTCATACCGGATGGTTCTTTTACATTTCCAAAACCAATTCATAAATTGATATCAAAATATCATATTCAATTCAAACCATATTACCTTCGAAATCATATTCAATTTCGAAATCATATTCACTTTCAAAATCATATTCACTTTTGAAATCATATCGACAAATTAGGTTAAATCCTCATTTCCAAATCATCATATTTACTCAAATATGTCATTTCATTAGAAAATATCATTTCAAATCCCAACTTAGGTTATAACATCTTTTAACCACATTCGCTTTTAAATCAAGGATTTATATATAAACACTTTAACTTTACACAGTCTGAAATTTAGAAAATAGTTTAGATAGTCATAAATAGTTTAAATAGTTTTAAAAATAGTTTAAAATAGTAAAAATATTTTAAGATAGTTTAAACGGTTTAAAATAGTTTAAAATAGAATAAAATAGTTTTAAATAGTTAAAATACTTTAAAATATTTTAAAATAGTTTAAATAGTTTAAAATAGTTTAAAATAGATTAAATTAGTTTAAATATATATTAAAATAGTTAAATAGTTTAAAATAGGTTAAAATAGTTTAAAAATAGATTACATACAGTTTTAATAATTTAATATAAAATAGTTTGATTATTGGAAATGGTTTATATAGTAAATAGTTTGAAAAACTAAATAAATTTAAAATAATATACCTTTAAATAGTTTACATTGAAATAATTAATATCAAATTAAACTATTTTTCCATTTCAATAAATCTGGACCATATCCAGATTTCAACCAAACAAAATTTTCTTTCAATTCAAATTCTCATAAAATCACTTCAATTTATATCGATTTCAAATTCATGTTTGAACTACAATTTTAATGCACTTCAATTTCATAGATTTCAAAGTTTAAATATTCAAACATTTTCAATAACTCAATTTCGATAAATTTCATTTATATTTCAAAATTCAACTTTGAAATTCCCATTTTAGTTCTTTAAACATTCATTAAACCAATTCCAATTTCAACATTTAAAGCTCGGATTTTCAAAAATAATTCGGTTTATATAAATCAAATTTTATTTCAAAATATCATTTAACTGGATTCAAAATTTAAGGTTTTAAAATCATTTAATTTAACCAATCTGGTGTCCGTATATAATTTTCTGCCCTATGGTCAAGTGATACATACATAGATATATATATATATGTGTGTGTGTGTGTGTGTGTGTGTGTCATTCCAACCCGCAATAATCTTAAATTTACGAGTATATATCATTTCAACCCGTAATCCCGAATTAAAATTTAAAATCCATAAAAGCGCTCGAGTCTATCATTTCAACCCATAACGATTTTTCCCTAATCTATAGATCATTCAGGTATGTATCATTTCAACACATAGTGATTTTCCTAGCAATAACTAAGGTAACTTGCAGTGTGATAACAATATATAAAATAAACATAACATTCAGTCATCCAGTATCAACAATTAAACATCCATCTCAATCGTCATTCGAATCAACCAATAAATAACAACAATTGACTGATTATCAATAACAGGTATTAACTGGCAATTTAAAATTCAATATTAAATTAAATGGCAACTAAATTCAATAAAAGTCATATTTAACCGGAATGAAAATTTAAATATACCAAACATCAACCAATCAAATTCTAATCACATCATAATTTCAATTTAACTAACATAAGAAAATTTAGTAGTCGTGAGTGGGTTAAAACACTCAACTTTGATTTCAAATCGATTTAAAATCTAAACGAAGGCCCAAATTTAAATAGTCTCAGAATTCATCCAAACTAGTTCTATAATGTCGGGAATTTTGATACGATCGCAACGGAGAAAACCGCGCGTGAATCCGAGCTCGTATGAAAAAGATACGTGTGTTAGAACGATTGAATTTTAAAATTTAAATTAAAATAAATAATTAACAAAGCATACCACGTCATCCCTTTGCCACGCTGAAACCCTAGGCTCATGCTCCAGCATCTCGTTCGAACGAAGCCACGCCACCGAACGCTACAACCGTCTATGCCATGGCCAGCTCTGACACGCCGCGACCACCCCTACACGAGCGCCACTACTCGCGCAGCCCTCCAGATCATTAGCGACCAAAAACCCCAGCCGCCGCCGCCGTTAATTCCAACCTTAATCCAATTTTACACGGCGATCGAACAAATGATTTGACAAATGACCAACTCCGATAAACTCCCTACGCCAATCTCCTCGCAACCGTACCGTCGAATTGATGATCCATCGTTGTTGATCAACCATCAAACGAACGACCGAGAATGCTTTGGTCAATTCCGGACAAACTTAAAGTCGATTGCAATAATGAACAACAGATTTGGGGTACGCTCGTTGAGAGCTTTCCAACGATATATAATCGATATAGTTTTGAGGAGTTTGATTTTCGATTTGAATTTGAAATTGAAATAGGGTTTTTGGAATTGAAAATATGTTTCTGCCATTAGAGAGAGGAGATAGGAATAGAAAGACATATTTGTACGTACATGAATAAGAAATAGGAAGGCTGCCAGGGTTAGAAAATTTTATTTATATAGACAAGGCCCGATAAGAAAGAATGAACATATCGAATTGGTTCGAAATGACAATAATGACCCGAAAAGCCCGTTCCGCTTCCGAAACTAAAATGGGTCATCCCATATATCAAATAGATGTTTTCGATATTTTTAAATTCAATGGAATAGGTTTCAAGTTTTAATTCCACTGTATATAGAGTTAGTTTTTAAAATCATCTTATTTTAAATTGAATTCATTAAATTGATTTCTACGCGTTTCGAGCCCGCACGATCATACGACAAGTCCAATTGCTACGAAACTAGAAATCTTACAATAATTCACCGTTAAAGATCCGATGAAACTGGTTTCGTCGAAATTCTAGACAGTGGCCAAAATGGATATTTTCACGTTAATTAAATAAATTATTATTAAATTAATTTAATCAACTTTTAATTTCAAATTTAGTGGTTAACCATTTATTACATCAATATTATACAATTATCATTTTAATTCTTATTAACTACAATATTTAAGTAGATTAATTGCAATTGATTTCCAATTTAATTTCAGATTAAATAGTGCAATGGTAATTAAACAATTGTTACAACTTACAATTTCAAACATTTCTATGTTTATTGTTTACAAACCAAGCTAATAAATTCACACACTAGTTAATCATTCTATCTTAACCAATTTCAATTAATTACGTACAATTTTACCATTAAATGCAACATTTGGCGTAATTCCTTATTTACGATTTCTAACCAAATTAACTTTGCAATTATTTTATATTGATTGGAATTACATTAAAATAGTCATCAATTACATTAAATTAATATTATTAAATTTCATTTTAGTTAGTTTCCCATTAGTAAATCATAAATTTTATTTCCTTCCAATATTAAATTACAAAATCTTATTCAATTCAATATTTTAAATTATCGAAAAATGCAGGTCGTTATACTTTCAAACTATCATAACATCATAGTCACATCAACATTCACTTCATAACGATTTTCTTCCATACAAGTACTTATTTAAATTATTTACCACATAGGGTTTAAATTCAATTTCAATTTAAACCACTTTATCCTTTTATTTAAAAACAATTTAAATTCAATTCAATTCCGTTATTTTCAAATACCTTCAAAAACATTACAATAGATAAAGTCAAATTTTCAAAATTTAAATAGTATAACTCTTCCTTTATGATATAATTAAAATAATTTTCCTATGAATTTCAAGTCATTAACTTTGAAAACGTTCATAGAAACGTTTTCAAAATCCTTTATTTCCAAATCAACAATGCATGGATGAATGTTGTAACAACCCTGGTTTGGAGATTACCTATCAATACTAAATTATAATGGTAATTATAATTTAATATTGTAAATTAAATTAAAATTGGAGAAATTAAATTGTTTATTTGGAATAAATAATAAAATTGAAATTAAATTGTGAAAATAAAGCTTAGAAATTTATTTTATTTTGTTTGGAGTGATAATAAATGGAATATAGGCTTTAAATAAAGAAAATGACTTTATTTTAGAGAAAATGCAATAATTATATTAATTATTGCCCAATTGCTTCTTTTAATAGTTTTTAAAAGAAGTATTTGATTTTTAAGGTGTTTTATTTAAATAAAAGGTGGAAATTGGTTTAAAAATATGTTTTGGCTATAAATTAAATTTGGAAATGGTTTGAAATATTTCTATAAGTGAGAAAAGTATTTTTGTTAAATTTTAAAAGTAAAAAATATAGACTTTTGCATTTTATTGCGAAAATAGTGCATTTTAACGGATTTAATAATATAAATGTTTTAAAAATATAAATTTATCTTTTATATAGTGTAAAATGTTTTATTTTATAAGTATACAAGTTTACATATTTTTCTTATGTAAAAGTATGGAGAAAAATGCATTTTTGTTGTGTAATTGGTGTAAATATGAAGCCTTTATAATATAAGTGTGAATAATAAACTTAGGCCATTTATTTTCTTTTAATTTTTGGAACCCATTAGGCCCATTAGTGCTAAACCAGGTTTGAGAAATGAGAAAACAGAAGTTTGTACGTTCATTTCCCTCATCATATTCTTCTTTTAGCCAGTAAACAAGAAAAATAGAACCCACCTTTCTCAAAATTAAAAATCCAAAATTTCTTCAAATCAATTCAACAAATTACAATCTTTTTCAGCCTAGAGTGTTAATATAAAGGTAATCTAACTCCAAACACCCTAATTTCATCAAAATTTCTGATTTGTGAAAGTGGTTTTCTAATTTACTATATGGTTGTTTTTGCATGTACTGTATATTTGTTCTATAGGCTCTACAAGCTTATAATCAAGCAAAAAGCTTTCAACTTGCAGCCTAAATCTGGGTATTTGCCTCCATACAGCAATGTGAGTTGTAATACTCACAAATCCTAGCTGGGCCAAGCTTAAAATTGCAAGAAAATGTAAAAATTTAGCTCTGTTCGTACATTTCTGTTGTTGTTTTTCTCTGTTCAAAATCAGTTTCATATTGCTACTATGGAAGCCTGTAACTTTTGATTCTGGCAATGAAATGCTGCTGGATTTCTTTCATTTGGTAGTTTGCATGTTGATATTGGTCTCCGCAAATTTTTGTTAAAAAATATTGTCATTTGGATGTCCAAAACAGTGGTAGAAATCAATACAAACCCAGATTTTTGCCTATACATATTTTTTTTGAGTTGCTGCAAACATGGCTTGAGTCCATGTTTGAATAGCATAACTCTTTCACTTTCTACTGGAATTCATCGATTCTTTTTTTGTTTTAAAGATAAAGTTTTCTACTATATGCACACCAATTTTCAGCTCAATCTTAGGTGGTTTGATCCTCTGTTTCATGCCTGAAAGTTGGATCCGATATGGTTTTCAAACATGTACATTTTTGTTTTTTTGAACTGTTACAAACATGGCCTGAGTCCATGTTTGAGACAGTGTAACTTTTTCATTTCCAGTCTGAATTCATTGATTTTTTATATTTGAAAGATGAAGTTTTCTAGTATGTGCATACTAATTTTCAGCTCAATATAAGGTCGTTTAGTCCTTTTTTAAGGCTTGTAAGTTGAACCCAAGATGGTTTTCAGGCCTGGCACATTTTTGTTTTTGAACTGTTGCAAACATGGCCTGAGTCCATGTTTGAGACAACGTAACCTTTTCATTTCCAGTCGTAATTCATTGATTCTTTTTTTTTGAAAGCTGAAGTTTTCTAATTTGTGCACACTAATTTTTAGTTCAATCAGAGGTCGTTTGGCCACCTATTTCATGTCCGAAAGTTGAACCCAGAGAAGATTTCAGATCTAGGTATTATTTTTCCAATGCATTTTTATGTTCTTTTTGCGTCCGACTTTTGACTTTTACTTCATGTTTTTGTGATATTTCTAAATTTTTTTGAGGGCTATGATGCCTATCAATAGGCTAGCCAAGTTTTGATGAATTTGAAATTCAAATTTGAACTAAATTTGAATTGAATTTGAATGACGGTTTTGAGTGATTTCTTTGATTTCTAGCATGGATTTTTCCAAACAATTTTGAAATAATTTTTAAAATTTATGGGCATTTCAAAATAATTATTATATAATAATTTAAAGTATTTTCAAGTGTAAAATCTATTTATTCTCTATAATAAGGGAAATTTTCAAATAGGATTTTCAAATTCGAGAATTGGTTTACAAAGCTTGTTTTCCAAAGTAAATTATTTTATATATAAATTACACGTTTTTGCACATTTCGAGCGAATCAGAAGGAGAATTAAACGATTTGGTAAAACAGGTGGTATGGGACACGTGCGTTTATCTTATCGGTTAATTCCCGACTTGTCCATTTGATCGTTTTGACCTTCGAGTCGAGTTTACCGATGAGATGAGGTAAACTTTTTACTGCTTTGAGTGTGAAATTTACTAGCGGTTAGTAAACCGTTTAGTGCGAACGTGTGGTATGGGACACACGTTAACACTATTTGGGTTCCTATCCGAGAGTTTGTGACACATTTTCCATTGCGGTTTATTGCCAGTACCGGACCTTCGAGTCATTGCCATTGCGGCGTTTGCCATTACGGCATATTTGTCCTCGAGACGTTTGCCATTGCGGCGTTTGCCATTGCGGCGTATTACCACTACGACGTATTTTCCATTGCGGCGTATTTGTCATTGTGACGTATTTGCCTTCGAGCGTGGTACTATATTTGAGATCAGTACTTGGCAGGCTTCGGCCAAAAGCACGTGCAAATTTTGAGATGGTTTCATTGATTTCCCAAGTGTATCACCTTTTTCATGGTTGGCCATTCAAGCCAATATATATATATATATATATATATTTATGGTGATTACCTTATGGGAATTTGAGTTGCCTACACTGGCGCTATTTGAGATTTGCCTTTTTGGCGTTATTATTGAGAATTGCCTATTGGCATTATACATGAGATTTGCCTTTTGACGTTTATTTGGGATTATATTCTCCTATGTTGGAGAGTTATATTTGATTGCCTGGTGGCGTATTTTTGAGATGGTGATTTCTTTGAGATTTCTTTGAGTTTGCCGATATGGCGGGTTTTGGGATTTCTCCTTTTTAGGAGTTATATTTTCCCTAAACCACTATTGAAGATTTGTGATATGCCTATGATATGAGGCTTGCTATATTTAGCGTTTTATGGATTGTTTTATCTCTTTTGAGATTATATGTTTGTGTAAGTGATATCATCTCATCACTTAAAGTAACCATACCATACTTATACTCATGCTTATACTCAATGTTGTTCCTTCTTGTTTAAGAAGAACATTACCCTTATTCTAATGCATTAATTACTGCTTATCCTCTTAAACTGATATGTTTGGCTAGACTGACTCGTGCATTTTATACTTGAGTCAAACCGAGGTGTTTCAGGTTAGGTACCTTTGGACTTAGCCTATTCTTCTTCTGCATGAACTCTTTTCTGTTATCGCCTTTTTGATATAGTTTTTGAGTAATCCTTTTGTAGCTACTCTGATATGTATATTCTTTTGACTTGTGTTTGTATTGTAGTAGTCATACCACATATGTGATGTATCATTTTGTATACTCTGTGATGAATCTGTACATGTGTATATATGTGATTATTTGCTGTTCTGTGATGTGTTTAGCATTTGAGTTGTTGTATTTTGTTCTGATAGATCCTATAGCCACCTGTAGTTTTGTATTAAGCATTTATTGGATATGTCGATCCACTTGAGTTAGGAAAAAAAATATAGAGCACTAATCGACATATTCAATAGATATTTAAGACAAGACTATATATAGTCGCTCCTAACCAGCCCTATTCTCCGCATTAGCAGACAGTATTACCCCATAATACTCTTTGTTAATGTGGGTCTCGGGGCGGGGCGTCACCGCTTGGTATCAGAGCTGAGTTCAGAACAAAATAGGATAAACACAGAACATAAGCATATATTA
Organism: Allium fistulosum; assembly: GCA_030737815.1. Classification (NCBI taxonomy): domain Eukaryota; kingdom Viridiplantae; phylum Streptophyta; class Magnoliopsida; order Asparagales; family Amaryllidaceae; genus Allium; species Allium fistulosum. The sequence continues at coordinate 488,478,689 of CM060905.1, read as the reverse complement.
CGATATATCCAAGTATAATACAAGTGTTACAAATCTCTTAATCATTGTGTCCTTTATCTTATCATGTCCTTTGAGATATAAGTTTGGGATATGTCTAGGAGTATATTTTATTCCATAGAATTCTATAATTGAATTGATTATATCTTATCTTAAGAGTAATCCTAATCGTGATTGTTTTATTCGAGTCCTCTTCGATACGAATGCTTGACACTCATCCGTATCGAAGGAATTTGTTGATGCCTTTTGATGTTATCTTGTGATTTCTTTGAGGATTACGAATCCTATTGACGGGATCCACAATATTTGGTATGATGTTTGAGGATTTTGGGATTGTTCCTTGTAGCTTATCTTTTTGTGTGAATCAGCATGCCATTTTCCATATAGAGTTTGGAGTGTTTGAGATGAAGTGGATTGCCTATTATCAAGCCACATTCTGTGATTCGAAGAATCCTATTTTAGGTACCCTAGTTTTGGCTGATTTGTTGTTTCTTGTTCTTCGGAATGTTAATGATGATTCCGAAGTATCTATATTTACACTTGAGTTTCAAGATGTTGATGATATATCTCGAATTCCAGTCATTGTGACTCTGTTGATTTCTGTGAGTCCGTTTCGGGTATGACACCCAATCAGGCAATCGAATATTTACTTCATTCCCGATTCTTAGCCTTTCAGTCATCCTTCCACGAGGATGTCCATTGGGGAAATGAGGTGATTCATTGAATTTACTTGATATTGTCGTTCTTACCCCTTTTAAGATATCCTCTTTGGATACTCAATTGTTGATATACTTTGTGGCATTACTTCACTCGAAGTAATGATTTGTTGTTAATATTACTTCTCCTCAATTGAGAAGATATTTAACCTTGCTTTTATATCTCATTTCTCTCTTTTTAATCTATTATGTGGTGCTAGGATCATTCTTCAGCTTGACCCTACACCGATTTTCATAAGCTACGAGTCGCGGAGGATAGCGTTACTCTATCGCATTTCGCACTCGTTATGAGTCTTGTGAGTGGTTCGTTATACCGTTCGGAATAATGAACACTCCAGTCTATTCCATCAATCTTGAGGATCGAGTATTCTAGGAATATCTCGATGAGTTCTATTTGTGTTCCTTGATTTTGAGAATAAGTAATAAATTATGTTTTCAAATTTTTCAAAAAAAAATTAAAGATATATTTCTAAGAGAAATTGGATTTTGTTTTTGAGAAAAACAAAGAATATTTTGAGTATTATATCTGAGGTATTTCTTTTTAAAGAAAATGAATTTTTTGTGTTGGATTGTCCGCCTAGTGTTTTAAGAATTCTGGTCGATGCGTTTAGCCAACGTTATAGATAGGAATTTCCTAAACGTTGTCCTGAGACAGTCAGACGCAGTAAATTGTGTTTTAATAAGTAAAGTTTGGAAATAATTAATATGGTGGAGTATTAATTTTTATTTTAAATGTTTAATGAAGACATTGAACCATAGTGAGTGTTGGAGGAGTGGCGAGGCAGTTTTGATCGTTTGACCAACTCTGCATCGAATCGATGGGGTCATTCACTATAAATCAATGGCGAGGAAATACCCTTATATTATTTGAAATTTGAGAAATTGAATATGGTAATTTGGGTAAGTAAAAGTGAATAATTCTAATTAAGGGGATGTATTAATTAAAAGAAAATATCCTTTGATGCTTTGATTAATAAAATGATGTATTTAAGGTAAAAGAATATTTTGGTTTGAAAAATTAAAGTATCAATTGAATATTTTAGTACAAGTTATTAATGATGAATATAAAATTTGTTTTGACACTTAGTTATTTGAGTCATAGTAGAGGATAGATATAAAACTCTATCTTAAGTGAAAATAAAGAAGTGTTAGTGTGATATCCCGGATTTTCGGGCATCAGATAATTGAATAGTTATCTGATTTAATTTTTAAAAATACTGATTTATAAATTGAACAAATTTAAATGTGATAATCTCTAAATTTAAATTATTTTAAATAGATAAAATGGTTATTTTCAAATTTAAATAACCCAATAATAATAATATGATATTTTAATTATGGTATAGATTAATTTTTAATAAGAATAATTATTTTAATATATTTGGGTATAAAAATATATGAACAAGGCTTTTATTTAAGATAAGACTTTTGTTTTATTTTGTTTTCCTTAAAGAGATTTTGTAATAAATTTAGGTAATAAATTTAGGAAGTATTTATTTAATAGTAAATTAAATAAAAAGGTATATTTACACTTAGAAATGAATTAAATATATTGTATATGATTTTATTAGAATATAATTAATTTTTATTTTATTTTTCTTTTAAGGGTTTCATTTATTTATAATATAGGAAAGCATTTATTTAATAAGATATGTATTTATCTATTTAGGAAATAAATATAAAAGCTTTTATAATCTTTTAAAAAAAAATAATATAAGGACAAGTGTTAATTTTATATGCATCATAAATACATGTGTAAGATCATTAAGCAATGGTAGAGACAAGTGTCAACCATTTGTTTTATTTTCTTTAAATTTTTATTAAATCTAAATTAACTATATAAACTTCTATCTTTCCCTTTCATTTTCTTTTCCTAATTTCAGTTCAAAGACAAAAACTAAAACCAAAAGAAAATTTATCAAACCCGAAATGATCTCCAGCCCAAAACTGAAATGATCCTCTCAAACAAAAAAATATACAACCTGAAATCATCTCAAACCAGAATCAAATCTCTCAAATTAAAACCCTGCAAATTCATTTCTTCGACCAGAAACAACTTGAAAACACTCCTCACAACAAATCTGCAATGTACAATCATGACCTGTAACCATGTTTCTGTTTCATAATTTAAGTCTGTAACCATTCCAAGTGCATGCAATATAATCTGAAGTTTTCAAGAGCTTTCCAATCTTTTAAAAAAATCAAAGCAAAGTTTCCAAAACATTTCAGTTTTTAAAAGCAAGCTTTCCTGTTTTTAAAGAAATGAAGCAGTTCAGTTGCAAAACTTCCAGTTATAACTTCTTTGTCAACATTTAAAGGTGAGTAAACAAATCTTCTTCTCAAAAGCTTAATCTATTTATTTTCTGGTTGCATGTGATTAAATAATTTAAGTAAGTTGTAAAAATGTTGCATGGATGAAATGTATGTGTGCATGTGTATATATGCTTGTAAGTGCTGTGTATATATGTGCAGAGCCTCTGTTCTGTTCTAACAGGCTCAGAAATCATTCAAAATTTCTTTTCTCTTCACTCAAAAACTTATAGGTCATAGTAATTGAAGAAAATATGTTTGTATTTACGAATTACTATTTTTAAAAATAGTTTCAAGTGAAGTTAGTAAGTATTTCTCTGGAAAGAAAGAATTTACAGTAGAAAATGAAAAATCTCTGGAATTCGACTGTCTTGAATTCATGTTTTACTTATATTATCAAATTCGACTTAGGAATTGATGAATTTTGGTGAAAGTTTCGTAATTTTTAAGTTTGTATATGGTGAGAAATCTTGGGTTGATCATATTTTGGGTTTGGGTCAAATTCTGGTGATCGGCGATTGGAGGAGGGCCGAATTCTTGGCTGAAGCAAAGTTGGAGGTCATGGATGTTAGGAAAAATGGTGATAGGTTTTATAGATCACTGTAGGGGACGAACGACGTCAAATTAGGGTTGTCGAGAAGTTTTTGGATGTCGAGGTATTCGTTACGATTTCGTCGCCGTAAGGAGACCGGACTCGATCGCGTAGGGGGAAATCAAAGCAGGGAAGGTTGGCAAAGCTTTGGTCATGTCAGTGTGGATGATCGTGGACGAGTGGTCGTTGGCGAGGTGATTTGGGCGAGGGTGTTGGTTCCAGTTGGGTTGTATTGCTCGATTTCGTTTTCACCATAAACTTCGATTGCTGGGTGAACGTGGGTGTTCGTGGTGTCATCGCCAACGTGATGGTGATCTTAACTTCGTTCGGTAGTGGATGGAATCGATGTGCATGTGCACGCGAGACTCTGGTATCAGTTGAAGTTGTGGAGTTGGGGAAGACAAGGGTAACTCGGGTCAGACTCGAAGTAAATCGCTAGAAGACTCGAAGAAATGAGGATAGTAACTAGCTCGGGAATTTCGTAGGAATGGCTCGGGTGTTCATTCGTTTGTCTCGAGTTGTTTTCTGGTTACTGACCAGGTTTTAAATTATAAAATAAATGTCTTATTTAAGTTAAGATTTAATAACGGTTTTAAAATGAATTATTTTAAATCAATTAAGTTAAAAGTGGGTTAATATGTATAACCTTTATTTTAAAGTTTATTTTACATAAACTTAATAATGTAATTAAGTGGTAAATTAAGAAGATTTAATGTTTTTAAAGAGTAAGATAATTGGTTAATGATAATTTATTTTAAAAAAAATTATTAAATAAAGATTTAAATGATAATTAAGAGTTAATTACTTAATTACATAAATTAAGGTAATTAATTAATAAATAATTAATGAATGTGATTAATTTAAATTTTATTAGTGAATGTGATTAATTTAAAGTAATTAATTATGGTATAATTAATTAATGAGAGTAATTAAGGATTAATTAATGGTTAAAGGATAATTAATTTATGTAATTAATTATAGAATTAATTACTTAATGTAATGATTAATTAATGTAATTAATTAATGAAGGAAATTAAAATTACTTAAGGTAAGTAATTAAATGATAGTTAATTAAACTAAGTAATTAAAAGTTTGATTAATTAAGGAAACTTATTAAGGGTTAGTTAATTAATGAATATGATTAATTAAAAGATAATTAATTGATATAAGTGATTATGAAATAATTAATTTAAGTGATTAATTAAGGATAATTACTGTAAATGGTTAAGAATAATTAATTTTGTGAAATTAATTAAAGGTTAATTACTTAATGTAATTAAAGTAAAATTAATCAAGGATGATTATAATTGGTTTGTAAGCAAGGTTTAAAGTAATTGAAGTAATTAACTTAATTCATTTAAGGATAATTAAATTAATTAGAGATCATATGGTTGATTAATCTTGCTATGAATGATTAAATGATAATTGTATGTCTTGGATTAGTTGATATCTCTGTTACGTGATATAATATGTTGGGTTAAAATAGTGACTCCCTGTATTTAAAGTTTGAATTGTATTTCATTTGAATAATTTGGGTTAAGATGACATTGAATTCGAAGAGACAGGAGTCGGGTATTAGTTAATACCCGAAACCACTTCGATTTGAAATCATCTAAAATTCTTTATAGATTGATATGTGAAACCAATAGGCTGGTTGGGATAAAATGAACCATTTAAACTAAGTTGGATACTTAGATATTGTTTTGTGAAAATAAGTGTTGACTATATAAGTTGTTTACTTGTAATAATGTACGAGTTACCCCGGGTTTTAAATAAGTTCTATAGATTGGAATTTCTTGTTAGATGAGTTTACTCACGCTGGTTTCCAGCCTGACCCGGGTGTTACTTTGATGTAATGCTCGGGTCAGACCGAGTATTACAGATTTTCAGGTAAGGACGTTTGGGAGTTCAGGAGACGAGCTGGATGGCAGGAACGTATGGAGTGTTTCTACTGTGTTATATTATTGTATATCTGAGGCTTGATAATTATGTATATCCAGTGTTTGTATAAATATGTAACTCTGATGTATTAAAATGTAATCGACAGATATAATATTGTTTTGTAAAACTGTTATCATTTATTATTATATTTTATCCGCTGCGAATGTGAGATGTTGATGTTTCTTCTTCTTCTTCTTCTGTTTCTTTCTTCTATCTCTTTCGTTTTCTTCTAACTATCTGGAAATTTCGGGTTCGAAATTTCCGGGTCGTTACATTTGGTATCAGAGAAGAAGGTTAAGCGAGAACCTTGGCTCTGTTAGGATTACTCGTTAAGGATAGGGTCAATGGTACCCTAGAACGAGTTGAGTATATATATATATATATGAGAGCGTAATTGTTATTTTCTTATATAAGGATTTTAAATGATTTTATATAAGAATATATTTTGATATATAAAATGATATTTCTTCTTAATAAATATTAAGGTAATCGGTTGTTAATCATTGGAATTAAATAAAATAATGAGAATTAAATGATAATGGTAATACAACCAAATTGAAATTAAATGAAGATAAGTTTGAAATAGATCCAAACTAAAATTAAAATCTTGAATTTGTAGAAGTGTTTTCAGAATAAAAATACTAATGAATTGATTTCCAGATATGATAATCTTAGTTATTATCATAAATGGTTATTGTGTTAATAATGAAATGTTGTAAATAATTAAGCAAAATAAAATGTTTTAGGGGAGTAAAACATTTAGGCAAGTATGACTTGTAAATTGAAGTGGGTTTTAAATTGAGAAGTTTTAAATCTAAGTCCAGAAAACTTGAAATAGTTTTAACGAAATTTGTTTTGAATTAAAAACCAAAGGTAGTTTAAAATTTAAGGTATAACTTGGTGTGTAAAGGAAATAAATATGTAAAGATGAGGATATACATAATATCAAAAATGATTTGAAATAAACTCTAAGTATTGAGTTTTAAATTTTTCCTTGGAATGTGATATGAAAACCCAAAGTAATAAGTTTTTGAACTTATAAGTGGAAAGATTATTAATATGAAGTTTAAAATTTGAAAGGAGAATTAAAATTGGGCAAAGTTGTTTGAATAAAATTGAAGTGAATTTAATTTTGGGAAAATTAAATAAGTTTAGAACAAACAACTTGAATTTGAAATTTCATGATGAAATTGGAATTTAACTTGGAAAGTTAAATGGTTGATTTTAAATTGGAGTTATGAGTGATCTCAAAATGGGTTTGAGATCTAGAAATTGAAAATGGATAATAAATTAGAATCTGAAATTTAATTGTTTTTGAATCCTTATTTGAACTTTATAATAAGTTAAGTAAAGAAAATTTTAAAATGGAATTTTGGAATTTGGATTCAGAATTAAATGGTTTAAAAGACTTAAGTTGTTAAATTAAAAATAAAGGTTGATTTGATTTAAAAGTAAGGGTTAATTTGACTTAAGGGATTAAATCAACAATTAAAATGTTTAACTCGAATTTATATAATTCGAGATGATTTTAAATTAAGATTTGAATAGAATTAGTTCAAATTGAAATTGATTTGGATTAATTTTAATTGTGATTTAAGATGGATAAGCATAAGTTTAAATGGAAAATTTGAATTGAAATAATTTGAAGTAAAATTGAAGTTGAATAAGTTTAAAAATTCAAGTGGGAGATGATTTGAATGTGGGATAGAAATTGAGGATTTATTCAACTTGAATTGAGGTTAAATCAATTTCAATGGAAATTGAAGATATTTAAATTGGAATTGAGTTAATTTAAATGGAATTAGAAATTTAAATTGAATTGATGGGGAATTGAACGGTTTGACTCTGGACTATTTTCAAAGTAAATTGTTTTAATACAAATATATTTTTCCAAACTATTTACTATTTAAATTTTCTTCTTAAACCCCAAACTATCTTATACTTATTTTACAATTATTTTGGAACTATTTAACTATTTTGAAACTGTCTTATAAAGTAATTACTATTTTTCAGTTACTTATATCTAATCACTATTTTAAAAACTATTTTGCAATTATCTAACTATTTTATAACTACTTAACTATTTTACAGCTATTTTACAAACTAATAACTATTTTTCAACTACTTATCTATTTTAAACTTTTTCAAGCTATTTTTAAATTTAAATAGGTCAGAGTTCAAACTGTTTGTAATTGAAGTAATAACTCAATGGTAAATGGAAGCAATTGAGAATAAGAGAATAGAATTAAAGGAAATGTGGATAGAAAGGAGAAATTGATTTAGCTAATAATCAATAAAGATAAATACGAAGGATGTACGTATATTATTCTATTCGCATAATGATTTGATCCAGATTCGAACACAGAATTTCGAGATAGTATTATCGATCCGAGTTAGGATTTTTCGCTCGATTTTCGACGGCGAACCTGGATATGGATTTTTGATTGGTTCTGGATATTCTCTATCATAGCTACGACTATGCAAGGAGAATGACGGATTCTGGTCAAGAAACCAGATCTGAGTCCGCACTAGGAAGTCGGGTGGACGATACTAGTTCGGAAGTGAAATTTTGTGATCGATTGAGCGATCAGACTGATATTGCGTACGGATGATATGTGTATATCGTACGGTTTTGAATGAAATTGATATTGAAGTTGTGGATAAGGATTGTAAAATGGTCTTTGAAATGAAAAGTATATTTGTAAAATATAATGGAATTGGATATTTCTTTGGTTGAAATTTACTTTATGGGGGTAAGTAAATGGTAAATAACTTTATAAAGAAATCAAACTTGAATATTTGATTTGGCAATAAATAAAGTTGTATTTTGTAATATGATAAACTTCCCTTATTAAATCTAGCCAGAATAAAAAGGGTTTTGAAATAATTGAAGTATAAAAGAGGTTTTATACAAGTTTGAAATGATCCAAAGATTTTCAAAGTTATATATATCTATATCTATATATATATAAAGCATTTTATGAGAATGATTTTGGAAAAGGTTTTGGGAACCTATATAATTTGGAAAAGGCTTTTGATTTTTGGAAAATCAATTTTGGATTTTGAAAAGCCTAGTTTGAGAATTATCGATTTTGGTAATCGATTTTGTGTAAAGGAGATTTTGATAAATCATAAAGGGTATGATTTGAAGATACTATAAGTATATAGTATAAAGTGTTTTGAGAATAGCTCTGGGGAAAAAGGCGCTTCCTTGAAATGAACTTCTCAGGAGTACCACTGGGTGGTACTGCCTTGAGCCCCAAGGGGGGTTTCTAAAGTTGATCCTGTGAGGAGTCCGGACAAAACTAGTTCCTGAGGATTATTTGTGTAGCGAAAGTCGAGGGGCTGGTGCCCACAGAGGCATTTGAGTTATGCTGTGACAACAATTTAACTCAATGTCACTGCGATCTACTGCAGACCATAGCGAAAGTCATGTGTGCCGCTGAGAGCCAACTGTCTACGTTTGATTTTATATCGGTAGACTGTGACACTATGGTAACATAGCGAAAGTCGTTTGTGCCGCTGAGAGCCAACAGTCTGCGTTTGATTTTATATCGGTAGACTGCGACCTATGTGGGAGAAGTTTCATTTTGACAGCGAAATCGTGTGTGCCGCTGAGAGCCAACAGTTACATGGACTTTTGCTGCGACGGCAACGTAACCCTGGGATGTAACTGCGATCTGTTGTGGGTTCCATGCTGTTATCAGTTACATGGACTTTTGCTGCGATGGCAACGTAACCCGTGATGTAACTGTGACCATGGATGGGGGTGATGATTTCCAGAGCATTCTCACCAAAGATATTTCCTCTATTTTCAAAACCGTTTCTATATTTCATAAATTATTTTCCAATTATTTTCACTGGGTGTTGAAAACGGGTTTACCAAGTACTGATAGATTTTCAGTCTTACGCCTGATCAACGTATGACCGAATTTCTGTAAGAACAAGGATGGACTGGTTGAGACATCGAGTTATAAAAAGTATTTTTATAAAAAATATTTTGATAATATTATGTAAATTTTTAAAAATGTTTTGAAAATTTAAATAAAGAGAGTTAAGAGTTAAGATGTCTAAGGAATAATTTAACTGTAATAAAATTCTTGCTTCATTCCTTTTCGAGGACGAAAAGATTTAAAGGGGGAAGGAATGTGATATCCCGGATTTTCGGGCATCAGATAATTGAATAGTTATCTGATTTAATTTTTAAAAATACTGATTTATAAATTGAACAAATTTAAATGTGATAATCTCTAAATTTAAATTATTTTAAATAGATAAAATGGTTATTTTCAAATTTAAATAACCCAATAATAATAATATGATATTTTAATTATGGTATAGATTAATTTTTAATAAGAATAATTATTTTAATATATTTGGGTATAAAAATATATGAACAAGGCTTTTATTTAAGATAAGACTTTTGTTTTATTTTGTTTTCCTTAAAGAGATTTTGTAATAAATTTAGGTAATAAATTTAGGAAGTATTTATTTAATAGTAAATTAAATAAAAAGGTATATTTACACTTAGAAATGAATTAAATATATTGTATATGATTTTATTAGAATATAATTAATTTTTATTTTATTTTTCTTTTAAGGGTTTCATTTATTTATAATATAGGAAAGCATTTATTTAATAAGATATGTATTTATCTATTTAGGAAATAAATATAAAAGCTTTTATAATCTTTTAAAAAAAAAAATATAAGGACAAGTGTTAATTTTATATGCATCATAAATACATGTGTAAGATCATTAAGCAATGGTAGAGACAAGTGTCAACCATTTGTTTTATTTTCTTTAAATTTTTATTAAATCTAAATTAACTATATAAACTTCTATCTTTCCCTTTCATTTTCTTTTCCTAATTTCAGTTCAAAGACAAAAACTAAAACCAAAAGAAAATTTATCAAACCCGAAATGATCTCCAGCCCAAAACTGAAATGATCCTCTCAAACAAAAAAATATACAACCTGAAATCATCTCAAACCAGAATCAAATCTCTCAAATTAAAACCCTGCAAATTCATTTCTTCGACCAGAAACAACTTGAAAACACTCCTCACAACAAATCTGCAATGTACAATCATGACCTGTAACCATGTTTCTGTTTCATAATTTAAGTCTGTAACCATTCCAAGTGCATGCAATATAATCTGAAGTTTTCAAGAGCTTTCCAATCTTTTAAAAAAATCAAAGCAAAGTTTCCAAAACATTTCAGTTTTTAAAAGCAAGCTTTCCTGTTTTTAAAGAAATGAAGCAGTTCAGTTGCAAAACTTCCAGTTATAACTTCTCTGTCAACATTTAAAGGTGAGTAAACAAATCTTCTTCTCAAAAGCTTAATCTATTTATTTTCTGGTTGCATGTGATTAAATAATTTAAGTAAGTTGTAAAAATGTTGCATGGATGAAATGTATGTGTGCATGTGTATATATGCTTGTAAGTGCTGTGTATATATGTGCAGAGCCTCTGTTCTGTTCTAACAGGCTCAGAAATCATTCAAAATTTCTTTTCTCTTCACTCAAAAACTTATAGGTCATAGTAATTGAAGAAAATATGTTTGTATTTACGAATTACTATTTTTAAAAATAGTTTCAAGTGAAGTTAGTAAGTATTTCTCTGGAAAGAAAGAATTTACAGTAGAAAATGAAAAATCTCTGGAATTCGACTGTCTTGAATTCATGTTTTACTTATATTATCAAATTCGACTTAGGAATTGATGAATTTTGGTGAAAGTTTCGTAATTTTTAAGTTTGTATATGGTGAGAAATCTTGGGTTGATCATATTTTGGGTTTGGGTCAAATTCTGGTGATCGGCGATTGGAGGAGGGTCGAATTCTTGGCTGAAGCAAAGTTGGAGGTCATGGATGTTAGGAAAAATGGTGATAGGTTTTATAGATCACTGTAGGGGACGAACGACGTCAAATTAGGGTTGTCGAGAAGTTTTTGGATGTCGAGGTATTCGTTACGATTTCGTCGCCGTAAGGAGACCGGACTCGATCGCGTAGGGGGAAATCAAAGCAGGGAAGGTTGGCAAAGCTTTGGTCATGTCAGTGTGGATGATCGTGGACGAGTGGTCGTTGGCGAGGCGATTTGGGCGAGGGTGTTGGTTCCAGTTGGGTTGTATTGCTCGATTTCGTTTTCACCATAAACTTCGATTGCTGGGTGAACGTGGGTGTTCGTGGGGTCATCGCCGACGTGATGGTGATCTTAACTTCGTTCGGTAGTGGATGGAATCGATGTGCATGTGCACGCGAGACTCTGGTATCAGTTGAAGTTGTGGAGTTGGGGAAGACAAGGGTAACTCGGGTCAGACTCGAAGTAAATCGCTAGAAGACTCGAAGAAATGAGGATAGTAACTAGCTCGGGAATTTCGTAGGAATGGCTCGGGTGTTCATTCGTTTGTCTCGAGTTGTTTTCTGGTTACTGACCAGGTTTTAAATTATAAAATAAATGTCTTATTTAAGTTAAGATTTAATAACGGTTTTAAAATGAATTATTTTAAATCAATTAAGTTAAAAGTGGGTTAATATGTATAACCTTTATTTTAAAGTTTATTTTACATAAACTTAATAATGTAATTAAGTGGTAAATTAAGAAGATTTAATGTTTTTAAAGAGTAAGATAATTGGTTAATGATAATTTATTTAAAAAAAAATTATTAAATAAAGATTTAAATGATAATTAAGAGTTAATTACTTAATTACATAAATTAAGGTAATTAATTAATAAATAATTAATGAATGTGATTAATTTAAATTTTATTAGTGAATGTGATTAATTTAAAGTAATTAATTATGGTATAATTAATTAATGAGAGTAATTAAGGATTAATTAATGGTTAAAGGATAATTAATTTATGTAATTAATTATAGAATTAATTACTTAATGTAATGATTAATTAATGTAATTAATTAATGAAGGAAATTAAAATTACTTAAGGTAAGTAATTAAATGATAGTTAATTAAACTAAGTAATTAAAAGTTTGATTAATTAAGGAAACTTATTAAGGGTTAGTTAATTAATGAATATGATTAATTAAAAGATAATTAATTGATATAAGTGATTATGAAATAATTAATTTAAGTGATTAATTAAGGATAATTACTGTAAATGGTTAAGAATAATTAATTTTGTGAAATTAATTAAAGGTTAATTACTTAATGTAATTAAAGTAAAATTAATCAAGGATGATTATAATTGGTTTGTAAGCAAGGTTTAAAGTAATTGAAGTAATTAACTTAATTCATTTAAGGATAATTAAATTAATTAGAGATCATATGGTTGATTAATCTTGCTATGAATGATTAAATGATAATTGTATGTCTTGGATTAGTTGATATCTCTGTTACGTGATATAATATGTTGGGTTAAAATAGTGACTCCCTGTATTTAAAGTTTGAATTGTATTTCATTTGAATAATTTGGGTTAAGATGACATTGAATTCGAAGAGACAGGAGTCGGGTATTAGTTAATACCCGAAACCACTTCGATTTGAAATCATCTAAAATTCTTTATAGATTGATATGTGAAACCAATAGGCTGGTTGGGATAAAATGAACCATTTAAACTAAGTTGGATACTTAGATATTGTTTTGTGAAAATAAGTGTTGACTATATAAGTTGTTTACTTGTAATAATGTACGAGTTACCCCGGGTTTTAAATAAGTTCTATAGATTGGAATTTCTTGTTAGATGAGTTTACTCACGCTGGTTTCCAGCCTGACCCGGGTGTTACTTTGATGTAATGCTCGGGTCAGACCGAGTATTACAGATTTTCAGGTAAGGACGTTTGGGAGTTCAGGAGACGAGCTGGATGGCAGGAACGTATGGAGTGTTTCTACTGTGTTATATTATTGTATATCTGAGGCTTGATAATTATGTATATCCAGTGTTTGTATAAATATGTAACTCTGATGTATTAAAATGTAATCGACAGATATAATATTGTTTTGTAAAACTGTTATCATTTATTATTATATTTTATCCGCTGCGAATGTGAGATGTTGATGTTTCTTCTTCTTCTTCTTCTGTTTCTTTCTTCTATCTCTTTCTTTTTCTTCTAACTATCTGGAAATTTCGGGTTCGAAATTTCCGGGTCGTTACAGTTAGTTTAGAATATTTAGTATAAATTTGTGAGCTGGTTTTTGTTTTAAACTTAAATGGTATTAAAACTTGTGGGTTTGAAATTGCAAAATTCTTTTGAAAACAAGTTTGAATTAACTATCAACTTTAATTGGTTTTATGTTGATAATTAGATGGAAATTTGATTTTTGTGACAAGTGGAAATGTGAATTTGGATTGTTTTGATAAATGAACAATTCATTTAGTATAATCTTTTTAAATTGTGAGAATAATTTTAAACTTTATATATATCCCAAAAATTTATTTTGGTGGATAATCAATAATCATCTCTTGATAATGAAAGAGACTAGTTATCTCTTCCAAAATGAGTTTTCAAGTTAATTGTTTTAAAGTAGATTTTGGAAAGTAATGGAGATATTTCCACTTAATAAAATGTATTATGATGATTACATAAAGTTGATCATAATTTTATATGTCTTAGCTTTCTGGAAAAAAAGAAAATCATTTAATAAATGATTTAGCAAAAAGCTTTTTTGAAATGTAGTTTGAGCTTAAAATAGTTTGGGTAAATTTCAAAATTTTAAATTGAGTTAAAAGCTGAAATTTTGTTTGGAAAAAGTGTTGTACTAAAACAGCGATAACTTGAGATTTATAACTCTAAATGAGTCCAATCGTTTTGTAAATGAAAGAGTTTTCAGTAAGCTGTAAAGTTTTTTTACCACTTTAAACAATTTTGCTTTTTACTGAGTCTAAAATGGGTTTGAAAGTAAATTTAACATAAATTTCAAACCGTAAATCCAATTTTGATGATCTTTATATTGTTGGAAAGCTTAGAATGAGTAGAAAAACTTTCATATTATAAAATATTTCAGATTTGGTTGTTTGATGGGTCAAAACATGTCTTCTTTACAACAGGTCTAAAATGAAATTGATCTATTTCCCTTAATAGTTAAGTGTAGTACTTCTTGTTTATGTACATGAACTATTATCATCTGTTTGAGTTAAGTACAGGTGCAAGAGAATAGTTGGAATATATTTTGAGCAAAAAGATTATATATAAGTTTGTGCAAACTCGCTTTAAAATGCTAAAAAGAAAGGTATGTTTTCAGATTAATTTTAAGAGTTAAAAGGTGGTATATATTGTGTTTCCGACCTAATGGTTAATGTATATTATATAAATCATTTTTGTAATATTGTATACGGCCCTCCGTACAAGAGAGACTCCGCCTATTTTTCCGAAAATTTCTAACACTTAGAAAATATGAGAAAAAAAATATATATGTTGCAAACTAGAGAATACCTATGGAAGAATTATAGAATAAACAACTTAAACTTTATTTACTCTATTGAAGAGTAATGAATTTAAATTTAAAATCTATGTAAGAAGTTTTGAAAATTTTCAAATGTTGAAAATTGTGGTTATAATTATAAAAATATTGAATTTTGAAACTCTAAGAATTTTGGATTGAGAGTTTATACATATATTTTAGTTCCTTGTGTTTATCTTACTCTCGTGTTATTTTCTAACGACGTGCATTTATGCGGTCGTTTGAGTATGGTGGCATTTGAAGAAACCACCTTTTGGTTGATCTATCTTGCCTCTTTTGTGTCTATCTTGTACCGGTGTGGTTCCTTCCGTAGTGTCATACGGAAAATCATATCGATAATCATTTTGTTGGTTAGAGTTCGGGTTGGAGTTGTGCTAAATCCTAAACCTACTCGAGGAGCTTATGAGAAATCAATCTCATTCGATTGGTCCTTTGTGTAGCATCTTGTTGTGTTCTCATTCGAAAATGAGACGCCTTTGAAATCTTGTGTGTTGCTCGGAAAATTCAATGGTTCGCTAATTCCAATATTAGCACTTTGGAAACCATAGAATTAGTCGAGCAAGCCTTATCTTGGTTTTCTACCATTCTATTATGAGAGTGAGAGAATTTTTACTCGAGCTTGTCTATCTTTCTTTTGATTGATGAAATTAATAGGTTGAACATAAACTCTTCTTTAGAAATTGCGTGGACGCAATTTTATTAAGGGGGGAGTCTGTAACAACCCTGGTTTGGAGATTACCTATCAATACTAAATTATAATGATAATTATAATTTAATATTGTAAATTAAATTAAAATTGGAGAAATTAAATTGTTTATTTAGAATAAACAATAAAATTGGAATTAAATTGTGAAAATAAAACTTAGAACTTTATTTTATTTTGTTAGGAGTGATAATAAATGGAACATGGGCTTTAAATAAATAAAATGACTTTATTTTAGAGAAAATTCAATAATTATATTAATTGTTGCCCAATTGCTTCTTTTAATAATTTTTAAAAGAAGTATTTGATTTTAAGGTGTTTTATTTAAATAAAAGGTGGAAATTGGTTTAAAAATATGTTTTGGTTATAAATTAAGTTTGGGAATGGTTTGAAATATTTTTCTAAGTGAGAAAAGTATTTTTTTTAAATTTTAAAAGTAAAAATATAGACTTTTGCATTTTATTGCGAAAATAGTGCATTTTTGTGAAATAAAGGATTTTAATAATAAAAATGTTTTAAAAATATAAATTTATCTTTTATATAGTGTAAAATATTTTATTTTATAAGTATACAAGTCTACATATTTTTCTTATGTAAAAATATGGAGAAAAATGCATTTTTGTTGTGTAATTAGTGTAAATATGAAGCCTTTATATAAGTGTGAATAATAAACTTTGGCCATTTATTTTGTTTTAATTTTTGGAACCCATTAGGCCCATTAGTGCTAAACCAGGTTTGAGAAATGAGAAACATAAGTCTGTACGTTCATTTCCCTCATCATCTTCTTCTTTCAGCCAGCAAACAAGAAAAATAGAACCCACCTTTCTCAAAATTAAAAATCCAAAATTTCTTCAAATCAATTCAACAAATTACAATATTTTTCAGCCTAGAGTGTTAATACAAAGGTAATCTAACTCCAAACACCACAATTTCATCAAAATTTCTGATTTGTGAAAGCGGTTTTCTAATTTACTGTATGGTTGTTTTTGCATGTACTGTATATTTGTTCTACAGGCTCTACAAGCTTATAATCAAGCAAAAAGCTTCCAACTTGCAACCTAAATCCGGGTATTTGCCTCCATACAGCAAGGTGATTTGTAATTCTCACAAATCCTAGCCGAGCCAAGCTCAAAATTGCAAGAAACTGTAAAAATTTAGCTCTGTTTGTACATTTCTGTTGTTGTCTCTGTTCAAAATCAGTTTCATATTGCTACTTTGGAATCCTGTAACTTTTGATTCCGGCAACGAACTGATGCCGGATTTCTTTCATTTGGTATTTTTCATGTTGATCTTGGTCTCTGCAAATTTTGGTTGAAAAATATTGTCATTTGGATATTCAAAACAGTGGTAGAAAATCAATACAAACCCAGATTTTTGCCTGTACATATTTTGTTTCTGAGTTGCTGCAAACATAGCCTGAGTCCATGTTTGAGATAGCATTACCCTTTCACTTCTTACAGGAATTCATCGATTGTTTTTTATTTGAATGATAAAGTTTTCTTCTATATGCATACCAATTTTCAGCTCAATCAAGGTTGTTTGGTCCTCTATTTCATGCTTGAAAGTTGAACCCGAGATGGTTTTCAGGCCAGTACATTTCTGTTTTTTAAACTGTTGCAGACATGGCCCGAGTCCATGTTTGAGATAGCGTAACTTTTTTTATTTCCAGTCGGAATTCATTGATTCTTTTTTTGTTTAAAAGCTGAAGTTTTATACTACATGCACACCAATTTTTAGTTCAATCAGAGGTCGTTTTTCCACTTGTTTCATGTCCGAATTTTGAACCCAAAGAAGATTTCAGACCTGAGTATTATTTTGCCTATGCATTTTTATGTTCATTTTCCGTCCGACTTTTGACTTTTACTTCATATTTTTGTGATATTTCTGAATTGTTTTGAGGGCTATGATGCCTATCAATTGGCTAGCCAAGTTTTGATGAATTTGAAATTCAAATTTGAATTGAATTTGAATGACGGTTTTGAGTGATTTCTTTGATTTCGAGCACGGATTTTTCCAAATAATTTTGAAATAATTTTTAAAATTTACGGGCATTTCAAAATAATTAATATATAATATTTTAAAGTATTTTCAAGTGCTAAATCTATTTATTCTCTATAATAAGGGAAATTTTCAAATATGGTTTTCAAATTGATTTCGAGAATTGGTTTTCAAAGCTTGTTTTCCAAAGTAAATTATTTTATATATAAATTATGCGTTTTTGCACATTTCGAGCAATGAGAAGGAGAATTAAATGGTTTGGTAAAACACGTGGTATGGGACACGTGCGTTTATCTTATCGGTTAATTCCCGACTTGTCCGTTTGATTGTTTTGACCTTCGAGTCGATTTTACCGATGAGATGAGGTAAACTTTTTACTACTTTGAGCGTGAAATTTACTAGCGGTTAGTAAACCGTTTAGTGCGAACGTGTGGTATGGGACACACGTTAACGCTGTTCGGGTTCCTATCCGAGAGTTTGTGACACATTTGCCATTGCGGCGTATTTCCAGTAGTGGACCTTCGAGTCATTGCCATTGCGGCGTTTTCCATTGCGGCGTATTGCCATTACGGCGTATTTGCCATTGCGGCATATTTGTCATTGTGACATATTTGCCTTCAGGCGTGGTACCATATTTGAGATCAGTACTTGGCAGGCTTCAGCCAAAAGCACATGCAAATTTTGAGATGTTTTCATTGATTTCCCGAGTGTATCACCTTTTTCATGGTTGGCCATTCGAGCCATTTTACATATGTGTGTATATATATATATGTATATATATATATATTACCTTATGGGAATTTGAGTTGCCTACACTGGCGTTATTTGAGATTTGCCTTTTTGGGGTTATTATTGAGATTTGCCTATTGGCGTTATTACATGAGATTTGCCTTTTGGCGTTTATTTGGGATTATATTCTCCTATGTTGGAGAGTTATATTTGATTGCCTTGTGGCGTATTTTTGAGATGGTGATTTCTTTGAGATTTCTTTGAGTTTGTCGATATGGCGGGTTTGGGGATTTCTCCTTTTTATGAGTTATATTTTCCCTAAACCATTATTGATGATTTGTGATATGCCGATGATATGAGGCTTGCTATATTTAGCGTTTTATGGATTGTTTTATCTCTTTTGAGATTATATGTTTGTGTAAGTGATATCATCTCATCACTTAAAGTGACCATACCATACTTATACTCATGCTTATACTAAGAAGAACATTACCCTTACTCTAATGCATTTATTACTGCTTATCCTCTTAAACTGATATGTTTGGCTAGACCAACCAGTGTATTTTATACTCGAGGTTAGACTGTGTTGTTTCAGATTAGGTACATTTGGACTTAGCCTATTATGTTTCCGCATGAACTCTTTTCTGTTATCGTCTTTTTGATATAGTTTTTGAGTAGTCCTTTTATAGCTGCTTTGATATGTATATTCTTTTGACTCATGTTTATATTGTGGTCGTCATACCACATATGTGATGTATCATCTTGTATACTCTGTGGTGTATCTGTACATGTGTATATATGTGATTATCTGTTATTCTATGATGTGTTTAGCATTTGAGTTGTTGTATTTTGTTTTGATAGATCCTATAGCCACCTGTAGTTTTGTATTAAGCATTTATTGGATATGTCGATCACTTGAGTTAGAAAAAAAAATTTAGAGCACTAATCGACGTATTAAATAGATATTTAAGACAAGACTATAGATGGTCGCTCCTAACCAGCCCTATTCTGCGCATTAGCAGACAGTATTACCCCATAATACTCTTTGTTAATGTGGATCTCGGGGTGGGGCGTCACAAATATTTTAGCCAAATAACCAATAATTTGAATCTTTATTTTTCAATAAATTATATCATAACAACGATTATTAATCATCCCAAATATTTTTATTTTATGATATTTTTTCATTTCAATGTAATAAAATGAGTTAAACTATAAAATTCAATTATTAAATACCATTCATCAACTCAATCTATTTTTAATGTTTAATTCGAATCCATATCCTTATAGTATTTCATACAATTAATGTAAATCACCCAATAAAGCCAACAACATAGTATAATATATTTCATTCAACCAGTTTTAATTATTGATTATTGATGTAAAAAGTTATATTTATATATAAATATTAACATGTGTGTGTGTATAATCATAATTTATATCCATCAACCACTTATGCTAACCATCAACAATTATGGAAACAATCAACTATTATTCCGAAATGGAAATCATAGTAATAGGGAAGGCAATTTATCACTCATTGATCAAATAGTTAACAATATCAACTTCTACTGATGGTAATTTGAGCATATCAATCTACCAAGCCATTATCGTTATATAATCAAATTACACAAGTTAAAATTATAACAGAAAAGTTAACTCACCAAATGAAGCTAGGAAATTCCCAAAACTTCGCTGCTTTAGCGCTACATCAACATTCCTAGATCCTTTCACATTTACATTGCCACATCTCCTTCATCCATCTGCCATGACTCACGCCACTAGAAAACTGGCAGCCATCATGTCCTGGCATAAAACCCAACCCTCACACCAAAAATTCGACGCCGTCACCATCGCATGCCAACCACAAGCCTTAAACCGCACGCACACAACCTCTAATACCCTATTAGCCATCATCATCGTGCCTCCCCAAATCTATAAGTAGCCTCCATCTCGTCGCCATTGCAACACACAGAAGACCAAACGCTCACGCGCAAGCTCCGCCATCATCCCCTAGGTCGTCGCCATGGTCGCCTCATCACTTGTGCAATTTTTTTCCGTTTTGTATTAATTTTGATTTGCTGACTTTTATTTTTTTTAATATAGGGCTAGAGCTAAGAACAAGTAAAATGGGATAAGTATGAAACGAAGGAATAAGTGTGAGCTTGAGTGTATGGGCTTTGAGAAGGTGGTCCAACAAGAATAAAGGAATTGTCAATTCAATTTTAAATTCAGACATACCCCAAAATAACTTTGAACCGAAGTGTTTCACCCATTTTAAATACAACTCAAGATTTTTTATCAAAATTTTAGTTTATTTTTATAATCATTTTTCTTTTATTAAAATATTGCCTTTTAGTTTTTAACAAATTTAAAATAATTGTTCTATTCTTCAAAACAATTCTGAAATTTCACAAATAATATCTATTTTGCCAAAATAAATTTTCAAACAGCTTTTGGATTTTTAAGACACAATTTAAATTTCAAATCTGCGTTTCAAATCAATATTTTCCTATTATTATCAAATAAATCAAAAAAATTAAATTTTGTTGGACTAAATTCAATAAAATATTCAAATAAAATCATTACTTTATTTATCCATATAAAATATACTTATCCAACATGTAAACCCAATTTAAATCCCAATTCTGAATTTTATAATCAAATATTTGAATTTCTTATTCCGATTAAGTTTCCAAAGTCCATTTTAATATATTTATTATATTTTAACTTTGAATAAGGATGTTACATACTCCCCTCTTTAAAGAAACTATATCCTCGCAATTTACTGGAGAGTGTTATAATTGACTTAACCGATAACATTAATAATCAAATACAATATAGATACAACCTAAATATGTATATATCTATTCGCACTCATGAACTTAAATGCACATTAAGTCAATCCATTCAATTCAGTAATCATACACATTCACCAAACTTTTTATTAATTTTGTAGGGTCATCTCAATAATATGCACATCATTCTTTATTACGCTTTCACTACATCACTCTAACAAAATCTCATATAATCTTTATTGCTTGTGCAAATTTATCTTATCATAACAACCATACACAAGAAAAGTAGACACACTATTTCATTTAAATGTATCACATAGTATTATAAACTTAGTGATCAATAGACGTACAAATTTCAATAGCACTGTTGAAAGTTTTCTTTAGTTTCAAAATGTATAAAATTTTCAAAAAATCTTTAAGTGACCAAATTTTGAAATTTTTTGGTAGAGTCTACTTTGTACGGAGAGGATTTTGAACGATTACCATATGAATAAAAAAGTATACATGATCAAACATCAATCAAATTCACAATATATATTATATACCTAAGCATAACACATACCTTATTTAGCATTTTTAAGTGAGTTCGCTTAATTTTATGTAAATATATGCCAAATTAAAGCCATATAGTCTTTAGATACCTATACTTAACTCAAATCAAAACATATCTCTCATATACAAGATACAAGGATTTAATAAGAATTGCATTATTAATTAATTGAATGATATTTGCATTCTTGTTAAACCTTTTTTGACTAATTTTAAGCTATCGAAAACACAAAGTAACGTAATAGTTTCAAATGTTGGGTTGTAGAATTACTCATTAACTTCCAAAATATATTTTGAATTGTGTAAATATAAAGCTCAACATATGTTACGAGTGTTTTATTAAACTATGCAAATTCTTATACGCTATTTAAATATGTAGCCCACTTTATAAATCCATAGTTTATGCCTAGAAAATTTAAAATTTTGCAAAACATTCAAAACAAAACATGTTCCTTATTGTCATAGGTTTACAACAATTATACAATCATCAAAAATGGATGCGACATTTGAAAGTTAGGACCAAAATAACATAGTGGTACAACTCTGAAAATATACGCGTAGGCTAGAATTTTTTATTCTACTACAAACATGTTTTAACACTAACAAACTTCAAACTTTTAAAAAGGGACGGACAAGAATTTTTTCCATTTCAATATATCTTTCAGATGGAAAAAAATTCATCAAAACCGGACCATAAAATCAAAAATTTTGTCCTTTATGATAAAACAAATCAACATGAGTTATTTCAAATTACTTGTGTTTTTAATATATTTCACAAATTTGAATTTAAATATTTCCTAACTCTTTTTAAACAATCTTTTATATCTCAATTTAGTTAAACTCATCTTCTCAACACTTAACAATTTTGGACATCAACTAAATTTTTTTGATCGTATTAATATATATATATATATATATATATATATATATATTGAAAATGGGTTCAAGGCTTTATTGATTTGGACTTTGCAGCCCAAGCAAGTACAAAGTTAAAGCACATAAAAATGGAGATAGGAAAAATATATCTACCCTATGACTCCCTAATGCCAACAAAACCACTTTCTACTAAATTGTTCCATCTTTGCATCTTTTTCTTGCCTCTTAAGATCTAACAAGTCCCACATGGCGGTTCAAAAAATCAAGGACAAATTTTCAAAAGAGGCTGTTTTTCAAAACCATATGCACAAATAGGCCAAGTTGAAAACAATTTGCAGATATAGGCTAGTTTTGCCACCTCAGCGATGAGGTGGCATTTTTTTTAAAAAAAATAACACGGGGCGCATTTGTGAAATGCGCCCCTTGTAATTTACACTGGCGCATCTGCCAAATGCGCCAGTGTAAATTACTATCTCCAAACCAGAGAGCTGAAAGCAGTACCTCTCATTATTTTCACTCAAACTAAAACATTCTTCTCCAACATCCAATTCCGAACCTATCTTTCACTCAGCTCAAAAATTGATCAACATCTACTTAAAATCACAAAATATACAAGGATTGCTAGTCGGATTACTTCTATCAGCTATTTGGCATCAATTTGAAGGTAAAATTATATTTTAAACTCAAACCCTAGCTCAATTTGGGGTATTTTTATATTCTACTTTTCACATGTCTCTTCTCTCATTTTTATGCTTTATTATGTCATTAGTAGTTTTGTAGTAATTGATTGTTCTAAAATTCTTGTGTAGTATGTCGGATTTCATCCCAATTATTTGCTACTTTGATGGAAAATTGACTGTAAAAGAAAACAATACACCGGTATATGTTGGTGGTAAACAAAAAGGTTCAAAGGTTAAAAATTTTTGCTCCTACCATGAACTAAAAGAAACGGTGTATAGGGTGACAAGAATTAATTCACAAGAGTATGATGTAAGATTAGTAAGCAAGTGGGTTACTGATTCTGGATCTTCTGCTATCGACGTAAATGATGATGAAGATGTCGATGCTATGTTTTCTGTTAATATGAAAGTGATTGAAGTATTTGTAATAAAAGAGGAGTTGAGACATATTGAAGATGCAATTACCACTAATTTGAACCAACATTCTATTCAAATTCTTGGTACTATTCCGAGTTATCCTTATCAGAGCAATCCAAGTCCAGTATTTCCTACCTGTGTGAATACAAAGTAAGTAATTTTGTTAAAGTTTTATATTCGAGTAGTTGAAATTTATAACGTTTTGATATTTTAAGTTCGTTCACTTGAATCATGTTTCTAATTTTGAATAAATAACTGCAACTTGTAGGTCGACGTACTAGAGATGGTAGGAAGAGGATTGGACGATATCGGACATGGTAGAGTACCCGAACGAGAAGTTCAACCACGTTGTCTTAATTTTAAGAAACTTATTGACACACTACTTTTTAGAAATCGATTAACACGGCCAAGCTCTTCCGAACAAGCTATGCAGACTAGAGAGCGAAGAACTAAAAGAAGGCAAGATACACACCAATCGCAAGACGCTGGACCTTCTCAACCCCCACCTACTCAAGACGATCCTACTCAACCATGAGTATTCCTATTTTTATTTTCTTTTGTAACCGAACTATTAGTTTGCTTTTGTAACCGAACTATAACTTCTACTTTAATTTGAATGTAATCGAATATTAATTATGTTATGCTAGAATTTATTTACTGGTAGTTTTATTTGTTTGCTTTTATGTTGATAAACATTTGCTATCATTTAAGATTGTTCGTTTGGATTTGAATTTTATGTATTTGGATTTGAATATGAAGCTTGCTGTCCAGGTTTTAGACCTGTATTTACACTGGCGCATTTGGCAGATGCGCCAGTGTAAATTACAAGGGGCGCATTTCACAAATGCGCCCCGTGTTATTTTTTAAAAAAAAAATGCCACCTCGTCGCTGAGGTGGCAAAACTAGCCTATATCTGCAAATTGTTTTCAACTTGGCCTATTTGTGCATATGGTTTTGAAAAACCGCCTCTTTTGAAAATTTGTCCAAAAATCAACTTTCTATGCTTGATAACCCTAAATCCATTCTCGTTAATACCTCCTTCTCTTCTCTCTTAGATATGGTGAGTATATTCCCCTTGATTCATTTCAAACTTAACTGCATGTCAATCTTAGCTAAGTCATTGACTAGTTTCTCGCTTTTTTCTACCTTCCTGAAACTTCTGTCGTTGCACTTCTTCCAAACATGTCAATCTACGGTCATTAAGGCTATACTGGTGACTTTGGCCACTTGATCTGACCCATTCCAGCATTACTTTAGGTATAAGATTCCATCTTTTAACTCTTTAACTGAATCATCATTAGTTAGCTTTAATTTGAAGTTCTTCCATATAGATCTATCAAATTCACATTCGAAAAATAGATGCTTGTGGCCGTCTTCATGTTTAGCACACAAAATACTATTTTTTCGGTAATAACACCATATTTTTGTAACATATCCTTCGTAGCTGGTCTCCATATGGCTGCCATATAGGTTACAAAGGCCATTTTTGGAAGGAATGCCCTATCCCATACAAATTTGACCCATTCTAGAACTGGGTATTTGATTTTAATAGCTTCCCATGATGTTTTGGCTAGCTATGAATTCCTTGCTCATAGTTTATTATGCCCAAATGTCATTTTGTCTTCTGCATAAAGGAATGTATTGTATTTGACCTTTGAATCAAGCTATAATTGAATAGTTCTCTATTTTCCATTGTTCTCTCTTTATAATGGAGCTTATAATCTAGTCCAATTCATCATAGGTATAGAAAGTATCCAACCTAGTATTTTTTACTAAGATTTTACCATCTAACCATGGGTCAAACTATAGACTGATTTCATTTCCTTTTCAAATTGACTTTCAACCATCTTTCTAGATCATCCCTGCATCTCAGAATTGTTTTCCATGTCACTAAAGTGTTATTGTCAATCCCCACGATCCATAAATTTCCATTTAAGTACTTCTCTCATAAATGAAGCCCCTAATTTTTTTTGATGTGATATAACTCTCCATGCCAATTTCAAAGCAACTCATTTCTTTTAGTCTTTCAGATATTTATGCCCTACACCCCCTTCACTTTTTGGTTTGCACATAAAATCATAGCTCACTTTATAAAACCTCCCTTCCAGATAAAATTAGCACAAGTTGAGTTGATTTTATTGATTGATACCTCTGATCTTTGAAAAGTTTGCATCCAAAACCTCACTTTAAAAGTAATCACAGTGCGAACAAGTTCAGTTCTTCCTATAAGAGATAAGAGATTAGGTCACCAACCTGAAACTTTTCTCTTATCATGTTAATCAACTCTCCACATTCTCTATCATTAATCATGTTTGAACACAGTGGAACCCCTGGATACTTTAGGGTAGAGTATCCTCTTTAACATTTAAAACCTGCAGTATTTCTTCCCTGCCTATAGCATATTTACTGAAATAACATCTGGTTTCATCTCATCCTCTTTAAGTCTAGCCACTTCTTCCAACTTTTTAAAAATAACTTTTAGGCTTTGAGCTGATTTAACAGTAAGTTTGCTATATATTAGTATGTCATCTACATAGAGAGGGTGACTTACTTGAGGGTAAATTTTATAGACTATCTCTGTATCTTCATGTGACAGGCCCGTTCCATTTGTATAATAAAATAATCCATTGCTACAACAAACAAATTGGGTGAAAGGAGATCCCCTGCCTTAGCCCCGTTATGTTGGTTATATAGCTTTTAGGAACTCTATTAATCAAGATTGAGAAAGTTGGGGCATTGATACACTCCACAATTAATGTGATGAACTTTGGTAGAAAACCCATGCACCTAAGCATATGGATAATGAATTTTCTGTTAACTTTATCATATGATTTGTAGAGGTTTACTTTGAGACAAAATTTGCCGCTTCCCTTCTTATTAAAGTTTCTAATCAGCAATGAGCTAGTAAATAATTTTATGAAATGCTTCTCCCTTTGTAAAAGCATTTTGACAATCTACAATTATATCTGGCAAGATTTTCAGCATTCTATTGCAAACGACTTTACTAAGAATCTTATACCCCACATTACAATAGGTAATAGGCCTACATTCCTTTATACTTATAGGCTTTTCCACTTTTGGAATAAGACATAGGAAAGTATGATTAATCTCTTTCAGTATCTTACTAGTATCCAAAGCTTCTTGAAAAGCATTAATTGGTTTATTTTGCAGTTTATCCCAGTGCAACCTATAGAACTTTGACCCCGGACCATCTAGACCTGGGCTCAAATATATATAAATGGACTTCAAAGCTTCTTTAATTTCACACATTTGGATTCTACTACATAAGTGTTCCTTCCTAGTTTCATTCATAATGGCTGTGCTATGAAAGTTTGGTAAGTCTAATGTATATTCTCCATTATACAATTCCTCATAATATGATACTGCTCTTTCTTCATATTTTGTTAGATTACTATTTGAATGCCCTAGTTCATCAATGTTGTTGATAACATTGTTACGATTCTTCCTTATTGACGTTTTAATATAGAAGAATTTTGTACATGCATCCCCCTTCCACTAGCCACTTCTCCTTTGCTTTTAGTTTCAACTTGTTACCTAAACATGCATTGCATCTCTAAGCCTACCATGCAAATTACAGTAGTTTTGAAACAGATAGCCATTGGTTAGGTCTATGGCCATTCCTTTCTCAGCTTAATTACATTGTTTTTAGATTAAAATTGATGTTGTTCTCCTCCTTGTCTCTAGTGCCGTTCCATTCTCTTAGCTTGTTTTTAATCACTTTGATATTCATCACTAGCTTGTACATGTTATTGCCCTCAACACTTTGTAGCTCATCAAAGTTAGTAACCTTGTCCTAAACTTTACAGTCATGCCAATGGTTAAAATATCTAAAGGGTTTATCTTTAGATTCATCATAGTTTTCATTAAGTTCAATTAAGAGTGGACAGTGATCACTTGTTGAGCTAGGTAATGCAGTCACCCTTAGATTAGGAAACATGTTAATACAATCTACATTAACTAACTAGTTTGCTAGAGATAATTTTTACATGGCCTCTTCTCCATGTGTACTTTGGCTCTGTCCGGAATGCTTCAGTGAGATCAACACCAACAATGCATTCATGGAACTGTGCTACCTTGGAGAGTTTAAGGGTGAGCCCACCTTTCTTCCCATTTTTTTAAACACTGCATTAAAATCTCCTAGCATAATCCACTACTACTGTATACTTTTGGCTAATTCTTTTATCTATTTCTTTTTTTTACACACACAAACATGTTAAAATTAGTTTAAGCCCACCAAAATTGCTTACTTCTATATTAATTTGTTACCCTTCCATTTTAATGACTGCAATTTTCCATATGTTTTTGTTCCTTCCCAATCATCACCTAGAATGTATTTTAACAACTCTAGACTATCACTTACTAACTCGTTCTTAAGTACATCAATTAATGATGGTTTATATTTTATTCTTAAGTCAAGGAGGTCTAATTACCTAGTGTCGTTATTTAGACCCCTTACATTCCAAATTACTATAGTCATTTGGGAACTGGAGCTTTCTTCGCCTTCCTCAATTACCTAGGTGCAGCTTGCTCTACTTGCACTTCCTTAGACTTCTTCCTTACGTGTTTGAATTGTTATGTGTATGCTTGGTTTGGTTTTGTGTAAGTTCTCTTGTCTTTTTCATTTTGTTAATCTTGCTCTTCTTCACTGGATTCTATTTGAATTCCTAAATTTTGGATTTCTTCTATTATTTTAGGTAGGTTCTCTTCATCTTCTTGGGATGTCTTGTAATAGCTTATAAATTTAAGAAACTAATATAAATGGTATTTTAGTAATTTTAATTTAGAAGGGAAAAATGGTAATTATAAAAACATTTGAATCAAATGATGGGACTTATGCCATTGCATAGAGCTCATTTTTCTAGTCAGAATGTTATACTGGTTTGTCCGGATCAGAGTCCATATGAAGGAATTACACAAGTTTTGAAACTGGCTTAACCCGTTAAGGTTTGAATTTGAAATGGGTAGTTATTATTTTCTACTTCTCTCTCTCTCTTATTAGTTTTTGAAAATCACGTACTCTTCGTTTCTTCTTCTTGACTCCGTCATTCACTTTACCCTCTTCCTCTATCTTCTCATAACTTTGCTAATCCTCAAGCAAATTCAATAAATACATATACTAAATCGATCAACATGAGAATAGGAGTCCGATTATACAATCTATTAGGCGATTCGAGGATCTTGGAAGGGCTGCATTTTCAAGCCAGCGAAGATTGAGAGGCTGACTCGAAGATTTCTAGGGCTAGGCGACTTGATTTGGTGGGTGGAAATCATCTCCTTCGATTATTATGCCTATATACAAGTATATCATTCTATAATCACTATTAGGGTTAGAAATTGAATATATATATATATATATATATATATATGTATATGTATATCATGTAGATGTAATGTATATATTATTCTGAAATAATATAAATGTTAATTACTCTAAATTTCAAAGTAATTGTTAGAATTAATTTTATCGGATTAAAGTGTTTAAATGTTGAAATGATTGAATTTGGTGAAATTGGTGATACAGGACGATTCCATGAAGTTTAACAGGATAATGTATAGTATAATGCCCTAAACAAGCAGAAAACATTAGAAATCGGAAATATGAAGATCAAGATGAAATATAGCGGAGATTGGTGAAGGAAAGGCTTCTGGCCCCAAGTAGATTTTCTATCTGAAGCATACATCGGTCCATAGGTGTGTACACACCAGTCGGTTGGTGCAACTTGCAATTGGCGGTTGAACCTAGGCTTGTCTAGGGTTGAATAAAATATACAATTGTTTATCATTTTGGTTTATATGCAACGCGAGGATCTCATATGATGTTTATATGGGCATTTACCAAACATTGTATAATATATTTTATACATGTATAGATGTGCGTTGGAGTGTTAGCATCGTTTAACTAAAGCTAGTATGTTCGAAAACTAGTCTTTGTTTAACTAGTTTTATGTATTTGTGTTTTGTTAGACTACGTTTGTCTAACAAAATCCTCGTTTATAATCAGTCTATTTTTAATTAGTTATGGTTAGGCTATGTTTACCTAATCACTACCCGTTTATAGCTTAGTCGGTATTTAACTAACTTATATTTTATATGCTACGTTCCACTATATTATGATATTATTATCACGAAGTAGTTTAGGCTTAGATATTACGTTTATTATGTCAGGCTAACTTTGTAAATGCGAATGAGACAGGTTGGGATATGGCTTTGTTTAGATGTAGCCTTTATATAATGTTATGCGAACATATTTGTAGTATATTCTTAGTAGTGTTTTTCACTCACCAGACTCATGTCTGACCCCTTCCCCATATGTTTCCTTTTGATTATGGATTTATAGGTTATGATGGTAGTCTTGAGTAACATGGATGGTGCATGTGATGATGGGAGTGCTTATGCATATAGTGTGTTGTATTTATCACTTGACTATATTAGTATATGATGTGTTAATATATATGTATTAGGATTTGATCATATTGTACTAAGATATGATTTAATATTTATTATATATATCATGTTTGTTTCCTTCCACTATGAAATTCTAAAAGTTTTGGTTAGTTAGTTTATATAACTCTCTGTATACTATATGTTAACCATAATGATCCACCATTTTCGGTTTCTACTCATTTACATATGGAAGTATAAAAAGGTAGACTGTTACATTTGATATCAGCGTTAAGGTTAGGACGTATTGAGAGAGCTTACTAACATACTTTTATAACCCGTATTAATAATTGAAAGAGGGTATGTGTATATGCCATTTGCTTTGGAGTTAAGTTTATCATCTCTGTTTACTATTTTATAGGAGTTTTGCTAATGAATCCTAATTTACAAATTGAATAATTTGACTGAAACTAGCATTAGAGAGGAGGCTATAGAGATACCAGGAGTGAACATTCCATTGTGATTCCACTGTTATCTACAGGCTAGGAACCAGGCTATTAGTAATACTAAAGTTCCTATGTCTTCAGTAGAAGGTGTTATAGCTACTCAGACTCCCGCTTTGAATTTTATGAAGTTGTGCAAAGAGTTTAAGGGATTGGGAGGTAAAACATTTAAAGGGCTCGAGTCATTTGTGGAAACGCATGAATGGATTCGTGATTGTGGTAAGATTTTTAATTTGCTTCTATTAAATGATAGTGTTAAGAGAAAGCTTGCCTCTTGGTATTTAAGTGGACAAGCACATAATTGGTGAGAATTTGTGGTGACTGAGGGTAACAAGGAGGAAATTACCTCGGTTGACTTTAAAAAAAAATTTGAGGTAAAGTTTATACTTAAAGTTGAAGGGAAGTGATGCTGGAAAGGTTTATCAACCACCATCAGGGATAAATAATTGGGAAGGAGTATATAAATAAGTTTAATGAATTGGTGATGCTTGGATTTGAGCTGGTGGACATTGCATTGAAGAAGGCTATGAAATTTGCAAAAAAGATTGAATTCTCCGTTAAGGGAATCGACACTTATTCAGAATCCAATGGAAGCGACATTAGAGAGTTTAGTGGAAGCTGCATTATTGAACGCTGCTGTAGGAGTTTCTACAAAACAATTTAAGAAGGATATTTGTTTAGGAAAATGTAAGGAAGGTAGAAAGAAAGTGGCCAAGTTAAGAAGTAAGATGTTAGGTGTAAAAGATGTAATATGAGAGGACACGATGTGAAGAACTGTAGATTCAACATCTCGAAGATTAAGTGGTATAGCTGCAATCAGATGGGGAACATGAAGGGAGAATGCCTGACTTTGGCATGGAACTGAAGGTGTGTTATTGATTTTGTTTTGATAATTTGTGATATAAGTTTGTACATTACAGATACTCATACACGGCTATGCATGTTTATGGATATGTCGTGTATGGTACGCGGTACGTGAGTGTGCATATTGCATTTTTTGTCAAGAATTTCAAGGATGAGATTCTTTTATAGGAGAGAATGTAATACCTCGAAAATTTTAGAAATTAATATAAATGGATTTTAGTAATTTTAACTAAGAAGGGAAAATGGTAATTTTATAAACATTGGAATTAGATAGCAGGAATTAAGCCATTGCGTAGATCTCGTTTTTCTAATCATAATGGTATGTTGGCTTGTTAGGATCGAAGTCCATACGAAGGAGTTACAAGAGTTAAGTTGCGGGTCTTGAAACAAGCCTAACCCTTTAAGGTTTGAATTTTAATTAAATAGTTATTGTTTTACCACTTCTCTCTCTCTTTTAATTTCTAGAAATCACGTACTCTTCATTTTCTTCTTCTTGACTCGATTATTATCTTCATCCTCTTCCTCTGTCTTCTCACAACTTCACCAATCCTCCATAAATTCAATAAATAAATATACTAAATCGATCAACGTGAAAAGATAAGTCCGATTATACCATTTATTTGGTGATTCGCTCGGGGATCTTAAAAGGACTGCGTTTTTAGGACAGTAAAGACTGAGAAGCTAAATCGAAGATTTCTGGGGCTAAGCGGTTTAATTTGGTGAGTGGAAATCATCTCCGTCAATTATATGCTTATATGCAAGTATACTATTATACAAATCCTATTAGGGTTAGAAATTGAACATATATATAAAAAATTATGTAGATAAAGCATACATATTAATTTAAAACAATATAAAGGTTAATTACCCTAAAATATTATCAAAGTGATGATTAGAATGGATTTTATTGGATTAAAAGTGTTTAAATGTTGAAAGGATTAAATTTGGGTGAAACTGGCAAGACGGGATGATTCTATATCATTTAAGAGGATACAAATGTATAGTATAATGCCTTAAACAAGTAGAAAACATTAGAAATCAAAAATGTGAAGACCCAGATGAATTGTTGTGGAGGAAAGGAAGCCATAAGAAGATTTTTTTGCCTGAAGCGTACACTGGTCTACTAGTGTATACACATATGCCGATACCGATGCAACTTTGTGACGCCCCAGCTCCAGTGATCGAAATGTTATAGGGAGTTTACTATTTAATAGATCATATCAATAGGCATGGAAGGAGCGATATTAAATAATACATTAAATATACGTACTCATTTTAGAAAGAAATTAGCTTCATCACGCTTTTGCAGTTCGACGTCGTGTATTTGCAGTTTGAAAATATAAGTTGCTGGAAATTTATTAAATGTTATAAATATAATAGCCTTGATAAACTTCATATAATTGTTATATAATGATGATAGGTGATTTATAATAATTTTATAAATATATAAATTTGTTTTATAAAAATATACAAACTTCATCGCATTTTGGCAGATCGACGTCATATCTTTACAGTTGGATTTTAATATTGATTAATATGGTTTTATAACTTAAATAATCTTTTTTAATTATTTAAAAATGATAATAAATATATTTTCATTATTTTTTTACAATACATATAGTTTAACTAAAAAGTAAAAATATGACCGGATTTCAGATTTCGGATTTTCAACGGTTTAACGAATAGAAGTTGTAATAGAATATTACATTGTTGTTTGTTGTCTTATGCACATATATACACATGTATATACATGTCATACATGCACATACACTTAAAAATATACATATATACATATTACATACATCTACTTAAGTGTGAACATGGTTTGTGCTTAAAAAAGCAAACTTCACCTCACCATTAATGCACATCTCTTCATCTTTTCCACCTTATTTCTGCACAACCAAGGCAAGGGGCCAAGGAGATGATGGAAGTGATGGGCATATGGAGAGGAGGGGGTGCGTTTTCAACATGATGGTAATGGGATGGGAGGAGAGATATTTTCTAAGTAACTTCATGCTTAAGGTTTCTTACCTTATAAATACACACATGCACCTCTCATAATTCACTACACATCACATTTCAAGTTTTCTTCTTCTTCCTCAGAGCTATAATGGCCTCCTCAAGATATTTAAGCTAAACACCTCCCCCTCCTCCTCAAAGTGCATGGCCAACCACCCTACATCCACCATGGCCGAGCTCAACCCTCCCAAGAAGCATGGCCGAGCACAAATGAGGTCGACGAGCAAGTCCAAGAGGTTCTGAAGCGAAGAGAAATGCTGTCGGATTTATTTTGAGAAGTTTTGGAGCGGATAGCTTAATAGCAAGAACACACTTTTAACTTGGTTTATTTTAATTCTAAAAAATATATATGATTGATGATATGATTGCTTATATGGTTGTTTAATATGTTTGGATGATGATTGGTTGAATACCGATTGCCTATATCAAGTATATAATAGCTTGGATATGATAAAGTAGGATTATAATGATTTATGATTTGAAAATCATATTTGTTGAGAAATAATGGCTATTTGAATTAGCCATAGATATCTTGTGAAAAAATATCCATGTTAAGACCAAAATAATATGTTTATAAGATAAGTTAAGCCCCACTTTAAATCTTAAACCAAAAGGATATCATTTTTGAAAAATGAAATGGTTTTGGAAAAATAAAGAGGAGTATTTAATTTATTTGGGAAAAAGTAAATCAAATGGTTTGATTTTTAAAATAATAGTTTAAAAGGTGGAAAATACATGGAAAAATATCATATGGTTTAATATAAAAGAATTTTGAATTAAAAAGATGGAAATTAAACATTATAATAATATAATAGTTTAGAAGGTGGAATATCCTATCGCTTTCCCCTCGTCTCCCCATCGCCTCCCACCTCGTGTCTTCATCTTCTTCACCTCATGCCTCCGAAGAAAAAACCAGTGGTTGTATCGCCAGATCCGGTTGGGTCTTTAACACGATCTGGTACTTGCTTCTCTTCGACAATTATTACTGTTGCGTCTGTGCCTTCGTCAATGTCTGCAATTGTTCGTTTGCGACTGCGGCATTAAATCCAGCGTCAGTTGCGTCTCCGTGTTTGGGCGCTTTGGTCAACCACCTTGTGTCATCAGCCGAGGTAAACCCTCTTTCTAGCCTTGTAAACGAATTGGTTTCCACTAAAAATGCTGCTCCTCTACTGCCTCGCAATGCTTTTGAACCAGGTGAGCATCCCCTCTCCCCTCTATTAGCCTCAGTGAACAACGAGACATAGTCTTATGAAGTGGTTGGTTTGGTCGATAATGAAATTGGGATGAGAGTGTTAACTACTGAGCAGTCTGAAGCTCGTAATATGAGTGGAACTGGAGGACGTGATTTTGAAGTGCCGGGGCTTAATTCAATCCCGTTTTGAAATAAGCAACCATGCACCATTGGTGTTTGACTAAATGCCGCTTTACCAAAACCTGTATCATCAACCCACTGTGCTGCTGCCCCTGGAAATAGCAACAGTTCGGTGCCTACTCCGACATTATATGCTCCTTTATGGATGTCTTTGTTCACCAAATTGCCTATGAATGCGGGTGTTCATTCATCACGAAGTTTTGATAATGTTGAGATTGATGGTTTTATGGTTCCTCCGAAGGAATTTTCAGATGCTGGAGTTTATTATTGGAAAAAGTATTTGGTTGGTTTCTTCCTTGATACCAACCCCACTTATCACCTTGTTAAAGCTTGATGCAATTAGGTTTGGAAACCGAGGGGGGTTTGACTGTTCATTATGATAATTCTATGTTCTACTTTAAATTCACCCGCTCCGAGGAAAGACAGCGTATTCTGAAAGCCGACCCAATTCTGATTGAAGGGAAACCGTTCATTATTACTACCTGGAGTCCGTCAGTTGATCGGGCTATTGATAGGGTTTTATCTATTCCGGTCTGGGCATACTTTTCCCACATCCCTTCTGTTCATCAGCCGCTCATTGGGATTGATTGGCTTGCTGGCCTTGTAGGTAAGGTTATTTGCTATGATGCTAACACTGTGGCCAGAAAGAAGCTTATGTATGCCAAAGCACTGATCGAAATAACTCCTGACAAACCCTTACCTTCGGTGTTAAAAGTCAGACTCGATGAGGGCCATTTTGCTGAGGTCAGAGTCCGCTACAGTTGGAAACCAGAGATTTGTACTTCATGTCAGTCATTTGGGCATCTTGCGGATGCATGTTCCAGATTAGAATCCTTTGGCCTTGTTCCTATTTCTAATCGATTACCACTCCCTCGTCCTCTGGCTCGGAAATGAGTTCCAAAGGTTGTGCCACCCTCATCTGACCCGATTACCCCTATTGTTGCTGTTGCCGAGACACCTACTGATGACGCTGCTGTCGGTCCGCCATCTCCCAGTAAGTCATTATCACCGATTGGGGTTGATACTACTTCTTTGACTCACTCTATTATTTGGAACCCTGATGAGCAGACATGGCTACATGTACCTTCTGATATGCGGTACTCTCCTACGACTGACACCTATTATGCCTTTATTAGCGATATTGAGGGTGAGAGTCGTATTCTTACATATCACATTGAGGGTGAGGGTCTGACCCTTACTAGGGTTGGCGAGATCGGCGAGGCGAACAAAAGTCATTTTTATGATGTTAGTTGGGACAGGAAATTTATTTACTCTCCAGATTCTATGGGCTACAATCTGATTCTAGCTACTCTATTCTTCGGTTGTTCGCATGTTTTTGGTCTAGTGTTGGGGGTAAGAGGTGGCAGTTCCTCCTCTTCTGAGGGTGCTTAGTCTTGTTCTATTTAGTAGTCTAGATACCTTTGTCTAGCTCTTGTGCTTTTATTTTATATGGTTTAGTTTCTAAACCATTTTAGCTATTATGTGCATGTACAGAACACCTGTTTTTCCATTTTTATACAGTGGCACGACCCACTATAAAGCCGGCTAGCCTTGCTAAAAAATGTATTAAAGATATGAAATAAAGTGAAAATGAGATTTTAGTAAAGTAAAAGAGTGAAAATTTTATTTAATATAGTTTAATATGGTACTAAAATGATTTAAAAGTGTTTCAGAGAAATTTTAAAAAAATTGACTAAAAGGTGAAAAATAAGCACGTCCCATTTCGGCAGTTCACGATCTGAAAAGTTAAACAAAAGTGTAGGATGAAATATAAGTCGGAATTTATTGAAATAATAACTTTTTGGACCCTTATAATCAAGGTTTTCAAATGAAAATGAAAAATGAAAATTCCATTTAATAAAGTTTGAAATATGTCCAAATCAGGTTTTCTAAATCGTTGTGTTTTGGCAGTTCGTAAAATATTGTTTTCAACACTTTAAAAATGGATATTTTTAATCTTTATAAATATGAAATAAATTCCATAAATATTTTAAAATGTTTTAAAAGGGATTTGAGTTATAAAAATGGACATATATATATATATATAATGAAATCGGTGTTTGATCTATAAAGCTTTAAAATCATTATTCTTCGGGAATTTAGCAATGGAATTTGACAACTTTTGAATAAATGTTTTAAACTTAGGTTTTTTCCCGAATCTTTTGAAAATGTTTTTAAAATAATTGCACAAGTATTTTAAAAGGTTTAGAGTCGATCAAATAACTTGATCGCCTTATGGGTGACAGAGAGATGGTCTCTAGTTTGGAGTTTGGGAAACCAGTTGCCTGCTCCCCTTAGCTATCCGGACTGGCTCGACGGAGGGGATAGTTAATTTGATTTACTCAGACCATCATTTTCTTAAGATAAAAGAAAAGAGATTTGGAGTTTTCCAAAAGTTAAACAAGATTTAAAATAGGTTTTGGTTGTTATAGAAAACATTCTAGCTAAACTCTGTATTAAATTCCGAGAAGGGAGCTCATACTATACGTATGAATTTAAAAGGTGATTTCACTGTTATTCGATGAATAGTACAAGTTGATTATGGAAATTAGTATTTAGTATAATTAGTATAAAATTTATGGATCCCTTTTATTCAATACTAATTGGTTTGGGTTTACAGTAAATGATGTCTTAAATAACATTGTTTTTAACCTATTAAAGATATGTTTTGGGAATATGATATCACCGTTTAGATTGGAATTATACTAATATTAGAAGATGAAAATATTTTCCTAAGTAATTCAAAAGAAATGATTTGGTATTTCCAAAGTTAAAAAGAGGCTTGATATCCCAGAAATGATTTAAAGTTTATATCTCTGAAGAGATATTTATTGGGATGAAAAGATTTATAAATTAGATGATGTTTAATAATCACCTACATACTAAACATTTTTTATCGATGATTGGTTCGGAGAGACTGGGATCGAATTTGGATGATTCCTATCTGAAAACCACTTCAAACCAATATAGGCGTTCGAAAGTGAAGACATGTTGAAGATAATGATATTGAAGATGGTGATCTTTATATTGTAGGGTTGCTTGCCACTAACCTCTGGGGTGATTTCCATATTATATATATGGTGGAAGTAGTGCCTTCGTTCTGAAAATCTTCGATTGGCAAGGACTACCCGCTACTAATTGTATGTGTGATTCCTAAACACGATGTAGCAGGAAGAGTGCCTTTGGTTTGTCCTTTACCTGGACAACTTGTATGGACAAGTGTCTGACATTGCATTTTTAAAACCATGTACATTGTTTTTTACAAACGTACATCTGTTTGGTGGTGTAGGAGGTAACCCCTCTTATACTCAACACCCTTCCCTGAGGCGTATGAACTCGAGGTTGTACTTTTGTGGAAATCAATAGTGTGTTGTTAGAAATTAGAATGTGGCATTCTATGTAAAATTTGCTTTGTGAAAAGTAAAGCGCAACTTTGTGAAAAGTAAAGCGTGGCTTTGTGGAAAAAAAAGCATTGCCTCACGAGCCTCACATCCCGGAGATGATACGGGAAACTATATGGTCCGCATGAAATATTACAATATTACGGGCTATCGAATAATCACGGATAAGAGGTGTTGCAGCCTTAAAATTTAAAATGGAGTAGTGTAGTGGCTAACCTAAGACAAGTGAAAAGTCACCGGGCGCTGTGATTCATCGGTGTGGAACAATATAGTGTAGTTGTTAGCCTAAGGTAGGTGAAAAGTCAATAGGCATTATGATTGTCAATAGAATGTCCGCAAGGAAGGAAATGGCCGCTGGTTCTCTCTCAAGTTGGAAATCCAATTCCAATATGAGCTTTACAGTATTAATTGTATTCCCAAAATAGCTGTAATGCCTTGCAAACATTTTAGCTACCCCTTAGTATCATATACCCCGTGCTCGTGTATTGGTACCTTCTTAGTATATTTATTTGAAAAGTGCTTTCATACCCATTTCATTAAAGATAATATCAAAATATTTTAGTATAAAGTATTTTTGTTATCGTAAGGTAAAAACCCATCCATGTTTATATGCCGCATAGTCTTACGAGGTACCCTTTCTTTTCAAAAACGAGGCTATGCCATATATATTTATAATTCGTGTTTCTCACGCTGGTTTGCCAAGCCTAATCCGGGTATTTTTAATATTTGCGTCAGATTTGAATAGTTTCAGGTTTAGCTTTAGACGCTTGGAGTTTCCAAAGGAGAGCTGAAGATCTTCATCAACTTATGAACGTAGATTATATTCCCGCTGCATTTGTTCCATTATTTTGGTTTTTTCAGCATTTGTAAGGACAGGTGTTTACAATCGTCCTGGTTGAGCTTAGGTTAGACTCTGATATATGTATTTCAAATTTTCCGCTGTGAAGATTATTGATATTATAAATTATTCCATTTGTGTGAGATTATATTCTGTCTTTGTTTTCTTTTACTCTTACCAATCAGTTTTTCCGACGCTT
Source organism: Allium fistulosum (assembly GCA_030737815.1). Taxonomy (NCBI): domain Eukaryota; kingdom Viridiplantae; phylum Streptophyta; class Magnoliopsida; order Asparagales; family Amaryllidaceae; genus Allium; species Allium fistulosum. Next base: position 488,439,368 of record CM060905.1, on the reverse strand, counting down.
GAATGCTTAGCATGCAATATAGTGGATATATTAGTGTCAATTTTCGAGGGTCGAAAATCTCATTGGTTCCAAATACAGCACTGAAAACTCGACAGACTATATATACTCCAAAAAACCGTCGACTTAAAATGTTCATGTAATGATTCTTCATCCAACCGATCTTCAGATATATCAATAACTGCTTGAATTGTCTGATCTTTATCACATCTCTTAATAACCTTAATGCTACAGATCTTGGACTAAAGGCTGTAGTTGCTAAACTCAAACATAGCAATCTCCCATCCTAATATACATATCCTGTGGACGGCCCATGAAGCGAAACAGACCGATGTCCAACAAGAAGCTAACTTGGAAAACACAATACCTCAGTCTAGCCTGAGGCGTTGTCATATACATAACAAACCTCGATTCATGCTAGAAATCTACCTATGAGTATAATCATGCATAATAATAACATACAAGTGTGGTGTTGGGTATAATACATGACATTTCAATCAAACAAGCTGATATCACTCACACCACAAAAAATCCCGCCTGCAAATTATCTTCACAAATAAGTGTTAACTCCCGTGTCATGGCTCTATTCATCGTGACTCACGGCTGCAACTCTAGTGAATTGGGATATCACAATCTATCTATATTATATGAGTTACTTTTTGTTATATAAATTCAAAACATCATTTCAAAAGAACCACTTTACGAGGTTGGCATTCTATTTATACTTATGAGAAGGATAAATCATCTTCTAGAAATGTTAAGAAGGCTAATTCATCTTCTCAAGAGAAGAGTGGAACATCTTCTCATATGTGCACTCCAACATGATATGACATTGATGAATCCCCTCAGTTGATTTACCTTCTACATAGACTATCTTCCTTGGCAAGCCATTACCGTCTTTTACACTCGTATACTTCCAGTCAGTTGTGTTTGGCCCGCCCCTACATAATCCCTTTGTTGACTACCCTTCAAGTGTTTAGAGATGTGATAAATCTTACTGTGTTGTAGTCCACTTCAACATCATACCTCCATCAGGTAGTGCTACTTCTCATTGTTTGCACTACGCCTCTGAAAATTCCTTAATATCTTCAATAACTTCATATGTCCCGACAGTACATCATTTGGACATTGTAATGAGGGATAAGGTCGTCGCGATTCAGGTTATGGTCCTCGAATCAGTTTGCTAGGATAGAAACTAGCAATCTAATAGTTAATACCTCGTACCTTCTCGTCAAATGTTAAATTTCAATCTTTAAAAAGATTTGGTCTCTAAAACATCAAAAATGATGTTATATCCCAAATAAATGTCATGTATATATAATACAATTATCAAACAATAGTTCATTCAAGAATTTCAATTCGAACACGACAATCCATTCAAATCAATATAACTGAGATATAATATACTTACATCAATACATATCATGGATGGAAATATATACCACAATTCTATACATATATTTCTCAAATCAAACAAGTATTTAGAAATCACAAAAATTAATCCAATTCATCCATTTGAAACTTGTATTTCTATTATACTTGGCAATTTATTATATAAGCATATTTCACAAAATATTGAAGGCAAGATATTATTTAAATTATTTAAACTTAATCGAACAAGTTTCCATTAACTTAACCATGAGTATAACAAATTATGGGTAAACTAAACGATCAATATTTTGAATTAAATTCAAACAAATTCTTTATTTATCCAATTTAAACTCATATTCCATATTGTATAAAATATGCTCATGTTTTCTAAAATAGATGGTTTTTCTTTCTTTGAAATTGTACTATGAACACTTTTAGAGCTAACCAAGTATTTTTCAATATTCAATTCCAAAATCAATATAATAAATTTCAAACTCATTTATAAAATATTTTCAATAATATCTCAAACAATTTTACAAAATTCTCTTTATGGAAGAGCTTATATATTTAAACCATTTATGTCTTTTGGTTTAAATTCAAATTCAAATCATTTCTAGAGTAAATTCATTTTATTTTATAAAAGCTTCTCTAATATTTAAATCATAAAAATATTTACCTTATTCAAGCCAAATTCATTTTGGACAAGAATCACATTCTTTAATTAAAGTTTATTCCAAAATACAATTAAATAATTCCACTTTTAAATTTAAAAAATATGATTTATATTCCAATATATTTTGTAACGACCCATAATTGTCCAATAATTAAAATATTAAATTAATAAAATTTTGGAATTCAATGTTGTGAAAAATTAAAATTTAAGATTTATTAAGGAGAAGAATAACTAGAATGTAATTTTGTAATGTTGATTTAAGGCAATTGATAACTTTTTTAGTGTAATTCCAAATAATTGAAATGATTGTAAAATTATAATTGGTTATAAATCGTAAATAAGAAAGTAAACCAAATGTTGTGTTAATTGGTGAAATAATATGTAATTAATTTTAATTGAAATTGAATATAATTAGTGTTGTGCAGTAGTTATAACATTTGTTGTAGATATTAAATTTATAAATGTGATTAAATTAAGTAAAAGGCGATAATTGTTATTTGTTACCCATTTATTTAATCTGTTTAATTAAATTGGAAGTCAATTGAAATTAAATGTAATTAAATATTGCGTTAATATGAGTTAAGATGATAATTGTAAAATGTGAATGTCATAAAATGTAAAGTAATGTCAATTATATCCATGGGATAATGGTTGATTGAATAAAAAGATTGAAATCAAATTAGATCAATTTATTTGAATTTAAGTTATAACTAATGGATTATTGCAATTGAAATTAAACATTGTAATTAGTGCAATTAGAATTAATGAAATTTGTTAATTATAAAATTCGAATTGAAAAGGTGATTTAATTAATTTAATGATAATTTATTTAATTAACGTGAAAATAGCCATTTGTGCCATTGTCTCGGATTTCAACAAAATCGGTTTCATCGAATCCGTAACAGTGAATTATTGTAAGGCTTAAAGTTTCGTGGCGATCAGACTTGTCGTTTAATCGTACGGACTCGAAACGCGTAGAAATCAATTTAATCGAATTCAATTTTAAATAAGCTAATTTTAAGCTAACTTCTTCATACAATGGAATTAGGACTTGAAACCTGTTCCATTGAGTTTAGAAATATCGAAAACATCTATTTTGATATATGGGATGACCCACTTTTGTTTCGGAGGCAGAACGGGCTTTTCGGGTCGTTATTGTCAATTCAAAGAATTCGGGTGTTATTCATTCTTATCAGACTTTGTTCGTATAAGTAGATCTTTCTAAACCCTAGCAGCCTTTATATTCCTTATTTTAGTACATACAATTTCATCTGTATGCCTCTCATTCTCAATGGCAGAGACATATTCCAATTTCAAAACCCTATTACAATTTCAAAATCAAACTCATCAAAACCCTAACAAATTATATATCGTTTTGAAGCTCTCGACGAGCGTAATTCACTGGTGCAGTTCGTTTCTCGATCCGGATCACCATTTGTCCATAAATCAGTTATTTGTTCTCGGCCGTCCATAGGCCATAGCCTCGTTTAATGGTGGATCTTCGTCTATACGACGATCAGGGAGCGTCATGGCGTAGAGCTCGACGAATGGAGTCAATCCATACCGTTCGCTCGTGTCAGAGGTTGGTGATTTCGCCAGAAAAATGGATTAGGGTTCGAACCCTTTGGTGCGGCGCTGGCTCAGGTCGAGGTAGGGATGGTCGCTTGGTGATAGATGGAGGCGGCTGGACTAGGAGGGAACGATGGCAGGGTCAGATTAGGTCGTAGATGCATGTGGTGGTCGGAAAAATTACCGAGATGGTGGCGGTCGTGAGTAGCAGTTCCATCGCGATTCTATGAGATGTTCGGGTTTCTCGAAGATACGACCTAGGTGACATGGCCGTTTTGTGATGGTGATTCCTTTTTTTATTTAATTTAATTTAAATTTCAATTTTAAACGTTCTAACTTATATAACTTTTGCATACGAGGTTGAATTTACGCACGGTCTGCTCCGCTGCGATCCGAAATTCTGGACATTTTGAAACTGGTTTGGATGAATTCTGAGACTATTGAATTTTGGGCCTTATTTTGGATTTCAAATCGATTTGAAATCAAAAGTGAGTGTTTTGACCCACCCACAACTACTAAATTATCTTATGTTAGTTCAATTAAATTTATGATGTGATTAGAAGTTGATTGACTGCTGGTTGATATATTTAAATCGTCATCCCAGTTAAATCTGAATTTATTGAATATAATTTCCATTTAATTTAATATTAAATTTTAATTTTCCAGTTTATACCCGTTAATGATAATTAGTTATATATTAATGTTATTGGGTGATTTGAATGATGATTGTGATGGATGTTTAATTGTTGATATATTGGATGACTGGATGTTATGTTACTTTATATATTGATATCACACTACAAGTTCTTTATGGGTTGAAATGATACATACCCGAACGATCTGATAGATTAGGAAAAATCGTTATGGGTTGAAATGATAAACCGAAGCGATTTTATGGATTTTGAATGTTAATTCGGGATTGCGGGTTGAAATGATATATACCCGTAAATTAAAATTATCGCGGACTGAAATGATATGTGTTATCACTTGTCCATAGGGTAGAAAATTATATACGGACACCGGATTGGTTAAATTAAATGATTTTAAATCCTAAAATTTAAATTCAGTTAAATGATATTTTGAAGGAAATTTGATTTATATAAACTGAATTATTTTTGAAAATCCAAGTTTTAATGTTGAAATTGGAATTGGTTTAAATGGAAATTTTAAAGCTAGATTTGAAGTATAAATGAAATTTATCGAAATTGAGTTTATGAAATATTTGAATATTTAAACTTCGAAATCTGCTAAATTTGGAATTGTTTAAAATTATAGCTTGAACATGGATTTGAAATCGATATTGATTAAAGGGTTTAAAATGAGAATTTGAATTGAAAGAAAAATTTTGATTGTTAATTTGAAAGCTGGACATGGTCCAGATGTGTTGAATGAAAGGAATAGTTTAAGTTGATATTAATTTCAAATCTATTATTTTAATATAAAATGTTAAAAATATACTATTTTAAAAAATCCTGATTATTAAGATTTTCAAACTATTAAACTAATTTAATCTAATTTAAGCTATTCTAAAGTAATTTACCCATTTTAATCTATTTTAAATCTATTTAATCTATTTTAAATCTATTTAACCTATTTTAAATCTATTTAATCTATTTTAAATCTATTTAATCTATTTTAACTTTATTTAGTGTATTTTAAATCTATTTAATCTATTTAAATCTATTTTAAATCTATTTAAATCTATTTAAACTTTCTTAAATCTATTTAAACTATCTTAAATCAATTTAAACTATCTTAAATCTATTTTTAAGCTATTGTAGAATATTCTAACTATTTAAAAATTAATTTTAAACTATGCTAAACTATTTATAAATGTATAAACTATTTTCTAAATTTCAGATTGTGTAGAGTGTAAGTGTTTATATTTAAATCCTTGATTTTTAAGCGAATATGGTTAAATGATGTTATAACATAAGTTGGAATTTGAAATGATATTTGCTAGTGAAATGATATATTTGAGTAAATATGATGATTTTGAAATGAGGATTTAGCTAACCTATCTTATCGATATGATTTCGAAAGTGAATATGATTTGAAAGTGAATATGATTTGAAAGTGAATATGATTTCGAAAGTGATATGGTTTGAATTAAATATGATATTTTGATATCAGTTATGAATCGGTTTTGGAAATGTAAAAGAACTATGCGGTGTGAAATAAGTGTTTGGTTGTTAAAGAGACTGAGATCGGATATTGTGATACTCTCTACCAATACCGAAAACCACTTTAACAACTGTGTACGTGGTGGAGATTCCAGAATGAAGTAGGATGGTTTGACGAACGATTCTGTATGAGGTATTTACATAGCCCTGACTCCAGTGAGTCAGCTTGATGTGGCTAAAATAGGAGCCACGCCAGGCCAAGTGAGGTCGCACCTCATATCGGACATATTTCTTCGATACCATATTATGACTTTGTGATTGGTTTGGTGGCTACCCCTTGATTTGATTTGGGAGTGTGTTCCGAGGTGGGCGGTAGTAGCTGCTATGCATTACCACCAGTCCGGATCCGCAAAACGGTAGCATCCTACCTTGGGCATTGCCTCGCATGCCTTGTCACATGCCTTATCGCGACTTCTACGAGTTTGTTTTGTACCGTACCTATGGAGTGCCCTCTGGGTAAACCATCGGTTTAGTGGAGCTTACAGTACTGTATAGACTACGGGAATATATAAAATGTGTTAAAGGGGATATGGGTAACGCCTTAACGCTATTTTAATACTTTACTTTACTGTAGACATATTATAATAGCATATTGTACTACATAGTAGATAGTTTAACGGATCCTTAGGAGACGGTAATCCCGAACATCTCTTAAGTTACTACACTCACGTTAGATACTGGATAAGAGATGTCAAACCCCGTAAACATCTCCGACGCCATTACACTCATATTTATTTACTGTTGATTTAACTTATATAAGATCTTTTAGTTCTGACTCGAGTGTTTTGTCTTTTCAATTCGCTCGGGTCAGTCTGAGCTTTTCAGTGTATTGAAGACCATTTATCTCGGGAGGACGAAGACGAAGATCGTATACTATTATTTTCTATTTTATTTATTCCGCTGCATCATGTTGTTCCGCTGCATTATTTAATTATTACTGTTGTATGTACTCCGATCTGTATTGTAAAAGTGTAATAAAATGTTATTTGTAAACAGCTTCATGAACTGTTTATTTGATTATTATATTTTATCATTCCACTGTGAGATTCTGTGTTTGTTATTCTTTCTTTCTCTGCTTTTTCTTATTTACCCCATAATAATCTTCCCTTTTGAATGGTTTGAGTTTGACATGTGTGATTTATCGTCGATTTAAACCATCCAATACGGTGGGTCGTTACATATTACAACCATTAATACACACAAATCATCCATACTATATTATCTCTTGTATTTAGGAAATTAGACAACATTTCAAATTAAATTCCATGTAGTGCACGACGTATCGTCGTGCAAGGCACACAACTTTTTCAAGCAAAGGAAGTGAAGTATATATTATGATTCCATATAAATATATATATATATATTTTATTCCTATTATTTTATTTTCTTCTTTCTGTGCACTTGCGCAAAAACATGTGCGTTTTGCTTTCCTTCTCATGTGCATGGTACATGCACATGACCTTTTTTTTCTTTTCTTAATTCGTTGATTTTCTTTTTTGTGCATGGTTCCGTGCACACATCTCTTTTTCTTATTTTTTTCCTTTTTCTTTTCGTTCATGTGATGGAGACCCGCAAGCATGCATCCCTATGCTGCCTTGACTTCCTGCTTCCTTCGACCATCTTAGATCGTTGTGACTCCACCATCAACTATGATGCCTCTTGACATCCTCGCCAGCAACCACGTCTGGTGCCTTCCATTTCTTCTTGTGTACGCTCCTTCTCATTTCCTTGTCAGTTGTTTATCCATGGCTCCGCCTCCTTAGGCCATCAACGACCGAATCGAGATCATTATTGCACTAAGCTATGCAATTAGACCATACCAATACCTTGTGTTGTAACCCTAGAGCACCCGTTCACAATACTGACGCGGACATGACAGTGTCATTTCTGATCACCACAGACTTTGAAAACAAGGTGAAAGCTAGTTGATTTGTTCATCTCACTTACCTCTACATATTACATTTAGGTTGCACGCTCAAATTCATCTTAGATTTTGAGTTATAGGTGATTGAAGTTTTGAAAGAGATTATTGGATATGGATTTCATAATATTCTTTGTCATAATATATATTCCCATAACTTGTTTCATATTCTTAACACGGTTAAACTTCAACATGTAGTTTTGTTGATATATATATATATATATATTAAAGTTCATTATTAAAAGGATTATATTAAAAATGCATATTACTCAAATTCAAGTGTACACAGGAACAAGTCAAGGCTGAGATCAAGCATAGAGCATATTATACCAACTTATATTTTCCAACACAAGGTGAATTTAGTATCTAAAAATCTAGGGAATATCGCTACCACAATTGACACAAAGGTGATGTTTACAAGAACCGAAAAAATTGATAATTTTAGCATTACTAATTAATATGAATTTAGGTTAAAGGGATAAAGCTTCTTCTGAAACAAACCAATGCTGAAACAAACTAAAATTTATAGTAACTTGAAAATAATCTTGAAATGGAAAGAAGTATACTGACATCCTATTAACACAGCGATTTGATGATGACGAATTGGCTTATATTGATGAAGAAGAAAGTTGTCAGGGTATAGAAGATTTGTAATGACCCGGCATTTCGAACTATTCGCATCCGCACATGTTAGACTTGAATTGCTCAAAACAACAGATTATTAATTTATATTTGGCAAAACATAGCATATACAGTAAATAAATCAACCACAGAATCACAGACACAGAGTATTACAACAATAAGCAACGGAATAGATAAATAGTAGTTCATGAAACTATTATTAAACATCAGAGTCTGAAACAAAATACAACAGAATCTCAAATACAAATGAATCTCTAATATATAAGCAACTGACGAGTCTGAACATAAATGACTGGAATAAACTAAAATAACTGAAAGTTGGATAGATAGATCTTCAAGCAAAGCTCCAATCTCCAGAGGTGAGTCTCAAATGCTGTGACACTCAGTCTGACCAGAGCATAAAGCAAAATACAAAACACTCGAGTCAGGATTAACATTCTTATATCATTAAATTTAACTCAAGTGAGATGTCAACTGAAATACAAATAACTTAAAGGATGTTTGGGATTTTCATCCTCTAAGGATCCATGGAACTATCTACTATGTAGTAATATACGCTATTATAATATGTCTATAGTAAAGTAAACTATTAAAGTAGCGTTAAGGCGTTACACATATCACCCTTAACACATTTTTATATATTCCCATAGTCTATACAGTACCTTAATTCCTCCGTAAACTGGAGGGCTATCAAAGGGCACTCCATAGGTATGGTACAAACCAAACTCGTAGAAGGCGCGATAGGGCATGTGACAAGGCATGCGAGGCAATGCCAGGGTAGATATACGTTTGTGGATCCGGACTGGTGGTAACGCATAGCAGCTACTACCGCTCACCTTGAGACACACACCCAAATCAAAGGTGCACCCAATCAAATCACAAAGTAATAGAATGGTATCTAAGAAATGCGTCCGATAGGAGGAATGAACTCACTTGGCCCGGCATGGCTCCTGTTTTAGCCACATCAAGTTGACTCGTGGGAGTCAGGACTACGTAAATACCTCATACAGAATCATCACCAAACCATCCTACTTCGTTCTGGAATCTCCACCACGTACACAGTTGTTAAAGTGGTTTTCGGTATTGGCAGAGAGTACGACAATATCTGATCCCGGTCTCTTTAACAACTAAACGCTTATTTCACACCGTGGTCATTTCATTTCAAATAGTTCATACTTCATATCCAAATATCATATTCATTTCAAAACCATGTCAATTCGATATCATTATTCACTTTAAATAATATTCATTTTCAGAATCGTAACACTTTCAAATTTATAACACTTTCAAAATTGTAACACTTTGGAGATCATAACACCTTTGAAATCATAACATTTTTAAAATCATAACACTTCCAACTTAAACAGTTTAGATATTGAAAATAGTATATATATTAAAATAGTTATAAATTAAAATAGTTTATATATTAAAATAATTTATATATTAAAATAGTTGTAAATTAAAATAGTTTATACTTATTTAAAGAGATTATACCGAAATAGTTTCCAAATTAGAATTGTTTCATCCAATTCCACAAATCGATTCAAATCAACTTAAATTCCAAAATTCAATTTAAATCAATCCTAGTGCAACAATTTCAATTAAAAGGTTACCAATTCAAATTCTAGATAAAACATTTCAATTTATATCGATTTCAAATTCAGGTTTTGAACTATCATTTCAATTCCAATAAGATTCAAAGTTTAAATATTCAAACATTTACAATATAGGTTTCTTTTATATTTCAACATTAAATTTTATTCAAACCGAAACATATTCACTTAATCATTTTAAAAACAATTAAATAAATCTTAATTTATAAATTTAAATCAATATTAAATATTTAGTCTCAATTGTATTTAAAATTAAGAGTATACATTTAATCACTTTTTATCCAATCAAGTTATAAATCATATCTTTCATAAGTTTAAATCAATTCTTATTTAAATTCAATTATTAACCAATTTAAATTCCATGCCAACATTGATTTATCTTCCCAACCTCTATTATTAAAGTTATAAAAAAATCAATTTTTAAAATATTAATATAAATTTAAATAAATACATAAACAAATTTTATTAAATTAAATCTTATTATTAAATTTATTTTATATTAAATCTTATTTTATGAAATTTTAAAAATAAAATTATAAGAAAAATCTTAAAAATTATATTTTCAAAACTAACTTATAAATTTAAAATTTCCAAAACATATAATTTCAAAAATCTAAATTTTTCACATATATTAAAACAAATTCTTTATATTATAATTTTAAAAAAAATCAATATTTAATAAAATCCATATATTCTCTTTCAAACTTTGGAAATCATTTTTCAAAATAGACCAACGGTATCCGTATATAATTTTCTATCTTATGGTCAAGTGATACGGATATTTATCATTTCAATCTGCAATTTTAATATTTACGGATATATAACATTTCTACCCTCAATCCCAAAATTTCAAAATAAATGAAAATCACATGGGTTTATCATTTCAACCCATAACGATTTTCCCATAATCTATAATATCGTTCGGGTATGTATCATTTCAACCCATAGGGAATTCTAAACTAACAGGGAACTTGCAGAGTGAGAACAATTATGATTATAACATATCAAAAACAGGCATATATCAACAGTAACAAATTAAATATAATATATACAACATGATATAGTGTCATATATCATAGGTGAATAATTACAGATAATGGCATATCATACCTAACAATTCAAATTTAATAGCATATTTTAATCGTCATTTCATGTGAATTAAATTTACTAACTATAAGAATGTTAATCGTGAGTGATTGCTCACCTTTCGTGGCTAGAGAGATAAGACATGCGACAAGCTACGAGTCCAAACAACAAATTCCAAAGCTTAATACGATGCACACGAATTCGATGAACGAAGCAAAGCTGGGATGAAATTCGGAAATCAATGATAACAAAATATATATATATTTTAAAAATCTTAAATTCACTCATATAGGAATCTTTATATCATGTATATATACACACTCAAATCAATATTATTAAACATGCTTTAAAAATCAATATTATTATAACATATATATATATATACTTTTAAAATTAGTATTATTATAAACATATATATATATATAAACACTATGCAAAAATAATTTTTGAAACATATATGTACACACAAAATAAACACGAACATATACATATATATACACTAGCCAATATATACTAGCAAATATATACATGAGCATATAACATTTTATATATACCTATTATATATATATATCTTTCCTTACTTTAAATATACGAATAAAATCAAAAAAAGCAAGAGAAGATATAGACTTAGATATACACCCCAGAAACTTTATGATATAATCTATATATAATACTTTTTTATAAAATATATGAGCATAAAATCAGGCCAAAACTTTATAATATAATTAATATATAATACCCTCTTTCTTTATATAGCGAAAGAAGTTATTTCTCAAAGCAAAATATAAAGGAGGAGATGGGTTTGCTGGCGGTAGAGGGTTGCGTGTTCACGGTAGGGTCAAGGGAAAGCGGGCTGTCCAGTCAGGCTACTCGGATTTGGGCAGTCGGAGGGGACGGGATGATAGCGACGGAAACAAGGCGGAGCACGGCGCGTGTTGACGGCAACGGAGGGGATGTAGGCTGCGGCTATGGTGGGTGGTAGGGGAGGCTTCTCAGGCGAGGATGGGTTGGCGGCCACGTGTATTTTGGTTGGTTGGCTGTTGTCGAGTTCGGCGTGGCGTCGGGTGCTTTTGTTGTGGGTGATGGTCGGTTGTAAGGTGGACGTGGGTCGGACTATGCGTGGGAGGGGAGAGTGACGGCGGTGCTAGGTGTCGAAGCCGAAGTGGGTGGCAGATATGGGGAAAAGTGGAAGGTCGGACGGTGGAGTGACGGTGAAAGGAAGGGATGCGGTCGAAGAAGAAGATGTGCATGAGCAAAAGGAGGATGGCCGAGCTGCTTGCTTCAGATCGATATATATACTTATTATTATATAAATTTGTTTATAAAAGTTAGATCAGAAAAGAAAAAAAATAAAAAAGGAAGAGGACGATCAGGTTTTGGAAACAGACAAATCTTATTATATAACTTATACATATATAAATTTCAAAGAAGGTGAAAGGCATAAGAAAGGAGAGGAACAGTTGTAAACGAGAATGATGCGAACAGGTAGAGATTGACAGCAAATTGAATGCAACCCCATATATTTATTATATTATTTATTTTCTTTCAAATGAATAATCTAAAACTCGGGGATCAAAGAAAGTGAACCAGAGAATAAAACCATATAACACATATATTGAAATATGGGAAATAGCAAAAGTTCGACATCGATTTCTAGGAATTAATAAAAGCTGATTGCTATTTGTTTCAGCTGAGGGTAAACGAATGGACAGGGAAACTAAAAGGTTAAAAACGGTTACCAATACGGCTAATCGTTTCGTAGATTCCGTCGTTTACCGAACATCGAAACACACAAATGAATATACTGCGATAATCAGCACGATGAGATGAACAGAACGGTACACAGATATCAGCGTTACGACCATCCTATCAAAAGTCGATATTTCGCTGCCAAACTGCTGCAAATTCATCGAAAATAAGATAAACGGGGGTAGAGAAGTCCAAATTCGACGAAACGAAATATGACGTCTCACTTAGAAAACGATAACTTTTTTATTATATAAAAATATTCAGATTTTGAAAATATTTTATTTTCATCAAATAACTGAATTTAAACTGAAAATTATACAACAGAATTTACTTTCTATTTTCCAATTGCTATGTCTAAATAGATGTATTCCAAATATCGAATTTTCATTGCAAAATTTTATGGTTTTAAATTTCACAAAAATTCAGTTATTTACGTTATAAAAATCGTTAAAATTTACGGGTCGTTATACTCTCCCCTACACAAAACTTTTCATCCCCGAAAAGGAACGAGATAGGAGAATAAAAGCAACCAGAAAGATAGATAGATTCAAATACATCTACATCAATTAATTAAAAATCATATAAATTTCATTTGTTTTAAATTTGATGAATATACAGCAATTTTGGTTTCAATCCATTTTATTCAATTAATGAGTATTCATTTTATTCACATTCGGTTGGTTTCAATTCAATGTATTTCATTCAATATTTTGCTTTCAAATTTGTCTTCATTTGTCATAAAATTTTCTTTCAAAACAAAATTTATTTTATTTAACTCATTTATTTTTTCCGTTTATCTTTGGTTAAGTTAATTCCACTTATAATTCAATTTCAACAATTCTTAAGTTCATAATTATCTGCTTAAATAGCACTCTCATTTATTTATTTAATTTATTTTACCCAACATATTTTACAACATATATTAAGTGTATAAACATTTATTATAATCATATTTTATTCACCAAATTAATTCTTTTTTTTTCCAATTTATTATTTATAAATTTCCTGATCAAAATATCATTTTTGGACATCTTTTTACTTATATTTATATTGTATATTATTCAATTACATTCAACCTTTCCCAGGTAGGTTTTATGTAACGACCCTGAAATTCAGACCCAGTTTAAAATTTTTAAAATCGTTATTTGATGTGAAAATTCAAATTTTCACAAACAATTTCCGTTGCTATCCAAACTTCATATTTGGAATACGTCTTGATAAACATAGGCGTACGCCAAATTTCGTTGAGAAATACTGAAGTAAGATTTGTTCGCGTTTAATTACATATCAGTTCATTTTTAACGCGAAAATTTTATCTGCCGAACTTGAATATTTTTAAATGGAAATATTCTAAACCATCTTCTGACAAAGACGTCATTTTTCGTTTTTCAAATTTCGGACATCTTCAGCTCCGTCGATCTTAATCTTCAGTGATTTTGCTGCATTTTTCACAATGGAAAATTTTCGAATTTTATAAATTAATCGTATCACTGATATCTTTATACCATTGCATTCGCCTCGTCGCGCTGATCAAAATGGTATATTTATTTGTATCAATCAGAGTTTGGCGTTGCGAATTATGATTGTTTAACGGATTACAAACCGGTCCGTTACGCAGCACAAACTGGTACCCTAATTGTCTACCCCGTTTAGAATTCTAGGAGTCTTTTGACTATTCAGCTGTCTTGGAAAGCCAACAGCCATCTCGGTTACTGAGACAATCAATTGGAGACCTTTTGAATTTCTGTACTATTTTATAAACTAGCTTTTTCAAAAATTCATTTGTTTCCAAATCTTATTTCTGGTTCGTTCTTCCTCCTCTGCATATTTTGTTTCTCTTCTATCAGTTTGTATATCTTCCTTCCACAAACAAATGAAAACTCCAGCCCCTGCCACGTCACCGCCTGCCCTCCGCCTGACACGCTACCCTCTGCCCAGCCTCCATCCGCCTGCTGCCACCATCCACCGCCCAGCCTTCGCCTGCCATCCCCGTCCGGCACCTCCGCCTGCACAACCACCCCATCGCCACCCAGCCCCTCCACCTCCAGCCCACGTCCCAGACACCCCTCCGCTTCCAGCCACGTCCCAGACCCCACCCCGCCTCCCTCTCCTGCTTCCACCAGCCTCAACCCGCCACCACCCTCGCCGCCAGCAGACCGCCCGCTCCCAGCCTCCCAGCCCTGCTTCCTCCGCCTGCCCAGTCGCCCTCCGCCAGTCCCAGTCGCCCTCCGACTGCCTAGTTCCTCCGCCTGCCCAGTCGCCCTCCGCCAGTCCCAGTCGCCCTCCGCCTGCCCAGTCCCTCCGCCTTCCCTTCGCCCAGAACCCAGCCCAGCCCGACCCAAACCCACTGCCCAACCCAGCCCGACCCGAACCCAGACCCACACCCGACCCGAACCCACCAGCGACCCATCCCGCACCCACCAGCGACCCAACCTGAACTCGCCTTTCCGACCACCGCGACACCCCGCCCCGCCACCTTTGTTGTCCTCAACTTAGCCGCGGTTATATTTCAGAGTTTGATATATATAAAATATATGAAACTATATATATATATATATAGCAGTATAACTTTGAAAATTCTAGTTGCTCACATACAGTGTTTTATTGTATTTTGTTTCAGCTACTGCTTCGGAGACATAGGCTTCCACTCAGCTTGACGATTCGATCTAGTTCTTTGTTTGGTATGATTATATTTGAAATATATATTGTATTGAACAAGATTGTCAAATTTAATTGTTGTTTGATTGCAGTTTGTGTTCGCCTTTTTGTCGTACTTGTTAGTGCCTCTTATCTATTCGTCTTCGTGCTTCGTCGTCAAATCTCTAACCACGCAAGGTGAATATTTTCTATTCACGACTCAAAGATCTATTATACTATGATAATTAGATGTTGGATGTTATGAATGTTAATTTGGACGTTAAATGGATTGAATGTTAAAAATTGAATTGAAGTTAGTATGTTAAATAGCTATGACGCCAAATTGCTATGTGATATAAAATGTGTTGTTATTGTAATTGATAATAAATTTGAAACTGAATTTGATATAGAATAGGCAATAAATTCTAAATGACATATGTTGAACTTGACCCTTTTATATGATGAATATTGATTAATTAAATTGACCCTTTAAATTGTTTGACACGTAGAATTTGATAAATGTCACTTTGAACTATTGAACGTATTGAATTAACTGTTGTAATTGAAATTGAACGACCAAGTGAAACCGAAATGTTATAATCTTTAATCTACATGAAATGATAGTGTAGATTCTAGAAATAATTATATTAGTTGGCGTAAATAACAAACGCGAATTAATACGATTATTTCAGGATTATTTGAAATTGTTGAATTGTTGCAAATGGATGCTATTGCTTGTTTATTTACTTTGACACCATCCCAGCTATCACACTGCAAGTTCCCTTTGTATGTTTTGATTTTTGAATTTAAATAGAATCGGGTTGAAATGATAAATACCCAATTGAATGAATTGGCCTAGGATAGATAATTAAAATAAGAAACCGAACGGTCAACAAAGAACGTTTTGAAATTGAGACTTATTTGGAATTATGGAATTAACTTAGAAAACTGTATGGTAATTTGGTAACGTAAATATAAATGAATTTGTTTTTAAATAAATAAAATGATTTTATTGAACCGAATAAATGAATTTGTTTTGAAATAAAAAAAATGATTTTTTTTTTGAATAAATGAATTTGCTTGAAATAAATAAAATGGATTTTATCGAATTAAATAAATTAGATTTGTTGGAATAAAGAAATGAATTTAATTGAAATAAATGAGAACGAATTAATGTAATGAATTGAAACGGATTTGTAAATTTATTTAGTTAAACAAAGTGTTTGACAAAGTTAATCGAAATGAGATTTAAGAAGTAAATAGGTTAGAAGATAAAGTGATTTAATTTCGAGTCTTGATAAATGAATAAACGAAGTTTTGACAAAGTGAATGTGGTAAATGAAATTGATATAGTAATGAACCTAGGAATGTAAATACGGATTTAAATAATAAAACTTGATTTAATGAGTTGAACTAAGATTGACTATTTCATGTAATCCATAAATTTGAGTTGATTTAATAAGGGAAATGTTGATTTAACGTGAATACTTAAATTTTGATAACTAAAGGGCTTGAACTAGAATTTCTTTTCGAAATATGATTTTAGTAATTGAAACGAATCGAATTATGAAATATCAAATTTGGAAGTCAAATTTGCAACTTGACCTTTGGATTTGATTTGTTTTAACTTTAATAAAAAGTTGACTGTTGGGTAATTAATACGTAGTTATTAAAGAGACCGGGATCGGATTATGGACATACTCTCTGTCGATACCGAAAACCACTTTAATAACTAATATCTGCGAAGTGTTGATCCAGAATGAAGTGGATGGTTTGATGAACGCGTTGACTGAAGAAAGAGAACGATTTTTGGATGACCCTTGACATGACTAAAACAGGAGCCGCGCCGGGCCATTGAGGATCGCCATCTCTAGCGGACACACTTCTTCGATACCTTATCTATTACTTATGTGATTCGATTTGGGTGCACCCCTTGATTTGGGAGTGTTGTTTCGCGGTGTTGGGATAGTAGCTGCTATGCCCAACATCAGTCCGGATCACGCAACTACTAGTATCCTAGTTGGTATCGCCTCATGTCCCTTGTCATACTGATTATCCTATTCGCGACCACTACGTTTTGTTTTGTACCTTTAGTATATGGATTGCCCTCTGGTGACTTCCGGTTTTGGGGAAACTACGGTCTTGTATATGCTCTTGGGAATAAAAATGTGTTAAGGGTGGAATGGGCCACGACTTAACGCTATTTTGATATCATACTTTACTGATTAGACATTATCTATTTAGCGTAATCTATTGTATATATAGATAGTTTACCGGATCCTTCAAGATGTGTATCGTATTCATCTTTGAGTTATGAACTTTATTATTTGCTCCTGATTATCCTGTATAAGATTTTGAGTCCTGACTCGAGTGTTTCTTTTGTATATGCTCGGGTCAGTCTGAAGCTATCCAGTTGCTGATCAAGGTTGGTTGAAGATGCTGAAGACTTAGCATTTATCTTTATCAGTTATTTCCTTTCTAGTATTTGTTGAACTTATATATTGAACATCTTGTATTTCCCCTTGTCACTTTATGTTGAGACATTGTTGTATTCCTGTAGTAGCTTCATGAACTACTATTATGATGATGTACTTTTCCGCTGCATTATTCTGTGACTATTCTGTGTCTGTGATGTTGTATTGATTCTCATTTACATATATGTATTCATAATCCCATAATGATTCGTGTTTTGTATTATTTAAGTTGACATGTGTGGATTATTGTCAATTTAAATGGTCCAAATATACGGGTTGTTACAGTTGGTATCAGAGCTTCGGTTTCCCTAAAAACCTTAGTTCGGGATTATGAAACTCATTAGAGATAGGGTAGCAATACCCTAGAATGAGGAGAATCGATTCGATATCCAAGTCCTTTTATTCGAACTTCTTTGATTCGTCGATTAAATTTTCCCTTGAGTTCTCTGATTTTATCCTTGGTCCTAAATTTCTTTTAGTATTTCAGGATGAGTGCCCGAAGAAACAATAGGGGTGGAAGAGGAAATGGTCCTGCTCAGGCTGCACCTATCGCTCCAGCTCCTGTCAAATTCACCATTCTTAGTAAGGAATATTCACAGCTTGGAGGTATTAAGTTTTCTGGATCCGAGAACATTATTGAGGCTCAGCAATGGCTTAAAAGCTTAGAGAAGATATTTTCGGGACTAGAGATCACTGATGCTCAGAAGCGTCAACTGGCTGCCTGGCAACTTCAGGACGCCGCGCAAGATTGGTGGGAATCAGTTACTTCTCGTATTGAGGAGGACACCATCACTTGGGCCCAGTTTAGGTATAAAATTTAATTAGATTCCGTAATCTAAATTCTTCTTTAAATCTTTGGAACGTTACTTATCTAGCCTGTCTTTTGTTTAGGGATACTTTCTCGGCACAATGGATGCCAGCTGCTGGGAAAACCCAACTTTATAGAGCTTTCATGGATCTTAAGCAAGGCAGTATGACTTTTTCTGAGTATGAGAGGAAATTCAATGAACTCTCAAAATTTGGACCTGGCTTGATCGATACACCACTTCTGAAGAATGAGAAATTCATTTTGGGAGCTAGACCAGAATATTATGACTTGCTTACAGGCCATACTCACTGCACCTTCACAGAGCTTGCTGACTATGCTCTTAGATATGAGGCAAAGCCTAAGGGACCTACTACCAAGGCCATTCCTACTCAGCCCTCTTCTAGCCAGCCCGGGAAAAGGAAGATGAACTTTGATCAACAAAAGAAAGCTTGGCAGAAGACTACAGGATTGGGATATGCTCAGAAAAGCCCAATCGACCTCGCTAATATCACTTGCTTCAAATGCGATAAGAAGGGCCATTATGCTAATAGTTGTCCATCTACCGGAGCTGCTGTTCCACCACCTTCTGTGACTAGGAAAGATTTATGCTATGTCTGCCTCCAGCCGGGTCATTTCAAGAAAGAATGCCCAATGTATAAGCGTGGCACACCATCTGGAGTATTTGCTATCACCACTCCTACACCACCTCCACCACCTGCTCAGGATGACCAAGGTACCTTACGAAGTACTTTTTCATTACATGATTTACCTATTAGGGTATTATTCGATACTAGTGCTTCTCATAGCTTCATATCTATTGATCTTTGCAATAAGCTAAACTTAGAACCTACTCTTACTACTACTTCCTTATGCGTCTCCAACCCTATTGGAGGACTTGCCAACCTCAGTAGAATTTGTAAAGAGGTTGTGCTCTTGTATGGGAGATATCGATTCACTTGGGATTTTTATGTACTTGGCTTCGCAGCATTTGACATCTTGTTAGGTGCTGATTGGTTAAGGAAATTCGATGCTGTTATTTCGTGCAAGGCTCGTTCTGTTTCCCTAGTCAATGACAAGGGCCTACCGCTTGTCATTGAATGCAAATCACCGTAGAAATATGCCGGAAGCTTCATATTCTCTCTTGATGCTCACCCGGATGATCTTAGTACTACCCCAATTGTTCAGAAATTTC
Organism: Allium fistulosum; assembly: GCA_030737815.1. Classification (NCBI taxonomy): domain Eukaryota; kingdom Viridiplantae; phylum Streptophyta; class Magnoliopsida; order Asparagales; family Amaryllidaceae; genus Allium; species Allium fistulosum. The sequence goes on along the minus strand of CM060905.1, from coordinate 488,419,453 downwards.
CCGATGTATTTGAAGAGGTCAACTCCCTACCACCTAAATGGGAAATCGATTTCCGCATTGACCTTATTCCTGGGGCTACTCCCGTAGTTCTCCCTCACAGAAGGATGGCGCCTAAAGAGAAAGCAGAACTTAAAACCCAAATTGATGATCTATTTGCTAAAGGTTTGATTAGGAGAAGTTGCTCTGAATGGGGCGCCGCAGTTGTATTTGTCACCAAATCAGATGGGTCTCTTCGCATGTGTGTTGATTACAGGGAGCTGAACAAACGCACTCTCAAGAACCGCTATCCGATGCCTCGCATCAATGATTTATTCGATCAGCTCCATGGAGCTAAAGTTTTCTCCCAACTTGATCTTGCCACTGGGTTCCACCAACTCAGAGTAGCAGAAGACAGTATTCATAAAACAGCTTTCCGTACCGAAAACGGATTCTATGAATGGTTGGTTATGCCATTCGGTTTGACCAACGCACCCGCTTATTTCGTCGACTTAATGAATCGAGTCTTCCGCGATGTTCTTAACAAGTTTGTTCTTGTTTTCATTGATGATATTCTCGTCTTCTCCAAAGACAAGAAGGAGCATGAGACACATCTTGCTTATGTTTTGGAAACTCTCCGAAATCATCAACTTAAGGCCAAATTCTCTAAATGCCACTTCTGGCGAGACGAAGTGAGATTCCTGGGCCACATAGTTTCTGAAAATGGGATTTCGGTCGATCCAGCTAAGATCGCCGTAATCAATGTAAGTTCTATCATATTCGCTATTTCTATTCAATTCCTCTTATCCCTTTCTAATTTGAAATTTATCTACAGGATTGGGAGACTCCCAAAACTCCTACTGATATCCGTAGCTTCTTGGGCTTGGCCGGCTATTATCGTAGATTTATTGAGCACTTTGCTCGGATTTCTGCCCCACTCACTGCTTTAACCCGAAAGGATGTCAAGTTTATTTGGAGTGAGAAGTGCGAATCAGCTTTTAATGAATTGAAGCGTAAGTTAACTTCAGCCCCAGTTCTTGCGGTAATCGACGGAAGTGAAGGATTAACTGTCTATACAGATGCTTGCCGAGAAGGCTTAGGCGCTGTTCTTATGCAAAACGGAAAGGTTATTGCTTATGCTGGCCGCCAGTTGAAGATCCATGAAGTAAACTATGCAACTCATGATCTAGAGCTTCTTGCAGTTGTATTTGCTTTGAAACTGTGGAGGCATCATCTTTTGGGAACTAAATTTGAATTATTCACTGATCATAAGTCCTTGAGATATATCTTTTCTCAGAAGGATTTGAACCAGAGACAAGTTTGATGGCTTGAATTCTTAGCTGCATATGATCTCGACATCAATTATACTCCTGGGAAAGAAAATGTTGTAGCTGATGCTTTGAGCCGTAGCAAAGCATTGTCATGTTGTAATCTTGTAGAAGGCATGCTATTTCAGCTTGTTATCTCCCCATCTCTTGTGGATCGCATCAAAGCTAAGCAATATGAGGACACTTTGCTCTATCGTATGAAGGAGTTAGTTCTTGGTAGAGTTGGAAATACCGACAAAAAAATTGGAGCACATATTGATAGTAATGGAATTCTAAAGATCGACAACCGTATTTGTGTTCCTAATGTCGATGGACTGAGGCAAGAAGTACTTAGGGAGAATCATCAGTCATCACTTTCACTTCATCCTGGTGTCACTAAGATGTATCGTAATATGAAGCGTTTATATTGGTGGAGTGGGATGAAGAGAGATATTTCTATATATGTCAGTAGATGCACCACTTGCCAACAAGTCAAGGCCGATCACCAGAAGACTGCCGGTTTACTTCAACCGCTGGAAATCCCTTGTTGGAAATGGGATCAGATTTCTATGGACTTCATTGATGGATTACCAAGGACCAGAAAAGGTAATGAGAGTATATGGGTGATTGTTGATAGATTGACAAAATCTGCTCACTTTATTCCTGTTAAGACCACTCGTACTGCTTCGAGTTTGGCAGAGATATATATGAGAGAGATTGTTAGACTTCATGGGGTTCCATCTAGTATTGTATGCGATCGAGACCCTATATTCACTAGTAAATTTTGGAAGGCTTTTCAAGACGTCTTGGGCACTAGACTAAATCTGAGCACAGCTTATCATCCTCAAACGGATGGCCAAACTGAAAGGGTAAATCAGGTTTTGGAGGATCTGCTCCGAGCTTGCATCATTGATTTTGGTGGATCTTGGGAAGACCATCTCCATTTGGTTGAATTCACTTATAATAACAGTTATCAGGTAAACCAAAATTTCAATTTGAATAAGTAAATCTGAATTAAAATTTAACCACCTTTATATTCAGGCAAGTATCGATATGGCACCGTTCGAAGCTTTATATGGACGGCCATGCAAATCGCCAGCTTGTTGGATTGAACCTGGTGATCGATTAATTCTTGGCCCGGATATGATTATGGAAGCATCCGAGAAGGTTAATGAAATCAGAAGGAAGATGAAGACCGCACAGGATAGACAGAAGAGCTATGCAGATAGGCGTAGAAGAGATTTGGAATTCCAGGTTGGGGATGTGGTATTTCTGAAAGTATCACCTTTGAAGAATGTTATTCGATTTGGTCGTAGAGGGAAGCTTGCTCCTAGATTTGTTGGACCATTCACTATCACCGAGAGGATTGGTACACTTGCTTATAGAGTTGCCTTACCAGAGAAATTTGAGGGCGTGCATAACGTTTTCCATGTTTCACATCTTCGGAAAGTCATTCACGATCCATCTATGACTATTCCTACTGCTCAGTTAGAAGAGGTGGATATTCAGCCAGATTTGACTATCGAAAGGAGACCACTTCGTATAGTCGATAGAAGTACTAGGCAGCTCAGAAGAAAGTCCGTTAACCTAGTCAAAGTCCAGTGGAGTCCCGATGACCGAGACTGCACTTGGGAAACAGAGGAGAGTATCCGGGATTCTAATCCAGAATTGTTTGTTGGAGGTAAATTCTATTTTCAATCTATCTTTATTGATAACCTATTCTATATCCATCATATGTTTTCTATCTATTCTTCTACTCAGTACCTCGTTCCTTTTCGAGGACGAAAAGTTTTGAGTGGGGGAGAATGTAACGACCCTGAAATTCAGACCCAGTTTAAAATTTTTAAAATCGTTATTTGATGTGAAAATTCAAATTTTCACAAACAATTTCCGTTGCTATCCAAACTTCATATTTGGAATACGTCTTGATAAACATAGGCGTACGCCAAATTTCGTTGAGAAATACTGAAGTAAGATTTGTTCGCGTTTAATTACATATCAGTTCATTTTTAACGCGAAAATTTTATCTGCCGAACTTGAATATTTTTAAATGGAAATATTCTAAACCATCTTCTGACAAAGACGTCATTTTTCGTTTTTCAAATTTCGGACATCTTCAGCTCCGTCGATCTTAATCTTCAGTGATTTTGCTGCATTTTTCACAATGGAAAATTTTCGAATTTTATAAATTAATCGTATCACTGATATCTTTATACCATTGCATTCGCCTCGTCGCGCTGATCAAAATGGTATATTTATTTGTATCAATCGGAGTTTGGCGTTGCGAATTATGATTGTTTAACGGATTACAAACCGGTCCGTTACACAGCACAAACTGGTACCCTAATTGTCTACCCCGTTTAGAATTCTAGGAGTCTTTTGACTATTCAGCTGTCTTGGAAAGCCAACAGCCATCTCGGTTACTGAGACAATCAATTAGAGACCTTTTGAATTTCTGTACTATTTTATAAACTAGCTTTTTCAAAAATTCATTTGTTTCCAAATCTTATTTCTGGTTCGTTCTTCCTCCTCTGCATATTTTGTTTCTCTTCTATCAGTTTGTATTTCTTCCTTCCACAAACAAATGAAAACTCCAGCCCCTGCCACGTCACCGCCTGCCCTCCGCCTGACACGCTACCCTCCGCCCAGCCTCCATCCGCCTGCTGCCACCATCCACCGCCCAGCCTTCGCCTGCCATCCCCGTCCGGCACCTCCGCCTGCACAACCACCCCATCGCCACCCAGCCCCTCCGCCTCCAGCCCACGTCCCAGACACCCCTCCGCTTCCAGCCACGTCCCAGACCCCACCCCGCCTCCCTCTCCTGCTTCCACCAGCCTCAACCCGCCACCACCCTCGCCGCCAGCAGACCGCCCGCTCCCAGCCTCCCAGCCCTGCTTCCTCCGCCTGCCCAGTCGCCCTCCGCCAGTCCCAGTCGCCCTCCGCCTGCCCAGTTCCTCCGCCTGCCCAGTCGCCCTCCGCCAGTCCCAGTCGCCCTCCGCCTGCCCAGTCCCTCCGCCTTCCCTTCGCCCAGAACCCAGCCCAGCCCGACCCAAACCCACTGCCCAACCCAGCCCGACCCGAACCCAGACCCACACCCGACCCGAACCCACCAGCGACCCATCCCGCACCCACCAGCGACCCAACCTGAACTCGCCTTTCCGACCACCGCGACACCCCGCCCCGCCACCTTTGTTGTCCTCAACTTAGCCGCGGTTATATTTCAGAGTTTGATATATATAAAATATATGAAACTATATATATATATATAGCAGTATAACTTTGAAAATTCTAGTTGCTCACATACAGTGTTTTACTGTATTTTGTTTCAGCTACTGCTTCGGAGACATAGGCTTCCACTCAGCTTGACGATTCGATCTAGTTCTTTGTTTGGTATGATTATATTTGAAATATATATTGTATTGAACAAGATTGTCAAATTTAATTGTTGTTTGATTGCAGTTTGTGTTCGCCTTTTTGTCGTACTTGTTAGTGCCTCTTATCTATTCGTCTTCATGCTTCGTCGTCAAATCTCTAACCACGCAAGGTGAATATTTTCTATTCACGACTCAAAGATCTATTATACTATGATAATTAGATGTTGGATGTTATGAATGTTAATTTGGACGTTAAATGGATTGAATGTTAAAAATTGAATTGAAGTTAGTATGTTAAATAGCTATGACGCCAAATTGCTATGTGATATAAAATGTGTTGTTATTGTAATTGATAATAAATTTGAAACTGAATTTGATATAGAATAGGCAATAAATTCTAAATGACATATGTTGAACTTGACCCTTTTATATGATGAATATTGATTAATTAAATTGACCCTTTAAATTGTTTGACACGTAGAATTTGATAAATGTCACTTTGAACTATTGAACGTATTGAATTAACTGTTGTAATTGAAATTGAACGCCCAAGTGAAACCGAAATGTTATCATCTTTAATCTACATGAAATGATAGTGTAGATTCTAGAAATAATTATATTAGTTGGCGTAAATAACAAACGCGAATTAATACGATTATTTCGGGATTATTTGAAATTGTTGAATTGTTGCAAATGGATGCTATTGCTTGTTTATTTACTTTGACACCATCCCAGCTATCACACTGCAAGTTCCCTTTGTATGTTTTGATTTTTGAATTTAAATAGAATCGGGTTGAAATGATAAATACCCAATTGAATGAATTGGCCTAGGATAGATAATTAAAATAAGAAACCGAACGGTCAACAAAGAACGTTTTGAAATTGAGACTTATTTGGAATTATGGAATTAACTTAGAAAACTGTATGGTAATTTGGTAACGTAAATATAAATGAATTTGTTTTTAAATAAATAAAATGATTTTATTGAACCGAATAAATGAATTTGTTTTGAAATAAAAAAAAATGATTTTTTTTGAATAAATGAATTTGCTTGAAATAAATAAAATGGATTTTATCGAATTAAATAAATTAGATTTGTTGGAATAAAGAAATGAATTTAATTGAAATAAATGAGAACGAATTAATGTAATGAATTGAAACGGATTTGTAAATTTATTTAGTTAAACAAAGTGTTTGACAAAGTTAATCGAAATGAGATTTAAGAAGTAAATAGGTTAGAAGATAAAGTGATTTAATTTCGAGTCTTGATAAATGAATAAACGAAGCTTTGACAAAGTGAATGTGGTAAATGAAATTGATATAGTAATGAACCTAGGAATGTAAATACGGATTTAAAGAATAAAACTTGATTTAATGAGTTGAACTAAGATTGACTATTTCATGTAATCCATAAATTTGAGTTGATTTAATAAGGGAAATGTTGATTTAATGTGAATACTTAAATTTTGATAACTAAAGGGCTTGAACTAGAATTTCTTTTCGAAATATGATTTTAGTAATTGAAACGAATCGAATTATGAAATATCAAATTTGGAAGTCAAATTTGCAACTTGACCTTTGGATTTGATTTGTTTTAACTTTAATAAAAAGTTGACTGTTGGGTAATTAATACGTAGTTATTAAAGAGACCAGGATCGGATTATGGACATACTCTCTGTCGATACCGAAAACCACTTTAATAACTAATATCCGCGAAGTGTTGATCCAGAATGAAGTGGATGGTTTGATGAACGCGTTGACTGAAGAAAGAGAACGATTTTTGGATGACCCTTGACATGACTAAAACAGGAGCCGCGCCGGGCCATTGAGGATCGCCATCTCTAGCGGACACACTTCTTCGATACCTTATCTATTACTTATGTGATTCGATTTGGGTGCACCCCTTGATTTGGGAGTGTTGTTTCGCGGTGTTGGGATAGTAGCTGCTATGCCCAACATCAGTCCGGATCACGCAACTACTAGTATCCTAGTTGGTATCGCCTCATGTACCTTGTCATACTGATTATCCTATTCGCGACCACTACGTTTTGTTTTATACCTTTAGTATATGGATTGCCCTCTGGTGACTTCCGGTTTTGGGGAAACTACGGTCTTGTATATGCTCTTGGGAATAAAAATGTGTTAAGGATGGAATGGGCCACGACTTAACGCTATTTTGATATCATACTTTACTGATTAGACATTATCTATTTAGCGTAATCTATTGTATATATAGATAGTTTACCGGATCCTTCAAGATGTGTATCGTATTCATCTTTGAGTTATGAACTTTATTATTTGCTCCTGATTATCCTGTATAAGATTTTGAGTCCTGACTCGAGTGTTTCTTTTGTATATGCTCGGGTCAGTCTGAAGCTATCCAGTTGCTGATCAAGGTTGGTTGAAGATGCTGAAGACTTAGCATTTATCTTTATCAGTTATTTCCTTTCTAGTATTTGTTGAACTTATATATTGAACATCTTGTATTTCCCCTTGTCACTTTATGTTGAGACATTGTTGTATTCCTGTAGTAGCTTCATGAACTACTATTATGATGATGTACTTTTCCGCTGCATTATTCTGCGACTATTCTGTGTCTGTGATGTTGTATTGATTCTCATTTACATATATGTATTCATAATCCCATAATGATTCGTGTTTTGTATTATTTAAGTTGACATGTGTGGATTATTGTCAATTTAAATGGTCCAAATATACGGGTTGTTACATTTTATTTATGTTTTGAATGCAACTGAACACTATACTAATTTACCTTTTAAATTTACAACTTCTATTAAACAAAGATTTTGTTTCAACATTTTATTACTTAAATTTCTCTTCTAAAATTCTCAATTACATAATTCATTAACATTTAACTTTTTGAATATTTCAGGTAAGTTATATATATTTTAGAATGCAATTGGGTATTATAAAATTAAATTATCCTATTTCAACTGTTTCAAGGTGTTTTAAATTCCAATTTCAATTTTAAGCACTTTAAATATTACAATTTTTTTTCTTTTTGATACAGTTCAATAACTGAAAACCTTAACTTAACACAGAATTTAAGAGTTAAACTTTCGGTTTCACTTCCAACCATTTTGAAATAAGTATATACATATACCTATATTTTTTTATAAATTAAATCATACCCAAGAAATTCTGATCAAATCCATCTTCAAAACAAATGTGTAGCAAAGCTACTAAGTGGTCTCTCCACTCTAAGACTCGAAAATGAACGTCGATGATGCTGCGGTCATCACCGAATTTATTTTCAAATGAGAAAAGAGGAGAGTACTTATTTACTTCATTTAAAATTCTTTGAAAACAATTCCCATTCGAAAATACTTTCAAATAATATTGTACAAAACTTTGAAACTAGATTTTTGAAGGCGCCGGAAATTAAATTCTCAAACTCTTCATTAAAGTTCATTTCATTTTCAAATCAAATTTTTAAACCATATTTATAAAATTTCAACACATTATAACACACAACAATAGTTAATGGTTTAGTATTGTTGACAAAACAATAAATGATAATCTAGTATTACCATTTCTAACAACCAAATCATTTAACTATTTAACCCTAGAAAATTTACCTTTATATATATAAAATATAATCATACACAAAATTATTTCATTTACCAATTTTGAAAACAATATTGTGTCAGTTTGCTCTGTTCAAGTGTTTTGGAATTCCCATCGATAGCATTGGTCAGACGAATCGATCGAAATAAAATTTCAACTTAACAACTCAAACAACACAATATCAAACATTTTAATATTAATTACAAATACACTCCCTCACACGATGATTCAAGAATGGATCATAGAACAAGGATGGAGATTCAAATTTAGAGGGACCATATCAGAGAAGATTTTAAGTAAGATGATAGACCCGAAGGAAAATAAGAAAATTAAACTACGAAATAGAAGAGATGGATAGACCCGATTTAATCATAGCGACCTTAACAGGGTCAACCGAGATTTCAGGAATAAGATTGATGTAGAAATTCAATTTCCCGCTAGAAGGTAGGGGAGTGACTTCACCAACATCAGGATAATCCATGACTATTTGGGTGGTGTCAAGATCATTAGGCTGAGAATCAAGCGAAGAGATGAACTGCCTGCAAAATTCTAAGGCAATTGACATACGATCACAAGGAATTACACGAGTAATCTACTAAAGAACAGTTCGGGCTCAGTAAGAGATAACAGCATCAAAACCAAGGACGTAGAACCTTTGGTGAATCAATGCCTGTTGTAAAGGAGTTTCACCCCTTTACAAATCATATTTAGGTTGGCGGGACCGCCGATGGGATTAGTCACACAAAGGATGAAGTTGACAGTTGAGGTTGGAGCTATGGGATGCTCCAGTATCAAAAGAACGCGAACAAGAGAAGAAAAGAATGAATTTTTCAGAACGAAGGGGAAAGTTTCAAAAATTCAAAGGAAATCTGAATCAAAGAGGAGAAATTCAAGCTCGAACGAAGGAGATTCTATTTTAATTTTTACTCCATATGCTAAGTTTTGCCTAACCCAGAGCTCTGATACCACTTGTAAAAACCCGACATTTCGAACCATTCGCATCCGCACATGTCAGACTTGAATTGCTCAAAACAACAGATTGTTAATTTATATTTGACAAACCTTAGCATATACAGTAAATAAATCAATCACAGAATCATAGACACAGAGTATTGCAACAATAAGCGGCGGAATAGATAAATAGTAGTTCATGAAGCTACTATAAAACATCAGAGTCTGAAACAAAATACAACAGAATCTCAAATACAAATGAATCTCTAATATATAAGCAACTGATGAGTCTGAACATAAATGACTGGAATAAACTGAAATAACTAAAAGTTGGATAGATAGATCTTCAAGCAAAGCTCCAATCTCCAGAGGTGAGTCTCAAATGTTGTAACACTCAGTCTGACCCGAGCATAAAGCAAAGTACAAAACACTCGAGTCAGGATTAACATTCTTATATCATTAAATTTAAATCAAGTGAGATGTCAACTGAAATACAAATAAATTAAAGGATGTTTGGGATTTCCATCCTCTAAGGATCCGTGGAACTATCTACTATGTAGTAATATATGCTATTATAATATGTCTGTAGTAAAGTAAACTATTAATGTAGCGTCAAGGCGTTACCCATATCCCCCTTAACATATTTTTATATATTCCCATAGTCTATACAGTAACGTAATTCCTCCGTAAAATGGAGGGCTACCAAAGGGCACTCCATAGGTATAGTACAAACCAAACTCGTAGAAGGCGCGATAGGGCATGTGACAAGGCACGTGAGGCAATGCCAGGATAGATATACCGTTTGCGGATCCAGACTGGTGGTAATACATAGCAGCTACTATCGCTCACCTCAAGACACACTCCCAAATCAAAGGGGCACCCAATCAAATCACGAAGTAATAGAATGGTATCGAAGAAATGTGTCCGATAGGAGGAATGACCTCACTTAGCCCGGCATGGCTCCTGTTTTAGCCACATCAAGCTGACTCGCGAGAGTCATGGCTACGCAAATACCTCATACAGAATTGTCACCAAACCATCCTACTTCGTTCTGGAATCTCCACCATGTACACAGTTGTTAAAGTGGTTTTCGGTATTGGCAGAGAGTATGACAATGTCCGATCCCGGTCTCTTTAACAACCAAACGCTTATTTCACACCGTGGTCATTTCATTTCAAATAGTTCATACTTCATATCCAAATATCATATTCATTTCAAAACCATATCAATTCGATACCATTATTCACTTTAAAAAATATTCATTTACAGAATCGTAACACTTTCAAATTTATAGCACTTTCAAAATCGTAACACTTTGGAGATCATAACACCTTTAAATCATAACATTTTTGAAATCATAACACTTTCGACTTAAACAGTATAGATATTGAAAATAGTATATATATATTAAAATAGTTATAAATTAAAATAGTTTATATATTAAAATAATTTATATATTAAAATAGTTGTAAATTAAAATAGTTTATACTTATTTAAAGAGATTATACCGAAATAGTTTCCAAATTAGAATTGTTTCATCCGATTCCACAAATCGATTCAAATCAACTTAAATTCCAAAATTAAATTTAAATCAATCCCAGTTTGACAATTTCAATTAAAAGGTTACCAATTCAAATTCTTGATAAACCATTTCAATTTATATCGATTTTAAATCCAGGTTTTGAACTATCCTTTCAATTCCAATAAGATTCAAAGTTTAAATATTCAAACATTTACAATATAGGTTTCTTTTATATTTCAACATTAAATTTTATTCAAACTGGAACATATTCACTTAATCATTTTAATAAGAATTAAATAAATCTCAATATATAAATTTAAATCAATATTAAATATTTAGTCTCAATTGTATTTAAAATTGAGAGTATTCATTTAATCACTTTTTATCTAATCAAGTTATAAATCATATCTTTCATAAGTTCAAATCAATTCTTATTTAATTTCAATTATTAACTAATTTAAATTCCAAGCCAACATTGATTTACTTCCCAACCTCTATTATTAAAGTTATAAAAAATAAATTTTTAAAATATTAATATAAATTTAAATAAATACTTAAACAAATTTTATTAAATTAAATCTTATTATTAAGTTTATTTTATATTAAATCTTATTTTATGAAATTTCAAAACTAAAATTATAAGAAAAATCTTAAAAATTATATTTTCAAAACTAGCTTATAAATTTAAAATTTCCAACACGTATAATTTCAAAAATCTAAAATTTTCATATATATTAAAATAAATTCTTTATATTATAATTTAGAAAATCAATATTTAATAAAATCCATATATTCTCTTTCAAACTCTTGAAATTAATTTTCAAAATAGACCAACGGTGTCCGTATATAATTTTCTATCCTATGGTCAAGTGATACTGATATTTATCATTTCAATCCGCAATTTAAATATTTACGGATATATATATCATTTCAACCCTCAATCCCAAAATTTCAAAATAAATGAAAATCGCTTGGGTTTATCATTTCAACCCATAACGATTTTCCCTTAATCTATAATACCGTTCGGGTGTGTATCATTTCAACCCATAAGGAATTCTAAACTAACAGCAACTTGCAGAGTGAGAACAAATATGATAATAACATATCAACAACAGACATATATCAACAGTAACAAATTAAATATAATATATACAACAGGATATGGTGTCATATATCATAGATAAACAATTACAGATAATGGCATATCATACCTAACAATTCAAATTTAACAGCATATTTTAATCGTCATTTTATGTGAACTAAATTTACTAACTATAAGAATGTTAATCGTGAGTGATTGCTCACCTTTCGTGGCTAGAGAGATTAGACATGCGACAGGCTACGAGTCCAAACAACAAATTCCAAAGCTTAATACGATGAACATGAATTTGACGAACGAAGCAAAGTTGGGCTGAAATTCGAAATCGATGATAACAAAATATATATAAATTTTAAAAATCTAAAATTCACTCATATAGGAATTTTTATATCATATATATATATACTCAAATCAATATTATTAAACATGCTTTAAAAATCAATATTATTATAACACACACACACATATATATATATATACTTTTAAAATTAGTATTATTATAAACATATATATAAACACTATGCAGAAATAATTTTTGAAACATATATGTTGATGTGCACGTAAATGTGCATATTTTTACCACCATATTTAATCTATTTAAATTAAATAAATGATCATATTGGTATATTAACTTGTTTAAACCAAAATTCAAATTATTTTCAAATTGTCACATATTCATCTTCGTATAGGGGCAAAATGGTCATTTTTGTGCATTTATTAAATTGTAAAAATTTACTTGGAATTTTCTATGTTGTTTTGTAGGAAATTTAGTGAATTTTACAAGTGGTTTCATGATGATATATGCATGCACAAGAGTGAAGAGAACAAATGAAGATGGAAATAATTCAAAGTCAAGATCATGGAGGACCCCACTTACCCACCTACGTTAAAGTACACTTAGGAGCTAATGCACATGCTAAAAGGCCATTAAATCTTCATGAACGCTTAATGGATGATTAGTGGATGCTAATGGTTACTTGGCCACCACATTCCTAAAGGGTAGTTTGGGCATTCCCAAAAAATATGGATTAGGGTTTCTTACATGTTTAAATACCCCTTATCTTCATGTAACCCCCTCTTCCTCTTAGTTAGTTAGTTTTAGGGTCAAAAATAAAAGAAAGCTCTCTTTCTCTTTTCATGGCTACTTAGCCATTTTTTTATTTCATGTAATCTTTCTTTCAATGCAATGTTAGTTAATGTTCTTTTACATTTACATGCTCTCTTTCTTATGTTGTTAGTAGCTTAGTGTTCATTTCTTTTTACTTAGCTTTTCTTTTCTTTTCATTTTACTCTCTTTTTTCTCTTGTTTTTCTTTAATGTTGCATGCTACATTTGTTGATTTGATAACAAATATGAGAGCTTAATCCCTTCAATTTAGGGGTAATGAATCTCTCTAGTATGTAGGTGCAACATTTTGATGTTTATGCTCTCTTTTTGTGCTTAATATGAAGTGATTTAACTTGTCATTTTTGATGTGAATTTGATAGCCTATATTGTTGACAACAAATAGGCTATGCTTAAACAATCACAAACAATGATTACCTCTTCATCTACATATGATGATGGTAATGAAGTGATTGTTGAAATTAAAATTTGATGGCCTATATTTCTAAACAATAGTTAATAGGCCATGCTTAAAATAGATTTTGCTTTCAACTTTGTTGTCATATTTCAAGAGAGTTAAATGTGTATTAATGGTTGTGTTATAGTTTGATGGTTTATATTGTGCTAACTAAAAGCACAAATATACCATACTTATGATAAGCACATCAACTAATTACACTAATTGCAAGAAAAAGAGAGATCATAACTTCATTTTATTAATTTATGTGATCTAGAGAGTTGAATTATCTCTAAATTGCTCTCAAACTCTCATACTTTTATAAATTTTCTTTTGCTCATTTTTTTCTACATTTTTAGCTTCACTCTTTTCAACTTTGGTTAATTTGATTGAATAGGAAATTTAAATCAACAATTCCTTGCGGATCGACCCGTACTCGCTACGTACTATGATAGTACGCCGTGCGCTTGCGGTTATAAATTTAATTTAAAATTTCTCGACTATTTTCTAACCGGAAAACTAGTCGTTGAACAAGTTTTTGCGCCGTACTGCTCCACCACTTCTATACACTGTCATCCACCAGTTCTGCCTCAACCATATCACAGAACCACTAAACATCTACCAAAACACACTGCCTACTCCTCTGCTTGATCATAAAATACTATTGCTCTTCTTCACTTCAGATAACCATTCTTCTCCAAACTGTGAACAGACCAAACTCGCACTATGCATAACACAATCTTGCCTCTGCCTCTAACATCACAACCCCTATCAATACTGCACTGCAACCAACACCCTTCATATCACATACTCCAACAATCACCACATTCAAACCGCTGCCACCATCTCTTCTTTCAAACCACATCCTCTAATCATTACTGTTACCACAAAGTTCATCGCCATCGAAACTGTCCAAGCATATCAACACAACCGAGAAGAAAACTCATCACAAAACGGTCACTGGCCTTCAACACAACCAAAAAGGAAAAGAAAAAAATAATACCATCAACATATCATTATAGCAGCTATCACGTTTAAACTACCACCACTTCACTGCAACATATCGCCCAATCCCCAAATTCCCCCAAAACTTACGATTGCAACCTGAAATCCTCCTCCACTAGTCGTGACTTCTAATCGAACAATACCCCACACCAGAAGCTCTCATTGCAACAGCCAACTTCACCACAACCATCACCGCAATTCGACAACTCAACCTCACGCAATCGCTCCTCAACCCAACTACTGCAATCAAAAAAATCCATGACTTCAAACCAACCGAACCCAAATCGCATCCACCTACGATCTTCGATCGTGTGATTGAATTCAAATTAGTGTGGCTCCTAGGGATTTGCATGTAACAGAAATTCATGAAATTGATAACTAGCGAGAACCGAAAATTGGCGAGATTGTGAATTGGGGAAGTTCGTTAATTTTGTAAATCAAAGAAAGAAATTTTGGTATTTTCAGGGGATTTGACTTTGAAGGCATACTTTAGTGGGTTGGGAAGTTTGAACGGGTCTGTGTGTTATATTAAAAAAGAAAAAGAAAAAGGTTTTCCTTTGTTTTTGCGGTAAACTTAAAAAATAATTGCTTTTGTTTCTTGGGATAGTCAATAAAATTTTTGCCTTAGTTTTTAGTTATCCTTCTTATTTAAAAAAAAAAGAAAAAAAGAAAAACAAACAAACAACAAGCTGTTTTAGTTAATTGGTTTTTGATTTCATTCTCTTTTTATCTTCAAAAAGAAAAAATAAAAAATTATATCTTGTTTTTATTTTCATGATGTCAAAGAAGAAAATTACAAGGAGAAGAATAGCTTGCTGAAAACTTAGCTCTACTTCCAAAAATAAATTGCTTGCTTGTAAAAAAAAATTTCTTTTTTTTAACTCCTATCTATTGTTTTTATTTTGAAGTGCATTGTTGGTTGTTTGCATTTGCATTTTACTTATATTTTCTTTTCTTTTTTAAAAATTCAAAATTCAAAAATAAAAACAAATTTCATTCGTAGTTGCATTGTTAATACACGTTTAATTTCTGCTTTGCATTTCATCCTAGAATTTTGATTAATAATGGTTAGACATCGATAACACTTAATTGTATTTTGACAAATTGTATTCTTTGAACAATTTAATTTCTTGGTGTCTAGGCTACGGTAGAGCAATAATCAGTTATAAATATTACGGTGATTCGTAAATATTATACTAAATTGTTTCTTTGAAGGTACTTAAACCTTCGGCTGCATTGCTACGGTAATTCATGGTGCACCGATAAATCCTGCACGTTACCTGGCTGAGAACTATCTTGTTGAATTAAGACAAAGTGTGATTATACAATTTTGGGTTAACTTAGGATAAATAATTTGTAATTAGACCCTTGCATTCATTTAGTTGCATTAGTTCGTGCATATCAAAAAAAACTTCAAAATCCAAAACTAAAAAATTTTGTAAATATTCCTCTTCTTTTCCTTTGAAATTTTTAAATCCTTGTGATGCCTCACCTCTATACTCACGATAGCCAAGGACACTACGAGGTAATGTTGTCAACTAGCACGAAGAATAAGGCTGTTGAGGAGCGACCATCTGTGTGATTGCTTTGTGCGAGTATCGATATGTTAGATAATATAACTTACATTTCATTTCAAGAGGAAACCCGACATATCAAATACAAACTCAAAGCTACCACACAGTGGCTATGAGGCATTCGGAAACAAATATAGAAATAAACATAACACAAATCAGTCACAGATATTCATATCACAAAGGCGGAAACATATATGAATATAACACATAAAAGTGTACATCAAGGTAATGGCCATATAAGATCCATTACGTCACAAAAGAATAGATACAAGTGCCAGACAAAAGAATATGTATACATCAAGGAGTCTCTATCTCGAATGTATAAAAGCAAGAACTACTAAGCTAAGTAGTTAGCCAAAAGTCAGATAATAGTCCCAGATGAGGAGTCAAGCAGAAGCACCTGTAACATCTCGGTCTGACCCGAGTATTATTTAATAAGAAACTAATAAACGGATCAGTCTAACTATAAATATCAGATAAAATGAGATAGGGTAAGAGATATAACAAATACGTATGATAACCATAATGCCATACTGTGACAAGTATACATTTAATAACAACAAAGTCATACAATATCTCAAGAATCTCAAGGCACCAAAAAGAATGTCATATTCTTTATTTTATTCACCAAACACCAATTATTGACAAACATACCATTGCCAATCACAAAAAGAGGTGAAACATAAATTCTAGAAATCATCAGCTAGAAATCTAGAAATCACAAAAGGGGGAGGCCTATCACAAACGGGAGCATGAAAACTCACCAACACATGTATCACAAATGGAGCGCTATTCCATAACTTAGGGGCAACGACACAGTACAATAACGGTACGTCCGATGAACCCAAAAAGCCGGGACATCGATGTAGTACAATAACGGTACATCCGATGAACCAAAAAGCCGGGACATCGATGTAGTACAATAACGGTACATCCGATGAACCGAACACCATAAAAGAACATGGGTCGCTAGCCCATAAAAGAAATGAGACGAAGCTCAATAAAACGAGGTACAGTCCCCCACGTGGACAAAGAGACATCGCATATTGCTAGTCTAAACCACAAAATGATCATCATAGACCAATAAAAGTGTGAATTACACTAAGCTAGTAAATAAATGAGTTTAGCTTCATGTCCCATAACCACTGGCTTAACTTAAATATTTACGAACAAATTGAAGATTTCTACTCGAAAATTGTCACAAGAGTTTCAATCGAACAAGTCTAAGAATTAACCGACAAAGTAAACGCAAGCGTTTCATACCACTTGTTTTGCTAAGCCGTTTAATTGGATTTCTCGAACGAATGAGATAAAGGTTTGTATATACTAATAGATTAGAAAACGGTTTTAAAAACAAGTTTGATATTGAAAGTAAATGTTGAAATCGTTTTGATGAAAGGGTTTGAATATTTACTACTAGTATAGAAACCTTTGCATTTCAAAGTGACAAACCATAGAAATGATCGTAGAAACAATCAATCACCAAAATTCACGTACGAAGACGTGAATTAAATCCAAAGAAATCGATACCAAATCCATCAAAATGGATATTCCCAAAAATCCAAAGAAAGAAGTCATCAAAGTCGATAATAAGTGATAACAATTAACCAGATCAACAAATATCGACTAAAAATTGGAAATCCACTCAAAACAGCTCAAAATAGGCAAAGTGAACAGTTCCAGACGTTTGGGGGGTTGATCCAGACGTCTGGCCCTAGGTTCTGGCCTAAAATAGGCAAAACTGCACATTTCAGACGTCTGAAATTCCAACCAGACGTCTGGTTGGATTTCAAGACGTTTGGATTTTTCCTCTGCCTTTTTGCGTTTTCCAGGGACCACTTCCAAACGTCTGGATTTTTCAACCAGACGTCTGAATTTGAAACCAGACGTCTGGATTTTGTTCCAGACGTCTGAAATTGCCTGCTAGGCAAAAATCAGCCTTGCCCAAAATGGGCGAAAATCCAAACCGGAAGCGATCGGATGAGCAACGGAGACTAGGGATTTATGCCAAGCGACAACCCAGGCTTATAGGCTCTCCGAAACACCACCAAAACATGTCAAAACATCCAAGATAGGATTTTTAAAGATTTTGACTTCAAAACACCAAAATTGGAAAATTCACCAAATCAACTCAAATCAAAAGCAAATGAACATGAACAAACGTTAGGAATTCATACCTAACAACAATGAAAGTTGTAGACGTAAATGTGAGTTAAAGAACTCACCTTTAAACCCAAAAACAATGAATGAGAAGCTTTTAAAACAAGGCAAGAACAATTCCTCTTCAACACACCTCTAGAATCTTCAATCTATTATCAAAGGTGAAGTTTTTCCTAAGTTAGGGTTAGGAATTTCTGAGAATTGAAGAGAGATTGAGATGGAGAAGAAGAAGAGGATGCTTACCTTAGCTTCTGTTTGATGTTGGAGCTAGAATTTGTATTTCCTAATTAAACTAGGGCTTGGAATTCTAATTTCCCATTCTTTCCCCCATTTTTCTCTTAAGCTTGAGAGTGTTAGGAAATGAGAATGATTGAAGGAAGTTGAGTGGAGTTAGGGCATTCAGTTGAGTTAATGGGATGAAACCCAAACCCAAAGCCCAAAATAGAAAATAGCAAAATTCTACTCAACTCCAAACATATCGATGCTTATACTTAAAAAAGTTGTAAACGCCATTTTGGACTCAATGGAGGTGGTCTCGAGTCCCAATTCGACTGTTTACAAAAGGTAGCTTTTCGGATTTTAATCCGAATAACGATGCTATATTTAAATAAATATTTAAATATACAATCGTAAAATATGCGGGTTGTTACAGACTCCCCTCCTTAAAGAAATTGCGTCCTCGCAATTCTTAAGAAGAAAACAAAGAGTAACAACCATACTAAGGCATAATCAACATAAAAGAAGAAATTTTGAAATGAGAAGTTCACCTTTAAAGAGCACGAGAGAGTAAGTCCGAATGTGTTCGCTCGATGAATTCTCTGGATTCCCAAGAGCAATCCTTAGGATTTGAGGACCATTGAACTTTCCCAAGTGGAACATTTTTATTTCGAAGGTGTTTAACCTCCATAGCAATGATACGAATAGGATGTTGCTCATAAGTTAAATTTGGTGAAACTTCAATTTCTTCAATAACACCGGGCTCAAGAACAGAATCGGAATCTCGTAGGCATTTCCGTAATTGAGATACGTGGAATATGTCATGAATAGCAGAAAAATGGCCGGTAATAAAAGGCGATAAGCCACAGAACCAATGCGTTCGGTGATGGGAAATGGACCAATATATCGAGGTGCTAATTTTCCCGATCGACTGAAACGCACGACAACCTTCATAGGTGAAACACGAATAAACACAAAATCTCCCACAGAAAATTCTAATCTCCTTCTTTGGTTATCGGCATAGGATTTTTGCCTACTTTGAGC
Organism: Allium fistulosum; assembly: GCA_030737815.1. Classification (NCBI taxonomy): domain Eukaryota; kingdom Viridiplantae; phylum Streptophyta; class Magnoliopsida; order Asparagales; family Amaryllidaceae; genus Allium; species Allium fistulosum. Next base: position 488,400,076 of record CM060905.1, on the reverse strand, counting down.
TTCTTTCATCCTATGACGAATAAGGTCAATCTTTTCTGTGGCATCACGAATAAAATCTGGACCTAAAACCAGCTTCTCACCGGCTTCAAGCCAACATGAAGGAGATCGGCATGGCCTTCCGTAAAGTGCCTCAAAAGGTGCCATACCAATACTAGATTGGAAGCTATTATTATAGGAAAACTCAACAAGAGAAATATGATCCTCCCAACTTCCACCAAATTCAAGAACACATGCACGAAGGAGATCTTCAAGAGTTTGATTCACACGTTCGGTTTGTCCATCGGACTGAGGATGATAAGCGGTGCTAAAATTTAGCTTTGTTCTCAAAGCTTTTTGAAGACCTTTCCAAAATCCACTAGTAAACAATGGATCATGATCGCTAACAATAGAAGTAGGAACACCATGCAATTTAACAATTTCCTTGACATACAGTTTAGCCAAAATAGGTACGGTCCGATTGGACCGAACGGGAAGAAAATGGGCAGATTTTGTAAGTCTATCTACTATCACCCATAGGCTATCATGGCCCGAACGAGAACGGGGAAGACCGTCAATAAGTCCATGGAAATTTGATCCCACTTCCATATTGGAATTTCCAAAGGTTGCAATAACCCACCGGGCCTTTGATGCTCGGCCTTAACGAGTTGGCAAGTCATGCAATGCTTAATAAAGTTAGCAATGTCAGATTTCATTCCGTCCCAATAATAAAGTCGCTTCATATCCGCGTACATTTTACTACTACCGGGATGAATGGTAATTTAGAACGATGAGAATCGTCTAAAATATCTTTACGAAGATCACAAATATTTGGCACGATAAGTCTACCAAATTTTCGAATACCGCCACGAGCATCAATATCAAAGTCTTTCAAACCTTCAATATCAATTTTATCCCTCCAACTTTGGCTAAGAAGAACCAATTCGGGATCCTGCTTTTGAGCTTCAAGAATGCGGTCTAAAAGAGAAGGATGAGCCTCAAGGCTACATAAAACAAGAGATAAACATGAATTGGATTCACGATCTCGAATCTCACAAGTAGATAAAGTCTCGAGATCATTCCATTCAGATATCATCATGGAAACAACCGCTTGTTGCTTACGACTAAGGGCATCGGTAACAAGATTTTCTTTTCCGGGAGTATAGAGAATATCAAGATCATAAGATGCAAGGAACTCGAGCCAACATTGTTGATGCAAGTTAAGTTCCTTTTGAGAAAATAAATACTTCAAAGATTTATGATCGGTGTAGAGAACAAATTTCTCTCCTAAAAGATAATGTCGCCAAATTCTTAGGGCGAAAACAATAGCTGCGAGCTCTAAATCATGAGTGGCATATCTAGTCTCAGCAGGCTTTAATTGCCTAGAAGCATAAGCGATAACACGTTCCCTTTGCATGGGAATGGCTCCCAAACCAACACGACTAGCATCGGTATAAACAATAAAGTCTTGGTTCCCATCGGGAATCACAAGAAATGGAGCATCGGAAAGGAGTTCTTTTAGTTTCTGAAAAGCAGCTTCACATTTGTTAGACCAAATGTATTTAACTCCCTTCTTTGTCAAATTAGTAAGAGGTACGGAAATCTTAGAAAAGTCTTTTATGAACCGACGGTAATAGCCCGCCAATCCAAGAAAGCTACGAATTTCCGTCAAACTCTCCGGTCTCTTCCAATTTTGAATCGCTTCAATCTTTGAAGGATCCACAGAAATTCCGGATTCAGAAATAATATGCCCTAAAAATTTCACACGAGATTGCCAAAAGTGGCATTCAGAAAATTTTGCTTTCAATTAGTTGCTCCTAAGAGTTTCCAACACAATACGAAGATGATTTTCATGCTCTTCCTCGGTTTTAGAATAAACAAGAATATCATCGATAAAGATGAGAACAAATCGATCGAGGAAATCTTTGAAAACTCGATTCATAAGGTCGACGAAATAAGCTGGAGCATTCGTCAAACCAAATGGCATAACAAGCCATTCAAAAGATCCATAACGAGTACGGAACGATGTCAAAGGAATGATATCCTCTGCAATACGAAGCTGATGAAAACCGGTTGCTAGGTCTAACTGTGAAAAGACTTTAGCACCACTAAGTTGGTCGAATATATCATCAATCCACGGTAAGGGATATTTATTCCTGATGGTGAGATCATTAAGCTTGCGGTAGTCAACGCAAAGCCTAAGTGTTCCATCAGATTTCTTAACAAAAATAGCTGAAGCTCCCCATGGAGAGGAACTAGATCGAACAAACTGTCTTGCTTCCAATTTGGATAATTGTTTACGCATCTCCTCATTTTCCTTATTGGACATACGATAAGGAGGACGAGTAATAGGTAGAGCTCCAGGGATTAGATTAATTCTGAACTCAATTGCTCGCTTAGGTGGTAATCCTAAAACGGGCTCAAATATATTAGGAAATTCACGAACAATGTGAATGAGAGAAATAACATCTTCCTCATCATCATTATCGTCATCATGAGGATTTAGAGAATACAAGGACGCTTTCGAATTGGAATCTGAATCTTTCAGAACAAGAGAAATCTGCTTAACAGATTGAGGATGTCGAAGATATATAGTTCGCTAAGGACATAGGATATGGGCTTCATAACGGTTAAGCCAATCCATTCCCAAAATCATTCTGAAGCCTAAGTAACGCATAACATGCAAATCGGCACGGAAAGAGTAATCACATAAAATAATCTCGACATCTTTACACAGTAAACTGAGTGTTGGGGATCCACCAACCGGATTCACAATTCTCAATGAAGTCATCAAGCCAATAACATTCAAAGACAAAGCATCAACAAGTTCTTTTGATATAAAAGAGTGAGATGCACCCGTATCAAAAAGAACTCGAATAGGAAAATAACGAAATATAATAATGCCATAAAGGATAGAATGAGAAATACCTTGACCACGAGAAGTGTAACTAGGGGCTTGCACCACATTTAGCTTTCTCTCTTTCTTGTTTGAAAGTTTGGGGCATGAAGATAAATGATGACCCGAACTTTTGCAATAATGACAAAAAAGAGGTTTTGGGCACCTATTTGCATAATGGTCCTTAGAACCACAATTGTAGCATTTCCCACGACTAGAGGTAGAAGTCTTAGCTACCGAAGTTGTTTGCTTCCCTTTCTTGTTGGGATTAGGCTTCAACTTAAAAGGCCTCTTCTTGTTGATGTTTTGTTTGACCTCAACATCACTTTCTTTTTCGGCCTCTTCGAGTCGAAGGGCGATATCAACTAGCTGATCAAAAGAAACTTCTAGTTTCAGAAGTAATGGCTTTTTGAGGCTCTTATTCAACCCATAGACAAATCTTTGATTTTTCTTCAATGGGGTATTAATATACTCAACCCCATATTTAGATAGAGATTCAAAAGATGCAACGTAATCCGTCACAGAAGATTCACCTTGAACAAGGTCAACAAAGCGTCGAGCTAAAGATACTTTTTCAGCTTCCGGCACAAATTTCAACTCGAACCTTTCCCGAGTAAGATCCGCTTCAATAATTTCCGAGATCAGAAGCCCATACCAATCTAATGCTCTTTCTTGGAGCATGCTAGAAGCCACCTGGACTCGATGTAGGTCAATAAGATTCATGCGGGAAAAGATGTGATCGCATGTTCTAAGCCAAACTTGGACTTCTATAACGCTTTCGGAACCCTTGAAAGGCTTTCCACCCAAGTTGGTGTAATCACTACACAAGCGTGCAAACCTAGATTTAGGATGAGTAGGATCTGGAATGGGTCCGATAGCTTGAGCATTTTTCACAAGATCTAGAAGTTCCTGAGCAGACATAAATACTCCATCCTGAGGAGTAGCACTAGATTGACCGGCGCTGGGACGGCCTGGTCTAACCATTTCTCTTCCTTTTAAAAAAAATAAAGAAAGAAGAGGGAAAAGGTTATTCTTAAAATGAATATCAAACAAACTTGATTGATAAAACAAGGCATCATAAAAAGAAATAGGATAGAACGGTACGAAGATTCGAATTAAATCCTATGGCACGATACCTAAGAAAGACTTAGGACAATGATCCTTGCTAGATTATTCTACAATGTTCCAAAGTTTGGCTCTGATACCAAGCTGTGACGCCCCACCACTATACTCACGCTAGCCAAGGACACTACGAGGTAATGCCGTCAACTAGCACAAAGAATAAGGCTGTTGAGGAGCAACCATCTGTGTGATTGCTTCGTGTGAGTACTGATATGTCAGATAATATAACTTACATTTCATTTCAAGAGGAAACCAGACATATCAAATACAAACTCAACGCTACCACACAGTGGCTATGAGGCCTTCGGAAACAAATATAGAAATAAACATAACACAAATCAGTCACAGATATTCATATCACAAAGGCGGAAACAGATATGAATATAACACATAAAAGTGTACATCAAGGTAATGGTCATATAAGATCCATTACGTCACAAAAGAATAGATACAAGTGCCAGACAAAAGAATATGTATACATCAAGGAGTCTCTATCTCGAATGTATAAAAGTAAAAATTACTAAGCTAAGTAGTTAGCCAAAAGCCAGATAATAGTCCCAGATGAGGAGTCAAGCAGAAGCACCTGTAACATCTCGGTCTGACTCGAGTATTATTTAATAAGAAAATAATAAACGGATCAGTCTAACTATAAATATCAGATAAAATGAGATAGGGTAAGAGATATAACAAATATGTATGATAACCATAATGCCATACTGTGACAAGTATACATTTAATAACAACAAAGTCATACAATATCTCAAGAATCTCAAGGCACCAAAAAGAATGTCATATTCTTTATTTTATTCACCAAACCCCAAATTATTGACAAACATACCATTGCCAATCACAAAAAGAGGTGAAACATAAATTCTAGAAATCATCAGCTAGAAATCCAGAAATCACAAAAGGGGGAGGCCTATCACAAACGAGAGCATGAAAACTCACCAACACGTGTATCACAAATGGAGCGCTATTCCATAACTTAGGGGAAACGACGCAGTACAATAACGGTACATCCGATGAACCAAAAAGCCGGGACATCGATGTAGTACAATAACGGTACATCCGATGAACCAAAAACCTGGGACATCGATGTAGTACAATAACGGTACATCCGATGAACCAAAAACCTGGGACATCGATGTAGTACAATAATGGTACAACCGATGAACCGAACACCATAAAAGAACATGGGTCACTAGCCCATAAAAGAAATGAGACGAAGCTCAATAAAACGAGGTACAGTCCCCCACATGGACAAAGAGACATCGCACATTGCTAGTCTAAACCACAAAATGATCATCATAAACCAATAAAAGTGTGAATTACACTAAGCTAGTAAGTAAATGAGTTTAGCTTCATGTCCCATAACCACTGGCTTACCTTAAATATTTACGAACAAATTGTAGATTTCCACTCGAAAATTGTCACAAGAGTTTCAATCGAACAAGTCTAAGAATTAACCGACAAAGTAAACGCAAGCGTTTCATACCACTTGTTTTTCTAATCCGTTTAATTGGATTTCTCGAACGAATGAGGTAAAGGTTTGTATATACTAATAGATTAGAAAACGGTTTTAAAAACAAGTTTGATATTGAAAGTAAATGTTGAAATCGTTTTGATGAAAGGGTTTGAATATTTACTACTAGTATAGAAACCTTTGCATTTCAAAGTGACAAACCATAGAAATGATCGTAGAAACAATCAATCACCAAAATTCACGTACGAAGACGTGAATTAAATCCAAAGAAATCAATACCAAATCCATCAAAATGGATATTCCCAAAAATCCAAAGAAAGAAGTCATCAAAGTCGATAATAAGTGATAACAATTAACCGGATCAACAAATATCGATTAAAAATTGGAAATCCACTCAAAACAGCTCAAAATAGGCAAAGTGAACAGTTCCAGACGTTTGGGGGGTTGATCCAGACGTCTGGCCCTAGGTTCTGGCCCAAAATAGGCAAAACTGCACACTTCAGACGTCTGAAATTACAACCAGATGTCTGGTTGGATTTCCAGACGTCTGGATTTTTCCTCTGCCTTTTTGCGTTTTCCAGGGACCAATTCCAGACGTCTGGATTTTTCAACCAGATGTCTGAATTTGAAACCAGACGTCTGGATTTTGTTCCAGACGTCTGAAATTGCCTGCTAGGCAAAAATCAGCCTTGCCCAAAATGGGCAAAAATCCAAACCGGAAGTGATCGGATGAGCAACGGAGACTAGGGATTTATGCCAAGCAATAACCCAGCCTTATAGGCTCTCCGAAACACCACCAAAACATGTCAAAACATCCAAGATAGGATTTTTAAAGATTTTGACTTCAAAACACCAAAATTGGAAAATTCACCAAATCAACTCAAATCAAAAGCAAATGAACATGAACAAGCGTTAGGAATTCATACCTAACAACAATGAAAGTTATAGACATAGATGTGAGTTAAAGAACTCATCTTTAAACCCAAAAACAATGAATGAGAAGCTTTTAAAACAAGGCAAGAACAATTCCTCTTCAACACACCTCTAGAATCTTCAATCTATTATCAAAGGGGAAGTTTTTCCTAAGTTAGGGTTAGGAATTTCTGAGAATTGAAGAGAGATTGAGATGGAGAAGAAGAAGAGGATGCTTACCTTAGCTTCTCTTTGATGTTGGAGCTAGAATTTGTATTTCCTAATTAAACTAGGGTTTGGAATTCTAATTTCCCATTCTTTCCCCCATTTTTCTCTTAAGCTTGAGAGTGTTAGGAAATGAGAATGAATGAAGGAAGTTGAGTGGAGTTAGGGCATTCGGTAGGGTTAATGGGCTGAAACCCAAACCCAAAGCCCAAAATAGAAAATAGCAAAATTCTACTCAACTCCAAACATATCGATGCTTATACTTAAAAAAGTTGTAAACGCCATTTTGGACTTAATGGAGGTGGTCTCGAGTCCCAATTCAACTGTTTACAAAAGGTTGCTTTTCGGACTTTAATCCGAATAACAATGCTATATTTAAATATACAATCGTAAAATATGCGGGTTGTTACAATCCTGTTCCTTTGAAAGTTCAAAAATCCAAAAAAAAAATTAGAAAAACCAAAATCCAAAAAAATATATATATAATCTTTTCAAAAAAATTTAAAAAAAATTGAAAAATCAAAAACAAAAAAAATCAATTTCCCTTTTGAAAAATAAATTTTATTTGTAAATATTTTTCCTTTATAAAAAAAACCAAAAACATTCTTGAAAATGTCCGAGTTTCCACACTCCCTTGAATTTTACAAGAGTTGTGAAAATCAATATAATCCATATGATTTCACTCCAAATTCGTATGGATATTTTAACGACAACTATTCTTTAAACAATTCAAATTTTGAACAACAAAGTTTTCAAAATGATGACCAACCCTCGAATCTCGAAAATAGCATTTCATCTCTACTTGAAATCTCTACACAACAAAATCAAATAATAAATGATTTGTGTAATTCATATTTATGTAACAACTTGAGTCAAGGATTTCAAAATTTGAATTCAATTCAAAATTCAAACTATTTCGATTATAACCCATGCCAATTCAATTTCGAACTCCAAAATGAATTTCAAACTCAAAATGAAAATGGAAACAACTTTTCTAACGAATTTGACAATGGGAATAATCTTAACCACGTTACAATTGAAAATTTTTGTTCTCAACAAATCCAAATCGAAAATTCTCAAGTTAACAACTATAAATTGGATTTTGTTGAACAAAGAAATCTACAATGTTCACATGGATTTGTTGTTTGAAACATATATGAAACAATGTGAGAAACAAAACCAAATCCCAACATGTGATGAGTCAAATGATAATCCATCTTTTACCCAAATCGATGATTTTCAAACAACAACTTTTGAAATTGAAAACGAAAATCTTAACGAAGTTGTTGAAAATACGGTAATTGAGTTGGATTTCAATTCTTTTAAGGGTGTAGAACCAAATTTAAAATTCGATCTTCCTTTTCTCGATTTCAAAAATTTGAATACAACAACTTTGGATTTTGAACTTGAGATACGCAATGAAGTTGTTGATAATCCAACAAAGGAAGACGAATTTAACGAACACGATTTCCATGGACTTTTTGAAGATGAGTTGTTAAATTCCGACGGGGAAGATTTAAATCACCACTTTTATTTTGAAATCGATAATTTTAAAGAATTTTTCAATGACAAACTTGAATTTCAATTTGGTGAAAATAAACTTGAATTTCAATCAATCGTTATATCTACCCCAAAAATTATCGAAAATAAAACAACTCGTACGATTTTCAAAAAAACGACATTCGTTTTTCCAAATCAACATTCAACTTTGAAATCTTTTACGATTTGCTTTTTCGAGCTTAAGCTGTGTCTCGTATACTGAACGAGGCAAATGAATCAGTTTTTGGAAGACCGTTTCATTTACTCTTTAACGATATACTTTCTGATCTCGTGTAAATACCATTCACCTTTATGTAAATATAGGTCATCTTTTTATTTTTCTCCTTTCACTTAGGTTGACTGTGGGGACACAGTCAAAATCAAGGGTGGGGGGAGACTCATCATCATTTTCGATTTTTCATGGTTTATTTTTAATTTTTCTTTCCAAAATTTTTAAATTTTTTTTAAGCAATTTGATTTATTTTTAAAGAAACACTATAAGATAAATATATGGTTTTGGTTTATTAAATTGAAATTTTTGAAAATTTATTCGTCTTAACAAAAATAAAAATGAAGTTTGATTATAAATAACAATGGTTTAACTAGAATATAGGAAGATTCATACATGTTAATTATGAAATACATCCTAATTGAAAATCTTTGTTTTAAAAAGTGGTGAATTTAAAGTAAAGGATATAAACTTTTTTTTTGTGTTCTAAGTTAAATGGTGCTAAGATGATTTTGCAAAACTCTCTCTTCGAAAACAAAACAAAACAAAAGGAAAAAAATACAAAATACAAAATACAAAAAAAAACTTTCTTGTATATATGTATAGTTTTTAATAAACACCCAGAGTCATGTGTTCATACTCGTGTGTTCACTCGCCATGCTCTGTACCCTTCTTACGTAAGCCCGAAAGGCAGTGCACGATTGGTATATCTGGCCTCAGTTTATCTGAGTTAGGTGTGTGTATATAAAAATTATTTTACTAATAACGCCTACAGTCGATTAGTGTTCACACTTGTGTGTTAACTCGCCACGCTCTGTATTCCCCTTACATCAGTCCGCAAGGCAGTGCATGGGTAATATATCTGGCCTCAGTTTACTTGAGTTAGGCATATGTAAATATTGTTAATATCAATAAAATTTTCAAAAAAAAATAGAGAGAGTAAACAAATGAAATCCAAGCACTATTTTAACTTATTTGATTTGACTTGTTATTGAAAAGAAATGAAAACACCACTTTGATAAACTTTGATAATCAACTAAGGATCTATTTCGTGGTTACACTTTGTTATCAACTGAAACAACGAGTTAAACTATATTTTATTTGTTATGATAACTTGATTTTTGTTGGAAATTTTGACGAGTAAATGACTTAAATTTTCAAGATAATGACCAAAACTTATATTTAACTTATTTGTGTCTATTTAAAAGTAAATATTTCATTTGTAAATGTTTCCAAAAACTCACATTCATCTCTTTGTAAATCAGCCTTGCATTTTGTAAATATTTCCATTCTGCATTTGGATTTTGTGGGTAGTATCCGCTGAAAACCCTCACGAGACAACACTCGTCCTACTAGGGACACCCAGAGGTTTAACGCCTTATTTCATACGATCAATGCAATCATGCTCCCTACGAAAACAGATTTATCTTAGTTTTTTTTCTTTATTCGAGGACGAATAAAAAGATAAGTGTGGGGGTATTTGATGTGCACGTAAATGTGCATATTTTTACCACCATATTTAATCTATTTAAATTAAATAAATGATCATATCGGGTTTTTTAACTTGTTTAAACCAAAATTCAAATTATTTTCAAATTGTCACATATTCATCTTCATATAGGGGCAAAATGGTCATTTTTGTGCATTTATTAAATAGTACAAATTTACTTGGAATTTTCTATGTTGTTTTGTAGGAAATTTAGTGAATTTTACAAGTGGTTTCATGATGATATATGCATGCACAAGAGTGAAGAGGACAAATGAAGATGGAAATAATTCAAAGTAAAGATCATGGAGGACCCCACTTACCCACCTACCTTAATATACACTTAGGAGCTAATGCACATGCTAAAAGGCCATTAAATCTTCATGCACACTTAATGGATGATTAGTGGATGCTAATGGTTACTTGGCCACCACACTTCCTAAGGGGTAGTTTGGGCATTCCCTAAAAATATGGATTAGGGTTTCTAACATGTTTAAATACCCCATATCTTCATGTAACCCCCTCTTCCTCTTTAGTTAGTTAGTTTTTAGGCACAAAAATAAAAGAAAGCTGTCTTTCTCTTTTCATGGCTACTTAGCCATTTTTTTATTTCATGTAATCTTTCTTTCTATGCAATGTTAGTTAATGTTCTTTTACATTTACATGCTCTATTTCTTATATTGTTAGTAGCTTAGTGTTCATTTATTTTTTACTTAGCTTTTCTTTTTCATTTTACTCTCCTTTTCCTCTTGTTTTTCTTTAATGTTGCATGCTACATTTGTTGATTTGATAACAAATATGAGAGCTTAATCCCTTCAATTTAGGTGTAATGAAGCTCTCTACTATGTAGATGCAACATTTTGATGTTTATGCTCTCTTTTTGTGCTTAATACGAAGTGTTTAACTTGTTGTTTTTGATGTGAATTTGATAGCCTATATTGTTGACAACAAATAGGCTATGCTTAAACAATAACAAACAATGATTACCTCTTCATCTACATATGATGATGGTAATGAAGTGATTGTTGAAATTAAAATTTGATGGCCTATATTTCTAAACAATAGTTAATAGGCCATGCTTAAAATAGATTTTGCTTTCAACTTTGTTGTCATATTTCAAGAGAGTTAAATGTGTATTAGTGGTTGTGTTATAGTTTGATGGTTTATATTGTGCTAACTAAAAGCACAAATATACCATACTTATGATAAGCACATCAACTAATTACACTAATTGCAAGAAAAAGTGAGATCATAACTTCATTTTGTTGATTTATGTGATCTAGAGAGTGGAATTATCTCTAAATTGCTCTCAAACTCTCATACTTTTATCAATTTTCTTTTGCTCGGTTTTTTCTACATTTTTAGCTTCACTCTTTTCAACTTTGGTTAATTTGATTGAATAGGAAATTTAAATCAACAATTCCCTGCGGATCGACTCGTACTCGCCACGTACTACGATAGTACACCGTGTGCTTGCAGTTATAAATTTAATTTGAAATTTGTCGACTATTTTCTAACCGATAGAAAACTAGTTGTTGAACATATGTACACATAAAATAAACACGAACATATACATATATATATACACTAGCTAATATATACTAGCAAATATATACTTGAGCATATAACATTTTATATATACCTATTATATATATCTTTCCTTACTTTAAATATATGAATAAAATCAAAAGAAGCAAGAGAAACTGTAGACTTAGATATACACGCCAGAAACTTTATGATATAATCTATATATAATACTTTTTTCTAAAATATATGAGCATAAAATCAGGCCAAAACTTTATAATTTAATTAATATATAATACCCACTTTCTTAATAAAGCAAAAGAAGCTATTTCTCAAAGCAAAATATAAAGGAGGAGATGGGTTTGCTGGCGTTAGAGGGTTGCATGAGTCACGACAGGGTCAAGGGAAAGCAGGTTGTCGAGTCAGGCTGCTCGGATTTGGGAAATCGGAGGGGACAGGATGATAGCGACGGAAGCGAGGAGGAGCACGGCGCGTGTTGACGGCAGTGGAGGGGATGCAGGCTGCGGCTCAGGTGGGTGGTTGGGGAGGCGAGGCTTCTTAGGTGGGGATGGGTCGGCGGCCACATGTATTTTGGTGGGTTGACTGTTGTCGAGTTCAGCGTGGCGTTGAATGCTTTGGCTGTGGGTGATGGTCGGCTACAAGGTGGACGTGGGTCGGATTATGCGTGGGAGGGGAGAGTGACGGCGGTGCTAGGTGTCGAAGCCGAAGTGGGTGGTGGATTGGGGAAAAGTGGAAGGTCGGACGGTGGAGTGATGGTGAAAGGAATGGATGCGGCCGAAGAATAAGATGTGCACGAGCAATAGAAGGATGGCCGAGCTGCTTGCTTCAGATCTATATATATATACTTATTATTATATAAATTTGTTTATAAAAGTTAGATCAAAAAAGAAAAAAAATAAGAAAGGAAGAGGACGATCAGATTTTGGAAACAGACAAATCTTATTATATAACTTATACATATATAACTTTCAAAGAAGGTGAAAGGCATAAGAAAGGAGAGGAACAGTTGTAAAGGAGAATGATGCGAACATGTAGAGATTGACAGCAAATTGAATGCAACCACATATATTTATTATATTTTTTTCATTAATACTCTAAAACGTAGGGATCAAAGAAAGTGAACCAGAGAATAAAACCAAATAATACATATATTGAAATATGGGAAATAGCAAAAGTTAGACATTGGTTTCTAGGAATTAATAAAAGCTGATTGCTATTCATTTTAGCTTAGGGAAAATGTATGGACAGGGAAACTAAAAGGTTAAAAACGGTTACCGATACGACTAATTGTTTTGCAGATTCCACCGTGTACCGAACACTGAAACACACAAATGAAATACTACGGTGATCAGCACGACGAGACGAACAGAACGGTACATAGATATCAGTGATATGATCATACTATCAAAAGTCGATATTTCGCTGCCAAACCGCTGTAAATTCATCGAAAATAAGATAAACGTGGCTAGAGAAGTCCAAATTTGACGAAACGAAATATGATGTCTCACTTAGAAAATGATACTATTTTTATTATATAATAATATTCATATTTCGAAAACATTTTATTTTCATCAAATAACTGAATTCAAACTGAAAACTACACAACAGAATTTACTTTCATATTTTCCAATTGCTATGTCTAAATAGACGTATTCCATCAAATTTTCATTACAAAATTTTATGGTTTTAAATTTCACAAAAATTCAGTTAATTACATTATAAAAATCGTTAAAATTTATGGGTCGTTACAAGATTTGATTTGCTAGAGGGAGTATTAGGAAAATGGAAAGTTGCTAGGTTTATACAGGCTAGGGTTTGGTATACTTCAAGGTTAAGTGTACCCACAGGTTAAAAGAAAATGATCAATAAGTTAAATGAAAATTATGGTCCAATAATATTCAAGTTTAATTTTTAACAATTTTGTACCTCTAACCCCTATTTGTTTGAACCGCTATTCTATCTCTGATTAAAATTTCACTCGAGGCATATTAATATTATACTTCAATTTTCAACAATCATAAAATAATTCCAAAATTCCATAGATATAATTTATTTCTCAAAAATAATTTTTCAAACAACTTTTAGAATTTGAAATTGTAATTCAAATTTCAAATTTAAATTTTTAAGTTTTTAGTTTCCAAATAAATTCCAACATTGCTTTTATTGAATTAAATTCAATAAGACTTCTCAAGATTATTTCTAACCTTATTTATTGTTTATTTTAACAGGATATTAAATAAAAATATACTTTTCCTAAGTAAAATTATAATTAATTTTGAATTCTTTTTAAAACTTCTATAATTCATTTATTTATTTAAAATTCCAAATAAATATCCAAAATATATATTATTATTATTGATAAAGTAGCTAGATTTTATAGACTTCCCTCCTTAAAGAAATTGCATTCTTGTAATTTATCATAGAGTATTGTAACTTATTTTCTAGTGTTAATTATATGTTTATATACATCTACATACAAAACAATCAAATAGAGTTGATTAGAAATAAATTTAGACATTTCTAACTAAATTTAGAATTTAAAATTTAAATAAACTTAATAAGTCAAACTACATATAACAAACTTAATAGTTCTTGTCTATGGTATTTACTGTTCTATTTTCTATATATAATCTATAAGGTTGCTTGACCTTTGTTACCAATGTAACATTCTTATTTCCTAACTTTATATCTCTTACTGTTCAATCCACTTGAATTGTTATACCCTAAGGGAGTTGATCGAACATTTCTCTTTACCTCTTTATACTTAAAATAAGTCAATGATATTCATTGAGAATCCTCTTGGTTATATTAGGGATACAAAACCTTTTATATATCCAACTTCTACTCAAGCTTTCTAGAGTATATAAAAGTTTCTAGAATCATTTGTGCTCTACTACTTTCAAAATTTTAGGGAACAACTATTTCAAAGTCATTTACTCTTCTCAAAAATCTTCAATTTGATTCTTAGTCCAAATTAGGGATTTAATCAAACTTGAGTTCCATTCCTACTGAATAGAAGATCCATAACCGATCCAAATAGAAAATCATCGATACTAAAATATGTCAAGTTTTATCTTCTTGAGATTCTATGGTTTATAGAAAATAACCTGCATTGCTTTACATACAATCAAAAACCTTTCTATGTAATTAAATTACTAAAAAGTAATTACTTTCTAATCACATGGTAATTTAACTTTAATTATATTTTAATCAATTCATTCTAGGAATAATATTTTTTACTCAGAATATTGTTGTGTTGAAATATCTTGTTTTAGTGTTTAGAAATACCTGTCGATATCGCTGACCAAACGTATCGGCCAAAACTCATAACCACTCAATGGATAAGTTAACACAATCAAATTCCCAATATTGTTCTTTTCTTATAAATTGAGTATATTTAATTCCCTTGTAGTTCAACTCAAAAAACACTAGCTTCTTCTATGTTTAGATGAATTAAATATCATTAATTAATAATTTTACTCAATCACTTTATTTTGGATTTAAGCGAGTTCTTACTCTTTCAAGTGATAACTCTTTTTTAAAGAAATCCACTTTCTTTTATGATAATCAAAATTAAAGAAACATCTAACCATCTATATATAAACTTAAATAACAAACTACGTATAGCTAGAAACAAATCTATTAGTTTCCACTGTGCATTCTGATCACTATTGGACCTTTTTACTTAAATTCAGTTCATCACATTTATCTTTGTGATGTAATTGTATTATTGTACTTAGATCGGGGTCTTATACAGTTTCCTTAACCGTATCATATTTTAAAATCCATTTAAGTAACAACATTTTTCTACTAAATTAATAATCCAAATATTGTACAATTTCATCCTTAAGGAAGCATACCTTTTAAGACAAAGACTTGCTTCCCTTTATTTGGTAGTGGATTAGGTTCATTAACTGTGAAGATCTTGCCTTCGGTCTGTACTGTGGGCTTCTTGCTTTGCCTGGATATATTGCCAATTTCCTCACAGTGATAACATTTCTTCAACTGATCATATTTTCTCTTTCTGCACTCGTTGGCATAGTGACCCTTATTGTCACAATAATAACATTCTTGTTGAGATTTATCAATGGATTTCTGTTGCTCAGGTTGTTTGGGTCGAATATGCTTCTTTGGTTTAGTCTACTTTGCTTGAAAAGACTTCTTGTTCTTCTTGAACTTCCGGTCCATTTTCTAAATGAACGATTTCTTTCCCCGATGAAGTTGCCAAGAATATCGTCTGCTTGAGACTAGATTCCACTCACATACCATCTCATATTTTAATGCTATATCGACTACTTCTTCAAATGGATACTTTACTTGAGTAAGCAATTTATCTTACATTTTAGTTTTAAGTCCAAGGACAAAATTTTCATTCTTATCCAAGGGTGAATCAACTTATGTTGTTCCATACTTTGAAAGAGAATTAAACTCATTTACATTTTCAGTTATCAATAAATTTCCTTAGGTCAGATTTGTGAATTTTCGAAGCAGAGCTACCTTTTCGGTTTCGGTAATAAAATCTTCTTTAAATAGTTCTTTAAATATTTGCAAAATTTTACCTTCTTCTAGTATTATTGCCGGGATGGCATCGTACCAGTCTAAAGCACTAAATTATAATTGATGAGATGCCAATCTTCTTTTCTCTTGGTCTTCTAATCCTAGATGACTAAAAATCCTTTCATAAGATCTTGTAGAATACCTCACATTTAATAGTTAATTTATTAATAAAAGAATTAATATGGGCTTGCAAATGATATAAGAGGTAGATTAAACCATAGAAAATAGGTAATAAACTATAAAAAAGAGTATGATAGCCAATTCCCAAATTATTATGGGATAATAAGCATGACTCCCATTCCTTCATTCCATTCTACTAAAAATAAAAATAAACACTTGAGAGTGTATTAATGGTGGAAGCCTAAAGAGAGCAAATAAAGATAATATAAGGAAACACAAGCTAAAGGGGGTTAAAAATAAACACTTAAGAGTATATTAATGGTGGAAGCCTAAAGAGAGCAAATAAAGATAATATAAGGAAACGCAAGCTAAAGTGGGTTAAAACGACTAAAGTAAGATATTTCAAAGATCTAGTCAGTAATACTAAACCTCTTTCACTGTTCCCAATCATTTGGCATCGATATAATTTTGTACGCTTTTATATGTGGTGGTGTTTCATATGAATTTTCATTTGCAAGTAACATGTTCAATGAATGTTTTCGGGAAAAATAGATGAACATGAAATGCTTAGATGTATTTCCCTTGTAACACCCCTACCTTTATACCCATACTATCCAAGAGTAATACCGAGCAATATTGTCAGATAATATGGAGGATGGGGCTATATAGGGTACACATATTAATATTCCCTTGGGCTAACATGGGTATGTGTTTAAACATTAAATATAACTCACTCTAAAATGTATATAATATCGGCACAAAGCAGTAAACACGTGTACCTCTAGGATAGATCAATACACAATATATAGTAAATATCAGAGATCACAAAGCCAATCATAACAATAATATATATAATATAAAAATATACAACATATGTCCAATTTACATCGCAATGATATACACTCAGGACACTGTACAATACATGCTGATAATGTACAATTCCAAATATCTAGTCTCCTCTATGCCTAAAAAAAGCTGGTCTCATTGTCCCTGAACCTAAAATGTCTTGGAATGACCCAAGTATTATATAAATAACACACGGGTTAGACTATATCTAAATCAATCAGTTAATATACGTATGGAATTCAGTATATACTGGATATAATAATACGATAACACCATCAGAATAATTGAAACAATAATCATAATGTCAATCATATACTATACAAAGGAAAAATGTCACCATCCATATAAATTAGATCAAATCAAGAGCCACAAAATCAACATCGAATGTGTGAATCACATATATCCAAAAATCATAATTAAAACCCAAAAATCAATAACAAGTGAGATATTACCGAGTATAGTTAGGCTGGCACATGGCATTGCCCAAATATATCTCTCAATCTTAAATAATAAAATATCACCATCAATATAAAATATAGGCCGCCCATCAGCAAAATCATATATAATAAAATACATGAGAATCAACTATACTGTGTATGCCTATCCAAATATAATGTCATGTCCTTATGTAGAAATAAATGGTGATAGGAACCCAAACATAATGTATGGGTTACACCACCTAGTAATCTCATAATGTTTGGGTTACACCACCCAATCAAAGTACAACATAGTTATTCGCCATCTCCAAGAGCACTTGGGTTATTTACTTGAATCCACTTGAATAATTAGGTAAGGTGTATAGATAATATGTACTTATCTACCATTCAGTGTAGAACCAGAAGAGAGACTGATAGCCACCCCGCTTGCTCCATGAGTCCAGGGCTACACCGCTCGAATTTGCTCCTACAGTCTTCAGTTTCCAACCAAGTATCATAACTATATCCACTGCAAGTCATAAACAAGCTGCAAGACTACGCTATACATTTGATCATGACCCAGATCACTACCCCTACGATAACAAAATGCAGGCCTTCGTGACTGAAGGGGCTAGGGCACAACACCCTTCACTCAAATCCCATATTGTGCATCTGAAGTACAATAAAAACTGTCAAAGATCTAGGGCACGATCAGGCCATCAGGGTGGATACTGGCCATCTGGTTTCCTCTAACTCCTAATCATATCCTGAAGCACTTTATGATAGAAAACATATGTATGGATACATCCCTACAACTCAATCATCCATAATGCTCTCCCTGGAGCATATAATCTGGCTCTACACCAAGCATATAAACTTCCTTTACACCGAGTATCACTCTACACAAGTATAAACCAAGTTCTCATCACTTGAGTTACATTTACTTACAATAAACAATCGAATAAATATAAAAACAACGTCCCATACCACTGCATGATAGACGCTTATATACTGCTCATTAATTACACTTAATCTCCATAATATTCTATATAACGAGTCCAAAGAATAACCGAAGAAATATTACTGAATGCTCATCCCAAATTGTATTATAAATCGATTTATTCAAACTTCTCGTCACACGGAATTAAATATCATCATGAGTAGAAATATCACAATCCATATAGAAGGATGTCATCTGTAACGATCTGCCTTTCTTACACCTAAAGACGACACTTAATACATCCTCGATACTCGTGTGCCGATCATTTAAGTGTCTGAAAGGCAGATGCTTAGGGTGAAAGAAAGAAAAGACAGAATATATTCTCACAAATATGATGAGTAATATATAATATGAACAAGTCTTTAAAAATAGAAATCTTCTTTATTATACATAACATCAGTGTACATTAACCTATTGTTAGTTAGACAGTTATAGTGGTCTATCCTTATAATTTGATAAATACTACAAATAGTCGTCAAAAACAATTAAGCAACCAAATAATATAAGATATGTGAATACGTCTTAGAGAATCCATCTCGTCTCCTGAAAGCTCCAAAAAATCTAGCTAAATCTGGAAAATATGCTTGGGCTGACCCAAGCATTATAGGAAAACAACACCAGGGTCAGTCTAGTAAAACCAGCATGAGAAACTCAAATCACAAGGACTTTTATTTATTTAACTTGTAAAACCCTTTAAAATCAAAGGTATTTCTTAAAACCACACTGCACATAAAAATGGACGGGTTTTTGTCTTACGATAACCAAAACATATTCTATAAAAAAATCCAACGATACTATATAATGTCTAGGGTTTAAAATATTTAATAACCATGTAGTTGTTATGCGTGTACATGGCAGCAATAATAGATATACAATCAAAAAACGAAGGCGCTTATTGGAGAATGGATTTCCAACAAATGGAAAGGTAAGGGACTACCTTCCGTACAGTACACCTCTAGATAAAATGTACCGTGAGCTATAGTTAACTTTGCAACCCGTGTGACAAGACCGGCCTACCCTTGATTGGATAGTACAGAATATGATCACCCCTTGGCTATGATCAACAACCAAAAATGGGCCTTGAAGCATACATGAAGATATCGACACTAGATCTTGGATGATCATACCCTAATGGGTGAACCCCACATAGCCTTGTGACCTATTGAGTTTTAGCCATTTCTAGATTGTGAGTCCTGAAAGGTTACACTCTTACCATTTCCTTATAGCAAATCATCTTGGAATGCTATAATTGCCCTCAAGGTAGAAATTCAATGCCAACGCTCATCCATACTAGTTCGTTTTGCGTTTGAACGAAACTGGAAGCATAATCTCTGCTACATCCATTTTGGAATCACCCTCAGGACTAGTAGAAGGTAGCCCTTGCACTTCAAAAGCTCCATCTTCAATTTTATACTCTTCAAGATGTCTTCAGTTTGAAACGCTTGGTTTGGATCGAAGTGGTTTTCGAATAATTTATACTTATCCGATCCCAGTCTCTCCGAACTAATAACCGATAATTGGTAGACTCATTCCCGGTTCTTTCAGAAGTATGCAACAAGTATTTAAGTCCTCATTGTGGAACTCGAATATACACTACATACTTCCTAAGTCAAAACTGGCCAAGATTTGATAGTTAGTTATTTAACTATAAAATAAACAAACAACAACAATTTAGATATTTAATTACCCATAGCAACTACTAAGCGTCTAAATAAATCTCAAATATCCTTTGATATTTATTTCACTTTATTTATAAACCCCGTTTATAAATCCATAGTCTCATTCTCCTTTTAATCACTATTTTCAAAACACTTAATCGATTTTCAAAATTAACTCCATTTTTAAAATGCATTCCTTTACTTACCCAAATTTTATTCCAAACCCCATTAATTCCATATTCACTCCTTTATTATAATTTAAAAACTTATTTAAATCTGAAATATCAATTTCATACTTTATTCCAAAATTCTCTTTTTATTTTTTGTGACGACCGCCCATGACCCCTGCACCGAACCTGGAGATAGTGCGCTGTAAAGTGTGCCAAGCAGCCATGGATGATTGCCAAGGTAAATTAAAACAGCAGAATCTATCGTATTACTCACAGCGCATGGACAAAATACAATAGAATATATATATAGTGAAGCTTCACAGAATAGAATCTCATCAAAAAAACTTCATAATAGTTGAATACAAACATCTGAATAGTCAATACATCAAGCCTCACTACATAACACTCAGAGAATATACAAGCAGCGGAACATCCAGTACATATAGTAAGAAGATAATATGCAAGCCTCCAGCTCGTCTTCGACATCAGCACCGTGGAAAGCAAGAACAGCACCTGTCACCTGCTACCTAGTCTGCCCGTCCCAAAATGGACGAACAGCCCAAGGCAATAAGAGTTAAAACATAAAGCCTTGAGTCAGACAACAGTCTTAGTGAGCGGTAAATTAACTAACAACATACCAAAAGAGCATAAAGGAAAAGGAATAGGAATACAACCCTCCCACTCCACCTCTTTCTACAGTGATAGCCCCCAGACACACACTAAGCAGAAGCAAACATAGCAAAGCATACAATTTAAAGTAAAGCAATTATCACTCGAGTCAAGGGCGATGTTTTCCAAGTACAAACCCCCAAGGCCTAAACCAAGATCAGATAAGCACCCAGAAAACACTGCTCTTGAGACTGAATGACGATACAACCAAACATCCATGACTCTGGCTATCACTGTTATCATTGCTTCGATATCATCGTTAATTGAATGACCGGCTCATTATTTCATCCGTCCGTCAAGGGCTAATGGAAACCCCGGTTCTAGACATGACTCCGCACGTCATCGTGACCCGTGCCTAGGACTATCGAATCTGCCCAGAGTACTTGACTACCAATCAGTAGCCTTTAGGGACTATCGAATCTGCCCAACGTACTCTTGCTTTGAGCATGCTAGAACCTTCAACAACGATGAGATCTCAGCCTTCTAGTCATCCTCCTCGACGACTATTTCCATACTAGCTCAAGCGCCTCTCGAGCAAACCATTATCCTTAAACTCGAACCATATCACCGAGTTATCAACATGCTTGGAATGATCCCGTCTGGATTAGACCAAGACTATCTCATACTATGCTTCGCCTCATCATCATCATAGCAAAGCCTCATCTCAACATCATCATCAAATCTATCCATATGAGCTTCATCATCCGCCACATATGCCACGAGCAGCTTTTCCAATTCAAGAGCCTTTCCCTTAGCTTTTGAATCATCTTCGACCATCTTGTCTAAATCAAATCATCAATCATCTAATTCATAGCAATCAATCAAGTCAAACATTTAATCCAAGTAATCAAGCATTCAAATATGATCTAATGAACAATTATAACAATAATGGCAATTTCGTAAATAAAGAGTCTAAAGTCTAACAAGCATGAAAACATGAGCAATATCTCTATAATCTTGATGAATGAACTTGAATAGGTTAACATTTAGTAAAATGGATGTCAAATCATCATGAACAATGGATCTCTACTTAAGTTTACAAAGATGCATGAAAATCACTACTTTAACACCAAATCAAACCAACGATCCGATATACTCCTTTGGATCCATGTGAGAGATAATCACCACTCACCAAATCACCTAAACACCTCAAAAGCTACACACTTCAGATCTGGACAGCGAAGGATCTAACTCAATCTATCACAAATCCGCTTCAAACGATGAAATATCTCTTTGATGGATGAAGATCTTCAATCTAAGCTCTTGGATCTTCGATCTTGGATGGAAGGAAGTACTAAATCAAAGTGGAGAAAAGAAGTGAAGAAGTGTAGAACTCGAGCTCTCAAAATGGCAGCACTTCGTCGCTTCAAAATCCGGATCCCAAAAAGTGAGGAAATGGACGTGTATTTATAGGCTGAAATCCCCTAAGTCGTCCGCCTCCTTAAGTCATCCACGACTTATAGACCATCACGACTTACGACTTAAGAGATACCACGACTTACGACTTAACAGATAGCATATGCGCGCGACCTAATAGATAGCATATGCGCGCGACCTAACAGATCAACCCCTACGCGACCTATCATAAGTCGTCTTCGACCTAACGACTTACCATAAGTCGTGACCTAAAAATGTCACGACTTAATAACTCACGCGACCTAACAACTCACGCGACCTAACTACTCACGCGACCTAGCTGGGTTACGACCTAACACTTAAGTCGTCTGGACGACCTAACTATCTTAGGTTGCTTACGACCTAACTATCATAGCACCCCATAGGTCGCTTACGACCTAACTACTACTCCTAGGTCGTTACCTTGCTAACTCTCTTAGGTCGTTAACTCGCAAAGTTTCCTATGCCGCTAACTCTTAGGTCGCCGCTTCCTTTAAGTCGCCAACCCCTATAAGTCGCCAACTCCTCTAAGTTGCCAAATCCTATAAGTCGTTCACTCGACCTAAGCCACCACACGACCTAACCCAAAATTCTTAGGTCGCTCCACCTCCTTAAGTCGTCTTCCCCGACCTAACTACTATACGACCTAAGCCTTATCTCGTCCATGACTTAGACCCTGGGCGACTTAACTCTAAACGACTTATCAACATTGCGACCTAATGACAACTATTTTACGATGTTTCGATCCGTAAAAATACGGGTCGTTACATTCCCTCCCCCTTAGGAATTTCGCCCCCGAAATTCCAAACAAACAAGAGCAATCAAAACTATTCTGCATGCCTACCATCCATAGCAATCAACAGACCATGCATCCAATTCTAGCCTAGCATGCAGAGTTCTAAAATTAGAACAAGTTACAATGTAGTGAGATGATACGACACCTTATGGCCATACCTCGAAGAGTTCAGGATGAGCTGCCTTCATCCTCTCTTCCACCTCCCATGTACAGTCGTTAACATCATCACTCCATTGTACCTTGAGCAACCTAACTACCTTCCTCCTAAGCTGTTTCGTGTCAGTTTCCACAACACGAAGCGGCTTACGAGGTCTCTTCTCGACTGGATCAACCTCCAAATCTTCACAGCTATAAGCAGAAACCACTGTATTCGAGTCGTGCACATACTTTCGTAGATACGATACATGAAAAACATTGTGCACACCCGACATCTTCTCTGGTAACTCCAATCTGTAGGCGAGTTTTCCAATTCGCTCGATGATCGGGAATGGTCCAACAAATCTCGGAGTCAATTTTCCTTTCTTCCCGAATCGAATAACATTCTTCAGTGGAGAAATCTTCACAAAAACCATATTACCTACGTCGAATTCCAAATCCTTACGACGCTTATCGGCATAACTTTTCTGTCGGTCTTGGGCTGCCTTCATTCGTTGCCGAATGATCTCTATGCAATCCGAAGTCTGTCGAATCATCTCTGGCCCAAGTATCAACTTTTCTCCAGTCTCTAACCAACATGTCGGAGAGTTACACGGTCTCCCATACAATGCCTCATACGGTGCCATACCAATGCTTGACTGGTAACTGTTGTTATATGAAAATTTCACCAAATGAAGGTGATCTTTCCATGATCCTCCGAAATCCAAAACACAAGCTCTGAGGAGGTCTTCCAAAACTCGGTTGACTCTCTCGGTCTGACCATCTGTTTGAGGGTGATAAGCTGTACTCAAACATAACTCAGTTCCCAAAACTTCCTGAAAGCTCTTCCAAAATCCGCTAGTGAACAATGGGTCTCGATCGCTCACTATACTCTTTGGAATACCATGGAATCGAACTATCCACTTATCATACAACTCAGCCAACTTTGATGCAGTCCTAGTCGATCGAACAGGAATGAATCTTGCACTCTTAGTCAGACGATCTACGATGACCCAAATCCCTTCATTTCCCGTTCTTGTTCTAGGTAGCCCATCAATAAAATCCATCGATATTTGCTCCCACTTACATGTAGGAACTTCTAATGGCTGAAGCAATCCACTTGGCTTCTTCTGCTCGGCTTTTACCAACTGGCAGTTCATGCATTTGGAAATAAAATTTCCGACATCCTTCTTCATACCTTCCCAGTAATAGGTTCTCTTCATATCCCGATACATCTTGTTTCCACCTGGATGAATTGTCAACTTCGAGTGATGACTTTTCTTCAGAACTTCACTCCTCAATTCATCTATATCGGGAACAACCAGTCGTCCTTGCTTCCGAAGCCAAACCTCTCGATCGACCTCGAATCCTTTATCCTTTTCTGGGTCCAATCCAGATTCCAAATCACGGATAATCTTGACAAGCTTATCGTCTCGCTTTTGGCTTTCGCCAATCCTTTCCACCATAGTCGGTCTTATCGATAAGTTTGCCAACATCTCAGGTTCCAATTCACATCTGGGCCTGAAGTCAAATCCAGCTAAAATCTCAAGATTCTTCCATTCTGAAAACATGACTCCCAATCCTGCATGTCTTCGACTTAACGCATCTGCCACTGCGTTACCCTTTCCCGGAGTATAGGCTATACCAAAATCATATGATGCCAAAAACTCTAGCCACCGTTGTTGCCGAAGATTCAAATCCTTTTGGGAGAAAAGATACTTCAACGACTTATGATCTGTAAACAACTCGAATCGAACTCCCAATAGATAATGTCTCCACATCTTCAGAGCAAAAACTATCGCCGCCAACTCCAAATCATGAGTCGGGTAATTCCTTTCATGCGGCTTCAGTTGTCGACTTGCATACGCAACAACTTTATCCCTCTGCATCAGCACTGCTCCAAGTCCAGTACCACATGCGTCGGTGTAAACTACCATCTCATCATTCCCACTTGGAATAGTCAAAACAGGAGCACTTGTCAATCGCTCTTTCAGGATTCTGAAAGCTTGCTCACACTTATCTTCCCATCTGAACACTTGGTTCTTCTTCGTCAATCCTGTTAACGGTGCAGCTACCTTGGAAAAGTCTTTGATAAATCGATGATAATATCCTGCTAATCCAAGAAAACTTCTCACATCAGATGCACTCTTAGGTCTAACCCAATCCTGGATTGCTGCCACCTTGGCGGGGTCAACCGCTATTCCATTTCCAGAGATAACATGGCCTAAGAACCTCACTTCACTCTTCCAGAAGTGACACTTCGAAAACTTAGCCTTCAGCTGATGTTTCCGCAAGATTTCCAAAACAATACGCAAGTGCGTCTTGTGCTCTCCTTCAGTTCTGGAATAAATCAAAATATCATCCACGAACACTAGCACGAACTTGTTCTGATCTCTGAACACTCTATTCATAAGATCCACAAAATATGCTGGCGCATTAGTCAATCCAAACAGCATTACCAGCCACTCAAAGAAACCGGATGGTGTCCTGAAAGCAGTCTTCGGCACACTATCCTTAGCCACTCTCAACTGGTGAAATCCCGTTGCCAAATCCATCTTAGAAAACACCTTAGCTTCGTGAAGCTGATCAAACAAGTCATCTATTCTCGGCAATGGATACTTGTTCTTCTTAGTCACCTTATTCAGCTCACGATAATCCACACACAACCTCAGCGATCCATCCGCTTTGGTTACAAACACAACTGGTGCACCACATTCGGACACACTACGCCGAATGAATCCTTTCTGTAAAAGATCATCAACTCGCACCCTCAACTCCTGCTGTTCCCTATGCTCCATCCGCCTAAGAGGCATTACAACAGGTCTGGCTCCTTCAACTAGATCTATACAAAACTCGATCTCTCTATGCGGCGGTAACCCTTTGACCTCGTCAAAGAAATCCTCAAATCCATTAGCAATTGGCACCGATGACAGTCCATCCCGTGGAACAACCAGCGAATACATGAAGCTCATGAAGACGCCTTCTTCATGCTTACATCGTATCACAACCTTTCGCCCTTCCACATTCTCGACTGTCACCTCCAACCTTTCACAATCAACCTTTGCCGCATACTTCCTAAGCCAGTCCATACCCAAAATAATTCCAAACCCCGCAAAGTTCAGAACAAAACAATCACAAACAAAAGAGCAATCATGACTCGATACAATCAGACCACGGCATAGCATACACAAACAAGACGAACCCCCAACTGGATTAGTCACAACCAATGGCCTATCAACAATATCCGGTTCTAAACCCAACCGGCCTACAAGTTCATTACAAACAAAAGAATGCGACGCCCCAGTATCAAATAACACTCTAACTGGAACACCACAAATGAAAAGAGTACCCTGAACCACCACGCTCTTTCCTTTCTCTTCAGCGGTAGGAGCTTTCGAAGATGATGGAACAGCCCCCAAAGCATATGTTTGCACAATCTACTTGTCCTTCCGCGGTTCCGGACAATTCTTCCTAACATGCCCCAGCTTGTCACAGTTGTGGCACTTCACCGGCACCTTCGGATTCTTGCAATCCCTGGAGAAATGGCCCTTCTGCTGACAATTGTAGCAGGTCACTTCGCCCTTCGGCTTCTTCTGGCCATCCTTACCCTTTTGCTGCTGCTGCTTTCTCTTCTTGTTTCCACTCTTCTGTGGTTTAGACTCTTCCCTGGTCACAGCAACAACAGATCCTTCCTTAGGAAACAGATTCTCGTGCCTCAGAGCTTTCTCCACAAGCTTCTCAAATGGATCGTCCAAATGATCCACCAACTGCCTCCCAAGATAACTGTCCAAGCCTGTCACAAACTTCTCATTCTTCTGATATGAAGATTCAATATACGACCGAGCATACTTGGACAAAGCTTCAAACTCAGAAACATACTCAAGAACTGGTCTTCCACCTTGCTTGAGCTCCACAAACTTCCTGAACAGAACAGACTTCTGGGCTGTAGAAATGAACTTAGCTTCAAATCTGGCTTGGAATTGCTCCCAAGTAATCTCTTCCTCCGGAGTATCAATAATGATAGAGTTCCACCAATCAGAAGCTCTCCCTTGAAGCTGTCTTGATGCTAACTTCCTCTTAGTCGCATCCTCAATTCCCAAATCACTAAAGATCCTTCTACAAGCATCTATCCACCTCTGGACTTCAATTTTTGATTCTGTTCCCAAGAAAACCATTCCTCCAAGAGCAATATAATCCTTACACAGCTTAGCAAAATCCACTGGTCTTGGAGTTTGAACTTGAACTCCAACATCTGCTGATGGCCCTGGAGCTGGTATCCTTCTCATGATCGAAGTCATCATAGCTTCGAACATAGCTGCATAATCAGCAGTCCCCTTAGCAGCACGGCCTTCCCTAGCAGCTGGTCTCCCTCTTCGACTCATCCTTAATATCTATAAAAAGGAATGATTAGCCCACCTTGAGAAACAACTGCATAAAGGACTCAAACTCTACTAGGCTACTATATTATATATAGTAATCATCCATCAAAATACAATTACGTCTCTCATACGTAGTTACGTCAGCGAGCGTTAGGTAAAATCGATTAACCAATGCTCTGATACCAAATGTGACGACCGCCCATGACCCCTGCACCGAACCTGGAGATAGTGCGCTGTAAAGTGTGCCAGACAGCCATGGACGATTGCCAAGGTAAATTAAAACAGCAGAATCTATCGTATTACTCACAGCGCATGGACAAAATACAATAGAATATATATATAGTGAAGCTTCACATAATAGAATCTCATCAATAAAACTTCATAATAGTTGAATACAAACATCTGAATAGTCAATACATCAAGCCTCACTACATAACACTCAGAGAATATACAAGCAGCGGAACATCCAGTACATATAGTAAGAAGATAATATGCAAGCCTCCAGCTCGTCTTCGACATCAGCACCATGGAAAGCAAGAACAGCACCTGTCACCTGCTACCTAGTCTGCCCGTCCCAAAATGGACGAACAGCCCAAGGCAATAAGAGTTAAAACATAAAGCCTTGAGTCAGACAACAGTCTTAGTGAGCGGTAAATTAACTAACAACATACCAAAAGAGCATAAAGGAAAAGGAATAGGAATACAACCCTCCCACTCCACCTCTTTCTACAGTGATAGCCCCCAGACACACACTAAGCAGAAGCAAACATAGCAAAGCATACAATTTAAAGTAAAGCAATTATCACTCGAGTCAAGGGCGATGTTTTCCAAGTACAAACCCCCAAGGCCTAAACCAAGATCAGATAAGCACCCAGAAAACACTACTCTTGAGACTGAATGACGATACAACCAAACATCCATGACTCTGGCTATCACTGTTATCATTGCTTCGATATCATCATTAATTGAATGACTGGCTCATTATTTCATCCGTCCGTCAAGGGCTAATGGAAACCCCGGTTCTAGACATGACTCCGCACGTCATCGTGACCCGTGCCTAGGACTATCGAATCTGCCCATAGTACTTGACTACCAATCAGTAGCCTTCAGGGACTATCGAATCTGCCCAACGTACTCTTGCTTTGAGCATGCTAGAACCTTCAACAACGATGAGATCTCAGCCTTCTAGTCATCCTCCTCGACGACTATTTCCATACTAGCTCAAGCGCCTCTCGAGCAAACCATTATCCTCAAACTCGAACCATATCACCGAGTTATCAACATGCTTGGAATGATCCCATCTGGATTAGACCAAGACTATCTCATACTATGCTTCGCCTCATCATCATCATAGCAAAGCCTCATCTCAACATCATCATCAAATCTATCCATATGAGCTTCATCATCCGCCACATATGCCACGAGCAGCTTTTCCAATTCAAGAGCCTTTCCCTTAGCTTTTGAATCATCTTCGACCATCTTGTTTAAATCAAATCATCAATCATCTAATTCATAGCAATCAATCAAGTCAAACATTTAATCCAAGTAATCAAGCATTCAAATATGATCTAATGAACAATTATAACAATAATGGCAATTTCGTAAATAAAGAGTCTAAAGTCTAACAAGCATGAAAACATGAGCAATATCTCTATAATCTTGATGAATGAACTTGCATAGGTTAACATGTAGTAAAATGGATGTCAAATCATCATGAACAATGGATCTCTACTTAAGTTTACAAAGATGCATGAAAATCACTACTTTAACACCAAATCAAACCAACGATCCGATATACTCCTTTGGATCCGTGTGAGAGATAATCACCACTCACCAAATCACCTAAACACCTCAAAAGCTACACACTTCAGATCTGGACAGCGAAGGATCTAACTCTATCTATCACAAATCCGCTTCAAACGATGAAATCTCTCTTTGATGGATGAAGATCTTCAATCTAAGCTCTTGGATCTTCGATCTTGGATGGAAGGAAGTACTAAATCAAAGTGGAGAAAATAAGTGAAGAAGTGTAGAACTCGAGCTCTCAAAATGGCAGCACTTTGTCGCTTCAAAATCCGGATCCCAAAAAGTGAGGAAATGGACGTGTATTTATAGGCTGAAATCCCCTAAGTCGTCCGCCTCCTTAAGTCATCCACGACTTATAGACCATCACGACTTACGACTTAAGAGATACCACGACTTACGACTTAACAGATAGCATATGCGCGCGACCTAACATATAGCATATGCGCGCGACCTAACAGATCAACCCCTACGCGACCTATCATAAGTCGTCTTCGACCTAACGACTTACCATAAGTCGCGACCTAAAAATGTCACGACTTAATAACTCATGCGACCTAACAACTCACGCGACCTAACTACTCACGCGACCTAGCTGGGTTACGACCTAACACTTAAGTCGTCTGGACGACCTAACTATCTTAGGTTGCTTACGACCTAACTATCATAGCACCCCATAGGTCGCTTACGACCTAACTACTACTCCTAGGTTGTTACCTTGCTAACTCTCTTAGGTCGTTAACTCGCAAAGTTTCCTATGCCGCTAACTCTTAGGTCGCCGCTTCCTTTAAGTCGCCAACCCCTATAAGTCGCCAACTCCTCTAAGTCGCCAAATCCTATAAGTCGTTCACTCGACCTAAGCCACCACACGACCTAACCCAAAATTCTTAGGTCGCTCCACCTCCTTAAGTCGTCTACCCCGACCTAACTACTATACGACCTAAACCTTATCTCGTCCATGACTTAGACCCCACCTCGAGTTCCCTGCTTGATCTCACCGCCTGCATCGATGATGGTCCCCCTTGCTTCGATTGGAAACCTCCCAAGTCTTAGCCTCTACGAACCTCGCAGCTACGACAGACAAGCCCAACGTACTGCCGCCATCACTCGCTACCCATCTCCACATCGACACCATCTACCAAGTTCAAACTCGAACTTGCCTCGCCCTTCAATATGAGCACACCGCCCCTCCAGCCACGTACGAACGCTTATCCAAGATAGTACCTAACGATACCCTCCTCGACGAACGGCGCGACCTCAAAAGTAATCCCGTCGAACCCGTTAAGCCTCTCGCCCCTAGAATCTCTTCATTCGAGGGAGCGGGGAAGATCGCGATCCACTATGAAGGCGAATGATTCGAAGGACCCAAATCGATTTTGTAACTTCAGTTTTGAAAGGGGAAAAGGAAGTGATACCCCCTTCTCGATTTATAACTGATTTGAACGAACTTCCATTTGTTTATTTCCTTTCTTTTTTTTGAACGAAATATGTTTGTGAATATCGGCTTCTTTTTCTTTTTTTCTGAGTTGTTGCGTGGGTTTTAAAAAATGGGAATGAGGGGGCAAGATGGAACATTAACGTGCGAAAATCAATTTGCTACAGTGATACGAAAAAGTTCTGATGTGAAGATTAATTGACCTGACAAAGAAAGTATATTTAAATTCAAATTTAAGTTTAAATTGTTTCGATTTACGTAGCTTAAAATCGGGAACCCCTATCAAGGCGTGCCACCAGGCATTCATAATGTTATACCCCTATTCCGAACGCAATGGAAAAGATTTCGAGCCCTAATTCGATCGTATGGAGAAGATAGCTTTTTGGATCCAATTATTATATTGAATTTTCGATATAGATTTCGGCGCGTTTATCTACCGTACGATCACTCGACAACTCTAAAAGCTACGAAATTTGAAATCCGATAATAATACAATATTACGGATCCAATGGAATTGATTTCATCCAATTCCAAGACTGTGCCTCGGAAGGCTATTTTTAACTGTCAATTTAAACGATATATTTCCAAAACTAAACGAATCACTTTAAAATTCAATTTTAAAGCTTTTATTATTTTCAGTATTATCAATATAAATTTTACAAGCCTTCAAATTATTTTTAACAAAATCGAAACTCCCGATTTCATATTTTGCCCAACTTCCAATTATTAAATCGAATAATTAAATTATCCAATAATTAGTGATATTTGAAATCCAATTAAAAATTAACTTTTAAATATTTAAAATCAATTAAATATTCCAATTTCAAATATTCAAAAATCCCGGGTCGTTACATTCCTCCCCCCTTAAAAGAATTTTGTCCCCGAAATTGTTAGTTAAGAAGAATAGTCCATAACCCGTTTACTATTTTCCCAAAATCAAACAGTTTCAAACGACTACCCAAAACAATCTTTTTATTAAAGACACTATCACTCTTACTAACTTCCTAAACTCATTAATAGGTTCCAACAATCTCACTTACTCAACCATTTAAAATTTTAATTTAAAACCAAATTTTAAACTATCAAAATTTTCTAACTCCCTAAAATTTTGAAAAATTTCGCCAACGTCTCCTTTGCGCGGCTAGATCGGTACGACTACAAAATGCCTCTATGGTCCCCCAATTTCAAAAGAAAACAAAAGCCAAGTGGCTAGATCAGAAAACCATCAAATTTCATATGACAATTTAAATACATACCTTTTTGTCGGGCAATCAAATTTATCTTCTGAAATCAAAACCCCAAATTTTCCTTTTGCTTTTAAAACATCTGTATCTTACTTAGCAATAATATCCAATCATAGCATTCATAATCATTTTATTCATTTCTTTTCAAAAATTTCAATATCTATTTCATTCAAACCCGTACGATATGCATATATCATCCGTACGCAATACCAAATCTGATCGCTCTCTCGATCACACAATTTCACTTTCGAACTAGTATCGTCCACCCGACTTCCTAGTGCGGACTCATATCTGGTTCCTTGATCAGAAACCAACATTCTCTTGCATAGTCATACACTATGATAGAGAATTTCTAGAATCAATCAAAAATCCATATCCAGGGTCTGCCGTTGAAAATCGAGTGAAAAATCCCAACTCGGATCGATATGACTATCTCGAAATTCTGTGCTCGAATCTGGATCAAATCATTATGCGAATAAAATTATATACATACATCCTACGTATTTATCTCAATTGATTATTAGCTATATCAATTCTCTTTAATTTTATTCACATTTATTTTGTTTCCCATACACTTATTTACAATTATCATTTCACACACCTTTATTAAACCTTCATTCACATATTTACTTAGAATATTTTTCAATTCCAAATTTACTTAAGAATTTTCACCATTTCTTCTTAAGTTCAATATGTATTTTATACACTTCTTATATTTATTTTCACTTCACCACTTTAGTTTATATCTACTTCTATTCAAATTGGATCTCCAATTTCCATATGAATTCAATTTATCTTCAAACTCTGAATATTGAATTTTATCAACTATCTTCCATTTATAACTGATTCATATCATTATTTTAAATTAGTTCCATTCACTAATTTATTTCAAATTCCAATTCATTTTATCTCAAACCATTTTTAATTAATCATTTCTTTAATTAGTTCCATTCGCTAATTTATTTTAAATCTCAATGGATTTTATTTCCCACTTTAATTATTTTTAGTCAAACTTCGAATTAATTCTACAACTTTACTTTACTTACACAATTTAAATTAAATATCATTCCAATATTCATTTTCACTTCATTTGCTTACCCATTTAAATCAATTAGTTTACTTACTAATTTTATTTTCAATACTTTGTTTTTATTTAGTCCAACTTGCCTAATTTCCCATTTCACTTTATTTAACATAATTCAAGTTAAATATTCCATTTCGATATATATTCAATTTAAATTCCATTTACCCACAATTTAAATTAGTTTGTTCATTCACAAATTTATTTCCAACCTAATAAATTTTATTTCAATGGCCTTCCCATTTAGCTTACTTGGATTTATTTCCTCAAAATTCACTCTTATTTAACTCGATTCAGTTAAATTTCATTTTAATTCAAATTTTAAACTTCTATAAGTTTTCCAGCTTAATTACATTCCATTTACTAATCTCTTTAATTTACTTCATTGAATTGGTTTACTTTTCTAACTTATTTCGTTCACACTTACTTCAATTTTAACTCTTTTTCAAGTTAAATTTTTATTCTATAGATTTCAAATTTTACAAGTTATCAAACTCATTTATATCCAATAAACATTTTTAATTCAACTTCCAGAGTTTAAACAATTTCCTTAAGCATTCAAAATATTTTTTTGAAATCATATATACCCAAATCAAATTATTTCAAAATCAAACCCAATTTCACAAACAAATCCCAATTCAAAACATCCAGGTAGCAATTCCTCCCTTGGAAACTCGAAAATGAACACCGATGATGTAATATCCCGGAAATTTTAACAATATCAATTTAATAATCTGTTAAATAATTAAATTGATATTGATGATCTTTGATAATAAGATTTGAATTTAATTTAATAATCTGATTAAATTAGTATTAATTGGTGATTTTATCTTTTAAAAGTTAATAAGATATTTCCTATTTGAATATATATATTTATATATATATATATTGTAAATAGAAGCTTTGATAAATTGGAAATTTATATTTAATTTAATCTGGACTTTTCAAAGTTATTTAAATAAATAACATTTAGTTTTAATTATACTTTAGATAAATCTTTTAATTGGTTAAGATATATTTTACTTAAGTTTAAATAAATAAGATTTACAAAAATGGTTTGTTTTATTTCTTTTTAAATATTTCTTGATAATATAATCTCTTGTTTAAATTATAAAATATGTTATTTTTAAATAACAAGTATAATGTATTATTTTTAATATGTATGAATTTTAAAGACTATAGAATTGTTTTTCACATTTGTATATTTATTATAAAATCTAAGAGCTTATTTATAAAAAGATAAATACATTATATACATATAAATAATTCATAAATACATATGTATTACTTAAATAAATTAATAAAAACAAGAATTTACACTTGTAAGCTTTTAAAGATGGTTTAGAGACACTTGTAAATCTTTGAGCATATGTGTAAGTTAACTAAAAGGGACAAGTGGCTATATTTTTCTTTGATAATTAAAATAAAAAAAAAATTTATATGAAAGAAAGAAAAATCTGTTTTCACTTTGAGCTAAAATTCATCTTCACTTCTTTTTCAACTAAAGATACAATTCGAATTCAATAAAAGAAAAAATGAAACCAAAACCAGAAAGAAATTATCAACCTGGAATCATCTCTCAAACCAAAAATGAAAATCAAAACCCTGTAACCCTTCTCAAATGCAAGATCAAAACTCTGTAGCCATTTCAAAACAAATCTGCAATGATCTTTCTAGCCTGTAATCATTTTCAAGAGTGCATGCAAGTAAATCAAAGCAAAGTTTCCAAAGATTTCAAATCAACAAGCAAGAACCAGCAGCAAATCTAGGTTCAAGCAAGCAACCAGTAATCAGAGTCTTAAAAATCATCTCTGCAAATTCAAAGCTTTTCAGTTTTAAAGAAATGAAAACAAGTTTAGTTTCAAAGTTCCAGTTTTCAAGCCCTGTTCAAAACTGCTTTAAACTTCTCTGCCTCTTTGAATAGGTGAGTAACATTCTTACTTAAATTAACCTAGGAAATTAGGTTGCATGCTTAATTCTGTGATAAATTGTGTTGTGGATGTGGATGTTTATAGTTGATTCTGCAT
Organism: Allium fistulosum; assembly: GCA_030737815.1. NCBI lineage: Eukaryota > Viridiplantae > Streptophyta > Magnoliopsida > Asparagales > Amaryllidaceae > Allium > Allium fistulosum. The sequence continues at coordinate 488,364,932 of CM060905.1, read as the reverse complement.
GTATATGAATGTATATAGTGTGCATGTTGTTTTGCATTAGTGTATCTCTGTTTCTTGAATTCCAGGCTACTATTTTTGAGATAAATCATATCTCATGATGTAGTTTTAAATGTAGATCTAAAGTTTAAGTAAAATTAGTTGTTTTATAGTAAACTAAAGATTGAAAAGATTTAATTTAGTCAAAATTTAGTCTGAGTGCCTCTGAAATCAAAAACAACAGAGACATGTTATATTAAAGTGAAAATTTGAACTCTGTAATTTATAAATTCAAATTTATAAATTGAAACCATAGATGATAATATGATTTTTAGCATGAATATCATAGTTTTTAGTTTAGTTTAATAAGAGCAGTTTTGGTTTATGTTGGAAATGAAATTCTGGTGATTTCGATCATCTTAGTGAAATTGGAAGTTTGAAATCTTTGGTAGTGGTAGTGTAATGATCAAGGATACTAGGAAAAATGACTGGGAATTGAATTAAACATTGAGGCAGAAATGATTTAGGTTTGAAAATTTTAAACCTAGTTTTAAGTTAGGCTACGAATTCGTTTCGTTCGTTTTCATGGATGGATCGAGTGTTCTAAGATTTTGGGAAAGTGAAGCTTTGAGGTAGTTGAAGCGATGACCGGAGTTGGAGGAGTTCTGGTGGACGGCTTTGTGAAGACGAGGCGATGACAGGTGGTTGGTTGGTCGCGAGTCTGTGTTGCCAGGCTTTGGCGAATTCGAACTGATGGTTCCAGGTTTTGGGGATTTAGGGTCGATTTTGAATTCGACTTATTTTCGTTGATCGAGAGGGTGGATTTTGGTATAAGGATGAACGTGGACTGGTGGAAGATGTCGACGATGACTGGAGACGCCGCAGGTGATCGTGCACGTGCACACGATTGGAATATCTGGTGAAGTCTGGTTTACTGGAAGGCATTTCGAGTTCTCGGGTTTATTTCGTGGGAGACTCGGGGTTTTTAGTGTTTGGCTCGAAGTAGGAAGTGGGTGAGTTACTTCGTTTAGCTGTAGGGTTTTAACAGGGAAAGCTCGGGTTTCCTGTTGGTTTTCTCGAAGTAATTTAGGTGGACTCGAGCACTTTTGGTTGACAGGTTTCAAAACTGTCTGTTTAGAATTTAAACTAGTTTTAAATTCTAAAGCAATATTTAAACAAATCTAAGTTTAAATTTGATTTAAGTTTAAGTTTAAATCTCAGTTCAAAAGTAAAATAAATTGTTGAATTTAAATTGCTTAGCAACCTTAAAAGATTTAGATAATTGAACTCAAGTTTCAATTTACAAGTAAGTAAACTTAAGATTAATCTAGAATATAATTTAAATCTGTATCTCAGATTTAAAATAAAAGCAGATTTTTAAATCAAATTGTTTTAATAATTTTTAGTGTTTAAATTATATATTAAATGGTAGAATTTAAAGGTAAATTTGATTCAAATTCTTTAGTTATTTATAAGATGAGTAATTTCTTTAACTTGTAAAATAAAAGAGTTTAGAAATATTGTTTAAACATGGTTAAAGATAAATTGTTTCATTTTAAATCTTTAAATTTAAAATTTAATTTTGAAGATAAATTTAAGTAAATTGGTTTAAATACTTTGTAAATGATAACTTGATTTTTCGATAAGAAAATGTTTTATCTTAAATAATTAGAAATGTGTGTTCATTAAATTATAAGGAAATTTAATGAGTAAATTAATTTAATTGATTAATTAATCATTTGGATTAATTAAATAGGTAATAAATGGTTTAAACAAATTAAATTATGATTAAGGTAAATTGATTAGGAATGATTAATTTATAATTAAGGATTATAAATTAGAGTATTAATTAATGATTAGGAATTAAATAATTAAGTAATTAAATATTAATTAAGTAGGGCTAACACTTAATTAATTAAAATAATTAGAGATTAATTAATTGGTATTTAAGATTTATTAATTTGGAATTAATAATAATTAATCTAAGTTAATTACTTAAGAAAAGTAATTAAAGAATTATTAATAGTTAATGAAGTCATTAACTATGGATTATTAAATAATTAATTAATGTAATTAATTTTTAATTAGATTAATTAATTTAAAGATAATCAATTATAGAATTTGTTTTAAATGGAATTACTTAATGGAAGTAATTAAGAATTAATTACTTATTGTAATTAATTGAAGTTAATTTGATTAGTTAAGTTAATTAATTAAGTTTAATTAATTTAGAATAATCAAGAGTTGATTTGATAATAATTACTTAATGTAATTATTAAGGTATGATTATTTAAGAAGTAAATAATAGATAATTACTTGAGGTAATTAATTGATTGGTTATGTATTAAGGAAAGTAATTTAAGTTTAATTATTTGTAAAGTAATCAAGGGATTAATTAAGAAATTAATTAAGGAAGTAATTAATTTAGTTAGTGAAAGTAATTAAGGGTAGTTAATTACTGATTGAAGATTAATCAAGAGTGATTAATAAATATTGTTTACTTAAAGGTTAATTACTTAATGTAATTAATTTAATTAAGTAATTAATAATTAAGTTGTAATTAAGGATCATTAATTAATATAATTAATGATGTAATTAAGATTGGTTAATTAAGTAATAATTAATAAATAAAGTAATTAATCAATGTAATTAATTAAGGATTAATGTAATTAATTATAGTTGATTAAGTTAATTAATTTTAGTTAATTAATTAATGAAGTAATTAAAGGTTAATTACTATAAGTGGTTAAGGATAATTAATTTAAGTAATTAATTGAGAATAAATTACTTGAATGTAATTAAAAGGTTATTAATCAAAGATGATTAATTGAAATGAATTATTAAAGGATAATTAATTAAATTGTAATTAATTAATGATTAAGTAAGCAGGATTTATAGAATGAAGTAATTAATTTAATTCACTTTAAATTAATTAGAGATGATATAAATCATTACCTATGGATGGATGATAATACTGAATGCTTTGCATTTGATTGATATCTCTGATGAGATATATGCTGTGTGATATGGATGTTAGTTGAATTGTGATGATAATATGGGTTATCTGTTATATCGATAATGTTGATTATCTATTGTGATGTTGTGAATTATCTTTCTATGTGTATAAAGATAATTGAATTGAATTGTTTTAACTTTAAAACAACTTGGCCTTAAAAGATACGTTTTGGATTTCGATGAGACCGGGATCGGGTTTCCGTATACCGGATTTCCAGGTCTGGAGACCCGAATACCACATCGATCCAAATTTACGATAGGTCGTGAATCAAGTGAAGATGAAGATTCAGAGTGCAAGGGTTATTGTCGTTAACTCTGAGGGTGATTCCAAAACGAGTGTAACGAGATAATGCCTTCGGTTTCGTTCGAACCCGGAACGAACTTATATGGATTGAATGCTTTCAGCACATCGTCAGGTGGACGATGAGCATTCTAAGATAGATGTGTTCTATTTAAAGGTAATCGTGACCTCAAGCCTCACAAACCGGGAATGGCTAAAACAGGGGAGGTGCAGCAAGGTTAGTGGGTAGCACCCAAGTAGGACAAGATTACCTCTGTCTAGAAGTCCCTTCTTATTTCGGCTTAGTGGTGCGGTTGCTGATCCCAACCGTGAGGTATCTTGTGCGGGAATTATCCAGTAAGGGATGTTCCGGCCTTGTGTTGTAGGGGATTGGGAGTGATCCTCGGTACGGTGATCTAGGCCACGTACTGTGACGGGCGGTACCCCAGTAGCCCTGCCATTGTATGGAATCCAAACTCCAATAAGTGCCGTACGTATTAGTTGTGCCCAACTATGTTGGAATGTGAGATGTAAGCATTTCAGCTATTTCTGTATTTTACTTGAAAACCCTAGACCCTATTATAATACAATCGAATTTCCTATCAAATGTTTTGGTTAGCGTAAGGTAAAAACTTACCCATGTTTATTTGTGGGGAGTCTTACGTGATACCTTTTCTTTCAAAAGGTTTTGAAGTTAAGCAAGTTTAACCTGTTACTCACACCAGACCCATGTCTGACCCAAGTTGTTTATTTCTGTTTTATAAACTCTTGGGTACTCAAATTTTTACGAGTAGCCAAGGGATTCAGGTTAGCCTTGACGAATTGTGGAGGAGCAATGGAGCAGGAGGCTTCGGCGTTGTAGATAGATAGTAGTTTCCGCTGTGTTGATCTTGTTTAGATCTTTGTTTTGTATTGAGTTGTAATAACTAGACAGATGTTTATAACTGTCTAGTATGTGATGTGTAATCTGTGTAACTCTGATAAGTGTTGTATATGATACTATGTAATATTTATGTGATATAATATATTTTGTTCGTTTCCGCTGTGAGTATTTGTGTTTGTTTCTTTTCTCTTCTTCTCTTTTCTACTTCTCACCCCTTTCTTTCTTATTAGCGATACGACTTTCTATGGAGAGAAAGTCGGGGTCGTTACAGTGGTATCAGAGCTGAAGGTTAAGCGAGAACCTTGGCTCTGTTGGGATTACTCGTTAAGAATAGGGTCAATGGTACCCTAGAACGAGTTGAGTGTATATATATATATATGAGAGCGCGTATTTGTTAGTTATATAAAATGATTTTATATTGTGTTAATTGATCGGTTGAGTGGTATATGGATTCTGGTCAATACGAGTAGCTAACGTTATTGATAGGGATCTCTAAACACTTGAACCAGGCCAACGGACACAATATTGTTTTAAAGAGGTAAATGAAATAATTTTACCCAGAAATAATTTCTATATAAAAAGTATCATTTTAAATATATATATTTCTACCTATTTGTTGGGTTACCTGTTCGGGTTTTCCAATATAAGTTATAAAGGTAGATGGGGTAGTGGTGTGTAAAACACGACTACCAATGGTTGGAATTTAAATGTTGAGGTTGGAAGTGTATTTGTCGAGACTGTAGACCCAATACCGTCTCGAGTAAGCTTTGCTGTGGTGAAGGATTTCATCGATCTCCGAAGGAAACTGTAATGGTTCGGAGTTTATCTCTGAAGTTTGGATGAGTAGAATTGGATCTGTCGATGAGGCAGAAGCGAGTGATGGTACCTTGTTATCTCAGGTAATAGTAGCTGTATGATGAGATACAGTGACAATGGATGTTCCCGAAGATGTTTTCTTTGGAACAAGATTAAGGAAGTGTGAATGCTTCGGTGTTGTGGCTGAGTTCAGCATGAAGTTTCTGCTTTGGTTTGGAGTCCGAGTTTCTCGTAGAGCTTTGGATAAGAGCATCAGTGTCAGCAGTACAGCTCGGAGTGTTCTGTGATGGCAAGAAGTTTTCTAGCTGAGCAGTTTTTCTGGAAGTGAAGTTCAGAAGCAGCAGAGTGGATCCATTTCTTCGATAAATTGGATAAATAAGTGTAAGCTGTTCTGATTGGTAAAGAGAGAACAGTCTGTTTGGAATTGGGATGGGTTGATCGCAAAAGTGACTTGCGATTGTCTGAGTGTTCTCTTGGGTTGTCAGAGTTTTTCTGGATGTCTTCAGAGAAGTCAGGAGTTGTCCGCATCTGAAGGTTGAGTTTTCTTATCGATTGGATTCCAGGAGTGATACCGGTGGTTCAGTCTAGTGGAAGGATGTTTCCTAGAGATGGAGTTGGTGAAGCAACTCAAGTTTTGCTGGAGTATCTGAGTTTTCTTTTATGGATCAGTGAACCTTATTTCTAGAAGTGAGTTGTCCAGTCTGTGCTTGTGTTCTACCTCATATCGGAGTTGAGCAGCGAAAGCAGTTTGGAGTGTATCTCTGGATGGGAAAAGTAAGTTTGGAATCTACTGATGTTGTGAAGTAGAGTTATGTTTGGATCTCGTCTGTGTTCTGATTTGGATAAGTAATTGGTCTACTTGGTTGAATTGTCAGTTTGGATAACTGGAATTCATTGAGTTTTACGTATCTCTGAGGGAATACGTATTTGATATATCTCTGGTTTTAGAATCTACAGTTTTGGGAAGTTTGGTTATTGAGTCAGACTCGTCTGTAGTCTGATTTCTTGTTTAGTTATATAGATCTAAATGAGTAAGAGATCTATAGCTTAGTAGTTTAGATTGTTTTTAGAGCGAGTATCCCGGTATATATATATACTTGGGGAAACTCGAGGAATTCTATCTAGAATTTTGTCTGGATAGTTAGATTTGATTGATTGGATAAATTGGTTGCTATGGTTGTTAGCATATGGATGATAGTATATGCTTGTGTTTTAAAATTTAAAATCTTTAATAAGATTATTAAATTATCTTTGTTTAAATTTCGGGGACGAAATTATTTTAAGGGGGAAGGAATGTAATATCCCGGAAATTTTAACAATATCAATTTAATAATCTGTTAAATAATTAAATTGATATTGATGATCTTTGATAATAAGATTTGAATTTAATTTAATAATCTGATTAAATTAGTATTAATTGGTGATTTTATCTTTTAAAAGTTAATAAGATATTTCCTATTTGAATATATATATTTATATATATATATATTGTAAATAGAAGCTTTGATAAATTGGAAATTTATATTTAATTTAATCTGGACTTTTCAAAGTTATTTAAATAAATAACATTTAGTTTTAATTATACTTTAGATAAATCTTTTAATTGGTTAAGATATATTTTACTTAAGTTTAAATAAATAAGATTTACAAAAATGGTTTGTTTTATTTCTTTTTAAATATTTCTTGATAATATAATCTCTTGTTTAAATTATAAAATATGTTATTTTTAAATAACAAGTATAATGTATTATTTTTAATATGTATGAATTTTAAAGACTATAGAATTGTTTTTCACATTTGTATATTTATTATAAAATCTAAGAGCTTATTTATAAAAAGATAAATACATTATATACATATAAATAATTCATAAATACATATGTATTACTTAAATAAATTAATAAAAACAAGAATTTACACTTGTAAGCTTTTAAAGATGGTTTAGAGACACTTGTAAATCTTTGAGCATATGTGTAAGTTAACTAAAAGGGACAAGTGGCTATATTTTTCTTTGATAATTAAAATAAAAAAAAAATTTATATGAAAGAAAGAAAAATCTGTTTTCACTTTGAGCTAAAATTCATCTTCACTTCTTTTTCAACTAAAGATACAATTCGAATTCAATAAAAGAAAAAATGAAACCAAAACCAGAAAGAAATTATCAACCTGGAATCATCTCTCAAACCAAAAATGAAAATCAAAACCCTGTAACCCTTCTCAAATGCAAGATCAAAACTCTGTAGCCATTTCAAAACAAATCTGCAATGATCTTTCTAGCCTGTAATCATTTTCAAGAGTGCATGCAAGTAAATCAAAGCAAAGTTTCCAAAGATTTCAAATCAACAAGCAAGAACCAGCAGCAAATCTAGGTTCAAGCAAGCAACCAGTAATCAGAGTCTTAAAAATCATCTCTGCAAATTCAAAGCTTTTCAGTTTTAAAGAAATGAAAACAAGTTTAGTTTCAAAGTTCCAGTTTTCAAGCCCTGTTCAAAACTGCTTTAAACTTCTCTGCCTCTTTGAATAGGTGAGTAACATTCTTACTTAAATTAACCTAGGAAATTAGGTTGCATGCTTAATTCTGTGATAAATTGTGTTGTGGATGTGGATGTTTATAGTTGATTCTGCATGTATATGAATGTATATAGTGTGCATGTTGTTTTGCATTAGTGTATCTCTGTTTCTTGAATTCCAGGCTACTATTTTTGAGATAAATCATATCTCATGATGTAGTTTTAAATGTAGATCTAAAGTTTAAGTAAAATTAGTTGTTTTATAGTAAACTAAAGATTGAAAAGATTTAATTTAGTCAAAATTTAGTCTGAGTGCCTCTGAAATCAAAAACAACAGAGACATGTTATATTAAAGTGAAAATTTGAACTCTGTAATTTATAAATTCAAATTTATAAATTGAAACCATAGATGATAATATGATTTTTAGCATGAATATCATAGTTTTTAGTTTAGTTTAATAAGAGCAGTTTTGGTTTATGTTGGAAATGAAATTCTGGTGATTTCGATCATCTTAGTGAAATTGGAAGTTTGAAATCTTTGGTAGTGGTAGTGTAATGATCAAGGATACTAGGAAAAATGACTGGGAATTGAATTAAACATTGAGGCAGAAATGATTTAGGTTTGAAAATTTTAAACCTAGTTTTAAGTTAGGCTACGAATTCGTTTCGTTCGTTTTCATGGATGGATCGAGTGTTCTAAGATTTTGGGAAAGTGAAGCTTTGAGGTAGTTGAAGCGATGACCGGAGTTGGAGGAGTTCTGGTGGACGGCTTTGTGAAGACGAGGCGATGACAGGTGGTTGGTTGGTCGCGAGTCTGTGTTGCCAGGCTTTGGCGAATTCGAACTGATGGTTCCAGGTTTTGGGGATTTAGGGTCGATTTTGAATTCGACTTATTTTCGTTGATCGAGAGGGTGGATTTTGGTATAAGGATGAACGTGGACTGGTGGAAGATGTCGACGATGACTGGAGACGCCGCAGGTGATCGTGCACGTGCACACGATTGGAATATCTGGTGAAGTCTGGTTTACTGGAAGGCATTTCGAGTTCTCGGGTTTATTTCGTGGGAGACTCGGGGTTTTTAGTGTTTGGCTCGAAGTAGGAAGTGGGTGAGTTACTTCGTTTAGCTGTAGGGTTTTAACAGGGAAAGCTCGGGTTTCCTGTTGGTTTTCTCGAAGTAATTTAGGTGGACTCGAGCACTTTTGGTTGACAGGTTTCAAAACTGTCTGTTTAGAATTTAAACTAGTTTTAAATTCTAAAGCAATATTTAAACAAATCTAAGTTTAAATTTGATTTAAGTTTAAGTTTAAATCTCAGTTCAAAAGTAAAATAAATTGTTGAATTTAAATTGCTTAGCAACCTTAAAAGATTTAGATAATTGAACTCAAGTTTCAATTTACAAGTAAGTAAACTTAAGATTAATCTAGAATATAATTTAAATCTGTATCTCAGATTTAAAATAAAAGCAGATTTTTAAATCAAATTGTTTTAATAATTTTTAGTGTTTAAATTATATATTAAATGGTAGAATTTAAAGGTAAATTTGATTCAAATTCTTTAGTTATTTATAAGATGAGTAATTTCTTTAACTTGTAAAATAAAAGAGTTTAGAAATATTGTTTAAACATGGTTAAAGATAAATTGTTTCATTTTAAATCTTTAAATTTAAAATTTAATTTTGAAGATAAATTTAAGTAAATTGGTTTAAATACTTTGTAAATGATAACTTGATTTTTCGATAAGAAAATGTTTTATCTTAAATAATTAGAAATGTGTGTTCATTAAATTATAAGGAAATTTAATGAGTAAATTAATTTAATTGATTAATTAATCATTTGGATTAATTAAATAGGTAATAAATGGTTTAAACAAATTAAATTATGATTAAGGTAAATTGATTAGGAATGATTAATTTATAATTAAGGATTATAAATTAGAGTATTAATTAATGATTAGGAATTAAATAATTAAGTAATTAAATATTAATTAAGTAGGGCTAACACTTAATTAATTAAAATAATTAGAGATTAATTAATTGGTATTTAAGATTTATTAATTTGGAATTAATAATAATTAATCTAAGTTAATTACTTAAGAAAAGTAATTAAAGAATTATTAATAGTTAATGAAGTCATTAACTATGGATTATTAAATAATTAATTAATGTAATTAATTTTTAATTAGATTAATTAATTTAAAGATAATCAATTATAGAATTTGTTTTAAATGGAATTACTTAATGGAAGTAATTAAGAATTAATTACTTATTGTAATTAATTGAAGTTAATTTGATTAGTTAAGTTAATTAATTAAGTTTAATTAATTTAGAATAATCAAGAGTTGATTTGATAATAATTACTTAATGTAATTATTAAGGTATGATTATTTAAGAAGTAAATAATAGATAATTACTTGAGGTAATTAATTGATTGGTTATGTATTAAGGAAAGTAATTTAAGTTTAATTATTTGTAAAGTAATCAAGGGATTAATTAAGAAATTAATTAAGGAAGTAATTAATTTAGTTAGTGAAAGTAATTAAGGGTAGTTAATTACTGATTGAAGATTAATCAAGAGTGATTAATAAATATTGTTTACTTAAAGGTTAATTACTTAATGTAATTAATTTAATTAAGTAATTAATAATTAAGTTGTAATTAAGGATCATTAATTAATATAATTAATGATGTAATTAAGATTGGTTAATTAAGTAATAATTAATAAATAAAGTAATTAATCAATGTAATTAATTAAGGATTAATGTAATTAATTATAGTTGATTAAGTTAATTAATTTTAGTTAATTAATTAATGAAGTAATTAAAGGTTAATTACTATAAGTGGTTAAGGATAATTAATTTAAGTAATTAATTGAGAATAAATTACTTGAATGTAATTAAAAGGTTATTAATCAAAGATGATTAATTGAAATGAATTATTAAAGGATAATTAATTAAATTGTAATTAATTAATGATTAAGTAAGCAGGATTTATAGAATGAAGTAATTAATTTAATTCACTTTAAATTAATTAGAGATGATATAAATCATTACCTATGGATGGATGATAATACTGAATGCTTTGCATTTGATTGATATCTCTGATGAGATATATGCTGTGTGATATGGATGTTAGTTGAATTGTGATGATAATATGGGTTATCTGTTATATCGATAATGTTGATTATCTATTGTGATGTTGTGAATTATCTTTCTATGTGTATAAAGATAATTGAATTGAATTGTTTTAACTTTAAAACAACTTGGCCTTAAAAGATACGTTTTGGATTTCGATGAGACCGGGATCGGGTTTCCGTATACCGGATTTCCAGGTCTGGAGACCCGAATACCACATCGATCCAAATTTACGATAGGTCGTGAATCAAGTGAAGATGAAGATTCAGAGTGCAAGGGTTATTGTCGTTAACTCTGAGGGTGATTCCAAAACGAGTGTAACGAGATAATGCCTTCGGTTTCGTTCGAACCCGGAACGAACTTATATGGATTGAATGCTTTCAGCACATCGTCAGGTGGACGATGAGCATTCTAAGATAGATGTGTTCTATTTAAAGGTAATCGTGACCTCAAGCCTCACAAACCGGGAATGGCTAAAACAGGGGAGGTGCAGCAAGGTTAGTGGGTAGCACCCAAGTAGGACAAGATTACCTCTGTCTAGAAGTCCCTTCTTATTTCGGCTTAGTGGTGCGGTTGCTGATCCCAACCGTGAGGTATCTTGTGCGGGAATTATCCAGTAAGGGATGTTCCGGCCTTGTGTTGTAGGGGATTGGGAGTGATCCTCGGTACGGTGATCTAGGCCACGTACTGTGACGGGCGGTACCCCAGTAGCCCTGCCATTGTATGGAATCCAAACTCCAATAAGTGCCGTACGTATTAGTTGTGCCCAACTATGTTGGAATGTGAGATGTAAGCATTTCAGCTATTTCTGTATTTTACTTGAAAACCCTAGACCCTATTATAATACAATCGAATTTCCTATCAAATGTTTTGGTTAGCGTAAGGTAAAAACTTACCCATGTTTATTTGTGGGGAGTCTTACGTGATACCTTTTCTTTCAAAAGGTTTTGAAGTTAAGCAAGTTTAACCTGTTACTCACACCAGACCCATGTCTGACCCAAGTTGTTTATTTCTGTTTTATAAACTCTTGGGTACTCAAATTTTTACGAGTAGCCAAGGGATTCAGGTTAGCCTTGACGAATTGTGGAGGAGCAATGGAGCAGGAGGCTTCGGCGTTGTAGATAGATAGTAGTTTCCGCTGTGTTGATCTTGTTTAGATCTTTGTTTTGTATTGAGTTGTAATAACTAGACAGATGTTTATAACTGTCTAGTATGTGATGTGTAATCTGTGTAACTCTGATAAGTGTTGTATATGATACTATGTAATATTTATGTGATATAATATATTTTGTTCGTTTCCGCTGTGAGTATTTGTGTTTGTTTCTTTTCTCTTCTTCTCTTTTCTACTTCTCACCCCTTTCTTTCTTATTAGCGATACGACTTTCTATGGAGAGAAAGTCGGGGTCGTTACAGATGATGTCGCGATCATCATCGGAATTATTTTTCAACGACCGAAAAGAGTTTAGTGCTTTCATCTCTTCAAAACATTTTCCAAATATTTTTAAATCCAAATCTCACCAGAGTTCCATATCCAATTCAAAAATATTTTCGAATAATATCACTATTATTCCTCCAAAACCTTTGAAAATCATTTCCAAACCCGAGGAAATTAAATTTTCCAAATTTTCGAATTCCAAATCCTTTCAATCTATATTCAAATATTACTCTGGAATTTTATTCTATTTTATAATTCACATTTCAAATCCCATTCTGTTATATGAATTTATTTCCTTAACTTTGGTTATAATTTCAATTTCTTATTCAAATTTTCACCCTACAATGATAATAATTTAGTATTATCATTCTCTAACAACCAAGCAACCATATATACTTATAATAATTTCTGGAAATTATTCCTTTTTATATACAAAAATAATTTTGATAAAATTATTTCATTTATCCCATTTTAAAACAATACTATGTCGAATTATTCTATTCAAGTGTTTAGAGATCCCTATCAATAATGTTAATTACTCGTATTGACCAGAATCCATAAGCCACTCAACAAACCAATCAACACAATATAAAACAAATTTATATTCACTAACAAATACGCGCTTATATCTATTAATACACTCAAACTCATTCTAGAGTACTACTGACTCTATCTCTAATGACTAGTTCCCACCAGAGCCAAGGTTCTCGCTTAACCTTCAGCTCTGATACCACAATGTCACGACCCGGTTTTTCAACCTCCGAAAGTCAACATCAATACGTCCACTGTATTACATGCCGAACAATCAAGTGCCGGAAGACCAGTCCATAAGGGAAAGAAAAAGAGGTAGAAGAAGAAAATAATATTAAAAAAACAACATCAGAATCTCACAATCGCAGCGGAACAAATATAATATATAACCATAGATTTTTATACAAAAGAATCTATAACTGTATAATACTTACAATCATCAGAGTACACAATCATCACATCAAATCTGGACAGTTTAGTAACTTGTCCTTACACAGCGGAATATACAAATCTACGGAAATATGCTTCGTCATCCAACTCGTCTCCTGAGCTCCACAGCATCCTATCCTGTATTTGTAATACTCGATCTGACCCGAGCATTATAATAAAATAACACCCGAGTCAGTCTGGAAAACCAGCGTGAGAAAACACACTCAATTGAATTATTGAAGTTTTAAAAATCCTTTTGAAAATCAAAGGTATCTCGTAAGACCACGCCATAAATAAACATTCCGGGTTTTTACCTTACGATAACCAAAACATTTTTATATCAAAACCGTCTGATATTATAATAGTGTCTATAGAAAGTAAAATAGAATCTAGCTGAAATGCTTGCATCTCACGTTCCAACAATAGTTGGGCACAATCAAAACCGTACAGGCGCTTATTGAAGATTGGATTCCATACAATGGCAGGGCTACTGGGGTACCGCCCGTCATAGTACCTGGCCTAGATCAGAGTACCGAGGATCACGCCCGATCCCCTACAACACAAGACCGGAGCTACCCCTTACTGGATAGTCCGAATAAGATCGCCCCGTGGTTGGGATCAACAACCGCCACTAAGCCGAAATAAAAAAAAGGGACATCTGGACAGGGATGACCTTACTCTAATTGGTTGCTAGCCACTTAGCCTTGCTGCACCTCCCCTGTTTTAGCCATTCCCGGTTGATGAGGCTTGAGGCTATACGTTACCTTTTTAGAACACATTTCACTTAGAATGCTATTCGTCCTCCTGACGATGGTCTGATAGCATTCGTCCATACAAGTTGCCCTAGGTCTGGACAAACCGAATCACCGTCTTCACCATCTTCACGGTATTCATTAACAACCGTTCAAACCGGATCGAAGTGGTTTTCGGGTAATTAAACCTGATCCCGGTCTCTTCGAAACGATCAGCGCATTGGAAAATATTGATAGTCGGTTATTTAACTATCAAATTCAAAACAATCATTCACAAATTGTTTTATTTCCCTTGAAAATCACCAAGTCTTAATACCTTAGATTTTTAAATAATTTAAATCACTTTATCCAAAAATATATACTTTAAAACAATTTAAATAAAATTACTTAAGTCACTTTATTCAAGACAATAGTTATGAAATTCTATAATAATTTCAAAGTAAAAACCTTAGCCAAAAATACTTTAAACAAACCTATTTATATTGTATAATATTTAATAAATATCTTTTTAAATCATAATACTAGTTAAACCTTTAAAATAATCACTTCTATAATTATCTAATAAATATTTACTTAAAAGAAAGAATGTTAAAACGATTAAATAATGATTTCTCTAAAGCATTCTTTTAAAACAACTTTGAAACTTTTAATTTATACTTAGAAATCTTTCTTTGAGAATATATTTGGCTTTTTAGGGAAATACACTTTCCATTTCAATATAGCCCATCTAATTATTTATAAATCCTGCTCGATTTATCCAAATTTAATCTACGTCCCAATCCCGTAAATTCTTTCCACACTTTTAAAAATAAACCACCTTTTTATTTTTAAAACAAATTACCCTTTCCTCATAAATTCCCACCGTAAATTTAAAATCTCAAATATCCACCGATATTTATTTCACTTTATTTATAAACCCTGTATATAAATCCATAGTCTCATTCTCCTTTTAATCACTATTTTCAAAACACTTAATCGATTTTCAAAATTAACTCCATTTTTAAAATACATTCCTTTACTTACCCAAATTTTATTCCAAAACCCATTAATTCCATATTCACTCCTTTATTATAATTTAAAAACTTATTTAAATCTGAAATATCAATTTCATACTTTATTCCAAAATTCTCTTTTATTTCTCCAAACCATTTTATCCCTGAATAAAATAAAAAATAAATCCTTTAGTTCTTTAAAAATATCGCTGAAGTCCTCAAAGCTCCTTTATTTCCATTTATTTAAAATCTTTATTTTTCCCCATGTTCGAGATTTATTTAATAGGATTTAAAAATCAAACCTTTTATCCTTTCCCAATTTCATTATTTTAAATTTATCCAAATTCACTTTATTTACTTTACTTAAAGTTCTCTCTTTTATTTCTCCTTTCAAAATTCCGATCTTTATATTTTTGACATCTTAAAAATATCAAAATATATCCAGCAAACCATATCATTCAATATTTTCCATTTTAAATATAATCTATCACAGATAATCAAATAAATCACATAACTGAATATGAAAATAAATTCAACATTTTTGAGAAATCCAGTTGAATCCCTCCAACCTGTTTCCCTGCATCCACAGATGTTAGCACAATATAAAATACCAATCCCACTTCGAGGGGGATATCGCGGTATAAAGGGTCATCCGCTATTATGCGAGGCGCATAGGGTCTCATCCGCTATATAATGCGGGAATATCAATCACTCCAATATATATATATATATACTATTATATATAATATCACATCCAGACTGATAATAATTATCAATTCAATCAATCAACCAATAATTTAATTTCAACCAATTAAATTAACTAGTAATCCAATTTGAGTGAGATTAACTCACCTTTGATTTTATTTGCAGTCCTTTCCAATCTCGACTGGTTTCACGATTTTTGACCTTGAATATACATTATATGTTTTATTAATATTTGAACTAACTGAAAAATCAATTACCATTTATTAATTTAGTTTAAACTAATAATTTAATTAAACAAATTTTCCTTTAAACACATGTATCTTTAATTTCTTTTTAAACTACATATATACTTATGAAAATCAATATAGATTTAAAAATCTAACTTCTATATAAACCCTTATATTCCAAAATCTTATCCATAAATATATTTACTGTTTAAATTAAAATATGTATGTGAATATATATATATATATATATATATATATATATATATATATATATTAAATTGAAAACAGAACTATTGTATACCTTACTGTAACTATTTTATTTTGTTTCTCTGCTTTCTGTATATATACATATAAATAAATAAACAAACAAATAAATAAAACTGCATAAATATACCTTACAGCCTTAAAGAGGAAACCAAACCCCACCTTGAGTTCCCTGCCTGATCTCACCGCCTGCATCGATGATGGTCCCCCCCCTCTGCTTCGATTGGAAACCTCCCAAGCATTAGCCTCTACGAAACTCGCAGCTACGACAGACAAGCCTAACGTACTGCCGCCACCACCCGTTGCCCATCTCCGCGTCAACACCATATACCACGTTCAAACTCGAACTTGCCTCGCCCTTCAATATGAGCACACCGCCCCTCCAGCCACGTACGGATGCTTATCCAAGATCGTACCTGACGATACCCTCCTCGACGAACGGCGCGACCTCAAAAGTAATCCCGCCGAACCCGTTAAGCCTCTCGCCACCAGAATCTCTTCATTCGAGGGAGCGGGGAAGATCGCGATCCACTGTGAAGGCGAATGATTCGAAGGAACCAAATCGATTTTGTAACTTCAGTTTTGAAAGGGGAAAAGGAAGTGATACCCCCTTCTCGATTTATAACAGATTTGAACGAACTTCCATTTGTTTATTTCCTTTCTTTTTTTTGAACGAAATATGTTTGTGAATATCGGCTTCTTTTTCTTTTTCTCTGAGTTGTTGCGTGGGTTTTAAAAAATGGGAATGAGGGGGCAAGATGGAACATTAACGTGCGAAAATCAATTTGCTACAGTGATACGAAAAAGTTCCGATGTGAAGATTAATTGACCAGTCAAAGAAAGTATATTTTATATTTAAATTCAAATTTAAGTTTAAATTGTTTTGATTTACGTAGCTTAAAATCGGGAACCCCTATCAAGGCGTTCCGCCAGGCATTCATAATGTTATACCCCTATTCCGAACGCAATGGAAAAGATTTCGAGCCCTAATTCGATTGTATAGAGAAGATAGCATTTTGGACCCAATTATTATATTGAATTTTCGATATAGATTTCGGCGCGTTTATCTACCGTACGATCACTCGACAACTCCAAACGCTGTGAAATTTGAAATCCGATAATAATACAATATTACGGATCTAATAGAATTGGTTTCGTCCAATTCCGAGACTGTGCCTCGAAAGGCTCTTTTTAACTGTCAATTTAAACGATATATTTCCAAAACTAAACGAATCACTTTAAAATTCAATTTTAAAGCTTTTATTATTTTCAGTATTATCAATATAAATTTTACAAGCCTTCAAATTATTTTTAACAAACTCGAAACTCCCGATTTCATATTTTGCCCAACTTCCAATTATTAAATCCAATAATTAAATTATCCAATAATTAGTGATATTTGAAATCCAAGTTAAAAATTAACTTTTAAATATTTAAAATCAATTAAATATTCCAATTTCAAATATTCAAAAATCCCGGGTCGTTACAGATTAAAAACATGTTTTGAAAGAAAGTTACTTTAAGAACATAGTCGATCTTTAGAATAAAGTAGTTAAACTTTTAAACCTTTATTTGAAAACTAAACAACATTTTAAACTCTTTAGTAATAATAAAATAATGATTAATTAATAATTAACTATTAAATAAATAATTAAATAATAATTATCCTTAAACAAATAGTTTAATAATAGTTAACCTTTAAATAAATAATTAAACCAAATTAATTTTTAATTAATTATAAAATAATAATTTAAACCTTCAAATAATAATTAAGTTAATCTTAATTAATTAATTTAATATTCTTTATTTAAAAATTAAATAATAAATTAAACTTTATTTAAAATAATTAAATCATAATTAAGTTTTAATTAAATCTTAACTTACGTTTAACTTGATTAGCAATTAATTAATAATTAAACCCCTTTATAAATAAACAACTAATTAATAATTAACATTTAATAATCAATGAAATTAACAATTAATCCTAAAAAAATTAAATAAATAATAATTAACCTTTTATCAATTAACTAATTATAATAACTTACTTGATTAATACTTAAGTACTAGTTACCTTTGTTAACTAATGATAGAGTACTAATTAGCTTAATTAATTAATCATTAAATAAATAATTAATTAATTAACTAAATAATTTCTTTTTATTACTTATAATATGTTTGAAAATGCTTTTCAAAAGATGCTTAAGTTAAAAAAATTTAAATTCAAAAAGAGCGTTTTTCACGAACTTCATTTATAGCGAATATCGCTATACGACCTGAACTTTTCAAAACTTGTTTAATATATCAAAGATTTAAAAATCCTTAGCTTTCATATAGTAACTAGTTTTATAACTTAATGTAAGATTTTGAAAAACAAGAGTAAGGTTTTGGGAACTAAATCAAAGTTTTAAAACTTGTAACTTTTCAAAAACAATTCTTAGGTAAACTAGTTTTTAAAACAAAGGATTTCTAGGTCACAACATAACAAATTCAATCTAAACTTTGCTTTACATACATCAATGTATTCAGGATTACAACATACATAAACCCATCCAAACACAAACATAACAAAGATCACAACTTTATATCCTTTACATCACTTTCAAGTCTAGGTTTAATTTCCATACAATACATACGTATTAACATCCAAGCAAATATGCATACATACATCAACATTTACCAAATCAAGTAACATATTTTCATAACCAAGATAAACAATAAATAAAGTTTGGAACTTTAAATAAAAATAATAATTTCCCACCTAAAACTATCTAAACCACTCTGAAACTCACTAATACTTGAATACAACCTTAGATCTAGCTTTTAACTTAGAAAGATGGAGTTTTTGTGAGGCCTAAAGGCCATGGTGGTTTGACCAAGATGGGGTGCTCAGCCATAAGGTGTAGGTGGGTAGTAGAGGCTTGGTTTGGAGAGGTGAAGGTTAGAAATGAAAGAGAAGGTTTTAAAACAATGTTTTTTAGGGTTCTAGAAACAAAAAGGACATGACTATATTTTTAGGCTAAGGAAGCCATGAAAGTGTTCATGAAGAAGATGGAGGAAGTTTAGTAAAATATGAATGAATGAAAAAAAATGAAAAAAAATATTCATGAAGTTGTTTTTATATAACATGGATAAGCTAAATTACCTTTATGTCCACATATACATACCCTCCTTTCATGAAGTGACACATCACAATGCTACCTCTCCCTTGTTCCCCCTCCCAAATTTTGAAATTTTCATGTCCTCTCCACCTCATCATATGCCAAAATCCTATAAATACATATGTGTACTTATATTTAACATGATGTGACACTTAATTTTCCTTTATATTTTATTTTATTTATATTTCATAAAAAAACTTATTATACTTAATATACTTAGGTATATACATTTACATCAAAACATGTGGAAAACTGGCACTAAAAGGGATAACTGTCATGCCTACATGTGTATTCTGTACATCGGCTGTTGAAGACACTCATCACTTGTTTTTTAGATGCTCCTTCACTCACTTCATATGGAAGAAATTAAAGGCAAGAGGTGGATATGTGGCTGCAGTCAGGGATAGTAAAATAGAATGGATGAACATTTATAAAGCAACTAAGTGGAAACAATCTTCGTCGTATGAGCTACTGATAATTCTCAAGATAATGGTAAGAGAAATATAGAAAGAAAGGAATCAAAGAATTTTCTATCAAAAGAAAATAGAATCTAATGCAGTTATATTATAGCATATGCAGAGAAATTCACTGTTCGATATCCCTGTCCTCCTATCCCTATGATGCAGTTAGTATGGTTAGGTGGTCCTAGCTAGTCTGCTGTTCCTTTACTGCTTTTCCTTTCTAATGTTGTCTTATTTTCTTTTTCTTGTTCTTTTACTTCCTTTGTTCCCAGTTTATATTGTAAGTCTATCTTATTGATATAAATAAATGGTAAGGACCATTCAACCCTGCTGGCTTTGCCAAAAAAAACATATCCTAACTAATTTGTAAATGCATGTATATCTATACTCTAGGGTTTACTTTATTTTCGACAACTTTAAGTCGACGAAAAGTGGAAAATTCAGAAAATTAGTTCTGGTCACATTTTTGATTTTTTTTCGAACTAATTATGTTTGTAAATAGATTTTGAAAACTATTTCAACATTATTACTTATTATTTAAAAAAGTTTTATTTTAATTATAAAACCTATTATTTGAATATCTAAAATTAATTAAATACTCATAAATCAAAGTACTGAAATTTCAGGTCATTGCACTCTCCCCCCTTAAAAGAATATCGACCTCGAAATTTTACCACAACCCTAACCCAAACACACTTAACACTATTCATCAATCCATATGGTGTACTTAGTCATTCACTTGAATGCATAGCTTAGTTCTGAACTAATATCGCTCACTCGACTTCTTAATGTGTACTCTGATAAGGCTTCTTAATTAGAAACCTCGTTTCTCCTTACACAGCCATATATTATGATAGAAAACTTTTGGTTCCATATTAAGAACCCTCATCAAGTATTTGCCGTCAAAATTGAGTGATAAATCCTTCTTCGGAATGGTGTGAGACACCTCAAGTCATGTACTCAAATCTTGGATCGAGAATTATGTGAAAAAGTGGAAGGATCTATGTATAACTTACGTACTTATCTTATTGGTTCTTACTACCCAACTACTTTCTACCCTCCCCAAAATGTTTATGAAAACATTTCATAACAATTTCTACTTAGGTTCAAACATTTTTAAATGTTACATCTTTATTTATGAAACCATTTTGTAAAATCATTTTACTTTATTATTTGCATAATACTCTCCTACATCCTAAGAGTATATATAAAACGTCTGATTTTTAGATCTTATTCCCTTCATTCTATTTAGATGCAGGCCCAAAATAATTTAGGTCTTAAAACCGAGTCGACCAATACAACCTCTTTACCCAGTTAGTATGGCAAGTAGTTAAGAAGAGTAGGATGTTGTTATCCAAACTCTATCCCAGAGTCTACTTTTTCTTAGACACCTTTTCATTAGCCGGCCCAATAACATCAAATAATTTTTTAACTTCGTAAGTGTTAAAATAAAAAGACACGGTTTAATAAAACCAAGTTTATTAGACCTTTTTATTAAATTAATTCAGTTTATAACACTTCATTTATTAACCCATTCTTTAATTAAAATACGTTATTGTTTTGAAATCTTAGGAGCCTAACACTCGGGTTTTATTTTAAAAACTTTTTAAAATGAAACTTTATCTTTAACCCTTAGAAAATATACATATAGCCCGAGTAACTCCAAAATGATGTCAAGAAACTAGGCACTACCAAATAGTATCGTATATCCCTTTTACCAAGAAGGGTAATACTCAAGAGAAGTGTTTACAATCTGAACATATCTTCTGCCATGTTTAGTTACTTTCGAGTCACTCAGACTAGTTAATTATGAGAATATTTTTTTTTCAAATCCCTTTCTAAACAATACTATATATATATATATATATATTTTCAACTAAATAAATTTTAACAAAATAATTTTCATCAACTTGCTTTGGATTCATTCGGATTCAAACCTGTTTCGATCGTACAATAACAAAGAGAATAATTTACAAAATGCAATATCACATATGCCTAAGAGAACATTAGATTGTCACTTTGAAGATTATTCAGGTCATCACAAAAAAAATCGAGACTCATTCCCTGAACTGTCCAAAGAAAAATCTTACTCTCGAATTCCCATTCAAAATATTTATACCTTAAAGTGTTTTTAAGTAAATTATTAGTACTTTTCCAAGAATCATTTGAAAACTTTATCAAAACCACCGAGATTTAAGTTCTCTGAAAATTCATCTTATTTTTAAAACATATTTGATAATTCTAATTTATAAAATCAACTTTTTATAAAATCATCTGAAATGTTTCTTTTTTTAAAAACACCTTATGTTAAAATCCAATTTTAACCCAACGTATCAACGAACGTCCTATAGTCAAACTGAGAAACTTAATTCACAAGGTGTTCGTTTTAATGTTCTTTTCCAAATTTTCTGTCTACCCAACCCAAGATGGAAAAGGAAAAATCAATAAACAATAGGCAACGCTCAAACCTAGATGATCATGACTAGTCAAACCCTAAATAATAATAATTAAATATTAACAAGTCTAAACAACAACATAAAAGTAACTATACTAAGGAAAATTTCTTATGAACTATTCAACATATTAATATAACTATATTAATTTTGGAAATCATTCTTTTTTTATATGTATAAAATATATATTCCTAGGTAAAATTATATCACTTACCACTTTTAAAATAATATTGTGTCGATTTGCCTAGTTCAAATGTTTAGAAACCCCTATCGATACATTGTACCTTTTGTATCAACCAGGATTCATAAGCCACTCAACAGATAAATCAATTCAATATAAAACATTTTTATAGCACTAACAAATACACGCTTAATTATACAATACACTAAGACTCATTCTAGAGTCTCACTTACTCAATCTCAAATGAGTTACCCCACCAAAGCCTAGGTGTTCGCTCAACCTAAGCTCTGATACCACGTTATAACAATCTGCCTTTCTTACAGCTAAAGAAGACACTTAATACATCCTCGGTATTTGAATGCCGATCATTTAAGTGTCTGAAAGATAGGCCATTTTGGGTTAATGAAAGAAAAGATAGAACATAATCTCAAAAACGTGATGAGTAATATATAATATGAACAAGACTTTACAAAAAGAAATCATCATTATCATACAGAACATCAGAGTACATTAACCTATTATTAACTGGACAGTTATAACTGTTTATCCTTACAATTTGATAAATACAACAAATAGTCATTAAAAACAACTAAATAGCGGAAGAATATAAGATACTTGAATACGTCTTAGAGAATCCGGCTTGTCTCCTGAAAGCTCTAAAGAATCCAGCTAAATCTGGAAAATATGTTTGAACTGACCCGAGCATTATAGGAAAACAACGTCCGGGTCAGTCTGGTAAAACCAGTGTAAGAAACACAAATTAGAAGGAATTTTATTTATTTCACATGTAAAATCCTTTAAAATCAAAGGTATCTCGTAAGACCACTCCGCGGATAAACACAGATGAGTTTTTACCATACGAAAACCAAAACATTTTTTATAAAAAAATCCAATGATATTACAATGATGTCTAGGATTTAAAATATTTAATAACTAAGTAGCTGTAATGCGTGTACATGACAACAACAATAGATATATAGTCAAAAACCGAAGGCGCTTATTGGAGAATGGATTTCCAACAAATAGCAAGGTAAGAGACTACCTTTCGTACAATACACCTCTAGAAAAAATTTACCATGGATTGCAGTTACCTTTGCAACCCGGATGACAAGACTAGGCCTACCCCCTGACTAGATACTATCGAATATGATCACCCTTTGGCTGTGATGAACAAACACAAATGGGCCCCAAAGCATACAAGGAGATATAGACACTAGATCTTGGGATGATCAAACCCTAATAGGTGCGACCCCCGTAGCCTTATAGCCTACCGTGTTTTAGCCATTTCTGGGTTGTGAGGCTTGAGAGGTTACGCTATTACCATTTCCATATAGCAAAACATCTTAGAATGCTAACATTGCCCTCCAGGCTGAAATGCGATGCCAGCAATCATTCATACAAGTTTGTTTTGGGTCTGAACGAAATTGAAGGCACTACCTCTACTGCATCCATTTTGGAATCAACCTTAGGACTAGAAGCAAGTGGCCCTTGCACTTCAAAAGCTCCATCTTCGATTCCATACTCTTCAATATGTCTTCAATTTGAAATGCTTGGGTTGGATCGATCTCAGTCTACCCGAACCAACAATCGATAATTCTGGTTTACTCATTCCCAGTTCTTTTAGAAGTACGCAACAAGTACCGGGGATTTGAATATATACAAGATACTTCCTAAGTCAAAACTGGCCAAGATTTGATAGTCGGTTATTTTACTATCAAATAAACAAACAACAACAATTTAGAGATTTAATTACCCATAGCAACTACTATGCCTCTAAATAAATCTTTCATTTATTTAAATCTCTTTCCAAAATATTTATCAAAATATTAAAATATTTATCTCACTAGCATAAGTATATTCACAAAACATCGTGAAAGAATTCTTATTTCAAAATCATATTAAAAAGATTAAAAACAATTGTTATTTTAAACAAAGAAAGGATAACTCTAAACACTATTACTTCGGTGTTAAGTAGGGAATGAATGTTCCATACCACTCTAATTAAGAAGTTTAATTAAGGGAAATCCAATCTCAAATTCTTTTATAATTTACTTCTATAAATCCTTTTAATACATCTCTTTTATTTTTGAAATCTCCTATACTTAAATTTCAAATCCATTTATAAAAACTTTCTTAATAAATATTCATTATTTAAAACAAAACTCATTTAATAAAACTTATTTAATAAAGTTTCTTTGATTCACAAAACGATTATTTTGAACACTTTTAAACAACAAGTTATTATTTAAAAACATCCTCCATTTAATTATCTTTAAACCACATTAACAAAACAATGATTTTAAAAAATCATTTTAAAAACTATTCAATTAACTTCAAAAACACATTTAATATAATTATTGCTTAATTATCCTTTAAATAACATATTTAAAAATGATAATAACTTTAAACCCTTTTCAAAAAGGATAAAATGAAATACTTGACTTCACAAATCAAACAGAGGCTTAGTGACCACCATGGTTCATTTAATTAAGTTTAACTTATCCAAGTTATAACATGGGTATTTACATAACAAGCAGATATGTAAAGAGAATCAACCAATAATAATTAATCAACATATAGGAAAATGTCTAGTTTACTATTATAGCATAACTGGGTTTTCTTTCTGCTTAAGAGAAATCAACATGATCTACTCGTTGAATTACCGTAGAACTGTATACCAAACAAATGTCAAATACAATTTAATTAGCAGAACATTGCTTATTTCTACTAAATAGATGTCATTGGGTTTCATATTCAAATGGAGTTACTAAGGGTTGTCGACAAGAAATCCCTTGGATTAAAAATGTCTTTTAAAAGAGAGTCGCTTTATGAATAAAACTATCTTTAGAAATAAAGTAGTAAAACTTTTAAACCTTTATTTGAAAATTAAATAGCATTTTAAGCTCTTTATTTTAATAATAATTAATTAATAATTAACTATTAAATAAATAATTAAATATTAATATCCTCAAATAAATAATTTAATAATAGTTTAGCTTTAAATAAATAATTAAACCATAATTAATTTTTAATTAATTATAAAATAATATTTTAAACCTTTAAATAATAATTAAATTAATTTTAAATAATTAATTAAATAATCCTTAATTAAAAATTAAATAATAAATTAAACCTTTATTTAAAATAATTAAATCATAATTAAGTTTTAATCAAATCTTAACTTACGTTTAACTTGATTAGCAATTAATTAATAATTAAACCCCTTTATAAATAAATAAATAATAATTAGCCTTTAATAATTAATCCTAAAAAATTAATTAAATAATAATCAACCTTTTATCAATTAACTAATTATAATTAAGTTATTTGATTGATACTTAAGTACTAATTACTTTTGTTAACTAATGATTAAGTACTAATTACCTTAATTAATTAATTAATCATTAAATACATAAATAATTAATTAAATAACTTCTTTTTATTTCTTATAATATGTTTGAAAAAAATTTCAAAAGATACTTCAGTTAAAACATTTTAAATTCAAAAGGAGTTCGTTTTTCACGAACTGCATTTATAGCGACTATCGTTATACGACCTGAAATTTTCAAAACTTGTTTAATATATCAAAGACTTAAAAATCTTTAGCTCTCATATACTAACTACTTTTTTAACTTAATATATTATTTTTAAAAACAAGAGTAAGGTTTTGGAAACTAAATCAAAGTTTTAAAACTTGTAATTTTTTCAAAAACAATTCTTAAGTAAACTAGTTTTTAAAACAAAGGATTTCTAGGTCATAACACAACAAATTCAAGTGCTAAACTTTCCTTTACATGCATTCATGTATTCAAGATTGCAACATAAATAAACCCATGCAAACGCAAATATACCAAAGATCATAACTTTATATCATTTACATCACTTTCAAGTCTAGGTTCAATTTCTATACAACACATACGCATTAACATCAAAGCAAATATGCACACATACATCATCATTCACCAAATCAACCAATATATTTTCATAACCAAGTTAAACATTAATTTAAAGTTTATAACTTTAAATAAATAAAACTTTTCTCACCTAAAGCTATCCAAACCACTCTGAAACTCACTAATACTTGAATATGACCTTAGATCTAGCTTTTAACTTGGAAAGATGGAATTTTTGTGTGGTCTAAAGGCCATGGTGGTTCGACCAAGATAGGGTGCTCAGCCATGAGATGTAGGTGGGTAGTGGAGGCTTTGTTTGGAGAGGTGGAGGTTAGAAATGAAAGAGAAGTTTTTAAAACAATGTTTTTTTAGGATTCTAGAAATGTAAAATACATGACTTTATATTTTTAGGCTAAGGAAGCCATGAAAGTGTTCATGAAGAAGATGGAGGAATTTTAGTAAAATATGAATGAATGGAAAAAGGATGAAAACAATATTCATGAAGTTGTTTTTATATAACATGGATAAGCTAAATTACCTTTATGCCCACATATGCATACCCTCGTTTCATGTAGTGTCACATCACCATGCCACCTCACCCTTGTTCCCCCCTCCCAAATTTTGAAATTTTTATGCCCCCTCCACCTCGTCAAATGCCAATATGCTATAATTACATATGTGTACTTATGTTTAACATGATGTGACACTTACTTTTCCTTTAAATTTTATGTTATTTATTTTATAAAAAAATCTTGTCATACTTAATATGCTTAAGTATATACGTTTATATCAAAACATATCCTACATAATTTGTAAATGTATGTATATCTATGCTCTAGGGTTTACAATATTTTCGATAACTTTAAGTCGACGAAAAGTCGAAAATTCGAAAAACGAATTCCGGTCACATTTTCGATTTTTCTTCAAACTGATTATTTTTGTAAATAGATTTTGAAAGCTATTTCAACATCGTTATTTATTATTTAAAAGATTTTTGTTTTAATTATAAAATCTATTATCTAAATATTTAAAATTAACTAAATATTCGCAAATCAAAGTGCTGAAATTCTGGGTCATTACACTATCACCATATCATATTAAAACTACCTAAATAAATATCAGTGGTGAATCATTCATACAGTCAAAATAATTATAGAAGAGGAATAATAATAATAATATACATGAAATAAACAATATAATTAAATATTTATATTGAGTATGAATAAATAATTCTAATTCACTATACTCAATTATATAAATTCATAGCTTCCAAAATCATTAACAAATAACATAAACTCTTTTAATAATTTAAAATAATAATTTTCTAATCTATTTAATTTTCCATTCGATAATACTATTAAATTTGCTTTATTTATTTATTAAACTTTAAATTTTATTTACGTTCATATATAACATACAAATATATATATATATTAGAGTTTAAGTATAATTATTATGTATATTATTTTATTTTATTTTATATTATATATATATATATTAGTTTAAGTATATATAAGTGATGCTTGTACAAACACACATAAAGTTACAGACATGCATGCAGGATTGCAGACACATACACACGCAACACACATGGCCAAGAACTACTATGTTTTATGCTCCCCATCGGTCCTCATGTACCTGTCAATCAGTCCACGACCTGGTATAGAGATGTTCCAAGTCGTGTATGCCGTTTATGGTGGCTTTGACTGCTCGATTCCCCTCCGCTTGACTCTTGCGAGCACTAACATCATTTGCAAAGAGTATTTGATGTAAACATAGACTGGCGAGTGCATATACTCACTGTATACTGCATTTCATCTTCCTCTTCCTCTCTCTGGTCGCACACACCCAAAACCTAACACATCAACCCAACTCTCGAATCCTTCCCACTATAAGTGCATACAACATCGAGGTGCAACCAAATTTGGAAATCTAAAGAAAATTATTTAATTTGATTTTAATTTTTAAAGAGTGGAGGGTTTGGTTAGAATTTTAATTTTCTAAAGTTAAGAAAAAAAATGAGATAGGTCATATTTATAAAATGCGATGGAACATCGAGTGAAAGGAAAAGTTCGGAGATTAGAAACATCATTGTTTAGGCATGGTAATGGACTTTTGGCTGGGCTTCTATAAGAATATATATCTGTGTGTGCGCGTGTGTATGTATTTGTTATTTAATTTCTTTTTATAAACTATTTCCTATTTTAAACAAATTACAATAAAATTCCAAACAAAAATTATATTCACAATACTCAATTATTTACTCACCGTTGTAAAATTCATGATATTCATTTTCCTATATTTTTACCTATCTAAATTTAAATATCTAATATTCTCATTTTAAACCCTATATTAAATAATTGCTAAATTAATTTATTTCAAAATTCTTAAAATAAATAATTACTCTCAAACTATTTAATTTTATCACTAATTACCTTATTATAACTTTCAATATTCTAAACTATATCTAAATTATTCATTTTTAATTCCATAACCCATTTTTAACTATTTAAATTTTTATTATTAATTACCCCCAAAAAACCAAGTTGTATAGACTCCTCCCTTTAACAAAATTGCATCCTCGCAATTTCCTTTAGAACGATCTATAACCAAACTAATAGCTCCATAGTTTTAAAACACTTTATTTTAATAAATTCATTAACAAATATTATTTTTCAAGATTATCATTTTATACACAATCCAAACTCTGTTAAAATTTCAATTTTTATCAAATAACTTTCAAAATATTTAACAAAAACCAAAACCTTATCAACAAATTCTTTTAATAAAATATCAATATATGACTTAATATAAATACTTTTCAATATATTTCTTAATTTCAAAACATCTTAAAACAAAATCTTTATAATTACCATTCATTCCAAAACTCTCATTATTACATCGATAGTACATATACTTTAATTAAATTATAATATTCAATATTTTCGAAGGTAAGAGTGACATTTCATACTAAAATAATCCTTTGATAAGTAGTTTATATAAATACAAACTTTGTAACCTTATAGAATATTTTGAACACAAAATTTATTTCACATTATTATATTCATAATTTAACATTCATAAAACTATGTGTAATTCATGAATAATTCATTCATACATATATAAAACTAAATGTAATTCATAAAACTAAACTTAATTCAAAATAGTCAAACCATAACACTTCAAATCACAAATATATTCACCATATATGGATACGTTGGAAATAATAATATATAATATGGCAATCAATTAATCAAATCCTCATATGTCAAACAAATATGTATATACATAAATATACCAATGATGCCTCACCATATATTTTAGTGATTCATTAATATCAATTGGCTATAACGTTGACTGCAAATCAATATTGCCTCGTCAGTGATTTCAGCCATTCACTAACATCTAATGGTTGCATACATCACTTAATAAATAAATCAAACTTATAAATACCTTATTTAACACATTTTTCTCAAAATAATAAATATATCTTTCATTTCGAAAACCATCTCCAATATTAATTTCAAATATCACTTTATCAAAATTACTAATTTCACTTATAATATTACCTAAATATTCATCCTTCCTAAAACATTAATTTTCTCAAATATTTATATCATTTCAAAACCATTGTATCTAAATGTCTTATTTCAGTGTTTAGGGATCCCCATCGAATACGAGTGCACCCACAACGATTAAAATTCTTAACACACTCAAAGGACAAATTAACATAGTTCATTTCGAAATAAATTATAAAATTATTTATACAATTC
This sequence comes from Allium fistulosum, assembly GCA_030737815.1. Classification (NCBI taxonomy): domain Eukaryota; kingdom Viridiplantae; phylum Streptophyta; class Magnoliopsida; order Asparagales; family Amaryllidaceae; genus Allium; species Allium fistulosum. The sequence continues at coordinate 488,335,069 of CM060905.1, read as the reverse complement.
CTTTAACATACTTTCCTTTATAAAATAATTATCAATTTATCAAACTTAATCAAAATGCTTTACTTTATCATAATATTTTCTTATTAAAACAATTTCTAATATGTTATATATTTACACACCTAAGAAATTTCTAATCAAAACATTTTCAAACATCCTTTAAATATATATTAGACAATAAACCATTTCAACACACATTATATACTACTAAAACATAGTCAAAATCAAATTCAATACAAACAATTTTGTATAACCAAACAATTATAAAAATCACAACCAATGCACTCAGCAGAAAATCAGCTATTTGTTTCTGCTGCACAGTCTGTTGGCGAAATTTTTCGAAAATTTAGGGCGTTAGAAAATTTTTGAGAAATTTTTGAAAGTTTAAATTTGAATTTGAATTTAAATTTGAATTGTTAAGGAAAACAATGATGTTAGAAAATTATGAAAATGTTTAGAAAGTTAATTGAATTAATAACGAATCTTTAGTAGAAAGATTTGTTTTGAAAAATTGATAAAACTATTGAATTGTGAAAAATAGTAGACGAGTTAAGGACATTTTTTCCTAACTTGTAATTTCGAGGACGAAATTCTTTTAAGGAGGGAAGTCTGTAACGACCCAGAATGTCGAACAAATTAAATTGAGAATATTTAATTAATTTTAAATATTTGAACGATAATTTAATTTGAATTCCCAATATAACTTTGAAATTGGCGATTAAATTTATAAAAATTTAATCTGTTGAATGTTGAATAAAAATTTGAATCTTTAATTTTAAGTCGAAGAAAAATATTTCAAACGCTTGTAAAATATATATATTGATAATTCTGAAAATAATGGAAGCTTCAGAATCGAATTTGGGAGTAAATTGTTCAGTTTGAAATTTAATAGTTCGAATCGATATTTAAAAATAGTCATTTTTCGAACAGTCTCGGAATTCGACGAAACCAATTCCATTGGGTCCGTAACGTTGAATTATTGTCGGATTTCAAATTTCGTAGCGTTCGGAGTTGTTACGTGAGCACACGATAGGTAAACGCATTGAAGTTTTATAGAGATTCAATTTAAAATTTAAATTTAAATTTGTCAACATCACCACACGTTGTCTCCTGTAAAAACGCCTACAATCACGAAGAATATCGTGCAAACCCATACTTCGTTCATTTCAAAATACCTCATCCCTCTCTGATATTCAGAATCGAAATCTTCTCGAGACAAAAGGAAAATGGCGTCTTCCAATTCCCCTCAAATTCGAAAACCAAAATCGCGAGTTCATTCTATTTTTCCCCCTCCGTTCAAACATTATCGAAATCGCGACCTAGGAAATTGATCGCGCGAGTTAGGGCAAATTCGTTCGAGTGAAGTCATGTTGGGCAGGGGGATGTCGTGTTGTTAAAGCGAAGCAGTATTGCGATGGAAGTTTGAGGTTGGGGTTTCGATTCGAGCGGCATAGCCAGGTTGGAGGCGATGATAAAGGGGGTTCGCAGCTCGTTCGCGTGGGACTGTTTGACGTAGGGTTCACGATGATGGAAGTCGCGAGCTAGCCATGGCAATAGCCTCGTCGATGGTAGCAGTAGCGATCGCAGATTTCTGGAGGGCGCGGCGGCGCGAGGGGAAGCGAATGGCTTCGATTTTCGAGTCTGTGGCGATGGTGGCGAATCGCGATGAGCGGGGGCTCGATGTTTTTGGGTTCGAGTTCGATCACGGCGAGGCGATCGAGAGGAGCTGTTCGTGGTTTAGGGTTTTGGGCTCGAGCTAGAGCTCGTCGAAGTCACCTGTTGTATAAGTTCGACGAAGTCAGGTTGCAGTTGTCTGATGAGTTAGCTTCGCTGGTGGTGGCCTCAGTCGTGAGTGAGGATGTTTTTCTTCGAAGCTCGGCAGGGCTGTGGCAGCAAGACGTCTTGGCAGGGTTCGATCGAATTTGGGTTTCAAGTTCGAATTTGGGTTGTGATGGATTTTAGCAGTAAGGTATAAACCCATTTTTAAACTTTAATTTTATGTATATATATGCCTATATAGGAATATGTTACTGGAAAATAGAAAGAAACAAAATAAATATTGTACAGTAAGTTTTATAGGATAATTTGTTATGTATAAATATATATACAGTTAAGAAAGATAATAGAATACAAAAAGAAAAAAATTTAGTTTTAAACTAAAATTTTAGTTAAATAATTTTATTTAAAAGAAACTGGTTTAGAATAAAATCATCGGTGGATTGAAATTATCAAATGAAAATTTATTTGTTCGATTTAATTCGAATATTGATATATTGTATACATTGTTATACAAGGTTAAACCGTGAAGAAATGATCAAAAAAATTGGATTGGATTGCAAAATAAAAAGCTAAGGTGAGATCTTCTCACTCGAATTGGAAATTTGATGTTTGCAGTTATTGATTGTTGTTTTGGATGTGATATTAGATATAGTAGGATATATCTATATATATATAGCAATATATACATATTGGCATATGTATATATTGGATTGATGATTTCCCGCCTCGTATAGCGGATGAGACCCTATTGCGCCGTTAGTAAGCGGATTTTTATAAAACCCATATACCGCGATAATTCCGTACTGGAGCGGAATTGGTATTGTGCTAACGTCTTTGGATGCAGGGAAACAGGTTGGAGGGATCCAACTGGATTCCTCACCAGTAGTTATTTATTTACAGGATTGATGTATATTCTGTTATCATATATTGATATATGATGTTGATGTTGTGATTGACTAATTGATGCGTTGCATCATTGGATTTAATTTTTGAAGTTGTAAAATAACGATTTTTAACTTTAAAAGAGATTTTTAAAGTGATTATTTGTAAATATACGTTATTAAATTTTTGAATTAATTTACAAACGTTAAAATTATTAAAGTTATAAAGGTTAAGATTTTGGTGAAATATAACCGAGAGGTGATTTTTGAAATAAACAGTTGAGTAATTTATAAAATAGTTTAAAACTTGAATTTTTGAATTATTAAAAACGAGGTATATAAAAGATGTAAAAAATTGATATTTATCAATTAAAATTTTTGGAATTTTAAAACGAGTTTTTATAAGTGTTAAATGGTGAAGATATGAAACTTATAGAATTATAACTTGGGAAGATAGAAAAATTTATAGGATTATAAATTGTAAAGTTTGAAGTTTATAGATTTATAAAGTTTGAAGTTTATAGATTTATAAAGTATGAAGTTATAAAATGAATGAAATTGTAGAATAAAGGCTGATAAGGAATTTACTTGTAAATTGGATTTTTGCCTTTAAGTGGGATATTTATCGAAATTGTTAATAAAGAAGATTTATAAACCGAAGTTGTTATAAAACAGAAATGGAATTTATAAGCGTTGTTTTATAAATTCAAAATCAATTGAATTTGATGAATTAAATACTGAAATGGGATTAGTGAAGTATATTCACGATTTTGGACAGTGAATATATTGTTAAATAAAATGGATTTATTTTTGAAGAAGTGATATTAAAAATGAAGTTAAACATTTTAAAGATGTTTTAAAATGTATTATGAATCGAAAGCATAGATTTCCGCAGTTCTTGTTGAAATAGACGTTTTCGAGAAATTTAAGGAAATGGTGGACTATAACACTGTTGTTATAGTAAATGATTTCCGAAAGGAAATGTTTTATGTAGTATTGGGATTTTCATATATCTACCTTAAATTTTCGAATCCCTATACTAGTGATTTCGAGTCGTCGTAACGATGTTTTACGTAACATTCGTTTTGACTCAAATAGATGTTAGAATAAATGATTTCCTTAAAGAATGAATGTATACTTAATTTGATTTAAGTATATCGAATATTTTCAAATGTTGAAAATAAATAGATTTGTGAAATACTTATTATTAAATAAGTATGGAATTGCTTTTCCAAAAGTGAAATGAAATGTTTTTGAGAATTTATCTTTGAAAAGATAAATTGAAGTTGAATATTGAAATCGATTTGAAAATCGTATATCAGTAGATATTTTTGAAATATAAATTCACTATGGAATTTATAAAAGAAATGGAAATTCGTTTTAAAGAAAATAAACGTTGATTTATTTTTGAAGTATGGAAATTTTATATCTAGTAAAGATATTTTTGAAAATAAATAATTTGGGAAAATTATTTGGAATCTGGTGATGTTGCGCATCTTTATTGATAGTTAAATAACCGACTATCAATAATTACCTTTAGATAGGTATTTGTTGTGAATTGGATGAATTTGAATGCCACACTTATTTTTAAATAATCGCTCACTATTCGGGTTAGCCGGGAAAGGACCATGGGGTCGTATAACCCATTCCGAATATGTGATACGTCGTTATGAATCGCATTTGAAGACCGGTGTTGAAGACCGGATATTTTTGAAAACGGAAGGATTACCGTCGAGTTACTCTACATCGACTGATCTTCGATTTAGAGGTTTTATCACCCTTAGTGACGGGAAGTCCGGACGTGATTAGAAAATTATCCGGAAATGCAAGGGCTTCGTGAGAAGTGCCTTCGGTTCTGTTCGATCCCGGAACAGACTTGTATGGATTGTGTGTCTGACGTTACAATTTGAGATATAAAGCTGATTTCTTTCAAATACATATCTGTTGGTGGCGGAGAATTTATTCTCTTAGCTTAACACCCTTCTCTGAGACGTACGAGCTCAGAGGTTATGTAGTTGAAATTTATCAGTGATATATCCCAATTTGGTAACGTGGCATACTGAGTGTTGCTGTGAAATGATCAGTGTTTGATCATTTGCGATATGATCATTTGTTTGATCTTATATCTTTGTGATCATAGGTTGATCATTTTGTTTGACCCGAAGCAGGGCTTTTTGAGAAAGCGTAGCTTTGTGGACGAGACTTCGTCGAGCCTCACACCCCGGAAATGGTCGAAACAGGAAGAATGCGGCAAGGTTCTAGGGAGTAGCGCCCCTTAGTGTATGTCATTCCTTCTGGATAGAGGTGGTATCATGGTATGGAGCCCAGATACTTAACCTATGTGGTTGCTGCATTATTATCTGTGGTTTGTTGGAAATCGGGGATCCTCGGGAAGATCGGTTACGATCGGGGGATGGCATACGCGTGTCAGTAGTTACCTATTTTTGCAGAGGTAACCCGGCCTTGTGTTGGCAGAGATCCGGTTAGGTTCTCGGGTCGTCTATTCCAGGGACGTACCCATCGTGGATAGGAAGTTCCTTAGCCTGACCATTTGTTGGAAATCCAAACTCCAATACGCACCTTGTACGGTATTAGTTGTAGAACCTGCCATTTACGTACGGTGGTCACCACTGTTTAGATGGTAGCTATAGTAGGCATACGATACTGGTCGTATGTTGGCTAAGATTAATATTATACCTTAGAAATGTTTTCTACAGTATGCACTAATAATAATATCAAGAAGAATTTGATTTTGCGTAGTAAGCATCTTTGACTATCATAAGAAGAAATCTTCTCCAATTCTGCGTTTGCATTGTGTGTGTGGTGGGAGGTCTTATGGTAGTTTCATTTTCCAAAGGCATTGCGAATTGACTTTAAAAAAAATTATTTTGTTGTTCTAAAGAATAACTGTTTTACGATCTCACACCAGTCACCATGACTGACTCGGAGTTTATTGTTTCCCTTCTAAACTCTGGGTGCCCACAAATTTTCCACACGGGCAGCCTAGAGTTATGTTATCAGGATATTCTGGAGCTTGGAGATAAGCTGGATGACGAGACGTAGTATTTGTATCTGATAGTTTTTATTCCGCTGTGTATTCTGTATGGGGACAAGTTATATAACTGTCCATTGTTGTATATGACTCTGATGACTGATGTATATAAAAATTGATATAGTTCTTTGTTTTAAAAGACTAGTAATTATCTATTGTATATTGTTCCGCTGCGATGTGTAAGATTCTGATATTGTTTTCTGTTTGATGTTGTTCTGTTCTTTCTTCTTCTCTTCTTCTTCTACCTTTTCTTCTATTTCTTTTTCTTAAAACCCTCACTACTGGAGTTTCCGGCACTCGATTGCTCGGCAGTCGATAAAGAGAGTATCGATGTCGAATTTTCGGAAGTCGAAAATTTCGGTATGTGACATGTTAGCTCATTAGTCTTTTTAAAATACAAGTGTTAGATGATTAAGTAGGAAGAAAGACAAGTGTCACTTTTTATTTTTTTATTTTCTTTTTAATAAATCCTAATTAACTCTATATAAACACCTATCTCCTCTCTTCCATTTCTTTTCCCATTCCCATTTTCAAAAGCAAAGAAAAACTAAAGCCTGTAACACAAATTTTCCGACCAGACTCAAAACAAACCTTGTAAAAACTTTCTCAAACCAGAAGATAATTCAAAACTCTAAAGCCTGTAACATTTTCAAACAAGAAAATATACCAAAGCAACTTCAATTCAGTTTTAAAGCCAAAATCATCTCAGATCTAAGAAAGATCATCTCAACAACTAAGTTTCAGATTTCAAAAAAAATTTCCAGTTCTAACAACAAGCTTTCAAAGATCATAGCATTCAGTTTTCAAAAGCAAAGAGGCATTCAAGTTTTCAAATTTCAAAACCATTTCAAGGAATCTGTTCCTCTTTTAAAACAGGTGAGCAAACTAACCTTGAATCTGCCATGATACCTTGATGATATATATTTAAAGTTGTTGTTTATATGAATGTTAATATGCCTGCATGTGTGAGTGTGTATATATATATATATTGTTGTATGCATGTCTGTTTACAGGTATATTTATCTCTGTTTAAACATTCACAGGCTAAGGACAGCACAAATAAATCTATATCTCCCCAAATAAACATTAGTAGGTTATAATTTCTGAATGAAAAAGGATTGTAATGGTGTAATATTATTTTTAAAAATAAAAACAAATAGAAATATTAAGTAATTCATCTGGAAAATAGGAATTACAGTAAAGTATGTTTGAAATAGAAAAATCAATAATCACGAAATCAAGTTTGGATTTCATAATTTGATCTGTAGCAGGAAATGATGATTTTAGGTAGTAATTTCATGATTTTTAGGCTTGGGAACAAAGAGGAATTTTGAGTTGATCAATATTCATATTTTTGTCAATTGCCAATGATTGGCGAAGAGATTTTGGTCGGGCTTGAGGGTGGAGATGGCGGAAGGTTCGATGGTCACTGGAAAAATAGTGGCAGAGGTTTCAGATCATCGTGGAGGTTGGGAGATGTCAAATGTGACGACCCGGCTTTTTCTCCACACAAAGTCGTATCGTCATGAAGAAAGAAAGGGATAGAAGAAGAAAAGAAAGAAAAGAAGAAAGAACAATCACATCAGATACTCAGACTCAATAGGTTGCTACAGATCCTATTTCTAATGAACAATCCTTCCGAACCTAGGTATTCACTCAACCTAGTGTTCTGATATTCACTTAACCAATAGCTTAGGTATTCGCTCAACCTATGCTCCGATACCAAATGTGACGACCCGACTTTTTATGCACAGAAAGTCGGATCATTATGAAGAAAGAAAGGGGTAGAAAATAGAAAAGAAGAGAAGAAAGAAAGAAACAACAACAACGATCTCACAGCGGAACGAATAAATTATATTAATAACATAAACTATTACATAGTATACAACAATTTACAGAGTTACACAGCATATACATCACTTACTAGACAGTTATAAACATCTGTCTAGACATTACAACTCAAATACAAGACAAGACACTATCACAGATATCAACACAGCGGAATACTATATCTACGAACGCCGAAGCCTCCTGCTCCATTTCTCCTTCAGAATATTCGTCAAAGCTAAACCTGAATCCCTTGGCTACTTGTAAAAATTTGAGTACCCAAGAGTTTATTGGAGACCCGAATACCACATCGATCCAAATTAACGATAGGTCGTGAATCTCAAGTGAAGATGAAGATTTAGAGTGCAAGGGTTATTGTCGTTAACTCTGAGGGTGATTCCAAAACGAGTGTAACGAGATAATGCCTTCGGTTTCGTTCGAACCCGGAACGAACTTATATGGATTGAATGCTTTCAGCACATCGTCAGGCGGACGATGAGCATTCTAAGTGATATGCTCTGATACCAACTGTGACGACCCGGCTTTTTCTCCACACAAAGTCGTATCGTCATGAAGAAAGAAAGGGATAGAAGAAGAAAAGAAAGAAAAGAAGAAAGAACAATCACATCAGATACTCAGACTCAATAGGTTGCTACAGATCCTATTTCTAATGAACAATCCTTCCGAACCTAGGTATTCACTCAACCTAGTGTTCTGATATTCACTTAACCAATAGCTTAGGTATTCGCTCAACCTATGCTCTGATACCAAATGTGACGACCCGACTTTTTATGCACAGAAAGTCGGATCATTATGAAGAAAGAAAGGGGTAGAAAATAGAAAAGAAGAGAAGAAAGAAAGAAACAACAACAACGATCTCACAGCGGAACGAATAAATTATATTAATAACATAAACTATTACATAGTATACAACAATTTACAGAGTTACACAGCATATACATCACTTACTAGACAGTTATAAACATCTGTCTAGACATTACAACTCAAATACAAGACAAGACACTATCACAGATATCAACACAGCGGAATACTATATCTACGAACGCCGAAGCCTCCTGCTCCATTTCTCCTTCAGAATATTCGTCAAAGCTAAACCTGAATCCCTTGGCTACTTGTAAAAATTTGAGTACCCAAGTGTTTATTTCTGTTTTATAAACTCTTGGGTACTCAAATTTTTACAAGTAGCCAAGGGATTCAGGTTTAGCTTTGACGAATATTCTGAAGGAGAAATGGAGCAGGAGGCTTCGGCGTTCGTAGATATAGTATTCCGCTGTGTTGATATCTGTGATAGTGTCTTGTCTTGTATTTGAGTTGTAATGTCTAGACAGATGTTTATAACTGTTTAGTAAGTGATGTATATGCTGTGTAACTCTGTAAATTGTTGTATACTATGTAATAGTTTATGTTATTAATATAATTTATTCGTTCCGCTGTGAGATCGTTGTTGTTGTTTCTTTCTTTCTTCTCTTCTTTTCTATTTTCTACCCCTTTCTTTCTTCATAATGATCCGACTTTCTGTGCATAAAAAGTCGGGTCGTCACATCAAATTAGGGTTCGATCACTAGTTTTGGTCGAGGGGTTTTTCGAGGCTACTGTGTCGTTGATAGTTGATCGGAGTTGATCGGTCCAAGGGGGATCGAAGCTCGTGATTGTAACGTTGCTCTGGACGAGATTACAGGGTTTCTGATGAACTAGATCGATGGGGCGAAGTGATTTTGTCATCGAGATTGGGTTCCAGGTGATGGTCATGTTGCTCGATTTCGATTTCTTATACGTATCGATGCTCTGGATGTTTGTGATGATTGAGGGAGTGGTCGCCGACATGACGATGATCGCAGCGTTGATCGGAGCTGTCACGATCGCCTGTGAACGTGCACGTGTGCACTTTGGCGTGTCTGGGTTTTGTTGGGTCGGGGAAGATGAGGTTCGGCTCGGGTTAGGCTCGAAGTAGGCAGTAGTTTGTCTCGAAGTTGTAGAGTACGTGAGGTTTCCTCACGAGTGACTCAGGGAAGAAGTGAAGTGGGCTCGAGTTGTTTTATTTAAGTAACCAGGTTTTGAGATTTTAAAGCAAATCTTATCTTAGTTTTAAAATTTAAAACATGAACAAGTTTTAAGTAAAAATGTGAATTTAGTTTCCAGAGTAAATTTATGTAAAACAAGTTTTTAAACAAGTTTTCAAAGATTTCTTTTAATTAAGAAGTTAACTAAGAGATAAAGATATTTATAGTTGTTAATTAACTTAAAGGTCTAAGTTAATTTATGGGTTAATAATAATTTGTTTCAAAAGTTAAATTTTTTTTATTTTATTAATTCATTTGGTTTTTAAATAATTTTGTATTGGGACAATTATTTAATTTAAATCCCTAAGTGTTTTCAAGGATTTAAATGTTGTAATTAGGAAGTGATTAAGATAAATGGTTTATCTTTTAATTAATTAAGTCTTGGGTAATTAAAGAATAACTAATTTATAAAAGTAATTAAAGGATTTAATTACTTAATGTAATTAATTAAAGAATTAATTAATAATTAAAGGTTAATTAATTAATAATTAAAGAGTAATTAATTAATAACTAAAGGATAATTAATAAGTATGATTAATTAATTAAGGATAATTAATCAATATAATTAATTAAGATTAATTAATAAATGTAATTAATTAAGGAGTGGTTATAATTAATTAAAGTTAAATTAAGCAGGATTAAAGGTAATTAATTTAATCTATATTAGGTGATTAAATTAAATTAATTGTTTGAGTATTAGTCTTGCCTATAGATGATAACTTGAATCGAATACCTTGGTTTGTTTGAATATCTCTGATGTTGAGTTGTGATGTATTGTAATATGATATGATGGGTTAAACTGTGATATTATGAGTTATCTGTCGATAATTGATTTGCTGTGAGAATATGAGAACCTATGTTTAAAGCTGATTTGTATCCACTTAAACAACTGGGATTAAGATGACATTTGATTCGAAGAGACCGGGGTCGGGTATCAGTAAATACCCGAAACCACTTTGATTTGTAATCTACAATAATTCTTTATAGATTTGATATGTGAAATCAATAGGCCGGTTTGGAATAATATGGACCATTTAAACTAAGTTGGATACTTTGATATTGTTTTGTGAAATAAGTGTTGACTATATAAGTTGTTTACTTGTGGTAAAGTAAGAGTTACCCCGGGTTTAAATAAGTTCTATGGATTGAAATTTCATGTTAGATGAGTTTATTCACGCTGGTTTCCAGCCTGACCCGGGTGTTACTTTGATGTAATGCTCGGGTCAGACCGAGTATTATAGATTTTCAGGTAAGGACGTTCGGAGCTCAGGAGGCGAGCTGGATGGCAGGAACGTAAGGGGTATAATCCGCTGAGTATTATTGATTTGTATCTGGAACATGTTGTTTTAACTGTTCAGTGTTTGGGAAAAGGTTGTAACTCTGATGTATTGATGAAAATTAACAAATACAGTTTTCTTTGTATAACTGATATTACTATTTGATATTGTATTTTGATCCGCTGTGAATGTGAGAATCTGTGTCTTGTTCTGTTTCTTTCTTCTATCTCTTTTCTTTTTCTCCTAACTATCTGGAATTTTCGGTTTCGAAAATTTCGGGTCGTTACATTTGGAATCAGAGCAGAAGGTTAAGCGAGAACCTTGGCTCTGGTGGGATTTACTCATTAAAGATAGGGTCAATGGTACCCTAAGATGAGTTGAGTGTATATATATGAGAGCGTACTTGTTATTTTCTTATATAAGGATTTTAAATGATTTTATATAAGAATATATTTTGATATATAAAGCAATATTTCTTTGTAATAAATATTAAGGTAATTGGTTGTTAAAATATTGGAATTAAATTAAGTGATAATAGAAATACAACCAAATTGAAATTGAATGAAGATAAGTTTGAAATGGATCCAAACTGAAATTAAAATCTCGAATTTGTAGAAGTGTTATCAGAATAAAGATAATAATGAATTGGTTTCCAGATATGATAATCTTGGTTATTATCATAAATGGTTGATGTATTTAATAATGAAATGTTGTAAATAATTAAGTAAAATGTAATATTTAGGGAAGTAAACTTTTAGGTGAGTACGACTTATAAATTGGAATTGAAGATAATTTAAAATTGTGAAATTTTAAATCTAAGTCCAGAAAACTTGAAATTGTTTTAAAAAAATTTGTTTTGAATTAAAACCAAAGGTGGTTTAAAAAAAATTTAAGGTATAACTTGGTGTGTAAAGGAAATAAATATGTATAAATGAGGATATACATAATATCAAAGATGATTTGAAATAAACTCTAAGTGTCGAGTTTTAAATTTTCCTTGGAATGTGATATGAAACCCAAAGTGATAAGTTTTTGAACTTTTAAGTGGAAAGATTATTAATATAAAATTTAAAATTTGAAATGGGAATTCAAATTGGGTAAAGTTGACTGGATTAAATTGAATTTAACTTAAGGAAAGTTAAATGATTTTAGAATGAACAACTTGAAATAGAAATTTCAAGATGAAATTAAAATTTAACTCGGGAAGTTAAAAGGTTGATTTTAAATGGGAGTTATGAGTGATCTCAAAATGGGTTTGAGATCTGGAAATTGAAAATGGATAATAAATTAGAATCTGAATATCAAATTGTTTTTGAATTCTTATTTGAACTTTGTAATAAGTTGAGTAGAGATAATTTTTAAATGGAATTTTGGAATTTGGATTCAGAATTAAATGATTTAAAATTTAAGTTATTAAATAAATAAATAAATAATATAAAGGTTGATTTGATTTAAAAAGTAAGGGTTAATTTGACTTAAGGGATTAAATCAACATTTAAAATTTTTAACTCGAATTTATATAATTTGAGATAGTTTTAAGTTGAGATTTGAATAGAATTAGTTCAAATTGAATTTGATTTGAATTAATTAAAATTGTAATTAAAGATGGATAAGTATAAGTTTAAATGGAAAATTTGAATTGGATTAATTTGAAATAAAATTGAAGATTGAATGAGTTTAAATTCAAAAGGGAAGTTGGGATTAATTCATATAGAAATTAAAATAATTTGAAATTGAAGTGGATTCAATTTGAAATCAGTCTAAATTAATTTGAATAAGTTGGAATTGTAATTAATGTGAATATGTTTAAAATCAAATGGAATTTAATTTGAATTTGGAAAGAAATTAAGGTTAATTCAACTTGAATTGGGATTAAATCAATTTCAATGGAAATTGAAGTATTGAGTCAATTTAAATGGAAGTGGAAATTTAAATTGAATTGATGGTAAATTAATTGGAAATGGAGATTGGAGAAATTAAACGGTTTGGCTCTGGATTATTTTCAAAATAAATTGTTTTAATACAAATATATTTTTCCAAACTATTTACTATACAATCTTTCTTCTTAAACCCCAAACTATCTTATACTTATTTTACAATTATTTTGGAACTATTTAACTATTTTGAAACTGTCTTATAAACTAATTACTATTTTTCAGTTACTTATATCTAATCACTATAAAAAAACTATTTTGCAATTATCTAACTATTTTATACCTACTTAACTATTTTACAGCTATTTTACAAACTAATAACTATTTTTCAACTACTTATCTATTTTAAATATTTTTTTCAAGCTATTTTTAAATTTAAATTGGTCAGAGTTCAAACTGTTTGTAATTGAAGTAATAACTCAATTGGATATGGAAGCAATTGAGAATAAGAGAATAGAATTAAAGGAAATGTGAATAGAAAAGAAGGTTGATTTAACTAATAATCAATGAAGATAGATACGTAGGATGTACGTATATTATTCTATTCGCATAGTGATTTGATCCAGATTCGAGCACAGAATTTCGAGATAATATTATCGATCCGAGTTGGGATTTTTCGCTCGATTTTCAACGGCGAACCTGGATATGGATTGTTGATTGGTTCTGGATATTCTCTATCATAGTTGTGACTATGCAAGGAGAATGACGGTTTCTGATCAAGAAACCAGATCTGAGTCCGCACTAGGAAGTCGGGTGGATGATACTAGTTCGGAAGAGAAATTGTGTGATCGAGTGAGCGATCAGATTAATATTGCGTACGGATATATGTGTACATCGTACGGATTTGAATAAAATTGATATTAAATTTTGTGGATAAAAACTGTAAAATGATTTTGAAATGGAAGGGTATATTTTGAAAAATAAATGATGGAATAAAATGGGAGTTGAATATTTCTGTGATTAGAACTCATTTTATAGAAAAGTGATATGGTTAATAACTGTATATAAAATATTTATCAAATTTGAATATTTGATTTGGAATAAAACAAAGTTATATATCTTTGTTATATAAGATAAATCTTCCCTTGTTAAATCTATAGCCAGAATAGAAAAGGGTTTTGAAAATATTTGAAGTATAAAAGAGGTTTTATACCAGTTTGAAATAATCCAAAGATTTTTCAAAGTTATATATTCTATATATATATATAAAGGATCTTATGAGAATGATTTTGAAAATGGTTTTGGGAACCTATGAATTTGGAAAAGGCTTTTGATTTTTGGAAAAATCAATTTTGGATTTTGGAAAGCCAAGTTTGGAACTATCGATTTTGGATATCGATTTTGTGTAAAGGAGATTTTGATATAAATCATAAAGGGTATGATTTAAAGATACTATAAGTGTATAGTATAAAGTGTTTTGAGAATGCTTTGGGGAAAAAGGCGCTCCCTTGAAATGAACTTCTCAGGAGTACCGCAGGGTGGTACTGCCTTGAACGACAAGGGGGGATTCTAAAGTTGATCCTGTGAGGAGTCCGGACAAAACTAGTTCCTGAGGATTATTTGTGTAGCAAAAGTCGAGGGGCTGGTGCCCACAGAGGCATTTGGGTTATGCTGTGACGACAGTGTAACTCAATGTCACTACGATCTACTGCAGACCATAGCGAAAGTCGTGTGTGCCGCTGAGAGCCAACAGTCTACGTTTGATTTTATATCGGTAGACTGTGACACTATGGTAACATAGCGAAAGTCATGTGTGCCGCTGAGAGCCAACAGTCTGCGTTTGATTTTATATCGGTAGACTGCGACCTATGTAGAAGTGGAGAAGTTTCATTTTGACAGCGAAAATTGTAACAACCCGGTATTCCATACCGAATAATTATCGTCTTTGCACGATTTCTTTTCCTAAGCTAATTGCAGTGGAGTTTTTAAATCAGTTAAATTTCGTTCGAAGTTTGTTTAAAGGTTAAACGGGTCGTGATAAAAAACCCATTCCCCTTTTATCTTGTTTCATTTTCCATTTTTAGACCCGTCCCTCCCTCATTCGTCTTCATTCTCAACCCTAGACCTAAAATGAACGACATTGGTGGTCTCTCTCTCTCTCTTCGTTCGTCTCCAAAAATTAGGGCTTCGACAGTCGACTCTTCCTCAATTCGAACGGCTACATCAAATTGGTCGAATCCGTCTTCACTTCCGTGGCAAAGGTGAGGAATTTTATTTCTCGCATCTAATTCCTACCTCTAGCTTATTAGTATTTGAATTTGTCAAATTCTTTGTTGCGGCCGTATGATTTTGCTTGAGTGGTTTGAATGACTTCTGACCTTTTCCTATTTGTATATATTTGCTTTTATATTACTTGATAATCCCAGTATTGACATTTCTTGACTTGGTTTGATACTGTGACTCTGACTTGTTCAATTGCTCTTAGTTTCGACTTGGATTTTTGCAAATCCCTGACTTGATTTCAAACTGCGAAAATACTTGTTAGCCACGGTATTGTTTTCTCAATGACTTCGGCGTTGACTTTGATTTGGATTATACCTTAGTGCTTTGGTTTACACTGTCATTGATCATCTTGATGCTTCGGCATGGTATTTCTGGTGACATTGATTTCTGTTCTTTACTTTTACCTGTTCATTCATTCTGGTCTTTGCATTATGTAGTTGTCAGTGTATGTTTTTTTGACGACACCAGTGTACATGCTTCACTGCATCTTGAACTTGAGTCATTGACTTTGAGCAACTTTAGCCTCTCGAGTCTGTTGTCTTCACCTGTGTACTTTGTTGCCATTGTTAACTTGTACCTGACTTTGTCATACTTGATGCCTTGTTTGATTTCGTGGCCAACTCGGTTTGATTTGCAGTTGACTCCCTCTGACTTTTCTATGAACATGATTCCTTGGTCACCACGATTTCGAACTGTTACTGTAAATAAGCTTCGGCCATCTCAATTTGAATTGTAGTTGACTTAGTACATCCCTTGTGATTCTTTTGAACTTGTATACTTACATTTTTATTTAATGGGGGCTGTCACATATGCGTATCCATATGTACACATGCGTATGTGTGGATTCATGTATTGTTTTGAATCTTACACTTGTATACCATCAGTTGTCACTGCCTATTTCAATTTGCACATGGATTTTGAGTTGTAGCCTTGTCCCTGTCCACTGTTGCATTATGTTGCACCTGTAGTTGTTGATGCTTCTGTATATTTTCCTGAGTCATTTCTAACTGTCGTTACATGTTGTTCGGTCTAGTTGACTTCGACTTTGTTCCTGATTACTTGCTGTTGACCTTCTCGTGACTGCAATCTAGTTGCAGCCTTGCCTTGCGTTAGCGAGGTGCCACCTTGAAGTGTGTACATTGCTATGTTGTTTTTATGTCCAAGCTCGCATTTGACTGAATATTAAATTTTATAGAATTGAACAGAGATGTTTCAGCCTCTGTTTTCTGTTGGTCGATTTGAACTATGGCCGAGACTTAGTTTTATATCTTGACCATTTTATTTGAACTGCAGCTGTGTTGAGCCATTGACTTGACCTTCTTGCATTGTGTGGTAGTTGTACTATGCAGTCATGCACATTTGAATCACTCATACCAGCCTCTTGTAACCTGTTATTGCCATTTCATTGTAGTCTGCACTTGAATAAGGTCTTGTACTCGTGAAGTTTCGAACTGGTGCACTTGCGACCAGTTGCCTGGAGTCTTTACTAGTGTACACTTCTGTTGCATATTCACTTACTCTCCTGGTGCATTTGTATCTGATTCATTACTTGTTGCCATTCACTTAATATCAGTTGCATTCCTTTGAATCATTTCATGTTTGAACCATTGTACTGGTGACATTGTGGTGATGCAGTTTAGTCACAGTCTGCCCTTGTCTTTGTACCTGTTTGCCACTGCAGTTTCATCGTGGTGGTTTCTTTGAATTCGTTTATGTCTGCAGTTGCATGTGTTTTGCAGTTTTCCCCCTATTGGGATTTGTTTCTGAATTCACTTGAGTTGAATCCGATACTTCTGGGTTTGACCTTGTGATCATTTATGACTTTCACTGAGCTTTTGTGTATTTCGTGCGATAGTGGCGAGGCAGTACACGCGTGCGTGTACTGCAGCCCTATCAAATTTGACAGATTTTAATTGAAGTTTCGATGTTGAATTGTTTCGTGGGTTCAATCCCATAATTTGAAGTGGTATCGATTTGGATTTACTGTTTTGTGAATCAACAATGTTCAGTGTTATATCTGCCGTTATCCGTTTCTCTTATAGAGAAGTTGGGTATACGAGATTTCTGTGACTGTCGTCTATTTAAATTATTACTGCCTATATGCACTAATAAAACTGGTTTGAATTAGACTGATCCGGGTATTATTTTCTTTTGAATGTAATACTCGGGTCAGACCGAGTATTTACAGGTTGTAGATTTTTAGCTTTGGGTTGCTGCTAGAGCTATGAAGACTTTTTATATCATTTGAAGTGGTCTTCGTCGTGTTGTAGTAGTCAGTGTGTCTGTTTTAAGATGATAATGTATTCATGTATATTAGTTGATAATGTACTTGTATATATAACTTCTTGAGTCGACAGTTGTAGTTGTATCATTTGTATTGTGTCAAATGTATTGTAACTGATATCAGTTATTATATATATGAGACTTTTCGTTCCATCTGTATTCCGCATTTATGTTATCTGTGTTATTTTTATATCTATTGTCCTAAACTATTATAGCCACTGTGTAGTAGCTTTGAGTTTGTATCGGTATGTCGGGTTTCCTCTAAAAATAGAAATGCAATGTTTTATTATCTGACATATCGGTGCTCGCACAAAGCAATTACATAGATGGTCGCTCCTCAACAGCCTTATTCTCCGTGCTAGTTGACAGCACTACACCGTAGTGTTCTTGGCTAGCGTGGGTATAGAGGTGGGGCGTCACAGCTTGGTATCAGAGCCTGGGGTTTAGGACAATTATAAAACATAACTTAGATGGAACATGTGTTACAACTATCTGTCGATGTTTTATCTCTCATCTTTACATATGATTATTTTTGACTGTTAGGTATGAATTCCTAATGCTTATTCTTGTGTTTTCGGCTTTGAATTGATTTAGCCGATGTTGATTTTGTTTTAATTTGGCAAATTAAAGCCATTTTGACTTTTGGACTTTGTTCCACTTTTGTTCTATGCTATGAGTGTCATTGTGTACCTGTTACACTGTGATGAAAAAATAGCTGGACCAGTTGCAAATTGAGTAATTTTGATTTCTCATTCACATCTAGCTTGAATCTCAGCGATTTTGAACTTGATATTTTGTGTTTTCCTCATCTTGAATTCCATTCGACTTCGGTCACTTTGTTTTTGAGAAATTGCTAATTTCTTGATTTTTAAGACTCTGATTTTGTTTGCCGTTGGTTTCTTTGATAATGATGATTGAATCATTTTGTACTCAACTGCGGCTATTAATTGTTGACTTCGACATTGACTTGATTCTTACTTTTGTTGAAGTCATTTATGCATTTCTGCTCGTTTTGCTTTGTTTTTCCAGTTGATAATCGATTCTTCATTTCTAATTAGTTGTTATCACCTTTGTCGATTTTGATAACTTCTATTTCTGGAATTTTTGGGTATTCCTACTTTGATGAATTTGGAATCGAATTCTTTGGATTTTATTCACGTCTTCGAACGTGAAATTTTAGTGAACTGACTTGGTTTCCTAATTTAATCGATTCTTGATCATTTTCCCGATTTGTTGCTATCATTTATTAGCAACTTTGATGACATTTTCTTCGGGATTTTTGTGAACATACTTTCTGATGGATTCAGTATCGATTTCTTTGGATTCCATTCACATCTTCGTATGTGAATTCTTGTGATTGATTGTTTCTACAATCATTTTTGTGATTTGTCACTTTAAAAATATAAAGGTTTTCTATACTAGTAGTAAATATTAAAATCCTTTTTTCCAAACGATTTCAAAACTATTTTACTACAAAGCTCTTTTTCTTAAACCGTTTTCCAATCTATTAGTATATACAAGCCTTTATTTCACTCGTATGAGAAATTGAATTAAACGGCTTAGTAAAACAAGTGGTATGAAACGCTTGCGTTTACTTCGTCGGTTAACTCCTGGACTTGTTCGATTGAACCTTTTGTGACAATTTTCTAGTGTAATTGACACTTCTCGTTGATCATGACGATCATTTTAAGGTTAGACTAGACCGCAGTAGTGTGATTCCGACTCACACATATCTCTTTGTCCGCAAGGTTAGTCTAGACCGCAGTAGTGTGATTCCGACTCACACATATCTCTTTGTTCGCAAGGTTAGACTAGACCGCAGTAGTGTGATTCCGACTCACACATATCTCTTTGTCCGCAAGGTTAGTCTAGACCGCAGTAGTGTGATTCCGACTCACACATATCTCTTTGTCCGCAAGGTTAGTCTAGACCGCAGTAGTGTGATTCCGACTCACATATATCTCTTTGTTCGCAAGGTTAGACTAGACCGCAGTAGTGTGATTCCGACTCACACATATCTCTTTGTCCGCAAGGTTAGTCTAGACCGCAGTAGTGTGATTCCGACTCACACATATCTCTTTGTCCGCAAGGTTAGTCTAGACCGCAGTAGTATGATTCCGACTCACACATATCTTTTTGTTTGCAAGGTTAGACTAGACACCACTTGTGTGATTCCATTCACACATACCTTTTTGCTTTTTGGTTAGTCTAGACCTTAAATTTGTGTGGTTCCACTCACACATGTCTTTTTCTCTGCGAGGTTAGCCTAGACCTCAATCTGTGTGATTCCGACTCACACGTGTGGGATAGCGACCCACGGTCTTCGGACCATTCCTGTGTGAAAATTTAATGGATGGCTTCCATGAGATAGCGTCTCGTCTTGTGATACCGGTGTTTTGGAGTTTTCATGCTCCCATTTTGTGATAGGCATTTCCCTTTTCCTTTTTATGGTTTAGACTAGCAAATGTGTGATGTCTCTTTCTCTGCGAGGTTAGCCTAGACCTCAATCTGTGTGATTCCGACTCACACGCGTGGGATAGCGACCCACGGTCTTCGGACCATTCCTGTGTGAAACTTTAATGGTTAGCCACCATGAGATAGCGTCTCGTCTTGTGATACCGGTGTTTTGGAGTTTTTATACTCCCGTTTTCTGATAGGCCTTTCCCCCCTCTTTTTGTGATTTCTGGATTTCTTGTGATGATTTCTAGAATTTGTGCTTCCCCAATTTTCGTGATTTCTATTGACAAGTTTTGTCAATTTTTGTGTATTGGTGAATTCATGTGTTATTGACTTGTTATGAATACAAGTTTAGGGTATGATATCCCTTTCTATCTTTGAGAAGATTCTTGTGACATTTTTGATGAATGAAAATTCATTTGGTATTATATTTCGATGCCAGTTATTTTGATGAGATTTTGACGTGTTAATTTCAGTAACCATCAATTTTGAAATGGATTTACAAGCGGTTCTCCCGCAATACTGATATTGCTAATTTAATCACGTGTTTTCAAAATTCTTTATTTTTAAAAGTTGTTTCAAAAATATAAATTAAAATTGTTTTCAAAATTTTTACAGCTTACATTTTCAAAAGAACGAGGAAGCGATTTAAACATTTCAGAAAAATCGAGGACTATGACCCCTTTCTTTTACTGATTCGCTTAATTCCGGACTTGTCCGTTTGAGAATGTGAAATGTTATTTTTAAAACACACAATTCTGCACTTTCAAGGAAACGATAAAGAGATTTAAAAGATTTAGCAAAAGTAAGGAGTATGGAACCATACTTTTACTACTTCGGTTAATTCCGGACTCGTTAATTGAATATTTACGACTTCTGATTATCGTTTTTGATAATCAGATATTTGTGAAATTTGATTATCGTTTGAGATAATTAAATATTTTTCGATTAGATTAATCGAATATTTGTGTTTCTGATTATCGTTTTTGATAATCAGATATTTGTGAAATTTGATTATCGTTTGAGATAATTAAATATTTTTCGATTTGATTAATCGAATATTTGTGATTTCTGATTATCGTTTTTGATAATCAGATATTTGTGAAATTTGATTATCGTTTGAGATAATTAAATATTTTTCGATTTGATTAATCGAATATTTGTGTTTCTGATTATCGTTTTTGATAATCAGATATTTGTGAAATTTGATTATCGTTTGAGATAATTAAATATTTTTCGATTTGATTAATCGAATATTTGTGTTTCTGATTATCGTTTTTGATAATCAGATATTTGTGAAATTTGATTATCGTTTGAGATAATTAAATATTTTTCGATTTGATTAATCGAATATTTGTGTTTCTGATTATCGTTTTTGATAATCAGATATTTGTGAAATTTGATTATCATTTGTGATAATTAAATATTTTCCAATTTGATTATCATTTGAGATAATTAAATATTTTTCGATTTGATTAATCGAATATTTGTGTTTCTGACTATCGTTTTTGATAATCAGATAATTGTGAAATTTGATTATCATTTTTGATAGTTAAACCTATTTGCGATTTGAAAATTCAATTATCGTTTTTGATGATTGAATATTTGCGATTTTGAGATTTGAGCTTCGTCTTTTTCTCTGGCGATTCAGGTGAGTAATTTGATTTACTCACATTCAATTCGTGCAGTACGTGAATTCTGCTCTGTTTCCTTTTCTTTTAAATGCTGGAACTCGATTGATTCTTGCTTTTGATAGTCGTCTGATTTTGATTCCTTGATCCCCACGATTGTTGATTCTTTTGATTTGAATCAATCGAACCTTTTGATTTCATATCTAATACTTCCCCTGCTGACATTTGCTTTGCTTATGCATTCGACATTGCCATGCTCTTTTGGTTGTTACCTTTTATCCATTTATTCCTTATGATTGCGAGGACGCAATTTCTTTAAGGAGGGAAGTCTGTAACAACCCGGTATTCCATACCGAATAATTATCGTCTTTGCACGATTTCTTTTCCTAAGCTAATTGCAGTGGAGTTTTTAAATCAGTTAAATTTCGTTCGAAGTTTGTTTAAAGGTTAAACGGGCCGTGATAAAAAACCCATTCCCCTTTTATCTTGTTTCATTTTCCATTTTTAGACCCGTCCCTCCCTCATTCGTCTTCATTCTCAACCCAAGACCTAAAATGAACGACAATGGCGGTCTCTCTCTCTCTCTTCGTTCGTCTCCAAAAATTAGGGCTTCGACAGTCGACTCTTCCTCAATTCGAACGGCTACATCAAATTGGTCGAATCCGTCTTCACTTCCGTGGCAAAGGTGAGGAATTTTATTTCTCGCATCTAATTCCTACCTCTAGCTTATTAGTATTTGAATTTGTCAAATTCTTTGTTGCGGCCGTATGATTTTGCTTGAGTGGTTTGGATGACTTCTGACCTTTTCCTATTTGTATATATTTGCTTTTATATTACTTGATAATCCCAGTATTGACATTTCTTGACTTGGTTTGATACTGTGACTCTGACTTGTTCAATTGCTCTTAGTTTCGACTTGGATTTTTGCAAATCCCTGACTTGATTTCAAACTGCGAAAATACTTGTTAGCCACGGTATTGTTTTCTCAATGACTTCGGCGTTGACTTTGATTTGGATTATACCTTAGTGCTTTGGTTTACACTGTCATTGATCATCTTGATGCTTCGGCATGGTATTTCTGGTGACATTGATTTTTGTTCTTTACTTTTACCTGTTCATTCATTCTGGTCTTTGCATTATGTAGTTGTCAGTGTATGTTTTTTTGACGACACCAGTGTACATGCTTCACTGCATCTTGAACTTGAGTCATTGACTTTGAGCAACTTTAGCCTCTCGAGTCTGTTGTCTTCACCTGTGTACTTTGTTGCCATTGTTAACTTGTACCTGACTTTGTCATACTTGATGCCTTGTTTGATTTCGTGGCCAACTCGGTTTGATTTGCAGTTGACTCCCTCTGACTTTTCTATGAACATGATTCCTTGGTCACCACGATTTCGAACTGTTACTGTAAATAAGCTTCGGCCATCTCAATTTGAATTGTAGTTGACTTAGTACATCCCTTGTGATTCTTTTGAACTTGTATACTTACATTTTTATTTAATGGGGGCTGTCACATATGCGTATCCATATGTACACATGCGTATGTGTGGATTCATGTATTGTTTTGAATCTTACACTTGTATACCATCAGTTGTCACTGCCTATTTCAATTTGCACATGGATTTTGAGTTGTAGCCTTGTCCCTATCCACTGTTGCATTATGTTGCACCTGTAGTTGTTGATGCTTCTGTATATTTGCCTGAGTCATTTCTAACTGTCGTTACATGTTGTTCGGTCTAGTTGACTTCGACTTTGTTCCTGATTACTTGCTGTTGACCTTCTCGTGACTGCAATCTAGTTGCAGCCTTGCCTTGCGTTAGCGAGGTGCCACCTTGAAGTGTGTACATTGCTATGTTGTTTTTATGTCCAAGCTCGCATTTGACTGAATATTAAATTTTATAGAATTGAACAGAGATGTTTCAGCCTCTGTTTTCTGTTGGTCGATTTGAACTATGGCCAAGACTTAGTTTTATATCTTGACCATTTTATTAGAACTGCAGCTGTGTTGAGCCATTGACTTGACATTCTTGCATTGTGTGGTAGTTGTACTATGCAGTCATGCACATTTGAATCACTCATACCAGCCTCTTGTAACCTGTTATTGCCATTTCATTGTAGTCTGCACTTGAATAAGGTCTTGTACTCGTGAAGTTTCGAACTGGTGCACTTGCGACCAGTTGCCTGGAGTCTTTACTAGTGTACACTTCTGTTGCATATTCACTTACTCTCCTGGTGCATTTGTATCTGATTCATTACTTGTTGCCATTCACTTAATATCAGTTGCATTCCTTTGAATCATTTCATGTTTGAACCATTGTACTGGTGACATTGTGGTGACGCAGTTTAGTCACAGTCTGCCCTTGTCTTTGTACCTGTTTGCCACTGCAGTTTCATCGTGGTGGTTGCTTTGAATTCGTTTATGTCTGCAGTTGCATGTGTTTTGCAGTTTTCCCCCTGTTGGGATTTGTTTCTGAATTCACTTGAGTTGAATCCGGTACTTCTGGGTTTGACCTTGTGATCATTTATGACTTTCACTGAGCTTTTGTGTATTTCGTGCGATAGTGGCGAGGCAGTACACGCGTGCGTGTACTGCAGCCCTATCAAATTTGACAGATTTTAATTGAAGTTTCGATGTTGAATTGTTTCGTGGGTTCAATCCCATAATTTGAAGTGGTATCGATTTGGATTTACTGTTTTGTGAATCAACAATGTTTAGTGTTATATTTGCCGTTATCCGTTCTCTTATAGAGAAGTTGGGTATATGAGATTTCTGTGACTGTCGTCTATTTAAATTATTACTGCCTATATGCACTAATAAAACTGGTTTGAATTAGACTGATCTGGGTATTATTTTCTTTTGAATGTAATACTCGGGTCAGACCGAGTATTTACAGGTTGTAGATTTTTAGCTTTGGGTTGCTGCTAGAGCTATGAAGACTTTTTATATCATTTGAAGTGGTCTTCGTCGTGTTGTAGTAGTCAGTGTGTCTGTTTTAAGATGATAATGTATTCATGTATATTAGTTGATAATGTACTTGTATATATAACTTCTTGAGTCGACAGTTGTAGTTGTATCATTTGTATTGTGTCAAATGTATTGTAACTGATATCAGTTATTATATATATGAGACTTTTCGTTCCATCTGTATTCCGCATTTATGTTATCTGTGTTATTTTTATATCTATTGTCCTAAACTATTATAGCCACTGTGTAGTAGCTTTGAGTTTGTATCGGTATGTCGGGTTTTGAAATGACCCTCCTATTTCCATTCTAATTTCATAAGGATTTTTTTTTTTTTTACATAGAGATGATATATAGATATATCATTCATTACAAATATGTTTTCCAAGGTCATTTTCTTTTTCCAATAAAAAAAATGTATCCAGGATCAAAATAACTTACCAATATAAATATATCAGTGTATATCTAATAACATACACATACATATGAAGATGTATGTGTTCTTCTTATTTAAGTTCAGAGTATATACTTTATTTTTTTTTGTACAAGAACATTCTGTTTGATTTAGATTTTTAGCAATTCAGATTTAATTATTGTATCTTGATTTTTGGCCATAAAATCCACTGGAAACATGTACTTTAGTCTGTCATTATAATTAAGAAATGATCAAGAAATAATCAGTAGTAAACAAGCTTTTAATATAGATGGATGTGTTAAAGTCTGGATAGTATCAAATTCAGTATAAAAGAAAGTGGATCCTAAGTGAACACAAGCAACATCTAGGCGTAATGGAAACGCGCCTAACTTATACATGAAAGGTCACGAGTTCGAGTGCTATGCTGGTCGGTTCAAACACAATTTTTGGTTTTTCTTTTTATTTTTCTCCTGTATGGTTAGAAATCTGATACCTACCTATATTTGTACATATATATTTAATTTTAGCCTATAACTTAACATACAAAACAATTCTTCTTACATAACTATTTTTAAAACCCATTCCTACCACTGTTTTAAGAATTTATATTTATATTTTTGCCCAATTATCAACATGTACACAGGTATACATGTACATGTCAATATCTTTGCTCAGTTTCCAGAAAACTGAGTGAAACAATTGCTAAATGTACTAAGCTTTGAAATGCATCTTTATTTTCAAGATACAGTCTATCATGATCAACCAATACTTCATTTAGTTGAAGCTGGTTAACCCATGAGTCCTGTATATGCTACACACTAGTTCAAAACAATGGAGATACCTTTCATTGCATTCTGTCTGAAGCTTTTAGAAAAACATTTTACTTTTCTTAATTCAATTCAGAAACGAATTCAGACTTATTTACAAAGCATTTCAGTAAAGAGAAAATAAAATCCTTTTTAAGTTTACTTCTTGCTAAATCCAGATTTAGTTGTAAAACTCAGTGCTCTGTTATGTCTCAAGATTAGCTAATACATATATAAATTATGCAAAACAGTAGCTCACATAATTGTATATTTCTTACCAGATTTTTATAGCTGATACTTGAGCATATTTTTCTTGTTTATGTTTCAGACCCTACTTCAAAAACAAATCAAACCTTAACACACAACAGTTTCAACAGACCAACAAATTTAATCTGACACTTTACAGAACATAAGGGCAACATGATCACTAACCATAAAATATTCAATACATGACTGGAAATCTTAGAAACATAAAATTTTTCCTGAATACATGCATATATAATCAATTTAAGCTCTTATTAAAACTAGCTAGCATGTTCATTCACTCCTCCATAACAGCCATTACTTCATTTTTACTTAGTGCCTGGGTTACCTGAAAGAGCATGAGTGGCTGCCTCATTTTAAAATGAGACACCCCAGATGCCATGAGCAAACAAGGGTCAGAACTATGATCTGGTATGAGTAACATCAATTCATTCATGATATTAAGCAATAGAGAATATAAGGGTACTAACTTGTTATTTAAGCAAATTTCTGCAATCAATTACTTTAACATAGTATAATTAAGTTGATTCAGGTATGATATATTCATTTATCATTCTTTCACTTGCATACATAATCATGCAAACATAATTATCTATTTGCAACAATTTCATTCACTGGAATCATCTTGGTTCCATACCATTCAACCTAAGAAATATCCATATTCCTATTTCTTCATTTACAGGTTGTAATATTCAATTTAAATCCCTGCCTCATCTGCTATTAAGGAATCACTGGGACACATTGCAATGAACTAATTCACATCATTGCACAAAGATCTCAGGGCTTAAACAAACCATGTGCCAACTTGCATACTTCAAATATGACAAGCATTCCAGCAGCCTTCTTGGCCTTCCCTTCCCTAGTTTATTTACTAGTGTATTGTCTTAAATTCTATCATCAAATATGCTAAGTGAACATGTCACTGCAAACATGGAAACATCCATAATTTTTCCTAGCATAATTCTCCTTAGAAATAAGCAGATAGTTATTTCCTAAATGGGGTCAAAATGTCTTGATCTTAGTAAAATATAAGAACATTTTCAACTGTAAAAGAGGCATGGCATGTTATATTGATCTGTAAGCCTTTATGATTGATTCAGATTCAAGATCTGGTTCAATCATAATTTAGCTTGTGGGTTTTTTTTTTTGATTTGATTAAGGGCTCAGCACTTAGAAAATTTCTATTGCACCCTTAACATTTTTCTTTTCAAGCCTCAGCACTTATACCAAGTATAATGCAGCTCCAATCATTTTCATAAAGTTTCCATGCCATAGATCTATAACAGCTGAGAGTATTCTCTATATAATTTTTAAGATCCTAAACTTTAACATTTATGAGTATAAATAAAACAGTATGATACTCATCCAAAGGCAAATGTCTCAACCAATCAAAGATCATCAAAATCATCCATATTAAATCATATCAGATTTAAAATAAGACATCCAAAAAGCATTGATGAAATCATATACATCAAAACCAGAAATACATAAATGGCAATATAAAAAGTGGCTGCCTCAACTCAGGTCTTAATGCCATGAACTCAGTGAGATTACTCACCTAAATATTTCCTCTTAATAATCCAGAAAATTCTTGTTTGAGTGTTTTCTCCTTCCTTCCAATATTTTTCTTCTTTTCTTATTTTTTTTTTGTGCAGCCCGGGGTAAAGACAATTTTACTGCCTATTTATATGCATTTTTCCTCTAGGGTTTTGTTGAAACAGAATTCCATTTCTGTCCTGGCTAGCATCATGCATTTTTCATTCATAATACCCCGGCCATATTAACCAATTTAAAGGCTGCATTTTCTTTCTTTTACTTTTCAGAAAATGGCCACTCACCTAGTCATGTTAAAAGTGTGACTATTTTATTTTATTTTTCAATTATCCCTGAGAATTCTCCTTTGCTATTTTTGCCTATACAAGCTTATTAACTTGTATCACATTTCATGTCATTTTAATGTTATAGTTTTACTTGCTTATATATATATATACTTTTCAGTACTTAAAAAATATATATATATATTTGTACACATATCTTATCTAGGCTTATTTAATTTCTCTTTAATTTCAGAAGCATATGCACCTATATGTATACAGGTTAATATACATAATTTTCTCTTCTGGGTTTTAAATAAAATTTGTTTACTGATTTAAAGTAAAGCCTACTTTTCTTATTTTCTAAGATGATCCATATAATTCCAGAAATCAAATATCCATGTTGCCAAAAATCATGTTTGTATTGCTTTTCAATTCTTGTTTTAAATCCAAGAAATCTGGAGTTCTTCCTTGTGCCATTTCAGTGTGCACGTGCACACATATACTTGCACACTATTTATTCCAGAAATTTCACCATATTTAAATCTAAATATTTCAAAAATTAAATCATTTTTCAAAAATGATTTTTCACAAAATTTTGGGGTATTACATTCACCCCTCCTTTTAGGAATTGTGTCCTCACAATTTTTTTCTAACATTTATAGTGAGCATCTTTTTCTTTTCTGAAAACTTATCAAACATATGCATAAGCAAACAAATTCAACCATATCAACCATGCATAACAAAATTTTCCAGAAGAGAAAAAAAATTACCTTTTAATTTGCAAAAAGCTTAGGATAATCCATTCTAATCTTATCCTCTAACTCCCATGTGCAGTCATTAGGATCACTACTCCACTGGATCTTAACTAGTTTCAAGGTTTTGCTCCTTAATTTCTTTTCTTCCTTGGCTATAATCCCCACTGGTTCTTTTTCATAAACCAAGTCAGGATTTATTTGGATTTTGGTAGGCTCTTCCAAAATGTCTTCTTTATCATGTACCCATTTTCTAAGTTGGGACACATGAAAAACATTATGCATTGCTTTCATTTCCTCTGGTAGTTCTAATTTGTAAGCCAATGAACCAATTCTTTCCAGAATTTTATAGGGTCCAACATACCTTGGTGTAAGCTTACCTTGCTTGCCAAATCTCATGACTTTCTTCATAGGTGAAATCTTGATGAAAACAAAGTCTCCCACTTCATATTCCACTTGCTTTCTCTTCCTATCTGCAAATTTCTTTTGCCTATCTTGAGCTGCTGCTATTCTTTTTCTTATTAACCCAATTTTCTCTGTAGTTTCTTTAACATATTCAGGTCCAAGAACAGCCCTTTCTCCAGTCTCTACCCAGCATGTAGGTGATAAACATGGCTTGTCATATAAGGCTTCAAATGGAGCCATCCCTATGGTGCTTTGGTAACTGTTATTGTATGTGAATTCAGCTAGATGGAGGTGGTCTTCCCAGTTGCCTCCAAAGTCCAGTGTACATGCTCTCAACAAATCCTCTAAGACTTTGTTCACCACCTCAGTTTGACCATCTGATTGTGGATGGTAGGCAGTGCTTAAGCACAATTCACTCCCCATAGCCTCTTGAAAACTTTTCCAAAACCTTGAGGTGAAGATGGTATCCCTATCACTCACAATGGTTTTGGGTATGCCATGCAACCTTACTACCTCTTTCATGAATATTTGAGCCAATTTTGGAGCATTTCTTTCTGTTTTAACTGGGATAAAATGTGCTACCTTAGTTAGCCTATCCACTATTACCCATATACTTGTGTTTCCCTTCTTAGATCTAGGCAGACCATCTATGAAATCCATAGATATGTCCTCCCACTTCCACTGTGGTATACTAAGGGGTTGCAATAGTCCTGATGGCCTTTGTGTCTCTGCCTTGACTTGTTGGCAAGTCATGCACCTTGCAACATATCTGGCCACATCTGACTTCATCCCCTTCCACCAAAGATTTCTTTTCAAATTTTGATACATCTTGGTGCTACCTGGGTGTATGGAGTACTTACTCCTATGGTACTCATTTAATATTTCCTCTTTCAATTCTATATTTTCTGGAACACATATCCTATTTTTATTCCTCAAATATCCATTTTTATCAACTTGATAATTTATTACTTCCTCCCCTTTTGATATGAGCATTTTCTTTTCCACCATGTTTAGGTCTTGTTCCTGCATTTGCCCAATCTTAAGAAGTAAATCTGATTGCAGAGATATCATACTTAATTTCCCTTTACCTTCACCTTCTTCAATGGGCATCATTTGTTCCTCACTGTTTTCCTCAATTTCCAAATCAGTAAGTATAGACAAATCCCTAAATTCTTCCATCATCAACATGGCTACTTTGGCATGTTGTCTACTCAAGGCATCTGCAACTTTATTTGCCTTGCCTGGTGTATACAGTATATCTAGATCATAGGCAGCTAGGAACTCTACCCATCTATGTTGCCTCATGTTCAAATCTTTTTGTGAGAATAAATATTTTAGTGCCTTATGATCAGTGTACAAAATGAATTTGGCACCTAACAAATAATGTCTCTAAAGTTTCAAAGCATACACAACTGCTGCTAGTTCAAGATCATGAGTTGCATACCTGGTTTCATGTGGCTTTAATTGCCTAGATGCATAGGCTACCACCTGGTCTTGCTGCATCAACACAGCCCCTAACCCAGAGCCACTTGCATCAGTGTACACAACCAAATTTTCATTTCCTTCTGGCACTCTCAATACTGGTGCATTAATCAGGGCTTCTTTTATTTTGATAAAAGCTTGCTCACATTTTTCTGTCCATACAAAGGCTTGGTTCTTTCTAGTTAAATTGGTAAGTGGTGATGATATTTTTGAGAAATCTTTTATGAATCTCCTATAATATCCTGCCATTCCCATAAATGATCTAATCTCACTGATGGTGCTAGGCCTTTTCCATGCTTGGATTGCCACTACCTTGTTAGGGTTTACTGATATTCCTTTGGCAGAGATAACATGCCCAAGGAAATGCACTTCTTCTTTCCAAAATGCACATTTTGAAAATTTTGCCTTTAAATCATTTTCCCTTAGCCTTGACAAAACTAAATGCAAATGATTTTTATGCTCTTCCACTGTCTTGGAATAAATCAAAATGTCATCAATAAAAATCAGTACAAACTTGTCTAAATAATCTCTAAATATTCTATTCATCAAATCAACAAAATATGAAGGAGCATTTGTCAAACCAAATGGCATAACCAAAAATTCATATAAGCCATATCTTGTGTTAAATGCAGTATACTTAACACTTGAGTCTTCAACCTTCATTTGATGGAATCCTGATGCTAAGTCTAATCTAGAAAATATTTTAGCTTCACTGAGTTGGTCAAAGAGATCATCTATTCTAGGCAATGGGTATTTATTCTTGATGGTTACTTTATTTAGTTCCCTATAATCTATGCACATTCTCAAGGTACCATCATGTTTTCTTACAAACACTACTGGAGAACCCCAGCAGGAATTGCTTGGCCTTATAAATCCCTTGCCTTCTAATTCTTCCAACTGATTTTTCAATTCTTTCAGTTCACTTGGCCCCATCCTATAGGGTTTCTTGATTATTGGACTTGCTCCTGGAATGAGATTAATTTGGAACTCAACTGGTCTGTGGTGTGGAACACCCTTAACTTCCCCAAACACATCCAAGTATTCATTAACTATGGGAATTTCTTCAATGGTTAGTTCACTCAAATCTTTTTCTAAGTCAACTAAATGATATAATTTCCCTTCCTTAGCTATTTCACATAGAACTGTGATTCTCTGGCCTCTAGAATTTTGCAATGATATGGTGGATGAGTCTAAATTAATTATGGCTTTAAATTGCCTTAACCAATCTAACCCCAATATAACTCCTATATTTGGGTAATTTAAAACATATAAATTGGAAATAAAAATATTTCCTCCTATGTTTAACTCCACATCCACACAATTCATGTTCAAAACACTAGAACTCCCTAGGGGACTTTGTACAAGCAATGGGGTTTCAACCAATATGCAGTTTAATTTTAACACTTTAACTAATTCATAGGAAATCAAAGAGTGTGTTGCTCCAGTATCATATACTACTGGTATGGGTATGGCACAAATGAGTAATGTACCTTCCACTTGGCCATGATTTTCAGCATCAATTTTCACTGCAGATTTGCCTTTTCCTTCCAAAGTTGCCAATTTCCCTTGCTGTTTATTCTCAGGACAGTTCCTCTTCATATGCCCCTCTTTCCCACATAGGTAGCATTTGAAGGCTCCTCCTTTTA
The DNA here is from genome assembly GCA_030737815.1 of Allium fistulosum. Taxonomy (NCBI): domain Eukaryota; kingdom Viridiplantae; phylum Streptophyta; class Magnoliopsida; order Asparagales; family Amaryllidaceae; genus Allium; species Allium fistulosum. The sequence continues at coordinate 488,303,098 of CM060905.1, read as the reverse complement.
ACTCTGGGCACCTTGGTTTGATGTGTCCTTCTTTTCCACAATGATGGCAAACCAATTTCTTCTTAGTATCATTGGCTTTTGTGTCTTTACTCTTCCTGTTGTCTGCCTCCTCCTTCTTTTTATCATAAGGGTGATATCTTCCCTTATCCTTCTTGTTGTTGCTCTTAAAATTCCTATATTTCTCTCTTTCTTTGTCATGTTGTTCCAGTTTCAAAGCCAGATCAATTACTTGATCAAATGTTCTATCTGCATATGGTAGCATAGCTCTGCTAAGTCCTGGGTTCAGTCCTTTTATATACCTATCATTTTTGGATGCTTCATCTGCCACTAGCATTGCTCCATAATTAGATAGCCCCTCAAACTTTTGAGTGTATTCAGTGACATTCAAAGTTCCCTGCCTAAGTTTGATAAATTCTTCAAGCAAAATGGTCTTGGCTGATGCTGGTACAAATCTTGCCTCCAACATCTCCTTGAACTGATTCCAAGTGATTTCATTTTCATTTCTTCCAGCTATGATCACCTCCCACCAGCTTAAAGCTACCCCTTTCAGTTGTCTAGAAGCTACTTGCCTCTTCCTTTGGTCATCCAACTGCATGTCATTGAAAATCCTATCAAGTGTTCTCAACCATGCTTGAATTTCCATCACACTCTCAGTTCCTTCAAAACTCTTGCCTCCCAAATTGGAATAAGTCTTCAGTAGTTTTGAAAGCTCTTCATGTGGGTTCTCAGGCCTATGCCCAATTCCATCTCTTAAAACCCTCACAAATTCTTGCATATCAAGCATTTGAGGTGCACTGGGTCCTGCATTGTGATGAGATCCTCTTCCTACCATGGTCTGCTAACTAAATTCTGGGTAAATGGTATTAGTATATTATGAGTACTTCTATAATTTCTAATTTCTTATCTAAATTATTTCATCCAAAACAAACAGACATAATACATTTCTATAATACTTAACAATCAATGCAACCAAGTGCTCTGATACCAACTGAAATGACCCTCCTATTTCCATTCTAATTTCATAAGGATTTTTTTTTTTACATAGAGATGATATATAGATATATCATTCATTACAAATATGTTTTCCAAGGTCATTTTCTTTTTCCAATAAAAAAAATGTATCCAGGATCAAAATAACTTACCAATATAAATATATCAGTGTATATCTAATAACATACACATACATATGAAGATGTATGTGTTCTTCTTATTTAAGTTCAGAGTATATACTTTATTTTTTTTTGTACAAGAACATTCTGTTTGATTTAGATTTTTAGCAATTCAGATTTAATTATTGTATCTTGATTTTTGGCCATAAAATCCACTGGAAACATGTACTTTAGTCTGTCATTATAATTAAGAAATGATCAAGAAATAATCAGTAGTAAACAAGCTTTTAATATAGATGGATGTGTTAAAGTCTGGATAGTATCAAATTCAGTATAAAAGAAAGTGGATCCTGAGTGAACACAAGCAACATCTAGGCGTAATGGAAACGCGCCTAACTTATACATGAAAGGTCACGAGTTCGAGTGCTATGCTGGTCGGTTCAAACACAATTTTTGGTTTTTCTTTTTATTTTTCTCCTGTATGGTTAGAAATCTGATACCTACCTATATTTGTACATATATATTTAATTTTAGCCTATAACTTAACATACAAAACAATTCTTCTTACATAACTATTTTTAAAACCCATTCCTACCACTGTTTTAAGAATTTATATTTATATTTTTGCCCAATTATCAACATGTACACAGGTATACATGTACATGTCAATATCTTTGCTCAGTTTCCAGAAAACTGAGTGAAACAATTGCTAAATGTACTAAGCTTTGAAATGCATCTTTATTTTCAAGATACAGTCTATCATGATCAACCAATACTTCATTTAGTTGAAGCTGGTTAACCCATGATTCCTGTATATGCTACACACTAGTTCAAAAAAATGGAGATACCTTTCATTGCATTCTGTCTGAAGCTTTTAGAAAAACATTTTACTTTTCTTAATTCAATTCAGAAACGAATTCAGACTTATTTACAAAGCATTTCAGTAAAGAGAAAATAAAATCCTTTTTAAGTTTACTTCTTGCTAAATCCAGATTTAGTTCTAAAACTCAGTGCTCTGTTATGTCTCAAGATTAGCTAATACATATATAAATTATGCAAAACAGTAGCTCACATAATTGTATATTTCTTACCAGATTTTTATAGCTGATACTTGAGCATATTTTTCTTGTTTATGTTTCAGACCCTACTTCAAAAACAAATCAAACCTTAACACACAACAGTTTCAACAGACCAACAAATTTAATCTGACACTTTACAGAACATAAGGGCAACATGATCACTAACCATAAAATATTCAATACATGACTGGAAATCTTAGAAACATAAAATTTTTCCTGAATACATGCATATATAATCAATTTAAGCTCTTATTAAAACTAGCTAGCATGTTCATTCACTCCTCCATAACAGCCATTACTTCATTTTTACTTAGTGCCTGGGTTACCTGAAAGAGCATGAGTGGCTGCCTCATTTTAAAATGAGACACCCCAGATGCCATGAGCAAACAAGGGTCAAAACTATGATCTGGTATGAGTAACATCAATTCATTCATGATATTAAGCAATAGAGAATATAAGGGTACTAACTTGTTATTTAAGCAAATTTCTGCAATCAATTACTTTAACATAGTATAATTAAGTTGATTCAGGTATGATATATTCATTTATCATTCTTTCACTTGCATACATAATCATGCAAACATAATTATCTATTTGCAACAATTTCATTCACTGGAATCATCTTGGTTCCATACCATTCAACCTAAGAAATATCCATATTCCTATTTCTTCATTTACAGGTTGTAATATTCAATTTAAATCCCTGCCTCATCTGCTATTAAGGAATCACTGGGACACATTGCAATGAACTAATTCACATCATTGCACAAAGATCTCAGGGCTTAAACAAACCATGTGCCAACTTGCATACTTCAAATATGACAAGCATTCCAGCAGCCTTCTTGGCCTTCCCTTCCCTAGTTTATTTACTAGTGTATTGTCTTAAATTCTATCATCAAATATGCTAAGTGAACATGTCACTACAAACATGGAAACATCCATAATTTTTCCTAGCATAATTCTCCTTAGAAATAAGCAGATAGTTATTTCCTAAATGGGGTCAAAATGTCTTGATCTTAGTAAAATATAAGAACATTTTCAACTGTAAAAGAGGCATGGCATGTTATATTGATCTGTAAGCCTTTATGATTGATTCAGATTCAAGATCTGGTTCAATCATAATTTTAGCTTGTGGGTTTTTTTTTTGATTTGATTAAGGGCTCAGCACTTAGAAAATTTCTATTGCACCCTTAACATTTTTCTTTTCAAGCCTCAGCACTTATACCAAGTATAATGCAGTTCCAATCATTTTCATAAAGTTTCCATGCCATAGATCTATAACAGCTGAGAGTATTCTCTATATAATTTTTAAGATCCTAAACTTTAACATTTATGAGTATAAATAAAACAGTATGATACTCATCCAAAGGCAAATGTCTCAACCAATCAAAGATCATCAAAATCATCCATATTAAATCATATCAGATTTAAAATAAGACATCCAAAAAGCATTGATGAAATCATATACATCAAAACCAGAAATACATAAATGGCAATATAAAAAGTGGCTGCCTCAACTCAGGTCTTAATGCCATGAACTCAGTGAGATTACTCACCTAAATATTTCCTCTTAATAATCCAGAAAATTCTTGTTTGAGTGTTTTCTCCTTCCTTCCAATATTTTTCTTCTTTTCTTATTTTTTTTTGTGCAGCCCGGGGTAAAGACAATTTTACTGCCTATTTATATGCATTTTTCCTCTAGGGTTTTGTTGAAACAGAATTCCATTTCTGTCCTGGCTAGCATCATGCATTTTTCATTCATAATACCCCGGCCATATTAACCAATTTAAAGGCTGCATTTTCTTTCTTTTACTTTTCAGAAAATGGCCACTCACCTAGTCATGTTAAAAGTGTGACTATTTTATTTTATTTTTCAATTATCCCTGAGAATTCTCCTTTGCTATTTTTGCCTATACAAGCTTATTAACTTGTATCACATTTCATGTCATTTTAATGTTATAGTTTTACTTGCTTATATATATATATATATACTTTTCAGTACTTAAAAAATATATATATATATATATATTTGTACACATATCTTATCTAGGCTTATTTAATTTCTCTTTAATTTCAGAAGCATATGCACCTATATGTATACAGGTTAATATACATAATTTTCTCTTCTGGGTTTTAAATAAAATTTGTTTACTGATTTAAAGTAAAGCCTACTTTTCTTATTTTCTAAGATGATCCATATAATTCCAGAAATCAAATATCCATGTTGCCAAAAATCATGTTTGTATTGCTTTTCAATTCTTGTTTTAAATCCAAGAAATCTGGAGTTCTTCCTTGTGCCATTTCAGTGTGCACGTGCACACATATACTTGCACACTATTTATTCCAGAAATTTCACCATATTTAAATCTAAATATTTCAAAAATTAAATCATTTTTCAAAAATGATTTTTCACAAAATTTTGGGGTATTACAGGTTTCCTCTAAAAATAGAAATGCAATGTTTTATTATCTGACATATCGGTGCTCGCACAAAGCAATTACATAGATGGTCGCTCCTCAACAGCCTTATTCTCCGTGCTAGTTGACAGCACTACACCGTAGTGTTCTTGGCTAGCGTGGATATAGAGGTGGGGCGTCACAAAAATTGTTTGTGCCACTGAGAGCCAACAGTTACATGGACTTTTGCTGTGATGGCAACGTAACCCTGGATGTAACTGCGATCTGTTGTGGGTTCCATAGAGTAATCAGTTACATGGACTTTTGCTGCGATGGCAACGTAACCCGGGATGTAACTGTGACCATGGATGGGGGCGATGATTTCCAGAGCATTCTCACCAAAGATGTTTCCTCTATTTTCAAAAATGTTTTCTATATTTTCAATAGATTATTTTCCAAGTATTTTCACTGGGTGTTGAAAACGGGTTTGCTAAGTCCTTATAGATTTTCAGTCCTACGTCTGATCAACGTATGACCGAATTTCTGTGAGAATAAGGATGGACTTGTTGAGACATTGAGTTATAAAAGTATTTATATAAAAAACTATTTTTTTGTAATATTATATAGATTTTAAAGTATTTTAAAAAAATTAATATAAAGGGAATTTATAATTTAAAATGTTCAACAATAAATTTATCTGATAATAAATAATAAATTTTGGCTTCGTTCCTTTTCGAGGACGAAAAGATTTAAAGGGAGGAGGAATGTGATAACCCAGATTTTTGGAACATCTGTTAATTGATAATTAACTGGATTGAATTAGTAAAATGCTGATTTATAAGTGAACAAATAAAATTCTGATAATTAAAAATATCTGGATTGTATATAAATGGATTTGAGTTATAATAAATGCTGGATTATAAATATCTGAAAATAATAACTCTTATAGTAAATCAATAAATCAATATATATATATATATATAAATAGATATATGCAAACTCTATAATGATGAAAATTTTAAGTATATACATATATAAATTCATTGTGAATATATAATCACAATAAACATATTAATATAATAATAATTTGATAACCTTCTTTATAATATCAAAATATTCTCTATATACATTGTGAATAGGAAGTTTTGGGTTGAATTTAATATAATAGTTTTTCAAAAGCTATTTAAGGTTAAATTCTATATTTTCAAACATAAGATAAATATTTATTTTAAATATGTGATAGCTTAAATAAGATTTAATAAAGGTTTAAATATGCTTGTTTTTTTTAGATATACATGACTAAATATGGTTTGTATAAATAAAAAGGAAATGTATTTACTAAATAAGGAATTAGATATAAAGCTTTATAACTATTTAAAAATTAATAAATTCATGCATAATTACATGTGTTAGCTCATTAGTCTTTTTAAAATACAAGTGTTAGATGATTAAGTAGGAAGAAAGACAAGTGTCACTTTTTATTTTTTTATTTTCTTTTCTTTTTAATAAATCCTAATTAACTCTATATAAACACCTATCTCCTCTCTTCCATTTCTTTTCCCATTCCCATTTTCAAAAGCAAAGAAAAACTAAAGCCTGTAACACAAATTTTCCAACCAGACTCAAAACAAACCTTTTAAAACTTTCTCAAACCAGAAGATAATTCAAAACTCTAATGCTTGTAACATTTTCAAAACAGAAAATATACCAAAGCAACTTCAATTCAGTTTTAAAGCCAAAATCATCTCAGATCTAAGCAAGATCATCTCAACAACTAAGTTTCAGACTTCAAAACAAATTTCCAGTTCTAACAACAAGCTTTCAAAGATCATAGCATTCAGTTTTCAAAAGCAAAGAGGCATTCAAGTTTTCAAATTTCAAAACCATTTCAAGGAATCTGTTCCTCTTTTAAAACAGGTGAGCAAACTAACCTTGAATCTGCCATGATATCTTGATGCTATATATTTAAAGTTGTTGTTTGTATGAATGTTAATATGCCTGCATGTCTGAGTGTGTATATATATATATATTGTTGTATGCATGTCTGTTTACAGGTATTTTTATCTCTGTTTAAACATTCACAGGCTAAGGACAGCACAAATAAATCTATATCTCCCCAAATAAACATTATTTTTAAAAATAAAAACAAATAGAAATATTAAGTAATTCATCTGGAAAATAGGAATTACAGTAAAGTATGTTTGAAACAGAAAAATCAATAATCACGAAATCAAGTTTGGATTTCATAATTTGATCTGTAGCAGGAAATGATGATTTTAGGTAGTAATTTCATGATTTTTAGGCTTGGGAACAAAGAGGAATTTTGAGTTGATCAATATTCATATTTTTGTCAATTGCCAATGATTGGCGAAGAGATTTTGGTCGGGCTTGAAGGTGGAGATGGCGGAAGGTTCGATGGTCACTGGAAAAATAGTGACAGAGGTTTCAGATCATCGTGGAGGTTGGGCGATGTCAAATTAGGGTTCGATCACTAGTTTTGGTCGAGGGGTTTTTCGAGGCTACTGTGTCGTTGATAGTTGATCGGAGTTGATCGGTCCAAGGGGGATCGAAGCTCGTGATTGTAACGTTGCTCTGGACGAGATTACAGGGTTTCTGATGAACTAGATCGATGGGGCGAAGTGATTTTGTCATCGGGATTGGGTTCCAGGTGATGGTCATGTTGCTTGATTTCGATTTCTTATACTTATCGATGCTTTGGATGTTTGTGATGATTGAGGGAGTGGTCGCCGACGTGACGATGGTCGCAGCGTTGATCGGAGCTGTCACGATCGCCTGTGCACGTGCACGTGTGCACTTTGGCGTGTCTGGGTTTTGTTGGGTCGGGGAAGATGAGGTTCGGCTCGGGTTAGGCTTGAAGTAGGCAGTAGTTTGTCTCGAAGTTGTGGAGTACGTGAGGTTTCCTCGCGAGTGACTCGGGGAAGAAGTGAAGTGGGCTCGAGTGGTTTTATTTAAGTAACCAGGTTTTGAGATTTTAAAGCAAATCATATCTTAGTTTTAAAATTTAAAACATGAACAAGTTTTAAGTAAAAATGTGAATTTAGTTTCCAAAGTAAATTTTTGTAAAACAAGTTTTCAAAGATTTCTTTTAATTAAGAAGTTAACTAAGAGATAAAGATATTTATAGTTGTTAATTAACTTAAAGATCTAAGTTAATTTATGGGTTAATAATAATTTGTTTCAAAAGTTAAAATTATTTATTTTATTAATTGATTTGGTTTTTAAATAATTTTGTATTGGGACAATTATTTAATTTAAATCCCTAAGTGTTTTCAAGGATTTAAATGTTGTAATTAGGAAGTGATTAAGATAAATGGTTTATCTTTTAATTAATTAAGTCTTGGGTAATTAAAGAATAACTAATTTATAAAAGTAATTAAAGGATTTAATTACTTAATGTAATTTATTAAAGAATTAATTAATAATTAAAGGTTAATTAATTAATAATTAAAGAGTAATTAATTAATAACCAAAGGATAATTAATAAGTATGATTAATTAATGATTAATTAATAATGGATAATTAATCAATATAATTAATTAAGGTTAGTTAATAAATGTAATTAATTAAGGAGTGGTTATAATTAATTAAAGTTAAATTAAGCAGGATTAAAGGTAATTAATTTAATCTATATTAGGTGATTAAATTAAATTAATTGTTTGAGTATTAGTCTTGCCTATAGATGATAACTTGAATCGAATACCTTGGTTTGTTTGAATATCTCTGATGTTGAGTTGTGATGTATTGTAATATGATATGATGGGTTAAACTGTGATATTATGAGTTATCTATCGATAATTGATTTGCTGTGAGAATATGAGAACCTATGTTTACAGCTGATTTGTATCCACTTAAACAACTGGGATTAAGATGACATTTGATTCGAAGAGACCAGGGTCGGGTATCAGTAAATACCCGAAACCACTTCGATTTGTAATCTACAATAATTCTTTATAGATTTGATATGTGAAATCAATAGGCCGGTTTGGAATAATATGGACCATTTAAACTAAGTTGGATACTTTGATATTGTTTTGTGAAATAAGTGTTGACTATATAAGTTGTTTACTTGTGGTAAAGTAAGAGTTACCCCGGGTTTAAATAAGTTCTATGGATTGAAATTTCATGTTAGATGAGTTTACTCACGCTGGTTTCCAGCCTGACCAGGGTGTTACTTTGATGTAATGCTCGGGTCAGACCGAGTATTATAGATTTTCAGGTAAGGACGTTTGGGAACTCAGGAGGCGAGCTGGATGGCAGGAACGTAAGGGGTATAATCCGTTGAGTATTATTGATTTGTATCTGGAACATGTTGTTTTAACTGTTCAGTGTTTGGGAAAAAGTTGTAACTCTGATGTATTGATGAAAATTAACAAATACAGTTTTCTTTGTATAACTGATATTACTATTTGATATTGTATTTTGATCCGCTGCGAATGTGAGAATCTGTGTCTTGTTCTGTTTCTTTCTTCTATCTCTTTTCTTTTTCTCCTAACTATCTGGAATTTTCGGTTTCGAAAATTCTGGGTCGTTACACTATCTATGGTCGATCATTTTATAATTTCATACGCAAAATATCCAAAATCCAAATATCTTTTATATAGAAAATAGCATATACGTCTCCAGATGATTACCCCAGCAATCATTCTATATATATTCCTACTATTCCTAATTATAGGGTAATTACCCACACCCAAAGGGACACGAACTCTAAGGTCTTGACTCGTGTCTCTTATATATAATGTATTGTTCTGAACTTGCTCTAATACCAACTGTAACACCCTCACCTCTATACCTATACTATCAAAGAGTATTACAGAGTAATCTATCAGAATAGAGAATAAGGATATATGGGGTACATACATGAATATTCTCTTAGGCTAACACTGGTACATGCTTAAACATCGAATATAACTCACCCTAAAACGTAAATGGTATCGGCATAAAGCAATAAACACGTGTACCTCCAGGATAAAATAATACACAATATACAGCAAATATCAGACATCACAGAGTCAATCACAGCGATAATATATATAATACAAAAATATACAACATATGTCCAATATACATTACAATGATATACACTCCAGAGATTGTAAAATATAGGCTGATAATCTAAAATACCAAATATATAGTCTCCCCTACACCCAGATAATAAAAGCTGGTCTCGTCATCATTGAAAGTGAAATGTCTCGGACTGACCCGAGTATTATAGAAAAAACATACGGGTCAGACCATGTCTAAATCAAAGGGTTAATATACATATGAAACTTATTGCATACTGGATATAATAATATGACAACACCATCAGAATAATTCAAACAATAATCATAAGGTCGACCACAAACCATGCAGAGGAGAAATGTCATCACCGATAGAAATCACATCAAATCAAGAGCCACATATAATAAACATCTAGGTTTATAAGAAACCCCGACATATCCTAGGCCAAGGAGTTGGTAGGTTGTGCGAGTCAATAGACTGCATGTAATAATTATTCGTGGGGGATCTTGTATTAATCTTCCTAAAAGGACTTTGGGAACAAATGTCACCGGATGGCCTACTTATGTTTTGAACATAAGTTTTGTAAACTAAACCAAATCGGTTTTATATATAAGGGAATTCATAATGTGTTTATGAATACTTATACCGTTGCACTGAGAAATAATTGTTGTTTCAAGAAATACCAACTTCATAGTGAAGCAATTTATTTTAGAAACTATGAGTAGTAAAATGGATTTGGGTATGATCTAAGGATAAAACAAATTACGAGGCATGAAATGAAATTAACCAAACCTGAACAAACACAATGCATTAATGTCTAATAAACATTTTTGCATGTTGAAGAGAAACTATGAATTTCTTATCAATGTCGAAAATAAATAATCCTCGGTTGTCAATTAAACAATTAAGAGTATTGACTCTGTCATATGGTATAATGCATAAATCTAAAAGGATTCCAAGTACGTTTTCATAATATGATTTTGGTAGTCATACCAAAGGGATATGATCCTTTGGTTGTAGTTGTATCTTTAAGAGCAAGACTAATGTAGTTGGAATTTAATGAGCAATGTTGATAAGAATAACATTGTAAATTTCAATTGTGGAAATCAATGTAATAGATTCGTTATTTAACTTGTTCAAGTTAATTCAGAATTATTCATAAAATTATTACTTGGTATGACTTTTTGTTTTGGTACATAAGTGTTGAAATGGAAAATTCTAAACAATGATTTAGAATAGACTATTTTCATATAACAATCAAAGTGTCTCGAAGCCAGTAGGAGTGATATTGAGTTTGTGAGTTTGGATATGATCCAAGAAATGATACAAAAGTATCATTCTTAAAGCATCAAAATTGAATAAGTATTTTGATAGAAATATCGAATAGTTTGATTTTTAGTCAAAATGCAGAGAAAGAGTGTGTCCATAAGAGAGAATACTAAAAGGTACATATATTTCTAGACTATAATAAAAATGCACTGTTGATTGTTAACAATGTACCTACATTAAAATCAGTAATAGTTTGTTTATTTAATACTCGATATAGGAATTTTAAATTATATCTTTTATATTAAGTATAAAGGATGTTGGGAATGTCCCAAATTGATATGCAAAGACATGTTATTAAAATGTTTAATAAGGAACATGTAAGATGGATTCCTTATGCTTCAGCAACTGGAATCATCGTACATGTTGTATTGTCTATAATACCATAATTTACTTACGTATTTGATACATGAAGAAAATATCAAATCCAAATTAAGATCACTAAATGTAGCTTAGAGTATTCTTAAGTATTTACAAATACTAAAGAATTATTTATAGAAACAATAAACTTATTATGAAGGAGTAGCTAGACTCAAACTTTATAAGTGTTATTCAATATAATATGTCAATATTAAACTCATGTTCAAATCTTAATTAAGAAGCTCTAAGTTGGAAATGTTTTAAATGAAACATTATGGCTGATTCAACGAAAAGGTTAAGTACATCGTCTTGAATAGCACCACGGTAAAAACAATATCTAAAATGAATGAACAAATTTATAACTAAGCTAAGGGTGATTCTAAAGTATTAAGAATACTAGATGATTATTATATGATAATAATGTAACTATAAGAGCTCACTAGAAATCGAGAAAAAAACTTCGACTAGTTCCACATGATTAAGGTGGTTTATCAGCATCGGAGAGAGTTGATTGATAGAGTACATAATTAAAACTACATAGCAGATCCATTCACAAGGGTCTAAGTCGTTCAGTTCTCACCAAACCGATTGAAGGAATGTGACAGAGATTCCATAATTATCCCCAGGTTCAAGTGGTAGATTGATAGACTTAGAAGTATGCCCTAGGGGAAATTATACAATTTATTACATATATCTCACTAGATAACCAATCATGCTTGAAATAAAAGGTATTTTCTTTCTATTATATAATTGATATAATGTGTTGTATCAATTAATTAATTTAATTACAAGTATATTTAATAGAAAATCCATAAGTAATATGTTTTGTGATAGTAGTTACAAAGCATTTTAGCCATGAGTGATTTATCATAATAAAATAAACAAACTATTTTAAAATATTCCCGGTCAAGATGTATCGATACTGGATATCGATACACCCCTTGGGACTAGAGTTAGCAAAGCTCTCTAAATATTGGACAATGTATTATTTATTGCTGCTAGAGGCACCGACGATTTACATACTGATGGTTATTAGATAATTATTAAATGACTCACTCAACAGTTTTCTTTTAGTTAGTATAACTAAGGTCAAATAGAAAATATCGATGTGACAAAATGACACAGTTCTCTTCACTTATGAATACTATTGATCTTCGATGTAGAAGCTCTACTTTGATTACAATTATAACATGGCATGACATCCATCAAATGACTATAGTTGGGTCGAGTGGAAGCATTGTAAGTGAAACACTGCTCAAGGAAGGACTCATTTACTCAGTCATACGAGGTTGGAATCACGGTCAACTAAAGTCAACTTATAGTCAAAGTCTTTGGCCAGAGCAGTTCGGTTAATAATAATTATTATTATTGAGACTTTGTTTTTGTACTATCGAGTTAAATATGGACAATACTAGGATTTCGACCAATACCAAATTCCGTAAGTCCAAACTGATATAGTTTTAACGAAGAGAATTGGTGCAAATAAGTTCCTATCGGGCAACGCTTGATAAAGTAAAATTGGATTTTTATCGAAACAAAGTAAGCGATAAATTTGGCCATAATGTCACACCACCTGCTAAGTGATGTGTAAACATTAATGTTCAGATTGTTCAACATTAATCGCTGACCAGATTTACACCGAAGAGTCACACAACTGAAATGTTGAATGCTCCTTTTACCACCTGATTTAATTAATTTGTAGTTTTTATAAATTAATTTAGTCAATTAATATTTATGAAATATTAGTTATAAAATTTTATTTGATTTTTGAACAATATTAAACAATGTATTTATAATAGTTACAAATATACTGATCAACATACGATATCGGTTTGCGTCTAAATTGGACTTAAATGCAATGAACATTGTTCGGGCTTGATTTAGAGGCTCATAAGGGGCTTGAATTTTCAGCTAGAATGTGCAAGGAAAGACCGACCATAATAATGGCTAATGAGTGGTTGGATTTGAATTAAAAGGAGGAGAAAAGGTAAGAGAGAGAAAGGGATCTGGATCCACATTTTTCTCCTTGGTATCTCCTATATTTAAACGTCTCTAAATCCTCACTTTCTTTTTTATTTTTAGCTTTCTCTTCATCTCTTTTGCTGACCGAAATATTCTACCTCACCCTCCACCTTTTCAAGCATTTTAACACCAAATTAAAGTTAATTCGATCGTCGGTGGTAGCTGTATTTGGGAAGCTAGCAACTTCTGGATACAAGATTCAATTCAGGGAGTTATATTCTTCACTTCAAGTTGCAAAAAATCAGGCTTTGGTGAAAGATAATATTACTTATTTATAACGTCTAATATGCTCATTCATGTCATATACTAAATTAGTTAGAAATTGATATCACACATCTACATACCGATGTATTGTCTACATTTGATGATTATATATATATATATATATATTAAACAAATAATTTGTATATAGTTCATTGCTAGTAATTAAAAAAAAATTGTATCTATATTAAAAAAATTATTTTTTCACAAAGATTGATTTTAAGACAAATACATAATTTTATAAAATATATGTATATTTATTTTATTAATATATATATCATAATTTTTGAAAATAAATAAAAAAATATAAATATATATTTATTTATACTTTAAATCTATATATAGATATTACATGTATATAATTCAATTGAATTATTATACTTAATTCTATATATTGTAAATGTGTACATACATTGTAAAATATATAAATATAAGTATTTAATAAAATTATAGATATGTACTAAATAGTTTTAAAAAAATTAATTTTTACTAAGATTTCTGTACGGAATTCTAAATAAAAAAATGTTTTTTAAAAAAAAAACTATTTGAAAAAAATTATTTATTTTTATGCCATATATATACGTTAATACATACAGCGCGCTCACATTTTTTTAATTATTTATTCATACCAAAGCATATATATATACACACACACATAAGGTATCATGGGACACCATATGCAGAACCAAAATCGAAGGGGGTATTGTCCTAAGAAAATTCACAAATCTTACTACTACAGTGAGGGTTAAATTATTATGGAGTTTGCTAACCACTAACAATCTTTGGTCGAGATGGATGAAGCTATATACATGGCAAAGACAAATTTTTGGGTATTGCCTGTGAATAACAATGCATTTGGGACTTTTAAATCTATTTTACGACAACGTTACATAGCTGCAAAAATTATGAATCGAGTTATTGTTAATAGGGAGCAAAATGAGCTATGGTTTGACCTGGGGATTAATCATAAGTCTTTAGTGGACCTGCTTGGATGAAACAGAGTGCATTTGAGTAATTCAGTTAACAAAAAGGTGTGCTATATCATTCGTGACAGACAATTTCAACCCCAGCTCTTATCAGAGACTAGGGAAGTCTCAGCACAAATCATGCAAGCTAATTTAAGTACCGATGGCCTTACCGACCACTGAACTCTTGTAAACCGAAGGAAATTCGATTTCGCTTTGGTTTGGAACACCATTAGTCAACATCAACAAAGGGATGACAACTTTGTTTTAATATGGCATACCATGACAGCATGCAAATTCTCCTTTACAACGTATCTAGCATACATCAAGTATTTGCCTACAACTGATAGATTAGCAATTTGGGGATGAATGTGGAACAATGATGTTTACTATGTAATTCTAACAATGAATCTCATGATCAAATATTTTCGAAATGCAATTTTAGTACTTATTTGTGGAATAGGCTTTATCAGAAGATAGATCTACAACCCGGCATTGCGACTACGTAGGCGCAACGTTTCTCGAGCTTGAGGAGGAGCTTTCCACATAAATCGACTGCTCAACCCCTAGCTTATGTGGCAGTGTCCACTTTAACTCATCACATATGGTTAGAGCGAGTCCGCCGCCGCTTCGACAACAAGGCTAGTTCGGTGGAACAACGATTAAAGTTAACTGAAATTGATGTACGATTGCAGCTTGTAACAACCCAAAATTTAACCCGTAATAATTAATTAATTCATTAATTAATTAAATAATAAAATAACTTTGTGAAATTATCAGAATTGAGCCACGGGAGTTGCATCATTGTGTCTGTGGTAATTTTTTGGTCAATTTCCATATATAGAACGTGAGAATCTGAGCTAAAATGAATGAGATATGAATTAAACAAGACAACGAAAAGAAAAAAAATTATATGGCCAGGTCGACCGGCCGGTCGACCTGGACAAGGGGGCGGTCGACCCTCCGGTCGACCTGCCTTCCCTTTTTAGGGCGAACGAATGTTCGTTCGTTCAAATATTTAGCCGACTTTACACGTATTTTGCATTGTTTAAACTAATCTGGTCCTTCCATTCATGCATCCGATGGCTCCTATTCAGCCTATGACGTGGTTGCATCCTATTCAATCCCCAAATCCAACGGTCTGAGATCCACTTCTACCTCTATAAATAGAACCCTAGGTCTAACACTTTTTCTCATTCTAAGATTTTCTCCAATTGGGTTCACCTATTCAGGAAGGACCCTAAGCGAAATAATTTTCCAAGGAGGAAATCGTTTTAAATAAAAATATTTAACAACCCCAAGTGGATCCGTGAACGCCTAAAGGGAAGAGCTAAGGACCGGAGGTGAGTGATTGTAATTATTTTAAATTTCTTTAAGTAGTTTAAAATAATAGGGTTTCTAGTATTGTAGTTTTACTATGATTTTTGGAGTAACCTTTTTAGTAATTTATTTACAGTATTTAGAATTATTTTCAGTCTATTTCTTCTAGCTATTCTTTTCAGTTAATTTTAGTTTATTTTTGTTAATTATAGCTTTTCCATTTATTTATAGTATTTTAATTTATTTACTGTTATTTATGCGTTATTTACATCTTTTTCCTACGCTTTGGATTTTCTTCTATTTTCAGTTTTCTTTTATTTCTCCTTCTTCTTCGCGTATGGATTAGAATAGATTAAACGTGAAATTGGATTAAATTATAAGAAATTTGAAATAATGGAATATAAGATGTAAATTATAAGGACTGTAATATAAATGTAATTGGGCTGAAATTATGCCTAATTATGATATTAATTGGACAGAATTGAAGAGATTGGCCTAGTTATAACTTAGAATTATAACTAAAAAGAATAAAAGAAGAAAAGAAGCTTATTTTCACACTTAGACCTTGGGTTAAGTAATAAGCATGATTATAATGTAGGTTATAATAAGAAGTAGAACAAAATAAGGCTTATTTTAAGACTTAGGATAAATTAATAAGCACAGATAGTAAGAACAAGAGTAAAGGCTTATTTAAATAATTTATCTAAGTTAATAAGCAAAGAATTAAAGTAGGACCTGTACCAAATAACATTCCCCTATTATTTTCTATGGGTACGGTATTTCACATAAACCTGAAGTGAGACAAGGGGCATGCTTATGCTAGTAGTGGTAGTAATTGGTCAACATAGAGATGTTCAAATCACGGGGGATTTGGACAAGGGCGCTATTAGATATTGTTTGGATGATGGGCCAGTACCGGCAGCATTCCCCTATATTTTCTATGGACACGGTGTTTCACATAATCCTGAAGTGAGACGAGGGCCACGCTTATGCCGAGTTGAGGCAATAATACGACCCAATAGGTGGAGCAATAGGTAGCATGAGCATAGTGGCACTTACGCATGCGACTTCCATTTCGGTGCTCAGTAATCGCTATGAGTTCCAAGCGCTTAGTATGTGTGTCTTTCGTAGACACCATTGCCTTCTGTGTAGGGAGCTATGTATCGTCTAGTCCACAGTGGGTGCTTTGTGTATCTTTCATAGCTACCACTGGCTGTTGTGTACGGAGTTATATAGCGTCTAGTCTGCAGTAAGGTCTATGGAGTAGCAGGCCGATCAAAGGGTAGAACTAGGATTTCAGCCTAATTACAGGATTAGGAATTCAGCCTAATCAAAGCAGCTATCAAGGACAAGTGCAAACAATCAAAATTAACCAATCTTATCAATTGTAATAGTTTAATCGTATTTTCCAGTTTATCCCTTTCATATTTCCTTTGTTTCCTTTATATATACTAGAACTGTTGTAAGGTTTATTACTTTTACTTTGCTTTAAGATTCTAGTAATTACTATCATTCATCAGACTTTTAGTCTAACCCACTCCTCTATTTTCCCCTTTTTCTCCCCCCATAGGCAATCAGGGGCAAGGAAGATAAACCGCAGCTTCTTGGAGACTTGGAGACCCTATCATGTATTCCTTTTTTTTATTTCCAGCTTTTGTTCTTTTATTGTACTGGCACTGTATTGAGGGAAAGTTTGTGTTTGTACTCTGGTTTTTCTAGTGAGACTGAGATTTTATTTTCATAAGACAATTATATTTGGTATTTGGAACATATGTGGTTTGTCTGAAGTATTTATGAAGTATTAATTTTGAAAAACACTTATTTTTTTAATTACTTCCATTGTGTTATTATCTATCTATTTTTTCTTGTGAATTTTAGTCTCTGCTAGCTTTAGTTATACCTACAACGCACCACATCTTTTAGTGTGTCCTTTTGGGTATACTAAGGGGTGTGGGGTGTTTCACAACTGGTACACCGTTTCAAAAGGTGGAATTTGTCTTCGGTGGAGAGAGCGAAGTTGTTGAAATGGGGTATTGACTTGGAAGATTCTGGATAAGGGTTTTGAGATGAACGAGCTTCCTTTTTCTGAGGGTTTTGGTATTTCGTTATGGGCTGGGCTGGAAGTATACATGCTGGCGGTGGTGCATCATCTTATTACCCAATTTGTGGGCCGATGTTTATTTTTAATTTGGTTTAGTTTTGTTTTTCTGTTTGTGGAGATGTGTATTATTAACCGTATTAGAGTTGTTGTGCTATAGCGGATGTCGTGCTCTTTTTCCTTAACACAATGGTAAGGTTTTTTAAGAAGGCGAATCTTGCTATTTGTGGTTCTATTCGTTTATTAATAAAGAACCTTTCCTTTCAAAAAAATGTATTTTTGAAAATATTAATATTTATATATAATATGTATATGAACTAAAAACAATACTAATAATTTTGAGATGTATAATATATATATACACTTAACATTAATATATTAATATGAATTTGAAATATCTTGATATTAGATCTAGATCTAAAATTCAAAATTTGAAATTCAAATTTGATTTTATATTCAAGTCACTTGTAACAATATTTACAATTACTTTATATTATAATTTCCATTATACATACATACATATACATGCATACATACATACATACATACATACATACATACATACATATATATATTTATATATATATATATTCACATATACACACATATATAAACATTCATATTTTTAATATTATTTATAAAATTATATATATATATATATTATACAACGCATATGTATATAAAGGGGCTGACATGTCCATTGCGGCGTAAATCCCAATCTATGCATGGGCATGTTAAACCACGCACATGACTTATGTAGCACGTGCACGTGCACAGATATATGTATATGATACACATATTGTACTATATAATCTACAAACATAATAATAATTAAAACCTTACTTATAAATAAAATAAAATAAAATATTGATTTCATTTAAAATAAATTTAGACTTCATAGGCCCAATAAGATCCAAATGGAAAAAAAAATTTGGAATTTTACACATTTACCCCCACTGGGTGCTGGCACAATTTCAATGTTCTTCTCCAGCTCCTTCGGCATGAAAACCTCACGATTATAGGTCAATACATCTATGTCATTACCAAAACCCTCGATCGCTATCTTTATAGCGTCGACGTCCCTGACATCGATGCTGAAGGCACCAACATCGACGTAGGACGAGTATACCCTAATTAGGGTTACAGCTTCATTGTGGTTGGGGTGGCTGTGCATAAGGATGGAGATTTCGGAGGTGCAATAGTGGAAGTGGAGTGTGTGGCGAGTGAGAGTCCAATGCAGGAGTAGCCATCGGATATGAATATGTGCCACGATTTGATCGGAGCTGTAGTTGATTTCAGTCAAAGGAAAAGAATCAAGGAAGTAAGTAAGTCAAAGGTAAGGATGTTGGTGGAGAAGTTGAAGGCGAGGAAGGGGTGGAATTAGGGATTTAGGAAATTTTCGAGGACCCTTTTTTAACTAAAACTACAAAGGTTTGCAGCGGCTCTAGGCCATTGCAATATTGTAACATCCAATAGCCATTGCTACATCTTTTGTAATGGCTTTGGGCCATTGTAAAATTGCAATGCCCAGAGCCATTGCGAATTTGCCACATAGCTGTATTGCAAATTGCCCATATGGTGTAGTGTTATTTAATAAATAATATTTTGTATGTTTACACGAATTTTTTGTAACTTAATGCATCTACTAAGAAGTATCATATAGTATACTCCCACTATTTCCTTCATTATTATAATAGAATTCGAAATAAGAAGCTTCATTCAACTACTTTTTACGGGAATTTATTTCATATAGTGAAGTTTTACAATCGAATGTTTCAGATCAAATATCTTCAACTCTAAGAAATAACCTTTTACTCATTCCATATTAAGTACATTTTAGTACTTTATACAATTATCATTTTCAATGTCTCTTTATGAAGCAGAGGTGACCATTTACTCTCTTCATCCCAACTATGCATAAATTACATTCACTCTTGAGCATTCGTTTTGCTTTCCAAATGGTCGAACCATTCAAAAGGAAATCCTTTACTACAAGACCTTAACGAATTCTTTAAAAATAAATGCATTCAATCATCCTTAACATTTAAGGATATCAAATAAGTTGCACTTCACATAAACTAATCAAATTAACCTTTCAATAATCGAACTCCTAGGAATAAATTGTAGCTTTTGGCCTAATGCAATATTCAACGCAACTAGAACCTTATTGTAATCAATCGTATTGAATATACGATCTCTCATTATGGTTTACTTGCATACTCCGAATGAACTAATTTCACTGAAGTTTCATACATTACGAGTCGCAAGTCTTCACCTTATAACATTTATATGTGATCGAATATGGATCAAATATTAATATTCTTGCATTGTTTTTAGAGTTTAAAACTCGTAGAAGACAATATACAGTCTCGTACAAATAAATACTTAAACGATAGAGGCATGAATGTTTTAGTGATTGTATAATTTGGCTTTTGCGTGGGTTATGAAGTGATGACATGCTAAAGGATTTATTATTAAGTATATTTTATGTCTGCCTCAATCCAATGTAGTTTGTTTGTATATTTTAATAGATAAACATTTTAACAATTATATTAGCTGTATAAATTTATTGAAGTATATTATTTTGACTTTATATAGCATATATTCTTACAATATTAGATAGGTTAAACGTTACATTTCATTTATCTAGTATAAGCCCCCACTAGACCTTTATGTTTCACAAAACAATAAGGAAACATAAATATCTTTCGATTTCTCTTGTGGGTATTAGGAGTCGTTTGCCTTGCGGTTCTGAATTTGAAGAATATTAACAAATCATATGCCCATATGTGATGGATAACACCTTATCGGTTATATCATATACAACTCACAACCCTTGGTATTTGTCCTATGCTCATCTTGAGCTTGAGGAATATCAACAAATCAAAAGATATTACTCACTCGTACCCACCATTTCACGATGGCCTAAATATAAATGCATGTGCCCTGAGGAATATCAAAAATACGTGCATGTATCATGCCTTGTTTAGTCAATATGTTAATAGTATTGCACATAACATCTCCAGCTTAAGGAATATCAATAGGTAAAGAGAATGAAAGTAATTTATTAACATATGAATGGAGGACAACATTTATATAAGAGATTCATAATCTTTAATATATTTTTTTGGATGATATCGATTTAGGAAATAATGATTTCTTTTGAAATACCTCATGATTCAAGTGTCAAACAAATCTAAAATAATGATATGTATTTATTCCTGAAACCTAAGTTGGGTTTCTTACAATTCCACTTTATTTCATTAAATAATATTTAATTTAATTAACTAAATAATATTTAATTAATTTAATTAATTAAATAATATTTAATTAATTTAATTAATTAAATAATATTTAATTAATTTAATTAATTATTTAATTAACACTTATTAATTTAATTTAAATTTCAACTATTGAATTTTAATTTATTCATCATTAACAATTTAAGATGAATGTAAACTATAACTAGGCCTATCGATGGTATGGGTTTCGGTCCAAGCCCAGCATGAACCCACCCTATTAATGCGGGTACGGGTTTTGCCTTTTACTATCCAAGCCCGACCCAGGCTCGACCCGATTACTATTAGGGTTGGGTATGGTTTTATCAAAACCTTACCCAATTGGGCCCGACCCGACTATTAGTTTTCCGTCATATCAAAATATGAGTGTGTATGCTCTTTATTTACCATTTTTTTTATTTACATGTAGATGTTTTTGCATACTTTTGTTGCGAACTTGATTACATCACCATCCAATTTATATGTTAACATTGTTTTTATACAAATTTTACTAAAGTTGTAATATTAAAATATGGTTTTAGCATAAATATTCTAAGCTAGGAATACGGGTTTTACCTAACGACATAAATAGCCCGAAGAGCCAGGCTCAGGTATTGGTTTGAAATTCCCTATATGTTCAGGATGGGTTCGGGTTTTAATTATTGTAATCGGACTCGGGTCCAGATTTTATGATACTCGGACCGAACCCAGCCCAATGACAGGCCTAACTATAACATATATAGTAATTTTATACATATATCATTATACATAAATTAGTTTAACAATGTTTACTAATTTATTAATTTTATTATTATTTACCATAAAATTTTTAACATAAATACACGTATATCAATTAATCTAGTTAATTAATATATGAATTTCAAAATCATTTATTAATTTTCAAAATAGTTTTGAAAAATATTTTATAACATTATACTATTCCTTTTATATTTTAACTTAAGTTTTAAATATAATTTTAAGTTTCTAAACTGAATTTTGAAAATTAGCCCAATTTTCAAAATCATTTCGGACCTATATATTAGGGATAGCCTTTAGGCTTACTTCATCCTTTGGACAAGGCTAGTAGCTAGGTAGGATGTGCTTGATTACCCCATCTCAATCTTAGACATTACCTCTCTAGAAATCAGTAGACTTTAATAAGTATAATACTGCTAATTTAGACCACATAGACCGTTAAGTCTTTGATACCATTGAATGAACTGGGTGGGCTGCAATGGGTAAACATGGTAGATTAAAAAAATATCATATTTTTGGATCTATTGGGCCTATGAAATTTAAAGTTAGAATTAGATCCAATCTAATTAATTTAAATTAAGTCATATTTTATTTTATTTTTCCGATTTATTAAATCAATGAATTTAATTAAAGATATTTAATATAATTCATGAGTATATCAATATGCACTCATGTGTGTATAACATGCATGTGCAATATGACACAAGGTGTACATGGTTATATATATATATATAGACACCCACACATTGTGTGTGTTAGGATTTACATTCAGTATATATAATTAGCTTTTACATATATGCTAATAGCTTGAATAAAAAATTTCGTAACTAATATATATATATATATATATATATATGTGTGTGTGTGTATTGTTAATTTTTGAATATTTAATTAAAATTATTTGTAAATAGATATTAAATAATATTTGACTAAGTCTTTACTTTTAAATTTCAAATTCAATATATCAAATTTTACTTAGTAAATAAGATTTATATATAAAGCTAGATCTAAAAATTTAAAATTCAAAAATATCATTACTTTAACTTTAGAATATTTTAAATTATATATATATATATATATATAAATGTATATATATATATATATATCTATGTGTCTATATATATATATATATTAAATCTTAATTTTTGAAAGTAAATATGTTCATATATTTATATAAATGTTTATTTTTATTAAATATTATATATTAAAATTGTATTTAAAAATATATTTATGTATGTATATTATGGCAATGAAAATTTAGTTTTTTTAAACCGAAAATAAATATTTTATTATTTATAAAATGCAGAATAAAAAAATTTGTATTTAATTATATAATATATTAATTAATTAAAATTGTATGGTCGAAAAAATAATTTAGAAAAAAACTAAATTTTCAAAAACATTTTAACAATATATTTACATAGTAATTTAAAATTTTAGTTTACAGATATTAATGTTCAAATTACTAAACAATGTTTTAAATTTAATAAATTATGTTTAAAAAAGTATTTTTTTAACTATTATTGGAACATCTTTTACGCAATTTTTATTTTATCATTTGCTAATTACGATAAATATATGATGATATACATAGATCAAATACTGTACATATTAAACTAATTTAAGTTGGCAATCTATTACATGTATGGGAAATGTGATTTATAACAGATATAATATAAAATGAACACTATATATAAATAAATAAGCAAACTGAATTATACCTTAAAGATGATACCATAGAAATATACGTTGATCCAAACAAACTTCTTAGATCTATCAGATTTGCACCCTTCTTTGCAAGGAATAGGCACCAGATATGATTATATTTAATTAATTGGATGTGTTTGAGGTAAGAGATGGAGAGCAAGGGAAAGGATGCTTGTAGCCTAAGGGAGAAGAGAGTGGAAGCTAAAAGATATCCAAAATAATGAAGCCTTGGTTCACTTTTATAATGGGACTTTAACCAAAATATCCCAAAACTCTCCCATACCAAATCAACAATCAATCTGCTCTTCCCTCTTTATTTAGCCTACCAAAGCAAGGCCCCTAAATGAACAAAAACCCTAGTAAACCCACTAGTAAATTATATTATCTAAATCCAATTTAAATCATTATCAATATGGTATATCGATACGCACATATATAACTTTTATATACATGCCCAATAAATTACTAAGTGCACCCGAACAATTCTAAAAGCAACTCCATTTTACTAATAACACCCCATATAATAAAGTATAATAATAATAATCAATATTTCAAAAATAATAATTAATCAATTTTTTTAAATTAACATATAACTATTATAACTCAATTAAATCAAGCGTTGTTTCAAAGACTAAATAGATTCAGTTATGTGACTCACAAATGTGAATTTAGTCAGCGATTAATATTTAACAATTTAAATACTAGTATTTACACGCCACCTTAACTAGTAGTATGATAGTTTGACTTAATTCATCGCTTACAAATCTCATTGGAAAAATACAATTTTACAAATTCGAACAGTACCTAATTTTAGTAACGATTGTTTACATAAATTCTCTTCGTCAACACTATATAGTTTAGGACATGGAATTTTGTTGGGGTCAAAATTCTAATATCATCCACATTCAACTTGTTAGTCCATAAACAAACTCCTTGGTTCAATAATAACATTTATGATTAATTATACTACTCTAGATAGTGATTTTGACTTTGATTTGACTAAATTTGATCGTGATACTAACCTCGTACAACTAAGGAGGCAAATTCCCTATTGAATAATTTTTCACTTCCAATGCTTCCACTTGGACCCAATTATTGTTGTTCAATGAATGCCATGCCATGATTTAATTATTATTACAGTGGAACTTCCACACTGAAGTTCAACAACATTCTCAAAGCGAGAGAACTATGTAATAGCATCACACAAGATTTCATATTTAACCTAGTTGTTATTAACTAATAAGAAACTCTCGGACGAGTCATTCCATAGTTATCTAATAATTATTAGTATGTAACCCCTTGGTGCCCTCAGTGGCCATGAGTAAAACATTGCCAAACATTTGGAAAGTGTTATGAACTCTGGCCCCAACGATGCATCGTAATCCTTTCTCGAAGCATCTTGATTAGGAATATTTAAAATAATATGTTATTATATATTGTGATAATTTTCTCATGACTTCAACTCTTTGTAACAATTAGCACATAACATAATATTATATATTTTCTAATTAACATACTTTAATTAAATTTCCTAATTAATTATATCATTATATGACAAAGTATATATTAGAAATCATACATCGTTATTTTGAACAAGATTGGTTATCGAGTTAAATAAATGTAATAAATTTATAACTGCCCTTAGCGCATACCCTTAACTCTATCAGATTATAGTCTAGTGTCACTTTACCCTTCACGTAAGTACTATGGACCATTCCAAATTATTGAGAGAATAGGTGTTGTTGCCTATAAGTTGCAGTTGCCAGAGAATGCCCAGATTCACCCTATGTTTCATGTGTCCTTTTAATTAAGAAGATAGGATCAAATGTTATGATTCAGTAAGAGGTACCTAGTTCTTCAAAAACAAGAGTTGAGGAGCCTGAAGAGATTCTAGATTAGAGGATGATACCTAGAAGTAACAAGGCCGTGATACAAATATTAATGAAGTGGAAAGGAAGATTTACTGAAGCAACATGGGAAAATTATTGAGATATTATTAAAAGATTACCTAAATTGGACCTTGAGACAAGGTCTGTTTTTAAAGGGGGAGAGTATTACATTCTCTTCTAGAATATGCATGAGAAAAGGCATAGGCAACAATAGGCAAGTGGTCAGAGAGGGAGTTCGTCGGCAAGTTCATCAGAGGTGGTTGGTGGAGTGAAGAGAAGGGCCGCTGTAGAAAATAAAAGAATGAATAGCTGAATTGAATGGGGATTGATGCATATGCATGTTTATGCATGTGTGCACATGCACATATTATGTAACTTGCATGAGGAAGCATGCATAAGCAAGGGCAAATATAGTCATAAGAAAAGGCTTATAAATAGCCATGTATTCAGCCATGAATGTGTGCATTGTTTTTGTGTAAACTTTATGAAGCAATTTCAATAAAATTATAACTCTTTCTCTTCATATTTTTTATCATAGTCTTGTTCTTGCTATGCAGTTTATTTCCCTCAATTCTGTGATGTATTCCTTTTTCTTGCATTATCTTTTTCTGTTATCTATCTCTCCTTCATCTTAATGCAATACTTCACCTTAGCTACTTCAATAACTTGCAAAACCCACCCTCATATCAACTAGATCAAGGCAAAAAAAAGGACTCCACCAATACTAGTGTCTCTTTGCTTGATAATAATAAAGTTTTGATAAGCATTTATTCTAAAAATTGTGAATTTTAATGTGACTAATCATAATCTCCAATTGTTTGGTAATGTAATGCCCTAAACTTTGCAATTTGGTTAAATAATTGCACTACAACAAATATACCTTATTACAATAACTAAACAAGTTGTAATATGTGTTTTGCAATGTTTTGGCAAATGTTGTTCTAGACAAAGTTGTAAAGGGTCGTCGCCTTCACAATGTTTTATAGATGTTGCATAAACAATTATATAGAATCAACTACAACTATTTTATGATGGAATCAACTAGAACTATTATACGTTGCAAACTATGTTTTACAACTTTTACAGGTCTTGAGTCCAAGTATTCAAAAATAAAAGGCAAATAACTGGAAAAGTTTGGTAGTACTTATGCAATTAAAATCCCGCTAAAGCCCTGCAAAATCATTGCTATAGGGCACAACACTCTTCAGCTACTACGCTATTTCAATTCAGCACTATTAAATAGTAGATCCATTTTAAGCCCCGCTATTTTCCTCTACACGCGCTAAATCAATGCTTGTTAACACTCGCTTTAGCAACAGTAATATACAATGATTGATTTGAGTTGTTTTCTTTTAAATTAAATCAACAAAGTTAGGTTAAAGACCTAATTTTAAGGAATAAGTGCTCGATATAAGTTAGAAATCTATTGTAGTCTTCAAATCTAGTCTGCATAAATCATGATATTCCTTAGTTTTGTTATATAAGGTTAAAACATATATATTTTTTCTTATGCAATTAGTGTGAGAACAAGAATAAATTAACTTTAAATATTTGGTTTTATATATAATGAAGCGTTTTGCACCTCCATTATTTTTCGCTATATCCTCGCAATAACTTTTTGCACCTCCACCACTATAGAACCGCTAAGCACTTTAACTGCACATGGTAGTACATAAGATATTTTTGGTATTCAGACATAACTTAAGCATTCTTTGATAGAAATAACAAAACATAACTACGCATGAAGTAGGAATAGAATACACATGCATAAATACATCCATGCCAATAAAAGAACAAACAATTAAAGACATCTAATACCCATGTAAAAATAACACAAACAAACACTACATCAAATAATTATTTCATAAGTCCCATGTCGCCTACATCATTACATACACAACCCGCTGCCTTCACCTTGATAAATATCATATCATCTTGTTGCATTCAGAACCTGTTGTCTTCACAATCTACTTATTTTAGCCATCCAATGCCATAACAACCTACTACCTTCATCTTGCTAAAAATATCGCCACCTCTTACAATAAGAAAAATAGCAAACCATATCTCAACAACAACCAAAATCACTCAAACAATCATATAACAAGTGATCGATACATACACAACAACCTCAATCTCAATAATCTATGCAACAACTTCTGAACAATATTCAATTCATTTACACAACAACTTCAACTTATCTTATCATATATAAAATAGCAAGAAAAACCAAACTTTTCACCGCCTTCATCTAACACCAACTGTTCATCACAAAGCATCACCATGTAAGTTTTATTTCTTATGTGACCTATGTTATTATTGTGCACCAATTTCATTTAAAAAATTAATTAAAAGGCATTTTAATTTTTGATGAAAAAATTAAGATTGTTATTAATAATTATACTAGTCCAAAAGTCGCCTCAGAATATATATAGACCCCTTCTCTATTTGGAGTAATGATATTGCAAAATTAAAACGTTCTTTTCCCCATTTTGTATTTAAGGGATCAGTTCTAAAATGTTTTTAAGTCTAATAATTTTCTATAAAAGGAGAAAGGAAAAGAAAATGCAAAAGGGTCTCCATTATCATATCTGAGGAAAACGACTGAAGATTAGTATTAATGCTTCTTCCTAAAGATGTTTTCACTTCAGTACTATAAAATTTAAATTCCTTTACTATTTTATTTTCAATCTACAAATTCTGGAGTGATTCTATTCTAACTAAAGTTGGAAATTTTTACCATATTACCATTTACCAATCATTACCAACTGGTATGAAATAAAGTCGTACCGAAAAGCTGGTAACCACTTTGATTAGTATGATTTATCGAACCATAAAAATATATGTGATTCGATAATGGTAATCAACTACTAAGAATGGTAATTACGATACCTACCACATATGTTAACCACTGTATATTCTTTTATTTTATTATATTATTTTAGTATATAGCATCTAACATTTTATTAATGATTTAATAAAAAAATCTAGAAAAAGACTATTATGACATTAGATTGAATGTAATTCTTATCATGCATTAAAACAAGAATATGATTTCATACAATATTTTAGCTTCTTCCATACGCTTTCTTGTATGTTTGATTACACAAAATTAAACTGATAAATAATCATATATTAAACAATAAAAAAATTTAATATTTACTTTTTCTAAATGAAATATTGTAAATAAATAAATATCGTAACTATAAATGGTAAAAACTTATTGCCGATACCAACCACATACTGAAGTATTGGTTTTCCGATTACTTTAGTCAGTGATGGTATGACTTTTCAATTACCATGTAAAACGGTATGATAATGATTTCGAGTATAAATTTTTGGCACCGAACCAAATTCAGCCCTAGTTCTAATTGCAAAACGTATTATGATCTTGTTAATCTCTTTCATTTGGTATATCAGATCAATCGTAAATTCGTATAAGATGCAATTTTTTTTATGAAATTGATTTTTAATGGTTCATATAAAAACTATACAGATTTGACTAATTTATGTATAAATATATTTTTTATAATTTGCGTTGAAAGATTTAAAAGGATAATTTTTTCTCTATTATGCATGTGCATAGATGTTAATCAATCTATTTTCCATGAAGATGTAAAATTGAAGACCTTCAACCAAGATGCATCAAGTTATGAATTATATGCACACTCTCCTTTTGATATGTTGGGTCTAATATAACTAAGTTTGTGTGAAATTTTGGTTCAAACTAGATCATGATCGAGAGTTTTGATATTTTTATATATGCTGCATTTTGAATCGTTTATTATTCGCTACGGTTTATTGTATATTTTTTATAAATAATTTAAACTATATAACATTATATGTAACATTGATTGTTGTCAATTTCTATCAACTTTGAATTGTAACTGCCACTTTATTAAAATGAATTTTGTGATTTAAAGTCAAAATTATGTTTTACATTTGATAAATAATGTACAGTAATTTTACCAACTTTAATTGCAACTATAGTTCATTATGTTAATTTATTTGTTTTAGTGGTTCTGTTTGTTTCTGCCCAATGGTGATACAAATTGATTTTCATGAAATTACGTTTTTACATTTAATAAATTATGAATGATAATTTTACCAACTTTAATTGCCATTATGATTTATTAAGTGAATTTATTAATTTTAATAGTTTAGTTTGTTTCTGGCCAACAGTAATACAAATTGATTTTCTTGAAATTACATTTTTACATTTGATAAATTATGAATGGTAATTTTACCAATTTTAATTGCCATTATGATTTATTAGGTGAATTTATTTATTTTAACGATTCAGTATGTTTCTGCCCAACGCTGATACAAATTAATTTTCATGAAATTACGTTTTTACATTTAATAGATTATGAATGGTAATTTTACCAACTTTAATTGCTATTATGATTTATTAAGTGAATTATTTATTTTAACAATTCAATTCATTTCTGTCCAATGGTAATATGAATTGAATTTTATGCAAGCAACTATTATGATAGGATTGAAATATAAATAAGCATTTTATTATTTATTTCAGTAATTACTGTTAGTCCCTATATATGCAGTGATTTGATGTTGTTATACTATTTGTGGAGCTACAGTTGATAATAGTAAAATTTCATCTTTTCCAAATCTAACTGGGCATTGAATAATGTTCATGCTCAAATCTGTGGAATATTACCATTGAATGAAATTAATTTTTCCATTTGGAAAGAGCAAATCTCATGATTATAAAAAGTACTATTACAGCTGTTATAAGAGGAGGTATTCCTGAAAAGGATGAATGCAAATAATTTTTCACTACAAAACAGTATTTAGCTTCCGTTGAAGAGTAGTTTAAAAGTACTTCTAAGACTAATATAAGTACTCTCATAATGAAAATGCTTACATGTGAACATATCATGATGAAAAATGATACGGCTGTAAAATTAAACAGTATGGATAAGGCATTTTTCAAAGATTTTTTTAGTTCATTTCATTATGGCTTCTCTTCCTGCACAATTTGGTTCTTCCAAGATCAATTATAATATGCAGAAAGAAAAGTAAAAAATGAGCGAATTAATTGCTATGTGGGTCGAAGAAGAAGAAAGGATTACGGTTGAGAAACCTGACTATGCACACATTGCTGTTCAAGGCCTAAAACGGAAAAATAAGGACAACGACAAAGATAAAAATAAAGTGAATATTGCTATTGGTATTAACAAGACTAGTATACATAGTAAAAAATCCATGCATACTCCTAAGTGTCTACTGTAAGAAGAGTGGACACATGACGAAGGACCGTGTAAAGTTCAAAGATTGGCTCTCTAAAAAGGGTAATGATTTAAATTTCATGATTTGTGAAATCTTTTTAGTTGATGTTCCCTTAAATATGTGGTGAGTTGACACTGGTGCCTCTGTGCACATTACGAACTCATTGCATGGATTCTATTCCATGAGGATGCTTCAAAGGGAAGAAAAGAAAACTTAAAGTTGCTGACGGGTTAGAAGCTGAAATCGAAACTGTTGGAACTCTTTGTTTAGTTTTGAAGAGTGGCTTTATTTTTTATTTACAGGATGTAGTTTATATTGCTAGTGCGATTACGAATTTAATTTTTGTTTCTAGACTTGATGCATGTGGCTTTACATTTTAGTTTGAAAATAAAGAGTTGAAAATGTATCGAAACTCTAAGTTTGTTGGTTTTGGATTATTATGTGACAATCCATATAATTACGTTTGAATTCTTTCTTTTGTGAATCTCTGCTATCTATGAATATTACTAGTGTTAATCATAAACATGAGTCAAGAGAAATCGTGATGTTAGGAATTCTTCCAAATTATGGCATCATAGGTTGGATCATATTTCAAGAGATAGAATGCAACGTCTCATTAGAAATGAAATTCTCCTAGCATTAGATTTTTCTTGATTTTGAGAACTGCGTAGAATGTGTTAAAGGAAAATTTATCAAGGAAAATAAGAAAGGAACGGCTCAAAGTAGGGGGCTATTAGAAATTATTCATACTGATATATATGGTTCTTTTCCTACTCTAGGTATTAATGGGAAAATATCATTTATTACTTTCATTAATGATTATTCTCGCTATGGTTATGTGTATCTGATTAATGAAAAACCGAAAGCACTAGATAAATTCAAATATTTAAGGCTAAAGTTGAGAATCAACATAACCTTAAAATTAAAATAGTGCAATCAAATAAAGGTAGTGGATATTATGGTAGATACACCGACCTTGGTCAAGTTTAGGCCAATTCGCTTTAGTTCTTCAAGAAAAGGTATTATTCATCAGTACTCTATGCGGGGAGATCCTCGATAGAATGAAGTTGTTAAAAGACGCAATTGTACACTAATGGATATGGTACAATGTATGATATGCAATACTACATTGCCAGATTTTTTGTGGGCAGAAGCTTTAGAAACAGCTACACATATTCTAAATCGAGTTTCAAGTAAATCTGTTTCAAAAGCACCTTATGGACTGGTAGAAAATCGCAATTAGGGTACTTGCATGCATGGGGCTATCTTGCTGAATCAAAAGTCTATAATCTACAACTAAAGAAACATGATTTCAGAACCATTAGTTGTTATTTTATTGATTACCCAAAGAGATCCAAAGGTTTTAAATTTTATTGCCCATCACATGCTATTAGAATAGTAGAGAGTAGACATGTTGTATTTTCTGAAGATAATAACGTAAGTGAGAGTAATATAAATAGAACAGTAAACCTTGAATAAAATCGGACTTATGTTCCAATTACGATAATTCGAGAGGTTACAAATTCTATACCTCTTGTTCAAGAGGCTAATGAAGAAACCCATGTTCATGATGTTTCTAATGTTGGTGAAGCTCTTATGCTGCCATTAGAAACCATATGAATATCATAAAGAGAGAGAAAATCTGTCATACCTGATGATTATATCGTATACCTTACTGACGAAGGATGTGATATAGGTAATGGAGATGATCCTATCTCATTTAAGCAAGCCATTATGAGTGATAAATCATCTAAATGGTTAGAAGCCATGAATTATGAGATGAAATCTATGGAAATTAACGAAGTTTGGGATCGTGTTGACTGTTGAGTTACCCATCGGGGTTAAGCCTGTAGGCTATAAATAGGTCTAGAAAACTAAAACTGAGTCTAAAGCTAACATTGAAAGATTTAAAGCCAGACTAGTAGCTAAAGGGTTTACATAACAAGAAGGTGTACATTTTGATAATACATTTTCTCCTGTCTCAAAGAAAGATTCATAAGAATTATTCTAGCCCTCGTAGCTCATTATGATTTAGAACTACATCAAATGGATGTGAAAACTACATTTATAAATAGTAAATTGTATGAAAAAGTTTTTATGGAACAACCTGAAGGGTTTGTTGTAGAAGGCAAGGAGCATATGGCATGTAGGTCAAATCATTAAATATATGGGTTAAAACAAGCTTACGATAGTGGTATCTCAAGTTTGATGAGGTTATAACTGAATTTGGATTTGAAGAAAATACAATAGATCAATGCATATACATCAAGATTAGTGAATGTAAATTTATCTTTCTCATTTTGTACATGGATGATATTTTATTAGCAAGTAGTGATTTAGACATGTTATACGAGACAAAACATTTTCCATCAACTAAGTTTGAAATGAAGGATCATGGTGAAGCCTCTTATGTTATAGGAATTGAAATTTACCAAGGTCGGTCTGGTGGGATCTTAGGCTTATCTCAAAAAGAATATATTGAGAAAAGGCTTAAGAGATATAACATGCACAATTGCTTTACAAGTGTTGTTCCTATCATCAAAGGTAACAAATTCAGCAAGTTTCAATGTCCTAAAAATGAAATAGAACATGCTCAAATGAAGCAAATTCCTTATTATTTGGTAGTAGGACTATGTATGCTCAATTCTGTACACGTCCTAATATTGCATTTGCAGTTAGTATGCTTGGTTGATACTAAACTAATCCAGGAATGGAACATTGGAAAGCTGTGCCAAGAAAGTTTTATGCTATTTGCAAGGGACAAATGATTATATGCTTACTTACAAGAGATCAAATAACCTGGAAGTTAATGGTTATTCTTATTCATATTTTTTGAATGTGTCGATAGTAAGAAATCCACATCAGGTTACATATTTATGCATGCAGCGGACCAATTTCATAAAAGAGTGCTAAGCAGTCTATAAGGGCATCTTCCACAATGCAAGCAGAATTTGTGGCATGTTATCATGATATTGGTCAAGCGGTTTGGTTAAAGAAATTTATAGCAGGACTTTAAGTAATTGATAATATTGCAAGACCACTCATCTTATTTTGTGATAACGAAGCTGTTTTTTTCTTATCTAAGAATAACAAATCAAGTGGTGCATTTAAGTAGGTTGACATCATATATCTTATTGTTAGAGATAGAGTCAAAGATGGTACTATTATGATACAATATATTAATATAAGAGCTATATTGGTTGATTCTCTAACAAAAGCGTTTCCACCCACTCTTTACAAAGATCATGTTGCCACATGGGTTTAGTTAATGTATTATAATTTGGTGTGGCAAACTATATATAAAGCTATGTACTAAGTCTTTAAATATGTATTGACTTTGAATTTATAAATTTGCTTAATATGATGCGCATAATTTTATTTAATCCAAGCAAATTACTTATGAGGACCGAATGGATATTATTAACAGTTGTTAAAAAGAGTACCAATGTTATAAATAATAGGGATAAAATAACAACATTTGTTATTATGATTACATTAGTTTGGTTTGGTATTTATAACTGAATAGGTTTAGGATTAATGAAAACTATATTAGCCAATTTTGAATGTGCGATTTATTATGTTATAACATTACGAACAAGTGGGAGAATGTTAGTTTTATTTGTTATGTGGGTTATGTTATTATTGTGCACCAATTTTATTTGAAGAATTAATAAAAAAACATCTGAGTTTTCGATGGAAAAATTCAGATTGATATAAATAATTATACTGGTCCCAAAGGTTGCCTTAGATAATGCAACGAATGCTTTTTCGACTCCCAAATGTCGACACTAATATATCCACGGTATTCACATGCCGAGCACCCAAGTACCGGAAAGGTAGTGCGTTGGGGTAAAATAAAAGAAGAAAAGAAAATGAACAAAAAAGAAGAGAACACAATATCATAATCTCACAACGGAACGGTAACATATAATATCAAACTGATACTTTTACAAAAGAAAACTATATAGATACAATAATTAGAGTAAACCAACCTATCATCAACCTGGACCATTATAACAACATGTACTCACAATTGCTGTATAAAAATAAACAAAGTAATGCAGTGGAAAAAATCTACGATAGCTAATCATGCAGCTCCTTTCTCCAAGAGCTCCAATGATCATCAACGAAATATGGAAATATACAAGGGGCTCACCCAAGCATTATAAGAAGAATAACACCCGGATCAGTCCGGTAAACCAGCATGAGAAAACTCAAGTAATTTGAATTACTATATTTGTTAAAACCTTTTAAAGAATAAAGGTATCTCGTAAGACCATGGCGCAAATAAACACGAACATGTTTTTACCTTCTGATAACCGAACCATTTTATTGGAAAATTTAGTGATATTATAATAATGTCAAGGGTGTTCAATATAAATATAAATCATAACTGAAATGGTTACATTGGTTACATTTAACAGCATATCTAGGTATACAAACAAAATTGCTAAGGTATGTTCGTATAAATTGATTTTCGATGGAGACCTCCCCAGTATACTTGTAGCCCATACTGAGACCGATCACCTATGACAAGGATCGTAAACTACCTTTCGAGCGTCGTATATCTCTAGATAAAATATACCATAAGGCAAACAAAACCAGCCCATGCCCTAACACGTGAACCGAGTATCATCAACTCCCTGTGTGCAACATATTGATAAGCATACTCTAAATAATGGAGTTGATGTACCCCTATTGGGTTAGTTGAACACAGGTCCATGCATTCTACTCTGTTTCTAGTCATTTTCTGATGTCGAGGCTACGTTCGGCATCTTCGCACGAGTTTTCAACAAAACTCTATCAAATAATGAATCCTACATGGATCCCATCATCTCAATAGATTTCGAAACCACACATGGTTTTCATCATTCCACCTCCAAATCATAAAACCCGTATAATAGTTTTGGAGTGATATTTCGTTAGTAAAACACTTACCGATCCCGGACTCTTCAAAACCAATCGATGAATTTCAGGTTAAACTCAATTTTGGTTCTTTTAGAAGTAATTGAAAGCTCGTACCAATACTCCTCCCCGTGGGTTCTTATTTGTATAAATCCACGAAACATTCTGTATACTTCCTAAGTTAAGTTTAGTCAAGATCGGTAGTCGACTAATTGACTCGAGTCTTGAACGCTTGCTTATGGGAATCAAGGTTCCACACTTTACACATTTTCGACCTTTATGCTTAACTATTCCTCGGTCTAGAAGAATGCCAATAGGTTAGAGCTCTATTGCTCCATCCCTGCCTAAATATCAGTCTTGACTCTCACAAATATATAAGCTTACTCTTTCGACTTTTGGTGTTAAGCATATTAGTACTAACATCCCATAAACAATTAAACTAAGGTCATTGCATAGTTGTTACTTATCATCCAAGTATAATCAACTCATGTAAACGGCTTTTAATCCCTTTATAATTAATTTATCCTTTATTAATTAAAACCCATTTTATGAGTAAAACATCCTTTTATCTAATAAAACTTCTTTTATAATTTAAGACTTCCTTTATTAATTAATACGCTTTTATTAATTAAAACTTCCTTTATATATTTGTATAAATATATTAGATTTCTCTTTATAAAAGATATATACTTGTCTTTATAAATTTAACTATTCATTTATTCTTTTAATACATAAAAAGTATTCATATACTTATTCCAATGGTATAAGTGTATTCACAAATTGATTAACAAGTTTTACCTATTATGAAATATATTCAAAGAGATTTAAAACAATTACTACCAAAATATTGTTATAATAAACTCCTTTTCTTTTATAAATTAAACATATAACATTTTCTATCTTTTTATAAAATATTTCAATACTTGTTATTATCTTTAAAATTCCATTGTTAAAGATTTATAATATTTCTTCCAAAATATAATTCAAGGGTCTAAAAACAACTATTGCTAAAAAAAATTGTTTACCATAAACCCTAACCCATTTCATTTAATCATTATCTTTAAAACTCTCCTTTTAAAGATTTAATTACATTTAAGGGTTAAAGACAAGTGTTGCTAAAAACAATTGTCACCAAAAATCCAAACAGTTTATACTTTGAATAAAACTCCCTTCTTAAAGATTTATTTATACTAAGGGTTAAAGACAAGTGTTGATCAAAACATTTGTCACAACAAACCGAAACATTTTTTGCTTTGAAAACATTCATCTTTAACACTCCCTTCTTAAGGATCTATTTATATTTAAAGGTTAAAGACAAGTGTTGCTCAAAACATTTGTCAAAACAAATCCAAACATTTTATACTTTGAAACATTCCCCTTTAAAACTCCCTTCTTAAAGATTTATTTATATTTAAGGGTTACAGACAAGTGTTGCTCAAAACATTTGTCACAACAAACCCAGACATTTTATACTTTGAAAACATTCCTCTTTAAAACTCCCTTCTTAAATATTTATTTATATTTAAGGGTTAAAGACAAGTGTTGCTCAAACATTTGTCACAACAAACCTAAAACCATTTGCTTGTATTTTTCTACTAAATATCCATTAGTAAATATCTAATTATATTCCCAAGTATAATAAATAATGAGGGTTAAAAACAAGTGTTGCTAAAAACACTTTTTACAGCAACCCAAAACTATTTACTTATCCATTAATAAATTTAAACATTTATTTAAAGATCAGAGCATATCCACACTTATTAATTAAGGCAGTATACTTTTAGTTGATTCTATAAAACAATTTATTTTAACTTAAGTGTTAAAATCCAAACTCCCTTTATTATATTGACAAAATACTTAATTTAATATTTAAAACTTATATATATAGAAATATCTTTAAAATAGTTATTAATATTTTAAAATACTTTTATAACTACTTAAAACATATAATAATTATTTATACAGAATATTATGTAAAAACGAGGAATTTTGAAATAAATAGAAAGACAATTTTTTATTTTAAAAGCTACTTAGTTTAGAAATTCATAATTAATTGTTAAAAATATATTTAAACTTGAAACCAATTTTAAAACTCTCTATTATAAGTTAGAAAACAATCCTAAAAAGATTAGAGAAAATATTAAATTTAAATATCATTTTTAAACAATTTATATCTTCAATTTACAGTGGTGGCACTTCTAGAAGTGCTACCCAAAAGTTCTGTTACTAGTTTTATCACATTTTTGCTACAATTTTGTGTTTAGTTTTCAATACCTTAATGACTGATTTTAGATCCATTTTTTTTAAATTAGTTAATATACTTTGGGTACTTGAAAACAGTAAATAAAAATCTCAAAGAATATCTTTTAATTATTTTAGA
Organism: Allium fistulosum; assembly: GCA_030737815.1. Lineage (NCBI taxonomy): Eukaryota > Viridiplantae > Streptophyta > Magnoliopsida > Asparagales > Amaryllidaceae > Allium > Allium fistulosum. The sequence goes on along the minus strand of CM060905.1, from coordinate 488,264,972 downwards.
TAATTTTCTGAAAACATGGTATTTTACCGAACTGCACTTACTCGACTATTTCCCTATACTTTTTGCACTTCGTTCAACTAGCTATCAAATGAATTAGGCTTTGAAACTTTCCCAATAAGAATAATATATTATTTACTTGGTTAATTGCTAAAGAAGCCCCTAAGAAATTTTCCACAAAAGTGCACGTTATTTTCAAAGATGGATTATTTTTAAAAGTGCCATTATAGAGACTTTTTTACTTCAATCTTTGTTACTTTGATTTACTTCTTCTACAACTTTCCAAAAGATATTCTTTGCTTTGCAAAGCACTTATAGAAGTGTAGATAATAACCAAACTAGTTATTATTAACATATGTTATTAAATCACCATTTTCATAAGTTATAGTTTAAGGGATTTAAAGTGCGTTTATAGCGACTATTGCTATATAGACAATTCCATATTTAATTCCAATATTTAGTGTTATCCACTTTTAAACATTTATATCATTCCAAGTTCAAACCATATCATTTATAACATATATAAACATTCGTATTTAAACCATTTGTCCATATTAATTTATCACAATTCAATGGCTTAATAAACAACTACTTTAACAATTTATATACTTTTTAAAGCATATGATCAAGGGTTTAACTTTAAGTAGTTAATGTCTATTATTATTAATATAGAGCATGCATATTAACATGTGATTTAACAACAATTTTCAAGAGATTAAGCAAGCAAATATCAAGCAATATTTCAAGTTAACTTGCAACTAATTTATAGTGTAAGCAAAGTGAAATTAACTCACTTTTATCAATCCATATCTCTTCCTACCAACATCCATTTATAACCTCACTTCTTCTAACATTTTTGTCTTCAACCTAAAGATCACCAAACCTTCTTTAATACCTTTATAACTCATGCACATCCTCCCCCATCATGGTGCTCACGGACTAAGCCTCTTCCCCCTCTTTTTCCATACATCAATCACCCTATTCCATCCCTTATAACCCACGGCCTAAGGCCAAATTATCTCCATGACTCATGCATAAAGGAAGAATGAGGAGAGAAGAGAAAGAAGTAAAGAAGAAGAGGATTTGGTTTGTGAAAACGAAGTGAATGTGTGAGTGTATTTGTAGGCTTAGAAAATGAGAGGATAAATTCACTAAACCCACTCCTTAGCCATGAAACAAAGGTACTTCAAGCCATGATCTTACATAACCATACCCCTAAAACAAGCCATGAAACATACTCCTTAATCCATGCCTTGATTTAAGGGTCTTTATGTACTAAATGTTCCCTTAATTAATATGCTTACTTTAGTTAACTTTGATTAGGATAAGAGAGGTTTTGATACTTGTTTTATTCTTGTCATATGTTATCATATGATAACTATTCAAGTTGCAATATATTTACACAACTTGTATTGACTAAAAAGTTGATTTTTAATAAAAGGTTTTCCGGTCACATTTTCAATATTTATCCAAAGTGTATATTTTTGTAAACACATTTCAAAAATAAGTTTTGTAACATTAGTTATTAATTAAAAAGTGTTTAATAAGGTTATAAAATCATATTTAATCACATTAAATCTTAGATTCAAATATATAATTAATTCATATATTTAAATACGAAGTGTTCGAAATTTCGGGTCGTTGCATTGAATATATATGGACTCATTCTCTATTTGGACTGATGATATACTAAAATTAAAACTTTCTTCTACCCATTTTGTATTTAAGGGATCATTTTTGAAATATTTTTTAAGTCCAATAAATTTTTACAAATGGAGAGAGGAAAAGAAAACGCAAAAGAGTCTCCACTATCGGATCTAAGGAAAACCATTGAAAATTGGGATTAACGCTTCCGCCTAAAGATGCCTTCACTTCAGAACTATAAGATTTAACTTCCTTGGCTATTTTATTTTGGATTTACAAATTCTGGATTGATTATGTTCTAACTGCAAATCATATTACGATCTTTTAAATCTCTTTCACACCATTCAATCTATAGAGACACAACTATGGCTCTTGAAAAGGCTTAAGAATTTAGGCTTGACCTTGTATTTTCTAGCATTGCTGATGTCGACGAGGTCGGTGCGGAAGTTCTTGGCCCATTCATGGCATTTGGAGGTGCCTTAGAGAGAGATGACAATGTCCCTACATCCGATCCAGTTGATTTCTATATCTTTGTATAGAATGACGACAAAGCCGATCCAGCTAGAGGTATAGTCGAAGTGGGACCCAACGAGGAAGGATGAAGGAGGAGGTGGCGAAGAGATGGGAGATGAGGCCGTAGTTGCGGTCGAGGATGGGTAAAGGGTTGGAAGAGGAGGCAGGGGTGGGAGTGGAAGGCATGGTAAGCGACTGAACGAGGTCTCCATAGCGGATTAACTCACGGCAGAGGTTGGGATTGAGCGAAAGTGTTAGATCTGAGCTCGTGGTGGAGTTTGGTTTTGTATTTGTATGGGATGGTGGTTTTTGGGGAGAGGAGATGCTTGAAGGGAAGTGGAGGTTTCGTATTAGATTTGAGCTAAATTTTTATTAGGAAGAAGGAGCCAAAATAATTAGGTGAAAATTTGGGTTTGGTGCTAAAATAAAAACTTGTATATATCAAAGAAGAAATTCTTAAAAAGAAAAATCTATAGATGCACATGGAAGTAATTCTTTGTATCATACACAATTTTTTTTTACACTTTCAAATTTTCTAAAATTTTGAATATTTTATAAAATTCCTTTTTTTGAATTTTATGAAAATTTGACAATTTTGTTTTCAAATTTTATGAATATTTTTTAATTTATTTTATAAAATCTTAAAGTTTTAAAATTTTCAAAATATTAAATATTAATTATGATTATTAAATATTAAATGCTAAATAATAAATATCATTTCTAAAGTATTATATATTACTTATAAATTACTAATTGTTAGATATTAGTCTTAATTATTAATTATTATTTATTTACTAGTAATTGTTAATTATTACTTCTTATTTATTAATTTATAATTATTACTTCTTAATTATAATTAAATATTAATTAATAAATGTTAATTATCATGTGTATATCATTAATTATTAACATTATTGATTGTTAATTATTAATTAGTAGTTATTAATTATTACTTAATTATAGTTGAATATTAATTATTAAATGTTAATTAAATGTGTATATTATTAATTATCAATAGTAATCATTAAATATTAAATATTAAAAGTTAGTTATTAATTGTTTTATAGTAATTATTAATTGTGGAAATTAGTTTAAAGGAAAAACTTTATATTAATTTTTAAATCTAGGATGGAACTTTTAAAATTTAGGACCAAGGACAGTAGCGCGTTCTATTTAACCAACTTCAATTGTTTCCTCCATCGTCTAAAGTCATCATCTAAAGCCTGCCATACCCGTCACCGCCCTAGCCCTAACCTGCCGTAGCCGCCGCAGCCTTAGCCCTAATCCGCCGTAGCCGCCGCCACCCAAGACGCTGTCATCCAAGTCGCCGCCATTGTCGAAGCTCCCGCCGTCCATTCTAAAATTGAAAATAAAACCTAATTCGACACTCCAATCCAAACGTAAATTAGAAATTTTGTGAAAATTGAAGTCGAGTGTCACTAAATCTAGAAGTAAGAAACAAATGGAGAAGCAGAACACAGAAGAAGAAGAAAGTCAAAAAGTTTTAATCACAAGTTGAATGATATTTAGATATAGCATTTCTACATTTGAAACATAATAGACTGTGTTTAATATGCTAAATGATAGACTAATATAACATTTATACTTTTAAAATATAGTACCATTATCTGGCTATGCAAAATGATATTTGGATATAGCATAAGTATATTTCAATTGAACAAGGATGAAAAAATATGCAAATTGAACTTGAATTTAGCATAAGTATATTTAAGGTGAAGTATTCCAAAGGAGAACTACCAAATGCAAATGATAATTGCATATAGCATATGTACTTTTAATGTAACATTTTAATCACAAAGTTCACCACTATGTTTATGATATGCAAAATGATAGTTTAATGTAGCATTTGAGTTATGAAGTCTATTATCATGTTTAAAATATGCAAAATGATAGTTTGATATAGCATTTTAGTTGTGAAGTCCAATACCAAAGTTACAATCTGCAAATTGAGATTTAATGTATCATTTTAATTACAAGCATCATTGGCATGTTTAAGTTATACAAAATGATAGTTTAACATACTATTTCAGTTAATGAAGTCCAATATCATGTTTACAATATGCAAAATGATAGTTTAATGTAGCATTTCAATTACAAAGTACACAAGCATGTTTAGGATATGCAAAATGATAGTTTAATGTAGCATTATAGTTATGAAGTTCACTATCATGTGTATGTATGAATGCAAAAGATAATCGGATACCAGACCTAATCGGGTACTTATGGATGTAAAAACTAACTGAATGCCAAGCCTAATCGAGTGTATATGGAATCGATCTATACCCAAGATATATTGTTTAACCGAGCGTACCATCGAATGCAAAAGCAAACCGAATGCCAAACCTAATCGGGTACGTATGGATGCAAAAGCTAACCGGATGCTAAGCCTAATCGGGTACGTGCGGATGCAAAAGCTAATCGGATGCCAAGTCTAATCGGTTATATATGGAACCAATCTATACCCGAGAAAAATTGTTTAATCGAGCATAACATCGAATGTAAAAACTAACCGGATGCCAAGCCTAATCGGGTACGTTTGGATGTAAAAGATAACCGGATGCCAAGCCTAATCGGGTACGTATGGATGTAAAAGCTAACCGGATGCCAAGCCTAATCGGGTATGTATGAAACCAATCTATACTCGAGATATATTGTTTAACTAAGTGTATCATCAAGTGCAAAAGTAAATCGAATGCCTAGCCTAATCGAGTACATATGGAAGCAAAAGCTAACAGGATGTCAATCCTAATCGGGTATGCATAGATGCAAAAGTTAATCGGGTGCCAAACCTAATCGAGTACGTATGGATGTAAAAGCTAACCGGATGCCAATCCTAATCGGGTATATATGAAATCAATTTATCATTTATATTTTTAAATTAGTGCATTACAATGTATCAAATTGAATGGAATGTGCCGAATGATAGTTAAAAATATCATTTGTATTTTTAAAGTGCATTACAGTATATCGAATGTGCCGAATGATAATAAAAAATATCATTTCTAGTTTTAGAGTGCATTAGAACGTATTGAATGTGGCGAATGATAGTTAAAATAGTTTAATGTGGTATTTTAGTTATGAAGTTCACTATCATGTTTAAAATATTCAAAATGATATTTTAATATAGCATTTTAATTACCAAGTCCATTATCATGTTTATAATATGCAAATATATAGTTTAATGTATCATTTTAGTTATGAAGTTCACTATCATATTTATGATATTAAAAAATAGTTTAGTGTAGCATTTTAATTACAAAGTCCACTAGTATGTTTAGAATATTTAAAATGATAGTTTAATATAGCATTTTAGTTATGAAGTACACTAGTATTTTATTTATGATATCTGTAAAATTCAAAATAAAGCAACTCAATATCAAGTAAACAAACAACTGATGCCTTATGTTTTATGCATATTTTATCATCTTGTGAAACATACAAGTAATTCTATCTAATCAAAATCACATCTTTTGTAGATTTTTAAAACAAAATTTACTTCAGCTCCTTGAAAATTAGGAACATTCAATCATGCTATTACAAATGCATAAACTATAACAACAACAATACAGTATATAACGTTCAGTTATGCATTATACATATAGAATTAGAATGATAAGTTCATATAGCATTTTTTTCCTTAGTTCATTTCAACGCATTTAATCGCCATCGTTACCTTTAGCACCACCAGCAACCTTAACCTCCACTCCACTGCTGCTCATCTGAAATCGGCCATAAAAATCATGGCTCAAGTCATCGCAGACCTTCAAAGTAGTCGCCACCACCTACAGTCCATCGCCTTCGCCTGACGAACGAGCTCCGCCTTCGCATGAACAAGCTCCACCTTCGCCTGTGGTTGCGCCGCCGTCGCCTGTTCTTGTGATGCAGCACTATCTATTCTTGTAATGTCGCCGTCTGTAATAGTGATTTGAGAACGAGATTTGAGAACAGTCTAATTTTTTTGTGAAGAATTTCTTTTAGGCGAAAGAATAAAACTTGCATCCTTAAAACGTAAAATAATTGCCGCGTCCTTCATTTCAAAAAGAATGCTATGTTTTTTCTTCAGCCGATTTTCCTGTTATTAATTATTAAATATATTTATTAAAAAATTTCAAAAAAACAGTTGTTAAAAATCTAAGAGTAAGACAACTAATTAAAAAAGTTGTTATAAATCAATATTTACAAATTTTCAAGAAAAAAAAGTTGTTAAAAGGCTATTATTATAACGTAGATGGAAAGGTTGTAAAAAACAACATTTTTACAACCTTTAATTTAAAATCGTTGTAAAAAATAATTTTGTTGTAGTGCTACTCTATTTGTGTAATATTAAGTTTTAGTGCATGATTGAATTTTTTCAATAAAACATAAATCTAATTTGTTATTCGAAATGTACATGCCTTCGTAACAAGTTATATCTATTTTCTTTTATGTGGCATGATTATTTATATCAAGTTAAGTTTTTCCATCTATTGAAATATCATATTTAGTAGTACAATATTAGCAGTTTCAACTTGTATCATAGAGCTTGTAATTAGAACCGAGAACCGCAAATCTAAACCTAACCCGATGGGTCTATGTTCAGGTTGGATAATGAACACTACAAAAATATATTCATTTAAAGAATGAAAATTTAAAACTAAAAATTTTTGGTCTCTACTCAAAGACTCATTACTAGGCCTGTCAATGGTACGGGCTTCGGCCCGGGCCCGGCCCGAACCCACCCTATTTATGTGGGTACGGGTTTTGCCTTTTACTACCCAAGCCCGACTCAGGCCCGATCCGGGTCGGGTACGGTTTTATCAAAACCCGGCCCGGTTGGCCCGACCCGACTATTAGTTTTTCGTCATATCAAAACATGAGTGCGTATGTTATTTATTTACCATTTTGTTTGTTTAAATGTATATGTTTTTGCATACTTTTGTTATGAGCTTGACTACATCACCGTCCAATTTATATGTTAACATTGTTTGTATACAAATTTTACCAAAGTTGTAGTTTTAAAATATGATTTTAACATAAATATTCTGAGTTAGGTATATAGTTATTACCCAGCGGGCTTAAAAAGCCCGACGGACCGGGCTCGGATATTGGGTTGAAATACCCTACGGGTTTGGGCCGGGCTCGGGTTTTAATTATTGTAATTGGACTCGGGTCCGGATTTTATAATACCCGGACCGAACCCTGCCCATTGACAGGCCTACTCATTACTAACTGGAAAAAAACAGTTTTAAAATTTAAACAATAAAGACCGAAAGTCAGTCTTTGATAGGTTTGTATAAGTCGAAACCGCATAATGACTGGATTTCGGCCTCTAGTTAAACCACTAATTTATATTTTAAAAACAATAAATTGAAAGATGGAGGCTATTTTTATAGTTTGAATCCGATGGCTAAAACTCATGATCCATGTGCTATTTCTCAGATTTTATATTAAACAAAAATATTGCAGTTGTAAGCCTTTTCCTAAATTCAAGGCTTCATCTCACGCAACTTCTCCACCTTCTCCACTAAACTACAATCCCGTTCTCTCTCTGTTAAAAACCAAATCTTCTTCTTCCAACTCCTATTCCCTCATGCATAGTTCGTTACATCTTGCTCCTTTTAAATAGATTCAAAAAGAATTTGTACTTACATTAAACTCGTCATTCTTCCTTACTCTTTTACTTCTCTGTTTATTCACTCTCACCAAAACTCATTTTAAACAGCCACCAAATATATATCGTTCACAGATTATTCCAATAGTTACAATCTCTCACTGATATTCCAATAGTTTCAAAAGGCCAACCAAAATAATTTGAGAATTCTTATAACTATAAGAATATGGATTCCTTTATACTAGCACTAGCGGCAAGTAGATTTCGAAATCTGCTCGTAGTGCAGTTGCAGGCTCATGATGAAGGTGACGTCTCTCTATTCATATTCGGCGTGCTCATAGTACAGTTCTCAGAAATTAAATCTGTCAAAAGTACAAGGAGAACCAAAAGTCCTGCACAAGCTAATCATCACAATCGGGGTAGTGGTTTTGAACTTGTGAACTAGTACATGGAGCAGACTGGAGCGTTACAGGTCATGGAGGGACTGAACATGAGTTTATGGATTGGGCTCTTGATCGCTCATCAACCAATATCATTTGTCCATAATCTATGTACATTCCAGTCTTGTACACCACTTGAAAGGGCAAAAAAATCATGCAGTTTGAGTTAAGTTTAGTTTAATTCTTGACTTTGTAAAGAGAGCGTTACACAGTATCCCAATTTTCAATTTTTGTATATTAACGAAGCCAGGCTAAGAGCGCTGATGTGATGGCATTAATGATTTTGATATCTATGATTTATTTGTCTATGTTTCTTTTGTTACTAAGTAAATTTAATCTTTGTTCGGCGTTTCCAAAATAAACCAAGGAAAGCATGGTTTACATTGTATAATAATAATAAACATTATAATGAAATAAATGATAATATAATATGGTATGTATTCTTAATTTGAGACTGAAATTCAGTTTCAAGTATTTTTGAGACTTTAGTGGCTGAAAGTGTAGGTCTTCAGTTTCTAAATGTTATTTAAAGACTGAATCGTTTAAGTAGAGACAGATATTTCAGTCTTTAGTTCAATTTATTTTGGTAGTGGAAAAATACCATAAAGACCCCATCAAATCCTACCCAAATCAATCTGATTCGAAACATCCGATCAAAAAACATTGAAATATACGTACTTTTAGCGTTATCGTCCAACTGACACCGAACTTGGGTCGGTTCTAGGTTTTAAAATCTATAGTTTGGACCCAACAATAACCGATCCGTCTTGAACCGTGATCCGTTGGATCAGATCTAATTGCCACTGCTATCATATCACAATTTTCATGCATTCAATTATTTCACCAGGTGCTGGAATTGAGTTTCAAATTAAAATGAATGAGTGAGCATGCTCAGATCTTTATTCTGTAATCATGAAGGGAACATTCTGTAAACTGCAGACTAGTTTGCAATATTGTCAATAGCATTGGATAATTAACATATCATATTATTAAAAAATAAATAAATAAATAAATCCTTGAAATGTGAAAGAAATGCATGGGTTTAACGGGTACTGATTGTTTGCACTTCTTAAAGAATCAAAAGTGGGGTCTCAACGAGCTTTCGTGTTTAAGGCAATAGGCTCTTCATGCTGCTGAATCTTGATTGACCTAGCTTGGAGCCTTGGAGGTAGACTTTAGTACGAGCAATAACGTTTTAAGACCATTTGAGTGAAGCTTTTTTGCTTTTTCCTACCATATGCTATGTACAAATCCTCTGTCCCAACAATTCCTGTCCATGTGTGCCCCGTCAATAATAATTTAACACATAATCAAACATTCTACAGTAAAGTTCATCTCCCGTCATAACTCATAACGACAGGCTCTTTTATAAAATTTCTCGCTTCCATTAGTTAGCCTCTCGCTTCCATTAGCCAGTCCTATGCAGACAGAACTGGAATAATATTTGAATATCCTTCTTTGTGTTTCTTTTATATCAACTTTTAAGTGGTAAACTATTTATGATAATTTATAGGACAAATTTTCAAAAGAGGCTGTTTTTCAAAACCATATGCACAAATAGGCCAAGTTGAAAACAATTTGCAGATATAGGCTAGTTTTGCCACCTCAGCGATGAGGTGGCATTTTTTTAAAAAAAAATAACACGGGGCGCATTTGTGAAATGCGCCCCTTGTAATTTACACTGGCGCATCTGCCAAATGCGCCAGTGTAAATTACTATCTCCAAACCAGAGAGCTGAAAGCAGTACCTCTCATTATTTTCACTCAAACTAAAACATTCTTCTCCAACATCCAATTCCGAACCTATCTTTCACTCAGCTCAAAAATTGATCAACATCTACTTAAAATCACAAAATATACAAGGATTGCTAGTCGGATTACTTCTATCAGCTATTTGGCATCAATTTGAAGGTAAAATTATATTTTAAACTCAAACCCTAGCTCAATTTGGGGTATTTTTATATTCTACTTTTCACATGTCTCTTCTCTCATTTTTATGCTTTATTATGTCATTAGTAGTTTTGTAGTAATTGATTGTTCTAAAATTCTTGTGTAGTATGTCGGATTTCATCCCAATTATTTGCTACTTTGATGGAAAATTGACTGTAAAAGAAAACAATACACCGGTATATGTTGGTGGTAAACAAAAAGGTTCAAAGGTTAAAAATTTTTGCTCCTACCATGAACTAAAAGAAACGGTGTATAGGGTGACAAGAATTAATTCACAAGAGTATGATGTAAGATTAGTAAGCAAGTGGGTTACTGATTCTGGATCTTCTGCTATCGACGTAAATGATGATGAAGATGTCGATGCTATGTTTTCTGTTAATATGAAAGTGATTGAAGTATTTGTAATAAAAGAGGAGTTGAGACATATTGAAGATGCAATTACCACTAATTTGAACCAACATTCTATTCAAATTCTTGGTACTATTCCGAGTTATCCTTATCAGAGCAATCCAAGTCCAGTATTTCCTACCTGTGTGAATACAAAGTAAGTAATTTTGTTAAAGTTTTATATTCGAGTAGTTGAAATTTATAACGTTTTGATCTCATACTATTTTTTTCACAGTGCTACGGTACATCCGGGTGGATCAAGCTCTAGATTGGCAAATGGTCAATTTTTACACTCCGTTCCTTCAAATGCTAGAGAGGGTAATAATGATGATGGAGGTCGTAGTTCACCGCATATAGATAGTATGCAAATTGCTTCAATGGATAATGATATGTCATGGATGGATAATATGGAAGTTAATAATGAAGCGCTAGAGTTTGAAATTAATCATGAGAATGAAATTGAAAATAATGAAGCATCTTTGGTGGAAGAAGAAGATGATGATAACGATGAACATATGGAATTTGAGATGCCTTTGACGGATGATTTATGTACTGCGAAAATTATGGCAGCATCGTTGATTGAAAATGTAACTCCTATTAGAGATGTTTTTACCTCAGAATGTGTTGATTCTGGTTTTCAAGTGGGAATGCAATTTCAAACAAAGGAAATACTTATTCAGCAGTTAAGCGAGTGGTCCATCAAGAATTCTGTTTCTTTTAAACCCATAAAATCCCGCAAAACAGAATACACTGCGATTTGTAGTGTTGATAAAAATTGCCATTGGAGAATACATGCAATAATCCCTAAAAAATCATTGATGGGGTGGTGGGAAATTAGAAAATATGATGGCAATCATACTTGTGTTAATCCGATTATTAATTCAAATCATAAACAAGCTACAAGCAGGTTTATTGCTAATAAAATACTTCCTTTTGTGAAATCGGATTTGAACACCACTCCTTCTGCGATTCAAGTGCTAATGTCTGAAACTTTTTTTATCAAAATCAGCTACTTCAAGGCATATAGAGCATTGCGTAAATCACTTGAGAGAGTTTTTGGAGATTGGGAATCATCGTATGCTGAGTTACCACAATATTTAGCTACCATTAAAAAACATAATCCGGGAACAGTTTTCAAAGTTGATGATGAAAGAATCACCAATGACAAAGTTCTTTTTAAGCGTGCATTTTGGGCATTCGGTGCATCTATTGATGGTTTTGCGCATTGTCGAGCGTTGCTTTGCATTGATGGCACTCATCTGTACGGCAAATATCAAGATACGTTGCTAGTCGCGACTGGAGTAGATGCAAATGATGGTATATTTCCATTAGCATATGCAATCGTAGACTCTGAATCAAAAGATAGTTGGGATTGGTTTCTTAGATGCATGTACTACTATATACATAGTGTTCGGAATAGGTGTTTAACCTTTATTTCCGACCGAATGAAAGGTATTCCGAGAGCATTAGAAAATTGGCCACAAGAACACCATCACCGCTTTTGTGCTAGACATCTCAAAGCTAACTTTCAAGTTGCTGGATTTACCCAAAAAAATTTGGTAGACTTGTTTTATTCATGTGCTAGTGCTACAGATGATTTGCAGTACAAAGAGTTAAGGGGACACTTGAAAACTATTGCTCCAGATGCACATGCTTGGATTGAAAAGAGTTTACGAGGTGCGGAGGAAAATTGGGCTTTATGCAAGGATAATGGTGGCAGATTTATGATGATGACAACAAATGTATCTGAAAGTTTTAATGGAGTTCTAAGAGGTGCTCGTGCTTTGCCAGTTAAGTCGTTAGTAGCAAGAACGTTTTATCGTTTAAATGACTACTTCATGAAACGTCGTTCCGATGCCGAGGGATTTGAAATGCAAATGAGTCCAAAAGTCGAAACTCTTTTAGCCAAAAGAGCAAAACAAGCAAGATATTGTGGAATTGTTAGATTCAATCAAACTGAATGGCAAGTGAATGATCAATTTGGAAAAGCGTTTACAGTGACATTACAGGAAAATATATGTAGTTGCAGTTGCAACATGCCTTTATTGCAAAAGTTGCCATGTTTGCATGTGATGGCCGCTTGTGCTCGAACCATTGGAGGAGTGAATGTGTAGAGTGATGAGCCAATTGAGTGTCATGATCATTCAAGCAAATTAAAATTAATCAAGTCTAATACTCCAAGAGTTCAACTTGCATTACAAAGAGCGGGATTCAGAGAAATATCTAGATTGGGTTTTTTCAAAATAGATCATGCACTAATTACTTCATTGGTAGATAGATGGAGACCGGAGACTTCAACTTTTCATTTTCCTACTGGTGAACTTTCCATCACATTAGCAGATGTTAGTTGTCTTCTAGGTGTTACAGTAGACGGAAATCCTGTTACAATCAGACAGCTAAGTAATTACGAAGACATTTGTCAACAGTGTTTAGGTGTGATTCCACCTCAAAGTGAGATAAGAGGCGCAACAGTTAAGTTGACATGGCTTCGCAATATGTTTGCAGATGAGCCATCACCGAATGCTTCAGATGTAGAAATTGAATATCATGCGAGAGCGTTTATTCTACATTTGATATCTTGTCGTCTATTTCCCGATCATTCTAAAGGACGACTAAACCTTTTTTGGTTATTATTTTTGCGAAATTTGGATGAGTGTGCACGATATTCTTGGGGCAGTGCTATATTGGCAACATTATATAATGAGTTAACAAATGCTGCACTCATGAAATCCAAATCGATAGCTGGTTGTCTCTCGCTTTTACAGGTATAATATGCACAGATATATTTGTTATAACTCACTCATATGTAATATTTAATTCTACTATATTTAAAAATTTTGCAGCTTTGGGCATGGACACATCTTCCCATTGGCCGTCCAAATGTGACTACCATGCAGATCGACAGAACATTACCTTACAGTGCAAGGTAGTTAATTTCCAACTACATTTACATGTGTGTATTTTTGTACTAATAAAACTCTAATTGTATAACTATTGGTATAGATGGTTTGGTTCAAGGAGTTGGGTTGAGTCTCCAAAGCAAGTGGCCACTTTCTATCGCGACCAGCTCGACATGTTAACAGATGAAGCTGTTATATGGAATCCGTACACACAGGATGTGCTAGTCGATCTTCCGCAGATATGTCTAAGTGGGATGCATAGTTGGCTTTGTAAGACACCTATCATATGCATGCGAGATGTACAAATGTATAATCCTGATCGAGTGATGCGACAGTTTGGTCTTCATCAACACATACCTGATCCATGCGAACAAAAGCCAGATTTGGAGTTTGCTATCGTTCAGTGGAACGATAGACATAACCGTATCGTCCACCAACAGTTTCCTACCATTCCTATTTCGAGATACATGACTTGGTACTGGTCGATTACTCGAAGATTCATTGTTGCAGATCGGACTTCTCACGAACGAGCATACACCGCTCGTGCACCGCTTGAGCGAGACGTGGTAAATCTTCACATTACCGTGATATTTTAAGTTCGTTCACTTGAATCATGTTTCTAATTTTGAATAAATAACTGCAACTTGTAGGTCGACGTACTAGAGATGGTAGGAAGAGGATTGGACGATATCGGACATGGTAGAGTACCCGAACGAGAAGTTCAACCACGTTGTCTTAATTTTAAGAAACTTATTGACACACTACTTTTTAGAAATCGATTAACACGGACAAGCTCTTCCGAACAAGCTATGCAGACTAGAGAGCGAAGAACTAAAAGAAGGCAAGATACACACCAATCGCAAGACGCTGGACCTTCTCAACCCCCACCTACTCAAGACGATCCTACTCAACCATGAGTATTCCTATTTTTATTTTCTTTTGTAACCGAACTATTAGTTTGCTTTTGTAACCGAACTATAACTTCTACTTTAATTTGAATGTAATCGAATATTAATTATGTTATGCTAGAATTTATTTACTGGTAGTTTTATTTGTTTGCTTTTATGTTGATAAACATTTGCTATCATTTAAGATTGTTCGTTTGGATTTGAATTTTATGTATTTGAATTTGAATATGAAGCTTGCTGTCCAGGTTTTAGACCTGTATTTACACTGGCGCATTTGGCAGATGCGCCAGTGTAAATTACAAGGGGCGCATTTCACAAATGCGCCCCGTGTTATTTTTTTTTAAAAAAATGCCACCTCGTCGCTGAGGTGGCAAAACTAGCCTATATCTGCAAATTGTTTTCAACTTGGCCTATTTGTGCATATGGTTTTGAAAAACAGCCTCTTTTGAAAATTTGTCCTAATTTATATCAACTCTTATGAAGTAAACAATTTTAGTCGGTATAACCATAATTGTTTCTTCTATTTGATAATAAAACTAAATATTGTTGTTTTTTATGTTGCTAGATATTTATGATTTATCTGTTTGATGTCAATTAGAATTATGTGGTAACTAACAAATGAAGCATCAATACATTAATCAAATGTGTTATTTGTTATGAAATGCTAGTCAGATACAAATATAACTCTTTCGCTTGTCTATATTTTGTTTGTGTGATGTTTGTTTATCTCATAAGGGAAGGGATTATTCGCTTAACAAAATAAAGATGAGCTAGTTCAACTTTCTTAGCACTACTGCTAGATGACCACCATTGACCTCTTCTTTTTCCAATGCTTCACCAAGCAAATCCTTGAAATTTTCGAATAAGATATCAACTATCCCTTCTCCAAAATGATGGGTGATCATCGATTCCTGTATAGCACGGATCGCCATTGAAGTAATCGTTGCATCTTTTTTCACATCACCCGTGCTCATGTTCATCTCGAAAACTTCAATATGATCTATGGCAAATGATCCTTCTTTCTTCACTGCATCTTCTATTTCCTTCTTTGATGCCGCATAAAATGGTGCATTGTATGAATCCACCTTCTCTTGTTGTACCAATTCCTGTAAGTCAATTGTATATGGTCAGTTACATCTAGTTTGTGAAGTTAACAAAAAAAAGGGAATATTTATGATATTTTGAACCGAAAAAGAAAACATTTAACATACTTGGGTCACCATGATAGCAAATGATTGAGCTAACAACTCCCATAAGAAACATGTGCTTTTCTCATAGTGATCATTGGTCTTTCTTCCTAGCATGGCTAGAACCATTGTTCCCCCTTGTGTAAGTTCCTGGGATCTTGACTTGAGAAATAAAGTGAAATCCCTTTCAAATTGATTAAAATACGATTCCACTACTGATGTAGGGCTAGTATGTGATATGTAAATCTTTCCTTTGTTTAGTGGATTGCCTTCACCATCAACAAGTCCATTAGGTACCTGCATAATTTTTTAAATTAGTACAAAATGAGAATATTATGAACCAAGGGTGCATTACCACTAAAACAATGATTAACTGAGCATTAACGGCATGATAAGCATGCAAGATGAGCGAGTGTTACATATAAGTTTCCAGATATTGGTAAGTAATATATCAGTGCAAGCTAGACCCAAAAGATGCTAAATGACGTTGAAGAGCCAGCAATATGCATACATGACCAATGAAAAACTGGACCTAAAAGATGGGAGACAAGTAAAGAATTGGACCTATGCTAGCCAATTATGCATGGTGAGTAAAATCTTTCACCTGGGATAACCAATGCAAGCTATAGCATGAGCTTATGAAGTGCAAGCTACTATTTGGAAACAATCTTCCATAGAAACTCCCTGGAACTCCAGCAACGAAGATCGATGAACCTATAAAATTATCTTCGACTCTCTTTACAAATTCTGGAACTTTAACGAATATTGTGTTGAAATCGTTGGTTGGTAAATCATTCAGAAACACCATGAAGTCTGGCAATGGATTTGAGGTTTCAATACAAGTCTTGTTAATTTCATTAATGATGCTTCCCACTATAAGTAATGTGTTCGGACCTGAAGAGCATCCAAGGTCAGCTACTAGTAAAGTTTGCGGCGTTCTGGATATGTAGAAGTCCGTTGCTGATTTTGTGATTATATGCTTCAACATCTCCATGCTTTTTTTCTAACAAATGAGAAGAAAAGGAAAAAATAATGATATAAAATATGTTTATTGTTTGTTGAAAATAACGGTTAAATACATGTAGAAATAGTACCTGAAGAGAAGAATTTTGAGCGTAGCTTGTCTCTCCCAGACCCTCTTTCATGTGCAGAACCTTTTCAACATCCATAATTGCAGGATTGCTTTCTGTGACCTTGTTTTTTGCCTTTGAGTTTGTGCACTAATACAACGGTTATGCTTGTGCTAACCATCATCATCATTTATACTGTATCTAAAAGTGGTTTAGTAACGACAGCCAATAAGAAAAAGGATATTTCCAATGAGGATTCCTACGAGCACTTGCAAGGAAAAGTACAAATTCAGGAGGGCAGCTGAGTCTGAAATATATAATACATATGCTAAGGCCAGGTATCTTTCAGACAAAATTATTATTTATTTATATAGCATATTTGACTTATTACTAACTCTATGCAGGCCAGTGAATTTATATATTGATTAGGAGCAACAACTCATGTACTACATATCTACCCCTAAATTATAGGTATTTTGTGTGGACAAAAGAATCAAACTTTTTTTCTTTAGTAATCAGGTGAGATCATCTGCATTTATTACAGTGGTGCATAATTATCGTAACGTGTTTTGTTCATCAAGAATATTATTCGTGATTGAGTTCATCCACTGGACGATTTTAAGAGTGATACGTGGCCTTATACTGCTGAACAGTATAAATGGTATATATAGAAGAAGATCGTCACATAAGCAACAGAAGTGTCAAAACTATTGTTGTCAAATACAAACCTTTTCTTTTGCTTCACTCATTCATTACCTAAATCTACATGCTTTTGTCTTTTTTATTACCTCAGGCTAAATGCATCTGTTTAGTGCACTACACTGCACATAGAGCAAAGAAATTTGACAAGCAATCTATCTATGAAAAAGGAACAAAAAAACCATAATTGCTGCCATACCCTCCAATCGATTTCCATAACATTCAAACACAGTTTGGAAAGAAAAGATTAACGTATGTTAAAATTTATGATTTGAATACATAGTCGAAAAGGCATATGATGAAGACTCTTTTATACCTGAGATCAAATACAACTTTATAAAGACTGGCCATCTTCAACCACGTGTGAAGGAAAGGAAGGTTGTAGGTACTGCTTCCAATCTATTAGTTCCTTTCTAAATCATTACATGGCTACTTATATAATATATTCAACTTGTAGATGTAGTTAACGGTCCTTTTGGATATATTTAAATAAGCTACGTTTTTGCCTTCAAAACCAGTTTATTTTGGTTTTTAGAAAGTCAAAAATTAGCTTATTTAAATCGATGGAAATAGTGTCAATATTGTGCAAAGTGTTGCATCAATCTCAAATGTTCAACGGAAAAGCAACAGCGAGAACCTTACAAAGCGTGATGTAACTATTCCAGTTGATTCGTACGTAAAAACATACTATCAATTAGTTTAATTGTTTTCCCTATATTTATGCTTTAATTCCAAACATAGAAACAAGACCGTTAATGTATCGTTATAGAATGATTTGGCTACACATGTAGCCAAGGAGTTGGTATCAAGGATCAAATTTTCGTTTTCCGTTTCCGTTCCGGTTCACGGTAAATATTAAAATTCCGGTTCCGTTTCCGAAAATTTCAAAGATTCCGTTATAATTCCGGTTTAGGAGTTTCGGTTCAGTTCTCTAAGTAACTAGGTTAATACTAACATAAAATATATGTTATCCTTGTAATTTACAAACAAAATACAACTTTTAAGGAAAAAAAAATAGAATACAGATCAAATTTAATTCTAAATTATTGACCCAAATATAATATCTGCCCATAAACAAGAACCAAGCCCATGTAAATTATCTACACTAACTAAACTATCAAACATAATAAAAATGGACCAATTTAAACTATATCATCGAACCCAGTTTCATAATAAACTATCACTATCTAGGTCTCTATTTTATGTTTTAAGCTGTCAAAAGGAAAAGGGAAAAAAACCAGGGTTAGATTTATTTTGAATGAAACTGATTTATTTAGAATGAGAATATGAAACTGATTTATGTTGCTCAACTTTGAATCAGACATGAGTAATTGCTAAATTTAATTTCGGGTTCACCTAGCGTGCTCTAGTTGCTCTATCGTTTCCTGGTTTTTGTTCTCTGATGTCTTATTTATTTTTTTATTTTGCTTGCTAGTTTTCCTTTTTTATTTTCAATTTCCAGTATCGAGACATGAGATTGATTTTTTATGCTCCATGGCGGAAAACGAATTCTTGGGCATATTCCGTTCTGGTACTAGCCTGAACTGGCACGGGATGGACGGAATACCGAAGGTCCGGTCGGAATCTTAAACCTTGGTTGGTATACATATTACATAGTTGATAAAGTTCCTATAGTAGCAAAGAAATGTGTAAAAGTAGGATACTATCAATGTGTATATCTTTCAATATCGTCATTTTTGTTATCAAAGTTTTGAATACCATCATCTTAAAAAGGTGTGTGTGTTTTTTTTTCCTTTTCAGGTTCATCACTGTCTAAATTAGATATAAGCAATATGATATTATAGATCCAAATATACCTAAATCTAAAAAGCTTAAAACTCATAGATAATCAAATCAATAATGATAAAATAAATCACACATTGATTTATAGTGGTTCCACTAACGTATTGCTAGTGTACATCCACTTTGAGAGAGAGCCTTTATTAATACCAATGAGAAGAGTACAAGAGATTGATTACAATGATCAAAATTTTAATAGAATTGATTTGTGGAGAAGATGATTGAAGAAAATTAGGTTTAGATAAACCCTAATTAATGGAGGATAAACTCTAGATTAAACCCTTCATCTCATTTCGTCCCGAATCCTAAAAATAGCTTATATAGGAGAGTAGAAAACTTAGGCAAAATTACATAATTGGCCCTCCGAATATCACAAATCTTCACACCAAAATCCGGGCTGAAAATAGAATAATAAACGTCACAGACGTCTGTCATATGTTTCGGGAAATCATCCCCTGAAGCCATAGACGTCTGTCACAAACAAATTCTCGAGTTCCAAACCCTGAAGTCACAGACGTCTATCACTTTATGACAGACATTTGTCGCTTGATGCTGGCCACAACACTCCACCTTCGTCGTCATATCTTCCTCCTTCGAGCTCCGATTTATGAACCGTTTTCACCGTTATAAATCTACTTACGATCTCTTCAACTCTCCATATAGTGTCGCCAAAAATTCAACACTTCACCTCGACATATATCCATCTCCAAATCCAATGGTACCATACCATCATCAACAACCGATATTGTAACGACCCGCTATTTCGAACTATTCAAATCGACAATGATCCACTTATGTCAGACTTGAATTGCTCAAAACAACATATTGTTAATTTATATTTGGCAAAACTTAGTATATATAGTAAATAAATCAATCACAGACACGGAGTAATATAACAATAAGCAGCGGAATAAATAAATAGTAGTTTATGAAGCTACTATATAAACATCAGAGTCTAAAACAAGATACAATAGAAATCTCAAATACAATGTAGTCTCGAACACAAAAGCAGATGACAAGTATGAACATCAACAACTAGAATAAACTGAAGTAACGGGAAAGCTGAATAGACAAAGACAGATCTTCAAGCAAAGCTCCAAACTCCAAAGGTGAGTCAAATGCTGTGACACTCAGTCTGATCCGAGTATAAAGCAAAACACATAACACTCGAGCCAGGATTAACATTCTTATACTAATAAATCAACTCAAGTGAAATGTTCAAGTGAAATACAATATAACTTAAAGGATGTTTGGGATTTCCATCCTCTAAGGATCCGTGGAACCATCTACTATGTAGTAATATACGCTATTATAATATGTCTATCAGTAAAGTAAAGTATTAAAATAGCGTTAAGGCGTTACTCATATCCCCTTAACACATTTTATATATTCCAGTAGTCTATACAGTACCGTAAGCTCCACCAAACCGGTAGTTTACCCAAAGGGCACTCCATAGGTACGGTACAAACCAAACTCGTAAGGGCATGATAAGGCATGTGACAAGCCATGCAAGGCAATGCCCAGGGTAGGATTCTACCGTTTTGTGGATCCGGATTGGTGATAACGCATAGCAGCTACTACCACCCACCTCGAGGCACACTCCCAAAATCAAAGGTGCACCCAATCAAATCACAAAATAATAGAATGGTATCGAAAAAATGTGCCTGATCGGAGGTGCGACCTCACTTGGCCCGGCATGGCTCCTGTTTTAGCCACATCAAGCTGACTCACGAGAGTCAGGACTGCGTTAATACCTCATACAGAATCATCGCCAAACCATCCTACTTCGTTCTGGAATCTCCACCACGTGCACAGTTGTTAAAGTGGTTTTCGATATTGGCAGAGAGTATGACAATATCCGATTCCGGTCTCTTTAACAACCAAACGCTTATTTTACACCGTGGTCGTTTTACATTTCAAACAGTTTAAAATTCATATTTAAAATATCATATTCATGTCAAAGCCATATCACTTTAGAAATCATACCACTTTCAAAATTATATTCACTTTTGAAATCATATTTGCTTCTAAAATCATAACCACAAATAGTTTACACCTTCATAACAAAATATTCACATCTAAATCCATTAAATCTAAATCATAACAGTTCCAACTTAAACAGTTTAAATATTGAAAATAGTTTATATATTGAAATAGTTATAAATTAAAATAGTCTATATTTAAAATAGTTTATAGATTAAATAGTTTATATATAAAAAATGGTTTATATTAAAAATAGTTTCAAAGTAGAATTGTTTCTTCCAACTTCACACATTAATTCAAATCAACTTTAATTCCACAATTCAATTTAAATCAATTTCAGTTTAACAATTTCAATTGAAAAGGTTAAAGTTTCAATTCAAATTCTCATTAAACCATTTTAATTTATATCGATTTCAAATCAAGGTTTGAATTACAAATTTAAGACCACCTCCAATTTCAATAGATTTTAAAGTTTAAATATTCAACAATTTACAATAACTCGGTTTGATAAATCTCATTTATATTTCAAGATTCAACTTTAATTTTATATAAATTTGAAATTATTCACTTAATCATTTTAATAACATTTAAATGAAATCTCAAATTACAAATTTAAATCAAAATTAAATATTCAATTTCAATCTTATTTAAATATAGAAATATTCATTTATTCACCTTTAACCAAAATCAAGTTATCAGGTTTTAAATTTCATATCTTTAAATTCTCAAATCTATAAGTCCAAATCAATTCTTATTTAAATTCAATTCTTAACAAATTAAATTGAGAATCAATTTTAATTTATCCTTCCAACCTTAATTTATTAAAGTCATTACAAAATCTATTTTCAAAATATTAATATAAATTTAAATAAATACTTAAAAACATATTATATATTATTAGTTAAATTAAATTCTCAATAAATTTTATTATACTGATTATTATTAAATTAAATCTTATTATTATTAAATCTATTTTAAATCTTATTTTATATATATATTTACAATAATAAAATTATAAGTAAAAATTTATAATTTACATTCTTAAAAATTTAACTTATAATTTTTAAAATTTCCAAAACATATAATTTAAAATCTAAATTTATACACATATTAAAATTTAAAATAAAACCTTTATATTATATTTTAAAAATGAACTTTAACAAAACCCATATATTTCCTTTCCAAATTTTGGAAATCATTTTTCAAAAATAGACCAACGATGTCCGTATATAATTTTCTATTCTATGGTCAAGTAATACAGATATTTATCATTTCAATCCGCAATAATTAAATTTTTATGAGTATATATCATTTCAACCCGCAATCCCAAAATTTCAAAATTAATGAAAATCGCTTGGGTTTATCATTTCAACCTATAACGATTTTCTCTAATCTATAAGATCGTTCGGGTATGTATCATTTCAACCCATAGGGAATTTCTAAACTAACAGAGAACTTGCAGTGTGAGTACAATAAAATAACAATATAAAATAGCATAACATATCAATGACAGGCATATTTCATAATTGACAATTTAAAAGTAATGTATACAACAGGTGATGGTCTAAATATTGTCAATTATAATAGGTGAACAATACAATAAATATCATATCATATTTAAACGATTTAACTACTAACATATTTAAATTTAACAACATATTTCAATGTTATGTCATGTGAATTAAATTTACTAAATATAAGAATGTTAAAAGTGAGTGATTGCTTACCTTTCGAGGCTATAGAAAGCAGGACAAGCACATAGATAAGCGACCAATCAAAGCAGCTAACTGCTGCGATCAATTCTAGACAGCGGCGAAACCAAAAGCAAAGCACGATGAATCAGATTCGATGGAAATCAAATATATATATATATATATATATGTGTGTGTGTCTTTTTTTTCTTAAAATCAATATTCAAATTTAAAACAGATTTTCAAAATAAAATCTATATATACACACTTTAAAATCAATATTATAATAAATATATACATATAATTACTTTAAAATCAATATTATTATAACATATATATGAAGCGCGACAGCCATTATGCAAATAATTTTGAAAACATATATATATATATATATATATATATATATAAACATACTGTATCATTATTATTATAACATATACAAATAAAATAAGACACAACCACTATGCAAAATACTTTGGAAAACATATGTATATAACTTACTTTATTGTTATTATTATAAATCACTATTATAAACATATATATGTATAGGAGAGGATGTTGCGTTTGGAGGAGATAGATTTGCAGGGAGCAGGCAGATGGTGATGGGTTGATATGTGGCTTCGGCTGGAGGGGAAGAAGGAGGTAGGTGCTGCTCCGGGTAAGCTAGGTCACAGCAGGGAAGAGGAGCATGGAGTTTGGGGTGGTGGGTTCGGCACTACAAAGTGGAAGAGGCTCGAGAAGGGAAGTGATGGAGCTAGCGGCGGTTCAGGCTGCACGTGAGGCTGTGCGCTTAAGGTCGGAGTGGCTGAACTTGGGAAGGTGGCGGATGCTATGTCAAGTGGTGGTCGCGGCCATGTGGCAGCACGCGGAGGGGAGGAGCAGGCATGTGGCGACTATGGGTAGGGTCAAGGAGGAGCGGTTATTGCCAGGTGAGGGATGGTGAAAGGCGCATGGCGGCTCAATGGTGAGCGGGGCTGTTGATAGGGAGCGGTCTGGTGGCGAAGAGGGAAAGGGAGGCCAGAGTTCTAGGGTGATGTAGTATGGCGGAGGGGAATCTGAGGCGGATCAAATGGGGTTGTTGGGTTGCGAATATGGAATTGGTTGGTCGTGTGTGGGAGGTGAGGCTGGTCAAAGGTGCAAGAGCCTCTGAGTTTATGGTATAGAAGGCCGGTGGATCGAGTTGCACAGTTACGTGCTTGGCTAGGTCGGAGAGAAAAGAAGGTTGCGAGAGGGAGGGGTTAGTGTTGATGGCATGAAGAAGAAGACGAGCAGGCTCAAAAACAATAGAATACAAACTTTATATATGCTTTATTATATATATTTTCTTGAATGAATAAGCAGAACAACAAGAAGGGAAAAGGACAGAGAATATATCAAACAAATCGGTAAATAATATTGAATATAGGGAATGGTAATAGTCAGCCTATGAATTCTAGAAATAATTATGGCTAGTCACTACACCATTATAAGATATTAAAAATGGGTAAAAACCGTTGTTAAGTCCAAAAGCAACGGGTAAAAACCGTCTTCATTACAGGAGTGGTTGAATTTAGTGATGGGAGAAAACCGTTGCTTTATGTCCAAAAGGCAACGAGTATAAACCGTTGCAAATTGTGGCAAAGGCAACGGGTATAAACCGTTGCAAATTGGGCCAAAGGCAACGGGTATTAACCGTTGCAAATTGGGCCAAATGTAACGGGTATAAACCGTTGCTTTATGGACAATAGGCAACGGGTATTAACCGTTGCTGAATGTACAAAAGGCAACGGTTACAAACCGTTGCTTAATGGACAAAGTCACACATAAAGCAACGGTTAACAACCGTTGCACATAGTGTTTGCTCCTGCTCCTACAAAATCACATATGTAACTCACTACTGCGTATATCTCAGTATATATACCAGAATATCAATATATATCAAAATATGCTAGAGTATCAAAATATTGGTACACAAGCACTATAAACATATCGCACATATACCATACATATAAAATTATCAAACTTATAATTACACTCATTGTTTTGCAAACAGAATGCTACCGTGCTGGAATATCATACTTATTACACTGCATTGTTTATTACACTACAGTACAAAGATTTCATTAATTACACTACATTGTTTTGCAAGCAGTGAAGTCTACATGGTTCATTACAGGGCAAAGCATTCCAGTTTTCAGACTTCAATGTTCAACCTGGTTCATGTGCAACTCGAAGATTAAATTCAGAGGCAGTTCAACTTCATAAATCTGGAAAGAATATTCCACTTCAAAAACAAAAAGCATCTACCTAGTTCTACATATGATCAGAACCTCAACCAGACAGTACAAACTCGAGGCAAAATGATTTGCAGTGCAGACTTGAAGTTCAACACAATATAGACCATCAGTGGAGCTACAGAAATGTACCAAGCAACCAGGGGATGAAAACAAAAGTCAGTATATCTGAAGTGAATGCAGAGACAAAGCACAAGAATGCAACTATACTGAAATGCATAAATAACTTATGCAAAATAACCATCACATGATATACAAAAACAAAATGGTTGGACCAAATGCGTATGGATACTATGCCAGACTGTAAACAAGATCAAAGGCAGACCAGTAAAAGAAACTACAAGTATACATCTACGACAGACCAGGCAGTAATAAAGCAAACTGCACATCTAACTAGAGCCAAGACTACAAGTACAAGGCATATATATATACATCTAACTAAAGCCAAGACTACAAGTACAAAGCAATTCAAAGCAAACAACGGTTAGGATAAAGCAAATTTGATCAAGCCTCAATTTCTAGATTTTGAAATCTTTTTCAGGTTCTCTTTCCTCTCTATCAAACTATCCAGGTGAGCAAACCACCCTTATAAATTCTTAAAACTTGATATATCTATTTTGCATGTGATAAGTCTTGAATGTAAATTGTGAAAGGTGCTTGCATGCTTGTATTTATGTATGCATGACTGTGTGTACGATTGTGTACAGGCAACATGCCTCTGTTTATACATGACAGGTTTGATAAACCTGTCTAAAAATTCATACCACCCAAAAGAATGAATGTTAGGCTTGGATCATTAAAAGGAAATTGCTTGAAATAATGTAATTTCATATATGAAAATAATTTCAGATAAAAACAGGTGCATTGCTATTCTTATATCACAGTTATGTACACAGGCTGCTAATGTTGTTACTTATCTTCTTGTTTAATCAAGAAAAGCATTAGATCTTGGGGTGCATGTTATCATCTGAACATCATTGATGTGGCTGAATTCAATTAGATTATCAACCCTCTTGTTTTTTGTCAGTCTTGAATAGACACTGGATGTAATCTAACTCAGTCCGTGTGACATAAGTATTAATTACCACTAATAGAAGTTGCATTGAATCTTGAATGCAATTCATTATCCAACTTTGAACTATTTCTATTCTATTATTTCGAATATCAAAATAAAATTGGTGAATGTTTGATTATCTTTCTAGCTCAGACTTTGAAATGCAAAGTCAATATAATGTTTTATGCTTTGTATGAGTTGGCAACACTTCTTTCAACTTGCAAATATATAATGTTATAATAATTTTTAAACACGGTTGTTTTTTAGTTTGAGAGGCATTGAAGGAGAATATAATGGGCTTCAACCTTTTTTTGGAAGGTAAAAGCTTTACTTCCTAGTATTTTATAAATTGTCGATTATCTTGTTAACAAGACATACCAGGACAAAATACACATGCATTTGCATATGCAAATTTCATATACAGCAAACAAAAGAAAATCAGCAATATATGCAAAGAACAAGTCAGAAATATCAATACCTCCGACTAAAGATATCGTATCAAACCCTTTTGATGGCTCACATAACCTCCGGCTCCAACATCCCCAAAGGTCTCGGTAAATTGTCGACATATTTTGGCGGTTAGCTCATCCGGCAATAAAATTTTGTCCAACAACACTTTTTCATATGTGGGTGGTACTGGTTTTCCATGAATTACTAATGATGTGGAATCTCGGCATATAGTACCTGTTATATAAGCATTTTTGGAGTGAATATATGGAATCACATTTACAGAACTAACAAGCTCCCAAACATTTAAGAGGTGGTATATATGGGCACAAAAGCATAAGTGTGCGCATGAAATAATTTCAATGCAAGGATACGCATATATTAGAGGTGGTATATTTGCATGCTTCAGGGACACTACACACGCAAGAATAAAAGTTTTAAATCTTGGAACCATTTGCCTTCAGAAAATTATACATGCAATATATATCACGCATGCAAGAATTTCCACACAAAAATCAAAGTAAAACACACGTATAAAGCATGTAATTTGCAAAAATAACACACGCAGGTAACAAAGAAATAAACTTGCATGGTTCAGGGGCAGTGCATACGCAGGTCCAAAAGGATTCACTGACGGTTCACTTTGTATTTGTATTAAACATGTGGCAGCAAGTTATAAATTTTCTTATACGTGCAAGAAAATGCAGCACACTCTCCTGTTCACGAAGTTAAGCATTCACTGACTTTGCAACATATTATTTTCTTCAAATTTTAATAAAATAGTACCTGTTGCAATTACTTCGTCCTCGAAGTTCAGGATTTCACATCTTTGGTCGATTAACTGATTGTTCGGAGTGGCAAACTGAGAAGATGCGATTTCACTGCCTACTTGACGATTATCTTGGGCTATGCTGAGAAGACGCTCCAGTTTATCATCCATATTGTCCAGCTTCATCAATTTTTGCTCCACATTTTGTAGTCGCTGCTCATATATTCCTTGGGCCTGTTTGAGCCGTTTGCATGGAATGGCAGCACTCTTAACTTGGCTAGGAGCTATATTGGTCCCAATACTTCGGCTCCTGCCCTTTAAATCTTTACCAAACACTGATATAAAGACGGCTTCATCACCACCACTCGTCGTTTCCTTTTCTTTTTCAATTTTGTCCTAAAAAGTAAATACATATATATTAATAATGAAAATTTAATTTAGAGGCGTTGTTATTTTTTTAACTTACAAAGTAGGAAGATGTCGCATCTGACGTGCTGCCATCTTTTTTCTTATGCGTTTTCTCCCATACTTGAAGACGTGATACTTCTGTTCCCGGACTACTTGAATCGACCTGCATACAATGACCTAAAATTATATTTGGAACTAATGGTATATGCAATGTGATGCACCAATTCAATGACACATACCATTTCTTGAGTAATCATAGCGTGACTCTTACGTCCCGAATGATGACCATATTCGAGCATTGATCTATTTTGTTTGCCTCGCTTCCTTTTTCTTTCGCCTCGGGTTTTGATTCGTTTCTTATGAACTCATCCCAATCATCTTGAGCAATTTTCGGTGGACAATTTCTCATTCTTTCTTCGTCAGTGATGAAATGGTCATAATGATTCTTGCGCAAATCATTCTTGTGTCTCCTAAAAGCCTCGGACATTTTTTTCATAATAAGGTCCTTTGATAGAGGATCGAGCTCATAATATTTCTGCATAACAAAAAATGCATGTAAACCATTTTTTATTTATGTATTGAAAGCATTATAAATGAACGGAGCTCATTATTACCTCCAATTGATTGCACACGTCTTCCTTGTAATTTGGCGGAACTTTTTTCCAACTTGGATATGAGATTGGCACATGATTTCTTACTAGTTTACCAATCTTCGTAGCGACCTTTGAACCATTTTTTCCGACTGGAGAACCGTAGTTGTCTATATCAATTTTCTCCCGTTTTAAAGTGGATGATTGGGAAGTTGTATCATTTGACGGTGGTGTGGCATCTTGTGACATTATGTCCTGCAAAGTCTCAAATCCTAAAATAATCCCAACAACATTATGACGTACAGTTCTTCCCCTTCCAGCCCATCCCTGTGATGCCCGATTTATGTTGGCCACCATATTGCATGGAGTCCCCTCCATAACAAGATCAAATGCCTTATATGTCTTAATAAAATTTGCTCCAAGCGATCACAGTTAAGTTGCTGTACATCTGATATATGAACCAACGTCCCCTTATTGATTTGTCTGATCCCACCAACTTCTCACCACATTACGATTTTTGTCAGTCCGACTGACAATAATCGTAATGTGATGAGAAACTGATGGGATCAGACAAATCAGAAGGGGGCGTTGTTTACTATATCAGATGTACAGCAGCTTACCAGTAATCGCTTGGAGCAATTTTATTAAGTCATATAATGCATTTGATCTTGTTATGGAGGGAAGTCCATGCAATAATGTGGCTAACATCAATCGGGGATCATAGGGATGGGCGGGAAGGGGAACATTCACTTTAATGCGGCAGTGATAAAGTCTTCCTGCATCACCAGAATTTTAAACTTAAGCGGATTCAAAACAATATCTAAAATACTGACTGAAATAAAGGATGCAAATACAAAAATATATTACCTTAGCACTGCTGAACTAAAGGGTACAAATACAATATCTTGAACTGCCTGTCTACCTACAAACACAAAGAAAGAAAGAATAGTCAAGCTGATCATATGTATGTATGTGTACATGTGTGTATGTATGTGATCATATGTAAGTACCTACAACCACAAACACAAAATGAACTCTTGCAATATATCCATCCTTATGGATCCATCAGGATATTATAATGACACTAATAAAAAATATAATGCATCTATTACTATCATTCACGCTATATTTTACATTTTACACCATTTTAAATAAATATTTTGTTAAGGTACAATAACTGCTCTGAAATACAAAGTTAACATATGCATTTGATAAGATCTTCTAATTTTTTATTGTCTTCAAAAGCTGACTGATAAACGGTGGGAAACTCAGTGTCATCCACATTTATGGTCAACCGTTTTGGTGTATGCAAAACCACAAACCATCCGTTATTTTTTAAATCTTTTGAGTAGAACACTTGACTCGCTTCCGATGCAAGAATAAATGGCTCATCATTCACGCTATCTTTATTCTTCAATTTTCCCAAATTAACTGTGATCAAGCTTGAAACAGAATCTATTTTACAACCATTGATCTTATCTTCGACCTTTACCCAATTACAATAAAAAACTGTTTGTTTGAAGTCAATGTAATCCAACTCAATTATCTGTTGAATGACTCCGTAATAAGTTGTTTCTGCTTCCTTAAAATTTTTATCCTTCCCACTCGCTCTAAATTGTGTAATTGCTCTCATGCATACACCACTATCCTGTGTTAGCTTTCGCTCTTCATAACTCTTCGGAGAAAATAAAAACCCATTCACTTGGTACTTCATATAACTACGGGCATCAAACTTCGGCCCGTTAACTAACCGCCAAAGAGTTGAGTCAACATCGACGGTCTTCAACAACTACAACAAACACAATAAGTAAAAAACATTGTCAAGGAGGTGTATGGTCAACTTGAAAATACGTTAAATATTTAATACATATACCTCCTCACGTAACCAAAAAGTGAAATTTTTAATAGCTTCCCCAGATGTACCCCCGCCTCGAGTTTGAGATTTGGTGCTTTGAACATAGGAGTTATACCTCCTACGAAAAACACACAATAAATACTATATATATGAATTGATTTACAATAATAAGAATTCAGAACAAATTCATGAATTTACTTCTTCCATTCATCCAATCCGTCGTATTTATCAAGGACCCATTTACGCACTTGTTTAAATTGCACTTGAGTTAACGTTATATCTTTACCATTATCTAGTGCTATTTCATCAGCAAACTCATCATCCTCGTCTAAAAACACTTCACGGGTATGTTTATGAGTGCCAGCACCTCCTTTTGGCATATACTCCATGCAGTAAAGACTAGCTTCTTGTACAATATATCCTTCTGCAATACACCCTTCAATATATCTTTTGTTGTGCACATATCCTTTATATGTTTTCATCAACCTATGAAGATGAATAATTGTAAAATGTAGACATCAATAGCTATTTAAATCGAATAATTCTGTACATAACTAAAATTAGTAATTTACCGTTCAAATGGGTACATCCACCTATATCTAACAGGACCAGAAATCAATGCTTCATCGGCTAAATGAACCATAAGGTGAATACTGATATCAAAAAATGCAGGCGGAAAATGTTTTTCAATAACACACATTGCTTCTACCAAACTAGCTTTTGCTTTTAGAAGATGTTCCCTGTTGATCACCTTTGAGCACAAAATGTTATAAAAGAGACTAATGCGGTGAATAGCATTCCGTAGATCCTTATGTTGCGGAAAACAATGCTGAAGCAATACCGGAAGTAAATGTTGCATTATGACGTGGTAATCATGTGACTTCATATTTTTTAGTTCAGGAGGGTTGATGCTCACATTGTTATGGAAGTTCGAAGAGAATTTGCTCGGCACTTTCAAATTTTTCAAAATGGTGCAAAACCGTATCTTTTCTTCTTTGCTCAAAGTGAAAGTCGCATTTGGTATGGTTACTTTACTTGTTTCAGGATCTTCTATCACCCACAACTTTTGTTTTATACCCATGATTTTCAAATCCTTCCGTGCATTGATCCCATCTTTTGACATGTCTTTATGGTTCATAATTGTGTTGATCAAATGTTTCGTGACATTCATCTCCGTATGCATAACATCAATATTATGTCGGGTCAAATTTGTTTTCCAATATGGAAAATCAAAGAACTTCGACCTCCTATACCATGCAGGAACTTCTTCATCGATTGTCTTTTTCCGTTTTCGACCAATTTCCGGTATGTTTTTACCAACTTTCATTTTTATATTCGCTACCTTTTTTTCAACTTGATAACCAGTCAGTGGTTTTGGAGGACGCTTAAGTTCTTGCTCGTTGAAATTTGTCTTATCGTATCGAAACTTGTGTCCGGACGGAAGAAATCTACGATGTCCCATGTAACAAATCTTCTTACTTTCAGGGAGATAAATAGATGTAGTTTCTTCTCCACAAAGAGGACATGCAAAGTAGCCGTGAGTTGTACATCCCGATAAAGTCCCAAGAGCGGGATGATCATGGATTGCCCACAACACTCTAGCTCTCATTATGAACTCAGATTTCATAAATGAATCAAATGTAACGACTCCTTCCTATAACTGCTTTAACTCGTCTATCAAAGGTTCTAAATAAACATCAATATCCTTCCCCGGTTGTTTTGGCCCAGAAATCAACAGTGTTAACATTGAGAACTCTCTTTTCATGCACAAAGACGGAGGAAGGTTATATGGTACTACAATTACTGGCCAACAGCTGTAAGGGTTAGTTAAAGAAGCATTCGGACAGAAACCATCTGTTGCTATTCCAAGCGTGATATTTCGTGGTTCAGCAGCAAACGAAGAATCAAAAGAATCTGTAGTTTTCCATTGAGAAGTATCACGCGGATGATGCATTACGGTTGTACCGGACTTGGCACGACCATGCCAGGTCATCGCTTCTGCTATCCATGGTACAGTATACAGTCTTCTCAATCTAGAAATTAAAGGAAAATGTCTTAAGGTCTTTTGAGGTACTGTGGTAGCTTTTCTCTCTTCGTCGAATGATGTCTTGTATCTTGGTGCGTTGCAATTTGTATATGAAACTTTGTTCGCATTATCTTTCCAGTACAAGATGCAGTCATTAATGCATGCATCATAAGTTATGTAATTCATCCCAACTTGCTTAATGATCTTCTTTACGTCGGGGTACTTTGAAGGTAGCGTGTTACCTTCGGGGAGTAACTCCTTTATGAATTCGAGTACTGCAGTCACACCATTGTCTGAAAAGCCGTATTGGGTCTTCAAGCTATTCAGTTTCACAATGGCATATAACTTTGTAATCTCTTTTGGACAAGAAGGATACAATGGCGTCGTTGCAGTTGCACTATCAAAAAATGATTTATCCGTAAACTGCTCACCAATATTAGCATTATCATGCAACTGACTTGTAGGTTGAAAATGATGGAATCTATCTGCATCATTGATCAAATCTTCCATCCTAATATGTTCGGACTCATCAGTATTTGTGGCATGACTACGGTTGTTGTTTTGGCTTCTCCGGTATTCTTTCCCCGTGAAAACATGACACGGTATATGATTGAACAATACCATATCTAAGCAAATGAAAATGAATGTCATTTAATTTGAATGTATCTTCATTTTTGCACTGCGTGCAAGGGCACGAATACTTTTCCTTATTGCCACCATTTTCAGCAACAAATTTAACGAAATTTCTCACACCTTCCACATATTCTGTATTTCTTCGATTAGATTGATTCATCCATTGTTTGTCTATACTAAAAGACATACTGAAAGAAAATAACAAGAGCTAATAATAAATCATGGGTAACAATATCTTATGGCTTTCCACCAAGTTCAACTCTGATATTAACTAAACAGATGAATATTCTTTTGATTTCACTTGAAATTTAACATTAGCATCAAACTGTTTCCAAAAAAATTTCCATTACAACGGCGCCATTTTGTAGCACCAGAGTAATGTCTATGCATTACCCCTCTCCTGATACTTGGTTTGCGCCATTAACAACAATTTTATCCACTTACTAAATATGGTCTCATATTTAGTAAAACAAAATTCATTGCATCAACTTATACCCTAGTAGTCACTATAAGCAACTATGTCTAACTAGCATGCAGTATAGTACAGTACATTACAATTTGTAAAACAAATCATATATAAATGTAAAAAGATCATCCCTTGCATAACCAATTGTTTCTTAGTTCTCTAACACTGTACACTTAAAACATCAAATATGTATTCTGATGGTTCAGATTAGAAGGTGCATCTCTACTTTGGCAAACTGTTAAAGAGTAGTAGATATTGACTATAATAAATCCCCAAAAACTTAATGAAACATCAATCCTAAAAGCAAGGGCGGCCCAAAGAATCGGTTGACCAAGCCCAATGTGAATTTTTTTGCCCCTTACTATATAACATGTCAATTTTTTTTAATTTTTTTTTCATATATAACCATAAAATCACATCTAAAACTATAACATAATAAAGTACCAACTTTTTATACAAAAGTTGCCACATTAAGTGGGCTGCAATACTTATAGTCTCAAATAGTTTACAAAACAGTGTATTTAATTTTTAACGAAATGTATCAAGTTTACAAACTAGTGTATCTAGTTAAGTGTACAGGCAAATCATATTGGGTTCTGCCTAAATGTTTGCGGGTAGACATACACACACTGCAGGAAAAATAGTACATCAATGTAAGTATCAGTTCCTAAATAATTATTAGTTTTTTAGCTTCAGCTTTCAAATTTCAATTCCTAAACGATTATTTACAGAAAACTACTTGTTTATAACTAAATACTAATAAGTTATTAGCTTCAGGCGTTTTCAAGGTTAATGAAATCTAAAGCAGTAAAAGGGCGACTCAATTTTAGAAAATTAGACAACTCAAAACAAGAAATTCGCATACTTAATTAGCAGTGGCAGTATAGAGACTGTAGCAGGACTTCAAATCAGCAGTAGAAAATATCGCGTAGGAGGCAAGCTTGAGCCGACGATGGCTGATGGAATAGCCGAGTATGCAGCGATGATTATTTAGAAAGCATTGATTTTTGAAACCCTAGTTTTTTTGTGTTCGAGCAGATCGCCAACATGGAGATTGCTATTGAGCTGTAACTGTGAAGTAAAACAGATTTTGGGTGTTGCCCGGCTCAGTTGGTTGCCCCATCCCAAGGGCTTGGTAGGCTTGCCACTGGGCCGGCTAAAAGATTGGGACGGTTAATAACCGTTGCTAATTAGCCACGGTTGAAAACCGTTGCTAATTGGAACGAAGCGCGCCAAAAATTATGGCGCGAAAGGATGAAATTCACCGCCATCATTTGTCTCCAAAGAAGCTACGGTTAATAACCGTTCCCAATTAGCAACAAGAAAAAACCGTTGCTAACTGAACCAAGACGGTTATTAACCGTTGCTAAATGGCAACGGTAAATAACCGTTGCCAAATGCGCGGATGGTTAGTTGCAAATCTCAGTATTTGGTGTAGTGAGTGGCTATTAACTATACCAGATGAACAAACGAAAAGACAAAGAAAGCCCAAATGACTCAAATGTGGAACTGATATGGCTAATCATTTTACTGATTTTGCCGCGTACCGGACACCGAAATGCTCGAATGAATATACCATGGTGATCAGCACGGCGAGACGAATAGAATGGTATATAGATATCAGCGATACAATCATCCTATCAAACTGCTGCAAATTCGCCGAAAATAAGATAAACGGAGCTAAAGCAGTCCAAATTTAGTGAAACGAATTATGACGTCTCACTCAGAAAAAGTTTACATTTTTATTATGAAAAAATATTCAGGTTTCGAAAATATTTTATTTTCATTAATTCTACTGATTTAGAAATTGAAATTGAAAATTACACAATAGAACTAACTTTCATATTTTCCAATAAAAATTTACCATTTTTTATGCTATAATGGACGCATATCAAATATCAAATTTTCATTATTTTATTTTCAAGAAAAATTCAGTTAATTGCGTTGTAAAAATCGTTAAAATTACCGATCGTTACACTCTCCCCCACTCAAAACTTTTCGTCCCCGAAAAAGAACAAGATGAGAGAATAGAAGTAACAGAGAGATAAGGTAGATTTGAAATACACGGTATTAGATACAACAATTAATTTAAAACCATATAAATTTCATTTTTGTACATCTTATTACCTACATTTATATTGTATATTATTCAATTACATATTCTCATAAACATTTTAACTTTTGAATATTTCAAGCAAGTTATATATGTTTTAGAGTGCGATTGAGTATTATATAAATAAATTTTATCCTAATTCAACTGTTTCAAGTTGTTTCAATTCCATTTCTCATTTTAGATTATCCAACTATTCAAAAATTTCGCTTCATTTTAATAATTGAAAGCTATCACTTTACATAGAATTTAAGGATTAATTTCCGGTTTCACTTCAAATCATTTTGAAATAAATATATACACATATATATGTTTTGTACATCAAATTATATTCAAGAAACTTAGTTCAAATCAAATTTTCTAACTCAAAAGTGTAGCAAAACTACTAACTGGTCTCTCCACCTTGAAACTCGAATGAATGTCGATGATGCTGTAGTCATCACCGAAATTATTTTGTAGTGATAGAAGATGAGAGTACTGACTTACTTCTTTACAATTCTTTGGAAATAATTTTCTTATAAAAATATTTTCAAATAATACATTTTCTCAAAACTTTGAAAACCAAATTTGGAAAACACCAGAAATTTAATTCTTAAATCTTTAATTTAAATTTATTTCATTTGCCAATCAAATTTATAAACCATGCTAATAAAATTCATCTCCTTATAACATACAACAATAGTTAATGGTTTAGAAAAGTTGGCAAAACAATAAACTATAATCTGGTATTATCGTTTCTAACAACCAATTCATTTAACTATCTAATTTCAGAAAATTATACTTTTATATTTAAAATATAATCATACACAAAATTATTTCATTTATCAATTTCGAAAAACAATATTGTGTCATTTTGCTATGTTCAAGTGTTTTCGAATTTCTATCAATAGCGTTGGCCAGACGAATCGATCGAAACCCAAAATCAAACTTAACAACTCAAACAACACAATATAAAACATTCTTATATCAATTATAAATACACTCCCTCACAGGATGATTCAAGAATGAATTCTAGAACAAGGATAGAGATTCAAAGCAAGAGGAACCCTAATCAAGGTGAATTCTAACAAAGAAGATAGATTCGAAAGGAGATAAGATAATCAAATTACAAAAAGGAAGATGGATAGATTTATATTAATCGTGGCGACCCTAACCGGGTCAACCGAGATTTAAAAAAAAGACGAGAATATCACTATCGAAAATGGGGACAAACCGGCTGAGGACATCGCGGAAACGCGATTCATGAAATCGACGAAGAAAGAAGGAGCATTGGTTAATCTTGAGGGCATGACTAACCATTCACAAAAACCATTCGTCCAGGAGGAAGGACAACAGGTCGAGCTCTAGGAATAAGATCGACACGGAATTCAAATTCCTACTTAAGTGAATTACCCTGGTCATCTGCTAAGAAGCGGTTTGGGCTTTGCAAGAAATAACAGTATCAAAACCGAGGACATAGAGATCTCTGGTGAATCGACGCATGTTGTAAAGGAGTTTCACCCCTTTACAAATCATACCAAAATTTACGGGACCACCGTTGGAATGAGTCACACAAAAGGATGAAGTTGCAAATTGAGATTGCAAGGTAGGCTCAAATTTATTGCAGAGATCAACAAAAATGAATCTATGGAACGCTCCAGTATCAAAAGAACATGAACAAGAAAGGACACGAATGGATTCCAGGACAAAGGGATAGTTCCAAGATTCAAAAGAAATCCTAATCCAGAATGAAGAATTTCAAGCTCGAACGAATATGATTCTGTAATTATTATTTTTTACTCATTCTAGGGTATTACTACCCTATCTCTAATGAGTTTTACTCTATATGCTAAGTTTTGCCTAAACCAGAGCTATGATACCAACTGTAACGACCCGCTATTTCGAACTATTCAAATCGACAATCACCCACTCATGTCAGACTTGAATTGCTCAAAACAATAGATTGTCAATTTATATTTGGCAAAACTTAGCATATATAGTAAATAAATCAATCACAAAATCACAGACACAAAGTAATATAACAATAAGCAGCGGAATAAATAAATAGTAGTTCATGAAGCTACTATATAAACATCAGAGTCTAAAACAAGATACAATAGAAATCTTAAATACAATGTAGTCTCGAATACAAAAGCAGATGACAAGTCGGAACATCAACAACTGGAATAAACTAAAGTAACGGGAAAGCTTAATAGACAAAGACAGTTCTTCAAGCAAAGCTCCAAACTCCAAAGGTGAGTCAAATGATGTGACACTCAGTCTGACCTGAGTATAAAGCAAAACACAAAACACTCGAGTCAGGATTAACATTCTTATACTAGTAAATCAACTCAAGTGAAATGTCCAAGTGAAATACAATATAACTTAAAGGATGTTTGGGATTTCCATCCTCTAAGGATCTGTGGAACCATCTACTATGTAGTAATATACACTATTATAATATGTCTATCAATAAAGTAAAGTATTAAAATAGCGTTAAGGCATTACCCATATCCCCCTTAACACATTTTATATATTCCCGTAGTCTATACAGTACCATAAGCTCCACCAAACCGGTGGTTTACCCAGAGGGCACTCCATAGATACGGTACAAACCAAACTCGTAGAGGGCGCGATAAGGCATGTAACAAGGCACGCGAGGCAATGCGCAGGGTAGGATTCTACCGTTTTACGGATCCGAACTGGTGATAACGCATAGCAGCTACTACCGCCCACCTCGAGGCACACTCCCAAAATCAAAGGTGCACCCAATAAAATCACAAAGTAATAGAATGGTATCGAAGAAATGTGCCCGATCGGAGGTGCGACCTCACTTGGCCCGGCATGGCTTCTGTTTTAGCCACATCAAGCTGACTCACGAGAGTCAGGGCTGCGTTAATACCTCATACAGAATCATCGCCAAACCATCATACTTCATTCTGGAATCTCTACCACGTGCATAATTGTTAAAGTGGTTTTCAGTATTGGCAGAGAGTATGACAATATCCGATCCCGGTCTCTTTAACAACCAAACGCTTATTTCACACCGTGGTCATTTTACATTTCAAACATGATGAATCGGATTCGATGGAAATCAAATATATATATATATGTGTGTGTGTGTCTTTTTCTTTCTTAAAATCAATATTCAAATTTAAAACACATTTTCAAAATAAATTTATATACACACACTTTAAAATCAATGTTATTATAATTATATATATAATTACTTTAAAATCAATATTATTATAACATATATATGAAGCACGATAGCCATTATGCAAATAATTTTGAAAACACACACATATATAAACATACTATATCATTATTATTATAACATATATACAAATAAAACAAGACATAGCCACTATGCGAAATACTTTGGAAAACATATGTATATAACTTACTTTATTATTATTATTATTATTACAAATCACTATTATAAACATATATATAGGAGAGGATGTTGCGTTTGGAGGAGATAGAGTTGCGGGGAGCAGGCGAATGGTGATGGGCTGATACGTGGCCTCGGCTGGAGGGGAAAAAGGAGGTAGGTGCTGCTCCGGGTAGGCTAGGTCACGGCAAGGAAGAGGAGCACGTAGTTTAGGGTGGTGGTTTTGGCACTACAAAGCGGCAGAGGCTCACGAAGGGAAGTGATTGAGCTAGCGGTAGTTCAGGCTGCACGTGGGGCTGTGCGCTTAAGGCCGGAGTGGATAAACTCGGGAAGGTGGCGGATGCTATGTCAAGTGGTGGTCGCGGCCATGTGGCAGCACGCGGAGGGGAGGAGCAGGCATGTGGCAGCTATGGGTAGGGTCAGGGAGGAGCGGTTGTTGCCAGGTGAGGGATGGTGAAAGGGGCATGGCGGTTCAATGGTGAGCGGTGCTGTTGATAGGGAGGGGTCTGGTGGTGAAGAGGGAGAGGGAGGTCGAAGTTCTAGAGTGATGTGGCAGGGCGGAAGGGAATCTGAGGTGAATATGGTGAGGTTGTTGGGTTGTGAATATGGAATTGGATGGTCGTGTGTGGGAGGTGATGGCCGGTCAGGGGTGCAAGAGCCTGTGAGTTTATGGTAGAGAAGGCGGGTGGATCGAGTTGCATGGTTGCGTGCTTGGCTAGGTCGGAGAGAAAAGAAGGTTGCGAGAGAGAGGGGTTAGTGTTGATGGCATGAAGAAGAACATGAGCAGGCTCAAAAATAATAGAATACAAACTTTATATATGCTTTATTATATATATTTTCTCGAATGAATAAGTAGAACAACAAGAAGGGAAAAGGACGGAGAATATATCAAATGAATCGTTAAATAATATTGAATATAGGGAATGGTAATAGTTGGCCTATGAATTCTGGAAATAATTATGGCCAGTGGCTATTAAATATACCAGATGATCAAACGAAAAGACACAGAAAGGCCAAATGACTCAAATGTGGAACCGATACGGCTAATCATTTTACTGATTTCGCCACGTACTGGACGCTGAAATGCACGTATGAATATACTGCGGAGATCAGCACGACGAGACAAACAGAATGGTACATAAATATCAGCGATATAATCATCCTATCAAAACTTGATATTTCGCTGCCAAACTACTGCAAATTCGCCGAAAATAAGATAAACGGAGCTAAAGCAGTCCAAATTTGGCAAAACGAATTATGACATCTCATTCAGAATAAGTTTACATTTTTATTATGTAAAAATATTCAGGTTTCGAAAATATTTTATTTTCATCAATTCAACTGATTTAAAAATTGAAATTGAAAATTACACAACAGAACTAACTTTCATATTTTCCAATAAAAATTTACCATTTGTTATGTTATAATGGATGCGTATCAAATATCAAATTTTCATTGTCAAAATTCATTGTTTTATTTTCAAGAAAAATTCAGTTAATTACGGTATAAAACTCGTTAAAATTACCGGTCGTTACAGATATCACCAACTATCACCACTTCTACCTTCAACCAAACGTGAATGATTTCCCAATGTGCTCCGGTAAAGCCACCGCCCATTGCACTCCATCAACGAGCTCAAGCAAAGCCCCCGTCCGCTAACGAAGTGTTGAAACATCCAAATCCTAAACCATCTCACCAAAGACTAAAGTGGTAAGGAGTCTAAACTAGCACTCACCAAGAAGATAGAATAGCAATCTCTCACTGATACTCTTCCTCATCCATAATCAAGCTCTTCCCTCAACCATGGCACCTAATACTTCAACAAGCAAATCAAGTATGAGCAACGCTCGAACTTCCCAACCGGCAATGCCTTAATGAACATATCTGATGTGTTATCCTTTGTGCGCACTTTCCGAATATATACTTGCTTATCTTCATCCATGGCTACTAGAAATGACTCTCTCACTTTAATATTGTTAGCTCGTAAGCTAAACGCCCAATTCTCCGTCAACTGAATAGCACTCTGGCTATCACATCGAACATCAATGCTATCATGCTCGAATCCCAAGTCACACAACAATCACTCAATTAAAGTGCCTCCTTTGCAGCCTCCACCACGGCTATCAACTCTGCCTCCATAGTGGATAAAGCAACTACGTTTTGCAATCTCGATCTCCAACTTATGGCCGTACCACTAAGTGTGAAGACATATTCAGAAGTTGATTTTCTTCGATCCTTATCACCAGCGTATTCCGAATCACAATAACCAACCAACTTGCAATTCATCCTCTTACTACCGCCAAAAACAAGACCATGAGACAATGTACCTCAAAGTATCTCAATATAAGCTTCACAACTTCCCAATGTGATTTCCCTGGATATGTCATATACCGACTAACAATCCCGACGGCATTTGCAATATCGGGCTTTGTACACACCATAACATACATTAAACTTCCAACCACACTAGCATATGGCACCATTGCCATATAAGCCTTATCTTTCTCCAAGATAGGCGATCCCTTACTCGAAAGCTTCGCATGCAAAGGTAAAGGTGTATTGACGCCTTTGCATTCTCTATGCTAAACCGGTAAAGCACTTTCTCTATGTACCCCTTTTGAGTTACTTTCAACTCAAAACGCTTTCGATCCCTTTCTATTTCCATGCCAAATATCTTCTTTACTTTTCCAAGATCCTTCATTTCGAACTCCGATTTTAAACTCGGTTTTAACTTGTTGATTTCATTCTTAACCTTAGAAGCAATGAGCATGTCGTCCACATACAAGGGTAAATACACCCAATAATCATTTTTCAACTTCTTGAAATATACACAAGCATCCTTGATGCTTCTATCAAAACCATTTTCAAGCATAAAGTGATCAAATCTCTTGTTGTCTAGGTGATTGCTTTAAACCATATAGTGATTTCTTTAACTTGCAAACCAAATTTGACTTACCATCCACAACAAAACCTTCTGGTTGCTCCATGTAGATGTCTCAATTCAAGTCACCATGCAAGAAGACGGTTTTCACATCAAATTGCTCCAACTCCAAGTCGTGAATAACAACTATAGCAAGTAATATCTGGATTGAAGTATGGAGCAAAACCGGTGCGAATATCTCATCATACTCCTTTACCTTCCTTTGTGCAAACCCCTTAGCTACTAGCCTAGCTTTGTTTCTTTCATCGTCCTTCACCTTGTATATCCATTTGCACTGAATAGCATGGTTTCATTTAGGAACTGGAACCAAATCCCAAGTTTGATTCTTCAACAACGATTGCATCTCTTCCTCCATGGCACAAATCCACTTCGAGCTATCACTCGACTCCATGATGTCATCAAGGTCCATCGGCTCATCTTGGACTACATGAAGAGCATAGTCCAAATTATCACAAAAGCTAAGA
The DNA here is from genome assembly GCA_030737815.1 of Allium fistulosum. NCBI lineage: Eukaryota > Viridiplantae > Streptophyta > Magnoliopsida > Asparagales > Amaryllidaceae > Allium > Allium fistulosum. The sequence continues at coordinate 488,222,784 of CM060905.1, read as the reverse complement.
AAGTTCCAATCACTATATCTTTCGGGTAGCCTTATAGCATGACGACCCACCCGACTAGCAATACCATCACCTAAACTCCTTTCGACTCCACCTTGAACCGAATCCTCTCTAGAACCATGTACATCACCAACACTACTAGAGGAACCCTATGGACTGTGCGATGTTACATCAACCGCTTCCTCCTCACTGATAGAGTTAGGGGTATACCCTAGGAGCAATTATGTAATTTGTTACATATATCTAACTCGTTGACCAATCTTGTTCAAAATAAAAGGTATTTTCTTCCTATTATATACTTGATATAATGTGATTATATTAATTAATTAACTTAAGTAAAAGTATATTTAATAGAAAAATCCCATAAATGGTACATTTTGTGATAGTAGTTACAAAGTGTTGTAACCGTGAGTAATTTATCACAACGAAACAAATATACCATTTTAAATGTTCCTAGTCAAGATGCATCGAGACTGCATATCAATGTATCCGTTGAGATTGGAGTATGTAATGCTCTCCAAATATTGGGCAGTGTATTACTCATGACTACTGGGGGCTCCTAGGGATTACGTACTAATATTTATTGGATAACTATAGAACGACCCACTTGATAGTTTTCTGTTGGTTAATATAACTAAGGTCAAACAGAAATATCGATGTGACTGATTTACACAGTTCTCTCGACTTGAGAATACTATAGATCTTCAATAGGAAAGCTTGCTTTAATTATAGCCAAATCATGGCATGGCGTCCATCAAGTGACTATAGTTGGGTCGAATGGAAGCATTAGAAGCGAAGCACTATTCAAGAGAGGATTCGTCTCCTCAGTTATATGCAGTTAGTATCACAGTCAACTCAAAGTCAAAGTCTATGGCCAAAGCATTTCGGTTAATAATAATTGTTATTATCGAACTAAGGACTTTGTATTTAGACTATAAAGTTGAATGTGGACGAGGTTGGAATTTTGACCATTACAAAATTCCATAAGTCCAAAGTGATATAGTTTTGACGAAGAGAATTGGTGTAAACAAATGTCACAACCGGGTAACGCTTATTAAACCAAAATTGGATTTTACCGAAAATGAGTAAACGATAAATTTGATCATAATGTCACACCACCTGCTAAGTGACGTGTGAACGTTAACATTAGAATAGTTCGATGTTAATCGCTGACCAAATTTACACCCAAGAGTTACGCAGCCGAAATGATGAATTCCTTAAGACCGAACGATTCAATTAGTTTATAAATGTTATAAATTAATTAATATTTATGAAATATTAATTATGAAATTTGAATATGATTTGAGAAATAAATAATGTTATATATATTTATAATAGTTATAAATATATCGATCGATATACAATATCGACAAGCGATTAAATTAGATTTAATTGCATAGTATTTTGGCTTGGACTTAGATGGGTTTAAGGCCCATCATTGGGGTTGCAAAATTTCAGTTTTGGGAAGGTCTAGGGGTGCCGAAAACATAGGGAATTGGTTTGGAGATAATGGGTTGAGATCAAGTGAGAATGGGTAAAAAGGTTTTCCTCGTTTCTCTCTAATACAACCCTATATATATGTGTATCTTTAAAAATAATTACTAACCTTTTTGGCCATCATTACCTTCTACATTGCTGGTTAAAATATAGCTCTCAATCCACTCCAAAATTCTAAAATATATTTCAAATTAAAATATTACTATTCGATAGTTAGAGGTCGGTGATTCCGGACTTGCAATCTGACGAATCAAGAACAGTAAAAGGAAGGGAAGTCATTGCTTTAATGTGGATTCAAAGGCATCATTAAATTGGTAATTTTAATTCATATTACAGTAATTAAATTATATTTTATGATCCTATAATGAACAATTTCATATATGTTTAAATATATTACTACTATATGTTTAGTTAGGTGAGATTTTTGTAAGTAGATGTGGTTGTCACAAATCAGTTTGGTTATGTGCATAATTTGTTTATTATACTATTTGATTTATGTATAGACAAATGTTGTTTACTGTACAAAATCAATTTTTGTCATTAATTATTGTTGTAATATATTTATTGATAAATTCATATATATACATTTGTGTATATTTCTCTCTCATAATAGCAAATATGCATATATAAGATATATATATATGATTTAAAAAATTTGGTACACTTATTTATATATAATATGAATTTAAAAATTAAAAATTAATATTCATACATATATTCATATTTTTAAATTAACATTTATTGAAATTTTGAATTGTTTATTATATATACAATAATTATTACATTAAAAATTCAATTTTATATTTTTCAAAAATATTATATCATTTCAGAAACATATAGAAAAATTTTAGGAATTTTTAATAAATTTTATTATTTTTGTTTCGGAAAAACTATTAATGATTTATTAAAAATAATAATTCAATTGAAAAATTCTTCAAAATTTTTCGTCACCTTTCCTTCATGATCCTAGAATTTCTGAAATTTTAAAATTTAACTTTTTAATAATGTATTATTTTATATTAAATAATTATTGTCGAAATCAATGTATTTGATTTTAAAAATAATATTTCAACTTTGAAAAATCTTCAGATTTTTCCTAAGCTCTATTTTATGATCCTAGATTTTTGAAAATTGTAAAATTTGAATTTTCATCAATAGATTATTTTATGTTAATTATTTATGGATGAAAACATTATTTTATTTATAATATATACAAATTAAAATACTAAAATTATTAGTTCGCAAAACTAAGTTAATTTTGAATTATAAATAATTTTTAATAATTGTTCTCTCTCATTCTATATATAAATGTTTTATGTTCATATATTATATATAATATATTTATACATACATGTGTGTGTGTGTATTTTGTAACACATATATATGCACATATTTGGACAACATACATAACATACAAAATAAGCTAATATGTCTGTTGCGATGTAAATCTCAACATCTACATATGGGCATATTATACCTTTCACGGATTATTATGTTACACATGCACTCACACATATATGTATATGACATTTATGTATAAACTAAATCAAATAAAATTAAATTTATATCTTAATATATTTGAATTTAAATAAAATAAATAATTTTATTTAAATAAAATAAATAATTTTATTTAAATGAAATTTAGAAATGTTCTAATTCAGTTAAACTTCATAGGCCCAATAAAAGATCCAATAGGGTATTTTTTTTGAAAAATTCACCCTTAACTTCCACTACGGGCTAGTCCAGTTCCAACAATGGTATCCGAGCCCAATAGCCTATGCGGTCTAAATTAATCATATTATGGCTAACTAATTAAGCTTGACCACTTAGTACGGTGTCTAGAAAGGTAATGTCTAGGATTGGAATTGGGTAATCAAGTACCCTGTCCAACCTGGTTACCAGCCTGGCTCGAAAGGTAAAGTGAGCCCAAAGGTTGCTCCTAATAGAAAAGGCCCAACTTAATTTTGGCCTTGGGCTAATTTTCAAAATTGTTTTGAAAATTAATGTTAAAGATTTTAAATTTAATAGTTAAATTTAAAATAAAACATGTTTATTATAAAAATTATAATGCTACATAAGTTTTCAAAATGTTTGAAAGGATAATGATATTTTCAAAATGTTTGAAAATATTTGTACAATAATTTCAAATTTTAAATTTATTAATAAGATTAATAAAATAAATTTATTAAATATGTTAATTAATTAATGCATATATGCATGTATTACATATGTTGATATATATTATGTTATTTTAAAATGTTTAAGATAACATAAGTATACATGTATGTATACAAGATAAATTTTGAAATTAATAAATTTTAATAAAAATTATTTAATTGAATAAATTAATTAAAAATTAATTAATTAAATAAAATACACATATATATGATATATGTGTGTTACACTATAAAGGTTATAGTATACGCTATAAATGTTATAGTAGATATGTCCAATATAAAAGTTATATTGGAATACTAATTTAAAATAATTAAAGAGTTAATTGATTAAAATTAATTAGATAAGATTTAATTAATGATATATTATGCGTAAGACTACCATATAAGTAATATGAATATAAAAGTTATATAACAATAAAACGTATATGATATGTGTATAAACTAAATGTGGAACATTAAAGAAAACTAAATAGACTTGAGAAATAAACACATATGTAAATGTACATATACCGTGATTTATGATGTGTTTGACACTTGAATCGCTGGGGTATTTCATAAGAAATATATTATTCTATAAGTCGATATCACTCAATATATATATTGAAGATTATGAACCTTCAATATAGTGTTGTCCTCTACCATATATATATTAATAAATTACTTACATACTCCTTAGTTGTTGAGCAAAATCAATGTAACGACCCGTAAATTTCAACTGTTTTAATAACGTAACTAGTTGAAATTTTGTGAAATTTTAAAAAAACGATAAAATTTTGAAATATAAATTTGATATTTGGAATGCGTTTAGTTAAACATAGCAACTGGTAAATTTTCATCCGAAAATACGGAAGTTTATTTCGCGCGTAAATTTACTTGAATTTAATCAGTTAAAAAGCGTTGAAAATAAAATGTTTTCGAAACCAAAATATTTTTACATAGAAAAATTCTAAACCATCTTCTGAGCAAAATATCAGTTCGTCATTTTTACAAATTCGGACACCTATTGCTCCGTCGTTCTTATTTTCTGCAAAATAGCAGCATTCTGGTACCGATATCGATTTTTATCGGATGATCGTACCACTGATATCTGTATACCGTTTTAATCGTCCCGTCGTGCTGATTTCTGCGGTATATTTAATTCCGTGTTTTGAAGCTCGGTTCACAGCGGAGTCCACAGAAATGATTATCGTATCGATACCGGGTTCATGCCGTTTGAATTTCACGTGACTATTCATTTATCTCGGTAATCATCATTTTTTTTATTCCCAAATGAAACGTTTGACTATTACTTTTCAATATTCCCTATAACATTTATTTTCTGGTTTGTTTCAAATTTCAATCTGTTCACCTTCTTTCTCTTTGTTATATTCTTCTTTAAAAAAAAAATTCATACAGTTGTTTCCTACTGTCCATAGAAATAAATGTATAAACATATGTTGCTTCTTCTAAATTTTCTGCACCTTTATTCCGTGACACATTTCCTTCAAATATGCTTTCGTCCTTCCCTTCACCCCGCCGTACACCACCACTCCCCTCCGCCAAGCACTACGCCTACCACTCGTCGGCCATCAACCCACCCTCGTCCCAGCCTACCACCTTGCTCGCCAAGACCTCCGCCAGTGCAACCTGCCTCCAAAACTCCGAGCAGCCCATTCCCCCTTAGCAGCCGCCTACCACCAACCAGCGACCCCGACCTCCGCCATCACTGGCCAACAGCCCTCCTCGACAGCCGAGCTAACCCAGTCGACAGATCCACTCACAGTGCCACCCCAAATCTCGGCACTCCACAACAATCTCAGTCGACATCACCTGAGCCACCGTGCTCCTTACCTCCGCCTGCCTCACGCCAAACCCATCTACCAGTCAATTCCACGACCATAGCCAGGTCCACCCACTGCTGCAACCGAAAATCCACCACCCATTCCTATCGCCTCCACCACACGCTGCCGTGAGGCCTAACTTCCACCTGATCCAGTCGACCGTCCCCCCTCTTCACAGCCGCTTCCCTTGTCAGCCTATCCATATCTCAACACCTTCAAGCAAATCACTCATTATTCTAATATATGGTACGTATGTTCTAAATATATCGTAATATATATATTGGTATAGGTCTGTTAAAGTATGTATTTTAGTTTTAAGATTTGGTTATATGATAATATATTAAGTTGTATATATATGTGTACGGTATGTTGTGTCTATTCTGTTTATAAATCTTAGCTTTTATATATATTGTGTATAATTGCGTGCTGCATTTTTGAGTGTTTTATATAAATTTTTGTATTATATTATACATTAGTTTACCTGCTTATATATATAGGATAGGAAAAAGGTTTTTTTTTTTTTACAAGTTGTTCATATATACGTATGTCAGTTGCATGTATATGCTTTACCTGTTTCTTTTCTTTACCTTCTGCTTTAAAGTGTATGCGTATATGTATTTATATATATATTACTTAGTACCTTACTGTTGTTTATAAACAATAATGTATAAGTTTATATTCCGTGTGTTTGAATACCTTTGCCTACTATCTTCTTAGATGTATATGGATGCATTGATGTATATTGTCCTGTTCGTTATGTATATATAAGTATGATCTTTTACGTCTTAAAATGTACCAGTGTATAAGATTTACGTATGTTCGCCTGTTCAAGCTCTGTTTGTATATATTTACACTACAATAAACTAAGTTTATATTGCTTTTGTATTAATTATTTATACTTAAGCCTAGTTCCGTATATTTGTAAAGTTCACTTTATAAATGTTCTACTTTTAATATTGATTTCAAGTTCCTATACATTAATAATGATGTAAGTCTATATTGGGAAATTTTATCAAGGGTATATAAATATTGATTGAAATGTTATAAGTATTTTGAATATGAACACCGATCTTAAAATATTGATTTTTAAATAATGGAGGGAGTTATTTCGGTGTGTGCGTTTATATATTGTATCATAATATATAGATAATGGTATCTGTAGGGGGTGTTATATCAGACTATATATTTATATGATCTGTAAACCTATATGATCGGTGCTATAAATGAATTATATATAAAGTTGATAGTTGTATGTAAGTATTTTGTTTTCCATATCTATGTATTTATTTCAAATTCTATTATGAAAATATGTTGTTTTATGTGTTTTATTTAAAAACAATGATTTTAAATTACATATATATATTTAAAATCTAAAAAAAAAATGTGGTTAAATTGAGAATATGAATTCACAAATAGTATATATGGTTATATATATGTATATATAGATATAGATTCACTTATACTATTTATCATCATCGATCAAATTCTAATTTGATTTCGTCTATTCCTTGATATCAGCTTTGATCATCGAACTCGTGCTTGGATTCGTAACTCAATTTCAGTATCCATATCAGTGTGCGTATCCGGGTCATCTCTCGTTCTATCTAGCCTCGAAAGGTGAGCACTCACTCACGATTAACGTTCTTTTATTTATTAAATTTGATTACAATTGAAACGACAATTGAAATATGCTGCTATTAGTTAATTACACTGTTATTACCTGTATCAGTTCACCTATGACATCTGACACCATTATCTGTTAATTATTTATGCAATGATAATACAGTTTGGCTGATAATTGATTGATTGTTGATGTTATATTGGACGTTAAAATTGTTAATGTTAAAATGATAAATAGTATGAAATTGAACTTGATATAGGATAATTAAATGTTAAATTTGATTAACTGACATTTGTATAATATGACCCCTTTAACTGTTGAATTTATTGACACGTAGGATTTGTTTAATTATACTTTGAACCACTAAATGTATGTTGTTAAATTGATGATGTATGAAATTGTAAATAGATGACAAGTGAAAACCGTAATGTAATAATCTTTAATCTACATGAAATGATAGTGTAGATTCTAGAAATAATTATATTAATTCGTACAAATAACAATGCGAATTAATACGGTTATTTCGGGATTATTTGAATTGATTATTGGATTGATATTGATTGTTGTTATTGCTTGTTTATTTACTTTGACACCATCCCAGTTATCACACTGCAAGTTCCCTTTGTTATACTTTGATTTTTAAATTGAATTGGAATCGGGTTGAAATGATAAATACCCAAATGAATTTGACTTAGAATAGAAAATTAAATAAAACCCGATTGGTCAATAATTTGTTTTAAAATAAAATGAAGATTTTATTTGAATAAATAATATGGTTTTGAAATAAAGTTGAAATTTGAATTTTTAATGAATGGGAAATGTTGATATTTAAAAATCTGAAACAAAATATTAAAAATGAAATTGATGAAAGAATGTTGTTTAATTTGAGAAATGATTGAATAAAGTTTGAAATTATAATTAAGTTTGAAATTATTAAACTTTGAAATTATTTAATAATTAAGTTTTGAATTATTTAATAATTAAATAAGATTGAATTATTTAATGATTAAATTGAATTGAGATTCTTTAATAAGGAAAATTGAACTTTTGGATAAGTGAATTTACTTCGTAAATAATTGAAATTGAGATTTCTTTATTAATTAAGTTTTGGAAAATTATTTAAGTAATTAAATAAGTGAAATGGAATTTCTTTGACAAGAAATGAAAATGTGATATTTTGGAATTAATGTAAGACTTGTAATTGAAAGAATTCATTTGACGAATTTAATATAATTCAAAATTGTAAGTTTTGAAATAAGGAAGTTGAATTTTAAATAATTGATTTAATTAATTGGAAATTTGATAGAAATTGTTTTAATGATAAAGTAACTTAACGAATATTGAATGAAATCGGTAAATGAAGTTAAACTGATTTGAATGTTAAATTAAATTGATTTAAATGATTTCGGAATGAATCTTATATACGAATTTAAATTGATATTTGAATTGTTTAAATAAAGATTGAAATTGAATTATAAGATTTTGGAAATGATAATTTGGAAGTTTTGAAACGAAAATTTTGGAAATTGATTTCGAAAGACAAACGAATTGTCGATTTACGAATTGAAATTGAAATTGATTTGGTTTTGAAATATAATAAATGACCAATCGGTGTAATAATTACGAAAGTTATTAAAGAGACCGGAATTCGGTTATGGATATACTCTCTATCTAAACCGAAAACCACTTTAATAACTATACGCGGAGTGATGATCCAGAATGAAGTGGTTGGAATGGTGATCGTGTTGACCGAAGAAAGAGAACGATAATGGATAGCCTTGACACTTGTGTCAAATTGGAAATGACTAAAACAGGAGCTGTGCCGGGCCAATGGAGGATTGATACCTCAGTGGACACACTTCTTCGAACTACTTATACTTGTTGTCGATTGGTGCACCCTTGATTTTGGGAGTGTTGTCTCACGGTGTTGCGGGCGTTGCGGCGTTGCGTTCTCACCAGTCCGGATCAGGCGAACGGTGGTATCACTACCTTGGGTATAGCCTCATGTGCCTTGTCATACTTGTATTCCATTTATGCGCTACCACTACGAATTTGTTTTGTACCTTGAGTATATGGATTGCCCTCTGGTGACTTCCGGTTTTGGGGAAACTACGGTCTTGTATATGCTTGTGGGAATAAAAATATGTTAAGGGTGGAATGGGCCATGACTTAACGCTTTTTTGATCTTTATATTACTGATAGACATTATCTACTTATCGTACACTACTACATAGTAGATAGTTTAACGGATCCTTAAAGGATGGTTATTCCAAACATCCTTTGAGTTACTTGTATTTCAATTGCTATTTCACTTGAGTTGGATTTATTAATATAAGAATGTTAATCCTGACTCGAGTGTTTTGTGTTTTTGCTTTACGCTCGGGTCAGACTGAGTAGTTCAGCTTACGAGACTCACCTTTGGAGTTGGAGCTTCGCTTGGAGATCCAGCTATCTATCCAGCTTCCAGATATTCGATGATTCCAGTGATGTATTCTGATTTGTATCTGTTACTCTTCTGTTGTATCTGGTTTAACTCTGATGTATCGTATTACTCTTCTGTTGTAAACTCTGATGTATTTTATATATTCATATAGTAGCTTCATGAACTACTATCTCTTTTATTTCCGCTGCAAAATTATTACTCTGTGTCTGTGATCTGTGATTATATTTATTTACTGTATATGTTCAGTTTTGCCAAATTTAAATTAACAACGCGTTATTTTGAGCAATTCAACTCCGGCATGAGTGTCTACCTATACACTTATAATGGATGCGAATGGTCCAAAATGGCGGGTCGTTACAATCAAGCTAGGGATGTTATGCGTAGTATTATTAATATATTGAACAGATGAGGTAAGATAACTATATGTTTTTGTTGAGCAAACTCAAGGTACATATACTATACTTAGGCCATCATGTTAGGGTAGGTACGAGTGAATAATCTCTTTTGATTTGCTGAGCAAACTCAAGGTCGAAATGAGATTAGAACAAGATAAAATGGGTTAGGAGTTGTATATGATACAATCGATAAGGAGTTATCCATCGTTTGTGGGGAAATAATTTGTTGAGCAAACTCAAGGTCAGAATACCAAACAAACGAGTCCTAACACCCACTAGTGAAGTTGTAAGACTTCTATGTTTCATCTTAGGGCTTGGAGAAATATAAAAGACTAGTATGAGCCTTATTAGAAAAATGAAATGGTAACATTTAACCTTTCTAATATTGTAAGAACATATGCTATATAATGTTATAATTATCTACAATGATAAATTTGTGCATTTAATATGATTAATAAAATGTTTGTCAATTAACATATATAAACAAACTGAATTGAAAGTTGACAAATAGAAATATAATATATACTTACTAAGAATTCTAATTGCATGTTATATAATGTTTCTATACCCATGCAAGTGCCCAATTTCAACTACTTAATACATTCGTAAGTTGGCCACTTATATGTTTATTCGGTTTAGACCGTGTATTGCATTTTATGAGTTTTTGAACTCTAAATGCACTTCAAGACTATGGATATTTGATCCATGTACTTTCACATATAAATGTTATATGGTGAACAGTCATAGTTTGTGGGGTACAATATTTCGATTAATTAGTTAGTTCATTCGAAGTAAGCCAATAAATAGTATTTTAAGATCATGTATTCAACTTGATTGATTTCAAAAGGATCATATTGTGTTAATGTAACACAAGACCATAAACTATGAGTACATCTAAGAACTCGATCGTTGAGATGCCATTTTGATCGGTTTACATAAAGTGCAACATATTTGATGTCTTAAATATTAAGAATAATCGAATGCACTTTTGTAAAATGTTTGTTATGATATTGTAGTAAGGTTTTCTTTTGAATAGTTTGACCATTTAAAAGAAAAACGAATGTATAAGAATAGATGTAATTTAAGGTAAAGTTGAAATGAAGAGAATGAATAGTCACTTCTGTTTCATAGAGAAACATTGGAAACAATAATTGCAATAATAACTGATACTTAATATTGGAGTATGAAATATGATTTTTATTCCGAAATGTATTTTCATATAGAAAATTGTTTTCTATAACATTTATTTCTTTGAGTTCAAGATATTTGATCAAAGAACTCTCCTCTGTAAACCAGTTGCAGCATATGAAATAAGTAAACAATATTAACAATATTAAGTGAATAGTGGACCTCTAAATTTAGTACGCTATTATAGTAATGGCGGAAATAGTGGGAGCATGCCATATAGCACCAAATGATTGCATCAAATTACAAAAATTGTTTTCGTAAAATATATCGAACATTATTTGTGAAATAATGTTTATTTTTTGGTATTGACTGAAAAATAGATATAACTATATTTCAATATGAGTATTATGAAATAGAACTATATTATGGAATTTGTTTTCATAGTAAAAGTGATGCAACAAAATACACATGTATCTAATATTATTTACAGTTGTTTTGGAATTATAGACTAAGCCGTAGTTTTGAGAAATAATTTTACTATATGATTATGAATCATATGATACAGGTTAATTATATCTCAAATAATTAATGGCTATGCACCCATTCAGTGGGAGCATCATAAGAGTTAGTGAACAATTTGAATTAATACATATTGATGTATGCAATCACAAGTCCGTTAATACCAAATGGGTTCCACATACTTTGTTATATTCATCGATGATTTATTACCAACATGAACATGTGTATTAGATACACATGTAGTAAGTTTATGATAAAATCATAGAATATAAAAGAAAAGTAAATAAAATAACATGCAATAGAATAAAATGATTTGATTAGGTAGAATAAGTGAGTATATTGGAAAGAATTCCAAATGTACCTTAAAATGAACATAGATTCAATCTCAAAATCACTCCTCCATGTGATACATAATGATGCATCGATAAGGAGTAATCAGACATTGTTGGACAATTTACGATTAATTGCGAGTGAAGTTGAGTTAGTTTCTTTATATAAGGTCATGTACTTAAGATTAGTGCACAAGGTTGATATTATTTCATCTAAACAATAGTTTACAAAATCATACAAGATAAGGGTATGTAAGAAATCCCAACATATCCTAGGCCAAAGAGTTGGTAGGTTGTGCGAGTCGAAAGATTGCACGTAATAATTGTTCATGAGGGATCTTGTATGAATCTCCAAAAAAAATTGGAAAGGTCTGTCACCAAATGACATATTTATGTTTTGAACATAATTTTTGTAAACTAAAATCAGTTTCATAAATAAAAAGGTTCATAAAGCGTTTATGAATCCCTATTCTATTTGCACTAAGAAACAATTGTTGTTTCAAGATATATCAACTTCATTGTGAAGGAATTTCTTTGAGAAATTTTTGGTAGTTAAATGGAATTGGATCTGATCTATAGATAGAACTAATTATATGAGATGAAGTAAAATTAACTAACCTAAATGAACACATAGCATTAGAATGTCCAATAAGTATTCTCGTACATCGAAGAGAAACTATGAGTTTCTTATTAATGTCGAAAATATACATTACCCTCGGTTGTTCGATTAAACCATTAAGATTGTTGACTCTATATAGTATGATGCGCAGATTTGAAAGAATTCCAAGTACGCTATCAAAATATGATTTTGGTGGTCGTAACCAAAGAGATGTGATCCATCGGCCAAGATTGTGTCTTTATTGGAAAGACTAATGTGGTTGGAATTAAATAAGCAATGTTGATAAGAACAATATCGCAAATTTCAATTGTTGAAATTAGCATAATAGATTCGCTCAAGTTAATTCAGATTTACTCACAAAATTATCGCTCGATAAGACTTAGTGTTTGGTACGTATGTATTGAAACAAAAAAATCTAAATAATGATTTAGAGTAAGCCGTTTACATATATTAACCAAAAATGCCTCGAAGTCAGTGGGAGCAATATTGGGTTTGTGAGTCTTTGGATATGATCCAAGAAATGATACGAATGTATCATTTTATAAGCATCAAGATTGAATAAGTATTTTGATAGAAATGTCAAATAGTTTGATTTTCAATCAAAGTGCAGAGGAAGCGTGTGTTCATAAGAAATAACGTTAAAAGGTGCATTGATATTTCTAAACTATAAGTAAACAACACGTTGTTGATTTTAACGATATGCTTGTATTAAAATCAACTTTAGTTGTTTTAATACTCAACTTTGTATTGTAAATGATGTCTTTTATGGTGAGTATAAAAGATATAGGGATTGTCCCAAAACGATATACAAGAGCATCTTATTAAAAGGAGAACATGTAAGTTGGATTCCTTATGCATTAGCAATAGAAATTATCATACAGGTTATGTTGTGTATGATATTGTGTTTTGTTTATGTATTTGATACATGGAGAAAATATAAAATCTAAATTGATATCACTAAATGGTTGTTTGAGGTGTTTTCGCGTATTTATGAAATACTAGAGAATTGTTTACAGAAACAACGAACTCGTTATGATGGAACATTTGGACACAAACTTTTATAATTGATATTGAGTATAACATGTCAATGATAAAATTCAAGTTAAAATCTTTAATTTGAAAATGTTTCTAAATAAAGTGATTGTGGTCGATTCAACGAAATGTTGAGAACATTAACTTGAATAGCGCTACAATAAACCAATGTATATAGATATAGATACACAAATTTATATTGAGCCAAATGTGATTCCAAATGTTGAGAATCCCATAATATTGTTATAAGATAACAATGTCATGAAATTGGTCATGATAGAACTTAAAGCTCACTAGAAGTCGAAAGACATACTTCGAATCGTTCCATATGATAAAGGTAGTTTATCAGTGTTAGAGAGAGTTAATCGGCAAAGTAGATAATTAAAACATAATAACATACCCATTCACTAAGAGACTGACCTAAATGGTTTTGAGAAAACTGATTGGAAAAGTTGGAATTATATTCCATAATTGACCCCAAGTGCAAGTGGGAGATTGATAGAGTTAGGGGTATGCCCTAGGGGCAATTATGTAATTTGTTACATATATATAACTCGTTGACCAATCTTGTTCGAAATAAAAGGTATTTTCTTCCTATTATATACTTGATATAATGTGATTATATTAATTAATTAACTTAATTAAAAGTATATTTAATAGAAAAATCCATAAATGGTATATTTTGTGATAGTAGTTACAAAGTGTTGTAACCGTGAGTAATTTATCAAAACGAAACAAATATACCATTTTAAATGTTCCTGTCAAGATGCATCGAGACTGGATATCGATGTATCCATTAAGAATGGAGTACCTAACGCTCTCCAAATGTTGGGCAGTGTATTACTCATGACTTCTGGGGGCACCTAGGGGTTACGTACTAATAGTTATTGGATAACTATGGAAGACTCACTCGATAGTTTTCTGTAGGTTAATATAACTAAGGTCAAACAGAAAATATAGATGTGACTGATTTACACAGTTCTCTCGACTTGAGAATACTATGGATCTTCAATATGAAAGCTCCACATTGATTATAGCCAAATCATGGCATGACGTCCATCGAGTGACTATAGCTTGGTCGAGTGGAAGTATTGGAAGTGAAGCACTATTCAAGAGAGGATTCGTCTCCTCAGTTATATGTGGTTAGTATCACAGTCAACTCAAGTCAACTCAAAGTCAAAATCTTTGGCCAGAGAATTTCGGTTAATAATTATTATTATTGTTGAACCAAGGACTTTGTATTTAGACTATAAAGTTGAATGTGGATGAGGTTGGAATTTTGACCATTACCAAATTCCATAAGTCCAAAGTGATATAGTTTTAACGAAGAGAATTGGTGTAAACAAATGTCACAACTGGGTAACGCTTATTAAACTAAAATTGGATTTTACCGAAAATGAGTAAGTGATAAATTTGGTTATATTGTCACACCACCCGCTAAGTTACGTGTGAATGTTAACATTAGAATAGTTCGATGTTAATTGCTGACCAAATTTACACCCAAGAGTTACACAGCCGAAATGATGAATTCCCTTAAGACCGAACGATTTAATTAGTTTATAGTTGTTATAAATTAATAAAATTAATTAACATTTATGAAATATTAACTATAAAATTTGAATACGATTTGAGAAATAAATAATATTATATATATTTATAACAGTTATAAATATATCGATCGAGATACAATATCGACAAGCGATTAAATTAGATTTAATTGCATAGTATTTTGGCTTGGCTTAGATGGGTTAAAGGCCCATCATTAGGGCTACAAAATTTCGGTTTTGGGAAGGTCTAGGGGTGGCTAAAACATAGGGAATTGGCTTGGAAATAATGGGTCGAGATCAAGTGAGAATGGGTAAAAAGGTTTTCCTCGTTTCTCTCTAATACAACCCTATATATATGTATCTTTAAAATTAATTACTAACCTTTTTGGCCGCCATTACCTTCTACATTGCTGGTTAAAACATAGCTCTCAATCCACTCCAAAATTCTCAAATATATTGCAAATTAAAATAATACTATTCGATAATTAGAGGTCGGTGATTCCGGACTTGCAATCTAACGAATCAAGAATAGTAAAAGGAAGGAAGTCATTGCTTCAACGTGGATTCAAAGTCATCATTAAATTGGTAATTTTAATTCATATTACAGTAATTAAATATATTCTATGATCCTATAATGAGCAATTTCATATCTGTTTAAATATATTACTACTATATGTTTAGTTAGGTGAGATTTTTGTAAGTAGATGTGGTTGTCACAAATCAGTTTGGTTATATGTCTAATCAAACCGACAGTTAGGGAGGTTTGCTTACTGTCACTGGCCAAAATCAATTTCTCTGAAGCCAAAAAAACATGCACCTCTAATTCCGTGTCCTCTCTTCTGATATTTTACGTTTCCTCTGCAATTCTCTTTATTCAAATTCAAATCCCTAATTTATCTCGCATCTGTGCTTCAAAATATCTATCCCCAGATCTAATTCCCTTTCTCCAGATCCAACTTTCTCCCGACCTTTCTCTTTTTAAACGCATCTGCTACAAACCCTATATTTTTTAGTATTCATCTTCGTCGCCATGCCATCAACCCATCTGCCAATCTTGTCAAAGCTACAGACTTGCCTCTATGATCTTCGAGAATCCACTCCAGGCTTTGGACCTTGAAGAATTGTCGCCGCTTGAGTTTCTGAACTCTATGACCTTCCACCGTCCGCACCAACTCATCCTGGAAGGTTTTTATTGGTAAATTTTGCACACTGTCGTATGAAAAAAAATCAGATCTAAGAAAAAATACATCGGATCATGCAATTAACAAAGTGTTGGTCTTTTCTAAGTTATTTTATTGACTAGTGTTTTTATTGTAATTGCTTTGTATCAATTTTTATTGTATATAGTTTATTTTATGGATCTTATTTTTCTTCTGTTTTTGGTGGTCTGATGAATTACTGCAGCATGCTCATGAAGTTTTGGGTTCGTATTTTGTTTAGTTCAAATAAAGAAATTTGTGGTACTGTTATATAGAGAGATTATGAGTTATTTCTTCCTAAAATATCTCATCATGTAGAACATGTATTACGTACTTCTTTGTTTATTTTCTCAATTTTGTGCTGCTTTGTAAGCATTGGTTAATCTATTAAACGATTGCTTCATTATGCTTAAAATATCTATTAATGACGCAACTAATTTGATTACTTTAAGCATTGTCAACTGTTATATTCAAGCTTACATTTTTTGTCGAATTTACACCTTATTCTGTGTAATATCTACGCAGATTAGAAAATTTTCATCTTGGTGGGCAGCGATGCTTCTGGAGTTGAACGTGCATCACAAAATTCTTCATTTGTTTTTTTGTCTAGTGGAGGAGGAGGGGAGGGTAGGAAGGACCTGTAAGACCGCGTTAATTTTTGTATTTAGTTGAATCGTGCACTTTTGGAAGAAAAAACTTTTGTTTAATGGGTTAATGATCCAAGGCAGTATGTGATGATCCAGGGGAATGTCGCTTGTCAAGAGATGAGGTAGCAGCGGCCATTGAAGGTGTAGCAAGTTTTAGGTTAGGTTGGGGAGTTGATAAGATAGGAATAGTGAGGAATGACGAAGCATTTGGATTGGCAGGGCTTGAGAAAAACAAAGCATGTTGTGTTTGCGTCGAGTTAGTGGGACTAGAAATGCTGGCTTAATTATGAGTGACTGGAGATAATGGGTGCGAGAATGGATTGACTAGCTCAGTGATAATTTGTAGTACGGGCTAGGAAATAGTGGGCTGATTATTGGTTGAGAAAGCTTCGGCCTGTATATAAAGCCCATGACATATGATAAGATTTGTAAGGTTTCAATTGATGAGGTAGTTTGAGCTTGCAAGATTCTATGTTAGCATAACTAGCTTGTATTAGGCCTAAAGAAAATGATGGCCCATTCGAGTTCGAATTATGCAAAGCATCCTGGCCTGGGCGTTGAACAAAATTTTGGCATGATGGGTTTGGAGTTGCGTCTTGCATTGATTAGATTAGTGAGCTAGACATTAGCTACAGCCTTCTAAATTTAAACCAATCCAAATTTAAACCAAGAGCTGAGTTAGTTACATGATGAAAATTGGAAGTTATGGGCTGGGCCAATAGGCTAATACAAATCCCAGTAGAACCAGACTGGTTATGCAGGCCGATAGGAACAGTGCCAGATTTGTTGAGGTGTAGTTGTGTTGAGTAGAACTGGCGTGGATGAGGCGTTGTTGGTAGTTGAATGTGAATCAAGGACCCATTCTGTTTACATAAATCTGCAAATTTTAATGGTTTAGTGGTTTAAAGCGGTAATTGTGAGATCGAATAAACTGTTGTAAGTTTTTTCCTTTTTTCCATTAAATTCAATGAATTCCCCCAGTTTTTGATATCATATGCAGGTTTATCAACGGCTTTGGATAAGATATGAAAACTATTTCCCCTCTTGAGCAAATAAAAGAAATGGAGATCAAAAGCAATGAAATGGTAGTGATAAACAAATGATATAATTGTACTTTGTTTTGGAAATAAATTGAATAACAAGTTTAATGTCATGTTGATGTATTTTTATTTTCTAAATTTGAGTTTCAACATCAGGCTACTAGGATATGTATTGTCCATTATTAAAAGAATGCAAAGAAAGGAAGAAATGGAACATGAAGGTACAATAAGCAATTGATTATTTCTTTTTCAAAGTTAAGTAACTACTTTAATGTTGTTGTCACTGTGCAATGCCAAAGTTAATTATGTTTTCATCAAACGCTTTTCTTTTTTATTGTGTGTATGTGTTACGCGACTGCTACGACACAAACTAAATCATAAATAAAATTTGACAAGTGTAGACCGTTGGATTATTACCGTCCACACATTACATTTAATCTAACATCTTTTTTTTAAAGTAACGTAGTCAATTCATCGTTGAAACTTGCAACAATTTTAATTTCCAAAATTATACAGCTAAATGTGCATCAATTGAAATTTGTAAAAATTACAATAAATGCATTTTTTTGAAATTATACATCCAACGGTCGGTTTTTCCACCGTTGTATGGTTATACTAGTTTATTTATTATACTATTTGAATTATGTATAGACAAATGTTGTTTACTGTACAAAATCAATTTTTGTCATTAATAATTGTTGTATATATATTTATTGATAAATTCATATATATGCATTAATGTATATTTCTCTCTCATAATAGCATATATTAGATATATATATATATATATATGATTTAAAAAAATTAGTACACTTATCTATATATAATATAAATTTACAAATTCGAAAATTAATTATCATACATATATTCATATTTTTAAATTAACATTTATTGAATTTTTGAATTGTTTATTATATATAAAATATTACATTAAGAATTAAATTTTATATTTTCATTTCAGAAACATATAGAAAAAATTTAGGAATTTTTCAATAAAGTTTATTATTTTTAATAATTAATATTATTTCGAAAAAACTATTTATAATTTATTAAAAATAATAATTTAATTCAAAAATTCTTCAAAAATTTTCGTAACCTTTCATTCATGATCCTAGAATTTCTGAAATTTTAAAATTTGAATTTTTCATAATACATTATTTTATATTAAATAATTATTGCCAAAATCAATGTATTTGTTTTTAAAAATAATATTTCAACTTTGAAAAATCTCCAGATTTTTCCTAAGCTCTATTTTATGATCCTAGATTTTCGAAAATTTTAAAATTTGAATTTTCATCAGTAGATTATTTTATGTTAATTATTTATGGATGAAAACATTATTTTATTCATAATATATACAAATTAAAATACTAAAATTATTATGTTTGCAAAACTAAGTTAATTTTGAATTATAAATAATTTTTAATAATTGTTCTCTCTCTTTCTATATATATAATTATCTATATATAAATGTTTTATGTTCATATATTATATATAATATATTTATACATACATGTGTATGTGTGTATTGTAACAAATATACATGCGCATATTTGGACAACATACATGACATACAAAATGAGCTAATATGTCTGTTGCGATGTAAATCCCAACATCTGCATATGGGCATATTATACCTTTCATGGATTATTATGTTACACATGCACTCACACATATATGTATATAACACATCTATGTATAAACTAAATCAAATAAAATTAATTTCATATCTTAATATATTTGAATTTAAATAAAATAAATGATTTTATTTAAATGAAATTCAGAAATGTTCTAATTCAGTTAGACTTCATAGGTCCAATAAAAGATCCAATAGGGTAAAATTTTTAAAATTCACCCATAACTTTCACTGCGGGCTAGTCCAGTTCCAACACTCACAAGCATCTTCAACTACTCTACTCTCTCTACTCCTTGGAGAAAATGTGGAAATAACTTCATTCCTCTTTGATTCACCATGAACCAAATCTGGAACATCCGAAGAGCTCTCATTCTCCTTGAACAAAGTCGACTCATCAAAAGTAACATGATGAGTATTCACAACCTTCTTCGTTTCGGGATTCCAAATCCGATAGCCTTTTACACCTTCCGTATAGCCAAGCGAGACCCCTTTGAAAGCTCTAGGCTCAAGCTTATCATTTCTCGGATCATGCACATAAACCGGACTACCAAACACACGAAGTTAACTCAAGTCAATGCTCTTTCCTTTCCACACTTCCTCCGGAATTTTGTTACCAATAGTCGAGCATGGAATTCGATTAATAATATGCACTGCGTTTGACAAAGCTTTGGCCCAAAATCCCTTTGACAAACCCATGTCAATCTCATGCATCGAGCTTTCTCGAGTAGAGTACGGATTATCCTCTCTGCAACACCATTCGACTTCGGATCTCCCAGTGTAGTAAAATGCCTCTGAATACCATGATGCTTGCAAAACTCCAATAACTCTTCGGAAACATACTTTCCGCCATTGTTGGACCTTAGAACCTTCAAAGACTTGTCACTCTCATTCTCAACAAGAGCTTTCCATACTTTGAACTTTGCAAATGCCTTCGACTTGGCCTTCATTACATACACCCATATCTTTCGAGAAATGTCATCAATAAAAGAAATATAATAGCAAGCTCCCCCCAAAGAAGCTACAAGTGTCGGTCCCCACACATCCGTGTGAACATACTCAAGAACCCTTCTCGAATCTTGTTTTCCCTCACTGAATGATACTTTAGTTTGCTTCCCCATGACACATTCCTCGCAAAGCTCTAGTTTGTTGAAACTCTCTCCATCGATCATCTCCCTCTTTCAAAGAATATCCAAACTTCTCCTCGAGACATGACCTAACCTCAAATTCCACAACCTGGTCGCATCCAAGCCACGAGAACTATCAACTCCCACACAAGTTTCACCTTCTATAGTCACTCCTTGAAGCAAATAAACACCATGAGTCCTAGCACCTTTCATCATCACAAGCACACCCTTTGAAACCCGCAAGCTATCACTTTCAATAGTAATCTTACAACCTAAAGAATCCAGCTTCCTCAAAGAGATAAGAGACTTCCGAAGTCCCGGAACATAGCGTACATTAGTGAGAGTGCGAACCACTCCGTCAAACATCCGAATTTGCACGGAACCAATGCCTTTTGACTTACAAATAGCACCATTATCGATAACAATTGAATTTCCTTCTTTGTTGACATAAGAAGAAAAACAATTCCTATTCGGCGTCATATGATAAGACGCTCCCGAATCGAGCACCCATTCGCTACCCGAAACATTCGATGCTACTGCCGTCAACACATCTACGTCTCCCTTACCAACTCTACTCTCCACCGCTACGGATGATGATGCTACTTCCTTCTTTGCCTTCTCCTTGTCCGGACACTCATTCTTCCAATGACCGGGCTTCTTACAAATATATCACTTGCTCTTTCTTTCCTTCGACTTTCCTCTCCAACTGGAGTTCCCTGATTTAGAACGCCCATGGTTCTCCTTCTTCGCATATCTCTCCTTCTCCATAAATAAACCGTGACCACTACTAGCACCACTTCTTCCATCACCCAACTCCTTCATTTGATCCCACAACTTCTCGCTAAGAAGACACGTTTTGAGATCATCTAGATTAAAGTATCCCGGCTAAACTATTTGAGAAACCCGTATAACGGTCCAGCAACGAACACAACAATATCACCGCCTTTTTCTCTTCCTCAATCTTCAAATCTACCGCCTTCATCTTCATTAACAAATCATCAAAGGTATTCAAGTGCAGTTTTAGCAAAGTACCTTCCTTCATCTTATAGGTGAAGAACGTTCACAATAAGATCAAACGATTGGTTAGTGAATTCTTCATATACAACTCCTTCAACTTGTCCCAAATACCCTTAGTGGTAGTCTCACCGCTAATTTCGGAAATAACATTCTCCCCCATAGCAAGTTAAAGTGTGGTGAATTCCCACTCTTCCATTTCCTCTCTCTCAACATCTGAGATGTCTACCGGCAACCAATGTGTGTCAAACATTACCCGATGCACTCGATTCCACCTAAGAACCGCTTTCATCTTCCATTGCCACTTTTCAAAATCATTATCGCCATTCCACTTGTCTATAACCAATTGTGATCCCATAGCCGCGTATGATCCACGTACATAAGACGCTACACCACTTGGATTAACCATTGAGGAACTACCTGAGGTATTACCTAATTTTGGCATTTCTACAACCACCTACCAACACCAAAGCTCTGATACCAAATGTTGTGGGAAATTCTAACTTGAGACCACTCAAATCAATACCCCAAAGCACAACGGAAAATGAGATCGTGGTAGGAAATGTAAAAACAACCAATCAATATCTCAATCCAAAACTCAATCAAATCCAAAACCAATCCCAATATCCAAACAAGCAATAGATAATCAAAGCAATAATGATAAAATAAATCACACACCAATTTATAGTGGTTCCACTAACGTCTTGTTAGTGTATTTCCACTTTGAGAGAGAGCCTTTATTAATACCAATGAGAAGAGTACAAAAGATTGATTATAATGATCAAAATTCTAATAGAATTGATTTGTGGAGAAGAGGATTGAAGAAAATTAGGTTTAGATAAACGCTAATTAATGGAGGATAAACCCTAGATCAAACCCTTAATCTCATTTCGTCCTGAATCTTGAAAATAGCTTATATAGGAGAGTAGATAACCTAGGAAAATTTTTAGAATTGCCCCTCCGAAATCACAAATCTTCACACCAAAATCTGGGCTGAAAATAGGCTGATAAACGTCACAGACGCCTGTCACTTTATGATATTTATCAAAGATCAGAAAACATTTGTTTTAGACAATATTTATCTGTTGTTTGATTGAAATTATCAAAATAATTAGTTTTGGCTTCATATCAATTTATAGTTCCCTCTGAAAACCCAATCTCTAAATAAATTTATCTTTTGTTTCCCACTCAAAACTCAATCTCTCAAAACCAGAATCTGCATTCCTTTTTCACTCTCAAAACTAGAATTATTATCTGTTGTTCCTGATACTCTCTCACTCTCAAAACCAGAATTCGTTCTCCCTTTCACTTTGTATTCCTCTTCATGCTCCTCTTTTATCTTTGTTCTGAATTTAGGGTTTTGAATTTTGACAGGCGCCACTTGAAATTTGTTTGGATAGCCCGCCTCCTTTTATTGATGCTCACGTTCCTCAATTTGCAACGATTGAATTTGTTGTTGCTATCACTTGTCAAGAGTTACTGGTTAATTGCTCAGTATGATTTATGACTCTTTTCATTTTCTATTGTTCTGGACTTAGATTATATGCTGATGATGAATTGGGTACTATTTATAGGGTTTGATTCCTTACATTTTTTGTTAGAGAATCTCAATTTGAATTTTTCAACCTCTTTACTCGGTCGTTCGATTTTCTGATTGATGTTAGCATTATCTGATTTTCTGATTGATGTTAGTATTATCTGATTTGCCGATCATATGGCTTTGATTTCTGACTTCTTATTTCTGCACTTGAGCTTACTATCTAGTTTCTATTTGCCCCATACTTATCTGAGTTTTCGATATTGATTTGCTTTGATATTGATATTGATTTAAAAAAAAAGTCATATGTACACTTGTTGGTGCTGCTACTTCATTTCAATGTGCATGTAGTTTCTCTAATTATTGCCTAAACCTATGTCCTTGAATAAATGATTCGCTGCCTTGTCTGAATCGCTGCACTGTCCTTCTGTAATGTGTTAACCTGTACTTGTGTGTTCATGTTGTTCCAATCGTCTATGTACATGAGTGATGTGTGCGCACTGATCTCTTGAGTTGTTTCAAATTGCATCCTTACTGTGTTTACACCCTACTGCATCTAGTTTCAAGTCATGCATGTGTTTCCCTATGTGCAAGTCCTTGTTGTCTCCACTATTTTGTGATGTTGCACCTGTTTGTGTGTTCTGATACTTGTATCCTTATGTATTTCTTGTTTGGACCAATGTGTAGCACTTGAACTGATTCATTCACCAATTCGTTCAACGATTCACTGTATACATGTATATGTTAGAATACATGTTAGAATATATATTTGAATTCTCTGATATATATGTTAGAATATATTTTGACTTGGTATTGGTTTTCTGATTTTGGCTTACTTGGTTAATCATTTTTTATGGTTGATGGCTTGATGCTCTTTTGATTTGTTCACTACTGTGATATATACTTGAAATTATGATTATTCTTTGAAATACATTCTAATCATTTTGAACTGCTTGCATGTCTACTAAGTCCACTTTTGCTTGGCTTTTTACATGTACATGTGTTTCTGGGTGATGTCTTGTTATGTTGTTTTGTGATTTCTTGTTATGCTATGTTGGTTCATCCATACATGTTGTTGAGTTGCCTTTATAATCACTATATGCATATCTCATGTATATACATATGTGAATATATGTATATTAGTGTGCCTGGTTATGTCAAAATGTGTGTGCTTGGTTATGTCAAAATGTGTGTACTAATTAATCCTCGCATCTGGTCGTATGCTCTGTGTGTTTACTTTTTCTTGGCCATGTACATGTGTTTCTGGGTGATGTCTTGTTATGTTGTTCTATGATTTCTTGTTATGTTGTCTTGGTTCATTCATACATGATGTTGAGTTTCCTTTCTACTCACTATGTACATATATACATGTATATACATATGTGTATATATGTATATTAGTGTGCCTAGTTATGTCAAAATGTGTGGTTAGTTGCACTTGTATATGTGCACATGACTTCTCATGTGTTGCACTTGAGTTGAGCCCGAGTCCGCTTTGGCTTGACCTTGTGCACACTTGCACTGTGTTGAGCCTTCGGGCTTGACCTTTTCATTTTGTCCCTGAAATCTATTGACACAAGTGTGTTTTTTATATGAACGGTCTTACGACATGTACAATGATACACTGTGCATGTCATATGTTGTTTGTGCACTTTGATTCCCGTTTTAAAGCATCACTACAACAAAAATATCCTATTACAATAGCATTTTTACAACGGTAAAAAAAATATGTTGTAATAGATACATGTTACCACAGTTTTATCTTTCTTGTTGTAATACATACCACTTTTCAACAATTCTTTTTTTTGCTCGCTGTAATAAAAATCTATTACAACATTTTTTATTTTCCCGTTGTAATAGATTCCTATTACAACTAATCTTTACCTGTTGTAATAGATACCAATTTTCATCAACACTCTTTTATGTTTGTCCATTGTAATAGATGCCTATTACAACCATCTTCTTTTGCCAGTTGTAATAGATTCCATTTTCCCAACTCTTTTTTTAACTAGTTGCAATAATAACTACATGTTACAACCATGTTTGGAATCACTCAATTTTATATTTAATAATTTTGTAGTTAATTATTAATAATTAGTAAATTACATTTAATATTTATTAATTACATTTAATAATTAATGTTTAATATTTAATAATTATTATTACATAATCTCTATTAAATAATTAATAATTAAGACCAATATTTAATAACTAATAATTAATAAGTAATTAATATTTAATAACTAAAAAGTAATATATATTATTAGTATTTGACATTTAATAATTATAGTTAATATTAATATTTAATATTTCAAAAAATTTAAATTTTTAAAAGTTTCTACAATAAACTTAAAAGTTTTTATAAAATTTAGAAACAAAATTTTGAAATTTTTCTAAAATTCATAATTAAAAAATAACAGTTGTCATCACAAAATTAATGGTTAGCTTTCCTTTGTTTGCCCGCCCTCATCTATACTATATTATTATCAGTGAGTTGAATTTCAAGCTCATACAGGCCTCCTTGAAATTTGGCAATTGAACAGTCGCATTTTTAATTTTTTTATATTCCAAACTTTAAAATGTGATAACTTTTTCTACATTGATTGGATTTAAGAATCGTTTTCACTATTAAATCTCAAATTTAATTTGCTTTCCAATGATATCCATTGTTGATAGCTAAAAATAAATTTTTTAAAATCATAATTTTATATAGCAGCTTTAATTGCACAATTATTTTGTGTCACCGCTGTGTACCGCGTTTCTGTAACAACATTATTATGATGATCATAAACATTACATAGTAGTTTTACCTAGATTATTATAATGTATTTATTATCTTTTAACATATTTGAAAGGATTTTTTTTTGAATTATACAATTATGGTTGCCTTTGAATATTGTAACTACATTATGTAATAAAGTAATAATCTTGATTCTGTTTGATAGTATTCAAACTTAGTGCAGTTATAATTTAACCCCATCAAAAATGGTGTAATAATTTATAGGCATTTTTTGAATTAATTTAACTACGTTAGCATTTTTTTTATTGCATTTACTATTGATGATTTTGAATATATTTGATAATTTTATTCAATTTTAAAACAGTTATAAATTAATGAAATTAAGAAAATACAATTATAATCTACTAGCAAGTTTTGGGTAAATTTAACTATATTTGAAGATTTTTAACCACATTTATGTGATGAAGTAATAAATTTGGCTACATTTCAGAAATTTATTCAATCTTAATACAATTAAAATTTAACTACATTAATAAAATGCAGTTATAATTTAATGACAATTTTGAATTATGCATGGTAGAAATTGAATATTTCAGCTATATTTATGTGATGCAGTAATAATTTTGGTTGTACACGATGATTTATTCGATCTTACTGTAGTTAAAATTTAAATGCATTAAGCAAAAGCGGTTATTATTTTGCTGTATTTTTGGAATTAAGCAATTATTGTTTTTGAATATTTTAACTGCATTTGTGTGATGCAATACTAATTTAGCTGTAGTAATAATTTTGTTTGATATTAACGATAGTTATTTAACCGCATTATGAAAATATAATTGAAAAATGAATTTTGATTTTTGATAGCTTGAGATGATTAAATAATGACTTCACATAATTAATGCTTGATTCAACCGTGCAGCTCAGCGTTTAATACATTGCTTCCAGGTTTGATGACATAATTTGGCTAAGTTTACTCAATTTCGTTTACAATTACGATGATCAATAATACAATAAGCATATAAGTTGTTGTATTCGGGCTTAAGGTAGATGCACAGTTTAAGTGTTGGGTCAAAACATGTGTTGTAGTGAGAATAATGTTGATAACCACCTAAAAGAGTTTATTTTTTATTTTTTGCAGTAAATTCTAAAATCACTTGCACCACCACCGTCGGAAAACTTCTAGAAAACAATTGATGAATGTATCTTTGTATAGATGATTATGTAGTCATAGTTTGATTATTAGATATAGTTAATAGGTCAGACGAGCAGTGAGAGAATTTAGTAATAATACTACATCAATGACACTTTTGCCTTTTTTGGCTGCAAGTACAAATACCTTCAATGGTTAAAATAATTGGCTGATGTAATGCATCTATTAAGGCCAAGAAAACATCACCTATTTGCGCTCAAGCCAATATCATACACGCGTTGCTAGCAGTTATTTCTGAGGCTAAAAAATGATGGACTTCTCACAATTGTTCTCTTCTGTATGTTTTGGATATTTTCAAATATTGGTTACTGCGATCAGCTGTATGCCGTGTTTTGTACCCTGCATCGACATAGATCAGATTCGGTGAACAATAGTAATTTATATTGGAACTCATGTTATTTTCTTATTGCATCATCATTTCTATTTCAATTGAATCTTCTGTTTTACTACTTTTCCCCTGTACTACATCTGTTGCTTTTTTCTTTTTTCTTTTGCTTCTTTTTTTCAGCTGTTGACAAATACTTTTCCTGACTGTTTACAAATTTCATCATATTACTATATTTCTCCCCATTGCAAAAAACTTTTGTTACTCTTATTTAATTGAATCGAACTGCACTGTGTCTTTGTGTCTGCAGTTCACAGTGAATACTTCAACTATATCTATGCACATTGAAGCAGCTGTGTAATTGCAAAAGCAACAACATTGACGTTATATGCCACAGTGAATATATCTATGCATTAGCGGATAAATTTTTAACACATTATCCTCTAAATAGTCTGTGAACTTTAACATATTCACTGTAATTGTTTTGTTCGATTTTAATTGTGATTATCATAACCAAATATATCTATGTATTCTTTATCCTACCAAATTGTTATTCATAATGTAACACTATCGTTCAACAATGTTTTTTCATTACCACCGTATTAAATTTCTTATACATTTGGATATGACTTATGCATCAACAATATTTTGTAACATCATCGGGTTCGCACTAGTTTCTGTTAATTTTCATTTCCACTTACCTTGTTTTTACTTAACCCTAGGCTCCAAATCCCACCGCAAACTCCCAAATTAAAATCAAACTGATGCTCCTCATGTCGTCGTTTCAATCCTAATCTAAATTCCCAATTTCCATGCTGATCGCCGTCCCTCAAGTCGTCAGTTTGTAACTAGGTGGCTTTGGTCGTCGGTTCCTGTAACTTTCTTCGTACGAGGCAACGAGGCGAAGCTACAAGCGAGGCGACGAGGCGAAGCTACAAGCGAGGTGATGAGGCGACTTATTCAGGTGTGGCGAGGTTGACTTCTCTTCAGGCAAGGGTGACATATGTTCAGGCGAGGATGACTTCTCTTCAGGCTTTGGACTTTGATTCTCTTCAGGCGAGGACGGCTTCTGTTCAGGCGAGGCAAAATCAACTTCAGGCGAGGTCGAATTCTACTCGGATCTTTAATTAATGACATTCAGGTAAAAACTCCTTCTCTTTGGGCTTTTGACTTTGATTCTTATATCCTGTTAAGGTATGGTAGATTAAAAAGTTACTAAAATAATATGATATATTGTTCTTAAAACAGTTAATGAAATACTCTGTGCCACAATATATTTGATATATTTGGTATTAATAGGCATCACTAGGAGCCTTCATGTCACTAGTAAATACACTATGCCACAATATGTCGTATTTGTACATTTTGCAAGCAGACCCAAGATAGGATCATGCTTACAATCAAAATATTTTGGTATCATTTCAGATTCCTATATATACATTGTACAAGTGCAGGTTGATTTGGCATTCGGAAGGTGTTGGAAACAATGGCTATCTTCGGCTGAGTCGTGGACAAGTCACTCTCTTGAAGACGTTTCGGTGATCTGCTCAATGGTGCAAGCAGTTCGTCTCAATCACCGCCGCCTCTAGGATAAAACAGCCTCTCGTAAGTTTTTGTGGTATCGGTTCGTTTGCACGGACGAAGCGATTCTGGTTGCACTCAAAAACTTGTTGCTCGATTATTATTTTTTTTTTTGAAAAAAAATGTTGTTCCTTTTTATTTTCGTCTTCGTATCAATTAAGAAGACGGAAGAGCAAAAGAGCGTTACTGAATGGGGGGATACGTGGTCTTGAAAAACGGATCTGAGAAATACCGGGTCAAAAAATAAATAAACGTTGCGTAACGTTCTTCAATACGGGTTTCTTACCGTTCCAGCCCGGTCAGAAAACGGTAAATAAATTTGTACCAAAAATATAAGTATTACACCACTACAAGCCCGAACCCGAACCCGAGCCCGGCCCGGGTCGGGTCGGGTCGAGTCGAGTCGAGTCGGTCGGTCGCGCGCGCGCGCGCGTGTGTGGTGGTCAAGCATGGTCTCCCTCCTCACAAAAGAGCATCATTGGGTGCCCAAAGGGCCCAACTTAGCTTCAAAGAATCAAGTATAAATACTTGATTCTTTTATATAATCCCACAATGTGGGACTATTCATATTCCCATAGGAGCCATTTCATACTTAGTCAAATTTTTAAGAATTCATTCATTTTAAAACCATTTCCAACAATCCCCCACTTGAATTTTTAAAACTTATTTCGAGCAATTTCTGAAAACCATAAGATTGTGCATAAACAAAGGTGTCTTTCGACTTGAACCTTTGCATAGTGGATAAGATTCAGTTTTTACTAGAGTGACACGTGGTCTTGAACTCTATTCCTGACATCAGACCACACACAATCTTTCTAGAGTGCAATCAAGTAAGCCCGTGCTTTTATGGCCATGCACGTCTATCCCAGTTTAGTGAATGCTCTAGGAGTTTTGCCCAAAACTCCATAGGAAACGGCCAAATTTCCACATTCACACAGGTGAGTCTATCAAGAGTACTCCTGAAGGTAGGTACTCCACTCCAAATGGAATATAGATCTCATTAAGAGTTTCTATTAACTCAACCTCTAATCACTTCAGGAATATATGCTTCTATATATATGAAAAATAGCATATTCAACTCATATCACTACACAACTTGTTCTTACCCATTGAACCTAGTTCTTGGGATCTCCAGTCAGTAGGTCGGGTTACCATTGTGCGTGACTCAACAATCTAAGGGCAATAGTCCCATTTTTCTAGAAGTTGTAAAGACTTTCTCTCTGGCCAGTCCTTTCGTCAAAGGATCTGCCAAATTCTCCTCACTGCGTATATGATCCACTCTAACAGCTCCTGAAGAGAGTAGCTCTCTAACAGTGCTGTGCTTACGACGTATCTGTCGTCTCTTACCGTTATAATAACGGTTCTGTACTTTTGCAATAGCCGCGGTACTATCGCAATGAATCAACACAGCTGGTATCGGTTTTTCCCATAAGGGAATCTCTGCTAGCAGATTTCTTAAATACTCTGCTTCTTCACTAGCTGTAGCTAGTGCTATCATCTCAGACTCCATAGTAGACTGAGCCAAAATAGTCTGTTTCTTGGATTTCCAAGAAACAGCTCCTCCAGCAATGCTAAATATATAGCCACTGGTTGCTTTTGAATCATCAGATAAAGTATTCCAGTCTGCGTCGGTGTAACCTTCAAGGACAGCTGGAAACTTTTCATAATGTAACCCTAGGTTCATGGTTCGTTTTAGGTATCTCATGACCCTCTCAATAGCATGCCAATGCTCTATACCAGGTCTACTAGTAAACCTGCATAATAATCCCACGACATAGGCAATGTCGGGTCTAGTACAATCAGTGGCATACCTAAGGCTGCCAATGATGCTCGCATAATCAGACTGTCTTACACCTTCACCAGTGTTCTTGAATAGCTTTACACTAGGATCATATGGTGTACATGCAGGTTTACAGTCAAAGTAATTGTATTTCTTTAAGATCTTCTCAATATAATGAGATTGATCCAAAGAAAGTCCCTTATTAGACCTAGTAATCTTAATACCAAGGATTACACTTGCTTCACCTAGATCTTTCATATCAAAATTGGCACTTAACAGAGATTTAACAGAGTTTATGGCATGCATGTTTGATCCAAAAATAAGTAGATCATCTACATACAAACATATTATAGTGCAAATGTCATTTTCAGATTTATAATAAATGCATTTGTCACTTTCATTAACTTTAAAACCATTTGAGATTATTAAATTATCAAATTTTTCATGCCATTGTTTAGGTGCTTGTTTTAAACCATATAAAGATTTATCTAATTTGCAAACTTTATGTTCTTGACCATGAATTACAAAACCTTCCGGTTGGTCCATATAAATTTCCTCTTCTAATTCACCATTTAAAAAAGCAGTTTTAACATCCATTTGGTGTATAATTAAATTATGAATAGATGCTAATGAAATCAATACTCGAATGGATGTGATTCTAGTTACAGGTGAATAAGTATCAAAAAAGTCTACATTTTCTCTTTGCCTAAAACCTTTAGCTACCAAACGGGCTTTATATTTATCAACTGTGCCATCAGGTTTTAGTTTCTTTTTAAGTACCCATTTACAGCCTATAGACTTACAACCAGGTGGTAAATCTACTAAGTGCCAAGTCTTATTGGATTCCAAGGAATCCATCTCATCATTTATAGCCTCTTGCCAAGAATCGGCATCTAATGAAGATAAGGCTTCTTGGAGGTTTGTGGGATCCTCCTCTATAGTAAAAATGCAAAAGTCTGAGCCAAAATCTTTATCAACTCTTGCTCTTTTACTTCTTCTAGGTTCAATTTCAGATGATTCATTAAGTTCTGTTCTAATAGGCACGGTGTTATTTGACGTGCCCCCACTATTCCTTAATTTAAAAGGAAACTTAGTTTCATAAAAATCAGCATCATTAGATTCTACTATATTATGTGTATTCAGGTTATAAAATCTATATGCTTTGCTGTTAACAGCATAGCCAATAAATACACATTCATATGCTCTACTAGCTAATTTTATTCTCTTAGGGTCAGGTATACGAACATATGCCAAACATCCCCAAGTTCTAAAGTAAGATACATTTGGTTTATAATTTCTTAAAATTTCAAAAGGTGAAATCTTACTTTTTGATTTAGGGATTCTATTCAATACATAGCATACAGTCAATAAAATATCCCCCCACCAATGTTTTGCTGCACCAGAATTTAATAAAATAGCTACAACTAATTCGGTAAAGGTCCTATTTTTTCTTTCAGCTTTACCGTTCATTTCAGGTGAATAAGGTGCAGTTCTCTCATGAATTATACCATGCAATTTATAAAAATCAAGAAAAGGACTAGACTCATATTCAGTTCCTCTATCACTACGAAGTCTCTTAATTTTCTTATTAGATTGATTCTCGAGTTCAGTTTTAAATAATTTGAACATATCAAATGCATCACTTTTATTTTTCATAAGATATACATAAGTGAAATCAGAGCCATCATCAATGAAAGTGATAAAGTAACGGTGTCCGTGTCTAGTCAAAGTGCCATCAAGCTCACATATGTCAGAATGAATTAAATCTAAAGGTTCAGAGATTCTATCAACTGATTTATGGGGTTTCTTAGTGATTTTTGCTTGACTACAGAATTCACACTTATCAAAATCAGATTGTGTCATTTTAGGAATCAAATCTAAGATGCTCATATTATGAATAATGCGTTTGTTAACATGACATAATCGAGAGTGCCAAATATTAAAATCACATAACATATAAGCAGAACTGGTTACTTTATTAGATTCAACATTCAGTTTAAACATACCCTCACAAGCATAACCCTTCCCTACAAACATCCCCTTATAAGTCAAAGTGTACAAATCAGCCCCAATAACTTGAGTAAAACCAGCCTTATTAAGGAGAAAACCAGAAACCAAATTCTTTCTCATCTCTGGAGTATGCATTACATCTTTCAAAATAACTGTCTTTCCAGAGGTAAACTTTATTTCCACATTTCCAATGCCAGCAACTGTAGTGGTGTGAGAATCTCCCAGTAGCACTTTCTGATCATCAGCAGCCGTGTATGTGCTAAACATAGCACGATCATAGCAGACATGGCGGGATGCACCAGTATCTACCCACCAACCCTCTGATCCACCAACTAGGTGAATCTCAGAAATCATAGCCGTAAGAGGCTCCTCAGTCAGGTTAGCCTGCGGTGCAGGGCCTGGTCTGTTCCTACACTTGCGTGCCATATGACCTGGTTTTCCACAGTTGTAACACAGAAACAACTGTCCAGAATCATTCTTTTGGGTCGGTTTTTGCTGTGCCTTTTGGTTCCCTTGCGGGTTCCAATTCTGTTTGTTGCGGTTGCGGTTCTGATTCTTAAAGTTTTTCGGATTCGGTTTCAGAACCGCAGGCTTGGACCTTTTAGTGTTGTTGTTTGTGACAACAAGCACTTCCTCTTTTTGGTCCTGCTTACGAGCCTCCTCCTCAATACGGAGACGAGTAATCAAGCTCTCTAAGGAAAATTCCTTAGTCTTGTGCCTAAGCACATTCTTAAAATCTTTCCAACCTGGGGGCAATTTATCAATAATAACAGCAATCTGAAACTGTTCATCCAAAGTCATACCTTCGGAGATGATCTCATGAGCAATTTTCTGTAGCTCATGAGATTGCATCTCTACTGACCTGTCATCTGTCATCTGGTATTTGAGGTAGCGGCTGACTGCATACTTCTTTGCTCCAGCCTCCTCAGTGTCATACTTCTTTTGTAGCGCTTCCCAGATCTCCTTGGCTGACTTGTCAGAGTTGTAGTAGTCGTACAGGTCATCACTGAGGCCGTTGAGTATGTAGTTTCGGCACATGTAATCTTGTTCTGTCCAGGTGTGCAACTCCTTTGATTTTTCTGTCCAGGCTCGCATCTGATCAGCGTCTGCTTCGTCTGGTCTATCGGGTAAGTGCGGTTTGTCGGTTGTTAGCACAGCCACCACTTTTCTGGTTGTTAGGAAGAACTCCATCTTCTGTCTCCAGCGTTTGAAGTGGAGGCCCTCGAATCTGAATGGGGCAGCAGAGATCATGGGGACCTGGAAGAACGAAGCGGGAGCAGTAGGATCTAGATCTGCAGCAGAAGCCATTGATGTCGGAACGTCTTCAAATTGTTGGAAACAATGGCTATCTTCGGCTGAGTCGTGGACAAGTCACTCTCTTGAAGACGTTTCGGTGATCTGCTCAATGGTGCAAGCAGTTCGTCTCAATCACCGCCGCCTCTAGGATAAAACAGCCTCTCGTAAGTTTTTGTGGTATCGGTTCGTTTGCACGGACGAAGCGATTCTGGTTGCACTCAAAAACTTGTTGCTCGATTATTATTTTTTTTTTTGAAAAAAAATGTTGTTCCTTTTTATTTTCGTCTTCGTATCAATTAAGAAGACGGAAGAGCAAAAGAGCGTTACTGAATGGGGGGATACGTGGTCTTGAAAAACGGATCTGAGAAATACCGGGTCAAAAAATAAATAAACGTTGCGTAACGTTCTTCAATACGGGTTTCTTACCGTTCCAGCCCGGTCAGAAAACGGTAAATAAATTTGTACCAAAAATATAAGTATTACACCACTACAAGCCCGAACCCGAACCCGAGCCCGGCCCGGCCCGGGTCGAGTCGAGTCGAGTCGGTCGGTCGCGCGCGCGCGCGTGTGTGGTGGTCAAGCATGGTCTCCCTCCTCACAAAAGAGCATCATTGGGTGCCCAAAGGGCCCAACTTAGCTTCAAAGAATCAAGTATAAATACTTGATTCTTTTATATAATCCCACAATGTGGGACTATTCATATTCCCATAGGAGCCATTTCATACTTAGTCAAATTTTTAAGAATTCATTCATTTTAAAACCATTTCCAACAGAAGGTGAGCCATAAGTTGATGATGCTTTCAAGCTTGGAAGTACTATAATAATGTATTTAACTGAAAATGAAATGCCATTCACAGGTTTGAGAATGCAGTAGCATATGCAGAGAAAGCAAAACACTTGGATGCTAGCAACATGGAAGTGATTGTGATGCTTAATAATGTCAGATAAGTTGCACATGCTCGTGCGCAAGGCATTGGCATTTTGAAATCTGGAAACTATGCAGAGGCATCAACTACAAATGCAGAGGCATCAACTACAAATATGACACTTTAGACCCTGTGCTGCTTTGTAATAGAGCTGTTTGTAGAGCATAATTTGAGAAATGGGAGAGATCAATAAAGGATAGCAATGAAGCTCTTAGAATTCAACCAAAGCATGTGAAGTCTCTTCTTCGACGCGCAACTTCTTATGTCAAGGGTAAACATAATTTACATTTGTTTTTGCTATTGACAACATTAGTTTGACTAAGGGATAATACTACTTATCACACAACCAAATATTCAGTATAGTCCTTTAAATTTTTTGTCTAATTTGATACAGTTTGTTGAAATTTGTATAGAAGTTTTTATTAGGAAAAAAGATTAGTTTTCCCTGGACCATAATACTAGACAAAAATTTTGGTGAATGCTGTCGAAAATTTGGTTGTGTCCATAGTCAGGGTTGCCTCTTAGTTAAATCAATACTGTCAATAGCCCATTTCATATATGTTTTCATAATTTCTTTTGTTAAACATAGATTAACTTACCATTTTTTATACATTGTTGCGATTAGCTTGAGAGATGGGCTGAAGCAGTGAACGACTATGACGCTTTGAGAAAGGCCTTGCCTGATGATAAAGAAGTAGCAGTCTCTTTTTCATGGTCAAATTGCATTGAAAGCATTTAGAAGTAGCAGAGTCTCTTTTTCATGCTCAAATTGCATTGAAAGCGTTTAGAGGAGAAGAGGTTTCTAACATAAAGTTTGGTGGTGAGGTTGAGGAAATTTTTGGAGTACCAATTTTGTGCTGAAATTTCATTAACAGGTACTAGCTCGACTAAATTTCTAGCAAAAGAAAGAGTAATTTTCTTTTGAGTTAAAATTTTGTTATATCTGACCTGACTCATAACATTGTATAGGAGTTTCAGTCATGTATTTCATGGCTCCATCAAGCGAGCATTGTATCCAAATAGGCCCATTGTATAGGAGTTTCAGTTGCACAGGGTTGACTTCTCTTTAGGCAAGGGTGACATATGTTCAGGTGAGGACGACTTCTCTTTAGGCTTTGGACTTTGATTCTCTTCAAGAGAGGACGACTTCTGTTCAAGCGAGGCAAAATCAACTTCAGGCAGTCGACTTCTACTCGGATCTTCAATTAACGACATTCATTTTCATTTTCTATAGTTAACTCTACAGATATTTTCATTTTCTAGTTAATTCTGCTTATTCTTTTCAAGTAATTTTGTTCTGCTTCGAATATTCTTATGTTTTCCTTTTCCTAATTTACTATTGTTAAGTGGGAACTCTTTATTTTGGTTTCGAGGATGGGAAGGCACTACCTGATGGTCCAGTCGTCATATCTCCAGATGGACTTTTCCCTTCACTTTATAGAGAAGGTGATGACCTTTACTGAATTCCAACATTACCTTTTTAGTTAATTTTTTTAAATGAGCTTGGTATACGTGTATGGTTCACAACTTAGAATTCAAAAGAAATGTATCAATTTAGCCTTTTTTTTATATGTTCCGATCATAGTTCAATGTTTAGAGACTATTTTATTCAGTTTTCCCTTCCACACTAATTTTTTTTTTGTCTTGGTGCAAATAGCAGTTTCATTTTGGTCAAATTCTCTTGGTATGAAAGTCATTTATACTGTATAACAGTTAAGTCCAAATGAACAAGGCTTGGGATTATGAATTATAACAGTTTGTTTTGAATATATGATACAGTTTTTTCCACACTAGTTATAACAGTTTGTTAATGTCCCTTAACATTAACATGATTGCAAACTATTACTATCTGAAATTTATTTTGTGCATTTATTGATTTTAGTTATCAGAAGAGCTCCTCGTGAAATCAAGATCTTTTGCTAGAGGTAAGTTTGATGTGATTTTCATTGTATTTTTTTTGTAGAACTACAGTGCGATTAGTATTTTCTGCTAATGTAATTAAATATAATCATTCTATGCACCCTTTTTCTATTTGCCAAAAGTATTTTGTTCTATTCTCTCTCCCTTACTGAAAGTATATTATGAGATAATGAGGAAAACATCTCTTTCTTTTACCAGTAATTTGATATTCCTTCCTTACATTGTAGGAAATAAAGGCTTTATTTCCAACCGAGTGCAACCCATTTTATTCTGGTTTCGGAATAGAGATACTAATGAATTCAGCTATTATAATTACTATTTTCTAGTTTAGCATATAAAAGCAAATTTTTGCGTGTTTGTGATGCTTCATTATTTGCCCGAACCTGATTATGTAAAGTTTCAGAATTGGTAATAGGAGTGGCTGCAGTTTTTGAACATTAGCATTTCCATTTTTATCAATGTCCATGCAATTATCTTTGTGATCAGTAGAAGTATGAGATGGCAATTTCGAAATCCAAAAGTGACCAAAGCTAAAATTGATTGGTCCTCAGGTGTGATTTTTTCTACACTTTATTTTGATAAAGATAAAATGCATAAATATTAAAAAGGAATTATGAACACACTTCTATTATGTGTACATGGTTGGTTTTAGTTTAGCTATCCTTACCTCTACGGATAAAATAATCATGACACTTTATGGACACTTTCTTATTTGAACGTGGATAGACAGTGTTTTACATATTTCAATATTATCACATCATCTGTTTGGAGAAATGGAACATCTAATATTACGTTTTCCTTTTCCCTCTTTTTTCAGTATTCACAGGTGGCAAGTGGATAGTTCGGCAAAGGGAGAGGACGAGATAGATAAGTGCAGCCAGAATAGGATAGCAAAAGCAGAATGTAATACACGGACAAAGCAGTTGTGTATAGTTTGTATCTGTAGTTAAAAGAATGTGAAGTATCAATGGGGGCAGGTCTGGTGAATCTACAAGCAGCAAGCGGACCAGATGTTGGAGCTAGTGATGAAGCTACGTGGGAAGAATTGATGTGAGTAGGGGCAAGACCAATAATGTGATAAGGACCGCAGTATTTGCACTGGAGCTACAGGTCAAACTACCAAGGTGGTAATGCTTGAATTGCTAGGATGTGTGTTGGTTGAGCGAGGCAAAGAGTCAGGTTTTGAGTGACTGCTGTGGAAGGAATAGGCGATAGGTTGCTAAATATGACATTTTTTGGTCATGATGGCATGTTGACAGAGGATGAGGATGTGAGAACAGTTTTAGGTGGTGGGTACATGTATTTCCATGTATTGGTAGGTATAAGTATTTGTTCTATAGGTTCTGTACTATAAGAGACTAAGAGTAGATGAATCTTTTTGGCATTTAGAAATATTAATCTTTTTTGTTATTTTTAGTAGATATATGAATGAATATATTTGTTATTGGTATAATATTTTGGTTTTAATAGCAAATTAATTTTAAATTTATAAGTGCAATGTAATAGTATTTTTTTTTTCATTTGAAATTTTTAAAACGGGCAAAAACAGTTGCAAAAGATCCTATTGCAACGGACAAAACTTCTAAAAGATTATATTGCAACGGGCAAAGCAGTTGCAAAAGATCCTATTGCAACGTTGTGGACCGTTGTAAAAAATGTTTATTACAACGGGCTTTTACAATGGTTTTAAAACATTAATTTTTTTTTGGATCTATTACAGCATCGTATAATACGACGAGCGTTGATCCGTTGCGAAACCCTTATTACAACAGGTATTGCCCGTTGTAAAAATAGTATTTTGCTGTAGTGTATGAAAACAAAAACCAAAATAATTAAGGCAATATCATATTAAATCACAATCTTATTTTTGCAAATATCAGTTTGTTCCTTTTTTGCTTTTTACTGTGTTGTTTTTTGTTTGACAGACTAGGTAGAAGACTAGAGCAGAAACAAGAAGATATCAAATTCGATTGTGTGAGCGAGAGTAAAAAAATGTTGCATATGAGTGTGAAATAATGTTATCTAAGAATATGTGAAATATAGTGGAAGCTCAATGTGTGCTATTTGAATTGAAATGAAATAAAATATTCGTTTGAATAAATATGAAATTCTGAATAAAATATTTATTATCATCAGATTAAAATCATAAACCGTTACACTCTACAATATTAGTCAATATTATATGTTGTCTAATAGGAAATTTTGGAAATGATATTATATCATCAAACAACATACGACTTTTTTTATTATGTTAGTGCAATCAGACAATGGACATCCATGGTTTGATGTGCAATGAGACGACACCGGATTTAACGACAGATATATATGCTTTCAGATAACGCAGCATATCTGTCGTCTGATACATTTTTTGGCATAGTGATATAAAGCTTAGATTTGGTGAGTGATTTGTAATTTCTTACCAGTATGTACTTTTGTTTTAGAATTACTTTATATCCATTGTAAAGGCCCCAGCCTACAATTAGAGTTCCCTCAGCCCAAACAAAAATTGCATCTCAATTTATGGTTTTATGGATAAATTTTTTGAACTTGTAAATTGTTGCCCATGTAGATTCGAACCTAGCTCAAATGTTAAAGACTTTTAATGAACGTACCACTATACTGCAACTACTTCCAAGTTGGTTTTTTTAAGGTGTTGCCCTTGGCCCAAGGGTTTGTCTTAGTCCATAGGCTTGGTGTACTGGCCAGTTTTGTAAACCAATATATATAATTATTTTTCTATGTCCATATGTTTAAATACATTTACATCGATGTTTTGTTGATTTGATATGGATCAGAATATGTGTTCAGATCATATGTGCTTGTATATGTAACTTAGGTGTTTGTTGAATTATTTGAATGACCTAATATGCTTAATTTTGTCCTGATTGTATGTTTTTAGTACATGAATATGCTGAATGATTTTTAGAGTTTGGGAAAACTCTTTTAAGTGTTGGAAATTCTTTGCTCCAGATATGAATATTAGATTTGGAGTTGGGAAAAATCTAGAAAATAGCAAGTGGGGTTCGTAAAAAAAAAATGTGGTCAAAATTGATGTTTTAGCAAAAACCTAGGAACTTAGAGCCAGCCTCGAAGCAAGCTTCTAGCAGAGATATGGAAGCCTCGGAGCAAGTTTCAAATAATGTTTGGGACTTGCTAACCTAAGCATGCTTCGAGTAAGAGACATGCAAGACTCAGAGTGAGGTCACAATCGGTTCGACAAAATTAAAATACCAATTATCGAACAATGAAACGGTCCGGTAGCGACTTGAAGCATGCTTTAAGGGAGG
The DNA here is from genome assembly GCA_030737815.1 of Allium fistulosum. Classification (NCBI taxonomy): domain Eukaryota; kingdom Viridiplantae; phylum Streptophyta; class Magnoliopsida; order Asparagales; family Amaryllidaceae; genus Allium; species Allium fistulosum. The sequence continues at coordinate 488,182,388 of CM060905.1, read as the reverse complement.
CATAGGTAGATCCGGGGCTTTCTCAAAAGTACCGAACCGAATTATTCCCTAAGTCCTAGTTCAGGAAGAAAACATGTCCAACTTAAGGGAAGCTCTGAGTCAAATCTTTAAAAACCCAAAGTAAACCCTAAGTCATCTCAATACCGAATAGAATTTCCAAGAGCCATAACTTTTTCATCACAAGTCCAAATTCAATGTGACTTAAACCATTAAGCTAGAAACTTCAAAGACTACATCTATGAAAAGTTTGGTCGCATTCCAATAACATGGCTTTTTCGGCTAAAGAAGTGACAAGTGAAGGTCCGTAGGGTGAAGAGGAGCGCTATTGGGCCAATGGATGAGATATGGATAGATGAGATGTGAGAAGGTTCAAGTAGGAGCTATGTACGCAAAATGATGCACTTACAAGAGTGTTTGGCCTTAGACAAGTATTTCAGTGGAGTTCAGACCATACGAGAGTGCGAAGGGAACGTTGATGTTAAAAGGCTTGTAGTTACCACGAGAAACAGATTGTGTGACATAGTATCCTCATGTCATAGAATCGCAGTCCAGTTGCACAGGGCAAGATATTTGTAGGTGGATTGCAAAGATCCGCAAATTTGTCACACTTAATATTAATTAACAGCAGTCGTTTAATTTAACTGGATGTAAAAGATATTTTTGAGCAAAGTCTCTTTTGGAAGTTTTAATATTTCTACTGCGTTTAGAATTGTTGAGAAACATATAATATGTTCAGGTTTGAATGCGTTGATCAAATTAAGTATTTTTGGGCCTATAACTGCTTTAGACCCAAAAACCCAAATACTTGTTATAAATATGTGTTTACCTTAACCCTAACCATCATTAGATCTTTTTTTGACCCTAGTCTCAAAATCCTCCCTAATTATATTTTACCAGCTATTAGTTTTCTTAATCCAAAACATGTCAAAAATTGAATAATGTCCGAACTTCATCAAATTATATGGCTGATTGTTTGTCTCGATGAGACGAAAAAACGACAACTATTCGTTTTTCCGATACGATATTTGAATTGACCAGAAATCACAGTCAAAGCTAACTATGGCGATTAGGGTTTAATTTGGGAACTTTTGATTTAGGCTCCTATTGGTGAAACTGGAGAGATGAGTCGTAGAGCTCATGGCGTGGAGTTTAACGGCGGTAGTGGAATTAGCCAATTTGGCCTATGGCGGTGGAATTTAAGATTTAAGGTGTCCAATGAAGTTCAGGGACGGTTTAATTTATGGCGGTAATGACATTCTAGGAAAGCGGCTATGGTCAGAATCAGTTAGGTAGAGCCAAGGGAGGTCCGCGGTTGTTCATGGTGGCAGTCTGAGGATTAGAGGCAACGACAACGATGGAGAGAGGACAATGTCGAGATGGGTCCTTGAATGAGTAGGAGGTGATGAAATTATACCATAAAGCCGCTATGAATTTTAAATTGCAAATTCAAACTTATAACTTCTAATGCTTATAACTTCTGCATATCATGTCTGTTTCATGAGTGGTTTTTTGCTTTAGGTTCGTGACAAGATTTCAGACAATTATGCATTTGGTTTGCTAGTTTTTAGAACTATTTGTGAAAGTGCGAGATTCAAAGGTTGTAAGTATATTTATTTTGTTTATAGTTTAACTATTAAGTCAATATTCATGGATACACACAAATGTAGCCATTAAGATAAATTATACATCTTTTATGATCATTTAAATGATGTGATGTTTTAGGTGATATATGTTAAGATCTGATTTTTTATCTCTTGATCACTAAGTTATTGAATGACGAATATTTTATGATAATTAGTTACAGAGTTGGGAAAAATAAATAATTAATTATGATTGTGTAAACGTGAGACTAGGATCAAATAATATTATTTCATAAATTTGGAGTAATATTTATGAATAATTGTAGGTTATTATTTGTATTGAAATTAATGTGTAAATTTTAAGTAAGGTTATTATTTATGAATATTTGGAGAAATCGTAAATAACAAAAATAAACCTATTTTGAAGCAAATTTGGAAAAGTTATTATTATTTATAAAGTATAATTTAATAACTAATAACATGATTTTGGGTAAATAGTTATTATTCTTGAGTTCGGAAATAAGTAAAAATATGGGAATTTGGGATAAATTAACACTACTTAGGAGTAACATTATGCTGTATGAAGATTTTAAAAAGATTTATCACTGTTTTGGCAAAATAATATTATATTTTGAAAGAGATTTTTATGATAATTACTATTGTCTTTGGAAAATAATGGTATGTTGTTTCAAGGCATTTACAGTAAACCGATGTTATTATTTGAAATAATTAATCATAAAGTGACACTCGGGTGTTTGAGGTAAAGTATTGTTATCTATTGAGTTATTAATTTATAATAGAATACTTTATATTATTATTCGAAATAAATTGACAACTTTAGAATAGATAATAATATAATGATTATTACTACATTTGGAATTGAGTATTATCGTCTATGATTATTTATTTTTTATGTGAGTCAGTGTTTACTTCTATGTTGAGCATTAATGTTTATTAGTTGCTTTTGATTAGCATCGTTGAAAATAGAGACTGGATAACTTTTGTTCGTGCATGCGTGTTAAAGTATTGTTCCCTTTTTGTATTATCATACCGTGGTTGATATGATAGATATGCTTGAATTATTGTGTTAATGCATTAACAATAAATGTTACCTTATGCTAACAGATGTGGTTGCAAGAGAAGAATAAGTCCGGATATGAAAGTTGAATTATGTAGGCTTGATCTGGAAAGGGTACGTAGGTAACCTTTTCCTATGAAAGACCACCGGGTCCCTTGGGTTGGTCCGAGGTGCATAATGTTATGGAATAGTCCAAGCTAGTCGATTACCCTTTTTCCTTTCTTTTGTATTATTAGTCTCAAGTTTGCAGGTAAATATAAAGAAAATGGAAGGGATGAGTCTTTCTCTTATCTCTACAAGTTATATGAGTTTTATTTACTTTTGTGGAGCCATTATATTTTTTTAACATGTTAAATGATTTTTGATGTAATATGGAAATGGATGGACATTATGTTGGATTAGATGAATCGGGCAACAGGGTAAAATGGATAATTTTTTTTTAATTCATTATGCATTAGATCTTTTGTACTGTTATCATGAGTAATATTGATGACATTAGATCATATTTAATGTTTTATCGAATGGTTTGATTTGAATTTAATGATGCATTATATTACCATTATAGTAATACTGTTAATTTGATTTACAACGTCATTATTTATTCAAAATATTTAACGAGATAATTATTATCAAATTAAATAATATTTACTCAGTGATAAATTTAATGATAAAGTAATTTTCATATACAATCACACGTGTGTATACATACATACATACATACATATATTGAATAAGTAATATATTAATGATAATAACTAATAAAATATTATGTATATATATTTTCAAATGGCACATATTAAAATTTGATACTTTATACATTATTGTTATAAATTTAAATGATTATAATTCATCTTAATTCAAACATCATATACTCGAATTAAACGAATAATGTCTGAATATATTAATTATGATTAATAATGTTGTTACGTGAATATTTAGTATTATGATATTTAATTTAAAGAAACAAAAATAACATATAATTTACTATTGAATAATGTTAATGTGTTCAGATTTTAATTACGAACTCAACAATGCAAGTTGTGTGTAAAACGAAGTTCGTATGTGAGAGTTGTTCATATTTGAAAATTCATGGATTAAATATATAATATAATAAAATTAAAGTGTTATATAAAATTTTCTAGTGCTGGATTTGGTTCGGTACCGAAAATTTATATTCAAAACCATTACCACATCGATTTATATGGTAATTAGGGATGGAAATTTAATTCGTGGGGATGGGTACCACGGGGACCCGCCCCTAATCGAGCGGGGATTCCTTGACTTGGCTGGTAATGGGGCGGTGGTGGGGAATGATTTCAATACACGAAACGAGGCCAGGGCGAGTACGGGGGTGATACTATTTGCCACATATCCGACCCTAGTGTATATAGTTTCTGTTTATAGTTTTAACGTGTGTGTGTGTGTATTAAGAAAAAATTATCCAACCCCGTGACTTTTTTAGTTTCATTTTGTGGCTTATGATTTGTCTAATTTTTAAATTATTAAGAGTTATGAAATTATGACTATGTGGTTGGTTATGTTTTCTGTTTCAAACTTGAAGGCCTATCTTTTATCTTTTAGGGATTATGAAGTATAATTAATATTTGTTTGGTTTAAATTTAAAACTTTTTTTGCCATTTTTTTCCCTTCATCTTGCCTTAATGGGTACCCAATGGGTTCCTCATAACCGATGGGTATTCCCCTACCCAAATCCGCTGGGTATTCCCCTACCCAAATCCGCTGGGTATTAAACGGGGATAAGGTGGGGATGGGGGGCATAAATAGGTAGCGGGGATGGGGTGAAGGATGCGTTTCTCGCGTATTACCTGCCCTATTTCCATCCCTAATGGTAGTAGAAAAATCATACCATTACCATCCAAAGTAATTGGAAAACTAATACTTCAGTTCATGGTTGGTAATAGTTAGTACAGGTTAGCAATAAACTTTTACCATTTACAAATATGATATCTATTTATTTGCAATATTTCATGTTAAAAGAGTAAAAATTAAGAGTTGTTGTTTATTATCATATGATGATTTATCAATTTCATTTTGTGTAGTCAAACTGTAACATCCCTTCTTGAAAGGGCATAATTTTTGACCTAATAAAAGCCCATCGAACCTTCGGCCCATTCCAATGATAGTTGTTGGTTGGTAAAATCGATACAATGAAAAATATACAGAGCTATCTATTTATGCTATCAGAATCTCACAGTGGAAATGATAAGGTATAATATCAAAAATAAATACCCATTTCATAAAAAAATCCAAGTCTCAGAAATACAGCAATCATCCCAAATATTCGAAATAAAATTTCTCAAAAACAACAACATTATGTTTGAAAATGGGTACATCAAAATATAACAAAACAAAAATAGGTGGATAACTGCCAAAAGACTCCGCCTCCGCCTTCATCTTCCAAGTTAGCATCGTCTCTCCTAACTTGTGCATTGTAATGAGGAGGGGGTCAAAACAACAATGTCTGGTGAATGAAAATCTCAGGTCTTACCATAATAGTATTTCGACAGTATTATTTAGATAAGTAATATATCTTACACATCATATACTATATCCTACATTAGATACCTCCAACTGTAAGCTTGAAGCAATTACAGTCCAACTCTATAATTTTCACTCTTCCATTCTGACTCTATAACATATCTTCAACTATAGGTGTAACACCCCATAAATTTACGTTGGTTAATTAATAATTAGTTAGGCTCAAAAAATGAATTTGTGCAAATGGTTGAATTTGGTTACGAAACTTGCGCCATTGCGTTTGAGGGGAAACTCCTAGCAACTTTCATATTAGGAGGTTCGTGATCAGAGTTCAAATGAAGAAGTTACAGACGATAAACAGTTTCGGAACGAAAATAATTAGTAAAAAAAATTAACGTTTATAATTAATGATCGGGACCCACAGATCGACCCCCTTTATTGGACAGGTTGACATGGAGCGGTCGACCTTTATAGAGGGAGTGGTCGAACGGTCCAAGGGGTGATGGCTAGGGTTTGCCTTGACCTAACGGCCTAGATTTGATATATTTTAATCTAACGACTATGATTGATTCGTATGCTTATAAATTTAGGCCCAACCCTCTCTTCTCTTCTCATATTTTCTGAACAAATCAGCGAAGCTCTGCCATTTCTTCTTCTCTACTATTCTTCGAAATTATAAAATAAATTATATTTATACAAATTGGAGAAGAACAGAAAATAAATAGAAGAAGAGAAGAAGCGAATCAACGCTACGCGATAACAAAATAAATTTCAATATAGTAAATTTATACTCTTCCAACCCCAAATCTCTTCTCAGGTCTGAAATTCTAATATATGTATATACCATTTTTATACATATTTCTTGGATTAAACATGAGATAGAGTTGAATCAAAAGGATTTAATTCAGATCTGGAGATTTGGAACCCTTTCAAAAGGTGAGTAGGAAATTTATAAAGTGTTTATGATATTGAAATCTATCCCGTTGGTATTTATTTGATTTTTATGCCTAAATCAATAAATATATGTGAATTGTTGGTTCAAATTAAATGTATAAAACTGTTCCCTACTTATCTTTATCCTGTCATTTAGGGAATTTGATTGGAATTGTTGTTTACACCCTGATCTGAAAATCAGACCCAAAATTATAATAGTTGAAGGTTAATAGGTTGTATAATTTATTCCAGATCCAAAATTGGGTTGTAAAAATATTGGTATAGTTATGATACTTACCCTAATTTTGTTGGAATGAAAATTTTCTATGTTTGAATTGACAGAATTGAGATCCGTTAATTTTTATAAATCTGTTTAATTTTCTCATTTTCATAGTAAAATATAGTGTTTGATATGACCAGGAATATAGCAAATAAAAGAAAGAGATGTGTAAAATACACAAGTTATCAGAGTTACATAAAAGTACTACAACCATCAGACTAGAAAGTTATACACTCTTCCTTTACACATGCTGATACAAAATATACATGCAAAATATACATAACGGCGGAAATAAATAACTAGGTATCTACGGAGCATCTTGCTTGTCCATCGTCTTCAAAGAGCCCAAAGAAAACCTGCTACTCTTGGACTACTCAAATATAATTGAGTACCCAAGAGTTTAGGAAAAATAAACAATTCGGGTCAGACAACATGTCTGGTATAAGTAAATCACTAAACAAAATGGTTGAAACAAACATAATATGTGAGACCATGCCACTGTAGCAACTCGGGTTTTTGCATCAATTATTGAAATAATTAACAAATTTTAAATATTGAAATATTAATTTTTATCAGTCGAATAAATTAAATTTATGATATAGGAAATATCTGAATATAAAAATTCTAAAGACTATATTTAAAATTTAAATTATAATTTCTGGAAAGAATAATATATATATATGTATATAACTTCACTATTTCAAATTTATGATAAAAAAATTATGTATGTATATATATATGCAAAGCTTTGTGATGTTTAAAAGTATATATAAGTGTGTATATATATGTATATGTTATAACAAAAGAGTACATGAATATATATATATATATAATTTATGATGGCAACTTTCAAATTTAAGAGAAAATATATATGTATAGGTAAGTATGTAATTACATATATGGTCAAAGTAGTGTACATATAAATCTATCTATATATATATATATACATAGGAATTTCATGATGACCAATTTCAAGTCAAGCACACAAAATATAAAATCAAGCTCACATAATAAATCAAATCACCACAAAAATCAAATCAAGCCATATAAAATCAAATCAGCCTCAAAGATCAAATCAGCCTAAAGAAAAAGAAAAAAATAATATGAAAAGGGTGAAGCCTGTACATGCTTACCAGCCACCCAAGTGTTTACCTATAACCTCTTCTTGCTTCACTTCATTCTCTATATATATTCACATAGCCGTGCCTTGTTCATACATTTATAAAAAAAATCTCTACCATTAAAAAAAAAGATCAAGTTGTTCCAGAGCTTGGAGGGAAAAAGTTAACAGCAGTGTTCATCTATTTCAAAACAGTGAGTAAACCACTTTGATTTTGTTTACTGTTTATCACATAGACTTATATGTCTGTTGATTTTGGATGAGCAATGATATATGGCAAATTATATATGTGTTGTTCTGTGAATATGTACTTGTATATAGGATCAACCTGGTCAGACCCACCCAAAACACTGAATTTCTCCTTTATTCATTTGTTTAATAAGAAATAGGTCAAAAATTTAAACTTTAAAAATCAATATCCTCACAACCATTTAGTTTTAAACTTTGATTCCAAAACCAAAGTTTCTTGTTTTTGAATGTAGAATATTTTAAAATTTATTTCATTCGAATTCATCAAGTGGAGAGGGATAAAAACCCATTTATCAGTAAGTGTTTTACTTATAGTCAAAATTTGACTTGCATAATTTAATATTTGGATCATACAATTGCAACCGTTGTTGGAAAATACTATTTTTAACATGGATTTGGGGATTTTTAAGTGTTGTGTGGAGGTGGAAATTTGGAGATGAACATAATTGGGGTTTTTGTCAAATTGCGACGATCTAGGCGATTTTAGGTGAGGGTGTGGCGTGGAGGAGCGTGGGGCGTTGGTATATCAGGGAAAAATGGTGCGTGATTTTTTAGTGGCGTGTTTTGGCTTGACGAAGTTGTTTTAGGGTTTTAAGGCAAATCAAGTTGGTCTTGGTTTCGAGTAGAATGACGAAGAGACGAGGAGGAGGTAGGCGTGCGCATAGAGGAAGATGGGTAGAGTTGGTGATGGCGTAGCTGTGGACGGAATTTGGTGGTTGATGGGTGACTGTCGTGGCATGACGACGCTTTTAGTAGGCACAGTTGTTCGTTCCAGTTTGGGTTAGGGGTTCGATTTCGAACTGAAGGCCTTGGCTATGTTCTAGAGTGGTCAGTCGTGTTAAGATGGTCGTCGGTGGTTTGCACGGATGATTGGCAGCGTGGTTGATCGACCGGAGAGGGGTGTGCACATATACATGTGCGTGCACGTTTTCGTGCTTCCAGGTGAGTGAAGAAGGGGAGGATAAAAACTGGAAGAAGATGAAGGCATGAGTTTTTGGTTTGGGTCGTTTTTGGATTGATAAGCCGGTTTCGAATTCATTTTGGACTGGTTGTAATTAAAAAGTAATTTGATTACAATATTATATTTGTTAAAAAGAACCATTTCTTTCTCGTCCCAAACCCAATCGACGTGCGAATTTTTGCGACGAGTTCCCATCAAAGAATATTTTCATCTGAATACAGTCGAGATTTCTACAATGTAAAATTTAACAATTTATAGAAATTGAAGTGATCAAATAAGTAATTTCTTAATTATTAACTATATGCTAATTAATAAATTAATTATTAAATGAACTGTTAAATTTTAAGATTTACTAATGATAAATCATTTTGTAGATTTCCTTGTTGAAAAGTAATCTGGATCAAAATTATAATTTGACTCAATAAATTGAAACCCATCCAGTGCTGAACTGTAAATGGATTTAATATAAATTATAAATCGTTGATTGAAGTTAATGATCTATGATTTGACTTTTATTTAGATATTGTTTTAAATTTCTTTTAACTGTGCCATTAAGTAGTCAAATAATACCATTGAGTTAAATTGAATTGACTGTGGTAATTTGGACATTTACTTAGCGGAAGCAAATCACTGTTCCGCTAATTAAATTAAATTGGACTCTATTTAGCAGAATAAATCACCTTTCTATTATTATTAATTGGATAAGTCAAATTTGGACATTTATTTAGCAGAAATAAATCCCATTCTGCTATTACATTAGTGTGGACACGAAATTTCATTCCAGTTGATTATATTGGGTAAATGTTGTTTTCACAATTGTTTGTTAAAAATGGATCTAATTCACATATGTGATGTAAATACCTGGATTTATAACTTGGATAGTTAATGGAATTAATGATGACTCGATTAAGTTCCATTGAAGTTGCTAAGCCTCCTTCCAAAATTGATTTGTGAATCAAAGTTATTTGAAGGATAATTATTATTTATTAACAAGGTTATTAAAGTTAATTATTATTTGTTTTAAAAGATAATTAATAATTGTTTAGTAATGATTTTAAGTTAATTATTTTATTAATATGATTCTCAAAGGTTATTTAAGAATATTTAATTACTGTTTCAAAGTTATTAAACTATTTTAAAAGATTTATTATTTCAAGGATAATTTGTTCAAATATTAATATTGTTTCAAAAATAATATATTATATAGTAAACTTTTATAAAAGTGTATTTTCCTAAATTAAACATAGAAATTATTATAGAAACTTTATAAGCATTATTTTGAGACAACTTTTGAAATAAAAGATTTTGGAAAGTAATAGTATATTTTCATAGCGAAATTCGAGGGGCAGAGATTGCCTACAGTTTGGGATGTTTTTTGCTGGGATAGCGACGTAGCCATTGTGCAAACTGCAATCTATGATTGATTGCATAGCATAAATCGGGAGGCAGAGATTGCCTAAGTTAAGTTTGGATTTCTCTGGGATAGAGACGTAAATCATCGAGCTGCGATCCATGGTTGATACTGAAGGGTGCTTTCCATATTTGTTTTAAAGGTTTCAAGTATTTTGGGATGATATGATTTGTTAATATACTTATTCCGATGAGACAAGTATATGACTTCTTTGATAAAGAGATTTAATTAATTTAAATTAAATTAATCGATGCTTAGTGATTTCACTGGGAAATGAAATCTTTGTTTGAATGTTTGTATATTTGATAGTTAAATAACCAACTATCAAATCTTGACCTAGATATGTAATCCTTCTTAATTTTAGTGGTACAAAGTTATTCCCTACTTAACACCGGAGGATTTTAACTCTGGAAATATCTAGGAGAAATGCGAGAATTATATGGTACAGTTACCGTTCGAGGTGCTATACTGTACGTATAAACTTATGGATCTTCTAGGACAAATGATAAGGAGATCCGTCCACTTAAACAGTTAAGGGGTGATCCCTGATCTTATGTATTGTCAAATTATTTCCTAAAGAACCGGTCTTGAGCATTTCGAAAATCGACGAATTGTTTTTGGAGCACCCAGGAAATGGAGAGTGTACTCGTAAGAGATGACTCAGAACCCATGACCTACTCCGAAAACCATATACGGTTAAATGGAGGAGATGCATTATATTTTAGGGTGTTGAAATCCCTATGTGGCTCCGTGACTCGTTGGAGTATGGGAATCTGTGTGAGATTCCAAGATCTATTGAGATGTGGAGTTCAAGTGTGATTCCGTGACCTATTAAGGTGTGGGAATCCATGTGGGATTCCATAATTTATTTTGGAAGATGGTGCGTAAGCTGGAACGCTGGGCATGGCCTCATCAGCGGAAATGACTAAAACCAGAGATAAGATGCATAGCTAAGGGGCCTAGCTAATACATGAGGGTGTAGTCGTCTCTCTTTCTAGCAAGTCCCTATCGATTATTTTATGCATACTAGGAGTGATGCTGTCGGCCTTGGTAGCCAGTTATGTATTTCCTATGGTACCCTAGCTAGACGGGTATGATGCTTCGGAAGGATAACTCTGATCCTTGTGCTGGAGGACAATTCTCGAAGTGCTGAGGGCACCTCCATGGAAATCCTACACAATTAGCGAACGAGTGAAATGACCCTATTTATTTTACCTAATTTTTACTAGCATTTTTTTTACATTAATAAATTTCCCAGAGTCATTTAGCCTTTCTATTAAATTATCCAGGATCCTAATTTTTCTACTAATATATTTATATCAGTTCATTAATAAATATATTCACATACATGTGAAGATGTATGTGACCCTCTTACTTGGATCAGAGTATTGGTAAGCAAGAGTGTATCCTGATTGAATTTTGAATTTCCAGTCAATCAGTACATAGCTCATTTTCCTTTGTTTGATATTTGAGTCATGGGAGTGAATTCCCATAATCATATATAATTTATACCTATTAATTTTTGATCATTCTTATGGTGATTGTCTGTTAGTTTAACTTAGCAAATTGATCTCAGAATATATATATAGCAAGCCATCGAAATTTTAGTTTAATTATTTGATATTTGGATCAAAGCCAGAAAGGAAAATGATATACACATTTATCATTTTCAACATAAGTGATTTTATCACAATTTCCTTTACTTATAACCAAGTCAGTTGAGTGATTCTTTCACAATTTATATAGTTGTGTTTCTATGAATCAAATTCATTCCCTAATCCCTGAGTTACCTCAGCTTGCATCCTAATTTAAAGGTTGCTTTACTGGATTTAGAAAAATCTAGATTCTATAGTCATTTAACAAAAGTAGTATCTAAGTAGTATGTGTGCATATCAGATGTGTTGTGCTCTCTGGACTAAGAAGGTTACCCAAAATAAAAATGAATTGCTCAAGTATTTGAAAATGTCTTAGTACATGCATTTGCAAAGAAAGCTTCAGATTTTACAAATGCATTTTCTTCCTTTAAACCCCAAAACTCTGGTCATCTTGATCAACCCAGACCTCACTCCTTTTGAAGTGGGTTAACCTTATGACTAGGTCATCAAAACATTAGTGCCCAGCTATTGCAATGTAAATTCAGATACAAGATACTTGAAAAATCCCTTGAAACATGTACACAGCTTTATACAGTGCACAAATATATATATTGTTTCTTTTATCAAAACACTTCTGTATATAGTCACAAAATTCTTGAAATATTACTTCTAGCTAAACTCAGATTTTTAATCTTCAAACTTAAAGCTTTTAAGTAACTCAAAATTAACTAATACAATATATATATATATATATCCATTTCTCAAATATAGGCATATGTGATCTACAGATTTCTACCATAATACTCAAATATATATTTACTTGCATAGATTCAACTAAGTCTTTGGTTTTTTCCCAACCTTAATACATTACCAGATTCAATTGCAACAAACAAATAAAATCCCAACATTCAAGATCATTACATAACAACTAAAGCAGAACCATAAAACTTCCAAGATTACATGCAAATAATTCATTCTAAGCTCTTATTTAATTCTAATTTAGCATGCTTATCCAATCATTCTCATTAGCCATAGCAGCTTCCTATTTAGAACCAGCATTCCCTGAAAGAGCATTAGAGGCTGCCCCATTTAAATGAGACACCCCAGATGCCATAAGCAAACAAGGGTCAGATACAAGATCTGGTATGAGCAATATCAAAAATTCCATGATATTAAGTAGATAAGTGAGACATAAGCATTTTGTATGGGTTGGCATAATTTCTTTAATCAATTTGCTGACTTGTTTCTGAAATATTGTGCATATATGATCAGTATTAAAACTAATTAGGTACACACTTTCAACTATGCAAACATACATGTCAAACAGAGATACTCAGGAACTATCATAGCTCAAGTCCAACCAACCTAGGAATAACTCAAGTTCCTACTTCATCAATTTAAGGTTGCATTTACCAAATTACTTCCTAGCCTCATCTGCCATAAAGGAATCACGGGGACACATTGCAATAAAATAATTCACAATATTGCACAAAGATCTCAGGGCTTAAGCAAGCCATGTGCTAACTTGCATACTTTAAATACAACAAGCATTCCAGCAGTCTTCTTGGCTTACAATCCTTAGTTTATTTACTAAGTGTTCATGTTTGATCCTATCATGAGATAGCTAGGTGATTGAATCACAGTGTACATGAAACATTACATAGAACTTACAAGCATAATTCAAAAATAAGCTAACATCCATGCCCAGGGGAAATCATATTCTCAAATATTCTGGCTTAAAGAAAATACAAGAATATTTACAACTGGGAATAGAGACTAGGCATGTGGGTTATTATTGTTTCATAAGCAATCATGTTTGAACTAAACTCAAGATCTAGCTTAAACAAGATTTCTGGCTCATGGGTTTTTTTTTGATCAAGGGTTCAGCACTTTTGGATATTTCCATTTGCAACCTTGAATCTTTCATTTGAGCCTCAGCACTTACACAAATGTAATGCAACTCATATACATTTTGATTTCTATATTTTTCATGCCATATCTAAACCAGTTACAAGTATTCTCTATTTACTTTCATGATTTCACACTTTAACATTTCTGGGTGTAACCAAACAGAGCAGAATACTCAACCATCAAAGCAATCAAAAGCATTCATGAACACCCATTAAAGCATCCATTAAAACCATAGTAATGAAATCAGTAATATGTAGAAAAATAACATAAACTTGGCTGGCTCATAACAGGACTTAATGCCATGGGTTTAGTGAGATTACTCACAGAAAATGCTTCTCTTGCTTAATCCAGAAAAGAAACCTTTTAAAACTTGCCCTTCTGCTTGTAAATATTCTCCTTCTTTGTTTTCTTAAATGTCTCGGGTAGAAAATGATTTTTTTCTGGTTTATACTTGGATTTATAAGAGAGGTTTTCTAGGGTTTTACAAATGTAAAATCTCATTCCTACCCTGGCCAATACTCATGCATTTTGCATTTCAGATTTGCTTATTTTCACCCTTAATACCCCGGCCATATGTGATACTTACCTCCCCTTTTACTTTTCCAGAATATATCATATTCTTCTTAAGTCATGATAATTGTGTGACATTGTTACTTGTTTATTTTCTAAAAATCCTCCTTTCTATTTTTGCCTAAAGCAATTGTTTTGCTTACAATATGTCTTTTGCTATTTTAGTGTTATACTTTCCCTTGCTTATTTCTTTTCAATACTTTCAGTACTTATAGAAATGTACTTATGTATATATATATATATATATCTTATCTAGGCTTATTTAACTCCTCCTTAATTTCAGAAAGACATGCACATATATGTGCATACATGTTTCAAATCCTTATCTAATTTATCCTGGGTTTTAAATTAAGTCAAACATGTTTACTGATTCAAAACAAAACTTGCTTTTTTTTTTCTTATTTTCTAGAATAATTCATATAATTCCAGAAATCAAATATCCATATTTGGTTTTATTACAAAATCATGTTTGTAATGCTTTTTTAATTCTTGTTTTAATTTCAGGAAATTTGGACTTCTTCCTTGTGCCATATCAATGTGCACGTGCACACATGCACACACACTTGCACCCAATTAATTCCATACATTCCTATACAAATAAATTCATATGTTTTCAGAATTCAACCAAAATAAGATTCCATGAATTTCTGGGGCATTACAATGAGCTTTATCGGATTTTGATTTTTTTTACTTGTATCGTTGTGATGTACACAGCACATGCATCATGACTACTTGATATTATTACTTTGGCGATTAGACACTATTATAATATCAGATGATTTTCTATAAAATAGTTTTGGTTATCGTAAGGTAAAAACCCGTCCGTGTTTATTTGCGGTAAGGTCTTACGAGATACCATTGTTTTGAAAAGTTTATTAAACTTTAAGAATTAAGTTGATTGTGTTTCTCACGCTGGTTTTACCAGACTGACCCGGGCGTGGTTTTTCCTATATGCTTGGGTCAGACCGAGCTTATTTTCCAGGTTTACTGGGATATTTTGGAGCTTCAAGAGAAGAAGTGGAGGCCCAGTGACGTATTCACGTAGATGATTATATTTCCGTTGCTTATATTGTTGTATATTTTTCAGCAATTGTGAGGACATGTTGTTATAACTATCTGTTCTGAGATAGGTTAGTGTTCTCTGATTGATGTCTGTATATATATATATATATATTATAGTTTTGTTTTGTGTAAAGAATTGTTATCTATTATAAATTATTCGTTCCGCTATGAGATTCTGTGTTGCTTAGTTCTTCTATATTCTTTCTATCATCTTTCTACTTTCTTTTTCTTAACTATCCACCTTCCCGTGCAATTTGGGCTGGACAAGTTTAGTAAATTGTCAGTTTTAAACTGTATAGAAAAAGTGGGTCGTGACATTATGGTATCATAGCTTAGGTTGAGCGAATACCTAGGCTTTGGTGGGATAGAACTCAATATAGATAGGGTTAGTGATGCCCTAGAATGAGTAACTCATTAGAGATAGAGTAAGTGACACCCTAGAATGAGTTTGAGTGTGTATATAAGGACGTGTATTTGTTAGTGGTATAAAAATGTTTTGTATTGTGCTGTTTGTTCTGTTGAGTGGCTTAAAAGTTCTGGTCGATGCGTTTGGCCAACGTTATCGATAAGGATTTCCTAAACACTCGAACAAGACCAATTGACATGGTATTGTTTTAAAATGGGTAAATGGAATAATTTTACCTGGAGATATATTTTATATAAAAGAAAAGTTTTTGCATAGTTGTGTTTGGTTGTTAAGAGTGATAGTATTCCATCACTATCATCTAGGATTGTATCGGTCATGCTCACCCATTTCTGAGCATTTACTATTATCCATTTCTATCTTGAATCTTTCTTTTTGAACCATGGATTAGATAGGTAGGAATTCGGGAACAGTGAAACGAGTACCTTGTGAATTAAGTTTCACGAATTGAATATAAGGCGTTCGTTGATAATGTTGAGTTAAAATTTGATTTCTATGGGTGTTTATTTAAAAAAAGAATTTGAATATTCTAGAATGAATATTTTAGAAATATAAAATTTGATTAAGTTTAAATGAATGTTATTTTATTAAAAGGAAATTGGGAATATTTTGAAATAATATTTTGGAAATAAGTTCCGATTCATTTTGTGATCATCGGAATAATCTTCTAAGTGGCGATCGAATGTTTGCTTAGGCGAACGGTATTGTGCACTTAGTAAATTATTCTCTTTGTCATTGTACGGTTGGGACAAGTTTTAACCCGAACGAATTCAAAGAAAATTGTAATTGGATATTTTGTTGAAATATTTTGCTGGAAATATATTTATCATATTGTTTCAAAATGGGTTGAAAGAAAGAAGTGACTTTTAGTTAACTAGTTCGAAGGGCTCGAAAATAACTGAAAATGGGCAAGAGATACGTTCGGTTGGTGAACATTCTCTTGAGTATTATCCTTCTAGTAACGGAATATAAGATACTATTTGGTACTACCCAGTTCCTTGGTATAATTTTGGGGTTACTCAGGCTAACTATATATATATTTTCTATGGATTAAATATATAGTATCGTTTCAAAAAGTGTTTTGAATAAAAATAGGGAGTTTTAAAACCGTTAAGTGAATTCTTGGTTTTGTATACCCTTAGAGGATGATAGGGGATTGTATAAGTTGAGCTATGTCTTATAAAAATGCTATCATAAATAATTTAGAGATAATATAATTGGTATTAGGGATGACCAATTAAATATGTAACAACCCGCATATTTTACAATTGTATATTTAAATGTTTTCTTTAAATATAGCATCGTTAATCGGATTAAAGTCCGAAAAGTTACTTTTTGTAAACGGTCGAATTGGGACTCGAGACCACTTCCATTGAGTCCAAAATGGCGTTTACAACTCTTTTGAGTATAAACATCGATATGTTTGGAGTTGAGTAGAATTTGCTATTTTTCTACTAGGTCTTTGGGTTGGGTTTCAGCCCACTAACCCATCTTAACACCCTAGCTCAGTCCACCTCTCCTCTTCACTTCATTCTTATTTTCCTAACATTCAAGCTTCAGTAAAAATGGGGAGAGGAATGGGAAATTAAAATTCAAAACCCTAGTTTCCTTTGCAAATACAAATTCTTGCTCCAAGTCCAAAGAGAAGCTAAGGTAAGCATCATCTTCTTCTTCTTCTCCATCTCAATCTCTCTTCAATTCTCTGAAATTCCTAACCCTAACTTAGGAAAAACTTCACCTTTAATAATAGGTTGAAGATTCTAGAGGTGTGTTGAAGAGGAATTGTTCTTGCCTTGTTTTAAAAGCTTCTCATTCATTGTTTTTGGGTTTAAAGGTGAGTTCTTTAACTCACATCTACGTCTATAACTATCATTGTTGTTAGATATGAATTCCTAACATTTGTGCATATTCATTTGCTTTTGATTTGAATTGATTCGGTGAACTTTCCAAATTTTGGTGTTTTGGTCCAATTTTATGAGAACCCTTCTATGGATATTTGGACATTGATATTCAGGGTGTATCGAGGAGTCTTTAAGGCTGGGTTGTCGCTTGGCGTAAATCCTTAGTCGCCATTGCTCGTCCGATCGCTTCCGATACGTTATGGCCACTTTGGCCTAGGCAAATTGTTGCCCAGACCAGGTGACCAGACGTCTGGTGACCAAGTCCAGACGTCTGGTTTGGACCTGGAGCAAAATTGTATGCATGCAAAATATATATAAAAAAAGTTAGAGACTATTTCCAAACGTCTGAAATTCAAGATCAGACGTTTGGATGAGTCTCAGACGTCTGACTTGAAGTTTCAGACGTCTGGGGGTTCTCTAGATAATTTCCAGAGAACGAAACCAGACGTTTGGATTCAAAACCAGACATCTGGTCATGGCTCAGACGCCTGTTTTGATAATTCTAGACGTCTGGGTGGCTTTCTGAACTATTTTTCAGAAAACAAATCCAGACGCTTGGATTCCAAATCAAACGTCTGGAAATGTTTATTTTTGCCTAATAAGGCTGTTTTGTGTGGATTTTCTATTCTAATCGATTTTTGTTGATCTGGATAGTGGTTATCACTTATTATCGACTTTAATGACTTCTTTCTTTGGATTTTTTGGAATAACCATTTGATGGATTTGATATCGATTTCTATGGTTTTGATTCACTTCGAATGTGAATCTTTGGTGATTGATTGTTTCTATAATCATTTTTGTGATTTGTCACTTCTAAATACAAAGGTTTCTATACTAGTAGTAAATACTCAAACTCTTTCATCAAAACGATTTCAACACTATTTTTAATACAAAGCTCGTTTTTAAAACCATTTTCCAATCTATTAGTATATACAAACCTTTACCTCATTCGTACGAGAAATCTAATTAAACGGCTTAGTAAAACAAGTGGTATGAAACGCTTGCGTTTACTTCGTCGGTTAATTCTTGGACTTGTTCGATTGAACTCTTATGACAATTTTCGAGTGGAAATCTACAATTTGTTCGTAAATATTTAAGTTAAGCTAGTGGTTATGGGACATGAAGCAAAACTCATATATTTACTAGCTTAGTGTAATTCACACTTTTTATTGATCGATGATGATCATTTTGTGATTTAGACTAGCGATGTGCAATGTCTATTTGTTTGTGTGGGGACCAAAACCCCATTTGTGGAGCTTCGGCTCAAATTTGGCGGAGTGGCGACCCGTGGTCTTCAGGCCGTTTGTGGAGCTTCAGCTCAAAATTGATGGTTAGCGACCATGGAATAGCGTTTCGTTTGTGATACACATGTTGGTGAGTTTTCATGCTCCCGTTTGTGATAGGCCTCCCCTTTTTGTGATTTCTGGATTTCTAGTTGATGATTTCTAGAATTTGTGTTTCACCTCTTTTTGTGATTGGAAATGATATGTTTGTCAATATTTGGGGTTTGGTGAATAAAATAAAGAATATGATTTTGTTGTTGTTTAAAGTATATTTGTCACAGTTTGACATTGTTGTTATCCTATGTTTTTTTTGGTATATCTCTACTCATATCTCATTTTATATATGATGATTATAGCAAGACTGATTTGTTTATTATTTTCTTCTTAAATAATACTCGGGTCAGACCGAGATGTTACAGGTGCTTTTGCTTGACTCCTTATCTGGGATCATTTTTTGACTTTTGTCTAACTACATTAGATTGGTAGTTTTTGTTGTTATACATTTGAGTTAGAGACTCCTTGGTGTATACATATTCTTTTGTCTAGCACTTGTATCTATTCTTTTGTAATGTAGTGGATCTTATATGACCACAATTCTGATGTACACTTTTATGACCTATATTCATATCTGATTCCGCCTTTGGGATATGAATGTCTGTGACTGATTTGTGTTATGTTTATTTATATATTTGTTTTTGAAGGCCTCATAGCCACTGTGTGGTAGCTTTGAGTTTGTATTTGATATGTCGGATTTCCTCTTGAAATGAAATGTAAGTTATATTATCTGACATATCGGTACTCGTATGAAGCAATTACACAGATGGTCGCTCCTCAACAGCCTTATTCTTCATGCTAGTCGACGACATTACCCTGTAGTGTCCTTGGCTAGCGTGAGTATAGAGGTGGGGCGTCACAAAATAAGTGTGTGAGATGGACATAGATCGTTTCTTCTTCCCATATAGTTTTGATCTAATGTTCGAGTACAAGGCTTTGAGTTGAGGAGGGTTCTTGATATGGAACCAAGGTTTTCTATCATAGCTACAACTATGCAAGGAGAGCAAAGGTCCTTACTCAATTAGCCTGATCGGAGTCCGCACTAGAGAATCAGGTGAACGATACTGGTTTGGAAGTGGAGTCATGTATTCGAGTAGTGATCGAATCAATTTCTGTATATGTATGATCTATGGACAACATGCTGGCTTATGAATTATATTGAGTGTTCTTATGCTGGAATTTCAGGGACGAAATTCTTTTAAAGGAGAGGAATGTAGTGACCCGGGTATTTGCATCTGTTATAGAAATAATTAACAAATTTTAAATATTGAAATATTAATTTTTATCAGTCGAATAAATTAAATTTATGGTATAGGTAATATCTGAATATAAAAATTCTGAATACTATATTTAAAATTTAAATTCTAATTTCTTGAAAGAATAATATATATATGTATATAGCTTCACTATTTCAAATTTATGATAAAAAAATTCTATATGTATATATATACAAAGCTTTGTGATGTTTAAAAATATATATATATGTATATGTTATAAGAATAGAGTACATGAATATATATATATGTATGTATGTATAAAATTTATGATAGCAACTTTCTAACTTAAGAGAAAATATATATATGTATAGGTAACTATGTAATTACATATATGGTCAAAGTAGTGTACATATAAATCTATCTATATATATATGAATGTGTGTATATATATATACACACATGGAATTTCATGATGACCAATTTCAAGTCAAGCATACAAAATATAAAATCAAGATGACATAATAAATCAAATCAGCACAAAAATCAAATCAAGCCATATAAAATCAAATCAGCCTCAAAGATCAAATTAGCCCAAAGAAAAAGAAAAAAATATATGAAAAGGGTGAAGCCTATACATGCTTATCAACCACCCTAGTGTTTACCTCCAGCCTCTTCTTGCTTGCACTATACACTTCATTCTCTATATATATGCACATAGTTGTGCCTTGTTCATACACTTATAAAAAAAATCTCTACCATTAAAATTAAAAGATCAAGTTGTTCCAGAGCTTGGAGGGAAAAAGTTAACAGCAGTGTTCATCTATTTCAAAACAGTAAGTAAACCACTTTAATTTTGTTTACTGTTTATCACATAGACTTATATGTTTGTTGATTTTGGATGAGCAATGATATATGGCAAATTATATATATGTTGTTCTGTGAATATGTACTTGTATATATAGGATTAACCTGGTCAGACCCACCCAAAACACTGAATTTCTCCTCTGTTCATTTGTTTAGTTAGAAACAGTTAAAAATTTTAAACTTTAAAAATCAATATTTTCACAACCATTTAGTTTTAAACTTTGATTCCAAAACCAAAGTTTCTTGTTTTCGAATGTAGAATATTTTAAAATTTATTTCATTAAAATTCATCAAGTGGAGAGGGAGAAAAACCCATTTATCAATAAGCGTTTTACTTATAGTCCAAATTCGACTTGCATAATTTAATATTTGGATCATACAATTGCAATCGTTGTTGGAAAATATGATTTTTAATATGGATTTGGGATTTTTAAGTGTTGTGTGGAAGTGGAAATTTGGAGATGAACGTAATTGGGGTTTTTGTCAAATTGTGGCGATCTAGGCGATTTTAGGTGAGTGTGTTTGGCGTGGAGGAGCGTGGGGCGTTGGTGTATCAGGGAAAAATGGTGCGTGATTTTTTAGTGGCGTGTTTTGGCTTGACGAAGTTGTTTTAGGGTTTAAGGCGAATCGAGTTGGTCTCGGTTTCGAGTAGAATGGCGAAGAGATGAAGAGGAGATAGGCATGCGCACAGAGGAGGATGGGTAGAGTAGGTGTTGGCGTAGCTATGGACGGAATTTGGTGGTTGATGGGTGACTGTAGTGGCATGACGAGGCGTTTTTGTGGGTGCAGTTGTTCGTTCCAGTTTGGGTTAGGGGTTCGAGATCGAACCGAAGGCATTGGCTATGTTCCAGAGTGGTCAGTCGTGTTGAGATGGTCGCCGGTGGTTTGCGGGGGTGGTCGACGGCGTGGTTGATCGACCGGAGAGGGGTGTGCACACATACATGTGCGTGCACGTTTTCGTGCTTCTAGGTGAATGAAGAAGGGGAGGATAAAAACTGGAAGAAGAAGAAGGCATGAGTTTTTCGTTTGGGTCGTTTTTGGATTGATGGGCCAGGTTCGAATTCGTTTTGGACTGGTTGTAGTTAAAAAGTAAATTGATTAAAATATTATATTTGATAATCATTAAGTTTAAAAAGAACTATTTCTTTCTCGTCCCAAACCCAATCGACATGCGAATTTTTGCGACGAGTTCCTTCGAAGAATATTTTCATCTGAAATAATACATTCGAGATTTCTGCAATGTAAAATTTAACAATTTATTGAAATTGAAGTGATCAAATAAGTAATTTCTTAATTATTAACTATATCTTAATTAATAAATTAATTATTAAACAAACTGTTAAATTTTAACATTTACTAATGATAAATCATTTTGTAGATTTCCTTTTTGATAAGTAATCTAGATCAAAATAATAATTTTGACTCAGTAAATTGAAACCCATCCAGTGCTGAACTGTAAATGGATTTAATATAAATTATAAATTGTTGATTGAAGTTAATGATCTATGCTTTGACTTTTATTTAGATATTGATTTCAGTTTTCTTTCGACCGTGCCATTAAGTAGCCAAATAATACCGTTGAGTTAAATTGAATTGACTGTGGTAATTTGGACATTTGTTTAGCGGAAGCAAATCATTGTACCACTAATTAAATTAAATTGGACCCTGTTTAGTAGAATAAACCACCGTTCTGTTATTATTAATTGGATAAGTCAAATTTGGTCATTTATTTAGCAGAAATAAACCCCATTCTGCTATTACATTAGTGTGTTTCATTCCAGTTGATTATATTGGGTAAATGTTGTATTAACAATTGTTTGTTAAAAATGGATCTAATTCACATATGCGATGTAAATACCTAGATTTATAACTTGGATAGTTAATGGAATTAATGATGACTCGATTAAGTTCCATTGAAGTTGCTAAGCCTCTTTCCAAAATTGATTTGTGAATCAAAGTTATTTGAAGGATAAATATTATTTATTAACAAGGTTATTAAAGTTAATTATTATTTGTTTTAAAAGATAATTAATAATTTTTTAGCAATGATTTTAAGTTAATTATTTTATTAATATGTTTCTCAAAGGTTATTTAAGAATATTTAATTATTGTTTCAAAGTTATTAAACTATTTTAAATGTTTTAAATTATAATTTAATTATTAATTAAGGTTATTTTATAATAAATTGATTTTAAAGTTATTATTATTTTAAGAATTAATCAGTATTAAAAGAATTATTATTTCAAGGATACTTTGTTCAAATATTAATATTGTTTTAAAAATAATATATTATATAGTAAATTTTTATAAAAGAGTATTTTCCTAAATTAAACTTAGAAATTATTATAGAAACTTTATAAGCATTATTTTGAGACAATTTTTGAAAAAAAAGATTTCAGAAAGTAATAGTATATTTTCATAGAAAAATTCGAGGGGCAAAGATTGCCTATAGTTTGGGATGTTTTTCGGTGGGATAACGACATAACCATTGTACAAACTGCGATCTATAATTGATTGCATGGCGTAAATCGGGAGGCAGAGATTGCCTAAGTTAAGTTTGGATTTCTCTAGGATGGAGATGTAATCATCGAGCTGCGATCCATGGTCGATACCGAAGGGTGCTTTCCATATTTGTTTTAAAGGTTTCAAGTATTTTGGGAAGATATGATTTGTTAATATACTTATTTCGGTGAGATAAGTATATGATTGTTTTTAATAAAGAGATTTAATTTATTTAAATTAAATTAAATGAGGCTTAGTGATTTTAGTGGGAAATGAAATCTTTGTTTGAATGTTTGTATATTTGATAGTTAAATAACCGACTATCAAATCTTGACCTAGATATGTAATCCTTCTTAATTTTGGTGGTACGGAGTTATTCCCTACTTAACGCCGAAGGATTTTAACTCTGGAAATATCTAGGAGAAATGCGAGAATTATATGGTATAGTTACCGTAAGAGGTGCTATACTGTACATATAAACTTGTGGACCTTCTAGGATAAATGATAAGAAGATCTGTCCACTTAATTTTTTTAAAACGGTTAGGGGATGATCCTCGATCTTATGTATTGTCAAATTATTTCCTAAAGAACTGGTCTTGAGTATTCTGGAAATCGACGAATTGTTTTTGTAGCACCTAGGAAATGGAGAGTGTACTCGTAAGAGATGACTCGGAACCCATGACCTACTCCGAAAACCACATACGGTTAAATGGAGGAGATGCGTTATATTTTGGGGTGTTGAAATCATATGTGGTTCCGTGACTCGTTGGAGAATGGGAATCTGTGAGAGATTCCAGGATCTATTAAGATGTGGAATTCAAGTGTGATTCCATGACCTGTTAAGGTGTGGGAATCCATATGTGATTCCATAATTTATTTTGGAAGATGGTGCATAAGCTGGAATGCCGGACGTGGGCTTGGAGATGACTAAAACCAGAGGGAGGATGCATAGCCAAGGGGGCCTAGGTAACTCATGAGGGTGCAGTCGTCTCTCTTTCTAACAAGTCCCTATCGATTATTTTATGCATGCTGGGAGCGATGCACTCGGCCTTGGTGGCCAGTTATTTATTTTCTATGGTACCCCGGCAATACGGGTATGATGCTTCGAAAGGATAACTCCAATCCTTGTGCAGGAGGACCGTTCTCGAAGTACTGAGGGCACCTCCGTGGAAATCCTACACAATTAGCGAATAAGCTTTATCGGATTTTTATTTTTTTACTAGTATCGTTGTGATGTACATAGCACATGCATCACAACTACTTGATATTATTACTTTGGTGATTACACTATTATAATATCAGATGATTTTCTATAAAAGAGTATTGGTTATCGTAAGGTAAAAACCATCCATGTTTATTTTCGGTAAGGTCTTACGAGATACCTTTGTTTTGAAAAGTTTATAAAACTTTTAGAATCAAGTTGATTTTGTTTCTCATGCTGGTTTTACCAGACTGACCCGAGCGTGGTTTTTCCTATATGCTCGGGTCAGACCGAGCATATTTTCCAGGTTTACTTGGATATTTTGGAGCTTCAGTAGAGGAGCTGGAGGCCCAATGATGTATTCACGTAGATGATTATATTTCCGTTTCTTACATTGTTGTATATTATTCAGCAATTGCGAGGATAGGTTGTTGTAACTGTCCGCACTGAGATAGGTTAGTGGGTTAGTGTACTCTGATTGATGTCTGTATATATATAAATTACAATTTTGTTTTGTGTAAAGAATTGTTATCTATTATAAATTATTCGTTCCGCTGTGAGATTCTATGTTGTTTAGTTCTTCTATCTTCTTTCTACTTTCTTTTTCTTAACTATCCTCCTTCCCGTGCAAATTGGGCTGGACAAGTGTGGTAAATTATCAGTTTTAAACTGTACGGAAAAAGTGGGTCGTGACAGCCACCATCTACGGAACGATTTCCCCTCACAATAACAACATCAAATCTCAACCATTGATACAAATAATGAAGTATCACAAAGTGCCCTCAACACTTTTCGATGAATTTAAGAAAGAGGTAAATTTAAAAACTTGGAATCAAAGGAAAGGGAAGCGAAATTTTACAAAAAATGACAGGGTGCGCCCCCCTTGCCGAAAGTATACCTCTTCTTACTATACTTGAGAGGGTCATTCTCTCCTGTGACTCTTCTGGGGAACTCCAAGCTGGACCCGCCAACCTTACCGAGAATCGAAGTATTTCACATCTTAGTGTGCATATAACCGAAACCAACCTAGAGTAGATATGAAAATACCCCAATGGAAGCAACCCCACATAACTTGGCTCCTACCCGCTTTCTGGTTTTAGTCATTTCTGACAATCGGTATCAAAGCTCAAATGAGCAACAAATCATCTTAGATTGATGATACACACGGAAGAAAGTTGAACCAATAGTTAACAAATCAACTATCAGGGATAACTAAAAATGATCGTATATGGAAATTAAATTTCATATTCTTATCACTACTCGTCAATTCCAAACATGTGCTATCCCTCGGTTAAAAATGAAGCCGTGCAAGTTGAGGTAGCGTTCTATGAATTGCCTTGATGACATTTTTAACCTTCGAGACAGAAATTAGTCCATGTCTCGACATTTAGTGTTAAAAATAGGACTAAATCCTTTCCATATAAGAGATATCGGACTACGGAAACTTTTTCCATAACCGAATCAAACTTTTACTTTTAAAATCAAACTTGTGTTGGGGATTCGCATTCAAAAATATTAACTTTAACAACTTTATCAAAATGGACTGATTTACTTTAAACACAAATTAATTACCTTTTAAAACTAATAATTTCCTTTAATATCATTACTTAAAATGATAAATCAACTTTAGTCAAGGATTAATTATTTTCAAAACATCTTTATTTAAAATAATCAATTAACTTTAACCTTGATTAATTGTTTCAAAACAACACTATTTAAAAAGATTAATTAACTTTAAAACATCCTTGTCTAAATGATTAATTATCTTTCAAACATCATTATTAAAACGATTAATCAATTTTAAAACACCATTATTAAAATAATTAGTTAATTTTAAATCTTTATTGTTAAAATAATCAATTAATTTTAAAAACCTTATTATTGTAATAATTATTTATTTTAAACCATCTTTATTTAAATAATTAATTATCTATGTAAAACCCATGTAGAAGATTTAACAAAATATTTCAAAGGGGATAATATTTCCATTCAAACATCGCAGAATACAAGGGTGAGCACAAATATAAAGGAAATTAACAACCATACATAATTAGATAACATCTCTTATCCAATGTTAATTTGCTGGCATACAATTCAATGTCCAAATCAGTATAATAGCAGAATAGGGATCTATTCTGGTAAAAGGATGCCCAAATAATCTACCTAATTTAGTTATAGCGGAATGGGAATTTATTCTGCTAAACAGATGCCGTCTTTATTTAATCTAAATAAATGATAGCAGAATGGTGTTTTATTCTTCAAAACAGATGTCCAAAATGATTTATTTAATTAAGTTATAGCAGAACGTGAATTTATTCTGCTAAAAATATGTCATTAATAAAACATTTATATTTATTAGACTAATTAATAGTATAGACAAGAGATCCCTTTGTTTAAAATAAATTTACTTATAAAAGAAAACTGGCTTAAAATATAACTGATAGAGTTTAAAATAAACCTTTAATTGATAATAATTAAATCTCAATTTAATTATTACTTAAAGCTTAGTTAAATCTTAATTAGTAATAATTAATTCATAATTAAATCATAATTAATTCATAGTTAAATCATAATTAATCTTAGTTAAGTCTTAATTAATTAACTAATAATTAAACCCTAATTAATTAATAATTAAACAAATAATTAAAATCTAATTAAATAAAGTTTAATTAAACTTGATTAAGTAAAAATTATTACTTGATTACTCTTTACTTAATTATTGATTAATTAAAACCTTCTTAATTAAGTTAATTTTAATTAACTTACTTAATTAATACTTAAGTACTAATTACTTTATTTAATTACTACTTATTTACTAATTACCCTTAATTAATTAATTATTAAGCTTATATTTAATTAAAAAATAAATAACCTTTGTACCTAGTGATTTGAATTTTTTTTCAAAAATCTTTAGAAAGAAACACTTTTAAATTTAGAAAACATTAACTTTTCCCGAACTGCATCTATAGCGACTATCGCCGTGGATACCATAACTTCAATACTTGTTTTACATCTCAAATACTCCTTTAATCCTTTACTTTTCCTTAACTTACTTTATAAACATAATATAAAGTTTTTAGAAACTAAAAAGCAAAGTTTTGGAAACTAAAAACAAAGTTCAAAACTTATAACTTTTCTAGAAAACACTTAATTAAAAACTAAGTTTAAAACAGCGGATCTCGATGTCGTGACAACCACAAATCAAGTGTTAATTTTTTTTAGCTTACTACATTCATACGTAAGCTCATATATCAAAGTATATGCCATAAGCTCATATACAAAGTTAAGATCATAACTTTAAACATCATAACTGTTTTACTTCATTTCCAAAACCACAACAAACATTACCACTAATTTACATATATGTAAACACAAGCAAACCACTTTCAAAAACAAATACTAGCAACAAATTATTACTACTAAATAACAGTTTTATACTTTGATTTTAAAGTGAAATTTACTCACCAAAAATAAATCGAATCAAACCAAAACTAGCACAAACTCTTCACCTACACCGGATCTTCGATTTCCTTGATAAAAAATGGATTTTTATGGACCTAAAGAGGCCTAAATGGTTCGACCATGGGGAGATATGGCTTGGACTTGGGTTGAAAAGGTAGAGATGGGTCTTGTTTTGATGGTGAAGTGACGTAGAGAAGAAAGCTAAAGGTTTTAATCATTTTTTCTTAAGGAAAAATGGAAAAAAATGATTTTTAAGTTTTAGAAATGCATGCAAGCCATGTAAATTTTTAAAGAAACTTGGAGAAAGATTAGAAAAGGGATATTGATATGAAAAATGAAAAGAAAACGTTAGGAATTCACTTTTATACAAAGTACATTTGGAAAATTATTAAAATGACCTTCCTTACATACCCTTCAATCAAATTTCTCCAAATCATCACATCAACCTCTCATCCAACCTTGTTCTACACGTTACCACAAGGCCCTACCCTTTATCCACCATGTAAAACTCTTCCTTATACTAAGATGTCATGTGAAAGTGATATTTCATATCTTTCTTTTTATTTAAATTTATACTTTGGAAAATGTCACATCTTACTTCTTACTTAAGTAAACACATATTTTTATCTTTACTAAGTTACTAATCCATACTTATATTAATTATAAGTGTGTATATGTTAAATCAAATGTGCACAAAGGTGTTCACAACATTTTAAACAACTTTTTGATGGTGAAAAATTGAATTTTTGGAAAAAGTTTTTTAGTCGCATTTTCTATTATCCTTTAAACTAATTATTTTTGTAAATACATTTTAAAAATCATTTCACCATTACTAATTAATATTTAAAAAGGGGTATCTTGAATAACAAAATCCATTTATTAATTATTTAAAAATATATTACATATCCATATTTAAAGTGATTAAATTTCTGGTCGTTACATTTTCCCCCCTTAAAAGAATTTCCAACTTGAAATTCCACCATAACCCAAACCTAGAAAGAAACATCCAAATTATTCATAAGTCTGCATGATGTTCATAGATCATCCTTATGCAAAAATCTGATTTGATCTCTACTCGAATACATAACTCCTCTTCCGAACTAGTGTCGCTCACCCGATTTCCTAGTGCGGACTCCGATCAGGCTCCTTGATCGAGAACCTCCATTCTTCTTACATAGCAATATACTATGATAGAAAACTTTAGTTCCATATCAAAAACCCTTACTAATCATTCAACGTCAAAAATCGAGTAAAAGGTCCTTATTTGGAATGGTGTGACACACCTCAAAGTCATGTACTTGAATCTTGGATCCAACCTATGTGAAAAGAGTAATGATCCATGTCTAATTTACATACTTATCTTATTGGTTTTCTCTAATACCAATTCTAATTCTGCTATATTATTTAGGAAAACATTTCATAGAACTAACTTAAGCTTAAATTTCACAATACTCTTCTGCATCCTGAGAGTATATACCTCTATTTGATTCAAACATTTCCATTTTGAACTTATTTCTCTTAAGTAAACTCGAGATCCAAATACCTGGTTTTATTTCAAAACACTTTTGAAATGGTTTTTTATAGATTTTAATGATAGAAATAAAATTTATATAGCCCAAGTAACCCCAAAATGGTACTAAGGAACTGTGTACTACTAAATAGTATCATATATTCCCTTACGAAGAAGGAAATACTTAAGAGAAGCTGTGCTTACCATCCGAACACATCTCTTTCACATTTTTAGTTATTTTCGGGCCGCTCAAACTAGTTAACATAAAATTCTTCTTGTATTTTAAAATCCACTTTATAAAATAATACACACACACACACTTCATACTCAAAATTTTCTTTCCAACATATTCATACTTGTAAAAACTTTCAAGTAATACTATTTATTATTTTCTCTAAAAATCATTTGAAATAATAATATACAATTTTCCCGTTTTTTCAAGTCAACTCATGCTTTTGGGATTTAATCAAAATTTTCTTTATCAAAACAATCCTATAGAAAATTTCTATGGTAGCATTTCCCCACTCAGAAACTCAAAAATGAACACCAATAATGCTGCAATTATCATCAGAATTATTTTCCAATGACCGAAGTGAGTTCAGTGCTCTCAATCTCTTTTAAAATAATTCCAATATACTTCCATTCATAAATAGTTTCAAAATAATACCATTATTATTTTTCGCAAAGCTTTAAAAACAATTTCCAAAACACCGGGATTTTAGTTCTCGAATTCTCAGTTTGAATCTTATATCACTCATATCCCCTATAAATAAATCATACTTATATAATTCCACCTTTTTTATAAAAACATTTCACAGTGTTTATTCTTAGTTTAGATTATAATAAAAAACTCTTATTAAAATCAAATTTAAATTTAAATTTTATCCCAACGCTATCACTGAACACCTTAGAGTCAAATTATGAAATTGAATTCACTAGGTGTTCGTATTTAATTTAATTAAAACAATAAATGCTCATAAACTATCTGAGCCTAACTAATCAACAATAAATGATAATGATCAAGTATTATCATTCTTTAATAACAAACATATCCTAAATAACTATAACAATTATAAAGACCCAGAATTTGACCACTTTAAATTATACCATTTAAAGTGATTTTAAATATAAATATATAACATTCTATGATTTAAATAATATTAGATAGGATTTGCAAAGAGAAATATACAAAATAGATATATTTGCTTATAGCGACCAAATTGACAAAAACCGGTTTATGATAAAATTGAATATATAATCCAATAATTGTTTTAAAGATAAATAATTGCTTTTAAAATCATTATATAATGATAATAATTGGTTGATAAAAGTTTGATATCTGTATATATAGTTATGTTATAGCGATTGACAAATTTCATCGCGCATTGACAAAATTAATGTCATATATTTGCAAATGAATTTTGATATTGTTTTATATTATTTTATAATTCAAATACATCTGTTTTAATTATTTAAAATGACAAGAATTTTTTTCTAAAGTTTGGTTTACATGAATAAATAGTTTAACAAAAACGTCAAAATGTGACCGTAAAACATTTTGTCGAAAATCAACATTTTGTCGAATAAAAGCCGCCGCAGCGTTGTTGCACCTTTTTTTTACATGTTTTAACATATATATTACATATTTTAATAACTAAATATGTTTACTTTTATTAATTATGATCAGGAAACTTCTAGAATATAATTAACAAAAGTAAGTAAAAAAAGAAAAGTCAAAAAGTAAACATCACATCAAAATCAAACCAAATCTTCTCTTTAGCCACTTTTCCATCCAAATACATTTGCTTAGCTCTTAAGTGACCATGACATAAAATAAGAAGTGATGGTGGGTGTTGAAAAAGTAAGGTTACTTTAAAGTTAAGTAAGGTTATTTTGGTAAAGGGATATTTTAGTAACTTACCACTTCATTTTTTCCCTATAAATACACATCCATCCTTCTCATTTTCTCATAGAAATCATTCTTTTCTTCTTCTTCCTTTAAGTTATGTTAATGGCTTCTTCTTCTCTTCTTTTCCTTACTAACTTTTCTTAAAATCATATCAAACCAACTCCAAACTCCACCAAACTTTGCCAAAGTTCTTATATCATCATTAAAACATGGTTTAGCATCTAAGAAGTAAAGAAATATGGGAGGAAGAGGTGGAATAGGGGGAGGCCGAACCTATTGAGGAGGGAAGAGCAAGTTAGAAAGCTCCAGTGCAAGAAAAAGAGAAGGAAGTGCCGGCCGTTTCATTCCTTTGAAATAGGAGGAAGTTTAAAGTACCGCGTAAGCTCTGCCAAATTTTTAGGAGTTTGAAAGAAGATATTGATAGCATAAAGCAAAGAGGAATGAAGTAGAAGTTGATTAGTTAAAGTTAACAATGGTTTTAGTGAAGTGTTGTTGACAGGAATATTGGTAGGAAGTTAATCGGTTTGGTTAAAGGTGAGAACTCCTAAACTATTATTATTATAATTTTAGAAGATGATATGATGTTTACAATGGATGTTTAATATGCTTTGATCTTCAAGTTTGGTTGTTTTCATATGAATGTTGAATATATATGCAAGTCACGGAAATACACATCGATAAGCACAAAGGAAATCACTTTCCTCTATATTTAATGAAATGGTGTATATGGAATGTTAAAACTCCTTAAAAATGGTTTAAAATGTATATGAAATATTTTATAAACATTTAAAAGTGTTTTGGTAAAGTTTTAATGAGAAATGGAAAATTTAGTTAAAAATAAGCACGTCGCGCAACGGTAGTTCGCGATTTCGTGCTATAAAAGTCAAACAAGTATAAAAGTTGGAATATAGTTCGGAATTCTTCGAGATAAGAATTTTCAGAACTATTATATCCATAGTTTTCCAACGAAGAAATAAAATCGAGATTTCGATAAGTGAATTTTGAAATATGAGTAAAACAAGTTTCGGAAAAATCTTGAATTTGCTGTTCGGAATTCAAAACTGGATTTGTTTGAAAATGATGTTTTAAATTGGTTAAAAATGTAAAATAAATCTTATAAATCTTTTAAAATGTTTTAAAGTGATTTGAGTAATAAAAATGGATTTTCAAATAATTAAAAGTAATTTTGATCAATATAGCTTGAAAGGCACTTTCCGTAGCCTTTTTCGCAGCACTTTTCTACAATTTTTGAAATATAGTTTTAAACTTAACGATTCTTATCCATATCTTTTATAAATATTTTTGAATGGATAATTAAGTGTTTTGATAATGATTTGGAGGTTTCTAGCTTATTGAAGAAAGTTCTAGTAAATGATTTAAAGAAAAGCTATTATAAATAATTCAAGCTATACCTCTACTTGAATCCTGTGACGTTCCTGTTTCTAATGAATTTTCTAATGGATGTTGTGATGCTGCTACTAATATTGTAGCAAAAAAGTTTGGTCATCTTTTTTCAAGGCATTGCCTCGGAATGCCGGTGCTTACTCACCGTAGATTTTCAGCACTCAAGTCATTGATGGAATAAACGTGATTCCACCAGCTTTTATTCCTGAGGCGGAGAGCCATTGGTCTGACAACTTGGTTGGTTTTTTCCTAGATTCTACATCATCTTACTCGGTTGTTTGTGAGCACTGTAGGCGAGCATGGAAACTGATAGGTTCGCTTCATGTCCAATTCCTAAATTCCTTTTTCTTTTTAAATTTGGTTCTAAGGAAAACAGACTTATTGCGCTTGATATTAGCCTGCTCATTATCGAGGGGACACCCTTTATTGTGACTCCTTGGAGTGTTGGTATAGACAGTGTTAGAGAGCAGATTCTTTTTATTCCAGTTTGGGCCACATTCTCCAATATACCTTCTGTCATTCAACCTCTTATTGGTCTGAATTGGCTAGCGAGCCTTATTGGGGATTTCAAATGCTTTGATGCAAATACAGTTGCGCGCAAGAATCAATTATATGCTAGGGCATTGATTGAAATTACTCCAGAGAATGTATTACCGTCGATATTAAAAGTAAGAATCATGGATGGTCACGAGGTGGAAATAAAAGTTAACTACAGCTGGAAGCCTGATATATGTACTATCTGTCATTCATTTGGACATTCTGTGGAGAAATGTTATAGGAATGCTCCTCTATCTCCTACTGCTAAAATCCCCCTCCCTAGGACACAAATGAAATGGGTTCCTAAGGTTAGATCTCCGCTTCCCTCTGAACCAGTTGTTTCTGCTTCTCCCGTTGTGGAGACAGAAATTGATGCAGTTAGTGATTTCGATGATGATGTTGTCGTATGGGAACCTTAAGAGTGTTCTTGGATTCATGAGGTGTCAAAAATGAGGTATGACCCGCAGTTGCATAGTTATCATATGTTCTTAGGTGGTCCTGATGAGACTAGGAGGTTAGTGTATCATGTTGAGGGTGATGGTCTTTCACTGACGACCACTGAGATTGTTGATACTAGGAATTGGTGGCAATTCTTAGATCCGACATGGGACCAGATTTATCTCTACTCACCTCTCTCGAGGTCCTTTGATCCGTATCTGGCTTTGTATTTTTCTGCAGTTCAGCATGTTATAGGTCTTGGAACTGATGTTGATATCAGTCGTGATGGGGGGAGGGGGGAGGCAGGTCCCCTTCCGAGTAGTCTAGTCTATATGTCTAGCTCCCATATTTTCTCTTTATTCTTGTACTAAGTGGTCTAGCCACTATAAAACCAGATTTTAACTGTGCTGTTCATGTACAGAACACCTGTTCTTTATTTATATTCACAGTGGCACGGCCCACTCTAAAGCCGGCTGGCTTTGCCAAAAAAATAGTGGTTTAATCTTGGCTCTAAAAGCCGATGAGTAGACTGGATTTTTCTATTCGTGAGATCCGGATGTGAGGTGCTTAAACTAGGGAGATGTTCAGGAGCAACCAGGTCGGGCTCACCTGGCCTCTTTCCTGGGCGAGGGATAGATAAGGTCGAAATGTCGGAAATGAGTTAAGTATAAAAAGATTTAAATTTTCCAAATTTAAATACAACTTGATTTTGTAGGGATGATCTTCTTGTACTCGGTGTTAAAGCCCGAAGAGAGAACTCGTACTATTCGTGGAATTTAAAAGGTGATTTCGCCATTATTCCGCCCATAGTATTTGTTGAATACGGGGATTGATATTGTAGACTTAGATGATTTCTATAGATTCTGCTCACTTAATATTTAATAGTTTTGGATTAATATCCTAGATAACATGTTTTTAACTCAATCGAAATCAGGAGTTTTTAGTTAAGAAATCTTTGTTAAGATTTAATGAAATGATTTGGAATTAATTTAAATTCCTATACTTCAAATTTATTAGTTTGGATTTATAGTAAACGGTGTCTTGAATAACATTGTTTTTGATCCGTGTTAAAAGTTATGATTTGGAAATCTTGGTTAAGATTTAAGTGAAATGATTTTGGGAATATTTCCCTAAGTATAAAAAAAATGATTTCGAATTAGTCCAAGTTTAAAAAGGGTTTTAAGTAATCAAAGATTTGATAAGAGAGGTTTGATACCATATATACCGGAAAGAATGTTTTAGAAATATATATCTCCGAGCGAGATTTTTGATAAAAAGAACTTAGTCAATTAAAGAATGATTCCCTATTCACAAAACTTCTGTTTATCGATGATTGAATTCGAAGGAACCGGGGTCGGATCTGGATAATTCCTATCCGAAAACCACTTCAAATCAATGTATGCGTTTGAAAAATGAAGACTTGATAGAGGGAATAAAGAATGAAGACCAGGGATTTTCATGGTGAAAGGACTGCTTGTTGATAATTCTGGTTAGCTCCCAAATACTAAAGTAGCAGTGGTTTCATTTCTGAAATTCTTTGGGTTGCAAGGACTTCTCGCTACTAATCCTAGGGTTAATTCCCGATAAGATGTGGTAGGAGAGTACCTTTAGTTTCGTTCATTCCCAAAACGAACTTGTATGGATGGATGTTTGACATTGCATTCTTGAGATTTACATCGTTGACTTTTATAAACGTACATCTGCTTGGTGGCAGAGAAGGCAACTTCTCTTAGCTTAACACCCTTCTATAAAACGTATGAGCTCGAAGGTTGTATGTTTGTGAAAGTCAATAAGTGATCGATAGAATGGTAGTGTGGCATTCAAAGAAAGATGATGTGCTATGTGGAAAGGTAATCGTTACCTCAGGCCTCACACCCGGAAATGACCGAAACGAGGTTGGATGCGGCAAGGCTATGTGGTTTGCAACCATAAAGGTATGATCATCCCCTTCTAGATGTATTTCTTCTCGCTATGACGTTCAGGATGTAAATTAATGTGGATTTATGCTACGAGGTACCTCAGGTAGGTCGGTAACGACCGGGGTGATGACATAATCGGTACTATCTAGGAAGAGGTAGACCGGTCTTGTATTGGTAGAGGACCATCTATTGGGCCTCGGGACATTCCTCTAGAGATGTACTGCCGGAAGGTAGTCCCTTCACCTGGTCATTTGTATGGAAATCCATTCTCTAACAAGTGCCTGCCATTTTTTGTGTAGAACCCGCGTTTGTGGTTAGTATGTTGGAATTTAATAATGTAACAATTTCGGCTAAGATTAATAAGTTTACTTGCAAATGTTTTCAAAGATATGTCATTAAAAATAATATCAATTATTTTGACGTAAAATGTTTTTGTTATCGTAAGGTAAAAACTTGTTCCGTGTTTATGTGCAGCGTGGTCTTATGAGATACCATTTTGTTTTCAAAACGCGTATTTTGAGTTCTCACACCAGTCCCATGACTGACCCGGAGTTTATTTTTCTTATCCTTAAACTTTGCGTGCCCAAATTTTCTTGGGCAGTCTAGTAGTCAGGTTTAGTTAGAAGAAATCTAGAAGAGCTTGGAGCATGGAGTTAAAAGATTCTTCTGAAGATTGTTATCCATTTCCACCACACTCATGTACTATTGTATTCCGCATTTGTAAGGACATATATTTATAACTGTTCATGTTTAACTCTGATAAATGTATTTAAATTTTCCGCTGTAAAGATTATATGTTGAAATAATATATGTTATTTCATTCGTGTAAGATTCTGTTCTGTCTTTATTTTCTTTCTTACCCTTAACGATCGGGTTTTCGACACTTGGATTTGCGGCACATGAATACCGATGATGTATTTGTGTCAATTTTCGAGGGTCGAAAATCCGGTTCATCACATTTGGTATCAAAACGCAAGGATAAGCTAGAACCTTGACTTTGGTGGTTCATCAGAGATAGAGTTTGTAATACCCTAGGATGAGTTACTCATTAGAGATAGGGTTAGTAACACTCTAGAATGAGTTTGAGAGTATTATATATGAGCGCGTATTTGTTTATATATAAATGATTTTTTTGGAAAATGGTAAATGAAATAGTTTTACCTAGGATTATATTTTGAATATAAAGAATATTATTTTTAAAAATTTATTTGATTAAGGATAATAATTAGTTATCATCATTGATTAATTGGTTGTTTAATTTAAAATTTTAAAATACAAACACCTCGTGAATTTAGTTTCACAATTAGACTATGGGGTATTCGATAAATAGTAATGTTGGTTTAAGGTTAAAGGAATTTATTTAAGACAAGTAAATCTTATGAATATGTTTTATTTGAGTAATTTTATAAACTGGATTTATAAAATGTGCTTTATAAAGGAATTTTTGAGAATTTAAATTCCTGTATTTTTGAATGGAATTTCAAATGATTTTTGGAAACGGAATAATGATAATATTATTTCTAAAATGGGATTTTGAAAATGAAAAACAATCTTACGATTAATTGATCCGAGTGGATTGAAAGTAACTAAAAATGGGCAGGAGATGTTTTCAGATGGTAAGCACTTCTCTTAAGCATTCCCCTTCTTTTTTAAGAAAATATGTGATACTATTGGTAGTACCCAGTTCCTTGGTATCATTTTTGAGTTACTCGATCTATATAATTTTCTAAAATTAAAAAGGATAATGTGAATCATTTCTTAATAAATTAATTAATGGTTGTCAATTTTTATCAAAGTGTACTATCTTAATTGATTAGCATGGGTATGCTTTGATCT
Source organism: Allium fistulosum (assembly GCA_030737815.1). Classification (NCBI taxonomy): domain Eukaryota; kingdom Viridiplantae; phylum Streptophyta; class Magnoliopsida; order Asparagales; family Amaryllidaceae; genus Allium; species Allium fistulosum. Next base: position 488,144,678 of record CM060905.1, on the reverse strand, counting down.
TTAAAATAAATATTTAAAGTTATTAATCAATAGTTTTAGGTTTGTAGTAAACGATGTTTTAGCAACATTTGTTTTTAAACCCTTGAATGACACTTTGGAAGAAATCTTATGAGTATATTTAGATCTTTAATAATGGGATTTCAAAGATAATAACAAGAATTAGAGTCTTTTATAAAAAGGTGAAAAATATTATAATTAACATGTTACAAAAAAAGAGAAGTTCATTATAACAATGTTTTGGTAGTAATTCTTTTAATCTCTTCGATTATATTTTTAAGTAAGACTTGTTATGTAAATTATGAATATACTTAAAGCAACTGAATAAGTATATGAATACTTTTATATATTGAAACTGTAAAGGTAAAGAGAATATATATATAAAGGAAGTTTTAATTAATAAAGGAGTGTTAATTGATAAAGAAAGTTTAGCTAATAAAGAATGTTTTCACATTTGATATTAGCTAAAGGAAGTTTATGGTGATTTATCAATTTAATGAATTATTTTGAAAATAAGTTTTCTAGCAAACCACTAAGATATGTTTACAAATGTATTACAATAAAAAGATAGTTATCTTTTGAAAAGAAATATGTTTTATGTAGGAAGATTTGGAAAGATGATAAACGGTTATAAATAAGTATCTTTAGAAAAGTTTGAATAAAGAATGAATGTTTTATGAAATAGTTTCATAAGAATTTGGGAAGGTTAATAAATACATATGAAGTATATGGATTATTTTGTCGCACGATTTGATCTAAGATTCGAGTACGGAACTTTAAGGTGTTTACACCAATCCAAAAAAGCATTTATCACTCGATTCTTGACGAAGAACATTGATGAGGATTTGTTGTTGGATACTTGAGTTTTCTATCATAGTTGAGAGCTATGCAAGGAGAACTAAAGTTCTGATCAAGAAGTTTGGTCGGAGTCTGCACTAAAGGATCAGGGGATCAACACTAGACCGAAAGTAAAGTTGTGGATTCGAAGAGTAGATCGAATCAGATATTGCATACAGGTGATCTATATACATCGTACGGGTAAAAGTTTAGAAATAAATATTTTGGGAAAACCTTTGGGTTTTTGTTTTGGATAATTCCAGGGACGAAATTCTTTTAAGGAGGGAAGTATGTTGTGACGCCCCACCCCGAGACCCACATTAACAAAGAGTATTACTGGGTAATACTGTCTGCTAATGCGGAGAATAGGTCTGGTTAGGAGCGAACATCTATAGTCTTGTCTTAAACATCTATTGAATACATCGATTAGTGCTCTAATTTTTTTCCCTTTCTCAAGTGGATCGACATATCCAATAAATGCTTAATACAAAACTACAGGTGGATATAGGATCTATCAGAACAAAATACAACAACTCAAATGCATAATACATCACAGAACAACAAACAGATATATATATACATATATACTGATTCATCCCAATACAATACAAATAATACATCATAAGTGGTATGATGACCACAATATACACACGAGTCAAAACAATATACATATTAGAGAGCGACAAAAAGACTACAACAAAAAGGGCTAGCAGATAGTCCATGCGGAAGCATAATATGCTAAGTCCATAAGTGTAACTAACCTAAAACACCTTGGTCTGACCCGAGTATAAAATACACGGGTCAGTCTAGCTAAACAAATCAGTTTATAAGGATAAGTGATAATATGAGCATAAGGTAAAGGTTAAGATATCCTCTCGAATGAGAAGAAACAATAATAAGAGCATGCCAGTACTTCAAATAAGGTAATTACACTAAGTGTGTGTCTTTGAAATAGGTAAACTCACCAAATAATACTAAGTATAATAAATGCCTCATATCATTGGTGAAATACCAAAAGCCACTAAAATGGTTTCTATGAACCATATCTCCAAAATAGGAGAATCCCAATTCTCAAACTCAAAACTCGCCATAAATGGCAATCACAAAATTATTCCCTGAATAGAGAAGTATCAAACACAAAATACGCCAAAAATGGCAATCTCATATATCTCCAAATAGGAGAGTATAAATCTCAAATAAACGCCAAGTGTTGGCAAACCCAAATCTCAAATATAGAACTCGATAAGGAGTTTAATTTCCAAAGATGCAATCTCCATATATAATATCTCGAACGGCTTAAATGGCCAATAATGTAAAAAGGCGATACACTCGGAAAATCACAAGGAAATCAATGAAATCATCTCAAAGATATAGCACGTGCTTATGGCCGAAGCCCGCCAAGTACTGTTCTCCCAAAATAAGGCACCACGTCTCTTAGACAAATGTCCCGAAGGACAAATAAATACGTCTCTTAGACAAACATCCCAAAGGACAACATCCCAAAGGACAATACGTCGCAATGACAAACGTCTCTTAGACAAACATCCCGAAGGACAAATGACCCAAAGGTCCAGTACTGGCAAATACGTCTCTTAGACAAATGTGTCACAGATTCTCGGATAGTAACCCGAACAGTGTTAACGTGTGTCCCATACCACACGTTCGCACTAAACGGTTTACTAACTGCTAGTAAATTTCACACTCAAAGCAGTAAAAAGTTTACCTCATCTCATCGGTAAACTCGACCCGAAAGTCAAAACGACCAAACAGACAAGTCAGGAATTAACCGATAAGATAAACACATGTGTCCCATACCACGTGTTTTACCAAACCGTTTAATTCTTCTTCTCATTCGTTCGAATAGTGAAAAACGTGTATTTTGTATATAAAATACTTTATTTGAGAAAACAAGCTTTTAAAACCATTTTCCGAAATCAATTTTTGAAGACAATATTTGAAAATTCCCTTATTATAGAGAATATATAGATTTTATAGCTTAAAATAATTTAAAAATATTATATAATAATTATTTTAAAAATTGTTTCAAAATTGTTTGAAAAAATCCGTGCTCAAAATAAAAGAGATCACTCAAAACCGTCATTCAAATTAAATTCAAATTCAATTCAAATTCATCAAAACTTGGCTAGCCAATTGATAGGCATCATAGCCCTCAAAACATTTCAGAAATATCACAAAAACATGAAGTAAAAGTCAAAAGTCGGACGGAAAAAGAACATAAAAATTCATAGGCAAAATAATACCCAAGTCTGAAATCTTCTCTAGGTTCAAATTTCGGACATGAAATAGGTGGCCAAACAGCCTTTGATTGAACTAAAAATTGGTATGCACATAGTACAAAACTTCAGCTTTCAAACAAAAAAAGAATTGATGAATTCCGAATGGAACTGAAAACGTTACGCTGACTCAAACATGGACTCAGGCAATGTTTGCAACAGTTCAAAAACAAGTGCCTAGGACTGAAAACCATCTTGAGTCCAACTTACAGGGCTGAAACAAAGGATCAAACGACCTTATATTGAGCTGAAAATTGGTACACACATACTAGTATACTTCATCTTTTAAAAAAAGACTCAATGAATTTCGACTGGAAATCAAAAAGTTACACTGTCTCAAACATGAACTCAGGCCATGTTTGCAACAGTTCAAAAAAATAAAATGTACAGGCCTGAAAACCATCATGGGTTCAACTTTTAGGTATGAATCAGAGGACCAAACAACATCAGATTGAGCTAAAAATTGGTATGCATATATCAGAAAACTTTATCTTTCAAACAAAAAAAGAATCGGTGAATTCAAGTAAGAAATGAAAGAGTTATGCTGTATCAAACATGGACTCAGGCCATGTTTGCAGCAACTCAGAAACAAAATATGCCCAGGCAAAAATCTGGGTTTTTGTTGATTTTGCAACAAATTTTTAAACACCCAATGACAATATTTTTCAACAAAATTTTGTAGAGACAAATTTCAACATGCAAACTACCAAATGAAAGAAATCTGGTAGAATTTCGTTGCCGGAATCAAAAGTTATAGTTGCTCAAAGTAGGCACTCAGATCAGATTTCACAAGGTAAGAAACAGAAAACAGTAAACCATTACAGAGCAGAAATTTGCAAAGAATACTGCTCTTTGAGCATTGCATTAGCCAGAGATTGTGAGATTTAACTCACCTTGCTATTAGAGATGATCAAACCTTGGATTTATGCTAAAAGATTGAAGCTTTAAGGAGGAAACGACTTCAAAAATCTATAAAACTTCAATAAACAAACATGCAAGAAGAACAAATACTGTAAATTAGAAAAATCTTCTCAGAAATTAGAAATTAGATGAAACCACATGGTTTGGAGTTGGATTACCTGTTGATTTATTCTCTAGATTGCAAAATATTTTAATTTGATGAATTTACTTGAAGAAATTGGTTTGAGTTTGCAATTTGATGAAGAGGGGTTTCTAATTTCTTGTTTACTGGTTTTTGAGAAGGAGGAAGACAATGCAAATGAACGTACAATAAGTAATTTCCTCCATTTCTTAATCAGGCTATGAACACTAATGGGCTTGGACCCAAAAATTAAAAGAAAATAACATGGCTTATGTTAAATAATCAACACTTATATTATAAAGGCTTCATATTTACACTAATTACCAAAACAAAAATGCATTTTCTTTATATTTATACATAAGAAAAATATGTATACTTGAACACTTGCAAAATAAAACATTTTCCATCATATAAAACGATGAATTTATATTTTTAAAACATTATTATTATTAAAATCTTTTATTTTACAAAAACACACTATTTTCACAATTAAATGCAAAAGTCTACATTTTTAACTTCTAAAATCCCTCAAAAATTATTTTCTTACTCAGAAAAATATTAAAAACCATCTTAAACTCAACTTTACAATTAAAACACATTTTTAAACCAATTTCCATCTTTTTATTTAAAAAACAACCTTTAAAAATCTCATACTTCTTTTAAAAATTATTAAAAGAAGTAATTGGCAGTAATTAATACAATTATTGCATTTTCTCCAAATAAAACCCATTTTCCAATCATTATTAACCCAAATAAATAAAATAAAGTTCCAAACTTTATTTTTCTCATTTTATTTTCAAAATTCATTGTTTATTCCAAATAAACAATTAAAATTTCCAATTTTATTTTAATTTACAATATTAAATTATAAGTACCGTTATAATTTAATATTAACAAGTAATCTCCAAAACAAGGGTTGTTACATATGTAACGACCCAGAATTTGACCACTTTAAATTATACTATTTAAAGTGATTTTAAATATAAAATATATAACATTTAATGATTTAAATAATATTAGATAGGATTTGCAAAGATAAATATACAAAAAATAGGAACAATTGCTTATATCGACAAAATTGACAAAAACCGGCTTTCGATAAAATTGAATATACAATCCAATAATTTTTTAAAGGATAAATGATTGCTTTTTAAATCATTATATAATGATAATAATTGGTTGATAAAAATTTGATATCTGTATAAATACTTATGTTATAGTGATTGACAAATTTCGTCGCACATCGACAAAATCAATGTTGTATATTTGCAAATGAATTTTGATATTGTTTTTGAAAGGGACGCGGAAGATGATCTTAAGGCTATTTAACACTAGAGGGGGGGGGTGAATAGTGTTTTAAGAATTTCTTTAAAACTTCTTTGATTTAAATTGAATTAACTAACTTAATGCAAATACACAATCACAGATCAAATCACAGAATCACAAACAAATGTAAATATAAATAAAAAGCAAGTAAAGGAAAGAACACACCAGGAATTTTATACTGGTTCGGTGTTACCCTACATCCAGTCCTGCACAACCCGTACGGCTTTCTATTCAACAATAATCTAGATTACAATCCCTCGATTCCAAGGCAACGAGGTACACCCTCCAGATTCTCAGGTCTCTGGGTAGAACCACTTGATTCACAGGACACAAGTTCACCCGATCGATTTCCAAGGACACGATCACACCTTTATAACCCCACACAAGTTTCTTTGAGTACAAATGTATCTATAACTCTGATAAGCACTGAGATTCTTTGGAGAGAGTGGCAGAGAATCAAACTAGAGATATTCTGGTTTGATTCACTTAAGATTTCGGCAAAATATGGATAGGATGATTAGAAAATAAGATAAGAGAGTAAAGAGGAGAGAAAATAAAGAAAGTAGTTACTGGAAAACGTCCATAATAGTCTCTATTTATAGAGAATGAATGGATGTGTCCATTCGAAGAGGTTTAAACGAATATACACTTCTTTTGAAAACAACCTTTGCTGTAACGGGAAGCATGTCGACATGACAGGTAAATAGGATGTCGACATGGTCTAGTAAAAAGTGATGATTTGCTTTACTTTGAAAATGATGATTTAAAACATATGCAACTTTATTCAAATGGACTCTATGTATTTGTAGAAGGTATTTAGAAGTAGAAATACTTATGAATGTATATATGTATATATACTAAAATATATTTAAAATCAAAGTAAATAAACTAAAGTAAATATAATATTAAAATAGATTTTGAGGCTAGAATATCAAGGACAATTTTGAAATCAAAATATAACAAAATGATAAATATGATTTTGAGGCTAAAACATTTTTGGAAATGTGAACGAAGGTTTTTCTTTTGAAAAGGAATATTTGAAAATCATTTTATAAAACAAGAGATAATTTTGAAAATCATTTTGAATCAAAATTAGTGAATAACAAAATAGGGCTACTATCCGTTCCACTAGATATTTCGTGAGTTCCATCTCACTAGGGTTCCATCCCTTTAACAAGAACGAAGTGGATTCCATTCCACGAGTAAATTGGATAAAAAAGAATGATAGTGCTTTCAAGGAGTTTTAACAAATATCTATTATTTGTCTTGAACTTTTGAATATCTTGAATCTCATGAGTCTTCAATCTTGAACTCTTGATCTTTGTCTTCATCAATTTTGTTTTCTTTACTGTACAGTCTTCTTTTGTTGATACCTGCATATAGATTTCCTGCACATATATATTTTATAACACTTCTATAGTTGTTGTCATCAAAACCACTATCCTATGGACTAACATTCTCCCCCTTTTTGATGATGACAACCTTTGTTTATAAAATATTTATATTCTCCTTATAACTCCCCCTAAATCTAATAACTCCCCCTTAATCTATGCCTAACTAACCTATTTTATACTTCTCCCCCTTTGTCATCAACAAAAAAATGACACTAACTCCCCCTAAATCTATGATATTAATGATAGTGTTATCATTAATAATACTGAAACTAGATATAACAATGCACTAAACATCGTATACTTAGAATGTTATATATGAGCAATATAAGAATAAGAATAATAAGTGTAACCACAGATTATTTTATTCATTTCAATATTACTATATACATGACTATTTAAACTTATAAACACATAAATAACTAAAACAAGAAAATAAACAACTCAACGGTTGTTTTTGATGATGGGAGACTTATGGACAGGACAATTTGGGTAATGGAAACAGAAATTTCCATGTTGTTCCACAATGTTCCCATAAGCATCAAAACAAACTTCCCCTACACATACTGCTTCATCATCAGTTTCTTCCTCCATTGGTTCTTCCTCTTCTTCTTCGTCTTCGTCTTCTTCTCCTTCTTCATTTGCTTCTATGTTAGAAGAATCTTCAATTACAATTGGATTGGCATGATTATCCATGAGGAATTTTTGAAGATTCCTCAGAATTTTCCCTTATTTCTTTTGCTCTCTTGCCATTCTCAATTGTTGAACTTGCATTTCAGGTAACATCTGCAGCGAATCATTAACTTTCTCCTCTATTTTGATGACACGAGCGAGTATGGAGTTTTGGAAAGGGCCATGTGAAGGAGAAGGGAAAGAAGCCGGTGATATTTGATTAGGATTGGATGTGGAAGCCATGGATTTGATGTTTCTAGAAAGTAGAATGAAGAAATAATGATTGGAGGGAAGAGAAACTCGGAATGGGTGAGTTAAATAACCACCCATTCAAAAATTAGAGGGAAAAAACGAACTGTCATTTTTACCGTTGCATGTCGACATGACGCATGAATACCATGTCGACATGGTGTTGCAAAATTCTATGGTTAAGAAAACATTCATATATACCCTATGTATACTACTATACTATATACTATATTTCAGAAAGAGAACATATACCTAATTCTCTTCTTAATTTGGTGAAGATAGGTTCTCCTAAAGGTTTGGTTAAAATATCAGCTATTTGATTTTCAGAATTAACGAAATCAAGAGAAATTTTCTCTTTATTTACGTTATCTCTTAGAAAATGGTGTCTAATGTCAATATGTTTAGTTCGGGCATGGAGAGTTGGGTTTTTGGACAAACTAATGGCACTAGTGTTATCACAGAAAATTGGAGATTTCATGATAGATATACCAAAATCATTCAAGGTTTGTTGCATATACAAAACTTGAGAACAAGCTAAAGCAGCAGAAACATACTCTGCTTCAGTTATTGATAGGGAAACAGTATTCTGCTTTTTACTGAACCAGGAAATTAAGGAATGACCTAGAAAGTGACAAGTTCCACTTGTACTCTTTCGGTCTGACTTACACCCAGCATAGTCAGCATCACAGTAGGAAACTAATTCAAATGAATCATTCTTAGGGTAGAACAATCCATAATCAAAGGTGTGTTTAACATATCGAATGATACGTTTCACAGCTTTTAGATGAGTTTCCTTGGGTTGAGATTGATATCTTGCACAGAGACAGACACTGTTCATGATATCTGGTCTACTAGCAGTTATATAGAGAAGTGATCCAATCATTCCTCTATACAAGGTTTGATCTACGTCTTTGGATAGATCATCCTTACTTAACGCTATATTGGTTGCCATGGGAGTTGGTTTTCCACTCACATTGGTCAAGCCAAACTTACTAACTAACTCTCTCGCATACTTCTCTTGACTGATAAAGATACCATTATCTAATTGTTTGATTTGTAATCCTAGGAAAAAGTTAAGTTCACCCATATGACTCATCTCAAACTCTTTTGTCATAATGTCAGAAAATTCTTTGTTCATGTCAGAATTGGTTGATCCAAAAATAATATCATCTACGTACACTTGTACAAGTTGAATATCATTTTTGTTTCTTTTAATAAAAAGTGTGTTATCTACTTTACCTATTTCAAAATTAGATTGCAAAAGATAAGACCTAAGTCTATCATACCAAGCTCTAGGAGCTTGTTTTAGACCATACAGGGCTTTCTTTAATTTAAAAACATGATTTGGAAATTTTGTATCTTCAAAGAGTGGAGGTTGTTCAACATAAACTTCCTCTTTTACAAAACCATTTAGAAAGGCACTCTTGACATCCATTTGAAAAAGTTTGAAATTATTGAAATTAGCGAAAGCAAGCAGAATTCTAATAGCTTCTAATCTTGCTACGGGTGCAAAGGTTTCGTCATAATCTATACCTTCTTCTTGACAATAACCTTGTGCAACGAGTCGAGCCTTATTTCTAACGACCTCACCTAATTCATTTAATTTATTTTTATATACCCATTTAGTGCCTATAATGGATTTATCCTCAGGTCTAGGAACAAGTTCCCAAACATCATTTCTGGTGAATTGATTCAATTCTTCTTGCATAGCAAGAATCCATGAATCATCAGTTGATGCTTCCTTTGGATTTTTAGGTTCTATTGAGGATATAAAAGCAACATGACTCATACTGTTTAATTGATTCCTAGTTTTAACAACAGATTGCATATCTCCTAGAATATTTTCTACAGGGTGATCTTTTAAAAGCCTAATCTTTTTATTTGGATGAAAAGTTTCATTTGTAGCATCTACAGATTCATGATTAGAAATAACTAAGTCATCCTCATCATTAGTCTGATCAACTTCTTTGAAATTTTCATCAAAGGAAACATGTAAAGTTTCTTCAATAGTGTTTGTTCTTAGATTAAAAACTCTATAAGCTTTACTCCTGTTAGAATATCCGATAAAGATTCCTTTGTCGGATTTAGGATCAAACTTATCTAAATTATCTTTTGTATTTAAGATAAAACATTTACTTCCAAAAATTCTGAAATAAGATACCTTAGGTTTCTTATTGAAAATAAGTTCATAAGGTGTTTTATTGGTTAGAGGTCTAATTAAAATCCTATTCAAAATATAACAGGCTGTTGCAACTACTTCAGCCCAAAAATGTTTTGGTAATTTACTATCAGAAAGTAGAGTTCTAGGTTCTAGCACACTCTTGAATCGTCCTATTCTTACGCTCAACTACTCCGTTTTGTTATGGAGTTCTTGGAAACGAAAAATTGTGAGTAATTCCCTTCTGATTACAGAATTCCTCAAACTTCTCATTTTCAAATTCACCACCGTGATCACTACGAATAGTGATGATCTTGGAAGAAAGTTGGTTTTGAACTCTTTTTGAAAAACTTTTAAAATAATCAAAAGTATCACTTTTATGTTTCAGAAAGATTGTCCATGTATATCTGGAATAATCATCCACAATTACAAAGACATATTTACTATGGTTGATTGATTGAATCTGAGATGGACCAAATAAATCTAGGTGAAGTAACTCAAGAGGTTTTGAAGTAGAGATCATATCTTTAAGTTTAAAGGAACTTTTTCTAAGTTTTCCTAATTGACATGCATCACATATACTATCTACTTTAAATTGCATCTTAGGGAGGCCTCTTACTAGATCAAGTTTGGATAGTCTAGATAAGAGTTTAAAATTCAAATGTCCAAATCTCTTATGCCAAGTCCAAGGGTCACTTGTATTGGCCAACAGACATAGATTATCATTTGAAATTTTCATACTAAGAATATAGATATTCTTTTTCCTAACTCCCTCAAAGATAATATTAGATTTATTATCTTCGATGTGACACTTGTCTTTTTCAAATTTAATCCTATATCCTTTATCACATAACTGACTAATACTAAGTAGATTATGTTGTAGATTTTTAACTAACAAAACATTTGAAATAATAGGGGTTTCAGAATTACCTACATTGCCGATGCCAACCACATAACCTTTTGAATTATCCCCAAAATTAACCAATCCTCCATCCTTGTAAATAATGTCATTGAGTATCTCTGGATTTCCTGTCATATGTCTTGAACATCCACTATCAAGTATCCACTTGTTTTTCCTTATTTGCACAGCTTGTCCATTGTGAATAGATTCATTTGTCACCATGAAGCAAGATTCCTGCACAGTGAGCAACTTTTGTAGACTACCTGATTCTATATAACTATCATGCATCAATTTATGAGACCACAATGATTTGATCATTAAAGAAATATTTTTAGGAAACATTTCAAACTTAGCCATGAACTTTTCAAAAATCAGATTATGAATACTTTGAAAAACTTGCTCTGATACCAAATGAAAGGGACGCGGAAGATGATCTTAAGGCTATTTAACACTAGAGGGGGGGGGGGTGAATAGTGTTTTAAGAATTTCTTTAAAACTTCTTTGATTTAAATTGAATTAACTAACTTAATGCAAATACACAATCACAGATCAAATCACAGAATCACAAACAAATGCAAATATAAATAAAAAGCAAGTAAAGGAAAGAACACACCAGGAATTTTATACTGGTTCGGTGTTACCCTACATCCAGTCCCGCACAACCCGTACGGCTTTCTATTCAACAATAATCTAGATTACAATCCCTCGATTCCAAGGCAACGAGGTACACCCTCCAGATTCTCAGGTCTCTGGGTAGAACCACTTGATTCACAGGACACAAGTTCACCCGATCGATTTCCAAGGACACGATCACACCTTTTAACCCCACACAAGTTTCTTTGAGTACAAATGTATCTATAACTCTGATAAGCACTGAGATTCTTTGGAGAGAGTGGCAGAGAATCAAACTAGAGATATTCTGGTTTGATTCACTTAAGATTTCGGCAAAATATGGATAGGATGATTAGAAAATAAGATAAGAGAGTAAAGAGGAGAGAAAATAAAGAAAGTAGTTACTGGAAAACGTCCATAACAGTCTCTATTTATAGAGAATGAATGGATGTGTCCATTCGAAGAGGTTTAAACGAATAGACACTTCTTTTGAAAACAACCTTTGCTGTAACGGGAAGCATGTCGACATGACAGGTAAATAGGATGTCGACATGGTCTAGTAAAAAGTGATGATTTGCTTTACTTTGAAAATGATGATTTAAAACATATGCAACTTTATTCAAATGGACTCTATGTATTTGTAGAAGGTATTTAGAAGTAGAAATACTTATGAATGTATATATGTATATATACTAAAATATATTTAAAATCAAAGTAAATAAACTAAAGTAAATATAATATTAAAATAGATTTTGAGGCTAGAATATCAAGGACAATTTTGAAATCAAAATATAACAAAATGATAAATATGATTTTGAGGCTAAAACATTTTTGGAAATGTGAACGAAGGTTTTTCTTTTGAAAAGGAATATTTGAAAATCATTTTATAAAACAAGAGATAATTTTGAAAATCATTTTGAATCAAAATTAGTGAATAACAAAATAGGGCTACTATCCGTTCCACTAGATATTTCGTGAGTTCCATCTCACTAGGGTTCCATCCCTTTAACAAGAACGAAGTGGATTCCATTCCACGAGTAAATTGGATAAAAAAGAATGATAGTGCTTTCAAGGAGTTTTAACAAATATCTAACCTAACTATATTATTTGTCTTGAACTTTTGAATATCTTGAATCTCATGAGTCTTCAATCTTGAACTCTTGATCTTTGTCTTCATCAATTTTGTTTTCTTTACTGTACAGTCTTCTTTTGTTGATACCTGCATATAGATTTCCTGCACATATATATTTTATAACACTTCTATAGTTATTGTCATCAAAACCACTATCCTATGGACTAACAGTTTTATATTATTTTATAAGTCAAATATACTTGTTTTAATTATTTAAAAATGATAAGAAATTTATTCTAAAGTTTGGTTTACATGAATAAATAGTTTAACAAAAACATCAAAATGTGACCTTAAAACATTTTATCGAAAGTCAACGTTTTATCGAATAAAAGTTGTCGCAGCGTTGTTGCACCTTTGTTAACATATTTTAACATATATATTACATATTTTAATGACTAAATATGTTTACTTTTATTAATTATGATTAGGAAACTTCTAGAATATAATTAACAGAAGTAAGTAAAAAAAGTCAAAAAGTAAACATCACATCAAAATCAAACCAAATCTTCTCATTAGCCACTTTTCTATCCAAATACATTTGCTTAGCTCTTAAGTGACTATGACATAAAGTAAGAAGTGATAAGTGATGATAAGTGTTGAAAAAGTAAGGTTACTATAAAGTTTAGTAAGGTTATTTTGGTAATTTGGTAAAGGGATATTTTAGTAACTTACCACTTCATTTTTTTCCTATAAATACACATCCATCCTTCTCATTTTCTCACATAAATCATTCTTTTCTTCTTCTTCCTTTAAGCTATGTTAATGGCTTCTTCTTCTCTTCTTTTCCTTACTAACTTTTCTTAAAATCATATCAAACCAACTCCAAACTCCACCAAACTTTGTCAAAGTTCTTATATCATCATTAAAACATGGTTTAGCTTCTAAGAAGTGAAGAAATGTTGGAGGAAGATGTGGAATAGGGGGAGGCCGAACCTATTAAGGAGGGAGGAGCAAGTAAGAAAGCTCCAGTGCAAGAAAAAGAGAAGGTCGTGCCACCCGTTTCATTCCATGGAAGTAGGAGGAAGTTTAAAGTGCCGCGGAAGCTTTTCCGAATTTTTGGGAGTTTGGAAGAAGAGATTGATAGCATAAAGCAAAGAGGAATGAAGTAGAAGTTGATTAGTTAAAGTTAACAATGGTTTTAGCGAAGTGTTGTTGATAAGAATGTTGGTAGGAAGTTAATCGATTTGGTTAAAGGTGAGAACTCCTAAACTATTATTATTATTATATTTTTAGACGATGATATGATGTTTGAAATGGATGTTTAATATGCTTTGATCATCAAGTTTAGTTATTTTTATATGAATGTTGAATATATATGCAAGTCACAGAAATACACATCGATAAGCACAAAGGAAATCACTTTCCTCTATATTTAATGAATTGGTGTATATGGAATGTTGAACCTCCTTAAAAATGGTTTAAAATGCATTTGAAATGTTTTATAAATATTTAAAAGTGTTTTGGTGAATTTTGAATGAGAAATGGAAAATTTAGTTAAAAATAAGCGCGTCGCGTAATGGTAGTTCGCGATTTCGCGCTATGAAAGTCAAACAAGTGTAAAAGTTGGAATATAGGTCGGAATTCATCGAGATAAGAACTTATCGAACTATTATATCCATAGTTTTCTGACGAAGAAAGAAAATCAAGATTTCGATAAGTGAATTTTGAAATATGAGTAAAACTAGTTTTGGAAAAATCTTGAATTTGCAGTTCAGAATCCAAAACTGGATTTCTTTGAAAATGATGTTTTAAATTGGTTAAAAATGTGAAATAAATCTTATAAATCTTTTAAAATGTTTTAAAAGTGTTTTGAGTAATAAAAATGGATTTTCAAATAATAAAAAGTCGTTTTGATCAATATAGCTTGAAAGACACTTTCCGAGCACTTTTTTGCCGCACTTTTCTACAACTTTTGAAATATAGTCTTAAACTTAACGATTCTTATCCAAATCTTTTATAAATGTTTTCAAATGGATAATTAAGTGTTTTGATAATGATTTGGGGGTTTTCTAGCTTATTGAAGAAAGTTCAAGTAAATGATTTAAAGAAAAGCTATTATAAATAGTGGTTTAATCTTGGCTCTAAAAGCCGACGAGTAGACTGGATTTTCTATTCGTGAGATCCAGATGTGAGGTGCTTAAACTAAGAAGATGTTCAGGAGCAACTAGTGCCCTGGCTCACTGGCCTCTTCCCTGGGCGAGGGATAGATAAGGTCGAAATGTCGGAAATGAGTTAAGTATAAAAAGATTTAAAATTTCCAAATTTAAATACAACATGATTTTGTAAGGATGATCTTCTTGTACTCGGTGCTAAAGCCCTAAGAGGGAACTCGTACTATTCGTGGAATTTAAAAGGCGATTTCACCGTTATTCCGCACATAGTATTTGTTGAATACATGGATTGATATTGAGTAGAATTAGATGATTTCTATGGATTATGCTCACTTAATATTGACTGGTTTTGGATTAATATCCTAGATAACATGTTTTTAACTCAATCGAAATTAAGATTTTTGAATTAAGAAATCTTTGTTAATATTTAAATGAAATGATTTGGAATTAATTTAAATTCCTATACTTAAAATTTATTGCTTGGATTTATAGTAAACGATGTCTTGAATAACATTGTTTTTGATCTGTGTTAAAAGTTATGATTATGAAATCTTGGCTAAGATTTAAATGAAATTATCTTGGGAATATTTCCCTAAGTATAAAAGAAATGATTTCAAATTAGTCTAAGTTTAAAAAGGGTTTTAAGTAATCAAAGATTTGATAAGAGAGGTTTGATAATTCCGTATATACCTGAAAGAATGTTATAGAAATATATATCTCCGAGGGAGATTTTTGATAAAATGAACTTCATCAATTAAACAATGATTCCATATTCACAAAACCTCTCTTTATCGATGATTGGATTCGAAGGAACCGGGGTCGGATCTGGATAATTCCTATTCGAAAACCACTTCGAACCAATGTATGTATTCAAAAAATGAAGACCTAATAGAGAGAATAAAGAATGAAGACCAGGGATTTTCAGGATGAAAGGCCTACTTATTGATAATTCTGGTTAGCTCCCAAATACTAAAGTAGCAGTGGCCCCTTCATTTCTAAAATTCTTTGGGTGGCAAGGACTTCTCGCTACTAATCCTAGGGTTAATTCCCGACAAGATGTGGTAGGAGAGTACCTTCGGTTTCGTTCAGTCCAAGAACGAACTTGTATAGATGGATGTCTGACATTTCATTCTTGAGATTTACATCGTTGACTTTTATAAACGTACATCTACTTGGTGGCGGAGAAGACAACTTCTCTTAGCTTAACACCCATCTCTGAGACGTATGAGCTCGGAGGTTGTATGTTTGTGAATGTCAATAAGTGATCGTTAAATGGTATTGTGGCATTCAAAGAAAGATGATTTGCATTGTGGAAAGGTAATCGTTACCTCAGGTCTCACACCTGGAAATGACCGAAACTGGGTCGGATGCGGCAATGCTATGTGGTTCGCAACCATTAGGGTTTGATCATCCCCTTCTAGATGTATTTCTTCCCACTATGATGTTCAGGATGTAAATTAATGTGGATGCATGCTACGAGGTACCTTAGATAGGTCAGTAACGACCGGGGTGATGACATATTCAGTACTATCTAGGAAGAGATAGGATGGTCTTGTGTTGGTAGAGGACCATCTGTTGGGCCTCGGTACATTCCTCTAAAGATGTACTACCGGAAGGTAGTCCCTTCACCTAGTCATTTGTATGGAAACCCATTCTCCAATAACTGCCTGCCATTTTATTTGTTGAACCCACGTTTGTGGTCAGTATGCTGGAATTTAATAATGTAACAATTTCGGCTAAGATTAATAAGTTTACTTGCAAATGTTTTCAAAGATATGTCATTAAAAATAATATCAATTATTTTGACGTAAAATGTTTTGGTTATCATAAGGTAAAAACTCGTTCTGTGTTTATGTGCAGCGTGGCCTTATGAGATACCGTTTTATTTTCGAAACGCGTATTTTGAATGCTCACACCAGTCCCACGACTGACCCGGAGTTTATTTTCCTTATCCTTAAAATCTGGGTGCCCTAATTTTCTCGGGTAGTCTAGTAGTCAGGTTTAGTTAGAAGAAATCTGGAAGAGCTCGGAGCATGGAGTTAGAAGATTCTTTTGAAGATTGTTATCCATTTCCACCACACTCATGTACTATTGTATTCCGCATTTATAAGCACAGATATTTATAACTGTCCATGTTTAACTCTGATAAATGTATTTAAATTTTCCACTGTAAAGATTATATGTTGAAATAATATATGTTATTTCATTCGTGTGAGATTCTGTTCTGTCTTTATTTTCTTTCTTACCCTTAACGATCGGGTTTCCGACACTTGGATTTGCGGCACGTGAATAACTAGGATGTACTAGTGTCGATTTTTGTAGGTTGAAAATCCGGTTCGTCATAACAATTTTCTAGAAATTTTCTTTTATATAAAAAATATAATCTAGGTAAAATTATTTCATTTACCTAATTTAAAATGATACTATGTTAATTGGCCTTGTTTAAGTGTTTTAGAGATTCTTATCAATAACGTTAGCTACTTGTATTAACCCGAATCCATAAACCACTCAATAGATCAATCAACACAATATATGACATTATTATAAAAATAACAAATACGCGCTCTTATACAGACACACACACACACACTCAAACTCATTCTAGGGTGTCACTTACCCTATTTCTAATGAGTTCACCCCACCTAAAGCCTAGGTGTTCGCTCAACCTAAGCTCTGATACCATGATGCGATGACCCACCTTTCTGATCCCTAGGAATGATACTTAATACATCCACGGTATTCTTGAGTCGTTGCCCAAGCGTCAGAAAGACAAGTTTCATAAGGTAAAATAAAAAACAGAACATGACAGAATAGGAAAACCTCACAATGAAACAGTTATATATAATACAAAATAATATAGTACAAAAGATTTCTCCTTACTTGGAGTTATTAGAGTTACACAAAAGTTCTACAACTATCAGACTAGGCAGTTATACACTCTGTCTTTACACATGCAGATACAAAATATACATGCAAAATAGACATAACATGAGAAATAAATAATTATATAGCTACAGAGCCTCATGCTCGTCCATCGTCTTCAAAGAGCCTAAAGAAAAGTTACTACTCTTGGACTACTCAAATATAATTGAGTACCTGGGAGTTTAGGGAAAATAAACAACTCAGGTCAGACAATATGTCTAGTATGAGTAAATCTCAAAACAAAATGGTGGAAATAAATACAATATGTGAGACCATGCCGCCATCTGCGAAATGGTTTTCCCCTCACAATAACAACATCCAATCTCAACCATGGATACAAATAATGAAATATCGCAAAGTGTCCTCAACACTTCCCGATGAATTTAAGAAAGAGGTAAATTTAAAAACTTGAAATCAAAGGAAAAGGAAGGAAATTTTTTAACAAATGAC
The DNA here is from genome assembly GCA_030737815.1 of Allium fistulosum. Classification (NCBI taxonomy): domain Eukaryota; kingdom Viridiplantae; phylum Streptophyta; class Magnoliopsida; order Asparagales; family Amaryllidaceae; genus Allium; species Allium fistulosum. The sequence goes on along the minus strand of CM060905.1, from coordinate 488,126,584 downwards.
TAGGAGGGTGCACCCCCTTACCGAAAGTATACCTCTAGTTAATATACTTGAGAGGGTCATTCTCTCCTGTGACCCCTTTAAGGAAATCCAAGCTGGACCCTACCAACCTTACCGAATTCAAGTATTTCACATCTTAGTGCGCATATAACCAAAACCAACCTAGAGTATATGTGAAAATACCCTAATGGGAGCAACCCCACATAATTTAGCCCCCACTCGCTTTCTGGTTTTAGTCATTTCTGACAAAGGATATCAAAGCTCGAATGAGCAACAAATCGTCTTAGATTGACGATACACACAGAAGAAAGCTAAACTAATAGTTAATAAATCAACTATCGAGGATAATTAAAAATGATCGTATATGGAAATTAAATTTCATATTCTTATCACTACTCGTCGATTCCAAACAAATGCTATCCCTAGTTGAAAATAAAGTTGGACAAGTTGAGGTAGTGTTAACTCTAGGCATTGCCTTGATGACATTTTTAACCTTCGAGATAGAAGCTAGTCCATGCCTCTATGTTTAATGTATAAATATGATTAAATCCTTTCCATATAAGTGATATCAGATTATGGAAACTTCTTTTCCATAACCGAATCGAACTTTTACTTTTAAAATTAAACTTGTGCTGGGGTTTCACATTTAAAAATATTAACTTTAAACAACTTTATCAAAATTAATTGATTTACCTTAAACACAAATTAATTACCTTTTAAAACTAATAATTTACTTTAATCTCATTACTTAAAATGATAAATCAACTTTAATCAAGGATTAATTGTTTTTCAAACATCTTTATTTAAAATAATCAATTAGCTTTAATCCTTATTAATTGCTTCAAAACAACACCATTTAAAAATATTAATTAACTTTAAAACATCCTTCTTTAAATGATTAATTAACTTTAAAACATCATTATTAAAATGATTAATCAATTTTAAAATGCCATTATTAAAATAATTAGTTGATTTTAAATCCTTATTATTGAAATAATCAATTAATTTTAAAAACCTTACTATTGAAATTATTAATTTATTTTGAACCATCTCTATTTAAATAATTAATTATCTTTGTAAAACCCATGTACAAGATTTAACAAAATATTTCAAAGGGGATAATATTTCCATTCAAAACATCGTAGAACACAAGGGTGAGCACAAATACAAAGGCAATTAACAACTATACATAATTAGAGAATATCTCTTATCCAATATTAATTTGCTGGCATACAATTCAATGTCCAAATCAATATAATAGCAGAACGAGGATTTATCTTGCTAAATGGATGCCCAAACAATCTACTTAATTTAATTATAACAAAATATGGATTTTTTCTGCAAAACAGATGTCATCTATATTTAGTATAATTAAATAGTAGCTGAACAATGTTTTATTCTACTAAACAGATGTCCAAAATAATTTATTCAATTAAGTTATAGCAGAATGTGGATTTATTCTGCTAAACATATGTCATCAGTCAAACATTTATATTTATTAGACTAACTTAATGGCACAGACAAGAGATCCCTTGGTTTAAAATAAATTTACTTATAAAATAAAATTAACTTAAAATATAACTGATAGAGTTTAAAATAAACCTTTAATTTAATAACTAAATCTCAACCTAATTATCACTTAAAACTTAAATAAATATTAATTAATAATAATTAATTCATAATTAAATCATAATTAATTAATAATTAATCTTAGTTAAGTCTTAATTAATTAGCAAATAATTAAACACCAATTAAATAAATAATTAAATCATAATTAAATAAATTTTAATTAAACTTGATCAAATGAAAATTATTACTTAATTACTCTTGACTTTATTAATGATTAATTAAAACCTTATTAATTAAGTTAATTTTAATTAACTTACTTAATTCTACTTAAGTACTAATTACTTTACTTAATTACTACTTATTTACTAATTACCCTTAATTAATTAATAAATTATTTATTTATTTATTAATCTCATACTTAATTACAAAATAATTAACCTTTGTACTTAATTAGCGTTTTGAAAAGGTTTTCAAAAACATTTAGAAATAAACACTTTTAAATTTAGAGAATATTAACTTTTCCCAAACTACATCTATAACGACTATCGTCGTGGATACTATAGCTTCAATACTTGTTTTACATCTCAAATAATCCTTTAAGCCTTTACTTTTCCTTAAGTTACTTTATAAACATAATAATATAAAGTTTTTAAAACTAAAAAGTAAAGTTTTGGAAACTAAAAGCAAAGTTCAAAACTTATAACTTTTCTAGAAAAACACTTAATTAAAAACTAAGTTTAAAACAAAGATCTCGATGTCGCGACAACCACAAATCAAGTGTTAACTTTTTATTTAGCTGACTACATTCATACATAAGCTCATATATCCAAGCATATGCCATAAGCTCATATACAAAGTAAAGATCATAACATTAAACATTACTAACTGTTCTACTTCATCTCCAAAACCACAACAAACCTTACCACGAATTCACATATATGTAAACACAAGAAAACCACTTTCAAAACAACAACTAGCAACAAATTATTACTACTAAATAAAAGTTTTAAACTGTGACTTTAAAGTGAGATTTACTCACCAAAAATCAACCGAATCAAACCAAAACTAGTACAAACTCTTCACCAACACTGTTCCTTTATAAAAATTGGATTTTTATGGACCTAAAGAGGCTTAAATGATTTGTCCATGGGAGATATGGCTCGGCCTTCGGTTGAAATGGTGGAGATGGGTTTTTTTGGTGGTGAAGTGGTGTAGAGAAGAAAGCTAAAGGTTTTAACCATTTTTCCTTAAGGGAAAATGAAAAAAAATGATTTTTAAGTTTTAGAAATTCATGGAAGCCATAGAAATTTTAAAGAAGTTTGGAGAAATATTAGAAAAGGAATATTGATATGAAAAATGAGAAGAAAAGGTTAGGAATTTACTTTATAAAAAGTACATTTGGAAAATTACTAAAATGACCTTCTTTACTTACCCTCCACTCAAATTTCTCCACATCATCAGATCATCTTCTCATCCTACCTTGGTTTACATGTTACTACAAGGCCCTCCCCTTTATCTACCATTCAAAACTCTTCCTTGTACTAAGATGTCATGTGAAAGTGACATTTCATATCTTTCTTTTTATTTAAATTTAACCTTTGAAAAATGTCACATCTTACTTCTTACTTAAGTAAACACATATATTTATCTTTACTAAGTTAGTAATCCATACTTATATTAATTATAAGTGTGTATATGTTAACTCGAATGTGCACAAAGGTGTTCACAACATTTTGAACAACTTTTTGATGGTGAAAAATCGAACTTTTGAAAAAAGCTTTCCGGTCACATTTTCTATTTTCCTTTAAACTAATTATTTTTTTAAACACATTTTAAAAATCATTTCACCATCACTAATTAATATTTAAAAAGGGGTATTTTAAATAATTAAATCCATTTATTAATTATTTAAAAATATATTACATATCTATATTTAAAGTTATTGAATTTTGGGTCGTTATAGATCCCGCTTCATATTTGGAAATATTAAGTGGCTGATTGACATATTCAAGTATTTTGTACCTTGGAGAAGGTTAGATGGACGAATCATATTAGGTAGAAATATCATGCGTGCAACATTAGGTTAAATGGATTTACCATAAAAAACAAACATAACAATTAAATGGAAACCAATATAAATTTATATTATCGATAGTGTATATATTTTCTTATCACTAGAACGTTGTTCTGACCCACTCTTTATTACAACCCACGGGATAGATTTAGAGAAACGAGTCTTTGGAGCAAGACGTGATCGGTTGATGGAGAAGTCTTCTTATCTCTCATGCTCGGTGCTGATAAGGCGAATTGATGTCCAAGGAATGTTACTGATTCCGAGGTAGCAGCCTTAGTCAGCATTTATATCCTATTATATTTTCCATTCTATAGTGAGTTTTGATTTATCAATCTTTGATAGGCTCATGCTTATTGCAGGTACCAAACAAAGGATCTACAATTTAATGGACTTGGGTTTTGATTTTGTCGAAATTTGGCCCTATTAAGGTGCAGATTGTTACAATAGGCCAAAGACTCTTCCTAGTCCCACGTAACAACCATTAGTCATATCCTAACAATGTGAGAGAGAGTACCCAAGTCACTTAATACCATTTTAATGGGAATTAGGTAGACTCTGACCATTTAATACCTATATCCTAGGCAAGTCCCCGTCAGTTAATACCTAACCTAATGCCGACCCCTCTCTGATACTCCCTAATTGACATCGGATGGAATCTCATTAGGCCACTTAATACTTCTTTATGGGAAGAGCAGACCTTACAATAGCCACTTAATACCTCAACCTCGAAGCGGACCCTCCTGAGGCATCCACTGTTATCCGACATTTTGATCTGGCTATATTCGAACTGATTGGACAAGTTAGATTCGATTGTTGTCAAGGCCATTAAGTCCAGAGCGATGATTGTGGGGTTTAGAAGTCATGTACAGATGGTAATATAAAGTCTGCTTCAAACAAAATTAAGAGATATGCAATATAGAATTTTCGAAGTATGGAATATAGTTAAACTTAGAGGAGGGATCGGCTATAACCGTGCTCCGACATAGGGATTGACATGTTTCAGAAAGCAAGTGCAATTCAATAGAAAACGATCAATATCTCAAGATCCATAAGTCCAATGTATATGAAATTTTGTGAGAAAGATGTGGAGACCCTAGGAAGCCTACCCTAGGGATCGCACCTTAAAAGGATGAAATAAGAGGAATTGGCTCTCTTCCCTCAATAGGGATCGACTGAAAATAGAAGACAACTTACATTGAAACAAAGATCGAGCAATAACTCAAGTTCTACTTATCCAATTGGCATGAAACTATGTGGCTGAGCACATTATAACATGGGAAAGCTACTATAAGGATTGCACCCCCAAATTCCTTCAAAATAGGGATCAAAACCAATCCCTATTCCTTGGGGTTTGGGCCATGTGATCCCTCTAATGGGTCCATATGGTTTTGGAGACCCTTCTACCGAATTTTCAAAGAGATATCTTTCCATCTTCGTCTATAAATACAGGCCTGATTGTTAATTTTCGCGACCTTTACGCTGCTAGTTGCTTTGTACTCTATTGTAACCAAGGATTTTCATCTGATCCCTATTGTACTCAGTTTACAAAGTGATTAATAAAGCAATCTATTCAAAGTGGACGTAGGCAAACAACGCCAAACCACTATAAATCGTTGTGTTCTTGTTATTACTTTAATTTTCTGCTATTTCATTACTATAACTTAAGTTCTTGTTACTAGATTGCATAAATACCTCGAAGAGATCCAAAATTTTCTTCAAGAAGCTTGTTGTTCTCTTCAGATTTGCAAAAGTCAATGAAAATCTATCAACAATGGTTAGGAATATCAGATATACCTCTCAATACACAGAAGGAAACAAGAATGCTAGTATCCAGTAAGGAGGCCCGAGCAATCTACCAGTAGATGTGAATGCTACCATCCAGTTGATGTCTAGAATTCGGTTGATTCCATCACAAGAGTTGAATTCCAAAATCTAATGAGAGAGCTAGTGGATAGCCACCAACAGTTGAATCAGCAAATTCAAGCTAATATCGATCTAATGAATCAACTTAGTCAGCAACAGCGTAGGAAAGCTAAGAGGGACCCTACCCCTTATCCTACATCAGAGAGTTCTAGTTCATCAGAGGATTATCATAGGCACAGGCATCATAGAATTGACAGATATCGTGCATGAGCTTCAGGACATAAATAGGAAAACCCACCTAGTCAACCAACATCGATCGATGCCGATACCTCCATATAGATCGATATCGATACCTCCTCTAGAGGAGGGAGCCCACCTTTCCATGCTGGAGCCTAATGTGGAGCTACTGCGATTGATTTAGATGTTGGATCTCAGATGGATGCAGACCAATTACCTCCTCGAAATGACGATGAAGTGAATGTGCATGATATACATTAAGAGGATGTTGAGCCAAGAAGGCGTGGAACAGCCCATAGACATCGACCGAACCATTCACGTGAGGTTGAGCACGACCACCGCTTGGCTCCAACTATCCAAACGTCGGACTTGTCGCCTATGGTTAGACAGCTAGTGAGGGAGATCCAACGCTTGATCAATGATGATTGGGGGATCTCGAGAAGCCATAACCCATTCACTGACAATATCTTACATGCAGAGTATCCAAGGAGGTTCAATAAGCCATCGATGCCTGCCTACGAGGGAAAAACCGACCCCAGGCAGCATATCATGAGATATGAATGGCTGATGGATTCCGCACAAGCTGACGATGCAAAAAAATGCAGATGTTTTCCTATTACTCTATTTGGCATAGCAATGATGTGGTTTACGAGATTACCCCCACGGTCAATCTCTAGATTTGACGATTTAGCAACAAAGTTTGTGGTGCATTTCCGTATGCACGCGGCTCGCCTCAAAGATGTAATGTACATATCTAGTGTGGTCTAGGCTTCGGGAGAATCACTGAATGACCATTTGAAGAGATTTCATATGGCCGTCACAAAAGTCAGTAATATGAACGACCATTTAATATTGATGGCGATAATGAGAGGAATTGATCCGGAATCTGAGTTTGGCGATTGGTTAGCTGGCAAATAACTCGCAACACTAGAATTTCTATGCAAAAGCAGCTCAGTATTTAAGGAAAAAGGAAGCTAGATGCTCTAGGAAGAAGAATGTTATGGGACCAAGTGGAGAAGGAATACAAAGTAACATTGTAGTGAAGTAGTCTGGTGATAGTTCTAGAAAAGTTCAAGTGAATGTCCAAAATAAACCGAATTAGCAAAAGAAAGGCGGTGATATAAACCATGAACAAAAGAGGAATTTTAGAAAAGGAAAGCTTAGGATTCTAATGTATGATACCTACACACCATTGAATATATCTCTAGAGAACGTTTACTTGTCTACATGCAATACCATGCAGTATAGGAAGCCACCTCCAAAAGAATCGATGGAGAAGCAGAAAAAAACTAGGAAATATTGCCGGTTCCACAAATGCTACAGAAATAACACGAATGATTATAGGCGTCGCCAGGATATTATCGAGAAACTGATTCGGGAAAGAAAGTTATAGTAGTTTGTTAAACCGCTGCATGATGGTGGGTAGGGGACATCTGACCCCAACCGAGGACAAGTTTCGCACAGGGCTGTGGAGCCTGTGCGGACTGGTGGGAAATTAGTGATCAATACAATAGTCGAAGGACCGCATCTGGCTGGTAAGAGTTGGCATGAGATGTAGCGCTATGCTAGCTCGATCAAGCATATGAATTTTGAATGTTGTTCGAATACAGAAGATGGAGCTTCGGCAAAACAGCAGCGTACAATGGCAGTTGATTTTGTGTTTATAAATAGAGATGTAGATAATGTGGAGGCATCGACGATCGTTCCAATAGTCATTTTGGCCACGATCGGCCCCGCCTTAGTAAGAAGGATTTTGGTTGATTGTGGAAGTTATGTAAATATAAATTTCAAAAAGGCTTATGATCAGATGAAGATGGAAGCAAAAGACTTGAAACTATCTAAAGCCCATATTCATGCTTTGACGGTGTTGCAACCGAAGCCGTTGATATGTCGAATTGTCTGTGGAATTAGGAGAAGGTGACTATAGGAGAGTGCAGATTTGACCATTTGTTGTCTTGGATGTTGACTCTCCATACAATGTTTTTTTGGGTCGACCAGCCCTAGCTGAATTCCGGGCAGCTCTTGCCCTATGGTGTTTGATTTTGAAGTTCCCAACTAATAACATTGTTGGAATTGTGCATGGTGATCAGGCGACCGGACGTGCCTGCTATAGGGCTGAGTTGAGAGACGCTCAGCAGAAGGAGAAAGGTAAGGGTGTGGACAAATCTCTCCGCATCCAAACCATCGAAGATTGACAACCAACGCCTGGGCTTTAGCTCGGGTGCCATAGTCGATTCTATAAAGATATATATCCAAGAGATAACGAGGAGGATCCTAAAGAGACTAAGGCTGCACTGGCTGAGCTGACAATTGGCATAACGGTCAGCTACTACGACCCGTATCGGGTCCTAAAGATTGGATCATAGCTTAGCCCCCTAACGATGAAAGAACTTGCTGGTTCTCTCCGAGTGAATCTTGACGCGTTCGCTTGGAATCATTCTGACATGTGTGTTATCTCGCCTGCCATTGCGAGCCACGTATTAAACATCAACCCGAGGCATGTTGCGGTGAAATAGGAAAGGCGTGGCATGGATCTGGAGAGATCTGCTACCCTTAAAGAGGACGTGGATAGACTTAAGGCAATGGGTTTAATCGCGACACCCTTTATGCTAAATGGGTATCTAGTCTCGTATTTGTGAGAAAGGTGAATGGAAAGTGGCGGACATGCATTGTCTACTCGGATTTAAATAAGGCGTGCCCAAAATACAGTTTTCCCCTTCCAAGGATCGACCAGTTGGCAGACTCAACCTAGGACATGAATTACTATCTTTCATGGATGCGTACTCTGGATATAACAAATCCCAATGCACATTCCCAATTAGGAGCACACCAGCTTCATTACCGATGTTGGATTGTATTGCTATGTGGTGATGCCATTTGGATTAAAGAATGCTGGAGCGACCTATCAACGCCTAGTCAACAGAATGTTTAAAGATCTAATTGGAAAGACGATGAAGATATACGTGGATGTCAACGGATGCTTTTGGATGCAAATAGTGCCATATCCACATCCGCATTCGAAATCATGTTCAGATATTGGATATCCACATTCACGGATACGGACGGATATTGGATAATTATCCTATCCGCTAACGACCAATAAATCAAGAATTGTAAAAGGAAAATTTTAGTTTAACATAAATATTTTTCAATCCCATTGATTATAAAAGTGTTAAAAATTAACAAATATGATGATAATAAATAGTTTCGAGCAGTTAATAAGCATTAAGCATATATAATACAAACTACTAACTTAAAAAAAATGAATATCTTTCGCTGCACAAACATACACATAATTTGAACTATAATTTTGACAAAAACCAGATGGATAATTTTCGGATGCGGATGTCTTCGTATCCACATCCGCATCCATTTTTTCGGATATCAGATATTTATCCGCTTTTTGGATGCCGATGCGGATGGATTTCGGATTTATCGGGTATCCTCTGACAGCCCTACATGGATGATATGCTCGTGAAGTCATAATGATCAAGCGACCGCATTAGAGACTTGGCAAAAATGTTCAATATCCTCCGATATTACAAAATGAAGATCAATCCTCTGAAGTGTTCTTTTCGTGTTGCATCAGGAGAGTTCTTGAGTTTCATCATCAATGCCCAGGGAATGGAAGCTCATCCCGAGAAGATTCAAGAAATTCGCAACATCCAAGTGTCTAAGACCATAAGATAAGTATAGAGCCTAAACAGGATTGTTGCCGTCCTTAGTCGATTTATTTCCAGAGCCACTGATAAATACACTCCTTTCTTTGACTTGATTAGAAGAGGGAAAAGGAACTTCAAATGGACGTAGGATTGTGAAGTTGCATTCCGAGTTTTGGTGAATCATTTAGAGAGGCCTCCCATCTTGTCAAAGCTGGTGGATCATGAAGGCTTGTATATCTATTTGGCCATGTTGGTACATGCTATAAGTGCCGCACTGCTTTGTGAGGAGAATCGAATCCAAAGATCGGTCTTTATGTTATCAAACGATTAACATGAGATAAAAGGAACTATCCGAAGATAGAGAAATTAGCATACTGCTTGTTGATCGCTTCACGAAAGCTCTACCACTATTTTTAGGCTCATCCTTTCAACATTTACACTGACCAACTGTTAAGACATGTCCTACAGCGACCTGAGACATCTGGGAGGTTACTCAAGTGGAACATCGAACCAAGTCAATTCGACATTACTTATCTCCCTCAGAGAGCTATCCAGGGACCGACACTGGCAGACTTTATAGTAGAATTATCCTAGAGAGCAATGGAGCTCCTATCATTCGATGGAAATGTATATGGATGGAGCATCCAATGATCGTTGTTATATAGCTGGAATCGTGTTAGTAACTCCGAAAGATCGATCAATTTGCTACGCTTTAAAGCTCGACTTCCTTGTAACAAAAAACGAAGCTGAGTATGAAGCTCCAGTTGCTGGACTCAAAACTTGCCAGAGAATTAAGAATAAAATCTCTTGAAATCTTTTGTGATTCACAGTTGGTAGTGTACCAAGTCAGAGGAGATTACAAAGATAAAGGACATCGACTCGCTCTGTACCTTATCCAGGTCCAAGAGCTATTGATCGGTTTTGAGTATCATGACATCACGCACATTCCCTGGGATCAAAACAAAGAGGCCAACTCATTGGCAAAGTTCGCTAGCATTGGGGATGCACAATAGATGAGCTTGGTTCTAGTCGAAGTACTAAACGCTATGAGCATAAACCAGATGGAAATTGACTGGGTGCTAGAGATGGAGCCGGAAAAGGAGTCATGGATGACTCCAATTAAAGACTTTTCTATAGGGAGTCCTTCTCGAGCGAAGGAATGGAAGGCGATAAGTCCTTTGCAAAGCTTCGCGACATATCGTTCGGGAAGGAGTCATGTATAGAAAGGGTTTTTCCGTCCTCCTGCTCCGGTATATCACTCACGATAAAATAAAGCAAGTTCTAAAGGAAGTTCATGAAGGGGAGTGTGATGATCACACTGGGGCAGACCCTAGCAAAGAAAATACTCTGTTATGGGTATTATCGGCGAACTGTCAACCAACATAGTACTGATTATGCTAGGCGATGTGACAAGTGCCCGATGTATGCAAAGTTTTCGAGAGCTCCACCAATAGAAATCACACAAATGATTAGTCCCTGGACGTTTGTCATATGGGGCACAGATATTATCGGTTCCTTATCAATCTCTAAAGGTGGGGCGAAGTATGCCATCGTAGTAGTTGATTACTTCACCAAATGGGCTGAAGCGGAACCTTTAGCCATGATCACAACAAAGAAAGTAATCAACTTCATTTTCCGAAACATCGTCTATCATTTTGACCTTCCACAAACCATTGTAACTGACAATGGAACCCCATTCGACAGTGCTGAATTCAAAAATTTCTACCGTCGGCATCATTTTGAGAAGAGATTTGCGAAAGTTGCTCACCCTCAAGCAAATGGACAAGTCGAAGCTGTGAACAAAATCATAAAGTCCATTCTAAAGAAGCATTTGGAAAAGGCTTGAGGCAAGTGGATGGATGAACTCCCAACAACATTATGGGCTTACAGAACCACCCACAAGTCCACGACTGGGGATACTCCATTCGCCCTTGCTTACAGCTCCGAAGCCGTCATTCCCGTTGAACTCAAAGTCCCTTCTCATCAAGTGGCCTACTGCTATCCCAGAATGAATAGAGATCTCCTCTTAGAATCTCTAGACTTTGTAGATGAGAAGCGCGAAGAAGCTGATTTGAGGGCAGCTGCACGTTGACACCGAGTTGCCCGATATTACAACACTAAAGTCCGACCCAGAACCTTTAAAATCAGCAATCTCATCTTGAAATGGGTTTTTCCTGCCCCATCGCATATGAATCCTACTTGGGAAGGACCATATTTCATTGAATAGAGGCTAGGAGAGTGAACTTTCAAGCTAGCGACTGTTGATGGCATCACACTCTCAAGAGCATGGAATAGCGAGCATTTATGACGCTATTTCACGTAGTTTATTCCTTTTCATTTAGTTGTATTCAGTTTATGAATTTTCTTTAGAATTTGATTTCCAAATATATAATAAGACAAATTATGTCATTTCTTTCCATTTGATAAATAAAATTTTAAATTTCCTTCATAACTATGATTGCTGTAGCATTACATATTAGTTACTGTACCCGACTAACTAATACTGACATGACGAAGTAGGTTCCCAGAGTTTGGAGATAGCCGATTACATAAGTTCACGATTGAACTAAACAAAATGAACGTGCCCCGATCGTTCATTTGAGGATTCTTGGTCACAACCTGATGGATGGAATATCTAACGAGGAATGGATGTGACTCGACCATCCAATAACCAAATTCATCCTATCGAGTGATGGGACAAATATGAATCAAAAGCGATTGTGATACAACCGATCGCTCGCTAAATTAAACCCAGACTTGAGGGGAAATCAATCAATTAAGGAAACTACAGTCCGACTGTTTTCCAAAAAAAACTCTAAGTCCACAAAGTGTGGACTAGAGTATAGACATAAATTGGGTGCAATTCGACCACCCGCCAACTAACTCTTATCCCCAGAGTGCGGATATGAGTATAAATAAGTGGTTGGGTGCGATTCGACCACCCACCAACTAACTATTATCCTTAGAGTGTGGATATGAGTATAAACAAATATGTTAGTGTGGTTCGACCACTCACTATTCCATAAACTCCGACCTGAAACCGACAGGAGGAGTATAAACTCGCTAAGGATGGAGTTCGACCATCCACTATATAACTCTGCTAACGCGAGACTAGGGGCAAGAGTATAATCACTCAAATCGCTGAATCCAATGGCGTAATACTAGGGCCCAAGCCCAGTGTTCGATACAATTTAAGGCCACGACCACATGGAGGCCTTAAGTAAAAAATTAGTGGACGGTTGTCCGAACTAACGAGCAATGAATTACAAGTACATTGAATGGAACAGTAATAGCTCGACTACCTAGAAAAAATTCATATAAGAGTTCGACAGAAAACAAAGAACTTTTATTTGTGTAATAAACGTAAAAATTATGACACAAGTTTATTCAAAAACGAGGGACGTATCTACACAGTCATGAAAAAAAAAAAGAAAAATAACTATACAAGCTATATACAAACTAAGCCGGAGTCATGACTATTTCCTCTGCCCTTTTTCTCTTTTGGATTTTTTAGGAGTGCCACCACCCGAACTTCCGCCTAACCTTTTGCTTGATCTTTTGCTGCCCTTGGTTGGACAGCTCTCAGAGCTTGGAGGGAGTTCTTCATGAATCGATCCGCCAAGTGGAATGACTTGAAGAGGGACGAGATTTGGATCATCGATGTCCACCTTAGTGGGTTCCGCCTTAGCTTTTTTCTTCAGTAACTCCTCTCTCTCGATGCGCTCTTTTAAGCTAAACTCATCGGTATGTTCAGTAGCGCCAGTAATTACAATGTCTTCTGATTCGTCTAACAACGGTGGGTGATCGGCTTTTTCATCATCAAGCGCTCCGATAATTTGAGCATTGGGCCTTGGAATGTCGGTGGCCACAGAAATTTCAGTAGATGTCGATAGTTGCTCCACGGTGGCACCACTTTCTGGAGTCTGGCTAGATCTAAAAGACCTGCAGATTCATGAAAACAAGAAGATAAGCCCATTATTATTGGGTATGAGGAACAAAATCTATTGAATAATGAAAAATAAAGCAAGATACCTGTATTCGGTTGACTTTCAGTTGTTGCTGGAGTGCTCCCCTCTAGAATAGGGGTCGACACCTTTGATTGATAGCCATGTCTGTCCGGATCATAGCTTAGATCCTGTCCCTAGCCAAGAGAAACTAACGCTCTGGCTGTTTAAAGTGAAGGGGGACCTTTAGGATTGGACTCCAAAGACTCAATAATGTTTTTCCCTTTGTCGGAGGGTGTTAGAATATCAAAGTATCAGAGTCTCGCAGCAGCAAGGTCTAAAGGTTCATCCTCGAGGAGAGTCTCCCACACTAGCTTCTCTTCATCTGAATCAGCTTCATCGAGGACTTTTTTCTTCATTTCAACAATGTATTCCTAGGCCTCGATGAGCGATTCAAGATAGCCCTCTTGAAGGAAACTCAGATGGCGATGAATTAAGACTTTAACATTATATTCAACGATCGGAGGATCGAACAAGTTTTTAATTTCATTTCGACTGGCTTCTTTGGCATCTTCTAACTGGGACTCGATCTGTTTTCTCATCACATTGCAGCCCGCTTTTCTTGCCTCTTCTTTGAGGACTTTAATTTGAGCGACTTGCTCGTCAAGCTTAATTTTCAGTCCCCGGGCTTCGATGGACTCCTCGCAATATCTTTGCGACTCCTCCTGATCTTTGAGATTATCTTCCTTCTCTTTTTTAAGGAGTTCTTCAAGTTCCTCAATGTGGCATGCCATGATATTTTTATCCTTTTGCAGTGTATCTTATTCCAAAGCAAGCATACCACTGCGGTTGAGGGCAACATCAAGTTCCTTTTTGTGAGCCGCTTCTAGACAACTAACTGCTCTGAATGTTTCTTTGGCACTTTTTTCTACTATGGTTAGCTTTGTCATCAATTCTGAGATTCATTGTCTTGATGTTTAATTATTACTTTGTCGTGGATCACCTAAAGCTTGAGGCGATCGATTTCATGTTGTCTCTCGATAGACACCTCAGAGATTTTTTCGGCCAGATGCTGGAATGTTTCGTGTTGCACAAAAAATGCCATTGATGCATACAAGGGAACTTGCTTTAGCACTCCCTGGGATTTCATGAATGGGAGGAAGGAACCTAAGCCCGTCGAAGCAAATTTTTGGGAAATTGACCTTAAGTTCAGCCAATTTTTCTACCGTGGAAGCCTTAGGAGCTGCAGTAAGCAAAGCAGGATCAGAAGCGACAAGTGGGTGTTTGCTCGACTTATGATCATGGGACTGTCTGGAACCAGATGAACCATAATACGGCACAACAATTTGAGGAGCATGGAAAGAAGTCTGATCGCCGCTTGTACAGGAAGATTAGATTGAGCTTCCTGGTGAGACAATTGAGATTGGGACTTATATTTGGAAGATGAAGACTCCATTGAATGACGACTTCTTTCCTAGCCGTCATCTCTCTCTCTACGCTTACCCGATTCTGGACCACGACTGGATCCATACTGCATTGATGAGCTCCTCAAGCGATTGAAGCCGTGAGATTGAGACATTATACCTGCAAACCAAACAAGAATGTATATGTGACCATCGGACTAAAGATAGACGAAAATCGTGCAGTAAAGTGCATGTGATTGTGAGTGTCCTAATGTCCTCCCGATGGAACAGTTGCTGCAACTTGGTCATAGGAGTTTTCTCCCCTTTGCTAGTAGGAGGAATATTGTCTCCACTCCTAGTGGGGAGAATTGAGCCCCCCGATACTAATGTAGGGGAAGTCATAAGTCACGATATCATCAGGGATCGGGAGATTCAGAAACCTTTCCATTGAGCTTTCTAAATGTTGAGAAGAAGACTCTTCATCAATAGAAGTGATTATAAACTCAGGCTCTTTAGTGATTTTTCTCCTACAGAGTTTATATGCAAGCTTTTTCCCACTCCTTGTTGTCACGTGAGATTGTGTGCCTTCTGATGATTTGACCACAAGTGCTTTGCTCGGACCTGCCTCAGCACCACCAGGCTTGTCGGTTTTGACACCTCTAATTTCACCCTCTTCGGCGTTGTCCTGAGCCTCCTCGAGTAGGGACACAATAGGGCTATTAGCCCTGCCTTCTTATTCCGCCACATTTTTTGGTGGTGCAGTACTTTTTGGAAGCCCAATGCTGCGACCTTCTTCTAGTAGCCCAAACAAAGATAACCATTCATCGGTTATAAGGGATATAATGTCCCTGTCTTCAACGGGGGTGGCACGAATTGCAGAAACCGCCCTTGGGAAGCTATCACCTTCTGGATGTGGATGGACACCTGTGAATTTTCAAAGTATAAGTTAGTTCGTGGTACAGCTTGAACTAAAGAATATGAGAAATAAGTGAAGACAACACTTACATCCTTCCAACCATCGCCTCGTAAAGCCAGGTGGACAATGAACAAAAAACCATTCGTGTTTGAAGGTGTCGAGCTTGTTCTAAACGCTAGTTAGAACTTGATAGTTAGGCAAAGGCTAAAGAAAAGTGTAAAAGAGGCTTCATGTCCTACGTTTGAAGTTGTAAATAAACTTGATGTCCTCAGGAGTTGGCGGGCAGAATAGAACATCCATAAATAGTAAGAAGGTGCCATGGAGAAAAGCATAGCTGTTCGGGTGCAATCGAGCATGAGCTATTCCTAAATAATTTAGCATTTCACGGATGAAAGAATTGAAAGGTGGCACGCATCCGGCCCAACACATATATTTATTGCATGCCGTATATCTCTCTGTGGGCAAATAAGCCTTATCATTCACTGAATAGACCATAACATCTCCAAACGGAATCCCATGTTTAGAGCATAATCTGCAAAGAGCGGTCTCTCTAATTCTGGAGGCCTAGGAATCTGTTGGATTATCTAGAAATACAGCGCCTTCTACAACGTTGGAGGCAGGATTTATATCTTCCGCCAAAAGGACGAGAACATCAAAAAAAAGGTCAATCGATGAGCCAGAAACCTCCGGTTACTCAAATTGACGATCATGAGAAAGTCTGCCAGAAATAGTTGTAGAACTCTCGGTACTAGGATTGCTAAATTGTAAAGGTTGTCTAGAAGGCATTGCAGCTAAATGTTCTGAACATCTGGAGCCTATATAAACTAAACTAAGTAGATAATTGAGATAGAAAATTTATCTATCCCCCCGTGCTAAGTGTAAACTAGTGTGGTGCACTGTTATGAAGTGCAGAGATAAACAGTTCAAAAGAAAAAGAAAAAGCAAATGATGAGATTTTCGATTCCGATGAGAGTGACCATCATCGCTGATCGTCTCAACTAGCATTTAGATTGATCATTTGTGTAAGCTTTAGGATCGACCATCGGCATGTCAAATTGTGAAGTCCATTATTCAAGTCTATATGTTCAGTTTAGTTCACGTTTTAAGTCACAGGAGGTTGGTCGTTCAATTTCGTGTTCGATATTGGATATGCAAATCTTGTTGTTCATTATCATCATATATTCAAGTTCATTGGGTTGGGATTGGTTTTCATTGTTTAAAGTAGTGAATATGGATTGGTTTTCAAGTTCAATTCAAATCCTAGAATCAGCCAAGTACAAGTAGCCGATCCTTATCTATGTCTATCCCTATTTATGCAAAACAACCGATCCTTATTACAAGGCCTATAGTCGAAACCTATTACAAAGCATAATAACTGATCCCTCTATCTAAACTATTCATGCCGATCCCTTTCCCTGATAATAACCGATCCTTCCATCCATAATACACCACTATTGGTCCATCTACTTAGCAATGCAACCATGCCTAACCAAACGTAACCAAACCCTCTTCGAACTTCAAATACCGGTCCCTCTACTTCAACATTTTCACACTTACTTCCAACATTCACTCCGAACCTTCTCCATTTGCCTACGTTCCAACCGATCCCTCGCCTAATACATTCGAACTCTAACCCATCCACCAACGCGACATAACCTATTATCTCGTCACAAGTTAAAGGTTAAAAATAAGAAAACCAACCAAGTTTATAGAGTGCAAGTTGCTCGAGAGAAGATTTTCGACTTCGGTTCAGGTTGAAAATGGAGTGATGGGTTGGAGTAAGAGAATATGGCGAATCAAGAGAGAGAGGTGATGTTTGATTCAAAGGAATGGGATCAGATTGATGAAAGGTTGAAGGGTTTCAGCTCTAAAGAAATGGAAAAGGGGGTTCGGTGGTGAAGAAAAATAAAACGAATGAAAATGAAATGAGATAAATGAGGGATGGAAGGAAAGTGTTAGCATATATATGGAGATAAGGGTTTGGCCTGCCTTAGTTTCTTTATGAAGTCAAGATAAAGGAAGGAGGGATCGGCTAAAGGAATGTCGATCCCTATGAACATATATAAAAAAGAAGATGGGGGGATCGGCAAAAAGAATGTCGATCCCTACATACATAAAAAAAGAACAAAAAAGAAGGGATCGACCATGAGGCTATGTGCATGCAAACATGGACATGAAAAGTATGTTAAGTACATATATGCAAAATGCAATGAAATTGCATCTAACTCAATGAAAATTGGCGACGACCCGTGAGCGTACAAACACGTCCGGAATCCAAAAACAAGAACATGTACCTGAACGTGCACATATATAGTCTAAAGGTTCAATTTTTGAAATCGACATAAATTGAATTCAAACCTGAAGCTTTTAAGGTCGAGACCGGACCAGATAGCTAAAGCTTACTAGTCTTGTAGAACCAAACATAGATAGCACTCGGTGGAATATAACCCTGAATTTATACTATTGGTAATCGACCAAGCGCCATGACGATCAAGAAGATGTCCAACAGTTTGGGAAAATAATTCGAGGGAAGGATAGCGACTATTACGAGAACTGGATGGATTTCTTTTCGACGACTCAAACTAGCTTCGATTCAAAGCATGTCATGTTTAGCACAAGACATACTTTGAGGGACAAGTGTTATCCAGCATTTTGACCCCACTATATTCGAACTAATTGGGCAAGTTAGATTCGACTGTCGTCAAGGCCAGTAAGTCCAGAGCGATGATCGTGAGGTCCAGAAGTCAAGTACAAATGGTAATATGAAGTCACGATCAAACGGAATTGAGAGATATGAAATGCAGAATGTTCAAAGTATGGAATATAGTTCAATATAGAGGAGGATCAGCTATAACCATTCTCTAACATAGGGATCGACATGTTTAAGGAAGCAAGTGCAATTCAATAGAAAACAATCAATATCTCAAGATCCATAAGTCCAATGTATGTGAAATTTTATGAGAAAGATGTGGGGACCTTAAGGAGCCTACCCTAGGGATCTCACCTCAAAAGGATGAAATAAGAAGGATTGACCCTCTTCCTTCAATAGGGATCGGCTGAAAATAGAAGACAACTCACATTGAAGCAAAGATCGAGCAATAACTCAAGTTATACTTATCCAATTGGCATAAAACTTTGAGGTTGAGTACATTATAACATGGGAAAGCTACTATAGGGATTACACTCCCAAATTCCTTCAAAATAGGGGTCGACAAAGATCCATATTCCTAGGGATTTGAGCCATGCGATCTCTTTGATTGGTCCATATGGTTTTGGAGATCCTTCTGCAGAATTTTCAGAGAGATATCTTGCCATCTTCATCTATAAATTTAGGCTTGGTTGTTCATTTTTGGGACCTTTACGATACTAGTTGCTTTGTACTCTATTGTAACTAAGGATTTTCATCCGATCTCTATTGTATTCAGTTTACAAAGTGATCAATAAAACAATCTATTCAAAGTGGAGGTAGGCAAACAACCCTGAACCACTATAAATCATTATGTTTTTGTTATTACTTTAATTTTCTACTATTTCATTATTATATTCCTCCATTTTCATTTTATATTATTTATTTATTTATTTATAAAGCTTTTATTGGGTGTTTGTGCCAATTTTTGGTGCAAAAATCCACTACCGCACCTAAACGATAATCTTGACCATTTACTACTTCTTAAGTGGAAAGGAGGCAGACTCTACAACAACTACTTAATACCCTCAACCCAAAAGCAAGTCTTATGCATTATGACCCATAACCCAAACTATGACGTCCCACATTAGTTCGACTTTTCACAGACGCTGGTAGCTAGATTAACTGGGTAGATTTACCCTATAGAATTAGGACTAACATCGCGTCCATCATGGTTACTTATTATAAGGGACGTCTCACATCAATTCCAAAGTCGCACTGTTGGTAGCCAGATTAGCTTAGCAGACTACTGTGTGCTTTTGACTGATCTCGCGTCCCTATAACTTAGTCATAATTCCACTCTCCTAACATATTACCATACACACCTCATCGCATTTCATATTAAGGCTCTTTATTCCGTCCTTATTTATGGATTAATCTCCATAAGTATCCATACTTCCTTCCTATGGGTTTAGTACTATTTGTTAACCTATTTAATCTATACATTAATACACTACTAATACATTATTTATTATACGCTAATATTATATACACACGCATGCAATACTTAGGCTAACTAAAAAATATATATTCCTAAGCGTGTGTAAAATATTCACGTCCTATACTAATCGTAAAAATGTCAAAACTTCCAAATTTATACAAGTCTAAATCCTACAACACTTAAATTAGGTAATATCCTTAGCCTAACAATAGACTTGTATAAGAAAATAGAACCAAATACCAAACTTATTTATATTAATATAGTAGAATTACCATCTCTATTTTAAGGAATAAAACTTGTAATTTAAACCTTTTATATTCTATTCAACTTTTACATTCACGAACTTGAAGTGGAAAAGGGATTCATACTTAAATTACGGAAATATGCAGTGCAAATTACAAACGGGAGAATTCTTACCTTACAAACCATTTCCTAACTTATTTTCCTTTTAGAACCCTTTAAGACATCAATAAAAAGAGTAGGAAGTGGAATATAATATAAAATATTCAAATTGCAATAACAAAACAAATTCCACTATTTTAATATAAAATAATTAAGACTCCAATAAAAATAAGAATTGGCATTTCATTTTAGGGGAATTTTGGAGTTTTAGTTTTAAGGTTTTTGAGAACAAAATTCCTTAAGGCATAAAACAAATCTAAACTTCTACTATACAATTACTAAAAATATGAAAAACTAAAATTTCCACTTAGAGAATTTGTCTGCCTCGTTTTGTATTTGGTTACGCCTTTTCCTAGTTGCTCCTTCAGATCTCTTCTCTTTGAAATATACAATAATTGGATTGTATGTAAATTAGATTCAGAATTAGGGATAAGGGAAAAATAGAATTAGAAATTGAAGATTTAAATACCTAAAATCCCTTACATTGAAATTCTAAATAACTCTGAATCGTAGAGAAGAAGAAGATTAATAGAGCCTTCGCTAGCGTTCCCAAATAATTTGTGAATAAAAGTGAGGGTGCTAGCCTCTTATTTATAGTGGTTACAAGGCACCAGAATCTTCGGATTTAAATCGGTTTAAAATGGTAAAATCTGGGTCGTTCCTGGCCTAAATTAACCCTAGCCGCCACCCTCCCACTAGTTGATCGCTTGACCTTGGGCGTTCGATCGATCAATATTTTTTGACCGTGAATTATTCTTTCCATTTTCTTTTAATTATTTCCTTTTTAAAACTAACGTTAATATTTTCTTAAATGTTAAGTGATCTATTAAATGTTAAGTGCCCTTATTGTTAAAAATATTTATTGCCCTATTTAATTCTTTTTTATGTTAATGTTATTTAATTTTAAATTTTGAAATCATTTGAATTATTTTAAATTTGAAAACTTTAAACATCAATACTTTTTCCGTTTGAGCTCCGATTACAAAACCTTATATAAGAAAGTTGATCAAAAATTCACCACGAACGCAATAGTGTAAATTTCATGGCAAAATTTCAACATATTTAAAATTTCAATTTTAAACCTATTAATTAATTAATTAATTTCTTATTAATTTTTATGGGGTGTTACATTATAATAACCCTAAAATTTTATATTGATTAAATAAGCTAATTAAAGGAAAAATGGTGGTTAAACAAGAAGGGTAAAATAAAATGAATTAATAGAAGCGGGTATGATGGACCAAACCCAAATTATAGTAGGATAATATACATTACTAATTTTTATTCATTCATTTTATTCTACTCAAACTAAAATAAAAGCTAGAGAAAACGTTTTAATGGTGGAAGCTTATGAAGGTAAATAAGAGGAAGATAAGAAAACATAAGCTACAAGAGATTAAGAAGATTGAAGTTATACATCTTAAAGATATAGGTGAGTAATAGTTAACCCATCTAAACTGATTCTCTTATATGTATGGGTTTGCTTCAGATCTGTATGTTTTTATGTATGATAGGGTTCATACGGGTTTACAAGTAAAGATCTATATGTGTAATGAATATTTTGGGGAAGGATGAGTGAATGTAGGATGTTTGCATGTATTTTTCCTAATTTAGTGATTTTGAAACTTAATGGAAATTTTATATAATGTTTAAATCATGATTTTTGAAGTGGGTTTTCAGTTTGAGTAATTCCCAAGCTTACATAGTTTTATACGAATTTTTGTAGTTGTTTAACTTGAAAGTAACAAATGAAATATTCTTAAAAAGAAAAAATATATGTAAACTGTGGAAATAAAGAGGTCTAGGTATTTTACAGAATTTTATATGAATTTTCGATAAGAAAATAAATGGGTTAAACAACTAAGTACTGCATTTGGGTAAAGGGGTACTGCAGGATGTAATGAAATAAAGTCCATGGAAAAATATATTAACAGGAGTTAGGAATAAGGGAGACAATATCCAAATTGTTTGTTGGAAAAACACTGTAAATAACAAAAAGTGATATAAGATCCAATGGGATAACGATATGTGTAAAGGCATTGTCAAGGATGTCAGAGTTACCAGGTGATGGCATTGGGGCAATGGCTCTAAATTTATAAGCAATCATACTGCGCTAAATACGAAGTAATCATACTACGCTAATATTTAGAGAACACTTAATAAGTAAATTGTAGAGCGTACTACGCCGGTTAAGGACACTACGCTGAAG